>JAVLUX010000026.1:15445000-20497500 GCA_032164185.1 Moxostoma hubbsi
TGGTTTCTTTTTTACTGAAGACTTAAAGACTGGAATTACTGTTAATTTTGCTGCTACATTATCCAGTATACTAGTTAATAATAACGTTTCTTAATAAACTATACATTTATATTGAAATAATGTGTAGTTAGAGGTTTGTGTTTCTTTACATATTAAAAAGAGTACTCCCAATTAGTTCCACACAATAATGTAAAGATATTTGTAAAACAGTTCACGCTACACGCTCACGGGCAAGGAAGAGGCGAAAAACCGGCTTGACATATAACAGATCGGAAGAGAAAAAGTGAAATTGGTGCAACTCTACTTTAAATGTAGATTTTCAATTTTAAAAACTATCGGCCGGTCTTCCCAACTTAGATATCGTTATCGGCAAAATCCTTTATCGGTCGACCTCTAGATTCAATATCTCCCCTTTAGATCGGGACATTTGTGCAACTCAGAGAAGAGGCGCTGAACACAGAGAAATGCCAGTTTCTGAGTTTGTAGTTATTTACATGATCTGCTTCTGTATCATTCAAACTTTAATAAAGCTATAACACATTAAATATAACTGCATTAAAGATGTAACGCCGAGGTGATTCCTTTAAAGACGCTCGACATGCAAGCTTTGCTTCAGCGGAGCGGCAGCTCCAGTAATTCCACAATGAGAGTGCTTCTGTATTAATTATTTTGTATTTTTGTATTATAATTCCCTCATTCTTTGAGATCTACATCACCTGAAGCTGTTTGGAAAGTTTAGAGTGCATCTGGACTGTGAACTGTGTAATTCTTCCTCTCCTCAGTTTTGCACGAACTGCAGTGCTGCTCTCGTGCGCCATCATTTAGTTTAATGTAATCTCATGTTACGTTAAATGTGATCAAACGACTATTCAACATAAATTTTGTCGACAATGTTGATAACATCGATTAATCATTTCAGCCCTAATCTGGGGATGGTATGAGGGTGAATAAATTAGAGAATTTTCATTTTTGATTGAACTATTAGTTTTAGGTATTAAACTTCGAACTCACCTCACTCGCCATTTTTTTTGTGTTGTGGACACGAATAATACCTTATATTTTTTGTCTGATAATCAATAAAACTGTATAAACAAATACTACAAATGTACATTGGTTGGAATCTGAGCCATATCTAGAGCCCAGAATATCAACATTTGGAGGTGGGCTCTTTTAGGCCAGTAAGCAACCACCTAGCAACCACCCAGAACACCCTAGCAACTGCACAGCAAAGCTCGAACAACCATTCTGAAGACCTAAGCAACACCCTAGCATTATAGCAGCGAGTTTCATACAGGCAAGCACTACTCATATTTTTTTTTAAGAAATATGTACAAATCTAGCTGCAGTTTATAAGAACTTTCTTATCTTCATTTCTTGTGGGATTGATAGAAGGAGATAACTGCCAAAGTACAGCTGATGTCAGCAAAGACCCAGAAGGCACCCTTTAAAAAGCACAAGGATTGGGCTTCAAAGAGCAGATTACATGTCATTGTTGACAAAATCTAAGGAAAACAGCCATCATCTAAGGGAGAATATGTTGTACATGACAACATCCAAGGACCTCATTCAATCAACCAATGACATTTCAGACAGAAACTCTAACAACCAATAATCTTCCTGCACTCCTGCTAATGACCGATTAAACAAACAGTGAAAAACAAAAACATCCAGTTCACCAGATTATTATGTTGGAGGGATAAACCACTGTAATACTTACAGCAGAAAGCTTGCGATTTCATCACTATGGAACATATGGGCTATGTGATATCCATGGGTGCAAGAGGGGTGTTCTCTCTGCAGCTGGATTCATAGTATGTCAGTCAGAAGGGGGATTATGGGATAACACCCCTACTGATAAAACCTAAAAGCATGAAATCTGTTCAGGACGAGAGAGAGTGAACAAGAGAGAAAGATCCTTTGGATAAGATGCCAGGTTATTTAACCATCAGTTCAATTTGTCTCTCCTCAGAAAAGAAACAGTACACACAAACCCTGTTCCAAAACCTAGTGGGGTGCCTACCTAGAGAGCATTTTTAAGGCATCATAGGTGCACCCCCCCCGGAAAGCCATTTTAAAAGGTAGTCCAAGCAGAAACAAAAGGCTGCCCTCTAAAGATTGCAGTTTTGCGTGCCGTTACGCTTGGCACACGGTCAAGTGCTCTAGCCTAATATATACTCTTTTGACCACAAGGCCATATGGATGTTTGATGACCACACACACACACACACACTACAATTTCTCTGTGATGCCATTTTGTACAGTTAATGCATGTGCATGTGCAGATGAAACGCAAAGATGTGGACAGTTCGCGTGTCTACAAAAACTGGGTTGCATGCAGACATTACATGCATAATGGTCTGATGTCAACATTAAAGTCACACAAATTGTGCACAAGACACAGTGGTGAACCTTTCTATCAGCACAATCTTTTATAACAAAGGCTTTCATGACTCGGCATAAAATACTATACTGAACAATTGACTGAAAAAAGATGTCTAGATGCAAGTAAAACATGCAGTAACAGGCACGCAACTCTTTCATGATGTAAATAAAATTTCATGATGGTTACGTTTTTAATACCCACTCTCGATAAACATTGAATTATGTCCGTTATTACAGGAAAAACTCAAATGTAGTCATACAAAAATTACATTGTTTTCTGTATAGTGCTGCAACTGTCACAGTATAGATGCGCTGAAAACTCTGTGCATCTCCCATTGTACTTGCGCAGCATGTTCCTCAAAAAGTGCCTAAAACAGGCTTTACTGTAGTTCCTGCAGTGAGAAAGGGCTGATGGTGCTCTAGGAGTACTAACGGTTGGAAAAAAACGAATAGAGTGTTTTTAATCATACACTTATACACAGATGAGCCAAAACATTATGACCACTCACAGGTTAAGCAAACAACTTTAATCATCTAACAAGGCCACATGTCAAGGTCTGGGTAGAGTAGATGGTAAGCGAGCAATTAGTTCTCGTTGTTAACGTGTTGAATGCAGGAAAAATGGGCAGTAGTAAAGACCTGAATGACTTTGACAAAGGCCAAATTGTTATAACCAGATGACTGGGTCAGAGCACCTCTGAAATGGCAAGGCTTGTGGGGTGCTACCAGTCAGCAGTGATGATTACATACCGACAGTGGTCCGAGGAGGCATAAACCACAAACCGGCGACAGGGTGTTGGGCAGACAAGGCTAATCGATGCGCAAGGGCAATGAAGGCTATCCCACTTGGTCCAAACTGACAGAAGTGCTACAATAGCACAAGTCACAGAAAATGTTAATGATTGTTACAGAACAGGAGGAATGTGTCACAACACACAGTGCATTGCACCCTGCTGTGTATGGGGCTGCATAGCCACAGACCCGTCAGAGTGCCCATAATGAACCCTGTCCACTGTTGAAAGTGCCTACAATTGGCATGTAAACGTCGGAACTGGACCTTGAAGAAGTGGAGTGTATGTATGCATGTATGTATGCATGTATGTATGTGTTTTCTTTGACATCACATGGATGGCTGTGCACATGTGTGCCGTTTACCTGTGGAAGTGATGGGACCAGGATGCACTGTGGGAAGAAGACAAGACAGTGGAGTGGGTGTGATGCTCTGGGCAATGTTCTCCTGGGAAACCCAGGGTCCAGCCATTCATGTGGACATCAATTTGACACATGCCACCTACCTAAACATCATTGCAGACCAGGTACACCCCTTCACAGCAATGGTATTTCAGTAGGATAATGCGCCCTGCCACAATGCACACATTGCTCGGGAATGGTTTTGAGGAACACGATGAAGAGTTCAAGGTGTTGTCCTGGCCTCTAAATTCCTCAGATCTCAATCCGATTAAGCATCTGGGGATGTGCTGGACCAACAAGTCTGATCCATGGCGGACCCACCTTGCAACTTACAGGACTTAAAGGATCTACTGCTAATGTCTTGGTGCCAGATACCACAGGAAACCTTCAGGGGTCTTGTAGAGTCCATGCCTCAGCGGGTTGGTGCTGTTTTGGCAGCACTCGGAGGACCAACAGCATATTAGGCAGGTGTCATAATGTTTTTGCTTATAGGTTTCAATTCAGTTAGGATGCTGCTTAAGTAGAGATGAATAATCAACCCAATCAGAATGTCCAACAATGTTCTTTTTATTGATATGAAGCAATATCAATAAAAAGAAAACCATATAAAAGCAACAGTGTAGTAGAATAACATTTACAAATCATGATTATGTACCTCATGCAAATACAAATGTGGCTACACAAACCTACTTTCCACATCTATGATCTATGCACTTCCCATGAACAAGCATCATGGATGCCCACATATAAACCCTGAACATTTGAAGATGCATGAGGTAATTATATGTCCATATATAGAGTTGTAGGATCAAGTGTGTGAGTGCTGTTGGATGAGATTTAGATGACAATGAAAAACTGAGATCAGTGGAGACTGATTCTATAGTAACACAAGACACTAGAATGGCCTCTTGCTGACCGTACTGATTTGATTTAGCTTGCCTTATGGCTGTGACGTGTGCTGCAGCCTTTCACTGCCCCCTGTCATACCACAGAACAACAGTAGCCTTCATAAAACCCAGACCTTTCAGCAGCTCTTTTAATCCTTCTCACTCCTTCAATTAAACTAGATTCTAAAATATGTCTCTCTCTTTTATCTGCCCCTCTTTTCAGGCTTCTGCTCTCTTTCTTTAAATACCTTTCCTCAGGCCAGGTCAGGTCAGACTAGGTCAGACTATCTGAATGGGATTTTTGTACAAGAGTACTTGACTATAAAATTATTCAAAATGCCCATCCTTTGTAACGATACACTCATTGATGAATCGATTTCTAATCCTGCCGATTCATATGCATCATTCTTGGAATAGGATTTTTGTATTGAGGATCGTAAGTGTTGGTCAATAATACATTTAAACAGCTAAAAAATAAATAAATTATATTACTTAAAATTATATATTACTATAAAGATCTGTGTACTTTTGCGTCCGTTCTTTACTTTTTAAACCCAAAAATGAAAAAAATGTTTCTTCTTTATTGGTTTTAACACTGATGAATAGATTAAGCAGATACAAATGCACTGAAAATTGTTAATTGAATTGAATCAAATTTCATTGTTCACCAAATTAAATAGATTCATTCTGAATATGCATAGAAATATGCTTTCAACCCAAAGAATTACACCCCTAGTAGCTTTACTGTAGTTCAACAACTGACTATAACAGGAGTAGGAGATAATGAGATATGGGATAAATAAGAATTGCTTTTAATTTGGAAAGCTACAATTTCAAAGTACTGTAGCTTCACCAACTGCTAAATCTTTGCTCAGAAATTTCAAACAGAAAACAGTTAAAATGTCATGTAATATGCAGTACATAACATTTCCTAAAAGATCAAGGCATGGGGCTGAATGGATGGAAGCTGGAGTGAAAGGGGGTTTATTCAGAGAAAAGTCTTGAGAAATGTTTTGAGAAATGCTAATTTGTCACTGATTTGGGAGCACTAGAATCTGGAATCCCCCTCTAAAAGAGTGCAACGATGACCCCCCTCATTTTAATAATGTGTATTAAAAAATTAACCAAACCAACCAGCATCCAAGATCAATCACAACATCGCAAACTTTGATTTGAAGGACAAATGTATAGAAAGAAAAAAGTACAAGACTGTGTTCTTAATACTATAAAACTATTGAATTATAGTTTATATATTATATATTTTGAGTATAAATAGTTTAAGTTTTTCTTACATATCTAGTTTTTTGCTACATATACAAGTAGTAGAGTTTGGGGAGTGTGACCTAATTACGTCATTGGCAATGAACCATATAAGTAGGTTAGGGAGGGTGTTTTGCAACAATTTCTGTTTCCGTGAATAATTGCATTAAAAAAAAGCTAGATGCTGTGCAACAAATGAAACTGAATGCAGGTGTCTCGAGACCAAATGTATCTGTCTGGGTCACGCAAGATGACAAGGAACACCCACTACACAACATGCCCACTCCCAGTAACGCCCCCCTTGGATCACAAATCCATTCTATTGGCTGAAAGAACTTCTAAAACTCTAATGCAATTGATGTATGATTCTATGAAAACATGACAATGTAGAACTTTAAATTATATGTCCCATTTCATTTATTATAAAACATTTGTCAATTCAGTTCTCCAGTTAGCTCCCAAGCAAACTGGTTAGCCTTTTAGCTTAGCATAGTTTCTTCTCTTCATTTTTCTCACATTTCTCCTCACTGTCGCCATATAGTGATCCTTCGAAATTATTGAACTTCTAAGTTGTGGTATCTTTAATAATTTTACAAACTGTACAGTTGGAGGATTGCTGCAGGTCCCAGGTCTGTTTAACATTATGTGTAATACCAGAGTCGATCTGAGAAGACCTGGCCATGATCAGACAGCGCTGATGGTGATGGTATACATGTGTTGTAACTTGCAACATTGTAAAATTAGGATGAGAAAGTGCAGGCTGGGAAATAAGGTGACAAACAGAATGGAGACACAATGAGCTGAGTGACGTCAGAGGCAGAGCAAGTTAAGGAGTTAAGGCACACGATAGCAAATTAGCAATGCTAACGTAACGTTAGCAGCCGTGGCAATGAACGAGCAATAGTTATAGTTCAAAAGGGCAAACAGTTGAAGTTATCTTATGCAAGATACAAAAAAAAACTGCAAAGCTGATTCTAAACAAGTGTCGTTTGTCATCCGTCACTGTGACAGCAAGTGGACTTTGAAGCTGAAATAATGAGTGGATTAGCCATGCGGTTTCAATCAGCAAGAGAGGAATCACAGAAAACTAGGATGTGTTTTACCAACTTTCTTGGCAAGGAGGATGGATTATATGCGTCACAGCCAGTCACAGGGGAGAAGGCTTCTATCGTGACATTAGGCAAGACAGAAGGCTTTGTTTAACTTAATAGCAATCAGCTATGAAATCGGTGTCGATCGGGTCTGTGTCTCCCAGCCGGGTCCGCGTCCCAGCTTTCAAATAATAGATGGATCCATTTCAGGTTTGGCATTTCAGGTTTCAGGTTTGGCATTTCTCAGTTCTGCATGAGAACAGCTTTCAAGTAATTAACATGTCTGGTTCGGGTCCGGCCCCTTAGTGGATAACTCTCAGGACTATGGGTATTGTAGTTCAGTAATTTGGCTATGGATAAAACCTTTGTCAACATCACTGCCTATGGTTTATTGGATTCTGTTGTTAAAAGTTTTATTTTGCGGGATGTGGTTTCAAGCAATCAACAGAGCTGACTGGACTGAGAAGACAACTGCAATTTATGGCTTTGCAGCAAACATTATTTCAGGTATCTCATTAACTAATATAATTATAATAATTGTATAGCTAAGAACATTTGTGCATTTATTATGGTTTTGTGTCATACTTTTGTTTTATCGTCTAATCTGTCAAATCTAACACAGCAGTCGGCCGACTTTCTGCCACCACTTCGTACGCTGACACGTGACATTTTTGTAACCAATGGGATTGGTCTACTAAACACAATAATAATAATAAAAAAAATAAATAAATAAAAAAAAACATAAGCATGCATCATCGCTTAATTAAGGTTTTGAAATGTATATATGGTTAAAAATCTATTTCTCCACGGAGAAAATAAATGGGATTTTTACTTCCGGAATGTTGCTCCACTCTCAGCTATCTGTGACGTCACATGCAATCTCTGGAATTCCAAGGAATTTGAAATATGTATACCGCGGTGGGGTATTTATTTACACACACGTATATATACATACAAATATAACATATATATATGTGTGTGTGTGTGTAAATACACACTGTATACACACACACATATACATATATATATATATATATATATATATATATATATATATATATATATACATATATACATATACACACATACACATACATATATATATATATATATATATATATATATATATATATATATATACACACACACATACATACATACATACATACACACACAAACTATTTACAGAGCACGAATGATGTTTATAGTTCAAATCACGGTAACGTCTCTCTTCTATTACCTTATGGAAATAATCATGACAATCCATCATTTGAGCCGTTACTGATTAATTAATTCATTGATAGCAGCCAATGTATATTGTACCACAGCATGTTCAAACTTATATCAGTCTGGCATTATGATGCCAGTTTGTCTTAACTCATGTCACAATCGGTTTCATTTAATCGCCCGCACGAAATAAAAAGTGCAGCTATTTGAGCGCGCGCTGAAGCCTCTGTCTGGTCTACACGCGTGCGGGTGTTTAAATAGTGTACAACACGACACCATTATGCAGAATCTTTAAAGACACGCTTTTAAAACACTGTTCAGCTACAGAGATAAGAAGTGCTTCTCATACTGATCATTAAAAATGCATATAAACATTGGCTATTTTTATCATTATATCGTTTCATTGATTGTCATATTGGAATTGTACAATCTTGGACTCGGGTGTTAAGTTGCAAAGGGTAGTAATACATCAGTTTATCCAATGAATGGCACCAAAACACAACAGTGAATCAATATTGTAGAAAAGTAGGAACTCTTAAACATCCTTTAACGATACACAGCCAAAAAAACACCCTGCGAAACATCACGTCACTGAAGTGAAATGTAATATCTAGATTTAAAGGCATCGTATTGCAAAGTGCATCAAATATACAGACAGTACTCACCACTAGAGAGAGAAAACTTAATCCAAGTGAATTTACTTGAGCTGTTCACTTCCATCCATGCAAGCAAAATATCACTTTCCCCTTTTTTGGCGATTTGGAAATTAAGCGTAGCAAGAAAAACTAGCGTAAGCGAAAGTGTTAAATGAAATAATACAGACTTTCCCGAGTAATACCATCCGGAACGGCAGCAACGGATCACAAATCATATGTAGTCCACTTGTACATATTTGTAGCGCGCCCACAAAGCCATACGGACCAATCAGCAGACAGCCCTGTGATAATGGGCGGGGCCTGTACGTGTCGGCTAACTACATAAAATATTCACCCCTGACTGGCTCAATGCTAATTTGTCTAAACACATGGTTGTGTGCCACATCAGGGTCTGGCATTAACAGGGTATGTACTCAGCTGTCACAGTGAATATTCTTACTGCTATTTTGTGACAAAATTTGTTTAAACTGTGTCTGCAGGAGTTTTGCATACTCAAAAATAGTTGAGTGTGCCTGTGGGCTACATGAAACCTGCACACTACAGAAACCAGTGCAAACTGCCCACAACTGACCAGTCTATACAATCAGATGTCAATGTTTATAGTCATGAATGACAAGTGATTATAAATGATTATAGCTTATAATGAAGTCATCTTTATATATCTTCAATAAAGTTACGTGGCATAGATGCACCACTATTTTGACCTGAAATCCAAATTTTCTCTATTTACCATATGTGGAGGATTGATTGATGCATGCTATTCCAATGCAATATACAATACAAATGCTCTTCAAAATGTAAAATCTTTCTTCACCTCTGAAACTTTTCGTTCTTGATGGATTCAATTTTTTTTTTTATGCATTAAATATCCCTCTCCTCTGCCTTTGTCTCTTTTATTGAGAGACACACACACACACACACACACACACTTTGGTGCAGCTATCCTTTTGAGATCTCTCCACAGACAATGATTTTTATACTGTACAAACTATAGATTATATCCCCTAACACTAACCCTACCCCTAAATCTAACCCTCATTGTGGTTAAACCTGACCTTGGTCCAACACTCGTGTGGTGATGTGGTGCATTATAGACATAGAAGCAGAGTGTTCTCAGTCTGTATGCATCAAGGCAGGCTTGGACAGTGCAGTACAGACACCTCCACATGCACCCTCTCTCAGCTCATCCTGTAATTATGGCTGTCATTAGCGGCCCCGAAGAGAAGCTATATTTACTGGAGCCATGCACAAACAGTTCTCAGGCTTAAAAGAGCAAAGCAGAGCTCTTTCCATTCACTCTCAACTGCTCTTAAACAGGTTAGCAGGCAAAATAACAAATGTAAACACCAAGTTCTAACAAACTAATTGCTGACTTGATATTCAATAAAGGAATGTTACAACATCATCATACAAAGACAACCATGATTAGAGAAAGACTGCTTGACTGGAACAGCCCTCTAATAATGGACATGCACATATCTTCATCATTTTTCATCCATTTTGATAATGTACAATATATATCTCAATATATGTAAGTATATAAGATTTCCTCTTGAATTGCTATTTTTTTCAGCCAGAGGAACCATCCTTTCAACCAAATAGCCATTGTAATCAAATAGTTTAAATATGTTTAATGGAAAAGGGAAATACAGTGAAAAGGAAGAATGTTTAATAATTTTCATAAATATGCAACAATATAACAATACATAATGATAAACAGCAATAATTGCCTACACACAGTTTTACTAAAACATTTTACTAAGTAAAGAATAGACATGGAACAGTTTTGCATGATATCGAAAATGAACCGTTGAATCAGAGTTTTAGATCGATTGAAAGTTTCTGATTCATTGAAATGAACCTAAGGACCCTAACGCAGTTTTTGCTGCCAAAGATTGTGTCTGAGATGCTACTAAACATCTCTATCATAATGTTCTCATACTAATCAAAAGTTAGTCTAATGAGTCTTTGGGAAACATAATTGCCAAATAAAAATGGTGCTTAATTTACATCATAGGCGAAATCTTCACAGATATAAATTGTGAATATTCAATATATTGCCTGCAGCCCTAGCTGGCCATCAGTTGTTGTTTATTATCGAAAAACATTGACCTCTCATGTCTGTCTATATTCATTCAGTCCAGCTATTCCATTCTGTCTTCTTCTCACAGAAATAGCTCAGTACATACCACTAAGGTCAAGAGGTTGTGAAAAGCAGCCGGACAAGAGCAGCTGAGGACAAGTATGTGTGAAGCTTTTGATGGAATGATTAGTTTAACAATACAGAAATATTTCTATTACATTTGTATAGTGTCCCCAAAAAGTATTGGACACTTAAGCCACACATAAAACTGTATTCTTAAGACACATTTTATGCTAGTGGATCATGTCCATAGTTATGAACTATGCCTGGACTTTCACTTTTGTGTAATGTTTGATTCGAGTGCTGCTTAGCTCTATAAGCAGTTGCTATGAAATTGACAGTGCAACAGTATTACACTTGTTCATCTGGAATATATTAAAGACTGATAAAATAAATTGAGATGGACCAACATAATATAGTTTAATAAATACCCTGGTACACTGGTTTTGACGATCCTATGAATTTTAAGATTTCAGTTAAAACTGTTGCAGTACATTAAATTAATTATGTTGGCTCAATGAAACTAACTTCATCTGAATGGAAGATATTAAATTACTTGTGAAAACTTTTCAACAACAATTCAATTAAGTAAGAATAATGACTTCATTTTGTGGACTTGAGGGAAACAGATTTCTTAGATCTATAAATGACCTCAGAAGCAGTTGCTTAAAATAAATTGCCAAAATGTCTAAGACTCGAATGTCTAGCATAATTTGTTTGCAGATGCCACTTGGTTTGATATTTGGTTTCAAATGCAATAACTTTCATACATTTTAAATGTGTTTTTATTGTTCAGAAGTGTCTAAATACTTTGGGTCTGAATTTATGTACTTGGGGAAAAACATCACAACAGTATTTCTATTGCTCATACACAGTGTATGGAATTTGAACAAACCCCTAACCCCAAGTGTTAAACTTCAGCAAGTAAATCACCCTGCATGGTTTGTGCTACAAACATGTATTGTACTTCATATTATGGAGGAGAGGTAGGTTAAGTGATCAGACCCTCCATCTGCTGGACCTATACCAATAAACCAATAATATCCAACAGAACATTAAACATGAACAAATCTCCTATTTTCATTTTGCTCAAATGCATAAAATCCTATAAATTTACATAAGGACTAGAAACCAGAAAATCATAGAGACTTGTGGGTCAGTTCTTTTAACTTGGGCCAGTAAACAACCACACAGCAACCACTCAGAACACCCAAGCAATAAAACCACTCAGAACACCAGCTGTACAGCAATGCCCTGGTAACCACACACATAATCGAGTTTTGCACAGGCAAGGACCACACATATAAAATGAGAAAATACCTCTGTAAAAAAAAAAAAAACTCTTTATATAGCTCTAAATGAAACCTAGCTCTAAAACTAAGTTGCTAGGTGCCTGTACATTTTTCTTTAAACTCTTTGAAACTGTTGCATTGGAAAAGTGTGTATATTTCACTATTGTTTGAAGAGAGTTAGTCAGTCTGAATTAGATTATAGGTTGCCATGCCCTGTGGCAAATCTCCTGTCTTTGGTCTTAATGACAGGCTATGATGCAGGTAGCAGCCCACACCATCAACCCACACAGCTGTCTGTGGACTACCGACCTGCAGGTGTTCACTAAGCAGATATCAGCATAAAACTGCAGGTTAACTGCAAGACTGGGATCAGTTCTGATATAGTAGTAAATTACAGACATATTAAGAATAGATAATCACCTTTTCCAACACAAAACTTGAGCTCAGTGGTGCATTGTAAAAACTGGTTTGCAATTTTTTCCCTGTCTTTTACATTTATTGCGTGTCAGATTGAAACTCTATGACTTCGGTGACAGTTTAAGTTTAAGTATAATATTAGCCCGATTGCGCTACATCAACGTTCTTTTAAGTCAGACTGTATGATATACCTGGTCTTATAGAATCATGTTACTATAATTTTGCTAAATGACTCATTGCACATATTGTTTTGTATAACTGCAGATTATTTCTTGCGATGCATAAAACCTGGGTACGTGTCCTGAAGAGCATGCGAGTCGAAACATGAGCTGAAAGTGTCATAGAAGCACCACAAAATATTTTTTTATGTCACATTTTGCTTTATATGACACTACTGGTTAGGTTTAGGTTTAAAGTTTAGAGTAGCAAAGTCAGTTTTGTTTATTTAAAACTCAGTCGAGTACCACCCTTTAAAACCTCATCTGTTTTGAAGAAAATTTAACTCGCTTTTAGCGCCACTCAAAGGACATTTCACCTCGGAACTGCTGTAATACATGAATGAAGCCACTTGTTATAATTTTGCAAAAATGTCACCACAGTCATGTCATTTTCATGAGATCAGGCCACAAAAAAATTTAATAACTTTGTCAAAGGCTAAGATTCATTGCAAAGTCATCTGTCAGTGAGCATGTCTTGCTAAGCGATCAAACTGATGAAATAAATATCTTTTATGATTCCGGAAATTTGTCTCAGACTCCAAAATCCTGGCAGATTGCACCCAAAGATAAAGACTAAGAGCTTAAGCGCAAACCAGGAAGCAGCTCTGCTCATCTGTCAATGGCCCTCACCAGTGTTTCATCTCCCCACATTGTGCGATTTCACCCACTGTGCAGTCATAGCCTAATGTTTAAGGAAAGCTCTGCTTGTTTGGTCTGAAGTAGGTCAATGGAGGCCTCAGTCATGTTGTGGTGAGACAAAATTACACGTAATACACAGCCCCCAATGACAAACCAGATTAAATATTCTGCATATGACAGCTCAATCTCTCATTAAGCTTTAAAAATCTCTACACTGACTGAACATGTTCTGTAGCAGGACTGAAAAAAAGAGAACAACAATTCCATGTTCTCTCATCTGTTTTTCTCTTCCCACCCTGAGGCAGAGCAGTGTGTTCTGGGCACCTCAGGGCTTGAGTCCTGAGTCACTTTGACCAAGTCATGACTGGCACCTTCTGACACATTTGCCTTGAGCATCACATACTACTATGGACAACCCCCATCTAAACACTAAACATGCACTAAATCATTGAACAGCTTCCAATCTACATGTGCATTCATATGTATAAAGTCAGTTCATTTTTTTTTTATCTCATCATGTACTCACCCTCTCATGCCACTTTCTTTCTTCTGCTGAACACAAATGATGATTTAAGAAGAATATTTCCGTACTGTAGGTCCTCACAATGCAAGTGAATGGTGACCAAAATGTTGAAGCTCCAAAATGCACATAAAGGTAGTAAAAAAGTAATCCATATGACTTAAATCCATGTCTTAAGAAGCGATATGATAGGGATGGGTGAGAAACAGATCAACATTTAAGTGCTTTTTTTACTATAAATTCTCCTCTCTGTCCAGTAGGTGGCACTATGCTTGAAAAATGTGAGTCGGCAAAAACAAAAGAAGAAGAATGATAAGTGAAAGTGGAGATTTATAGTAAAAAAAGGACTTAAATATTCATCTATTTCTCACACATACTTATATAATTTCTGAAGACATTGATTTAACCACTGGAGTCTGATGGATTAATGTTATACTGCTTTTATCTGTTTTCTAGACCTATGATTCCTGGCCACCATTCACTTGCATTGAAAGGACCAAAAGGGTCGAGATATTCTTCTAAATACCTTTATTTGTGTTCATTAAAATGAAGAAAGTCATACACATCTGGGATCAAACTTATATTGAGAAATGTTTTGCTTGAAAAGTGTGCTTGTGTTTTGGGGCCATTGTAAGTAGACTTGGCGCATTAAAGGAATTTTCCGGGTTCAAAACAAGTTAAGCTCAATCGACAGCATTTGTGGCATAATGTTGATTACCACAAAAAAAATTTTTAATTGTCGCTCATATCGAGATTACTGTGAAGCACTTACCATAGAAGTACATTTTGATTATTTATTTTTTTAGAGGTAGAAATGTGGAGTTTATCATTTTATAATAACACTTACATTAATTCTTCTGTGAAAACGTGTGAATTTATTTGCTGGAAAATTGGTTAAATTGTTGTTTTCCAGAATAATAGGGTTTTGTTAGGTCGTCATGGAAACAAAGTGATAACATTGGCAATAACTATTCACAGAAAAGGTTAGTAAGCAATTTTATCAAACTTAAATCATGTTAACACACATATTGTCATCCAATCAGATTTCAGAGTAAAACTATGAAGTATCCATTTTATAAATGGTGGTAACCACTTTCAACTTGTTAATGTTCTGACAGACTCTAGCTGGTGTTGCGAATCAAAAAGCTGTATGAAATTATCAGTGCTACTTTACGTCACTCTCTGACTCTAAATCAGCTTCTGATAATAATAAGCAATCACTTGATGGGTGCAAGTAATGCAGCCATTCAGAGCTGCAAATGTCCTGGTCTGCTGACATAGACACTGACATCATAGTTATTCATTGCCGACCTTGGTCATGTAGTGCAGCGTGAAGACTGAATGCATTGTGTAGTATTGAGAATATGCATCATATCATTGTGCAAGCTCTGATCCGCAGGCCTGCTGATAACATCTCTACCAATGGCACTGTTAAACCAGACTACACCCGTAAATCAGTCCTACCGGAAGCACCATTCTGCATGGATTAATACATGATGCTGCGCAGCTTTGCAATCAGATGCCATGCCACCATGGTGAGCTTTGTTGAAGACCCTGAGAGGATATAGTTTCCCCAGCCTGAGTGTGATACAAGTGGATCAGTGGTGCACAAATGGTTTTTTGAAATCCAACACTGTTTTTTTGCATGTGACTGGATTTGATTGACAGAAAACATTACAAAATCCCAGCTCAAATGCTGTTCTTAGAAATGCATCAGCTTACTGTCACAATGTCACTTGGAGACTCAGCTGCTCTCAGCATTTCAAAAAGATCTACAAAGGTCTTTAAATTAAAATACAGTAAGTGTTAAATGCCAAATCCAAATACAAGTTGTCAAACTTATGCTTTATATGCAACCAATTAAGAAGAACATTAACAAGAAATACTGCAAAATCAATAAAGCATTGGTTATAATACCAAATCTAATTGCATTTATTGATGAAAAAATAACCCATGCAGTTTCTAAATTTAAAACCGAAGGTTTCCTATGATGTTGTGATAAATACACTTAAAACATAAAAAAGCCAAAATTTGTTGACACCCTAACATCACTCCCATATGTGCTTGCTAAGCATTTAATTTCAAAACTTTTGGCATTAATAATGAATTGATTCTCCCCTACAGCTTCAACTCTTCTGGGAAGGTTTTTCAGGTTCCTAGATGTAGGAACATGGCTGCAACATTTTGCTGCCATTCAGATACAAGAGTATCAGAGTCTTGATGTTGGGTGATGGAATCTGACACTTGGGTGATGGATTCTAACACTTGAAATGGCTCAAAGTCGCCATTCCAATTCACCTCAAAGGTGTTCATTAGCTGCTTTTCCACTATCGGGCCAGTGTGAGCCAGGGCTATCAACTGGTCATCTGGGACAAATATTCTTGGGTCTTGAGCCATGAGACCAAAATCATTCTGCATCATACTGTGGCCGCAATTTTTTATTATGTTGTGCGCTGTATACATAACTTGGAAAGTTCAGCGACAATATACTCATATCAGGTATTCGTTTCAGCAGACGCCATCGATCTGACGTTGCACATTTTCATCAGCCCAAATATTTAGAAGAGCCCTGATTTCATCTACTCACCAGTACTAATGATTCTCCATTCTCCATTGATCTGCTGAAATACGCTGGTAGCTAGATATGAAAGATTGGGAAATAAGTATCTTGGAGCTGACCCTCTGATCTGACTCAGCTAAACTTCGCCTTTGACACTGACCTTGCCTCAACCCCCAGTTGGCATTCTTTGGCCCACGGGTAATTGACGGACCAGTGCTCTTGCCCGGTGACCCAAAGGAAGCCCCAAAAAGGCATTTGAGGCCCAAGAAGTGCCCTAGGCATGCACTAGCACATTCTAATTTGACTCAGTAAATAATTTCTTAATGGGCTTTGCTTTGTGCACAGTGTCCCTGTAATACTGGAACAGAAAAGGACCTCCCATAACTCTTGCCACAAAGTTGGAAATGTAGCCAAACCTGTTTATTAAAAGGGGATGTCCACTTTTTGTCATTTAATGTATAAAATATGGTATATAATTGTGTTCATTAAATTAAAAGTAAAGAATGATTTTGTTGAGTGATATTTAGCTTAACAGATCAGGTGTATGGCAGAGTACACTTCCTTGGTGCTGGTGCATGTAGCTGTAGAGCATGATACAGTGTTTTGATCAGTGGTGAATTCTCAGGGCCAGCAAAGCCTTCTCTGCTGGCCTAACATGCCAAATAAATAAACAAGCAACATTTAAATCACAAATATTATTAGATCGATTTTTCCAGGTATTATAGACCTCATTGGTAGATTCATATGAAAAATTATGATTTTTGAATGTCTGTCCGGGAGAAGTTCATTTCACAAAACAGTCACGCTGCAGTTAAAATTAGGCTTGCTTGAGCACTAAGTGTTGTTTCAAGTTCTGGCTTTCGTGCGTGGACGGTTTTTTACAATGTCAATTTGTATTACTAGCTAGCTGTGACATAAAGTATGATGCCCAAAGACATAGTGTGTCTTATTCATTGTGAAACTGTGTTTTCTTAGTGGCATGGGTCACACTGAAGGCCTAGACTTTAAAAGCACGGCCCGCCACTGGTTTTGATAGTATAATATATTACAAAGTTATGCTCAAATTAGGTGTATTGGGATATAGGTAATGAAAGAAGCAGTTTATCAATCCATCCATCCATCCATGTCATGCTCCACCTATGCCTATTCAACATGTAAAAGAGATGGGTAATCTCCAACACCTTTACACAGTCACAGTCTATAAATAGATACATAGCAACACACTGCCTCTCAATCCAGATAAACTCAGTGGCATTTATGCATTCCAAGCCATCCAAGCAAAAGACAAACACCTCCGTCATAATTTATAGTCAGAGATTGAATGAAATAAATAACTTTCAGACTATTATTTCTCTCTCCATTGACATGCAGAGCGACACACATTCCTTCCTACTCTCTCCTTGTCCAAACTGGTGCAGCAACAGGGCTTTTGCAGCAACAGCAGATAAATCTGAACATTCAGTGCCTTAGTGGACAAAAATCGCAACATATCTAAGACAACATATCATATACAGAGCACTGGACATCTATCAGAATGGAAACTGTAGCTTTAAAAGGGCAACTTTGCCAGTTAATTAAGGTTTATGTGATGTGTTCAATGAGGTAACAAGTTCACTTTCACTGCATGATGTGAATATAAAGCTGTACACTGAATAAGATAATAAAATCTAAATGGGAATAATAAAACTGTTCTAATTTAATATTATCATAGTACATACAGTTTGTGCTTCTCCTTGGTTTTAATATTACAGAACTTAGACGCAACCATAAATGTAAATAATACAGTTACAGTATACATAATGTTGTTACATCAATGTTGTTTCAAAAACAGGAACTTGCTGCCCTCTATTACACCGAACATCATCCTGTTCCTCTGCCTTGGCAGATGTAGCACTTGACAAATCAAACAGAAGATATCACTCTCACTTTGAACATGTTTGCTCATGTACTAGTTCTTAAAATATCAAACAGCTGCGTTAGATCAGTTTTACTGGCACAGCTGTAAAGTGACGTGCTCAAATCATAATGTAACAGCATTATCAAACAGATCTACTCCTGTACAATGCCCACTAAATACGCTATGTATTATGATGAGTTAAGAGACACATATATCATATTTCATTTGAAACATTTTTTAATTCTGAGCAAAATATTAAACTCAGGGTTTGTTCATGCAAAAATGTCCCAAACCCATGCAACGTTCAGAATGTTTAGTCTCAGTCACAGTTCACTTTCATTGTATGGGAAATAAAAGGCATTGAATGTTGAAGTGAATGGTGACTGAGGCTAACATCTTGCCTAAAATCCTCCATCTTGCTAACATCTTGCCTCCTTTTGTGTTCCACGAGAGAAAGAAAGACATACTGATTTGGAACAACATGAAGATTGCGTAAATGATGACCGAAATTGTACTTAAGGAACTGTCTCCAATTCATACAGTATTATTATCGCAACCATTTTCCCCAAACCTGCAGAGCAGATACTCTCCACAGCGTTCACTCATTCAAGCACACCCATACCCATGGCCTAAACTCCCCACATGATTTCAGCATGACCCTACCATAATCAAAGACGTCTTCTGCCTCCTCACGCATCAATTCATTTAGGTCATCCTCTGTGATGTCGGAAAAGGCCATCCCTTCCTCTCTTCTCTTGCTTTGCATCTAAGCATTAACTTTACTGTAAAATTGAATTAATGCTGAGATTCTCTTTTCCCCGGGCAACTGTAAACTCCACTGTCAGATTGAGCCTGAGCAGAGAGGCGAAAGGCAATGGACTCTTCTACTGACTGCACTTATGTGAGTGTGTGAGTGTGTGGGAGCCCACACCATTCAGGCCAAGTTTCATCAACAGGATGATTTCATAATCTCTTGTGTGAGTGTCAGAATAAGGGAGATGGAAATTGTGTGTGTGGTAAATATGCTAAGTGTGTTATGTTGAGTGGAGGTCAGGCAGAATGATCTTCGAGTAAGCCAATCCCTAGTGATTAAGGAGATAAATTGGCAAGCTATATCACAGACAGCAGGCATAAGGTGTGAGATCTGAATCTGCCAATGTCGAATCACATGAAAATTCTATATAGTTTTACATTTTGGCTTCAAATCCAGGCACTCTTACTCATTACCAATATATTGGCATGTAAGCTCAGGAAACTTCATTTAAGGTGCATTTGTGAGTCGTATTATGAAGTAATACAGAGAGCACAATTTGATGTGTGTTTAAATATGTTTGTCATGCAAAAATTGCGAGTGCTTTACACATAAAGACAGGCTGAAATAATTAGGCAGCAGAAGTTTGATTTAAGCCAAGCTTTTCTTTCTCTTAAATTTTGGTGTGCTCCTGATCAAAGCTCTGCGGAATAGACCACTACAATCTCATTAACGGAGGGGCCAGCTCACACAGTCACAGTCATATAACAGCAATTATTCACCTCAAAACTCTTTAAAAAATGCTCTAAATAGAGGAACCAAAATAGATCCACCCACAGATGTCACGTTTTCAGGAAACCTTTTTTTTTTTTTTTTTTTTTTTTTTGTGATTGCTTCATATATTTGCTTTCAAATATTTAGTTGGGTTACTATGGCAATTTAAAGCCCTGACCATAAGTTTTTTATTACTACAAACTTAAGTGCATAACTTGTCCCACACCATTTGTGCTACATTTGTAATCAGTCTTATGCAAGTAATCAGGCTTAAACTTGCAAATAAATAACTTACTGTATATTGAAAGATGGACCTGAGCCATATCTAGGAAACCCTTGGCCAGTAAGCAACCTCCTGGCAACCATCAAACACCCAAGCAACAACCTATAAATGCTCTATAAAATGCCCAGAAAACCATAGCAACTATAGCAATGTACTGGCAAGCATCTTGAAACGCCCTAAAAACACCCCAACAACCAATTAGAAATGCCCTGAAACCACTCCATAAAACCCTAGCAACTGTATACCGTAGGAACATCTGGTAACTACCCACATCACACTAGCAAACACCTAGAAATACCACAGAAATTGCTCAGAAACCCATAGCAACCACAAAGCAATGCCCTGAAAACCAGCCACAATACCCTAGCAGCCACCAAGAAATGCCCTAGAAACTGCCCAGAAAACCATAGCAACCATACTGTATAACAATGCCCAGGCAACAACCCAAAACATACTAGCAAAATTGAAACACCATAGAAACTGCACCAGAAACTCCTAGCAACCATATAGCAATGCCCTGGCAACCATCCACAACATCCTAGCAACCATCTTGAAATGCCTTAAAAACTGCTCTGGAAGTCCCTAGCAACCGTATATCAATGAACTGGCAACTTCCCTCAACACCCTAGCACAACCTATAAGCATCCTAATACCACTCCATAAAACCCTAGCAACTGTATACCATAGCAACGCCTTGGTAACTACCCACAACACCCCAGCAAACACCTAGAGACACCATAGAAATAGCCCAGAAAAACCTAGCTATCATAGAGCAACATCCTGGAACCCACCCATAACACCCTAGCAACCACCTAGCCCTAAAACCAATCCATAAAACCCTAGCAACAGTATACAGTAACAACACCCTGGCAACCACCCACAACACCCTAGCAACCACATAGAAATGCCCTAGAAATTGCACAGAAAAACATAGCAACTGTATAGCAGCTACACCCTGGCAACCACCCACAACACCCAAGCAAACTCCTAGAAACTTCCTTAAAAAACACCCAGAACACCCTAGCAATCACACAGCAATGCCATTGCAACCACCTACACCACCCTAGCAACCACCAAGAAATGCCCTAAAAACCACCCAGAAAATCCTAGCAACCACACAGCAACTCCATAGCAACCACCCACAACACCCTAGCAATCCAACGGAAATGCCTTAGAAACTGCCTAGAAAATCCTAGCAACTACATAGCAACTCCCTGACAACCATCGCTCACATTTTCTTCTAAAAATTAAAAGAGCTAGTATCTTCTTTTGAAAGTTGATCAATATAGTGCTTGCATAAACATTTCAATCAATAAAAAATATTATTTTTTGCCACACATACAAACACAAAATTCGTTAACGTTAAAATGCATTGTGCCACTATATGACTAATGTAATTCTACACAGTTCTTATAATGACGGCTCATAATAAGATGTCTCATATCAGGTGCTGTTTTCATGTAAACAAGTTTAAAACCTCATGCTAGTTCAACACCAGCATCTGAATTCCCCATGAGTCTCTCAGATTCCACTGCAATGCTAACAACATGCCCTGCTATTATGTAAAACGTCTACACAACTATGTGCAATGTGCTCACTTGGAGGTGGGCTGACTCTCGCCCCTGGCCTCCAGTCTCCTGGTGGTGCTTCTCAGGTCTGTGCACATGAATAATACAGGACAGGAGAGTAATAAGACCCCTGATGTAGATAGGAGGAGTGGCTCTCTAGACCAGACACCATACTATAAACCTGGTTACAATTATAATGCCAGTGCAAACCTCAAATCTGATACTAAATACTGTACTGACAGTCTGACATCTTAGCCAGACAACTTAAGATCCATGGTAAAAATCCATGTATGTGTCCATACAAATATAAAAATTAAGTCTTTTAAGGTAATACAAACTCATTGACAGTCTGTTTTGCTGTCAGAGATTATGTGAGCTGTTGTGAGCTGTTAGTCATATCACTGAGAATGAGTGCATACTACACTCAAATGTTATCAACACATACCACAGGCTGCCTTAGGTAACAACAAGCAACAAACTACATAAAGATATCAAATGAAAACCATTTGGGAGGGACAGTAATGTGAGGGGAAGTTGGAGGAAGGTCAGGGAGTGTAAATTACAGTTTCTATATCTCAGTCAATATCTAGCAGTTTTCCAAGCAAAAACAGCTAGAGGATAGCTAACAGTAAACTTGTCCAATATAACAGCGACATGCAGGATGATATCCAAATATAAAGCCCTTTAAAACTGTATACAAGGGCAGTGTTGCCAGTGCAACCATAATGGGTGGAGTCTTTTTTATTTTTGTTAGGATGTTAAACTCTCAGTGACCCAAAGGCAAACAAACCCCAAAACCCTTGGGTATTTGCTTTCTAAAACGAGAAAGAGGGCACAACCAATGTGACAAACAGTTGTTTTACTGTACCACACCCATGCCAGGTTTCAATCTAACTTCTGTTTTTAACATTAAACTGTTTTCCATATCCCTTAGGGCTTAATCAGGTATTAATGTTATTGTGTCATAGCTCCATGATGTATATGATGGACAAAGCACTGGGGTGATTTTCACAAAACCAGTCAAGAAAATATTGTCCTGGTCATCTTTAACTCTGAATCAACTTTGAAAAAAGATTATTTATTACATTTTTTGTTATTATTAAAATCAGCTTAAATTAAAGGCAGTACCAAGGTAGTACTACTGTGATGTATAACATACTTTACAATATAAATAATATATCATACATAATTTATGAGAATATCGTAATGGCTATCCTTTTTTCATTATGTGTTAATGAGAATTGGGGGGTAAAATGTGACATGAAAAAAATGTGAAATAAAACAAAAATCTGAATGGCCTTAACCTCCTGAGACCAGAGCATTACAGCTGTGTGCATTTTGCATTTCCCTTTTTGATTTGAATCTAGTAGCACCTAATAAACATGCAAAAACATATTCTAGATATAATAGTTTTCCTAAAAAGTGATGGCAACATATGTGGGTCTACTTTGTGAAATGTAAAATTCTACCAAGCTATAGAAAGTCAGATTTTTTACAATTGTTTATTATGTTTCTAGGAGTTTTTTTGAGACCTTAAAGACAAAACATCAGAAATTAGCATAATATATTTTGATTCAAAGTAATAGCCAGCATCATGCCGTTTCTCCCAAAAATGAACTCCGCTGTGGTTAGCACCATGTTGTTTTGTCACATGACTGAGTTGAATGTTTAACCCTTTACTGACAGCACAGAGTCTCCTGAACTGAGATCAGTCAGTTTGAATGATTTTGAATTATGCGTTACGTATAGCGAAGCCAAAATACTACGTCCACGCATGTGTATGTGTAGTCTCACAAGGTTAAAATAGCCTTCCTTTCTATATAAAAAGAATAATTTTCTTCTCTTCTTTTTTTAAATAGGACCAGGACATTTTCTTAACAGGAGCAGTACTTACAGTCATGGTATTTTGATATATACTATGGTACTGAATTATTACCATATTCATACACCACGGTATTTACATTGTACTCCAAGGTTCTTCAAAAAGTACTGTGGTATTACCATGGTACGTGGTATAAAAATGTCCAAAATAAATAAATAAAATACCAATATTATGTTAATATCTTGTTACTTTTGTTGATTTTTTTTGTCATTGTAAGTAAGGCTACATCCAGACATGGATGAATTTATGTGGAAATAACTGTAAATAATCAGATATTTAAGGGATGTTTTTAAAAAAACAAAATTTTAATGCACAATTCAGTCAGCATGTTGATTATACAATTTCGTGGTCATTCAATCAGCAGTTTTTTGCACTTCAGTTCATTGGTGGCAAGCAGAAAATTAAAGGGATACATAAACAACAATACAACACAATCTTTAAGAGCAGGGCAGTGTATGGGTGGAGACGCTTCTGTGGTTTGCATTACATCCGTTCCCACACAAACAGGTGACCAGAGAGAAGGGATGTGCTTGCAAAAAGGGGAGAGAAGAGAGAGAAATGAGGAAGGAAAGAGGGCCACACCTCCCGATACATCTCTAATGTTGATGTTGGTTAAGACCAATATCGGTTATGCCTTAGCTGTGGCAGAGGGTCACAAATTTGTCACTTCCTACACACTTCAAGCAAAAGTGAATAAGCAATGCTGGCACAGCCCAAAGTGCAATGGTACACATGTGGTAAGCTCATGGGGGAAACTACAAGTACAGCAGAATTGCAGTAATGACAGTCACACCATTGAGATCTCCAATAGACCTATTATACTGAAACATGCTAGCTGTCCCTATGCCTTGACAAATGAGGGCAGTGTTAGTAGTATTGTATGTCTGGTGACACTTTGTATGGTTGGTATGGTATTTTGTGTGCATATGGGAGGGGGAGAGAGAGAGAAAGAGTGTGTGTGTGTGTGTGGGGGGGGGGGGGGGGGGGGGGGGGGCAGAGAGATTGTGAATGGAGCTTTTCTATTAACTAACAAAAGGCCACAGTTGAATGGCATCTGAAGTAACTGTTAGTTTTAAATCACAAAACATTATAACAAAAAAGATAAACATAATATTTTAATATTTCAGCTGCAAGTAATTTGTGTGAATTTAATAAATTACTTTTGTTGAAACAGCTTCAACCAGCCTTAGGTCTTAGCTGGTTTCCCAGTCTGCTATGGTTTGCTTTTAAAGGAAGAGTAGGTCTCTGCAGAACAGTAATAGGTGTTTTCAAATATGTGGGTGTTTTCAAACCAGGATGGGTGTTTCTAAACTAACCAATGAAAGTAGGGAATCTCAATGGTTTGAAAACAGACACTGACTGGGAAAAGCCAATTTTTGTTCAGAGATGTAAGTCTCTTTTAAAGGGGTTTTGGGCACTTGTTAGCTTGGTCAGGCTGGGAGACCAGCTAGTCCAGCTTAAACCAGCAAAAACAATCTGTAAATCATTGAAGGCTGGTTTATAAGCAGCTTACATAACAATAAAACAGCAACATACAAGTTGGTGTAGTGCTTGCACATGACATACATAAAAGCTATAGAGCACAACAGTGCCTACCCACTTTTTCAGCCGTCGGTTCCGGAGGTATTTTTCCAACTGATTTTTCCAATAGACTTTTAATAAAATCATTTAACAAGAGTTGTAAGCCATGAACCAAACCAACCAGCTCTCAGGTGAATCACAACATCACAGATTTTGATCCAAGGCAAAATGTGCCGTGTACGTACTATCTTTCAAGAGGGCGCGGATTACAATTCCATGAAGCATTGCGAATTATGTCAATGAATAAAAAATTATGGAAATATATAAAACTGTTGTTGATTGTGAGTATAGAAACAATATTTTTACGTATATTGCTAAATAATCTGAAATGTACAAATAGATAAGTAGTTTAAGAGTGAAGGAACATCGACTCGACTACATCATTCACAGTGTGTCATGGGAGTGGGCGGTCTCTCAGAAGCACATTTAACAGGCTATATTGGCCGTGGTTGTCTGATTGGTGGATTTTGCTCTGTTGTACCATGGGTAATGTAGTTGTTTACCATGAATTCCGCTGTCAAAAACAATATTTAAACAATGAAGTTGAAATAATGCAGATGATGGCCTCAACTAAAGCATACACCATCGATGAACAACCTTGGAGCTCAAGGTAGGTCTGTCTTTAAAGGTTTATTGGTTATTGTTGAAAATCAATTTGTCTCTCGGATAAATTGAATGGGATTTTTACTTCTGGAACCAGATTTTTGCGCTCTATTGGGTCATGACCTGTTACCCCTCTCTCTCCCTTACTTTACTGTCTGCCTCTGCTGTCCACTAAATGAAAAGGTTACAATTTCAAAAAATGAATATCCATCAAAACAATCCCTTGCTATAACCCCTCTTCAGGAGCCCCGCAATTTTCACATCACTTTTGTTAAAGAAATTTCTTATAGTTTGAAAAATGTAGTGTTCTTTACCCATTGGCATGCTGAGAACTGCCTGGTACAGGACTTTGAGTTTTCCATCCCAGTGTTCCTAATGAGATTCCCACGTGGAGTTCCAGAACTCCAGACAAGGAGCTTGTTTCCAGTCTATCAACATGAGAATGATCTTTCCCAGCATGCCTGGTGAGGCTGTCACCCTCTGCTCATTCAGCCTAGCCAACCCAAGCATCCTGGCATTCCTCAATGGGCTCACATCATGCTCTCAAAACAACTATGAGCCATGGTAACATCCCAGAATCCATCAATGACAATTACAGGCTCAGAAACCAAAGGCATCTGAACCACTGACCAGTGAGCACTTGAAAAGCTTGAGACCCTTGAAAACTCTCACTTAAGATTGCACCATGTTTTTGTCCCTTCTATTTCAAAAGTAGAGCTCACCATCCAACATTTGTAGCATAATGTTCATTCAGGTATCGTCACCCTATTGGTCCTCAGGCATGATTTATAAGCTTCAGAAATTAGTTGTTTGCAATCGTTCCTGCAGGCTGTTGTTGGTTTCTTTAGTACTGGGACTGGATTTATTGGGGTGACTAATTTCTTCTGACTGCTTTTTGGAGGCAAAATAAAACTTACATAGACTCAGCTTTCTCTCATCTGTTGTCTGGCTAATAAGGTAACCACTGATATATATTCATCAGGCATACATCCACTGAACATTGTATGAAACTCTACATTTTAAACTAGATTGTTACATTTGCTATAGAAAATGTGTGCGGTATCATTGTCCGTAGCACAAAGGGTACACCAAATAGTCATACTTGTGGTTAAAGGTTTGATAAGATTCCCTAACAAGTAAGAGCAATGGTGATGTTTTTCTTTAGCAAGTACCTCTAAGAAGTGAGATGTTTTATGCGTTTTTAACCCTGAGCTACGAAGATGATGCTTTAAATGCAACCAGTTTGAGGACTCAATTCTTAAGGACAGCATTATTAAACAAATGAATTTTTGTGTGTACTAGTGCTCTGTGTTTGGTCTCATTTTAACTGCTGCTCTTGTCTTCCATTCTATCTGAACATGCATTGCTTTAACTGGTTTTGCTATGAATTGAACATCATCTTCCTACTCCATAGCAACACGCCTCTCTGAAGCTAATACTGGATCCTTATTATGGAGGTTATGGACCTCAGAGAGGTTTAGGTTTACAGAGATGTGATTCACTCACACTCCTCTCTCCGGTTCATTTGCTTCTCTTCATTTGCACCATCTACCACCCTCTCGCTGTATCTCTTCAATTTAGTCTCTTTTAGATAATTTTGTGCTCATGTTTTGCAGGTCAATACAATAGAGGTCTTGGACTTTAAAGGAATAGCTTACCCCAAAAATGTTAATTATGCTATAATTTACTCACCCTCATGTCTTTCCATACCTGTAAGACTTCCTTTCTTCAGCGGGACACAAAAGGAGATGTTTTAATTAATATCCTAGTCAGTTGTATCAAGTGAATAGTGATTCACTTTCAAGCTTCAGAAAGAATGCTGAAGTATCATGAAAGCGGTCCATGTGATATACTCGTCATGTTTCTAGTCTTCTAAAGGCATAGGTCAGGATTTGGAAAGAGAGAAAAAAAAACAATTTAAAGGGAAAGTTCACCCAAAAATACAAATTCTCTAATCATTTACTCACCCTCATACCACCCCAGATGTGTATAACTTTCTTTCTTCTGCAGAACACAAATTAAGATTTTTAGAAGAATATTTCAGTTCTGTTGGCCCCTTCAATGCAAGTGAATGGTGACCAGATCTTTCAAGTTCCAACATTCACATGAAGGTACCATAAAAGTAATTTATAAGACTCCAGTGATTTAATCCATATCTTCAGAAGCGATATAATAGGTGTGGGTGAGAAACAGATAAAAGTCTTTTTTACTATAAATCTCCACTTTCACTTTCATTCATATTTTGAAAGTAAACATGGAAATGTATGGTAAAAAGGACTTAAATATTGATTAACTATCCCTTTAAGTCACTTTCCAAGTCAGTGAAAACTTATAAATCTGTTGCTAATTTATGAACACTATGTAAGAAGGTCGTTCAGCTTGCGATATAAACAACACAAGTTGAACATGGACTATTTTTATAATTTTGGGTCCTTTTTTAAAGTGAGACACTTTCAGCTGCCATTGCATTGAAAAGAAGGACCACGATATTCATTCAAATATCTCCTTTTGTAATCCGCAGAGGAAATAAAGTCATATGGGTTTAGAACGAGCAAATTTATGACAGAATTGACATTTTTAGGGAGAACTATTATTTTCTTAAAAGTTTTTAGTTACCGGTGCCATTGTAGAGATACCTTATTCACAGGCATATTTGGGTGTGCATGATTAATTTATTCCTCAATCGAATATTTCAGTGTAGTATTCGACTGGTCATGTGATCTCAACATGGCGTGGCCATGAGGATGCAGCCAGCTCCATGTAGAATAAAACAGAATTTTTCTTGAAGACTGTTATGACTGGAGTCATAAACTAGAGTTTTATCTGTAGAACTTTTTTTAATAAGCAAAACATTACCTAGTTCACTATAAACATCAGGTAGCATGGGGTGTTCAGATATCCACAGTGATATAACTGATAATTACCCCAAACCATGGTGGCAACATGGCCCTGGTACTATAAAAGATTAGGGGCCATTCAAACACGCTGATGAAGTAAGGGCCCTTAAACATGGACACAGCAAGTACCATCAAATTTAACAGTGCTCTCAGGATTTAACAAACAGTCTTTGATCATAATGTCACTAATCCTGAATGGCCTCTGCTGGAAAGGAATTTATGTGCCTACTTACAGTATAAGTGCACCAACGGTTCTTCACTATTAAAACAACAGAGTAGGCCCAGCATGGCAAACATGCCATTGGGAGCTTTACCTTGTTTAGTGCTTTCTCAGTCATTCTTGATGTTAGAAAGACCTCTGTTTATAGTGAAATATTTTAATTTCAACCAATGCATGGACATTCTTTGTACAATTCACAGTGATTCACAGCTTGACTCAGCTGTAAATGAAACATAAACAACAGATATCGTGCTGCAGATGTCTTGTAAACAGTATGACAGATGCTAAGGGAGGTCAAAAGACAGAGACAGAACCAGTTCTGATAGTTCAATTAGTAGTGTTTGCTACTAATTGGTCATCACTATTATTATTCCTTATACATTTTGAACAAAGTTCTACCCCTTAGTGTTAAACTTTGCAGTGTTCCAGATACCTCAGATCGTGTGGCTTTGTGAGGAGAGGTGTGCTATTAATTTTCCAACCAACAAAATTAAAAATTTTATACATAGACATTAAAGGAGGGATCAGAAATATAGGTACCAGAAATCATAAAGACTTAGGGGTGGGCTCTTTTGACTTGTACCAGTAAGCAACCATCCAGAAGACCCTAGAAACCACCTAGCAAAACCCTAGCAACCACATAGCACACCATAACAACTGCATAGTGATGTACTAAAAAACCACCCAATTGATGTTGATTTTGGTAGTCAGTTTTGCACATGCATGGACTGTTGACGTTTTCTTCAGACAATGTAAAATCATTGAACTGATCATTGCATTGAACAAATAACAATGCAAAGACAATGAGGAGACTTATATTTTACTATGTTTCTCACCCAAAGCCAATCGCATTGCTTCACAAGACATGGAGTAAACCACTTGAGTTGTGTGGATTACTTTTATGCTGCCTTTATTTTCAATTTGAGATTGAAAGTTCTGGAGCCCATTGACTTGCATTGTATGAACAAAACCCATGATATATCCTTCAAAATATCTTTGTTTGAGTTTCGCAGAAGAAAGAAAGTCATACGAGTTTTAGACAGCATAAGGGTGAGTAAATGATGAGAGAATAGCTATTTTTTGGTGAACTATCCTTTTAAGTCTTTTGTATGTTATACACTGTTTTATTAGAGTACAAGGACTTGCAGTGGTTCAGTTTCTGGGGCATTGCACTCCACATTACTTCACCTCAGGGTGTGTCGTGTTTAAAGTGCCTTTAAAAAAGCCCCTTTAACAGTAAAAAGAAAATGGAAACTTTCATCATTTCCTCATTGAACAATACATTTGTTTTAAAGGGCAATGAGTGTAACCTTCACATTGTGAAACACCCTTTTCTCTTAAAGTAACAGTCTTCAAAACTCACCACAGTCAGATATATAGTATAAGTGCTATGCTAATATAACCCTTATAATTTAGAGATTGAAACATTCTGAAACAGGGTTCAATGGAAAGGAGGAGGTGGGAACGAGGCATCAAAGTAATGTTTTTAATAAACTGTAAAACAAAGACACTATTTGTGAACGCATACAGGGCAGCTTCCTGTAGCTCTCTCTCTCCCGATTAACCTGACTAGGGGCCGGGAGGGGGGTCACGGGGAGGGAGACAAGGGGAGGGAAAAGGCCTCTACCGCCTGCCTCTACCGCTCCAGGCGGTCGGCATCAAGCCCCTCCTCCCCTCACGGACGGCGGCAGTTCTTCCAACCCCACTGCGTTTTGACTGCCGGTAGGGGTCTCCTTCGCCCTTGCCAGCGGCCCCACTGCTCCATGCTACTGGCAGTGAGCCCCTCCACCCCTCGTGGATGGCGGCCGTTCCTCCACATCCAGGCGGCCGGTAGCAACTCCTCGTCCCCCACCTTTGGGGTGACTGGTAGTGGCGAGTACTACGACGCATCCCTCCTCGTTCCTGGGTTTCGGCACAAATGCAATAGGGTTCAGTGGAAAGGAGGAGGTGGGAACTGGAAGAAGCATCAAAGTAATGTTTTTAATAAACTTAAACACAAAGACACACAAACATAAGCGCATTCAGGGCAGCTGGCTGTAGCTCTCTCTCTCCCAAACTGCAGCATCTCGTTGCACTTATCCCTCTCCTCGGCAGATTAGCCCGATTGGGGGAAGGGTGTGCGTATTCAAGGCCCAGCCCCACCCTCCTCCTTGTCACACATTCAAACCTGTACATTTTAAATATTGATCTGAAAGCAAATACAACTTAGCTTCAACTCAGACTCCAAATCAGAATGATTAATGTTCACCTGTTCTCTCTCTCTGGGGGCTTATTTTGCCACATTGTCATGGTTCTCAAATGGCAATATTAAGTAACACTCACTGAGTGTTAAACAGTCAGCTGCCATGTGGCAGTATGCTAGGCTGTCTGAATAGAGCTTCTTAAAATAGATGTGTGTGTCTGTGTATTAAATGGCTTACTAAACACACAAAATAATGGCTAAACAAAAACAAAAAGACAAAAAGATTTCTGTGAAGATTAGGTCTGGGAGTTATCTTAGTTTTAGGGGACTGAAGATATAATTGGCTCAGTATAAAAACTATCAAAGTAAATTTAAGGGCCCAACCATAATACAAAAACAAAGAACAACATTTTGTCTCACAAAACCCCACACCCTTTATACTACATGTAAAACCAACTTTTTCAACCAAGAAATGGGTGAACTGGACTCTAATCATACAAAACATTAGCAAATCATGAAGCAGTTTTTTTTCCTTTCTGGCAGCCATAGAGATTTAGCTTTAGGATAATCTGCATCTACTCTCATGGGAATGTTGTCGTCTATCATGCTATCAAGAGCTCCAGTCCCAGTGGGTGGACACACTGCAGTCTCCTCATTGTTTAATTGTGGGTGGAAATGCTCTTCAGGCACTGATCAGAGTGCTAATCTCTCTGATTGCAGAGAGACAGATGTGTCAAATAGGACTCTAAGAATAACGTTCTTTGCGTCTTTATTCAGACACTTCAGAAGAGAACTGGGTTATCAAAGGACTATTTTTAGCATCTAACTTTAAATGATTTGTCACAGCCCCCCTCTGACGAAGCACAGATGCCACTGCTAAAAGACTCAGTCATTTATTGGATAAAACATTTGATATGCCTTTGAGTGCAAGATAAGTAATGAATATTTCAGGTCTGTTGTATTACAAGACTGTACCTGCTTAAAGGTATTTCAACATGATCTCGTGGAAAATTGACATGTTGCTTCCAAAAGTTAATGTATCCTGAAATCAACCACATTCAGCCGAAATACTGACAAGGGTCATCCCCCATCAGACATCTTTGCATCAATTCAAGCATGCACACATTTCCCTCTACTGACAGTGCATTGCAAAAACAACCTCTGAAACACTGGATCTGATGTGTGTAAACCAGGAAGTAATCACTTTCACATAAACAACGGTGATTGCAATTAAGAAGTTACATTTTTGCTTTGAAATCTAATTTTACTCCATTGACAGTTAGGATCAGGGTTGGGTTTTGGTATAGGGGGAAGGGTTCATAGAAATATGTATTCCTGTTGACTGCATTACATCATTTACAACTAAAAATGTGCAAAAACTCACTTTTGGCACTACTCTGTTGACATTTCAACAGGAGTTTACACGTGCCTATCCGTTAAAAAAAACACTTCCAGCTTTGGCCAATGGGGGAAGTTATTTTAATTTCAATAAGCATAGTCAAGTCGGTACTTCAGCAGCAAAACTTTTGACCTATTGTTGTTGAATTCAAAGTGTGATCAGTCTGGATTCCTTTGCCAACTTTTAGGAGTACACTGACATATAGAGTAGATAACCTCAAAGATAACATACATGGACTTAAAAATATCAAACTCCATTTCTGAATTCATAGGGTCTGTAATGTCCCTTATGCTGATAGCTGGCACTGCTAAACCAACATATTGAAACTGTTAAAGTCAACACTGATCATGTCTATCTTACTTTCTCTAAAGACTGATCAAGGCCATGAAAAGTCTCAGGGGACAACCAAGGTTGAAATCAATGTTGAGCAGATCCAATAAATCACAGTAATCAGGCATTTCTTTGAGGATGAACTCAGTGTAGCTTGTCAGATGGTTTAACAGCTCACAAAAATTACTCTTTCCCTCAAGCTTCGATCAATTCTCCACCTTCATCTCCCCAAATCTTTAACAAGAGCCTTTAGAGGAAATTGAAGGAAACCAACTCTCATTTGAACAATAGCAACAATAGCTTCCATATAGTTAGATGCTCTGTTGGAGCTTAATCCAATATCCTTTTTCAACTTCTCCTCCACCATTCTGTTGTTCTCTTCAAAGACTGTCTTTAGGCAGTCTAGGTAAGGCACTCAGGAAGTCTGCTTGTCAGACAGCAGCCAGCTCTTGCCCCAGAGACACCCCAGGCTGTACAGTCTCAAGCTCTGGGGTCCTTCCCCACCCCTCAGACACCTTCAAGCCCATCAGGTGAAGAGGGTTGAGTACTCACTCCCCATGCCGTACTGCCTTTTGTCTGGATGGTATAAACACATCTCCAACATGCCTATTTGTGAGTGTTGAATTAATGGTTCAGACTACTCAGAACCAGTCTTCACAGAGATGAAAGGAGGCTTTGAAATTAAATAAGCCCCCCCAGAGCTGTGTGTGTGTGTGTGTGTGTGTGTGTGCATTTCATCCTTCAAAAAACTGTGGGTTATTTCTAACAATTAGTTTTAATATGGGTGGAGTGGAGTTCAATTCACACAGATTATCTTTTTATCTACAGTCTACAGAGAGTCTTCACCCTTTTCTCAGACACAAAGGGGGTACAGATGCACTGCAGATGCACACTGGGATCAGCAATTATTACAAGACTCAACCATATGTGTTGTAGAGCTTCCGTCCATCAGTTTTGGAAAATCAATGCTGCTTCAAATTCAACAAACCCTTTAGGCTCAAAACATACTGTTTAATCATGATTTCACACCTTTTTGCTTTCTGAAAGGTATCCATAACATAAACGTATGTAATGCATTCTAAGTGTTGCATCAAGGGGCGCTATAATGGCCATTAGCATCAACTGCCACGTTTATACAGTCAGTTTTGCTTTTCAGGTTTAAGGCGCCAATATACTTTGAAACCGAAGAAAGAACAGGGTGTGATATCATTTTGAAAAAAATCATGCCAAAAAAAGATTTTTCCGGTTAATTTCTTCAATCAGTCAAGAACAGTTACACCCTTCTTTGCAGTAGTGTCGATGTTGTTTTTAAAAAAAATCAAGTATAAAAACCCTTTTCATTATCTTTTTATGGATTTTTTTTTTATTATTTACCACAAAATTTAGTGTGCATTATGACCACATATAGCATGTTAGCGTCAGTGCTGTGAATGCAGAATGTAAACATGAGAAATTAGACATTATCTACTGCACTTTTTAATGTAGCATTAGGGGATGTTTCACATGTAGTCTTATATTTAAATGCTCCCCAGTGTATTCTTTTTGGCGATGAGAGAACAAGAACCTCCCCGGTTTGAATATTGTAGCCTTTACTGTCATTACAAAGCAACAGTAATAAATTGGCTAATGAAAGGGCTCGTTCACACCTAACATGTCCTTGGGCTAAAAAAGAAAGATGCAGCACCATGAACAGAGCAGGACACATGTGTCTCGAGACATGTATTTAACAGTTGAAGTTCTTTTTGACTTGACACGGTGTCAAACTCCTGCGCGAGACACTGAAAAAACAGCGGTACGTGGTACAATTGCCAAAGACATCAATCTAGCACATGTTTACATAGAAAAAAAAATGGTGGACAGAGGCAAAAATGTGTTCTGCTTCTACTCACTGTAAAATACAAATCAAGACGGGACCTTAAATTCAGTATCACAAAGACACCATCCTATTTTAAGGGACAACATTTAAAAAAAAAAGTACCATCCAGCTCTAGATAAATGGAATACTCTGTCTGTCTGGATTTCAGATCTGGGAGTGACTGGAATTCATGTCATATTGACAACATTCCCATAGTAGCAACAGTTGTGGCAGTTAGAGGCCTGATTTGCACTTCAGCTGCAAAATGAAATCAGTGCTGCCATTAATTAGCAATGCAAAGTGATCCTGAGGCCATGGGCTCCCTCTGTTGTCACAGGGTATTCGACTGATGCTAAACCTTTTCTGTCACACCTAAAACAGGATTTTCTCTCTCTCTCTCTCTCTCTCTCTCTCTCTCTCTCTCTCTCTCTCTCTCTCTCTCTCTCTCTCTCTCTCTCATTCAGGGGTATAGATTCCAGGGGGGAGTAAGTACAACCACCCCCTCATTGCTCTCATTCCTTGGCATGTTGGCAGTAATGTTCAGCTGTGTACTCACATGACATATCGGTGGTGAGATCCAGACAAAGGTAAAAGCAAATTAGCATTGTGTCCTATTTAATAAACATCTGATTAATTTCACAAGGTTGTGCGCCTCTGAGCCAAGCCATGACTGCTTGTTTGATCAGTAATGGATCGCAGTTTAGCCAATTGCTAACACTGTTGCATGGAGAGTTGTTCCCACAACCGCCACTGGAGAAATTGCACCTTAGAATTTCTCCCATGACCAGGCCACTGATGCCTTTTGGCTAGAAGTTTCATGCTGAAGAGAACAGTGCAGGAAATATTGTGAAGTTGGCACTCATTGTGATCATAGACAGTAGTATCATAAAGTAACACGACTTAAAAGTGACTTGCATTTGCTGCTCTTCCTTGACTCATGGACGTGCGTACAGGAACACGGAATGATTGAAAATCAACTGTGTTACGTCACAATGACAGCTGTCAAGGAACTTTGACTATTCTGTGTATTAGAGAAATCACCTTACTTAAATGACTATAAAGATTTACAGTTTTCTTTGAATTTGAATGAGCCGCAACAGCGTGAAAAGGTAGGACAGATTATATATAAACTTTATATGACATATTAATAAATAAAAAAAATTGGCTTATTGAATGGCAAACACATGACTGCAATCGTGGCACAAGGACATACTTTCATTATTTGGCTTCTTGAAATCCCAGGGCAACATATTTGTTCCTTTTCTGTGCGTGTGTGCTTGTTTATATGTTTGAATAAAGAAAAATGGGTAAATGTAGGGTTTTTGGAAACTGCATCTTTGCGTCGCTTAATTGTGTTGTCAATGTTTTAAAAGCAATGCTGTAGTATTATTGTTAATGCGCATTCCATTTTCATATACACTTTTTGGGCAGTTTTTATTCATTCAGGTGTGTTTTAAGAAATCAGTTGGCTGGAAAACGTCAATCAAATCTGGAAACACAGTTCATCTTTCATAGACATACATGATAGGAGATGTGGTCGTCATTGCTGGTGTGTTATCATTGTTTGAGAGATATTGAATAGTTGAGCCAAACCATTTGATGGTGCTTGCTTGTATGTGATATCCAATACAAAATTCCATGGATTTTACCCTACGTTAAAAGTGAGGAACAGATCAGGATTTATAATGGTTGAAACTGGCTTAAAAATGTTCTTAAAACAAATGCCAACTGAAAATCCTGTATATGTGTTATTTGTGTTTGGTGCTCATGCCTGTATGCCTCATTCAATATTCTTTATTTTCCATGTAACTGACTATTTACTGACTGGTGTTGGTTTCTGTGTTCATATCAATTAGAAAGTATTTTTTAGTCCAACGAGATAACGGAGCACACATTTTGGAGTGAGGAGGAGAGATGATCGTTTACAATCCTTCAAAGAAATCAATATGAATCAATATAGAAGTGAAAGCACTGCAAATATCTCAAGAATGGCATAATAATTTTCATCAGTTCATCAAAAATGATCAGGCTACACTATTTTAAAACACATCTCTTATCATGTACACCAATAAAAGTTGACCAAGCCAATGAGAGTAAGTTATGGGCAGGTGACACATGTAGCCACGCCCCAATGTGTTGCCCCACCCCGTTCTGCAAACTGCAGCCAGGGATACTTTGACAAATTTGCTGCAATTATCATCCCCAAGCTTAAATATAAGACACATTGGGCATTTTTATGTTTCTTGCCACACTTGCATACATTTATCTTATAAAAAGCACTTTGACAATCACTAAGGGTAGAGTAAATGTTTGTTTTCAAAGATCTGTATAATTTGACTGGATAGCTATTGGTTAGACCTCAAAACAATGGAAATAAAACTAAGGCTTGTAACAGCGACACATTAAACTCCTTGTTATTTCTCAAAGCTGGCTGAAAATGTCTGCCATTAATCTAAATAACACATCTAGGGTCACATTCTCACATCACCATTCAGCGGTGCTGGCCCTCAGCCTATGAGTGCGCGGCATGACACAGAGTGTGACCAACACTTGATCCCGAACACCCATGGTGTTTATCTCTGAGCAGAACACGACAAGAAGAGGAGCTATTGTGAACATGATGTACCTTCACACCCCTTCCTGTTTTCCCTCCTCTTCTTCACACACAAATGGGAACACATAGATATGAGGTGCACTTACCTACAGACAGCATGACTAATGTGGATACAAAATATGTTCGGGAAAATATCAGACACATCCGAATTAAGCTTAAACCAACAGTATTTTGGCATCGGTATTAACAGAGACATCAGACAGTTTTCTCTTTAAGGTCTGTCACTGTTATAGTGAAGAAGCAGTTTGAAGAGAATCTTGCTGAGCAGTTTAAAGGTAGTCAAACCTTAATAAACTTTGATTCTATCATGGTTATGAACATAGACATCTTCTAATACAGGATTCTGCAATGGGGCACCGAGGGGGATTCACCAATTATTGTAAAAAAATTTGGAAAATAGGAAAAAAACTGTTAAACAAAAATATTATATAACATGTTAATTTCAACAAAAACAAAAGTTAAGAATCTAAAGATCAGCTAAATATTTAGTTGTCCCTCCCACATTTAAATGTATTAAATATTTTACTAGAATTTCTCTGTGCATCAATGATTGATTTCATAGTTTTGCAACATAAGCATCAAAACAAAGCATGTAAATTAGAGCTGTCAAAGTTAATGCGTAAACACATGCGATTAATTATAAAAGTTTAATACGTACATTTTTCTTAATCGTGATTAACGCATTTACCATTAGTAAAGCATAAACCAGCATAAACACTGGTTCGAAGGGTGGAAAATTCACGATGTGTCCGCAAAGTTGCACACACCTCAAACACAGACACACATACACAACAGTGATTCAGCGTCAGTGATAACGTGATGGAGAAAGGAGATCTTAACGCTATTTGATGTCTATTTGATGTCCAAAACAAGTCCAAATGAAGTATTTTTCAGCCTAAGTAATGCACATTTTAACTACCACAGAAGCACGTCAAGTCTTAACTATCACCAAAACGCAGAATGAGACAATTTTGTCTGCAAGCACTTTTCATGTGGAGTTCAAAGCGGCACTTGACGCTGGCATGACGCTATGACACGAATCAGACAAATGATTTCTGTAACAAAGTGGATAGCCAGCAGCTGATTAATATTGTGGAGGAGTTTAGTTTAAGAGATTTAATGCCCATCGCAATGATTATGCAACCTAAAATTAGCACTTTGTTAGGATGTTTCGGGTGGCTGCTATTTTAATTAGTCAAACTCCCACTTAGACTTTGTGAAACATTTAATGTTACTTGAATTGGTGCTATTTTAGTGCATTTCTATCTTTATACTGTGGAAGGTTTTGTTTGGAAAATGTTAAAGCATTATATTGTTACATATTGTTTGTTTTTATTAAAGATGAAGTACATTTTGACTGGAAAATAAGTATATTTAGAGTCAAATTTCAGCACTTTCAAAATCAGCTATTAATCGCAATTAACTACAGAAAATTACGCGATTAATTGCGATAAAACATTTAATCGGCTGGCAGCACTAATGTAAAGACATTAATAGTTCACCCAAAAATCTAAATTCTGTCATTATTTCTTCACCCTCATGTTGTTCCAATCCCCTATGATTTTCTTCTGTGAAATGCAAAAGATAGAATATATAACAGTCACCATTCATTGAATGGAAAAAAAGCTTCAATTAAATTGAATGATGACTAATGCTAACATTTTGCTTAACATCTCCTTTTATGTTAAATGGAAGAAAAAAAGTTAATACTGTTTGAAACAAGAAATTTCATTTTTGGACAAACCAATACTTTAAAATGCAACACTCATTTTTATACCAAATGTAACAGGACCCCTGCTCCATCTCTTATCAACAAGGGTCCCTTGGCCTGAATATCATTGAAGACCCCGAACTCCAGAATGCTCTATTCCCAGCAACCAGTTCAAATTAAAAAGACGGATCAGCATGACATTTCCTCAATGTCTTGATATCTTTACACACATATCACACTCACTGTTGAACTTCCTGTGACGGGCCCGGGCCCTCCAGGGCCGGTTGCGGATCCAGTGCAGCTTTCGGGACAGTTCCATGGCTTTGCGCCAGAATGTGCCCACAGGAAGTCATCGACCAGCGTCAGCCTAAACTCATCCTCTTGTCCTCAAACCATGAGCTCATATCCAGGCTAAGCATTTGAACCATTATGTGTCCTTGTCCTCTTCTATGTTGCTCACTAAGGCTGCGTATCCCTCGCCTCAACAAGTGTGTTTGCATTGCCGAAAATCTATATTTTATGCATGAGTCAGAGGAACCCAACTCCCTCTACTGCTGCGCCACAGACAGCACAGAGTGCGTTTTGATCCAGGGATCATCACCTATCCATGGCTAGTAGCTGGACACACACATACACACACACGAAATGTGACTCTCCTTGTCTCCTGGACAAAGAAAAGGATTGGATACCAGACTAGGAAACACACACTCACAACCTTGCATATCTTTGACTCTTTTGTGTGCCTGAAAATTGCATTTTGCTGTTTGTGCGGTCATGCCTGAATGTTTGCAAGTTCACTCAATGTGTTAAAACAGCTTGAGATCATGTTTCAGATCAAAAGATACAGATTCATTCAAGTACTTATTAAAGATACTCCATTACAAACAAGATGTTATAGGAATTGTTTTTTTTTTTTTATATGACTAAATAATTTAGTAAATGGAATAAGTGAAACCTGGCAAACTATAAGGTATACAGAAACATAAGAGCTTTTTATATAAAACATACAAATACATAAACAACTAAAACTTGGATCAAAATTGTAAAATGCCTTACAATAGTTTCTTCTCATCAGTCAACTGATGATGGAGTAAACTAAAATAGCTTAAGACCTATGACGCCTCCTTGTGGTCTTCTCATATTCAGCACTTTCACCATTGAACATTATCTGAACAGAAAGGAGAACTTTATATTTCCGGAAGGAAATGTGAATACTAGTGCTTGCCCATGCAAAAGCAGCCACCATGATGCTTAGGATATTATATGGGCAATGTGGCCAAGATGTGGTTGTTAGCACTTTGTTAGGATGTTTAGGGTGGCTGCTACTTGCCCAATTCATAAAAGCTGAAATGGGGCCCTAAATCAGAAAACACCACAAACAAGAGTGACAAAAGTTTCTTTCTAATGAGTTTATTATTTGTTGTGTTCAGTTCTGTATCTGTAAGATAAATAAAGTAACCAGTGAGCTGCCACAATTTTTAAACATTTTTAAAAGTCGATGTCTCCAACAATGCTCGACAGATGAATGTGAATATTCAGCAATTTCATTTGCCTGAAGGTCTAGTTCACCCAAAAATTTAAATTCTCTCATCATTTCCTCACCCTCATCCATTCCCAGATGTGTATGACTTCCTTTCATCTGCAGAACACAAACTAATTATAGTAAAAAAGACTTAAAAATGTATCTGTTTCTCACCCACACCTATCATATCACTTCAGAAGACATGGATTTAACTTATGGATTACTTTTATGCAGCTTTTGGAGCTTTACATTTCTGGTCACCATTTACTTGCATTGTGTGGAACAACAGAGCTGAAATATTCTTCTTAAAAATCTTTGTGTTCAGTAGAAGAAATAAAGTCATACACATCTGCGGTGGTATGAGGGTGGGTAAATGAGAGCATTTTCATTTTTGGGTGAACTATTCCTTTATGGCACATATACAACAATACAGTACTTACAAGGGTAACTAGATGGAATATTTCTCCCAGCAGAAAAAAAAAGACAATCAAAGCCTACTGTATACAATTCGTAATCGTTATCTGGTGATTTAGCAATGAACCTGATGAACGATAAACAGGGCAGGACACATCCCTGTCAGATTAAAAGATGACTTTGGTCACTGTGTTGGACAGAATGATAAACTGTATAATCAAAATCTATAAGAAAGTAATGGCAGGAGGTACTGCTATAGAGCAAGATCTGCTATTAGTCTTCATACAATAAAAACCACTTGACTTGACTTGACTTGACTTCATAACTAGAGGCGTTCCTATGATTCTTTGGTGTATTCTAATGAGTCCATCAAGTATTGAGTGAGCAACAATAGTGAATGACACAACTGCCAAGCGGTTATAAAGTGATGTTTGTGCAAGGTGAAAAAAACAACAAACATAGCCTGTGCATATATTTAATATAACTGTGACAGTCTATTCCATCTAATAACGTAACAACAATGCATTACATAAAATAAATCCTATTTAGGAAGCATCCTCAACTTTGATATTTCCATGTTTTAGATATTGTCTCTGCTCTTTTTAAAAAAACGCTGTTTATATCCATTACAGTTACTATAAGGTTCACCCAACATTTCTATTTTAACGCCTGAAAGAGTGACAGTGCTCTCATATGAGTGACAGTGCTTCCCATACCTGCAATTAAAGACAGTACCTTCATGTTATTTTGGGGGCGAAGGAAGATGGTCCAGCATAAAACATATTGTAATTAAAATGTACAGAACAAAAAGACATCCTGTTCAAATGGAAGTATACAAGCTACTAAAACTAAAAGCCAACTTCAAAACAACACTCACATTTGAAGTGGTGTACCAATCCTTACTCTCTCCAAGCACACAATCAGAAAGAGTCAATAATAAAAAATATAAAAACACGCAGCAGTTCTTATTAACGGAACATGTCACTCTTCAGCTGCAATATTCCAGTTACCAGGCCTAACAAAATGTGATCCCCAGAAGGGGGCCTAATATATGACTACTAACCAGAAGTGAAGGCTTTTTGTGTTGAACCTGATTTCAAGAAAACACTATACTCACATTCACAATAAACTTTATCTATATCAAAATGCTGAATTAAATTTGTCTCTGTTTGCTCCACTGCACTGAACGTCCACTGTTGCCCACAGGACCCAGTCACAGGTCTGGGGAACGCAAGGCATGCGGCCTTGATTGTGTGTTTGTGCGTTCAGTTGTTTACCTGGTTGAATATTTCAATCCTAATAATCTCCTTGTTAGTTTCATAATTTCATGAACGCTTAGACTGGAAAGTGCAGATGTGAAGTTCTGCCTAGAGTTTTGGCTTATTCTCATAGAAACATTTGTAATCCAGCTTTCTTTGGGTGCAGTGTTTATTCCTTTTTGTCCAGCTCAGGCAGATTGTCCAGGTCCAAACCAGGATCTGCTATGCAGCAAAAACACAGCTTCTGTGTGTGCAACGAAAGCATATCTGAAAAAGAAAACAATGCAGAACATTTTAAACCACCTACATGATTAAATACTTAAAAGAGTACCACACTAATGGTAATTGACTGTTGTTCAAAATATGCAAAATAGCCAGAGAACCAAAAGAGTCAGATGTTCCCGACTCAAATTTGTATTTATTTAGGGAACTATCTGAGATTTGGTTGATTTGACATGAAATAGCCCATCTTGCATGAAATCCTCTTGATGGATCCTTATTTTCAAGACAATGAAGGTATTAATTAATTTGCCCAGCCAAAAAACTAGAGGCTAAATTGTCTTTAACTGTTCAAAAAGAAGTCCTAATTCAAACAACCAACATGTCTAAAAACAACTGATGATCTTAGATTCGTCTATCAATGTAAATCTGTGGGATTTTTTGTACCTGTTTAATGTAACATAAAGTTTAATGAACAATTAATCAAATATGGCTGATATTTTAGTATTTCCTCCGTATTGCTCTAGTGATTTATGGAACCATATGAGGTTGTTCAAACACCATTTTCACAGTTTTTTAAGACAGCATGTCAAATTAAAGTCCACCTTCTAAAAGTCTCGAAACGCCTGTGACTATTCTATCCACCAAAACTATTCTTTTCCAATTCTGCTAGCCTAGCTGTTTTTGAACACAAGAACACGTTTTTGTCTGAACGATCCCTATTCATGAAACCCTAACACTATTCTGAGAACAGCAGCCTTGGTAGAAACACTGAGGTCATTGTTTATGGTAAACCGCTTATAATATGCAGAACATATGGACCATTATGTGCACCCAATCCTTCCTGAATGCATTCATCCAAAGGTCAGATTCAATACACAACAACAAAAAAACTAGAAAGCAAAGCGAACACGGGCGCAGCCAACACAAGTATGTTTCAAAATATAAACAGATATCTGAGTCGTGTAGGTGCTGCAGGTTCTAGGGGTTGCACGACTACTGATTTTCTATAGTCGAGTAGTCGAGCCCATTAGTCGATTTTAATTCGACTAGTTGTGACGTCACCGCTGCTAGCGGTTCCCCGTCCTCTTGCAGCCGCTTGAACAGATTATTACGCGTGAACATGTGATCTATCGTGCAGGACTGGGATGTGTTCCATCATCTTACTCCAACTTGAAGTGCTTTTCTAATTGTTCTTGAAGGAGCAAACAGCAACCGGGTATCCAAACAAAAAGTTGTGATGATCATGTTGAAAATCACAAACTAGCGCTAGTGGGAGCCTTTTTAAATGACTTTGCATAGCACTAGTATTTCTGTTATATCTAAAGGCTTGGACTTGCATGTATTGGAGGTTACGGTAGAATCTGTGTGATCTTTATCAAAGTACATTTGAGCTCTTTTAGTCCAGAGCCATCGGTCTCCACACCTTCTGGCGAGTTTCCGAAACGTAGAATGGCAGGGGATGAGTCATTTATATTCATGAGTAATGCAATAAATGATTGGATGATTCAGTAATACTCATCAGAAAAGCGCTACATGATTGGTCAGAGAAACTATAACACAACCCCTAAACATAACTCCTATCAAATTAATGAGGAGCTTTCCTCATTAATATGAATGAGTCTTCCCTTGCTATCTTACGTTTTGGAAAACCGCCACCAGTTGTATTTCACATGGAAAGAAACAAGTCGACTTCAGGCTGACAGTGTCAACTACATTAGTAACAGTCGACTCGTCTCTGCAACCCCCAGCATGTGCCAAGCTGAACAAACAGATATGAGATAAGACAAATGTAAGATTCATTGCATGCATAACTCACCGAGCATGTGTCCCAGAAAGGCGGGTCTGGAGCTGGGTGGGAGGTGCACACATATATAATACACAGGAGCCCCGGAGAGCGCAACCATGATTCCCACCAGAGAGTTTATGGTGTCACTGTAAAGCGGTACAACCACCAGAAACACAGTGCATAGACAGTACACTATAGGGAAGAACAGACTCAGCTACACACACACATGAACACACATAGACAAAAATTAAAGAGTCAATTAATCACATCATAACATTGGCAAACTACAAAATCATTTTGTGAATTGTGTTGCAAGTGAGAGATATAAATTCTGTTACAAAACCTAGTGAGTTCCCTTTCTAGACATAATACAGTGATTTTCAACTGGTCTTGCTTCAGAATCCAGATTTTACAATGGACATTAAATTGGCCCAACAATGTACCAATTCCTACGTTTACATGAGACTCATTATTCTTTGCTTTTTACGTCAAAATGTAACCGGGTATGAGCACAACACATGCATACAATGGATAAGACTGTGAGAATGCTAGTAAACGTGTTAACATGCAACACAAAATCAATAATATGGCCAAAAATTAATGTGTGACTATCGGTTTTTGCTTAAACCGCTAAATAATATTGGCATATGTACATATTTCCTCGTAAAGCCAGAGGAGGATGGGCTTACAAGCTGAATCTGGTTTCTCAAGTTTTTTTTTTTCCTTGCCACAATCTCATTTGGCTTTCTCACTGGGGGCTTAAAGACATTAAGGCATGATTTTATATAAGGCTGCTTTGAAACTATACTATGAACACTTATTTAATGTAATCTAGGTATTTGTTTATACCCTGCATCATTTTGTTGAAGATAAGGCATATCATGCCACCTATTTATGTTGGCATCTGTCTAATTTGGCCGATGAATCTGTGGCAAAACAACAGCATTTGAATGGACGCACATCCTTTGAATTGTGATCCGAGTATCCCATGTGCTTCATGTTAGGAATTTTATTTGTGTGGTATGGGTGGAGTTGCTGACTATGTAGAGCGTTTCAAATCAGTTACTCATAATGTCCTATGATGGTTAAGATACTACCTATGTAGGCAGCAGTGAGCAAGGCAGCTCACTATGTTTTGGAACGATTAACTCACCTTAACAGGACGTGGCAGCTCAGGTGCTTTAATACGCAGGTAGATCAGACTGCCAATGGAAAGGCCAATGAACAGCCAGTAATTAAAACTGAAGTAATTAATGAGCTGGAACACATCTTTCACACACAGAAATATAAGAGACATGCCACCCTAAAGCAGGGGAGAGAAAAACACAGACACACTTTGAGGATCGCTCAAACAGACTGCAGATATACTGGTGTGCTACATAGCGTAGGCGTGTTTGAGCCCGTTTAAGATCCTCACGTTAAAGAGCAGGGCTGGGATTGGTGTGTAGCGCTTGACATGAATCATGCAGAGGACGTTGGGTAAATGACCCTCACGTGACCCCACAAAGAACAACCTGGAACACAAACAAGACTCAATACAAAAACAGAATACAATTACAATTACTACAATAAATCCTGTATGTCTGCAAAATACCAGGAGAAAGGTACAGTAGAAAAGAAAAACAAGATGTTTACCTGGAGGCAGCTATGATGGAGGAGTTTAAACCTCCATAACAGGAGATGGCCACAGACAGCGGGATGAGCCAGCTTGCATAACCCAGTACATAGTCTGCAAACGTCTGTATTAGATAAAAAAAGCATATATATGGTTACAACTGTGCTGAGTAATTGCTAGAGTTGGGGTGCTCAAGTTTGGGCTCGGGCCTTTCGGACTTTTTATGAGTCCGGCCGAGTCCATGGCATTTGAGATGCAATGAAAAACAAACAAACAAAAAAATTATGTAACACAGGGGGACCACTCTCTTTTACTCTATTTCAGACCTGAGAAAAGCATTCAGCGGGATTTCAAAATCAGAGAGTTAAAAAAGTACTTTTTACAACTATAATTTTAAAAACATTTTGACCTGAGATCAAACCAGCTATATTTAGAGCGTTTACAAAAACGTCTTTGCCTTCCGTCCACACAGAGACAGCGTTTTTGACAGCGAAAATGCAGCTTTTTGAAAATGCTCTCCTAAGTGGAACAAATTGAAAATGCCATCTTCACGATGCAATGTGGATGGGGAAAAAGGAAATATCTCAAAATTATGACGTATTTGTTCACTCGGAACTGATGTCTGGTGACAGAACAAGAGGACAATTGCATTTCAGATCGTACATGGAAAGGCATTTTTGAGTTTTCATTCATTTCAGTGTGGACGCGCCACTTTTGGAAAATGCTTAAAAACGGCAATGTAGACGGAGAGTGTTTTGAAAAAGAAAACACCTTTTTTATGTATATGGATTAATGTGGATTTAGCCTAAATTGAACTCATAATACAAATTATTATTAAGGGTTACCCATTTGTGTTCTACATATAAAAGGCACATGGGTATGAATTTCCGTGAACATTTATAAGTGTTTATTGGTAGGTTTCTAAATGTTCATTTGAAGGTTTCATGCTCTTGGCAATCAATTGAAAAAAAAACATTACATAACATTTATCTTTGTTGAGTGAACACTTATTTAATGTAATCTAGGTATTTGTTTATACCCTGCATCATTTTGTTGAAGATAAGGTATAGCATGCCACCTTTTTATGTTGGCATTTGTACACAAACAAAAAATTAAATCAGTGTTTTGAACTGGTTCACTGAAATGGACAGTTCGAAAGAACACTCGTTGCAAGACAAGGAGATTTGAAACAAGCCAGCTTGAACAGTCTTGAAGACATTACTAACCAAATTAAAACCTACAGCGTTAATTTTTTATTAATATTAAATGTATTAATGTTGCTGAAGTTTATGTGGCCAACAAAATCATTGTGAATATTCACTCAATGAGCACTTTATTAGGAACACCTGTACACCTACTCATTCATGTGATTATCTAATGAGCCATATGTGTGGCAGCAGTGTAGTACATAAAATCATGCAGATTTGGGTCACGAGCTTCAGTTAAAGTTCACATCAACCATCAGAATAGGGAAAAACGTTATCTCGGTGATTTGGACCGTGGCATGATTGTTGGTGCCAGACGGGCTGGTTTGAGTATATCTGTAACTGTAGACCTTTTGAGATTTTCACACATAGCAGTCTCTAGAGTTTACTCAGAATGGTGCCAAAAACAAAAAAAACATCCAGTGAGCGGCAGTTCTGCGGACGGAATCACCTTGTTGATGAGAGAGGTCAACAGAGAATGGCCAGACTGGTTTGAGCTGACAGAATGTCAATGGTAACTTTTAGAGAGCAGAACAGCATCTCAGAATTCACAACATGTTGAAACTTGAGAACTTTGACCACTAATATTACAATTACAAATATTACCATATTACGCAAATATTATAACAGAATAACCAGCACGTCAAACAAACACTCACAATAAGTGAAATATCTTTCCACAGAGCAGCACACTAGCCTGATTACCAGGCAACAGAGTGTCCGTGGTTGTTGACTAGTATTACAGAACATCACTAGAGAGAGGATGTTGCCTCAGGCTGTTAACAATTTTTAAGTGTTAAAAATTAGATTTGTGTTATGGTAATACATAAGATAATGTATTATTATGACTGTAGCTTGTTTATTAATGTTTGGTTCTTTGACGAACAAGTCAATTTCAACATCATACAGTGTTAAAACTACTGATCCTAGAAGGTCTTACCACAGCCACAGCTTCACTCTGCAGCAGTGTACTCATGTCCAACACAGCGTAGTAGGCAATATTAGTCAGGATGTAGATTACTGTAACAATGGGCATGGAGATTGCTATTGACAGTGGCAGGTTCCTTCAGTGGATAAAAAAAAAAAATATATATATATATTTGAGATATTTTGCTAAAATATTTGATCTTCCTGAATTGCCATCATAACGGATGTATTGCATTAACTGTCACCCATGTTAATGTTGATGATCATATTGGTAGCAGCCAACACTACCATTTTTTTTTTTAATCATTCAATCAAATGCTGTAAATCTTCGTACCTCTCCGGGTTTTTAATCTCCTCGGTGACGAAGTTCAGTGTGTCCCAGCCAGAGTAAGAGTAAAGAGCAGCATATAGAGCCAGAGCCATGTCTCCTGCATTCAGCTTAGAGTTCTCAAATGGATCCCTGAAGTTGTTTGTCTTCCCTGTAGCATTATCATGCAAATGCAGTGAAATATCACAACAAACAAAACTTAATCACTCACAGCAAGGTGAAATATATTAGTTAGTCTTTAATAACTCAAAACTCAAGAGAGCTAGGAACAGCAAAAATGTGATTACTATCACATATCATATAATCATACAAGCAATTTCAAAAGAATTAATACAACTGTTATTTTTTTAAAGGTGCAATATGTAACAATTTTCATGTAATATTCGCCCTTTTTTTGCGAATGGCTTGTAACACCCTTGCCAGAATTCATATGTTGCCTATTAAAGCCTGTAGACTGATATTCATGCAAAGGGAGCGGCTCGCTTTTGCCGGGAAAATCCAAAGGATGTGATGTTTATGCGTGCTCCCGAGAGCCTCGCCTCAGTAAGACAGACAGACAGACAGACAGTCTGCAACATTAGGTAAAGTTATTTTAGAGATGGAATCCAGCACAACACTGACTCCTACACAAATGTAAGATTATATATGCAGAAGAATTCCAGCAACATGATTTGAATCTAAGGAAAAACCCAGCCTTTCAGTTTGGAATGTTTCAACATCATAAATTACAGGCCTTCAGCCGGAACCCCCACACAGAGTTACACCAGGCTGTTCTGTGTAAGGTTACAAGGACCATCAGATTTGCACAGCTCTAAGACATTTCATCTTAATCTAGCCTTTCTAGATAATGCTGAAAATCGCTTTGAACTGTGGTAATGTTTATACCTGACAAATTAATGATTATAGACAGATGGACCTCTTTAAAATGTGTGTAGCGATGTGCAATCACCTATAATTGATAAATATAATCTTTAAATTTGTATGATTCATCTAATTCTACTGAGAATGGTAACTATAAGGTTTAACTTGATAAAATCCATGTTGTATAACCCATGAATTAACCAGTATTATTTTGTACATTTTCATGTTTTGTTACCTACACGTATAATGTCATGTTTAGCATGCAAGCGTTCGCTAGCGTATGCAGAGAAAGCTGATGAAAACGAACATCATGTCTCTTGTATCATTCTCAAGATATAAAAGCTCATGATTAAATATGCACTATTTTGGAGTGGGAAATTCTTAAGAGTCTGAAACAAAGGACCATAACTCAATTGTCGGAAAGGACAGCCCAGTCAACCATGTGAATCTGAAAAGTCACTTCTACCAAGCAACACAAAGAATGCAAGGAAACTCCAAAAAGACACACAAGTACACCTCCAATATTGTGCTCAAAGTGCTGGTCTATTAATTAAATAATTTGTGTAATCCGAATGCAAATCGATGTAGACTCAAAGAAGGATAAATGGTTCTTAAGGTATTGTCAACAGACTCCATAAAGTTAGGGGTTAGGGTTAGGGCCCTGTACTGAGCATTTTATTTCACATTCTGTCACTTTTCACCAACCTGTGTGATGTATATATGTGTTAGATTAGATTTATATTTAGACTAGTATTAAAGTTTGTCTGTGTTCAACGACGACGTGGAATTAATCATAATTCACTTATTAAAGCTAATTCCTTACAGTAGAAATTGTGAGCGGATACAACGAAACGTATTATGTTTTCAGTGGTGGAGAATCTAGTAAGACAAATAATCTAGTCATTTATCTAATTTATTATGGTTGTCGAACGCAACTAATTCCATTATACATTTCATTACCTAATAAGGTACAATAAGGACAGTTTAATTTAGTTCCTAAATTCCCTTCTAAATTTAGCATACCAAATATACTTACATATAATGGTGTGGGAATGAGGTCAATTTAAAGTTCCCTCCTAAATGTCGCATTTAATTTATTCCCTACACAAACTATGAGTAACCAAAAGAATAGAAGAAAAAAAAAAATGTATCTACTGAATCCAGTCTGGGTAAGTGGAACGTGATCGTGGTCGAGCAAAAACTACAGTGAACTTCGGCAGGGCATTTGATTCCTGGAGGGACCTTCGATCGGTTTTGGGGATCAAAACCAACCCTGAATTGGCGTTCTTCTTATTGGACAGGTAAGCTTGCATAACAGCAAAGCATGTGATAGTACCACAAGCGTTGATCTGTGTAATTTTAGCTAACTTGATCTTGCCTGCTAACGCTGACGAACTGCAAGCTACCTTTGCTTCATAACTTTCAAAAAATGTAAACATAAATTTAAGCAAATATGCTGGTTTCTTATTCGTAGTACAACACATGACATACAAAACATACAATAGTGCAACATAACAGTGCAGTGACACAGTAAACTCTCTGGTATATTTCGGTAGTATGTAGCTGTATGTGTGTATCAGTATGCTATGTTAGCTGATAAGTAATTTTAGTTTAGTCTCAAAGTTTGTAGAAAACAATAATAACTGTGTAATTTTAATTATGCTACCATCATCTGCGTTATGTCATTGTTTTGGATGCTCGCTTGCTCATGTCCCTACAGAGTGTGTGCACGAGCGTGAGCATGAGCAACAAGTAGCTGGCTGCAGTTCACTTAATGGCCATAGGTGTCATTAATAACAAGGGTTTCTGAATCTTACATACTGCACCTTTAAAACACTATAAACAACATAAAAATTGTGACTGACAAGGTCACAAACTGTTACAATCTCTACACACATTTAGTGTCAGTGTGTTCATACCTTGTGCCAGCACTATCATTCCAGCGATAATGATGACTATGAGAGCCAGGACTTTAGCCACAGTTGAGATGACCTGAAGAATAGCTCCCCACTTCACTTTCATACAATTCACAAACGTCAGAAGACCTACAGAGGATTATGATTAGAGTTAAAGTCAAATACAACCACAAGACCAAAGCAAACATAGGTTTTCCGCATGCGGTACGTACGTCTGACATGGTACGCACAAGAGTGCTTGACGGAAATTTCATCACCAACACAGTACACATGGAAAGTCAGTGTAAAACTACACTACTATATTATTCTTACTATTTATGCCATAGATAGATATGGCAGAAGTAGTAAGAGTAGTATGGTAGTATACCATTCTGAACTCAGCATTAGTTCTTAGGGATGTCCCGATACCATTTTTTTGAGAACAAGTATGAGTACACTTTTTTTTCTCAATTTCATATCAATTGTCTATTTACATTTTTTCATAACAATTCTGTCTAAAATAAATCAATTCATTAAACTTAAATCAAATGAAAGTAGAACAATTAATTTTCAACATAATATTGTATTATCTTTATCAAAAATGTGCTTTTATACAGAATCTCACAGCACAATCCAAAATACCACATTGGAGTTGTGTGTCAATTAAAGTGCTGCATAACAAAGCATCACAGATGTGTGATATTGCTTAAATATAATACAATTACTATTTATTTATTATTATTAGTAGTAGTAGTAGTAGTAGTAGTAGTAGTAGTAGTACTACAGTGAATATTATATACCAATACAGTCGTGGTATATTTTATCTGACTTTTTCCATTTAAATTGTGATTTTGGCAGATGATTTTATTTTGAAGCTCTTTCAATTTCTGTGTGTTTTTGACGATAGCTTCTCACTTGAAAGAATGTGCTTATTAAAATGCAAAAGTGTGCTATTGAATTAAATAAATACGTAGTCTATATGTGCCTCGCACTACATTGTGAATTAGCGCTTTGGCTGCTGTCATCTGCTACAAGCAGAGCGCCCAATGCTCATAATGGTGTTTATGGTGTATTAGCCAACAAGCTTTAAATGTGTCAGCACAACGCCGGCTACAAACATTCACATTGAAACTACATATTTATCTCATTATATTGTAGCTTTTGCAGTTTAATAAATCACACTAGGACATAATGTGTCATATTTATTAAAAAAAAAAAATTTAATGGATCATTGTCTGTATGTAACGCTATATACAAACTTCCTCCGCATCACTGACCGGCAAATCAAGCTCCACTTTAGTGAGCACTGGGAACTTCTGGAATCTAATTTCACCCAACAAACCAGGTCTGAAAGATTCTGATAGTAATTCACTCTGCGATAACAGTGATCTCTAGGTCTGAGAATTTATTGCTACAGATCCACAGAGCCATGTCATTATGTGTGTCTCCAGCTGCCTTCAAGACTGGATACCCTGGTGCTGTGATACCCAGGACACCCATCAAGTGGATAAAGGTATCTGGGCCTTGGCATACGCAAAAATAGTCCAAAGCACATCTTCTGGTATAAAAGTGAAAAAGCCTTTATTTTAATTAGCTCTTAACATTGACAACAATAAAGTAAAAAAATTAGTAGCCGCAAACTGATGCATTTTGGCCAACAGAGCCTTCTTCAGAGTCGGCTACAGTTGTAGATGTAATTAACTAGTCTACGGAGCTGGGAAAGACAGAAATCATAAATGCATATCCATACATACAGCATATTCACTTATACATATATAGAACTGCATGTGCACACATGCACATACACCTACATGCATAAACCATAGCATCACTAATACAAAAGAGCTTATACATTTATGTCCAATATACACAATATGGAGAAAAAATTTACTTATTTGAATTTTAATATTTAATAGGGAGAGATGAAAACTTTTCCAGTACTGAAATGGTGTAAAGTCTAGTTCTTCATTTAGACTATGAAAAGTTGTGGCATTTAAATGAAATACCCAACAGGTCTCTCAAAACAGCTCAAAACAGCTCTGACATGTTGAGGCATGGACTCCACAAGACCTCCATGGATCAGACTATTTGGTCCAGAACATCCCAAATATGCTCAGTCGGATTGAGACCTGAGGATTTGGATGCCAAGTCAACACCTTGAACTCTTTGTCATTTTCCTCAAACCATTTGTGAACAATTTTTGTGTGGCAGGGTGCATTATCCTGCTGAAAGAGGCCAATGCCATCAGGGAATACCATTGTCATGAAGGGCTGTACGTGGTCTGCAACAATCTTTAGGTAGGTGGTATGTGTCAAAGTAACACCTACATGAATGTCAGGACCCAAGGTTTCCCAGCAGAACATTGCCCAGAGCATCACACTGCCTCCACCGGCCTGCCTTCTTCCAATAATTTATTGCTGCCATCCCTTCCCCAGGTAAACAACGCTATACAGTGTGTGTTCTGACACTTTTCTGTCGTGACCAGCATTAAGTTTTTTGTTTTAAGTAATTTGTGCTACAGTAGCTCTTCAGTGGGATCGGACCAGGCGGGCTAAGCTTCGCTCCCCACGCGCATCAATGAGCTTTGGGCACCCATAACCCTGTCGCTGGTTCACCAGTTGTCCTTCCTTATACCACTTTTGTTAGGTACTAACCACTGCATACCACAAACAAGACCTGATGTTTTGGAGATGCTCATTTGGTTGCAGGCAAATAACTTCTCACCATTTTGTCTTTAAGAGACTAAATGTAATACTAGCCATGATTTTTGTGGCGGTAGATGATATTGATCAATAATAAAGAAATTCTCTACAATTCAATGGAGTGTAAATCCAAATCCTGATGAGAACCACATTTCCATGCATATAAAAGGAGTGCTCTATGGTCAAAGAAATGCACATGACATTTAACAGGTTAACGCAGTTAATGCATAAAAGAATGTAAATCCATATTTGTGTTCTAATTCATTGCGTACATTACATTTACACTACCAACTTCTTATGAATGTGCTGTCTGTTTATATTGCTGATGCTTGACAGGGAATGGACTATATAATAAGGCGCAGACGTGCCGGAGAAGAACCTCACTGCACTTGATCCACCCCATTAGTGCTTTGTATGTGTAATTTTTCCAAACCCACTTGTGCCTAGACTTAGTGCATGCTTGCACAAAAATGTCAAAACATCATGGCCATGCCAACTGACTTTGCACTTATGAATTAAAGGTGCACTCAGTAATTTTTTGAGGAATGTCGAAGTGGCTTACATTGGCTTACACTGACACATAGTGGCCTCTATGCTGCATCATTCAAACACAGTAGATTAATTGAATCCATGAATAAAAATGTCCAATAACAGGGCAGTTACTAAGATTAAGTTAGTAGTCAGCTGGTCATGTGATGCTAACATTGATGCTAGTGCTCTTAAAATAGGGCCCTTGATCTTGATCACAAATCCGCCTTAATCTTTCAAAAATATTTTCGTGACTTATTTATCGAAGTCTGTACGATTTCATCTGAATAAGGTTGCACGAAGTCTAAAGAAAGAAAGTGCTATTTGTGTCAAGATTTACAAATCACAAATAAGCAAAATAAACTAACAATTATACTGTTATATAAGTTTATGATAACAAAAGGTGTTTGCTGGTTGGATTGTAGTGTTGTGTTTTAGGCTGACTGTTACTCAACGTACTTGAGTTAGAGGACTTTTATGTATGCAGTAGTTAACCAAACATGCCACAGGTGGCAAATGGCTGAGAATTCCCTTGATCTCAAACAAACTGCACATGATCTGAGAGTCGCAACTTTTACCAATGATGACTTCATATGGGTCTCATGGAAGTGTTGGCAGGGTATCAAGCTTGTTTTAAATTACCTACTCAAGGAAAATGTAAGGCCTGCCGTTGACAGATATATTGCTTGAATAATCCCAACTAACACTAATGGAGAGAGCAACTAGGAAGACACATTGAACACAAAACACTTAATTATTTATCTGATGCATTACATGTCCATGAGCTTTTTTTTATTGACATCAAGATTTTAAGAATTTATATGAATGTCAAATTTGTTATATTTTAGGTACTTTAATCATTGTAATAATCAACTTTTTGCCTTTGCCATTTCATTATAAATGGACCTGTGGTGTGACAAGGGGATTTTAAAAAGAACAAATATTCCATGTAGTCTCTCATTCAATAATACATTTGTAAAAACCGCATGAAAAAGAATTAGAAAAATGTTATTTAAACTAGATTTGGACTATAGCATGTTACACAAGAAATGTCAACATCCTAAAAGTATTTCATCTCAATTACAGATTTGTAGAAACATGACTCATTCTATTTATACATAACACACAGACAAATTCCAGGATTACACATACATAGAGAGAAAGTTCGAAATATGATGTTAAAATTGCACAATCACTCAGGTTAGTCCACATTTCACTTACTGGAAGTGACATTCACATTTAGTTTTTTTGACATTGTTGTTTTTCATTGCAAAGATGTAAGGGGAAGCTTATATATTGTGCCGACTTTAGGGAAAAAAGAGAGAGAAAAATAAATAAATAAATGCACAAATATTTAAAAACATAAACATGTACTTAGCAAAATATAATTCTGGAATTTCTTTTAGGTTAAAATGTATACATAAATGAAATATGATAACGTGAAGGGTAGATGTTGTAACTGCTCAACATTTCACCATCTCACACTATTAGCTTTTAGTTGTTCACTTTGGTAGTCCTGTCCTAAGAAAATGTATTTTTAAAAGTACAAATGTCTGTATATTTATGAGATCCACCAATTGCAGTAATATTATGTCATAACTAAATGAAAACTGCAACAGTACTAGGAAAATGCTGTGGTTTTTAAAAATGGTTTTAGATGGAGAACAGCATATCATACTGAAGGAGACTGGTTAAGTATAACCAAATAGTATGAAAGCTATTGCAATTCATAACAACATTCAGAAATATTCTGAATATTCATCAAATATATTCTGATTTTGAGTGAGCCAAAAAATGCTGTGCATTGAAATAAAGGAACTTTATGGCAATTATGAAGTGGTAATTACACAAACAAAAAGGATTAAAAGGGTCTGCCAGTCACATTATTTAGAAGTTGCCTAGTCTTTTCCATTAGGTTCCTATGCAAATATCGAACTTCCCTGCAGCAGCATAAATTGATGTGATGATGTACTTGATAACATCAAACTCGCAACATTTTGACATCAAGAGCCCTCTTGAGAGTTATCTCATAAACACTGAACTGTGTGAACAGCAAACAGAAGAGATTTCCTGATAAATCTGGCATACATTATACTGAGTGTTTAATGTGCTGTTATGGTTACATGTATCTTTATCAAAACAATCTTTCAATGCATGAGTGGAAGAGCTCTTACCTATAATGAGAGCTGCTGAGATCCGTATTGCTTCATTTGGTGCTGGGCAGGTTGGGAAAAAGGGCTTTACTAAGTAATTAGAGAATGTGAGTGCAATGACCGCCTGGCAGGCCGGTTCCACAATCATAAGGGACGTCCACAGACGAATAAAGGCCAGGAACCCACCAAAGGACTCCAGGATGTAGGCATAACTAGCTCCGGACTTGCGGATGGTTGTGCCCAACTCAGCATAGCACAGGGCACCAAACACAGAGAAGATCCCTCCAATAATCCAAACCACCAGCGACAGACCGTAAGATCCTGTGTTCTGTAGAACACCGATGGGGGACACAAAGATGCCCGAGCCAATCATGTTCCCCACGATGAGGCAGACACCGTGCAGCAAGGAGATCTCCTGCTTCAGACGCATGGAGCTGGTGGAGCCAGAGTCACCCATGATGAGCTTAGGTCGGGTAAAGAGGAGAGGAACTCAAGGGGAAGGGATACAGGGAGAAGAAGTGCAGAGATGAGGAGGAGGAGTATGGGGAGGTCAGTTAACCTCAAGCCTGGAGTTTTATCGGAGTCTCATCTTTATTTCTTCCCAGCTACTAATCTAAAAAGTAACAAAGTAAATGGAATGTTCCAGGTTAAGTACATTTAATAATTCAAGGTGCATTCAGTCTTTTTTTTTTTTTTTTGTTTAGGTTGCATGCACATTTATTTAGTCCACACTAATAAGCTTTTGTCTGAAAACGTATCTTTTTCTCTACGTTTTGGCTATCCGTCCACACTGAGATGGCAGTTTATTGTGCTACTCCACTCCCAATCAATAATTACATGATCATTAGCATGGAACTCTTATTTTGAAGTTGTGAACACACTGACGGCTGATTCGCTGAGAAAGTGAATCTGATTCAAACTGCTAACCTGAGCTCCTCAGTTCAAACCCTCAGTTCTTTTCAGGTGATTCATGAAGAAGATCCAGATCAAAAGAGTATTTTGGTCACGACTCTCTTGCGCTGGGTTTGTTGTTGTGTGGGTGCAGTGAGATCGTCAGAAACAGAATGGGTGAAAAGCGGTGCAAGACACACTGGTGCTATAAAGATGTATTCAATAACTCACAAGATATCTGACAAAACTGTATATGAACATGCACAACCCAACTGTCACCAATGGCGACTACATTATAAATTGTTGTTGCAATCAATTATTTTTGCAACCATTTTAGTCGCAGTCTGGAGCCCTGCATGTGACATAGTCATGTGATCTATTTAAGCCAAAACATTCAAGATTCAAACATTCCACATTGTAGCGGCGTTGTTGTGCCAGTTAGGGTTGCTCCTATACCACAATTTTGGCTTCAGTACGATATCAGTCCTGGTACCTTGGTATCGATACTGAATCAATATAATCAACAAATAAAAAGCCTAATTTATGAAATGTATCATTTTCTGTGTAAAGAACTGCATAAAGTCTAACAGATTCAAATTATGCGTTTTAATTTTTCTGTATTCCATTTTAAATGTTACAAATTTCAATTAAAATGGCATTTCATGGCATAAGATGTCATTTCATGAACTTTTAATGAACATTTCTGTCGTTAAGTTTTTTATTATGTGGTAACAGTTTTATAAAAGCAGTAAGGCACTTAAGGCTGTGCAATATTGTGAATATAGTCACGGTTGAAGGGTTTGCAAGCACTCTGCTTTGTATCGTGCCTAACAACATCCTTCAGCCATGACTATATTCACAATATAGCACAGCCTCTCATGCCTTATTGCTTAAATATTAGGCATTTAATTTGAATAAATCTAAAAGCTTCACCTCAAACTTCAGCGGGCAGCAGCGGTTTTTGTTGTGTAAATGTTTAAAGTCTTCATAGATTCATAATGATCTCTTGAACTTCAGTGGAGAAGTAAATCACATGGAATTTCTTGCAAGTAGTAATTGCGAAAATTTCTTTCTCCAAGCTTCTAGCATTGGCTCTTCGTGGCAAGCGTCTTGGGATCGCTGAACCCGATCTAAACCGCTTTGTCTCTATCGTTTTTTTGGTCAATCTGAAACTTACTCTGTAACTGAGTTTGTTCAGCTAGCTTTATGAAACAGGCCTCTGGTGCCATAAATACAGCATCACGCAAAAAAAGATTTTAGGTATTAGATACCGAAGTCATGGTAAAAATTAGCTATTCGCAGTCAGCTATGATTATGTCAACTAGATTATGGTGGTACCTATACAAACATATTTTATATTATACTTAAGATGTTTAGTTAGTGCAGGGAAAAATCCTTGAGAGAAACCAGACTCAGCTCTGGCTTCAGAGTACATGCCAATATCATTTAGCTATATAGTATGCAATACAAGTTAAGTATTGATAAATACTGTAGATTAAGTGATTTCAAAGCAAATTTAGTAAGGCAATGTTTAAAAGTGTAAGGGTCACGAATGAACTGTAAGGTTAGATGGTAAAATGACTTCATCTTGGAGGGATATTCAAGAACATTGCTAACTTAGCAGAGGAAATCATAAACTGTAGAACTTTAATAATTACAAAAGACAAATTATAACCTAACATATCATCTACGTGTTAACAAGTTCTCTCAGAAAACAAGTTCTTTAATTGAACTTCCCACACCTGATGCCTAGAGCTGTTGTAGTTTCATCAGAGGTTAACAAAGGTGTAGGAAGTGGTGTGTAGGGAGAGAAGCAAACAGAGACTGGGTGGAGTCATCTACATTGACTTGCAGAACCAGCTGTTTTTAGAGATAAATCAACTACTGATAAGTTCCCAAGAGTATCCTCCTACACTAGACTTCAGTTTGTTCTAATGATTCTGCTGTCATAGTCCATTTGAACCATATGAAAAATTCATTAAAGTTGACCTACATAACCTTTTTGGAAACAAGCTTTTGTAGATGCATTAAATTATTTAATAATAATAAATGATACATTTAAATTTGACAAACAGATTTAGCAAATAAAGACTTGCCACATACACACACACACACACACACACACACACACGCACACACACATACATATATATTTGTATAAAAACACAATGAGTAACAATAATTTCCTCATTGCTACTTCACCTGTGGAGGTACTCCACTAAATGGCACAACATGTGCTCACAAATGCCACGCATATACGTGAGACAAACATTTGGCGCTCTTTATACGTTTTTATATGCGACATACGCTGTCAAACGTTATCCCGGGATTTAATGTGCGAAACGCGCCAACACAAAACAGCATCCTTCAAGCGACAACAGGAATAGCATTGCACACCATTTATTTACGGTTTGCTTCATTTATTATTATTATTTTTATCTCTAGCTGGTCATTACAACGTATCTATTATTCAACCATCTGTCTATCATTTTTTTCCAGCACGAGCTGCTGCTTCCTTTTCTTTACACGTTCGAGGAAGTTGATACGTTGTTGTTAAGTTTTGCTCTCAAAACTTAGGTTACGAAACTCACAGTTTCCCCGCAAATGTTTTAACATAATGTAACCCTAAAGACAAGTCTAAGTTACATCTCATATAAGATATAAACAATATAAAAATAAACACAAAAAATCTCTAAACTCCACCCACGTGCTCTGTTTTTAAATAGTAGTCGTGTATCACACAACTCTGCTACAACACTGCTATACAATAGCTAACAGCAGTGTATGTGGATGAAGCTGGAATCTGAAATATCAAGTATAGTTTAACCCTCTCACAAGATCTCACCTGTTTTCAGTGACGATGTGGAGAGAGTGGAGCATGTGCCTGAATGAAGTCAACGTGGAGCAGCAAGAGAGGTAGTGATGACTTTTTAGAGGAGGAGACTTATGACATCTTTTAGGAGTTTAGGCCATCGTCCTCCTCCACTTCAAGGGGCCCAGTTATGCTGCTGCTGTCTGGTAACTCAAAAAACACTCTCTCAGAATGTTTATTCGAGTACACTTTCTTGCTACATCCTTGTGTAGTTTACTGTAGTTTTCTGGTAGTATTTGCAGGGTTGGGAGGGTTGCTTTTGAAATGTATTCCACTACAGATCACAGAATACATGCTGTAAAATGTAATTTGTAATATATTCCATTAGATTAATCAAGGTCAGTAATGTAATCTAAATACTTTGGATTACTTCTTCAGCACTGGTAGATTTTTCACTTATTTTGACTATAAAAACTCTGTCAGTACAGTACTGCCATGCACTTTGGATCACATAATTTATATGTATAAATGTGTTCCATCTGAAAGGTCTAAATATTAAATTAAACAAATGACAATAAAATACAAAGTAATCTCTTCTGTAATCAAAATACTTTTTGAATGTAAACTGTATTCTAATTACCAATGACTTAAATTGTAATGGTGCGTTCACAAACAAAAAAAAAATAGAGTTTGACCACTGGACTATAAAATTCAGTTTAAACTCGTGTTCGTGTGAGTATTCCCCCTTGTCTTCCGGAAAAGGACAGGAAGAGGGACTTCTACGACTTTGCGTCTATTTGCATCTTTGCATTGACTTTGTATGTAATTGCATTGTATTTGATGCACCATTACTGTAGTGGAATACAGTTACTTATATTTTGTATTTTAAATACATAATCCCGTTACATGTATTCCGTTACTTCCCAACCCTGATTATTTGATGTGTGTGTGTGCTGTGAGATAGCTCATTATTTTACATCAGGTGCTTGTGCAGCCATGGAGGATATGTGTAAAACATCCATAATTGCTTTGAAATTATATGATGACATAATTTTACAATATATACACTGTCGCAAAAAGTTTGGAATAATGTACAGATTTTGCACCCCCCCGGGTCTTCTCTTTACTGTTGTACATGAAACTGGTGTTGAGCAGGTAGAATTCAATGAAGCTGTCAGCTGAGGACATGTGAGGCGTCTATTTCTCAAACTAGAGACTCTGATGTACTTATCCTCTTGTTTAGTTGTACATCTGGCCTTCCACATCTCTTTCTGTCCTTGTTAAAGCCAGTTGTCCTTTGTCTTTGTAGAATGTAGTGTACACCTTTGTATGAAATCTTCAGTTTTTTGGCAATTTCAAGTATTGTATATCCTTCATTCCTCAAAACAATGATTGACTGATGAGTTTCTAGAGAAAGAGGTTTCTTTTTTGTCATTTTTGACCTTATGTTGACCTTAAGACATGCCAGTCTATTGCATACTGTGGCAACTAAAAAACAAACACAAAGACAATGTTAAGATTCATTTAAAGAACCAGAAAGCTTTCGACTGTGTTTGATATAATGGCAAGTGATTTTCTTGTACCAAAATTATACATTTTGCATGATTACATAAGGATAAGGTGTTGGAGTGATGGTTTCTGGAAATGGGGCCTGTCTAGATTTGATAAAAAATGACTTTTTTTCTAATAGTAATGGTGCTGTTTTTTACATCAGAAATGTCCTGACTATACTTTGTGATCAGTTGAATGCCACCCTGGTGAATTAAAATGCCTGATATGCTTTGCATCCCTTTCTTATGAGCAAGATTTGCAGATCCAATAATATCAGGTAAACTGCTCATACTATCGTCCAACTCTCGTCCATCTTACTTCCTCTTAGAGTGGCACACGAGAGAGAGGGTGTGTCTTATAACTGAGTCATAAGTTCATTGGTTACTCCCACAAGTCAACAGTCCAATGGAATTTTTTTAACTCGATTCTCAATTAGAGAAAGCAAAGGAAAAGAAAAACAAAAAAGAAAAGCAACTGACAAATGAATTAAGAAAAGCAACTGCCAAATACCTTTTTAAAATGTCATTTAAAATACTCATTAGTGTACTCATTTATTGCTACATTTAATGACATTATAAACATGAAATAAATATGATTCATTAATGCACAATTTTATTGTTAAATATAACGTATTATATAATGTAATTATAATACATAACACATTTTGAAACGTGAATTAAATAAACACATTTAAATGTGTCTTTATATGTCCATTTATCAATTGACATATTTATTAAATTTTTATTTTCATATTAATAGATTGATAATTTAATCCTTCATTCTTTTTTAAATGGCACTCCTGGGCTACCATAACCTTTAACAACTAGACAGAAGTTCAACACATCTATCACGCTAAATCAAATGTTTTGTTCTTAAACTTGCTATGTTGTGGGTTTGTGAACATTCAGATAATGCATTCTTGACTTTTGCCATGTTAGACCTCCAGTCCTGCTCAGCAGGGTCCTCCTGGGCCTGTAGTTAATGAGTAACCAGGAACATTATAGTGTGCCTACTTCCTCCCTCATTGTTTTGCCTCTGCTCTTGAAATTAAATTTCCCACACTGACCATTAAATACCATGCCGAGTTGTCTTTATACGTGGAACCAGAAGTGTCTTTCAAGCATAAAAAAACTAATTTTAAATTCATTAAGGACACCCTTGAGTGACTTTAGATGTCTGGTTCATTGCATTTGTCCTTTAAATGTTTAGTTAATCTACCATAGCCAGAAGTAGCTGTAACTTTGATTAGTGCTGCACTTATGCTAGCAATTTCTCCACTGTATATTATTACCTTTTTGTTTTATTCAAGAACATTTTTCCTGTTGAAATCTTGAAAATTAAGATGTGCACTTAGCTATAATAATCAGATCTGATCTTTCTTGAAATATATTTATATATAATGCCACCTACTGGCTGAAAATTCCCTTTGATCATGAATTTTTAGGTGTGCCTGAGTTGGCATATCTGATAGTTGGTTATCCATGCTTTAAAAAAAATATTTCGGTTTAGTCTAGAATATGAATATATAGAACATGAATGTATGAATGAATGTATGTAAAATACATTACATACATTCATGTTCTATATATTCATATTCTAGACTAAACCGAAATATTTTTTTTTTATAGATTTAATTTATATTATATATAGGAATATTTCAAAACAGCTCAGGATTATTCACTGATTAAATGCCAACATGGTCTATGGATTATTTAATCTACTAATCATTCAAGCATCTACTCTGTTCATGCTAATGTCTTCTGAACATGAATGATGATGCACATGTTATCATCCACCTACTGTTGTGCAATTCCTAACCCTCTTTGTTCAGTCACCAGATTGTTTTATTAATTCATTGTGCAGACAATGCTTCCTTCATAATTGATGTTGAAGCGCTGAACTAAAGTGCATGTTCATGTAGTGAATTGCACCTCCTCCTGTTGCCCCAAAAATGGGGCTTCACTCTTTTTAGTAGAACATGATTCTGAAGGAAACCGCTGCATCACTCATTCCCGTGTCTTCTGTGACATGCTGAAGACCTTATATATATATATATATATATATATATATATATACACAGTTGAAGTCAGAAGATTACATACTGTATACCTTAGCCAAATACATTTAAACTCAGTTTTTCACAATTCCTGTCTTAAATATTCCCTGTCTTAGGTCAGTTAGGATCACTACTTTATTTTAAGAATGTGAAATGTCAGACTTATTTATTTCAGCTTTTATTTCCATCATCACATTCCCAGTGGGTCAGAAGTTGACATATACGCTTTGTTAGTATTTGGTAGCATTGCCATTAAATTGTTTATCTTGGGTCAAATCTTTTGGGTAGCCTTTTACAAACTTCTTTTGACACATTCCTCCAGACAGAACTGGTGTAACTGAGTCAGTTTTGTAGGCCTCCTTGCTTGCACATGCTTTTTCAGTTCTGCCCACAAACTGTCTATCAGATTAAGGTCAGGGCTTTGTAATGGCCACTCCAATTCCTTGACTTTGTTGTCCTTGAGCCATTTTGCCACAAATTTGGAGGCCTGCTTGGGGTCATGTCCATTTAGAAGACCCATTTGTGACCAAGCTTTAACTTCCTTGCTGATGTCTTGAGATTTTTCTTCAATATATCCACATAATTTTCCTTCCTCATTATGCCATCTATTCTGTGAAGTGCACCAGTACCTCCTGCAGCAAAGCACCCCCACAACATGATGCTGCCACTCTAATGTTTCACGGTTGGGTTGGTGTTCTTCAGCTTGCAAGCCTCACCATTTTTCCTCCAAACATAACTATGGTCATTATGACCATTATGGTTAATTAATTAGACCAGAGGACATTTCTCTAAAAAGTAAGTTCTTTGTCCCCATGTGCACTTGCAAACTGTAGTTTTTTTATGGTGGTTTTGGAGCATTGGTGGGACTCGATGGCATTAGATGTAGGACTCGTTTTACTGTGGATATAGATACTTGTCTACCTGTTTCCTCCAGCATCTTCACAAGGTTGTTTGCTGTTGTTCTGGGATTGATATGCACTTTTCACATCAAACTATGTTAATTTCTAAGAGACAGAATGCGTCTCCGTCCTGATCGTTATGATGGCTGTGTGGTCCCATGGTGTTTATACTTGCATACTGTTGTTTGTACAGATGAACGTGGTACATTCAGGCATTTGGAAATTGCTCCCAAGGATGAATCAGACTTGTGGAGGTCCACAATTTTTTTTTCTTTTGATTTCTTTAGATTTTCCTACGATGTCAAGCAAAGAGGCACAGAGTTTGAAGGTAGGCCTTTAAATAAATCCACACCTCCAATTCAGTACACCTCCTATCAGAAACTAATTGGCTAATTGTCTAACAGCTTGACATCATTTTATGGTATTTTCCAAGCTGCTTAAAGGCACAGTTAACTTAGTGTATGTAAACTTCTGACCCACTGGAATTGTGATATAGTGAAAAAATCTGTCTGTAAACAATTGTTGGAAAGATTACTCATGACATGTACAAAGTAAAGTCCTAAATGACTTGTTAAAACTATAGTTTGCTAATATTAAATATGTGGAGTGGTTCAAAATTATTTTTAATGACCTAAGTGTATGTAAACTTCTGACTTCAGCTGAAATTACTACAAATACATGCATGAAAAAAATGTAGGTAAAAATGAAATCTCAGTTGTTTCCAAGTCTGCGCTGAATTATTGTTAGATATGATGCATTGATATGGATTTGATGCTGCAGGGGTTTGACCGAGAAGCAGATCTGTCATTAAAACAAATTATTAAAATAAAATAAACAATTATTTAATACTTTAAAATTATTTGCATATGACATTTAGTCCAAACATGCACATGAAGTGTATGCAGGAAACAGTGATTTTGGCTATTAATTGATTTTAGATGGCCATATGTATATTTTTGATGATATATGTAATATTAAGGACACATTTATTGAAAGATCTTGTTTTAAATAGGCTTCAGTATAATTTGCTTGTTATGATTTCTATGATGATAATTCCCACACATGGGAAAAAATAATAATTGCTTATATTTTTGATTATGGCAAGTCACTTATTTTGAACTTGTTTTTTCAGACCAGGTCACTTGTTTCTCTTGTGAGACCTGGCAACACTTCAACTGGTGCTGTATAATACCCACCCTTAGCACTGAGTGCTGTCAATAAAACAAAGAGCATTATTAACCATTCCTTTGTTTAGTTCAAACTGGTTACCAGTTGGGAAAGAGGCTGCGGAATGCTGGAACCGGAACGGAAACATATTGTTTCTGCTCAGAACGAACCGAAATGACTTTTTGTCCATGAATGTAATATTTTTAATATTAATAATATTTTAAACAAATTTGTTTCACTACTTATTTTTTTAAAAAAATTATATAAAAGTTTATTCCAAACTAATTATGCCAATATGTATTTATTCATGAATTATGTATTTTAATGAGAATTGTTTTTATTATTATTATTTTGTTACTGTCTCCACTCAGTTACACCACATAGATATTTTTGAACTTAAGGCCCAGAAAACATATCAAAATGACTTTGAACTAAAAAATTTGAAAGATATTCAAGTAATGGTTTTATATTAATTTTATATATATTAATATACATTTTTTGATTACTTATAAATTCTGGACAAAAGAAATGAGTGACAGGTCATTGACCTCATTTGTTAGGCCTATTGTTTTATTATTTAACTGTTGATATTGTAATTTGTAAACACAATAATTTGATGAGTCATTGTGCCAAAAATCATTCATTTATTGTTTTATAAATATTTATAATTATTATTATATATATAAATATTTCACAATGTATTAATATTAATAATAATGTTTTGATGTGTCCTCTGAACTTAATAAATATAATTTTTTACAAATAGAGTGTAAAACAATACAATGAGGTACATACAAGCATCACGTTGGCCTCAGTCCCTATATAGACCTGGGAGGGGCACCTTGGGACCCAGTGCAGCTTCCTCGTCAGTACTACTAGCACAATATCTCCTAAAATGCTATATGCAAAATTAAATATAAAATAGGCTACTACATGTGATATTTCACAAAATTGCATAAAAGACTAAATAGGAAGAAGGCCGCGGACAGCCAGCTTTTCAGATAAAATAATCCATAATGATATAATGATAATGTGCTTCATCTAGACTTCTGTGAATATGCAAGTTACCAAATGTTCATCCAATAACTAGCCTCTTGATGAAGCCTGTAGTATTCTACTGTATTCCTGCCCCCTATAAAATGGATATAATCAATGAGAACTGCATGAACGGGCTGCACCACAGCAGAAAAAGGGGGGAGACACAATTAGTCACCTTGTAAGCGACACACCGTTGACATCCTCCTCCTGTACATTAGACCGGGCGGCGAGCGTGAAAAGACAAACGGCAACAGCCAATCTGATTGAACACACGCACGATCGTAATACCCGGACCCGCTCTCACGCACTCCTTCCCCATAGAGCGCCGTTCTGCTGACTCAGTGCCTTATCAGAGCAACCAGTTCCTCGCCACCGCACAGAGCTGAGACGCACCAGTCCCCGCATCAACTCCAGCCATGTCCAAAACTGCAATCGGTAAGACAAACCTTCCTAACGTTGTGCATGCGTATGATGCAGGTTAAGGGATGCTAAGAGATGCGCGCTAGGGTGTTGATGAGACTGGGCGCACAAAAGAGACTCACGGGGTGGTGCAGGTGAAACAGAATAAAAAGGTTTCACCTACTGACTGGGATATTTCAGGAATATAGATGCGCTGTCTTATTTGAGACCCATGCTGTTTAATTTTTAAATATGGCATTTTAGGTGCACGCAGAAAAGGAAGGCTTTATTAATTCAAACCACGTTCAATTGTGTTATTATAGAGAATGAATGCTTGAAAATTAGAACATGTTTTATAAGATTTAACGTTTCAAATGATGGTGACAGTGCACCTGCTGGCTCATGCATCTCCAGCATAATGCAGAAGGACCCCACCCAAGCTCATGTTCTGTGTTTCAGCCTTCAGATCCAATAAAGCTTGACAATTACATACTCAGAACAGTTTAAGCTTTTCACAGTCACTATACACGATATTTCAAGCCATCTTGAGATATTAATTTAGGAATGGCTGATATATTGATTGTCAGTCAAAGCTGTTATAGTAAAATACGAAACAGTGCGTATTGTAAACTATCTATTTTGTCTGTCATGTGTATTACATGGACAAAATTCCTTAATTATTTGCAATTATCACAAATTACAGAGTTAATAACTGGTTTGAAGTCATTCATTTTGGCTCATTATCTGGTGTGTTTATCACAGACTATACACATTTCTGTTTTGCCATATTTATGATGGGTAAATAATATTTATTGAGAAAATCCATGTTTCTCAAACCTTCAATTTATTCTTGTGCCTTGATGTTACCATTTAGCTGGCATAACCCAAATCATCATTCAAAAAAATCTCTAAATGATTGTAATTGAGGATTTTTGTGTCCAAACATTTTGTCACACCATTTCTAGTGTTCTGGCACCATATTAAATGCAGACTGCAGTATTAAACTTATTGAGGTTTTATTTGGAAGTATGTCAAGGCTGTGGTTGTCTCGCCGCTAAGCGTGTCTCAGTGCTGTTGTGATGTTGGATTATGTTGTAGGCGGCAAAAGTGGGACATGTAACATTCACAAGGTGGCTATATTTGCTATAGATGCCTGCAGGGCAGGGCAATAGTGCACTGTTGGACATTGGGTGAATGCCACTGTTCAAGCTGTCATGTCATTTGAAAAAATAAATGACAGCTTCCTGAGAGAGATCTCATATGGAAATCCAGTTATGTACAGTTAATCTTGTCATGCTATGCATTTACATATGGGGAAATGTCTGGAGATATTTAATTTAGTTTCACAAAATGCTCGAGGAATGTCCTAATAAATGCCTTCTGCTAATGAGAAAGAGCTTGCCATTCAATAAAGTGTATAGAATATGTATAGGGTTGTCAGAAAGACATTGGTGCATTTGTCAACTCCATAACACTCCCATCTAATCCAGATTAAAATAATAATCATGCATTTCTGTGCAAGATTATGTCGCTTGTGTATTATCAAATTGCTCATTATGGTGTAATATTGATGACCTCATATAACTCATTTAATAGCATGGCTGCTTCACTTAGTTAATGAGACCTTTAATTGTTCATTTTTCTTATTTATTGGTTAATTTGTACAATACCATCTCTGCCTGACAGAATATCAAAGCAGAGCTGCAAGTAGCTTTATGTTCCAAGGATATGTCCAATATCACTGAATATTATTGATCTCCCCATGTAAACTCCACCCCACCCATCCGTGTTTATCATCTAAGATTACTGGATAAGTGAGGGCAGTATGACTTATCCAATCAAGCCCCATTAATCTTTGGCATATAAGTAATTGAAGCAGTATGTGCTTAAATAGACACATTCAGCAATGTTTCAAAGCACTGGGGTGGGGCCAGTCATTGCTTTGTGAGGCAAATGAATATGAATGTCCTATTTGATTAATGTATTTCATATAAATGATCCATAATAAGCATGGTTATTTTTTGCATAAATGTTGCATGTGGTCTCAAGTCTTTTTCAAGGTTTTTTTTTTTCAGTTGGTGGTTGCAATGTAAATGGAGAGTGAAAGCTGAGCTTTGGGGGCATCTGCCCAACTGCAGTGGACAGAACGTGTGTGTGTGTGTGCGTGTGTGTGCGTGTGTGCGTGTGTGCGTGTGTGTGTGTGTGTGTGTGTGTGTGTGTGTGAGTGAGAGAGAGAGAGAGAGAGATGGAGGGATGGGCCATTATTGATTTCTAGGGTGGGCATGCTGATGCATTATCAAAGAAACCACACAAAGGGCAGACATTTACTTTGTCCATTGGACCATACAGCCTTACTGCAGATTTTGTCTTTTACATTTGTTCTACATTCTATTCAGTGGTGGTACAGATGTAATACATGGAACTGCACCACTGTATACATGAAGGTATAACTAATTCAGTGGCTTAAGACCTGGAAAAAATGGAAACATGAATAAGAATGGCTTCAATTACTCAAACCAGCTTGTTCTCAGAATACTTGGCACAACATTTTTTTTATACTTTTTATTGTCCCACTGTTACATCAGTGATCACTGGCTGCTACAAAAGGGTGTGGTCCCCAAGGGGGTGGGGGCTACTCTTGCTACTCTTTCCAAATTACAAAACCTCTAGTATGTTCCAAGCATACAGATTCAGTAATCTGCCTTAGATCCTTTTCACCTGCTTACCAGCCGGTTGACCTGAATTATCTGCTTCACTGAGCTGTCTATCGGCCTTATCTTACCGTGAAAAGGGAAAAAGCTTGCAGAGATCTTCGAACACATAAATCCCCATTGCCACCCCCTCACTTTACCGGCAGGAATGGTTTGCTCCAGTAATTACTAATTAAAGCCCCCTACACGAAAAGCAGCATGCCTGAGGGCTTTTAATCCTAGTGGGAGTGAATACAGTGATTTTCTTTCCTCTTTCCATTCCTAGTTTTCACCATCCTATATTTGTGAGGAAGGATTAATAAGCTTGCAAGTGAGGGGGAGTTGATCAGGTTTTTCCAGGTGCCCCTTTGGGCAGAGATAGGGCTGTCACGATTATGAAATTTGGCTGACGAATAATTACGTTTATGATGATTAATTGTCAGGTTAAGGGCTTTCATGATTAATTGTCATATACATGGTCATATTTGCTTTTTTTCTGCATGTGTGCTTCATACATCTGAACAAGAATTTTTTACATATTTTACTTCAAATATATATAAATCATAGTTTTCGATCGTTAGATTCAAAATCAATAGATTTCCTTTAAAGGATTTAAATAACGTGTGTTAACTTGTGATATCTAATGTTTTAAATATTAAAATATTCCTAAAGACATAAAATATCTCTCTTTTTGGTCATCTTTGGTTTTGGTAAATTTTACATTTACACTTGTTTTTTGAACTCATATCACTTTAATATATTTTATATATATTATTATATTTATATTACATTTGTATTATACTATGCAATAGTAAAATATTTATTTCCTAATTTATTTACTTTCACATGTTATTTTAATGCTCTGATTAAACTCGTGAGTTCTTATCTCTTATGAAGCAAAACCTTTAAGATTCAGTTTTATTATTTTATCACTCCACAGAAATAGAGAAAGCGTGCATCTCCTCCTCTTTGTCACTGCGTGTCATTAACACAGCATGTATGAACCAGGAACATTTGCCATAACACAATCGATTAAAGTGAAAAGGGAGCATTCTGTGTTCACTCTCAAAGTTGATACTTGTTCGTTTATATTTTTTGAGTTTAGCACGAGCCTCTGCTGACAGTGTGCGCATTAGAGTGCTTGAGAAGCTCTTCACGTGTTCTTACAGAAAGAAGCTGGTTGGCCTCCCCGGCTCCTTCCTAAGGTGCTAAGTGCGGCTCAGTGACGCTTGGACTCGACTAAAAGACACACTAACACACCGTTTATAGCATTTATACAGTATATTTGCTTGTTTAAAAGTCCTTAAATGGAATTTGACTGCCCAATAATCGCAGTTGTCTCAAATAACCACGGTTAGATGAAATAACCGCGATCAGATGGTTATTTTCGACAGGTTTAGGTGGAGAGCAGCTGGAGAAAGTAGATTGGTGTTAGAAAGCATAGCATTCTAACATCTGGATGTAGAAATTTATTTGATAGCATCAACATTGCTCTGTTGTCAAGACATTGATTTATATGCACTAACCTAGAGAAGATAAATGGTCCTGTTTACTCAAGGAAAATCGCTTAAAACGCTTCAATATAGCGTCTACCGTAATTGTTGTTTGAAAGATTTAGCCTTGTTTTACTGCAAAAGCATTTGTCTAGTAAAAATATCTAAACAACCTTAAAACAAGATACATTTACTTGAGTTGCAAATTTGCATTAGATAGTGAGGCTTGTGTGTGTGTGTGTGTGTGTGTGTGTGTGGCTATAGTTTGGGGACAAATGTGTAACAAAATTGACCAAAATCGGACAAAACCTGCCTTTTGGGATATTCTCATTTGGAAAAACTATCCATCATGTTGTGTGTGTGTGTGTGTGTGTGTGTGTGTGTGTGTGTGTGTGTTGACTTTTATTTTGTTAACACTTTAAGGTGGTATTTGTTAACTACTGCAGACAAGTTAACATGAACTAACAATGATCAGTACTTTTACACTTATAAATCTTGTCTACTGTTAATTTTAACATATGTTTTAAATATTTCAGGTATACAGTACATTAACATTAGTTAATGCATTATGAACTAACATGTATTAATATCATCTTTTTCATGTTTTAAGCATAAATCTAACAAAATTGTTTTGTTTTTTTTTTGCTTTAAACAAAGTCACAATTTATCAATGGGGCACTTAAGTAAAGATATATTCTTATTATTAACCCGTAAATGTATCTTGTTCTCAGGATGTTTAGCTATTTTAGTGGAAAACATAGCAAAAATAAATAAATAAATGCTTATTAAAAGATAAAGATTTGTATTTTATTTTTATTGCTAGACAGAGACAAATAAAAATGATGCTTTGATCATGCTGACTCACTAACCGCACACACCACCAGTAGTGAAGACTGGGCAAAAATGGTTTCCAATAAATAATGTAACACATCGCTGATGGTTGGGGTTGAGGGGGATGGGTGGATCTTGTTGTGAATATTGTCTTTTAGAAAACCTTGTGAGGTCATGAATGCTGGTTTGTTCTTACAAAGCACTGAAGAAAAGCCATTTTTTTCCCTCTAGATCAGGACTTGCCAACGTTTTCCAACCCAGGGACCCCATATATGAAAATGCTGTACTTTTTCATAGCACTGTGAAATCATTATCATGAATAAATATTGACAAACATGATTACATTATGCTAAACAAATTTAAGTTTGTTTCATGGTGATTTTACCCTGCAAATCAACCAAAGTTGATTTAAAAGTTTCTTCAAACATATAAAAACATTAAAAATGTTTTGAACTTAACCACATTTAGATTTTTTTTTATAAACATATATAATGTGTATATATTTATTGTTTTATATAAGTCCATGGGCTCTCGATGATTTGGGTAATTTTCTGCAACATTAGAGATTCAGTCTCAAATAATAAATCAGAAACTGCGAGAGAGGTTCTGGGTCAATACTTTTGTGTCTCCCTACAGCATACAAAGAGAAGATGAAGGAGCTGTCCCTCGTTTCCCTCATCTGTTCCTGTCTCTACCCAGAGGCACGCAACAATCTGATGGGAGAGTTTGAAGGTAGGAAATGAAAATATTATGCCAGTAATAAAAAGTTGAGTCAAAGAATGTTCAATAATGCTCTTTGGTTTAAAGTGATACGTCACCCAAAAATGAAAATCCTGTAAAAATGTACTCACCTGACTTATTCTCTTCCATGGAACACAAAAGGAGATGCTAGGCAGTGTGTTAACCTCAGTCACCATTCACTTCTATTTTTATATTATTTTTTCATATAATGGAAGTGAATGTTGACTGAGGCTTACATTCTGCTTAATATCTCCTTCTGTGTTCCACGGAAGAAACAAAGTCATACAGTTTTGGAAAAACATGAGTTTTTGCATTTTTTGGTGAAATATTCCTTTAAGGTTTTTTGTCAGATCTCTATTGTATAACTCTTTATTGGCTTATATACTGTACGTATGTACTGCTCGGCAAAATGAAACATTTGTTAGACATCTTTACAGCTAATATGGATCAATAAATGTCTGATGAATGATCTTGGTGATTGTATAACAAAGTTATATTAGCTCATTACACAAGCAAAAGCCAGTTTGTAGATTTGATTGCTTGCATCCAGATGTTCAAACCTCACCAATGTGCAGATACATCTTTGTTGCCTGACATACTGCAATCTCTAAACAATGGCTAACCATCTCACTTTGTGTCTTGCACGCTTAGACATGGAGGTTAAACCCATTAACAAACGGGCTTCTGGCCAGGCCTTTGAGGTCATCCTTAAGCCACCCTCACCCACGTCTGATGGAGGTTACAGCATCACTTCTCCTCCCAAGAAGAGGGATGTGTCCCTGGAGGACATCCAGAAGAAGCTGGAGGCAGCAGAGGACAGGAGGAGAGTGAGTGACCTACAGTTCATACTGAACATACTGTATACGTGTTGTTTTAATTTGTATTGTTACATGGCTCTCTGGAATACTTGATTCTGATTGGTCTATCGCGACATTCTGTGGTCAAATATTTTTGTATAATTAGCACTAAACTGTATAATTGTCCGTTGCCCAAGGCAACGCTTCCTACAGAGTTGTGCAAGTCTCATTATGTAACTCAACTGGTAGAGCATGACACCAGCAAAGCTAATATCAAGGGTTTGATTCCCTGGGAACACTCAGACTGATAAAATGTATACAGTAAATGGACACTTTGGATAAAAGCATCTGCCTAATGCATAAATGTAAATTTATTCAGTAAGTAGCCAAGTAATAAATAAACATGTACATTTAGCTGGTCTTTATCACAAAATAAACCCCTTTACTCCTTGGCTTTGTGTCAAGGTCCTGATAACCCTGTTGGATTTATTTTTGGTAATAATGTGGCCAAATGCACATCCTTTACTTTTGATATTTTTTTATTTATTTCATGACTACCTCAGATAAGAATCATTAAGTCATATATAATTCAGGTTACACCCATCCTACAGATGAGGCACATGTTAAAGGTTAATGTTTTTCTGTTGTAAATTCATCTGTTTAAGTTATGGCTTTTCTTTCTCTGTAGGCAGGGAATTATTGATTATTGACCAAGAATGTCTACCTAATGAATTAACATAAAAATGTAATCCATCTCTCTCTCTTCCTCTGCAGTCCCAGGAGGCTGAAGTGCTGAGGGTTCTGGCTGAGAAGCGTGAGCACGAGCGAGACGTCCTGCTGAAGGCCATGGAGGAGAACAGCAACTTCAGCAGGTTGGCGGAGGAGAAACTCAACATGAAGATGGAGCAGATCAAGGAAAACCGTGATGCCCACCTTGCAGCCATGCTGGAACGTCTGCATGAGCAAGTGAGGGTTCTCAGGGCTGCTTTGTTAGAAGCTTGAAGTCTTGACTTGTAACTGAATTGTGCTCTTCATTGTGATAGAGTATGTGATTAATTGGCCCTTAATATCTTGGACAAATTCTCTCTTAAAGGATTAGTTAAAGGAATTATATAATCATTTACTAATTACATAAATTAATATTTTTTTATTGAAATATTCCTTTATAATTTAAAGTTGTGCTAGCTTGCTAAGGCATGATAATTCATGTTGGGCAGTTTGTACAGGAGAAGTGTGCTATTATTTTTCTAGATAGATAGATAGATAGATAGATAGATAGATAGATAGATAGATAGATTATAAGGAAGGAAGGAATAATGGATGGATTGATGGAGGGATGGATGGACGGACAGACAGACAGGAAGGAAGGAAGGATGGATGATAGACAGACAAGAATGAAAGAAGAAAGGAAGGATGGACATACAGACAGGAAGTAGGGAAGGAAGGATGGATGAATGGATGTATGTATAGACAAGGAAGGAAGGATGGATGAATTAATTAATGGATGGAAGGAAGGAAGGGCGGGCGGACGGACGGACGGACGGACGGATGGATGGATGGATGGATGGATGGACATACAGGAAGGAAAGAAGGATGAATGAATGATTGGATAGACTGACAGACAGGAAGGAAGGATGGATGGACAGACAGAGAAGAAGAAAGGACGGACAGAAGGAAGGAAGGAAGGAAGGAAGGAAGGATGAATAGACAGACAGGAAAAACTTATGGACAGGATGGATGGATGGATGAACAGTCAGACAGAAAGGAAGGATAGATAGATAGATAGATAGATAGATAGATAGATAGATAGATAGCAATACCCTAGTAACAATCTAGCAATGTACTAGCAACAATTTTAAGATATGAATTACAATGTTTATGTTAATTAATTCATTTTTGATGTTTCCAAATTTCAGGAGAAGCATGCTCAGGAGGTGCGCAGAAACAAAGAGCTGAGGGAAGAACTGACAGCATGAGCACATCACCTTACACCCACTGCCCCATCACCCCACCTCCTCCTCCTCCCATACCTGTGACCCTCTGTCCCCAGAGAGACCCCCTCTCACCGCACTTCTGCTGCCTAGTAGAGAAGAGTCTCTGGCGCCCCACCCCCCTCCTGCCCCGCCCTGCCCAGAGAAAGGGAATCAACTCTGCCCCTCTCACTATCAGCATCCTCCCCTGATAGAGTCCATAAGACAAAAGGAACACAAAAAAAATGTTTTTGCTCAATTTGAAACCAAACAGATGAAAGTGGTTGTTTTTTTTTTGTAAATACTTCCTATTTGTTTTATATGAAACGATGAAAAGTATAGCGTTGTGCCATTTTATAAGTTTCTCTCTCTGTATCTTTCTCTTTTAGTGGATGTACTCGTTCCCCCCTTCTCTCTCTCTCTCTCTCTCTCTCTCTCTCTCTCTCTCTCTCTCTCTCTCTCTCTCTCTCTTTATCAAATCTGCTAGTTGTTCTTGTACCAGGCTTTGGTGTTTGTGAGTTTGCTGGCTAGCTGACATTTACCATGTCTTCTCTTAACCCAGTATTCACATAAGTGTCTTTTTGTCCATGTGGAGAGAGTAAAGCCGCCACAGTACACACACAGTACACTCAACTCTAACAGGTAACTATCAAAGCATTTACAAAGACAACTCTTACTCTTACTCTTTTTTTCATACAATCATGTAGTAAATATTCACCACCCACAGACACACACTTACACAGTTTATGTCCTGCTCAGCCTGATGTGTTTTTTTTGTTTTGTTTTTTTTTTTACAAAAAATAACATGTGGTTTGAGCCCAGCCGAAGTCATGTGACACCTCTTGACTCTTGTTTGACCATTTGAACTCTGTAACCTTCTCATTTCTTGAGAAATATTTGTTCGCGGTTCTCTTATTCTAATCAAAGTGTGCCAAAGAGAACCTAGATTTAAAGATTCTTGGGTTTAAGAGGGGGATATATAAACAGTTAAAATGGACATGACAGAATGACGTGTGTGTGTGTGTGTGTGTGTGTGTGTGTGTGTGTGTGTGTGTGTGTGTGTGTGTGTGTGTGTGTGTGTGTCCAAAGCAATGTGGGAGAACAGCGTTAGAATGTCCCAATTCTCTTGTATGAGATGTCACACACCTGCCATCCACATATTTCTCTTCCAGCTGTGTGTTTTATTCCCTTAACACTTATAAATGTGGGAGCAAGCTGTGGCGAATAAAGGCTTGGGGTTCTTTGAATGAGAATATGTTGTCTTTGGTTTCTATTAATTTTAGACGAGCTGTTATATCAAAACACTTTCTTAAACCAGCATAGACATTCAATTCAATTAAAATGAATCACCTGTGTGACTGGAAGCATGAAAGGCATGATCTGAAGTGCAACACCACAGATTACCAACAGGTGGCGATAAAATACTTTGCAACAATATATATAGTGTGTGTGTGTGTGTGTGTGTGTGTGTGTGTGTGTGTGTGTGTGTGTGTGTCGCGTTGACAACAAAAGTTTTAGAAGTTTAGAAAGCTTCCTAAATTAAAATACAATTCAATTAAAATGTAACACCGGTGCGTTTACAGGCATGAAAATTTGTGAATGTAGTGTCCAGGTGTTTGGAGAATTGAAACTGTAACACATCCGATTACCAACAGGTGGCGATAGATGACTTTGGAGCCAAATATACGAATGACTCGCAATCACGCATTGATAACAATTGTTTTAGTAGTCGTTTAATATGATCTTAATGGAAATATATATTGCATACTGTGCAGTAAATGTTATTTAAAATATTCAATAATAAGTACTATACATTGTTGTCACATTCATAATGTTGCATGTTTAATTCAACGATATCCAGTTTTCATCTCGGAAATAATAAGGACCAGTTAGCATTTTTAATCTAATTTGGAAGTATAAATCAAACTGAATCTAGTTAGAGATGTAAAATTTGCTGTTAAAATAAATTCTGGTTCGTTTGTCATACTGGAAATGGAAGATAAAGTCGAGCACATTGGGTGTGTCCGAAAGTACATGCTTCCCTACAATATACTTTGCCAAAAGCAGTATGCAAATGGAGAAGGGTGTCCTCAGTATAGATGAAGTTACTGTTTACAAAAAACGGTCCACCCTGTCCCTTCCGGATTCTTTTGGTAGCCCAGAAAAGATCTGCTGTCTATGGGTGCTGAAATTGCGCTGAAACTGCCCAAAAAGTGCTGTTTGTGGGGTTGGAACACCCCGTTTACAACAGATTATTGGAGATTAGGGCTTCTTTAGATTTCCACCAGATTGCTGCATCAGAAAAATGTACATAAATGATGATAATTCATGGGCAACCGTGATTGTTATGGCGTCTGCTCTATTAGACACAATTGACAGTTATTGGTTGATACAAACATTTTAAAGAAAAATTTAAACTCTGATTGTAAATGCTGTCGCTGTGACCGATATGAGGTCAAATATAATCTAACGATGATATTATGTTATCAAGACCTCCATATATGATATAACTGGAGGAACAGATCCTGTCTCCACCACCGCAGAACATGGACTACTGTTTCTGAAAGGATACGTGAATAAAAGTGATGTCATACTGCGAAAATCATGTCTTTGCATTTATTTTAAATGCAGTAAATAATATTATTCAATCGAATGTCGTAGGCTTCATAAGTGTGTTCAACGTGAGGATGTATTCATCAACCCGTTTTATGTCCGATATGATATACAAGCTCATTGAATCAATTTAAAACTTGTTTTGCCGATATTTCAGAAAAGAACCAACATACATTGTACACCATAGATATTAATTTATGATAACTTTTTATTAACATTAAAATACATTATTACGTTCTATATAGCATAAAAGATTATTAAAACTGTATCGCTTCCTATTTCCACCATTGAAATCTGCTGCTCGAAAGAACCCGGGAGCGCGGTTTCCTGCGGTGTGACGTCAGAGTCATTTCATCTATAAAAATGTAGGTGAGAGAAATACCTGATGTGCTACATCCAGCGAGATTATGAAGTAATCATCCACTGGACACTTTACTATCCCATAATGTCACAGCAGCTGAGGAGACATCATATTTAAAATGCTGAATTAAAAAACTGGAGACCAAGAAAGCTGTTCCTTGTGATTAAATGGTGCTTGTTTATATATATATATATAAAAATATTATATAATAATATTATAACTATATATATATATATATATATATATATATATATATATATATATATATATATATATATATATATCAGTTGCCTCAGCTTCTGAGACATTCAAGCCGTGCATGTTTTCATGTGACTCATTATGTATGACACCGCGGAGACTCCGCATGTGGAGGCTCATGCTACTCTCCGTGATCCACGCACAACTTACCATGTGCCACATTGACAGCGACAACCACTAATCGTGACCATGGGGAGGTTACCCCATGTGACTCTACCCTCCCTAGCAACCGGGCCAATTTGGTTGCTTAGGAGACTTTGCAGGAGTCACTCAGCACACCCTGGATTCGATCTCGCAACTCCAGGGGTGGTAGTCAGCATCAATACTCTAAATTGTGCTTGTTTAACAAAAACAGAGTATGTTATTTTCACAGTTATTATATAATATTTTTGGAAACGTTCCAGGATTGAGAATGTCTGGGAATGTATTCATGCTACTCACTTGTATACGTAAAGAATGTACTTTTTTTACCAGCTAAGAATTGCATTCTTCATCAAATGCAGAACATCCTCTGACAGTACACGATTTTGGACACAACCACAATGAGATACAGTACCAACAGTTGCAAGAAAATACAAACTGCAAAGTATGCCTACTGCCTACTATTGGTATGGTAGTACTGCTATTTCAAACACATCCTTTGCTGCTATCTTCTTAAAATTTTAGGAAATGCAACTCGCAATCAACTCCTCTGAGGGAAATGAGGGTGGAAACATGATTAAGAACTTCTAAAATAGCTTTAAATGAAGCTAGAGTGAGAAATAAAGAAGTATGTGTTGGTAGTGTGTAGGTGGGGAATCTGTTTTACGGCTTTGGCAGGCAGTTATAGTACCCGTGGTGGTAGCGTGGGAGTTCACCACATCAGGAACACTGTGAACTTCTGTGATTGCTCTGGGACAAAGCTGCACTGTGCGGCTCACTACTCCTTCTATACCACTCTCTTTCCTCCCATGTCAGCCAGGCCAGCCAGGCTACCATTGTCCAGGATATCCCTTGGCTGTTAATGGCTTCCTGGATACATAGAGAGGCCCCTGGGCTGTGTTTGATATCAGTTCAAAATGAACACATACAGGCACTGGTTCAACCCTATAGAAGTCTGCAGTGCCTCTCATTTCGCTGGCATGAAAAGAACTATTCATCCCCAATGCATCAAATCATGTGTAATGTATGAGATGTATTTATGTATAGGCTATCCACTTGTGAGAAAGGGGTGCCTGGAACATTTCATACATGCCAACAATACTAGATGATGAAAAAAATAATAAATACTAATGGATGGTTTTGATATTTTATCATTGATATTAAAAATCTTTCTGAATTCATTAATGATTTGAATACATCACCTAGTCTATGTGATTGTTGATGTTTCAGTCACTTTGAAAGTGTTACAGATGGACACAATACAGGGTTATCAGCTACACATATTCATTTTATTACAGGAAAGTCACACAGGTTAGTGAGACACAGGCACAGTACCACATCATCTCTTCCTTTACCATCTATTCCCCTAGTCTTACTGGAGATATCTGATTTTCCAGTGCAAATTTCCCTATTACAATACAAAAATGATCTGGTTTCTGCTCCTCAAGTACAGTTGACACAGAGAGAGAGAGAGAGAGAGATGATTTGGGTCAAGGATGAGGGATAGTGTGTGCATGAATGCACAATTCTGTTATTCACTAACCTAATAGTGCCGTTCATTAGAGTTAAATTAGTGCAGTTCTGAGAGATTGTCACTTTTGAAATAGTATCAGATGTAGCAGTGGTCCGTCTCTGCCAACAGCAAACTCATGACATTTCATACAAATAAACACAGCACAAACATTCCAGGTCACTGACCAAAATTCTTTAAAATCTTTATAAAAATAAAGTACTATTTTTTTTAATCAAGTTCAGTTGAGACAGGTTCTGTTGCATAGTTTTTGTAGAATTGCAGAGGGAAAGTTGCAAAACATCAGTTTGATTGCATAGTCGCTCAATATAATGCCAATGCTGGACATGTTTTCTCAAATAAGATGGCTTTATAAGATCATACTTTGTCTTAAAGGTATTTTACAATATCTTGCCATAAAACTCTCTGCTTGATGTAAAAATGTAGGATACAAATCTATATTTTATGTGAGCATAGGGCTTTAAAACTATTATTATTCATAATGAAACTAGATTCTAGTTTGAGTTTTACCCCATTAAGTAAGGCATTGCTTTTGTTCCCAATAACTCTCTCTCTCTCTCTCTCTCTCTCTCTCTCTCTCTCTCTCTCTCTCTCTCTCTCTCTCTCTCTCTGTCTTCACTTCAATTGCAAGGTAAGGCAGGTACCTGCATTGTACCTTACTCTACTGAAGGACAACAAACTAAAATAGTTTGGAACTGATGGACGAGACCCTAGACATCTGCAGAACTCCACTCGGTTTTAAAAGACAAGTTTATCAGTTCTGTGTTTGCCTTTTCCCTTTTTATAGAGAGAAAGTCTTGCATGTCCATCTCTTCCAAATAGTCAGATATTACAGTAAATGACAAGTAATTTCTAACTGACTTCAGAGTTCAGAGTGTAATGTTTTTGTAGAGTTCAGAAGGCCCCTATTTCCATGCTCCAAGGCCTGTAGGGCTTCCCCAGGCTGCTGGAGGGAGTTGCAGGGGCCAGTGAACTCGGGGACAGTAGAGGAAATGCGCTGAGTGGGAAGGGAAATGCTGACAGGCTAGAAAGTGACGTCAGGAGGGGAGGAGAAAGCTTGGATGCAGAAAGTGGTGCGAGCCCAGGGGGCAGGGAGGCACTGGGCGGTACCCTGAGTGGCCTGGTCTGCCCTGCCTCGGTGATCACTTTACCAGTCAGCCTGCTGGGGGCATGCGGCTTTGTGGAGGATGCAGATGGAGATGAGGAGGAAGGTGATGACGAATTCGAGGATGGAGGGCTGCTGGTGCTGCGTGGGGGTGGCGCCCCCTGCTGGTGCTGCTGCTGTTGCAGGAGAAGATGGTGAGTCAGATGGCCAGGGGGTGTTCCAAATGCAGATCCCCACGCCAAGTGACTCAAACCGGAGTGAGCCTCTCTCTGGGAGGCGTAACTGTTCAGGTGGGATACCAACCGGATACGGAGGGGGTCAGTGTTGTCCAGTCCCTCGATGATAGTAAGGTAACGAGCTGTCTCTGCTAGACACTCACGGAAACCCAGCCCACGGTAATCCATGGCCAGTGCATGAGCATCAAAGTAACCTGTAAAATAGAGGGAGAGTTGTTTAGTGGTGTAATCTGATAATGATTATAGCTTGTGAAGACTATTTTAAAGTCAGTGGATCATGCTGGGAGTGGCTGAGAATGAAACTGAAAAATTGACAGATTAAAATAAAGTTTGCACGTCTGGTTTGTCCTGTTTCAGTGGTGTAGAGATTCATTAATTCCGGTGGGGAAATTCCCAAAACAGATTCCCAAACATGAGATGATCTCTTAATGCAACGTTAAATCCAACAACAAACTATGCAAGATTTTAAATGAGAAGTTTTGGTTATACTTTATAAGAACTTCCATTATTTATTTTAATGCTTAACAGAGCATTTGTTACAAATGTCATGAAAACTTGATTGAGTCAGATCAGATAGATGGATGGATGGATGGATGGATGGATAGATTATGAATATAATATAATTATATATTAATTTTCCTTAATCAATGTATTCTAAAGTGTTACCCAAAGTTTTATTTTCTCTCTAAAACTATGATAATGCCTACATTACCTTTTCCACCAGCAGCATGGAGCATCTTTAAATGATCCACAGTCATCTGCAAAATCTCTGCCTTTTCTAGTTTAGCAGAGCCCTAAAAATGAGAACAAATATATTGATTAGAGCAGTGAATCAATAAATGTATTTTAACTACTTAATCACACAATTTTTTTGTGATTGATCACGATTAATCGCAAATAATCATGGTACATGATATAGTACAACAAACATGAAAAAACATAATCATAAATATATTTACTTTATACTCATCATTTATATTCTTTATTTAAATGTGTACATGTTAAAATGTTCAGATAGACACATTTTTACAGGTATAAATGTTTGATACAAGTATATCTATACATGCAATAAAATCAGTGGACATGCTGTCATTAAAAGTTGGGCAAAATCTACAGACGATTTATTGTAGACTTTTTATTAATAGGATAAATTGGGCAGATTCAATTAATATCAAGCTTTAATGGCAAGAGGAACTTAAGAGTACATTGCCAATGTATTATTGATCAATACACGGAAAATAGCATATTCTTATGCCGATGATGATGCTGTAATATGTGAGTCAAATGCAGTGACTCACCTGTTTCTCAAAGGCGCTTGGCACTAGTCTACGCAACTCAGACAGACTGTTATTTATCCTGTCCCTACGACGTTTCTCAATGATCTGTTGAAAGCGAATGTGAAATCATTATTAAAAGAACAAGAAGAGTTTTTTATTTTACTATAATTTTTTTGAATAGCATTTTTACATGAAGAAATGCTCTTACCCCTCTCCGACGTTTCCTCGCTTGCACTTGAGAAGTTGTGGATGGAGACATTGATCCAAGAGGAGAATTCCCACCACTTAAAGGACGAAAAAAAGGATGATAAATAAGATATGTATTCTTTTAAGCAGTGCTTGCTATCTTAACCTCATCTAGAGGGAACATTTTTATTAGTAGTTTTCAGTGGAAATATTCCACATAATTCTGTTGACAGAAACCTTATCTGAAATTATTCGATCTTAAAATTTAGCACATTACATTCTAGGTGACTATTTAGTTTCTTTTCCATTTTTTGCGAAGTATCCTTACTCAAAAGCTAGCCCAAATTAAGACAACACACAAAAAATAATGAACTTACGTGTTTTCATCTGCGCTCTCCTTCTCCACTTCAATATTCTCATCCAGCTCGCTGTCTGAGGAGCTAAAATCATGATTTCTCTTCATTTTCGCAACAATCTGTAAGCGTGTATCCTCTTCGTTCGTCTGTCAGTCGAGCCAGACGTTCTTCTCTATGAACTGTCAAGCTTTCCCACGGTATAATTTCTGCAAGAGAGGAGGAGCCAGTCACAAAGATAGCCAATTAGCGAACAGATCTGAGTTTGAGTGGCAGGTCGCTTGCCTGCGTCATAATTAAACCCCGCCCCTCTTCTCGAATACGCTTAACAATACGCCAATAGGATATTCGTCCGTGAGTGTGGAGCTCCGCCCCCTGGTCCCGCTGGCTCTTGTGTTATCTCGTGCAGCTGAAAGGAGTGGCTGGCCGGCTGTCAGCACGCGCAAGCCGTGGGAAAGTTTCTTAGCTGAACGCTGATAACCAATCAGGGGCGACGGCCGTCTCCGGCGCTGGAATGAATGGGGCAATTGGTTGGGGCGACGGGCGGTCTGCGAGTGAGCGTGTGAACCTGTAATCTAATACTAACTCATCCAAAGGAGTGCAGTGTGTATGAGGAAGCCACTGAAGTCTAAATGTACCCCATGAAGGTCCAGCATGTACCTTCTTTGAGGGCATTCCCAAAGGTACATTGAAGTTAAAATGCACTAGTCACTAAAAATCCATCAACCACTGTGCAAAATGTGCTTAGCTATAATCTGTTTCACTCACAATACAGTTTCTAAAAAAATTGTGTATTTATTAGAATATTTTATATAACATTTTTATAAGTATAAATAAAAAAATAAAAATAAAAAAAAGATCAGAATTAGATTAAATTTAAATTTAAATTAAATAAAAATGATTTCATGTGACATGTCAAGAAGTGTCCTAAAACTATTTTAAACGTTTTTTTTTTTTTTTTTTTTTTTTTGTAAAAAGTTAATCTGCCACAAGGCAGGGCTATTTAAGTAAACTGTGGGGAAAAAAGCTCAAAGGTGATTAAAAATGGTTAAGAAAAAATATGATATATCTAATCTATTCACTATTCATTTTACATATAGTTTATACATTTAAACACAAAATCTTGGTTTTAAAAAACATTCATATTTGTTATTTGCAAACTACTTGAATATATATTTAGTGCATACAGAATAAATAAAATAAAAAAAACAAATATCAGAGTTTATGCTAATGACCTATGTTATTTTATACACTATGTTACACTCTGTATAGATGGCAAATTGTTATTCAATTGAAATGGATACATCTTCATAATAGACTAAAATATTTTTTGAGTGTAAGAATATTAAGTTTACATTTGCATTTATTCATTTAGCATTTATTTAAGTAGTTACAAGTATCTATGACTGAAAAATAATTATATAGCTTGTAATCTATGTATTTAGTTTTCTTACAAATCTGTCACACACACACACACACACACACACACACACACACACACAAACACACACCCACACACACACATACACACACAAACTACATTAAATGTCATTATGTCAATCAACAAAAACAGCTGTGAGTGAGTGTGTGAGCCTGTGATCTCACTTACAGGTTTTTAAAAATATATGTCATACACTGTATATGCATTGAAGTAACCATCACATATTAACCATATACATATTGAGTGAGTCTGCAAGAGCACCAAGTTCCTCAAAGTTCCTCCTAATCAATGGAATAAAGCTACTATTATGAATTCATATGCGGTGCTGCCTGATTGGCTGCGGCTGGATCCTTATCAGCCAGTGCACATCATGCCTAATTGTCATCGGTACTGCATACATGAATGAGAGGAAGCTCTTTGGTTGATTTCATGTTGTTATTGCTACCAGCCTCAGCTAAACAGTATGGATGAACTTCCTTGTGTTTGGTGGGCAGAGAGAGAGTAGGGTGGATGGAGAGCCGTGTGTGTTGTTTGTGCGCATATGTGTGTGTTCATATGTGCTTGGGGATGGGGGTGGCTCGTTTTGTCGCTGTAACTCAAGTTCACAGAGGTTTCCCACGCTGTTATTTTCTCCTGACGTCTGTCTTTGTTCTTCTGTCTCATCACATGTTGTGATTAGTGTTCCCTTTTGAAGGTGTGGGCCCACAACACAACAGTATTTCCCCCCACAAAGCATGCCAGAGCCTCTTCTCATTCCAAACTTGAGGTTTTTGCTTCTCCGAGTGGGTCTCCATGTCGCCATGTTTTCATTTCAGTCTCTTTATGTCCATGCCAAGAAGTGTACTCTACCCACACAAGGGGGTTAAAAAGGACACGCTGCTTTTTCTGGGTTGTGTCTCAGCTTATTTTGATGACCACAGCTCATTTATATCCTTCAGTGTTTCTATTGCATTACATAAGGCAAACAAATAATAAAAATAATTCCTTGTAACATGCATGTTATACAGCAGTTGCTCTCAAATGATGGACGCAATACAAAAATTGTTGCAGGTCTGTTCTGTAGAGTCACAAAAAGGAAGAACAAACAATGTTTAATACATACTGTATAACAAAATGTTGGGTCACCACTTGATGTTCAATGTAAAATTGGGGTCCTGAAGCAACACCCTGCATACAAAAAAAACCAGGCTAAGATTATTTGGGATATCTCCCAGCTTGATCAGGCTGGTCTATTGGCTGGTATTAGAGGGGTTTTTGGGTACAGTTTCTCTTAATAGGCTGGCCTGCTAGCTAAACCATCTGAGCACCAGCTTGGCCAGGCTAACCGACCAGCTTAAAACCCTTTTAGCTCTGAAGGAGTTTTTAAAGATTTCCTGTTTCAGTGACATGCCCAAAATTAAAAGGCTTATAACTTATAAAAAAGAAAAAAAGAAAGAAAGAACAAAGATCAAAAGAGGATCAATTGTTTGGCATAATTTTAAAGAAAACGCAAATTTTGTTAATGCTATAGATCATGATTAATTATGAGACACTCAGCCTAAAACTGTTAAAAAAAAAATAAAAAAATAAAACATAATAATTGAAGACAAGAACTAAGTACACATGTACACTATGCTCTCTTTCCAACGCATGCAGGCAAGAGTAACACAATCTCAACTTGTGTCATTTGAGCCATAATTGACTCTATGTTATGTACTTGGCACCATCTCTTTCTTGCCATATGTAATTAGATTGAACGATCCTCTCTACCCATATTTGGATGTCTTCCACCTCTGGTTGTGATCTGAATCCTAATACGATTGGTTTAGCATTCCATTGTGCTGGAAACCATACTAAATAATTTCCGATTAAAAAAGCTAATGTGTTTTAGCCAGATAGCACATAATGTGCCGTGTGCACATTGTGCTTCGTGTGGATTTTCTAATAATCTATGCATTACAATGTGTGTGGGCTTGTTTTCATGGGAATCTCCTCCTCTTGGTAATGGTATGTGATATTTTATGTTCTGTATATTTTTTGTGAAGTTATAAGCAAAAATGCTGCTTATAAGCAATACCTGTTTACAAGTAACATGCGTGTCAAAGACATATAGCTATTACTTTCTATATTTTTGTCTGTGAGTAAAAATAACAAATAGGCTGGTTGTATCCTCTTTGAGAGCTTTCCAACAACATTTGACACATGCCTATTTGATCAGTTTGATGTTTTTACAGATTACAATTATATGTAGGCCTACAGTGCAAAATAATTAATAAATTATAAAAGAAGAACACTTCTGTTTTGTCTGCCTACATGCATTATGTAAAGTACAGCTTCTAAACTTTAAAACGATACCTATTTTGTGTTTGCCAATACTCTAGTGATTAATATTTTGTTTGTTTATTTTTGCAGTTATTTCAGGCCAATCCAAGCTTAAAAACCTGTTTAAACCTTCTAAGACCATCTTAAACCAACAAACGTAGGCTGATTTTAGCAGCAGTGAAACCAGTTGAGAACCTCTGATCTACTGTAATGTCAATGTGTATCAGAAAGCAGAGTAGCAGGTCTCATTGGCTATAGCAGATCACATGTAATTGACTCATATTGAAGTTGTATCTCTGCAGACTTTCTGGCAGTGAGGGCCGCTGGTTCATACTGTGTTGTGGCGTCCAGCGTCTTGTGCAGACAGATGTTCAGGTCCCTGAAACAATGTATTAAACAATCCTGTCCTCCTCAGGAGGAGCAGCAGGGGGACATGTTATTGTTTAAAAATAGCGGAGCATTCAGTCCACATCGAAGAGGAAGAGCGGCTTTGTTTCTCTCACTGAGAGAGGAAGCAGAGCTTAATTCTCTCTCTGATACTTGTGACACCTTGCATTGTGCCATTTGTGCATGTTTGTGGGTGTGTGTCTGTTTGCTTGTGTGTGTGTGTAAACAAATGGGTCCGGATTACACTCATCCGAATGGCAAAGATGTTTTTGAAGTTCCCCAACTGTTGGAGCTATTTAAAGAGATGAAAATTCTCTCATCATTTTTCTCATCCACCATTATGACGTTCAGTCATCCACAGAACACAAAAGAGATGTTAAGCAGAACCACTACCTTAGTTACCATCACTTTCAATGCATCGTGTGCCTTACAATGAATGTGAATTGTGACTGAGGCTGTTAATGAACTATCCCTTTAATTGGGTAATGGCTGTTTTGCTTGGCAGAGATTTTAAGTTATTAATGGCTGTAAAATCCTGATGGGAGGTGTTTTGAAAATCACATAATTTTTAGGTGTGAGATTAAATATTTTTGACAGGTTTTTATAGGTTTTTTGTAGTTAATATGAGGTTGATATTGATCCGAGCTGTTATTGCACACAGGAGATGCAGTTGTAAGTAATTTGGTCTTTTAAGTCTTGGGGTGACTCGCGGTGGGTGGTCATCCATTTGAACACATGAGCCACGGGACTGTGGTCAGGGAGGAAAAGGGGTGTCTGAACTCTTCTGCTTTCATCTCCTCCCGTCTGCATAATTAGTGATGTGTGTACTGTGTGTGTGTCCATAAGCAGGAAAAGCAGCGCTTTGACAGGCAGATTGTAAAATGCACCAAATAAAGTAAAAATTATTGGCTACAGTATGAACATTAAAAATCTGAGCAATGTCACAACATGTAGAACCATAGAAAAGCAATTAAGAAATCCACCTATTGCATAAATACTTTTAAATAAAAACGGCTGCTAAATACATAAATGAAAATAAATTAGATCTCTTTAATATGTTAATTGTTTCTCCAAGACTTTTGCTTAAGTCTTCTTAACCATGAAGTGTAACTCCTTTACTGAACCCTAAATCTACTCTAACAATAAAAGTGAATGGGATACATTTAATCTAAGCTCCGTTATTCATATCGAGTGCAGAAGTCTGGGTTCCACTCACACTAGACTCTTGCGTCAGTGGGATTTTGGTGAAAGCCAAAAGTGTGCACAAATAGACATATTCAAACACATTTATCGCAGTTCGCAGACACACACAGGACATCTCACTTATGTAGTTTCTAATTTGATAAAGTTACCAATGATCAAAACATACTAGTAGTTAACCTTTGACCCATCAAAATGGCAACATATTGGGCTTTGTGCGGGCAGCCTGGGAGAGCGCTGCACCGTGACCTGCGTAATGCGTGGGGTCAGAGGGCAGGCTGTTTGACAGCCATATGACTTGGGATCTGTACTCCACGCCTGAGCCAGTGAAATCAATCTCTCAGGGCAGCAACAGGGCAGCAGACGCAACCGGAAAAAGCCCCACACAGCGGACCAGCCCGCACCCCGTCTCTGTCTGTCTGGAAGCAGTGAGTGAGTGAAACCTGACAGGAAAGTATGGGAGCAATGACAGACAGAACAGAGAATAAATGGTTTGCATTGATGAGGATTATTTTGGTGGATAGCTATATGGGAGAATCTTAGGGAATCTGTCGACAACATGTCCAGGTCAAATTTCACCCCAAAGCCAAAATAAATAAATATACAGTATATATACAGTATATATATATATATATATTATTCTGTATTTTGAAAACTATACCTATTTAGATAGATTAAATTTACTTTTAGATTTTATACATTGTGACATTGACTTAATCATGAAAATAAAGCACTAATTGTGTAATGCAAAACAAACTAAAAATCATTCTCATTAATTTAATGTGAATGTATTTATTTTATTACTGTATATTTATTACTTATATGTTATAGTTATATTTGTTCTACTGCCTTTAATTTATGCTGATTTAAATAAAAATAAAAAATCATTGTCCGAAACCATCCAGATCCATTAATGTAATGAGAATACAGTTTCTTTTTTCACTTTACAGAAAGATGAATTTGGGGAGGAAATGTGCATAATTGTTCTGAATATAATGTGACAATGCAAAAAAAAAAAAAACTATTGCCCTAAAATGTTTTTTTATTTTTTATTATAACATGGCTCTGTGGAATGCTTGACTCTGATTTGTCAATTGTAATATTTTTATATAATGAGCACTAAACAGTATATTTGACCATTGTTCCTAGCAACCAATGTCCTACATTGTGTGCTAGTTTCATGTCTCTCATACCACTTTATGGTGTCTTTGTTTTTACTTATTAAAATAATTTCAAGTCAAATCAATATTTCATGTCCATTTATTTATTTTTTTTGGTTAGTAGCAGTGCAATAAGCTTGATAATGCACAGTCAGTCACTCATTATCGTAAAATAAACCTGACAGATTGATACATTTTTGATAATCGATTAACTGCCAGTACATTTTAGGCCTACTTGGGGTGATACATCACATGGAAATGTTTTTGTAATATTCACCTATGCAGGCCCTATTTTCTGGTCCTCACTTGTGTAATTGGACAGGTATTGTCAATAAAACCTATGCTTTCTCCAGATACACTCCTTAATACAAATATACACACGTCTGCTTATTTAACAGTGTAGATGTTTAACCTGATGTGCTGCAGTGTTGTTGAGCTGCAAACTTGATCACTGACAGCTGCTGCAGTGTCACACACATATGGCTGTCAAAATCATAGACTAAGTGCTAGACATCTCAGAAGCTCTGAGGTTTACCCTGCTACCTACATTTCCATGCAGAGATCACAAGTTCTATTTGACAGGTATAGACGTTTCTTGGTTTGCAATACAATATACAACAGTTAGTTCCGGTCCTCGAAGCTGATTGGATGAGAGATGTTCCACGAGTACTGATGGTCTCACACATCAGCACTCTGATGCTTCACTGTGTTTATCACTCTGCTACTCTTCGTGGCATTCTAAACTAAAGTGTAAGAGCAGTGCAGATGTGTTAAGAGCTATATGTGTCTTTTTACATTTATTTTTGTGACATGACAGATTTTATCCAGCAGGTTGCGGTAAAAGTCCATTTTTGTGTGTAATATGGCGTGAAGTGAGTCAGATTCACTCAGTGTTTATATTCAACAGCACTCCATGGTCGCTCGTATTACTACTATACTACTAAAGCTAGGACATAGCTTAAAATGGCTTTAAACAAACAACTTCAGCATTACAGCTCATCACAGCTGAAAGACACAACAGACTGATTAATTACACAAACTCAAGGTGTTTACCTCTTACTGGACTTTCCACATTGAAGAGGAAATATTGTTAAAAATGGGGGGAAAATGGGGGAGGACAGCGCGGTTTCTATAGTGAAAGACTTTTGCGCACCAGCTACCGCAAAATAGGGAGTAATACCCCCGATTTGCCGGCTATTTTTCCACTGAGAAAATTGGATGAATTTCACCAAAATTTCATTTTCTTCAGAAAGCTGACTAACAGGCTACAGCATCATCAAAAGGTGATTGCACACGCTCCATCTCTCTCTCTCTCTCTCTCTCTCTCTCTCTCTCTCTCTCTCTCTCTCTCTCTCTCTCTCTCACACACACACACACACACACACACATACACACACGCATCCTTGTTTCTCCATTAACATGTTAGAAATAGCTCAAGCTGTGATACTAGTTCTAAAGTTTTTTTATAGGCTTGAATGCATCATTTGTTTTGAACCAGCAACAGATGATTCTGATCCATTGTGTAAGAAAGTTGTTCCATGTAAAAAATGTAGTTTTTTGACCGTACTCAGTTTTTCCTAATTTTTTAAACTGTAGTTGTTCATTGAACTGTTGTATATAAGCAATATCACACTCGTTATCTTGCTATATAGCTCTAAATCAGCACTGCTGTGATTACCTTCAGCACTCAGCCTGCGGCCTCGTGCCCGTGACCGAATCACAGCAGTGCTGATGTAGGGCCATATTGTACTCTTGCTTGTGAGCTATTGCTTAAATATACTTCACTTGGCCACTGATAATATCACAGATGAGTCAACTGGATCAAATAAAACTGTTCAGTCTAGTTTCACTATAAGGTCCAATCCCAGAGGACACAGTTTGAGGCACTGTAGAAATAATGTGTAAAACTGTGGAGACACATTTACGATAACTAGAGTGTTTTTCACTGGAGAAAAATCTGAATAGCACGAGTCTTCAGCAAAGTCTTTTTTTAATCACATTGGCTTATATGAGAAACAAATAAGACATTAAAAACATTTCTGTAAAACTGTACAATAATTTTCATTTTAAGGGTTTATAAAGAGGTTTATTAATGACTAATACGTCATTTAAAAATGCATTAGAAATAATATATAATATACAGTTATAACAACATGAATAAAAAAGGGGGACTTTCATGCAATATTTCTCAAATAGTTATAGCATTTGTAACAACTTAAATTATATAAATGCTTTACAAATGCACTTATTCATACTTACGTTAGTTAAAAATATAAAATCATGGTTTATGTCACAATGCAGCAAAAATAGACTTTTATAGTGACATTAAAATAAGGGATTATGTCATTTTGCTATATTCTTCCAACCCGGTATCACGCCAAGGCGTGAAATAGACACGCCGGTCCACTAGCGGATGCGTGTCGGTGTCACGCTTTGCCTCCTCTAGGCGTGTACATGACACGCGCGCGTCTAATATCTTGACTGACTTGTGTGTAACAATGAACAAGAAAGAAACATAGACATTACTTTGAATTTGTTGAGTGGAAAATTGTTTTAGAAAGTAACTTAAAAGTAAAGTAATTAGTCATTGATTACTTTTACAATTAACCAATTAGTAAAGTAATCTGATAACAATTTTTAGATAAATATTTAGTTGTTTGAAATGGATTACTATTTTAAAGTAATTTACCCATCACTGGTTATAATGCATGGGTAAATGCATTATTAGCCATTGATGAACCTATTTCTAACCCTTAACAAGGGAATATTAATGTAACACATTACCAAGATTTATTTTGTGATTTTTCATCCCTATGGGGTTTGAGAAAGCGAAAAACCTTGACCTAAGTTTACCATGTGCTAAAACTCACACTTCTTTGTTATGTTAATCTGGAGTGTTTGAAGACTTATGAGTGATGTGTGAGCCTAAAGAGGTCATCAAGGTAAAATTTATATAGTCTTATTGGTGTTTATGCAGTCATTAACATGACAGCCCATGTTACTGCCACTGCTCAGCTTTGACACACTGTTTTCTAAAGCTCCCACTGGTTCGTAATACAAACACTGGGTTTCACGCTCACTGCTCCCACCAGGCCCTGTAACCTCAACGCAAAAGTTCCTGCAACACTGAGTGTGAAAGATAAAAACATTGTCCACTGTCTGCCCTTGTTATGACTGAAAGTAGAATTGTGGGAACTTTGGAAATGTGCTATTTATACATCACATCAAGTTTTCACATGGGTATAGTCCATGTCATGGACTGAAAAGCTTGAGTAAAGGGATAGTTCACCCAAAGAAGACAATTCTGTCATCATTTACTCACCCTTAGTTCACTCCAAAATCACATTACTTCTTTTTTCTTCCATTTCAGAATGTTCACACTGCTCTTTTTTACACAATGAAAGTGAATGGGGACAGATGCTTTTAAGCTCCAAAATGAGCAAAAAAGCACCACAAATGTACCATAAAAGTAGTGCCTTTGACTTGTGCTCTATATTCCATGTTTTCTGAAGCTATACCATGTGTGAGGAACAGACAAAAATGTAAGTCCACTTCACTTTATGGTTTACTGAAAATCTTCTTTTCCATTGTAGTTCTGAAATCCTATTTGCATTAGCATATTGTTTTTAAATATGGCATTTGAAGATGTTAGTGATGAAAAATTCAATGCCATTGATTGTCACGAATCTCAAAATCAATCATGTTGCAGCATGTTTCAGTTTGTGCAAGTGAAAATGTGGTGATGATCTATGGTGACACTGTAAAACGTCTCGGGTTACTTGTGTAACCCTTGTTCCCTGAAAAAAGCGGAACGAGATGCTGCGCTGCTAAGCGCTATGGGGAAATAATCTTATTGTGAGCTGCTCTGAACATGTGTGTAACACGTCAATGAAATTGACTGGAATTTATAGCCTCGGTTGGTGAGATCATTGGACGCACCTGTGGCCAGGCTATAAATAGGAGGCGTCACCAGAGTGTCGTCAGATTATTTTTCTGAAGAGCGGTCCTGGGACGTCCCAGTGCGGCAAAAGAAGCGCAGCATCTCGTTCCGCTTTTTTCAGGGAACAAGGGTTACACAAGTAACCCGAGACGTTCCCTTTACAAAAAGCTTCACTTTGATGCTGCGCTGCTAAGCGCTATGGGGAACAAAATGCCCACGCCGCCGCACTGGGGCTGTCCGGACCCCTGATCGTTGTGTAGTGTTTTCACAGAACGCGAGAGGTTCCAGACATGAGCTTAAGATGTCGACTCAAGGGCATAAGCCCGGAGTAGCAGAACATCTAACACCATAAAATCTGAAGAGTGTGTGCGGAAAGGACTAGCCTGCCGTATCACAAACCTGGTTAGACATGAGCTTGAGATGTCGACTCAAAGACATAAGAGTCCGGAGTAGCGGAGCATCTAGCCCACAAAGTCAAAAGATGAGTTTGAGAAGCCGATCCAAGGGCTCTAACTCAAAAGTTCGTACCATGAACTTGGATTTGGCATGAGCCTGGGATGTCGACCCAAGGACATAGTCCGGGGTAGCAAAACATCCTAGCCCATGTAGAAAATTGTAGAATGTGCGTGGAGAGGACCAGCCCGCCACGTCACAAACTTGTTCCTGCATGAGTTTGAGATGTCGACTCGAGGACGTAAGAGCCCGGAGTAGCATGAACATCCAAACTATAGAATTTAATGAATGTGTGCGGAGAGGACCAACCTGCCGCATCACAAACTTGCTGCAGAGGGACCCCTCTAGCCAAGGCTTTAGAGGAAGCGACCCCTCTGGTGGAGTGAGCCCTGACACCTACTGGCGAAGCTTGACCGCGCGCCTCATAGACCAGGGCAATAGCATCCCTCACCCAATGTGACATAGTCTGCTTAGTAGCGGCCACCCCCCTGTTGCAGCCCCCATAGCAAACAAACAATTGCCCTGATTTACGCCACTGGCTTGTGCGGTGGACATAAATCTGAAGGGCACGGACTGGGCAGAGTCCGTGAAGTCTTTCCTGCTCCGGCGTTAAAAACGGCGGGGAGCAGAAGGCTTCTAAAGTGACAGGATGTATTGTCGAAAAAGGAACTTTAGGAAGGTAATCAGGGTGAGGATGCAAAATTGCTTTGGCCATACCGGGGGGAAATTCTAAACAGGTCGGCAGAATAGACAGAGCCTGTAGATCCCCAATCCTCTTAAGAGAGGTAATAGCCATAAGGAAGACCATCTTGAGAGTCAGAAGTCTGTCAGACGCTGACTCCAGAGGTTCAAAAGGGGTCTCGACCAGAGCCTCCAGGACTATTGTTAAGTCCCACGAAGGAGTTCTGGCCCTAACGGGAGGCCTCAGTCGCCTGGCTCCACGAATGAAGCGGGCGAGTAGAGGATGTCTCCCTAAAGGCACCCCGTCAATCAAGGCGTGGCAAGCCGAAATGGCGGCCACATAAACCCTGAGAGTAGCGGGGCATATGCCTGCTGACAGTTTTTCCTGCAAAAACTCCAGAACTGAAACAATTTGGCAGTTAACTGGATCTGCATCATGTGAACTGCACCACCTTTCAAAGACACCCCATTTATTGGTGTAAATTCTTCTGGTGGAGGGAGCCGTAGCACTAAGAATGGTTTCAATAACCCCAAGCGACAGCCCTGTGTCCCTCAGTTGGTACCCTTCAGGGGCCAAACGTGAAGTTTCCACAATTCGGGCCGGGGATGAAATATTGTCCCCTGTGCTTGAGACAGAAGGTCCCTCCTGTCCGGAATCGCCCAGGGCGAGCCATCTAGGAGAGACATCATCTCTGAGAACCAAACCCTGTTCGGCCAGCGAGGCGCTATCAATAAGAGGCAAGACCCTTGCTGGCGAACTCTGGCCAGGACTCCCGGGAGCAGAGAAACCGGAGGGAACGCATACAGGCGCATTCTGGGCCATGTATGTGCCATCGCGTCCAGACCCAGGGGGGCTGGGTGACTCAGAGAGAAGTAGAGGGGACATTGCGCAGTCTCTTGAGAGGCGAAGAGGTCCACTTCGGCTCTGTAAAATCTCTCCCAAATCTGTTGTACTACCTCGGGATGGAGTTTCCACTCACCCGATGGTAAGTTTTGTCTGGACAGAAAATCTGCTCCCACATTCAGGCGTCCAGGGATATAGACTGCCCTGAGTGACAGTAACTTGCCCTGGGCCCAAAGGAGAATCCGACGTGCCAGCAAATTGAGGTGGCGAGAACTTAGGCCTCCTTGATGATTTATGTAGGAGACTGCTGCTGTGTTGTCCACCCGCACAAGGACATGGCAGCCTCTCAAATGTTGGAGAAAGTATTTCAGGGCCAGAAATACTGCCATCAGCTCGAGGCGGTTTATGTGCCAATCGAGTTGATGACTCTCCCATTCCCCTTGGGCTGGACGACCACTTAAGACCGCACCCCAACCCGTCAGGGAGGCGTCTGTCGTAAGAATCCTGCGACGACACAACGCACCAAGAGTGGGACCCAAGGTGAGAAACCGGGGTCTGAACCACATAGAAAGGGAACGAAGCACTGGGCGCGTAACCCTTATTTGCCTGAGGGGACTGGCCCTTGGATGAAACCCCCTGGCTTTTAGCCACAGCTGAAACGGTCTCATATGGAGAAGGCCCAAAGGAATCACCGTGGACGCAGACGACATGAGACCTAATATTCGTTGGAACTGAAGAACAGTGCAACCTTGACCTAGCCTGAGAATGCTCAGGGAGTTCTGAATGGAGATGACACGAGCGGGAGACAACTGTGCCTGCATCGTGATCGAATTCCATATAACCCCTAGATAGGAAATTTTCTGGGTCGGAGAAAGAACGATCTTTTTGGCGTTGAGTCTCAGACCCAGAGAACCTAGATGAGCCAAGACGATATCCCTGTGCTGAACTGCCAGTTCTTGAGACTGGGCTAGGATCAGCCAGTCATCTAGATAATTCAGAATGCGGATGCCCTGGAGTCGCAACGGAGCCAGTGCTGCATCCATGCATTTCGTGAATGTGCGGGGTGATAGGGCTAGGCCGAATGGAAGGACCCGATACTGGAAGGCTTCGTCCCCAAAAGCGAACCTCAGGAACTTCCTGTGCTGTGGCAGAATTCCAATATGAAAGTATGCGTCCATGAGGTCGATCGTGACCAGCCAATCGAAACGTTGGAACTGAGACACGACGGACCTGACTGTTAGCATCTTGAACTTGAGCGTCTTGACCGAGCGGTTCAAGGCACGAAGATCTAAGATGGGACGCAACCCCCCCCCCCCTTTCTTGGGGACCAGGAAGTATCTGCTGTAATAGCCAGACTTTTTCTCTGGAAGGGGAACATGTTCTATGGCCCCTTTTTCCAAGAGATTTTGCAGTTCTACCTGAAGTAGACATGCCTGTTCCGGGCTTACGGTAGTGGAAACCACGCCGTTGAAGCTCGGAGGGCGGCAAGCGAACTGAATTCTGTAGCCTTTTTCTACTGTTTTTAGAACCCACATAGAAATACCTGGCAGAAGTTTCCACGCTGCCAGGTTCTCTGAGATGGGAACTAATTTCAAGACTTCCTGTCGAGGGGGTGTCGAATGTTCCGTGTCCTGGATTATGGCAGGGAGCAACGGTACATTCAACATTTTGTTGGAAACCCCTGTCACCCGAAACACCAAGGGTGGCGGGAGTGAAGAGGTTTCGTGAGGATATCGGGAGGGCCGAAGTGAATGATACACGCGCCCCGTCCCGAAGGGAACTACCCTCACAGGGTTGGATACAAGACCATCAGGACTTCTTTCTCTTGGAGATACAAGCCCTGAGGTCTTGTTTGGGAGGTTGCTGAGGGCGACGAGCCTGTCCCCAATCTCTGCGAGGGGGAGCACGACTTGCCACGCTCTGTTTCTGAACCTCCCTCCTAACAGAATCAGGGCGAGACTGGGTGACCGACGGCCTCGCCCCCTGAGTGCGACGAGGAAGGAATTGCCCAAAGGCTTCCTCATGGCTTTTCACCTCCTGGAATCTGGAGATAACCGTGTTCATGGCGTCTCCAAAGAGACCAGAAGGTGAAACTGGGGCATCAAGGAGGAAAACTCTGTCCTTATCCTTGATGCCGGATAGATTAAGCCATAAGTGCCTCTCAGTGCTAAACAAAGCGGACATAGACCGGCCAATAGCACGGGCTGACTGCTTGGTGGCACGGAGAGACAAATCCGTAGCTCCCGACCAGCATGGAGGTTACCCTGCATGGCTTAGAAGGGAGAACAGATTTATTAAGCGACGATGCCGAACCCGGCGAGAGATAACCCGCAAGTGTCTCTTCGACCGGTGGCATCTTTAAATACCCTCGCGCCTCAGCGCCCACGATAGTCGAATATATTGACGTCGAGGGCACGTGAATGCGCGAGGTATAAGGTTTATTCCAAGAACGAGAAAGCTCGTCATGGAGATCATCAAAGAAGGGAAGGGACTGATGAGGTGTTCCCTTCCCTTGGTCACCAGACAGAAATCTGTCCTCTAACTTAGAGCGCTTGGGGGGAACTTGGTCACGTGGCCAGTCTATTTGAAGCCTGGCCACCGCGCGAGTAACCACATCAAGCAGCTCCTCCGAAGATTTAGAATCGCGATTGGAGCGCTCAGATGCGGTTAACTCGGAATCTGACCCAAGGGAATGGAGGTCCCCCTCCTGAACTGAAGAGGCGCCGAAGCACGCTTCAGGATCACGCGAGGGACCAGCAGGATCTGGGGAGAGAGCGAGTGAAAGGGGCGAACCCGTCTCTCGCTCCTCAGCCAGATCCATGCGAGAGCGCCACGAATGAAGTGTGGGTGCCGGCTCTCGGAAGTAAGCAAGGCGAGCGCGAAGCATCCCGACCGAAAGTAGGTCGCAATGCGCGCACCTGCCCTGTTCCAACGCGAGAGTAGCGTGCTCTTCCCCCAAGCAAACAAAGCAAAATTGATGCGTGTCCCTGTCAGACATAGAACGCTGACAAGGAAACACGCATTGTTTGCCCTGTTTTTCCGCCATTTTCCCCTTTTTCTTTTCTTTTTTTTATATATATATATATAAAAAGAGAGAAGGAAGGAAAAGACTTAGATTTTTAAACAATTTTCTAACAAGAGTTTTGTGAAAACACATAGAGTGAAAGCTCTGAAGAAAAATGTCTGACGACACTCTGGTGACGCCTCCTATTTATAGCCTGGCCACAGGTGCGTCCAATGATCTCACCAACCGAGGCTATAAATTCCAGTCAATTTCATTGACGTGTTACACACATGTTCAGAGCAGCTCACAATAAGATTGTTTCCCCATAGCGCTTAGCAGCGCAGCATCAAAGTGAAGCTTTTTGTAAAGGGAACATGATAGCCCCATTAAGTTGTGTTAACTTATTTCTTATCTTTAACTCCAGTTGTCATGACAAGTTTTGGATATTGAACTCAAGTTTATAAGTTTTCAAAATCCATTGTTTTGACTACTTGTGAGTTTTGTTTGGGTTTTCAATGTTAATTTAACTCAAGTCTGTAAGTTATAAATTGAAAAAGGGGAAAGGGGAGGAGGAGGAGGAGGAGGAGGGGTGATACTGAGCAGGAATACAGAGAAGTTGCCGAAACCAGAAAACTGGATATTATTTTGATGAAATGTATGTTTTTACAGTCAGTCTTTATACCAGTTGAATGAATTCAAATGAATTCCCAAGCCAATGTAAAAGCTTGTGTAACATTGTTGTTAACTAAATGCTATATGTTTGAGCAGATAAGTTGTAATTTCATTCAGTATAATAATGAAACTAGCAAACATGCCATTATGTCAAGATGAGAAATACATTTAAGAAACAATTTAAAAACATTAGTGCTCTTAATTTAAAATGGCAATTGATATGAATATAGTTTAAGTTATCTTAACTTGAAAGTGTGAAATGAAATAGTGAGGATTTGTAGGTTTATTTGACAAGATAAAGTGAGTTTTCTTAAATTGATTATGTAACATAGTAAGTTGTTTTAACTCAGAGTATCAAGTTGAAACAACAAATGATCATTAGTTAAACAACTTGTAAAACGTAACTATTTGAGTTGAAAAACAAATTATCTTCAAGTTGAGTTTACTCACGTTTGTAAGGCAGCAGGTGAACTTTCGTTTCTAAGTTTCACCAACTTGAAAAGGTTTTCACTGCAGGAAACTTTTTCAGTGAATAAAGACTTAAATGTTGGTCTGTTCCTCACAGAAAACTTTCATATGGCTTCAGGAGGTTTGTAATAAAGCTCTCAACTCATATCGAATACATTTATAGTACTTATTTTGTAAATGTATTAGCTTTGCACACCGTGGTTACATTAAGCTAAATGGAAAAGAGCAGCTCAGAAAGTCTTCAAAATGTCTTATTTTGTGTTCCAGGGATGAAAAAAATGTAAAAGTGTTTGAAACATCATAAGAATAAATTATGACAGAAATTTGATTTTTGGGTGAACTATGCCTTTAAGATACATATAGGCAGATAAGAGCTTGTGAGATTACATATAAGCCACAAAGCCAATAGTCAGCATTAGACATGGGTGACTTTAGATTGATTTGATCAGATCTGATTGATATTGATCATGCAATTGATTTTCGACATGTTCAGTCACACAAACACACCCTATGTGCAAGAGAAAGCTGTGTTGTCTGGGCCCCTCCCCTGTGGCCCCCCCAGGCCCATGTCTGTCAGACAGCTTGTGTGGATCAGGCTGAGATTGGCCATAGACAGGCTGCAGTAACGGCTGCTTACCGCCAGCCCTGCAGCTGTCTGTGCACGATGACCCCGTGTGTAAGAACCCCCCTCCGCTGCTTCCCAGGCCAGGAGAGGAACAAAGGGAGGGGGTCAGGGATTAAGACCGAAGACATGTAGCCACCACACTCCCATCCTGCACTTACAAAACACATACAGACGGCCCACCCCCAACGCCTGCCCTGAGGCAGCTCTGGTCAGAGCAGGCTTTGATTGGTGAGTGTATGCCATCAGTGAGTGTGGTGTGTGTGTGTGTGTGTGTGTGTGTGTGTGTGTGTGTGTGTGTGTGTGTGTGTGTATGTGTATGTGTGTGTGAATGCGTCTTGCAAATGTGCATGTATGTGCTTACATGTGCATACTAAGCAGTGTGTGTGAATATACTGGACATCTGTTTGCTAACATGCTCTTATTTGCATTCATTAGTTTGTATTTGCAAGCATAAATATTACTATTACTCATACTTAGGATAAGGGATATCAACATACCTCTAACCCTAAGCATTAAGCTTTGGCACAGTGGCACCCCTGCTGTAAAATTCTTTGTTACATCATTTAGAGCTGAAAAGTGATGTGTATATTTTTATGTTAAAATACATTGGGAAAAATAACCACACACTAAAATAACAAAACTATATTACACACTAAATGAAATACATCAGAAAAAAATACAAATTGAATAAAAGACGGTCAGACATTTCAAACAACAGCGAAACTCTAATTATTTTTGAAAGAATGTGATTGGGGGGACGCTCGATGTATATGATTGTTAATCTGTAGTTGACAAGGAGAATGTAATTGTAAGGTAATTCTAATAACGTTTTGCGACAGCCTCTCGTTTCCATCAAAACGTTTTGCATTTTTAAGTGCGTTTCTAAAAATGTGACAATGGAAAATACCAATCCTTGTGCATTTCCATCCAATATCTTGATTTATCCATTACAATAACTTGAGGGAGCCCACCATGTCATGATGGAACAGCTGAATGACTTCTTTGGGGAAAGTTTTATTTCCAGGATTGGAGCAATTGTACCTTGTTTTATTAAGTCCTGCCAAGTAGAATAAGTGTAATATCTGATATAAAGAGGGCTGAAATGGGCTGCGATGCCCACATGCCACCAGCCTGTGTATATCTTGGAGTGCCCATACTCAAAACTGTTCTGGCAGATTGTGAGGACCCACTTTGGGTTAAACCCAACTTGTGTTTAAAAAAATAATAAAAACAAGAAGAGTACAATTTCTAACCTTTTTTTGCACATATAATTCCTATATACTTAACGAACTGCAAGACTAAGATGTGCCTCACAGGCTTGAAACTATGAACATTCACAAAGACTTTGGAATAAATAGAGTGAGTACCGAATGACTCGTTAAAGACCAGGAGGTTGAACTTTCATTGTAAGGTAGGCATTGGTTTCTTACTTTAATCAGAAATGTAAGACTATTGCTTTATTAGTAATGTATATTGTAATGGCAGGACAATTTGGGCATGCAAATTATAGTGCAAATGAACAGTCAATTTAAGAGGTTTAAATGCAAGTTTATCATAAAAATCATTTAAATTCATACTAAATTAAAATATTAAAATTAAAGTTAAATAAAAATGTTTTAATTAAGTAACCATGATGTAAACAAATAACTGATGCTAGGGTTCAAATACGAGTAATGATTAAAAAAATGTTTTGTCTTCTGCATACCATGGATCAGAATCTTGCGGGCACCCCTTCTTTGGCACAAACCTTACACTGCAAATTTGTGCTTTGGGTATAAATCAGACTCATCTCACTGTGAATACGGAGACAGTAGGTCGACAGTTCTGCTGCTGAAATCAGTCTGTACTTACAGAAATTAAAATCACTGTCGCCATTTTCTGAAGCTGGAAGTGTTGTTGAACGTATGGGCTTGTGTGAGCTCCAGTTTCTGGGTGAAGCATACACAAGGTGGCGCCAAAGGTAAGTTCTAATTTTAGTCATGAATGATGTAAAAAAGTCAACAGGAATGCATATTTTATGACCACTACCCCCTAACCCAAACCCCAATGCTACACCTAACAGCCAGTGAAGTAAAAATGTAATTTTAGAACAAAAATGCAACATCTGAATCACCTTCATCATTGATTATGTGAACGCGATTACTTCCTGATTTCCACAGGACCAGAACCCAAGCCTTAGTAACAAATTAAAAGTTGAGTAGACTTGGAAAGCATTTTAGAGTTTACTCAGCATCAGGCAAAGTAGTTTTACCAATTTAAAGGTGCACTCAGTAACTTTTGTCTTTGTTTAATCTTGGATTTACACTGACACATAGCGGCTTGGATGCAGCATCATTTAAAATCAATAGATAACAGTATCAGATGTCATTGTAGATATTCGGTATTCACAATCAGCCATGATTCGTTTAATCAATGAGTGAAAGTGTCAAATAACAGGATGGTTACTGAGATTAAGTGAGTAGTATTCAGCTGGTCATGTGATTCTAACATGGCAGCCTCGATGCGCAGACCCTCTCCATATAGAATAAAACAGCTTTTATAAGGTTACTGATATGACTGGAGTCTGCATTTTAATATGAGTGGTCATGATTTCCTACAATATATTGCAAAATTACAATTCATGTCTTTAGGAGTTCAATTTTTCTAATGAGGAAAACATTTCTGAGTCAAACCTTTAAATGGCATAAAAGTTGACTTTTGATTGTTTTAAATAGTTTCAACTGTTTCTACATTGGAGTATTCAAAGACATTTGAAAATTTAGCTTCTTTAACAAAATTGAAGTTGCATTTTTACAGTGGAGCTGCTCATGCAACACATCGCATCAGTAATACCACAGGAAAAAGTGAACATGTTTAAATTAGTGCAAAAATGTATGATGCAGGATGGCGCATGTCAATAATTTGGCAAAATGGGGTTATTTCAGGGTATCTGGACATTTGGTAGCAACATATCGATTTCATGTGTAATCATGTTGGAGTTGTGCTATAACTTTTAAGTGATCGGACCTAGCGGAGGATGGTAAATATACCATAGACTTACATTTAATGAGGGACCAAAGCCTTATCTAAGATTTGGAGGATGTGCTATTTTGCCTTCAGCTAGTAAGCAACCACCACCCCAAGCATCATAGCAACCTCTTTAGAAACACCCTGGCAACCACTAACAACACCGTATCATTGTGTCAATGACTTTTCATGGTCAAGCACCACTCACATTTTTTATACCACTGATGTCAGCACATACTACCTCTTCTGTGCCTGTCATCAGCGGTTTGTAGCTGCAAGCAAAATTGCTAATCTTCCTGAACAGGAAGTGGGCAGCTGGTTCTGTAGTGACCTTCAATGAGCCTGAGAAACAGGGAAAAATATGAGAGGAATGGGCATAGGGTGTTATTAAACTTCACTTTTTCTCTTTCCAAAGAATGTAAGCACAAGTAAAAAAGGGAAAAAAGAAAAACATTTTTCTTTGGGAGACTTTATTTTCATGACATTGTGTTGCTTATTTATGGAAGCTGGCTGCTGCTTAATGCCATATGGAAACAGCTTACCCAGTCCCTGCACATACCCTGACTTTGTTGAACCTGCACAGTGCATGTTATTTATTTTCTTGAATGAGTAAAGTACAAGAAAGTCCTGGTAGTTTTCCTGGCAGAGAGAACCCTGTGTTGACAGTGGTATGAAACAGCACTCTGGGTGTTATCATTCACACAACTCTACAAACAAACTGGCATTGGTAGGTTGGAGCTTACCATCTCTGTCAACCAAAAGAGCAATATAGTGGTACAGCAATGATATCAGATACTGATATAAGGTACTTTGATTTATACAGCCTCCTAGTCAAAAGTTTGGAAACACCTTCTTCTTCTCTGTTATTATCATTTCCAACATTTTAGAATAACAGTGAAGTCATCAAAATTATGAAATAATGCAAATTATGAAGTGACCAAAACCATCACAATTATATTATATTATATTATTTCATATTATATTATTATATTAGATTGTATTTTTTCATATTATATTATATTATTATATTATATGGTATGTTTTTCAATTTATTTTGTATTATTATATTATATTATATTATATTATATTATATTATATTATACCTACAAAACTAATTTCAATAATTTAAGCATTAACCTTCAGATCAAAAGGCTTTTAAGATCATGAGAAACCAAAGTTTGGTATTATCATGGTATATGGCCAAAATAACATGGTATTACCAAGTTCAAAAAATATAGTTGTACCTTGGAACTTTTTGGTACTTTTTTGTTAATGAAGCACAAACTCATGAACAACACATGAAGGGACTATCCTCAAATCTGACCAAGTCTGAGAAACTTCCAAATGAACCAACCATTTTAAAGGAGCATGTTTGCCTTACAAATATACATTCAATACAAACTCTTTCTCCTACTCTCGGTGTTTCAGACAAACACAAACACACAAAAACATATAGAGAAACACACACACTTCCTTTGTCCCTTGAGGAGCCAATTCCCAGGCAGTTTTGGGGATGATTGGTTTCTGTCTCACCCAGACGCACTGCACTGTAGGTAACGACGCATTGTTCTCCAGCTGGGTCCCAACAGGGGAAGGGTTACAGGAAAGAGGGTGGTGAGAGTGGGAGAAGTTGGCCTGGTAAGAAGCTGAATGGAGTTTTGTCTAGGCTGTGTGCTGCAGCAATCCGATCTGGTGGGAAACCTTTGAGACGACCACAGAGTCACAAATAGAACAACAGGAACTAAGGACAATCACAGACTGCTCCATAAAAGAGGCACTATCCTCTAGTGAGACAGTCAGCTAGGTCCTGCCTTCCCCTCACATGTGCTCAGCCTAATACAAGTCCACTAGAATATTAGATCCACTCTACTTTTTATATATACACACATTTTTTGGACACTTCAGCTAAATTTTAAAATGTCTGAATGTCATTGCAGTAGACAACTAAATATTTAGTTGTATAGTACAAACACACCTTTTAAGCAAAATATTACACAAAATAGAAGTTTGTTAGGTTTAAAATGGTAAAATAGTAAATTATATTTTCTTTATTCCAAAATGAGACTAAAAAGTATATGGACACTCCCTGAAGTTAGTTAAATCCCTGAATAGATTTAGCATAATTGGTTTGCAGATGCAACTTGGTTTTTATATTTTGTTATTTAATGTAATTAAATAATTACATTTTTTCCTATGTATTATTCTCAGTTTCTCATTGAAAAAAGAAGCTAATCCCTCTTTCAGCCTTTAAGGTCAACAAATTTGTGCTGTGTTTTAGGAAAACAAAAACCTTTCACAAACAAGTCTATCAACACAGACATTACACCAATCATATTTTCCAAATGCACACATTCTTGGATTTTATGACATCCTCTGAAGCTGCAACTGCTGGGTGTGTTTGGAGTTCAGATAAAAAAATTAATGCCCTGATGTGCCCCACAAGTCGTCTGCTGTGATTTGGACTCCTTTATTGTTGTCTTGGGCCACTGATGTCACTTCCCCTGGTGTAATAAAGCAGAGCGGCCGTTGGCCACAGCAGGATCCAGCTGTTCCAGCACATGGTTGAGCTGTGGGATAACACTCAAAAAACACAGAGGAAAAACAAGCAAAAGATCATTGGGTCTCAGTACACACACTCGGTAACTGTGTCGATGCTTAAGGGTGTTTTACATCATCGTGAATTCAAATATGAGCTCAGAGGCATGTTATTCTGAGGTTCTGTTCAGATGATTGGGATGAGGTAGGTTGTTTGACAACATTTAGAAAAGTAGCAGTTGAAACCAAATCAGCTAACATAATAATAAAAAGGTTAACCCATGCGACATATCAAAGTGAGCCTCTTTGTTATCATTTACACCCCCTCACACTTCTCTCTTTTTCACACAATGCAAGCATACAGTGACAGAACATAAAAAAGCAAAAATATGTTTTTAGAACATAGAATAGAAAAGACAAAAAACAAAATAAAGGTACCATTTAAGTAGTGCAACCAATAATATTAGTACATAATATAGTACATTATTTTCAGGACAATTTCAGGACAGTTACACAAATTTAACCCCACAATTGTCATTACCACAATGCAAAAAAACGATATGGTCATTGTGAAATTCTTATTACTCCAATAAAACAAAATATATATTATTTCATTTTTAAAGTATTTATGCATCATAGTTGTACTCTTTTGGTTCTGCCTTTCATTTTTGCTTGTTTTACACAAAAAATTGCAATGTGCAATAGCATCTCTTTTTTTACTGTAATACAGTAAAACAAACAGCTGCTACATTTATGAAAATCATCATTGAAAACAATGGGAATAGTTAAAGTAAAATGTCGATTGGGAACTGGGGGTAAAAATCGTTTTTAAAAATAAAAATTAAAAAAAATAAAAAAAAAAAATATATATATATATATTTATTTGGGTTAAATATGACATTTTCTTGACATGTTTTGTGAGAATAACACCACTGAAAACACAAAATCAACACATCTTCATGAGCTATATTTAAGCAATAAGGCAGGGGTGTCGGACCACGGGTATTGATGGACCTGAGTAACAGGGGCCCTCGCTAGAGGGGGGCCCACTGAAAGACAGTACTGATATTCCATAACATTATCATGAAACCGTAATATATAGTATAACATGCTAGGAATAAACGTTGCAAGACTCAATTATGGTTACCTCGACATTGCGGTAAATGCTTTGGCGAATTGCTTCCAGCGAAAAGTACAAGCTGACAACAGTTACAGATGTGGATGCACCCTCTACTTCACATTGATCTGCGCCTAGGTAAGGATACTTCGGTTTCATTTTTGCTGGGAGGGGGCTGTCCCGAGGGGGCTGTCCCGTACAATGTTTTGGGATTGACCACCACATTTAAATACAGGAGTGAATCGTCTACATTTTCATTCCATGTGTGTAAAAAATACAGGACTGAATCCAGCAATTGTGATGATTGACAAGTGATAACCATAGAGGCCGAACTATATTGTGAATGAATTCACGGCTGATGGGCATTGTTATGCACGACCTTCAGACGTAACTACATTCACAATATGGCACAATATTGCCTTATTGCTTTTATAAAATGTTTACCACATTATAAAAATGTTAAGGACACAAATGTTTATTAAAATTAATATTTCTAAATGAAATATCTTTAAATGCCATACTTCCACCAGAAGATAAAGTCCCTGACAGTAAACAATGCTGTTCTGAGTTGTTTTAGCGCATTGCTATAATGTTACTAGAGTGTTCTGTGTGATTTTTTACAACATTGCTGTGCGATTACTAATGTGTTCTGGGGTGGTTGTTAGGGTGTTGCTATATGGTTGCTAAGGTGTTCTGAGTAGTTTTTCAGTTCATTGCTTTACAGTTGATAAGGTGTACTGGTGTCAACCTATGACCAATTATATGTTATATGGTTGCTAGCTAAGTTGTTCTAAATGGTTTTAGCATATTGCATAGGTGTTTTGAGTGGCATAAGTGCATTGCAATGCAGTTAACTAGGGTGCAGTTGCTAGGATATTTTGGGTGGTTGATAGGTGACAAATTAATAGCACACCCCTCCTCAACAAGCTGCATGATTTGAGGTATCATGCATGTTTGTAGCACAAATGGTGCGGGGCAATATAAACACTGAAATTGAATACTTAGGTGAGGGGTTTTCTTTAAATTCCTAACACCAAGAATGAGCAATAGTAACAGTGATGTTTGCTTTAGCTAACACCATAGTGGTGGTTGGGTTTTGTAGACTGTTATTGACTGTGGCAGAAAACACAGAAAATTAGAAAGCCAATAGCATCCAAACCTGTGCTTCCCTTCTTCTTGGAGCTCAGTTTGTTGGTCAAAGCCAAGTTCTTTCTGTTCCCCTGGGCAGTGTGACGAGCCAGGCGCCGGGAGGTCCAGATCTGCCTGACAGAACCTGCCTCTCCCATTGCATCAGACTCCGTGATTGCCAGACTAGGAACAGACTCATTCAATCTATACAATGGCTCTACTGCCTGACACATAAACCTCTGAGTCATTGTTTGCAGTAAAGTAGCTCTGAATGAGAAGAATACATGACCAACAGTTCCTCCAAGAACGGTACATCTATGTCAAGGCAAACTGTGTTTCTTTAGAAATTCAGTCACCTTAGCAACTGATGATTACCTCACAATTTTAAACAAAATTTAAAGGTGAAGCATGCAACTTCTGCGGCAGTGTTTTCTGAACACTTCCTCCATATCAGGACAAACAGATAGCCCTGACCCAATCTCACTCTATTGGTTGAGTTCATTTTGCTATGTCAGGCTGGTCGGGATGTTCAAACGAACATTTTAACATAAAAGCTTTAAGAAGTAATAATGGAACAGCTTTCTACTTATATAAAGGAATGTAGGTTTTTTTAAGATTACAAGAACCTTGTTAGAGCTGAAATAATGACATGCTGAGCACAAAGTGGAATTTTGTTCAGTCCTGTTTGATGTGGATGTGGTTTTAGAAAACATCCCTTTGAAAACTGGTATGAAAAATAACGGAAAAAAAAGAAGTGGTTTGAAATTGTGGCCAAACGACAAAGCAGCAAAAGCCAAGAATAACCATGCTTCTCCTCACTGGTCCAGACGCACTGGCAGGCGACAGAAAAGAGGGGCTCTGAGAATCCCCCTGACCACACTCAAACCACCAGTGAGAATGTGGATGAAAAGAAACAGACAGACAGAAAGAATGAAAGCTGATTGGAGAGAACATGGAGATTCTTGTAGTTCTCTGTCATTCGCAGGCCTTAACCACACCACACATGCTGTGGGGCCACAGTAAAGGACTGGGCCTCGGCTAAAAACAGTGGCCTCTGCATTGATCTCCTTTATACCAGTTCTTGTTAACTGCTGAGTATTGTAACTGCTCTCAAGTCCCAAAACATACTCTAACCAAGTACATGAATGCAAACGCTTTGTAATGGCCAATTTATTGCACTTTAAAACTTGTATTATCCTAATATATTTAAATATAATATTATATGACATAATGTGTTTTGGGAAATTATGCAATATGTATTCATTTTTTTATGTTTGTAGATTTGGTTCTATAGTTTATATTATATTTCAGCTGTGCCACAAGGGGCCCCATTGCAAGCATTTTAAAATGTCTTGTTTACACTACTTCTGTGGTCAGTTATCTCTTTGAGGTCAACTAATGTTACGGTGGAGCAACAGTTTGAAGAGAATCTTAAAGAGCAGGTAAGTTTAACTGTCAACAGGTTTTTGTGAAGCTACCTGAACAATAACACATCTAGTTTACGGCACATGTTAAGTAGGTACAATGAGACCACACTTGCAATTTGCTGACCAAGCTTTAGCATAGATTATGTTTTTGGCCTACACTATGATACACCATTAAGGCCCCAGAACACTCACAGAGAAGTTCTTCTTCATTCATCATGGGACGAGGGGTGGCCGACAGCTGAGAGCAGCACTTTCCCATGTCGTCAGGGTTCATGGGATCAGCCTGCAGGCCGTGCGGCAGTTACTTTGTCCACACAAGGATGGCCTGTTTGTGGCTGCCAAACTACGCAGAGGGATTGAGAAACAGAGAGCGAAAGAGAGATTTAGAAAGAAAATGAAAAAGAAAGATAGAGACTGCTTATGTATAGAGAGTAAACATTCAGACACCGACAACGGTGCATGTAAAAATGCAGATGCACAAGACTACATGTATATAACCTTAACTAATGTGACAATAAAATGTTATCAATGACTTCATGCCTCATGCTATGAGTAGAATTCACACAGATCAGTAAAAGTTGCTTTTGTAAACCACTCGATTGTGATTGAAAGCAAATATATATCATTTAAAATGCGTAATCGGTGTTTACATTCTGAATTCATGGCGCTAATGTGCTAGTAAGGCCACACACAGCCATAATATGCAACAGTTACACTCTGTTATTGTAATATGACACTGAAACTACTGCAAAGTTTGGTGTATAAAAGATTGATAATGGGCAGATACAGACAAAAGAATGATGATAGGCACATCTTAATTTAGACAGTTGGGTGAATGGCTGACTGAAATACCTGACTGAACGGTAATTAACTGTCAGCATCAAAGTAGGTGGAGCTCTAGGTCACATCTACCAATGACATGGGCCAATGGCAGTAAGAAGTTGTTTAGCCACCGGTAAGAATTTTAGCAAAATATTACGAACCACAGAAACGAACGCAAAAACTAAATTACATCTCACATGTTCGTTCTTCGAGTTCATTGGAAGTGTGCAGGGGCCTTTAGAGTTATTTCTGCTGTTGTATTTCTGTAAATAAAAGAGAGGTGATAAAGTGATATGTAATTCTAATGCTCTGACAATGCTGAATGGAAATTGGTTGCCTTAGATGAAGCATGGTTGATATGTGATTTGAAATTAAAATGAATTTGGTTTCTTTGAGGATTTAGTCAAGTTCTGATATGCAAAAAGGGCTATGTCAAGGGAAAACATGTCCAGTGTTTGTACAATGTAACAGTTTCCATCTGAAATTGGAAAGCTAGGAAAGAATTACAATTTTACTGGTTCATAGATATCATCAGTGCTGCTTTCTCTCCTCTTATCATTTGCTGTATCCTCAAGTCGAATCAAAAATATGTGGAGTTACTGAGATCATATGCAGAGGTAGGCAGCATTTTAAGGCATCATAGGTGCTCCCGTTATATGCAGCATAACTATACTGGTTTCTAAGATAACTTATTTTGTCCAAATTCTGAGGCAGCATCGCATGTATCTTTTGCAGAGAAGGTAATGACATAATGCATTGCATTGAGTGATAAAAATCTAACCAAGATGGCAGGTAAGAGAAAGTCTGAAGATAAATAAACCTTAAATTTTTATAAAAGTATTGCAGCAATTGTTTAGCAACATGCTAATGCCAAACTCTACTGAATGCAACTGTGCTTTTTGTATGAGTTGTTGCCTATGTAGATTACTTCAAACTAGTGGACATTTGTGAAGTTCAGAGTTAAGCTGATGCCTTAGTAGCAGGCACACAAAAATAAATGTTAGCCTAAAAAATGTGGTTCATATGGTAACATCTAAATGAATATGTTTTAAACAGGTGAATCAACCTGAATACATTTTGTATGTGTCACACACACACACACACACACACACACACACACACACACACACAAACACACACAAACACACACACACACACACACACACACACACACAAACTACATTAAATGTCATTTAAAGGGCAGCGATCCATGCCACTTTTTTTTGTTGCGCTATGTGACTTCCCTCCCAGGTCGTCTGTACTGATTCTGAAGACAACCCTTCTGTAAACTCTGCCTTGTACGCTTCAATATCCAAGGGGATCAGAGAGAGTGTATCGGCATCAATGTTCGCTTTCCTGGGTTCGGTACTTTACATCAAATTGAAAGTCAGCCAGCTCGCCTACACAGCGTGTCCCACATCATTGAGTTTTGTTGTACTCATGATGTATGTCAGGAGATTGTTGTCAGTGTAGATTGTAAAGTGTGGAGCAAAGAACAAGTAGTCCCTGAACTTTTCACACACTGCCCATTTTAACACTAAGAATTCAAGCTTTCCACTATGCAGCCTATAGTTCTTTCCAGTCGCCGTCAGAATTCTGGAGCCATATCCAATAACTCGCAACTTTCCATCTAGCCACTGATATAAGATAGCCCCAAGGCCCTTTTCAGATGCATTGGTGTGGAGCGTAAATTGCCAATTGAAATCTGGATATGCCAACTCTTACTCTGTTTTCTGGTGTTCATGTGTCCAATCCACTGGGGTTCTGGAGTGTACATGTGGACCCTTGACTAAGGCCTGACTTTCATATGACTGTGTGTATTTTGTGGAGTTCCAGGTTTTGACTGTAGTAACTCAATCAGGGGCTTTGCCACTCAGGAGAAATCCTGAATGAAGGCGCTGTAGTAACTGAGGAAGCCAAGTACTCTCCTGACGTCACCAACAGTGTGTGGTGTTTTGCCGGTGAGTGACCGTACAGCTTCCAAGTCTTTGGGATCTATTTGCACTCCTGATACCAGATGTCCCACACACCTGACTTTTTTCAGGTCTCAGCTTGACACCAAGGTGTTGGAGAGCTCTGAATACATGGCACAGACTCTCTACATGTTCTTCAAAGGATATTGCGTAGCAGAGGATGTCATCCAAGTAGGGGATACAGCATTCATCCCTGAGTGAATGAAGCATCTCCTTCATGCAACATTGAAATCCCACTGGTGCATTTGACAGTCCAACGGGTATCCTAACCCGGGGGTGATAAATGCCGTCATGTACCGGGACCCCTCAGCAATGAAGCCCTGGTGGTATGCCTTCCCTTGGTCTAGGATACTGAACCTGAAATAACCCCTGAATGTGTCAATTAATACCTAAATCCTAGGCATTGTGTGTTTGGAACCGTTTTCTGGTTCAGAAGGTGATAGTCGACACAAAGGCGCAGGCTGCCATCTTTTTTCTGACACTGACAACTGCTGAATATGCCCGTTGCACCGGGATGTCATCCTTAAGGCTTATTTACAGTTCCAAACTCGGTATTCATCCGATGTCATTGGTGCCTCGGCTAAACTCTGCAGATTCTTCTTAAAGCATCCTCTTAACAGTCACTTGCTACCTCTCATACAAATGTCTCAGGTCAACTGGCAAGTGCCATAATGAAGGGTTTGCCATTGTGGCGGCATTTTGGATCCTTGCAATGTGTGCCGGTCTCTCAAGTTGTTCAGGTCCCACAATTTTCTCAATTGACTGAAGTGACCCAATTACAGTGCTACACTGGATGATCACATTGCCCTGGGTATTGTTCCCAATTGGTATCAACACATATAGACTACCCTTGGTGTGCACCTCCAGTAGACCCTCACCGACGTCCAACTGTACCAGTTGCACACTGCTCTCATGAGGTTCAAACAAGACTACTGAGTCAAGTTGGGCCATGTTCGGTATTCTGCATTTCACCTAGGCCATCTGCCCTGCTGAGATCACTACATCATGTTGGCCCACCTTCAGCCTGCCATTCTCGCAGTCATCCCCAATGGTGTGTATAGCATTAACCAGTAACTGTGCCTTTTTCATTCATTTCCTAATAGGTTGGCAGTTATAATAGCCCAACCGTCAATAGGGATGGGGTCTCTGTTCACGACATATACTTCCAGATTATCACTGCATCCAAGCAGTTCGTTAAGTGGCCTCAGTTCAACACCGGTCAAGTACTTTTCTCTCCTGACACGATCGATCCTACTGACTTGTGCGGCAGTGTCCAGTAGTGCTCTTAGTGCTAGACTGTTCAAATGACATTGTGTCAAGGCTTTACTTCCAATTAGTTTGATAATGGAGTCATTCTTAGATTTGCGTGAGTTTATGGTGGGCGTTTCCTTGCTTTTGCACCTCTCTTCATTCACAGTCATGCTGGTCTTTGATTTCAAATAGGTAAGTTCTGCTATTCCCTCCATACCAGACCTTTCGTACTTTGAACACTCAATCTGTGGTTGGGACAGGGGTATTTCGATGAACAGTCATGTGGATGGCTTACTCTACAGGGAGCTGGCTTTCCCGCATAATATTGACAGCTATTTTCATTTGGTGTGGCGCAGAGTGTTTCAGAGTATCCACCATGCTTGTAAGTGCATACATTTTTGTGGTAAGTTGCTTTAAAGTGTCATTCTGATTTTTCTTTTAAGCGGTTTCTTTCACAGCCCTCACCTCTCTGTCAGGCTCTTCATTGAGTTGGACTCAACCCATATATATTGAATTATTGTTGCCATCTTGGGTTTGACCAGGGCGGGGGACCCAGCCTTTGCAGTCTCTCATTCTCATCACTTGTGACATTAACGATGTTTCTCAGAATTGCGTCATCTGTTATGCTGCTATTAACTAACAAAGGCTTTAGCTCACTATGAATGTCTTTGTATTTGCACCCTAGGCCTTTGTATACTGTGTGCAGGAACACATCCTGAATGTTTTTGTTTCTCTCCTTTATGTAAGCGTCATCACATAATCAACATTTCAAAACTGGAGACAGTAAAAGAGAAATACATATTTATAAACTGATTCACTTTGAACAAAATGCTTAAAGGGAAAATAACACAATAACACAAGTGTGTACATACTTTGTGTGTATCACATATGTATAAAACTTCTAAGAAATGCTCTTAAGAATTGTCTTAAGCTTTGACTTAATAAAAATTATTATTAAAAAGTAGGACTTGTGTAAGAGTAAAAGCTTTTTATAAAGAAGCTAAAAGCAACTTTCAGTAAAGTCTAAGGCTGATTCTTAAGTGCTGACTGAGGTGAAACTACAATAATGTCGACCCAAAATGGTTGCCCTCAAATTCTAAATATGCCAATTGTGAGCCTGCAAATGTAATATGTCCCAGCTGGCATGACAACATTCATTCATTCATTCATGATTTTAACATCATAAAACAACATTTTGATTATAGTTTATTTTCTGTTGATTCATTCTTTGATTAATCAAATGAGAATCAAATTTAGTTTACTCTATTTTAAAACATTATTCCACATCTTGACAAATGTTGCTCTCAAACAATGTGCATATTAAAGGCTACCAAAAATCTAAATGCAAAATAATTGCATTTAATGTGCTTTTCACATTATCAAAACAAACATCCTCCACAGTTTTAATGTAGAAGGACAATTTAAATAACAAAATAATAATAATAAAACAAACTTTTACAATTCCATTACAGCGACATGCAAGATTTCAGTTAAACATGATTCAATTTAGAGTAAAATTTGAGGTTCAACATAACCTTCATCAAGCACTTCATTTTGTTGAGAGGCATTGGCACACACTCCATTAAGTAAGCCTCTTCTTTTTTTTTGGCCCATTTCAAGTAATAATTACTCACTTGCTGTTTTGGACAAGTTGTTTTGCAAGAGGAAAATGGATAGTAAGAATAAATCAGTGATATGTAAGTTATTTGCTGGGGATAAATTACTCTCAAGCACATTAAACTGCAGAAGGAATCTGTCAAATCACCTGACACCCTACACAAAACTATGACCTTATTTAACATTTTATATAGTGTTTTGGTTTGGGCTCTTTTCAGATGCAGCTCTGTACCATTTTGTAAACGTCTCCCCATAGAAACACGTTTTCACTGCTGTAAAGTGTCACAAAGGCTGCAGTGCTAGTGCAAAGATATTCAACTAACCATAATTGAATTCATTATTGATCATTTTTATCATTGATTTGTAAGATTAAGTGATATCTTATTTGTATTAATTAGCTGTTGCAGCCTTCTGAAAGTTTAGGCATGTAGCGCATAAAATATTTTTAATGCTTAATTCACAACACATTTCAATGTATTCATTAAATGTAAAAAAATGTGCTGCAATTAAAAAATTATACTGATGGATTTAATTTCGCTCAACTATGAAGCATTTGCCCAAATTCCACTGTCATAAGTCCAGCACATTGTTTCTTTATTGTAGAGTGTGTTGTCTCCACGGAACACAGTCATCATCCTACTCTTAACTAGGTTTGGATACCTGTCCAGCAATCTTACATAATTTATGACCTGAGACCAAGTCTTAAGACTTATGAACCTTTATGAATAACACATATTTTTAAGTCTAGGAATAAGAGTAAAATTATGACATTCTTAGAATTTTGACACACTTAAGACAAAAATTTTAATCTAAGCTGTTTTATGCATATGGCCCCAGAGTTCTCTTAGGTGTTGATGCTCTGAGGGGAGGAGTTGACTATTAAAGAAAGCTTCTATCCTTTTAAAAGAGGAAGGGAAATAATAGATGTATTACATAAAGTTGGCTAATGTTGCATTCTGAAAATCTGATCAAAAACAGTTCTCCTTTAGTCTGTGCACTGTGCCCCTGTTAAGAGATCTAACACAAATACACACTGATACGCTTCCGAGTTTCTTGTACCGCTTCACAGTTCCTTTCCACCATGAAAGTGATTCGCGTCCAGTGGTTTGTATGACTGCAACAAGAACCGAATATCAATAGAGGAGAATTCAATAAGAATTTAAATATTACAAGTATTGCTGGTGCTTCACTAGGCTTTGTTTTCAAAAGCACAGATGCCATCATATCTTTTTCTCTCATCCAACACTTCAACAACATACAACTCCCCTCTACCCATGGACTTAATTTTAACTGCAAGATTTGGTGAAAAATATAGAGGGAAAGTACAGTATTCAGCACTGGTCATGGCAGGAAAATGCTCAAAGAAACATCACATTGCGACATTCGAGTAGTGTTTTTAATAGTCAAGTAGCTGGAACAGAGTGAGTACTCGATTAGTCAATTACTTGTGCATATCTCTAGTGCTCACCAGGGCACTGTTTCCAATTCATCAGGCTTTAAGCATGTATACAGTATGGGAAAGGCTCTCTCTATATAAGCAGTCCCTGTCTTTCTCTTTCATTCTCTTTCTTTCTCTCTCTTTCGCTCTCTCTTTCTCACTCCCTCTGCGTAGTTTGGCAGCCACAAACAGGCCATCCTTGTGTGGACAAAGCAACTGCCGCACGGCCTGCGGGCTGATCCCATGACCCCTGACGACATGGGAAAGTGTTTCTCTCAGCTGTCAGCCACCCCTCGTCCCAGCCGCAAGGCTTTCCTGAGAAACACGCTCTTCACATCAATAACATACCAGCTTAATTGTAAACCACTAGCATAGAAATCACATATCAGGTAAATTAAAGGGATAATTCTGCCATAATTTATTCACTCTCATGTCTATCTGCCCATTGAAACATACCCATTATCTTTGTGACCCTGCATGAGAGGGATCACAATAATGCCGCACAGAGGGCCATGCCGAAATGTCAGAACTATTGTGAGAACTCATTAGTGACTGATAACTGAGTATAGGCCCTCTGTATACCCATGAAGGACTGGCTACTCTGTATTCAGATGGCCTGTAACAGTGTGTCCCAAGCCATATTGGCTATTCTGGTCTCTGATTTTCTTTCTTTATTTTTATTTTTTTGTGGTTCTCACAGTGGCTGGGAATTCATGGTATCTGGGACCTCCGCAAGCGAAGGACGGTTTGAGACGTGACTGAGCACAGGCCTGGTGGTTCTCATGTCACCAGGCTGACAGCAGTGTGGGGCGTTTGTTACCGGCTGTGTGCCCTCTGTACTGTCTGAGACCCACTGTGGCACTGCACACACAAACGGGGAGAAAGACTGCACTCTCAGCTGCTGGCAGAAACATGCACACTTCTCACTTCACACACTTTCACACAGATATGTAAACACATGAGTAAAGTAACTATAAATCATGTATTATGTATTAAATGAGTTTTGGGCCATCATAAGATACATTTTGTATTTGCAGTTTCATTTTAAATATATAAAAAAAAAAAAAAATGATGCAGGATAAATCTATTGCATGTGTGTTTAGTGTCAGTAGTCTGACCCTGAGATTACCCTGATTAATATAACAATAAGGGTGATTGAATCTTATGAACAAATGTCCTGGTCTTTTACAAAATAGTAAAAAAAAATGATATTATAATTTTTTAATGATTTACAAGAATGATTTGATCATTTTAATCATGTTGAAGTCATACTTTTTATGTATAATAATTAGGACTGTCAATTGATAATTTTTTTAATCAAATTAATTACATGGTGTCCCTATTATTTAATCGTGATTAATCGCATATACAAATATTTGCTGAGAAAGCCCTTCATATAACAATAATGCAATATATAATGATTATTACATATTTATATCAATATATAATTATACATAGTTATCTTTAAATATTACAAAATTATATATATATATATATATATATATGTGCGATTAATTTGCCCAAAAATAACTCGTTAAAAAATCGTAATGCTTTCCTGTGAAATTCCAGAGAAATGCAAGCTTGTAGTACCACCTGTTTACTCCAGAGGGCAGTAAGTGAAATTTCAGCTGTGTGAGCAACACACAGTTTATACAGTGAAGAAAACAACCCACAACTAAAACATGCTTTACGTTCTTGCGTTCAAAACACTTGAAGGAGCGCAAATGCGAACTAAGGGATCTCAAGATGTGTTTAAAGATTGAGTATTAAACTATATTTAACTTGACACGGTGACCTAAACATTTTATTTTTATATCACAACACACCCGAGACGCAACACAAGCATGTCTGACGCAGGTCGTATGGTCTTTACCTCACAAATATTTAATTACCAACAAGGTTAAAGAGGTGTCCTTTAAACTATTTCACCATTTTTACCCAGTAATCTTTATTTAAGAAATATGCTCCCTGAAATAGATCCACTTTGCTCCTTCTGTAATGCTGTAGATGAATCTGCCCCTCACCTTTTTTGGGAATGTGTCCACGCTGTAGTATTTTGGAGAAAATTTAGTTTGTTTGTACGTACCTCTATTTTAACTAGTTTTTCTTTGCTTTATAAAGACGTTTTATTTGGTTTTTACAGTTTTGATAACTTAAGTCAATATTTTCTGATTAAACTGTTTATTTTTCACGCCAAGTCTTTTATACATAAGTGTAAATTTATGTCTATAAAGCCCTTATTTACACTTTTTTGTAAAGACTTGAAATATTATTTATTTACTCTATGTACCTCCAACAACTCCAATGCATTGAAAACAATTGCACTATGTAATGAATATAATGACTTGGCATTATTGTAAATATATATCTGTAGTATTGTGTACTATGTAAACCCCTGGCTTTTTTCTAAAAAATAAATTAAATAAAATGTTTGACGCAGGTGTAAATTGACGGGTTCTTAAACAAGCCCTCATAATAAACCTCAAACTGATTGACAAATTCACTTGTAAAATGGATTATTGTGAACTGTATGCCAATGATTGACTTATGATCAATAATATGGTATAACAATACATTGTATTCTAAAGCCACTTTTTGTATTGTCTTATCGATGATTAACTCTTCTGCCACAAGAATGTAATAAAAAAATTTAAACTAATGGTTTATAACCACCATACTTACATTTATTAATACTAAAATTTGACAACAAAAGCAGAAAATTTATCAAATAATATTCCTTATGAAGGGACATGTCATAGCTAAAAAAAAAACTAAAAAAATATTTTCAAAACAAAGTTTTATTTATGATTAAATATTTATGGATAATTTCCAAATTTTGCACCATCTCAATCCAGCCACACCCTGCGTCAGACATGCTTGTGTAGTGTCTCAGGTGTGTTGCGTCATAAACATAAAATGTTTAGATCACAGTGTTAAATATAGTTTAATACTTAATCTTTAAACACATCTTGAGTTCCCTTAGTTCGCATTTGCGCTCCTTCGTAACGCAAGAACGTAACGCATGTTTGTGTTGTTCTGCCTACTGAAGTGTTTTCTTCACTGTATAAACTGTGTGTTGCTCATACAGCTGAAATTTCCCTTACTGCCCTCTGGAGTAAACAGGTGGTACTACATGCTAGCATTTCTCAGGAATCTTCCTTATTATGGTCCGGGGGAAGTGCGATTAAATGCGTAATTTTTTTTAACACGCTATTTTTTGTAAAATTAATTGCACTGAATTAATGAGTTAAATCGACAGCCCTAATAATAATGTAATATAAAATAATACTTATTTTGTATTAACTAATTAATAATAAAATAATTCAGTTAAGAACATTTTTGAATTGTGACAATATATTAATGATAATTAGGCATTAGACAAAAAAATTAACACCTTAATTAAATGCAATATCTGGTTATAGTAATTAAAATCATTCTGTCTATTTTTTTCTCTCCACATTATAGTAAAATAGGCTACTGAGAATAGTCATGAAATTAATGTCATAGTGGAAATTATATGGTTCTAAATATGGGCTGCATTTTATGTAAACAAAATGTTTAATTTTATTTAATTTTGTTATTTAATTTTATTTTTTAATTTTATTTATTTTTTATTTTTAATATTATTATTTTATTTTGGGGGTGCAATATGACCACAATTTTTTTTCTTTCATACGATACATCCATACGCATAATACTACATGAATATTATATAACATCAACATTAACATAATTACATAAATAACATTAATATGACATTTTGTAAGTGATTTTTAGAAAGAATCATTAGATTAGATTAGATCCTTTTATTGTCATTGTCACTAGTACAACAAAATTTAAAAGTGCATAGTTGAACAAATAAACAACCAAATAATAATAATAATCATTGTACAAGGTTAAAACACTTTTAAAAATCTCTTTGAAAAGGTGAACACTCTTAAAATCATTTTAAGATGGTATACAGGATTAAGTGAAATTGAATGACCATGGCAAGTGTTCAGGACAGGAATTAGCTGTCACCCCCCTGACCCCTTCATCTTGCTTCATCATCACACTGCTCGTTTTCTCTCCATTGATCAGACGAGACACACAGATGCACAAGCAGTGAGCGAGACATGGAAGTGCAGCAGAGAGACAGGAGACCTGCTATTGTGCCCTAATTGGTAAAGGCAGGGTCGTACCTTTCATCAGACATGTGGCATGGGGAGTGCTGGGGCAGGGAGGGGCCACCATCTCTCGTGTGTGCAGCTGACTGCAGTTAATATTTCATAGCAAACAAATGGGGGCACATTCAGGCCTGACGGGGGGGAAGTGGGTGCACATGGTTTAAAGGGATGTAATTACCCCAATTCCACTGCTGTCAGCACTGAGTGAAATGCACAGGCCTCATCGCAGATAAGAGCTCTCGCCTCCGCAACTTTCCTTCTCCCTGAATGAGACAGTGAGACCCTAATCCTGTCTTAGTCAAAGTAGGCATTACAGAGAAATTTTAGAGGCAGAATGACTGGAAATGGGTTAACTCACACTTAAAGATGAATTAATAACAGTTTGAATGGCACAGAGCAGTGGTTTGCAGATCTGTGCTGATCAGGGGAAATTTAATTAAAACAAATGATAAAATGAAACTAAAAATACTGTGGCAAGAATAAGTATGTAAAGCTTTTGGAATTATGTGCATTTATGTATAAATTGGATTAATCTTGATCTAAGCTGCAATAATGAACAAACACAATCTGTTTTAACTAATAACACTCCAAATTATTGTATTATTTGTGTGCATTCTGAATACATCATTCATTCCTTTTGGCCTAAACCTCAACTGAACTTCATCTGACATGAAAAAAAAAAATACACACTTCTGACACACACATTAAGTGTAGTATAGCATGGGAATTGCTAGCTATCACTGACACTGACATTCTGTTGTTTGTAGATGTGTGTTGAGCCATAAGGAGATGTTCCATTATTTCACAAGTCCGGATGTTTATGTAAGTAGTAATAACTTGCATTATATGACTTATATGATAGTCGTAGAATGACCATATACTGTTTTCACAGTGTTACCAAGCTAAACTGTTTGCACAATGTTATCAATCTTATCAAGTAATATGTTAAGATATGTTACGTAATTCACAATAAGACAAGATTCATATCGAAGATCAGTTATACAGTCAACAGTATTAGACAAAGTATGATAATGAACAAATATCGCTTTGTATCCTATTATTGGAGATGAGGAAATAACTTGACCTTTAACTCTTCAAGTCACACAATGTCGAATGCAATATGCTGCTTTAAAATCCGTATAAAACACAGGCTATATTGTGCTTATGTAACGTTGTTGAATGCAGACACAAATAATAAAACGACTGTCAAACGAAAAGTGGGACCCATAAACAAGAACATGCAGTTGAACCACTACAGTGTTCCAGAAGTATCCTAAACCGAAGAGAGCTGCCTCATTATTAGAACTTTATCCCAACAGAGATGCTGTGGAATGACCTCAAGAGAACCGTTCACACCAGTCATCCTAAGAATATGAATGAATGAATGAAAGTTACATTTATATACTGTTAATTATGGCTGAACTGAAACAGTTCTGTAAGGAAGATTGGTCCAGAATTCCTTCAGAATTGCTGTCACTTAGTAGAAGCTAGCCAATTTAGACAGGTGCCAACATGGACAGGATGTGTGAGCAGACTGATTGCACTGTGAATTTGGCGACAGTAGGTCGAAAATTTTGCTGCTGAAATCGGCCTGCGCTTACCGAAATTTTAACCACTGCATCCAGCGGCTGAAGCTGGAAGTGTTGTTGAATGTATGGGCACATGTGAGCTCCAGTTTTGTATTTTTAGGTGTAAATTATGTAATCCAAACTTCAACCCCAAACCTAACCATCAGTGGAGTAAAATTGTAATTTTAGAGTGAACATGCAACGTCCAAATTGTGCTTGCCATTATTTATGTGAAAGGTAATCTCCACTGAATTGATGCAAAAATGTCTGTTGGGAGATGTCGCTTGTCAGTAGAATGGGGTTGATTTTAGGGCACATGAACTTTCAGAAGCAACATGTCGATTTCCTTTGTCATCATATAGGTGTGACAAGCCCTCATCCTCAAAAACCATGAACAAAACTCTGCAAGAAAATACGACCCAGACTACATTAAATACAGATTCAGTTGCTAGAAGGATAATCAAGTGTATGAAACCACTGAAATTCAAAAGACATTTAAATACCAAAATCTTGAATATTCTTAGTTCATGGTAATATGATTACATCAAATGTTTAATTGAAGGAAATTTTTGTTTCATTTTCTGTGATAAATCATTTTGGTGTTGTGTTGGGTCAGCTCTTGATGTCCAATATAAAGTAAAACCAGTTGAGATCCGCAGGCATAGGGTTCTGTTTGCCTTTCATTACAATGGCATTGCAATAGTATTCAGTAAGAGTCAAAACTGAAATAGCGTGAGGATGCCCTAAACCAAACTCCGCCAAAAGAGCACCATGAGGAATAAAAATAGGGAGCGGAAAGGCAGAAGAAGCAGGAGCATCGCTCTTTGATGTAAATGAAAGGCCTAAATGATTGTGATGAATTGCGAATTGGTGCTCTGTGGGGAACGCCATCGGGTACACACGGACTGAATGGGAGCCAGACCCGACACTAGAGCACGATCTGTCAGATAAAAGGGTGTGGTGAGGAGGCAGATAAGCTTAATGGGAAATGTGTCAGGGTATATGTGTGTTTCTAACCTATTTATACTTTTTAAATGGCCAAAAACTGAGTAAAGAATGTCTTATCATTCTAAACATACAAAAAGTTTCTATCTGAAATAGGTGTAGGGTTTGGGTTAGGATTAGTCTCAACCTCAATTGCTCACCCATGAACTGTCTGATGCATATTGCAGACAAAATTGACAAGAGCTGGCAGAAATCAACAATTCCAATTTGATTGCCTGGCTTCTATGCAATTTCTGTGAGTTTTTTGTTTACAAGCTGCAGAAATAAGCACTTCTGAATAAGAACTAGTTTATTGATTTGCTAAAGCTTGGATCAAATCTCTATCTGATAGATATTTAAGAATTTTGTTAACGACAGCTACCGGAGATTTCCTTAAGCACAACTGCATATATCACTTTGTTTTGAGTTAAATTTGATTTCAGATTAACCATGAATATTTGCTGTGAATAAGACTTAAAAGGACAGAACAAGTTTAATTTTTAGAGTTTGTTTTCTTCATCTGACCAACCATAAACCAATAAGATGTGAGCTTTTGAGCCATTTGTCTATATAGAATAGAAGTCTTTATTTTGGTCACACATTATACATACATCTTTGCATATATACAGTGAAATTTATTAGTTTTCACATATCCCAGCTAAGCTGTGGTCAGAGTGCAAGCATGATACAGCACCTCTGGAGCAGATATGGTTAAGGGCTTTGCTCAAGGGCCCAAAAGTGGCATCTTGGTGATGCTGGGGCTTGAATCCCCAACCTTCTGGTCAGTAAACCAGAGCATCAACCACTGAGCCACCTTCCTTTTTTTATTTAAAAGAAAAAGCCAAAATCAAGGTCACAGTGAGGCACTTACAATGGAGGTGAAGGGGCCATTTATTTAAGAGTGTAAAGGCAGACTGTGGCAGCGGGGGCGTGGTCAAGCGCCCGTCCGGAGAGGGGGAGCGGTAAGGGCGCTTGCACCTGAGCTAAAATATGTCTAACACCTGTCTCTAATTTCAGTGAGCATGGGGAGAGCGGCATATAAGAGCCACAACAACGCCAGTCGAGAGAGGCCAGTCTAGTGTTGGCAGCTGAAGTCCACAAGAGTTTATGTTTATTGAGAAAATCTGTGTTCATTATAAGTAGTTTATGATCAGTTCTGTACCTTTACTTTGGAGAAATTAAAAACCATACCTTTGAGTTCTCCATCCTGTCATCGTGTCCTTCTTCCCCTGTCCAGTCCAGTCTCTTGCTACACTGGTGCCGAAACCCGGGACTAATAGTCATGGAAGGTCGCCCCGTAGAGTCCTCCCAGCTGACCGAAGTCCTCCAGTCCCTCGCTACACTCCATCAAAGCCACCAGCACTCCCTGCTTGAGCTCCGAGAAGACCAGGATCGACGGTTCTTTGAGATCATGCGGGCTCAAGCAGAGGACCGACTTGCCATCCGGAGCCTCCTCAGCCGGGAGGTCGCTCCCGCCACAGCCGCGACCCCGGACAATCATTCTCCGTTGCCCCCTCCCATGTTACAGAAGATGGGGGCGACGGACGACCCAGAGGCCTTTCTGGATTTGTTTGAATGCACCGCGGAGATCTGGGCCTGGCCGCGCGATCAATGGGCAGCCCGCCTCATACCACTATTGTCCGGGGAAGCCCAACTCGCGGCTCAACAACTGCCGGCAGCGAACCTCCTGGCCTACCCCGATCTGAGGAGAGCCATTATGCAACGGGTTGGTCGGAGCCCCGAGGAGAATCGTCAGCTCTTCCGGGCCATGAAGCTGGACAAAGCCGACCGCCCGTTCGCATTTGCTCAGCGGCTCCGTGATGCCTGCCGGAAGTGGCTGCTAGTGGGGGACCGCGGCGTCGAGGGTCTCATCGATCAGGTGGTGCTGGAGCAATTCACCCAGCGGTTACCCAGGAGAACGGCGGAGTGGGTTCAGTGCCACCGCCCGACGTCGCTGGAGGCAGCCGTGCAGCTTGCGGAGGACCACATGGCGGCGATCCCGAGGGCGGACGAGCCCTCTCTCTCTCTCTCTCCCTCCCCTCCCCCTGTGTTTTTTTCTGCTCTTCCCCAACTCCTCCCCCCTCTCGCTCTGTCTTCCTTCCAGGGTCCGTTCCTGCCCCCCGCAGGCTAGGAGCCTGGCAGAGACCCACGGTGGCATCGCACACCCCCCCCGCCACATTCAGCCGCTCTCCCCCTCAGGTGGGGGCGTCCGCCGACGCAGGTACGGGTGTGGCGCCTGGGCCAGCCTGTTGGAGGTGCGGGGACCCGGGCCACTTCCGCGATCAGTGTCCGATGTTGGAAGTGGGGACGGTGGTTCGGGTCTCTGATCCACTGCATGCTGCCCTCGATCGGGCTGGAGCGTACCGGATTCCGGTAAGAATCCAGGGGGGTACACACCAAGCATTGCTGGATACCGGTTGCAATCAGACCACCATCCATCAACGCTTGGTTCAACCCGGGGCTTTGGGCACAGCTAGACGGGTGAGGGTGAGGTGTGTGCATGGGGATATTCACAAGTACCCGATGATGACCTTGTTAGTGAAATTCCGGGGAAAAAAGCATAGAGTGGAGGCAGCGGTTAGTCTCCGCCTCACCCATCCTCTAATTTTGGGAACCGATTGGCCAGCGTTTAAAGATGTGTTAGGGGGAGTTTGTACGGATGGGTCCTGCACTAAAGTGGGGAGATGTGCGATGTGCGATGCTCTGACAGGGGAGGAGGAGCCGGGGCCGTCCTCGGCTGCTCCAAATCGGGATGACGAGGAGAGGGGCGAGGCTTCCGCCCCTCCTCTTCGCAGGGAATTCCCTGACGAGGATTTCCCTTTGGAGCAGTCGCGGGACGAAACCCTCAAACATGCCTTTGGTCAGGTAAAAGTGATCGATGGTCAGCGTCTTCAGCCAGACATCGCACTCGCATACCCCTATTTTTCAATTATAAATGACCGACTGTATAGAGTGACACAGGACACTCAAACTAAAGAAAATAGGACACAGCTTTTGATTCCACGGAGCCGCCGGGAAATGTTATTCCAAGCGGCTCATTATAATCCCATGGCGGGTCATCTAGGGGAAAGGAAAACACTACTCCGACTAATAGCCCGTTTTTACTGGCCGGGCATTAGCGGCGACGTCCGCAGGTGGTGTGCGGCGTGCCGCGAATGCCAGTTGGTAAACCCACCGGCCACCCCAAAAGCGCCATTGCGCCCTCTTCCGTTGATCGAGGTCCCCTTCGAGAGAATTGGAATGGACCTCGTCGGGCCATTAGAGCGGACAGCACGCGGACATCGCTTTGTGTTAGTCCTAGTGGATTACGCAACGCGATATCCGGAAGCAGTGCCTCTAAGCAACATTTCAGCACGTAGTGTTGTTGGGGCACTCTTCAAAATAATCTCCCGGGTGGGGATTCCAAAAGAAATCCTCACCGATCAAGGCACAACGTTTATGTCACGCACACTTCGCGAACTTTACGATCTATTGGGCATTAAATCGATTCGCACTAGCGTGTATCATCCGCAGACAGATGGCCTAGTGGAACGTTTTAACAAAACCCTCAAAAACATGATTCGTAAGTTCGTGCACGAGGATGCTAAAAACTGGGACAGATGGATCGATCCCCTGTTGTTTGCAGTGCGAGAGGTCCCGCAAGCCTCAACCGGCTTCTCTCCATTTGAGCTGTTGTACGGGCGATGCCCGCGCAGCATCTTAGATGTTTTACGAGAAGGCTGGGAGGAAGGACCTACAAATAGCAAAAATGAAATTCAATACGTTCTTGACCTCAGAGCAAAGCTCCACACTTTGGGGAAACTAACACAGGAGAATTTGCTCCGGGCCCAAGAACGTCAATGCCGGCTGTACGACAGGGGAACGCAGCTGAGGGAATTTGCACCGGGAGATAAAGTTCTTGTATTGCTTCCCACATCGAGCTCCAAATTACTCGCCAAGTGGAAAGGGTCCTTCGAGGTCACACGACGAGTGGGGGATCTCGATTATGAAGTTAAGCGAACCGATAGAGGGAGTGCGCGTCAATTCTACCACCTCAACCTCCTTAAATTGTGGAGGGAGGCGGTCCCTGTATCGTTGGCTACGGTGGTCCCGGAGAGGGCAGAGCTCGGACCGGAGGTAAATCCAAACCCAGATCTCAATACCCCGGTCATTTGTGGAGACCACCTCTCCCCGTGCCAACGAGCAGAGGTTGCCAGGTTGCAGAAGGAGTTTGCGGACGTGTTTTCTCCCCTGCCGGGTCGCACGAACCTCATCCAGCACCATATCGAGACCGAGCCGGGGGCGGTCGTTCGTTGCCGCCCTTACCGCCTCCCCGAGCATAGAAAGAAAATTGTCCGGGACGAATTAAATGCCATGCTTGATATGGGAGTAATAGAAGAATCCCACAGCGACTGGTCCAGCCCGGTCGTTCTTGTTCCCAAGAGTGACGGGTCGGTGCGGTTCTGTGTGGATTATAGAAAAGTCAACGCGGTGTCTAAATTTGACGCGTACCCAATGCCCCGCGTTGATGAACTGCTCGATCGGTTAGGTACTGCTCGCTTTTATTCGACATTGGATTTAACAAATGGTTATTGGCAGATCCCCTTGACACCAATATCCCGAGAAAAAACAGCCTTCACCACGCCGTTTGGATTACACCAATTCATGACACTTCCGTTCGGTTTGTTCGGGGCCCCAGCCACTTTCCAGCGTTTAATGGACCGTGTCCTCCGGCCGCACTCTGCTTACGCCGCTGCCTACATAGACAATATTATTATTTATAGTAATGACTGGCAGCGGCATATACAACATCTGAGGGCGGTCCTGAAGTCTCTGGGGCGGGCGGGGCTCACTGCAAACCCTAAGAAGTGCGCGGTTGGGCGTGTGGAGGTGCGGTATCTGGGGTTCCACTTGGGCCATGGCCAGGTGCGTCCCCAAATTGATAAAACCGCGGCGATTGCGACTTGCCCTAGGCCCAAGACCAAAAAGGGGGTGAGGCAGTTCCTGGGGCTGGCTGGCTACTACAGAAGGTTCGTACCTAATTATTCGGACGTCACCAGCCCGCTGACTGACCTCACTAAAAAGGGGGCTCCAGATCCGGTCCAATGGTCGGAACAGTGCCAGCAGGCGTTCACACAAATTAAAGCCGCACTCTGTGGGGGGCCGCTCTTGTATTCCCCTAACTTCTCTCTCCCTTTCTTATTACAGACGGACGCTTCAGACAGAGGGCTGGGGGCCGTGCTCTCGCAGGTGGTGGAGGGGGAGGAGCGCCCGGTGCTATACATCAGCAGGAAGCTCTCATTGAGGGAAACGAAGTATAGCACCGTGGAGAAGGAGTGTCTAGCTATCAAGTGGGCGGTCCTCACACTCCGCTACTACCTGCTGGGGCGGGCCTTCACCCTCTGCTCGGATCATGCCCCACTGCAGTGGCTCCACCGCATGAAGGATACTAACGCCCGGATCACCCGTTGGTATCTGGCTCTCCAGCCTTTTAAGTTCGAGGTGGTCCACAGACCGGGGGTGCAGATGGCTGTCGCCGACTTCCTTTCCAGAAATGGGGGGGAGTGGTAGGCAGGCCGGATGACGCCCCGGCCTGAGTCGGGCGGTGGGGGTATGTGGCAGCGGGGGCGTGGTCAAGCGCCCGTCCGGAGAGGGGGAGCGGTAAGGGCGCTTGCACCTGAGCTAAAATATGTCTAACACCTGTCTCTAATTTCAGTGAGCATGGGGAGAGCGGCATATAAGAGCCACAACAACGCCAGTCGAGAGAGGCCAGTCTAGTGTTGGCAGCTGAAGTCCACAAGAGTTTATGTTTATTGAGAAACTCTGTGTTCATTATAAGTAGTTTATGTTCAGTTCTGTACCTTTACTTTGGAGAAATTAAAAACCATACCTTTGAGTTCTCCATCCTGTCATCGTGTCCTTCTTCCCCTGTCCAGTCCAGTCTCTTGCTACACAGACATTTGAAGCTTATAATTTTATTAAAGCACTTTTTATTAAATATTAATTCTTCTGTTAAAACTTGTGTATTTTTTGAGCTGTAAAGTTGTTTATATTGTTTTGGCTATATTTCAGAATCTGTGAGAATTGTAACATTTACTGATTGGCTCCATTCACTTCCATTGTAAGTACTTCACTTTAACGTCTCGGTTACGTATGTAACCTCCGTTCCCTGATGGAGGGAACGAGACGTCGTGTCGAAGAAGCGACACTAGGGGTCTCTCTTGAGCGCCGAAAGATACCTCTGATCTATGAAAAAAGGCCAATGAGAGTTGGCGAACAGTATTTGCATACTCCGCCTCCGGATACGAATATAAAGGCGAGAGAAATACGCTCGTTCATTCAGGATTTTTCTGAGGAGCCGGGAGTGTTCCAGGCATCTCAGCGGCTCGGCTCAGCGACGTGGCCGGGAAGACACGACGTCTCGTTCCCTCCATCAGGGAACGGAGGTTACATACGTAACCGAGACGTTCCCCGTCTGTCGCTCACTTCGACGTCGTGTCGAAGAAGCGACACTAGGGGTCCACTTCAAAACTCGCCATGCGCTGAGCCGTGTACGTGTACTGCTGACACAGAAGCGGGCAGGTATTTTGCACGTGCGCAAGCGACCAACTGTGTTCAGGCTGCACGTACTCTTCCCCAATGCCCCGAAAAAGCGTCAGCATCCTTTTGGTTACCCTAGGGGGGAACAAGGTGACGCTCCCAACTAGGGAACGGGCCAAGCCTGGCTGGGCCTCTTTTCTCTCTATGTTTTCTCGGCATAGAGCAAGAGCAGCCGGGGCCATTACCGCATCGAGGGAAGGGGGTCTTATTCCAAATTCCTATTCTTAGGGGGAAAAGACCCTGCGGAGGCCACACCCGCCCAACAGGGGAGGTAAAGGTGGCAAAATACATCACATGGCCACTTAGGCATGTGGAAGGAAATGGCACGGTGGTAGATCCAACCTCAAGGAGGGGGGAGTTGCTACAACACGGCGACCGGAGGGCAGCGAAGGACTGCCTAAGGGAGACGCAGGTCAGCTCGTAAGGTGACCGTGCCGCGGAAATACACACAGGAGGAGTCCCGTAGGAGGCCTGATCTGTGGAGCACTTATTCCAGTAGGGGTAGCCGGAGGTACCCGTAGTGGACTGGACCAGCACGTTCCTCCGATGAACTGCTGCGGGTCCGAAGTGCTAGGGAGGAATCAACCAGGGACCTGGGTCCTCTGGGGCAAAAGCGCACTGTTTTGCCTCGGCAGAGGGAAACGGCGCTGGAACAAGCGGTTCACCCGGTCAGATCGTCGACATGTACCGAGTTCTACGGGCTCGGACCTGAGAGAACACGGGACGAGACTGACTCAACCCTGAGATCATAAGGGTGTTAGGTGCTGCCCAGCCCGCAGCTCTGCGAATGTCTGCTAGGGAGGTGCCCCTCGCCAGTGCCCATGAGGATGTCACGCTCCTAGTGGAGTGGGTTCGAACCCGTAAGTGGGGGGCATGGCCTGGGTGTGATAGGCCAACTGAATGGCATCCATCACCCAGTGAGACACCTCTGTTTGGAGACAGCGTTCCCTTTCTGCTGGTCCTCCAAAGCAGACAAAGAGCTGCTGAGAGCGCCTGAAGCTCTGGGGGCGGTCCAGGTAGGCACACAAGGCACGTACCGGACACGACAGTGAGAGGGGCTGGGTCTGCCTCCTCCCGGGGCAGCGCTTGTAGTTTCACTACCTGATCTCCAGAGGGCATGGTAGGAACCATGGGCACATAGCCCAGTCGAGGTCTTAGGATCACATGAGTATCTGCCGGACCGAGCTCCAGGCAAGTGTCGTTAGTAGGGGACGCTTGCAGGTCCCCGACCCTCTTGATGGAAGTGAGCGCAATCAGCAGGGCCGTCTTTTCAGGAGAGGGCCCTGAGCCAACTGATTCTAGCGACTCGGGGGGGATCTCTGAAGACCGGCAAGGACCACCGAGAGATCCCCAGGAGGGGAACAGGTTTGGCCAGGAGGGGTTTTTAACCTCCGGGCACCTCTTGGGAACCTGACGATTAAGTCGTGCTTACCCAGAGAGTTGCTGTCTACTGTGTTGTGGTGAGCTGCAATAGTGGCAACATACACCTACGAGGTGGATGGGGACAGCCTCCCCCCCAACCTCTCCTGTAGGGACAGGAGCACAGACCTAACTGCGCACCTCCGTGGGTCTTCTGCCCGGGAAGAACACCAATTCACGAACAGACGCCATTTCAGGGCGTAGAGTTGCCTGGTAGAAGGGGCTCTGGCTTGGTTGAACGTGGCTACGACCGTGGGTGGTAGACCAGCTAGATCTTCCGCATCAGGGACCAGACGTGGAGGTTCCAGAGGTCTGGGTGCGGATGCCAGAGCGTGCCCCGTCCCTGAGAAAGAAGGTCCTTCCTCAGGGGAATTCGCCAGGGAGGGGCTGTCGCAAGGAGTATGAGGTCCGAGAACCAGGCCCGGGTGGGCCAGTAAGGAGCCACGAGAGTGACTTGCTCCTCGTCCTCCCTGACCTTGCACAGCACCTGTGCAAGAAGGCTCACTGGGGGGAATGCGTACTTGCGCAGCCCCACCGGCCAGCTGTGTGCCAGTGCATCTGCCCCGAGGGGAGCCTCTTAACGGGCGTACCTGAGCGGGCAGTGGGAGGTCTCTCGGGAGGCAGAGGGGTCTATCTGGGCCTTGCCGAACCGTTCCCAAATCAGCTGCACCGAGTGGGGGTGAAGCCTCCACTCTCCGCCAGACAAGCATTGTCATGACAGCGCGTCCGCTATCACATTGGGGTTGCCGGGGATGTGAGTGGCACGCAGCGACTTGAGTCGGTGCTGGCTCCAAAGGAGGAGACGACGGGCGAGTTGTGACATGTGACGGGAGCATACGCCGCCTTGGCGATTTATGTACGCGACCGCAGTGGTGCTGTCCGACCTGACTAGGATATGTTCGTCCCGAATTAACGGGAGAAACTTCCGCAGGGCAAAAAGGACGGTCAACAACTCGAGGCAGTTGATGTGCCAACGCAGCTGGGCCCCTTTCCAACGGCCTGAGGCTGCGTGCCCGTTGCATACGGCGCCGTGGCGCCATGCTCGTCTCGGGACTCGGGTCTGGAGCCAGTGTTGGAGCGGTCTCATATGCATCAACCCCAGCGGCGCGACCGCCGCGGAGGACGCCATATGCCCCAGGAGCGTCTGGAAAAGTTTTAAGGGGACCGCTGTGCCTGGCCTGAAGGCGGCGAGGCAGTTCAACACTGACTGGGCACGCTCGTTGGTGAGACGTGCCGACATTGAGACCGAGTCTAACTCCATCCTGAGAAAAGAGATGCTCTGAACTGGAGTGAGCTGGCTCTTTTCCCAGTTGACCTGAAGCCCCAGACGGCTGAGGTGCCTGAGCACCTGATCTCTGTGGGTTTTGCATAGTAACTCTCGTGAGAGGACAGAGACAGGCCAAAGGGGAGGACTTGTACTGATACACCTGGCCCCCGAACGCAAACCGCAGGTAGGGGCGGTGTCGGGGCAGGGTGGAGACATGAAGTACGTGTCCTTCAGGTCTACCGCTGCGAACCAATCTAGATGCCGGACGCAGGTTAAGCGTGAGCATTTTGAACGGGAGTTTGTGCAACGCTCGGTTGAGAACTCGCAGGTCCAAGATTGGTCATAAGCCGCCGCTTTTCTTGGGTACGATGAAGTAAGGGCTGTAGAAACCCATCTTCATCTCGGTTGGAGGGACAGGCTCTATCGCGTCTTTGGCCAGAAGAGTCGCGATTTCCGCGCGCAGGGAGTGGGCGTGTTCGCCGTGTACTGCGGAAAAGCGGACGCCCATGAAGGGGGACGGGGGCCTGGCAAACTGAATTGCGTAACCGAGTCGGATGGTCCGGGCCAGCCAGCGAGACGGGTTGGGAAGTGAAAGCCACGCGTCCAACCTCTGCGCTAGGGGCACCAAAGGGACGATTAATTTGACGTACCCGGCGGGGCTTCGCAGCGGGGCGGAGCAGGTAGGGCAGCGTTGGGCGGCGACGGGGCGACCCGCAGCTGAGGTGCTGAGAAAAGACTCAAAGCACTTACCTTGCTCCGCACACCCGGCAGGGGGCGGGTTAGCGACTGAGGAGGAGGTCCTGGGTAGGCGTCCTCTAGACTCATCGGAACCGGCCGGCCGGGGGACAGTCGTGGGGCTGAAGACGGGTGGTCCGTGTCCAGGAAGCCAGGACTGTTGATATCTGGGGGCAAAGTGCCGTGAGAACGGCATTTGCGGGCCAGGTGACCCAGAGACAAAAGGAAATAGCTCATTACAGAGAATATGAGAATGTGAAAATTAATTCAACAAGAAAAGATTCTCCTCCCGGCCCTCCACCGGGGACGGAGCGGTCTTACCAGCCTCCGGAGCTAACATCTTGGTCCCTGGGTTGAACGTCTACGGACAGCCTGGGAGCCTTCCGGGTCCTCGAGGGGGTCCGTGAGACGGGGGCGTCCGTTCCCTGCAGCGTGCTCGACGCTGGGGCTGAGAGCTGGGCCCGGGTTGAGGCAGAGCAGGGTGTTTCATAGCCGCAGGAGGACGCCCGTCGGTGAGCAGACGGGGCATGGCCAATGGCGGCAAGCTTGCGGCGGGGCAGGATGTGCAGTGGCCTCCGTCTGCCTCACCGCTGAGGACTGCTGGGCAGAGTCGTCAACGGTGGCGCCGAATGGACGGAGCTGGGAGACGGGGGTGTGAGAGAAGGTGTGCCTTGTCTGCCTCCCGCATTTCGACCAGGTCCAGTCCACAGGTGTGTTTCTGGACCACAAGGGGTGGCCATCGCCTGTTCGAGTGCCAGCGCTTCTGACCTCCGTGGCCCGGGGGCGCGGTTGGTCATCCAGCGCAGTTCCTGCAGCACATCAAGAACAGGACTACCCAAGGTGCAGGTTTTGAAGTGCCTTGGCCTGGCATTGGTTGCAGGAAGGGCCGTGGCGTGCAGAGTGGAAGCGGTCTGGGACCGTTCCACCGCGAGGGTAGTGAGAGCGGAGGAGCGAAAAAGCCTTGGCTTAGCTCAACTCGTCGTGCACGTCCGGGAAGAAGGGAACGGGGGGGGGGGCGTGGCTGTGAGCGGCGCACCTGCCCGCGGAACCGATCAAGTAGCCCGGGAAAGCATAGCGGATCTCCGTGCGTCAGGCTCAGGCTGGGCGGCAGACCCGAAGGTGGCGGCCCAGGCGAACGATCAGCATCCGATGCCGCTGTAACGCTCTCCGATGCAGCGGTGATGTCATCCAATTCTGAGGCAAGCAAGCGTGCCGGGGAGGCAGGCGGTTCGAGGGGGTTTACCCGGCGAACAGAGCCCGTCATATTCCCCAAATCGCCTTCATCGCCCGCAGCGCCTGCGCCGATCCCGTAGGAAGAAGGCGGAGCGCGGGGGGCGGTTGAAGTGGCTTTCTCTCATTACAAAAGAAAGCTGTGCGACCGCAATGCTATAACGGCCATGTTCTCACACTGAGAAGATGAACCATTGGAGAGAATACTCATCCCGAGCTCAGACGGAAGCAAGCAAGCAAGCGTGCCGGGGAGGCGGGCGGTTCGAGGGGATTTACCCGGCGAACAGAGCCCGTCATTGTCCCCAAATCGTGTTCATCGCCCGCGGCGCCTGCGTCAATCCCGTAGGAAGGAGGCGAGGCGCGGGGGGCGGCTGAAACGGCTTTCTCTCATTACAAAAGAAAGCCACACGACCGCAATGCTAGCAAACAAGCGTGCCGGGGAGGCGGGAAGTTCGAGGGGATTTACCCGGCGAACAGAGCCCGTCATTGTCCCCAAATCGTGTTCATCGCCCGCGGCGCCTGCGTCAATCCCGTAGGAAGGAGGCGAGGCGCGGGGGGCGGCTGAAACGGCTTTCTCTCACTACAAAAGAAAGCCACACGACCGCAATGTTGCCATGGCTATGTTCTCGCACTGAGAACATAAACCATTCATAAAACACTGCTTGCATGTGATCGCAGCCCAGGCATGCAAGATAGTGTTTTATGACCGAGAGAGGTGGGGAGAAAACACCGCATCCAGAAACTACACAGGGGCGGAAATTACATCTTTAAAAAGACGCGTCCTGAAAAGGACGTTCAACGCCGCTGTGTAATGCTCTTTCAGAGAAATAAACTCTTTTATGGAGAGAATCACTCTTTCAACTCTTTTAACTCTGCGCTGTCGAAGCGCCCAGGGGCAAACTGCACGCCGGCAGTGAAGAGAAAAGCCGCTGTAGTGCGCCGTAAATCCAACAGCAAAGCAGAGCGTCAGAGGATCAGAAGCAGGATCAGTTGTGTTACTCGCAGCTGACTGCATACACACGACCATCGGCTCAGAAGAAAATTACTGAATGAACGAGCGTATTTCTCTCGCCTTTATATCCGTATCCGGAGGCGGAGTATGCAAATACTGTTCGCCAACTCTCATTGGCCTTTTTTCATAGATCAGAGGTATCTTTCGGCGCTCAAGAGAGACCCCTAGTGTCGCTTCTTCGACACGACGTCGAAGTGAGCGACAGACGGGGAACCCAGATTTGTACTTCAAGAAAAATAGTTTACATTTTTTTAATGATTCATGCCACAAATACCGTCGATTAAACTTAACTTGTACTGAACCTGGAATATTCCTTTAAGAGAGTGAAATCTGTATTGTTAGCATTGCTGCATTTTGCATTTAAACATTTGAATAACAGGAGTGCTGTTTCGCTTCATTTGAGGTGGGATATGGCCTTTAATCAGCAGCAATAAAAATTAGCTTCATATACAAACTTTTATATAAAAAAAGTGGTCTATAATATGTCCTTATTCAGATAACTAAGTGCATGTGCATGTGTCTGCATACATTTGTGGATTTATCAGCAAGTGTCTAAGGAGGCCCCTAGCTAGATATTAATAGTTTATGGCAGAGCAAGGGTGCTGACTGTGTGCTGTGTGCAATAGTGTTGAGTTGACACTTGTTCATGAGTGTATATCTGATAGTTTGTGCGAGTGCCAAACCACATTTGAGTCTGCTAGGGCTGTGAAAGTGTTAACGGCCGTGCGTGCATACGTACGTGCACGCACGTGTGTGTGTGTGTGTGTGTGTGTGTGCATGTACCCAGGGCTGGCATGAGCAGGCCTGCTGCATATGAATGGGCTGAACATTGACAGTCAGGTGGCCAGGCCTGCAGACAGGTGGTGGTCTGTTTCACACACAGCCACTAATTGTGGTGAAGGTCAACTTTACAAGACATGCAAAAGAGAGAGAGAGAAGCACTGAAGAAATTCAGGCGGAAGATAGAGAGTGTTGGGGGTGAGGGAGGGATAGGGGCCGCTTGCTCACTCACAGGCTGTCTGTAGATCACTGGCCGCTTGACCGTGTTGTGCACTAATGGAGCTGGCAGGGCGGAATCAATTATTGGCCAGTGTGGATTTTCCCACAGGCTAGAGCTTGGGAAAGCCGGAGAACTCCTGGGCCAATACAGCTGGCACAGAGAGGACACTGGGAAAAGAGCCGGTGCCCCTGAAACAAGGACCTTTCTCTCTGATACATTTGTGACAAATTAGTTATGTTTCTTTTCTCGTACACCCTTGGTAAACCAGCAAAACCTAATTACCTCTGCTCTCTTTATCTGTCTGCACAGAATACACTTTAAAATATGCAAGATTTAATTTAGAGTGTGATTGTGACTCAGATGTTAAATTCACTGTCAAGAGTGTATCATGTACCATGGTTGCTTTTTGCACTGCCATCCTATTCCATTCCACCTCATGAAATGACTTGTCAAGTGAAGATTTTTTTTCTTGTATTGAGGTATTTCTAACATTGTCTCATGAGAAGATGTAGGCCTAATAATAATACAGAAGTGCGAAATCGCATGTAAAATCTTAAGAAATTGTAAGGCTTGGCTCGCACAGACTCATGCAAATTTTACTCCCATAGAGAAGAATACATTAAGCAACGAACAATGTTATTACCATAGTTTTACTCTAATCCAAACCTAAACCTAACCACAGTTTTAAAAGGAAAACAACTTTTTTGTATCACGGAAGAATGAAAATATCAGGGTTTTGAATGAGACAAGGAAGCGTATTACAGGTTATTTACATACAGTGGAAAGAAAAATATTTGAACCCTTTGGAATTACCTGCATTTATGTATGAATTTGTCTTAAAATCTAGTTTCTGAAGTTATAATAATGAACAAACACAATTTGATTGAACAAATAACACACAAATTATTTTATTGTTCTTGTATGTATTGAATACATCATTCAAACATTCACAGTGTAGGTGGGAAAAAATATGTGAACCCCTAGGCTAATTACGTCAAAAAAAGCTAATTAGAGTCAGGAGTTGGCAATCCTGGCATCCAATTAATGAAACAAGATTGAAGATGTGGGTTAGAATTATTTTGACTTATAAAAAACACTGAAACATTTTGAGTTTGCTATTCACAAGAAGCATCTGCTAACGTGGACCATGCCTTGCAAAAACTATATCTCAGAAGTCCTATGATCTAGAATTGTTGCATAAAGCTGGAAAGGATTACAAAGTTATCTCAAAGAGATTCAATATTCATCTGTCCACAGTCAGACAAATTGTCTATAAATGCAGATGATTTAGTACTGTGGCTACTCTCTCTAGAAGTGGCCGTCCAGCTAAGTTGACTCAAAGGGCACACAGCAGAATGCTCAGTGAGGTAAAAAAAGAACCCTAGAGAGACGGTTAAAGACTTGAAGGCATTATTGGAACTGGCTACAGAAAACATTGAACAGGCATGGAGTCCATGGCAGGACACCACAAATGAAGCCACTGCTTTCCAACAAAAACATTTTAAGACACCTGAAGTTTGCCAAAGACCACCTTGACACTCCACAATGCTACTGGGAAAATGTTTTGTGGACTGATAAAACTAAGGTTAAATTGTTTGGGAAGAACACACAGTACACTACGTCTGACATAAAAAGGGCACCGCATACTAACATGAAAACATCAGTGACGGTGACCCAACTGTGAAGTACAGTAGAGGGAGCATCATGATTTGGGGCTGCTTTACTGCTTTGGGGCCTGAGCCGTTTGCCATCATCGAGGGAAATCTTAATTCCCAAGTTTATCATGATATCCTACAGGCTAATGTCAGGATGGCTGTGCATCAGCTGAAGCTTAGTAGAAGTTGGGTGATGCAGCAGGACAATGACCTTAAACATTGAAGTAATGAGATCATATTTTATGACAAATTAATGCAGTAAACCAGCTGATTCCAAAGGGATACACATACTTTTTCTTGCCACTGTACTTCAGTCATTTGTATTGTATAAATATATATGGAATGTGTAACCAAATTTGTCCACAGATTTGTCTTTTTTTTAAATAAAATGTTGAATAGGAGGCTTGTTTAATTTGGTGCCTGTACAGTATGGTATAGATTTGGAATTCTATTTGTTTATTGGTTGTTCTCTATGGGAATAAAAGTCATATCATTTTGTACAAGCCAAGTTACATACAATATTATTATGAGTTGTCATGAGACTATGTTGTGTATTTCCTATATGGAAATGTTTAGGGAACGATCCCTTTAAAAAATAGCCAATTGACTTTAGTTATGTCACAGCCATGAACAATAATTTGCTACTTGCTAGTGGGTTTCAGGTGGTATAAATGGCTTTAACATACTCATTGTAGAGAGCATTTGATCAAACAAAATCTGTAGTGCAAGCTGAGTCGTCAATATTTTTGGTCCATGTTCCCGGAAGAGAATATTTGTACATTTTAAAAGCGTGTATCTTCTAAAAGTTTATTTTGTCAACTTTTAGGAGTACACGAGCATGCTGAAGCTAATAGGCATGAACTGAAAGCCAGAAAACTCCTTTTGTAGTTTATTTGATGATTATGATGAGCTGGCTGTACATTATTTTGCTAATTTATGGCAACTTACCAAATAAATAAATAAATGGCCATGAAGTATTAATTTGAGTCAAAACTATTTTATTATGTATGAAGAAAGAGACCACAGAGTGAGAGACAAGAAACTAGCACAGCTATGTAGGAAATCCTTTATCAATAGAGACAATACTATCAATAATATTTTTATATCATGCCACATTTCTTTAAATGATACAACATATAATGCCACACTTGACCAACCATAATCAAGTTTTCCAGTGCCTTGTAATAATGTCAAAGAAATCATTGTCAATCATTGATTTCACAACACATCAACCTTCATGCAATGAGTGAGGCAAGACGTTTTGATGCCTTTTAGACTTTTCCGCCCATTCAGACGCCAGTCTGGAGCTCCTGAAAGTCACAGCATCAAACCGAGTGCCCTGAATGGCCCTGTGAGGGTTCAGTCCCCTGTTAGTGCTGTCATGTGTCACTCTGCAATGAGGAGAAAGGACGTGGCGAGCGCTGGGGCCACTGTGCGATTGAACCGGACCTTAGGGGGGCTTTCAGAAGCAACAGGCAAGTGACACAACCCCAGTCAAATGGGTAGCTGAGCATGTGTGTGTTTGAGTGGATGATTGAGTAAACTAGACAGACTCAAAGAAAAGAGCACAAGGGTGGACAGACAGATGGGGAGAGAGATGTGTGTTCTTGTGTCAGCTTGTGGAGGGTAAAAGCGGAACTGCGGGTATATTTTCAGCACTCGGTTTAAATACAGCCAAGACTCCCTCAAGACATGTGACACCGATGTCACTCACTGAGCTATCATCAAACGCACACTGACATACACATTGTTCTAGTTTCATTGTAAGTTATACTCTATCAAACCTTCATTCCAGACAGATTACAAAAGAATATTTTTTGACTTTTCCCTCAGTTTGTTAGAACACATAGAAATCATGTTTACAGTAATGCACTTACAATGTAAGCCTATGGGGCAGGACATTACACCAGAATACATTTTAAGGCCCTATGCAAGTATGTAAATGCAAACACTTCTAGCTAAGCAAGCTCAATTTCATGCTCATTTGTGTTCCAAAATGTGTCAGACTGAAATTCATTATAAAATGCAAGTACACGTTGCATTTTCGACATTGCCACAAGGGGCACTATAATGTGAACTGTCTGCAGTGTTGCCAGATGTACGATAATTATCGTATTTGTACGATAATTTTGACCTCTGTACGATGTACGATCAATAATGAAAAAAAAATCCCATAATGTACGATAATTTCAGAGTTTTCAGTCGTTCGTCCAAACACACATCCTACCGCTTCTCTCTCAGACCCCGAATCATTTCGCAGGCTCGGCTGCCTGCACGCAAGAACGTATATATACACACACACACACACACACACACAGCACAAGTGGATTTGGCATCCGATGATGACAGCGACTTAGAGATCGAATTTGAATCTTTTTTGTGTTAATTGTGCACTTTTTTCTTTTTTGTGCACTTTTTTTCGGCATATCTTTTGCACTTTGGAAAAAAAAAGTTATTCAGACTTCCTCCAGTTAATGTGAGCGTATTATACAGCTTGTTCAAATTGGCTGTAAAATTATTTGGAAAATAAAATTGTTGGAAAATAACTATATTTTATGCGTTTGGTTTGTGTACGATAATTTTTTTCAAAAAACGATAATTTTGAGGTTTTGGTACGATACTTCGACATTTCTAATCTGGCAACACTGACTGTCTGCTTCTACGGTTAGTTTTCTCTTTCAAAACGACTACTGTCATGGTTTGGAACAGTTTGAAGAGAATATTGCTGAACAAGTAAGTTAAAGTATATATTTATGGCAACTTACCTAAATAATTATACATCCAGTTTATTGACACAGAATTTTGAAGGTAACTCTATTGCCCCCTTGAGTAATGAGGTTTGTTACAAAATAACTTAAGAATGCACAGTTAGCATGTTCATTTGGACCACGTGTTGGCCAAGCACGCGCATCTGTATATGCATACTTGTGTAAAATATTTTTTTGGCTTTAAAGGCCTAGTTCAACCAAATATAAAAATTCTCTTTTTTAAAAAAAAATCATTAAATCAGTAATTAAAAATTATTTTGCTGAATACAAATAAATGTTTTATTCATTCAAAAATTAAAAGTTAACACATGGAAACATGGAATCAACCTTTAACCATATATGCCCCCGCCCCTTGAATGAGGCACACCCTTACATCCCTAGACATAGACTTGACATTTTTTTTTAAAAATCCTACCCCATTCTCCATCTTCTAGTAATAAATTAAATTCTCTCTCCCATAACCTCTTAAGAGACGTTAAATCCCTGTCCTCTAGACTCTGAATTAGCCAGGAATAGTACGCAGAAGCTTCATGACCTTTTCTAAAAGCAGCAAGCACCATCTCAAGAGTGTCTGCCATTGAATTGAGATCTGGGAATCCCAAACCACTGTATAATATTTTCAAAGGATCTCAAAGCTCCATTTTCATACAGATCACCCAGCATAGCAACTCCCTTTTCATTCCATTCTGTCCAGCAAAAGGGGGACTTGTTAATAACAAATAAATGTAAACAAAGAAACAGATTAATATTTAAGTCCTTTTTTTACTATAAATTCTCCTCCCTTCCCAGTAGGTGGCGATATGCACAACAAATGTGAATCCCCAGAAATGATGGAAGAAGAACGTGAAAGTTAAAGTGGATATTTATAGTAAAAACTTAAATATTGATCTGTTTCTCACCCACACCTATCATATAATTTCTACATTCTAGATTTAACCACTGGAGTCTTATGGATTACTTTTATGCTGACTATATTTCCTTTTTGGACCTTCAAAGTTCTAGCCACCATTTACTTGCATTGTGAGGACCTACAAAGCTGAGATATTCTTCTAAAAACCTTGGTTTGTGTTCTGCAGAAGAAAGAAAGTCATATACATTTCAGATAACATGAAGGTGAGTAAATTATGAGAGAATTTTCATTTTTGGGTGAACTATCCCTTTAAACTGCACATAGTTTCAATGGTTTAAGACTTTATATGTGCTTACATGAGTCTAGTTTGATAAAGTACTAGCATACTAGCATACTAACCATGTTTATGCAAACTTAAATACAATCTTTTAACACCTGTCATGACCATAGAAAGCCAGTAAACCCTGTAACTGTTTTATGAGACGTGTTAGGGAAAAGGATAATAAAACAATTAAGCTGTTTACATAGCCTAGAGAAAAATCTGCCCACAGGAAATATTTTGCATACAATATGACGTCTTCGTCTCAAGTCACATCACTTAAAACACATTTGTAAAAATGACCAATCACTTCTATAGATGTAAAGCATTTAAAGTGGAACAAATCACTTAAAAGTACCTTTAAACTTAGAATGTGCATGCACAAAATATAGCCTTTTGAAAACCATACAGGTACTTTAGAAATTGATGGTTCATCTCTTAGCTCATATAGTCCTCAGTCACCTGTGCTCAGTACATCATAGCTCTTAGAAACTTCTAGACTTCTAGAAAGAACAACAGTGAGTTACACACAGAAATACAAACTCACACAGTGTGAAAATGAATGGGTGCTACAGTTTAACTATGCTGTATATATACAGATATAATGCAGAAATCTCTTAACTCCATCATATTGTTTATGATTACAGTCAGACAGCTATGGGATATGTAAATGTAAAGTTGTTCTCATACTCATGTTTAAAGACTGGGAAGATGGGCCCGTAAGATAAGGATATAAGATACAAGAGTGTGTTGTTTGTTTGACATGGCTGGAGGTGAATACCTAATGCTTATTTTGAGGGGGCTCTGGGATGGGGGTTGAGGTGGGGAGTGTGGGAGAGAGTTTGCTTATCATGGGAAAGGAGAGCAAACTAGTGTGTGTGTTGGTGTGTGTTAAGAGTTTAAGACGGGGTCGTAAGACGTGTGGCTGGGAATAGGAGATGTGAGTGTGTGCGTGTGTCCTGAGGCAAAGTGAAACAGACAAGCCCTGACGCAGAACAGGATCTATAGATCTCTATGACTGACAGATCTGTGAGCGGTGTAACTGAGTCTTTACTCTAGATGAGATGACGATGACAGTGATTTACGACAGAGCACTTTTTGTAACAGTTACTGGGCAACAACGATATACCATACCAATCACAGTAAACCTTTTAAAATGTGCACCCTAAGGCTGAAATTAAAATAATCTATTCACTGTCAGGTTGTGGCAAACTCATATGACTTTTTTTATTTTGTCTTTGGAAAACACAGAATGGTCAGTCTGCTCTTTACTAAGCTATATAAGTGAATCGGGACTGATGCTGTTAAGCTCCGAAAAATTGTCGTAATAAACTGAAAACTTTCCCTCCACTGTACCTCTCAAATCTCATACAATGAAAATATTTCTTAAATTCCACATATTCCAATCCAGTGCTTTGCAATCAGTTATGAAGCACTCATGAACAAATGGCATTCGCCATGCACGTTAAAATTTCGATTTAATTCGTATTAAAACAATCATTTTTAAATGTCACCTAAACGCTTTAGTCCGGCTGAATTGTACCAGTCCAATTTTTGAGAAGTTAGACTAACAGATCTAGATAATGTGATTGTAGCTCAGCTTCATCTAGCATGTACACGTGTTAATCGGACTAGAATTGACCTCGGCATTGGGACCATAATCTGAAAGACAGAGGTGACGTGTGACGTGCATTTAACACTTCCTCAGCTGATTTCCTTTCTTCTAATATTCGATTACCAGTGTTGGGTAAGTAACTCTAATGAAGTAATTAATTACTAACTACTAATTACATCTTCTACAGTGTAATTAGATTGCTGCACTAATTACGCTGTCTGAAAAGTAACTGCATTACTTATTACTAATTACTTTCTAAAACTCAATGAAAAATACAAGGATAGACATGAAATTTAAATCATATAAAATTAAATAAATTATTCACTGTAACGGGGTTCAGAAGACTGACGAGGAGGGTGGACACAGAGGCGGGGGTGTAACTCAAAAAGGTAAGCTTTTAATTAATATTTAGAGGACAGTGAACATGAAACAATCTATACAGAGCTCTCTCTCAAGGCCAACACTGGACTGGCATTTCTCTCTCTAACTGGCGGTGCTGTGGCTCTTTAATGCCGCTCTCCCCGTGCTCACTGAAATTAGAGACAGGTGTTAGACATAATTTAGCTCAGGTGCAAGCGCCCTTACCGCTTTCCCTCTCCGGACGGGCGCTTGACCACGCCCCCGCTGCCACATTCATGAACTGGTCAAAGAATTTAAGGGGGCTGCATTAAATTAGAAAACATACATTTTATCATTAGATGTTAAATTTCTATTTTAAATTCACTATTGTTGTATTTGTTCTATAGTCTATACAGTATTTAATACAATTTCATCAGAAGTAACTGTAATTAAATTACTGAAAAATTAAGAGTAATCCCTCACTTACATTTTTTAAATGAATAAGTAATTTAAATACAAAAAATAATTACTTAGTAATGCATTACACCCTAAACTGTTGATTACACATTATGTCATGTATACTTGGACAGGCAGATGTAGAGTTTCACATATTTAATCAGTGATCAATGGAAACATGTAAATTCTTCATGCTGCAACTCCCCAATGTTCAAGCCAAATGTACGCCATTGAAGATAGTAGCTTCAAAATGTAAAAAATTAGCTCAGTTATAACTGCACATGTAAACGTACTGATTGACATCAAAGTAGCACAATGAGACTCCAAATTTGAATGACACAGTTGAGATTTAACAGCTACAGAGGGTGGCAAGATTTTCAGTGAATAACTTACCTAACCCCAACCTTAACCCTAATTAACCCTAAACAAAACCCCCCCCACTGTAGTTCAATGATAACTGCACATGTAAACATACTGACTGACATCAAAGTAGCACAATGAGGCACCATATGTGAATGACGCGATTGAGATTTGACAGCTGCAGCGGGCGGCAATATTGTCTGTGAATAACTTAAATTTCAGATTTTTCCTCATAAAATTAAGCTAATGTGCGGTTTCAGAATACTTGGAATGTTGTGCACAAGTCATATGGACTACTTTCATGGGATTTCAACGCAATCCTATACATCATGATCAGTAACGAAACACTGAAGAACCAATGACATTCTGCATCATTCAGTAAGTTTACATGCACTTAAAAGTTGGATTTGATTCAGACTAAAACAACAATTAGTCTTTTTAAAATGTGTAAGCGCAAAACCCACTGTAGTTTGATGTTATATGCACTTGTAAATATACTAATTGACATCAACATAACATTGACATAACACATCTTAAGGAGCCAGTCTGAGATTTTTTCTGTAAATAACTTGTCCTTCACAAAATTATGCGGTTTCGGAATACTTGAAATATATAGCGCACAAATAACATGGACTACCTTTATGGTGCTTTTTTGTTAATTTTGGAGTGTTCCAGTCCCTTCCAGTTTTCCAGAAAGTCAGTCATACAGGTTTGGAACATCATGAGTGTGAGTGAATAATGACAGAACTTTTCGGTTTTGGGTGAACTATTCCTTTAATATCACTGTGATTGCATATGTAAGACTTTGAATTACTGGAGCTGCAGCGAAAACAATCTTCCAATGCTCATATGCATGGTCAACAAAAACAAGCAAAGCGAACCCCTTCGCGTCCACCACCAAAGGCCTGGGGGTCCATAATTAACCAGCATTCTTTCAAGGACTCCTGTTATTTAACTCAGTCAGCCAAGCCTTTGTTCCACTCACACACGCTCACACACTCTCATCACAAACACACACACATACAAAGTTCTCCCACACTCCACCACATCTGTTTTTATTTCTTCTCTGTCTGTGAACCCCCACTCCACCATTACATACACGCACACACACACACACACACACACACACACAAAACAAAAACACACACACTCTCATCTCCTCTCTCTTCTTCCCAATGGTCCCGGCAGGCACAATGTCACGAAACCTGATGCCCCCCACCCACCGTGCCTCCCTCCTTCTCTCCTCCCTTCTGCTGTTCCCTCGTTCCTGCAGTTGCTGAATGTCAGATATAAGGTGTCAGAATGGTGTGCACACAGGATGCATCAGGGCATGTGAGTGCGGCTGCTGCCGCCCGCTCCCAGAGTTGACATAGTAAACCAATCCGGGCGAGTCGCTGTGTTGAGGGGCCTGGGGGACTGGCAGGGGAAGTGGGTGCCACACATATTCACATACACACACAAACACAGTAGCGGTGGGAGGGAGAGTGCTGGCTGAGCGGCGCTCACACGGAGATTGGGTTACAGCAGAATTAGATCAGAGCTGTGGGAACCAGCACCTCGTCAGGCACACACACACACACACACACACACATGTGCACACATGGCTGAGTGCTCACATATGCAGTTGTGCTATGTACACAAACACACTCTGACAGAATGTCACACACACACACATTTACATGCACGGTTGTAGACATAAACACACCTGTATGGCATATATCAACCAGCTGCAGACACTTTGACACATTTATTAATATTTCTTATGTGTGTGCTTACAATATAAATACATGCACACTCTTAAAACTGAGTACCTCTTCAAACCTTTAGATGAGTTGGACAGCATTCTTTAACACATTCTTGCAAGTAATTCTTAGTTTCTAAGCAATGTTATTGGGTGCTGGACTGATTATGCACATCTTGTGTTAATACAGCATCAGTCAAAAATGTGAACACTACTATTTTGTGCAATTTAGAATAATAGGGTGTTTCTTCAACTTCGGACACTTTTAGCACTATGAGGTGACATTTCTATTAAACATTTTCACTCTTTCACTATATGTACATGCAACAAAGCGTCATTTTTGTAATTTTTTTCTGAAAGACATGAAAAGTCCCTAAATAATATTTAAATATTATATAAATTCCTAATTAATATTTTCACACTTTTGTAGGCTGATTTTATTCATAAGAATCTTGAATCTATATAGGGCCAACATAGTTTGTTGTGGTTGAAATGATACCACAATTTTGGGACAGTCATAATTTTTTAAAAATTTAGAGAATTTTCATCAATATATATATATATACACACACTACTGGTCAAAAGTTTTGAAACACTTACTCATTCTTTATTATAATTTTTTTTATATTAATAGTAAAGTCCTCAAAACTATGGAATAACATAAATGGAAATATGGGAATTATGTTTTGACTAAACAAAATCCAATAAAATAAATCAAAACTGTGTTATATTTTAGCATCTTTAAAGTAGTCATCCTTTGCCTAGAATTTGCAGACATACTCTTGACATTTTCTCAACCAACTTCTTGAGGAATCACCCTGGGATGCTTTTTAAACAGTATTGAATATCTATATTGGGTACTTATTGGCTGCTTTTTTTTTTTTTGGTCCAAGTCATCAATTTCAAAAACTTTTTTTTAAATTAAATGTTTTATAATGAAATGAATTAATATGGTGGCACAATTAAATTTTTGTCTACAAAACCAATTTCAAACATTTAAGCCTTCAGATCAAAATATCAAAATATTTCAGTCAAGTGTTTGAAAACTTTTGATCGATAGTGTGTATATAAATGTAATATTTGTATTTGTAATATGGATTTTTATAGTTTAATATTAAAAGGCCAAAACAGTCAAATCTATACATAAAAGGCATTAGCAAAAATAAATTATGGTAAAAAGTTTCCAATTTAGTTTTACTGAGACCTTAAAAAGACAAAAAGTTGAAATCTGTTAGTTTTAATAAAAATCAACCTCTTGGACATGAAGCTTGAAGCTGAGGAAACACCAAATAAAAAAAATGCTATGAAATAGCACAAATGAAAATATGGGAATTATGTACTTTAATTGAATCAAATTAAATTAAATAAAAACTTTTAGATTCTTCAAAGTAGCCAAAGTAAGCTTCATGAGTTATCGACCTGTGATACTTTTTAAACAGTATTGAGCATGTATTGGTCCAACTCATCCATTTAAAATAAATAAATAATAATAATTAAAATGTAAGTTGTGTAAAGAAATTCATTCGTAGGCACAATTTATGTTTGTTATTAGAAGCATGGGCGCCTGCAGGATTTCATCTGAGGGTATGCACAGAAATCTGTCTTGTAGAACCTTATATCTAGGGGAGTTTGGGGTCATGCTCACCCGGGAGAATTTTATCTGCAAAAACAACACCAAAGTGTTCAATTCTGGTGACTTTGAGAAAGCATTTTTTTCTTGAGTATGAGTAGCGTTCATTAAACTATTGGTTAAAGCATTTCTTTCAGTAACCATTCAGAACAGACGTGTTCTTGCGTTAAAAAAGCAAAAGAACCACAACGAATAGAAGAACTCAAGTGTCCTGAGATATGAGGAAGATATCAGTAGAAGAAGTTCTTTTTAAATTAAAGCGGCATCTAAAAATGCAGCGCTCCTGTGAGAGATGCCAAAAACACAGTGATCTGTGACGCAATTTTCAAAAGACATCCATCTAGCGAATGTTTACAAGGACAACGACTGAAAAACAGCATGAGCGGACACAATAAACATTCAGTTTGAACAGTCCGTTGTTCACATGACAGCACAAGCTCAAGTTTCTCAAAGTTACCTCTCAAAAAGACAGACTTTTGTTTCAGTTGACTGTAGGTAAATTTACACTGTATCCAGCGCTGTATTCTTAAATATCCGATACTGTTTTACTGTGTGAGAAACCGCTCCCAATGATTCAGTGTGAGAGCTCTGAATGAATTGTACTGAATCACAAATCGATTCAGACCAATTTGCTGAAAAGAACTGACTGAAAATAATTATTAATTTGCAAATTGGGCATTTTAAACTGCCACGGGTCACAGTTCATGATTGATGAAATATTATGGGAGTAATTATTACTCATGTCAGTCGGAGCACTCATGGTATGCACAGTGTGTACAGCCATACAGCTGCAGGCGCCACTGATTAAGTGTGTGTTTGAGGTACTGGGCATCACTCCTGTCTTTGACTTCATATTGAGTGGGGAAAACACAGTTGGAATAAAGGAGTAAAGGAGGAGGCATGCAGATTGAATGAACTTGACAACTTTATTTCCTCCTTTTTCAAATGCTAATGCCCCCAGTGTGCCAATGCAGGGGAGCAACAGGCTCTTCAAAAATCACCCCCATGATTCACAACACTTCACAACAGCGTGTGAACCAAACTAGCCTTTGTGACCTAGGCCAAGAGATGTAACCCCTTCAAAAAATCTAGGAGAAACAGATTTCTCACATCTTTCTCAAGAGCAGCAGAGCCCATGATAAAGAAATGAAGTCTGCAACTTAACACCTTTTATGATGTAGATTTGTATTCATCTGGTAGTATCTAGAGATAACTATACAGCTGTTGACCTCAGTCACATACTCATCAAACTCACAATTAAACAAGATGCATCCATAGGTTTTAGTACTGTATATAATTTGATGTCACAACAGTTATATACAATTGTTAGTTCTGGTCCTCTTTTCTGATTGTACAACCGACATTCCACGAGTCGCTAATAATATTATTAAATAATATTTATTACAGCACGGAAGACACATAATTGTTTGCATTTAGACAGACTCTGCGACATGTATACATGTTATAATATTACTTTACTGATAAATTTACTTTGTCAATCAAATCAAATTACTAATTAGTTTACCTTTAAGCTATTTTCTAAAACACTTTTCACTAAAAAGTTAGTTTTTTGCTCAACAAATTTAAAATAATGTTTATACTTCCACATTGTTTATTGTTGCACACAAGTCATGCATTCATCGGCACCATGCTTTTCTCCCTTACAATGAATTATTATGGGGCGTATGACCTTCAACTGTCACAGAAACTCAAAGAGACATACATATGAACCAAATATTTAATAATAATAAATAGGCTTGGGATCTACATCTTTTTCATGCATCCATAATCTGAAGTTCCCTGTCTGTCGCTCACTTCGACGTCGTGTTGAAGAAGCGACACTAGGGGTCTCTCTTGAGCACCAAATATGCCTCTGATCTATGAAAAAAGGCCAATGAGAGTTGGCGAACAGTATTTGCATACCCCGCCCCTGGATACGGATATAAAGGCGAGGGAAATACGCTCGTTCATTCAGTAATTTTCTTCGGAGCCGATGGTCGTGTATGCAGCCAGCTGCGAGTGACATAACTGTTTCCTGCTTCTATCCTCTGACGCTCTGCTTTGCTGTTGGATCTACGGCGCACTTCAGCGGCTTTTCTCTTCTTTGCACGGCATGCAGTTTGCCCCTGGGCGCTTCGACAGCGCAGAGTTAAAAGAGTTTTCCTATAAAGAGTAATTTTCTCAGTAAAAGAGTTTAATTCTCTGAAAGAGCAATACACAGCGGTGTTGAACGTCCTTTTCAGGACACGTCTTTTTAAAGATGCCATTCAACCTCTGTATAGTTCCTGGATGCGGTAGACTGCTCTCCGCTTCAGACGGCCACAGGCACTGTCTCGTGTGTCTGGGCGCCGATCACACCGAGGCAGCATTTGTGGATGGTTCATGCTCTCACTGCGAGAACATGACCATGGCAACTGTGCGGTCGCGGCGCGCTTTCAATAGAAAATAGGCGATTTGGGGAGGGCAGCGGGTGCAGCTCTGCCGGGTACGCCCCCTTGGACCACCCGCCCCTCGAAACGCTCGTTGACCCCCGTCCGTGCTTGAGGCAACGGCGACTCGCCTCCGGGCCGGTCTGCCTATCCTCTGGAGTTCGAGGTGGATGAGCTCACCGCTCCATCGGCGTCTCAACAGTCCCGGCTTCCTGGATACGGACCACCCGTCTCCAGCCCCACGACTGTTCCCCGGCCGGCCGGTTCCAACGAGTCTAGAGGAGGCCTACACTGGACCTCCTCCTCAGTCGCCAACCCGCCCCCTGCCGGGTGTGCGGAGCAAGGTAAGTGCTTTGAGTCTTTTCTCAGCACCCCAGCCACAAGTCGCCCTGTCGCATGCTCCGCCCTGCTGTGAAGCTCCGCTGGGTACGTCAAAATTAATTGTCCCTTTGGTGCCCCTAGCGCAGAGGTTGGATGCGTGGCTTTCACTTCCCAACCCGCTGGCTAGCCCGGACCATTCGACTTGGTTACGCAATTCAGTTTGCCAGGCCCCCGCCTCCTTCATTCCCCCTTCATCGTCCGCTTTTCCACAGTGCATGGCGAACATGCCCAGTCCCAGCACGCGGAAATCGCTACTCTTTTGTTCAAAGACGCGATAGAGCCTGTCCCTCCAACCGAGATGAAGAAGGGTTTCTACAGCCCTTACTTCATCATACCCAAGAAAGGCGGCGGCTTACGACCAATCTTGGACCTGCGAGTTCTCAACCAAGCGTTGCACAAACTCCCGTTCAAAATGCTCACACAGAGACACATCTTAACCTGCGTCCGGCATCTAGATTGGTTCGCAGCAGTAGACCTGAAGAACACGTACTTCTATGTCTCCATTCTGCCTCGACACCGCCCCTTCCTGCGGTTTGCGTTCGATGGCCAGGCGTATCAGTACAAAGTCCTTCCCTTCGGCCTGTCTCTGTCCCCTCGCGTCTTCACGAAAGTCGCAGAGGCAGCTCTTGCCCCGCTCCGAGAAGCCGGCATCCGCATACTCAATTACCTCGACGACTGGCTTATTCTGGCCCACTCGCGAGAGTTACTATGTGCTCACAGAGACCAGGTGCTCAGGCACCTCAGCTGTTTGGGGGTTCAGGTCAACTGGGAAAAGAGCAAGCTTACTCCAGTCCAGAGCATCTCTTTTCTCGGTATAGAGTTAGACTCGGTCTCAATGTCAGCACGTCTTACCAACGAGCGTGCCAGTCAGTGTTGAGGTGCCTCGCCGCCTTCAGGCCAGGCACAACGGTCCCTTTAAAACATTTCCAGAGGCTGCTGGGGCATATAGCATCCTCCGTGGTGGTCACGCCGCTGGGGTTGATGCATATGAGACCTCTTCAACACTGGCTTCAGACCCGAGTCCCGAGACGAGCATGACGACACGTCACGCACCGTGTGACAATCACCCCCGCCTACTGCCAAACATTCAAACCCTGGACAGACCTCTGTTTCTTAAGGGCAGGAGTACCCTTACAGCAGGTGTCCCGACGCGTCCTGGTCACGACAGATGCCTCCAGATTGGGTTGGGGTGCCATTTACAATGGGCACGCAGCAGCAGGCCATTGGAAAGAGGCCCAGCTGCGTTGGCACATCAACTGCCTCGAGTTGTTGACCATCCTTTTGACCCTGCGGAAGTTTCTCCCGTTAGTTCGAGACAAACCTATCCTGGTCAGGTCGGACAGCACCACTGCGGTGGCGTACATAAATCGCCACGGTGGCGTACGTTCCTGCCACATGTCACAACTCGCCCGTCGACTAATGTCGCTGCGCGCCACTCACATCCCCGGCAACCTCAATGTGATAGCAGATGCGCTGTCATGATAACGCTTGCCTGGCGAAGAGTGGAGGCTTCACCCCCACTCGGTTCAGCTGATCTGGGGATGGTTCGGCAAGGCCCAGGTAGACCTGTTTGCCTCCCAAGAGACCTCCCACTGCCCGCTCTGGTACGCCCGCTCAGATGCTCCCCTCGGGGCAGATGCACTAGCACACAGCTAGCCAGTGGGGCTGCGCAAGTATGCATTTCCCCCAGTGAGCCTTCTTGCACAGGTGATGTGCAAGGTCAGGGAGGATGAGGAACAAGTCACACTTGTGGCTCCTTACTGGCCCACCCGGGCCTGGTTCTCGGATATTGTACTCCTCGCGACAGCCCCTCCCTGGTGAATTCCCCTGAGGAAAGACCTTCTTTCTCAGGGACGGGGCACACTCTGGCATCCGCATCCAGACCTTTGGAACCTCCACATCTGGTCCCTGGATGGGACGCGGAAGATCTAGCTGGTCTACCACCCACGGTCATAGCCACGATCAACCAAGCCAGAGCCCCTTCTACCAGGCAACTCTACGCCCTGAAATGGCGTCTGTTCATGAATTGGTGTTCTTCCCGAGCAGAAGACCCACAGAGGTGCGCAGTTAGGTCAGTGCTCCTGTTCCTACAGGAAAGGCTTGAGGGGAGGCTGTCCCCTTCCACCTTGGAGGTGTATGTTGCCGCTATCGCAGCTCACCACGACCCAGTAGACGGCAAGTCCCTGGGTAAGCACGACTTAATCGTCAGGTTCCTAAGAGGTGCCCGGATGCTAAATCCCTCCCGGCCAAACCTGTTCCCCTCCTGGGATCTCTCGGTGGTCCTTGCCGGTCTTCAGAGATCCCCCTTCGAGCCGCTAGAATCAGCTGGACTCAGGGCCCTCTCCCTAAAGACGGCCCTGCTGATCATGCTCGCCTCCATCAAGAGGGTCGGGGACCTGCAAGCGTATTTCCCTCGCCTTAATTTTTCTTAGGATACATATGTGATCCTAAGACCTCGACCGGGCTATGTGCCCAAGGTTCCTACTACGCCCTTCAGAGATCAGGTAGTGAACCTGCAAGTGCTGCCCCGGGAGGAGGCAGACCCAGCCCCCTCACTGCTGTGTCCGGTACGTGCTTTGCGTGCCTACCTGGAACGCACCCAGAGCTTCAGACGCTCTGAGTAGCTCTTTGTCTGCTTTGGGGGACAGCAGAAAGGGAACATTGTCTCCAAACAGAGGCTGTCCCACTGGGTGGTGGACGCCATCCTGTTGGCCTATCACACCCGTGCCACCCCCTCTACGGGTTCGAGCCCAGTCTACCAGGAGCGTGGCATCCTCATGGGCACTGGCTAGGGGCACCTCCCTAGCAGACATTTGCAGAGCTGCGGGCTGGGCAACACCTAACACCTTTGCAAGATTTTACAATCTCAGGGTTGAGTCAGTCTCGTCCCGTGTTTTCTCAGGTCTGAGCCCGTAGAACTCGGTACATGTCGACGGTCTGACCGGGTGAATCGCTTGCGTCCAGCGCCTTTTCCCTCTGCCTAGGTAAAACAGTGCGCCTTTTTCCCAGGAGACCCCTTTAGGTTCCTGGTTGATTCCTCCCTAGCCCTCTTGGGTCCACAGTTCAGTGGAGGAACTCGCCAACCAGTCCACTACGGGTACCCCAGGCTACCCCTACTGGAATAGGTGCTCCACAGATCAGGCCTCCTACACAGACTCGTCCTGTGTGTACTTCCGCGGTACGGTCACCTTACGAGCTGACCTGCGTCTCCCTTAGGCAGTCCTTCACTGCCCTCCAGTCACCGTGTTGTAGCAACTCCCCCCTCCTCGAGGCTGGATCTACCACTGCGCCATTCTTCCCACATGTGACCGAAGAGGCCATGTGATGTATTTTGCCACCTTCACCTCCCCTTTCGGGCGGGTGTGGCCTTCGCAGGGTCTTTTCCCCCTGAAAGAATAGGAATTCAGCTGCTCTTACTCTATGCCGAGAAAACATAGAGAGAAAAGAGGCCCAGACAGGCTTGGCCCGTTCCCTAGTTGTAAGCGTCGCCTTGTTTCCCTCTAGGGTAACCAAAAGGATTCCGACGACTTTTTTGGGGCATTGGGGAAGAGTACGTGCAGTCTGAACACAGTTGGTCGCTTCTGCACGTGAAATACCTGCCCGCTTCTGTGTCAGCAGCACACGTACACGGCTCAGCGCATGGTGTGATTTGAAGTGGACCCCTAATGTCGCTTCTTCGACACGACGTCGAAGTGAGCGACAGACGGGAAACGTCTCGGTTATGCATGTAACCTCCGTTCCCTGATGGAGGGAACGAGACGTTGTGTCTTCCCGGCCACGTCGCTGAGCCGAGCACACTCCCGGCTCCTCAGAAAAATCCTGAATGAACGAGCGTATTTCCCTCGCCTTTATATACGTATCCGGGGGCTGGGTATGCAAATACTGTTCGCCAACTCTCATTGGCATTTTTTCATAGATCAGAGGCATATTTGGCGCTCAAGAGAGACCCCTAGTGTCGCTTCTTCAACACGACGTCTCGTTCCCTCCATCAGGAAACGGAGGTTACATACGTAACGAGACGATTTTTCAGATGATTATCGATATATATATATATATATATATATATATATATATATATATAAGGGTTTTTTAAGATTGTTGTACAATAGTCTGTCTTTTAAAATCAATTTCTCAACTCAACTTTGGTAAAGTGTGAGTGGCAGGATAAATTAAACGGGGTTGCAGACTAAACGTGACTGGCTGACAAAAATTATTTTCTAGAATTTTCCATAATTCGAGGCTACTCAAAAATCTGCAGCTCCACATAGTGTAACTCACATATGGCACTTTTCCACTGCACGTTACGGTTTGACTTGACTCGCATTACTTTTCTAAGATTGCTTTTCCACTGCATTATAGTGCTGACTCAACTTGGGTGGGATTATAGGCTGATCGTCATAGTTGTGCCACCTCTACTGTCATGACATCATCTTAAATGTGACACAAAACAATAAACAATAACACGACTGCTAGCTGTTAGCTACTAGCTCATTGTGCTGCATAAAGCAGTTGTTGCATAGTGATTTTACACAAGTGTAACAGTTAAATTGGCCTGATTGTTTTAGAAGCAAGCTTCCAGTAGCTGGTCAACTAAATAAAGTGAAGCTATCAAGCAGAGTATAGAGTTAACGAAACAAAACGTACCATCCTCCATCGTTGACTCCAGCCAAGCACTCTTCCTCACATTGCTCGCCGGTTTAGACAGTGTCCATTTGGTGAAACCACTTCAACTTTTCCTTGATGGTTCTTTAGTCACTTTTATTTTTTTTCTTTTCTTTTCTCTTCACTGTTGGGTCTGGTGGTAGCTTTGTGCAGCCAACAGCTGATACACTTCCTGAGAGAATTTTTTGTTTTGTTCATCGCTAACGAGAGGAATGTCTGCACCTTGTTTATTGACCACCTCATTGTTTTGCACACAGCCATTTCTTTTTACAATTCAAAAATTGCATGTACAAATGATACTGCTGTCGTTGTTGCTATAGCTGTTGCTTTAAAACTAGCAGGTTGATGTCCCATGTTGAAAATCTAGTGATGCTGGTAGTGAATATTTTCTCTGACCAATCAGTGATCTGCAGGGTTTTGACGTCACATTTAGTATCGGCTCGCTTGGAACCTCGAATGAGGTGGTACTAAAAGTCAAGTCAAGAGAGACCTGGAAGCCGACAGTGCTTACATTTGATTTTGTTTGATTCCGACGGTTCAACACCCTCACCAGCATCCAGCAGGCACAACACCATGCCCTCTTGGAGGTTCGCCGGGAGCAAAAACAATGCTTCCAAGCCCTGCTCCTGCCACAAGCAGAGGACCAGCAGACACTGTGGAGCTACTGTATGGGCGCCGGCCACGGGGCGTGCTTGACGTCATATGGGAAGCTTGGGAGGAAGGACCTTCGGATAGTAAAAATTAAATTCAATACGTTCTTGACCTTCAAGCAAAACTCCACACTTTGGGACGGGTAACACAGGAGAATTTGCTCCAAGCACAAGAACGCCAAAGCCGACTGTACGATGGAGCACTCGACTAACTCAGAATTTGCACAGGGAGATAAAGTGCTTGTATTGCTGCCCACCTCGAGCTCCAAATTACTCGCCAAGTGGCAAGAACCCTTTGAGGTCACACGACGAGTGATTATGAGGTTAAGCGAACGGATAGGAGAGGGTCACGTCAAACCTACCACCTCAACCTCCTAAAACCATGGAGGGAGGCAGTACCTGTAGCCTTGGCGACGGCGGTTCCGGAGAGGGCGGAGCTCGGGCCGGAGGTACCTCCCAAATCGAGTCAATTCACCCTGGTCCCTTGCAGAGACCAACTCTCACTGTTGCAGCTAACAGATGTTGCGAGACTGCAAGCGGAGTTCGCAGAAACGTTTTCTCTCCTGCCCAGTCGCACTAACCTCATAGAACACCATATCGAGACCACCCCAGGGTTGGTGGTCCGTAACCACACCTATCGTCGTCCAGAGCACAAGAAAAAGATTGTTAGGGAAGAATTAAAGGCAATGCTCGAAATGGGCGTAATACAAGCGTCGCAAAGCAATTGGGCCAGCCCGGTAGTTCTGGTACCGAAGAGCAACGGCTCAGTCCATTTGTGTTGACTACCGGAAAGTGAACGTGGTGTCCAAATTTGATGCTTATCCAATGCCGTGAATTGATGAGTTACTCAATCGGTTGGGCACGGCTCAATTTTACTCGACGCTGGACTTAACAAAGGGGTATTGGCAGATCCCTTTAACTCCAATGTCCCAAGAAAAAACTGCTTTTTCCACACTGTTCGGATTACACCAATTTGTGACACTTCCATTCGTTTTTTTGGGGGCCCTGGCCACGTTTCAGTGCCTTATGGGCAAGATCGTCAGACCGCACATGGCGTATGCCGTCGCATATCTAGATGACATCATAATTTACAGTAATGACTGGCGGCGGCATATGCAACAGGCCTTCCTTAAGGTAAAATCCACACTGTGTGGGGGGCCGCTTTTACATGAACCTGATTTATCTTTCCCCTTTATTTTGCAGACTGATGCATCTGACAGGGGGCTGGGCACAGTGCTCTCGCAGGAGGTCGGAGGGGAGGAACGGCCAGTGCTTTTTATTTGTTGCCAGCTCTCCTTCAGGGAGACAAAATATAGCACCATTGAGAAGGAGTGTCTTGTTCTTGTTCTGGGCTGTTCTGATGCTACGCTACTACCTGCTGGGGCGGGCCTTCACCCTCGGATCATGCCCCTCTGCAGTGGCTCCACCGCATGAAGGATACTAACGCGTGGATCACCCGTCGGTATCTGGCTCTCTGGCCCCTTAAATTTAAGGTGGTCCACAGACTGGGGGCACAGATGGTTGTGGCTGACTTTCTCTCCAGAAATGGGGAGAGTAGGCAGGCCGGATGTTGCCCCGGCCTGAGTCAGCGGTGGGGGCATGTGGCATGGGGACGTGGTCATGTGTCGGTCTGTGGGAGAGAGAGAGAGCGGTAAGGCTTGTCACCTTGTTTATAATTTATACTAACACCTGTGTCTTGTTATAGTGAGGCGGAGCGAGACATAAAAGAGATGCCGAGTGTCCAACGAGGGAGAGAGAGACCTGGAAGCCGACAGTGCTTTCATTTTGTTTTTGTTTGATTCTGAGTGTGATTGTGTGAAAAAAAAATGTAAAATAAAAGCTGACCTCAAATCTGCTTCGCTGTCTCCTGACTCCTCCATTGCCCGAACGAAGAGCGTTACAATTATATATTGTGTTAGGTATGTATCTTTCATATAGCCTATGTATTTTCATTTACAAGTATGTATTTTATGGTTTGACGGAATTGCCAAAACAACCTTAATCGTTCAGTTTGTGTAGTTAAACCACTTTTTACACTAACCTGCAAACTCGTCAACGTCACTTACATTCTTGGAGAAGTAGAAAAACCTTAGTAACTTTTGTGTGTATTAGTGTTAATTTTGTCACCTATTTTTAATTTAGTCTTAGTCTTAGTCTTGTGCGAAATGTCCTTGTTAGTTTTAGTCATATTTAGTCATTCACATATCTTTTTTTGTTAGTCAAGTTTTAGTCGACTAAAAGTCTCGTCATTTTAGTCTAGTTTTAGTCAAAAGAGAATTTAAGGTATCTTAGTCAAGTTTTAGTCAACTAAAAGTCTCGTCATTTTAGTCTAGTTTTAGTCAAAAGAAAACTCATATCTTAGTCAAGTTTCAAAACATTTTAGTCTTTTTTTAAATAAATTATTTCTGAGATTAATTCTAAGATAACCATTTCAGTCAAATAATGTTTCACACATCTCAAATATTGGTTAAATGTCATAATTACCTGACAAAATACACTTGTTGAATGATTTGTTGAATTCACTTTGTTAAACGTGTCTGGTTTTCTGATTTAAGAGACACATTCACAAATGATGAACTTGTTCTGAAGAGTATTTTATTAAGCAAATAAGTTACATAAAATATATATAACCTGCATAATGTATGTGCCACAACACCATAGCTAACTGGTTAATTTACAGCGTAGATGCCTAAAATCAGCATTAGCTTATGAGACGTTAATTTAAGTTAACATCCCTGAATGTGTGGGTGGTTAGCCTTTAGATGTCGCTTAAGGTTGGTGGTGTTTTTCCCCGATATTTTTTATCCGCAGTGCTTCCCGTCAGTTATAATGACACATTCTAACCTTTTGTCAATATCATTGCACCTAAAATGCGACCAAATATCGAGCCTCTTCCTTCTACCTAGCATGTCGTCGGCGGTCGTCGCGTGTTCGCCACTGTCTATGATTGTTGTGTTCTTGCTCCATGTAGTTTCGTGTTGCAGCCACAGGAGTATGAGACCTGTAACCGTTACTTGAGCAACAGCGCAAACTCATTCAGAATATTTTGAAGGCGTAACAGCTGAATATTCTATCTCATGGTGAAAAAGTAGAGACGATTGTATACGAAAATGAAGAGAGATTTTATCTTAGTTTTTATTTTATGCAAAACATTTTAGTCTCGTCTTTTTTCGTCAACAATAATGCATGTTAATTTAGTCTTAGTCAGCGTTTTTGGACATTGGTGCAGTCTTGTCATCGTCTCGTCTTAGTCATGGAAAAAAAGATCGTTGACGAACATATTTAGTCTCGTCTCGTCTGACGAAATTAACACTGGTGTGTATACATCCTATGTTGTGATACCTGTGCCTTGTGACCAGCTTCAGTAATTTATATCACCCACTTGTGGTCTCCCAACACTATTACGCTAGACATTAAAGATAAGCCAAACTGAGTGAATTGGAAAGCACACAAATTAGGCTTTTAATTTAAATGTCGGGTAATGTTAATGTATTGATGCCTTTAAAAATATATCATTAATATAACATGCCCATCAATAATTGATATATCAATATTTTTTGACATGTCTAGTAATAATATTAATTTAAATTCAGTAACTGTAATCAGATTACAAGAATTTAAAACGTAATGTGTTACAAAACTTTTTTGACAAAGTTATTAGATTACAGTAACTAATCACTTTGTAATCAGATTACAAACAACAATGGTTATAACAACATTTAATTAGTAAATATGTAATTGTTATGTAAAGCTGCATGTATGTACACTTTGTTCTTGATATTACTACAGCAAATAATTATAAACATAATATGTAATAAATGCAATACGGACACTGTATTTTAAAGTATTACCAGTTTCACTGTATGGAATTATATCTATTTAGTGAATCACAGAAAAATGCATAGTAAGAAATGTGTCAATTTAAAGAGTAAACCTATTGAATGAGGTGACCCTTTCAAAACACTAATGCCAACTTTGCTGGTGAGAAGAAGATTGCTTTAATTATGAGAACTCCTGAAGTCACAAAAATCACCAAGGAGTCAAATCAGTGCGATGCAGCTGAGATTGTTCTTCAAGTTAACACCTGCAATCCACCCCACCTGCCTGTGACGGTATGGGAGGTCCCGGGCGATAATCTCCCCACATACCAACTCAATCTCTTTCCCCCGTCCTCTATCTGACCTCATCAGCTCCTGTGAAACTATGCCATCACATAGGACACGACCACATGCAACAGGAGACACAAAGTACAAGGAAACTGACCGCAAGCATTCACTGCTGCCCTCAACAAACGGCCGCCACAAGCCACTGTCAACAACTGCAGCTGTGACCACACCATTACCTGCTGTTCTTTAATTTGCCCAACCACAGTTTAGAATGAAATATGGCAGCACACAATAGCACCAGGAGAGAGAGAGAAGGAGCACAACCGGTACACTGCTCAAAGGATCCGGTTTCAGCCTCTGACAGGCCAAACCAGAGGGTTGGAGCATGGGAACAGGCAAAGAGAAGGTCCTGTGTCAATAAGGGACAGTGGTCGGGCACAATGGGGCCAACTCCACACAGCAGCACTGACAGACACCCACACAAAGGCAACCATCCATTCTCACACAGCTAGCAGAATGAGCCAGTGTGTGGCTGAATAGGGGCATGTTTGAACAGCACACACACACACACACACACACACACACACACACACACAGTGCATAAACAAACACACACTCGCATATACACAAGCATTCGCTCAGATGAATAAACTTGGCCAAACAAACAAACTTATGTGCACACTCACACACACACACAACATTTATACTGTAATTTAAGATTTTAGAAATCACTATCTATAATTATATTGAAGAAAATATACAGGTCTACTAATATCTAGACAAATTATTTTGTTTACATAGTTTCATAACTTGTTGGAAATATATTTTCAAAGAGACCCTTAATTAATATCTCCCCAAAAATACAATAATTAAATAAGTATAATTATTATCAAATCAAAACGATTAGATCAATTGTTTTTGTTTAATTAAAAAAACAAGAATACAAGTTTAATAGGCAATGAAATGATGAAATGAAATGAAAAACATGTTTTAGGCAAATTATTTGTCGTCCACCCGTTGTGTCAGTTCTATATAGGGAAACTAAGTTTTGTTGTAGACCTTATTCGGCTGTAATTTCTATGAATAGAGAGATAAAATAAAGAAATTGTCCGCCATCTAGTGGCTAAAATTGAGAGTGTTTAAAAATGAAAAGAAATTGTCTGCCATCAAGTGGCAAAAATTGGGACTGTAAAATAAAGTAAACGATATCATACCAAACCGTTTTGGATATGTACAAATTATGCTACTTATTGTACCTATATTCAAAAAAATTATTTATTGGATGGACTGATGTACCATAATATCCAAGCAGGCCAGCAAACAAATGTTTTGACAGTTTTCAATTTCGAATTGAATTTTTTGTCAAAATTGCCAATCAAGCTAAATTTCTCAGTCACCTCTTTACATACAGTCTATTAAATGCAAAATACTTACCAAGAATAGGCCTACTACTTACAATATTTTTACAAGATTTTATGTGCTGTAAGTGATTTTTTTTTTTTTATGGAATAGTATGCAGAAAAGATTCCTTCTCCGTGAAAAATATCACTGAAATAATTGTTCTGAGATATCTCATCAGTCTCTGTGACAGTACTAGACTGTGTAAACAGCAAACAAAATGTGACTATCTTCCAAGAATAACTGGGTACAGTTTTATTTGATAATGCTTTCAAGGCGGTCTCATTTGCTCATGGCACTGGCCTCATGCTTTCAGCTACCTTTAAAGGGATAGTTCACACAAAAATGAAAATTTTCTCATCATTTACACACCCACATGACATCACCGATGTGTATAACTCTTTTCACTGCAGAACACAAACAAGATTTTTAGAAGATTGTTTCAGCTCTGTAGGTCCTTACAATACAAGTAAATGGTGACCAGAACTTTGAAGATCAAAAAGCACATAAGGGCAGCATAATAGTAATCCTTGTGGCTCCAGTGGTTTAATCCATGTCACCTGAAGTGATATGATAGGCGTGGGTGTTAAGACCTTCTTTACTATAAATCTCAACTTTCACTTTCACAAAAGAGACACATCTGGGATGGTATGAGGGTGAATAAATTATAAGATAATTGATATTTGTAAGTGAACTCTCCCTTTAACTCACAGTAGGGCATATATCAAAATAATAATATATGTATATATTTTTATTACTGAATAGTTTTCACTTTTATATAGTAATGATTCTTTTAGCTGTGAGGAGAGTGTTCAAAGCAAATGTTTAATTGAAACTGCTATAATTATATGAAATTACTTAAATCCTCTTTTCTAAAATATATTGATCAGCTATTAAGTCAAGAATAGCCTTTTACTACATTAATCTAATAATGTTAATTTACATATTTTTTAAGAATCAGTCAATTCAGTCATATAATTTTGCTTTCATATCTAAGGTTGCAATTGCCCTATCCTCACAGTCAGCATGAAATCTTGTAAAATGGCTGCCAGCGACAGTGTTAGCATCTGCAATTCATGTCAACTTTTAACCTAAAGCCTAGAGATAAACGTTTTGAAGTATTCAAAAGCATCATAACATTAGACAGCAGAAAAAATACTGCACATTCAAATATTTGTTGATAGCTCAAAGCCTAATTTCTACCTTGATTGTAATTAAGACATTTAGAATTGCAGTTGCCCTCACTCTCTCATATAAAAGTTCTATTGCAAATACTAACAAAGAAGCATTTCTACTATGTACACTGTAATATATGCATGGCTACATTTTTGCTGTTTGACCATCAGTCAAGTTCACATATGATTCAAAAGTATTTTTAATATTTATCCATAATAAGGTTTGACGATGTAATTGCCAAATAAATTTTCGATGTAAAAGCACACAATTTTACCTCGGCCGAGGGAAAGGGCGCTAGGCACAAGCGATCCACCCGATCAATCCGTCAGCGTGTTGCCGAGTTCTACCGGCTCAGACCTGAGAAAACACAGGACGAAACTGACTCTACCCTGAGATTGTAAGATCTCGCAAGGGTGTTAGGTGTTGCCCAACCCGCTGCTCTGCATATGTCTGCCAGGGAGATGCCTCTGGCCAGAGCCCGTGAGGATGCAACACTCCTTGTCGAGTGTGCTCGGACCCATAAGGGGAGGGGCACGGCATGGGTGTGATAAGCCAATGTGCTGGGTCAACTACCCAGTAGGAAGGCCTCTGTTTGGAGACAGCATTCCCTTTCCGCTGTCCACCAAGGCAGACAAAGAGCTGCTCAGAACATCTAGAGCTCTGCGTGCCGTCCAAGTAGGTACGAAAAGCAAGTACCGGACACAGCAACGAAGGTCTGGGGCCTGCCTCCTCCTGGGGCAGCTTCACTTGCAGGTTCACAGTCTGGTCTTAGGGCGTAGTAGGAACCTTGGGCACATAGCTCGGTCGCGGTCTTATGATCACATATGTGTCTGCCGGTCCGAACTCCAGGCAAGTGTCACTGACAGATAACACTTGCAGGTCCCCGACCCTCTTGATGGAGGAGAGAGCGATCAGCAGGGCTGTCTTTAGAGAGAGGGCCCTGAGTCCAACTGATTCTAGCGGCTTGAAGGGAGGACCCTTGTCCGCAGAAGGCAGAGGTCTGTCCAGGGTTTTGATGTTTAGTGGTAGGCGGGGGTGATGGTCACACAGTGTGTGCTGCGGCACCATGCTCGTCTCGTGACTCGAGTCTGAGGCCAGTGCTGATGCGGTCTCAGATGCATCAACTCCAGCGGCGCGGCTGCCGCAGAGGATGTCATATGCCCCAGGAGCTTCTGGAAAGGTTTTAAAGGGACCGTTGTGCCTGGCCTGAAAGAGGCGAGGCATCTCAGCGCCGACTGTGCACGCTTGTTGGTGAGGCGTGCTGACATTGAGTCTAACTCCATGCCGAGAAAAGAGATGCTCTGAACCAGGGCGAGCTTGCTCTTTTCCCAGTTGACCTGAAGCCCCAGACGGCTGAGATGCCTGAGCACCTGGTCTCTGTGAGCGCATAGTAACTCTCACGAGTGGGCCAGAATAAGCCAGTTGTCGAGGTAATGGAGTATGCGAATGCCGGCTCCTCGGAGTGGGGCAAGAACTGCCTCTGCAACTTTCGTGAAGACGCGAGGAGACAGAAACATGCCGAAGGGGAGGACTTTGTAATGATACGCCTGGCCATCGAACGTGAGCCGTAGAAGGGGTCAGTGTCGAGGCAGAATTGAGATGTGGAAGTACGCGTCCTTCAAGTCTACCACTGCGAAGCAATCTAGATGCCGGATGCAAGTTAAGATGTGTTTTTGCGTGAACATTTTGAATGGGAGTTTGAGCAAAGCCCGGTTGAAAACTCGCAGGTCCAAGATCGGTTGTAAGCTGCCGCCTTTCTGGGTACAACGAAGTAAGGGCTGTAGAAACCCACCTTTGCTTCGGTTGGAGGGACAGGCCCTATCGCGTCTTTGCGGGGGCCTGGCAAACTGAATTGCGTAACCAAGTCGAATGGTCCGGGCCAGCGTGATGGGTTGGGAAGTGAAAGCCACGCATCCAAGCTCCGTGCTAGGGGCACCAAGGGGACGGTTATTTTTGACATACCCGGCGGGGCTTCGCAGCGGGGCGGAGCAGGTAGTACGGTGTCGGGAGGCGAAGACGTGTCCTTAGGCTCTAGTGCTGAGAAAACACTCGAAGCACTTACCTTGCTCCGCACACCCGGCAGGGGGCGGGTTAGTGACTGAGGAGGAGGTCTGGTGTAGGCATGACTCAACTCGTCATGCACATCCGGGAACAACGTCTTTGTCTCTGGGTCATTCATCTCAGGAGCACCTGGGAACCTTCCAGGTCCTTGAGCGAGGAAGCCGTGGCTTACTCAACTCGTCATGCACGGCTGAGTGGCGCACATGCCCGCGGGACCAATCAAGTAGCCACGAGGGGGGGACGGGGTTTACCGGTCCAGCCTCGCGCTCGCGGTAGCCCGGGAAAGCATAGCGGACCTCTGCATGTCAGGCTCAGACTGGGCAAGCAGACCCGAAGGTGGCGGCCCAGGCGAGTCATCAGCATCAGACGCCGCTGTAATGCTCTCTGATGCAGCGGTGATGTCATCCAATTCCGGAAGCTGGCCGGCCATGAGGCGGGCCACACTTATCCTGAGCTCGGGGGAAGCAAGAAGCAGCTTTTATGACCATCAGAGGTGGGGAGAAATCAACCGCATCCAGAAACTACACAGGGGCGGAATGGCATCTTTATAAAGATACCATTTAGTTGTGAAGATGCTGGAGGAAACAGGTTGACAAGTATCTATATCCACAGTAAAATGAGTCCTATATTGACATAACCTGAAAGGCTGCTTAGCAAGGAAGAATCCACTGCTCCAAAACTGCCATAAAAAAGCCAGACTACAGTTTTCAAGTGCACATGGGGACAAAGATCTTCAAGTGCACATGGGGACAAATGTCCTCTGGTCTAGTTAATTAACCATAATGGTCATCATTAGGTTTGGAGGAAAAAGTGTGAGGCTTGCGAGCTGAAGAACACCATCCCAACCGTGAAGCATGGGGGTGACAGCATCATGTTGTGGGGATGCTTTGCTGCAGGAGGGACTGGTGCACTTCACAATTTAGATGGTATATGGAGGAAGTAAAATTATGTGGATATATTGAAGCAACATCTCAAGACATCAGCTAGGAAGTTAATGCTTGGTTGCAAATGGGTCTTCCGAATTGGCAGTGACCCCAAGCATACCTCCAAAGTTGTGGCAAAATGGCTTAAGGACAACAAAGTCAAGGTACTGTAGTGGCCATCAAAAAGCCCTGACCTCAGTCCAATAGAAAATTTGCGGGCAGAACTGAAGAATTGTGTGCAAGCAAGGAGGCGTACAAACCTGACTACACCAGTTCTGTCTGTAGGAATGGGCCAAAATTCCAGAAACTTACTGTGAGAAGTTTGTGGAAGGCTACCCAAAACATTTGACCCAAGATAAACAATTTGAAGGCAATGCTACCAAATACAAACCAAGTGCATGTAAACTTCTGACCCAATGGGAATGTGATGAGAGAAATCAAGAAATCAAAATAAAGTAGTGATCCTAACTGACCTAAGACAGGGAATGTTTTCTACAATTAAATGTCATGAATTGTGGAAAAACTGAGTTTAAATGTATTTGGCTAAGTTGTATGTAAATTTCTGACTTCAACTCTAGGTAATTTCTGATAAATATTACAAGATATTTCAAATTAATAAATCAAATAGGCCTCAATTATTAACTCTGCCCCTGAGCACCCCTCACATCTTTCTGTGATTGGTGTAAGAAGACAGAACAACACAGAGAAATATCAAAGCTTTATTTTAAAATGTATAATAGAGGAACAGTAGTACAATTGAAAGAGCAGGAAATTGTATTAATTTAAAACTTAAAAAAAAAAAAAAAAAAAAAAACAACAACGGAAACACCTGATTTGATTTGTGTTTGAGGTGAGCCCATGGCCCTGTTTGCATCACTGTAAGAGTTGAAAAAATACATCTTTAAAACAGCTTTTACAAAATACAGCTGGAAAAAACCTTCATCTGTAGTGTTGTTTTCTTCTTTTTTGTCTGTTATGTCCATATACAGCATTTAATCTAGAGTACATCGTTGTGAACTGAACAGATACGCAGACAAAACAAGAAAAATATAAACCGAAATGATGGTGAACAAGCACGTGAACAGAATTAGAAAAGGTCAGTGAAAAGCCAGGTCAAGGTTTGAAACCAGTTAACTGCAGCGGTGTGCCATCATTTAAATCAACTAATTAAATATCTATCTATATATAATTAATCAATTTTCATTTATTTATTTATAGATAGATATATATATATAGATATATATAATATCCCTCCCACAGTGACCTGAAGGCAAGTAATACAAACAGGATCTTCTATACAGCTTTTAAAATACACTTTCATCTTGAGTAAAGGGAAAGATAGACCATTTCTGTATCAGTATAGCACTTCAATATATCCACTGCATATGAACAGAAACTCCTGTTCCTAAGAATTAACCAGCACACAATATTTCTTATAAAATACACTGGTGTCCAAAAGTTTGGAATAATGTACATATTTTGCTCTTATGGAAGGAAATTGGTTCTTTTATTCACAAAAGTGGCATTCAACTGATCACAATGTATAGTCAGGACATTAATAATGTGAAAAATTACTATTACAATTTGACAAACAATTTCAGAAATTCTTAAAACTACTTCAGAGTTCTCATAAAAAGAATCCTTCATTCCTCAAAACAATGATTGACTGACTGTTGAGTTTCTAGAGAAAGAGGTTTCTTTTTTGCCATTTATGACCTAATATACCTTAAGACATGCCAGTCTTTTGAATACTGTCTGTGGCAACTCTAAAACAAACACAATGTTAAGCTTCATTTAATGAATCAAATAGCTTTCAACTGTATTTGATATATATGATTCAAGTGAATTTCTAGTACCAAATTGGCAATTTTGCATGATTACTCAAAGATGTTGGAGTGATGGCTGCTGGAAATGGGGCCTGTCTAGATTTGATCAAAAATGACTTTTTTCAAATAGTGATGGTGCTGTTTTTTTACATCAGTAATGTCCCGACTATACTTTGTGATCAGTTGAATGCCAGTTTGGTGAATTAAAGTACCAATTTCCTTCCAAAATAGCAAAATCTGTACATTATTCCAAACTTTTGGCCACCAGTGTATGTGCTGAAAATAAAAAACACATAGTATGAACAAAAACAAAATAAAAGCTCAAAATAGAAGGACAGATGAAACAATATATGCATCTAAGTGTAAAGTGAATGATAGATTTTAGAATAAAAACATTTAATTCTGACAACATACACAAGCAATGATCTACACTAAATATTTTACCTGGTTTTCTTATACATTATTTTTAACAATTAAACAATGATTTTGGTAGGACAAATAGAAATTAACAGTCTTGATTGCATTTGGAGTCAATACATATAAAGCATTAAATAATGAAATGTCAAAGAAAAAGTTCCGCATGGAATAAAAACACAACAGTTTAAATCTATTTCCATCCAGGCCGGCTTTGGGGAAATAAGAAATTGTTGAACACAGAGTAGTAAGTGCCTGTCTATGCGTTATCATAGACCTTCCACTCTACATTAGCATGAGCAAAGTGTTTTCCACTCAGCAGACACACAACAAAGTCAAAATAATCTCTTCAACTAATTAAAAACCATCACAAATATTACGGGGGGAACCAAAATTAAGTTTGGGAATCTACTGGAAACAACCTCGATCATCTACATCAAAAACGTTACACAGGTCGTTCAAGTGATTACAAGTATGCTCAGTACCACTAACCAACTCAGGAGGGTCAAGGACATCAGGTTGTTCCACCTATACTGCCAGTAGTTTTAACAACAAAAATGGTATGTTTGAGTGTGTATGTGCATTTAATAGAAAAGACGTTAAAAACGGAAAAAGCACACCTGATAGGCTCCTTAGCACAACAGTGTAAAGTACAAAGCTGATTAGCATAACTGAGTTGAGTAGGCTTTACGATTATTAACATCATATACAGCTTGTAGGTCCAATATTTAAACATGATAAAAACAAAAGCGTTACAGCACCAAACGTTTCCATCATTTGGCAAAATTCAAGCTTTAAGTGAATGTCAAAATGCTTTATAAAGTGTTACTGTGATGCTGCGATCCAAAAAAAGCTAGCAATAATATATTCCCCTTATATCTGATAATTTTCTATTTTTTTCCCCCATCTATTTCTCTGCTTTACGTTCTCTCAGCATTTTCAGTAGTTTGTGTCCTGCAAAATCTTGGTGTGCATTCTGCTTGGCACGATCTAACAGCCCCGTATAACTTAATTATAAATATGGCTGTTGTGAATTAGTCACAAAACAGATTTTTGGTTCCAAGATTTGTGCAGGGAAAGGAAAATGTATACACACACACACACACACATATATATATATATGTGTGTAATTTCATGACATTTAACTAGAAAGGAAACGCACAAAAAAAAAATCTTCCTGTGTAGATAATCCTTTTGAGCAATATACGATCAAATCTTTCAGGAAGCTCAGTGAAACAAATTAAGCAGACATACAAAACAAATCTAATTCTATCATTTCATAAGACCATATTATTTTTCTTCATAAATTAAATAATTAATATTTCTTTTAATATGATTGGCCTATTATAACTCAAAAACACTGTTCACCCTCAACCCATACAAAAGAAAAAATACATCACAGAAAAACCTGATTTTTTGTTATATATCATTATACCTCTTCCTCTGACAGGCACAAAGCCCAGACTCTGACACATAAAACAATCTTTAAATATTGGAGTCTCTCTTAAACAAAGCTATATATCTCTTTCACATAACTTCACGTGCAACAAAGAGGTTTGATAGCACTTTGGAATAGTTGATTGTTTCCCAGCTATTTTTTTTTTTCCATTTATTTTTATTTTGATTCGTTTTTCTACCAGGTTATGTTTAAATTAGTCCTCCTCGGGGGTGCCACCCACGTCACCCTCACAGTTGGATTGGTCAATCTCATTGGGCTCCTCCCCTTCTTCCTCCATGTCCTCATCTCCCTCTCCAGCCTCCTCGAAGTCTTCGTCGCGGGCAAACTCCAGGTTCTGCATGCCCTCTAGACCCTCTTGAGTGCCCTGATGGGAGTCAGCACACTCAGCGCACACGCCATAGCGCCTAGAGCCGTGCCGTATGCCGACGCTGGCTGCCAGCATGAAGATCTTCTTACACACCATACACTTGTATTTCTTATCCTTTTTGTGAACCTACAAATAAAACCACATGAACAGGGATATAACTGAGCAAAGCCCATTCTGAGTGAATCTCTTGAAACCTGTCAAGAGCATGTCTAGGTCATATTTCATGCCAAAATCAAAAGAATAATTTTATTACATTGTAAGGTGTATACCTGTTTAAAAACACTATTTTTGTAATTCCTTTTTGGTGGCGATTACGTTTTAAATTAAAAAGATAAAACAGCTTTACAGTCCATTTTTTGCTATAATACATGTAATGAGAATCACCATTAAGAGTAATGGAAATAACAACAAAGCTCAAATGTAACATATTCAAAAGCATCTTGGCAAAAATTATTTTAGGAGTCATGAAAATGTCACAAAATGATTTTTACTTGTGATGCTGGTGTTGAAAAGTAACCTGTAGCCTACATGTTTTTGTGAGATTCACCCATTTATGAGACTTGATGTTTCTGTCTTACCAGGGAATGTCTCTTAACGTGCTCTCTGCGAGTGAACAGCTTTCCGCAGATGTCGCAGCTGAAGGAACGCACACCCGAGTGGATGATCAGGTGTCTCTTTAGTGTTCGCCGGTGCTTGGCAATGTAGTTACAGTGGGGACACTTTAGCTTATTTAGGGCGTTTTCAGATGCTTCACCTAGGAGAAACAACACAAACAAAATCAAACGGATTCTCAGCGGTTTTCAAGCAGTTCTTCAGACATAAACAACTTCAATGAGATTTGTAAAGGTAGCAAATGTAGTTTATCTAATGGAAATTCTGCATTATGTGACTTATAAAGAGCATCTTCTTTATATGGCACAAAAGAGGCAGTGAGAGAAATAGTATATTAGTGTAGGGATGAGCAAAAATAAATATTTCAAAACTGACTAAATGTTGCATATCCTGAACAACTTAGATGTATTGGTCTTACAAAAGACGTGTATCATTAGGTTGATTTCAGGTTCCCCTGCCACTGATCAGACACATTTATTAGGGGGCATTTATGTAAAACACGTCCTTACGCTCAAAAACAGTTAGATGGCACGAAATGAAACAAGAAGAATGCAGGGATCTTGAGCTGCGGTTTTAATGTTGGACTATTTTTGAAAAATGATACATTTATGGTGGGATGCAATGACAAAGACTGAATGTGAATTGAAATCTGAGAGCTTACCTGATTGTTTTTACCATGCAAACTGTCTGACACCTAAAGCATAGCAAGCTATATTTGTGTATATGTACATCTACACTCAATGAGCACTTTATTAGGAACACCTGTAATCTAATTATTCATGTGATTATTTAATCAGTCAATGGTGTGGCAGTAATGTAATGCATAAACTCATGTAGATATAGGTCAGGAGTTTCAGTTACTGTTCACATCAACAATCAAAATGGGGAAAAAAATGTGATCTCAGTGATTTGGACCGTGGCATGATTGTTTGTGCCAGACTAGCAGGTTTTTTTTGTATTTCTGTAACTGCTGATCTCCTGGGATTTTCACGTACAACAGTCTCTAGACTGAGACAGTCTCATGGTGCCAAAAACAAAAAAACATCCAGTGTGCAGCCGTACTGTGGACAGAAACACCTTGTTGATGAGAGAGGTAAATGGAAAATGGCCAGACTGGTTCAAGCTGACAGAAAGTCGATGGTAACTCCACTCTGTACAACTGTAGTGAGCAGAATAGGATCTAAGAATGCACAACATGTCAAACCTTGAGGCGGATAGGCTACAACCGCAAAACACCACATCGGGATAAAACATCATAAGTGTGCATGTGTTGTCAAAAAGAATTTTCCTATCCTCAGGGTTGCCCTAGCAAAAGAAAAACTCTACACACTGTGAAAGTGTGTCAGTTGCCATGGAAACCACATGCCAGAGGCAATAACTCTAATAGTCTAATGCAATTTGTCTACTGATAAACAAGCAGTATAAAAAAAACTGCTTTAGTAGGGACAAGATACTGGAAACAGAATTAAAATATGTTCTTTTTGCATCTGAAAAGTTTAATTCCAATACTTCAGTTCCCATGGGAGTGGTGTCTCACGACAATTAGACCAGAGCAGTCTCTACTACAGCTTGTGGGATGGGGGTCCGGCTTTGTTTGAGCCAAAATGGCCAAAACAAAAGGGACATCAAGCAGGTTGCCAAGTGGTGATGAGAGCCAGAACACCTGGGAATTTTATTAAGGATCTAAACACCACCTTGTGGGCTAAAGAACAGCAGTTGTGCAGAGACTTACAGTTCACTTGTTTTGGTAGCCTCAAAATTAAAGTTCAATCTGTTGCCATACACTTTTTGGGTACTTGAAATGGTTAACGATTAACCTGGATTCTAATTTGGTCATGCTTGATTAATGAGACTGCTCAAGACCATGCAAACTTGATACAAAGAGCGAGACTCTCCTTGCAGATCCCATACAGTATGACTTACTGCTTGGCTAGATCTGTAATGTCACACAATGGGAGATGGTGGTAACGAATGGACTCTGTCCACTCCTTAAATGCTCTCATAGTATACTGATCTCAAATCCCCAAGGAAACATAGGTTTGAGACTAAATGGCCTCTGTTAAACCCGAAACATACTTAAGGACATAAACGCCAATGCGTTTAGCTATGCAAGCTCGATTTCACATGTCATTGTGTTCCCAAAATGTGTCAGAATGTAATTCATAACACAACGCAATTACACCTTGCATTTTCACCATTGGCGCAAGAGGCGCTATATCAAGCATTAGCATAAACCATCTTCTATGGTCAGTTTGCTCTTTCAGGTCAACTACCATATTGGCAGTCAAAGACACAATTTGAAGAGGAATTTATTTAAACAGTCAAGTTTGCAGCTAGCTACCTGAATAATAATACATAAGGGTTTAATGGCACAAGCATTTGAAGTAACTATATCACCCCCTTGAGTACTGAGGTTTATTACAACCACAGTAAAGCAAGAAAGAACATTTAAAATATACAATTGGTTTGCACACTTGCAATGCATTGGTCAAGTATTTGCATCTGAGTAGTCATACTTGAGTAGAGCATGTTGCTCTCCTTCTCACAACACCACACCAGGGATTCTATAATCCTTGATAATTTTACAGCACTACTTGTGCCCAAGTGTAAAGAGCTCTACTTTTTTTGACGCTGATCTGCGTATCTGCTCTGTGCACGGCAGCAACTGTTAATGTGTGTCTTTATGGGTGTTTGTATGAGATATGTGTAAATAAATGGGTGAAGCCCTAAAGAGGATCATCTTACACACTGTGTATATACTAGCAGGCAGACCAAAGCCTATAGATCCCACTGTAAGTACCTCTGATGTAGGTCCACTCTGACTGGGTCAATATTTGGAATGGCAGAGATAGTTGGGCCGCATTAGCAGGATTAGGGTGGGATGGTCCCTGGCAGCGCTGCACCTCAAAAGGGGGAATCAGGGGTAGTGTGTGTATATAAGTGTGTCATTGCAGCAATTCAACCACACTGTTTGGAAAAGACTGAAGCATTTACAGAGAAGGATCCTACTGTGATCCTGAGAGAGGACAGAATGGCTTCTCCGATCTAAAGAACTCACCAACATGACCAGATCGTCAACCATCATGACTGATTTGAATGTGACAGATTTGGTTATACAAGGTCATTTGTGGTCTACACAAAAGATGTTAAAGGAACAGTTCATCCAAATATGAAAATTCAACAATTATTTTCTTCTGTGGAACACAAAGGGATATGCTTTGAAGTATGTATGAAAAAGAGTAGCATGAACAATGAAATCATACAGTTATCAGGGACTATCATGCTTCAAAAAGGACAAAAAGCCCCATACAGGCAGTCCATGAAAATTGTGTTCTAATTTCCAAGCCTTCTGAAGACATTTGATAGCTTTGTATGAGCAACAGACTGATTGCTATTATTTTTTAAATCTTTTCCTCCGCTATAGCTCTTGTATCTTTGCAATTCAACATATTCAAACTTGTCAGTTGACAATCCCATTTAGCATGACTGACATCAAATATGGCTGTTCAGATTGTACACCTGTAAAAGACTGTAGTCCAAAAACCTGGAAGTCTAATTTGCCATGGGTTCTATCTGGATTTTAAAAATGGGTTTTTATAATGGGGTTTTTGAAGTTATGAGTAAAATAAGGTCTGTGGTAAACATTATTTGACAATATGTGGAAGCTTTGATCTACAACATAAATTACACACAACCATACCTCAAACTTGAATTTTGAAGCCTTATTGAAGTGCATACTTTTTTTAAAAAACCAATAGGAAAATCCAGAGGGAACCCATGGTGAATTAGACTTCCGGAATTGCCTACAAATGAACGTCAAGGCTGAACAGCTCAAAAGCCTATATGCCAATGCGAATGAGATTTGAGAGGCAGAGGGGCAAATTATCCACAAATAACAACTTAAATTTCGTTCTGTTCTTCACACAAAGCAATCATATAGCTTCATAAGACTTATATAGTGCTTGAATAAGTCATACGGAGTAGTTCTATGGTGCTTTTTTGGAGGGGGCTTGAAGGCCTTTGGTCACTATGATTTAAATGTATATAAAAAAAGTCAACATTGTCAAATTTTTCCGTTTGTATTCCATGGAAAAAAGAAAGTCATAAGGAGTTTAGAATTTCATGAGGGCGAGTAAACTGTGACAGATTTTATTATTATAATAATTTTTTTGGTAGAGCCAACCAATTAAACAACATCCCCTGCCCTATAAAAAGCCCCAATTGAGAAAGAAGGAAGTAAACTGTCAATACAGACATATGTACACATGAACAGAACACAGTGACACACATGCCTTGCAGGTATGATTTGTGAGCCCTGGGCAGCTTGGCACTTTTAGGTGCCCTAAGGAATATGAGCAAAGTGCATTTGAGAGTGTTTAGGAAGCCTGAGGGTAGAAGGTTTGCCCCACTTCAATTCATTATCCTGCATTAGAGAAGCCGATGACGGTGAGAGAAAGCCTCTTCTCAGAACCACGTCACTTAAGACATGATACTATTCCACACTGCGCTCTACTTAATGGGGCAGAGAGTTTGAAGCATGACGGCTATGCTGGAGGGAGAGATTATGCAGGTTTTTCATGGTATGAGGTGGAGAGAGGGCCGACTCCCTTAATAAAGGCAGAAGAAAATGGACTGACCACTCTAATTAAAAAGGGAAGACGGTCTCGTGGCCCTGACCTACACAGGGACTGAGGAAAAGCAATCATGAGGCAAGACTGTGGCTGGTCGAGTGCCACAGTTGAAGGTCAAGTCATGTATGTGTGCATGTGTCAGAATGTGCTTAAACATAATAGGAGAGAAAAAATGCGGCAACTGCCTACAACTGTTTTTCTAAACAAGCAAACAGTCAACGTTTGTTCATTGTAGTAAGTATGAAGCGAGCACGTCCGTACGGACTGTGGCATTTTCTAGAAAAACTAACTGCAATTACCAAACCACAGTAATGAGGAGCCGTCCCTGGTCATACCTGTGCTTATATGACATTATATGTTTATATGACTTATGTAAAACGTTTTCCTCCTGTTTAATATATTTTCTGTTTGAATGATGTTTGATATTAGGATATAAACTGGATAATAAATATAATAGGATTATATAAATAAATAGGCTCACCAAATTTTAAAAGGGGGAAGAGAAAACTTCATCAATCTTTTGTTGTTGACATCAAATATGTTATATTTTAGTGCAGCTAATGTTAAAACAGTATATTTAATCATCTAAGGACCACCGCATCCTGAGACATCAGACATTTTTAAACAAATTATATTCAAGTTTGGAATCGGATGTAAGAAATTTGCATACTGAAAATTTTTACAAGTAGTATGATTTCGTGCCATTTTAAAGACAGCATGACCTCTTCTTCAAGGCTGTGTATTTGGCCTCTGATAAACACGGATTGTACCATTTGCAACCAAGAGGTTTTCAGAACTGGTCTTTGAGAGTGTGTGCATGAATGTGAGGTGTCATATACACCATTTCCATACTTCCTCCTTCACAGGTTTTAATCAAATAGACATAGTTTAAAGACAGCAGCGATGCAGGATAAAGTGACAGACAAGGGTGGCGACATTACTCAAATAATCACACTACCACAACTTGTATGAGCTCAAAGACACCTCCAACAAAAGAAAGCAAACTTTTTTTCTTGTGCACTTGCTGGGTGTGTTAATGATACCTAATGACACTTAAATTTGTTGAGACTGATGATTTACATTGCATCTGGTTTGAAGAGCACCCTCTGGGTGCCTTCCGAGGCACCATTTTGTGTGCCGGAAGAGAGAGAAAGTAATTATGGGTAAAGTACCGGCATTTTCTGAGAGGTAGGAGTAGTCCTCTCTGGTGTAGGAAGCGGATGGTTGGATGAACATGCCCTCGTCAAAACCCTCCTCTGGCTCTGGTGGGATGTTGTAGACGAAACGCTTTGTAGTCTGTTTTTTCCGCCTGCCGCTGCCTGGTTCCGGACGCACCTCCATTTTGACGGCAGCCCCAGTGCCGGGATCTGGCTCGTTCCAGGCGAACACCACCCCTGGGCCATGTGGCTCTGTCTCTGTGGACTCTGAGGAGTTCTCGCCTCCCCATCCGGAGCTTCCCAATGCACAGCCTTCTCCCCCCGAGACCTCCACATCGCTCGGTTCATCCTTCACTTGCCCGCTGGCCTTGATGGACAGCTTGGACAGGATGCTGGTGGCCCAAAAGCTGCTGGGCTTCTTGTAGGCACCCTGGCAGTCTTTCGCCACCGTCCGCCGCTTGTTGTAGTCCACCACCACCGAGTCGGGGGCCTCCTGCTTAATGCTGATGTTGAGGGCATCTTTGATGAATGCATGACAAGACTGGACCACCTCGGTCATTTGGAGGAAACTCGCTACTGACATCACCTCAATGGCATTATGGCTGGTGAGCAAGAGGTTGCCAGAGTAGAGGAAGTCCAGGATGACGGAAAAACCCTGCACGGCTGCCACGTCTAGGTGCGTGATTGTAGTTTGGTCACAGCTCTCACTCTTTGTCAGGCAGTAGAGGGTCTTGAAGTAGCCACTCCCAGCAACCAGGATGTTCTTGTGTGCTCTGAACACCTGGCCACTCACCACAATTTTGACGTCACAGAGAATGCCACTCTTGCGCTGCTTGTCCAGCTCTTGCAAAAGCTGATAGCAGTAGGAGTTCTCGTTGGGCTTGCTCCTGTAGTCCTCCACTTCCAGGCTCTCTGCATCCTCTGGCCTTTCCATCTCCTGGTGGAGTGACAATAAACAAAAATGAGAATCAGCATTAGTCTACAGTGTAAACACAAGACAGAGGGCAGGTGTACGGTGACAACTCCAACAAGAGAACTGGTTGGACAGGCTCTAAAGCTGCAATATTGTGGGAACTACAGTGAAGATAAACCCCCCACTCACAGGAGACATGATCTGCACCCTTGTTAATGCTCTTTAAGATGAGAAATATTTGGCCATTATCCAATCCCACCATCAGTGTGCATCATCTGCTCTCACAATTAAAAAAAGAAAAGAAAAAAGAACTGGCTGGTACCTACCAATGAGAGTGAATGCACACAATATATTTCTGTATTGCAAAGCAGATGTCCTAATCCATGCAGAAATTCATACAGCTCAGGCCCTGCATTTTTGTCCTCCTACTACACAGCTGTGTTTTTTGCGTAAGTAATTCAGATTAAATCTATTTCTCAGGGTGGAGGCCTTCCCAGATCCCCTCCTCCACACTGGCCTTGTCCTGGTAGATGGGGTTATTACTGTAGCCTGATCCAGCAACAGCAATTCCAACCAGTAGTCAGAGAGAGAGAGAGAGAGAGAGAGAGAGAGAGAAAGCAACCCCATTTCTCCACACAAAGCCATCCCTTTCCTCCAGGCTCATTGTTCAGAACTGCTTAATACTACACTGGAGCTTTGTGAGAAAGCACTTTCAACAACTCCCTAGCACACTTACTAGTGATGGTTGCAACAAATGTACAAAGACAGCTGGAATTAATGGAACAGTTCACTAGGGTTGCAACGGTATGAGATTTTCACGGTATGATAACCGTCTCAGAAAATATCACGGTTTTACGATATACGGTATTACACAATTACTATTATCAGAGAAAACAGAATGGTTGTTTATTTATTGATTTTTGAGCAAACACTTTATTATAATTGAAACTTGAAACCATTTATTTTATTGAAATATGTGTAAAAAAAAAAAATCACCCTTTTGAAAGTAAAATAAATAGAAAAAATAAGAAAGCTAACAGAATTATAATAAACAGAATTATAAACATGATAAAAAAATAGCATGTAATTATAACATGTTATATAACTAAAGCATGTTAGTTTATATGTTAAATTAACTACTAAATGAAAAATAACATCAGCTATGTGAGCTTTTGAAGTAATGATTATTATGTCCTATGATTACTTACAGTTAACATACTGTAGGTGCGCGACAGTGAGGCCAGACTGCTCCTGTCTGTACCTTTAACTCAGTGCTTCTCAACTGGTTTTGCTTCAGGACAGATTTTACATTGGAAATCAAGTGTCAACCTGCCATAGATTAAACATAACCTGTATTTAATGTATCCTGGGTTGCATTTCCTTTTATGTTGCATAGTTTTGTTCATGTTTTTTTTCATATATACTTATATGAGCCCATTATTATCCCGTTTTTTTACCTAATATTATATATTTATACACATATTACACAGAAGGAAAGGCTCCTCGTTACCATGGTTAGGTCAGTGTGCTAGTCTTAAATAATAGTAATACCACATTAGTGTTGTCACGGTACCAAAATTTCAGTAGTCGGTACCGATACAAGTTAAATTTCACGGTTCTCGATACCAATTTCGATACCACAGCAAAAATATGCTAATATGATAATGTGCTATTGAACACACCAGTTTAGTTATTTTTAATTATTTTAATAATTATAATTTAATAATTATTATTTTCCAGAACATTTTTTAAAAGTTTAATTTAATTTAATCATCAAAATGTTGTCTAATCAATAAATTCTTAACTTTTAACAACATTTTAACAAACTTTTTAACATGTCATTGCTTTTTTTTTTTTTTATTCAACAGATGTCTTGCTTGTGATACTTATATCTATATAGAGTTGTAATGTATTTTTATTCAATTTCAGGCATCTAGATTTTATTTTGAAACGTGCTTTAATTATGACGTGTTTTTTGCCGGATGCTTCACTTTTCTGGATAAACAGTTTGCGACACTGCGCAGTGTGATCATTGAAGATATACCAAATAATAATAAATTAATGTATTTATGAAAAATAAATTCCAGCTGAAACACATCTTGAAACTTTAATTACAACTGCCACTGTTGATATAAAATAAGGTCGAACAGATTCTACCTTTAGATTATTTCATATGAAACTATAACATTTTGTCAAAATATAAGAGTTACTTTTATTCATGTAAAATCCTGAAACAAATTTGTAAAGGTGATGGTGTGTAATTATTAATATTTTTAACTATTTTGTTAAAGGGGCCACATTCTTTTGTGATACAATGTTCTGCATTGATTTGGTTTTTGTATCTTTTAAGCCCAGAAATAGTTATGTACTCAATCTGTATCTCTGGCTTGCTTCACGCATGTCAATGATGACGAGATCTACTTTTATATTTAATTTAAATCACTGTGAAGGTTTCCCTGCAAAGTAGAACCAAACATCACAAGCAGTCTCAAGAATGGACACAGAGTAGCCATATAGGCCTAACTCTTTTCCTTGAGCACAATAATGCACTACAGATCGCTAAGTTTGTTCAAAGTGGAAAGCGAGAGACAGAAAATGCACACTTGTGTGCATGGTTGCCAGATTGCACACAATAAGTATAACATTAGGCAGAATATTTCCAATTTGCACAAGTATAAATCTCAAACTGGGGGTGTTGCGTCTCTTATCTGGCAACCCTGAGCATGTTAAACGCTTGTGGAGACGCTTATGTCCCAATGCAAGTTAACTGAAATATCAAATGAAAAAAAATAAAAAAATGCTTTTACGATAAATGAGCCGCAGGCCACATTAAACCATGTGGAGGGCCTGATCCAGCCTGTGGGCTGTATGTTGCCCATGTCTGCTTTAGCTGTTTGCGTGATTATCATTAAATCTGCCTCGGCAGTCCTAAATAGTCATCACTTGGGCGGCCGCCGAAATATCTTCAATGGGAGAACCATGACATTGCTCTTTCCCTGCTGTCCGAGACTCAGTCCGAATAAACCAGTTGAGAAACACTGCTTTAACTCACACACACACACACACACTTATGTCAGACCCCCTCGACTCACTTCTCTATGACATTTTCTCGGCTGCGTGTGTGTGTGTGTCGTAAGTTGACGAGTCTGACAGGCAGACAAGGAGGAAAGGAGATGAGCACGCGTATGTGAGATTCTCCATCCCGTTGCATTTTTTTCTCAATACCATAGATAAGCAAATGTACATGGTATGATAACCGTCAATTTTCAAACCGTGGTATACCGTGAAACTGGTATACCCCTGCAACCCTAGTTAAAAATGGAAAATTCTGTCATCATTTAGTACTCACCCTCATGGCAATCCAAAATTCCATGACTTTTCCAAAACATTCAGTGTTAACTTGTTTCCCCATGACAACGAACCCTGATACTCAAACTTACTGCATCGATACGTCGCACCGGGTTCGATGTCAATAACAGCAAACACCTTTGGTTCTTGGATGCTTCTTATTAGAGAATAAGTGAATACTGACTTAAATCCTGATCTATTCCTCACACAAAGCTATGGAGTTACAAGACTTGGAAAAAAGCGCACAAGTACTATGAACTACTTTATGGTGCTTTTTTGTTTAGAAGCTTGACAGATCCTGGTCACTGCCGACATGATCACACAGGAAATCAACATGCATATTCTACCAAGTTACTGACAAGCGCCATTCCCCCATCAGACATTTTTGCATCAATTCAAATGTTCTCACCACCTCTTGTGGCTTTTCTGATTGCACAAGCAATCTTTTAGACATGGGTTCTGGTCCCTTGGCAACCAGGAAGTTCATATAAACATTGGTGAGCAAGATTCAGAGATTGCATTTTTGCTCGAATTACATTTTAACTCCAGTGACGGTTGGGGTTTGGGTTAGGGGGTTTCGCTCATAAAATATGAATTACTGACAGCTCTTTTAGTCTACAACTAATTTTTGGCAACTCTCTGGACATTTCACATTTGAAATGACATTTCTGTGAACTGGAGCTGACATGTGCCCATACGTTCAACAACACATCCAGCTTAGGCCACTGGGGGCAGTGGTTCAAATGTCGGTAAGCACAGACCAATTTCAGCAGCAGAAATTTTGACCTACAGTCACTGAAATCACAGTAAAACCACTCTGACGCATCATATGAAAGAAAGATATACAGGTTTGGAACAATATGAGGGTGAGTAACTGATGACATGAACTTTGATCTGTGTTTGTGTGAACTGTCCCTTTTAACAAAAATAAAACAATTGCCCAAGTAAATGCTTCCCTTCCTCTTTATGAAATCCAAATCTAAATAGCAGAAATGCTGAGTTCAGAGAGGTCTATTGGAGAACAGGTTTGAAGGATAAGATTGAGGTGAAGCAGAGGGGGTGTTAAGACTAGAATGAACGTCTGATTGTGGTGTCACAATATCCCCACTATTGTTCCCTTCTGACTATCGAGAGAGAGCTTGACTGTGTGCCAAGCCATGCTCTGGTGAGAGAGGACAGATGATGTGGCAGCCAGGAGTAGAAAGAGGGTGTCAGGAAATAGAGTAGTAGTCCGGAATAAACCCGTTTTTCTTTCTCTCATACAAACTCACATACTGCTCACCCTTACTCCAGATGTGCCACGTGTAAACTTACTACTACAGAACAGATGCTTTATGAAGCTTTTTTAAAAGTATGCTCTATTGTTTTGTTACTGTCAACAGTTATGTTGTGTCATATGCGTTTCTCGCCGCATAGGGTACAACATGGCTTAAAGCCCCGTTGGGTAAATTGCTCCTTTGATTTCTCCCAAAACACTAAATAGAAACAGAAACGGCCACAGCACTTTTCTTTAACACCTGTTTGGCAAACTTTTCCTAATCCATGAGATCATTGTGTGCAATATCTAAAGGTTGATTGTGGGGCAATTTGATACCATTTTAAATATTTTTTTTAAATGTTGCAAAATTTTGTATCTAATGAAAACCCCTGAAATTAACACATTTATTTTGAAACAAAATATTTTTGTAATTTTCAGATTTTATCAAGGTAGTGAAATCTAAAGTTTTTAAATAACTGATATATATATAGATATATATATAGATATATATATATATAGATATATATATATATATCAGTTGCTGTCTCAAATAAATTTGCATTAGTTTTTAATTAATTTTGCACTATAAATATTGTACCTATAGCTACACAAAATCACCGTAACCCCCCTATAGGGGCCTTTTACCCCAAGGGAAAAATCCCCCCCCTTTTTTTTTTTTACTGAATTTTAATCAAAACAACATTCTGGTATTTTTTTTATTTTTCACACAAATTATGTTGCTCCATCAATATTCAATAAAAATAAATAATATATTTTTTTTTCAATTTTGATACAGTTTGTGACCAGAAAAAGCAAATGTTCCTTAAGGTGTGGTTTAAAAGGTTGTCCCCTACTATTCAATTCTGTTCATTAAAAGTGTAAAAGGAAAGAAATGCATTAGTTTTATAATAACTAAAAATGCCAAAATTATGACCTCAGAATTGTGCTTTTGAAACTAATTTGAGGATTTTGTTAAATCAAAGTTGCCCTAACATTGGCAATTCTTTTTTTTGTTAATACTAAAATATCATTCATAACTCTAGACATCAAGCAAAAAAGGAAATAGTCTGTCTTCTGAAAAAACGACACAGATGAAACTCTCTGTGGTTTCTCTCTCTGGTTTCCCACCCCAGACTTTCATTTTGATGCGAAACAGGAACAATGTTCAACCACCGCCAATACCACTGGTCCGCTCTTGTGCTGCAGTTAAACAGACAGTGCCTCTAAAGCTCTTCAGGTGATGAGCTACCAACAACCATTATCCTGATGTATACTTCAAACATGTTCCATTCACAGTAAACCCAAAAATCTCCCCAAAATTTAAACACATGTACTTCAGTAATACAGAGCCCTGCCTTTATCACCATTGACAATACGCTACACAAGTGACACATTAGCGGGATATTGTGCCTCCAACAACATGGACAGCAGTTTTGTTTTTCTTGTGTATAGTCTTTCAGAGCCATCCCAGCCCCTGAGGCCAGTGCCTGGTCCCCTCATCCAGATGCATGAACAATGCAGCAGTGTGCTTGACCCAAGGTGTGGGAGGGGAATGCCAGGATCTGGGCCTCCCAACAAAGACAAGGGCTCATCGATATGGAATAGCCCCCCCCCCCCCCCCCCCGTACCAACAACACAACAGCCCCCCGATACACACATATTTCACAAGTAGCAGACAGTAAGGGTCGGGACCTTCGTCTTTATTGAAGCTCACTAAAAATACTTTAAGGGCAGACTCGAGAGTGAGGCAACCCAGATACCCTTCTCTAAATGGGGTAAAGGAATTACAGCCACTGAGAGAAAAGGTTTGATATGGACTAGGGCTGAAACGATTAGTCAACGTTATCGATAACATTGACAATAAAAAATTGTCAACAAAAATCTTCGTTGTCCAATAGTCGTTTGATCCCATTTAACATAACATGAGATCAGATAGGAAACTACTGATGGCACACAAGATCAGCACTCTGGCTCGCACCTGACCGAAAAGAGGAGGAATTACACAGCTTACAGTGCAGATGCACACTAAACTTTCCAAACAGTTTCACATGATGTAGACCACAAAGTATGTGGGAATTATATGCAAAAATCCAAAATAAGTAAATACAGAAGCACAGAGCTGCCGTTCCACTGAAGCAAAACTTGCATGTCAGAGTGTCTTTAAAGGAAGCACCTCGCCGTTATATCTTTAATGCATCTTTTATTAAAGTTCAAATAATAAGGAAGCAGGTCATGTAAATAAGTAAAAACTTTGAAACTGGCATATATCTGTGCGGTCAGCGCCACTTCTATGAGTCGCGTGAAGTGACCTGAACTAAGGGGGAGAGATTGAAACTGAACCCGGCTGATGTACACTCTGGTGCGAGGACACTCGTCCCTCACGCAAGCTTGCTCCAGTTAGATTATACTGCGATGGCTCACCAGGAAGTGAATCATAATACATGTGTTGCAGTGTGCATCTTATCATGGAGAAAATCTGAATTATGCAGCTCAATTAAGAAGAGTTTTTTATTTGTTTTAAAACTCCTTTAAAATAAAGTACATTAACTTTAGGAACTATACTGCAGAAGAAACATTTGTTGTCTGAGAATGTTGTATATAATAATAAATATTTAAATATTTTAAAATATCTAAAAAGCCTTAAAACAAGATACATTCACCTGCTCTCAGACAATTGATCTTGAATATAACTTTTTTTTTGCACTGGCAAATTAATAAACAAAGAAAATTCACTAATATTTAAGATACATTCTCTAAATATCTTATATGTTGCTTCTCATGTAAATAAAAGGTATTTTTAAACGTAAAACAAGACAAAAACACTTGATTACAATATGATTTTATTTCCGAATTAAACTTCATTTTCTCGCTTTAATTCAATGAATGTAATATAGAGGTATTTTTAAAAGATTATTTTGTCCTCTTTATTATTGGTAAGCACGTTTATTACACCTTTTTAAGCAAAGGCACAAGCTGAATAGTCAGTTAAGAGCTAATGATTAATCATTGCAATAATCGACCGAATAGTCGAATAATCGTTCTATAATCGTTTGATAAGTCGATTATTAAAATAATCATTAGTTGCTGCCCTAATATGGACCAGTGAAGAAATTTAGCCCATTATGTCATACAGTTGCAGCACAGAGAAACATAATAGGTCCCAATTATGAAATTGTCTATTGGAGGTTGTGCCTATGAGAGCGGTCTTTCTTTATCCAGACAGCAGACATCCCTATGCTTCACTCAATTAGCCTACAATAAGTTGACAGATACTATTCTTCCATGGTCTTGTGATCATACCCTTTTCCTAAAACACCACTGAGAAAAAAAAATGAATAAATAAATAAATCACAAGTAAATGACTCATGTCATATAGATTTCCAGGTAATACATTTCTCTGAATCGTGACTCTACATATTATGTAGCATGTAATTAAAACCAATTGTGAAAAAGTTCACTGATAGAGGTCACTTGAGAGGGTGAACCGAAAGCATAACTGGGTTGAGACCTTCTGTAGCGTCTTAACCCCACTGTTGCTAGAGAGGCGGCTGTAATCCCTCCTCCTCCTTTCCTTCCTAATTAGTGAGTAGTATAGATTGAGTTAGTAGAACACTTTATGTCATACTGATTAGAGTGACTAGAAATTATCATAACATAAAATCCTATGTGATCTTAATGCCAAATCATAAATACTGTGCCTTCTTTAGTAGGTTATACAATTTAGTAATTTGTGACTTGGGACAGGGAACTGAATTTTCATTGCCAATTCAGTAATACTCTCTTTTTTTTTTTTGTGTTAATTGTAGTTGCCTGCACATATCAGGCATGGCTGTCATTACAGGCAGAGACAACATAATTTACTCCAACCCAATGTAGCATGTGACACACACTATCTATGGATCTTGGGGAGTCACCTAACACAATGCCTCTAATTTAGGTGTCCTAAAGGGGAGGGTGAGATGCACCAGAGGTCAGTTTTTACAGCGAGGCACCAAAGGAAGGGGGTTGGGAAGGGGTGTGGCTCCCCAAAGGTAGTAAGGTCAAGCCCTTGCCATTTTGTGACCTCTGTGGCAATCAGTTACCATGACAACCAGGGTTGATAATTACAGTGTAATACAGGCATGGGTTAACACAGTGAGGCACAAATAAGCAAGCTGGGCAACATTCTGAGCTATAGTCTCAGTAAGAAACCTATTATTTAAACAAAAAGGTACAAGAGGATATGCTTTATTGTGAATATTGTCATGGCTGAAGGGCGTTGTTTGGCACAATGTAAAGGAGAGTACCTGCAACCCCTACAGCAGTGACTATATTCACAATATGGCACAGCTTTGAGTGCTTTATTGCTGTGATAAAACGGTCACCACACAATTAAAATATTAAAGAAACAAATGTTCATTAAAATGTTATGTTTTTAATTAAAATCATGAAATGCCATCCTTCCGCTAGAAGAAATAGTCCCTGGTAGCAAAGAGTAAATTCAAGAGTATAACTGTCAGCTGTGGGTGCTGTGGAGTGATACAAATAGAAGTTAAGAGGTCAGAGCTGTGCTTTATCATGAATAAAACACGGCTGTTGACCAATCAGCAACCAGGACCGGAACTATCAGTTTTAGAATCATTATTAAACAGACAAAAAATTATAATCTCTGATATGAATCCTTACAACATCAAATATATAGAGGTTTTACTGGCGATTAAACACTCGGTTAATGTAAAAGACTGCCAATTTCAATGTCCAAAATTCATTAATGTTTGAACAGGTATTAAAAACACCCAAAGCAAAGGTCTTTTAGCTCACCTCACTAACTGACAGTGCTGATCCTGTTAGCTCACATATGCTAACCTGCTATCATGAGTAGTCAGTAACTAGCAGACCTGTTAGCTCGCTAAACAGCCTCGAAAATGCCCTTCATGTTCAAACAGAGAGAGATAAACCACACCGCTGGTTAACTAAAGACTCGGCTCTAACTAACAAAGCTCGGCTCTACCGTCAAACAAACTGCCCCCGTCCCCTTTATGGGTGTAAAAACGTACCTGTTTGGTCGGGTCATTCCTGCCGTGCTCCGAGGACAGGTGATGTCTCAGCAGCAAGGCCCGCTTATAATTCCGACTGCCTTTCACCAACTCATCGCTGTTGTTAGTGGCGATGTTATGGCACCAAGAGCAAGACATCAGCCCCTTCTCCTGGCAAAATTTGAGCCAGGGGAACTCCTGCAACCAGGAGGCTTGGAAGAGCGAGTGTTTCAGCAATTGCGTCTGTGGTCTCATCTCCACCAAGTGCTTTCTGGTGCCCGCTTCCTCCTCCGCTCCCGTGCCCCCATCCTCCCGCTTCACGCCGTTGCCGATCGGCCACCTACAGCCACCCTCGGAGCTCTCGTTTTTAACCATTACGTTGTTTAAAGCGCCTTTGTCGTTATCTTTACCCGCTGTCCAACTGCCCCCTTCCGGGTCCTCCTCTGCCTCCGGCTCTGTGCCGTCGCTCACGGACCCCCCTCCCTCGACTTTCCCCAGCGATGGTCCTTTCGCCCCCAAATCCCTATCGTCATCTTTATCCGGCTTGTTCCCGTTCAAACGTCGCTCTTGACAGGCCGGGGCCTCACAGCTGTTCCCGTTGCTGCCTCCTCCGACAGCACTGGCACCGGTGACGGCTAATCCACCTCCTCGGAAAGCCAGCGACCTGCGGTTTCGCTCTCCGGACATTTTCTGAAAATAAATAACAATCTATAACTTTTTCAGCGAAAAAAGATCTAAACCGACTAAGCGTCCTCCGCTCTTTTCAATACTTAATTATTTCGCATGAAATGACCTGTTTTTTTCCCCCGCTCCGGCCTCCTGGTAAGAGTATGTAGGTTATGCGGAAATAAATAGGGGTTTTGAAGGCATAATGAATTTCAGGGTTCTGTCTGCGTCCGCGCAGGCCCTGCAGAGGTCGAATGGCAACGACTTCCCCCACAATGCATCTCGGTGACAGTGAGGGGGGCTGCGGGAGGGGGCCTCGTGTTAAAGGAAGATGGGGGGACGCCGAGCAGCCAGGGGACTACTTGAGTCGATGACTGCACCCATTTTCCGCATGCTTTTTCATCTATAGATCTACACTTCTTGAGCCAACAATTCATTGTATTCCTTTCATTCCTTTCACTCCCCTGTGCCTGTTAGCGGGGCTGACTGACATTAAACACGTAGCTCCATGTTTGTCGCGCGAGTCCTGATGAGCAGGAAAGGTTGGTTCTCGCGACGGCACCGTGCATAGGTGTTTTTTTCAGGTGATGTCAAAGATGGATACACAGGCTCTACTATATAATTGTAACAATATTTATTTGTATTTGTAACTTTTTGAAATAAGTAACACATCTAACATAATGGAAATATCCCGATGAAAAACATAATACTGTATAATAATACAATATTTTCCGTCGTGAATTATGTAAAAAAAAAAAAAAAAAAAAATACCCCAACCTCTAATTAATTTCTCAAGTTGTGAGATATGTATCTAATTTTATATCCCCACAAAAATAAATTATCGAAGTAACCTTGAATTCGTTGTTATTATTATTATTATTATTATTATTTGCGAGTTGTCTTTTAACACGTTATAGTTTTTATATTTCCTCATTTGATGCACTAAAACAACATTTGTTTGATTTATATTGGTTTTCCCCATATTACTGTGTATATATATGTATTGAGGTTTAAAAAAGTTTTAAAGCAAAAAATTATATAATGATATATTCAGTATAGTGTAAAGATACATACTGTAGGATTATAATAACTGTTTGTAGGTGATTGTCCATATAAGCCAGTAATAAGAGGCATTGTCTATGGGGGTCTCTTGTTTCACTGTAGGTAAATTAGTGACTTTGAGCCCACCCATGTGAACACAAGGGATCTGGTCTTATCTCCAGTAATTGCTCTGGTGATAATTCTCCTGCCAAAATTCCAAGGGTGAAAGTAAGTGTGTCTCTCTCAATATCCAAAAACACTGTAGTTCTGGTATGGAGAAAATGAGTGGCGTCCTCCTCCTGAATGTCTTTCTCTCTTTCATTAAAGGTGCTATATGTAACATTTTTCATGTATTATTCGCCCTTTTTTTTTCTTTTTTTTTTTTTGCCAATGTGTGAACAGCTTGTAATGCAACTTAAAAATGAGTCCTTCCCGGACTTCATAGGTTGCCTATTAAAGTTTTTGGGGACCAAAACAGACCCTGAAAAGTAATTCTTCTTATTGGACAGGTAAGCTTACATACCTGCAAAGCATGTGATCTATAGTGCCATAAGGATTGATCTGTGTAATTTTAGCTAACTTGATCTTGCCTGCACAGTCATAATCAATGTAATATGTAATTATTCAGCAAGATAAACTACAATAACACATGAAATAAATACTAGACAATGTTCAAGATAATGCAAAAAGACCCATTCATTAGTGGACCGTAACTTGGTTATACAGAAAATATATACATTCTGTTATTATAAAACAAAAGTGCATCGATATATTAAAATTACAGTTGTGGTGGAATCACATCAATACTGAATTGTGTCAACATATTTATAATGTTCAGTCTATTTTATAAATGGCTACTGTCATCATCCACCAAATTTAGCAAACAGCTATTGATAAAGCTGGCTAGCTAGCTAACGCCAACATAGGCTATCATATAAACGCAGTCAATGTATCATGCAAAGAAAAGTGATTACATTAATCTACAGTCTTCCATATTGTCAGACCTATATCCACACTTTGTTTTAGCCCAGTTCCAGCACTGTAGAGTCAAACATTATATACAGTCTCAAAGTTTGTAGTAAAACAATCATAATTGTGTGATTTTAATTATGCTACCTCATCTGTCAGCATGATGTCTGTGAATCACGTTTAGTCTATACGTTACGTCATTGTTTTGGTCGATGCTCGCGTCCCTATGGAGTGTGTGCACGAGCACGAACTGCAGGGAGCTGGCTGCAGTTCTCTTAATGGCCACAAGTGTCATTAATAACTAGGATTTCTAAGTCTTACGTACTGCACCTTTAAGGAGAAAATATAAGGCTAGGCTTTAGAGCATATTTAAAATCAGTAAAAATAACATAAACCCGACAATTAGGCCTATACATTTTAAATGGTGTATTGGTTATTCTAATTCTAATTATTTTAATTCCATTATTATTTAATTTCAATTAGCTTACCTATTCTTATTATTACCTAATTCTATGCTATTAGTATTTATGTAAACAGGTACACAAGATCATGTTCCGTGTATAGCTTTTGGTAGGGAAAAAAAAAAAAAATCTAAGCTCTATACACCGATCAGCCACAACATTAAAACAAATATCGTGTTGGTCCCCCTTGTGCTGCCAAAACAGCTCTGACTCGTCGAGGCATGGACTCCACAAGAACTCTGAAGGTTTCCTGTGGGATCTGACACCAAGACATTAGCAGCAGATCCTTTAAGTTGCGAGGTGGGGCCTCCATGTATCGGACTACTTGGTCCAGCACATACCATAGATGCTAAATCAGATTGAGATCTGGGGAATTTGGATGCCAAGTCAACACATTGAACTCTTTGTCATGTTCCTCAAACCATTTCTGATCAATTTTTTCAATGTGACAGGGCGCATTATCCTGCTGAAAGAGGCCAATGCCATCAGGGAATACCATTGCCATGAAGTGATGTACGTGGTCTGCAACAATCTTTAGGTACAGTAGGTGGTACATCTCAAAAGTAACATCCACATGAATGTCAGGACCCAAGGTTTCCCAGCAGAACATTACCCAGAGCATCACACTGCCTCCACCGGCCTGCCTTCTTCCCATAGTGCATCCTGCTGCCATCTCTTTCCCAGATAAACGACACACACACACCTGGCCGTCCACATGATCTAAAAGAAAACCTGATTCATCAGACCAGGCCACCTTCTTTCATTGCTCCATGATCTAGTTCTGACACTCACGTGCCCATTGTAGACGCTTTCTGCGGTTGACAGGGGTCAGCATGGGCCCTCTGACCACTCTGCAGCTATGCAACCCCATATGCAGTAAGCTGACACCTTTCTTTCATTTCCAGCATTAAGTTTTTCAGCAATTTGTGCTTCAGTACCGCTTCTGTGGGATCGGACCAGATGTGCTAGCCTTAGCTCCCCTCATGCGTCACTGAGTCTTGGGCACCCCTCTCACCGGTTCACCGGTTGTCCTTCCTTGGTCCATTTTGGTGTGTACTAACCACTGCAGCTGTAGGTACACCCCACAAGACCTGCCATTTTGGAGATGCTCTGACCCAGTCGTCTAGCCATCACAATTTGGCCCTTGTCAAAGTCGCTCAGATTCTTACACTTGCCCATGTGTTTCCAACACATGAACTTTAAGAACTGACTTGCTGCTTAATATATCCCACCCCTTGACAGGTGCCATTGTAATGAGATAATAAACATTATTCACTTTACCTGTTAGTGGTTTTAATGTTGTGGCTGATCAGTGTATGTGTTAAGTTTTCTTAAGTTCAAAATAATAGTTTGAACGACCCTAAATGGAATATATAGAATACATTTGTTGTATTTATATTTCTCATTTAATTTTGACCTTAAAGGAATAGTCCAGGTTAAATACAAGTTAAGCTCAATCAACATAAATTTTGGTGTTATCCTGATGCCCACAAAAATAATTTGGACTCGTCCCTCAAAAAGAACCAAAAACCGAGGTTAGTGAGGCACCTGTAATGGAAGTGAATGGGGCCAATTTTTGTGGGGGAATGGGGGAGAAATGTGAAACTTCGAATTTTACAAAAGTACTATTCTGTTAAAACGTGTATTATTTGAATTATTTGTTAATTTTAGTTGTTTAAATAGTTATTATAGCGTGCCATACTCAAGAGCATTTGATTCAACAGAACACATTTAAAAATCTCACTCAAGTCAAACGAGAGGGCGCATCAGGTGGGACTCGTCTCTCTGTTTACATCTCTACGTGCTGTGCGTCGTGACGCAACTGACGACCCTACCCACCTCGCGCAGAAGCCCAGTAGCAGCTTTGAGCTCAGATGTGCAAGACTGAAGTGGGAAAGCAAGACCGCAAGGATCCGAATAACACACTACAAAAAGAATCCGCAAGCACAGGATGGAGGAAGCCGATCAAGGTAGCTGAATTCTTTGGAGAATGTTAGGTGACATGTCGGCAGAGATTGGTAATGCAATAAAACTCAACTTTCAGAAGTTAGCTAGCCTATTTGTTAGCACAGCCAGCAGCTGGTTTTGAAGAGTAGTTATTTAACGTCCATGAGTTTGGTGCAAATTGATGTTGTGACAGTCGGTCATCGTAGAGGTTTGCTAAGTTTTTTTTCGGTTAAGAGTAGTTTTGCCAATTAGAATGATTTTATTGTCTAACAATATCAGGTTTCTATAAACAGTTAAAACTTATTTGACCAAACCATCATCTCCCACAATTCAGCTGCAAGACTTGCGTTTTTAAGGTTGTTTAAGTGTTTTAACAACTATTTAAGATGTGTACTTTCTTAACTTTCTTGCATCATCGTCAGCATGGGTTAAACCATATGTTAGCTTCAAACACCTGCTCCAAGTGTGTGTTGTCACTGATGAAATGACTCACACTCTTTTAACACACTGTATATGTATCATTTACCCTTTTTATTATTCTCGCGTTTATTTAAATAATTTGTTACTTTTCTCATTTTGTTTTAAAATGTTAAATATAAACCATGTTTCTATTTAAATGATAGTGTGACTTACAGTATGAAAGAAGTACTAAACATTTTGAAATCACAGGTTTTAAAGCTTCCTCTTCCTTATTTTTGTAATGTTTATTATCTTGTGTGTCTTATTTCCTCTGTGTTTCCTTTTCTTGACTTCTGAAGTTACGGACTCGAGAGGATGGATAAGGGGATGTTCTGTTTATACAGTAGCTACAGCATCCATATGTAGAGTTTGAACTTTGACACATGATTTATATTGTGAGATGATGGTCAAATTATCAACACGATCTCATGAATCATACCTGCTCTTTTTTTTTAATTCTGTGAGCTATAACTTTTAAGCTCAAAGTGTTCTCAAATTGTGTTCAGATGCCTGTTGTTGATGTTATCTTTTGGGTGGTAACATATTGGTCTAATTTCTGGTGATTTTATGAGCGTACTCTTCTTTCACTACTTTGGTGTAATAACAATATGTGCTTTGCATTTCTTTTCTTTTATCCCCTTTTCTCCCAATTTGGAACGCTCAATTCCTACTACTTAGTAGGTCCTCGTGGTGGTGCAGTTACTCGCCTCAATCCGGGTGGGGGAGGACGTCTCAGTTGCCCCCAATTCTGAGAACGTCAATCTGCACATCGTTTCACGTGGCTTGTTGTACATGACACCGCGGAGACTCCCAGCATGTGGAGACTCATGCTACTCTCCGCAATCCACGCACAACTTGCCACGTGCCCCATTGAGAGCAAGAACCACTAATCATGACCACGAGGAGGTTACCCCATGTGACTCTACCCTCCCTAGCAACCGGGCCAATTTGGTTGCTTAGGAGACACGGATGGAGTCACTCAGCCCACCCTGGAGCCGAACTTGCAAGTATTAGTCAGCATCAATACTCGCTGAGCTACCCAGACCCTGTGCTCTGCATTTTTAGAATATATGTGAGAAACGTGAGTTTTTGACATGACTTTGTTTAGATTTACCATAAGGTATTGCTATCTTACTGTGTAATGCTATCTTGTTTAGAGTAACAAAACGTATTCATCTGAATACATGCCAAGCCAGTGCAAAGGGGGTTGACTACATGTCTCGATTTGGGCATAAAACAATTTGTTCATGCCTTTCGGTATAATTATATAAAAAATGCCCAGCAGGTCCAGTATGTCTCTTGGCACGCATTTATTTACCTCTTGGAGAAAAAACATTTACGTCACTGAATGTCACCCTGCCCCTGTTTTCGTAGTCATCCTGACAATTCTTTCTCCATCCTGGTCTACCTCATCTCTGCCCAACTCCCTGAGTTCTCTCATCCCTCCTGGGCAGCAGGGAGTCGATGTGTAGCCTTCCCTAGAGCCAGAACCTTCCTGCCTGATTCTTCTGTTCCTCTCCCCTCATCTCTCTCACGCAGAGCCACCATATGCTCATTTCCCTTTTCAGCATGCCCATGTCTCTCTGCAGCTGGTGCCTACAGGCCAGTGTTTGATCTGACAAGCAGATTGCAGGACAAAGCCAGAGACACCTTTTGTTTACACTGATATGGTATGCAGGTAGAATGTCCTTGCAGTGGCATTGTTTCTGGACCCCATATTCACGGTCAAATTTGTTGTGATTGTTTCATGAATCCTCAGTTTGTGAATTTGTATTAAGGTTTAGAGTGAGTCATAGATACGAGATCTTTCACCCATAGAGGGTGTAGCCTTAAGTTTCAGTTTCTAAGAAAACTGCTCTAACTCAGTGAAAATCAATGTACTTCTGTAATAAAATAGACTTGTTTGGCCTCTGCAGTCACCAATTGCTCATGTTGTGCACAGGTAGATTTATACATTAGTCTCTTGCTGTCATGGCAACATTTGAAATAAGAAGAAGAAACAGGAAAAACGAGAAACTACTGGGAGGAATGAGGAAGCTGTTTTCAAATTCTTTGTTCATTGCACATTTTACCTGAATCGGTTAAATGGGCTTTTCAGCAACTCGAGTTGAACTCTATTGGAAGTTTGCATGGCTGTTTCATCTTTCTGCTATTGCCAGAAGCTAGTAGAGACGTCTTTTGATCTCAGTGGTAGAAATTTCCTCTCCTGAAGTTTGTTGGTATGCCTTAGTGTTTAGTGTGAGCATGTAATGACAGTTAGCCCATGCCTTCACCTCTCTTGTTTTTGAAGCACGCCAACTGGAATATTAGATTTGTGACTGCTTTTATCCCTTCCATGTATTCATGCAATGTTACTCTAGCACAGGGGGCTTTTTTGTAATTTAATTTACAATGAGATTGGATTTCATGTATTGCCCAAAATTTCTCATTGTTATCTAAACTTTGTCTACATTTTTCAAATTTTTTCCATTCATTTGGTTCTGTGCGCAAAGGCAGTGCACATACATATAGTGTTTTTGTGTGTATATTAAAGTTATTGATTTAAAAATGCATTTGCTGTCATTGTAGTACTTCAATGTTGTTCTTGGAATCACGGTCATATTCTGAAAACCCCTCACAATTGAGAATGGGCATTTTGCAACCATATTTCTTGTTTCGAAATTCAGTGACAACTACCTGACAACTATACACTACGTATCAAAGAGGGGGCTTATTCTTAATTTTGAGATTATGTTGTCGTTTTCAGCGGCCCCTTGATTGTCAACAGAGTCATCTCATAGCAAACAAACTGATAATTGATGCTGCAATGTTAACATTTGTTCTACAGGTTTACGATAATCAAAAGAAAGTTTATTCCACAATGTTTTGAACATCTGTCTCTGCACATGTTTACTAAACAGGTTTTGTTGTCATATAATGTAGAAACTTTGACTCATTCGTGCATATTATTTAGTAAAAGTGAAGGTTTATCATTGACTGTAAATCTCCCTCTGTGCCGACATGTTTGAGTGACACACCTGCATCTCAGCGAAATCAGAGCTAAAGATTTCCGCACGAGATGTAAGTCCAACGTAAAGTGGTGTTCCATTGCAGTTTCTTCAATATGAGGTTTAAAATTCCAAGTTAAATGGGAGTAAGCATGAATCATCACAGCAACAAACAACAGAGTGCAGAGTGACTTTCTGTCCAGGGCAGAGACGGCGCTCTACACTCTGGAGAAGCACACACACACACACACACACACACACACAGTTCGAAATCTTACTTTCAAACATCTAGATAAGAGCACAACTGAATGTAACAGAACGCAGGGTCTTTTCAACTTAACACTGCATTTTAAAAATGCGATTAATATGGCATCATGTAAACCACGGTTTGCAGATACATGGTTCAGAATCAGTATTGTTCACTTACTAAGCTTATTACGGTAACCTGAAGGATGAACAGAGACATTTTCTTAGTGTTGTTTCATTGAATTGTCCAGCGATTGATCGGACATTGATTGGTGTCAGTAACCCATTTTGCTGCATCAAGTTTTAAATGTGCATGCACAAATTATATGATGGAGGAGGGGAAGAATGTTAGTAAATAATTCTAGGATCTTTCGTATAATAACTCTGGGCCTGTATTCGCAAAATATCTTAAAGTGATTGGTCACCCAAAAATATTAATTCTCTCATTGTCCACGTACCCTGATGCCATCCCAGATGTGTATGACTGTTTTTCTTCAGCAGAACACGAATGAAGATTTTAGAAGATGATGATATCTTGTCAAGTCCTTATAATGGATGTACACTGGTGCCAGCGCTTTGACGGTCTAAAAGTCTCATTTAGGTAGCAAGTAATTCATGCGACTACAGTCGATTAATGAATGTCTTCTGAAGGGACTCGATAGGTTTTAAAAATCAAAAATCGTTTTCAGATGTCATTGTAGAAATGTAGTATTCACAGTCACCCATGATTACTTTAATCAATGAGTGAAAGTGTCAAATAACAGGACAGTTACTGAGATTAATGTCAAGTAACAGGATGGTTACTGAGATAAAGTGAGTAGTATTCGGCTGGTCATGTGACTCTAACATGGCCATGGCAGCCCCGTGTGCAGACCCTCTCCATGTAGAATAAAACAGCTTTTATAGGTTACTGATATGACTGGAGTCATTATTTTATTTTATTGCAACCTTAGTTAAGTATTCAATAACATCTCGTGAACCAAAAAAAAAAAAACCCAATTACGCCCAAATAAAGGTTTAGGCCCCATTTCCACCTGGATTTAAGATGCGTTTTGTGTGATTCAATCACATTGATTCAGGTGAGACGCATTACTGTTTACACCTGGCATACATCAGTCCCAATGTCATTGTGACTGCATGATAATAAACCATAAAAAAGTCAGAAAAGACAAAGAAAGCCCACTTCTGAACAGATCGCCTGAAACGCATGTGTAAACGGCAAAATGCAACTAGGTAGCGCTGATGAATTGCTAATTTCTCAGACATCCGTCAGCAGAATCATCAATCAAAGTTCATATGCCCTCTTCAGACCCAACATCTTCTGTCAATTAATATGTTTTCCTGTAGATGCGTGTGCTCACTGCAGAGAAAGGTGGCATTCATAGACATTGCTTGGCTACCCAGTGTAGTTAGTGCAGTAGACAGGACACATGTTTGTATCATTGTACCAACACAGGATTAAGATGTGTTTGTCAACTGAAAAAAACAAAACATCCACCGCATTAACACAATGCCCATCAAAATGAGTCAAAGTCTCTCAAACTCACAAGTTGAATTTGAGTCAGTCTAATGAATGGGCTGTCCTGTTGCAAAACCAGAGTTCTGTAGGAGACACAAATGCAAGGTCTTGCTGAAGTGTTGGTTGTGTAACAGCTCTTAGAGACTGCTTTCTTGAGCACATTTCTCTCAGTGATTTGAGACCATAGCAGTAGGGAAATGTTCTTATAGATTCGCTAAGATTGTTTAAAAAAGTAAATTAACCTGTCACTTGTTTCACCAGAGTTTCTTTGACATGTAATTTGGCTTCTTTTATTTTTCATGGCATTAAGAGTCTTGGCCTAGTTATGGTGTTGACTAACAAGGCACTAAAGGGAGAAATCTGAGAAACTCTCCCAACTGTTCTGCTGTAATGTGTGGACTTTCTTAGGTGGTTTACCATTGACAATGTATGACTGTGATTAATTTTTGAACAAGGAAACTTCCTTTTACTAGAATTATCCCCTTTTCTGTTTTTACACCCTTTGAAGAAATAAAGTTGGCCTTTTCTACCACCCTGTGTTGGTTTGCTGCAAGACGTTCTCCATCCTGTCACCCGTTATTCTCCAGCATATATGTCTAACCGTGCTGCTAGAGTTGGACTCTGTCTCATGATTCTTATTTTGGCCCAATCATGGGACGCTATGTGCTTGGAATAATCCAGTAATTGATCAGACGCTTTGGTCTATTAGGGGCTTTCAATGCCCTCTTTGTTCCTTTTCTGGGGTGTTTATGTCCTTGTGGTCTCTTAGTTTAAATGGAAGTCATACAAGATCCAGTTCTGAGGGAAATTGGGTTCCTAATGTTTAAGAGGGTCCCTGTCTGTTTGTGTGCTAGTCGGTCATTGATTAAAATCATAGCACATCTATTTATGAGGTCATTGGATTCCATGTCTATCCTGTTATTGGTGTTGTGATGGCCCCAGCCAATAGGGGATATGGGAATGTTCCTGGGAAAGAGGCAGACATTACAATCAGCAATCAGTGATGATTAGCAAGTTGTTGAAACTAGGAATAGGTCCTGATGTCTAGTCGAATAGTGGTTCAACAATAAATTGACTAGTTCATTTAGATTATTATTTTTTTAGTTTATATTTTTAGCGGTTGTGCTCTAATAAGCATGCTGACCGAGTCCTGTGCTTTAACATTTAGACAGTCAGCACAGTAAAACCATTTCTTTTTAATGCAAAATTAAAACACATCTGCATTGTTTTATATTCCGTTTCACAGTTTTCGAACATTAGAACACATCTAAATGCACTTACGTATGTAAATGTACTAGTTGTTAAGACAACCGACCAAAGCAACCTAGTCTCATAGAATCATGTTACTATACCTACATTTTATGTGAAATGTTTTTACTTGTTCATTGTATTTATTGCTGCAATTTCCTGGTGAAATGAGCACTAGTGGCGCTTAGGGTGACCAGACATCCCTATAAAACTGGGATGTTCCGATTTTATGAGCCGTGTCCCACTAAGTTTGTCCCGATAATCTCTCTTGCTTTCATTGTTTTATGAAACTGACATCACTGTGCTTCATGCTTTTTCTTTTACGAGAACAAGCGATGAGTAATGAGAGAATCGATTATTTTTCACAATCAGAATCAACTGTATTTTCTCAGAGCAGATCCCAGCCTGTGCTAAACTTTACCCTTCACCGCTGTCTGTCTGCCCATAAGAAAGGTCTTTTCTCCTTCTGTAGAAGACAAAAACAAGTGAGTAAATGATAATGGTGCCGTACTGTATAGATTAAGTCAATTTTTATTTATTTATTTTTCTTTTGCTCACCCTAGAGGTTTTTTCATAAAATGGCAGATTATCAGTTCATGTACACTTTTTACCCTGTTCCTCAAACAATTCTATCTGACATCAAAACACTTTTATTGTATCGCATGACTTCTAAGTAGGGCTGGACTATATGGTCAAAAATATGATTCTTTTTCATATTGTTCAATATCGATATTTATCACTATATACATTCACATTTGCACACTGCACTTTTTTTTATGAATTTCCAAGTTGGCAGAAGAAAACAAATAAATCCTAAACAGTCAAAATAGTTTATACAAAACTGCATTGGGGGCCTAGAGACAGCCATAGTGGTGTCTGAGGGATCTTCTACAAAAATCTTAAAATATTTTATAGAGTTTATCAATCAAGTGCAGTTGGATATGAATGTTAAAAGATCATCTGTTCGTTTTTAAGTATTATGACGGCATATCATTTTTACACAAATTATTTTTAATTTTTTGTTATATTCAGATAGCAATTTGGGGGCATAGAAGCCCTTGGGCGTAGCTAAAAAATCCCTTGGGTAGGATTTGCCTGGAGCGACAAGCAGGTTTTTAAAAATCGGAGCATTATTGTTTTGTCTCACTACAACTAATGCTCCATCACGGGCGAAACACTATTGGCATGAAGGAAAGATGGAATTTCTGATTTAACCAGAAAGAGTGTGATAAAAACAAATACTAATTTAAAATCTAGCAGCACTTGGTAATGTTCGACCTTCAGCACGAAGGTTACTTTCGCTTTCTGTCTTTCGCTTTGTTCACGCTGCCTATTATTGAGTTCAGCTTACAGTAAAGCTTGACTCAACTACGTGCTACGTTCACAGAAAAGTTCAGTTTGAGTACAATAAAAATTGCAATAGACCAGATAAATGTTCTTTACATTGACACAAGACAGATGTGGAAACTATGATAATGTAATGTATAGTGTCTATGGAGGTGGGATAAGAGACAGTGACGGGGGTCCTAGGCCTTGTTTATGAGGCCAGCTGCAGACTGGAAGAAACCATTCCTGTGGCGTGAGGTATTGGCCCTAATGGACCGTAGCCTCCTGCCGGAGGGGATTGTGTCCTGGTTGGGAGAGGTCGGCCACAATCTTTTCTGCCTGCCTCAGGGTCCCGGAGGCATACAGGTCCAGGAAGATGGCAGATTGCAGCTAATCACCTTCTCAGCAGAATGAATGACACGCTGCAGTCTGATTTTGACCTTGGCAGTTGCAGCAGTGTACAGATGGTGATGGAGGAGGTGAGGATGGACTCAATGATCGAGGTGTAGAAGTGCACCATCATTGTCTTTGGCAGGTTGAACTTCTTCAGCTGCCACAGGAAGTACATCCTCTGCTGTTCTATTTTAATTAGAGAGCTGATGTTCAGTTCCCATTTGAGGTCCTGGGAGATTATGGTTCCCAAGAAGTGGAAGGACTCCACAGTGTCAACTGGAGAGTCACACAGGATGATGGGGGTGGGTGGGCCTGAGTTCTTTTTGAAATTCTACAACCGTCTCTACTGTCTTCACAGCATTGAGCTCCAAGTTGTTCTGACTGCACCAGGTCACCAGATGATCAATCTCCCACCTGTAGGTGGACTCATCCCCACCAGAGGTGAGCCCAATGGGGGTGGTGTCATCTGCAAACTTCAGGAGCTTGACAGACTGGTGACTGGAGGTGTAGCTGTTGGTGAACAGGTAGAAAAGTAGAGGGGAAAGAACACAGCCTTGAGGGGAACCAGTGCTGATAGTCCGGGAGTCAGAGATATGTTTTTCTAGCCTCACATGCTGCCTCCTATCAGCAAGGAAGTCTGTAATCCACTTACGTGTGGAGTCAGGCACACTCAGCTGGGAGAGTTTGTCCTGCAGCAGAGCCGGGATGAAGGTGTTGAAGGCGGAGCTAAAATCCACAAACAAGATCCTGGTGTAAGTTGCTGAGGCGTTCAGGTGCTGGAGGATGAAGAGGAGGGCCATGTTAAATGCCTCGTCTACTGGCCTGTTAGCTGTGTAGGTGAACTGTAGGGGGTCCAGGAGAGGATCAGTGATAGCTTTGAAGGTGCTCAAATGTCTTCATTACCACAGAGGTCAGGGCGACAGATCTGAAGTCATTATGTCCTGTGGTCCTTGTTTTTTTTTTTTTGTTGAATGGGGATTATGGTGGAGGTCTTAAAGCAGGCTGGCATGTCTCCAGTGAGGTGTTAAAGATAAGGTATATGGCATAATTTACTGATTTTGCTCTTATGGAACGAAATTGGTACTTTTATTCACCATGGCATTCAACTGATCACAATGTATAGTCAGAACATTAATAATGTGAAAAATGACTATTACAATTTGAATTTTTCAGAACTTCAAAGACCTCTCATCAAAAACTCCTCCACATGAAGCAATGGCAGCTTTTGCAGATCCTTGGCTTTCTAGCTGTCAGTTTGTCCAGATACTCAGGTGAAATTTCACCCCACGTTTCCTGTAGCACTTGCCATAGATGTGTCTTGTCGGGCACTTCTCATGCACCTTACAGTCTAGCAGATCTCACAAATGCTCAATGGGGTTAAGATCCATAACACTCTTTTCCAATTATCTGTTATCCAATGTCTGTTTCTTTGCCCAATCTAATCTTTTCTTTTTCTGTTTCAAAAGTGGCTTTTTCTTTGCAATTCTTCCCATAAGGCCTGTACCCCCCCCGAGTCTTCTCTTTACTGTTGTACATGAAACTGGTGTTGAGTGGGTAGAATTCATTGAAGCTGTCAGCTGAGGACATGTGAGGCATCTATTTCTCAAACTAGAGACTCTGATGTACTTATCCTCTTGTTTAGTTGTACATCTGGCCTTCCACATCTCTTTCTGTCCTTGTTAGAGCCAGTTGACCTTTGTCTTTGAAGACTGTAGTGTACACCTTTGTATGAAATCTTCCGGTATTTTTGGCAATTTCAAGCATTGTATATCCTTCACTCAAAACAATGATTGTCTGATGAGAACCAAATAGCTTTTAACTGTGTTTGATATAATGTCAAGTGATTTTCTAGTACCAAATTAGCAATTTTGCATGATTACTCAAAGATAAGATGTTGGAGTGATGGCTTCTGGAAATGGGGCCTGTCTAGATTTGATCAAAAATAACTTTTTGGTGAATTAAAGTACCATTTTCCTACCGAAACAGCAAACTGTGTACATTATTCCAAACTTTTGGCTGCCAGTGTATATATGAGAATCAGTAAAAATGTTAGCTGGGCAAGTACAAATTAGGGATGGGCACGAGGACTCTGGTATTGGACGTGGCAGCAATGATCGATCATGAAAACAATGATCGATAGTGATCATGCATGGTGTGACATTTCACTTAATTTGAAATCCAGTGACAATTATCTTACAACTCAACACAAACGTGTCAAAGAGGGAGCTTATTTTTAATTTTTAGATTTATTACGTTTTGACTTTAATCGGTACATTTGATTATCAGAGACTTCTCACTCAAAGAACTTTGACTCGTTAATGGATATTATTAATAAAAGTGAATGATTGTCACTGACTAAACCTCCCTGCCCTGCATGATGTTACGTCACACCTGCATCTCGACGAAATGAATGAATATTTCCGCTCGAGTTTCCAAGTTAGATATCCGATATAAAGTTTCATTCAGTTGCACTCTCCTCAGTTGAAAGGTGGAAATTCAGACTATCCGAGTTGAATGGAATGCGTCATTAATCACAGCAACAATACAGAGCATCACGGCTTTCCTCACAAGAGCAAATATTTGGACACACACACACGCACTTATACATACACATCAAGTGCGTGTGGCATTGTACAGCAGGCGAGTGTTTCAAACAGCTAGACAGAGCACAGTTAAATGGAACACAAAGCAGCATCTTCAAAACTGAACTTCAACTTAACATACATTTAAAATTGCATATTAAAATGCAATGGTTATGGCATCTCCAGTTATTTGAAAATATACTGTTCAGACAGACAACATGACAACAAAATATGATATATTATCTTTTGTACATTTTGTAACATGCTATTTTATAACAGCTAATAATAATGAATAGATGGTACACTGGAACAACAAGACCCAATGCAGATGCCATAGATGTTTGTCAGACATGTTATTATATATACAGTTATGAGCATGTAATTGCCCTTTAGTCTGTGTACTCGAGTAGACAAAATTACCAAAATGCCCATCCCTAGTACGAATCTGAACTAGAAGAAAACATCCTTATTGTTGAGCACTGATCTCTAAGATGCATACCAGTATATAATTCGGCAGGGTTGGCTCAGTGTGTGCTGGCCCTTTAGGGATCAGCAGTTCTCAGTATCTTGCGTTGAGTCCATTTTAGTCTGCGTATAATGGTTTCTGCAGCTGGTGTGTATCTGATGCTGAGTGGAGGCCCTTTATAATGGATTAGTACTGTAATCTGGGCCACTGCAGATTACAGCTTCCTTTCGTGGGCTTGCCCCTGTATCATGTGACCAGGGCACATATGGATCTTCATTTCCTATGGATGTTAAAATGGATCGAGGGGGCAGAGCATGAGACAGCCCACCGCACCTGTAAATGATCCATGCTTTTTTTAAAGGACTCCTTTAGAACTTCGGATTGTTGAGATTACTGCTGGGAGTGTCAGCCCTTGACAGAAATAGAATACTCCAGAGAGGTAAATCATTAACACGCTGCCTTGATTGCCATGGGCCGGATGTCATGTGAGACAGCAGCAGCCCTGCAAGTACTGCATAATCTGCAATACACACTTTTTGCCTATCTGTAGCTAGAAGATTGGACAAACGGCACAGTAAAAACCTCACACGCTCAGTCACATGCGATCAGTTAGCGTCCACTGAGCTTTCTGGTCAGGGGTAGCATGGAGGAACCCGTGGAGGAGTACAAGTCTCCGTTTAATTTTGAGCATGGAGTGAATACAAGCTACTTCTACCTGTCACCCAATGAGAATTTCACTCCTCCGGGCTCACCAGTATTGTCATTCAGAGGTATCTGTGTTTGCTAAGTGTGTGTGTGTGTGTGTGTGTGTGTGGACTGGTGTTTGTCACAGTTAAACCCATGGGAGAGACAGAGAGTGTTGTTGAAAGACTATGGGTGGATCTGAGAGCCTTCTACCTGTCAGGTGTGGATGCCGAAAAGCTAAATATGATGCATTATGCACTGCTTCAATAATGCGTTCCCCTGCTAGTTTTACAAATGGTTTTTAGTTGCAATAAAATTAGAATGACATCTTGTTTTTACTGTCAATACATCTAATTTGTGATCAGATTTTTAAAAGCCATGGCCAGTTGTGCAGCCCACTAATAAAAAAGCAACCAGGGGCAGAAACGCCTAGTAGCAACGCTGAACATCACGTGGGGAAATGAGTCATTAAGGGTTGCACAGTAACCCACATTAACCAAGTGAGTGTAGAAAACCATTCAAGACCCTCACAGATATTGCCAGCAAAACCAATCATCAACGATTAAACAGCCAGAGCCACAATGGAGGGCCTTTAAAAAAACATTGATTTATCAGACCGCATGTCTGGACTGGTATGTACCCAAAAGACACATGATTAACTGTACCGTACAATAAAACTATCTATAATTAATTCCATGGCCACTAGTGGTATTATAATGCTGTTAAGATGTAAATAACTAAATTCAAGAGCAGTGAGCATGGTTAACAAATTACAAGTGTTTACACAGTGCTTTCAATCTGATTATACAGACTGTGGTGTGGTCGTCGATTTGGCCATGGTTGGAAATATACTTTTGTACTGTGATTCGTGAGATGGCAACCATTCATAATTGTTTCATTGTGTCTCTGGAGACCCACATGTGGAGAGAGATTCAACTATAGGTCTATTCAAGGATAGATTTGGACTTTGAACCACAAACTTATAAACGAGGAACTGTGACAATAAAGTCATTGATGAAATCAGGGCTACAGATCAGGGGTATCTGATTTAGTTTTCATCATAGCACATCTTGAGTGTTTTCCAAAATAAAAGGAAATTAATCTTTCCCTTTTGCTTTATTTTTTAATGTCCCTAGTGATTTTTACAATGCTTGGTGATTTAGTTTTTTCCACCACATTTGGTGTAACTGTAGATTTGAATTGTGTTCTTTTCGTATCATGACTAAAAGTGAAACGCAAGACTTTTATTTTATTACTTCACATTTAAAATGTATTTTTTATTGATTTGTAAGGATATACATAATATTTTTTTGGACATTATAGTATACGCGGTATTTGTTGAACTGCCTTAATACTGCCTTAATGATTTAAAAGTCATTTGTGTGAAAATGTAACAAAAATAAAAATAAATAAACCTAAAAGTACTAAAATAGGCTTTATTTTCTGTATGCAAAATATTTGTATTTTTTCCTTATTGATTTTTGGGGATTTATGGCTTGTTCTAGAGTCACTCAAATATACTAGTATAAAACAAATTTAAAAAATCCAAGCATATACTGTATGGGTCACATGACTATACAAAAACATATTTGGGAAATATCTGAAAATACATTTCACTATGCATACGAAACAAAAGGAGAGCCATTAAGTAGCATATAATCTTAAACAGCACAAGAAAGAGTGTGTGATACAATAACTAATAGTATATACTGCATACAATATAAACAATAAGGCAATAAACTTTTTTTTTTATCTATTTTTTTTTAAGAATTCTGATGGAGGAATGTGCCACCATTTCTTTCCTTATCCCACAAGTACAGAATAATGTTGCTTGCATCAAACCTGTTTGTAAAATACTTCTCTGTATGTGATCTTTACTTTGGGAGTGTAGGTGGAGAGTTGTTCCCCAATTAAAACGTACAAAGGCTCTATTTAAAAAAAAAACAATAGCTACTTTTAAATACTTTGCTCCTTCCCATTCAGTGACTTCAGGCATTGGCTATAGTCATAATTACCATGTGAGCAGTGTCATATGAGTGAGTCCTATAAACCAATCAACTTTACTGTAGGGCTGAAACGATTAGTCAATGTTACTGACAACGTCGACAATAAATAATTGTAGACTAAAAATGTTGTTATCGAATAGTCGTTTGAACTGATTAAACGTAACGAGACCATTCAAAACTCTAAAATTGACATGCGAGAGCAGCACTGCAGTTCGTGCCTGACTGAGGAGCGAAAAATTACACAGCTCACAGTCCAGATGCACTCTAAAGTTTCAAAACAGCTTCAGGTGATGTAGATCGCAAAGTATGATCGCAAAACAAGTAAATAGAGAAGCACTCTCATTGTGGAATAAGCAGAGCTGGAGCTCTTTAAAGGAAACACCCCTGTGTTGCATCTTAAATGCAGTTGTATTTAATGTGTTATAGCTTTATTAAAGTTCAACTAATATGGAAGCAGGTTATGTAAATGACTACAAACTCCGAAACTGGCATTTCTCTGTGTTCAGCACCTCTTCTCTGAGTTGTGGAAATGTCCTGATCTAAGGGGGAGAGACTGAAACTGCATCCGGCTGATGCACACACTGTCACAGGGATGCTCGTCCCTCGAGCACGCACACGTAATGCAGCTAGATTATAACGTGATGGCTCGTGACTTATTGAATCATAATATATGTGTCACTGTGCATTTCTTATCATGAAAAAAAATTGGCAATACACAGCTTTATTAATAAGAGAGAGGTTTTTTTGTGTGTGTGTGAGTTAAAGATGGATTGAAGTGAACAAAAAGGTGTGAGAGGGTAGTCTTCACCCTCTGAAAGCACTGAAACAAATATGTTTTTGATATACCAATATAAATATCTAAAACTCTAAAACAATGTACATTTACATTAGCAGCTATACCTCAGAAGAAAAAAATTGTTATCTGCGAATGTTGAATATAATATTAAAAATTATTTTTTTTAAAAATATCTAATAATCCTTAAAACAAGATACATTTACTTGAGAAGCAGCAAACAATATATTTAGACTTAGTATATTTTGTTTTTACTGCACTCGCAGAAGTATAACCAAGTGGAAAAATACACTTGTACAAAAAATTCCCTTATATTTAAGGTACGTCAAGTCCTAAATATCTTATATGTTGCTTCTCAGGTAAATGTTAAGGTTTTTAATTTGGAGGTATTTTTAAAATATGTTTTTGTCCTTTTTCTTGTTAGTAAGCACGTTTTATACAAACTTTTAAGTCGGGCACAAGATGGAAAATCGGTTAAGAGCAATTGATTAATCGTTCTTATAATCGTTAGATTATTTGATTATCAAAATAATCATTAGTTGCAGCCCTGCTTGACTGTTGGACTTGTTCCACTTAAAAGTGTGTATTAGTGTGTAACTTTAGTGTATATTGCATAACATGGACGAAATTGTGTTAAAGTGACCAGAGACCTAAAGCAAAACTTTTATTCAGAATTAAATGTTCACCCTCTCACTATGCCAATACTAGTACAATCTGTACAAATGTCATTGTGTTTATATAGTAGAATGGTGACATGAAGTCAAAATAATGTAACCAGTTGATATGTTCAGTTCAATTATAGCTTGAATAAATCATTGCATTTCAAACGAGGCTGGTTGTATAGGTTAGTAGAACGATCAATACATTTTTCTACAAGTATTTAGAAATGACAGACAAACTATTCAGTTATGAAATAGTTCAGTTGTCTTGCAGCTAGCTACAAAAGATCCACTTTTGTTCCTAATTACTTTTTTGTAAGATGAAGTGGGAGGCAGAATGTGATGCAACATTAGATGTGACATGTTTCTTCCTCAAAACAAGGCCTTTCCTCGTCCTAAACCTTACAGCTGCTGTGTATATTTTATGATTGGTAATTGAGATTGTTTGGTTTGCTATGTCAAATGTTGAGGTGTTACCTACGCTTTGACCTTTTAAAGTAGGCTAAATGTAAAATTAAATGAGCTTCGAAATTTTGCAAATAAACATGGAAAAAGCTGGCGCTTCTGAAAACACGGATCCCAGAGCTAACAAAGAGAATTATCTTTTTAGGTTATTCCTATAAATCCATTAAGGCTTTATCATGGGATACACAAAAACACAGACTTGTCTAATTGGGAAATTTATATTAGATGATAAAGTGATAACATGGGATGTTTGCAGTGCAGGGCTGTTCAGCTGCTGTCTGTTTTACTCTCCTGTCTGTTTGATAGACAGTGCTGAATTTTTGGCCTTTCCTGTCAGTTATCAGCCTGCTAAATGATCCCATCCAGAAATTTTATTATTTATGTTGTATTTCCATTGCATGACATATCAGTGGACACATCAAAGTACATTTTCCAGCATGTGTGAACCCTTGGGTGAGTGTCCATCATGTGATAACCAACTTATGAAGTTCTGTGACACATGACTTCTCTATGCACTTTCTCAACCTCCTTCATGTTTCTGCTTTGCCTCCTGGCCTGATGTCTGACACCCCACAATCACTCAATCACAACTTTCACAAAGTCTTTCTTACCGTTAACCATTGGGGGAAACTTGTGGAGCTTTTACGTTATGTAGAAAATACCGTAATTACGAGATTTCTTCTTGTAAAAACCGTTTCTGAATTTGTAATTGCAAGTTGCAAAAACTGTATTTTATAAAAAAAACTTTTGACTTGACAGTCATGACTTAATGTAAGAGGAACCAATATGGTAGTGGCCTCAGTAGTTTGTAAAAGATAGTTTACATATAATTCTGTTTCATTTGCCATTTTATTATAGCCAGTGTTTCCTGGTTTGCTTTCTTTGTTGTTAAACTTTTCGCAAGGATATATAGAAGTGAATTTATATAGTGATCATATATTTTGCTGTCATTTACAAATCCATTTTGGTGTTCTGAGCTTTTTCATAAAAACTAATAATTCATAATTTCGTAGTCCGAGGATGTGAACAGTTCAGAGTAAAATCTCTGAATTGTCATATTGTAATTACGACAGGTCATGAATGCAACATTAACCCAATTCCTGAAGTCAATATGAAATCAAAATGTAAAAAAAATTATACTATTAGCTTTTTTCAAAATTGGCACTTAATTCATGTTTTTGGTCTAATGCACAATTCACAATTCAATTCACCTTTAATTAGAGTATAAAAACTTCTAGTGATCCAACTCTGAAACTTTCCTTTTCGACTTTCATGTCATGAATTTATTCTTGTATGGAATAGGGCTGGTCGATTGGACCATGTAATCGGATATTGACGATATTTGACAAATATCCCGATACCACTCATTGGCAGACAATGATCGACAATATCGAGAAATTACAAAACCATGGAGCTGGGAAGTCTCCAAATATATTGAATAGCAACAAAGGTCATAAAGTTAGCACCTGCCAAATGTGAAATTTCAATTAGCCTATTATATCATGCGCGTAGCGAATAATTTTGCTCATCTACCCGTCACTGTTAGACTAACCGTAATTCATCTCAAAATGACACGACAAGAAATGCTGTTAGACACAAAGGCATGCGATTGAAGAAACACACTTTATTATATTTTGTAAAATGGACAAAAAAAAATACATCAATGCGCATCTCTGATACACACGTGTCTCGTAGAACACACACGTGCAATGAGTTCTCACTCTTTTTGTTTCAGTCACCTGAAAACTGTTTGCAAGAATATCGTCATCTATGAGAATGCTGCAAATGACCTAAGACCATCACAGGAGGTGCTTGAAGTTTAGTTCACTTCATTTCCACGGCGCAGTTCACACTTAACATGCATTTTGACCACATCTCTTCAGGTTCACTTTATAGCCTATAGATGTGTATACAACCTAAAAAAGTTCTTCTTGAATCTAAAATTGATTTATATTTCAATTATTATGTTTACATTTATACAGTAAATGTCTTTAGAGCTTAATTTGTATTAGTATATTTCCACCTGTTGAAAATGGAAGGGTTGTTATATACGATTTTTTTTTGACCATTTCATTATTTTAATTGCTTTTTTCGTTGAAGTGCAGTTTGAATTCAGAAATTTCTTTGGGTTAAGTTTTTTGTGTTTTGAAAAATGTATTACATTTTTAAAGCTATATCAATAAAGCAAGAATATTCACATATCCATCTGCTGGGGAGATGTAATCAGATATTGCAATATTTTTTATAAAAAAAATTGTGAAAGATTTGTTGCATATCGCCCAGCCCTATTATGCAACACCCACTTTTCATGATTTAATCACTTCCCGATTGATAAAATAATTTCCTTCTTTTTTTTAATCCAGTTTAACTCAGAAATATGTCAGAATATGGAAGTGAAATGGGTTGCGAATATGAAAACTTCATATAACTTTATATACTTGAATCTAGAGTCTTTATTCTAGCCCGTGGAATTTGTCCGTGGAAGTTACCATTAAACGGCACCACATTCAGTTATGGGACCAGCCTGAATAGTGATAGCTTAAGGATCACCCCTTGCGGGATTTGAACCTTCAACCTTTTGGTTATCAGCCGAGTAGGTTATACCACCTCCAGATGTTTCATTACATTATATGTGTTCAATATCTTTGTAGGCACCCAGAGGCCAGACTCCATTCCAGAGGTGGGTGAAGATGCAGCGAATACAGTAGGACCATCTCCATCCAGTATGGCCCTGACTGAGGAAGAGCAAGCAGAACTCTGCAGCGAACTAGAAAAGGTGAACATCCTTCAGTCCTATTATATACCAGAGATACCAATGCTCATTGAGGACACTGTTTCACTTTTCTTTCAGTGGGGGGGGGGGGGGGGCCATGTCAATGTACAAAGCTATGAGAAACTGTTCAAACGCATGTTGTCAACTTATTGAACATGAGTATTGTGAGAATGGCAGTCTCAACGAACTGCAGTCTCTGCAAATCCCAGCTGAAAGGAAATGATAGCATACCATCATGCTATTGAATGCCTCAGGTTCTCTCAAGAGGAAGTGTGGTTGTTTTTAAAGTCAAAACTCATTTTGTTTTGAACCAGTGTCTCCACATTATTTAACATATTTTCCATATAACATAAAGGTGACTTCTTGTATCCCGCTTTCCTGCAGGTTGAAGATGAGATCCAGACTCTTTCTCAGGTGCTGGCGGCAAAGGAGAAGCAGGTGGTGGAGATTAAGCGGAAGCTGGGCATCACTCCGCTCAATGAGCTCAAACAAAACCTGAGCAAGAGCTGGCATGAAGTAACCACCTCCACTGCGTACGTGCCCTCAGCCACTTCAGGCATCTGTGTGCCGCCCACTACCTGTCGTAGAGCTCACGACAGACAATCACAATTTGATTTATTGTATCGCATTTTGTTAAGACATGGTGTAATGCCTGTAGTGATTCTTGTTTTTTGCTGGACAGGTATAAGAAGACCTCAGAAACCCTGTCCCAAGTGGGTCAGAAGGCGACAACTGCATTCTCTAGTGTGGGCTCGGCTATTAGTAGAAAGCTTGAGGATGTTAGGTGAGATGAAAAATTGTACTAACTTCTCATTCTTTCATTTAAAATTCACCCTTTTATCCACTATAGTTAACCATGTAACACAAATGAAAACTGACCAACACTTACTAATATTGTTTATTTCAAATGACTTGATCTTATTCATGTATGTACATTGGCGTCCAAAAGTCAGACCACAACAAAGATTTTTTTTAATTATTATTATTTAAACCTGGAAAATACATTAGTTGAGAGGATTTTGATAAATTTAAGACCAAGAAGAAATATTAAAGATTGTTCTTAAATGTAAGCAAAGTTTTGGCATTGACCATGTTAAGCTCTCTGGAATATTCTCAAACCATGTTGCGTTTAAATGGTAAATGGTCTGCACTTATATAGTGCCTTTTTTTAACCTTAGCGGTTACCAAAGCGCTTTACATTGTGTCCAATTCTCACACACATTCATACAAAAATGGCAGCAGAGGTGCCATGCATGGCACTAGCCTGCCATTGGGATCAACTTGGGGTTCAGTGTCTTGCCCAAGGACTCCTCGGCATGTGGAGTCATATGGGCCAGGAATCGAACTGCCAACCCGCTCTACCACCTGAGCCACAGCCAAAAAATGCATTTTCACTAGTTTTAGTAAGAATTTTGGACCCCACCGTATGTGTTCTTTTAAGATAACACTACTGGACATCATTACACAGTGCTGAATTCCCCTCACACAAAACAAAAGGGAAATTATAGAAAATAGGAAATTTAGCCACAATGAAACCATTAAGCATAGACACCCACATCTTTCACTGAAGTCAAAGGAAACTGACATGCACTCGATTTCACCATCTTACGACACACTGCTGCAACGCTGGCAACATCATTAACTGTTTTTTTGCTAATGAAACCTCTGCCGTTTACAGATTACAGTCATTGTCCAATTCTTTTGGGTAAGACTGTGTGCAAAGGCTATATACAAAAGCCAGTTGCTTTGGATGCGCAGTAGTGTGATGAATAGTCTTATAGTATGGCATGTGCTCAGTTGAATCTCTGTTTTGCATGACTCCCACTACTCTCAATCACTCTCTCTCTCTCTCTCTCTCTGTGTTTCTATGCAGGCAAACTTTTTTCTATAAATTTTTGCTTTAATGTCCGAATGTGCATGTAGGAAATATGTACAATGCAACTTTTAAGATGTTGTAATCTTAACTAAAAATGTAACAGAAGTTAAAATTTTAACGCTTGCAGTCATACATATGCTACTGTACTCCTAGAAGTTGAACAAAATCACTTTTGAGACGAAAAAATGCCAACGAAAGGACTATTCACACAGAGACTGATGTGAATAATATGAAAAACAATATCACCCATGTACAGTAGGCAACACTGTTCTACAAACATTTATTCTGATGCATGGGTCTTATGACATTAATCATTCAGCTGTCAATTCAAGGCAGTTATTTACTGTTTTATTATGTTCTTTCCAAGTTTTTGATGCTTTTAGAGGAATATAGAATCAATATGTTTTTTGTGCGAGTGAGATGATCAGAGAGCACTTTTGCATACTGTTTTGCATATTTGTGCATGTTTTTTGCAACAAGCATATTCCAAATGAACTCCCGAACTCAGCATCTCTTTTTTTAATGCCTGGATAACATAACTAAAGGTATAGTGATAAAAATACACATGACAATGTATAGTAGGTAAAACAGGTATAGCATAAAATATGATGCATAACATTTCAAATAAAATAAAAGACAGTCTCATGTTTTTTCTTTATATAATTTTTGCATATTTGTATTTTACAGGAATACTTGGTTATTTTATCCTTGCAATAAAAATAGCATTAAAAAGCTCTTATCTCATTGGCCAATCTGAAGAAGAAAATCTGACCGATGTCTGTTAAAAAAAAAAAAAAAAAAATGTTGACGGAAGATTTGTCAGACCCGGTGTAAATAGTGCCATGGGAGTCCATTTTTCCTATTCAAAAGCTTGTTCAGAACAAACCTTTGCACCGACAAATTCGGTCTCGGTGTGAATAGGCCTTTACACATTTAAAATGTTGTCAATGTTGTTCAAGAATTTTGATTACTCATCTTGCACTCAAGAAACCAATAAATTGCGCTTATTAAGCCATTTCATGTGGACTTTAATCTGCCCTTTTGATGATTTTTCATACTTTCAGTTGTCTCATGCTTTGTGTATCTTTAAATCTCATTGTTTCTAAGTACTCTTAGTTGTGTGAAATTATGTGCATATATCTCAAGTTTAGTTCAACCCCATGTGGTTGGTCCATTTTCTGGCTGTTGCTCTACTGAGCATAATGTTTCCTTTGACAATGTTTCAGACATATTTAAACCCTGTTTATTCCCTGCAAATTCTCTCATACACTGTTCATCCAAACTGGCCAACACAGCTGTGGTGTGAATCTGTGTCAGTGATACCCATAATAAAGCCTTAAAGCCCTGATGGATTAAAGCCTTACACTCTTATTCAGTTTTACAGTGCATGAAGGGCTGAGGTGTTTATTTCCTCGCTATTTGTAAAATCATAGACGCGTGCCTTTGCATGGCTTACTTCCCCTCTTGTAATGCGTTTGATACTTACAGCTTTTAACTCCTGTCTGCTCTTCTTTACTGCTGACGGATAGTATACGCTCCATACAGCATTCTGCTAGCATGCCCTTGATGAGGTAAGGAGCAGTTCACAAAATAAAATACGTGATTCTGATTTCTCGCAGCATTCTGTGGTCAAATGTTTTTGTATAATGACCCGACTGTGTAATTTTACTGTAGGAATGCTGGTTTTGTTGATTTAAAACTCCATAAATCATTACCCTTCAAGACCACATCTGGCTTTCATCCCACATTTGTTTTTTTATGACACTTTTGGTTAAGTTTAGGGTTGGAAGGTAGGTTTTTTTTGTTTGTTTGTTTTCTCGACAGAGCATTAACCTTATAAACCTCATCTGTTTAGTAGAACATTTGAGTTGCCTTTAGCACCTTACAGTGGACATTTCACTTTGGAACTACCGCTGAGATGCGTGTAATGAACCACGTAATTTAATTGGGCAAATACTTTGCCAAAGCCATGTCATATTAATGAGATCAGGCTGAAATTTTCAGTGAGCTTGTTACAATGTATTCTGGATTTGCCTTATTTATGAGATTGCAATGCTGCCCAAAATGTTTATATTTTGTAAGCCAGCATAATTTTGGAACAGCCTTCATGTCTTGAGCATGCCTATGATTCCTTGAAATATTGCCTAAATGGAAAGCTCATTAGAGCAAAGCCATAGTGAATGAATGAAGGCAGAATAACATTTGTTATACTTAACACCATTTTGGCATATTTTTGCACTGTAAAATCTGTTTCTCATCATTGCATCACATCTCTTGCAGGAACAAGGCCACCTTCAAATCATTTGAGGAGAAAGTGGAAACGTTAAAGGTAAGGTTTGGTGCTGAGAACCAGTTCTTTTCCAGAACATTTAAATAAATAAAAAAATACCAGAACCGTATGATTTTTGAAAATGATTTTTGGTTCCATTTACAGTTCCTGTATATGCATTTTTCCGCCGATGTTGATCGAACACTGTCCTAAAATACTCTGATGTGTGTCCTGCTACGCAATTGAGTGGCAGTGTATTTTATTCCCATACGCATGACTCCTATGAGCCGGCCTTTTGAATGTATACAGAGCAAAACATACGGTGCTTCCGGTATAGTCCTCTTCCTGAATAAATTACTCGAATTATCTGGTTATTTTGAATCTACTGCGTGGAAAATTACGAGTTTCCGGTATAATCCGATTCTCAAACGAATTACTCTGAGCCGATTCTTTTGAATCTGCAGTGTAAAAGATACGGCACTGTGGTAGACGATTCCTGATCTTATCATTTGGCAATAAAAATTGAATCTCTTATATCCAAATAATAATTCTTCAAAAGTAATAAAAGAATCGTTGAGGAATCCGAATTAGAACCAGAATCGTAAATTTAATTACGATTCCTATCCCTATATAAAGGTATAGGAATAATGATAATATAAACCCTGTGTGATGATGATTTGAAAGTTTCAAAAACAGGTGGCCTCGTTTCTGCCCTTACAGACAAAAATAAGCCCCACACCCTCGATGGGAGATAATGAAGCAGATTCAAACGCCACACCTGACACAGAGCCAGTGGTGCAACAGCCAGAGGGAACGGTTACTCCAGATCTAGGACCCCAATGAAGATCCATCAAATTCTCTCCTACTCTTCTCCCCTCTCTCTTTATCTCCTGCCACTCCACAGCTGTTTGCCATGACAGAAAAGCCAGTGGAAAAATTTGAAGGGAGATGTTGCTCTGACCCTGTCACATAAATTCAGAATATGTGATTGAAATACCTGGCATGCACAAGATGTTTTGTACAGTCTTGTACATGCACAGATGATGTGCATATGGCTTTTTGAAAAGATTCCTGATTTTTCAATACTACTCTCCACTCCTTACAGTGAGCACTTGCTTTCTGGTAGCAGCCACTTTTGCTTACTGAGGCAACTCCAAACAGGACACCGTAGTCCTATCTGGAGCATATGTGTGAGTGTGCGCACATTAGAATGTGAGATGTATGTTTGCTCATTGTTTTTGTTTTGTCTACATATATAGAAGTATATAGAGTTCTGTTTTTTTTTCTCTTTTCTTTTTTTTTTTTTTTTTCCATATTTTTAAAACTAATGCCAAAAATGCAAAACCTAAAAGTTCTATGTATATAAATGTACTTCGTTTAGTCTAACCTAAAGGTTTTGCTTATTACTATAATACCAAGTACGATCAAACAAAAGTTACAACACTGTATCATCACTTTTTTCTGTGCTTTTGATCCATGTTCATGGTTTAGATGTAGAGCTTGTGTCATAAATGGGGAAAATTGAGTGGGACGACATGCTTCATGCGACTTCATTTCTCTTTGTTTATGTAACACTTTTGATTAGTCGCAACACTGAGATCTCAGTGCCTTATGTTGCTGTAGCTGGGGAGGTTACAAATAGCTTTTGTGGTATTGTAATTGAACTACTGCTGTTGCTTTATTGAGACAGTGTATTATGACATCAGAGGGACTGACGACCTCATAAGTGTTGTTTATCATCTAGAAACGATCCCTGTTGTTTCAGACACCAAAAAAAAGGAGTGTTAATCTAAAATTGTTAGCTTGCATTCCAGTACAACTTTATTATATTTATAAGCACTAGTTAAAGTATTGTTTGGTTCATTCAGCTTCTTAGAGTACTTAGTGTTGTGCCATATTTAAGGTGTTAACAAAACTTGGCAAAATTCAGCTGTTATCAATGTTTGAATTTTTTTTTTTATTGATATTGTGGGCAGAGTTTATTACCTTTAGAAGATAATGTTTTATGGCTTTGGTATGCTAAACCGATAACAAAAAGCTTTGGTGAGCAGAGGGTGTTTTTGCACGTGTGCACATTTCTAATTGTACGTCACATTGAAAGCAGATCTGTTCTCATACAGTAATATTTCATTCTTCATTATATGACTGGGCAAATCTTAAATGTACTCTGAGTGTTTTGGGTGTACAGTTAAATAGAATTACATTGTTATATTTTGCTTTGATGCACAGAGAAGGTTTATGTTGCAAATGTTGTATGCTTTGCTCCTGCAAAACATTACTTTATAAAAACATTTATAGAAGTTTGTAAGTTTAACATGCTAGATCTACCTAGTAGTGATTTCCAAAATAAAACTACTTGTATCAAAGGCATTGAACATGGTCAGCAGCAACCAAATGTCCATTTACATTTGTGTAGTGACCAATACTAGTCACGAATATAGATTGTTAAAAATATTGGAGGACCAAAATAATGTTGCCTCACTGTTGTCATGGCTCAGGAGTATGTTTCCTTTTTCTCAACATCATCTTCATAAAATGATTGTTTCTTTACACTGAATCTCTCTAATGGGCTTTTGTGTTTGGTATCAGTTGTAGCGGTTAATCCTGCTGTCAGGGTCATTTAGAAAAAGTATCCTAAAAGACTAGAACTACTTTGAGCAGAGAAATAAAATGTGTTCATTTGTATGTCCGGTGCCTAATAAAGAACCTTTGACACTGTCTTTGTCCAGTCTTCTTTTTTAAAAAAAATGTCTTTAATGCAACAAGTAAATGCAGCTTATTTGACAGAGCTGCAGTACCGCTACAGTACACGTGATGGCGCCCTGATGTTGGCTTTGTCTATGCTCATTTTAAAGTCACCTTGACAGAGTAGTTAAATGAAAACGATAGGGCATGTCATAATCAGTTTGTGAATGCATCCATAACAAATAACACAGTTTAAATGTAAAAAAAGGGCATTATATTGCAGTTGATATTTTGCTATTAATAGCTAGGGTGGATAAATACTCAAAGGGGAGAGTGTAAACACTTAAAGGGATAGTTCACCCCAAAACGTAAATTCTCTCATCATTTACTCACCCTCATGACTTTTTCTTCTGCTGAACACAAACACATTTTTTAGAAGAATATCTCTGCTCTGTTTATCCTTACAATGCAAATTAATGGTGTACAAAACTTTTAAGATCCAAAAAACACAAATACAACATAAAAGTAATCCATACAACTCCAGTGGTTTAATCCATAGGTGCATCCCAAACCCCAAAGTTCTCCACTATTCATGCCATTATGTAGTAGTGCTGAGTAGTATGTTAACACTGAAAATGCAGCAAAAAGAAGTGTACTTTAAGGACTCTGATGATGTGGTTTTTTTCAACTGTCAAAACGGAGTGTGGAATTTTGGACACTTCAGGCACACAGGGCTTGTACATAGCGGAAGGGGCGGTGTTACCTGGCTGCACTGCTGGTCTGACAAAGTTGTAAATAATGGACAATGTAGCGGCTAGCAAAACTTCAGTGGATACCGCACCTTACGAATGTGAGTTGAATGCTTTACCATCACCCCACGCTGTGTGAATACGTTGTTTAAGATACAAGTGTTGAACTGAGGTTGGCTAATGTGCTAAATCTAGTGGCAACACATCAAGTGCTCTTGAAATGTCCATCAGCTGTTAGACTGCAAATGCTTTCATGTAGTAAAAAAACATTGTTTCATTTGGGATGATACTACACTTTAAAAGTGCATAGTATATTTTATAAGTGCATAGTGTGACGTTTGGGACACAAATCGTGTCTTCAGAAGTGATATGATAGGTGTGGATGAGAAACAGATCAATATTTAAGTCCTTTTTTTAACTATCAATCTCCACTTTAACATTCTTTTGTTTTTGACGATTCACATTCTTCATGCATATCGCCACCTACTGGACAGGGAGGAGAATTTATAATAAAAGACTTAAATATTGATGTTTCTCACCCACACCTTTCATATCGCTTCTGACGACATGGATTTAACAACTAGAGTCTTGTGGATTAATTTTATTTGGCCTTTATGTGATTTTTGGAACTTCAAAGTTCTGGTCACCATTCACTTGCATTGTATGGACCTACAGAGCTGAAATACTTTATTTTTTTTCAGCAGAAGAAAGTCACACATTTTGGGTGACATGAGGGTGAGTAAATGAGATTGATGAAAATGATGATTAAATAATTACAAATTTTTGGGTGAACTATCCTTTTAAACAAACTTTTCTTCATCTGTAAAACATCTATAGCTCGTATAAACCGTTTGCTAATTTTCTATCCAGAATTTACAAATAGTTACATTTCTAGCATAATGTCCTAGAGGTTATTTAAATTAGTCTTTGACTTGAACATAAAAAAAATTAGGCAATGCACTGTGGGGTCTGCAAGCACTCAAAACTTGAATGCTTTATATTTTTTCCCCCCATGATGTTACTAAACGTAGTATGGCCTAAGGCTGCTAATTAGGCCTAACGATTCTGTCCGCAAACTATTATAATCAAGCCCAATTTCTGAACATCACATATTATGCAGTTGTATTTAGATGAATAAATACACACAGTAGGCATTCTATAGTAAACAGCTGTCGAAAAAAAATCTTTATTTTTCTGAAATCATTAACCAGGACCTCATAACACATGCACCTTAGAAAGGTGTTTTACATCAAAGAAAACTACAACAGCGGCACTGACGAGCACCAGAACGTTGTCACTGTAGCACAATTACAATTTCTATTTACACACAGCTCAGAGTAAAAACTAGTACAGCCAGCAAGTGAGATAATAACAGTCACCAAGTGTTTTCTCCTTCAGGAGGAGAAGAAAATCTTTTAAACTTTGTGGGACAAAGGAAAAAAGGAAGGGAAGGAAACAAAATAAAACGGTGACATTAGATAAACATTGTAAGACATATAGCAAGTGCTTTCAGTTAATGTATTGCGATAATTTATCAAATCCAGATAATGAAATATCCTCTCTGACAAAAAAATCTTTCACTACGGCCCTTTCCACAGACAATAATTGTATTTGTGGTGGAAAAATATTGTCATCGACTTTCGCTTTATATATTTGTTAGGTGTTTTCGTTTGAACCTGTGCACCAAAGCATTAAATTGCATAATTGTATAAGACTGAACACAGACTAGACACTCACAATGACAAATACAGTTGCGTGAAGGCTTAAAATGTCCTCTAAGGCCCATATTTCTGCTGATAATGGACAATCTTTAGCAATATTTGTTTTCATAAGGAAAACCCCTTGAACCTCAGAAACCCCTGCCTTAAATCTTTCTGCATTGCTCAGTGATGGGTGTTCAAAGAAGAAAACAAGTTTCAATAAATCTGGATTATACAATTTCAAAAGTTCAGGAGTTGCGGTACATTGTTAGGGCTGGGTAGCGATTTGATAAGATTCAGATTCCCTCTTGATTCAATTTTAAATATGTTGGATATATATTGCAATTTTATATATTACATATGAATGACATTCTCTCTCAGTTTTACTGACCAACCACTGGATGGTGCCATGATGATTCTGACTGCCGCTGGACTGTTTTTTTTTGTTCCTGTTGAATTTGCTGTAAGCATTTTTAGCCGTTCTAAAACTTCCACGAGATTGAGCAGTTAAGTTAGACACGCCCCCTCTTTTCAAAACCCCTCCCTCCAAAGATGGCATTGAGGCCGAGTGGTTCTCACATTTGTCAAACACAGCAATAGCAAAATAGTGCCCTCAACTGATGACTGTTGTGAATCTGAATATGACATTAAAGGTGATGCAAGCGATTTAATTCATGGAAAGGTATGCAAACATTTTTATTACCCTGAAAGATATTAATGAAATAAACGTCCTGAAATATCTCACCGGCCTCTGTGACAGCTCTAGACTCTAAACAGCAAACAAAAATGTGCCAACGAGCTGCGGAAAATGACGCTTTCTGTCTGTCAATCGTTTTCCATATTCTTAGAGTATTGTAGTTGCAGCAAATTATTCCAAGTGTATCTGCATCACACAAGACTACAAGGAACAGCCACTTCATGACACGCCCACACGTAACGCGCCTTTAATAAAAGTTACATCTTGGGATTTTAAGAATCGCTATCAGGATCACGATTAATTGGAAAATCGATGTTTTTACCCAGCCCTCTACATTGTGTCGACATAATTAAAAAAGATGCGTAAATGACATTTATCGGACTTTACTTGCTTTTTGCCATCAGCATATGATAAATCCAATCTGAGAAAGAATCTTTGGGTTTTTTATTTGTTAAAGAGTGTTTTAGATGTGAAAATTGTTGCTGCAATGGATCTGAACCTTTTGCAATAACAATTTCAGCTCTTCTCCTAATGTGGCTATTCTTTAGTTACTAATGTTGCATTCATATATGAATGCAAAATGAAATTTTTTGAAAAGCCACCAATTTGAGAAGTGTCCTATTTTCCCTCTTCATGTTTACAATATAACTTTCCTTTAAGAGCCTATAAATATACCATCCAGTTTTTCAAAGCTACATTTATAGCTATTGCATCTACAATAAACCTGTCTCCCATCAACAAATTTGTTCTTCACATTGGCATAAAGACATCAAGTACCTTCTTCACTGCAACAGCTTCAAAATAGTACATGTAATCAATGTGCAATAAGAAACAATACACAGTTATTATATATATATATAACTTAGAAATTATATATGCTGAATTTGGGGAAGGTATCATTTTGGTAAGTGGCATGATCACCCAAACTGACCTCTTTTATGGCTTTACAACTCAATTGCTGCATCTTTCTTTTCTGCTAGCAGTGGCATGCAAATATGAAGACATCCTGAGTTTTCCTTTGTATCTCTTTACACAGCAGAATTCCATCATGTGCACTGGGCATCAGATGCCCCTCCTTAACATCAAACAATGCACTTCTTAAACCAGGAATGTCAAACAAAGGGACATTGGGACAGAAATTAGTCAACTAAAGATAAAAAGCACAGTTTGGGCTGACTGCTAGCATTATATTGGTCCTTTAGATCATCTGATCCTCACTTTCAGCTCGTATTTGAAGTGGTTTTGCATCACCCTTCAGGCATTTGTTATTGTCGCCTTCTGCTACTGAGTTCATATGTGGTTTCATTTATCATTAGCATCTGTCTGCTTTTATGGCAGTCCCCCATTTTCCAATGTGCACATGCTGCTAGAACAGGTCTAGAACGAAGCCACACAGATTTGGCCTTCGGCCCAGACCCAGTGGAATGGCAGCAGTATGTGGCACAGTAACTATCAGCTTTTCAGCCAATCAGAATCGATTGCTCTCCCTTAAAGGTATAGTTCACCCTCAAATAATAATAATTTACACACCCTTGAGTCATTCCAACCCAGTATGATCTTCTGTGGAACACAAAAGGAAATGTTCTGAAGAATGTTTGCATTGCTCTTTTCCATAAAACAGTGACAAGCAGCTGTCAAACTTCTAAAACCACCATAAATTACCATTAAAAAAAAATCATCACAACTTGTGTGCTACAGTGGCAAGAAAAAGTATGTGAACCCTTTGGAATTACCTGCATTTATGTATAAATTTGCTTTAAAATCTGATTTAATCTTCATGTAAGTTACAATAATGAACAAACACAATCTGATTGAACAAATAACACACAAATTATTTTAATGTTCTTGTATGTATTGAATACATCTTTTAAACATTCACGGTGTAGGTTGGAAAAAATATATGAACCCCTAGGCTAATTACGTCAAACAAAGGTAATTAGAGTCAGGAGTTGGCAAACCTGGCATCCAATTAATGAATCAAGATTGGAGGTGTGAGTTAGAGCTATTTTGACTTATAAAAAACACTGAAACATTTTGAGTTTGCTATTCACAAGAAGCATCTGTCGACGTGGACCAAGCCTTGCAAAAAAAAAATAAAAAAATAGATCTCAAAAGACCTACAATCAAGAATTGTTGCAGAAGGATGGAAAGGATTACAAAGTTATCTCAAGGAGATTCAATATTCATCTGTCCACAGTCAGACAAATTGTCTATAAATGCAGATGATTTAGTACTGTGGCTACTCTCTCTAGAAGTGGCCGTCCAGCTAAGTTGACTCAAAGGGCACACAGCAGAATGCTCAGTGAGGTAAAAAAAAGAACCCTAGAGAGACGGTTAAAGACTTGAAGGCATTATTGGAACTGGTTAACATCTCTGTTCATGAGTCCACTATACAGAAAACATTAAACAGGCATGGTGTCCATAGCAGGACACTACAGAGGAAGCCACTGCTTTCCTACAAAAACTTTGCAAGGCACCTGAAGTTTGCCAAAGACCACCTTGACACACTCCACAACGCTGCTGGGAAAATTGTTTGGGAAGTACACACAGCACAACGCCACATTTTATGACAAATTAATGAAGAAAACCAGCTAATTCCAAAGGGTTCACATACTTTTTCTTGCCACTTTATATTTAAATTATTATTTGGATAGAGTGCATATTTAAATGTGGCACATTGCCATTAGTTACGAGACTTACAAGACCCAATGTTGTTTGCCATCTGAAACGTTCAACCTGGTGGGACACGTCTTGATGCACAATATTAACACACACACACACACTCTTCAAAACATCTCTGTTTTCCATGGAAGAAAGAAAGCTATACAGGTTTGGAATGACATGAGGGTGAGTAAATAATGTCAGAATTTTCATTTTATAAGTGAACTATCCCTTTAAAGAATGAGCACCCATTTTAAATGAGGAAGAAGCCCTTTGTGAGAAAACCCAATGAAAATGAGAAAGATTTAGGATGGAAATGAATGCGTCATTTTTAGAGGAAGTGGATTTTGAAAGTCATTCCTACAGTAACAGCAGCCTGCTTGCCCTGTGCCTGTTATTCCAGATAAAACAACACAAACAAACACATTCATAAATTCAGATCATATTTTAGTTTTCTTCGACATGCACATGCAGTATTAAAAAATACAATTAGATCACCAAATACTTGAAAAAAGTGTAAAAATCCAGTGCGACAATCTTTGAGTTCTGAGGTTAACATGGTTCTTGATTGACAATGGTCAGCAGTGAGATAATCCATTCAGAGCGCTGAGCCTACAGTTCCCATGCATCTGTGGCTGCTTTTGGCATCTTATTTTCAAGTTATGAAGTCATACATTTAGGATTTAAAAAAAAGATTTTGTTGTTTTTTTTTTTTTGTCACAACAGCAAGGCCTGAGATAGAAAAGGTGTTACAATAGCTCTGTTCCAAAATGTTGTTAGCAACATAGCGGTGTACTGTTTACATAGACAGTTGCCTTCTAAAGCAGCATCCTACCTTAAATGGAATCTCCTAAGTGACTGTTTTGAACACTATGTAGAAAGCAACTCTGTGTGCTACACAAATAGTGCATCTCATGTGAGGAATTTGGCCAAAATGAGGTACCGTAGAAGGCAGCATAATTACTATGTTTACCTTTTTGAAATAGCCTTCGTGTTGGGAGAACGCCTATAATGCCTTAAAATTCTGCAGCTCACTAGGTTTTGGAACGGAGTTAATATATATATATATATATATATATATATATATATATACACACATATTATTTTTGCTTATTTTTCCTTTAACCAGCATACCGGTCTACGAGACCCCTTGCGGAGCACTTGCAAGCATAGACTGGCATGTGGATGTGACCAAGCTGGCGATTCATAGCCCTAAGATCTTCTGTTGCCCATCAGTGCATGGCTCTATCTATTCTGTAAGGCTGGAGTTTTGGTCTCTGAAAACAATGGATGATCTCACTATGTAAGCATCTTGTAAGAGAAAAACTTTCCCCGGTCTTTAAACACAGCCATAATCAACAAACTTGTTTGAATGGTTGATTAAACGCTTCTTGCTGCGTCTTGAAAACCAGAGATAAAAACAACACTGACAAAAACAACTACAATACTGTAGCTGAAAATCATTTACAAAGCACAACTGGGAAAAGACCCCCCCCCACCAAAAACAAAAAATCAAAGGACTCCTTGTAGAATAAAAACAAGAGCTAGTCCTTAAATCTGTTGAAGGTAGAAAAAAGGAGAGGGGGTCTCCAATCCCACACATTTTAATCTACAAAATGATGAACTCAGACAAGCCGACACCAGAAACATTCCTTTGCTTTTCTGTGATATCAGACCTCACCAAGGCACAGTCAGACTCCTATAAATCCTCATACAAATACATTCCTGAAAACAGACAGGAGGATTGGCCCCCTCAACAGAGAACAACAAAAACTCTATCTACCCTTGCAGTCTGAATTGGATAGACATGACCTGATCATCTTCCATGGAGACCCGGCAACTTTTTGGTTGTTAAAGGAATAGTTCATCCCAAAATGAAAATTCTGTCATCCTTTACCTTCATGCCATTTAAACCCGTATGACTTTCTTTTTTTCATGGAATACAAAAGTGGAAGTATTGAAGAATGTCCTGGCTGCTCTTATCCATATAATAAAAGTAAATAGGAACTTGGGCTGTCAAGCTCTAGGAATGACTAAATAAGCACCATAAAATTAGTCCATTGAACTTGTACACTATATTGAAGCCATACACTTTCTTGTGTGAAATTAGAAAATCTAAATGTAGGTAATTATTCACTAAAAATCTTCCCCTCCACCGTAACTCTCAAATCAAGCGACATTTGGTCAAAAGAGAGGTGAGAACCAATGATGTTTGATGTAATATGTCTAATGCAGTCATTTTTGGTTTGAGAGCTACTGTAGAGGGCAAGATTTTTAGTGAATACCGACTTACATTTTGGTCGGTTTGTTAATGAAAGCTTTCTTATGGCTTCAGAATACTTGGTATATATCACACAAGTCATATGGACTACATTTATAATACTTACATGGTGTTTTTTTGTTTTTTTTCCACAGAAGAAAGTCACATGGGTTTGGAACAACAGAACAGTGTAAACAACAGAAATTCCATTTTTTAGTGTACTATTCCTTTAATATGCATTGCAGATTGCCATCAATACTGTCATGCCTTTTTCAAGGCACTCCAATGACAGCTGTGATTATAAGCCCTCTAAGAGAGAGTGAGTTCTATCCTGATGGAGCTGTTATACATTTAAAAAAGTAAACTATTTTTGTCAGCAAGATTTACCAGCAAAGCACAGTCTGAAAATGTCCTCTCTGCTACTGCCTTCTCACTATCTTTTTTGCAAACTCAGCTGTTTATCCCAGGCACCATCAATGGCCTCTACTCATTCTTGTTGTTTGTGGCTCACAGTTATGTAAGTAGACAACTGAGTGGTCCATCTGCCTATTGCTGAGTGTTGGTTTGGAGTTACTCAAAGAACTCTGTATGCAAAGGCAGTTAATCAGCCAAAGTAAACTCAGATTGGGGCATCCAGACATGGGATATGCACACTCAGTCTAAACATCTCTACAGATCAAACACTGATGCCAATGAAAGACATTTAGGTATCTGATTAATAACTTTCTTCACATCGCTGCATTAGACTTTTCTGCAAGTGTACTGTCTTTTTAAAGACCCAATGAAATCAACATTGGAGTTTTGTTGTTTTTGGTCCATGTCTGTTATATTTGAGGCTGTATTTGGGTGTTTCTTCAACTTCTGGCACTTTTAGCAGTGTGAGTTTCAAGAAAGTTAAGTTAAAAAAATTTACATTCTCAGTAGATTTTGTATTATTATTTGTGTACAGTTAATGTACACAGGAGATTTTTTTTTTTCTAAAAGTAATGAAAATTCAATTTGAGCATTTCTCAAATTCTGTATTGTGTTTAACAGTGGCAGAAATGACACTGAAAATGATTTCCATCATTTTCAGTGATGGAAATTAAATTAAATTAAAAAATAAAATAAAATGGGACACTCATTTGTCTTGCTGAGTGTTAATTCATTGCTAACATTTAATGTATTGTAAATACACACAATTTAATATAATTTCAGCTTGCTTTGAAATTACGCTTAATAATCGCAAGTGATATTTACCTTTTACCTGTTTTCTTCTAAAACAAATCACTTAATATTTCATCTCAAACATGCTCTTTATTAACACTTTTGTCAACTTCTTTATCCAATACACCTTTGGAAAAAAAAAAAAAAAGAAAGAAAGAAAAGAAAGAAAAAAAACATTATTGGAGGAAAAATTGTTTGGTGAGGTGAAAATGACTCCACAACTGTGAACATTTTTTAAAAAACATTATAGAAATCATTTCCACACATATAAATATTGACATGGCTTATTTAACTCTTTGTTTAGTTTATCATAGTTTTCATAGTTAAATACGGAAAGTCTGGGACTATGGTAAAACAATTAAATCTATTTATAAAAGATATTTAAAGTACTAAAAATAAATGATGAAGCCCTAGCAAAAAGTTTCCAAGAGTGTTTTTATGTGACCTTTACATAACTTTACATAAAATTTAAAATAATTAAAATCTGTTAGTTTTAAAATAAATCAAACCGTGGGACATGAAAGTGGCAGAATTTTAATAAACACCCATGTATGCTATGTATGCTAGTGTACTACTAAAGTTGACACTCTCTTCCTGGTAAAATGGACCAAAAATATTTATGATTCATCTTGCACTGTGCAGATTTTTGTCCAATCAAATGCTTTCTAGAATGACAATGCCCCTCCTCTTAATACAACCCGCCACCGACTAGCCAGTTGGAAATCATGGTTCATGATTTGCAAAACACTATTAGTGCTTAATAAGAGGGGACAATCCCTTTAATCCTATACTTCCTGTTTCAATAGGAAATACATCAACACAGGAAACTGCTCTTGTCATGCGATATCATGGGGTCTTTAAAATTGGCTGAACTACTGTATCATAAAGTATTCCAAACTGTATTACATCTCTGGTGACCTAGTAAAAGTACTGAACAGGAAGCATCTTATTCTGTTGTCTAGACTCTTTATGCACACAAGTTCGCCTGTGTTAAAGTAGCTTAGAAAATGGATCAACAGTCAAAACAGTTACATATTTGGAATAATATTATAATATTATTAGTTATATCTTGGTTATAACCTATACTGCATGTTTACACGGAACCAGAAAAGATTACTTCAGCTTAAGACGGCTAACAAGTTATCCAGCTGCAAACCTCCACCTCGCTGGATCTGTAATTTGAACAATGCAAACTTGATACTGCATAACTATGAGATGAGGACCAAAGTAGGTATTCATAAGCAGCACTAGTCCAAAATACTGTATAACTGTTTACCAGATAGCTTATATAGGTATTGTAGGTACATTATATATTGTTAAACCAGTGAGACTTGGAGATAATCAACCATAATGCACAAGCATGCTGGAAAAACAACAGATTCATGTTGCAGCTTAATATGCACGCGCAATACGTCTTTTTTTTCTACAAAATAACTGTGCACATAGGAAAACTAGCACCCCTAAAGAACACCAGTAACAAGACCTGGCCAGCTAACACAACTGAAGCCAATATATAAGCACCATGGTGCCACAGGTGTGATACATCATTGAAAATTAAATGTTGCGACTGTAATCTTATGTACGATGAGTACACGCAACAGCGTATCAGAGGCAAGAGCACAATTTAGGTAAAATATTTGTAAATATATTCCAGCATATCTGGAATATCAGCCAAACAGCACCCAATATTTGCTTCTAAAAGTTACTTCAGTCTCATTTTTTTTTTCTTCAATAGTTCACCCAAAAATGCAAATTCCATCATTTATTTACGCTTGTCATTCCAAACCTTTGAGAATTGAGAAGTTTAGCAGAATGTTCACGCTGCTCTTTTCCATACAATGTATGTGGATGGTGACCAGAGGCTGACCAAAAAACACTATAAAGTAGTTTATACACAATGTAATCTAAGAGCTACAATGTAGGGGATGATTTCAGTGAATTACAGCTTAAATTGTAGTCTGTTCCTCACACACAGATATCATTTTACTTTAGAAGATTACGGATTTAATACACAAGTCATATGTATTACTCTTATGGTACTTTTATGGTGCTTTTAGTCATTTTTGGAGCCTGCAAGTTTTGGTCACCATTCACTTGCATTTTACGTTAAAGAGCAGAATGAACATCCTGCCTAACCTAATCTCCATCTGTGATCTACGGTAGAAACAAAGTCATACAGATTTGGAACGTCATGAGGGTAAGTAAATGATGAAATAATTTTCATTTTTGGGTAAACTACCTCTTTATAAGGAAACATGATGTACAGAGTTTCCCAAAGTTTTAACTGAGAGTGTAAACAATTGTAGACGTCAGCTTGCTCTTGTATGTAAAACACCCATGAGATCTAAGACCCTTTGGTTGAAAGTAGCACCAGGAAGGGGACAAAGGGACAAGCATCAGCCTTTATGAGATGAGACACCAGCAAAAAAAAAAAAAAAGGGGCCATAATATGCAGCTATTCATTGTCAAAACGTCATCCTTTCATCTCTAGTATAAGATCACAAACATTTTCTTTGTCCAGTTTCGGATGTTATGATGCGCACTGATGTAAAATTGGAGTGCTAGAGCCCTTGGGTGCTGGTGTGTGGCTTCAACATAGCTGTGCTTTCACAACCAGGTTGCCTCCAGACACATGAAAAAAACACAAGGCCCTGGAGACCTTTTCATTGCAATATCTGTTGAATCGTGTTAACAGAAGATTAAAACAAAAGAACAGGAAAAAATATTATAGATCAAAAGCAAAGGTCAAAAATATCTTGTTTCCCTACTTATCGATAACAGTATACACATAAACGATGTAGTTTGTGGATATTTTGTATAAGCAACACTCGAAGCAAATAAGACAAATGGCAGTTTTCAGTCATTTCAAAGGTAAAATGTGAGGCATTATTTAAGAAAATACTTCAATGCATAATGATTCAACACGGATCTGACAGGATACACAGTATAGTTTCACATTCAAAATGCACATTAAACTTTGTTGTACTATTCTAGTCTCTTTGGCTTTGTTCAATGAGGCAGCAAAAATCCAATATTTTGCAGTATCCAACTCAAATAAGTTTAAGTCTGAACAGCAAAAAACCACATGAAATCTTGTTAATGAACCCGATCCAATGCACATCTATGTGTGGTTTGAAATCCTATTAAGAATCAGATGGAATGCACCTCGGATTTCAAGTAGTTTTACGCGTATTCACCGCCATACAAACGGGTCAGTTTTTGATGTAAGAGAAAGTCACTTATCATCATGCTGATGCTTACATCATTAACCGTTGTATATACACTGGATACTGACTGCACCATATGAATAGATTTAATCACTTTCAAAAATACAGTGCTGTCAATCCTACTGATTGGAGAAAAACTAATTGGATTTGTGTGCAATATGAACAAAGCCTTGCTCCGTTTCACCATTAAAACCAAGTTGTTGAAAATACACATATTTCCCTGGGTGTAAAAAACAGATTTGGAGAAATTAGGAGACTATATACTGATATAAAGAGTGAATAAGTGTGGAGTCATGTGAGTAAATAAAAGCATCATAATAAGTGTTGTGTTTGCATGTGTACGAGTTAACAAGCTGATGTTGGTGTTATGTAGACGGTGTCATATAGTTGTGTATCAAAGCCACCTTAAAAGTGCCAGATTAAGAATACCAACTGAGCTGCAAAACCAAATGTAACATCTGGGCTGACATCACGCAAGGCTAAAGAAACAATCTTCATTCCATCCTGGTCATTCTTTGCAGAAGAAGCCCATTGTGAAAGGACGCCAATCCTCACATGACCAGTGTAATGTCCTAACTACACAAGAATAACAAGGCCACGCTTGAGTGTTTCCAGCTTGTTGATCTCATGCAGTTGGTTGATCTGTGCTGGAGTGGATGTGGCATTTGCTATTTTTATTACTTCTTACTTCTTACTTGAACCTGTGAGGTCAGGAAAAAAGGTGAGAGGAAAAGAGCTCTTCACTGGAGGTAAAATGAACCACTCTCTGCTCAGGCATGTTGGTCGACCCTCTTTAGAAAACGTAACTACATGTCGATTAATGTATGGCTCTCGTATGAATGCAGTTAAGTCCTCTGCGAATGGAGTCTGTTGGGAATGAGAGGTTGCCCGTTTTATACAGCCAGTTCTGCCAACAGCTTTGAAGCGAGTCCATGCCGTTGTATATTTTAATGAACGTAGTCTTATAGTCGGATATACACAAAAGCAAAAATGGCACGTAAAAAAAACTTTTTGGTAGCAATTCCTGTGACAAAAACTACTGAGTTCTCAGCTTAAATCTTAACTGCTGGTTTTGCTTATACTGACGCATCCCTGAACTAAATGTCCTATTGGTAAACACGGATATAAAACCAGAGATATAAAATCTCTCAACTGCAGGTGAAATTGCTTGTGACAGCACAGCTGAAAAGGGTGGTTGAAAGTCTTTTTCATCCATTTTGCCTCCCAAATCTTTTATTTTTTGCATGAATTAATTCCCACTCAAGGGAGCTGTCCAGTCACCCATGATTTCCCAAAACAAACCCCTGTGGTGGTACATTCTTTGAAAGAGACAGGGGTAAAGCGGGGTTTTCAGACTAATGGGCAGGAAAAACGTGGAATAGTGCCCATGGAAAAAGAAACACTCCCCTGTTCAGTTTTATAGCACTCAAAGCTTTCTTATCTTTTTAAAAGAGCTTGGACAGGGGCTGATCTTGCCATAGCTGGTCCTTCAAGAACAGACAAGAACATTTATAAGCAGTATATCAAACACAAAGAGAGATGGATCACATAAAAGTTTTTTTCTTTTTTGCAGTGTAAAGCAACTCGTCACAAAGGGAGAGCTGAGAATCTGCAAAAAGTGACAGAAGTGTGTTCGTTGGGTTTTGAGCGAATGCATTGGGGTTTGACCCCAGGTCCACGTGGGTTTAAGGTGAAGCAGGGTGGGGCTGTGGTCAGTGACAAAGAGAAGGGAAGTTTTGAATTATGCTACGCATGCAAGGGAAGCCCACCCTGTTTTTCATGTTCCAGCTTTCACAGCTGTTTCAGTCCACAAATCTCTGGCAGGCCTTCTTCCAACGGCAGGCAGTGCACCACATGTCTCTGTTCTCCATGCCGTACACCTTACGACACTTCTTCCCCTCGCCGCGGGACTTCTTACTGCACGGCAAGACAGAAAAACATAAGTTGCGGAAAAACATACAAAAACAACTATTCACAAAACAGCTAACTTCACGTTCAAATTTTCAAACTTCCCGACTATATAGTATGCCAAAATCACTATGTCAATTGAGAAGTATGTCTGAATATGGAGTATTCATGAAACAGTAGGCAAGAAATTCCTGGATGGCCTACTACATTAAAGTCACATTCAAAATGCTGAATCAAAAAATGTCATTGCTGTATACGTATTTAAGAAAGTTGTTCATTGTGGTCATAATTTACCACAAGAGTAAATTAATTCCAAGGTTGTAGTATGTCCAGCAATGTATTCATACTACTCAACCATAGAACATACTTTTTTAACGGCTGAGAAGTAAGTTCTTCACCAAATGCAGTGCATACTCTGAGAGTACTGCCTAATTTGTGTGCTTTCCAATTCACTCAGTTGGGCTTCTTTTTAATATCTGGCGTAATAGCGTTGGGAGAATACAAGGGGTGATATAACATTTACAGAAGCAGGTCACAAGGCACAGGTATCACAACATAGGACAGGTTTTTTTTAGAGCTCTTTGCACAGGACACATACACACAAAAGTTAAAGGTTTTTCACTTCTTCAAGAGTGAAAGTGACATTGATAAGTTTGCAGGTTAGTGTATGAAACTGGTGTAACTGCACAGACTGAACTATTTCAAATTATTATGCAATTTCTCGGTATATATATCTTTGAAGAGATTTCATTCAAGATGTCAAACCACAAAAAGACATACTTGTAAATGAAAATACTTTGTGTAGGCTATATGAAAGATGCATGTCACCAATATATCATCCACTGATAAGCTTTGTCCTTTGAAGAGGATTTGGGTCGAATTTAATGGAAAACGATGTGAGTTGCGCTCCGTGGCAATGCAGAATTTTGACGCTGCTGAGCATACCTTCATAGAAAATAATTATTTTGAATTTTAGAACATGCAGTGTAATGTGACAGACACATCCGGTGTGCAACCCCCTTTAAATTTACCCTGCCGCTAACACTTTAACAAAGTTGTGTTGAGAAATATGTCTGAAAACACAAAAACTGTTTTGCAACTGGTAGTACAATTTCTATCTAAAAAAATAAATAAAATCGCAGCGAGAAATCACGGCAAAATTGGCATGTGGTGTGAAAGGGTCAATTGCAGGTCAATTCCTTTGTTCCATAATTGACATTTCATGTATAAACTTTAGAGAAAGAATGAAAGGAAATGGTGTAATCACAATAAACACTAACATCCTGCAGCCTGCATGTGTTGAAGATACACGGGTGTGTAGTAAGACTGTAAAGTACCTGAGTGAACCTGCAGCTCTGGGGGGAGATGAGAGTACAGCAATAGTCTGAGAGCGCTGTTCCCCAAAGCCCTGAGTCCGTGTGTGAGTGGGAGAGGCCTGCAGTCATGAAGAAGAAAAAAAAAAAAAAAAAAAAAAAAAGTTAACATTCTTCAAAAACAGCCAAAAAACATTATCTGCATCGATTTCCTGTCATAAAAGCACAATTTAAAGAGACACGCAATAACGGTGTCTGCTTAGCTTGTTTTGTGACTGTTTGGTTATTTGGTTATGAAGCAGTGATAAGGTATTTGTGAATCTGATAAAAACACATATGCCTGTGATTGGTATGATGTGATGGCTGCATTCACTAAGATGGGATGGGCTTAGATCTCACACAACAGTCTGGTTGTAGCAGTGCAATACTGATATCACTGATATGTGTGCAAATATGAGCAACCTGACAGCTTTCACTGACAATCAAATGAGAGGCCAAACTGCGTGTAAATCTAGATCAGGGGTGGGGAACGTCAGGCCTCAGGGCTGTATAAGTCCTGCAAGACAATTTTACCTGGCCCACCAGGCCAATTGAGAAATAATTTGAAAAGCAAAAAATGGCCTCGATTCAATTAACCTGAATTTTTATATATATATATATATATATATATATATATATATATATATATATATATATATATATATATATATATATATATATATATATATATATATATATATATATAAAAATCCCTTCAAATAATGTTTACAAATAATTTTAAATGATAACAACACCAGTGGCAAATTCTCAGGGCCAGCAAAGCCTGCTCTGCTTGCCTAACATGCCAAATAAATATTTTTCATTTTCATTCTCAATCACCTTTTTGCCTATATATTTTTAATCGCTTTCTACTCTTAATTAATCTACAAACAAATAGAGAAGAACAAAAAGTTTATTCAGTCAAAATTTATTCCTTGATGCTTACAAGTGAAGCATGACAACTTTTTCATAAATCTTATGCCTGAACTTATCATAACTGCCGCTATCGCCACTGAGAAAGAGATCCTTATGGATTTAAAAACAGGAGATGTTCTGCATGACTGTGTGTAAATTGGTAAGTGCTTTTTGCATTGTTATAGCAACATCAGGAGTTTTCTAAGTGTAAATTAGGCTGCTTGAGCATTCAGTGTCGGATCAAGTTTTGAAAAGTTAATATTCAACTCGAAAAGTCGGATTAGGAAAAGTGCAATGTAATGCATCTTGAAGTCAGAATTACAACTTGTAGGCTCTGATTTCGCCGAGATGCAGGGGCATGATGCCACACAAACATGTCGACACTTGTTCCTTTCCAAGTGACAAGCGTGTTTAACAAATGCCTGCAGAAACAGGTATATAAAACATTATAATCTCTTTTGATAATCGTACACCTGAAGCACAAATTCTAGCACTGCAGCATTGTTTATCAGTTGGATTGCAAGGAAACATCTCTAATGAGAGTCAAATCCCTGCTAAGCTAACGGGAGTGTTGCAGTTCCGAATATCCGGGAATGGAATGCATTTAAAGTCGGAGATATCAAGTAGGAATATCCCATACAGTATCCAACTTGAATGGAACGCAGCATAACTGTGGACCCTGACAAAACAAAATGTATAGCAAGTAACATTTAAATCACAAATATTATTAGATCGATTTTTCCAGGTATTATAGACCTCATTGGTAGATTCATTTGAAAAATTATGATTTTTGAATGTCTGTTCGGGAGATGTTCATTTCACTAAACATTCATGCTGCAGTTAAAATTAGGCTTACTTGAGCACTAAGTGTTGTTTCAAGTTCTGGCTTTTGTGCGTGGACGTGTTTTTAAAATGTCAATTGTTATTACTAGTTAGCTGCGACATAGTGTGTCTTATTCATTGTGAAACTGTGTTTTCTTAATGGCATGAATCACACTGAAGGCCTAGACTTAAAATGAATGGCCCACCATTGAACAACACAAAATATTGTATAATAGACAGACCTTTAAGTGTTTTTGGTGTGCGAACACATAACAGAATGCGTACATTAATTTCATCCCACACTGTGGCGGAGCTAGGGGGTGGCCAGGGGTGGCCGTGGCCACCATGGACTGAAGCATGGCCACCCCATTGGCCACCCCACTCACAATTGCCGTTTTTGAGCACAACACTTAACATATACTGCCCGAAATGTTCTGTGCCACCACAGACTGATCGCTGGCCCCTGCCCAGCCACCCCTGTGAAAAACTCCTGGCTCCGCCGCTGATCCCACAATCAGAAATTGCAAGCAATTGTATGGCCCTCGAATAATTTTGTAAATACTCAAATGGCCCTTATTGTTTAAAAGGTTCCCCACCCCTGATGTAAATGTTTATAAGAGAATATTACTCAGAATTCATCTGCATGTGTACAAGGGACCGGAGCAATAAAATAGAGCACATTTAAGTTCAGTGTGTGTGTGTAATGGGTACTTTGCTGTACAAGAGTGTTTGTGTGTGTACTCACAGATGTGCCAGTGAATGTGACGGGCGGGGACTGCCAGGAGATACTGAAACTGCTGCCGGAGGGGGTGAAGCCAGTGGAGCTGGTGGAGGGGATGGTGACTGGGGAAGTGGCCTGTGGAGTGACAGGATGGGCTACATTCACACTGATTTAGAGTCAGTCTCTATTGGGCTTGAGCATGAGACTGAGCTATACAAGTTGACATGGTATATTATATGAAAGTAATGGGTATTTTAGGGCAGTATAATACACACGTACTTAAAGGGTTAGTGCACTCAAAAATTTTAATTCTCTCATACATGACTTCCCTTTAAGCCATCTCAGATGTGTATGTCTTTTCTTCTTCAGCAGAACCAAAATGAAAGATTTTTCAGCTCTATGTGTCCATGCAATGAAAGCGAATGGGTGCCACAAGGCTGCTGGCTGTTTGACGGTCCAAAAGGCATATTTAGGCAGCAAAAAAGTTGTGATGCCTTCAGAAGCAAATCGATAGGTTGTAAAAAAAATTTAAATAGATAATTAAAACTTTAGTAACTTTTAAAAAACACTTCTAGCTAGCAGCTTGCTTACAACAGAGGAACGAACATCAGGCGAGAGTTAGGTCATTTCAAACAGTGCTGGCCAGAAGTAATGATTTTAAGTAAAAAAAATAAAAATAAATGATCAATTTGTTTCTTACACAAACCTATCAGACATTAATTGATCGACTGTAATCGTGTGGATTACTTTTATGCTGCTTTTGTACTGTCAAACAGACAGCAGCCTGATGGCACCCATTCGCTTGCATTGTATGGACAAACAGAGCTGAAATGTGTTTATAAAAATCTTCATTTTGCTTCTGCTGTAGAAGAAAAGACACATCTGGGATGGCTTTCATCATGAGAGAATTTCCATTTTTGGGTAAACTAGAAAGAGTAACTGCAAAGTTACTCTTTGCAACTTCACAACTCTGTTATTGGTCACTTTAGAGCTAAATTAAATTAATTAATCAGCGTTTAAAATTCATTGTTAAACATATATAATTTTTGCCTCATTTTTGGATCTCATTTGAAAAATTCCTTTTCCTCTGTACATGTTGAACCTTAAGTGTTGTCTGTTCACAAGACTGTAAGTACTTAGAGGAGGATGTGACTTTTTAATCATCATTGAAGTGATTTGTCCTTTTTATACTGTGTGACAGTGTATTGTGAGCAAGGAATGACTATATTTACAGAATCTCTATCATCAGTCATATGGGGGCCAACTATTATGAAATACTATATTTAGTTTTTTAGCGATTGCTGAAATACAGTGGAATTTCCATGTCTTAAAATATGGTACTTTGAATTATTGCATGATAATTTATTTTTAATGACTGATGGATGTGTTTTAAGGGAATTCATGTACATAGTGACACACTGTATGTACATTTCTAGAGGATAAACTGATCATGATCGGATGATGGTATGAAAAGGCTGTACCTGGTAAGCGTGGTCTGTATGCACTAGGTAGAGTGCACTTGGAGCAGAGCGACTGAGAGGAGTGGTGCTGCTCTCACTCTTTGTCCCGTTAGTGCCGTCCGGCAGTCTCTGGTCCAGAACCGGTGGGGGAGACAGCACAGATGGGGACACAGGAGACAGGCTGCTCAGACCATCCGCCACAGAGTCTGTGTTCAGTTTAATCTCAGTGTAGTAGAAATCCTCCTCACCATCACTGCACTCTGAGTCACAATTTCTCCTAAAGAGGAGAAAGTATTGCAACATTTTATACAAGTAGTATGGCATATTATCATGTAGTGTGGTATCGCATAGTACAAAGGAGAATGCTACAGTATAGTGAAGTATAGTATGGTTTTGTATAGTTTAGTGTAGAGCAGTATAGTATAATATAGTATAGTATGCAACAGTATAGTAGAGTATAGTATGTTATTTTATAATATTGTGTAGAGTAGCATAGTAAAATATAATATAGTAAGCTACAGTATAGTGCAGTATAGTACACTCTGCTACAGAACATTGGACTATAGAAAGTATAGTACAGCATAATAAAGTATAGTTATGCTATAGTATAGTGAAGTGTAGTTTAGTGTAGTACAGAATAGTATAGTACAGTTCAGCTTAGTATGCTACAGTATAGTGAAGTGGACAGTAGAAAATATAGTACAGTGTGCTACATTATAGTATGCTACAGTATAGTAAAGTTGAGTATAGTATAGAACAAAATAGTATAGTTCAGTTTAGTATGCTAATTTATACTATGCTACCATATAGTGAAGTGGACTATAGTAAAGTATAGTACAGTTTAGTATGCTACAGTATAGTGAAGTGGACTGTAGAAAATATAGTACAGTGTGCTACATTATAGTATGCTACAGTATAGTAAAGTTGAGTATAGTATAGAACAAAATAGTAGTTCAGTTAAGTATGCTAATTTATACTATGCTTCCGTATAGTGAAGTGGACTATAGTAAAGTATAGTACAGTTTAGTATGCTACAGTTTTGCTATGCTACAGTATTCTGAAGTAGAGCAATGTTTCCCAACCACTGTGCCGTGGAAAATTATCAAATTCTACTAAATAAATAAATGCACAAATAAAAAAAAAAAAATTTTCAGGGATGCAAATTCCTCATGTTTCGGTGACTCTTGTGACGCCTCAACTCAACTCATGTGAAATGCGCTTTACAATGACAAAAGAACATTAATGAATCTCAAAATTATTATTATTATTTGTCTATTATTGTCATCTTTGCTGATAAAAGTTGTGCTCAGCAGTTTAAATCTGTTGGAAAATGATATTGTAGATCTGCATTGTTTTTATAATGTTTAAATATTCTGCTGAGGTAGATTTGCAGTCATGCAAGTTTTAATGAAGTAGAAGGATGTTAATGAAACTCATTATTATTAGATTATTATTGTTGTCTTTTTGGAGGAAAAATAACGCTCAAACTAAAGGAAAATTATAGATTTTTTTTTTTAATGCTTAATCACTACACTTTCTTGGTAGATTTTGGTCGTGAATGACTCAAAACGATTCACTGATTCACTCATAGCAAATAAGACACTCATTTATTGCCACCTAATGACATTTCCAGAAGGGGTCACTGAACTAATTAGTTGATAAAATTTAACAAATTTGTAACAGAAGAAAAGTGCACCAAAATACCCTTTATTTTTTAGCTAAATTTGTCCAAAAGTGCAGTTAATTTGACATTTCACTTGAATCACTGCCTTTAGCTTATTATAAAAAAATTATAATAATTTTTTATATATGCTGTTAATGAACAAAATGTTCGTGGACCAGTGATTTTCTTACCTTTTTCGTCGCTCATGAGTTTGCATCCCCGTTTGTTATGCTACAATATAGTGAAGTGGAGTAGTACAGTATATTATAGTATTGTACTGTATAGTGAAGTGGACTATAGAATGGTATAGTGTGCTACAGTATAGTTCAGTGGACTATAGTATAGTAAAAGATATAAAATAGTATGCTACAGTTTTGTTATAAAGAGTGGTGGTGGCATTGTGGGCTAAAGCACAGAACTGGTAAGCAGAAGGTTGGCGGTTTGATCCCTACAGCCAAGACCATTTTCTCCTTGAGCAAGGCACTTAACTCCAGGTTGCACTGGGGGGATGGTCAATGTAATAAGTGAACTGTAAGTCGCTTTGGATAAAAGTGTCTGCTAAATGTATAAATGTAAATGTTATGCTACAGAATAGTGCATTGGACTATAGTATATGGTATAGTGAAGTGGAGTAAAGTATAGTACAGTATATTATAGTATTCTACAGTATAGTGAAGTGGACTATAGTATGGTATAGTGAAGTGGAGTAAAGTATAGTACAATATATTATATTATTCTACAGTATAGTGAAGTGGAGTATAGTACAGTACAATATATTATATTATTCTACAGTATAGTGAAGTGGACTATTGTATGGTATAGTGAAGTGGACTATAGTACAGTACAGTATATTATAGTATTCTATAGTGAAGTGGACTATAGTATGGTATAGTGAAGTGGAGTATAGTACAATATATTATATTATTCTACAGTATAGTGAAGTGGACTATAGTACAGTACAATATATTATATTATTCTACAGTATAGTGAAGTGGACTATTGTATGGTATAGTGAAGTGGACTATAGTACAGTACAGTATATTATAGTATTCTACAGTATAGTGGACTATTGTATGGTATAGTGAAGTGGAGTATAGTACAGTACAGTATATTATATTATTCTACAGTATAGTGAAGCGGAATATAGTATGGTATAGTGAAGTGGAGTATAGTACAGTACAGTATATTACATTATTCTACAGTATAGTGAAGTGGACTATAGTATGGTATAGTGAAGTGGAGTATAGTACAGTACAGTATATTATAGTATTCTACAGTATAGTGAAGTGGACTATTGTATGGTATAGTGAAGTGGAGTATAGTATAGTACAGTATATTATAGTATTCTACAGTATAGTGAAGTGAACTATAGTATGATATATTGAAGTGGAGTATAGTATAGTACAGTATATTATAGTATTCTACAGTATAGTGAAGTGGACTATAGTATGGTATGGTGAAGTGGAGTATAGTACAGTACAGTATATTATATTATTCTACAGTATAGTGAAGTGGACTAGTGTATGGTATAGTGAAGTGGAGTATAGTACAGTACAGTATATTATAGTATTCTACAGTATAGTGAAGTGGACTATAGTATGGTATGGTGAAGTGGAGTATAGTACAGTACAGTATATTATATTATTCTACAGTATAGTGAAGTGGACTATTGTATGGTATAGTGAAGTGGAGTATAGTACAGTACAGTATATTATAGTATTCTACAGTGTAGTGAAGTGGACTAGTGTATGGTATATTGAAGTGGAGTATAGTACAGTACAGTATATTATATTATTCTACAGTATAGTGAAGTGGACTAGTGTATGGTATAGTGAAGTGGAGTATAGTACAGTACAGTATATTATAGTATTCTACAGTATAGTGAAGTGGACTATAGTATGGTATGGTGAAGTGGAGTATAGTACAGTACAGTATATTATATTATTCTACAGTATAGTGAAGTGGACTATTGTATGGTATAGTGAAGTGGAGTATAGTACAGTACAGTATATTATAGTATTCTACAGTGAGGTGAAGTGGACTAGTGTATGGTATAGTGAAGTGGAGTAAAGTATAGTACAGTATATTATAGTATTCTACAGTATAGTGAAGTGGACTATAGTATGGTATGGTGAAGTGGAGTATAGTATAGTACAGTGTATTGTAGTATTCTACAGTATAGTGAAGTGGACTATAGCATAGTACAGTATAGAATAGTATTTTAGTGAAGTGGAGTTTAGTATTGTAAAGTATGTTACAGTATAGTTATAATATGTTATAATAAAGTGGAGTATAGCTGGAATATAGCCTAGTACAGTATAGTATATCACAGTATAGTAGGGGGTGATTTAGGAAAGTAGAGTGTATTGTATGGTATGGTACCATAGATTAGTGTGGTGTTAAATAGTAAAAGTAGTATAGTGGTATGTTACTGTACAGTTAAGTAGAGCACTGTACGCTACAGTATAGTTGAGTATAGTATGGTATTGGTTGAGCCTGATTTTAGCCACACCCAAAATTATGGGATCGAACTACTCACCATATGGCCATGATGAACAGGGATGCAGTCTCACTTCCTGCTTGTATTTTTCTTTGAGATGTTGGATCTGTTTGTTTTGTTACAGACATTTTGTAGGATAAATTTGTGAACAAAGTGCTCAAAAAGTCAGACAGCTTAGGTGTAATACTAATATTATGGTTGAGCTTTAATTTTTTAAACTGAAACCACTTGATTTATTATTTTAACTATTTTTAATGGGTATGGAAAACAAGCCGTATGACCAAGCAGTCATTAACTTCAATGACAATTCAAAAGTAGTGTTTGTCCTTGCAAATACTGATGATAGAAACAATTGTTATGTCGTTAATTATTTATCACTACATTTTATTTATCATAAAATGGTTGTGTTTGTAATTTTTTAATTTTTTTAAGATTCTGCAAAATATTTTAGGGAAAATGACAACCTTTCAAACAAAATGTCAAAATGCCACTACTGAACCAATGAAGTCACTACCGAAACCCTTTTATTTCATTAATAAAGGAAAATTGAGTTATTAACTAAATGTTTATGATAATGATTGATTAAATATATTTTTAGTTTCACGAATAATTAAGTCTCAAATCAGCATCAAGAAGTGTATATTTTTTACAGAGAAAAATCTGCATTTTTAGTAAACTTATAAATTGTAATTTGAAATGTGTTACGTGTGTCATTTCTTTATTATTTGGCTATAAAAATCTTTTAGAAAAATTAATAAAAATAATATTTAGAGGGGGGATGGAAACAAATTCTTTAGATACATATAATCCCTTTTATTTTGGTGTATTTCTATGTTTCGGTAGTGACATATTTTGGGAAAAGAAAAACATTACAAAAAAATCTGAAAATATAATATGAAAACTGACTGTTCTTTTACAATATGTTCGTACCTAAGATATGTTACAATATATACATGGACACAGTTTTGGGGAAAAATAAATGATTCCACCTTTGGATTTGCACAAATTTAGTAATATTGTCCATATATTATTGTGCTGTATGTTATAGTATAGTGAAGTGGAATATGATATGGTATACTAAAAATCTTATTCTCAATGTCTCAATAGCTACATAAGGTATAAAACATAGGCTGCTTTAAATTCCCCATGTCCTTCCACTGAACCACACTTTACAACTTAAAGAAATATTAGACATTCCCAAAAATCCAACTGGTATCTCCCAGCAGTACTGACATATCTGTGGTTTAATTAAATATAAAGTGAGGGTACCATAGACCTTCCTTCATTATTATCTGGCCTTGCCTGTCATTACTTTCTGCCCGGCAGCAACTAATTGTGGTGATAATCCTGCTGGAATTACTCTCACGTTTTGACACTGAATCAGGAGCAGTCTGCTCTCTCTTATGTCACAGTATTGGCTATCCAGAGTTCATGGTGATAAATGTCTGCCCAGAGACAGAATAAAACCATAAAAATGAGTACATGAAATGTAATTTTGGCTGTGGAAAACCTTTGTTCAAGTGACAAATTACATGATACATTTACATGTGTCGATTTTTATGATGCGTATACATGATTGTAGATACAGTGGGGTCCAAAATTCCACTTGTGAAAATGCCTCTATTCTTATAATTTAATAAAAATGTAACAAATCATTACGAATTAGAATATTATTACACTTAAATAGCTGACATGCACTTCTTTGTATTTGTCCCTTTTGGGGACAAATACAATGGCAGTATACACTTTAAATGGCAGCATACACTTGAGCTGAAATGGACTTCAAAGGTTGATGAAAACCCTGATGATTCATGTTATCCAGCATAATTTGAGAATGCTCCAAAGAGCATCATGTGTGCTTCAATGGAAGCAAAGAAATCTGACCTTTTATAAACAGTAGGGCCTAATGGTTTGGTTAAAATTAAAATCATGATAATTTTGCTCAAAATTACAACCAAGATTATTATAATGTAATTTGAGAATTATTTTTACTACACAGATTTATTGTACTTTCATATGATCCCAAATCAAAAGAACATGACATTACTGTATTTAAAAATAAGAAAATGAAAAATTAAAGTGAAACACGGAGGACTTTGTTATATAATAATATATATATATTATACCTTATTATTATTGCTATTATTATAATTAACAAGATTACTATATTTCTGTAATCATGTCTTAGCATTGCTATAAAGTCTTAAGACTTTTTTACCCCACTGTATGCCAGGGCCAATATGCCTTACCCGAGATGGACGGTTCGTATGTGCCTCTGAATCCCAGCAGCTGTGCTCAAGACCTTCCCACAGTTCTTCCACAAGCACTTGAACATCACTTTCATGGAATTCTGTGAGAGAAAAAGTTGCACAGATAGAACACTCATCCAAATCAACTGGCAGGCCTCTTCTCCCCTGCATTCAGAGTTACACAAAGGTCTGATGGGAAGAAAAAAGCCCTATAAACTCTCTTTCCTTCCATTAAGCAGTAAGAGCTCAGAGACCATCAAGACACCCATCCTCATGTCTCTCTTGCTCTAGTCAGAGGCTGGTAATTGGTCGGCATTGAGAGTGACACCTTGGTGAAGTCTTCAGAGCTCATGCTTTTTTTACACTATGTGTCAACACTACTTACAGAATTGTCATTTGAGAACAGTAGCATCCACGCCAAAACTGTGCTCAAGCTGAATGAGCAAGTGAGCATAAGCGAAAATGAAAGTCTTAATACTTCGATCGACATATACTTTTATACTCTGTGTCATGCGGTAGTTTGTTTACCACTGTCGAGATGCAAATTTCATTTTCACAAGATGGCCATTGTATTTGTCTGGCAAACAAAAGAGCTCTTTCCTGTTTAATCAGCTCGTCATGACCCTGGATGACAACAGAGCCCCCAATTCCCAGTGCTATAAACCAGCTACTAATTAATAACAGAACTAAAACTGGCTGGTTTCCTTGTGTTGAAATCAACTAGAAGGCAGTTGAAGGTCAAAGCAGCAAACTCTGCCATTTGTCTTCAGTTTGCAAGTATTCTTTAGAAGATGCTGCCAGGAATGACACAGGGATATGACTGATTGATGGCTGAGGAGGCAGCTAATCATTTCATACCAATTTGGAACAAATTAATCTAATAAGGGATCGCACATGGCTGGAAATGAGACCGATGTACATAGATAACTGCTTCTTTAACTATGCCTCTCGCTCTTCACTAACATCTATATCATTTCACGCAGTTCTAATTTCTGGATGTCCCTTACAAAAAAAGTACCTTCAAGGAACAAATACCAAGGTAGTACCATGGTATTTTTGTTTTTTCTGAGGTCTTGTAAGTGGCACCTTGGAGCACCATGTAAATCCCATGGTGCATTAATCATTCAGTACAATGGTGTATATCAAAGTACCATTATATTAAAACATGATCCTATGACATTACCAAGGTACTATTCATGGTTTTTAAACTTGGTACCATTGTAATATGTTGTAATACCATGACACCTGAAATTGGTAATCCTTCAGCACCATAGTATTTATCAAAGTACCATTGTTTAACCATCTGATACAAAACCTGTACCAAGGTGGCTTTCAGACATAGTACCATGATAATATCATCAAGATGTTAATCATTCAGTACCGTGGAATATATCAAGAAATAAATACATGATAGATTCCTCTGATAATATGATAGTCATCACTGTGCCATAGTATCCAACAGTAGTTTTATTAGGTGCTGTAAGTATAATAATAATAAAGAATATAATAATATATTCATTTTTAGGGCTTTACATTTGAATATATTTATAGTATTATTCTCCATAATAACTATAATATATAATTGATATATATATATATATATATATATATATATATATATATATATAATTGATATATATATATATATAATTGATATATATATATATATATATATATATATATATATATATATATATATATATATATATATATATATCGATAGATAGATAGAAATGCATATTTATTACTTCCTTATCAAAAGCATGGATAATGACAGATATAACGTAAACAAAGCAATGACAAATATTGGCACTGCTGTTCTCCTGGAGTCCTGAGAGAGAGAGTGAAAATAATGAAAATAAGGAAGGCCTATTCATTCCCCAAAATGAGGGAAGAGTGACAGAATCTGTGAAGCATCTGACAACATAGCTGAAAAATAGGAAGATAAAGTAGATTGGTGCCTGTGAATAGCCTAGTTCATTGATAACTTGTCTTTGTATAGTCAAATAAATGGTCGTTGTACACACCATCATCACTTCTAGAAAAGGCGCATCCCAAATAAGTCACATATCAAAGAGGACAGTATGTTATTAAAAGTTACGAAATATGTGTCACAAGAGTCCTTTAATAATCCTCTGATATATTTAATTAATGATATGTGTCATAAAACATGGCAGTCTTCCTTACAGTACTTTAAATTTAGGACCCAATTCTCACACGCACAAATATAAATATACGTCCTACAACCCCTGCATTTTCAAGGCCTTTAAAAAAACAGAAAAATACTATATTTAAAGGTTAATTTTCATGAAAACTGTGAACAAGGTGTCTCTGTGGCACTATGAAAATTCCTCTGTTTGTTTAGAGTGACCCATCTCAAGAGACAATAACATTGACCAGACCAATGTCATGAGTTAGGGGCGGGACTTCGATCAATGACAGATGGGGGGGCCATTTTTAGAAAGCTGTTTTGAAAACACTGTTTTATTTTGCAATTAGAAATTAGAATTAGCGATTAGAAGACACGCACACACTGTCAGAGTATGTAATGTTTTTATGAAGGACGCACTTCTCGGCTGGTAAAACTTGATGTTCTTTATATGCATGTTAGTATGAATAGATTCCAGACATACTTCATCCGGGGACATGGGTATTAACAACAACAACCGTCAAAATAATCCATTTAAGCACAAGGAACAACTTTCTTAGGTAGACATAGCACTTAGAGTTGAGAAGAACCATGATGTCTCCTCAGCTCGCAAGGGATTATGGGATCGTAAACTGTCCAGTCGATCCGCACTTCAGAATCTCGCCGGAAATAATAGGTCTTCTGGGTATTTCTCGCTTACTGTTTTATCAGCACTGAGGATTCGGACATCCTACTCCATTTGGATACTGTTTTTGGCATACTCTATATAATAGAGAAGTATGGATCTTCGGACAAAGCAAGTGTGTGGGTCTTTGTCTCACTCAAATTTGCATTTTATTTTCAGGATCACAAACCACGGCAAGGTGGCTGCAGATTTCCATGCAGCTCGTTGTAAATCTATTAACTTTCTCCATCCTCTCTACCTATGGTGTCATTTAAGTGAGTTATGCCTGATTAAATCTCCATAAGTGAAGGTGAGATGACAGCAGCTCACCTTGCGTTTGCGGGGGATGGGCTCGTCGAATAGCAAGCTGTTCCCATCATGCTCATCAATGTTGTCGTCCAGCGGGCCGTTGAGGCTGGGCATGCGGAAGGGTTTGAAGCTGTCAGCGGACAGGGGTGGTGATGGCGTCGAGGAATTGGACTGGTCACTGGGCGCGCTCCAACTCCAGTACCCACTGCTGCTGTAGCTTGACGGGGTGAAGCCTCCATCCTTCCAAGACCCATTTAGACCTTCTGTATGAACAGAATGGTTCATGGTAAGAAGACATTTATAGCAAGGATAATCATCAAGCAACCACATATACAGCTTTATAAAACAATAAACATTTTTAATTAAGTGTAATGAGGAGTAACTCTCACTATGCAGTGATGCTGTAACAAAACATAAATGCAGCCTGAATTTAAAATCCTAATTATATTACATAAAAGCCCAAAAAAATATAGCCCATCCTCATCAAGTTCTTAAAGGGACCCTATCATGTAAAACAGGACTGTGACATCACAAACTGGATTTAACAAAGGACCACCCACGTTTACATATTAATACCTATTAAGTAACATGTCCAGGCATTGTTACTCACATTGTTTGCTAAGAGTTTGCCATTCATAGCAGCATTTTTTAAATGCTTTAAAGTGCATCTTATCACATGGCTTGTCATTACCGCGGAGACATAGCATGTGTGGAGGCTTCACACCATCCACCGCGGCATCACCACGTGCCCCACCGAGAGCGAACCACATTATAGCAACCATGAAGAGGTTACCCCATGTGACTCTACCCTCCATAGCAACCAGGCCAATTTGGTTGCTTTAGGAGACCTGGCTGGAGTCACTCAGCCCGCCCTGGGTTTCGAACTTGTGAACTCCAGGAGTGGTAGTAAGCGTCTTTACTCACTGAGCTACCCAGGCCCCTGTTATATAAAAGCATGAAGACAAGACAACAACAATCTTTCATAACAGATGAACCAGTGCTGTTTCATGTGACAATGAAAACAGGAAACTGTTTTCAAAAAAACAGTCAAAAGCTTGCTATCTCTGCAGCTCAAAGAAGACAGTGTGGAAATGAATTCATGAGAGCTGGGTTCAGTGTAGTTGTGTTTTGAAGACACTTACCGCTAACCTTTACAGGAGGACTGCGCACCAAAGGACTAGTGGACAGGCTGGTCAGCACCATGGCGGCTGTCACTTTGTCCATGTCCAATTCTTCCTCTGATTTCCTGTAAGATGAAGCAAGAAACATAACTTGATTTATTTATTCCATTTATATGACTTTTCTAACACTCGAAGCACTTCCACCATGAGTGGAGAGGAGACAGAGAGTGATGTAGCCAATCCATGTTTATATTAGGATGATAAGGAGGCCCTGATAGATAAAGACCAGTGAGCAAAATTGTCCAGGACACCAGGGTTACACCCTAGACACAGTGCAACAGAATGCACAAGTTTCATGACACACAGTTGTTGCAGCAGTCAAAAATGTCCATCTACAGCATGTTTATGCAGAAATAATATTTTAAAAAGAAAACAGTGCAAACTAAAGCAAAAACGTATTTGGTGTGAACGGCCCCTTATTCTGTCTGAGAAATACCCTGAAATTTTTAATGATCCAAAGGATGGTGCTTTTTTACAGTAGTGTTTTTGTGACTATACTGGAACTTTTAGGGCACACATAGTCCAATGGATAATCGCGAAGCAACCAGCTGTTTTTCATAATCCAGTCCATACAAATTACAGCGAGTTGCTCTGAGGTTCAATGGCAGCTGCTTTTGTTCATTGTTGCGGGATCTCTATAGCCACATTGCACCACGTTCATGTGATGGACAGACTTGGAACCTCTGCCCTGACAAATGACTCTAATCACTCATACAAGCACAGTGTAACAGCATGTTTCTTTACGATAGTGATAATAATAATGACCAGCCTATCTCATGGCTTTACATATTTACATTTACTCACTTTTATGTGGATTTAAACCTGTATGACTTTCTTCCTTCTTTGGAACAATAGCAGAATGTTTGGGACTGAAAGCCTTGGTCACCATTCACTTTTATTGTAAGGAAAAAAGATGCAATGAAAAGTGGATGGTGACTGAGGATAAAATTCTGCCTAGCATCTCTTTTTTGGTTCCAAAGAAAAAAGAAAAGTAAAAGAGTAAATGGGTGAACTATCCTTTTAAATTAAAATTGTATTTACACTTTCACATACTGTTTGCTACCACAAATAAAATTAAACTCTAATTTAGAAAATTAATAAGAATTGAAAAGGCATTCTCAATTCAATTCTGAATGGCACGCAAGCCTTGTACGAAATACGTGTCACTGTTTTTATCCAGAGAAGGGCATTGTAAAATCTCGAACTGGCATTTTCTTTACTTTGATCGAAGGATAGAGAATGAATGTGTTGATGTGCAGAAGGTGTAATAAATCTTCTCACCTGTCAGCTCAGAGAAGCACATTCTCTCTTGGGAAAACCTGAGCTGCCCTGCCAAAGCACAGCATGAATTCTCATAAGCAAGAAAGTGAGAGAGACCCCTGGCTGACAGAGTGGACTGGGTATCCATTAGAGAAATCCTAATTTATGCTTCTTGTGTTGTGAGAATGATGTCATTACGGCTTTTGGATAAATCACGCCAGGCAACCGTTGTCTTCCGATGTCACTTATCCCAGGACCCCACTATTACAGCCACTTCCTGGTCACCTTGGAAAAGCAAGATGAGTGTGATGGAGTTTCAAATAATGCCACGCTGGTGCTCCCAGACAGCGGTTAATCAGGAGCTTTAATATCGCTTATTCAATGAAATATTGTGAATTTCAAAAAACGCATTAGAACCTATGTAATTACCATGTGATATATTGCTACTTTCAAACAAAAAGAAGGGAACTCGGGAGTCCCAAATGACACAAGTCATTAGTGTCCTTATCAAGCCACAGGAGTGAAAGCAGCCCCACGTTTATTAATGGTAATTAAACGAGAAGGCGAATTATATGTCCGGCTGGGGATCCACACTGTTGCCATCATCCAGCCAACTTGATTAATTCCCTGCTTCCAAGCACAAACACTCTGCATGAGGGCTGCTTCAACAAGCAGCAAGTTTGGGCACATCTCAGAATTTAAGAATTTTCTCCCTTTCAATTAATAAGTTGGAAGTTGAATTGGAATGCCAAAGCCCACAAGCTGAATTGGAATTTGGAATGGCATGAAGAGGAATTTATTGAATCATATTCACATGTTGGGAGCCACATGTTGATTAGATCCATTTTTAAGACTTTGGGGGTAAATAAGAGCATTCAGTAACACTTTTCAATAAGGTTGTTTTTGTTAACATTAGTAAATACTTTAGTTAACATTAACACTGAACAACACTTTTACAGCACTTATTAATGTTGGTTAATGTTAATTTTAACATATAGTAATACATTTTTATAATTAAAAGTTGTATACATTAATATTAGTTAATACAAATATAATTAACATATTATGAACTTGAACGAACAATAAACAATTCCATTTTTTTACATTAATATTAACCAAGATCAATAAATATTGTTATTTGTTAGTTCAAGGCATTTACTAATGTTAACAAATTGACCCTTATTGTAAAGTGTTACCGATACATAATGGCTTCTATTCCCACAGTCACTTTAAACTCTGGAATGAAGCTATGGGAGTTACTTTTCTCAAACAGAAAAGAACAGACAGATGCTGTGCTTAAAACTAAAGACAGTACAGTCCTTCATTTGTCATTGGCTTACTTTCATCTCCAATCACTGAGAACCCATCTTCGGTTTTCTCATTGTGTCCCGAAATGAGAGAGGGACAATATAAACATATGCTCTTTTCTGCTTATTTCCAATCATGGGGGTATAAATTAATGACCCTATGGTAAAAATAAGCCTGGTTATGAATTACCTAGATCTAAGGGTCTATTAATGCTCTTTATTCTTTCCCATGGCCACTCTCATTTACAGGAGGCTAACAGTAACTGGGGTTTTTGTCATGGGGGTAAATGGGTGAGATGGCCATCAGCCAGGAGGGGGAGGCAGTCAGCCGACATCTGTTGCGATTCAGTGGACAGATGTGCCAACTTTTTGTAGCTGTCCAAACTTGCAAGACAAATGAGTGAGCGGGTGGCTAGAGAAAGGCTATCCCACAGCCCTGGCATCAGTACCTTTCGCAGACATCTGGACCTTTGTCTTTAATGAGTCCATTGAGGGGGCCCTGCACCCACACTGCAGGGAACTGCAAAGATGTTTCCAGTTTCAAACATAACTGTGGTTTAGGGGGATATAATAACAAACTGATTGCATTACAGTCATTTTCCCAAGCCAATGTCTGTCTTCTTCATTTAATCACTGTGGGTCTATTCAACCTTGTTACTATTTGTGTCCATACTCACCCTAATGTATTATTAATGTTGCCTAAAAACCTGTATGATTTTCTTACATGGACCTCAAAGGGGAATTTTTATAAGTCTTCACAGGGTTGATTAACTATTTAATGAAAGTGAATAGTGATTCTGGTCTGTCAAGCATGCTTGAATAATGACAAAAAGCACCACAGTGAAATCAATCGATACAACTCATGTACTATAGTCTTCTAAAGCCATTCGAACATTTTGTGCAATGAACAGAAAATATTAGTTGTTATTCAACATCAAATTATATCATTAATATAGAACTGAAATCAAATATGGCATCTATGTCTTTCAATTTCATATCTCAATATCTAATATGAAATCTCACTGGTTTGATGTTTTTGACACAGCCGCCATATTAGATTTTAGCGCTTTATTAATGGCTTGACTTGATTTAAGAGAGCATAATGACTTCAATTTCATTCTTTTCATCACACAAAGTGGTTTTATCAATACATTTTACTGTGGTTTTGTCCTCTTTTTTTTTTTTAACTTGAAAACTCATTTTTATTATTTGGCAAATAAACCATGTGAAGACTTTAAAAAGTCACCTTTTGTGTTCCACGGAATATATATTCATACCTGTTTGGAGTAAATTATGACAGTATTTTCATTTTTGGGTTAACTATAAATAGCCATTTAAACAATGTTTTTCTCACTGCTAACCTAAAGAAATATTTTTTTACCCAAGTTGTGACTGAATCGAATATTATTAAATAAAAAAATCAATTAAATGTAAAGGAAACATGTCTTTCTATTGTGTTGTTTGCACTCAAAAACAAACATTAAGCTTGAATAGTGTATCTACAGTATGTAATGAATCATATGAGCCAGTTCCTTTAATAAATCGCTCAAAAAGAGTTATTGGTTTGAATCAGTCAGACGAATGCTTCAAAGAATGAACTCATTGAAACTGTTACTGAACTGCAATCATTACTTTCAATCTCAAATAATGTCCGACTCAAAATGAAGGAAGAAATGTTTTGTGTACTAAAGGTTTGTAAATCTAAAATTAGCATAATTTCTGATTGGTTGCTCATAAAACAACATGTAATTTAAATGTATATTCAATGATATTTTAAGACTAGGTAGTGGGTTCCCCATGCTGCGAAAGCAGAATTCTGTATGAAATACATATTTGAAGAATAACTCCAAAAACAAATCGCACTACATTCAGATATCAGTGAGAGCATTTCAGCATCAGTAAACACTGATAAAACTAAAATAATAGAGCGGTTAAAGGAGTGCATGGGGAATTCCCCAAAAAACCAGAGTGCACAGCTCCTCCCCTGCAGCCCTCCCTTCCCCGTTCGCTTTGTTTTGAGCGTAGAGTGAGAGCAGAGAGAGGGAGGCAGAGGAGAGATGCCTTTGAAGTTGGATTGAGCCATGCCGCACATCGTTTATTATAGTCACTAGTGTATGATGCTCATTTCCGTCTAAATAATGGGCAATAAATCAGACATCTCAAGCCTCTCGCCGTGAGCTCCTGTGTAATGTTATCACGAGCAACGCTGCAACTGCCAGCGATATAAAAATCTGCATACGACATGGGACAAATATGCATTAAAAGACATGAAGACTTTATAAATGTTAACCTGCTGATGTAGCATTGTGACTGCGATCTTTGACTGTCAGATGCGGCCATGGACAGGGCTATGCCGTTTATCTTCGGCATTGTACAGATCGAATCGATGTCACATACCATAAAGATAAAATAGCGGCAGCAAATATGGGTTGTTTTCTTTCAATTTCCTGTGCAATATCATTACTGTGTGTTTTATATATTATTTCAGGAAGTGCAAATATGTGAAAATATGAGGTGTGGTAAGAGGAACCAGAGCCCAGTGCAGTAATTGTAGAGAAGCAAAGTATTTCCTCACACCAGAATAAATAGGTCACGAATTGGCCCATACGTATATCCAATGACAGTACACTTGGTTTACTCTATAGGTAGTGGAAGTTACGATATGCAAGTATTTGTGCTCTTGAAGTGACGCATAGTCAAACTAAATCAAGAACCCTAGCCAACTGGCCATCCATAGTCTGGATTCACTGACTGTCTGGTGCATACTGCAAACAAAAATGGCAAGAGTTGGATGAAATGTGATTGGCTGACAGAAGAATTTGAACATTTACAGATTGGCCCCATTCACTTCCATTGTAGGTGCCTCACTGGAACCCAGATTTTTGAAAAGGAGGGACCAGTTGAAATGAATTTTCGTAGTAATCAATATTATGCCACCAATTCTGTCGTTTGAGCTTAACTTGTATTGAACCAGAATATTAATTTAAGCATAAACAGATCAATGCAGGTAGATCTCCCATTACTCCAGTTTCATGTTGCATGTAAACACCGTCGTAATTTCCCGATTGACCAAAGTGCACAAGTGTTGTGCAAATGTCCGTTTATGTTTTACGTCAAAAGCAGAAAAAAACCCAATGATTTCAAGTCTCAGGTAAACACGATATTCATGCTATGTCCGTTTTTTTTTAATAAGCTGATTGTTAGTAGTTATCAGCATATTGGTGTGCATGCCAATACATTATTGCTGTGTAAGCCTTTTACAATTATTAAATAATTGTCTGACCGCAGTTATTTGAGATCCAATCACATTTTAATGCAAATACAGTATATAAATGAATGCCATGAATGGCATGTTTGCGTGCCATTCAGTTGAACTTCAAGAGTCACTGAGCTGCAACCAGAGCAGCTCCTGTCCGGAAGAGCATGTGAAGCGCTTCTCAAGCGCTCTGATACACACGCCATCAGCGGAGTCTCATGCCAAACTTTCAAAATATAAACAAACAAAGATAATGAACGCAAAGCACTCTGGTTTCAATTTAATTAACGAATGAGTAATGGCAAATGTTTCTGGTCAAAGCAGGTTTATTCACCCATTGCTAAAGACACGGAGTGAAACAGAGGAGACACACACAGATTTTATTCACGTAAAATTATTAAATTAAATCTCAACGGTTTTACTTCATAAGAAATAAGGACAAGTGGGTTTAATCAAAGAACATTATAATGATGTGTGAAAGTGAAGAAACTAGGACAGAAATATTTTACAATTACTTAATATAATATAATAAAAAATATTTTTTTTATTACATTTGTAATAAAACAATTAAATATAATTGTTTTAATGAGTTACAAAAACAACAGTGTAAATATAAAATTGCCCAAAAATAAAGTTGACCAAAAAGAGAGACATTAAGTATTTATAAATATTATTATATTTAAAAAAATATATTTGTGTCATTCATATAGTTTTAAAGCCTAAAAAGGAAATCAAATATCCCTATTTTATTATTTGATATATATATTTTAAGTTAAATATGTAAAAATGACATCTTAAGGTGTATAAAGCACAACACACCTAAAGAAATATGACAATTTATATGACAATTAATCGTGAAAGCCCTAAAAGAGACGATTAATCGTCATAATAGCAATTATTTGTTTGAAAATTAATCGTCAGCAACATTTCATAATCGTGACAGCTCTATTGCTGCAATTGTTATTTTTCTGCAGCAGGGACAAACAACGTTATTACCAATTTTTTGATATTAAGAAAAGTTTAACCACTAGCCCAAACCAAAACCTAACCATAAAGTCTAATCCTTTACACAAACTCTAAACCTAACTATGATTTTAATAGGAAAATAACTTCACCACGGAAGAAAGAAAACATCAGGGTTTGGAACAAGACGAGGGAAGCATCTTACAGGTTATGTTATAAATATGTAATGAGTAACCATCAATTGTTCACAGACATTTCCTTTCTTGAAATAAAGAGCTGAATAAGAGGATTTGGTGCCTGTATTGTTTCAATTTGAAACTATGTTTGTTGATTTGGTTGGTTGTTTGAAATGTCTTTCCTTTTCGTATGAGCCAAGTCATATGGTATCTTACAAGTTCACCATCTCCTACAAATTATTACTAGTTGTCATGAGACTATGTTGGCCAGACAGACCCTTCCTGTGTAAGTGGGCGGTTCTTGATCAGAACAAGCTGTCTTTATGCCGATATATTTAAAAGTTTGTCTCTGTGACACTAAAATGCATATTAAAATTTTCAAGAAAATCTAGACTCCAGAAAACCTTCCAGTTTTGGTAACAATCAGAGCTACAGTAATAAATAGAGCTGTGGAATATAATCGTTTTTGCGATACATCACGATGCTGACATCAATGCAGAAAAACAAAAGAATCGTTTTTTTTTTTTTTAAATGTCATTAAATATCATATACAGTATATGCCGTACTGTTTTTAAATAAAGTAAGTAGTCTTATTTAATATAAGTAAAATTTGCCTATAAAAGTTACTTGTGTCTGATGTTCATAGATAGGGGACATGGCAGAGGGAGAGCAGCAGCCGGTGCTTAAAAATGCACCTAACTTCATGAAAGCAGATATTTGAGAACATTTCGGTTTTTACCAAGATAAGTAGAAAAATGTACTTGATAATAAATATACCGTGTGCAAGACATGTTGAACCAAGATTAAATACATCGGCAAAATAAATATGCAGAATTACATCTCCTTTTTTCACCCAACAAAATGGAGCTATTTCATAATCGAATTGTTACCCTCTGAATCGAATCGTGAGGCAAGTGAAGATTCACACCTCTAGTACTAAATGCTCTACCACCCAACTCCATGATCTGGTATCTTCTCTCTCTTAGAGCTAAACAATTAATCAAAATAAAATCGAAATTACGATATAACCCAGTGCCCCAAACAATGAGGGCTGTGAATTAATTAAATAAATAAATATAGTCTGAACATGCTACCCGCTGTGCTGCATTTATATGCGCAGATGTTTTGTCTGTATTGTGTAGTGCTTTCTTAAATGCATATAAACAGGATCAATGTATTACACATTGGTTTCAGAGCAGTTCTCTCGATTTCTTTCCCTCTTTTGTAGGCATACTTACAAAGCTCACTATAAGAAAAGTTACACACATATTATCGCTTTCTAAATTTATTAAAGTAAAGATTAATCCAGTCATTATCTAATACTTTATATAATCTTATCTAAATACTTTATAATTTTAATTTAATTTAATTGCCCAATTGTCACACATTATACATACATTTCTGCATATATACAGTGAAATTATTTATTTTTCACATATCCCAGCTATGCTGGGGTCAGAGTGCAGGGTCAGCCATGATTCGGCGCCCCTGGAGCAGATAGGATCAAGGGCCTTGCTCAAGGGCCCAACAGTGGTGTCTTGGCGGTGCTGGGGCTTGAACCCCCAACCTTCTGGTCAGTAATCCAGAGCCTTAACCGCTGAGCCACCACTGCCCTAATAATTAAAGGTCAAGCCTGCCGTTGACCCAGAGGTCATAAGCACATGCATGTCCCCCCCCATCCATCCATCCATCCATCCATCCATCCATCCATCCATCTGTCCGTCCCCATCTACTTGGCCCACCCTGTACCCCAGAGATGTTTTACTCATGATATGCCGAATGTGTGGGCTGCACCTAGGCTTAGGGGCCCGACAGGGGTACTGTCGGTCAGCACAGGGAGACTTCAGGCGGTCCAAAAATCACAGTGGTTGGCACCAGGCCAAAAGCCAGCCTCCCTTACCTCACACACTCACACACAAATGGCCAAGCTCCCTGTGGTATGGATAAACTTTGTGCCTGTAAAGCCTGGACCACAGCTAGAAGCCAAAGCCGGAGTCAAGCAAAGATTTCCCTTAATACTGCATACCCTTGTTTATGAACTAATCTGCAAACAGACAAATTACAGCACAGCGTTTCAGCTACAATGGCCACTACTCTTCGATTTATATCTTCCCCTGCCCCCAACCCACATTGTTTTATGTTGAGCTTTTACAGTTCCCTGTTTGTTCCTCAATGTGAGCAGGGTAAACACATTCACAAAAAGGGAGATTTCCAGATTCCTGTTAAGCACAGGCAGTGTAAGAGCTGTGGTATTTACAGCCAACTCAGTATACAGCTAAATTCCACCAGCATTTGTGGAGAAAAAGAAAACAAGGCTTTATCAGGCTCCAACCGCACACTGCCACTGCAAAAGAGCCAACACATAAATGCATGAAAGAATAGGAGAAAAATCTCAATCATTCATTTCACAAGGTAAAGTAAAAATGACAAGTATGCTCATTAAAACAAGCTCCTAGCATACATGTAAAAAATGTGGGAGAGAATGTCAGTTGCAGGTGACAGCATTGGGGAAGAACAAATTAACACCATTACTAACTTAAAAGGTATGGTTTACCCTAAAATGAAAATTCCGTCATCATTTACTCATCCTTAGATTGTCAACTTCTGTCAAGTGAATAGCTACTGATTCTATCATTCTAACATCTCCTTTTGTTTTCCACAGATAAAAAGAATGCCATACAAACATACTCTCATTTGTAGCGTACTTGAGATGTCCGATTCACTTCGGTGAACCGGTTTAGATGGATAGTTCATGTAAATCAAGTGGTTCAAAAGAATGGCTCATTGATTTATTTGGGTAATTAATTATTTTGTTTTTTTATAAATGTTTCTGTTCACCATGTTGTAAATTCAGTTAAGGAAATTGGAGTGTTTCAGCTTTTTTTAGTTGTATTCAGTGTGAATGTATCTGTTTGCTATAATGTGTTCACCCTCATTAAGATCCTTATTGTTTTTGTACCAGATAAATACTGAAATACTGATTTTTGGAGTGATTCGTTTTCAGCAAAAATCTATACCGATAGTTTTTATTTTATTTTATTATTCATCCGTGTTCCTTTGTGGCCACCACTGTAGGAGTCTACAGTTAGGATGGCTTAGTTCTACAGCAGGGGTCGGGAATCTGTGGCTCTTTGTTAAAAATCAAGTTTCTTGCTTTGTGTCTCACCATTCACCAATACGTGATAGTTTCAAACTTTCTGGAGATAATTATCTAGCAGAAAGTGTGGGTGCGATTGCAAAGCTTGAAGTCGTAGACACCGTTTTGATTTCCTTTCTCCTGAATTTGTCATACAGCCTACTCCTGGTGAACAAGGTTTGAAATTAACACCTGACAAATGCGGATTTTTCCTGCACAGTGGCAGGTAATTTTGCTGATCTTTAAGACTTCTCAGAGTGATATATGACAAGAAATTAAACTAAGAGGGTGGTTGACGATATAATCGGATATCAAGACATTTTTTAAGGCAATTATCATTAAAATCTTTTTTTCATATTGTCCAGCCCAAAGGGAAATTGAACTTTTTCATGAACAATTGTTACATTTTATGGAGACCCGCACAAACATTTGTACTCACTTCCATATTGCAACATGTTACCTATTAATTGTTGCATATTTGTTTGTTTTTGAGTAGTCTAAGGGCATTATTTTATTGTTATACAATAACATTTTATTTTATTGAAAAACTATTTTTTTTTAAATTATTAATTTGTGCTATGGCTCTTTCGAAAAAAATGCATCAACCAAAAATTACAAAAATAATTCATGCTTAGTGAAAAAAGGTTCCTGACCCCTGTTCTACAGTATAGTTGTGAATAATGTCAGTGCTGTTTTTTTAAAATATCGTTTTTTTTTAAAACTATCAGCCGATTAATCGGTTATCTGCCTTTTTCACTACCTTAGTTATCCGTATCTGCAAATTCTCTATCAGTCAACCACTAATATCGTCACTAAAAAGATATTTCCCCTTTAAAAAGCTACAATGTAGTTAGCTAATCTTTGTTAGTAACTTCTAGTTTAGCTTACTACTTTTTAAAAATAGTAGCTTGAATTTTGTTATTTAACTTTTATTAGTAGTTTGCAGTTTAGGAAGCTACAGTTTCAAAGAAGCTTCCCGAACATTGCAGGTGAGTGTCTGTTCTGAAGGAATGTATATTAACCTAAATATTTCCCACATCAAACACTGTCACACTTCAGGAGAAAAAACATAAAATCTGGTCAAAAACATGTGTGTATCTAGAAGACCTGGCACTTGTGCCCTACTTTTCAGTCTACGTGCTACAGTATAGTTCATGTAAAGATATGACCCACAAAATGTACTGATGAAAGACCAGCCTCAGACTTGGCATCACCTCCCCCAGCTGAGAGGCATAGAGGGAGTGCTATGAATGAGTACCTGAGCTGCATTCACAAAGCCAGCGCTGGGGTGTTTAAGAGCCGCACCATGCTACAAGCCTAGCAACTGCTTTGACAGACTCAGGGAGAATGGATGTTTCTGTCTGACCTAATGAGCCATGGGAATACCAAGCTCGTTTCGGCTGTAAGCATTTCATTTGGCCACCCCTTTATTTCAGGAAAAGGAATAAAGAAAGAGAGAAAAAGCATCAGTGAAAGAGAGACAGCACACGTGAAAACCGCTAGCAGCTGAGCAAGTCATTATAAAGTCTAAAGTCTACAGTGGCAACAATGGCTTGGTCCCGTTCTATTACCTGAATACTGAACATTGCCTAAGTGTGCTTGATGGCTATCCACCAGATTCTATTCATGTCAAAAGTATCATATTTATGAGATGAATGCCACCACAATGTTTTAGTTACCAGTAGGAATCCCTGGATTTTCTTTAAGCAAAGCCTTTCCGAGTCTATTAAAGAATAATGGTGGAAGCTAATTTGTATGGATCATAAGTCATAATAATTGTGAAAGTTAAGGGTACAGTTTAAGTTGTATGCATTTTTGTGTACTATTGTTAAAAAATAGTGACAATGTTTGTCAGAACACACTACTAATTTAGCCTCTTTAAGAGGCAACAGGCTTGCTCTACAATACAGCCCTACAAAATTTCCAGTCATTCTCTGTGGCAGCACAAAAATGATAAAATACCTTGTTCTTGTATTCCGTCATTGGATGGCAAATCCAAATAACCATCCTGTCGCCTTTGAATGAATGCACTGTGAAAGTTGTACAAAATAACATTAATCTTTAACAACGCTATCAAAGTGAACAGCAGACACAACAACGCCACTACAATATGGGCTGCCATCTTGATTTTTTGGGATTGAATTCATCACATGACTGCGTCACAATTCATCGTTTTCAGATATCTCCTTTTACCTGTGCACACTACATCACAAAGAGGCGTTTTTTTTTTAATTAAAAAAATCTTTTGTCTGATTACACAATATCAGACAAAAGAGGCTTTAAAATCAATATATTGTTTATTTTATTCCTATATCATTGTACATAAGCCTATAACTGGCCTACTGTCCACTGCAATCCATTAATCCGAGGAGTACAGGGCTGTTTTCACAGGATGTTCCTGCATTCCTGCATTATTTTTATGTAAACGTGCGCTGGATGGATGCTTTGAGTGTCTCGCTGTGGTTGCGTCACGTTTCACAGATTTCACCATCTCTAGCAATAAATGCCACATTTATAAAATGATGTGTAAAATTAAATGCAGTTTGAAACACTGAAAAACACGAATCAGCTGCATTTTCTTGGGCTCCGTTGGTTTGTTTATTGTACGGTTACAGCTGCACGGACTGCCTCCTGCTGAATGAGACTCACAAAAACATGAAGGTGGTACTTCAAGCATGAATCGGTAGGAAATCCCTCATTATTGAATTTACGTAATGTAAAATTGACAGTGTTAATAAATACTTAATACATTTTTTCTAATAATTGCCCTTGAATGTAAAATGTTTTTTTTTTTAAATAAAATAATAATAATTATTATATAATAAACCTCAAGTTTCAAAATGAATTGCAAGTATAACATGAATGAATCGCCATCTAGGATTACATGCTCATAAATGCCAAAATTACTTTCTCGAAGTGACTGTCATCTATACTTCACAAACCTTAAAAAAGGGCCCTTTGTGAACAGATTCAGTTGCACACTTTCGTTTGGAATGACCTAAGTAGCACCCACTTCCTGCACTGCTTTTTAAGGGGGCAAAAATGTATTTTACTTCCTTTACTCTGGAGGAACCAAACCAAAATCACTTGTAAGCAATATTTGAATTATGATTTCTGAAGTAGGAATGTCCCGTGAGGACTTGAAGGTGACAAAAAACGTATCTGTGGTAACAATAAGGATTAGCTCAAAGCTGAGGTCAATAGTACAAAAATGTCATACCGGATTTCGCTATTGAAGATGTGATTATAATCAAGTGCCAGCCCGCAAAGCACTTGCACCTCTGTCCCGTGAGGGTAATAAAGACATACCTTGTTCTTACCACATTAGAAATGGAACGGACACCTAAAAAGTTGACATTGAAGAGAAGATCTTAAAAAGGTACAATGTTACCCATTAATCAAAGACACAGAGTCCCAACCAGACATATGCGTTTTGCCCAATCTTTCATAGAGCATTCTCGTGCCCAACATCTCTCACATTGGCACGTGACCCTCTCTATTCCCCCCGCTAATATCCCCTGGTCCCCAGGGAGCCATCACCATGACAGAGAGGCTCCCAATTACACAGTGTGGGAGGACTAGAGTACCCGATAAAACCCCACCCTTCAAGAGATAGGGCTGATGGGTAAGAGTGTGCATGTTGGGTAATATTTTCCTCTTAATATCATCTTCTAATGGCCCTGGGACAGGACAAAGACCCTGTCTCCTCCAAGCATGTTATGGACTCTTATTAGGGGAGTTATGGTGGCTTCCACAGGTTTAATACCTCGGCAAACTCTACACAAAGAAGCCAAAGGGGCGTAATAAAAATGGCAGGTGCATGGTTAACAGTGAGAAGTTGACTGTGGGTAGAACCTACAAGGAACACGGTTTCCATTATTTTATTAATTTACTAACATCGTGCATAGAGAGACTGCAAACCCTCACCACTTCTACCACAGACCTGAGTACAGCTAGCAAAACAACAATAATGACACATATTCAGTAGGCTTATGGTTGAAGTAAAATTAGTAGTTTTTGAGAAGGAAAGCATCACTATTACCTTTTCGAACCATTACGTTAAAGGGTTTGAACAAATTGCTAGTATTAAACTTTGGTGCGTAACTCGTTCCGCACTGTTTGTGCCAGGGACAATGAAACCTCAAATCATGTACCTTATTGAGTAAATAAGTGCCATTACCAGTGTTGGGCGTAATGCAATTACAAAGTAGTGGCTGTAATCGAATTACTTTTTATTCAAAGGCTAATGTATCAGATTCCATTTTAAATTGTGGTAATAAGATTACAGTTACTTCAATTATGTTATAATTACATTAATTTTGTTTTTACATTACACATTATTTATGTGGACTGCATTTAAATGAATTAATGAAATCGTACACACGTCCATTTTCTTTTCTGTGAGATGAAGGGGCTGGGCCCCATAACGAGTCATTGTAAGGGAAAACCGAGTGGTGCTGAGAGTATGACATGTATATGTCAATGGACAAGAAGGAAATATAGAATTTGCTGCGCGGAAAAACAAAAACAGTGGTTTTAGAAAGTAGCACAAAAGGTAAAGTAATTAATAATGTGATTACTTTTGCGATAAAAGTTTTCAGTCATCTGATTAAAATTTGTAATGGGTTACTTTTTTGAATAACTTACCAATAGCTGCTTGTCCACAATCGTGCGAGCCGAGGCTATCAACTGGCCAGCCGCGAGACCAAAATCGATCTGCATTCCTACCATCGGGCAAATAGCACCGCAATGTTGCTCTAAAACTTAGCACACACCTTAACACACTGCCCTGGTGCCAATGTCTCACTCATCCCACCCATTTCACAAGCAAGAGGGAAGCTCAAGATGAGGTATCATGTTATCTAGTTATCTAGAATATTGAGTTATTATTGTTTGTAACCATTAGCTAGCTAGCAAGGTAACTTAGTGTTGACAACTCACTGACTGTAACTGCCCTGATGTCCCGAGTGGTCTCTCAACTAACAGTGGGACGATGTCCCAGTATACCATCCATGATCTCAAACCTTGGAAAGTTCTTTCTTTGGGCACTGCTTTGTCCATGTGCATTTTAAAGGATTTGTACTGTACCCGCAATTTTGTTATTTTTCCAGAACCTGTACCGTTGTGCTCTGGATACACAAACTGGCAAGTTCGGTGAAACTCCGCCTTTGACATTCACCCCGCCTCACTCCCCAGTTTGGCTTGATTGGCCTAAGGGTAATCGTTGGGCCAAAGGCAATTGGCCACAACTGGCCCTGGCATGTACTAGCATGCCCTCATTTGGCCCGATAATGGAAATGCGGCTAATGGCAATTACTGTTCTAAGAGATCGGATTTACGATTTTTCATCTGGCAGACAATAAATCTTGTACAAAAAAAAACAAAAAACAAGACTTGCATTGACAAAGAAACCCAACTCATTTCTAGGTAAACGAGCATCATAGAGACATGGGCAAGTAAGCAATTACCTAGCAGCCAATCACAACACCATAGCAACCACCCAGAATACCTTCGCAACCACACACCAATGTCCTGACAACCACCCACAACACTCTAGAATATTGTATTAATGTTGTACTGGTTTTGTTTGGACCTGTACCACTTACAATTTCTGTAGAAAAAAAATAAAAAAATAAAAAGTGCTTGTCTTTTTATTGATTGTTGTCTGACTTAAGCCCTGGTCAAACTAGACTTGTCACTTCATTCATTCCCATTCAAATGCATCCGAAGAAATATTGCGTTTCACTGCAGACTAAAGTTCAAGTTTGGTGTAGTCTGACCTGTGAATCCGTATAATGAGAAGATGCGTGACCAAAAGAATATCGAAACGTCACACGTGGTCCTCTTGGCTCAATACTAAGAATAAATATTTCAAAGCTGCAGGATAAGAACATATATTTAAAAATTTTGAATATATTATTGTGTTATTTGTGATGTGTTATTTACTAAAACCAGAAACACTCTCACGTGACATCATATCCTAGTCCTAAAATGTTTTGCATGTTTAAAGCCTAGTGTGATGCTCCTTTATTGAGGCACAAACAAACTTTGCATCTCCGTCTTTTCCCAAATCAAACGAAACAGGTGTTTTCTATCAGTAAACAGTTTTATCAATACAGCATGTAAATTAATTTTCCTTTGTTTAGGTAGAAGATTGGGTTGATGTATATTCTATGCACTTGGTAAACATCAGCAGGTGCCTTGTTTAAGGTAAAGCCAGAAGAGGTAAATGTGAGTGCGAGAGCCAGCGTAGCACAATGATCTGCACAGCTGTTGACAAACATCTCTCTTAGAGAGCAGAAAAACATGTGAGCCGAGAGACAAAGGGAGAGAGCAAGGGGGTGAGAGAGTGAGAGTAAAAGCAGAAAAGAGAAGGAGAGAGAGAGAAAGAGAGACAGACAGAGATGGAGAGGGTTATTGGCCACTCAGCACCTGAGAATGAAAGAAGACAGATAGATAGATAAGGAAAGAGAGGGGACGTAGTCTGGTGCTCTCATTGTTTCTGAGTGGCTGCAGGAAGGTCGCTTCTGCATTTATGGCCATCACGTACTGCACTACCTGTGCTACTGGGAGTGACAGCAAGCTACTGAGAGGGGGGGGTTAAGCTAGTCATGGAGTCTCCGAGTGTCTGAGCCCCATTTTAATCACCAGTGAAACACATTACGACGTTTTTTTTATGCAGTTCGGCTATTAAGCTACAAGAGAAATTGTGGCTTGTTTTAGAGCACCATGGGCATCTAAATATATAAGTGAGCACATCCTAAAAATGCTCAATCGGATAGAGATCTGGGGAATTTGGAGGCAAAGTAAATACCTTAAACTCTGTCATGTTCCTCAAACCATTCCTGATCAATTTTTTCAATGTGACAGGGCGCATTATCCTGCTGAAGGCCAATGCCATCAGGGAATATCAAATCCATGAAGGGCTGTACGTGGTCTGCAACAATCTTTAGGTACAGTAGGTGGTACGTGTCAAAAGTAACATCCACATGAATGCCAGGACCCAAGGTTTCCCAGCAGAACATTGCCCAGAGCATCACACTGCCTCCACCGGCCTGCCTTCTTCCCATAGTGCATCCTGCTGCCATCCCTTCCCCAGGTAAACGACACACACACACACCTGGCCGTCCACATGATCTAAAAGAAAACCTGATTCATCAGACCTGGCCACTGACTTCCATTGCTCCATGGTCCAGTTCTAACGCTCACATACCCATTGTTGGTGCTTTCAGCAGTGGACGGGGTCAGCATGGGCCCTCTGACCAGTCTGCCGCCACGCAGCCCCATCTGCAGCAAGCTGCGATACACTGTGTGTTCTGACACCTTTCCATCATGGCCAGCATTAAGTTTTTCAGCAATTTATGCTACAGTAGCTCTTCTGTGGGATCGGACCAGACGGGATAGCCTTCACTCCCCACACGCATCAATGAGCCTTGGGTGCCCATGACCCTGTCTCCGATTCACCGGTTGTCCTTCCTTGGACGACTTTTGGTAGGTACTAACCACTGCATACCGGGAACACCCCACAAGACCTCCCTATTTGGAGATGCTCTGACCCAGTCATCTAGCCATCACAATTTGGCCCTTGTCAAAGTCACTCAGATCCTTACGTTTGCCTAATATATCCCACCCCTTGACACGTGCCATTGTAATGAGACAATAATTGTTATTCACTTCACCTTTTAGTGGTTTTAATGTTGTGGCTGATCAGTGTATATCAATATGAAACTTTTTTTCAATACGAAACTTTTTTTAAATACAAGCATGTGTTTCGTTAGAACATATTCGCTTTTTGCTGTGGTATCGAAATTGGTATTGAGAATCATGACATTTCACTAGTATTGGTATAGACAACTGAAATTTTGGTATTATGACAACCCAAATTCATCGAAAAATCAGGTGTGTACAAGTGTTACAACTAGTGAAAAACAAAGTCATAGATAAAGGTAACAGGCAGGCGCAGCTGTCAGACACAGGGAACAGGTTACACATAAAGCAAGACTGAGACAAAGAGAGAAAGAGGGAGAAAAAGGGGGACTTGGCCGAGTCATTTGTGCAGTGTTTCCTAGCTAGTGCCAAAGCTCTTTCATGGCTCCTCAAGTTACACAAGTGACAAGTAACAGGCACATAAGCTCAAGAACACACAGAGGAGGAGCAGATTCTAGAGTTTGGCAGGGCTGATCACCATCCTTCCAAACAGAGCAAAGTTCAGAGCCTGTAAAAACAGCACAGCCTCTCAAAAAGTTGCTACAGAGCTGTCAGTACTACCCCTCACATGACCACCTTATAGTTTATTCCAGCCACAGGCATTCTGTGATGACTGTGATGTATTTGTAGGACACAAAAACACAAGATGGCCCACGTGTCCCTTGAAGGAGGGATGAGGGGAGTCTTTACCTGTTGGCATAACCACAAAGAGAAAAAAGGAATAGAGAAAAAGCTCAACCGCTCTGCGCAGTTCTCCTTACAAGCGTACACAATGTGGAGATCACCAGTATGGTGGCCACAAAACCAGAGAAGAGCTTAGAAAGTACAGCAGCTGATCAAATCAACATTTTAAAACTAGGTAAACACAGAAAATGTGATTTGTACACAGTGTACTACACAGGTGGTATTTTATTAAGAGACTTTCAACATCACAGCAGAAAAGGGTGTGCAAAACTATATATATTTTCAAAATCGACTATTCAGTAGTTTGCCTGAACAATCAGTCAATTAATCATTCAAGAAGGAATAGTTTACCCGAAAATGGAAATTATATAATTATTTAGTCACCCTCATATTGTTCCATGCCCACATGCTGATATTTTTGGATTAAGAATACTTATACAGCTCTTTTTCATATATTTACATTTATACGTTTGGCAGACAACTACAGTTTTTGTTATCATGGCCTTTCAAGGTTAAAAAAGGACCAAAACATAAAAAAAAAAAAAATTAAGATAGGAATAATCAAAATATATAAATAAATAGAATTAACTAATTCAAAGAACGCAAAAGGAAACTAAATAATATAGACCTAAATGCTCAAGCGCACACACATTCGTTCTGACTGTCAGCTCCGACTAACAGCCTCACCTGTTGTTCCTGTCAATCAGACACACAGTGTCAACCAATGAACCAAAGATGCATGAGGGTTGGGTGAAGCCAACTCACTCACAGACTGTTTCTCGTTTGGAAGGATGCATCCTCCGGAGGTCGCGTCCTTTGAAGGCTGCAGTACACCGAGTGTCCTCCTTTAAACAAGCCTCGTTTAAACAAGATGGCCTTCGTAGGATGAACGGAAACGGAACATAACATGGTTGCTATGACAGCACGCCACTCTTTAACAAGCGCGAGTGCTTTGAGTGAGAAGGGATCAAAGTCCCTCTGGAAGGGAATGTATGAGGTACATTTTAGGAGAGTTATAAAGATGTAAAGAGAAAAGAAAATAGATTTTACAGGTGTACTTTTAGTCTGTAATACTTTAGTTTAATTATGTATTAATATAATTATACACATTATATACTCTGCACCCATCTACTGAGGTAATTTAACATGGGAATTAACATTCCTTGCGTTTGAACATAATATTTACAGGCAAATTGGCGTCATATTTTTTTTAGACATTTCCGTTGAAGCAAAGAATTGTGGGTTGTGAGTGCCCACGAAGGATACACCTCATGTATCCTCCAAATTCCCATGAAAGAAGGTCGCATTCGAAGGCTGCATTCGGAGTGTCCTACTCGCTTTTATGAAAAGAGACAGCCTCGATGATGTATGCGGCCGACAAATGTGACGTCCGGAGGACGCAGCCTTCAAAACGAGAGAGCCACACTAGGAGAACAGCCTAGGAGAGAGAGGAAGGACAGCTGTGAAAACAACAGCTGGAAAGTGGAAAATGATTCGGAAGAACAGTAGCATTTGGATGCATTTTAATAATGTAGACAATGTTAGAGCACAGTGTAGAATTTGCCAAAACACAACCTACACCAGCATATGCGAACTGTACACCCTAATAATTTAATTAGAATGGTTTTAACACCAATCATAGTCAAAATATCGCAAACTGTTTGACTTGGAAAAAATACAAAACATGTTTTTTTTTTTTTTAAAGAGCCGTTTGGGAGGCAAAAGGCTGGCTCTTTTTGGTGAGCTGAGCCGAATGAGCCGGCTCACTGAAAAGCGACGGAAAGCCCATCACTAGCACTTGCAATTTTTAAAGAAAAATACATTTTGTACTAAATGTATATATTTTGTTTTTCAAATGAAAGTTGACTTTTAAATCTAAGATATATATTAAATAAGCCTTTTTCACCTTGTTAATTTTTCAGTTTTACATAATTTGACAATTCCTTCTTTCTAAAGACTGGTCGAAAATCCTTAATTAATCATAATTCGATTATTACACTTTTATTCTATAAAAGACACCTTTAAATATCTACAAAGTAAATATTTAAATAAATATTCCAGAAGGTATTTTAATATAATTTAAAGCTTTTAGTATAATTTAAAGCATTTTCTATCGGGAAGATTTATTTGATGAATATAAATCAGAAAAGTAATGTCGCTCTTTGGCGTAGGCCCCTTCTGGCGGTCCGAAGTTGTAGTACTCGGAACAATCATTTCCTGCCGGAGATAGGAGGCAGGGGTGAAGAGCCTACCCCCGTGCAGGACGGGACTCAACTGGTGGTGGTGGGGTGGTGGAAGTTGCCGCGTTAGCACACTGAAACAGCAATGTGATATATTGTGAGCAGACTTATAAAGCAACGGCTTGCATTTGATTGGCTGGGAATTACCCAGCTAATGGTGCGATGATGTACAGCTGCTAGTCTTCCCGCTAGAACTACGCTGCGCTTACATTTCTTAAAAACTATAAAAACTGTGTCTTTGTGGTACTATGATAAATTCCTAGCAGTAACATTGACTCGTTCAATGGCATTAATTGAAGGTGGCACTATCTGCTTCTTCGATCAATGGCAGAAAGGGGTGTATTCAGAAAGCAGTTTTGAAAACAATGTTTATTTTTGCAATCTGTTTTGTGATGCTGAAATTACATCAGCTTTAAATGATTTGGATTTACTACAATGATAATATAAAAGCCAATTATTTAATTTAGTAAAAAACATGCTTTAGATAATAACGGTTCACTAATGGTTACTATTTTCTCACACAGTATAATTTGCATTTATATAGGAAAATATATAGCTGCTGTTGTTTTTGGACCCTGCTTTTTGCTGGACAATCCCTCATCCATAATTCTAGACACTCTTCATTTCAGAGGTCTCATTCACATGCAACTTTGTTTATTTGCACCACGCAAATGGACTTTGGGCCCATGCTTCAGGATGGCAGAAAAAGCACCTGTCCAAGGTTAAGGCCACACCTTCTCATGAATAATTATGAGGAAGTAAAAATACATGAGATATTCCCTCATTATTTGTTTCAAAGCTGTATAATAAAAAGTCCAATCACCCCTATATCTAACTTCCTAAATAATAATTCTCTTACAGTTAAAAATACAAGCATGTTCTCATTGTCTTCCATCTTTGGTAACACAGTGTTAGATTTTTTTATGACCCTTTAAGCATCTTTGTTTTATGACCCTTTATGCATCTTTGTTTTAAGCAAATTTCTATTTGATTTTGTGTTTACTAGTGTTTAATGAAAGGAGTGTGTGACAGGACAGAGGGCGGGGCCGGGTCATGTTTTTACACACCCGCTCCCTTATCAGGCTAATTAAGCCTCCGAGAGGGATAAAGGCCGACTGCGGATGGTGGTGTGACAGAGAGAGTTATTGTTTACGGGCAGCTGTGCATAAACAATCTCTCTGTCGCACCACCATCCGCAGTCGGCCTTTATCAGCCGCACTTTAAAGCAAATGAATTTAGAAACTTTTCGGAGAGGGAAAATATTCAAGATAAAAGAAAAAAATACCACTATTATTAGAGAAAAAAAAATAAATCACTAGTCAACTATCCTAACCCATCTTAATACCAGAACAGACACTGGTTGCTCTTGGAAGCTAAATATCTAATCAAGTGAAATTTCTAAACGCTACACAACCTAAAAAAAAATGTGATATTAGTTGTACACTGTGCACAGAAAATGTTGCAGTACCGTTGTGCAACAGGCATTACAAGAGAGATTCATATTCTAAATGACAATGTGCAAAGCTCTGCTACTTTTACTACAGATGGAACTCCATCAGGCATTGTTTAAACAGCTGGAACACTCCCTTGTAGTACACATTGTTGAAAGAGACGACAAAAGACCAAGAATAGTCAGGACTAACCTTTACCTGAGTAGCAGTGCTGGACTTTCTTGTGGTTAATCATAGCCCACTCGAATATTTGTGGTCAGTTAAGAATTTCCAAATAAAAAATGTGTTATTTAAGCATAGGAAATATGGAACAGTATAACATTATGCGGCAATAAATCAAAGACATACACATGTAATTCATACAGTGCTTTTTGGGTTTATGCTTGGTAATCTTGCCTTGACAGGCCCTAAACCTCTGGAAAAGAGGTAGGTATATATATATATATATATATATATATATATATATATATATATATATATATATATATATATATATATATATAAATAAAAAGAGAGAGAGAGAGAGAGAGAGAAAGTCTGTGTTGAAGTCAGACGTTTACATACACCTTAGCCAAATACATTTACATTTTCACAATTTCTGACATTTAATCATAGAAAACTTTCCCTGTCTTAGGTCAGTTAGGATCAATACTTTATTTTAAAAATGTGAAATGTCAGAATAATAGTAGAGAGAATTATTTATTTCAGCTTTGATGTCTCTGTTGTCCTTAAGCCATTTTGCCACAACTTTGAAGGTTTGCTTGGGGTCATTGTCCATTTGGAAGACCCATTTGTGACCAAGCTTTAACTTCCTGGCTTACGTCTTGAGATGTTGCTTCAATATAACCACATAATTTTCCTTTCTCGTGATGCCATCTATTTTGTGAAGTGCACCAGTCCCTCCTGCAGCAAAGCATCCCCACAACATGATGCTGCCACTCCCATGCTTCACGGTTGGGATTTTTGGCTTCCAAGCCTCACCCTTTTTCCTTTAATCATAAGGATGGTCATTATGGCCAAACAGTTAAATTTTTGTTTCATCAGATCAGATGATCTGTGTCTCCATGTGCACTTGCAAACTGTAGTCTGGCTTTTTTATGGCAGTTTTGGAGCATTGGCTTCTTCCTTGCTGAGCAGCCTTTCAGGTTATGTCTATATAGGGCTCGTTTTAATCTGGATATAGATACTTGTTTCCTCCAGCATCTTCACAAGGTTATTTGCTGTTGTTCTGGGATTTATTTGCACTTTTCACACCAAAATATGTTAATCTATAGGAGACAGAATTCTATCTAATTGTTGGAAAAATGACTCGTGTCGTGCACAAAGTAGGTCCAAAACGACTTGCCAAACTTGTTTGGTAATATGAAATCTGTGGAGTGATTAATAATTTTATTTTAATGACTTCCTAAGCATATGTAAACTTCTGACTTCAACTGTAAATATAACTGTTCCTATACGGTCAAAATAGTCTATACAAAACAGCACCGGGGGCTAGACACAGCCAAATCAGTGGTGTCTGAGGGATCTTCTACCAAAATATATTGATATTTTATAGAGTTAATCAATCAAGTGCAATTGGATATGAATGTTAAAAGACCATCTGTTCATTTTTAAGCATTACGACAATATAAAATTTTTACATTCAAATAATTTGTATATTTCGGTACATTCAGATAGCAAGTTTGGGGGCATGGAAGCCCTTGTGTTTGAAGGAATGATACTGTATGTGTGTTCAGGGGCATCCCCTGAGAGAAAATTTAGAAAATGTAAAAGTCTGATGGACCATTTTTATATTTTCATTAATGTGAGAAAGACTACGCTACAAACTAGTAATTTTATTGTCTTCCTTGTCATCTGGGGAAAAGAGGCAACGCGTGCAGAGCGGGACAGGGCATAAATGAAGTATGTTCAGTGCTAGAGACTGGATCTGGACCACAGTGACTGTCGTAGACTAATCGTTAGCAAGGCAGCTAACGTTAGCAACTTCGTACAGTCTGAGAAAGCCGGACTGCTGGCGTTTTTAGCGACACACACCTAATCGTCTAGATGAAGAACATATAGGCTAAATATAGAAGATTACTCAAAAACATATCATCGATATCGTGGATTTTTTTTATCCTGATAAATATCGAGATCGTTTTTTCGCCCAGTCCTACTTTTCTATTGTTTTATTTGCCCTCTCTTTTTGTAAAGTTATGTGCTTGATTGTACAAGAAAATTTGTGCGAGCACTCATTATTTTCGTCCTGAAAATGTTTGTACATTTACCTTTTCAATATTGTTATGTGCCACATGAACAGTGTTAATGTGAAATAAATAAAAAAAATATACAAACTTTCCCTTTAAGATGACGAAGTAATTATTGAAATATTAAATAAAAGCAAACCTCACTTCATTAAAAATGTACAGGTACTAATTTGTATAAGGTGCATGTACAGTGACACAAAGACGTCACTTTTACCTCTCCTCCAACCTGCCCCCATCACTCGCCTCAGCATCTATATCCCTCTCTCTCCTTCACATCCCTGCTCTGAAGTCTCCCTCCACTCTCATCCGTCTGAACTGTGACTAAAATGATGAGTCCACCCAAATTAAATTGGGGACAATTACGACACCCCCACGCAGAGAACGTAATTAGAACATCTACATTTTAATTAATAAAGGCTTTCAGTACGACAGAGATCAGTCAGAGATCTCAGATCTTACCAACTATGCTGTCAAAACTGATAGGTGTAATTAGAAATGCAGAATATGTTACGCAAGTTTGTTTTAATAGGACACACTTGAGTAACTCGACATCATGATGTCCCCTGCCAGAGAATCTTTGCCCCAAACTACAACTCAAACTGATATACTGTAGTTCCTCTCAAAAGCCACAAGAGGACAGGGATAGACAAAGACGAATAGGCAATTACCTTACAAAACATTTCAATTGAGACATCTATACCATGAGTTTTTCTTATTTATTTATTTATTTATTTATGTATTAATTAAACAGAATTATGCAAGATAAAGAAAATTACAAAGGGTAAACCAGAATATGTTTTGCTATGTGAATTACTGGCTACCATTTATTTATTTATTACAATATTATTACATTGAGATGTCAGAATTAATGTGTTAAAGTGTGCAATTTATAAAAAAGTTTAACGTGTACATATTTCTTAATCGCGATTAAAACATTTACCGTTAATACACCAGCATAAACACTTGTATGAAGGGCGGAACCTTTGTAACGTGTCCGCCTGGAGTCATTACACTGACGAATATTTCACAAACAAACACAGCGCCCATCTACCAAGATGAGCTTACAAGCTTAGCATAACGCGTGGTCCCATTGATATTCAATGGTCGGTTCTGTTGATATCCTCTCCTGTGATAGTGCCGCGGAGGTTGTTATCTCAGTAAATAAAAGAATCTCTGACAGCGCTTCCCTGTTAGTGATAAAATAATGGAGTAAGGAGCTCTTGGCGCTGTATGCTGTACAAAACAAGCTCAGATGGGACTTGTATGGCACATTTTAATTACCACAGAAGAAAGACAAGTCTTAACTATCACCAAAACGCAGAATGAGACGTTTTTGTCAGGAAGCACTTTTCATGGTGAGTTCTAAGCTTGGCGCTGGTGTTACGCTCTGATGCAAATCATTAACGCAGCTTCACAATTGCTGTAACAAAGCAGATAGCCACAGTCTACAGGCAGATTAACATTGCGGATGATGAGAGTTTAAGGGATTTAATGCGCATTGCAATGAAAATGCAACCGATGTTTAAACTAGTTCTTTCAATTAGTCAACCTCCCACTTAAACTTTTGGAAACGTTTAATGCTACTTGAATTGGTGATATATTAGTGCATTTCTTGGAAAATGTTAATAAAGCATTATGTTGTTACATATTATTTTGTTTTCTTTCCTAAGATGGAAATAAATGCATTTTGACAAGAAAATAATTTTTTTCCATCTTAGATCTATAGCAAAGTTGAAGTCCATAATCTCTTTTGATGATTTGGAGAAGGTTGTGCATGCCTTTGTTTCTTCTCGTTTGGACTATTGTAATGCTTTGTATCTGGCTGTGAGTCAGGTCGGTCTCGGTCTCGGTGTCTCGCCTGTAGCTGGTTCAGAATTCAGCTGCTAGGCTTTTAACTGGAACAAGCAAAAGAGAGCATATTACCCCAGTATTGATTTCCAAACATTGGTTCCCGATCCAATACAGAATCAAGTACAAAGTATTGCTATATGTATTTAAGGCTCTTCATGGTCTAGCAGCAGAGTACATCTCTGATTTAATACGTTTGCCTCAACCTTCAAGGTCTCTCCGCTCTGGTGATCAGCTGTGTCTGTCGGTCCCTCAATCTCACCTAAAAACTAAAGGTGATAGAGATTTTGCATTGGGAGCGCCTAGACTATTTATTTTCCCTAGCTTTTTAATAATTGCATTATAAATTGTACTATGTCACTTTTTCTTATCCTGTCTTTGTCGGTTTTTAATGCTTGTTGTATTCTTAAGCTGCATGTATGTGATTTTATTTTTTGTAACTCTGTGTACAGCACTTTGGTACCCAGTGCAGTTTTTGAAAGTGCTCTATAAATAGAACTGAGTTGAGTTACTTTTGCGAAATACATTTATATTTTTTTATAACACTTGATGTCCAATGTGATATCTGGGTCCTGAAGTAAAATCAGTTGAGATCTAAACTAATCGCATGTTACATTTAGCGCATTTGTCAATGCAATCAATTAATGCTTTCACATTCATCTGGGTTGCAGACAACCCATTTCAAAGCCTTCATCAACGTTTCAAACACAAAGCATTGCATATGATTATTGGTGTGACAGACGTCACCAGGTTTTCTTTATCATACAGCAGAGAGAATGCCACAGGCACTCTTACCACAGCATCAATCTAGCAGCGTGCAATGAGATGCTATAGAGCAATTACATTTGAAGTGCCCCCTACACCAATGACTGATTTACACAATGATTTACAGTTACGTGACTGTCAGAGTTACACAGCCGGAACATTTGTTTCTACTCCCATCACTGCAGTATTGAAGTGTTTAAAATCATAAAATGAGGCAATACTTCATTATTTACTGTTAATAAATATAAATTGACTGCTGACACATTTAAAATTGATGTTCTGGTAAGTAGTCAGCAACTGAATGCAATGTATTACACTTGTATTTAAACTATCACAGCTACCTTTGATCTTTTAAACAGATTATTCTCTTCCGGCAGGCATCTATAGGGAGGCTAAAGTAGTAGGGCTGATTTTTTTAAATTGAGAAATCGAGATTTTGCAAAAACAAATATTGCAAACGCTAAAGTAAGATATGTTGTAAATCCACCAAGGCTGAATAAGGAAGAGAAAAATTATTAATAGCGCTTGTCTTAATGCGCTCATGATCTGATCAGCTGCACGTGTGTGGCGCACTCCAAATTTTAACAACAAGGAGACTGATATTAAAGATGGTGGTAATATTCCCAGCACAATTGTACACATTGTGACTGTAGCTCAGCTTCATCCATCATGCAGGTATACACCGGATTAAGACCACAATTGTCCTTGGTGTGCACATGTTGATGAACGGGCTCCTTTCTTTTCTTTTTACCCATAAAAAAAGTGCTCGCTACGTGACAGTTAATGGTGCTTCACTTCATTCTTGGAGAGGATATATATGGGAGAATCAAACATCTGCCACTCCTTTTGCCATGATTATTCAGATAGATCACTAATTATTGTTTTGTTCTGTGACGTGTTTCAAGTGTACTGCATCTATAGCCAACATTTGGCAAGCTATCTTTTAATGAAAAATGATTTCATATTGCTGCACTGCTCAGCATGAACCGTTAGAGGGCATGTCTCTATCTGCAAGGGTTTATGAATATACATACAAATTGTCCTTTTGGATAAACTTGATAACTTATAGATATTGATTTCTTGATACTTTCTAGATATACTTGGTTCAGATAAAATGAATCCCTACACTGGCTAAGAATTATTTTGCAGTTTTATTATTCAATTATTTCTGAACATCTGGGTTTATTAGATTTTAATTTATTTTCCCCTGTGGTGCAATTGTACCAATATTAAAAGATACACCAATGGTGTATGTTTCTTGCACATCTTTGTTTCCTATAATGAAAAGAACTTGGATTTCTCTAACCAGGTTGCCTTGCACTCTAATAAAGAACATACAATTTGAATTATGTTGGAGTACATTAAAATAATCGAATCATGAATCATCCATAAATTTGATAAAAATCAAGATTTTATTTGTTTGCTATATTGCCCAGCCCTAATAAGAAGTAGGGATGTGAGATATGTCAAATATCCACAATATATTTGTGATGAATTGGGATGGAATTATGAAATAAAGCAACACTGAGAATATCGCAATGATTTTAATGCGCTTTTTATTTGGCAAACAAGTCATTAGACAATTTTTTTCAACCCTTCCTTGTTATATTGCCATTTTGGTGTTATTTAATGAAAAAAAAAAAACATGCCTAAATTATTTAAACTATATTTTACATTATTCTTGCATTAAATTTACTCTGCAACAGATTGGCTGTTTGCTTGATTTATACTGATATTTCCAAAATGCTGAAAAATATCAAGATATTATTTTATTTTTTTAGCTATAATATTGCCCAGTCCTAGTGGCTAGATAACTCTTATTTGGTATGCTTGGCATTGAGCTGCATCAAACACCATGACAACTTAACAGCCTGTGTTATTGCTTTGAAAGACATAACCCATTATTGGCCACTCCCCTCACTGATTTTCAGGGATTTTAATTAAAGCACTAATTTGCATAAAGATTCCAACACATTTCATCTCAAACCATCGCAGGTGGTCCAATTTCCCAAGTCCTGTCATGCAAGCTTGCAGTGATTTAGAGCGTCTAATGGATAAGGCTATCATTGCTTAGCAATGAAAGAGAAACTATTCATGGATGGCCTTTCTGAACTCAATTTCCAGATCACTGATTTTATAGTGTGCTCTTCATCATATTTTTGCATGCATTTTACCAAGCAAATTTACAATTGAAGAAGACCTGATTCTTTTTTAATAAAAAAAACACAAAATAATAAGTGTCTTAAATGACTAAATATTTGAACCCTTGTTGCTATTGCATGCAACTTTATATTTTTTAACACATTATTTTAGTACAATTATTTATATTAAAAAATTCTATAAATAATGCAAAGATATTTAATCCATCCCCTTGACTGTACATTACTTCTTTAAGAATTTTCCCACCATCCGAGCAATTCAACCTTGAAGTACCACATTCATGTTTTTGCAAGTCTGCAATCAGCCCAATGAAATGAACCATAGCACATGAATCTTAAGACTAGTTTTTCAAAGTTGAACTATTTTTTACTTAAGCATCTTTAAAATATACATAGACCAACAATTAGAAAATGCATCTTGCATGATCGGCCCCTAATTCTACTTTGGACAGACTGACAAACTTGATTACAACATGGATTGTTTTGGCATGAACTGCCTTTGGCTTATGTTCAAACTATATGGAAATTACACAAACCAATAAATTGACTTCAAAAGCCACTTTTTCTTATTTACACTTATGCTTTGTTCATCTGCGACAACAATGTGATGTCTTTGAATTTTCTTCATTTGGGGCCTTTTCAGCAAATATTGATATATGTGATTATTTGCGATTCATTTGATGAATAAATTAGTACAACATGAAATTAATTTAAATGCATTTCAAATTGACAGACAGCCCTAATCTTTAGTGCAAGCCACTAGCGACTTAATATACTTTCATTCATGTAACACAGCCGCAAGCCGGTTTTAACACAGAGTTCTTTCAGTTTTGTAGGATGGCAAACATTCAGGCTTGTATTTTGTAACTTGCTGCATGTTGAGCCAATCAGTTAAGGACTTAAGGTCATCATGAAGTCTGAAAACACAAACACGCTGTGTCCAGTCTGATAAGATGCTGAGGACCAACAGAAGGCTGTGAGGGCTGGAAGGTGTCCAGCCTTTGCAGAGTGTTTTGCTATTCAGATGGTAATCGTGTGCTCTCTAAAGTTGCAGCCCAATCACCAAACGCTCTCTGAGGGAAGTTGTTTTTATTGGCAGCCGCTAAACCTCCTCTTCTAAGAAAGCATACAATTTTACTAGAGCGGAACCCCTCCCCACTATATTCACACACTACTTTGACACAGAACATCCCAAATCTGAATCAACAAGGGAAAAATGAGGAAGGAAAAACCTTGTTGTTAAAGAAAAAGCAATAACAAGGTCACACCCATATAAGAGGTTATAGGGACCTAGTAATTTTGGTTCCATTCATTTCCTTGGATTTACCACAGTAACGCAAAGGCTTATTTTGATGGATTCAGGGAACTGAAGTTTAAAAGTGATAGGTTCTTTTGGTGAATCCTCCAGTGAGGTTCTCTGACTACTGTATCTGCTATCATGGTCTCTCGCAGGTAGACAAAAGATATATTTCAGGTCCCAACAAACTCAAGTGTTTAATATATTCATTGTTTGGGGTTGGGAAGCTTGTTTTTGTCATTTTATTTTGTGCCGTTAGCAGCAGAAATTACACATCACAAACATTTTGCCTAGAATATGAATAAACAAAAATCTGAAATGCAGGAAAAACATGATTTTGGCCTTGAAGCAAGGTATAGCCAGCAGAATTGTAGTCACTTTGTTTCATCCGTCTAGAGGTCTGCAACCCGACCCATGACCGATGGGACCAGACAAACAGTGGTGTTTCAGGCCAGGTTCAGATCATTAGTATTACTTCGAGTTTGTGTTGGGTTTATTGAAATTAAAGCAAAAGTTCAAATGAAAATTTGCTCACATTCTCTCTTTCTTTTCTGCAGAATACAAACGAAGATGTTTTGGAGAATTCTTCAGCTTTGTAGGTCCTCACAAAGCAAGTGAATGGGTACCAAAAATTTGAAGTTCCAAAAGGCAACATAAAAGTAATCCAAAAGGCTCCATTGGTTAAATCCATATCTTCAAAAGCTATGAGAGGTTTTGGTGAGAAACTTTTAAAATATTTAAAGCTAAAGTTTGTAGCTTGTAAAATACTTTCTCCAATACAGCTTAATATGCAGAGACAGACATACGTAAGACATTCATAGGTACATTTTCTTGAAAACTGTAAACACTGTCTCTGTGGCGCTATGAAAATGTATCCGTTTGTTCTGAGGGACCCATCTATACAAACAATAGCATTGACTCGACCAATGTTTTGAGTTGGAGGCAGGACAATCTCTGTTCGAACAAGTGCAGAAGGGGGCATTTTCGGAAAGATGTTTTGACAACAAAGTTAATTTTTGCAATTTTGTTTGGTGGTGCTTGTGGCACAGAAATGACATACTTCAGTTTTAAGTCATTTTTTATTAACGTAATTTTTCATTATTTCTCCTCCCTGCCCAGTTGGTGGCAATATGCATGAAGAATGTGAATTGCCAAAAACAAAAGAAGAATGTGAAAGAGAAAGTGGAGATTTAGAGTAAAAAGGACTTTAATATTGATCTGTTTCTTACCCATACCCATCATATTGCTTCTGAAGACATGGATTTAATCACTGGAATCATATGGATTACTTTTATGCTGCCTTTGTGTTTTTGGACCACCAAAATGTTGGAACCCATTCGCTTGCATTGTGTTGAATGAAGAGCTGAAATCTTCTCTAAAAATCTTTGTTTGTGTTCTGCAGAAGAAAGAAAGTCATACACATCTGGGATGGCATGAGAGTGAGTAAATGATGAGTGAATTACAATTTTGGGGTAAATTATCTCTTTAATTAAATTTTTTTTTTATATATATAAATATAATATAAATACTTTGATATTATAGAAATTTAATATTGGTTACATTTATTTAATATATAATATATATTTTATTTAAATGTAACGTGTCATGCACATGCTCTCACTAACACACAAGTTAGGGGCTATTCACACTGAACGTGTTTTTGCGTATCTGCACTGTTTTTCAATATTTTTCAGTGTTAGCACGTGCTGAATGGACATTTTTGATCATTGTGCTGTGGCATCTGTTATGTGTTCTGTTGAATTTGTCTAGATTTTTTTAACGCAGATGTCACAAAGATTCGCTGTTTTGAAGTAAACGTTTAGGTTGCAAAGAGTACTTCATGTGACTTAATGCCCATGCAGACCTCTAGATCGGCCTGATTGGGCATGACATTGACCTAATCAATAGCGTGAGTCTGGGGCTAGATAATGTTTTTTTTAAAAAGGCATCATTTCTGAAATTCTGTTTGGTGGCGAAACTGCTGCAGCTTATGCACTTCCCTTTTGAAAAGTGACCAGTGTTGTATTCTTTATATTTCTAGACTTACTCACACATACACTAAAATACAAAAATAATTAATTTCCTGCTTGCAATTAGTTTGGCGGAGGCTATTTGTCAGTCTGCAGTTCTACAAGTCAGACTGATCTTTTTACAATTGCCTGTTTCCTTCTATTGAATAAAAAAATGTAATGTAGAGCATTTTACTTTACATTAGCTGCTGTAGAAACAGAAACCAAAAATGCTTTCAGAGACACAGCAGTTTAAAATCTTTTAATAAAGTCTCTATCAGCAAAGCAGCAAAGGGAAAAGGGGGTCAATAATCACATTGGGTTGACTAATATAAAAGACAAAAAATGCTTGTGGTGTAATTCTGTAAACAAATATGATGAACTAAGCTATATGGCATCCAATAATGCACATTAAAATAGCTGACGAGAGAGGGGAAATGTGTGCCCTCCAGACCTGCAGGTCACCAAAGAAACCCACATACACCTACATCTCCATTGTATGCCGATTAACCACAAACCAATGGCTACCTACGAGCACTAACCCTGTGATACTGTTCGTGTTTTTGCATTTCGCTGTTCCAGTTCGCTGTTGTATGCAATCGCATCTTCAAGAGTGTGTGAAATGGTGTCTCTAATCACAATCAGAGTAGGATATGTTCCTGGCTCTTCCATGTAAAGATTTGGCCCCAAGCACATCCTTTCTCATCAAGATAGACCCAGTGAATGTTTCAGAGCAATGAATCACAATTTCAGAGTAATCATAGCCATATCCACTAGAGAGGCTACAACAGAGTATAAATGCAGGGAAGTTGAACCTACATGTGATCCTTTCTTTGTCAAGGGGCTCTCTGTGTTCATCAATTTAAGTGCTCGGTGCACAAACGATTTCATACAATACACTCTTGGCCCATGGGATCTAATGGTCTTCTCAGGTGCTCTGTAAAAATTGTAAAAACTCTATATATAGATTTTGTACATTTTGAGAACGTTTTACACATTAACAAAGTGAAGCTAATCCTAATGTGGCTTTGGCATGGGCAAGGTGGAACAGTGCAACCGTTTTGCTCACATATGCAAATAAAAATGTATAATATGCAAAAGACAATCTTCAGCATATTTCTATGTGTGCAACATCTTCCATTTCTGGCACTTTGAAAAAAATCTGTGAACGTCCCCTACTAGGAGCATTGCAACAAAGAACATGTACAATGAGTTCAAAGTCTGCATACTGCTTTGTTACATGACCAGATCTTGAGCACTTGAGTGTATGAAACTGGTGTAACTGAACAAATAGAAATGGTGACATTTTTTATGAAATGTATGTGTGTGTAGCATTTCATTCAAGCCGTCAAACCTAAAAGACAAAACCAAAAAGACACTCTTGTAACTGAAAATACATATATGAAAGGTACATACAGTATACACAATAAATCATATTCAATAGTGACTAGAGTAAATCATTTAAGTCATTTGATAATGATTTTGGTTAAATTTTATTTGATTTGATTTTCAGAATTTTTAACAGCCTCCGGAGACGGCAAGCCAGTCATGAGTGCATTCGAATAAATTATCAGATTATTGTGCAAAAAGCAGCTCTATTTATATCTGGGAAACAAAAACACAATATATCAGTATTAATCGAGAAAATCTTCTGATTATCTATACGTGAAAACGGCATAAATCTGTCAATAATCAATAATCAAATTACTACTAGTAAAAATGCTTATTTTTTATATCAGTAAATATATCAGAATTTTCATTCTTGATACAAAAACTGACATCATTACTCACAGAAATACAAGTTAAAAGTGGAATTTCAACTAGTTAAAAACAATTCTTGATATTTGTAACTGCATTTTCACAAGTAGAACTTCACAATGATCTGTCTTTCACTCCTCATCAAAACATAAATCACATTTAACTACAAATAATTTCAATGTAATTCGAATGGATAGTTGTTCTAGTAACGATGTAATTATTCATTTGAAGAATTATAATTTTTACTAGTAAGAAGGTACATCTGAAACTGGCATTTTATCTAGTAAGAAAATAATTACTAATGTCTGTAATAGTGTTTTGATGAGGAGTGAAAGACCATTGTGATATTCTACTAGAGGAAATGCAGTTCCAGATATCAAGAATTATGTTTTTTTTACTAGTGGAAATTCCATTTTTGATAACAATAATGGGTATTTCTACAAGTAATGATATATTTTAAAAAAAAATAATAATAATTAACGTTTTTACTAATGCAAATGTATTACTGATATCAAGAATTAGCATATTCACAAGTAGTAATTCCACTGCTGATTATCAAGAACTGGCATTTTAACTAGTGAAAATGTAATTGTAGATATCTATAATTAATATCCTGCACATGATTAAATGTTGAAAGGGCTTTTGATATTTTAGGCTCTCAAAAAGAGAGTGGCAAAAACTTACTAAATAATACTCAAGAGTATAATATTATTTTGTCAATACCACAGTAAATAATAAAAGTTGAAATATTATAAAATAATAAAGCAATTTCAACTAGGGCTGTAAAATTTAAATTTGAATATTCGTCGAATGCAAGATAAAAAAAAAAAAAAAACCGCACAGTCAAATGTGAAAATTAGTATTTGAATATTGGATAATTGCTAAGAAATTACTTACATTCTTAGACACTGTGCAACAAATAGAACAGAACACGTGTGTCTCACGACGCTTTTTAAATGCTGAATTTCCTTAAATTGACAGTGTCTGAAAAAATGCATCGTTTCTTCATGAGATGCTGAAAAAACAGCGAGCCGGTAAAAGTTGTCCGTCTAGCTCGTAAAGACGGACATGTTCGGAGTGAATGGCACCCCTGTGATGGAGGTCTTTGGCGGTTGAGTGTTGACTATGCATCTCGCTGCATAAGCATTAGGTATGAACATTCAACTGTATTGAATGAAAAACCCTCTGGTACCACAGGTATTATAAAGCTTGAGCCTGTGGTAGTACTAAGGCACTGTTATAGGTACTGCGTGCAACACTAAGTTAACATAGAAGCTTCTATTGAAACGTTTCTTGTTTTACATTTGATTTGAGAATATAAACTGGCTAAATCATTTGACTTTATGTTCTTTGCAATAAACAATCTCTATAACGGTGCTGAGTGGACAATTTGAGGTAGGAGACAACGTCAATTCAAAAATCAGATGTCTCGAAGATTTTTACCCCTACCTGGAATAATGCATTTAAATTTTGAACATTGTAAATATTTCAATTAAAAATTAGAATTTAGTTTCTCAGCCCTGTTGACAGCACTAATTTCCTCTGTGTCGTGATACATTTTAATTTGGGTCAATTCATTTTTTCAGCCACTAGTACCAGTTCTAATATTTATAAAAGTAAGTGTAGAGTCCTGGGCATGGGAGACTGCTCAACTATCCTGTACTTTTCTAAATAGAAGTGCAAAAGAAAACACACAGCATCCAGATCGCTGTCTATGTTTGTCTAAACTGAACACATCTGCCAACAGAAAGCCACTGTAATTATTTTGGGATATTTCAACATTATGCTGTTCTTTGTCCAGACCACAACTGTGTCTAATAGACCACAGAGCTTAAACACATGCTTTAAGATTTGTGCTGCCCAAAAGAAACAGAAAGGAAAATATACAAGTAAACGTGGACACAACAACAAATGCACTGCGAGACTGAATCAACACAAACACACAAATCTAAAAATCCATTCGATTTCAGCCAGGATAAATTGCTCGGCCTTGCGGTCTGTTCAGAAAACAGTTTGTATTGGTCCGCAAAACAGACAGTCTGGATGCAGAGGTAGCAAGACAAATGACACCATTTGTTGTACATGGGGGATTAGTCGCTGTTTTCTATAAGCATTAAAAATAATGAGCTTCATCACCAGAGCACCACTAAGGTGATATAACAATATATCAACATAAACACACAGAGACATCAATAGTTAAACTATAGCAAATCAAATACATGGCCAATTGATGTGGGCAGAAATCATAAGCATCTTCCTGTGCCATTAAAACAATTAAGTGCTCAATAAGACTCTTTTCCTGAATGGATGAACAGAATGTAAATTGAGCATGGAGATCAATAATTCATCAACAAATAAATATTGAGTCGATTTCAGGCCTGAGTGTAGTAATAGAGTTATCAGACATTAGCTGCTTCATATTGTACTTCACACAAAGCAAGGGAATTGATTTCTGAGATCTTTAGAAAAGTAAAACTCTACTCAAGTTAGGTTGCAGGCTAACATAGATAAGCATGTGTTACAAACATGCTACTGGTTGTATTTTTCAAACACAAGAAAAATAGCCACTTCAATGTTTTTGTAGATGTGAGATGCTTTCTGCACCGTTGAAGTGTCTGAGTGATCTTCAAAGTGCAAATGCTGTAAGGCATGAAGACCACAAGACACAAAAGACCACAAACAAGACTGTATCGATATGCTGGTGGTCTATGCCTTTCTAAGAGTGCTTTAAAAGTACCATCTACACTACACATGGTGAATACATGAAATATACTGTAAAATGCCATATCTAATGATGATGACTTACTGTGGCCATATCATGGTAAAAAAAACACAAAAAAAAACACTGATACCTGACAGGGATTTGCTGCATCTACATAAATCATTCATCACTGACATTTTAATACATATTTTTATACCTTAGTATTTTTTATCTGCTGAAATATATATAAACTAAACCTTTAATCTGGTTTAATAGGCTATTAAAAGCTTAATTTAGTAAACACTTGAACATAAACTTGGCTCTGCTAGAATGCTCTAAGTTATTTCAAAATAAGAGTCCCAAAATAAGTAAGTGTATTCCAAGCTTGTCAACCAGTTAGTTATAAGTCCAGCGTTATGCACCAAATCTTTTTTCCTGTTTATTACTAGGACTTGAACTGAATCTGGGATCTTTCTATTTTGGACTCTTGTAACATCTGTGTCTGTGCCCATCACAGTAAGCAAAGACTAAGATCTTCTTTTAACAATCTGTGAATCAATTTTAAAAACTATCAGCCGATTAATTTGTTATTGGCATCGGTAAAATCCCCTTTTAGTAGACCTCTAATTAAGGGCATGCAATGTGGATTCAAGAAGAAAAAACATTCTTTCAGTTTTCATCCCCACCTATTGGGGGGGCACTCACCCTGTAGTCTTACCTGGCTTGCGGTACATCGATGCTGGATGAGACCACTTTGCGTTTCTGTTCCAGAAGCAAAATGGAGCGGGTGTGGTCTTTCTCCGGCTCCAGTGCCCGGCCATTTCGCTTGTGCTCCAGCACCCGTGGCTCATCCATGCTCTCCGGGCTCAGGAAGGGGGCATCCCCTCTCTGCACACCTCCATTCTGGCCTAGTGTGGGCCCATCCCGGTGGCCACCATTGCAGGTGCTCTATAGAGAAAAGCACATTTGAGTTTCTTCAGTTTTAAAGGGATAGTTAATCTAAAATTAAAATTCTATCATCCTTTGCACAACCTCTTGCTGTTCCAAATGCATGCGACTTTCTTTTGGGTGAATCCCTTTAATCACATAAACTGACTCTCCTCTCCATGTGGCCCCCATACATATAAAGCTCTATATACCCTATGGGGGCATTTAATGGCAAAAAACCCTACTGTGAGGCTTATTTGCTTGCAATCATTGAGCATTAAGCTGTTAGCAATGAATGCACTGGTCAATATATATAGCAAAACAATGAAAAAATCCTATTTGCTGATTAGCTCTTTCTTTAGATCTTTGCATTGCTGACAAAAGAAAACTAAACCACCCTTGCTCTGCCATTTCCCCCATTGCACAAAAATTCACCATCCATGACCACACTAATGCAAAGACGAGCAGCTTTTCCTCCTGCACATCTCATCTGCACGGACGGCAGCCGTACACTTTTGTGTTACACTGTGACTAAAGCTGCAGTACTCAAACTCACACGCTACACAGAGGGCGAACTGAGGCCAAGACGACGCATGTCACCACATGCACCAACTAAGTGCATGATCTTACAGCAAGCGATATGCAATACAAATCATTATCTTACCATGACATAATTAGATTGACTGAAGAGAGAAATCTTGCTGAGCTTTGAACATCTTAATTTACTTATTATTATGGGGTTACAATAGATTACTTGCCAAAATGCCTAAATACTGTATATAACTATTGTTAAGGGCTTAGCCTCTTAATCTCATTTCAGATTTTGTGATGGAAGGTGATAGAGGAAACATATTTTTTTTCTAGTGTCTAGTGGAATAAAATAATACTATTTGGAGGGAGATGGGGAGAACAGAACCAAAATGACATGCTTACAAAATTATGACAACAACAAACTATTTTTTATTTTTTTATTCTATTCATAATAAGATTGTAAATGTATACAATATTATATATGAATAACTGTTTTTTTATTATTTGGGGGGGGGGGGGGGGGGGGGGGTTCTAAAATAAAACATTTCAGTTTGTCCACAATATGTGTAAATGGTGAGCTTTTAAATTTGAATGTGAAAAATGCTTCCGATTTTAAGAGGTAAAAGTTGAAGTGTGTAATTTTTCTCTGTTAAAATTATAGATGCACCGATTGCAATTTTTTTTGGCCGATTCCGATTTCCGATTTTTTTTGCAAGTGTGACCTGCCAATACTGATTTTTTCCGATTCCGATTTTCTTTCTAAGAACTATTATTGACTGCATATACAAACAAAATCTACCTTTCTTCAATGAAAAAAATTTATTTTCATAATAAAAGAAATGAATAAACATTACAATTTCCCCCAAATTGCATTGTTACAGGATCTTCTCTCACTTAAACAACTCTCAAAATAAAGTGCTCTGTGACTAGAAAGAGGTATAAATAACAATTAACTGCAAATGCTTTATATAACAAAACAGATGTTTTTTCAACTATTTGTATCTTTTTCTCTTTTTTACTCGTCTAACAAAACAATTCCAAAGATTACAAGCCTATGAACAAAACTGAAGTGTCCAATACACTCAACATTGACATTAAGCGTACGTTAGATGTCCAAATATCAGAGGTAAAACGGATTGCTCCTTCGGGATCGGCTTGTGACCATACATGTCAACACTCCCGTTTTTCCCGGGAGTCTCCCGTATTTCACACCCATATCCCGCCCCCCTCCCTTTTTGTTATTTCTCCCGGGAAACTCCCGTAATTTGTATGGCCCAAACCATGTTATATGAATAATCACATCGATGTATTAATCCAAGGTTCTCCAGTTGCCAGATCTTGTATGAAACGCATCTTGTATTAACGCACATAATCGAGACATCATACAAATTTCTAATAATTTGTGACCTCAAACTTGCAACCAAAACCCAGCTGCTCTGTTGAAATCTGCGCAGGCAGTAGATGCGGGAAGTTGAATCAAGCAACACTGGTAGACTGGAGTAGAAGACTTAGCTGGTGCCCAGTGGGAAAAAATAATAATAATAATATTATATATATATATATATATATATATATATAGGCCTACATGTAAATTTACCAACAGCTGGACGGTAGAATTTAATTTAATATCCAAAGTCATATTGATAATACCCACGCCTTTTGCAATGTGTGTCGCACTGATTTTAATATCGGATACGGTGGGAAAAATTATGTTACTCAGCACATTAAATCACAATGGCACAATTGGTATGTATTTAGCTTGCATGTCTCTGCCATCCAGCACCCCACTTCCCTTCCCAGATTTGTGTAACCAAATGTTGACAGGTATGCTTGTAACAGGCTGCGTGTGTGACATGACACGAGATTAAACAACTCGGACAACATGACGTCGGAAACGTACCACCTACTCTGTGTCGAGGAAATTGATCAGATTTCTGATCCCTCTGTCCTCAACTATGGAGAACGGCTGGTCATCCAGGACCATGAATTCCATATTTTTCCTCGAAATTGCTTTGGTCTTTTCGCTGAGCATACCAAGGAAAGAAAGGAGATGATGCTGACTTGTGGCTGTCTCTGAGCTCTGGCTAGCTTTAGCCACTTTCCCTTTTTAGCGTATTTTTTAAAATGAGCATTTTCAGCTGGGTGAGGGTGTTTTAAGTGTCTAATTAGGTTTGTTGATCCGAACGTTATTGTGGTGGTTCCCCCACGGTTTACTTTAGCCATATAATTATTACAAATTGCGAACTTTATGTATTCTTCACTCACTGTGAAGAACTTCCACGTTATTGCGGCTGTGACGTTATTGCCTGCGCCGCTGTCAAAAAAAAGGTCACCGGTCCGGGGCAAGCATGCGGAAAATTGGCTGATTCAGGTCCATGGAAGGCCGCTCGGTGCATCTCTAGTTAAAATATGTTAATATCTTGAGATGTAAACTGTGGCTCTGTAGCATTATCAAAACATTGCTCTTTTTTTTGTTTGTTTGAGCATCATGACCAGCTCGACACAGCAACATTTACTCAACCAATGGTGTGCATTTGGGGCGGGCTATCTTTTTTTCTGCCCAATGGTTGACGAGGGAAGTGTTCTAGAAACCTGTTTGAAAACAATATTTTTTTCGATGCAATTTGATGATAATGGTGCAGAAATTACAGAATTCAACTTTAAACCTCCCATAGTGAAAGAATAATGATACCTCATGCCAGACATAAATGCCAGGCTTTGGCACATAAAACAGATTTGTTACAGCGGTATCATGTTGAGCAAGGTTTCAAGCAACAAATCAAACATGCACAGTTGACAAGCACAAATTTAAATTTCACACACTATTAAGTTCTTTCTCTCTCATGATACAAACACATTCCCTTGCTTTAGGCAGTTGTTTTTAACAGCCACAGCTTTCATGCTCATGTGAAGTGCACTTTCTAAACGGATCAAATATGGGTCATGATTCACTTGTCAATCAACTATTCAAATGAGATTTTGTTTTTCCCAAAGATTTTGAGAGTTTTAATCCATTTAAACTGATCCCAACTGATCTGATTTAATTAGATTTGAGAGCAGGATGCACACAGATAAACACTCAAAATTAATTATCTACAAATTATTTATATTCTAATATTCACGAAGGAAAACAAACGCATGTGCTATGCATGTTCATCTGAGAGATGGTGCGTCAAGATTTGAGATATTATACTTATTATCTTATATTGTAAACACACAATAAACACATCTTGTGTAACGGGCTTCGTCTATCATGGCCAAATCCTAAATCAATTTACATGAATGAAGTTTAAAGCATTGGTGAATAAAGAGTCAGGTCAGTTTGAGTGTGTAATTAAATTTTGATATTAAGCAGTGGAAACAACATGGGGATGAAAAACAACCCAGCCCGCCTTTGTCTGGAAAAAGCCACACTGTAACGGCACTTAACATGAAGCCCCTCCCTACAAAACAAGTCAACAAGTGGCATTCCCCCAAGCTGAATGGCACTCCTTTGGGATTCCAGGCATCTTGCCAAATCCCCAGATTCTTCGAGCATGGCCCTCTAAAGCACCGTTTTGTTGCCGTTATGATGCAGCTGCTCTGGGACCATTTGCCTCCATCCTAGTTTCACATCCTATATCTTTGCAACCAGGGAAGATATCGGCATGCTCTGAACACCTGAACGTCACTCAATGCACATTTAGGGAGTGGAAATGTATTATTTTTGTGTGCAAGTTAAATAGATGATTAGTTTCTAATGCAAATGTAGCCTACATTACACAGCCATCTGGGTGTCAACAGATCTTGTGATCAAAACAACCAAATAAACAAACAAGCATAAACTGTAAACAAGCATCCAAAGCAACTAATACTGCACGCCATTCTTGCAAATTTCAGGTATTATGCGTATTTAATTCTTTATTCTAAATTATTTTAATTACTTTCCATGCAAAATCTAAAGAGATGTTATTATGTATGCCTCGCAGATGCTAGTTATGTGACAAAATTAAATGTAGCCCTTTTTTTTCCCCCTTTTCTTCATTTTGACACTCTTTGTTACGATGTGGCACCTCGGGCTATATAACTTCAAAATGACTGCAATTAGGTCATTATAAATCCCTTTGTATTTTGCAATTACGTGCAGTCAACTCGCTCAGCCTGGTGTGCAACTGTTACATATGAAGTTGAACTTGATCCTAAGCACACAAAGAGGGCTGATTAACAAAAGTGTGTGTGTAATATATATATATATATATATATATATATATATATATATATATATATATATATATATATATATGCAAACCACGCTCACTGTTATAACAATGCCGTTCGAAAATGTTGTGTAATACAATATCAAAAACGCCGGGTGCAGCAGTGGAGAGATGGAGTCTGTTGTACACGCTCGCGCACAAACACATAGATGCCTCTGCTGGCGCGTGAATGCTGCAGAGCTTATTTGTTTGGTATCCACCCACTAAAGTCAGATAAACAGCGGCTTGCACAAGCATCATTACCGCAATATCCACTCTCACACATTCAGATGATAACTGTTTGGACAGTCCGTGCTATCAAACAAACAATATCTCCATGCACTGTAAACAATAACTGTGCGTGCGACAGTGATACATGGACTGCCCCAAGCTGCAAAACAACAACAAGCCCAGCTGACCACACACACCTTCAAGCTCGACTTCAGCGGTCCTTTTGCAGTCATCTGTGCAATCTCTTCCTCGGAGTATTCTTTCAAGCTCCCGTCTAGCAGAAGCACAGTGTACACGTTGCGCCGATGACCGGTTGCAGCATCTCTGTTGTCCTGTTTGACAGCCTGGATGACTCCAGTCAGCGCTGCTGCGTCTCCAGTTAAACCCGGCGCGTACACGCGGCTCCCAATGACCGAGCGCTTTACCAACCGCCGCGTATGCATAGTTTTGTAACAATGATATATACCCAAATGCCCACAGTCTATATCACTTCGTCAGCTGTACAATAATGTCGTTTTAAAAATAACAAATGTTACGTTGACAAAACCTAAACGAACCGACAGCGCGCACTGTAAACATCCTAATCAACACTATGGGCCGAACATGCAAATAATACGACAACATTTTCACATATCTCGACCGCGGTAATGTAAAGCCGCTCTGGCGTGACCGTGCATGTTTACATGCAAATGAGCGATCTACTCTAGATAACCTCTCCGTCCGCAAACCGACCGACCGACCGGCAACCGATATCTTTCTTCTGTCGACCTGTTTGTTTTCATTGCCTTTCCCTTAAAAGCTGGCGGTTTGTGAGAAAACACGGAGCGGAGCGCGAGCGTTGGCTCGACAAACACGGAGACGGTGTATTTTTCAGAATAAAGACGCTCTAAACCACCGAGGACGAAACGAATACAAATCTGATGACTGCTTCAATATTAACTAGCATCTTTCGTGTCATGAGTGCTGTTCTGATATGTATTTTTTGTGCCCCAGATGAACGTGTAACAGCCGTCGCCTGAGAGAAACACTCCATTGCGCATTACTCCATCCGGGTCTTACAGATTCATCGGCTGTACCGGCGCAATGTCGCCTGTAAACATGTGCGCTCGCGCGGCCACTGTGCGCTCTCATTGGCAGACGGCACACACGCCTCCACTCGCTCGCGCTCTCCTGCAGTTTCCCTCCAAACACAAGCTCCTCTGATGAAAACACAATGACGCAAAGATGGAGAGGGGAGTCTGTGGGTTGCTGTTTAGCTATTCTGGTCAATGCTCATCATATTAATGGTATTATACTGTGCAAAGCGGGTTAGTGTGAGTAAAGTGAGAGTACGTGACCGAGAATGACGTGACGACAATTACAAGGAAAAAAAAAATCATTTTTATTAAGTTTAATTCAGTAGAGGAATTCACGGCAAAAAAAAAAAAATCATATTGTTATCAAGTGTTTTTGTCTTGTTTTCCACTTAAAATTGTCTTTAAAATCCTTAAGTCAAGATACGTTTACTTGAGAAGCAATATTTAGGCCAGAGCATTGAAGCAGCGGACTCCCGCCATACGCTGTCCAAGCGTTCCAATGTGTCTATTGACTTATTAGAAAATCCTCTCTTTTCAGTGAATAAACATAGGCCATTTAAACAGATTTTTATTTAAAAAATCTGCCTGTACATCACTACAACACATCCTTTACACATGTAATAATTTATTTATTTATTTAAAGTCAGGAATTGTTTCTTGAATCCCAGAGTGAGTGACATATATCTATATTATCAAACAGTACCTCTAACAACTTAATTGGCAAACATATCACCTGAATGTAAAAAAAGTTAAATGAAACTGAGGTAAGAAAATCTCAGAGAGATTTATTTACAACATTGAAGTGTTTGTTCAGAGTTACTTGATTCAAATATGATAAATATCTTAATTAAATAGTGCCTAAAAATGCCAGAGAGTGCACATCCTCTCTCTGTCGCACAAGCGCAGCGGGCACACAGAGAATGAGGGAGACAAGCAAAGCAAAGATTATTATACTGATATACTAGGTTTGTAAGGCATTGAGAAGAGCAGATAAGCATGAGAAGGAGGGCTTGAAGGTACTGTGGGATGGCATAAGAGCTAGGTTTTCAGTTTTGAGAAGGGCAGAGAGAATTCGACAGCAAACAAGAAGGAGCACGAGAGGATGAAATATGTCAAGGAGCCTTTTAAATTAGCCAGATATCTTCTTGAAGAGGAGTGGAAAGCTGGTGATGCCGAAGCAAGATGGTAAATGGTCTGCACTTATATAGCGCTTTTTCTAACCTCAGAGGTTACCAAAGCGCTTTACACTGTGTCCCAATCACCCATTCACACACACACTCATACGCCAATGGCAGCAGAGCTGCCATGCAAGGCTGCCATCAGGAGCAACTTGGGGTTCAGTGTCTTGTCCAAGGACACTTCGGCACATGGAGTCGTATGGGCCAGGATTCAAACCACCAACCCTGCGATTAGTGGCCGACCCGCTCTACCAACTGAGCCACAGCCGCCTAGATCTAGAAGATCACATGAAAGAATAACTAGGGGATCCTATAAAGAAAGCCTGCTAGGCTCAACCGGATATGTCACACAGCCAGCGGAGCCAGTTGTGGGATTTGATGTAGCTCCACCCAAGTTGAGTGAAATAAGGCAAGTGGTTGAAAAAGCCAGGGCAGCTTCAGCCACGGGCCCGAACGGGATACCTTATAGGTTGTATAAGCAGTGCCCAACAGTTCTTAAACTTTTATGGAGACTACTGAGAGTTGCCTGGTAGAAGCAGAATATACCCACGGAATAGCAAAGGGCAGTGGCCATCTTTATACCCAAAGATCAGGAATCCACCAACAAAAGTCAGTTTAGGAGTATTGCTCTACTGAATGTGTAGGAAAATATTTTATTTTCGGTGGTAGCAAGGAGGATGTCTGATTACCTCCTGAAGAATGGATACATAGACACAATTTGCCAGAAGGCAGGCATACCAGGTTTTCCTGGATGTGTGGAGTAGTAATATGAGAGCAGATCTAGTCCATAAATACTTCCATGTGGTCTGGCTGGACCTGGCAAATGCCTATGGATCGTTTCCACACCAGCTCATCAGCTATGCACTGGAGTTTTTCCTTGTACCAGAGTGTATTAAAAGCTTTGTAGATATTTACTATGGGGACCTGAAAATATATCATTCAACACAGGAGTACATAACTGGATGGCAGCAACTGGAAAAAGGGATTGTGATGGGATGTTCAGTCTCTCCCATCCTGTTCACTGCTGCATTCAAGATAATCCTAATTGGTTTCTGTGATGAGGAGGAGGGCGTGGCCAGGCCATGATGGATCATGGCCGGCACTGAATCAGAGGCAGCCAGAGACCCCAGTTCAAGAGAGAAGCATTCGGCCGTGCTGCACATTTGTTTATGTTGGTTTTAAGTTTACTTTTAAAGTTGATGTTTACTGTTCAGCCAGTTCCCGCCTCCTCCTTGCCAATCCTTATACTGTTACAGTGGTGCAAAAACCCAGGAGGGAGGAGGGATGCGCTGTCGCAGAGTCCTCGCCGCTGCCATCTACCATGGGAACAGCCGTGGCCGTCTGCCTGGGAATGGAGGGGTCACTGCCGGCTGCCAAAGCCAGAGGAACTGTGGCTGTCTGCTGAGAAGGGAAGGAGCGGTTCCATCAGGGGCTGGAGGACTCGTTGCTATCCTCCAAGGGTGGCACGAGCTGGTGTCCACCAGATGGTGGAAGAGCGGTTGAGGACCTGGGTGAAATCGTGTCCAGGAGCCAGCGAGCAAGTTCTTCTTTCTGTACTCTCTCTCTCTCTGTGTCTCCGCTTGCCCTTTCCCTCTCCTCACGCATCCGCTCGTCTCTCCTCCCTGGTTCACTGGCGGGGTGGGCCACTGGCTGACAGAACGGCCAGAAGGGCAGCATTTCCCCCAGACCGGTGTCACTCCAGCCTGAATCAGGCAGAGAAGGAGTGTGACGAGGAGGAGGGCGTGGCCGGGCCGTGATGGAGCATGGCCGGCACTGAATCATCTGATCAGCAGGTGAGCAAGGTAAAGGGGCGGCCGGAGACATTGGTTCGAGAGAGAGAGAGACGCACACGGCCGCTTTGCACGTTTGTTTATGTTTGTTGTAAGTTTACCATTAAAGTTTATGTTTACTGTTCAGCCCCTTCCCGCCTCCTCCTTACACGTCCTTATACTGTTACAGTGCCAGATAGATGGCCGAGGAATCCGTGCACAATCTGGGGAGAGATTGCCAGCACTGTGCAGCTATTTGGATGATGTCTCAAGTATCCTCCAGACTGCTGCATGTACAAACAGAATCTTAAAAAGGCTGGAAGAGCTTTTGGCATGGGCCAGGATGAAGATCAAGCCAGCAACGTTACGTAGACTTTCTATTCATAAAAGGATAAGAAGCGATCAGATATCGTTTTAGGAGGATGGTGAAAGAATCCCTGTTCATGCAGAACAGAAATGCCGTACAACTGCCATCCCACTGGGTTACAAGCAGGGGAACACCAGGCTGTTCTTAGAACTAAGGGAATCAACAGACCAGTCAGTGAAGGCTTGTCAACTCAGGTCCGAACAGGCCGCGCCTTGAAGGCAGAGGAGGTTGTAAACAGGGCAGTTTCAAGACTGAAGCAGCAAGAGATTGTTGGAAGAACCCAATCAGGAAAAGCAGGCATTAGATGGGGGATGACTCCCAAACTATGATTAGCAGCCTCTAAAAAACAGTAGAAAACTATGGTAATGACAGAAGTAACTAAGATGATAGAAGAAGAGAATATGATTCGAGTAGTCAGCCAGCTGCAGCAAGGGCATTGGACAGTATGGGAAGGTTCATGTAATAGAGTTTTAGAATGGGCTGACCCATGGAAGATACCCCAGGCCAGGCTAAGTTTTCTAATAAGATCGACCTATGACACTCTTCCAAGCCCTGGAAATTTGTCTGAAATTTGGTATGGTAAAGAGGAGAGTTGTCCCCTCTGCAATGCGTGTAGAATAAAGGCCATCAAAGGCCATCAGGCTTGTTGAGTTGCTCGCACTGCGCTACCCCAGAGCTCTAGTTATCCTGTCTCTGGGGCACGCAGATGTGCATTGTGGTGGTAAATTTGCTACAGCTGCCGAAAATTCTAGTCTTGTGCTGTCAAATGCGTGAGTTGGTAACCCTGTGGAGAGTGTCCGCACATAGGGGCTGCCATGTTGGAATCACATGACCAGCCAAATACTACTCGCTTAATCTTAGTAACCATCCTTGACACTTTCATTTAGGTAGTAGTAGTAACCCTTTCATTATTGATTTTAAAATGCTGCATCCAAGCCGCTAGGTGTCAGTGTAAGTCCAAGATGACACAAAAACAAAAGTTACTGAACGCAGCTTTAACTATAATGCTAATGTAAATAATAATGTTAAACATTATTTGTAATGTCAAGGAAGGAATCTTAGCTCTTTTTAATAACTTGATGTGTGCTACACTTTTGCTCAATATATAGGCTCAAGATAATCACATTTTCATTATTGATGGGACCAAATGTAATAATTTAAGAATTAAGCATTGAAAACATATCTTTCAAGCACTAATATTTTTATTTATAAATCACCTTTCCCAAGCTAAAGGACACTGTACAAAGACATATTAACATAAATCAACAATAGAATCAACAACAGTAACAATAGCAACAATAATATAGCAACATTAGTCTGAGGTGTACAGATAATACTGAGAGAACAGATGGTGTTTTATTTGGTACCTAACAGAGAAGATATCTACAATGAATCTGTGGAAGTGAGTTCCAGAGTCTTGGTGCCATTAAACTAAACTTTGGTGGTTTCAACCCAAGCATATGCTAAAAATGGTATACATAATAAATACTTGATTGTTGTTGGAACAAGCTGGAAGAAACAAACAGCCTAAATAATCTTAAATATGCATATACAAATTTAAGACATCCCTGTTATGCACTTACAATGGAAGTGAATGGGGCCAGTTTTTGGAGGGTTTAAAAGGCAGAAATGCAAAGCTTTTTATAATTTTATAAAAGAACACATTAATTCTTCATGGCTCTTGTATTATTTGAGCTGTAAAGTTGTTTAAATCGTCAATTTTACAGTTATTTTAGGGTTTGTTGACATAGCATTGTCATGGCAATGAAGTTGTAAAATTGGCTATAACTACACTGAAAAGGTTTGTTAGTGATTTTATCACACTAAAATCATGTTAACACACATATTGTTTATGTCTTGTGGCTATACTTTTGAAACAGTGTGTATTTGCACGTTTATGGATTGGCTCCATTCACTTCCATTGTTAGTGCCTCACTGTAACTGAGATTTCTGCTTCTTTTTTTATTTTTTTTTATTTATATTTTCATGTCTGGTCAAAGAGTTCTGAATTTATGACATTATTGCTCCTATTTAAAAACAATTACACCCCTTTTGTAGCTTCTCTATGTATATTATAATTACTGTGTGCTTAAAGACATTCAGTTACATTAAATTTTCTATAAGAATAACCTCTTAAGGCATAGCTGAACATAGTTAATGAATGTGTATCTTAAAAACATTTACCTTGTGAAGTGAGAATGAAAAAGCTATTCATTGTCCCTGTTTACCATCCTTCTCTTCACTTATGGAGTGCTCACATTTCAAATGCATGGGGCTTTGACCAGAGATTCAATCAATTGCAGGCAGTACAGTTAAATATATTCTTTATTTTAAATTCACTAATACCAATGCATTGACATTGACAAAATAAAACCGCCTCGTTGCAGGTTGTTTTCCTGCACTTATTGACAGATTAAATATAAACAGATTATAATGTAGTTTTTGTGCATAAATGCAGTATACATTTCTAAATATATTTGTCTGAGATTAATATGTAACTTAAAACATAATTACACTTTAATCAGTAATTGGTCAGTTGATGTGGATTAAAACATGCATACACATTATATTATTAGTCCAGCAAGACTACATTGATTAATAAGCAAATACAACAATAAAAAGATGATGATAAAAATAAACAAATGCAAAATTCACTCTTATTTACAACTAAATACATCCAATTTGGTTAGAGGGAGAAACAAAATGTACAATGTTTACCATGATATTAAATACAACAAAGACCTTCTAAATTTGGAACCTGTACCGTCACAATGTACCATTATTACAATCAAACACAAGGACAAAATTGAGACTAGTGCTAATTAAATTCAAAGCAATGCATGTCCCTTACTCTTTTCACTGAGGCATTTTTTAAATGTTAATAAACCAATCTTAAACATTCATTAACAATGAATCTAGAAATTACAATATTGTGTAAAACCATACTTCAACAGTGACATAATTTAACAGATCTAAATAGTATTTTAAATATTTACAAGTGTCTCTTGGCATGAAATTGTCACATGTGGTGTCTGGACAAGCTATGCTTTTTTTTTTTATACTGCTACATATGTGTAAAAGCAGCCAATGCATACCTGATAATAACGTACATTTATTAAGCTGCCAGGCAAAGCTCTGTTTGGCAGTACCATCATGACATTTTCCCCTTTACATTTCAGTCTTTCGAAATGTCATGTACCAATTAAATTAAAACCAAAAAATATCTAAAATATACAATGTATTTAATACACTCCATCAATAATGCTCCATTAATAAAAGATTTTGCGAAATGTAATTTCACACATGCATATCGATGCAACTTAACTCAATTACATTACTAATGGACAATGTTTGAAAATTAAAGGAGTTAAAATCACATCAGCAATAACTCCAGTCCACCTTTCATTAAAGGAAAAATTGACTCAAAATAAGAAAATTCTGTCATCATTTATTTACTCACCCTCATTTCTTTTCAAACCTGTATTCTGTAACACAAAAGGAGACATTTTTATGAATCTTTACACAGCTCTTTTCCATACAAGGACAGTTCCAAAAAACCACATGTCAAAACTCCAAAAGAGTCAAAAAGACACCATAAAATCACCTTATAAGTGGTCCATAGAACTTGTGCATTAATTAAAATAATTCTTAAGTCATATAACAGACTAGAAGCTAAATTGTTATTCACTGATAAACTTCTCCTTCAACGAAGCTGGAATAGTTCACCCAAAAATGAAAATTTTCTTATTATTTATTCACCCTCATGCCATCCCAGATGTGTATGACTTTCTTTCTTCTGCTGAACACAAACAAAGATTTTTAGAAGAATATTTCAGCTTTGTAGGTCCATACAATGCAAGTTATTGGTGGCCAGAACTTCAAAGGTCCAAAAAGCATATAAAAACGTCATAAAAGTAATCCATTAGACACAGTGGTAAAATCCATGTCTTCAGAACAGTGAACAGATTCAGTGTGAATCACTAAAAATCACTAAAACCACTAGCTTCTGAAGACATATATTTAACCACTGGATTTGTATCAATTACTTTTATGCTGCCTTTATGTGCTTTTTGGGGATTAAAAGTTATGGCCATAAATCACTTGAATTGTATGGACCTACAGAGCTGAAATATTCTTCTAAAAATCTTTGTGTTCAGCTGAAGAAAAAAGTCATACACATCTGGGATGGCATGAGGGTGAGTAAATGATGAGAAAATTCAATGTCTTGTTCAGTGTTAGAAAATCACGCCAGATTTGATGTCATTTAGGACTATTTTTATGGTGTGTGTGTGTGTGTGGTTTTTATCCCCCTCTCTTTGGAGCTTGCCAGACATGGTCACCATTTAAGTATATGAAAAAAAGATGTGAAGATCCTACAAAAATGTTCTACTGAAAAACATATCAGCATACAGAATTAGAATGACATGACATGGGAGTGACAGACCAACTTTGCGTACCTTAAAAGGTCACTCCCTCAAACCCATATGATTTGACAAAATGATTATAATACATCTTGTTAACATGATTAAGAATCATGGCTACAATTAAATGTTCCTCTTTAATCTTTTGATATGTATTATGTAAATGTTTCCAGCTTCTTGTGAAACTAAATGCTCCAGAAACTCTGAATGATTGAAATAAGTGTAATGCTGTTGACTGTACCTGTATATACTCAGGGTAATACAAGGACACAGCTCCTCCGTTCAGAGTAGCTCTTTGGTCAAATAGTATCACGTGAAAATGGGGAGGCAAAGTGGGGCTCACAGCAGGTGCAGCATGCAAGAACAAGGAAACTACTAGTACACTTTATGAATAAAATATTTCACATAAGAGCAAAGCTGATATAGAAGGGGCACCAAATATTCACATCAATTGCAAAGCAAACCTTCTACTGAGCTACTCAGTGTTTCATTACCTGTGCTGGGTCACAGGTCTTACACTGAAAAGATGTCACTGACTGTTGCCAGCGCAATATCATTCTCTATTGGGTATGGTTCACAATGGTCGACTAGATGTTTGTGGGAGGTTGATTCGTTCATCTAGATTTTTTGTACCTTTTCATAAAATGCCACGAGCATTGAGCTTTAAAGATGACATTATAACATAGAAATAGTCAAAATTTGAAAAATATGTCATGAGACACCTGTGATCTGTTTTTTCACAACTTTTTTCAGTGAAAGAATGCATCTTATATAAGACCTAATTATGCAGGGCTTCCTTTAGACAGATTATACGACTAGCCTTTCAGTCAACCCAATGAACAGTCGATTTTAGGGTGCTGAAATGCTGTCCTCAGGAACATTCAATCAGGTAGAATTAAGCGCATTACTCTAGTGATATCACCCAAAAGTCCACCTCTAAACCTCAAACAAGTGAGTTCCCAGTGTTCAAAGTTTCTGGTTTGAGTGTGTGGTCAGAGACGGGACATCTCCCCGTTTATACCCAGTTCCGCCATGCTCTCATAGTCGGGTTCCAAAATCCCACTTCCATGATGAGCCTCTTCAGCTGTTTGGGGGATTTTGATGGTCTCATACCCAGGTTCTGCATTCTGAGATCCAGGAGCCAGTGGATATTCATCCCTAACTGTGGCATAAAGGTCACTGGAGGTCGACTCCATTCGTTTGATCTCTCCAATGCTGCTGTAGTCATGCTCTGTTTCCTTAACAACAGGCTTTTGTACCATGGAGTACATGTCTGATAACTGCAAATGGCAATGTTACAGTAATTTAGATACATTTATCTTTAGTCCATAGATTTATTATTAAGTTATTAAGTTCTTTTGGCATAAAGTGTGTTATTAATGTGAAGAAATATTTAGTAGGGCTGTTTAAAAAATTTACTGAATTAATTACATGAAGCACTGATTAATTAATCAATCTAAAATAATTGCATATCAATATTGCCTTAGAAAAGCCCACAAAAATGATAATAACCCTTTAAGCTTGGATAGGCCCATGTGAAAAAAAAAAAAAAATAGGCAAAATATTATTAACTGCAGTCTTGACCAACACAATACAGGTATTGTTTTAAAGCTCAGATGCTCTACATTACAATGCACACAGACATTATGACCACAACTGAACAAGTGTTTGCAATTTGCAGACAAATCAGAAGTGGTCCATTTTGATCATTTATTTGAAAAAAAGTGTACTTTACATATTATTGTAATTAGCAAAAACATCAAACTGATCAAATTGTCATGTGTCATGTGTTGTTGGAAAGCGCTCAAAAGGTAGAATACAACCAGCCTATTTGTTATACTCACAGATAAAAATATATCAAGTAATAGCTAAGTAAATGTCTTCGACAGTTATGTTGGTGTTGCTTATATGCTATGTTTTCGCTTATAACTTCACGAACGTGCCCTCATACAGGGTAATCAGATGCATAGATCATTAGATAATCCACACAAAGCACAATTTTACATATGGCCACCAGGAGATTGCGCCAAGTAAATAACAGACTCAATAATGCAGACACATTGAGTGAAAAGGCACTCATTCTGTGAAATATCATTACTAAAATCATGCCTCCATGCTATGCCTACCTTTAGTCATTGTTGTGTTTGCATGTGTAATTAGTAATTAAAAATTTGTTAATTAGTAGTTAGTTCATCTGTCCATGCAGGTTTTGCACTGAGGAGCCGAGAATAAGGTTCGGCCGTTACAGTGGCTCGGTACATCACTGTGGCCGGGGGGAAGCAACGTCTCCTTACCTCCATCAGGGATCGGAGGTCACAACAGTAACCTAGACATTCCCCGTCTGTCACTCACTTGACATTGTGGCAAATGAAGCGATACTAGAGGTCCCTATTCAATCACACCATGTGCTGAACCGTGTACGTGAACTGCTGATGCAGGCAGTTGCGTGCCAAAGCAGCAGGCTGCGTCAGACTGCACATACCCTTCCCCAATGCACCATAAAAACGTCATAAGCTTTTTAGGTTCCCAGCATCCCAAAGGAGGGAACACGCGATGTGCCAACCATGGGAGCAGGCCGCGCCAACCGCGCCTTTTCTCTCTCTACGTTTCTCGTATAGAGTTAAAGCAGCTGGGGCCATTTAATGCTATAACACAAATCGGGGAAGGTGTTCTTTTCCAACTCCTATTCTTTCAGGGGGAAAAGACCCCGCAGAGACCACATCCTGCCCAGGCTGGGGGGTGGGTAAATGTGGCGAATACGTAACATGGGTTTTCAGGTCACATGTTGGTAGATCCTACCTAGCGAGGGAGGAGTTGATACAAACACCTGGTAGAGGGAGCTTTGGTTCGTGTCTACGACAGTAGGTGGTAGACCACTTAGATCTTCCGCATCCCGTCCAGGGGCCAGATGTGGAGGTTCCAGAAGTCTGGGTGTGGATGCCAGAGGGTGCCCCGTCCCTGAGAAAGAAGGTCCTTCCTCAGGGGAATTTGCCAGGGAGGGGCTGTCGCGAGGAGCGTGAGATCCGAGAACAATGTCTGCGTGGGCCAATAGGGGGCCACTAAAGTGACTTATTCCTCGTCCTCCCTGACCTTGCACAGCACCTGTGCAAGTAGGCTCACTGGGGGAAATGCGTACGTGCACAGCCCCCGGGGTGAGCTGTGTGCCAGCACGTCTGTCCCGAGGGGAGCCTCTGCTATGGAATACCAGAGTGGGCAGTGGGAAGTCTCCTGGGAAGCGAACAGGTCTAACTGTGCTTTGATGAACCGCTCCTAAATCAGCTAGACCACCTGGGAGTGGAGCCTCCACTCTCCGCTGAGCATGCCCTGTCGCAATAGCACGCACATTGCTGTGTTGAGGTTGCCTGGGATATGAGTGGCACGCAGCGACCCGAGTTGCTGCATACTCCAAAGGAGGAGAAGGCAGGCGAGTTGCGACATGTGACGAGAGTGCACGCCACCTTGGCGATTTATGTACACTATCATGGTAGTGCTGTCTGAACGGATCAAGATGTGCTTGCCCTGAAGTAGCGGGAGAAACCTCTGCAGGTCAAGAATGACAGCCAGCAACTCTAGGCAGTTGATGTGCCAACCCAACCCCATCCAGGAGCCGGCGGCTGAGTGCCCGTTGCACACAGCGACCCAACCCCGTTTGGTGACCAGAACACATCGGGACACCGGCTGTAGGGGGACTCCTGTCCGCAGAAACAGAGGTCTGTCCAGGAGTTGAAAGTCCGGTGGCAGGAGGGGGTGATGAACACATGGTATGTGCTGCGGCGCCTTGCCAATCTCGGGCTGGAGGGACAGGCTCTATTGCGTTTTTGAGTAAAAGGGTCGCGATCTCCACAAGTAGGGTGTTGGCATATTCGCCGTGCACCAAGGTAAAGTGGATACCGCCGAAAGGGGGCGGGGGCCTGGCAAACTGAATCATGTAGATGAGTTGGATAGTCCTGGCCAACCAAAGCGACAGGTTGGGAAGTGAAAGCCTCCAAGCTCTATGCAAGGGGCACTAAGGGATGATTGGTTTCAATGTACCTGGCGGGGCTTCATAGGTAGTGTTGCATCTCGAAGCAAAAGCACACCCCAAGGCTATAGTGCTGAGAAAAGACTCAAAGCAATTACCTTGCTCCACACACCTGGCAGGTGGCAACTTAGTGACTGAGGAGGAGGTCCAGTGTAGGTGTCCTCTGGACTCATCAGAACCGGCCGTCCAGTGGACAGCAGTCATGGGTCCAGAGGCAAGGGGGTCTGCGTCCGATGTGCTGGGACTGCCGATGTTTGGTGCCGGGATGCTGTGAAAACAGCATTTGCGGGCCAGATGACCCAGGGAACAAGGAAATAGCTCTTTTATTGAGAATGTGGGTACCGCAGCCCGAGGGGGGTGCGGCAAAAGAAATAACGGCAAATGAGGATTCTCCTCCCAGCCCTCCACCGGGGGACAGTGTGATCTGCTCTGGAGAAAACGTCTCGTTCTCTGGGTCATCCATCCATGAACGCTTGGTTGCTTTCCGGGTTCTCGAGGACGTCCGAGAGACGGGGGGGGGCGTGCGCTTCCTGTGGGGCACTCAACGCTGGGGCTGAGAGCTGGGACCAGGTTGAGGCAGAACTGCCTGACGATTGGAAGCCAAGGGGGGTTTGTGGGGATTTACCTGGTCAAACCGAGCCCACTGCCATCCCCAAATTGCCTCCATTGCCAGCCTGGTTGTCCTCAATCCCATGGGAAGAAGGAGCGACGTGGGGGGCGGCAGGAGTGGCGTTCCTTTTTAGGAAGGAAAGCAGCAACCGAAATGTTGCCATGGTTAAGTTCTCGCAGTGAGAACAAGAACCATCCACAAACGCCGCCTCATTGGGATCGCTACCCAGACACACGAGGCAGAGTCTATGACTGTCAGGAGTGGAGAGATATTGACCACATCCAGCAACTACACAGAGGCGGAAAGGGCATCTTTAAAAAGACGCGTCCTGAAAAGGACGTTCAACACCTGCTGTGTTTGCTCTTTTAGAGTAATTAAACTCTTTTAAGAAAATACTCTCTTTTTCATAAGCACTGTCGAAGCGCCCAGGGGCAAAGCTGCACTGGCGTGCAGAGAAGTAGAAAGCCGCTGATATGCGCCGTAGATCCAACGCTCTGCAGAGGTGAGTGGAACAGAAATGATCTCAGTTCGCTGATGGCACAACCGCTCGGCTCTGAAGAAAAAATCTGAATTGACAGATGCACGATTCCCTCCTTTTATACCCGTATGTCTGGAGGAGGGACATGCAAATTCTATCTGCCATTTCTCATTATCCTTTTCTCAAGTTCAGAGCCTTCAAGAAAGACCCGACGTCATTCGACACAAAGTCAAGTGAGTGACAGACGAGGAACCAGTTTTTCGGCTCCACCTTATTTACACCCAGAGATATATAATATCAAATAAGAATAATAATAAGTTCAGTCGTTTTTGTGACTTTTCAGCAGTTTCTTAGGCTGAGAGTCTCAGAATGTATCATAATCTATATCAATAAATCATTTGAAAAGTTTTCTTTACAATACTACCAAGCACTTGACCCTCCTTGTTGTTGATTTTAATTTATTTGGTCAAGTTATAAGTCATTAATTTTGGGTATGCCACTGAAACAGGAAATCTTTAAAAACTCTTTCAGAGCTAAAAGGATTTAAAAAAGAATATAGTTCAAATACCGTGATAGGTCAGTTGAAGTAATATTCTGGGCTCAATACAAGTTAAGCTAATTCAACAGCATTTGTGGCATTATATTGATTACCAGTAATGAAAATTGATGACCTTTTCTTTAAAAAAAGCAAAAATGGTGGTTCCAGTGAGGCCTTATAATGGAAGTGAATGGAGCCAATTTTTGAGTTTTTAAAGGTAGAAATGTTAAGCTTATAATTTTATAAAAGCACTTGCATTAATTCTTCTGTTAAAACTTGTGTATTATTTTTGTACATAATTTATATTGTATATGTTTTGTATCATATTATGTATCATATTGTATACGTTATGTGGTTATACTTTTTGAAACAGTGAGAATATTAACAATATTAACAAATTAGCCCCATTCACTTCCATTGTAAGTTCCTCAACCCAGAATTGTTATTTTTGTTTTTACAGAAAAGTAGGGGTAGGTCAAAATAAATGTACTGTATGTGGTAATCAATATTATGCCTCAAATACTGTTGATTGATCTTAACTTGTAATGAACCCAGAATATTCCTTTATGCAATGAACTGACATTACAAAAAGTGTTTTTTGAAGTCAATATAATTAGTTTTATTTCCATATAATTGAATATAAGCCTATAACTAACTCCATTGTGTCTCAGGGGGCGTGTACACAGGATGTGTTCTAGCATTCTGTTTGTGCTATTTTTTAAATGGTTGGTCTATGACATGTGCATTAGCTGGATATCTTTTTTTTTATTTTATTAAAATAACATATTACATTTACAGCCCAACTAATTAGTTATTGGTAAGATAAAAAAAATAAAAAAATAAAACATTTTAAGTTCTTAATTTCAAGGGGCTCTGAGATGATGGCATCGCACAAGGACTTACCTCGCTGTCCGGCAATGCATGATCCTGAAGCTCTGGAGATGACAATGGGGAGTGTAACTGTAAGACAGTGATTGAAACAAGATCATTAGTTAAAATCACTCTTTACTTAATCAATTTAAACATACAGCAGCAGAGGAAACGGCTCACATCAGCTGACACATGCTAGTGTCATGGACTGATTGATGCAAAACAGAGCAGCTCATTCATTACTTAAGATTTAATGATGGAAATCAAATGTACAGTTCCTCTCTTGGCAAGAGTAGTTGTATATTTACAAAGAGAATCAATAACAGAGTCATTAATTAACAAATTAAATCCTACAGTGGATCAATAACGGACACCTTGGCTGTTGGAAAAGAATATCAATCGCTGTGCCGGTCACTTCACCGACAGAGAGATTACCATTAAGTGTGAAATTTGCTATAACCCTTTTGAGATTAATTATAAGCTGTTTTAGTGTAAAACTTTCAAGCCTCTTTTTATTAAGCCATCTCATCCCCATGAGAACTTAAAAGTTTGTGTTGCTTTGATATGATTGCAAAAAATGTGCACGGAGGGGCTCGCCAGATGTGCTTGGATACTGGTTTAATTAGATAAGCAATTAATTTAATAGCCTTTGAGCCCGTTCGTGTAGCTCCACAAAGATACCCCTGACCTCATCGCAACTAACAAATGTTTCAATAAAGCTTATCTGCTAATTCACTCTTGCCGTTGTCTCTGTCCGGCCCTCTATATTAATTAAAGGGTCTCCTCTATTGATTTTATCATATAAGAAATGAGCAATCATTGGAAGCCCTTAAAACCCTGTACTGGGCTTTATCAGACAGTGGTTTGAGATAGGGGTATTTTGAATTGAGCTTTTATTTCTATTTGTCCATTCACTTTAGTTTAATTTAGTTTTGACAATATGAGTTTTAGTTTTGGTTTAGATTTTTGTGTTTACTAGTTTCAGTCAACATGATCACATGGGAAATTTACATTTTGCTTTCGATAGTTTATGTACCCTAAAATCAACCCCATTTAGCCAAATTACTTAAAAAAGTACCATACCCCATTAGGCATTTTTTTGTATTATTTCAAGCGTGGACACATTTCCCTCAAGTTTAACCCTCTAGGTTGCATTTTCAGTCTAAAATTGCATGTTTACTCCAACGGATAGGTTCAGGGTTGGGTTAGTGGGTAGGGTTAATAAAATATGCATTCCTGTTGACTGTATTACATTTACAGCTGAAATTAAATAAAAATTTTGGGTGCCCCTCTGTGGACAGCCTCGGCCACAGGGGGCAGTGATTCAAATTGGAAAGCATAGACCGATTTCAATGCCGACAGCAATGTGTCATATGTTGCTGGAAAGCTCTCAATGAATAGAATATACAACCAGCCTATTTGTTTTACTCACAGACAAAAAATATAGCAAGTAATAGCTAAGTATATGACTTCAACACACGTTAAATGTAAATAGGTTTTACAAAACATTTTATACATCATTATAACACTAACCCTATGCTTATATGTCGCGTTTTTGCATTTATCTACACGTAAAATAATCAGAACATAAAATATCACATACTGTTATAGGTTATGTTTAAAATAAACACACATAATGTCATCGAATACATAGATAATTAGATAATCCACACAAAGCACTATGTGCAAACAGCACAATGTGCATAAAGCACATAATGTGCTATCTGGATAAAAACTAGTTAGTTTTCCTGGATTAGATGACTTAATCGGAAATGTTAAACCAATCGTATTAAGATTCAGATTGCATCCAGAGCTGAAAGTCATTCAAATATGGGCAGAGAGGATTGTTCACTCTAATTGCATATGGCCACCAGGAGATGGCGCCAAGTACATTCAATGGTGGCTCAAATGACAAAATGGAACTGAATGAGATCTCGTTACTCTAGCCTGAATGCTTTGGAGAGAGATCATTTTAGTCATTGTTGTATTTGCATTAGTTCTTATGTACAATTATTATGTTTCATTTATTTTGAAGAGGCTTTTGTAAACTTGGAGATGTTTTTGAACACTAGGATAAATAATTTTTATAATGCAATTACTTTTGATTGCTTTGTTGTATAAACACAAAACTTTACTCAGTTACAAGTGATATCATTGGGAAGAAAACAAGAGCTACCTTATTTACACACTGAAATATATAATGTAAAATCAGAAAAATAAGAAAAAAAAATATTTTAGCAGTTTGAGGGCCACAAAATGTATCATAATCTATATCATACTTTGTTTTTTAAGTTTTATTTAAAATGACACCAAACACTTGACCCTCCTTTTTATTTGCCGAGTTATAAGCCTTTAATTTTGGGTATGCCACTGAAACAGGACATCTTTAAAAACACCCTCAGAGCTTAAAAAGTTAAATGTTAAATGTAATAAAATATTGTTCATCAAAAAGTTATACTGATACTGTAATTTATTTGACTCAGTTGTGGTGCCATGACGTTTTAGTTTAGTTTGAATTTTTAAATTGTTAGCTTATTGTTAGCAAAAATAGCTAAATGTTTACATTTAGTCTCCGTTTTAGTTTTTAATTACAATAATAAAACTGATTTAAGATGGCCAGAGAGGGAGACAGAAATGACAGACAGGACAGTGTGTGTGACAGGTTGCTGACAGAAGGAAGCGGACATGAGACAGTTGCCTGTAGTGTTGCATTCAATCGTGTCAATTATTGTTTGTTTTCACAAATATCAGCGTGCACCCATGCATCCTCAAACAAGGCTTCAGTGCTAACAATAAAAGTCTTTCCCTTTAGCAAGAGACTTTTGAGTGTTGATGTGCTGAAATCACAGTTTATCTAAGACAGCTGCCCTCAATCGCACTATGGACACTAATGCATAATGACACACATGGTGCACTGCTCAGCCAAATAAAGCTCAAATAACCAAACAGACAATGAAAAATGTAATGATCTGCACAGTAAACTGATTATGCATTGCGTCTGATGTCTGTATGACAGTCTCACATGTGCATGCATGTTTATACAGCTTGTGTGTGTCACTGTGGGCGTTCTGACTTCACCTGACAGTGTGTCTTGCTCAAACATAGACTGATGTACCTGTAAACACAAACTATTTTATCATTCATCATGAGGGTGAGCTGTCAGATAGTGGGCAGCTGAAACACACTGATGTCTGTGCGCATATATTACAGATGAACACGTGTGGCCGATACGATAAATCACTGCTGCCCCATTACACTTGTACATCAAAACACCACACCACCAAAAACACCACATGAAACAACGCAACATACACGAGACAAGCTGTGTGTGTGCAGAAGACAGCAGCTATTGCATTGTTTGATGTGACAGACAACTAGTTGTCCACAGCGATTTCATTCACACAGCACAGATTAACTGAACTCACTCTCAAAATTTGGTCCTGAAAATTGAGTCACTCCACTTATAGCAGTGGTTATGCAACATTGTTTATCATACAGAAAGTAAACAAAATATCTTTAAATCAAACAATGAATTTGATCAATTTGATCATCTTATACTAAGTAGGCATTATATTTTTTGTTTCATTTTATTACTTCCATCTAGCATTGTTTATCCTGCTGTCAGAACAGATCTGCAACCCATTTATGGGTCCCGTCCCACCAGTTGAGAACCCCCTGAGTTATAGAATGCAGCTGTCAATCATTTATAACTGAACTGTGTATGAACAGACACGTATTTGGCACTTAGCCCGATTTAACTGATTTTGAGGATAAGGGAGCAGAAAGACAGAGCGCAAAAAACAAACAAACAAAAAAAACGCAAAATGATAGCAACAGTAGTACAAAGAGCGAATGGTGTAACAGAGAGAGAGAGACTGACAGAGTGAGAGCGCAAGAGGGAGTGATGAACAAAGGAGGAGCAGGGCTACCTCGACATTGGCGACACAGTAATGCTGCGGGTGCAGCAGCAGCCTGTTTGCTTTCTACAGATGGCTTCATTAGTATGCTACAGGCACATATATATATATACAGAGCACACATTTTAAAAGATTGTAATAAAACAGAAAACATCCTGTTTGTTATTGATCTCCTGTATTCTCTTAGTTTGGCTTGCAGGAACAGTAGCAAAGTCCCTTCACTCTGCTTATAAGATGATTTCTGTTTATTCTCTGTTATATGTGCAATAGGTCGCATCACTTCTGAAGAACATAGTGAGATAGTCTCCTGCTTAAGGAAATTATTACTGATTGAGAGCAACTGATGATTTTTTTTAAACCCTTAGCCTCTTCAACTCCAAAAGGGGCTTCGGGACCAAAAGGGGGCATTATGTCTCAAAAAAGGTTTACACTTAAAAAGTCTCCGAATACATACTGTAAGTCAGGCATATCGTTTGAAAGCTTAGAATCTGAACTTTTCATAGATAACCATCACTTTTGCATTTATATTCCAGAAAATAAGGAAATAAGAACTTAAATCATTTGCATCGCAAATTTGCACCACCTAGAGGTCATGTGGAAGAAATATTAATATGAATATAAACAGTTTTCAAATAGCACTTAATCAAATCGTATATCAAATGAAAGCTCTCATTCTCAGGAATATGACTGTATAGTTTGTTATGTTTTGCTCTATGGTTAATTTTGTTGCCCTAATAGCACATTTTGAAATATTCTCCAAAAAAATCACTATGTGAACTTTGATATTAGTAAGTACAAATACATAAAATACAAATGTCTCTTTATGCACTCTTCACTGATGTTGTAAGCCCCAAATAGCTAAAAAGTTTATATCTGCTTTTACCTTAGGCAGTTTTTTTTTAAATTTGCCATTTTTACTTGTCTGTGAGCTGGCTTGTGTGAATGTAATACATGTCCAGAACAAAATACATGTCCAGAACAAAATATGCAGACCAACAGGAAAAGTATGCAAAACAAATCGTCAGAAATATATGTGATCCACTATGTTATATATCATCGCAAAGGGGAGCATCTCAGCTTTCTAATGACATCTATTCCACTCAGAGGCCCAGATGTCCGATGAAACAATGGGGGGTTGAACATGAACAGAAAATTAGACTGAATGTCTATGGACGAGCACATCTGTGAGGGGCATTAGAGCACCACCTACACCACTTTTGTAAAGGAAGGTGATAGAGAAAAAAAAAAAATCTAGTTCTTGCTGCCATCTAGTTGAATAAATAAGATTGTTTGGAGGGAGATGGAGTGAACGGAACCATAATTAAATGCTTAAAAATATTATATTTCAAAATAAAGTTCAATTTATCATAAGATTGTAAACATATACAGTATTATTGATGAATAATTGGAGTCTTTTTTATTTGGGAGATTTCTGAAAAAATTATAATTTTTTGGGGCAATTAGTCCAGAGTATGTGGATATGGTGAGCTTTTAAATTATATTTAATATTTAATTGCAGGAGGCAACATGGTATTACAATGGCACGTGTCCAAATCAACATGGTAATAATTTGTATCGTGTAAACAAGGATCATGCTCAAAATAACATGGTTCTTTTTAGTACTTTTTTTGATAGTGTTTTCTCAACATGGAGATATTATAAGCGGGAGGTGAAAGACCACTCCAATGAAAAGTAGAAATAGTGTAGGCTGTAGGAATGGAAGTCGCACCATTCAGTTATGAGCAATTACAAAGGGCAGCATAAAAGTAATCCATTCACCTCCAGTGGTTAAACATTGTGGCGAGCAGGGCGGGGCCGAGCAGCGTCTGGGCAGAGCGAGGCCAGGAAGATAAGTGGTGAATGAGTTCCACTTGTGTGCCACACCAGTCTCGCATTCCAGTGAGGGGCAGCGGGAGTATTTAAGGAGAGGAGACAGCGGCAGACAGGGAAAGAGAGACGCATGGACCTGTGTGTGTATAACGTGACTGCGGGAAAGCATGTTTACGTATTTGTCAAGCCAGTCCCAGCTTCCTCCTTTCCCATCCTTGAATCGTTACAAATATATATCTTTAGAAGCGGTACGATAGGTGAGGGTGAGAAATAGATAAATATTAATCCTTTTTCCACTACAATTTCTCCTCTCTGCCCAGTAGGTGGCAATGTGCATGAAAAATCTAAATTGCCAAAAACAAAGAAGAAAAATATGGAAGTGGAGAGTTTAGTATAGTAAAGAAGGACTTAAGTATTGATCTGTTATTTCACCCACACTTATCATATCATTTCTGAAGACATGGATTGAGTCCTATGGATTACTTTAATATAAGCTTTTTAGAGCTTAAAAGTTTTGGTCACCATTCACTCGAATTGTATGGACCTGCAGAGCTGAAATATTATTTTTGGGTGAACTATCCCTTTAAACGGACTTTGCTCAACAGGACAAATTACTTGAAGTTTAGTCATGAAACTCTACATGGTGAAAGCTACGTTCTTTGAACTTGTTATCTGTTAGCCAATCAAATCTCTCTTTGACTAGCATTTAAATTGCTCAGTTTTTCCGTTTTCACTGCAACACACTGCAAGAGTTTTTTCTGAAACCTTCCTCCCTAGCTGCACCTGTCTAGATCTATTACATGGTCCTCTATGCTCGATGCAGCATGTCATCTATGTAATTATGCAGCAGCAGCAGCAGCAGCAGCGTGTCCACATATTAACATAGTATGTCTGTGTATGTTCTAGCAGTAGCAAGTCTTTGTACATGCTCTGGTAGGAAGTATGGTAGGTACCTACTAAAAAACGGAGGCATCTAGTGAAAAAACTGTTGTAGTCCCCACCTGACCATTTGGCAGCTCATTAATCTGTTGGTTGTCATTCTCATCAAGCACTTTGTCTGGTATGGGAGGTGGTTTTTCATCCTCTGGCTCCACAATGGCATCCACAATGGCAGCTGAGCGCCTGGCCTCCATGTCGCTGCTATATCGGCTTTTTTTGCTGAGGTTGATAGAGGCGTACTCCACACCATTGGGCAGGACGGTGCGATCTGATGTAGCAGGACTGGGGTGGCCATTAAGAAGGGGTGCAACCGGTTCCTCGGGGCTCAGCGTACCATTGGGAAGACCACTGTCCTTCAGCTCTTTCACCGTCTCGTACAGTGAGTCCTCAACACTGACGTCCCGGGAGGCGCTGTGCTTCACCACCTCATACGTGCCATCCCCTAAGGCAGCCTGAGCATCAACCACGGTGGCTTTGAGGACATCGGTGGGTGGAATGCTGGGTAACTCACGGTCCTGGGGACACTTTGAGGATCTGATTTCTGATTGGCTGGACAGCATGTCCTCTGAAGGCTGGGGACTGGTGTCCATTGTGTCTGTGAGTACTGTTGACAGCGTGAAAGGAGACAGTGTGCATTATTCATTAGTCGTGCATATGCAAGTATTTGTGCTTAAAACCCATATAAGGCATTGTTTAGACCAACACAGAGACCTGGCACAATGGTCAAAGATGTCCGCCTGGCACATTTTTACATAGAAAAGCAAAGGAAAGTGTGCAGATGGCCACAAAAACATGCTCATTGTGAACAACCCTTTAGAATGCATTTGCAGGGGCCTGGGTAGCTCAGCAAGTAAAGACTAAAGTAAAGAGTCACAAATTTTAATCAAGGGTGTGCTGAGTGACTCCAGTCAGGTCTCCTAAGCAACCAAATTGGCCTGGTTGCTAGGGAGGGTAGAGTCACATGGGGTAACCACCTCATGGTTGCTATAATGTGGTTCTCGCTCTCGGTGGGGCGCATGGTGAGATGTGCGTGGATGCCGCAGTGAATAGTGTGAAGCCTCCACAAGCGCTATGTCTCCGCGGTAACGCGCTCAACAAGCCACGTGACAAGATATGCGGAGTGACGGTCTCAGCTGCGGAGGCAACTGAGATTCGCCCTCCGCCACCCGGATTGTGGCGAGTCACTACGCTACCACGAGGGCTTAGAGTGCATTGGGAATTGAGCATTCCAAATTTGGGAGAAAAAGGGGAGAGAAAAAAAAAATTATGCATTTGCAGAGAGTGACCAATGGTGGTACAACAGATGTTGTGCGAAAAGTCCTTATGTGGAGATTGTTTGGGAGTATTTATGCAAATGTATTACTAACTGCGGGTATGCGCTCCATCATTTAGAATAATCCAGATTCAACAACACCAGATTGAGGGTGGAAAAAAAATGTGTGTCCACACCTGCTATAAATCTGGTGGAAATTGTGTGTGAGAAACATTTCTGTGTACGTACATGAGTGCACAACTTGGACGCAATAATTAGTGAATGAGACCACATTTGAATAACTTTCATAGCAAGTTACAATTCAAGATATATATTTTGGAGGTCTGTTACCTGTACCACTTGTAAGAGGCCCATTATGGGAGCTGCTGATGGCCAGGTCAGTACCATGACTCTCTGCCGACTGGCTACATGTTTCCTTTTCTGACACCTACAGAGAAACATGTTATAATTTTAACCACATTGTCACCTAAATGCTACTGAGTGATGCAATCACCTTTCATCTGGCATGCTGTAAGGAGACCAGAGACAAAGACACTCAGATCAAGCTCTTTGTTCGTCTCTATATGTTGGATCTATGCGACCACCTAGTGGCAGCCTTTTGAATAAGCCTGTTGCCAGGGTGATGAAGTCTTTCAGATACAGGAGGTTAAAGCTGAGAGCCACTCATATTGTCAAGGCAAGACAAAGACACTATTTAACCTGTCAGACTGTGACAGACACTGCCATTTAAGTGAACTCCTTGATACATTCACGGATGAGATGTGCATTATCTTGCAAAAGGCTAACCACCAGATATCTGTCAAAACGACAGAAGTTTTTATATGCTTAGAGAGAGATGATGTCAGACATTTGCATAAGCATTTAGCAATCGTTCAAACTTGCTTTAAATAATACTTATCACGTTCCACAAATACAGAACAGACTGTATAGACTAAACTGTGTATTGCACATAATTATTGCTCAGTGGGGCAGTTTTAACTGTTCATGAGATGGATAGCCTGAGGGAAAAAACTGTTCTTGTGCCTGACAATTTTGGTGCTCAGTGCTCTGTAACGCAGGCCAGAAGGCCAAAAAGGTAGTGGGCTGGGTAAGATGGGTCAGGGTGATTTCTCCAGCCATTTCCTCCTCGTGGAGGGCAGGGATTATATCCAGTTAAGACACTGGTAGTTCAGCGCTTTAAAGTTAATGTGGAAGATGATTGTGTTTTTGTAAAAGTGCCCCTGAGACTATTAATAATTTCTGTTGGGATAGTCCTAAGTTACAAGTATTTTGGAGAGAGTTAGAAAATGATTTCCAAAAAGAAGCTTGTTAATTTTAAAGAAAGTGATGTGATGTTAGTGTTTCTCAATTGATAAAGATAAAAATCTATTTATATGTTATTTAATTATTATTATGGCACGTTATTATATACATAAAGTCAAATGGGCTGAAAAAATACACATTTTTGAACAATTTAAGATTGATATTAAAAAATCTGAAAGCAATACAAACTATGCAGTTATTTACAATGTACAAACTCTTTTTTTAAAGTATTTGTTTTGTTGCCTTTTTCATGTAATATCTAATATAAATCCCTGACATGTACTACTATATGTACTCTAATAAAAATAAATAAATAAATAAAAACACCAGATGAGGACGTGCTCTTGCATTCAAAATGCAGCTTTATGGTACACAAATAGTCTATAAAATATTAAAACTACATTTAACTTGACACAGCCACCTAAAAAGGGTTTATGACGCAATGCAACCAAAGTGAGATGCTCCAAAAGCATCCCTCTGACAGAGGTGTAAATTCACGGGTCCTTAGATAAGCACTCATAATAAATATAATATCTCAAACTGACTGACGAATTCATTTGCAAAATGGATTGCTGTGATCTGTAGGCCAATGATTGGCTTAAGTTAAAGAATTTGGAAATAAACAATATATTGTATTCTAAAGCCAATTTTGTCTTGTCTTATCAATGATGAACTCTTCTGCCACAATAATTTAATGCATTTAAATGATCTGAATTATTCTTTGTTTATAACAGATATATTTTATTTATAATTATTAACTATAACTATATAATTATTATTGTTATTTGAGATAAGTTCTCAGCAAATATTTAAATATGTGATTAATTCATCAGCATACCATGTAAAAAAAAGTATCAATTGATAAGATTAAATATAATATAATATTAACATAACATAATATTATATTTTATTTGACATCCTGAGCTTAACAATCATCATTTTCTGAAGGTTAAGCACCTCCTTACACTGACAACTTTTTGAAAAAGAAAAAAAAAAAAGTTTTTTGAAGAGTTTGGGCTCTATTTTGTATCTTATTCATGAAAAGTCCCTTACCGACATATGCATAACCAATGACTGTCATTCTTCCCATTTGTGTAATATTTTACAGCTTATAGGAGGCTATTATCACAGTGCACACCATGCAAATTTAGCGTGCATATCATACCATAAAGATGTGGTAAACGTATCTGTAAACATAAACCTGATGAACATAACAAACACAACATCTGGCTATGATGTGCACTCATGATCCATGCATTCTCTGTATGTGCTCCAAAAGCCACAACAGTCAGCCAACAAACCATAAACGCAAGCCTCCCCTCATCTCATGTAATGCCAGTTAGTTACATTCCCATGGGTCCTGTCTATACAGCTGTATATGTATGTGGGTAAGTGTGTCAATTATGCCCTCAGTAGGTCACACTAATCTCTTGATTCCTAAACATCTCGTAAACTCTTGAACTCTTTATGATAATTTTCACAGAAGACACCTACTCAGAGTGCAGCTTCGGCAGACGCAGAGAGAGAAAGGCCACTCATGCATGAAGTTTCTCATCTCCCTGAGGCCAAAGAAAAATGTTAATTTGTCTGCTTCATGCTTTCCTCCCACAAACCCCAGACCTCACAATGGCCGTCTATTCTCCTCTCCTCTTCCCAGACTTCATCAGGCCCTTAAGCACAGCAGTCACACGTTCTCATGACAACAAAACCTCAGCTTTCTACAACACTAATGCCAAAAACACTCTGAGGGCACTTTCAGACTAGGGCGTTTGGTGTGGTCCCGAGTCTATCTGACGTCAAAGTTTGGTTTGTTTAGTTGTTGTGAAAGTGGTTTTCCAAACCTAGGTCCGCAGAAACTATTTGCACCGAATCTTTGAAAAGGTAACCTGGGTTAATGTGAACTCTAGAACGGTTAATAATTGGGATTAAAGTAATACGTTTCTAACTCGAGAAGTAAACCAAGCAGGTTTGGACCAAGCTATTGAAGTGTGAATCTTTGGACTCTTGTGTAATTGAAAATGCCTTTTGAAAGTATAAAAAGAGGACTAGTTCACAGGGACTCTGTAGGGTTCTGTAAAAATCCCTTAGATGAAAAGCATCACGGTAACACATGCTTACATACCCCATTCATCAGGTTTTCATGGTCTCCTGGGTGCCCGCTCACTTTTTTCTGCCTGTCGAGACAGTGGGAAAGAATTAATGAGAAATTTTGATTAAGTCTGTTGCTTTGGCTGTGAATCTATGGCCTGTAATCTTGTCTTTGTACATCAACATAAAACAACTAATTCTAAGACACATATTAAGCCTTGGGCTAGACAACATAGCTTTTTTTGTAATCACCCTTAACATGGTATTGAATCAAGGATTAGGTTTTGTCTGCAACAAGGACACCAACATTTGGAGTTTACTGTGGGTTACATGAGTTGAATTCATAAGAGAACTTAATAAGAATCTTGTATTAAAGGTATAGTTCACCCAAAAAAAAATATATTCTCTCATCATTTACTCACCCTCATGCCATCCCATATGTGACTTTCATTCTTTTGCAAAACACACACAAACAAAAAAAGAATATTTCAGATCTGTAGGTCCACTTAATTCAAGTCAATGGTTGGCAGAACTTTGAAGCTCCAAAAAGCACATACATGCAGCATAAAAGTAATCCATAGGACTCCAGTGGTTAAATCCATCTCTTCTGAAGTGATATGATAGGTGTGAGCGAGAAACAGTTCAATATTTAAGTCCTTTTTTTTTTACTATAAATTCTCCTCCCTGCCCAGTAGGTGGCGATATGCATGAAGAATGCAAATCACTAAAAGAGAAAGAAGAAGAACTCTTAAGAGAGAAGAGTGCTTAGGAGGTCTGTTTGAAAGTGGATATTTATAGTTAAAAAAAAAATACTTCAAATGTATGTTTCTTACCCACACATACCATATCCCTTTTGAAGATATGGATTTAACCGCTGGAGTCACATGCTTTACTTTTAAGATGCCTTTATATGCTTTTAGACCTTCAATGTTTAGGACCCTGTCTACATTTTATGGACCTAAAGAGCTGAAATATTCTTCTAAAAGTAGGGTTGGGCAATAAAACGGTATCGGTATTTATCGACGGTACACCTTTATCAATAAAGATATAAAAAATGTTTGATATAACGCTCGATAGTTTCACTTGAAAAAGGACATGTCAGCTCGCCAGTGTGGCAGTTGTTTGGTTTCTTTACCTCTGACCAACATCAGAACACCGTTGTGTGTAAGCTTTTCAAAAAAAAAAAACATCCTGGCCAAGTACGGAAACACAAGCAACTTATTTTATCCCCTTAACCATGTCATCCGCCACAACATACATCTACCCCACCTCAACAAACAAACCAAAAGCAGTCCACGATGGAGAGGTACTCGGCCACAATAGGTATAAGATTGTATCTTATACCTATTAGAAGAGTATTTTGACATTTTTCTTTAAAAACCATGAGTGCGCGATACAAATACAAGAGTTATCAATGAATGCAAATGTTTTAATGTGTAATGTTACTCACCCCTGGCAACTTGTACACAGCAGCAGCAGAATGGAGAGCAGCAGGAAAGCAGAGAGTCCCGTGAGTGTGCCAACAAGTGCCAGCTCCCCTTTAGCCAGCACTGCTGTGCCCACGACCTCTGACCCCACAGCCCCTGACCCCAACATAGCACTCAGCGCAGGAGCCATTATGCATCACAATGATGAGTGACCTTCATGGACCAAACACTCCTCACTGCATAGGCTGGACACAAAAATTGATAAAGCCAAAGAGAAAGAATGTAGGGGGGTTAAGAAGAAGAAAAAACGGTTTTACATTTGACAGTTCAATAAAAGACTTGATGAAACCAGTAGGCCAGATTAGAAAAATAAGAGAAAAATCGGCAACCACATCACGTTTGAGAACATTCTCTTCCAAATCAAGAAGTCATATGCTGTGTTTGGAATGGAATACCAGCTAAATGCTTACTGAAAGAGTAGAGATTATTCTATGCTAAACATTTCATTTTTGTTAAATGACTTCATAATGATGCAAGTTAGTGGCATTCGCTAATCATCTTGGAAAGCATAAAAATGTCTTACAGGGTTCTCACAGTCATGAAAAACCTGGATATAGCTGGGAATTTTAAAATGGAATGTTTCAGGCATGGAAACGTATAAAAAAAAAAACATAAACAGTAATGGGACATTCATGGGAATTTTTATAGTTAATATTTGGGATGTCCTGACATTGACACTGGTATTGGAATCGGGTCCGATACTGTGTTCACGAACAAAAACCGATACCATCTGATGGACGGATGTCATTCTGTAAACATTCAGCGCACAAATGAAATCACAGATGTGTCCTAGTGTGATTATTAAACAGCAAAGGCTGCAATTTAATGATATAAATATATAGTATGTATGTAAATATGCAGTTTTAAATCACAATGGGTCAAGTAGCCGCCCTTCTCGAGGTGTGAAGCTATTGACACCAACCGGCTTCACTTTATAATGCGTTAAAATAAAAGCTCCGCCAAAATAAAAGCCCCTTTTAAATAAACAAAACACAACAGAAATATTTCACTACTGTATAATATTCACTCAGTATAATATACTGTATAATTTTAATATATTATAGGAATATCACGGGGGCCTGGGTAGCTCAGCAAGTAAAGACGCTGACTACCACACCTGGAGTCACAAGTTTGAATCCAAGGCATGCTGAGTGACTCCAGTCTGGCTTCCTTAGCACCTTAATTGGCTTGGTTGCTAGGGAGGGTAGAGTCACATTGGGTTAACCTCCTCGTGGCCGATATAATGTGTGGTTCTCGCTCTCGGTGGGGCGCGTGGTGAGTTGTGCTGTGGAGAATAGCATGAAGCCTCCACACGCGCTATGTCTCCGTGGTGACACGCACAACAAGCCACGTGATAAGGTGTGCGGGGTGACGTCTCAGACGCGGAGGCAATTGAGATTTGTCCTCTGCCACGCGGATTGAGGCGAGTCACTACACCACCACGAGGTCTTAGAGCGCATTGGGAATTGGGTATTCCAAATTAGGGAGAAAAAGGGGAGAAAGTCCACACACACACACACACACAAAACATCTGTGATACTCTGTTGTGTCAGCAACAAATAATAATAATTGAGGATAATAAATCAGATATAATTTATAATAAGAGGCATTAGGTTGGAGGCATTGGAGGGTACTAAAAAGGAAGTATCTGTACTTGTACTCTGTCTCCAAAAAATGGTATCAGGACATCCCTAGTTAATATAGATCATTTTCTAGTCTAAAATATTTAATCTCAGCTAGAAATGGCTCTTTAAGGAATATTTTCCTTCTGCAGCAATCACAAATTATTGGAAAATTCATGGAAATTTCTACAAAGAATAAATATTTTTCTAGTTATGCTTGGCTTGAAAATATTCATTGGCGAGAGATCTATCTTTTCATTAGCAGTTTCAATAAAATACTTTTTTTAAAATCCTTATCCAGCAGTCATGAATGAATGGAAAAGTCATGGATATTTCCATTATGAAAAAAGTCCTTTTTTCACATTATGCTTGGCTCTAAAATATTTCATTGGCTAGAAATTGCTCTTTGTGAGAACACTGTCTTTAAAATATATTTTTTAAATCCTTTAATCCAGCAATCACGAAAGACTTGAAAAATCATGGAAATTCATTAGTCAAAAATTGACAGTCTGATAAAATATTTAATTAAAAAAAAGTACTCTGTGCAGTTTGGTCTGCTGTTTACTGCACATTTTGGCAAATGCAGTAGATGCATAAAATGTGCATAATATGCACACTATACATAGTCAGGTGTGCAGAAATAGCAAGAAAAGTTTATTAGTATGCTATCACAAACATAGCCAGATTGTTCCTACTGTGTATGGATGTAAAGTGAAAATGATATCACAAGACCCAACCTTTAATATAAATTGTACTGATAATCCTATCTAGATCAAAATCTCAGATGTCATGGTATAAATTTGCAATCATCCCTAACTGTGGTAGAATTCTATGTCCCCAAACTGAAAAAAAGTGCATTATGTGATAACGTCTAAATGAACTGGTTTTATTCAAGTCAAAATGTTATTTACCATCACTGATTCAACCTGAATACATTAGGTTACACCAACAAAACTAATCTCAAGGGTAAGATCAGGTAGAAATGAAGGGAACAATTGCAGGTTACCACCTTTTACAGTGCATGTGCAATGCAAATCAACAGCCACAAGGTGGCAGATGAACCCAGACATTCCAAAAGCAAATACACCACTCTCCTACAATACTGCAGTCAACTCAACCTTCTTCTGAACAAATGGCTCTTGGGATTTTTCACTCAGGAACCCAAACATGTAGGATAGTTTCATTTGACAGCAAGCCAGATTCAACAGAGCCCTGGTCCAGGATGATGTGTGATGCAGGGCCCTACCTCAACAAGCTGAATAGACAGATAACAATCAGATCCACTGGCATCCCAGTGGAGACTGAGGCCAAGACAGTCAGTCAGTCTGATCTTTTGTGAGAGAGGAGGAAGAGGAGATGGACAGCTTAGCGAGTCCTCCTCACTCACTCACTCACTCACTCACTCACTCACTCACTCACATAAGAAAAAAAAGTAAAAAAGTAGTATAGTAACCTGGCATTCCTTCTGAACAAATCTGGACAAATTTTGGATTTATATTATTTTGTCTTTTTTTTAATGAAAATATGCTTAGCCTGTACTCTACTAAAATGCATACCATAATAAATAGTGTAGGACTGTGAATGATGAAAAAGCCTGTTGTGCAACTTGAACTCCTATGCAAATGTGACTTGAGCATAGGCATTTACATATTAACGGTTTCGAGAACTAATTTCTAAAAACGTTCTGTTAAACAGCTCTCCAAAAGTGTGTACAGGCCTGTCTTACAAACAAAGACTTCTCTCAGTTTTCTGTATGCCTCTATTTTCCATAAAAAAAAACCCATGTAAGAAACCATATCTTACACTATATGGCCAAAAGTAGCATTACGCTGTAAAAACAAGAACGCATCATTAAAAATCAAGTCTTGCACAATTCTCTGTACCAAAAATGATAAACGAGTCATACCTGAACACTTGTATGACTCCGGTGATTGTTGCCTGCAGGGAAATGGAGAGAGACAGAAAGAGAGAGACAGAAAGAGCAAGCCATTACATTCAGGAATACAGGTCTCAAACACAGTATTAGACAACACAATGTGCGGAACATGCTGACAAGTGTGATCCTGAATTACATACGTGTATATTCAAACTCATAATTGACTGATCTTCAATTATATTCAGTTACATAAAGCATCATACTATGCAAAACCTATAGCTCTGTTCCTACAGCTCACTGCCTACAGCCTGTATAGGCAACTGCCTTTTATAGCAGCATTCTAAAGGAAATGGTCCCTTGTAAGTGACTGACTTGGTAAGTTTTACATATCCAGCAACTTGTTGGGTGTGTCTACAAATAGCACTCCACAAGCAAAGCACACAGAAGACTCAACTTGCAGTGGTTTAAATACAGGTGATTAAAGAGTACTGAATGAAGCAATACTCTAATAAGCATAAATATAGATGGCAACACTTTTGGGTAAAATACACTAGAAAAAAAGTTGTTGGTTTAACTAAATTCAATTGTGGACATTTAATCTAAAATTAAAATGTAGGCTCTACTCAAATACTTTGTGTAGCAAAAACCAAAATAAATAGAGTTAATGTAACTTAAATTTGATCAGTTCAAATAACTCTATTGAACCTTGCAATTTGTTGCAATCTAACAACAAACACATAAGCATATTATACGGTATATATACTGTCTATATATTGTACTGTATGACAAGTATGCTGCTGTTCATAGTTTAAAGACCTCCAATCAGTCATTATACAGATAAACGATCCCTCTGTATTTGCTTCACGAGAAAAGCAATTCACACTGATTTTTCAGTAGTAATGTACCCAACCTCGAACTAACCATTAGCTCCACTCTTTTCCACAATTATAACCTCTAAAAAATTTTTTAACATAACAGAACATTAAACACTAACAAGTCTCATATTTGTTTCATTTTGCGTAAAAATTCATTAAAATAATACTTAATTTAAAAATTTACTCTCCTAATCCATTCCCATTAAAAGTATGCTGGGAACTGGAAATCCCCTGCCTGGTTTCAGCAAAATATTGATACAAAAAATATTATTCACACAGTCAAGTGAACATCGATTAATTGTACACAATGTATAAGGTTGAAATGAAATGCGTAAGAATTGTGTTGCATTTGCTCATTTTCAATAGGTTAATTGAGCAAGCAGTAAAAATCATGTTGAGAGAACACCATTGTTGATTTCAAGTGTACTGCTTTCCCTTTTTTCAGTGTAGTTGAATTAAATTAAACAGTTTTTATCAATACTTTTCCATATTGAATATTTCAAAATTCACTATTGAATTAATATTTATAAAATGTATCTCGCTTATAATTAACATTACTCTTGTCAACAACCTTGATATATATTTTTTCAATGAGCTCATTGCAATGGAATTCTCTGCGATGCTGCCTTACCGTGCGTTCAGACCAGAGGCATCCAGAGCGTCAAATCGAACAGAAGTCATTAATTTTCTATGACAGCCAGCGTCTCTCGGCGGCGGGAAGCGGCGCGGCGAGTCTTGGGCGGTGTGGGCGTCAGAGGAAAGTTCAAGTGCACCCAACATTATGGTAATGAGCTTTGACGCGGTTCGGCGGCAACCTATTGGAATATAGAAGTGCTGCGCTCTAACGAAGTCTAGAGAGCACAAAAGTGTAAACTTTGGTTCCCACCAAATATTAGTTCCGAAGACAAAATGGAGGAGAAACTGATTATTGCCGTGGCGGGTTTTCCCGTAATATTTGATCTGTCCCTGTTTGCTTACAGGGATATAAATAAAATAAAAAAAACGATGCGAGGACAAAGGTGTCTGAAATTGTTGGTGTGCCAGGTGAGTGGATTAATTAATTATGGCTTATATAATAATATAATATATAATAATATATTAAAATATTTCATGAGGATATACGCTACTTGTGATATGTCGTCAAAAAGATACCGGTCGACATGTCTGGATGTTTTGCGGCCCCTTTAAATATAGTTCACAAAACCAAGCATTCTCAACGAACGTTGCCGCCTATTTCAAATATGTCAGAGCATCCACAAATTTTCGATAGCGTTGATGGCAAGGTAGCCACAGCGAATTTTGACACTCTCGCCGCCTCTGGTCTGAACGCATGGTTAGAATATGGCCAAAACAAGGTATCTTGGGAAGCAGCATAATTATGTTTTGAAACAGCCTTCGCATCAGGACCACACCTATGGTGTTTTAAATACTTCCTATGGAGGCAGCTCACTGGGTTTTGGAATATAGGTTCTATTGAACCTATCAGCAGCCCTCAGCAAGTAGGAGAAATGTTCAGTAGCATAATAAATTGTGCATTGACATTCTGATGAAGAGTATGGATCATTGGCTTTTCTACTCTTTCTCGTGTCAGAGCTCTTATGAGTCTCTCAGCATAAGCGCATCTTAAACATCTGCTGAAATGCATGTATTCACCAGCGTGTGATGTTCAGCTGCTCTACCAAATCTGTTTGTGTGTTTGTTCGAGACGGAGAGCAGAGAAAAATGCACCATCATCTAGATCCTCACAAAATTGCTCCAAAGTAACTATAGCAACCAATGATCTGAAGTTTGTGTGATGATTCACTCTAACGAATGTACTGCATGGCACATCAGGGAGTAGAAGATTAACACAAATGAAGATTGGTGGACACAAGAGGAAATCTAGATTTTTACATTTCACCACCACAATACTAGGTGTGTTGGGGTCATGTGTGGTTGCAAAAGTATTGCTATGCGGATGCTAAGGTGATCTTAGTGCATTTCATTGGTTGCTAGGTAGTTGCTGGGGTGTTTTGAATGGTTGGTTACTGGTTCAAGTCAAAATAGCCCACCCACAAGTTTCTATTATATTCTGGACTCTCAATATTTCTCAGGTCCATCCTTCAATATAAGTTAATGGGAATTTTATCACCTGCCAGGTGGAAATTGTAAGTCTGATCACTTGGGAAAGTAAGAGCATATCTTTCTTCAACAAGTCACATGATTTGAGGTATCATTTATTTCTGTAGCACAAACATGGGACCAGTTATACGCAGAAGTTAAATACTTATGTTTAGGGGTTTCTAACCGTAAGTATAACCAATAGGAATAGTGATGCTTGCCTTAGCAGGCACCATTAAAAAAAATGACTATAGCTTATGAATGTGAGGCCCATTCCCAACAAACTGTATGACTGAAGAGGTAAAAAAGGAAACAATTGCTTCACTAGGAATGTTAGGATTGTGTGTTTCATGCCATATGAAATAAGGGACTGGAAAAGCCATTTGATGGGGGAATATGTTTGGAAAGGCTGCAGTTCCAAACGAGCAAATGTGGCCTTTGGCAACAAGCTTTGAGAAAGCCATTCATCACTTCTTTGCCAGTCGCATTGAACCATCAACAGACTTAGTGCAAGAACTAAGTCCATCCGGACCCCTTACCTTTAGTATTCAGACAGACAAAATGCATATTATATGTAGGGGAAAAACATAAATATTTGTAAGTATCACAATATTTTACTTAAAGACATTGACCACCATTAAACTTACAGCAGCATTAGGTTGATGATTTATAATCCTCAATTATTATTATTATTTGTTGCTGACACAAACATGGCCAAGTTCAACTCAACTTCTATGACTCTACACTGAAGCTGGAAGTTCAGCCCTTGTTAAGCAAAGTACAATGAAGATGAATGAGAAACAAGAGAGAAACAATATATCTCAGTTTTGAATCTCAGTATTATCATATCGGTCCCAGATAACAATATACTGTATCACCAGGTCCTTGCTGACTCCCAACCCTAATTCATATATGCATCTACATTTGTATCACTGTATCTATAAAAATGTGCAGTGTCTGAATGCAATGGGTCAGAATTAAAAAGTCTGGGAAAAACAAGTATACTTTTATATATATATATATATATATATATATATATATATATATATATATATATATTTGTCTTGAAGTTACTTTATACAACCATACAGCAAATACCTTCCTCCCCAGGGGTCACAGTCAGGCTGTGAGTATTTTGTGTATAAGCATAGCTGGATTTCTCCTAAGAAACCAATGCAATAAAAGATTCTCATGTGAACGCAAGAGGCATCTCTTGAATATATAATTGCATAGGAGCAGCAGTAATGCAATAAGGACTTTTTCAGATGCTCTGCTATCATAAGTTTTTCTGCTGACAGAGGCTGTGATAATAACTCATCTGTAATGGAGGTAGGAGCTTGTGGAGGTAGGAGCTTGCCCTAAAAAAAGAACAATGTAATACTGCAGTATATTGCAGTATACTATGTGTGGAAAAAGTTGATATTTTGGGCAAGATATTATGAAGCCTAAAATGTTCAAATATTTTGGTAGTTGACATGAAATGTCAAGCAGTGGCAGCCTTGAGCTTTAGGTAAATAGAAGAAGGTTCACACAAGGTTAAATGGTGATTAAAAATGATTAAAAACAAAGAAATAGTGACCAGTTACGACACCTAAAATATACGCTTTTTCCCAAATAGTTTTAACCTAAAATGTGGAATTAAAAAAGTTAATGGATGTTATTTGTCAACAACTCACTTGCATTAAAATCCAACTAGAATAATGCAGCTCAATCAGAAGGCCATTACCTTTTAATAAGCCAACAGTTTCACAGCTTCTCTCATTTGACATATATCGCTCTCTGGCTTTCTGCTGGACACATGGGTGCATGTCATCATATCATCAGGAAACTCAGTGTGCTTCAGGCCAGAAGTCCTTTAAGAATGGATTCAGGACAAATTTCCAAAAATCAAACCCAGGCAACTAATTTTTAAAAAAAGCAACAGCAAGTCTGACCCTAGAGAAACTGAACATTACAATACAAATTATAATACCAACACCAATTGGGCTTTTGCAACTTTTAGTTCATCATCATTTCAGAATTCAGTTCTGTGTCATTTGAGCCATCATTAAGTCTGTGTCATGTACTTGGCACCATCTCCTGGTGGCCATATGTAATTAGAGTAAATGATCCTCTCTGCCCATATTTGAATGGCTTCCACTTGTGGTTGCAGTGATCTGAATCCTAATACGATTGGTTTAGCGTTCCATGATGCTGTAAAACATACTACATCATTTCCAATGAAGTCATCTGATCCAGGGAAGCTAATGTGCTTTTAGCCAGATAGCACATTATGTGCTTTGTTTACATTGTGGTTCATGTGAATTATCTAATGATCTATGCATCCGATTACTTTGTGTTTGGGCTCATTTTAACAGGAACCCCCTTCCAACTCTCAAATCCTGACTCTTCTATTTTATCGCAACAGCATGTCTGACCCTAGAAAAATGTAGCTTACCACAACTGACCAATATGGCGTTTAAATCTGGATGCAGTTTTCACCCCAACCCCCTGCTCACACCCAACTGAGGCCAAATCATATAGAGAATGAGGCAAGGCTGCTGGCCTTCTTGTCTGGTTACAAGGCCATGTGTCTGAGAGAAAATCGATAGGATGAGGGAAGAGGACAGCCTGGTTTGTCCTGCACATGAAAAAATATGATCCACAGTATTCACATGTTCCTATGAGAAGAGGATGCCCCTCAAGACAATATAATGCCATAACAGAGAGCTAATGAACAGTGTATGGTTTCATTATGAGCAGTCTTGAGGGCAGATGAACAGGAAACAATTTTCCTGGGCCAGTGGATGTCATTTGTGCCTTGCAGCAACCAACTAACCAATCAGCACGCTCCAAGCTGAGCAAAAGCCAGAGGGTCCTTCCAATTAAAACAGCCACATTTGATCAACAGACTTTGTGTCTCTATGGCAACAGCACTCATCCAATGGGTTAATCAGCTGGCATGGAAATTGATCCCCTATTGGTTTGCATAGAAAGGGACCTTGCAGTGGCATATACTAATGTCCCAACTAATAACTGAGCCAATCTGTGCGAAGGTCAGCTGAGCACTTCCACTACCACAGATAAAGACAAAGTTTGCTTTTGAGATACACTATATATAGGTATGTGGAAACCTGGATAATACATTCACATGTGCTTGTTTAACATTTATTTGCAAAACAATTGGCATTAATAGTAAGTTGGTCCTCCCTAACAGCTTTCCACTAAATGTTGAAAATAGCTGCTGGGATTTGCTCTAAGTCAGACAAAATTGCATCAGTGAGGCCAGGCACTGATTTTGGTCCCGGTGTATCGATTCATCCCATCATGGATGTTCAATGGCTTTAAAAAGGTGCGTCCTATTCTACTAAAAATTTAGAAATATTAAGAAAAATAAGAAAGGGGTGGCCATGTTACGTATTTCTCTGAAATGAGACAGAAAAGTCCATCAGTTATGAAACTAACACCCTAGTGTCCAGTGCAGTGTGTTGGAGTATGTAGCATCAGCTGTTCTCCCACAGACAGACTGATTATACTCTAGAGGGCTGTCCCATTACTGCCTGTCTCTTGAGACACTGTCACTTACCATTGGCCTGCTTCGACCTCCCTCAATGTCTACACTCAATAACCACACACTAACATGCAATTATACATAGACACATGCTATGGAATGGAATACAAGCTATCTGCTTTCTGAATACTTGCAGTGTATATACTGTTACCTGTCAACTATCTTTAAAAATAGTATGTGAAACAGAACACAATGCAACAATAAATATTTCAAGATGTATTCCATACTATTGTCACATGACCTTACACACTGCTTGCTTAAAGGAATAGTTCACCCAAAAATTCTGACAAATATACATTTCCTCATTTCATGTCACATGAGTAAATTACAGTGAATTGAGATTCTTGAGTGGACTATTCCTTTAATTTAGGAAGTGGTGTGCAGTTATCATTTCGGTAATTAATACATTAGTATACATGATTGGATTACAATGCAGACTAGTAATTTATTTAGCATTTTAATCCAATTGTGTCTGGTTAGATGGAAGCCTGATGAAGGTTGTGTGACTGAAACGTCGCTAATAAAATTTTCATCATGTTTTACAAGCTATGGTAGTGTTTCTTTTTATTTATAATCCTATTTTGTGTAAAAAATAATCGTAACTATGGGTAGTCCGATCAAATAATGAGACAAGAAAGATGCTTATATTACTACAGTGCCTGCTTACTTTTTCAGCCATTTTCTAAAGAAAATTTAAATCAGACAAAAAGACAAAAGTACAACACTGTGTACATACAACCCGATATCACGCCGAGGCGTGAAATAGACACGCCGGTCCACTCGCGGATGCGTGTCGGTGTCACGCTTTGCCTCCTCCAGGCGTGTACATGACACGCGCGCGTCTACGTAGAATACCGGCAGGGGGCGATCGTTTCCTCAACGCCAACAACTCTCCGTGCACCAAAGAGGAAGCGATACCGTTGTCGTCGCGTTGCACGTTCGTGCGGGCAGGATGCCGGCCAATTTCGCCGGTTACTTTCACTTGTGACCATATGTGACAAATAAAGGTTCATTATAGTGCTGCTTTCATGAAGAAATCCTAACGTTGCTGTAGCCTAACGTTGTTATATGTGTGTGTGTGTGTGTGTGTGTGTGGGCTGTCGAGTATCTTGTGCTGATGTAAATAAATAAATAAATATATATATATATATATATATATATATATATTTATTTAAAAAGTGTATTTATATACAAAAATATATATCCTGCTAACCGGAACTGGAGAACGCGATATATCGCTTCCTCTTTGGTGCGCGGAGAGTTGTTGGCGTTGAGGAAACGATCGCCCCCTGCCGGTATTCTACGTAGACGCGCGCGTGTCATGTACACGCCTAGAGGAGGCAAAGCGTGAAATAGACACGCATCCGCGAGTGGACCGGCGTGTCTATTTCACGCCTCGGCGTGATACCGGGTTGGTACATAGCATCTTTATGAACCACAATTCTATAAAGCCTTGCAAATGTTGTAACGCGTAAAAGACCATGTAAAAATATAAAATGATTGATTTAAAGCTATTGACTGTAAGTTTAGAAGCAATATATTTAAAGTATACTCACTTTATTAGGAATACCTGTACATCTAATCAGGCAATCATGTAGCAGCAGTTCAATGCATAACATCATGCAGATACAGTTCAGGAGCTTCAGTTAATGTTCACATCGACCACCAGAAGAGGGAAAAATATGTGATCTCTGTGATTTTGACCGTGGCATGATTGTTGGTGCCAGATGGGCTGTTTTGAGTATAACTGTTGATCTCCTGGGATTTTCACTCACAACAGTCTCTAGAGTTTACTCAGAATGGTGCCAAAAACAAATAACATCCAGTGAACAGAAGTTCTGCAGACGGAAACGCCTTGTTTATAAGAAAGGTCAACAGAGAATGGTCAGACTGGTTCAAGCTGACAGAAAATCTACAGTAACTCAGATAATCACTCTGTAGGGTATTACATATATAATTTATAGATTTGGACTGAGTCAGTTATGTAGGGTATTTTGCACGCATTTTACCACCATTATATGTAGGGAATAAAGGACATGGGACATTTAGGAGGGAATTTAGAGTCTCGAAATATGTGAGCTATGGACTGAATTAAATTGTCCTTATTAGGTAATGAAATGTATAATGGAATTAGTCGTGTTCAACAACCATAATAAATTAGATAAATAAAAATATATTTAATATATTCTCCACCATTGAAATTGCAATAAAAAATATAGTTGTATCCACTCAATTTCTACTGTAAGGAATTAGCTTTAATAAGTGAATTATGATTAATTCACTTATTGGAGTGATATTATTATCCTGGCTTATTGAAAATAATATCACACGTATTTAGGTTCAGCTTTGAAGCTAAATCTTTTAGAAACAGGGATGAGATTATTTATCAAAATATACCACAGTCAAGTCATCTTTGAACACAGACAAACTTTAATACTAGTCTAAATATAATCTAATCTAACACATATATACATCACACAGGTTGGTGAAAAGTGACAGAATGTGAAATAAAATGCTCAGTACAGGGCCCTAACCGTAACCCCTAACTTTATGGAGTCTGTTGACAATACCTTAAGAACCATTTATCCTTCTTTGAGTCTACATCGATTTGCAATCGGATTACACAAATTATTTAATTAATAGACCAGCACTTTGAGCACAATATTGGAGGTGTACTTGTGTGTCTTTTTGGAGTTTCCTTGCATTCTTTGTGTTGCTTGGTTCTTGGCGCTTGGTCGAAAGTTTGTTCCGTCAATGTTTTTGACCTCTGTATGATCAAATGTATTGTCTGTATGAATGAGGTAATCTGTGAGGCGAGGCCTTCTCATTCCTTCTCGGGACGCCGAGTCCCGAGCTGCCGTGGATCTCACATGAGGAAGAATCCGCGAGAAGTCTGAGCAGTAAGCGGAGCAGAAGATGAAGAGACTGGAGAAGAGTGAAGAGAGACGAAAAAGAGAGAGAGCGTTCTTCCTGTTTGGAACTATTTGTACTGAAATTGGCCGCATCCCCAAAGGTGTCCTGCGCCAATCAGAAGTGACTTTTCAGAGTCACATGTTCAACTGGGCTGTCTTTTCCAACAATTGAGATATGGTCCTTTGTTTTAGACAAAAATTTCCCACTCCAAAATAGTGCATATTTAATCATGAGCTTTTATATCTTGAGTATGATACAAGAGACATGATGTTCGTTTTCATCAGCTTTCTCTGCATACGCTAGCGAACGCTTGCATGCTAAACATGACATTATACGTGTAGGTAACAAAACATGAAAATGTACAAAATAATACTAGTTAATTCATGGGTTATACAACATGGATTTTATCAAGTTAAACCTTATAGTTACCATTCTTAGTAGAATGAGATGAATCATACAAATTTAAAGATTATATTTATCAATTATAGGTGATTGCACATCGCTACACACATTTTAAAGAGGTCCATCAGTCTATAATCATTAATTTGTCAGGTATAAACATTACCACAGTTCAAAGCGATTATCAGCATTATGTAGAAAGGCTAGATTAAGATGAAATGTCTTAGAGCTGTGCAAATCTGATGGTCCTTTTAACTTTACACAGAACAGCCTGGTGTAACTCTGTGTGGGGTTTTTTGTGAAGGCCTGTTATTTACGACGTCAATACATTCCAAACTGAAAGGCTGGAATGATTCAAATCATGTTGCTGGAATTCTTCTGCATATATAATCTTAAAACTCTGTACAATTGTAGTAAGCAGAATAGCATCTCAGAATGCAAAACATATTGAACCTTGAGGTGGATGGGCAACAACAGCAGAAGACTACATTGGGCACTTTATTAGGACCATAGTGTTCCTAATAAAATGCTAAGTGAATGTATATTGCAAAATGTTCAGATATATACAAATATATAAGTAGTTTGATAGGTGGACTCGGTAACAACATTTGCAGTGACGTATGAGTGGGCGGTCGCTAGACTGAGCTCTTTTGCTGTGATTCTCTTATTGGTGGATGTTTTCTCTTCATGATCATGGGTAGTGTAACTCCACCATGAATTACTCTATAAACACAATTTCTAAAAAAAAAATCTTAAATAAAGAGCAAAAGTTGCAGACTGGAACAAGCTCAGAGCTCACAGTAGGTCTGTCTTTAAAGGTTAATAAGTTATTGTTAATAATCAATTAACAAAAAAAACTTTTTACTTACAAAACCAAACAGTTGCACTCTTTTGACACATTATATACTGCAGAAATATTAACATAGTATGGTAGGCACTATGCTACTCCGAACAAAGCCACACATTCACAGATAGCTTGTAAACCTTCTTACCAACACATACCCAAACTAGAATAAATGTTATGTTTTTCTACCATGGAACTATTTAAATTGATTTAATGCAAAATTTTGTAACAGTTTACCCAAGGCATGACATTTATTTTGTAATAAACAGTGCAGGCTCAGCGTTAATGTTCTAGTAGAAGATCTGGGGTAAAATGTAAGCAATAAACACCCACAACCACACAAAATTAAACACAAAAAGTTTTGAGATTGAAGTACTAAAAATACAACACAAACCAAAAAGTGGATTAAGTGTAGTAAATGATGCAATTTCATGGAATTTGTGGGGGTGGGAAGGGGGTGCGTGTGAAAGTGAACCCTGTATTGGGATTTTGTTTCTTTGGCAGATTCCTACAGACTCCTTTTTTCCCTCTTTGTCTTTTCTAATTCAGCATCTCTTCACAATATCCCCCCTTTTTTGGAGGCAAATGAGTGAGGCCTTTGCTCACTTGGCTGTATGTCCAAAACAGCCAGTGTAAATCTCATTCACATGCTTTAATGCTCTCTCTCACACACAAATACACTCACTTTAGTCCACAATGAAGATAAAAATGAAGCTCTGCATTTGCAGTTCACCCAAAAATTAAAATTCTGTCATTATATACTCACCTCGAAATACTTTACTAATTACTCTGTCTGAAAAGTAACTGCATTACTTATTACTAATTACTTTCTAAACTCTAATCAACTTCAACCAGATGAAAAATACAAGGATAGACATGAAATTGTTCTTTTATAATCATATAAAATTAAATAAATTATTCATGAACTGGTCAAAGAATTTAAGGGGGCTGCATTAAATTAGAAAACATACATTTTATCATTAGATGTTAAATTTCTATTTTAAATTCACTATTGTTGTATTTGTTCTAAAGTCTATACAGTATTTAATACAATTTCATCAGAAGTAACTGTAATTAAATTACTGAAAAATTAAGAGCAATCCCTTACTTTACTTTTTTCAATGAAAAACAAATTTAATTACAATAATTAATGACTTAGTAATGCCTTACACCCAACACTGTCCGCATGTTATTTCAAACCCATATGACTTTATTTCTTCTGTGGAACACAAAAGGAGATCTCAAGCAGAATGACACGACTCAATTTCAGTAAATGGAGAAAAAAAAATTGCAATGAAAGTGAAAGGTGACTAAGACAAACATTTGGCCTAACATCTCCTTTTGTGCTCCATAGAAGAAAAAATAATAATTTGTGTTTGGAATGACATGAGGGTGAGTAACTAATGACAGCATTTACATTTTTAGGTGAATTATTTCTTTATGTAAAAGAATTTGACAGCTAATTTATGAAAGAGATTAAATGAAAGCTAAGCATACTCAAAGCAAACAAACAGAGATCAAATTTGCCTGCCATAGTGCTAAAGATAACAAATGCTCAGGTGCTGATCAAGCAGAACAAGAAAATGATCAGTGTGTGCTGCAGAGATTTGGTTAAGCAGCCGCATTGTTTTAAAATGCTAAGCACATTCAGCGGTGATAGATGAACAGTGACAAGTTGCCACAGTTTCAGGGAGCGTCCCAGTATATTTTTGACCTTATCTCATCCTTTAAAACATCTAAACAAGCACTGGACAACTGAACAATGTTGACAGCAGGCGGCCAAACAATACTAGCACCCTGCAAAATGGCTCCCACAATAATGGAAGTGCATGTGTATGTTGAATGAGGCATTGGAAGGAGATAGGTGCTAGTCAAGTGTATTTCCCCACACTTGTTTCAGAAAAACTATGAGAGATTTGAATCTCTTATCAATAGGTACAATATATATTATATATAAATAGGAGTCAGTTCACTTGTAATCGCAATAAAACTGTGGTAACTTGGTACTGTATGTTTCACCAACATTACCAAAAAACTTTTTGTTTATTATAGTTTTTAACAATAGTAGTAGCAATATTTGTAGTAACAATAGCTATTGTTACTATTTATAATTTTCTTATGAATTCATAAATTTTTTAGACCTACACAATATTAGGCAGGTGGTTTTAATGTTGTGGCTGATAGGTGTATTTATTTTTTTACAATAATTAAAAATAACTAATATATATATATATATATATATATATATATATATATATATATATATATATATATATATATATATATATATATAGTTATTTTTAATTATTGTAAAAAAAAAAATACAATAATACTTCATCCTTTATCATTTTTATTAATTCGTTTTATTAATTTGACATTTATAATTTTGTGACATAGGCTGTCTAATCTTACTCTGCATAATTTTTTATTATTATTGTTTTATTTTAATTATATCTATTAATAACTCCATTGCAGACAGAGAGAGAGAGAGAAAGAGAGAGAGAGAGAGAGAGAGAGGGAGAGAGAGGGTTGTCTTAATGAGACAAAGCATATTAGATTAACAGGCTGAACATGCCTCTCAATGAGAGACTATACATCTAAGATTGATAGAGATGCCGATAACTTTGCTGTCTGACACTGGTGCTCTGGTGAAAGGCATCGCTGTGCAGATAAAGGGATTAGAGCACAGTATGAGACTAACTCCTGCCCTGCTTTCCTTCTGCTCTGCAGTGAAGGGACAAGTGTGCCACCTTTGAAGGAATTAATCACAATGTAGAGCATCAGGGCTGCCCACACAGAACATGTGAATATTCCTTCATCATCATTTTATACACATACCCAGTGTGATCTCATTAGTATTCAAAGGTATTCGTACCTAAAATGTACATACACTTTATTGTACAGTATGCTTGGATATACATTGAAATGTACAATATCAAATATTTGTATGTGATTCTGTCAATATATTAATATAGTTCGTCTTTCCAAACGTACAAAAATGAATGTGATATGAGATCACATTGACATGTCACAACTTAAAAGCCATGATCAGGACCACGCCTAATCACCAGCCTTGCTTTGACACACATCAGCCTATCAGACGGGTTACTGCAGAGCAATAATTGCTTTAATGCAGCGGATAATGAAAACACTGGACAAATGACATGGGAATATTATATTTCTTTATAAGGGCAATAGCAGCAAATGGGTTTATTAAAAGCTGCCTTTACACTTAGCTGAGGTCAAGATCTTGCAACCCCAACACAGACCCCGTCCACAGGGTTAGTTCACCCAAAAAGGAAAATTCTCTCATAATTTACTCACACTCATGCCATCCCAGATGTGGATGACTTTTTTTTCTTTTGCAGAACACAAACAAAGTTTTTTAGAAGAATATCTCAGCTCTGTAGGTCCATACAGTTCCAGTGAATGGTGACCAAAACTTTGAAGTTCCAAAAAGCACAAAAAAGGCAGCATAAAATCTATAAGACTCCAGTGGTTTAATCCATGTCTTCTGAAGCAATCCAATCGGTTTTGGGTGAGAACAGATCAAAAATGCACAAAAAAACCTCATTTTTTCACTGTACATCTTGCTAGGGGTGTGAATTTTTGGGTTGAAAGAGAATCGATTTAATTCATTATTCAAGGGTTTTTGATTAGATTCAAAAATCATTTTCGCTAATTTAAAACAATTCAGTTTGATTCGATTCACAATTAAATTCGGACTACAACCTGAACAGCTCTATATCTAAGATTGAAAAATACAGTTTTAGCTTTTAGCTTAATCTTATTATCTTATCTAGTCAAAAAGAAAAGATGTAGTACAGCTATGTTGGAAATTGGTTGACAGGGACAACGGTCAATTATACAGTTCAGCGGTCATTATAAATATTTGAAAAATACTTGACCACAGAATGCCATTATCGACCAATTGGAATCAAACTTTCCAGAGAACCATGTAATAAAGCAAGATATTTTGCAATCAAGCTATTCAAGTAACTGGAGAAATGGTCCACCACCCTTTCTTTTGGAAATGCGAGAGAAAGGGAGAGAGAGGGTATTTGCAGGATTGGGCTGCACCTCTGTATGATTTATTTGCTTTGAGATGAGCGCAGGATGAGGGAAGGTGTAGGGGGAGGATGGGCTGTGCAGAGCACCTCAGAACAGTATCATCCCCCCTCTGCCTGATTTATTTGATTTGGTGCACATAGAGTGGGGGTGCTGGTCAAACAAGTGTATGGGGGTGCTGGTCAAACAAGTGTGTGGGGGGTGCTGGTCAAACAAGTGTGTGTGTGTGTTGCATGTGTGCATGTATGTGTGTGTGTGTAGAAGGGAGGTTAGTGGATACTGTAACTCTGCTGACATTTACATTGACCTTTCCTGCACACCATTTATCACAGAGCCACAATAGAGTATGAATCTATATTGCTTTTGTTTGGATGTCTCTTTCTCCCTATCCCACACTCTCATCACGTTCTTCGCTTCCACAATATGCATGACCAAATAATAACCCTGTAAAGGTGGGGAAAATGGAAATGGAATGACCTCAGCATAGATTAAAGGGTCATTTGAATGATAAAGAAGGTTATAATGGAGGAAAACCATTTCTACCACCATTTGCACCATGTTTTAAACATGCCATTTTGAGTCACATCAGATTTAAGACATTTTTAGTTAGAAGGTATAATTTAAAGTGGTCGACCATATGGGATTTCCAAGAGCAGATTTCTATAAAACATAGTGGCCGATGGATGATATAATGCAATAAAAGTGATAAAATACAATTTATTTATTTTTATTTTTTTTAAATCAATAATTGGAAAATGGCCAAATATCGACCCATTAATCAGCCTGTCCGGTATATAACTAGTAATTTTACATCTGATAGGGGTCCTAATCCTAAAGCAGGGCACATGTTAAGAAAGCCCCCAGTTTTGTTTAAAAAGCAGGATTTTATGGGATAAATGTATCAAAACTGTGCTGAATACATAATAAGGAGCAATTCAGCTGCACTGAGGTGACATATATGTCTGGTAACAGAATAGAAATTAACCAATTAAATCCGCCTGCTACACAGAGCTCAGCCTGAGCAGGAGAATACATTAGCAAGCTGTGAAGCTTTAGCTAGCCAAGTTTGACTCTTTTAGTTGCTTAGTTGGTTGTAGTCAATGCTGCAGATTTGCAAGCAATTGATTATCAAGCAGAAAGCACTTTACATGCAGGGGAGGGACTTTACCATTCTTCTCTCCCTTTCTGTGGCAACTATATGAGTGTACACCCAAGCTGTTGATTCAAACTGATACAAGCATTAACAAAATTATGTTTTTATAGCCTGATCTGATTAGGTTTTAGTGCTCCTTCATGATTAGTACCACCCTGCAACAACCACTCCTCAAGTATGTCACAGTAACTAGCATAGCAGTTAGAATGTCAAATGTATTTATTTAAATATTAATTAAAGAGTTTTAAAACAATTGATAAAAGCACATCCTCTAAGCAGGTTTTATTGTATTCCCCTGTTAAAACAAAATTAATTACAGAGATCTTAAGAGCAGGATGCCTGATGGCCGATATAAATGCCGATAAACAATACAATTTAACGAGAGCAAATCAGATGTACACAAAATTTAGAAAGTGAAACAAACACTTATTTAATACAATATTACTTGGAAAAAAAAAAAAACTTCATAGTGGACAGTTAATACTATTAATTGGCCAAGCAAGTAAGGTTAAACATATTTCAACAATATATATCATTCTATCACTAGTAGTGCTGTTAGTCGTAAAAAATGGAGTCATGATTTATTGCATAATTTGTCATAGTTTATCACGATTAATTGCAGATTTTGAAAGTGCTGAAATATCACTCTATATATACTTATTCTCTTGTCAAAATGCATTTATTTCCTTTTGAGGAAAGAAAACAAAACAATATGTAACAACATATGTTATATTAACATTTTCCAAGCAAAGAATTCCACAAGAAATGCACTAATATATCACCAATTCAAGTAACATTAAAAGTTTCCCAAATTATAAGTGGCACTGGACATTAAATCCCTTAAACTCTAAACCTCCACAATATTAATCTGCTGGTAAATAGTGGCCATTTGCTTTCCTACAGCGATCTTGAATCCGCATTCATGATTCGCGTCAGGGCGACATATATATAATAACAATATTTGTTGGTTTGTTTATTCTTCTCTATGTTAGTCAAATTTGCAAGTTTTTGTACGAGCCAGTTTGTACGATTTCTTACGATTTTGCCATTATGATGTCTTTTCATGACACTTTCATGTCATGTCGGAATAGCCATAATTACTAGTTTCTGATGTCACCCATTAGGGTTTTTGTCTTCAACTTTATCAAAATAATTACAATTTGAATTCTCCGACTTCTCTTTCTTGACCATTGTGACTTCATGTAAAAAAAAAAAAATGGCCTAGACTATTTTTATTGGCTAGGCTAAGTGGGCTATTTTGCTGCCATCAACAACACAACCTCACATCCTCTTTGGGGTAATGAGCACTGCCATACAAATAATGTTCAAAGGATATTAACAGCTCTGCTTTCCCACAGCCAACTGAAAGTAAGATGGGAGTTGGAATTCAATTTGGAATGCACAAATCCCAATGCTCTCTAAGTCCTCATGGTGGCATAGTGACTCACCTCAATCCAGGTGGCAGAGGATGAATCTCAGTTGCTTCCGCGTGTCTTAGACAGTCAATCAGAGCATCTTATGATGTGGCTTTTGTGCATTACCATGGAGATGTGGCGCATGTGGAGGCTCCATCCTTTTCTCCGCGTCATCCACGCACAACTCACCATGCGCCCTACTGAGAGCGAGAACCACATTACAGCGACCATGAGGAGGTTACCTCATGTGACTCTACCCTCCCTAGCAACCAGGCCAATTTGGTTGCTTAGGAGACCTGGCTGGAGTCACTCAGCACACCCTGGATTCGAACTCGCGACTCCAGGGGGGGGGGGGGGGGGGGGGTAGTCTGGCCTTGCAAGTTTTATTTTTTCCTACAGGCAGTGCAAACCTTGTTTATTCATTGATTATTGATTATTTGTAATCAGGTGATGAAACAAATCTAGTGTTACTCCACACCTGTGGCCCAAGAGCCTGAAAGCTCTTCACATGCTCTCTTTGTCACTGGGAGTTGTCCAGAAGGTTTTGAAAAACCACCTTCCATTAGCAGCAATTACATCTCAATTTACTGCCTTCATGTCTTCTACCACCACATTAATTCCCTAAACACTTAAAGCAGATCTTGTAAAACTTGCTCTCACACACATCCACACACACACACACATACTATATCCTTCACCATTCTTCAGCGTTGACATATTGCCCATCATGTCTGTCTGGCATTCTTCCTGATTACTCTATCAGAATGTAATTTGAGCAGCCGTTCAAAGCCCAAGTTGTTAGCGGGAAATATGATAAAGCACCCAAATCCCAGTGCGCTGTCCGGCAGCTAGGTTTTCATATTTTCCACAAACCTACAGGGTCATTAATAATTCTGTTCAAATGGTTTTGTAATAGCTATCGTATTTTCTTCCACATGCTGGAAAATCTCATATCTATCGAGGGGCTTTGACCTCAATCCTGTACTGACGATAACATCTGAATGACTGAGAAAGCTGGGCTGAGAAGAGATCAAGTAAATGTGAAATTAAGGGACTTGATGTCGGAGATGTGGCCTGGTGGGGATGTGCGGGTAACCTGAGTTTGTATCTGATTTGGGTCTTTTTCCGATCCCACCCCCCACTTTACTCTCTAACGTTACTTGCAAATTCTATTCTGTCCTATTAAAATGTAAAGGTGAAGAGTTTAATTTCTCTGTCACAGGAATACAAAAGGAATATTGAGCGGAACTGATGCCAAAAAGGAATGTGGCCCAATGGAGCATTGCAATGGCATGACTCCTGACTCCTGACAAAGAAAGATGGCTTTCACTGTCAGAAATTTACTTTTACATTAAGGAGAAATATATGCAGGGGCATTTTTTACCTTTATAAGGGCATTTTTTTTTTAACCCTTTAAAACCATCTGTGTTTATGTTGTTTAAGTCAAACACGCCAGTTTAATCAATTCATTAATAAAAATGTTCAAGACTTTTGAGAATTTTTTACCTCTTACCTTAAAAATTAAATCAACATTAACTCACAAATTTTGAATTTCGGGATTTTTATTGTTATTTTTTTTATTTTATTTTTGTCATTTTGTGTGACATTTTTGCCCCAATAATAAATTGGAGATTTATGGTCTTACATTGATGTTGAATTGTGTAATTTCAGTGCCACTTGTCATCAGACTTTAATGTGAGAATAATGCCTTTTTTTTCAAACAGTTTCCCATATAATTCTCCTGTCTTCCATTTGTTGGTCAAACAGGTCATCTCACCCCAAACTCACACCATTGTCTAAGTCAGTGTTAAAAGCGCCACAGAGTCGCAGTGTTTAGACTAGCCTAGCTGTCTCTGCATATTCAATTGGGATTGGAGAACACTTTTAATATTGAGAAAATGACACACATAATCCTTGTTCTAAGTTAAGTGAAGTCAAGATACGTGTATCGGTTTCCAAGTTACATAAGACATTTTTTTTTATTATTCAGAGGAGGAAATAAAAATGCAGTAATAATGTAGAAGAAATAGTATTTCTTTCAAAAGCTGCTTGAACTGTTACAAAAGAGACATTTTGCAAATGCTCCAACAATCTGCAGTAATTCTACCTGTGACAGAGGACTTTAGTCCAATGATTGGTGTTCATATACTTAAGACCGTATTCTCAGAAAGCACTAGTGCTCCAGTAAATATCAGGCTAGTTGAGGCTCACACTGGAGTTGACAAACAGGAAGATTGATTAGTTCCTTTCAAATCATTCACTGTAAACAGTCTGTACAGCCCCCTCATAATTAAAGAGAGAGTAAATCCAAGTCTTAATTCCACCACCATGAGGTATTTCAAGAGACCCTTTCAAGGTTAGTGCCTTGTCCTCAGGCCTGAAATAAACCAGACAGAGCACAAGGCCACAGGAAACATAATTTCAGAAGCACAGAAATATTCCAGCAAGCCTAAAAAAACAGCATGAGTCCTCACTGGAATCCAAGAGGAATACGCAGCAGCGTTCCCGATTGCATTGGAGGAATGGTCTTATGGAGCAGCAATATAGTAGGGCAATGTCGCCTGACTCTGGAAAGATGTCCTTGGTGATAAATTGGAGATTTACAGTCTTACATAAAAGGTGAAGTGTAATTTCTTCAACACTCGCATGACCAAATGGAACTGCAAAAATAATGACAGTTTTTAAATCGGTTTGACATTTTTTTTAAATGATTGAAAATATGATATGACCTAGTGTGATGATTTAACCACAAATGGATGAGATTTAATTAAACAAATATATGGTCTGTGTGAGCTTCAACAGTAAGTGAATATAAGAAGCCAGCCACTCATACATTAACACATCAATAACTTCATGCATGCTATTTGTGTGTATTAATGACAAAGAGCAGTGCACTTTATTCACTATGAAGCGCAGCACATGCAGACTATATTTTAAATAATTAAATCATTGCCTTTTGCCATTTAATAAGCACATTAGCCCATATATCAAACTGCTTTTCCTGAGTTGAGAAGTGAAGCTGTCAAAAACATCCGGTTTTCCAACAAAATAAAAGCTCCATTTTACTAGACATTGAAAAACTTAATTCAAATATATTACTTCTGTATAATAAAATGTTATATTCAATGAGGTAGTAGTAGTAATGATAATACTAATACATCAATAATAATTTAATTATATTTAAGCAATATATCACAAGCAAGAGTTTCATCACTGCTTGCATTAATACTGTGATGCTCTAAAACAAACTGCAATGTTGGGTTTTGTATTGTGCTGTGAGGATCAGTATTGATGAAAAATAAAAAATAAAATGGAAAACACAGAATTTGGGAAAAAATAAAACGGAATTAGGAAAAAAAAATAAAGAAAGATTTCAAAGGGCCCTAAAGTCCAGGTTGTATAAAACATGAATTTTGAAGCTGCTGTTTTGCTAGCATGTTGCTTAAAAGAACAACTATTGCAAAGATGTAAGTTTCGTGCTTGACGAATTGGACACTCTAACGGTCAAATCAAACAGGTAGTTCACACAAATGTTGCTCTACATAGTAATGTTTAAAAGTACCACAGTGTTACACATTTTGGGGAAAAAGACCTAAATGTATGAGTGGTTTACTTATTGTACAGTTGCCCTTGTATATTAAGCTGCATGGGATAGGAGAAAGTATTTGTAAAAATAACATGCATCACCTTTAAATATGTGTGAATTTAATTTGTAGTGGATTAATATGCTGTTATATCTGCTTCAAAAGAGAAACAATAGTAGAACATGAATAAAGGAAGACATAAGTTTGTTGCTTCCGCTTTCCTTCAGAGACCATCTACACATCTACACATCTGTTGCATTCAAAGTTTTTTTATTAATTTGTGGGACGAGTGACAGAGACAATGTTCTTGTGCTTGCTTGATGATCTACTTGGGACAATGCATTTCAAGGTCAATAAGAGATTCATACAGCTTATCAGTGTTAGGTCAACCTGTTAAGGTCCCATTTTTGGACCTCATTCAACCTTAACAGGCACTGTCACCAAAAGAAAGAAAAAATGCATTCTGGCGTGTTGTGAACATAAGCTGCAGTTAAAATGAGAACAACAACTTCCTCTTCTCTTGTGTGGTTTCAAACCGTTTTTGTGGTTAATTTAAAAAGTTTCTGTTTTCTCATATTGCAAATTATAACCATGACTAAGAAAAACTGCTTTGAGCAATAACCTTAGCATCTATTACAGTTTTTTCCAACTTATATCAGTGTTAAATTAACGATCTGGAACAATTTCGCCTTGACGGCATCTGACTAGCTTTACAGGACAAATCATTTCATATTTAAATATAGGTCGATCACATTTAACGAGACGGCTGGCAAACCTGGAGGTCTAATACGTTCTCATGAGCAAAGTGTGGATGTGGAAAATTGTGAATTTATCAGGAGAAATTGTAAAACAGTGGGAGGAGGGGTGGAAAAACAGGAGAAACCCGGTAAAATCAAGACTGTTGGCAGGTATGGTATTGAGAAATTGACAAATACACTTGATACTTGAATCTGGTAATTTATCTCTTTTGTAGAGGAATCAACTGATCATAACATTTGGGTGTACATTTATAAATAACTGGTGTTAAAGTCTGATAAATAATTTGTAATATATATTTTTAAAGGCAAACAGAAAGGTGAAAGACTGCAAGACTGTAAAAGTCAGTGCTTACTTCAAAAGAAGTAATTTCTTAGCCTGCATTTCTTTTAGGAATTTTCATTTAAAAAAGCCACCCCAAACGTACACCCCGTTGCTTTATGAGCTCACAAATTGAGACCATGTGAGGTGTTTTTATGACAGAAAATCACTGAGCAGTCATAAAAACCCTGCACCTGCCAACAAGCAATATACAAGTTCTTTGATGAGGGCTCATTTAGGATGAGAGCAAGTAAGCAACAGAAAAAAGAGAGGGGAAAGAGAGAATGAAGGAGAAATGTTGTGTCAATGTAGTGACACTAGGGGTTCGATCTTGAGAGCCCCAATAACCTTTGCTTTATTCACTCTCCGTCCCCGGACATACATGTATAAAAGGAGATGGTGTGCATCACTCATTCAGATTTATGCTGACAAGCCGAGAGAGAGTCCCGGCCATGTCAGAGGTCGGCTCAGCGCATGGCAGGAGGGACACAACGTCTCGTTCCATCCATCGGGGAACAGAGGTTACATCTGTAACAGAGACGTTCCCTGTCTGTCTGTCACTCAACGTTGTGTCGATGAAGTGACACTAGGTGTACCTATATGAAATGCCGCAGGCGCTGAGCCACATCACAAAGTATGGAGGAGTGGACACAGGCAAGCTGCTGCGAGCTACAGGCTGTGGCCTTTCTTGATGTTCTATCAAGCAATTTCCCACCGAACACCTGCTAGGATAGTGCTGGGGAAGCACTCTTCCCTCTCCAGGAGGAAGAGCACTACGGAGACCACATCCTACCGGAGGGAGGTTAACAACGCTGAGCTCTGTCGAGGGGAAACACGGAGTTCACCTAGGGGGAAACCAAACAGTGGAAACGCATCATACAGGATTAACAAAGGGGAATTACCATATATGAAGCACTAAGCCGAAGTACACAGGCTCACCTGAAAAGGGGCATACTGGGCCTGGCGGCGTCACCCCTCTGTCAAGTTCGTCACCAACTAGTGCTTAAGATATTAAAGAGGCGACCAGTGTTCACCGGTTACAGGGAACTGTTTGTGAAAAAATAGCGCACATTATCACTTGGAAAGGGGAAAGTTGCAAGTGCAAGTGATACACCTGACTGGCTACCTGGCCTACCTGCTGTTACCCCGTAACACTCGGGTTGAAACCGGTTCTTTGCGTAGGTTGTAAAATCTTGCAAAAATATTGGGTGCTCCGCTGCTCTGCATATGTCCGCTAGAGAGACGCCCATCGCCATTGCCCAGGAGGACACAACACCTCTTGTGGAATGCGCCTGGACTCCCAAGGGGCATGGCAGGTCTTGGGATTGGTAAACCAAGAAAATGGCATTCACAATCCAATGGGCCAACCTCTGTTAGGAGACAGATTTCCCCTTCTGCAAACCTTCAAAGCAGACAAAGAGCTGCTCCGAGCGTCTAAAGCTCTGCATGCGGTCCAGATAGATGCGCAGGACACGCACTGGACATAGAAAAGGGTATTCCTCCTTTGAGGGGAGCACTTGCACTGGTCCCAAAAGGGAGTGGTGGGAACTTTGGGCACGTAACCAGGCCAGGGTCTCAAGATCACGTGAGAGTGAGCTGGCCCGAACTCCAGGCATTCGCTGGTGACAGAGAGCGCTTGTAGATCCCCCACTCTCTTGATTGAAGTGAACACCACCAGGAGGGCCATCTTCAGAGACTAAGTGCTGAGATCGGCCTGCTCCAGAGGATCAAAGGGGATTCTCTGTAAGGCAGGTAGGACCACAGAGAGATCCCAAGAGGGAATTAGGTGCAGGCTAGGAACACTTAATCTCCTCGCACCCTTGAGGAACCTGTTGATCATGTTGTGCTGTCGTGAAGGCCTCCCATCCACTGTAACATGAAATGCTGCTATGGCAGCCATGTACACCTTCAGGATAGAGGGAGAGAGCCGTCTCTCCAGCCACTCCTGTAGGAAGTACAGCACAGATCCAACCGCGCAACTCGATGGATATTCCCCACGGGAAGAACACCAGTTTGAGAAGAGATGCCACTTCAGAGCATACAGCAGCCTCTTAGAGGGGGTTCTAGCCTGAGTTATCATTTCTATCACCACTGGTGGAAGGCCTGCTAGGTCTTCCGCGTCTTGTCCAGGAGCCAGACATGGAGATTCCAGAGGTCCGGCCGCGGGTGCTGGAGTGTGCCCTGCCCATGAGTGAGAAGGTCCTGCCTCAGGGAGATGCACCAAGGAGCAGTATGCCAGTATGGCCAGTATGGCACAACCACTAGGACTTGCAGCCCATCCTCCATAACTTTGCACAATGTCTGTGAAACAAGGCTCATTGGGGGAAACGCATACTTGCGCAGCCCCCGAAGCCATGCTGTGTGCCAGGGCATCCATGCCGAGGGGAGCCTCGGACAGGGAGTACCAAAGGGGGCAATGAGAGGACTCTCACTCATGACAGGTGAATAAAGCAAAGGTGATTGGGGCTCTCAAGATCAATCCCCTAGTGAATAAGTTATTTTAAGTGAGAACATAGAAGTATTAAGTAAATTCTACATTCAAATATTTAAAAATAAATGCTCTAGCTTCTAAGCAAATATGATTTATGATTGACAGATATCTCTACAATGTGTCACCATGTGCACATGTAATCCTAAAGTAGAAAACCTTTTCATAATTATTTGCTAATTTGATAAAAATTTACAGGTAAATAACAGTAAACTTCACTTAACTTTTCGAAGCTGTGTTCGTAGCATGCACCAAGCTTGAATAATTAATGAGCTTGCATGGTATCACTTTTTGCAAGTTGATTTACACTGTTTTTATTTTTGATTTCACTGTTATGTTTGGGAACTTAATTTTTACTCAAAATTACCTGTTCATGATCATGAATCTTGTTTCTATCATAAGTAATGAAAGGTGATGTTGTCTCATAGAATACATAGTATGCATTAAGCTTCCCTGTGGGTGGCTTCCAAATGTCATTTGGTAGATGATTAAACATGTTTGTATGGAAAATTCAAAATGTGAAATGTTCTAATAATATGTCCATTTAAAATTGTAAAGTTATTTTAAGTACCATGTTGAGGCAGCGGGGGCATGGTCAAGTGCCCGTCCGGAGAGAAAGAAGTGGTAAGGGCACTTACACCTGAGCTAAATTATGTCTAACACCTGTCTCTAATTCTAGTGAGCATGGGGAGAGCGGATAAAATGTCAAGCACCCCGCGCGGGTGCCGCCCATACAGCAGTTAGAACGGGGAGAAGCCGGTAGAGGCTTGCGGGAGCAATTTATCCCAATTTCTAGCATCATGCACAAACTTACAAATCATGTTCTTAAGGGTTTTATTAAATCAGGCCATCTGTCGATGGTAAACGCTGGTGCGAATCGACTTAATACCCAATAATTCCACAGGAGTGGTGGTGGTGTAGTGGCCTAAAGCACATAACTGTTAATCAGAAGGTTGCTGGTTCGATCCCCACAGCCACCACCATTGTGTCCTTGAGCAAGACACTTAACTCAAGGTTGCTCTGGGGAGATTGTCCCTGTAATAAGTGCACTGTAAGTCGCTTTGGATAAATGTAAATGTAATTCATAAAACTTATGTAGTGTACGTGACATAAAGGTTGTGCCCTGATCAGTGAGGATTTCTTTCGGAATCCCCACCCAGGAGATTATTTTGAAGAATGCCTCCACAACACTACGTGCTGAGATGTTGCTCAGAGGCACGGCTTCAGGATATCGCGTTGCATAATCCCCTAGGACTAATACAAAGCGATGTCCGCGTGCTGAACGCTCTAATGGCCCGACAAGGTCCATGCCCGGTTGTTCTAGTACCTAAGAGCGACGGGTCAGTGCAGTTCTGTGTGGATTACAGAAAAGTCAACGCGGTGTCTAAATTTGATGCATACCCGATGCCCCGCATTGATGAGTTGTTTGATCGGTTAGATACTGCTTGATTTTATTCGTCATTGGATTTGACAAAGGGTTATTGGCAGATCCCCTTGACACCAATTTTCCGTGAGAAAACAGCCTTCTCCACACCGTTCGGATTGCACCAATTTGTGACGCTTCCGTTCGGTTTGTTTGGGGCCCCGGCTACATTTCAGCGTCTCATGGACCGAATACTCAGACTGCATACAGCATACGGCGCTGCATATTTAGATTATATAATAATTTATAGCAATGATTGGCAGCGGCCCATGCAACATCTGAGGGCGGTCCTGAGATCGCTGCGGCGGGTGGGGCTCACAGCAAACCCCAAGAAGTGCGATTGGGCGTGTAGAGGTAAGGTATCTGGGGTTCTACTTGGGCCACGGCCAGGTGCGTCCCCAAATTGACAAGACGGCAGCGGTTGCGACCTGCCCGAGGCCAAAGACCAAAAAGGGGGTGAGGCAGTTCCTGGGGCTGGCTGGCTATTACAGGAGGTTTGTGCCTAATTATTCGGACGTCACCAGCCCGCTGACTGACCTCACTTAAAAGGGAGCTCCAGACCCGGTCCAGTGGTCGGAGCAGTGCCAGCAGGCATTCACGCAAGTTAAAGCTGCACTTTGTGGGGGTTAAAAAGAGTTTTTAAAGAGTTAAAAGAACTTCAAAAACACATGCATTCTATTTCATTTGATGAAACGTTTAAAAAAATGTAAAAACACATTCTGTCTGAATGGCTCCTAAGGCTGCATAATTATGCTGCGTTTGGAACAGCCTTTATGCACCTATGATGCCTAATATGCTGTCTAGGTAGGTAGCACACTAGGCTTTAAAACAGAGCTTCATTAACAGTCTCATTTCTGAGTAATAGCTGGAATACCTGTTTAAAAAAAAATATTTTAAAAGTTTTGAGATAAAGACTATGTTTTAGATAAAGACTATGACTGTCATGACAGTCCACATCTCTTTCTCTCTTTCGGTGAGAACTTTAGGTGTATAGTACAGCACACAAAGGGCCTTCAATAGAGTTACGATACAGGCCATCAAAGCAGTGTGTCACGATTACCCTGGTGACCACTAGGGGTCACCATGTATGTTTATGGTTCCCGGCCTAGCTTGTGTTTTAATTATGGGTTTTGTAGTTCTTTTCTTTGTCTTTGTTTCATTGGTTCTTGTGTTTATTAGTCCCAGGTGTTCCTTGTTTCCTCGTTTGCCTCTTGTGTATTTAATCTCTTGGTTTTCCTGTTTGACTCCTTCATGCAAACATTACAGAACAACTGACCATCACTATGGATCTAGTGGCTTTACAATTACTGTCTCTCAAACAAGGTGATGATACCACTTGAGCATTATACTGAGTGTTTCTGCAGACTCGCCCAGCATTTCAATTGGGAAGACATTGCGTTAAAAGACTGTTATCATTTTGGACTCAACGAGCCTGTGAAAGCCTGTCTGCCTGGGGGCAGATGTGAATGGGGTATGGGGGGTATGACAGTAATCCCTTGCCGCTGTCAGCGCTCATGCCTGCCACGGTCCATGAGCCAGCAACCGCAGTCCACGAGCCAGCGCCCACGCCTACCACGGTCCACGAGCCAGCGCCCATGCCTGTCATGGGCAACGAGCCAGTGGTTGAAGCCACGACCGTCCCAGAGCCAGCGGCTGAAGCCTCAACCGTCCCAGAGCCAGAGGCTGAAGCCTCGACCGTCCCAGAGCCAGAAGCCTCGTCGTGCCAGCACCTGAAAGCCTACATTCCTACAGCAGTGCTCCCAGCCATCCGGAAGAGGAGGGAGAGAAGGGTTCCTGCTCCCCTGTCACTGCCTGTGCTCATGATCATGGCGGTCATTCCCCTGTCACTACCAGTGCCCATGATCACAGAGGTTGTCCCCCTGTCACTGCCTGTGCCCAAGCCCACGGAAGCCGTTCCCCCATTACTGCCAGTGCCCATGGCCATGAACGTCGTTTCTCTGTCACTGCCATTGCCCACGGCCTCAGAGGTAATTTCCCTGTTTCTGCCACTGTCAGTGCTCACGGCCACGGAGGCCATTCCTCTGTCACTGTCAGCTCTCCTGACTACGGAGGCTGTTCCCCTGTCACTGTCAGCACTCCTGACTACGGAGGCTGTCAACCATCCTGTCCAGTTCCCTGAGGCTGTCGATGAGCCTGTCCTGTTCCCTGCAGACATAGACTCTGTCCCATTTCTTGAGGCTGTCGACAAGCCTGTCCAGTTCCCTGAGGCTGTCGACGAGCCTGTTCAGTTCCCTGAGGCTGTCGATGATCCTGTCCAGTTCCCTGAGGCTGTCCAGAAGCATGTCCAGTTCCCTGTGGCTGTCAACAAGCCTGTCCAGCCCCCAGTGACCTTCAAGTCTTTCATGGCTCTGCCTCTCAATATTCCTATGGCTCTGCCCCCTGAATCCTCAGCTTCCCTGGCCTCTGAGCCCTCTGAGTTCCCTGCTGCCTTGCTCCCTATTACTTGCTCCCTAGTGCCTTGCTTTCAGATTCCCCAGCTGCTCAGAACTCTGAGCCCTCTGAATCCCCAGCAGCTCTGACCTCTGAGCCCTCTGGGTCCTCAGCTGCCATAACCTCTGAGCCCTTGCCTACCGTTGCTCCATCTCTGCCCCTTGAGCCTCCGCCTCCTGAGACTCTATTCCCTGAAACTCCAGTGGCTCTGCCCCTTGAGCCTCTGCCCCGAGTGGATCCACCCCTTGAGCCTCCACCTCCTGCTCCCATGAACTTGTTTTTGTGTTTATATGCTAAGGAGCTTCAGGAGCAGTTCCTTAGATGGGGGGCACGATTACCCTGGTGACCACTAGGGGTTGCCATGTATGTTTATTGTTCCCTGCCTGTCCTGTGTTTTTATCGAAGGTTTTGTAGTTCTTATCTTTGTCTTTGTTTCATTGGTTCTTGTGTTTATTATTCCCAGGTGTTCCTTGTTTCCTCGTTTGTCCCTTGTGTATTTAATCCCTTGGTTTTCCTGTGTTCTTTGTCAGTTGTTACCCTTCATGGATGTAACATTTTGTTCTGATTTCATGTTTTAGTTTCCTGTGATTATTTTACTTTTTATTAAATAAGCCTGCATTTAGATCCTCTTTCTCTCGACTCCTTCCTGCAAATGTTACACCGTGATGCTGTAATCACTAGTGATGGACTATGGCTGGCGATGTAAATCTGTCTCCCATCTGTCCGGCCCTCTGAGATAATGGTCTGCACTGTTAGAGAGACAGTGGCACTTTACTTCCCATGCAAAACTAATTCACACTACACAGTTAATTAAGCCTCAAATTAAGTTTGACTGGGCCTTGAATGGATGTTGCAACACAATGTAACTCAGTGATACACCAGAGAATGTGGAAATAAAGTTTCACGTTGGCATGTGGAAGTATAAAACACAGTTTGGCTATGGTCTATTTCCAGCTGCTACATCTTTGTCCAATCACTGAAACCCTTTCAAAAACAAGAGTTGACACTGACAAGGAAGTACCATGCTATGAGTGGCCACCCCTTCTCATTTATTATTACTCTCCTATAATCCTTAACTTTATGGCTGCCACAGCTGCCAACATTAACCCTAGAGCTGGCACAAAGAAAGCATCAGAGACCAAATCTATAGGGAGGGGAAAAAAAAAAAAATCACAAATCAAATCTTTCTAATATCTTCATTGTTTATCATAGACATCAATGTAATTAAATATATTCAAATAGAGACCTCACATATGTGTCCTCTAGAGTTTCAATCTCAACAATGCCTCAAACTGTGCTCTGATCTGCCAATGTACCAAAGTCTGCAACCAAAAGTCGAGATTTCAATATGAACTCATTCATACTCATGAACATTTCTAATTAAATTCTTCCAAGACCAAATTATCTCAGCTATGCTAGCCTCAAAAAAAGTCATAGCTCTGTATTCATCAATTCTTTTTTTCTTTCTATTTTCTATATCTCCTAAGGAATATTAGGAGATATCTGAGTCAGTTAATACTTAAAAAATAAATTGAGCCCTCAATTGTGTCTCATGAGCAACACAAGAGCAACCTTTGAGTAATACAATTCTTCTCTGGGAATCAAAATGTCCCTTTTTCATGTTAATGTAAACTTGTCTTCTCAATAAAATGCTACACTGTATACAGGAAATTCCTTTAACCACAAAAAAGAGAACATAAAATTTATGGTGCATGCCAGTGCACCCAAATGATTGTGAACTATGAAACATTCCCAGCCTAAAAAAAACATACAGTTTGAAAAGTCAGTTTATTTTGGGTAAAAGTTTCCCAAACCCTCCAACATTTTGGCCAAAATTTCAAACTTGGATAGCTCTGTGGGATTGCTGTCAGGAATGCTACTCAGGGATTAAAAGGTGAATGGAGACTCTGAGTGCCCATCTGGCAAACAGTGGGCATCTATCTGCCCACCCATCTCTGAGCAGCTCCATTACTCTGCATTAAAATGCAAAACACACAGGTCATGCATCAAAAAAATAACTGCACCCTCCCTAAATCCCAGCACAGACAGGCTAAGTAATTAGAGAGATCAAAAGAAAGCACATTAAATAAACAGACAATGGGTCAAGCGTGTTCGTGTGAGCCATTAGCAACAGATGAATCATACCAAAACATACTTGAAGTGCATGTAAAATAACTCACCTTGAACTCTTAAAGGGTGTTCAGATCGAATGCATTCTTGAGCTAAAAAGCTGATGCATGTAACGAATAAAGCAGAACGCAGGTGTCTCCAGACACGTTTTTAAAAGTTTATGTTCTTTTTAACTTGACAAAGTGTCTTAAAAACATGGCGCTTCTGCACAAGATCTTGATGCAGCAGAGAAAAAAACGTTCGACTAATGCATGGCGCATATAGAAAAACTGATACTTTTATGAACTGTTGTTGTTTTGTGTTCCACGGTAAAAAAAAATCATGTTTAGAAAATGAGGGTGAGTAAATAATTAACGAATATATTTTTGAGGGGTAAAATATCACTTTAAAAGATGGTGAACTGTGTGTTTTGTGAGAAATCAGAATGAAGAAAAAGAGCAAGTGTAATGTGACAGATTTTAGCACCAGTCCAAACCATAAAGGCTCATTCACAGTAGTTTTGGAGGGAACATGAGGCATCTGTTTTGATGGTATGTTCCTCTTGCTGGCCTCTTGGCTCTCACTGAGATTTGGTCGCAAAGTCATTCTCCGGAACGTTCTGAACCAATTATTTCTGCTAAGCGGCAGTTAAAAGGCAAGAACAGCTGCAGTGGAATTTCAAAGTCAAGGGGAGTGTGTGTTATTGTGAATTTATTTAGTGTGTGTATGTGTTATAGGGTCCTGTTGTTTCATGCTCCCGTCCAATGACAAATGGGGTCAAGAGAGAAAATTTTCCTTTTCTCACAGAAAAACATGACAGACAGGCTAGTTGAGGATTTATATGCCTATGCTCCTTAATTTCCTTTTCTTCACTTATAAACCTAGAAGGTGCTCAGGCAATGAAAAGCGAAGGTCTCAAATGGCCTGTCTGAATTTTGAAGGAATGTGATTGAGAAAGAGGGGGATATGGAAGAGAAACTCTTCCAACCCCTTAATCTGAGGGGCTGTGCAATTTTTTTATGGAAAAATACTTTCTCCTATCACCGTTTAATGTGAGGAGTAAACTATAAGTGAGCCATTCCTAGGTTGATTTCTCAGAAAATAGGATTGATTGATGTAATTGTTTTTTGAGGTGCTTCAATGACACTTTCGGATCACATGTTAACTCGTGTCCTCTTCAGGTCCATTAGTTTAGATGTCATAAAATAGCATTGTGCAGGGAAAAAGGCAAAAAAGTCAGTGCCTATGAAAATTCAGAAACTTTGTTTTACTTCTGATATGAATTTCACTAGGAAGACATTGCCTTTATAGTTTTACCTATAAAACATAACTAATATATGTTACAAATATAATACGTTATAACTTCTGCATATAAAATTGTATGTAGTGGATTGTGTTATAGTACTTTATACTCTAAGGTATAACTATGAATAGTAAGTATTATAATGTATTATGAGATATTATCAAATTACAAGGTGAATTATGAGACATTACAAATGCATTATAATGCATTTATAATGCCTTTACAATCCATTATAAATATGTGCTTTATAGAAAGTGTTACAAATAATTTTGCAAAAAGTAGGTATAGTAATGTGATTAGAGCCTGACAATTATGGGATATTTTTAGACCAATACGATACCGATTTTAGAGGGGGAAAATTCACCGATTACCGATTTGGTGGATGGTGGAGCTGGAATGAAAACTATGTGGATTGTGCACCGATTTTGCACTGATATAACTACGTAAAGGTACTCAGAAGGCTGCTTTCTTAAACAAATATTATTATCAAAGAATATTTTACATTAATTATATTACACTATTGTACATTGTCAACAAATTCTAGAAATCAACACTAAAATAATAAACAAAAATAAAATAAACAGCTAAATAAACATCAATACTGTATGTTTAGTATCAGTCAAATGCCGACTATTTTAATACTGCCAGTCAATTAGGGGCAGGTTATAAAACAAGAAGCATTTGCACCTGCCGAGACATGAGAAAAACAGTGGCAGCTGTGTTACACCATAATCTGCTATACAAGTTCAGGGGAAACATTCAACGGTGGAAAACCAGACTTTTAAATATTACATTTTGTAAATGCAACAGCTGGAATTGTTCGGTTGAAGGGGGTACCAATCTGCGAATCCTGAACAAAACAGTTTGGTGAATACATATTTACACATTAGCTTCCACTCAGCTTACAAGCAATAAAAGTAGCTATGTGGTTAGCTAGTTAGCTATAAGCTCGTTGTCACAGAGTAAAAGATGGACCAGTATTGCGTCTCACCAACTAGGTAACAACATAGCCTGAAATCAACACTCAACAGACACAATCCACCACTGCACCGTTATCTGATGAGCTGCAAAAAGATGCTCTGATGCTTACCTTTCAATATGCTACATTACTTACTGCACTGACAAACTATAGCTGGATAACTTAGCAAACAGATGTGATAAACATGAGTGACATGGTTGTCAGGGACAGGGTTAACATTATGTTAGATTTATTGAAAAGGGAAAATTAAGGGGTCATTGTTTATTAACTTTCCAGTATGTATTTCACAAACCACTTAGCAACTTAGCAGGAAGACACACTGCTTAACTCCACACAGTCTGCAGAACCACCATCAGCTCTGCTGAACAAACTACATTATGACACCTATTCTAAATCACCCCAAGCATTGTTTTCTGCATTATATGTTCTGAAAAAAAGTTTTTGGAAAAACATATACACCGATACAATATATCTGTGAAAGAATAATATCGGCCAACCGATAAATCGGTTGGGTACTAAATGTGATACCATGAGACCAGGTTTCCGAAAAGTGTAAACATTTTCTCTCAACCAATGGCAATGGGATGGGACATTGACAGCATTTATGTCAGGGTTTTTGCAGAAAGTGCCGTTCTGAAACGTCATGCAAACGAGAATGTCGATTTCATTATGCCATTTAAGGGATTAAGAGAAAGCGGTTTAACACAACTAGGTTTCTCCTTATGGCTGCTTATGTGGCCATATAAAACATAAGCAGCATTTTGAGGAGTGTGCATGTGCATGGAACAGACCGAATAAAAAACGTCATAGGATGAAGCCCAACAACAAGTCAACAAAAAATGTCTGGGAGTACAGTTGGAAAAGCACATACACTATAAACTATACCCATTTATAAACACCACTACAAAATATCGATGGTCCCTGACGTTTGCGTGCGTTGGTGCAATGAGGGAATCTCAGAGTTTTACATAAAGGGAAACACCACTATTGAAACACAATTCCACTGCATGTCGCAGGGACATTATGTTGCTGTGGAGAAAGCGGCTTACTGACCGAGCCTCATGTCTATGGGAGTAAAGTGTAAAATAGCACATTTAAACCAGATTGCTGCTTTCTCCCAATACGTCACTTCCTCGCAATAACCTCTTTCTGGTGTCCATGTTAACATTGTCAATGTGTTTTTCTGACCAATGGAGGACAGGGGGAGTGTTGGGGAAACCTGTTTGAAAACAGCCATTATGTTTGCTATGACTTTGGTGTTGACAGTGGTGTAGAAATGACACGATACACCTTAAATTGTGTCCAGCCCTAAACTGTTTAAAGTCTGAAATCAAAAATGTGTTGCCTGGCCCACAATGTGTCTACGCATGAAAATTAGCATAGAGATTGTTGAGTAAAGTGAAGCCCTCTGGAAAGCTCTGAAAATGAAAAATGAAAAAATAATAAACCAATGCCTTAACATAACATATCTCTTACTACATAACCCTGTTTTCTTTTGTAAGGTCTCTCTCAGTCATCTCCTGGTGTGTTATTATCGTTGGGATTTCCCCTCTGTTCATCGCTGACCTCAGAACAGTAGTCCATTCCATTTTTACTTGCTACCAGCATTTGTTCTCCATTTGCTGCTATATCAAAAAAATCCTGAGTTACCCAACCTCCCCCTCCTCTTTCTTCCTTTCTAAGCCTCTAAATGTTTTTATTATAATTACCTGTGAAATATCAAACTTCACATGAGGCAGTATGGATACTATGACAGCCAGGAACATTCTGGTTTGAACTTCTCCTAAGATTAGTACAAACAAAGGTTTTCCCCAGGCTGTCTTCTGCTTTCTCTTCTGTTCTGCAAAAGCATATGCTTCCTCATTATTTGAAAATAGTGCTCAATGGGGCTCTCTGCTCCAGAGAGTTCACAGTCTTGGCAACTGGAGCTCAGCTTTGAGATCAGTAGTATCTAAAAGACAGTGATCTAGCCTTCACCAAACCATATATTTGACATTTGCCTTAAATGCTCACCTATAAGTCAACATTTTCATCATATTGTTGTAACCTGTATGCCATTCTTTCATCCACGGAACACAAAAGGAGAAGTTTTGAAAAATGTTCAAGCTGCTCTTTTCTATACAATTAAAGCATACAGTGACTAGGTAAAAAAGTACCATAAAAGTGCCATAACACCCAGAAGAATACTTACCGTAAGTACGTATATGCAAATGTGAGTGCTTGGCTAATGCATTGCCAATACTGGTCCAAATGAACACACTTAAAATGCGTCCTTGCTTTACTGTGGCAGAAACCAACTTCAGTACCCAAGTGGGAGATAGAGTTATCTTCAAATGTTTGTGCCATAAAACCGGATGTGTTGTTGTTATTCAGGTAAGTAGCTAAATATATTGGGCCACATTCATTAACACAATTTTTATTTGATATGAGCTCTATAATTATTCGCTAATTCGGTTTCAGATGATAACATATGGGAAATGCGAATGCTGTTAAACACATAAATTAAAAAAGATCACAAGCAGGTATATGCACAATACAACAGGTAAACACCTGCACATTTTCGTAGAAGTTGCAAATCTGTAATCGTATACCGTTTCGGGCAAAGATCTTCTTCGGGCATTCTGTTCATTTCTCTGAAGATTCTTCCATTTGCAAGTATATCTCAGTCACATCATGATTTACCCCAGAATTTTCACAAATGGTGCTGGCGATACACTCCAGAGAAGGCTAATGGTGGTAAGTTCCTCACTTTCTTTGAGATGCTATTGTGTTATTTTAATCAAAATGTTATGATGTAAATGCACTTCATTCATTCCTGTTCCACATAGATGTCAACAGCATTTACTAGTGAGCACTGCTGCTCTTTCAAAGAGGGGAAGCTCATTTTCGGCCTACATTATAAACTTGTCCATTTATTTAAAAGTAAATTCTGCCCTACGTTTCTTTTCGAGAAAATGATTGCAATGATATCAAGAAATGGGTTGCAGCAGTTTGTCTTTCAACTACACTTGAGGAATCCGCGATGGGACTGAGCGCGAATAGCTTCAGTGACTTCTTATAGTGCAGATTCGCTGTCAGTCAAAAGGAGATGCAGTCTTTTGACAGATCCTCCAATCATTACGCGGAAGCCCGGAGTCCGGGCCAGCCCACTCTTCATTCACCCCCAGAGACACTGAGCGTCCGTGGGCGGGACATAATCGCAGCATCTAGTTTCGGAGCACTGAAAAAAACTGTTCAAAGCAGCCCCATTGAAGTCAATGGACGCTCGGCTTCAACAGGGAAATGCACTGTGACGCTACGGGAATGTATGAGAATGAAATCGAGTCAGCCGACCTGCTATATGTAGCTGATTCTGAACAAACTCGTTTTCGAGATGAACATGTTCTAATGCATTTTTAGTCAATAAATTGTTTACACAATAGTACATATTTGAGCATTATTTTTTTGACATTATAGGGGAAGCCGAGCTTCCCTTGCAGTCTTAAAGAAATCCCCACTGCTAGCGAGCCTGTTGCCTTCCTTACACGGCAATTTCATGGCTGTGGATTATGATAATTGTGACTGAACGTGAACACGCCCTCTATTTACGAATGTTTGGAATTAACCAACATACATGCATTTACGAACAAAAATCTGGGGTGTAAGCAGCATTTATGAATCGGGAGGAAAGTTTTCGTAAAGGTTCATTTTACGCATTCATTACTCCCAGTTTACTAACATATTTACAAAAGTTTCATGAATGAGGCCCATTGACCTCGCCCAGCAATATTCTCTTCAAACTGTTCCAAAACATGACAATAGTTGGCTTGAATGAGAAAACTCACCATAGAAATGGACAGTTCACATTACTGTAACTAATGTCTGCTATGGCGCCCCTTGCGGCAATGTAGAGAATGCAACGCACTTTAATTGAGTTATGAATTCGCAGTCTGACACATTTCGGATAGCAACAATGCACAAAACTGAGCTAGAAGCCTTTGAGTTCACGTTCTAGAATAGAGTATGTTTCGGCCTTAAAAAAGCTTTGTGTAAGAAACAGACCGGAATTGAAGTCATTATTTACTTTTAAATATTACCAAATCTCATTTGTGCTTCCGCATTTTTAAACTTGATGTGACTTGGTTGGTTAAGAGAAAAAGGACAAATGATGACATTTGGTGTCATTGAAGAGAAATCTGTCATGACTTGATATGCCAAGTTTTAATACGTTTGAACTGATGCGCAAGCTTAAGGGAGACTTGGGAGCTACAGCGGAAGAACTTTAAAAGAGAGCTGTGGAGTATGATTAAATGTTACACATTATCCAACTGGCTGGATCAAAAGTTGAACTCTAAAACAGCATTTTATAGCAGCAGTACCTTTGACACAATGATTAAAGATAACGGCAAAGACTGCATCAGAAAATCTTATAGGAGTCTGATATGATAAAATGTGTTGCTGTATTCATTTAATTAAGCCAGCAAGAGAGAAAACTGCAGCTCTTTCAGACCATCTGCATCTATCAGATCCAGAAAAATGAAAAAGAGAGAGGGGGCTGCACCATTAGGCAATCACTGACAAACAATGGTATCATTTGGACAGATTATCCAGGCATACAAGCATAAGAGAGAGAGAGAGAGAGAGAGAGAGAGAGAGAGAGAGAGAGAGAGAGAGAGACTGATTAATTCAGAAGAGTTATAGAATATTACTCATTCACAATATCACATTGGTATGAATTAGCATAATCCTCACAACCAATCCTTTAGCATGACCAGTAATTGTTTTGTAGAGCAGATAGTATTGAAAGCATCAGAAATGGAGGCCTTTATCATTTTAATAATGGTTGTAGCAGGTTAAATTGGGATTTTGGAGGTGGGGGAATCCTAAATATGGGTGATGTTGTAACCCCCCATAAAAAAAATATTTTAATACAAAAGTATTTTAGTAAAATACATGGGTATATATATATATATATATATATATATATATATATATATATATATATATATATATATATAAACGAATTAAAAAAAAAAATCTGATGAAAGCTGTGAAAAGATACCTTCTTGCCCTAGGTTGGGGGTGGATCATCTTATAGAACATACCTGGGCAATTTACGGACTGCGGGACGGATCCTGCCCTCCACATGGTTTAATGTGGCCCGTGGCTCTTTTATCCTAAAAGCATTTTTTTTTTCATTGGATATTTCAGTTATTTTGAATTGGGACCTAACGTGCGTCCAAAAGCATTTAAACATGCTCAGATGCCAGATATGAGATTTATAATCTCCAATTTGAGATTTATACTTGCGCAAATTGGAAATATTCCTCCTATTGTTATATTTATTTGTGCGATCTGGCAACCATTGCACACGCTCATAATAGCTCTCACTTTCACCGTTCACTCACGAACAAACCTACCTATCTCTAGTGCAATATTCTGCTCATGGAAAAGTGTTATATGGCCACTCTGTGTCCATTCTTGAGGCTGCTTGTGATGTTTGGTGTCACTAAGTATGCAGGTAAACCTTCTCAGTGATGAAATTAAATATAAAAGTAGATCTCGGCATCATTGACACCTGGAGGGGTAATCATTGACACACAAGCAAAAGCAAGTGAGAGACAAATATGTATATGTATTTTTTATTTGTGCAATTTAGAAATGTTGAAGTCCCTTTGCACCTGTATGTTAATCTAACTCTTGCAGTCATCGTTTACCGTAGTCATACAGCCTGTTTTAATCAGTTGTGTGCTGAATGGAAAGTCAAACCATTGACAAGACCCATATCAGGACCCTTTTAGCGTGTAAATGGAGAATAAAATTATTATTTTTGAGAATAAAATATTTTATTTACCAACATAGTTGCCCCCCCTGTTATAGAACACGCTAAACTTAAATCTAATCATGTAACAATTTAAAAGTAAAAGCACATTGTTCTTAATGGGGGAAACAAAAACCTTCTACACAACTACCTTTACTAATATTGTAAAGACTAAAATTCTTCACTGTGGCATGAAGAAGCATTTTCACAAGTGAATCACACTGTACATTTGCTAAATATATTTTCCAAAAGAAAAAACCACACACACATACACACACACAAATGCTGAATCAGCAAATATGGAACACATAAATATAATACAAATAACAGTGAAATATTTTACAGTGTGTGTGTGTGTGTGTGTGTGTGTGTGTTGTTCAAGTGGTCATTTGATCTTAGGTTGTATGATATATTGATCAATATTATTGATGCTTTGGATGTGAGTGATTTCGGATTCAAAACCCTTTCATGTATTCAAATTTTTTATGGAAATGGGTGAGCAGTTGATACCATTCTATGAAATAGAGATTGGGCCATGGCATGGTACAGAAGCGGGAAAACGCATCTATTTGCGGGGGCGCGCAGTCTCATGCTGCTCTCATAAATGATGACTCTACAAGCCAGCAACTGACTAGAGTGAAGAATAATGAACTTGTATAACAAATAAATAGAGATGGAATGTGTCAAATGAATCAAACAAAATCCTCAACAGAGAATACAATAAATGGGATGGATTGACAAACAAGCATTTTGTTTTGTTTTTTTGGAAATGAAGGTGCCAGAACACCGTTCCGGACCATACTGGCCCAATTTAACCCATGAGCTGTAGACCAAGGCTGTCACACTAATTAGTGTGCATACAAAAAAACACAATAAAGGTCTCTTTTCCCCAGAAAGGCAGCCCCCGCACAGGAATATTTGACATTCCAAGGAACCTCAAGACTCAAAAGTAGGACTGGGAACATGTTTCTGATAATAACCCACTGGAGAGTAAAGTCAGAAATAAGACCTCTTTGATATCGCAATTGTTTCAGCTAGACAGCAATGAGATTTAATTGAAAGCCAATTTTGGTTTCCTTAACTTTTAAAGAGCAGCCTCTGAGAAATACAGTTTTCCATTTTAGTAAAGCATGCCTTCAGTTCGTACCAAAGCCAGTGCATTACTGGGATGTCAGTCACATGGTCTTTCAGAGTGGGTGTCCTTTCCCAAAGCTTGTACTTTGATTCACAATTGGTCCACAATGGAGCCCCAAGCTATTGTCCAAGGCTGAACACAGCACATTTCCATATTGTCTTGCTCTGGCAAGCCACCAGCCCCTGCTTTTCATATTGCTTACAAACACTTTTAAATGGAGAGTTAATGTCCTACTCACTACTGTACTGTATGTTGGAAAACAACCCCAGAGACGGGCACAGCGGTCAAAAATAATAAAATAATATGGGTAATGGCCCTAATCGGATCATTTTACTGTGCTGTTACTCACTCCCATTACTGACTTGCTGTGACACACACTGTTGAAAGCAAAATAATGAGGGAAATGCGATGATGTGGCCTATTCATATTACAGGACCATTATCAGAGCAAGTGACACAAACACTGCCACAGACAATTCGGGATGGACTTCAAAGACACTTAATCATTAATCGTATGGTCCAATGAATATCCTTTAGTTTTAAACATTGCCCACCAAAGTCTACTCATCTTACTCAAATAATACATGACTTGTATTACACATATGTAACTAATATATTTGGGCCTCATTCATGAAACTTTCGCAAATATATGAGTAAATTGGGAGTGAATGAATGTGTAAAATTCATTTATATTCCTATAGAGCTTTTCAAAACACACATTGTTTCAAAGCAGCTTTACATAAAATTCAAATTAAAATAAATGAAAAACATGAAAATCATGCTTTAAAAATGATTTGTCTTTAGGCTCCCGCTGAGCAAACATTTTTCATTTAAACTGCTCAATGAGAACTTTAAAAAATTACAGATATTACAGCATCACTATCTTTTACAGCATAATTTTCTGTAAAGCTGCTTTTAAACGATGTGTGTTTTGAAAAGCGCTATAGGAATATAAATGACTTGACATAATTCTGCAGTCCAGATTCATCTTTTTAAAAGTGTATGCAATTCGAAAACTCTGTTCCAAAACCTACCTAGACTACATTTTAAGGCATAATAGGCATGCTCCAGATGCAAAGACTGTTCCATATGGTGCAGTATGTCAACACAGGAAATAATACTGCAGTCGTCAAGCCATTTCATAAAGTCTTTCACTTCTGCATGCTATTTCAGAAACACTAAACATTACATTTCCTACCCATAGCAACCTTCCTGCATCATTTCCAGCAAAGGTATCCTGTGTTCCAAACCACCCATCAGACAACAACTGCCAACCTCTCAACCACTTCCTGTTCTTAAAAGTCCTGTTGGTCCAGTGTCACTCCAAAGTGAAGGGCCAAGGCATAAAAACACTGTTGTTCTTTTAAGTCGTTGGGCGTAAAGATGGCTTGGGCAACTCTCTGTTAGCTAGCTATTGTTTTTCAAGACCTTTTAATAAAATGCACTCTGTAGATAACGGCACATTTCCGTAAGAAAGAGAAAAAGGGAGGGCCTGTTAATAAAAAAAAAAAGTCTAGGCTGCATAGCCTAGCCAAAACATTAAAACAACCTGCCAAGCAGGGCTGCAACTAATGATTATTTTGATAATCAATTAATCTAATATTAGAACAATTATTGCAATGGTTAATCATTAGCTCTTAACCTTTTTATTAACCTCTTAAACTTAAAAGATTGTATTAATCGTGCTTACTAACAATAAAGAGGGCAAAATCTAATAAAAATATCTCTAAATGATATTCACCGAATTAAAGGGAAAAAAAACTATTTATTAAGTTTAATTCAGTAAAGAAATTCACTTTAAAAAAATCCTATTGTTATCAATATCAATGTTTTTGTCTTGTTTTCCAAAAATCCTTGTCTAAAAATCCTTAAAACAAGATTTACTTGAGAAGCAACAAATAAGATATTTAGACTTGCTTTAAGAGAATGTATCTTAAATATAAGTGTATTTTGTATTTAAGTGTATTTAAGAAATGCACAGTGACACATATATTATGATACAATAAGTTGCGAGCCATCACGTTATAATCTAGCTGCAGCAACCATGATCTACCGTGATCCGTGGAAAGGTGATCTACATCACCTGAAGCTGTTTAGAAAGTTCAGAGTGCATCTGGACGTTGTCAATCGTTTCAGCTCTACTATGGAGCCAACCCATTGATTTGCTTCCCATGAATATACTATTCATGAAGTACTAGTGCTTGTGGAAGGTCAATCTTTTGTTCTTGAAACAACTGCTGTGAATAGTTTTAAACTGCTTCTCTACATTTATGTTTATGATTAATTTCACGGAGAGGGTTTTAGACTGAATGTTGGGTCTGTGGGAAGTCTGAATCACTGTAGACCAGGTTTGGCATGTAGCCAGTGGGTTTATATGACACACAGAGGGGTTTCAGCCTCTATGCCTCAACTAACTGTTCAGCCATACGCATAGAGTGACAGATAAACAATGACCTTCAATGCTGCCTGCTTCAGAACAGTCACAGAATAAAGCCGGTCTGTTTTTTAGAAATGAAAAACTGTGTGTACATACTTTTCTCCCAACATTATGCTTATGATTTCATTGCAGTGTCAGTTGTGGTGGTCGTGTGGTCACAGTATGATGAAGAGATTACAGCGTATGTGTGCTGCTGTGTCCTGCTGCAACTAACGATTATTTTGATAATCGATTAATCTTCGATTATTTCTTTGATTAATCAGATAAATAGATATATTTTTTAAACTTAATACCACCACCACCACTAGAGTTGCAAAGTTAGAGTTCGAATCCAGTGTGTGGTGAGTGACTCCAGCCAGGTCTCCTAAGCAACCAAATTGGCCCAGGTGCTAGGGAAGGTACAGTCGCATGGGGTAACCTCCTTGCGGTCATGATTAGTGGTTCTCGCTCTCAATGGGGCGCATGGTAAGTTGTGCATGGATCGCAGAGAATAGCATGAGTCTTCGTAGGGTCGCGCACAACGAGCCATGTGATAAGATGCACGGATTGACCGTCTCAGAAGCGGAGGCAACTGAGACTTGTTCTCCACCACCTGGATTGAGGTGAGTAACCACTCCACCCATGAGGACCTACTAAGTAGTGGGAATTGGGCATTCCAAATTTGGAGAAAAAGGGGATAAAATGTAATTTAATTGGTTTAGTTTACTGTACTGAATCCACAATTCTAAAAATTCACAAAACTTCCAATATTATTGTGTTTCTAAAGTATCCTTTTCAAAAATACATTTTAAATGTTAGTGTATGCTTATCCAGTAAAATAATGTTTTGCCACAATTGCACACAATTGCGTGGGGCCCTGGACTTGTTTCGCCAACGTGCTCTCACTCACAGATACGTGCGAACATATGAGGGGCCGTTCAAACCAAACGTGTTTTTGCATGCATCTGCTGTTTTTCCATTGTTTTCTTATGTTCCTATAAGTTTAGGTTCCAAAGAAGTGACTGTTACAATGTTTAACATTATTCCGAATTGTTGTGCACCAAGCAAAGTTTCAGCGCTTGTTAAACAGCAATGTTTTTAGTGCTCTAGTGTGTTGAGGGGCCACCGTGCACTGTATGTTTACTGTAACAATACTGTTACAAATGTTGCCTGTTACAGCCTTCTGCAAAATGATGAACAATGCATTGCAATGTCAGAATATAAGGTGAAATTAAAGTATATAAGACAGATATACAGCATATACTATTGAATACAACAAATCCTCAAAATAATAATAATACTGTGTCATATTATAATGACAAACTGGTCATTAATAAAAAAAAATGTATGGGTTATAATACTAATAAATAACTGAATTCCGAAATGTTATTGAGTGAAGTAGTAGGTTTTATTATGATTCATGTTATTTTTTGGCAATATCAGGACTATCAAATATCAGGACCCTTAGCATTATTATACATTATTTTCAGCATTATATACAGTTTAGAATAGTTCAATCGTCTGTAAACGCAGTGCAGATTCACTCTCATGCTAAAACGTCTCATCCCGGCAGTGCACACTGTATTACATGTGCTCACATGATGAGAAACTATCTAAAACACTTAAAAAAAGTCACACTTGGACCTCTTACATCGGTGTGGCATCCTAGAAAGCTGCACGACTGATTTACACTGAAACTGAAATCGAGGTATGATGTTGTACGAGTTTAATAAAAATTATTGTGCACCACTTTCACCATTGTGATTGGTTTGAGTGGCGTGATGTGCACGCTCACTTGCTTTTATTTTGAATGTATCGCTATATTTGTACCATTAAATTACAATTATCGGTATGCTGCACACACTGGTGTAGTAGTGTCTGAAGATGTAGGCATAATGTTATGAAAGACTAATATGCCCAAGACGACACTACTGGCCATACTGTAGAACTATTTTGTTTATATTGTCTATGTGAAATATAACATTTAAAATAAATAGGGCTGTCAATTTAACACATTAATTTAGTGCTAGCTAAATAAATCTGTAAATAAAACTATTATCTACATTTAAGGTCAGCGTCCGATTGTTAAAAAAATAGTCATTGATCAGAGCTGATTATTTACTGTCAATCAAAAGGGGGCAGAAAAATTTGTCAGACAATAAGCCTACAACTCGTATTGTGTGTGAAAGAAAATGTCTTTTTGAGTGACAGTGACAGCAGTCAGGGTTGCAATTGGTAAAGGCCCGGGTATATGTTGTTTATGTGCATTTATGTGTAATTTGTAAAGGCCCGGCCGACCGTGTGGCCTTTCAGAGTACACTTTTCTAAGCCACGACCAAATAGGAACACGTTCAACGCATGCGCACTACAACTGGTTTGTGACACTCTTTTAGTACAGTCGATGGCCAGTGCATGCGCAGACAACGCACACATACGAGGACCGCATGCGCGAGTCAAGAAAATCTAGCTGGCGCACGGTCAAGTCACGCAGCTGTGTTGATACACAATTTGCATCATACATACTGTATGCTGAGCAAACAGCAACACTGATGCATGAAGCATACATTTGGACACAACTAATTTGATTACTCACCTTAAAGCTTAACACAGCAAGGAAAATTACAAATGTGTTAAAGCTAAAAACCAAACTGTTGAAATCGGTATAGGCAGGTGTTATTCTAAATAATTGAGTATCGGTATTGGCACATACATTTTGTCTTGCTGTATCTCTAATTAGTACTATTAATTACAATACAGCACAATACAAATGGAACATATAATGCATATTCATGCCCTCTAACCCGTGGCTGTAGTACCTTAAAAACGTTCATGCGAAATACTGTAAAAACAGCAATATATGACAGCGAATGACATCCATGTGAGGCATGTGTACATAAACCAACAACTGAAAAAAGTAATGCTGATGGAATGAGAGAATGAACAGCCCCTAAGTCAACACTGTTGTAAAATGGATTGTCTTGGCCTGGAGGCTAGTGATAGGCTAATCTTCAATTATATGAAAATAATAATATATTGACTACTAAAGCCACATTTATACTGCCTAATCAATGCTTTTCTCTTATGCCACAATAATGTAGTCTTATAATTATCTATTTGGGCTTTTCTCAGCAAATATTGATATTGAATTTGTGTTATTCACAAAATAAGATGAGCATCAAAACAGAATATAATACATTATATTTTTTAAGCCTAGCAAAGGAGACTCAGCATGTAAATCCATAAAAAGCAGCAACATGTTTGTCTGTGGCTTTGTAAGTCAGCCTATTTAAGTCATGAGTACATGTGAGATTATTGTAATAGGCCAGTTATCTCCAGCATGACCGCACACCAGAGGATGGGGCAAATGATACACAGGGCGAGCTTGATGTGTCACTTTATGCACGCTCTCCAGAAGCTTTTTTTTTTCTTCCCAGCACCACTCTGATAACTTAGTTCAATTAAATTTGCTCTGTTTATGTGAACGAACCAGACACTTCCTCCTCGGCATGGAAGCTAGTTCTATTTAAGCAGTGTAGAGTGAGTGAGTCAATAAAACAACAATCAAACAAACCTCGCTGTTATCCTGAGAAAATTACTATTGCCCCCTCATTTGAGAACAGAGCAAGCAATGTCTGGGACATGACAAACATGTCTGACATGTCACATTATCAGCTCCACATAAAACGGACAGAAGCAGAGACTTAACATTTCAGAATTACATTAGAGTACTGTGAGATATTGGTCACATTCATTTTGTGATTCATACATATAGAGACACTCGTTTTTTTATTATAGATGACTGCAGTGGTTTATTGTCACTAATGCATTTTATGTTGATGTGTCATAGAAACATCTCATGTGAAGGCAAAAATGTCACCAAAACAGAATGTATATTATACTCCTACAATAGCTAGCTGCACAGTACCTAACGTGAAGGCATTAAATTTAAATAACAAAGCAGTCTTGCTATTGTCTGGAACAAGACATGTACAGTTGAGGTCGACCAATGGTGGATTTTGCTAACCAAGGTGGTGGAAAAGGCCAATAACCTATTAATTGCACAAGAGTTTTTTAATCGATTTATAGAATGATAAAACATTTCTTAGACTTTCCTCACTATGACGGGCACAGACATTGAGGCTACAAGCAGTAAAATCCTAAAAGCAGTTTATTGTGCAACCAGAATCCCAATAATAATCCGAAAAATTACGATTTGGCGACTTGGCTCCGTTACAATACATATACAAGTATATTCCAAAATGATGCTTTTTATAGACTGTATCTTCACCAGGCTTCACACACACACACACTGGCAGCAAAAATTTTGGAATAATATACAGATTTTGCTCTTATGGCAAAAAATTGGTACTTTTATTCACCAAAGTGGCATTCAACTGAATAGTCAGGACATTAATAACATGAAAAATTACTATTACAATCTGAAAACAGAATTCTGAAATTCTTAAACTACTTCAAAGAGGTTTCATCAAAAAATCCTCCATGTGCAGCAATGGCAGCTTTGCAGATCCTTAGCATTCTAGTTGTCAGTTTGTCCAGATATTCAGGTGACATTTCACCCCACGTTTCCTGTAACACTTGCCATAGATCTCAGGCACTCACGCACCTTACAGTTTAGCTGATCCCACAAAAGCTCAATGGGGTTAAGATCCATAACACTCTTTTCCAATAATCTGTTGTCCAATGTCTGTTTCTTTGCCCACTCTAACCTTTTCTTTTTTTTTCTGTTTCAAAAATGTATTTTTCTTTGAGATTCTTCCCATAAGGTCTGCATTCCTGAGTCTTCTCTTTACTGTTGTACATGAAACTGGTGTTGAGCGGGTAGAATTCATTGAAGCTGTCAGCTGAGGACATGTGAGGCGTCTATTTCTCAAACTAGAGACTCTGATGTACTTATCCTCTTGTTTAGTTGTACATCTGTCCTTCCACATCTCTTTCTGTCCTTGTTAGAGCCAGTTGACCTTTGTCTTTAAAGACTGTAGTGTACACCTTTGTATGAAATCTTCAGTTTCTTTGACAATTTCAAGTATTGTATAGCCTTCATTCCTCAAAACAATGATTGACTGACGAGTTTCTAGAAAAAGCTGTTTCTTATTTTTTTTTTGCCATTTTTGACCTAATATTGACCTCAAGACATGCCAGTCTATTATATACTGTGGCAACTCAAAAACAAGCACAAGCACTCTCCCAGCCACGGAGGCCACTCCCCAGTCGCTGGCATCACTCCTGGGCATGGAGGCTGTTCCCCTGCCACTGCCAGTGCCCACGATCACAGAGGTTGTTCCCCTGTCACTGCTTGTGCTCACAGCCATGAAGGCTGTTTCCCCGTCACTGCCAGTGCCCACGAACACGGAGGTCATTCCCCTTTCACTGCTTGTGCTCACAGCCACTGAGACTGTTCCCCTGTCACTGCCAGTGCTCATGACCAAGGAGACCATGCCCCAGTCTCTGCCAGTGCCCGAGCCTTTCACGGCTCCACCCCTTGAGCCACACCCTCCTGAACACTGTCCAGCGGCTGACACCCAGTACTTTGTTTCCTATGCCCTGAGGCCACCTCCCAGACCCTGCCACTACCCTGAGGCAACCTCCCAGACCGCCAGAACCTGCCTCTGCCCTGAGGCCTCATCCTAGGCCAACAGACCCTGCCTTTGCCCTGAGGACTCCTCCCATTCCCCCAGACCCTGCTTCCACCCTGAGGCCTCCTCCCAGGCTACCGGACCCTGCCCCTTTCCTTAAGTTCCCTCCATGGTTTCCCTCCCTTCCCTACTTTTCTGATGTGTTTTCTATTTTATATTAGTGCTCGTTTTGTCTGTCTTGTGTATCGTTTGATGTTCCCATTTTGGGATGCCATGTTTTGGCTTTGTTTTGTTTATTTTGGTTTAGCCACCTCTTGTTTACTTATTATTATTTAATTTGCCTCACCTGTCCCCTGTTAACCTGTTTGATTTCTCACCCTATTTTAGTCTAATATTTTTTGCTGTCCAGTGCCAGTTCATCTTGTGTTTTCCAGTCGGTTCTGTTCGTTGGTCATGTTAATCGGTCTTGTTTCCTTTCTTGTGTTTCAGTCTTCCCTGCCGGTCCCGTTTCCCCACCTGGTTCCTGTTTTGGTCCAGTTGGATCTGTTTCCCTCTACCCCAGCCTGGATTACCCTTTTTTTACCTTCGGGTAGTTTATGTTTGTTTTTCCCCCTTGTAGGAGTTTTGGTTTGTGTTTTTGCCCTTGTTGTTATTAAATAAGCTCCCTTTTATTTTTCAACTCTGCATTTGGGTCCTGCTTCTGACATTTTCTAACACTAGCATACATACATATTTGTATGTTTGGATCAAACAAACAACATTAACATATTGATATTTTATCGTTGAAGCGAAACCCTTCAATATACACTCACTGAGCACTTTATGAGGAACACAATGGTCCTAATAAAGAACCCTACATGGCCTTCTGCTTTTGTAGCCCATCCGCCTCAAGGTTCAACGTGTTGTGCATTCTGAAATGTTATTCTGCTGGTTATCTGAGTTTCCGTAGCCGTTCTGTCAGTTCTAAGCAGTCTGCTAATTCTCTGTTGACCTCTCACATCAAGGCATTTCCGACCACAGAACTGCCACTCACTGGATGTTTTTATTTTTGGCACCATTCTGAGTAAACTCTATCCCCATTCTGATTGTTGATGTTACATTAAAGGAAGCTCCTGACCCGTATCTGCATGATTTTATGCATTGCACTGCTGCCACTTGATTGGCTGATTAAATAATTGTATGAATAAGAAGGTGTACAGGTGATCTTAATAAAGTTCTTAGTGTGTGTATAAACAACTTTTAAAACAACAAATTTAAGAATACAAGGTTTCTAGAATAAGGAATATTTATCATATTTAAAATAAATTGTATTATTTCAATATGTTTAATGGCATCACATTTATTTAACACAGTTACAGTACTTAACGCTTTTACCTCATTTGTTCTCTGTGAAATGAACATGCACCCATTTTGTTACTTATTTAGTGCTGGAACACTAAGCCTATTGTGTTTCTGTAGAGTAGTATCTAGAATGCAAAACTGCTCTCATCAAAGTTAACTTGTAATTCGAGGAATTATTTGAGCGTGTGTAGGTTTGCTCTTCACAGAAATATCTCATTATGTCATCAGGAAGCTGTCTTCTGTTGGTGAATTCCAAAATTTGAATTGGCTTTTATCATTTGCTTATCTGACTGACTAGGTTACAGTTTAGTCACAGTAACATCCTTAGTAATCATTCTCTCTCTGTCTCTGACGGGCTATCAGTTGTGACGATTTACAGCATATCTGTGTAAAATATTTAAATATAGATATTCCAAAGTCAAACACAACATTAGACATACTACACACATTGTCCTTTACAGGATCTGTGATTTCAAAACAACCCCAGTATACCTTTTACAGATTTCACATCAAATGACTGATTTTTACATTTGATTATATTCTGATTATTTATGCGTCATATAAAGACATTCAACAGATTAAGCCAATATTTCAGTTTCCAGAAATCTGAAAGAGACATCTGGCATATGACCATATCAATCAGAGCTCTGTGTCATATAACAGGGTTTTACAGGGTCAAAAATGGTATTCGGTGGTCAGTGACGAATGCGGTCATCCACATGCTCGAAGTTGGTTTATTATACAATTGCATTTAATTAATATATAACATGATTTAATTTCATGTTTACATTGGATACGAGCTATTTTTAACCATCTTTTAACCATCACTTTTTACTTCAGGGTTCTATGTGAAATCAAACTAAACTTATTTAATTAACAACTTATTTCTATCATTTATTTCAAGTTGCATCACTCTGAGCACACTAGCGGGAAAACCAGGCTTCAGTCACGCTGCACAAACGCATGATAAGTATTTAGCACGTACAAAGTGCTGAACACAAGATTAATATAATTAATTTTGTTTTGGCAACCCAGCAAACTCTGTATTCGGAATATCAAATTAAACCACATATTGATTTATTTCAGTGCATGCTTAAATTGAGGTATTTCAGAGATGAAGATAGTTGAAGCTTCAAAAGAATCACATTTTTGAGTAAGGAAGAAACAGAATATTTTTGTTGTCAAGGACATGAATAAGAATTAATTTGTTGATAAAATTACAAAAAAGCATCAAATAAATGGCCAGAGTGAGCATCTCTTATACACTGATCAGCCACAACATTAAAACCACTGACAGGTGAAATTAATAACATAGATTATCTCATTACAATTGCATCTGTCAAAGAATGGGATATATTAAGCAGCAAGTGAACAGTCAGTTCTTGAATTTCTTGTGTTGGAAGCCGGAAAAATGCTTTAACAAGGGCCGAATTGTGATGGCTAGACGACTGGGTCAGAGCATCTCCAAAACGTCAGGTCTTGTAGGTGTTCCCGGTATGCAGTGGTTAGTACCTACCAAAAGTGGTCCAAGGAATGACAACCTGTGAACTGGCGACAGGGTCAAGGGCGTCCAAGGCTCATTGATATGCATGGGGAGCAAAGGCTAGCCCATCTGGTCCGATCCCACAGAAGAGCTACTGTTGCATAAATAGCTGAAAACTTAATGTTGGTCATGACAGAAAGGTATCAGAACACGCAGTGTATCGCAGCTTGATGAATATGGGGTTGCATAGCTGCAGAGTGGTCAGAGGGCCCATGCTGACACCTGCACACTGCCGAAAGTGCCTACAATGGGCACGTGATTGTCAGAACTGGACCATGGAGCAATGAAAGAAGGTGGCCTGGTCTGATGCGTTTTCTTTTAGATCATGTGGACGGATGGGTTTGTGTGCACCGTTTACCTGAGGAAGAGATGGCAGCAGAATAAATTATGGGAAGAAGGCAGGCCGCCGGAAGCAGTGTGATGCTCTGGGCAATGTTCTGCTGGGAAACCTTGGGTCCTGCCATTCATGTGGATGTTACTACCAACCTAAATATTGTTGCAGACCACATACATCTCTTCATGGCAACGGTATTCCCTGATGGCAGTGGCCGCTTTCAGCAGGATAATGCACCCTGTCACACTGCAAAAATTGTTTAGGAATGGTTTGAGGAATTTGACAAAGAGTTCAATGTGTTGACTTGGCCTCCAAATTCCCCAGATGTCAATCCGATTGAGCATCTTTGGGATGTGCTGGACCAACTAGTCCGATCCATGGAGGCTCAACCTCACAATTTACAAGATTGAAGGATCTGCTGCTAATTGTCTTTGTGTCAGATACCCCAGGACACCTTAAGAGGTCTTGTGGAATCCATGCCTTGACGGGTCAGAGCTGTTTTGGTGACACGAGGGGGACCTAAACGATATTATGGAGGTGGTTTTAATGTTGTGGTGGCTCCTCAAAAGAATGGCAGGAAAATACGTTTTTTTCAGAACATGCTGATGACATCCATTACACAGGAATATTCCATTAGTTCTGGAGCATGTAAATGTATTTATCAGAATTAAAGGTATAGTTCACCCAAAAATGAAAGTTCCTCATCATTTACTCACCCTCATGCCATCCTAGATGTGAAAGAATTTCTGTCTTCTGAACACAAATTAAGATTTTAAGAAGAATATTTTAGGTCTGTAGGTCCATACAATGCAAGTGAATGGTGACCAGAATATTGAAGGTCCAAAAAGCACATAAAGGCAACATAAAAGTAATCCATAAGACTCCAGTGGTTGAATCAATGTCTTCTGAAGCGATCCAATCAATTTTGGGTGAGAGCAGTCCAAAAATATAACTCCTTTTTCACTGTACATCTTGCCACTGCAGTCTCTAGGCACGACCATTATTTCAAGCTTGATTACACTTCCTAGGGTTTGATGCATAGAAAGAGCGCTAGATGGTGTTAGAGTCATCATTATCGCCAAGGAGACTGCTGATGTCAAGATTTATAGCAGAAAAGAAGTTATATTTTTGTCTGTTCTCATGCAAAACCAACTGGATCACTTCTGAAGACATTGCTTACACCACTTTCATGCTGCCTTTATGTGTTTTTTGGAGCTTCAAAGTCTTGGTCACAATTAACTTGCATTGTAAGGACCCACAGAGCTGAAAAGATCTCCTAAAAATCTTTGTTTGGGATGGTATAAGAGTGAATAAATGATGAGAGAATTTTCATTTTGGGTGAACCAACCCTTTAAGGTTTAACCAGAATATGAGCCTTAATTGGAAAATGATGTGCATGTAAACATGGTCAATGAAAATCAACAATGACTTACCAATAGATCAATAATTTCAAATGCTTTTAAAAAATGACTTGCCGTATGTAGAAAAGTGTACAGTCAATGGCAAAGGTAAAGTAAATCAATGGCTCATCACCACCATTAAATCATTCTTAATGAGTATTCTTTTTCTCAAGTAGTTCTATTGTCAACTAACTTGTTAATTAATTATATGATATAACAGATTTATTACCTGTAACTCATAGATAGATTAAACTGCTGATTAAACAGACCACTTAATATGAGAATCGTAATTTGAGAGTAATCTGTCATTTGAAGTAGCATTTCAGATTCAAAAAAATCTCTCAAGTATTCAGGTTTTTTAATGGATCTGCATTTGCTAGTGGAAAATAAATGTGATTAGAAACTCAGTCTGCAAACTTTTTCTTGAGATTGAGATAGCAAGTGTAAAAACACTGAATTTTAAATGAATCTGAGCACATCCTGTTTCCTTGACTACAGATATACTCAGGTCGCTGACATAACCCATCACTGACCTTCTTTATGTTTGTTCTCCACTTTTACAGTTTAAAAAAGCATGAGAGTGAATGAAAGCACCTGAGATCGTTGCATACTTGTTTGTTCCTCAGTGATCAGAAACAGAACATCTGGTTCTATTCAACTTGCACGCATTGAACAGCACATCTTGCCCTCTGCTGCTGTGTATCTTAGCAATGAAGTGATACGCAGTGGCTAGTGTTGAACAATAACATTAAGCCCAACAATCCTATAAGGAATATCCATTTATGGGGGATTTATATTCCATTAGGGCATGGTACCCCTTTTGTGTCCTATTTGGCAGGATATAGCTTCCCCCCAATTGAGAAGAGACCTAGAGACGAAGTGTCCCTGGTAATGCATACCAGCCACAGCTGTAGAAACATCCCTAAATCCAATCAGACCTCGCCTGAATAGGAAAAACTGTTTCAAACTTCACAGTTCAAACTAGTTCTCAGCTCTGTTCCATTAAAGTTTCCAAACCTTTGAGGAAAACTTAGATCTTCCACTCCCACCCTTTCTTTTGACATTCATGAGCAAAACTCTATAAAGCCCCAGAGCTGTGGTAAATGATATCTCCAAAATTCAAAAGCCTTCTTCCACTGGTGCTCATCTGCACTGGTTTTGAGAAATCCCCCTAAGGCCAGAACAAAGTCCAACCTTCTAACAAAAGAAAACTTTAAAGACAATGCGCTGTGGTCATCTAAGTATACCAAACCGTGAAAACTGGATTCTGCAATGTGGAACCTTGAAGGAATGGTTCACTGGAAATTTAAATTCTGTCATGATGACAGAATGTTCAGTTTTGGGTGAACGTATCACTTTATAATAACAATTCATCTGGGGAAATTCCAATGTAAAGTACAGGTGCAGACACAGTGAATAGAAAGAATGCCATTGCTGTCTGCAAAGCAATGAGTGCCAGTGCAAATCATGGAACACAACCTGAAGCTACGCTCAGCTAACCAGGAAAATACTATCTGCCTAATAAACGTGCAGGGCCAGGCTTTCTGTCAAGAGCAACACTTTGCCTGACCTCAATCAAACTGTTTTTGTTTCTAGATGCCTCTTTGATCTGGGGAAACCAATGGATTTAAGACAATACATCGTGATCATACTTAAACCTGCTATGTTGTCTGCGGTCAGAGCTGTCATGTTGCTGTTATGTCGCAATGGGCTTTGTTTGTGCTGAGAGGGAACATTTTCAGTGCACTGATATTTACACAGTTTGCTGACTTGCTGATAACCATCTGGCAGATAATCTTATTAACCATAATGATGAGTTGTTCGCGATATGTTTTTAGCCTTTATTACATACCTCATGGAACTAACCATGGGCAATAACAAATCATTCTGAGCAAAAGTAAAAGTAAAAGATCAACTACAAAAAATGAGTATGCAAGAGAGAGAAAAAAAAACACTGTGTTTGTTTAATATACAGTTCAGGCAGAAGAGCATGCCTATAATGCTGTCTTTGTTGTATTTAACACATTTAATCAAATGTAGTACTTACTGCACAGATCAATTTCATTTGCATATATAAATATTATACTCATATAAGCCTTGATATAGAGATATATATATATATATATATATATATATATATATATATATATATATATATATATTTAAGATTTGACATAAGTTTTGTTTACTGTAGGTAATGGCAATCTTAATGTATTCTTATTACAGAGATTACTTGCTATGCGCAACTTTTCCAGTCATGTAGTGTTCGGGTGGGCTGTGTTGTTATTAGAGCACTTACCCGAGACGAGCATCCGTAGATCAGCTGTTTCTCCAATTGCGAGTTTATATGATGCGTGCAGGTTCCGCGAGCACAAAACAGCACTCGAACTCAAACAAATGACCAGAGCAACATGCCGTATTTCAAATATAATAAAGAAAAGACTGCGATGTTGGTTACTGTGAAGCTTGAGAGCTGCAGTGCGCACAGAGATGTGTGCCAGACACAACACACCGGTCCGGTACTGCTGTGACTCCCTCCAGCCCCTTATCTGTCCTCCGCTACACTTCAAACATGAGGGGTGGAGTGACAGATCGCAGCAGCACCGCAGTGTGTCACGGGATGTGTAGTTTTGCTTTCGCAATGTCGTTATGCCTCTGCAACAAAGCATGGTGGGTGTTTTCAGGTGGCTGCTTTTACAGATGTTGTTTAAATCATCTTTATTTATTTTTAGTCAGAGAAAAATCTGAGGTATACTTATAAACCTAATAAAAATCGCAAAAGATTGTGAAAAGGATGGATGGGAATGAGATTTGTAATATATTGATTTTACACAGTCATTGATGTTTATTACATATTTTCTTCTATATATATATACACACACACACACACACACACACACACTCACACACACACACACACAACTGGTCAAAAGTTTTGAAACACTTGACTGAAATGTTTTCACATGATCTTAAAAGGCGAATGCTTAAATGTTTGAAACTGGTTTTGTAGACAAAAATATAATTGTGCCACCATATTGATTTATTTCATTACAAAACTAACATTTAATAATAAATAGAAAAGTTTTGGAAATTGATGACTTGGACCAAATAATAAAGAAAAGCAGCCACTAAGTGCCAAACATAGATGGGAACTCCTTCAATACTGTTTAAAAAACATCTCAGGGTGATTCCTCAAGAAGTTGGTTGAGAAAATGTCAAGAGTATGTCTGCAAATTCTAGGCAAAGGGGGACTACTTTAAAGATGCTAAAATATAACTGATTGATTTTGGATTTTTTTAGTCACAACATAATTCCCATATTTCCATTTGTGTTATTCCATAGTTTTGATGACTTTACTATTAATATAAAATAAAATATAAAGAATGAGTAAGTGACCCTAAACTTTTGAGTCTTCATCTCATGCAAGTGTACTAATGAATTACGGTTCATTTCATTTGAAGTAAAACTTTATAAATGAGGAATAATGACTGAGTGCACCTATAAGTGATATTTTTTAGGAGAATTAACAACTTGAATTTGTTCATTTAAGTTGATTTATCAAGTGGATATTTAAATCTTTATGACAGCCTTTGTTGCAAACAAAATAAATACTTACAAACTATACTCAAGTACAGGCCCATCTCGCTTGTTTAAGAGAGGACAAAAATGATGTGTTGCACTTTACAAATATTGTAACCTTTAAAGGTTCTTCCTAGTATTTAGGAAGTATTCTATCCTAATGCCATTCTTAATGTTATATATACACACACCATTCAGCCACAACTTTAAAACTACCGGCTTAATATTGTGTAGGTCCCCCTCATGCCACCAAAGCAGCACCAACCCGCAACTCAGAAAAGCATTGTGAGATGATATTCTTCTCACCACAATTGTACAGAGTGGTTATCTGAGTTACTGTAGACTTTGTCAGTTCAAATCAGTCTGGCCATTCTCTGTTGATCTCTCTCATCAACAAGACATCTCCATCCACAGAACTGACACTCACTGGATGTTATTTGTTTTTGGCACCATTCGGAGTAAATTATTTTGTCTGGTGTGTGAAAATCCCAGGAGATCAGCAGTTACCGAAATACTCAAACCAGCACACCTGGCACCAACTATCATGCCACGCTCAAAATCATTGAGATCACATTTTCCCTATTCTGATGGTTGATTGGTTAATTAGATAATCGCATGGATAATTGTTGGTGTCAGATGGGCTGGTTTGAGTATTTCTGTAACTGATGATCTCCTGGGATTTTTATACACAACAGTCACTAGAATTTATTCCGAATGGTGCCAAAAAAAAAAAAAAAAAAAAAAAAAAAACAATCCAGCGAGCTGCAGTTCTGTGGACTTTGTTGATGACAGAGATCAACAGAAAAAGTCCAGACTAGTTTGAACTGACAAATTCTACAGTAACCACTCTGTACAATTGTGGTGAGAAGAATATCATCTCACAATGGTATTCTGAGATGCGGGTTGGCACTGTTTTGGCAGCACGGGGGGGGACCTACACAATATTAGGCAGGTGATTATAATGTTGTGGCTGATAGGTGTATATATATATTTTTGTAGTTAAAGTGATTAATCACAGATTTTGAAAGTGCTGAAATTTTGACACTAGATATACTTATTTTCTTGTCAAAATGCATTTATTTACATCTTAGGAAAGAAAACAAAACAATATGTAACAATATAATTCTTTATTAACATTTTCCTAACAAAGCCTTCCACAAGAATTGCAATAAATAGCACAAATTCAAGTAACATTAAGCGCTTCCAAAAGTTTAAGTGGGAGGTTGACTAATTGAAAGAACTAGTTTAAACATCGGTTGCATTTTCATTGCAATGCGCATTAAATCCCTTAAACTCTCATCATCCGCAATGTTAATATGCCTGTAGGCTGTGGCTATCCGCTTTGTTACAGCAATCATGAAGCTGCATTAATGATTTACATCAGAAGAATTACTATGTGGTAATTAAAATGTGCTATACAAGTCCCATCTGTGCTTGTTTTGTACAGCATACAGCGCTAAGAGTTCCATATTCCATAATTTTATCACTGACAGTCCATATACAGGTACATTTATAAGTACATAAGTTTTGCAATTTTGGTACAGTGGGTCTCTGAGGCTTAAATAATAATAATAATTTCAAATATTATAATTTTGGATAAACTCAAATTCTGAAAACATAAAATGAAAAATAAAAATATCAGTTTATCCAGTTTAATGGATTCCTATTTGATCCCATTAGCCTATTTTAGGATTTTGTTTTAATCAAATTATGCAATTAGCCATCCTTTTTTTTTTTTTTTTTTTAAAAGCAATAGGTTTTTTTTAACACAGACCTTAAACATGCCACGTCTATAATTTAGTTCAATTGAAAATATAACATTTATAGTAAGATACATTCAAAAATATTTTAATTATGGCCTTAAAAGTGGCACCAGTTTATTCACTATACAATGGAAAATACTAAAAACTCAGGAATACAGTGTAAATTTACATAAATCTACAATTTGCAAGGCACTACCCAGCGAAACTTAGGAACAGTATGCAATGTAATTGATATAATTGATATTACTGAGAATTACAGTGGCAGGTCCCACCCTGCTGAGCTACACAGCACTTGCTTTCTAAATTGAGTACTCAGCTTGGTCTCTAACTTCCTGGTGAGCATACACAATTATACCTACAGTAGGCACTCACAGCCATTCTAAAATAGAACTTTCAAACCATAGTCTCAAAGACTGACCTTATCCCTTGAGGTTTCCTCCTCATTGTTTTGTAATTCACAAAATTATGATTTAAATTAAGTAATTCCCTGTAGCATTTACTGTTATTGTTTCAGTAAGGAAGAGAGAAACTGTTTTTAGAAGAGAAGGAATATAGGAAGTTCTCTTCAAGCTTGCTGTCTAAATATAGATCTAATGTGTTTTGTTGTTAAGGCCTCTTTGGTCATCTGAACTTAAGAGAACTGGGTGTTGTCGAAACACCACTGCAAGTGTACGTGGCAGGAAACTTTTAACACCATCAAAAATAGTCCACTTGTTAGTTCCTCAAAACATTATGATTTGATACGATAGAAATTGCACTTAGCACACAGTTAATGTTGGAAATTGTTAGCACATTTCTCTTAAAGTGCTGACTTGTGCTTGTATTTATTTAGCAATAGATGTGCTGCACAATGTTATAATTATAATAAATTAATAAAGCAAAGCCACAAAATCTTGATGTTTTTCAAGATAATTCTCAAGCTGTATAGGCCTTTTTACATAGGCCTTTAAAGACTGTACGCAACTTTGCCAGCCAAATGATTTGTATCAAAATTATTTCTATACATCAGTTTGTAAAAAAAAAAAAAAAATGTTCTGCAATGGTTTAAATAATGTACATTTTATTAAGACTGCCCAATACTATGAGTATGTAATTGCAATATTAGTAACTTAAGGATCTTGTGATCTACTTGAGAAATATAGTTCTTAACAATACATTTTACATATAACTGTAAAAGATAATATGTATGTTATTAGCATCCATTAAAAAAAAATATTGGAAGCATGTTAACCAAAAGTCCAAAACAAACAAATAAAATGAATCTCAGTAGTTCATATACGGTGTGGACCTTATCTGTGGGTAAGGGAAAGGAAAAGTGTACAAGAGGAATCTATATGGAACTGTCTTTAGTCAGGGCTACCAACTTTTGAGTTAAGCTTGGAGTACGAGTTCATCCTGGCATGGGCTTGGTCTGAATAACTCGCTTCTGTCTGCTCTGTCTTGTCTGTCCGTGCCGTTTCAGTGTCCCCTTTGCTCCACGACGTTGTCACAGTGTGAGAAAGACGTGTAGCGTGAGAACAGTGTAAATTGTGTGAGTCTCACGCTCAATGCGTGAACGTTGGCAGTCCTGCTTTAGCATAAAACAGAGCGCTCAGAAGTCAGCCTCAAAACGTGGGGTAGCTATATAATTATACATTATTAACTCACGCCATCTACTGGACAAGTTGCTTATTTCGACAATAAAACGCTTGTGGAAATTATTCAAATCGTATTGTTACATGTATACACGTTTTGTCGGAAATTTTACGTAAATGTTCAATATTTTGTATTGTTTCATATTTTTAGCTAGTAGTTCTACAAACAAGGCAGTGTTCAGTGTGTTTACTCGCAAATAATTAACCCAGCGCAGTCATGATGACTGACAGTGATTCATACTGTCCTTACAACTAATTTAATTAAGCTAATTCAACACATTTGATGCAGTTTATTTGAATAAATGAATAAATAACAAATAATCACCAATACGTTGATATTTTTTATTAAAGAATAAAAGTGTATGTTGGTAATCCCGTGCTGCATACGTCATCAGCAGGTCAAGGGTCATTTAGAGCAAGATGGCCGCGTCCAGGGGGAGAAGTGGTGTTGAAGACGGTTAAGAAAATTATTGTACAGCTTTGCCCCTTTGAATCTAATGTGCGCTCTACAAGCTGAGAACACAATACATACCTTGATTCACTTTAAAAGATAGTTTGGAATGTTGAACAGTCCTGTATGAAAACGTAAAGTTTGTTAACAGTGTGCAGCCTTTAGTCGTCCTTTAATATCAGTCAGATATCCAAAGTGTATGGCAAGATATATCATGTATTTATTTAGATAAAACTGTGCGTTTCTCCGTTCTAATGGCCGTTTTTGCAGTTCTGGACACTATTACTATTATATTGAGAAGGATATTGCTGCAGGCAGAGCTCCAAATCGCCACTGAAGATATAGGGAACCCCTAACCTTAACCGTGAGTGGAAGTGACGCCCACTTCTGGAGATTCAGCCCTCATTTGAAGGTCTCCTTCCAGCAACTATACCTACTTGTCCAGATTTTACATATAACTTCATACCAGAGTGAACTATTGTGGGCTGGCCATTGTCGTTACAGCTATAATAAGCGAATTTACTGCCCTGCCTTTAACATTGCTTAGTAGGTATTTTATTGATGCTTCAGCTATCTCATATCAATTAATTGCTGTGAAAGATCTGGCGCCCCTCTCAGTTGAAAGGTAGTAATTGCAGGGTAATTGCTGTCACATTCTGTAGTTTGAATTTCTTAGAAAGAGTCTTCTTTCCTAGTCTGCTTCGAGTGGTGATTTATGTGAAATAATGTCTGTGTTAGCATCTGCCATAAATGTATTCAAAAGGTTAGTGAAAGTATTCAAATTTGTCTTCACTCTGTCATTTAAAGACAAAGTGTCCACTCCTTGTACATGGCGTATTTATTATGAGCCGCTACTTTCTCTGTAATGACAGGGATTCCTGTCTCATATTCCTCAGATGTGTCATTTTAATATGTTGCATATCAAATGTGTTTTCAATAAAATCTTCATAAGTCTTATGTTAGCCGCACTGCATAACTGTCAGGTCCATATTAACAAGCAATACATTCCTTCGTGTTCTTTCACATCTTATGTCTGCTCCTGTCCCACAGAGATTTTCTCATCATGTTAAGTCTGAAAAGGCCAGATCCACAAATATGAACTGTGAAATTATAACAGGAGTAAAGCATGACCGGTCAGACCCTATGATTGACATTATATTCAGTGAGTAACATCAAGTTCAAGTTCAAACCTGCAAAAACCAATAAGGCATAGTGTCATTTGTTATGTATAATGCATAGCGTGGTCTTTTACAGTGGATGGAGAGAGGCTGCTGATGAAAGGATCCAAACTAACCACTCAAGAAATGCTCTCAGCTTTCCAGACCCGCTGGAGTGCTAAAGATCCTCAGGCAAAAGCAGGGGACAAGAAGTGGCCTATTTTTGTGTGTTTCTGTTGTGCATTTATGTATGTAAACATTAGAATATATATATATATCATAATATGATTTTCGTTCATTTTTGTCCTCATAGTTTTGGTGGGACTCCTAAATGAAACTAACTAGGCCTGACCCTTCTTATGCACTATCCTGATCAGTTTAAGTGACAAAAGCTTATATGAACATGGGAATCTAATTAGACCTAACAAAACAAAACATGAATTTTTGTGGTCATTTTTGCATCACCTCATTTAGTGCACAACATTTGGTGCTGAAATATTATTGGAGGTTTTTTTTATTAACATTATTAACATATGTTAGGTATTAATGTTTTTTTTTGTTTTTTTTGTTTTTTTTAAATCTAGTGACCAGAATACTAATCAGGCTCTTTTGACTTGGACCAGTTAGCAATCACCTAGCAACCACACAGAAGACCTTAGCAACATCCTAATCAACCAAACATTGTGGTGGTGTATTTTGCACAGACAAGCAGCACTCAAATGTTCCTCAAAAAATGTACAACTACAAATATAGCTGTGCATTATTATTCTTTATGGTCACAGAATCTGATAAGGGAAATTAAGACTTATTGTGTATATTCTTGGCTAAAAGTACGTTATTACACATGTATTAACTCTTTTGATTGTATATGCACTTATATGAGTTATTTCATGGCTAAAGTTGCGTTATTACATGCTGGAGAATGTTATTAAACATTTATGAACCTATATTATTATGTCTGTGCTAATACCCAGCAAACACAGAACATTCACCTAATGTTAGAATTTGGTTCCCGTTAGGTTATTTTTTGGGAACCAATTCTGAACATTCTATTTAGGTTCTATTTTTGTAACTCTAAATTAGCGTTCCCATAACATTGCAGGGAGGTTTTTGTGTGACAACATAATAAGAACCAACCCAGAATGTTCTTTAATGGTTATTTTAGGTTTTAACCTTCCCAGAACATTGCTGTTTTTTTATTTTTTCAGTTTATTTATTTATTATTATTTTATTATTATTCATTCAGTGCCACATTTCTACACTGTAATTACATAATTAACTTTATAAGTTTTCATTGCTTTTTTTTTTCTTTGTCCCCATTTCTCCCCAATTTGGAATGCCCAATTTAAAATGCACTCTAAGTCATCTTGTGGTGTAGTAACTCACCTCAATCCGGGTGGTGGAGGACGAATCTCAGTTGCCTCCATGTCTGAGACGTCAATCCATGCATCTTATCATGTGGCTTGTTGAGTGCGTTACCACAGAGATGTAGCGCATGTGGAGGCCCACGCTATTCTCCGCGGCATCCACGCACACCTCACTACGCGCCACATTGAGAGCAAGAACCACATTATAGTGACCATGAGGAGGTTACCTCATGTGACTCTACCCTCCCTAGCAACCGGTCCAAATCTGTTGCTCAGGAGACCTGCCTGGAGTCACTCAGCACACCCTGGATTCGAACTCGCCTCTCCTGGAGTGGCAGTCAGTGTCAATAATAGCTGAGCTACCCAGGCTTTGATTTTTTGTTATTATTAGTTTTTTTCCAAAAGGTTTATATACAATTCAAAGTAAGTTATCACATGAAAGAATTTTGGTTTACAGCGAGCCTATGCTTTCTTGTGTATGTGGTATTTCCCAGTAAAACTATAAACTGGAGTATACTATTTTGTTCTTTACATTCCAGAATATCATCTTCAAAAAGTATTTTCAGTTAAGAAAGTCACATAGTTTGTCAAACACTTCTTTTGGTCTCACTTTATATTAGGTGCCCTTAACTACTGTGTACTAACATTAAATACATACAAGACTATGTATATACTGTGTGACTACATGTTGCTCTGCAAAATTCCCACATTTGCTGCTACTGAGGTTGAGGTACGGGCAGGTTTCGGAGTATGGGTACGTTTAGGATTAAGGGTTAGAGTTAGGTTTTGGGGTAAGGGTATGGTTAGGGGTAAAGTTAACAGTGTAACTACAAATGTAATTAAATGCAAGTACTTTAAATGTAATTACAATAAAACAACATGTATGTACATAATAAGTACATTGTATCAAATGATTAAGTACATAAGGCCACCTAATATACAGTGGGTCCCTTCATTCTAAAATGAGCCAGTCTATCTGCATGACCAATTGTGATTGTTATCCTCTGGCCCAGTAAGTGTTTTTTGACAGCGCATTGATTTTGTGGTCCAAAAAATGCGCACCCTCCCCTAATTCTGAATTGCGTTTTGGGAGTGGAAGGTTAAGGGTCCCTACGAAAGTGACGTCTCGTGATTTTATTGGCTTGCGTGATCATGCACGTGCTGGTGAAATGGTTGAAAAACCCTGCAGTCATTCAGCGGAAAATCAGATCAAACTTGCGCTGTGAATTTAAAGTTTAGTGAAACGGAACGTTATCATTAGGAAAAATGGTTGATAAATTCGTGGGAACATGGAAGATGACCACCAGCGAAAACTTTGACGAGTACATGAAGGCAATAGGTATGATTTAAACAATTAAGACCGCGAACAAGAATTCAAAATAAATGTTTAATAATAATACTAATAACGAAAATGCATAGCTATTACGACTATATAAAGATGCAGGTCCATATTTGCCTCACAGCTAAAATAAAAATAGATTTCTAGAACGTTCTGTGGATGTTATTGTAATAAAAATAAAACAGGCAAAAAAAAGAACGTTCCTAGAACGTTAGGAATTGGTTCCCGAAACGTTTTGTGTTTGCTGAGATGCGCTTTTACATGGCTTATGTGCAAAACAGTGTTGCTAAAAAGTTATCAAAAATCTTACACGGTTTTAACATGTGACTTGTTAATTTCACATGAAACAGATTTTAATACGAGGCTTTTTTGGCCATGGTTGTGGTGATAAAGATGTTTATTTTACACTTTTCAGGTGTGGGTTTCGCTACTCGTCAGGTGGGAAACAGAACCAAACCGAATCTGGTCGTGTGTGTGGATGATCAAGGGCTCATATGCATGAAATCACAGAGCACATTCAAAACTACTGAGATCAAATTCAAACTGAACGAGTCATTCGAGGAGACCACTGCAGATGATAGAAAGACTACGGTTTGTAATGGTATAACTGGAATATCCTCAGCGGTATTGAAGCTCTTTAACATATTAAGTTAACGGATTCATCTCTTATTTTTATCTCCAGACCGTCGTGACCATCGAGAATGGCAAACTTCTGCAAAAACAGACCTGGGATGGCAAAGAGTCCACGATAGAGAGGGAGGTGACGGATGGAAAATTAATAGCTGTAAGGATGCAATTTCATTTTAAAATAAGAAATTATAAATAACTTTGTAATAGTTTCATTAATAAAAAAAAATAACAGTCATATTACATTACATTCGTTGAAATATATTAATATTTGAATGAACATGTTTGTACTCAAGTTTTATTATTTATTTATTTTTACCATCTTTTTTTTTTTGCCAGAAATGCACTATGGGCGATGTTGTGGCTGTACGGACATATGTGAAGGAGGCATGAGGTTATCCATTCTGGATTTGAAGATGCCAGGCTCAGTTCAATGAGCAAAAAGCCAAAGTGACACATTGCTTTTACCGAAAATCGAATTTTATTTTTGACACCAAAAGCAAGTGTGGGCTGACCATTTTAAAATGCATTTATTATAAGTCTTTATGGTGCTTTGAATAAAGTTGTTTTTATTTGCTTTCAGCTGAGTTGTGGTTTGTTGATCCCTGTTGCTTTAAGGTTAGCTTAGACAAAATGAAAGTGTCAACGTGTTTTTTTTTGTTTTGTTTTTTAATTAAGCCATAGGCTTACTGTAGCTTCCAATCACAGTAAGGCAAATCCTATATGTGCACACTACTAAATATATCACATAAGATATTTCCAAAAAAGACTAAATAATATAGAATTATATTTTGTTGACAGAGCTGTCAACATGTCTCAAAAATCACAAAATGAACTACTTTCCCCTTAAAAGTCATAATTATTTGTGCTTTAATTTTCCTTCATCTTGTGCAACATTATTTCATGATTGTTTCTCGAAAGTTATTCTCAATGCTAACTCAAACTGACTAACTAATTAAAGGAATATTCTGGGTTCAATACAAGTTAATTAAGCATGTTGATTACCACAAAAAATATTGTTGACTCCCTCCTTTTCTTTAAAAAAAAAAGGAGCAAAAATCTGGGATACATTAAGGCAAATAAAACAAGTGAAGGGGGTTCATTTTTGGAGGGTTTAAAGGAAAACATTTGAAGTTATAATTTGATAAAAGCACAAATTAATTCTTCTGTTAAAATTAATGTATTGTTTGTGCTGCAAATTTGTTTAAATCATAATATTTAGTCATTTGATGGTTTTAGGGTTTGTTGACATTACATCGTTAATGCAAGGAATTTGTAAAATTGGCTAATACTTTACACAGAAAAGGTTATTAAGTGATTTTATCACACTAAAATCATATTAACACACATATTGTTTATATCTTGTGGCTATACTTTTGAAACAGTGAGTATTTTAACATTTAAGGATTGTCCCCATTCACTTCCATTGTAAGTGTTTCACTGAAACCTAGATTTTTGTGTTTTCATTTTAAAGGAGGACCAAGTCAAAATTAGTTTTTGTGGTAATCAATATTATGCCACAAATGCTGTCATTGAGCTTAACTTGTATTGAACCCATAATATTCCTTTAAAGACAGTTATTAATAATAAAAAATTAATCAATGCATGTTATCACTGTTTTTATATAAAACGGAGTAATGCAATTCCTAGCCATCTTACTGTAAGAGTTGCAAGTTAAATTGCTGGGAAATTCAAGAATCCTTGAGGGTAATGAATAAACTGCTTGATGTACAGATCATGTCATCATTCCATTTTAACCATCAAAAAATTACCATATAGAGATCAAAATGGTTTTAGCGAGTCCACGTTCAGACTACAGTTTGGCCCTTCACCTCAACCTTAAGTTTAAGACAGCAGGGGAGTTATGCAAGGAACTAATGACAAAGTTGACTATGCTGAAGGTTACAGAGGATATGCATATCTTTCCTTCTTTTAGTAAAACATTTCCCTTTTTAAACATATTTTTAGCATGCGTAATGAAACTGGCACACACAGAGTCCCCACAGAGTCATTCCTTTGACCTACACAAAGAGCAGAGAATGTTCCACCAGTGGCTATGTTCCCAGGACAGGAAAGTGGAGAGATACACTGATTGTAATTGACTGCAAAAACAGCTGAAACATGTGAGTAATGGGCCAGCTCTCTCTGTACAACCTATTCAATAAAAACAATGCATTTTTCTATTACCCTTTCCCTTACAAAGTGTACAAGTTGGAAGGTGGTAGGCCTACTGGAAATGTTGTTTTGAATGTATAAAGTTTAATTTTAATTCTATCATGCTCCATTTTCCAACATTTCTCCAAACACATTCTATCCGGCTTCAAATCGAAACATAGACATTTCCTACCCCATTTAAAATAGTTTTCACTGATGCACCTCCTATGGCCATGCTGAGATCAGAAGTGCAGAACATATGGAATGATTTACTTAGTAAAAATATGTTTATTATCATAACAAAGAAGCTAAAGCTCAGAGAAGTTAGATTACAAGCAGTATGTTTGTTATTACAGAATTAAGGAAAATTGCCTTTGGCCCAGATGCTTAAGAAAAACGATAAGACTGACATTAACAACTTAGTGTAGAGTAATGATCCGCCATCTGCTATATTCCCACCAAATTTCTAAGGATTATCACTTTTAGGAAATGCCCTAAATGTCTGGATAAGGTGCCTCTAGGGGACTTGTCATACTGTTTGGACTGAAGATTATTAAGGATTTATAAGGACAAAACACATTTTAAAAGTTAAGTGATAATATGGCTTGAGGCTGATTTATGTTGTACCAAATTTTTCATGTTTATAATACACAGTAGCAATAGAAGCCAGCATCTGAGAATTCCATATTGGTGGAGCAATGCTGGCTGCACAGATCCAGAGTCTGTGTATTGCATTATGGGTGTGCACAACTTGCGGGATGCCTTAGTATTGTGTGTCAGGCAGATTCAAAGGGGTCCTATGAAAGTGTGTTGACCTATGGACTGTTTTGCTTGCATAGATAACACTACAGGAATTAAATCACATCCTTTGGGTAACATCTGGAAAGCTGCACAGCAGGACATCGATCGCACCCTTCCGCACCTTTCTTCACACTGGAACAGATAATGCTGTTGCACAACCATATCGGCCTGTGTCAGAGATCAGGGCCAAGGTTACAGTCCTTCACACTGCAATAAAGAAGCTTCCTCTGATATACAAATATCAACAGTAATTATTTTACACATCATGAAGGTTATATAACAGGCAGAGTTTTCAAATCATAACATTGTTATCAGCAGCGTCCAAAATTTCAATCCATCCTCAATGGTGAATGAATTGAGAAAATGTATCTGCCATATAAATATTTCTTGCTGTATTTTGTATTACTTATATTACAAAAGTATATTTTTGTCCTTGTTACAACTGAATAATTTAGCTGTTTTTCATTGTATATTTCTAACAAATAAAGTGGGCAATGTGTCACTCACAGCTTCAATATTGGTCTTCATCTCTCAGTAAAATACCTACCACAGAAATGTGAAGACACATCATAATTGTATCCCTGATATTTGTTCTGTGGTGAATATTACACATATGTGTTGCCACATGGAGTTCTGCAGAAAATAATAAAGGCATTCTAAGTAAACTTTCGAGGTAAAAGTTAATGGATGTTTCTTTTGTAGATCTTTTTTAGGGTTTTAATATAAAACCTTGCATTGCTTACACCAGCGAGGGTCAGATTATTGTTAGTACAATCATTTTAAACCATTTTATTTCAATTCCTTATAAAGTTATCAGCCTGATGTGTAACTTTTTTATTTACAAACCAAAACCAATTTTTAATTGGATTTGATGCTTAGGGAGTATTAAATTTGGACCTTGGCTACGAGTCACTAACAAAATTATGTGACTGTAGCTACATTTTTGAAAATTAATATTTTGGGTGGTTCATTACACATATTGTGGCAGTTCTGATGTGAAATGTCACTGAGTGGCTCTAAAAGCGAGTTAAATTTTCTCCCATACAGATTGTGTTTTTAAAGATTAACTATTGAGTCTATTGAGTTAAGAAAAAAAATCATGATCATGCCTGAACAAGCTTGTAAATGTTGTTGGTAATACAATGCAAATGATAAAATGTGTTGCCTTATAAGTAATGCATGCACTATAGTATAGCATGTTTGACTGGCTGGATATGAATTTATGAAATGTTATAGTCTGTTTATCAGGGATATAGTCTTAACAAAGCCTACCAATTACTTAAGTGTTTTAATTTTTCAATTTATTACTTTATAACAGTAGTCATACCATCACTGAACACTTTATTAAGAACACTATGGTTTAATAAAGTGCCCGATGTGGTCTTCTGCTCTTGTAGACTATCCGCCTCAAGGTTTGGCATGTTGTGCATTCTGAGATGCTATTCTGCTCACAACAATTGTACAGAGTGGTTATCTGAGTTACCATAGACTTTCTGTCAGCTCAAACCAGTCTGGCCATTCTCCATTGACCTCTCTCATCAATAAGGCGTTTCTGTCTGCAGAACCGCCACTTGTTTTTGGCACCATTCTGAGAAAATTCTAGAGACTATTATGCATGAAAATCCAGGAGACCAGCTGGTTAATTAACTGAATCTCCTGAACCATGATAAAAGATTTTATTCATTGCACTTCTGCCACATGATTGTCTGATTAGATAATCGCATGAATAAGTAGGTGTACAGGTGTTCTTAATAAAGTGCTCAGTGATTGAATGTTGTTCACAATGCTTTAAATTTACAAATCAATCTGTCGACATAGCCAGGAAAGGGGTTTTGAGTTCACATTCCCTCAGATGCCTGATGGGAATCAGCATTGCTATGTTTCAGTTATCAGCAGGTGGTTCTGGGAGGCCCGTTGCTATGCAACAATCCTTTAGGACTCCAAATCGAGCTTGGAACATAAAAAGCTGAAAGAGTCACTAAAGGACATCTATGTGCCAAATAATCCATTATCATAGTATCAGTCTTTGGAAATGTCCTGAAATCCAAAAACAAAAATAAAAATAAAATACAAAATCTTTCTAATTTGTGTAAAAATAAATGAATGATGTAAAGTAAAAGAGAAAGTCTGTATGGCAAGAAAGACATAGGATATTGAGATGATTCATGTTGGATGATTTTTTTTTAATTTAATCCTTAAAAAGGAATGGTTCACTTAAAAATTATGTAATTATTTATTCGTTTATTTATAACAAACCCATTTGATTTTCATTCTTCATTTAAACACAAAAATAGATGTTTTGCAGAATATTCAAGCTGTGCTTTTCCAAACAATGAAAGAAGACTCCATATACAGTAATTATTTGTCACAGTCCTGTCTCTCTGTCAGTCTTGGTTTTGATCATTATCCGCCCATGTCTGTCTCTGTGTGAGCGTGCGGCTTCTGATGTATTCCCTGCCACGTGCTCTTCTGCTTGTTATTGACATGGGTGCGTCGTGCTTGTGTCTTCTTGGCTGCATGCACTCGCGTCAACAATCCTTGTCTGTCTCTTGCATCCGTGGATGCGCGTTACACTTGCTTTGCGCCCCAGGCGCGAGCTGTCTTCTTGTTCGTGCAGAGGTTTGGTCACTTCGGTAAAGTGTCGAGTGTTGCCTAACACTCACACAAGTCTCGTGTCTGTTCTCATCAGACACTCACACAAGTGTCTGTTCTCATCTTGTTTGACAATTGGCATGAGTGTATATCACCTCATTGTCTTTGCGATGTGCGCTCATGCCAATTGGTTGTTTTGCCTGCTTGTGAAAGAACGCGGCTTTGTTATTGTTTCTGTAAGATTATATATGCAGAAAAATTGAAACAACATATATCTGGTTCTAGGAAAAAAAAACAGCCTTTCAGTTTGGAATGTATCGACGTCATAAATCAAACGGCCCAGGCGTCCTGATTGGTCAGAAAGGCCCCTCTGCAACCTGATCTTCCACACACAATTACAGCAGTCTTCTCTTTTGTAAGGTTACAAATTTAAGATATTTAATCTCAATCTAGCTGTTACAAAGGAGGTGCATTGGCGCCATCTAGCGGCTACTGCCGGATGTGTCAATAATTATTGCGTACGAGACTGAGAAATGTGCATATCATTAGCAGTTGCGCTTTGTGAGTGAAGTGTGTCGAGAAGTTTCAGCTCTGCGTTTATGGTGTTTATTCATAACTTTGTGCGTCCCTTCGAGAAAACCACACATATATATACTCCTAAAGCCTACTATAGACATCAATATAAGCTGAGCTACAACCACTATGTCCAACTCTGTGTTTGAACTATGCCAATGTGACATCATTGCAGTCTAATGTATGTCTGTGCTGTCAACCAAACTGTTCAGTAAAGTGTTTGAACTGATTACTGCCTCCTGTCTGCGTTCTGACCGACGCCCCAGGGCGAGAACTATAGCCTCCTAAGCGCCTGTGGTCCTTTCTCTAAAATATTTGGTCCTTCGAGCCGGATACTCAGTGCTTACCTTGGCTAAGGATGGCTACTTCTAAAGACAAAGGTGAAGCCCTTTCAGAATCTGTGCGCCCAAAACGGCAAATCCGACTACCAAATTACTTGTCAGATTACCAAGTGAATGTAACAGGCCACAGAGAACTGACTTCATCACATACAGTATATACTACAGCACAGACTGCATTTAGACGTGAAGAGGAGTGTAGGACAGAGAGTGATGGTGTTGTCATGAAGACACCTCCAGCTGCTTCAGCAGCCGCCAGACATGAAAGTCTAGGCTCGTCCAGAGATGAGTGGACCACCTTTTATGCTGAATTAGAGGACATTCAAGCTCAGCTTGGCCAGGACACTCAGCTCATACAGAGTTTACGCAACCAGGTGCGCCAGCATGTATTATCCAAATGCTGTAGACCCTTTGAGAAACCCTCACAAGCAGATACTCACACATTATTGAATGATGGTGATTTCTATTCACCTGTAACAGGGCAGTCACTCTCAAACGCTGTCCATTTATCACCATCACCGTCAGCCTTATCTGCATCACCACGACCCTCACCCTTGTCACTCAAGTCCCAAGTGTCATCTGTGTCGTTAGTTGAGTCCCATTCAGTTACGCACTCAACACCACAGAGACTCAGACACACCGTGGAAGTAAATCCACCACCTCAGGATGATGAGTCATGGCCTGAACCACCACCTCCTGTCTGTGATGATCCTCCTTACAGAGCTAGAAAGGAGCGTGAGTTTCCAGTCAGTTACACCACTTCTGTTAGTTATTCAAATCCAGTGAATCTTGCTGCAAAGAAAGCAGTAGCACAGTCTTATTGTGGACAGTATGCTCCAGGCTATGTGAACCCGGTCCAGATTCCCTCATTCATTCCTCGCAGAGGGGATGTCAAGCCTAACACTATGCCACAAAGCATGCAAGACTGGGTAAATCCATTACATTATTCCCTCAATAGCCATCCAGCCCAAGTTCCATATTCGCTACCTCAATCTCCACCCTGGCTGGTTGATCCTCCGCCGCCACCTCACCAACAATCCATGTATGCTCCTCGATCAGTACAGCAGGCTGAACCATGGCTTACACTACCTGAAATACCATACAGTCAGATACAACCATCACCTTATGAGACCTTCCCTACGATGCTACCAGCACAGGAGAAAGTCTATCTAGGCCCTAAGCCATGAATCCCCATGTTCATTCATCGTGACCCTTCAGAGTTCGCCAGGCTTAAGATGTCATTAGAAAATCTACTGCCAGCTGATGCCATAGAGCTCTTTAAATACCAAATATTGGTAGACCACCTTAAATTAGAGGAAGCTTTGCTCATTGCTGACTCTTACCTGAACTCTGCCACACCATACTCTGACACAATGACGGCCTTGAATGAGAGATTTGGTCAGCCACATCAGCTAGCCCTCAAAAGAATTGCACAAGTCATGGATGCTCCTGACATTAGGCGAGGGGATCATGAGGCATTTCAAAGGTTTGCACTGCAGATCAGAGCTCTTGTTGGTATGCTGGAAACCCTTGGCATAGAGGGAGAAGTGGAATTAAAGTGTGGCTCTCATGTCGCCCGACTGCTTGGTAAACTACCACCGGAGTTGCGTGCAGACTTCCGCAGACACTTATATTACCGATCTGAATCAATGTATACATTACCTGATTTCTCTAAGTGGCTTCAGTATGAAGCATGGTGTCAAGGCCATACTGAACCACCTACCAAAAGGAATACTGATAGCCAGGCGAAGCCAACTCGCCCAAACAGACCAGCCACTATCCTCCACGGTGCAAAAGATGTCCCAGTAATGAAGGGTCCAGAACCAGGATATAAAGCATCTACTTCAGGAAGGAAAAGAGGTAAAGTGCAACCATACTGTCCCTGTTGTGAAAGCTCTGAACATTTCTTAAGTCAGTGTGCTACCTTTCAGACTTTCACCACCGAACAGATTCATAAGTGGATCACTGAGAACAAGAGGTGTTTAAAAATGTGGTCGACCTCATGCTACAACAGACTGCACTCTCAAGAAACCATGCAGCATTTGTCAAGACAAACACCTTCAGATACTGCATGAAGTTAATCTCAAGAGAGGTAAAGAGGGCATATGCATGTTGAACTCTGCAGTTGGCACTGCTTACCTGAATCGACCCACAGACTATAGCCGCATATTGTTGAAAGTGGTGAAGGTTCGTCTGCAGTATCGAGGCCAAATTCTGGATACATATGCTGTTCTCGACGATGGTTCAGAAAGGACCATACTTCTGTGTGAGGCAGCAAATAAGCTTGGTCTGCGTGGAATTCCTGAGGAACTGGCATTGAGAACAATCAGGCAAGAAACGAAAGTACTTAAAGGAGCATCTGTCTCTTTCAGCATCTCCCCTGCCTCACAGCCAAAACGGAACTACCATATTAGCGGAGCGTTTACTGCTCAGCATCTGGGATTAGCTGATCATTCCTACCCACTAGCCACCTTATAGAAAAGGTACAAGTACCTCAGAGGCTTATCACTTGAGCCCTTTGATCGAGTTTCCCCTCTTCTTCTCATTGGAGCTGATCAGTCCCATTTGATCACTCCAATAGAACCAGTACTTCTGGGACCACCAGGAGGGCCGGTCGCTATACGGACTAGATTGTGGTGGACATTACAGGGCCCTGCCAGAGATATACAACATAATCCTAGATCTCAGAACTGTTACCTGACTTCTGTAAGTGCTGAAACAGCTGAACTTCTAAGAAATGTGGAGATGTTGTGGCAGATGGACACCCTGCCATTCAAATCAGAGAAACAGGTGACTCGATCACGAGAGGATCAAGAGGCTCTCACGCTGCTGGAAAGCAAAACCATTCGTGTTGAGCATAACATGGTCCAACACTATGCCACACCTCTGCTACGGAAGAAAAATGCTTCCTCATTCCATGCAACGAAAGATGCTGTCATGCCAACCCTCAGATGTATAGAGAAACGGCTCGTTAAAGATGATGATAAAGCCTCAGCATATACATCAGAGATGATCAAACTTGAGTTGGCAGGCTCAGTGCGTAAGCTGACTATGGAAGAAGCTTTACAAAGTGAGGAATCATGGTTCATTCCCCATCATTTGGTGCAACACAACGGAAAGAACCGCCTAGTATTCAATTGTTCTTACCAGTTTCAGGGCCGCAACCTCAACGAATCTCTTCTTCCTGGGCCTACCCTTGGTCCTTCTCTCCTGGGGGTCCTGCTTCGCTTCCGAGAGCATGTCATCGCTATAAGTGGGGACATAAAGGCAATGTTCCACCAAGTATGTCTTCTACCTGAGGACAAGCCCCTTCTTCGATTTGTGTGGCGAAACCTCTGCTGTGACATGCCACCTGCTATTTATGTGTGGCAGGTTCTGCCATTTGGTACTACATGTTCTCCTTGTTGTGCCACATTTGCTCTCCAGAAGCATGTCCATGATCACAGCAAAGATGGAGATAATGTCAGGAACTCAGTTGACAGGTGTTTCTACGTGGACAACTGTTTACAAAGCCTACCATCAAAGGCTGGAGCCAAGGAACTACTCGACAAATTACGAGTTCTGTTGGCATCAGGGGGCTTTGAGATCCGCCAGTGGGCCAGCAATGTCCCAGACATCCTCAGCCATCTTCCTCAAGAAGCCCGCTCAGATAACGCTGAACTGTGGCTCACTCAAAATTCACCTGACATTCAGGAGTCTACACTGGGACTAAGATGGCATTGCCCTACTGATACCATTGGCTATAAGCATCGATCAGAGGATTATGGCCCAACAACCATGCGCAATGTGTACCGCATATTGGCTAGACAATATGATCCTTTGGGACTCATACTTCCATACACAACTCGAGCTAAGGTGATTGTGCAACGACTCTGGGATAAACAAAGAGAATGGGATGACCCATTACTGCCTGAGGAGCTGCTTCAAGCCTGGAATGCATGGGTAGCAGAACTACCTGATTTATCTCGTGTCACTTTACCTTGCTGCTATGTTCCCACAAGTATGGATCTGCCAGATGTGACTAGAGATGTCCATGTGTTTTGTGATGCATCTGAGAGAGCATATGGATCAGTGGCTTACCTACGCTCTGAGGATGTCTATGGTAATGTCCACTTGGCGTTCCTGTTAGCCAGATCTCGAGTCGCACCAAAAAGACAACAATCCATGCCAAGGCTGGAACTTTGTGCGGCAGTCACTGGCGCACAACTTGCAAAGTTGATAGTCAGCGAGATCACCCTACCTATCAGGGATATCATCTTGTGGTCTGACTCCACCACTGACCTGACATGGATCAAATCAGACTCATGTCGATTCAAGGTCTTTGTGGGAACCAGGATAGGTGAAATCCAAGATCTCACAGATCAATAGGCTTGGAGGTATGTGAACTCATCCACAAACCCAGCAGATGATCTGACAAGGGGCAAAACATTGGCGGAATTGGCCCAGCCAAATAGGTGGTGTCAGGGTCCATCCTTCCTGTTACGACCCCCTTATGAGTGGCCTGAAGCTCCAGCAGGGCCTGGTGAAGAAGATTCTACAGAGCTACGTCATTCCTTGTTCTGTCACTTTATCTCAACCAGTATTGATGTGTCAGTTCCTGATCTAAGCCAGTATGCTACATGGAGTGAACTGGTGGAGGCCACAGCATGTACACTTCAGTGTGGTGAAGCCGAGCAAGATGACCCGCCTACTGCACAACAATATCAGCAGGCATGCTCTTTCCTCATTAAACAGTCACAACTTGGAAGTTTCCCAGAGGAATATTACCTTCTCAAAGCCAATAAACCAATTCCTTCCAGTAGCCGCCTTTTGGTTCTGTCTCCAGAATTTGATGCCACAGATGAAGTTATCCGAGTTGGCGGGCGTCTCCGAAGAGCTGAGGATTTGGATCCCAATTTCAAACACCCCATTGTGCTGGATCCGAATCATGGCATTACCAAACTGTTAATCCAGGATTTTGACATGAGATTATGCCATCCTGGGACAGAGCGTGTCTTTTCCGAAATTCGCCAGTCATACTGGATATTAAGAGGGCGCGAAGCTGTTCGGAAACATCAGCATACTTGTCTAGAGTGCCGAAAATTGAGATCCAAACCTTCTGTACCAAAGATGGCTGACTTGCCTCCAGCTCGACTTCGCTTGTTTAAACCGGCATTCTATTCCACCGGGATGGATTGCTTTGGGCCGTTTCAGGTGAAGATTGGCAGACGTACAGAAAAGAGATGGGGTATTATTTTCAAATGCCTTACCACTCGGGCAGTACATCTGGATGTACTTACCTCAATCGATTCAGATGCCTTCTTAATGGCTGTACGGAGATTTACAGCACGCCGTGGTACACCTGCTGAGCTTTACTCGGATCAGGGGACAAACTTCAGAGGTGGAGAGAAAGAGTTGAGAGAAGCTTTCTCTGTCATGAGTCCTATCCTGCGAGAGTTGCTGGCAAAACATCAGATCAGCTTCCATTTCAATCCTCCAGCAGCTCCACACTTTGGGGGAGTGTGGGAGAGAGAGATTCGCTCTGTGAAAGCAGCGCTCAACACCACAATTGGGGCACAGAGCGTACCTGAGGAGGTACTCCGAACAGTTCTAATTGAAGTGGAAGCTATTCTGAACTCTAAACCATTAGGTTATGTGTCAGCTAATATCTCAGATGTTGATCCAATAACCCCAAATCATCTTTTGATGGGGCGGCCTAACAGCTCATTGCCTCAAGTTATCTACCAAGATTCTGAACGCCTAAGTCGTAGGCGGTGGAGGCAAAGTCAGATCATAGTGGATCAATTCTGGGCCAAGTTCATACGTTACTACTTACCTAGTCTTCAATTGCGGCAAAAATGGCAAGAGACTACTGCAGACCTTACTGAAGGGTCTGTTGTGATGATGGTTGAACCCCAATTTCCAAGGGCCTTATGGTTAGTAGGCAAAGTGAAAAGGGTGTTTCCAGGTGCTGATGGCCATGTGAGAGCAGCTGAAGTGAAAGTTAATGATAAAAGCTTCACCAGACCTGTAGCCAAGCTAATCAAGCTGCCCGAATTGCCTAATGACACTTAAATTCAATTGGAGCACATTTACACCGCAAATGTGGGGGCGGCTGTTACAAAGGAGGTGCATTGACGCCATCTAGCGGCTACTGCCGGATGTGTCAATAATTATTGCGTACGAGACTGAGAAATGTGCATATCATTAGCAGTTGCGCTCTGTGAGTGAAGTGTGTCGAGAAGTTTCAGCTCTGCGTTTATGGTGTTTATTCATAACTTTGTGCGTCCCTTCGAGAAAACCACACATATATATACTCCTAAAGCCTACTATAGACATCAATATAAGCTGAGCTACAACCACTATGTCCAACTCTGTGTTTGAACTATGCCAATGTGACATCATTGCAGTCTAATGTATGTCTGTGCTGTCAACCAAACTGTTCAGTAAAGTGTTTGAACTGATTACTGCCTCCTGTCTGCGTTCTGACCGACGCCCCAGGGCGAGAACTATAGCCTCCTAAGCGCCTGTGGTCCTTTCTCTAAAATACTAGCCTTGCTAGATAATGCTGAAAATCACTTTGAACTGTGGTAACGTTTGTACACAAATTAAGGATTATAGACTGATGGAACTATAAAATGTGTGTAGCGATGTGCAATCACCTATAATTGATAAATATAATCTTTAATTTTGAATGATTTATCTCATTTTACTAAGAATGGATAAAATGCAATGATCTATAAAACCAATATGATTTTGTAACCAGAGAATTTCATGTTTTATTACCTACACGCATAACATCCATAAAAACATGTCATGTTTAGTATGTAAAAATTTGTTTGTGTATGAAGAAAAATATGATGACAATGAATATCATGCCTCTTATATCATTCTCAAGATAGAAAGCTCATGATTAAATATGCACTATTATTGAGCGGGAAATTCTTAAGAGTCTGAAACTTAGGACCATAACTCAACTGTCAGAAAAGACAGCCCAGTTGACCATGTGACTCTGAAAAGTCAATTCTTATTGGCGCAGGACACCTTTTGGAGGATGCGGCCAATTTAATTTCAAATAGTTCCAAACAGGAAGAACACCTCTCTCTTGTCCTCTTGCTCTTGCTCTCCTTCGGCCTGCACGTGCTTCGTCTGGTCACTCCGCTGACGGCCAGGTCCTCCCATGTGAGATCCAAGGAAACTCGGGACTCGACGTCCCGAGAAGGAGTGAGAAGGCCTCACTTCACAGCTAACCTCACCATTAATACAGACAATAAATTCGATCATACAGAGATCAAAATATCGACGGAACAAACTTTCGACCAAGAACCAAGCAACATAAATTAAATATTTTGGGTAATCCGATAGCAAATCGATGTAGTTCAAAGAAGGATGAAATGGTTCTTAAGGTATTGTCAACAGACTCCCTAGAGTTCATCTTCACTGTACTGATCTGTTATTTCAAATTCTGTCACTACTCACCAACCTGTCTCATGTATATATGTATATATTTGTAATTTATCTAATTTATAATGGTTGTCGAATATGACTAATTCATTTATACATTTCCTTACCTAATAAGGACAGTTTAAATTAGTTCATAGCTCACATATTTCGAGACCCTAAATTCCCTCCTAAATTTGCACCTGGCCATGGGAAGTACACCACTTAGCAAAGATATGCCGCTTCAGAGAATACATCGGCCTTGTAGAAGGAGCTCTGGCCTGAGTGATCATGTGATCCACTGCGGGCAGTAGACCAGTTAGGTCTTCCGTGTCCCGTCCAGGGACCAGACATGGAGATTCCAGAGGTCTGGGCGTGGGTGCCAGAGGGTGCCCTGTCACTGAGAGAGAAGGTCTTTCCTCAGGGGAATTTGCGTGGGAAGTGCTGTCGTGAGGAGCGTAAGGTCATACAAGCCAGAGAAAGTGTGTCCAGCAGCACTGTAAGCCTTGGCCATCAAGGATGAGGTGAACATACAGACCCTGGAAGGGAGCCTAGGACGCAATTGTCTGCTCCACCCGAGAAACCTCCGTGTACCCCCTAGCTGCCCTACCATTGAGGGTAGTGAGAGCAGAAGAAACCATGAAATGGGACCGGGCAGCCACCACTTTGTGCGCATCTCTTGCACCTCCGGGAAGAAAGGAACTGGGGCAGAGTGTGTCTGTGTGCGGTGCTCTGAGCCCAGGAATCAATCGTCCAGCCATAAATGCTCAGGGCAGGGTGGAGGGTTCCAATTTAGCCTGATGCTCGCGGCAGCCCAGGCAAGCATATCCGTCAGCTCCGTGTCAGCTCCGCGTCAGCCTCTGACTGAGCGATCACACCAGATGGTGGGAGCCCGGCCGAGTCCTCAGCGTCAGACTTCAAAGGCCTGCTCTCGATTCTGTGATCGATGCCTCATCTTCATCATGAGCCCAAAATGAGACATCAAGCCCACCCTGGGGCGAGCCACCTGACTCATCCATGAACTCGACCAGTGTAAACGAGCATGCTGGGGAATAGGAGATCCATGGGGATTCACCCGGTGGAAATGCTCCCATTGAAGCCCCCAAATCCCAACATCGCTAACCGCTGTGGCCTTGTGCATGTAAGCAGAAGGACCAGGATGGGGAGTGGCTAGAGTGGCTTTCTCTCTGTGAAAGAAAGAAAGCCGATATCGCAACATTGCCATGGGCATGTTCTCGCAGTGAGAACATGAGCCATCCACAAACGCTGTATCAGCTTGACTATGGCCGATACAAGTGATCGTGGCTGTCAGAGGAAGATAGATAATGACCGCACTCAGGAGCTGCACATAAATGGAAAGGCATCTTTAAAAAGTCAGTGCTTACTCTTTTAGAGAAAATAAACTATTTTAGTGTGGCTGCTGAAGTGCCCAGGGGCGTTCTCTGTACTTATATGTGCGAGAAGAGAGAATCCACTGTAAATGCACCTGTAAAGGGGTTAATGGAAAAGGAGGAGGTGAGAACCGGCTTAAGAATATAAATAAGATTTAATTAAATAAAAAGAAACACACAGAAACACATACAGGGCAGCTGCCCATAATTCTCTCTCTCTCAAACTGTCATCGCTCCAGCCTGGCACCGACCTCCTCCACTCTACATTCCTCCCGGGGAGACCCTTCCTCGGCCTGGGAGGAGACAGGAGAGGAAAAACGACAACAAAAAACTAAATTGGTGAGGGAATGTCCAACATGGAGCGACAGAGATAGAGAGAGAGAGGAGAGAGAGAAAAGAAACTCACTCACCGGTTCTCTGATGCACCATCGCATGGTCCTCGATCATTCCTCCAACCTCTCAGGCAGACAGCAGCAGCTCCTCCCCGGGTGTAATCTAATGGAATATGTTACAAATTACATTTTAAATTCAAAAGTAACCCTCCCAACCCTACTTAAGGCATAGTGCTCTTTAGAAAGGGCCCCTTATCTCTAATTAAACAAATACCTCAAAGATTATTTGCAAGACATTTGATACACAGGCTATGCAATCTAAAGAACATTAGATAATTATACAATGGTAGTATACACTAATGCCAAGATCTCTGGAAAGAAGTTTGGATAGGGATATTTAGTGATGCCAACATCTTCAACTGGTTTTGATGGGGTCCTTTGCTGTGGGGAAGGAGCTGAATTTTGTTCCAACAGACTTGAACAAGAGGTGCTGAGGAATGCTGATCTCCTTGGGCACCGAGAAGGTCCTTGCAATCTGGAACATGAATATCAAGCCCTGATGCCGCTGCAAAAGTTCCTTAATCTGGAACACACAGAATTTTTTTGGTTTGCTTGCAAGAGCTTAAACTTGTCACTGGTGTTTCTGTAGATGTCTCCCAGCAATGGGGAATCAGAATGTGGCATTTGGTCAATCAGACATGGCACACACCGTGTGGCCCACTCTTGCTTCTCACTGTGGAATTCATTTGGGTAGTTTAAAGTTTACAGTTAGAACAGTGTCTTTAATGTTTTACCTATGCATTGTTCACTTTCCAAACCATTTCTAAAATCTTCTTGGCATTTTTTAAAATGCAAAAATCCAAATATAGTGCTGAAACTATCAGCTATACATTAATTTAAATATTAATAGGTCATCTTCAGGAAATCATTGTGTTCATCAAACAACTGCAAGTTACATAAACAGTTCTGTATATGAACATGGAGTGGATGTTTTGCAGTTGATGTCCAGTTTAAGTATTCCAAGCATATGTATAGATGAATCTGTCTTTCTTTGTGGCCTCTCTTTGTTTCAGCTACTGCTGCCATATGGGCATTTAATTAACATGCATCTAGAGGTCCTAAGGAATTTTTAATGGCCATCTTAGCTTAGAATGGGAGTCACAATGTGCCAAATGTTTTGGCACTAAGAAACCTGTGGACCAATGAGAAGTCTCTTTCAACGTGGAGGCAGATCTGGGGCTTTCCTTCCTACCCCGTTAAAGGTGTATGGCTGCTTTATCTGAATGGTATTTGTTTGTGTTGGTCCATTACGATCCAATAAAAATGTAATAACTTTTCTTCACAGTGACAGTTAGAGAGGAGCCCTGCCATAATCTGGGGCCCCTGGAATGCCTATATAATAAAATATATAGGAAACAATCTGGACATTAACAACAGGAGCAAAACACACACACATCTCACCACTTCCTTCGACCACAGCCATTTATGCTATATTATGGATCAATACCTTGAATATAGAGGTGACAATAATGGCTGTAAGAATAATGTCTAAGCAGGTTGTGGTGGAACATATGTGAAAAAGGGAATGTTCCTGAAGATTATCCCTAAATTAGTCTACATTCTATAGAAGGATTCTATCAAGAATAAACATTTGAAAATATTTTAGCAAATTTAGTTGTTAACTGTGGAGGTGAGGGCGTGGTCGAGCACCCATCTGGGGAGAGAGAGAGAGAGAGTGGTAAAGACATTAATTGTGACTAATTACCATCTCCGTGTTCACAGTGAGTGCTGGGGGGAGATAAAAAGATGACGTGCAGCTCTTGTGCAGTGTCATAGAGAGAGAGAGAGAGAGACAGACAGACCAGAGTCTTTGTGTCTGTCCCCAGAGAGAGAGACTTGTGTTGTGTGAAGCTGAAAAGCGGACTGTTCATTTGAGAAATTCTGAAAAGCCGTCTTATGTTTTGAGGGAAGCTGTACAGCGATTGCTGGTTATTTGTGAATAAAATGAACTCGTGTGAAGTGTGGAAACTGGTTCCCGCTTCCTCCTTTATCTGCCCAACTTGAACCTTTGTTACAGTAATCAATTCCTTAAGTTACTGGGTTGGCATGATTTGGTATTGCACTGTCCAAGCTGTAAGCTAAGTGTTCTTGCTTTAGTTACATGTTTCCCTGCATTGCCAGATTAAAGTTCCACTAGTTCCCTTGGTACCATGTTTGAAGAGATTATATCCACTACCACATTATCAAGAGCGGAGCTCCCTTGTTAAGCAAATCGTGCATCAACTTACATGTTATTCAATAGGAATGGTCATGTTGCATCCATTAACCTGCCTACACTGTGAATGGTGCAGTTCAGCGGCTGTAAATTGATTAACAGTGGGTGTTGTGAATTTCAGTGTCCTACCTAATCTCTGCAGTTGCCTTTGGGGGACTGTTCCACAGGTCCAATCAAACTATCTCTCCTTTGGAGAGGTGCCCTATGAAGGAGATCGGATGGCTGAACTTTACAACAAATCAGACAACCCCAAACATGATCAGCAATGCCTTGCTTAATTTGTGGGCACTGGGCAGTGAACTAGTTAATGGAGTGTCTCATATGTTTCATTTGACCCCTACCCCCCTTTTCAGGTTGCACAGGGTTTTCCTTGGGAATGCAAGATCATTAGCCCCCTTGTGGGCTTTTAAGATGAACTGAAGTCTGAACAGTGTAAAATGGCAAACAGTTCTCTGGCTGAAGGTGATGTCTGAAAAGATACAGGGTCTTGCTGTCTGCGGACCCTGGCATACCCTTATTCAGTAATAAAATTCCCCTGGCTCTTCCCCCCACCCCGTGAGATGCATGCTGGGTGGAGGAGGGAGGGGCCCCAGACCTGATCACGCAGACTTGACCTTGGCCTCTTTTCTCAAAAGCATTGTAATCCCAAGTACATCTTAGAATCCATTTTACAATTTTATTTATTTTCGTCTCATCATTTTATTTAAATCTCACAGTACAGGAGAACACAGACATTTCGGCCTCACAGCCTTCTTTAGTGTATTGATCAACAATAAAAATAATAATAAATAAATGCATACAATTAATAAATGATCAAATAGATAAATGGACTTATAAATAATTGACACTGAATTGTGTGGATGGTAACAACAATTCAGCCATAGTCTATATTGCACAAGTCTTGGCCCATCATTGTTGCCTTCATTTCCTCTCTGACACCCAAAGGCACTTTTGACTGCACCACAATGTTGTGCATTATGTTATCACTTTGGGAGCAAAGAACAGACATTCACAGGGCCTCTCGAACCACAGAATTTGTGAAAAAAAAAATATTACAAATACACATCTGATGAACAATGCAGTGATTGTCTAAAGGTAATTGATCATTTGGCACAAAATGAACACAAAAATACATTTAATTATGTAGTTATTTGGGTTGAGTATTTAAGAAAATAAATGTAAACATTTCCCAGCAAGGTAAATTATAAATATTTATAAAGTTATGCACAAGTATAATGAAGTTACAATGATGTGTGACACAACACTCACATTTCAGCACTTCAAACATGGACCGCAACTCTTTCAAGAAGCACTTAAAGCACATCCTTGCATGTTCTTGTTAGGTGCAGCTTTGGGAAACACATATACAGGTGCAGCTCAAAAAAAAATTATGTTGTGGAAAAGTTTATTTTTTTCCCCTTAATATAATTCAAAAAGTGGAACTTTCATATATTATAGCTTCATTACACATAAAGTGAAATATTTCTAGCATTTTTTTGTTGTAATCTTGATTATTACGGCGTACGGCTCATGGAAATCAAAAATCCAGTAACTCAAAATATTAGAATAATGATTTTATAATACAGAAATGTCGACCTTCTGAAAAGTATGTTAATTTATGAACAAAATACTTGGACAGTGCTCCTTTTGCCTCAGTTCTGAGAATGTGCAGGCATATTTGAAAGAGCAGCAACGCATCTGGGGATTCAGTAATCCCCATGTGTCTTAAATGGGCAGCAATTGAGAATGGATGATTGGTATTGATTGTTGCATCCTTGATTTCATGCTGCTGAAGGAGAAATTATCTGCAGTGATGAATGCAAGACCCCTTTTCCCAGTGTCCTCTGACACAGAATCTCTCTTTATCCTCACTCCTGGTATGTTTTTGACTCAAGAGACAGATGTAGCACCACCTCCACCTGGAGACTTTGGGAAAAGTGAACTGCTTAAGAAAGAGAGTAAGCAAGTTTAAAGACCAGATTGGGAAAAGATTACCTCAATACCTTGCAGTGCAGAAGAAAGTGGCTAGATAAGAGGCCCAATCTTAAGCTTAGTAAATCTTAATCTGGGTAAAGGTAATTTAGATCAGTTGTAACATGTGGCCTATGGATGTTGTTGTGAAATCTTCACCAAGCAAGATGGGTTGGTGAGAAAAGATGACATCAATGTGATAAAGGAAGGCACTAAAAAGATCCTGTCACACCTCAGCTCTGAAGTTGTTGTTCTTCTCTCTGTAGACTATAAGGATATGTGATCAAGTTAATGTGGGATTTTCAAAATCTCAGACGGGAAGTGTTCTGTACTGAATTCATTTTAATTTCCCATGGGTTCATTGTTTTGTCTTAAGCACCCTCTAATGGGTGAAAAAAAATATGCAGTTCCTGCTAGACTAGGAAGGAGGAAGTGTTCAGTAGTACTGCAATTGAAGCTGCACAATGTGTGCTTCTAAATCGAATTCAAATTGAATACCTTGACTGCCACGTCATCAAGCACCGTTGCAGGCCGTCTCAATTGTGAGGATCCTTGGCAGCTTCATTTCACAGCTTTCTTTTGCCATATTTTGGAGGATGCATCAAGTGCATTGTGACAAAGAGGAGGGTGTGGCCAGGCCGTGATGAATCAACTGACCAGCGGGAGAGAGATATAAGTGGCAGCCGGAAATGCCAGTTTGAGAGAGAGAGTTGCACGCGGTGTGTGTGTCTGTTTGTGTTATGGTTTGTGTTTTTTTTATGTTGAGTTTTGCATTAAAACTTTTGACAGTTCAGCCAGTTTCCGTCTCCTCCTTGCCCATAACTATACTATTACATGCATCCTTCATGGCTTTTAATCACTCACAATCCCTTGCACATGCGCATTTACTAGATCATCTCATTCTAGCGCTGCATGCTGGGGAGGAGCCTAGCCTCAGAAGGACTGGTCTAGGAATGACACATTGCCTAACTAGGCTGCGGCCTACCGATTGAAAACCACCCAGTGAGATATCCATATTCGGGAGACGATGTGTAGCTTCCAGTTGGGTGATGTTCTGTCTACACCTTTGCAAGTGGCTGAATAGTCAGACTATTGAATGACAGTGACATCTGCTGCAAATGAATGATGGTGACACCTGCTTATGCTGCCAAATTTTTTACTTCCTCCTTGCACTCTTTGAGCAAGGTTTTTGCATCTGGCCTCCTCGGCTTTCTGTATGCCCTTTCTGACAGCAAGGCGCCAAGCAGAGCAGTCGTCTGCGCTACTTTCCCACGTGTTGATGTCGATGTTGGACAACTTCATGTATTTCTTGCAGATGTCTATGTAGCACAGAAGTGGGCGTCCAGTCGACCTTGAGCCCTCGACTGGCTTACCGTATAGTAGATCCTTAGTAATGCAACCTTGTTTCATTCTCCTGATGTGGCCAAGCCATTAAAGGAGCCTTTTGCTGAGAGTGGTGAACAAGCAGTTCATGCCAACACATTCCAGAACCTCTGAGTTGGGTACTTTGTCCTACCACTGAATTCATCCTTTCCATGATGTTGGTCTTCTTCAGACTGATGGTCAGTCCAACTCCTTGCAGGCATGGGAGAGGAGACTGACAACCTGTTGAAGACCGTCTTCCGTGTGTGACATCAAGACAGTGTTGTCGGTGACAAGTAGTTAGTTTTAGCGCGGAGACAGAAGATGTTTAACAGCTTGCCGTCATCCCTGGTTTGAATGTATACTCCCTCAATGCAGACCCTGAAGGTGTTTTGGAGCAGCATAAAGAAGAAGATGCTGAAGAACATTGGTGCAAGGACACAGCCTTGTTTGACTCCACTGCCAACTGGGAAGGCCTGTGATGTTGCGCCATTAAAGCAAACCCATGCTGTGCATGGTCTTGTGGAATGAGGTGACAATGGCTAGCAGTCATGGAGGGCAGCCAATCTTCTGCAGTAGCCTGAAGAGTCCGCTCCTGCTGACCAGGTCAAAACATGTAAAAGCATTATTTTGGTAAAATTACATTTATTAAGATGTGAAATATGTATTATTTTAACTCTATTTCATTACACATATATCATTTAAAATGTATACAACATATAATGTACTATTCATTTACAAATATTTATGTTGTAATCTTTATATTTAGTAATTTAAATATTTTTTTTCAGTTTCACAGTGGACAAACTTTTTAAATGACAACAGTGTCTCCATTGAAGTTTTTTTGGTCACTGTTTAACTAACTGGATAATTAGATACAGGACGTCAAATAAGGCCAGCACACAGGACACAGTATTATAAACATGTAGGTATTATACCTACTGTACTTGTTGGTGTTTCTCATTAGATTTGTCTGTTTAAAATAGGTTAACAAAAATCAGATTCAAAATGGATTAATGATCTTGAAGAGTGTACAGTATGTGTGTATACAGCATGTGAATTTGTTATTAAATACATTGGCCAAATGTTTGTATTTTTAAAACTGTGTCTGTATAATGTGTTTTTGTTATATACACTGCCATTCAAAAGTTTGGGGTCACATGACTGAAATGTTCTCATGATCTTAAAAACCTTTTGAATTGAAGGCATTTGCTAAAATGTTTGAAATTAGTTTTGTAGGCAAATATATTATTGTTGAAATATATAATTCATAATCTGGCCTTAGTGATCGTGTCTATCATTGCAGGTGATAGGCCACTTAGGGCTTCCGCGTTCTCTCCAAGGGCCAGATATGGAGGTTCCAGAGGTCTGGGCATGGGTATCAGATGGTGCCCCATCCCTGAGAAAGAAGGTCCTTCCTTAGGGGAATCTGCCAGGGAGGTGTGGTCGTAAGGAACGTGAGGTCCGGGAACCAAGTCTGGGTGGGCCTGCTCGGGGTCATGACGTTCCTTGTCCTCCCTGACCTTGCACATGGTCTGTGCAAGTAGGCTCACTGGCTGGAATGCATAGCCCCCATGGCCAGATGTGTGCCAGCGCATCTGTCACGAGGGGGGCTCCCGTCAGGTAATACCAGAGCGGGCAGTGGGAGGATTCCCGGGTAGCAAACAGGTCTACCTGCTCTTTGCCGAATCAACTCCAAATCAGCTAGACCACCTAGGGGTGGAGTCTCCACTCTCCGCTGAGTGTCGGCTGCTGCGACAGCACGTCAGCTGTAGCGGTGAGGTTGCCCAGGATGTGAGCGGCCCACAGCGACCTCAGCCACTGCTGACTACAAAGGAGGAGATTGCAGGCGAGTTTCGACATGCGAGGAGAGCCTTGCCAATTTATGTACGTTGCTGTGCTGTTTTGTCCGACTGGACCAACACATGGTTGCCCCGGAACAACGTTAATAGCCTCCGTAGAATGAGCAGTACAGCCAGCAACTCTAGGTAGTTGATGTGCCAACCCAGTCACGGTCCTGTCCTGGAGCCAGCGACTCCGTGCCCATTGCACATTATTTTATTTAATTACAAAACTAAAATTGTATTTAAAAAAAAATTGTATGACTTGAAATTTTTATGACTAAAAATGTCTGACTTGGACCAAATAATTAAGAAAAGCAGCTAATAAATGCCCAGTATTGATGGAAACTCATTCAATACTGTTTAAAAAGCATCCCAGGGTGATACCTCAAGAAGATGGTTGAGAAAATGTCAAGAGTACATTTCTGCAAATTCTAGGCAAAGGCTGGCTACTTTGAAGATGCTAAAATATAACATAGTTCCATTTCTGTTCTTCCATAGTTTTCATGACTTTACTATAATCCTTAAATGTGAAAAATAATAATAATAAAGAATGAGCGAGTGACCCTAAACTTTTGACTGGTAGTGTATGTGGTGCCCTCTTATGGTACAGCAGGCTTTGGCAGGATTATATACATTGTTATACAATTTACACAGACATTTCTAACCTTTATATGTGCAAAATGTAATATTAATGAGATAGAATTATTACACTTAATTAGAATTTAGCACGGTTGGTAGTTTAGGATAAGACACTTTCATTGTAAGGAAAGATCAGTAGAAAATATATGTTTGTGTTCCATGGGAGAAAGAAAACAATATAAGTTTGCAACAAAATGAAAACCTTTTTATTTGGGATGAACTGATCCTTTAAACTCAATAAGGGTGGATGTGTCATGAAATTCTTTCCCTGATTTTTTTGGATGTTTAGTCTACTTCTCCCCTGAATTCTCTGAGGACATGTGATCTATAATCCCAGACTGAACACTGCTCAGTGTGGAGCCTCCATTGTACAACATCAAAAAGGGGCTGGTCAAAACAACCACAGGTGTTCAATCTACATAATCAAAGATGGGGTCACTCAAAGTCACAAAGGTAACAGAGCATGATTGTGATTTGTAAATCTTCACAATCAGACCTTGTTGAGGAGCAAATCCACAATCTATGTGTTGCCATAACTGTTAAACTTCCACTTTCCCAATTTCAGACAGATCTCACTGTGAATTCAAAGACAGGAGGTTCTAAGTTCTGCTGCTGATATTGAACTCTTCTTACTGAAATTTTAGCCACTGACCCCAGTGGCCAAAGCTGGAAATGTTGTTGGCCAGTTTCCAGGTAAAATGGCCACAGGGTGGTGTCAAAAGTGAGTTGTATCTTTAGTCTTTGTATCTTTCTGGAAATAAAGAATATAAGTAAAAACTGAATATTGGTCAAAATTGCATTGTTGAGAGAGAGAGAGAGAAGATAAGTAGCAGCAGTGTTAAAGTCTTAATTACATAGGTTGTATACGGTGGGCATTGGGACCTGTGAGTCACCGACTTCCCATCCCTACAGCTGCTCAGCATGTCAAGACACATTTCGTAAAGATTACCTCAGGATCTGTGCATTGCATTACAGTGTTTTGGGCTTGTTTATATCGATCTACTTTTAAGTAGTCCTGTGTAACAGTTTTTTATTTTTTGTTTATGTTTCATGAAAAAAGAATGCAACAAAGAAGCCACATCTGTTTATTGGGTAGTTAGGCTTGAACGACAGGCTGCATACCACCAGCTTAGCAGTGATAGGAGAATTAATGTGCCTTTATGATTGGTCTGAGTGATGTTGTGTAGATTGAGAAGAGGAGAGGTCCAAGCACTGATCCCTGAGGAACACAAGTGGTTAGCTGGTGCGACTTGGACACCTTTCCTCTCCAGGAGACCTTGAAGGATCTGCCTGTGAAGTATGACTCAAACATCCAAAGCGCAGTTCTCGCAATGGCTTGGTCGGAGAGAGTGGACAGGAGGAGGTGGTTGTTCACTATGTCAAAAGCAACAGACTGGTCAAGGAGAATGAAGACAGATGACTTGGAGTTAGCTCTCGCCAGTCACTTGGTTTTAGATACTAACAAGGGGGCAGTCTCCATTGAGTGTGTCTTTTTGAAGACAATATGCTTGTTGTATTCTATTCATTCATTAACTTTAATGATTATGGATGCACTAGATCACTAACTGAATGTTTGCCATTTTGTAGGCATGTGAAGAGTTGTGTTTGACAGCAGTCTAGAGTTTGTTAGCACAATATTGAAATGTTGGACAGAATATTTAAACTAGTTGCATTAAAACTTTGAAAAAACACTCATCTCTAAGTCTGATGTTTTCATCTTTTTGTGTGTAAGCATATGTGTTTTGATGAGCAGCATGTTTGATTGGTCAACATCAATTATGTATAAATTATGTAAATAACACATTTTTGACTATAAGTTGCAGGACCTTTTGGATGATGAAAAAAAAGACTTATATTCCAGAAAATGATAGATGATGAAAATATAGTCAACATAAATGCATATTTTATTAACTACTTCCTTAGCCAAACCCCCACCTTAAACCTAATCATCAAAGGGGGCTAAAATGTAATTATCTTCTAATTGTGCTTACTATTGTATAAGGAATGCAGTTTCTTCCTGGTTTCCAAAGAACCTGAACTTGTTTCTCGGAGATTGCTCACACAACATGACATCATTAGCACCACAGGGCAATGTAAACACAATTGGATCCATTCAAAAATGTCAGATGGGAGACGGCACATGTCAGTAATTAATCCTGCAGAATGGGGTTGATTTAAGGGTATATGAACATTGGAATTAGAGATTCAAATTTCAGTATTCATGTTGCCCAATTTCAATTGAGCATAACACATTTTACAAGTAAAACATGTGTGTTGCTGTCTTTAATGCAACATGGAAACTTTAGAATATTTTTTTTTCTTTTAGGCTGTGCTGAACTATGTGAATCTTCCCATTTGGGAGCAGATGAGACATAAAAGATGGATCTTTGGAATTTTATTTATAATTCCTTTTAGACTTAGTCTGAATAACATGGTACTGCAGCTCAGATAAGAAGATGAGCATGTAGGAGTAAAAACCCATTTAACCCATCCTGCCTTTGGAATGGAATATTAATCTACTTACTGTAGGTCTCTAGAGCGCAGAGCATTCTGGCGGTCATCTTGCCCTATAAGCCTGTCAGTGAAATGCCTGGTAGGTCCTGAATGCGCAAAGTTCCCCAAACCCTTTCAGTCAGTGTCTTTGTATTCAACTGATCAATTTCAATACATGTCAAGCAATGAAAAAGTGCTTTTTCCTGTTGGAGAGGAGGAGGGAGTTTTGAGGTTTGCATAGTACAAGTGCGCATAATAGGTAACATGTAACCTGTTTTCATATTAAAAACAAGCATGTCTATGTGTTTTTATTTTTTGTAGAGTTTTAAGAACAATTTTTCCATCAACCCCTTTTAATTACTTTCAAACACGTACTTCCACACTCTGTAGGGGGGGAGATAACACGGGTTTGTGAAAGTTTTGAGGGAAAAGGAAGCAATAAGTCATTCACTAACCTTCTTCTTGATGCTAAACAAAGCACTTATGATTGTGCTTGAATTTAACCTCTGCAATCACAGGGATTGTGATTTTTATGAAATAACAAACTGGATTTGGGGTTAATTTGGGTGGAATTCACCAACATATCAGAACTGAGCAAAAGAGTCACAAGTCAGTTCAACATTATTTCAAGGATGAGAAATTTAACCCATTAGTATGATTGTTGCTCAGTGCTCAAAACATTGTCTAAATCTGGAATACAAAGTGACTTTGAAGTTAAAGCTGCTTGTCTTGGGCTTTGTCTGCACACAGCTGCAAGTAGAGCAAACAAACATTTTCAGTGGGTCAGATGTTCTGGAATGCTTGATGGCTTTTCCCACAGCTACCTTTTTATCTGGAAAAGCCCTCGGAGAAGTGACTCATGTGATTAGCCGGACAGGGCCACATATAGGGCTGAGAGGTTCAGTAACTGAGTCACAAAAAGGGAGGTGGTGGGAGGTATATGAGCTGTGACTGCATGACACCAAGCCCTTTACATATGTGGTGACCTCTGAAATGTTGGAAAGTAGACATAATTAACTTAATGGGGTCTCGGTGTCAAATACAAATGGCTACAAATCCTAAGGTAAAGGTATTTGCATTTTCTTCTTTTCAAGTATGTAATCAGCCAACTTACTGAAGCAGAAAAGGGGCCCGATCTGTTTTAACTTTTTTTTTAGATCACTTTTTCCTTCTTTGTTTATTTGATATATCTGTCGTTGAGAGGAAATTCCTATGGAAAGTTGACATGTCCTGTAGTCTGACATGCTATATCCAAAACAATTTCAAACAGCATTTTGCTAATTCTTTTATAATAAATATGACATATAAATTGAGAGACTACATGGAATATTTGTACTTTAAAAATTGTATTTGTCACACCACAGGACCATTTAAACTGAACTAAAATGGCAAAAAGGTGATGCACTGAGCACTTTATTGGGAACAATTTGGTCCTAATAAAGTGCCCGATGGGGTCTTCTGCTGTTGTAGCCCACACGCTACAAGGTTTGACATGTTGTGTCAGTTGTACAGAGTAGTTATCTGAGTTACCGTAGCCTTTCGGTCAGCTCAACCAGTCTGGCCATTCTCCGCTGACCTCTCTCAAAGGCAAGGCATTTCACAGAACTGCCGCTCACTTGATGTTTTTTTGTTTTTGGCACCATTCTGAGTAAACTCTTGAGACAGTTGTGTGTAAAAAATCCCATAAGATCAGCAGTTACAGAAATACTCAAACCAGCCCGTCTGTCACCAACAGTCATGCCACTGTCAAAATTGCTGAGATCATATTTTTCCTCATTCTGATGGTTGATGTGAACATTGACTGAACATCCTGACCCAGATCTGAATGATTTTATGCACTGAACTGCTGCCACATGATTGGCTGATTATGTAATCGCATGAATAAGTAGATGCTCTGTAAGTATATTTTGTCATGTAATGGGTTAAACATGTATTACAATGATTTTAAACATGGAAATGCAACAAAAAGTAAAAATTACTTTCACAATAGCACATGCTCCTTTTTTGTGGTCAAACCTCAGTATTAATGTGCTGACATCACATGATTCCTGGAACTTGAGTCAGCATTCTTTGGACATATTCTCTGTTTAAGCATTCTTAACATCAACATTAAATTATAGACTATAGTGTAAAACTTTGCAGAGGCTGCAGAAATCTAGGTATGTGATTAAGAGAAACAAAGTCAGCAGGTTAACAACAAAAAAGTGAATCACTACATGTTGCGAAAACATGGATATGCTCTCTATCAAACTAATTAGAGTGCATAAATGTTAACTTTATCTCAGACTTTTTTTCTGGAATTATTTTTTTTTCTGTCCCATTTAGAACTTTTAACACTGCTGTACAACATAACTTCAGTCATGAATTAACAAAATGTATAAAATAACTTTTCTGACTCTACTTTCTGACTCTACTCAACCGACCATGGTCTCCCTGACTACCTAATAGGATTTTTTTGTTAATAGGTTTTTTCCATTATTAATCCAAGTATTCTTAAAAGATGTCGATTTTTACTAAACATCTAAATATTGGGAAGATTTCTGCTGATTTTACATGTGGGAAAGTTGATTCCAATATATGGACGTAAGGACAGCATTGCTGTAGTGCAGGGGCAACAGGGTAGAGGCTGTGACAAAGTATAATGTAGGGGAGTCTGTGTGCAATCAATCACACTGTTATGCTGTGATTATTCAGCCACATAAATTGGAATAATACATGAAATTGTGTAGCTAGATAATTAAACATCTAACAGGCTCATAACTTTTCAGAATTGCACTTGAAATTTGTTGAAAATTGACACAGAGGTCAGCAGACACTTACGGCAGAAGAATACTGATGAAATTGTTTGCCTCCACCCGCCCTGAACAGACGTTGCATAGATAGACAACTGTTGACTCAATCTTAACAGTAACAAAGTTCAAGGCAGACAATGGATTTTAGCACCACTTATCTTGCATCTACACTATAAAAAGTTTTAATTTGTAATACAATTTACAAAAAGAATTTAAAAAAGAATGCTAAAATGTGAAAAAGAAACATTTGGGTGAATAATCACATAATGCTTAGATTTAACTTATTTTTGTTAAATATATTTGAGTGCTTATGTTTCATTTTATGTCAATTAATGTGTATTTCATTATTTTAGTGTTCATGTGTGTTACCCTGATGTCTTTTTGTCTTTGAGTGGTTAAAACTCTATACTGTCTACTGTCTATGTTATTAACCCCTTGTGTTTCTTTATGAAGAGAATGGGCCCGCTGGAAGGGTCAAGCCATGCAAATCCTATGATTATCTGTGTATCATCAGCAGACAGATACATTCACACACCTCGTCCGTAATCCTCAGCCGTTGGCAGGTTTCATGGAGGTCAGCGTTTGCTAGCCAGCTTTTATTTCACCCTGATTATTTCTGCGCAAGTCACCTCACGTCCTGTCAGGAGTAATCATCCTCACATGGGCTGATTCTGTTCCGCCTGGGGGCTTCCATTCAGGGCCAAGCACAGTCACTAGGCCAGCCAGACCTTACTCACAGGCCCAGGTCAGCCAAGTCAGCAATTACACCACCAACAGAGAATGAGAGCAACACAGTGAAATAAATACAGCACATCGTTTAACAGCTAGCCACCACAACAAGCATCTAGAGAAAAACTAGGTTGTTTCTGGAGGAAGGCTTTTGAAGCTGTCTGAATTTGACCCTGTTGCACTAACATATAGATGTCTAAACAAGCACAGTTATACCCAGCAAGCAGTATACATCCCTTCTGTGTGCACAATTAGGACAAGTTATAAATAATCTGTTTTCTCAATTCATTCCCCCATCTCTTTTGCTCTCTTAAAATCAAAATGTAACTTTTAGGTTCTCAAAACATTTAGGTTTAATAATCTGTGTCATTAAATTCATTTTGGTGTCTATTTAATAATTTAATTCGAATTGGTGGAGAATAAACCAGTCAAAAACAGGAAAATCAATAATGTGAAAGACATTGCCGCCATCTAGTGGTCATCAAAAATGTGTTTTTGAGTTGTAGCTACATCTTTTACTTTTTGTGTGTTCACCTTTTAGAAGTTGCAGCTCTAAAAAATAAAAATAAAAATAAAAAAAATTTAAAACTAGAAAATAAATATATATATATATCTCAACGGATGGCTGTTTACATTCTCTCATTACCATTAATGTATACATTGTAATCGTAATTGTATTGTAATTTTTTGTAGCTTAATGTGTGGCCATTAAAATTAATATCGTAACCATTGTCAGACAACTGTGGTACTACTTTTGTAGCTCTCTTATATTTATTTCAAACAAATTACTGTGTTATGAGATATTTCATCAATGTACATAAAAACGTAGGTTAAATAAATGTTCCAGATTATTTTAAGCAGGTGTCGTGTTTCTACTTGTCCTTTATTTACTAATAAAAAATAAACAAAAATCACGTACAGAAAGGCGCTAACAATGGAAATTAAAATATACAAAATATATAATATATAATGTTTCAAAAAATATAGTCAGTCACAAGACGTAAGCATTATACACAGAGGCGGAGCCAGAGGGGGTGTCCGGGGTGACATCTGATTGGCCACCCCGGGTGCCACCCCAACTGATTGACATCTCATTTAACCTCTTGTGAAAAGAAGAGTTGTTTTTACGTTCACCGGCAGGGTTGCCAGATTGGGCGGTTTCCCGCACAATTGGGCGGTTTTGCAATATATTTTGCGGGCAAAAATGGGTTTGGGCGGGTGGATAAAAATTGGGCTGGTTTCGGATCAGTTCGGCGGGTTTTTTTAGCCGAAACACCGGCACTTCAGAGCCTTCTTTCTGCGACGCTGTTCAGCAGGCAGCAGTCTCACTCACTCACTCACAGACACACAGACACACACACACACACACACACTACAGCTCTGGCCAGTGTTGCCAGATTAGAAATGTCGAAGTATCGTACCAAAACCTCAAAATTATCGTTTTTTAAAAAAAAATTATCGTACACAAACCAAACGCATAAAATAGTTATTTTCCAACAATTTTATTTTCCAAATAATTTTACAGCCAATTTGAACAAGCTGTATAATACGCTCACATTAACTGGAGGAAGTCTGAATAACTTTTTTTTTCCAACGTGCAAAAGATATGCCGAAAAAAAGTGCACAAAAAAGAAAAAAGTGCACAATGAACACAAAAAAGATTCAAATTCGATCTCTAAGTCGCTGTCATCATCGGATGCCACATCCACTTGTGGTGTGTGTGTGTGTGTGTGTGTGTACGTACGTACGTGCTTGCGTGCAGGATGCGTACATTTGTGCAATGATTCGGGATCCGAGAGAGAAGCGGTAGGATGTGTGTTTGGACGAATGACTGAAAACTCTGAAATTATCGTACATTATGGGATTTTTTTCATTATTGATCGTACATCGTACAGAGGTCAAAATTATCGTACAAATACGATAATTATCGTACATCTGGCAACACTGGCTCTGGCTGACGTGCAAATGCCCCCTAAACTCACAACAGACACTCCCTCCCACTACCTTCAGGTCACGTCACGCACGCAGGCACCGCCTTCCCCTAGTTCGCGGGGTTTTCAAACTTGACTGACACTGCCAGTGCCAATATGCCAAAGTGGGCAAAATATAGAAAAAGTTACAGGAAAGAGTGGGAAAGACACTGATTTAGTTTATTTGAAAAGTTTATTAATAAACATTTCAAATGCCTCTGTATTTTTTCAGACACATTTATTATTATTAGTCTATAAATCACCTAAACCCTAAATCACCTCTCTGTATGGTTCCAGAGGCTCTTCTCATTCAGCACTGCGGGAAAAATATAATTTCCGGGTTTGGCCTTAGAAAACCAGTAAAATCGACATTTTTCCATATTAATTAGTGAATATTTTAAAATGTTTAATAAAGGGGCAAAAAGTCATAAACAAGTCATAAACCAAAATCTGAAAATACGTCAGTATTATTATTATTATTATTATTATTATTATTATTTGCGCAGCATGTAGGCTATAACGTACAGTTGAAATCACAATTTTGGTGTTCAACTTTGCGTTTTAAAAATACAACAACCATTAATTTTCATTTTTCAATTACGGGTTAAAAAAAGGAAAAACGAATGGACGCAAAAGTACAACAGAGCAATGGGTAATTTCAAAGATTAATGATTATGTGTTTAAACGAGAAACAAGACAAAAAAAATGCATTCTCGCGGTTTTTGACGAGGTTTTGGGCTGGAAAACCTTGCTGGCATCTGGCAACCCTGTTCACCGGCAGCGCGCGCAGTTTTCAAACGGACGACGAGATACAGAACAATAAGATAACGTCATATTTGAAGTAAGTTAAGATTTAGCATTATGTTTGCTGAATACATTGTATGAGACGCTGTGTGAGTTAATAAGGCTCCAATAGGTTACCAGTTAATCAGATTAGAGAAATAGTTTCACAATTTAGCATAACAATACATATATATCTATCGCGCAGTATGTAAGTTATAGTATACAAATGTTTAGCTAATGTGGGGAAGTAGGATACAGCTTCAGCGAGTAAACATTTAGCAGTTTGAAATCGATTAGCTAGTTCAGTTACTTCAGTTCAGTGTAGGGCTAGCAATGATCAAACTGGTGACTTAGACGTAGTTGATTTTAATGTACAGTTATGAAAATGAGGATTTGTAATTAAGATAAAAATGTTGGTAATTGGATGATTAGATGTAACAATAGGCTGTCATATTTTTGCACAGATCAATTAAACATGAAAAGAAAGGGAGCGATAACTTTTTAAAAGAAGCACAAACAGGCAGATCAGGTACAAACAGACCCCAGCCCTTGCATTACCACTGGACCTCAGAGCAGCTCCCTAGCTGAGGCTAGTCAGAGTCAGTGTGGTCAGACTTCAGGGCCACCAGCAGGTCAGAGCATCTACCAGACACAGGCAGTCAGTCACGTGCCAAGTTCAGGAATTTACGTTGAGATGATTTTGTCAGATTAGAAGTATAGTTCACCCAAAAATCATTTACTCACCTCATGCCATTCCAAACCTGTATGACCTTCTGCAGAACACAAAAGAAGATATTTTTAAGCATGTTGGTAGCCAAATACTTTTGGGTTCCCGTCAACTTCCATTGTATTTTTTTTTTCTATACTATGGAAGTTGATGGGAACCAAAACTGTTTGGTTACCAACATGCTTCAAAATATCATATTTTGTGTTCAGCAGAAGAAAGTCAGTCATACAGGTTTGGACGTTTAAAATGTTGGTTCATGTGTGTTCTTGTTGTTGATGACTGTGGCATTTATATTGTGATTATACACTAATGGTTCTTGTGTTATAAATAGATCAAGGGATGACACAGAGACCTCTTGTTCTGAGAAAGACAGTGAGCCAGAGCTGCCAGGATTTGTTCAACACTTATAAACACTTATAAATAATTTCCTCTCTTTAAGTACTGTGTGAAATTCTTTTATGTATTTTTTTTTTGTAAATGTGAGGTTTTTTGTAAATAAACTCAGCATTTAATGTAACAGACACACGCTACTGTATCTTGTCTCCTTGTTACTTAAGCTTTATTTTCTGAAAATATTTAGGATGATCAACACTTGTAGACACAAACAGAGTGACCCAATACTTTCCTCTATGTGAGTATTGTGTGTGTGTGTTACTATCAATACCAGAAAAACAGCTTATAAATCATACATACCACGTTTTTTACATTGAAATATTTAGGTGATGGATAGGTTTATGGGATAGAAAATACAGTTTGTACAGTAAAAATCATTATGGAAATTCCCCATAAAACAAGGAAAACCTACATTGCGTGTGTGGACCCCCAAAAATAGCAGTGGCCAGGTGGCCACACCAAATATAAAACTCTAGTTCCGCCATGATAGCATGATTTTAGTTGACAAAATCAGTGATTTACTGCATTTATCAGATACAGGGTTTACTGATGTTACACCAATGTATTATGTAACTTTATACAGATAAAGTTAGCAAGCAATTTTATCACACTAAAATCATGCTAACACATAATGTTTACATCTTGAGGCTATACTTTTGAAACAGTCTGTTTTAACATTTGTGGACTGGCCCCATTCACTTTCAATGTAAGTGTCTCTCTGGAGCCACTTTTGGTTAAAAATACATCTTACAAATGCCGTCAATTGTGCTTAAAATAATATTTAAACTCAATAAAAATCATTAGTGCTAAATATTGATTACAACAACAAATAATAATTTTGACTTGTCCCTACTTTTGAGTCCATTGTGAATGGGCCAGTCCTTAAACATTAAAATACTCACTATAATAGGCCTATACGTGTAGTAACATGACTTTAGTGTGATAAAATTGCTTCCTAACCTTTTCTGTGCAAAGTTATAGACAGTTTTACAACTTCAATGCCATGACGATGTAATGTCAACAAACCCTAAAATGACTGTAAAAACAACGATTTTAACAAATTTAAAGCTCAAATAATACACAAATTTTAACAATAGAATTAATGTAAGTGCTTTTGTAAAATTATAAGATTAACAGCCTTTAAAACTCTCCAAAAATTAGCCCATTCACTTCCATTGTAAGTGCCTCTGTGTAATCTTTTTTTTTTTTGAATGGAGGGACAAGTCAAAATTATTTTTTGCGGTAATCAACATTATGCCACAAATGCTGTTGCTTGAGCTTAATTTATATTGAACCCGGAATAATCCTTTAATCGTCTATCATCGTACCATGTCTCTTAAGTAATTATTTAGTTATCTAAATTATTTGTGTATTGTTTTGCTTACTGTTTTTGTGGCATGCATCATTATTGCCCACTATAGGGGTGTACAACAACAATTATATTAAGCATTCTTGGACAACTTAAGCCTTTCATACTAATTTCTACGATATATGTGATTATGGAAACTTGAATTTGTAGCAAAAGGATATAAGAAGCGAGAAAATAACCAAAGACATGTATTGTCTCACAAGATACAGCATGGTATCTTCCAGCTTCAGGGAGAAATTATTATGGCCGTTGCCTAAACAGATTAGCCTCGTTAATGAGAGGCAAATCTGCATTCGATTTAAAAGTATATTAACCATATCAGCCAAGACAATTGAGGAAGAAATAGTCAAATATGAGAGTGGTGTGGCAACAACGACTGAAAACTGTAAGCAGTTGCAGGAATGGATGAGCTGGGTGTTTATGTCCGTACCGCTGTTTCCTCCGCAGTTCGGTTGCCAGGCATCTCCATATGCCGCGACGCATGCTGATATCGCCGCCTGGTGTAACAAGATAAGCAGCCCACTGGCCAAACAGCGCAACCGGCGACTGAGAGAGAACCAGCAGCAGCGCAGCCGGTGTCCTGATAATATATGCTACCTATTAGGATGTCCTATCAATTCTATATTCGCATAGATGTAGGATTGGGGTTAGGGTTTGAGGTGCAGGGTTAGGGCTTAGTGCAGCCTCACACCACTATCTGATAGTTTATGCTGGTAGCACATCTAGATGGGTATTATCTGCCTGAGAAGATGTGATATTTGTATTGTTCAGTACACAATAAATAAAGATCAAAAGAAAAGCTGGTACTGGTGTCTTTATTCCATGTTCATCAGATAACATATCTCCATTACAACAACCTCCTCTAGCAAATGCACTTCCTCTTATACCACACATTACTGACACCAGCAAGAATCAATCAGTGCTCATCACATAACAATCAGTGCTAATCACCTAATTAGCGTACTCATTACATCTTTTCCTCTTTTTTTTTTTTTCTCTTTTCTTTTTCATTAAAATTATAAGTCCATTCGAACAGGTGGTTTTCGAACTCGATCAGACCTGCGTAAGACAGGAATATCAGTCTTTTGTACAGATGAGTCAAGTTCAGGAATATGTGCTGCAGAGTAAAGCATATCTGAAGACATCATTTCATCATGTTGCAGATCAACAGAAGGCATTTCACAAGATTGCATTTCTGGTGACAGAATTGGCTTATCCAAAGGACATTTCTCTGCAGTCTTAAGCAAACTCTGTCGATTTCTCCGTAACGTCTGCCCATCTTCTGTTTGAATAAGATATGATCTTGGGTTTACCTCTTTTAAAACTGTAGCTTTCTTTCTCCATCCAGTAGGATCCCCCACTCTAACTACATCCCTTTCAGAAAGAGGTTTCAGGTGCCGAGCTCCCTTGTCATAGTATTTTTTCTGTTTCTCTTTAAGATGTTGCATCTCTTTAAATGACAAACTGTTGTTTTCTGTTTTCAGGGATAATTTTGGCACTGTGTCACGCAGTTTACGATTCATCAATAACTCACCGGGAGATAATCCACAACTGAGTGGAGAGGACCGGTAACTCAGCAGAGACAGATTTTCATCAGACTTGCTTACTGCAGCTTTTTTCAAGAGTCTTTTTACAATTTGTACCCCTTTTTCTGCTTTACCGTTTGCCTTTGGATACAGTGGGCTTGAAGTAGTATGCGTAAAGCCATACTGTTCTGCAAACAGCCTGAATTCACGACTATTATACTGAGGACCATCACTTTGCACAATATAAGGAATACCATGCCTTGCAAAAATACCTTTCATATGTTGAATCACGTCATTCGATGTTGTATGATGAAGCTGTTCAACTTCAGGATAATTGGAATAATAGTCGATAACCACCAAATAATCCTTACCATTCAACTGGAAAAGATCAGTTCCTACTTTTTGCCATGGTTCAGTAGGATAAGCAGCAATCATCATAGGTTCCTTAGCCAGTTTATAATGATGACTCAGACAGATGTCACACTGACTGATGCATTTCTCAATGTGCCCATTAATTCCAGGCCAAAAAACAGCTTGTCTAGCTCTTCTCTTGCATTTTTCAACACCAAGATGCCCCTCATGAATTCGACAAAGCATGTCTTGGCGCATTGACACTGGAATGACAATTTTGTTTTTTCTCAACAGCATGCCCTTAACGACACTCAATTCTGCCCTTAATGGAAAGTACTGTGGACACTTGCCTTTGATCCACCCCTGATGAAGATATGCAATAACTCTCTGCAGTTCAGCATCCTTTGCAGTTTCCTCGGCAATCAGTCTTAACATCTTATCAGAAACTGGTAGAGATGAAAACACCATACTCGCATGTCTCTCAACTTCGTCCATATTGCTGATCTCCGAAGCTGCTGGTGCTCGAGACAGTGCATCAGCTACAATTATGTACTTTCCAGGTGTATACACTAGATTCAGATCATATCTTTGTAATTTCATCATCATGCGTTGAATTCGAGGTGACATATCATTTAAGTTCTTTTGAATGATAGATATTAATGGTTTATGATCCGTCTCTACAGTAAAAGTCGGTAATCCATAAACATATCCATGGAACTTATCACAGCCAAATACTAAACCCAAGGTCTCTTTCTCTATTTGAGAATAGCATCTTTCAGTCTCTGTCATAGATCGAGAAGCATAGGCCACAGGTCTCCAGGAATCCCCAATGGCCTGAAGAAGCACCGCCCCTAATCCATCCTGAGAGGCATCTGTAGAGATCTTAGTTGGCCGTGTGTGTTCAAAAAAAACAAGGACAGGTTCAGTAGTAAGAATCTCCTTTAACTTCTTCCATTCTTGATCATGTACTGAAGCCCACACAAATTCTTGATCATTTTGTAACAACTTTCTCATATGGGTAGTTTTGGCTGAAAGATTTGGCAGAAATTTTCCTAGGAAGTTCACCATTCCCAAGGCACGTAGAATTCCCTTTTTGTCATTCGGTGGAGGCATATCAAGGAGGGCTTGCACTTTTGCTGGATGTGGCTCCACACCTTTTGCAGACAGCTTGTCACCTAAAAATGTTATCTCTGTGACTCCAAATTGACACTTTTTGTGATTGAGTTTTAAATCATGTACTCGAACTCTTTCCATCAATTTTACTAGTCTCTGATTATGTTGTTGAAGGGTGGACCCCCATACCACAATATCATCGATATATACACGAACACCCTCTAGACCTTCAATAAGGGTTTCCATGGCTCGATGAAAAATCTCAGGAGCCGACTTGATTCCAAATGGAAGGCGAAGAAAACAATATCTTCCAAAGGGTGTGTTGAATGTACAATACTTGCTACTCTCAGAATCTAATCGGATCTGCCAGAACCCTTGAGATGCATCTAATTTGCTAAAAAACTTAGCTCCTGACATGTCACTGATGATCTCTTCACGGGTTGGTATCTGGTAATGCTCTCTTTTGATGCTATCATTGAGATCTTTAGGGTCTAAGCACACTCTTATTTCACCATTCGGCTTCTTGACACAAGTTATAGAATTTACCCAATCTGTAGGTTGTTCAATCCGTTTTATAACTCCTGATTGGGTCATGCGATCCAATTCCAGTTTCAAGGGCTCACGCAAAGGTGCAGGTACCCGACGAGGAGCATGTATGACTGGTGAAGCATCATCTTTCAGTTGGATTTTATAGGTAAAAGGCAATGTGCCTTGACCTTCAAAAACATCTAGAAATTGTTTGACAATGTCAGTTACATTGTCACAGACAGTCTGTAGAACGACAGTTTCCTTGTTGACTTGGTACACTCTTTTAACTAACTGAAGGTCTTCACAAGCCTCATCTCCCAAAATAGATTCATGGCCATTGGGAACTACAACAAACATCAAACTTTTCATCTTTCCTTTGACTTGTATCTTTAATCTACATACTCCTCGTGCTTCAATTGATTGTCCATTATAGGCTTTAAGGGAAACTGTGCGTTTTTTAATTAGAGGTTTTTCTTTCAATGCCTTCACATCTCTGATGTTAATCAAATTAACTTTTGCACCTGTATCTAATTTAAAAGGCACAATGGTCCCATTAGCCACAAGAGGAACAATCCACTTTGAAAACTTGACTGATTCTTCACTTGACACACATGTTGCAGCATCCTGATTTATTTTCTCTTCGGAAACTATGTTCACATAAAATGAGTCACTCAAGTCACTGTTATCCTCCACTACGTAAACTTTACTTTCCCTCTTCATGTCTTTTGAAAAACACATTTTTGCAAAGTGATTCGGGCCGTTACACTTCGAACATCGTTTCCCAAAAGCTGGGCACTATCTGAACTTATGTTTGGTCCCACAACGCTTGCAAGAGAATGTTTCATTGTCATCATCTCTGAAACTTCTTGAATTATTTCTTCTCTTGTCTCTAAATGCAATGGCATCTACTTCTGTGTTCTGAAAGGATATCGCTGCCAAATTAGTCCCATCAAACTGCTTCACTTGCTGTTTTGCTACTTCACTGGACTGGCACAATTTTACAGCATAATCCAAGGTGAGTTCTGATTCTCGTAACAATCTTTCTCTCAGTTTCTTCTCATGGACACCAAAAACAATCTGATCACGGATCATTGAATCTCTCAATTCATTAAAATTACAAGTCTTTGCCTTTATCTTGAGATCTGTCAAAAAATAATCAAAAGCCTCTCCTTCATGCTGCACTCTTGTTCTGAATACATATCGTTCATATGTCTCATTCTTCCTTGACAAACAATGAGCATCAAATTTTTCCAGTACCTTATCCAGTTTCTTCTTGTCTGCCTCATCTTCAAAATTAAAGGTATTATAGACCTCCACGGCATCAGCTCCAGCAATGGTAAGTAACAGAGCAATCTTTCTTTCGTCCACAGCAGCTCCTTGTCCAATAGCGACAACATACAACGCAAACTGCTGTTTGAAAGTCCTCCAGTGTGCATCAACATTTCCACATAACTTCAACGATCCCGGTGGTTTAATGGCATCCATTGCTTTTTTCGGACCCCACTCCTGGTACCATGTATTGTTCAGTACACAATAAATAAAGATCAAAAGAAAAGCTGGTACTGGTGTCTTTATTCCATGTTCATCAGATAACATATCTCCATTACAACAACCTCCTCTAGCAAATGCACTTCCTCTTATACCACACATTACTGACACCAGCAAGAATCAATCAGTGCTCATCACATAACAATCAGTGCTAATCACCTAATTAGCATACTCATTACAATATTAACACATTTCATGCTGTTGTAGTACATACCGTCAGGTTCTCACATGCCTCCCGACCAGTGTTTTAACTTTACATAACACTGTTTTTACTGCTTGTAGCATAGACTGTCAGAACAGGTAGATGTCAATGAGATTTTCTTTAGGAGAAATGGTAATTAAGTGCTTCAAGTCAAGTCAAGTGGTTTTTATTGTTTCTGTTTTTATTGCTTCATTAAACATATGGCAATGAAGAGTTAATGAATGTAGACTGATTTACTTATTATGCCCCAATATGTGTATTTGTTGTTTACAGTCTGAAATAGGGTCTGTAATTTGCATGGGAGACCTGGCGAAATGACGAAAAAGTACAAAGGTACAAGCATTGTTTTCCTATTTTCTGAATTTAGGCCTGTGCCATACTGTTTTTCTTTCAGGTAGAGATTGCACCTCTCTATGTAGATTTCTGCCTGAAACTTTGGATTTTTTCCATTCTGTTTTGTGTTAAAGCAACCACAGTTCTGTGGATCATGCATCTAAGTGGAATGAAGTGAGTCTGGATGTTATATCCCAATACAAATTATTGGTATATAGGTTTTAAAGATATACTTTATCCCTCTGATATCATCCTTAGACCAGCCAGTAATTATAGGCCTGTGTTAAAGGAATAGTTCACCCATAAATTATAATTCTTTCATCATTTACTCACCCTTATGCCATCTCAAACTTGCATGATTTTCTTTCTTTTAAGGAACACAAATGAAAAAATTATGATGTACAGATTTGACAAGTTTTTATCCATGTAATGCAAAGCGAAAAGATCGTTTTGGGGTGTTCTCACCCAAAAGTGATTGTATCGCTTAGAAGACATGAAACCACTATAGTCGTATGGATTATCTTTATGCTGCCTTTATGTCCTTTTTGGACCTTAAAAGTTTTGGAACCCATTGACTTGCAAGTCTGTGTAACTTTTTTTTTGTTTTTTGTTCTCGCTTAAACCTAAGTGGTGTCACGTTATTTCTGTTGCTGACAGTTAGAATGTCCTTTAATTTTCTGGACAGAGATATTTCAAAATGTATTATGCAGTTTATAGTGGAAGAGAGTGATGATAGCACATCGCTAGAGGACCTGCAGAAGATGATGGCGGTGGCTTTAGCATACAGAGTGCTGGTATATGTCTATGAAGTAAAACTTTTGTCATCTGTGTTGTAAGTCCAGTTACTGGCTATGTCTTTCCATCTGTTTTTAATTAAAACATTATTTTACTTATGAAGAAATCTGCTTTATCAAAAAGTTCTGATGTCAATAATTTCAGTCTTGTCATCTTGGCTTTCTCCCTTAGTAACAGTATTTGTTGCGTCTTGCTCTGCAGATCATCTGTATATGGGAAGTTGGATGCGCCACTCTAGGAAAGTTCCTGCTGGGTCTTCGAGTCGTCACATGTGACTCAACAGTCCTGGTGCAGCCCAATCGTGTTCTGGTGGTACCAGCATCCAATGTCAGCTTATCCGCGTGAGTTATGCCTGTGCATTAATTAGAAGGGGCTGTTCACTTATTTTTGTTTTGTAGTGTAGTTCTCATATACAGAAAAACAAAGACCAAAAAATTCTCACAAGAGATAACATCATTTATGAAGTCCAATCTTAAGATTGAAGGTAAGTTGTTTTTGTTTTTATTTTGCTTCTCCACAGTACGGGCCTTGAACAGAAACTTCTCCATCGCCATCTCTTTCTCTGTATTTGTCACACTCCTCTTTTTCCAGCACAACAGAACTGTTTAAGTTGTTGTAGCTGGAACATTGTGGTTCGGCAGAGAAGAGCCAGATGACCAGTCTTTGTGTGTCAGAGTAAACCTGACTGACTAATATTATTGAAGTGATGAAAGCAAGGAGCTGTTTATTTACCATTAAACGGTAACAGATGATCTCAGTATTTTTTTTTTTTTACGTGTTGGAAAAGAACATACTGCAGATTTGCACTGATGGTCAATGTAGTAGTGGCATAACACTTCTGTGACCATATAGCTATTGTTTACAGCAATTAGAAAATGTAGGAAATGTCTGATTTCTAAAGGACTGTTCAGAGTCAGACTGAATGTGTTTTGCGTTAAAAATAGTTGTTGCTGAGCAAAGAATAGAACAGAACGCATGTGTCTCTAGATGCGTTTTAAAACATTTAAGTTCTTTTAATTTGACTCTGCTGCATGAGATGCTAAAAACTGTTCTATGGGGCTGTTCACACTCAATGGACACATTTTGCATCCATCTGTGCTGTTTTTCTATGTTAACATGTGCTAGGAGTTTGTCTTTGACGATTGCACCATATATAGCTGTTTTTTCAGTGTCTGGCAGCACGTTTTTTTAAATTTGATATGTGTCTGGTGAAAAAGAATGTCAGCTATTAAAAATACATCTTGCGTCACCTACATTCTGTTCAGTTAGTTGCACTGCTTCTAGCTCTTTTAAAGATCAAGAACGTGTACTGACTGAATGGCCCCTTGGAGATGTTACTGAGTCTTGACAATAAAAGTTGCTGAAATATAGCTTTTACGTAGACATGCTTGGAAATTTCATCTGACTGGAATGTTTAACTACAAATAACAGTTTAATCCACAAGGTTTTCATAAGGTTTCCCCAGAATCAAGGCTGATAGCCCAGACAAGTCTGTTACTTATCTCACCAAGGCAGGGAATTGAACTCACTCGTCATTCGTTGTGTAGCCGTCAACACATGCATGAAGCAGTCCAGAATGTTCCACTCCTGTTGTCAATTCAGTCAGACGCTGGTGTGACATATGCATCATTTCATTTATCAGGGTTTCTTAAAATCTGCTTTAAGCATCATATTGATATATGAAGAGTTAAGTGTTACATTTTGAGATTAACATTAGCTGCCCTACAATATTTGGCATCAGTTGTGTTTTTCATTGTATGCATTGTTCAAAAAGATACATTCAAAGCCTTGGAGTGATTGTTGGACACTGATATTTCTCAGGCCTGTGGGATAACATGACTGGTATTGTTCAGTTTGCATAGCCTAACTGTACTTTTCCTTTATCAACAGCAGTTTTATTGTATAGTTATATAAAAAATATTAACATGTAACTATTTGTATACGATTAATATCTTGAATGAATCACAGTTTGTGTGTCACATTGATTGTACAGAGAAACAGTTTACAGTAGGTTTTTTCAAACTGGGTATGTCTGCACTTATATAGCACCTTTTTAACCTTAGCGTTATTCAAAGTGCTTTCACTGCGTCTCATTTACCCATTCACGTACACACTCACACACCAATGATGGCAGAGCTGCCATGCAAGGCACTAGTCCTTGCCCAAGGACACTTCGGAATGTGGAGTCATGTGGGCCAAGAATCAAACCACCAACCCTGCAACCCTGCAGTGGACAATCCGCTCTACCACCTGAGCCACAGCCGCCCCACTCTGACACACAAAGCATGTGACAATGGATTTCGGTATTAGTGTAGATACAGCATTATAGATAGTTGCATAGGCCACAAACATACCTTTTTCAGTGGTGATTTTATTGAATACATTTCCTTCTCCTTTGACAATGTCAGTATAGAGTAAAGAATGAAAAAATACACAATGAACCTGTGCGAAATGAACACAATGCTTCATGAGAACCACTAGGTGGTGATATGTGCTCATAAACAAGTTTGACAATCACCAATTAGAAAATCATACTGTTGAATTCCTCGAAATGCACTACAAATGTCCTTTAGCATGATGCCCTCGTAACATTACACAAGTCACATTCCATAGATGGTGACAGTCTGCATTCTAACAAGCAGAAACATTTCCCGAAAACAGAGATCTACAGAGCTATTGTTCCGGTAAGAATAAATTACTAATTTAGATCTTTGGAATAAATTATACATTTGTAACCTTAAGGCCTGTTTCTTGTCTTGTTTACCCATTATAGTCTCTCAGGAGGTCTTTGTGTCCCAGGAGCAATTCCTCATAATCAAAACCTTGTGGAACAAATGAAGAATACAGACATAGGGTTGTCTCAGGACAAATATGCACGCCATGTATTCACACACTTAGAAAGTCAGATAAAACAACCATTTGGCACATTTTTAACAAACATTATGAGATGATGCTATGTTGTACTAAATTCATCTGAATATGTATCGTTGATTTAGTCATATGTCAGCATTTTCAACAGTATTTGGACATATGAACATCACACCCATATGTGCTAATTGAACATTTCATTTCAAAACCAATGACATTAATTCTGCTATAACAGCTTTCACCCTTCTGGGAAGGCTTTCCATTCGGTGTTGGATTCTGTGATATCTGCAGGAATTTTCTCCCATTCCCACACTAATGTTGGCAGATGGGGTCTGGCTTGCTGTCATTCCAATTTATCCCCAAGATGTTCAGTGTGGTTCAGGTATGGGCTTTGTGCAGGCCAATCAAATTTTACTTGTTGATACTTACTTTCAAACCAATGAACATCTTCATCTATAGGGCATTTTTGGGCTAACACCAGCAATTTTTCACACTCACATTTACAAGCTCACCAATCACACATACTGTGGAAAAATTGGTCTAATTTTTCATTTCATTTGTTTAGGATGCAGTCCACATAACTGAAGAGGTTAAAATGTCATAGAGGCCATATGATCTTTAGTTTTCTGCTTATGAGACAGTTGCAGTATGCAGAATTTTTTATATGGTTTGACAGCTTGTTTCAGAGACAACGTATCTTTACCCACCAGCAGTCCCACCCATCTGTCTGCCAGTCATCTCTAATGTGATTTTTACTGGCTTGCACATCTGGTTTGGCTAGCCGGTGGTACTTGGCAGGGCCACTGAATTCACAGCTGCTGGCTCTTCCCACATCCTCTTCAGCAGGAATTCTGGTAAAGCCATCCCCATGGATTGTTCTTCACCCTACTGAGTGCTCAATGCTCCAGAAGTGATTGACAGGTCTAAGACAACTTGATATGGTTGTTTTATTTGCCTCTGAGCCACACTGCAGCCCAACTTGGAACAGGCAGTATGTTGAAATTATTTGTTGCATTAGTCTTGGTTAACACTGTGAAAACCTACAAACTGAATATTTTATCACAATTTTGATGAATCAATTTATAGTAAATTTTTCGTATTCTGCACTGTAATCACTGAACTTTTAGTATTTATTTTACTGTATTAAACACAGAAAATGCATATACAGTATATTACCCTTAGTAAATATATGATAAAAACTCATTCAATCTATATTGTCTTTTACTGTACATATGACCAATTTGCAGTGTAAAAAAAATTTGCTTTGCACTTTCATTTCTCGTATACCTGAAAACATGGCCTCATTAAAAATATTTTTTTGTTGTTGTTGTGCTTGTGTATTGTGTACTACTTGCTGTGACCGAGGAGAGTTGAGTACTATGGTGAGGTGACTAATTAACGAACTTCACAGAGAGAGGAGCTGTTGAGGATATTTGTGACAATAACAAGCCACACCAACAGGAAGCAACCCTCCTGAGCTGATCCCACAGAGTTCCACAGCACAGACAGCAGAGCCAAGTATTAATGACTCAAATTAATGAGGGCTGTTTGGAGAGTAATACAGAGCAACCACAATTGTTAACAAGATTTGTGACTTATTTGTCTGATGCACAAAGTTCAGGAAGTATCCTGTAACTGATGCCCAAGGAACCAAAATGGAACATAGTCTCATGACAATTCGTCACAATACTACAATGTGGTGTATTCGTAACAATTTGAATAACTTAAACGTCAACCAATCACATTTACACACATCAGGCCTTTTAACATTAATATCATGATTATTTTTATGCTCTGGGTAGGGCAAGGTGTTGCACTTTACGGTATAGGGATGGGGTTAAAGTTATGCAAACACAGTTTTGGATTAACATGGAACAAACGGCACATTGGGAACTACAAGGGCATGAGGAAAGCATCTCTCACTGGTAGGTGTATAACTCATACTATTTAGCATGAATTCGCCACCACTTAGTATTGTGACAAATTCTCATGAGATCGGGTTAAACACAGGAATGTTGTAAGTAAGAAATAATTGATAACAGACCATTGAATTATTGAAAAATAATAATTAAACATCATGTAAGCTTAAGCACTTCTCAGCAGCAATGATTATCGCCATATATCCATTGAAAACCTTAACAACTGTTTTCAACCCTATTGAGATGCAGGTGTATGCTGATATGACAGCTGTTTTTTGCTCGCGGGTAAGTGGATGCGTAATATGTATACAGTATGTATGTGTGTCCACGTGTGTGAGAGCTAAAGAGAGGGGGAGCGTGAGGGTGTTTCCCAGAGATATTTTAGATCATATAGAAGTTTTGTTGATCGAGTGTATATTGCTCTTATACAGCTCAAGCCTTCGTTTCTAGTTTGAAAACGTCACTTTAGAACTAGCAACAGAGGATACGCTGCTTTTCGGAATTGGAGTAACAAGTGTGCGTGTGTGCGAGCGAAAGATCCATTATAGCAATGTGAGGCTGATTAGGGCGAAATACATTGAAACATAAAAAGTTTCACATATTAAAAGTTTTTTCGGATTATAGAAATTGTTGTACTGAAACAGCTCTATTTGTTGGTCACGACACGAGTCTCAATGTGTGTGTGTGTGTGTGTGTGAGAGAGAGAGAGAGCGTGTGTAAGTGTGGGGGAGACGAGGGAGCTTTTCAACCAAAATTGAAATAAATGTAGGATATAGACATTGTTTTAGGTTCTTACCCGATTTACTTTAACCAATGTCTTAGTTTTAATTGGTTATTTTGCTGTGGTAGCATGAACGGCTCTTTGAAATTACTGAAATAATTTGACGAAGTGATATCTAACCATTATGCGGTCAAGTCCTGGAACTACTTCATAGCCCTGTGTTTACTTGAAAAATAATTACACACCTTAGAACATCCTTCAACCAATCAGAATCAAGCATTCAACAGACCCGTTGTATCTGCCTTATTTTTCAGTAAAACTAGGGTGCCGCCATTAGCAACACTGAATGTGGACCACTTCCGGTATAAGCCACTTCCAGCTATTTTAGGTATGCAAAAATACAAAAAAACAGTGATATATCATAATCATTAATTACGATTTTCAGAAACTCGCTGGTTTTGTGCGCATATAGTTTTACAGTTTATCACATTTTGCCATCATTTAATCACACACTGTTGCACTGGCAGAATGAATGAAATCAGGCACTGACACAGACAGTCCTGGGCGCCATTCGAAAGGCCTCCACAAACTTTACACAATCAGCAGAGAGAAGAAAGATGCAGGGAAAATGCTGCTTCAACTTTCTTTGCACCTAAATGGCATCTTATTTCATCTTGTAAAAATAATAAACGCATTTAACTCGCCGTTCTTGTCAGAGAGCATTCTCTCTTTCTTAGCAGTGTATAGTAAACAGACACAAAGATCTCGCATTCTGCATGGCTTAAGAAATATCACATTTGGAAATAAATAAAGGCATCATTGGAGGTTATGCAGGTACATATGAACGGAGGTTTACATGGAGAAATGAAAAGATGATCACAGTCTCGGTAAATAAAGAAGCAGATTTTATTACCGTCTCAAAACAACAACACACAGCAACAGGTGAACGATTTACTTACTCTTTTTCTATAAATGTTGACATTAGAAAATTATCCAACATTGGCAGATAATTCTGCTGTACATCCTGTGGTTGTGTGATAGTTTATAAACCCAGATCACTAACTCTGTTATTATAACCTTCTAGTTATTTGCATTGCGGTCAGTGCCAGCTGAAATTTTTCACATTCACCGGAAATGCAGCCACTGCCTACTCCCAAAATAAAGTGGATAACCACTGATATATATATATATGGAACTGGATTGCTCATTACATAATATCAGTAAAGCCACTCTGTCTCCATATTGCTATTCCCAAACATTCCAATGTCCCTATTGGCTTAATAGGAAATTATCTCCTTTCAGTGAGTAAACATTAGTCGTTTAGTCAACGATTTTGTACCTGAAATCTGCAAGTACATCCCTACAATGCAAACATCCCACACAAGTATTTATTTATTTAAATTCTGGATTTTTTTCCTGTTTCTTGAAAGCTTGAGCGAGTTATGTATATCTATATCAAACAGTATCCACCTCTAACAAACTTAATCAGTGAACAGATCAGCTGAATGTAAAAAAAAGTTTACTGAAACTGGGATTAGATATAAACAGGCCTTTTTTTTTAGACTTATTTATTGTGATCATCGAAGTGTTTGTTCAGAGTTACTTGTTTTATGTTTTTAAACATGTATTTATGACATGTATTCATGTATGACTACAGAGAGCACTTCAATATGAAAACAAGCAAATCCCGGGCATTTAAGGCAATTTATGAATCCCTGTCTGACTTTTTTAAAGTTCCTTTTGGGGGTAAGGACATATTGTCACCCTAAACAAGCAGATATTACAACTTTTCCTACTAGCAATACAACTTGTGGACAGTATTGCCGCTTCCTTTGGTGATTGTTGTGCTGCACTGATAGGCTGAGCACCGGGGCAGGTGAATGCTCTGACATCTCGATCGGCGTATATCTTCTCACAAATATTATCCTTAACAAGATAAATTAAAACTTAAACATGATTGTCAGGAGAGGGTGAAATGCAACTGTCATATCCGCAGGTCGGAGGGGTCAGTCAATGATGCTCTGTGAGAGTTTAGGCATACAAATATAAGCTGAAATGGAAATGGCGGCCAGGCCTATTTCTCTTCCCAGTCCACCCCTGGTCAGCAATCCAGTTCTATACATATATATCAGTGGATATAACTCAATTTAATAAATTAATCTGAAGTGTGTTTTTTTGTTTTTGCACAGAAGCAGAGATAGGTACAGTACATACATATACATTTGTACATACAAATGAAAATAAGTAGGCTTTGCAAAGCTGTAATCTGTGCAATGGGCAGCTACATTTAAGAAGCTGTAATTTAAAATGTTTTTGATTTGTTTAATATTTGCTGGTCACTACATAATTCCTATATTTTCAATTGTATCATTTCATAGTTTAATCAGATTATTAGGATTATAACATGGAACATTTTGTTCACCCTTTTGACTGGTGCGTATACATAAGCAAATGCATATATAATTTAAGAGCTGTGAGGGTTAGCAATAGGACTCCATCTAAAGGAGTTTAAGGTAATGTGCTGTGTTCCAAAGCACAACAGCAGCATGAAAAGTGATTTTTGACCCTGGTTTATTCTGGTTCATCTCCACTTGTTTCTGCCAACCAACCAATGACAGATCAATATACAACATGCATATGATTTCAATGGAGTAAAAAGCTTCCACAGGTCTCAGTACTGTGGCATAATGCCAGGTTTTCTGATTGAGCTACACAGCGTGGGGATAATCCATGGATTTTCCTGTTTTCAGAATGGGAAAATGTGTCCGTGTCTCCTCTGCTCTGTAGAGTCCTGAAATAGCCCTCATTAATCCTCATGCATTCATAATCACCAGCTCTCTGCCATTTTTATCACTCTGAGAGCAGAAATCACAAATGAAGCCAAAGCCTTAAATTACAAGCAGCCCATCTTGCAGATCCTGGCACTACTCTTTCAAAGCGTTGTTAAGAGTTGTTAAGATGGGTTCTTATCTGGTTTCCTACAGCGAGACAGAAAGAGACTTAGTGTCTCTTTCATATGAGAGACACTCTCCATGAAAGAGCCACACTACTGCAGTATGCTGATACTGTTGTGGTAAAATATGAACTGAATGACCTTGTTTAGTGTGATTCTCAATTGGACAATCTAGCAAGTGACGAAGATTGTAAGAGTGTTGCTATAGTTTTGAATTTTGTGTATAGTTTTCGTTTCAATTTTTTATATTTTTCAAATTGAAAATGGACAAATTTTAAATGTCCTTTAATTTTAGTTTTTTATTCTAACTTTAAACTGTTAGTTTTTCAGTGTTTTTCAGTTCGTTTTCTGAATATTTAGTTTATGTTTTAGTATTTTTGGGCTGCGAAAATTAATGCATTAACTGATCACACTTATTCTTATTTAGAGATAGGAGGTTGAAACTTCTGCTGCTGAAATCGGTCTGTGCTTAGCTAAATTTGAACCACTGCCCCCAGTGGCCAAAGATGTAGTTGTTGCTAAATGTTTTAGCCAGTTTCCAGGCTAAATGTCCACAGGGTGGCACCAAAAGGGAGTTGTATTTTTTACTGTAGTTGTAAACTATGTAATATAATCAACAGGAATACATACTGTATTTTAATAACCTTAACCAAAACCCGACCATAAACCTAATAGTGTTTTTACTATTTTGTGGAATTTTCTTGCTTAATGTGAACATTTTAAATTTAAAAATAAAATGTGGAAAAAAATAGCTAAATAGAATGTGTAGTCAATTTGAGATATTTTTGGAATAATGTAAATAATGTTATGTATGTAAATGTATGTAGGTTTAGTTTCAGTTTTTCCAGTTATATTTTTATTAATGTTTTAATTAAACATTTGTGTTAATTAATTATAAAAACTATGGGGTGGACACAGAATTTCCAAATCAGCAACATTTCATCAGACAGCTGCCACCAGACACAGGAATAGTGCATGCTGTGTGCCAAGAGCTTTACTAAAGTTTGATATATGCTTGTATTCTAAGCAGGTATCTTACATAGCATATTTTTACTGCAGAGATGAAGATGCTCCTCTTTGCAAACATTTCTCCACTGTGAAAGTCATGCAAGGGTCAGGCTTTGTTGAGGTTCCACAGAGAACAAGACAGCTCTGTGAAGTTTCTAAAGAGGAGATGCCGCAGATGCCTACAAACACAGAGATGCGCAAAGGTTTTAGCTGTAATTGTGTCTCGGGTGAGCCAAATGCAAAGTGAACAGAGAAGAGAATGGAAGAATGATAACTGCAGAGTTATTAGAAATTCCCTCTGATCTTTAGACATGGAATCTGTTAGGTGAGGATTCCCTGCAGAGTCAGAAAGTCTTACCAAAGCCTGGAGTTACATAAGACACATAGTCAACACTATCTGCTCTATAAGAGGCATAAATCCAGTCTTAACAAGTTTCTGGTATCATTATTGGCAGGCATGTAATTGCATGTTTTATCTTTGTCACACGGCCCAAGACTGCCAAAGACATGTGCCCAGTGATGTCATGGGACCATGCTTAGAAACTGCGTAAAAAAGCAAGATAGCTTCAGAAATATGTATTTTTGTCTACTAGCCTGTCCCATTCCTAATGTTAATTAGACAATACAGAACAGATGGTAAATTCTGTGTGATGCTAGTTAAGGTCAACTTACTTCACAGATATATGGGTTGCATATATATCATGCCCTCACAGTATGCAAACATACTGTTAGTTTATAAAGATCACCCTGTGTTAAAGGCTCTGTAAGAAAACCAAACATGCCAATCAGATATATTGGTTTGTCCTTTCAGGTCATAACCTCAGAATGCTTCCAACATTTTTAACAGTGAGACTTGATGGCTGTATAGCAAAAGACCAACATGTGGAGCCATTTAGGGGGTTTGGACCTACTGATATCTCACAAGAGGTCTGCACAGGCTTTAAAATGTAACCCAAACCCAACCCGTAACCGAGACTGCATCCGAGACTGCGTACTGTAAGATTTAAAAAAAAAAAATTGGCCATTTATCAACTGCTGAATCTCTCCAGAACAAACTGGAATCATGTGTAACAAACCATCACTTTAGGTGCTCTTCAGAACGTCAAACTTCTTCAGAACGTCAAATCTTTGTGACACCTGTGCTAAAAACAAGATAGCAACACAATGAATGAAACAGAATGCATGTGTCTCGACATGCATTTCTGAAACTTGAAGTTCTTTTTAATTTGACATGGTGGCTAAAACATTTAGACGTCCTGTGCACGTTGTGCAACAGTCAAAGACGGCCATCCAGCACAGGTTTACATAGGAAAACAATTGAAAAACTAAGCAAACGGACGCAAAAACTAGACCGTTTACATGTTGAATTCACACTCATGTTATTTCAAACCCATTGACTTCCTTTCTTCTGTGGAAAAACAAGAGGAGATGGTAGGCAGTAGGACAAACTCAGTTATCATTAATTTTCATTTAAATGGGGGAACAAAAAAAGATTCAAGAAAAGTGAATGGTGATTGAGGCTGCCAAACCCTTACATTATGTTTTTTAGTTCATTCCTTTTCTTGTTTTGCGAAAGAAAGAAAGTTGTACGGGTTAACAACATTAGGGTGAGTAAATGATGACAGAATGTTCATTTCACTAAATCAGTATAAATGTATAAAAAAATCCCCCACTGATGGATTGTTTCTCTATGCATACTGACAGTTTTCAGGACAGGCATGAATCCAAATGAGATTCATTTTCCCCTTCAGTTTAGTGGATGTCTTCCATTCTCTCTGATCCAGAGTCTTTGAAAATGACTTTGAGAAGAATTGAAAAGCTGTAAAAGAACGAGGCTCCGTGGATCTTTGTTGAAACTATTATTTCAGTGTTTGTCGTAGCTCGTCTTACAGCTTTCTGAATAAATAAGCGTGATTATGCCCATAACGGGTCTCCGTGGCAACAGCCAATTGCTGCATGCTGAAATTGGCCTGAGGGCTGTCTGGGGTCCTTTCAGTCTTTAATTCACAGATGTTTTCCAAGTATGTTTTTAAGAATCTGGGAAAGATGTGATGTGAATGTGACTGATTAGTATAAAAATAAACAAAAGAACAGCAGGATAGTCAAAACACTGGAAAAATATTTCACATCGTGTAACACGTAAACTGCCAGAGATTTGGACATACTAAATCTGAAGATTTTAGTGCACTGAATATGTGTCCAGCTGTGTGATTTTCACAGTCTGCAGTGACTGTGTGTCAGCAGTGCCCTGGACACCATATGCCATTGATTTACTTTCATCCTCATATCTCCCCACAGCAGGCACCTGATTGGCTATCTACCTCTATCGGTGTCAGAGGTGCCTCCACCAATCAGAGGTGTTTTTAGACACAAATATCTGAAGTAGTAATAATGTGGAATGTGCTGCCTCAACATGTGCTGTCAGCTGTAAAGTGTACTACTAAAAGCATTCAGACTTGCTTGAGGGAGTGTAGAGAGAGAGAGAGAGAGAGAGAGAGAGAGAGAGAGAGAGAGAGAGAGAGAGAGAGAGAGAGAGAGCGCGAGCGTGGGAGGAATAGAGCAAAAAAATAACAGTGAGTGAGGGAGCACTAAACATTTGATGAGAGGGCTACAGTTTATGTTGTGAGGCTAGACTCAGCTGTGTGCACTATTTGTCCATCAATTCAATAAAAAGGCCTCAAGCAAAGAGCTCTTCAAAATCTTGCTAGACCAGTTAGACTTATTCCATATACAGTAGTCTGTTCATTTCTCATTTCCACTTAATGAAATAAAGGCTGCATTTTTGCAAATAAATTATAACAAGAGAATGACCATCTGTCAAAGTTGAATTTGTTTATCAGGCATATGAAAGAGACATTTAGGCCTATAGCATATATTCAATCAAAGAGGTGGGACTATGTAATATCTATTGTATGTCCTTAGTGTATACTTTCTATCAATCTTCCCATGTGCTTTCCAACCCATCTATAATGTGTCTGTAGCCTACAGTATCACTATTATTGTACTTTTAAATTTATTGTACAGAACATACATACACAATATTGTATTTTGTACAGTACTTTGCAGAGTACATTCAATTAACATATTTTGTATTCTATTCGATTCATTCAGTATATAGTAGCCTGTGTAGTATCTATTCTATTCTACACATTTACTACATAGTTTGTAAAATCCATTCTGTTCCATACATTTACAAGACAGTATTTAGAATCTATTCTATTCTATACATTTACTTTACAGTATGTGTTATCTATTTATTCTGTACATTTACAGTACAGTGCATTATCTATTCTATTCTATTCCATACATTTACTATATAGTATGTTGTATCTATTCTATTCTATACATTTACTAGACAGTATGTGTTATCTATTTATTCTGTACATTTACAGTACAGTGCATTATCTATTCTATTCTATTCCATACATTTACTATATAGTATGTTGTATCTATTCTATTCTATACATTTACTAGACAGTATGTATTACCTTTCCTATGCTATACATTTACTATACAGTGTGTAATATATATTCTATTCTTTACATTCTCTATAGTCTGCATTATCTATTCGATTCTATAAATTCACTATATACTATGTACTCTATTATCTATTCCATTAATTTCCTATATAGTTTTTAGTATCTATTCTATTCTATACATTTACTAGATAGAATGTATTATCTATTTATTCTAGAAATTCACTATATAGTATGTACTCTATTATCTATTTTATTTCATACATTTACTATATAATATGTAGTATCTGTTCTATTCTGTATTTACTTTACAATATGTTGTTTCTATTCAACACATTTACTATATACAGCAGTACGGTATGTAGTTTTTATTCTATACGTTTACAGTAGGCTATATAGTATGTGGAATCTAGTCTGTTCTAGCTATTTACTAGATAGTATGCATTATCTATTTATTCTATAGATTCACTACATAGTATGTGTATTTGATTCTATACATTCACTATATAGTATGTACTGAATTATCTATTTTATTCCATACATTTACTATATAGTACGTAGTATCTATTTTATACTATATATTTACTATATAGTATGTACTATATTATCTATTTTATTCCACACATTTACTATATAGTATGTAGCATCGGTTCTATTCTATATTTACTTTACAATATGTAGTTTCTATTCCATGCATTTACTATTTACAGTAGTATGTAGTTTTTATTCTATACATTTACTATAGGCTATGTAGTATGTGGTTTAATTTCTGTTCTAACCATTTACTATATAGTATGTAGTATCTATTATCTATTTATTTTATAAATTAACTTTATAGTATGTCTATTTGATTCTATACATTCACTATATAGTATGCACTCATTTATCTATTTTATTCCGTACATTTAATATATAGTATGTAGTATCTGTTCTATTTTATATTTACTTCACAATATGTAGTTTTATATTCCATACATTTACTAAATACAGTAGTACTGTATGTAGTATTTATTCTATACGTTTACTATGCTATGTAGTATGTAGTATCTAGTTTGTTCTAACCATTTACTATATAGTATGTAGTATCTATTCTATTCTATACATTTACAATACAGTACATAGTTCTTTTATATTAATTTCCTATAAAGTATGCAGTTTCTATTCAATAAATTTTCTATACAGTATTTTGTATCTATTCTATTCAAAATATTTACTATATAGTATGTACAACCTACTTAACTTTCATATATGTGACTGAGTGCATATATGTGACTGAGTCTGTCCAAACAATCATCTTTTTGTTTGTTAATTTTTATTTTTGTTTGATTTGTTTGTTTGAGAGTCAGTGGAAAATTCACCTTGTTGCACTTTTATGTAAGGGTTTTTTTTTTTACCATCAGTCCTATTGATGTAACTCATTATGGACACATGCTGGTTTAGACTGGCTCGATGAGGCATTCAGATGGTAGACAGTGACCTGAGAGGTGTGTTTCACAGGTCTGCACTATAGACAGAAAGAGTCTGATTGGCTATTTAAATGTGTAATTCTGTATGTCTGACCAAGCATCACCTGTTGTTGAATATTTTTGTGTATTTTTGCAACTGTACATGTATGTCTGAACTTTTGCATGGAGTATTTTTGTATGTGTGTGTGTGTGTGTGTGTGTGTGTGTGTGTGCGCGTGTGTGTGTGTGTGTGTGTGTGTGCGTGCATGCAATTGGCTAACTGGTATCATATTACTGGAACAAGCCCAGCTACCGATAATCTTGTTTACACAACCATTAGAGCCCCTCACTCAGTGCCTCTCTGCTGGCTTGGCTGGCCTCTCCTTCACTCCCCATAAAAGTACACATCATGGGCTGCAGCCCAACTCCTCATGGCTGTGTCTCTCAACACAAACACATGGCTCTCTGTGTGGGAAAAGACACAGTGGTGACTCATGGGTCATGTTTCCAAGCACAAACCTCCTCTGTGTGGCTTTAATGAGTATATTGCTTTAGCAACCATGAGAATAACTAAGCATTACAGCAGAGACAGCTCAAAGTCTCCACACCTGTAAGACTTCCCTGCTGAAAACACAAGCTTTAGATTAATTTCCATGCTGATTTAGGCAGGTTCATACTTGTTAGTATTGGTTAGTGCTAACTAGCTGGTTAGGTTAGTTAAAAATCCTGGTGGAAATACCAGCACATTAGCATCCCAAAGGTAGCAACACAACCTTTGCTGGTGACAGCAGGGGTTTCAAGTGTTCTTCAAAGTGTTCATCTGTATTTATTGCCCTTAAGACTGGTTTAGCTGTAAAATCAGAGTGGCTTTACCTCTCATAGTACTCTGCAGCACGTGACAGGCTAAGACAGACAAACAATGTTCATATATGAATTTAGTACAGTAGTGTTTATATGCATGTGTCCTCAGCTTTTAGGCATGTGATCCAGGCTCAGAGAGATGGATACTGCTTTCCACCCACAATCTGGCCTCAGCAGGTGTTGCACCTGGTCCCCCCAGACAAGGTATGTACTGTATGCTGAGAGGCTTGTGGCTCAAGCCTCCAAAATAATCACCAGCAGCATGAGCAAGGGTTCAGGAGTGAGAGTGTGGGTATGTAAGGTTAGGTAGACAATCAGCACACATGTGAATGTCACTCCTTTTGGATGACACGCTTCAGATACTACATGAGCCATGTTTGGAGTAATCCAATAACAAAGTAATTAGTTACTGTATTCTTATTACATTTTAGTCACAAAAAAGTAGTGTAATGCATTCAATTTTAAATTCTTGTAATCATATTACAGTTACAGACTTTAAATTAACTGAAGTACTTTTAAGTACTTTATAGGGTTATGCTTATTTCTAATATATTTTTTATGTAGAATAAAGGAATTATGGCCCGTAAAGTGCTGTGTATGACCTGTCTATAACAATGAACAAGGATATAGAAATTATTTAGAATTTGTTGAGTGGAAAAGTATTTTAGAAAGTAACTTAGGAAGTAAAGCAAGGAAGTAAAAAAATTAGTAATGTGATTACTTTTTCAATGAAGTAAGTAGTAAAGTATTCTGATTAAAATGTTAGTAATTTTTAGTGGATTACTATTTTACCAACACTGTGTGTGAGTCAGTTTGTGTGTGCTTTGTGTGTTTGAATGTACAAAGCATGTAGTGTATGTATGTGTTTTTGTGCATGCATCGGCCTATATGTGTTAGTATGAATGTATCAGTATAGAAATATTATTATGGCCAGTAACTGATTTGATGGCCATAATGTAACTGAATTTCTATATGGAACAACAGTACGATTGCAAGTGTAACATTACTTTTATATAACAGTTCAAAACCCAGTAAATATTGTTAACGCACTAATATAATAATTATATTTACTTATGATTAAGACAAAAATTGTCCAGTTAGTTTGGGCATTTCTTCTCCACTAGAGAAAATATTTCTAAAAGATGCCGAAGCATCAATCAAAGCTCCACTCTCGGCACTGCTGTCATATTCTGATTTTAAACTAGAGGTGTTTTGTTTGTAAATTATTCAGTGTTTTTGAATGAATAATTCTCGTTCACTTCCATTGTTACGGTAGTGAATGACCCGGTGTCAGTTGAGTCAGTTGAATCAGTTGAGTCAATGATTGAAAGACTCACTCATACTATAAAAGACACTTATTTGTCACTACTACTTACAAATGGCCACTGAACGAATCAGTGAATTAAATCAAGCATAGATAACACTTTAGTACTTTAAAAACCTTGGTATGGAAAATGAGAAAGCTGTTCAATTTATTTTGGTTGATACCAATTTATTCACCAATATATCATGCATCCTTATGGGCAAATGTGCATGCTGCCATCTTTTCTGCATCATCACTACTTACTTACGCAGCAATGATCAATACATATATGTTTCATGTTATATAACCCGCAGTTTTACACATTTCTGATGCTGACCCTCGTCGCTCCTCACAACTTGCTTTCCGGCCCCTGGAGCTATGCAGTAAAAGATAATACCATACGTGAAATGCGCTACAGTCACAGATTGTAGAAACACAGGCTAATTTGTGAATCTGCTGATTGACAGCATGCATTTAAGCATGTTCATGTGCTGTTAGGGTTTTTTAAAATAGCCCAGAAAAGATGGACCAAGGGATCACACGAAAATACACCCTAGCAGTGGCCAGACATCTGTGTGTGGCCGTGTATGATTGTGGGAGTGTATTGCTTCTAAGACCTTTGGCCTACTACGTGCTATAGAAGTCATTTGAAGGGCGCGGTAGTAAACTCGGAGAGGCTCTGACTCATGGCTCCCAGCTGTAACAAGAGAAACTGCACCTTAATGGTGTACAGTTACCAATAATAGCGCTGCACACATCACACATTTCTCATACAGGGATGTTGTTCATTGTTGGGATAATTTAACAAGAAATTACAATTAATTAATATACCGTTGTATGGCTTGTTCCAAACATGTATGACTTTCTTACATGGAAAACTAAATGAGATGTTGCTGCTCTTTTTAATTCAGTGAAAGTAAATGGTGACCACAGATTTCATTGCATGAAAAAGAGCAGCTTGATTGGCAATAATTAGTTTATATTATGGCTAATATCTACTTAGATGGTCATCACATAAAAATAAATAGCAGCTTTCGAAATCGGCCAAAATGAATGGTGTGTTTGATGTTATAAATCTATACTTCTACAGCTATCTACAATACAGTATACAGTTTGAAGGATGTGAAGGTGAGTAAAATTTTCATTTTTAAATTGAACAGGTCCATTAACGCTGGTAAATCATGTGGAGATGAAGCTCTAGAAGCTTCATACTGTATCCTGTAGCTCAGTAGAGGTGATTATACAGCACTAAATATAGTAACGGCAGTGGTGTTTAACATGAGCTCCACAGCACAGGATAACAAAAAAATGCAAGGGCTTACAGTTGGCATGTTGAGATTAATGTTGCTCTGAATCACATTTTTTGTGATATGTTGAAACCATCACGGTAGTGTTGTAAATGTTTGTGCCGGAAGGGAGATGTGGTGCCAATGCTCAGGGCCATGTCCACCATATTAATAGGGACTCGTCCTCCTCAATATTTAGATTAGTGGCCGATCAATATGGATTTGTTTTTCTAGTGATAGACCAATATATCAGCCTGGCCCATTCAATAACTGTCAATAACTATCCTATTGGCTGATTAACAGAAGTGGTCATCCTATTTTCATGTCCAAAATCTACAGACAGTTTTGTCAATGGATGGTGCACTTTTTCTGTTTTCAATTTTTTTTAATCAATTAGATTTTAGATTAATGGAGTGTTCCAAATTACAAACTTTAGTACTTTTCTACACCATTTAAATAATGCGAGTAGTATGTTTACACTGAAAATGCAACGAAAAGAAGTGTACTACAAATGCCCGAATGATGTGCTTCTTACATTTTAAATGTATTTATTTAGCAGATGCTTTTATCCAAATGTGACTTATAAATGAGGAAAACAAAAATAAGTGATTCATCCTAAAAGAGACAGTAGGAAGCAACGTGCTGAAATACAAAATAAAAAAATTGCTTAGAGAAATAAACATAGAGAGGAAGGTGAAAGACAAGAGGCAGAAGAATGGATAGATTTTTGTCCCCGAGAGTGCGTTAGTAGGGTAGGGTCAAGTGCAGTGTCTTTAGGTGTTTTTTGAAAGAGGCTAGAGAAACAGCTGTTCAACTGAATAATAAGTGTGGAAATTACTCAGCCGTTGCGGTTTGCCCTATAGGAAAGTGCAGAGTTACCTGGCCGTGACAAAACAATAGTAATTAATGGAGAATATGGCAACTAGCAAAACTTCTGTGAAAACACTACCTTGTAAATGCAAGTTCAATGCTTTTCAGTCACCTTACTCTGTGTGGATATGTATGATATTTGAGATACCGTGTAAGGGTTGAACTGACGGCTAATGTGCTAAAGCTAGCTGCAACAAATTGCGAGCATTTGAAACGTCACTTCTGTCAACTGAAAAACAGCGAATGCTTCCGTGTAGTAAAAAAAAAGTTGTCTTCCATTTGGGGCGATATGAAACTTTTAAACTTTCAGTCAGTGTAAGTGCATAGCGTATAGTGTGTTATCTGGGACACATTAAAATGTATAATTCACATTAATGTATGAGGGAAAGGGAATATCTTATGCCCCGAAACTGGTCAACATTTATTTTAAGTTTTTCACTATTTTTTATCACCTTTTTGATTTCACGGATTTATTTTAAAATAAAAGTGCAAATATTCTGTAGTATCTCTAATTAATATGATATTGTAATTAATATGAGGTCATAAAATCAACATAATAATTATAAAATTATTACCAAAATGCTGTTTAAAATATTTTTAGATGGAGTATAACATGTCACACTCAACTTTCCAAAGGCACTTTTGTCAACTAGCAAATTAATGTATAAATAAACGTTAATTTAATATATGGAATTTTGTTTGCATATTTTTTGCTTTCATTTATTGTGTACAGCAGTTTTGCTGTACCATTATATATTCTTTTATTGATTGATACTTTACAATCTTGATGCAAATTTTATTTGCATCAAGATTTTACATGGTCCCCAACATGTGACCACAATCACCAGTTTCAAAAGGACAGCTTACCTAATATATACCAAGATAAATTGACATTACAGTATATTGGTCACCCTGCTCTCTAGATATAGGCCATCTGTTATTAAAGTAAAAAAAAGAATAAAAAAATAACCAATATAGGTTCTTAAATTTAGATTTTTAAAGGACCGATCCCTAAATTTTAACATAGGCTTGAATGTTTCATTGTATCCTTGCCTATGTTTGAACAGCACTACAAGAAAAACATTTAAAGCACACTGAAGCACAAACTGCTTACACTTAGCCGCAGGAAGACTTGTCGAACCGTAGCCTCTACTTTGTCTTAAAGCCTGGTGACAGGAACGAGAGCAGCTTGGATTTCTTAATGAGATCTCTTTTTACTCACAGAACATTATTCAGCTGTGATTCACCTCGAGAGTTAAGGGTAATATTAGGTAGGGGAGTTTTAAGGTTTACGTGGACTCTTGGCCTTAGTGTGTGCGTGTGTGTGTGTGTGTGCATGTGCGTGCGTGTTTGTGTGTTTGAGAGGTATGGTGAGTGTGTGAGGTGAATGTCTGACTGAGTACAAGCACACAACAGAATGTCAGAGGTCTCTGGGGGAGAATGGAAAGCAGACCTGACAAGAGCTCGGAAGAATCTGAGATTGATAAGATGGAATGTGCACACACACATTAAGTGTAATTCGAATCTCAGGGGTGCAGCAGAGATGCTTGTGTGCGAGTGAGCACGACTGTGTGCGACCTCTACGAGGATTGTGTCACTCCACATCCCTTCATTGTGCTCAGCTGAAGTTAGTGCAAGTCAAGTAAGGATGGGCAATACCACTTTTCTTTTCAGTCCGATGTAAAGTATTATACAACGTTTAGTTCGGTCCTCAAATCTGATTGGACGAGAGGTCGCACCATAAGCACGGGGACGTTTTACTGTTTGTATCACTCCAATTGTGTTAATGGAATTCCAACCATATAAGAGCTGCTAGATGTGTGAATTTTCATTCACCCCATGAAATTAAAGATATCAGCCAGCATGTGGTGACAAAACACCGTCTTGTGTGTGCTATGAGCGAGTGGAGCTGATGTTGTCAGTCAGTATGTGAGTTTCTTTGAACTCATCTGGAATTGTCTCTCACTCTATGATCACTCAGATTACTACTACAACACTATAGCTGAGAAATAGAGTTAAACAAACAGCTTCAGCATTACTGCCTATCACAGCTGACAGACAGAGTAATCAAACACGCTCAGGGCGCCTTCTTGATACAACTCTCAGAGTTGGGAGAAGACATAAACTTTCAACACGGTGGAAGAGAGAAAGCCTTCTGTGTTAGTGTCAAAATAATAGTTCCCCAAGAAATATACAAGAATGAAACTGGCATCCTCCATGTTTTCTCTCCAACAACAAAACGCTTGAACATGAGTTAAATACTTTAATTCAGATAGCATGTATGGTAACATCACTCCAGGATCAGAGTGGATTACTATCACACACGGCTGTGGAATAGAATTAACACTAACAGCTAGAGCATCACTGAAACAGATGCAGGTAATTACATGCTCAGTCTCTCTCTCTCTCTCTCTCTCTCTCTCTCTTTCTCTCTCTCTCTCTCTCTCTCTCTCTCTCTATCTATCTATATGGATTAAATGTTATGCCTAACTGCACATTTTAAATTCAAACTTTAAATGAATTTATATTTGAATAAGTTCAAACAAATAAATGTTAAATTAATTTAAATAAAGTTTAAATTAACTGTAATAAACAAACGTCATGCAAATCCATTACATTAAATGACATCGATTGATTTTCAGAAAAGCAGTTTTCAATTTATTAGTAATATAAGGTCTGTGGTTAACATTAGGACTATTTAAAGAGACTTTCACATTAAGTTCTACAACATAAATTACACACAGTCATACCTCAAAATGTGAATTTTGAAGCCATTGTGTATATTTAAAAAACTTTAATGGGTTACATTTTATGTGAGGATCCTTTCATTAAAACATTAGTATCTGAAAAATTTATATTTCAGGATTGGACTGCCAATCCAACTTCATTTGTTCCCCTTTCTCAGTCATGCAGTCAGGTAATCAAATTGGATTGTAATTTAATCTGCCTCTCATTTATTTACCTATTAGAGAGTGCAACAAACATCTGACTCAAGCACTCGCAAACTCCCCGAAGAGAATCCATTCGTAGGTTAAACCAGTTAGTGGGACTGTGGAATAGTCACATTTTGCAAATCAGCCGGGGGCAGGGAGAAAGAAGTGTTTTGAACACACACACACACACACACACACACACGTTGGTGTGGCTATCCTTATGAGGACTCTCTATAGGCATAATGATTTTTATACTCTAGGAACTATAGATTCTAGACTATCCCCTAAACCTAACCCTCACAAACAACTTTCTGCATTTTTACATACCCCCCACCCAAAACAAAAAATCTCACACACAAATTCTTTGCCTATGAGCTGTTACAAGTACATGTGTCAAGCAGGGTTGCAGGAGCTCAGCAGAGACTTGATTTATTGTGCTGGATTATTCAAGACTAGTATTCTTTCATAGTGGGAGCCCTTGACCTAGAAAATAGGAATAAAAAAATAAAGAAAACTGAATGCAGGGATAGCCATGAAAAATGCTTATAACCCTTATAACCCAAAGCACTGGGAGACAGACTCTGTCAAGTTTGTCAGATTAACCTGTGCCATTAGTTTCCAGACAACTGCTGATTCACTGCTGGGATTCATCTGCCCCTGGTTTCCTTTGAATCAGATTGTTCAGTGCAGTGAACAGAGATGAATTAAAAGAACTAAAGACAGTGCAGACACTCACAAATTGTTGTTTCACATAAAGTTAATGCTCAGTTTCTTTAGGTGATTTTGGTTGAGAATGGTGAATACAGTCTGAAGCCCATCAGAGTGGGACACACATACCTCAGGTTGTATGTCTGGCCTTATTATTCAGACATACCGTAGATGGATCCTGCAATTCAATGTCTATCCAAGTGCTGTGCATCTATAGAAAAAGATACTGTAGAATGAGGCAATGAAGTTTGGCCATCATATTGTCACTCTGGAATTTTTTGGTAGTTTATAAAGCATTTTTTTTTATTATTATATGTTATAAATGACCAATAATTTCCTGCCCTGTCTTAATAATACTGTGAGTAAAAATGGTATAATATTAATAAAATAATATACACGCACTGAGTTTACTCAGAATGGTGCCAAAAACAAAAAACATTTAGTGAGCAGCAGTTCTGCAGACAGAAACACCTTGTTGATGAGAGAGGTCAATGAAGAATGGCCAGATTGGTGTGAGCTGGCAAAAAGGCTATGGTAACTCAGATAACCACTCTGTACAATTGTAGTGAGCAGAATAGCATCTCAGAATGCACAACATGTCGAACATTGATGCGGATGGACTACAACAGTAGAAGACTACCTTAGGAACTTTATTAAGACCACAGTTTTCCTCAGTGAGTGTACTGACAGTATATTGCATTACAACTCTTAATAGACTCAGTCATAAAAATGACAAAAGTAGTCATGAAAGAATAAAGAAACTGCTAAATGATTTTTTCAGAGACAGTTATCTGTCTAGTTTTAACTGTCTAGTTTAGTTTTTTGCTGTCATGAAGGAATTAGACACACACACACACACACACACACACACACACACACACACACATCAGTAATGTTGACGTCAAATGATGGATTGGGGCCATCAGGTCCATGTGTCATTCCATCAGTGATAGAAATGAAAAATTAAGGGAAAAAAATTTGATGCAGCAATAGACAGGTTCTCATGTCTTAACACAGAACATTTGTGCAATCAGGTAGTCAAAATACTGTAGAGTTTGTGTCATCTCACTGGAAATCCATTGCTAATTAGCAATCAGCTCTTTAAAAAGAAAACGGGTAGAAGAAGATGGGTTTCTTATGATGCCGTGTGTGTGTGTGTGTGTGTGTGTGTGTGTGTGTGTGTATCCTTGTTGAAACATTGATTGATCTGTGACTTGACACAAGGTATCAATGTGACCTGCATTGCTTCCTTGCAGTTAGACACAAATGTATGGATTCCAATGAAAGAGCAGATACTGTACTGTATATGAACTCTCTGTCTGAGTAAATGATGACAGATTTATAACTTTTTAGCAAACCATTCCTTTAAAGACACATCTCTGTATTTATAACATGATATCTGTCTTTCTGGCTGTAAATCTCATGAGATCACACTGTTTTTTTTGCCAATTTAGGCAAGCATGAAAAGGACACAAGTGCTTAGATTGCTTATCCTTTGAAATTTCTCCTTCTCACCACTAAACATAATTTCAGCCAATAGACCCCATTGACTCCTAGCTACCTCCAGTCTGTCCAATGCAGTTTAAAGCTGCCACTGATCCATAATTTCTCTCATCCATAATTAAGCCACCCCCTGCTCGACCCCTCATTCATAGGAACGCACTCTGCGTACTGTAGCATGCTGATGTCACTCAGCATTGTGAGAGTTTCTGCATGTATGTGCATGTGTGAGTGAGAGAGTTGGGGGGGGGGGGGGGGGGGGGGGTTAAAATGTATCTTCAGGGCTGCTCTCTACATATGTCAATATTTAATCAGTAGCTCTCGCTCTTCTACTCCCTATGGTTTTTACTCTTTTTTTTCACATTCTGAACTCAAGCACATAACAGAACAGATATTCTCCATTAGCTCTAATAGACATAGTGAGCAATCTGATATTTAAGTGAACATGAAATTAAAATGTACCCTATTTACTTTCCCAATCCATGTTCCTGGTCTTATTATGCACAATTGATCAGAGCATATTATTTTAATGAAAACGTCTAGGTTACGGATGTAACCTCCGTTCCCTGTTGGAGGGAACGAGACGTTGTGTCGAAGAAGCGACACTAGGGGTCTCTCTTGACCGCCTTTTGCATATCTGATCTATGAGAAAAGGCCAATGAGAAATTGGCAGACAGAATTTGCATGTCCTGCCCCCGGACATAAAGGAGGGGAAATGCATCTGTTTCATTCAGGATTTTTCTGAGGAGCCGATAATGGTTCAGCCGCAACAGTGACGTTGTGTCGAAGAAGCGACACTAGGGGGTCATGTAAGTGTACTGCTGAAAGCGACCGGCTGTGTCAGACTGCATGTACACTTCCCCAATGCCACACAAAATTGTCAGAGCCTTCTGGTTCTTTGCCCCCGACAGGGGGGAACAAGGCGACGCTGCCAAGCATGGAAGCAGGCTGTGCCAGCAGCGCCTTTTCTCTCTCTATGTTTCTCGCATAGAGCTAAAGCGGCTGGGGCCCTCATACGCATCGGGGAAGGCGATCATTCCCAGTTTCATATTCTTTTAGGGGGAAAAGACCCTGAGGAGGCCACACCTGCCCAAGCTGGGGGAGGTAAGAGTGGTGAAATACATCACATGGGCTTTTAGGTCACATGTGGAAAGTGGCACAGTGGTAGATCCTGCATCATTGGGAGGGAGGAGTTGCTACAGACATGGCGAACAGGGGGTAGTGGGAACTGCCCAAGGGAGACGCGGGTCCGCTCGCAAGGGGAACGTACCGCGGAAAATAGACACAGGGGAAGTCCATGTAGGAGGCCTGACCTTTGGAGCACCTATTCCAGTACAGGGTAGATTGAGTACCCGTGTTGGATTTGGTTGGCAAATTCCTCCACTGAATTCGTGGACCCAGAGGGCTAGGGAGGAGTCATCCAGGGAGCCGAGTTAGTGGGATATCCTGGGATAAGAGCGCACGATTTTACCTCGGCTGAGGGAAAGGGGCACTGAGAAAACACGGGACAAAACCGACTCAACTCTGAGATTGTAAAATCTCGCAAAGGTATTGGGTGTTGCCCAACCCGCTGCTCTGCATATGCCTGCTAGGGAGGTGCCCCTGGCCAGTGCCCACGGGGACACAACACTTCTTGTTGAGTGTGCTCGGACCCGCAATGGGGTGCACGGCCTGGGTGTGATAAGCCAATGTAACGGCGTCCACTACCCAGTGGGAAAGCCTCTGTTTGGAGACAGCGCTCCCTTTCTGATGTCTGCCAAAGCAGACAAAGAGCTTCTCAGAATGTCTAAAGCTCTGTGAGTGGTCCAAGTAGATACGTAAAGCACGTACCGGACACAGCAACGAATGGGCTGGGCATGCCTCCTCCTGGGGCAGCGCTTGCAGGTTCACTACTGGTCTCTGAAGGGGGTGTTAGGAATTGGGCATGTAGCCCGGTCGCGGTCTTAGGATCATATGAGTGTCTGCTGGACAGATCTCCAGGCAAAAGTCGCTGACAGAGAACACTTGCAGGTCCCCGACCCTCTTTATGGAGTTGAGCGCGATCAGGAGGGCCGTCTTCAGGGATATATTGAGACGTGGAAGTACGCGTCCTTCAGGTCTACCGCTGCGAACCAATCTTGATACCAGACGCAAGTTAAAATGAATCTTGCGTGAGCATTCTGAACGGGAGTTTGTGCAAGACCCAGTTGAAAACTCGCAAGTCCAAGATCGGTTGTAAGCCGTGGCCTTTCTTGGGTACGATGAAGTAAGGGCTGTAGAATCCCTTCGAGTAAGAGGGTCGCGATTTCCGCGACTGAATTGCATAACCAAGTCGAATGGTCCTAGCCAGCCAGCGTGAATGATTGGGAAGTGAAAGCCGCATGTCCAAACTCCGAGCTAGGAGCACTAAGGGGACAGTTATTTTTGACGTACATGGCAGGGCTTCGCAGTGGGGCAGAGCAGGTAATGTGGAGTCGGGAGGCAAGGGTGCGTCCCGAGGCTCTGGTGCTGAGAAAAGACTCGTAGCACTTACCTTTCTCTGTGCACCCGGCAGGGGGCGGGTTAGTGACTGAGGAGGAAGTCCCATGGAGGTGTCCTCTGGACTCGTCAGAACCGGCCGTCCTGGGAACAGTCGTGGGGTTGAAGGTGAGAAGTCTTTTATTGAGAATGTGGGTACCGCAGCCCAAAGGGTGTGTAGCAAATGAAATAAATTCAACAAAGGATTCTCCTCCCGGCCCTCCACCAGGGGACGGAGTGGTCTTCTTACCAGCTCTGGAGCGAATGTCTTGGTCTCTAGGTTGGGCGTCTCAGGACTGCTTGGGAGTCTTCCTGGTCCTCGAAGTGGTCTGCGAGATGGGGGTCATGCACTTCCTGCGGTGCGCTCGACGCAGGGGCTGAGAGCTAGGCCCAGGTTGAGGCGGAGCTGCACATTTCTTAGCCGCAGGAGTCCCTCGGCGAGCAGATGGAGCGTGCCCCGTGGCAGCGGGTTTGCAGCGGGGCAGGATGTGTGAAATGGACTCCATCTGCTTTTTCACCACGGATAACTGCTGGGCGAATTCCACGATGGTGTCGCTGAAAAGACCAAACTGGGAGACATGCGCATCAAGGAAACGTGTCTTGTCCATTTCGCGCATCTTGACCAAGTTCAGCCACAGATGACTTTCCTGAACCACGAGTGTGGCCATCGCCTGCACGAGTGACCGCGCTGTGACCTTCGTGGTCCTGAGGGTGAGGTCAGTCGCTGAGCGCAGTTCCTGCAGCACGTCGGGATCAGGACTACCCAAGTGCAGATCTTAAAGTGCCTTGGCCTGGTGGACTTGCAGGAGGGCCATGTCATGCAGGGCGGAAGCGGCCTGTCTGGTGGCGCTGTAGGCTTTGGAGGTCAGTGAAGACATCATCCTTCAGGCCTTGGAGGGGTGCACAGGGCGACTCAGAGATGAGAGGAACAGTGTGTGACTCGCAGCTCGCTGCATACACAACCATCGGCTCCGAAGAAAATTTCTGTATGAAACAGATGCATTTCCCGTCCTTTATACCCGTATGTCCAGGGTCAGGACATGCAAATTCTGTCTGCCAATTTCTCATTGGCCTTTTCTCATAGATCAGAGATGCAAAAGGCGCTCAAGAGAGACCCTTAGTGTCACTTCTTCGACGCACCGTCGAAGTGAGTGACAGACGGTGAACAATCTTTAATGTCATGTAATAACCTGCTCCGCCTCTGAAACTACTTTCCTTTTTGGCTGATGTCACAGAGTCCTATTATCCTATTGGTTAATGTTAACCACTAGTCCATCTTGGATGTAATCTGATTTCAAAGTAATTATTTATTGTAATCTGATTACAATTTTAGATCAAAAAGTGTGTTACATATTACATTTTAAATTTGTATAATCAACTTACAGTTAATAACTTTTAATTAATTAATTAATTTTAGGTACATTACATGGGTTAAACAGGGCGACAAATAAGAGGGTAGAACTGGACCTTTTGTTCTAGGCCCAGGCTTGAGGAGGGCCCAGAGTAGAGCGGGTCCTGCAGAAAGGCAATCCCATATTGTAGAGCGCATATAAACACGTTCAGCAGGAGACACGGATATAAACATAGAGACAGTGCACAACTGCGAAAGCTGTCCAGGTGGCGCACGTTGATGGGATTACTGTCCGCAATCCCCCCCTCATCCCCAAGGTTGGACTGGAGTGTGGCCTGCTGAACGCATTTTGTATCGGGTCCAAGAATTCCTACCTACCCAATCTGGTTACCATACCTTTTTTTGATGATCTAATTGCCAACATTAAAAAATACCCAGCCCACAAACACACACATCACATTGCAGGCTTTGCCATTGTTCAAGTCAAATGCAGATAAATGAGAAACAAGCCATTAAAAGATCACAATAATTCAACATTTTAAATCACAAAACAAACAACGGTATAAACAATTACATGTGCTGTACATCCCAAGATACCTCAGAAAAATGCCTGAATTAAATTATAGGAATAAACTCCAGCCACTTTCTCAACATCTGACTGATGCTGAGAGAGAATTCAGGTGTGAAATTAATCCAACACAACAGCAAATTTGACATTATTCTTCATTCTTTGAAATGTAAAGTTCAAGCTAGCGGACCAGTAACAAAGGTAGTTTGGGATATGGAACCGTTTTTTGGGGGCGAAATAGATGAAAATCCATCTCTGTGGCAGGTTTGTGTACATGACGGCCCCTTGAATGGGCGGGTTATAAACTGACTAAAAACTTTTTTTGACTCTTGTCTTAAGTGCCGTGCCATGCATACGTCAGCAAAGAGGAGTCAGTTGTATCAACCGAAGAGCAAGATTTGACATTTGATTAAAGATTATGTGGTCGGAGTCACGTGGTGCCATGCGAGGGTCAGACGTATAAACGACGAGCTCTGCGCACGTTGCTAGATTTAATTATTTTATGTCATAAACCAGTGAGATTCAATACACCCTGCTACAAATCTGTTCTTTGAAGTCAACATGGCAAAGAATTCAAAATGGGCTCTGGAGATATTTAAAGACACTTACGTGCTCAGGCTGACACCTCAGATAGGTCCACACACCAGGGACTCGGTTTGGATGGTGCAGCGGGATAAATCCAGCGGCAACAGGCGAGCATGCCTGTGAAGCTGACCAAAGATGTTGCTGGCTTAGAGGATCTTGCTGTTTATACGTCGATCAATTACAGCGATGGAAATGAAATTCTCTGAGTTGGTTGCAATAATCAGGGATGTTGAGAGATGTATCGATTATCTGGAGTCATCGGAGAGGGAATAAGCTGCTAATCCACTAGCAACCAAGGCAGATTTACAACACATTTGGGAAAAACTGGAGGATTTGTAGAATCGTAGCTGGCAAAATAACATCTGAATTGTTTGAATTCCTGAGCATGAAAAAGGCAGAGATATGGTGAAATTCCTAGACAAGCTCTTCCCAAGTCTGCTCGACATAACAGGCCACAAGCTGGAAAACGAGCAAGCTCACAGAGTCCCATCTCACAGATCGGCTGAGGGAGACTGGCTGTCTGAGGAAGCTGGGTGCCATTTTTGTTTCTTTTTGTGTTGGTTTTGCCTAGTGGCTGGAGTTTGTTTTGTGGAATAACGCTCCTTAAAGAAACTTTTGTATCAACGAAGGGTCACTTTTATACTGAAGTTCCCAGCCAAATTGAGAATAGACACTAAGGATTGCTGCAAAACATTTATATTCCCACAACAAGAGATGTCTTTCATAAAATCAAATGACTGAGGAAGTCATGGTGTGTTTCTCACATGCCTCCAAGTGAGCTGTCTCGCTGAATATACTCTTGGCTGTCCGAGGAAGCTGGGTGCCGTTTTTGTTTATTTTGTGCTGGTTCCCCCTAGTGGCTGGAGTTTGTTTTGTGGAATAACACTCCTTCGGGATGAATCTGCTTGTTCTTTTTGCTTATGCCTCCAATTGGATGTTTTTTTCGTCAATAATTTTTTGCAGGACACTGGAATGATTCTCCTGCACCCATGAAACAGCCGGCTCACTGAACATTCGTTTGACTGTCAGAGGAAATTGAACGGCTTTATTTCCTTATTTTTTGTGCTGGTTCCGCCAGCCGCTGAAATTTGTTTTGTGGAGGGACACACCTTCGAGTTTTGTGAATAAATCTACGCGTTCTTTGTGTTTATTCTGCCTATTGGATGGAGTTTTTTTTATAGATTGTCTTTTGTTATGATATGTTTGTTATGGCAAAGTTTTCACAGGGACTCAGCAATTCCACACTTCTCAATAAAGTGGACCATGAGGAAGACAAAAGTTATGCCCAACTACCCTCCCTGAAAGAGGCAGTAGTGGCACATCTCTGCCCAGCAAGTAGCAGGGCGTGGAACTCATACCCCATTCATCTTTTTAAGTCGTGTTGACTAACGTCCGCACTAGCTGGAAAAGTGGCAGGCCAAACTGGTTCAGCACTCCACATGATGACTGTGCAACAAGATTTCCAAGATAAGCTCCTTGTACAAATGGACAAGCAAGGCTACGATCCAGAGATGTTCAAAGAGCGCAGCACCACTACGGACTGTGATCCACGAAACTCAGCCATTGGCAAATCAATGAGCAACCTGGTGTTTTTGGGTCGTCACGAAAAGCTGATGCTCTGGTGTCTCTAGCCGGCCTTTTCGGAGGCCCTGTGAATAGATTTGCTGAGCACTACATCATGACTCGGCAACAGTCATGGCCAGAGACATAGCCTGAGGCATTTTATGCAAAACGGAGCAGAACTTCATCACAACCGGATCACTCCCGCTCTGTCTCAGGCCAGTGCCTGGCTAAAAATCCCACACCAGCTGCCTCAGTGATGTCATTGTCAAATGTCAGTGTCAAATCTCGCCGCTGAACTGCTGGTAAAGCCACGCAAGTCGTGTCCCAAATGAAGGCAGCGGCTTCAGCGTAAGCCCCGCACCAACAGGAAAATCCCTCCCTGTGCAGCAATAGCGCTCCTGACACAATGCTGTTCCCCTCTTCCCCACTGCTGTTTGTCGAGAAAGGAATATTGTTGTTAAAAATGTTGTTCAATATGTTGTTTTCTGTGTCTCATTAATTACATGCAATAAAGTTTGCAAAAAAGAGTACAGCGATATTTGTACATGCACATTAATTTTTCAGTAATGGCTTTCCCACTTCAAAGCCCTCACATTTTGCTTGACTGCTTCTCAATGGTGAGTGGTGCATTATATCTTTGTAACAGGTAAGGATGGGCAAGGAGGAGGGTAATGAGTAAGGATGGGCATGGAGGAGGCGGGAATCGGCTGCGCAGTCAATGAAACTTTAACTACATAAATTAACTTAAACATAAACACACACACACAGCACCTCCGGCTCATCTTTATCCCCCTCCCGGCTGATTAGCCTGATTCAGGGCTGGGCGTGTGTCCTCATGGCCTGGCCCTGCCCTCCTCCTTATCACTTGTTACACATGCACGAGATGCTCACACATTTCAGTAAAGAGCTTTCCCTCTTCAAAGCCCCACATTATGCACAACCGCTTCCCAATGGTGAGCGACACATTATATAATCTATGAACATGCAAAGTTTGCAAAAAGTGTACACCACTCATTGCACATGCATGAGACGCTCTCACACGTTTTCAATAAAGAGCTTTCCCACTTCAAAGCCCACACATTATGCACAACCACTTCTCAATGGTGAGCGGCGCATTATATCATGTTATGAACATACCAAATTGCCCTCTGTCTCGTTATGCTGACATGTGGTGAGCTCTTACTGGCATTCTGACAGGGTGCTAAAATGATTGAACATGGTCATTCAATATAATTTGCATGTAGGCTGACCCATGTCAATGGTGTTCTGTCTTCCACAGTTCCGTTCGAAGATGCACCGGTGTTACAAGCTGAAATACACAATCTTCTCGCAAAGAACACGATAGAGGTTATTTAATTTGATTTAATAAGCCTGCTGTCCAACTGCGTGAAGTCCTGCATGGCAAGTCCTCACAGGTGTGTCAGATCTGGGGTTTACAACGATCGAGCACAATCTGTGGTCTGCCCACAGGACATGCCAGTATTTCGTGCACAGACTGGGACACACACAGCGGGATTTACAGCCATTATTTTCTCGTTCTCGGACTGCAGGCTTTGGCCCGTTCTAGTTCTGATACCCTTGAATCGCTCACTCGCGATGCGGCCATTCACAATGTTAACTCAGAAACAGATATTTCGCACCACCGTCCTCAGGACTGATATGCATCAATAGATCTTAAGGACACGTACATCATGCACCAATTGCTTTGCGTTACAGGTGGCTTTTTAGATTCGCTATCAAGGAAACTGCGTGTCAAGTCTCAAGCATTTCAGTCTGTCTCTGGCTCCCCGCACATTCACGAAATATCGATATAAATATATTGAAAATGAACGGTGTGCCTGTTTTGAATTACATTAGCGATTGGTTATTCCTAGCCAATCAGAGGCACTACTGAACGAACACAGAGATTTGCTGCTTTACCATATCAACTGGACAAAAGCACACTTTTTCCCAGCCAGTCAATCTCCTTTTTAGGAGTTCATGCATGCACACTTCAAGAACGAGCGCGTACAGACCATTCTTCGTGTCTGTTTCAGTTCATTTTCATGTGCATTGTCTGGCTTTTCTAGCACCAAGGACAGCACCAGCTTTCTACCAACAGGGTGCTTTCAAGTTTTCAGAAGGAAAGTGCTGACCACAAATGCATCCAACACAGGCTGGGGCACGGTGTGTGATGACAGGTGCGAAATGGCTATGACATGTGAACCACCTAGAGCTACTGGCTGTCTTTCTAGCATTTGAGAGCTTTTCATTCCGATATTGTGAATCGCCACATTCTGATTTGTTCGGACAAGACAACAGTAGCGCCATGACACGCTGGCCCACGTATGGCCGGCAAAACGTAAATATGCATTTCCCACGGTGCGCCTCCTTCATTCTGTCTGTCTTCATTCAAAGTCTGAGAGGACATGGAAACAGTTCTATTAATTGCGCTGAAATGGCCCAATTAGTCCTGGTTTCTGGAGATGGTAGAAATACTGGACAGGTCTCCATGGGAAATACCACTGAAGAAAGATCTTCTCTCTCAAACACAAGACACGGTTTGGTATACCCAGCCAGATCTGCGAAGCCTACACATTTGGCCTTTGAATGGAGCACAGTGGTCGGTTATGAACACCATATTACAGTCTAAAGCGCAATCCATGAGATGCATGTATGCACTGAAATGGAATGTGTTCACTAATTGGTGTTTTTCACATGGCAATGACCCAGAAACTGGCCCATACCTGAAATTCATACATTTCTTAAGAGTGATCAGATGCAGGGCTCACTCCGTCTATGCTCAAAGTTTATGTGGTGATTATATCTGCGTATCATGCACCGAAAATGGCACCTCTATAGGACAACATGATTTTATCATAATACCTAGGGGGCAGAGCAGCTAAATCCCCCTTGCCTGGCTACAGCTCCAACTTGGCACCTAACTTGGTCCTAAAAGTGCTTGCGGGGCCTCCCTTCGAGCCTCTGGACTATGTTGAATTGTGTGTGCTTTCTCTTAAGACCACATTACTAATGGCTTTGGCCTCAGTAATACGGGTTGGTGATTTCTAAGCACTGTCAGTTGACAATTCATGTCTGGAGTTTGGTCCGGGTCTTTCAATACTGTCAAACCCAGAAAAGGCTATGTACCTAAGGTTATAACCACACCCTTCAGAGTGCAGGTGGTTCACCTTCTAGACTTTTCCCTCCTCTGTTTAATTCGGATGAGGAACAGTCCTTGTATTTGTTATGTCCTTTGTGAGCACTACACACATACGTTGAGCACACCCACTAGTTCAGACTGTCTGACCAACTCTTTTTGTGCTATGGAGAATGCACAAAAGGAATTTCCATCTCCAAGCAAAGGATTTCTCACTGGATCATTGATATGGTCACCCTGGCTTAAGAGTTGTAGGGTGTGAATTGCCCAATTAAAGTACACTTAACTAAAGGCGTGGCCTCTTCATGGGCATGGAAGAACAGTGTGTCCTTACAATCAGACTGGTCTTCTCAAAACACATTCATAAGGTTTTACAACCTAGACATAATGTCTCTCTCTAATCAAGACCTGTCTGTCTAGAGCGTTTGCTATTTTATTGGCCAAATATATATACTTATGCCCCTCTTTTTTTTAAGAATGGGCTCCCTGTTACTTTACACAACCACCTGCATTCGGAAAATGGTGTTACCAAAGTTACAGGCACTTTATAAATATAGACACATTACAAATAAAGTTCCTATCTGACTGGGTTCATGAAGGAGTTAATCCATACTATATGACCATAGTTCATATATACATTCTGAGTGTTCCCCACTTGGCTGATCATGAGGGTCATTCACTTGCGGCATTTTCATGTCGGTAGCCGTTCCGTGGGGCTGCAGCGTCATGTTTCCTCTCTGGAAGGTTATGTGGTGTAGTACGGCGTGATGGGACTCTGTCCCCATATGCGTTAGCTTAGTGACGAGACATTGTATAAGCTGGCTTCACTACAAGACTCAGAGTTATTTGAGGTGTGGACGATGCACTCTTTGTCCCCCAGTCAGAAAATTCTGAGGAATGGTGTTTGTGCACCTGCTTTTACAGTGGACAGCTTCGCACCTTAAAGGGCGGGGCTAAAACACCATAGCCAATATTAGAATTTCTGTTATTGTAGAAAGGTTTCAACTAGGTCATGTAAAAGGACACTCCCCATATGTGTCAGCTTAGTGATGGAATGTTTTGTTCCCCTCGTCTCAGGGAACAGAGGTTACGTACATAACCGAGATGCTTTCCACTGCCCAAATAACCCACTAAAGTCAGAAGTAAATACACATATTGATTATGCCAAGATTAAACTACACATCACTTCTGCATCAGTTCAAAGGGTCTATGGATCCTGAAGGTAAATCACTGTTATCACTCTAAGAACCCATTGATTTAAGTGCTGTTGGAATCGCAAGATTCCACACTCAGCCTCATTTCCATTTGCAGTTGCTATTGGGGGCATTTATTACCCAATTGAAGATCAGAATGGTTCCTCACAGTCTCCGAGGAGAGAGAAAGCTTGAAAGGGGGTTAAATAGACTGTAGCTCCTGGCGTTCTCTCACTTATTCTTCTCTTGTGTTGCTGGATGTGGTATGATAAGTGGAAGATGAGTTACCTTTGATCTGCTGGGTTATGCATTATTCAAATGTTTTTGCTTGCTTGCTCTATCTGGCTCTGTAATGGATAAGGGCAGGATTTCTCATTGACTCTGCATGTTCAGATGGATTTTCCAGCCATTAATTAAGGCTAAACTTTTTAAAGATTACACTAGGCATAGCGAGATTAGCGCTAATCGGTCTGTGTCAAACAAGTTGATTAAATTGGGTGCTCTTAATACCATGATTTTAAACTCTCCATGTCTAATCTGAGAACTTTATTCCTATTAGATACCTCGGAACCCTGTAGAGATCTCATGCAGCTTCAAATGAAAGGCATGCAAAAGCCCAAGATAATTTAATTAAGACATATTGCATTTGCAATTGTGCCATTGTACTAAATATCAGCATGGCTGTGATTTGACAATTTGATGTAATTCATAGTAGTCATATTATTTATTACTTAAATAAGTCACATTACTAACTATTAGTAGTACACATTACTAAAGTAGTCACATTACTAATTACTTTACTTTTAAGTTACTTTCTAAAACAATTTTCACAGACAAGTTTTTGTTTTTCCACTCATCAAATTCAAAATAATGTGTAGATTTCCTTCTTTCATTTGCTGCTTGGCCGATCAGATTAGAGGACTGGAACTTACTGTTGAACAATGTCAGTTAAATGACAACGCGTACAATTCTACTCCACATGGAATGCTAAGAATGATGTAAAATGCTAATGTGAAACAGCATGCCACACTGACGTTTATGCTCATTGTCATCTGATAAGTATCTGCCAGAGCATTCCAAGCTCTGTTTGTGCCTGCTAACTCATGTCACTCCAGTCGGGACTTATGTCACAAAATACCTTGCATATCAGCTATGTAATGTAGCAGATGCATGTGTAGAGCCAAGTCACAATGGTCTTGTGCATAACTTGCCTACACTTTTAGTCAAAAGTTTGTGTCTAGGATTATTATATATTATTATTATTTTTCTTTACTTATTTTTTTAATGGATGAGTTGGACCAGATATTAAATTACGTTTTGGTCAGTGTATAATTCCCATACTTCCATTTCTGTTATTTCATAGTTTGATGACTACTATTATTCTAAAATGTGGAAATTTGTAATAATAAAGAATAAGTACATTTTAATTGGTACTGAACTGAGCACATGTATTATTAATACTGCATGTAGAAGCAGACAACAAATGATAGTTCTTAAGATATTTTTTTATAATGCAGTATAGGATTAACTTTTGTTTATACAGGTGAAATGAGAATTTATGCTAAAGAATAGACTTCTGTAACTTCTGGCTTTAGATTTAAGGATATTTCTTAAGATATACACCTTAGCACTTTTCTTTTGTTGAGTTAATTTAAGTGCAACATAAACACAAGAATAAAGATCATGAACACAAGCGAAGTCCATATCAAGGGAAGTCAATCCATTCGCTGGTCATCTTAGGAAAGCTCTCGGGCAACTATTTTCTATGGATACAAGTGGCATGAATGTACAGCTAATACCGACTTGAATGGGGAAAGACCAAAATCTGCAAAACGGTTTGTCAAGATTATGATTAAAAACGTATTTCAAATCAGCAGTAAAATCTGACAACAATGTTATCATAAATTGTTCTTCTTCAGCTCAGATCATGCAAAAAAAAAAAAAACTATTTCTCAGGCTGGTCCAGCTATTGCGCATGTGCGTTCTCGAGTTAATTGACAGGCGGTGTCTGTATCTAAAAAGTGATTGGCTCTTTTACCCTGCTTCCTTTTCTACATACGCCATATTAAGCATTCCAATTTCGTCATTTTAATAAAATTACTCCGTCTCAGGCTAAATAGTCTAGCAGTTATTAAAAATAATGTAGGTGGAGCTCAGTGAGAAATGCAGAAGGGGTTTGATTTCATGATGAATCGCTCTCTGCAACAATAAGACAATCTCACATTCAATAAATTATTATTACAGTGGAAACTCATAAAGAGGACAGGGATATATAGAGAGCAGCAGCTGATTAGGAAACATTTTCCACTGTCAAGTTTGTACAACAGATGAGTCTAATTTAAAGAGACCTCTGTGGGCCTTTTCTGTTTGCTAAAAGATCAAGCTATAAGACTTCTATTATTAAGTTCTCTTTCAAAATTAAATGTGAAGGAAAGAGGGATTTTTTGCAGGCACGGTCCTGAAAAGTGCAACAATCAATCGCAGTTTTAATGTTATATTAATATTAGTGGTGCTAGATAAGGCAAGCAACAATGAAGTTGAAATAATGCTGACTGATGGCTTCAACAGAAGAGAAAACTTGTGGTAGAAGTGGACACTTCACACTAATGTCAAATAGTGTGCAACAGTGCCCGCCCTCTTTTTCAGAATCACAACATTACAAACTTTGATTTGAAGCAAAACAGTATTTGAAAATCGGTTAAAAAGTACAACAATGTGTACTTACCATCATTGATTTCATGGAATGGATGACCAACTTCTGAGCTCATGGTAGGTCTGTCTTTGAATGTTTATAAATGATTGTTAAAAATCGATTCGTCTATTAAAATTAAACAGGATTTTTATTCTGGAAACTGCCTGTTGGCCTCTATAGGGCTGTTTAGCCATGATGTCAATATGTAGGCGAACCCAGAAGACAGATTGGTTTATAATAGGGTTTTCCTCTTTTCACATGAGATCTGTGGTAAAAAGAACTCAAAGATAATTGGACATTTTGTTCTACAATATAAATTATACAGTCATACCTCAAATGTGAATGTAGAAGCTGCTGTGTTTTTTTATTTTTTATTTACGTTGCTAACAAGCTGCTAAATAAGGATTACAACTCCCACAAGCATGTGAGTGAATGTGACTGACGAAACAGAAAACAATTGTAGTCCTTAACTAGCAATATGTTAGCAACATACTTTTTTTTTAAAAAACATGGCGGCTTTAGAATTCATGTTTGGGGTATAAATGTGTATAATGTGTGTCTTAGAACAAAACGTCAACCTACAGTACATCCTAAACAGCCCTATAGTGCCCCTTACGGCAACAATGAGAATGCAGTGTGTAATTACAGTACATAATTCAAAACGCAACAACGGAGATAGAAGCGTCTGCCTTCACTTAAGGCTAAAACATACTCTACACAAATATGTGAACACAGATGCAAGCACTTGGCCATTGCTTTGCCAATTCGCTGTCCGGTTGAACATGCTTAATGTGCATTTTTGATTTACCATGGCTGGAACAAACCTCAGGACTCAAGGGGGTGATAGAGGTACCTTCAAATGTATGTGCCATTAAACTGGATGCCATGCATGACATTTTTTGTAAAAAAAAAAAAAAAAAAGGTTTAAATATTGATCTATTATGTACACACACCCAGCGTTTAGCTTCAGAAGACATTAATTAATCCATTGGAGTAAAATAGATTACATTTATGATGGCTATATGCACTTTTTGAAACAAAAACAAAAATGGCACCCATTCACTTGCATTTTATGGACCTGCAGAACTGAGAAATTATTCTAAAAATCTTAATTTGTGTTCAACTGAAGAAAGACAATCATACACATCTGAGATGTCATGAGGGTGAGTATATGATGAGAGAATTTACATTTTTGGGTGAACCAGAGTACTGTGCAAACGTTTTAGGCACTTGGGGACAATGTTGTATAGTGAGGATGTCTTCAAAAAGAATGCCATAATAGTTTTAATTTATCAATTAGCATCATACAAAGTCCAGTAAACATGAAAAAAACTATCTCAATTGCTTCTGTCTCTTCTTGTAATCCCAGACTGACTCAATATTCAGTGGGGGGTTCTGTGGGGAACATGCCATCTGTTGCAAGGCTCCCTGTTCTTCTATTCTATTCTATTTGCAAAATAAATGTTTTGGAGTCTAAAATGTATATATCCTATTGAAACACTAAAGTTATATAAATAACCATCTTAAGACAACTGTTTTTGTGTTTTTCTTTAAATAACTTCAGTATGAAACTTGTCCTGCACATTAATCCAATGGACATGAATGATACTTCAAATATTACTCTAATGATACTTCAAAATATGCAGCTTGTTGAGGAGAGGTGTGCTATTATTATGAAGAAAACAATATCCTATAAACTTACACTGAGGGATGGACCCAAGCAATATCTAGTTATTACAATATCTTGGGGTTGGCTCTTTTGACTTGGCCCGGTAAACAACTAATTAGAAACAACTCTGAACACCAGAGTAACATATAGCTATGCCCTAACAACCACATAGAACACCATATCAAATGCATAGCAACATGCTTTAAACCACTCAGAACATCTAAGCAACCACATAGCAATGCCCTGACAACTACCCACAGCACACTAGCAACTGCAATGCATCGTGCAAAAAATTATCACCTTAGCATTCACCAGGGACGGATTATGACGTGCAAAGGCCCTGGGGCCAATTAACTCCAAGGGCCCCCCTCCACCCAAAAGTTGTTGAGCTGCTTGGGTTTTCCAGTGGAGGGGATCACCAAACTAAATCGCACAGCCTTAAAGCCCAGGGCAACCCCGGGCAGTCAAGGGCCCACTGATAGTCAAGGGCACCGGTCGGTAATCCTTCCCTGGCAATCACACAAGCAATGCCTTGGTAACCGTCCACAACACCCTAACATCATGGCAGGACAGGCAAGACAAATAATAATAATAATAAGAAGAATAAATATATATATATAATATAATGTCCTCACAGTAATGAAAAATCTGGTAACATGCAATCACTGCTTTCAGACAACTTTCACAGCAATAATTTTCTCTGTGACCAGTAGAGGGCAGACAACCCTATACTGGCATCTGAAAATAACCCTCTTCCATACAGACATTCTTAGAGTATTCAGAGCACATTTCTTCCTCAGACAATCCAAACTCTTCTCAACTACAACACATCTGTGGCTGTAAGAATAGAGCAGAAATAAGGAAAGGGAATCAACACATCCTTCTATCATAGTGAATACAACTTGGCAAGATGCTTACTGAGCATGACTGTTCTTGCAGGCAAAGATGACTGGCATAAAGTGCATTGCTGATCTACAGATGAACAACTGACATGCCAGGGGAAGGAGTGCTGTGCATGTTGTGCTGTGGATTTGACATGCAGTTAGTCTCAGTGCTTGGGTGTGGTGCAAAAACAGGTAGAGACAACTCCTAGCCTGTCGGTATTCAGAGCAAGTGAAATGTCAAAATGCTGCCCCAGTCGCATCTTTCATGCATTCACGCATTTTTATATGAATAAAATTGAATGGGTTTTTTGGCAGGAAGTTCATGATTGTGTGATCTCAGCCTGTGGATGTTGGTTAGAGAAGCAGTGGCTGATCGTTAGGGCACTAAGTGTAAACAGCAGCAGGCCCTCAGGGAGCGACCATACTTCCCCTCCGCACAGAAGATCAATAGCCCAGCCACGGAGAACAGCTTTTCCACTCACGAACACATGCAAATGCAAGTATAAACATAGAGAACACATGCTCACATTTATCTTAGCAAACAACTGGTACTAGATTTGCCTTAAACCTTAGCATCTCAAAAGTTGCACTTTATCTGGGCCTGGGTAGCTCAGCAAGTATTGACACTGACTACCACCCCTGGAGTCGCGAGTTTGAATCCAGGGTGGGCTGAGTGACTCCAGCCAGGACTCCTACGCAACCAAGTTTGCCTGGTTGCTAGGGAGGGTAAAGTCACATGGGTTAACCTCCTCATGCTCGCAATTAGTGGTTCTTGCTCTCAATGGGGCGCATGGTAAGTTGTGCGAGGTTCGTGGAGAGTACCATGAGCCTCCACATGTTGGTAGTCTCCGTGGTGTCATGCACAATGAGTCACGTGATAAGATGCGCAACTGTCTCAGAAGCGGAGGCAATTGAGACTTGTCCTCAGCCACCCGGATTGAGGTGAGTAACTGCGCCACCACGAGGACCTACAAAGTAGTGGGTATTGGGCATTCCAAATTGTGGAGAAAAGGTGATAAAAAATAAAATAAAAAACTTGTACTGTATCTATTTAAAGTGATTCTCACTCTAGTACAACTAAAAGACAGGGGGTCTTCCTTAACTGAACGTAATGAATGATATTTTTTTTTCTCTGCCACTCTTTCTCATTTTTTAAAGAAAGCCAAAAATAACATAATAAAATAAAAGATAAACTGAAGTACATGTTATAGTGATACATTGCACTGTTTTAAAGCATAAAGGGATGATTCTATTTTACTCCAAAATCAAAAGAAACAAATAAGAAATTATATTTTGTATATAGAAAATTAAGCCTTGTTTTAGGGCCATTCAATTTGTTATACATTGTGACATTTTGTACATTTAACCTCCCAATTCTCATTATCACAATGCAAAAAAGATGGCCATTATGCTATTCTCATTACTGTGACGAGAAACATGATATTTGAATATTTCTTGAAATATTATTTATTAATATTATATAAATTGTAATGTATCATATAAATACAAATCATATTCGGATTCCTTTATAGTTATGAGAATTGTGTGTGTGTGTGTGGGTGTGGGGGGGGGGGGGGGGGTGTAAAAGTATGCTTAAGTGTCAAAACCTTGCCAAAAACCACCGTTTGTTGGAAGAATCAAATTGTTTCCGGATATTATGCTGGGATTGCGAAAGTATTTTATCATAGAAAAAATGACACACTTCACCTTTAAATAACAGGGCATATAAGGTGATGTATTCCAGGGTGGAGGATGGGTATGTTATAGTCTCCATAGAAACATAGGCACAAGCTCCTCTGGAAAGTCCCTTACGAAATGCTGACCACAATGTGTCTGTGTATGTGCGTGGATGTGTTCTAGTCTAATGCTTTTCAGCCTCATAATGAGATTTAAATGATGGGAATATACTCCAAAAAGAAAATATTATAGACTACCTTTTTGAGTGGGACTTAACAGAGTATGTTTTAGCAAAAGTGACAATAACCATGCGTGGCTCACTCCAAGTAAATTACATTACATTCAAACAGAATGTTAAAAAACTCAAGTTGCAGTTCAGATAATTAAAGACATAATTCACCCAAATATTAAAAAAATAATTTACTCACCCTCATGCTATCACAGATTTGTGTGACTTTCTTTCTTCAGTAGAACACAAACAAAGATTTTTAGAAGAACATATCAGCTCTGTTGGTCCATACAATGCAAGTGAATTGTCATTAGATCTTTGTAGCTCCAAAGGAAAAATAAAAATAATCCATAAGACTCCAGTGGTTAAATCTATGTCTTCAAATGTGATATGCTTGGTGTTGGTGAGAAACACCAATGGAGTTTAAGTCATTTTTTACTCTAAGTTTCCACTTTCACTATCACTTTTACATCTGAAAGTCACATGTGGTGCTTGTTTAGTTTCACTCTCACACCTGAAAGTGAATGGAAAAGTGGAGATTTATAGTACAAAAATGACCTAAATATTGATCTGTGAGGACCTTCAGAGCTGAAATATTAGATGGCATGAGGGTGAGTAATTTATGAGATAATTTTCATTTTACGGTGAACTATCCCGTTAAATTCGTTTTATACACTAGTAAACATGGGCATTAGACAGCATAGAACATATTAGTAGAACCAGAGTCTTGTTGTTATACTTGACTGATTAATAGTGGTCAGTGTTGGGTGTAATAGATAATCTTACTACTTTTAAGTCAAAAAGTAGTGTAACACGTTATGTTTTAAATTCTTGTAATCTGATTTCAGTTGATATCTTTTAATTAAGGTAATTACATTTAAGGACATTAGTTGGGTTGCACATATTTCTAAAATAATATTTTTTTTTGTATAATACATTTAGAATATAAATGTATCATTTAATATGTACATATGTGTGTTTTTAAGGGCGTGCTACAATGAACAAGGAGGAAATACATGCTTTATTTTTAATTTGATGACCGAAAAAACAGAAACTTTTATGTGAAAAGTTACTTTTTTTGTAATGTGATTACTTAGATGAAGTAATCTTATTACATTTTTTAGATGAGTAATTAATCATTTTTAGTGGATTAATTTACCAAACAGTGCTAGCAGTCAAACATTGTGGGTTTTTCAGTGGTTGACACTGACCTGGAGACAACAATTATCGATAGCACATATAATGCAGATAATTATATAATACAATTTAAGAATGCAAATGAGAAGTGCACAACACAAAGCTTTTTTCTTCACAATAATTACTCAGATGCACTAAAAATATTTTAAAATAGAAAATGTTATATTATGCATTTTGGAATTTACATAAAGGAGAACTACTACTTCTGATCTAAAAAATAAAGGCAAATTTTGGCCTGGCTGATTTATTTGTCTGTAATCACCAATGGTGACTGTAATTATAAGTTTTGTCTTTCCCAGTGTTGTTAAAACTACAGAACTTGATATCAGAAGAGGTGTACCATCACGTGAGCAGCCATTCATATTTGTTTATAGCCTAAGGGCTCTTCAATATTCTTGTAAAATACCGCGTCTATTATATAAATGGCCGTGACATTATTGAGTCTAAGACCTCATATAATATTTTTGTTTATGGAGCCACAAACGTCATTATCGTTTTCTGTACTTTTTTAACGGAATAACCTCCAATCCCTCCGCTCTAACTCGCTCCATATTTGGAGTACACACTCACACACACACACACACACGCCTTTACACACTCACTCCTTCGGTCACACTCGTTCACTGGAGGTGGGGGCACGGATTAGCTCGGCTGCAGCAGACATTGTACGAGCGAAGGGGAGACCTTTCCACCGGCGGTGCGCGAGAACGCACGGACCCCTGGCAACACGGACAGCCTCGCGCTTCCCTGCCCGTTATACCGTACAGTAAGTGCATGTATTGTTTTTTTTGTTTTTTTGCCAGCACAAAACAGCCCGTATGCTTTGTATTTTGTTGCTATGTGGCAAAAACGGCTTTGAACTAAAGTACGCAGGAGAATGACGTTTATTTAAAAACCTTTTAAAATATGTACTGTGACATTTGCACAGATTGTTATCTCAACATGTCTGTGAGCGACTGGGTAAGACGTTCACTATGTGGTATTTGTCATGTCGATTAAAAATTATGTTACTACTTTGAAGTCGCGCACGGGAAGCGGGGCGGTTGCTTGTGCACTGTGAGTCCGAGGAAGGAGCGCTCTCGCCGGGGCTGGAGGAACTGCGCCACCCCGCCTCCTCTTGTCGCTTCTGGTAGACTTTGTCCGTTTCTTTTTAAACATAAATTTAACAGCAACCTAATATTCGGCCAGTTATACTTTCTTTTAATAGACTGTCACTCGTCGTTGGTGTACTCACTTCTGCTGAGTCAACATTGCTGCTGGAAAGGTTTTGATGCGAAAACACAATCGCGGAAGTCTAAGTATTATGAGTTCCTTTGAACCGTATAATCCACGGTAACACGTTTAATGCATTTAATGTCCTTTTCTTAACAATGGAGTGTAATCCTTACTAGTAAAAAAAAGAAAAAAAAAGAAAAAACTCGAAGTGGCACTGCTTTAAGCGAAGATTTGTCTATGTCTCAAAACCTAGCGTGCTGCCTACCTAGGCAGTATTTGTGGGCATCATATCGTGCAATTCCTAAAAAAAAAGAGAAAGAAATAAAAAAAAAAATTTCCGAGCTGACTTCGAACGCGCCTTTGATGCTCCAAAATGCTGTCTAGGTTGGGAGCTTACTGGGAAACACGACCATTGACTATATTCCGCTGTGATGTCACTCAGTTCATCTCGGCTAGTTATATAATGAGCTGTTGCTGTGTATATTTCATGTGTTTGCAGTGCTAGCACTGTTCTATGCATTTTGACCGACATTCAATGCCGGGTTTTATACTATACTATACTATACTATACTATACTATACTATACTATACTATACTATAATGATCTTACCATACACTATTCATCTCATAGCCTTGACTTTATCAGTTCTTGGCTCACATGACAGACACAGCACACACTATACAATACTGTACTATACTACAACATAATATACTGTATATTTACAAGTCTATTAATACTATACTATACAATACTATACTACACTATAATGACTATACTACAATATAATGATTATACTACACTATAATGATCTGTTCCATACATGTACTATTTATCTCATAGCCTTGACTTTGTATTCAGTTTTTGGCTCACAAGACAGTCGCAGCACACACTATACAATACTGTACTATACTATACAAAAACATAATATACTTTATAGTACATTTACAAGCATACTTATACTATACTATACTATACTATACTATACTATACTATACTATACTATGCTATGCTATACTATACTATACTATACTATACTATAATATAATGATCTTACCATACACTATTCATCTCATAGCCTTGACTTTATCAGTTCTTGGCTCACATGACAGTCACAGCACACACTATACAATACTGTACTATACTACAACATACTATACTGTATAGTTAATTTAAAAGTCTACTATTACTATAATATACTGTACGAGACTATACTACACTATAATGATCTGTTCCATACACATGCTATTCATCTTATAGCCTTGACTTTGAACTAAAGGAATGTTCAGGGTTCAATACAAGTTAAGCTCAATTGACAACATTTGTGGCATAGTGTTGATTTTCACAAAAAAATATTTCCACTCATCTGGAGTCTTTTTCTTTAAAAAAAAAAAAAAAAAAAAAAAAAGCAAAAATCTGGGTTAAATTGAGGCACTTAAAATGGAAGTGAATGTGGGCAATTTATGGAGGGTTTAAAGTCAGAAATATAAAGCTTACCATTTTATAAAAAACATTTACATTAATTGTTCTGCTAAAACTTGTGTATTATTCAAGCTGTTAAGTTGTTTAAAGTTTTACAGTTTTTTTTAGGGTTTGTTGACATTACATCATCATGGCAACGGAGTTGTAAAAGTAGGTATAACTTTACACAGAAAAGGTAAATGATCTGATCACACTAAAATCATGTTTACACACATATTGTTTACGTCTTGCTGCTATATTTTTGAAACAGTGAGTATTTAAATGTTTACAGATTGGCTCCATTTACTTCCATTATGAGTGCCTCACTTTAAACCAATTTGAGTTTTTTTCAAAGGAAAGGAGGGACAAGTCAAAATACATTTTTGCGGTAATCAATATTATACCACAAATGCTGCTGGTTGAACTTAACCTGTATTGAACCCGAATATTTATTTAAGTTTATTTAGCATGTGTATGGCTTATGTCACAGTCGCAGCATACTACACAATAATGTACAGTAACATACTATACTATATAGTATACTGTGTAGTACATTTACAAGTCTACTAATACTATAATTTACCATGCTATACTATACTTTAATTATACTCTAAAACATAAGGTATAGCTTTCACATTTCAATTTAAGTTCATTGTGCATATATTTACAGCTCATGCAACAGTTGTGGCAAAAGTGGAGCAAATACCATTGAATAGGACATGCCATGGAGAAGCATAGAAAGGAGACAGAAGTAGTAATGGGAATGCTTTTCAATAAGGTTCCATTTGTAAACATTAGGTAACATGAACTAACAATGAAGAATGCTTATTAAGCATTTATTAATATTGATTAATGTAAATTTCAACATGTGGTAATATATTTTTATAATCAAAAGATGTATATGTTAACATTAATTCACTATGAACTAACACCAATTAACAACGATTAATAAATGCTGTAAAATTATATTGTTAACTGGTCTTTAATGATACCTAATGCATTAACCAATGTTAACAAATGGAACCTTACTGTAAAGTCTAATGTAGTAACAAATTAACTAATTTACTTTGCAAAAAAATAAAAAAAGGGTTGTGTTGGATGTTGAAAGAGCAGCATGTTAAAGGCAGATTGTTTTCAGGGTCACTGTGCTTCAGTTTCACCATGTTCTGCCAAGTATTGTTGCTGCATGCTTAGTTCTCATGCTTATTATTAGTGTATATTTCCAAGGATCCTGGATGATTAAGAAATCTTTGGGCTTTAAATGAAAATCCTATTCTTTCTGAGAGTGGCTGGATTAGTGTTTCCCCTTTTTCTGTAAGGTTGTAAAACATTTAAAACCGTATGGGCTGCCCTTTGCAACCTCGTATCTGGGGACTAGTTGTCTGCTCTGATTATGCAGTGAATGCTTTTTTTAGAGGGGTTTGTGTGTAAGGGAATTGCTCAGTGCTTTATAACTCAGCAAGCAAATCTGTTTTTGATGGCCCAAGTACTTTTAAATGCTAATGAGTAGTAATTAGGACACCAACTATGGCCTAATGACAAATGCTCTAGTGTGTCTGCTCATTTGATCAGTTTTACACACACACACACACACACACACACACACACACACACACACCTGTTACTTTTGAACTACCCGTTTTTGTTCTTGTTTCTCCTTTCTTTCTTTCATGCATGGAGCACAAAAGTGGATGTTGGGCAGTGGGTTAGTCTTTGTCATTATTCACTTGCATTGCATCTTTTTAGTGGTAGTGAATGGCTGTAAATGATGACAGAATTTTCATTTTTGGGTGAAAATTCCCCAAAATAATGAGATTATTCCTTTAAAACCACAACGAAGTCAGTGGAGAGTTAAGTTTGCTGTACCTAACTGAGCTTGTGACAGGTGCAGGCAAGGCTAAATTACACGCTTGAGTTCCAGTGAAATATGGAGGGACACACCTCCACCTGTAGACACTGCTTACATAATACCTCTGTGATTGACAGGGACAGTATCAGCCAATGGGTGAATAGAGCCAGCTGGACCAGAAATTTGTTTTCACATTGGCTGTGTCTCATTTCGAAGGATGCGTCCTCCGGAGGTCACATTTGACGGCCGCAATCGTCATCGAGGCTGTCTCGTTTCAGAAAAGCGAGTAGGACACTTTGAATGCAGCCTTCTTTCACAGGAATTAAGTATATAATATGTATAATTATATTAATGTATAATTATTATATAATATACATAGCATGCAGCCTTCCAAATGAGACACAGCCTTTGAAGGGGTGGAGCCAGAGTCAAACTGATTAAACCATTTGTTGGAAAATGAGTGTCAAGATAGGCCCTCTGACTGTCATGGCTAAAGCTGCTTTTCTCAGATTGGAATCGGAGAAATGACAATCCACTAAGGATGGGTCACAATTATGAATGGAAATCATTAGGAATTTACAGGAAAAAACAAGAAATGTGATAACATTTATATTATTATGATTATATTATTATTAGGGCTGTCAATTGATAATTAATTACATGGTACACTGATTAATTAATCAAATTAATCTCAATTAATCACATATATAAATATTTGCTGAGAAAGCCCTTCAAATAACAACAATTCAGTATTTATTAGGTATATTTAAACACACACATACATATACATATAAATGATACAAAATTGTAATTCAGGTAATTAAAATGCATTATATTATTGTGGCAGATGAGTAATGCATTCATAAGACGGTACAAAAAGTGGCTTAAGAATCCAATATATTGTTCAATTGCATATTATTGAACATAAGCCAATCATTGGCTTGCTCACAGCAATCCATTTTTGCAAATTAATTTGTTAATCTGTCCGAGATTTATCATGAGGGCTTTTCTAAGGATGCGTCAATGCACACCTGCATCAGATGGACACTTTTGGAGCATCTTACTTTGGTTGCATTGCGTCATAAGTCGTTTTTAGGTTGCTTTGCCAAGTTAAATGTTGTTTAAAAGGTAGATTACATCTGATGGATTTGTGCTCCATCAAGCTGTGTCTGAACGCAAAAATGTATTCTCATCTTGTGCTGTCTGCTCTCGGTGAGTGTGGTTTGTTTTCTGGATAAGCTGCACATTGCCTATACAGTTGGAGCCTATACTGCCTCCTGTAGAAAACAGGTGGTATTTCAAGCTTGAATTGCTCTGACATTAGGAATATTATTTTGTGGTCCAGGGACATGTTTAATTGCATACATTTTTTTAAAGTGTTTTTTTTATATAATTAATCACACTGAATCAGTAGCCCTAATTTAATAATAATACAATTATTTCACTGATTACAACAAAACTCATGTGTATATTAAACTGCACATTGTAATAAGAACCAGTTAGTAACTGCACTGCCTGATTGAAGTCTCACAGGTCTGAAGTGCAACATTAAATAAACAAAGTAACATTTCCAACAGTGTTATGTAGCCTAATGTTGTATTTCATGCAGTTTAAAGTAAATTGCATTTCTAGTTGGATTTGAATTACTTGCTTGTCAGTATGAGAATAATTCAGTAACTCCTCTGAGTGATGTATAGTGTTTTGGATTCATTATAAAGAAGCGGTTCATAAGAGTAATTTGTTCGGGAATTGACCTACACTGGAAGCGCTGTATGTTTTGCGATGTAGATTCAAAAGAACCAGCTAATTAGAGTAATTCGTTTGGAACTCAGACTTCACTGGGCACGCTGTGTTTCATGCTCAGTAGGCGGCACATCTGCTTTTGAAATTTGCTGCAGAAAAGAGTGTCAGAGTGTTTTAGTGCAGTAATCGGCCTGCATTGCACATGGGAGAATCTTTAACTGAATTGATAATCTTAGAAATAAAATGGTTGTTGCTGTGTATGTTTCCTTAACTTTCCATATAAACTCCAATGTTGTATTTTGGGTTGTGCTGTGAGGTTCTGTATAAAAGTGCTTCATTTGGTAAAGATAATACAATATTATGTTGAAAATTAATTGTTATATTTTTATTTGATTAAAGTTTGAAATTAATTTATTTAGACACAATTTTGATGATAAAATTGAAGTAAACTGATGATATGGTATCAGGTAGCCTATCAGTATTAGCGAGTACTGAAAAGGCAATCTATCTGGCAAATAAATATTTTAGAAATAATAGAACAGTACAATTCTTTAAAAAAAGCAGTTCACTTTTGAACATGCTAATAAAAAAAAAAAGAAAAAGGCCAGTAAGACATCTGATTGGCTGGTAAGTTTTTCATATACCAATCACCTTGGCTGGTGGGCTAGAAAGTAAATTTCGGACCCTGACTGCTCTCTGCAAAAACCCTGGAATAAACCGTTTTCTTAAGTGTATGTAAACATGGTCAGCGTCAAAGGTTCACAGTAGGGAAAGTGTATGGAGAGGGAAGGAGGAGAGGAAGGAGATGGGGATCCAATAAGCAATGCTGTTTCCAGACCTTTATAGCTTTTTCTTTCATCTCAGCTCTATTCATTTGCTCTCCCTCCATGGGCGCAGTACACATCCCTAACCTGCTTTTGTACTCCAGCGCTCAAGAGCTTTTTTTAGAATTTTTTTTTTTTTTTAGAAAAAAAATAAAGAAAAAATTATATAGACATGAAAAACATTCCTTTCTCCAGTGAGTGGATGTCAGCATGCAGGCTGCTCATCTTCCGTGAGACTCCCTGTGATGGCTTTATGCAAGGGCTGAATCTAAGCTTTCTTTTTATCGCAGAACAATGCAATGATCATGAACGTGTTTGAAACTGTTCATTGTTCAGCAGATGAGTTTTATTCTCAGACTGCTTTCGGGTTCACTTTCCCTCTTCTAAAATTGTGGCGCTTCAGCATCATCAATAAATCTCTCCATCCATCTAAAAAGTTTTATGCATCAGTTAAAAATAAAGCAATTACATGAATAAATCACATTCACACCTCCAGAATTCATGTCATATCAGACTCTACAGTGCTGTATTAGCTCAGAAAGTAACATACATGCATGTGACTTACAGAGTCATTTTGAAGTCTTTTAAAGTCCATGTGATGAGGAGAAGGGTGGGTCCGGTGTCTGACAACAGACCCCAGGCCCCCAATCGGGCTAATCTGCCAAGGAGAGGGATAAGTGCAGCAGGATTAGGCAGTTTGAGAGAGAGAGCCACACGCAGCTGCCGTGTGTGCATTTGTGTTGTGTGTATTTTTGTTATATTAAATATTACTCTGGCTGATTAGCCTGATTGGGGCCAGGCATGTGTAGTCATGGCCTGGCCCCGCCTTTCTCCTTGTCAAAGTCCAGAATAATGGGCTCATGCCTTCAAACAGAGTGGAAATATTGTAATTATCTGTTGTGTGCACATACTGCAAATAACCAAGCAAAGTAATACTTACAAGCACAGATACTCTTAATTTTCGAATTTTGATTTTAAAGGGCATCTAATATGCCTCTTTTCACAAGATGTCATTTAAATCTTTGGTGTCCCCAGAATGTGTCTGTGAAGTTTCAGCTCAAAATACCCTACAGATAATTTATTAAACCATGTTCAAAATACAATTTTTTTGGGTGGGTCTTTAAATGCAAATGAGCTGGTGCACCCCACCCCAAATCCAGAATAGGGCGGAGTTTGACATCTCTGCTTCGGATATCTAGATATTATAAGCAATATGACTGACAGCGAAAATAGTGGTGTTCAGCCCAATATGTTTGAACCGGAGTCAGACCACTGATGAGGGAGAGACTCCATCAGAAGCAACAACTTTGAGAATGAAGTTTTCGAATGGTTATTTGATACTTTTATTTATTTGTTGCAGAGTTTGATCAGCAGATTTGCAATGATGGATGAGCAATACACACACACACACACACACACACACACACACACACACACAAATACTGTAACAACGTTTGCTATGCTTTATAATGAAACAACACACACAAACCAACATGTCCGTCTTGCATACATTGTGGGCAGGGCATGTACAAAGTGACGTCACTCTGTACAGAATCTGCGAACGGCTTGTTGACAGTGCTTATGATTAATGGGGATTAAAAAAAGGATTGGGTGGATTTTTATCATTTTAGGGTGGTTGTGTACACACACCGCCAACACACATTTATGTTTAAACTCCATGTAAAAGTTAATATTGCATGATATGTCCCCTTTAAGAGCTGTGATTTCAGAAGTGCCAACACCAAAAAATGACAGAAGACAATTCTACAGGAAGTATTTGATTTGCAATTACCAGGGCTGTATTTCAGTAATATTAAAGTGTTGCGTATGACAGCTCTTTAGTCAACTAATGTACAATTTGTTTTATTATATCTAGGGATGCACTGATACCACTTTTTCTCTTCTGATTCCGATATCGGAAATCTCAGTTTCGGACAATACCGATCCTGATCTGATACCAGTGTTGTTTTTTTGCATAATCAGTTTAGAATATCTTTACATTATTGTGTGGAAATAATTGGGTGTGCTTTTTAATATGTAAAGAAACACAAACCTCTAACTACACATTATTTCAATATAAATGTATAGCTTATTAAGAAAAACTTTATTGTTAAGTAGTATACTGGATAATGTAGCTGCAAAATTAACAGTAATTACAGTATAAGTCATCAGCAGAAAAGATGAAAATAAGCTTGCGTGTGTGTGTAAACAGAGCTGTGCTGCTCAATTATGCGCTGGAGCTGCTCGTGCATTTTATATATTTACTTATTAAACACAGCCTTTTGTGATTCACTGAGCTATCGCACATCTTCAACTGTCTTTGAATAAAATGCACGAGTCATATGAACTACTTTAACTGTGTTTTAATGGTTCTTTTATGTCATTTTTTGAGCTTGACAGTAACAAACATGACTAACACACAGTATTGGATTTGAATCGGGCTTGTCAGGCCGATACCCGATCCGTTTAAAAACCTCAGTATCGGATCGGTGCATCCCTAATTATATCATGCATAAATAAATCATATAGACACTATAAAAGTGATGTAAGCAAATTCAGTTTTGCTTATTCACTGTACAAAAGCTTATCAGGCCACACATTGTTTACTTGTTTTGGATACTTCTGTATTTTATTTCTGACTTGAATGCATTATCATAATACTGAATGCCTAAATCGGAAGAAACAGCTTAATAGGGGCACTTGAAAGCAGTATCTGTGCTTGTCAGTCAACTTATCTGAGGCTTTATTGTGAAGATTTGCAGATATAGAGGGAATCGATGCCTGAAGTCTTGAATGGCAGAGTGTGAATAGTGGAGCGACTCTGTGTCAGTGTGGGGGATTGATGACCCCTCTATAGGCCGGTGTCCTCCTTTGGTGTGGATATCAGTATGCTGGCTGCTCCCTCTAGGCATATCCAGACAGCAGATCCACTATTGATGCCACTCTTTCACCATGAAAGTAACAAAGAACTGCAAAGCTCTGCGCTCATGTGCAGCTGGTTTGGAACAGGGTAAAAAACCTCTTGAAGACAGTCGCGGAAGAGTCTTGTTACTGAAAGTCGTAAGTAGCACCCTTCGTTGTCTTTTATGCAGTTAATCAATGATAGAAATTATAGTTCTTTGTATAACAGCCCTATGGAAAATGTCAGTCTGAAATCGTCATGGTTACTGTTGTAACCTCCGTTCCCCGAGGAAAGGAACGAGACGTATGAATAAAGTGACACAAGGGGTCTTTCTAGGACGCCAGACGTACCTCTGAACCTGAGAAAAGGCCAATGTCAATTTGGCAGACAGAATTTGCATGCCCCGCCCCGGTATAAAGGGAAGCGGTGCAGCGAGTGCCAGTCAGGATTTTGCACTGAGGAGCCAAAAATAAGGTACAACTGTTTAGAGTGGTAGGTCTGGTGCTGTGGCAGGAGGGACACAATGTGTTGTTCCTTCCCTCAGGGAACGGAGGTTACAACAGTAACCACGACGTTCCCCTTCTGTCACTCACTCGACGTTGTGTCGAATGAAGTGACACAAGGGGTCTCATATAAAAACACCACGCACTAACCATGTTACGTGAACTGCCGAGACAGGTGCAAGCAGGCTACTGTGTGCTAGAGTGAACTGTGTCGGCTGCACATTGCCCACCCCAACGCCCCCAAAGAGGTGTCACATCTCATTATGTTTCTCATATTGGGCATGAAGCAGCTGGGGTTATCTTAACGCTATGAAATGCATCGAGGAAAGCGGTCTTTCCCGGTCCTATTTTTTCAGGGGGAAAAGACCCTGCGGAGGCCACATCCTGCCCAGTCTAGTGGGAGGTAACATGTGGCAAATGCACCACAAGGGTTGTGAATTCATACGTAGGAAATGGTGCGGTGGTAGGTCCAGCGACCGGGGCAGCAAAAAGCCGGGGCTGCCCAAGGGAAACGCGAGTCCGCCGGCAGGGGGACTGTACCGCGGGAAATACATCACGGGGACTTTGCCTGAAAAGGGAACTAAGCCCGTGGAGCCTGACCCCCGTACAGAGCACCTGTGACTCGTAGTGGGTCCGGCTGCAAATTGCTCTGCTGAATTCACCGGCCAGAAGGCTAGGGAGGAGAACATCCAGGGAGTGATGCTTAGTGGCTAACCTGGAATAGAATGCGCACTGGATCAACTTGGTGAAGGGCTCTGTGTGCAAGAAAAACACCCGCTCGGTTGTGTCGCTTTACCGAGTTCTACCGGCTCGGACCTGACAAAACACGGGACGAGACCGACTCAACCCTGAAATTGTAAAATCTGGCAAAGGTATTGGGTGTTGCCCAGCCCGCTGCTCTGCAGTTGCCTGCTAAGGAGGTGCCAGGGCCAGTGCCCACGAGGATGCCACACTTCTCGTAGAATGTGCTCGAACCCGCAAGGGGGCGGGCACGGCCTGGGTGTGATAAGCTAAGGAAATAGCATCAACGACCCAGTGAGCTAACCTCTGTTTGGAGACAGCGTTCCCTTTCCGCCATCCGCCGAAGCAGACAAAGTGCTCAGAACATCTAGAGCTCTGTGTACGGTCCAAATACATACGCAAAGCACGTACCGGACACAGCAATGAGAAGGCTGGGTCTGCCTCCTCCCGAGGCAGCTTGCTTGCAGGCTCATGACCTGGTCACTGAAGGGGGTCGTAGGAAACTTGGGCACGTAGCCCGGTCCCGGCCTCAGGATAACGTGAGAATGTGCCGGACCGAACTCCAGGCAGGTGTCACTGACAAAGAACGCATGACATTAGAGGGTTAAAAATAAAGGTGCATCTTAAAAAAATATACATTGATCTTTACACGTTGTATCGACGATGACAATGCATCATCATCGGTTAATTGATTGATGCATCGATCCAGATCGATGTATCGTTACACCCGTAGATACTGTATTCATGGTTACTACAATATTACTATAATAAAACCATGGTTAATTCTCGTTAGGGTCCTTACCTTAAAAGAAGTTCTCTAATTACTAAATCAACATTATTATGCTACATGCATCAACATAAATTGCACTTCAAACTCAACATATATTCAACATTTGGTAGCTGTACATCATTATAGAAGGAAAAATATTGCTATTAATATGGATACGAGAAGGGATGTTGTAATATGGCTCGACTGGTTTAATCATATGCTGAAACCCCAAATCTTCATCAACAGTGTAGTGCAACAAATCGATGGCAATGGACACCCCAATCGCTTTAGTTATTGTTTTATGTCTGTCTGAATTAGCATTGAGTACCTGCTTTAATCCAAGTTTCGGCTCACCTGCAGCTCAGTGCGCACCGTATGCAATCTATCCCTGGGTGATGTCGGCATAAATGGTTAATTGTATCATTGTATTTACCAGTATATGGCCATCGTGTTGAACAATGTCTGCAAACAGTGCCTGTTTTGTCAGCGTTTTTGACCTCCGCTGTTGTAATTGCTAAATTTACCCAAATGGGAAACTTGAATGACGCAGGGGGCTTCTCTATATGCGGATTGTTTTCTCTGCTTGATATTTTTAACTACACACCAACACCTTCAGAACTGGGATATCATTTCAACAGTTAATTGGAAAGCTACTGTCTGTAGAAAGTTGACCCATGTATCTACAGAGCCATACTTATGCATTAGCAGAGGTTGAAATTGTGCCTGTATATTTGAAGCTTTGTTTTCTTCACCAAACCACATGCTTCAGAAGCATTGTTAGACTTGAGATAAACTTTGGTGCAAATGTTTACCGAACTGTGTGTGGCAAACTGTACAGTTTTGTTTTTACCGAGAACCGTTACACCCCTACAATGGATATTGCAAAAGTAAGCCAATTATTGAGGCAGTGTACAAAGCCAGGCCTCTGTGTGCTTGATGTTAGTGTACATTCATCTCTCTCAACCTTTTTATCACAGCAGTTGGCCTTCATTTATATTAAATGGTATTCACATTTAAATTTGGCACTGGAATTACCTTCCTTGTAATGAGGAACTTGGAAAAACATAAAAAAACCGGCCACCTATATTTAGACTTCATACTGCCAGTCTCATATTTCACATATGTTAAAATTCTTCTAGTATTCAAATGTGAGGAAATATTGTGTTTGCATATCAGTTTTATTAAGCTGAATATTTGATCTCTTCTCCTGCTTCAAAAGAAAGACTAGTGCAAAACTAAAAGCCAAGCTAAAATGTCTTTCTTTATTTCGTTCTTTCTTTCTGAAATTTTAAATGTATTACATTATAAAACAGCAATAATTTAGCTTGTTTTGGACTTGTTTTGCAAATACTTATAAACATAGGGGAGCTGGAACCATTTGATCAGTATATTATAAGCTTTAGTGACCATTCTTGTGGTGGCAGGATGCCGTCCTTCTTGATGCAACTGCCTAAATAGGACCACCAGGTTCGTAATGCTGGATGGTGAGCATGGCGTGTGTACGTGTTCTTCTTGCCAGGTGAGAGTGATGAATTGGGACCTGCCAAGCAGCACAGGTCTCACAGCAGATATTAGGATGGAATACTTCCAGCACAAAGGAGGATACGCACCGAGAGAGGAATTCAATTACAGGAAAACTGCATGGATACAAACAATCTGTGTAATACAAAAACAAACCCTTACCATTGTTATTTTTGGCATGATATAGTCTTTCCTTTATTATGCATGCTTATTAGTTACATGATGGGCATTACCCAGGGCCGGCTCAAATCGTGAGCTAGCAAAACATACCACTGAGTATCACTGTGTTACCTGGAGATTTTTGTACATTGCACCATGGTATTGGTTATATTACAAGCTCAGCCCACTCTTGGAACCCCTGCCCTCTCTCTTACAGTGGGTAGAGTACAGTGTCAGTACCATGGTACAGTGATTTTGTCGAATGTTAATACCATGGTATATGAGTGGTGCAATGTCCAAAAAACCTAGGGTAACAGGGTAACATGGTGCTTATTAGTATTTTTTTTGCTACTGCCATCTATACAGCCCACCCTTAGAGACCTACACAACAATGAATAAAGTGTTTCAAAACATATATATGTATGTGCGCCCTAACGTATTAAAGCTGGAACCGGGCCTGGCAGTCCCTAGTAACCACTCACTTTAGCTATCCTGTGTTATAGAACATAACATTTGTGGAAAGTACACAAATTTTTGGGCAGGATGCAGGGACTTTACTACAGTTACAGTAGGTTGAAGGAATTTCCTGAAATTAAGATTGGCCTTGAACAGACGAAGTGTGGTTTTGACAAAGGGGAGACACATCAGAGAGAAAGCAGGCTGATACAATCTTAAGTGATGTCATACGAGCGGTGGAGACTTGCCAGTGTTTAGTGGGAAAGACACTCCCCTCCTGTCGTGAAGTTATCCTGCAAAATCTTTCCAGAGATGCTCTCTGAGGAGGCAGCCAGACAAGGATTCCTTGCTCTTACACCGCCTAGTTTTTTTCTTTTTTACATTAGTCCCTCCAACAATATGTGTTTGAGCCTGCCAAAGGCACTTAAAACCTCAATTCAAGAGGAGCTCAACGTGGGCACATTAAGAACAATTCACTGTGGAAGTTAGCATTATACAGCATACTCGTAGCATTTTGGAGGAGATCATAGATCTCATGAGTCTTATTAAATTAATGTTAGTCTTAACATTAAAGTATAGTTGACATTTTTTACATTGGTGCATATAAACAGTTAAAAGTTTAAACATCCACAGATTTAATATTAGCAAACTATTGTTTTGGCAAGTTGTTTAGGACATCTACAAGTATTTCTTCCAACAATTGTTTACAGACAGATTGTTTAACTTTTATTTGATTATATCACAACTCCAGTGGGTCAAATATTTACATACACTAAGTTAAATGTGCCTTTAAGGAAAAAATTCCAGAAGCTGATGTCAAGCCTTTAGACAATTAGCCAATTAGCTTCTGATAGGAGGTGTACTGAATTGGAGGTGTACCTTTGAATGTATTTTAAGGCCTACCTTCAAACTCAGTGCCTCTTTACTATATATCGTGGGAAAATCAAAAGAAATCAGCAAAGATCTCAGAAACAAAAATTGTGGACCTCAACCAACCCGATATCACGCCGAGGCGTGAAATAGACACGCCGGTCCACTCGCGGATGCGTGTCGGTGTCACGCTTTGCCTCCTCTAGGCGTGTACATGACACGCGCGCGTCTACGTAGAATACCGGCAGGGGGCGATCGTTTCCTCAACGCCAACAACTCTCCGCGCACCAAAGAGGAAGCGATACCGTTGTCGTCGCGTTGCACGTTCGTGCAGGCGGGATGCCGGCCAATTTCGCCGGTTACTTTCACTTGTGACCATATGTGACAAATAAAGGTTCATTATAGTGCTGCTTTCATGAAGAAATCCTAACGTTGCTGTAGCCTAACGTTGTTATATGTGTGTGTGTGTGTGTGTGTGTGTGTGTGGGCTGTCGAGTATCTTGTGCTGATGTAAATAAATAAATAAATAAATAAATATATATATATATATATATATATATATATATTTATTTAAAAAGTGTATTTATGTACAAAAATATATATCCTGCTAACCGGAACTGGAGAACGCGATATATCGCTTCCTCTTTGGTGCGCGGACAGTTGTTGGCGTTGAGGAAACGATCGCACCCTGCCGGTATTCTACGTAGACGCGCGCGTGTCATGTACACGCCTAGAGGAGGCAAAGCGTGAAATAGACACGCATCCGCGAGTGGACCGGCGTGTCTATTTCACGCCTCGGCGTGATACCGGGTTGCCTCAACAAGTCTGGTTCATCCTTGGGAGCATTGAATGCACCACGTTTATCTGTACAAACAATAGTATGAACAAGTATAAACAACATGGGACCACACAGCCATCATACCGCTCAGGAAGGAGACGCATTCTGTCTCCTTGAGATGAATATAGTTTGGTGTGAAAAGTGCAAATAAATCCCAGAACAACAGCAAAGGACCTTGTGAAGATGCTGGATGAAACAGGTAGACAAGTATCTATATCCACAGTAAAATGAGTCCTATATTGAAATTACCCGAAAGGCTGCTCATCAAGAAGAAGCCAATGCTCCAAAACAGCCATAAAAAGCCAGACTACAGTTTGCATGTGCACATGGGGACAAAGATCTTTCTGAGAAATTCCCTCTTGTCTGATGAAAACAAAACTGAATTTTTTGGCCATAATGACCATCTTTATGTTTGGAGGAAAAAGGTTGAAGCTTGCAAGCTGAAGAACAACATCCCAACCATGAAGCATGGGGGTGGTAGCATCATGTTGTGGAGGTGCTTTGCTGCAGGAGGGACTGGTGCACTTTCCAAAACAGATGGCATCATGTGGAAGGAAAATTATGTGTATATATCGAAGCAACATCTCAAGACATCAGCCATGGTCGCAAATGGGTCTTCCAAATGGACAAGTCTTTGTCAACCCAAGCATACCTCCAAAGTTGTGTTAAAATGTCTTAAGGACAACAAAGTCAAGGTATTGAAGTGGCCATCACAAAGCCCTGATTTCAATCCAATAGAAAATTTGTGGGCAGAACTGAAAAAGCATGTGCGAACAAGGATGCATACAAACCCGACTCAGTTTCACCAGTTCTGTCTGGAGGAATGGGCCAAAATTCCAGCAACTTATTGTGAGAAGCTTGTGGAAGGCTACCCAAAATGTTTGACCCAAGTTAAACAATTTAAAGGCAATGCTACTAAATACTAACAAAGTGTATATAAACGTCTGAACCACTGGGAATGTGTGGAAAGAAATAAAAGCTGAAATAAATCATTATCTCCAACTATTATTCTGACATTTAAGATTCTTAAAATAAAGTAGTGATCCAACTGACATACGACAGGGAATGTTTTCTACGATTAAATGTCAGGAATTTTAAAAAACATTCCAAATGTTGAAATATATTTGGCTACGGTATATGTACATTTCTGACTTCAACTGTGTACACCGATCATCCACAAAATGAAAACCACCTGCCTAATATTGTGTAGGTCTCCCTTGTGCCATCAAAACAGGGATAGCATTCTGAGATGATATTCTTCTCACCACAATTTTATACAATTTTACCATAGACTTTGTCAGTTCAAGCCAGTCTGGCCATTCTCTGTGGACCTCTCTCATCAACAAGACTTTTCCATCCACAGAACTGCTGCTCACTTGATGTTTTTGGCACCATTCTGAGTAAATTCTAGAGACTACTGTGCATGAAAATCCCAGGAGATCATCAGTTATACTCAAACCAGTCCACCTGGCACCAATAATCATCCATGCTATCTAATCAGCCAATCTTTTGGCAGCAGTGCAGTGCATACAATCATACAGATACTGGTGAGGAACTTCAGTTAATATTCAAAGCAACCATCAGAATGGGGAAAGAATGTGATCTTAGTTATTTGGACCGTGGCATGATTGTTGGTGCGAGATGGGCTGGTTTGAGTATTTCTGTAACTGCTGATTTCCTTGGATTTTCATGCAGAACAGTCTCTAGAATTTACTCCAAATGGTGCCAAAAACAAAAAAAAACTGTGAGTGGCAGTTCTGTGGATGTAAATGCCTTGTTGATGATAGAGGACAACAGAGAATGTCCAGACTGATGTGAACTGACAAAGTTTATGGTAACTCTGATAAGCACTCTGTACAATTGTGGTGAGAAGAATATCTTCTCACAATGCTATTCTGAGATGCGGGTTGGCACTGTTTTGGCAGCACGAGGGAGACCTACACAATATTAGGCAGGTGATTATAATGTTGTGGCTGATCGGTGTATATATTTCTTTATTTTGTGATGCTTACTAAGGTAAGCTTCTCTATTACTATTACTCATACTTAAGGTTAGAGATTTAAACAAACCCCTAACCATAAAGGGATAGCTCATTCTAAAATAAAAAATCTGTCATAATTTACGATCTCTCATGTATTTCCAAACCTGTATGACTTTCATTCATTTTTGGGTTGACTAATCATTTAACTCCTTCCATACTGTTTGTGTTATAGACATGATATTTGTTACCTCAAATCATGCAGCTTGTTATGGACAGGTGTGATATTACTTTTCTGAACAATCAGACTTAACGATTTTCACCTATTGGATGATAAAATGTGTAAAAAATATCCTAGATTTCCAAGGAGTGACCCAAGCCATGTACATGGACCAAAATATGATAGAGACTTTGGATTGGCTCTTTTGACATGGGCCAGGAAGCAACTACCTAGCAACCATGCAGAACACTAGAAACCTCATAGCATTGCATTAAAAACACCTTAGCAACTGCATATCAATGCTGAGGCAAACACCCAGAACACTCAACATGGTGGATACCATTGTGCAGGCAAGCATCAATCAAAGTCTAGTTGAACATGATTTAATATCTTAGCGTTAGAACTAAGCTCCAAAAACCCTGTCAATGATAAATCTGAAGGTTCTTGATAAATAGGCCATCTCCTGGACTCTTGTACAGAGTCAACAGCTGTGAGTATGCTAAAACAGTTTTGGGATGAGAAGGTTTGCAGGTTGAATGAGCAGCAAGCTTTAGACTGATGAGCTTTGACACAGATGAATGAGGTTAATCTGAAAGCCATCGTGTAAAGCAGTATCCCAGGTGTCAGCAGTGACAGAGAGAGTATTTACCCAAAAATACTGCACAGGGGAAGTCCAGCTATCTATTTATGTATGATACTTGCTCATGATGATTACCCAACCTGAACTGCTATTGCAGAAACTGTATGCAACAGTTGTACTACAAGGCATGAAGATGTTATTGATTTTGGTACAAGCTATACTTGGCAATTGCTGAGAATTGTATACTTGCTACCAGGGATTAAATTGGCCGGAATGATCTGAAGTGGCATACCCAGACCTTTGATTTAAAAAAACGAAGATCCATTCCATTCCCTGTGTGATCCAGTTCACTTCTTGTTTTATCCAGAACATGCGTTCCGTCTCCATTTAGTGAGTGTACTTGCACAAGATCTACACTTGTTTTTAATGCAAGTTCAAAGGGGTCTTCTCTTCCCACTATGCATTTTGCATTGGTTTATTAGGGACTTGAAGCTCGACAGGACATTCTGAAGAACAGCTCTGTTTATGCATGTCTGACGAAGTACAGCATGCAGCTACATCCATAAGGTAACCCAAATCAAATTCAGATCGCAGGGCTATGGCGTTGCACATCAACATAAGTGTCATACAAAACTCGACCAATGTGCTGTTTGTGACATATTGTTGTCAACTCTTTGACTTTTCCATGATGGAGAACCATTGATGTACAACCCCAATTCCAAAAAAGTTGGGACAGTATGAAAAATGCAAATAAAAACAAAAATGAGTGATTTGTTAATTATATTCACTCTTGACTACATAGAAAGCACTACAACTACACATTATATAATCCTGTGATTTTCCCCCATTCATCCATTATGTATGTTTTTAGCTGCACAATTGTACAGGGTCTTCGTTACTATATGGTGTGCTCCTTAATGCGCCACATATTCTCAATTGGAGACAGGTCAGGACTGCAGGCAAGCCACTCTAGCTCCCACACTCTCTGCTCAGCCATGCACTTGAAATCATGGCAGTATGTGCTATGTAGTTGCCCTGCTGGAAAATGCAGGGATGTCCCTGTAAAAGACGTGCTGGATGTGGTTTTCGTTTTGCCCTTTACGTACCGAGATTTGACCAGATTCCTTAAATCTTTTAATTATATTGTGCACTGTAGAGGGTGAAATGCCCAAAATCCTTGTTATTTCAACTTGTCAAATTGTTATTAGTCTTAAATTGTCCCAGTCTCAACTTTTTTGGAGTGTGTTGCAATCAACTGATTTGAAATATATATTTATTTAAAACAATGATATTCACAATCAAGTAATTTGTAGTTGTAGTGCTTTCAATATGGCAAAGGGTGAATATAATTTAGAAATCACTCCTTTTTGTTTTTACTCACATTTTTCATACAGTCCAATCTTTTTTGGAATCGGGGTTGTACTCTGTACTAAAGACATAATAGAAATCTATATTGAGCATTGCAAATTGAAGTCAATGTGCTTTATCTGGCACTGAAGTTCGGCACTGGAACATATTTTTCCAGACATGGGATGAGATGTATCACATTGACAACAAAAGGAAGAGCAATTCATTTGGTTCTGAGGGCTTTTGGTTTTATGAGCCCAGAGTGTAATTTTCCTGTGAGAGAGGCAGAGTATGCTTAATTGATACTACAGCCTTGCCTGTGCATCTGTTAACATTTCATGTCACGTCCAGAACTGTTATTTATTTACCCTTCACAGTTGGAGTAGAGAAGGAGAGCAGGCTTGTAAGGAGGGGCATAGAGGGGGTTTGTTCAGCATTGAGGTTTCTTGTCCAACAAGGAGCATTCTGAATGCAGCCTAATGTCCATCTTCTGAGAAAACACCATTTAATAACAGAAAACATTTCCTAGCTAATTATATAAATGCCTGCTTCCTTCCTTGAAAGAGGTCGGCAGATCAAATTCATTATCTCTTGCCATGAGTGTTTTTCTCTGTCTATAATCTAGAGATGGTTTTGTTAGGTGGTCTAGATCAATGGTGACTGATATTGTGCAGAGCAGGAATTATTCCTGGATCAACATTTTTGTTGGTCCTGAAACAACACTTATGTCAAACAGTCCGATGTTAGAGTCAGGGTTAGGGTTCAGGATAGGGTTAGGTCTGTAATTGGTTAGGGTTTGAAGCTGCCACTCAGGGGCATGGTTGTAATATGTAAAGCAAATGTGTATTGTCTATCATTGCTTTCTGTACAAGCAATAATATAATTTTATATATGCATGATCACAGTTGAAAAGATGCCAGCCTAATTTCAGAAAGCCTAAAATAGTCAAACAGTGTTGATTTATTGAACTTTTGCTAACCCAGCCAAAGTATTGCCACAATGAATGCTGCAATCACCATTTTGAAGTCTGTTTGAAGTCTGAATTAAACATAATGATATGATTAAAGCACTGAATCCAGCAAAAATGTCAGCATTATTTTCAAATTGTGAAGCACTTCTGACAGATGCCGCTGCTTTCAATTTACAGGATTGGTTGGCACCTGCCGTTTTCTGCTTTTCTTTTGCATAAAGTTGAGCATTCTAAAAAAACAAATCGAGAGATTCACACACAGGACACGCTGCAGTGCCAGGCAAATGTATAAACGAGGCTTATGTAGAAAAAGGCAGAGGATATGTAATTATCCACAAGAGATATGAGAACGGGGCAGTCAAACCACTCCTGTAAACCAAGCCAGTCTGACACCTTCCCACATTCATAAGCGATTTTTCATAAGCATCGTTACGAGACTAATTATGGCACATAGATGCCAGTGGCTTTCATTCAGGGATCTCTCGGACAGTAGGATCCAATCAGTGTAAAATTGTTTTGATTCAAAACTTGCTAGTTGACACTATAGGCAAAGAGATATGGCCTGCACAGGGAAGCACCTTGAAGGAGATCTGGTTGTACAATAGGTGGATCATAGAGGAAAGTGTTCCTGGGCTATGCTTTCGTGGCCTGTTCCATGCCAAGGTCGTTTTTTGGCCATTTTATGAGGACAGCCCTCTTGCTGAGTGTGCTCCCGTTGTTCTGGAGATTACAACAGGAAAGGCATACCAGAATGGGGCTGGGGGCTTCTTCTTTTAGCTGTTTGAAAATTATTTGTTTCTGTTGCCTGTGTTCTCAGGAACCTATTCATACTGGTTGCCACAGTATTCGAGGATAAGCCAAGCTCTGGCCTTTTCCTTTCAGCTGGTGATGGAGAGACAGCAGGGTAAAATGCTGGGCTATGTTGTGGAACAGAATAGCTCTGTATTTTTTTGGCTTTTGGCTATGAACAGCTTCAGAGAGGAGCCAGAGGTTTTTGAGGACTCTCTGACAGAAGCCACCCTTGAAGAAACATTATACGGTTGACTCACAATTTTAAGGATAGTCTGCTTTGAGCACAAATCATATCCAAGGCTTCAAACTTTCCAAAAAGGAACATAAATGTTTACAAATACTTTCCTCTGAAAAAATGTTTGGCAGATGATATGCTCTAGATCTCGCTGTAACTCCTAACAAGTTGCTTGATTAGCAGGTTCTCATTGAATTCTTGCAACAGGCACTCTCGTTCTCAAGTCTGCCAAGTGTAGCACATGATCATTTCATCAATAGTAATATTTCTCAATCCTGCCTGTTTTGGCCTAGAAAGTGGTGTACTTGTTGTTGTTTTTTTGTGGTATTTAATCTTTTAAGCCAGAGGGCAGAATTACCTAGTAAATACCTAGTAAAGGTATTACACATTGTTACTCAAATTTCCCATAGTTCCTCCAGTTTTCCATATCTTGTATCAGAGGATAAATAAGGCACAAACTTTTGGAAGCATTCATGAATGTTAATTTATTGGAAAGAGAAATGTAGCTGTTTTTTGCAGCCTTTTTCCCTTGGTCAGACATGGACTACATATCTTATGTAACAAGTCACATGCTCATGGTCTTACTTTCAAAACATTTTGTGCTTGAATCTTTCAAAAGCCCAGTCACTATTTTCAAATGACGTCCAAGAGAGGCGTTCACGCTGACAGAGATCTGCAGCGACAACGCAACTGGAAGTCATTCATTTTCAATCAAAGTTGCCAATTTGAGGCACCGTGAGCGGCCGAGACATAAGTGTTAGCAATGCAACAAATTTGAATTTATTAAAAAATTATGCAAATGAGCAGGAATGCAATGCAGTGACTACTACAGGGAGTGCTTACAAGGTCACATGATTTGCCAGTTGAGTAAGAATATTTACTAGCATCCAACAATAGAGCGACTTGCTGTGGGATCACATTAACTTATTGCCAGGGGTTAAATGCAAAGGGTATTTCTGATTCAGATAAGAAATGTTTTTATATTAATTAGGTCAGTTGAAAAGTTCTGTAGTCCAATTTGGGGTTTTATTTTAAGGGCTAACGATTATTCTGTTAGTTAATTGTGCAGTGTTTCTTTTGTAGTTATAAAAGCCCCCAGATCTTTCCCACAAATACTTATCAATTATCTTAGCCTCTGCAGGGCTGACTGGACTCCTTCCCCCTGGTGATGTTGACTTTGAATGGAACGGTATAATAAAGCGGAGCTGTGTTTGTGTTTATGAGTATGTGTATGTGAGGTGGAGAAGTTCTTCTTCGTTTCAACCACATTTTTTCATCCTTCTAAGCCCCACTTTCCATCTTTTTATGGAAAATAGTGGGGTCATTGGTATAACTTCACATGGAAGAGCTCCTCATCTCTGGTTTTACAGGGTCCAAAATTAACTTTTTACCATACCTGTCAGCAAAATATAATTTTTGAGGAAGTATGTTGATTTCCTTGAAAATTATTAAAATATATATGGAGGAAAATATACCGGCCATACATATTTTTATTGGCCATGAAACTTTATTATGCATTTCTTAATGAAAGCTGTTCTAATATATAGTATTTTTTGCATCAGACAGCAGGTCATTGTCTCACTCACTACATCCCTCATCAGGATTGTGAATTTTGTTCCTCATATTGTTGTATCGGTGGCTTAATGCCAGGTATGTGTCACTACATGAAGTTCTGGACAAGAAAAGGAAATCAAAAGGCTTGGCTTACAAAATTGATTTTAGTAAAATTTGCCCTGGGGTTAATTAATGTTGTCAGACAACACACAATCAGTCTTATCTATGTTTGAATCACTTTGATTTGATTATCTCACGTCAAAAAAAAAACAAAACAAAGCAAACAGAGTCGGAATATCATTCTTTATGTACATTGTGATATCAACCATGTATTATTTGGCAATTCCTAGAAAATTTACAGTCCAACTGATATTTATTCACCAAAGGCAGTTTTTAAACACATTTTAGACCCTGAATACATGTTTTTCTGAGACATTCTCCTTTTTAGGGTTGGTATCATTCTATAAATAGGCAACAGCCCTATTGTTTTACAAGATGGCATTGCTTCTTTTCATCACATACATACATAAAAGCAGCTCTTTAGGCTTTCAACTGTGGCTGCTGTTGATCACAGTGGGCCTGCATTCCCCCTTGGGATTTGGGAAATATTTTAGGCCCTGGCATTTTGGCTGGGCTCCAGATGGCCTTGCATCTCAGCAGATATCCTTAGACCCATTGTGTATGAAGTAACAGAAGTGTTGTGCAGCCAGGAATGCAAGAAGCTCTCCATTGTGAGTATGTGTGACTGCCTCTGCACCCTTCATTACATAAACAGGGTCACCACAATCAGGGACCTGCAGAGAGAAGGCCACTGACATGTCTGGTAAAAACACACACATTTTACCTTATCTTTTCATTCATATATTTGTGGTTTTCTATATGATGCACATCACTATACATATTTCTCAATACAATAATTGTGCAGAAGAGTGTGAATCAGCCTCAAGGTTCAATATGTTGTCCATTCTGAGATTCTGAGTGATTATCTGAGTTACCGTAGCCTTTCTATCAGCTCAAAAGAGTCTGGGCATTCTCCGTTGACCTCTCTCATCAACAAGGCTTTCTGTCTGCAGAACTGCCGCTCACTGGATGTTTTTTTGTTTTTGGCACCATTCTGAGTAATCTCTTGAGACTTTTCCCAGAAAATCCCAGGAGACCAGCAGTTACAGAAATACTCAAACCAGCCCGTCTGGCACCAACAATCAACCATCAGCTGAAATCACAGTTATATTTTTTTCCCCCCATTCTGATGGTTGATGTGAACATGTACTTAAGCTCCTGACCCGTATCTGCATGATTTTATGTACTGCACTGCTGCACACGTTTGGCAGATTAGATAATCACATGAATAAGTAGGTGTACAGGTGTTCCTAATTTAGTGCTCAGTGAATGTATATACAGTATAAAAATATGATTGTATCGTAACAGCCCTATTGGTGACTGCGCCAGTAGCTAATAGACTGTTGAAAACCAATAACCTTCAACAAACAGACTATGATAAAGCATTTTCCACCCCAGGCCTGCAGATCTCGAATATCCATCCTGATAAAAATCACAAGGAGGGTCACATGATGTGCATGCTCATGTCACTGGTTATCTATTTGAAAAAAAAAAAAGCTCTGAAAAACAGGTTTTGTCTGCAGAATCACTAGTATCATATGTTGTCTCCCCATTATCAACAAGATTGTTTTGTGGGTCAGTTCAGTATTTTATTATTTGTTTACTGTGGTTTTGGCGAGGGAGCCAAATTTTTGTGGTTCTGTTATGTAAGAGTCTTCATTGAAAGTGAAAAGAAAAGGTTTGTGAAAGGTTTTGTGACCTTTAGTTCAGATGTCGGCCTCTCCATGGCTGTAATGTTGACTGCAGAGGAGGATGGGGAGGCTAAAAGGTTTTGCTCTCTGTCTCAGAAAGAAGATTTGTAAAATCTTTTGGTCGCTCAGAATATATCGGCAGGTCCAGATGCATTCCCTGCTGACTGTGTGTACCATAGACTTCTATTGTTTTTATATAATGCTAATTATAATAACTATAGACAAACTCTAACCCATACCCTAAACCTAACCATGAAAGACCTCTTGTTCTGTTGGGAAGGAGGAAGTGGGAGCCAGGTGAACATCCAAACGTAAGACACTCATTCACACTTTTCAGTGTACATACACGATCTGCTTTTCAGCTGAAAAAATAACCACCCATACACACAGCATTGCTTTGCAGCTGCTGACACACACACGCAGCATTTCTTTTCAGCCTGCGTTCACCCACACACATTCAGCTTCTTGCATCTCTCTCCCCATCTGCCGCTGTCTCCTCTCCTTAAGTACTCCCCTGCGTCTCTCTAGAACCCGAGAAAGGTGTAGAGCACAGGTGGAACACATTCTCCACTCACCTCCCTTGGCCTCACTCTGCCCAGCATCACTCGAACCCACCCCAATCGCCACATACTCCATAGCCTGACTCAGGCCGGGGCGCCATCCGGTCTGACTTACTCCCTCCTCCCTATTTCTAGCGAGGTAGTGTTGCCGTTCTGGCTGTCGTGCTGCAGGATGGCTTTGGGGTCATACTCTGATGAGGGGAAGGAGAGGGGGAGGGAGGAGAGAGGGAAAAAAGAGGAGAGAGAGAGAGAGGGGAGAGAGAGTAAGAAAAGAGTGAGAGAGCCGGCCGCCAAATACGCCACCCACCTGGTCCTCAGTCAGCTGGACTGCCTCCGTCAGCGATGTTGGGTGATGGCACTGGACCCACTCAGTCGTCCCTTTCGGTAGCCTGCTGAAGAACTGCTCCAGTACCACCAGATCAGGCGCTCCTCGGCACCGCGATATTCAGCTAGCAGTGAGGACTCCACGTCAGCGTTGTTTTCCTCCAAATCCTGGGTTTTGGCACCACTGTGACACATCATGAACTCTCTTGAAGATGGAGGAGGCGGGATCTGGGTAAAAAAATACAAAATGTAATACTTTTATTAACAATCTTATTGTACACTTTTCATTGTCATCACATTCACTCATGGCTTATCAGCATCACACATCCTAGTGGCTTCAGCTCACTGATCACACAATCACTCTGCTTTTTAGCAATACCAGTACACAGACACAGTCACACAGCTTCATGCGTCTCTCTCTCTCACCCAAACAGGTGTGGAGCAGAGGTGGAACTCATTCTCCACTCATCTCTCTCTGCCTCACTCTGCCCTGTGTCTCTCGGCCCCGCCCCGATCGCCACACTAACTCTAACAGAAAATGTTATTAATATTTAAAAAGAAAAAAAAAAACACTTTGTTCCTAAATATCCCTAAAAGGAGGTTTTGTCTAATTGAGCTAATTACTGTGTACAAAATTAGGTGGACACACACACACACACCCCACACACCAATTCAAACTCTTATTATTCCTCATACATGTACACGTGGCACATTTGCATTGAAATCACCTCTAGTTAAAAAAAAAATCACTAACGTACAGAAATAGAAACAAAAGAGAATAAAGTTCAAAGTCAAAAACTAAAATTTACTAGCCAATGACATTCTTTCTCCAACATGATCGTAGAGGGTTGTGTAGTAAAGAGCTAAGTGTGTTTGACTGGGGCACTGGTGGGATGACAGACACTGGTAAAAAGCTAACGGAGAGGAGGGTGAACGCAGAGTGACGTTCTTGCAGAGTGGCAGAAAGCCAGAGCTGAGGGAGAATCTCATTGGATGTGACAGTGTTGTGAAACAAACCAGCAGCTAGATAGCAAGTGAGTTACAGTAGCAGAGGCCTGGCGTCTGGGAATGGACTGACTGCAGGGGTGTGTGTTGGTCTTTTGTGATAATGTTTTTCGTGAGTGTGTGAGATTATAAGGAGTCAGACATAGTATTTTTGTGCACTAAAAAAGTTATATGTTGGATTTACTTAAAATATATATGTAGCATTTTTGCATCAAACTTTTTTTTTTATAAATTCAGCGTATAGTCATTTATGTCAGCATAGCTTGAAAACCTTATTTAGATGTACACAAGTGTATCAGTTCATTCAGCTTTATTTAATTAAAAAGATATGTCACATAAGTAAGATTTAACAAATAATTACACATTGTTTCAAATTAACTTTAATATTATTGTTTCTACCTAATTGAATTGACTCGAAAGAAAATAATGACTGAGGTCGTCATTCACAATTCTTCTTTTACTTTTATCAGCTGATGGAGCTTCATCTGATTGGGAGAAAATGTAACTGTCATTTAGCGCAACTCAGGGGACATTTCATATCGGAAACCATGTTATATTATTTTGTGAAAAGTATAAAAGCCATTTGATTGATTCAGTAAACATCTTCAACAAATGAACAAACCCAGGTGCCCTTGAGTTAAACCGTATCTTACATTTGTCAATGGCCTGGATCACTGAAAACCTTCATAGAGGTCTTGCATAAATTCAGAACAGTAAATGCTAAACACTGCCAGATTATCAACCCTCGTGTCATCAAAGACCTAAAAGCACTCTCAGTCTAAAGATCATCTGTGGACTTGATGATTAGTGTATAGGTTTTCCCTTGGCCTTGTATTTCTCCTGCATAACTCTCTGCATTGCATTATCATGTCTGTGAGGCAAAAGTCAAATGACAGTTCACCGAAGTGTCATTGTCATGTCAGTTGTTTTGGGTGGTGTGTGTGTGTGTTCTCATTTTCTGTGTTAGCACACAGACAGATCAGAGGTCAGCTATCTGCGATGCAGGTGAACTTTGAGCAGACTGATATAGGTGTATGTTCACGGTTATGTAACTGCTCCTATACCTAGCGTGTGTTAGACAGACGATACGTAACTTTTATGTTCATTCAGTTGCTCCAGAGTTCCCACGGTCACAAATAAACAGGAAATATCAAGGAACTTAAAATAACCAGGCCTGTAAAAGTCATGGAAAAACAGTGTATATAATTTTGATTAAATTTTACAGTATGGTTCTGTTTGTTAACATTAGTAAATGTATTATGAATCATGAACTAGCAATGAACAATGTTTTTTATCAGTATTTATTAATCATAGTTAATTTTTATTTATCACAATACTAATGTTGATTGCTTGTTCTTTATGTTAGTTCATAATATATGAACTAATGTTAAAATATACAACCTGTAAAGTAATAAAAAAAGCTTTAGAATATGTTGAAAGTAACATTAAACAAGATTTATAAATGCTGTAAAAGTGTTGTTCATTGACAAATGATGTTGCCTGATAAAAATGAGAAATCTATTAAAAATCTAGTTGGAAAACACATGTCAAGTACGTAGAAAAGTAAACTTTGGACTCACAAATTTGAGTAACACAAAAAAATGTTAAGTAAAAGGTATTAAAATACTTTCCTTGCACCTTGAATACACGATTAAATGTGTTATCACTGTAAAAAAAATCCTGTTGTTTTTACAAAAAAAATTTGTCAGCTGTGGTTGCCAGAATAATTCTGTAGAAAATACAGTTAAAATGTAAACCACTTTACATAACAATCTTTACATTTTACAGTTTAAAATGGTTGTGATTTACACACTGGCACTGTAAAAAATAAATAAAAATTCTGTTAAATTTACAGTAAAATTTCTTTTAATTAACATGCCTTCTGAAACAGTAAAAATCTGTTGTTTACTTTATGAGATATTTGTTAATAACCGTGACTATAGAAGGGCACATAATGACATGAAGTTCGTCAGTAGTGGCTCTTCCAGGAGCAATGACCAATAAATATGTAGAGACAGTGCTCAGTATCACTCACACAAACACTAAACACCATCTTGGTAACACATGTGAGATTTAAATAATGCAGTAAGGCATTAACTAAATTACATCAAATATAACACAGAACACCCCAGTGTACATAACTGATATTAAAAACAAGAAGAAACATAACTATTCCCATAAAATATAATGAAATGTAATGGGTCATGCAGGGAATTGTGGGAATGCCGATTACTGTTTTTTACTGTAATTTTAAAAATAATTTACTGTAAAAAAGTACATGTACTCTCTTGTTCTTTTTACCATGAATTATCTTAAAAATCATACTTTTTACATTTAAATATAATATATGATATAATTTTATTGTAAAAACTACTATATTGACTTTTAAAATATATTAAAACATTTTACTGTATATTTTACAGTTAATATTTGTTAATCAATAAACATTTTATTTCTGTAGCATTTTTACACTTATTTTACTGTTAAAATTACAGAATGTTTTTACAGTGGTAACGTTGACATCAAGCGTTTAAAATGGGTACTGCAGTCCAAATTCTAAATATTGGAGAGAGTTGTTATGCGGCTTGCAAGGTTGAGGACACGCAACAGGAATGAGCAAACTGACATTGACAAGCGACGAGCCTTACACTGTAAGTCGAAGCCAGTATTTCAACTTAGCATGTTTCTTAAATCTCTGATAACATATTATGATAATTTTATGCTTTAGTGCAGTAAATATATGACATATTGCAACTTTAATAGTTAATTACAATAATCATAAATTTTGTCATTTTAAAAAAATCAGTTTTAAAACATATTTTTCATGGTGAAAAATATTTTTAAATATATTATGAATTTCTAAGTCAACAATATCAAGAATTTTTTAGGGTTCTACAAAATAAATTGTGCCTTTTTTCTAAAAAATAAATGGTCTAAAGACGTATTTTTTTACATGGCATATTGTTTACACCACATTACTGATTTGGTGGACAATAGCTTTTTCTTTTTTTAAATATTAATCATCTTTTAAAACAAATTTGTTTTACTGCTGATGTTTGAAAAATAATAATACAATACAACATTATTCTGCACTACTCAACAGTTCTTATTTCAAGAATATTAGCTTTTATTTAGACTTTTAGCTTTTACTTTCAGTCCCAGAATAAATATTAAAATTAAATGACTAAATTACAGTAATTGAAATTATGCTCATCATTGAGGAGGTGTATTTGTTTTGTGTGAATTGTATTTGTAATTGTATTTTTTAATAATTTAATTGGTATGGAAAAAAAATTGCTTCATGCATTGACCCTTTTACCAACAATGAAACCTTATTGTAAAGTGTTACCATAGTTTTTATCTTAAATATCTAATAATCTAAAAAAATCCTTTTTGTAAGAGCTTAAAAAGGTAAATCTTAGAATGTTTTTTAAACTTCTAGTCTTACGTTTGTACACTAAAAGTGGAATTGTTTAAATATGGTGTATTCATTCTAATAAAAATCCTTATCCAGTAACCACTAACAACTGGAAAAATGTTGTCAGTTTATTGTTCAAAAGATGTGCAGCACTCATTAGTTTCAGGGATAGACATACAAAACATAAAAAATAAATAAAGAGCTGGAGGAAAACAGGGAAAGGCAAGGACAGTAAACTGATGAAACACTAAGAAAACAAACAAAAAACTTCAATTTAATGCAATAGTTTATGTAAGAATGGTTTTACGAACCATTTACACGGAAATCAGTTGTGCTTGTGTTTCATAAATGGGGCCCAATACATGTATAACTGTCTAGTTATACAGAGAAATAAAGGAATGAAACAATTGAAGACATCGTGGGCGACAGCGGAAGAATAATAGATAAAGCTAGTGTGAGACAGGGTTGGGGAATAACAGAATACATGTAACGGGATTACATATTAAAAATATAAAATATAAATAACTGTATTCCACTACAGTTACAATTTAAATAATTGGTAATTAGAATACAGTTACATTCAAAAAGTATTTTGATTACAGAAGAGGTTACTTTGCATTTTATTGTAATTTGTTTAATTTAATATTTCGTCACATTTATACATTTATACATTTATATGATGCGATCAAAGTGCATTTGAACAGCTTTGAAACACTTTCTGACAGAGAAGTAAGATTGAAGTAAGTTTGAAGCAGAAGAAATAGAAATAAACCTTGTGTAAATTGTTAGCTTTGTGCTAAACTAAAATGCTATTTCTTGCCATTTTACATGCTAATACAAGTCGGATCATACTTTCTTTTTTTCTAATAAGACCTTTGATATTAGGGCAAAAATCTTGATTATAATTTTTGTATTGTTTTCTTGTAAAAATAACAAAAAATCCTTAAAACAAAATCAGTTTGATTTATCTTGTTTTAGAAACAACGCTGCATAAGATATCTAGGTTTTTCAGAGAATGTATTTTTAAGATGCATTTTGAGTTTTTATAGTAAATAACAAGTGAAAAATCTACCAGTGCTGAAGAAGTAATCCAAAGTATTTAGAATACATTACTGACCTTGTGTAATCTAATGGAATATATTACAAATGACATTTTACAGCATGTATTCTGTAATCTGTTGTGTAGTACATTTCAAAAGTAACCCTCCCAACCCAGGTGTTATAGACAGCAAGAGTAAAATACAGATTGTTTGTTTGATAGCAGGAAGAAGCTGTTTGGATGCGTGTGTATGTATACGTACTTAGCTGTAGTTTCGGGGATAAAGTGTCCTCAAAAGTTAGATTATTCTGGCTGAACTTTCCTTTGGGGACTTTCGGGATATCTTCAAATGGAAAATCGATTTATAAAGAAAGCAAATACAGGGGTTGTGTTAGAGTGTGGGTTAGGATTAATGTTATTGTATAAGGAGATTTGTATGTCTTTGTAGAATAGAGGGAAAATGTAGGTTAAGCCATTTTAGCCTTTTCTTTAGTAATATAAACACAGCTGCTTATTTGAATATGACCTTGATGTTATTAATTTAAGGAACGACGGCACTTAGGAACATACTCACACACACACACACACACACACACACACACACACACACACACACACACACACATTGGTCTACCTATCATTATGAGGACTTTCCACAGACATAATGATTTTTATACTGTACAAGCTATAGATTCTATCCCCTAAACCTAACCTAACCCAACCCCTAAACCTAACCCTCACAGAAAACTTTCTGCATTTTTACATTTTCAATAAAACATTGTTTAATATGTTTTTTAAGCTATTTAAATTATGAGGACATTAGAAATGTCCTCATAAACCACATTCATAGCATAATACCCTTGTAATTACCAGTTTGTAACCAAAAAAAACAGTCCTCGTAAACCACATAAACATGCACACACACACACACACACACACACACACACACACACAATAAGTATTTTATGGTTTATGGGGATTTAACTTTTTTGAATAATATGTTTTGAATGTCCCGATACCGATACTGGTATCGGAATCGGGTCCGATACCATGCTCATGTACTTGTACTCATGTTCATTTAAATGCCCCGATGCCAAAAAACGATACCATCTGACATACGAATGTCATTGTGTAAAAATTCAGCACACAAATTAAATCACATTATGTCCTAGTGAGATTATTTAGCCACAAAAGCTGTGATTTAATGAGAAAAATATAGTTTTAATGATATCTTTTTTAATGTGCTGCTTGCTTCAAATATGAGTGCTTGTGATTGTGTGGAGACAGTAAATAAAAAAAAATAAATTGATCAATTGTCACACATTATACATACATTTCTGCATATATACAGTGAAATTATTTATTTTTCACATATCCAAGCTAAGCTGGGGTCAGAGTGCAGGGTCAGCCATGATTTGGCGCCCCTGGAGCAGATAGGATCAAGGGCCTTGCTCAAGGGTCACACAGTGGTATCTTGATGGTGCTGGGGCTTGAACCCCCAACCTTCTGGTCAGTAACCCAGAGCCTGTCGACAGATACTTCTTTTGAATAGCAAACTCAAAACGTTTGAGTGCTTTTTAGAAGTCAAAGTAGATCTAACCCTAACCTCCAATCCCGTTTCATTAATTGGATGCCAGGTTTGCCAACTCCTGACTCCAATTAGCTTTTGTTGACGTAATTAGCCTAGGGTTTCACATACTTTTTCCAACCTACACTGTGAATGTTTAAATGATGTATTCAGTACATACAAGAACAATAAAATAATTTGTGTGTTATTAGTTTAAACCGCCTGTGTTTGTTCATTATTGTAACTTACATGAAGATCAAACCAGATATTAAGACAAATGTATACATAAATGCAGGTAATTCCAAAGGATTTGCATACCTTTTCTTGACTCTGTAGCAACATTATTCAGGCATATCTTTGTACCACACATTTTTAGAGGCATGGGCCTATGACAATACCACTTACATTGTTTCCAATAAATGTACCTTTCCAATTTTAAATATACAATGCATGGTGATAGCAGTTTGGTCCCTATGCTGCAATCATACAACAGATTAAGGTGGTCAAACTTTTTGCCTTATTACAGTGTAATTCAGGTGCTTAATTATTGGTTGACTTAATAATAACTTGCTTAATAGTTACTTTAGCTCAAACTCTACTGGAAGGTAATGTGAGCCACTGTGAAGTGATGACTGAAGGAAGAGGTGGGAGGTGATTTAGTTGACAGTGGATGGACTTCCCACATCCTCTTTGAAAACTCAAATTAAACCACAATTTGTCACTACTGAATTAGACATAGAAGGGTCTTGGTTTATATGTGGGTATATTTGTGTGTCTATATCTATATATATATATATTTGTAGGTTTTTTTGCTTGTCCAAAATCTAAATTGCTTGTGAATTGTACATTTTCAATCATTTCTCAATTTTGTAGATGTAAAACCCTGATACTCTTGTGGAGCCAATGCTCCAATACTCCTAATATCACATAACTCTGTTTCATCAAGTAGAGCTCATCAAAAATGAGCTAGCAGAGTCGTTGCTACACTTTCTGTTTCTTTTAAAGTCTTCAGATATGCAATCAATCAATAATATGTTATATTTTTAAAGAATATTTAAGGTTCATGTGTTCTGGATTCTGAAAGATCTACACTGGTTGAAAATCCTGTGACCTTTATGTACCACAGTGACTCATATTCTTAAGCACACTAGATTTTGTTTTACTTTGTGTGTTGCCCTTTCACTAACATGTGAGACCAGCCTGCACATCCTGATACCTAATTTTAACTAATGCATTTTAAATTTAAATCTGATGTTAGTAGTCCATAAAAATCCCCAATCCATGGAACCCATGTGATTTTTGTGCTTTGTAACAAGAATCAGACCTGAAGTGAAACATTTGAGTGGAAAAAGGGAGAAATAGTTTCTGATTCGAACAAAGAGTGGTTGCCCTGTCAACAATCATCTATTAATAGTGTCCAGTGTTTGTTTTGTGAATGCAGTCTCCCCCAGGAGCATCAGAGACCCTGAGACGGATTCTGATTAAATAGCCATTCCTCATAGCGAACAGCCCTGGAATGTTCCATTAAACTGGACAGGGAGGTCGAAAAGATAAAAAAAACAAAAACATTGTAGCTAATCCATGGGTTGTAAAACAAACCTCATTGTGTAAATACACAAAATGCACTTGCTCTCATTTAGTTTTATTCACTTGCATATGATGAAATGTACAATTTTGAAATGCACAGGGTATTGCCTGCATGTAACCGCAGGATTTGTGCATAAGCGAAACATACAAAAATAGCAGATAATCCGGGTGTCATGAAATTCAGAGGCACACGTGCATAACAGAATGTAGGATTCTAACTGTACAGGAGGGAGGGGTGTGCTATTTTTAAGAGACTAATTTTTATTATATTTATTTAGATTTTAGATATGTGTTTTTAATTTCAGAAAAGGAAATCCCAAACTGAAAATGTTTCCCACCAGTTAACGTAAACTCTTGTTTCTTTGGTTGTCACATTTTTTGAATAGTCTGATTATTGGTATTTAAAAATACCAAAAATCGGCCTATTCAAAAAATGTATACACACTCAATGTTAGGGCTGGGTATTGATACAGATTTTTCGATGAAAAACAAATGAATGAATTCAGTCAATAAATAAGATATTATATTACATGTATTATTGTTTTATTGCATAACGTGTACTATTTACAAGTATTTACATTGATTTGTTGAAGACATGCTTAAACCGGTACAGTCTCTTTAACAAAACCGTAATTTCTGTAAATAGCGTCTGTAAATGTTAGCGAGAAAGGACTCAAAGTGCTTTATCTCATCTGTGCCATGCATTATTAGAATTAAATGTTTATTTTTTGATGTTTTTTTGATCAACAACTGACTGTAAAGAACAGACATTTTATTAAAAGAGACATTATTCAGATTCACGTGGATCTTGTCTTTGGACATGCATTACACAGAACAACTTTTACTCTCAACATGCAAAATATTTACGAGCCAGATGCCACATATATACATTTTTGTCGCATAGTGCGAAATTTGGTTGCAAATGTAGGTGATTTTCCTCTCATTGTAGTGGAGGGTTGCGCATATTGTAAAAGATCGATCTCGGGATTTAAGAATCAGTATCGACATTGTTCAAATGAAGAGCGCAATGCATCGGATAATCAATATTTTTACCAGTGGCAGGCCGTGCATTTTAAGTCTAGGCTTTCAGTGTGATTCATGCCAGTAAGAAAACACAGTTTCACAATGAATAAGACATACTATGTCTTTGGGCATCATACATTATGTCACAGCTAACTAGTAATAACAATTGACATTTTAAAAACATGTTCACGCACAAAAGCCAGAACTTGAAACAACACTTAGTGCTCAAGTAAGCCTAATTTTAACTGCAGCATGAATGTTTAGTGAAATGAACGTCTCCTGAACAGACATTCAAAAAATTATAATTATTTTCATATGAATCTACCAATGAGGTCTAAAATACCTGGAAAAAATCTGTCTAATAAGATTTAAATTTTACTTGCAATACATTTCATTTCGTCAGGGTACACGGTTATAAACCTGTTTCTGCAATATCTTATAATGTGGAAATGAACACATTTATCAATATTACTTAATAAAGTGAATGTTTATCACTTACTTTGTGTATCTCCCTGAGTGTCGACATGTTTGTGTGGCATCATGCCCCTGCATCTCGACGAAATCGGAGTTGAGAATTTCTGTACGAGCCTACAAGTTGTAATTCTGACTTCAAGATGTATTACATTGCACTTTTCCTCATAAACAGTTGAAACATCAGACTTTCCGAGTTGAATTAACTTTTCAAAACTTGATCCGACACTGAATGCTCAAGCAGCCTAATTTACACTTAGAAAACTCCTGATGTTGCTATAACAATGCAAAAAGCACTTACCAATTTACACACAGTCATGCAGAACATCTCCTGTTTTTAAATCCATAAGGATCTCTTTCTCAGTGGCGATAGCGGCAGTGATGACAATCTTGCGCTCTTCACTTTCAAATTACGTCACTTAGAGCATGATTGCATAGAGCATGACTTGCCAGGCCAGCTCGAGGGCCTCCACTGGGACATATTCTAAAGATCACACCCACCAAGAACAAATAAATCAATCTGATTGACTGATGAATCTGACAATCTGAGTTCAGTTGCTCATTCATTTGCAGTGTTGAGGGATTCTGTGGAAATTCTGAAGGCCTGACGGGGTGGAGCTCAGACTCACGTGCTGCTTCAGGCAGATGTCACGCTTTGCTTGTAAGCATCAAGGAATAAATTCTAACTGAGTTTTTGTTCTTCTCTATTTGTTTGTAGATTAATTTAGAGTGGAAAACGATTAAAAATACATAGGCAAAAAGGTGATTGAGAATGAAAGAATGAAAAATATTTATTTATTTGGCATGTTAGCCCAGCAGAGCAGGCTTTGCTGGCCCTGGGAATTTGCCATTGATTTTTACCCACTCCTACTCACTGTTGTTCTGTCTGGCAGGATGGGCCACTCAAACAGACAGAGAAAAGTTTTGATAGTGGCACATATTTAGGGGTAATTCGGACCAAATGCATTCTTGGGCTAAAACAAAACCTAGACACAGCGTCACAAATAGAGCAGAATGCATGTCCCAAGATGCATTTGTAACAGTTGAAGCTCTTTTTAACTTGACATGATTAAAAAATGTGTTAATCCTTCACAAAACACATTAATAAAAACATGGCACAATGGTCAAAGATGTCAGTCTAACACCTTAGGAAAACTATTGAAAAACAGCGCAGAAGGATGCAAAAACATGTTCGAGCATGTTCAAATGGCCTCCTACATTTTTAGGTGAAATTAACCTTCAAATGGCTTTTTATAGTTGACTATTCCATTTATAATATGCTACTGCAAATTGGTCACTTCACCATATAGTGACAGATAATGGCTATATCATTGCATAGCACCCATATTGATTGTGTTAAATGTATGGTTTAATATCTTCTAGAGGAAGGATGGCACTAAATAAATCTTCTTAGTTTAGTCAATTAATGTTTTTTTCTTTGTTTTTTTGTTTTTTTATTTTCTCCCCAATTTGGCATGCCCAGTGCGCTCTAGGTCCTCATGGTGCCATAGTGACTCGCCTGAATCCTTGTGGCGGAGGACGAATCTCAGTTGCCACTGCGTCTGAAACAGTCAGTCCATGCATCTTATCACATGGCTTTTTGAGCACCTAGCGCATGTGGAGGCTTCACGCTATTCTCTGTGACATCCACGCACAACTCACCATGTGCCCCACTGAGAGCGAGAACCGCAATATTGGGACCACAAGGAGGTTAACCCAATGGGACTCTACCCACCCTAGCAACCGGGCCAATTGGTTGCTTAGGAAGCCTGACTGGATTCACTCAGCCCCCCCTGGATTCGAACTTACAACTCCTGGTGTGGTAGTCAGCGTCTTTACTTGCTGAGATACCCAGGCCTCCCAAGTCAATGAATGTTAATGATAATTTGTCCATATATAACATTTTTATTATGTAGTCATCTACCAATTACCATATGTATGTAATTTTCTGTATTAACATGGTGCATCAAAGTACTTTAAAGAATACCATGGTACTACTACTGTATGTATATGGTGCTTCAAAGTAATTCAATGAATTGTATGGTACTACCATAACAAATTATATGCCACATTTGCAGGTTTGGTTTTTATTGATTGCTGATAAATATCCACTGCAACCAGAATTCTCTAAGCCTTAAGTTGTAAGCCTTATTCTGTATTCCATTAGCTTTTGTTGAGTGAGAAAATGCTCCAAACAATTCAGTGTTTGTGTAAGAAGTCTTGAGTGTTTTAGATTGGATGGCAAACCAATTTAAATAGCTTTGTTTGGATTGCGAACCGATTTAAATCGTTTTGATATCATGTGTGACCAATTCATTTTAAAGAACCGACTCAGAAGAGTGATTCATTTGTGAATCGGACATCTTTAGTTCTGATTCAAAATCGCCAACAGTAAACACTGGATACTTGTCTTTGATGTAAAATGCAGCATTGTAGCTTTTGACATTGCTACCCTGCCACCTAATTAATAAAATAGCTTAGCTACTGAAAAGCTACTTTATTAACATTATTTGCTACTTTATTTAAATACAAAACCAGGGAAGCTATCTTGCTACTATTGTGAATATAGTTATGGCTAAAAGAGTTACAGTCCCTCCCTTCAGCTGTGACTATAAAGCATCTTATACCTTATTGCTTAAGTGTAAATTCCTTTGTCTTTAAATGTGGCAGGTAATGGTGAGGGTAGTTGGAGCCAGAGAGACGCAGACGTGGACAAAACAATTGGGAATCACGAACCATCCCGTCAGACAACAGCTGGAGAGATTGAACCAAACAACCCACGGTGCTTTCAATAGGAACCTTCTCTCCAATTAAGAACCTTCTTCCTGCTCGACCTCCACCTGTGTTCTCCCATTTGGTAAGACAGCATTGCTGTTTCATAGTTTAGGAGACTTCATTCAGGCCTCAAATATTTTTCATTTAAGTTTCAACTTTGTCTCTGATGTTTCTCTTAAAATGTCTGGAGAAAAAATATAGTGACAATCATTGTCAAGCTCAGATAATTTGGTCTTGGAAGAATTTCATGATAAATGTTTGAGTTCATATTCAAATGTGTGACATATTTTGATTGGAGAGTTTGGTATTTTGTTAAATCTGATCAAAGTTTTAAAATTATTTATTATCTATATTCTAAAATAAAAATCTGAGAAGCAGGAGACTTCAGCATAAGTCTTGATTTGCTCTCCAAGTAGTATCATTGCTGTCTTGGAGAAACAATTGAGATGTTAAAGAGTTCTCATTTGTGATAATTCTTTGTGATGGGTTGTGTGCCACTAGTTACGACATCAGTTATGTGGATGTGGATAAATGGGTTTGGTGCTCACTAGCAATTGTTTCATGTTTTTCTGTAGTGGTTGTGTGTAAAGACATGTTGCTTAAGGTCATGCTCATCACACAACCTCTGTTTTCCTCCCCTCTCAATCTATACTTTGATCACTCACTTCTTACAGTATATCTCTCTTTCACTGACTCACTACAGTCTCAACACTGGACTTCCTCTTTTCAAAGTGCTACCAAAGTTCACTCACTTCTTTGGTATTTGGTTCTATGTCCATTTCTCAGTGTTGCTGTTTCTAGAATTCTCTCCATTTTATTGTCTTCTGAATATTTTCCATTTGCCATTTTTCTGTGCTTATCTGTGTCAAAACTTTATGAGTTTGTCTTTCCCATATTTCCCATATTTTGTTCTGCATGCTTCCTGTCATTAAATAACTTATGAGTCCTGCATAGGATCAGTGCCCGCAGAATTCTGCTGAAAGCTCTAAAGATTTCCGGAGGATTCCGGAGAGGTTTTACTTAGGGCTGGGTGATGTGGCCAAAAATATTATAACAAAAAAAATGTAATTGGGTTCAATATCAATATTTATCACAATATGCATGTCATGACATTAATGGGGAAGGAAAAGCATTCCACATGTTTGTTAGTTTGTTTGTTTACATGTAAACCCCAGAGGGTATACTACTTTTAAAGTATACTCAATTTAGGATTTAATCCTACATACGGTGTTTGACCTCTTTTTGATAACATATAGCAAATTTCATCATCTTCAGCTGCCGTTTAACTCCACTGAAAGGCTTTCTTGTGACGCTCCACACTCCAGCTCAGTAGTGGCGGTAATGCACCATAAGCTGTATTGCCAAATGGCAATAAACATCACAAGAATAAGAAATCCATTCTTTCCTGTGGCAGCACTATGGATCATGAAAAGACGTTTAATTTTTACTAAATAGTACTGTACATAAATAAACAACAATTGTTGCTGTTATGTATAGTCGATAGCAGTATTGCATTGTCAGTGCTGTCTTGTTCGGTCCACAACGATATCATATTAGCCAGATAGCTTGCTAGCTAGCAAGCAGTTACCAAGCCTCATTACCTGTTGACAGCAGGGCTATTTAGGTGCTAGCCTGCTAATACTTCCTAAACAGGCTGATTTCATGACTGTGATTCAGTTAGCTTGTTGTGTGTAGGCCTATAACTCTGCCGAATTGCTTCTGATAGTCTAGATATATAACATAGGCTAAAAATGGAAAATTAGTCAAACGTTTATCAACGATATCGAAAGTATGTATTTTTTTCTATCAATATTGATATCGTTTTAGTGCCCAGTTCTAGTTTTACATGTCCAAAACCAAATGGCTGTTCAATTATTAAATATTTGTGCTAGTTAGATAACATTTTCAGCCACTAAAGTTTTTTTATTTCTTTACTTTTTCAACTTTAAATCCAAACCTGAAATCCAGCACAGTAAGCTCTGAAAATGTGAAAAAAAATATGACTATTCCTTGTGGGCCTTGTTGTGAGTTACATATAAACCCAATTAGATATAGCCTATAAAGCAAGCAAAATAAATATCCTTCTTCCTTTCCTCTTTTCCTCTGAGTGCGTAAGACAGTGGACAATATTTAGCTTCAGTGCTGGAACTAATTTTGACTACAATCTTAGTTTAAAAAGAGGAACAGTTTCCTGCCTGTCAGAGTGTGTTAGCTGACATACAGACTGTAGACTGAATGTAAATCTGAAGTGTATTTGGGATTGGCTGTGTGCGTATGTGTGTAGTGTGTCTGTAGGGATAGAATCTGATGGTGGTTGAGCTGTTGTCGGGCCCAGCGGTGCGTGGATAAACCCATCACGAGTGTCTGTTCAACTTTGAGTTCTGACAGAGATCTCTCTCTCTGCCTTGCGTGCTATTTCACAGTCCCTCATTTTCTCCTCCAGTCCCCCTCATCTGTCTAAATGGAAATACACTCACAGTATCTTTCCCCTTCATTCATTCTTATTCTCTCTCTCACACACTTACACAAGTACACCAACTCCTTAATGTCTTATCTTTCATCCTCTTTAATGAGTCTCCAGTAGTCATCACTGCCAGAAAAAACCTAACCTTCTTCCAGAATGTTCTGATCAAAATATCTTTGCAGTTTTACAGTGAGAAAGACACCTCATGTTTTTTTGTTCTATATTTTACTCACTTCAGCTTCATGAGTAGAGTGGGTGTGAATTGACAACCTACATTTTTTCAATGCCATAGCTGGAAATTGACTGATGTGTCTTCCTGAAGGCATGTGTCTTTTTCCTTTGCTGTAGGTTGAAATGTGTGGTGTGTTGCATTCCATGTGCCCACTTGTTATATAACCTGTATGTTACTACAGGTTAGTGATGTGAAGTAAACATGCAAAATTGATGAAAGTCTAAAGTATACCTCCATGACCTCTCAGTCATTTCTTACTCACTGCCACACCCTTGTTTGAATTCTGTGGCAAATAAAGGTACAGTATCAGGGCACTGAAAGAGGGGTTCCCCGTCTGTCACTCACTCGACGTTGTGTCGATGAGTTGACACTAGGGGTCACTCCAGCGGAGCCCAGACATCTCTGATTTGAGAAAAGGCCAATGAGAATTGGTGTGTGGAATTTGCATGCCACTCCCCCGGACATACGGGTATAAAAGGAGTGATGCTTGCCTATCCACATCAGATTTCTTCTTCGGAGCCGAGAGAGCAGCCACAGAGCTGAATTCCTCTGCCGTCTTCGTCATCTCTACAAAGCTGTTGGTTCTACGGCACTTTCCAGCAGTTCTCCCCCTCGCACACTGCGTTGTGCTGAGCATACACCCCTGGGCGTTTCAGCAGCAGAAAAAAAAGAGCTCACGGAGTGAATAACTTCATTTATATAACTTCATTTATATATATATTTATATTCTCATATATATATATATATAAAAAACACAAATAAAAAGAGTATATTTCTCTAAAAGAGTGGCGCAAACAGTGTAGTGTCTTTTTCAAGATGTCTTTCCGTTTGTGTGTATTTCCTGGTTGCGGTTGTTGTCTCTCCCCGTCTGATGGCCACGATCACTGCCTCTCATGTCTGGGTGCTACCCACGCAGAGTCAGCATTTGTGGATGGTTCATGTCCTCACTGCGAGGGCATGACCACGGCTACGTTGCGGTCGCGGCTTGCCCTCAAGGGAGTGCAAGCCACCCCAGCCACTCCCCGACTCTTTCCTTCTACCTACGGGTATGAGGCAGTGTCGGCTAGCACTGGTATGGGGGACCTCAGTGGGAGCCTCTCCGCCAGGTATAACCCCACGGACCTCCCACTCCCCGTCACGCTATTATGCTCCAACCGAGTGCTGGAGCGGGGTTGCTGGTTCGCTTCACGGCGGATCTTGTTCGGAGCGCCTGACGACGATGAGATCTTGATCGCGGCATTGGAGAGCGGGTTCGTCATGTCTGACGCTGAGGACTCGGCTGGACTCCCACCCTCGGGTGCGGCGGCTCAGTCGCAGGCAGCCACAAATGTCGGGCTGGTGTGGAATCCTCCGCCTCCCCCCGAACCCTCGCGGCTCGACGAATGGTTCCTGGGGCCACGTGCCCAAGGCTCCCACGACCCCTTTTAGGGATCAGGTGGTGAACCTGCAAGTGCTGCCCCAGGAGGAGGCAGACCCAGCCTTGACGTCGCTGTGTCTGGTGTGTGATCTTCGCATCTACTTGGACCGCACGCAGAGCTTTATAAGCTCCGAGCAGCTCTTTGTTTGCTTCGGCGGACAGCACTGTCTCCAAACAGAGGATCGCACACTGGGTCGTCGATGCATCACAGTGGCATACCACGCCCAGCATGTGCCGCCTCCTGCTGGCCTACAAGCCCATTCTACCAGGGGCATTGCGGCTTCTTGGGCATTGTCCCATGGCGCCTTTCTAGCAGACATATGTAGAGCCGCGTGTTTGGCAACACCTAACACCTTTGCGAGGTTCTAAAACCTCAGGGTTGAGCCAGTTTCGTCCTGTGTGTTATCAGGTGACACACACAGGTAAGTTCGGGTCAGCTGGCCGGGTGTATCGCTTGTGCATAGCGCCTTTCCCCTCCCTTGAGGCGAAGACATGCGCTCTTTTCCCAGTTGCATTCGCAAGAAGTGTGAAACCTGGACGTTCTTCCTCCCTAGCCTAGCAGCCGCTGAGTCTTCCGTTGGGCATCACCAAGCCCCCGTACTGAGGTAAGTGCTCCACATGTGCTGGTTGTCCCCCTGGGCAACCCTGTGTGATGTATATTCCGCAAAATGGTTTCCCTGCTGGTAAACCGGTTCTTCCTTGGACAGAGGGCCCTCTGCACTTGGTCGCCGTGTTTGTAGTAACTCCTCCCCCCTTGGCATCTACCACGACGCCACTCCACATGATGTGATTCTGCTCCTAACCGGTAAGACCATGTGTGTATTCAAACTAACTCTAGCTCATCGAGTATTGACGCTGACTACAACCATAATTTGGCAGACAGAATTTGCATGTCCCTCCCATGGACATACGGGTATAAAGGGAGGGAATCATGCCTCTTTACATTCAGGTTTTTCACTAGGGAGCCGAGAATAAGGTTCGGCCATTGCAGTGGCTCGGTTTAGCGTCATGGCCAGGGGGAAACAATGTCTCGTTCCCTTCATCAGGGAACGGAGGTTACAATAGTAACCTAGATGTTCCCCGTCTGTCGCTCACTGTGACGTTGAAGCGACACTAGGGGTCCCTATTCAATCACGCCATGCACTGAACCATGTACGTGCGCTGCTGATTCCCGGACCAGAGGGCTAGGGAAGAAGAACATACAGGGACCGCGAATCTAGTGGACTCTCCTGGGGGAAAAGAGTGCATGCGATCACCTCAGTGGAGGGGAAAGGCGCTATGTGCAAGCGGAATACCCGGTCGGGGGTGACAGACGGGGAATGAATTGTATTCACTTTTACACAAAATCACAAGTTAAACAGCAGATTATCAACTCATACACTTGTACTTTTTGCCTTGTTCCTCACACAATGTTACCTTATTACAACAAGCTACATTTACAAGCTTGTTTGAGTGAGATCAAATTGCAACTGATAGTGTTGCACTTGTGATGCAAAGGTCTTGTTATGAGTAAAAGCATGCGAGGCAACATGTGAGCAGAAAATGTCATAGAAGCACCATAGAATGATGAGGTTGTTTCAGCAATCACAATTTTCATCTAACATTTTCTTTTATGACACTATCAGTTAGGTTTAGGTTTAAGGTTTAGGGTATGGATGTCAATTTTTTTTATTTTAAAACTCGATAGAGCTATAACTTAAAAAAACTAATCTGTTATACATCAGTTTGAACCGCAAAATACTTTGCCAAAATGGTGCCACAGTCATGTAATTGTCATGAGATTAGGTTGAAAATAAATCTATGTAAATGACTGAATGTAAATTCCTCCAATCACCCTTACTCATGTTTTCTTATAATCTATGTTTCCATTATGTTCTCTCTCTTTTATTTTCTCATTCTCTTTCTCACTTTCCTGATCTCTAATTACTAAACAATGAGTTAATTACCTGAGTCAGAGCTCATTCATTTATTCATACACTCACTGGCACTCTGGTACTTACCAAAAGCTTGTAAAGTGCTGAGCTGAAAGGTCCTCTCCCCTCAAAGGGGCTGTTCACATCTTCATAACAACGAGTGCCCTCATATCCATTCACTGTCTTTCTATGGGGAGACCCAGTGCTCTTAAGAAGAGGTGACTTATCATTGCATCACCATTGTTTACAGTAGAGTTGTGTTTGAAAAAGGAAATATGTTAAAACTGAGATATTATTCAGTTGTGTGACTGCCTGCACGCTCAAGGCAGAACTCCATCGATTGGCTTATTTCCAATTATTTCATCCTAAAGTGTGTCTTTGTGCCGATGCAACAAGCGCCATGCCAGTCCTCTTGAAAATTCTCAGCACAAACTGCACAACAATGCAGCCAGTCTACAGAGACACTCTGTACAGAAAACATTGCATAATGATCTTTGATGTCTACAGCTTATTTGGAGCTAATTTCTGCTATGTGGCTGAAATACATTGATTGAGTAGTGACTGGGGGAATAGCTTTATAAAATGCCCTAAAGGTTAGCCATTGAGATTTGAGGATTTTTTTGTTGTTCTGTAAAATGATCGCTAACAATGTTAGCAGTTATAGGTCAGGATCACAAAGGTCAACTAGTCATCCAACAAACATTTTGAGTTTCTAAACTCAAAAAGTTTGTTGGGTGACTAGTTGCCCTTTGGATATATATATATATACACACTCTATATAATGTTTCCTCTATATGCATTTTGCAGCAGCACTGTTGGGATTTCACATGTTCATTTAATATTATTGATGCAACATAACGCTTGCCAGCCCCAGTCAGCTCTGTGCTGTGTACACTGCGAAAGAGACCCTATCACATACACACATACGTACAAATGCACACACTTACTCAAAGTGACGTCACCGCATAATAACACATGTCAAAATCGCTTTATTTCAAGTGGCCCGTGAAGTAATTTCTGAAATATAGGATGGCAGGTGATTACAACATTTCGCTGAACAATCAGTTACCGCATTCCTCGTGAATATAAATGAGCCTTCCCCTGTCATCTGTATGTTTTTGAGTGCAAACAGAGCTACACAGGCCAATTATCAACACGGCTTTATCATAGCAGCACGAGGGCAAAGTGTGGTTCGTGGGATCTACCCGGTGAAACCGAGCCTGCTGCCATCCCCAAATCGCCTCCATCGCCAGCCGGGTCGTCTTCAATCCTGCGGGAAGAAGGAGCGACGCGGGGGGCGGCTGCAGTTGAGACTCTTTAAGAAGGACAGCTGCGACCGCAACATTGCCATGGTAAGCTTAATGCAGTGAGAACACGAACCATCCACAAATGCTGCCTCAGTGTGATCGCAGCCCAGACACACGAGGCAGCGCCTGTGACCGTCAGGAGTGGAGGGAAATCGACCACACCCAGGAACTACACAGGGGCGGAAGGCCAGCTGTGTATTGCTCTTTTAGAGAAATAAACTCTTTTAGAAAAAAATACTCTCTTTTAGCACCGCTGTCCAAGTGCCCAGAGGCAAAGTTGCACTGCCATACAGAGAAGGAGTGTTGTGAACAAGAAGTTGTGTCCTCCCGGCCACGACTCTGAACCGAGCCACAGTTATGGACGAACCTCATTCTCGGCTCCTCAGTACAAAAACCTGAATGGACAGATGGATATTTCCCTCCATTTATACCCGTATGTCTGGGGGAGGGACATACAAATTCTGTCTGACAATTTCTCATTGGCCTTTTCTCAAGTTAAGAGATGCGCGAGGCTCTCAAGAGGGACCCCTAGTGTCACTTCTTCGACCCCTAGTGTCACTACGTCTTGTTCCCTCCATCAGGGAATGGAGGTTACAATAGTAACCTAGACGTTTTCCATCTGTGTAAAATCTGTACTCTTGTAATGCTCTCTGATTTTAAATGTATGTTGTTTTGTTTGCCTCCAGAAATTCCAAGACATGGCTGTAGTTTAATTAGATGGAGCCTGATGAAAGGAATCTGTAAAGAAGACCCAACATATTCACAGTCAGAATTTCAATTTAGCCATATAAAAATTAGGTGTTCCCAACCTCAAAATCAATGCTATTTTGTCAAATGTGCATTTTAATGCACATTACATATGATATTATTTGCATGGGTGCTACCAAACAAGTGCTGGTGCCACATTTTCAAAGGGCCCTTTGAGGGCACAAATAAACCATGATGTGGCCCAGGCAGGTTTATACCCCTGTTTTAATCGGTTCTTAGTCCGGCGCTGCAGGCATGTGGACGCGCGTAAAACAGCACCACTGTGCCAGGGGACGGAGGACTGCCTCCGATCCACCCGGGGAGGCGCGGTTGTCAATTGTTAGAGGGTGGAGGAGTGGCGAGGACCAAGCTATGGCATATCGTAGAACCGGTGAGTAAGTGCAGCAATGACAGCTTTTCAGATTCTTGGCAATCTAGCTGTCAGTTTGTCCAGATACTCAGGTGACTTTCACCCCACAATTCCTTTAGCACTTGCCATAGATGTGGCTGTCTTGTCGGGCACTCCTCACACACCTTACCGTCTAGCTGATCTAGTTTCTAGAGAAAGCTGTTTCTTTTTTGCCATTTTTTACCTAATATTGAACTTAAGACATGCCAGTCTATTGTATACTGTGGCAACTCAAAAACAAACACAAAGACAATGTTAAGCTTCATTTAATGAACCAAATAGCTTTCAACTGTGTTTGATATAATGGCAAGTGATTTTCTAGTACCAAAATTATAAATCTAGCATGATTACTCAAGGATAAGGTGTTGAATTGATGGCTGCTGGAAATGGGGCCTGTCTAGATTTGATCCAAAATGACTTTTTTTCAAATAGTGATGGTGCTGTTTTTTACATCAGTAATGTCCCGACTATACTTATATCAGTTGAATGCCACTTTGGTGAATTAAATCATAAGTCGTTTAGGCATCCCATCAACTAGTTGATTTTGAAAACATGTAGTTTTGCTCATCCATCTGTTTTTTTTTCTCTCTGTTGTATATAAAATTGTGCCGCTGAGATGTGGATGAATGGGATTTAAAATGGCTTTTGTGGGTCAAAGGAGGCCAGTGTCACATGAAAATAACCAGGGACTAAGTCATTAATGTCTGCTTATAGTTTGTGCTTTTTTGTTTTTTTGAGTGTGTGGCATAGTATCACTACTAATACGATTTGCAGGAACACGCTGGATGCACTGAAGCGCAGTAATTTCCCTCATGGCCTCCCTGATAAAGACAAAAACGAAAGGTCAACAGCATGCCGGATGTCTCACAGACAACGTGCAATGTGTTCAAATTGGCTGCTGTTTACATGGGAGTTATTATCAAACAGGTTTTTCTTTCTCCCCATTTGTTCTCCCAGATAATGAAGCAAAACAATTGAAACATCCTTATCTGTCATGCCTTGCAAATCCTAAATAATAGGATTAATATTTTACAGTTACATCTTGATTTCAATGACTACAATCTCTGGAGAATAATTAGATTTAAACTAAAAATGTATTATGTCTCCCTGTCCACTCTTTTCTTACTACACTTTTCCTTACACTCTTTCCTTATTTACATATCCTCTATAAAAGTGAAATACAAGTAAAGTGGACTAATTGGCCAAAAAAAATATTATATATAATTAAATAAAACACATGCTGCTTGATCTGTAATAACAAACTGGCGTATAGTCAGTGTCTCACTGTCACTTGGGACATACTGGCTGTGAAATGAATTACATTTCTACAGTTGAATCTGTTGTGTCAACCACTAGTCTACAACAAGTTTATTTGGGAAATGGACTGTAATTATTCTTATACATCCCTGTGGTCTGGGTCAGCTACATTGGCCAATACACAGCAAGAAAGATGAGAACAGAGCAAGTCTTTCTCAGAGTGAGGTAGGTATGATTCATTTGTCATGTGAGATATTGAGAAAGAATAAAAGGGCAGCCTTCGGCAGGCATGCACCAGGTCTTTCTGTGCTCTGAAGCTGTGAGAGAAAGACATGTGGCAGATAAGGTGGAGGAGGTGATGTGTTTATCATAGGCAGTGTGTGTGAGTGTGCATGTAAATGTTTCTCACAGGCTGGACAGCTTCCATAATGTGAATTAAGATGCTGGAATTCTCCCTGATTGAAAGGTTTTATTGGATCTGATGGATCCACAGAGGGAGAAAGCCTCTTCACTGTTACTCACTACTTTGTTTAAGCCTTCATTATTTTTTCTCTCTTACACTCCCCACATTTTTCTGTTCCAAATACATTGTGAGCTATCTCTGTATGCAGCATTTTAAGGCATTGTATGTATGTTTTTGATGGCTGTTTTAAAAGGCAGGCAAAATAATTATTCTGGCTTAAAGGCAAGTCACACACAGGTTGAGAAGCACCCCGCCGGATTGTCTCGTGGGTAGGACAATGCACAGGTATCGCATATAGGACCCACAGGCACAGTGCATGTGGCAGTCCAAATCTGCTAATCGAATCAGTACACAGACAAAAGTTATGAAGATTTTTGCTCTTCTTCAAAAATGAAGAAAGTGACATTGATGAGTTTGCAGATTGGTGAATGAAACCGGTGGAACTACACTAATTGAAAAATTAGAATGAACTGCAATGTTTATTATGCAATTTCTCTATACTGTATATGAAATATAAATATGCACAATATATTTTCTAGCCATGGCTAAAGTAAATAATGTATGTCCCTTGATAACTGTTTGGATCAAATTGAATTAGTGATGCACTGAAAGAAAAATTCTTGGCCAAAAACAATTAAACAAATTATAAAGGATATATTGCATAACATGATTATAATATAAAGTAATATATGTATTATTAATATTATATATAATTTTTCGAAGTGATTACACTTGTAAAACACATTAAATTAACATAAATTTTAAGTTCAAACGTATTTTAAAATATTGGATAATACTTTTTAAATATTGTACAACTCTATAGATGTAAAAACAGTATTTTGACAAATATCAGCGCATCTACAAAGTGCTTAAGACTATACAACCAATGACAAATATTTTCCATTTCTAATAGTTTCCTTGTATCTAATTCATGTAATTATTGCTGTGAGTGGGTGAAAATGACCTGTTTCTCTGTGACATTTTCACTCATAGATCCCATCTGGGTTTGCATGAGACCGCAAGTGCCTTATGTCGAGCGACTCATATTGGACTCTTGTGCGTGTTTGAGACCACTGATGTAGATTGGTTATAAATGTAGGTGGGGATATTTGAGTGCTGCATTTAGTGTTGTGTCATACACAACAGCCTCCCTGCCTCAGCACTAGCATGAGAAATGCTCTTTATTAATGTAGTAATAACCAAGAGAGCGATCGCTTCATCAATTCTGGGGATGTGGACTAAAATGTGCAACTAGGAAATGCAAATACTAACTGAACGTATACCACAGTATAATAATGTTTTTTTTATTTTTTTAATTTTCACTCACCTGGAGCTTACATAAAAACAAAAATTGATAGCGTTAGGGTAATGCACATACACTGAGTTTTTCAATCTACATAAAGGCTATCAAATTTATTATTCAGAAAATGTTGACTCTTTATAAAAAGAGCTCTGCCTGTGTTCACACATACACACAATATAATTCAGTATTGCCCACGGCAGGCAAATGTGTGACTGAAAAATGTAAATGTTATTCGAGGATTGTTTTTAATAGTCGACTCGCTGGTGCAGAACGAGTACTTGATTAGTTGATTACTCATGCATATCCCTAATGTAGAGCGTTCCAAATCAGTCACTTATGAGGTTCCATTTCAGTAAGGGGGATGCCAGAGAAAGCAGCTGCCTAAGTAGGAAGTATATAGCGAGCCAGCTCACTAGGTTTTGGAACAGAGCCTGTGCCTGTTTCTGCCTTGATTGTTATTCAAGGTGAAACTGGATTCATGTCACTGAAAGAAAGAGTAGTTCATGGAATGCAAACCTGAGCATGCACATACAGTATCTGTCACACCCTCGTGAAAATACAAACATTGAACAGCAGTGTCAACACATACAAAACACGCCACAGGCACTCAGAAACACTCATTTATACATAGTGATCCACACATAGTAATTACTATAGTGTATACTCAGTAATCCATTTTCGGCAAATCATGTCCCTCTCTCTTTCTCTCTCTCTCTCTCTCTCTCTCTCTCTCTCTCTCTCGTTATGTTCCCTTGCTATCTCTCTCGTCCTTTCACATTCATACAGACAGTGAGAGAGGGATCAGTTGAGTAGCTCTCTGTGTTAAATGATTCATCCCAGAACACATACACACAGGTAGAGCTTCTGATGCAGATATTTTTAGAGCGTGTTGGCAGTGGAATCCAGGGAGATATGCACGTATGTGTGTGTGCGTGCATTTGTGTATATGTGTGAGTGAGTACTACAGACAAAACCAAAACATGATCAGAGAAGTAATGTCACATCAGAGCACAAAGACATTGAATCGGTGAGTCTGCACATCTCCTACCAGTACAAACACGCAGCATTCACAACCAACAGACACTTTTGTACTCATTAACTAACAAGCTCATTATAGACATAACAGACTAACCATCAGACTCATCTCACACATTACTGAACAAACTAATATAGGAAAGATACATCATTTTTACACAAAACTGAATACTTTGCTTATTGCCTTGTGTATACTGTGAATACAGTATGCTAGTGTTCCATTCCAAACATAGCCAGACTCTGCATTCTAACAGCACATAAAAGAATGACCTCATAGCATACTGAAATTGTCTTTTGACCCATACATAGGGCATGTTCACAGTGCTTTTGTTATGTAAGTGCTCACTGTTCCAACTATGCAATGTAAACACTGCCCTGCCTTGAATGGAGGTGCTAGTGCATATTACAGAGACCATATTAGCCTGTGAATAAATTAGCATGGATGTACTTCCATTCTGACTTACTGTAGCTAAATCTTTAATGTGAGTCATATGTCAGACACAGAGCTTAGTCTAGGCAGCCATTCTGGTGTAAATGATCATAGAGTCTGAATAATTAAAAATAACTTTCTAGTTCCTTTCGTCCTTCCCTGGACCTGTTCTCATAACTCAACTACACTGTGAAAAACAATTTTCCTCATATGTATTTTTGTCTTTTGTTTTTTCCTGTAATTTTTTTTGCAATGTTTACTTGAGAATTAAAGTGACAGGAAATTAAAAATAAATAAATAAATATTTTGCTAATGGGGTAAGAAAATAAATACATTTTCCCTTTGAAATAAGTTTGTTTATTAACCTAAAGGCAAATATATTTTTTTCTTCTTGTTTTTAAGCATAAGTCTGGCTTAGTCTACATTCACACTTATACTTTTAGTATTAATGACGTTCCATTACTGGAACTATTAAGGGAAGTAATAGTAATGGAACTAATCTGACAATAATTTGTGGCAAGCGAAGACATGATTATGTATATTGTCCCAGACTTGCCAAGTTATGTATCCAGTGCACAACGGTACAGGTTTGGGAAAGCTATAAAAAATTATGGACACAGCACAAATCTGTTTAAATGCACAATGGACAAACCAGTGCCCTAAGTAAAAACTTTCCATGGTTCGAGATCATGCCTGGTGTGTTGGGACACCAGGGCACTTAACAGTCGGTGAGTTAACTTATTTTTCCAGCTAGCTTATGTTTACATACAATCTAAACTGGATATTCTAGATAACTAGTTAACATGATACCTTAGCTAGAGCTTCACTCTTGCTTGTGAAATGGGCAGTGTGTGTGTTGTTGGCAGCAGGGCTACATATTAAGGGCGGGTTTTAGGGCAATGCTGCGTGGCTAAATATGGTGGGAACACAGATGGATTTTGGTTGAAGTCTGAGGCTATTAACCCTGGCTGACCAGTTGATGGCCCTGGCTTGCACTGGCCCGATAGTGGAAAAGGGTCTAATGAGATTTTTCTGTTCGTGGAGCTACCAAATGCAACACCACAGCAATAAAGTAACCGACAAAATGTCCTCTTGCTTTTCGATTGTCACAGTCGCCGCTGGTTAGAAAAAATAAATTATGAAAGGGATTTATTAAAGAGATGGTCAGAACATTGTGTTAGACTACCTTCCAATCCCCTGCATTTCTGTTTGTCCATGAATTCTGACTTTCACCACAGAAAATGTACACCCACTAATTTTGCCCTAGTCTGTTTCCATTCATGCCTTCTTGCATTTCACCCTGTCTTATTGTCACACCTGTTTTGATGTGTCCCTACACTTTAACACACACATTTCATAACCTGACAGTGACGATCTGACTGAAACCTTGGACCAATTCTATGGGGAAAAGTAAGGGCGAAGGAAGTATTCATCCCATATTCTCTTGTACTTTTGGGTGTTTTTTTCCCCTCAGGTTTCTTTCCTGACAAGCTTGGCTAGCACAGGGGCAGGCTGCTGTCACTGATAAGGCAGGTGACAAATTAGCAAGTCGCTGCCTACATCGGTTTTACATTTAAAAATGGCTCAGGCCATCTTTCCAGGTGCCAACATGAAATATTCCCACCCCACACCATTGGAATCAAAGCTTGCTGAAATAAACTCTCTTTATAAGCCCCATTTTAACCCCTTGGATTTACCAATTTAGCAGTTACACTACATGGCCTAAAGTACCACTCTTCTGAGAAGGCTTTCCACTAGATATTGGACCTTGGCTGAATGAATTTGGAACAATTCAGACTCAAGAACATCAGCGAGGTCAGACACTGATGTTGGGTGATAAGGTCTGGCTAATATTTGATGTTTAATTTCATCCCAAAGGGGTTCATTTGGGTTCAGGTCTGGGCTTTGAGCAGAACTGTCAGTTTCCAGACTCAGTAAACCATTTCTTTATGGAACTCACTTGTGCATAGGGGCATTGTCATGCAGGAACAGAAGAGGGGCCCTCTCTAAACTGTTGCCACAAAGTTGAAAGCACACAATACTTTGGAACGTCATTGTATGCTGTATCATTAAGATTAGCCTTCACTGGAATTGCTGGAATAGTCAAACCCATTAAATAGAATGGAGTGTCCACATAATAGTGGTCATGCAGTATAAATTAGTCTGAGAGGATAAGAAATGGAGGCCTATTTAAAGAGCTAGAGTGTCAATTGTGGGGACTGCCACTTGCAAAGCAAGAATCAAGAAAAGAGCTCTCACCATCTCCATGGTCACAGAGCAGTTTGGATAGCCAGAGCTGTGTGTTGTGATTGAGTGATACCCTGGTAGTGGCATGACTGAAGAGAGAAGAGACAGAGAGAGTTGTAGGAACCTCTAGTGAACACAAATTGAGGGTGCAAGATGGGTGAGACAAGATAGCAATAGAGCGCTTGACGACCAGTCCATCAAAAGTCTCTCACCCCAGCATGATCCTTTTCTCTGTTTCTCACATTTTTCTTTTTATCAGTCTTCAGATTCCTCATTTGTTACTTTTTTCTTTCCCTAAATTGATTTTTGGAGTCTTCTGTTTGAGCCTCGACCAATTCCTTGATCCCCTAATTAGTCCCGTGGCTATTTAGAACACACAAGGACACTATGGTGTGTTTATGTAAGCCCAGTGGCATTATGATGTCATAAGGGGCATTTATAGAAGTCATCAGCTTTGAGATATTGGATATGACGTACAGCTCAAAGCATGTGCTGTCTGTAGCCTAGATTGGGAATACTTTGTTATATTTATTAGCTTGCATGTTGCTATTTTTGAAAGTTTAAAGTCAACATAAACTGAATATGGTCCCTATTTAAAGCTGAAGTGTGTAATTTCTGAATGGATGTAAATTCCATTCAAACTTTTAGTTTCACTCGGAAATATGTCACATTATAAAAGTTAAAAGGGGTGCGAATCTTGTTACATGTTGACTTTAAGGGTTTATAGTTTCATTTTGAATCTAATTTACAGTAGTCTTGATATGATTGGTGACAAACTAAACTGCTATGGTGCAGAATATTATAAATATTTATAGCAGGCCAATCCTGGGAATTTACACCCAATGATCTGATAGATCACAATATCTTTGAGGATATGGTCCAGGCAGTTGAGTCAGGACAGTAAAAAATCACCAGTGCTGTTTAAATCTTTGGCTTGAGCTCTGTTCTCATAACCCCATCCTCTGCCTTCATGGCCCCGTTCCATATGCTACTCATTAAGCACAGCCTCTTTTAAACACATGTTGAATGACCACAGAGCCTGGGACTGCCAATTCATTTCCTGTTAAACTGTGCATATCAGCAAACAATATGTGTTTAGTAAGTATCCTGGTCCAGGAGGAGTTGAACCACACTCATGTGACGAGAAACAGGCAGGGATGAGGTGGGGGATTTGGGGAGCATAGGGAAAATTATGGATGTCCTCATTTGGTCAGCTCATTGGGTAATGCAATAGAGGATTGTACTGGTTGTTACCAATCTGCACTCAAAGTCAGTTTAGTGTATTATATTACCGACTGTGCTATATAATGTATCTCTCTTTTGCGTCGGCGTGAGATCTGTGTGTTTGGAGAGCTGTTACTTTTAGACCTAAAAATACAAGCTGAGTTCACAGCTGCGATGGAGGTTGCACATGTATTCATTTCCTCATTGGGTGCAGGGCTTGCTGTAAAGCATGCCGTGAGGGGAAGAGAAAAGAAAAAATGGTGAGAAATGGGAATGCTTGTAGGGAGAGACCTATTGAGAGATGTTAATTGTGAAGTCTCTTTGAAAGTGCTATTGCTATTTTTAAAATTGTTATGTTACTTTTGCAGTATTTCTGTATTTCAGCACTTCTCTTTTCAGCTCTCTGTAGATTAAAAGAATGTCACATACTCTACCATGACAGTGGATGAGTTTACGACAGTGAACGATTAGCTTGTAGCATCTCAAAGCTCTCCCATTCAGATCTATGAAACTGTGATTAGGGCTGGGTAGAAATATTGATTTTCTGCTTAATCTAAATCTTCATTTGAATGATACTGATATTGATTCTTAAAATCCCATGATCTTTTACAATTTAACTGCATAGTTTGGGTCCTGTTGTTAATTGTTTGAAGTAGTTAGATGGTTCCCAGTATAATTTACAGTATTAGCTAGAATTAATAATTAATAGCTAGAAATAATAGTATAACTAATATATACCCAAATAAATTCAATTTGGAAATCATTATCAATATCCAGCCCTAACTATGAAACCCAATAGGAAGTGAGCCCTTTCTTGCAGAAGTGGAGATTTTTTATGGCCAAATCTGGAGGACATGAATTGCATCGCCAATGTGTTTTCATGCGAGAACTTGTGTTGTTTAGCCCCAAAACAACTCAAGTATACACATCACCATGCTTGTCACTGTGCATGAGGTTCTCTCAATCTATCATAATTTTAATTTTAGGTTGTTTTTTTACCAAAACCTCTCGTATGTCTTCAGAAGACATGGAATGTGACAGATGAGGTGCATGGACTACTTTTATGATACCTTTGATTCCTTTGTTAAGCTTTAATCTCATGCAACCCTGCCTACACATGCTGAACACTGTTTTTTGGGTACGCTATACGCAACACATTTAAACATTTAAATTAATTTAAACCAACTAATCTCTGTACAGGAGACTCTGTGCTGTCAGTAAAGGGTTAAACTTTTGATGCACAGCCGTCATCCGACAAAACAACATGTCGCAGATTACAGCAGAGTTTGTCTTTGGGAGAAACAACAACAAAACTACATCTGTAAAGAAACTTAATTTGAAAAAAAAAAAAAACCCTGTTTGAATAATAAAAAAAGGGTCTCTAGTTTCATCCGATATTCAATTTTGAGTGATTTATCATGAAACTCCACACTGCTTATGTGTACATCAGCACATTTGTTCCTTATATCATATATTCACTGTGCATTATCACATTGAGAATTAATGGGTTCACCCAAAAAATGAAAAATGTTGCTTTCAGAGGCTTTATATGGAGTTTATATGAAAATAAAGTGCATTTGAACTGTTCTAAGACCGGTACAGACAGACAGCACACTGGAGGTAAAGTCATTCACCAAATAGGAAGCAATGGAGCATTGTATTGCTGTCTATGCAACTTATATGCAAAAGTTTAGTTTCAGGCTGCAGATGATGTTTGGGCCATGGCACATGGGACAATGGTAATCAGTACTTAAATTCAGAATTTATAATGCTTAAATATATTTTAACATGGTTGGCAATGATTGAATGATGCTGGCCATTACTTTGAGAATGCTAATTTTGCTATTTTCTGATGTATGGTCTGTAACGTCTCAAAAACATGAATAACCAGCACTCCTGGAAACATAATAAACAATTTGATAAAAAATCAAATCTGACTTTCTATAGCGTATTATTATTTAAAATGTTACAACTTAGCTGTCCACATATGTGGCCATCACTTTGTAAGAAAACTATTTGCTTTAGAATTTTAATGCTTGTTTATTAGATGCTACTAGTTACCAATCTATAAGGGAAATGGAAAATGCACACAGCAGTCATGCTTGGGTCTCAGGATGTTAAGTGAGTTTCTATCAACTGCCATTGCAATGAAAAGCAAGTGAAAAATTATCCTTTTTTTGTTCTGCATTAGAAAGAATGACATGAGGGTGAGTAAATAACAATAGAATTTTCATTTTTGAGTGAACTATACCTTTAAGCATTCACTTATTTGACATGGATTAGACAGGGTTGCCCTTTCAAGTGATGGGTGAACGATCGTGTTTTCCTTTACTAAATTGCTCTCTCTCTTCAACTCGTCCATTCCTCCCCTTGGTAGTGTCTTTTTCTCTGAGCATACTGTACTCTACTGGCCATCACACAAAAAGGTATTGGCTTGCATATAATTGTCTGAACCTATAGAGGAAACCATTACTCTCGCTTTTTACTTTTCTCATGCACTCTGAGCACAAGTCTGGTTTTAGTCAAGGTTGTGGTTTATCTGTGGTTCTCCATCCCCCCGCAATTCCATAGGGCAACAAATAAAAACTTAAGAGCTTATTCAGCAGCTCCCCTGTTGTCCGTGTAAGCAGTGCTGCTACATAACTACCCATTATTTAATTTCACTGGTTCAGTGTCATTTATACAGCAGCTGTAGGAAGTTGAGCAATGTGAGATTCAGAATCTCCAGGGGGACCGGCAGTTATTGCTTGATCTCAAACTAATTTTTGTGAAAAAATTTAATTGTGCGTCAAACAATGTAAAATATTAAGCTTCAACTTAAGCTAGCCAAAGTAATAGCTCACCCAAAAATAACCAAACCTGTATGACTTTCTTTCTTACATGGAACACAAAAGGAGACTTTTACTGGTACACCACTGTAGGCAATGGGCTTACATCAGTCTGACTATTTAAAGGCTACATAAACTACATAAACTGCATACGTTTCCTTTTTCTTTGAAACGAGTAAAGATGTGTGTACCCAAGTCACATTGATTGATCAATACTTTGATTACTCTGCATGACTGATCACCCAAAGACACTGTCATGATCTCGATATTCCCCCAGACTTAGACACAGATAAATGGATCAGGATGCTTTGCAGAAGACACTGTAAGAACCATAAAAAGGTAGAACACATTGATTAGGTGAGAGCGAGTCTGAGTGCTGAAGAAACCGGCTCGACTTTGCGAGTAGCATGAGCACTTAGCATTAATGAGAAGATGTCTTTATCAGTGCATATGTCATAAAATATCATAAGTGCCAATTATGTAAGGTGTGGTATGATAAAAGTGTGTATTCAATGTGTTTAATGGACATGTGGGGCAGGTTCCAGGCGTATGAGATTTTTTTTCTTTGATAGAATACTAAAGGAGGATGTACAATCTGCTTTATTCCATACAGTGAAAGTGAAGTAGCGACTGGGCCTGCCATAAAGCATCGTAAGCTTACCATTGTGCCCTTGAACAAGGTAGCCTACTTTTTGCATTTGCACCTTGTTGCTCCCAAATATCCTTGCATTTTAGAATGCTTATTTTTATTTCTGTATCAACTGAACTTCAGAAGTGTGCTTTACATGGTCTGTGTCACTATACTAGGCATTTGTGCATTTATATCAGTGGGCGTTACCATTTTTTTGATCGAACGGTTGTTGTTTTTTTAATTTCATATCAGCCGGCCAAGTTTGAAACCACTTTTTTTTTTGCATGCGATTGAGTGTTATATGACGACAAATGTGATGTGGTCACATACGTTTCTGTCTATCTCCAAATGTGGTGTGAGTGATCAGATCACAAAATGTTTTGGACCCCAGTTTAGGCTTACACCTGTCCACTTGTGAACAGATCACCATAGATTGATGTTAATACCAGGTGTAAATGGGGTCTCAACCCTAGGTTGCTCTAGGAGGATTGGCCATGTATTAAGAGTAAGGCTCTTTCAATAAAACATTTGGTTTGTCAGCAATGGCCACAAGTAGAAACATCAAGAATACCAGTAACTCATCTGAATTGCAAGTCTCAAAGCTCCATTGCGGTCTATGTAGCCAGACCACGTTTCACTCTTTCTCTCTGTCTCTATCTTGCTTCCTGATGATGTGGTGTAGTGGCACTTAAACTCCCACTCAACTGGACTGTATTCACTATCATATGACTTGTGTCTAAACAGATGCACTGTGTCTGCAAACATTATCCACAGGCCAAAGCAGATCAGCTTCCTTCATAAGTACTAATGCTTCTCAACTGTACTCTAAACCCCCTCTGTTGTCTGAGTCTGTTTTCCTGAGGTATGGAGAGTGAGAGTGCTATGCCTCTCTTTTTTAGGACACTAGTGTGTAGTAAAGCTCATAATGAAAGCTCAGTTTGTGGGAGTTCCTCTAAAACAGTGGTTCTTAACCGGTTAATGGTCTGGTTTGACGAAGTCGTGGACAGCAGGCAAAAACAATGCTAATTGCAAATAATAAAATACAACTTACCATATAACAGTGCATATTTAGAATAGCAAAATAAATAGGCTTTTCAACCTTATCCTTTTTGCAAGTGAGTTTCTCCTGTACTTACGGACCCCTCAGTGTGAGTTCTTTAATACACGCTGTATTAAATCTTACCTTACACTTTAGAGCAGATATACAGGAGGACTGATTATATCACAGCAGGAGCACTGAAGGTCAGATTATATATGATCAAACATATAATGTTGTTTTTAGTGTGATCATAAATGCTTTGCACGCCACCATATTGTTTACATGCAATGCGGCATGGGATTCGGAGTTCATGATAGAAGCATTGAAGGTTCTAAAAACCTAGCCCTCCCACTTTCTCAGCACCGGAAGCAGTTAGAATGAGGGATGGATGGGATCGGCGAAGGCTCGAGTGGACTGACTAGTTTGTATATTTTTTGTTTAATGTCAGAAAACATGGCTGCATTGCTACATCAAAACTGTGTGCTCTGATGGTAACGTCTTTATATTTTTATTTTGTGATTGTTTAAATTTTTGTAACATATAAAAATAAAGATATTGTGAAGCTGAACAGACTATGTGATAACACTTTCGCGGCTGGTTCATTATGACAATGAAGTTCACACCGGTTCGATCATACGGGTCTGAGCCCAGCCTAGTGTAATCACACCGGGTTGCTTGTATGTGCGAAAGAGTTATGAACGGTAGTAGAAAATACTTTCCAATATCTTTTATTGTTGACATTAAAGGCCATTCATCCAGAATCTAGCCATTAAGGCAGACACCAACATGGACGGGTTGTGTAACATGCCCTCATTCACAAAATATTATGAAATAAAAATGAAAAACAAAACTATGTAAACAAAAAATAAATACAACCCAGACTACATTAAATAAGGTTCACTTGTAACAAGGATAAACATGGCTTGTGAATGTCAAAAGTTTTTTTTTTATATTTTAACCTAATGTATTTTGCCCCAAAGATAGCGAAATAACAAAACGAAAATTATGAAACCTGTCTGTGTATACTGAAATTTTAATTAGATGAATAAAGTGAAAAATTACTATTACAATTTGAAATACATTTTCAGAACTTCTTAAACTACTTGTGCAGATCTGTGCTTTGCGGAACCATGGCATTCTAGCTGTCAGTTTGTCCAGATACTCAGGTGACTTTCACCCCACACTTCCTGTAGCACTTGCCATAGAGGTGGCTGTCTTGTCGGGCACTTCTGACACACCTTTCTGTTTCAAATGTAGCATTTCTTTGCAATTCTTCCCATAAGGCCTGCACCCCTGAGTCTTCTCTTTACTGTTGTACATGAAACTGGTATTGAGCAGGTAGAATTCATTGAAGCTGTCAGCTGAGGACATGTGAGGCGTCTATTTCTCAAACTAGAGACTCTGATGTACTTATCCTCTTGTTTAGTTGTACATCTGACCTTCCACATCTCTTTCTGTCCTTGTTAGAGCCAGTTGACCTTTGTCTTTGAAAATTGTAGTGTACTCCTTTGTATGAAATCTTCAGTTTTTTGGCAATTTCAAGCATTGTATAGCCTTCATTCCTCATAACAGTGATTGACTGACAGGTTTCTAGAGAAAGCAGTTTCTTTTTTGTCATTTTGACCTTATGTTGACCTTAAGACATGCCAGTCTATTGCATAGTGTGGCAACAAAAAACAAACACAAAGACAATGTTAAGCTTAAATTTAACTAACCAAATAGCTTTCAACTGTGTTAGATATAATAGCAAGTGAATTTCTAGTACCAAATTAGCAATTTTGCATGATTACTCAAGGATAAGATGTTGGAGTGATGGTTTCTGGAAATGGGGCCTGTCTAGATTTGATCAAAAATGACTTTTTTCTAATAGTGATGGTGCTGTTTTTCACATCAGTAATGTCCTGACTATACTTATATCAGTTGAATGCCACTTTGGTGAATTAAAGTACCAATTTCCTTCCAAAACAGCAAAATCTGTACATTATTCCAAACTTTTTGCCATCAGTGTATATAAAAGAGTCGCTTACACGTTTGCATCTTTTTAAAGAAGATGTTCTATAAATGTTAGATCCCACCGTCAGATCAGCATGAGATCTCCTCAGAAGCGCATGGCCTCGTTCGGCGGTTCTGAAGCTGGGGATGATGATGATGTCATGTCTTTTGTTGCATCAGACGAGTGGTCAGTGGATGATGATACCGCCCCTCCCCCCAGCGAGGGCAAGGAGCGTGTATGCGCCACTGAAAAAGAGATGCTTGGTGTCCTTTAGAGGGTGGTCGACGAGCTCGATATCGAGCGGTCTCCCCCAAAGGAACTGACACAATCTCGCCTTGATGAATGGTTCCTGCAGTCCGGACACCGTCAAGCGACCACATCTCATAGATCTGCCTGTTCTTCCCTGTATTTCATAACGAACTGTTGAACTCCTGGCGTGTGCCCTGTTCAGCTCGCCCGCACAGCGATTCCATCCTCTCCAATGTGGATCATAGGAAAGAAAACAGTTATACCCAACTACCCTCCCTCAAGTGGCGGTAGCAGTACATTTCTGCCCGGCGAGTAGCATGCCGTGGAACTCACACCCTGTTCATCTTTCTAAGACATGTCAACTAACGTCCTCAATGGCTGGAAGAGCATACTCAGCGGTGGGCCAAACTGGTTCAGCACTCCACACGATGATGGTGCTCCAAGTTTTCCAAGCTAAGCTCCACAAACAAATGGATGATTAAGGCTATGATCCAGTGACGTTCAAAGAGCTCTGCACTGCTACTGACTTAGCGCTGCAAGCCACAAAAGTCACTGCACAGGCCATTGGCAAGTCAATGAACATCCTGGTGTTTATGGATTTTCACATCTGGCTGACCCTCAAGGAAATGCATGACGCAGGAAAAGCAGCTCGATTTGATGCTCCTGTGTCCCATTTTCCATGGCTTACGAGTCGCAGAAAAAAACATTTTTAGAGTGAAAATGCAAACTCTGCATAGCACTCTATCATAATTTTAATAAACGTGACTACTTCCTAGTTTTCATGGGACCAGACCAGTGTCTCTGAGGTGGCACTACAAGGAAATATGTTCATGTCTGAATTGATGCAAAACTGTTTGGAGATATTGCTTGTCAGTAATTCAACTGAATTGGGTTGATTTCAGGGTATTTTCGGGAACAATATGTCGATTTCCTGTGTGAATATGTGGAGTATTTCTGCTGAAATTCTGTTTTGGATTTGGCCCTTCTGAAGGCAAACACTTTCCTTTCTGACTTATTGCACTGAATCACAGTGACGCACGCAGATTTATATTAAATAGTGTAGGAGTCTGGTGATTTTATTGGTACTGCAGACTTTTTGCCATGCTTAAAGAATATTCTGGGTTCAATACAAGTTAAGCTCAATCGACAGCATTTGTGGCACAATGTTAATTACTACAAAAATTAATTGTGAATACTTTTCATAAAACAAAATGAAAAGGCTGGGTTACAGTGAGACACTTACAATGAAAGCTAATAGGGGCCAATCCACATACACTAGAATACTCAGTTTATTAGAAGTATAACCACAAGGCATAAATATTATGCTTGTGGGCATTAAAATCACTTACTAACCTTTTCTGTGTAAATTTTATCCAATTATACAGCTTTAGTGTAAACTTGTTTATTTGATTTGTGCCCAGGTGTCAGATTTGTGCATGTCTTCTTTCATGTGTAAAAGGTAGCAGATTCTATTGATTGAGAATTGAAAGCCCCGCTTAGTGGTGCAGACAGCTATGAGGAGGAAAAGAGCACCGTGCTAGCGGAATGTGTGGGCCTTAATGTAGATGCATTATTACAAGCACTGGTCCATTATTAATGACAAGTGTAATTTGCTGTCTCTCTAGTGCCCTTCCTCCTCCCGCCCAATATGGGATAACGAGCCATGAATGGTGTGTTGTGTAGAAAGCTGTTTGTCAAACTGTGGATAGCCCTAATCTGCCACAAATAGGAGAACGACATAGGCAAAGCTAATTGATTATATCAGGCCCACACGGATCTCCATTCTGGCCTATTTAGAGCCATTTAACTGGTGATCCCACTGGGAATTTTCTATGCAACTGATACATCAAATGGCAGTAATTCAAAATTAATTTTGAACATTTCCTACATTGTTTTAGTGTCGACTGTAACCACACCTAATTGTTAGCAGATGAGTGTTGGATTTTTTAAGAGAAGTTCAGCATTCTTACAGTATATGTAAATAAAATAAACATAACAATATATGAAAATAAGAAACAAAATATAGTGAGATATTTTTAAAACAAGCAAAAAATAAAATAAAAAATAAAATAATAATCAACTAATATACAAAATACACCCACTTAGAACTTTATTAGGTACACCTGTACACCTACATAATTATGCAAGAATCTAATCAGCCAATCATGTGGCAGCAGTGCAATGCATAAAATCATGCATATATGGGTCAGGAGCTTCAGTTAATGTTCACATCAACCATCAGAATGGGAAAAAAAAATTATCTTATTGATTTCAACCATGGCATGATTGTTGGTGCCAGACGGGCTGTATTGAGTATTTCTGTAACTGCTGGTCTCCTGGGATTTTCACACACAACAGTCTCTAGAATGGTGGCAAAAACTAAAAACATCCAGTGAACAGCAGTTCTGGGGACGGAAACACCTTGTTGTAGAGAGAGGTCAATTGTAGTGAGCAGAATAGCATCTCAGAATGCACAACAAATCGAAACTTTAGGTGGATCTGTTACAACAGCAGAAGACCACGCTGGGAACTTTTTGGGGACCAAAGTGTTCCTAATAATGTGGTCAATGAGTGTAAATTTTCATAAAATTTCAGTACTGTATATTTAAGATACATTAATGTGGCAGTGTGGAGGGCAGGGTCGTGATGATACACACCCCGTCCCATTTCAGGCTAATAAAGCCTCTGAGAGGGATAAAGGCCGATGGTGGATGGTGGTGTGACGAGAGAGAGATCATTTACGGACATGTCCGTCGTCATGTGTTTGTGTCCTTTGTTTTAAGTTCATTATTAAAACCTTATTTATATTGTCAAGCCGGTTCTCGCCTCCTCCTTTCCCTTGAACTACGTTTCAATTACTTTGTCTAAAAGTCTTAATATACACAGTTATTAAGAAATATTCATAAGCGGCTTTGCTTCCCAAGTAAATTGATCTTGTTTTAAAGGTGCATTAATTGTGTTTTTCCACATTAAAAGTGTTTTAAGAAGTTTCACCTTAAGAAATGTACTTTTGGCAGATGTGTAAAATGATGTGCACTAGCATGAGATGAAAACTCAGAAATGAGGGGGCTCGGGGCAAAAATACCCCTGAAATTCAAAATGTGGATGCCCCTGTAATTAAATATTTTGCACTTTATTGTAACATCTGATATATTTCTTAATATTCTATTCTAAGTCTAGGTACAGATAGTATAGGTACAGATAGTCTAGGTACAGATAGTCTAGGTATTTTTGCATAAAATATAAAATCTTATTCAGATTTAGAATATATGTTAATACATTTATTAAATTTAAGTATTTGAGATGAAAAGGATGATTCACAATATATTATATGATTAGAAAACATATGCTCTCATAATGGTAAAAAATGCACATGAAAATCAAACCCAGAGGACAAATATTGTCCCATAATGGAAAAGTAAATTTCTGACACTGATATGAATGTATTAGAGAAAGTGTATACCTTGAGTCCTGTAACTGGTCACCATTTATTTTAAGTTTTTGACCTATTCTAATTAGCTTTTGCTCATGTTATTTTCATTTTATTTCATTTAATTTTAAATGGTCCTTCAGTGTATTTCATGTCAAGTACCCATAAACAAAAAATTAGATGAGATTGTTTTACTGGAAACAAGACAAAGATACTATGAACAAAAGGATTTTTGCAGTGTGCAGGACAATCCTTTTCTGCTGTGGGAGTGAATTTGAGTGTGTATAGTACAGTATGTACCTATGATGGGGATAAAATATATGTGGCGCAGGTGTTGTTGACTCAGCCTTTTAGACTTAATTTTGTGAAAACATTTCTAAGCAAGCTATATGCAAAGGCTCATCAATGGTTGGAAACTTGATGAGTGAGCTGTAGGCTGCTTTGATTCGCTGTCCACAGAAAGTGCTGTAAAACCAGCTGGGCTCCTAGTCAAGGTTGATTTGATTGCAAATAGCATTGAGCGTAAGGATAAGCCTTGTCAATGGCTGTCACCGCTAATGACCTCTACTTTGTGCCTGCATTAAAGCTTGTGGCAGGGACCGCTTAGAATGGCTAAGCATTAGAAATATACTCTTAAAATCAGCCTTACCTCACACATTTCTACTTCAGACACAATATGTTGAAGCATAATCATACAAACAATTTAAAAATAAAAAACACAATTTTCCCGGCTTGTATAGCTAATGCGTATGCAAGTTCTTGAGTAACCCTAGCAGGCGATATCTGTATTTATAGTAAAAGGTGATTGGCTCTTTTTTCTGTAAGGCAGGACTTCCTATCTACATCCGTTGACCGTTCGGTGTTCCAATTTCTCCCATACATTTTTGACAGTAGAAGTAGTCCGTCTCTGCTAAATAGTCTCTGACAATACGTGCAAAGCTTCCTTAGGCCACTTCCACACATCCATTTGATTTTGCTACGTTTATGCCATTCATCCACAGTGGAACTGCGTTCTCCTCCACCGAGACTTTTAAAACACTCAACATAATCGCATACTTTGGAAAATTATAACATTAGGCAGCTGAAAATGTAGGTTTCAAATGCAAACTTTGGACATAGAATAAGATTTTGTACAAAATTAAGGATCTCAGAAGGTAGCATACTGTAACCGTGGCACCCTCCACACTAATCCTTTGTTGTAGTAATCTTATGTTTCCTAATGTCATAGTTTTTTCCAAAGAATTCAGAAATCAAGTTGCGATTTCAGGGGTAAGTAATCCCCACTGCTGTTTCAAGCAATGACTCATCATAAACACTCATGTGGCAGGCATCACTGGAGTACACACAGTCATGCTCAGCCACACACACACTCATAAAATGTTGTACTGAGAAATGAAAGCACAGTTCCTGACAAACCCATGCACGCATACGTAGTAGTGATTATTGTTATGATAGTGACTGCCATAACACACAAACACATTTCCTTACATGCATGCATACAGACAGAGACACATAACTAATGCCAGCAGCATGGTTACCCACAGCAGGAAAACCACACTGCATATGTAAATGAGATGCGAGGAAGGTGTGAGAGCACGGCTCCAATGCAAATGTAATGGAAACCTCAAAGACAGAGGATATAAATAGACTCGCAGCATGTGGTTGCCTCAATGACTACCACGTAGTTCTTAAAGCGACATGCACGACCCATTCTCGCACAAATGTGCACACTTCAGGGCTATTCAAAGGGCGACTTTGAGTTCATGCCTGTGAGTGCTCAAAGTGACAAGTACCCCATTTAAACTGGAGCTCGTGATGTCTGTAGGTTTCGTATCGTGTAGTTTTGTTCAAAAATACTGTAGACACACTCTTACTCTACTGTAAAGCTCTGTGCACACTGCGATTGTTTCCTTTACGATTGCAGGTAGTCAGATTGTACGATATGAGAGCAATAAGACCCTGCTTAAAAGCCAAGGTAGACTGCAATATTTATGGTCTTTTATGTCAGACTGTACGATATTCATCTTAAGATTTGGGTCACAGTTGACAGTTTTGACTGGGCAATCAATTATGTCATATCCTGACATTCTCAATGACAAGTGAAATTTAAATGGTACTGCACAGACCCAAGCAAGCTCTTGAAGTAACATTGCCAATGTTTTGGCAGAAAAAGAAAAAAAAAAAAAACATCAGATTAACTGGAGTCATTTGTGGCTCTAACTTAAAAAATCATGTTTCTTTATTTTCAAATGAGCTTATGATTCACCACAAAAATCTGCCAGTAGTTCGCAGTTCTTCACTGGTAGTGGTGAACCTGCAGCAAACCAATCAAGTCAATTTGCTGCAAGTTTGCCACAAAGCTCATTTGCGTATAATAAAATAATAAGTGGCGAAGTGGGCAAAAGAGTGCATTTTTTTGACTGCTCTTTCTTCAGAGCAAACCTGAGGTAATTTTCATTATAATGTGAGGTGAGCACTAAAACAATATTTATGTTACATAACAAATAGACAAGCTAATATTAGAAGTGTGCGATATGAGCAAAAGTTTATATTGCGATATTCTTGAAAGTTTTGGTTGAAAACAATATAATCACAATATACAAATTGTTATGGAAAGTGATTCCAAACTTTAAAAAAAAATGTATATCAGAAGTTCCTTTTCACCGACAATGAATTAATGGCATACTTGTCCATTGCAAACAACTTTATCAATAAATATTGTTTATTGTTATTATATGTTATAATAAATAACATTATATAAAAATAGTGTTTATTGTTATATTATAATATAATACAGTATATACATATATTTAAGCAATATCGTAAGAGTGCGATATGGCCCTACATCAGCACTGCTGTGATTCGGCCATAGGCATGAGGTCATAGTCCGAGTGCTGTAGGTAATCACAGCAGGGCTGATTTGGGGCGATATGGCACAATTGTGAGTGTGATATTGCTTATATACAACGGTTCAATTAACAATTAGGAACATAAATGAGGAAAACTGAGTATGGTCACATTAAACGCATTTGTGCATGGAACAACTTTCTTACACGATGGTTCAAACCAAATGATGCGGCCAAGCCTTTCCTGTTGGCTGAAATATGTAATGTCACAAAAATAAATGTAAAGAGACACATATAGTGTGAGTCCATCAGTACTATGGAACATCTCTGATTCAATCAGATTTGAGGACCGGAACTAACCGTTATTGTATATATAACTATATATATATATATATATATATATATATATATATATATATATATATATATATGCACATTATATAGATATATATAGAATAATAATAAATTTTCAGTAGAGATAAACAGAAAGTTTAGATTTTGGATGAGTAGCGCAAACTTATTTTTTTTTTAGCGGTGCCTCTAACGCTTCATTTTTATCCACCAAAAATGGACTGTTACCATTATCGAAAACACTCTCCATTACAGCATACTTTGGAAAGTGATGATGTTAGGATACCGAAAACAGAGTTATCAAACTAAATGTTTTTGTGTGGACGTGGCCTACGATTTTTTGTCCAGGCAATTAATCGGTCGTCTTTGAGCATATCACACTAAGCGATCAAAGATAGTTGATTTTTCTCTGCCAGTAAAGAAATCTTATGATTCTCCAAATTTGTCTTGACAGCAAAATCTTGGCCAAAATCATACAATGTGCAACTGTGCTTGAGAGAAATAATGAAAGCATTGAAGAGGAGGAGGAGAGGAAAGAGCCAAATAGAGGGAGAGTGTTTAGAATTGAGAGGTAATAAAGTATGAGATGTTATTACGGGAATCTCTCAAATAATGGCTGAGTTTGCCAAGCGTGAGCTGTAATGTAAGCATTATACACCCATTAGTCTGTTCTCCTTACAGCGTCAGGCTTTGGGATGCTCCTAAAGCTGCACGTAAAAATTTCAGATTTTAATGTCTAGTTCAAAATGTGATGTGCTAAGCCTACATTCTCATCTGCTGGGGTTCCCTCTCATTTGAAGCATTCGCTTTATCTCTTGTGTTTTACTCACTTCATGACTTGAAGGTGTTTTATTAGATTTTCAGCTGTTTTAGCATATTGTAGTGATCTCAACAAACCACCCACCTACCCAACCACTTCAAATCATTTGCATACAAACTGAATTTGTTGTTGAAGAAGGTGCAGAACTAAAAGATTTGATTATGCATTCAGTACGTTTACATGCACCATAATAATTGAGCTACAGCTGGTTTTGTGTAGTCAAGCTAGAGTAATTTTCTGTTATGATGAGCCGTGGTTGTTCCACATTGTGCAGTATTTCCGCTTTGAGCGTGAACAGACAAACTCGTTTTTGCTGTAAAATTATTGATATGCCTGTTTAGGACTTCTTTGTTATAATAGGGTGTTTTACATTAGACCATAGAAATACAGCCATTCGTACAACCATAAAGAAAAAACTGAAGAAACAAAAAGTTGATGATGAAATCTCTGTTGTTAGGCTCAGCAGCACTTGTTCAAACACAAACTGAGACCATATGGTAGCCTAACCACATGCAGTTATCATACAGTGGGTTCTTCCCACGGTGAATTCTACTGATGTGTGTTGGCTTCAAGGATGATCAGAGCCTGTTGAGATGTAGTTTGCCAAACTGTTATCAGTAGTTCTAAAATGGCATGTGTGTAAGTGGTGTGGTGATGCGTTGCTCTGTAGAGTACAGTTGTTATGATTTACTGTTCAGAGTGTTGTTCTAATCATCTTAATCTGATTGTAAGAGACCCCCGCCCTCCTTTTTCGTAAATGTTCTAGTTGCAACGTTATACATTGCTCAATAAATATACACTGATATATTAGGGATGTACAATATGAACATTTTGGCCAATATTGATTTGAACAAAATTAGGCAAATACCAGTAGTTTGCCACTTACCATATTTTGTCAACAGATCACTGTTTTGCTTAAAGAATTATGCTTTAAAAATGTAGAAAGAGCTGTAAAATCTATTAGATTTTTCCAAAAATAAATAATTTCCATTGAACATGGATTGGATCTGTTGAACACTTGATGTTAAATATTCAAGAGAACCACAATTAAAGATAGTTAACTACAAGACAAGAAAAGATAAAAAAAAATAAAATAAAGCCTAATATGACAAGTGGTTTTGGAAAAAAAGGTAATTTTGCACTTCTGTTTTTGCAGTTTTAAACAATAGAACTAACACTTACATACAGTATTATGATTCATATGTGCATATTCAAAATGCTTGGCATTTTTGGATTTTTATGTCATTTGGAAAGTGTTTCTTTACATTGCAAAGAAAAAATATTATTTTTATAAATATTACTACTTTATACAAGGCAATACATTTATGTAATTCATGATAAATAAACCAGCTGTTTTTCATATCACCGTTTTGACGAAATGCCGATGGTTTTAATTTGGTCAATTAATTTTGGCTGATACATCAGTGCATGCCTACTGTATAATATACTGTATGTCCAGAGGAAATGTTTTATGAAAACACTATGCAATAAAATACATGTGAGATATTCTGTATTACATTTTACTTTGTGTGTAAAACTTGGAATTGTGTTGTGTGTTGTCTAAAAGGTATATCTATCTATCTACCTGTCTGTCTGTCCGTCCAGCTGTCTGTCCGTATATCCATCCATCTGTTTTTCTGTCCCAGTCTAAGCATTTTAAGGTGAAATACAATGCCACCTGGTGTTCAGACAAAAAAAAAATGTCATCATAAGCCTGTACTTAGGAATAAATGTAGTCAGTTATCTATATGTTACATTTCATGTAAAGGTAATATCCTTAAGATATTCAAGCTATATGGAGATATTGTATATTAATAATTCTGCAACGCCCTTATACACAATCAATTATGTATGGATGAGATTTTTTTGCTGGCACAAAGCCAGTATGATCTCCTTTTTGAGGTTTGTTTCACCGTAGGGGGTCTGTAGGAGCAGTGCTCGGTCCCATACAGGACCCCCTAGCAAGAGACTCCCAGGAGTCATCACAGGGGCTTTGAACATTTGAAGATCTGCAGAAATATACTCTTGCATCTTTCCTTTCTTGTTCTGCCGCTCACTCCCTCTCTTTCTCTCTTATATTCTCCCTCTTTTCACTCTGTCTCTTGTTCTATATTTGTATCCATCTGCCTGTGCATCTCTGTAGCTTTGACTCCGTCTTTTTCTTTCTCTACAGTATTTTTTTTTTCCCATCTGTTTTTTTCTCTCGCTCTCTAAGTACCTGTGTGGTTTGAGCATGTCACTGAGCTTGTGTGTGTCTCAGGGCATTTGCACAGGTAAGCAAGTAAGTAAGTAAGTAAGGAGGTGTTCTCAAAGTCAGATGATCACATACAGTACAGTATACACACATGTATGCATGCAACACACATAGAAAGACTACAAATAACAACTGTGTTTGCTTAGGTGCTTGATTAATTTGCTTGCAATCTCAAATTCTGCTTTTCTCTATTTTCTTAAGTTCCGTGCCAAGCCTTCTACATGTTTTAACTTTAAATAACTGAATCACAGAGCTCTGTCTGTCTGAACCATTTCATCCAGTGCCAAAACACACTGCAAACATTGTGGTCAAAAAGAGCTGTGTTGAGAACTACGTGCAATTTCTTTACATTTTTACCCACAAAATTTCAGTTTCCCATGGTTTTAAATATCCCATGACATGAAAATTACAGTTTTATGCTTTTAGTCCATGTCTGTTAGCTTTGAGGTCATCTGTATGAAAGTGTACTCCTGAAAGTTACCAAAACTCACTATTAACACATTTTAAATGTATAGTCTTCCAGGAAAACAGACCAAAAATATTCATGACTGGTCTTGCATTTACAAAATGATTGTCTAATAAATTGTTCTCTAGAATAAGTATGTCCCTCTCTCTAATACACCTAATTCTGTTCTGACTAGCATCTGCAAATAGCAAATCATGTTTCACAGCGTTGAAATATACTAACAGATATTGGCTCTTCAATATGTCCCACCCCAACTTCCTGTTTAAATTAGTAATGTTAATATAGGAAAATAAAAATGGCATTCAACAAGCCATTTCATAGGGTGTTTTAATATTTAAATATATTCAAAGTCATCTAACACCTTTCTTTATGATATGGTAAATGTACTTGGTATAGTAAGCTTGTTATTGTAAAGAGCTGTTAAAAGTTTTCTCTTTCGACAAAAAAGGACCACTTCATAACAGTGTCAACAATAGCACCATTATGCAAACAAGTTGACATGATTGGTTGACAATGATGTCAGTCAAGTTTGGCAGAAATAGAGAGCCCCTATGAGGCCCTCCACACTGAGCAAGAGAAACAGAGAGCAAGAAAAAGAGAATTTAAGAGGAATGAGGTCAGCCTGGGGTATGGCAGCGTTACCTGAGAGAAGTACCTGTACCTAATACTATCCACTTACTGAGGCATTTGTCCCAGCTAAGCTGATATGCTAATACAGGCAGAAAAAATGCAGGAAGCACAAAGCTATCTCTCCTTCAGTCTCTCACAATGACCCAAAGAGCGCAGGGCTGAATGAACCTGTCAGGGATTGAATTTTACTACTTTGAGCGTGACGAAGAGTTTGAGTGGCTTTTTAGGCTGTTGTAAATTAGTTTGTGTGTGGTATTGTCTGTACTCTCGTTTGTGTGCTTTTGTTTGTGTGTGTGTAGAAAAGATATAATTTTGTCTGCCTTTAGTTTTACTTCTCAAGTAGTTTAGCACAAAGGAAAGGTATTGAATGGTCCTTGTCGGTTGAATGACAGGCTTTGTGATTGTTAATGACAGGATTGCGCTTGCCATGATTTATTTGTGCCAATATCTACAATTGGGTATCAATGTTCACGTACCCTGGTTAAAGTTCTCAGGATTATCCAGGGTGTTTAAACGTCGTCTGCATGTCTGATGAATCTCCTAATGTAGGTAAAGAGTGCTATTAAACTGAATTATTTATTGAAACATTAATGAAATTAAAGTCACACTGTATTTATAAAAAAGGAAGCTAGATTTTGTTATTGTGTTTAAAAACAAATACAAGTAGTTAGTTTTTATTTTTATACATTTGAGCAGTTATATATATTGTGTAAATGTGCATATTTCTTTAGATATTGTAAAGAAAATATATATAATATATTTATTATTTTGTGTAAATACTGTATATATTACACTATATATTACATATATTGCATGAACATGCAGTAGCCTATACAATGCTATAAATATAAAATAAATCTTAAATATAATTGTTAAATTTAACATTTGTTAAAATAGTAAAACTAAATATGAAATAAACATTTCATGTAATTATCATTAAAGAGAATAACTTTTTTTATGTTACAGCCTTATGCTAAAATGCTTTAAATAATTATTTTCTTTACATCAATCTACACTCCATACCCCATAATGACAAAGCAAAAAGCATATTTTTGAAAACTTTGTAAATGTATTAAAAAGAAAAAACTGAAATATCACATTGACATAAGTATTCAGACTCTTAACTCAGTACTAAGTTGAAGCACCTTTGGCAGTGATTTCAGCCTCAAGTCTTTTTGGATATGATGCAACAGGCTTTGCACACCTCGATTTGTGGACTCAAGCTTTGTCAGGTTGGATGGGGACCATCAGTGGACAGCCATTTTCAGTTCTCTCCAGAGATGTTAGATTGGGTTCAAGTTTGGGCTCTGGCTGGGCCACTTAAGGACATTCAAAGAGTTGTGCCTGAGCCACTCTTGCGTTGTCTTGGCTGTGTGCTTAGGGTCATTGTCCTATTGGAAGGTGAACCTTCAACCCAGTCTGAAGTCCTGAGCGCTCTGGGCCAGGTTTTCATAAAGAATATTTCTGAATTTTGCTGCATTCAGCATTCCTTCAACCCTGACCAGTCCCCCAGTCCCTGCTGCTGAAAAACACTCCCACAACATGATGCTACCACCACCATGATTCACCGTTGAGATGGTATTGCACAGTTGATGAGCGATGCCTGGTTTTCTCCAGACATGATGCTTCAAATTGAGGCAAAACAGTTTCTAGAGAATCTTGTTTCGCACAGTAAGACAGTCCTTCTGTGATTTTTTATGAGTCTTACACTGAGGATAGGCTTCATTCTGGCTACTCTGCCATAAAGCCCAGATCGGTGGAGTGTTGCATTGATGGCTGTCCTTCTGCAAGTTTCTCCCATCTCCACACATGATCTCTGGAGCTCAACCAGAGTGACTATCGAGTTCTTTTGCTCTGATATGCATTTTCAGCTGTGAGAGATTATATAGACAGGTGTGTGCCTTTCCAAATCATGTCCAATCAATTGAATTTGGCATAGGTTAACTCCAATCAAAGTGAAACATCTCAAAGATGATCCAGAGAAATGGGATGCACCTGAGCAAAATTTTAAGTGGCATAGCAAAGGGTCTGAATACTTATGTTAATGTGATCTAAAAAAGTTATCTAAAATTAGGGTTGCACCGATCGATCTGCCACTAATCTATATCGGCCGATCTTCATCTTAAATCTGTTATCGGCGATCTGCCAATCGTGCCTAGAATCAGGACCGATCTTTTTTGCAGCATGCAGGGAATCACACATACACTGCTACTCTAATGAATGAGTGCTTTCTCAGCCCTTGATGCATGACAGTGTGGCCCCTGGAGGGTGAATTCTTTTGGCAATTCTAAGTATTCACAAATTTAAACTTTCAGTCATGCTGTTATTCAGATGAATATGCAGGTTTGTTTTCAAAAATGTGTAAGAATTACAAGTGTATTAAGTTGCCCATTTTCTAGAGTCATTACGGTAGTAATTCTGACTCAGTGTATTGTGAGCACAGAAAGGGTAAAGAGACTGCAAATGGGATTAAAAATTAATTAAACAGCAAATAAATATGCGTATACGTGACTGTGAGTCGTGACATTTACATTTATGCATTTGGCAGATGCTTTTATCCAAAGCGACTTACAGTGAACTTATTACAGGGACAATCCCCCCGGAGCAACCTGGAGTTAAGTGCCTTGCTCAAGGACACAATGGTGGTGGCTATGGGGATAGAACCAGCGACCTTCTGATTAACAGTTATGTGCTTTAGCCCACTACACCACCACTCCATGTGACAATCAGACGTTGAGTTGAGTGATAGCGTCTGCATCTGAAACCAGGAAAATGCTGCTCTCGGCGGTATACAGAAGCAGCAAGTCATCTGCCTACGTTTTCGGATGATCCCGAAACTGCAGGATGTTTGTTTAAGCGATCATGAGCACTTTCAGCTTCAGTCCCTTTAGTATGCTCTCTCGCGGTGTCAATCAAACACGCGTGCTCTTCACGTGCTCTCAATATCTCATCAGTCACTCATCTCAGTAATATTCTGTGAGGATCTCAATTTAAATCAGAATAATGTTGGTTACATTACCACTAATCACAGCAATTACATTTTAACCATAATGGCACCTCGTCTTCACACGTTTGCTTAATAATTAGTGATATGTGTTACAGCAAAACGCCCAAAGACAGTAAACAAATCATAGTTAGTAACGATTTCTCACTGGAGCAATTTTAGAGCTTGTAATGGATATATTATTCTTATTTTTGAATGTATCTCTGCTGTGTGTGATGCTCTCATGGTTTTTACTGCCTACCGGTATGTCACAATGACATTCTGAAATTGACAACATTTGGAGATATAAATTTAATTATTATTTAATTACTTATTTTTAAACACAATGATGACTCATAGACTTTATAGACATTACAGTTTTATTTTCTGTTAATGTCTGATCTTCTGTAAAGCTGCTTTGAAACGATGTGTGTTGTGAAAGGCACTATACAAATAAAAATGACTTGACTTGACAGAACTATTCATAACTGTTTCAAAACAAATAAATGTTAGCAATTCACAATTAATGTAATTTTAATGTAATTTTGGTTCCATTCGTTAAAATTAGTTAATGCATTAGGTATCATGAACAAACAATGAACAATATATTTTTAACGCTTTAAACGCCCGACGGGTCGTCGTCGCCACGTGACATACTATTGCGCAATAACTTCGCGTTATACAAAAACTAAAAAATTTAAAGATAAACATATCTTACATCGTTGGAAAGCTGAGACTCTTGTGATTCGAACGATGTAAACCATTTTAATATACACTTAACACAGCGGGTACAATCGGTGTATTTCTCAGACCACTTACAGCAAAATAAACAAATACAAAATGGTAGAAACTCACCTATAAAGCTCATCTTACTCTACTGATCCACTTCATTCCATCAAAAATGGTTTAGTTACACTGTAAAGGGTCCATACAATCCAATTCAATGAAGTATTTGGTCCATAACACATTTATATATCAATAAACACCCACGTAGTATAGACGTAGCATTTCGAGCTAACCGACAGAGCTAACACAACTTCGACGCATTCTTTAATGTTTACATGTTCAAGGTAGCTTCATCGCAGATATTTTTACGTCAAAATATCCGCTGACCCCTGAACTTTAGATGGACAGGTCATTTGAGCCAATCGGTGCATGATAGAGATGTGACCAGGCATCAATAGCCAAGGAGTGCCAACGATGAAGAATGGTCCCTCCCTCTCTTTGATTGACAGAAAATATACACAGTTACGTGGATCCATGCAAATGACGGTATTTTCTGATAGCCAATGAATTTCTGTAAAGATTGATATGCCGTTTTAGTGGGAGGATTCAACCTGGCACGCGTAAAGTTCATGCGCAATCTAACACAGTGACTCATGCGCCCCGTGCGCAAAAGACCATTGAAAGCGCATTTGGAGTGAGTGAAGTTTGCCGAAGAAAAATAGCCAAGAAAACCAGCAAAACACACTTCTTATTAGAAGAAGTCATTGAGCAGTGTACTCGGCGTGAAAGTGATGAGTCGGAGGATGATATTTCGGAAGAAGAGAGTGAGGTTTCAACCATTGACTCGGAGGATATGTTTTTGGGTGGTGGAGATGCCACTCTCGACAAGTAAGTATTTTATTATATTATACAACATATTTTACTGCATATACGGAGGTAACGTTATGTGTTTGTTTTGAGGTGTACTTGCCAGCTTATGTCGTGTGTTATGTCGTGTGTTATGTCGTGTGTGTGTGTTCATGTGCGCTCATGCACCTCATGCACGCTCATGCACCGTGTATCTGTGTGTTCATGTACAGGTTTTTATATATATATATATATATGAGTGTTTTACACATGTTTATCTAAGTGTATGTATAGGCGCTTTCCAAAAAAGGCCACTTGGAGACTCCAAATGACCCTTTGTAACCACAGACACATAAATGATGCTATTCTTGAATGCTTTACTGTACAGTCATAATTTTGGGGCTCTAATGAAAGGTTACACTTAGAGCTAATATATTCCTTATTCAGATTCACTGCCAATTATTGCTGACACATAGTAACTGAAGCATAAACACAGTGTTTTTTTTTTTCAATTCTTGAAAACAAACTTTCTCCTTTTTTTTTGTATATATATATATATATATATATATATATATATATATATATATATATATATTTTATATATATATTTATAGTGAGTTCTAATATTAAAGTGTTTTAATTCAATAGAACTTGTTTTGTCTCTTTATTTGTAGAAAGTTTGTTTTCAAGAATTGAAAAAAAAAACACTAATGTGTTTATGCCAATAAAAATTATGACTGTACAGTAAAGCATTCAAGAATAGCATCATTTTATGTGTCTGTGGTTACAAAGGGTCATTTGGAGTCTCCAAGTGGCCTTTTTTGGAAAGCGCCTATACATACACTTAGATAAACATGTGTAAAACACTCATTTTCAAATGTATTGTTATCAAATTTTATATTGGGTTTGGTAAGGCTTCATGCTGTGGTCTAATTGTGTTTTCCAGCTAATACCTCCCAGCTGTAGTTATCTGCAGGCATCTTTTTACAAAAAAAAATGTAGGTGGAATTTTATTTCCCCTTTTTGAGTGTGTTCAAAGTTCTATTACTCAATACAAGTAAGACTTACAGTGATTCTGACTATTTAGGAACAAACCTCAAAGCCTCCCCTTTCAAAAGAGACCAAAAGCATGCATATACTCCAAAGGGTTCAAGAACAGCATGCATTTTAATTTGGGTAGGCCTTTTTTAGGCGTTTTTGGCAAATATTGCAGGATGTTTTAAGCCTTTTTTAATTGTACTGTTAGTTAATAAAATTATAATTGTTCATTGTTAGTTTATGTTAGTTCATAGTGCATTAACTAATGTTAACTAATACAACTTTTGATTTAAAAAATGTATTAGTATATGTTGTAACTAACATTAAGTTCATTAGTTCATGTTAACTACAGTAATGTTGTTAAATAACGTTAACAAATGGAACCTTTTTGTAAAGTGTTACCATAATTTAACTGTGTGGGGCATAACCATATAACTGCACAATATAACTTGCAAAAGTGAGGCAAAGTGCACAAAATCTTTATTGTATCGGCCAATTTTAGTGGTAAAAAATCAGTATCGCCCTCAAATTTCCTGATCGGTGCACCACTATCAATTTTTGCTTTGTCATTATGGGTTATGGAGTGTAGATTGATGCGAAAAAATAAATAAATAAATATTTAAAGCATTTTAGCATAAGGCTGCAACATAACAAAATGTGAAAAAATTAAGAGGTCTGAATACTTTCTTAATGCACTGTATTTAATTCTTGCAAATTGGACCGCATTTTGCTAAATCTAACACAATTGGACCATATATTACTTTTTTTTTTTTGTATGTGGCACCCCATATGGTATACTAAAAAACATCTCCCCAGAGCTGTAAGACATAGAATTTTATATAACAATGATCCCAACACTGATTATGAGTCACTGGTTTGCCACACTTGTTTTGTGTATAAATATTGCTTTTCCCTGGCTGAATAACCTAGTCCTGTCTCATTATGTTAAATGATGGAATGAATAGACTGTAATATTACTGTGAAGTCTGGGAGCGTCCCTCAGCACTAAGGCTGTGTACAGTCATTTCTCATTATTAAAAACACAGTGCCACACTACACGGCTGGTTACAACGCTTAAACACTAGAGATCAGTGATAAACACAACTGTCTACCCTGGTTAGATTAGTTGCAATGTGTGTGTGTGTGTGTGTGTGTGTGTGTGTGTGTGTGTGTGTGTGTGTATGTCTGCCACGTTGTGTGATAGAGTTTCCCTGTGCCGGGAACCCTGACTCGAGTGTTTGGGGTGTTTGTAAAATCTGTTTGAAAAAAATAGTGACGCTAGTGGCACTGAAATTACACACTTCAGCTTTAAATGTATAGGTGTTTATGGAATGTATGTCTGTTTGAAGAGCGGACACATTATTTTGCGCTGGGTGGCTCCAGCCATCTGTCGTTGGCAAGATGAGCTCATTGCTTCTCTATTGATCAGTGAAATAACAGAGCTGCTGTAGTAATGATGTCATTACCTGCCTCTTGCTCACACAACCACCCACAGCGCTGACCTTGAATGAATCCTGCTACTGAGCATGCTCAGTACAAGACTGTCTGTCTGTGTGCATGTGAGCTGGATTCTGGAGGTTGAAAGAAGAAAGGCTTTCAACCTGCTGTCCTCTGATGCGCGCGCACACATACAAGCACCTGCTGCTGAATTCCTTTGAGCCTCTCCATCTTGTTTCCTTTTTGTCCATTGAGAAAAGAGAGATAGTGTCTGGATGACTCTTTCATCTGTAGAAGAAAAGGATCATGATTGCTCCATGTGTAATGCCTGCACAAGCATATGGTGATAATGGTATGAGGCATTCATGCGTCATTTTATTGTGGCTGGTTTGATTTTGACATTAAGAAATGCTGTAAAAAATGTTTAGTGACATAGGTATCATGAATTTCACATTTTCAATTGCATTTCCTTGTGATACATGTATAGTTACAGGGAATGATGTCACATAGAATATGTTTGTTGTACAGATCTATGTCTCAGTCTGCAGGCACAGTTTTCATATTGGCCCATTTTTCCTCTGTTTCTTTTCATCCTCTCTGTTTTCTGCTTTCCCTCTTGTCTGTGCTTTCTTAACCCCTCTAACCGAGCTCTGCTACAAGGATGGTATTGGCTTACTGTTTGTCCTATATCTGTTTTTGGGAACCGTACTGTGTTGTGTAACACACACATATATACTACTCTACTCTAAAATGGACTTTATGGAGCAGACTTTGAGAATATAAGCTTGTTTTAGGAACAGCATCTTTGTGTTCTGACAAAGATTTGGTGAGTAATGATGGAGAAGATACAGCAATTTCATTTCAAATCTGCTGTCAAAATTGAGACATTGAGTTCAACTTGGTGTCACATTCTATATCTACTTAATATGTTTTTTGTTTTGTTTTTTGTTTTAGTTGCTTTTATTAATTTGAACTGTCTCAGGAAAGAAGGAATCATATGTCTCATGGGCTCACAGACACTCAGACATACTTTGGTAGTTTTGCAGGCTCTCAGTAGAGTATGAAACAGTGATGACCTGAGGTGTTTAGGGATTGCTACGGTACAGTGGTTTGAGAGGGCATCTGTGGGAAAATTATGAAGACTACTATATTTCTATATACTAGTATTTTTGTACCCTGGCAGTCAGGTCTGAAACACATTTTTGTGGTGGCAACAAAAACATGAACTAATCAGCAAAAAATTAAAAAAATCCACTGATGGGATAACCTGGTCATTCAGTACATTCAGGTAGTCAGCTGACTTAATTTTATTGCCACTAGGATTGAAATGGTATGAGATTTTCACGGTGTAAAATATTATGGTTTTACGGTATCATGGTATACAGTAATACACAATTCTTATTATCAGTTACAATGACCCTTAACGGAGTGAAAACAGAAGTTCTCCGTCTGTCGCTCACTTCGACTTTGTGTCGAAGAAGCGACACTAGGGGTCTCTATTGAGCGCTGAATATGCCTCTGATCTATGAAAAAAGGCCAATGAGAAGTTGGCAGACAGTGTTTGCATACCCCGCCCCCGGACATACGGGTATAAAAGCGGGAAAATACATCGATTTCATTCAGAAATTTTTGTCGGAGCCGATGGTTGTGCATGCAGTCAGCTGTGACTCACACACCTGTTCCTCTTCCTCTGACGTTTTGCCTGCTGTTGGATCTACGGCGCACTTCAGTGGCCTTTCTCCTTCTCTGCACGGCAGTGCAGTTTGCCTCTGGATGCTTTGACAGCGCAGAAAAAGAGTTTATTTAAAAGAGTATTTTCCTGTAAAAGAGCATTACACAGCTGCGTTGAACATCTTTTTCAGGACGCGTCTTTATAAAGATGCCTTTCCGCCCCTGTGTAGTTCCTGGATGCGGTAGAGTGCTCTCTGCTTCAGATGGCCACAGGAGTTGTCTCGTTTGTCTGGGCAGCGATCACACCGAGGCAGCATTTGTGGATGGTTCATGTTCTCTGGAGCTCGAGGTGGATGAGCTTGCCGCTCGCCCGTTTTTCCCGGAAGTGCATGATGAGCTGACGTCTTCATGGAGAGCACCCCTCTCCACTTAGCACAAAGCCACCCACTCATCCACTCTCGCTACGCTCGACGGTGGAGCGGCCCATGGGTACACGGCGATTCCCCTGGTGGACAGGGCTGTTGCGCTCCAGCTGTGCCCCGGGAACCCTACCACCTGGCGGGGTTGCCCTGTGCTCCCCTCCAAGGCCTGTAGGACCACTTTACCGTAGTACACGGCGAGCATGCCAAATCCCTGCTCGCGGAAATCGCTACTCTCTTACTCAAAGACGCGATAGAGCCTATCCTTCCAACCAAGATGAAGAAGGGTTTCTACAGCCCTTACTTCATCGTACCCAAGAAAGGCGGCGGCTTACGACCGATCTTGGACTTGCTAGTTTTCAACCGGGCTTTGCACAAACTCCTGTTCAAAATGCTCATGCAAAAACACATCTTAACTTGCGTCCGGCATCTAGATTGGTTTGCAGCAGTAGACCTGAAAGACGTGTACTTCCACGTCTCAATCCTGCCTCAACACCGACCCTTCCTACGGTTCGTGTTCGACGGCCAGGCGTATCAGTACAAAGTCCTCCCCTTCGGCATGTCTCTGTCCCCTCGTGTCTTCACGAAAGTCACAGAGGCAGCCCTTGCCCCGCTCCGAGAAGCCGGCATTCGCATACCCAATTACCTCGACGACTGGCTAATTCTGGCCCACTCCTGAGAGTTACTATGCGCTCACAAAGACCAGGTGCTCAGGCACCTCAGCCATTTGGGGCTTCAGGTCAACTGGAAAAGAGCAGGCTCGCCCCGGTTCAGAGCATCTCTTTTCTCGGCATGGAGTTAGACTCAGTCTCAATGTCAGCACGTCTCACCAATGAGCGTGCGCAGTCGGTGCTGAAATGTCTCGCCACCTTCAATGTCAGACCCCCTCACCTCGCTTCTCTCTGACATTTTCTCCACTGTATGTGTGTGTGTGTGGGGGGCAAGTTAACGAGTCTGACAGGCAGTCGAGGAGGAAATGAGATGTGCATGCGCAGGTGAGATTCCCCATCCAGTTGCATTTTTTTCCTCAGTACCGTAGATAAGAAAATGTACATGCACGACCACGGGATACGTCTTCCTAACATGGTTGTTTAAGAAATGAGAAGCTTCACACTGCATCAGTTAGGGTTAAAAGAATAATTATATTAATCACTGCAATAACGATCCGATCATTGGCTCTTAAGTAACTGCTTATTTAAATCCAAACAGCAACTTTATTTTTGGCCAGTCAGTGTATTGCCCCCTGTGGTGGAATGATCCGCCCCTCTGGCTCATCATCATCGCCCTGCCTCTTAGGGCTGCCCTTCAGTCAGGCTCACGACAGGAGTTGGGCAGGAGAGCGAGAAGAAGTGTATAATTAATAAGCCTAGTTCTGACAACGGTGAATGAAGCACACTTGTTGTGAATAATGCGTCATTACTGCTGTCTTTAAAATGCAGAGCGCACCTCTTCTCGGGGATCCGGCTTCAAATATCCATGTGTGCACACACTGACATCCTCACACGCCCAGGACCAGAGCTGGGAGGGTTCAGACGAGGTGCGCCATGGACCCTGGAGGAGAGCGTATTCAGCCGATGGACTCGACTCACGCCTGGGCCATGCAATGGACACTACCCCAACCTTCACAGAGCCCCGTCTCATTGCGAGGATGCCAGATTCCATCTTTGTTATGAACACTATTTGACCTTGGACACTTTATTATCCCCCTTTATGGACATGTTATTTTGATTATTATTTCCAATAAATGCCTCTCCGAGGCTTGAAACCACACCCACTGTGTCTGTCTTGTGCTCACCCTGCCACACCCCTTTAAAAAAGGGAAAAATTCTGACACTGGCACGTGCTTATCACCTTAATCACTGACCTGATCTATCCTGGAAGTCTTGTTTACTCAACACAGAAACAGCCTCGGCTAAACCTCACACAGCTGAGTAACATTGAGGAAAGTGATATTCAGGGAAATGTGTAAATGATGCTTGCATTGTTGACCATATATCATAAAAATACTGAGCTTGCAAGAGTTATGCCATTGCTGTTTATTACTTGTGGCCACAGCCGCAACCACGTGACACATCAGCACTTGTAAAACATAAAAAGATAGAAACAGAAGAGTTAACATGACAGGAATAGCCTTTAGAAATGTGGTTTTTTTTCTCATACACTGAAACAAGCACAACAATCTGATGAAACACTGCAACGAGATTTTGTTTTAACCCCAGATTTCTGGAAACTGTAAACAGATTCAGTGGAATTAGTATCATGCTTGGTTAACTATTGATATACAGCACCTGGTGTAATAATTTTCTCACTGTAGTAGCATATCCTCAGTACTCTGGGTTTGACTGATTATTCACAGTATGGTTTAAGAAAGGCTATGAAGATGATCTGAGTTGTGGAATAGACACTTGACTTTCTAAGGTAGGATAAAACAATTAATTTGATTTCAGTTCGTTTGTAAATTATTTGAAGATCTAGATGTTTTTATTGAGTATTACCCCAAATTAAAAACTGACCACATGAATCACATTTTACCAGCAGGAAAAGCAACTTTTTATTAGTTTATCCAAAGTTTTAGTCAGTCATACAATTAATTCCAACAAGGCAATCTTAGTTGGGTTTTAACTAGAATGAAGAGCTTTTGTATTCCGTATAGACAACATATGTGTCACAGTTCACTTCTGTATTGTAAATTTTTTCAAAGGAAATAATGTAAAACGTGGTAGTTTGCTTAAAAGTATTTATATTATTGGTTAATTAAAAAAAATTCTCAGTATTCTTAGAGTATTCTGAGTATTCTCAGTGGAAGAGAAAGTTATTACATTCTGATGAAAGATGAAAACCAGGGCTATGTTTGGAATGCATTAGAGTGCAACAGTGCCCACTAACTCTTTCAGTCTTAATTATTTTTGTCACGTTTATTTTGGAAGTTATTTCCTGGTTCATGTCATGTTATCAGTCTTGTCGTGTCATTGGTTCATGTTTTAGTATCTTGTTATTAGTTTAGTCTTGTTATTGGTTGTCATTGTAATGTGGTTGCCCATGTCCATGTATTTAAGCCCTCATGTTTTCCATTTTTCTCTGTCGAGTATTGTTTGTGTTATGTCGTGTCATTGTTCAAGTTAAGTCAAATCAAGTCAAGTCATTGTTTTGGTTTCACATTTGGATTTCACATTCTGGAATACATTAGTTTGTAAATAAACTGCACTTGGGTTCTTCACATCAACTCGTCTTCAGCTGCCTGTCACCTCTAGCTACGTTACAATTTTTTAATCATACAGTTTTAAACCAAAAGTGTTGATTTACATTTGTAGATAATAAGTACACTATATAAACAATATATTTAGTTTATCGCAAAATATTCAGATACTGTATATACAAATATATAAATAGTTTCAACATGTTGGGAGACCGACTCAATTGCATCTTTCACAGTGCATCATGGGATTGGGCGGTTGCTGCAGAGCTAATTTGGCATGCTTTTTTCACCACAATTGTCTGTCTGGTGGAACGTTCACCTTGAGGGTCATGGGTAATGTAGTTGTCCACCAGGAATTCCACTATTTAACAAAATTTTTTAAAAGTTCAAATAATGCAGACTGATGGCTTTAACAGAAGCATGTGCCATTGATTAACAAACAAGCTTGCAGCTCATGTTAGGTCTCTTTTAAATGTTTTTAAGTTATCTAAATATGTTGCCCTACAGAAAAAACTAATTTGATTTTTGTTTTTGGAACCAGACTTTTGCACTCTATAAAAGCATAAGCCCACTTCTTTCTATATATTGCGCAGTGCTGCTTATATTATTTTTAAATGAATTGTTTGTAAAAGAGTGTGCATTATGCCACAATGTAATGTACAAAAATTTATTTTTCCTTTAGAATAATGTCCAATGGTGAATCGTGCACAATAAGACCAGACACAACTTTAGAGTAAAATGGGGTCAATTCTGATTTCATGTTGATCTAACACTTCAGTTCTCAAGCACATGCAGAACTGGGAGTCAAAGCAAAGCATTATGTTTTGATGCCACAGTATGGTTTGTATGTCTAGAGACTTGTGTGGAATGTCTGCAGCGCTTATGTCTTCGTTGTTGCGTTCAGGAATCTCACTCGTTCTCTGCCTTATTCACATGTTCACACATCCCACTATCTGTCTTCACTTTTAGACTCTTGAAGCACTAATGGCTGTTGTCACAAGTTTCACTGCAAACACCCGCTGTGACCATCTGTCTGGTCTCTCTCTTGCGTGCTCACTCGCTCATCAATGATGCTTTATCAGCACGTCTGCCAAAATACAATGATGCCAAAGCTGGACAGAGTATAATTAATCTGCAGAATTGGTCGCTTGAAGTGTATACTAGTTAAGCACTGAAATTACATTACATGAATCCATGACCTCTCCTCTTCATGATTTGCTTTAAAATTTGAGCAGTAAAAATGGATCTACTTCTTTTTTTCAACACAAATTTGACATAAGCTCTGGGTATGTCACTTGGAAATAGATTGCTGCAATGTAATCATCTCACACATAGTACTCCAGGGAAAAATGATACATGACTTTCTATTCTATCTATCTATCTATCTGTCTGTCTGTCTGTCTGTCTGTCTGTCTGTCTGTCATCTGTCTGTAATTAATTTAATTTAATTAATTTCTATTTTTTCTGTCTTTCATTCTGCCTGTTTGTCTCGCATTCTGTCTGTTGTTCTTTCAGTCTCTTGTTCTGTCTGTCTGTTTATCTATCTATCATCTGTCTGTCATTCTGTCTGTCTGTCTGTCTCTTGTTCTCTCTGTTTGTCTGTCTATCTGTCTGTTTGTCTGTAAACATATTTCTATTTGTCTTTCTGTCTGTATTTCATTCTGTCTGTCTGTCTGTCTGACTTGATGGTCTGTCTATCTGACAGTCTGTCTGTCTGCTATCTATTTATCTGTCTGTCTGTAATAAAACATCTATCTATTTGTCTGTCTGTCTGTCTCTCTGTCTCTTGTTCTGTCTGTCTGTAATTAAACATCTGTCTATGTCTGTCAGTCTGTCTGTCTCTCGTTCTATCTGTCTGTCTCTTGTTGTGTCTGTATGTATGTATGTATGTATGTATGTCTGTCTCTGTCTGTCATATCTTGGTCTGTCTGTCTGTCTGTTGGTCTGTCTATCAGTCTGACAGTCTGTCTATGTATGTATGTATGTATGTATGTATGTATGAATATCTGTCTGTATGTATGTCTGTCTGTCTCTGTCTGTCGTTCTGTCTGTCATAAGACACCAAAAGAGAAACAGAATTTTAGAGACTAAATGAACACTAATTTTGCACAATATTTTATCACTATTATCAGACAAATGTGCATTATTCTACCCAAAAATATGGGTAGATTTTGAAAATGACACAATGGGAACTATTATCTTTGATAATTCGACAATCGTGCACCATCTGGGAGTGCGAGGATGCAATGTCATCCCTATTTTATGCCTTATGGAATACCGCAGGTGGCTACTGAAAGAAACCAAACAAAATCTAAGAGCAAATACATCCTGAATGAACTCTCTGACACTGATCTGAAAGCAGCTCTAATGAGACACATCTTTATTTAAATGCACCCACACCTCTACCTTTGTGTTGTCTTGTTACACCGTTTTCCATAGTGGTCTGTTCTGTGTTGTGAGTGTCTAAAGGGTGTGGATCATGTTGAAAGATGACAGAGATGCAGTAGTATGAGCGTGCTTACAGTAAATCCACCTAAGTGCAGCTGTATGCCGGGGCGTTTTGATTCAGGCTTATGTGGGTCATGTTCAATTATCGCTATACCTGTATTGCTGGTTTAGTTCACTGCCTAAGCACAGAAACGGGAATACAAGGGTTGAAATGTGTCCTATTGGTGACTGTTAAGACAGTCCTTATTATTAATATGTGTGTTTGTGTGTGTCCGCAGGTTGTGCTGCAGGCCTGTGCTGAGTGTACATGCTGAGTTGGGATTGTTACAACCTCAATGGGCTGCAACACACTCTGAAACACTGGTGGGAGATCGTAGAAGCTGAATGAGGTATGATGACATTTCACACTCTTTCTTACACACACAAACAGGCACACACACATCAAAAGGTATTTTCTTTGAGGCAGTTTATGAATGGCAAATATCTTTGATGCAAAAAGCATGTTTAAAAAAAAAATGCAATGCTTACATTTGTGGAGACTGCTATTTAGGTGTGATTTTTTTCTGAAACGGACAACATTTAGCCAAAAATTTCATAATTAAAAATTCTAAACTAAATATTAACTTTTATCCAAAGTTTTTTCAAGTTTGAACTTCCCACCAATTTTGAACCACTGAAATTTTAGAGGCGAATTTAATGAAATATAATGGAATATATGTACAGTAAATAAGAATTGAAATATAATGGACCGAAAATTACCTTTCATATATTAAAAATAGAACAAAAAATAATCAGTTTTTCTGGACTATTTATAGGTATGTGTTTGAGTAAAATTAACAGTTTAGTTTTATTCTATAAAGTACTGACAACATTTCTCACTAATTCCAAATTCAAATGATCAGGGGTGCTTCAAGGCTGGAATCAGGCAGATTCATCTTTGAGAAGGATGCATGAATCATGCCAAGGACAAGGTTATCCTGGAAGAAAACTTGCTTCCTTCTGCTGTGACAATGTTCCCCAACTCTGAGGATGGGTTTTTCCAGCAGAACAATACTCCATGCCACACAGCCAGGTCAATCAAGGTGTGGATGGAGGAACACCGGATCAAGACCCTGTCATGGCCAGCCCAATCTCCAGACCTGAACCCAATTGAAAACCTCTTGAATGCGATCGAAAAGAAGATGGATGGCCAGAAGCCATAAAACAAAGCCGAGCTGCTTGAATTTTTGTGCCGGGAGTGACATAAAGTCAGCCAACGGCAATGTGAAAGAATGGTAGAGAGCATGCCAAGACGCATGAAAGCTGTGATTAAAAAGTTGAAGAGTTACCAAATATTGATTTCTGAACTCTTCCTAAGTTAAAACATTAGTAATGTGTTATTTAAAAAATTATATGGACTTTTTTTTGCATTATTCGAGGTCTGAAAACACTGCATCTTTTATGTTATTTGACCATTTGTTATTTTCTACAAATAAATGTTCTAAATGACAATATTTTTATTTGGAGTTTGGGAGAAATGTTGTCAGTACTTTATAGAATAAAACAAAAATCTTAATTTTACTCAAACATATACCTAAAATTAGTAAATCCAGAGAAAGTGGTCTCCTCGTTTTTTCCTTAGCTGCACTATATATATGTATATATATATTAGGGCTGTCAATCGATTCAAATTTTTTATCGAATTAATTACATGGTTGCGATTAATTAATCGCTATTAATTTCATATACAAATATTTGCTGAGAAAGCCACTCATATAACAATAATTCAATATATAATGATGAAATAATGATACATAGTTATCTTTAAATATTTATAAAATTATATAAAAAAATATTCAGATAATTCAAATGCATTACATTCTTGTGGCAGAAGAGTTAATCATTGATAAGACCATTCAAAAAGCGGCTTTAGAATTCAATGTATTGTTTACTACCATATTATTGATCATAAGTCAATCATTGGCATACAGTTCAAAGCAGTCCATTTCACAAGTGAATCTGTCAATCAGTTCGAGGTTTATTATGAGGGCTTGTTTAAGGACCCGTCAATTTACACCTACGTCAGACATTTTTTTTTTTTTTTAGAAACAAGCCAGGGGTTTACATAGTACACAATACTACAGATATATATTTACAATAATGCCAAGTCATTATATTCATTACATAGTGCAATGGTTTTCAATGCTTTGGAGTTGTTGGAGGTACAAAGAGTATTTAAATAATATTTCAAGTCTTTACAAAAAAGTGCAAATAGGGGCTTTATAGACATAAATTTACACTTATGTATAAAAGACTTGGCATGAAATATAAACAGATTAATCAGAAAATATTAACTTAATTATCAAAACTGTAAAAACCAAATAAAACGTCTTTATAAAGCAAAGAAAAACGAGTTAAAATAGAGGTACGTACAAACAAGGTCACTGTGTCAAGTTAAATATAGTTTAATACTCAATCTTTAAACACATCTTGAGATCCCTTAGTTCGCATTTGCGCTCCTTCAAGTGTTTTGAATGCAAGAATAACGCATATCTGTGTTGTGGGTTGTTTTCTTCACTGTATAAACTGTGTGTTGCTCACACAGCTGAAATTTCACTTACTGCCCTCTGGAGTAAACAGGTGGTACTACAAGCTTGCATTTCTCAGGAATTTCTCAGGAAAGCATTGCGATTAATTGCGTTAATATACACAAACAGGAATTAATAGGTGGTGGCTATTTAGGGCCCAATCAGGGCCCTATTGTTCTTCTAAGGATTATTATTAGTGCCCAAGCACTAGAGACCCTATTGTTCTTCTAAGGATTACTAGGATCCAAGTACTGAAAGTGTAGAAACCCTATTGTTCTTGTAAGTATTATTATTATTTTTATAAAAACAAAATCAAAGATTTCTGGAGCTTTTGGGGCACTTAACATGCTCAAAAACTCATAAAATTTTCCACACGTGTCAAAGTTATCGGCCATTAGGGCTTGGCAAATTTCATACCTGGGCATGTAGAGGGAGCTCTGTAGCACATCCCTTTTAAGCTACAGTCAACAAACTTTGTACATATATAAATCTCATCAAGCCTGACCATTTACTTTCTGACAGTCATCCCAGCAGGATGTTGGCCATTTTGGATTGTTTGAAAAATGCATGCTCTGGACTTTGAAATTCTCCTCCTAGGGGATTCATGTTACAGGTACCAAATGTGGGCGACATCATGCCAAGACACTGATGATGCTAAATTTCAAACTGATATTTGATATATAAAACGGTGTTGCCATGGCGATGCAATAAATTAACATCAAAAAATTTAAACAGGAAGTGTTTTATATCTTCTGCATGCATCGTGTGATTTACATCAAAATTGAGCAGTATATTTGGCCTTGCGGGCTGATCACATTGATGTGGCTATTGTGGGTGACGGTCGTAGCACCACCAACTATTGGAAGGAAGTGTGGCACTTTTAACAGACTTTGAAATATCTCTCTTATGTTTACCTGAATTGCTTAAAAACTTTTTTTTCAAATATTTCAATTTAAAAACTAGGCAACATTAAACATTCAATAATAAATATAGCTGCAAGCAGCAATGACAGACAGAAGCACAACTGGTCCATTTCCAACTGGTGGCTTTCGGAAAACAATGCAAGGTGGACACATGCATTTGAAATTATTATAAACAATTTTGAATAAATATAAGAGTACAATTTTAAATTCTGTTGTAAGAGCCACACTTCCTGCTGCCAGGTGGTGGTGCTATGACTGTGACCCAAATAGTCAAATCCATGAGATTAGTCCCCAAGACTAAACATACATTTCAGTTTTTATCTAAATCACACATTGCACACAGAAGATATAAGACACTTCCTGTTTCCCATTTTTCACCATTAATTTAATCCCTCGCCATGGCAACACTGTTTGATATATCTTTTTTTATTTTATTTATCATCTTCAATGTCTTAGCATAATGTTGTCTCAATGTTGTGTCTCATGAATCATATTGGAGGAGTGTTTAAAAGTTCAGTGACTGCAATATAAAAAAAAAAATCCCAAATTGCTGACATCCTGTTGGGCAGACCTAATGACTATAATTATGAAAGTTCTCCGGCTTGAAGAAAACTCTATATGTGCCAATTTTGGTGACTGTAGGTGAAAAAAGGGCCACTACAGAGGCCATCTTACAACAGGTGGGTTGTTTGAGTGTGGCTAATTTATCAAATTAAATTTAAAAACTCAACTTTCATCTTCTGCAATCTATTTTTAAATTAGAACATTACAGTGAAATTATATTTTAAATTGTTAAAAGAGTGCATTTTTAAAACATGCAACAATGTTAAATTGCAGCCCCAAAAACTGCACTGTTAATGCATTGCTTTTTATTCAAGTAGTGCAATCTGACATGCATGTTTGTGTCAAAAACCCTTGTCATTAATTTATTTCCATACTGGACAGTACAAAAATAATTTGTTGTTTTTTTTGTAATCGAACTAAAAGGTCAAAAACACAGAGAGGGGATTTGTCTTCTCATTTCAGAAATCCACCCCATACCACTGTCACAAATACAGCGTTACACCTTCAAATACATGACCTTTGTTTCCGTCGCATTTTACTACATGTGTAGTGACATTATCTGCTGCACGATTGTAAAAATAACTCTTGCTTAAGCTCTGTCCCATCAACTCGGCCTCTGAATGGTGGAGCAATAATACAGGTCTGCCTAGCAACAGGGCTGTTGTTTACCAAACAACACAGCTGGCACTGAAAGGCGCGCTTTCACGTAAAACACCTCAAGGGGAAAAAAAGCTATATTTTTCCATGTGAGCCACTCGGCTACTCTGGAATCACATGGGACATCACAGCGTTAATGATTCATACTTTAAGCATGTTACAGGAATACTGTAACAAATAGGTTTACTGTATACTATAGCATGTAGCAGCGGTTCAGAAACGGAACATACAAACATCACAATAGGGTCCTCTTCACAATAATACACTCATCTATGTGATGTGTGTGTGTTTGTGTGTGTGTGTGTGTGTGTGTGTGTGTGTGTGTGTGTGTGTGTGTGTGTGTGTGTTGTGTTAGCAGTCCTACGTTCTTAAAAGTCTTAGTTTTGCTTTCTCTATAATAAATAATTCAAGTGCATTGCATGCCAGATACCAAACTATTGTTTTCTGTTGTTTATAGTAAAGAAGATTAATTCTTTTCAGTGCAAGTTTGGATAATGCAATTGCCTTTGTGTAATTTATATATAATTTTCTTGTGGCTGTCTTATGGAAGGTAGTGTGAATAACCCTATGAGCTCCCCCTGCTGGTTTAATGTGCATTGTGGCTCTGTTTTTTTTTTTTTTTTTTTATCAGCAGGTCAATGCGCAATTATTCAATTTACAGTTAATTTTATTTCTATTGACAAACATATTTATTAACTGTAAGCAATAAAAGCTAATTTTTTATATAGTTCTGTGAAAAAAAATATTTATAATTTATATTCATCTCTCCCTTAAAACATGTTCAATAGTACTAATAGATTCATTACAACAGCAATATAAATGACAATTATTTAATTTTGAAACAACATATAGCTTATATCAGGCTTACTATTTTTTCTCACTGTTTAAATGTTTAAATATATGAAAATACATAGCTGCCTTTTATTTTTTAGGTCCTTGGCATAAAAAAAAAAAAAAAAAAAAAAAAAAAAAACCTGGGTTCAGGAAGATGGGTCTGGGAATATAAAAGGAGAAAGCATGAAAATAGAGACACAGGCAAAGACCGAACTAGCTCAAGGACAGGCCTGTAAAATGTTTGATATTAGCTCATTTTAAGGGTAATTAACAGAGGCATACAGAAATGAGTACTTCCTGACCTGAGCCTCTTTTCACCCTTTCTCTTTTCTCTCTGTCTTTTTAACTCACTCAGTTTTTAGCTCAGACAGCTCTACTATGCCAAGGGCTCCTCTAACCAATCAGGGGCTTTTAGAGTAAAAGCTCACCTCCAGTAAAAGGTCACTGGCCACTTAGTGTGCGTGGTGAAGCATAGCAATTCATCCCACTCTAAGTCCTAATGTGTTCTGAACATCCCACTGTTTTGTTAAGTATTAATGTGACAAAGGTGGGGTTCTGCAATAGGATTTTCATATGTATTCAGTTGCCTAGTCCACAAAAGACAAATTCTTTAAAACCTGTCCTTAAGTTAACCTGGAGAGATGGATTTATTTTTACGAAACTGGTGTCTTTGCACTTAGCCCTTTGGAATGCATCAAAGTTCATAGATATGGTATGATGGAATGATGTCATTATTAAAAGGCTGTAAGATCAAAGTGTGGTGTGCTTATAAAAGCGCTCAGCTAGCCATCTGTGATCTTCTTTATCTTATTGTCAATTTAAGTATTTTTTATATTTTTCTCAGGTGTGCATACTGCACACATAAATCATTTGAAGTTCTGGTGGTGTGATGCTGCAAAAGCCATGGCCATGTGTGTGTATGTGTGTGTGATTTTGGTGAGTGTGCGAGGACAGCAGTGCTATTCTTGGCTGGTGGGGTAAGTCTTGGCTCCCCGGTGCATGGGAAAAGTGTTCTTGGCAGGAGTAGCAGTGGCATTCCATTGTGCCTAAGTCTCTCTCCCCCTCAGCACTAAAACTGTGTCCTTTCATACTGGGATCTCAGTGAAGAACTTTATAGAAAGAGAGAGAGAGAATGAATAAATTACTAGGAATGAACACAAAAGCATTTTGCAATCACACGTCTACGTTGTCGGCAATTGCCAAAGATGTGCACGCCGCACCTGTTCATATACTTTTCCATGCTGATGCTTTTTCACTCGTTCTCTTAAAGAAATAATTCACCCATTGACAATAATTCATTTAAAAATTCTGTTATTCTGTCGATCCAGACCTGAATGACTTGCTTTCTTATGTGGAACATAAAATTATAAAAAAAATAAAAAATATGAATGAATATCATACAAATAATACAAAGTCAGTCAATAGCGACTCACTTTATAGCTTAAAAAAGGACCTAAAAGTATCATAAAAGTGTTCAATATGGCTTTTGCATCATATTCCAAGTTTTCTGAAGTCACTGTTAAAAACACCCTGAAATATTTCTAATTTTTCTTAATTTGGAATGTGATGATTGAGTTGTATGGACTACTTTTATACTTCTGGGTACTTTTTAATCTTTTAAGTGAGTCACTATTAATTGCCAGTGTCTTCTTCGCCATTAGAATCACCCAATGGAATTATTGTTTTTGTTTACAAACAGGTTTCCCAAACACTCCCCCTGCTTTTTTCATTTGTTGGAGAGAGACAGATAGCCCAACCAAAACTCACACCATTGGTTGAGCCAGTGTCGCAATGGGCTGGTGGGTATGCTCAAACAGAAAGAACAATGTTTTGAAAAAATAACAGATCCAAAGTGTATTTTTTCAGAGAATATCATCCTAGAAATGGCTTAAGGCCCCAATATACTGCATATGATTTTGAAAAACTAAAAGGTATGACATAATTTACAAAAAAATCTGGCCAGCAAGGTGTTTTTCACTATTAATTGCCAGTGGAGTGGTGGAACCTGAAGCTCCACCTACTACTTTGTTTACAATATTCAGTCAATATTCAACATGAACTCACCAACGTGCAGTTATTATTATGCAAATACTCTACATCAGTACAAACATTTGCAATTTTCCAAGAACGTGTCATTTTTGTTTATTTATTTTTTGTTGTTGTTGTTTTTGTTGAATTAGTCTACAAAAGGAATCAAATCTACTCAAATACTCTCAATTGCCCATTGTATCTATGCCATCTGCAGCGAAAGCCATTCACACACCATCACCGTTCTTTTGTCTGTATTCTGTACATTAGCACTGTTTTATACACCCATCTTTGCAGTAGTATCAGTGTCATTAAAATTACAATAACAGAGTGTAGTCGGCACATATTATTGCCGTGTATAGCGTGTTAGTATTGTGAAATCACAATGTAAACATTATCTACTGCATATATATAACATTAAATCATCATCAAGTGGTTAAAGCAGCTTATTTTACTGACCTCTTGTTACTTCTACTCAAAGAATTAGGCAAAAAGACATTGATAACACCTTTTTAAGGTTTTATATGCAGTGTCCTCATATTTACACTGGCGGCCAAAAGTTTGGAATAATGTACAGATTTTGCTATTTTGGAAGGAAATTGGTACAGTTCACCAAACTGGCAGTCAACTGATCACAAAGTATAGTCGGGACATTACTGATGTAAAAAACAGCACCATTACTATTTGAAAAAAGTTCAAATCTAGTTTTGATCAAATCTAGACAGGCCCCATTTCCAGCAGCCATCACTCCAACACTTTATCCTTGAGTAATCATGCAAAATTGCTAAATTGGAACTAGAAAATTGCTTGCCATTATATCTAACACAGTTGAAAGCTATTTGGTTCATTAAATGACAGTATTCAATAGACTGGCATGTCTTAAGGTATATTAGGTCATAAATGGCAAAAAAGAAACCTCTTTCTATAGAAACTCGTCAGGCAATCACTGTTTTGAGGAATGAAGGCTATACAATGCCTGAAAGATTTCACACAAAGGTGTACACTACAGTCTTCAAAGACAAATGTCAACTGGCTCTAACAAGGACAGAAAGAGATGTGGAAGGCCAGATGTACAACTAAACAAGAGGATAAATACATCAGAGTCTCTAGTTTGAGAAATAGACGCCTCACATGTCCTCAGCTGACAGCTTCATTGAATTCTACCCACTCAACACCAGTTTCATGTACAACAGTAAAGAGAAGACTCAGGGGTGCAGGCCTTATGGGAATATATGGGAATACATTTTTGAAACAAAAACAAAAAGAAAAGTTTAGATTGGGCAAAGAAACAGACAACTGGGCAACAGATCATTGGAAAAGAGTGTTATGGATCTTAACCCCACTGAGCTTTTGTGGCATCAGCTAGATGGTAAACAAGACAGCCACATCTATGGCAAGTGCTACAGGAAGCATCGGGTGAAATGTCACCTGAGAATCTGGTCAAACTGACAGCTAGAATGCCAAGGATCTGCAAAGCTGTCATTGCTGCAGGATTTTTTTGATGAGAAGTTCTAATTGTAATAGTAATTTTTCATGTTATTAAATGTCCTGACTATACATTGTGGTCAGTTGAATGCCACTTTGGTGAATAAAAGTACCAATTTCTTTCCATAAGAGCAAAATCTGTACATTATTCCAAACTTTTGGCCAACAGTGTAAATGTACTTTTAAATGCCACCCACATTGGTACATACAGTTGCTCACCTTTTTTGAGCTTATTTTTACTCCTGAACAAAGGACGAATAATAATTTCTCCAGAAGTATATATGGGGCATTACTTTTACTGCCCTACAAAAGCAAAACTCTATATTAATTTCAGTCAAAAATGGAAGTAGTGGACAAAGTACACTAATCCTGTACTCAAGTAAAAGTTGAGACAACCTAATTAAAAAATGACTCCAGTGAAAGTAAGATTAATTCTAAATTTACTACTTAAATTTCCACTTTAGTAAAAGAACAAAAGTACAAAAGTATTTTTCAAAAGTTAAAAGTACTGGTCTATTAGGACTATTGTTTATTATTTTGCAATCCAATATGCTAGATCCTGCTGGTCATACATATTTAATTGTAAACATTTACATGCAGACACATATCATATATCAATTTATTTTGTATAACTGAATAAACAGTTTCGAATGGCAGCTCAAGGCTATTGCAGTGTGCAGCATTGCACGAGATTATCCACGGACTGCTGTAATAAACATTTCTCTAAGCACATTGGCCCTCATTCAATGGAACAACTTGGAAGTCAAAAGTTCTTGAACATTGAAAGGAAGTCAGAGGAATAAACATTCAGCTCTCAGACATGCTGTGATATGACCCTCCTCTGAAACCAAAGGAAGACATGGTGAAAGAAGAAAACATAAAATATGAACTGAAAACTCATCTGAACTCTGACCCTGCACTTTCTGACTGAAAGTCCAAAATCAGATGTGAGACTGCAGGGGTTTAGCTGTAGGTGGAGTTACAGACATAAGGTTGTATCTGGTACGAAAGGTCCATGTTGTATATCAGTTGAACAGAGTTTCCTGCACTGGTATAGGGTACTGGCAATTTCCATGCTGGTATAGGCTGATTTATGCTGGTTTGCAAAACCTAGCTGGTCCCTGCTGGGGGACCAGCACCACATAAACACTACATACACAGGTCTTTTCAGCTGGTAGACTACAACTGAACAAACCAGCCAAAAAAATGTAATTATTCCCTCTTGGCTGTGGTGAACTTGGAAAAGAGCTTTAGTGCTTATGGCTTGCTACTCAAGAATACACTAATGCACACTCTAATAATATATGCATTCTTAATACACACACAAACACACTTGTATCCTTTATCCAAACAAACTCTTACACTGAATGGCTATTGTAGGCTTAGCAGCACAAATGTTTGTGTTTGCTATTTTAATCAGAGTCTCTTTACTGGTTCATTTAAGCTCTGTCTCAACTCAAACAAGTGTTGCTCTTATTCTCAGGTGGAGGAGGTCATATGTCTGAGGACAGATTAGGTTAAGAGGTCAGACTCCTGTGCAAACAGTTTGAATTCAATACATGCATTCAGGGACTATACAGAACAGATTTGGTCCAGAACACTGAACATTGTTTTTACAAGGATTATCATTCCAACACACTAGACATACAATTCTGATGTTATCTTAAAACGATTTAGTTACATGCTAAATTAAGCCTCAAGCCAGACTGTTAGTGGATACAGAAGCCTCAATAGTTCTGAGAAAACCAATTATATGATATATTATACATCCATACAAGTTCCAAGTAACAAAGGAATTGATGGTGTATGTGAAAGGTGACCAGATGTGTAATTGTGGATGAGCTCAGGGCAGCTTCGAGGTCAGATACAAAAGACACACGAGTTATTTGTTGTGTCATGTTACAAATTGCATTACAAACTCTTTTTCTACTGAAGTTTGTATGTTATGTTACTGAGTGCATGTTTTGTTGGGTTAGAAACATTCAGGTTCATTGAGCTTATTTTAAACATCATATGTTGTAAACAGGGTCAATGCAAAGAATCAATGTGAGATGGCAAAAAACATTAATTTTTTTTATGTTGGTTCTTTATTTTTCTATTAATACACAGGTCACATAAAGGCATCGTCAAACCTGAGTTTAACTCACTGATGAAAAATCAGCAACACCTTGCTTTGCAACCCACATCAAAGACAAAGTTTAAGAAACAGTAGATTTCATAGGTACTGTAAAAAAAAATCAATGATGCCCTCAGAAAAATATTAAAAGGATAGTTCACCCCAAAATGAAAATATTGTCATCATTTATGTATAAATGATGAGCGTCAACAATTATCAAAAAGAAAGCAAGTCATGTGGGTACAAAACAACATTAGGGAGATGACAGTATTTTCATCTGACGATTTCTACATGCATTTGGTGGATGGGCGGGTGTTAATGTCAAGCTTTCGCTCTGTTGATCACTGCACAATATGTTACGATTTAGCCTGACCAGTGATCTACTCCTTGATTGGGATTACCCTCTAGTCGGCTCTCTCAGAACTGGATGGAGTTCAGTTGTATTAGCAGTTAAAAAGTTTGTTAGTTCTGAAAACAGATCTAGCATGATTTGTTTGCTGATGCAACTTGGTTTTATATGTCCCAGACTTGCTGTGCACAGGACATGTTGAGTCAATCTTGCATGTGTTGTTCCTGCCTTGTGTTGCAGTAGTGTCCTCAAACTGGCCCTTCAGCCTGTCTTTGTTAGGCCGGCACCCCTTAACCACACTTGAGTCAAACAAGGACTCACCAAGCACAACTGCATGTCATCCCTTTCCATTTTGCCACAAAGTGAAGCACCCCCAGTCCCTCATAACCCTGCACTCACAGATAATCTTTGGCACCACATGTAAATGGCTTTGAACAGGGCTTCATGCTGTGCTTTGTGATTGTGTCTGATTATGTATGTATGTTCATTGGAGGTCCATTTTCTGAGCTCTGAACTTCATTACGAATTCTATGTGATACAGCTGTACTGTAAGTGGAATTGTGGAGGTTGGTCTTCTCAGCAGTACAGTCCTGATAATTGGTTTTAGCTCTGAGGTTTTGTGATGTTTGGTTGCTTGTTTTAACGGTATATGATGCTCTTTTATGCAAAAGGACAATGTGTGGAGAGTTGAGGTGCATTATAGCAGAAAGCTCTTACCATGGTACATTCCCATAGGTGTGAAGACATTATTTTCATGGACACACAATTAAAGGAGCGATAGGTGTTTGTTATATATTGTTTGGTTAAGGGCTTGAGGTGCCACTACCATAAAGTACAATCAACAGCAGTTACATAAAGAATTGGTCTTGAAATAGAAATGTATTATCAAAGCTGTTGCCTACTGTAATGGATAGAACAACTGCTACCACATGTTGAACTTTGGTGCTCAATTGGACAATGTGAGCTCGAGTCTAGGGTTGGGTCACAATGATTGACTAGTTGGAGCTGCTGTCCAACAACTGACCAGTTTTGATATTTTTTGATGCAATTCTTTAATTAACATGCTGACAGAGTGATGTGTTTTAGCTAATAGACAGTTTACACAGTAAAATCCTAGAAAGAGTTGCAACCTGTTGATGTGCGCCCCCTTTTTGAGCACAAACCATGAAAATGACATACCTGAACTTAAAAGGTACCATTCACTCACATTATAAAACTTGGAAGAGTGAGGATATTTATTTTATATAACTCCGATTGGGTTTGCCTGAAATAAGAAAGTCATATTCACCTAGGATGGCTTGAGGGTGAGTAAATTATGGGATAATTTTAATTTTTGGGTGAACTATCCATTTAATATGCAGAATACAGACAAAATAATAATGATAGGCATATTTTACTTTGGGCTGCAGATGGCACATGAGTGAATGGTCACTTGAGAGTATTTGAGTACATTTGTATTATTTTGCAGGCTAATTAAACAAAACAAAAAAAATCACATGGCATGGTCTTGGAAAATGTCTCTATGCAAATGATTGGACAGATGTAGGTATATTTGCACCATGCAGATTTTGTTCTAAATGACATCACACCTGTTCGTTCTTCAATTTAGTATGAAGCATATCGGGTCCTTTAAGGCCATCTGTGCACTGTTTGGAATTTTTTATTCAACATCAAAACTCTTTTTTAACATAATTTGTATGCGTTAATGAAGAGCGTTTTCCAAAGTCTCCATTTTCAGTGGAGGAAAACACCCCTCTAGAGTGGATGAGAGCTGTAAACATGGCAAAATCGATGCGTTTTCAAATTAAAGTGTATTAGTGTAGATGTGGCCTATATGTCTTATATAACAAAGAATTGAGTATGTTCTAATTTATTGGCCTTATCACACTGTCTCCTCTCTGAGAATGTACGTGCATGTTGTTCTGCCTCGTATTTGTCACAGGCGCATGTAAATTTAGTCTCTATTTGTCAGCACATTGCTGTGTTCTGAGTCATGTGTACACACTCCTGTGGGATTATCGAGTGATAGAGGGTCTTAGCGGTGCTTTGCCTCAGCGTAATCCATCACACATACACTCTGATACACACTCCTCAGATAGTGGCAGATTTAGTAGTGGTTATGAATCGAGAGATGGCGAGAAGACATTGAGCGGTAACTGTGAACGGGACACAGAGACATCGTCAACTGTTTGCGCTAAGGACAAACAAACGCGTGAAATCGCTTTCAGCTCGAAACCAGACTCCAGTGCACATCTGCAATTATGTGTATCTAATCTGAGCTTTTTGAGGGGAAAAGAATATCTGTAGAGTTTGTCTCTGAGGAGAGAGTGGAGACATTCATTTATGTGACTCAGATTTGGAGGTTATTCAGTGCTAGTATTACAGTAGTTTAGAATGACAGACAGAGGCTTGCAGCAAGGTCACCTCCACTTGGACATGCTCATTAATAGAGTACAGTGTCATAGATAGTCATCTGTCATTCATCTACTATCAAGTCATTTCAGCCCTTATAATATACTCCTGCAACATGGACACCACTCTAAATTACTGTTGTCAGTAAAAACTTTATTGTAATTTGCGTGTAAGCTCACAATGGTGTTCCTATGTTGTAAAACATTTTAAAGACATGTTTAAAGAGTAAAACAAAGTGGTATTTCCTTGGCATAATTGTTCTGTGTGTGGGTGGGTTTACTTAGCTATACTTTGCTAGCTAAATTTCACAAAAACTATTTGTTGTAAAAATACAGACAGTTTTGTTTTCTTTGTGGTTAGAATTTGTGTTAAGAGTTAGTCTGTTGTACATTCACATTCACATTCTTCTTTTTTTTTTTATTTGGCAATTCGCATTCTTGGTCACCAGGGAGGAGAATTTATACCACACCATTCAAATTGTATTTAAAGACATGGATTTAACCACTGGAGTCATATGGATTACATTTATGCTGCCTTAATGTGCTTTTTGGAGCTTCAAATTTTCGCTTCAAACACTTGCATTGTGAGAATGTACAGAGCTGAAATATTCTTCTAAATATCTTTGTTTGTGTTTAGCAGAAGAGGGTGCATAAATCCCTCAAGTTTGGGTGAACTATCCCTTTAACATTATCTGTCTTTTTTCCTTATATTGCCTTTTTAAAGGTTTGTGGGTTGGTGCTGGGACAACAGAGATTGTGTGGTTATGTTGGCAAACATATTATTTCCTTTTTTATATATAGAAAAAGAGTCAGCAAGCTGTTGCAAATACAAATACACACTGTACTTAAATGAGTAACAATAGCTGTAAAGAGAAACAATACAAAGTCTAATGTATGTTGACATTTACATTGCTAACCCGACAGTTTTGTCCCCAAACTATAGCTGGATTTTTAATTTAGTTTTTATTTCTATTTTCTATTCAATTTGTTATTACAATTTAGTTTAGTTTTCATTAGTTTTCACAGTTTGTCTGTTAGTTTTAGTTTAGTTTTAGTTTTCTCAGTGTTTTTTAGTTTCAGTTTAGTTCACTTTTATTTTAGTTTAGTATTTTTTATGGATGCCAAAACTGAGCATTTACAGTCATTTAAAAAGTCTAACATCATTGCATTTCCTAGGGGAGTCATGCGTTACCTCTATCTAGTGGTGTTTTTATGTTTAATGTGGATTGTAAATGTTGCAAATCTTATAATATAGGGTGAATATGGGCAAAGTGACAAAATGCATTTAAGCTTGATCCACATTGTATCCATATACATTTTATTAAATGATTATAAATCATTACTAAACTAATCTTTGGGGAGTAAATAATTAAAGGAATAGTTCAACCCCAAAAATGTAATTTCTCTAATCATTTACTCACCCTCATGCCATCTCAGATGTGTGTGACATTGTTTCTTCTGCTGAACGCAAAACATTTTTTTAAAGAATATTTCAGCTGTAATGTCCTCACAATGCAAAACTTTGAAGCTCCAAAAAGCACATAAAGGCAGCATAAAAGTTATGCATAAGACTCCAGTGGTTAAATCCCTGTCTTTAGAAATTATATGATAGGTGTGAGCGAAAAACAGATCAATATTTAAATCTTTTTTATTGTAAATCTTGACATCAGCAGTCTCCTTGGCAATCATGATTTCAAGCTCAATTATATTTCCCACTGCCATCTAGCACCCTGTTACTGTACTAGTTAGTGTAGTTCCTGTAGACTGCAAATGCAAAATGTGAAAAAGAGTTACATTTTGGACTGTTCTCACCCAAAACAGATTAGATCACTTCAGAAGACATGGATTAAACCACTGGAGTTTTATGGATTACTTTTAAGCTGCCTTTATGTGCTTTTTAGAGCTTTGACGTTTCAGACCCATTTACTTACACTGTATGGACAAACAGAGCTGAAATATTCTTCTAAAAATCTTCGTCTGGGATAGCATGACTGTAAATGATGAAAGAGTTTTCATTTTTGGGTCATCTATGCCCATTATCTTTTTGAGGTTTAAAATTTATGATTTTACTTTGAGGTAAATCTAGTTAAGCTTATTAACAAGTCAAAGTTAACTTAATGTTATGATGTGAAAGTGTAGAAGAAAATATACAAAATAATTTCAAATATATATATATATTCTAGAGAATCATTTTTCCTGTATCCCACTTTACCAGTAGGCCCTGCTGCTTAAACATATCTGGGATTTTGATAAAAGAGGATCTTCAAAGGTTCTTCACAGTATTGAATAATTTTTTTTTCTTCTTTTGACTAAGGTAGAAGACATCCTAAGTTTTCTTCAAATGTATAATGTTAGGTTATGTGTCGTTTGGATAATAATTCAAAGTGTCAAGAAGTTTTTTCCAAAATTGCCCCACTTTGCCCATATTCACCATATGTCAACAACTAAAACTAAAATGAATTCAAGATCATATTTTTTTTTTTTTTAGTTAATTTTGTAATTATGAAAAATTATTTTAGTTTTGTTTCAGTTTTTTCCAATCATTTAAGTTTTTATTTTTATTATAGTTAACGAAAATGATTTTAGTTAGATTTCATTTTAGTTTTCGTTAACTATAATAACACTGGTACAAACACACATTAAGAAACACTCTACACCCACACACACTAAGTGCCGAACACTTCTACTTTCATTGGCTTTACTGAGCTGGTGTCCAGCATTAGGCCATCGCATTTGGCTGCAGGGCTACAGTAAAAAGCACATAACGTTAATCTGCAGTCATTCTACTGTTCTCAGGGCACAGTATGGGGTTAATGGTCCACTTTATAGCGCTGCTGGGCATGCTGGGTACAACTGTGGTGCTGCTCTTCCCTTGCCAATCTGTCTATTCACCCAACTAATGAGTCATTGTTGGGTTGTTAGAGCTCAGAGCCAGATGATGCTGATACAGACAAGGGAAGAATGTTCCACATGATTATAGAAGTGATAGAGCGAGGTAAAAAAAATACAGAGAGTGTTTGACAGAGACAGAGAGAGTAAGAGGTAAATTACTCAGTTAAAAGTAATGTAGTTTGGATGCTGGGAGTCTAGTGTGGGAGACCTAAGTGATGTGTGCGTGGGTGTGCACAAGTGTGTGTAATGTGTCTCCTTGACAACGTGTCTCTCGAGTTGATCCCTCGCTTCACAGAGAGACAGAAGCGGAGAGAGGGATACTGCAGCTGAAAGAAGGGAAGACAGAGACACATCCTTTCTCTGCCACGCAGGTTCGATCAAATGCTTGTTGCCATTAGAATCTGCTGTAGAAATGCATAACACTACACTGTGTGTGTGTGTGTGTGTGTGTGTGTGTGTGTGTGGACAGGTTTGGGTGGTTTACGATGACATATTTTTAGGTTACAAACTGGTAATTACAAGGGTATTATGCTATAAATGTGATTAATGAGGACATTTCTAATGTCCCCATAATTCAAATAAATTAAAAACATACTAAATTGTGTTTTCTGAGGGTTAGAGTTAGGGTTAGGGGATAGAATCTATAACTCGTACAGTATAAAAATCATTATGTCTATGGAGAGCCCTCATAATGATAGCTGCACCAACGTGTGTGTATGTGTGTGTGAAAAAGGACACATCTGGCATCGAGAGAGTAGTTACATACTACTGAATGATGCAGCGTTTTCCTGCAGTGTATAATTTGAGTGGAGTTTAATTGCTGTGCCATCAAGACTATACTGAAAATGTTTCAAAAGCTCTCTTGGCACCCCTCAAGTGTGCATCACATCTGATTTTTCAGCTAGAAACTAATCATCATCTGCATTGGGGAAATAAAATTATAGATACACCGATAAGCCAGAACATTATGACCACCTGCCTTATATTGTGTAGGTCTCCCTCGTGCTGCCAAAACAGCGCCAACCCGCATCTCAGAATAGCATTGTGAGATGATATTCTTCTCACCACAATTGTACAGAGTGGTTATCTGAGTTACTGTAGACTTTGTCAGTTCAAATCAGTCTGGCCATTCTCTGTTGACCTGTCTCATCAACAAGGCATTTACATCCACAGTACGGCTGCACACTGGATGTTTTTTGTTTTGTTTTTGGCACCATTCGGAGTAAAAACTGTTGTGCGTGAAAATCCCAGGAGATCAGCAGTAACAGAAATACTCAAACCAGCCCATCTGGCACCAACTATCATGCCACGCTCCAAATCACTGAAATCAATTTTTTCCCCTATTCTGATGGTTGATGTGAACATATGATAAGGTTGGGTGCTGTTTTGGTGACACGAGGGGGACCAATACAATATTAGGCAGGTGATATTTGAGTTGTGGCTGATTGGAGTACATAGAAGTATGAAAGTGAAAGACATGCATTTATATGCACATTGTTGTATGTAACATGTATAAGGGACAATATTGCTAAACCTCAGGACTCAAGGAGGTGAAAGAGATACCTTCAGAGATTGTGCCAAAAAAAAAACTATGTTTTGTAATTTAGCTAATTTGCCATAAATACAATATATTACATTAACTTACTTGCTCAGCAATATTGTATTCAAACTGTTGCGCTGCCATGAGATTTATGGACTTAAATCTAAAAACGGACCATAGAAACGGACAGTTCAAACGAATATCCACTGTAGTTGACTTCGCAGCAACGCTGATAATGCAATGGGTACTTGTGTTGTGTTATGAATTTCAGTCTGGCAAATCTCTGAATGCAACAATGCACAAAATCAAGCTTGCATAGCTAGAAGCACCTGCATTCACATACTAGAGTTTGTTTTGGGTTTAAATGATAGTTTACCCAAAAATCACATTCATCAGTTATCATTTACTCACCCTCACTCCATCCCAGATGTGTAACTGTATTTCTTCTCCTAATGAAGATTTTAAGAGGAATATCTCCGGGGCCTGGGTAGCTCAGTGGTAAAGTCAGATAAAAATCAGTTTATCGGTGTCTCACCCACACCTATCATATCCCTTCAGAAGATATGGATTTAACCACTGGAGTCTTATGGATTACTTTTATGCTGCCTTTGTGTTTTTTTTGGATTTTCAAAGCTATTGTTACCATTCACGTGCATTAGATGGACCTACATAGCTGAAATATTCTTCTAAAAATCTTTGTTTGGGCTCCATCTGGGATGGCATGAGGATAAGTAAACGATGAGATCAATGCGAACTATCCCTTTAATAACATTAAGAGAGTTTCACGATGCACAAAATCAACCTTGCGTAGCTAAGCGTCTGCATTCACAGACTTGGGTAGAGGATGTTTCAGGCTTAATAAGAAACTAAGAGTTTTAAAAAAAATGAAATTTACAAGTGTGAAATGCTGCTTAATCGAGGGTTAAAAGTGGCCTTTATCTGGGGTGAAAAGACCTGAATTAGGTCAAACAGCTTCTACCAGTCACCAGATATAAACATCATTGAATGTTATGGGAAGTTCTTGAGTACAGTATATTTCCAAGTAGACTCTTTTTACAAAGAACTCAAGGCTTATTGAATAAAAGTGCAATAAAACACAGTTTATGATGTGCATAACAGCATTCCAAGAGGCATGGGGTAGTGCTACACCTTTATAGGTATTTGATATCATTATATTGTTAAGATTAAATGACCACATGTAGGTGAGAGGTAGATGTTATGCGCTGTGAAGAGTAGTTTGTTTCGTGTAAGGAATGTTTCATGGGAACATTTTGTTGTCATGCATTTAGTGGTTTCATCACTCCAGAACTAAGGATCTTAATCTTCAGTTTTACCTGCTGTTTCGGTTTTAAATCGTCACCATCATTTTTATCTGTTTCTCTCTTCTTCATAATCTCTTTTTGCATCTCTTTTTCTCTATCTCTCTCGCTCTCCCCACTTCCATTTATCAATCTTTCAGGTGACTGCATGCACTTCAGAGAAAACACACAAAAACTAATTGAATTACCCTAAAGGCCTAGAAATTGGAGAGCATTACTAATTTGTTGCCACGGCAACAGACAAACCTTCCCGTGCTGCTTGTTTTACTGACAGTGTTTCTGTAAACAACACACACTCCCTAGCCTAACAAGGGAACTCCTTGCGTGCCCGTCATGCGCTGCATTAATGACCCAGGCCACTCAGGAGCCAGAACTCAAAGCACTGCCTCAGAGTTTCCATAACAGCCCATAGGGATGTATTCACTCGTGCATTTAATTGACTCATAGTCAGGCTCTCAGAATCTAAACGACCATAATTCGCAAAGTACTACACATTAGACAGACAAAAACAAAAAATAAACACAAACACACACACAAAACAATTTGTTCTGGAGTCTTCTGAAAGGGTTAGGTGTCTGCTAAGAGATGTTAGCAGGATCTTGAACTTTCAGCCTATTTCTCTCATTTTAGAGACATTTCTGCTCTCCGCTTTCACTGCGCCATCCTCGCCACTGCTGAGCAGAATATATATTTATTAAAACTGCTTAGCAAACTAGGTCAGTTAAACAAATTCTCTAGCCGTTAGCTATGAAACTGAGACGTAGCTGCCTCTGCCACCACCTGCTGGTGAGTCCGTAGAACTGCGTGACAATTAAACAACAGGTGCTATATCAACAGAGCTTTAATGCTGTTTTCTAGTATTTTAAAGAGTCTTAAATGGCGCAGAGACTTGTTTTTATTTACAAAACTCTAGAAACCTAAGATTACACGAGTGTAGGGCCGTGATGATGTCGCTGTACGGGATTAGTGTCACATTGTCCTTGTGTTTTCATTGAGCTCGCCTGAAAAGAGCTTCTAATCCTGAGAATGCTGTGACTCTTTGTGGAAGTATGTGTGTGTGTGGGTCTGTGTTTGTGTGTGCTTTTCAGCTGAAGTGATTACTCTCTGCAGTGTGTGGGAGTGCTTATTGCATGTATAAGGCAGCAGCCTGGGCATATTTACTCGTCTGAGTCGTTTGTGTGTATATGTATAGTTGACATGAAATACAAAGGGAAGTTGACGTGTCCTGCAGTTTTTCATGCTAAATTCCATCTAAAGCCATTTTTAAGGAACAGAAAAGAAAATGTTTTCATTATTTAATCACCCTCATGTCATTCCAAACCATCTGACTTTCTTTTTTCTGCAGAACACAAAAAGGTTCTTGTGCCATGATGTACCAATAAGTATTGATGTTATTGACGTGCCACCATATTTGATTAATTATGCAAAACATTATTTGGTTTGAGAGTGAATAACGACCATGTTTTCATCATAAAGTGATCATATCCTTCAGAAGATTTGGAATATGACGGACGAGTTGCTTAGACTAATTTTATGACATGTTTGGTGCTTTTTTAAGCTTTAAAGTGAGTCACTATCTACTGCTGTTGTATAGAAATCAACAATCTTGATATTGTTTAAAGGGCACCTAATATGCCAATTTTCACAAGATGTCATTTAAATCTTTGGTGTCCCCAGAATGTGTCTGTGAAGTTTCAGCTCGAAAAACGCTACAGATCGTTTATTATACAATGTTGATAATGCCAATTTTTGGGTGGGAATAAAAACAAGCTGTTTTTGTGTGTGTGTCTTTAAATGCAAATGAGCTGGTGCTCCCCGCCCCAAATCCAGAATAGGGCGGAGTTTGACATCTCTGCTTCCGATATCTAGACATTATTAGCAATATGTCTGACAGCGAAAATAGTGGTGTTCAGCCCAATATGTTTGAACTGGAGTCAGACACTGATGAGGGAGAGACTCAAATTTTTGTTGAGTAACAACTTTGAGAATGAACCAGGAAGTTTCCGAATGGTTATTTGATAGATTTATTTATTAGTTGTAGAGTTTTTTCAGCAGTTTTGTAATGATGGATGAGCAACACACACACACAAAAACTGTTACAACGTTTGCTATGTGCTATAACGAAACAACACTAAACAAACGTGTACACCAGCAGTGTCCATGAACAGTCGTTGGCAGGGCCTGCACAAAGTGACTTCACTCTGTACAGAATCTGCGAACGACATGTTCTGAGACAGTGCTTATGATTAATGGGGATTTTTTTTTAAAAAGTACTGGGTGTATTTTTATCTTTATAGGGTGGTTGTGTACACACACTGCCAACACACATTTATGTTCAAGTAAAAGTTATTTTTGCATAATATGTCCCCCTTAAAATATTTCCTTTTTTGTTCCGCAGAAGAAAGAAAGTCATATGGAGTTGTAACTCATAAAGATAAATAGTGACCGAATTTTTATGTTTGGGTTTTTCAACATTTTGCACTTTATTTTACAATTATTATGCAGATTATGCAGATTTTATAACCTGGAGTATTTAAATCTGATATATATATATATTAATTAACCTATAAAGGCAATAGGTTGATTACAATTGTGAAAAAACTGTTACAGCACCTAAAATAATATAAATTATAACCTAAAATCTTGATGTTGGAAAAAATAAAACCTCCATGGACACATTATGCATCAACCACCCATATATCTTTTCATAGCTGTGTGGTTAAATCTCCATCGCTCACTTTATGACCCCTCTCCATCTCTCGATTTCCCTCGTGCTCTTACTCTCTCGTTCCCTCCTCTCTCTCCTCTGTCTTTCTGTATATCCCTCCCTCTCTTCCGTATCTCCTCCCTCATTCTGTTTCTCTCTCACTCTGTTTCATTCTTTCGCTCTGTCTTTCTTTAGCAGTGTAGTCTGGGCATGCTGCCAGCTGGCATGAGTATTTTTTTGAATGAATACCTGATGAAGTTGGTGGTGCGCAGTGAGGTGAGGCGTGGGAGGAGCTCAGTGAGTGAGTGAGAGAGAGAGAGAGAGAGAGAGAGGGAGGGAGGGAGTGCTGGCGGCCCGGCAAGGCCTTGCATAACACACATTTGAGTGCTGCAAGCAGGGCTGAGAGCTCAGCTTTGTCTGTGTGACACTCTGGGGCCGCCATGGTGCGAGGGGCAGTGCCTCATCACAGCCATGACTTACAGTAGAGCAGAAAGGGCCCCTGTACACGCCGAGCACACCTCTGTACCTCCATAAGGTGTCAGGGCGGGGGGAGAGAGGAAGTAAGAGGGAGAAAGAAAGGGCTGACTTTGTGTCTGTTTGCCTCTTGCGGGCTCTCTATGGGAATTAGGGAATGACAGAGAGAGAGAGAGAGAGAGAGAGCAATGCAAATTGCCTCTTTGGACACTAAGGTAAGCTTAAACATACTTCCATGTTACTCTTACAGTGTCTGTGTATGTTTGAGAGTATGTGTCATTTTTGTTTGTGTAACTGTGTTTAACACATCTTTGTGACAAAACCCCATGCAGTGGTTTGTAGAGCGCAGTTATCTTTCCCATGTTGACGAATTTCCAATTGAAACAGGAAGTATAGGGAAGGGAAGGGATATATGGAAGGGTTTGTCCCCCCTTTTATAAATAGCCAATTATCTTAATTTTATGCCTAATTTTCTTGGACAAAACGAGTGTGTATATGAGTCATCAATTATTTTCATCTGTGTTCATAGTAGTGAAAGACTGTAAACCTTAAATGTGTATATCCACTAAAAGTTATTTTTTGTCAACTTTTAGAAGTACACCAGCATATAGATGGATTCAAAGGGAGTAGGCATGGACTAAAAGCCACAAAACAATTTTTTATTTCATCGGGTCATAAAGTTGTAGCCAGGTTCCTTTCTCTTGCTCTTGTCATTTTGATTCATGAGTATCTCTGGGACTTCAAAGGACAGAGAACGTAACTCAGATACAGTTCTTCATGCATAGTGTTCTGTTTCTTATTTCCCTTCTCTGCTTTTCAACCTGACTCCGTTTCACCCTTCTGTGCATTGTAAAGATGAGGCCGTGGGACGGATTGCAAGGCAGGAACAGTTTGAGTTTCTGACCAGCTTTTTAAGAGATAGTACCCCAGAGAATGGCTTTTTTAAAAGCTAGTGAGCTCCCTATACTCTCAGAAAAAAGGTACCGTTTAAAGTACAAGGCCGTCACTGGGATGGTGCCCTTAAGGAGACAAATGTTTATTTTTCTGTTTCCAGAGGAACAAAGCAAATAAGTGTACCTGTAAAGGTACACTATGTGTAATTTTGGAATAATTAGGCACCCAAAAAGTGTACATTTTAACTAGAGATACATAAAAAGTCAAAGGTGTTCAAATGATGCCCAAAATGCTGTGTAGACAACACTTTTCAAGACCAAAAGAGTTTTACTATGGTTTAACAATTTGACAATTTGCAAAGTATTCGGTATCTGGGTAGTTAACAGTTAACATGTTGCTTTTAAGGGTTTTCACAATTTTTAATAACCTTTTATTACTTATATTTATTTTATTATTATACATTTTTTCATTATAGTCTTACATGTGGCAAATGGAAAGTAACCTGCATTAAATACTCTCTCGGCTGAGACCAGACTGAATCCATTTGCAGATCGTATATCAAACTGAGAACATTGAAGCTTTTCATTTGAATCTGTTTAATACATGGGGAACACATTATAACTTTCATTTTAAAATGTATAGTTATTACAGCTAGCATTATTGCAGAATAGAATGTTTATTAGATCATTAGTTCATTTTCAAATAGTTAGAAATAACATGAAATGTAATACTGTGAAAGACAAATGTACACTCTTGAGAACTTTATTAGGAACTTTGTGGTCCTAATTATGTGCACAACGAGGTCTTCCGTTGTTGTAGCCCATCTGCCTCAAGGTTCGACGTGTTGTATAATCTGAGATGCTATTCTGCTCAATACAATTTTACAGAGTGGTTGTCTGAGGTATCATAGCCTTTCTGTCACCTTTCTTGCCAGTTTAGCCAACCTCTGTTGACCTCTCTCATCAACAAGGCGTTTCCAAGTGCAGAACTGCCACTCACTGCATGTTTTTGGTTTGTTTTTGGCATCATTCTGAGTAAATTCTAAAGTAATTGTGTATGAAAACACCAGGAGATCAGCAGTTACAGAAATACTCGAATCATCCTATCTGGCACCAACAATCATGCCGAATAACTAGATCATATTTTTCCCCATTCTGATGGTTGATATGAACATTAACTGAAGCTCCTGATCTGTATGATTTGATGCATTGCACTTCGGCCACACGATTGGCTGATTAGATAATCGCACGGGTGTTCCTTATAAAGTGCTCAGTGAGTGACTATGGCCACGTTTGGACAAATACATTTTTTAAATTATAATTATTCCTTGTAGTTTTTCAATTAATATGAGGTCATAAAAACTGTATGTACAATAATTATAAACACAAAACACTAAGAGTCTGTTCCCAAAACTGGTGAGCTGCTGCTGGAAGCAGCACTTCAAGGCATCTGTTCCAACAGGTAGGTATCTTAATTATTCTGCCTCCTAAAATATCTTGTTTTGACCAAATTCTAAGGTAGCATCATATGTACTCTTCCGCTGGTAGGCGGTCCCAGAATGCACAGCGATGGGCTCATTGGAAAAACTAATATAATCCATTCAATACCGAAAACTATAGATAAAAAGTTTTTATTTTGAAAGAAGACTGATTATTTTACCCAAAATGAGTGTGTGCTATGCGTATGTATGCTCATTAGTACTGAAAGCAGCTGCGAGTCAAGTCTCCCATGTGCTGCGCTTGAGGAGTGCTATTTGAAAGATGCGTGAAGTTGCTGTCTTTGTAGAGTGTTCCAAATCGCTCTTTTATGAGGCTCCATTTCAGTTAGGATGCTGCCATAGAATCAACTGCCTATGTAGACAGGAGACAGCAAGGCAGTTCACTAGGTTTTGGAACACACTATATGTATTTTATTTCAAAGTTTACTTTCATCTATACCTTATTAACCTTTTGAATTTTGTTTGACTTAAAACTTTGTTCTCAACTTAAAATCTCCCATTAACCCAGTAACTCCTATTAACACACAGAATGTTCTGTGTAACATCTATTGTTGCAGTACATTGGGTGCATTTTTACAGTGATAGTGCAGTTTTGTGGAAGCAAAAAGCCCATGCATATTCTCTCATTCATGTCTGTGTAAGATTCACACTGAATGTCTCTGATTAATGCATCTGATTTATCCCTGCTGTTCTCTGTGGCTCTGGGGCCCCAGGTGTGTGATTCATATTGTTGCCAGAACTGATGGAGGACAGTAAGTTTAGGTTTCAGGTCATCTGATACTGTTCCTAGTGTGCTCAGCAAGATACAGCTGACAAGGCTTTTATACTGCTCTCTTTTGCTCACTCTGTACTCGCACTATGCTCTCACTTTACAATGCAGAAGCAGTGGAAGTGTGTGTGTTTGTGTGTGTGTGTGTGTGTGTGTGTGTGTGTGTGTTTGAATGCACCTCTGTGCTAGTTTTCTGTTGCTATGTTCTCAGTTTTACAAGTGTGTGTGTGCTGCATAGTGTTCTTTCTAATGTAGGTCAGTATATTGCTCCCTCCCTCCCTACTGTGTGTGTGTGTGTGTGTGTGTGTGTGTGTGTGTGTGTGTGTGTGTGTGTGTGTGTGTGTGTGTAAATTTTTATAGTACATTGTGGGGACCAAATGTTTCTGTGAGTGTTAGGTTTAGGGGTAGGAGTAGGGCTAGGGATATAAATTATCATTAGGTCTGTATAAAATCCCTAAAGTTCATTGAAGTCTATGAAGAGTACCATAATGATGGGGGGGGGGGGGGGGGGGGTTAATCCTAAGGGATAAGCAGGCAAGGCGGAGAGGACCCAACTGTGAAAGATTAGGACTTGGCTTTCCCCAGGATACCACAGAAACACACTGAGGCATGTTTGTGAGTGGTGTGTGTAAGTGCAAGTGCATAAAATACAAGCCATTGGCATCAGTGTCATTAATCCTGAATGGCTCCCTGCAGTATCAGACATTTGTTACAGAATGGTGTAAGCTGCAGTCATTTGAGTTGAGAATATACTATGTCCTCTCTCTCTTTTGTCTACTCCATCCATCTTCTATAGCTACTTGTCCTATGTAGGACCCTATCCCAGCTGTCTCAGGCCAAAGGCAGGGAAACCCCCTGTGATCAGGGCTGGACTGGGAAGAGAAATCAGCCCAGGATTTTATATAGAAACTGTCCCAAAAGTTGCATATCGCGGCACCATTTTGTGGTCCGTTCTGCATAACGCGGCAGCTCATTTTAGCTTAACCCCTCGGTTCTCCTGGTGGCCAGTCCGCCCCTGATCGGCCACAAAGTGCATCGGCCCACCGGGAAAATGCCCGGTATGCCAGATTATCAGTCCAGCCCTACCTGTGATGGAAACACCCTATCTGTCATAGGGCTAATACACACAGATATATACACTCACACTCTCAGGCAATTTACAGTTTCCAGTTCATTAGACTTTCATGAGCCGGGACTCGAACTGGGGACTTTCTTGCTATGAAGCAACAATGCTACCAACTGAGCCACTTTGATTATGCTTTGATTAATGGGTAGGGTTGTGAGGGTTACTTTTGAAACGTATTCCACTACAGATCACAGAATACATGCTGTAAAATGTAATTTGTAACTCCAATAGATTACTCAAGGTGAGTAACATAATCTAAATACTTTGGATTACTTCTTCAGCACACATTTTTTCACTTGTTTTGACTATAAAAATTCTGCCAGTACAGTAAGACAAAATACACATGTTAACATACATTCTCTGAAAAAACTAAATATTAAATTAAACAAATGACAATAAAATGCAAAGTAATCTCTTCAGTAATTAAAATACTTTTTGAATGTAACTATTGTAATTACCAATGATTTAAATACAGTAGTGGAATACAGTTACTTATATTTTATATTTTTAATACGTAATCCTGTTACATGTATTCCATTACTCCCCAACCCTGATTATGGGAAATATTATATATGATATACTCTCTTAAATGGAGACTGAATCCAAATACAGATCGTACCTAAAACTGAGAACACTGAAGGTTTTTAGTTCAATCAGTTTAATACAGGTGTTTTCAACCTTTATAGACTCTGGGATATCTAATATAAAAAAGCAAGATTTTCTTGATACCACTTATAAAAACTTTCATTTAAATAATTATAATAATAACTAACATTATTGCAGAATATAATACTTACTACATTATTAGATGATGTTTCAACCCAGTCTCATGACAACTCGTAACAATTTGCTTGAGATGTGGAAACCTTAAGATATGCACAACTTGGCTCACACGAAAAGGTACAACTTTTATCACTTTTATCACATAATTAATCAACATACAGTATTTAAAATCGACACATAACAGGCATATTTTAGCTAGCCTCCTAACCAACACTTAAGGATGGAAACATCAGTGAACAAATTTGATGACTCGTTCATTTATTTATCCCATACAAATGACTGATGTACGTCAATAACATGGAACCCACTTTTCTCGTTTTTCTCCAAAGCCGATGTTTTCTTTCTTCTGTGGTACATAAAAGTTATTTTCCTATTAAAATCGTAGTTGGGTTTGGGTTAGAGTATACATTTTATGATTAGATTTAGGTTTGGGTTAAGGCTTAGGAAAAATCATAATATCATCATTCATTGGTTTGTTTATTTTTAAGTCTTACTTTTTTTGTATGAGACAACTCATACTATTATTACGACTTTTAGTGTTGTAATTTCCAGGTAGAAATGCCATGGGTATATTTGGAATGGAATAATAGCTATTTTTGTAAAATGCAGTAGTTATCGCATGACTTTATCATAATTAATGAAATATTTGATTTTAAATATTTGATTTCAGTCAAATTTTGTGTAAGAATTTCTTAGGCAGTTGTATCAAGTCAAGGTCAAGTCAAGCGCATTACATTGTGGGTAATACATACAGTATTCCACACAGTGTTCTGTGCTCTGTTGTATTCGGCACATTATGGCAAATGTAGTAGGGCATCTGGGTATCATACAAAAAAATTGCACACTTTTTACAGTAATCACGGGCTCCCTGGTTAAAAACCCTGGATTTAATATTATTGTATGGTGTCCAATAAAGGTTATATTGGAAGTTAATATTCAAGAGCAGAGATCAGCTCAAGCCTTTATAATTTCATTCAGAGTAAGTAATAACACCATCTGAGTAATATTGTCATTCACCTTGCATGATTACTTAAATAACGAATTAAAACTAACCTTTAGAAGTTCTTTCAGATTAAGTAATAACAGCATCGGAGTAATAATGTAATTCACCATTCATGAGTTTTAAATAATTAATTAAACTAACCTTTAGAATTTCTTTCAGAGTAAGTAATAACACCATCTGAGTAATATTGTCATCCACCATGCATTATTACTTAAATCATTAATTAAAATGATTATTATAATTGGGTTATTCATGTGCTTGATTGCCCCTGTCTGATGCAGAGAGAGATGAAATGATACATGAGCCAGAGGGAAGAGTGTATTGGATGTGGAGACAAAAAGTAAGAAAAAAGGACAGAGAACACAGATTAAGAGAGTGCCAAGAATAAACACCCTGCTCAATGTCTATAGTCCATTAGTCAAATAATGTTCAGCTTTTGTGTCTGCTCGAAGTGATGACCTTTTTCAGTCTAAACATAACCTTTAAACACACAGTACAACTATCACTATAGCGATAAGTCTCTCATTACCTCTAATATGAAACAATCTCTGAATATGTGAATCTCGATAGGCTTGTTTCACTCACAAAAAATATACTGTGGTGGTACCATGTTACCATAATGATATCAGAAGGTAATACCATGGTTCTTTGATATACAGTATACCATGGGACTGAATGATTACCGTATTCATATACCATGGTATTTTCCTGGTACTTCAGGGTACTACAAAGGATAAAATGGTATTACCATTGTCCATGTACAAAACACCATGGTATTGTCATTTTACGATGTCCTAAAACATGATATCATTATGGTATATTTGAAAAACACCATGGTACCATGTTAAAAAAAAACATTGTATTAACTTGGTACCATGTTCAAAAGCATTTTATATTATTAGGGTACATGTCCAAAAAACGACGGTATTACCATTTTATCATGTTTAAAAAACGCATATGATTATGGTACATCTGAAAAATACCTTGGTGGTATTGCCATAGTACCATGTCCAAAACACCATGGAATTACCATGGTCCATTTTCAAACCTCTATTGGTTTGCCATGGTACCATCTACAAAAAGCATGCTATTATTATGGTATACATCCAAAACACAATGATATTACCATGATACCATGTCCAAAAAACAAACAAACATATTATTATAGTACCATGACCAAAACTCCTTGGTAATACTATAAGGCTTTGCACATATTCCATGGTAATACTATCTCCAAAAAGCCATGGTATTACCACAATCCACCATTGTATAACTGTAGTACTATGTCCAAAACAATAACACAAAAGAAAGCTGTTACACGCTATCTTAAAGCGTGGGTTTCCTGTACAGTTAATTCCGCCTGCTCTTTTATAACACTGCGACATTTGTTAAATAATCAGCGTCCTGTTTATAATGCAAAACCACCCTCATATCCTACGAGTGCTGGACAACATACACAGCTGAATGGGTCCAATCAATAGAGCTCAGGGAGGAATGTCAAACAAGTCATAACACTGCACAACATCACTGTTTGATCATGTGTTTCCACATATACTCTGGAGTAGGAGGGACCCGAAAAAGAGACTGCTACCTCTCTACCGGATAACTATTAAATTGAGCAAAATTTGTTTCTTGCTCTATGCGTGATATGATTAAGTGTGATCTTTAAGGTTTTTGTTATTTTTACATTACTGTGCATGAGCCTCGTATGCACATAGGAGTGTATGTACAAAGGTGTATGTGTTACTAGCCTCTGTGTGCTGAGTTTCGGTTTATTACTAATGATGTGCACACTGTGCATTCTAGCTTTCCCAGCTGGGGGGGCCACTTACACACTTCACACTCCAAAAATAGAAAACTGTTGATTTAAAGTTAAGTATAGAAAAAATGCATTTTAAGATTATTGCAAAATATTCATAAATATACAAATTATATAAGTTGTTTGAGAGTGTAGGAGGAGCTGTTTTTGCGAGCCACATTATACATGCTGAAGACATCACAGGAAACAGATGCACACTTACACCTAACCTCAAATGTATAGAGATATTAAAAAAAGCTTTGAATGCACTGAAACAGCCAACGTAAAAGTTTATGGGACTTCTTTCCTCAGTGCCATCATTGCAACCAGGAATAATCTTAATGATGACATGAATGTCTGTTTATGTGTTTTCCAGGTTCTTCTTGCTGTCCTGGAGACTCGCTCTCAGAGGGAAATGATTCCGCATGAATTGCATGGACCGCTCTCCCACAGCAGGTGTGACATCCTTTGCTTACGACTGAAATCTGTGTCCGTCCAACCCTAGGAACAGGACACATCCCCTTCCACCACCACTCTCCTCTCAATAACCTGACCCCAGTCTCACCGTGAGTCTGTCAGTGGGAGGGAACAGAGACAAAGAGAGAGGAAAAAAGCAAACGAGATAAAGGGAGACGAAACATCCAGAAAGAGTGGTACAGGTTACAGAGAAACAATGAAGTCGAACCAGGAGCGGAGCAATGAATGCCTGCCCCCCAAAAAACGTGAGATCCCAGCAAGCACTCTGCCCTCAGAGGAGAGGCCCATGGTTATGGCACCTGCCAATGAAAGCCAGCGTGCAGGGAACCTGGCCTGGCTTGCCAGTGTGGCAAGCGGGCATGAAAGAGGGCGGCAACACACCAGCACCTCCACAGAACCTGATGGACCTCAATACAAACCACTGTCTGCCCCATTTGAGAGTGCAACTCCATCATCCACGCACTCAACCAGAGCTCCAACTGCAGTGACCACCCTACCTGCAGTGTACACTTCACCCCACTCTCAGCCCGCTGGCACCATCCAGTACACATCCCTGTCCCCCAATGTACACTTCATCAGCTCTCCATACCCTGCACCATACGCTGGCTACATATCTCAGCTAGTACCCCCTTCTACTGCATCCACCACCACACAGCGTGAGGCTTATGCAAGTACCTCCAGTTCCCCAGCATCTAAAATTGACCAGCACTATCAGTTGGGCCGTCCACCAGGCCTGGTCACATCGAACAGCACCTCTTTGCCCCACTCCACCCAGTACGTCCAAATCGCCAGTTCTCCTCTAAGCACATCGCCGCGGACTGCACAATCACCCCATGCTCACATGCCCCTGCATTTACACCCTCACCACACGCTGCCCATCAGTGGCACCTCGCAGGTCCTAGTTCAGTACCCAGATGGACTTTTCCCCAAGAGGGAGGAGACCAGGCCCAGGGAGGTTTTGAATGGAGAGCTGGAGAAAGACAGGCGCTTTGGTCCACCTCCAGAGTCTAGTGCAGGTAAACAAGGCAGCACTACCAAAGGGGCCTCCTCCTCTCAGCAGTACCACATCCACCAGCAGCAGAGCCCACATCACTATGAGGCTCGGCATGTGGTTCTCCCTGGCGAATATACACAGGACTGCACGGCCATGCGTTCCTCATTGGTGTTGTTACCCAACAGTTATAGCTCCAGTGGTGTTAATCCTAGAGGTACACCAGACAAGCTGCCTCCCCCAACTTCCCACACTGAAAAAGGAGGGATTTGTTCAGGCAAGCCTATGTCCCGCACTTCTTCCACCTCTACATCCCATCCTTTTCCTCATCACCCTGTGGATAATCTGAAGGGGGCAGTTACCACATTGTCACCCCATGCAGTCATCCAGACTATGCACAACACCACAGAGTCTCTCTCATTAGGCCTTCCCTCTGCCAACTTCTACACCACTCAAACACCCATCATTGGTTACATCGCTGACACAGGGCACCAGCAACCTCTAAGTTACCACACCAGCCTACCCCAGCACCTGGTCATCCCTGGTACTCAGTCTGTCATTATCCCAGTGACTGGAACAGAAGCTACTGCTACATCAGCCACACCACCCTTGTCTGGGGCACTGCCCCATGCATTTGTCACCTCAACTGCCCCCAAAGTGGAAAATTTTGAGACTCCTGCCCCATACTCTGTGGTTCAAGCCCAGCTGCACCTGCCTGTGGTTTCAGCCCCTGCTGGCCTGCTGACGACTCCACCTCTACCCTCTGCCCCCTCATTACCCCCTTACTTCACCAAGGGCTCCATCATCCAGCTTGCAGATGGGGAGCTGAAGCGGGTGGAGGACCTGAAGACCGAGGATTTCATTCAGAGCGCTGAGATTAGCAATGAGCTGAAGATCGACTCCAGCACTGTGGAGCGCATTGACAGCATTCATGCATCTAACTTTGCCATTATACAGTTTGCTGTAGGAGAACATCGTTCACAGGTGGGATAACTTATTTTGTATTACTGTTGCAAATTTTTTTTTACAGTTTTGGGATCTCTTTCAGTAAGATCTGCACATATATCACTCAATGTTTCTCACCACACTTAGAACAAGGACTGTCCCACTACCTAAAGTATACATATATATATTTATTTGTAGTTTTAGTAGGCATTTTAATGCATTATTTACATTCAAAAACTTACCACATTATCTTGAGTGTTTATTGTGAAAATATCTAATGTGTAATGTTTGTACCACTAGCAGCACCACACAGAATTGCAAAAATAAGTATTTCCAAACTGATGTCCCAAGAAACTGGTTTCACCCTCTTCCATTGGTTAGCCAAACAGGTTGTCCAGCTCCAACCTTGAGATGTGTTAACACTCCACAGCTCAAAACTACAGAGCAAACTTTTGAAAGCACCACATAGGCACAGTGTTTACATTCCTTGTGGACGTCAACCTACAGATACATTTGAAGTCAGAAGTGTACATACACCTTAGCCAAATACATTTAAATTCAGTTTTTCACAATTCCTGACATTTAATCTTAGAAAAAAATCCCTGTCTTAGGTCAGTTAGGCTCACTACTTTATATTAAGAATGTGAAATGTCAGAATAATAGTAAACATAATTATTTATTTCAGCTTTGATTTCTCTCATCACATTCCCAGTGGGTCAGAAGTTTACATGCACTTGGTTAATATTTAGTAGCATTGCCTTTATATTGTTTAACCTGGGTCAAATATTTTGGGTAGCCTTCCGCAAGCTTTTCACAATAAGTTGCTGGAATTTTGGCCCAATCCTCCAGACAGAACTGGTCTCAGGCCTCCTTGCTCGTACACGCTTTTTCAGTTCTGCCCACAAATTGTCGGATTGAGGTCAGGGCTTTGTGATGGCCACTCCAATACCTTGACTTTGTTGTCCTTAAGCCATTTTTCTACAACTTTGGAGGTATGCTTGGGGTCATTGTCCCTTTGGAATATCCATTTGCGACCAAGCTTTATCTTCCTGGCTGAAGTCTTGAGGAGGTGCTTCAGTATATCCACATAGTTTTCCTTCCTTTGATCGTTGTCCCCATGTGCACTTGAAAACTGTAGTCTGGCTTTATTATGGTGGTTATGGAGCAGTGGTTTCTTCCTTGCTGAGCAGCCTTTCAGGTTATGTTGATATAGGACTCGTTTTACAGTGGATATAGATGCTTGTCTACCTGTTACCTCCAGCATCTTCACAAGCTCCATAGCTGTTGTTCTGGGATTCATTTGCACTTTTCACACCAAATTCTGTTCATCTCTAGGAGACAGAATGCGTCTCCTTCCTGAGCTATATGATGGCTCCGTGGTCCCATGATGTTCATACTTGCGTACTATTGTTTGTACAGATGAACGTGGTACCTTCAGGCATTTGGAAATTGCTCCCAAGGATGAACCAGACTTGTGGAGGTCTTGGCTGATTTCTTTTGATTTTCCCACAATGTCAAACAAAGATGCTCTGAGTTTGAAGGTAGGCCTTAAAACATATCCACAGGTACACCTCATATCAGAAGCTAATTGGCTAATTGTTAAAGGCTTGACATATTTTTTTTGAATTTTCCAAGCTGCTTAAAGATTAACAGTTATCTTAGTGTATGTAAACTTCTGACCTACTAGAATTGTGATATAGTCAATTAAAACTGATGCAATCTGTCTGTAAACAATTGGGACAAAGTAGATGTCATAAACGACTTGCCAAAACTATAGTTCGCTAATATTAAATCTGTGGAGTGGTTAAAAAATTTGTGGTTATAAAATATTGATTTTTCTGCACATTAAAATGGGAAATGAAAAGTATTTCTATATATTATGCAGATAAAATGAAAGATAAATCTAGATTGCAAATTAATTTAATACATGACCATGTTCATTGGCAGATATCCTTTACACCTTTGACATATTTTACAAATGCCTTATGTCTTTCTTTCTTTGTTATTACTTTCATACATCTTTATCATCTCACTTTGATTAACCATATAGTAATCATGAAGTATATACTGTATTCTCAAATGCTTCAAGTTTTCCTTACTTTATTATAACTTTCTTACATCTTTATCATCTCTCATTTATTTACCATATGGTAATCATGAAGTATATATTCTCATATGCCTTACTAAGGCAGTCTAACTAGATGTGGGGTGAATTGGCAGCTGAAATCATCTCGCTGTTCCATAATGCCTCCCATGGCTGTCCCCATGGCATCTTTGTTTAGTTAGCGTGGGATTCACTGGCAGAATTGAGTCATTTCTTATTTCTTTTTTTTCCTTCTGCTGTACTGTGAGTGGACTGTATGAAAAATCTGTTTCATTTGTCTGGGATTTGAGATGGAGCCACCCACTCAAAAGCATAACCAGAGTCTGTCAGTATAAGAGGAGCTGATTAACAGATGCTATTTTGCAAATACAGTCATTCATTTCATTGTGCATCGGGGGGGGGGTTACAAGTGCAAAACTTCCTGCATTACTTCACCGTAGAGCCACAGATGTAGTGTAGAGAATAAGTGTTTCAGTGTAAGTAAAACTTACACTGTGTTTATTATATACGAAAACCCTTGCAGCCTAGATGTACAGAGGATCTGTCCAGACATCCTTACAAATACAACAAGTGATAGACTTATACTCTTAGCTCGTTCTAAGTTTGGAATTTGGTCAAATAGAAAAGATTGAGTCTTCATTGACCTAATGCAGCAGGACATTTGTCTTCTCACTCACATGCTCTTAAGAGTCCTTTAATCTCTTTTACCTCAAAAATATTTCTGTAAAAACAATTTAACAAACAAAGACTGTGAGAAAATACACTCACTGAGCACTTTATTAGGAACAGCTTCACACCTACTTATATATGTGATTATCTAATCAGCTGTGCAATGCATAAAGTCATGTAGGTATGGGTCAGGAGCAGTTCATGTTCAAATCAACCATCAGAATGAGGAAAAAATGTGATCTCAGTGATTTCGACCGTGGCATTATTGTTGGTGCCAGATGGGCTGGTTTGAGTATTTTTGTTACTGCTGGTCTCCTGGGATTTTCACACACAACAGACTTTAGAATTTACTCAGAATGTTGCCAAAAATAAAATGAAAACACCCAGTGAGCAGCATTTCTGCGGACGAAACGCCTCGTTGATGAGAGAGCTGACAGGAAGGATACAGTAACACAATAACCCCTCTGTACAATTGTAGTGAGCAGAATAGCATCTCAGAATGCACAACATGTCGAACCTTGAGGCGGATGGGCTTCAACAGCAGATGACCACATCAGGTACTTTATTAGGACCGTAGTGTTCCTAATAAAGTGGTCAGTAAGTGTAATGTACATTATTGGTTCTTTTTCCCCTACTTCTATTTGTGCGTGACTTTCTGTGTCCTATTTTTCTGCCTCCTTTTGTCTCTCGCAGGTCAGCGTGGAGGTGCTAGTAGAGTATCCGTTCTTTGTGTTTGGTCAGGGCTGGTCATCCTGCTGTCCGGAGCAGACAACCCAGTTGCTAGAGTTGCCATGCACAAAGCTTTCGGTAGGCGATGTCTGCATCTCCCTTACCCTGAAGAACCTGAGGAACGGCTCCATCAAGAAGAGCCAGGGGCAAGTCTCGGATGCACCAACCCTTGGTCCGCCTCTTAAGCCTCCCAAAGCACTCTTGCATGGGGCACGGGGGGGTGTTCGGCACACAGAACAGGAAAACGGACTTGGGCAGTATGCAGATCAAGGAGGTGGAGGCAATCAGGGCAATAGAGAGAATGGAGAACTGAAGTTTGGGGAGAGGGACATCTGCAAAGCCCCACCGCCCTCTGAATCAGAGTCCATCAGCAAAACTACAGGCCGCAAAAGGAGGTGGTCAGCCCCTGAGGGCCGCAAAGTAGAAAATCCAGAAGGAGAGCCTCCTTTAACGTTTCCTAAGCCCTCTTTCATCCCTCAGGAGGTTAAAATTAGTATCGAAGGCAGATCAAATATTAGCAAGTGAACGCCCACTGGACTGTCAGCTTTTGGAAGCAAAATTCTAAATAAATTTGCCCTTAGAATGTTTTATTATTATTATTATTTTTGATTAGATATTTTGTTTTCTATCCAGATTATTGGACCTTATGTCTAAATTTTCTCAGTTTGTATTACTTCACATGTTGTAATAACAATGTAATGGATTTAATTTTACACAGGCAATTGGTGCAAATCATTTAATTGATCAAAATCTGGGCTGATGCAGTGCAAGGTAAGAAAGTTGTGGGACACCTGAGCACTGCACAATATTTGTAAGACTTTATACAGTCAATCATAACTAACAAGGCTAAGACTCTCTCTAGTCTCTTACCTATGACATTATTTGGCCGGGACAACCTAGTCCAGTTACACTTATTTTCAGTGTAAGCTTGACATTACTCATGGTGGCAAAACGGAAATCGCTCCTTCACTGGATGCAGGAGTTTACATGATGTCAGCCATCCTGTTTAGGCAATCTAATATTTAACTGTGACTATAGAAGACTATCAAAATCACAAACAATGTTGAACGATGTCCTCAATGCAGTTTGATCAGCATAGATTATTTTAACCTTCATTTAAATTCAAGAAGAGGTTTCCAAATACTATGGTACAGGCCAATAGGGATGATGTCATCAAGCAGTGCCAGTTGCTCCTTAGGAACATCTTAAAAAACTCATCTTAAACAGGGAAGATGTATGAGTCTATTTTTATATATCCAACTGTCTAAACTTTTATTTGACTATTTTTGTAGTTTTGCATGATTTAATTTTCCATCTCACTTTTCAAACCCTCCTATCATACCTGATGGGTAGATCTTTGTTTTTTTTTTTGTGATGAATATGTAAACCTTGCAATCAGGGGTAATTTTTTACATAGACAAAGGATTGGTTCTTGTCTATGTGTGTATGCGTGGATGTGTCTTGATGCATACAAACACAATGGGTTGACCTCAGGTGAGGAAGTTGACCAGTCCTTTAGATCTTAGATCTCACCGGTTTTGTTGTTTTTATTTTATAATTATTTTATTTTTTTTCACCCCTTTTCTCCCCAATTTGGAATGGCCAATTCCCAATGCACTGTAAATCCTTGTGGTGGCGTAGTGACTCGCCTCATTACGGGTGGTGCAGGACGAATCTCAGTTGCCTCCGTGTCTGAGACCGTCAAACCACTTTATAGTGACCACAAGGAGGTTACCCATGTGACTCTACCCTCCCTAGCAAAGAGAGAGTGCACGTTGTCTGAGAAGACAAACAAGTGATTGTTCTGAAGCACTTAACACACCTGTCATGCTCATTAGCTGATATTTGTTTTAATCAACGGAGTCAAATTATTATGATGATAATGATTATTGTAATATTAATTACTAATATTATTATTATTTTTGCTACTACTATTGTCTGTTGATCTCTAAACATGAACACAGTACTGTATGTTGTATACCCTGCTGAAAATAAAACAGCTTAAACCTGCCTAAACTGGTCAAACTAGAGGGCTTTTGAGCACTTTTTAGACCAGCTAAGACCAGCAAATCAGTTTACGCAGGTTTAAGATGTTTTTTGGCAGGGTAATGAATTGGATGTTGTGTGGCACTCTTTTGTGTCTTCTGTTGTGTGGGAAGATGCTAGCTCACAAGGGTCACTTGTTTTGTGAAGGGATGAATGTAACAAGTGATAAAAGAGAAAAAAAGGAGATTTTGTCCCTGAGAGGGCTGCTTTAATTGAAGCACTTTTCCCATTTATCTGATTGGATCAACCTAACGCCTTGAGTAAAGACTGGCACAAAGAGGGCGGGGCCTGTGAAACAGATGCCATTTGAATAATTTAAAGCAAAAAAAAGATGAATGAAAGTGTAAATGCAGGTGGAAAAAGTACAGAGATTGTTTAAATATGTATATAGATAAGTATAAGAGAGATTTGAGAGTGAGAACGTAAAAGTGTAAGTGAGAAGCGCTGACTACAGAAATTTTAAGGGTGTCATATACATATAGTATGTTTGTTAGCAATGTATGTGGGCACTTATGCATGCAAGTTTGATTGTATGCATTAACGTGCACTTGCATATATACATACACGTACACGGTTACGGTAATTTTCGATCATGTTGAAAAATGTAATGTATTTTTTTGTACATTAAAATGTATAGAACTGCATATGCTAAATCTATCTTAATGGATGAGAGTGCAAGGCTACATGAGCACGTTTTAGTCCCGTCCCCCAAGACACTGACTCATCGAACGTATGTGAAAGCCGTCATGTAGTAATTTCAGTGATTTGTTGTAAAGGTATTTGTGAATGTTAGGGAAATAGCATGTGTGAGTGTGTGCGCCTATGTTTTTGTGTGTGTGTGTGTTTGTGTGTGTGTGCGTGTGAGTGAGTGTGTGAGTGTGTGTGTGTGTGTGTGTGTGTGTGTGTGTGTGTGTGTATAATACCACACATATTATAAATAGGTATTTAAGTTCTACTTAAAAGAATATTGCAATTTGCACATCTGGAGAGATAGTAACATGATTTTTATTTTGTTTTCAGTCAGCACAGGACAGGGCTGATAAACAGATTTTCTGAAATGTAGCAGTTTCTTAACAAGTTTGCCTGGCTCACAGGTCTGATGGCTATGGCCCTAAACTCATTCAATAAGAAAACCAGGAAGTCCATTTTTAAGCTCCCACAAGGGGGTTGAATCCCAAACTAAAACATGAACACAAAATTGTCCGTTGTTTGTTTTGTAGGGGTGTAACATGTCATCCCTGCTGCAAAAACCAGCTTAGACCAGCATCAATTTCCATTTCAGGCTGGCTTATGCTGGTTTGGTGCTGGCCTAGTTGGTGGACCCGTATAGCCATGATGTACCCAAGCAAATCAGCTTCCCATTCTGGAGACCAGCATCCTAAAACAATGGACATTGGTGACCTGTAGCCTGCATGCTTGTTGAGTCCTTTGGTTGGTCACGCTCAACTTAGCTTGAGCTGGTGAAGATCTGGCAGGAAGCTGGTGAAAATAGATAGTGGTAGTTAATAAAGAAGGGATGAATGGATGGATGGGTAAACAGATATAAAGAGTGGTGGTGGGTGGGTGGGTAAGTGCACCCCATATACAATTTGAAAATGCTTTATTTTTTATAATAAAACAGGGTTTGTCAGATCAACACCACAACCGTGCGTTATTTTCTTTTCTTTTCTTTTCATTTGACGTGGCATCTGTTCCCTTGATGCCTGTGGGTGCAATTCTGCATCCTACTTGGATTGTATATATGTATGTTTGTTTGTATCTGCTTCAACCAGTCAAACTTGATATTTTTGTTAAATACTTTTGGGCCAAAAGGTAGAAATAAGATGTGATATTGTTTGTCTATTGATGTGCGTACAGTGAACCACCCCAAGAACATGACCATCAATGAAAAACCAGTCTTGCATTAATTTTGTCATCTTTTGCTATGCCGTTCACCTCTATTTTCCTTCTCCTGTTGTATTTTTCAGTGTTTTAGACATCACTCATACAGTACAAGTGTATCACTTCAATCATTTTACTATCTGCTTCTTTCTGGTTGCACAGTGCGTTTCCATGTACACACGAGAAGCATTCCGAACAATGGCAAGTAGCAATAACCCTTAGTCTTCAGTGCTGAAAGACAGTGCCAAAAAGACAGAACCGGACATCAATGCAAGAGCTCAGTCATTGACCTTCTGTTAACCTCAGCAACCTGTTTTTATTTGCAGTTTGTACTGTAGGCCCTCGGAACTTCAGGGAGAAATGAATATGCAGTGACAGAGTCTGTCCCCTCCTAGCCATCTTAACCCCTAGTTGAATAGTGACCTCCATATCCTCTTCAGGTGCCCATACAGAACCAGTATGCCTCTCACGGAGTATGTTTACCCTGCTGCAACCGTTAGCTACCTTCTGTTGCCTGGCATGTACGTGCAACTGCGTTCACTTTCGCCCCACCCAGCACATCTGCTCGGTCTGATCTCTTTCTCTATCTGTCTAGCCCTAGGTTGTCAAAATTGTGTTTTAAGAGAAAATGGTGACTGTAGCCTCACTCAATTATGTGTAATACTCACCCAGGGTTCCTATTTAGTCTGCAATATATTAGTTTACTCGGATCACAAAGGGAGCAAGTTGGTATGTTCTGTTCTCCAGGTTGGGTAGTAATGGACTACATGTAATCTGGAATAAAGTACTTGTTATTAGATTAAATGCATGTGTAAATGTGCATAATTAGATAACAGTTACTTTCATGGATTACATGACTACAAAGTGATTAACGTCTTGACTTTCAAACAGTGTAAATTGCTTAAAGGAATTGTCAGGGTTCAGTATAAATGAAGCTCAATTGATAGCATTTGTGGCATAATGTTGATTACCACAAATAAAATATTTCAACCTGTCTCGTTTATTTAAAAAAAGAGCAAACATCGTGGGGTATAGTTTGGCACTTACAATGTAAGTGAATGAGCCAAGTATATACATGTTTAAATACACATTGTTTAAAAAGTATAGCCTCAAGGCATAAACATTATTTGTGTCAACATGATTTTAGTGTGATAAAATTGCTTAATTGTGTTAAAAAGTTAAAGTTAAAATACAATATTACAATTTTTTTTGACATAACGTTGGTAAACGTTGGCAATTTAATCACAATAAAATCATGTTATGTTTATGTTCTGTGGCTATACTTTTGAAACAGTGTGTTTTAATGTTCATGGACTGGCAACGTTCATTTCCATTTTATGTGCCTTATGTAATCATGATTTTTGCTCTATTTTCAGGAGCTGAAATTATTGTCTGTGGTAATCAACATTATGCCACATATGCTGTTGATTTAGCTTAACTTGTATCGAATCTGGAGCATTCCTTTAATACCACATTAGATTCTCATCAAAACATGCAATTAGTCATTCAAAAGTAATCAGATTGCCTAAAACACGTAATCTAAAAGATTAAGTAAATTATTACAGTTTTATTTGTGTAATCAGTGCCAGATTACATTAAAGAAGTAATCTAACCCAATACTGTCTGTATTATCGTAAATGTCAAGTGTGTTATCTGTTTGCATCTGGACTATTTTCCATTGAAATATTGAGATATGAATACTAATTGCGAATGAATTAAAGATGTCGGTAACACTTTACAATAAGGTTCCATTCGTTAACATTAGTTAATGCATTAGGTATAATGAAATGACAAATGCACATATTGTTTTACAGCATTTGTTAATCTTTGTATTTTTTTATTGTTAGTTCAAGTTAGTTCATAGTGCATTTACTAATGTTAACATATTCAACTTTTGATTTTAAAAGTGTATTACTATATGTTGAAATTAACATTAATCAAGAATGATAGTTGCTGTTAAAATAATTGTCTTTGTTTGTGTTAACTAATGCAGTTAATAAATGGTACCTTATTGTAAAAGTGATACCAATATGTCTGACATTGTCTGACCTGAATGAATGAATCTATACAGATGTTCTGTTCCTTCAAGTTTGATGGTCATCACAAACTAAGATAATAAAAGATGTACAAGGTAGCTGGCGGTTTATTGTACTAATACATCTATCTCATATAAAACTACAGTAAAACTCCATTAATAACTAAACTAAAAACTATTTTTAATCATATTCTTAATTTAAAACGTCTGTGGTTTTTATGGTTTTCACTACACGCTATTAGTGAGTAAATGGGACGATTGTTGTATTTTCACATTTTTATTTGTAATGAACACCTGATCTATAATTTTTCTTCATTTCTGCTTTTTTTTTTTTTTTTTTTTTTCTTTGGCAGAGGGGTTAGTTTGTCATCACTGCACTATGATAACATAATTTGCATTTCTGTTAAGGTCAAAAAAATATTTCCTTGGACTTACTCAGGGATGAGAAATAAGTGTGAATGTGTGCGTACTGATTGAGTGGGGTGTTTAGGGTAAATACCCTTGAAAGGTTTAAGTACATGTAAATATATATATGTGTGTGTTGCAGTCATTTCATTGGCCCTGTGCTTTGGTTTCCCCACACTGTCTCTACACTATATGAGGCCTTCCAAATCACTCTGTGTGTCTCTGTGTAAACCATCCATATCAGTCTGTTTGTCTGCCTGTTCACAAGCCCAGATTCTCACACATGAAAGAAAACGACTGACATATGTATCATCAACCTCATCAAAGTGGGGACCACTTTTATAGAAACAAACGAAAAACTAAATGCACATGTTTGTCATTTATAGAATAGATAGACTTGATTATACTGTTTCAGCACTTTCTAATCCCAAGGAAGACCTAAAGAGTTGAGGAATTAAGGTGTCATCATACTTTCTCCCTTCTGTCTCTGCTCGTTCCTGGGTCCAACGGGTTTTGACGAAGAGGGTTGAGAATTGAAATTAAGTTTGGATGGTCCTCAATGAACCTGAGACGATTTTACTTTTGTTGTACTGATGTGCACAAAAACCATTGTTTTGAATTGCTTTGTTTTTATTTTACTGTTGGATCTATATTTGACCTTGCTTCATGTTTTAGGACTTTGTACTTTTGCTTTGGTCTCCTCTGTAGCACTATTCTATCGTGGTAGGAGACGAGAGAAGTGTTTTAATTAATGTTTTTAAGAGTTGGAGTGGCTCTGTGACAGCTCTCTCATAAGAGGAGCACCACTGAAAATGTCCTTTTTTTCTGGCACAAATGACAAAAAAGAAGAATATTTCTGCGAGTTTCAGTTGTTTGAAAAATACATAAAAATTTCCTTTCTTTTTTTGTGACTCTTGTTTAAAAAAATCCTTTTATTTTTTTGGTGTTATTTTTCTGCCTTTCCTTTTCTTTTTGTCTTTTATTAGTTGAAAATCAGTCAGGTGTCAATCAAGCCTCTGTTCAACTTGACTGTTGTTTGACATCTTGTCAATTGTCCAAACCGCTGGATTTTAAACCTCAGGCTGAGAAACTTCAACAGGCCCACATTATGACTTAGTTTAACCCTAAATGATGTACGGGCTGCTTGATATGTGTATTGTAATTAGTCTTATTATGATTATAAATATTGTTACTTCGTTACTTTGACAATTCAGCTATATCAGTGCTGGATAGTTGAACAGTGCACACTCCTTATGAAAGGAGGCATGCCCAGCCCTGGTCTTACTTGTGGTTTTGTTGAGCTGGTAAACTGGCAAACACTTCCTCAGAGTGTGGTACATTCTGTGTTCCTTCACCTTAACCCAACCCTGCCTCACCTGGCCAGCCCTGAAGCAGCCTGTCTGACCGGAATACAGGAAAAAGACTAATAAATAACCTTTCTCCGTTGAATATTGAGTGATATTTGTCGCTGTTGGGTCGCACTGGACACTCAGCCCTGGTTAACCACTGAGAACTAAATGCCAGGGACTTAACTGACCATCACGGGCCGGAAACCAACTTGTTGATGCTGTTCGTCTCACATACCCAATGTCACCCTTATGCATATCAATGTGTGTATTTATCTCTTAGAATTTGTACAACTACACTCTCGAGATAATCTTTAACATATCGTCATGGTCATTTTTGTCATTTTGAATTGTTGACAAAAGATGTCTCTGTAAAATTGTACTTAGAAATGACCTTTTAAATTTAACATCAGTCATTTCCAAGAATGTTTTGTGTTAAATCCTGAAATGAGGGTGTAGGCAACAGATTCAATGCTGTGGCCAGATAGATAACATTTATGAGCTCCCCCTAGTGAGACAGCAGTGAAATAACGCAGTTTGTCAGGTGAATGGTGAAGGATATAGCTGCAGGTAGAGCTTCTAAAAAGGGTCACATGCTCCAAACCACCATTAAAGAAATAGGGAGCCCATTACCTAACCCTTTTCCTAACCTTAACAATAAGTGGAAGTGACGTTACTTTTGGAGTAACCACGCCCCCTCTGACGTAACACGTCCTCTCTGGAGATCCCACCCACATTTGGAGGTCTCCAGCCTGCAGCTATACCTACTTGGGTGAATGGCAAAAATGTGGTGTTCGGTAATTATGTACGTGTATGTCCAACCTTTATCCTTTTGAGGTTGCAATGTTAAGATTGTGTTTTGTGATATACAGGAAGCCATTGGTCATTCATTGCTCAGAAAGGAGTGTGTTCTAGCAGGAATCCCAGGTGTTGCAGGTCTTGTCATAAAGAGATTTGAAGTCTTTCATTGGAAGAGAAATTGAAGAAGCTGTTTCTAGTTTCTTTTTTCACTTGATATTGGGCAAAAATATCCACAACTATAGAACCACTGGATTCTATTCTAGTTGTATGGCGCCCTGGGCGAAACCCGCTTAAGAGATTTGGGAGAGGCAGTAGTGTTTTGCACCTTACTTAGTAAAGAATATATATATATATATATATATATATATATATATATATATATATATATTAATTAAATAAAATAAAATTATAAAGCCCTAGGTTGGAAATATTTTTTTTTCTCTCTCTCTCTCATTTTGGTTAATTTTATTTCCATATGCGTGCATATTCTGTAAGTTGTGTAAAATATTGTACTTGCACTAGCTTTTTTAAAAAGAAAACTAATATAAAAAATTGAATTGAAATTCTATTTTCTAATTATGGTGTGTCTATTTGTAGGATACACTCACGTTGTTTCTTGGATTTTTTTGGTCCCTTTCTTTGATGGTGCTTGCCGGTTTTCTAGTTAGAACGTAATTCATTATTCTGAACAAAACAATATTTGATTCAGGTTGTGAACAAATTTGTTTAAAAAGAAATTTTCTGTATACCAGTAAAAGTTTATTGTTGCAGTATACACGTACTAATAAAAATTACAGTGCCAATTGCAACCTTTTTTGGAGTTTGTGATTTGTGATAAGCACATTTAGAACATGTCAAAAGCCTTCAAGTCTTCTCAAGGCGTGTTGGTGAGATCAAGTGGGCCCACTGCACATTCAAACATGCACACAATCACAAACCAATGCACAAAGAGGTATTTCATAAGGTTCTTTTGGCTCACTGTGCAGCTAATCATTGGAGTGTTGGTGGAGGTGGACGACCTTAAGTGTTAGCTTCTGTTCTGAACTGGATCCTTCATTCGCATGTGTCAGTGGTAGATGCATTGAGATCTACTCAGACACTGACAAGCCTACACTAAACTAGGAAACAGCTGTCAAATTGAAATCTGATTCAGCTCCTTGCGTACCTGTCTACATAGCTGTCTTCATGCCAAACATTTCAGTTGAAACCACAGCAAAATAGTGTGGAAAAGAAAGCAAGTTGGATTATACCAGTTTGAATACACATATTTAGACTGGAGAAATGAAAGAACATGAATTATTTTATTCCACAACAGTTATAATTTAGATAGTTGGTAATCAGAATACAGTCACATTCAAAAAGTATTTTGGTTACTGAAGAAATTACTTTTAAATGCATTATTTGTTTAATTTAATATTTAATCTATTCAGTTGGAAAACATTTATCTGTATAAATCCGATCCGAGAAGCGTTTGAACAGCGGTGAAGCCTTATTTCTTTGATTTCTTACAATAATTTGAGCAGATGGTTTGGGCTTTTACACTGTGAAAAGACATGATGATGTCATCATTGAGGAACTTGCCCTATGGGAGCTTAATGTAGAGAATCTATAGACGATCAGAAAAATATGTCGTTGTGTACACTCTCTGGGTTTGTTTGAATTTTGGAGCAGCAGAAATAGTTAATCTTCTATGAACTGTCATGAGAACATTTTGCATTATGCTAAGCTAAAATGCTATTTTAGTCCTTTTACATGCAGCTGTAGCCAGTCATGATTGTCTATTTTTTTCTATCAAGAAATGTTCTTATTGATGATAATTTTTGTCTTGTTTTCCTGTAAAACTATTTTAAATCCTTGAAACAAGATACATTTACTTTATCTTGTTTTAGAAGCAAAACAGCATAAGATATTTAGGCTTTATACAGTGCATCTGGAAAGTATTCACAGCACTTCAATTTTTCCACATTTTGTTATGTTACAGCCTTTTTCCAAAATTGATTAAATTAATTGTTTTCCTCAAAATTCGACAAACAATACCCCATAATAACAATGTGAAAGAAGTTTGTTTGAAATCTTTACAAATTTATAAAAAATAACAAATGAAAAAAATCACATGTACATAAGTATTCACAGCCTTTGCTCAATACTTTGTTGAAGCAATTACACCAATTACAGCCTCAAATCTTTTTGTGTATGATGCTACAAGCTTGGCACACCTATTTTTTTGGGCAGTTTCTCCCATTCTTCTTTGCATGACCTCTCAAGCTCCATCAGGTTGGATAAGGAGTGTCGGTGCACAGCCATTTTCAGTTCTCTCCAGAAATGTTCAATCGGGTTCAAGTCTGGGCTCTGGCTGAGCCACTCAAGGACATTCACAGTTTTCCCGTAGCCACTCCTTTGTTATCTTGGCTGTGTGCTTGGGGTCATTGTCCTGTTGACAATGACCCCAAGTCTTGCCCCAACAGGACAAGACATCCTTGTCCTGTTGGAAGACCTTTGCCCCAGTCTGAGGTCCAGAGTGCTCTGGAGCAGGTTTTCATCAAGGAAGTCTCTGTACATTGCTACATTCATCTTTCCCTCGATCCTGACCAGTCTCCCAGTTCCTGCCACTGAAAAACATCCCTACAGCATGATGCTGCCACCACCATGCTTCACTGTAGGGATGGTATTGGCCAGGTGATGAGCGATGCCCGGTTTCCTCCAGACATGACGCTTGCCATTCAGGCTATAGAGTTCAATCTTTGTTTCATCAGACCAGTGAATTTTGTTTCTCACGGTCTGAGATTCCTTCAGGTGCCAATTTTGACAAACTCCAGGCGGGCTGTCATGTGCCTTTTAATGAGGAGTGGCTTCCTTCTGGCCACTCTACCATACAGGCCTGATTGGTGGAGTGCTGCAGAGATGGTTGTTCTTCTGGAAGGTTCTCTTCTCTCCACAGAGAAACGCTGGAGCTCTGTCAGAGTCAACACGGCTCTTTTCCCCCGATCGCTCAGTTTGGCCAGGCGGCCAGCTCTAGGAAGAGTCCTAGTGGTTCCAAACTTCCTCCATTTACAGATGATGGAGAACACTGTGCTCATTGGGACCTTCAATGCTGCAGAAATGTTTCTGTACCCTTCTCCATATCTGTGCCTCGATACAATCCTGTCTCGGAGGTCTACAGACAATTCCTTGGACTTCATGGCTTGGTTTGTGCTCTGACATGCACTGTTAACTGTGGGACCTTATATAGACAGGTGTGTGCCTTTCCAAATCATGTCCAATCAACTGAATTTACCACAGGTGGACTCCAATCAAGTTGTAGTAAATCAAGCGCTGTGAATACTTTACGGATGCAATGTATATTTTTAATATAAGTGTTTTGTCACTGTACAGGCAGACTTATTATTCAGTTTTTATTAACTTTAGTCAAAACGAGTGAAAAAATGTGCCGAAGAAGTAATCCAAAGTATTTAGATTACGTTACTGACCTTGAGTAATCTAATGATATATGTTACAAATTACATTTTACAGCATGTATTCTGTCATCTTTAGTGGAATACATTTTAAAAGTAAACATCCCAACTCTGGTATTTAAAGGGTAGCCTATAATTTGTTTTTCCTCATGACGTTCTCTCTCTTTGACATCAAGGCATATGCATGCGTTTGACGTTGTGCGCACTATGACTGCTTTGTGATATGCTAAAAGAGGTGGTCACACTCAGGGCCGCATTAATGCATGGGCTTACTGGGTTTAAGCCCTGGGGCCCCTGGCTGCAGGGGGGACCCGAACTCCCCGGCATCTGCCACGTGATGATCGCGGAGTCCACGTATATAAACGTGTTCAGTGGGAGTAGCTGATGTAAACAAGGAGACGGTGTGCAACAGAGAAATGCATCCGTGTAGCGCATGGTCATAAGAGTAACAACGTTCTTGCTCTGGCAGGAAAGTGAGTAGACAATATATTTTAACATTTCGAATATTTGTTATTTGTGATGTATTACTTACTTACACCAGAAGCCCTCTCACGTGACATCATATCCTGGTCCATTGTGTTGTTGGAAAAACAACTGTGTGCTCAAAGCCTAACGTGAGTTAACTGCAGGCGCATATGCAGATGATGCGAAATCCACATGTCAAAAAAAACAATGTAGCAAGATGTAGCGGCACGTGGAAAACAATGAAAACTTTGGCCTTTTGGTATAAAACAACCACATTCTTCATTCAGATATGTTTATTTCTCCATATATAATGTTTTACTCACATTTCACAGAATTATAAAGTACTTGCTACATCATCTAAGGCTTTGAACAGATGAGGTACAGCAGTTTCCACATTCCTCTGGTCTGATATGACATCCCACCACACCTATTGAACATTCACAAAGGAAGCATGCCTGCAGAAATAGTTCTCAACAGGACACAATGCACCAATCGCTGCTCAGATCAACTCAAAGTTACAACACGCAGGGGCTAGGAAACAACTGTCTGTATAAGTTCTTGAACCAGCATGCTGATTGGTGAACTCTCAGCAGAGAATGGGTTGCATAGGTACAAAGAATTAATCAATTTCTCAAGTATTGTCCTCTTAATGGCTTTTCCCTAAGGGAAAAATAGATTCAATGCCATTGTATGCTGTACAGAAATGAAAGGCTTTAAATGAATGAAACTGAGCCATATTGTAACTTAATTGCTTTTACAAGGTAATGTACAGGTTTCTGAGCAAATCACTGTGTGTTAATGGGTGTGGGAGAGAGTTTTTGAGGAAGTTATAATCAATGAAACAAAGAGATATATGCATCCAAGGAACACTGAAAATGGGAAAGAGAGGGAATTATGTCGATGATGATTGTGTCTGTCTTTCCTCTGCATTGCGTATTTATTCTGCTATTTTAAAGAAGCAGGATAACACTGTGACTAACAGGTTGGGGAGATGAAAGAATGCAAATGTTTTCCCATTATCCTAAGTATTCTAATCCTGGTGAATCTACGAGGGTTTGTGCCGTTTAGTGTGCATGACTAGAGGAACATGTGGCTGGACTGCTGTGTGACTCTGATGAAGGTTGTCCTGCGGCTCAGTTCTTTAAGTTTGGCAGCTCCTACATATGTGCAGGTGGACCGCAGGCCGCCCAAGATGTCCCTGATGGTGTTTTCCACATCACCTTTGTAGGGCACCTGGACTGTCCTGCCCTCTGAGGCCCTGAAATCACATAAACATATGTACATACGATGCCCTGCTAACATCTATTTTACATCAGCAACCTACCACAATAAATTATCAGCAAATTCACCTTAAGCCTAAAATGAATCACCCTACGGTACAGTAAATATCTTGACTGTATAACTTTATCCACAACAATTTTTTTGTTTAAATATATGAAAACATTCTCACCTGTATTCTGCTACACCTCCCACATACTTTTTCATGGCTGTGTCTGAGCTCATCCCGTAGAACATCTTGAATTTCTTTCCATCTTTCTCAATGACATCACCAGCACACTGATCATGACCTGCAAGCATTCCTCCCAGCATGACAAAATCTGCCCCAGCACCTAATATAATATTCATAATAACAACAATGGGTTATATACAGTATATGTCCTTTATATATAATTATTATCATTATAGCTTACTTTAAAGTAAGGTTGTGCTCCCATTGTTACAGCATTAGGTACCATGTACTAACAATGATTTTTTTTACAGCATTTATTAATCTCAGTTTATGTTAATCTACAAATATACTATTGTTTATTTATAGTTTAGAATGCATTAACTAATGTCAAAATATCCAACTTTTATTTAAAAAAAAAAATAATTGTGCATTTAAAGGGATAGATCACATAAAAAAAATGTATTCTCTCACCATGACTTTTTCTTCTGCTGAACACAAACGAAGATTTTTAGAAGAATATTTCAGCTCTGTAGGTTGATACAATGCAAGTAAATGGTGGCCAAATTTTGAAGCTCCAAAAAGCACATAAAGGCACCACAAAAGTAATCCATACGACTCCAGTGGTTAAATCAATATCTTCTGAAGGGATATAATAGGTGTGGGTGAGAAACAGATCAATATTTAAATAATTTTTACTATAAATCTCAATTTCACTTTGACATTGGGCAGGGTGGAGAATCTATGTACTTAAATATTGATCTGTTTCTCATCCATACCTATCATATCGTTTCTACATATATAGATTTAACCACTGAAGTTTAATGGATTACTTTTATGTTGCCTTTATGTGCTTTTTCGACCTTCAGAATTCTGGCCACCATTTACTTCCATTGTGTGGACCTACAAAGCTGAGATATTCTTCTAAAAATCTTTATTTGTGTTCTACAGAAGAAAGAAAGTCATACATATCTGGGGTGGCATGAGGGTGAGTAAATGAGATAATTTTTATTTCTGGGTGAACTATCCCTGAACATTTGTCAAGATTAATACATTTCATTCAGGTATTGCTCATTGTGAGTTCATGTTAACTAACATAGTTAACCCTTAAATGCATGGCTTTTCACCAAACGTTATTACTGAAATGTTTCCCATGATCTTAAAAACCTTTTGATCTGAAGGCGTATGATTTACTGTTTGAAATATACAACAGCGTAAATGTAAAATGTGAAATTGTTTTTGTAGACAAAAATATAATTGTGCCACCATATTAATGTATTTAATTACAAAACCAAAAAAAGTTTTTGAAATTAATGACTTGGACCAAATAATAAAGAAAAGCAGCCAATAAGTGCCCAATATAGATGGGAACTCCTTCAATACTGTTTAAAAAGCATCCCAGGGTGATTCCTCAAGAAGCTGGTTGAGAAAATGTCAAGAGTATGTCTGCAAATTCTAGGCAAAGGGGGACTACTTTAAAGATGCTAAAATATAACACAGTTTTGATTAATTTATTGGATTTTGTTTAGTCAAAACATAATTCAAATATTTCCATTTATGTTATTCCATAGTTTTGATGACTTTGCTATTATTCTAAAATGTGAAGAACAAAATCTAATTTAAAGAATGAGACCCTAATATTTTGAATGGTAGTGTACCTCCGGTCTTTAGAGACCCAGCATGTATATCTATCACAAATGGATCTACAATATTCCCAGATAGTGTAAACTTTTCAAAGCATTTTCAAAACAATTAGAAAATAATAATTTTTCATATATCAAAGATATGACAAATCAAATCAAAGAGCACAGTTCATTACTTCCACTGAAATTTCATGTGATGAAACTAGCTGTCAAACACATACTGAGCCATACTTAACACAAAACCTACACAGAAGCTACACTAAGTATTTTCTCTCTTTTTGAGTGTAAATAGATGCAGAACTTACATAATTTCAGCAACTTTTAGTAATTAAGCAATTATATATTTTTGTTAATATTTATTTATTAAACTATTGGTAAGAAAAAGGTTGAGCAAAACTAAAGAGGTGAGACGTATGCATTTAAGAGTAAAATAATGTTAATACAACCTTATTGCAAAGTGTCACAAAATATGTATTTCATATGTGATGATAATCAAATGAAGACTATGAAAACTGAACTCACCAAAAGCTTTGGCAACATCTCCAGGGCAGCTACAGCCTCCATCCTAGAGAGGAAATACAAAAGTTTTACAACAAGCTACTACTAAATAACGAAGATTTGTTTTATAGTCACGGTACTGTAAATAGTATAGGATTGAGGATGCTGCCCTCTTGTGGTAAATTGTGGCTTTCCATCTGTCAGCGCACGTAATGCAATGCTAACATGCTAACGATTAATGTAATTGTAGAGGTCTCACAGAGATGATGTGTCCCTTGAGTCCGTGAGCAGAGTCGGCACATTCAATGACAGCGCTCAGCTGTGGATAACCCACACCCGTCTTAATGCGGGTAGTGCACACAGAACCTGAATATCACAGTGTAATCAAACATAACAAACATGCTTCAGATGAAGCAATATGTTTATATGTCGAGGGATGGTTTCAAACGTATAGAGTTTTTTATTATAAATATGTAATAACATATTTTTGAAAATAGCATAAACCGGAAATTCAAAAACTGATACCTGGCCCAATGCCCACTTTAATGATATCAGCTCCAGAAAGGATCAGCTCCTCCACCATCTCCCCTGTCACAACATTTCCAGCCTAAATGATCAAAATCATTGTCAACATATTTCTGTAGTAATACAAACATTCAAAATGCATATTTCTTTAAAACTGAGCAAAATCCTCTTGTATCTCACCATGATGGTGTGGTTAGGGAACTTCTCCCGAACTCTTTTTACAAACTCGACAAAGTGCTCTGAGTAGCCATTGGCGACATCCAGGCAGATGTATTTGATGAGAGGAATGGCCTCCAGGATGCTGCAAAGTTTATCCAGATCTGCCGCTGCACTGCCTGAGCTCGCTGCAATATGCTATGGATGAGAAGAAAGATGCTTAATTAAACAGCAAAATGGCATGTAACCTACACACATGCACAACATATAATATATGCTGAGCAGATCAGAATCTTTCAGCCAATAACAGGCTTCAATGACAATGCATATTGCCACTGTTGAAAGCAGTTTTTCAGCAACGATACACTATACAGTATACACTTGATGTACAGTATGACTAAATATGGTAAAGTTGCATGCGTGGATGGATGGATGGATGTATGGGTGGATGGATGGATGGGTGGGTGGGTGGATGGATGGATGGATGGATGCACTACTAAATAAAAGGAGACTTTTACATCGATAAGAAAGTCAATTCTGGAAATTAACCTCTAGGCATTCTGGATGACTGGCTGCAAAAGTCTTCCACTCCTCTAGGGAGTAGTGCTTCTGAATGGCTGTGAAGAGAGTGTGCTGAAAGACAGAGCAGAGAGATGTCTGAGAGCCCAAGTCTGGCACTGAGACAGACCGAAATATAAGAGTATCTTAATCCCAGTTCATGGTAACGGGACACAGCTAATTATGTTTCAGCGAGATCTTGATAATCACTGCGATCATCAAAACTTAACAGCAAACAGTAAGTGTTTCATCACTTACTTTGCTTTGTTTAAGAAAGCTCTCACCTTACTGAGCACCTGTGCCATCTCAAAAGTGCCAGTGGTGTCCATATTAGCAGCAATGATTGGGATGCCATTGTACGTCTGCTTGGAGTTCCGGAATGTGAAGTTCCTCTGCAGGTCAACCTGCAAAAACAAAGCATTCAGAGCAAATTAATTTCCATTCACAATGTAAACATACAGAATCCCTTTACCTAATATTTCATAGTCCTATCCAATGCAGAGCTGTATATGTGACAGTCTAAAGAGCCTTGCATTATTTTAATGGATGGTGACATATATAACCAAAACATCCTGTGATCCTATCCCATTTCCCTGATCTATTTAATGGTTACTGAAACAATTTAACAGGAGACATTCTCTATTTCAAATAGTGGTTACTTGCATTGTAAATACTGGATTTGTACATTTTCTGAAGAATATTTGAAAGGTGCTTGCAAAATTTGCAAAGCTGTTTCTAAGATGTTCTGTGTGGCTTTTTTCATGTTGCTATGCAGTTGCTATGGTGTTCTAGGTTGTTTCATACTGGTCCAAGTCAAAAGCAAACATCCCCAAGTCTTCATGATATTCTATTCCCTCTATATGGCTTGGATCCATATCACTGTTTCCTGTTTTATCATCTCGAAAGCTAAAACTGAAGTAAAGTCTGATTGCTTCGAAAAGTAATAGCACACCTCTGCTCAACAAGCCCCACAATAGGAGGTATCATTAAAGAAATATTCCAGGTTCAATACAAGTTGAGCTCAATTTGTGGCATAATGTTGATAACCGCATAAAAAAATGTCTGAAAATCATTTTCTTTAAAAAATAAAAAAAAAATCACAAATCTAACTTACAATGAGGCACTTACAATGGAGGTGAATGGGGCCAATTTTTGGAGGGTTTAAAGGCAGAAATGTAAAGCTTATGATTTTATAAAAGCACTTAAATGAATATTTCTGTAAAACTCATTTACTATAATTTTTATAGTCATTTTAGGATTTATTGGTGTAAAATTGGCTATAACTTTACACAGAAAAGGTTAGTAAATTAATTTATGACACTAAAATCATGTTAACATTCACATTGTTTAGGTCTTGTGGCTGTACTTATTAATCTGTGAGTATTTTAACGTTTACGGATTGGCCCCATTCACTTTCATTGTAAGTGTCTCACTGTAACTCGTAAAAGATGGCAAAATCATAAGCTATCATGCAACTTTTGTTTAAGAAAGGAAACTTCTGTGAACAAATTTGGTTACTCATTCCATTATAATTTATGCAATACAAAATGACTTATGTGTGTATATAACCTATAATATGCTTTTCTTGTCTCATCCCGATGTTTTCCTTCATACACAAAAGTTTTTTTCCTATTAAATTCATGGATAGGTTTAGGGTTTCTGTAAGGGGTTAGACTTTAGATTTGGGGTAAAACTAATGCTTTTGTACCAGTTTGATTCAAGCTTGAATCAAGTTTTAAATCAAAACCTATAAGTTACATAAACCACTAAAGTGGCAAGTATTCCCATATATTGCATAAGATCCAAAAGGTTTTTGTTTAAGCAGAGACTTAATAACAGCTTATAATTTGAAATGTGAGTTAAGCCAGAATGTGACTGTTTGACAGGCTGTTTTTAAAAGATTGCTTTATCTTATGAAGGCCCTCAAGTTCAGCTGCGTCCATTTCATTGGTTTTATCTTTAGTTCATTTGTGCTGAATCATTTATTAGATTGTTAGAAAAAAAGCTCTGTGAGTAGTTACCTGATATCCTGTATACAGAGTATACATGCACTCTCTCTCTCTCATGCTCAAATGTCGGTCCTTAATCAGTCATTTCCAGTTCCAGAAAATGCTGCACCCACATCAGTTAAACTATATTGCTCTGTGAATATATAATTGTTTTACTGCAGTGGAAAAACTCATCTATAAAAACTAATCTACAGTATAATGCATTTTTGGCATTGTACTGAAAACAAAACCCTACAAATTACTTTACAAAAAAGGATTATCTGGAAACTACTCTGTTAATGTGTGTTATTTACTATTTATTTTGTAATTATATTTAATAAATCTTTAAAAAGATGTATTTAAAAGCCCAAAATGACATTTAGTAAAATCACTTATCTTCTCTTAAATTTTCCTATGCTGCTCTCTTTTGTGTATCTGGATCCCAGTTTAAAAATCCCTGATTTGCTTAACTGCAGTTTTGTTGTTAATTATTGTTGCACTTTGAGGATAGACCAGTGATTGATCACTGCAGTTTAATTGAAGGCCCTCGCCTACTGTTCTGTCTATATTAGGCTGTTTATCATCACAGTCCCCATTACTGCCTAGGAAATCTCCTCTGAATATAACAGTCTGAACACTGAAAAATCAGTAAAACTTTATGATAAGGTTCTATTTGTAACATAATGCATTAGGTATCATGAACTAAAAATGAACAATAATTCTTACAGCATTTATTAATCTTGGTATTATAAATATGTAAAATATAATATTTAAAAGTACATACAAATGTAATATTTAAATATAACTATTATATACAAAAAAAAAAACTAGATTAATGCTTAAAACAAGAAACAACAATGGCAGCACTCTACAAATAGGTTCAATTTGTTAATGTTAGTAAATGCATTGGGTATAATAATTTATTTTACAGCATTTTTTTAATCTTGTTTAATGTTAATTTATTGCTTGTATATTTGTTCAATGTTTATAATGCATTAACTAATGTCGTTGAATACAACCTTATTATAAAGTGTTACTAAAACGGTTTGCAAACGGGAAAAATGATTAAGTCTACAGTATATTCTTTGAAAACCTTTACTCTTTATATCTTATGTATTTTTGCTTTTCAAACAAATGTATCATGTTTAAATTATTTTATTTATATTTTTAATGTAAACAAACAAAAAAAACTTTGTGTGTGTGTGTGTGTGTGGGCGGGTTTTAGTGGTTTACGAGGATAGTTTTTTAGGTTACAAACTGGTAATTACAAGGGTATTATGCTATAAATGTGGTTTATGAGGACATTTCTAGTGTTCCCATAATTCAAATCGCTTAAAAAACATACTAAATTATGTTTTATGGAAAATTTTAAAAATGCATAAAGTTTTTTTGAGGGTTAGGTTAGGTTAAGGGGATAAAATCTATAATTCGTACAGAATAAAAATCATTATGTCTATGGAGAGTCCTCATAATGATAGCTGCACCAACCGACGTGTGTGTGTGTGTGTGTGTGTGTTGTGTGAGTGAGTGCACGTGAAGTAAAACAGAATATGAATCAGTTAATGTTGTATCGTTGTTGGGACAAAAGGCTGACAACTTAACATACTCTAAACCAATGCCGTTGAAAGAAGACAAATACCTCAACTCGTGGATTCTGAAATTGCTTCTATAAACTAAAAATACTAGAGAAACACAGTTAAGCAAGATGTTAAACCGCAGATGTTTAAGTGGCATAACTGGGGGGGAAAAACGGTTGAAAATATGTTTTGTTGAAAAAGAAAAGAATAGGTTAACCTCATTACAGCTCAACACTAGTCTTTATCAACTAAATGTGTGGAACAGGACACTCAATAAGTACAGATGATCAAGTAAGTGTATGTGCATGTATGATTTAGTGGGTAATTAATGGGTGGACTGACTGTTCAAGTGTAACAACACATTGGGATCTGCCTCTATTTATCACACAGCGTGCCACATGCCTATTTTTAAACATGTTTTGAGGGCACCAGCTCTTAGGTTGCCTTTACTTCGTCTGGTCAATTGTCCTTGCAAACCACAAACTATGCTGGGCTTCTTTCAAGACATATCAACACCACTAAATAAATAAAAGCCAACTCATTCTGGAGCTCTGGCTGCTGATTGACCTTGATAAACTAAATATGGGCCCTATATATATATATATATATATATATATATATATAAACAGTACTGCCAGCCAGACTCCATTAAGGTCATTTGGATTTATATTTCCCCCTTCTGAATTTAAATGAATCATTCAAGGTTTAATATAACAAGCCCATTGACATGGATTTTTTTCTAATACACAGACGCCAAGCAGACAGTCAACCTTACCTCAGACCTGCTCTTCAGACTGCTCCTTTTTGGTCTGAAAAGGACATCTTTGAAGTCCAATTTCAGGTCAGCATCCACCCGGGGCATTGTGACGGGCCTTAGAGTGGAGGAGAGTTTCCAGAACTGGGCTGGTGCAGTTACTGTTCCAGACCTCCAGACACCAAAACCGATCCAGCAGAATAACAGCGTATTTATAGTTTAGAAAAGGCCATCACTGTCCAGGCCTCCATGGCTTTATTTGGCAAGACCTGTATTCTCTCTCTCTCTCTCTCTCTCTCTCTCTCTCTCTCTCTCTCTCTCTCTCCTCTTTCTCCATGGTCCCCCCTCCTCTTGCATTCAGTCTGGAGTGGCAGCAGCAGCGATAGAAGTGTTTTCTGTGTGGCTGCCTGACACATATAAGCGCACACACACCAAACACAGAAATGCAGTGACTGCAGTCCAGCTCTGCACTGCAGTATATGTGCCCACAGCACCTGCTGTCCAGCTGGGGTATTGCTCCTCTGAATCAATGAGTAATCTCATTGGAGGAAGAGGGAGGAGGAGAGAAAAATTAAGATATCTTATTAGTGTCTTCAACATAGGTGGTGGGCTTTTGCTGTTGTCTAATACGGAGAGTTGTATCATGTGGGAAAGTGAGCCTCACACTGTTAATGTATTGTTTTATATGGCATCCCATAGTATCACATAAGATCATATTGTTTTGTACATTGTACCTTAGCATTGTGACAATTCTACATGTTATGTTAGTTTGTTTGTTAGTATTTATGTTGTGTTGTCTGTTGTATGTGATGTTGTGTACTAACTGCTGTGAATCGAGTCCAAAACAAATTTCCCTTCATGGGGCAAAAAGTATATTTAATTCAATAAATAATAATAAAAAAATCTATTCCAGGCCACCCTCAAGTCTCCACGATATTCTGGTTGTTTATACATGGTTTGGGGTCCTCAATTCAATGTAGGTCCAATTGATTTTTTTACAGGAGAGAAATGGAGGTCTTATCACTCAGAAAGGTAATAGCACATAACTCTTCATAAAGGCACCAATTTGAGGTATCATGTCTGATCAACTTGATATGTTTCTTCCAAAAGTTCTGGTGCCAAACAGATTCTAGTCTCATGGAAACCAGGAAGTACCTTTGCATAAACATTAATGAGCCTGATCCAGAGGATGCATTTTCCCTCTAAGATAACATTTATACTCCAGTGGCAGTTAAGCTTGGGTTTGGAGTAGGATGTCTGGTTAACAAAATATTCTGTTGCCTCTTACATTACAACAAATAAAAAAACTCTTTGTTTCAACAACACTTCCAGCTTCAGCCACTGGGGGCAGTGGTTAAAATTTCAGTAAGCACAAACCGATTTCTGCTTAAGAACCTTCTACCTAAATTCTCAATAAGAACATTTTGCGCAAACAATGCAGGAAGTGTTCTAAAATTGTATCTAGCAATTCAGTCCACTGGCGGCCATCTTTGGAACGCTCCCAGGAAGCTATTTCAGAGCTATTTCCAGTCATGAAAGAGCAGCTCCTATCTACATGAATGGTGCAAGACCAAAATCTCCAAAATGGTTGGTCAAGATTTCAAAGAACATATTTGAAATCAGCAGTAAAATATGAGAACAATGTATCATAAAATGTGCTTCTTTTTGTATCATTTCCCCAGCTTGTATAGCTAATCCTTATGCGTGCTCTCGAGTTGGCTCTTTTACCTGTAAGGCGGGGCTTCCTTTCTACGTCCGTTGACAGATGTAGTTTTCTCCCATTCATTCTAATAGAAGTGGCCCATCTCTGCTAAATAGTCTCTGCAGTTATGTGCTGAAGTTTAATACTTAATCTATCTACTCTTATCTGTCTTTATTCAAATCTCTAACTATGAGCAATAACAATAGTTCTGCACCATAGTAAGCAACACAAAACTAATTCTGTGTTGTGTTTTAGTAATTACATACATTTCTTTATGACAATGTATCAGCTGCAGCTTTATTATTATTTCCTTGTCTATAAATTACACTGAAAAACTATGAAATTTAATTTCACTGTATTTGTGCATATTGCTGGAATTCCAATAAACCTGACTTGCCTATTAACAGAACCATGACAACTGCATCACAAATGTCCTAACTGTTAAAACATTTTAAGAATTTGTGAATTTTCCAACAAATATGAAAATAACTATAACTATATATAATACTTTCTAGTTTCAATTTCACTTTTAGCCACATGTTTCAGTATATCTTATACATCTCATTAAACAATGGTTTTGTTCAGGTTAAGAAAAAAAACTAATTAAAATATAAAAGTCCACAATTATATATTTTAAATAATTTTTATAGTTTTTCATTTAATAATCAATCTAGTCAAGTCTCTGCCATTAAAAATTAGATTCAAACAAAACTTAAAACAAAAGTCTAAAAATCCCATTGTAATCCTCAATAGAAATGAGTGGTTTAAGCCACTCCATCCAGCTTAAGTGTCCAGGCTTGAGCAGGTGAATAGGGCAGATCCGTTATCAGCACAATCAGTCCCGTTGCATGTAGAGGAGCCCATTTCAAAGGCTCAGATGTACCCAACAAAGTCACCTAAACACAGATGCATCATTAACGCCAAGATCTTCTTTCATATAGAAATGTTACATTCTATTAATTAAATAATACACATTTTTTTCCTGAAACAAATGTATCCATAACATCAAATTTCTGAGGTTCTTGTAAATATTTACCACAGTTTTGTCTGACGTTTTAGGTTCAGAGAGCTGAAAGGTATACTGCATGGGTCTTGAGGTAAAGATGGCATACACAGTGGTGCCTTTTGAGGTGTACCTGGAATTGAAGGAAAAGTTAAAGACTAAAACTAATGATGCATTCACAGCTTTAATATATATATGCCACAGGCTAACTAAGGCTTCAGAAGAGAGACTAGAAGAGAGACTCAGCGCAGAAGAATCTTAAGAATTTTAGAAAGCATCAACTCACCAGACAGGTACGGTTGATTTCTCAGTCTGTACTCTCCAAGGCTTTGTTGCATAAATGGCTTCCCCATTGATCTTCATCCAGGCTCCAACGTCTCTGAGACGTTCCTCAAAAACAGGTGGAATCATGCCATCTGGCTGGGGCCCCACATTCAGAAGGTAATTGCCCCCCATGGCCACTGTGTAGACCAGGTCCTATGGTCACACAAAATTAGAGATCGAACAATGCATTCCACTGATTTCAAAGGGTGAATTCAGGTGCAAAACAGCACCGACATCAAATGTGAATGGCAAAACACTCAATTATACATACTCAATGGAAGATATTTCACCTAAAGTTCAAAAACTTCAAATAGTCCAAGTTCAAAGCTTAAGTAATGATGTCCAATTATGCAAAACGCCTCAAGTTCACGCAATGTGAAGGAACTCATAGCGCAGTGGATGATGAGCATGCACTGGACAAAGATATTTGCTGAAAATGACTACTCATATGTCTTCAGAATATATAGAATATGACACATGAGCAGCATGAACTAATTTTATGATATTTAAGGATCTTTCTTGGATTTCCACTGTCATTGTATTGATAAGCCCATGATTTAAAACATCTCCTTTTATGTTCTACCTAAGAAAGAAAGTGTTTGGAACAATACGAGCATAAGTGAATTATGACAGAATTCTTCATTTTTTGGTGAAATATTCCTTAAATGCACTCAAGATCAGCCACATGTAATGGCAACATATCCCACCTTTATTATGTACGGTAGATCCATTAGTTGGTTTAGCTCCATATTACGACGATAACCCCAAGAGTATGTGTCCACTGATGTGCATTTCTCCCACTTGTGACTAGGTAACTTCCCTGGGGTGAATTTGTCAGCACAGTTGTAATAACCTCCATGTTTACAGGAACAGCCCGCCCCCCATCTGTCATTAACCACAACTACATCCTGTAAAGAGTGTAATAAAGCAGTTATTATAATTTGAATTAAAAAATTTAGACCCTTTTCCAAAATAAGAATGATATTGTGTACAGTCTTACTTTGACCGGACTATCATTGTAGAGCCAGGCTAGAAATTCTGTAGAGTTCCAATAGGTGTCAGGTGCTTCCCAGTCCCCATCTGACCATATCAACTCTGGCTTATACCTGAAATGAAACAACACTTTGCCATCTCACTTAAATGTTTGTTTAAAATGCTGTTGTTTAGACAGACATAAATAAAACTGAAAGTCAGGCTTACATCCTGTGCAATATTTCTTCCTTACATAAAACGGTTCACTTCCTTCTCAATCATATGACTGATGTAATTTACCTCTTGACCAAATTGTAGAGCTCTGGCATAAGTTTGTTGTTAACAAACTCCTGGGTCTTGAAACCAGCCTGCTTGTCACTCAGGTAGAGGGGGTTGAACCATTCAAATAGAGAGTTGTAGAGTCCATAATGCAGAGATCTAAGGAGCATAAACTTTATGTTGTGTTTGGGTTTGTTTGAATCAGGATAGACTGCTGTAAATTAAGATTTTTAATACAGATTTTGCTCTTATGGAAAGACATCGGTACTTTTATTCACCAAAGTGTGCAAATACCTACAAACAGACATACCTTTTCCTTATTTCTACGCCCAAATCTGCAACAAGATCCCTGCGCGGTCCATTATCCACTGAATTCCAGTTCCAGGAATTTGGGGAACCCCAGTTGGTGAACCCTTCGTGATGTTTGGCTGTGAGCACCACATATCTGTGCAAAACAACATTATATGCAAAAACATACAAATAACATGCAAATGTGTATCTAACTTGTCCTAAATACGCACTTTGCTCCTGAAGCTTCGAATATTGCTGCCCATTCAGAAGGATCAAAAAACTGTGCGCGAAATCCAGGTGCGAAATCCGCATAGGTAAATCCAGGTGGATAATTCTTGGCCATGTACAGAATATATTCAGCTTTGTGCGCGCCCTGCCAGTTCCACCAGAACCACTCGCTGCCGAACGCGGGCACAGAAAACACTCCCCAGTGAATGAAGATCCCGAACTTCGCATCGTCGTACCATTCAGGCAGAGGTCTTGAGTCCAAACTAGCCCAATCGGGAGTGTATCGTGCTCCGATTAACGACACACATGATAACAGACAAAGAAACGGTGATATCTGACTCCGAGTCACTTCCATTATTTAACAGAACTAAACTCCAGTTCAATTTGCAGATGTGAGCGCGAGCATTAATGAGCAAAAGTGAGCCTACACCTGCAATAACAGTGAATAGAGGTTAACGCACACTGACGTCTGCACAAAAAAGCTATTCTAAATATTTCTTCCTAGATCTATTTCAACTAATCATAGCGATGTCAGATCAAATCTGAACAAAGATGGTTTTATTTCCTGGTTCATCATATGACATAAAACACGTGACCAAAACACACGAACAGGCTTTTATGAAAGAATGTGCTTCCTTTTAAAGGTGCACTCCATTTTTTTTTTCCTCGTTAAAAAAATGTCAATCCTGAAGACATTAATTGTAATTTTGCAGTTTATGTAGAAAGTCATGACCACTCATATTAAAATGTAGACTCCAGTCATATCAGTAACCTTATAAAAGCTGTTTTATTCTACATGGAGAGGGTCCACACATGGGGCTGCCATGTTGTAAGAATCACATGACCAGCCGAACACTACTCACTTAATCTCAATAACTGTCTGGTTAATTTTGACATTTTCACTCATTGATTAATGTAATCATGGGTGACTGTAAATACTAAATATGATAATAATAATTCCTTGCATTTATATAGCACTTTTCTAGGCACTCAAAGCGCTTTACATAGTATAGGGGAGTCTCCTCAATCACCACCAGTGTGCAGCATCCACCTGGATGATGCAACAGCAGCCATAGTGCGCCAGAATGCCCACACCAGCTATTGGTGGAGAGGAGAGAGTAGAGTTATGTAGCAAATTCAGGGATGGATATTATTAGGAGGCCGTGATAGATAAGGGCCAATAAGATTTTTAATGACCACAGAGAATCAGGACCTCAGTTGAACATCTCATCCAAAAGACGGTGCTTTATACAGTATAGTGTCCCTGTCACTATACTGGGGCATTAGGACCCACACAGACCATAGGATGAGCACTCCTGCTGGCCTCCCTAATACCACTTCCACCAGCAACCTTGGTTTCCCCAGGAGGTCTCCCATCCAGGTACTGGCCAGGCTCAATCCTGCTTAAATTTAGTGGGCAACCATGCAAGAGCTGCAGGGTGATATGGCTTCCGTAAATAACTACAATGGCATCTGATACTGTTATCTATTGATTTTAACTGATGCTGCATCCAAGCCGCTCTGAGTCAGTGCAAATCCAAGATTAAACGAAGACAAAAGTTACTGAGTGCACATTTAAATAATTTTTGTCATGTGCCAACATAATATTTTATACACTTTCATACCTGTTTTTCATCGTAATGTGCATTAAATGTCTTTATATATGCTTGCTTTAATAATAATAAATGTTATGATTTAATGGCCTCTGTTGCCTTTTGTAAAATGAGAAATGCCAGTTATTGTAGATAATGAAAGAGAGTCAGCAGTGAGTTATTTTTATATATATATGTATATATATATTTTAAAACATATGTGTAGTTGCTTTGCAAATAGCAAAGATAATGAATATAAAGGCTAAACATGATAGTTGCATAAACACAATTGAATAAATAACCATTTTTTCTTCTTCTTTTGTAGCCAACTGAATAAAAAAATAATAATAATTATATATATATATATATATATATATATATATATATATATATATATATATATATATTGTGGTGTGCTATGACAAAACAACATACTTCTGGGACAGACAACATTCTCACAATGGTAACACTTTACAATAAGGTACCATTCGTTAACATTAGTTAATGCATTTGGTATCATGAACTAACAATGAACATTGTGGGTGGCTGTGGCTCAGGTGGTAGAGCGGGTTGGCTGCTAATTGCAGGGTTGGCGGTTTGATTCCCAGCCCACATGACTCCACATGCCGAAGTGCCCTTGGGCAAGACACTGAACCCCAAGTTGCTCCCAATGTTAGGCTAGCGCCTTGCATGGCAGTGCTGCCACCATTGGTGTATGATTGCATGTGTGAATGGGTGATTGGGACACAGTGTAAAGCGCTTTGGTAACCACAACAATGAACATTAGATTTTTACAGCATGTACTGATCATTTTTAATGTTAGTTAATAAAAAAATTAATTGTTAATTTACGTGAGTTCATAGTTCATTAACTAATGTTAACATATAGTAACTTATTTTTTAAATCAAAAGTTGTAAATGTTGAAATTAACATTAAGATTAATAAATGCTGTAAATATATTGTTCATTGTTAGTTCACGTTAACTAATTTAAATTATGTAATGTAATTGTAAAGTGTTACTCTCACAACACCGTTAATCATGGCATTTAAGACAGATCACATATGAGATGGTGCTTGGCACACAAATGCCATGCCCCATTGAATAGTCTGTTGGGCCCTCATTGTCATACAGCAAAATATGTTATTTCATAATTAACCAATGCAGATTTATACTAAATCAAAACCAAGTGTAAAGACAATCAAGTACTTAACCGTTTTTCCTGACCCACAAATAATCTCAAGACAAATGGCTATAGTTTGAAATGGAGAACACTGTGTAAACTTGTGTTTTACAACTTACCAAAGACCTTTCTTTTGATATTAATTTGGTAACCATTCAAAAAAAGTGCAACAGTGCAAATCAATCTACAATAGTGGGCCATTCTCTGCAAGCTGCCTTGCAACAATTTGCTTTTCATCCTGGGTATCATCCTGTTCAGCAACACTAGCGCTGGGCTCAGCTTCATCCCCTTCCACCATGAATACAGGCCAATCGGAGTCTCTGGTAGCCCTCTCCATAGCCTCTGATTGGATGCTGAGGTTCAAGGAGGAGGGGTTGTCATTAGTTGTAGTAACAAAAGTGCAGCCATCACAAAGTCCATATCGCTTCATTCCTTGGGATACAATGCCCGAGAACACTTGCCGACAGCCTTTGCAGACTATGGGCCATGTGGACCGATGGACCTGTAAATGAGACATGCAAAAACTAAGACACTTAAACATGTTGAAATAAGAGAAACTCTCGCAGCCTAATCATTCATGAAATACTAATACTATGGCTGTGAAGATTGCTTCTGATTAAGATAACAATTAATCTCATGACATATTGGCATGACTAATTCTAAAAATTTGATTGTGCTGAAATTATATTGTTGTGTATTCAGTGTTAATACACGCAGTGTTAAGCAACAAAAAAATCGTATGTAGCAAAAATGTTTGCACTCTCCATTTGCATTCACTGTCAAAAAGATACTTTAGACTTTTAATTCTGAAAAAACATTTTCAGTAATACTTTTCATGAATGTAATTTTCGTACATGTATTACTGAAAATTAAATTCCATCATACAATCACTGTTTACTCTTGTTCAAAAAAATTTTACATTTACACAGTGTTGTATTATTCAAAAAAGGTAACTAGCTACAAGTTACTACTCTAAAATTGTAACATATTACTGACTTAAATACTTTGTCGAAAAAGTAATCACATTACAAATGACTAAGTTATTTTTTAACACTCTTCACAGAAAAGTTTTTGTTTTTCCACTAAACAAATTCAAAATACTATATTTCTAAATACTATATTATATTACTATATAGTCTATATTTCCTCCTTGTTCATTGACTCATGAGGAGGCACACAAACATCAGTGGTCACAAAATGCAAACAGATAAAACCGATAAACCGTGAAACTGAGGTTATCCGATCTCTTTTTTCCATATTGACAGTGGCAAAACCAGTAGTCGATAAGCTTGAAGCAGTAGAGACATATCCAACCGTACAGCCGCCATTCTTCTACACATTATCAGAGTAAGCATATCCTTCTCGTGTCCTCCTCTGTCACTGTGTTATTAACCCTGCATGTATGTATGAACCCACAATGACCAAGAACATTTGCCATTACACAAATGTTAAAGTGAAACCGTAATATTTTACGTTTACTATCAAATTAATTCTCGTTTAAATGGCGCATGTATATCACAGCTAGCGTTTAATCTTCAGGAGCTGCTGTAAAAGGTCCGACTCCCCAATGCGAGTTGCTAATGGCCTCAGTTCATATGGAGGGCTCTGGATTACTGACCAGAAGGTTGGGGGTTCAAGCCCCAGCACCGCCAAGACACCACTGTGTGGCCCTTGAGCAAGGCCCTTGATCCTATCTGCTCCAGGGGCGCCGAATCATGGCTGACCCTGCACTCTGACCCCAGCATAGCTGGGATATGTGAAAAATAAATAATTTCACTGTATATATGCAGAAATGTATGTATAATGTGTGACAATTGGGCAATTAAATTAAAAAAATTAAATTAAAAATTAAAGGGCTCACATAATTCAATGTGTATTCAAGTATCTATATCCACAGTAAAACGAGTCCTATCTCGGCATAACCTGAAAGGCTGCTCAGCAAGGAAGAAGCAACTGCTCCAAAACCACCATAAAAAAGCCAGACTACAATTTGCAAGTGCAAATGGGGACAAAGATCTAACTTTCTGGAAAAATATCTTCTGGTCTGATGAAACACAAATTGAACTGTTTTGCCATAATGACCATAGTTATGTTTGGAGGAAAAAGGGTGAGGCTTGCAAGCCGAAGAACACCATCCCAACCGTGAAGCATGGGGGTGGCAGCATCATGTTGTGGGGGTGCTTTGCTGAGGAGGGACTGGTGCACTTCACAAAAAGATGGCATCATGAGGAAGTAAAATTATTTGGATATATTGAAGCAAAATCTCAAGCCATCAAGCCAGGAAGTTAAAGTTCAGTTACAAATGGGTCTTCCGAATGGACAATGACCCCAAGCATACCTCCAAAGTTGTGGCAAAATGGCTTGAGGACAACAAAGTCAAGATATTGGAGTGGTCATCACAAAGCCCTGACCTCAATCCACTAGAAAATTTGTGGGCAGAACTGAAAAAAGTGTGAGCGAGCAAGGAGGTCTACAAACCTGACTACACCAGATCTGTCTGGATAAATGGGCTAAAATTCCAGCAACTTATTGTGAGAAGCTTGTGAAAGGCTACCCAAAACATTTGACCCAAGTTAAACAATTTAAAGGCAATGCTACTAAATACTAACAAAGTGGATGTAAACGCCTGAACCACTGGGAATGTGATGAGAGAAATCAAAGCTGAAATAAATAACTATCTACTATTATTCTGACATTTAATATTCTTAAAATAAAGCAGTGATCCTAACTGACTTAAGACAGGAAATGTTTTCTACAATTAAATGTCAGGAATTGTGAAAAACTGAGTTTAAATGTATTTGGCTAAGGTGTATGCAAGGCGTTTTCCCGGTGGGCCACAGGGTAATTTGGGCCAGCCCGCTGGCAAGTACCGGCCTGTCCTACAGGCGATAAAGGCGGCTGCCATGTGCTCCAACACATGTACTTTTGTAATCGGTTACACAGTGGCACAGTTTCCGTATGTGCGCATTTATTTTGTAACTCGCATGGAATTGATTATTTGACATACAAATCACAATAATGGTGACAACCAAAAACAACATATTAGGTTTAAGATGAGTTCTGAATAATCACAAAATGACAATTAACTGCAAGTTACAACAACTACAACAAAAGGAGCGTAAATAAAATTGGCAAACAGTAAAACTATTAGCAGTACATCATTAGCAGTACGTTATTAGCATAATTTATTCATACCGCAGGGAGCTGACATGCGGCTTGCTAAATAATGCTCACACCAGATAAAAATGCAGAAAATAAGCATGAAAAATATATTACTTTGTGGCTAATTGAGTCTTTGAAGCTTATTTTGTTTAAAGGATAGCAAAAGTAGTGCTTATCAAAGCATTGGGCTTTACACTTTTTCTGAAGAATAATCTGGGGAAGGAATTAAAACTGCACATATAAAGATGAAACAAACTCGCATAGATTGACAATTTTTTTAGATCATTTTTTTTACAAAGTATTGTGGGTAATTGACATGAAATTTTAAGCAGTGTCATCAGTGTCCTGCTGTGACACTTTCTTCATCTAACTATTTTAAACAACATGATACAATAATATATTATTATTTATTTGTTGTTTCCACAACCTCATATTAACCAAGACGATAGTTTATTTGACCTTCTGGAAAAAAGTTGAAAAGTGATTAAGATCTTTAAAAACTTTGAAGAAATGCTGACTTATCACAGCACCTAAAATACACACTTTACCTTGTACTTTCATGTACATTTTAACTGTTGGGGGAAAGAGTTTTCGTACACGTAATTTGTGTGAACTATAAAGTGCTTATTTTAGTGCTTTCTCTAAAAAAAATCCACTCATCACATTAACAGTGGCTTTACATGTTTTAAACTTATGACAAATTGTGCACTGTGGGGCCCATTGCCATGACTAGCAGTCAATAGAAATAACAGTCCAGTTTTTGAGATAATTAACCAAAGAATATATTAGTTACAGTTGTTTCTGTATATTAAGCTGGGATAAAAAGCATTTTAACACTGAAAAAAAGTTACATACTTCAGCTTTAACTGTGTGAAGCAACTTTAACGGCATTTAACTTTTAATCTTTTGTTTAACTTGAAGATTTCACCCAAAAATGAAAATAAGTAACTTTTTAGGTAAGATACTCACTCTCATATTGATCCAATCCCATGTGACTTTCTTCCATGGAACACAAAAGGAGATGTTAGACTGACAGCCTCAGTCACTATTCACAATGTATAGCTTGTTTGCAGTCACGTGATTCCGATGAGCCGCAAAATTCAGATGGAGGGCAGGAAGTGCAAAGCAGAATGGACAAGATGGAGGAAAGTCCATACTGTACTAGTTTAGACGCTATTATGAGAGAACGGTATAAACAGAAAATCACAACATATGTTGGACGTGATTCATATGTTATGAAGAGGAGTGATTGTTCAACTGAATTAAAATGGTTGCCTGCCATCGAAGCGGTAGATATAAACAACTACATTGTCCTCCAGACATCCTTCTACTCCAGAAAACAAATGAAAGCATACAAAAGTATGGAGGCATACAACTCTTTTGTTAGTGTTTGGGTCAACAACCTTGGTAGCAAGGTGCTCCACAATGGCTGTCGTTTGGTTTTCGCCCGGGTAAGTGGGATTTCTTTTTTGTCCTGTGGATTAACCTAGCAACAAATTTTAAATGCTGCTGCGCCACTCGATGTTACGGATGTTTATTTTACATTATTATGTTAACCACTCTCAAAGGTCCGCAGGAATGCCACTAAAGACATGGATCATCGCGAAACAAGACGGAGAAGTAATTGCAATTGCATGGCAAGTTATTTACGTTCGCCTGTATTTTGTGTAACTGTTAAGTGTTAATGTGGTGTTGCTTGTACTAGCTATGGTTTTAAATATATCACCAGTGCACACATGTGCACACAAATACAATGTTCCGTTTGTGGTTAATAAAGAAATGTCTACTCTTAAGTTGCATTAACTTACCTTTGATGAAGTGGTCACTGCACACGCAAGCATTATCTCCTCCTGACTGCAGACGCAGAAGGAAACACTCTGTTCGCAATAAGCCATTTTTCTGGCATTTTCATTCAATTTCTTGCATTTGTTCCACCTTATGAACAAAACTTTTGGTACATGATAAAATCTCCTTCTGGTTTCCCAGTTTGTTCGATTTGAGCAACCGTCAACAACACAAAACTTAGGCAATTTGAGTTTTTGGTAGTGCTTCCTATGTAGAAAATCACTTCCTGCCCTCCATCAGTATTTTGTGCCACAGCAACGCAGTGACATCATGTGCAAACAAGCTATTGTGTGGTAAAAAGGATGTTTAGTGTTCCAAAGTAGAGAGAAGTCATAAGGGGTTGAAAAAAACAGGAGGGTGAGTAAATGATAGCAGAATATTATTTTTTGGGGGTAAAATGTTAACTTGGGCAGCCCTAATTATATTAATTAACATAATTATATTTCTGAGGGCTTATGAGGACTTACCGAAATAGCATGAGTTCGAAGATGTTCTTGACGTGTAAAACGTTTGCCGCAGACCTCACAAGGATAGGGTCTTTCTCCTGTGTGACAACGGATGTGCCTCTTCAAAATACCCTTTTGTTTGGCTGTATACGGGCAGAATGGACATTTGTGCAGTCTCCCTGTGTAAATGCACACATATTTTACCACACATTCCTACATATTTCTATCAAAATTCAAAAATGTAAGATTTTTTCAGTAGCAACACAACAACTCTTACCTGGATCATCCCCATACCAGTCATTTTGAATCTCCATACCACAGGGACCCCCGGGGCCAAGCGCCTCATCCATACGACCAAATCCAATACCATACCCCAAGCTCTGGGAGAAATGTTCATCACGGTTAGGGTTGCTTCCCCCTCTGAATAGCACATCTGAGAACTGTTTCATTGGAAATGATATGGAGGGATGTTCAGTGCTTGGAGTTGGACTAGTGTTAACCGCTCTTTCCCCATCATGTGGGCCATGATAAAGAGTGGTCTCTTTGGATTCCCGAGAAGACTCGCCCTCTTCATCAGGGTCATACTCGATTTTGGGGTGCACCAACCCCAAAAGCAAACCTGGGGTGGATGAGTTAACCAAACCTAGGCCTGGACTCCTCTTTATTGGGGCATTCATATGAGACAGGTTGGGAAATCCTCCTTGTGAGTTTTCGCTCTCTGAGTCTTTGCTACTTGTTGCAGGTGGTGTGGAGACGGCAGCCGTTGGAGCGTCATCAGGGCTGAGGGCCTCTGTGACCCGAGCGGCCCTTTTGTCTCCTTCAGAAGTGGAAGCCACAGGAGCATTAGTGACAGAAGCAGGGGTTCCTCTGTCATCCAACCCCTCATTAACTTTGAGTCTCTCTCTCAGTCCTTCCCTCTCCCTGTTACAGATCTCCAGGGATGACTTGATGTAGCCCTTACAAAAGTTCACCACATCAGTCATTTGTAGGTAGCTAGCAGCTGACATTATTTCGATGACATTGTCGCTGCGCAGGGCGAGTCTCCCTGAATACAGAAAGTCCAGGATGAATGAGAACGCCTCGGCTGTGACTATGTCCAGAGAGGCTGTGCTATTTCGTTGGCCATTGTCCTGCAGGTAATGCACAAGAAGGGCCCGAAAATAACCACTGCTGGCGAAAAGAATATTTCGGTGTGCCTTGAAAACGCGTCCCTCCACTATGATGCTGCAGTCACAGAAGAAGTCTCTCTTACGCTGCTCATTCAGCTCAGACAAGAGCCTAGACAGGTAGGAAGGAACCTCCATCTTTACTGCAGAGCCATAGGCTTCTCTGGCAGGGTAGATATTAAATAATAGATGAAAAACCAAGATGAAAGGCAGAAAAAAGTCAATAACATTTACAAGCCTTTGTGCCTATAACAAGTTTCAGAAATATGAACATTTGTTTGAACATATTGCTTTTGACTATATCAGCAGAAGAAATGGGAAGCATTTTCTCTTCTTTTTTACGCCTATTAAAAGGAATGTTCCGAGTTCAATTTGTTGTACAACGCATCACCATTTGTAGCACAAATTATCATTTCGACTCATCACTCTTTTACTAAAAATAATAAAAAAGGCAAAAACCGCAGTTACAGTGGGGCCCTTTCAATGGGAGTGAATGGGGCCCATCAATAAACATTGAAATACACACTTTTTCAAAAGTGTGACAGCACTAAATATTTTGACATGATTTGAGTTTGATAAATCTGGGATTTACATGTGTTACAGTGTTTAACAGATTGCAGGGTTTGCCGCCATTACATCGTAATGAAAATATTGTTAACATGTATATAGTTGTATATTGCCCCATTCACTTACATTGAAATTACCTTACTGTAACCGCGATGTTTTTTGTTTTTTTTTGTTGTTGTTGTTTTTTTTAAATAAACGAATAATTAACATGGCAATTAACATTATTCATTTTCTATCCTAACTATGCACGATTATGGTTAGTTGCATTTTATTATTTGCATTTAGCATTGCTTTCCCTGCATCAGAACAGAGCTGCAACCCACTGTCCAGTTCAGAACCACTGGAAGATTCAAGACACACTGTCAACATTAACGAACCAATCAGACTTGTGACATCTAATTTTGCAAGCGGCCCTTATCTCAGCATGAATATCAGAATCATGGGCTTTCAAGACAAAAGATTTTCACAGTAGTAAAGTTGAATGATCAATCTTAGGAAGCAGTAACGAACAATAGGAAGACCCGTCTTACAAAAAAAAAACAGCGCACACGAAACAAGAGTTAAAACACTTCTACTACCTCTGATACGGGACACGTTGATTTTGGACGTCGGTAATCTGTATATACATGAATTAAGGTTACTGTTTGCTCTTCTTGGTGGTCTTTTAAAAATGTCTTCCTGACTTCCTGTTTCTGCGTTGTACTTCCTGTCACTGCCTCAAAAGTCCAGAGCCGGGGGGCTTTAATGTACGTTAATTAATAATAATAATAATAATAATAATACGCGCATAAAATGTAGTCTAATTAATATGTATAAGTATTTAATGTTTGGACCAATGAAAATGAGAATCAGCAGGCAAGGGGGGGCTGAACAGTGCTTAACTGGCTAAAGTTAAATGTTTTTCCGCATGTCCTGTATTGTGCTTAGAAGACATTAAATAAAAATTAGCTCTGCCTGCCTTCAATTAGTTTTTTCAGATTGTAGTCCAAAAACCCGGAAGAGAATTCGCCATGGGTTCACTCTGTATTTTCTTATGGGTTTTTATAATGGAGGTTTTGAAATTATGAGTAAAATAAGGTCTGTGTTAAACATTAAGTTACGAAACGAGGACATTTTGTTCTACAATATAAATGATACATTTTCATACCTCAAACGTGAATTTTGAAGCCGTATTGAATTACATACTTATTTAAAAAAAAAAAAACATACAGCGTCTTCGAAATTCATGTTTGAGGTATGACTGTGTGTAATTTATGCTGAAGAACAAAATGTCCAAGTGTCATCAGATAATGTTTACCACAGACCTTATTTAACTAATAAGTTCAAAACCCCTATCATAATGCTGCTTTCCATTCAACTCGGAAAGCTGGATTTTCCAACTTCCCACTGTGAAAAGTGCAATGGAATGCCACTTGAAGTTGTAATTCCAACTTGGAATGTCATGCGGAAATTTTCAACTCTGATTTCGCCGAGAGGCAGGTGTGTGATGTCCAGTATTGGGTAAGTTACTTTTTTAAAAAAAAGTAATTCACTACTGATTACTGATTACTTTTGGGAAATTGTAATTAAATTACTTAATAATGACTTCTGGAAAGTAATTAGATTACTAATTACTTTGAAGTTACTTTCTAAAACCAATCAAATCTGCGAAAAAAAAACAAATGTGACGCTTTTAGTACTTTAAAATGACTGAAATATTAAACAAATTACAGCAATATGACAAAGACAGAAACTTGGCTAAAGAGATCCAATGCATTTCTAAAAATACAGCTTAACTTTCTTTTCTTAAATATGCTGTATTAGTATTTTCAGGTATGCACGCATGTGTGTGTGTCCGCTGTCTACAACTTTATTAGCTGTAGGGCATGTATATATACAAGTATGCTTGTTTACCTGTGTTTGTGTTTGTGTAAAAAATACAATAAAAGAATACTAATGAACTGAAAACCTTTCTGAAAACCCATTTGCAGACAGCTTTGATTGTATTTGATTGTGTATTTGAATGCTTGTTATTTCTTTTCGGTGTGCATATACAGGTTTGCTTGTGTGTTCCATCATGCATGTCTGTGTGCATGTATGTCTGTTTGTGTGTACATGTGCAGCATGTGTGTGTGTTTACACAACTTTACAGTGAGTGGACTATTTTTACCTCCCTGTTTGTGCTCGGATTGAGTCAGCTTTATCAGCATTCTGTTTGTGTTTTATTGTGTACAATACATACAGAACATAAAAAGCCGCTTGCTTGGCGATGTCTTTTTCAAGACATGAGCGATATATCCCCCTGTCAGACGGGAATGAGCACTGTTTTCCATATACATCCGAAACCAATCCCCTCTCCTCCTGTGACAGCTGCAGAGGGACACCCGATGGGGCGGAGTACGGATATTTGAGGAGGATTTGTCAGGGGCCCAGCCTTGCGGGCCTCAGCCAGGGCTGGGAACATGCTGATACAGAGCTCGCTGAGATTGATTGTGATCGCATGAAAACTTGAAACACTTCACTTTCATTTTCAATTTGAATAAGCAACTACACTTCGGTACAGCCATAGTAACACAGCTCACTCATCTGCCGTCACCTCGATACGTGTCCTCAATGCCATGGTGGTTTTTTAGAGAGCATACTCATTAGCTGACACAGCAACACATATAAAAGTACCAACATAGGAACGTAATACATTTTAAAATGCCATCGATCCATCCATCCATCTTCAACCGCTTATCTGAAGTCAGGTCACGGGGGCAGCAGCTCTAGCAGGGGGCCCCAAACTTCCCTATCCCGAGCCACATTAACCAGCTCTGACTGGGGGACCCCGAGGCGTTCCCAGGCTAGTGTTGAGATGTAACCTCTCCACCTAGTCCTGGGTCTTCCCCGAGGCCTCCTCCCAGCTGGACGTGCCTGAAACACCTCCCTAGGGAGGCGTCCAGGGGGCATCCTCACCAGATACCCAAACCACCTCAACTGACTCCTTTCGCTGCAAAGGAGCAGCGGCTCTACTCCAAGCTCCTCGCGGATGACTGAGCTCCTCACCCTATCTCTAAGGGAGAAGCCCGCCACCTTCTGAGGAAGCCCATTTCGGCCGCTTGTACTCGCGACCTAGTTCTTCCGGTCATGACCCAGCCTTCTTGACTATAGGTGAGGGTAGGAATGAAAATTGATAGATCGAGAGCTTTGCCTTCCGGCTTCCCTAGTACGTACTCCATCGGTTTCCTGCTGAGATTTTAAATTTTAAAATGCCTTTTTCTTTATTAATATTATTGTTTTAGTAATAAATGTGTAATACAAGTAATTTAATTTCATTCATTTCTGTAACTGTAATGAGATTATTATTTTGATACGTAATGTGTTACATTACCGAGTTACCGCAAATGTAATCAGATTACAGTAACACACTACACCCAACACAGGTGACATCACACAAACGTATTGGCGCCCAGGAAGATATACAAAATAAGTGATAAACATTTACTTTTAAATAATAAATAAGTATTATAAGTATAAATCAGTATTAAATAATATTGATAAAAAGTTCCTACATTACATGTTATTAAAATGTGTTTAACAAAAGTTAGCAAAGTAGCAGGTGTTCAAACCATGGTAAATTATACTATCTTTGATAATTGTACACCTGTAGCACAGATGCTAATGTTGCAGACTGTTTATAAATTGGGTTATTAAGAGATCTCTGGTGACAGTCAAACATCTGCTCAGCTAACAGAAGCATTGCAGTTTTGTTTCATATCTAAATATGGATATGGGAATGGAGGGCATTTATAGTTGGAGATCGGAGACATCAAGTGGAATATCCCACATCCGAATTGACTGGAACGCAAAATAAAGGCCCTATTCTAATACCCACACTTGCGGTCTTGGCCACTCGAGTACGCGTACATGCAACAGGAAGTAAGTGTTCAAGACAACATGCCAAAGCTCAGTGCATAACCCACACTAAATTCACACTAAAGCAAATACCACTTCAGAACGGTCTTTCAGGCTAAAAGTGTATCCCAGATTTCATTACGATCAGGAGCTCACATCCCACCTACCCGAGCGATCGTTATATTTTCGCCATGATGATGTTAAGGAAAGTTTTTCAACTTAAGTTATTTATTATAATCATATAGTGAAACGTAAGTGAAGCATATATTTAATTTAGTATAAATGAATATATTCAACATTATATGACGTGTTTGGATAACTTAATAGCAGCACCATAATTACAAAATATTATGTATATTTACCTCTTTGTTCTCCTTCTCGCCAGTAATCACTTTATATAGTTTGGTCTTGCCTAATACTGCTGGTCATTTAGGTCATTTATCAGCCAGTGTGGCAGACAATATATGGCAGTAAATATTTTTAAATTATCAACTACTACCACAGATTTCTTTCTAATTTGTAGGTATTTAAAATATACTTTTAACTTTTTTGATTTGTTGTATGAAAGCAGATACTGACAAGTTGTGTAAAGCAGTCTTTGGTTGTCTTATATCAGGGATGGGCAACTGGCGACCCGCGCGCCATATACGACTCTCTGTATTACTGAATACGGCCCGTCGGACAAGACTGAGGATTGAATTTATTTCTTTGAAAAAGGGATTATGTAAAGATTGCGTTCAGTTTATGATGTTATTACAACTATTGACCAGAAGAGGTCGCTTGTTCTTGCTCATCATTTAAGGTAAATTGAGCTAAATTTTACCCCCGATATTCGGAACTGCAACACTCCCGTTAGCTTAGCAGGGGTTTGACTCTCATTAGAGATGTTTCCTAGCAACCCAACTGATAAACAATGCTGCAGCGCTAGCATTTGTGCTACCGGTGTACGATTATCAAAAGAGATTATAATATTTTATATACCTGTTTCTGCAGGCATTTGTTAAACACGCTTGTCATTTGGAAAGGAACAAGTGTCGACATGTTTGTGTGGCATCATGCCCCTGCATCTCGGTGAAATCAGAGTTGAGAATTTCTGCACGAGCCTACAAGTTGTAATTCTGACTTCAAGATGCATTACATTGCACTTTTCCTAATCCGACTTTCCGAGTTGAATTAACTTTTCAAAACTTGATCCGACACTGAATGCTCAAGCAGCCTAATTTACATTTAGAAAACTCCTGATGTTGCTATAACAATGCAAAAAGCACTTACCAATTTACACACAGTCATGCAGAACATCTCCTGTTTTTAAATCCATAAGGATCTCTTTCTCAGTGGCGATAGCGGCAGTTATGATAAGTTCAGGCATAAGATTTATGAAAAAGTTGTCATGCTTCACTTGTAAGCATCAAGGAATACATTTTGACTGAATAAACTTTTTGTTCTTCTCTATTTGTTTGTAGATTAATTAAGAGTAGAAAGCGATTAAAAATATAAAGGCAAAAAGGTGATTGAGAATGAAAGGATGAAAAATATTTATTTATTTGGCATGTTAGGCCAGCAGAGCAGGCTTTGCTGGCCCACCGAATTTGCCTCTGCTTGAAATACATAAGACAAGTGGGTAAGGCAAGACCAAAACTGAAAGTAGGAATACTGGGACAGGGCCAACACCCATAGGGAAATCAAGAAGAAACCCATTGCAAATTAGACTTCCGGGTTCGCCTAAATTGATGTAATGGCCGAACAGCTCTGTTGAATGAAAAACAACCATACAGGCCCTACAGGATTGTCCTCTGTTGAATCTTATGAATACTCAAAAGCAGTATGATAATTAAAAAGACCTTTAACCCCAATATCAAATCTCAGGGGAAAGCTGAAATATTTCACTTATTGTTGGTTTCCACTGACATATATTTAGCACACTCCAGCTAATAATAATAAATACTTTATCTCTGCATTGATGTATTATTATTATTATTTTTATTATTATTAATATCATGAATTAATATTATTCAAATTTAAATGGCAGAAATGTTTTGTGTGACATTATTTATTAGGATATTGTATTTAACAAGTTTTATTTTCTCCACTAGATGGAGGTACAATCAAGTGCAGCTCAAGAAAGAGACCAGCTGGCCTCCTGCTTTCAAACGATGCCACCAGTTAAGAGACAGAGGGAAGGAGGAGAGTGGCCATTCTGAATGACATGCAGGAGAATAACAGATTTGTATATAGTGTGCATGAAGTCAAACATAAATTAATGGCAGAGCACTGAAATAGTCTGGTGGAAAAACCGAAATTGAAGACAAACTGCACTCTAAAATGTTACTGTAGTGGTGTGGGGTATAACAACGGTATAGATTCCCCCTTTTGTCCCATTTTTATTAATATTTCCTTTAATATAACTTATAATAATAATACATTCAAATAAATATAAAGGTTGATTTCCTCACAGTGATTTGGTTGAGGAGATGGTCAGGGAGTTGAGAGAAAGGTTTGATCAGTATTGTAGTAACCATGTTTTTTGGCAGAAGCCATAGTTTTGATGCAATTAACTATGGTGTTACTGCAGTAATATGGTGTTAATTTAGTAACCATGTGTAATTTTGTGGTTACTATGATTTTACTACAAAATACCATGGTGATACTGTGGTTACTGTTGTAAAACCATGGTTGATTTTTGTATGGTAAGGTTAGGATTAGGTTTAGGGGTTGGTGTAGTGTGTCTGTGAGACTCTTAATAAATGCATAAACATGCTGCAGGGAAGCCCCTATACTGTATGTTACTTTATAATGAGGAGTGTAAATAGCATCAACTATTTGCAAACAGGTCACATTGTCACTTTGGCTCATTAGTCTTGCACATTAGAAGTATGACCTAAAAAGGACCTTGCTATATTGGAATGTGCAGCAATACGTCACTGATACTGTTAACTGTTTAATCTTGGTTTATCCATGCTTTTTACAGATGCTTTCAAATAAATCGTACCAAGACACAAACACTTTTTCTCTGCCTCCATTAAATCTAGATAGCATATGCCATGGAATAAATACACTTTTTCAATGAAACATGATCATTCTAGCTGCAGTTAATGCTGTGACAGTGCCCTCAGTGATAACAGAGATTTTGCCACAAGCATGTGGTTGAACTGTTCTGGCAAAACATAGATGACATTGGAATGATAGAAGGTAACCGCTCGCCAAGAATCTCTCAAATTTGTTTCCAATTTGTGCCCACCACACAGGGCTATTTTTTAATTATTGTTTATAGAATGCATGTATATTTTTGTAGTCCATCAAATAGGTGAGTGCTCTTACTCAGGCCCATTCATTGTCAGAAAATACCTGTGCTGAATTGTATGACACGTCTCTTGTGTGCTGCAAACACCATCTGTTGGTATGTCACTTCCTCCATTTCACAATTAAGATCTGCCTACCATATGAGCCTAATATTACTGCAGGGGCCACAATGACGTATCATAAAAGACTTTATGAACACTGATGCTTTGTGACATTCAGGAGACAGGCTATAACATCAATTAGATCAGATAGTCAAGCCAGATTCGTCTCTTTTGCTATCCAATCACGATATATGTCAGTTTTGCACCAGTGCCTGGAAAATGTATCCACTTCAAAAATTGTACAAGTCTGGAAAAGTTAAACAAAGACATGCCTGTTTTCAAAGGGAAACATTTTCTTCCAGTTCGTAATCTGTAACAATTCACTGGCATTTATGAAACTGAACACTGGCAGTCTCTATCTCATCATGCCAACTGTAATTTTTGAAACATGATGTTAAACATTTATCATATAGCGGTACATAGATTATTTCATTTATATAGGTCTCAACTCTGGAAGTTGCTACCAGTTGATATTTGAGCAGCACAAACACATAGCATATTTAATAATATCTAAAAATATATTATTTAATGGAAAGATTTTAATCTTTAACATATTTTTTTATTTTGTATTATTTTTATTTATATGCATGTTTATACTGTTTATTTTATTTGTATTAGATATTATATTTTTTTTGACCATTTTATTCTTATATTTTGTTCTTTTTCAATGTAAAGCATCTTGACAAGCCACCATTTAAGGCGTTATATCAAAAATACATTTTATAGTAATAATAAAATTATAATTTACTAATGTTGTGATCTTTTTTCTTATTATTTTCAGTCAGAAATCCTAAGCTATGCCCAATGTCATAAATACATATTTATATAGCAAAATAGTTCATGATTTTTAAGTACATACAAATAAATATATTTATTTATTTAAATCATGACTATATTTTTGAGGGGGGAAATTAATTGATAAATTGCAATCAACTCTATAACCAGATTGAGGGCATAAATCCCTGAAGCAGTTGGCACTGCCAAGTGTTTCAACAAGTGCAAATTTACAGCACTGTAATACAGAACAAAGGGCAATAAATAGCATATTAATGAAAAACAGTTTATGCTTCAGCATAGTGGTCAGCTACAATTGCGAAGGCAAAATGACAACGGCACTTCTGCTCTGAAATAGATCCTGAGTTTGTAGAAGTGAGGACTGATGCCTTTACAATGCCCATTTCCTAACATGCCCCTACCGCCAGCTTGTGGTAGAAATGTCAGACCGTGTGCCCTACCCCCATTGTCTGTAGCAGAATATGTGTTTATTTGCTTTCCTCAGCCTGAAAATAGCTGCTTTTTAACATTTGGACCTAGATAAAACAAAAACGCAGTTCCTGCAGGCTGCGCCACACCCATGCAGCACAATCCACAGCTCTAAAAAGTGATTTTTAACACTGATGGGTCACCGGGTGAGTTATTTGTTTAGTGAATTTTCCCATGGTAAATCCACAGAGCACAAAGGCTTCATGGTGGCCCCTCTAAACCGCATGGTAGGCGAGTGGACATAAGCCGCCATACACCCTCTTTTGAAAATGAAATTTATAGCACCTCATAAAACTCAATTCATCCTTATAATTCCTTCAAACCAGAATGTTATGTCCAACTCCTGTAAACTTGAAACTGCCCTGAATCAAACACTAACGCTCATCCATCAAGAAATCGTGTTCACCCCAAAGTGAATGCTTTTGGTTCTCTGCTTCTAGATGTTTCATAAGTATGCGGAAGGGCTTTTGTTGTTAATACTCTCTGTTACTCATCTAATTCTGAGATGTTGGAATTTGAATTGAATCAGCCACAACACACAGAATGCTGCATTGGAAATTGACTTGTAATGACAGCAAGAGGAACTTTAACAGAAAGTTAACACAATCACAAGATTTCAAAACGTGAAAAATTACATGGTCTTGACTACTCGTGACTATTTATTCCCTGAAACATAAAAATATTTCTATTAGACATGATTAGAGATATGTAAAGCAGTTCAATGGAAAGGAGGAGGCAAGAACCGGCTTGACAATATAAATAATAGTTTAATTAAAAAATAAACCAAACGGCACAAACACACACATAGGATGGACAGTTGCCCGTAAACGTTCTCTTTCTGTCGCACCACCGTCCGCAGTCGGCCTTTATCCCTCTCTGGGCTTGATTAGCCTGATAAAGGGCCGGGTGTGTTAAATCATGACCCAGCCTCTCACATTCCTCACTCGTTCTCTCAGGCCGGGGAGCCCTTGGCATGACGTTCAACCCCCCCTTTCCCTGGGGGAGGGCGTGCCTTACGCCCTGTCTGCCGGCAGGTCATGCCCGCCTTACTGAATCTGGGAGGGGACAGGTGGAGGGAAACAATAATGAAAAAAGGGGGGTACTCCCTGTAATAGTGCAGTACCCCCAACAAAAAAACTGTCAAATTTAAAAGAGAGGGAAAAGGCCAATGCGGAGCGGCAGTGGGAGAGAGAGAGAGAAAAAAAAAACCACTTACTCGCCAGTTCTCCGATACACCGTATCTTGGTCCTCGGCCACTCCTTCACCCTCTAGTGGACGACAGCTGCACATCCCCGGGTGGATCGGAGGCAGTCCTCAGGCCCCTGGCGGACAGAAAGCCCTGCCACATTCTCGGGGAACAGAAGGGGTCTCCTCCGTGCCTGGCCCTGACAGCTCCAGACGGTCGGCTAGGAGCCCCTTCTCCCCTTGTGGACGGCCATTTCTCCACTTCCAGGTGGACTGGCTCCTCTGTCCACTGGAAGACGGCCATGGCTGCTCTGTTGGGGTGTATGGTAGCGGAGAGAACTCCACTACGACGTATCCCTCCTCCTTCCCGGGTCTTCGGCACCAGTGTAAAGCAGTTCAATGGCGAGAACCGGCTTGACAATATAAATAATAGTTTAATGAAGAAATAAACTAAATGACACAAACACGCACCTAGGACGGACAGCTGCCTGTAAGCGTTCTCTCTCTGTCGCACCACCATCCGCAGTCTGCTTGATTAGCCTAATAAGGGGCCAGGTGTGTAAAATCACGACCTGGCCCCGCCCTCCGCCCTGTCACAACATATTTCTAAACTTCAAAGTTCAATACTGTCAGATAACATTGTTATCAAAAAGGATTTTAATTTTGCCATTTTCTACCTGATCTAACCCTTGAAAATGGGATTTGTTGGTGTAACTTAATGGTTCAGGTTGAATCAGCAATGTTAAATAATATTTTTGACTGGGATAAAAACCAGGTAATTTAAAAACCTATTTAATGTAGTATTTAAAACCAGCTTCATTTACCACATTAAGCACATTTGATTAAGTTAACAGTTCTTTCAGTGCAGCAGTCATATGAACTTCTTTTGAATTTCATTCCATTTTAATTCTACTTCCTTAAATTCAAATTCAAATTAGAATTCTGCATCCTGTTTTCTTATTAAAAGTGATTCTCAATTCAATCCTGAATCATGCACAAACTTTGCTCCTATGCATTAAAATTGAAGGATGTAAGCAAATATTTCACAGTGACCATAATGAGCGATCAATGCGACAAGACAGACAGTGTGGTGTTATGGCGTGTTTCAACCGGGGCAAAGAGCTGCATTTTCCCATGTGTAAATGCACACCATGGGGATATTTAAAGCCACAGAAGAGCACTGATTAAAGAGAAAGACAATGGAGAGAGATTACCATGACATGGTGGCATTTTCTATTTCAGAGCACTGCCTCTCATGGCTGCAAAACTGCACCATATAACGTTTGAATTATCCCAGAATCTAAGGAATGTGTTTTGTGGCACCAGCACAGACCCTTGCACATTGATCACAAGATCTGAGACTGGGGCTTGACTGTCTCTTTTGTGTGCATGCATGTTGTGGGCGGGTAGGTGGGTGTGTTTGTTTGAGGTGGAACGGTCATAGTATACTAAGTCAACAACGGCTCTGGAGGATTAGACATTACATAGCAGGAGGGTTTGGGGGTCTTAGTGATATGATCCCAATTTTTGGGGCCTTAATAAGACCGGCGCCCCTTTTCAGTCTGAAGACACCACTCAGAAAACTCCTTTCTCTGTAATTACCACTTAATGTCTTTATGTCATTCGGAGACAACATCTCCTTGTTCCCCTTCGCATCTTTACTTTCTGATGACTGCCTGAAATAAAAATGTCAGCCTTTTTATTATCGTATATTTAGAGGCAGAACAGAATAATAATTGCTGGCCCTATAACCACATGCTTCCGGTTGTAGCCACAAGCAAAGTGTTGAAGTCTAGACCTGTAGCAGCACACACTGGCTCCTTTTCACATTTCTGAGGGCACTAGCAATGCCAAGGTCATGGGTTTGATTCCCAGGGAATGCATGGACTGGTATTAACAACAACCCAGTCTCACTTTCTCAACTGGTAGAGCATTGTGCTACCAATGCAAAGGTCATTGGTTTGATTCGCATAGACTGGTATTAACAACAGCACAGTGTCACTTCCTGTCACTTTTAGAGGTAAAAAACCTGGTGTTTAAATGTTTTATTCATTAAGCGCAACTGTTAGAGTGTTGCGCTATCAATGCCACGGTCATGGGTTTGATTCCCAGGGAATGCATGGACTAATAATAAAAACAGTCTTTTGTCAAGTTCTGTCAAATTCAGGAGTGAGAAACCTGTAGCTTATAAATCATAAATGTTCTGTACTTGAACTTAAAGAGCATTGTGCTACCGAAGCCACAGTCATGGGCTCGATTCCCAAGCATGGATGAAATTAAAAATATTCTAATGTCACTCTTGTTACATTCAGGAGTGAGAAACCTGTAGTTTTTAAATTCTAAATTTCTTGAAGCTCAACTGATTGATGCCAAGATCATTGGTTCGAATCCCAGGAAATGCATTGACTTATAAAATGTTTTATGCATGACAAATGCACTCTTAGTTGCTTAATCGTCTGCTTAATGCATAAGTGTACATTTAAACCAGTTCTGGCAACAAACCAACTAGACAGTAAAAATAAAAAACAACTTGCTATTAGTTCAACTAGTTCCATTGGAAGAGCAAAATGAGCTCAACTGATTTATACTGATTCATACATTGTACTACCAAGGTCATGGGTTCAATACCCAGGGAATGCATAACCTGATAGAATGTATGGCCCAAAAGCAATTTTCGTATAAGTATCTGCCTAATAAGTAAATGTAAACTAATTCTGGCAGAGTTCAGCAATAAACCATCTTTGATAGGGTGCAGAACTTTTATGTTTGACTGATGTACATTTGAAAATCTGTGTCTGCTGTAAGGCAGGGATTTTGTTTGTGTTAGTGTGGAGTGCGTGACAACGTTCCTGCTTGCATCTGTGTTTCTGTTTGTGTCTGTGTGGTTTGGATAAGTCTGTGTCCATCCCAATGTGTGTTTGCTGTGCCCAAGAGAGTGAGCCAGTGAGTGTGCGACTGCACGCTGTTGTTTGGGATTCTGCCTCTAATACCTACAGGTCGGCCGTCGCTCGGCTGTGCTGGGCTGTAATGACAGGGCCGACTGGCTGTAATTAAGTTCAAACATAGCAGCATGGTGGACAGAGCCGGAGGCCTGCAGCCCTCAACATTGAGCAGGCTGACCACAGACCAACAGCTCACCAACACCCGCCAGACACTGAAACTAAGCATAATCTAAGACTAGGAACCAGAACAGAAACACTGATAGAGATAATTTGGGGCAGCAAAGCCCACCCTAGCGCCCCCTAGATCCAGCCCTGGTGAACTAATTAATTTACAGGAAGCATCCGAAAGAACTGACTCACTAGAAATAATCTCTGTTCCCAATGCTAAATATAAGGGAATCATTTATTTTAACCAGTTTATTTACACAAACTGTTAGAAAAAAAAACAAACAATAAAATTCACCTAAATGAATGAGATTTTTCAGCACTACATAAGAGGACTGTTTAGGTGAGTGTGTTTAGGTGAGTACTCCCTCCAAAGCTTGATCCACTAAATTTGGCACATAGCTTTGTTCTGTCTTGGGTTGCTATATTTTTTTACTAGCAAATCAGACTTGCGGTTTTCCTGAAGCAATCAATCCGATACATTAAAAAAAAAAAAAAAAAATCTATCATGCTGGTCTAGTTTTGGTTTGTGCTAGTCTAGGCTTGGTGGTTTGTGCTGGTTGATCAGCATGGTCTTTCAGATGAAGCTGGTTAAGATATTTTAAAAGCATGATGGAGACACCAGAACACCACCATCCTGTGCTGGTGGACCAGCACCCAAAACACTACATAAACTGGTGACCTGGTCTTTTCAGCAGTGCTTTCAGATATTTCCTCAATGGCTGCAATCAACTAGCCATGAACAGCCAATCACATACTAAAACAACAATTGCTAACTTCAAGTTAGCATCTTTAGCTAAGTATGCCAGGCTTAATGTAACCTGTCAACACTCATATCCTCACCTCATCTCATTTGATCCAAACCTCCTGGACACCCTGAGTAATCCTCTTCTTCTTGAAAATCTAAAATTAACTCTCTTTCTGATGCTTACAGGCTTATTTATTGTGTCAATTTCTTCAGGACAAAGTGTTGGTACAATACATCTCAGTTTGATGAAGATATGTTAGAATTATTTAAAATATTTTTTTTAATGGCTTTTTATGACACAAATGAAAGCACTCATGTCTATGAAATTAAGAGATTAGTATTGGTAAAGCTTCAGCATTAGCTACAGTATGTTTAACTAACTGCCATGCAAACTTTTGAATCACACTTCTTTTACAGCTGGATTAAAAAATATACCTTACATGCATATATAGTGCAGTGCAGGACAGCTCTCTCCCCCACCAATCTGTGCTAGGTCATTTGAACCAGAGATTATTGGAGAAGGAAGCTAATATATTTATTTACGCAAGATCGAATTTTGAGATGCTGTATGTAATTCTTGTCTTCTTTGTGGAGTAAAATTAGCAACTTGAGAAAAAACTTTCTTGGCATATAAACATTATATTCCACATCTGCAAATGAATTGAATTTCATTCGGATTGACGAACAGCTGTGCTTGTAAACATGTTGTCAGATGCATTCATGATGTTGCACAATTGTTCAAAATTTAATAAATTCTTATTATTTTACATAATTTCTTTAAACTGTTCATAAATGGGATATTCAAATATATATCTTTAATATATCTTTAAAGTTAAATGTATAAAATACAGTACATATGAGTAAGAGGAAATGTCATTTTAAATGAACTTTTGTAACTTAAGTATTCATCAAACTATTGTAAATTACATGAAGGAATGACAACATTTAGCACAATTTGAACACATAACCAAGAAAATATTTCATCTATAATATTTCGCCTTAAGACAAATAGTGGTTGCAAAAACTAATGAGAATGTATAGTTACAATGCCAAAATAATGCTGTGGCATTGGCAACAAGGGCTAAATAAATTATTCTGACTTTCGTTGCTTCCCTTTCTCTTGCCCAGCTAATATAAGATTGCGTACTTAGTCTGATGTGGTTGACGATCTCAGTCAGAATGAACTGATTACAATGGAGCTGCAACTCCTTTGAGTCATGGCACACAGTGACATTCTTTAAGCTCTTAAAAATAGAAACAGTTTCCTTTTTTCCAGATTTGTTTTTCACATTCGATGTCTGTGGGGCATCCACTCTCAGTTTAGAGACTCGAATCATAACCAGATCTTTTCTCCTTTTTCAACTTTCTCTCTTTCCTTCTGTTGTTGGAGCTTGTTTAATCTTGAGAGGAAAATTGGCTTAGCGTGGGAACGACAGAATTCTTTCGGGATAGGTTTTGTTGTTTTTGAGTGTCTTTTTTTTAAGTCAGAAAAAAGTATCAGCTTGTGCCAAAACCTCATAAAGTAAGATAAAAAAAAATGAGAGCGAGGGAGGCCACAACATCAAGACAAAGATAGGGCCTGCCTACCTCTCAAGAGCTTTACAAATGGCAATCTTTAGGAGGAATAAAGAGAGACAGAGTGACAGAGACAGAAAGAGAAAGGGCGGAGGACAACATTTGGAGGGAGAAGAAAAAGGGAAAGAAATGTGGATGGGTTGGGGGAGAAGGGGAGGAAACATTCCCCTGGCCACATTAAAGACAAACAAAAAAGAAAACAAACAGCAAAACATGTCTGACATGAAGACGCTGGTTTCTGTGGCGACAGACAATGGCTGCTTGTGGCCCAGTGAGGCCTACCCGGCCTGTCTGGGCCCCGGCACCAGCGAGAGTTACCGCAGTCAGGCGCTCTATCGGGGCCTTGGCGCTGTGGGAAAAGAGCTTGAAAGGGACCTCGCTCTGAGCCACAAAGGGCTCTTTCTGCTTCCTCTTGTTGGCTTTTGCCCTTCTTATTTATCTTTTGGGAGCCGGATGAGGCGGGCATGGCTAAGTGGGTAAACAGTGTTGCTGTCTTCCTCTGGCAGAGATGAGGGAGGAGGCCACCTTACTCACCGCCTGAAATCACATGCTGCTTTTGTTAGCAGGAGACGCTGCCTGTCATCATGAGATTGTAAATTATGACACCATAAACTTGAGTGACTGGACGAGCACAATAAATGCTAAGTCTTTACATACTTCATTACAGCACATACAATCACGTAACTTCACCACTAGAACATTTAGTGTGATAAGAGATCCTGAACACTTAGTACATTTTTTATAATTGGGGTTAAGCCTATTTATTCTGCATTTAAAAAGTTAATTTGATACTATACATAGAAATAATATAAGGAACGAGCAAGCGAAAAGAATACAAAAAAGTGTATGTGGGTATTGAAAAATCAAGGGCTTACAGCTGACCCAGCAGATAAATAACCACCAAAGTAAAAAAAATTAAAATAAATAACAAGGTATAGAAATGAAAAGAATACATATTAAAAGAGAGAAAAGAACAGGACATGAAACTAAACATACAGATGCAATGCATTCATGATTAACAACACAACCGCTTGTTTAAAATGAATGATTGTATTTTTTAAAAAGCTCACCGTTAAAGGTAGTTTAAAATAACATTTGAATAAATTATAGTAGTAGATTTAAGTAGATTCAAAAATATAAGTAGCAAATATAAAGAATAGTCAATCGTGACATGTGTCATGCATTCAATATATTCATTGTATATATGTATAACTAGGGACAGATGCTTATGAATACACATACACACATTCATAAAATGTAGAGTTGTGTCACTTATAGGCTTTGAAGTGGGAAGTCGTAAGTTTCTGGCATTCCAGGAGAGATAAGTCCCTTTGGGATTGGACACCACTCACATTTGGGCCTCCGCTCTCCGACACTTAGTGAGTCAAATGAAAAGGAACATCAAAACATGGCTTGATTTTGGGGTCAGCCACTGAGATTTACACATAAAGGGAGTAAAGTTTTGCAAGATGTGGTAGAGCTGGTTAAATCGATGTGGGTGTGGGAGTTTGTGTGTGTCAGCAAGCATTAATACATGATTACCGCTTGAGGAAGAACGTGTGAGCTTTGGCTGCAGCCTTTGGAAGTGTGTGTCACTGAGTAGACTAGCATTTAAAAGACCAGTTCTCTTAAAATGGAATGCATAGACAATAAATTACCAACTAGAGTCTTTATGAGGAAAATAACAAAGGACACTGCAACAACATGCACTTCCGCAGTCAATTTGGGATTTACTTAAAATACACTTAATCATTAATCTTACAGTTCAATAAATATCCTTTAGTTTCAAACATTGCCAACCAAAAATCTACTCAGTTGACTCAAATAATATATTAATTGTAATACATATAGCTATAATACATATATTGGCATTATATTCATGCTTTATAGTCAGAGGGGAACTGGCTCCCCCAGCTGAGCCTGGTTTCTCCCAAGTTTTATTTTTCTCCATTAACTGCATCTTATTGAGTTTTGGGTTCCTTATCACAGTCGCTTTTGTCTTTCTCACTGGGGGTTAAAGCATGATTTTCAATCACATTTTTATTTAATAATAATAGGGGCAGCTGTGGCTATGGTGGTATTGCGGGTTGTCCACTAATCGCAGGGTTCCCGGCCCACACGACTCCACATGCCGAAGTGTTCTTGGGCAAGACACTGAACTCCAAGTTGCTCCCAATGGCATGCTAGCGCCTTGCATTGGTGTATGAGTGTGAAAGTGTGTGTGAATGGGTGATTGGGTCAGAGTGTAAAGCGCTTTGGTAACCTCTAAGGTTAAAAAAAAGTGCTATATAAGTGCAGACCATTTACCATAATTTACTGTAAAGGTTCTTTGAAATGATGTTGTAACGTAGTTCAAGGGCAAGGAGGAGGCGAGAACCGGCTTGACAATATAAATAATAGTTTAATATAAAACTCAAACACAAAAATACAAACAAACACAGGTGTCACACAGCTGTCCGTAAATCTCTCTCTCTCTCGCACTGCCATCCCCAGTAGGCCTTTATCCCTCTCGGAGGCTTGATTGCCACATTCCTCCCTCATTCTCTCAAGCCGGGGAGCTTCCGGCATGATGTACACTCCCCCCCCCACCCCACCCTTCCCTGGGATCTTCATTCTTCTCATGAATCTGGGAGGGGACAGGGGGATGGAAAAAACAATATTTAAAAACACAAGGGGGTACTCCCTGTAACAGTGCAGTACCCCATAAAAAAAAGTACAATTTAAAAGAGAGGGAAAGGCCAACACGCAGTGTTTCCTTTTACCCCCTTTACACCTGTATACTCTGTTTTTAGAAAGTGGCGGCACTGCTTTAAAGAACAAATGATCTAAATACTTATGACACTAAAAACTGTAACTACACTGAAATAAGAATCCACACAGGACTTTAAAAGCTATGAAATAGCTAAAGTAGGCAATAATAAAACATGTTCTTGCTTTGGTTTATATTTCAGCATTATATATAATGTCCTTATGGGACATTTTCACTGTAATAATTTCTAGAAATGTTTCCAAGCCTCTCTTATTGACAAATTCATCCAGATCTGACAAGAGCCCTTAAAGGGATAGTTCACCCAAAAATTACAATTCTCATTATTTAACCTCATGCCACCCCAGATGTGTATATCTTTCTTTCATCTGCTAAAATCAAATGAAGATATTTAGAAGAATTTCTCAACTCTTTTGGTCCAAACAATGCAAGTGAATGGGTGGCAACATTTTAAAGCTAAACAAAATCACATAAATCAGCATAAAAGTAATCCATAAGACTCCAGTGGTTAAATCAATATCTTAAGAAGCGATGTGATAGGTGTTGATGAGAAACAGAGAAACAGATCCCTTTCTTCTTCTTGTGTTTTTGGTGATTCACATTCTTCTCTGCATATCGCCCCCTACGGTCTACAGTCTAAAAATGAAAAATATTGATCTTTTTTTTCATCCACACCTTTCATATCACTTATGAAGATATGGAATTAACCACTGGAGTCTTATGGATTTATACAGGTGGGGATAACTAAGCCAAATTAACTTTTAACAACTATTACATTTGTTACTAGATAAAATGCTCATTTTTGATTTTAGTAGTTACAATTGCATTAGTAAAAACCTAAATTCTTGATATAAAACAACTACACAGTTACTCATAAAAATACCTATTCTTGATATCAAAAATGGAACAGCTAGTAAAAAACTAATTTACTGATATCTGTAATTGCAGTTATACTAGTAGAGATTCACAATTATCTGTCATTCATTCACTGTTAAAAATGCAATAATCTAATGAATATTTTTAGTTGTTGATTTCGGGAATGGATATTTACACTAGTAACTAAAACACTGTACATTACTGACATGTGAAATTGTAATTTAAACTAGTAAGAAATTAATTATAGATATGTGTAATTGTGTTTTGAAGTGAATGGCAGATCATTTACAAGAATTACAGGTTTAAAAAAAAAATATATATATATATATATATATATATATATATATATATATATATATATATATATATATATATATATATTAGGGCTGTCGATTTAACGCGTTAATAACGTGCGATTATTTTTACAAAAAATAATGCGTTAAAAAAATTTGTGCAATTAATCGCAATGCTTTCCTGAGAAATTTCTGAGAAATGCAAGCTTGTAGTACCACCTGTTTACTCCAGAGGGCAGTAAGTGAAATTTCAGCTGTATGAGCAACACACAGTTTATTGCAGTGAACAAAACATTAACAACCCTTCAGCGGACACACAACACGCAAACATGCTTTACGTTCTTGCGTTCAAAACACTTGAAGGAGCGCAAATGCGAAATAAAGGATATCAAGATGTGTTTAAAGATTGAGTATTAAACTATATTTATGATGGACTTATGATCAATAATATGGTAATAAACAATACATTGAAAAAATTGCCACTAAAGCCACTTTTTGAGTGATCTTATCAATGATAAACTCTTCTGCCACAAGAATGTAATGCATTTGAATTATCTCAATATTTTTTTATTTTATATATATATATATATATATATATATATATATATATATATATATATATATAATTTTTTTAAATATTTAAAGAGAACTATGTATAATTATTTCATCATTATATACTGAATTATTGTTATATGAGGGGCTTTATCAGCAAATATTTGTATATGCGATTAATCGCGATTAATTAATCAGGACACCACTTAATTAATTCGATTAAAAATTTTAATCGATTGATAGCTCTAATATATATATATATATATATATATATATATATATATATATATATATATATATATATATTTTTTTTTTTTTTATTTTTATTTCTTTTATTTTTTTTTTTTTTTGAATTTTAAACTTGTAATTATTGTAAATGATCTGTCATTCACTCCAAAACACAATTTTGTTTTACAAATATCTATAATTAATTTCTTACTAGTTTAAATTACAATTTCATATTTTAATGATTACTTTTAAGATGCTTTTAAGACAAGCCAACTGCTGTACAGAAGAGCGCAGCTCAGACATTCTGCTCAGCTTCTTTAGAGAAAGACATTAGAGCAACATGAAGGTGAGTAAAAGATGACAGAATTCTTATTTAGGAGTGAACTATCCCTTTAATATTTTAGGAATATAGCTAACGTGTGTGCGTGTGACAGTGTGTGAAAACGGAAAGCGAGTGAGTGAGTGTGTGTGCGTGCGTGCGCGCGCGCGTGCGCGTGTGTGTGTGTGTGTGTGTGTGTGTGCGTGTGCTTCTTTCTATGAGAGAATTGTAAAAATATGAGCTTGTTAATTTCAATTGTGGAGCTGTTCTTGTTGTGGTGAAAAGGGAGGGCCCTGCAAAAGCACTGAAGTGGCCAACCAAGAGCGCAAGAACCCGCACTGCTCAATACCAGCGTTCGCTTTGTTCTCTGACTCTCCATATTTTTCCTTTCAAACTGTTTTTACAGATCAACATATTTATTTATTTATTTAATTAATTTGCCCCTGTTTCTCCCATCCAATATCTATTGCGATTTTCCCTCCTTAATTTGTCATCAGAGGAGGAAGTGTGCCATGGCAAAGATCAAAAACTCAAAGGAAGGGGAGGAGAAACGGGCCTTGCGAAAGAATAATAATCAGAATGGAGAACGAGAAGAAAGTTTGGCTTTGAAGCGGGTGGACAACAAAAATAACAGCGGAGACACTGTGAAGGGCCTACTTCATAGACGTTTCTCTCATGCTCCTCTCTTCTCGCATTCTGATGGAGCCTGTGGAAATGAGATCCAGACCCAAATGAAAGAGGGATTGGTAATGAAAGGAGATGAAGTCAGGGGAGGATGGCAGAATAAAGGGAACTCTTACACCCATTTTGACTCACACACCAAACCATAAGCCTCCCTTGACAGTCAAATGCCCCAAGTTCACTCAGCGCTAATTGCTGCCACCATGCCATGTATCTCTAACACCAGCACAGAGAAAAGAGATGTTTGAACAAGCACAGACACTTTAAACTGCTAATACCCAAGGAAAACTCATGAACAGTTACAAACAAACACACATATGTAGTACAGTGGCCCCAAAACGTATTTGGACACTTAAGCATCACTTAAAATTTAAAGTCATTGCACTAGATAACTAAATATCAAACCAAGCAATCTGCAAACAAATAATGAGCAGCCTCATGGAATCAGATCAACAGGCCATCAGGAAGGAAAACAGGTGGGTTTGGTATTGTATATTAGAGAGCATGCTGCTGAAGTTCTTGGGTCAGTAAGGCACCATTCCTGACAGCAAACTCCTGCCAGGCACTTGTAATTCAAGTTACCATGGCTACACTCACCCTAGAGCTTCCCACGGTGTTGGGCAGGGGGTGAACACCTCTGTTTGTGCAAGATTTTTGTACGTGTGATAGAACATGTGTGTTTAAGTATTTAGCACTGTATAGTGTGAACTGAAATGGTTGTTTTGAAAATGCAGTGTGTCTGACATGAGAGGGCTAGAAGAGCCAGATATTCTCTGATAAGACACTCAATGGCTAACTCCTCTCTTGACCTCCCTTCATTTCTGTTTAGATAGACAGGGGGTATTAGTTCAGGGTCACTATCAGAGATGATTAGAGCTGTTTTACCTCTTAGACAAAGGGCTGTATAAACCATATGGGGGTGAACAATATGTAATTGTACACCTAAGCCACAGTTATGAAAATCTATGAATTTTGATGCAGAAACAACATCTTAAACCAGGTGGCATCTGCAAATAAATTATGCTATACCTTTTCTTACACACTGCCTACACTGGAAGTGAGTGTCAAAAGTAAATCGCTCCCATTTAAACCATGAAGGTTTCTACACTGGTTAAGTCCATCTCGCTGTGTTGAGCCATAAGTAAATTAATTTTCTTTTCTTTTTCTGACATGCTGCAGAGATACACTGTTCTCTTTATTAACCCGTCCATCTTAAAAGAATATTCCAGGGTTATTAAATGTTAAGCTCAATCGACAGCATTTGTCTTTGTTTTGACACCAAAAAAATTAAGGCGCTTACAATTAAAGTGAATGGGATACATTTTTGAAGGGTTTAAAAGCAGAAATGTGAAGCTTATCGTTTTATAAAAACACACATGAAATCTTCTGTTAAAACTTGTGTATTATTTGAGCTGTAAAGTTGTTTAAATTGTTTTTATGGTCATTTTGGCATTTTAGGTTTTACATTTTAGTATTTAATAAGTTTATTACAATAGTGTTGTAAGCAGTTTTATCACATTTGCCACCGCTCATGTTAACACATATTGTTTATGCCTAGTAGCTATATTTTTGAAACGGTGAGTAAAGTTTACAGATTGTCCCCAATTACAGATTAGAGTTACAGTTTAATTTTAACTTCCATTGTAAAGTAAGTGCCTCAGTGTAACCCAGATTTGAGCTTTTTTAAAAGAAAAAATAATAATATTGTGGTAAAAAAATTATGCCAAAAATGAAAATGTTCTCATCATTTACTCACACTCATGCCATCCCAGATGTGTATGACTTTCTTATCATCTAATCACAACTTTGTCTATGTAACTGAGAAATTGCCAAATTTATCAAAAGTTAAGTATGGAATGCCACAGGGATCTGTTTTAGGGCCTCTGCTTTTCTCCTTCTATATGCTTCCCCTGGGAGATATTATCAGGAATCGTGGAATAAGTTTTCCCTGTAATGCAGACAATACACAACTTTATATTTCTTCGAAACCTGGCGAAATTTCACAGTTCTCCAAATTAGCAGAGTGTATCAATTAAATAAAATGATTGGATGGCCAGAAATGTCCTTTTACTCAATTCTGATAAAACAGAGGTACTAATTATTGGACCAAAAACCTCTAAAAATAAGCCACTAAAATATTATTTGACTCTCGATAAATGTACTGTTACCTACGTCTTCAACAGCGAAGAATTTAGATGTTATATTTGATACCAATCTGTCCTTTAAAAATCAAATTTCTACTGCTTGTAGAACAGCATTCTTCCACCTCAGAAATATTGCTAAATTACGACACATGTGCTCTGTTACTGATGCTGAAAAACTAATTTATGTGTTCATGACATCAAGACTTGATCTTGATGTCCAGCAAGATCAATAAATAAACTTTAATTGGTTCAAAATGCAGCAGCCAGAGTGCTGATGAGAACCAAGAAATATGATCATATTAGTCATTTTATCATCGTTACATTGGCCACCTGTTAAATTTCGTATTAATTAAAAAATTCTGTTAACTACTTGCAAAGCTTTGAAAGGTCTAGCTCTGCAGTACTTAATTGAATTCTACTACGCTATATTCCATCACATTCATTACGATCACAAAATTCTGGCTGTTTTTTATTTTATCCCCTTTTCACCACTATTTCCCCTATTCCCACTACTTAGTAGGTCCTCTTGGTTACTCACCTCAATCCGGGTGGCGGAGGACAAGTCTCAGTTTCTCCACTTCTGAGAAATTCAATCCGCGCATCTTATTACATGGCTCGATGTGCAAGTCACTGCGGAGACTCACAGCATGTGGAGGCTGATGCTACTCTCCGCAATCCACACACAACTTACCATTCGCCCCATTGAGAACGAGAACCACTAATCGCGACCATGAGGAGGTTACCCCATGTGACTCTAGCGAGTCAATTTGGTTGCTTAGGAGACCTGGCTGGAGTCACTCAACACACCCTGGATTCGATCTCGTGACTCCAGGGTTTTTAGTCAGCATCAATAATCACTGAGCTACCCAGGCCCCCCAAAATTCTGGCCTGTTAATAGTTCCTACAATATCAAAATCACATTTGTCATGATAAAAGTAATCCATAAGACTCCAATGGTTAAATACATCTTCAGAAGTGATATGATAGATTTGGGTGAGAAACAGTTCAATATTTAAGTCCTTTTTTTACTATCAGTTTCCACTTTCACTTTCACATTCTTCTTTTGTTTTTGGCGATTTGCATTCTTCATGCATATCGCCACCTACTGGGTATGGATGGGAATTTATGGTAAAAACAAACTTAAATATTGATCTGTTTCTCACCCACACCTATCATATCACTTCTAAAGATGTAGATTTAACCACTGGAGTCTAATGGATTACTTTTATGCTGCATTTATGTGTATTTTGGAGCTTCAAAATGTTGGCACCCATTCACTTGCCTTGAAAAGACCTACAGAGCTGAAATGTTCTTCTAAAATCTTAGTTTTTGTTCAGGAGAAGAACAGATGTCATGTTCTTAGATGTCATGAGAGTAATTCAATGAAATGTGTATTTTTTTTTTAAACTTGTTTTGCACCCAGAATATTCCTTTAAATAAAATGATTTTACTCACCAAATATGCGTTTGTATGCCATAAATAAGTTATTTTGCCATGAATTGTATTTGTTATATATATTTAAGTAAGTAAAATAACTTCTGACAGTTACATTAAAAACAGATTATGTTGTTTCTGGTCTCTGATCTACTAACTTAAATCATCTTTGGTTTCTGACCGTATGTATATGCAGTTAATTTAATAATAATATTAGGCCTTAATTATTTAATTAATACTTAAGTATTTAGTACTCACTTAATTATATAATAAGTAATTTTTTAAATATAAATGGATTTCCCTAAAAAGTAGTATTAAGGTTATTCACCATGTTAACCATTCGTGATCCATATTTGCTAGACAGCCTCAAGCTGTTTCGGAGCGTCAACAGACGCATCTGGTGTTGACAGGGTGTTAAAACTCACTTTATTTTTTAATCTGAAAATATTTGTAACCTTCTGGTCCCAAGGTAAAGTTTATTAATTAATGAAAGTTATGAAACTCCTCACAGAGTAAACTTATGGGAAGTTCATTACATTTACAATGGAAGTTCCTCTAATTATGGCAACCAGAAAGTGTCCAAATACTTTGGATTAATTTTGCCTAGTATATGTGTTTCATCCTTTAAAACCTACTTATATTCATTAAATGTTTTGCTTTAAACGTGTTTTGTTATCTTTCTTTTAAAATAAAAGACACTTTATTTAATATTTTGTTTACTTATTGCAATGACATGTACATTTTTACTGTAAGTGTAGCTTAAGTGCTTAATGCTTTTTGGGGCTACTCTTTAGGATTACTTTTCTGCTAAAAATCAATTAGACTCATTGCCAGGGCACTCAGGGATTCATTCACAACCACCCCGGCTGATTCACAAGCTGCAGACCTGAAATAAAGAGTTATCACTATACTTAGACGCCATGCATCACAATTACCTGACTAAAGGATGCCAATGTCACATTCTCATGTCCACAGACTGAGTATATTACAGCCTATGTGTGCGTGTGGGTCCAAATTCAAAGCAGTATTCCCACAGCTCTCTTCCTATTGTCCTGGGAGAGAGGGAGGGAAACTAATTAAAAAGAGTGGAAAAGAAGAAACAGAGAGAAAGAGAAAGAGAGATGGAGGGACAGAGGGGGGTAAAGATAGAGCAAGATGAGACAGTGGAGAGAAGAGGCTAATTGAAAGGAGAGAAATGATAGAGACGAGAGAGAAGGGAGGGTTGATGAGGGGGTGGGAGGGTAGAAGAAGGGAGGGAGTATGGGAGGGTAAAGGAAGAGGGAGCCAAAACAGGCAACTTTGCCAAAGTGCCCAAGTTGAGTGAAGACGCTTCTTTCGCTGAAGAGGACAAGAGTAGCCAGGGTGACTGACCAGAATAGGTAGAAAGGGCCAGGAGAGGCAGGAAAAAGGGATATTGTACATTGCCAGGGTATATAAAGACTGTCTCGTTCTGACTTGAAGGGGGTCTGGCAATGTCAAAATACTGGTACACATAACAGCAGAAACAGCAGAGTTCAAATAAAGACTTTCAAGCAGTAAACTTTTTGGTCTGAGGATAGAAGGAGAAATAGAAGAGACAGAAAAGAGAGGGATAGTGAAAAAGAAAGAGAAAGGGAGGGGCGTTTTTGCATTAGAAGGTGCCTGGTTTCCTTACAGTTGCATTTGAAGGGTAGAGAAGGAATCCATCATCTAAGATCATCTCAACGGGACCACGCATCTCCATCGCTCTTTATCAATTTGGCAGTCCATTGCAGGGATAAAGGAGGAACCTGTTGCGATGAAGAGACCTCACGATTACAGTTCCCCAGACTCGGACACAGATGAACTGATCGATGTCGGACAGGAGGACAGCTACTGGTGAGGACTATGTGTGCACTCTAAAAATGAATGACCTCTGAACTCACACTCTTTGTGAATGTGCTCAGATGAACATGACATGGGCACTGAGTAAACGATGACTGTCGCTTGTTGTATATGCATGACATTATTTCAGATTAAAGGGTGGAGGTCACCGTGCAGTGGAGACACTCTAACGATTGAAGCCACATTTTGTGCTTTCGTTCAAAAAATAAAGTGTTGCTTGTTTCTTTTTATATTAGAAATGTCTGATTTGCAGCTCAAATGTTCCTTTTCAGTACAAACTTGTGCAACTTCTGTTCTGTATGGTCAAGAAACATATTGCCTCTTAAGACAAATACAGCCTCTACAGGGGCCTTCAGGATTTATGATGCATTGTGCTGGCTTAAATAAAAAAAAAAAATCATCTCAAATTCCATTTTTTCATGTTTGCCAGGATAAATAATTTTTCAAATGTTGTTTGTTTTTACTTTTCCATCATTTTTCTGATGAAGTCAGTCCACATTAGAATTCAAACAGGTTGCGTTTGTTTTAGCAGAGGTTTAGTTTTCTGAACGTCTACAGATCTTGGTAGCAAACAATTCAATTGCTAATATTTCAACTTTAATATTTGAAATGAAATTTCTGGTTTGTGTCCTCTTTAAGTTGACATGAGATCAACATCTCTGATTTTATTGTGCGAGTTGAATCTTCCCGTATACGTCACCATTTGCACAATATAGTGCAAACCATTACACCACAGCACTGTCACTCACACACTCATCCTGTTTGTGGACAGTGGAGTGACTCAGGAGATTATGAGAGCAAACACATGTGCCAAAATCACACATAGGGCCACTGTCAGACAGGACACTTGATGGAGGCCCATACTGATCTTATCTGACTTGTTTTTGAGAGGCATATCTTCCTATTTCTGCAGCATGATGATTACTCATTTTGCATAAAGCTCTGTTTGCTTTTATCCTTCTGTCTGGTTTCATTTTGAGTCTTTTTTATTTTTTCCAGTAAAGCTGTGACACAAATCAAGAGCAGACTGGAGCCTGCCGACTGGCCCTTTGAATTGAACCCTAGAATGACCAATCAAACTTTATCTAATTTTATCAGCTCTTGACCAGGTCACAAAACTTTATAAATGATCAGAATGTCTATTTTATTTCTTAAGCTACTTCAAGAGCAGATTCTTCTCCTCTGATCAAAACTAATGTTTTCGAATTAAGTTTCTCAATGCTAAAAGGATGCAATATAAAAAATAGTAGTTGTGTGTTTAAGTCAGAATAAAAGCAATGCCATTCTGCTGGCAGAGTGCAGAGTACCCATGCAAACCAGATCCACATTCAAGGATAAAACCCAAGTATTAATGCACTCAAAGTGCACACAAAACCCACTATTTCAGCATGGCCTGCGGATATGTAATCATCATGTCTTCTGAGCTTTAGAAAATGCTTTTGTAGGATTCACAAATCATAACATATCAGCCATCTGACAATAATGTCCAGAAATGCGTTAAACCAAAATAATCTTGTTTTTTGTTGACCCAGGCGCTCCTGTGTCTAGCTGTTCTCCAAGACAAATTAGATTGGGTTTGATGATGGGCAACTGCGTTTCTGCATTGTATTAAGTACAGTAATGACAACAATATGCATTGACATCAAAGCTTTAATGTGTCCCCTTCCTTACTCTCTCTCTTTCTCTCTCTCTCTCTCTCTCTCTCTCTCTCAGCCCTGTCACTGGGTCCATGTCTCCAGGCAGTACCTCACAGATCCTGGCTCGCAAAAAGAGAAGAGGAGTGAGTTTACGTCAATCTCTCTCTTTTTTCCACTCTTTCATAGTTTCCCTGCTGCTTGTTAAAAAACAGACATAGCAGTATATAATTCCTATACACGACCAGTCAAATGTTTGGACACATCAACTAATTCTTTATTATTAGAATTTTCCATAGTTTAGTATAGTTGTATTTAAAGGAGTATTCCAGGATTAATACAACATCAATCGAAAGCATTTGTGGCATAATGTTGGTTACCATAAAAATTAATTCAGACTCGTCCCTCTTTTTCTTTTCTTTATTTTAAGAAAACAATCGAGGTTACAATGAGGCACTCACAATTTTTGGAGGATTTAAAGGCAGAAATGTGAAGATTATATTTTTATAAAAGCACTTACATTAATTCTTCTTTTATATCTGGTGTATTATTTAAGCTGTAAAGTTGATAAAGGTGTTGTTCACCAGGATTTCAGGGTTTATGGTGTTAAAATGTAATGGCAACGAAGGTGTTACATTTTGTTATTTAATAAAAGTTTAGTAAGTGATTTTATCACCCCAATATAATTTTAAAACACATTTTTTTAACATCTTGCGGCTAAACTTTTGAAACAGTGAGTATTCGATCATTTACAAATTGGGTCCATTCACTTCCATTGTAAGTGCCTCACTATAACCAAGATTTTTGCTTTTGTTTTTTTTTTTTTAAATAAAAGGAGGGACAAGTCAAAATATTTTTTTGTGTTAATCAACATTGTGCCACAAATTATGTTAATTGAGGTTAACTTGTATTGAACCCGCAATATTCCTTTATAGTCATCAAAACTATAAAATAATTCGAAGTATGAATAATTATGAAAAACAATACTGTTAAATCATAACTTGAATCGTATCATACGTAGATACACTTTATATTTGCCTGCATTTAAGCATAAGCCTTCAGATCAAAAGATTTTTAAGATCATGAGAAACATAAATTCAGTCAAGTGTGTCCAAACTTTTGACTGTTTGTGAATGATTGTGGTAAAGAAAAGGGTCTGGACAGACCCATTTGCAAGACTCTTCTATTTTCTTATTCTCAAAACTACTGCAAAATTACTCTCTATAGCATAATTCGTTTTTAGAGGCTAAGTCCTCTTGTCTGACTTTCATTTGTGTTTTCCTATTTGAATTTATTTTTTCCAAAATCTGATTTTAAGAATACTGAGACAAGGCCTCGGCCACAGAAATAATCCAGTTAGCGAATGCTTTCCATTTAATATCTTGTTCTTTGCTCTTTGAATTTATTCCACTGGATTCCACAGATAATTGAGAAGAGACGCAGGGACAGAATCAACCACAGTCTGTCAGAGCTGAGGAGACTTGTACCCAGTGCCTTCGAGAAACAGGCAAGACAATTATACTGAATGCCACAGGTTTTGTTAGATGCTTTAAATTCTTAAAACAGCTGACAAAGTTCAATAAAAGCCTGTACTTTCTCCCTTTCTGGTCAGGGCTCATCTAAACTGGAAAAGGCTGAGATTCTTCAAATGACAGTGGATCATCTGAAACTTTTGCATGCCATGGGTGGCAAAGGTGAGAGAAAAATTAAGCAAGAAAGAGTCTCTAGCAACATATATTTTATTACAGTATACAATTCAGGGTTAATACAAAAGGAATGATAAAATCCCATACGTTGAAGTAGGTACCTCAGCCACATCTAAAGACTAGAACATCATAGTGACTTGGAGGTGGGCACTTTTGAATTGGGTCTTTAAGCAACCACATAGAACACCCTAGGAAACCAAAACATGCTGAAAAACACTTTAGAAGCCACATAGCAACACCCTGGCAACCCCTCATGACACCCTAGCATCAATATTTATCTAGCGACTAGAATTCCATAGTGACTTGAAGGTGGGCTCTTTTAACTTGGGCCAATTAGCAACCACCTAGAAACCACCCAGAACACTTTAGAAACCACGTAGCAATGCCATAGCAACCATCTAGAACTCCCTAGCAACCAAGTGCCATGTTTGCAATGCATGCAGCACAAATAGGGGGGCGGCAAATCAACCATAAAAGGCGGACTGTTAGATTGCGTAATGTCAAAGGGGTGCCAACGTTGATTTTGCAAAAAGTACCATAAATGTATAGTCGTGCCCCCATATCTATCAATTTGCTAGTACAATCAGCTACTGCTGTAGAAGTTGCTAGAATAATGGCAGTCACAAAAGTAAGAGTTTGGTTGGTTTTCTTTCTCCAAGGCTACTTTGACGCTCGTGCTCTGGCGGTGGATTACAGGACATTGGGTTTTCGAGAATGTGTGGGTGAGGTGGTGAGATACCTCAGCTCTCTGGAGGGGGTTGAATCCTCAGATCCCATCAGCGTTCGCCTCGTGTCCCACCTCAGCCACTGCGCAAGTGAGTTGGACCCTCTTCTCCAGAGCCCTGCCGCTATGTCTTTTCCTCCCTGGCCTTGGCCGTCCTTACCTCCAGCCTCCTCTGCCCCCTTTCACCCAACATCTTGCCAGGATCTGGCCCCCCATACCACCGCTGCCCTGGTGGGCTACCCTTCACCAGCCCTACGAGTGGGGTCTCTGAACACCCAGGGGGCGATCTTGAGTCCAGGGCTGACCCCAGTGCGTCGAGTGCCATCTATCCCCAGCCATCCTCATAGATTTCAACAGCATTCACCAGATGGACCCACAATCCCATCACGTCTCCATTCTGTTCCACCACCCTCATCATCTTCCTCTTCCTCCACCTCTTCAGCTGCCCCTCCCCAGGTTTCCTTTAGACCCTTTGCCCCTCTGGGATCTCCAGCCTCAGCTCGCAGGGGTTTGGGTACCTCCAGTAAGTCCGCACAGGCCTGGGGCACAGAAATAGGGGCATTCTGATGTCTCTTAATGGAACAGCTTGGAGTTTATCACAGACCATAAGGAAAAATACACCTCTTGATAAATTGGACCTACTTTTGACTATTACTACCTATGTTTAAAATAGGACCTACTCATGACTATTATCACACGTGTTTAAAAGAAAGCATTGGACATTAGGAAACACAGTGCTGTGCTGTAAACTCAAATTAAATTGTTTATTCAGTTCCATCTACAATTCTCCTGGATGAGATTAAAGCTGAAGTGTGTAATTTCTGTGTCACTAGCATCACTACATAGAGCTGCAAAAATAATGATTCCAAAAAGGTTTGCCAAACTGCCAAACTGATAGACTCACCACAACACTCACGCTATTGGTTGAGCAAATTGCCACGTTTCCACTATCAGGCCAAATGAGGGCATGCTACAGGCCAGTTGCTTTCCCACTGTCACATCAGGGGCTTTATCGTGCCTCCTGGGGGCAACAGCCAAGAGCCCTGGCCTGCCAATTACCCTTGGGCCAAAGAAGGCCAACTGGGGATTGAAGCAAGGTCATTGTCAAAGGCAGAGTATAGCTGAGCCAGTTCAGAGGTTTCGGCATATACTCATTTCCAAATCTTCAATATCTAGCAACCAGCTTACCTCAGTAGATCAATGGATAATTGACAGTACTGGTCAGTAGACAAAATAAGAGCTCTTCTAAATGTCTGGGCTGATGAAAATATACTACGTCAGATCTGCCTAAACAAAGACTTGATTAAGTATATTGTTGCTGAACTTGCCAAGTTGTGTATCCAGCACACAATGGTACAGATTTGGAAAAAAATATATGTATTGCGGTCACAGTATAAATCTGTGTTCATTTCAAGGGCTTGATAGTTTCCAGAGTCTGATACCTCAGCTTGAGTTTCCTTCTTGCTTGTGAAATTGGTGGGGTGTGTGTGAGGTTGACACCAGGGTGACGTATTGAGGGTGGGTTTTATGGCATTGCTGCAGGGCTATTTGTGCGATGGTAGGAATTTAGATTGATTTTGGACTTATGGCTCGAGGTACGATGCCATGGGCCCGGGTGACCAGTTTTTTGCCCTGGCTCGCACTGGCACGATAGCGGAAAAACGGCTAATTTTGTGGTGTCTTGCTGGCCAGATGCTCAAATAAACAGAGTAATTTTGTTTAAAAGTACCAGAGTGTTTTTACTTTTCGGGGAAATCAGTCTTCATATTAAGCTGGGACAGGCAAAAGTAGTTCATCATTGAAAAAATTACACACTTCAGCTTTAAGGTACTTCTCAAAGCGATTTCAATGCTTTGACGTCCAAATACTGGAACTTTCTAGAACTCTCATCTTTTATCTTTTTTATATGTTAGTTTATTTGTTTACACAGTCCTTATATGTTAAATTCACATGGATTGTGCCAGACATAATAGATCATACATTTGACATGGGAATTCTTGAGAACATTACATAAAGTGAAATGTGCCTTATCAAAACCGTGTTTCTCTTGTGCAATAATTAAAATACCATATGCTACAGAGCTCACTAATGTATGCAAGTATACCAGGCTTCCAGTAGATGGCACCATCAAGAGAATGTGTGTGTCATACACAATATTTTGTGAGTAACTATCATCTCTCTTTTCCTGGCTCACATAATCAATAGAAAAGAAATTGCCTATGTTCATTTTTTATATATATATATATACTATGTATATATATATATATATATATATATATATATATATATATATATATATATATAAAAAGAAAACAGAACTACTTAACAAGTACACAAATGGCTTCTTTTCTGAAAGACTCCACTGGGTTCCATAAGAGCAAGGTGCCATTTAGCGTGCGTTTTCTTTAGCTGTCTCTAGAGGGGGTAATGGGAACACTGCGGTACAGTGGCCACTCAGTGAAAACATGGTGGCTACTGGCTCTGATCCTGCAACAGCAAGAGGAAACCAGACGCACTGTGTGCCTTTTCATTGCTTCTGCCAACCACTCTCCATCTAAAAGCTGTAATTAGAGTGAAACCTTACTAACCCTTGCTATTCAAAACACACAGGAAATAAACTGGAAAATACGCACACATATCCTTACACTCATAAATTACAGACACAAAATAATGTGTAAGTAATAGTACATCCAGGTACTGAACAACAACAAGAGATAAAATGTTAGTTACGCTCACCACAACAGAGGGCATCCATTATGGGACAATTTACACTTAGTCACTTCATTTGTCTTGATTGATCAGAAAGCTCTGCGATTGGGCATGCACAATCCATTTACACCTGGCCACGTAGATGTGTCTCTCTAAAATATAAATCTGACCTGTATTCCTGCACTACATGCAAATCTAACAGTTTACGTTCATTAGGTTGCTAATGCCAAGCAGCAAAATCTTGCTGTTCTTGATGTGGTTCATAAAAACTAAAAACAGGAGGCGGCTAAAATGGCTAAAGTTGCTTTGTTGATGACTGTACAACAGACAATATTTCCAAAACTTCAGTATATCCTCAGTTTGGGAGAAGTTAACATTTGTGGCCAGAAAAACCAGATGCATTTACACTTGGTCTAAACACGTCTTGTATGCATCTCTAACCACAAATGTCTCAAATGTGTCTTGGAGGACATTTACACAATCTTTTCATGTTCATATAGCTATCCAATCAATAAAAAGTTAAACGCGTGAATTGACTAAGTCTAAATACCCCCTATGTCTTATGGACACTCTTGAAACGCAGGAGCAGCTTTCCGACAACAGTAGATATGGTATGCATCATTACCAAGACAGTCTCAAACAATGATTGGTGTTGACCATAAAGACTGCATAATGATGTATTTTACCACCAAAAGAGCAATTACAACTAAACAAATCAAAACATCAAAGTGTAATGCGATGGAGATGTGATTTGGAAGTAATGGTTTTGAAGGCATGCAAGACTGTGTTTGGTTCTTTGGTTGTTGTTTGTTTGGTTGTGTGTTTTCCTCAGTTTATACTTTAAAATGGGCATGGAATGTGTGTATGTGTGTTGTAGACTGTGGTGGGACACTGCGTCTGTGAGGGTTGTGGCACAACGAGGACGCATGGGGCCGATTCTCATGCGAGTATCACGTTGGATGTGTGTGATTGTGTGTGGACAGACTTGTGTGTGAGTGTGGTGCGTGTTTATGTTAGTGAAAATGTAGAGTTCAAAGAGTGTGTGTGTGTGTGTGCATGTGTGTGTGTGTGTGTCTAGTCTTCCTTTCTTTTGGCACCAGCAGAGTCAGTGCTTTAACCACAGCTTCCAGTATGGGCCACCACAATCACATGAGGCCAGCTTTCCCACGGGGAGGGGCCAACAAGAGAAGGGCAGGAAAAAGAAGAAATATGGGGGAGAAAGGGGAAACCCAGACAAAAGAAAAGGAAAGGTACTGTAGACATTTTCCTATCAACAAGAAAATTAAAAACTCTGTATCAATATGAATATTAGGGCTAGTTGTCACACTAGGACACGGAGGGTTAGATTTTAGGCAATTACACAAATGAGTGTTTTCTCTATCAGTGGTTTTGCATGTTTGTTCTCTTAAATTAGAATGTGTTCCAACAAATAAGGAAGGAAGCAGGAAGCGGGGTAGCAGTCCAGGTAAGTCAACCTTTAATGGATTTTCAGTTTCACAAAAACAGTCTTTAGCTTTTCAACCCTACAAACTTCATAAATAATATATGGTCACAGTTTACAGTATGCACACATACAACGTCACTGGTCTGTCTCTCTCTCCCTCTCTGGCATTCCAGGTGGCCTTTTCAAGCCCATCTCCACCATCTCTGTTATGAGACCACAGGTGTTATGTATCAATATTCACCAGGTGATGGCCCTTATCACTTCCTCTCCCCAATGACAGACACATGACCACGTCCCACTCCACATACCCCCACCTCCCGACTCAGGCCCGGGCAACTTCCGGCAATTTTTTGGGTTTGCTGTGAGTCCCGCCCATCTCAGCAAATTTAGAATGGCTCTTAGATGCTAGATATGCCTCTGCCAGTTATTACTGTATATAATAATATCATCCAAGTAGGCAGCGGCATATGCAGCATGTGGCTGGAGGATCTTATCCATCAGGCGCTGGAACGTGGTGGGAGCCCCAAACAAACCAAACAGAAGAGTGATGAATTGGTGTAATCCAAACAGTGTGAAAAAGGTCGTTTTCTCTTGGGATAATGAGGTTAAGGGGATCTGCCAATATCCCGTTGTTAAATCCAGTGTCTAATAAAATTGAGCCACAACCAACCGATCCAGCAGTTAGTCAGTTTGGGGCATTGGGGTTGCGTAAAATTTAGACAACACGTTGACTTACCGGTAATATATACAGAACCAGACTGACCCGTCACTCATATACAAGATACAAGAACAACCGGGCAGGTTGCCACTTAGCGAGTCATTTTGAGCTTGATGTGGGGAGTAATACAAATACATTGTCTCCCGGTGTAAATTCTCTTAGCTGGGTACCCCTATAATGAGACGGCTTTGTGTCTCTTGAGCTTGGAGCTAATTTTGTTCTGACAACTGACCGAGTGTGTGTAGCTTTGCTCGAAGATCAAGGATATTGAATTCAATTTTTTCTTTGGGAAGGTCCTTCCTCCCATGCCTCCCATATGACGTCATGTACCCTGCAGGGCCAACGTCTACACAGGAACTCGGAGGGGGAAAACCCTGTGGAGGATTGCGGGACCTCCCTGACTGCAAATAATAGGGATTCCAGCCATGTGTCCCAATTTCTAGTGTCCTCATGGACGAACTTGCTAGTCATATTTTTCAGGGTTTCATTAAATCGTTCCATCAGCCCGTCAGTTTGCGGGTGATAAACACTGGTGCGAATCCATCAATCCATCAATCTTTAATCTCCATCAATTCATAAAGTTTGCATAGTGTACATGACATAAACGCTGTGCCTTGGTCGGTGAGGATTTATTTCAGAATCCCCAACCGGGAGATCATTTTGAAGAGTGCAATGTATACAGTATTTCAAATGTTGTTCTTTTAAACTCTATCACAGCATTTGATTTAAAAAAAAAAAAAAAAAAAAAAAAAAAAAAACAGTTTTTTTTTAATCAAATTGTTTATTATGTTTCCAGGAGTGTTAGTTATTCATGTTTTTGAGGAGTTACAGACATTACATAAGAAATTAGCATAATTAATTCTGATTCAATATAATGGCTAGCATCATCCAGTCACTGGCAACCATGTTACAATACAATTTTGCATTATAAATTTGAATCCATGTACTGATTACAATTGTCCCATGTCTGCCAAACATGTTGGTTGTTCCAAACATCATCTTCAGCCTGAAACTGAACTTTTGGTTGGATTGTAGGACCGAATGCACTTACAGTAACTACATTGAGAGCTATAGGATGCTCCCTTGCTCCCTGTAGTATTTAGTGAATGACTTAACCTCCAGTGTGCTGTCTGTCTGCACTGGTCTCAGAACAGTTTGAAACTCCATAAACCCTCTGAAACCCTCTTTGGGTGAACCCATTGAATCTCAGTGTGATAATGCACAATGAATATTGGAATGCATTTATGAATGTTAATTATATGAAAATGAAGCAAAATGACCCACAGATGTGTTAATGTTGAAAGTTTTTTTTTTTTCAACTTTTGAGTTAACAATGTCCCAAAATCCACATATGTGGACATCGTGTTTATCAGTAATTTTTTAAAGCAGCATATCAAACGAAACTAGAGACGCTACTCTTTACTCCCAAACAGGTTTCATGAAAAAACATAAAAAGGTTTCTTACCAGAGGCACTTTTGTTTTGGGGAACCTCATAACTATTTCGGGATTAAAGTAGTTTTAAGGGCTTTGGTGGAATAATTGTTGACATTTTCCTAATGGACTGTTGGTGGTATGAAGTAAGAACATAAGTGTAGAATTGACAGACTGGATCTGCCTCACAGAGTGCTTGACAATAATCAAGATTAACCACTTCATTTGATGCGGGCACCAGAACCATAAAAGTCAACAACCTCATATTTTGAAGTTGCCCAATCTATGGAGAAAAATAACAACATATAAGAAAGCACAGGCCTTTATCACAAAAAGAGTTGAACAAACTCAGGGTCAAAGAGTAAGTTTCAGATTGACAACCAAACAAATACAACACCAGATCATGGGTGGAATTTGTTAATGCTAAACTAAAAATTAATCTGTATTACCTACTATTTCATAGTAGCCCTGTTTATGACCAGAGTTTAAATAAGAGTGGAAAATAATACACGTCTGAGAGCCCCCTTGTGAACAGCTTCTGAACATCACCCTATGTACCACTTGGAAGAAAACACCAAGCAATTAAAAAAATTTAACATTTGGCTCAAGTGCAATTAAAGACACAAGGTTCCCTTTGTCAAACATCTAAATCACTTGAATAAATAATCATCCAGAAAAGGCAGTGGATTTTGTCAATCAATCAAATTATTTCCCTTATGCAAATGTCTCGCCATTTGAGGGCTCAGCAGTCAAGAAAACACTTCTACTTTGTGACTAACTTCTCCTCACTGAACTGTTGTTTATGCTTCAGGTAGCAACACATTTGATATCTGCGAGAGAAATGCACATTTAGTCACACATAAGGGGTTTGGATCTTGTGATTTGAAGGTCCACATTTACAGAGTACCTTCTTTTTTAGACCCTATATATTTAAAAGTGGCTTTGCTTGAAAATCCAGACATAAGACCATATAACCCAGTTTTATTTAAAAAAAAAAAAAAAAACATTTGTTTCTGCCACAGAGAAAATAAATAAATAAATTTTAAATAAATAAAAAGAGAAAACTCTATTCTAAACTGTCCAAAGGTGTCATAAAATAGGAATTAATATCAATTACGTAAGTGTTTTGAGTGGGTGGATCATTTTAATGATTTCTCTCAATCTACTGGAATTTTTCAGTTCAATGAATTTATCTGAGCTTGTTGTAGTCCATTTTCATTGAATCAATTGACTTAAGTTGATTTAACAAGCATATTTGCCAAATCAACTCAACTAAAATCAATATCAGTTAATCCGCATCATTGATCGCAAAATCTTCGATACCGACAAATCTAATTTACATTGAATCTGATGCTCCACTCCTAAAATATATACAAAAAGAAAAGAAGAAGTAACAAAGACAAATAGAAACAAATTGTAGTATGTAGATGAAAATAAAAAAGAGAATCAAATTATTACACTATTACCCTATTGCTAACAAAAAACACAAATAAATCTAAATTGCACAAATCCTATATCACACAAAGACACAAATCGAATAACACACTTATAAAGAAGACAACTTGATTTTTCCTAAACTGTGCACCTGATGGCTCAGACCTTTTCTTGTCCATTTGTGTTGATTTGGCTCTCGAGGATCAATAATAACCACTGTCAACCAATCAAGACTAAACCAATTCACCTTGGGGGTGTGCAGACTTTCTGGTTTTATATTATTCTTAACAATTTCACACAAGAAAAAAAACAGAACAAAATGCAACAAATTGTCTGTGTATTATGAATTAATTGTGTTTTATTTTGTAATGTTTTGTAGTGTGCCTTATTTGCATTAGTACTGTACAAAGTTAGAGGTGCGCTATTTGATAGATTCCCCCGCTCCCCCTACCTCGGGCTTCCAGTGGTTAGACCTGAACTACCCCCACTCCCCTCCACATCTCGTACTTCTGATATATACAATTAGCAATTTCCAAATAATATAGTATAATTTTTTTTTTATGTTTTCATCGCTGCTATTTTTAATCAGCCTAACAAAAATATCCATTTCCTAAATTTTGTAAATCACCCTTAGCTTTTAGTCTTGTAGGATAAGGGTTCTGCCACTATAAGGGCGACAAGAGGGGTGGGAGGGGACCTTGAGGTACCATAATTAGAACTGGCAATCCCAAAATGACTTTTACCCCATTAAGCATAAAAATACTTTATATATTTTAAACTCTGAGCTCACTTGATTTGTAATCTTTTTGAGTGCTTTAAGCTCTTTAATGACTATTAGGAACCCAGATGCTGGGTTTCTTCAGATAGCAATTAAACTGTCTAAAAAAAAAATCAACATTTTATAGTTGTTAATGCATTTAAGGCAAATGTAAAATAAATCAATCAATTATAAAATGAAAAACAAACCATTTACTTATTTTCAAACACTAGATATTGGCCAAACTGTTTTGTACAGTTAATCAATCTGAAAGCCAACAGGTCAATAGTATTCAGTATAAACCCATCAGACAGGGCTCTACAAACTTCCTTTTATGGCCCTACGATTGATTTTGATGTTACATCAGAGCACTCTCTGTGCAAAACTTAGAAGAGAATTTAACAATACTCAGCAGCACATTTAATCTAATACAGCGATGAATTTAACAACAACCAGTGTTCAAATTCAAAATATTTGCTGGTCAAGGAAAGGTATTTTTTCATACTAAATAGGAAGATTATATAAAAGGTTAACAAAGAACATGAAGTCATGTTTATTCTCCAGCAAGTCCATTTTAGGACCAATTTATGTCTTAAACATTAAAAAACTAAAAAACATTAATACTTTATACCTGTCTGTTTTTATATTAATAAACACACAGTATTAAGTGTGTTTAGTTTTTCTCGTTAATTGAAGTTCGTGTCATGTACAATGAAAGTCCAAGAGTCTAATAATTATGTTAGGCCTCCATTGAGTTGAATTTGATAATCTGGCCCCAAAAGAATGTAAGAGCCCTGCCATAGGACTTTAGACCATAGTCCAAACACATAATTATTTAACAAACTCACCCTGTGTTGAAGCACAGTACATAAACCTTTTACCTCTAGGCATTCTATGCAAGACTATGAGAATGAATATTCTGAATAAATATTTTATTAAAATGAGTTTTTATTGCTGTTCTAGGGCATTACACTATATGTTGATTGATTGCAAAAAATCATTTTGAAATATGTGCATAAAACACAAAATGTTCAGTAGGCTCTGAACACTTTCTTATGGCAGTGTATGAATATTTCAGATGCATACCAGAATTTCTCAAAATTGCTCTGCACAATGATTTACTAACTGAGATACTGTAAGTAACTAATGTTTCTCAGTATAAAATAATGTGTGTGATAGAATGATTAATGTAAAAAACAAAATGCAATTTTAAATACAATGTGTAAGGAGTTACTGTTACTGATCACACACCTGTCCTAGGATGTAACCCTTCCATTTTTAAAATATGTCAAAATGACCCAAAAGACACTATTTCACTATTTCGATACAAAAAATGGCAAAATGTTTTAGTAGTCGAACAGAAATACTCAGTAAATCCAGTATAGAATTAGCAATATAGCATAAAAATATTTCTTTTTAATATTATCTGCATTCTTCAAATTGTTGTATGTTATATTGTATATTAAGTAGGTGAAATAATAATGTATTCACATGCAGTTATATATATTGCTCAATATAAAGAAAGTGAATGGTGACTGAGTTCCACAAAACAAAGAAAGTCATATGGGTTTGGAGAAGGCCTGGTTCCAGATCAAAATCAGAAGGGTGCTTCTGAATTTAGTGGGGATGCTCTAGTAGTAAAAGTGAAGAACAAATGCAAAAAAGAATAAACATTATACAATTGTGGACGATTTAATGTAATGGCCTGATTTGGAACAAAACAAGTGTGAGTAAATTATGACAGAATGTTTTAATTTTTGCGTAAACAGTCCCTTTAAACTCAAATAAACAGCAGTTATGTCATTAATGACTATCGTTGTGTTTCTTGGTCAATCTGAAAAAGCAAAAAAGGAAATTAATTCAATTCAAATAAAAAGCACATAAGGATGTATGTTTTGCATAGCTTCTAATTAAACATAATACAATGTTGATTCCCTTGATTTATACACTCACCTTTGGTAAGAGTGCGCTTAATCCAGTCAAGATAGTGAGAGACACGAGTGTAAACTCCAGGTTTGTTAGCTTCTGCACAGCCCAGTCCCCAACTAGTGATCCCTGCTAGGTACCATGTGTTATTATCCTCACACACAAGAGGACCACCAGAATCACCCTGCCAGTCGAGACCAAAATGAAAATGAAGCAACTCTGACCATCAGCAGGTGCTACTTACATTCAGTGATTTTCTTTTCTTCTAATTGCTAAACTTTTAAACAAATAAATAAAAACAGATAATAATAATTTGAATATTATTCTAAATGATATTTCAAATGATGTGCATTCATGAGATAAAGCTGCTTTATTTGACATATGGTGCTGGGTCTTGCCATCCGTCCAAGTAGGTATAGCTGCAGGCCAGAGACCTCCAAATGGGGGCAGAATCTCCAAACAAGGGAAAGGTTACCCCAGAAGGGGACGGGGTTACTCCAAAAGGGGGGATGCACCAGCACCAAAAGGGGGCGTAACTTTCACGCACTGTTAACATTAGTGAAAGGGTTAGGTTAGGGGCTCCCTATATCTTTAATGGCGGTTTGGAGCTCCCGTGCCTTTTTGGAGCATTGCCTGAGGATATATCCTTCTCTACCCATCCCGTAAAATACAGAATCGTCCCATATTTAAAGATGAAATGATACATCCCGTATTGATTCGATACATCTGACCCTTTTAAGCTGATAATTAATTTAACCTTAAGGGACCATCTGAAAAGTCCACACATTGTTCTAAAACATGCTAAAACTGTAGAGGGTGTGGAAAGGGACCATCTGAAAATGTCTGTCATCAAACCCTCAGAGCATGGTTCCAAGAATACTTGCTGTACCAAGCTACCATGTCGAAATCATATGACCAAATAAATATTGCTTATTTCATCACAATAATCCCATTTAATTGGACGCTTTTACTTGTGAAATATATAATCATGGCTGACTGCAAGTGGCACATTTCTACAATGGCTAGGTAAAGAAAAAAAATTACAATTAATAGCAGTTAGAAAAACATTAAAATGAGGCTTACTTCACAGGTATCAATGCCACCCTGAGTGTATCCAGCGCATACATTGGATCTGAGAACTTTGAGGGGTTCACCTGCACCTGAAATCATTGCTTTACATGCCTCATGACCAATAATAGGCACCTGAGCTTCCTGGAGCACATCTGGGAACCCACCTGAAATGTCCCAAACAACACTATAAGCCAGAGACAGATTCCTGCACTCAACTGAGACCTTGTTAGAAAAGCTTTGCTCTTTGCATTACCTGTATTCAGCTTTCCCCATCCAGTCACACTGCATTTCTGTCCAAGAAATCGTACTTCAATGGCTCTTCCAGTGAGGCACACTGGAGCAATACGATCTTAGAGCACAAATCACAAGAGGACAGTAAACGTTTATATACACAAGTGGAAAAATTTGATAACGAGATCCCTTTTCATTGAAAGGGAGAATTTAATTTGCATTACCTGTGAATGTAATTGGTGTCTTCAGCTTTAGCAAGGCAATATCATTTTCCAGAGTGCTGCCATCATATCCAGGATGCATAATGACCTTCTCCACCTCATATCTGACTCCATCTTCAGATAGTTTTGTTAACCCAACTGACACTGATAGCTGGGTCTGTGAGCTGCATTACAAAGTTTGACGGAGAGCAAACAAACAAACTTTTACTCTCTGGTACATAAGCTGTCCATATTACTGGTAATCTAGCAGGACTTTTGATTTACTAAATTCTGTTTTGAAATTTTTTTCACTCTTACATCTTAGATCTTGTGTAGCTCTCATATACAGTACTACTACTGAGTGTTCTTGAGTGTACTTACAACAAAAGACAGTGTGCTGCAGTGATAATCCATTTGTTTGTAATGATGGATCCACCACAAAAATGTTTTTTCCACTTCTGTAGACTAACCTGCCAGGGCCAATTACCCAATTGGGAATCAACACCCCCAAATACTTTAGCTCTGATGTTAGATGATGTGCCACAATTTTCCACACCTGTGACAAAAAAATAAATAGCTTTGTTCAGTGAATTTCAGATTTCTTTTCATGTTCCTAGGATCTTAGCTGCAGGTTTAGAGATGTTGGTTTACAGGAGGAGTACAGCAGAACAGAGTATAACTTGTGCTGGACTTTTATGCATAAAATTTGTTTTGAAGTTCTTTTTATACTCCATCACTTAAATAATATTGCTAAATCTTAAACTTTTCCATCTCTAGTCATTGACTAAATAGAGAACTGATAATGTCTGATAATGTTAATAATTTTTGTCATAATACACATTGTTAAATGCATATTGTGCATTTCAAGTGGATCCCAATAAGACTATTGACCTTTTTGTGGAAGCTAATGAGGATCCAAATAAAAAACAACATACCAGTGACTTCTGCAGAGTCCTCTTTAGCAGCACTCTTACAGTTTCTCAGAGGAAATCCAGATATCACACCCTGCATGTTCACCACTTTAGGTGGCATGGGCAGCGTCATTATCTGCTTCAGATGACACTTTCTCCTGGAATATCAAAAAATAAAAGATGAAACCTATGGGCACTAAAAACACAAATTCTGATTTTCTTTCCAAATATGTCTGATAAAGTCATTGTATATGCTATTTTATTGGCTTTGCTGAAATAATTATTGATGTTTACCTTATGGACTGTTGGTGGTATGAAGTAAGAACGTAAGTGTAGAACTGACAGACTGGATCTGCCTCACAGAGTGCTTGACAATAATCAAGCTCAACCATTTCAATAAAGTGGGCATCAGACCCATAGAAGTCAACACCCTCATACACTGTAGATGCCCAATCTATGGAGAAAAACATGAGACCAGAAGCCACAGAATAGTTTTCGGATTGACAAAACCAAACAAATCCAACACCAGGTCTTGTTCAGAGGTGTCATGGCAGTCACCATGGAACAATTATTCCTAATGCAAATTCAACCACTTGGAGCATTAATTGCGATAGAATGCAGTTTAAAAACTGTTTTAATAGCCAGTGAATCTGAGGTAATAGGATGGCTTTTCTCCACATTTGACAGTGGAAAAATACCGTAAATGCTTGAAAAGCTTGATAGAGTTGAGACATTTCAAAATGCACAACTGCCATTCTAACATCTCCACTACACAGTATCAGCAGTGGCCGACTGACCCGCACAGCGGACCGCAATCAGAGCAGCTTCTGAAAAGCGCATGGAGATTAAATGCTAGCAGTGATGTACATGCGCTGTCTATGGTTCCGTGAATGTTTAGACAAGGATTTTGATAGTGAACACAAACTGCTCCGGTTTCACTTAATTTAACATTTGTGTAATGGCAAATGTTCTTGGTCGTTGCGGGTTCATACACGCAGTGACACAGAGGAGGAGATGTGCTGCTGAGTTGGAGTGTTAAATATAATGCATTGCTGTACTGGAAAATGAGACACAAAAATGCAGTTTTCATTGCATTTTATATTAGCTTAAAATTCCCTTATTTAAAATTTAAAAGTGCTCAATAATCACAGAAAATCTCAAATAATCGCCCACAAGGCTGCAGGTTATAATAACTGAAGGTTGAATATTGAATCACCATTTGTGTTTTAAGCTTGAGGCAATAAATAATTACAAAAATAATGAAGGGTCTACCATTGAAGTCGTATATTAACCATATCACCGGTTTCACCTCTTAAATGTATGATATTTATGTGTATATTTATTCTTTTTTCAGTTTTATACTAAAATATTTACAGGTAATCACACTTTTACTATCATTTACTGTACACAAATTAAACAAATATACTATAATTATTTATGAGTTTTCAATGCAAACAACACAAAATGTATTGCAAATGGCATCACAATTTTTGAGAAAAGCTGCATCAAATTCAGTCTTTTGGGCTGCAATAATCAAGAAAATGTGCAGCGAAATCCTGGTGGGACTGAGAACTTTCTCAAATTTTTGTCAACTTTAATTAAATAAAGAATGATAAAAGAATGATATATTAGTGCCAAATGTTCCCACATTGCTTATGCTCCACTCCTAATGAACATCTATGCAAACTGTATTTTGCTGAGGTTCTCAGTATCAACCACATGTATGTACCACTTGCAAGGAAACATAAAGCAATAAAACATCTTTTAAGTGTGGCTCAAAATGGAAATAAATATGAATAAATAATTATCCAGAACAGGCATTCGATTTTATCGATCTCTAAAGTTCTTTCCTCTCGAAGCACACTTCTTACGTAAATTACTCACGGTTTGAGGGCTCACAATGTCGATTCGGCAGTCCAGAAAACACCTCTTCCTTTGTGACTTGACTAAACTTTGGTTTATTTTTCAAATAGCATCTCATTTGATTCCTGCAAGAGAAATACACATTTAGTCACTCAGAGGTTTGGATTTTGTGGAAAAGTCATGGAGCAAAGTGTATTTTGACCAGCATTGGATTTGCTCAAGGGTACACTGATGATTACCAGGTTTTACGATCCCTGTAGTAAACTGATCTTTATCAGCTAACCTACCCTACTCACCGTGTATCACTTGTTTTAAATTTGGAGGTGGCGTATGAGAAGTGGGTGCATTTGGGATGTTCAGTGCACAGAAACTGACAGTGCTCAGCTGACGCTGCAGGGACTTGCTCAAAGTCATCTCCTGGGAAGTCAGTATTGGCTTGAATCTGATCCTTGCATGCTTTTAAAGTACATTATACAGCAAAAGAGGGGACACAAAAAAAACATGAAGCAAAACATGTATAAGAGTCACAGATAAATTAAAACTAAATACGAAATGATCAATTCAACATTTTCAGAATACCTTCTTTTTTAGGCTCTGTAGCTTGAAAAGTGGCTTTGCTTGAAAATCCAGACATAAGACCAGGCGTGGATTTGATGATTGGAGGTACAGGAACAACCCAGCTGTATTTGAGAAAGCACTTGTTGCTGGAACAAAAAGAGAAAATTACAATTCGGAAAGTGAGAACTCTATTCGAAACACTCCAAAGATGAAATTGAAATATGTAATTCTAAAATGCTCTTCTTACCGAAAATCTGGATAGGTTGAAAATTCTGGTGTTATAAACGTGTAAAACTGACAGTGTGGGTCACTGGTGCAGGCGCTCTGACACTCTTCATAGTTGTTGGAGTTTATGTTACGATAGTCAGAGCCTGTGAAGTCCACATTCTTATAGACGTTGGAAAAGCAGACATCTGATGCAAATAAAAAGCTAAAATGAGGGTGAATTGCAGAGAGGACTAATATCTTGAAATAGCTTGAAATTAATTGTTTGGCTAAACAATGTGATTTTGAGAAACGCTTGGTCACAATTTATTTTACAGTGTTCATGTTATTGTGTATTTACATAGGTAGTTACTGAGTAATAATGAACTAAATGTATTTAATGTATAATTATTTTGTAGAGCTGCTTGTACTCACATGTTGCTTATTACTATAGTAATTAATCATAGCAACATTTAATATGTGTAACATGGACACTGTTATATAAAGTGTTACCTACATACCTAATAAACAACATAATTACATGTATTATAAGTAATACATTATTTTAAATAATTAATAAAGATTTTAAAGAACTAGTGGAAAGACACCCATATAAGAAAGCCATACTTTAAGAGGTAGAACTTTCACTTTAAAACTGTTCTAAGTAAATAATAATAATAAAAAGCTTTTACAACTTTTTAATTTTGAAAATACTGCCTACGGTGCATTCAATAATGTTTTCCTCATTAAACAAACATTGTTGCAATATATGTAGGTATCTACTCCAGTCATATCAGTAACCTTATAAAAGCTGTTTTATTCTACATGGAGAGGGTACCCCACATGGAGGCTGCCATGTTAGAATCACATGATCAGCCGAACACTACTCACGTAATCTCAGCAAACGTCCTGTTGTTTGACACTATCACTCAATTATTAAAGTAATCATTGCGGACTGTGAATACTACATTTCTACAATGACATCCAAAACTGAAATCTAGTGATTTTAAAAGATGCTGCACCAAGCCACTAAGTGTCAGTGTAAATCTAAGATGACACAAAGACAAAAGTTAATGAGTGCACCTTTAAATAAAGAACCATTCCATAACTTTGTGTCCATATTTTTGTAGCTAAACAACTCACATTTGACATCCTTTCAAAGTCAATAGGTCCAAATGTATGGCTAAGAGTTGATTAGTATTTTTGAATAATATTTGAATTTAATATTATATAAATATTACAGTAAAAATCCACTAGCCTATCAATTATTATTATTATTTTTTAATTAAAATTCTCTTAGATTGTAGTCAGATCTTCTTTTAAAGGGTCTGCCAGCATGAGAAGTGTGGGAAGGGGCCTCGAGGGACCATGATTTTGCCCTACCAAATGCCATATACTGTAATCCTCTCAGACTGTTACCCATTAAACACATGAAAATACTTACGCATTAACTCTGATCTTACTTGGTTTGTAATCTTTTCGACTGAGTGGAAAGCCTGAAGTTACTCCTTTAAGGTTTTTAATGTCTGTTGGGAATCCAGATGCTGTGTTCTTCAGATAGCAATGAAACGGTCTAAAACAATCAACATTTGATCAGCTTTTAATGTCTTGAAGCAATTGTAATTAAGAAAAAATAATAAATAATCTATTAAAAGAAAAACAAAATTATTATTTTACCAATAAGCAACTCATAAGCCAGGGTAATTGCATCGACAATCCATTGAAAAAGTATTTTCATAGAGATGAACATTCCTTTTGTGCATCCTCCATAGCATATAAAGAGCTGATCAGACAGTCTGAACTGGCAGGTGCGCTCAGTATGCATGTAGCGCCCACACAGGGCATAACAAATGCAATATAAATAATACAAGTTTAAGAACCACTTCATGGTCAGAATGGCGACCTTTTGAATCACGCTCGCGCCAGAGAATTATTCAACCTGCAATTGGCCAAAATGCTCCGTTCAACTTTTCCGAGACCCTCTACTCTTCTCTGTTGGAACACGGAAGCTTGATCTCTGACCCACTTTCTGTAGTTCTGAATTTCTGCAGTTTGAATTTTAGAATATTTAATTTGGTGTTCTGAATTTCTTCTTCATCTTGAAAACTTGAAGCTGTATTTTTTAAAATGGGATATTTACAGTGTAAGAATTCAGAACCAAACATTTGCTGTTTGAAAATACATATTTATAAAATTGTGCCAAAAAAAAAAAAAAAAAAAAAATTAATTTGGTTAAATATGAAATGTCCAGGATTGGAGTTTAAAAAAATTATAATTCAAACCTATTTAAAATACAATGTAATATTACATTTGGCAAAATCACACTTATAATTCAAATTCAAAAGTCTATAATTCAAATTTACACAATTCTAATTCAAATTGTTTTGTCATATTTCTGGCTCCATACAAAGCTGGCTGTGTCAGCAGAGACGATCATGCTGATCCACATCATTAGATGGCAGTATAGCGTCTAACACACTGTTGTATCGATACTTAAAGTACACGAAGCAGAAAAATACTTCTAACTGCCAAGAGTATAGAGGAGTGCTTTTATACTCTTTGCTAACGCTAGCTAGAGCAAAGTTTCCCAACCTTTTTTTCTGCTACGGCACACTTCTTACGAATACAAAACACAACGGCACACCACAATCCCCAAGGGTGTATATTTGGCTTGAACATTAGGGGGCGCATACTCAATAGTTTTCCTTTTCAAGATCTTGTCCGTCATTTCTGTCCGTCTTAGTAGCGCGTTTACTTGTAATGTTTGAAATCGTTTTGAGTCATTCACGACCGAAATCTACCAAGAAACTGTAGTGATTAAGCATTAAAAGAACAAAGCAGAACTATAATTTACTTTAGTTTGAGCGTTATTTTTCGTCCAAAAAGACAACAATAATAGTCTAATAATATTAATAATTTTGAGTTTCATTAATGTTCTTTTGTTATTGTAAAGCGCATTTCACTTGAGTCGAGGCGTCAACGCTCCGTTCAACACCAGCGTCAAGCGCCGCATCGCCGTCCACATGAAAAACGTTGCAGAAAACATCACGGGGGGCGATTTTATGAGTTTATCGTGCAAGAACGCGGGAAATGTAAACAATAAACATTTATTTGGACGAGAAAAAAAATGGCAGTTTATTTGATAGCAGAAAGTAATAAAAGGACTCGTTTGTGTTCCGGTCTGCAGTCAGTGTTTTCTTGGTGAATTTAAATGAGTTTAATAACTGGGGTCTCTGATATTCGTAAACGATAAGGTAATATTCAATTAAAAGAAATTATGAGACATTCAATGTCTCTTCAAAAATTTGGACAGTTTTTTTTTAAATATTTATTGTTGCTTTGAATTTGATTTAGAATTTTATCATTTTCCACGGCACACCTGACAATCTTTCTTAATCTGCAGCACAGTGGTTGGGAAACACCGAGCTAGAGAACTACTGAATGCCCCTTTAATGTAATCTAGTAATAGTCATAGCACATAATTATAATATATTCAACATTTTCTGAAGCATACTACTAAATATACAAAAAATGTTAACTTATTAACACTTGCATTTTTAGACTGAAAATAAAAACATTGCATATCCAACCTATCGTCTTTCTTCCAGTCAGGTCTCAAGAAGGTAAAGAAAAGGCAGGAATGATGCTGGGTGCAGGCGAGCTGACAGTGGTAGACATCAGGAGAGAAAATCTGAAGAACATCATTTCCAGGGAAGTCCACGTCCACCCGCAGACCTGGATCCACTGGGGTAAAACCACACAATGCAGCAGAAAAAAATCATTTTCAGCAGTACCATAGGAAAACATATCTTGATAAGGCTAATAAAAAAAAATATGTATCGTCTGAAAGATGTAAATTATATACTCAACAAGACAGTACATTTTGTGAAGCCATCTGGTATGAACATCAAAAAAACTAGTAGTAAGCACAAACTCATCTTCTCGCTGGCTGCACCACCACACACTGAACTTTGTTTACATAGAAGTCACTGCTCTTTAAATGATTCACATTTGAGTCTAAAGTGCAAATCAGGTACAACAGAGAGAACAGAGTAATACATTCTAAAAGGCTGGGATGCATTGTTAATCACAGTTAATCAAATCAATTTAAAACAGTGAAATCATGGCTCATCTGACATGATTAAGGAAATAGTTCACCAAAAAATGATAATCCTATCACCTTTATGCCATTTTAAACTTGTAAGACTTTCTTTCTTCTATGGAATATAAAATAAGATATTTTGATAGTATGGATATATTCACATCATATCACAAGGCAAGTGAATGGGGACTAAACTTTCAAGCTCCAAAAGGACATAAAGCAGCATAAAGGTAATCCATCCGTGTCTTCTGAAGGGATTAAAAAAATTTGGGGTCAAAACAGACTAAAATGAACTCCTTTTTCACTACTACATTAAAGACATTTTGCAGTTTGAAATTCAGTCTTCTTTTGGCTATATGTCCACATGCTGTCGTAGACAAGTAAATAATGTTGAATATTATTCCCCATGATTTCTGAATTCATATTCACAATTTGTGAAACTTGTAGAAGACTGAAACCACTCTCATCTTAACCTGTTTTGTGAATTGTTTCACTACAAAGTTTTTGTCTGTCACCCCAAATTAGTAGCAAATGAGCTTTCTTCACTTTTAATGGCCATGTTCTATAAAAACACAGTCTAGGTTCATGCAAATTCACTTGTTTTAGGTGTGTGTGTGTGTGTGTGTGTGTGTGTGTGTGTGTGTGTGTGTGTGTGTGTGTGTGTGAAAACATTCAATCACATTTGATTGCGTCTACAGCTGTATCCCAACTGCCTTATTTTCTAAACTCAAAATGGTGAAGATTGTGAAAACTTTCACAATGTAATTTTTTTCTTATTTTTATGGAATTGTGAAAAATCAAAGCTATAAGCCATAAAATAAATAAATGGCTTTCAATGTCCTTTTGGAGCTTGAATGTTTGGTCCCAATTCATTTGCATTGTATGGATATGTTCACATCATATCTCCATCAAACTATCTTTGTGTTCCGTGGAAGAAAGTAATACGAGTTTGAGATGGCATAAAGGTGAGTAAATAATGAAAGAATTATCATTTTTTGGGTGGTATGGTACTGTGGGTCAGCAAGAGCATGAGCGTCATTTTGTTTGGTGGACTGGTGATGTTACAAAATTGTGACCTATTTCAGTTGACCTTTCAATGTTTTAATGAATAGTGTATGTGATGTATTGATCTGGAGGTCAGGTCTGTTGTAGAGTATTTGCTTTCAATTAAAATTACATTCTTGCGGACCAACTTTATCCCTATATTCATCACTATAAATGCTGGGATTTTGTAAGCCAGTGGTCCATGGATTAGAATGAGCATTTAAGTTGATTTGTTGGTCTCGTGTTGGTCCAGTCCAGAAATACTGTATATATTTTCTAATTTCATGTGTTTCTAATAATGGGTTTTCATAGGTTATTATATTGTAGTTTTATTGATTGCAATAATCAAAAAACGATTAATTCATTTTAAAATATTTCCATAAAATACAAAAAGTTAATTGGGGTCTAAATACCTCCTGTAGACAGTATGTGAACATTTCATATGCAGACCAGAAACTCACAAAATGGCTCTGTAAGGTGATTTATTAATTTAGACAAACAGCATAGTTTTCTCTGGATAATTCATGCTAAAATTAATTTTAATGACTATATAGCATGGATAATTGTTTTAGTTTTATATACAGTGCATGTACTATTTACGACATACATGTGTATTATGTATATTAAATAATATTGTATGAATGTATATATGTATATACTGTATATATATACCGATCAGCCACAACATTAAAACTACCTGTCTAATGTTGTGTAGGTCCCACTCATGCTGCCAATAGGGCTGCAAATAATGATTATTTTGATAATCAATTAATCTTACGATTATTAGAATGATTATTCGACTATTCACAGATTATTGCAAAGATTAATCATTAGCTCTCAACCGATTATTCAGCTTGTATCCCGACTTGAAAGGTTGTATTAAATGTGTTTACTAATAATAAACAGGACAAAATCATCTTTTAAAAATACCTCTAAATGACATTCACTGAATTAAAGGAAAAAATACTTTTTATTAAGTTTAATTCAGTAAAGAAATTCACTGTAATCAAGTATTTTTGTGTTGTTTTCCATTTAAAATGGTCTAAAAACAAGTTACATTTACGTGAGAAACAACATATAAGATATTTAGACTTGCTTTAAGAGAATGTATCTTGAAGTGTATTTTGTATACAAGTGTATTTTTCACTTGGTTATACTTCTTTGATTGCAGTTAATACAAAATATACTTATATTGAAGATCTATTATCTAATAGCAAGTCTAAATATCTTATATGCTGCTTCTCAGGTCAATGCATCTTTTTTTTAAAGGATTTTTGATATTTAAAAAAATATTTGCATTTTTAATATTATATTCAACATTCTCAGATAACAATTTATTCTTCTGCAGAATAGCTGCTAAAGTAAATGTACGTTGTTTTAAAGGAGTTTTAGATTTTTTATATTGGAAAACAAGCCAAAACAACAAATCATAAATGTATATTGTTGCAGTGTACAATGGGGCGAAGACTTCCTCTCTCACCTTTCTGTTCACTTCAATCCATCTTTAATTCTCAAAAACAAACTCTCTCATATTATTAAAGCTGTGTATTGCCAATTTTCTTCACAATAAGAAATGCACAGTGACATATTTTATGATTCAATAAGTCGCTAGCCATCACGTTATAATCTAGTTGCATTAAGTGTGCGTGCTTGAGGAATGAGTGTCCCGTGACAGTGTGTGTCTCAGCCAGATGCAGTTTCAATCTCTCCCCCTTAGATCGGGACATTCACGCAACTCATATGACATGAATGTTGGTGCCAGATGGGCTGGGTTGAGTATTTCTGTAACTGCTGATCTCCTGGGATTTTCATGCACAACAGTCTCTAAAATTGATATATATATATATATATATATATATATATATATATATATATATATATATACACCACAGTTAGTTCCGGTCCTCGATCTGATTGGATGAGAGACGTTCCATGAGCACTGATGGTCTGACAGCATCAGCACTCAGATGCTTCACTGTGTGTATCACTCCGCTTGTGTTCATGCCATTCTAAACTAAACTGTAAGAGCAGTGTAGATGTGTTAGGAGTTACTGTCTTTATTTTTGAAATGACATATGTTATCCAGCAGGTGGTGGCAAAATATCATTTTTGTGTGTAATATGAGCCAGTTTGTGATGTGAAGTGAATCCGTCATTGTTTACATAGAACAGCGCTCCGTGATCGCTCGTATTACTAATACATTACCAAAGCTAGGAAATAGCTTTAAACGGCTTTAAACGGACAACTTCATGATTAAGGCTCATCACTGCTGAGAGACACAACAAACTGATTGATTACAGAACTCCACTGCTTACCTTTTATCTGTGTTTCCACATTGGATACATACTGTTTAAAATGCCGGAGGACATCGCTGATTCTATAGTGAATGACTCTTGCGCACCGGCTACCGCAAAATAGAGAGGAATACCCCACTTGGACGTCTATTTTCCACTGAGAAAGCTGACAGCATCTCTGTTTGGGTGCAGCAACAGGCGATCGCACACGCTCTATCTCTCTCTCTCTCTCTCTCTCTCTCTCTCTCTCTCATACACACACAGACACACACACACACACACACACACACACACGCACACACACACACACACACACACTCATCCAGCCATCCGTCCTTGTTTATCCAATGACTTAGAAACAGCACAAGCATTACTAACAGAGGCTTGGACGCATCATTTGTTTTGAACCAGCAATGGCAGATTCTGATCCGTCACGTAATAAAGTAGTTCCAAGCACAAATGCGTTTTTATGACCATACTTGGTTTATCCAAAAAAATGTTAAATGTACTTGTTCATTGAACTGTTGTATATAAGTGATATCACATTCACAATCATGCTGTATGGCCCTACAACAGCACTGCTGTAATTACCTACGGCACTCGGCCTGTGGCCGAATCACAGCAGTGCTGATGATCGCACTCTTGCTTGTGTGATAAATAAAGTCATTAAAAATCTCTCTGTAAGACACCTCTGACCATCTTCTCATGTCATTCACCCATCGCTTTATAGTTAAGGTGAGCTGATTTTTTTTAGCTTTTTTAAACCGGAACCGGGGAAGGGGTGCAACTATATCAATATACATAAACACATACACATGTGAAAGTGTTTTATTTTATATTACATTCACAACAATTGTAATCACATTTAAGCCTCTAAAAAATGTAGGGTGACAAATTAATTTAAAAAAAACTTTAATTTTGAACTTGCATGTGTAATAACATGAGCTGTCACTTGGAACTTTCATATCAACTGCATATTTTTAACACAAATTAACATGTTGAAGCCTAAAAATTAAGCAGAATTACTCATATAATAATTAAACACTTGTTTCATGAAAAAGTGCAGTGTGTCAAAGTTGTCTGAATGTGATCTGCAGATCCAGTTTACCTCCGTGGGCACCAGAAAAAACACCTCACTAGTATTTTCACATAGTAAAGGGGTGCTATGCTCCCACATGTAATCCATTTCGATCAACTCTTCTTAGAAACTTAAATACAAACAGGAAGTTTGATGACAACATTTGGAAGAGCAGAGCACAGAAAAGGAGCGGAGCTGAATATGTTTGCACCAGATGTGGTCATCCTTACATATTAGAATCAGTATTTTGAAGCTACTGTGAGTGTCTGGGGTGCACTTACAATGAGAAACTGCAGTGTTCTGCAGTGATAATCCATTTGTTTACAATGATGGATCCACCACAACTATACTCTCTTCCCAGCTTTAGATAAACCTGCCAGGGCCATTTACCTGATTGGACATCAAATCCCTCATGTACTCTACCTCTGAAATGTTGTGATGCTCCATAATTTACCATAAATGTTTTATTTTATTTTTTTAAACTGTAGGTATCAAAAACTTGATCTTATTGTTTCTCCATGTCACATAATCATGCTCCTGGGATCTTTGAAGTAAATTTTTAGAAGAAGAGCTCAGAAGAAATACAATGTAAAACTTGTGCTGGTATCTATAAACTCAAATCCCTTAATCCAGGCACAAGATGAAATGTAAAATAAATATTGAGCAAGAAAATCATCCTTGACCATGAACATGTTATCATGGAGAATGACCTACCAGTGACTTCTGTGGACAGCACTTGAGCAGCATTCTCACAGTTCCTCAAGGGAAATCTAGATATCGCAGCCTGCATGGCCATATCTTTATGTGGCAGGGGCAGGGTAATAACCTGCTTTAGGTAACACTTCCTCCTGGAATATCAGAAATGAAAGATGAACTCTGTGGGCACTTAAACCACTGGTACATTTTATTGTTTGTAAACAATTCTTATGCTAATTTGACCATTTGTTTTCTAATATACTCTATTTCAGGAGCTTTGCTAAAATATTTTCATATGAAGGACCAAAATATGTGAAGAATTGACAATCTATGTGCCAATATCATGACAAGAATCAGAACTGTGTGTCTCAACATAGTGGTTACTAAACCCAGACAAATCAATGTTTTCGTACTTTGTTGTCACCCAATCTATGGAAGAAAAGCGGCAATGGTAAAAATGTGAGGGTTCTTTGCTAATTCTTTGTTGGTTGAAGGCTAAACTTGTTTCTCAGTGGATAAATGGGATGATCTAGCATCTTGCTTTAGAAACTATTAGCTATTTTAAGAAAACAAACCTGATGTGTTTGGGTTCATTTGGAAAGAAAGAGAGCAACTTGGCAGAATGGAAATATACATATGGGCCAAATTTACTTAACAGTTTCCATTTCCATTCTGCCTAGTTGCTCGCTATCTTTCTAATCTTACCCATACACATCAGGTGTTTTCACAAATGGTATTTCAGTGCAAAAAGTGTCACTTTCGCAAATGGTATTTCAGCGCAAAAAGATGCGTCTCATTCACTAATCACCCACAATTTAGTTTAGGCATACGCAATCAGCACTGAAATAGCACTGTATTCTCAGTATTTAAATTAAGTTATTGTCATTCCTTTAAGAACAACCACGCCTCCTTTTTAATGTAAATTAGCCTAATTATAGATTCCGCTTCATTCACAAAAATTGTTTGGAACACTTTGTCTTAAAAAGTGGTGATACACATGAATATTAATTAGATTATGCAGATAATTTTTGGCCCTACCTTTGTGGCCAAAAATATTTGGCACCCTTGGTAAATATAAAAAAAACTGCATTGTTTATCCTTTTGATCTTTCATTAAAACAAATCACAAAAATCTAACCTTTGATTGAAGTAAAACAATTAAAATAGAGGAAATATTTAATTATTAAAAACATATTTTCCTCCAAAAAGCATTGGCCATAATTATTGGCACCCTTTTATTCAACACTTTTTGCAACCTCCCATTGCCAAGATTTCAGCTCTGAGTCTTCTCTTATAATGCCTAATGCCTGAGGTTGGAGAACACCTGGTAAGAGAAGAATCTCTCCAGAACCTTCAAATTCAGAGGACCATGTTGGTGGACTCTCCTCTTTAGTTCACCCAACAGGTTTTCTATGGGGTTCAGGTCAGGGAACTGGGATGTCCATGGCAGAACCTTGATTTTGTGGTCAGTGAACCATTTTTGTGTTGAGTTTGATGTTTCTTTTGGATTTTTCCTGCTGGAAGAAGTGTGTGTGTGTGTGTGTGTGTGCGTGTGTGTGTGTGTGTGTGTGTCTGTGTGTCTGTGTGTGTATGAGAGAGAGAGAGAGAGAGAGAGAGAGAGAGAGAGATAGAGCGTGTGCGATCGCCTGTTGCTGCACCCAAACAGAGATGCTGTCAGCTTTCTCAGTGGAAAATAGACGTCCAAGTGGGGTATTCCTCTCTATTTTGCCATGTATCTGAACAAGATGTCCAGGACCTCTGGCAGAGAAATAGCCCCACAACATTTAAGATCCACCACATTTAACTGTGGGCATCGGGTACTTCATCATCTCTGTGTGCGCCAAACCCATCTCTGGTGTTTGCTGCCAAAAATCTTTTTATTTGTTTTTGTTTCATATGACCATAGAACCTGTGTGTGGCAAACTGAAGATGCTTCAGTTTGTTGGATGAGAGCAGATGCTTTTTTTCTTGAAAAACTCCCAAACAACTTGTGATGTCTGATATTTTTAATGAGACTTTCTGACCCCAAAACCCAAATTTCTGCAATTTTCCAGCTGTGATCCTTGGAGAATTTTTGGCCACTTGAACCATCCTCCTCACTGTGCGTTGAGACAATATAGACACATGCTCTTTTCCAGGTCAATTCTTAACATATCCAGTTGATTGGAGTTAATTATAGTTATTATTATATATGTTAATATTGCCCTGATGGTGGAAATGGCAATATTCTTTAAGCCACTTCCCATTTTGTGAAGCTCAACAACCTGTTGCCTCACATCAGAACTATATTCTTTAGTCTAACACACTGTGATTGATTAAGGGAATTTCGCCTGTGTGTTACCTCATATTTATACCCCTTGAAAGAGGAAGTCATGGCTGAACAATTTCATGTTCCTAGTCACCCAGTTGCACTAAAAAATTTAAAATATGAATGGGAATATACTTCAGATATATTTTACTCATAATAATTTATAGGGGTGCCAGTAATTGTACCCAATGTGTTTTGGGGAAAAGTATTTATTTTACTAATGAGATTTTTCCCCTCTTTCAATTGTTTTTCTTCAATTAAAGGTTTGATTTTTATGATTTTTTTAAAATGAAAGATCAAAAGGATAAACGATGCAGATTTGTTTTCCACAGCCTTCTTTGCTCATATTTACCAAGGGTGCCAATATTTTTGTCCACAACTGTACATCAGCACTGCTGTGATTTGGCCACAGGCAGAGTGCCATAGGTAATCACAGCAGCGCTGATTTAGGGCCATTTAGCACGATTATGAGTGTAATATTGCTTACAAAACGAGGAAAAAATTAGTACTGTCATAAAAAATGCATTTGTGAACGGAACTACTTTATTACGGGACTCATCAGAATCTGCTGTTGCTGGTTCAAAGCAAATGATGCGTCCAAGCCTCCATTAGTAATAAAGTAGTAATAAAGTTCTGATCCGTCACGTAATAAAGTAGTTCCATGCACAAATGCGTTTTTATGACCATACTCAGTTTTTCCCAAAAAAATGTAAATGTACTTATTCATTGAACTGTTGTATATAAGCGATATCACATACGTAATTGTGCAGTATGGCCCTACAACAGCACTGCTGTAATTACCTATGGCAGTTATTCAGTTATTAGATAAACAAGGATGGATGTGTGTGAGAGAGAGAGAGAGAGAGAGAGAGAGAGAGCGATGGAGCATGTGTGTTCACCTGTTGCCACTCCCAAGCAGAGATAGTGTCAGCTTTCTGAAGATCAGCTTCCTCAGTGGTAAAATAGCCATCCAAGCGGGGGTATTCCTCTATTTTGCGGTAGCTGGTGTGCAAGAGCCTTTCACTATAGAAACCTCAATGTCCTCTGCCATTTCAAACAGCATGTATCCAATGTGGAAACTCTAGTTAGAGGTAAGCAGTTGAGTTCTATAATCAATCGGTCTGTTGTGTCTCTCAGCTTTGATGAGCCTTAAAGTTGTTTGTTTAAATCTATTTCCTAGCTTTAATAATGTAATAGTAATACAAGCCATCACAGAGCGCTGTTCTATGTAAACAATGACTAATGGATTCACTTCATGTCACCTAACTGGCTCATATTACAGAAATTATCTTTTGCCTCTTACACTTTAGTTTAGGATGATGAACACAAGCAGAGTGATACACACAGTGAAGCATCTGAGTGCTGATGGTGTGAGACCATCAGTGCTCATGGAACTTCTCTCATCCAATCAGATTCGAGAACCGGAACTAACTGTTGTAGATTGTCAAATAATCATTAACTGTTTTGATAAATAGTCATTCTTAATGACCTAATGAATATTTGAAATTATTAATTTGATAACTATTTCCAAACTATACTGTATGTATATATAAACTGTATGTATATACAACTATAAATATGCAAAGATTAATTAAGATGCTTTGTGGAAATAACACCTATGGATAGGATTATTGGCTATAATTACATGCGCCTAAAGTGATTATAATTTGAAAAGGCAATACTTCGATTTAAACTGAAGCTCTTGTAAACAGAATATTGCTATTATACTTCTAATCAGCGTAATGATTATCACAGTAAGAAATGTGGAGTACTCCTATTTTAATCGCTTTATGTAAACTCATTAATCGCATTTCTTCCACTCTGACCAAAGTCCGCCTGTGCCAGTGCTGCAGACATGTTCCACTGAAGCACAGGTTCAAAAACATTGCAAAACAGAAGCTACACTTACCTTTCCGCTCCATGTAAAACACCAGTTCCGAAGCTCCCTCATCAGCAGCCCCACAGCAAAAGAAAACATATTTACCCAAGGTGTGAATGTCATTTGCAGTCTGAATTGAATGTCGGGGAGATAAAAAGACCATATGCCGCAAATTAATGGGAAGGAAACACATCTTTGATATGAGTTTGTGCTCACGGGCGAAACACAACAACATCAATTGCGTGTATTCCGATTCACACACAGATTAATCTTATGAACCGATTAATTTTAGAAAATCAAAACAGTCAGCACAACCAGTGTAGTCAAAAACTTCTTTATGAAGTGGTTCTTTTAATAAATCTTTCAAAAAGACTCAAAAACTGACTGACAAATTTTCCTTATGCCAAGCTGTCTTTAAAGAGGCCTTTTTGCAAAAGTTTTTTTTTTATTACTTTATTTTTTTTTATAAATATTCATTTATAAAAAATAAAAAAACATTAAAACATCACTCTCAGCAAATAATCAGAGTAATGGCAAGTAGAATGTAAACAGGATTGAAGTGTTTGGCCCAAATCATGTAAACAACTTAATCTAATTGTTCCTTGAATATTGCAATAATCTTAGTATTGATGCACGTGTAAACATGTTTTGCTAGAATGGTCATCCCAGTAACTCTACAGTATGACTGGAAATGCAAAGAGATATTTAATTATTAGGTGACCTCCACCTTATTTGTCACCATGTATCACATGTTTTGTACTTGGCAGAAGTGTATGAGAAATGGGAGCATCTGGGATGTTCGCTGCACAGAAACTGACAGTGCTGAGATGACACAGCAGGTATTTGCTCAAAAGTATTCACCGGTAGATAAATAATGGCTCGAATCTCATCCTTGCATGATACCAAAATATATGAAACACAAACAGAAAGGACACCAAAAAGCATGAAAGTAAGAGGAGAGTAAAGCATAGATTGTTGATTGAAAGACAAAATTACGATGAAGAATGTCTACTTTCAGAAAATGCCTTTGCCAGAAAATCCAGACACAGCACAAGGTGTGGATTTGAGGTATTTGAGCTACTCAGATGTATTTCAAATAGTATATGTTGATGCCACAAAAGGAGAAGGTTAAATATGGATGGATGGACAGCCAGACGGATGGATGTTCACTGTCCAAAGATATTGTTTCTTACTGAAAATCAGGCCATGTGAAGTTTGTCACAAATGAGTCAAAATGACATTTGGGTCATTGGTGCAAGCCTCTGGCACTCTTCATAATAATTGATGGGTATGCTATAATAGTCTGAAGTCCACATGGTGGTGGACACACTCGGTGGACAAGCAGACAGCTGACGCAAATAAAAAGATAAAGTGCTTGTCTATGAAATGCTTTAAAAAGGAGAACACGCCCAACAGATTATTCTACATCTTCCATGTTAAATAAACTTATTATAGTCAACCAGTGTATATCATGAGCTATGATTACAGGCAGACAAAAAACATGTATCTATCCTATATTGTAGGCTATATATTTCCCAAACAGTGTTACAACAAGTACATGGAGCATGTCTTGCATTTGCTAGGGTTATAATCTTGACTAGAACTGAGTGGGAATCCAAATGCTGATTTCTTTTTATAGATAGCAGTAGAACTATCTTGAACAATTAGCATTTTAATTAGTGTTATTGTTGTAATGTACAGTAAATCTAAAATAAATACAAATAAATAAAAAAATGTGCAAACATTAAACATTTCCAAATATTTTTTAGTAAGAACACTGCTCACTGACAAACCTATGTCAATACCAAAAACAAATGATCAATACTTTGTGCATTCAGAGGGTTAAACTGAGGACATTAGAGCATAGTCCAAAAGCATCATTTATCTAACACATTCACCATGTGCTGAAGCACAATACGTACAATTTTACTTTCGTGAAATCTATAGTAAGTCTGTTATAATGAAGACTCTGAAATGCATTACACGTCCAACCTATTGTCTTCTTTCCAGTCAGGTCTCAAGAAGGTAAAGAAAAGGCAGGAATGATGCTGGGTGCAAGCAAACTGACAGTGGTAGACATCAGGAGAGATAATGTGAAGAATCTCATTTTCAGGGAAATCCACATCCACCCTCAGACCTGGATCCACTGGGGTAAAACCATTGGATACAGTAAGCAGAAAAATCACTTTCAACACATCTAACATTTTTATGTCGAGGAAAAAAAAATATTTGAGACAGAAGATGGCAAAATAATATACTCAATATAAAAAAAACAAACAGATTTGAGTCTAAAGTGTAAACCAGTTGAAGTTACAACATAGTAAACAAGGCCATACATTTAGTTGAAAGGACCAGAGTGTAGGAATTGGTTAAAATACATTGAAAACAGTGTAATAATGACTAATTTTCCAGGATTATGTAGGTTATCAAAAGGCAAAAGAAAGCAAAGGTAAAGACAAAAAAATGGCAAACCATTTTTTATTTCATGCTTGGCATCATCCAATTTTTGTAAAATACTTTTCTTTTTTTTTTAATTAACTGTGGCTTTTAAGTCTTATCAAACACATCAAATTAAACTCAACACTACATTTGTTTATTTGTTTGATTGTTTTTTGTCATTGTGACCTGACAGGCCATAAAAAATACGATCTTTTAATAAAATAAACTAACTTATTTTGCAGCAAGGTCCCCTCTTTTAAGATTTCATCTGTTAACATTTTCAGTGTATTTTGTCAACTTTAAACTGGCGAGCATTGATTTGAATTCTTAAAAGGATCATTTAGAACACAGAGAACCAACATATTTTTCTACTCACAATCAATCAATCGAAGAAAAAAAAAAAAAGGTTACTTTTTCGAGAGGCATCTTTCAGAAACTTCAACTAGTGTTGTGTCAAGTGAACAGGGCCAGACTTAGGGTGCCCCAGGACTGGACTCGTTGAAGTCCTTTCTCCACAGCTACACCATAAACGTGCTACAATTTCAGAAAGAAAAATGTTTTTGCATTTCTGAGAGAAACATAGGAAAGTAGCACTGAATGCTTCAAACTCTGGCTATAAACAGACAAAACAGAAGCAGTTATGTGTAATGAATTTTCCCTCCCAGCATTCTGTAGTCGCTCTGGTCCGGCTTTTTCATATCCCGCACTTCAATATATTAAATGTACATACATAAATGGAATGGCATATCTCTGTATAATTTTCAAGAAAATAAAAAACAATTATGAATAAAAATACACCATGGATGTATGAAGTAGACAAACCAGTAAGTAGAATGTTAGTCATACACAAGTAGGCCTACTGAATATCTACGGATCATTTCACAAAAGCATAGTTATCTAAATAGCACGTAAAAACTTTTTTTTATAAATTAACAAAAGCCTCGGACCACTCGCAAGTCCATTATGAGCAATGATCGCATCTGTCAGAATTTATGAGACAAAGTGACGTTTAATAAATTGAACTGATATATTTTGTTCACTGGAAAACCATTTGACACTATTTCCAAGAAGGAAAAAAAGTGCAGAAAAGGACCGGATTTAAAACGAGGTAGTCTCCACATACGATGTGATAGGTGTATTTGACAGATAGGCGTAGCCTACATCTAAAACCCAGTCTTACCAAAGCCATTATAATTTATTTTCTGAAATATATTTCATTAATATCCATTTAATAACTTTTGATGCCTTGGTAAGATAAATGCAAGTTCCATTTTAGTTTCAGCCTTAGTTCAGCACCTATGTCAGACAGCTCCCAAAACAAAGAACTTGTGTGAAAAAGATGTTCAATTTCAAGCCTCTTTGGCCATGGAATATGCCCGTGGCGACCTGCGTCCTACTATGGGCGTGCATGGTGCGATAAAAGTTCTGCAGTTACAACAAAGACAGGTACGCTATGTTGACAGCAGCATCTGAAGTTGAGGCCTAGTTTCACTCGGCCGATGAGTTCGCTAGTATTTCTCCTTGAGGGGAAAAAAAAACATGTAAAAAACTCTGACACTGAGCTTACTCAGGTCCTCTCTTGTGCAGTCGAGAAGACGGAGACAGAGCAAGCGGTTAGGCCCCAGAGGCCTCTGCCTAAGCGCAAGATCACACTTCCGAAGTACTCTCATCCCAGATGAAAGACTCTTTCTGGGTTTGGGGGGAGGACAAAAAGCATTTTTCTCCATGTTTGGCATTTCAAAAGTAGCTGTGCAATGTGAAGAAATATATTAAATGCTTTGCCAATGACTGATTTGTTAAGGGCTCTTAAAAGCTTTAAATGGACATATTATTTCCAGACTACTGCCTTTAAGCTCAGGGAAACGCACATTCTTGTGCTGCCATCAGCCAATTAAAATCATTGTCTGTATGTCATTTTCCTGTGGCTTCAGAGTGATTAGTTACATGTCATTAAGATGACTGCTTTAAAACAATTGTCTCCGGAACCAAGTGGCCATGAGCGAAGATACCAGCAAGCAGATTACATACTTCCAGTGGGTCACAAGCCATCCGAGCAACTGCCATTGAGATGAATGGGGATGCCAAGGGATAGCGCTCTCCAGGTATTATACAGTAGACATCTTTGAAATATACTGTTATTATGAAAATCAGTGTTCATAATACATGTACTGTCTTTAAATAAGCATGGATTGAGTAATACTAAAAACTATATCCACAGATGCATGACAATACACATGACTAAATTAAGTTTTATGCATAACATGAACAGTTACCAATTTTAAATGAGACTGCACAAAATCCTTGCCTTCACAAATACAATCAATTCAAACTCAAAACTACAGTTGTCTATTATTTTATTGTTTTATGTCATTAGGAAAAAGCACAGAGATTGGGCCTATACAGATTGCAGCAATGTTTCTTTTTTTTTTTTTTACTTAAACTGATAGGCCAAAATAATCATACTGTGCAGCTTAAAGCCTTCACACGCTCAAAAGCGTTCTCATTGCAGCACATTAATGTGCAATAAGCAATCGTTCAGTCCACTTGCCTGTTTATTTAAAATTCATTGTTTTACAACTTGACCTTGCTTTGGCTTTTGTTGAGAGACAGGAATCAAATTGGATATCTATCCATTTAAAATCAGCTTGTTGCATTAGATGCTGATATTATACTTCGTAGTTGTTTATACTGCATTACTGTACGATAGAGGTAAGTAAATTATGCTTATTGCAAATAATAATTGGAATAAAAAAAATAATTAAAAAAAAGCATTTTAGACCCCTCATAACAGTCAGGGTCAGTGTAGCTTAAGTGCCTGGATAGAAAGAGCTTACAATCATTGTGTATACAAAAACAGTCTGGAGAGCTATGATAATCAGAATATTGATTTCAGATATGAAGAAAACTTCCCAAAGAAAATGACCAGTCTGGTCACATTTCTACCGAATGAACCAATATTATGGAAAACACCTTAATTTCCTTCACGGCGAAACTTTTCTCTTTCAAATGCCAAATTTTGTTCTACCTGAGTTGGTGTATTTGCCAGGGGTTTATCTGTCCCATCTTTTAACTATTGCATAAGACAATTAAGAGATAACTGAGCTCTCCTAATGTTCACACAGACTTACAATTATGTCTAGTGTGCCCCTTCTGTCAACTTAAACACCTGTCCTGCAGGTTTTTCTAGACTCCTCACTCCAGATGATTTTTGTAGTAGGTAAAACCAATATACGAGTATATTGAGAAAAGAAAGAAAACAGCTTTAGCATTATGAGAAAGGACTAGTTTGCACCTTACACATCTTCCCACTTGCGGGAAATGTTAAGAATGTCTTGGAATGCATAATATACTGTATAGGGATAAATATTGCCATTACTACAAGCGTGATTACTGTAGATACATACAGTGGCCTTCCTACCACAAGAGGCACCAGAAAATTTAGTGTCAGGCTTAGCTGAGAACAACCACTTGAAGCCACTTTGGAACAAAAATAAGACTCTGCTCATTGGCTAGTCCTCATCAGTAGCCTCCCTTTTTGATTGATCAAGCTTCTGCTCCACAAGTTGAGAGGCAGGACTTGGGAGAGACATTACTTCCACAGCAGGTAACATGGCAACTTCTGGCTCAATGACCTTTCTCCGAGAGAGTTCCTCCTAAAAACAAACCCATCATATTCAAGTGAACAATTCAGACTACAAAAGCAGTCAAAAGTTCAACATTTCCAACAATTTACAGTTATATTTATTGGTCTCTAACCTGCTCAGAGAACCGCTGGCTCATGACTTGATCTCCAAACTCTTGAATCTCAACCTCTTCGCTGTTTGAGTGGCAGATGGGGCTGGGCACCTCTATTCCATGGCTTTCTAGTATGGCAGCCTCTGAGTTAAAAGAAAGAGGTGTAAAGAGATGACAATTAGAGTTCAAAAGTTAATATGTAACTATTTACACAGTGTAAATATCATAAATTACTATTTGCACTTCGAGCCAATAGCCTCTGACCGACAGCACAGGTCAACAAGCTACTGTAGTCATCACTAAGCACCACAAAAAGACACATCTAAATTTTGTTCCTAATAAAAATGTGTTGTTGGCTTAATTCAGGGGTTCTCAGCGGAGGTGGTACCACCCCCCAGGGGGCATTCAAAGGATGCCCGGGACGCTGAGAGCAAATCAGTAGAGATACAAATGGGGGTCTTTTATCAGTCATTATAATCAAATATTTAGTCAAGTTCCTCTTTGCATTAAAACGTTTATCTAGACGGAGTGTAACAGCTGTTTATCAATTATATGGGTCTCTTAAAGTCGCAGCTTTGCGAGAAACAGTGAGAAGCAAGGCGCAAGAAGCAGAAACCATATGAATTCAGCAAAGAATTCTACATCACCACCCTTGAATTTACTATAGTAACACTAACAAATGCATTCTACATTAAAGCTGCACCACAGACCTTTTTGGGATTGCTATCAACATTTGTGGTTGAAACATTAAATTGCAAGTAACGTGCAGAGGAACATTGTTTTGCATAATTTCATGGTGAGGTTGCCTTGATCAGATGATCTCAGAGACATTCACCAGCAGAGCCAGAGTAATGACGTGCTATTTTTACCTTAATATTATATTATTCGATTAAACATTTATAACCAAGATATCACTTGCTTGGAGGAAGATAAACACGACTTTTATTGATTGATTGAAATACTTAATATTAATCCCCAAAATGAATTTCTTTGTTGCAGTGGCACATAAATATCAAAGTGCAGTTATTAGGCAACATACATAAACATCATTAAAAATTTGTGAATTAAACACGCTAATGGCGTTGGGCAGAAAGGGGTTTCATTGGCACACTGGGGAATGATAGATCTCTTACTAAAGGTGCTCTTATAACTCATAGTATCATGTAGTGGGTGTGCAGAGTGCAGATTATTTGCAGAGTGCAATTATTTACAAATTAATTAGAGCTGTGAAAATATAAAAAGTTTAACATGATCATTTAAAAAATAAAATCACGATTAATGCATTTACCATTACAGCATAAACACTGGTTGGAAGGGCGGAACCTTTGCGATGTGAAAATACTTTTGTCATTATAAAGACGTGCACAAAACAAACACACACAGCCATGATCCAGTGTTGATAATAACATAAGGAAAGAAGCTCTTAATGCCATTTGTTGTACAAAACAAGCCTAGTTGTATTAATGCAAAAATTGTGCGTCACGTGACAGAATTTACACTGATCGTTAGCCTGTGTTAATCATGATCCTTAAAAGCCAATTTACTGTACGTGATTATGGATTGATCTTAATGGCATAAAGATCTGATGCTGCAAACATGACACTTGACATGTGTGCCAACACAAATATCTCATATCATACACATTGATAAGTGCACAGAGAACAAATAAATGGCCACTGTTTGTGATTAATTTAATCGCTGTAGACATCCGTTTATTTATTAAAGTTTCTTTTCCACACCATTCAAAATAAGTCGACAGTCATGAAATTAGCCCATAATACTAAAAAATATTATCATTTCTGTGCACAAAGAAGTTTTAAATAAAAAAATAAATACACAATAATAGCCGAAAAGCATCAGTGTACTTTTTTGGAACACTAACAGCCCAATTCTATCAAATTATTGTTTAGCTTACTTTTGGAAAAAATGCCAGGAAAATTCCCTCTATTAAACTAAATAAATGACGAATTAATAAAGTATGAAATAATTAATTAACAAATGAAAAAAATATTGTTAGGCCTACATACTTGCCTTTTCTTTACATATGTAAACCCTCATATTACACCACATACATTTTTCTTTAATAGTTGTGCACACAGCAAATACACATCGATGGATGGTCCTTATACTAAGTCCGAATGTTTCCCCTTCACTTGGTGCAGGTTGCCAGCTTGAACAGGGCCATGACAATTCACTTTCGGGTCGGAACCGGTGGCAACCTACGATAGGCGCAACATCAGGACCAATATCAAAAGGGCAACTGCTTCCTTTTGATTGCAATTACTCATCTTCTGAATGCATTTATTTGTGAAATTAAAATGACAGTAAGATTTTCAATTAAGTATTTCAATTAATTGTCTCAATTGTCTCTATTTTCCAAAACTTCTGAGTAAAAAAATTTTGGGACATCTGAGGCGAAAGGTAGGCAACACAATTAGAGATATAAATTTTTTCCTTTGCGATAAACCAAAACGTATGCGCAAAAGTGCTTTTTTAGACATGACATCACACACACCGCTTTTATCAATAAAAGGCCATTTGAATGGAAACAGTAAGACGGCAAACTTTTTTTTATGCATTTTCACTTTGTCGATAACAAAATAGCACGAAAAGTGGATGAAACTAGGCTATAGTGAATCGGGACAAGGAAAGGACAATTATTTTTTTTATCAAATAACAAAAATCTTCCGTTTTGCAACTTTAACGTCTGTATTCATGATAGATTTTCAAACCATGTAAAGTAGTTAAAAGATGTATATTTTGCTACTTAAGTCTTTCTAACAAGTCAGTTCACTGTCGGCCATCTTTGAAATGCTCTCGGGAGGTTATTTCCAGTCATGCCAGTGCTGCATCTACTTAAATGGGAAAACACCGAAATCTCATAAACAGTTGGTCAAGATTACCATTAAAAGAACATATTTCAAATCAGCAATAAAATCGGACAATACTGGAATCATAAATTGTGCTTCGTTACCTCAAGCACAATATTTAAAAAAAAAAATCCCAGCTTATATAGAGTTGATTGTATCTAAAAGGTGATTGGCTCTTTTACCTGTAAAGTGGGATTTTCTCTCTACATCAATTGATCAGACTGTTGGCATTACAAATTCTCTCACTCATTTCAATAGAAGTGGCCTGTCTCTGCTAAATAGTCTCTGGTTGTGACATATGTTTTCTTTAGTAGATGGTTTGTGTGCCTTAATGTATGCCTGTTTGAATCGCTTGTGTCACTTATTTGAACTAACAACTATTCTTAAAGTCTCACCTATATTGGCACGTCTCTTCATCTCCTTTCTCCGATTGGCAAACCAGTTGTACACTTTGAGTGCAGTGACTCGTTCAAACTCTGACAGTTTGCATCCTGAAACAACATTTATACAAGAAATATATCAATTCAACAATGGAAAGAATTGCCATCGCATGGCTCTGTCTGGTCATGAAGGAGGCAAGATACTGACTGCAATCACTTACCAGGCTTTTGAATGACAGCATTACAGGCACTGGCAATTTCCTCTCTCTTGGCCTCATCGGGATACTGATTCTCTATAAAGAAACTATGAGAACAAACAAAGTAAAAAACAAGACCTTGGGTAACAATCATTGTTCAACCAATAAGAAACAGTAATGTCAATAGAACACAGAGTAACAGGGCAGATTAATGAAACAGGCTACACAGTAGACTTTATCTTAGTGAGATTTATAATTTATTGACATAGCGGAAAAACCTCTACAAATGGAGAAAATGTTTCCAACATTTATGGGTCCATTGTCCCCATTCCTCAATATAAAATAAAAAAAAAGTCATAATAATGGGAAATTTGCAAATGCATTTTGTGCTTTACTACACAGAATCCCTCATTTCACATACTGTACAAATTATGATTGTCACTCTTGTTTTGAGTGCTTAATCCCATTCTGTCCACATTCTGAGTTCAGCTAATTATAGCAATGAACATTCTACTGTGTATCTGTGTACAGCATGTATACACTACGAACAGTAGTTAATGAAGTTCACAAATTTTAACACCAGTTTGTCTCTCTCCCCCCTAGTTGCACCAACCAGCCTTGTGGTCAAGGGACAATATTCTTTATGCTCAAGACAGTGCCTGGCGTTTAGAAAGCAGAAGCTTGACGACAGAGGCAGCGACAATGGTGTACTTAAAACTAACAAACAATAATATGTCTAACAGGTTAAATTTCTTTGGCATCCATGTGTCTCGTTTACAACCCAAAGTTACCAAAACTTTAGCGTGGTTACTATTATGTCAACTTTTGTTCAGGAGTGACTCCTGTAAACATAAACACACATAATTATGATTTAGGGGATTTAATCCAACAAATAAATGCGATTGCCAATTCCACAACTCTGCAGTATGTGTGAAAATTATTGTAGTCGCATCACTCAAAGACAGTGATGCTCAGTGACATACCTCTCCATGATTGACTGGCACTCTTTTCTCCAGGTGAAGCGACTCCCCCTCCGCAGTCTAAAAGGCCCAACCACTGCCCTGTCTCCGGGACTTCCAGTTAATCTCCAATCGGGCTCTTCTTTAACCATTGAGCGCATGGACAAAGTGGCACCTGTTGCAAACATAAACCAAAAATGCAACTTGGAACTTTAAAAATGCATACCATCCAAATGACAATCAAATATAATCAATGGAAATCAGCACATATAGTTAAACCCAAAAATAACTAAAGAACCATTATAAATGATTGAAAGACTAAAAGAGAAAAAATACCCTGCATCGACAGATATTTTAAACAATATGCTGAACTTCTGTAAAGCTGCTTTGAAACGATGTGTGTTGTGAAAGGCGCTATACAAATAAAATTGACTTGACTTGACTTAAAGTTATAATGTTTGCTGAACCAGCTTTTGCTTTCTTTTTTCCTCTCTTCTCTCTTTTCAACACAATAATCATTACATCAAGACTACAGCAATGAAAACTTATTGCCATTATTATTCTGCAAAGTTGTTTTGTCATCTAAAAGTTGGCAAATTTATGTTCATCTTTGTTGTGGGCTATTTTTAACTGCTGAGCATAAATAGTTGTTAGGGTAAAAAAGTCAGTAATTGATGCAACAACAAAACCATTAAATAAGTTACTTGACCTGTGAACACACCTTTTCCTGGTGTCATGGCATTGTTTGGTGCACCAAAGAGTGGCATTTTGGGTAGAACCGATATTTAAAGTAATATTCCGGGTTCAATTGACAATTTGTGGCATAAAAATTATTTTGACTAGTCTCTCCATTTCTTTAAAAAAAAAAAAAAAAAATCTAAGTTACAGTGAGGCACTTACAATGGAAGTGAATGGGGCCAATTTTTGGAGGGTTTAAAGACAGAAATCTAAAGCTTATAATTTTATAAAAGCACTTACATTATTTTGTTAAGTCCTGTATTAGAGCTGCTTTAGGGTTTGTTGACATTACACATTACATCAAAGATGTAAAATTGGCTATAACTTTACCCAGATAAGGTTAGTAAGTGATTTTAAGACACTAAAATCATGTTAACATGCATATCGTTAATATCTTGTGGGTATACTTTTGAAACAGGAAGTGTTTATGGATTGGCCCCATTCACTTCCATTGTAAGTGCTTAACTGTAACCCAGATTTATGCTTTTATTTTTTTTTAAAGAAAAAGGAGGGGCAAATCTTTTTTGTTGTTGTGGTGGTGATCAATATTATACTGCAAATGCTGTCGATTCAGCTTAACTTATATTTAACCTGGAATATTCCTTTAAGAACCAATTATTGATTAAGTAAAAAGTGTGTGGATATCAGTAAAAAATATTGGTCAAACAAAATATTGGTTTATCTCTAGAGTAGATTATTTGAATATACTATTACAGTATGTATTGCTTGAACAGAATACATTCAGTAGTTGTGTTCATCAGCATTGTTTCCCAGCTGCACAGACATTACCTGACTGGGATTGGTGAGCAGAGTACCAGGGGAGGAGGTGCATCAGCAGTTCTCTTTGCCTATTCCAGGTGGTGTCAGTCCTGCTCCTGGGGACCTGAGCATGCTGGTTTTCACTCCATCTGATTCCTTCACCCCATTTGGGCAATCAGAAAACTGTTAACGAGGGTAACTTAGAAAGGCTAAACAACTGGTGAAAATTGTAAGCAAATATAAAAACACTGCTTGATGAAAATCCTTTGAGAACGACTTTTAGCTAGATGTGTTAATGGCAGGGTTCCCATCCCTTTTGACCAATGAACTTCCATGGCTTTTCCAGTTGTTGTGATTGCAGCATCATTTTTAAATAATTTTAAAAGGATTGCTAAGGTAATTATTTTCGATTGTAAAGAATGTCAGGTACCAATCTTTCTCCAATAGTAATATGTATAATTTTGTATCCTAAGATTAATGCAGCTCACTAGGGAATTGCTTAAAGAACAATTTCTTTCCAATTAGATATTTTAGAGAAGAGCACATCTACAAGATTTATTTCCATGAATTTTCCTTGCCTGGAAATCTTTTTTTTTTTAATTCTCTGATTTTTTCCAGGTTTGCAATGACCATGGAAACCCTGTAATAGGTATTCAAACTGCTAAACTTCAAAGTAATTAGGTTCTTGGAGCCATGCTCAATTCTCTAGCGCTGTAGATAATTAAAAAGCGGCATGCTCAGAGAGCTCTGTTAGTAGGGTCAGGTGTTAATTGCACCTCAGTGCAGAGAGGACATGAAAACCAGCATTTGACAAACCCAGGATCAGGACTGTGAGCTACAGAAAAGGGCCTTGCCTGGGAGATGGAGAGTAGAAGTGGTCCTGGAGGGCTTCATCCCAACTCTGCATTACTTCATTAGCTCCTTAAAGTGTCAAATCATTCACTATATTATGAATGCAAGATGGCGCTTGTGTTGGCAGTGTTACAGACTAAAAGGTTCTAAAGCCTGATTTCAACTGCACCAGACTATACTTCTTGCATCTGCCAAGAACAGCATTAACCCAAGTGTTTAATCAATAGGAAAATGACGCAATATGATGGAATTTTAATTCAATGCATCTACATGGCATGTCCTTCTAATACATTGGGCCTCATTCACTAATGGCTCCTACACAACTTTCAAAGACGTCGGATCGAGGTACCGTTCATATAACAAAACTGTCTGTCTTGTCACTGAAGTCGCAGCATTTTCAAATTACACGACGAATCCGCGACAGGGGTGAACACATTACCAGACATTTCACTGTTGATGAATCCCCGACAGCTCTGCCTGGACTCCAAATTACGTTTCCCAACAGAGTACATGCGAGAAGTGATACGAGATACGAAAACAAATGCATGATCATATGTTATGCATGTCAGAATATGATGTGTATGTTTTTAATTGCCTAAAGGCATCATACACTCACCTAAAGGATTATTAGGAACACCATACTAATACTGTGTTTGACCCCCTTTCGCCTTCAGAACTACCTTAATTCTACGTGGCATTGATTCAACAAGGTGCTGAAAGCATTCTTTAGAAATGTTGGCCCATATTGATAGGATAGCATCTTGCAGTTGATGGAGATTTGTGGGATGCACATCCAGGGCACGAAGCTCCCGTTCCACCACATCCCAAAGATGCTCTATTGGGTTGAGATCTGGTGACTGTGGGGGCCATTTTAGTACAGTGAACTCATTGTCATGTTCAAGAAACCAATTTGAAATGATTCGAGCTTTGTGACATGGTGCATTATCCTGCTGGAAGTAGCCATCAGAGGATGGGTACATGGTGGCCATAAAGGGATGGACATGGTCAGAAACAATGCTCAGGTAGGCCGTGGCATTTAAACGATCCCCAATTGGCACTAAGGGGCCTAAAGTGTGCCAAGAAAACATCCCCCACACCATTACACCACCACCACCAGCAGCCTGCACAGTGGTAACAAGGCATGATGGATCCATGTTCTCATTCTGTTTACGCCAAATTCTGACTCTACCATCTGAATGTCTCAACAGAAATCGAGACTCATCAGACCAGGCAACATTTTTCCAGTCTTCAACTGTCCAATTTTGGTGAGCTCTTGCAAATTGTAGCCTCTTTTTCCTATTTGTAGTGGAGATGAGTGGTACCCGGTGGGGTCTTCTGCTGTTGTAGCCCATCCGCCTCAAGGTTGTGCGTGTTGTGGCTTCACAAATGCTTTGCTGCATACTTCGGTTGTAACGAGTGGTTATTTCAGTCAAAGTTGCTCTTCTATCAGCTTGAATCAGTCGGCCCATTCTCCTCTGACCTCTAGCATCAACAAGGCATTTTCGCCCACAGGACTGCCGCATACTGGATGTTTTTCCCTTTTCACACCATTCTTTGTAAACCCTAGAAATGGTTGTGCGTGAAAATCCCAGTAACTGAGCAGATTGTGAAATACTCAGACCGGCCCGTCTGGCACCAACAACCATGCCACGATCAAAATTGCTTAAATCACCTTTCTTTCCCATTCTGACATTCAGTTTGGAGTTCAGGAGATTGTCTTGACCAGGACCACACCCCTAAATGCATTGAAGCAACTGCCATGTGATTGGTTGATTAGATAATTGCATTAATGAGAAATTGAACAGGTGTTCCAAATAATCCTTTAGGTGAGTGTTTATTTTATTGGTTACAATATGAAAAAGTACCTCCCACTGAAAAATCTATCTATTTGTTTACCGGACTGTCCAAGTGGATTGGCAATTTCTCTCCAACTCTTCTCTTTCTCCACCCGGTTGTGGTACAGTTCAGCGGAAACATCAAATCTGGTGCTCCTGCCAATGTTCCACAAATTTTTCCTACATTTCTTCAGTCCAGATTGACTTTCTCGATACTGCAGCCTGTTGCAGGTACAGCAGGACTCCAACTGAAACATCCCGTGCCCCGTTTCTTGTCCTCTTATTGGCAGTAGGACATTCGAAATATCTCACTGACATCGGCGTCGCGTTGGTGATTCTCTCAGACCGCGTCATTGATAATTCATCCGTTGCGATCATCGTTCACAGGAGAGAGCTCTGATTTGCCCACGAATTCTGGCTTTTGTCGGCGATCACCACAAAACAATCGGCGAGCAAAAATAGGGCTTAAAATCATGAAAACTCGGCATAACCGTGCTTACGCACATATTTGTGCATTAAACCCGTGTGAGAACATTTCCACGCAGAATCTTGTTGCATCAATAAGTTTGCAATTAAATGTATTCAATATATATAACATTTAGAACCATCTGAAACCACACGTATGCTAAAAATCACACTCTCAAGAGTATTACAAAAATAGAATGTGTTTTTAGATACTGTACTTACTACTTTATAACTAATTTGAACACTTATTTATTTTATTTACATATGCATTATGTAAATGTTAGTATGCATAAATTCGGCTGTGAATGCATAACAATGCAGCTGATCACATGTAATCTAGGCCTGTAAAGAAAGTGTTAAATGTGTTTCAACTGGTTTTATGAATGACACTTGGATTTACTTAAAATAAATTCTTGTCCATGCTTTTAGTTGAGAGTGCATTTTTAAGGATACATTTGCAAAAAGTGATGAATCGCTGTAGAGGAGAGGTTGTGCAGAAAGCCCGTACCTGTATATTGAGAACGTTTGGGAATGTTTTCTGCAAATTACTAATCCGGAAGACATTTTACATGCGCATTAATAAGCAACTTGTATGCATTTATTAGAAAATGAGACCCATCGCCTTTATTGAACACAGAATTATATTGTTCTTCAGATTTTAAGCCCCCAAGGACCATTAGAACTGGGAAGATATGGAAGGAGGTAGCAAATGAAGCCAAAAGATGGCCAACCCCCAACCCAAAATGCAGGCCACTGCCTCGCTTCTGGCAAAGCCTCTCACTGCAGAGGCATCATAACTCACCTGGACTGTTACGTTCTAGCAGGTACCAACGATAGAATGCCCTGCGTTTGGAGTCGCTCATCTCCAGGCCTTGCTGCAAAAGCCACTGGGAGATGTAGCTTTGACTGATACCTGCAAAAAGGTATAAAGAAATAAATAGGGCCAGAGACTAACAGGAACCCATTAAATAAAATATCGTTTTCATTTATCTATCTGAAGTAGTACCTTGAAGTTAGCATGAAACTGAAACTGAGCCCTTTTACTTTCTTAATACTTTCCTCTTTCATGGTGCAATTTCCTTTTCAGTTAATGTCAGCAGCAGTTAAAAGCCCAGCTCTTATGGGGCTTTTCTACTGCACAGTACAACTTGACTCAACTCCACTCTGCTCGCTTTTTGAGGGTATTCCAATGTCGATAGTACCTGGTACCTGATACTTTTTTAGTACCACCTCGGTCGAGGTTCCAAGCGAGCTGATGTAAAAATCCTGCAGATCACTGATTGGTCAGGGAGAATCATCACTGGATTTCGGACATGCGACATCAACCGCTAGTTTTAAAGTTAGCAACAGCGATAATGGTATCATTTGTTCACGCGACTTTCGAATTGTGAAAAAAGATATGGCTGTGCGCAAAACCAAGCCATGGTCAATAAACAAGGTGCAGACAGTCCACTCATTAAATCTTAAATCTCTCATTAGCGATGAGCGACACAAAAATGTCTCTCAGGAAGTGTCTCAGCCGTTGGCTGCACACGGCTACCATCGGACCTACCAACAGTGTAGGGAAAAGTTAAAAAAAAAAACTTAAGTGACTACAGAACCATCAAGGAAACGTGGAAGTGGTTCGACCAAATGGACGCTTTCTAAAACGGCAAGCAATGGGAGGAAGAGTGCCCTGGACTGGCGTTGATTCACGATGGACGATGGTAGGCTTTGTAACGTTAACTCTATACTCTGCTTGAAAGCTTCACTTTATTTAGTTGACCAGCTACTGGAAGCTTGCTTGTAAAACAACCAGGCCAATTTAACTGTTACACTTGTGTAAAATCACCATGCGACAACTGTTTTATGCAGCACACTGAGCTAGTAGCTAACAGCCCTGTTATTGTTTTGGTCAGTTTATGTCGTGTTTAAGGAGATGTCACGGCAGTAGAGGCGGCGCAACTATGACGATCATCCTATAATCCCACCCATGTTGAGGTGGCACTAAACTGCATTGGAAATGCAAGCTCAGAAAAGAAAAGCGAGTAGAGTTGAGGCAAGTCGAACCATAAAGTGCAGTGGAAAAGTGCCATATGACTATGGCAAATGTCTGGACTTTGTAACAGCTTCAATTGGACAAACACCGCCCATTTAGACTAAATGACATGTTAAGTTACCAATCACAGTAGGTTTAGTCATTAATTGGTGTTTAGTGGCAGGGTTTTTCTAAGATGTTTCATACTATAATAAAAGACTGACATGAGTAAAAAAAATCATTGATATAATGGCGCACGAGTCTCTGCAAGCGATTGCACAGAAAACACATGGGAGAATAGAAGACAATGTGTAGAGAGTCTAGGTACACTATAGAAAACCTCATTATGGAGAATTTTACAAACAAAGTAAACAAAGCAGAAAATGCAGATTAGCTCGTGGATATCTGCTTCACTCTCTGCTACGTGCCTCAAACGAAACTCTGAATATATTTACAAGATTTGATGTCCCTAACCTGGCAAACCTGGGCAAATTCTGTGATCATTTAATCCTCAAAAGCACTCATTCTATCTACGCAGAACATTGTGAACACAACTCGGCTTCCAGGTGGACTGATGAAACTTTCTTTGTCTGTCTACTCACAGAAGTTCCATCAAACCAGCCAATTAGATTTGTGCTGACTGGATCGAGAAAGTGTTTTCCAGTTTTGTGAGCTACAAGCATCACGTGCCGTAAGAGGCTGAGACTAGCGGACACTTGAAAAAGGAATGCGGATAATTTTTCTCTTGTGAGAGAAAGAGGGTACCTGTAACTTGTCCAACGATTGCCTGTGAGATCCTTCTGTTATTGAGAAAAACCTTTATCTCTTCTTTCACAAGGTTACTGTCCCTCCTAAAGCACAAAGACAAGCATTACAGTGACTTATCAAGTCTTGTGAGCAAAACCATGAAAGTAAACAGAATTTATAAGACAAAAGATAAAAAGTGACATTTTAAAACACCTTTAATAATTAGAAATGTGGTTAAATTTGTGTTAAATGGGGAACTATTCTGTGGAATTCTCCAGAGTTAAAGGAGTTAAATTAAAAGTTTCAAACTACAAAAAGATCTTTCATAATCCATCTGAACCAACTGTTCACCTGACCTGATTCAGAAAGGGCTCTTGTTCTCCGAAAATTACACTGTTGCTCAGGGACATTCATTACTAGCTGTTATATTAATCTCTCCCTCTCAGAAGACCTGAGAAGAAAGGCCCACAGAAGCAGCTCATACATCACGTTCATAAAAGGTACCTCATGTATTCCTCCACCTTCTCTTCCAGATCCCAATCTTCTTCTGCCAAATCGTAACTGAACGACCTCTGAACTCCACTGGGTGGGTACAGGGGTGGGGGCGAGGCATCGTAGCTATTGCTAGGTGATAATGCAGCATCCACCACAGGGGTTTGTGTGGTAGCTGAGGTAAGAGAAGATGAGGAAGAGGAGGAGGAAGAGGGGGCAGCAGGGGCTGCAGAGGTAGGAGCACTGGGTGGGACTGAGTGATTGTTGTAGCATGGGGTACGATGGTCTGGATCAAGTCTCTCTAAAGACTCCAGGGCCTGAATGATTTGAGGTTTGGTCATCCCTGACAACCTTAAACGCTGGAGTAGGTCAATCTGTTCGATGGTATAACGTGGCTCCACATCACAACACTCCATCCTGACATCTGGAGGACAACAAATGACTGCTAAAGTTCTTTATGATAATAAAGTTACAATAAATTGCAAACTAAAAAACTTTATTATGTATATATTAGGGGTGTAACGGTTCAAATTTCTCATGGTTCGGTTTGTGTCACGGTTTAAGGGTCACTGTTTCGGTATTGTTCAATATTTGCTTTGTTTAAAAAAAATTATGTTACTGCCAAATCCAAAGAATAATTTATTTGGTAAAAAAACTTCAACAGGTTTGCCCTTAAATACAATCATTGTTTAACCATGGCATTTGTAGTAAAATCATAGTAACCACAAAATAAACATGGTTACAATATATAGTAAAATCATGGTTACTACATAGAAAGTACAGTATTACAGTTATAAAATATGGTTAATTGAATCAAAACCATGATTTCTGCTCAGAAAACCATGGTGACAGCATTCATGGTTACTACAATATTACTAGAGTAAAACCATGGTTAATTTTTGTCAGGGACCTTAACTAAAAAAAAAAAAACAATTTTCAATAATTACTAAATCAACATTTAAACTTAATACCTGCACTATTTATGCTACATGCATCAACATAAAGTGCACTTCAAACTCATCTCAACACATTAAATATTCGGAAGCTGTGCATTACTGTAAAAGTAATAATCTTGCTATTAGAATGCATATGAGAAGGTATGTTGTGATAATGCTGCTTGGGAGTATTTTAATCATACATGGAAATCCCACATGAACACCCCAAGCACTTTAGTTATTGTTTCATGTCCGAATTAGCACGGTGTCTCTGCTTAAAAATGGAAGGGATTATGTACAGTTTCGGCTCACCTGTGGCTCTTTCCATTGGTAATGTAGGTGTAAATGATTAATCGAGTATCAATGTATTATTATACTGCATTTTAATGCCATTAATCAAAGTGCATTATTGACACTCATGATAGAACACAGCCGCGCAAGGAAACAGGAAGAACTTGCATGCACGTTTTAAATAAACCCTCATGTGCATTATTGACATATATTAACAGTATTCAGCACTCATGCAGAGCAATATCTACAAACAGTGCCAGTTTTGTAAATCACTTTTGACCATCGCTGTTGTAATTGACTGCAAAAAGAGAAACGCAGGGGGCTTCTCTATCAGTGGCTCCTTCTTGCCATTTTCAACAACACACAATGCTTGCAGAACAGTGATGTCATCAAGTTGACCCATGTGAAAAACAGGTGGAGCGTATCCATTTACAGATCCATTCAGGTGCATTGGCGGAAGTTGTAACGGTGTCTGCTTCACGTTTTGATTTCATGACCAAAAGTTGTGCTCCAGATGCGTCATTAAATGTGAGGTGAACCGACCGCGGTGCCAATGCTTCCCGAACCGTGGGTGGGTTTTAACGAGAACTGTTATACCCCTAGTATATATACATTTCAAACTTAAAGTCTTTTCTCTGATAGGTGCACAATTACATTGCCTTCAAGGCTTTTATTTTCAGATTAAGGTCTGCTAAATTTGAAAACTGTTTTCAGTTTTCTAACTCCATTGTTTTCCAAACTGTTCCAGTGTGGATGAGAGGCGTAAACGTCGCAAAATCAATGCAATTTCCAACTAAATCACATTGGCGTGGCCTAAGATTTAAGTTTGAAGATTGAAAATCTCCAATTGATGTAGATTAATCTGCAGATAGTTTTTAAAATCAATTTATAGAATGTTAATTTCTTTTAGTTTTTTCCTTACTATGACAGGCACAAACATAGAGACTACAAGAATCAAAAATGTATCAAATGTATGCAGTTTATTGTGCAACCAAAATGAAAGATTTGAAAAAGACATAATGTGGGAATTTTAACTGTGCAAACAAGTCCAAAACACAAAAGGAATTCTTATTTTGAAATGACAGAGACTTGGATTCATTACAATGCTCTATATGCAAGTCTTTACCAAATTAAGCCTATATATTCACCAGATGAAGAGTTTCGTATACATTTCACCAGGTTAAAATAGGGAATATACTAATTTTTCACAGGATACGAAGTTGGAGGCACAATGTATGTGCTGACGGGGCACATTTCCATAGAGTTGCATTTTTCTTTGCATGCCCTCGCTTCAATTTAGAACACTTAATTATCAAATCAAAATAAAATATGCACTGAAGGATAAAAATATAAATATTGTCAGTGATGAAAGATTTAGATACAGCAACTCCCCACGGGATTGTCTGCAAATATTGGCATAGTTTTTTGCTGATAATCAATATTTCCAAAAAACAACTATCAGCACTGATTAATCTGTAAAAACTATATATATCGTATACCTCTAATAAACATGATGTACTCTTATAAGGACAAAGATTTGTGAGAGTTTAGCAGAATAAACACCATGGTAATTAGATAATACCAAATGTACATGGATTTAAATGGGTAAGGAGGAGGCGAGAACCGGCTTGACAATGTAAATATTAGTTTAATGAGTAACTTAAACAAAAGAGCCAAACACACACGTGACGGACATGTCCGTAAACTATCTCTCTCTCTCATACCACCATCCGCAATCGGCCTTTATCCCTCTCCGAGGCTCAATTAGCCCAATAAGGGACCGGGTGTGTATAATCACGGCCCGGCCCGCCACCCTGTCACACCATACTACTATTATTTCAGCCATAGACTAGAAGTAGTGAGAGTAGAATGTGTAGTATGCAATTGTAAACTCAGACCAAGCCCATGAAACATTACTATTGTTATCGGAAAGTCTGGCCAATCGCAAATAAGTCGTGTCATCATCAGATCTTGTGCAGCTGCTTTGGAGAAACTGCGCAGGATGAGTGGGGGGGCTGGTCTCGAATAGCTCTCATGGTAATTTGTCCAACATAATACATCACTTTAACGTGGTGGTGGCGCTGTCTAAAGTAGGACAACATTTCTAGCCAACATGCAGTGCTTCAAGTCCGATGCCAATCGGTCTTCGCAGAGCTGCATGAAGTCGAACACACCTATTGCTATCCGCCGTCAGGTGGTATTAAAGCTGAACTGTGGGATTTCTAGAAAACTAGTGCCACCGAACAGAATACACATTCTGAATACACATTTTTTTAGCACCACAGAGAAACAGTGTTTGCGGTTTTTGAGAAAACGTAGCCTACATACTTGGCTTACTTTTATGCAGCATTAAAACATTAATAACTTACTTTTAGTTGTTTCAGCATATTAAGCCCCTTAAAGCTCAAGTTGCACACTTAAGCTTTAAGGGGAGGAGCATTCTCTTTTTAGAGAGCATTTCATTGGACAAAACTTTTTTTAAACACACAGGAGTGCATGATGAGTCATTAGTATCTTTGGTCCATTTTCCTGTCAGAGAAAGTTAATAAACATGGACGAAACACAACAAAACTCTTGAATTTCATGGGGACTTTAGAGAAGTCTTTAGACTGCAAAAGGGGTACACAGAAAATGCACTTATCTATTTATCCATCTTGCATGTTTTATATATATATATATATATATATATATTATTATTATTATTTACATCTTTTCTAACTAGCGTTTTAACTTAAACAGTGTTTTTTGCAACATTGCAAACAATGACATTTTCACAGGGGTAATGCACCCCTAGTACTGTATCGTAACTTTATATAATGGTTGCACGTCGTATTTTATGGTCCTACCTGAGATTTGAGGTGATAATCGGCCCGTTGGGAGCTGTTCAGCGCATGGAGTCACTGCAGGAAGGCACCACTGTCGCATGGTCGAGAAGTCACCCGCAGGGGACAAGCTGAGGGCTGTCAAAACATCACAATAACTACTAATAGCCAGTCAGGATGCGGCCGTTGGTCTTGCTCAAGTAACCATACAAACACTCAGCGGCGGTGTGTTTTAATAAATATGTCAAATAAGAGCTATATTGCACGTGTTATTGAGACTTTTGTTTCAGTCCCGCGCTTAGCTCGCGCTAAATGGCTAGCCCCGGCGGGCACCCGCTGCTGTGCATGCATACATAACATGAAATCATTATTCTCGCCTTTGTTTTCACACTTGCAACTGAACCCGATGACTTGGGACGGCGCTTCCTCCAGTCAGACAACACGTAAAGTCATGCAATACTACAAAAAGTACCCTGCACCAGCTTTTTACACTCACTCTTCCCTAAATCACTTGTTATGATTGCGGATGTGCGATGCCCTCGCACAGATTTGATAAGATGCACATTCCGCTAGAGCAACCGTAATGCCGTTAGCAAGAAAAGCTATGCCATGCACAGTTATCCGCCTTACCTCCCCGTGCTGCCGCCAAACTGCAGCCCGAGTTGGAGATGGTGCAGCTAAAGACGCAGTCGGTGCGCACCCTGGGTATAATCCCGCGGCCCTCCCCTGCGACTCACTTGCACTCCGAGTCAGTTCAACTAGCTAATGAAGGAGATCTGAAGAGGGTCACATTGTCCTGGATTACTGCAGCATAACATAACTGTATAGATGGAAGTCAACAATTGACCTCTCACCCGCAGCGACGGTTCCATGTGGATGCAGGAAGTCATAAAAAAAGCAAAAGGATACTGCATGCTGATTCCTATATTTAATGACATGCACAAAGATAATGCAATTGTTTTTGAACATATATTTGGGGATTAATGTTAAATAACCTATATACTTATTTTCCATAAGTTTGCATACATTTCACAGGACTGCTATTGTGGAGGGATTTATTCTTTCCTTTATTGCACACATCCTTGAGGAGTATTAATGTAAATATTTACAATGCACCTTGCATGATCCGCAATATATTTAACACTTCAGATGTAAAAGCCCAACAAGCTGCTCAGACATATTGCTTTTTTTTTTTTTTTTTTAAACTGAAGCTGAAAATTTGTAAATATTTTAAACAGGGCATAAAATTAACATTAAAACTAACCAAAATGTGGGCTACTATTCAACACTTTTATTTAAGAATCTAAATAGAGACCAAATTATAAGTGAAATTAAAAAAATATAATATAATAAATAAAATATAATAACAATAAAGTATTATCATTTTATTCATCACAAAGTCTAAAGAAGCTACTTTTTTATCTTTGCATGTTGTAACAAACATTCAGAAAAGCTCCATGTCCTTTTTCATCTACTAGATTTTGTTGCACAATTAACTAAATAATTACATTATAAACTGCACTGAACCAAAAAGCATTTGATTTTACATATCAAATGACCATAATCCACTATTCACCCATCATTGCTTTCTTTTTTTATTTGTTTTGTTGAACAACCAAATGGTCTTTAAATGTACAGGTATGAGCAGTATCAAATAGAATAGAAAAACATTTATGCAGTAAATGAATTGACAAGAACAAGATTAAATAAAGACAAATAAAGGTGTTCCTGTGCACTGACAGGTGAAAGGTGTACACTGGCACCAACAGGTAAATAAAAAAATAAGAGTGGTTGTTTTTATCAATGTAATAAATAGTTGTTTATGGTCTCTTTGTTCCTTTTTTATGCAGTACCCCCATTTGTCCCTCGTGGTTATGTGATGCATTTCCAAAATGATCCCATTTACTCCAGAATTTGTTTGTTTGTAAACTTGCCTTTTATAACAGACAGCATGATTTATAACTGGGTTTGCACACTCATTGGAATGGTGTTGCTTTATTTCACTTCATGTTATAATGTTCAGTGACCACTGTAAAGAAAATTATTTTTAAATAAACTACATAACATTAAAACATAAAAATGTTATGTATAATAACATTAATATTTGTTTAGTTAATTTTGAGATAGCCTATTATTTTTTGCAATGATTTCTTGGTGCAAATACTTAAAATCGTTTCAACTGTCAGTGTATCATGTATATGTTATTATTATTATTATTATTATTATTATTATTATTATTATTATTATTATTATTTTAAATAGCCAATTGATTAAGCAACAACACAAACATTAGCAATTACTATATTCTGGTTCCAAATTAAAGATAAATGATAGATCTGAATTGAGATACAGTTCAGAAATAAAATACTTTTTATAATTAAAATATACATTATTGATAATTATACATTTAAAGGGACAAGACTAAAACAATATAAGAGACTTTGCAATAAAACGTTATCAATATAAGTTTAATAATGTGTTTTTTTTATTGTTTATCAGTTTTTAAGATTCCTTCAGGAGATCAATTTCTGTTAAGAGGTGGAATGTAAACAAATTGCAAAAAAAAATATTATTATTTGTATTATTTTATCTTTTTTTTTTTTTTTGTGGATGTAATATTTGCTATTGTATGCACTAGCCTATATTAAAGTTTATCACTATCCTCATAATCTTTTTTTGTAGGCTACATATTTAACATTTCGAGGACAATTTTTTATTAATCTTCCTTGGATCAAATAAGTAGGAACTAACATGAAACAGTATTCTAAAGACAGAATACAGTTGGGCAATAAATGAATTAAATCTTCTTAATTTTCACCACAAAATGTGCATTTATTGTCAATATCCATATATTCCGATAAAACGGCATTACAAGGATTTGTGTATAGGGAACCTGTCGTCATTGCGTTCGATTCTTGAAAGAGCGGTTATTATGACATCATAAAAAGGAATTCCAACTCACGGGGTGAACCTGCAATGCACGATTTATGGGTGTGAAGTCGTTGGATTTTAACTGCGCAAATCGGATTATTGATTGTTAATTTCTTGTTTCTTGATTTCTTGTTGTTGTTTGAAGTTTATGCTTCAAAATGTTTGGCTGTTGTCCAAAACGTCTGAGTTTTACTTGGCGCAAGGTAAATCACAACAAATTAAGCAAATAACTCTAAATATGATTTTTATACACATTTGTTGTTCAGCAAATTCCAAAGGATGTATAATTCCCTACCTTTAATTTTCTTTAGAAAAATGTTTTGCATTCTTTATTGTAACAAATGTATAACATTTGACGTAAATCTTTTTTATTTCAACTCCCAGAAAAATAAAATTGTGCCAATACAGGACAACATTGAGGAGAGGTAGGCCTGGGCAAAATGTCTGAAATATTGCTGAAATGTCCTTACTGTATATATATACTTAACAGTGTTAAGTCTTAATACCAAAATTATAAGATTTACATATGAGTCTTGGACTTTTTTTTAGAGTTTGGATTAATTTATGGTTAAGCATGATATGCCATTTATCTTAAAGATGTTTTTCATAGTCATCTCATTTGTCAAATTTGTCTAATAACTGCAACCTGTACAAGATGACTTTAAACCCATGCAACATTTTGCTACATTCAAAATGTGTAACTTAACTTGTCTGTGTTTGTCTACAACAGTGTGTATGCAGTTGCACAATGTGTATCAATGTGTAAGAGCTTAGGGGTGTTACAATGTGTGCATGTTTTTAGTTGTATTTTGGTACTCTCTGACATTCACAGGCAGAGGGTGACTCCCGCAACTCAAAAGTCATTTGGGGAGAAGGTGAGAAGCTTCTTTAAAAGGTCTTCGAGGAAAGTGCCAACTGTGGCAGAACCCGAAACCTTCAATAATGAGAAGGTCACGTCCATTGATACGACCCCTCATCTAGCACCACCAGCCCCTCTTTCTGACCACACTGAAGAGTGGTCATTCTCATCCTCTCCTGTCCTGTAAGTTTGAAGCAGTATAATTATCCCAAAATTGGAAATGGCAGGCCTGGAATGTTTACATGCTTTATATACATATATTTAAGCACTTTATTCATTTTCTTTTCTCTTTTCCTTAGCTGTCTACCTTTTTTATTTTAATTGCTTATTCTATGTGTCTATGTACAATTGTACAGTATGTTTCTATTTATCTCTGTAGCCTCTTGGCCAGGTCATGTTTGTAAATGAGAAATGGTTCTCAAACAGTTTACCTGGATAAATAAAGGTTAAAAAAAAAACATGCACACCAATACACCAATAAATACCAAAAAATCTGAATATTCAGAAAATCTAAATATGCATGGAAATGCATTTTCACACACAACAAAATCACATGACACTTGAATCATTGGGTTATTCTCAGCTATTGATATCAAAACATAAAGACTGTTTTTTCCAATGTGAGCAAGTGCATGCGCACAACACTTGCGCACATTGAAAAAACTATTAAGAAAGGTGATAAATGTGTTTACATAAAGAACTAAATCAGCATAAGGGCAAAAATGTATATGTGCCGATTCGTTTTGCTTAAACCATTTATGATCTTTCCTTAATAAAGGAAACTTGTTTAAGGCATGACCTTCCACATTGCCGGCTTATTAAGCATACTGTAATCATTGTAAGATTGTGCATGGAAAAAATGCTATAGATTGCAGTATGCAGTGGCATAATGTGCATCAGTGTGTAGGAGAGCTTGAGGTTTGAGGATGTGTGCATGTTTTACAGTAGCTGTATTTGTGTACTTCCAGTACATTTATCAGCTTATTTTGGACATTTACAGACTGAGGGTAGCTCCCGTGACACCTGTGAAGTCACTTGTGGAGAAGTTGGCTGAACCTGACCCCTTCAATACTGAGGGAGTCAATACCATCATTGCGGCCACTTGTCCAGAACTACTGAACAGAGGGTGGGAGAATATGACAAGTGTCATCATTTTGCCAGACATATTGATGATGTATAAAGTGCAGCAAATATGAACAGTGTTTAATTGAGAGTTTGTATTGCAGATTGCCTAACCTGGGTCGGACCTGTTACGTGAACTCTGTCATGCAGTGTCTGTTCACACTAGAGCAGTTCTGCCAGCAGCTGTCAGATAATATAAAGTATGTCCACACATCAGCGGTATTCCTCAGGTAATGAGAGAGAATTTGTTTACTTGCATGTGTGCATATAGTTCATAGGGCTGGGCGATATATACTGTATATTGAACATTCCTAATTATTTTGCTGGTGATATAAATTAAGGAAGATTGTGAATATGCTATGATTTTAATGGTATTTTATTTGAACATTAATTTTCCCAAAGACTGCATGATTAGGTTATTTTAATTATCCTTCCTTGTCTTTGTTAGAGTTGGTAAGTGATTCATTTCTGTGAATCAGGCCAAACTGTCCTTTTCAACAAATAGATACATAACTCACGTCACCACATTAAAATGTTCATTGAAGTCTCTTCAAACTCTCTAAGTGATTCATTTGTATAAGTGTTTCAAGGTATATTTGTGTTGCTATATCACCAAGCCCTTGTCGTTCTTCATAAAAAGAAAGTTGTATAGTGGTTTGACTCAAAAATTTTAATATGAAAAAGCAAAAAATGAAAACCTCAGCAGATCTTTGTTGAGTAATATCTGTGCGTTTAATAATCTTTAGTAATATCTTTTTAGGCTCTTTGTAAAGCTGTGGTCCCTCAGACACAGCCCTGCCTGGATCAAGAAGGCTGTAGTACTGAAACAAATGGTGCAAGAGGCATCCACCATCAATCCTGATTTCCGGACTGACCTTCAAAACGTACGAACGTGACACGATACATTTTGGCACTGTATTGCAGCACTTTTAGATAAATTGTACAAGTTTTGATATGTTCGTACAGGATGCCCACGAGTTCTTGATTAGATGCTGCCTTTCACAATTTGCTGCCCCGAACACTTCAGGCGATGTGGCATATTCATGCCCTGTTCAGGAGCACATGGAATTTCACCTCACCTCGGTTATTACATGCCAGAGGTAAGTGACACACACACATCTCTTAAGGCATTTGCCAAAATGAGTGTGTAGTTTCTCAAGTCATTTTTGTATAGGGTTTCTCATAAAACGCACTGTTTCAAAGCTGCTTTATAGAAAAGCATGCCTTAATTTCTTAAATGTCTAAAGCTCCCAGTAAACAGCTACAGTATATAGAACATCATGCCTTAATGTATTTTAGCCTATTAAGGCAAGTTTCTCTCTGTTTCTTTACCAGCTGTAGTAACCAGGTGTGTATGGTGGAGTCATACAATCACCTCACTCTTCATATTGCTCCTGGAGGAACAGTCGCTGATGGACTCCTACAGTTCATCAAAGTCAGTATATTTGTTTGGTAGTTCTTTGCATATTTTTCTTATTTGTAATATCACATTACTCACTTATTTGCTCATACAGTATGGCACATTTAAGCTGTGAAGAAATGCAACAGCTGTAACTTGTTAATGTAAACTTTCTAAATACTTGAAACATCTATTTATGTCCTCTATACACATATGTGTGTTTCAGGAGACAGAACTGGAAAGGAAGTGTGAGTGTGAATGTGAGCTTGCCTCAAGGAGGATGATAATGAACATACCTCCCAGGTAAATATCCCACAGCATTCTAACAAGATTCGACATAGTTTTCCTTGACCAGTATTTCTCTAAAATGTACATCCTGAGCATTCTGAAAATCCAAATTTGGAGTCCAAAAGTCTAAGACTTCTAGTTTTTTTTTTTCAAATTAAATACTTTTTTGTTTTCCTTACAAAATATAAAAATAAATAAATTCCATGTTCTTTTTATGCTTTAATGACAGCATGAACTCATGCATGCAAAACACAGTACAAACCGTGTTACCCATCATGATTTGAAAATATTCCAAAGAGCATCTTGGAAGGAAATCTGACCTTTCGTACAAAGAAGTTTACATGGTCAATCTCATACATTTTATTTGTACCTAAAAATAGTGCAGAATCTTAAATTTTACTTATACATGTCATAACATTTCCTTGAATATATATTTTCAAAATCCTAAAACTTTCTTTCCAGTTTTAAATCAAATTTTGAATCCTAGATTTTCAGTGTACTCAAGACAGTTGAATGGCACTGTATGACAAGATATTTCAACTAAACACTAGGAAATGTCAGCATCTTAATTTTATGTCTTTTTGTTTGTTTGTATTTTCGGTCACATTTAGAGTGTTAATACTGAATTTGTGCCGATTCACCAACACCTTGGAGAAACGGCATGATCCAGTGATCATTCCTCCTCGACTGGAGCTCAGCCATAACCAATGGTGTGATTGCATATCAGCCACCTCACAGCTATATAGATATGTTCCAAGCATACTTAAGATTTTAACCATTGTTAAATTGTTCTTGGTGATGTGATTTTTCAGGTGTGTTGCAGGCCCCAGTACAGAAGCAGGCTCTTCACCGGAAGGGTGCACTAGCAAATTTTCTGAAGGTACAGCATTTTCACAGACAACACAGGTTAAAAATCAACAGACAAATTTTAATAACATTTTTAATGGTTATTTGTAATTATTGCAGAAAAAATATATATTAATAAGATAAGATTTTAGGGATGTTGGCAGACTGATTATAATTTGATTTATCAAAATGATTGGTTCTTATCCAGGCAAGAGCAGTGCACAGGAGACTAGGGCCAACCCTGAAGAGATGGTGAGGACCAGAGACAGAAACAGAGAGGCAGTGAGAGACAAATATAACAATCACAGTATAGAATGCATGATTGTGTCAGCTTAAAATAGTGAGGGGTAAAAGAATAGGAAAAATGGAAGAGAGAGAGAGAGAGAGAGTTAAATGAACAGTTCACCCAAAAATCAAAATTCTCATTTACTCACCCTCATGCCATCCCAGATGTGTATGACTATCTTTCTTCTGCAGAACATGAACAAATATTTTTTTGGAGGAATATCTTAGCTCTGTAGGTCTATAGAATGCAAGTGAATGGCTGCCAAAATTTTGAAGCTCCAAAAAACATATTAAGGCAGATAATATCATAATCATAACATAATCCATATGACTCCAGTGATTTAACCCATGTCTTCTTAGCGATCTAATTCATTTTGGGTGAGTACAGACCAAGGTATTAGTAATTTTTCACTGGATAACTTTTGTGCTGCCTTTATATACTTTTTGGAACTTCAAAGTTTGGTCACCATTTACTTGCATTGTGTGGACCAACAGAGCTTTATTTCTAAAAATCTTTGTTCGTGTTCTGCAGAAGAAAGTCATACACATCTGGGATGTCATGAGGGTGAGTAAACAATTTTTTTTTGTTAAATAAATTCTTAATGCTTTGAAAACTCTGTTTTCATGTGCGATAGGAGGAGGAAACTGCCAGCTACACTCTGGTAGCAGTCCTTAATCACCTCGGCTCCAACTGGGAGTTTGGTATGTTTTCAGAGATCACAATTATCATTAACTTTGGTCAAGTATTCACAAGAAGAACCTTTTCGGTGCTCCTGTATGACATTTGATCTTTTTGTAAAATGTTCCTCAACAAATCTGTCAGAACAAGTGTGAATCTTGGCTTCTTTCAAAAAAATAATTAAAAAAAAGTGTAATATGTCATTGTGTGTCTTTCTCTCTTCAGGGCATTACGTGTCAGACTGTTGGAGTCTGAAGGACTCAAGTTGGCTGACAATCAGCGATCTACATGTCAGCATTACAACACAAGAGAGAGTTTTAAAAGACAGGCAGAGGTCTGCTTACCTTCTTTTTTATCAGAGACTGTAAAATGGAGTCCTTCTCTGGACCCAAGTGTCCTCAAATTTGCATCAGAGGATCCCTCCAAAACTCTCCTGGATCTCTCTCTCTGGCCTCCCTGCAGTATGCTGCCTCTGCCAGCTCTACCACCTCCAATATGTCTCAGGGTTTGTAGGTCCTTGAGGCTTTGTGTCCCACAACAAAGAGAGTTAGAATTTCCATCACCACTCTCTTGGCCACTTCTGCAACTCATTACAGCGGCTCCATATTCCTCTTGCCAGGCTGCTGAAAGTTGTAGGCCACAGGTCCCATCTATCGTCTCTGCCATGCGGCTAAAGTTTGTTGCTCTTCAATTCATATTGCTCCAGTGAACCACTCCAAAACTGCTGGACCTCTCTTCCCAACCTCCCTGCCATACACTGCCTCATCCTGCTCAATCACCTCCACCAACTGACTCAGGGTTCTATGTCTCCCACGATGAAGAGATTTTGTCACAAGGAACAGTTTCCTCACCACCTCTCTCTCGGCTTCTCTAACTTATACTATAACTAACAAGAGGCAAAAAGAATTTCCTCCAATAACGCTGACCCTGGCAACCTCTCCAAACACTACTAGGCTTCTCTGCCTGGGCCCCCTGCCATACAATGCCTCAGCCATCTCCATTGTGTACACTGACTAGGTCAGTTTTATGTCTCAGTATTCTGTGTGTCCCATGACAGCGAGTTTGCTGCAAGGAACAGTTTCTCTACCACCTCTTTCTCTGCCACTTCTACAGCTGTTCTGTCTTCCGCCAGCCAGGTGGACCCAGTAGTTCACAGGTCCTGCCTTTTTGATGACCATATACGGTCCCTGCAAAGAGGCTAAATTTGTAAAATGCCTTTGAATTTACGTCACCCCTGGAGGTCCCTCAAAAACACTGCTGGACCTTTCTCTCTGGTTTTCTTGGTGTACACTGCTTCAGCCAGCTCCACCGCCTCCATCAACCAGCTTGAGGTTTGTGGGTAACATGGTGGAAAACATAACAGTTACCAGCCTACATAATTATGACCTGTGAGCAAATATGAATATGAGGATCATGTGTCCAGTCAGAGAATTGCTGTGCTGCACAGACTGGAGATAAATCCCCTCAGGGTAATTTCTCTGCCTTCAGTCATCTACTCATTCAGTATCTTAGGAACAATATGTGCACTGTACCTCTCCTGTGAGGAACAGCACAATAATGTGGACCCACTTCCCCATCTACCAGACTTCGTAGCCAGCCATAACCTTGAAGCTGTGGAGGTGTGCCTCAACTTCATCTTGCTCATCGAGTTTAATCATGAGCATGTGAATGCCCTGTTGTGAGTCTAGTAGTGCAGTGAGCACTACTACCTTCCACCAGATGTGAATCACCTATAACTGTTGGCTCATCAATGAGTTTCTCCTGTGATCTGTTGTTTGGTGCAACATGACCGATAATACACTTTTTAAAGATTTATGGCTCCCTCTGACTCCAGGAATGATTTTTCCACTGCAAGACAGAAAGCCTGTTCTGCTGAGACAGAAGAAAACTCTAATTTAACTGAGAACTTAATCTCCAACTTGCATGCATTTTTCTGGAGACCAAGCTCAACTTTCCTGTGAACTCAGGCCTTCTATTCCAAGACAATGTCCTACTGTAAGCCAAAGAAACAAAACATATCATGAAACTTTGTACAAGTTGATCATCTGAACCAGCTAATGACAATCAAACAATTCCTGGAATCAGTGTACAATCAGCCCCATATGTAGGGGCACAGCATACATGATTTTTTTAGGAGCCTCCTCAGCCAATTTTGTGGGTTAGTAATATACAATAAAAAAATATAAAGAAAAAATTGAGGTTTATTTGTTATTCACACCATTTTGGGAAAAGCACACATAAGCCAAAAATATACAAAGCCTCAAAAATCAGAGGGTCAAAAACAGTTTACAAACAAAGTATTAACATACTAACCTACAACAATATGATCTAGGTAGACTACAATATCCCTATCTACAGCATCATAAACATTGCTGTTTCTCATAACAATAAACCTTGTATCCATGTGCAAGCTGCTTGATATTGAAAATATCAATTAAGGATTGAGGCGAGTCACCAAGAGGACTTAGAGTGCATTGGGAATTGGGCATTCCAAATTGGGGAGAAAAAGGGGAGAATATCTGAATGTTATTTAATAAATTTAATAAACATGTCAATGAATGCACGTGTGTCACTTGATCCACAAATGCACGTCCAATGCTTCACAAGGCCATTTTGGGTTTAATTTAGAATCTTAATTTGGTTGGACACATAAATTGCTACATTTATAACCACTGTTCCCTGATAAAAGTGGAACGACACGCTGCGCTGATTTTAGCACTTTGGGAACAGCTTTAGGTGTGACCAGCTGTGAATATGTGTGCAACACATCAATGAAATTGACTAGAATTTATAGCCTCTGGTGATGACATCAATTGGATGCACCTGTAGCAGGGCTATAAATAGATGCATCACAGGTGCATCATCAGGTATTTTGTCTGAAGAGCAGTCCTGGGGCATCCCAGTGAAGTCAAGTCAATTTTATTTTATTTTATTTGTATAGCGCCTTTCACAACACACATCGTTTCAAAGCAGCTTTACAGAAGTTCAGCATTAACAGACGATAAAAATGTAATGTCTATAAAATCGATAAATCATCATCATTGTGCAGGGCTCCAAACTGCGACTAAAAATGGTCGCATTTGCGACCAAATAAATTTATTTGCGAGTGTAATTTCTGTCAAGGTCGCCATTTGCGACAGTAAAAATTTACTCCCTTTGATTTTAAAATTTGCATTACATTTCCCGAAATACATTACAAAAGTTTATATCAAAGAAATAGCGGGGAAAGCGGAGTTCATTGCAGGAACTAACCATTTCAAAAAAGAGACTGTGAGAAAACACGGTGACAGTAACAAGCATAAAAAATGCACGTGATCACATAATTGCGAAGAATGCACCACAGACTACACTGTTAGCACGTGCAGTTTTTCTTGCATGCGAGCTGCGGGACGAAAAGGAATGGAAGGAGTTAAAAATGAAAATATTTGGCGCCTGTTTTTCCCCCTATAGGAGCCAATGGCTCCTTAATTGATTTTTTGTTTGGAGCCCTGTTGTGGAATTAGATAAGATATGATTCTTTATCGTGTTTAAAAATAATTAAATAATAATTGTATTAATAACCACAGTGAGCAAGCCGAAGGCGACTGTGGCAAGGAACACAAAACTCCAAAAGATGATGGTTAATGGAGAAAAATAACCTTGGGAGAAACCAGACTCACAGTTCCCCTCTGGCTAACATCATGAATAATGTAAATAAGAATTATTTATAGTTAAAAAACATGATTTAAAAAATTATTAAACTTATTAAGTGTTAAGGGTCAGTATTTAGACAGTGATTGTGTTTGAACTGCAAGATTAGTGACCAGTGTCTTTGAAGTCCATCCTTGATCCCAGTGAAGCAATGAAGCAATGAAGCAATGAAGCGCAGCATCTCGTTCCACTTTTATCAGGGAACAGGGGTTACGGTTAAGTAACCCGAGATGTTCCCGGTCAAAAAGCTACACTTTGATGCTGCACTGATTTTTAGCGCTTTGGGAACGAGAATACCCACGTGCCGCCACACTGTGGATGTCTGGACCCCTTATGGTTGTGTAGTTGTGCTCACAAGAGTGCGAGAGGTCTCAGACATGAGCTTGTGATGTTGACTCAAGGGCATAAGAGCCTGGAGTGGCATTAACATCCAAACTATAAAATCTTATGAATGTGTGCGGAGAGGACCAGACTGCCGCATCACAAACATGCTGCAGAGGGACACCTCTAGCCAAGGCTTTAGAAGAGCAACCCCTCTGGTATAGTGAGCCCTGATACATACTGGCGAAGCTTGACCATGCACCTCGTAGGCCAGAGTAATAGCGTCCCTCACCCAATGAGACAGTCTGCTTGGTGGCGGTCGCCCCCCTGTTGTGGCCCCCATGGCAAACGAATAGTTGCCCTGACTTATGCCACTGGCTAGTGCAGTGGACATAAATCTGAAGGGCACATACTGGACAAAGTCTGTGAAGTCTTTCCTGCTCCGGCATTGTAAACACCGGGGAGCAGAAGGCTTTGAGAGCGACCGGATGTATAGTCAAGAAAGGAACCTTAGGCAGGTAGTCAGGATGAGGGTGCAAAATTGCTTTAGCCATTCCTGGGGCAAAATCTAAGTAGGCTGGCAAGACAGACAGAGCCTGTAGATCCCTAATTCTTTTTAGAGAAGTAATTGCCATAAGAAAAAACATCTTGAGAGTCAAAAGTTTATCAGACACTGACTCTAGAGGTTTGAAGGGGGTTTCAACCAGACCCTCAAGGACTATTGCTAAATCCCATGAAGGGATCCTAGTCCTAGCAGGAGGTCTCTGTCGCATGGCTCCACGAATAATGCAAGCGAGCAGAGGATGTCTCCCCAACGGCACCCCGTCATTCAAGGCGTGTGAAGGCGATAGAGCGGCCACATAAACCCTGAGAGTGGCAAGGCATGTGCCTGCTGATAATTTTTCCTGCAGAAAGTCCAAGCTGAAGCAATCTGGAAGTTAACTGGATATGCATTATGTGCAATCCACCATCTTTCAAATACACCCCATTTATTGGCATAACTTCTTCTAGTAGAGCGAGCCCTTGCACTTAGAATGGTCTCGATAATTTCAGGTGAAAGCCCAGTGTCCCTCAGTTGGTACCCTTCAGGGGCCCAACATGAAGGTACCACAGCTCGGGCCGGGAATTAAATATTGTCCCCTGCGCCTGAGACAGAAGGTCCCTCCTGTCCGGAATCGCCCAAGGCGAGCCGTCGAGGAGAGCCATTATCTCCGAGAACCATATCCTGTTCGGCCAGCGCGGCGCTATCAGTAAGAGGCAGGACCCTTGCTGGCGAACTCTGGCCAAGACTCCTGGGAGCAGAGAAACCGGGGGAAAGCATACAGGTGCATTCTGGGCCATGAATGTGCCATCGCGTCCAGACCAAGGGGGGGCTGGTTGACTCAGAGAGAAGTAGAGGGGACATTGCGCTGTCTGTTGGGAGGCGAAGAGGTCCACTTCTGCTCTTGTAAAATCTCAATCAGATTTGTTCCACTACCTTGGGGTGGTGTTTCCACTCCCCCGTCTGTATTTTCTGTCTGAGACAGTAAATCTGCTCCCATTCAGGCATCCAGGGATATAAGCTGCTCTGATTAACAGGAGCTTGCCCTGGGCCCAAAGGAGAATCTGCCGTGCCTGTCTGTTCAGCTGGCGTGAACGTAGACCTCCTTGATTGTTAATGTAAGAGACTACTGTTGTGTTGTCCACCCGCACTAAGACATGGTAGCCTCTGGAGGAAGTATTTCAGGGCCAGAAATCCAGCCATCAACTCGAGACAGTTAATGTCACAATCGAGCTGATGACCCTCCCATTCCCCTTGAGCTGGACGACCACTTATGACCGCATCCCAGCCCGTCGGGGAGGCGTCTGTCGTTAGCAACCTGCGACGGCAAGACGCACCTAGAGTGGGACCCAAAGTGAGGAACCAGGGTCTGAACCACATAGAAAGGGTACATAGCACATGGCGTGTAACCCTTATCAGCCTAGGGGATTGGCCCTTGGATGAAATCCCCTGGCTTTGAGCCACAACTGAAACGGTCTCATGTGCAAAAAGGCCCAAAGGGATCACAGAGGATGCAGTTGCCATGAGACATAGTAGTCATTGATACTAATGAACAGTGCAACCTTGGCCTAGCCTGACTTTGCTCAGGGTGTTCTGAATGGACTCGATTCGAGCGGGAGACAATTGTGCCCGCATTGTGATTGAATTCCATACGATCCCCAGATAGGTCATTTTCTGAGTGGGAGAGAGGATGCTTTTCTTGGCATTGAGCCTCAACCCCAGAGAAACCAGATGGTTTCACATTAGTGGGAACCACGTCGTTGAAACGTGGAGGATGGCTAACGAATAAAATTCTGTAGCCTTTTTCTACTGTTCTTAGGATCCACATAGAAACACCTGGCAGTAGTTTCCACACTGCCAGGTTCTCAGAGATGGTTATCGATTCTGTCGACCGTGTTGCCTGCACTCAGGTCCTTCAACAGAACAGCCTGGTACGCCTGTAACACTGCCATAGTGTGCAGGGCAGCACCAGCCTGACCTGCTGCCTGATAAGCCTTCCCCACAAGCGTGGAGGTGGTCCTGCATTGTGGGGAGAGTGGGTCTCTTTAGCAATGATGCCAAGCCAGGTGAGAGATAACCCGCAAGTGTCTCTTCTACCGGCGGCATCACCGAATACCCCCATGTCTCAGCACCTACTATAGCCGAATATGTCGACGTCGAGGGCACGAAGACACAGGAAGTATAAAGATTCCTCCATGAACGAGAAAGCTCGTCATGGAGGTCATCAAAGAAAGGAAGGGACTTCTTTTTTTTTTTGGCCACCAGACAGAAATCTGTCTTCTAGTTTGGAGTGTTTGGGGGTCTCTTATTCACATGGCCTGTCTAACTGTAGCCTGGTCACAGCCCGAATAACCACCTCGAGTAATTCCTCAGCCACTTTATTATTGTGCGTGGAATGTTCAGAGGTGGGTGCTCAAAGTCCGCAGACTCAAGAGATTCAGCATCCCCCTTGTGAACGGAATAGGCACCGAAGCACGCTTCAGGCTCACGAGAAGGATCAGCTGGATCTGGGGAGAGAGCGAGCGATAGGGACGGACCCATCTCTCGCTCCTCAGCCAGATCAATGAGAGAGCCACATGATGAAAGAGTGGGTTCTGGCTCTTGGAAGTAAGCGAGACGAGGGCGAAGCATTTTGACTGTAAACAGATCGCAATGCTCGCACCCGCCCCGCCCCAACACAAGAGCAGCATGCTCTTCCCCCAAGCACACAAAACAAAACTGCCGCGTGTTCGTTTCAGCCATAGAGCGTAAACACGGAACATACACTGCTTGCTTTGCTTCACACTCATTCTTGGAAAGGAGAAAAGGTTTTCTGCGCACTGCCTAACAAATTATAACTCCTAAAAGAGGAAAGAAAGTTCTGACAGCTTGAGAAGCACAACACACACAGAGTGATCTGAAGATAAAAGTTCTGACGTTGCACCTGTACTCATCTATTTATAGCCCTTCTACAGGTGCATCCAATTGATGTCACCAGCAGAAGCTATAAATTCTAGTCAATTTCATTGCACACATATTCACAGCTGGTCATACCTAAAGCTGTTCCCAAAGCGCTAAAATCAGCACAGCATCAAAGTGTAGCTTTTTGACAGAGAACATTTGTATTCACAAATATGTCTCTATTTGTACAAATTCGGAATTCGGAATTTCACAGATACAAGTTGAAAGACATTTGTGTATGGATAGTAATATGCATGTATGACATTTATCGAATTGATGGATGTGTTTATGACTTTTTGTGTTTATAATTTTTATACTATATCCTTCCCATACCATAGTGGCAGTCATGATGCTGTCATTTTGCTTGCAATAGATTTTATTACTTGAGGGAGAAGCTACCAAAAGTTTACCTAGAATGGGATTTTGTTGAGCAGATGAATAAATTCAGTAATATTCATATTCACTCAGTATTTATTATTAATAGTAGTTTTTATCTTTATTACTATAAATAATATTATGATAAATTAACCACAACAATAAACATAATTCAGCAAATATAGTAAGCAAAAATTCGTAGATGTGATTTTAAATATGTAGTTTTGCTTGTGCAGAAATAAATGGCATTTGTACACATTTAATCACACATTTACTATAATAAAAAAGCTTTTTCGTAAACAATAATTTCTGACTTCTAAATTTATAATTGTCCAAAATACGGAAGTAGCAAACATTTAAGAATAAAGTTTAGGACAAAATTAGTTCATATTTCTCACATCACCCTGATAATTTGGCAGGAATACATCACTTCCGGTCGGGTGGTCGCATACGATCTAGTCTGCAAGATCCACTGGCTAACTACCCTAAGCACTTCCCCGCGGGGGAATCCCCACCACCATATTGGAGGTTCATTCTACTTCGTTAAATGAACGAGGGAAGTTTCTGTTGACAGACGCTCAACGCCTCGATTTTGACCGAGGGAGCGAGTCTACTCTGATGTATGCTTCAGGCAGCTCCATATTCCACAATACAACTCGATTGTGATGTGAAAGCAGAATGCGCTTCATAAACCCCACCCCAGACAACTCTAATGTATGATGGAAGTGAAGTTTATTAAGCAGTTTAAAAAATTTTTTATTGAGATTTAACAGCATAATACTTGTAGCTACCTTAAACTGTTTATTATAGTTATAGCCTATGTGCTCATTGTTATGTTAACAATTTTATTGTTTAAATTAATCTATTAATTGATTAATCCTTTCTAACAATTCATTCTAATGGAAAAATAAATAAATAAACACAAGTGATTTATACATAAGCCTCTGAAATAAATCTCAGAAAACATTGTTTTCTCAGGTGCAAAAATCACTAAATAGTTCCACAAATTGACATCAGCCTTCAACATGCTCCATGTGATCGGGTTCAGGGTGTTCCAGTTAAAACCCACTGCGCGTCTTCTGCCAGTATTTTATTTTATTTTTTTAACAGATATACATCCAAATGTATATTCAAATCAACAGAAGAACAAAACAAAACAAAAAACATTCTTAAGAGGTCACAAAAGTTGAATATAAAAGCACAGTTTTCATAGCTTTGGGATTTTCTTAAAGACAAGAAAGAAAGGTTTAGTACGATTATATTTGCATTTGTGTATATAGTATTTTGCTAGTAGGAAACGTAAATGAATTATGTAACATTTTTCTTTGTCTTCTCTTGAGTAGTCAAGCATTCCAAAAAATACATCTTTACAATTATGAGAGAAGTCACTTACAAAGTGAGATTGAATAAACATTAGAATTTCTGACCAAAAGTTCTGTATATGGGTGCAGAACCAAAACAAATGAGTAATGTTTTCCACTGAGGATTGACAGAAAGAGCAATTTACATCAATGTCCGATTTATTTTGCTTAAGAAAATCTGAAATCAATTTAAACTTTATTTATTTTACTTTATTTGTAAGCAGATACTTTTGGGGCAAGGACCATTCTTTTTCCCAAGGCGCTTTCTCTACAATGTTATTCTAGTATGGTATTGCGTAAGAAATTGTTACTATCTCTCTCTGGAAAAGAGCTCTAATTTTACAATTATTAAACTGCTGCTATGCAGAGAAATATATATTGCCAAACATTGTATCAGCTAAATTCAAAGAATGGGAAGATGGCCATGGAAAGTCCTTACCTTGCAGCAACAATGACACTCCTGAGGGAACTGCATTGAAAATAATTGCATATTATAGGAATTTTGTACTTCTGTAAAAAATCTGTATAGCTTTGAAGTCTACCATGTGGGTTAAAACGTTTCCAACTAAAATAAGATTGTTATTCTAAATGTAATATATTTGCGGAGAGAAGATGTGTTTGTAAATCAGGGACCAAGCCAATAGCATCTGCTTATGAAAATTGGACAATTTGATCATTATTACAAAGTAAAAGAAAACTCAAGCCACCAGCTTTAGAAAAAATATAACTAGGGATAATGTTCCAAAGCGATGAGGAGCTATTAATAAGTGCTTAAGCCAATTTATAATAAGTTTATAATAGTCAAAAAAAAAAAGAGAAAAAAAATCCCCCCTGATTAATTGGGTTCATCATCACAGACTTTTTAATAAAGTGGGTATAACATATTTTAATTATAATTTTTTTAACACACCTTCATCAGCTTCCAAGGAGAGCGATGTGTAAGTGAAGTGGACAAGCTTTAGGAAGTAACATTCTTCATTTAATTGACAAGTCTCTTTGCAACCAAGAGTTGAATTTCTTTTGGGTTTTCTCTAAAAGGGGGAAAATTTGTATCTACACCTTGTAGTTTGGTCTTTATTAATTATTATTCCAATGTATGTTATTTAATCGTTCACTGGAATGTTACATATAGAGGAAACATCACAATTTTTAATGGGCATCAGTCACATTTATTAACATTTAAGTGGAGACCTGAATCCCTGGAGAAAGTGTTAATCAATCTTAAAGCAACTGGAAGCTTCATCGCCATTTTGTCTCCCATCTTTCGCCATCTTCCGCCAGTAGTGGACACTCATGCTGCGTAATCAGTGATGTACATCCGAGTCCATGAGACAGAGTGAAGTTTGCAAGGGAAGGGGATCAAAATTTTAAATGGAATGGAGCCCTAGTTGCATGAGTTAAAATATTTCAATTCAGCCGAAACTCAGATCTGATCACAAACTATCACATCTGGACTCTCCATTGGAAATGAATGACTTCCGGTCTGTCGTCTGTCATTTGTTGGATTCAGTGAAAAGGCGGTTTTAAACTTTAATGAGTGAAACTCATCACTATGGATGTTAAACATCACATTATCCCCTAAGAACTTAAACAGATACTATACAAATGAAAACACTGGAAACCGGAAAATGAAATCAGGTGACCGTTATTAATCATGGACACCTTCACCTTCAGGAAAAAGGTGGATAGCGTTGCCCAATGCATTTTGGTGGCAAAGATGCCAGTAGTGGAGCTGACCACCACAAAGTATCGACTTTCAAGAACTCGCCATCAAACTTGAAAAAACACAACAACATAAGTCATTTTTAATATTATGCTAATAAAACTAGCTAACATGAAGTCTCAGAAGTGGACTCTTACCAATGAAAATTAGTTTGCAGGGTAATATTCACCTTAGTGTGGAGCAATCCAGATCAAAGTGAAACTTAGAGGCTACAGGGATATCTTATAATTTTCAAAATTAAATGCGAGTCCGCAGACTTGAAATATAGCCACAGATGGGTGAACAGCTCACGTCAAAATGGGAATTAATGATTTCTGTTGAAGGAATAACTTTGAGATGGGTGATATGACCAAAATTTTATATTAGTCTTTAAATAATTTCTATCACTGTAACTGTATCTAGGGAGACCATACCTATATGGATTTCTGAAATGTCTGGGATTCAGCTGGGAATCCTGACATACAAGCTGAACAGAAACCACAACTCGAACAGTTCTGATAATAGACACTTTAACATGGGCAAAATGCAGTGTGTGCACATAAAGCGATTTAGTATTGATCATATTTAATGCAAATGCACCGGATATTGATGATAAGAGCTAAAGTCAAACAAGGCAGTTGCCTAGGACTGCCTGATCAACACATTTTAACATCATTAACCTTTTTCTAACCAAACTACTCTCGTTTCTACCCGCCCTTTCTCCCACACTTATGGTGCATGTCAACTGGCACACATGAAATCCAATTGATTCCACTCACAATGCTAGAGAGCTGCCACTTTGTGGTTCCCCTTCTGTCAATCACTCGACACTGTGTCGATTGTAGTGACACAAGGGGTCTTTCTTGAGAGACTCGCGTACATCTGGATTTGAGAAAAGGCCAATGAGAAATTGGCAGATACAATTTGCATGTCCCACCCCTGGACATACAGGTATAAAGGGAAGCGGACATGCATCTGTCAGTCAGAGCCGAGCAGTTGTTGTGCAGCAGCAAGCTGAGTTTCACTACTGCTCCACTCATCTCTATTAGAGCATTGCTGTTGGATCCACGGCACTTTTCCAGCTGCTTTCACCTTCACTGCATGCTGTGCAGTCCACTTGCTTGTTTCTGTATGGGTTCGAGGTGAGGGTGGCTCGCCTCACGGCCAGTCCGCATTCTCAATGTTATTGGATGTCTTGGTCATTGCGTCGCATTTGCCACTTTTTCTCTCAGCGTGATTCAGTGGTGTATTCAGAAGCAAGGCTCTGGTGTGCCATGGGAAAACAGGTTGTGCAAGAAACTGAATCACAATAAAGTGATATGTACCATTAACAACCATTGCATTAGTGTCTTTTTAGATTAAAATTATTAAGAAAATTATTAAGCCCTGAGTTATGGTATAATGTCTTAACGTAGCCCTGTTTACAAAGTTTTAAAAACAAAAAGTACTTTAGTTTCAGTGGAGTTGGTAGGCCGTTTAATTTATTCAAACATTAAGCATATATTTAGTCATAAAAATTGAAATCTATCACAAATCAATTTGCTTATTTTGGAATTATTCATAATTATTTTCCAAAATATAAAAGACACAAAAATAAGACACAAAATGAACATGGAGGAGAAATAGAGCTCAGTAGTGCCCACCCACTTTTTCTGCCATCTGGACTTCGGAAGTATTTTTCCCATTAATGTTTTCCATTGAGTTTTCATAAAATCTTCCATAAAAGAGTTGTCAAGCATGAATCAAAACCAGTCATCTCTGAGGAAAAATCTCAACAATAATGAGCTTGTTTTATGGTAAAACATTATTTGAAAATCAGACAAAATGAACAAGGTACAGGTCTGTATACTTTCATGAGGGCACGGATTACAATTCCATGATTGCTGGTGTGATGCTTCTGTTCTACCCGCTCCATATAGGACTCGAACCAGCGTCTCTGGCATGAGAGGTGGGTGCGATAACAAGGAGGCTAAAGGCTACAGCCTCTAGCATCTGTTGCTAGTGCACCTCTTGAGGTCAGGAGAGTAAGGTATATTCACTTTACACAGCTATCTATCAGCCGGCAACCATTACACTCACCCCCCTAAACCGCACTCCTATCCGGGTCACGGCACCATTGTGACGCTCCTGTTGAACCCACTCCGGACTCAATCGGGCACCTTCGGCATGACAGGCTGGTGCGCAAATAAGGAGGCTAAAGGCTCTAGCATCAGTCCCTAGTGCATCTCTTGAGGTCAGGAGAGTGTGGTTTATACACTTTACACAGCTATATATCAGCTGGCCACCATTACACTGGCAACAGTGTTGCAAGTATGTTACTATAAAAAAGCAAGTTAAGGTCGAGCAGTGTAGTGGAAAAACCTCTCAAAGACTTTGAGTATACTCAAAGAAAGAGATGCTGGCTTTTTATTAATACATATAATAAATGCACATATGACAGATAGATTACAAATCTCTACAAATCTCTAAATATCATAGAACAAGTACTGGCACGAAGTTGTCAGCACTGAAATTGTACAAGTACCGCTTTAGATGCGTAGATGGCGCTAAACTCCAGGGATTTATCTGCTCAGCCTGTTTTTCAAGACAAGTATTGAATCTGGCTGCTGCATGTGATAGCATATACATAACTTCAACATGCCCCACAGAGTGTTTGTTTTACAATACAAACAGATGTATTCAGTAAAAATGGTCCAGACAGTCTAAATGCATACACTACTATGCAGTTTTGACCACGCTATAAAGTGGTAATCAATATTTGCATATTTTTTTTTCTCAGTAGCTATTAACCGACTGTGTCAGGTTAATAAAAACTCATACCAAAATGTGGCATCTCTGCACTACTGTATATGCTTCAAATTGTGATAATAAATACATAAAGAGAATACAAAATTGCTGAAAATAAATTAGGCCTGAACATGATAATGGGAGTATCTTATAAATTACCTGAACAATAAACCATTTCAACCATAAATAATTTTAAACCTGAAAACATTTAAACTGTTAAAATACATTTAGAAAAAAAAATTGACCATGGATCATTCAAAACGGCAAACCTCCGGGGAATCACTGATTGTAATAACAAAGAAGCCCTGAACAGAGCAGAGTCTACAAGCAAAAAGGGAAAGCAACAGAGTCCGTAATAAAACCTGAATAAACATCGGCTTAGCTTTACAGATGTGGCCACAACTCCAAGATCTGAAAGGAATTTAAAAGTGACCCAAAGATGGCTTTTTTCTTACTCAACTGGTAAGATCTTTTATTTGTATGGTTTATGTATAGTTGTGTAATCACACACACACACACACACACACACACACACACACACACACACACACCCACACACACATACACACACACACATACACATACACATACACACACACACACACACATACATCTGTATTGTAAAATTACATTCCACATAGACATGTGATGATACACACTTCTCTCTCTTTCTCTGCGTGTGTGTGTGTGTGTGTGTGTGTGTGTGTTTCCTTTAGTCTTACCATGAAGTTTTCCATCTGCATTATTTTTTAAGTGTAGTTTTTTTTAAGTAGTCTATTTGGATGTCTTTGGTCATTGCGTCACGTTTCGCCACTTTTTCTCTCAGCGTGATTCAGTGGTGTATTCAGAAGCCAGGCTCTGGTGTGCCATGGGAAAACATGTTGTGCAAGAAACTGAAGCACAATAAAGTGATATGTACCATTAACAACCATTGCATTAGTGTCTTTTTAGCTTAAAATTATTTTTAAGCCCCGAGTTACGGTATAATGACTTAACGTAGGCCTGTTTACAAAGTTATTGTAGGCTTGCCAAGAACATGTGAGTCTTGAAATGATGTTGACCACTGGTTGTAACAATGACATCTATAATCTATAAATTAGTTACTACCGTGGTCTATTTGGCCAGAATATATGGCAATTATAAAAACGATACAACGTTTGACCTTATCGGACTAGCAATCATTATGTCTAATGTTAACGAACGTTGCCAAACTTTTGTAACATAATTTATTTCAAAACAACATTTCCAATAAGTTAAAACAACAGCATAAGATATAGTACTTATCTGCTCAGATGACATGTTTTCGGATATCCTTCTTTTCCTTTCTTTCATTATTTATTTTTCTATTCGCTCTGATAAGATGTCCTGTGTCCATGTGTACACCGGTGCCTCGAACCACATTCATCCAAGCAGAGGTGCAGAGCCAAAGCACAACTTACATCATTACCAAAACAGTTTTCTTCTGGCAGACACATGCAGTTTTATTTCTTAACCGCTAGAGGGTCAAAAGTTACATAGTGTAGCTTAAACATTAACCAGGACAATAAATGCTTTTACAACAAATGCTGTAAAAATAGATTGTTCATTGTTAGTTCATGATACCTAATGCATTTAATAATGTTGACAAATAGAACAGTACTGTAGAGTATTACCAAAAAATTATAATACAAATAAAATTTTATATATATATATATATATATATATATATTGATATATTGATATAAATATGTATAATCTTTATATATTGAGTTATTGTTATATGAGGGGCTTTCTCAGCAAATATTTGTATATGCGATTAATCACGATTAATTCATCGGGACACCATGTAATTAATTCAATTAAAAAAATGTAGCGATTGACAGCCCTAAAATATATACATATATATATATATATATATATATATATATATATATATATATAATTTGACAAGCCCATCAAGTGGAATTTACCTAAATAGGGAATATGGAGCATAAGAAAAATTAGAAGAATTACAATGCTAACTTTTAAATAGCTATTTTTTTACAGTCAACACAGTACAATTCAGAGTGTAATAAAACTTAGTTTGACATTCAACTGACTGAATGGATATTTCTCCCAAAAATAGCATTTCATTTACTCACCATGTATTTTGAAACCTGAATGATTTTTTCTTCTTTCTAGAAACTCAAAACAGATGTTAGCAGAATGTCCAGAGTGCTCTTATCAATAGTATACAACAAAAGTGGTCAGTGATTTACATTGTCAAGATCCAAACAAGTATACCATAAAAGCAGCCCGCACAACTACATTCCAAGTTTTCTGAAGCCATTGGACAGCTTTTTGTGAGCAACAGAACTAAATTTATTAAGTTAAAATTCACAGAAATTTCAAATCATGATATATGTGAGAACTCTGCATTTGAATACAGCCAAAAGCTTGTCATTGGACGCCATATAAGGAGAAAAGGGAGAATAAGCTGTGCACAAACCGGTCTGGAATATGGGTGAGTAAATTAATATTTTTGTGGACTAGCTCATCAAATAGTCCAGAAAAATAATACAACTTTGTAAAAGTGTGAATAAACAATTCATGTCAGTGTCCTACCAATTAAATTCTGACTGTGCTGAAATATAGTGGACATGTCAGTGGAACGTTTGTATGCTACTTCCAATACAAATAGTAATTTTAAATTACACTTTAAGGCATTTCCTTCTGACAAACACAAACAGCACATTGTAAAAAGGTACCACACATACTGCCTGACAAGCTGAGCAGCCCCTAACCGCAACTTTATCCACCAGGTTCCATTTGCTGGCCAGTTTGTCAGGTAATATGTCAGGCACATTTGTGTGGTCATTGGGACAGTAAAAGCTGAGTCCTGAGGCAGGAGGTGCAGTTTATCCTCTCTCTCTCTCTCTCTCTCTTTCTCTCTCCTGGAGTATTTTCAGAAGTGCCGTGATCTAACTAAGTGTACGTTGTTCTAAGGGAGAATTCAGGTGAGTTACTGAATATATAGATAACCAAGACAAATCTTTTCATATACACTCTAAATGATTTTAAAATTATGTTGGAAGATAGCAGGAAATGTAAATTGTAGTGACTTGTTTGACAGGTATTTATCAGTGGCGTCCACTACTGACTTCTCTGCGGCCATTTCAGTTCTTTTGCTAATTGTCTGTAGGTCTTCTTTAATAGTTTACCTGTTAGAATGGCTCTAAATTAATAGGTTTATTGTGCATTTGTCTGTTAAAATGATCACTAAAAATACAGTAACATCAACAGTGTATATGCCTTAACCCATTTAAGCCAAGCTGAAGTGTCAACTGTTCTTTTTCTATCTGTAGCAGCATGACTATTCTAGATATTTAAAAACAATTGGTGTTTAAGTAGACGACTTTAGGAAGAGCTTTTGACAGCTTGCTGGATAATGTGTCATGTGGTGTTTAATTCTGGGCGTTTACACATGTTCACGCACATGTTCAGTATCTATAGGAGTTTTGATATAGATACATTCCCACCGGTCAATAAAGTTTCTGTATTTGAATCATCTTTATGTAAAAACTACACTTAACATTTTTAAAAGAACTTCAAGTTCATATGAAAGATTGGGGAAATAATTTTCATTTAGAATCTGGTCATTAATTAGTTGATGCTCATGATTTCATTGAATGACTCTGGAAAGATGCACCATGCAAACAACAGTGAGTTACTTTAACAACAGTTTTTCTAATAATAAACTTTGTAAATTTATGAAAACTGTTGTTTTTTTCTCCACCACATTTCTTCCCCTAAAAGTTTAACGAGCACATTATCTGTTGAGTTTGCTTTGCCAAGAGTACACAGTAATGATTGTATGAGGTGTCCTCTCTCCTTTAGCCCAAACACTGTCCTCAGTGGAGCCTTTGTGTTTGCCTTGAAATTATTTCCACCTAGGTAGCTCAGCAATTAAAGACACTGTCTACCACACCTGGAGTCCAAAGTTTGAATACGGGACATGCTGAGTGACTCCAGTCAGGCTTCCTAAGCAACCAGTTGGCCCGGTTGCTAGGGTAGGTAGAGTCACGTTGGGTTAAATTCATTGTGGATGCTATAATGTGGTTCTCACTCTCTGTGGGGCACGTGGCAAGTTGTGCGTGGATACCGCAGTAAATAGCTTGAGCCTCCACACGCGCTAGGTCTCCGCGGTAATGTGCTCAACAAGCCACATGATAAGAGGCACGGATTGACAGTCTCAGATGCAGAGACAACTGAGATTTGTCCTCCGCCACGCTGATTGAGGCGAGTCACTACGCCACCTTGAGGACTAAGTGTGCATTGGGAATTGGGCATTCCAAATTGGGGAGAAAAAGGGGAGAGAAAAAATATATCAGCATAATTCATTTTCACTGGCCTACTCATCATAATCATCATCATTTTCATCATCCCTCTCATTCCCTCTCCTCAGGGGTGTGCTGTGGCAATCTTGAGGAACTGAAGAGTTTGATGAAGATTGGTCTTAATATGGTGTTAGTAGGGCATGTGAACTTCCTGCTGGGCGCTCTGGTCCATGTTGTGGTGCTGAGGCACTAAATCCTCCAGTGGGTACAAGCCATGGTGAGAGCAATCTCCAACATCATAGCCCTGGTGGCTGGCCTTGTTGTGGGGCATGCAATGTTTAACCCGATTAACATATAAATGCTGCTATTAATTATGGCAAAGTGGGTAATTTCATCTTATTAACCAGGGGGATTTGATATTGGTACATGAATATATTTCTTATAGAATACATCTTACACTGTATCCACGTTCTATTATATGACAAAGATGAAATCATATTTTGTTGATATGTTGATCTGTAGGGTGTCATTGTTGGGATATTGACTATTCTCTCAAAAAACATGAAGAACATGGTGTTGCGAAACGTTCTGTGAAGCTGAATTGTATGCTGAATTGTCATGAAAATAATGTCAAAATATAACATCAAAAAAATCAGGGCTGTGGGATCTAGTCATGTTTCATGAGATTCACCCTTTCTTTTGTGCTCATGTTCTAATAGCATTTGGTTTTATATAAAACAGGGATTTACACTCAAAACATTCTCATTTTAGCATGTGTCCACTGTTTGGATGAATACACAATGGTTGCACTATATGTTGTAAACACCTGAGCAACTTTAAAAAATAAGTGGGAAATGAATCGGGTCAAAGAAAGAAAGAGACTGAACCATGAAAGCAGTCATTGTTTGTGTTTGAGTATTCTCTGTCAGTCTTCTTGGATTTTTTTTCTTTCTACTTCAGAGGCGAACACCTGCTTCCTCTTCCCCTCTCTCCATCATCAGGGATTGTGTTGGTCTCTCTAGCGTTTGATCACTGTCAGTGAGCTAGCAGGTGCCTTCACATTTAATAAGCAGCTCAGAAGTTTCAAAACCCCTGTGATAAAGAGATGCCTGAAAGGGATAATCCTTTGTTTGGTGCTTGAGTTTATTCTCATTTTGGTAAATGTTGGTAAAATATCTCTCTTTTTGTTATAGACGTAGTCACTGTTTGTGTTAAGTGCTCTAGCTGGTCTTGTGGCAGCAGCTTCAGTCATTGGATTGACTGTGTCTTTGGTAAAGACAATAATTTGTGGTGACATGAGACTACTTGGTTACTGCGGCTGTAGTAATGATTTAAGTTGCATAAGTACTACCAATGAGTGCCCTTTCGACCCCACTCATATTTACGTAAGTAACCCATGAGAGTTGATAGAAAATAGGAATGCAATCATATGAAATGTCTGGGCCAATACTGATAACCGATAATTTACAGCTCACTGTTGCTGATGCTGAATAATACTTAATGAGATAATACTTTTTGTGCATTATCTCTTTGATTTATGAAAAATAAAACATAAAAATATATAATATTATTTATTAATTGTATTGCATATATAGGCGGCACGGTGGTGCAGCGTTTAGCACTGTCGCCTCACAGCAAGAAGGTGGTGGGTTCAAACCCCGGTTGCCCCGGCCTTTCTGTGTGTAGTTTGCATGTACTCCCCGTGTCTGTGTGGGTTCTCTCCGGGTGCTCCGGCTTTCTCCCACCATCCAAAGACATGCAGGCTAGGTTAATTGATGTCTCCAAAAATTGCCCTTGGTGTGAATGTGAGTGTGAATGGTTGTTTGTCTATGTGTGGCCCTGCGATGGACTGGCGACCTGCCCAGGGTGTACCCTGCCTTTTGCCCAATGTTAGCTGGGATAGGCTCCAGCCCCCCGCGACCCTGTACACAGGATAAGCGGTTGTTGATGGATGGATGTATTGAATATATATATATATTTGTTTTCTCCACAATTTGGCATGCACAATTCCCAATAAGCTCTAAGTCCTCCTGGTGGCCTAGTGACATCAGTCTGGGTGGCGGAGGACAAATCTCAGTTGCCTCCGTGTCTGAGTTGCATCACGTGGCTTGTTGAATGCGTTACCACGGAGACCTAGCAAATGTGGAGGCTTCACACAATTCTCCACTGCATCCACACACAATACACCATGTGCCCCACCGAGAGCGAAAACACTAGGAGGTTAACCCAGCGTGACTCTACCCACTCAAGCAACCGGGCCAATTGGTTGCTTAGGAAGCCTGACTAGATTCACTCAGCACGCCCCGGATTCGAACTTGCGACTACAGACAGCGTCTTTACTTGCTGAGCTACCCAGGACCCCCTTTGAAAATATATTTTTTAAATTTGACACTATCTGGACATTTTGTACATCCAGTTTTGATAGATATAAGTGCAGGGTCTCTAAAAACCCGAATATGTAAGAGTATTTGGGAAAATTACCATGCATTTAAGGGTTAATGGACAGCTGGGCTAAGTATAAACTTGATGCCGAATGAAGTATAGGCATTTAAATGTTAACTAGTTTTCAAAAAGATTCAAATAGGCTTTACTGGAATTGCCTGGAATGTTGAAGTCACTGATACATGCTTATAGGTGGTGCAGTATCCTTCACTGTTAGAAAATCATAGGCTAAATGTTCAAGAACTTGGGGAAATAAGCCATATTAGTAATTTTTAGATTAGAAATTATAGGAGGCATATTGTTTCTGATAATGATAGTACACTCACTGAGCACTTTATTAGGAACACTATGATGTTGTGCCACTGTCGCCCATCCACTTCAAGGTTCGAAATGTGCAAAGGGGTTCTCTGAGTTACTGAATCCTTTCTGTCTGTTCAAACCAGTCTGGCCATTCTCTGTTGACCTCGCTCATCAACAAGGTGTTTCTGTCCACAGAACAGCTGCTCACTGGATGTTTTTTGTTTTTGGCACAATTCAGAGTAAACTCTAGACACTATTGTGTGTGAAAATCCCAGGAGATCAGCAGTTACAGAAATACTCAAACCAGCCTGTCAAGCACAATCAATCATGCCATGCTTGAAATCACTGAGATCACATTTTGTCCCTATTCTAATGGTTAACGTGAACATTAACTGAAGCTTTTTTTTCACCTTTTTTAAGTAATGTTATTGCCTTTGCAATAGTTTTTTTAAACATCATTTGAAGTGACTTTATTTTATTAATACAGTTGCATGCATAATTATAATGGATTAAACAAAATGCTGTTTAAAGACGTTTTTGGTGGAGTTTCATGTATTTCATGCCGGCTGCCCATTTCCTGATGCATGCAGTGGTGAGTGTAAGGAATAGTACTGAATGGACAGATACAAAGTCCACAGGGTCGGTTTTCAAGTTGAAAACAGATTGGTATGTGCTGACCAACTCTCTACCCTGATACATTTGAAACTCTAAGGAGCTAAATTTTGAAGTCTTACAAACTGTTAAAAATATTCAGCGTTTTGGCATAGGTGGACTCATGCTGTGCGTTTTCAGTTGTATATCTGACTCCTGTGGTCTTCCTATAGATTCTTGAGAGAAAACTAAGACATGTTTGACTGACTCGTAGTCCCCCTGTATTAGCGTATGTGTGAGTGAGGGTGTGTTCAATGACTCATACTGCAGTCTTACTGTAAAACAGCATCACTGTTCCATTTCTGATGAAAACAGCTGAGCCCACTTTCCTCCCCTGCTATGCACCCCCATCCCGTAGTTGTCAAGGAGACGGAGAGGGGAAGCGGTACGTTAGAACCCCAGAATGGCACAAGCCCCCCTTCAGCTTAAGGCCACAGAGCTCCACATGCTCTGCCAAGTGCCACCACCCCCCTTCCTCCCAGTTCAATCAAGGGCACTGCAAATGTCTTGTAACTGGATATTATGAGCCTTGCTGTGGCTTTGGCCTGATTCAGTGCCCTGCAGGACTAAAGGGAATTTTAAAAATGTGTGCTCTTTTGAAGAGAGAGGAAAATTACACAGATGCTTGAATAGGTCACAGCTGACATGTTGTCAACTGGATTTTTTCTAACCTAAAATATGAGGTAACATCTAAATTGCAGTAACTGGTTTTATATAAGACAAAAATATTACACCAACACAAAAAAACCCCAAAACAATTATGGATTACATTAAAGAAATGTTCTGGGTTCAAGTTAACTCAATCGACAGCATTTGTGGCATCCGGAAAGGTCGAAAAAAAAATTTGTGGCAATCAACGTTATGCCGCAAATGCTGTCAATTGAGCTTAATTTATAATGAACCCAGAATATTCCGAAAGAGGAAGAAATAGATTCTTGAGTTAACAATTGCAGATTAACACATTTTTCAGTCCTGTAAGAGTAAGTATTTAAGACTGAGTGGAAATCTCAGTCTTTATCTTTTGATTGATGTTGTGTTTAGAGATATTCACATCTGTAAGTGTTTTTGTGTGCGTATCAGAGGTTTATAGGAAAGAAGTACAAATACTTTGTTTCTGTACTTAAGTACCATTTTTGAATATTTACTCAAGCATAAATATTTCTGTTGACCTTCACTTTTAATGAACTACATTTTGAAGAAAAAATTAATACTTTTACCTTTCGTTACTTTGCGACTGAACAAGTCGCATATACTGAACACTGCAAAAATAACACAGCTGCAACTATATGCGACTCAGTGAAAGTGATGTCCGATTCATGAAAGAATTGTTAGACTCAAATCTTTTGATCAGTTTGATTGTATTGAATCTTTAAATTAGTTTAAAATCAGTTTTTTTTTTTTGCTATGCATTAATTGATAAATTTTTTGTCTTAAACGTTATCAAATACTGATGAAGTTGTGCGATTAAGATAAGATAGTTTCAAGTCTCCTGTCTGTTCATATGTGTAATATTTAGCAGTTTTTAAGTCAATAAAAACACATATTTCTTTTCTTTTCTTCCCCTTTCTCTCAACTTGGAATTTCCACTAGTAGGTCCTCGTGGTGGCACGGTTACTCACCTTAATCCAAGTCTCAGATGCCTCCGCTTCTGAGAAAGTCAATCTGCACATTTTATCATGTGGCTTGTTGTGTATGACACCACGGAGACCCACAACATGTGGAGGCTCATGCTACTTCCACGCACAATTTACCACAGGCCCCATTGAGAGCGAGAACCACTAATCACGACCATGAGGAGGTTACCCCATGTGACTCTACCCTCCCTAACATCTGAGCTAATTTGGTTGCTTAATAACCATGTGTATAAATCAATAATGATCAAAAAATGTTGGTGTTTCTTTCTGCTAGCATTGCTTAAAATATACAGACAACTATAAGCAAATTGTAGGTTAATTTTCTCAAAAACTGTAAACACTGTGTCTCTGTAGCCCTATGCAAATTCCTCTGTGACCAATGGCATGAGTTGTGGGCGGGACTATCTGTTTGTTCAGTCATCAACAGACCAGGGGTTACTTTTGGAAGGCCATTTGAAAACCATGTATATTTTTGCAATTCCTTTCGGTGGTGCTATTAGCACAGAAGTTCAACTGCCACTTCAGCTTTAGCTTAAAGCCATTTACTTGAGTCATTTAATATGCTTTAACTTTCCATAAAGGTATTTTTATTTTTACAATTGGGTACTTTATATAAAACTGGTGTGTGTATACAGGAATAAATTATGTGCTAAATGTTATGCCAGTGTGTAAACTAAGACAAAAGCCCATAATATTCTATTAGAAAGGACACTGTGATGCAAATTTAACTTTTTAAATGAATGTTAGATGTCACTGGCACAATAGTTACCCTGCTAGTAGGTGTTATGCAAACTTCAGGTGTCCAAAAATCACTCGCAGTCAACATTCTAAACACATAAGTATATTTGTTTTCAACGTCAGTAAAAGGGGACAATCATTATGTCCTCGCATGAGGTTTTCATGCAACATAATAGAGGAAAATTGCCATAGAGGTGCAGCATCAAATATTGTGTCAGTAAAAATATGGAAGCAATATGAATGCCAGCAATGTGAGAGCTACACAGAGAGTATGCATGCATTGTGTTAATGAGCTAATATTATCAAAGCTCTATCACTTTGTTAATACAAAGCAGGAGCACCTGTTGAATTCAGGTCATGGAATGTCAGTCGTCACATAAACCGAAAAGAAAAATCAAAGCAATGGCATTTTCTTTACACTTGTTCATTCAAGAGTGGAAATAAGCCCTTTAGTGACCTCTTTCAGTATCTAAACTCTCTTAGATGAAAACAATGAGGCAGTTTATCTAAAGGTGAGACATGATCATAAATCATAGTTTTGTACATTCCTGTCTATGTTGATGATGGAGCACTTTTTGAAAGTACCCCAAGATATTGTGATTTTGAGTACCATATGATGTAGGATAAAGGTGTAACTAATCTGCCGGGGGTTAAAAAATTTACTGTTGCATACTAATGTATTGAACTACACAAAGTGATACAATAAAGTTAGCACAGATGCACGCATACACCGAAGCATGCAAACCTTCACTCTTGCTTACCTACAAACGAGCATAACTGCACACACACAGATGAAGCAATTTAAATTATATGTGCTACCAGTGTGTTGGCTGCAAAATGCGATGGAATGTATCCCTTGATGCAAATATTTTCCGCAATGCACTTGAAAGCCTTGAATTAATATCAACTTAATACATCAACAGCATAATACATCACCAGGTGTGCCACATTTCTTGTTCAACAGTAATAAAATCACTCTTTGTAAAATAACACCATAAAAATGCTAAAATAAATAAAGAACAATATGGAAGCAAACCACATATTTACAAAAACAACAAAAAATAAAATTAACAGAAAAAAAAAAATGGGATCCTCAGCCTTCTCTTCATATAATAAAGATCATGAGCGCTGGAGTAGAAAAATCAGTCTGGGTCAATTAGAGGCCAATTTAGGATACTGCTTGAAGCTACATAATACTGCTGTATGATGCAAGTGAGTAAAAAGACATCTATAATTGCCTTAATTTGTAGTTGTAACACGTTTGTATATTTATTTATACTGTATATACACATAAATATCAATATAAAAGTAGATAGGGATCTGCACCCTCACAAATCAAAGCAGGAAAGAAACTAAATCAAGTACTGCACAGATATTAAACACAAGAGGGTTTGGAGAAGGTGGGAGTGCATGTACAATTCCTAAACAGGAACATTCTCTTTCAAAATCTCGACCCTTGAACACGATCGGCCACTGATTTCTTTCCTCTTTTTTTGGAGTCGAAGCTGAACAAGCTTCAGCTTCTGCAGAGACAGGTGACACGCAGCAGACACAAGACGTCTTGGCAGGTGTTGTCTTTGTTCTTCATATGTACGCATGTCCTTTCTGGGAAAAACTGAAAGTAAAATTGTTGCACTTTTTTGAATCTCTTCCATTTTGAACACAAAGAAGAATGAGAGACGAGAGCATTCATGCATTGAGTGCCGGTTGTCTGAGAGACTCAAAACTGCGAGGCACTGCTCGGGTCACACTGCAGTAGTCGCACGATGGAGGGGTCACTTTTGGCACCTTTTATGAACTCTTCCAAAGACAACTTGCCTAGAAAGGGAAGGCAGTAATGGGGGGAGATTAAGATGGGTGTAAGTCCAGGCCAAATGTCCTGATGTTCACTACAAATAAATCACTCAAACAGCCAGGAAGAATTTTACATCTTACCATCATTGTTTAAGTCCATTTGTCTGAAAATCTTGTCTGTTCTCTTTTCTGGTGTGGATTCATCCTCTGGCATTTTCATCACTGATGACACCATCTTATAAATGGCCTGTCAGAGATGAAGAGGGAAATAAATAATGAAATAGCTTAAAAAAAGAGGAAACTTGTCTACCTTAAAAGTAAGTTCATTCATAAATTAGCATAAATATAGCATTGTTTGCCTTTTATCACCTAACATTTTTTTGCTGGACAAAAAAAGGAGATTATATGTTCAATTCACTTGTAATTGTTAATGCAGTGCCATTCTAAACCTTGGGTTTAATCCTGGGTCATGCTGCTAACATAATCCTGGGTCATGCTGTTGTATGTTTCGAACCATTTTAATAATTGCTTGTTAAAATGTTGCCATGTAAATCTGATCTGGCTTTTTTAAGTCACCTTAAACTGTCAAAAAACATGACCTGTAATACTGTTTTAACTCCAGTTTACACAAGTCATCACTAAACAGCGCATAAACATTTCTGCAACTTTAAATAGTGCATGAATATTTAATGAGGTAATTTAGTTTAGTTCATGATTTGTTGTGTTTTCCTAAACAACTCGTTGTCCCATTCTAGCTTTGCATTATTTCATGTGATACACCATGCACGCATGGCTTGGCCACAAAGTTGTGATAGTCTAGGCATAAGTGGGTTGGCGAAATCATACATGCAAAACAATATAAAGGAAGACAGCCCATTCATAAGATATTGATAGCTAGTAAACAATATAGACTATTTGCGTCTTACTTTCTTTTGCGTAGTAACTGAATCCTTATTGAATATCAGGTATACATCTATGACCTGCTCTTTATATACACGAGGAAAAGGAGGTGTTTGTCGGGACTAATTGGATCTAGATTTCTTAATTATAGAAATATAAGTAGCCTATAATTAATCATATTAATCTACTGACATACAACACAGTGGCTAGTATTAACGGTAATTGTCAGGGACATCAATTGCTGGGTTTCCATCCAAAATGTTTAGCATTTTATAAGCGCACTTCTAAAAATGTGACTTAAGAAAACACAAACTGTTGCACGTTTCCATCCAACAGGTAATGCACACCATGGGAGCCGCCTTGTCATGATGGAGCAGCTGAATGACCTCTCCCTGCTATGGGGACGGTTTTATTTGCAAGATTGTTATCTAATTTTATTAAATGCATCCAAGAGACACAGCAGAATAAGTGTAATATCTGATATAATGTGGACTGAAATAACTGCGATGCCCACACACCACCAATCTCTGAAAACCTGGCAGCACCCGCTGTCTAAACTGTTCTGGCAGATTGTAAGGACCCACTTTATTGACTAGCTGTGAGTTAATCAGTTCCAAATGACAAGCGCTATGTTCAAAGAATTGTGTACCAAGGTTAGACCTTTCGGTGGGCTAGTCACATCAAACTATCGCACGCTCACAACACATGCACAAATGATCAAAACACATCAAAGTTTTGTGAATAAATCATTTCCATCACCTTAATGTGCATTTTAACTAATGCGAAACTCTAGAAATTCCACCTCCTCCAAGCGCATTCAATTTTAAGCAAATTTAGAAAATGTATCCACAAATCAAGCGGTTCCATTCAGGATTTCTCATGCGCAATTTATAAAATGTGCATACAAATAGTTGGATGGAAATCCACCTATTGTAATTTTAGAGTTTGATCATCCTCCTGTAGAAATCCCCAAACTGCAAATACAGACTAAGTACAGACTATGCGCTAAGAATAGACGTCGTTCTCAGACATCTTAAAGGTGCACTCGGTACAACTTTAGCTGGCTCTTACTCGTCCCATTCTGTTCCAGTAGTACTTGTGGTTTTGGACTCTATACTGACCCCCATCCTCCTTGATACTGGAAGATTCCGAGCTCTTTGCCGTATATTATTTACTCCAGCTCTGTCATTGTCTGTATAGTAAATATATTGTGTTTGTTGTTATATTGTTTGGTTTGTAAAGTAAATATATATATGATATATAAAGTAAAATTGTTATTATTATTGTCATTATTAGTGGTATCACTAATCACTCATTCAATTGCATGACACAGTGTCATGTGTTGTCAACATGGCAGCGCCCATGAGGGGGCGACCCGCTCCATGTAAAATTAAAGTGATAGTTCACCAAAAATTAAATATCTCTCATCACTCACTTTCATGTCAACCCAGATGTGTATGACTTTCTTTCTTCAGCAGAACACATTTGAAGAATTATAGAAAATATCTAAGCTCAGAAGGTCCTTTAAATGCAAGTGGATGGTGAGCCGACCTTTGAAGGTCCAAAAATCACAGACAGTCAGCATAAATGTCATGCTTAAGACTCTGCTGATTCAATGAATTTCTTCTAAAGCTAAACGATTGCTTTTGGGTGAACTATCCCTTTAAAAAGCTTTTATTTCATTAATGCTATGACTGGAGTCTTCATATCATGAGAGTACCTAATTTTCAACTTGTTTCTAAGAAATGCTATTCAGGTCTTTATGCGTAAAACTTATTTAATAAGCAAAAACTTAATGCACCTTTATGCACAATTACATATTTCACACAAAAATTGCAAATTAGGATTTGTGCCACTTTATTCATGGACCTTCCATGTATTTTTGCGAATACACCCACATTTGCGTGCATACACTCACAGCTACGCCCAGTTGTATGTTGCCCAGGCACAAAATTTGGTTTAACGCTGGGCACTTTTAGCACTGTAAAAGGAAGATTTTCCAATAATGTTGCACTCCCGTGAAACATAAAAGAAGATGTTAGGCAGAATGTTGGCCTCAGTCACCATTCACTCTCCTTTCATCTTTTTTCCATACAATGAAAGTGAATGGTGACTGAGGCTGTCATCCTGCCTAACATCTCTTTTTATGCTCCACGGAAGAAAGAAAGTCACAGAGGTTTTGAATAACATGGAGGTCAGTAAATGATGACAGAAATTTCATTTTTGGTGAAATACTATTTTTTGAGTATTGTAATTGAGTCATTATTTTTTATGTATTTATTTAGCCATTATTATGAATATGTGGTCTTTCATTTTTCATTGCCTTTGCCTTTTTCAGTAGGAAGATTTCCTTGAGTATGTGAAATCCTGCTTCTCCAATAAAAAAAACTTGATTAAAAAAAAGAAGAAAAAAGCTAAAATATCAATAGACCACTGTCAACTTATCTAGCCTGCACAGGTTCTGCAAAGGCAGCCTATCCAATATTCTTCCTTAAGTATATCTCACATTACATCCCTGCACTGAGGTTTACCATAAGCCATAGAATATCAGGCAAACTTGAGCAAGCTGGGAAAACTCTCCTTTTTTTAACTTCATTTACTTGACATACCCAGTAAATTCGAGACTCTGGTTTTAAGTCAATCAATTATGTAATGTTTTTGTGGGATATTCATATTCACAGTTGGGCAGAATGCTGGTGCCATACTCTCGGCTTAGCCCTGCACCTTTTAAAAGCAGCCACCGTGCTAAAATATGCAACACGCTGCAATTTCTGAGTGCCAGCTAACTCGATATGCTGTAACCTCCATGAGCTTGTGGATAATCCTGCCGTTCTGCAAACACAAGGATAAACCCTGGTTAAATTTAACACGTTAATCCAAGAGAGTCAAGGTGGGTGCTATGACCCTCCCCCATCCCAACAATCTTCCCCACAGGTTTTGCAATTCGAGGGCATTGCACACAATGAAGCATGCCAAGCCTGGCAGAGGGACACTGGTATCGACCAAGCATGCTAACTACATGCTAATAGCTTCCCTGGTCCCACTGCACAGGCTGAAATGGGAGCAATCATTTGGGAGAGCTGTCTAATGCAATTCTAGAACTCTCCATCAGGAGTCAGGCTTTTCATTCCTGTGTTTTCTGCCTTTTATCAAGACTAGTATGTACACTTCATAAAGGAAACTGCTGCTTCAAAATGCATAGGGACAATCTTTGTCTTTTGTAATAAATAATGCAGATTCTGGAACAGTCTTAAGTGTTCTAAAAACACATAAAAAAGCTAAACCTTTGAGGCACATTCACAGAAAGGCTGAATCAAAATGAGGATGCCACGTGGTAAGGAACAAAACAAAATGACTTTTTTTTCTCTTATGTTTAGTTTAGTATTTTTTTCCTCATTATTTCAAATGTAAATATCATATCCTTTTTATTGATCATTTTCATCAAATACAGCAGTGAGAAAAACCTGAACAAAATGTTGCTGTTGTTGGGGTTTTATGGAAGGTTACAAAGATCGGTAGGGTTGCTAGATAGGGTTTTTCCAACTTTTCCAACTGCAAATACAGGACCCCTGGAACATCAAAACCATGTACGCTTTAATACAGGACGAGGATTTACCTCGAGTGTTTCAGTACAGGACGCATTTTGGTTGTGGTGGAGGTGGAGGAGGTGTCCACCACAAATGGTACGTCCTGGCTAAACCGGGACAGTTGGCAATCCTATTGCTAGGATGTTTTTGGTGGTTACTTTCTGATACAAGTCAAAATAGACAACACATCTTTAAGATGTTTATGTTTAAGTCTATGGTATATATAACCAATTTTTTTGCTCACAATGTGAAAATCAATGATCGCTAAGTAATAGTACTCCCCTTTATATTAAGCCACTAATTTGAGGAATCATTAAAGACGATAGCACAAACAGTGTGGGATAAGTTACATGCTGAAATATACTTAGAGTTAGGGGTTGCATACAGGACAATGCTTGGCTTATGCTAACAGGACAAACAGAAGCGTCCCAGAATGCCCTCTGACCTGCACAATTTCTAGCATTTCCTCACGGCTGATGTAACCGTTGCCATCCAAGTCATACATGCTGAACGCCCACTTCAGCTTCTGCTCCAATTTCCCCCGTGATGTCACACTCAGAGCAATAATGAACTCCCGGAAATCAATAGTCCCGTCGTTGTTGGTGTCAAACGTACGGAAGACATGCTCGGCGAACTTAGAGGCATCACCATATGGAAAGAAGTTGGCATAGATCTTCTTAAACTCCTCAACGTTCAAATGTCCACTGGGGCAGTCTTTCAGGAACCCCTGTTAAGTTTGAAAAACATATTAGAGCAATTAGTGCATTGTTTAATACAGTGGTTCTTAATTGGGGGTTTGCAGGTCTGCTCTGGGGGAAAAAACAATGCTAAATGCAAATAATAAAAATTGATTAACCATGTTATTGTGCACTGATAGGAGTGCAAAATAAATAGAAATATCAATGTTTAAATGGAAGGAAACACTTCCATATTTTTTTTACGCAAATTAATCTGTCACTAGGTAATATATGTCATACTAATGTAATATCTGTTCCAGTGTTTGCTCCATGTGTTAGGCTGATAAATCACACTTATGCTGCTGATGCATTTACAGTTCAAAATAGGTTTTTTTATTCAGCCCATGTAATTCCGCATATTGGCCCAATGTAGTATTTTAAAAAAATCACATTTAATTTTAAGGACTTTTTGTTTCTTTTGTACGATAAAAAATTTTGGTTCTGAGCTGGGTCTTGATGCCCAAGGTCAAATTTGGGTCCTGAAGCAAAACCGGTTGAGCACAACTGCTCCTTTTTTTTTTATAATATGACATCTCATTTCAGATACAGGCATTCAGTGACCTTAGCAAATATGAACAAGATCTGACATTCTACAAACCCAAACCCACAAAACTCATAAATGATTCCTCATGAAGATGATGTAATTTCCAGGAAAAGCCATTCATCTGAAACCATTGGCATCAACCGAGATGTTTGTGGGTTTTATTCTAAATCAGAAGGTCTGTGATCTGCTATTTTTCAGCCTCAGGCCAGCGGGACTAATGGTTGCTTAAATTTCAATACATGAGGCATAATCCATTCTTGTAGAAGAGTATTTTCTGCTGCTATACACGTTTCCTCTGGGGGAAACAAGCCTGGGATACATAAATTACTGTAAGTAATTTCCCATGACCATCTCTTCTAGAAACATACACTAAGTGCTATATTTGACCTTTTTGTAGGGGGGTGGCTGCTTTTATGTTCAAATATGCCTATAGTTTATGGATAAATCACATGATGGGAAGCCTAGATGCATGTTTTTTCTTTAATGAGTCCCATTGATTTTTATTAAAATGGTAAACCTTTACAATAAGGTTGTATTTGTTAACATAAATTAACACATTTTATTTCATGAACTAACAATTGACAATCCATTTAAACATTTATTAATCTTGATTAAATGTTAGTTTATAAATATACTATTATTTATTGTTAGTTTATGTTAGTTCATAATGCATTAACTAATGTTAACATATACAGTTCTTAATGTAAATGTGTTAGTAGTATATGCAGAAAGTAACTTTAATTCAAGATTAAATAATGGTGTAATAACCAATTTGCCTCTTAAAACATTTCTTTTACTTATTATAGTGATAAACTATAACTAGTTTTTAATAGATAAATATGTAAACAGATTGTTTTTATTGTGTGTCATTTCCATTCAAGATGTTATTTTAAATTATCCAAGAATTATGAAAATATTTAAACGTGTGCATTTAGGGTACAAAGTCTTTTAAAGGCAAATGAGTCTGCCATTTTATTCCAAAATGTTTCAAATGCAAAATATGCTTACCTACTTTCTTAAGTTAGAAAATAAGAAAAATATAGTAGTTACAGTATGAAGAATTTTATTCTTAAGAATTTTTGGTGAACCCCACCGATTGTCAGTAGTCAAAATCATTAAACTAGTGAGAGTGTAAAAAGAGTGTTTTAAATAAGATATTTTCTTAAAGTTCACCATAAGTGGTCATAGTTGAAGAAACACCCATATCCTTATCTGAAGCTGCCATTTCTGCCACTACAGACATGTGCTCATAGTAAAAATCCAAGTATTTACACACTGTGTTGAGCATGCATATGCTATGAAAAATTGTGCCTACCTTGTACCACTCTTGCAACTCATGATCAGTGAACTCTGTGTTCTCCCTCAGGTCCTGTAGCATCTCTGGCCTGAGTTTGCTGTTCTGTTTCCCCATGTTTCTCTGTGTGCACAGTGACAACACCGAGGCCTCAGGTCAGACCTGTCATCAAAAAAGAATAGAGCCAATGAAGAGAGAGACGTGAATGTATATTAGGCATCTAGCAGTAGGTTTCCTGTTCACGTGGAAAGAAGCAGTTTTAGTTATGAGGCCATGGTCAAGATTCAGCACCAGATTACATGTAATTAGAAGGCGTCATGACATCATGGACATGGCATTTAAACTAATTAAAAACCACAAGCTTCTTCCAAATTATAACAACTTGTGTTTAAACTCTCTTGCTCTGGTGTGATACCCATCAGGGAAGGCTCAGTGAACTCCCCTGACATTACATGGATAATTAGTGAACGTGTTTGTGTGTGTTAGTGTGTGTTTGTATATGTGTACATGTACATTTCCTTGATGTGAAATAATATCAACCCTCTGAGCTGACTAACTCTAGCTTCATCGGTGTGCTGATAAAAATACAGCACAGAAATGCCTGCATGATTTTAAAGAATCAAATTGGAATCAAAGTGGAGTTTTGTGGCTTTTAGTCTATACTTATTAGATTTGAGGTTGTATGCTAATGTACTTGTAAAGCTGCGTTCACACTGCCAGCAACACGCGGCAACAAAACAACATCATCTCATTAATTTTCAATGAGAGCTGGCGACTTCCGGCGACACGAGCGACAGCGACCATTGGCGACCAGATGTGGGCATGTCCAGCGACATGACAATGTTGACAGCCAAAACGAGAGAAGATGGTAGAGCTCATGTGCTCTCTCTCAGCTCCTGCAGTGACAGTAAAATGGAGGAAAGTCTACTCTCCATACACACCACTATCGACCTAACCGCCAGCCACTGGCAACATGCAGCTACAAAGTAGCTGGCAGTGTGAACGCACCCTTAAAAGTACTAAAATGTACTTTTTTTCTGATTTACACATTTTAAATGAACAGTCTTACACTTCCACAGAAATGGACCAAAATATAGTCCAACGCTTTGGCACTGTCACCGCCTACATCAAAGTCAGAAGTTATGGCAAAAATGCAGGTGTCGTATCAGCGCTAATACTTAAACAAACCTGTAGTTAGCTGACCAGCTGTCCTCAAAAAGTTAGCTGTTACCTCTAAATTGTCTGGTTAAGTTTAATTACATTTGTGCTAGTTGGCTGTAAAAATCACAATGACATAAACGGAGGGATTCCATCAACAGAGCTGACTGGACTGAGGAGATCATTTCTAACTCACCGTTTGCACTGAACATTTTATTGCAGGTATGTTATTAACTCATTATATCATTATAATAATAGTATCGCTGAGAATATTTCTGTATTTATGATGGCTATTTGTGTCATACTTTCATTTAATCGATGATTATAACTAGCTGTTTTGTTAGCAATAGCATACCCAAACCTAGCTAGCTTTGAACCTGAAGGCTAATTTTATTAAATATTATCTTCTAGCAATATTCTTAGGAGCTAGCTAGCGCTAGCTGTCTAATTTGTCAAATCTAGCACAACAGTTTGCCATCTTACTGCCACCACTTACAGCACATGTGCAAAATGTTTGTAAGCAATGGGCTTGGTCTATTGATGACTCAAAATATTAAGGACAATATGTGTCCATATTTAGCAATGTAACATTTTTTAAAATACTGTGGCTTCAAAATTCACCTTTGAGGTATGACTGTGTGCAATTTATGTTGTAGAACAAAACACCTAAGTATCTTAAAGTAATGTTTACAACAGATCTTATTTTACTCATAAACTGAAAAAACCCATTATTAAAACCCATAGGAAATTCCAGAGGGAGCCCATGGTGAATTAGCCTCCAGGTTCGCCTACAAACTGACATCAAGGCTGAACAGCTCTATTGGTTATTTAAAAAAGGGACATGCCACGACTTCCTGTTCAAAAGGAAATATGTCAAAACAGTAAAGAAAACTAAGCTTGTCAACTCGGTCTTTAAGAAACATAAAAACAAAATGTAAAAACGAATCACTCCAAATGTGATACAGAAAAATAGATGTTTGCATTGAATTCTTTCATGATTTTTGAGAACACAGTGATGACAGGAGCCCCAGCTACCTGTGCTAATTAATAACAGAGCCGCCCACATCCACTGTGAGATGGGTAGCAATCTGAGGCCACCCAGTGCACTGCAGCAAAATCATTTGAGGACGATCAGTACACAAATAAGATTCTGAACGCATCAGTTACCAAGCGCCAGGCACATTTATCTCAAATGCACAGGGAGCAGTATGCACTTGATAAAGAAAGATGATCTGACATTATGAGATGGAGGAAAAAGTCTGGTTTGAGTTGAAGCTAAATTATCTTACATAAGCATTCAGATAGAAGTAATTCGGTCATTCAGACTAACATCCTCCAAACTGTATCACTTTCAGGGTTGCTAATTTTCGTGTGATTATGGACAATAGCAGCCTGTCTGATTTGATTTCCATATCCCATGCTGAGCGATTGAACTCTTGGGAGAGAATTAAACCCCAGCAGAGAGGAATCAGATGACAGAAAAATAATTTAAAGATACCATTTAGCTTTCCGAAAGTATTCTCTGAAGGAGAATTCACCATCTTATGATGCTACACAGATCAAGTTCAGTCAGTGCAGTCAAACTTTCAACAAGTCTTTAGAGACCCAATAAAATTGCTTGATGAGTGTAGTTTTCTTTCCTGTGTTAATGAATTTTTCCTTATATTTGCAATCGTACACATGTCAACAGTACTGATGCCTGAGTTCTTTACTTCTTTGAATGGATGTGAACTGAAAAATACAGCACATATGTTTTCAGAAGCATTTGAGTAGTAATCACAAAAAAGAATACTCCTAACCAAAATCCTAAAGCTAAACCTAACCATCAGTACTGAGACCAAAACAGGTAATTCGCTTACTTCAGTGCAAATATAATCTCTTGCTAACCAGAGATCAAAAGGGATGTGATGTCAAAGGCACAGCATGGGTGTTTTTCTGGGCACGAAGAGTCGCCGCATATTTCTTCTTGCCCGTAATTCGGCACATTGCGGAAAAAATTCTGAACACGGCAGAATTGATCCCGGTGTGATCATGTTGTCTGAGCAAACAAAGGGAAAAAAGTCAACTTCACTCTTTTATGAGCCCTACAAATAACAGGCTGTGGTAAAACTACTATACTAAAATGAAATATTTGCAGTTTATATGTGGCTTGCAAAATAAAATACAAACACAGTATATTTATTCAGAATATACTGCTAGATTTGAATGGCCATCAAAGGATGAAGATGCTTTTGGGGCCCAAATGGTGTAGTCATGCCATCTACCACTAGGGGCTAACCCCTATCTTGTTAGTCTGAGGCAGGTGGTAATAAAAGGATGAGACAGTTTCAGTCTGAAAGACATTTTACTGGGCAATGTCCTGGAAGTCATAGACTATTCTATACATAGACTTTATTTTATATCTATATATTTTAAGAGTACACTAGCACTTTTAAAAGGCACTAGATGGCCTCATAGTTAGTACACTTGAACTAAAAGCCACAAACTCTCACTTTGATTTCACCTCACCCTAGTTCTGTAACTAGATGTTCCCAACCATTTGTGCTTAACTCGAGGCTGATATTTAGACTTAGCCATTTAGGGTTGAAGCAACAGCAATTGATTTAGTCCAGGGATCAAAAAGAGGTCAACGAGGGAACAGGGAGGGAGAATAACAACAACGGCAAGAATGCAGAGCAGGAGCAGCTTATACTGGCGGCAGGCCCAGTGGTGATGAAAGAGCATCACTGCAAAGTGTTGGTGTTGGACTGACCAGCAGACACGCAAGGGCTCTGTGCCGTGTCTGTTGTTTTCATTACACTGTCTGAATTCTGCCTTCAGCAGCTCAGTGCATATTTGCTGAATTCCTATAGCACATTTGTGTTCCATGTTGTCGTTCTACATGAACCAAAAACTGAAGTAGAGTTGAAGTATGGCTGAGCGATATAGCTAAATCGTTATATTTTTCAGCCTTTTTACAATATTCAATATATATCAATATTTGTTTGAGTTGAAGTATGGCTGAGCGATATAGCTAAATCGTTATATTTTTCAGCCTTTTTACAATATTCAATATATATCAATATTTATGTATTTGCTCTGAAATCATGTAAAAGGGTGTGTTTTTTAGTCAAAGAAACCATGATTTCAGACAAACAGCTATTGTTGCTAAGTAGATTAAATTTGTTTAATGTAAGAAAATTAAACACATGAAAGGCCCATAAATAAAAAATTATTCATTAAATAATGATATTTATAATAAATAAAATAATATTAAATATCCATCCACAACCGCTTATCCTGTGTACAGGGTCGCAGGAGCCTATCCCAGCTAACATTGGGCGAAAGGCGGGGTACACCCTGGACAGGTCGCCAGTCCATCTCAGGGCCACACATAGACAAACTCACACTCACGGCAATTTTTTTTGGAGACATCAATTAACCTAGCCTGCATGTCTTTGGATGGTGGGAGGAAGCCGGAGCTCCCAGAGAGAACCCACACAGACACGGGGAGAACATGCAAACTCACACACAGAAAGGCCGGGGCAACCGGGGTTTGAATCCATGCCTTTCTTGCTGTGAGGCGACAGTGCTAACCGCTGCACCACCATGCCGCCCTAATATTAAACATAATATATAAAAAATATGATAATGCAGATCATTAAAATGCATTACATTATTGTGGCATATGAGTAAAGAATTGATTAGGGAATACATAAAGTGCTTTTAGAAGGCAATATATTGTTTATTTCCATATCAGTGAACATAAGCCTATTATTGACTACGTTTACATGGACACCAGAAAGTGGCTTATTGCAAGAAAGCAGGTTATTGCAAAAAGGCAGCATTCCACTTTACATGCACTGTTTAAGCAGCGTACTATTAACTCCTAAAATGCGTCTTGGTCAGTAAGCAGATTTCTCCACAGCAACATAATTTCCCCACAATGCTTGTTAAATAACAAACATGGTATCCGAGGATGACTTTATTTATTCTCCGTTGCTTTGCTTTATATCCCTGTGGCAGCCATATCACCCTGTAGCCCAAGACTCGTTGCCCACTGAAGCTAAGCAGGGCTGAGCTTGGTTAGTACCTGGATGGGAGACCTCACAATAAAATCAGGTTGCTGCTGGAAGAGGTGTTGTGAGACCTGCAGGGGGTGCTCTCCCTGTGGTCTGTGTGGGTCGTAACGCCCCAGTATAGTGACAGGGACACTATACTGTAAAAGAGCTCCGTCTTTCGGATGAGATGTTAAACCGAGGCCCTGACTCTCTGTGGTCATTAAAAATCCCAGGATGTCCTTTGAAAAAGAGTAGGGGTGTAACCCTGGTGTCCTGGACAAATTTGCCCCTTGGCCTCTGTCCATCATGGCCTCCTAATCATCCCTGTTACTGATTGGCTTCATCACTCTGTCTCCTCTCCACCAGTAAGCTGGTGTGTGGTGGGCGTACTGGTGCAATATGGCTGTTGTCGCATCATCCAAGTGGATGCTGCACATTGGTGGTGGTTGAGGAGATTCCCCCCTTCCTTGTAAAGCGCTTTGAGGTTACCGATAAAGCGCTATATAAATGTAACTAATTATTATTATTATTATATCCAGAAATTCCAGATTCGTTACTGTTTTTTTCCCCTTAATTTTCTATCGCGGCCTGCAGAAGAATTGTGCTTCAAATCCCTCTTACTAAAACTCTGGAATTCCCCCAATGTACAAGCGCATATACGCTTGTTGATGTTGCTGTTTTTCATAGGTTTGTTGGAATGGGTATAGTTTATAGTGTATGTGCTTTTCCCACTGTAATTCCAGAAATTTTTAATTATTTCCACTGTGTTGACTTGTTGTTGGGCTAAATCTGATGACGTTTGTTATCCGTTCTGTTCATCGCATACACGCTCTTCAAACACACATCAAAACGCTGTTTATGTGTTTACTTGGCCACATTAAGCCACATTCTTGAAGAGAAACCTAGGTGTGTTAAACTGCTTTCTCTTAATCCTTTAAGCGGCACAAGGAAATCTGCATTCTCGTTTACATGACGTTTCAGAACGCCACTTTCTGCAACAAAAAAAAAGTGCATGTAAGATTGGTCATTAAATCACTGTACAGCTGTGTCATGCCTGTTCAGCTGGAGTTGTACTAACTGCCCCCTGCTGACTGAAACTTGTAAAACATGAAGGTAAACATTCCGTATTATGGTCCGGGTGAAATTAATAATTGCATACATTTTTAAACTTGTTATTTTAACATAAAACTAATTGCACTGAATTTAATGCAGCGAAAGACCTAATGCACCTACAGACCTACTTCAATCAAGTTTTGAAAAAATTAATTGAAATGGACCGTTTGGTTCAAAGAAATGAATCAATCTTGCCAACACACCATTTTCACTACTACAAATATAAATTGCTATTAAAAAACTATTTAAATTTCTCTGTCTTAATGCTCACATGATTTGCAAGACAAGGAAGAACTGCAAAACTAGTCTAATGACAATTTTTTGAATCTTTAGAAAATTAATGGGCAAAAAAGTGCATTACAATAATTGTTATATTCTCCGTAAATATAATAATGTTGCTTAATTTTATATTGTTTACAAAATCATCATGAAAATATTGTGAATGTTTGATATATATCACCCAGTGCTGAGTGAGTGTAAGTCTTTGAACTTTGAACTGCATGGTGAAATAACTGTGACTGTATCTGCTGTTGGATAAACTCCAGCAGTGTAGCAGTGCAATGTGAAACGACATATCTATCTATCTATCTATCTATCTATCTATCTATCTATCTATCTATCTATCTGTCTGTCTGTCTGTCTGTCTCTCTCTCTCTCTTTCTCTCTCTCTCTCTCTTGCTAGAAGACACCTTGCTGATATACTGGAAAGAGTGTCGTTCCCCAGGGCTTTAATGTCATCGCTCAATTGTCACACTAGTTTTTACACTCTACACTCATTAGTCTGTAGAAGAGAAGCCTGAAACAAGTCTGGCTGCAAATGTCCTTTACTCTAGCCAAGATGAGAGGAACACAAGACATCTGGAGGAAGATGAGGGAAATATATAAAGAATTAAATGACTTAATCCACAACATTTTCTCACATAACTGCCTTGTTCAATCCCAGAAGGAAAAATCACAAAATACTTTTTTTATATATCTTTCCCCTAAAGAGATGAGAATGGAGACTTTTGCTGTTGTCTCCTGCTATAGTACTCAGAGTTTTCTACTGAGAGAAAAATCTCATGTTAAGTGAGCAATCATAAGTCAGAGATTTCAAAAGGAAACCCACACTATGGCATCTGCATTTACTTTACTGCTCTACACACACACACACACACACACACACACACAAACTGCTTGTTAAATTTACTTAATTAAAATGAACTAAAGCAACACTATTGTAGAACAATAGAACAACAAAGAAATAAAAGAGATTTATTTTGGGTTTACCCAGTTCAACTAGATTCTTACTACTCAGGGTTTTTTTTTCTAAATTACATAGCAGTTTTAAGTTAAGAATGCTCCACAATTGAATCAAGTTCAGCCAAAGTGCTATTTGTGTGTGTGTGTGTGTGTGTGTGTCTGTGTGCGTGCTTACTGTCAACAATTGACTCATTTGTGTCTATTTGCATTTCTCTTGTGGCAATTTAGGACAAAGTTGATAATTAAATCAGATATAATTCCATTTTACTTCACCTTATATTTTTACTTTACTTCATATAAGAACATTTCTGAATGAGACATTCAATGAGAAAAAAATGAAGGACAGAATCTATTGGCAATTGATTATAGAGTGGTTGGGGGTTGAAAATTTTAATTGATGATTACGCACAGAAACCTGTCCTTTGGAATAGCATGCACAAATGAATTGTGCACGGTAGATCCAGGGACATCTATTTAAAATCTATCTATTTAGAGTCTATTCTAATTGCATGTTGACGTTAAACCTCCTGAGCTATGAAAGAGCAACTTTCGAGCATTAAAATGTTACTCTTAGAAAAGCCTGCAAATACATTAATGCACAAATATAGTATCAAATTACAAACAGGGCTTATTTATGACATTATACTTGGACACAGACTATAACACCATGCAACTGCTCTTGAAAAGCCTGCTGACGACAGATACAGGACAACTCATTTGGATATGCAGATGAGAGAAACATAATTTCTCCTTTTTTCTTTTCTTTGCAGTTTCCCTTGTTCCACTCTCTGGATGTTTAGGCTTAAGGGGTAATCCTCTCTCTCAACACAGTCCCACATGTGTTAGTTGTTGTCCTGCCTGTTAAAATCCAGGACAGCCATCCCATCCCAACCCATCCTGCAGACAGCTGTTCCTTTCCTCTATGTGGGTCAGCAACATCTGGCCTGCTAATCCAGCTGTGAACGGATGGATGGATGAAGAGGAAGCAATGCTGTGCCCTCTTGGAAGAAGATTGGGGGGGGGGGGGGGGGGGTAATTCACCTAAAAACAAATTGCTGCCTTTGATAATGACATTTATTTGCATTATGGTTAACGCCTGTTTTACTGAAGAAATCGTGGGAATCAGGTAATGGCAAAAAATGGCCACAAAATCTGTGCTCAATGAATGTGAGCGGTGCAATTACCCATCTTGAAGAGGCCAGTTCTCAATGCTAGATTGTGGAAGATGCAGCAAACTACTGTATAGCCATGGCCAAATGTATTGGCAGTGACATAAAGAAAAAAAAACTTTGGCAAAGTTTGCTGCTTCAGTATTTGTTGATTATTTTTTCACGTTTCTATGTTATACTGGAAAACAATGATAAATATTTCATGAGTTTTAAAGGCTTTTATGGGCAAAAACATTCAATATATGCAAAGAGTCAATATTTACAGTGTTGACCCTTGTTCTTCATAACCTCTGCAATTCATTCTGGGCATGCTGGATATCAGCTTCTGGGCCAAATCCTGACTGATGGCGATCCATTCTTGCCTTATTAGCTGATCACAATTTGTGGGCTTCTGCTTGTCCACTCGCCATTTGAGGATTGACCACAGGTTTTCTATGGGATTAAGATCCGGGGAGTTGCCTGGCCATGGATCAAAAATTTCAATGTAATGATCTCCAAGCCATGTCATTATCACTCGTGCCTTGTGACATGGTGCTCCATCATGCTGGAAAATCGTTGGGAGAAGTTGCTCTTGCAGGACGTTTTGATTCTTTATTCGTGGCAGTGTTTTTGGGCAGAATTGTGAGAGAGCCCACTCCCTTGGATGAAAAGCAACCCCAAACATACTGTAGATGGTCTCCAGATGCTTCACTGCTGGCACGACACAGGACTCATGGTAGCGTTCACCTTTTCTTCTCCGGACTATTGATTTTCCAGATGTGCCAAACAGTTGGAAGGAGGCTTTGCACCAGTCTTCTGCTGTCCAATCCTTGTACTTCCTGCAGAATTTCAGTCTGTCCTTGATGCTTTTCTTGGAGATAAGTGGCTTCTTTGCTGCCCTTCTTGACACCAGGCCACTGTCCAAAAGTCTTCGCCTCACTGTGCGTGCAGATGCACTCACACCAACATGCTGCCAATATTGAGCAAGCTCTGCACTGGTGGTGATACGATTCCGTAGCTGACTCCTCAGGAGGAGACCTGGCGCTTGCTGGACACTCTGGGACATCCTGAAGCCTTCTTCACTGCAGTTGAACCTCTCTCCTTAAAGTTCTTGATGATCCAGTAAATGGTTCTTTCAGGTGCAATATTCTTTGCAGCAATTTCCTTGCATGTGAGACCATTTTGATTCAAAGCGATGATAGCTGCATGTCTTTCTTTAGAGGTAACCATTGCTAACAAGAACACAATGATTGTAAGCACATCTTCCCTCCTTTTATAGCAATCAGTCTGCTCTTATAATCCAATCAGAATGATAGTAGTGATTTCACCTGACTAGTACTCGTTCACACTTTCCCAGGTGCTGCTGAAGTGAAATTTGTTTTTTTGTGATAAAGTTAATTTTTTTGGCCAATGAAGCTATTCGCCATTATTTAAAATGCATCTGATCACTCTGCACAATAATCTAGAAACAATGTGAATCAACACCACAACAACTGAAGCAGAAAACTTTGCAAAACACAAAATATATGTCACTGCCAATAATTTTGGCCACGGCTGTACAGCATTACAACAAATTCTGAAATATTGCCCACAAAGTGGCACAACTCATTCACCCCAGAGTTGTTTTTGTATAGGAAAACATGAGGGCTGAGGAGGCTGCATTTCTGCAAGACAAGAGCCTCATTAAGAGCCCTACCAGCTTAAGAGTGTAGTGAGTGAATGGGCCACTGCACACCAACAAAATTAAAGTGTAAGGCAGAGAAGAGAAAAGAGAGATGAAAAGGGTTTGAGAGCATCACAGGAGGGGAGAAAGCGAGCAAAATGATGAATCTCACAAAAAGAGTATCTTATCCTGCATTTATAAAAAGGCAGAGGAATGAGGACAACAGAATTGATTTTTCTCCCCACACCTGCACTTCTATCCCCACATCTCTCATCCATTTATGAGAAACAGGTGTAATCAGAGAATCAATCTGACCTGACAAGTTACTTTTCATCTCTCTAAATCAGCCACCATCTTTCTTTCTAATCTTCTTGCTCTATTCCTTCCTTCATTTCGATTGCTACAGACTATTTTCTTTAATTCCTCTAAAGTTTAGGCCTAATTCTAATTGCTAACCCTTTGCATGAACCATCTCATGGCCTCTCTCTTTTTTCTCATTATCTCTTTTTTTCTTCTTCCCCTTCTTTATGTGGTAGCAGGGAGAGAAATTTTGAAACCTTGTTTTTGCACCACACACAAAAATATCTCATAAATTAATCCTCACACCAGAGCATGGCTGTATATCAAATATTAATATTTTTTTCTGTGATGGTTTTGTTGGCGATTTAAAATTAAAAGGACTAGTAAACACAAAATAATGGTAACACTTACACTACAATAAGCTTCCATTTGTTAACATTAGTTAATGCAATAGGTATCACAAACAAACAAGTAACAATACATTGTTTACAGCATTTATTAATCTTTGTTAATGTTAGTTAATAGAAATACAATTGTTCATTGTTAGTTCATATTAGTTCAGAGTGCATTAACTAATGTTAACGAATACAACTTTTCATAAAAAATGTATGACTATATTTTGAAATTAACATTAAGTAAGGACTAATTGATGACAGACCGTTAAATTATTGAAAAATAATGCACACCCGAGGTGGTAATGTGGTCACGACGCACAGCGGAGTAAGTTTATGCGTGAGTTTGTGTTTGAGGGATCGCAAGAGAGAAACTCAGAAACTGAGAGAGATTGCTTCTGGGATTGCAGCTCTCGTCAAAAGTAATATTGCTTCAAAATCACCAAGATGTAAGTTTATGCACATCTCAGCAGCAGCGAGTGTCACCATATTTCTATTGTAAACCTTAACAACTGTTTTCAACCCTACTGAGATGAAGGTGTATGCTGACATGAAGGCTCTGTTTTTCTCTTGTGAGTAAGAGTGGGCATTGTTCTTCATTGTTATAATGTCTGTGTGTCCACGTGTGAGAGAGCTTAAGATAGGGGGGAGCATGAGGGTGTTTCCCAGAGATATTTCAGATCATACTGAAGTTTTATTGATCAAGTGTATCTTGCTCTGATACAGCTCAAGCCTTTGTTGCAACGGAGGATGCCAAATGTAAAACTGAAAATGTGAAAATTCAGAAAGTTTTCTGTGAGGGTTAGATTTAGGGGTAGGGTTAGGGGATATAATCCTTAGTTTGTACAGTATAAAAATCATAATGTCTATGGAGAGTCGTCATAAGGATAGCCGCACCAACGTGTGTGAGCGTGTGTAAGTGCGGGTGAGACGAGGTCTCTTTTTAACCGAAATTGAAATAAATGTAGGATATTATAGATATTGTTTGTGATTCTTATCTGATGTACTTAAGCAATGTCTTTGTTTTAATTGGTTATTTTGTTGTGGTAGCCTGTATGGCTTTTTGAAATAACTGAAATAATTTGACGAAGTGATATGGAACTGTTATGTGGTCCAGACCTGGAACTTTTTATAGCCATTGTAATTTTTGGGTGTACTATCAATTTAAGCAACATTGTGAATATCTCAAGGACAATGAGACTAATGACTATTTGGCTATTTAGTTCCCTAATAACTCAGGTAGCCTAATGGTCATAAGCACATCATTATATCATTCAATGTCACACGACTCATGAGTCTATCTCATATAGTCATTAACCCCAAAGCCTAGAAAAACTTGATGAAATAACAGAAAATATAAATACAGTCTTCTCTAGCACTCTTGATAGTGTCACCCCTCTACGATGAAAGAAAATTAAAGAAATAAGCCCTGCAACATGGTACAATGATCACACTCATGCTCTCAAGAGAGCAGCTCAGAAAATGGAGCGCAAGTGGAAGAACACAAAATTAGAGGTATTCTGCAGTGCATGGAAGGATAGTGTCTGTAGATACAGACAGGCACTAATAGCCAGGTCAGCACATTTTAGCAAACTCATAGAAAAAACCACAAAAACCCTAGGTGTTTATTTAGTACTGTGTCTAAATTGGTTAGGAATAAAGCCTCAACTGAACCAGATATTCCGTCGCAGAACAAGAGTAAGGACTTTATTCAAAATAAAATTTTAATAATCAGAAATAAAATTGGAATTATGCAATCATCTGTCGCAGTACCTCAGAAAACAGTGTCTCATAATTTTCCTCACATGCAACTTCAGTCCTTCGTTGTCATTGGTTATGAAGAGCTAACAAAACTTTTCGAAACATCAAAAGCCACAACATGTATGTATGTAACAACTAAGCTCTTAAAAGAGGTATTCCCAGAAATCTAAGAACCTCTTCTTAATATTATTAATTCCCCGCTATACTTAGGACATGTCCTAAGAAACTTTAAAATGTCAGTTATCAAACCGCTTATTAAGAAGCCACAACTTGATCCTGGAGAACTGGCTAATTATGAACCGATTTCAAATCTCCCATTTATATCAGAAATACAAGAAAAGGTAGTATCCTCCCAAATATGTTCATTTCTACAGAGAACTAGTATATATATGAACAATTTCAGTCAGGATTTAGGCCCGATAACAGTACAGAGACTGCACTTATCAGAGTTACAAATGACTTGCTCTTATCAACTGATCGGGCTGCATTTCACTTCTAGTGCTTTTGGATCTTAGTATTTATTGCATTCAACACGATAGATCACAACATTCTCTTGAATAGGCTAGCGAATTATGCTGGCATTTGTGAACTTGCATTAGCATGGTTTAGGTCCTATTTAGCAGACTGCTGCCACTTTGTCTATTTAAATGAGGAAATGTCAAACCAAACAAAAGTAAAATATGGAGTGCCACAGGGATCAGTTTTAGGACCTCTGCTTTTCTCCTTGTATATGCTTCCCCTGGGAGAAATTATCAGAATAAATTTCCACTGTAATGCTAACGATACCCAACTTTATATTTTTACAAAACCTGATGAAATTTCACAATTCTCCAAATTAGCAGAGTGTATCAATGACAAAAGATTGGATGGCCAGAAATTTCTTTCTACTCAATTCCGACAAAACAGAGGTACTAATTATTGGACCACAAACCTCTAAAAACAAGCTGCTAAAATATAATTTGACTCTTGATGAATGTACAGTTACATCGTCTTAAACAGCGAAGAACTTAGGTGTAATATTTGATACCAATCTGTCCTTTGAAAATCAAATTACTAATGTTTGTAGAACAGCATTCTTCCACCTAAGAAATATTGCTAAATTACGACACATGCTCTCTGTTGCTGATGCCGAAAAACTAAATCAGGTGTTCATGACCTCAAGATTAGATTATTGTAATGCATTACTGGGAGGATGTCCAGCAAGATCAATAAATAAACTTCAATTTGTTAAAAATGCAGCTGCCAGAATGCTAACTAGAGCCAAGAAATATGATTATATTAGCCCCATTTTATCGTTGTTAAATTGGCTACCTATTCAATTTACATACAGATAAATACATTTACTGTTAACTACATACAAAGCTTTGAATGGTCAAGCTACAGTACTTAAGTGACCTTCTACCATGCTATATTCCATCACGTTCATTACGATCGCAAAATTCTGGCCTGTTAATAGTTCCTAGAATATCAAAATCCACAAAATGAGGTAGATCCTTTTCATATTTGGCTCCTAAACTATGGAATAGTCTCCCTAACAATGTTAGAGATGCAGACACACTCCCTCAGTTTAACTCTAGACTAAAGACTCATCTATTTAGCCAGGCATACACATTATTTATACTTCAACTCACAATTAGGCTGCTTTAGTTAGGTCTGCCGGAACCAGAAACATTGATCATGATCTATAACTCTATAACTCAATAAATTGAATGGCATCTACGCTAATATTACTCTTTGTTTCCCTGTCTCAACCTCGGGACTCCTATCCTGTGGTCACCAGAACCGGCTGGATCCAGCTCCATTCCTGCTTCGTGTTGGACTCCACTGCTACGTATCGCTGTGTGATGATGACTAATAGCAGCTGGTGCCAGCCAAAAATCACTTCAGACTATTACGATGGACTTCAGTGGATGAACTGATGCCAACTCAAACCATAAGACATATGCCATTGCCTGCACCTTGGACTTAGGATAGAACTCACCGAAATTACCAGCCGGTTGAACTGCGATGTACCTCACTGATCTCTGCCTGCATCACCTCGGTCTAATGATGGACAACCCTCTTATAATGGAATACATAAACTATCAATTAATTGCCAACAAAAGCCTTCATCAGCCAACTAACTAGGACAATTGCATCTTTGTGAATTTCTGCAGTTAATCCAGGATGGACTTCAAAACCATTATTCATTAATCATACAATTCATACAAAATCTTTGTTTAACACTGACCCTTAACACCTACTTAGTTTAATAATTTTAAACCATGACTTTAACTATATATAAGAAATATTGGCGTTATATTCATGATGTTAGCCAGAGGGGAACTGGCTCCCAAAGTGAGTCTGGTTTCTCCCAAGGTTATTTTTCTCCATTTAAACAACATCTTATGGAGTTTTGTGTTCCTTGTCACAGTCCACTTCAGCTTGCTCACTGAATCTCTAAATACAAATAGTATTTAATTATTTATTTTTATACACAATTTACAATCATATTTAATCACACTACAAAATGAAGACATTATAGATATTAGTTTCATTTCCTGTTAATGCATGATTTTCGCTGCTTAAAATATTTAATATAATACTGAAAACAATCAATTAAAAGGTATTCAGTGCAATTAAAATGTACTATATTACCAAATATTTGTGTGTTAAGTATTTTATATGCTAAAAAAAAAAGCATTATCTCATTAGCTTAGCAACATGCTAATGCCAAACTCTATTGCAGGGATGAGCAACTGGCGGCCCGCGGGCCATATAAGGCCTGCAGTGTCATTGAATATGAAGACTATGGCCTTTTAGTTGATTGAAAAAGGGATTATGTAAAGAGAAGATGTCGCTTGTTCTTAGCAGAACTGCTGATTACTGTAGGATTCTAGCATGCAAAATTTTACACTTGTTTATCATTTGTAAGGTAAATTCAGCTAAATTTTAGTTAGCAAGCTAGTGCACACTAACATTAATGTACGCAGGGTAAACCCATGCCTTTTGTTTGCTTTGATATAAAATCTGTCATTAAAGATTTCAATTTGAACAATCCTGTGACGTGTGTCTTGTGTATGAAATCACTCAAAAACCATCTCTAGATGTACCAATTGGTTTCAAGTTTGAGTGTACCATCACACAGCACTGCTCACTTGCTCAAGTTGTCAGTCAGGTATGGCTTTTAATAAAGACAGCAAGGGTCGAGCCCTGACCTGAATCAATAAAGACTACACATTACACTAGAGAGAGGGTGGGAGAGGGGGATGGGCTAGAGATGACATAATAAAAAGAACAGACAGGGAGAAAGATGGAGAAAAGGCTCTAATGAAGGTGGTAAAAATAAGAATGAGGCTGTGTCCTCGGTGGTTGAGGTCCCTTCATTCAGCTCACATTGCTGCCTTCATACCTCTTGCCTACCGGGACTACTATCTCGGATGGCTGCCCATCAGAAGGATAGAAAAGCACTGGCTGGTGTGGATGGAGAGTTTTTTTGGCCTTTTCCACTTTTGTTGATATGACAGGAAATGATGAGGAGAAGAGGGGCGAGTGACTTTGGGAAATGACGCAAAATGTTATCTTGCCAATTCCAGTGCTATGTTTGGAATGGAATACTAGCCTAATGCTTATTGCATATGATGAAGTATACACAGTATACTGCCTACTATCTTTAAAAGCGCAATCAGCCATTTTTTTCCTTATTAAATAACATATAACTCCTAAAGACATGAATTGTAATTTTGCAATATATTGTAGGAAATCATGACCACTCATATTAAAATGTAGACTCCAGTCATATCGGTAACCTTATAGAAGCTGTTTTATTCTACATGGAGAGGGTCCACACATGGGGGCTGCCATGTAAGAATCACATGACCAGCCGAACACTACTCACTTCATCTCAGTAACCATCCTGTTATTTGACACTTTCACTCAATTATAAATTAATCCATTGATTTTAAATGATGCTGCATCCAAGCCACAAGGTGTCAGTGTAAGTCCAAGATGACACAAAGACAAAAGTTACTGAGTGCACCTTTAAATAGTATGTGATTTACAAATTTAAAAAAAAACTTTTGATCACAAAAAAATTAAATAAGTGTCATCCAGTTTTCAGCATGGAAATAAATAACAAAAAAAACATTATATTGCATTTGTAATCCAAGTTTGTGTGAAAATAACTTCTGAACAGCTTATTCAAACGTGATCAAATTGTGTGGTAGTTAAACTGATGTGGTTAAACCAAGAACAGGGATATGAGTCTGGAAGAGCATGCAAGTCGACACATGAGCTGAAAGTGTCTTAGGAGCACCACAAAATAACATGCTGCTTCAGCAATCAAATTTTTTATGCCAAATTAGCTTTTTATGACACTGTCAGTCAGGTTTAAGTTTAGGGTAGAGAGGTCAGTTTTTGTTGATATAAAACTCACAAGAGCATTAACCTAAAAAAAAAACTTCAGAAATAAAGTTTGTGATTCGCAAGCTAACCACAAGGCAACGGCTTTGACACTGGGTCTGTTTTTAATAATGACATGTAAGATTCACAAACATATCCCTCATTCTGATTACAGTAGGATCATTTGATGGTATGAGCATTAGAGAGAGAGAGGGAGAAAAAATAGATTATTTGCAAGAAAAATGTGGCATCTGTAGACAGATGGACACACGCAGCTGTTTGCTACTAGCATTTCCCACAGCATACGACCCCCACCTCCATTAACAAGCTTTGCGACACATCAGCTGTAGTGTGCTGTTATTACACTGCCCCGGCTCACTCTAGAGATGTACAGAGAAAAATACTAAGAGTTCCATCAAAGCATAAGAGCATACTGCAGGCAGATCACTTTATAATAAACATAAGAGGCAAGGGGTTACCAGGACCTGCTTTGAGCATGTAAGACTGATAATCGGAGAGCTGTTCTCACTGGATGACTGGAGACTGGATGACCTCTGTGACATACAGTGTGTGTGTGTGCCTGTGTGTGTGTGTATGTGTGTATGTGTGTGTATACAGTATGTGTGTGTTCTTTTTATGAGATAGAGTTGGGTAGGGTTGCAGATGGTGCTGAAAGAGCATAACTGCTCCTCTTTCATATGTTGTTTCAAAGACAATAATTTGGTTTGGCTGCTGCTGCAGTTGCAACCAGACAAGAACACCATTCATTTTATACAATTGAGGGACATTGTACTGAACAAAAACAATATTGACTGGGCTCTGATGAAATGGCATCTTACAGGTTTAGCATGGTGCCTCAATGTATATGGTGTGTTTACTAATATATATATATATATATATATATATATATATATATATATATATATATATATATATTATATTACCACCCCTGGAGCTTGCAAGTTCTAATCCAAGGCGTGCTGAGTGACTCCAGCCAGGTCTCCTAAGCAACCAAATTAGCCCAGTTGCTAGGGAGGGTAGAGTCGCATGGGGTAACCTCCTCGTGGTCACGATTAGTGCTTCTTGCTCTCAAAGGGACACGTGGTAATTTGTGCGTGAATCGCACAAGCCTCCACATGCATCTTGTATTCCTATATAAATGATAGGAGTATATTCTGTAAATGTGTTTCCATCAATATAAGAAGGTTATATTCTGCAAATTGTGATTTGGGTTCTGTTCTGTTTAATTATGCCTTTCAAACGTAAATGTGATTCTCCTCCACATGCAAAATAGACTTACTGACGGTTAAGTTCGAAATTGTCCGCAATGCCTCCAATTTATAATGTATAGCAGCTATAGTTCACCCAAAAATGAACATTCTCTCAAATAAAGTAAGTAAATGTATTTTGACAGGAAAAGATGTATATATAGTGTCAAATGTCAGCACTTTCAAAACCTGTGATTATTCGCAATTAACTGCAAAACATCATGCAATTAATCGCAATGAAAAATTTAATCGACTGACATCACTAATGTATGTATATATATATATATATATATATATATATATATATATATATATTGTGGCAGCGGGGGCGTGGTCAAGCGCCCGTCCGGAGAGGGAAAAGCGGTAAGGGCGCTTGCACCTGAGCTAAATTATGTCTAACACCTGTCTCTAATTTCAGTGAGCACGGGGAGAGCGGCATAAAAGGGCCACAACATCGCCAGTCAAGGGAACACACACGCCAGTCTAGTGTTGGCAACCCAGCAAGCTGTCCACATTCTGAGTCATTTGTTTGTTTACTTGTCTGTATTATAAAATACCTTGCTGGCACATTAAAGGCCCCTACCTGAGTGCAGAGAGAGCTGTCACCGTGTCCTTCTTTTCCCTTCTTACACTGAACCCTTGTCACATATATATATATATATATATATATATATATATATATAGTTATATAGTATGTGTAGTTAAGTTGTTAAGTTAAAATAGCAATACTACTAATTAACTAGACTACATTTTTCAGTAACGTGACAGTACCTCAGCTACTTTTACAATAGCGTAGCTTTTCCAAACAAGTTTTAATGCCTGCTGGATATTTCTCCTACAAATTAAAAGTGCACCTCCCCTCAACAAGCCACATGATTTGGGGTATCATTCACAAATGGTCCAGGACAAGTTATGCAGCAAAGTTTAACAGTTAGGAGTTTGTAAAAATACCAAACCCTGAGAATTAGCAAGACTACATTTAGCAGGTCTTTTGACCAAAGCCAGATTAAATTAAGACAGAGTGTTTGAAAAAAGTGGTACATTGAGGTTAACCTCGAGCCCACCTCCTTAGAGGAAGCAGGAAATTTAAAAGCACTTATGGCTATGTGGGTCACACAGAATAGGACCGGTGTCCTTCATCCACACACCATCAGAGCACAAGAGGCAAGAATAGAGAAATAAGAGAAGGACACACACGAAAAGAAAGAAAAAAAACCTACTTGACATTCCACTTTAAAAAAGCTAAGTGCTTCTTGATTGTGTGTAGGGGTATAACTGTTACTAATGTAACTGAGATCTATGCAATAGCACTGAATGAAGAGTTAAAAGAATAGTTCACCCAAAATGTAGTTTAAAACCTGCATGACTTTCTTTTTTATGCAGAACAGAAAGGGGCATTTTAATTAAAATCCCTGTCCGTCTATTCAGTACAGCTGCAGTTGATAGTGACTCACTTCAAAGCTTAAAAAGGACCCAAAATTATCATAAAACTTGTCCATGTGACTCGTGCATCATATTCAAAGTAATCTGATGGCATATGATGCAAGTCCTTTTTCAGTGAAAACCTTGACGTCCGTTGCATGTTCATGAGTATGTGAGAGAAGCTTGCACACATTGGCACTATTTTTAGTGCTAAACAACACAAGTTCTCACTTAAACATGCAGGAAATGTGAACAAGCTTCTCTCATAGCTCTCATAGGGTTTTAATGACATGAGGGTGAGTAAATTATGAAAGAATATTTATTTTAGGTTGAGCTATTCCTTAAACAAAAGCATTTTATAGGCCTGGAAAAGATCTTTTTCAATCCTCTTTATATCTATCATGCCACAAGCAAAAGCCCAGATGAGAATGCAAGATGTTCAAAGAATGTGTAATGCATTCAGTATCGAAGAATTGAAGAACATCGAGATATTCACATTCATGAAAAATGTATTCTTGGGGACTAATCAAGATTCGCCTCTTTAGAGTTGCTTGTTATACCTGTGGAAATCAAGCGATAACAATAGAGTCTCTTAAGAGCTTATAGACCCGGAGAGCTTTATTTCTTGACACCTAAATGATGTGCTTATTTGGCAAGAGCTTTTACACCGCTATATACACCTCACAGAGTCTGCAAGTGCCAATTCCATCCTCTATTCATCTGCCTCACACTCGGACCAGAACATAATTCATCTTGTTTCAGTCAGGTCTTGGAATGACTCTCCTTTGCACTTTTTTTTCACATTTTTGTGCGCACACACAAATACACACACACAAAACTGCAACAGCACTTGTAAATGTCAGCTTATCTTCTTCTGTGCAGAAACACCGTTCTAAAATACTGCATAGATGAGCGACCCCTCGACACGAAATCTCTCTAAATGGGTGTTAATATTCAGATAAGATGTACAGTTGCTCTCAGTTGGAAAGTACACATCCATCACCTTCAACAGGAAGAAATGTTGTTAGACAAAAGCCATTGGACCTGAAAGAGAACCACACCTATAGATCAGCAGGACCATGACCACAGTTTGACTTTGATCCCCTTATGGATCCCTTCCCATAGTGGAATTAAAATGTAAGGGAGAGGGAAACAACAAAGAGGTTTAGCATTTGGCTAATGACCCCTCAGGCAGTGGCTTAAATAGAAAGAGTAGGTATTAGATTTCATGCCATTGTTTTCCCAAAGGATATAGAGTGGTGATATCTCTTACACAGTGCCCAAAAGCAATAAATGAGTGATGGCTATATTACCGACACAGACACTAAAAGTAACCTTTGGACATATTTAAGCAACAGAGTTGTTATTACAGTGAGTTTGAAGATAAAATATCAGCACAAAAGAGACTCTTGCCAATTGTACAAAATCTAACAAATTACATGCAGCAATTTGCATTCATTCACTTTAAGGTAGAATCCATTTTTCCCCACTTCCTGTGGCAAAAATTGGAATATATACATTTCCAGGAGGTATACACCCTAGCACAAAACTGATTGTGCGTAGCAGTGCATGCTTGTTCATTACGTGCCATTCATGTCCCGGGCATAAACCAACTGACAGCGGATTTACTGTTTGGAAAATGGGAAACTTCACCCGCAAGTATCTCTTCGCATTGCCCGTAAAGTTCACACACTGTCATCTGAACCAGTGTCAAAAGTACAAACGTAAGAGAGAGACCCAGCGTGTGCGCAATAGAGACTGTATGGCAGCCAGAGAAAATAATAGCTCTGAGATTATACTTCAGCAAATTAAAATTGAGCATTCAATTTTGTTTGTATCTGTATTTATGGTGTCTACAGGGGCGGGTTTACAATTTCTGGTGCCCCAAGCAACAGACTAAACCGTGTCCCCATTCAAAAAATGTTTGCTTAAAAAATGCATAAAATGTATTTTAAATCATAATTTTAAATTCATCCTATCAGCCGTTGTAGCCAAGTACATCGCAAGTACATTCAAAAAACTTTAATGAAATAAAAATCTAGTTACAGATAATTAATGCTTGTTTTCCCATTTTCCACAATACAGTGATGAAAAAACATTTACCTACATAGATTTTTACAAAACTTTTTTTTTTGTGAACAGGGTGTGCAAAGCCTACTACTTCACCCAATAACATTTTGGACTTGTTATTTATTAATATTATAACCCAACAATTATTTATTGTTGTCCAGTTTTCCATTATAATACAATACAGTATTATTACTATTTGATTTGTTGTATACAGTAGTAATATACGGAAGCTCAAAGAGGCCTTGCGTTATAATTTTTTTTCTGTCTCGTTTTCTCGTGATCTCAACATAACTAAGGTTGTTTTCTCGTGATCATGACTTAATTTTCTCGTGATCTCGACATAACAAGTTGTTTTCTCGTGATCACGACTTAATTTTCTTGTGATCTCGACATAACAAAAAGTTGTTTTTCCCTTTAATTTTCTATACAGTTTTTAATTGACCTACAAGGTATGAAGGACAATGAGAGATCCTTGGCAGAAAAGTACAATTTATTATATATAAATGTAAATTTAGGCACCTTTCACATAGGCTAAATCAAACATATTACTAAACGCCAGGCAGCACATCACAAACACTTAATAAACGCGTTTTCATCAATATAGCAAGACTCGCTTTCTTCTGCACTCAACAGGTGTCAAGAACTGCAATATGCGCGCACTCGGATCTAAATCGCGGCTGGCTTGACCGCAGTCATGCAGACGTCCCGGTCAAGTTGGCTTGCAATGAAATTGACCAAACGTGCAGGGTCACTTTATTGTCTACGACAAAGTTGTAGACGTGATAGTCTTCTTCTAAGGTGTCTGACACTAATCTGGAAGTTGTCAATGACAACCAGATATCCTTATTGAAAACAACTTTTTGTTTTGTCGAGATCTCGACAAAAATTAAGTCATGATCACGAGAAAACAACTTTTTGTTATGTCGAGGTCACAAGAAAATTAAGTCGTGATCACGAGAAAACAACCTTAGTTATGTCGAGATCACGAGAAAACGAGACAGAAAAAAAATGATAACGCAAGGCCTCTTTGAGCTTCCGTAGTAATATATTCCTGTCATATTTACTTATATTCTGATGTTGCAGTGTATTGTTCATCATGTTGCAGAAGGCTGTATTTTCTGGAGGCTAAGCATCGTAGGCAACATTCGTAAAGTATTGTAACAGTAAACATACAAGGCACGACAGCCCCTCAGCACACTAGAGCATAAGAAAAACAAAAAAACTGCCATTTATCAAGCACTGAAACTTTGCTTGGTGCAGAACAGACAGGAATAATGTCAAACATTGTAACAGTCCCATCTTTGCAACCTGAACTTACAGACAGACAGTTCAATCTTTGTGACACATGTGCTAAAAAAAATATAGATGCAGCGCATTCTAGATGCAGGTGTCTCAACATTTTTCAGGTTTTTGAAACCTGAAGTTATTATTAACTTGACACAGTGTCTAAAAATGTGCCGGTCCTGCAAGAGACACTGAAAAAAAAATGAGATGTGGTGCAGCAGTTATGGTCATTCGTTCAGTGTGTGTTTACATAGGAAAACAATGAAAACTGAGCAGACGCATGCAAAAACACATTTGGTGAGAACGGCCCCTAACCCTTCTGTTCGCATGTATCTGTGAGTGAGAGTGCATGGGCAAAACAAGTTTGGAAGGCCTATATATTTTTTCATAAATCACAAACCCAATCCCAAAGTCCAACTTGAAAAACTGACCCGAACCTGCCGGACCTCAGACGTGAACTGCTCTAAGAGCGCTGGAAACAGCGTATTTGCACATGTACCCAGAACAACATGTCACTCAAGCGGTTTTTGGCCCCCCCAATGTCCAGAGCCTCACACAATAACGTGGTGGTTAAAACCACTACTGGGTGTCTAATAATGCATTGGCAATGTACATTTAAGTTTATCTTGCCAATAAAGCTTGATATAAATTGAATCTGCCCATTTGATCCTATTATTAAAAAGTCCACTGGACAACGCCGGAAGATTTTTCCCCACTTTTAATTACAGCGTGTCCATTGCTTTTATGGCATGTAAACATACTTTAATAAAAGATTTATACTGGTAAAACATTTGTAATAAAATTTTCCACAAAAACATATCTATATTTAAATAATTGAAATACATAAAAAGTTATTTGAGAAAAAATTAAAAATAAATATATTCATGATTGAGGCTGAAACGATTAGTCGACGTTATCGACAAGGTAGACAAAAAACAATTATCAACTAAAAAATGTGTTGTTGAATAGTCATTTGATCTCATTTAACATAACATGAGATCATGGTAAACTCTAATGATGGCACACCAGATCAGCACTGCAGTTTGTGCCTGATTGAGAAGAGGAAGAAAACAGCTCACAGTCCAGATGCACTAAAACTTTCCAAACAGCTTCAGGTGATGTAGATTGCAAAGTATGAAGGAATTATACTACAAAAATACAAAATAAGTAAATATAGAAGTGTCGTCTTGACATGAAATAAAGCAAAGCTGGATCTGGCATTCCACTTGAGCAAAACTCAAGCATTTAAAAATGAAACAGCCCGGCATTATATGTTTAATGCATCCTTTATTAAAATTAAAATAATAAGGTTTCGGGTTGTGTAAATAAGCACCAAAACTGGCATTTCTCTGTTCACTCAGAGACACTTATACGAGTCGTGTGACAGGGAGAACATGCAAACTCCACACAGAAAGGCCAGGGCAACCGGGGTTTGAACCCACAACCGTCTTGCTATGAGGCGACAGTGCTAACCGCTGCACCACCTGTTAATATGTTTGATGGTGACTTTAAAAATATTTTTTTAGTTTTATCAACTAATAATGTCTATAGGTATTTAAAATGGTACTCTTTTCATATTTAGTATTAATATAAAACTTCAGGACACTTAGACATTACATTACACTTGATCATGAGGTTTTCCCTTTTGAGGAAATTATAGTGGCATAACAGACTTGTCCTTTAGTTCAAATACGTAATGTACAGCATAGTTACCTTCGTTTAACCTCCACAGTCCTTTTATAATACCATAACAACAACACCCAGCTGTACAAGCTCATATTATTTAAATCAGAAAAAAAACTTTTGTACTCTGCACACCCTGCTTACACAATCATACACATAAAATAGGTCCACTGTTCACATACAAGTGTGTGTTTATTTACATTTAACCAAACTAAAATGTCTGTTACTCTGTTCAATAAAAGTGTTCAACAATTTGTAAGAATTGTATTCAGCAATAAAATTCCAGAAAACCTGTGAAGTTAGTTAAAAAACTGCAAAATAATCTCAAAACCACTGATGTTTAACGAGTTCATTAATTCTTGTCTCAAACATGCACCTGCTTATAGTTTCTGTGGGATCTGTTTCTGAGCTTCTGTTGCCAGATTCAGTGGCATCTCCTGCCAACAAGTCTAGAACTGCCTGCCTGTTCAGCCGGGAGAAGACACAAACACATAAATCACCTCACAGGGAGTTTCATGCTGCTGCCCTTTCCTGAAATCTCCAGTATCTCCTCAAACTGTGCCTGAAGGTCATTAGTCATGATCAGGGTAGATAGAAAGGCTACCCAAAGAAAACAGTAACAGATTTAGTAGTGGTGTTGTCAGTTGGGATGGGTCACGATATTTCGACAATTTGTCCAACAATTAGTCGATTTGTGAGGTCGACATTAGTGTTACGTTTTTTCAAAATAGTCCAACTTTTACAAATGTGTCTAGAGTCCCCTGCATTCTACTCCATTCTGTTGCTATCCATTAATTCTACGTAATTTCTTTTTTTTTTTTTTTACTCAAGAATGCGTCTTAATTAAAAGAAAAAAAGAAACAAAAATGAAAAATGTGCCAGATCGTGGTCATGTAAACTACCAGCCTACACTAAAAAATGTTAACCTAAAAATGTGCTTCGTATGTAACATCTGAAGTAACTGGTTTGAGTCAACCAAAAAATATTATTTAACATAAATTTAACAGAACTAGTGTTGGGTCTGAGTCCACCTTAGTCGAGTCCCAGTCAAGTCTTTAAACAATCGCGTCCTTGTTGCGTCCGAGTCCAAAAGGGGCTGAGTCGAACTCAAGACGTGTCAATAACAGACCGAGTCGAGTTCAAAAGAACCTGTTCAAGAATCTGAATTAAAATTTTAACCATAAACTCAACATCAATATTTTAAGCTTATTTTAACCTTCATATCTAAGAAAAACTATTTGTCAATATAAATGCAACAAAAACACCTCTGTTGCATTTCATATGCACATCTAAGGATTAGTATACTGCTGAACAAACTTCAAAGTGGTTTCAGAATGACAGCATCTGCTTTAGGTGTATGAAGACAAAACTGTCCTTCAGCACACTTCTTATTGCATTCTGTTGACATTTCAATTATTTGTTGCTTTTTCCCTCCCCTTAAACATACAGTAGACTAAAAAACTGAAAGCTGCATTAGTCATTACAACCAGAGTTATTATTATTTAGAATTTTAATTTAGTTTTATTTTTCTACTTCATTTTCAACGTGTCCATTCAATTTAGTTTCGTTTTATCTAAAATTATGGGTGAAATACATGTAATTAATGTAATTAATTAAATACATTTAATGTGTTTAATACATTTAATAAATGGTAATATTAAAAAATTTAATAATGGCCATAAAATTAAACAGAAAATAAAACAGAAAAGATCAGATACCATTAGAAATGTATTTTTATTCAACTACACTTCACACTTTTCAGTCCTCCTGCTGTGTCCAGGTGTAGCCTACTTCCCTAAAGTTCAAATAAAACTCACCTTGGGCCGACATGTTGTTCTTTTCACATTATATTTAGTATGAATAATAGGTGAATAGAGACTTCTGTTCTTCATTGTATTTTCTTACTTTTTTACCATTGAAACACAAGCGCAAGCTTTACAGGTAACACACAGAGGTTATGTAATATGAAACGGACTGAGTTGTACAATTTCCATCATGGTCCATTTCATCCATCATATTAATTTAAATATTCCTAATATGAAACATATTCGATTTTGTCTTGATAGTCAACATTTTCAGTTAGAAATGGCTTTGCGTAGAAACGTGAGTCTGATAAAACAATTGTTCTATTTATTAATTTGCAGAGTTGGAGAACGTACTTTTAAAAGAGTACTTACATTATTGATACTGTACTTCTGGATGAGAGCGGCAGAGCACATCTGGCGATCTCTTTCCCGAACGCACATATGCGTGCGGGTGGCAAGAGAAAGAGTTTAATAAGTACTTTTAATAAGTGCACGCTGCTGCTCTCAGACAGAATAATCACATGTAAGGACATACATGTGTGAAAACTGATGTGCAGTAGCAAATACACAGAATGTATGATAGTACTAACTGTAGAGAGCACATCATTATGAAGAAAAAGCCAAATCCTGGACATTTAGAGGCAATTTTGAAATCTCGGCCGGATGCATTTTTCAGGTCTGAAAACGAGGACATGTCCGGGAAAAAGAGGATGTATGGTCACCCTATGTTACGTTATTTGTTTGCTTGTTTGTTTGTCATTGCATCACAAATGCCATGGACTCGGAAAAAAATCCCAAGTTCTAAAGGTTCGAGTCGAGACTCTGACTCTAGTACCCCTACTCTAAACAAAACTAAATGTAAGGGTAAGATCAAGTGGAAATAGCTCCTTATGGTAAAAATGGCAGGTAACCACTTTTCACATTGTAATAATAAAGGGCTTTCTTAAGACCAATTAGTGGACTAGTCATTGAGGAAACCATCCAACTAGTTGATTTTGAAAATATAATGTTTTGCACATCCCAAATTGTCAAGGGATTTTGTTACTGTCATTTCCTGTACTGCAGTTTGCACATTAGTTCAAGATGAACAGAATTATGGAGGCAATGTAATTAGAATGTAACTTCTGCTTTGGATTTTCCATCATACCCCTGGGATGTGCAATGCAATGGAGTGAAGCAAAGATACATCACTCACTCCGCCAGTGATACCTGTTGCCTGAGATATTCTACAGATGTAAATCCCAGTGATTGGGATTTGGGTGTTAACTCACTGTGTACTAGCTCAAGGAACACAAGTAGCATTTCTCAGAGAGTCTGATCTTATTAGTGAAGGAGGTGATTAAGGTTCTGAGCAATTCAGTACTCAAAGACATCATCCCATCAGTACTGGAAGATGCATTAAGTCTTCCAGCATCAATACTAGGAGCAATGTAAACATGCCTAAATTATCAAAGCAAAACATTACCTATATATACATTGTCTTAAGGACCCAATTTCTTGAATCCTTGATCCACTTTTCAGTAATAAAATATACAGTCAGCCATTGATTATAACATAATAAACCATTACAGGGTGATCAGGAACCCAATGCAAAGTATACTGTCCATATTATGTCTAATATATCTGAATAGTCTCAAAAGAAAACCTTAGAATATACATGTGACACAGTATTTTTGTTCTTGTCACAGCTTTATTCAACTTCTTTCACAGAAGCTGGTCAGCTCTTTGGGGACCGGAAGGACAGGAAATAACTCAGTATGTCAATCAGCAAACAATGGCCTTAATCATTTCTGCAATCTACGAATCAGCCTGCAGTCACTTGTCTGAACCTGCAAATTCTGGGAACCTGGCTCCTGGCTTCTGGTGGTCTTCAGTCACTTAACAACTGCTAAACATATACAGTAAATCACATCTGTTGCTCCGACAGGCACTTGTTCCAATTGCCGTATTGTGCCCGGCTACTGACTTGTTCCCAAAACCTGCACTACCAACATTTTACAATCTGCTAATAACAGCAGCAAAACCAGACAGTATAACAGCCATAAGAAAAAGAGTCCCAGCTGCAGTAAGGCTTTTAATTTGGAGTAATGCAAATACTAGTAAATTCCTAGCAATTTCAGTGTTTTTGTGCAATATTTATGATTTCAATAAAATTCCAATGTATTTGTATAGAGTTTTCTGCACAGGTAGTCAGTGGTAGTGCTGCAACACTCTTGAATCTACAGAGCCACTTCTAAATTATTGAGAGTGAGAAAATCTGAATTGAATATGATGAGAGATGCAGGCTGGGTACTGCAAAATAACACAAAGACAATAAATTGACAACACCTTCCAATTGTGAAGTCTATGTATGCTGCAAGCAAATATAAGCATATTGCACAACCAATGGGGGGATGTTGTGGTGGCTCTCTAGGAAACAAACCAAATGTGTCAGTGGCAATATAAAACTCCTTAACATGGTTAGGTAAATTAGGAATGAAACCTTAGTAACAAAGACTCAGCCAGGAGAGTCCACCTCCTCAGCAGGCACATTTAAAAACAAACAATCTAAAGAAGCTTGTGGGTAATTGTGTAGTTATAAAGTCTTTCCTTTTGGATAAAATTCATCAGGGCCCTAAGTCTAATGTCATACTGTATTAACTTAAACTTGAGATGCTGAAAGAGTGTAAACAACACTAACGTTCATCTTCTTTTCAATATTTTTGAGTTAAATTAGCATGTATCCTTACTTAACAAATGTTTTTATTCTTAAGATTTTTTTATCCAATCTGTAGAAAGGTAAAAAAGGTTGTTCTTTGTTTTACCCCCCTTTTTAAAAGACCAGCATTGCTGGTCACCAGGATATGTTGTGTTTTGAGTGCTGGTTCCTGGTATTGGATGTTGAATTAACTCGCTTAATACTCAACTAGCTTCAGGAGACTGACCATGCATTTTTTGTTGGTAAACATCATGGCTGTACTTGTCCACCAGCCAAACCAACACTAACCAGCATAAGCCAGCCTGGACCAGCATGGAAATAAATGCTGGTCTAAGATGGTCTTTTCACCAGGAAAAAATATAATACTCTGAATATTTTAGTACAAACCCAAAGTCAAGCCTCTCAACTTTCACAGAGATATCAGGACTCGACTTCAGTGAATTTTTTTTTCATGCCTGAGAGCATAACAGATTTTGTGGAAGTTTCCATTAATGGAAGCAGAATGTAGTGCAACTCATTCCCATTTTTAACACCACAATGAAATGTGCCACACTCAAAGGACACCCTCCATCCCACATCGTAATTATTCTCACCACACCTTAATTGCCTAGGGCACCATAGTATTCAGGTCAAGGAGAACTGATCTCTCATTTATCAGGTCTTTGATTATAAAAAAATACAGGCTTCAGGGTGGGCAATTACTGCCAGACCTCCAAAGTAATGACCTTTTCGGCATGACAACATCAGATTCAGATTTATTTTAAATGAATAAACTTACCTAATGGATACTACAACGAGTAGCTAGCATAAAATAAGTCCACGTGTGATGAAGAAAGAAGCCCCAAATTTTCCCAAAATACTAATTTGCTGCATTCATACACTCAGAGTTTGAGACTGAAAATCGCATTTAATACGAGGTGTGACTCCCAAATTGTTATACAACAGCAGAACCATATTAAGCACTCTAAATCAGGACTGTCAATTCTGCTGCTATGAGCCATTGTAAAGAAAGAGACAAATCCATATGGCAAAGCTTTACTATTGGTTTTCACACTACTGCTGGTATTCCCAAATAAGGATAAAGTATTCCACCTATTGTTTGGTGGGAGGGCTTGGGAAACTCTGTAAATGGGTGGGTGAGAATGAAACAGAAAATATTTCAAAAGTATGCTATTTGAGACGTTATGGAGCTCACTATCCCATTTCCTGTTGTGATGAGGCCAAGACTAAAAATACACATCCCCTTTCGTCAGAACGCAAATTGCCCCCTCAGCACGAATTTCTCCTTCAACCACTCTCATGTAGCACAGAGCACAGTCTCAGAGCAGGAAACGAGCCCCCACAATCCCCAAGCTACGGATCAAATGTGCCACACTGTTGGTTTACTTTGATCCTGTAATGGGTTATGTACGTGTACAGTGTGTTGACCTTACTATATCTCTTGACGTGACTCAACATTGTTGCTATGTTTTATCAGACCAAGGGAGTCTAAAGGGAGTGCACTGACCTTCAATGTTTACTCTTATTTTTGTATACCATGTATATATCCTTTAGACAAATTACAAAATATGTTAATTATTCAAAGATGTTGATGTAGGAGTAAATGATTTAAAAATTATAATAGCCCTTGTGGTCCATCCTAACGGCCAACAAATATGCAAAGTAGTAATGCTTTAGGAATCAATATGCATCAATATTTCAGTAGAGTTTTTACATCAAATAAGGGGGAGTGCCTGAAGTCATTTTTTGTTTCTCTTTCACAGGAGCACGTTAGATTTGTTATACTAATTTACCACTGATAACTCCAGAGTTTGTGAGACTTTCTGTCTGTCTCATTAAAAAGGGCACCCTTTCCACTTTATCACACAGAAACTAGACATGTTGGTACCCTGACATCGACCCTATTCTGCCGAGATTCTGAAAAGCACCATCTCCCATCAGACATTTTTGCATAAATTCATGTGTTTGAGAGCAGCCTCAGAGACATGGGTTCTAGTCACATGGCAACCAGGAAGTAGTTGCATAATAATAATCAATGATGAGCAGGTTTTCCTCTAAGATTACTGTTTTACTCCACTGACAGTTAGGTTTAGGTTTGGGTTAAGGGTGTTTGGTTACTAAAATATGTGTTCCTGTTGACCGTATAGCATCATTTACAAATAAAAACAACTTGCTGTACGACTCACTTTTGGCGCCACTCTGTGTTCCACTCTGTGGAAATTTTACTAGGAATCTCCAGTGTCTGTGCCGTGCAAGACTAATGCTGCATTCCAGACAATTTGTAACTCTGGATTTTCCCACCTCCTACTTGAAAATAATGACTGGAATGCAACATGAAGTTGGACATCCAACTTGTGAACTCGGGGTAGATCAATCAACCCCAACTTCAGCGAGTAGTGTAATTTGACATAATTTCCAAGATGTGTTTCGTGAAGCATAAAAACAAACTTTTAAGTATATTCACTGCAGGAAATGTCTGTAGATGCAATATACAATAAATGTACAAGAGCACATTGTAGTACAGTTCGTTAAGAAGAATTGTTTGTGTATCAATCAATGCCTAGGTTTTCACCAATTTTGCTCATGAAATAGCAACAAGATAGCCAGCTAGCTAGCATCTGGAAGACGGTACATGTGTTTATGCTTCAAACTTCATCTGGAATGCAGCATTAGAGGAACACTCGCTACATGACACACCTACTACAAGTAACACCCACTTTGGATCAAAAAGCTGAAAGAACTTTTAAAATCATATCACTTTATGATTCATGTTGTCTTAACTAAGTAAGCTATCCACTAACCAGTTACTTAGCCTACTGAGTTTATTTATAAACAGAGTTATTATAATTTTTTTTCTACTTCATTTTCAACGTGTCCATTCAATTTAGTTTCGTTTTATCTAAAATTATGGGTGAAATACATGTAATGTAATTAATTAAATACATTTAATGTGTTTAATACATTTAATAAATGTAATATTAAAACATTTAATAATGCCATAAAATTAAACAGAAAATAAAACAGAAAAGATCAGATACCATTAGAAATGTATTTTTATTCAACTACACTTCACACTTTTCAGTCCTCCTGCTGTGTCCAGGTGTAGCCTACTTCCCTAAAGTTCAAATAAAACTCACCTTGGGCCGACATGTTGTTCTTTTCACATTATATTTAGTATGAATAATAGGTGAATAGAGACTTCTGTTCTTCATTGTATTTTCTTACTTTTTTACCATTGAAACACAAGCGCAAGCTTTACAGGTAACACACAGAGGTTATGTAATATGAAACGGACTGAGATGTACAATTTCCATCATGGTCCATTTCATCCATCATATTAATTTAAATATTCCTAATATGAAACATATTCGATTTTATCTTGATAGTCAACATTTTCAGTTAGAAATGGCTTTGCGTAGAAACGTCTGATAAAACAATTGTTCTATTTATTAATTTGCAGAGTTGGAGAACGTACTTTTAAAAGAGTACTTACATTATTGATACTGTACTTCTGGATGAGAGCAGCAGAGCACATGTGGCGATCTCTTTCCCGCACGCACATACAGCATATGCGTGCGGGTGGCGAGAGAAAGAGTTTAATAAGTACTTTGAAAGAGAGCACGCTGCTGCTCTCAGACAGAATAATCACATGTAAGGACATACATGTGTGAAAACTGATGTGCAGTAGTAAATACACAGAATGTATGATAGTACTAACTGTAGAGAGCACATCATTATGAAGAAAAAGCCAAATCCTGGACATTTAGAGGCAATTTTGAAATCTCAGCCGGACACTTTTTTCAGGTCTGAAAAAGAGGAAATGTCTGGGGAGAAGAGGATGTATGGTCACCCTATGTTACATTATTTGTTTGCTTGTTTGTTTGTCATTGCATCACAAATGCCATGGACACGGCTGGACACAGAAATAAATCCCAAGTCTTAAAAGCTTGAGTCCGAATCAAGCACAAGTAAAAATGAATCTGAGAAATTGAACTCAAGTGCCCCAACTCTACTATTTATTGCAAAACTCTGGTTAAATATTATTTGTTTTATGTACTGTAATTGTTAATATATTTCTTTTACATAGTTTCTAAATAGTTCCTAACCATGTGCATAAAAAACTGAATGAGCATCAGCATGGAGGCAGCATCACGTAAAAGGAAATAATTTTTGTTCTGCAATTCGGCCCCATTTGGCCCATTTCACATCCGGCCCAATGACATTTTTCATCCACACCTTAACTTCTCAGTGATTCAGACTTAAGGATAATAACATACCAAAGCAGGGCACTTTCAGATAGAACATGATTAGCCACAGACATTATACTGCTCTTAAGTTTCTTTGCTGCCAGCGAGCATTAAAAACAGCATGAGACTGATTGCAATTACTCAGAGTCTAACCAAGAAACACTTGAGTACACACAGAACCACACACATCCACCACACACATTTAGAGTAGAACAACACAGTGGTTCTGAAAGAGCTGCTTAGAATCAACCACAGTGCTGCTGTGTAACTGGTAATTGGCTACCCTTTCAGCAGTCTAATGGAAGGTGCGGTGTGATGCTGGCTATGGGTGTTTCTATGGAAAAAGAAGCAAGGGCTTCTCATTGGGGGGCAAAAGCAACATCCTCCCTTGAAAAGGTTTGCAAGGTCACAATCACATCCCTCAGTGCAGCCACAATTAGACTGAGTGGAATGCTGTGGTCAGGTGAAAGGCATAGGGCTTGGATACTTGAGCTGTTCAAATGAGAGCTATAGCACTGACTCATAATGTAGTAAAAAAGCAAAACTGTACTGCTTCTCAAAGCTCAGCAGTGTGTTTACAAAATGAGGTACAAGAGGTCATGCAATATTCATGGTTTCCATACTTTTTGAACAATGATTTTTCACCTTGCTCTGTGTTTGTGATCAGGGGTTAAATTGGGTTTTTTGAGGAGGGGGAACCCTAACAGAAGTGGGCAGCGGAGCACGTATGCAACGCATCCAATTAAAAGAGTGCCGCTCTCGGTGAGTACAGCGGACAAGGTTCCGACACAGCGATAGAAGCATAAAGCTGTGGTTAGGGGTAGGTAATTGTTATTAACTTTAAAAAAAAAAAAAAAAAAACAATTTCACACTTGCTTAATAGAGACAGAATCCATCAAAAAACTGAATTGGAGTTTGCCTGCATGACATACATAGAATAAAGTGACAAACAAACTGCCAATGCTTTCTTTTTTGACTCTGGAATGCTCTTCCGGACTGTTCCACCCCAATTTAACACCTGTTTGTGATTACTGGATAAGGATTCTAAAAAATCATTTGAATTCTGAGTGATTCGCTAATGAAACCGATTCATTAATAATAACTGACATAAAAAAAACAATTTCCTTCTAAATCAGACATCACTGTGCTTTGCAAGCAAATTATACTCTATCCAAGAGTAATACTTAGCTGATTAAACATTTTTTATTGTACATTCATTAAAGTAATTTCCATTACTTTTAGAAGACTTTTAAATGTTATTCATTATTCATGGTGGGAATCCTTTTTTATTGTGAATATGGTCACATTAATAAGTACATTATTGTCAGGCCCAGACGGAATATGTGCATGCAGAACTCTGCAGAAAATCTGCAGGATTGCTACATTTGTCATTCATACTGTGTAAATTCTACCCATTTCTCACCCTTGCATGTTTGTTTTTTAAATAATTTGGCCAATTTCAGGATGCTTTTTGCTAAAAGAGCATAGTACTCAGCTCAATTAGGTACATTTTACATAGCAAATTTTTCCTCAAAATCTGTACAGAAAAATAAATCTGTAGATTCTGTCTGGGCCTGCTTATTGCTTTTATAAAAAAAAAAAAACTTGATAATTAAGATATTAAGATATTAAAGACACAAATGTGGTGACCAGGTGTTTTGTGTCCTAACTGTAATTACATTTTGGATTTTAGCATAGCTAGAATGTTTTATTGACCAGTCAGCATCCAAACTGATACTACGCATTTTAGAAAATGTGCTTGAAAACAAACGCGGTCCCCAAATGACCAAATGAACACTTTTAAGGCATGTTTGTTTGCAGCACCTCTAACAGCCTCCCAGCTGCATTAAAATTAATGGCCCTTTTAAAATAAGTGTTCCTCCAATTTTATTTTCAATATTTATCTCTTAATGAACTTACAAACTGAGGGGACTTTAATGTGTTCTAACAACTACCACAGATTTCATCTTTATCTCTGATTAAGTGCCATGACTAATACTATCATTAATGTCCTTTAACTCACAGGTCAGTTATGTGGATGTTTTATGGACCAATGTATCTGCAATAATGTGTGCCATAAAGTTACATTTAATGTGCAGCAAACCACAGCTTTTCTATACAGAGAGCATAAAATCCCTTATTGTTGTAAAAGGACAAAGCTGATGAGATCCACGTCATATTCAGCCTTTCACCAGTGGCAATAAGGATCATGTGCTTCTAGCCAGTAAAGAAAACAGCACAGTGAGAAATAATGAGACAGCTAATAATCCCACAATATTTCTAAAAGAAATTCAAGAAAAAGCCCAGACGGGAGGGAGACTCTTGCCTTATAGAGGCAATGCATCATGTGTCAAGTACTGATCCTATAATTTAAAAGGGTGCTGTAAATTACATGCAGAAACTACAGAGCCCTTGAGTCACTGTCATCCTCTATTTTCTCAGCCTTCACTTGCATGCAAAGTAACTTTCAAAGCTTTTCTTAAATGAGAAACACAAAGCACTCACATTCTGAGACCGTGTTCAATGTAATTCTGAAATATATTCTGACATCTTCTCAACCCCCTCAACCACATCTATCACATGAGCACATAAGTTAACCTCACACACATAACAGTGCTTATAAGGTATGAAAAAATATACCTGATCCCACCCTTGACCTCATGCAACAATGCTCCCATTGATCAATGTGCTTCTTTGAAGAAATTGTGAACAGCAGCCTGATTACAACCATATGTTTACATATATATATTTGGTCACAATATTTCCTTCAGAGAAAACTCCACAGTATCATCATAAAGACACATAAAATATGGATAGGTTATTTAGTCCATCGTTTTGAAAAGGATGAAAACACAAAATTATTTCAAAGCACTTGGTGATTCTATGAATACAAAATTAAAGAAATAGTCTGGGTTCAATACAAGTCAAGCTCAATCGACAGCATTTGTTGCATAATGTTGATTACCAAAAAAAGGGTTTTTGAACTATCACTAAAAAATATCAAGGTTACAGTGAGGCACTTACAATGGAAGTGAATGGGGCCAATCTGTAAACGTTAAAATACTCACTGTTTCAAAAGTATCGCCACAAGACGTAAACAAGACGCATGTTAATATGATTCAAGTGTGATAAAATTGCTTACTAAACTTTTTTGCATAAAGTAATATCCAATTTTACAACTCTGTTGCCACGACGATGCAATGGCGTAAACTGTTAAACCCTAAAACAATCATAAAAAATTCAATTTAAACCTGGCAGCTTACATAATACACAAGTTTTAACACAGGAATTAATGTAAGTGCTTTTTTTTTTAATTATAAGCTTCACATTTCTGCCTTTAAACCCTCTCAAATCTGGTCCCATTCACTTCCATTGTAAACCGTTTTTTCCGTAATTAAAAGCAAGGGATTTAATTCATTCTGAAAATGTTAAAACTATTACAATCAACACAAAACTGACTAAAATTAGTTTTTAAATATGCATCTTCACCGTTATGCCAAATGTGATTTTTGCTATCTTTATAAAAGCACTGAAGCGAGGAGAAATATGCTGCCGTCTGTCCGTATAGTGGTGGCTTCATACATTTCGTTTGTTGTGGCACACCAGCAACATTAGCACACAGTATGGAATTATTCGCAGCTTTAATCGAATCCATTAAATAATGAGGCGATTATTTAATAGGTATCATAAAAATGCGTGATTCAAATGTAATACTGTCACCCATTCTCTATAAAAAGTTAAACATGGCACTTTTTACAAGATGTTTACAAAACATCGTAGTACAAGTCGATACGAACTGCTTATGGACAAACATCAGCCTATTGATGCTTAATGCAGATCGCCGGACAATACATGCATTGCAATTCAGTTGCAATAGAGTACAGTCATTTTGCAGTGAACACTTTTAAGCACGCTAGTCAATGATCCCAGTAGCCGAGACAGTAGGGTTGCCTGTGAGTCATGTCCCGCTCTGATAATACGCAGCTTCCTCGAACTCTTCCTCACAGGCAGCTGAGAAAAGCTCTTCAGTTTGAACAATAGCATCGCATGACTGTCCAAAAAGAATTACTGGAAGCGCGCACATCCGTAGAGCACGACCCCCTGACCCATCCAAACATTCCATGCATTCGTCATAATCGCAAAATTCGTATAAATTTATTCATAAAGTACTGTTCAAATTACATCGAGGCTGCACAATGAGCTAAATCCTGCGAACTGTCAGCCAATGGAATGCCGTACATGCCATTTATTTTATTTTAGTTTATATTACAATTGACTTTCTTTTTACGAAAATTACATTAAAGCGTTGTTTTATTGATTATTTCAACTAGTTTTTATTGTAGATTATTCCCCATATAAAAACCCGTTATTTCGCGCGTTTATGATAGGATGTTATCCTTGCAATACAGCAGTACAGACTGCAATAGGAGAGCTAATGTTCCGTCATTACGAATTAAAACATATGAATATTTTAAATAAGCAGAACGCATTGACCGGTGATCATATCTGGCTTACCGTGTCCCCGAACACTAAGTTTGCTTCGATGTGTTGATATGTTTCGGAAGAAGAGCAGGATAAGCCGGGCACGCGCCTTCACGTACGTCCAGCGAAACTGTCTACTGCTGCCGCGCGCTGCAGACCATGTTACCGTCGGATGCCCCGCGAGAACACGAGCCACGGCGGTGCTCTACTAAACGAGGAGGCTGTGCGTCTACACAACTGCGCCGGTGGAGCGGATTTAAAGCAAGGGAGGGTGTTGGTAGGATTACGTGGTGCCGTTTTAATAAGATGTGACTACGCCGAATGGGATCGCTTCTATGGTGTCAGGGGCCCTTGCCCTAACGCTTTCTTTCAGAGGAGCATAGCAAAGGAAAAAAACAAATATGTGCCTTGATAGCTGACTTTCTTCTGCAGAGAGTTGCAATTAACAATCATGTTCAGTTAAGATTTACTTTACTTTCTTTATGTTTGAGGTCCTCAGAGATTTATGGAAGCTTTAACCATCTATTTAATGCAATATATAAATTGTGTTACATCTGTTTGGGGTCACCCTTCCAAAAACACAATGTAGAAAATACAATAAAATAAACAATTGACATGAAGTGCTGCATTGTGTAGGTTAGGTTACGCCAATTATAAAATCTTAGCTTGGATAAATAATTAGGTCATGTTTTAGAGATCCCACACTGAAGTAGGCTAACATTTTACAGGGAGAATGTATGATCAGTGTTATCAAGTTTTAATCAAACGTCACAACTCAAAAGATTAGGAAAAGATACTTTAATGTTAAAGGGATAGTTGATCCAGAGATGAAAATTCTCCCATGATTTACTCACCCTCATGTCATCCCAGATGTGAATGTCTTTCTTCTGCAGAACACAAATGAAGATTTTTAGAAGAATATTTCAGCTCTGTAGGTCAATACAATGCAAGTGAATGGTGGTTAGAACATTGAAGATACAAAAGCACATAAAGGCAGCATAAAAGTAGTCCATAATACTCTAGTGGTTAAATGAATATCTTTAGAAGTGGTATGACAGGTATGGATGAGAAACAGATCAAAATTTAAGTCATTTTTTATTATAAATCTCAACTATCAGTTTCACATTCTTCTTCTTTTGTTTTTGGCGATTTGCATTCTTCCTGCATATTGCCACCTACTGGGCAGGGAGGAGAATTAATAGTTAAAAAGTGTTTAAATATTGATCTGTTTTTCACCCACACATCATATTACTTCTAAAAAAATATATTTAACCACTGGACTCTTATGGATTACATTTATGCTGCCATTATGTGCTTTCTGTTTATAAAATAGTTAAAACTTAAAATATAAAACAGTTCATCATAAAATAAATTACTGGTTTTATGACAACTGCTGTGAAGAAGAGAACAACATGGGAAACAGATAATGGGAATATGTTCTAAACATGTTTTTAGACATGACACAATTATTGTCTTGCTTTCTTGTGTAAGTAGTCTGGTGCATGATTTGTCACCCTGTTTTCCTTTTTTTCAGAGATAAAAATGATTAGTCATCATTTCCTTTCACTAAAAAAATAACTTTTTGAAATACAATGAGGAAGTGAGAATGCAAACCATAAGATATCTCTGGTGCAAGACTAAATAGCTTTAAAACTTTTAAATGCATGATCTTAAAGGCCAACAGCCAGGCAGAGCTTTGACAGGGAACCAGCTAATTAACAGCTTGCCAACAGGATCTGCCAAAGTACCCAACAGAAAGCAAACATCAAGATAAAAGTCTTTTATTTTTTCTTTATTTTATTTTTGTGGAATCATGACTCGCATTATCTCTTGGCAGTTTTTTGTGCAATAATGTTAACATTATTATGTTAACAAAAGTTTTACATTTACTTATTTCACAGACACTAAAAGTGCATTCAGTATATTTTCTATGTTTGTTCCCTGGGAATCGAACCCATGACCTTAGCATTGCCAGCAGCATGTGCTATAAGTTGAGGTACAGGTACTGAGGACATAGCTGCAGGTAGTGCTCCAAAAATGGGCCAGCAAAGATATAGGGAGCCACAAACCTAAAACTTTCCCTAACCATGAGTGGCAATGACGCCCCCTTTTGGAGTAACCCCACCCCTTCTGATGTAACCCCACTCTCTTTTGGAGATTCCACCCCATTTGCATTACTGTATATCATATAGATATAATGCATCAGCAGACAAGTAAAGCATTTAGACAAAACAAAAAATGGCTTTAAATGTCAAAATATTGTTTGCTTTATTTCCATGTCATTGAACATATTGGCCAATTTGGCCTACTTCCATCTGTGCTCTTTTTAATTGTTGGTGTACATGTATGTACTTCAGTGTCAGATGGACACTTTTGGAGCGTCACACTTTGGTTGCTTTGCATCTCTCTACTTTTGACTGTCTCTGGTCATGAACGTAGTTTTAAACTTTGAAAATCGTGTGTCGAGAACCCTGCATTCTGTAGTGTTTCTCTCTTTGAGCACACTAGCACGACCTCTGTGGAAGGCTAAGCTTGCTCTCGTTGGTTTGACTAGGTGCGATGTCTTTACTGCTGGAGTTGCGCTGACTACCCCCAACTCTCATTATTTTTGCAAATACATCATAAGCTTGAATTGCACCAATGGAAGGAACATTCAATTTTCCAGAATTTATATATGGTTCAGGGTCTTGATTGATTGATTGATTGAATTACTTTATTGTCATTGTACACAAGATACAACGAAATTACGAAGCTTCTGCATAAGGTGCATGGTACATAAAGAAAAAGATAAATAAAATAAATAGATATAAAAAATACATAATACAAAGAAGGTATTAAAAATGTTTAAACTAGGACAAAGAATAAGTAAAAAGACATAAAGGGAGTGCTACAGTTTGTCAAAAATTGTATTTTGACAAATACAAGACTATACTAAACTGAGGGACCTTTCAGTCACAAACTGAGGGTATAAAAATATGGAGATTGCACAGAAATATAATACAGAAATACACATATTGTGCTAGTATTTAGTGCATATGTGTATTCAGTGTAATTATAGCTCTAGGAAAAAAGCTGTCCTTGAGTCTATTTGTCCTTGACTTAAAGCATCTGTAACGCCTACCAGAAGGCAACAATTTAAACAGGTGAGAACCGGTATGGAAATGATCTTTTTCAATGTTCTGGGCTCTGCTGAGGCAGCGGGAGTTGTAAAGGTCCTTCAGGGAGGGAAGAGGGCAACCAATGATCCTCTGCGCGGTGTTAATAATCCGCTGTATTCCCTTTCTCTCTGCCTCCGTACAGCTACAGTACCATACTGAGATACAATATGTTAAAAGGCTCTCCACCGCAGAACGATAGAAAATCTCCAGCAGCTTCTTCTTTAGATTGTTCCTCTTTAAAACTCTCAAGAAGTGAAGGCGCTGCTGTGCCTTTTTGATAATTACTGTGGTGTTGGCTGACCATTTGAGGTTTGCTGAGATGGTTATGCCAAGAAATTTAAATGTTTGAACCCTCTCTACGCAGTCTCCATTGATGTAGAGGGGAGCGAGGTCTGCCCTGTGCCTTCTAAAATCGAAGATGATTTCCTTTGTTTTGGTGGTATTTAGTGTCAGGTTATTGGCTGAACACCACTCCGACAATCTCAGGATCTCATTTCTATAGGCAGTCTCATCCCCCTTTGAGATTAGTCCCACCACTGTAGTATCATCTGCAAATTTGATGATGTTGTTCTGGTGATGGACTGGGCGGCAGTCATGCGTATAAAGAGAGTACAGAATTGGGCTCAGCACGCACCCTTGAGGGGAGCCAGTGCTAAGCATGCGGGTGGAAGAGAAATGAGGACCGAGTTTAACAGTCTGAGGGCGGTCCGTCAGGAAATTCCTGATCCAATTACAGGTAAGTAAAGGGAAACCAAGATCTGTGAGTTTGCAGAAGAGAATGTCCGGTATAATAGTATTAAAGGCTGAACTATAGTCGATGAAAAGCATCCTCACATAGCTCTCCTGATGTTCCAAATGGCACAGCGCATTATGGAGTGCTATGTCTATTGCATCCTCAGTTGATCTGTTTGCTCTGTAAGCAAACTGATGTTCATCGAAAGTGAAGGGGAGGCAGGTTTTTAAATGGTGCAACACCAGCCTCTCAAGGCACTTTGTAATGATCGGTGTAAGGGCAATAGGGCGATAGTCATTGAGATTATCTGTGGCTGATTTCTTTGGTATGGGGATAATTATGGAGGATTTCAAGCAGGATGGAATTGAAGCTTGTGTCAAGGAGAGGTTAAATAGGTTTGTGAGGACCCCTGAGAGCTGGTTGGCACATCCCTTGAGCACCTTCCCTGAGATGCCATCAGGGCCAGAAGCTTTCAGTGTGTTCACTGTTCTAAGCACCCGCCTTACTTCATGCTCCTGGACAGTGAATGGAGGGGCACCAGAGTCTGTTGTAAACTGAAGCAGTGTTATATTTTGCAGCTGTGGTTTATCAAAACGAGCAAAGAAGCAGTTTAGTTCCTCTGCTAGTGGAGCCGAGCTGTTTCCAGCTGCACAGCTGCTGCCTCTAAAGTTTGTTAGGTGCTGGAATCCCTGCCATACCTGTCGTGGTTTGCCATCTGTAAAATTATCTTCTACCTTTTTTTTGTAATCCCTCTTTGCATCCCTGATTTCTCTCTTCAGGTTGACTCTAGCAGCACTATATAGAGCTCTATCACCTGACCTGAAAGCAACTTTCCGATCTTTGAGGAGCTTATAGACTTGGCTAGTCATCCAAGGCTTCTGACTGGGAAAAACCCGGATGATTTTATTCACTGTGACGTTGTCCATACAATACTTGATGTAGGCCAATACCGCCTCAGTGTGAACAGCCAGGTCATGATGTTTAAAAACTTCCCAGTCAGTATGTAAAAAGCAGTCCTGGAGCTGAGAGAGTGCATTTTCGGGCCATATAGAAACAGTTTTTATAAGTGGTGTTTTCCATCTTCTGTGAGAGATGTATGCTGGAGTAAGTAGCAGAGAGAGGTGATCTGAAAGGCCTAGGTGAGGGAGAGGAATGGCTCTGTATGCATGTTTAATGTTGGTGTACACACGGTCCAGTGTGTTATCTCCTCTAGTCGAACATTTAACATGTTGGAAGAAATGTGGAAGTACTGTTTTCAAATCCGCCTGGTTAAAATCTCCAGCTATAATGTGTACTCCATTGGAATGAGCACATAACTGTTTATTTATAGCATCTAGCAAGAAAGCGAGAGCTATGCTAACATTTGCGTTGGGTGGTATGTAAACAGCGGTGACAATCACTACTGTTAGCTCTCGCGGTAAAAAGAACGGTCGGCATTTAACAGTCATAAATTCCAAGTCCGGAGAACAGTGACTATCTAAAATTATACTATTGTTTGACCAGTCATTGTGCACAAATATACACACACCACCCCCTTTGCTCTTACCAGAGTCTTTGTTTCTGTCCCAACGATGTAAAGTGTGACCCGCTAGCTGCACTGCAGCGTCAGGGATCCTTGGGTGAAGCCAGGTCTCAGATACTATCATAATGCAACAATCGCGGATGTAGTGATTCCTGGCGATGTAAAGCTTCAATTCGTCCATTTTGTGAACCATAGATCTTGCATTTGTGAGAAACATACTTAAATGTTTATTTTGTTAAATGTCTTAAATGAATAAAACATAAATTAAGTTTTTTTTTTGTACATTTTATTTCTCGTATAATTATTCAGACTAAATTAACATGTTAAATTGATTGCCCTAAAAAGAACAATTAATCAACTTTCTAAACATTCTAAAAAAAAATTGTCATTATTAGAAAATCCCATTTTTTTCTTTATATACAAGAGATAACTGTGAGTATGCCATTCATAGAATAATTTTCTCAAAAACCGTGAACACTGTCTCTGTGGTGCTATGAAAATTCCATAGTTTGTTTTGAGTGACCCGTTTAGCAACAACAATGACTCAACCAATGGCATCAGTTGGGGGAAGGACTATCTGCTTGTTCGATCCATGGCAGAAGGGGGGTGTATTCAGAAAGTTGTTTTGAAAACAATGTCTGTTTTTGCAATTCCGTTTGGTGATACTGGTGGTGCAGAAATGACACACTTCAACTTCAATAGTAAAGTTTTACATTTAATTTCTAAAGAATTCAAATTTAATGTCCATTATATCACAAAAATGAATAAGAGGCAGAATGGTTTGTTATAAAATCTTTCCACTGATCATTACTAATTCTGATCCCTGGAAGCATGGCTGAAGAGTCTTCTTTCGGTACACTGGGCAGAGAACTTAAAATGACATTAATCAAATCCTGGGAGAAAAGATCCCGAGGCTGATGAAGTTATGATCTATGAGAGCCTGTATGTGTGTGCGTTTTAGAGTGGCAGTGTTACAGGTATATGGAGATGGCTGGTATGGAGTCTTATCCTGAGCCAAAGCTCTGAGTCAGCTGTTACGTATTGCATTAGTGTTGCTATATCTTCAGCTCCCTTCTCTCTTTTTTGTCTCTCTCTCTCTCTCTCTCTCTCTCTCTCTCACTCTCTCACTCTCTCTCTCTCTCTATCTCTCAATGCGAATGAGAAACTAATGTGATTGAATTTCTGTGCTGCTCCTCATCCGATTCCACTTCTTCATTTGTTGAGGCAAGCGTTATTCTATTTCTTAGGCAAGCTCCAGAAATACAGTTCCATTTTCTCACTCCTAATGTCTTGTATTTGTGCACTTATATTGTCCTCTCTTCTTACTGGCTACATTGCATGGTCAAAAATGTTTTCCTTTGGCACACTGATAAACATGAAGCACTCAGATGAGTGCTGTGGAGCAGTTTCTGACAGACGTTCCAAAAACGTGTTAGTTATTTTGAATAACTTTCAACTCTAACACATCTGTGGGTCATTTAGCTTCATTTTAATATACATATGTTTAATTTTGTTATCGCTGTACAACATGATGCTATTAACATTAGTAAATGCATTCCTATATATTTACTGTGCATTAATACACTGAGAATAAATGTGTTCATCCAAAAGCTGAAGATGTTTGCTTTCAGAGGCTTATATGGAGTTTGGATGAAAATAAGGTTCAAACTGTTCTGAGACCAGTGAAGACAGACACTGGAGGTTAAGTCATTCACTAAATAGGGAGCAAAGGAGAATGCTATAGCTTTCTATGCAGCTAAGTGTATTCACTCCTGTTTGGCAGACATGGGACAATGATAATCAGTACATAGATTCGGAATTTATAATCCAAATAGTTATTTGAACATGATTGGGTGATTTTATGAAACTAGCCATCACTTTTAATCAGAATTATGTATTCATCTTTCTAGACAATCAGCTGTTATGTCAAAAACATGAATAACCAACACACCTGGACACATAATAAACTATCCATCCATCCATCCATCCATCGTCAACCGCTTATCCTGCGTACAGGGTCGCGGGGGGCTGGAGCCTATCCCAGCTAACATTGGGCGAAAGGCAGGGTACACCCTGGACAGGTCGCCAGTCCATCGCAGGGCCATAATAAACTATTTGCTGAAAAAATATTTTTTGCTTTAGCTTGATATTTCTTAAAATGTCACAACCGCTGTCCACAGATGAGGACATATATTTTTAGGAAAACTATTTGCTCTAGAATTGTATTTTTAAAATTGTATTTATTTATTTATTTTTACTTTTTTATTTGGTGCTACTAGTTAAAAATCAAAAAGTGAAATGGAAAAAGCACACAAGTCACACGGGGGTCTCAGGAGGATAAACATTCAAAATAGTAATCGCCGTTTGTTGTATGTGTAAACACACTCAATAGGAACTTTCACATATACAGCCTTAACTGTTAAATTTAACAACATTTTTCTATTTTAGTGTGTAAACAGGATCGGATGTTAAAATGATCTGCTCCAGCAATTTGCCATCATAAGAAGGTGAAACATATCCAGAAAAGTATATAGATGCTGTGAACACAGGTGTAAAATGAACGGTTTGAGAATGTACAAGTTAAGTACACCTAATCTATGCTGTCAAACTGGACAGAAGCCAGGACCTATATAGGACCTATATTTGTACCTCTAGTTAAAATGTATAACTCATTTTGGGAACATAATTGTACTCTAATGACCTATTGTGTAACTTTAAAAGTACATATTATATTTTGTTAGAATATATAGTTTTCTCATTGATATCAGATCTAGCCTTTAAAAAACATGATCAAAGAAAGCGCATGGTGAGTGGTGTTATATTTCTGGCTGACTCAGAGATCTGTGAAGCAGGAGGCACTTTCACCTGGGTAAAGTCTCATTCAGTGAAAGCTAATCCTTACGCAGTTGATGTCACCTCTGCTCAGTTAGGAGATTATCGGGTTGAGCTATTTCTGGAGAAACAGGACTAGCTGCCCCATAATCTTAATAGAAAAGCTTGACCAGCCCCAACATGGTGGCCACTGTAGACAAGTAGAGACATGTTTAACTCGCTGCCATCTCAGGACTCAAGGTGAGGATTGATTTAATGTGCTTTTCACAACAGTAATGATTTGACTAGGTGCTTGAACACCTTTCAATAATCGCCTCTGAACTTGAATGGATCGGATGTTCTTGTATAAACCAAAGAGCGCAAAGGATTATGAATGGATGCATGAATAGCTGAATGAAGCCATCAGATGAATGAGAAGAGCTTTTCCAAACTCGCATTGTGCTTGTGCATTTGTCTGATTCACACAGCATTAAGTGTTTTAACAGAAATATTAAACTGAGGGCATATTCTCTAAGCAGGCCGAAAGGTTTAAATAGAAATTTTAAATAATCCTTTCTGTTCCCTTGCATACAGTTGTGTGTCCTTTGAGAATTCACAATGACATTGCTGACCTTAGATGCTAGAATGGGAAAATCAGCTGTTATTTTTCTGCAGTTGCATGAATCCTGGGATTTCCCATTTCTATTACCACATGAAGCACACTGGTTCTTTTTGAAGGTTAAGGCTAAATGAACGCTGGGCAGACTGAAGCAAAGTGCCTTTGCCATTTGTTCACCATGATGTGAAAGTCATTTAGACTCAGCAGACTTCCTCCATATAGGATATTACTGTAATTATGATATTGTCAGGGCAGGGTAATGTCCAGAAGTGAACATCTCTTTCAAAAGGGCAGGGCAGAGGGATGAACCTCAGTGTATAAATGCACATTAGTGAAAGTGCTTATAAAGGCAGATTAATAAATCACTATTTGGACCTCACACCCTTTTTCACAAATGAATGTGTCATATCAGATACTTTATGGAAATAAATAAATATATGTTTAAATAAAAAGACATTGCCTCTGATTTTAATCTATATCAAGAGTATACATTTACTGTTTCTTACTTACAACTGCAAGAAAATTAATAAGTACTAAATTATAAATTTGGCAAGCATTCTATATTTCATATTAAACAAGTTGTGGTGGGCCAAGCCGGCAAAACACAATAAAATTAGCAAAGAAAGCAGCGTTGAAAACACAATAGTCGACAACACAACAGAATTAAACCATATCACAATGGAATAGCCATGGTGCAAATTACAGTCCCCCTGAATGCAACAGGAGACCCTCTGGAAAGCTAATTTGTGCATTCTTGGGGGGGTCTCATTTGAAATCGTGATTATTTAAATACAAAGTTTAACACTGCTTAAATTCAATTCGACATCAAAATTTTTCTTTCGGTGTGATTTTATAAAACCTGATCGGAATCAGAGCTGATCAGAATGCATGAAACATGACCACCAGCGAAGTGGCAGGCCTACTGCAGTCAGCAGCATCTAAACATTTAGGAGTTTTTAGAGACTTGCCAGTCAGACACATGAGGATGTGTGAGACCAACAGTGTGCTAAAAAACAAAATTACAGGGGGCTTTTCTTTTCCACCAAAACAACATAATTTTTTTTTATTTATTTACAAGATGCGCCTAATGAGAAATACCTGGAAAAATATTTTATTTTATACCTATGTATTATAATGTTTAATGTTACCTGTGTTTCAAAAATCAGTTACTAAGTGTTGGCATCAATGACCCCCATCCCCACGAGGGAAAAAACGGCTATTCGAATAGCCACAGCATAATAAAAAGAAACGAAACAATGGAATTAAGGGAAACAGTCTGATCACAATGTGAATTCAGCAACTGTTGGTCGAAAGTTCTGCTGCTGAAATCGGTCTGTGCTTACCGAAATTCATATCTGTGCTCTAAATTGTGTATGAACTTCAGTTTCCAGGTTAAATGTCCACAGAGTGGTGCCAAAATCGAGTTGTATTTTTAGTTGTAAATGATGAAATACAGTTAACAATAATGCATAATTCAACCCTAAACAAGTCAGTCAACCGCATTGCCTTTCAAAGTATACTCTTTTGACCGCAAGAAAATACGAATGCTTTCAATGCATGCACAATATGACTGCTTTGTTATAGTGGCTGAGTTTGGAATGGCATTCTGCCCATACTACTCTTACTATTTTAGCCATATATTTCTATGGCAGAAATAGTAAGAGTAGTATGGTAGTATACCATTTCGAACTTGGCCATTCTTTTAGTACAGTCAATGGCTGGCGCATGTGCAAATCGCCTCTAGTGCCAGCTGGGCCTGCTTCGTACCCGTAGGTAGAAGGCGCAGCACAGGGTGTGGCTGGAGTGGCTTTCCCCCGGAAGAAGGAAGGCCAGGACCTCAACGTTGCCATGGTCATGTTCTCGCAATGAGATCATGGCCCAGACACGTGAGGCAGCGCCCCTGGCCGTCGGAGGCGGAGAGATAACGACCGCATCCAGGAAATACACAAAGACGGAAAGGCATCTTTAAAAACACACATCTTTAAAAAGATGTTCACGTCAATGTGCTGCTCTAATAGAGGAAAATATACTCTTTGCAGAAATATATATCTTAGTAGCGCTGTTGAAGCACCCAGGGTCATAATCTACACTAGGCGTGCAGAAGGAGAGAAAGCCGCTGGAATGCACCATATATCCAACGGCATATGCTTCTTTCTGAGGTGGGATCATACACAAACGCTAGGGCCCGAAGAAAAAATCTGAATGAGTGGCTGCATTCCAGCTCCTTTTATACCCGTATGTCCTGGGAAGTGGAATGCCTATTCCACTCGCCAATTCTCACTGGCCTTTTCTCAAAGATTAGAGGTGTTTGGGGCTCTCAAGAGCAACCCCTAGTGTCACTACATCGACACAACGTTGAGTGAGTGACAGAAGGGGAACTAAAGGTTGCAAATGTTACTCTAAATTATTTGTTTTTAAATCAATCATCAGAATTTATTACAGGCAACACATGAATATGTTCATCACAAAATGTACAGGACAGGAAGAACAACATCTGCTTGAGCTCAAAATAACTTCTAACGAAACTGATGCTAAGCTGCACAAGTATGTAATGTCACAGATTTGATATACACTACCGGTCAAAAGTTTTGAAACGCTTGACGGAAATGTTTCTTATGATCTTAAAAATCTTAAATGTTTGATATTTGTTTTGCAGACAAAAATATATTTGTGACAACATATTAAATAATTTCATTTTAAAACTAAAATTTAATTAAAAATTTTTTTTGATTAAATTGATTACTATTAATAATAATTATTACTTAATTAAATAATAAAGAAAAGCAGCCACTAAGTGCCCAACATACAGTATATATATATATATATATATATATATACCACAGTTAGTTCCGATCCTCGAACCTGATTGGACGAGAGACATTCCATGAGCACTGATGGTCTGACAGCATCAGCACTTGGACGCTTCACTGTGTGCATCACTCCACTTGTGTTCATGCTGTTCAAAACTAAAGTGTATCTGTTAGGTATATATATATATATATATATATATATATATATATATATATTCTATAAATATGTTGTGACATTGCATACTTGTGCAGGCCAGCATCAGTTTCATTAGAAGATATTTTTGAAAAACTATTCTTGATAGCATAACCACATATCCTGTCCTGTACATTTTGCTGAAGAGCATATTCATTTGTTGCCTTTAATAAATTCTGATGATTAGGCTCTGAGCTCTGGAAACAGTGGACACAACCCCACATGAAGCTCTTATAACCCTATGTTACATCTACGGCATAAAGTAAAAAAGTAAGTTCAGCATTGTTCTGCAAAACACTGAAGTCCAATGAAGATGAATGGTAAACAAATGAATAAAAGATATATACTGCAGTTTTAAATTGCAATAAACAAGAATTGCAATATCGTATCATGACCCAGATATCAATATAATATTCAAATCAAATCAAATCACTTTATTGTCACACTACTGTGTACACGAGTGCAACAGCAGGTGAAATTCTTGTGTGCAGTTCCGAGCAACATTGCAGTAATGACAGTGACGAGACATAAACCACTTTACAATAACAACATTTACACAACACAATTTACATAACAAATGTACACATACTTACACAACAATTTACATATCAAATGTACACAATACACACAATGTAGAATACACATACACTAGATAAGGGTATAAATATATATATATATATATATATATATATATATACACTAACTGAATTGGGAGAATATATTGACAGAGTGATGATTAATAAAGTGCAGTGCTGATTGTTGATCGTGAGAGATCATGTGTTCAAAAGTCTTATTGCTTGTGGGAAGAAGCTTTCATGTAGTCGGGTGGTGCGAGTCCTGATGCTGCGATACCGCCTGCCTGATGGTAGCAGTGAGAGCAGCCCATGACTCGGGTGGCTGGAGTCTCTGATAATCCTCCGAGCTTTATTCACACACCGTCTGTTATATATATCCTGGAGGGAGGGAAGCTCACCTCCGATGATGTTTCTGGCCTTTGCAGGTCTTTGCGGTTGTGGGCGGTGCTATTGCCGTACCAGGCAGTGATGCAGCCAGTCAGGATGCTCTCTACAGTGCTGGTGTAGAACCGTGTGAGGATGTGGTGGTTCATTCCGAACTTCCTCAGCCGTCTCAGGAAGAAGAGGCGCTGGTGAGCCTTCTTCACAACGGCCTCAGTGTGGACGGACCATGTGAGTTCCTCAGTAATGTGGACACCGAGGAACTTGAAGCTGCTGACTCTCTCCACCGGTGCTCCATTAATGGTGATGGGGCTGTGTTCTCTGTCTTTCTTCCTGAAGTCCACCACAAGCTCCTTGGTTTTACTGACGTTGAGGGAGAGGTTGTGCTCCTGACACCAGCGTGTCAGACTGTGCACCTCCTCTCTGTAGGCTGTTTCATCATTGTCAGTGATCAGACCTACCACCGTCGTATCGTCAGCAAACTTAATGATGGCATTGGAGCTATGTGTCGCCACACAGTCATGTGTGTACAGGGAATACAGGAGTGGGCTGAGAACACAGCCCTGTGGTGCTCCAGTTTTGAGGGTCAGTGATGAGGAGATGTTGCTGCCCATTCTAACCACCTGACGTCTGCCTGACAGGAGATCCAGGATCCAGCTGCACAGCGAGCTGTTTAAGCCCAGAGCCCGGAGTTTCACATCAAGCTTGGAGGGCTTGTATTGTGTTCCAAAGCTAGAAGTATTTCTTAACCTTGTTTGTCGGTCATGAAATTGCACCTGGCAGGTTTACCATTCAACATATGTTGCACAAAAAGGACAATCTGCATGCTCAACATTCAGAGAGAAGTATCAATATCAAGCACCTGACAATTCTGTTCCCCTAGATGAGATGACAATTGTGCATATTAATGGACCATCAGTGACAGCTCTCAAACAGAAGAAAGAGGCTGGTAAATTTTCTATTCTAATGTCATTAAGGTGGCGCCAATCTGACATTCAAATATTAACCTCAAAAACAAAAAGTGTGAAGTTATATCAATTCAATTCTGCTGTTAGAATGAACTTTGTGGTACACAGTAAGAGCACTTGCAGTCAGACTTTGTGAATTATTGTTTGTTATTCCCATTACAATTAGCTGTAAATTGCCTTAAAGTAGTAGTTCAGGAAAAACTTAAATTCTTTCATCATTTATTCACCCTCATGTCGTTCCAAATCCATACGACTTTCTTTTGTGGAACACAAAAAGAGAAATAGTGAAAAATGTACTTGGCTCTATTTTCAATGAAATTTCAAGGAATAGGGAATTCTGCTTTCAAGCTTTAAAACAGATGCAAATGCATCATAAAAATATAATAAAAGTAGTCAATACTAATGTGTGTACCACAGTATATTCAAAGTCTACTTAAGTCATACGATAGTGTGGGAATAACAGACCAAATTGTTATTTACTGATAATCTTCCTCCTCAGTGAGCTGTTAACGGTGTAATCTCGTCAACAAAATTAAATACTGTCAAAAATCGTCGTTAATAATAACAGTAACGAATACAAGGTGAAAAAGACACATCATCAGATGCAACATATTGTCAGGATACAATTTTATTTCAAACATACTGTTAACAAAAATATGACAGGAAAAAATAATACTGCAAGATATTAACAGTGTACAAACAGAAGAAAATTTGAGAGAAACATCTGTTTTTAGAAGAAACATCTAGAAAGAATTGATTAAGCTCAAAACATGACAATAATTACAGACTCTTAAGCATAGAGTAAAAAATTAAGTAGCTTAAATATGCTGTTAATTCAGTAGCTCTGATAGTAGTATGTAGTAGTATGTTTTGTATTTTGTATATTTATTTATTTTTTGCATTTTTATTGAAGTTTAATACATGTTTAAATTTATAAACGTTTATACATTTTTCTAAATCTTTCTATATTTGATTACATTTTGGGCTGTTACAGTTTGTCACTTTTTTGACATTTTGCACATTATCATCATATAAGGCTTCTATATAAAATTTGCTATTTTCATAGACCAAAATAGATGCCTTTTAAGCCGAGTAAAATGAAAATTACAGTATTGAATATGACGACCAAATATTGACTACATTTTAATTACATTTTCGTCAAAAGACTAATACTATGAGTAAAACATAAAACTGTGAAAAAATTAACACTGGCTATTAATCAGAGAACTTCTGCAACCAATTCATTAATCTCGAGAACCTTTTCTGTCAGATTCAAGAATTAATCATTAATCATTATATGTTTGGTGAATCAGATAAGCTGATTAATTGAAATTAATTGACTCAAAAGAATAATTCATTCACAACTCAGACATCAATACTCTTCTCATGAACTCTCCTTAATGCACCAAAAGGGGGCTATGGCGGACATCAATATTTTCAGTGAATAAAAACTTATTTCAGTCTGTTCCCCATATAAAGCTATCATATGGCTTCGGAAAACTTGGAATATAGAACGCAAGTCATATAGAATATGTTTATGGTACTTTATGTTGCTTTTGCCTAATTGTTTAAGCTAGAACTCTCTAGTCCCAAACATTGTACAGCTGTTGACATAATGTTAGGTCGAAACCCTTCTTTCAAAAAATATACCAAATTGAAGCCAAGAAACACAAGCGCATGACTTCGTGCATCTGCAATACAGTCCAAGATCTTGTACGGAGTCAGCCCAGAGTCAGACTAAAGTCATGTATATCAGCAGCTGAGCAGCAAGAGACTGAAAAATTAAAAAAAGATAGAAAACAAAGATAAATTAATAATGATGGTGGAGCCCACCAGCAGCAAGAGTGTGTTGTTGCAATATTGATGAGATCTGAATAGGAACGAGTCTGAATTCTATGCATGTCTGTGAAGAGGCTCAAAAGCATCATGAAAAGCTTATTATTGCATATAACATATATTGTTACCTGCTTATTAATCTACATAAGGCTATGTTTGCCTCGCAGACAGTCTATTTTGGGAAAGTCAGCAAGCTTTTACCAAAAAAACAAAAAAAGATACATAAAAATGTTGTTTATTCTGCAATGTTTGCTACAAATTAATATGTTTCCTCTAAAAAAAATTTTGGACATTTCTTCAAGGATATAGAATAAACCACACAAGCTTTGCATTGCAATTTCATGTGCTTGGGTTAGCTTTCACAAATTCTAAATCAATATTTGATGCACCATCCTTGACATGACACATCACATTTTTTGTAAAGCATATACTGTATCTGGCTTGTACAATATAACCCAACCCATAAAATGCTGAATTATTTATATAGAAAAGTGCTGAAATTGTTGATGTAAAAATTGTGTGAAAAGTATTAAAACAAACATTTACCAGTTCTTGTTGAATAAACACGAAACTTTTGAAACACAGCCTGATTTACTTTGCCTTGTTACTGGGTGCAGAATAGATACACAATGATTTCTTCACTGATTATTATGTAAGTGGTAGCCACTTATGACAATGATTATTGATCCTAATGAATTAAATTGTTCTAATGTGACCATTTGTTCCTCTCTTCTCTGACACTAAGATACACATTCACCCATCACTGCAAACCTCACATCAAAAACCTACACACATACAGACAGAACACAGAAAAGCAGTCAGATTAATAACATACAGCAAATGACACAATGAGAAGATTCTTAATGGTCATTTGCTTCATATTGCTTTGCAGTATTTTGTATTAAATTGTCTCATAGAAATATGGAAGACATACAAAATGCGAAGAACTGTGATGAAGAACTCCATCCTTGCATCATTCTAGCTGGAAGACTTAGTGGTTGGGAATAACATTTTAAACAAGAGGTATCATATTTTAGGCATAATAAATTCCTGAAATCCAAAATGAATTATAAAATAATGTAGTAAGTAACTCAGAGTTGTTCAAAGCTTTCTGTGTCTTAGCTTTTTTATAATTTTTTTGACTTTTGATCAAAGAGACTCGATCTTTCCTTTCCCTCTTATAGTTAGGATAGATGATGGTTACAAAAAATAGGAAAAACATCTGTAGAATTCCCAGTGACTGAAGTGATTATGAGAGCACACAGAGTTGCACTCTTGCTGTTGCCAATGGCATGATGTCAACAACAAAAAACAGCACATGATCTGAAGGTGTTTTTAGGGTAGAAATAATACATTGTAGGATATTTGGTATGCGACATTTAGGAGGGAACTTTAAATTGACCTCATTCTCACACCAATATATGTAAGGATATTTGGTATGCTAAATTTAGAAGAGAATTTAGGGTCTTGAAATATGTGAGCTATGAACTAAATAAAACTGTCCTTATTGTACCTTATTAGGTAATGAAAAGTATAATGGAATTAGTCACGTTTGACAACCGTTATTATATAGATAAATGACAAATAACTAGATTATTTGTCTGAATAGATTCTCCACCATTAAGATCGTAATACAACGTCTCATATCAGCTCAAAATTGCTACTGTAGGGAATTAGCTTTAATAAGAGAAGTATGATTAAGAGAAATATGACAATAATATTACTCATATAGTTATAGCTTTGAAGCGAAATCTTTTAGAAACAGGGATGAGAATATTTATCAAAATATACCACAGTCAACATATCATTAAAAGGGAAACATGAATAATTAATAATAACTCTGAATTAACATTAAAATCAATCGTCCAGCGAACACAGTATTGATTGTCTATCAATTCTCAGAAAGGATATTTTTCGTGGCCACACAATAATAACTCTTTCTTAGCATGTAGCTGGGATCAAATCATTGAATTTTCGTTGATTTACAAGCAGACCAGAATCAACTCGCAAGAATGTACACAAAAGTTTATTTAACTAAAATACGAACACATAGCTAATCTAAACAAAAACATACACACTCATACATGGGAAAGGGACGAATGAAAATAAAATGAAACTGGCACACAATAGGGGAAATGCAGTTTTGAAAAGAGTCATTTTGACTATCTGAGAGAACCATCGAGCTCTTAATTTTAAAAGCACCTTTTTTTACAAAGGGGTTTACAACTTACACTAAAACTACGTTCGCAGGAGAAAGGCTTGATGGTTCCTTGGGTCGATTGTGTGGAAGTTGCAACCAATTTCTTCTGTGTTGAATGAATAAATAAGGATGAACTCTGGTGTTGATTGACTCTATGGTCCAGGTAGTTGCGCATGGCTTGAGGTGTTGAGTCCGGCCAGCCTGCAGGCCACAGCAGCAGAGGGAAGAGAGACTTAGGGGAAAGAGCCAGGGGAAAAAGAAGATACATCAAGGAAAAGTGGAAGTGGTTCGACCAAATGGACGCTATCTAAACCGGCAAGTAATGGGAGGAAGAGTGCCCTGGACTCAGCAACGATGGAGGATGGTATATTTGTTACGTTAACTCTATACTCTGCTTGAAAGCTTCACTTTATTTAGTTGACCAGCTACTGGAAGCTTGCTTCTAAAACAACCAGGCCAATTTAACTATTACACTTGTGTAAAATCACCATGCAACAACTACTTTATGCAGCACAATGAGCTAGTAGTTAACAGCTAGCGGTTGTGTTATTGTTTTGGTCAGTTTGTGTCGTGTTTAAGATGATGTCACGGCAGTAGAGACGGCGCAACTATGATAATCAGCCTATAATCCCACCCACGTTGAGGCGGCACTAAACTGCAGTGGAAATGCAAGTGCAGAAAAGTAAGGCGAGTAGAGTTGAGGCGAGTTGAACCGTAACGTGCAGTGTAAAAGTGCCATTAGCTGCCAGAGGGGTCGTCTGTGGCTACTGCGGTATCAGAGTAGGTCATCACTCTTGTGATGACAGCAGAAAGCAGACCTGCGGGAATGATAGATGCAACACTGCAGTGACAGCGTTCAATAGCTACAGTATGTATCATAGACATGCAACACTGCAGTTGCAGCACTTGAGAATCATGTATGATAAAACTCCCACAGGCTGGCCAAAGTGGGATGGAGGAATCCCCCACACCCCATGCTCCCAGTCAAAAGAGTATACTTTGAAAGACAATCCATTCCACCAGCCACGATCCGATACCAAACGCAGAAAAGCCAAGAATACCCAGGCCTTTAAAGGGACACAGCTACATGCATTTTGAAATGTCACATAAATGCTAGAACCGTTTAAGGGATTAGAAGAAAGCTGTTTACCTCACCTAGGTTTCTGCCAGAGAAAGTGGATTATAAAACCATGTTAACACAAGTTCTTACAAGTTAACCCCCAATTTCCACCAACTGCGGAACGGCTGCAGATCCGCTCCGGAACGGCGGCGGAGTCAATTGGTTTCCATTAAAGTCAATGTGTGTATTTTCACTGACTGCGGAACGTCTGCATTCCGACTCCGTCCCAGCTCCGGCGACCGCAGCCCTCCGGAGCAGATGCGCATAGTTTCTATTTTTGCCGTATGCCGGAGAGCGCCGCAGGAAGTCGAGCACAGAAACAAAATAAAATATCCGGTAATTTTCAAAATAAAATACCCAGTGCTCACGGCGGATCGTATTTCCCTGCACTACACCATGGATGAGGAGATGCTGATTCTGGAAGTACAAAATCACCAAATCATTTATGACCCGTCGCATCCTTTTTATAAGGACAACCTTAAAAAGGAAATGGCGTGGAAAACAGTAGCAGGAGTAATGGGTGTGGATGGTAAAGTCACTAATTTTGTCCAATAAATGCAGATAGAAAGCAAATAGTTTATCCATGTACTTGTAAAGGCATTCTCTAGCTATACATGTTAAACCCATTAAAAATTTTGAATTAAGCAGACATTGCAGGGTTGTTTGATTTGCATGAATAACTTTATTTACAGGTATTAGGTTATGTAATGAAGTAAGTTGAATTTCAGTTAAACTATAAATATATAGTTTATAATATATAGTTTATATATATATATATATATATATATATATATATATATATATATATATATAAATAACCATTTATTTAATATTGGGTTTGACATTTGCTAAAGTGGAAAAAAATATTGTACTTGGTTGAATCACAATCTCCGCAAAAAAGGGAGATTAGCAGGTCAGCACAGAGTTGTTTCCCCTCCACTCCTCTGGATGGAAACAAACTGTTGCTGGTTTTGTGGTTCTTTTTAAAAACTACATCCTGTTATATTGCGCGATCATACGTAAATTCGCAAGATATCGTGTGTCCACGTGACTTCAGCTGTCAGTCATAGCCGCAGCCGTTCCGCAACAAATCCGGATCTGGTAGGTATTGAAGGACGGCGGAGCACGGATCCGAGACGCAGCGGAGCCGATCCGCGGCTGTTCCGCAGTTGGTGGAAATTGGGGGTAAGAGTGTGCATGCAAGCATGTGAGCTTGAGAGCACTGGGGGAATCCCAGGGTATGACGTAAGAGGTAAACCCCTACTGCAACCTTCTTTGATTAATATCTAGTACAGTCACAAGGCGGGAAAATAATTTCTGTAAGTGAAACAGAATTTAAGATGGGTCCACCTGTGTGTTTGTCCAGAGCTGTAATGGGAGAGGTAAGTCCATATCGTTAGAGGATATTAACCTTATAATGCATTGTGCTGACAAGCCAAACAACCTATGGTATGCAAATGTCACATTTTTCATGTATGATACAATAGGGGTTTTTTTTAGGTATATCTCGGTTTCTAGGTAATCACCATTCCATTCCATTCATGCCCCCCACCACCACAAAAAACTAAAAAAAATTATAAACATAAATAAAATTAGAAAAAATCACAGAGCTTTAAAAATTCTTCCCTCCATCAAAGACATTTACAAAAAGCACTGCATCTGCAAAGCAACCAGCATTGTGGATGACCCCACACACCCCTCACACAAACTCTTCACCCTCCTGCCATCTGGCAAGAGGTACCGAACCATTCGGGCCCTCACGGCCAGACTGTGTAACAGCTTCTTCCCCCAAGCCATCAGACTCCTCAATACTCAGAGACTGGACTGACACACACACACACACACACACACACGTGTCCTGAGTTGCACTTTAATTATTGTCACTTTATACCTGGCTGCTACCTCAATAACTGCTAGTATGTGCATAAAACACTATATCATAGTATGTTATGTTTACTTTTGGTATTTTTAGAAACTTTTTGCACTACTGTATATTGGTCGGCGCTGCACTGTCTCTCACTGTGCCTATTGTCCTGTTCATTTTTAATAATTTATTGTACTGTCCCGTACTTTTTGCTCATGTTTGCACGTGCACTTTATATAGGTATTTTTATTTAGTCTGTGTAGTCTCATGTGGTTCTGTGTTTGTCCTATGTTGTTTTATGTAGCACCATGGTCCTGGAGGAACGTTGTCTCGTTTCACTGTGTACTGTACTAACTGTATATTGTTGAATGACAAGATACTTGGCAGATACTTTTTATAAGATATATTTAAAGTGTGAACTAATATGTCTGTGGATTTTCATATATGCAGCCTGCTCTGTCATTATAAAGATCTCATTATTTTATATGATATCATTTTACCATAATTCCTCAGACCCAGCAAAAAAGTTTTTACAATTTCCCCTTTTAAATGTCAATATGGTATTTGGTGCATAAAATACATGTGATGGCCAAACTTTCAAACATTTGGGATCTCTGAAAAACCCATGGAGTCCTCTGATAATACTCCAAGATTTACCACTTTAGCATGTATGGGCTAAGAAAAACTTAAATAACAATTGTCCTACACAAAAATGAATTGCTTGGCCTCAGGAGGATAATGACCTCAATGTATAAAATGTATAAAATATGATAAATAATAATAATAAAAAAAAACTCTTTATGATATCTTTTTATAATCTCAGCAAAAAAAATAAAATAAACGTCCTCTCACTTTCAATTGCTTTTAATTTCAGCAAACTTAACATGTGTAAATATTTGTATGAACATAAAAAGATTCAACAAATAAGACAAACTGAACAAGTTTCACAGACATGTGACTAAGAGAAATGGAATAATGTGTCCCTCAACAAAGGGGGGACAAAATCAAAAGAGAGATTGCCTGCAATGACAACAAGCTTAGTCTGAATATGCTGTGACACACCGCCCCAGACCATGTTGGGCCCTCCACCTCCAAATCGATCCCGCTCCAAAGTACAGGCCTCGGTGTTACGCTCATTCCTTTGACAATAAATGCGAGTCCGACCATCACCCCTGGTGAGACAAAACCACAACTCATCCGTGAAGAGCACTTTTTGCCAGTCCTGTCTGATCTACCTAAGGTGGGCCCATAGTCGATGTTGTTGCTGGTGATGTCTGGTAAGGACCTGCCTTTCAATAGGCCTACAAGCCCTCAGTCCAGCCTCTCTCAGCCTATTGTGGAGAGTCTGAGCACTGATGGAGGAATTGTGTGTTCCTGGTGTTACTTGGGCGTTTGTTGTTGCCATCCTGTACCTGTCCCACAGGTGTGATATTCAGATGTACCAATCCTGTGAAGGTGTTACATGTGGTCTGCGACTGCGAGGACAATCAGCTGTCCTTCCTGTCTTCCTGTAGTGCTGTCTTAGGCGTCTCACAGTACGGATATTGCAATTTATTGCCCTGGCCACATCTACAGTCCTCATGCCTCCATGCAGCATGCCTAAGGCAAATTCATGCAGATGAGCAGGGACCCTGTGCATCTTTCTTTTGGTGTTTCTCAGAGTCAGTAGAAAGGTCTCTTTAGTGTCCTAAATGTTTATAATCGTGACCTTAATTGCCTAACGTCTGTAAGCTGTTAGTGTCTTAATGATCGTTCCACAGGTGCATGTTCATTCATTGTTTATGGTTCATTGAACAAGCATGGAAAACATTGTTTAAACCCTTTACAATAAAGATCTGTAAAGTTACTTGTATTTTTACAAAATTATCTTTAAAATACAGTGTCCTGAAAAAGGGAGTTTAGTTTGTCAAATGGTACATCAAACAGTTGAATGCAAAAAAAAAAAAAAAAAAAAAAGAACAAAAAAAAAAAATAGAATTTTCTGACACTTCTTTCACATGTCAGGCTTTACAGGATTCAGTTGGAAGGAAGAGTGTCCAATGTATGGTTAAATGAGCTGCATAGCAAGATTTCAACAGCATTTCAGCAGAGAACATGATCAGTCTCAGGAACGTAAGATTTCAGAATGATTAGAAATCGAAATTACAACTCCACAATTATTGATATAACTTGTGTTATGATAAGGAATGAGTGGAGTGAAGCCAGAGCAGATACCATTGTGGAGGCAGCCACATGCTCTAGTTTACTCTGAGAAAAGTTATGAGGAGAGGTGTTGAACAGAGAAAGGTAGCAAGCACAGGTAAATAGGCCAGAACAGCTGGTATGTGAAGAGGCAGCCTCACGCCACGGGCTGCTCTGAGATAAAGAATCGTCGCCAGAGCGGGGGAAGTAGCCACGTATATATATACTGTGTATATATATATATATATATATATATATATATATATATATATATATATATCCTTGGGATATGATAGGCAGGCCTAGATAAGGAAGATCCTCCCAAACTGGAACTTGCAGTCATGTGCAGTCACATAAGATGAAGACTCCATCCATATCATATCAGTAGTCTAATAAAAGCTGTTGACATGTTGAGTTCGGATGACCAGTCGAATACTAATTATTTTATCTCAGTAACTGGAATAAATTAATTATGACTGACCATGACTAACGCTTTTCTAAAATGGCATGTATCACTTTTATTATTAATATACAGAATTTCAAACCAATAAAATACAGGCATCAAATTTTCGCCAGCCTCCAATCCAATACTTTATTTTAAGAAAGGAAACATCTCCAAACAAATTTGTTTGTTCATTTCCTATTTATTTATGAAAAAAATAAATACAAAATGACTGATGTATCTTAATAACTTGTAATACATTTCCCTTGTCTTGTTCCAAACCATGATGTTTTCTTGCTTCCATGGAACACAAAAGTTATTTTCCTATTAAAAAACGTTTGTGTGCGTGCGTGGGTGGAGTGTGTGTGTGTGTGTGTGTGTGTGTGTGTGTGTGTGTGAGACAGTAGCAGTAAATCCTTTTAAAGTGAGGATGTAGTGGAATAACTGGCTTGATGAACTTCTGTGACTCTTGGGCCAAACTGTAATTCTCAGTTGATGCTGTACCTCATTGAGATGGGCCAATGTGATCTGCAAGGGGTCTTTAATATGTCTTATGACTCACAAATCATGCTTTCCAACTGCCTATTTGTTTAGATCATTATTCATATCTTCTGTGGACATCAGAATGTTTGTTTCAGTAGCAATAAGCCTTTGGAGGGTTGCTGGGCAAAACTTTAGTGCATATCACTTTACACACACCTCGCAGCTGTTCAGTGTGTGGAACATGGCCCATCAATAATGTATGGCTAATAATGCACACTTTGTCCATAATGTACAGTGGAACTGTTAGAAAATGAGAACACAAATGGAAAAGTTTTCTTATTGATATTAATCAAGAAAAACTCTCGGACACATACAGTGGCTTCAAAAAGTATTTGGACACTTATGCCACATTTGAAAATATACAAATGCCTTTACATTAGATAACAAAATATCAAATCAAGTGTCATTTATTTTAAAGATAAATAACACAAGCCCTTTAGTCTGGAATTTGGAGGGAAGACCAGAGAAAACCAAGCAACTGTGGTGTCAACGGTCCTTTCGGAATGTCTTATTAATCAGAATCCCGCTTTTCTTCTCAGTATCTCTTTCACTTACTGAAAACATTTCTCTGTTTGTTACCATTTACTCATGACGTTTTAACTGTGAAATCTACTGTATATGTGTCTCTCACCCAATCTCTGTGTATGTCATCACATTTTGTTACTAAATGTCACCAGTACTTGTCGCTTGTTTAGGAGAGTGTCTCTTTTTATTGTGTCTGAGCTGCTGGCTCTAAGCTTTGGACCAATTTCTCATCCAATCCATCATTATGATGCTATATACGTTGCTTTTGATGCTATAGTGGTGACTTATTTTTTTTTCTATCTTATCTTTTTAACAATATCCTTTATACAGTATGTCAAAATACTTGAAATATGATACATAATGATACATATGATCCTAAATAATATACCTGGAACAAAAGAGAAATGAATATCAAACCAAAGCTTATGGACTTCTACATCCTTTAGTGCAGTGCAGTATGCTAACATGACCTATCTAAGAGTGTTATGGTCAAAGAGCAGAGCATATCATAGGATCTATCTATGTAAACATCAATCACATTTGCACCAGTCCAATTTGAGACCGGCTTCACATGGGAATGATTTTAATTAATGTGGATTGCCCTAATTAGCCTCTTTGTGACTGTCTTAATTACCCGGACAAAAACCGGGACACCCCAATCTGAATTAGCTTCATGCTAGAGGATTCTGAGCCTTATTTTTATGCAGCAAGGTCAAATGTTTCCATTCTGCTCTTCTTGCATTAATGAGAATGAATTTCATGTGTATTGAATTAGATTTGACAGAATTTTGTTCATTTGCTAATCTCTGCCATTGGTCTCCAGGGAGTATTTTTGAAAATAAAACTCAATAAAAACTAGAGATTTGAAATTGCCTGAACTATGCTGATGGTGAAAAGTTTCACATTGTCTTAGGAGTAATGGCCAAGAAAAGCCAATAGTGTTGAAAACCTATTTTCTAGGTACAATAAATGCATTAGGCTTTACGCACAATATTCTGAATTTCAATTTCATCCCAGGCTCACAAAACAGAAATTTGCAATAATACAATATCAGAAAAGCCTCTGAACCTGAAGCAGAGGATTTGAGGAGCTCCTGAAGTCAGCCTGGCAGACAGCAAGAGACATTACACTTTAAGTCAAAACAAACATAACTCGACAGAGCTGATGCGTGAAAAGTCGTATGCCAAACAGCCTTTGGCAGCTAAGAAGCTTTAATTAAATGGAGATTGAAGAAAGAGAAGCTTCAGCAAAAGGATTGAGCTTCCATGGCAACAAAGTTGGGATGGATTAATTTATGTGTGTGGGATCTTAAGAATTTTCTTGCTCTTGCTCTCTTTGCCCACATTATGAGAAGTTTCAATAAAGGCATCAATACTATTGGAAAGCCTTGTCACCCAGGGCTACTCATTGGTCTGAAGATACAGCTCATCAGGCACTGTGGATTTGGCTATTGGTATGGCCTAAATATAGCATCAGCGCCGGTAACATATGAGGGCAGATGAATGGTCCCTGGAGTAAATAAGTATTTTAAGAGACATTTGGGCAGTAGATATCTAATAGAAATTTTGGTTTAAAGCAGTAGAGTGGATTGGGGTTTGAATTTAATTTAAGTGCAATATTGTTGAGAGACTTTTAAATCCAACATAATGCCTATCATCGATAACATTTTCTTGTTGACAATGTGAACTTATATTAAAGGGATAGTTCACTCAAAAATGAAAGAACTGTTTTTATTTAATTTTTGACATTTTTGCATCAGATCCATCAAAGGGTTACTTCAGGATTTAGCATTAAGCTTTGTATCAGTAGAAAACCAGTAGTATTTTCGAATTACCGAGCTCATTATTTTTAGTCGGGAAAAAATCCTCTGATGACGCAAAAATCGTCATTTTGCGTCATCGGAGGATTTTTGGGCCAGAGGCTTAAAACTACAGCCAGTATTCCGCATGTTTTCACCACGCCCATATGGGGCGGGATCTCACTCACAGAATGTGAAGATAGTGTCAGCCATCTTTCTGTAGAAGCTAAGAAAACAGGCTCTTGCTCTGTGTAGAAAGTTTGTATACAAGTAGACTAATCACGATGGCGGAAGGTAGTTTTGAAGTTGAAATGGCAGAAGGGGATTTCGAAGATCTGTTGCAAGAATCTGATGTTCGCGGCTACCTGTACGAGCCGCAATACAGCGATGAACAGTTGCGGGAGATGGAGGAACAAGAGGCAGCCGGAGCAGCTGCTGTAGCAGGGGAGAAAAACTTGCTTGGTGGTCAGGAGGAAGAGCCCGGCCAGACTCGAGTTGGGGCGGACTGGTGGTGTCAGTGCTCTCGCTGTGCGCCTATGGAAACAGATAGAGAGTCCTATTGCTGTTGCAAATTTCAGCGATGCCATTTTCTTCTGGACGAGATCGCTGAATCCGCTGATGAAACTGCACCGATAACATGAGCATGTATAACTGAGCACCCAAGTTTTGTACCACACATGGACAGGGGAGTCCTGGAAACTTATTTTAGGATCCCGAAGATAAATTTGAAATGCCAGCCAAAGCCCGCAGGGACAAACGGACGGCTTAGTGTAAAGTGAGTATTTTGTTTGTTTTTCTTTTTGTTACTAAGACGTCATGTACAGAGTTTGGACACCCGGAATTATAATGTTCTTCCCGCGTAGTCAGTCAATTTATCAACTAACTCACGATTTATAGAGTCACGATGTATCAAAGCAAGCATAGTTGTATCATATTTTCAGATACTGCCGCCTGTAACCGGTAGGCGTGGTTTGGGAGTGGCCTCGTAAGGGCAGCAAAGCAAGTGCATTCTGGGAGTTGTTGTCTTTCAGCCACATGAGTAAAAAATACATTTTCTGCCTTTTCTCAGTCTAGAATGCTTCAAATTCAAAAATAATTTCACATTTATACTATATAAATGACCAATTTTAAATACACATTCATCTTCCCAGAGGTGAAGTATCCCTTTAACAGTACATTTTTACTCCATTAATGGTTAGGTTTAGGTTTGATGCTTGGGTTGGGTTGGGAGGTTCTGTTTATAAAATACATTCCTCTACACTGTATTACAATCTGTACAGCTGAAAACTCACTTCTTAACTCGCTTTTGGTGCACCTTTGTGGACATTTCAGTAAGCACAGACATATTTTAGCTTAAAGGTGAAGGATGTCACTTTTTGATGTCAAAATACATTCTACTATCCCAGTTTATTGTTCATTGACAACTATAAATTGGCCATTCTGGGCATATGGTCTTATGAGCACTCACTTCTGGTATTGCTGTCATTTGACTCAGCACTTGACAATGGCTGAAGATAAGGGGAAATAAAAGTACCATTTAATTTTATGCTTTTGAGAGCCATTTAAAAACAATCTGTCACTGGAAAAAGATGTACTATAATGTAATTCATGAGTTCGCCTGCCCATATAATCTTTGAGTGATAAAGGGTTGTGATAGGGTGGAGGGCAGGTCTTTGCAGTCGTGATTTTACCCCTTATCAGGCTAATCAAGCCTCCAAGAGGGATAAAGGCAGACTGCGTATGGTGGTGCGACAGAGAGAGAGAATGTTTACGGCAGCTGTCCATCCTATGTGTGTGTTTGTGTCTTTTGGTTTATTTCTTTATTAAATTATAATTTATATTGTCAAACCGGTTCTTGCCTCCTCCTTTCCATTGAACTCCTTTACACTGGTGCCGAAACCCGGGAAGGAGGAGGGATGCCGTAGTAGAGTACTCGCTGCTACCATCCACCCCAACAGAGCAGCCCCAGCCATCTTCCGGGGGACGGAGGAGCCCGCCCACCTGGAAACAGTGGAATGGCCAGCGACCGCAAGGAGAGAAGGGGCTCACTGCTGACCGCCTGGAGCGGGAATCATTTCCATTGAACTCCTTTACAAGTGTAAACATATGTAGCTTGCTGTCCGCAAAGGAGGGGCTCAAGGAAGAGTTTCGGCTCAAGCTCTAACTTTACAACCCTATAGGAATACTATATATAGAGAGAGAGGAAGCTAGGGGAAGGAACTCTTAGAAGATTGAGGAAGGAGATGGGGAGGTGGAGGGATGCCGGAAAGACTGTCGCTAGAGTGAGGTAAGCGACAGTTATATACTCAGCAGCATGCAGGTTGATTGGCAGATAGATGAGCAAGCTCCTTCTGAACTTTTGTTTAATAACTCAAATTCATGAGTTTGCTTGCCCAAATAATTTTTGAGAGATAAAGGGTAAATGCTTGTGGCTTGCTGTCCGCAAAGGAGGGGCTCAACACGAGCTCTAAATGTACCCCAAGAAAAACACCTAGAATAAAGCACAGCAAGCACATGGATAAATCATGAATACTTTATAGATGATTGTATCCTTAGACGTGTATGCGACCATGACAAATAATGCTGTAGTAGAACCGTTTATCAAGCGCAATGTTTAATTCATTCAAATGGAAGAGCCTATATTGCGAATGGGAGGGCACACACTGCGATTCGAACGGGAGAGCCTGCGACCAATGCACTGAGGCTCACACTGCATTCGAATTGGAAAGCCAGCCAGGCATTCGAACAGGAGGGCACCTGTACAGCACATTTGCGCTGCTTTGTGGTGTCGAGGGAGTTTGTTGCCTGACCCGAAAGACTCTGCAGTTGTGGCACATGGACAGCACATTTGTGCTGCTTAGGGATGTGAGTAAAACCAGAGTACAATCCAGTGGAAGGAATTTAAATGGGCTCTTGCAGAAGTAATTACTTCTTGGAAGTAATATCGATGAAACCCCTGCAGATGGTGCAATTTCAGGCATTTCTGCAGTCAAAATAGTTATATTTAGCTGAAACTTATACTAGGAAGACATTTCACAACCCTGTGAAATAAGAAATAATCTGTGAAAAGTTTGATCCATGGCCACTGGAGAGTGGGCTGCACTTGCAAAAAAAATTCAGACTGCTAATTCTTATTTGAGGGGAAAGCATGCAGTCAACATTTTGGAAGCATGAGTATAGATAGAAGAGAAAATAAATATTAGAGACATTTAGAAACAATAATGTTACAACAGCATACAATTGTCTAAGAATAAAGAGCTGCAGCTCTGCACTGCACACAGAAATGCAGGACAAATGGTCATCCTGGGAAATAGAGCTTTAGAAACAATGTGAACATCAGCATAAAATTATCTGATAAATAAAAGAGCTTTAGAGCTTTATGCACTGCATACGGAAATGGGAGCTGAGTGGGGAGGGGAATCTTGGAAAACATAGAGGACCAGACTGGGCTGGAGACCATGGTGGGACCGGTGCAGGATCTGGAGTATGGCGTGGCTCAGGAAAAAAGGGAAGAGCTGATAGCTGGTCTGGTGAAGCAGGACGTGGAACGTGGCCTGGCAAGACAGGACGTGGAGGCAGAGACCCAGGAGGTGCAGAGGTGGCGGCCATGGCGACTTGACGTGGCAGGGTGGCCGTGGCGACATTGCAAGGCGGGGCAGCATGACTAGCCATGGCAAGCATATTGGCTTGGTTTGGCATGGCAGGCAGAGCCATGAAAAGTGGAGCTGTGGGAGGCTCAAGGGGCAGAGCCATGGAAGGTGGAGCCACAAAAGTCTCGAGAGGCGAAACTGGAGAACTTGGAGCCGAGAAAGTAGCCGAAGACTTGAAGGGCCAGGGAGGAGCCAGAGGCACTAAGGACCAAGGCTGCACCGGAGGCTCGGAGGACCAAGATGGAGCTGGGGGATCGGAAGACCAAGGTGGAACCGTAGGGATGGAGGTCCCCAGTGGAGCCAATGGATCGGAGAGTCATTACACAGCCGGAGGACTGGAGAGATAAGGCGGAGTCAGATGACTGACAGACTAAGGAGGAATTGGAGGGATGAGGAACCAACTCCAGGTCTACCAGCTCAGTGAGAGCTGGCTCTGGGACAGATGAGGCTTGCAACACTGGCTCTGGGACAGACAATGCTTGCAGCACTGGTTCGTTGGCCGTGACAAGCGTGGGCATTGGCAGGCATGGGCTCGTGGACCAGAGGCGAGCCTGTGGCATGGCATGGAGCAGACTGAAGCTTGGCTGTGACGTGGCATGGAGCAGACTCAGGCATGTCTGTGACTTGGCATTGAGCAGATCAGGCATGGCTGTGACATGGCATGGATCAGACAGAGGCTTGGCTGTGACATGGCATAGAGCAGACTGAAGCATGGCTGTGACATGGCATGGAGCAGACTGAGGCATGGCTGTGACATGGCATGGAGCAGACTCAGGCGTGTCTGTGAAATGGCATGGACCAGGCTGAGGCGTAGACATGGTCCGGGGCAGAAGGTGGCACAAGCTCTGTGACCATGAGGTGGTCACTGTAGGAGTGCATAGTTCCTCATAAGCCTCTCCTACAGTGAAAGATGAACCATTCAGCTGCAGGGCAAAGTTGAGGTATTGAGTCAGATTGAGGGTAATCCGATGGCAGAGACCGACTCATTCAAGCCTGCATGGAAAATGTCTTTGAGGGTGAACTCATTAAAATCAAACTTGCAGGCCAGAGCGCAGAAGTCCTCCACATAAACTTTAATGGAAAGGTTCCAGGTGGTTTTCCTGGTGTAGACGTAGTAGTTGAATTACTGGGTTCATTTTGAAGGTTGAGTATTTTGTAACGATGCATGCAATGACAATGACAGGCATACGAAGACAATGAACGAATTGAGACAAAGATGATGTGAGAACCCAAGTGCAGTTTATTTACAAGAATAAATTTCCCAAGATGAATATCCCAAGCAAACCAACATAAACAACTCGACTAGACTTGACTTGACTTGACTTGACTTGACTAGACTAGACTAGACTAGACTAGACTAGACTGAAAACATGAAAACCGAACAACGTTACATTAACACACAATACTTGACAGGAGACGATGGCAAACATGAGGGCTTAAATGCACTGACAAATGTAACGTGACAACCAATCACAAGACACTAAAACATGAACCAATGAAAAGACAAGACTGATAACAAGAAAATCAAACAATGAACCAATGAAAACAAGACACATGAACAGGGGAAACACATGACATGATCACATGAGGGAACAGGAAATCACATGACATGAACAAATGACTGTAAACAGGAAATAAACTACAAAATAAAAGACATGAACACAAAACATGAACAAAAACACATTTAAACTTGACATAAACAATGTTTTAGTCTTGTGAAGCAGCATCTCTAACATTTGTAAGGTGATGTATGTGAAGTCATTAATATTTTGTAATCCCCTTTTCAAGAATGGCCTCATAACAAAGAATTCTATAGGTCTCCAACTCTGAGTCATGTTGACTTACTATGGGATATGGTGAAGTTTGGGTGAGTAGAGATTGGAGAGGGTTTACCTGATGTATTACATTTTACACATTTTATTTATGTCTCTCATAAACACAGGGAAATATACTGGCGCTAAATTTTTCTCTTTGAAGCAATAAAGATTATTTACATTTTCTTTTAACAGTTGTAGCAGTTAATATGACTCAGTGTTAGTCTGTTCTTTCTAGAAGGGCCATCTGAATAGACTCTTGAATGATCTTCACACCATATGATCTGGAAGCAACCCAGTGTACAAGTAGGTTGCCATGGTGAGCATGGAGAAAGGTTCACCCTGATGGAGACTGACTCAGACAAATTCGAATCAGGCAAAAATTAGCAAGGAGATTTGGCTAGAGCAATCTAGAACGGGTTTCCAGCACCTCAGAGTAAAAAAAAAAAAAAAAAAAATATTTTTTGTATTTGTTTATTTGTTCTTCATTTAGCATAATGCAATCTAATGCACCCCCATTTCTGATACAGTGTATACTGTTCATCCACTGTTTGATATTTAGTAGCCATTTTGCTTGATTTATACAAAATTACCTTATATACATGGTGGGAATATGTTCGCATCAAAAGCATAGAGCATACCACATGACCGGTATATATTAAGTGTTGTGTTATTTATCCATATATGGGTCAATGACACTCTTTTTCTATTAAATTATTCAAAAATACATTACATGCACCTCTTCTATGATGAGGTAATGATTTTATATTATTAAAAAAATATATTTTATGTTTTTTGTAGAAAATGTTAAAAAATGTGTGAAACCAACATGGATTCAAAGATTACATTTGAACAAACTTGACACATGTGTTTTCAGTTTCATATTGCCCTCAAGTCTCTGGTGACTTAGAATAAGATTAAATGATTATAAAAAATTCCAAATTATTACTGGCTTAAGATGCATAATTTGAGTGACCTCAAAGAAGACATGTAGTGTCTGTGCACCCAGGGTCGCTGTTATTACATTAGCCTCTTTTGATGAGCACGACCATATGAGGATAGCGATGCAGTCTGTCATGGAGTGAGGATAAGTCAGCAGTGTTAGGGGTAGATGCCTGTTGTTCAGATCAAACTCACAGAGACATCAAATAACCCTGATTTCTTGGAACAAGCATTTCCCACATAGAGCGAATTGTGACTCAACAGTTTAAATGTCACTGGGAGGTGAATGAGTGACCTTTACAGCACATTTTGGTTCTAATAAAAAGCTACTAAAATTAGGCCATCAATATACCATAATTGTTGGAGGATATGCACAGAGTCGCATATCTGGGGGCAATTTAAGTCTGTCATCTCCCTTGGTTGTGAAGCCCAGCTGGTTTTTATATGTTTGACTACATTATGATTTGTCACAAGGCTTTGGATCATCACATAAATATGTTAGCTTTAAAAGCAAACTGTTTGACATCAAAACAAGCGTCAATGGCTCACAAAATGTTGTTCTTTAAAACGTCAAGGAGTGAGGTCCGTCAGGCCAGAAGAAAATTTAGGAATTCAACTCAAATTCTGTGTGGATGCATGTAATTCTGGGACACCCAGTCAATGAGCAAAACATCTGGAGATGGGTAATGTTAACCCCCTCCGCATCATCAGACTGGTCCTGACTGAAAAAATGGATGAAGAGAGTTTTTCAAAATCATTTAAAAATAGGTAACACTTTACAATAAGTTTCTATTTGTTAACATTAGTAATTGCATTAGACCAAAGTCTACCTGTACCTGTAAGGCAGGACTTCCTTTTCTACATCCGCCACATTGGGTGTTCCAATTTCTGCACCATTTTAATTCTTAACAAAAGTTTATAAATAAAGATAACATTGTTTAATGCATTAATTAATGTGAAATAAGACTCCAGTGGTTAAATCTATATCTTCAGATGTGATATGATAGGTGTGGGTGAGAAACAGATTAATATTTAAGTTATTTTCCGTATTTCTTCTGCTACTACGTCAGTACATTAGTACATCAGTATGTCAGTGACATCCGAACAATCTCAATGCTGATAGGCTTTCGCGACAATGCGTCATGTGGATTTTTCGCTCGAGTTGAACATTTTTAACTTGCACAAATACGCGAATGAAGAGATTTTGCCCGTTTGAGTCACGCCATTCGCTTCATTCGGCCCCTTGTAATCGCGTATGTGAATGCAGCATTAGTGAGGCCAGCAGGGGGTGCTCACCGTGTGGTCTGTGTCGGTCCTAATGCCCTAGTATAGTGACAGAGACACTATACTGTAAAAAGGCACTGTCTTTTGGATGAGACATTAAACCAAGGTCCTGACTCTCTGTGATTATTAAAAATCCCAGGACACTTCATCATGGCCTCCTAATAATCCCCATTCATTCATTGGCTCTATAACTCTGCTCTCTCATCTCCAGCAATAGCTGGTGTGTGGTGTGTGATCTGGCGCATTATGGCTGCTGTTGCATCATCCAGGTGGAAGCTGCACACTGGTGGTGGTTGATGAGAGTCCCCTGTTCACAATGTAAAGAGTGTAGTGTCAGAAAAGCGCTATATAACTATAACATTCATTCATTCAAAGTGGAGATTAGGGTTAGGTAAAATAAAAAATTATTTAAATATTGATCTGTTTCTTCCCACACCTATTATATTGCTTCTGTAGATATGGATTTTTATATATAAGATATGGATACTGGAGTTTTATGGATTACTTTTATGCTGCCTTTATTTCCTATTGAGCCTTCAAAGTTCTGGCCACCATTCACTTATGTTGTATGGACCCAGAGAGCTGAAATATTATAAAATAAATATCTTTGTTTGTGTTCTTCAGTAGAAAGAAGGTCATACACATCTGGGACAGTATGAGGGTGAGTAAATTATGAGAACATTTTCATTTTTGGGTGAACTATCCCTTTAAGCTCACTGTTTGTTACACACAATGAGTTCATTGTAATGCTATCATCAATGACCTCCATAGCAGGTGAAGTGATCAAGGGTTTTAGGTCATTCCATTTCAACCCACTGCACAGTTCTGGCAGGAGTGGGCATTTGAGTAACTTAAGCAATGACGTACATCCAAGTCTATAAAACGGAGTCATGTTAGGTTTCAGGAACAGACAGTTTATAAGCTGTAGACATTTATCTTTATTTTCTAAACATTTTAATTATGTTATATAATTTTAATAAAACTTATTTAGTAAAAATTTGAGTGACCTTGCAGCCCACTTGGAGGTTTGCTGAGGACCCCTAGTTGGCCCTAGCTATTGTTGAGAATCTATATTCCATGTGGTACTCTTTACCCAGTAAGGAAGTGAATAGTTGATTTAAAAAATAATTTTTCAGTATTATTATTATTATTATTATTATTATTATTATTATCAGGGATGTAAATTGAACACATTAATTCAGTGTGATTACATAAATAATAACGCATTAAAAAATGTACGCAATTAATCATGTCCCCTGACCGTCATAAGGAATATTCCTTCCATTTGAGCAATTCAAGCTTGAAGTACCGCCAGTTTCCTCCAGGGGGCAGTAAGCGAAACTTCAGCTGTATAGGCAACGCGCAGCTTATACAGAGAACAAACCACACTCATCAAGAGCAGACATCACAAATAGAAACGCTTGTGCATACAAATACAGCTTGATGGAGCGCAAGTCCGAAGACATGGATCTCACCTGTTTTTCTAAGTTTCAAACTTTGACACAGCGACCTAAAAACGGTATGTTTATGACGCAACGCAACCGAGACGCTCCAAGTAGGTGTACATTGACCATAGACAAGCCCATCAAATAAATCTCAGACTGATTGACAAATTCAGTTGAAAAATTAACTGTATGCCAATGATAGGATTATGTTCAATAATGTGGAAATAAACAATATATTGCATTCTAAAGCCACTTTTTGAATTGTCTTTTTTTAATGCTTTAATTGTGTGCCTAAATAATGTCTGTATGATTTGTATTATAATTGTTTTATTATATATTTTATTTAGAATTATTTAAGTATAGCTATTTATAGTTATTTAATCATTATATATTTCATTATTGTTATTTGAGGGGGTTGCTCAGCAAATATTTATATATGTGATTAATTGCGAATAATTCGATAAATTAATCGGCATACCATCGAATTTATTCAATTAAAAATATGACTCTATTGACAGCCCTAATTATTATCTTTATTATCAAGATTTTAGATTAAAAATGTATATGAATGTTTTGGGGAAAGTGAACATTTTAAGGGCCAATTTCAACATTTTATTCTTCATATTTCATGGTCCCATTCCTTGACAAATTAATCTGTAAAAAAAATTCCATTGAGTTATGATTATAAAAGAATGAGTAAAATGCTGTTTAAAATGGAGCTTTGCATGTCATACAACCAAAAAGTGTTTTTATCTTTACTTTCAAAAAAAGTATTTCATTTCAGACCCAAATATGGATAACTAAAAGAACAATTTCCACCGAGTTTTCAAAAAGACAAGCTACACAGCATGTTTATCTAGATTGAATGGAAATCACTGCAGCAGAGCAGATGCTCCTTGTGGACCTAAAAACCCAAAGCAAGCCACCCACCACTGCCCCGTCCACCCACAACCTGACCGCAAGTTTAAACCGAGGTGTAAGAAATAGTTGTCTAAATGAAGCTTACTTTGCCAATTCTCATTATAAAACTTAGACTTTGCAGCAGGTTAACACATTCAATTTTCACAGAGTCCTCTAGACGTGGAAATAGAGTGAGTTCAATTATAAAGGTGTTTGTTATTAAAAAAGAAAATCCTGTTCTTTTGCGAAGCCCAAGTCAAGTCATGGATGATTGCTCTAACAGTGCTACTTGGGCTCTGGTTACTATATGCAGACAGCAGTAAGCTGTTTCTAATTTAATAAATACTGTAAAGATTGGCCATAGATTGCCCACACCAGGAACAACTTCATCCTGTTACCATGGATACCTCTTGCTGGCCTCTAAGCCCAGGTTCAGCATAGCGAGATACTCAAATAAATGAATTAACCACTTTACATTACAATAAATTATAAAAATAAAGCTTGAGGTTACATAAAATTTTTAAACACTACAATCATATCGGAACATAATCAAGATATAAGTTTCCATGAGACTCAATTCTGCACTGACGTCTGCTGAAAAATCACTGTTATTTTTTTAGAAAAAGGTAAATGGAAATCAATGTGCTGCAGTGCATGAGCTTATTGATTGGATATGCATGCTTGCTTATGAGACATTTCAGTATAGCTGTTGTTAAGAGAGAGGAGCTATCTACCAGTACTTGGTTTCTTCTACCACAGTGTCACCTGTTCAGGCCTGTCATCAAGAACTGATCGCTCTGTCTGCATTTTGGCGAAGCTTGATGGATCTGTCAGGACCCATTTACTCTCAAATTGGACTGTCGGTCTTGGTCCATAGGAGTCCTGACATTGGTCTGATTAAGAGATGTCTGTGTTGGGGCAGAAAGTGAGAGAACACAGTGAGAACAAAGAGAAAAAGACCATATTCTCGCTTATCTCCTATGTGCTCATGCATGTGGATGCACATTGTCCCGTTTAAATTACCTTTAAAGTTAGACATCCTAGCCTATGCATTGCACTGTATGACTGATGCACTATTTCATGTATAATTCCTATATACTTCAAATGGAGTCTCTCTGTTCTTTCCTCTACATCCATTGTTTGCAGCCAGCGGTGTCCACGGAAAAGATATTCAGGATATAAAGCACAAAGAATTTAAATGTTTCTTTTAAACTATGAAAAACCTTTTTGAATGAACATTAACTAATGATCTGATAAGTATTATATAATGTAATATTGTTTTTAATTAAAGTTACTAAAAAGTGTTGCTAAGAAAATGTCTTTATACTGGGGGTTGTAAAGGTTAAAAACTGCTGCCCCACACAGACTTTCAGTCATTATAATGTGCATAGTTGTCACACATTTTGTGCCAGTGAATATTTTTTATGCTGGTATATTTTTGATATTCAATTCCTGCATAGCCACACACCTTAACGTCTTGGCTACAAAGATGCTATTGAATACTTTCACCATTGTTGGCCAGGAAAAAAGATAAAGTTCATTGAACACATATTGACCTTTTGTGCGGGGCAACATTTTTCCAATAGCAGGGCATTTTGTCACACTATATAGGGTAAATTGTCACAATTAGAACCTGTTTTAAACTGGTGTTGTTGGTTTAACTTGAACCACCATTCCAGCCACCAAAACAAACTCTACGCCTCACTTTAAATCTACTCCTGCATTAAAAAGGCTATTAAAGGCTATTTAGCAAATTAAAATATATATATATTATTTTTCTCCCCAATTTGGAATGCCCAATGCGCTTTAAGTTCTCATGGTGGCGTAGTGACTCGCCTCAATCTGTGTGGCGGAGGACGAATCTCAGTTGCCTCCGCATCTGAGACCATCAATCCACACATCTTATCACGTGGCTTGTTGAGCACTTTACCGCGGAGACCTAGCGTATGTGGAGACCCACGCTATTCTCCATGGCACAACTCACCACACGCCCCACCTAGAGCGAGAATCAGGGACGTCGTTAGGCCTATTTTAGGGGGGCTGAAGCTACCCCAAAATGTTCCTAAGCCCCCCTAAATGATAATAAGAACAACAATAACAATTCGATTCATCAATAACCGTATCCTCATTCATATTTAGAATTAGACGCAACAAATGACATATATAATCCAGCTACAAAAAATAGCCGAAAAGTCGGAAGTTGGACAGAAGTACAAAGAGTCGTTGTGCTATCAAAATGATGCACCGCACCGTCTCGTTGCATTGGTGTGAACTGTGGCAGCTTTCAGAGCGTTGCAGACCGGAGCGCTGCAAGTAACTGGAGGATTCATCTCGTCTCGTCGTTACTCTAGTTTGGTCTGAAAGTTGAACTCGCTATGCACCCTCCCGCCCACACACACCGATACACATGCTAATGGTGAAAGGAAGATTGGTAAGTGTCGTGATACAGAGTGAAAAGTTGTTTTTAATCACCTGCTTACCTTTAGCTACGTTTTCTTGAGGTAAAGGAAAGGGGATATTTTGGTTTGCTATGGAAAACTGTAGTCTAGCTAGAGTGAACAAGCAAAATACAAGAAATGGTTAACTTAGCAAGCTAATCACAACTCTTTATTCTTTGCCAATAATATAACCTATCTCTATAATAGGCATATAAAACAATATCAATCCCCATAGTATGTTGTTGTCACTGAAAACTAAATGTCATAGGGTCCCTGTTAATGCTATTACCGTTGTATCCTTATTGTATACATCATTTGGCAGAATAAATCATCTTTATTTGAGAAACGCTCAAACCTGTGTTGTCATATTTCACTATGACCTTAAAATTCTGGTTCTTGGGTTAAACTGTATGCAAGCCAAACTACACAGCGAAATTACACTCTGATTGAACCAATCCACAGCGCAGTTACAGTAATTAGAGTAATTAAATATCATTCTGTGGACAACTTATCTTATATAGAGAGGAATTAGATATAGTATGCTATTACTTTATCATACATTTACATGAGCAGACAGATAGCATTTAAGTCATTGCTTATAGAATAACTCATCAGGAGCAAAGTCTGGCCTAAGTAAATGCCCCCATGCAGCTTTGATGTGTCTAAAAGCAACATTACAGTAACTTTTCTTTAACAGAGTGGAAATGGAAGAAGAGGATATGTCTGTCACGTTTTACTTGTTAACATCTTGGTTTCTTGACTGGTTGTTGACATAAGTGTAGCTCTAGATGTGAGTGCAAAGATTTTGCAAACGCAAGTTACAAATACCCTGGGGGCTAAGCCCCCCCTGTCTTCCAATCCTAGTGACGTCCCTGGCGAGAATAATATTATAGCGACCACGAGGAGGTTACCCCATGTAACTCTACCCACCCTAGCATCCGGGCCAATTTGGTTGCTTACGAGACCTGACTGGAGTCACTCAGCACTCCCTGGATTCAAACTCGTGACTCCAGGGGTGGTAGCAAATTCAAAATTAAAACAAGTAATTATTAATTCATTGTTTTCATTTTTTTATTTGCTATAAAGGGAAAGTTTTGCTAAAAAATATATCTTATTATTTAGTGAAGGATGACCAGAACTTTGAACCTGCAAAAATCTCATAAAAGCTGCATAAAATTCATCCATAGGACTCCAGTGGTTTAATCCACGTTTTCAGACGCTATATGTTACTTGCGGGTGAGAAACAGATCAGTAGTTACGTTTTTTTTTTTTTTACCATAAATCTCCAATTCAGCTTTCACTGTCTTTCACATTCTGAAAGTGAAAATGGAGAATTTATAGTAAAAAAAAAAAAAGGACTTAAATATTGATCTGATTCTGTAAGTGCTTGCATCGCTTCTGAAGACATTTTAAACCTCTAGAGTCATATGGATTACTTTTATGCAGCTTTTATTTGATTTTTGGAGTTTGAAAGGTCTGGTCACCTTTCATTTGCATTGTATGAACCTACAGAGCTGAAATATTAATCTAAAAATCTTTGTGGTGAGCAGGAGAAGGAAAGTTATACACATCTGGGATGGCATGAGGGAGAGTAAATGATGATAGAATTAAAATTTTTGGGTCAACTATCCCTCTGATGTTAAATCTCGAAAAATATCAACCCTATTGTTTTATGTGTGAATGGGTGATTGGGACAGTGTAAAGCACTTTGGTAACCTCTACAGTTAAAAAAGAGCTATATAAGCGCAGACCATTTACCATTTACCATATTGCTTTGGCCAACAAATACTATACTTGACAAGATATATTGTATGAATTTATGACAAACATGCCTTTGTCCTAAGGACACATTTAAACCTTGAATAAAATCTTCCTTTATAATATAGTTAACCCTTGCCTTGATGTATGTCAATATGATTTGATTATGTTCGCTTATTTACATAAGAGCTATAACAAAAATATTTTACAATTTTAAAATATAAAAATAATATATATTTTAATATGATCATGTGAATTATAATCATAACTCACTAAAATTATTCTTATTTAAGAGGGTTTCAACCTAGGTGTTTGATACCAAAATACAAAACATCTGCAAGAGAAAACATATATTTGTGGATTTGGAATGAATAGTAACTGTAATCATAAATAAATTATGTAATAAACATTCCCTTTAAAGCCAAATATTGTAGTCAGTCATTATGTTGGATTATAATGATGATTAACTCACTGGGGCCATTCCCCATCCAGTCTCCACATTTTCCCTAATTAATTTCTGCGGCTGCTGATAGAGACTAATTATTGTTATTAGTTGAAAGTCTGGCAATTACCTCACTATTACCTCATTGTCACAAAGGCCAATTCATTGGCTACCTTCAGAGGGGCATGAGACAATTGTTTTCAGACAGGATATTAAACATTAGCTGTACACCGATCTTGCTGCAGCCCATCTGATAAGAATCTGTGGAAAATATTTGCTAAAACAGTGGCCTGAATACATATAGACACATCAACACTGGAGACGAAATGATTAACTGAACCAAGGCCATGCTAAGGGTGGGGGTGTGCTTGTCTGTGGCAGGAAGTTGATGTGAGGTCACATTTGTCCGGTTTATATGACTGCAGTGTGCTGGTTCAAAATAAATCTTCCACCCAACCCTGTTTAAATAATGTCATATCCTGTTCAGTCTAACAGTATAGTGGTGCAACTACTGCCATAACTAGTGAGGTCCAATTGGTTTGGATGTGCATTTTAAAAGGGTTAGTTTGCCCAAAATAGAGAATTGTGTCATAAATTTACTTTCATTAATCTTTTTTTCTAATAATTTATTCATATTATATATTTATAGGTATATAATTTCTGAATGGTGACCACGGCTGTTCAGCAACATTGTCATGGCAATATTTTTAGTGAATACCAACTTCACTTTCAGTCTCAAACAAACAACACTATCGTATAGATTTAGAAGTCTTACGATGCTGTATACAGAAGATCATGAGTCCTATTATGCATTTATGGTGTTTTTGTTTGTTTGTCATTTTTGGAGCTTTGACAGCCTCTGGTTCCCATCCACTTTCATTGCAAGTAAAAACTTCTTCCAAACTTCTTCCAAACTTCTCCTTTTGTGTTCCACAAAAGAAAGCCAAATGGGTTTCGAAGACATGAGGGTGTATAAATGATGACTGAATTTTTGTTTTGGGGTGAACTATGCAATATTGTGTGCCTCTTTTGTGTTTGTCATATTATTCCACTCTATGAGACCTTATCAGGCCAGCACACGATGAACTGACTGCAGAACTTAAAGGAAATAAAAGTGAATTTTCCTGAGTGAATAAAAACATGGTATTCCCTTAGCATCAAATCAAGTTTCAGCATCACCATTGATTTGCAGACAGAATTCAATTTCTGCTTGAGTTTTATCACACATAATCTATTTTAAGTGTTTCCAGTGAAGCTAAATTATTTCTAAAAAGTATCCTCATTTATTTTGATTTTTCAGTCTAATGGGTGAATAATGGTAAAATAGCAACAGTTCATCATATATGTAATGTTCTATTTAACATCTAAGTCAAAATGTACTCTTTAAAGGCATGTGCTGTTAAAATGATTACATTGTTGCTATACATTTGTAACCATGAGTATTTGAAAGTTTATGGATTGTCCAAATTCTCTTCCACTATAAGTGTATCACTGTAACACAGATTTTTGCTTTTTTAAAGAAAAGGAGGTATATCTAAATAAATGTTTGTGGTAATCAACATTATGCCACAAATTTTGTCGATTGAGCTTAATTTGTATTAAACCTGGAATATTCCTTTTAATGCAAATAAAAAATAAAACAAATATTTGTTTTGTTCTAATTCAATCAATTCCCAATAGAGGTCTATTTAGCTAAGGATTTTCTTGTGTTTATTCAAAGATTTGAGAATAGTGTATTAATAAAGTGAGCCAGATGGCAGTGGTCCCTCCAAAGCACTTCTCCGTAGTAATAAAATGTAAACGATCTGATCTCTGATCATTCACTTTACACAGGGTGGACACGGATGGCCTCATTACCACGAAAGCATCTCAGAGGCACAGTTGCTTGATAGCCCTCAGGTTTATCACAGAAAGTGTGCCTGTGGTTTAGTTAGACTGTTGGTGCTGGGTAATTGGCTGAGCTGCAATGATTTTTGTGTTTAATGACTGCAGGAGAGCACTTAGCTGAATTATTTGTAATAAAGTTCAGAGGTCACATGCATCCTATTTGTTTTTTGAGACATTATATATACTAATAAACAAACTAATACACCGCTTAAATTTAGTGTTCATGCATCAATTATTTAAGGGTTGCTAAACATTTGTTTTGAACTTATGGTCACATTAACACTTTGCTGTCCTAGACTTTGAAATCATTCAGGATAACATGAGACGTTGCTGCCATCTAATGGTATGCTGAAGAGGTGCATGCCAAGAGCACAATAATTCAAAACAGTTGCTGCCTCCGAATATCCATACTTTCCTATTATATAGTATGCCAGAAACAGTATGCCAATGGAGTAGTTTATCCGAATCCACAGTATTCATGAAGCAGTAAGCGAGAAGTACCCAGATGACCTACAATTTCCGGTGAGATTCTGAAGTGTGGATCGACCAGACACTTAACAATCCCACAATCCCTCAGGAGCTGATGCGACGCTAATTGTAATTGCTATATATGCCAAGATATTTATTCCTTGTGCTTAAATGGTGCTTGTTTAACAACCTGAGCAGACAGTTTTCACAATTGTTGTTCTTATGTCATATATTCTGGTCACGGGACCATGCGTTCGTTCCCAGATGTTAGTATGTCTGAAATCTATTCATACTGCTCACATGCATACCTAATAGAATGTACTATTCATTGAATAGAGCTAACTGCGTCTTTCATCAAATACAGTACATATTGTGACAGTAAGTGATTTCGGATGCAGCTACTGTTTTTAAAACAGCACACTTTACACTGATTAGGAGACAGCCGAAGTACAATTATAATGTTTCCACCTTTCTCCTGAAGTGTTCCACGATTCGACTGTTTTCAATTTCCGGTCTCCAGTGTTTTCACTCGCATCGGCATATATTCTTAGTGGGTAATGTAACGTTTAAGTTATTACATTTGTAAAAAAAAAAAAAAATTCAAAAAACATGCCGATACTTCACAGAGTCGAGTTGACCGTTTTTATCGACATGTCATCAGACGATAAATCTGCCTCTCTCTCTCATACTGAGACTTCAGATAGACCCTCAAGGCAACGTCGCACACCCAAGCCTCTGGAGGAGTACATCTGTGAGAAATAAATTGTACATGCTGTCCTTGTTTGACATCTAACTCTGTATGTATGTGTACTTAGCTAATCACAGAAGCACACCACACGCTCGAAGAGTCCATGACCTTCCATAGATGCTGTTAGTTTCTCTTGTCTTATCCTCTTTTGGAATGTTCGGTGCTCCAACAAGCACATACTCTTTTCGTGAGCTAAATATCTCAGTTATAGACGTAACAAATATATAGGACTGCCTTATCTGATTTTGTTCCTGTACTGTTTCAGCATCAACAATTCCTTGTCCTTGGCCTTGCTGTCACTCTTCTATTGGTTGTTCTTTGTTCTATGAAAGATATAAATATTATGCTTGCTGTAATAAACTTTAAGTAGATTGAATGGAAGCACTCTGTGTGTTGTCGTTCTTTCTCCTCCCTTCATGAAGTCTTCAGAGTCACGGGCTCCCAACTGCATTTAACTGGGTATGTACTGAAAGGGACCAAGGAATTCTTGACGGCAGAAGTGTATTCTAGACTACAACGAGATCCAAGTTTATTCCTAACAACATCCTTGACTATAGTCAGCACCGACCTATCCTTTCCTCCCACTCTACCAGAAAAGAGTCAGAGGAGCAGAGAGGAGCAGCAGGGGGCATGACTAGTCAAGCACAACCAGCCTCCAGCCAGGGTGAGCGACCAGCCACATAACCCAAGCTCCCCAGACTTGAGTATGGGTTCACTGAGGAAATTATTGGAGTCTATATCTGACAAAGAGAAAGATGAGGCTGCTGACATGGCCCAGCTTCGCAACAAGCTTAAACAGTATGAGAAACGACAGCGCTGGTGCCAGGAGCTGATAGAACATATCACGTCATTCTTGAAGGAAGAAGGGGACGAAGAGGAGGATCAAAGTGTAGACTGTTACACCTCCTACAAGATCACCTCCAGTAAACTCTCCGTATCAGCATTCATCTTCAAGTAATTCTTCCCCTTTGTTACAGTCACCTGACATCAAGTTACATTTTAAAGGACAGTGTGCTAATTCCAGAACTTTGGGACATGGGAGTGCCACACAAATGAAAGTGAGTACTCCTACAACAGAGGCAGAGCAGTTTAATCCTTGATTTGTTCCAATAGTGCCAGCCGTTACTCTCACTTTGTACTCACCGGTTTCGTCAGGTATATTACCTTCTGTTCTACACCAACATCAGCCTGCGACAAGAGTAGAAACTGTGCCATTACCGTTCTTCAAACAGTTTTCCACTTATGAAGGTGCTAGGAAAGCATTTCAGCCCCAAGTGGAACAACAGCGAATAGCTCCCACGCTAACCTATCAGCATCCTAATGTGCTTTACGGCTATATAGAAGTGTCAGTACCTCAAACCCTTCATAATGCTCCCGTTCCCACATGGAACATTCCAGCCTTCGCTGCCCCTTCACGGCAGCCATTTAACCAGGCAATAATCAACCAGAATATTTGATGCCTCATCGCCCATTGCATTCTGCACCACAACCAAGAATTCCTGACTTTGTTAATGACAATGAAAGAGAATTCGCTAACCTGAAGTTAGCATTGGATAACCTCCTTGAGCCTCACACAGAGCTGGATGAGAAATATAAATATCACATCCTGCTAGACCACCTTAAACTGCCTGAATGTCAGATGATTGGGCAGCCCTGCCATCATCACCCATACCCATATTCAGCAGTATTAAATGCTCTTCAATTACAATATGGTCAACCACACCAGCTGGCTCAGAGTGAGATAGCAGCAATCCTCACAACACCAGAGGTAAAACCAAATGTTACTCGCAGCTTAAGGAGTTTTGCTCTGTGAGTCCACCTCTTAGTGAGTATGCTATTGTCTTTTGAAGGACCTAGAGGGATGGAGCTAAACTGCTGCTCACACGTTGATCGCCTGCTTAGTAAGCTACCCAAGTACCTAAGAGATGGATTCATAGAGTTTCTGCAGCTACAGAAGCTCAACTCCCCAAGCATTAATCCATATAATTTACAAGACTTTGCTGGATGGCTCCACGTCAAGGCCCAGCAGCAGAGGCTGTCCAGTAGATTGGTGCAATGCTATATCATGGTACAGCACTAAAAACTCTACAAACTCCCTCACCCTCAAGGTGCCTTAGAACAAAACCTCACTCAAGGTCAGCTGTCTCTTCTGTGCCATTAAAGAACACTATATCACTCGATGCAACAGTATCAAAGAGCAGTCGGTTGCTGATCTATGCAAGTGGATCTCAGAAGGAAAGCGCTGCTGGAAATGTGCTTTTACCCATGCACCTGAGATTTGTCATTTAAAGAAACCTTGCAGTGACTGTTGTGGCATTCACCTTCAAGTGCTTCATGGTGTGGTCCAAATTCATATGACCAAATTCATCAGCTACCTCTGAGAAACATATATACCTCATGCCCTCCATAGCATCAGGCAGAGTCCTCTTGAAAGTGGTGCCGATTCTGCTATAGTACACCGCAACTCAAAGAAATTAGACACTTATGCTATATTGGATGATGGAGCGCAGCTCACCAAATCCTACCCACTGCTGTCCAACAGCTACAGTTTAGAGGTGAACATGAGACTCTAGCCCTTCGTACAGTACGACCAGAAAATACTCACCTCAGTGGCTGCAAGGTGACCTTTGAAATCGCTCCCAGAAATAACTCAGAGAAAGGTTATCAAGTATTGGGAGCATTTGGGATAAAATCCCATGGGCAGCCAAAATCACCAATACACAAGTTCTGCGAGACATGGGCACTGACAGGCAACTGCTGAAGACCATCATTAGCAGGAAGTGTCACTACTTAGGCCACATTGCCCGAAACGACCACAGATACCAGCTATTAAAGCAAATCCTGCAAGGAAAAATTGAAGGGAAAAAACGACCAGGACGGCCAAAAACGACATGGCTCAGTAACATCAAAACATGGCTACAATTAACAACAGCACAAACTCTACACGCCGTGCTAGACCGAGACCAATATCATCGTGAAGTCGCAAACGCCGTTAGGCAGCACTAAAGAAGAAGAGGGAGCATTTACAGCTTTAGGTCTAGATCTAGTGGAACAGACATACCCAGATCAGAGACTTCAGAGAAGGTATGCACACCTAAGGGGAGTTCCGCTACAGCCATTTTACAAGGTACGTCCTCTGGTGCTCTTAGGATCAGATCATCAAGTTCATCTCATTACTGCCAAAGAGCCTATTAGGCAAGGTGCCAGAGGGGGTCCATTAGCAGTCTGTACAGCTCATGGGTGGACTCTCCAGTAGAAATGAGTACTGCAGACCATGCACCAGTGCAGCAGTTTTTCTTCCTCTCAACTGTCAACCCAGATGATCTTCTCTACCGAAATGTGGAAAGGTTATGGTAACTTGAGTTCAACCCTTTCACAATGAAAAACTGGTGGTCCGATATATGGAAGATAGAGGTTGTGCATCATCTTGAGTCCCGAACTCAGAAAGTCAATGTCAGAGGGGTACAGCATTACGCCACCCCTATTCTGTGCAGACATGGTGCAATTAAACTTAAAGGCTCCATACAAGCTGTACTTGCGAATTTGAGGAGCACTGAAAGGAGACTCAAGAAAGACCATTAGAAAGCCTCAACATATTCAGGGGAGATTGCTAAACTGATTGGGGCAGGTTATGTAGCCAAATTGAGCCATGAGCAAGAAACTCAGTCAGAGGAGGTGTGGTACCTACCCCACCATCTGGTGAGCCATAACAACAAGCAAAGACTGGTTTTTACTGTTCATTCAGACATCAGGGCCTATCCCTTAATGATCAACTCCTGCCAGGTCCTGTGCTTGGACCATCACTGTTAGGTGTACTCCTACGATTCAGACAGCATAATGTTGCTGTAAGTGCAGACATTAGAGGTATGTTACATCAGGTCTGTCTGCTGCCAGAAGACAGACCTTTTCTCTGATTCATTTGGAGAGACCTGCAGAGTGAGAACTGTTCAGATGTATATGAGTGACAAGTTCTACCGTTCGGTACAACTAGCAGTCCATGTTGTGCTATCTTCGTTCTGCAGCATCATGCTCACAATTCTCAAGCCAAATATCCAGGTTTGCTACAAACAGTGCAGCTCAGGTTCTACGTGGATAAATGCCTGACAAGTTTTCCTACTGTCTCTGCAGCCAGAGAAACAGTGGATCAGTTACGCAGTATGTTAGCAATGGGAGGGTTCGACCTCAGACCGTGGGCAAGTAGTCATCCAGCTGTCGTAGCTCATCCTCCAACTGAAGCACGCTCCTTAGTTACAGAGCAGTGGTTAGTTCATAAACGAATTGACCCTTTGGAGCCCACCCTAAGCCTCAGGTGGAACTGTGCAACTAACACACTTGGCTATCATTATCAGCCCATTGCTCATGCAGCACTGACTATGAGAGTAGCCTACCAGGTGCTGGCATCTCAATATGATCCACTGGGTTCATACTACCATTTATCACCAGAGCCAAGGTGATCATCCAACAGCTGTGGGATGAAAGGAGAGACTGGGATGACCCAGATTTACCGCCAGACCTCTAAGCCACCTAGATCAAGTGGGAAAGTGAGCTTGAACATATCAGTACAGTGTCCATTCCTCGTTGTTACTCACCAGCATCCATAACTACCACAGAACAGCACAATTACCTCCATGTGTTCTGTGACACCTCTGAACGCGCATATGGAGCAGTGGCGTATTTGGTAGTACATACAAAAAGCGACATTCACATCTCCTTCATAATGGCAAGATCGAGATTCGCTCCTAAGAGGCAGCAATGCATCCCTCCCCTGGAGCTTTGCGCAGCCTTAGCTAGAGCTCAGTTAGCCAAACTGGTGAGCGGTGAGATGACTCTTCCCATCGGACAGACAATCCTATGGACAGACTCCATGACTGTGCTGGAGTGGATTCTGTCAGACTCCTGTTGATTCAAAGTGTTCATTGGAACATGAGTCTCTGAGATACAAGAATTAACAGACCACAGATCATGTAGGTATGTAAATACATAGTATAACCCAGCTGATGACAAAAAAGACATCAGGCTGTCAAACATCATCAGCTCAACAGCCTGTCCTGTCAGCAATGGAGAGCTCATCCAAAGGTCTCGCAAATGGCAGATTTGCCTCCAGAACATCTCAGACTGCTTTGTCCACCCTTTTACTCGACTGGAGTTGACTGCTTTTGCCCATATCTGGTCAAGATAGGAAGGTGGGGGTTGATCTTTAAATGCCTCACTACTAGGGAGGTTCACATTGAGCTCCTTAATTCGATGAATGTGGATGCCTTCCTTCTTGCACTCCATCGGTTCATAGTCAGAAGGGGCCAACCAAACGAGATCCATTCAGATTGTGGCACTAACTTCCGTGGGGCGGATAGAGAGTTACGAGAAGCTTTTTCTGTCATGGAGCAGAACTGAAAAACCATCTTGTAGATTACTAGATCAACTTCAAGTTTAAACCACCCAGCGCTCCACATTTTGGTGGAGTATGGGAGCATGAAGTCCGCTCTATAAAAAACGCACTCCAGGTAGCAGTTGGGAACCAAGCAGTCTTGGAAGATGTTCTGTCCACAGGCTTAGTGGAGATAGAAGGGATCCTTAACCACTGGGTTACGCTGAAACAGACATTGCTTTTCAATCCTATCACGCCAAACCTTCTCCTTATGGGGCGGCGGGATGCATCACTCCCTCAAGTAGCCTATGCACCAGGACATATGGGGTGGTGGAGATGGCATCACTGTCAAATCATGGTAGATCAATTCTGGATACAGTTCACAAGAATCTACTTGCCTATGCTCCAGACAAGACAGAAGTGGCACAAAACTTAAACCCTGGAAGTAGACTCTGTTGTACTGATTGTTGACCCACAACTTCCTAGAGCTCAATGGCCTATAGGCAGAGTTAAAAAGGCATTACTCAGTAGTGACAGATGTGTGAGGACTGCAGAAGTTGTCATTGGTGGTAAAACTTACATCAGACCAGCTGCCTGTCTGATACAGTTGCCCACTCTAGAGGGTAACACTTAACACAAGTAGAGAATTCCCTTAATTACCCATTTGCTGCTCAAATGTGGGGGCAGCTGTTGTGAATTCTTTACATTTTCAGTTAAAAATTATTTTTGAATGTCTGTAATTTACGTGCTATATCTTGTTACGTAACTAGCATAGTAGGTGTTTCAAAACATGTATGGACTTAGCGTAAGTTCCGTATTTACTATGGTACATTACCGGAGTGATCAGGCTTCTGTGTTTACCGTTCACGTGCAGCGCTCGTAGGTGCAGGATAAAGTTTGTGGCAAAGTAAGTTTAACTCATGACTGTATGTGGTTAACAAATCGGATTGCTTGACTGTATCACAGCATGTTTAATTCTTGCTTCGTATTTGTCGCATTGTTGATGATTAGCAATCTATGTATAATGTTCATGCCTTATTTATATTTCTTTGTTCTTTTATACCACATTGTACTGTACAAAAGATTTTTTTTTTTTTTTTGAGGATGTAATTTACAGTTACTTCTATAGAAGTATGCAGATTATCTGTATTAATTTACATTGATCCTATTTATTTCAAAAACTACCTCAGACACACATTTGATTTGTGTTTATGGTTAAAAATGCACAAATAAAAGGCCAAGACCTATCTGATGGCTCCGACTCCTTTACCAGAGTTCTGCAGCGGTCAAAATCCTTACTTACCAGTTTTCAGTGGGGCAATCCCCAACATGTTAATTATTCCGAGTTATGACCTCTAACAACTGCACAAGTTGAGCATGAAGTACATTTTTACTCCAAGCAACATTTAAATAGTTGTTGTCCTCTGGATTGCTCATTTAGACCGTTTTTACTTGGCATCTGGAGACCAGAAATAGAAAACAGGAAATTAGAATCATCATGGCACCCAGTGGTTTCTCAGGAAAACTGTGGATATTTGTCTTTTATACAGCATTTGTGTGAGAATTTCTGTCATTGTAAAAATTTGCATTTCTTGCAATTTTATGCTTTTGTTCAAGGGTGATTTGTGCATTAAATTCTAGATGCAAAGACCATTCACTTAGTCATAAAGGATTCAAGCCATATACATAGACAATACAGATACTTCATGTGATTATAGTGAGCTATACACTTCCACAATGAATGGTGAAATTATATTTTCTTTTCCATTACTCTTCCATTGCTTCATTCTAGAGTTATCAACCATATTAGCATCCTGCTCTTTTGAAGTATAGGTTTTTGCAGTATTGTAAATGTTTTAAGTTAAGCATAGATTATTAGAAAGAATCTGTCAGTGCTGATATCTTGATAATTTATTATATTTATCTATATCAGTGACATTTGCCGATAATTTAAGATGCCATATCTGTTATTAAACAATAATCTTGAAAATCAAATAATGGCTGTGAAATATTGCTTGGCAAAATTTACTTAATCTTTATAAGAATGGTAAGGGTTGGGGTGTATGGTGGTTGTTGGTGTAGAAAGACTAACTAAATGTGCCCAAGACAAAAAATGACCAAAACAGCTATTGCGAGTGGGGTGGCCAGGATTTGGTCCATGGTGGCCACAGCCACCCCTGCCTCAGACTAAATCATACTTTTCCATAATATAAGCATTCTTATAGTTCAAAATGTATAAAGCAATAACAATTCCCTCAAGCTGCACAACTCCATAATATCAGGAGAATTACTGGAAGGGGAAAGATAAAGTAGCTCTGTAAATTAGCAGACACAAATAGAGTAGGCCGCGATCTGTCACAGGCATTATTTAAGGTAGATTTAACAATAGGCTGAGAATTAATTTAAGGAGACAGGCTAAATATGTCAACACAATTTGTTTTAATGTTTATAGGATGAATGCTGCACACATTACTAATCAGCACAGTGGTACAAGAAATCACAGCACCAGAAACATGTGAATAAATAATCACATCATAAACAGGAAATTGTCATCTCTACCCCACAGTTAAAGTAATCAGCTGCCAATACAGGAAAAAATAATTATATATATATATATATTATGATTGGACAAGAGGCGTTCCATGAGCACTGATTGTCTGACACCATTAGTACTCGGACGCTTCACTGTGTGTGTATCACTCCGCTTGTAATCATCATCCTAAACTAAAGTGTAAGAGCAGTGCAGATCTGTCTTTTTTCTTTTTTTGACATTACATGTGTTAGCCAGCAGGTGGTGGCAAAAGATCATTTTTGTGTGTAGTGAAGTGAATCCACATCAGCCGTTTACATACAACAGCTCTTTGTGATCGCTTACTACACTTACTACACTTACTACACTATGCTACTAAAGCTAGGAAATAGCTTTAAATGGCTTTAAACTAACAACTTCAGCATTTCCACTCATCACAGCTGAGAGACACAACAGACTGATTAATAACACAATGGGTGCTGTTTAAAATGGTGGAGGACATTGCGGTTTCTATAGTAATCGACTCTTGCGCACCGGCTACCGTGAAATAGGGAGAAATACTCCCACTTTCATGGCTATTTTACCACTGCGAAAGCTGATCTTCAGAAAAATGACAATGTCTCTGCTTGGGTGTGGCAACAGGTGATCACACATGCTCTGTGTCTCTCTCTCTCACACACAAACACACATACTATTTCTGAAGTGACATTTTTTAATTACTAATGAAGGCTTGGACGCATCATTTGTTTTGAACCAGCAATGGCAGATTCTGATTGGTCGCGTAAGAAAGTAGTTCCTTGCACAAATATGTTTTTTCCTAATTTTTTCAAATGTACTTGTTCTTTGAACTGTTGTATATAAGCAATATCACACCAATCATGCTATATGGCCCTAAATCAGCACTGCTGTGATTACTTACGGCACTCGGCCTGCAGCAGTGCTGATGTAGGGCCATTTTGCACTCTTGCTCATGTGATATTGCTTAAATATATATATATATATATATATATATATATATATATATAACTTTTTTTTATTTTAATTTTTTACTTTTATCTGAATGCTTATACAAGGATTATTTGTAAAAAGAAGGAATATTTACTGCATGATTAATGGATCACCCTGTCTGTAGATATTTTAAGCTGTTTAGATGTTTTGTTTCTATATTTTTAACAAGAAAGTTACTTTCTTCACTTTATCATAAATAGTATAATATGCCCAAATATTTCAAATTGTCTGAGCTGGGAATAAATAAGTACATTAGTTGATCATATATATTTTTATTAATAAGGCCGGTGGGCACATCTGGATCAACCCACAAGGAATTATTTCTGTCAACAAAATATATTATATGTAGACAACATAAACAGAAAAGTACTTTTTGACTCTACAGATGAGAATATGCCATTCACTACTATTTAAAGGGATAGTTCACCCAAAAATTAAAATTTTTAGAAGAAGAAACTACAGCTCCGTAGGTCCACACAATGCAATTGAATGGTCGACAAAATTTTGAAGCTCCAAATAGCACATAAACTCATCATATAATTCATAAAGCTCCAGTGGTTAAACTTTGTCTTCAGAAGAGATATGATAGGTGTGGGTGAGGAAAAATATCTATTTTAAGTCCTTTTTTTCTATCAATCCCCACCTTCATTTCCACATTCTCCTTTTGTTTTTGGCCATTCGTATTCTTCATGCATATCGCTACCTTGAGGGCAGGGGGAGAATGTAAAGTAAAAAGCACTTAAATATTAAAAAGTTTCTCACACACACCTATCTTTTCGCTTCTGAAGATATGGATTTAACCACTGGAGTCATATGGATGCAAGCTGAAAGCTCTCCAAAATAATCTTCAGTTGAGTATATGCCAATGAGTAGCTGTGAGGCCTTGCATAGGTCACATAAAAATAAGGCCAAAAAAAAGATTTGTCCTGATCCAATGTGTGCATAACTGAGTTTAGAAAATAAGAATGTCTCCCACTTAAGAGTCTACCAAAACAAGAAGGACATTTGCCAAATGTTGCCTATGGCATCTCCTGATTTTTTCCAGCCTGTTATTTTGCACTATTTGCACTTTTCTTATGAGGGCATTTCTGTGCAATCCCATATGGCACGTGGGCGGCAATGGCACCCATCTCTGCGGCCCCCTCCACGTGGAACATCTGGTCATCAAAGTAGATGTGGGGCCGTATTTTCTCTAGCATTGGGCCTTTAGGTGCCCCAGCCAGGAAAACAGCCTCATCGGTCTCTAGTCCCCAGGCACGGAGAGTTTTTAAGGCACGAATGCCTGAGCTGGCTGCACTGCGGGCGGTAACGAGATAGGTGCGGATGGGACAGTCCATACGATAGCCTTTAGCATAGAATTTCTTCTGAAGCTTTCCAAGTACTTCCAGGAAACTCTTCAGTGGGCCCTACGAAATGAAGACATTATTTAGTACATCTACTGCAGAAAATATGCAAGAGTCAGAAACACTCTAGAACTAAAATGCTCAGTTCTGCTCCTGGAGATTTTCCTTCTTACTCTTAATAATAAAGGTTACAAAAAATGTTTACTAACCAATGATATAGGAGATCCTTTAACCTTTACTATCAATGTACTCTACATACAGGTGCTTCACAGAACCCAGGAGGACTTTACTTTTCCTTTCCTTTTTTACGCTGATCTGAAGAACGTATGATGTAACATCTAGAACTTTTTTCAGCCAATAAAACACAAAAAGGTCCTTGATAAGAAAGCGAGTTTATTGCGAAACCTTACCTAAGACGATGTAAAGAACCATTAAATTAATGATATTTTAGTTGTTTTTTTTTTGTTGAGTTTCAACACTGTTTTTACACACCAGCATGTAATGTTCAAATGGACTCAATTAACTTTTTAAGATCATTAGTTCAATTTATCTCCAGGTAAATGGCTGAGTACTTAAATGGGTAATTCTCATAAAGTCTGGCAAGAAAATGTTCTGGTCATATTTTACTTTAAAATCAAAAGAAATTAAAGCTGCAAGCAGCGATGACGGGCCCAAGCCGGTGGCACCGCAACCCTGGTGCCTTTAGTTACCGGGCTCATTTCCACTTGGTGGCTTTCGGAAAACAAAGGATGATGGACACAGCAACAACTCAAAAATATAGCTGCAAGCAGCAATGCGATTCCTCCTCAAAATGGCAAATCATTTAAAATTGATCAATAGAGGGTTGGGGTTAAACCCTCCCAATGAAAAAATCCAAAAAACATGTCTTTCTGTCTGAATCCTAAACTAAACATTTTCAGTGTACAGGAAAATCCATCATGCCGGACCTTATGGATCCTGTAGGGTTTTTTGTTTACAATGAGAAATGAGGTATGTTCACCAGGTTTCAGAAAACTAAATAAATGGGGTGGAAATACAATCACTTTAAAAAAATGACATTTGGGCATGGCATGTAGCGCCCCCTAAGGGCGAATGTGAGCCATTCTTGGTTTGTAGGTTCCTGTTGGCCTGTAGTATTAATGTACCAAATTAGAAAGTATTTGACAAAAAAATGTGCAATTTGGGAATGGCCTTTAGCGCCCCCTAAGGGCGAATGTGAGACATTCTTGGTTTGTGGATTTCTGTTGGCCTGTAGTGTCAATATACCAAATTAGAAAATTTTTGACCATAAAATGGGAATTTTGGGCATAGCCTGTAGCGCCCCCTAATGGCGAATATGGGCAATTCTTTGTTTGTGGGTTCCTGTTGGCCTGTAGTATCAATGTACCAAATTAGAACATTTTTGACCAGCAAATGGGAATTTAGGGCGTGGCCTGTAGCGCCCCATAAGGGCGAATGTGGGCCACTCTTGGTTTGTGAATTCCTGTTGGCCTGTAGTATCAATATACAACATTACAACATTTTTGACCAGAAAATGGGAATTTTGGGCATGGCCTGTAGCGCCCCCTAAGGGCGAATGTGGGATATTCTTTACGCAGTACTTCAGAGTGATGTCATCTTTAAGTATATATATATAGGTCTATTTCTAACCCACACCTATAATATCACTTCTGAAGGCATGGATTTAACCACTGGAGTGGTATGGATTACTTTTATGCTGCATTTATTTGATTTTTGTAGCTTCTGAGTTCTGATCACCATTCAAGTCATTGAAAGGTCCAACAGGGTTGAGATAATCTTCTAAAAAGCTTAATTTGTGTTCACTAGAAGAAAGAAAACAATACACATCTGGGATGCAATGAGGGTGAGTATACGATGAGAGAAATTTATTTTTGGGGTGAAAACCATTTGTAGGCCTACTTTTTATTTACTTGGAAAATTGTTACTGTCTCTTTAAGAGGATTTTAAACGCATTTCATTCAAGGCACACTCTGTGCGGCTTGTTTTAGTGAGTTTAATCTTTTGAGAACTGTGAAGTCTCATTATTTTCGTGCTGTTACATCTGTATTCATTTCAGAGATTACTTGATTGAGATTGTGAAACTACATACAACCGACAAACCTCCATGAAGATGCGAGTAAAAATGAGATGCGCTGTCAGGCACAACGCTGATAATCATTCTCGGAAGTGTTGATACTAGATTTCGATTCGCGATTTCTTCATCAACTGTTTATGTTCACTTGGGACAAAACAGACAATATATCATGTAATTTGACATTTTGTAGTATGAAATTGTCCGTTCAAACGCAAGAAGAAGCGAATGCGATCTCTCATCGGGGCTCGTGCGTTAGACGCGACGCATCTCGCGGTTTCACACAAAACTGCTCACAAACATTTATTTGAGTTATTTTGTCATTTTTTTCCAGAAATAACTAGCAATACTCCTACAAATAAATGCTTCGTAACTAAAACGTTTTGACTTTCTATAGAAAATATAGACAACACACGTTCTTACCTTGCAAAAATCGCCTCAGTATTTAATTTGAAGCAGTAAATCCAACACTGGAGTAAATCTCTCGTGATGTCACCTTTCCATTGAAATGAAGGAAGACGGTGATGACGATACAGTTATTATTCTTGCCCAGTAACCCCTTAACCAATCACATGTGCCTTTAGCTTGTATTGTCATGAGTATCTGGGCAGACTTCAGAAATAAAATCGGTGATCGGACGACGATGACACTGAGACAGGAACCATGGGAATAATTGTTCCCAAATTTGAACGCTCTGGCTGTAAATGGTTAAAGGTTGTTAAAAATTGTATCCTCCACTCAGTTGATGTATATATTGAGTGGGGACACATTGTTTGCCTTTTTTCTGGGATTCGACTGCAAAAGAGCTCAAGCAACTGTTGAACTCAGTCCCTGCCCATTCTGGACTCAGACCTGTTGTAAATCATTGAACAATGAGGCTTGGATGCCATCTATTGGACATTTCTTGTAATTGCCACTCAGAGAATGAACAGACAGTGGATTAAATTTTAGTTTTTTAGGCTTTAGTTCTTTGTTGTATTCACCTGCTACGGCGTGTGTAACATTTTTCTGTCAACTCTGCATACAGGTGAAACTCGAAAAATTAGAATATCGTGCAAAAGTTAATGTAACCCATACTATGTTGAACACAAGAGGGCAGTATAGCCCTATGTATTACTTCACAAGACCCCCTCCCTTCCTACTCCTCACACACAAAGTCTTAGAGAGTGACTTGCAAAATTCTGACATTTTCTCCACATTCAAACCAAAATATCTGACTTTCTGTTGGTCGGAGCTAATGACTGTAAATTAGAAAGTTGTCCGGCTTGAGGAGAACTATATCAATACCAATTTTTGTACCTGTAGATGAAACTAACCCCCCACTTTTTTGTCAAAAGGTGGCGCTACTGAGCCCCTCACCACACCCATTTCTGAAACTTTGCACATGTCTACTGGCTAATAAATGTGACGTCTCTGTCGAGTTTCATGCAATTTCAAGTATGTTAAGAGTCTCAAAAGCATCAATAAAGAAAAGTAAAGTTTGAAGTGTTGCCACGGCAACAGTATCTAAGATATCAATAATCCTTTCACAGGTCTAAATCTGCCGTGTGTTTACATTATACACGTAAAGTTTGAAGCAAATCGGGTAAAAACAAGAGGGTGATTTCAAAGCATTTTGAAAGTGACACACTTCCTGCTGCCAGTTGGTGGCGCTATAACTTTGACTCACAATAGTCACATCCATGTGATCGGCCTCTTACAACGAACACACTGCTGAAGTTTCATCAAGATCTGTTAATTTATGCAGAAGTTATAACACACTTCCTGTCTCACTTTTCTCGCCATAAATTTGTTTCCTCGCCACGGCCAAACCGTTCGAGATATCAAAAATCCGCTGGCAATTTTTCATCCTCAATGTCTTGACTTCATGCTGACTGAGATTCGTGGCGATTAAATGATTTCTCTAGGAGGAGTATTTCAAATTCCATTGTATACGTTTTCCAAACAACCCTAAATAGCCGACTTCCTGTTGGGCTGAGGTAAAAAGTAAGAGCATGAAGTATATATGAAACGATGAGATCTATATGTGTACCGACTTTCATATTATTACATGCAAGTGTGTTTGATTTATGGACCATGGTTTCGGACCCCGTTCCAGGGGGCGCTGCTGAAACCCCCTGCCACGCCCGGGTACCATCTTCAGCCCAGCCCTGATGGCCGCAGGTTCTGACCCGTGTGCAAAGTTTCAAGAGTTTTAGAGCATGTTAAGGCCCCCAAAAGTGCCCGAATAGTCGATAAAATAATAATAATAATAATAATAATAATAATAATAATAATAATAATAATTAAAGCTGCAAGCAGCGATGAAGGGCCCAAGCCGGTGGCACCGCAACCCTGGTGCCTTTAGTTACCGGGCTCATTTCCACTTGGTGGCTTTCGGAAAACAAAGGATGATGGACACAGCAACAACTCAAAAATATAGCTGCAAGCAGCAATGCGATTCCTCCTCAAAATGGCAAATCATTTAAAATTGATCAATAGAGGGTTGGGGTTAAACCCTCCCAATGAAAAAATCCAAAAAACATGTCTTTCTGTCAGAATCCTAAACTAAACATTTTCAGTGTACAGGAAAATCCATCATGTCGGACCTTATGGATCCTGTAGGGTTTTTTGTTTACAATGAGAAATGAGGTATGTTCACCAGGTTTCAGAAAAACTAAATAAATGTGTTGGAAATACAAACACTTTGAAAAAATGACATTTGGGCATGGCCTGTAGCTCCCCCTAAGGGTGAATGTGAGCCATTCTTGGTTTGTAGGTTCCTGTTGGTCTGTAGTATTAATGTACCAATTTAGAAAGTATTTGACAAAAAAATGTGCAATTTGGGAATGGCCTTTAGCGCCCCCTAAGGGCGAATGTGAGACATTCTTGGTTTGTGGATTTCTGTTGGCCTGTAGTGTCAATATACCAAATTAGAACATTTTTGACCAGCAAATGGGAATTTAGGGCATGGCCTGTAGCGCCCCCTAAGGGCGAATGTGGGCCATTCTTGGTTTGTGGATTCCTGTTGGCCTGTAGTATCAATCTACAAAATTAGAACATTTTTGACCAGAAAATGGGAATTTTGGGTATGGCCTGTAGCGCCCCCTAAGGGCGAATGTGGGCCATTCTTGGTTTGTGGATTCCTGTTGGCCTGTAGTATCAATATACAAAATTAGAACATTTTTGACCAGAAAATGGGAATTTTGGGCATGGCCTGTAGCGCCCCCTTAGGGCGAATGTGGGATATTCTTTACGCAGTACTTCAGAGTGATGTCATCTTTAAGTATATATATATATAGGTCTGTATCTAACCCACACCTATAATATCACTTCTGAAGGCATGGATTAAACCACAGGAGTGGTATGGATTACTTTTATGCTGCATTTATGTGATTTTTGTAGCTTCTGAGTTCTGATCACCATTCAAGTCATTGAAAGGTCCAACAGGGTTGAGATAATCTTCTAAAAAGCTTAATTTGTGTTCACTAGAAGAAAGAAAATAATACACATCTGGGATGGAATGAGGGTGAGTATACGATGAGAGAAATTTATTTTGGGGGTGAAAACCATTTGTAGGCTAATTTTTATTTACTTGGAAAATTGTTACTGTCTCTTTAAGAGGATTTTAAACGCATTTCATTCAAGCCGTCAAGCCGTCTTTGCGGCTTGTTTTATTGAGATATAATCTTTTGAGAACTGTGAATCTCATTATTTTCGTGCTGTTACATCTGTATTCATTTCAGAGATTAATTGATTGAGATTGTGAAACTACATACAACCGACAAACCTCCATGAAGATGCGAGTAAAAATGAGATTCCTCGCGCTGTCAGACACAAAGCTGATAATCATTCTCGGAAGTGTTGATACTAGATTTAGATTCGCGATTTCTTCATCAACTGTTTATGGTCACTTGAGACAAAACAGACAATATATCATGTATTTTGACATTTTGTTGTTATGAAATTGTCCGTTCAAACGCAAGAAGAAGCGAATGCGATCTCTCATCGGGGCTCGTGAGTTAGACGCGACGCTGCTCGCGGTTTCACACAAAACTGCTCACAAACATTTATTTGAGTTGTTTCGTCATTTTTTTTCCAGAAATAACTAGCAATACTCCTACAAATAAATGCTTCGTAACTAAAACGTTTTGACTTTCTATAGAAAATATAGACAACACGTTCTTACCTTGCAAAAATCGCCTCAGTATTTAATTTGAAGCAGTAAATCCAACACTGGAGTAAATCTCTCGTGATGTCACCTTTCCATTGAAATGAAGGAAGACGGTGATGACGATACAGTTATTATTCTTGCCCAGTAACCCCTTAACCAATCACATGTGCCTTTAGCTTGTATTGTCATGAGTATCTGGGCAGATTTCAGAAATAAAATCGGTGATTGGACGACGATGACACTGAGACAGAAACTATGGGAATAATTGTTCCCAAATTTGAACGCTCTGGCTGTAAATGGTTAAAGGTTGTTAAAAATTGTATCCGCCACTTAGTTGATGTATATAGTGAGTGGGGACACAGTGTTTGCCTTTTTTCTGGGATTCGACGGCAAAAGAGCTCAAGCAACTGTTGAACTCAGTCCCTGCCCATTCTGGACTCAGACCTGTTGTAAATAATAGAACAATGAGGCTTGGATGCCATCTATTGGACATTTCTTGTAATTGCCACTCAGAGAATGAACAGACAGTGGATTAAATTTTAGTTTTTTAGGCTTTAGTTCTTTGTTGTATTCACCTGCTACGGCGTGTGTAACATTTTTCTGTCAACTCTGCATACAGGTGAAACTCGAAAAATTAGAATATCGTGCAAAAGTTAATGTAACCCATACTATGTTGAACACAAGAGGGCAGTATAGCCCTATGTATTACATCACAAGACCCAACGTCCCCCCTCCCCTACAAACTCACAGAGTCTCAGAGAGTGACTTGCAAAATTCTGACATTTTCTCCACATTCAAACCAAAATATCTGACTTTCTGTTGGTCGGAGCTAATGACTGTAAATTAGAAAGTTGTCCGGCTTGAGGAGAACTATATCAATACCAATTTTTGTACCTGTAGATGAAACTAACCCCCCACTTTTTTGTCAAAAGGTGGCGCTACTGAGCCCCTCACCACACCCATTTCTGAAACTTTGCACATGTCTACTGGCTAATAAATGTGACGTCTCTGTCGAGTTTCATGCAATTTCAAGTATGTTAAGAGTCTCAAAAGCATCAATAAAGAAAAGTAAAGTTTGAAGCGTTGCCACGGCAACAGTATCTAAGATATCAATAATCCTTTCACAGGTCTAAATCTGCCGTGTGTTTACATTATACACGTAAAGTTTGAAGCAAATCGGGTAAAAACAAGAGGGTGATTTCAAAGCATTTTGAAAGTGACACACTTCCTGCTGCCAGTTGGTGGCGCTATAACTTTGACTCACAATAGTCACATCCATGTGATCGGCCTCTTACAACGAACACACTGCTGAAGTTTCATCAAGATCTGTTAATTTATGCAGAAGTTATAACACACTTCCTGTCTCACTTTTCTCGCCATAAATTTGTTTCCTCGCCACGGCCAAACCGTTCGAGATATCAAAAATCCGCTGGCAATTTTTCATCCTCAATGTCTTGACTTCATGCTGACTGAGATTCGTGGCGATTAAATGATTTCTCTAGGAGGAGTATTTCAAATTCCATTGTATACGTTTTCCAAACAACCCTAAATAGCCGACTTCCTGTTGGGCTGAGGTAAAAAGTAAGAGCATGAAGTATATATGAAACGATGAGATCTATATGTGTACCGACTTTCATATTATTACATGCAAGTGTGTTTGATTTATGGACCAAGGTTTCGGACCCCGTTCCAGGGGGCGCTGCTGAGCCCCCCTGCCACGCCCGGGTACCATCTTCAGCCCAGCCCTGATGGCCGCAGGTTCTGACCCGTGTGCAAAGTTTCAAGAGTTTTAGAGCATGTTAAGGCCCCCAAAAGTGCCCGAATAGTCGATAAAATAATAATAATAATAATAATAATAATAATAATAATAATCCTAAGGAAAACAATAGGGCCTTCGCCTTTTCAGGCTTGGGCCCTAATAATAATAATCCTAAGGAAAACAATAGGGCCTTCGCCTTTTCAGGCTTGGGCCCTAACAAATAGTAAATTAAGCAATTCATATTTTATCAATTATGACATCATGACAATTTTCATTATTGCAATGCGAAAAAATAATGGCAATAATAATATTCTCATTGCCGCAATGTGAAAAACATTTTTATATTGTTTAAATTGTAAAGTTTATATAATTTCATAGTACTTTCATTCTCGATAAATTTTAATTTAAAACATAATTGTCCAACAGGATCTTTTTACTGTAATACAGAGGGAAACAGCTGTTATGGTAATGAGAATTTTCATTAAAATTAATTGGGAATAGCAAAAGGAAACAATCCCGACGCCTTACAGTAATAAGAATTGGGCAGTAAAATGGGTTAATGTGAGTGTTTGAATTGAGGGGGTACTGGGGGGGGGTCCCGTACCCCCCATAATCGTTAAAGGGCACCCTAAAAGGCCAAAATTTGGTGACACAATGCAGCATTGTCCATTATTTGTCCCACTTTTCATAAATAATCAAAAATGTAAACACACCCAAGTGCGCCTCACGCTGTTTTCTCAAGTAATTTACAGACAGTGACTGTGTGACACTGTCCGAGTAAATCCTCATTTTCACCTCACAATAACAGTAATATATAATTCTTTGTTTTATGATTGTCGTTACACCTAAATTTCTGACATTAGACAATCGTTTAAATTAGAACTGAAACGTCACAAGAGATTAATTAAATTGCACGCAGTTAATATGCACACTTTGCCAGTATCTAACACTATGTTTGCTCACTATCAAACAGTTGTAATGTTTTTTTTCATGGATGCTATGTGCAGAAATATCTTTGTCCATCTATTATGCAGTGCTTGTGATGAGCTGGTTCTCCCTCAAATCCTTAAAATAAGCAAGCCATGAACGATAGCGACAACAGAGAAAACAATGTATTGGAAAAAATGATAACATATGCTCAGGAGCAACGTCTTATTAATAGCGCTACCATATACTGTGAATTTCAGTCACGGTGACCACTATTTAAATTCTAAAAATAATGTACATATAATTAAGCTTAAAATCTTAAGGAGACCCCCCAATAGCTCTGACACAATTGAAACACTGGTTAAAGTGTCCTGAAAATAATGTCACAATTCACAAAACCTTAATTGTCCTAAATGTAGAGTTTCTGCAAAATTAAATTGAATAGTTTTTTGGTGGGGTTTAATATGACCTTTCTTGACAGGTTTCGTGAGAATCACTGACTTGCTCTAGAATTGTTCAGTTCATTTCTTCTAATTTAAGATGTCACAAGGAGGCAGAAAATCATCTCCCAAAATTATCTTGTAATGCACAATAGCAAAATCTAGATAATTATTACATATAATGTATTATTTAAACATCAATTTTGTATGTGCATTGTTGCATATTTTAGGTTTTGCTTGAGCAAAATAAACAGTACCAAGGAGTAGCAATCAAATTCATGTACATACATGATCTAACAATGTGTTTTCATTTTCCCTCTCATGCTCGAAGAACTTGTCCAGACCATGGGCTTTAAAAATACGCTCAGATTCATCAGAGAAGAGAACAGCATCACCATCGAATGCCACTCTCAGCTGAGTCTCTGACACCTCTGTTTGTTTTTCCGCCATAAACATGGTGGCTGCTGCAATCCCTGTTAACAAACAAAAAAAAAAACTCATCAACTTTAGAAAAAGCAGTATGATAAATGGCAGTTAAAGGGATAGTTCACCTAAAAATTAAAATGCTTTCATCATTTACTCACCTTCATGCTATCACATATGTGTTTGAATTTCTGTCTTCTGCTGAACACAAATGGAGATTTTTAGAAGAATTGCTCAGCTCTGTAGGTCCTCACAATGGAAGTGAATGGATACCAAAACGTTGAAGTTCCAAAATCACATAAAGGCAGAATGAAAGTAATTCATACGACTCTGGTGGTTAAATCCATGTCTTCAGAAACAATATGATACGTTTGTGTGAGAAACAGATATTTAAGTAATTTTTTTTACTATAAATCTCCACTTTCACTTTCACATTCTTTTTCTTTTTTTTTTGTGTGTGTGCATATTGCCACCTACTGGGCAGGAAGGAGACTTTTTGGAAAAAACAGATTTAAAAATACATATATTTCCCACCCAATCCTATCATATCACCTCTGAAGACATGGATTAAACAACTGGAGTCTTATGGATTACTTTTATGCAGCCTTTACGTGCAATTTGGACCTCAAAAATGTTAGCCACCATCAGCTTGCATTGTATGAACCTACAGAACTGAAATATTCTTCTAAATATCTTTGTTTGTGTTCAGCAGAAGAAAGTCCTTCACATCTGGGATGGGATGAGGGTGAGTAAACAATGAGACATTTTTTATATTTGGGTGAACTAACCCTTTAAAGGGCATTCTTTAAAGACATTAGTGCCCATTAAGCCACTAAAAAGCAAAAATGTAATTGGACTGTAACACATTCACTTGGTACAGGATAATGCATAATAAACTTAAAGAGTTTATTTCCTAAATGAATGGATAAAAAGCTTTGCAAAAACATATTACTTGCATGTTTTTTCCCAACTTCCAATTACTTTTTTTCGAAATATTTATGCAATATATCAATATGATTAATGTAATACTGAGTAAACAAAACTCCACATGACACATGTTTACAGGTTCATTTAATGTTACGATCTATAAATGGCATACTGCAAATCCTTTGGTGCCGCTTTGACCACTCAGTAATTTGGTACTTCATTTCAAAATCATTGACAGGTTACCTCTTAAATCACTGTCTATATAGTAATATAGTATAATATAGTACCTCTACAGGTCTAATGTATGTGAAGCACACCTCTTCTTGATTTTCAGAGCATAAAAAAGATTTCTTGGGTGAGTTCCTGTGTTGTCAATAAAACTTCTAGAATCTACAGTACCATTTAGGCATATTATATTATTTTATTTATATACCTCTAACTGTACTGACACCAATTCTGTATCACATATGGTGAGTAAAAGTTATGTGAATCCAGCTAGATATAAACCTTTTTAAGCAAGTTTGCCAAGCTGGTAACATGAAGGTATTTCAATGCACAACAACATAAAGTACAAGGCAATTGTTTTGTTATCTCATATTTAATGTTTACAGTGTCATAACCTTCAGCGAGAGCTTCCTGAACCTTTTCAGCATCAGCAGACAGATACAGGTTTGTTTGCCATGCTTTCAGGTACCCAATGGGACTGCTTCCTCCTGTCATGCAGAACCGCTCAATGAATAGATCTAAGCACAAGAGAGGAATATTAATTAGCAGTTAACATTTTCATGAGTGCCAGTTATTAGCATACAGCCAGTGGCAGCCTAGACCACATTATTTTGAACATTTCATTAACACTTTACAATAGGTTGTATAAGATAATATTCAATCAACAGTATTTGACAGTATTTTAAAGCAAAAATTGTGGTTACAATACGGGACTTACAATAGTAGGGAATGGGGCCAGTCCATTAACATTCAAATACACACTGTTTCAAAAGTATATCCACAAAACATTCACATTAAACATTGTAACAATTAAAGTGTGATAAAATTACTTACTAACCTAATCTGTGTTACGTTATATACTGTATTACAACTTTGTTGTCATGATGACGTAATGTTGGTAAACCGTTGTAGAGCGGAGGAGGGCAGGGTCGGGCTGGAACAATGCACGCCCAGTCCCCAATCAGCCTGATGGGGCGCATGAGGGATAAAGGCAGTTGGTGACGACGGTTCAAGAGATAGAGAGAGAATTACAGTGTGTTTTTGGTTCAGTTTATCATTAAATTATCCTCCTCCTTTCCATTGAACTACGTTACATAGGTGCCGAAACCCAGGAAGGAGCAGGGATGCCCGTCGCGGAGTCCTCGACACTGCCGTCCACCCAGGGGAGCAACGCTGCCATCCGCCGGGGGACGGAGTAACCCAACCGCCCGAACGCGGGGAAAGGCCGCTGTCCGGGGGGCGAGTGTGGAATTGATTCCCCGCAAGCCTGGAACGATGAGCTGCTGCCAGGGGTGGAGGAGTGCCCTGCCATCCCCCAGAAGCATCTGCTAGGTGAGGAGGGAAGTGACTCCCCAACCGCCTGGAGCAGTAGGAACGCTGCCAGGGGTGGAGGAGAGACCCCACGGGTTGCCGAGATTGCGGAGGGGCGTTCTGTCTGCTGGGGGTCAGTCTGACTCCGGCCTGCCGGGGAGGAACGGCTGTCGTCTGCCTGAGGGGTGGAGGAGTGATCGGGGACCACATGATGGCGCATCAGAGAACCGGTGAGTGGACCCGCTGGCTGACGGGGCACAAGGGGGGTGTAGAGTGGAGGAGGTCGGGGCCGGATCAATGCACGCCCGGTCCCCAATCAGCCTGATGGGGGCGCGCGAAGGATAAAGGCGGCCGGTGACAATGGTTTGAGAGAGAGTGAGATTTACAGGCAACTGCTCTGTGTGTTTATGTTTGTCTGTTTTTGGTTCAGAGCATCATTAAACTATTATTTATATTGCCAAGCCGGTTTTCGCCTCCTCCTTTCCATTGAACTGTGTTTCAACCGTGTAATCTGGTAAACGCTTTAATGCCTGTAAATCCCTGATTTTATAACACTAAAATCATCATCAATCAGAAAGAGTATGTATATTAATGATTATTCACTGGCCCCATTCACTTCAATGTTAAGTGCCTTACTGTAACTGCAATTTTTAATTTTTTTTAATAAGCCATGGATGAGTCTAATACATTTTTGTGGTATTCACCGTTATTTTACAAATGCTGTCGACTGAGCTTAACTTGAATCCAGAACATTCCTTTAACACAATAATAAACATGAACTAACAATGAACAACAGCTTTTATTAATCTTGATTAATGTTTATTGTCTACATATACTCATATTTTAATCAATCCACTACAGTTGACAGTTGTCGGATGAACTGTGTAACAGACGGGAAAGCTTAGACTGGTGGTAATGTTGGGATTATGTGCCCCTTTTAGCCTGTGACACATAAGTGCGTGAGCAGTGCCAGCTCAATTTAGGACATCATCATCAGCAGGTGTGGTTTACATGACAGCGTCAAGCCAAGTTTGCCCAGGAGGGAGCAAGGTGCAATGTGGAACAGAGACTGAAAATGGGACTAAATGAGACTAAAAGACTGATGGATCAAAAAGACAACAATAATGCATGGAAAAAGGTTTGAGGAGGAGAAGGTTGAATACTCTAGATGAGAGTATTAGAAAGTTTCAGAAGAGGGCGGCTCTGTATTAGGCTACTTGTTTCTGCTGACTGGACTCTTTCTGGAGATTTGGAGTAGAGTGTTTATTACAGCACAATACAACATGTTCCCCAATCAGATTAGCAGTGGAATGCTGGGAACCTTCTCAACATGCTCTTGGTTGATTTTAGTTATTATTTATAACATATTAATCAATATTCTTCAGCTAGATTTTGTTAATTACCAAACAATATAGACATTAATTGTTTGGCTTGAGTTCAAGGCAAGTCTTGTTACTTTATTCTTTAAATAAGTTTCTGCCTTCTTTGCAATAATGGGTTAGATTAATTTAGCTACTGTAACAAATATATTTTTTGTTTCAGGTCACAGAGTTTGACTTAACATGGTTCTGGAAACGTCAGCCCATATCCGCATATTTGTTATTTTGTCCATAGAGAGGCCAAAGGATGGACTGATGTTTGTTTTTTCTTGAGTTAGCCATCGGAATGATCAAAACCAGTCCAGCTGGGGCGCTGCAGGGAACTGGGCAGGAAGTGGCTGGTTTGTGGTACAGAGGTTAGAGGTGTCACATGCATCTCTGTGGGAAGATATGATTGGCCAGCTGGAGATTTATCTTCCAGGAAAACATAGTTCAGAAAAATAAGAACTCTGAATTTACAGTTTTGTATATTCAAGAATCATGTAGTTATTTCCATCCCGTGCTTGACTTATTAATTGGTCGGACATAAGTGGGACATAGTTTCAAGTCAAATTGAATCAATTAAGGGTGCAAATATATATATTTATATTTTTTTTATTTAATTTTAATTTTAACCATAGTATAACCATGGTATTTTGTAGTAAAATCATAGTAACTATACAATTAAACATGGTTACTATGTAAACACAATATTACTCTAGTAACACCATTGTTAACTGCATCAAATCTATGGTTTCCACCAAAAACATGCTTGCTACAATATTACTATATTAAAACTACCATATATTTATTTTTCTGTACAGTATTATTAGTAGTAGTATTAGTAGTAGAAAACATTAAGAAAGGAGACATGAAACAGAATGGGGTAAAGAGTGCAATGCAGTTTGTCATAAATATCTCTGTTTCTAATAGACTATTGGGGTGCAAACAGCATGCTATGTGGCAGGTGTTATTTACACCTGGGTGCAAACAGTTACTCCAATTTTTCACTCTATTACATGCTACTCATCCACTTAGTTTGTCAGTTTCATCAGTCCATCACACTAATATTTTGCTTACATAAACAGGATCACATGGGAAATTAACATTGTGATGCATGAGCAATCTCTGAGACAGCAATTCTGGTCCCATGGAAACAAGGTAATTACGTTCACTCCAAGACGACATGGGATCCAGTCCCGTGAAAACAAGGGAGTAATCGCATTCACATAAACAATTCTGAGTGTGATTCAGAGGTTGCATTTTCACACTAGAATTACATTATTACTCCGATTTAATAGTTAGGTTAAGGACTGGGGTTTTGATTATGAGGTAGAGGTTATAAAATATACATTCCTGTTTACTTAACATAATTTACAACTAAAAATACAACTTGCTTTTGGTGCCACTCTGTGGACATTACACCTCAAGAACACTTCCAGCTTTGGTCACTGGGGGCAGTGTTTAAAATTTCAGTAAACAGAGACCGATTTCAGAAGAACTTTTGACATATATTGTTGCCAAATTCACAGTATGAATAATTTCTTTCCTCATATGGGGATTAGTATTTGTGTGGAAAATTTTGAGTCTGCCAGCTTTTTTTCTATCTCATTATGTGCTAGGAAAAAAGTCCATATGTGTTAGAAAATGTAAGGGTAAGCAATAAATAAAACAAAATAAATAGGCTACAATAAAACAAATATTACAATTATACCACATTAATTCACATTTAACTACCATATACCACCAAAACAGCTATACTTCCCAGATAGCACATATACATCCAGTTCCCAAGTGTCCTGGAAAACCTGGAATTTTGCAGTGCAGTTTTCCAGTCATGGAAAATTAGAAAAATACCCAAATGTCCTGGAAATAATAATTTGTCCTAGAAATATTTAAGTACAATCAAACTGTTTGACTGTGTGGCTAACATGGATTTTGTAACATGTACAAATCATGGTAACGATCGGGACTCGGGGTTGATGTCAAATACACAAATTTGCATAGTTTTGTCAAGGAATGCACCAATATGACATTTTTAGGCCGATACGAGTATAATATCCTCTATTAGAGCAACACATTGACAAGAACGTCTTTTTAAAGACACGTATTTTTAAAGACAAATGGTTCGCGTTCTTATTACTGTAAGAGGACATGACCATGGCAACGTTGCAATCGCAGCTTTCCTTCTTCCGAGGGAAAGCCACTTCTGCCACCCCCCGCACTGCGCCTTCTACTCACGGGTACGAGGCCGGCCCATCTGGCACTGGAGGCGATTTGTGGAATTCAATGTGTATGGTCTCACCGGGTAAATCCCTGCGGACCTCCCATTCCCCAGCAAGCTCATTTGCCCCCGAAGCTCCGAGATGAGACCAGCTCGCCTCATGGCCTGCGTAACATCTCCTTCGGGGCTCGTGGGCAGGATGTGTTTTCGATCGCTGCATCAGAGAGTGCATTGGTGATGTCGGACACCGAAGACACAACTGGGCTGCCAACTTTGGGTCTGCCCGCCCAGTCTGAGGCCTACGCAGAGCTGACCGCTATGCATGCCGCGAGTATCGGTTTGGACTGGAACCCACCGTCCTCCCCTGAGCCATCATGGCTAGATGATTGGTTCCTGGGTTCAGGGCGTCACTCACGGTCCCCCCTGCCACGAGGCCTACCCCAGATACGTCAGACACGATCTTCCCCTTAGTGCCCCTCGCCCGGCCCTTGGACGCATGGCTAGCACTTTCCAACCCGTTGCGGTGGCTGGCCAGGACCATCCGACTCGGCTATGTGATTCAATTTGCCAGGTGCCCACACTGGTTCAGCGACATCCACTTCACCTCGGTGCAGGGAGAGAACGCCGCCACCCTGCGGACGGAGTTTGCGACCCTTCTACTCAAGGGCGCGATAGAGCCTGTCCCTCCAGCCGAGATGAGGAAAGGGTTCTACAGCCCGTACTTCATCGTTCCAAAGAAAGGCAGTGGGTTGTGGCCAATCATGGACCTGCGAGTTCTGAACCAGGCTTTACACAGACTCCCGTTCAAGATGCTGATGCAGAAACAAATTTTTACGTGTGTCCGGCATTGGTTCGCACCGTTAGACCTGAAGGATGCGTACGTTTGGCCTAGCTTTTGCACCATTAAGGGACCCAGGCTTTGCCCGCCCCCTTGTGGGTTCGAGCACACTCTACAAGGAGTGTGGCATCCTCATGGGCACTGGCCATTGGCACCTAATAATTTTGCAAGATTTTACAATCTCTGGGTTGAGCCGGTTTCTTCGTCTTTTGGGGCATTGGGGGAGGTTACGTGCAGTCTGATGCACCTGCTATTATGCATACAGCAGCTTGCTTGCACCTGCATCGGCAGTTCAGGTAACACGGTTCAGCTGTTGTGCCATTATTCTATAGGGACCCCCAGTATCACAACATCGACACAACGTCGAGCGAGTGACAGAAGGGGAACGTCTCGGTTACTGTCCGTAACCTCGCATTCCTTCTCCTTTTATACCTGTATGTCAGGGGGAGGAGCATGCAAATTCCACTCACCAATTCCCATTGACCTTTTTTCAAAGGTTTGCTGGTGTTTAGGGGCTCCCAAGAGCGACCCCTCGTGTCACTACATTGACACAATGTCTCATTCCCTCCATCAGGCAACTGAGGTTACGACAGTAACACAGATATTTTCACAACTGTCATGCCGTTTATGGCAGTTTTTCAACATTAATGTGAGAACGAGACAATAAAATTAAATATGACATGTTCTTAGGACTGCCAACCCTTCTACATTATAATTTCTGTATTGCGCATTTAAAGTTATTACTAATTAATCAAATCAACCATAGTTTTTATATTGGCATTTTCATGATTAATATCAACTGATATGCTGATATTATTATAATTTAGTCAATAATCGGTCGATAAACATTGGCAGCTGATACCGTTACATATTCGGGACGAAAAAGAAGGTTTGAATCCACAAATAATCAAATTTAAATTGTGATAAATAAAAATATGTCCTAGTGTGATTATTAAACTGCAAAAGTCTGTGATTTAATTAAATAATGACATTATATAATATGCATTTACAACCTGATTCAAAATAAATGTGTGTACTGAATTCAGAATTCATAAACGTCTCAAAGACATCTGCTGAAATTCTTATTTACATCCGAGACATACTTATTGACATACTTCTTATAGACGTATTGCTGATGAACAAACATTTGTTAAAAATACTTTTTACAGATGTAAACACACACATCAAATAGATGTCTGGTATGTGTGCTATCAGGATTCAATAATACGAATAGTAATTGTAATGTAAAGTAATGATTATGAATTATATTAATTGAAAAAGATTTCAGTTCTTGCAGTTATCAGTTTTTTCCATTAAATAATAGATAGAATATTCAAATTCTATATGGTTGTAGTGTTGGGCTTACAAGAATGAACCCTCCTGATTGTTTTTTTTTTTTTTCTTTCTTTTTTGTTTGTGGATAATAAGAATACATGTTATGGAAAGGCTCTGTAAGAATTCTTACTGTGGTAGTTGATGGTGTTGATGAGTCTCACCCCAACGTGGGCATGGTTATAAGTTACCAGCACAATGTCAAACAACTCCTCGCTGTCTGGATATAGCTCTCGTAACCGGTTATTTACAGTCTCCAGTGCCTAAAACAACACACAAAAAAGTTTTCTAGCCATAAAATACATCAGATTGTCAATATTATAATCAATATTGTTAATGCATTTTCATGTTTGTTTCCTCTGCCCCATATTAAAATGAGATCTACGCCTCTCAAAGATTTATGCATAGCATATTAACCCATTTGAACTTGATAAAGCTTAATATTTGTACTTTAAAATGGTAACAAACATCATGTATTTTTACCTTAACAAATGGGAATGCTGGACCAGGAGCAAAAGGCTCGTTCTCATGTTCCACCTGATATCTGAGGTACTCCTCGATTCCTTTCTGTTCATATACCTTCTGCTCTTTCTCTGTGCGAAACAGCACCCGCGATGACACTGCTATGGTGACCGCGTTCTCTGGTTTGGGCTGTATGGGTATGATGAAAGAGCTGTGAGATATTTATCACAAACACAAGGTCCTTTTTAGCAAATATACTGCAAGTATAGAGTAACTGACTCTTCTATTGGTTAAAAGCATGTGTGCATGTGTTTCAGACTTTCAAGCTGGGATCTCATGTTCATGATAATAAAGCATAAATCAGAGATCTGGCCTGCTTTACAATGAAGCAGCAATAATTCTGTAAAGAGCAGAAGTCAAGCAGTAATGTTAGATCAGGGCCAGCTCATGCAGCATTTCAGATTATCTTGATCAGGTGAGAAGGAAAGAAGAGCTTGGTTAATGAAGAGCATATTAGATTTTCAAGTTTCAGACGAGATCAAGCAGGACCAGAACATTTGAGTTAATCATATCAGTTAGTTTTCTTTTCTCATAATGTCACATTTGAGTGAACACAGGGAAACATACATTTCAAATAACTTTGGTTTTAGCAGATGTTGCCAAATTTGCTGTGTGGCGATATGCACTAACTTCTAAATTGAAAAATGCAATTTAATAAGTACTATTTCAGGTGTTTCTTATTTTTTTCCTTTCTCTAATCAAAATACTTCAAATACAAAATGTTTTATTGTGAATATTGTTTTCCTATGTCCTCAATATCATCTTTCCATCCTGTTAGTCTTTTGTAATAAGGCACAACGCCACAGCTGACACGCTGTTGCGGCAGGTGACGCTCAGCGGAGCCCTGTTCGCTTCCACTGCCCGATCTGGTATGCAATTTCGGGAGCCCCCATCAGCACAGACGCGCTTGCCCTGGGGCTTCGCAAATACATGTTCCACCCAGTGAGCTTTTTATTGTCTTAAAAACGCACCACCCTTCGGATGAGACATTAAACCGAGTTCCTCACACTCCGTGGTCATTAAAAATCCCAGGACACTTCTCAAAAATAGTAGGAGTGTAACCTTGATGTCCTGGCCAAATTCCCCCCATTGGTCCTTATCAATCATGGCTTCCTAATAATCCCCATCCATTAACTGGCTCTATAACTCTACTCTCTCCTCTCCACCAATAGCTGGTGTGTGGTGGGCGTTCTGGCACACTATGGCTGCCGTTGCATAATCCAAGTGGATGCAGCACACTGCTGGTGGTTAAGAAGAGTCCCCTGTTCACTGTGTACAGCGCTTTTGAGTGTAGTCTCAGAAAAGCGCTATATAAATATAAAGTTAATTAATTTATACTCCAGAAAGTGACATCATCATCCGTAAGCATTATCATTGGAGTTTATTCATTTTTTTTATTTTTTTCTTAGTCATTTTCTGTTTGAACAAATTACAGAAATCAGTAAAAATAAATATTACAAAAGATAAACTTCAAGCTACTGTCAATCCCTCACTGAGCAATGGTTAATTTTAACTCTCTTTTTAAACTCCACCAACAATTTATAATTAATATATAATTAATTATGATTAAATGTTTTCCATCAGTGTATATGTAATATTCAGTGGAAGCTGTTGGAAAATGTATCAAATGGCATAGTCTGTAATGTGATTCCCAGCTGTAGAGCATAAATTATGTACAGTCCCACATGCAATTAGTCACATGCCCCACAAATCAGCTGACTGTTCAGTATACCACAAGAAACCACCAGGAAGAGAAGGGCTAGTTAATTTTGGAAAGGGGCTACCGTATGACGCAGCCAGACTGCTGAACGTGCAGTATAACATGTCCTTAGCCCAGCGACTACCCTCCAACCCCAACATGTACAGTCTGGGGGTTATGGGAAAAGGACAAGCCTGTGTAAATCGACCTGTGATGAGTTGAAAGCCTCTTCCCCCAAAGAACAGGAGACAGATTTGCCATTCTAGATGAGTCATGTCACTAGAGCTGGGAAGGAAAGTGAGTCTGGATATTAGGGCATTTCAAATTGCTCTGGTGATTGAGACAATACAGAGTGGATGAGTGGCCACTGCAGGGGGTTTTACAGAGTGAATGGTCTGTTAGGACAGAGGTATCAGAATTGAACCATTTACAATGCTATAGGTGTAACATTTACTCTAAAGCCTTATACTGACTGAGAACATTGACCTGTTTTGTTTCCGTCCACAAAAAAGAGTCATTATCTGGATTGCTAGTCCTGCTGCCAGTGTTTTGTCCCACATATGTGGCACTTTACCCATAGGCTATAATGGACACTAACTGTTTTCTGAAACGGATGAAAAACTGTTCTAGACAGAAACGTTAGGACATGATCACAAGTAAAAGAAGGAGAGTGTTATTTGTACTTTCTCCTTTTCCAGATTAATATGCAGAGACAAGTCATTTGCTGGTTGAAAAGTGTAAACACTGTCTCTGTGGCACTATCAAAATCTTGCTGTTTTTTTGAGCATCTAGACATGGCAATACTGGCTGAACCAATGGCAAGAATTTGGGACGTGACTATCTGTCCGTTCAACAGCAAAAAAAACTTGTTTTAGAGAACCTAGAGGCACAAAAAATACACACTTCGCCTTTAATTTTTGGAAAAAGTTGCAGTTTCGCTTTCCGCACAAGCAAACAATTAGGATGTTACAGAAAAATCTTAAATATCAGTGAAAGTAGAATTAACATTAAAAATGTAAATTATGTACGCATTTATAAAGTGAAAAAAGACTGATGTGTCCGGTTGATAATTTTCAGTGCAAAGTAATTTTCTGTTAATTTTAACAAGTGAAAATCATTCACATAAGAAAATACTGTATAATTGTATGTCATCATGTAAGTTATTTTGATCTCCCGTCTCTCTTATGGGAAAATCATCATTCACTATGCATATAGTAACATTTTTGAATGCATTGATACAGGGGCATTAAAGTAAAAAAAACTTGAAGGCCTTCAGTTAAACACCACCACACCACTGCATTAATCTATTTGTTTGTATGAGTCCATGTTTTGTGTCAAGAGGCCATGCGTTTAGTACAGAGCCAAACGGAACAGGATGTTAATGACACAGCAGAGATGAAAGTCTGCATGAACCATGACACTATTTTCAAATACTTACAAAGAATATGCCTCCCTCCACCTTCCTGGTCCGTCTCACTGGTCCCTTTATAAAATGATATTTCATATCAACCTCCATTTCATAGGTATAGAGATTTGTCTGTTATGTAATACACATCAAAATACATTTACATTCTGGTTGAGAGAAATTGCCATTGGAAAAATGGGAAAATAAGCAGGACAAAAAGCACAGAGAAAAGTGTTTAACCTACTGCATGTTAATAAGAAAACTGCACTGACAGCTTAAGTGGTAATCTGCTAAATGCTGGAAACCCTCAAACTTATTTTAACAGTAATGGCAAAATTGCTTCTGATTAATTAAAACACTCACTATTTCATTAAGAATATGAAATATGAAAGTCATATTGTGCTTTGAAGTGGATATACTTATAGAGGGGCTAAGCTCTCCTACAGTGATGTTATATAAACAGTGCTCGAAAAAGCTCCTCAAATGCTTGCTCAGTAGTATGTGGTGTTATTAATGGTTCAATCTCAGTGCTCTTAATATAGAAAGACTTTAAAAACACGCCATTGGCACAGTTACAGGTGGGCTCAGAATTGTCTGTTACCAGCAGTAACTAGTGTCAGGAAACTAAATGTATCATCTCATGGTAAATAAACTTCATGAGCATTTATTTTTTCTTAGTCAAACCTGAAAACTTTTCTTTTATCTTAGGACCCTAATATGTAGTGTGCATAGACATTCACAACAATCATGTTCAAAAATGTTTGTCATTTGTTTCCCTGAAGTGCAAAATTGAGAGCAAATGAAATTTTCTGGTTTATTTGGAAATTGGACCTTGAGATATTAAAGCAAAGAAAAAGAAGAGAGAAGAGAAAATGACTGATCTTTTGGCTCGTTTGATAGAAGCATGTCTGACTGTTTACATACATCGCAACTTTGCACAACTTATGCCATTACTCATTACACTGTAAACCCTAATGTTGTAATTACTGAAAAATTCTTGAAATTCTCTGAAAACATTACTTGAAAAGTCAAGTTTTGGTCTCATAAATCAAATATCTATGTTCCTTGAACTTAATTTTCTTAAAAATACATAGACTTGGGGGCCTGGGTAGCTCAGCGAGAATTGACGCTGACTACCGTCCCTGGAGTTCAAATCCAGGGCATGCTGAGTGATTCCAGTCAGGTCTACTAAGCATCAAAATTGGCCCAGTTGCTAGGGAGGGTAGAGTCACATGGGGTAACCTCCTCGTGGTCACTATAATGTGTGGTTCTCGCTCTCGGTGGGGCGCGAGTTGAGTTGTGCGTGGATGCGGAGAGTAGCGTGGCCCTCAACATGCTACGTCTCTGCGGTAACACGCTCAACAAGCCACGTGATAAGATGGATGGATTGTCTGTCTCAGACGTAGAGGCAACTGAGATTTGTCCAATGCCAACATGAGGACTTTGGGCACATTGGGGATTGGGCATTCCAAATTGGGGAGAAAATAACAATTTAAAAAATCCATAGACTTAAAAATGTAAGTGTTAATAGCATAAAATATTGAGTATAAAATTGAGGCTATAGGAAATACCCACAATGCCTTGTGCTTGAATTATTGAATTGTTTCCTTGGTCAAAGGAAACTTATGGGGGCATTGAAATAGTTGTCATAAGAATTAATAGAGGTTTTAGCTCTTTTGTAGTATTATTTATGTTGTTTTATTGTAAATAGTTGTTTCGTGTAATGTCACCATTTGGGCAATTCATGTCGCCTTTGGTCAAGTTGGACTTGTTATCACTACTTCAGTTCTCCTTGTGCATCTTTAAAAAAAAGAAGTACAGGTGTCTATGCATATGATCTAAATTTTAGTCAATTTAATTCAAATTATTAAGTAGAAACAACAAAAATTAAAATAGCAGATCTGAGTTGTCTACTTGCATCTAGTTACCTTAACTTAAATAGTTCATTTAATTCTATAAGAACACCAAGTAAACATTATTACACAAGTTATGGAGATGCTATTACTCAGTTCAACTGAGTGAACCAGTTTACTCAATCAATTGAGTAAAGTCAACTTATTAGGGTTTTTAGAGTGGAGAAACATTGAACTTCACTGACAATGGATTGATAGTTGACAAACTACTAATTCAAGTAATTTTTTTAATGCAAGATTTGGCCTTTGGCTAAGTGCTTTGTGTCAGTGCCAAAATTAATCAACCCATCTATCCTAACAAATTCTAAAGATAAACATTCCCACAATGGGATGAAATCACATATACAACACTGAGCACTTTATTAGGAACACCTGTACACCTACATATTCATGTGTTTATCTAATAAGCCAATCGTGTTGCAGCAGTGCAATGAATAAAATCATGCCGGTCAGGAGCTTCAGTTAATGTTCACATCAACCATCAGAATGGAGGAAAAAATTTGATCTCAGTGATTTCAACCATCGTATAATTGTTGGTGCCAGAATGGCTGGTTTGAGTATTTCTGTAACTGATGATCTCCTGGGATTTTCATGCACAAAAGTCTCAAGAATTTACTCAGAATGGTGCCAAAAACAAACAAAAAACATCCATTTTGAGATGACAGAAAGGCTACGGTAAGTCAGATAACTACTCTGTACAATTGTAGTTAGTAGAATAGCATCTCAGAATGCACATGTCAAACCTTGAGGTGTAGAATGTAGAGTGAAGTGAAGACAATGCCAGGCACTTTACTAGGACCATAGTGTTTATAATAACGTGCTCAGTGATTGTACATTTACATGAATGCATTTGGCAGATGCTTTTATTTAAAGCGACCTACAGTGCATTCAAGGTATACCTTTTGTCAGTCATTGTTTTCCCTGGGAATCAAACCCATGATCTTGTTGTTGCTTGCGCCATGCTCTACCAGTTGATTCAACAGAAATCACCAGCATCCTTATTCTTTGGATGGCAATACATATTGGGCTAAACAAACAAGACAGTACTTTTTAAGGTGTTTTTCGCATGCAATAGTACTATACAGGTCAGCTACAAAGGCCAGATAGCCATTTGAACATTCAGTCATCCAGTTTGGAGAGATGGTTGCATCTTGATAAGGTTAGTGCGGTGTTATACTATGTTCTTGATTTTGCCCAAATTAAAGCCTTTCCGCAGCTATAACTTCATCTAAGTTCTTTTGATTGCATATTATAACCCATAACGGCTGTTTTGCTTTAAAGCACAAAATGATTCTGAACAAATCAAAATCAACACAGTTGATCACACCTGAAAGCCAGTTACTTTGTTGTGTGCACTGTGATTAATAGTTATACCTATTGAGGCATTCACTCAATATCCATATGATGTAATGAAGTGATTTTAATGAATTTCCTGCTTTATAGTTTCTGCCATTTGGCTAATGTGGGTTGATGCATATAAATAAAGACTGTCATACAAGAAAAGTGGCAAAATTTAAAAGGGGGTGGTGACTTTCTATACTCACTGTTGACTGTAAAAAGCGGTGAGAAGTGATTTCTACTCAATCTAACTGTTAACATTTATGACGATGAAACCCGGTGTAATCAGGTTGTTTGAATAACCCTAAATAATATTTTGCCATTGAATTAAACCAGTCAATTTAGATGTTACCACATGAAACCCATTTTTACAGTGTGGGTATGCTAGTAGACACTGCTGGAAACAAGGTGTCACACTTGGGAGCTCTTGAACTTGTGTTTATAGAGGGCAGTCTGGGGCAAAGAGTGCAGGTACTGAGGCAATGGGATAATACAAGAGGATAACAAAGAAGAGAACAACACTGCAGGTTATTTATAGAAGTGGAAAAGGCCAGAGGTGCTTCAAGTATAGAACTAATGGCTATGGTGGAGAAGGGAATTATCCACATGGTCTTAACCAGCTGCCTGTTGCACATGGTCTCAGCAAAGAAACATCTGTTATTGCAAGCTAGGCTATGCAAAGAAAATTTGATAATTTAGAATAGAGTGTATGAAAATAAAGAGAACAGTATAATTTCAATCACCATTTATATATCACCAATGTCTCTATTTTATTCACCAGTACATTTAACAGATGGCGTTTCGATACCATACACTTGTGTTAGCGCACTCTAAATAAACTGGTGAACAGCTTAAAATGAGCTCCACCTGCTGTACCTCAGATGGCATTATCTTCTTTCATTTAGTACTGTTACCTAATATTGCTATCACTCCCTGCCCCTCCTTTCCATCTAAACCTGCTGTGTTTCTCATTTATAAACACCATACCACAACCAGGCTACACAGCATGAAAGGCTATGCAGCTCTTTATGTAATTACACTTCAAAACATGTATTTTAATTATGTTTTATGTAATTATGCTCTCTAGATGATGTCCAGACCTACTACACTTAACTGCATGTAGTTTTATGGAAGAAAAAGCAGCTTTTAATGTGGTTTAAGCTTAAGACTTAATAATAGATAAAAAGTGTTACTCACTGAAGACAAACAATTATGTAAACATTTCACACACTAAATAGGAGCCAAGTGTGACCTCACCAAAAAAAGGACAGAAGCGGTAGGAAAATCACATCAAAATGAATGTTTGTCAGCTTTAAAATACAATTACTAAAATAATATGGAGACAAAATAAATTTGAAATTCTGATGGGATTAATTACAGATGAGAAACTTACTGATTTGGGCTTCTTTGTAGAACCCACATTGTCTTGGATATCCTTGCTGTCTTCCCAGGACGATTTACTATCACCATTTGAGGTTGACGGACAGGTGTTGGGCATCAGATCTTGCCCCTTCATGACCAGCACAGGGTCAAGACTCATTTTTTCCTACTGTTCTCATTAACCACACTGATCCAGGGTTGTATTACTCTGTGCGTCCTCTTTTCAAATGCATACATTCACTGCCTCTTTCCGTTTCTCCCACTTACACACGCGGTTTTAATCTGTGTGTCCGCCAGCCTTAGGTAACTGAGTATTGTTTGTATCCAATAGTGCCACTGGTGGTATAGCTCCTGTTTCTGGGTGTTATGACAGTGCTGGCTTTGCTTCTGTGCAGTTGTATCCTCTTCTCTCTGACGCTTTGCCTGCAATATGCTGCTCTGACGTGGTGTTGATATCTATCCCCTTTTCTCCCACCCTCCCCTCTCATCCCTCGCTCAAGCACACGCTGTCCCCCTGATCCCCTCTGTTACACTTTATTTTGTGCTATCATCTATCTGCATGTTATTGCCCCCAGCTGGCTACCATTTCACGCACAAACAACAAATGTCTTCCTTTACCCTTTTTCCCCACTATCCCCATGATAGCATTATTGTGAATGGTAGAAATAGTCCATAACCTAATGAGCATTTGTTAGGGAGCACTTCCACTCCATGTTGACCCTTGCCAGGGATTGGTTGGATAGTTTTTGCCCTAGGGTGGTGAGTGACAGATCACCCATACTGTTCAAGCTCTGATAGGCTGAGAATATCCTCTGCTGTGTGAAGGAGGCAGTAGTACTTTCATTTTGCTCAGTGAGATATCTGCAATACCACAATAGCAAAAACTAAAATTTGCTTAATATTGCTTGTTGTGTTTCCAACGTAATAAATATTGTTATTGTACAACTTTACTGAAGATTTGAAAGGTTCTTCAAAATATAAAGATGCTAATGCTTCAGTCAGCACATTTCAGCTAGCCCAATTTCTCCTGCCAAAGAAGCAGAAACTGAAAGCAGTTGTGTCTGTGGGCATATTACTTTATAATAGAGCTGTTCAGCAGTGACGTCAATAATAAGGGGAACCCTGAAGGCTAATTTGTTGTGGGTTACCTCAGGAATTTCCTATGGGTGTTTACACTAGGGTTTTTCCAATTTATAAGTTAAATAAGGTCTTAAAGATACTTGGACATTTTGTTCTACAACATACATTACACACAGTCATAACTTTTTTTTTTAATTTTGAAATGTGTTAAAAAATGTTTTGTTGCTAACGACCTGCTAAATAAGGACTACAAATACCACAAGCATGTGAGTGAACAAACCTGATGAAAAAGAAAACTGCTAGAGTGCTTATTTAGCAACCTGTTACAGCAACATTCTCCACTACGATGAGAGGAAACACTCGCATTTGCAACCAAATTTCATGCTACGTGACTTCAAAGGGATTTAGATGGGCAAGGAGGAGGCGAGAACCGGCTTGACAATATAAATAATCATTTAATGAGAAACTTAAACAATGCCCATAAACGATCTCTCTCTCCCGCACCATCTTCCGCAGTAGGCCTTTATCCCTCTTGGAGGCTTGATTATCCTGATTAGTTGACTGGGTGTGTAGAATCACCACCCGGCCCCGCCCTCCGACCTGCCACAGTGACTAAAATGTATATATTTCTCAAATGGCAGGTAAATGTTTAGATTTCACTCACCAGTAGTTGTGAAGTATAGTGGTGAAGTATTCATCAGCGAGATCCTTCCACTGCGTGTTGAGAGTAAAAGGTGTTCCGTGTAATCTGTGTGTGTTGTACAAATAAGATCCACACAACCCATTTGTCACTGATCAAAAACAAAATAAATATAAAATTAATCATGCATGGCACAGATGAGATAAAGTCAATGAAATCCTCTCTGGTTAACATGCCCTCATGTACAGATGCTCTTTACAGAACTGCCGGTTTTGTTAAAGAGACAGTGCCGGTTTTAGTGCTTGTAAAATAATATATGAAATGTAATATTTTATTTGTTGATTACAAGGATTTGATCATTTTTAAAAACCCAAAATTTGACCAAAATGATTAAAAACGAATTAAATATTAATTATTGGAATGAATATTTTCGAAAAGGTCCCTAGTATAATTCACAGCATTAGCTGGAAGAGAATCTCTTTAAAATGAAAGCAAAAGGGACATTATAACTGAAAAACGTCCACATGAATCAATATCGATATTGAATCAAAATCTAATCGAATATGAAAATCAATATCGAGCCCTATTTACCACAGACCTTATTTTACTCATAAATCCAAAACTGACATTATAAAAACCCATAGGAAAATCCTGAGGGAGCCCATAGTTCAAAAATGCAAATTCTCTACAACCTGAACAGCTCTATTAAATGGATGTTTATGTAGCTTCCCTTATATATGAAAGTAAATGAAAATCCACTTCAACATTCATTCTCTAACTGTTTTTGAATATATTTTATGTTGTGTTATCACATCTTTTACACAAGACTGGAGGATTTGCTATTTATAATATTTTAGTTGGTATCGTTTATTCCTTTAATTTGTCTGTATGCATTTGTGTACACACTAAATGTTTGAGATTTGTATTTTATTTAAGATACATTTTATTGAAACCTCGTTAAACGTTAAAATAAATATATCGCTATATTGACGCCAGCATCTTTTTTGATTCTTGAGACATGGGACAAAACAGGGTGCAATATTTAAAAATTAAAACCTTGTGCTCAGACAAATTAAACAACATGTATGTATCTAACATGTACTAAGCTACTGAGCAATGCTTTGATACAACCTCCCAATTTTTCTCTTTTTTATCAAAATGTGCTTTTTACTTTGGCATCACTTATTTTGTGTCAACACCATCAGACACCAAAAACACAAATTCATTTTTACTCCCATCATGCTAGACCTTTAAGAAGTATAGTAAACATTCATTTTCACCAAGGCTTGTGCAATATGTATATTGAAAGTATGTATATTTCAATGTGTTTTTTTTAATTGGGCTGTGTAATAGAATTTTAACTTTACCTTTAACAGCAATCAAGATGTTTTTAAGATTTCAAAACACATTCTCATGTTAGAAGACAGATTACATTTTCACATATGACCAACAATTCCTCAACAAATATGAAATATCATAATGAAATATTATAAAAATATTAATCTGACGGAGGTGACACAGACCTCACAGTGTTGACACATATCTGAACACATTCGATCAGAATACAAACTAACTATATTATGTAGATATATGATTTATCTTATCTCAGAATAATGTGTCTGAAGTGTGTCTGCTATGCTAACAAAGTAATATTAAACTTTTTAAACAACTGGATGAAAAAAGGTATCATGGTAAATGTTCTGCACTTATATAGTGCTTTTTTTTAACCTTACATTTTACCAAAGCGCTTTACACTGTGTCCCAATCACCCATTCACACACACATTCACACACCAATGGTGGCAGAGCTGCCATGCAAGGCACTAGCCTGCCATTGGGAGCAACTTTGGGTTCAGTGTCTTGCCCAAGGACACTTCGGCATGTGGAGTCATGTGGCCCGGGAATCAAACCGCCAACCTTGCGATTGGCAGCCGAACCGCTCTAGCACCTGAGCCACCGCCACCCCCATCATGCTGCTTATCTGTAACCTTTGACTACTGAAATATCAGAAACTGAATGTGCTCCCTTTCTATATAGTCCATCATCTCAGGTGAGAGGTGAAATATATCACTAGTGCTGCTCGCACGACTCATCAGGATCTATTTGAATGGAATGAAGCACGCATCCTTTGCTCCTCGTTTTGGATGAAACTGAGTGCTTGGCCCATTAGGATGGAAGAATTCCACCTTAACATCTTGGTGATGTGTATCCATAGTGATGACTTTTGCCGACCACCAGTTCTTGTCGTATATCACACCAAGCCAGTCTCCACGGTTAATGTGATATGCCGCTATCTTTGTGTGAACTCCCTCGGGAACTTTGTTGCTCTCCTGCTCCATTTCCTCCATTAGCATGGCAACAGGTCCTCTTTGCATGGTTTGAGCAGTAACACTGCTACCACCTGTGATCTCAGCATGCCTTTTTGAATTCATCACTTTGACATGTTCATTGAGATCAAACATGGCTGGAGTGAAACACTGACAAATCTTCAGTTCAGCAAAAGCAGGACAATGATCTGCATGAGATCTTCTTCCCCTCAGGAATAACCTGATGAACTTTTCATGTTCCAGGAACAGGTTTCATGGGTTGAATGAGTTCATCATAGCGCGTCATTCCTTCATCTTTGACATAGTCTGGGGGTGTTTCCAATGGTTGAGTGTCTGTTTGTCTTTGCTCTCTTGATTTTCTGACTATGCTTCCAGTTCTTTCTCCTTTTCCTCTGTTCTCTTTCACTCAAATCCTTGATTTGCTTTATTTTACCTTCCTAAACTCTCTGTTTCCACCTTTGTCTCTCCTGTCTTAGATATTCCTCTTTTAATTCTGGCTGTGTACTGATTTTCTCTCTTCGCTTTTTTTATACTCTCTGTTCCTCCTTCTACGCTCTTCCAATGAGAGATGCTGCCTAGCCATGCCGGACTGAAACAGCACTCTGTGTATCTTTAATCATATTTGCCTATACTATGCTAGAGGAGGAGTGTGTCTATGTTCCCTCAGCCTTATGTTCCCTCAACCCTAACTCAGCTAGAGTTGATGACTATCAATCCAAAAAAAACTTGCCACATATTTTGTATTTATACATTATTAGAAATACTAAACGCTATTTCTATATTTAATATAATTCAAATTTACTTAAACCACAAAAACTTGATGACTTCACATTGAATGTCAACTCATTGGCCCGTCACCACCGTCAGACAGAAAATCTGACGGTATTGATACATTAGGCATTACTTTCACAAAACAAATGGAGTTCATGTAGTAGCCATTTTGTTTTTTTCTGTTGATGCTAGATGCTAATAGAACCTACTTCAGGAGAATAAAATGATCTAAACATTTCAAATAATTTTGCTGACATATCATGGTTGTGACACAGGGAATATTAACAGGTTAACATTGTTTAAAAACAACCTTGCTCTGATATGAGATATTAAGTGTTGCTTTTGATGAAACAAGCTCTTTTTAATCATTAACAAAAATATATACATTTTATTGCATATGAATGATTGAACCCTTCTCTGTGGACACACTGTTTTAGATGTAGTGAGAAGACAATAAGTGCCATAGATTTGATATAATAAACATTAAATGAAATTGAAGGGGAAAATTGTGTTAAATACATTCTATTATTAATCCCTCATAACATCTACAATTTAAAATATTTTCATTTGTAAACTTAATAGCAGTTACAATTGCTCGTCGCGTTTTGCCCCAAGTCTCAAGAATCAGTAGGCTATTTAGTAACTCTAACGAAGGTCATCTTTATTAAGTATTTGTGCTTATAGTCAACTGAGTCATGGGCGCCTGCAGGATTTAATCTGAGAGTACACACAGAAATATGCCTAGCGGTCTCCAAAGGCCTTAAAATAAAACCCGAACCCGATCCGCACTCGAGACATTGTGGCCTGACCCTATCCGGCCTGGACCCGAAAATCGCTTACTATCTAATTTCTTCTCCTAGTATCTTCTCTTGATATAGCTGTATTTTATGTGAGCATATAGGTAACATTCTTAACAGTACTGAAACAGTAAACATACACAGTTTAAACGTGCACAATCACACATCCGGTGTGAACGCCCCCTAACTCGTCCGTTCGCACGTGTCTTTAAGTCTGAGCGCGTGCGCGAAACAAGATCAGTAGGCCTGTTTATTTTTCATTAATTGCACACCTCAACGAATTGAGAAGAACTCAAGTGTCTCGAGACGCGTTTTTATCAGTTGAAGAAATTATTTTAAACTTTACACAGCATAAAAAACCCATGAGAGATGCCATTAACACTGTGAAATGTGACGCTGTTGTCAAAAGACATCCATCTAGTGAATGTTAACAAAGAAAACGGTTGAAAAACAGCGCGAGCGGACGCAATAACACGTTCAGTTGAACAGCCCCTTGTTCACAAGACAGCACAAGCTCAAGTTTCTCAAAGTTACCTCTCAAAAAGGCAGACTTTTGTTTCAGGTGACTGTAGGTATATTTACACTGTATCCAGCGCTGTAATCGTAAATATCCCGATATTGTTTTACTGTGTGAGAAACCGCTCCCAATGATTCGGTGCGAGAGCACTGAACAAATTGTACTGAATCACAAATCGATTCAGACCGTTTTATAAGCCCGTATGGCTAAATAACTGAAAAGATCCGACTCAAAATAATAATTAATTCGCAAATTGGCATTAAAAGGTCTTTTAAACAGGGACACATTAAATGATTGGTGAAATATTCTGAGTAAATGTTTCTCAGATCAGTCGAAGCGCTCATGGTACGCACAGTGCGTACTGCTGTAAAGCTGCAGGTGTCCCTGCCCTGAGTTATGTGATTATTCTCAGTCATGTTTATAATAATTATTCCAAGTATCGAATTCGCTTGGGACTTTTATTTTGAAGTACTTTTTTGTTATGGAAAATCCCACACGTCAGCTGGCTTCACACATCGCTGTGAGCAGCGGCACGGAAAGGCACATAGAAGCGCTTCCTGAAAGTCTAATCAAAACATGCGTTATAGCTCCTTAACTTTGATCCTGAGCCAGCAAACTTTTTGAAATTAACCAGAAAATACGTATATTACCTTAAATAATAAGAATGGATCAGCCGGTGCCCAGAAAGTAAGTAAAATATCCAGCTCGGCCAACCAGTTATCTGTCTAGCTAATATTTACAGGCCTCAGCTCAACAGCCAAACTGAAACTGTAGATCAGTGAACAAACTTTAACTAGCTTTTGTGTTTATATTCATAATGTACATAGCAAACTATATCTACAGGACGAAGTTTGAACGCAGTCTGACTAAATATATTTATTGTATTAATTTGTACATTTTCTACACGTAATGTCTTTATAATAATATAGTCATATATAGTAAGTTTCATGAAAGCTCCTGGTATATGAACCCCTGACATTTTATACTGAACTACGGTTGTCCTTTCTCAACAGTAAACTGAAGAAGCTAAGTGAAGACAGTCTAACAAAGCAGCCAGAGGAAGTATTTGATGTTCTTGAAAAGCTTGGAGAAGGGTATTTATCAACCTTTCTTTTTTGCTGTGTAATACTGAATGCAGATATTTTGTATATAATTTAAAATTAATGTGTGTTTTGTTTCAGTTCGTATGGCAGTGTTTTTAAAGCCATTCACAAAGAATCAGGCCAAGTGGTGGCCATCAAACAGGTACCTGTAGAATCAGATCTGCAGGAGATCATCAAAGAGATCTCCATTATGCAGCAATGTGACAGGTAAAGGCCTTTAGTACATAATAAATAACCTTTTATTGATTAAGGTAACCTTTGCTTGATGTAAACTTTTGTTTGGTCTATATTTTGTAATTTCCAACATGGTGATTTTCTCCTTGTACTTTATCAGTCCGTATGTGGTGAAGTACTATGGCAGCTATTTCAAGAACACAGACCTGTGGATTGTGATGGAATACTGTGGTGCTGGATCAGTCTCTGATATTATCAGACTGCGCAACAAAACTGTAAGTAAGGCAGCAAAATACAGCACATTTTCATCACATGGTTTTTTGGTAACACTTCACAATAAAGTTCTATTTTTTAACATGAGTTAACAACAGAAGACTGACAAAGTAACAATATACAATACGCATCCTTTTTTAAATCCTGTTTAATGGTAGTTTCAACAAATAGTACTAAACATTTTTTAATGAAAAGTAACAAACTACTAATGAACAATTATTTATTTAAAAAGTATAATATTTAATTTAATTAACTAGCATTAACAATACCTCATTGTAAAGTGTACCAGTTATTTTAAGGGTCCACAATAATTCACTAGTTATGCATGAATAAGACAATAATTAACTAAATGTAGAGTAAGGCTATCTTAGCCATAATTTTCAACTTATTAAACATTTTATTTTTGTGTTGAAAGTAATGTTATTAATGCACAATTTCATAAATTTTGAGATCCATCATAAATCAAATTTACTAAACAATGTTCATCCGGTTATTAAGGATAATTGGTTACTAAAAATGTAATAACATTTTCTTTTAAAGGCAACTTGACCCCTTTTTTTTACCTATTCAACTTTCTGTTTTGTTTTACACTTATTAGGTGGTGTTCAAGTTCATTTAAATATATTAACACCTTAATCATGACATTTAGTAGGGCTGGGTATCGATACAGATTTTTCTATTTGGATTCACAAGCTTTTGTTTCGATATCGATTCATATGGGTATATTTCATTTATAATGTCACTTTTGCTTACATGTAAAATAGGGCTGAAATGATTAGCCGATGTTATCGACAACGTTGACTATAAAAATAAAAATAAAATTTATTTAATTGTCGAATAGTCATTTGATCTCATTTAACGTAACATGACATCACATTACACTGTAATGATGGTGCGCGAGATCAGCACTGCAGCTCGCAGATAACTGAGGAGAGGAAGAATTAAACCGCTCACAGTCCAGATGCACTCTAAACTTTCCAAACAGCTTCAGGTGATATAGATCTCAAAGTATGAGGGAATTATAATACAAAAAATAAGTAAATACAGAAGCATTCTCATTGTGGAATAAGTGGAGCTGGAGATTGCTCCGCTGAAGCAAAACTTGCGCGTCGAGCATCTTTAAAGGAAACACCCCTGTGTTACATCTAAAATGCGGTTATATTTAATGCATTATAGCTTTATTAAAGTTCAAATAATATGGAAGCAGATCATGTAACTAACTATAAACTAGCATTTTTCTGTGTGGTCAGCGCCTCTTCTATGAGTTGTGTGAATGTCCCAATCTACTAATTATATTTTATTTGTTTTTCATCATTTTGGTCACATTTTAGCTTTTTAAAAATTAACAGATCAATGTATTTAATCAATAAATATAAAAATATATTGCATATATTATATTTTGTTCAATTGTTAATTTTTTAACAATTGTTTAATTGCATAATTTGTACTATTTACAGGCATTTACATTGATTTTGAACATAAAAGTTTGAGCTAAAAGTTGGTGTTGTCTCTTGAAGATAATCCAGCATTTCTGTAAACAGCGTCTTTAAATGAGCACATGTTAATGAGAAATACTCTAATGCCGTTATCTCATCTGTGCTGTGCTGTGCCTGATTAGAATGAAATGTTTCTTTTTTGTTGTTGTTTATGATCAGCAACTGACTGTAAAGAACAGAAAGGGTATTAAAAGAGACATTATTCAGAGACAAATGGGTTGTATGTATCTTTGAACACATTATGTCCCGTACACACATGCGGCGACTTAGCGCTTGATGTCGCAAGTCTCTGTACTATGAAGTTGCTAGTGGGCGTTCCTACTGCTGTAACTCTAACATTATTAGTGAACTGCACATCTGGCCATATCTTTTGAAAATATGATGATAGATGAGGCATTTTGATAGTAAAACCACAATTTCATTCTTATTTGGCAAGGAATCAGTTTTCTTGTCCATAAAATTCACATTCTACGGGGAGAGTGTTTTTATATGATTTATAGCAGTGCTCAATGTATCATAACATTAATAAAATGAACGATTTATCAATTAATCAGAATGATCTTTATTGCCAAGAATGCTTGCAAATACAAGGAATTTGACTTGGCGACAGAAGCTTCCAGTGCACAAGCAATACAGCAACAAGACAGAAATTATAACGTTTTTTTATAAATAATAAAAATAAGTGAATAGAATATAGTTTATATAAAAATACGCAAGACACAAATATATTTATATACAAATCCAATCTGTTATATACAGATAGTAATGTGCAGAAAAGTTAGGATATGTTAAATAAATATAAATGGACTAATTATTGCACATAATTATTGCTCAATGGGGCAGTTTTAACTGTTCATGTGATGGATGGCATGTGGGAAAAAAACTGTTCTTGTGCCTGACGGTTCTGGTGCTCAGTGCTCTGTAGCACCGGTCTGAAGGCAACAGTTCAAAGAGGTAGTGGGCTGGCTGGGTGGGCTCCAGAGTGTTTTTTCCATTTTTCACTCTGGATGTGTATAGTTCTTGGAGGGTGGGAAGGGGTGAATCAATAATCCGTTCAGCAGTCTGAACTGTTCTTTGTTGTATTCTGATGTCCGATTTGGTAGCTGAACCAAACCAGACAGTTATTGAAGTGCAGAGGGCAGACTGAATGACTGCTGAGTAGAACTGTATCAGCAGTGCCTGTGGCAGGTTGAACTTCCTCAGCTGGTGAAGGAAGTACAACCTCTGCTGGGCCTTTTTCAACAATGGAGTCAATGTGTGACTCCCACTTCTGGTCCTGTGAGATGATAGTGCCCAGGAACATGAATGACTCCACTGCTGCTACAATGCTGTTCAGAATGTGAGCAGTGATAATGCTGTGGTGTTCCTACCGAAGTCCATAATCATCTCCACTGTTTTGAGTAGTGTTGTGTAGTGTTGTTGAGTGGAGGTGGCGTAGTGGGCTAAAGCACATAGCTGGTAATCAGAAGGTCGCTGGTTCGATCCCTACAGCCACCACCATTGTGTCCTTGAGCAAGGCACTTAACTCCATGTTGCTCTGGGGGGATTGTCCCTGTAATAGGGCACTGTAAGTCGCTTTGGATAAACGTGTCTGCCAAATGCATAAATGTAAATGTTGGCACGGTACCAAAATTTCAGAAGTCAGTACAGATTGCAGTAAAATTTTACTGTTCTCAATATCATCAATTTTGATACCACAGCAAAAATATGCTAATACAATAATGTGCTACTGAACACACCAGTTTAGGTATTTTTAATAGTTATTTTAATAATTATTATTATTTTCCAGAACATGTTTTAAAGTTTAATTTAATTTCATCAAAATTGTGTCTAATCAATTAATTCTTAAACTTTTAACAAGTGAAAATTTAACTTTTTAACATGTCATTGCATTTATTTATTTAAAACTTTTATTCAACACAGAATTAACCTACTGAACCACTGTGTAGCTTGGTAAGATTGCAGAAACACTGGTATCCTTAAAAAAAAATGATTTTAGTATCGACTTGGTACAGGAGTACCTGTACTTTTGACAACACTAGTTTTGAGCATGTTCAGCTCCAGGTTGCTTTGGCTGCACCAGACAGCCAGCTGTTCAGCCTCTCTTCGGTATGCAGACTCATCTGTATCTTGTATGAGGCTGATGAGAGTGGTGTCATCTGCAAACTTCAGGAGATTGACAGATGGGTTCTTGGCGATGCATTCGTTGGTGTTCATGGAGAAGAGTAGTGGGGAGAGAACACATCCCTGAGTGGCACCAGTGCTGATATTACATGTGCTGGAAGTGAATTTCCCCTGTCCATCAGAAAGTTGTTGATCCACTGACAGAAAGAGGTGGGAACAGAGATTTGGTTTAATTTAGTCCAGAGAAAGCTGTGATTATGCTGTTGAAAGCTGACTTGAAGTCCACAAAAAGGATCCTTGCATATGTCCCTGGTCTGTCCAGATGTTGTGGAGATAAGCATTTGCTCGATAAGCAAATTGAAGGGGGTCCAGAAAGGGTTCAGGTCCTTCAGGTGGGACTACATCCATTTCTCAAATGACCACAGACGTCAGAGCGACGGGTCTGTAGTCATTAAGTCCTTTGATCTTGGGTTTCTTTGGGACGGGGATGATGTTGGAGCATTTGAAGGAGCAGGGAATTTCACACTCCTCTAGTGATCTGTTGAAGATCTGTGTGAAGATGGGGCCAGCTGGTCAGCACAGGCTTTTAAACAGACAAATCAAACTCACTCAGACTGCCGACAATTTATTTTCCACACTTATTATATCCATGTATGTGGTTACAGATGAATCATATAGAACAGTGAAATCGCTCACAGAAACTTCTCATCTGTCTTGCCTGCACTCGACTCCATTATCTTAAAGGTTGATGCGAGCTCCACCATCACTGTATTCACTCCTATTGATTGTCGCTTCCGAAAGTCGCTATTCATTTGCATCAAGTTAAACTTTTCTCAACTTTGTCATGTCACTCGCCACGCCACATGTAGTTGCCAGGGGTCGCTATCGCCGGTGTCGTAATCAGATTAGTCCGCCCGTGAAAATGGGTCTGCATCTGACGTCATAGGAATTCCATTGACTCATAGAACTTTTAATGAGTACTCCATTCACTGCCTGAGTAGAAATTCTACAAAATCCTTTTTATTTTATGTCAATATAACTTTGTGCATATGACATTTAAGGAATTTTAGATCATGTGTTACACATAATAGTATATTACCACAGCTATAGATTGTAAAATTAAACATTTCTTGCTCAGTTTTTCAGTTAGCTTACATTTGGCAATATGTGCCACAGAATTAAATATTCTATAATAAATAATATATAACAAAAATATTTTACATATTTACACACCTTACAATCGTATATGTACTCCAGCTGTAATGATGGAAAAATAATTGTGTCCTGAGCAGGTTTGAGTACATTTAAAAACAGTTAGCTAAAACCAATTTATTTCAAAAACATTTCTTTCACTTATTTTAACTTTTTTTATTTATTTATTTTCTATAATAAGCATGTTCATTAACTATGTGAAGCCAGTGAATTTATTGTTATATCTATAAGAATTTCACCATTTCAAAGCCATCACGATAACAAATAGTCAGCCCCTGGGGACTCTTTATTTCACGAGCGGACTCATTTGATTATGACACCAGAAGTCACCAGCTCTCATTGACAATGAATGAGATAAGGTTGCTTTGTCACTGAAAGTCACTGCATGTGTATAAAGGGCTTCAAACGGAACAACTTTTACTAGTATCACGCAGTGAAAGGATCTCTCTGCTAAATACTCCACCACTATACGAACCAGTTCATTCACTGTTGAGTGATATCTAAACATTTACCAGCCAGTTGCCAAATGTTGTATATACATTTTTAGGCACATAGTGCAAAATTTGGTTGCAAAGCAAGTGATTTCCTCTCATTGTATTGAAGGGCTGCGGATAGAGTAAAAGATTGATCTTGGGATTTAAGAATCCATATTGAGATTGTTCAAATAAAGATTGTGATGCATCGAAAAATCTATATTTTCACCCACCCCTACTAATTAGTATTGGTTTTACTAATAAATAATATTGCTATAATGTTGTATTAAAGACATCTTATCTCCCAGTTCTGAAGTAAAATGTTTACATACTCAAGTTATTGGATTGTTTTGCACTTATTAGGTGGGATTTTAAGTTTATTGAACTATATTATGACAGTAACTATTAGTACTGGTTTTACTAAATTGTTAATAATGAACTGCATTAATGAACTACTACTAATTAACGAATTTCATTCAATTAAATTAATCTTAAAATAAAGACAATATGGTTCATTTTTGTGACATTTATTAGCTGATTACAGTATTTGCAGTAAACTAAAATACAGGTCAGTTTTATTTTAATTGAAATATTTTGGTAATTTACTAATTACCCTTAATTACTGGCGTAATATAGTAAACTTGAAATTGTATCCCTGAAATGGTGCATTTATTACATTACTTTCCAAAATAAGACATTCAATAAGTTGTAAATGATGGCTAAGGTAGCCTTACTCTACATTCAGTTAATTGTTAATTACTGTCTTATTAATTATTAACTAGTGCATTATTGTGGAGCCTTAAATTAATTTATACCCTGTTTTCTTTCTCTTGACAAGCTCACTGAGGAAGAGATCGCCACAGTTCTCAAATCCACTTTGAAAGGTCTTGAGTATCTCCATTTCATGAGGAAAATCCATAGGGACATCAAAGCTGGGAATATTCTCCTCAACACAGAGGGCCATGCTAAACTAGCTGATTTTGGAGTGGCAGGACAACTTACGGTGGGTATCAAAATGTAGGGATTGAATATAGTATATCACAATTAATGAATCTCCATTTAACCATTCAATGTTTTTATATATATATATATATAATTGCCTCTAAAGGACACAATGGCCAAAAGAAATACGGTTATTGGAACACCCTTCTGGATGGCCCCCGAGGTGATCCAGGAGATTGGGTACAACTGTGTGGCAGATATCTGGTCTCTTGGTATCACATCCATAGAAATGGCTGAGGGAAAGCCTCCTTATGCAGACATTCATCCTATGAGGGTGAGTGGAATATACAAATAAGACAGCAGTTTTACTTTTAACCTTAAAATACCTTGCAATACCTTGACCGGAAACATACAATATTTCAAAATCATGCATTAACTTGACAGACAACTGGATAGCCATAGTGTCTCTTAACATGTTTTGACATTTTGTCTATACTTCAGGCTATTTTTATGATTCCAACAAATCCTCCACCCACATTCCGGAAACCAGAGCTGTGGAGTGATGAATTCACAGATTTTGTGAAGAAATGTCTTGTGAAGAACCCCGAGCAGAGAGCCACAGCCACTCAACTTCTGCAGGTTGGGAAAGAGCCATATATTGCTTACACACAGAAAAGAATTAGCTACATTCTTATAAACTGTAGAAGATGACTAAGCTGATAGATCATTTTAGTTTGAAGGCCATTTCCCATTTTTCCCTGTCGCAAGTACATGCGTCCACTCACCTTGTACTTATGACATATATTTATAACTCTCACATGAGTTGAAGACTCCAGTCATATCAAGCTATTTTATTTTACATATGGTCATTCTCCCCTCATGGTGGGATTCAGATCACATTTTTAGCCTTGTACTGCTAATTTTATCTCAGTAACCCCCTATTATCAGACACTTTCAGTTGCTTAATAGACTAATCATGGGTTATAAATAAGCCTACAAACAGAGTATTTTGATTATGGTATCTGGAAACTAAACTTTTTTTTCATTCTCCATCCATGCCAAACAATAGAGACATTTTTGTATCAGTAAGCAAAATGTAAACAAATTACTTTGTGCACCTTCCAATTTACATATTATTTGGTCTGTTTTGCAGCATCCTTTTATAACCAGTGCTAAGCCAGTAACCATTCTACGAGACCTGATTACAGAGGCTATGGAGATGAAGGTAAAGAAACAACAAGAGCAGCAGAGAGAGCTGGAGGAGGATGACGAGAACTCGGTAGGAATTGCACTTATTATGAGACCATTTACTAACATTTGCTCAGTTCCACATTTTCCTGTTTAAGATGAACACAGAATTTGTGTTTTAGCTGATGTTGTATCTCACTGTATTCCACAGGAGGAGGAAGTGGAAGTGGATTCCCACACCATGGTGAAGTCTGGCTCGGAGAGCGCTGGCACTATGCGAGCCACAGGAACCATGAGTGATGGGGCTCAGACCATGATCGAGCATGGCAGCACCATGCTGGAGTCCGACCTAGGCACCATGGTCATTAACAGCGATGATGAAGAAGATGAGGTTGATCTTGGCTCAATGAGGAGTAAGTGTTGGAGTTATTGGTGGTTTTAACAGTCATCGAAAACCTGGGATTATCAGAGGATTTACAATTGTGATTGTGGCCCTAAACAAATGCTCTTTGTAAATGCAATCTCTATGAAAAATATCCTAAGCCAGTAATGATGAATGAATGAAAGTAATGAAAAGGATTGGACAAAAGGAGTGTGAACCCTGTTTTAGCTTTTCATTTTACATTTTTATGACACATTTAGATGGAAAATATTTTTTCCCCTGTAAATAGGAAATCCTACAGCTCAGCAAGCTCCACGTCCATCCTTCATGGACTACTTCGACAAACAGGACTCGAACAAAGCACAAGAGAGTTACAACCACAACCAGCAGGACCCTTATTTAATTTCCAAGACCGCTTTTCCAGACAATTGGAAAGTGCCTCAAGATGGAGACTTTGATTTTGTAAGTGCTTTGATACCATGTCATTTTAGTGGTCGACCGATATGGACTTAATGGCAGACACTGATATCTAGAGAGCAAGGTGGCCAATTGGCAGGTATAATCCCTATATATACACTCACTTATAGTCCTTTTCCACTGAAATAGCAATGGTTCTAATGCTGAGCCTGTGCTCGGCTGGTTCATGGCCAGGGCAATCAAGAGCCTATGGTAAACCGGCATCACTTTTCCACTGACTTGAGATCTGCATGCACTTGTTAAGCAATTTAAACTTTTCATAGAGCAATTGTGATTAATCTTGGTGTAGAAGCTGGTTATATTCAAAATTTTTGCCTTAGCATATATTATGTTTATGTCTTGATAGAGAATCTCCATCAGTTTACTTAACAAATAGCAGTCTTCCTAACAAAATAGTTTGCCAAGAATGACTTCACAAAATAATGTACAAAATCAGATGAGAACAGTGTAATGAAAGCTGAGCAATGTTGACAAATGTAATAACTTACCTAGATCAGCTACAGAAGACACTAGCGATTCTGTGTTTATATCAAGTGTGATTGACTGAATTCAATGCCCCCATTAGAGCTGACTGGTCGGTATCTGAGCACACTGTTGCTCCGTCCACTGCTGCTTTTGCTTATGTCCTTCTTTTGGTCACTGTGCTCTCTTGTAAGGTTTTTATCTTGCCGTGTCTCTTCTTGTAGACTTTTCCCCCCTTTTTCAATCTAGTTTATTTTGGATCTCCGTAGAATACCAAATCCCAAGTAGAGTGCTCGTTTCATCCTCTATTGCTGAACCCTTATATTGTCTGACATTTTGTGGGTTTTTTATTGTTGATATATAGTAAAGTACTCATTGTTGCAGAAGGTATCTATTCAAACTGTTTTTGTTTTGGAAAACTTTACCTGGTGATGACACATTATCCCACCCTCTGACGTAATCGGTTCTTGCTCTGAGACCAGCAAGTTTTTGGGGCTGGTGCGGAACCAGGTTTTCTGCCCCGGAACTGCTTTTCTTTTCTGCATTGGAAATGCTCATAACTGTTCAAGAATGTGCACCGGCCCAGGAACCTGGCCCTGAACCATGTTGTGTAAAGGGCTATAATAGGGTTGGGAACAAGAACCGGTTCTGTTCTTTACAAAATACCTGAATCGTATGTTCTGTATGTCTTTCGGTTCCATAAACTGTTCCCATGCATGAATTTTCCACCAGTGCGGATGGAAATTTTCTGATTGTGTTTCCAGCAATGCATTGCAGCCGGTCTGGAATGTCAGGTAATGTTCACATCAACCATCAGAAGGGGGAACTGTGGCATGATTTTTGGTGCCAGACAGGCTGGTTTGAGTATTTCTGTGTGAGTGCGAGTGCGAGTGATGCACCAAAACCGAAAATTCAGGATGCACTTGGCCGAAAATACCTTTTTTTTTTTTTTTTTTTTTTTTTTTTTTTTTTAAATACCTATTTAAAAAAAATTATATAATAGTATTAATATTATACTTTTTAATTAATATCATGAATTTAATGAATCTGAATTGAAAAACTACAAATCAATATAATGATCACACTTTTATTGAAAGTAAATTGGACAGAAAATATATTATAACAATATTAAATGTATTATTCTTTATTGAGTTCTTTAACAATCAAATTTAACAGATATTTGTTTTTTTTACCAATTATCCAATAAATGTTCTAGAAAACTGTAATGATATGCAAAACAGCAGTCAAGTAATGAACTTAGCAGCTCTAGGCTAGCATCTTGCAAATACAAAAAGTTTAAATATGCTACGCAGACATTTTAATGATAACAACAGGCAGAACACAGAACAGCTGAGGGCCTCTATTCTGTTTATGTAAACGTATTTATACTTTAATATAAAATTATTGTGCAAAACAGCAGTAATAGAACTAAAACCAAACTCAAACTGTAAATGACAGATGTAGCCTCAAGTGAAGAACACATTTTTGCAGGGCTAAACAAATTTTAATGTAATTGCAATACTGCTTTCTATTTAAGTAAATGTGTCAGGTTTCTCTTCAAAAACAAAAGTTGCTCAGCTCTCTGGCAACTCAAGAACATGAGATGCTGCACTGAATATCTGACTCTCTCTTATGGAAGCAATTCTGTCTCACCAGATTTTGAAATTAAAAAGCCATTGAATTTCTAGCACTGAATTTTTCAGCATTGAAACTATGTATGTGGATTTTTTGCCTTTTGTATTGAACTCTTCAAAATTTCAATAACTCATCAAATGTTCACAAATTCAGAATCAAACATTCAAGTTTAAAAATTCAAATCATTTATATTCGAGTTGCTCAAATTCGATAGGCCAAATTCAGATGCCAAAATTCGGTGTTAAAATTTTCAGATTAAACATCCGGGACACTAAGGATAAGCAATCGATTCTGTATGAAATCGAACCATGTGACAGGAGGACGCCGGTGCTTGAAATTACAGGAATGCCATCAGCAATGACAACAAACCCAAATGATGGTGCTTCGTTGAGTATATTAACTGTTTTGTTTTTTGCCTTTTGTAAGATTCAGTAACAGGTAATACCTGACACGTAATAAACAGAATTTATTGGGCAATATTTACGCAACTTTTAATAAGGTGGCGTTCGTTAAAATTTTGCCGTGTCCCGGATGTTTAATCTGAAAATTTTAACAATCGAATTTGAGCAACTCGAATATACAGGTGCTGGTCATATAATTAGAATATCATCAAAAAGTTGATTTATTTCAGTAATTCCATTAAAAAAGTGAAACTTGGATATTATATTCATTCATTACACACAGACTGATATATTTCAAATGTTTATTTAATTTAATTTTGATGAAAACCCCAAAATCAGTATCTCAGAAAATTAGAATATTGTGAAAAGGTTCAATATTGAAGACACCTGGTGACACACTCTAATCAGCTAATTAACTCAAAACACCTGCAAAGGCCTTTAAATGGTCTCTCAGTCTAGTTCTGTAGGCTACACAATCATGGGGAAGACTGCTGACTTGACAGCTGTCCAAAAGACGACCATTGACATCTTGCACAAGGAGGGCAAGACACAAAAGGTCATTGCTAAAGAGGCTGACTGTTCACAGAGCTCTGTGTCCAAGCACATTAATAGAGAGGCGAAGGGAAGAAAAAGATGTGGTAGAAAAAAGTGTACAAGCAATAGGGATAACCGCACCCTGGAGAGGATTGTGAAACAAAACCCATTCAAAAATGTGGGGGAGATTCACAAAGAGTGGACTGCAGCTGGAGTCAGTGCTTCAAGAACCACCATGCACAGACGTATGCAAGACATGGGTTTCAGCTGTCGCATTCCTTGTGTCAAGCCACTCTTGAACAAGAGTGCGTCTCGCCTGTGCTAAAGACAAAAAGAACTGGACTGCTGCTGAGTGGTCCAAAGTTATGAAAGTAAATTTTGCATTTCCTTTGGAAATCAAGGTCCCAGAGTCTGGAGGAAGAGAGGAGAGGCACAGAATCCACGTTGCTTTAAGTCCAGTGTAAAGTTTCCACAGTCAGTGATGGTTTGTGGTGCCATGTCATCTGCTGGTGTTGGTCCACTGTGTTTTCTGAGGTCCAATGTCAGCGCAGCCGTCTACCAGGAAGTTTTAGAGCACTTCATGCTTCCTGCTGCTGACCAATTTTATGGAGATGCAGATTTCATTTTCCAACAGGACTTGGCACCTGCACACAGTGCCAAAGCTACCAGTACCTGGTTTAAGGACCATGGTATCCCTGTTCTTAATTGGCCAGCAAACTCGCCTGACCTTAACCCTATAGAAAATCTATGGGGTATTGTGAAGAGGAAGATGCGATACGCCAGACCCAACAATGCAGAAGAGCTGAAGGCCACTATCAGAGCAACCTGGGCTCTCATAACACCTGAGCAGTGCCACAGACTGATCGACTCCATGCCACGGCGCATTGCTGCAGTAATTTAGGCAAAAGGAGCCCCAACTAAGTATTGAGTGCTGTACATGCTCATACTTTTCATGTTCATACTTTTCAGTTGGCCAACATTTCTAAAAATCCTTTTTTTTTGTATTGGTCTTAAGTAATATTCAAATTTTCTGAGATACTGAATTTGGGTTTTTCATTAGTTGTCAGTTATAATTATCACAATTAAATGAAATAAACATTTGAAATATGTCAGTCTGTGTGTAATGAATGAATATAATATCCAAGTTTCACTTTTTGAATGAAATTACTGAAATAAATCAACTTTTTGATGATATTCTAATTATATGACCAGCACCTGTATATGATTTGAATTTTTAAACTTGAATGTTTGATTCTGAGTTCAATACAAAGGCAAAAAATTCACATACATAGTTTCAATGCTGAAAAATTCAGTGCTAGAAATTCAATGTCTTTTTAATTTCAAAATCTGGTGAGACAGAATTACTTCCATACACTCTCTGTTCTGGTGCTTGGGCAGATAAATACCTGCGTGCAGTCCGCGCAAGCAACAGAAAGTGATCTTTGTTCATGCCCCAGTAGTCAAGAGGATTGTCGCGTTCGCAATATGAGCGCGAAGTGATCGACTGTGTTCCGCAACTGCTTTCGGGTCCTTTAATAACGTACAGCGTGCGAGTAAGGGCACCCGGTGGACTTTCTGGTGCCATCCTTGGGAGTTGGTGCACTACGCAGACTGCGTAGTATGCGTATAGGTTGCGGCGGTACTGCTTATTAGTATTACATAGTATTTCCACACCGCACCTTTGCTTGACAGTGCCGTGATTCTGATTAGATCGATCTAGAGTGAAACCTGAGCACTGAGGGGCGGGGAGGCATAAATATCGGCTAATATTTTCGGCCTTTTTTCTCTTTCGGCCAAAACAAAAAAAAAAATGCCATTTTCGGTGCATCCCATATATATATATATATATATATATTATTGTGAGAAGGATATAATCTAAGAATGGCAGGTGGTATAAATGTTGTGGCCATTCTTAGATTATATCCTTCTCACAATTGTACAGTTATCTGAGTTACCGTAGACTCAGTTCAAACAAGTCTGGCCATTCTCTGTTGACCTCTATCATCAAGGCATTTCCTTCCACAAAACTGCCACTCACTGGATGTTTTTTGTTTTTGGCACCATTTGAAGAAAATTCTAGAGACTGTTGTGTGTGAAAATCCCAGGAGATCAGCAGTTACAGAAATACTCAAACCAGCCCATCTGGCACCAACAATCATGCCACGTTCAAAATCACTGAGATCACATTTTTTCCCCAAATCTGATGGTTGATGTGAACATTAACTGAAGCTTCTGACCCGTATCTGAGTGATTTTATGAACTACACGGCTCTCAAACGATTGACTGATTAGATAATCGCATGGATGATTGTTGGTGCCAGATGGTGCAAACAGTATCCAATAACTACAATAAAGACTGAATCAAACTAATTGTTCATACAGTGGTCAGTGAATATGCCATTAATAGCAGCCAGTTACATAAATTGCACTTGAAACCGATGCAGATAATTAAAAAATACCAAATAACAGCCAATTTATCTGCCACGGCAATATATTGGTCGACCACAAATAATTTTGATTAGTCTTGCATGACCTGATAAAGCTTTAAACAGGTGATCACTGTTTGTGTGTTTATTACTATTACTATTTGTCTTTGTAGTTGAAAAACCTTGATTTTGAGGAGCTGCAGATGCGTCTCACTGCTCTGGATCCCATGATGGAGCGTGAGATTGAAGAACTGCGGCAACGCTATACAGCTAAGAGGCAACCCATTCTCGATGCCATGGATGCAAAGAAACGTCGGCAGCAGAACTTCTAACTGTCAGATCACTGGCTGGCCAGATCTTATGTTCCCTCCTGTTTTCAATATTTGTACTGATGCTTATTCTACACACCTGCTGTTTGTACATTTGAAGAAGATTCTGAATCACTGATTTTTCCATTGAAATCAGATGTCACAATTAAGATATTAGAGTTCATTCTAAAACAAGCAGAACAATTTTTAATCAGTCTCATTCTTTCTACATTATTATGAAGTATTTTTCTTTTTTCCATTTCTAAAAAAAAAAATTGCCATTTCTACATCTGTGGTTAATACTTTTTTGGTGCTGTTATGAAACCAAGGCAAATTGGTCTGGATGAGTAGTGAAAATAACTGAAAGTTTTAGTTATTTTGGCATAATGCATAAAAACTGCTGGCTGGACTGCTACAAAGTCATTTTTAGGTGTGAATGGATTACTAAACCAAAGACAATCATGTAGAGAATGCCTTTGAGAGCTTGTTAACCCTCTTTTTAAAGTTTGCTTTCCTACTAACTACAGGTTAGGATTCTGCTGGTGGGACCATGTTACAGTAGAGATTAACATTGAAGAGATCTGCTCAGCCTTGAGTCTTAAGGTTATCTTTATTGGTAATAATTTAGAGAAAGAGAAGACAAATAATGCAGGTGTTTGTTCTACTCATTCAAAATTCCCCACAAAGTAAGGCTTCCACTGTCCACAGCTTTGTAAATATGCTTGGCTTATTTAAGTTGAATGTCACTTTCTATTTTTTTTTCATGCTTCTGTCTGATATCTTTTTTCCCCCCTTATGCTGTCTTCACCGCAACTGGCTCCTTTGATAACGTGTGGCAAATATTTGTGTGAGGAAGTGAGAATTGCTTTTCCTGTGCCCCACACACAATTTCTTGCTATTTATCTCAGGGTTTGCTTGGCTATCTCTTGGTCTTTTTCAGAGGAATTTTATTTCAGTCCAATGATTTTCAATGTTTTTTTTTTTTTTATTATGGCAATGGTACCATAATAGTTTTGTAATCTCTCCATACCAAAAGCAATACAGCAACTCAAGGACTCAGTAATGTAACAATACCAGTTCTGTGAATGCCCTCAATAAGTATTTTAATGGAAGGATGAGTTTTAAATTGACCTTAAGCAACCCTAAAGCCTCCCAACATTGTTCATGCTCTGATTGTTGACTGATAAAGTCTATTATTCTGTGTTGGTTTGAAGTATATAGCCTGTTAATGGTTGCATTGTTTTAGTTTAAGAGGTGGTTAGGGATGTTTCCAATGCCTTATGTTTCCTGTGGTTGAGTTATAACAGTTTATTCCATATTCTGACATTCACATTTAGGCACATTCTTACTGATCACTCTAATTTATTGTGTATTATTCATGTTTCATGCATTTTTTTTGTGCACTCTGCGCAGTGTTTTTAAATAAAGGTCTGTTACTTGTCTCATCCCTCATCTTGAATTATTTAACACGTTTCACTCTTTTACGGTAATAAGATATATTTGTGATGTAAATATTTTCTCCTGTCCAAGTTTAATGTGAAAAGACAAGTATAAGGACATGAGACCTGACAAACAAACAGAAAGAGTTAAAAAATAAAATAGGTTCATTTTCCTTGGACTATAACACAATAGCATTATACATTTCAGATGATGATTAAATAATTTGGAATAAAATTGGCTGAGTAGAAACACAAATGCAAGGGTTTTAGGATTAGAAGGTAAGGCTTGGGGTTAGTTGAGAAGCAAAACTGGCAATGGCACGTAAAAGTACAAGATAGGTAATAAAAAAAAAATTTATACAAGGGCCTTTAAATTCACAAAGATTTTTATCTTACCACTTGGAGTTAACCAAAGAGTTCCTAGCTAGGGGTTTTTTGCTTAAAATCGATCAACAAAAGTCCTCAGGACGACTTCTAAGCTGTCGTGGGGTTAGTAGCCATTTTTAGTGTTAAAATTGATAGTTTATGAATTACGCTTAGGTGAAGTCCTAAAATTAGGAGTGAAATTTTTAAGCGTTGTCCTAAATTTCCATGTTAGAAGCTACTTTTAGCCTTAGGATTTTTTGTGAATACAGGCCCAGAACATATCGATTTATTAACCTTAGACTACAAAGGTTTTTTTTTTTTTTTTTTTCGTAAAGTAGTTTTATAAATTTAAAGCAATAAAGGAATATTCTATCAAATTAACATGCATGTGAGGTTGCTCAGGATTAAATATTTTTATTTAAACCATAAGGTTCTTTGGTGTTTGCTGTATTGTGTTGTTCTGGTTTATTTCCAGATACATTCTTGTATCCACCTTATTTTGGGAGTAAGCAGCGGCTCCATTTCCGGCAAATGTGAGAAATTTCAGCTGGCACTGACCGCAGTGCCAATCACTAGAAGGTTTCATAACAGAGTTAGTGATCTGGGTTTATAAACTATCACACAACCACAGGATGTACAGCAGAATTATCTGCCAATGTTGGATAATTTTCTAATGTCAACATTTATAGAAAAAGAGTAAGTAAATCGTTCACCTGTTGCTGTGTGTTGTTGTTTTGAGACAGTAATAAAATCTGCTTCTTTATTTACCAAGATTGTGACGATGCAGTCTTTCATTTCTCCATGTAAACCTCCGTTCATATGTACCTGCATAACCTCCAATGATGCCTTTATTTATTTCCAAATGTGATATTTCTTAAGCCATGCAGAATGCGAGATCTTTGTGTCTGTTTACTATACACTGCTAAGAAAGAGAGAATGCTCTCTGACAAGAACGGCGAGTTAAATGCGTTTATTATTTTTACAAGATGAAATAGATGACATTTAGGTGCAAAGAAAGTTGAAGCAGCATTTTCCCTGCATCTTTCTTCTCTCTGCTGATTGTGTAAAGTTTGTGGAGGCCTTTCGAATGGCGCCCAGGACTGTCTGTGTCAGTGTCTGATTTCATTCATTCTGCCAGTGCAACAGTGTGTGATTAAATGATGGCAATTAATTATAATAATGTCACCATTTATTGCCAGCCTGTAATATAAAGCAGCATAATGTAGTATTTTTGTATAGCTATAATAGCTGGAAGGGGCTTATACCGGAAGTGGTCCGCATGCAAGGTTGATAATGGCGGCACAAGTTTTGCTGACAAATTAGTTGGATAACTTGCCACACTTCTGCCCAATGTTTTCTTCCATTTGTTGGTTGTGTCAGATGTTTCTTGGTCATTTTTATGTCCATTATTTTCTCTCTCTTTCCAATCTTTGACTAAAGGATTTAAAATTGGATTTAATGTGTGCTCCTTTACAGTGTGTTGGAAACGTGCATTAGTCGCAAGGTGATCTATGACACTTTTTTTTTATTTTATAGTACTATATTTTCTTTCTCTTTACAGACTTTGTCTGATGGAGACATCATGGAGACAGATTACCACTCACAAATAAATCGTTCATACACTCCTCCTTGAAGAGCTGCACTCCATTCACCCCTATTTCATTCGAGAGATCCTGTAAATTCTGTTGGCTGGTTCGTTCAGTAGTTTCATTTGTGGAATAATCCTCTTTATTTCTGGTCCTGTGAGCTTTGAAGATCCATTAATTATTCTTTCTGTCATAACAGCAAAAAGGTTGCCGGGTATAGCTTCTGTCAGGACATAGGCTAAGACTTTATAATTATTATCAGTGTAATTTTTTTTCCATGATCTGTGTAACATTTGACTCCATGTGAGCCCAGCTTATGTTAAAGCTTTCTTTCTGTCACACAATTTGGTGAAAGTGAAGGTAGATTGCGCAGTAATGTCAGCTGCGTGACAGCTGGGAAATAAGTGACCACGGTTAACTTTGGGTTTGTCTCTGTCTGTGGAGTAGATGCAATTATTAGCCTGTTTGACAAATGGCTCAATCATTTAATTGTTCTGTGGTTCAAGCTGCAAAGGAAAAATAAACAAATATGGTTAATAAACATCTAAAAAAACAAACGAAACTTAAAACAAAAGTAGAGGAAATAGAGAAACTAAGTAGTTAAGATTTAAAGCTTTTTACCAATACATTTTGTAGATAACCAAACACATTTCTTAAAACTTCATAAAAATGTTAGAAAAGAATGTTAGACAAGTAATACCTCTGATTCAATCATCCATTCTTGGTTTGGTCTTGTGAAATGGCCTTTTCCAGTGTATTGGTAGGCTGAGAACAGAACACAAGTATTTTGTTCTTCGTATCGGAGAGTGTCGCATACCTGTTCTCACCCTGATTATTTTGTAGGGATTTGAATCCACTGAGTTTAAATTGTTTAAAACACCAGGAATTACAGGAGTGTGGTTCTTCATGGAAAACTCTTAACATAAACAAAAATCTCCTACTACATGAGGGATGATGCATGGAATGCCCAACAGCAGCTGCACGAAGAGCAAACCTCTGACGAACATTATTGTTCACTACTTGCAGAACGAGTCTTGGGACAAGGAAAAAGAGCTTCCCTTTTTATAAAGCAGTAATCTGAACTCTTTAGTCTGATTGGTCTCTTTGGGTAATTATTTTTAATGAGCATCCAAAACATTTTATCCAAAATATGTAGTTTTATTTTGTTGTCAATAGGCCAACTCAGTCAGCCCTTGTGTTCTGCTGGCAGAAAATCTAGCCTTCTTGGCTCCTCACATCCAGGAGGACTGTAGATGTGCTGTTCCTTGCTCCTGAAAGACCTTCTGACCATAGCCATTCTCCTGAAGATACTGAAAATAAATGCATTTAAACCTATTTATCAACACCATCTTTTACTATAAAAGCTTTTATGAATCATCATAAAATACTGTACTGAACTACTCATTTACTTAAAAACGATAGCTTGATGCAAGTCAACTATGCAGTAACAGGCACAAAATCACTTTTTTAAAAGTATATTTAACGGGGCAGCTGTGGCTCAGGTGGTAGAGTGGGTTGTCCACTAATCGCAGGGTTAGTGGCAACGACTCCACATGCCGAAGTGTTCTTGGGCAAGACACTGAACCCCAAGTTGCTCCCAATGGCAGGCTAGCGCCTTGCATGGCAGTATGCACTGGTGTATGAGTATGAGTATGTGTGTGTGAATGGGTGAATGAGACAGTGTAAAGTGCTTTGAAAACCACTAAGGTTAAAAAAGTGCTATATAAGTACAGACCATTTACCATTTATTTCAATTACCCACTCTCGAGAAACATCAAATTATTTATATCCATCATCCCAGGAAACTTTTGATGTAGTAATCCAGAAATCACTATATTTTCACTCTATAGTCACACAGTACAAACAGTACAGATGTGATGAGAACTCAAATCCCGTCTCCCAATTAATACACGCTGAAGCTCTGCTCACCCCTCAAACACACACACACACATACACATACACAATATGGGAAATGAGTGATTCTCTTTGGATACTTTGTTGGTTTTAAGTTATTTCTGTTAAGAGAATTGTAGAAAAGTCAATGAAATGGAAAAAAATCCCGCACACAGTCCTGGCTTGCAAAGAGTCTCAAAATGTATTAAGCAATGTTCGGTCACTCGACCTTCGTTAGGCATTTACGAACAGAGTGCAACAGCGCCAAATTTAAAATATGTAATGACCAACACATCTGATGACCATGACATCATAACCAATGACAATTAGTAAAACAGAGAACATTTAAACACCTATAAATACAGAAAAGAGAAAAACATCACATATACAGCAGCCCGAATACATATAATAAATTACACCTGTAAAGTAACTCAAATAGAACAGAATACCTTGACTTGACTTTCAAAAATAATCCTACCTCCTGATCAATTTTAACTAGACCAGAGTAAAAGGATGAACTAGCTGTCCCCCACATGTGCAGAGTGAATATTATAATGTTACTTGCCATCTTATTCCTCGTGTGGACTAAACTGAACTTCACATTGATTGAAGTGACAAAAGCATTACTTATTTTTTTGATTCTAACTTTTAAACTATTTACAGATTAAGATGTATTATAATTATGTGAAATCATATAGAATAATCATTAAAACTTTCTGAAAGTAAACTGCCTTTGATGAAGATATGATACTTGGAGTTTTTGGCTGTTTCCCTTTGAGATCATACACAAATTACCGTAATTATTCTACTACACAAAGCCCTTTATTTTTTAATAACTTGTGCCAGTAACTATTTTTCCACATGAATGTCCAAATCAGCTTGTTTTACCATTTATATTGTGTCTGCCCATTCCCTTCCTCACAACTTTTACCAATTTTATAACCGAACTGTGCAAAATAGGAAAGAATAGACATGAATACAAATATGAATGCCTCTATATGTTGGTGGTTATGGTAGGAATCATGCACACCTTCTAGAGGTGAAGCTCTACAAACCAGCTCTGTCCTGCTTTTCATTCATCAGCTCAACTTGTAGCTCGCACTGGACAGTTTTGTCTCGTTCATCAGAGATGTCTGTGGTTATTAGAAAGATGATTTACACTACAGCTGCTCCAGCTGCGATCGGGCCCTACAGGTGAGAATCTACATGCTGTCAAACAGTGTTCATGTTCCTAAGTAAATGTGCACGTGACATGCTCTTGCATTGAGACAATGATTGATGAGGTAATGAACTCATGAATGTTTAGTTATGTGTTTAACAACCAGCTTTGTCCGACAAATGGCCTGATATGAGTTAAACTTTGCAATGCAATATTTGTTCTTGGCATGTTGTTACACACTCAAAATGATCTCTGCAAATTTTACTGTACCGTTTGGACAAGATGACTTCTATTCAAAGAAAATTCCCTTATACACATATACAGCCCCTATAAGCAGGGCCGTAGCAAGGATTTCTGGGCCCCCTGACTCTATATTGCTCTGGGCCCCTTTCATATGAAAAATACAGTTTACAACTTGTTGTGGGCCCCCCTGGACCTGTGGGCCCCTAGAGTAGTTACCACCTTTCACCCCATTAGCTACGGCCCTACCTATTTGACAGGGAATATACGGGTAGGATGAACTATTCAAGCATAGTTTCCAAACCTTATTAAAGTGTAATATTGTGTTTTTATTTATTATTATGCATAATTACAATGCATGATTATTGTATGCGTTATAATAATTCTTGGAACTGTTCTATTCTGCCACAAGAGAGACACAACTGTCTGCACCTGCTGCCAAATATACTAAGGCTATACTTTAGTAGCCAAGTCAAGATTTAATCTAGTACTTGTATGCAGCATTATCCCAATCATTTATTTATATCAAATTTAAGGTCCTGTTTCCTTACAAAATGTGTTGATTTTGTTTCTTGGCGTGTAAATGATTTTATGTTTTTTATGTTTCAACCAATAGACAGTAAGATGTGGTGTCAAGATCAAAAGCTTGACCAGAGTTCAAGCTTTTAGTTCTGCATAACTGTGTTGTTATGCTTAATTACTTATGACTGGCCTCAGAAATAGTGTCATTTGAGACATGAACATGATAATGATCAGGCCATAATCAATAATAATCAATGCGTTGCTGCTAGGGTGTCATTTTTACAGGATGTATTTTAAACAATAAACTACACTCCTGTTTTAATACCTTTTCAAATAGCTTCTAGTGTGTTCTTAGGACAGAAGGGAATATTTTTTGGCTTAATTCAGATCATTTATTTCTTCTCTAAGAAGACTTTTCAATAATTGGTAATCCTAAGTACTTTTTGAAATACTGATACCAAGGGAATTTCTTTTTCCTATAGTTGTGCAGACACACGTATGCATAATTGGCACATTCATGACTGACTGAATTGTATAACTATTTGTGAACTGGTCTTAATCACACATTAACTAGGTCTTACTCTTGTCTTGGACTTTATGGTTTTGCCGCAGACTTGAAGTGCTGTTATCTCAGCATGGACACAGATATGGACTTTGTGGTCTAGAACAGTGTTCCCCAACCTCTTTTGCCTTAAGTATCCCAACAGGACCATTAGCAAGGCTGAAGTACCCCTTCATTGACACAAAACCAAAGATGTGTACCAAAGACTATATCATTTAACATTATCATTAATATTGATTATTATTAATAATAATAATCAATTATATTTCAGGTTTAGTGCATTTTGCTTACATGGGAAATAAATGGTCTCTTAGCTAATGATCTTCTAACTTTGTAAATTACAAAATATTAAAGGAATATTCCGGGATTGATTAGTCAGCAGCATTTGTGGCATAATGTTGATTACCACAAAAAATAATTTTGACTCGTCCCTCCTAAAATATCGAAGTTACATTGAAGCACTTACAATGGAAGTGAATGGGGCCCATTTTTGGAGGGTTTAAAGGCAGAAATGTGATGCTTATTTATAAAAACACTTACATTAATTCTTCATTTAAAACTCATGTATTATTTGTGCTGTAAGTTGTTTAAATTGTCATTTTCCAGAATTATATGGCTTACGTGTTATCATTGGAGTGAAGTTGGATTGGATGAAAAATAATTTTACACAGGAATGTTTAGTACACTATTTTCTAACACTAAAATCATGTTAACACACATGGTTTATGTCTTGTGGCAATACTTTTGAAACAGTGAGTATTTTGATGTTCACGTATTGGCCCCATTCACCTCCGTTGTAAGAGCCTCACTGTAACTTTTTTTTTTTTTTACTTTTTTTTTTAAAGAAAAGGAGGGACTAGTCAAAATAATTTTTTTTGTGGCAATCAGTATTATGCCAAAAATTATGTTGATTGACATAATTTACATAATGAACCCGGAATATTCCTTTAACTTTGCAAATTTTATTTTATCCTTAGTTTTTCACAATTTTGGCCCAGTTTTAGATTTTTACAAATTTAAAAAGTTAATGTATTACATCAATACAAATTGTGTCTTAGAATTGCATTTGTTTAAGTGGATCTTATTGTTGGACACACATTCACATGACATTGAGTCAAAGCAAACTTTTAACCTCAAAATGCAGTGAAAAGTTCTCGGTGCCAAACTTTCACTCTCGCTGCGTAGAGTGAAAGAACGGTACCGGTATCGAGCTTGTTTAAATAATGACACGATTAATTGGAAAATCGTTATTTTTACTCATTTATAATTTTATGATTTTTATTTTAAGCTAAACTTGTAATTTTGTTAGGTCCAACAAACCAAAATCCAATTATTTTCGCGTACCCTGTGGAAAATTCATACGTACCCCCTTGGCAACGTGCAGCCCTGGTTCGGAATCACTGTTCAAGAAGACTATGGTGTGGTGTTTGTAAACCAGGTTATTCATTTGAAGTCCCAACTAAACATCAGTCTAATATCAAAGGGATAGTTCACCCAAAAATGAAAATTCTCTCATCAGAAAGTTAGTCATGCACATCTGGGATGGCATGAGGTTGAGTAAATGATGAGAGAATTTTCATTTTTGGGTGAACTATCCCTTTAATGAAGCAAGAAAACTTGAATGGGTTTTGGTCTTTTTCTCAACTGCAGTGCACAAGTTATTCCAGGAGAAGGCAGTGGAGAACAACATTTCTCAAGATGCATTGTTAATACAGTTTTTCTAGATCACTAAGACATATTTCATGAAACAAGAAACAATATTCCCTGAATTATGACTACACATCTTAAAACTACACTATACATTTGTGCAAACCTCAAAATAAAATATTTCACTCTAAAAACACATATTCTCTTCCCAATTTAAACAAACCCAGAAATTCACTGACTATTCCACTGCTCACAACACATCAGTGAGATCAGTTCAAGACACTACTACATGTGTACACCTACAATTAATAAAAACTGTAAATATAAAACATCTTTATTTCTCCACACCAAAAATTTAAAAATAATAATTTTGTCATTACGTTCAGCCAGGCTGTCATGGTGGATCACACAATGTATATCTCAGGACAGTTGGGCATGGATGTTGCCTCTGGACAGCTGGTTGCTGGTGGGGTGCAGGCCCAGGCCAAACAGGTGAGATCCAGAAAGACAAAATGCACATAGTGGCCCTTGAATAGATTTGTTTCCTTCCCAGGTTGGGATATATTGAATTGAAGTGCATATTTCTGTGTTTTTTCTTACAACTTCAAAGGCACTTATTAACATTGGGGAGATTCTGAAAGCCACTGGATGTGGATATGAAAACAGTAGGTCATCTAATATCACTTGGTTGTTGAGTAACATGTAACACCTTTAATGGTTTTGAAATATTTATCAGACTGTTAATAAAGTCTAACTTTTTTGCAGTTGTCAAGACAACAGTGCTGTTGGCAGACATAAATGACTTCAATAACGTTAACGATGTCTACAAGCAATGTGAGTAAGACTGAAGGTGTCGTGTGCTTGACTCCTGTAAATAGTTTTCATAAAAGCCTCATGTGTGCCTTAAGAGTGTGTCGAATTACTGCTATATCCACAACCACAGATTTACCTTACAGTTTTAGTTAATAAAAAGCCATTTAAAGTTTTGGTAATATCAAAAACCTCAATGGAATTTATGGGCAGTTATACTGATCTACAATATTTTGCATCTGTAATAAAGCCTAGCCTGGAGTTAACACTATAAGCAAGTTATTTTTCATTGAAATGTTACACAATAATGGATTTGTGCAGCACTGGTTATTTCCTCATGAGTACAATGTGGATGAGTAATCCTACCCTGTCTGCGTGTAAAGGGATACAGTGCAGTTGTGTAAAACAATAGACTCCTCTCCTTGAGGACAACGCATCATCACTGCCTCCTACAACACAAACTTTCCATGATGTGACATGCAAACCTAGGATGTGAATAGAACAGAATTTACATTCATTCTCTCTATAAAATTCCATTTATGATACAGGTAATTATACACATGGGGATAAAATGCTGTTTTTCTTGTCTTTGAAATTGAATTTTGATGCTTGTTAATCATTTAAATGGGCCCTCATGTCATTCATAACCTACAGTGGCAAGATAAAGTATGTGAACCCTTTGGAATTACCTGCATTTATGTATAAATTTGTCTAAAAATCTGGTTTGATCTTCATCTAAGTTGTAATAATGAACAAACATAATCTGTTTTAACTTAACACATTTTTGTATTGTTCTTGTACATATTGAATTAATAATTCAAACTTTCACAGGGTAGGTCAGTAAAAGTATGTGAACCCCTAGGCTAATGGTGTCAACTAATTAGATTTAGGAGCTGGCAAACCTGGCATCCAATTAATGAAACAAGACTTATAAAAAGCACTCAGACATTTTGAGTTTGCCATTCACGTGGACCATGCCTCGTATAAAAGAGATCTCAGGTCTAAAGACCTACCATCAAGAATTGTTGCTTTGAATAAAGAGCTTAGATATTCATCTCCACAGTCAAAAAACATTGTCTGTAAATGCAGACGATTTAGTACTGTGGCTACTCTCCCTAGGAGTGACTGTCCAGTCAAGATGACCCAAAGGGCAAACCACTGAATGCCCATTGGGGTAAAAAAAGAACCCTAGAGTGACAGTTAAAGTCTTGAAGGAATCATTGGAACTTATTAACCTCTCTGTTCACGAGTCTACTATATGGAAAACATTAAACAGATATGGTGTCCATGGCAGGACACCAGGAAGGAAGCCACTGCTTTCCATTAAAACATTGCTGCACGCATGAGGTTTGTCAAAGACCACCTTGAAACTCCACAATGCTTCTGGGAAAATGTTTTGTGGATTGATGAAACTAAGGTTGAATTGTTTGGGAAGAACACTCTATATGCACTACATATGGCGTAAAAAGCGTACTGCATACCAGCATAAAAACATAATTCCAACACTGAAGTATGGGGCCTGGACAGCTTGCAATGAAAACGAATTCCCAAGTTTATCAAGACATCCTACAGGATAATATCAGGGTGGCTGTGCACCAGCTGAAGCTCAGTGGAAGTTGCATGAAGCAGCAGCACAATGACCCTAATCATCAAAGTAAATCCACTTCAGAATGGCTTTAAAAAATGAAAATCCACCCAGTCAGAGCCTAGACCTTAACCCAATAGAGATGCTGTGGAATGACCTCAAGAGAGCCATTTATGCCAGACATTCCAATAATATGGCTGAGCTGAAGCAGTTCTTTAAGGAAGATTGGTCCAGAATTCCTTCTGAATGCTGGGCAGGTCTAACCCACAGCTACCGGAATCGCTTGGTAGAGGCTATTGTTGCCAAAGGAGGATTGACCAGTTTTTATATTCAGGGGTTCACTTACATTTTCAACAGCACAGTGAATGTTCAATGGGATGTGTTTGTACTTGGTCTGGTGGTGGTGTAGTGGCTAGAGCACAGGGCTGCTAATCAGAAGGTTGCTGGTTCGAACCCCACAGCCACCACCATTGTGTCCTTGAGTAAGGCACTTAACTCCAGGGCCCGGTTGTTCAAAAGTTATCCACTTGGATTTTGGATAACGGATTGGATCAAATCTTGAAAATGGGTTTTTCAAAAGAAAAAACGGATTACATAATCGGATTAGATCACGTAATCCAATCTTGGTTTTGATCCGGATCAAACCTTTAGTTTGGGTTTTCCAGAACTGTTTTGTAGGATTTGGATCACTTTGATCCAAAACATCTGGATTAAACTGATCCCATCAGAAGGGTGGATTCAGCGTGGATTTCATGCCCAAAATGTAATGAAAACTTTAAAAATGTATCAAATAATACTATATTTGGATCATGCAGTATCTTACAAGATATCCTATTTATTCATAAGGTTTTAATTTTATTTGTTCATCCGTCAGGCTACAGTGATTAGGTAGGCTTTAACGTATTCAGCCTTTCAGTATAGGCCTACAGCAAAGTAGAAAGAGTTTGGCCTCATAAAATTATCCCCCAAACAGCTGTCAAAATTGACCAAAAACAATACATTTTATTCTGTCACTAATTGATATATATATTCATCACAATCGAAAATATTTTTGTTTTTAGAATATTTATTAGTGATGCATGCAATGATTACAGAATAACCAAAAAAAATGCAAAGAATGGCAATCACTGATTTTTGAAATCCAAAACAAATCCAAATCAGAAATAGTGTCTAACTATTGCGTCCCTTGTTGCACGTCCTGTTTGCTCGTTCTGGCAGAATGCAGGAGGTTGGTTAGGGTCTCCAAGGGGCTCAGGTCCATCATTGTCAGCACAGAGAGGGACATTGCGCTTAGTTGCGATGTTGTGCAGGACAATACAGGCAAGGGTTATGTTGCATGCTTTCTGTGGTTCCGCTCTCAGGTAGTTAAGGCATGCAAAGCGCCTCTTAAGAACTCCATTTAAACGCTCAATTGCACATCTTGCTCTGCAATGAGCAGTGTTGAAGCGTGCCTGCGCCGGTGTATTTGCTGTTAGAAAAGGAGTCATCAGCCATGGTAGGAGTGGGTAGGCACTGTCTCCTAATATTATGCCATCCAGTCGGTTGGTTTGGAGGTCTCTATATAGAGCGCTCTCCCTCAGGATGCGTGCATCATGGACAGACCCAGGCCACTTGACAACGCAGTTGGTGATGATGAGGTCAGCATCACACACAAGTTGGACATTGATGCTGTGCCTCCCCTTTCTGTTTATAAACTCCCATTCATTCTCACGAGGTGCTTGTATATGCACATGTGTGCAGTCGATTGCTCCAATAGTATTGGGCATATTCCCCAAAAGAAAAAAGCTGCGCTTGGCCTGTGCAATCTGGTTGTCCTTTGGAAAAGAAACAAATTCATTGACCAGGCTGGCCAGTGCGATTGACACATCTCTCACCACATCACACACAGCTGATTTCACCACTCCCATATAGTCACCAACAACTTGATAGAAAGTCCCACATGCATAAAATCGGAGAGCAATGAGGATCTGGTCTTCCACAGACAGACCGTGACTCCTTTGGATTCTGTGTTGAAGTTTTGGCCTGAGAAGGTTCACAAGGTACTCTATATCAGCCTTCCCAAAGCGAAACCGGACATACAGCTCCTCAGTGGTGTATTGCTCCAGTGGCTTGGTACGTTCAACATACACCCTTTGACGGTATCCTCTCCTGGCAAAGTGGTGGTGGCGGTGGACAACACCTGCCATTTCACTGTCTCTCTGTGAATCCTCTGAGAAAGGCTGATTTATATGGCTGTATAGTTGGTCTTTTCAAACACACCTATTACAACTGATTTGTTTTGGCTTGTGTTCAATTGAGTCAATTGGACCCAAGGCCTATAATTGATGAACAATGTTCACTATAGTAAAGCAACGGAACCGTGGACTCAAGAAGCTGTAACTTCACTGCTGTTGAAACCAATACACTACTAGAGGGTGTTCGGTGCCATTATGGAACAATAGTGGGAAGTTTTAATTCTGCTAAGGATACCAACAAAAAGAAAAATGATGTTTGGATTTTAATCACAGAAAATGTGAATGCCATAGGGTCTGGCCAGAGGAGGACCACAGACCAAATCAAATTGCGGTGGAAGAATCTTAAGGCCAGGGCAACAAAGGACCATGCTGAAGCCAAAAACCCACAAACAGGCAACAAGCCATTTAAGAGGGGAGATTACACAGATATGGTCCTCGACATCATTGGAGGTGAGAAGTCGCAAGCTCTCCATTGTATTCAAGGTGTTGTAGGGGATGGCGAGCCTTGGATTGAGGAGGAGGAGGAGAATCTGCCAGTTCCTCCTGAGGCTGATCAAGAGAGCGTATTTATATTGAATCTCAGCTCTGTTCCTGAGGAAGAAGCTGGATCCTCATTGGTTGAGCCAGTGGTAGTTGCCACAGGATCTCAGAGGAAAGGCTTGAAGCGCCCTTCATCAAACAAAGATGATGATTACAAGGCACTTCTGCAAAAAGAGACTGAAAGGGCAGAAGCACAGCTTCGTCTGGCAGAGGAACAACTGACTCTGACCAAACTGCAGCAAACCAAGGCCAGACTTGAGATCCGCCTCCTAAAGGCTACGCTCAGACAAGCTGGTCTCTCCACATCAGATGAGGAAGTCTGAAATTATTGTGGAGTATTTGACATTAAGTCTTTTTTTTTAATTCAATACATCTATATTTGAAACTTGTTATAAATATCCTCAATGTACAGTGTTTGTTACTTGTTTTGTCTACTTGTTGCTCTTTACATATCTATAGTTCTACATTGTGATTTCCTATCCTGTTTGAGCACTGGTTATCCAGATTTGGTGATCCTGAAATGTTCCTATCCGGATCAGATTGATCCAATCCGATGTTGCTTTGAAAAACTGGCTCAAAAGTAAGCTGGATTACGTGATCACGGATCGCAAAAAAAAGGATTACTAAATCCGGATCAATTTTATCCGGATTAAACCTTTTGAACAACCGGGCCCAGGTTGCTCCGGGGGGATTGTCTCTGTAATAAGTGCACTGTAAGTCGCTTTGGATAAAAGCGTCTGCCAAATGCATAAATGTAAATGTAAATGTTTGATGAAGACATGAATGACTATAATTGTATGTGTGTTCTTAGCATAAGCACATTGTATTTGTATATGAGACCCCAGTTTATGCAGAAAACGTTGTGGTTTTCTTTTGACGCTCAAAGCCCACTCTCCGCTGAGCGAGACCTGTCGCGACAGTTGTGACATGTGATGGGAGTGAACAACGCCCTGGTGATTTATGTACGCTACTGCGGCGGTACTGTCTGAATGGATCAAGACATGATTGCCCCGAATCAGTGCGAGAATACTCTCGCAGGGCAAGCGGTAGCGTACATAAATCGCCAAGGCGGCATATGCTCTTACCACATGTCACAACTCGCCCGCCGTCTCGCCCGCCGTCTCCTCCTTTGGAGCCAGCAGCGACTCAAGTCGCTGTGCGCCACTCACATCCCCGGCGACCTCAATGTGGTAGCGGAAGCGCTGTCACGACAATGCTTGCCCAGTGGAGAGTGGAGGCTTCACCCCAGTCGGTTCAGCTGATTTGGGAACGGTTCAGCAAGGCTCAGGTAGACCTGTTCGCCTCCCGAGAGACCTCCCATTGCCCTCTCTGGTATGCCCCAGAACTCTGGAATCTCCACGTCTGGCCCCTAGACGAGATGTGGAAGATCTAGCTGATCTACCACCTGCTGTCATAGACACGATCAACCAAGCCAGAGCCCCTCTACCAGGCAACTTTACGCCCTGAAGTGCCGCTTGTTTGTGAATTGGTGTTCTTCCCGAGCCGAAGACCCACAGATGTGCGCAGTTAGGTCAGTGCTCTCATTTCTGCAGGAGAGGTTGGAGGGGAGGCTGTCCCCTTCCACCTTGAAGGTGTACATAGCTGCTATCGCGGCCCACCACGATGCAGTAGACGGCAAGTCTTTGGGTAAGCACGACTTCATTTTCAGGTTCCTAAGAGGCACCTGGAGGTTAAATCCCTCCCAGTCAAGCTTGTTCCCCTACTGGGATCTCTCAGTGGTCCTCTCGGGCCTTCAGAGACCCCCCTTTGAGCTGCTAGAAGCAGTTGGACTCAGGACCCTCTCTCTAAAGATGACCCTGCTGATCGTGTTTGCCTCCATCAAGAGGGTCGGGGACCTGCAAGCGTTCTCTGTTAGCAACACTTGCCTGGAGTTCGGTTCGGCAGACACTCATGTGATCCTAAGACCACGGCCGGGCTACGTGCCCAAGGTTCCTACCACCCCCTTCAGTGACCAAGAAGTGAACCTGCAAGTGCTGCCCCGGGAGGAGACAGACCCAGCCCCTTCGTTGCTGTGTCCAGTACGTGCTTTGTATACCTACTTGGACCGCACGCAGAGCTTTAGACGTTTGAGCAGCTCTTTGTCTGCTTTGGTGGACAGCGGAAAGGGAACACTGTCTCCAAACAGAGGCTTTCCCACTGGGTGGTGGATGCCATTTCATTGGCCTATCACACCCAAGCCGTGCCCCCACCCTTGCGTGTCTGAGCACACTCAACAAGGAGTGTTGCGTCCTCGTGGGCACTGGCCAGAGGCACCTCCCTAGCAGACATATGCAGAGCAGCAGGTTGGGCAACACTTAATACCTTTGCAAGATTCTACAATCTCAGGGTTGAGTCAGTATCGTCCCGTGTTTTCTCAGGTCCGAGCCAGTAGAATGCTGACGGACTGACCGGGTGGATCACTTGCACCCATCGCCCTTTCCCTCAGCCAAGGTAAATCTGTGCGCTTTCTCTCGCAGGAGATCCCACTCATTCGGATCCCTGGATGACTCCTCCTTAGTCCTCTGGGTCCGCAGTTCAGCAGAGGAACTCGCCGACCCAATCCACTGCGGGTACTTAATCTACCCTTTAGATTCTGGTCACTTTTGCACGTCAAGTACCTGCACGCTCCTGTATCAGCATTACACGTACACGGCTCAGCGCATGGTGTGATTTAATATGGACCTCTAGTGTCGCTTCTTCGACACAATGTTGAAGTGAGTGACAGACGGGGAACGTCTAGGTTACAGATGTAACCTCCGTTCCCTGATGGAGGGAATGAGACATTGTGTCGAAGAAGCGACACTAGGGGTCCAATTTTTCTGGCTCCTCAGAAAAATCCTGAATGAACTAGAGTATTTCCCTGCCTTTATACCCATATGTCCAGGGGCGGGGTATGAAAATACTGTCTGCCAACTTCTCATTGGCCTTTTTTCATAGATCAGAGGCATATTCGGCGCTCAAGTGAGACCCCTAGTGTCGCTTCTTCGACACAACGTCTCGTTCCCTTCATCAGGGAACGGAGGTTACATCCGTAACCTAGACGTTTCTGTTTGCAGGTAATTAACTTGATATCAATTAACTCCATATCAATGTATTAATCAAGTGATTTTTAACTGTATTGAAGATTTTGTTTACCTATGTCTCGGTTAAAGAAACAGAGTTTTTGTTGTCTAATCACTGGAGCTCATTTTTTTATTTTTGGTCATTGTATTTAATTTCTCTTTTGTTTCACTATTTATATCCCATCTTTTTATTTTTTTTAGTTTTCAGCCAAAATTTCCCAGCTAGAGCTGCCTATCAAGTAGCTGCCTGAGTAAGTACTAACTGCAATCTAGTTCGTTTTGTTCAAATCCTTAACCCTAAGTATTAAACTTTGGCTCATACCTACAGGCATTGATGATACCGCAAATCCTGCGGCTTGTTGAGTAGAGGTGTAGAAGTTACTTTTTTAAGCGATCAGAGGGTGGGCTCTTTTGTTTTGCGCCAGAAGCAACCACCCAAAACACACATGTATTTGTCTCAGGGCCGTGCACAGACATTTTGAGGGGCAGGGGCTCAAGTGGAAAAAAAGGGCACTTCTCATAATTACGTTTTTTTTTTTTACTTTTTTTAAACAAAAAAGAATATATATTAACACAACTCTTACTTCTTTTTTAAAAAATAATTTAAAAAGTTATATCCTCAAACTCATGCAATTGTTTCATTTTCAAAAGATGTCTACAAAATAATCAGTTCACACAGAAACCATGGGCGTGTTTTACTAATAATTTGTTTATTTTTGCACAAGGCGGCACTACATCATTTTAATTATTTTGGTGTTATCAGAATACATAACACTTTAAAATCAACACAAATATTCACTCTAAACTGAAGAGGGATGTTGCTGCTTGATTTTACTGAAAAAAAATCACTGCAAAAATGATTGACAAAATACAGCAACTTAATAAAATTATTACAAAAAAGGTCTTCTACTTCAAAATAAAATCTGTTACTTCCATTCCCTGGTTGTCTCTCCTTCCTCCCTTACAGCGGCAACCTTCTGGGGGCCATGTCCCTGTAGATGTTTATTACTTCACTGTGGTTTACAGGAATATCTTTCTCAATAGCCAGGAGGAGGAGATCAGAAAGCCTCTCTTCTGTGCATAGGCTTCTGAGTGTGTCTTTAACCAGTTTGAGCTTGGAAAATGACCTCTCCACTGTTGCTGTTGACACTGGAATTGTTGCATAAGTTCTTATCATTTCCACCAGTGTTGGAAAGATGTCCTGTCCACTGTTGTCTCTCAGTGTTTTTAACATCTCCTTCATCGTGGATGTTTTAAACCTACTATCCTCCATCTGTGTGCATCTGTAGATTTCTTCTAAATTCACCAATTTAGGGGTGACGTGACATGCCCCCACATAAGAATTTTTTGAAAAATAACCCCTGAAATGATGACTTCTGGTGAATAATGTATGCAATCATACATTATAGCATATTATAGGCCTATATCTTTATAGAATATAGCAAAGTAGGCCTAATCATCAATATAGTAGGGTGCAAATATAATACCAACAAAGTAGGCCTATCGTGATCATTTTGCCAACAAAGAACCATGGATTTGTTTAGTTTATAATATGTTTTATTTTTAACTTAAACAAATACAACATATAACAATCAAAACTCATCGGCTTAGACTGCATTTGAAGAAAAATAAACACAACAGTTTTCTGTAGCCTTGTGCGAACTTATTCAATAAAATTAGACTTCTAGAATGTTCTTTCCAGTGCAAAAAAATATATTTAAATTTAGTAGTTTTTCTTATCATAGCCTACAAATGTCTTTTCCTCGATTTACTGAAGCCTATATGTAAAACTACTGTCTATGTGTACAACGCATTTGCAGCTGCACATCGCGGGCGTCGTTACACGTCAGAGCCCGCCAAGAGGGCGTGCGTGGCCTCAGATAGTCCCCGAATTTGCCATTATAGCAGGTCTTCGTTCATTCATAGTCTGTCTGTCTGACATATATTAGAAGCCTGTGTATATCTGTCATTGATTTGCACTGAATTGATTCTCAAAAATACGGAACAAAGTGCGTTCCATATCACTTCAATACGGAACAAGACTTTTATGTGTCAAATACGGGAAGATTCCGTATTATATACGGAACGGTTGGCAACCCTACATGAGGCATGCGGTTAACTATATTTGTCTTTGGCTAATCAGCAGTATCGAGGCACTGGTAGTTTAATCTTTTGTTCATCGTCAGTCACTCACCTCAACACAAGCTAAGAAAAACACTGCTGTGCTGAGACTGGGGCCGCTGCTGCTGCTGCCTGCAGGTGTGTGTGTGATGTGCGCCGCTGCGCAGAGACGCGGGGGGGATGGGGGGATGGGAGAGAGAGAGAGAGAGAGAGAGAGGGAGCGCTTCAGAACTCCTGACCTGATATTAGATACACTTTTCAATAAAAATATTTGTTTGACAGGGAAGCTGTGCGCAAACAGGAATATATATTATTTTTTCAAAAAAAAAAAAAAAAAAAAACACCCCAGAAAAAGGGCACTTTCTCTCCAGGAATAAAAAGGGCAGGTGCTCAAGCCCCCTTTGATGTCTATGTGTGCACGTGCCTGATTTGTCTAGCAATGCCCTGGCAACCACCAACAATACTAGTCTAGTATTGTGGTAGCAACGTCAGACATTATATATATATATATATATATATAAGTAGATTGAAAAGCCCTGTTATTAGTTTTTATACCTCCCTTTGTTTTCTTTTTCTTTATATATATATCTTTTTTTCAGGGGGGGCTTGTTGAGATTGAAGCAGTTGCTGTCTTGGGACCCATAACAGATGTCTCCTTACTGTATGACCAAAGAATGCACAACAAATTGTAAATGAGTTATAAGGAGAGAGCCGCAGCCACAAATTAGAAAAGAAATCACACTCATTACATCATGTGCTTCAACAGAAAAACAGCTTTCCAAGTTTATTTTTAAAATCCTAAAAATCTGTCATTATTACATTAGATCACACTGTAAAAATCTAAATTTCTTCCAATTAGAGAGAGATTTCTTCGTGAAAACATTAGCATCCCATCATTGAAAATAATGTCATAAATAATGTCATATATGTAAATGCATATAATATGCACGGGAGGTTTTCCTTTCATGATAAAGTGGTCATTGTAACATTTATGGTAAAAAAAAAAAATGACATAATTTAGAATTTTCGTATTCTTTTTGGCCTTTGCATCTTCAGTATGACATATTTAAGGAAATAAAGAAGGAAATCTATGGTTAAAGTCTGCACTTATTTGCTAAATGAATTTACTGTAAAAAGAGTCTTCAAAGACCAGTGGGTCTATACCTTGGCAACAAACAAGCAATAACTTTATACTAAAGAAGCTACTGTTTCATTGTATTTTTAAACAATCTCAAGTGATATCCTGATTGTGCTGGAAATATGTGTTCCAATCTGGATTCTGCTGAAACTCTGGCAACCAATGCACACTTAACTGTCTTCACCAGTACCTGAAAATGAGTGAACATGGGAAAATAGTTACTGTACATACACTAAAACTTTTTTTTTTTTATTATAATTTTACTTCACTTACCTGTTGCCTTTGTAGGGGAGGAATCAGCTTGGCCCTCAGTTGTGTTTTCTGTGAAAATAAGATTAGAAAGATTTTTTTTCTATAGACTTCAAAAGACTTGCCCTATGGGTTTATCTTCTCTGGGTTCATGAATTAAAAGAATTGAAAAGAAACTATCTCTAATTTTTCAATAATTTATTTCATATTGTTAATCACGGGCGGCACAGTGGCTCAGTGTGTCAAGAAGGTCCCCAGTTCAAATCCTGGCTCACTGTGGGATTCCTAAGGGTGCTCTAAGGGTATGTGTTTGTCTGTGTGTTAGCCCTGTGATGGACTGGCCACCTCTCGAAGGTGTTACTCTGCCTTTGGCCCAAGACACCTGGTATTGGCTCCAGCACTATCCGTGACCCTACATAGGTCATAGGTCAAATGGAAATTATAAAATGTATAAGCCATGTATGAACTAGCCATTTTTTTTTTTTTTTAATTTCTCTTTTGAGATGCATTTATTTCAAGAACATTTTTAAGCTAGGAAACCTGGAAAGGGAGACGTAGGCTACGTCTACATTAATCCGGATACATTTGAAAACGACATTTTCTTTTCAAAACGCTCTCCGCCCACACTAGCGTTTTCCAAAAGTTGCTCTCCCACACTGAAATGTATGAAAAAGCTTTAATCATGTTACTGCGCATGTGGAAAATCCCCGTTGCATGTACGGTCTGAAGCGGATTTGTCCTCGTGTTCCATCGCCTGATACCAATTCCAAGTAAACTTCCTTTAACCTTTGAAGGAACGCAGTTTGATGGTTGTACAAAGTAAAATTTATTTTTTAACAACGCTATGTGAGTATCAAATACAACAGCGCCACTATAACATGGGCCACCATCTTGATTGTTTTGGTTGGATAGATCACATAACTGTGTCACATGACAACAAATACATCATAATTTTCAGATATATCCATTTTCACAGTCCACACTACAACACGTTTTCAAATTTATCCACTTTGGAGTGCGTTTTCAAAAAGCCATCTCAGTGTGGACGGAAGATCAAAACGGAGAGAAAAAGATGCGTTTTCAAACGAAAATGTATTGGTGTGGACAAGGCCTAAGGGCAACAGTGACTCTTGTAAAAGTTAGTAGGACTGTTGTCAGTTTACATTACAGAGTTAAACAAACACTATTTAGCACTGCTGTGATTCGGCCGCAGGCTAAATAGCACGATTGCGATACTGCTGATACACAACAGTTCAATGAACAAGTACATTTTTTTAAAATTTGGAAAAACTGAGTACGGTCATAATACACAGTGAAGCGTCAGAGTGCTGATGGTGTGAGACATCAGTACTCATGAAACTTCTCTCGTCAAATCAGATTCGAGGACCGGAACTAACTGTTGTATATTTGTGTTTACTTCCATCTCTACTTTCATTTTAAGTCGAAGGTTCCAATGATGAGAAAACAAATGATGTGCTTTGGCTCATTAAAGTAATTCAGCAATTCATTAAGCATGACTATATATAGATGTTCCTTTTTCTTTGTGGCTACAGAGAAGGTGAAAGTTACTTTGCATCTATATTTCCCTTGAAAGTGCCCAAATGATTTACATACACAGGTGAGGAACACGAGGTATAGTGTACCTTGATCATGAGAAGGATTACTTTGAGCCAATTTTCTGAAAGGAATTTGTTTATTCCAAAATTGTTCATGAATTGATAAACTGCTGTCTTTGTTAGATACACAAACTGGCAGAATAGGAATTGTTAAAGGAACAGTTCAGCAAAAAATTTTTAATTCTGTCATCATTTACTCACCCTCATGTCATTCCAAACCCATATGGCTTTCTTTCTTTACAACGCATCCTGTAATATCCTGGCCACTCTTTTCCATATAATGAAAGGACTTTGTCTTACAAGCTCCAAAAAGGCAAAAAGTTGAACCTGAGAACTGGATCCAATTCAAGATTGATTCATTCAGTCAAAATTTGGAAACTGGGCCAACTGATTCACTGAAAAGTTCAGACTAAAAAGAATAAGTATTTCACAAATTGGACATTTCTATTTCTCTCATGAATGCACAATGAAACGCAGAGCAGATGTCAATATTTCAGCAGTCTGTTCCTCACACAAAGCTATCATAAGACTTGAAATATAGCGTGCAAGTAATATGGTACTTCTTTTTCTCCAAAATTTACCTCTGCATTCCTTGAAATGAAAGCCATTCCGGTTTGGGACAACATGCACGGTGAGTTGATCATGGCAGAATTATCATTTTTGGGTGACTTCTCCTTATTCCCTAATTGTGTTTAGAAAAAAGTAAACCTACCACTTGACGCTGGTGTAGATTCTTCAGTACTTTCGGCTGTTGTGGAGGGGTTGGGTTCAGACTCGGCAGGCTGGTCAGCAGCTGCTTCTGCTGGAGGATCATCCGGAGCTGCTGCTGGCTCACTGTGAGCTGTAGCAGCCGCAGAACTCTGAATTTCCTCTGTAAAATCTAGATCGGTGTCTTCTGCAAGACCTCCATTTTCATTGCCTGTCCATTAGAGATTAAGACACTTATTTCACTAATATTTTTTATTATTTAAATAATATTATAAATAAAGTATTTACATATATATATATATATATATATATATATATATATATATATATATATATATATATATATACAGTATATATATACATTCACTGAGCACATTATTAGGACACCTGTACACCTACATATTCATGCAATTATCTAATCAGCCAATCATGTGGTCAAAGTGCAATGCATGAAATCATACAAATACAGTTCAGGAGCAAGTTAATGTTTACATCAACCATCAGAATGGGGAAAACAAATTGCAGAATAGCATCTCAGAATGAACAACCCATCGAACCTTGAGGTCAATGAGCTACAACAGCAGAAGATTACATTGGGAACTTTATTATGACCAAAGTGTTCCTATAAAGTGCTCATATATATATATATATATATATATACACACACACAGGGTTGGGAGGGTTACTTTTGAAATGTAAACAACAGATTAGAGAATACATGCTGTAAAATGTCATTTGTAATATATTCCATTAGATTAATCAAGGTCAGTAATGTAATCTAAATACTTTGGATTACTTCTTCTGGTAGATTTTTTCACTTGTTTTGACTATAAAAACTCTGCCAGTACAGTAAGACAAAATACACATGTTAAAAATACATTCTCTGAAAAAAACTAAATAGCTTATGCAGTGTTGTTTCTAAAACAAGATGAATCAAATTTATCTTGTTTTATGAATTGTTCGATATTTTTAAAGGAAAACAATACAAGAATAATTAGCATAATAGCACCTAATATCAAAGGTCTTATTAGAAAAAAATGTATTATGATCCAACTTGAAATTTCTTGATAAAAAAAAAATATGACCGTGTCTGGTAACATGTACATGTAAAATTGCTAGAATTTGCATTTTAGTTTAGCATAAAGCTGACAATTTACACAAGGTTTATTTCTATTTCTTCTGCTCCAAACTTACTTCAAACTTACTTCTCTGTCTGCTGAAAGTGTTTCACCGCAGTTCAAATGCACTTTGGATCACATAATTTATATGTATAAATGTTTTCCATCTGAAAGGACTAAATATTAAATGAAACAAATGCAAAGTAATCTCTTCTGTAATCAAAATACTTCTTGAATGTAACTGTATTCTAAATACCAATGATTTAAATTGTAACTGTAGTAGAAAACATTTACTTTTATTTTGTATTATAAACATGTATTCCGTTACTCCCCAACCCTGTACATATATTACTGTATATGGAGTAAATGCAGAACTGAATCATTGAGTAAAGAGTGCCAGAAATGTCGTTTTCTTTATAGGCCTACATCAAATTTGACACATACCCCAAAACTTATGCTTGCTCTACTAAGTACATTATTAAAACTATACTGTTAATAATTATATGAAACTGAATGCAAAACATTAACATCCTGATTTAATAATGAATATCTCAACATTTAACATGTGTTATGCTGAAAGGAAACGGATGCACTAAAATAGGCAAACTAGCAGAGGTTATAACAAATATGACATCAGACTTCTGCGGTCTAAAGCACACAACATTTGCATGAAATCTTCTCAGGTCCATAAATACAATTTTTTTTTAAATGATGCCTTAGGCAGGTTGACATGCATCACGGCATTTGAAATAGCACCTATGGTTGGGAGGACCTTCTCTGACAGTCAAATAATTCCTAAAAGTATTTCCTCAAACTCTGAGAACTAATTATAGACACAGAATAAGTTGGGAAACATGCATTCAAACACATGTCAAACAAAACAAAATACAATGGACTGTAATTTGCTTGCTAAATTCAATTCAAAGACATTGAAAGCACTTAAATTCAAATTGTGTGTGTGTGTGTGTGTGTGTGTGTGTGTGTGTGAGTGTGAGTGTGACTTTCTATTAAATCCATGTGATGATAGAACTGTTTAGCCATATTTTCATGTCAGTCTGTGTTGTAAAAGTCCAATGGTTTAAGATCTGGGTAAGTCATTTAACCTTAGCTTTCTTTATGGAGACTTTCAGTGTAATTCACACTGTACATATTTGTATGAGAGTCGCTGCAGTCAAGTAGAACTTAACTGCATAGTAGGCTGATGACAGCATAATGGATAAGGATCTGGGTCTCAGGTTCAGTTTCAAGTTCAGGACCCAAAGAAGAGTAACTAAGATCAAAATCACTTAAGGATCTATCATGCATTTATTTTATTTAGCAATTGTGTCAACATAAATGGTTACAATTGTTACCTATCACATGACCAATATACCAGATGCATTGCCCATATAGACTACTGTTCAAAACTTGACATGACTTGAAACAACAAATTATTAAACAACAGATGTCATTGATAGGACAGATGACCTGACAGATGACCTGATTATTAGTATAAAATTAAATGGATTTCAATTGTAAACTTATGTCACAGTGATCTTACCAGATGTGCTCCCATCTTGTTTGGTGTTGGCTCGAGTTGTGTCTTGGGTGGTGGTCTGAGTGCTAGAAGCGCATCCCATTGTGTTCTCTATGACAGTGAAGTCAAACACTTTGAAAGAGTGTTCTCGTGTCCGGCGGCGCACATCGATTTCAAGTGCAGGAAGTCTCCGCTAATTTAATGCGCACTTGACAGAGACCGCATTAGATCTATTTGAGTATGTGTAAGCGGAGGTCATATGAAAACCTGCCCTTATTCGCGATGATTTTACAGGTCACAATTTAATTTGCAATGCTAAAACAGTAGTGAAGTTCGTTGTTGTCTCTTTCTGACCTATTGCGATTTGTTTGATGTTCAGATAAACACTTTATGTTTAAATAGGACTTAAACAAACAAAATGGTTAAATAAGTAACCGAGAATCCGATTTATCACCTAAAAAACGTAATCTAATTTGAGGACGATATACTGTATTTCAACTGTTGGTTGATTCGTTGTTTTTGGCGACACCTGCAGACGACTTCTGTAGTAGCAGCTGTCGTTGGGCGTGATCATGATGATGATGATGATGATGTATTAAAGCTGTTTGTGAAAATGTTTATATTCACTAATGGAAGGTGACTGCTTCGAAATCAAACTTTAGGCTTTTTTATATTGATTTAAAATTATTGTATTACTCCCTTTCAACTACAAACAAGAAAACGAACATATATATTTTATTTAAAATAATTATAGATCGTTAGAAATATATCTATCAAAAGTGTGTTATCTGGAGGTGTTTATTTAATTATTATTTGTTTTTAACATTTAAAATGTGTTCATTTTATCGTTTTATATTGTGCTTTTTGTGCTTTATTTTTATTCATTTATTCACTTAATTATTTTATGCTATATTAGACTGGTTCATTGTTGTATATTCCCTGTACAATATTGACAGATAAAAGTTAACCCAATCATCTCATTAATCATCAAAGTGGGTTAAATGTATTTGATTTTGAAATATCCAAGATTATCCTCAAATTCGAATGGGTCCAAAATTATATTTGTTTAAAAGATAAATTATGGTTTTATCTTCTCTTTGAAAAAACTGGTGGAATTTAATTTCTTTTTAATTGTATTTTTATGTCAGCAAACTCCCAATCAAATTATCTATAATTTCCATAAACAAGTTCTGCTATCATGGACGATTATATATTTAAGTACAATTTCTCCTCTCACAGATGTTTAATGTGGACTAATAAAACCATTAAACACTGAAAAATGCTTTTTTTATTTTTAGACAACTGGTTTAAAAAAAGGTTTCTTTGACTGTGTCCATACAAAACTAATCTGTGTGATTTGGAGTTTTATTAGGGTGAATACTGGTATTGATACACATTTAAGGAAAGTTGATGTTTAATTTATTTTGACAGTAGTGCTGAACATAAAGTATGGTATATTATAAATGTATTGCTAATTTATTGAATTTTTTTTTCATTCATAAATACACATTTAAAATTAGAATTCATTATTTTTAAACATTAATAGCAGTAAAGAAAAAATTCTGTAAAGCCTTACTTTCTGAATATTGTAATTATACCTTGTATTTGTATACTTTGCGCACTTAAAAGTCATATTTCCAGCAGACATCAATTCAACACCTTATCCTTGAGTAATCATGCTAAATTGCTAATTTGGAACTATAAAATAGTAATATATCAAACACAGTTTAAAGCTATTTGGTTCATTAAATGAACTTGTCTGTGTGTTTTGAGTTGCCACATTATGCAATAGACTGGCATGTCTTAAGGTCAATATTAGGTCATAAATGGCAAAAAAGAAACAGCTTTCTCTAGAAATGTGTCAATCAAACATTGTTTTGAAGAATGAAGGCTATACAATGCTTGAAATTGCCAAAAAACTGAAGATTTCATACAAAGGTGTACACTACATTCTACAAAGACAAAGGACAACTGGCTTTAACAAGGACAGAAAGAGATGTGGAAGGCCAGATGTACAACTAAACAAGAGGATAAGTACATCAGAGTCTCTAGTTTGAGAAATAGACGCCTCACATGTCCTCAGCTGACAGCTTCAATGAATTCTACCTGCTCAACACCAGTTTCATGTACAACAGTAAAGAGAAGACTCAGGGGTGCAGGCCTTATGGGAAGAATTGCAAAGAAAAAGCCACAATTGAAACAGAAAAACAAAAACAATAGGTTAGAGTGGGCAAAGAAACAAAGACACTGGACAAAAGAAAATTGGAAATGTGGATCTTAACCACATTGAGCTTTTGGGGGATCAGACTGTAAGGTGAGTGAGAAGTGCCTGACAAGACAGTCACATCTATGGCAAGTGCTACAGGATGTGTGGCGTGAAATGTCACCAGAGTATCTGGTCAAACTGACAGCTAGAATCTGTGAAGCTGTCATTGCTGCACATGGAGAATTTTTTGATGAGAACTTCTGAAAGAAGAAGTTCTGAAAAAAAATCAAAGTGTAATAGTAATTTTTCACATTATTAATGTCCTGACTATACATTGTGATCAGTCGAATGCCACTTTGGTGAATAAAAGTACCAATTTCTTTCCATGTGAGCAAAATCTGTTAATTATTCCAAAATTTTGGCCGCCGGTGTGTGTGTGTGTATGTGTGTGTGTATATATATTTGTGCGTGTATGTATATATATATATACCACAATAAAAAGAAGATTGACATTAGTTTTGTAGACAACTATAAATTGTGCCTACATATGAATTTCTTTACAAAAAATTTTTTTTTTACTTATAAATAGATGAGATAGACTGAACAGTGAATGAAAAACATCCCACAAGTCAGTGTACTATACTTCATCACTAAAACATGGTGACTATGATAACACATTTTTGCTGTAGTAACAAATATGGTTACTTGCATTAAAACTATGGCTTCCACCAAAAAAACATGGTTACAACAATATTACTTTATTAAAATCATGGTTAATTCTAGACCTTCATCATGACCAAATCACTGCAAGGAAATCAATCTTTATAATCATTTGATTTATTATTATTAGTAGCACTCAAGAAAAAATATAAAAAGTGGAGACAGGAAACAGGATGGGGAAAACTTGGACAAACGCTGAATTAGAACCCAGATCATCCACATGGAAAAAAGCACATTTACAATATCTTATCACACTAAGCCATTGCAGTAACACTTGAAGAACACTTGTTAAGTCTTTAATTTCTTTGTTTCCACTAGATTATTTCAGTGTAAATACCCGCATTGTGTGGCAGGTATTTACAAATAGTGCAAACAGTCACTTCGTGATGATAATAATAATAATGTCAAGACACTTTTATTTTATATAGCACCTTTCACAACACACATCGTTTCAAAGCAGCTTTACAGAAAATCATGCACTAACAGAAAATGAAACTGTAATATCTATATTGTCTTAGAGTCATCATTGTGTAGTTTGATTAAATAAGATTATGAATTGTGTTCAAAAATAATTCAATAATAATTTTATAATCCCAGAGAGCAAGATGAAGGCGATTGTGAAAAGGAACACAAAACTCCATAAGATGTTGTTTAATGGAGAAAAATAACCTTGGGAGAAACCAGACTCACTGTGAGTGCCTGTTCCCCTCTGGCTAACATCATGAATATAATGCCAATATTAGTTATTTATGTGCAGTGCAAGTCATAGTTTAGATTTAGTAAACTAAGTGTTATGGGCCAGTGTTTAAACAAAGATTAACTTTAAGATTAATGACTAATGTCTTTATTACTAAATCTATCCTGGATTTATTGCAGAAGTTCACATAGATGCAATTGTCCTTGTTTGTTGGCTGATTAAATGTTTTGTTGGCAATTAATTGACAGTTATCCCATTTTAAGAGTGTAGTCCATCATTAGACCGAGGTCATGCATGATGAGATCAGTGAGGTGCATCGCAGTTCAACTGGCAGGTAATTTTGGTGAGGTTTATCCTAAATACAAGGTTCAGGCAATGGCGCATGTCTTATGGTTGGAGTTGGCATCAGTTCATCCTCTGAGGTCCATCATAATAGACTGAAGTGATGTTTGGCTGGCACCGGCTGCATTTAGTTGTCATCACTCAGTGACACATAGCAGTGGAGTACCACACCAAGCAGGAACAGAGCTTGATCTGGAAGGTTCTGATAGGAGTCACGAGGCAGAGACAGGGAAACAAAAATAATATTAGCACAGATGCCATTGAATTTATTGCAGAGTTACAGATTATGGGAAATGTTTCTGGTTCCGGCAGACCTAACTAATCAGCCTAATTGTGTGGTGAAGAATACATTAGGTGTATGCCTAATAATGTTATATTATTGATATTACTGAAGTTATTAATGCTCTCCATCGTTAATACGCTGAGATGCGAGCGGAAAAAGCACATGCGAAAGCATGAAACAGTATACGCATGCGCGAGAATGTGACAAGAGAGGGTTCCCTTCTAGACACGACCGTCTCTAGTCTTCCGCGCTCTCGCGAGGCGTGCGCGTGAGTTTATGCGCGCGGTGCACGCTGGAAATCCCTTTCTCAACGAGGCCATCTTGGTGTGTTCAGGAGGTAAGAGCTGCTCTAGTGGAAATGATTAAAAACACTACATTTTAAGATTCTTACGCGGAATATAACATCATAATTTTGAAAGCATAGATCTTGATTTGTCGCTTTGCTGTGTTCAGGTTGGCCAGATCGGACTAATCAGGAACTATGGTGGCCGCAAAGAAAACGGTGAGTTGAGCACAATGTTGCGCGTGCCGGAGAACTTCACGTGGAAATCCAGTACAGGCCTCGGGACGAAAATTAAACATGTCATGTTTAAAACGATCACTGTGATCATGCAGTGGATTTGTTGTTAGCCATTGTATTTTGCAAATGCTTATCTCTGATTGCGTGTGTTGTGTGTACTTAATGTGAGCTAGTTAAGCAGCTTGACAGTATTTCTACTGTCTTTTTATCGTAAAATCAGTAGATGATGTTGAACTGTTTCCGGAAACGTGGTGTAGAACTTAACAACACGTATTATTGTGAATTAACTGCACATTCAAGAAATAAACCCAGGAGATAAATGGATTCCGTTAACTGAAGTGTTAGCAGTGCCAGTGCGCGAGACTTCTAGTTGTACTTAAAATATAAATAGTGTTTTCATGTTGGGGTTCTTTTACGGATTCATAGAGAATGATTTATTGGCCCAGTCTTTTGACGTGATTGTTCAACATCTGAAATTTAAATAGCTTTAACTGCCTTATAAATGTAATAAAATATTATGCAAATTACTTTCATTAAATGTGCTTCATATTAGCCAAAATTAGTAAACCGGTTAAACTATTGCTAATGCAAATGACAAAGTTTTTGTCATGGTGTTTTGTTTTTTCTTTTTGTGTTAGGTTTGTTGCTTCGGACCTACATGATTTTTATGGTTTTGTCCCATACTTCTCTATTTACAGAAAAAGTCCTTGGAGTCCATCAACTCCAGACTGCAGCTTGTGATGAAGAGCGGTAAATACGTTCTCGGATACAAACAGTCTCAGAAAATGATTCGCCAAGGTAAAGCCAAGCTAGTAATCCTGGCTAACAACTGCCCTGCTCTGAGGTATGTGGTGTTTGGTTATTTCCCAATAGTTTGTGACTTCTAAGACAGCATAATTTGTGAACAGACTGTTTTGATTATGTTTTGGATCTTTTAATAATACAACTATTTTTTCCCAGGAAATCTGAGATTGAGTACTATGCTATGTTGGCCAAAACTGGTGTCCATCATTACAGTGGAAACAATATTGAGCTCGGCACAGCCTGTGGCAAATACTACAGGGTCTGCACATTGGCGATCATTGACCCTGGTATGTATTAATACATCCACAACACTGAAATCTAGTGTATCTTTGAAATCGTCTGACTGACTGACTGGTGCTTTTTATATTTTTGCCTCTGTTTGAACATTTCAGTCAGTTGAAGAAATGGCAATGTTCTGTAAATGTATTTTCTATTGTGTCAATAGGTGATTCTGACATCATCAGAAGCATGCCAGACCAGCAGCAGGGAGAGAAGTAGAGCCTTTTCCACCAGATGTTATTAGAAATAAAATGGAATGAAACGATCATTGTGGTTTTTGGTTATTTATCAACTTTTGTTCTGGTGTTCTTAAAGTGTTACGTCATTAAAGGTTAAAGGGGTAGTCAACCCAAAAATATTTCTAATTTACTTATTCTCTCCTAAACTTGTATGACATTCTCTCTTTTCTGGAACACAAACTAAGATTATTTGAAGATTGTATTATTTTGCAATGCAAGTCGATGGGGTCCAAACTTTTCAGGCTTCAAAAAGGGGCATAAAGTCTCTATAAATCTTGACATCTGGTGTGATTGGAAAACCGTTCAAGCTTCAAGACTGTGATTCTTTTAATGCTGTATGCATTTGCCAGGTACTCTGTCCTAGTGTGATTATACAACATTTATCCCCAAACTTTTGGCAACCATGGTACATTTCAAAGGTATCCAAACATAGAACCTTGCAACTATGACTCCCCTGGATTTTCAAAATAGCCAAAGTTGCATTGAAAATTGCAAACATGGCTATGCTGTGACTGGTTTGTTTATTTGGTTCTATTGTGAACAGATGTTTCTCAGGAATGTGCCAAGGAGGCTGCAGATGATGACTTTAATTTTGGTCTTTTTTTCTTATACTATTACTTCTAAAGACATGGATTAAACCACTCAAGTGTATGGGTGACTTGTTGGATGCCTTTCATTTTTAGAGCTAAAAAGTTTAGGACCCCGTATGACTTTAATTGTGTGGACAAAAATATATTATACATATTTATTAATCTCTTGCACCACTGAAAGGATGGATTTAAAACCATTTACTTAAATCTGTGAGTAATTGTAACAAAAAGCCAAACATCACAATGTATGCAAATTTTACCACTAGAGGGCACAAGATTTAAAGTTTATTTTTTTGTCTTCACAGTCCTAAAGTAGAATCATTTTATCAAACGTTTAGGATGCATTATAGCACCTTTTAAGGGGGACTTTTTCTTAGAAACCTTTTTTAAATATTTTTCCAGTCCTAAACCTGTGTAAAAGGTAAATGTTCCTGAGTGGTTTCTGCTGAAAAATTTGTCATTTCACCACATTTGACTCACAGTGTTGTTGCTTTTCCATTTAACTTTGAGTAGCCCAGATCTAATAACTAACAAAAACATCAGAACATGTCATCTGATATTTTATGTTAATTAGGTCAAATTAACATAATTCCATGCTTGACTGAAGTGAGACTCATTAAAGGAATAGTTCACTCCAAAATCCATACCACTCTCATACCATACCAGATGTGTAAGACTTTATTTGGCAGAACACAAAGATTTTTAGAAGATATCTCAGCTCTGTAGGTCCATGCAATGCAAATTAATGTTGACCAAATCTCAAAAAGCAAATTAAGAAAGCATAAATCTGAAGCAATCCAGTTGGTTTTGGGTCATAACAGACCAAATTTAACTCCTTTTTCACTTTACGTCTTGACAGCAGTCTCCTTGGCGATCATGATTTCAGGCTCAATTACACTTCCTAGTGCTTGATGCATGCGTAGAACGCTAGATGTCACTATAGGACATGTAATCGAGCTTGAAATCTTGGCTGTACTTCTGATATTTTGGTCTATTCTCGCCCAAAAACTGGATTGCATTAGAAGACATTGATTTAACCACTGGAGTCATTTGGATTACTTTTATTCTGCCTATATCAACTTTTTAGAGTTCTGGTCACCATTCATATGCATTGAAAGGACCTAAAGAGCTGAGATATTGTTCTAAATATCTTAATGAAAACTCAGCAAAAAAAAGAATCCCTTTTTCAGGACACTGTATTTTAAATTCAAATAAGATCTTTATTTTAAAGGGTTTAAACAATGTTTTCCATGCTTGTTCAGTGAACCATAAACAATTAATGAACATGCACCTGTGGAACGGTTGTTAAGACACCAACAGCTTACAGACGTTAGGCAATTAATGGCACAATTATAAACACTTAGGACACTAAAGAGACCTTTCTACTGACTCTGAGAAACACCAAAAGAAAGATGCCCAGGGTCCCTGCTCAACTTGCTGCACGGAGGCATGAGGACTGCAGATGTGGCCAGGGCAATAAATTGCGATGTCCGTACAGTGAGAAGCCTAAGACAGCACTACATGGAGAACAGAAGGACAGCTGATTGTCCTCTCAGTGGCAGACCACGTGAAACAACACCTGCACAGGATCGGTACATCCAAATGTCACACCTGCGGTACAGGTAGAGGATGGCAACGACAACTTTCGAGTTACACCAGGAAAATACAATTCCTCCATCAGTGCTCAGACTGTCTGCAATAGGTTGAGAGAGGCTGGACTGAGGACTTGTAGGCCTGTTGTAAGGCAGGTCCTTACCAGACATCACCGGCAACAACATCGCCTATGGGCACAAACCCACCTTCGCTGGACAAGACAGGACTGGCAAAAAGTGCTCTTCACTGACGAGTCGTGGATTTGTCTCACCAAGGGTGATGGTTGGACTCGTGTTGACATCATGGGAAAATTCAAAGAAATTAGCCAAGACCTCAGAAAAAAAATTGTAGACCTCCAAAATTCTGGTTTATCCTTGTGAGCAATTTCCAAATGCCTGAAGGTACCATGTTCATTTGTATAAACAATAGTACACAAGTATACAGTAAACACCATGGGACCATGCAGCCATTATAACACTCAAGGAGGAGATCAATTCTGTCTCAGAGATTTATGTAGTTTGGTGCAAAAAGAGAAAATCAATCCCAGAGCAACAGCAAAGGACCTTGTGAAGATGTTCTAGGAAACAGGTAGACAAGTATCTATATTCATAGTAAAACAAGTCCTATATAAACATAACCTGAAGGCAGCTCATCAAGGAAGAAAACTGCCATAAAAAAGTCAGAATACAGTATGCATGTGCACATGGAGACAAAGATCCTACTTTTTGGAAAAATATCCTCTTGTCAGATTAAACAAATATTGAATTGTTTGGCCATAATGACCATTGTTATGTTTGGAGGAAAAAGGGTGAGGCTTGCAAGCCGAAGAACATCATCACAACCATTAAGCATGGGGGTGGCAGCATCATGTTGTGGGGGTGCTTTGCTGCAGGAGCGACTGGTGCACTTCACAAAATAGATGGCATCATGAGGAAGGAAAATTATATGGATTTATTGAAGCAACATCTGAAGACATCAGCCAGAAAGTTAAAGCTTGGTCACAAATGGGTCTTCCAAATGGACAATGACCCCAAGCATACCGCCAAAATTGCAGCAAAATGGCTTAAGGACAACAAAGTGAAGGTATTGGAGTTGCCATCACAAAGCCCTGACATCAATCCGATCTGAAAAAGCGTGTGTGAGCAAGAAGGCCTAAAAACCTGACTCAGTTGCAACAGTTCTGTCTGGAGGAATGGGCCAAAATTCCAGCAACTTATTGTGGGAAGCTTGTGGAAGGCTACCCAAATTAGACCCTAGTTAAACAATTTAAAGGCAATGCTACTAAATAATATGAAATTATGCAGCCGTGGCCAAAAGTATTGGCAGTGACATTCATGTTGTGTTTCGCAAAGTTTTCTGCTTCAGTTGTTGTGGTGTTGATTCACATTGTTTCTAGATTATTGTGCAGAGTGATCAGATGCATTTTAAATAATTGCAAAAAGCTTCATTGGCCAAAACTTTATCACAAAAACCCAAATTTCACTGTTTTTTGGCCCTGGCACAAAATGACCAGCTACCATAATTTCACTAATCATATCAGCAGCACCTGGGTATTAGTCAGGTGAAATCAGGTGTCAGGTGAAATCACTCTATCATTCTGATTGGATTATAAGAGCAGACTGATTGCTATAAATGGAGGGAAGAAATGCTTCCAATCATTGTGTTCTTGTTCGCAATGGTTACCTCTAAAAAAAAAGACATGCAGCTATCATCGCTTTGCATCAAAATGGTCTCACATGCAAGAAAATTGCTGCAAAGAATATTGCACCTAAAAGAACCATTTACTGGATCATCAAGAACTTCAAGGAGAGAGGTTCAACTGCAGTGAAGAAGGCTTCAGGATGTCCCAGAGTGTCCAGCAAGCACCAGGACTGTGTCCTCTTGAGGTGTCAGCTACGGAATCGTGTCACCACCAGTGCAGAGCTTGCTCAATATTGGCAGCAGGTTGGTGTGGGTGCATCTGCACGCACAGTGAGGCGAAGACTTTTGGACAGTGGCCTGGTGTCAAGAAGGGCAGCAAAGAAGCCACTTATCTCCAAGAAAAACAAATTCTGCAGGAAGTACAAGGATTGGACAGCAGAAGATTAGTGCAAAGATATTTTGTCTAATGAAGCCCCCTTCTGACTGTTTGGGACATCTGGAATATTGATAGATGTCCGGAGAAGAAAAGGTGAACGCTACCATGAGTCCTTTGTCGTGCCAACAGTGAAGCATCCTGAGACATCCATGTGTGGGGTTTCTTTTCATCCAAGGGAGTGGGCTCTCTCACAATTCTGCCCAAAAACACTGCCATGAATAAAGAATCAAAACGTCCTGCAAGAGCAACTTCTCCCAACGATCCAGGAGCAATTTGGTGATGATCCGCGCATTTTCCAGCATGATGGAGCACCATGTCACAAGGCACGAGTGATAATGAAGTGGCTCGGAAATCATTACATTGAAATTTTGGATGTGTGGCCAGGCAACTCCCCGGATCTTAATCCCAAAGAGAGCCAATCCTCAAAGAGGTCAATCCTCAAAAGGTGAGTGTACAAGTAGAAGCCCACAAATTGTGATCAACTCTGAGCACTAATAAGGCAGGAATGGATCACCATCAGTCAGGATTTGGCCCAGAAGCTGATATCCAGCATGCCAGAGCGAATTGCAGAGGTTATGAAGAACAATGGTTAACACTGTAAATATTGACTCTTTGCATATTGAGTTGAATGTTTTTGCCAATAAAAGCCTTTCAAACTTATGAAATGTTTATCATTGTTTTCCAGTATACCATAGAAACATGAGAAAAAATAATCTACAAATACTGAAGCAGCAAAGTTTGACTTCAATTGTATAAAGTAATGAAGAACATTGATGTTTATGAGAAAACAAAGTTACACAAGCAAAGGTTTGTTTCAATGTCTTTAACTCTTCTGCAATGTTTTCTAAAAAGACACTGAGATTTTGGCCTCCAACCAATTTTTTAATTCCACATGATGGCAATAGTTTAAGATCAGGTGGCAGCATTAGAAATGTGCTTCTGCAACAACATAGTTTTTTTTCCCTAAGCATTTACAGACAGAAATAAAATGTGGTTGGGCAGAGAAAAACATCAAAAGCTCTCCCCACAGAAGTCATTGCCCTAGTTTCTTCAGTCACGTGTGCTCAGTTTTGAAGTCTAGGTATTAAATACTCGCATAGATAAATATAATTACTCTAAACCGAACACGTTCAGTGAGCTTGGAAAAAAAAAAGGATACATTCAGGGCATAGGAAAACAAGTGGGCCGTTATTTATGAGATTTCAACAGTGTTACAGAAAGGACCTCAAGCTTTGTTTTGCATCACTTGACAGATTCCTTGGAATCCCAAGCCATCAGAAAATAGGTCAGTGGATGAGATAACCCAAGTCTTTTCTCCATTCCCTGACAAAGTTGTGCTCATGCAGACTGAAAATAGGTGAACCTGTTTCCTCTGAACACACAAAGGTATTTGCACCCTACATTTGTGGAGACAATCCACTTTGATTTACCCCAGATTTCCTTGGGGATAATTCAACCACCTGCAATATAGGGCATAAATAAAAATGTATAGCCACATTTACATCAGAATTCTGTAACATAGTATACTTGAATATATTATTATTATGACACACAATCATTTAGACATATTAATGAAGAGATCCACAGCCAAAATGAAGCATTGCTGAAATATTTTATTGTTAACAAATGAGACAAAAGCCATTGTTGACCCAATACAGGATGTGTAACAAGACAAAAAGAAATACAGTTATTCTACTCACTGACAAATATTGTTCTGATGATTTGTGATATCAATAGATTTACAATTAGTAAACTGTTCACCGGGAATATTAATACAGTATATACAGTACAGTGGGGTTCAAAGGTCCACATGTGAAAATGCTTCTTTTTTGCATTTTTCCAAATTAATACAGTTTCTGTCACAACAAATTATACTGTCAGCATAACGATTTGAGTGAAAAGTAAATTTCTCAACAGTTTAGTATTTTTGTCTCCTTGTTGCTTTACTGACAGCATGCACTCATGCTTTAAGTGACCTGGAAATAGTGCAGAATTGTAAATATTTCAAATACATTTTTACATTTAAACTTTTGTTTTTTTATTTCTAAGTAGCCTAAATCTTTGTTTCCAGGTTTTTTTATACAGTAGATGTCAAATCCCCGATGTTCAGAGTGAACTCAATTTAACTACATTTTTGATACCAAACAAATATACCAAATATACATATTTTTGCAAGTTATCTGTCAGGATACATAGAAGGTTTATTGTTTATCTTATTGTAATGAAGATGGCACAGAACAATAAAAGGAAAATGCCTACATCTATCAATTTGAACATTCTTAACATTTTCATTAATGGTTCTATACCCAACATCACCATGACTAATAAATGCAAGAATAATGTAATCTATGGATGCATATGACAAAACACCCTTGCATAGCCACTGTATATAAAAATTAAAAATGTGCCCAATAACAGAAGCATTTTTATGCTAAAAAGTGAACAAGGAAGATGCTGTTTCATTTGAACAGAGATTGGTGCAAATCTGTTGTTGGGGCCACATCTTTTCTTTTCATTGGTCACAATTACTGATTAACACGTGGATTATCACAGACAATAACACAAATTAATAATATTTATATGTGCAAAAACAACCAAAGATTGTAACCTTGTGTTTATGAGTTATGAAACTTCTCCTAACAGGAATAGTTGACACATATGATTTCCAGACACCAATAATTCTCATTTACGTATTTGAGCACTATCAAAATTTAATGTGTAGATATTTTAACCTGTTATGTTAATTCAGATACACAGTGAACAGAATCTATTTTAAGATAACTTGATTATCCATCTAAACTAGTGTCATAATGTAAATGTATACAGCTATGTATGTAACTGTTCGTAAAAAGAAGTTCCACTAGGAACATCTACACCCCTCTGATTGAAATAATTATCAATTGACTGAAAGAGAACATTAACCAAATCCTGTGAGTTCAACATGTAAGACTGATCAAGGAAGACTGTAGATTGCTTAAGATAAGTTTTTAAAACTATTTTAGTTATATTCTGAATCAGAATTTCTTAATATTTCTTTCAGTACAGTGCAACATTTGCAGAAAATGTAAGTGAAAAAAGCCTCCTTACATTCTAGATAATTCCCATTTGAAAAGTGCTCTTGCATAACTCCCATGTTTATCATGCACACTGCATTTAAATCTCAGTTATATCAGTAGACAAAAACACTTTACTTAGAAGTTCATAGTTTTAAAAAAGCCAGTGCCACATATAATCACCGAAAGTGCAAATCAGATTGGAGCTGACACACACCGTTGGGTTGCCAGGACAGCAGGGCAGCCTTGTATAGGGAAGGGCATCTCAATGTCATACTACTGCCTCCAGAGAGGAGTGGAGAGGACACTTACGTCACACAGCGTCAAGAAGAGATGTGGGCAGCGGAATGGGCTATGGTGGTGGGAGGTTGTGTCTTTGGAGAAGGTTAAGGGGAATTGAAGAGAAAGACAGTGGTATGTCGATCTCAAGCCGATACATATTGGGGAGGGGGATCCTTCGGTGGAATGGCTACTGCCTCCTCGTAGGGTGGAAGTAGTACCTAAAAAAAACATACCATGTTAGTAAAAAAAAAATGATGATTTCCCTTTGCTGCCATGTACTATGCTACTGTAGACTAATCATGACAAAACAAAAAATTGAAAATTGTTAGAGCATGCACTCTAGACACACTACCTGTTTGGAATAAAATATTAGCTTACTACTTAAGCCCAAAGTATGCTTCTGTGACGCAAATCATGTCATCAGCAGAGAGCAAGCACTGAACGCACGCAGCCCGATTTTTCTAACCAAATATCTTTGAACGTGCCTGGAGTTATTTGCACTAATAAGTGGGTCCACAAGGTGGCAACGCTTAAATTTTGAGGCACTGCTATCACAAAGAAGCGCTAGAAGATGTAATCACTGCTAAACATCAGGAGATGAAGGTAAAACCAACAACAGTGGATGTGCAAGTCAAGAGCGCATATGTAAGGAGGTCTGGAGATACCTCCATTTGTATAACTTGAGTCTGAAGGAATATAAAGACATATTTATTGGTCTAAACTCCTGAAGATGAAGTCTGGTGTCTCAAAGCAATCGTAGCATGCAACTGCCTGTGTATGCCCATAGTTATATAGAGTATATTTTGACAGGCTTGCGTTCAACTACGCAGGCGCTGAGCATTCGTGTCTAATTAGAAGTGTACCAGGGCTTTACTGTGCAGTATATACTGTATACTGCCAACTATATAAAAACATTTCTGTGAGAGAACATATTATGCAACAGAAATAATTTTAACAGTCAAACAACACTTTGCACTCCATTCACTTCAAATGCATCCTAACGCGGGAGAATGGAAACACAAGACTCTGACTCTGGTGTGGCTGCCAGTTAAAGTTGGGTGAACTCTGACATGAGAATTTGGATGAGTATATGTGTGACTAATAGAAGATTGAAATATGAAATACTGACCTCTTGGCCTAATACTAAGAATAAGTATATGTTTTTATTGTTGCTGGAAAGTGAGTTTACATTATTTGTTATTTGTAGTGTTGGGTAAGTTACAAAATTTTAATCTACTACAAATTACTTACTACTTTAAAAAAAATTATAATCAGATTGCTTCACTGATTATTTCATTGAAAAATAATCACATTAATAATTACATTACTTTTAAGTTACTTTCTAAAACTGACCGCTCATATAATTAAGAGACAAAAAACATATTTTGCATAAAGAAAATAAAAATGTTAGGATCATGAATTTTTTTTTGTATTGTGACAAAATGTATACATTAATGCTTTTTTCAATTAACCCTCTAAGTTCTGAGGGTGTTTTTAAAGATTTCCTGTTTACATGTCATGCCTAAAATTAAAGGCTTATAACTTGGCAAAAACAAGGAGTGTCAAGTGTAACATTTAAATTAAAAACGTAAAAAATTTATATGTATTACGATACAATTTGAAACTCTAAGCCTAAGAAACTGCTGAAAAATCACAACAACAAAAAAACAACTTTTTTTTATATTTCTGAATTGACTACAGAATATCAGCTATAATATAGCTCAGAAAAACTACTTTTGTTTTGTTTGTTTGTCAACTGTAACTGAGTTAAATTTTGTGTTGATACGACAGAGTTATAGCATTACAAATGTAATTTATCCTAGTGTCTAAAAGCCTCTCCAAAGAAATAAACATAATAATTGTACATATGAACTAATGACACATGCCAATATAACAATGACTAAAGGTATGTTCTTCCCAGGGTAGGGGAGTAACAAAAAACAAGATACTACTTTGCATTTTATTGTCATTTGTTTAATTTAATATTTAGTCCTTTCAGATGTAAAACATTTATACATATAAATGATCTGATCCAAAGTGCGAAACACTTTCAGCAGAAAGAGAAGTAAGTTTGAAGTAAGTTTAGAGCAGAAGAAATAGAAACAAACCTTGTGTAAATTGTCAGCTTTACGCTAAGCTAAAATGCTATTTCAAGCCATTTTTCATAAACGTTACCAGACACGATAATATTTATTTTATTTTTTTAAGAAAATACACGTTAGATCATAATTTCTTTTTTCTAATAAGACTTTTGATATTAGGGCAAAAATTATATTCTTGATAATAATTTTTGTATTGTTTTCTTGTAAAAATATCTAAAAATCCTTAAAACAAGACCATTTTGATTTATCGTGTTTTAGAAACAACACTGCATAAAATATTTCGTTTTTTCAGAGAATGTATTTTCAACATGTGTATTTTGTCTTTATTTGAGATTTTATAGTTAAAACATTTTACAGCATGTATTCTGTAATCTGTAGTGGAATACATTTCAAAAGTAAACCTCCCAACCCTAGCTCTCTCTCCAAAGCATGCCGGCATGAGTAACAAGATCTCATTCAGTTCCATTTTGTGTCATTTGAGCCATCGAGTCTGTGTCATGTACTTGGCACCATCTCCATATGGCCATATGCAATTAGAGTGAACAATCCTCTCTGCCCATATTTGGATGAATTCCACCTCTGGTTGCAACGATCTGAATCTTAAGATTGGTTTAGCATTCCATGAAGCTGCAGAACATACTACATAATTTCTGATGAATTCATCTGATCCAGGAAAGCTAACGTGTTTATAGCCAGATAGCACATTATGTTCTGTGCACATTATGCTTTGTGTGGTTTATCTGATGATCTATGCATCCGATTATGTTATGTGTGGGCTTGTTTGAAAGATAATCACCTCTTCTAAGTAATGGTGTGTGTGTTTGTTATTTAATGTTCCGTTTATTTTTTGTGAAGTTATAAGCAAGAACGTGACATATAAGCAATACCTGTTTACATTTAACGTGTATGTCAAAGCCATATACTTAGCTATTACTCGCGTTATTTTTATCTGTGAATTAAACAATTAGGCTGGTTGTATTGTCTTCAAAATAATGTCACAATGCAAAAAATCTTTATGGTTGTAAATTAGCCTTCATTTTCTTTGAGTGTAATTATGTAACGTAGCTGCTGGCTTAGGCAATGATGATGACGACCAAGTGCAATTTATTAAATAAACGTGAAAACCCTAACTACACACGTGAACTAAACTAAACAAAACATGTACATGACTTGACTTAAAACTTGACTTGACTTGACATAAAAGTGACTTGACATAAACATGTACACACATTCAATACTAGACAAAGGAAAATGGTAAACATGAGGGTTTAAATACATGACATGGGAGGAAACATAAACCAATGATCAAACAGAACACTAAACAAGATAACAAGACAAATTACCACGAACCAATGGGAACAAGACTCATGAACATGAGGGAACAGGATAAAACACATGAAATGGCACTACTTTTCAAAATAAAAGACATAAACACAAAACATGAACACATCTTGATGTGACATATCCCCCCCCTCTGGGGGCTTGGTTGAGACATGGCATAGAGCAGGCCGAGGCGTGGCTGTAACATGGCCTGGAGCTGACTCTGGCGTGGCTGTGACATGGCATGGAGCTGACTCTGGCATGGCTGTGACATGGCATGGAGCTGACTCTGTCGTGGCTGTGACATGGCCTGGAGCTGACTCTGGCATGGCTGTGACATGGCATGGAGGTGACTCTGGCGTGGCTGTGACATGGCATGGAGCTGACTCTGTCGTGGCTGTGACATGGCCTGGAGCTGACTCTGGCGTGGCTGTGACATGGCATGGAGCTGACTCTGGCGTGGCAGTGACATGGCATGGAGGTGACTCTGGCGTGGCTGTGACATGGCATGGAGCTGACTCTGGCATGGTTGTGACATGGCATAGAGCTGACTCTGGCGTGGCTGTGACATGGCTTGGAGCTGACTCTGGTGTGGCTGCCATGACTTGAGGCAAAGTCATGGAAGGCGGAGCCATGGGAGGCTCGAAACTAAGAGTCCTGGATGACTAGGAAAAGACCTCAGTGGTCGTGTGTATGGACTGAGACTCAGGAATGACTTCTGTGGTCGTGTACATGGGCAGAGACTTGGAAACGACCTCCATGGTCGTGCACATGGGCAGAGACTTGGAAACGACCTCCGTGGTCGTGTACATGGGCAAAGACTAGGAAATGACCTCCGTGGTCGTGTACTTGGGCAAAGACTTGGAAATGACCTCCGTTGTCATATACATGGGCAGAGACTTGGAAACAACCTCTGTGGTCGTGTACATTGGCAGAGACTTGGAAACGACCTCTGTGGTCGTGTACATGGGCAGAGATTTGGAAACAACCTCCGTGGTTGTGTACATGGGCAGAGACGTAGAAACGACCTCCGTGGTCTTGTATATGGGCAGAGATTTGGAAACGACCTCTGTGGTCGTGTACATGGGCAGAGATGTAGAAATGACCTCCGTGGTCTTGTACAAGGGCAGAGACTTGTAAATGACCTCCGTGGTCGTGTACATGGGCAGAGACTTGGAAATTACCTCCGTGGTCATGTACATGGGCAGAGACTTGGAAACAAATGTTTTTCTCCTCCTCCTCCGGGAGGCCGAAGTTGGCAGCGTAGGCTCTGGGACGGACAAGGCTGGCAACGTCAGCTCTGGAACAAACAGACGAGGCTGGCAACGCTGGCTCTGGGATGGACAAGGCTGAAAAAAAAAAAGCTTGTTGGCCATTTCAGGCATGGGCATTGGCCGTGGCAGGCGTGGGTGTTGGCCGTGGCAGGCGTGGGCTCGGCGGCCCTGTCGTGGAACTCTGATTCCGTGGCCCTGTCGTGGAACTCTGATTCCGTGGCCCTGTCGTGGAACTCTGATTCGGCATCCACCTCCCCCACAGTGAACGTGGAACCAATGATCTACAGGGCGAGATCGACATACTGAGCGACGGTGAGGGCACTCTTACCGCCTGGCATCAAAATGGAGACTGGCTCATTAAGTCCAAATCGGAAACAGTCCTTGAGTGCAACCTCATTAAAGTCCACCTGGCAGGCCAAATCACAAAAGTCCTTCACATAGTCCTCCAGGGGACGATTCCACTGACGTAGGTGCAGAGGTCGAACACCTGGGTTCATTATTCGGTCTGGTATTCTGTAACGTATCTGCTGGCTTAGGCAATGACGATGACGATCAAGTGAGAACCCAAGAGCAATTTATTAAATAAATGTGAAAACCCTAACTACACATGTGAACTAAACTAAACAAAAACATGAACATGTCATGACTTAAAACTTGACTTGACATAAACATGGCTTGACATAAACATGACTTGACAAACAACTACACTCACATTCAATACTAGACAAAGGAAAATGGTAAACATGAGGGCTTAAATACATGACATGGGGGGAAACATAAACCAATGATCAAACAGAACACTAAACAAGATAAGACAATGACCATGAACCAATGACATAACAGGACTATAAGATAGAAAATACAATGACCATGAACCAATGGGAACAAGACACATGAACATGAGGGAACAGGATAAATCACGTGACATGGCACTACTTTTCAAAATAAAAGACAAACAAAAAACATGAACAAATCTAGACATGACAAATTACATGTTTCTTTCTTTTGATTTGGGGGTTAGATATGACCTGAACATATTCTTGACAATTTCAAGATATTCAGCCATTAATACATAATTAACTCAAGTGAAGTATATTTGAATTGTCAGTGACTGGAGGGCTGTGAGGGTCAACAGAGCAGTAGAAGAGGTAGACAGAGGCAGTAGGACAGGATTACTTATGGCAGACAGTGTTGGGGATTAGATGCAGTACAAACACACAGCACAGTGCCCTCTCTAATGCCCTCCATAAACACTGACTCAACAGTATGGAGGGCATGAGGAGTCCGTCATCATTATCCTGCTGTCATGCACGTCATAAAATTCCCTATAGCTGTGCAGAGATATAATATACTAGGAAAACTGCAAAACATACCACTGCATTACACAGTTGCTTATGAGTTCATTATGGAATCAACTGCAAGTGGGAATGTTAGAAACTAAGATAACATTAGACAGTCTGATGAGTTCAAATAAACATTTGACTTACTGTAGTGTCATTTGTGGTGACATAAACTAGGACCTCTGTAGTTCTTCTTCCAATGACATATCTATAGCAGTTCCACACACAGGCAATAAGGTAAGCCTAAAGAAAGAAAACAGCTGTTGATGCTAAATAAAAAACCCTCATATTTAATTAGCAGTGCATATGGCTTAGCATTAACAATAATGAGCCATAGATACAGTGCCCCGTCTACATATTTAATTCCAGCTGTTAAACATTTATAACAAGAACTTATGTGACTTTATGTTGAAATTTTAATATATATATTTTTTCTACTTTTTTCTACTTTTTAATGCAGTTCACTTAAAAGGATGGTTTACCCTAAAAGTGATTATTTCCCCATTATGTATTTTGTTTCGACCCCATATGCTGTTATTTTTTAAGAACACAAACATTTGTATGGACTACTTTAATTATGCTTTATGTAGTTATTTTTGTCTTTTTTGGAGCTTAAAAGAAGTGGTCACTATGAACTGCTATTGAAAAACGAGCAGGGTGCACTAAAATGTATGATATATAAAAATGGTTTAAATTAGATTAATTCAAATTCTTAACTTTACTAATGATCGGTTAATGCCAAATCAATAGAAGTAGCTTTTCCATTTAACAAACTTTATTGTTTACAACTTATGAATGTTGTTTACTAAGTTTTGTCTTATTGATTTCAACTAAATAATTATGCATATATTTGGATTTAATAATATGTGCATTATTTTCAATATTACTCAATTCTGTTAAATGGAAATTTTCTCATACAATTTAAATACGTAAATCTTAAAAATATAAATTTTTGTGTGAAGATTCTTCAGAAATTCAAAACAGCATAACTAGTTTGGAACAACATGAGGATAAGTAAAAAATTACACAATTTTCATTTTTCAGTGAACTATTCATTTAGAAATTTTCCTGAAAACAAAGTCATCATAAATTTGGCAAAACAATAACAGTGCTAACCAATCTAAAACTGGTCAGTCCACTGTTTGGAATGTCTGTTTTTCCTGTTAAAGAAATGAACCCTTTGATCTGACCTTCTCTATATCAAAGGTCAATTAACACTCTGACCAAATGAGTCTAAACTGTTTTTATGTTGTTGTTTTTTTCCAACATATTTACAATTGAAATCAATGACAATGTTCACTCTTTCAGGATTCGGATTGATTCCTTATTAGATTGCAATGTAACAAACAGCCTATTACACTGTCATACATACAAATGTATGTGAGAGAAGCTAAGAGGTTAATTTTAGCACAGTTGTTTATCCAAGCAGTCTAATCTTGCTCTCTCTCTAATGTGCACAGGCTGTCATAAAGCGATTTGTATCACATCTGAAGTCTACTGGAAAAGTCAAGCCTCTGGAAGGACAACAGAGTGTTAAGCTCATGTAAAAAGGTCCATTGGTCATCATACAGGCCACAGCTTTTCCCATCTGGCCATTAATGAACTAAAATATTGTGACTGAAACATGGCATCACTGATTTTAATGACGGCTCTTAAAGGTCACGTGTTTGTGTAAAACAGATTACAATGTACAGTTGAATGTATAGTTGTTTCGTAATACCTTGAAGGCTAAGATGCATCCAACAAAGAGAAGCACTGCTAATACTAGGCACATGTTGTTTGTGGACATCAAGTCCTCTTTGTATGGAAAGGTCCCAGGCTGTTAAAACAGGCATAGAGAATCAATGACTGAGTGATAAAAAGATACTTGGCAATGTCGACAAATCAAAATGAAAGGTTGACATTTGTGTGAACTAGATCCTTACCAACTGCTGAAGGTAGTCCTGTATAGTGTTGGGGTAAACCACCACACTTATAGCTACTAGTGTGTTAAGAGCAAAGTCAAAAATCTGATAGCAGAAGAAAGGAATGATCCAGGCAGCATGTTGCTAAAAGGCAAGAAAAGAACATATGTCATTAAACTGCTCAGTTGGGTAGAACAAACCGATAATAAATTAATCATAATTAGACACAGATTTAAAGCTTGACAAGGAAGTTCTCAAACCTTGTATGCACCATAGGTTGCCATTCCACTAATCAAAATCATCAGCAATGAAATTGCAGCAGCAATACACATATCTGTGGAGAACAGACAAATTATATGAGATATATATCAATATTAGATCTAATTGCAAAACATGTATAAACTAAGCAAGTATTGGGTAAATATGTTTTCAAGTCAGACCTTAATTTTAATCTTAATTAAAAATTACAATTCCCACTGAACTGGCTTGCAATGAAAATTCACTAATAAAAAAGTAATAGAATTTAATGTTTTTGAGCCCTACTGACAATGTTAAACATGCAAAGAACCGTGTACACACATGCTGTTCCAACACGATCGCACAGGAAATCGACATACTGCTTCAAAATGTTCTAGAACCAGGAAATTGCTGAGTGTTTTCCTTTCCCTGTAGCACTAATGATAACATGCTTCACAAGCAATCTCCGAGACACGGTTCCCGTGGATACCAAGCAGTAATTGCGATCACATAAACAATGGTGAGCGCTATTCAGAGATTACATTTTAGCTCTAATATAATGTTTTTACTCCAATAACAGTTAGGTTTAGTGTTGGGGTTTGGGTTAGGGGGTTGACGGTATTACAACTAAAAATACAACTTGCTTTTGGTGCCACCCTGTGGACATTTCACCTCAACAACACTTTCAGCTTTGACCACTGGGGGCAGTAATTCAAATTTCAGTTAGCACAAATCGATTTTTAACAGCAGAACTTTCGACCTCCTGTTGACGAATTTACACTGTGATCAGTCTGGAAAAAGTGAGTGCTTCATTTTAAACACTGTTTCTCTGACAAAGATTTCAGGATCTTTTGAAAAAGAAGATTAAAAAGAAGATTGTTTGATTCATCTAGAAACAAACTTACTAATAATTTAAAATCTAAAGAGAAAAAGCTAGAGACAGATATATGAGTCAGTAAAATGACCTGCCTAAATTAAATTTTTTAAGTAGCTCAGCCAGATGCTCATAAGACATTCAGTAGTCACTCGATGAACTAGTTACCTGATCTGCTATCTATAGTGCTGTGTTTCCAAAACAACCAATGACTCACGTTCTCTCTAAAACACAAGGATTTCTCATGTTACTGAAAAATACAAAGAAACTTTACAGACAAATATAGCAAAAGCAAAGCAAAAACAGGAGGAAAAACAAGTAAACACCGGACTGTGCCTGGTCGATTTCATTGCCTTTAAAAGTATACTCTTTTGACCGCAAGCAAATACGAACGCACACTACGCATGAGCACTATGACTGCTTTATGATACTCTTTTATTACGGTCAACGGCTGCCACATGCACTGATGATGAGCACAGATGAGACAGTGAGCGTGTCGAGAAAATCTGGGCTGCACTCGGACAGTCAATTAATCTCAGATGCTTTTAATGATACTCTGTAACTCTATTAACTTCATATGACCTGCTCATGCTTTCAGTAATGCAAGTATTTGTTAGAACACTGATAGTGGCCTTTGAAATCACTCCGTACACTTAATCCCCTCCATATGTGAAACTGCACTCTACACTCTGTCTACTTGAGCAACTATTACATATAACAGGTTTCATATAACCAAGCCCAGACGCAAAGCAGCACAGGCCAATAGCAAGGAATCATAACTTTAATCCTGCTGATGAGGACAGTCCATTTTAATCAAAGTCAACTGAGCCAGACTCTGTAGCAGCACACACAGATATGCTGATACCACCAGGAAATAGTATACCAGTCTGTGAAGCTTGAGTTCAGGCTGAACTTAAAAAGTTGATGATGCCAGGTTGTGAAGGGATATTAAATTACTCAAACGTACTTGCATCATCCATGACGTCCAAATCTGTGCCAAGTTCTGAACTGGTGAGGTGGTAGTGGTACTGGACTGGGTCATTGAGGGCCGACAACAGGATTAACAAAACCACTGCATTGATGAGCTGCAAGAAAGAGAGATCATGTGACATGTTTGGATAATTAATTTCTAAGACCAAGGAAAACCAGGACCGTTAGTAAAATAGGAATTTTGTATTCCCACACTTTTAGGCTAATTAACTTCAAAGACTCATTTGTGATTATTGTATGCTCTCATTTTAAAGAGATTACATTCCCAAAGAGCAATTTTTGGCCACTGAAACAAACAAATTGAGCTTATATTAATTGTAGAAATTTCTATTATTTTTATTTTATGACTTGGACAGCTTCATTTGTCATTGGACAGCTGTTGAACAGCTTCATTAGTTTGCAGACCAAAAACACAGCAACCATTTAATGCTATTAGCTCCACATAAAGGATATTTACATATAATATTAAATCAAATCTTTTGACTGCATTTTTATATCTGTGTCAATAAAAGTCACAGTGTAGATTTCAGGTTAATGAATTCTGTCTCTCCTTGCAGTGCAAAAACAAAAGATACTGGAGGTAACCGGAATTTTCCTGATCATGTATTAATTTGTATTCCTGGTCATTTGTATTCAGGTCTAATCTCAAACCACAACAGCGATTCTTTTTAGTAACGGTTTCAAGCAAGACGTCAAGGATTTGATTTCTATTTATACTATGTTAATGAGCTCTAGTTTCTAAAACAAGCTTGAACTTTAAAATTAAGACCAGAAGGAAGTATGACATTGTTGTTTAACAAATCATATAAAACTGATAGTTCCGGTCCTGGTTGCTGATTGGTCAACAGCCGTGTTTTATTCATGATAACGCACAGCTCTGACCTCTTTACTGAACTTCTATTTGTATCACTCCACAGCACCCACAGCTGACAGTTATACTCTTGAATTTCCTCTTTACTGCCAGGGACTATTTCTTCTAGTGGAAGGATGGCATTTCATGATATTAATTAAAAACATAACATTTTAATGAACATTTGTTTCTTTAATATTTTAACTGTGTGGTGACCGTTTTATCACAGCAATAAAGCACTCAAAGCTGTGCCATATTGTGAATATAGTCACTGCTGAAGGGTGTTGTCATGACGTGAAGCCTACAACCCCTTCAGCCATGACCATATTCACAATATACCATGGCCAATATCTTATTGCTTAATCAGTGTGATTAAATCACAGTATCATTTAAAGGAATATTCTGGGTTCAGTACAAGTTAAGCTCAATCAGCAGCAGTTATGGCATAATGTTGATTATCACAAAGAAAATTATTTTGACTTGTCCCTCCTTTTTAAAAAGCAAAAATCAAAGTTACATTGAGGCAGTTACAATGGAAGTGAATGGGGCCACTTTTATACTCAAATGTATAGCTACAAGATCTAAATATTAAACATGATTTTAGTGTTTTGATAAAATCACTTACTAAACTTTTCTGTGTAAAATTATAGACAATTTTACAACTTTGTTGCCATGACAATGTAATGTCAACAACCCTTAAAATAACTGGAAAATTGACGATTTAAAAAATCTATACACCTCAAATAATACATGAGTTTTAAATGAAGAATTAATGTAAGTGCTTTTATAAAATTATATGCTTCACATTTCTGCCCTTCTATATCCTCCAAAAATGGGCCCCATTCACTTTCATTGTAAGTGCCTCACTGTAACCTTGAGTTTTACAAGAAGAGAACAGTCGAGTTGAAATTATTTTTTGTGTTAATCAATATTATGCCACAAATGCTGTCAATTGAGTTTAACTTGTATCAAATCCGGAATATAACTTTAATGCTTCATAGATTTGGGTCTTTAATTCAGTTTACGTCTGACTGCATTGGTTTGGACTGCATATTGTGTTGCACAAGACAACATTTTTGGACATCACAGGGTATATCTAGTATGCCCAAAGTGCTGTTCAGATAGGTGACACAATAGATTTTGAAATAAACCCCAATGTATTTATTCCTCTGAATTAGAAAAAGCATTAAATAACAATTCTAATTTCTTAATTTATCAAATGTAAAATGATTATGGTTATAAAAGTGCTCTCAGTTATAAAAATGAGATGATTATGTATAAATGTTGCTTGTCTTACCATATACCAGATGCCCAGGATAATGGTGCCCGTCCGTACATGACAGCAAAGGCAGCAGCTGGTCGTGTACCATCTGTCCCACGGCGAAATCATCTTTACGTCCAAAAAACAGAACAACTATTGCCTGTACGATCTTTCGGCTCGATACAATGTATTATTATTTTTTAACTCGGTGGCTTTCGAGAGCAGTCGCTCACCGTCGCACCATTCGATAGCCGTTAATTCCTAAATTGTTCCCGTTTTCCGTTACCGTCCCGTGTGTTCCCCGCTGCATTAATCCAGCTCATCTCCACGCCACGTGACCGGAGGGGGGATTTCGAGTGACGTCAGCGGCCCAGTGGCGCTGTTCCAGAAGAAGTCACAGTTAAAGCCGGGAAATTAAAATGTGTGTTTGCTTGAGGAATATGATATATTCATATAGTATGAGGATGAAATGCTTCCTTACAGCTGATTGGAATCTTTTTTTATTTATTATTTTTTTGCTTACTAAACAGTAGTTTACATACACCTACATTTAAGGCATGTATAGTGACAAAGACATCCTTGAAGTGACAGTTTATACACATGTATATGAAAACATTAGCATTCAGATGTGCACTTATTCCTCCTGCTTACAAAAGTGTTCTCCATTAAAAATCTCCATTAAAATTATATGAAGGGATCTGTTGATTAGGACAGGGCAAGCACTACGTGACAGAGGAGAGCAGATGGCCAATACCAATGAGCTCGCTAAGCCTAAGTGGGCGGCAGCTTCATCACTATATCAGGGGATTTAAAGCTCTCAGCCAATGTAAGTAAGTTTAAACAGCAGCAGAAAAACAACATGGTGGTTATACAAGGAGTAAAATGCTCTCAAACTGCAATTGTAGGCTCCAATTTAATCCATGTTGTGTCCAGCTGGTCCTTCTTCTATGCGAGTTTCAGAGGATGAAATATTACCTTTAAGTGGAATGCATGAGAAATAGAAACTAATATATTAGTTTTTGTCACAGCTTGGTTGGAGAATTTGGAAAAAATTGATAGTTTCACACCAAATTCACACTGTTACTGTTGTGTTATAAATAATATATTATAATTAATATACTAAGTCCATTAATTAGCCAATATTTTACCAGTTTTAGATTACGGATATAAACCAATAACTGTCCCCCCCCATTTCTCATTCATTTCATCAAATTGCATATGTCTCTCAGTACATCTTTGCAAATGATTAAGTACAGGTAGCCTACATTTAGCACAATTTCCAAGTGAATAGATCTTGTTGATCTAAACTGATTGTTGATGCTCAGTCTAATGGTTGTTCGCTCCAAAACGTGTCAGCGTCATTTCATTGTGTAAGTCATCACATGCACAATAGTCTGTTCAATTGTCAAAATTAATCAAGAACATAATACCATGAATTCCATATATGAATCCCTTGGAACATTTGATAAATTTATTACAGCAATTGACAGTCAGGTGAAACTAGAAACTAGACTAACGAAGGAGGAGTTTCACACATCTCAGATGACCAATCAAACAGTATGTTTAGTTACCTGACAGGTGCTGTCCATGACTGTGAATGCTGCCAAACATGTAGCCTATGTAAAGAGCTTGACCATGCAGTACCAGTACAATTTCTGAACATGGAGGCACCTGGCCAAGGGCCGAAGACGTGGCCATAATATTATTGGCCACCGGGCCACGGTGGATGTCCCAGGCCAGCGAGGGGGCAATATAACTATGCGTGCTGCCATATCTGAGAATGGTGTGGCCACTCACATCCCCAGTCTTGGCCCATACAATACACAGAAGCTCCTCATCTTCTTGGACCGCCTTCATTTAGATTTGATTCCTGAAAATGAGAGAGGTCTCGTAGGGCCTCACCTACCACAATATGTCATTGTATGGGACAATGTGAATTTCCACCGTGGCCCGCTCATCAGGGCCTGGTTCACTACTGCCTTACTCTCCTTTCCTCAATCCTATTGAGTATTTCTCTGCTTGGATGTGGAGAGTTTATGAGCATCGGGCTCAAGATCAGAGGTCCCTGCTCCATGCAATGGACGCTGCGTGTGAGGATATTACAGGAGATCAGTGTAGGGGATGGTTACGACATGCACTCCGTTTCTTCCCTCGTTGCATCGCAAGGGAGAATATACGCTGTGATGTGGACGAGAATCTGTGGCCAGACAGACAGCAGCGTGTGGATGGCCAGGAGGGTGAGGATGGTGGCCAGGAGAGGGAGGGTTAGGACAGCGACCAGTGAAGAACTGTTAGTTGTGAAACTCCAGCTTTATTTACCGCTCTGTAGGCTGCATATAATTTTCATTGTTTTTTTGTTTGTGTGTTTATATTACAGTATATTATGCTGTATACATTCTCTTTTTACTCTGATGTATGGAAGTTACTTTATGTGTGTGAATGATAATGGTTACAATTTCCTTGGCAGTATGAGTGCAACGTGTGATGTCAAACCTTGGAGGCTACTCTTACCCTAAAATCCTATTTCTTTTTTTTCAGTTTTATACACAACTGTATTCTGTTAGCTAGACAAAAAAACAGTACAGTAACCATTGTCAATGAAGGACTGGGCTAAGACTGAAAGGTGGACATGAGGGATATTTCAATGGTCCTCTGCCATAGTGACAAAACATCTAAACATTTTGACTTGCAGTGCTTACACAATGCCAAAGGGATGAAGCATTTTGGGGGCACTGACTGTTTAAATGAGAAGGAAATTTAGTTTTGAAGCATGAGTGAACAGTTTTGGGAGAGATATGAGCTTTTGCAAGTGAGCTATAGTGTTGTGCTGAACTGTAAGACAGTTTTGCCAAATGATCTTAGAGGTTTGAGAATGTAATTTCTGTTTCAAGAAATGAGCCAAACCAATGGAGAAAAACTGAAAGTGAATTTTGAGTAAATATTGTCAAATAAATTTCTTTATATACAAACAGCCATTTTGTGTACTTATTTGCTGTCTGTAGGCACCTGTATTGCGGCTTGTTACATTAACCTTTGCACAGCAAAATTCCAAGGCCGCTGGACTTTACTTTCGGTTGCGAAGAAATGCCCAATGCAAATTTTGCCATGCAAAGGTTAATGTGGCTGATCCTTTCTATCGCAATTGGGCACCTGTAGATATTGCAACTGAAAAATTTTGTATTTGTGTTTTCTAGGCCTAGAAAAATATCTTTAAAAATAATAGACATTTCTTGTGAACAAATTTTTTTTTCTAGTTTTGCTCTGAAATATTGCATCACCTGGACATTGATCTTTTATAGAGGTTGAGTCAGTTATTTTCAATAAATTGGTTTAAACTGTTCACAAATTGGTCTGAATGATTCATTAGTCAATCCATCTCAATTAAAATTATTATAAAATTCCAGTATGTAAGATCATGGAAATTCATTAGTCAGAAGTATGGGAACCCTGATAATGCTCAGCCATTGATCAGCTCAGTCATAATCTTAAGATGTGTTCACCAGAGTGTGAACGGCTCTCTTGAGGTCATTCCACAGCATCTCTGTTGGGTGAAGGTCTAGGCTCTGACTGGGTGGATTTTCTTTCTTTTTTTAAGTCATTCTGTCATTCATAATGTTTAGGTTGAATGTTAAAGTTAATGGATGAAAGTTTAATGTAATGTTCATTGTCCTTCTGCATCACCCAAATTCTACTGAACTTCAACCCTGATATTATCTTGTAGGATGTCTTGATAAACATGAGAATACATTTTTCCCTTGATGATGGTAAGAGGTCCAGGCCCCAAAGTAGCCCCAAATTATGATGCTCCCTTCACTATACTTTAACGTTGGAATTATGTTTTTATGTTATGTGGTGACACTTTTAAGCAATACATAGTGCTGAGTGTTCTTCCCAAACAATTCAAACTTAGTTTCATCAGTCCACAAAGCCTTTTCCCAGTAGCATTGTGGAGTTTCAATGTTGTCTTTGGCAAACTTTAGGCACACAGCAATGTTTTTGTTGGAAAGCAGTGGGTTCCTTCATGTTGTCCTACCCTAGAGACCGTGACCGTTTAATGTTTATTTAGTATTCGTATTTATTCCATATAGTAGACTTATGAACAGAGATGTTAACCAGTTCAAGTGATTCCTTCATTTCTTTAGCTGTCACGCTAAGGTTCTTTTTTTACCTCATGGAGCATTCTGCTGTGTGAACTTAAGAATCATCTTGACTGGATGGCCACTTCTAAAGAGAGTAGCTACAGTACTAAATCGTCTCCATTTATAGACAGTTTGTTTAACTGTTGACAGATTAATATTTAAATTTTGTAACCCTTTCTAACTTTATGCAAAGCAACTATTTTTGATTATAATCTTCTGATATCTCTTTTTTGCTAGTCAAGGTCCACGTCAGCAGAGGCTTCTTTTGAATAACAAACTCAAAATGTATGAGTGCTTTTTATAAGTCAAAGTAGCTCTAACCCACACCTCCAATCTCATTTAATTAATTAGATGGCCGGTTTGGAAACTCCTGACTCTAATTAGCTTTTGTTGATATTTTTAACCATGGGATTTACTTTTTCCACAGCACTGTGAATATTTAATGGGATGTGGTCAGTAAAGAAATGAAAGATTATAATTGTTTGTGTTGTTAGCTTTAACACATTTTGATGTGTCTACACTTGTGACTGATGAAGATGAATCACATTGTATGACCAATTAATGCAGAAAACCAGTAAGACACACACACACACATTTAATATTATTTATTTATGAAGATTTAGAGATCCCTACAAGATAAAGTCATATTGTTAACTTGTTCAGAAATTAACTTATGTTCTCTGCTTTAGAAGGCCTACAGACAACAGTACACAATTGTACTGAATCTAGAAGGCTTGCAGCACAATGTTACATGTTTGTTTCTTTTTTAGGTTTCTCCCTTCAAAAATAGTAGCAAGGCTACCACAGAGGATTTTTGCAAAAAAAAAAAAAAAAAAAAAAAAAAAAAAAACCTCCTATGAATCCTTTTACTGGCTGCTAACAGTGATTTGTATCTTTTTCTGGTGCATGCAGTTTTAATATAATCAGATTAGGAAGACAAATCCAATCAATATAGTAATACAAGTATCCACCTTTAGCTAGAATAACACTGCTGTGAGGAAAAAACGTTACAAGACCTCAAAGTTTAAACATTTTTTTTATTTAACAAATCAACATAGAAATATTGCATTGACTTAAGTAAACATGATCATTCTTTAATCCATAAACTGGTAGAAATACATTGTATGAGTAACCTCTAGAATGACAAACTAAGGCAGGCATCTCCTAGCCCAGAGTGCCTCAGAAACACATGATCTACCGAAATGTACAAAATGACCATGGGCAAAACACTACTATGTCAATCAAAATAAGAATATGCATTTAAAATCCCCCCACATCCATTCTCATTCATCATTCATTAAAGCCTTTTTACAGTGAGTGGTACTTGTAGGAGTGGACAGAGAATCAGGACATTTTTCATCACTATAAATGGTCAAGTTCATGCAAGTGCACTGCCATCAATAAAATTTGAAATGTACATGAACGCCACGTCTCCTGTTAAAATTACTTTGAAATGAGAAATAGAACAAAGAGCATACACCAAGTATTGATTAAGGCAACAGATTCCTGATACTGATACCTGTTTTTGTGTCGGAATTAAAGCTGCTCTAATCATTTCTGATTTTTCCAAATCAAAATCCTACAAACTTACTATGTCAAAACAAAAACAATTAAGATTTAAGAGTTCACATTGTGCAAGAAAAAAAAAAAAAAAGTAAATACAAATGGGATTTTTACAACCTTCAGCACAGTGCAATTAAAAAATATTTTTCCATAGAAAAAAAGCCCTTATAGTTCTATACATATGGCGTGGCTTTTTCTATTTTAGGTTGCAAGATATAAAGCATTAGAGTCAAGTAAGATTTGATTTTATAAAAAAAAAAAAGAAAAAAAAAAAAAAGAAAAAAAAAGGGAAACGTTATTACTCCAAACATCTTCAAGATCCAGGTACCCAATTATGTGGGTAATATATATACTCAGGACGGAAGAAAAGCGTTGCAGGAACAGTAATTGATGCAAATGTCCTCAAAACTTCCCAAATTAAATTAAACAGTTCAACTTCAGGATTTTAAACATTTCAAAATGACTTTAGTAGCCATTGTAAAATAACGATCATGAATGTTTTGCTCCACTGAAAGTGTGTCTGATATCAAGGATAAGTACTCTTTAACAAACCTCAGTGAAGCATTATATAGTGCACATTATTAGTGTTCCAGTCATGGACTGTTTCACCTTAACTCTTTCAACTCAGTTTTGTTGCCATTTTGGATTTTTTTTTTAAAAAGCACAGTAAATGTATTCGGTATAAAATTATGTACTGTGTAATTATTGCATAAACAATCTATTTGCATAAGCTATCCTGGACGATATTCTGGGTTCATGTTTCCCTCCGGGCCTTTTTCTTCTGAACTAGCTTCGGTGGTTCCCAATTCTGATCAGATTTCTCTGTGGCAGCAAAAACAAAGGATTCCTTTCAGTTCGATTATTTTTCAAACAACAGATTAGTTTCTATGATCATATCTCTTTTTTTTTTTTTCTTTTTTACACTTTTCATTCAGCTATTGTTAAAAAGGTTTCATTAATAAAATATAAAGCAAATAAAGTCATGACATTTCTTATTTACTCACTTTGCGAAGAAAGTGGAGGGACATTCAGCTTGGATACCTCCTCCTTTGGCACACAAATAATATTGGACTTGACAGTCACAATCTTCGCCGCAGGAGCAGAACTCTCTTGAGTCACCTGGATCAACAACACACAACCACAATGGCATTCATTATTCAAGCACTGCTGATACAAGTGCGTATTTTCAGTGCCACTAGTGTCACCAAAAGGAACAGCAAAAATCTGGTTTTCAAACAGATTTTTCCTGTTTTTGTCACAGCTTGGTTGGAGAATTTGGAAAAAATTGATAGTTTCACACCAAATTCACACTGTTACTGTTGTGCAAAAATAGCTGGTTTCGGTGGGACAGGATGCTCAAACATACAAGGCAATTATTTATGATGTTGGCCACTAGGATATTTTATTTTTGTAATGCTATAACTTTTGAATATTTTGTCGTATAAACACAAATATGAATCAGTTATAGGTGACACGATTGAGAACAAAACAAAAGCAGTTTTTCGGAGCACCATTATTTACTCCGAGATATAAAATGTTCAATCAGAAAAATAAGAAAGCTCTTAAAAAAAGCTCAAAAAAAGTATTTTTGTGTGATTTTTCAGCAGTTTCCTAAGCGGTGAGTCTCAGAATTTATATATAAAATAGATTTATATAATCTATATCATTAAAATTTGTGTGAAGTTTTCTTTAAAATGATACCAAACACTTGGCCCCTCTTGCATTTGTTGTTGTTTTTGTCGAGTTATAAATCTATAATGTTGGGTATGCCACTGAAACAGGAAATCTTTAAAAACACATTCAGAGCTAAAAAGGTTAACATCAAAATTGCACACTTAACCTTTAGGTCGAAGTATTGATATGATAGATATTGATTTTGTTGATCAACACAATTTTTACCTCAGTGGCTGAACTTTCTTCCTCTGGTCTCTTCTTTTTCTTTCTTCTTTTGGATTTAGCACTTCCAGCAGGATCTGCCTTGTCCTTGTCATCGTTTGATTCCTGGAATCAACACAAATACTTCATAGTTAAATCATCTTATAGTCTTGTTTATTAAGGCTGTTAACACAATCAAAAATATTTTTTGGATTGTGGGTTTTTCTATACCCCAAGCGGCTTAGAGATTGGAGTCTCTTTCAGTGCAGGAGCTTCTACTTTGGGTTCCTCATAATTTCCCCATATCTCAGTTGGAGCGTCCCAGTCTGAACCTGTGTCCACAACAAACAGACCATAGCATTAGTTAATAGCATTCATAATGTTCTTGAAATTTTGGGCCTTGTATGAAACATCTAAAAATTTGGATCTTACTGAAACTGGACCACTCATTGTCAACAGCAGTGACATTTTCCCATTGCCCCATTTCAATTTTAGGTTGAGTCCCAGTCTTTCCACCTATGACATTTACATATGAAAAGATAATTTATGTTTGTAGCGTTAAAGGGACTTTTGTGTTGGACAATATACATACATGCTTCAAATACTAAATACTATTATATAAATACTATATTCATGTATGCAAATTCAAACTGTCAGCATTGTGTGCTCTTTGCAAGAAATGGTTTACAGTGAGAATAAAAAGTACCTGGAGTGTTCAATCCAAGCATTGTAAAATTTACTGGGTTCAGTTCTGCTTTAATTTTACCATCCAAACCAGTCCAAGGCCCTGTCAAAAAATAGGTTCAATTGCAAGTTTACATTTCCTGAGAAATCATTCCATGGACGAAAGAAAAACAAATATTAGTTCTGCTGAGCACACAACTGATCATTTGTAACATGTAAAGCATTGCGATAATCATGTTGTAACATCTTTCTATGCAATAGTCTTAAACCCTAACACTAACATATAATTCATGGATCTAAAAAAGTTACTTTGAATTTCATTGGGACAGCAGTCTAATTCATGTAGTAGGGCCCCACAATTGATCGAAAACTAATCGCAATTACGGCTGCTGCGATTAAGTAATCGTGAGAATTGACGATTACAGTGTTCAATTAAAGTCTGCTCCTGTTGCATCAATGGTTTATATTTACAGCATGTTTTTGCAGCGATTGAGTATTCTAATCCAAATCACAAACATGTCTGTTGAGCAATGAAACGGCAATGGCCAATCAGAGCCATTATATTACAATCATAGTCCTCTGTCCTGTCAGTAAAGACAACTGATCCTAATGCGCAAGCTTTAACCCGTTTCAATGCCCAGATGCATGCTTTACGTTCTAGCTCTGTTCGCGTGGCACACTAAAAATTAATAATGAAGAACATTGTGCGGAGTGTCACTGGACTCACGTCGAAATGCAGATCTCAAACAGTGTAAACCAGCAGTGAGTGAAAGCACTCATTGTAATGGGAGAGTTTGGTCGCATTGCTCGATTTCTGTGTACAATTTATTCAAAATGTAATTACAGGTTTGTTTTGTCACGTTAATAAGTAGGCCAATGTGAATTTTATTTGTACAAAATAGCAATAAAGTAATTCGGCTTAACTGTTTTAAGTGTGTTTTGGAAGTGTATCCAACATAAAGGATATGTCATGATTAGCATATTTCAGGAATCACTGTCATTGTTATTGCTTCTGATCTTAAAAGAACCATTTGACACGCAGCTGGTAGATTTAACATTTTCACGAATCACACAAACTCTGATCGCAAATGACTGTTTTTAATTTCCTAAGTGCAACCACTGAGGCCAAAAATGATCTAACGATGATCTTACATGAACAAGATCACCATTGATGATCTAACAGGATGAATGGCCCCCTGTCTCTCCATGAAAGGTCTTACTTAACACACGGTCGATTTAAATCAGCTGTTAATAAGTTAACAATATATGTCATATTATTTACTGTACGTGAACTAATAATTTAAGCAGAAATTTAATTTATTCTACACCATAGGTATCCATTAAAAAAAATATATATTTGCCTTACCTTAAACATTATTACAGTCTAAAATACAATACAACATAATAAAATGCTTAAAAGAAACTGGAGCACAGCTCGTATCCACCATTGAAATCTCCTACTCTGAAAAAACGCACGGTTGCTTACTTTGTGACGTCATGTTAATTTCATATTTTAATCGACATTAATAATCACGATTACAATATCAAGGGCAATAATCGACAATTATGATTTTTGCTATAATCGTGCACCCCTAACATGTAGTATCAAAATACAAACTGTCAAAATAGTCTAATAACTCAAACAATCCACAGCAACTACTACATACATGTTAAGGGAGGGTCATGAGCAACTCAAGTCTATTACCCTCTGATTCTTGTTTCTGGGAGGAGTTATCACGGTTCTTCTGCGCAGGGGTCTTTCTGGCAACAGACCACTTCTCCTTGTTTAAAGTATTCATTTGGGTTTGGGCCTTCACTGGCACTTCTGTCCACCCTTCACCATTTACAGAGTTTGCATCATTCCAGTTTGATGTCACTACAGAAAAAGTGAAATATGCAAGTTATGTTCAAATTCATGTGTTAAGGTATACATGTAGGCCTGTACAGAATGTGTCCACATAAAGCTCTGCTGGTTTCCACAACCTCTTGCATGTTCATTTCTGACATATTTTGGTCAATTTTGATAATTCTTTCAGCTACTAATAGGGTGTAGTACTGTCAGCCTTGTTAGATCCATTTTAACATATTTAACCCTTAAACGCACACCTCGGGTCATTAGAGACCCCGGACGTGATTTCAATCCCTGTGCCTCATCCATTTTTTTGGAGTTAAGCCCACACATCTTTAGCATTCCTCAATCTCTCTCCTATAAATAGTGTAACACACTATAGGTTTTTAATAAGCACCAAAAGCATATAAGGTCATTAGAGACCCGAGGAATGTAATAGTGTCAGGCGGTTTTTTTTGTTTGGTTTTTTTGCTCTTTACTTCATTTACTTATTTTCATAAGTTCATTATCACTGGATATCTATTTCTTTGTTTATTACAAGTGAAATGAGTACTATATCATACAAATAAATACCATTTCACATTGATTTCTGTGCAACAACATTGAATTATCATTATTCCATAGGTGGGTACACATACATATTATACTTATTTCTTACTGATGGTGGCACTGCTGTATCAGTGATTGACTTGATTTACATTTGACATTGCTATTTGATGAAGAAAAAACATGGATGTAAACTATAGCAAGTACAACCCATGAAAAGTATGATATGACAATTGTCATTTGAGTGTACATTTGACATTATGTAATTTGTGTGTCTATTTAGACTCAATCAGTCCCTGACAAAATACTTGTGTAGCTGATGTGTATCTTTTATGTATTTTGTTTATAGCTCAATATGTTTTTGACAGCTAGTGGTGTCTCAGTATGAAAGTAATGAATCATGTTCTAGATTTGTCATAATATGTTCCATTTTCTCTTTTATATATGAAAAATAAAACATCAGTATATATATATATATATATTTATTTATTTATTCAAATTATCTTGATTTTTTGTAGATATGTTTTTGATAGATTTACGAGCCGGCTCTCTAAAGACCCGAATATGTAAGTGTTTAGTGAAATTGCATTTAAGGGTTGAAGGATAGTTCACCCAAAATTGCTGTATCATTTACTAACCCTCATTTTGTACCAAGCAACATGTGCTCTTCAGTGGAACACAAAAGTAGATGTTAGGCACAATGTTAGTGTCTGACAGCCTCAGTCACGGTTCATTTTAATTGTATGGAAAAAAATACAATGAAAGTAAATGGTGACTGAAGAAGAAAGTCCACGGAAGAAAGTAAGTCATACAGAGTTGGAACAACATGAAGGTGAGTAAATAATGACAGAATTTTCATTTTCAGGGGATCCCTTATGTCTTTTAATCCAATACCTGTGGGTATGATGGCGTCAGTTTTTCTCTCCTTGGCACGTGACGATTCTACAAAAAGTTGAAGAGAGGTCAGATGGCTCAAACTACCTCATGTTTATTGATTAGTCTAGTTCCTTTGCAGAACAGCGTTCAGAGAAAACTCACAAAAGGACAAAAAAAGAAAATTCATGAAGACTCCACCTTTGTTCTTCTTGGTGCCTGTTGCTGCTGCAACCACTGGTTGCTCCACCTTCTGGCTGGCACGATCACCAGCTTCAGGACTCCCAGAGTGGTCTCCAGGACCTTTCTCCTTTTTGCGCTGCTGACGTTTTTCTCGATTGCTGACCTTGGTTTCCCAAGCACCTGCTAAAAACAGTCAGAGCAAAAAAGTGGTTTCTTTCTTCCACTCTAAATATCTAATTTTAATGTTTCTTTAGGCAACATGTTTTACAGACAAACAGATTGAATTATTTGATAATGATGCTTACTAGGAAGTGTACACACTAAAAAAAAGTTCACCATGCCATTTTATTGTCTGAACAAGGCTCGCCATGACATCAATTAAATGATTTTGATCAAAATTCTTTATAAAGGAAACATTGAAAATGTCATCACTGTTTCATACCTTCATCAGGTTCCTTGCCATTGGTGGAGGAAACAGCTTGGGTTGACTTTACCTCTTGTTTAGGTTTCTTCTTGTTTTTCTTGACCTACATAAGAGCCAAAAACACTCATTTACAACTTCTTGAAGAGTCTTTATTCCACTCACACTTACTACAGCGATAAATTAGCAGAAGTTCTGTTATAAAAGATATTAGATATCTTAAAGTAGTTATTTTTTCTTGTATAAACCATATGCCTAACACAGAAGAAAACGTATTGGGTCAAAGTACATACTTCCATTCTGGATGTACCCTACAGTCTGCATTATCAGATACTGACACCCGAACTATCTTAGTCACGGTGATACAAAACTACCAGGGAGACCTTTATAGCACCATTCAGTCACACAATTCATCTTATAATTGTTGTTTACAATTAGTAAGACTTGTAGTAAGACAAAGTTGTATGTATTTTTCATTCCCAAAGTGCAGCATCTAATTTCCAAAATCTAAAAGTAAATAACGGAATAATTAGCATGTTTTTTTTTTTGTTTTTTTTAACGCCATGCAAACTTCTATGCTATTTTCATGGTAAAATCCAGATTAAGAAATAAAAACAACAAAAAATACATAATATTCATTTTTAATAAAAACTTGAAAACTTTTACAATAACACATAAAACATTATATATCTCAGGTGTAAATAAGGTGGCTCAGACTTTTACTTTGTTCCCAATCATGTCACCTGTAACTGTGCAAGATGTTTTGTTAATTCAACAAAGCAATCCAAAATAATTGATCCTAATGTACAAAATAATCTCCAAGTGTCCAAAAGCCTCTTCAAACAAATAAAACAATGATTGCACATAAAAACTAATTGCACGTGCCAATACAACAAAGACTAAAGAGTTCCATAGGATGAAAGATTTTAGAAATAAGATGTGTGTGGGCTCGTTTAAAAACAATCGCCTCAAAGTAATGGTATGCGATATTTTATGTTCAGTTTATTTTTCGTGAAGTTATAAGCGAAAACGCTGCAAATGAGCAACACCTGTTTACATGAAACATAAATGTCAAAGACATTTACTTAGCTATTACTTGCTATATTTCTGTGAGTAAAACAAACAGGCTGGCTGTATTCTACTCTTTGAGAGCTTTCCAACAACACATGACACATGGCGATTTGATCAGTTTGATGTTTTTACTGATTTCAATAATATGTTTTTTTTTAAGTGCTTATATAGGTATATATATATATAAAAATTACCAAAATGGACAATTTCTGATATGTCAGCAAATTTCAAAGCACTCGTTCAGTTTTGGTCATAATGTCTACATGCATTGTAAAGTAGAGCTTCTGAGCTTTAAAACGATACCTATTTTGTGTTGGTCAAGGCTGCAGTTATTAATATTTAGTAAAAAATCTATTATACTTCCTCATGGGCCTGCGGATTAATCCTAGTTAATAAAAATACAATTGTTCATTGTTAGTTCATAGTGCATTAACTAATGTTAACATTCACAACTTTTGATTGAAAAAACAATTTTGTTACTGTATGTTAAAATTAACATTATCTAAGATCAATAAATGCTTTAAAAGTATTGTTAATTGTTAGTTAATGTTGATAACTAATGTGAACACGTGACTTTATTGTAAAGTCAAAAGAGTGATTAAGAATGGTGAGCAGAAAGGCTATATAACCTACAATGTATTAATTTTAACTTAAACTCTTGATGTAGAACAAAAGTTATTGTCCACCTAGCCATCGACTTGGTATCAGCCACCACCTATCATTAAAAAAAAAAGAAAAAAGGAAATGAAATATTGTAAAGACCCTTACACTGTTCGATGGACATCCCTTGTTAAATATGGCTTTATTCCAGTTTTTACTTCTATAACTATTATTTTTGGCTGCAGACATTATGATTACCATCATGATTTCTTACAAAGTTGCACTGAGAACAGAGAGTATTCTTGAACTTCCCCCAATCAACCCTTAAAAATATTATGACAAACACACTTCCAAGAACACGTATGACTACTTGGAGCATAAACCTTCATGTCAGCAGGTGGTGGCTGTACTGGTGTCGGTGCAGGTGGTGTTTTCTTCTTCTTCTCCTCCACAGGGACTTTGATTTCCTCCTCGGCCACTGTCTGTCCATTTGCCTGGGCCTTTTGCTGCGAGCACATGACAATTACAAATCAACCATTTCAAACTACACATTTCCATCCCTGTAACAACTGACCATGTCTCATGCTTGCAAACTTTCCTTAGGTCATGAAAATTGTTATTACTTCAGTTCTTACATACACAAATAACGTAAAAGCGGAGTCAAAATGTGGTGTTTAGTGAAAACGAAACTTGCAAGAGCATGTTGAGCTAGCCGGTCTGCTAGGTTCCTACGTGGCTCTCTATTGCACCAATGTCTGTCTTATCATAGTACTCAAACTCACAAAGTCTGATTTAATCATTTAAACTTAAAGCAAGTGAGAACAAGAAACAATGTAGAATTACCCAATTGTAATAGCGAGTAAAGCTTAGCCAACGCTTTCCATCTGAGCACCTTTGACAGCTTAGCAGCAGTCAGCTAGCTGCTTTTTATATTTACTCCAAAAACACAATTATAACAAATTATTACAAAATAAACACGAGTGCTACCAACAGAGACACATACAACAAAAATGATAAAAGTAATAATTAGTAAGCAGGGTGTAATTAAAATGTATATAAATTATTTAGCATTTGTTCTTTGTAGGTTACATATTTTGAGGATTTACAAGAACTCCAGAAGTCTTTTTGAAAATATAGATAATAATTGTTTTGTTTTTTGGCACTTCACCGGTTCCTCGTGCTAGTCTCCGTTTAGTCTGTCAAACGCAAGCCAGTCTGCTATGATTTACAGGAAGACACTGGCCGTGATTGCAAACCTGCGGCACTGCCTAAACAGACAGCATTGTACATGTTCACATGCGCGTTTCGAGCGTTCGATAATGCCCCAAAATGATGTCCACTAAGCGGACTAGGTAGACAGCTCACTAGTCATTCAGGCCTGGAGATCAGATTTATAGGCCGCTTACCTTGTCAGCGGCTTTCTTTTTGTTCTTCTTCCTCGGTTCGCTCTTCACAGTATTGGGTGGCACGGAGGATTTGATCTGGGTCTCGGTTGTGGTGCTGGGACTCAAGGTAGCAGCGATGGGGGCCGCTCGGCTCTTCCTCCGACCACAGGCCGCGACCATAACCAGCACTGTCACAACGCTCAGCGCCGCGCTCAGAATCACCCACGACGGGAACTCCTTCGGCCGGATGCCCAGGTCTACCCCCAGCTCGTCCCGGAGGAAGTCCAGGCCGGAGGACATCAGCCCGCGGAGACGGTCGGACACGTATTCCGCTCGTTGGGTGGCTAAAATTCGCCAGTCCTGGTCCATTTTCAGCGAAGTATAGGTCTCTGCAGAACAGTAATGGGTGTTTTTACATCTCTGGGCGTTTTCAAACCGGGATGGGCGTTTCTAAACTTACCAATTAAAGTAGGGAATCTCTTTTTTATCAGGCTGACACGAACCGCACGGAGAACCGGATTGAGAGCTGCAGACGGAACAGGGAGGGAGTGGCTTTGATATTTCTCGCCTTCTTACAAGGGCGCGGCTCAAAATCTAGTTAGCCGACTAGTTAGATATCATAGAAGACAGCAGTATTTTTGAGTATCGAGGTATTGTGATGTCCAAAAGCGCTATCTAGGTAGACAAATCACTAGGTTTTTAGACCCAGCCAATGCCAACTCACTGAAATGACTCAATAATGGTTTCAGTGGTGCATCAAGCTGAACATTTACTTTTGGGTTGAGTTCATGTTAAGTGTTTAAAACATTATTATATTATGCTAGCTTGAACACAAAAATGGCTTAATCTACCTTTTTTTTGTATTATCCCTTAAGAGACATGAGAGTCCACAGATTATGTTGGCAAAACTTTATATATATTATATTTATGGTTTGTTTCTCAACCAAAGCGGTCATATCACTTCAGAAGACATGGATTAAATTAGAGTTGTATGGATTACTTTTAAGATGCCTTTATGTCCTTTTTGGGATTGAACATTTTGGACCCTATTGACTTACACTGCATGAACAAAAACATATTATACATCCTTCAAAATATATTTGTTTGTGTTCTGGCGAGTTGAAATGGCATGAGGGTGAATAAGTAATGACAGAATTATCCTTTTTGGGTGAACTATCCCTTTAAGACAGAAGGGTAACGTTGTTTTCCCAGGCAACACATTTGCTAATATAATCATCAAATCAATGTATTAAAAGTATTATGTGAAACAAAAAAGAAACAAAAGCAAAAAAAAAAAAAAAAAAAAAAAATCAAATTTTTTTATATATATATATATTCAGTTCCTGAGTGATTTTATCTTAACACTATAAACTGACTAACATTTTTCTGTAGCTGCCAAATAAATTAATACTTTATTATAGTTCAGTGTTAGAAATCTGCATCAAGAGTGAATTCACAGTCCATCATGTTTGACATCACTCCAAGTCGCTGGTATTCGGCCACTTGCTTCTCGAAGAAGTTTGTTTTCCCCTCCAATGAAATTGACTCCATGAAGTCGAAAGGGTTTTCTGATTGGTAAACCTTTGGAGATGGAAATTAGGAAAATATGCAATTTTAATATAAAAGAAATCATTAAATATTTAACATGATTTTGAAGATAAAAACAAATACTGCAATACTAGCACTAACCTTTGGCAAACCCAACTCTGTTAGCAACCTGTCAGCCACAAACTCAATGTATTGCTTCATGAGAGTGCAGTTCATCCCAATCAAGTTGACTGGTAAGGCTTCTGTGAGAAACTCCTTCCAACAAAACAAGCAAATACAGATGCAATCACATTCATGACTGAAATAATGCATTCTGCACTACTGGGATACAGTGGTGTATTTACCTGTTCAATGCTCACAGCTTTTGTAATGATGTCCTTCACTCTGTCAGAAGAAGGCTTTTTCACCAAATAGCTGAACATTAGACATGCAAAATTACAGTGCAGACCCTGTGAAATGACACAATTACAAAATTATAATAGACTTGATGTGATTCATTTTTAAATTTATCCTTTTCCACTAGAACTTCTATATCTGTAATTTGTATTTCCATATTTTGAATCTGTAGGTCCACACAATGCAAGCGAATGGTGGCCAGAATTTTGAAGCTACAAAAGAATATAAAGGCAGCATAAAAGTAATCCATAAAACTCCAGTGCTTTAATCAATGTCTTCAGAAGTGATATGATAGGTGTGAGTGAGAAACAGATACAAATTTGAGTCCTTTTTTTTTTTTTTACTATAAATTCTCCTCCCTGCCAGTAGGTAGCGATATGTGAAAGTGGAGATTTATAGTAAAAATGGACTTAAATATTGATCTGTTTCTCAACCACACCTATCATATCACTTCTGAAGACATGGATTAATCCATTATGGATTATTTTATGATGCATTTATGTGCCTTTTTTGAGCTTCAAATTTCTGGTCACCATTCACTTGCATTGAATGGACCTACAGAGCTTCTTCTAAAAATCTTTGTTTGTATTCAGCATGTAAATGTTGAGAGAATTTTCATTTTTGGGTGAACTATCCCTTTAAATGGTATTTTCTAACCTCATCTCTGCTGATGAGCTCATTCGAGTAGGTGAGCCCAGGCATTAAACCTCTTTTCTTTAACCAGTAAATGGCAGCAAATGATCCAGAAAAGAAGATGCCTTCCACTGCTGCAAATGCTACTAATCGCTCTCCTGAAAATAAATAAATGATAAAGGAAACACAGCTGTTAATCAACAATAATAATCAGTATTGTAGTCTTATTCTCTACTGCACATAAACTGTATTTTCCACCCACCAAAAGTAGAGTTTGTGTCAGAGATCCACTGTAAGGCCCAGCCTGCTTTCTGTCTTACACAAGGCATGGTTTGGATTGCATTAAACAAATAGTCCCTGTAGGAAGAAAATGTAATTCAGTGCAAGATATTTTGGTTTAGAAAGTGCCTTAACGTTGAATAAACACTACTATTGTATGTTTAAGAAGGCACAGGCTGTTAAAAAAGGAGTAGTTCGTCCAAAAAATTATGTCTGTTGTGTTTCATGATCACTATAAGAGAAGCATATGCTCAGTGGCTTGTGTGAACAAAACAGCTGCTGTGAATGAGATTCTCACGTAGCGTTTAGGAACATGCAACAGATGTCAAGATACAAAATGACTTAAATTAATAAGTAGCTGCAATCGTACATCTTCAGAAGACTTGAAATATGACACAAGAGTTGTTTGGACTACTTTTATGATACATTGGGTTCCTTTTTAAGCTTTAGAGTGAGCCACTATTAACTACTTTTCAGTGTAAATCTCATTAACAAAATCGCTGATGAAAATGTTCATTAACTAAGGACTTTTTGATTTCGTCAACAATAACGAAGACGAAAGACAAAAGACTATCATGATGATAATTAAACAATTATATTAAAGCATACTGTTGATGAAAATATGACGAGATAAAAATTATACTGCAAGATATTAACAGTGCAATAAATCAACAGAAGAAGAAACGTCCAGAGAAACATCTGTTTATAGAAGAAGATATTAGATATGGATTCATCTAATCCATTAATCCAGTATGTTGGGGAGTTCTTGAGCTGCCTAAATTGAACGCGCTAACACCGGTAAAAACGATATATTTATACATGAGTTTAATCACTATATCCACAACATATATGTAATATAACTTACATCTGCACAGTGAAGCGAATGAACAGGTGAACTTGAAGTAAATGATGCGCTAGTCAGAATATGTGTAATTTGCGTTCGGAACACGCTGTTTCCGTAAGAAACACGCTACATGCAAATGTAATTTCCTTTCATGGAAAATGAATAACAATCTCTAAAGCAGGATTAATTTAGAATACAGCAGACTAACTAAAAAGAATGTAATACTTCAATGTATTCATTATTATTATTTCAGGATAATTTTCTATATGTTTGATATACGTGCTTAAAATAGAAAATGTTTATATTTTTTTTCCCCTAAATGTTTGTCTGTTTTTCTGACAGTTTGACAGACTCTTTCGTCCATTTTGCACATTATCCTCAACTAAAATGTAATAGTTTCGTTGGCTAAAATTATGTCATTTTACATAATAAAACTGTGTAAAAATGAACTGCTGCTTCTGATTTGAAAATGCGGTCTGCAATATTCATTAAAGCATCTCCTTATGTGTTCTGCCTGAGAAAGTAAGTCGGATCTGTAACGACATGAGGGTGACTAAATTATGATAGTTCACATTTTTGAGTGAGCTATTCTTTTAAAGCTGATGTAATTTTGTTCACAGATGTATGCGTAAAACAATCAACAACCTCATCTCTTGTATAATAGCAATAATAATTAAAAAAAACACCCCACCATGTCTGCTCATAAACCACATTGTGGAAAATGCGAGCAAAAAAGTGTGCTTAACTGAATCTTGCACCTGTCACCTGCGTAAAAGCACACTATAGCTGCATTTGTTTGCATTATTATTATTTACTAGGTCCAAACTGAATACTACATCACCTCATTTTCATCTCACCTCTCTTTTAAATCCCTTATATAGGTGTTGATGAGCATGCCGTACATTTCAGAGTGCACATTTTCAATAAGGATTTGAAACCCATAAAAGGATCGAGCCTCTGGAAGCTGCACTTCTTGACTGAACCTCTGCACCTGAGAGAAGTTAAGAAAATAAAACTGTTTAATGGAAGCACAACTTGCACTGCGCTATTTCATAACCAAATTCACCTACTCTGAAAAATGTGATTTGTGTGATAACATTTAAATGACCTTGTTTTATTCATGTCAAAAATACCTGTTAACATGTCGGAATCAATCTGATTACATTATGTTACACAAACAAAACTTATTTTAAGGGTTAGATCAGGTAGAAATAGTTCCCAGTTTTTACAGCTGTGCAGATTCCTGACACTTGACATTGATTTCCATTATAATTAAATCAAAACAAAGGGTCTAAAGGTTTAAAAGAGGTCAACTTACCAGGTTCTCATTGACAATCCCATCACTTGCAGCAAAGAAAGCCAATACATGGGATATAAAGTGTTTTTCTTCAGGCTTCAGGTTGTCCCAGTGAACCAAGTCCTTAGATAAATCCACCTACACAAACATTAAAAATACTTAGACTAAAACTCATTTTATTTCAGTGTCAGTCACATATTGTAATTATTATGTAAGTACCACAGTTATTACAATACATTCAAGTAGGGGATTTGAAAACAATATATTATAACCCACGTCAAATTTATAATTTTAAAATGTAATGGATATAATATCAAATATTCACCTCCTCAACTGTCCAGAATGAGGCCTGAGCTTGTTTGTACATTTTCCAGATGTCTGGATACTGAATAGGAAAGATGACGAACCGCTTTGGGTTTTCTTTCAGAAGGGGCTCGTCTTCAATACTGCTGAGGTCAACATCCTTGTGCCCATTCTAAATGAGAAGCATAACTGAGCACATCTGAACTACATATTGTTCATGTGAAGGAAGAACTGATGGGACAGAACTACAGTCACTGCGGAACACACTGATGACGAATCTACTTACGAAAATGTGCATGTAATAAAATACGGTGATGATTACAGCATAAACGCAAGGAAAATAGTAATCATTAAAAATATTTATTTATTTAGACCTCAATATTAACATTTAATCTAATTCAGACTATATTTAATCTAAAGGTAGTTTTCGGAACCATTGATACATAACACACCATTTACTGAAGCTGTCATTATGATAAAAAATAAATAAATCAGACATTCAAATCGGCAAATAACGCTACATATCGTGTTATTTAACATTACGGTCTCTTTGTTTTGAAAGAACGCAGCAACAGATTCAACATTGATTCGTAGGCCTTAACCGCGTGCTTAAATGGACTAAAAATACGCGTACTATTACCTGATATTGTATAGTGTCAGTCGGAGTTTTGTTCATATTGGAGTTCATAATAACTTCTATGGTCAGCAGCAGTAAAGCTGCGCTCTCTGTATATCGTCTGTCATTGAAATCATGTAATCTACCGAGTGAAACACAATTATAGCTCCTCCTCCGGAGTTTCGCTGTATAGAAATTAAAGGGATAGTTCACACTCATGCTATCCCAGATGTGTATGAATTTCCCTCTTCCGCTGAACACAAGAGATTTACAGCAGAAAGAATGTTGTATTTTATTTAAAATGTAATTGCTTTTCATTTACCGTCTTTTGCCATAGCAAAAAATATATTTGAAAATAACCATAAAATATTAGGCTTTCCATGAAACAGCCAGTAAACTGGATTAATATAAAACCTGCAAAAAATAATCGTTTTTAAAATATTAAAAGCACAAGATTGCTATGGAAATGGGTGAATGTCAAAATACAAATACATTGTATTATTGCATACCATTTTTTTTTCAATATTTCAAGTGCTCACTTTTTAATGAATCAATAGCCTTTGTTTTTTTTATTTTTGCATGTTTTTAATTTTTTTTTTTTACTACAGACAATGTACAAATTGTGCATCAAGAAAGAAAGAAAAACACGATGTTATTTTGAATAACCATATCAAATAACCTTTCACAATATATTTGATAAATAACATGTGTAATTAATTAATTTACATGTTATATTTTATTCCAAATAGTTTAAATAATAGTAAGCTTTTAATTAATTCATTTCGCATTGGTATGCCAGCTGTTATATATATATATATATATATATATATATATATATATATATATATATATATATATATATATATATATCACAGTAATAATTTGTTTGCAGCAGTCCGCTTGAGCTCTGCCGCTGTTTCTTCTTGTTGTGTAAATTTCTTTAATTGCTTCATACTTTTAGTTATCGCTTGTATTGTGTAAATCATGTGTTTTAAGTCTTCATGATTTCATGGTGAACTCTTGAGCAGTGTAAATGCATTTTATTTATTTTGTATATATATATTTTTTTTAAACAATGTCTTGTACACAGTTTAAATGTGTATAAATTCATAATCATCAGCTTTCAGCAGAGGTAAATCTCTCGCGAAAAGTGATTCGCGTTCTCTCATACTATTGGAGATCGTTAAAGTTGGACATACATTTACAGATTCGAACTTCCCGAATGAATAACTCATAAGCGAAACGTTAAAACACAAACGACGCCTCTTTCCAACCGTAGTAAGGCAGACAACGAGTTACAAACTAATTTTCTTCAAAAAACGCCGAGCTGAACCAATAACATTGATCTCTGCGTGAAGCCGGCTGTCAGATGAGTCCGCAGGGACTGTTTTATTTATTGAATATTTTTAGTATCGCTTTTCGGTGTTGCAATTTGTAGACGGTCCCTGCGGGCTCCATGCAGAGATCAATGTTATTGGTTCAGCTCGGAGGACGGCTTGTTTTGAAGAAATTTAGGTTGGTTGTGCACTGCAAACGTCACTCATTATGTTCACGAGCGGGTAATTTAATCTAAAAGTCAGAATCGAAGCCTGAGTTTACACAGAAAGTTGCTGAGCAGCATCATGGTACCAATTAAGCCTGATTGGATTGTGTTCATTTAGCAACCTTCATTGTACAGGCCTCTGCTCCAGTAGTAATGACGAAGTAGGTTTTGAACACACACACATATATATATACACACACATACATATATATATATATATATATATTAAATCACATGTCAAAAATGTATTTAGAGTAAAACATGTATTGAGAATTCAGTAACTCTTCAATAACTCACTCATGGATGTTTTACTAAGCTTTCAAAAGACTTGACACTTGTCCTGTACAATTCATTCTCACATGTTTTTTGAGACACAAAAACGACAATAGTATTAGCTCAAAGAAATGTATTAAATTAATATTTTAATTACTTTTACAAGCACAATTTTACAGTCAAAAACAGGCAATGGTCCATTAGTGCCTTAGACAAAAAGGCATTTCAATTAACAAGGGGTGAGATTTTAGAGCTGATAAAATCAAAATCAGCCATTTAACTGTGCTAGTTCTAGAAACACAGGATGCATAACATGTTCATTTGCAATATACACCACTTGCAATTTTAAATTTAGTTTGAGAATTACTGCCTGGCCACATTTTTTCTGACTGTGGTGAAACTTGTTCAACTTTAGAAGTGTCATCACTGATGAAGCCACTATGTCTTGCGAGTTTTATAAAATATACCAATAGGAAAAACAATATAATAATTTAAATCTGCCTTCTAACGTCCATCTGGCAGAATGTTAAAATGTATTTGAGGGGAAGCACACTAGAGACCATACAGCACTATATGAAATATATATAGATCAACCTTTGAAAATACAATCACGTGACGCACCACATGTAATGAGGAAACAATGATTTGGCAAGAGCAGCGATGCTCTTCAATAAAATCATGGGAAATTTGAAGAGAATTTGCCCACATACTAGGGGTCATGGACTATTTGTGCATATACTACTCTATTGTAATTGAAATTATGCTTTTAACAAATGGATCATGTTGTACAGACAACTCATTTACAAGAATGTCAGTAGGTAATCTATATCTATATATGTATACATAATAAAATTAAATTAGTTGAACATTTATGTAAACAGTGTTTGATTAAAAACCCAAGAATTGGGTGCCATCTCCACCGTCATCCATTTTGTTGCATTTGTTGTTATTTCATATGGGGTTTTTTTGTCATTCTTTATGGGTAATAAAGTAAGCAAGCCTTTTTGTAATTGTAAGAAACTGAGGTAATGATGTCAATCAGTTAGTTTGCCCAATAACATGTCTGTTTTCTTCCCCACCAACACCAATATAATTTTTCCACCCATGACTGGTGGAATGTTGACATGCCAAGTGGTTAGTTGACGGAGTTTGGCTCAGTTATAAGCCATACTGGACCAATGAGAAGTTTTTCATGGTGTCATCAAGAGAAATCCCAGCCTCCTGCATTTTAAACCTGGAGAAAACACATCATATTAGCATCAACATCCATCCATTTTCAACCGCTTATCCAAAGTCGGGTCACATTAGCATCACATTAATCCAAAACAACCTTTATCACAGAAACTCTTAAAACAAAAGAGACAAATGGTCAACCAAAAATCACAAAAGGTCAAATTAAATGTGGTTTTAATTACCAGTCATCTGTGGAGATGGTGTAATACACAGGTGTTTGGTCTGCGTCACTGAGGGTTGCTGGCCCCTCCTGACCGCTGGCACCCATGTTGCTGAAAATGAGCCAGTCCCCAACTGAGAGCTCTGGGAGGAGGCAATGCTCTACCACCTGGTCCAGAGCGTCACATGAAGGACCCCACAAACTGCTAGGGAACACTGGCTCGTCTAGTGTGAGTGACATCTGGAAGAGAGATTTAAAAAAAAAAAAAAAAAAAAAAAAGGCAAAATATAAACATTTTAAGGTGCATTTAGTACATTTTTAGCGGGCTCTTACGGGTTCCACTAGAACCAGTGGTTTTAGAATTTATTCTGACACATGGATGCACAAAGTTTGCTCAATAACTGCTGCCGCTTCACACCAAGATGACTGTTTATCTTCTGTTTTGTTATATCAATACCATTACTCTGAACTACACTGTTAACTTGGGCTCCGTTGTTGTCTGTAGAAAGTATATTGTGTTTGTTATTTTGTTTGGTTCGCTTGTTTTGTTTACATGTACTTTATGTTTGGGCATTGGCTGAAAGTGCGATACAAGGTAAAAAGTTTGTTATTATTGTCAGTGGTAGTAACACAGTCAATTGCATGACACAGGTTGTCATGTGTTGTCACAATGCATCTCCCATGAGGGCGTGACCCACCAAATGCTAAATTAAACAGCTTTAATTGAGCAAATGACATGACTAGAACCTTCATCATATTTATGTTTTTATGTGTAAAACTTTTTAAATTAGTACCTCTAAATACTTCACCTCAATTCTACTGTAACCAGTCAAATTATACAAGTACATGTGGTGGTACATGTGTTATTTACCTTGGGCACAGAAGGTGCAGTGATTATATTTCCAAACAACTTCCCCACAAAAGATCCATAAACACCATCATTCATATAATACAGAAATTCTGGCTCATCATTTAGGGTCAGCTCATCTGAAAGTGCAAAAGACATATTAAGAAAATAAGTTAACGGCAGAGAAAGTGCCACTTCAACAAAGTATAAGGCTATGTTCAGACAGCAGGCAAATCCGATTTTTTCTCAAATCAGATCTTTTCAGACAGACTGTCCGCACTATTAATTGCAAGTGATCAAATCAGATTTGCGCGTTCAGACATAACCAACCTATATGCATGGGTTGCTTTGGTAATGACGTAGGCATAACCACGTGACGATGCTTTCAAAACAGATGCGGGAAAAATGGAGGTGCATCATCTTGCTCTCCAAATAAGTACCCTGTCCAGTCGCGGTGCAGAACTCCTCTGGAGACTGGTAAATATTGTGATGTTCCGTGCTGCAGTCACTGATTTTTGACGTCATCATCGTGTGTCATGTTAAGAGTGACGCAAAAGACCATGTGAAATCCGAATTGAGCAGCCAGAGCGTCCGGACTGAGACGCATCTGAAAAAAATCAGATTTCAATCGCATTTGAAACCACCTCCCGATGTGGTTTGAATCAGATTTGAAAAAAAATCTGATTTCATGTGTTTTTTTGCTGTCCACACAATCAAAAACCCACCTGGATATGCAAAAAATCTGATTTTTAGTGGCAGTCTGAACAAGGCCTAAGAGCCTCTTTTACACCTGAAGCTCAAGTACAGAAATACAAATATATTTCTTAAATGCACTGCAAGACGCATTCATTCTATACGAAAATGTGATGGGAGAGGACCATCTAAAGAGTAGAAATAAAATGGAATGGTACTCACCATGAAGGTCCTGGTATACTGCTTTCTTGCCAATAACATTGACAGCCAGGATGAAGGAGGAAAACATATAGAAATTTCCTGGTTCAGCAATAACGTTCACTCCAGACACAGAGGGGAAATAGGCCTCAAGGAGTGGTCTGACATTAGAATGTACCTGAAAACACAAAGAAGATACGCTTTTGAGATTTGTCAATATTCCATATTCAAAAAGAGCAAAACAAATGAACCAAGTTTGACGTACCTGTTTCAACTGAAACTCAGTACCGCTGAATCCACCACCAATATCCAGAATCTTCATGTCGAAGCCTAGTTCCTTCTGTGGAATGACACAAGGAAGACAAAGCAGATTTAAATTCCTTAAAGAGTTACAATTCTCTTATGATTTTCAAAACTAGATTCTGGTAGTATAATGGCAATTTATACCCACTCACCCCCATGTCAAAGATGCAGCGAGCATCTGACAGTGCATGGGTGTATGCCTGGGGATCTCTGCATGAAACCGGTACCTGGAACCTGCAGAAACAGCACCACATCTTAAAACTCTTAAATGGATATAGTGAATTAAAGATTTTATGTTAACCCCGAAATCCCTTCACTTACGTGACTCCAACCACATCTATGCTCAACTCCTTGGCCATTTCCAAAAGGTGCTTGCAGCCCTTCAGTGAACAGCCAATGGTCACACTTGCCTCTTCCACCTGTGCTTCAGTAAACACTTGCAACAAAAGCCTGTTAATCAAGACAAGTGTATAAAAAGAAAGATGAATATTCTTCTTACTTTTTTTTCACTCTACAAATGGTGCATTAAAAAAAAAAAAACAGTAAACATAATCTCAAATTGTTTTTAGCACTTACTTGGCTTCAGGATGGGCGCGGGCAATTTTTCGAAGCTCTACCTCATTTTCACATACCAGATAGTTAATGCCATTCTTGGCCGCATGTTTAATGAGTGAGAGCTGCTTGCATACTCCAGACAGGATGATATTCTCAGGAGGGACATCATGATCGAGTACCAAGTTGATTTCAGCCTGAAAAATGTAAATACATTTCTATAAGACGATGCACCACAAAATCCAAGGGACTCTTCAAGATATGTGTTTACAGATGTCTCGAATGTCTGCAAGAACATCAGTGAAGAAGGAAATAGTAAAATATGTCAATTTAAGACCATACCTTATTTGCACAGACAAAACCAACACCGAGTGCAGACAGGAGTTCAATAACTACAGGGCTGCCATTACAATTGACTGGGTAGAAGGGTCGAATGAGGGGATTGGTAGTCCTCCACAGAACATGCTGTCGCATTAGGGCCCCAAGGTTGGCCACAACAAATGCATTCTTTTCAGCCTGAGGAACAAATTGAATGAACAATGCGATATACCAGCAGCAGACTTTCATAACAAGATTTGACATTAGGGCTGGGTATTGCTATAGATTTTCTGGATTTGATTCAGATTCACAAGCTCTCGATTAGTTTAGATTCAATTCTGATATTGATGCATATGGGTATTTTTGAGTTATTCATTATTCATCAACATATGAAATTGATTATTTTTTAAAGCGAATTCTGTTAATTATTTAGGGGACCTTCTAACTAGGTACTTTATGAAAATATTAATTTTACCAATAGAATTGTTTTCTTCATTTTTATCAAATTATTATTATTTTTTTTAAATATACAAATCCATGTATTCCATCTATTTACCTTATGCACCAGAAAAACTAGCACGCAGCCATCTTGAAAATGTTATCTTTGAACTTCCGGTCTAGTGTTTTCTACATTGATATCTATAGTGTTGATTTCAAAGTGTAATTAGATAGCAAAGTGCATCTACAGGTTGTAGAGTTGCCAAAAGTTATCATGAGTATTTTAAAGTGTTGTTGGATGTCATAACAACTGGAAGTAGAGGGGAGAGATTTTTAAACAAGAATACTTCATTTATAAATCTACAAGCTCCTACCTTCACGCAGTGGATGTACTGACAATACAAAGTCGTTAAAATATCTCTGTACGACACTTCTGGCCATCTTCACGTGTCATTCACCCTTCGCGTTACAGTTAAGGAGAGCAGATTTTTTGAGTGTTAAACAAGGTGCAGGTGCAACTATTTTTATTAGGGATGTCACGATCCTATACCTGGATAGATTTCGGCTCAGATACTGATGTTTTTAAATGGATCAGGTATTGGTCAAACGAGCCTTATCCAAATCAGATACTGTGTGTTAGTTAGGGTTGGGGATCATAAGGAATTTAACAATTCCTGATCCTCTTAACGATTCAAGTAATTTTTTTAGTACTTTTTTTTTTTCCAATTCTTACTGCATTTACTACCCTTTGCTGTCTGTTACCAAATAATGAGATCATTTCAGATTTGTACAGAGCAGATAACAAAATATATTTAATACAGTTCTTGTAAAAGGTGTGTTTGCAGACTTTGAGACATAAATTCATTCCAATAATAGATCCTTACTCTATTTTAAATAAAGAAATCTAGACCAACACAAAAAGGCATATTTCATTAATTACTTTCATAATTTATAAAATTCCACTTAATACAACAAAACTTATATCTTTAACTATACATTGTCATATGAACAACAAGTCAGTAACTGCACTACTTGATTTAATAGAGACACAGGTCATCATTAAATAAACAGTAACAGTTCCAGAGACAGTTTAGACTTATGTAGCCTAATTTTGTACTTCAAGGCATGCAAGACTTCAACAGTTCTTATTTAATTTCGAGCTAGACAATCATAACTTGCACATCAGTATAAGATTACTTTTTACTGGAAGCACTGTATGTTTCACGCTGTAGATTCAAAAGAACCGGCTCATTAGAATGGTTCTTTCTGGAATCGAACTGTAACGGAAGAGCATGTTTCACGGAAAAGATTCAAAAGAACCGGCTCATTAGAATGGTTCTTTCTGGAAATAAACTGTAACAGAAGTGCATGTTTCACATTGTAGATTCAAAAGAACCGCCTCATTAGAATGGTTCTTTCTGGAATCTAACTGTTTCGCGCTGTAAAGAGTCGGCTGGAGACTCATCAGATCGGGAATTAAATACACTGGTAGGAGTCAGTAGCAGGCAGCGCTGCTGCAGAAATGCACTACTGGAAACACTGAGTATTTGAGGCTGGTGTTCCATCCACATCAGCGGAAAACTGCAAGCTGGAGAACCGTTAACTGAACCAAAAGTCACGAAGATCATAGGATTCCGGTATTTTCTTTAAAGAATGGAACCGGTTCTCAGTTCCCAACCCCAGTGTTAATCATGTTCATTTCTGTCAAGCTCCAAAAATGACATAAAAACACCACTAAAAGTAGTTCATATGACTCGAGCATTTTAATCAAAGCCACTTGAAGACGTGCAATAGCTCTGTGTATCACAAAAGACTGTTTAATAAAGGCACTTTTCCACTGCACGTTATGGTTCTTATTGCCTCAACTCTACTCGTTTTATTTTTTTGAGCTTGCATTTCCACTGCAGTTAAGTGCCTCTCAATGTGGGTGGGATGATCGTCATAGTTGTACCACCTCTGCCTACTGCCGTCACATCATCTTACACATGACACAAACTGACCAAAACAATAACACAGCCGCTAGCTGTTAGCAATTGTACTGCATTAAGCAGTTGTTGCATGGTGATTTTATACACTGGTTAACTAAATAAAGTGAAGCTTTCAAGCAGAGTATAGAGTTAACATATCAAAATGTACCATCCTCCATCGTGGCTAAGTCCAGGGCACTCACCCTCTCATTGCTCGACAGTTTAGATAGCGTCCATTTGGTCGAACCACTTCCACTTTTCCTAGATGATACGGTGGTCACTTAATTTTTTTTTACTTTTCCCTACACTGTTGGTAGGTCCGGTGGTAGCAGTGTGCGGCCAACTACTGAGAAACTTGAGAAACACGGCTATTTTTAGCCTCCACGCGTTGCGCAATATTTGAGCGCTACTGACGAACAACATGTCAGATGTAGATGCTCAATAGTTCGGTTCACTTATAATATGCATTTAGAATGGCACTGGAGGTGCATTTTAGCAGAAATTGGAATAAGAAGCGAATTAAATTACTGTGTACTTGCCTACAAAGAGACAAATACAAACTTCCTGGAGAGTTCAGAATGTCAAAATAAATTTTTAAAGTTAAAGCTGCATGATTGAAAATATTACTGTTATATTTAAAATTCTAAAAGTAAATAATAACAGTAATAATACAAATTTATTATTATTGTTAACAAATTATAACAATATTTAAGTGGAATGGGTAAAAAAAAAAAATGAATGGAAAGTGAACTGATATCTTAGAACTTAATTGAACAAAAAATAGATCTGAATCCTTTAACATCCAGATACAAAATATAAATATTTTTTGCAAAAAAAAAAGAAAAGAAAAGAAAAAAAAAAAAAAAAAAAAGAGCCTTTTCAACTAAAAACAGACTGGAATTACTGTTAATTTTGCAGCTACACTATCCAGTAGATGAGTTAACAATACATTTTTTCTTAATAAGCTATACATTTCTATTGAAAAATGTGAAGTTAGAGGTTTGTGTTTCTTTACATATTAAAGACTACACCCAAATAGTTCCACACAATAAAGTAAATATAATCTAAACTGATTATGCAAAAAACAAAAACACTGGTATCGGATCGGCCGATACAGAGAGTTCAGATATCAGAAACAGATCAAAAGAGAAAAATGTGGTAACGGTTGAGTTAAATGTATTTGCTACGGTGTATGTAAACTTCTGACTTCAACTGTATATCCATTACAAGCTCTAAATCTGCACCTGTGAGAAATCATCAATATCCAAGATTTATTATCTGAAAGTTTAAATTCGTGAATGCTTAGAACTGCCAATAACTCACCCTCCAAAGGCCACTCTGTCATGCTTCAAGGGCTGAGCAAGCGCTCATTTATTCGAGTAACAGTGTATGTGTGATTCCCTGCATGCTGCAAAAAATATCGGCCCTGATTCTAGGCACGAAAGGCCGATCACGGATTTAAGACGAATATCGGCCAATTGCGATCGGTGCACCCTTAATTTAAAGTGACAGAAAAACACCTCACTAGCTTTTTCACGTAGTAGAGGGGTGGTGTAAATTCACATCATCAACTCTTGGTTAAAAATACTTTTTTGTGCTCCCACAAGTAATTCGTTTTGATTGAACCTTCTCAGTAGCTTCAATGAGGCAAAACAGAAGCGAGGAGCACTGAAAAGGGGTGGGGCTGAATAAGGTGAATAAATGTATTATAATTAGGGATATTTCGCAGATACTTTTTACTTTTATTTATTTAAATTTTATCATCAAATTTGTGTTTAGACTTTAATCAAATGAGAAATTAGTTTTCAACATAATATTGTATAATTTTTTATCAAATTAAGTGCTGAAGTGCAAATGAACCTCACAGAACAATCCTAAATACAGCATTGAAGTTATTTTTGTGCATAACAGAGTATATACTCTACAATAATTATTGAACTGCAAAAGGCTACTATATAAATAAATATGCAGTCCGTATATGACTCATGCTAAAAAGTGAATTAGTGCTCTGTCTGCTGTCATCTGCTTCAAACAGAGCATGCAATGCTCATAATAGTGTTTTCCGTGTATGAGCCAAGGATCTCTAAAGGTATGAGCAATTTGTGTCTCTATGCCTGCACAACACTGTCTCCACACATTTACAAGTGCTCACATTTAAAACACTGCACATGCAAACAATCTATGTATCTTATTATATCACAGCTTTTGCTGTTAAATAATTTCACTAGGACATGACGTGATTTTAATCTGTGCGTTGAATGTTCACATAATGACATTCCTACACCAGATGGTATTGGAGCATTTTTACGGGTACTATTACATGAGCGTGGCATCGGTGCATTTCTAATCATAATGCATATATTGCATGTTGTAACAAGTTTACTTTTTAATGCATGTTTTATGGCAATATTTGCATTTGTGGAACACATGCTTAAAACCGGTACTATCTCCTTAATAAAACTGGCAGTTCTGTAAAGAGCACATGTAAATGAGCACATATTAACGAGAGAGGACAACTTTAACTCATCCGTGCTATGTGTTAAAAATTCAATGTTTTGTTGTTTTTGATCAACAATTGACGGAAAAGTCAAAAAACAGAAAAGTTATTAAAGGAGACATTATTCACTGACAAATGGATTGCATGGATCTCATCTTTTGACACACTACACAGAAAGAGTCAAACCAAACTTTTACTCTCAACACACAGTAAAAGGATGCTGAACTTCTTCACTAATATACTATTCAACTACTGGTGAGTGAAATCTGAACAGTTACCAGCCAGTGGAAAACCACATTTTTAGTTGCATAATGACAAAATTTGGTCCCATATGCGAGTGATTTACTTGCATTGTAGAGAGTTGCGCAAATAGTAAAAGATTGATATTGGGATTTAAGTATCAATACCGAGATTACTCCAATGAAGATTGCGATGCATCGGAAAACCAATATTTTACCCAGTCCTATTTGACGTTCCATGTAGACTACTTGGGACGGAATGTAATCCAGACTGTTCAAACACATCTCTCACCAGATTTTGTTCATAGATGTGGTTGTCGACGACATCATCAAGGGTCCTTCCTCCCTCAATTACTTCAATTATGTAGTTTGGTGCATCAACGAATCCTTTCATCTCAACCGTATTCCGCAAATCCGACAATCATAGAGAGTTTACTGAGCTGCTAGGGTATTCTGGTTATGCAACAAACTGTTTGGAGAAACATGAAAAACATGATCATTTTAAAACACAACATTTCATGAATAACATGATACTTTCCAACTAAAATTTCTGTAAAGGTGGTCAGCCACATCACCAACCCATATATTTCAAAACACTGGTGTTCTACAAGCAACCACTTAACAGGAAGGAATTGAGGAAATCATAAGCTCTGTAAGATGGTCATTGTTCCATTTTTTGCTTATCGGATGTGTTTCAGAGTTCACCACACTATTTTTAGAAATAACAACAACACATATGCTTTAAGAATCTGGGCCATGGGGGTGGGGGCCTGGGTAGCTCAGCAAGTAAAGACATTGACTACCACACCTTGAGTTGCAAGTTCAAACCCAGGGCGTGCTTTGTGACTCCAGTCAGGCTTCCAATTGGTTAGATTGCTAGGGTGGGTAGAGTCATGTTGGGTTAACCTCCTTGTGGTCTCTCTAATGTGGTTAATGCTCTTGGTGGGGTGTGTGGTAAGATGTGCGTGGATGTCGCGGAGAATAGCACGAAGCCTCCACAAGGCACTAGTTCTCTGCAGTAATGTGCTCAACAAGCCACGTGATAATATGCGAGGATTGAACTTTTCAGACGTGGAGGCAACTGAGTTTCATCCTCCGCCACCTGGATTGAGGCAAGTCACTTCGCCACCATGAGTACCTAGAGTGCATTGGGAGTTGGGCATGCCAAATTCGGGAAAAAAACAAAAAAAAAAAATTTTTTTTTTATTTACCCCCCTTTTAGACATAATGCGTGTGGAGACTTCACACTATTCTTCGTGGCATCCACGCACAACTCACCACACGCTCCACGAGAACCACATTATTGTGACCACAAGGAGGTTACCCCATGTGACTCTACCCTCCCTAGCAACTGGGCCAGTTTGGTTGCTTAGGAGACCTGGCTGGAATCACCAAGCACACACTGGATTCGAACTCGCGACTCCAGGGGTGGTAGTCAGCGCCTTTACTCGCTGAGCTACCCAGGCTCCTAAATCTGGGATATTTTTTATTTTACTCAGACCCTATCAAGCTAAATCCCAGTAGCTTTGAAGCACAATGGAACATTTTATGGTATTACCAAAGGATTTGTGCTATCCACCCAGGGGACAGAGGTGTTACGTATAAGCTACCCATGGTGTTATGTAAATCCATAAACAATCCACCACAGTGTGTTGCAGCATTAATTTATTAATCAATGCTTCATGGGTCAGGTATCTAAGTATTTAATGTCAGAATGTTGCTACTCACATGGACGACGTGGGAGATGGTTCTCTCCCTTTATCAACTAGGATCCCAAGGTGGCTCAGCGTTGAAGTCAAACTGCTCGCGGTAGAGGGCCTCCCCTAGTCCTTCAGGATAACGATTATACACTCGCAGAGAGATCGGGGAGCCCTGTGGAGACAGAAATACAGATATATTTTAAAATATTTGCTTAAAAGAACTGCTGCTTGGTTAAAATAAACTGTAATACAACAACAAAAATGGTTGTAGAACCAGTAAGAACTCTTTTGATACAGCATAACTTTTACAGGTAGGGATAGGGAAGCAACCAGTTCTCAAGGAAGCATTAAGTTGGTGTTGCAATATTTCATTTGTAGGCTTTATCAAGTAACTACATTTACTGTTGTACTTTGTACCTGACTAGTTAACTTGGTATTCTTTTCATTTTTTAAGCATTAAACAACACTGTCTTATCTTGCTCTCTACATTTAGAATCAATAAATGTAGTAACTTGTGTTTCTGTTGAACAATTATCAGAGGTCATGGTTTCTTCATGTACAACATACTGTATCACTGACATGTTTGATAGATTATCGTTTTGCCATGCTAATTTGTTAACAAATGGTTTTATTTGTAGGGTTAATTGATTAACTGTGATAGAGATCGTTTGAAACGGTATGACGTTGTGGTAATATAACGTTATTAAGGTATAATAAACGTTGTGTTAAGGACCTGTGTCTTTCCACGATGCTATGTTTTACCAATACAAATGTTTAAAAAGAACAAAGAAGGCCTCAGACACACTGTTAGTGTGGTCTATTTCGTGAGCTTACATATGAATGTCTTTGTTGAAACGAAGTTAAACACATATTTGAATAATAATTAATATGTCATGGTTTGCTCGTCGTTTAACGTAAGCGCCAGGGTTGGTCCACCGATTCAGCTACTAACTATGTATCCAACTACATCCGTCACGCTTCGAATAACTACAGATTACTACAGTTTTATATAATTAAAGACCTATAGTTATCATAACTTGTTGTTTTCAAAGTACATTTCTCGTCGTCCTTCACGAAGCACGTTGCCGTGTTACAAGCGCTACTACTACAACAAGCAACCAACCGCCATGTTGTGTGTCACGGGCTCAACACAGAGATCGGAGACACAAAACAACAACAAATGCTGTACTTACGTGAGATAACGGCTTGAATGATTTGGAAGATCGTCTTCTCTTTTTCGGCGGAATTTTTAAAGAGTGGTGGGGACACAGATAGAAGAAAGTAAAGCGGCGGTATGTGCCATATGCTTGAATGAGGAACGCTCGGTCGACGTACACTGGGGCGCTGCTGACAGTCTCAAAAAGAAATGGTTGGTGAAGGAAGGCGGGAGCGCTGTGAAATAACATGGGGTGGAGCGCCAACGTTCAAATTCTAGTACGGTGAAGGCTTAATTTATGAATAATAATTAGGGTGCATGATTGGCCTTCTGATTAATATTCATGACCTAAATGTGCCATTTAGTGGGCGTGGACAAATGTACTCGTGAGAGAATTATGTTCTTCATTACAAAACTCCTTGTGAACAACGCTCTTCTAAACAGGTATGGGCCGTTTGTACTGCTTAACCTTTTGTCAAATTGGCAAATATCCTTTTCGAGGAGGAACATTTTAGTTATTTAATCTTAAAGGGATAGTTCACACAAAATTAAAATTAAACGCACCCCTGTGTTGTTTGTTTATAACACCATATGACTTTCTACATTTTTCTTAACACAAAGGGAGTAATAAAAAAAAAAATTGTGCTCAGTGATGTCATACAATCAGTTTATGGTGACCTCTTCAAGCTTCAAAGTAACACAAAAGTAAAATCAAATATATTAGACTTGTGATTGTTATAAAAGCACATGATAGATTTGGAGAGAAACAAACCGAAATTAAATGTATTATTTTATTGGAATTTTCTCTGACCATTGGCCTCTGTATGCGTTCATGACAGCAAAAGTTCATGACAGCCCTCATGACATTGAACCGTCCAACCAAAAACTTGTTTGTTTATCTAAAAACAGGTCCGCCACAACGATGGCGACGGCAGAACACAACACAGCTGTACACAAAATAGAGAACAGAACTTACTAAACATGACTGAAGAGTTTTTAGTTGAAGAATTTATGCATTTCTATGCCTAGCCTTATTTTTATTTATTTTTTTTATTTTGAATGGAGTACTCAGAAATTAAATAGAAACATAGGGGTGGCTACAGGCAGCCAGTCACACCATGCCCTAAACTGACAGCAAACTACACGTGATAAAAGGTATATTTTCTATGGTAATCAGAGTTTTTGTCCTAACCAGAGGTCACAAGCAACAGTACATTCTATTGATCACTTGTTTTCTATTTTCGGCATTACGTGGTAACTCTAACACTGTAAACTGGTACCCATCCAAAAACTTTCAAAATTAAAGGCTGGGCATAGAAATCAATCAATTCACCGACTACAAACTCTTCGTATGCTTTCATAACAAAGATACATTTTTGAGACTTCTGAATTATAATTTTGTGTTGAAGCTTGAAGAGGTGGTCATCATAATCTGATTGTATGACATCACTGAGCACAAAAAAGAAAAAGAAAGTCATATAGGCTTATAACAACACCGGGGTGAGTAAACAATGACTGAATATACATTTTTGGACTAATGTCATGATCCTGCCATTTTGGTCAGGTTTTATTCATTATGTGGCGAATATTCGATTGTGATATTGTCATTTGTTTGGTATTCGATTGTTTTATACCTTATGTGACAAATATGGTATTCGATTGTGACAGTTTCCTCCACCTCTCCCTCAGGTTGACCATGTGCTTTTGTTTTCCTCCTTTTGTTTGCCACAGGTCAGCAGCAATCAGCATTGTCATGGCAGCAACTTCTCAATCTTCCCTTCCTCTTTATATTCTTTCCTTTGTCTGGTCTTCCTTGTCAGATTGTTGTGTTTGCTCAGTCTTGTTACGTGGCCCGTGTGAGTTCCTGTTAGTTCCTGTTCTTAGCTAGTTGTTATATGTTCCATCTTACCTCGTCTTTTCTGGATTTCTCGCTTGTTGGATTTTATGTTTGCATTTTTGTTTTGTTGGTTTTCTGTTATATTTATTCACATGCTTGTCTTTATTTTGTTTCCTTCCATCGCGAAGTGTATCCGTTTTTATTTGAATAAAGCCCAGTTCTTTACCTCCTGTGTTTGGGTCCATCTTTCTACCATTCTTGACTACTAATCATTTAACCCTTAGAGACCCATGCATTTAAATTTCTCCCAAAAGTGTTATGATACAGTACAGAGTATCTGCTACTATGTGTGTGTGTGTGTGTGTGTGTGTGTGTGTGTGTGTGTTTAAAGGAATAATTGAATTGCTTTTAACAAATGTTGTAATTCCACTAAATTGGTCTCTGAAACCATTAATGTTATCACAATAGCTGTTGGTAAGTTTTTATAATATTGAAATGGTCCTTGGTATGATAGTATACACATTCATACAATACAATAAAATAAAGAGACTTTGAAAAGACAATCGACAGACCGCATATTCTTGAATGTACAGTGGAATTCAGATAATGAAAATTATGAGGTTTATGACAGTCAGCACTGCAGGGGCAGAGCTGTAATAACAAACACATGATAAATATACAAAAAACATTGTATGGTGCAGACGTTTTATAGCTGTTTGATGGGTAAGGGGTCACATATGGTTTTGGATTCTAGCTTGTTTTCCAAAGAATTTCAGATAAGTCCCTAAACAGATTAAAAAGCTTAATTTCCAGACAAATAACTTATTACAAATCAGTACCAAACACAAGCGCATGCCCTACTCTGAACATATTGTTACTTTAGTTGAATATCCTGATTAATTTGTATTAGAACATCTGAAAATCCAGTTCTAGTAAATACTTAATAGTATTTTTCTACTTGATTTTTGGCTATATAAAGTGATTAGTAAATGTGGATCAATTATGAGTTATTGTTTGATTGAATATCTCTGGGGAAACACTTTGTTTATTCGTTTAATTTTACCATCCCCTTTTTTACTCTTTTATGCTCAAATAACATGTACAATATATACACTGTTGTTAAGACATATTATGCGATCTGCAGCTATTTGGCGTGACCCTGCTGTTCCCCACTACAAATCTTAAGGTGGCAGAACTTCCACTTTATCTTACAAAAAATGTTTGAATGGGAAGACTTTTACTGTTTTAATTCGCAACAGGCACATGCAGCCTACAAACTGCAGTACAGGGAATCAATATAGATTAAAACAACAGCCAGGGTATCAACAAAGCATCATTTTGTAATCCTATAAGATATAAAAACCTTTTTTTCTGACCTACATTTGTGTATAAAGAATTTACCACAATTAATAAAATAATAATAATTATTATTATTACAAAATGAACTAGTCAACGACTTTCTAGCCATTTTCAGTCCATCGGCGGCCATTCGCTTGTAAAGCTAAAGCGCATGCGCATTCTGGAGTTGATTGACAGGTGATGTCTGTATTAGGAAGTTCCGCCCTTCAGGTAAAACAGCCGATCTTTATCCGTCGACCGTTCCAATTTCTCCCATTCATTTTAATCGAAGTGGCTCGTCTCTGCTGTAGTTCCAAATAAAAGAGAAGGATATAGATGCAGGCATTGCTCCAAAACGGGATGGAGCTCAAAACCGAAATTAAAGATATAGGGAGCCCCTTACCTAACTCTTTCCCTAACCTTAGCCATGAGTGGAAGTGACGCCCCTTTTGGAGTTACTCGCTCTCTTTTGGAGTAACCACACCATATTATGTAGATTCCGCCCCCATTTGGAGGTCTCCGGCCTGCAATAAAATGGGAAAGCAGATAGTTGCGCTATGTTTGCGCAGTTGAAGTCGCTAAGAAATGAGCAGTTAAAAATCAATTTTGCGCAACCTGAACGCACTGTCAACGCAACAAAAAACAACGTCCTCCGATCAGCTGACTTGAAGTGTGACGCGTTCGAAGGGTTTGCGGCACATCAACTGAATTAACTCTGATGTCAACAATGTTTTGTTAAAACAGCATACATTTTAACGGATTATTTTACAGTTTACTGAAGTGACAGATCGGTAAGTATTGCCAATGATTCGTTAATATTTGTAATCGTGATAGGCGTAAAAATCTGTACATACGATATTTACAGACCACTAAAAGCGTATTTAACCCACTGCTTTTAATGTAAGTCACGTATGGAATTTCAGTTGACACTACTGAGATTATAAATGGTGTAATCAATTGTATGTCCATGATGTCTTATCCTTTTATCCGATAGCATTGTGTTCTATTATTAAAGAATGACACGTGACCTGGAATGAAATCCTGGAGTGTGAAGTCTGGTCAACCTTGAAAGGCCCTCTATAATTTATGTTGCAAATTAATTTTGGTTATGGGTTCTCATCTGTTGCCTTGGGTATCCACCAAATTTAAGGACCCTTTTCTTGATCGTTTCAGTAGTCATCATGACAGAGTTCTGGTTGATCTCTGCTCCTGGAGAAAAGACCTGCCAGCAGACATGGGACAAGATGAGCATGGCCACAGCCCACATCAACAACCTGTCCACTAACCACAAGTTCAACATTCCTGACCTTAAAGTATGTTACTCTTACTTGTGTTTTCTGGTTTTTATTAACCACATAGCTCATCTGTCTCATGATTTTGGCTGTTTCTCAATAGGTTGGGACTCTGGATATCCTTGTAGGGCTGTCAGATGAGCTTGCCAAATTGGACGCTTTCGTCGAGAGGTGAATGTCTACTAGTAACAATTTTATTACAGGAAACCTGTTTTCATTTTCACCAAATTGATTACTATTTTGTGTGTTATATGTGTATCTAGGTATTTGTACTTATTCAAATTCATTACCACTCTCATAGTTCCCCTTGTGTTAAAGGAATATTCCAGGTTCAATAAAAATTAAGCTCAATCGACAGCATGTGGAATTACATTGATTATCTCAAAAAAATTCAAAAAAGCTCTTACCATTTTTCTGTAAAAAATGCAAAAATCTCAGATACAGTGGGACACTTACAATGGATGTGAATGGGGCCAGTTTTTGAATGTTAAAATACTGCTTCAAAGTTTAGCCACTAGACATAAACAATGAGGTAAAGGGGTAGACCAATATATCGGTTTTACCGATTAATCAGTGCCGATAGAACTATCGGTTATTGGCAATTCTATGGTGATATTTTTTTTAGCATTTCGTAATACAAAATAAGAGTCCCTGTTGTGTTTCAGGCTTGTTTATACTTAAAATTCCTGCGCTATGCACCAAATCTTTATGTTTTCTGGTTTTGGTAAAACAATAAACTGCATCTGGGATTGTATTAATTTAGGATTCTTTGTCTTTGCCCACCATAATAAAGAAAGAATAAGCCTTTTTTCATTTTTTTTGTACATTTTTTGAATTGATTTTAATAACTAACAACCGATTAATCGGTTATCTTTCTTTCCAACCACCTTAGTTATCGGTCAACCTCTAGTTAACATGATTTTGGTGTGATAAAATCGCTTACTAACCCCTTTTGTGTAAAATTATTGTCAGTTATAAAAGTCTTATTTGCCATGATGATGTAATGTCAACAAACCCTAAAATGACTGTAAAATGATAATTTAACAATTTAACTTTACAGCTAAAATAATACAAGAGATTTAACAGAATTAATTTTAGTAGGGGGGCCTGGGTAGCTCAGCGAGTATTGACGCTGACTACCCCCCCTGGAGTCGCAAGTTTGAATCCAGTGTGTGCTGAGTGACTCCAGCCAGGTCTCCTAAGCAACCAAATTGGCATGGTTGATAGGGAGGGAAGAGTCACATAGGGTAACCTCCTCGTGGTCACAATTAGGGGTTCTTGCTCTCAATGTGGCGCATGGTAAGTTATACGTAGATCGCGGAGAGTAGTATGAGCCTCCATATTGTCATACACAGGAGCCCCATGATAAAATGTATGGATTGACTGGCCCCATTCATTCCATTGTAAGTGCTTCAGTTTTACCTTGATTTTTTTTATTTTATTTATTTATTTATTTTTTTAAGAAAAGGATGGAACGAGTCAAAGTAATTTTTTGTGGTAATCAACACTATGCCACAAATGCTGTTGATTGAGATGAACTTGTATTGAACCCGGAATAAACCTTTATTGTAATCACATTATTTTTCTTTTTTATAGTTAAATGTATATTTACCCCATGCTGCTGATATTTTTTAATTTCTTAGTGTAATGAGAAAAGTGGCCCAGTACATGGCTGATGTGTTAGAGGACACCCGAGATAAAGTTCAGGAGAATCTTTTAGCCAATGGAGGCAAGTAAACAAAGAACCTCAATACATATTGATAGTAAACTCTTTTTCTCTTGATTATTATTAGCGTAAAGCATATTATTACTTTAAAAAAACACATGTAATCCTTCTTAAACCAATCAGTGGTATTTGAGTGTCCTAACAAGTGAGATGGTGTTTGGCAATATTTAAATGTATAATTATTTCCATACAGTTGATCTGGTCACATATATTACACGTTTCCAGTGGGATATGGCCAAGTATCCAATTAAACAGTCCCTTAAGAACATTTCAGAGATCATCTCCAAGGTTAGGATTGTTGAAATCATTTATCATTGTTTGTTGTGTGTAGAGACTAGAGAGAGACTGCTCTTTTAATGTAATATCACACCTTGCTTCTCTTTATTACAGCAAGTGTCTCAGATTGACAATGATCTTAAAGTCAGAGCTTCATCTTATAATAGCCTTAAAGGCAACCTGCAGAGCCTGGAGAGAAAGAGTGTGTAAGTGAGAGGTTTTTAATTTTCCATTTTTGCAACATAATGAAACTCCTTTTAGTAAAGGATTACTTTGATTTTGCAATCATAGTTATGCAATAAAGATTTCCTTTGTGAAAAGAAAATGTAAAGGGGAAGTGTCCGATACAGATCTGTTAAATTAAGTATAAATCCTCAATTCATTTTTGGTTTTATAGCTGAAGTATGTCATTTCTGCGACACTATGGTCCGTGTACTTTTGTGCCCATTCTTTTTTACTTTTTAAACCCAAAAATGAAAAATGCAGTTTCTTCTTTACTGGTTTTAACACTGATGGATAGAATAAGCAGATATAAACTCTTTTTCTGTTGTCTATTTAATGTTCTATTTAAAAATTAATAAAGAGACAGGGGAAAATGGCTTAATTTTCATTTTCTGTCATTGTTTAAAACATTTATTTATGATAATTTATATGTTGCAGCCCAGCAATAAATTGATATGCACACGTGAGCGCCACTGAAACGCCCCTTTTATCTGATTGGTGAACCTGCCCCGCCTTCTGTACTGCCTTAATCCTATCAGACAGAATTAGAGTTTGGATTGCTCTGCAAATTTGTCTCAATTTTCATTAAATATTGTCCCGACCTGAACCACCACTAACTGTAAACTATGCATGCCATATGTATTAGAATCTTGCATCCTGTTGTTGCCTCTTAATGGATGATGCGTGAGAGATCGAAAGCCACATCACTTGGACATATGCTGACTGGGAGTTGGTCTATTATATATTATTTTTATTTTTAATTACATTGTATGATTTTGTAGTACCTGTGAAAAAAAAATGTTATTCAAGTGTTATGTTGCTTTGAATAAAAGTGAATTCTAAATGGATGTTTAGGCATCATGAACATGGATTGGATTGAACATAAAATTCTAATAGCTAAGATTCGGACACAAGGTGTCCCGACTGGTCCGTGTCAAATCAGGACTGTCACTGTTATTGGGACATCTAGTCACCCTATCTCCATAAGTGCAATGATCATTTCTGCAAGCCTTCGATAGCTGATGGAGTGTGCTGCTGACGTAATCGCCTCAGCCTGGATGAACATTTTGTAAATATATTATTAAATGTAAAAAATAAGCTTTTTATACAAAGTGACGAAACTTTTAAAATTACATTTATCAATGGGACGCGGCACTACGGTCACCACCAATGTCATTAAAAATAAAAAATATATAATAGACCAACTCCCAGTCAGCATATGTCCAAGTGATGTGGCTCGCGATCTCTCACGCGCCATCCATTAAGGTTCTAAAACATATAGCATGCATAGTTTACACTTAGTGGTGGTTCCGGACAATATTAATGAAAATTGGACACATTTGCAGAGCGATCCCATCTCTTAATTCTAGCTGAAGGCAGTAGAATACAGAAGACAGGGCAAGTTGACCAATCAGATGAAAGGGGAGTTTCAGTGACGCTCACATGTGCGTATCGAATATTCAAAGTTTATTTGTTTTAAACACTGAAGGGAAACAAAAATTTAACCTTTCCCCCGAATTTTGTTTATTACTTTTTAAATATAAAATGAAATGGTCAAGAGAAAATGAGCTTGTATCTACTTATTATTTATCAGTGTTAAAACCAATAAAGAGAAAAAACAAATAGTATTTCATATTGGGGTTAAAAAAGAAAAAGGAATGGACACAAAAGTACACGGACCCACTGGTGCCACCGAATGGAATTGCAAAAATAAACAATGTTTTCAAAACAGCTTTTTGAATTATGTCCCACATGGTCAAACAAAGAGACAATCCAGCTCCCAACACCATTGGTGGAGTAACATTGTTGGGACAGGTCTAAGTGTGTCACTCAAAACAAACACCGGAAATTTATAGTGCCATAGAGAGACCAGGTTTACAGATTTTGAGAAAATTATCCTATGCATGGCTTACTTATAGTTGTGTTTGCGTACTAAGCTGGGATAGAAGAAAGTATTTTAACACTGAAAAAGTTACATAAATCAATTATTAATGCATTATAATTATATTTCTTGTCCACTAGAGGGAGTCTGATGTCTAGGAGTTTGGCTGATATTGTCAAGAAAGATGATTTTATACTAGACTCTGAATACCTGACTACTCTACTTGTAGTTGTTCCGAAGTAAGTCAAAACAAAGTATTTGTATTTGCATTTTCTGTAATTTATGCTGAAGAAAATGCTTTTTTATTTTTCCTTACTGCATTAACTCAGTATACATTTTGGCTAAAATAATAAGCTAAAATATTAAAATACTTATTTGTTGCTTTATGGCCAAAAGGATAAGTTATGCTGACTGGCAGAAGACTTACGAAACTCTTGCTGAAATGGTTGTTCCAAGGTCCACAGTGTAAGTAACATTCAGAGTCTCTCAAAAATGATTTGTGAAAAGTATTATGAGCATTCTGTGTAGTTATTACATAACTACAATACATTACTTGAAACATGACATCATTATGTTATGTCACTGCTCTATTACATGTTACTGTATATACACACACTTAAACACTATATTTTAAATAGGGGACATGGGGGCAGATGTAACACGCTAAACTTTAAATCACAAACAAGTTAGAGTTATGAACTAGCTTAACCGGCATTTTGGATTCGGTCCAGTATTTTTCTTCTGCTGCCTAAAGTGTTGATACCTTTTGAAGATCTATTTTATTTCTAAAATTTAGCTGCTTTACAGGGTAGCTGCCATACAAGATTTTATTCAAGTTAGCCTATGTAATGTAATAAATTATTTAATGAATGTATCAACTGAAGACTATTCTTTTCTTTTCAGCTCATCAAAATATTATGTTAAAAAGTAATTAACTAAATTAACACTTAGACTTTGCTTTAAACACATAATACCATGCAGCCTATTAGTACCATATAAAAGTGAAAACTATTCAGTAATATTATTATTATTATTAAGTATTTAAGCAGTGATTTATTAATACTTTCAGTTGTGCCCTTATTTGAGATACTATGGGTTACTATCAATTTCTCCGTAATGGGGCAATTGTAAAAATCAAGCTTCTAGCATTAAGATCAATCTTATTATCACAACCTTCTCAATGTAAATATTTTAATGGTACTGTTACTGTTGGCACATCAATGTTTGTCTTAATAAAAATGATACCAGGTAGATTTGTAATAGTTTGTGAGTTATAAATAATAATAAAAGTGAAAATAATAATTCAGTAAAATTTCAGGAGAATATCTTAATTTTTACATTGAGTGCATTGTGTTGCTGAATGGCAAAAATTAATGCATCTTAAAATGTAAGTAGTTGGCTACAGTACAGGTGCAATGTGATGGCACTATAAAACAGTATCATACAGTAATAAGAAAAAGTATGTGAACCCTTTGGAATTAGATGGTTTTTTGCATTAATTGGTCATAATGTCATGCACACCATGCCTGGTTAATGTTTTACAAATAGTAGACTCATGAACAGAGATGTTAACCAGTTCCAATGATTCCTTCTAGTCTTTAGCTGTCACTCTAGGTTTTTTTTTTTTTTTTTTTACCTCAAGCATTCTGTGGTGTGTTCTTTCAGTCATCTTGGACTGAACGGCCACTTCTAGTGAGAGTAGCCACAGTACTAAATTGTCTCAGTTTATAGACAGTTTGTCTAACTGTAAACAGATGAATATCTAAGCTCTTCGAGATAACTTTGTAATCATTTCCAGCTTTATGCAAAGCAACAATCCTTGATCTTCAGAGATCTATTTTGCGAAACATGGTGCATGTTGACAGAGGATGCTTGTGAATAGCAAACACAAAATGTTTGAGTGCTTTTTATAAGTCAAAGTAGTTCTAACCCACACCTACAATCTCATTGTATTAATTGGATGCCAGGTTTGCCAACTCCTGACTCTAATTAGCTTTTGTTGATGTCATTAGCCTATGGGGTTCACATAAGTTTTCCAAACTACACTGTGAATGTTTTAATGATGTATTCAGTTTGTACAAGATCAATATAATAATTTATGTGTTATTAGTTAAAACAGATTGTGTTTGTTCATTAAAACTTAGATTTAGATCAAACCAGATTTTAAGACAAATTTATAAATGAATGCAGGTAATTCCAAAGGGTTCACATACTTTTTATCGCCAATGAGATGTGTGCTTTATTGTGTCCCTGTTAACTAAACTAGCAGTTTGTTCTTGCATTCAGTTTAATCAGAGAAAATGACTGTTCGTTGATCTTATAATGATTTTCATCTGCTCTCCTATTAGGCTTTTATTTGAGGACCAAGACAGTGGGTTGTTTAGTGTCACACTATTCAGGAAAGCTATTGATGACTTCAAACACAAAGCAAGAGAAAACAAGTGAGTCTCTTTAGTCTTTAGCCTTACAGCCTATTATAACACAGTCAAATATAAAACAGATAATTCCAATTGGTTTTGGATTTATGCTTTGAGTGTGTGAAATCTATTCCCAGATTGTGAAGAATATACTGTTGTAGAAAAGCAAAGATGTGTATCATATTGTGTTTGAATGTTTGTATGTTTTTGATGCTCATTGATGCTTTATTTATTTATTTATTCATTTTTTGCAGGTTCATAGTGCGTGACTTTCAGTACAATGAAGAGGAGATGAAAGCAGACAAAGAGGAGATGAATCGGCTCTCCACAGACAAGAAGAAGCAATTTGTATGCGTGCAGCTGCTTAAAATTAATTCAGTATTGAATATTAAGATTTCTACACAATTATGTTAATGAAGAACCTCAAAATCACTGGCAGCTTGAGAGGCACTGAGCCTTGATTAATAGTTAAGAGAAAAGATACATTTTGATAAAATTGTACAATGATTTTGCACATCCACACAGGGGCCTTTGGTACGCTGGCTTAAAGTAAACTTCAGTGAGGCCTTTATCGCATGGATACACATCAAGGCACTTCGAGTTTTTACTGAGTCCGTCTTGAGGTACAGTTTGTCGATGTGTGCTGAAGAAAAACCACACATCTCAGTCCCCATTGAATGTAAGATTGTGTAATGATGTGGGCTTCAGAAATATGACCTCCATATTTGTACCTAACAGATACGGGCTGCCCGTCAATTTCCAGGCCATGCTGTTGCAGCCCAGCAAGAAAAATATGAAGAAGCTGAGAGAAGTTTTGCAAGACCTTTACAAGCACTTGGACAGCAGTGCAAATATTATTGATGTGAGTGAGCTTTCTCTGACTTTGATTGAAAAATTGGATGTAGACAGCAGGGAAAAACAATGCTAAATGCAAATAATAAAATGCAACTAGCCATATAAAAATATATAATTTTTTGCTAACATTTTTGTATGATAAATCTTTTTGGGACTGTGTTAGGTCACCACTCAATGTCTAATGTAAAATCTGGGTCCTGATTTACAGCCATCAAGACAACATTGCTAATTACTTAAATGTTGCTGCGTTATAGGCATCTATGGACATCCCAGGCCTGAATCTCAGCCAGCAGGAGTACTATCCATATGTTTACTACAAGATTGAATGCAACCTCCTAGACTTCAAATAGAATTCAATTTCAAATGCACCATCCCATCCTGCCTTTGTGAGACACAAAGACTGGCCTCTATAATTTATTAATGACTTCTTGTTTATTCTGTCTTTACCTTTTTACCTCTCTGCAGGTAACATTCTTTTACTGTTTCATTCCTTCGTCATTCCTGCAGATGGCTGTTTGGCATTTGCTGTCACATCTGTTGTTTGATTGCTTGTTAAATTGCTTTTGCTTTAATATGTAATTACAAATTAGGATTTTTTTCCCCCTTTTTTTTATCTGTCCTTTTGAGGATGTGTGGTCCAACATTTAACACTGAGGCAGTAACATCACTACTATTTCAGTAAGCCCAATGTGGTTCATTTAATTATTGCTTTTGTTTTAAATTTTCTCAGCTTACTCTACGACATGCGCAAGTATTGCAGTGCTTATCTTTAATTATGTTGTCAAGAACCAATATGCTCATGTTTGTCTGTGTTTGTGCTTCTCATGTGGGATTACAATTATTTATATATTTTGATGGAAAAGATAATACATGGTCGCATGCTGGATAAAAAGACCAATCAGAGACAATAAAATTATAGAACCAAGTTTGCTTATTTCATTTAATGGTCAAAGGTAAGGAAGGATCCATGTTAAAATCACAATTTCTTTGCACATATCCTGAATAATTATTATCAGGAGGTAGCAATATTAATGAAAGCCATCAATATAGCTCTCCACTCTGAGAGCTGTAAGTACTATGGTATATATATATATATATATATATATATATATATATATACACACACACACACACACTCACCTAAAGGATTATTAGGAACACCATACTAATACTGTGTTTGACCCCCTTTCGCCTTCAGAACTGCCTTAATTCTACGTGGCATTGATTCAACAAGGTGCTGAAAGCATTCTTTAGAAATGTTGGCCCATATTAGGATAGCATCTTGCAGTTGATGGAGATTTGTGGGATGCACATCCAGGGCACGAAGCTCCCGTTCCACCACATCCCAAAGATGCTCAATTGGGTTGAGATCTGGTGACTGTGAGGGCCATTTTAGTACAGTGAACTCATTGTCATGTTCAAGAAACCAATTTGAAATGATTCGAGCTTTGTGACATGGTGCATTATCCTGCTGGAAGTAGCCATCAGAGGATGGGTACATGGTGGCCATAAAGGGATGGACATGGTCAGAAACAATGCTCAGGTAGGCCGTGGCATTTAAACGATGCCCAATTGGCACTAAGGGGCCTAAAGTGTGCCAAGAAAACATCCCCCACACCATTACACCACCACCACCAGCCTGCACAGTGGTAACAAGGCATGATGGATCCATGTTCTCATTCTGTTTACGCCAAATTCTGACTCTACCATCTGAATGTCTCAACAGAAATCGAGACTCATCAGACCAGGCAACATTTTTCCAGTCTTCAACTGTCCAATTTTGGTGAGCTCTTGCAAATTGTAGCCTCTTTTTCCTATTTGTAGTGGAGATGAGTGGTACCCGGTGGGGTCTTCTGCTGTTGTAGCCCATCCGCCTCAAGGTTGTGCGTGTTGTGGCTTCACAAATGCTTTGCTGCATACCTCGGTTGTAACGAGTGGTTATTTCAGTCAAAGTTGCTCTTCTATCAGCTTGAATCAGTCGGCCCATTCTCCTCTGACCTCTAGCATCAACAAGGCATTTTCGCCCACAGGACTGCCGCATACTGGATGTTTTTCCCTTTTCACACCATTCTTTGTAAACCCTAGAAATGGTTGTGCGTGAAAATCCCAGTAACTGAGCAGATTGTGAAATACTCAGACCGGCCCGTCTGGCACCAACAACCATGCCACGCTCAAAATTGCTTAAATCACCTTTCTTTCCCATTCTGACATTCAGTTTGGAGTTCAGGAGATTTGTCTTGACCAGGACCACACCCCTAAATGCATTGAAGCAACTGCCATGTGATTGGTTGATTAGATAATCGCATTAATGAGAAATTGAACAGGTGTTCCTAATAATCCTTTAGGTGTGTATGTATGTATGTATGTATGTATATATATATATATATATATATGTATATGTGTGTGTGTATATATATATATATATATATATATATATGTATATGTGTGTGTGTGTGTGTGTATGTATGTATATATATATATATATATATATATATATATATATATATATATATATATATATATATATATATATATATATGTGTGCAGACTTTACTTAGACTACTACTACTACTTCTGTTTGTTGTTTTCTCAGTAGCTCAGACCACCATTGTGTGGTCACTTAATTCTACCATGGCACATCTACCTAGCCACAATTCCGGCAGAGCAGTGTACCTTTACCACTGGTGTAGTTGCACTATGCAGCAAATGTGTACATAACATTTTTACCGTAAAGTTAGCAAGTTTCCACCACAAATTGGTAGCATAGGTTTGTGGTACATCACCATCTATCCATGTCTCATTACCGCTAGATATATGAGTATCAACTACTGTAAGACAGAACAGTATAATGAAGAACTTCATTCTTCGTCCTTTCTAATTCTCAAGTTCTCGGTTAGGCACTGGCGCTGCATGTTCAGCTCCTCCAGTACTTTCACCATTCACTTTCGAAATAGTCAGGCTCTCCCCAGGTGCAGGCTTCACGCGGCCTCCTGTATCCACTGTGTTTGTAGATCTGTCAGTACCCCTGTCCAGGTTACTGCCAGAATCGCTGTTGGACCCAGATACTTGTGCTCACTGAGCTTCGTTGGTTTCAGACACTTCACTAGAACCAGCTGGAACTATCATTGTCTGATCACTGACAATGATGAAACAGCCTACTCTGACATGCTGGTGTCAGGAGCACAACCTCTCCCTCAACGTCAGTAAAACAAAGGAGCTTGTAGTGGACTTCAGGAAGAAAGACCGAGAACACAGCCCCACCACCATTAATGGAGCACCAGTGGAGAGAGTCAGCAGTTTCAAGTTCCTCGGTGTCCACATTACTGAGGAACTCACATGGTCCGTCCACACGGAGGCCGTTGTGAAGAAGGCTCACCAGTGCCTCTTCTTCCTGAGACGGCTGAGGAAGTTTGCAATGAACCACCACATCCTCCACGGTTCTACACCAGCACTGTAGAGAGCATCCTGACGGGCTGCTTCATCGCCTGGTACGGCAATAGCACCGCCCACAACCGCAAAGACCTGCAAAGGGTGGTGCGAACTGCCAGAAACATCATCGGAGGTGAGCTTCCCTCCCTCCAGGACATATATAACAGGCGGTGTGTGAAAAAAGCTCAGAGGATCATCAGAGACTCCAGCCACCCAAGTCATGGTCTGCTCTCACTGCTACCATCAGGCAGGCGGTATTGCAGCATCAAGACCCGCACCAGCGACTACATGACAGCTTCTTCCCCCAAACAATCAGACTTTTGAACACTTGAGCTGTTGCTCTTTTGCCAATTGGCAGTTCTGCATAGTGTACCAACATTGCTGTTGCAGCCACTGCTCACAGACAACCAGTGAAGCCCTTTGCAACCTAATCCAGAGTTTTAGATAAATATGCCATTGGGCAGTAAGAACCCCCATGCTCCTGGGCAAGGATTGCAGCAGCAGTCCCCCCAGTCTCGTGCATGTACAGATGAAAAGGCTTGCTGTAGTCTGTAAGACCCAGTGCTGGTGGTTTCCCAAGGCATTACTTCAGATGGTTAAATGCCAAGTTAATTTCTGTAGTCCATTGGATTGCATCATCATTGTTCAATTTGCGAAATTGTCTTGATTCGATCTGCAGACATGCGTACAGTCCACTTTATTAGCATGTGTCCAAGGTATTCAACATTTTGTGTGACCCATTGTATCTTCAATTAATAATTTATGCTTTTCTGCAATTGTCTGATATTTCAGCAGTAACCAGGATGTCGTTGGCATACAGCAACAGGCATGTGTCAGTTGGCAGTTCCACATCCTGTAATGTACAGTGCACAACAGCTGAGAAAACAACTGGCGAATCTCTGTACCCTTGTGGAAATCTTGTCCATGTATATTGTTGGGCCCCCGTAGGTGAATGCAAACAATGACTGGGTCACAGGCGAAATAGGTACAGGATGAAAAATGCAGAACATAAATTAACTACAGTAAAATGACCATGTGTTGATGGTATTAAATTAGTAATTGTTTATACATCTGGGACTATTGGAGAAAGTGGTTCAATTAAATCATTCTTGTGTCAATCTCCAAGTTCTGTTAGCCTTTCTCACAGGATTTATTGAAGTATTGTATGGAGAGTGTGTTGGTATTAGAATACCTTGTTCAATCAATTGCTCGATAATTGGCCTTAAACCTACTTCTATTTCAATCAATAGTGGATATTGCTTACAGTATACTGGAGTGGTTACAGCTAATTTAGCTCTATATGGCTAAATGAAATGTCTATAAAGCCAGTTTCGCTTTGTGCTGAGCCCATAGTCTGGGGTTAATTATTGCTTCATCAGCGTCCAGCGGTTGCTGTCCGCTCACTTTCTTCCCCACACCTCATGTAGGCACAGTGACTGAATACACAGCAGGAAACATGAGTTGCAGAGAAGCATTGTCAAAAACTATTTTCGCACCAATTTTATGCAATAGATCTCGGCGCAGTAAACAAAATGGAGAGTCTGGTATGATTACAAAAGCATGCATTTTGAACAAATCTGGCAAAAGATCTTTTTTACGGTCTGATAATTTTATTAGAAATTCTGTCATATGTCTGAACATCTGTGTGTTAGCCCATTTAAAATCTAGTGTTCGTTTTAACATTATTTTACCATCTCCCCCTTTTTCTTGTGATCTTAATTTTGTGTATTTGGCTTCTTCCATTTTTATTTCCGTTAGATCGTACGTGCTAGCTAATTTGTGGACTTCATCAAAGAATTCTTTCTCAGTCACCTCAAATAATTTTTCATATATGTATAATCCCATTCTGGATCACCTCATCCTTTGTTCACCATTGAATTGCCATCTTTTTTAACGACCCTTCTTGGGGAAACAGGTCAAATTGCATTTTTCCCTCTGACCATCTGGCCAGGTTACTGGCAAATGGTTCAGTTCCGAAACATTTGTTAATTCTAAACATCTAATTTACAGGCATTTCGCCTCGTATTGGTCTACTTATTGTTTGTCCCATTTTGTTCAAACAACAAAAATATCTCTTGTTTTTCTTTTTGCTATAAACATTTCTCTGATTTTATCAAAGTTCATTCCTATCACGAAGAGTGAAACTCCTACTGACTGTTAGTGGAATCTGCTGCACTTTATCCACAGGACTGGACCTTTTATCAGTCTTCAACAACAAAGATCTCTCATAAGATCCTCTCGTGAGATCTGACCACAGTTTTTGTGAATTTATTGTTCTACGACTACTGACACACCTGCAGTTGTGTTACAGATGGATCCTGACCATCGTAGAGATACAAGGAGTTTTAATTGAATCGTTTTATAACAATGTTTAACAGATATCTCACAGACAGGCAGATAATGCCTAGTGTGCCAAATGAGGTCCAGCTCTGAGAGGAACACATGGACACAAAATAACAGAAGAGAAAGAACAGCACATAGGTGTCAGGATCTTGCCAGTAAACAAGAAATCAGCCAGAAGGCAGGATCCTGAAACTTATAGCCAGCTAGAAATGGCGTTGGAATGTAAAATGTCCAGACGTGTTACGGTCCTGAAAATAATGTCACAATCAAAAAATTTTTTTTAATGGTCTTCAATGTAGGCTTTATTGTCTTTATTCAGAATTTTATATTTTGTTTGAATGATTTGGGGTTAAAATATGTCTCTTTGGAAAATGTGTTTGTTTGTTTTGGTGCAAATTGCCTGTGTAGCACAATCAATTGAAGCCTGCCTTGACGCAAATGTGATGATGCATTTGAAGTTTGGCAGACGCACAAGTGCACTCACTGCTGCGTGGGACCGAGAGCACAAAAGACGCTGGCCACATCATTTTACCTGTAGATGGGCCGCTCCAGATTATTTCAATGGGCTGCGGTGGGAGCCGTGCAGATACTATTGAACTGCGATATCATGAGAGCTGGACCAGAGAGACTGAATCGACGTGGCTGACCAATACTGATGCTGAAATCCCCAAAGGAGTGACTTATAAAAATCACATCGTTCATGGAGAACGTAACCATACTATTAAAGAGAATGCAAAATTATCAGGTATTTTTGTAAAAAAAAAAAAAAAAAAATGGTTATATTTAACTGCAAAAGTCTATAGCATTTTATTATAAGATGCTGAGGTTTTACAGAGTGGAATGCTATGACATTAAACTTTGTTTGCCTTTAGCAATATGATTTAGTCTTTAAATATTTTGTTATTAGGGTGGAACAAAGCGTCCACATGTTTGTGTACAACATGATTTCCAATGACTTCTCAGGTAGTGGTATAGTGGTCAAATCTTCAAGACAAGACTGTCGGATGGTTAATGCAGGAACACAATGTGGGAAGCAGACTTTAACTTCAAGCACCTGCACAAATCACCAAAGCCAATCTCATCATGAGGTCAGGGTCTTGCATCTTACTGAATAAAATACAGGTATCACAATTTTAACAAGACTTACAAATTCAAAGATTCAAGATGCATAATTCTTTAAACTTCAGGGTTTTGTAAATGCACAAATGAATGAACCATGGTACATGAAGTGAGCAGCATGTGTCAATGTTTGAATTCTGAGCTTTACAGGTCTGTTTTTCATGTGATATGGGGACAGCTTGTTTGTGTTTTACTGCAGATAAATGACTCCAAGCAGACAGCATCCAAGGAGGGGTCTACACATTCAGAGGATGTTTCATCTGTTAGTAATGCTGCCTCTCACCCAGGGGAGCCAAGTGGGAAAATGTAATCTTTGTCTGAGATAGAGAGGACCACTGAAACACAGAGGAGTCCAGTAATGAGGATTATGGGCTAAATTAGAAATGATAAAGACTGTAGAGAGCTTTATCACAAGTGATGACATTTTAATATTACACTGTTGAAGAAATATTAAACTACCCCAATGGGTTTGTTTTGAAATGGGTTGATCATCAGCTTGCCAGATTGTATAGCATTTAGTTATGCTTTGCTTTGCTTTACTGAGCACTGCATATGTTCATATTGTTGCAGACAAGGAGCTCTGCACCCGTTTGCAAGAAAACCATTAGTAACAATAGCCTAATAAGGGGTTTCTTATGATTAAATAATTTCTTGCAATTGGGTCTGACATCTTGAAATCTTTAAGAATTAAGAATAAGAATGTATCAGCATTGCATTTTGCAATTAATACACTGATATTAAGTGGCCTACAAAAGATTTTTGTCATGCTTGAATGAAATGTAAAATTGACAATATTAACGGAATAATCTGGGTGCAAAGTTAGGGTCAATTGACAGCATTTGTGACATAATATTGATTACCACAAAAAAATACCTTTTCTTTCAAAAATAGAAGTGAATGGGGCAATGTTTTGAGGATTTAAAGGCAGAAACTTTAGAAATGTTAATGTTATACTTGTATAAAAGCGTATACATTAAATCCTTTGTTAAAAATGTATTATTTAATCTGTGAAATTTGTTTAAATATTAGTTTTTATGGTCGTTTTAGAGTTTAAAGACTAAACATCAGACTAAACTAAATTAGACGAATATGGTCTGGGTTTCGCCCTATCATTCTAATCTTAATTGCAGACATTTTATTACATACTGTTAAATATTAAAAATGGTTATAAGAAGTCATGTGTCTGTATAACCACTAGATGACGTAGTTTATCTTCACATTAGACATGCTATTGTAAACAGACCATTTCTGTGGTTAGACCTTCTCTTTGACATCATTTAAAAAAAAAATGTTTCAAGTTAGAAATGAATAACATTTAAGAAATGTTTGAGACATATTAATGATTTTATCAAATCTTATCACCCTAACTGTGATTGCTATATAATTAGAAAGACAGACATGGGTGATTCTTTGTAGCAATATGCAAGAAGTTGTCTGTTTTATTAAAGGGATACAATATGTATTCCTAGGATCACATTTTCAACAGCCAAAGTCAATTTGTGTTTCAATAACAAAATAATGAGCCACAGACTAAAATGCTTCCATATTTAGTAAAAAACAAAACAAAAACAAAACTGTTTGAAACATTTTAACAAATCTCATTTAAATAAATGATAATCCATAGCCTATATGAGTTATGAAACATAATTGTTGCAACATTTCATTATCATTTCTTTTCATTATCCATTTGTCAATCCATAGCCAATCTTATACAATATTTGGCAGACACAGCCCATGGCACACACCAAATGTTTATTTTTACATTTGGGATTTACATTTTAAATGGATAGAGATATTTAAGTGTAACATTTATAGTGCATTTAGATTCAGATTTATATTTTTACATGTGGACCTATAACAGCATTCAATTTTAAAACAGATCAACACAGTCTTTTGTAATGCTATATGTTTGTGTTTTATTTTAATGTGACCTTCTCGACTCATTTCAGTTTGGATCCGGTGTTATGGATCAACTGGGGATCATGTTAAATTTTACTTGCCTTTTCAGCAGATTCATTCAATTTGTATTGTCAATGCGTACATCCCCAGTTAACACAATCCCCAGTTGATCCAAAACACCAGAATTAAAAATCCCATTAATTTTTCCAAAGACGAATTGATTTTCAACATTAACTTATAAATCTTTAAGACAGACCTATAAAGTTAGCTCCGATGTTGTTCATCTATGGTATAAGCTTTTGTTGAAGATATCGGTTTGCGTTATTTCAACTTCATTGTTTAAAAATCGTGTTTAATAGAGCGCAACAGTACACGCCCACCTTTTGAGCCTTCTTGGTTCTGGAAGTATTTTCCCCATTCATTTCTTCCATAGACTTTTAATACAATCCTTCATAAAAGAATTGTAAGCCATGAACCAAACCAACCAGCTCTGAGGTGAATCACAACATCACAGACTGTTTGTTCTGAGGCAAAAAGTATTTGAAAATCGGACAAAAGGACAAAATTAAAATACTTACCGTCTTTCACGAGGCCACAAACTACAATTCCATCAAGCATTGCAAATTATGTAATTGAATAAAAAACTATGGACATATAAAAAAACATGGATTTGAGGTTATTTATTATAAGTAGCCCATAGAAACAATTTATTTGACATTTATTGCTAAATATCCAGATATGTACAAATATATAAGTAGTTTAAGGTTGAAGGGAGACTGACTGGATTATGTTATTCACAGTGTGTAATGGGAGTGTGTGGTCTCAGAAGCACCTTTCACGGGTTTCGTTGGACACTGTTCTCTGATTGGTGGATCTTTCTCCACTGTATCGTGAGTAATGTAGGCTAGTTGTTTACCTTGAATTCCGCTATCAAACTCGATTTTTAAACAATGAAGTTGAGACACATGGCTTCAACAGAAGTATATTCCATCGATGAACAACCTCACCATATGTCTGTCTTTAAAGGTTTATAAGTTATCCTTGAAAATCAATTCATCTATGGGATAAATGAATGGGATTTTTACTTCCGGAACTACACTGTTGCGCTCTATTGCACTCTATGAACTCTCATGGAAGGACTTGACTGCCTTTGAAAAATGCACCATGAGTTGGTTTGCTTACCGCCATAAAACGTCAAACAAGAACAAGAGACGGACTGACTTTGAGACCATGTGGAAAAATCATAAGACCGCCTCTCATCGCGAGCACTGACACACCACCAGCACATCCAGATTACGGTTAACGACACAGGCAGCGGAGGCGGACGCGCGGTATTTTTCTAGATGACAGACCCAACGTAAACATACGTCTTCCCATTTAACACAGTAGTATACAGTCATTACTGTTCTCGGGAATCCTGGAGAAGAAAAATGAGCGATGAAGGAATGTTAATCTCACCGTCGGCTCTCGAGAAACCCGAAGATGGAACGAAAACCGAAGACATCAATATGGATTTTAAGGATGGGGAAGATGAATTGACTTTGGAGGAGATTTTAACACTGTACAGTCAACCGATCAATGAGGAGCAGGCATGGGCCGTGTGTTATCAGTGTTGCAGGTGGTTAACGCAGAAACGCAGGCGGAAAGAGAGATGTGTGAGTCCACCTGGACGCATCGAGGGTCCTGAAGACGTGAGGATCCGAAGGGACGGGACTGTTAAATTATGTCAAAAGAGCAGTCCAGGTAACCACCAACATCATATTTACATTAGAAGTCAAATGAAATGGGCAATAAATGGCGCAACAATAAAGCAATGGTAACGTTCTGCATTATTTACAACTGCAATGTAAATATAACCAATGCTATGATTTTATGTGGCCATTTAGATATATGGATGGACGAAATTAATAATTTACCTTCATCTCAAATCTAGCTTTAAATCCAAATCTGAGCACAGAAAAGGCATTTTATTCGAGAATATATATATGAACTGATTTACATCTTTATCATAAATAAGCGTGGGTTTAATTTAAGTTACAAGATTGGTTTGATTAATGGTTATCATTTCTGCAACAAAATGAATTTCTCTTCACTAATACCCGTATCGTCTGGTTTTATCGTGTCGACCATCGTGTCACTGTAAACAATGGAGCCATGTGATCTGCAAGCACCTATACAGTCAAGGGGAAAACAAAAGGGACCTGCTCTTTGGCCTAGTACTCGAGTGATATCATGCATACTAAACATCATGATTATATATTTAGTCTTTTATATACTGTCCAGAATACACAAAAATGCCTACAAGTATGCCACATATGAATAATTTAGTCACTGTAATGTTCTATAATATTAATGTTTAAGTACAAAACAAGTCAACATATAAAAATAAGTTTGATGGATTCAATTTAAAATAAATTATACAATAGATTACTATAAAATATATATATATATAATTTTTAGAGAACCACCAAATAGTGTTTTGAGTAGGCTACAGATAACTAGGAAGAAATTCCTCCAAAATGTTTTTTTTTTTAATAAGCTTCTTTTTCCCCAATTAATGAGAAAGTGATTGTCACAGAGAGAACTAGTGTAATTAATTTCTCGGCCATTATGTTATTTGGGTTCCATAGCCTGAGTGTTTTAGGTTTGGTTTCCGTCTCTTTCTCTCTTTTTCCCTTTGGGAATTAAGCTGTCTGCCAGGCATAAGTGTAATTATTGGAATGACGGTCTCAATCTTTCCATTCCTCCCAATCAGGAATTATATATGGTGTACTTAATTTACTTTTTGCTTGATTAGACAAGGTTGATTTCATATAGTAGGTGAAAGATTTTCCAAGGGACACTTCCGTGGATGTCCTTTGCTTGCCTTATAGTAGTAATGTAGATGTAGGCCGAATACAAACCTGTAAATGAACTACAGTTAGCTGCTGATTACTTAAACGGATAGGTCACTCAAAAATGAAAATGTTCTCATGATTTATTCACCCTCATGCCACCCCAGATGTGTATGACTTTCTTTCTTTAACAGAACACAAACAAAGATTAGAAGCATATTTCAGCTCTGTAGTTCATCACAATGCAAGTGAATGGTGATCAGCACTTAAAAGCTCCATAAAGCACAGACAGTCATAGTACTAGTAATCCATACGACTAAATGATTTTATTCTAAAGCAAAACGATCGCTTTGGGTGAAATACAGATCAATATTTAAGTCATTTTCACTATAATTGTTTACTTCTGGTAGCTCTCCCAATTGGTGTTCATGAGAGGACTGAGTTCTCACGTGACAGAAGTGTGTTTACATGTTCACGCGAGAATAAACGCGATGCAACAGGATGTGCAGCTCGATTTATTTAAAAGAGAGTGATGTTCACAAGCTTCATTAGTTTTTGTTTCATTTCAACGGCACTTACGTCATTGCGAGAGGCTGCGAGAATTTGGTGCTTTCATCGGAGTGCATTGCAGAGCGACCAGAAGTTAACAATTATTGTAAAAAATAACTTAAATATTGACTTGTTTTTAATTCAAAGCGATTGTATGCCCTACCTGTGAAACAATCCTGGTACCGCCCCCTGATTGTATGGACCTACTGAGCTAAGGTATTTTTTGTTTGTGTTCACTTTCAGCAGAAGAAAGAAAGTCGTACACATCTGAGATAGCATGAAATTATTAGAGAATTTTTATTTTCGTGTGAACCTATTACCAGTAATATTCTGCATTCAAAACAATTTAAGCTCTCAGCATTTGACATAATGTTGATTACCACACACAAAACAAAAGAAGGGACGAGTCGAAATTTTTCTTTACAAAAAGTGAAAATCTAGGCTAAAGTGAAGCACTTACAATGGAAGTGAAGTAAACATTAAACTACTATATTAATAGGATAGCCACAAGATGTAAACAATACGTGTGTTAACATGATTTTAGTGTGGAAAAAATGCCTTCTAACCTTTTTTGTGGAAAATGTATCCATATTAAATATGTTAATCAACATTACACTACAAATGTTGCCAGTTGAGCTTAACTTGTATTAGTATATTGTATTAGTACCAGTATAGGTATGCAGTGGATGTTCAATGCAGTCAGTGAATAAATGACCCTGATTATACAAATTTGTCTAGTACTGATGAGGAGATATTTTTGGAAATTTGTCCTGTCTTCCTGCCTTATTAAAATCTATATGAGAGCTCTAGTGCCAGATGTCAAGCAAGTAATTAGATCAGAGGATAAAATCAATGCTTATGTAACGTAATGGTCTCCTGAATTCTGCTCTTCAGGGGAAGTTTGCTGGTTTGCTCAAATTAAACAGCCACTCAGACTGTTAGCTGTGAACTTTTCCAATTTCAGTCATGATTTATTCACAGTGAATGGATCTGTCCTTCAGACCTAAAACTGAGAATTTATTTTTCAGGGCTGTGATGTGTAGAGCCAAACTCTGTCTCCAAGCTTGCAGGAAATGCTTTGTCAATGTTTATTTCCCTCCTGGACAACCCTTGCACTCCCTTTTCTGTTTGTGTGCTAAAACTATAGAGACATTCATAGATGTTGCAACCCTGCAAACAGCATGTATCCTTTGTAAATGACATGATGTCATGCAGATTGACCATGTGGTTTGTACTAGAGTTAGAGAGGAGGTAGTGCTTATGTAGTAAATTATGATTTGCATCACATTCAACTTCAGATGAGATTGGAAAACCTGGAAATGTCAGGCAAATTTTAAATTATGATATCCAGGCCTGGAAAAGTCATACAGGTTAATAAAATACATATTAAACTATTCTTGTTATTCTCAGCTCTGATTGGAAAAATCATGGAAATGAATTGATCAAAAGTTAAAGGGAACCTCACTGAACTCAAATGTGTTGTATACTGCTGGAGGGTCTGAAGTACAGGAGCTCTGTAGCTTCTGAGAAGCCTAATTATGAGATATAGGTTAATCTGAGATTGATAGCCTTGCTCTCTGTCTGAAGTGACACACATGGTTACTTGTCTGTAGGAATTGGACTGGCTCGTTTGTCATATTGTGATCGCACCAAAAGAATCAGAAAGTGTATGCTGTTTGTTATCTGTCAAAATTATACATATAAAAATGTTAACATATTTAGTAATTGATAGGTCTGGTGACTTGTTTTCTGAGTAAACTGTATGTCTGGAGAGTAAAGGGCAAAAAAAGAAGAAAATGACATTGCAAAACCTTTGCTTTTGCTTTGGAGCTTTTAAGTTTCCTACTGTGTCAGACACTCTGGTGAAAAGGTTTCCATGGTAACCAGGTCACTATATAAAGACGTGTGAATTAGGTTCAGTGAGCACTTTTCATCTTTTGAAAGATAATTTGATAGTAGATATTTATGTTTTCATATGAAGTAATGAAGTTTCAGTTTCGCTGAAAGATAATGCATCTAAAACCTCTCGTGGTTCAGGTTGGTGTACTGTTATTGGTTTCAGACTCTCTGACAATCCAGTGGAAATATCAATGTAGTTATATTTGATGTTCAGTTGTTGAAAGTGACCGTTGCAATAACACTGGGTTCATTCATTGGTGGCAGCAATGAAATGTGGGCCTCAGCCAGTACCAGAGGAGGCTCTTTCTTTTAACACTGTAACATTACACCCCAAGTGCCACTAAAGAGAGGACTGAAAAGACAGATATTATGGTTCGAATCAAAGTATAGATGTTCAGTATCTCTGGCTCAACCAGCACAAATTACCTTTCGGTTTGCGTCCTTTTAATTTGACTTAAATATTTAATGTGAAGGTTGTTTGAGGTGGACCCCTGGGTCTCTCTCTGTAATATAAAAATGGGGTGAGATGTTTCATGGTCAATTTGCCTTCTGTTAAATGTATGCATTCCTGCAACACGTATACTGCACGCCTCCGTAGAACGTTTCTAGGGGTTTTGATAAACCTCCAATCCTAAGAATTAAAGGAACAGTTCACCCTAAAAATACAATTCTGTCATCTCAAAGTTGCTCCATACTCGCATGACTATATTTTTCTATGGAACACGAAAGGTCATTTTTTTTGTCTGTGGATATTGTGGCTATACTGATAACATAAAAAGAATTGGTTCTTGCAACATGACATCATGACATTTGGTCACAAGACGCGATGAAAACCAACAAGGTTTGATGTTATTGATGTAGCCACTGTATTTGAATTATAGATAGCATTGCATAAATTACTTAAAATTAGTAATCCACTACAAATGACTAATTATTTATCTAAAATTTTAATCTTTTTTTTACTAATTACTTCATTGGAAAAAGTAATCACATTACTAAATACTTTTAAGTATCAACAAATTCAAAATAATGTCTATATTTCTTCCTTTTTCATTGTTACACACAAGTCATACACTCAGCATCTCACATGACTTGTTATGGGGGTCATAATTCATGTATTCTACCTAAATAATATATTATAAATAAGCATAACCCTATAATACACTTAAAAGTGATTAAAGAAATTGAAATTCAGTAACTGTAATCTGATTACAAGAATTCAAATGTAATGCATTACTCTACTTTTGACAAAAAAGTAATTAGATTACAGTAACAATTTACTTTGTTTACTTTTAAATGGATTACACTCAACTGTGACGATATCATCTACAATAATAAAATCACTGAAATCATTCAACTCCTCCCTTCCAATAAAACATATTATTCCATGACACTTCCAATCCTCTAAAACCTCAAAAAATCCGCTCATTCATCCATTGAATCTTTATATAGTTGCACAAGAACAAAGATGGAGTTAATCCTGGCTCCGAACCTAATTCACCTTTAAACTAGGAAGTGTTGAAATCAAAATGGTGGTACCCCAATTTTGAAAAATAAAGTAAAAAGAGGATACAGTTACACAACACTGATTATACAGTATAATAATTATTTTATTTGATAGTGAATAACGACGTGTGTTCTGTTCTTCACACAAATTGATCATATGGCATCAGAAGATTTGGAATATAGTCGTGTCGGTTGCTTTTATTGTGGTTTTATGGTGGGTTTTTTATTTGGTCATTTTTCAAGCTTGACAAACCAAAGTCACTATTCCCAGATTACCTTAGTAATCACCTATTAATGGATAGAAAATCTGTATCAATACCCAGTCCAAATTGTGACACATTAAAAACCCATCAGAACATCATAGCAACCTTTTAGCAACCACACAGCAATGTTTTGGAAATTACCAGAACTCTTTAGCAGCATGGTGTACATGTAGAGTTTGCACGGTCAAAAGCAACTCTAATATAAAAAATTTATAAAGTCTAGGCTCTATTCTCATTTTCACGAATAAAGTGAAGTAAAATAAAAATGTTATATATTGAAATTAAATATGCTATTTTATAGCACTGTTTAGAGTTATTTTGTATATTAAATTTTTTCTCTCTCGTCTTTTCTCTTCCCCATTACAGATAAACACATTCCGCCCAGCACATCAATAGAGGTGAGTCATCTCATTTGCTTTTGTTGAGGTACAAGACTGGTTTTTGACTTTAAAGAACAACGAGTCAGTTACTATATTTGGTAAAGGGCATCAGCCTAAAAATATGGATGCTGTGCATTCATTTATTGAGATTTCATGAGCACTCCTAAGAGAGAGAGAGAGAGAGACGTAGTTGTCTCCTTTGTATATTTAGTTTCTAGAGGTTTCCAGATGTTCGGGTGAAATTGCTGCTGTCCATGTCATTAGTATGGACGTTTGCCAGGGAGATTTTGGTGTAGGTGTTTTTGTCTTTGTCTTTGGCAACCTCATTGTCTCATGTCACACTCTTGATGGTATTCATCAACAACTGTATGTTCTTTGTTGACGTGACGACTGTGTGGAGCTCGGCTTGCCTCAAAGATTCAGTGTTTTCGTCTGGAAATCTCTCAACCTGTCTGAGAACTAACCAAAGCTTGGCTGTAAACCATTTGGAAATAGAGTTTTCCCAAGCTTTTCGGCACCAAGAGATCTTCTGCTGTCCAACTCAGACAGAGCACTGAATATTGACTTATTTTTAATTTAGTTTCCATATAAAAGAGACAGGGTGCATAAAAGCGTGCATGTTATACTAGAGACCGTATAAGAGGAGAAAATTTATTTGAGAAATAGAACGTTTGGTTTGTTGTAAAGTCTCGCCTTTCAGTTAAAAGAATCAGTTGCGTTGTTGGCTACTTTATAACAGTAGCAGAATACAGTTGTCAATCCTGTTTGAGAATGTGATTCATGTTCACACAAAGTTTAGAGATACTCCTATCAGTTTTGGGATCTTTAAACACACCCAAAAAGTTGCTGTCAGTTAAAGTTTGATTAGTTTAGTAGGATCTCGATTAACATATTTGTGCCATTTCAAGACTTATCGTGGTTATGGAAGTCATGATATTTGAGTTTTTTTTTCACCTTTGTCTCTAGTTGTAGTTATTACTGCTATTGCAAGGATGGAAAAGGGGCTTGACTTTGGTTTTTCATTTGTACTGACAGTATTCAAGTTGCTACTGTATGCTATGAATGAATAGAGAAGTTTAAGGGGCATCTATAAGTATGTACGGTTGTGAATAGAGATCGACCGATATTTTTATTTTCCAGCCAAAACCCATTATTTTATGTTTATGTCTGAGAACTGATATATAAAACAGATATTTAAGAATAGTTTTTTATTTATTTAGTTATTTTGCAGAATGGTAACACATAATTATTTGACTACAACTATAAAACATAATAGTATTGAACAATGCCCATGAGTATTAATACTAAATACTATATACAGTTTACAGTAAGTATTGATACTGACTACCACCCCTGGAGTCAGGAGTTTGAATCCAGTGTGTGCTGAGTGACTCCAGCCAAGTCTCCTAAGCAACCAAATTGTCCCAATTGTTAGGGAGGGTAGAGTCACATGGGATGTGAAACCTCCTTTTGGTCGCGATTAATTGGTTCTCGCTCTCAATGGGGTTGTGTGGTAAGTTGTGCGTGGATCATGGAGAGTAGCATGAGCCTCCACATGCTGTGAGTCTCCGCGGTGTTGTGCACAACGAGCCACGTGTTAAGATGTGCGGATTGACTTTCTCAGAAGCAGAGGAAACTGAGACTTGTCCTCCACCACTCGGATTGAGGCAAGTAACCACGCCACCACGAGGACCTACTAAGTAGTGGAAATTGGGCATTCCAAATTGGGGAGAAATGGGGATAAATAAAAATTAATTCTGAAGATGAAACCTTTCTTCACTGCTTGTTTTGGAAGTTAACTTACTATGTAAGACTGTCAGTGGAAGGAAGATCTCTGACAAATCTCTTGTGATTTTAAAATGCCCTCAGCAGGAACAGATGGGTCCACACAGGGGATGCACACATGCAAGCATACGCCCACACAGCCACACACTTACAAACTCGCAATCAAAAAGAACACATGTATCCATGCTTGCATACGGACATTCTCTCAGATTCCTAGACTGTAGACATGTGACAATAAATGTGAGGATATTCAAAGATCAGAACAGCAAGATCTTGTCTCCCTCTGTACACAAGAACTATGGAGTAGATGCACTGCACAGATAAGCACACACTCCATTTATAATATAAACATTAATGAGCCCTGTGACAACTTTCAATTATTAAAAGTTCTCAGAAACAGTCCTACTAAAAAGAGCATGGTCATCCTGTGATCACTGAAACTCGGGGACAAAATTTACTTTTGGAATAAATATTTCTTGCCTGCAATGAAACTGCATTATTGTTTTAAAAAAAAACATTATTAAATGAAAAATGTAAGTATTTAATTTCTGTGTATTTAGCTTGGCCAAATGGAATTTTAAAAATAATGACTGGTTTCAAACAGGTTTCTTGAACACTCCCCCATCTGCTCTCTGATGGACAAAAAGATAGTCCCTCCCCAAACACATTCCATTGCTTGAGACAATGTTGCTATATCTGGCTGTTTGGGATACTTAAACAAAAAAGCAATGATTTGATAGCACCACAGATCACAAGTCAACGTGTCACTGCATAAAATGCAAATCTTTTTTTAAAATGGCACATGACAGAAAGACATTGTGATTTCGCTCTTTATATTTTTTTATTTTGGAGGCATAAGTTATTATCCTACACACTACATGACTTTCAAAAACGTCGGATCGTGGGACTGTTCATATTACACAACTGTCTGTATTGCCATGGAAGTCGCAGAGTTTTCAAATTACACGAGGAATCGGCGATAAGGGTGAACACATTACAAAACATTTCACTATTAACGAATCCCCGACGACTCTGTCTGGACTCCAAATTACGTTTCACATCAGAATACACGCGAGAAGTGATACGAGATACGAAAACAAATGCATGATCATATGTTCTGCATTTCAGAATATGATGTGTATGTTTTTAATCATATATTTTATTGGTTACAATATGAAAAAGTACCTCCTACTGAAACATCTACATATTTGCTTACCTGACTGTCCAAGAGAATTGTCAATTTCTCTCCAGCTCTTCTCTTTCTCCACCCGGTTGTGGTACAGTTCAGCGGAAACATCAAATAGGCACTAGTGCTCCTGCCAATGTTCCACTAATTTTTCCTCCATTTCTTCGGTCCAATGAGACTTTCTTGATACTGCAGCCATGCTAGTTGATGTTCTGTTGTAGGTACATCAGGACTCCTCCCACTGAAACTGTCCGTTTCAATAAAAGTTTTCTATAGCAAAAAATAAACACTGATCCCTCGACAGTGAGGGCTAATGTAATTGGATATCACAATATTTTTTCAAAAAATCGCCCAGCCCTACCACTCACCACATAAAACCTATGATGTTACTTTTTCGACTAGAGAAAAAGTCAAAGAGGCACAAGTCGAGACGGTCACTGATGTTTTCTTTAGAAAATTTATATTTCTTTTGAATAGCTAGTGTTGCTAATATCAGCATGTCATACTGTCCTCCTTCCATTTCGATTTCGACCATTTATTGTGTTTTGTTTCTCATAAATGTACTAGCCAAACAGCAAATAACTGTTTGCTTACTCTCCGATTATACTTGTATTTGGCAAGTTTTATTTGATGTGGACACTAGGGATGCCGCGATTTTATACAGTTTTACTCTTAACCTTGATTAAAAATGTCACGTTAATTTAACATAAGAAATATATATATATATGTATGTATGTATGTATGTATGTACGTACGTACGTATAAATACATAATTTAAAATAATTTTTTGTACAATTTTTTTAAGCTTACATGTGAAAACTTGTGCCTGTGTGGGTACTGGAGTTGTTGCTATGGTTATAGACAGTGACCGAGTGGTGCTTAGCCAGGTGTCGTGAACTTTCACTTCACATGAAACTGAAGCTTAAACACAAATTCCAGAATATAACAGAGGAATTCGATCTACCAGGCTGTTTGTGAGTATTTAAATGACTGAATGAAGACGACGGATGTAAAACAAGCAGACAGAAGTCATAGAAAGATACACATTCTACAAATGGGACAGGATGCTCCATTAGTCGTCCAACAACAAACTAGTAAGTTTCATATTTTTAGCTATGGTGATTTTATAGTGATGAATTAAAGATGCCACTTTTTGTAATGTTTAAGCAAGTTGACAGCGCGTGTAGTTACTAAAAGCGAGTAAACTTGGAAAAGTTGTGTCTTAAATCGTCCTCATTATAAATTACAAATGCACCGCATTCAACAATAAATTCAGTTTTAGTCATGATTGGACTCTATATCGCCTGCTGTAAGCAATGTTCCCATTATTATGCATAGTTCAAAGTTTACTTGTAAGGTTGTGGAGAGTATTTTTATAGAGTCTGTTGCTGATTATTCTGGGGTATTCTGATTATTCAAACTGATGCAGAAGGAAAAACTGTTTAATGCCATGAACTACATGTTGCGCACCCCCAATAATCTTACTGTTACACACTTTTGAAGCACTCTGGTTACTCTGAAGCCCATCGCTGAGCTTGGGATGCACATAAGCAGTGTCATGCCCTAGATTGGAGCATCTCTAATTATATACCTCCTATTCATTTTTTTTTTTTGTCTATTTATCAGTTTTCTTATTTTAGGGTTGTCGTTAGCGCTGTATGTATCCCTCAGAAATACATCTACTTAGATGTTCAATTGTTATATTGCTTCAGTGCTGTTGCATTATTAAAAAAAAAAAAAAAAAAATGGTTAACCACAATTTTTTCATCAAAAACTCGCACTGCGTTATCCCCAATGGAGACTCAAATAGATTCTTGAGGTTATTTTCTTCACCATAGACTCTAACTTGTCTAAGGCCTGTAATGAGACAGGGTGTGTGTGTGTATTCTGTTCTGCATGACTGCAGCTCCCTTTCTCAGGGATCATGTGATATGACAGTATGCATTTTAAAGACCTCACCCTCATAGTAGAGTCAACCAACAGTCATCCATGCAATTATCTAATCAGCTAATCGTGTGGCTGCAGTGCAGTGCATAAAATCAAGCAGATACTGGTCAGAAGCTTAGTTTATGTTCACATCAACCATCAAAATTGGGGAAAACATGTGATCTCAGTGACTTGTACCGTGGCATGATTGTTGTTGCCAGATGGGACTGGGTTGAGTATTTCTGTAACTGCTGATCTCCTTGGATTTTCATGCACAACAGTCTTTAGAATTTACTTCTAAAGGTGCCAAAAATTAAAAAACTTCCATTGAGCTGCAGTTCTGTGGATGGAAACTCCATGTTGATGAGAGAGGTCAACAGAGAATGGCCTGACTGGTTTGAACTGACATGGTCTACAGTAACTCAGATAACCGGTCTGTACAATTGTGGTGAGAAGCATATAATCTCAGAAAGCTATTCTGAGATGTGGGTTGGTGCTGCTTTGATTGCACGAGGGGGACCTACACAATATTAGGCAAGTGGTGTTATTATTGTGGCTGATCTGTGTGTGTGTGTGTGTGTGTGTGTGTGTGTGTGTGTGTGTGTGTGTGTGTGTATAAAATTATAAATTTCACAGCCTTCAGCATTAAATAAATGATGGGATATATGACAATTAATGTTCCCAATCATGCATAGCGTGTAGGTCTTTGTTTTTTTGTTGTTGTGAGTACTATGATGATTTTGTGCAATAAAAGCCTATTTAAAATGTACAATTTGTTTTATGAATATTTTTTAAATACCTTATTGAAGGGATGTGCTTGGCATTTAGATATTCCTAAGAACCACAAGACCCATGAGCCCTAACCTTTTGCCTTTTGCTTTTGAGAGGTTAACCTAACTGTTCACTGGCTTTGATTGAGACAAGTTGAAGAGTTTTGTGTTGTTTTGGTCAAGAATCAACCTCAAAAATTTACCAGATCCTTTCCCAGAGGACATCAAGGTCTGTGAATAACAGACTGAGACTAATGTTTTTAGGCTTCAGAAAACCTATTTCTCTCCTGCCCCATTATACAAATTGTCTGTTTGATTGAGTCTGCTGCTTTGAGCTCACCAGGAGTTGTGTGAGGCACAACTACAGCGTCTTGCGCTCTTTGATGCTTTCTGTCATGCTGAGAGGGATTAGAGCCATGTGAATGCATGTTTAGACTGTTTGTTTGATCAGGCCTGTAGACGTGATTTCTAAGTTAAAAAAATAAATAAAAATGATTGAAGAGGACAAAGAAAGGGAGAGATGTAGTTATAGTATGGTAAAACTCTGTAACAAAAAATCATGTTAGATAAAGGATTGTGACACTACTTTTTCTCTGTTTCTGAACATACCAGAAGGTATTTTATTTAATTTTTCATTCATTTTCACTTCAGATGTTTAAGGGGACCTATTATGCAAAATTCACTTTAAGTTTAAACATAAATGTGTGTTGGCAGTGTGTGTACACAACCACCCAATAATAATAAAAATCCACCCAATCCTTTTTTTTTAATCCCCATTAATCATAAGCACTGTCTCAGGACAAGCCAATCGCAGATTCTGTACAGAGTGAAGTCACTTTGTGCAGGCCCTGCCCACGATGTAGGCAAGACGGACATGTTTGTGTGTGTTGTTTCATTATAATGCATAGCAAATGTTGTAACAGTGTTTGTGTGTGTTGCTCATTCATCGTTGCAAAAATGCTGAAAAAACTCAAATAAATACATAATAAATAAATGTATCTATCAAATAAACATTCAGAAACTTCCTGGTTCATTCTCAAAGTTGTTACTCAACAAATTTGAGTCTCTCCCTCATCAGTGTCTGACTCCATTTCAAACATATTGGGCTGAACACCACTATTTTCACTGTCAGACATATTGCTAATAATGTCTAGATATCCAAAGCAGAGATGTCAAACTCCGCACTATTCTGGATATGGGGCGGGGAGCACCGGCTAATTTGCTTTTAAAGACACACACATTAATAGCACATTTTAATTCCCACCCAAAAATTTGCATTTTCAAAATGGCATAATAAATGATCTGTAAGGTATTTTGAGGTTTAATTGTTGAGGTGAGCCAGAAAGAAGGATAACATGTGCTAGTGTTTCCTCTCTTTCCACTGAGTCATTCTCACAGTGTTTGACTGAAGGAAACAAATGTCCACCTTGCTGTAAGGATTTGGATTTAGCCCAAATCATTATCTAACCATTCATTTACGCTCTTTCATTCACTCTCATTCTCTCAAAGACTTTCTCTACTATTCTGTTGCTTTTAGCTATTTATTTCTGTGCCTGTCTAAAGCTGAGTAAATGGCTGTACTTTAGAGTACAAATGTTTCCAGTCTTCAGTTGCCCCAATACAGGTTTTATTCATACAGTTTAGTGGTTCTCAATCGTGGGTCGGGACCCTAAAATGGGGAAAGAACATTGCTTGAGTCATTGCAAATATTAAAATGTAACCGCATAGAATCATGCATCATTATGTTTATAGCAAAATAAAGGTTTATCAGCTTTTACAAGGGAGTAGAAAATGCTTCCCCTCTTATATCTTTTAAAAAGATGAACATCTGGCAGATTCTGAAAGGGGAGTGCAAAGTTATGCTCTCAACTGTACATAAGGAGGTTGTAAAAAAAAAAAAAAAAAAATATATATATATATATATATATGTATGTATGTACACTACCGTTCAAAAGTTTGGGGTCACTTACTCATTCTTTATTTATTTATTTATTTCACATTTTAGAATAATAGTAGTCAGCAAAACTATGGAATAATAGAAATGGAAATATGGGAATTATTTTGTGACCAAAAAATCCAAAATAAATCCAAAACTATGTAATATTTTAGCATCTTCAAAGTAGTCACCCTTTGCCTAGATTTTGCAGACATGTACTCGTGACATTTTCTCAACCAACTTCTTGAGGAATCACCCCGGGATGCTTTTTAAACAGTATTGAAGGAGTTCCCATCTATGTTGGGCACTTATTGGCTTCTTTTCTTCATATTTTGATCCAAGTCATCCATTTCAAAAACTTTTTTTTTTTTTAGGAAATTTTAGATTTGTAATTAAATAAATGTATATGTTTTGGCAGAATAATATTTTGTCTACAAAGTTAATTTCAAACTTTTAAGCATACACCTTCAGATCAAAAGATTTTTAAGATCATGAGAAACATTTCAGACAAGTGACCCCGAACTTTTGAACGGTAGTGTATGTATATATGATGCTGGTGAACAAAACACAGGATTTGTCTTGGAAGAATGATGTCATATAAGTAGAGCTCTGAGAACAGTAGCTTGTGTGTACATTGTTTTGCATAGAGTGAGACACAGATAGAGCTTGGAATAAAGGAAAGCAACTGCATCTTTCTGTCAGTGTGGAAAGTGGGAATTAAATATTACTCTAAAGTGAGATGTGACTGATAAATAAACTGTGAGTCAGGGCTTTGTAGTCTAATTACACAGGTTACGAACTCTGTTTTCTTTTTTCAAAGAAATATTTTGTCATTAATATTCTTCGTCATAGTGCTGCAGTGTTCCTTTTCTCTTCAGTGGATGAGCACAAGAAAAGGAAACACCCTGGGTGTTTTCATTCCCTCATGTCCCTCCTCCATTCCACATGAGCAGACCCGTATCCCTTCACCCTCACTGATCTCTCTCATCTTGCGGAAAGAGTCAGGCCAATACAGACAGCTCAGATTTAACTGTTCAGATGGGAATGTTTGCTGAGATCAAGCTGGGTAAAATTAAATGAACAGATTTACCGTGTGTTTATATAGGCTAGTTTATGTGTGAGTAAAATTAATTTGATATCAATCAAGTCCCAGTCATCTCTAATCACTTTATTATGTCAAGGTTTCCAAAATTCCCATCCAACAATGGACAAGAATGTTGTTCAGACTGTTGGATATCCACCAGGTGAATTAATAACTTTTAATGGCTCTTTGGAACGGAAAGTAATTTTGAATGATTAGTCTCGCTCTCACAGAGCCAGACTTTCGAATATCGGAATTAAGTAAATTTTACTGCTTTTTTTTGGCCAAGCACAGCCCAACTTGGCAGAGGTGGGTAGAGTAGTCAAACACATTACTCAAGTAAAAGTGTGTTTGGAAGCGTGTTAGACTTATTTAAGTTCAAAGCTTGTTCTCTGCTCCCCATTAGAAAAAGGTGCTGTGTCTGTCAAATGTAGAATGTAGATGCTGTCTGGATGTGATGGGCAGAGCAAAAGGCATTTACACTTAACACAGAAGTTTACATGAATACAGACACAGATGTATTGCAGCACTGATATATATACTGTATATATATATATATATACTTAATAAACTGAGTGTGACTGGGCGGAGGGCGGGGCCGGGTCGTGATTCTACAAAACTGGGCACTTATTAGGCTAATCAAGCCTCCGAGAGGGATAAAGGTCGACTGCGGACGGTGGTGCGACAGAGGGAGAGCATTTACGGGCATGTCCGTCATGTGTTTGTGTTTGTGTCTTTTGGTTTAAGTTCTTAATTAAATATAATTTATATTGTCAAGCCGGTTCTCGCCTCCTCCTTTTCATTATTCCCTTTACACTGAGGTCCTAAGAGCCCATAGATGAAGAATCTCCCTAAAATTGACCATGAAAACACAGACAAGCTCACGATATCACAAAATCACCAATACTTACCTCAACGTGCTTTCTTAAGTTGGAGCTGTAAATGTATTCTTGAAATATCCGCTTGTCTTTGTGTAAAATGAAGGCACTGCTTGGCGAAAGAAAGTGTTTGAAAGTGTTCGAGTGACAAAGCGACGCTGTAAGTTCTGCTGTCATAGAAGTCCCATTAAAAAAAAAAAAACTCAATAAATTATGCATTTAATAACACTCATTGAATTAAAAAAACAGTAATGTAATGACAGGAATGTCGCCCATTGTAACAAAGTAAAAGTAATTTTTTTCATTAGAAATTTACTTTAAAAATGACCCACAATTAAACATATTCAAATTAAAGATTTTTCCATAAAGATACTCAAGTAAATGTAATGAAGTAACTGCGCATTACTACCCACCTCTGCCAACTAGATCGGAAAAGACAGTCAGACAACTTTTTAAAGCAATCTAAAACAGAAAGTTTTGTTTTTAAAGGCTGGTTAGGGGCAGGAAAAATTTAAGCAAATAATTGCAGAAAAAGGTTTCCTTGACTTTCTGACCAGAACTTCTGTCTGACCAAAAGTAACAAGCCTACTGATTATTCGGCAGACATAACTCAGAAAACAAAGAGTATAAAGCTTGTTTGCATGCTACTAAGTGCCTTAAAAATCTGAATATATTTTAAAGTTTTGGCACAAACATTTCCCTACATAGCGGTAGGGGTGGGGTTACCTGGCCATGATGCAAGCCTGACAAAACCATAATAAGTAGTGGTGAATGTTGCAACTAGTAAAAACTTCAGAGAAGACAGCATCTTACATATGCAGCCTGATCTCATGACATTTATGTGAGAATGGCAATATTTTTGCAAACCAAAATTACCTGTTTCATTACGCATCTTGCTGCAGTTTCCCAGAGAAATGTCCAGCGGGTGTGCCAAAAACAAGTAAATTATGCTGAAATCAGACAAGGTTTTTAAGGTGAATATTAGATTGATAAATTAATGAGTAAAACGTACCTCCCTAACCTTAAACTTTAACCTAAACCTAACCAATAGAGTCCTAAAAGATACCTTATTGAGAGTTGAACAAAACAGACATCCTTCCCCTTCCCCTAATCAACGCCTAAACCAAACCAGTGGTGTTTTAAAAGCAAATTCAACATGAAAAGCACATTTACCTTAGCAGCCACACCATTTCGTGCCACTTCTATGACACTTTCACTTCATTTTCACTTTAATTTCAAATTTCCTTGGCCGAGATCAAGGATCGGTCTCTGAGTCCAAAGTCCAACACTCTGTTGGCTGAGTTACAGCGCAAGTTAATCACTTTGTAATAAGTGTGAGAATGCAGGTCTGTAATACAAACGTTAAAATGTACTGTTTTTCAAATTATGCATTAGATATGCATAGTGTTTCAATATCATAACCTAGCAGGGTGTAATACAGCGAATAAAATAAACGTTTAAGTCATAAACAGCAGACAGCAACAAAGTACCTGTGATTTGTGAAATGAATAAAACACAGTTATTGTAGCGCCTCTAGTGGTCATTTCACCTGGCAACTACAGCAAAACATAGAAAGTGGCACGTAAAAATCAGTTTGCAAAAATATAGTTATAGTAATGTTCATTCTATGAGACTAGGTTGTACAAATGTTAGTTTAATTCTTAACCATCACCCCACATTGTGTGCGTGCGTTATTTGAGATACAAATTTTGGACTGAGGTTGGCTTAAGCGTTAAAGCTAGCAGCATTCTTTCATACTGTATCTGGCATTCTGCAGGTGCATGGTGAATATGGTGTCATTTGGGACACAGTTCTGGTCTTTCTGAAAACTGTAGATTTGTGATTTTCTTGATGTTTATACCTTCCTAATTTGCACTCTGAATATTAGCATGTTGAACCTCTGGTGCATAAACAAAAGTGGTGTGAATGAACAGTGACGAAAAGCTCATATCATCTTGACTCTACTTGATCTGGCAAACACTAATTTAAAGTTGATTATGCTTTAGGTCTGCCTTTGAATATTTGGCACAGCTGACATCCCCCTAATATTGCTTGTTGTATAATCCAGAAGAAGCCACTTGGAATTTTCCAGATACTGTTTGTTTGCATGTTGCCAAGAGGTTACAGGCACACATTGCCTCTTATGTATGTGATTGTGCACTCATTTATTCACGCATCATGTGCTTGTGTGTGTGTGTGTGTGTGTGTGTGTGTGTGTGTGTGTGTGTGTTGTGAGGTGTGCAGAGCCACGTGCTGATGCTTCAGTGGACAGCTGACTGTTGCCCACATCTGTGTCAAGGCATTGGCATGTTAACTCAATAGAAGAAGCAGAGCTGTACTCAACTTTTTGTGTCTTACAGATAGCCTTCTTACTGTTTGAATTCAGGTCAGAATGTTGTTTGCTATTAGGTGTCTTGATTTTCTCACAAATGATGTTGTAATGACTGTGTGTAGGTGTAAATAACCATCTGACCTAGGTTTTTAAAAGCTGGTTTGGCTAAATGGACCAAAATAGCTCTTCTTTGTGGTCTGTCATTCACACACAATTCACAGTAACTCACTGGTCTGATAGATTCACTAGTGGTACTAAACAGTTCGTAAACAATTTCTAAACAGGATCAATACTGGATTAAAGGGATAGTTCACACAAAAATGAGAACTATGTCATCAATTACTCACCCTCATGTTGTTCAAAACCTATATGACTTTCTTTTGTCCGAGGAACACTAATGGAGATGTTAGGGAGAATGTTCATTTTATGGAATAAAGATGAAAAGTGACTGAGGCTGCAGCATTTTGGGATAATAATATTTTTTTTTTGTCTCAACCAAGACCAAAATTATTAATTGAAACTCTTCCTAGGGTTTTAAGCTACATCCACCAAACTCGGTACAGACCTACAGACGGTTCTGACTCGCATTGTTGTTATATTTTTTTCTAAATTACTTTTTTTTAGCACAGCAGACCATTAAAAACATCCATCCATCCATCCATCCATCCATCCATCCATCCATCCATCCATCCATCCATCCATCCATCCATCCATCCATCCATCCATCCATCCATCCATCCATCCATCCATCCATCCATCCATCCATCCATCCATCCATCCATCCATCCATCCATCCATCCATCCATCCATCCATCCATCCATCCATCAACTTTACCCATCTAGTTATTTATTTATAATCTATTATCATCATAATTTCTGTGTCCATATGGTGTAATTTGGAATGCTTATAGCCTAGAGTTGCTACATTTCACATGCCTCAAGCATTTTAAAGGTGGATGGAGGAGAATTTACTCATGAACCAAGACATTTGGATTTTTTAGGGTTATGAATGCATTGAGAAAAGCTTTAATAGGATTTGCCATGGAGCAATGATGTCATGTGAACTGGGCTGTGGAAACAGAAACTTGTGTCTTCGTTGTTTTGCATAGCTTGAGACACCGATTGCTCAGAATGGAGGAAAAAAGCTGCCTCTTTCTGGTCGGAATGGTCAGATGAAATATCACTCCAAAGTGGGTTTAAATGAAAACAAAACTGAGGCAGGGGTTGTGGCCTAGATATGAGGGGTTGCTGGTTAAACCAGATTTGCTCTTTTATCTTTGTTCTTGTGTTTCATGTAAAAAGTCATACAAGTTTGGAATGACATAAGGGTGAATAAAGAATTACATAATTGTAATTTTTGGGTGAACTATCCTTTTAAAGTTGACAAATTTTCCATATCATTTGTCATGGGACAGACACAGCTCAGTTTTTGTGTGTCAGAAAAAGAGTGCCTGGATGTTTTCGCTCTGTCCTGTCAGTTTGGTTCTGCATGGACAGGCCTCTTTCCCTCCTCCCTCACTGATCTCGCTTTCTCTCTCTTTCTTGCACTCTCTCTCTTATCCTTCTTTCTCTCATTCCTTCTGAGTCACAAGCCTGGAGAAAAGACTGCAGAAAAGAGTCCCGTGTTCTTCCACATTTTTTGGACGTCTAAAGGAACTCCGTGTTCTCTCATAGTCACACCCTCCGCCTGATCCAGCACCTTGAATCGCCCAAACTTGGAAAAATGTTGCAGCTGCAAATACACTGGCACAACTGGGCACACTCAGATTTTGTAAATGAATACTGTTTTAATTGGATTTCATCATAAGCAAATTTAATAATTTTAATTTACAAAAAAGTTGCATGGCAGTAGCATGGTACAATGATGGTAGCAGATGGTAATATCATGGCACTTTTAAGTATACCATGGCACTGAAAGATTACCATATTCATATGCCATGTTATTGAAATATGTCAAGCAGTGACAGCAGTGTATTGCTGTGTGACATGCTATACTTCATTATAAAAACAAATATTTTCTAAATACTACTTATTCATGGAATATTTTTACTTTTAAAATGTTTTGTCACCCACAGGACTATTTAATTAAATGGCAAAAAACATTTATGGTGAATAGTTACAGCATCTAAACTAAACACTTTCCCTTCATGTCTATGTTATTTGTAAATGCACACAATGCGGAGACCGGTTGCTGTCCAATTAACGTATTACGGATGAAGCCAAGCTACAGTCTAATTTACATGATCTATTATTCCAATTTCTGGTGTGATTTTAGTCAGACTAAAGTGTTTACAGGTCCTATTTTAAGAGCGCCAGCACTAAGTGCAGCACTATGCCATAAGTCATAAGTGCAAAGTCAATGGCCATGAAGTTTTGGTATTTTCATGCAAGGATAAGTCTAGGCGCAAGTGTGTTTGGCGAAATCATGCACACAATGTGCTAGTGGGCTAGGTCTAGTTCAATTTAGGGTGTGTTCACACTTGGCAGGTTTGGTTCAATTAAAACGAACTCTGGTGCGATTGCTCTGTTAGTGCGGTTCATTTGAACAAATGTGAACGCTGCCACCCGAACCAATCAGGTTGTGACTTGTTCCTGATGCCTTTGTATTGTAGCTTTTGGTTCAGTGTTAAAAATGTCAGTGTGAGCACTAAGCGAACCAGGACTAAATGTATCATTTTCTTTTTTGGTCTGGACTAAAGAGGACCAAGAGAACCGAACTACAAGTGTGAACACACCCTTAATTCGTAGGTTCTTCTCCGGTTATTGCAGCATCTGCATCCTATCATATAGTTAATTCCCTCAAGCACCAGCGATATAAACAAAGATGGCACATTCATAGAGTTGGTAGTATAAATGTACTGAATACAATGAATTAGAAGAAAAGAAATATGGACTTATTTTGTGCATTTACTGCTTCCTTGTTGAATGTGACGTGATCCTTTAATACACATGGAAAATGTGTTTCTGGATATGAATTTAAGCTTGGTTAAATTATAGAGAATGTAACTGTTATGATTCATTTTCATCTACTGACACGAAATCATGGCTAGTATTAACAGTTATTATATCGAAACACACTTCACTTCTACCGGTCGATTTCGATTTTGAAAAATTTAATTAATTTATTTGAAACACTAAATAATTAACCCCCAAATATTTCTAAATTCAAATGAAACTTTAAACAAAATGAAAATATAATCAGAATAAAATTTCGCTTCGAATTAGCGCTCTCACAACAATTGCATAAGACACAGTACCCAGTCTTTGCGTGTAGTGCTGCACTTTGTGTGCTTATGAAAATAGAGCCCTACAATTTAAAAAAAGGGAAATTATTGTTATAGTCTGACTGAATCAAACTTTTAAAGTGCATGTAATCTTACTGACAGTTGCCGAGAGCTAGGAGTTTGTAGTGCTTATAGTAACTGTTTCTCCATGGAGGTCTTTTGGTTTCTGGTTTGCCATGAGCCAATGCTGCTCATGTGGGCTTCAGGTCAAAATAAATGAGCGTTATTGTTGTGCCACTGTTGTGTCTGCGTATATTCAGCACAGCCAACTGATGCAAAAAATAAATAAATTACATTTTAGCTTTAGGGGCTATTACTGCCATGTGCCAAACAACCACTTTATTATTTCGAATATGATGAACCACACAATGAGCTGTTACTGCATCTGCGTAATTATAACACCAACTCCTTTTGAGATAGACTTCTTGACATCATGACACACTGTCCTTTTGTTATGTAATGTTATGTAAAAGCTTTGATGACTGTTTCTCCCAGATGTGCATCAACTTGAGTATCATTAAACTGAGGTGGTTCTCTGATGCATCGTCAGTGTTGACCACACCTGGAAAACTTGAAATAAAAGGAAATCAAATCAAAGAAAGATTAATTGTGAAGGTTTACTTTCATCTACCTCATCATTCATTCAGTTACCTCATGAGCTGGGACTCGAATTCGGGTCACCCGTGATGCATCAGCACCACATATTAGAGCGCAGCCTGCTAGGCTACGGCTCAGACACCCAAGTGACTTTCTAAGTTATTGCCAATAACGGCCACACTTGGGTATAACTTAGAAAGCCACTCGGGTGTCAGAGCCGTAGCCTAGTGGGCTGCACTCATGATGAGGTACTGATGCATCGCGGATGACCTGAGTTTGAGTCCCGGCTCGTGAGGTACTTTCCCGATCCCAATCCCACTCTTCTGCCTCTCATTTCCTGTCACCTCCAGCCACTGGAGTGAATAAAGTAGTGAATAAGGCTGGACTGTATGACAATGTTTACTGAACAACGTTATATGGTAGAGATATTGCTACACTTTTTATACTGCAGTAGATATATTTGCACAGCTATAAGTGGGCAGGACTGCTTTACAATATTTACACATTAAAGTGAGGAAGAAACATGGAGTAATATGACATTTTTTTAAGTCCGTGCATGAAAAAAGCTTGTTCGGAGCCCTAGTGGTGAAGTGTTTTTAAACAACGAAAAGCAAGTGTTGTAGAATTAATTCATTGCTACATAACTGATGCACACCGTTTAGGGCTGTTTCAATCTTGTTGGTGGTGCTTTAGATCTGAATCATTTAGCGGAACTCTGGTGTGGTGTATTACATGGAGGATTAGATTACATAAGAGCTGAAAACTTATGATATTTATTTTCCTCATGAAGAGGATTAATGTCTGGAACTCACATGTTGTTAGCAGGTATGAACTACAGCCAACCCACTCCTGGAAATATGTCAATATTTATATAGAGATGAGCTGCTTGGATGAGTCTCTGTTTGTTGAGCATTGGGGAAATGTACGGAGTACACATTGAGTGAAATTATTAGGATAAGTAGTGTCCATTGGCGAAGCCTCACCTGTTTGGGCACATCATTACATAACAATAATTAAACTAGATTTTATCTTCATGCTGATAAGGTGTTTTTTTATAACCAGAGGCGGATCCTGGCAAAGGTGATGTAGACCGTCGCTTTGGGTAGCAACGTTCCCTTAAACACCATGGGGTGCCACTCCCGCTCGCCCCTCTCATTGAAAAATAATTGTGACCTATAGCAGTTTACTTTTTCTGATGAGCTCCCTGTGCTATCCTTTCTTCCCCAATGCCTCCTTTCACTTCTGCTTCTATGTGTCTGCATCATAGAAATAGGATTAACAGTCTGCCTTTTGAAAAGTCTCTTTACCTGCTTGAAGCTGGTCAGGTTTGTCAAACTCCTTAAACGTATCCAGTGATATATAGTTGCAATTTTATTCTAAAATGCAGGCTTCTAAAATTAAGAAGACTGCTCAAGACCTTTATTACTCATTCCTGACAATCATAGCTTTGTTATATTTATATCTTGATATTAAACTATTAATTGTTTTATATTGTTAAAGCTTACTTTTTAGTTGAGATATATATATATATATATATATATAATTTTGTTTGGTTTTGTGTTGTGTATTGAACCCAACTAAATTCTTAAGTTGTTTGCTATACTTTTTAGTAACTGCATTATATAATTTCCCTACTGTACATAAACTGTTCTCACAGCTCAGTTAGAGTATTAGAGTGTTATAACTGATTGCTTGTTGGCTGTTGGATCATGTCAGTCTCCTGATCTGTGCCTGAGCTGCAGGTTTCCCAGCATGATTTTCAGAGTTGGCTCACGAGTACATCCACCCTTGAAAATAGTCTTGTGGCCTGAACTTACATTTGACATGATTAAATTGAACTGGTACAAAAACATGATGTCCACACAAGTGAATTTTGGAACATTGTTCTCTCAAAGGTTGAAAGAACATGTTAGTTATTTTGAATAACTTTCAACATTAACACACATGTGGGTCATTTCGCTTCTTTTTAATATAAATTTTGTTAAAACAATTTTGTATCACTGTACAATACGGTTCTATTCATTAACATTAGTAAATGCATTCCGATATTTACTGTGCATTATAACGTTGAGAATCAATGGGTTTATCCAAAAGATGAAAATTGTTGCTTTTCAGAATTTTTATATGGAGTTGGAATGAAAATAAGGTGCATTTCAAAATTTTCTGAGACCAGGGCAGACAAATAGCACACTGGAGGTTAAATCGTTCACTAAATAGGGAGCAAGGGAGCTCTAATATAGTTCGCTATGTAGCTAATTGCATTCAATCCAATCTTCCTATCAAAAGTTCAGTTTCAGGCTGCAGATGATGTTTGGACCACTCAACATGTTTGGCACTGGGACAGTGGAAATCAGTACTTGGATTCAGAATTTTTCATGTAAAATTTTTATTTAGCAGTGATTGGATAATGCTGGCCTTTACTTTGAATCTTAATTAATTATGCTAATTTCTGATGAAATGTCTGTAACATTTCAAAAACATGAATAACCAACACTTCTAAAACTTTCTGTAGCTTAATTTTATTTCAAATTTCACAACATAGTCCCACTGTCCACTTATGTGGGCATATATTTTTGGAAAAATATTTGCCATAGATTTTTTTTTCTTCTAAAAGTTATTAGGTTCTAATTATTAGCTGCTAGTTACAAATCATAAAGGGAAATGGAAAATGCACACAGTAGACAAACTTGGGTCTTGGGATGTTAAATAAGAGCAGTAAATAATAATGTAATTTAAATTATTATACAATATGTAACTCAATAAAAATACAATGTACCACATAAAACATAAAAAAATAGCAATAAGACTACCATATAAAACATTAAACATATTACAGACCCATCAAATACTTACAATTAAAGCCCTTCAGCAAATGGATATGTTTTCAAATATATATCCAACATCTACACTTTGGTACTTAATTAATATTTTAATTAAAGTTGGCGTACAAGATTTCTGATTACACCTTCACACTGACAACCAGTACTCTCTACTGGAAGGTTATTTGTTTATTATTTAATTGAGCTGGGTGTAATGCAATCTGCATTACACCCAGCAAACATCTCTCAGTGGAAAAGAAAAGTGATCATTGAACCAAATATCCAGTGTTTGTCATGTCAGAAATCCCTTACCATTAAACTGTGCAGGCCTCTGAGAGTCATAAGACCATAATGAGGCTTATTCAAGAGGCTATTGAGTCAGATAGTCTCTTGAGCTAGAGAGCCTCTAATGCCTTTTATAAGTGATTATGGTCTGTTATAAATCGTTGAGGTTTACTGTATATCACAGCATGTGTTGATCTTGCTACTTACTGATTTATGGTTGCTCATTTAAGACCTGTGAAATCATTTGGCTCGTGCAATTTCTGTCCCATGTTGCCATATTTACTGTTGAATAAGGTAGTTTGGCCAGACCATGTAGAAAAATAGCCAGTTGGGTTTAGTTGCATCCATTAAACATGATTTGCTACTTGCTGGTTGGTCACAGGAAGGAATGTTCTCATTCAAGAGAGCATTTGATTGGCCAAAAATTTGTTTAGTGCAACATGAGTCATCAGTATTTTTGGTTTGTTTTCCCGGAAGAGAAAGACTGTACATTTTGAAAGAATATATCTGCTGATTGTTAATTACATCACTGTATATATTGAATGCATTATGAATGTGAATGTGATCTTGTGTTTTCCAGATTATCGAGTCTTTGGGTATAATGATTTATAAGGCTCTGGATTATGGACTAAAGGAGAATGAGGAGAGAGAACTCAGCCCTCCTCTGGAGCAGCTCATCGACCTCATGACCAACATGGCGGACACGGAGTTAGACCCCTGTCCTGACGAGGGCTACGAGGCTACCGAAGAGGAGGATGAGGGAGAGGAAGAACCCGCAGAAGTCTCCAACATTCGAGGCTACAGTGACATAATGTCGGTAAGTAGTGATACATTTAAAATCAATTCTTGACACAATTTTAAATCTCACACCATTGGCAAAAAGCCACTTTTTGGGACACCCATTTCAGTGATAACTGTCTGGTAGTAGGGACATTTTGTGTGTTGTATTCACCAAATATCACTTACTGCAGCTTTATGAATATTCAAGAATTTAAGAATCAAGAACTAATTGAGAGTATTTGTGGCTTTTGGAAAGCATACATATGGGAAGATCTTTGAAGATGGTGGTACTTACTGAGAAATACTCATACAGCTGGTATTCATTAAACTATTCCCCCCAGGCCCACTTCAATACTGCAATCCACAGAGATCTGTAAAGGCCTTTTAAACTCTTTGTTCAGTTATTCTGAATTACAGTGATATTTGTAATTATGCAAGAATATAAAGCACAGCTATCTGCGTAAAAAAGAATATGGTCAGGCCATGTGTAGACCGATACCAGGCTTTAATGTTTTCTGATATAATTTTTTCAGTGTTAAAATAGTTTCTCCTGTCCCATCTTAATATGCGGAGACAAGTATAAGTAAACCAGAAATGTTACACTTCAGCTTTAAACTATTACGTGCAAACAGGCGGATCTGGTCCAGTACGATAATGGTAATGGTCAGTTTGGGTCACAGTACCTGAGGTATTCTGTAGGGCCTTTTCAGGGCAGGTTAGATAATGCTTGTCCTGTCATGTCTCCCTTTCTGTCATGCCTTCTGTGTTCAGGTCAACCACTGAAATGAACTGTGACATTAGATTTCTCTTGGCTGACTGTGTGCATTTATACAGATATAGAAACAACGAGGACACTAATAGAAGATAGTGTTGTACCAATGAGGCTCGTGCCTCTGCATTTCTTTCATTATGTCAATCTATTTGTTTGGAATGGAAAAGTAAAGGACTTCCTGGAATATTTCTTTAAATTCCTCTTCGTCTTGGTCTCCATAAGTGTTTTGCCCATATTCCATTTTCTTCTAGGGATGCCCAATATATCATTACCATATTTATAATCAGCCTATATTTGTTCATTTTTGATTTTCACTTTTTGATATCAGACAGTGTTGCCTTTTAAACAGACAATTAATGTACAATTAATCAGACAATATCGATTTAAAACTAGTGCTGACTCAACGGGATATATTACGGCAAAGTTATAACCCATTAAAAGCACTATTTAAAAGCACTTAATACCTTTTAAGAGTTGTGTCCCCTTAAAGACCATTCATTCAAGATGAATAGTTGTACATTTTTCATGCTGTACATTATTTTGTTATGATGCCTAAATTCACTTTTATTTATTTGTTTCACATGTTTAATGTGTTTTCATCTTGAAATAGTAATAGAGCTGTTCAGGTTGTAGTCCAAAAACCCAGAAGAGAATTTGCCATGGGTTGATGAGTAATCGCCATTGGATTCATGAGTAAAATAAAGTCTTTGGTAAACAAAACAACACACCGTCATACCTCAAATGGGAATTTTGAAGCCGTATATAATTGCATACTTTAAAAAGAAAAACACACAGCGGCTTCAAAATTCTAATTTGTTGTAAGAAAGTGTGTAATTTATGTTATAGAACAAAACGTCCAAGGATAGGTCAGGTAAAGTTTAACATAGATCTTATTTTTCTCAAAAGTTGAAAACCCCCATTATAAAAACCCATAGGAAAGTCCAGAGGGAACCCATGGTGAATTAGCCTGTTGGGTTTACCTACAAACTGACGTCACTGCTGAACACTGCTCTATATCAGCCATATATCAATGCGCCCCTAATTATTTTTGTCTCACTCCTGTCAGTGTAATGAATACCATCTAAAAATTTTGTCCCATGAGATGTATTCACTTTTCCTTGGCGTAGTCAATATTCTTGTTAAGTGTGATTCTTCAGTGAAACTTGTCAAAGAGACAATGACTCTTCTCTGGGTAAGACATTCCTGAATAGGGCAGAGCACAGGGGCAGGTGTGTGAAAAAATGCCATTAAGCCGGTTGGAGGTGTCTTTAGTCAGCGTAATTGTACATTGTGGATACATGTGACATTTAACTTTAAATTTGCCTGTTTTTTTTGTTTTTTTTACCTGCCAGTCATGCAAGATTTGGGTTTGGCTCTCAGCTATGTAGTAAAACATAATATATCTAATGCAAGGATTAACCTATCAGACTGAGTCAGAAGATGATTTTCTTGAACAAACTCTTTAGAAAAGTTTCAAGGATTAACTTATCAGACAGAGTCGGAAGAAACATATTGTAAAACAGATCCTTTGTAATTAATGTTTTTCATTGACCTAAAGATGCACTTCCCTCCACCGAAACAGATTGAAGTATTTCAGGAAAGAGACTTCTTTACAAACAGGGTAATTCTTTGAGCTGCCAAAGATTATTCATACCTAACTCGCTATCTACTCTAACCAATTTGCTTGTGAATGCGGCAAATCGGTGGAATGACAGGGAGCCCTGCAGTTCATATTTAAAGCAACATTCAAATTAAGAAACATCACCACTTAAAGCCCAGCTGTTATTGTACAATATAATTTTAAGCTGGTGGTCAGAATTAAACAGCACTTTGATTTAGGGATAATACAGTCAGGAGGATCCTGACACAAAGCCAAATAAATACCAGAATAAATAAATAGAAATGAAATATTGATCGAGTTAAAATCATCTTATAATGGGAAAAGAAAGACTGTGGTCTGATATGAGGGACATGAAAGTAGCACAGCTATGTAGAATTCAGTCGCTTGGGAAAATGTCTACCGTAGTTTAGGGGTCATTCAATAAAGATGGATGGATGGATGGATGGTACTCTGCTGTGGCATGATATGTCTCACTGTTTTCTCCTATGTAGCTTTGCACGTCTCACCTCCCCAGCCCGTCAGACGCTCCCAACCACTACCAGGCCGTATGTCGAGCCTTGTACGCGGAGACCAAGGAGCTCCGCACCTTCCTGGAGAAGATCAAGAGTGCCAAAGAGGTAATGACTCTCACATGACTCATGTCTGCTCTAAATCTGTGCCCCTAGTAACACAGTAGTACACCAGATGTTCTCTGCACCATTGAAACCACCAAAACCATTATACTGCAAACACACCGAAATGTAACATACGAGACAACTTAGTGCCATTTTCTTTCTCACGCATATGGGCATTTGTTTACAGGCCATTATTGAAGTTATCTAAGGCTATTTGCCTTATTTTTATTTTAATTACTTGTTTGATGGATTGTCTTTAGTCACAGTATTTCGAGTGTCCTTAGTAATATTGAGGCAAGCCATTAGTATTGCAGGCTGTTTATAATAAATTTAATTAATAATGGTAACAAAGGCGATACATTTTGTGATGCTCGTGTACATATCTAATGATCCGTTTAAGTCTGTGTGAAGTGCCTTGACCAGCACAGTTTTCTTTGGTCTGTTGACGTATTTCCTACTGTAAAATGAAGTTTGGGTGGGAATTTACCATTGCCGTTCTGGTAGCTTGAACCATTCTGGCCATTCTCTGTTGACCTCTCTCATCAACAAGGCGTTTCCATCTGCAGAACTGCCACTCACTGGATGTTTTTTGCTTTTGGCACCATTCTGAGTAAACTGTCCCAGGAGATCAGCAGTAACAGAAATACTCAAACCAGCCCATCTGGCACCAACAATCATGCCACGGTCCAAATCACTGAGATCAAATTTTTGTCCCCCCATTCTGATAGTTGATGTGTACATTAACGGAAGCTCCTGACCCGTATCTGAATGATTTTTATGCATTGTACTGCTGCCATATGATTGGCTAATTAGATAATTGCATGAATATGTATGTGTACAGGTGTACCTAATAAAGTGCTCAGTGAGTGTAGATGACCTTAAAGCTAGTATATTTGGATTTACAGCAGCAAAATGTTTATTTTGATTTAACGGGGTCGTTAAGCATTATATAAGTAAGGGATTATGTACAGTCATTATGTACAGTATGGGTATTATTGCAAAATAAGCCACAACAGGGTGTGAAGGGGTTTAATACGTCATTATTTAAAAAATAAATGAATACATTTACATGCCATATTGATTTCAGTTGAAGTTATTTAATTTTGTGAGAAAAGACATCAGAGTGAAATAAGAAACATGAAACTAGCACATAAATACCTGGAAAAACTGTCAGTTATAATTACATTTAGATAGATAATTAAAGGATACTAAAATATTTGACCACAGAACTGACCAATCAGAATCAAGTGTTCCAGAGTGAGTTTGTTATAGATGAATAGTGCTTTAATTTGGAATGATATGCAAATATTCGTAACTCTTAATTAATTAATGCAAAAATCATCTTAAAACTTTTGCATACAGCGTGGCACTCATGCTTTGCGTTGACTAGAAGTCTTGAACACTGTACAGAGACTGAATGTTCCCATCAAGTCATCCGGGAACTTTTTTGAAGGTATTGTCTCTGACTTTGTATTGTTATCAGATATGAACAGCTTTACCTGCCAATACTTGATGGCATTTCATTATTAAACAGTATGCATTGGACTATGCACCGTCTACAGTACATGCAATGTATTAGTAGGCCTACATACCTCCTTGCAAGGACACAGAATACATATTCAGGATGCATAATATATTACTACATTTCCTTGGGTTATGTAATTCTTGTCAAAGCTTATATGAAGCTGTTCAGAAAATGTAAGAAGATTGCTGTATGATCAGCCCAGTCACACAGGCATGTTTAGCCCTCTTTGGCACAGAATGTTGTTTAATCTGACAAATGTAATCAACACTTTACAATATGAACTTTATTTTAAAGGAATTAATTTGCATTAGCGTGCTTTCTCAAGCTCCTCATTCTACTGTGCTTTCATTAAAGAGTCTTAATCCATGTAGAAACAAGGCACAGAATGGAGATCGTAGGTGGCTCAAGAAGATGTTATCAGGACCCAGTCCTGATTCGAGTGCTATCTGGTCCAAATAGTATAAGATTATAATTAGTGCATCTCAATTCATTGTATGTTTAAAACGGTGCGCCAACGTGTACATTTCTGTTTGCTATTTTTGTGCATTGGTGCATGCTTTTTAGTCTAATATTTCCCATGGCCCCTTGTATTATACAGGATATAATTATTATTATTATTTATTTTTTTTTTTTTTCAGTTTTAGAATATGGTAAAAAAAAGAGAAGGTTTTATTAAATGTATAAAACTACAAGTGAAGTAATAATGAATTTTAATTTAATTTATTTACCGACAATATGCTAATGCTTGCATGCAACAGTATATGGGATAAAAAATTATATAACATAGTAGTATGCCCTAAATAATGGCACACTGTCTTTTTACATACACAAAAGTACTCTACAAAAAAAATTGGGCACACTTACAAATTCTTCATTATAATTTGCATATCCTACACTTTCTGCTCCAACAAAAATGTTATTTATTTATTTTAATGCTGTGAAGAAATTCATGCATGGGCACTATTTATATTCATCTACAAATCTAATTTCAAACATTTAAGCATAAGTCTTTAACTCAAAAGGTTTTTACGATAATAAAAAAAAAAACATATAAGGGTTCTTACAGATGTTTCAAAGTTAAATCCAAGGACATTTCAAGCACATTTTAATTTGTTTTCAAGGACTATGCTCGAGATGTCATTAAAACAAATTCTTTATTTTTCATTTTATTAAAAATATTTTAACCATTCAGTTAATTTTTTTTTTTTATAAAACTCCACTTATTACAAGTAAAACAATGAGCTTCTTTAACTACACATTCTCTGTAACAATTCTTGGTTCATTCATGACAAAATTGATGTGCAATTGTTGTGTGCTCCCTTAAAACACACTTAGCTTTCCAACAAAAGTGAATAACGGTCCATAAACAATAGTCCATATGACTCGCGCTGTGTTTCATGTTTTCTACAACAGATTTATGTGATGAATTGACTGAAATGGCAAATGGGTCATTCTCAAACATTTTTGACTTTCCAACTTACAAAATATATACAAGAGCTAAATTTGGCAGGAAAATGGATATCCAGAAGATGTTTTGCACCCCTTTAATTTAGAATAAAGGATAAGCGGGGAATGTAAAGGGAGAGTGTGGCAATGGGCAGATGGGTAGAGAAGATGTGAAAAGGCAGAATCAGCTGTGCAGTTCCTTTGATCTTAAGCAGACTGAAAAATGCTCTCGCTCCAGAGAATCAGAGAAACCCATGTTTTTTCCTTGTGTTTTCTGATGCAGTACAGATGTATGCTTGTATGAGAGATCAGACCATTTCTTCACAGACATTATAAGGTGTGTGTGTGCGTGCGTGCATTTATGCTAAAGCAGCATCAGGGCAGGGTAACCCCAAAAAGACTCATTTCTAGTTCACTTTCAGTTATTTTGAGCCAGACTGCAAGCTTCCCCGAGGAATTTAAGAAATCCAGCTGGCAGCAAAATAATGATTTATTGTCTTGAACATAAGCCTTATCCTGCCTGCCTATTTTAAATAATCCATACTGTAGGTTATGGTGAAAAAAATCCTAATTCAATCATAGACAGTTTAATTTGTCGTGTGATACTAAATTTCATTAATTATGGTATGAATTCCAAACCGCTCAAATGCCAAGTAAATCCTCAGCTGAAGATGATTGAACAGGTTCTTAGATACTGCAAGCGACAAACTAACTAACACCTTAATAGACAATGAGCTTGTTTTCATGCACACCAATACTCCCAAAAATCACCTTATTGAAAAAATCTGACAAAGCAGGAAACCTGTTTACATGAGAATTGAAATATTCGACTTATTTCCTGCTTTTGATGTCATACCATGAAGAGGCATGCAGACAACACTTGCACACTTGGGATATACCAGTAAGAATGCCAGTAAACGTGATTACATGTAACGTGAAATTTGAGTAATGGGCAAAAATCTACCCCTGAATGGTCGATTGGTTTATTCACAAAGGGATAGTTCACCCAAAAATGAAAATTCTCTTATCAGTTATTTATCCTCATGCTATCCCAGATGTATATGACTTACTTCTAAACACAGACAAAGATTTTAAGAAAAATATCTCCGCTCTGTAGGTCCATACAATGCAAGTGAATGGTGATCAGGCTTTGAAGCTCCATGAAGCAGATCAAGTCAGCATAATAGTAATCCATACGACTCCAGTGGTTTAATCAATGTCTTCTGATGCAATCCAGCTGGTTTTGGGTCTGAGCAGACCATAATGTAATTCTTTTTTCACTGTACATCTTGACAGCAGTCTCCTTGCCAATCATGATTTCGAGCTTGATTACTCTTCCTATACCGCCATCTAGAGCTCTGCGTATACATCAAGCTCTAGAAAGTCATGATTGTGCCTAGAGACTGCAATAGCAAGATGTAAAGTGAAAAAGGAGTTACATTTTGGTCTGTTCTCACCCAAAACCAACTGGATAACTATGGAAGACATTGATTAAACCACTGGAGTCATATGGATTACTTCTGTGCTGACTTGAACTCCTTTTTGGAGCTTCAATGGCCTGATCACCATTCAGTTGCAATGTATGGACCTACAGAGCTGAGATATTCTTCTCAAAATCTTCGTTTGTATTTTGCAGAAGAAAGTAAGTCATACACATCTGAGATGGCATGAGGGTGAGTAAATGATGAGTGAATTTTCATTTTTGGGAGAACTATTAATTTAATGAAAGCCATTTAATGCATTTACATGTATATACATGCTGTCGGTTTATTAAGCATAATGTGCTTAAAGTGTAAGAGTATAAATTTAAATGTGCTTAATGTCTACCATTGATGCAGTTGTCCCAACATCAACCCATGTGCGGACGCGGCCCTTTATCGGTGGATGGCAGCAGTGCAGACAGTTAAAGGCTACATTAGCTGCTTATTGATAATGCCTTAGCATTGATGACTCAATGCTGGCCTGCACGCTTGGACATACTCTCACATGAAAATGAATCGATTTACAAACAACCAGACCCATGATGGATAAAACGACATTGACTTTTTGGATTTGCCCTCAAGCTGAGAACATTCTAGGGCATTCTAGGTCTCTAATTGATAGATGCACTCGCATACATTGTGTGGCTTACATCTGAAGTTTTTTTCTTGGTTTGTTTTCCAGAATTTGCGGCGAATGGAAGGAGAAACTCCAGAGGAACCCGTCAGAGATCTGAACGAGCTGCAGAATGCTGACTGGGTAATACCTGGAACCAATCCATCAAGCCCATGCTCCATGAGCATAAATCAGACCGAATATATTATGATTGTGAACTGTTAAGAGGGTAAATTGGTTCAGAATAGTCATAAGATAGTATTTTTTTAACTGGTTTTTCTTCAAGATCCAGATTTTCCATAGTAAATGCCTCACTGTAACCATGATTTTTGCTCTTTTTTTTTTTTTTTTTCCCTGGAAAAAGTCTAAAAAAATGTTTGTGGTAATCAACAGTATGCCACAAATGTTGTCGATTAGGCTTAACTTGAAACTGATACCGGAATATTCCTTTAACATGACATAGGAAATGTACAATGTTTTAAATGCAAAAGCAGCAGAAGTGTAATTTACCAGCCTAACACATGGAACAAACACTGGGCAAAATGTTGTATTAATGTTAGCTATATTACCACGTTAGTCAAGTAACTGATGTTGTCCCAACATCAACCTATGTGTGGACGCGGCCCTTTATCAGTGGATGGCAGCAGTGCAGACAGTTAAAGGCTGCATTAGCTGCTTATTGATAATGCCTTAGCATTGATGACTCAATGCTGGCCTGCACGCTTGGACATACTCTCACATGAAAATGAATCGATTTACAAACAACCAGACCCATGATGGATAAAACGACATTGACTTTTTTGCATTTGCCCTCAAGCTGAGAACATTCTAGGGCATTCTAGGTCTCTAATTGCGCCAGATAATGTAAAGATTGATTGGACGCAAGACCTTAGACAAGTTGCTTTATTATGCAATCCTAACTATGCAAAACTAGCCTATATGGTTAGTTGCATTTTATTATTTGCAATTATCATACATTTTTTTCACATTGTTGACAACTCCATCAGAACAGACTTGCAACCCATTTGTTGGTTGCCACCCACCGGTTGAAAACCTTTGTTATTGGCCATGGCCAAATACATGTTTTGTGTGTATTCCACAGGCACGGTTCTGGGTGCAGGTAATGAGAGACCTTAGACACGGCGTGAAACTAAAGAAGGTACAGGAGCGTCAGTACAACTTTCTACCCTTTGAATATCAGCTTACACCTTACGAGATGCTCATGGACGACATCCGCTCCAAACGCTACAAACTACGCAAAGTCATGGTGAGTGTGTGTGTGTGTGTGTGTGTGTGCGCGTGTATTAACAAATCTTACCATGGTGAAACCTAGGTTGATGAATATCTAGAATCTTAAGAATTAATTTGTTTATGAAAGCATGAACTTATAATAACTCATAATATTATACAACAGTTAGTTCTGGTTATCTAATTTGATCGGACAAACGATGTTCCAAGAGTGCTGATATTTAATATAACAGGACTGGAACTTTTCACTGTTTGTATGACTCCACACTTCTGCATTTGCTATGTTCACGTGCCACGCAATGCTTGATCCTGCTTTGGCTTCTTTTATGCAGCAAAAAAAAAATAATAACCCATATTGTGTAAGTTACTCAATGTTAGCAGAATGTTATTGTAGAAATGCAATACTCTCAGTCGTGCTGTTATACTGAATATCAGTATGGCTGTGATTTGCTCTTAATACCAAAGGAATTAATACCAATGCTCTTAAAAGGGTGATTCTCCCAAAACCTATCAAGAAAATGTTCTGGTCCTAACTTACTCCAAAATCAAAAGAAACAAACAAGAAATTATATTTTGCATATAGAAAATGAAAACAATGTAAATAGTAAAAGTAAAAAGTCCAGACGCATTACTATAATGTTCTTGGTGCTTAAATGTGCTTAAGTGTCCTGAAAATAATGCCATAATGTAAAAAATCTTAATCATCCTAATTGCAGGCATTGTAGGTATTTCTACAGTATATGCAAAATAACATTTCATTCTTTTTATTTTTATTTGACCCTGACATTTTCTTTGTAGGTTTTATGAGAGTCATCCAATACCGTTGAAAAAGTTGCTATTTTTCCCAGTTTTGGTATCAACTTGGGACTTAAGTACTGGTAATCTTGACTCCCAAACTACCATGCCTAGTTCTGGAAATAAAAAAATGTATTTGCTTGTTTTTGCATCACAAATGTCCGCTAGTATAATTTTCGAACATTAAGCAAGCTGGAATTTTAGAAATTCGCTATTGTACTTGCAGTGAACTCAGGCTTTTGTAAATACAAAATGAGCATTTTGTCATGTCAGCCTTTTTATGAACATCCACCAGCAAATGATGATTTTCCCAGAACCAACATGAATCACTGTTTATCCCTTTGTGAGACCGGCAGTACAGTTGCACAGTTCAATTCACTTTTATTGTGCTTTGTTACAGAGATCATAACCCATAACAATGTTTACTTTGCCAATCACACAATGACCATAGTTTATTTTTGAAACGGGAAGGTTTCTATAGGGTTTCGCTAAATCAAAGGAATGTCAGTAGACAGTGCTGGGGGTTATAGTTTGTGTTTAGAAATAGCTCTTGCATGATAGGCCAGCTTAAACTGAGGAAATAGGTCAACTTTTGTTCACCTCGCACACCTTTGACTATGGTTTTTAACACGTAGGTATTTGCACGAAGCTGTCATTGATTCCTGTCATTTTTTAGACAGGACACACGTCTGCAATTCATCCGTCACATTGTTTTGTGAAGAAAAGTCACATTGCAGACTGCTCTGACTTTGTTGGGCAGGAGGTGATATGATTTTTTTACACATTCAAGACTGCATTTTATTTCCATGTCAAACAGGTTTTAGAGTTCACTGGCGACATGTGCTAATTGTAAAGACCCTGTCTGATCTTTGACCTCTGTTCTGCCTCTCATTGCTGCAGGTGAATGGTAATATACCTCCAAGGTTAAAGAAGAGTGCTCACGAGATCATACTAGAGTTCATTCGATCCAGACCTCCACTGAATCCTGTGAGCATTAGAACACACACACACAAACACACTTATTCATTTTGGTTATCACTATCTGTATATGATGATATGTGTACAAGAATAACATTAAAACACCCCTTTTTTTTTTGGTACTTAGTTTTATGACTATTTCCCAGGCCCTTAGAATTAAACGGTCAATTTTGGCTGTTTGCCTTTTTAAGAAACGCTCCCTTCGCAAGTGAAATGAGAAATAGCGCTGACTGAGTGCTTTTTCGGATCTGTTCACACTAATAATTTCTAATATACGGCTTGCGGGTTGGTTGTCGTGTCAGTATATCATTGTTTACTGCCCCATCTTTCAATAAAAGCCTCTTTGCAAAGCCTTCATTGCATTGTGAAATCATAAAACAATCTGTGCTAAAATGTGCCACAGAAACTGTTAAGATCAGACTGAAATGATCAGGGATCTTGTTGAAAAACTGTCCCACGTATCATTGTTTGTTCTTCTGGTGTTTAGGAATAACAGCATCTATCTGACTTTTTTTTTCATTTGTCCTAATCCTGACCAGGCAGGCCAAGTTTCATCATGATATACCTTTAATACAAATGTTATCATAAAAATACACTCTTCAGATGTGTTACTAAAGTGACCTGTTGATCAATGTGTATTTGTACATGTGCGTTAAGGTTTCTGCTCGTAAGCTGAAGCCTCATCCTCCAAGACCTCCAAGTCTTCATGAGCGAATCCTGGAAGAGATCAGGTCGGAGAGAAAGCTCAGACCTGTCTCACCTGATATGATCCGAAGGAGTCGGCTTGGTAAGTATACTTTCACACACTCAATCTGATAAACACACAGACACTTCAATGCACAGTATATAGCTGGGCTACATCCATTTTCTCAGTCACTCAACATATACAGTGGGGTCCAAAAATCTGAGACCACTTGTGAAAATGCTTCTATTCTATATTGTTTTTCTGATGTATTACAGAAAATATTATTATTTCAAAATATATTATCAGCAGAACAATTTGAGTGAGAAGTTTAATTGTCATATGTACATGACAGCATGCACTCGAGATGGCATGGACTGATCCATGTTATCTCGGCATGATTTGAGAATGTTTCCAAATTGTGTGCTTCAATGGAAGCAGATTTTCAGTATGGTCTGACGTTTTGTCTCCACTGTATGTCATTTAAACATTGCATAACAGAAAACGCATCTTAGTCCATGTATATTATTCTCTGGAACAAAACAAATATTTTTGCCCAAATGCGTTCTATCCAAGTAGTATACTCCATTATTCCTATTAAAATGCCTTGCATTTACACTCAAATATCCACACATCCTAAATATTAAATATGTCAGTCATGTGGAAGGAGGTGAGCATGTGAAAATGCCTTCAGCCAGAGAGAGAGAGATTCACTTAAGGTCATATCAGACAGCAGTGTAGAAATGCATGGCTGCTTTTGTGTCCTCTAACATGAATATCTGTGATACAGCCTTGTATCTGTTCTCCTAACTCAAACTCTATGCTGACATTTTATTTGTGACTTTATATCTGTAAGGTCCTCGCCTTGAAATGATATGTTTTTAAAAATGTAATGATCTGTATTGTTACATTACATTAGATTAATATACTGTACATCCATACCATTGACATTTACAAGGTTAAAGGAAGTACCTAGTCTTACTAGTGGATTTGCACAGAGGTTTCATACGTTTTGTGGTATTTTTTTTTTTTTAAGATTCCGTGTGGTTCAGCTTCAACTGAAGCTGAATGTGCACGTACACAAATCTTTAGTCTTTTTGTGTGGAACATTGTATAATTATACAAGTACTGATCTGGTAATCATAATATCTGACAGATGCATTGTGAACGGTGGATAAATATCCCAGATTTAGGTCTTAAAGGTTTTAAGGGATGTATGCTTTGGTTTTGTGGTAAAAAGAGTCTGTTGTTTTCTCCATCTGCTTAAAGAGGCAAAGTTCAGCATCTACATCCTATAAACCTTTAAACCCTGAAGTAGATTATCATACATGGAGATCTATGTTTTACGTAAATAGTTGTTTGACTCTACTTCATTGTATTATTATTTGTTTGTTTTTTTTGTGGATTTTCTCCCCAATTTGTAATGCCCAATTCCCAATGCTCTCTAAGTCCTCGTGGTGGTGTAGTGACTCGCCTCGTTCCGGGTGGCGGAGGACGAATCATGCCTCCATGTCTGAGACAGTCAATCCACACATCTTATCATGTGGATTGTTGAACGCGTTACCGCGGAGACATGGCATGTGTGGAGGCTTCACGTTATTCTCCGTGGCATCCACGCACAACTCACCACTGAGAGCGAGAACCACATTATAGTGACCACGACCCCTCCCTAGCAACCAGGCCAATTTGGTTGTTTAGGAGACCTGGCTGGAGTCACTCAGCATGCCCTGGATTCAAACTCATGACTCCAGGGGTGGTAGTCAGCGTCTTTACTCGCTGAGCTACCCAGGCCCCCACTTCATTGTATTATTAAAGATGTTCTCCAGATTTTTCCTTATAATTAACAGTCTAAGCAGTAAAGTGGTTGTCTGGTAAAAAAATGTAAGAACAAATGAAATGTTTAACCTTATTTAATCCTAAAATAAAGCACTGGTAGTTAAAATATTTTATTGTAAACCGTTGTTGTGTGAACATGTTACGTACTAAACTGTATGTTATCTATCTTAAGACATATCTGAGACATGCTTAAGATTGTCTGTTGTCTGATGAGTTTATTTATTCTTCTCCCTCTCTCTCTTCACCCATAACCTCTGCCTCTCTCTCACAGTAATGCGCCCACTTAGCATGTCTATCAGTTTTGACTCATCAGGTAAAGACTTCACTGTGGCTTACTGCTGTCAGTTCACTGACTCTGGCTTCTGTGGTTGTGCCAGATAGTCGCTACTACCCATGTCACGTTCCTTTGGTGATTGGAAGACTTTGCTTCAGGGTCGTGACATTGAACTTGATAGTCCTCAGAGGAGGAAGGGGACAAGGCAGTGCATCCTGCCTTAAATAAATCCCCCTTACATTATTAAGATTGCGAGACTGTTCAGTCCATGGTAATGTTCTTTGAACGCAGCTTACTTGGTTAGCCAGAGTAAGTTTGAGATTACTTGGCATATCCCTTTCTGTTCTTTGATGCAAGCTTAAAATTTTCAGCTATGTCATCATTACAGCATATCTGACTTCTCAGACATGCTTGCTGGTAGGGTATCTACAGTATAGCTTAACATAGCCCTTTCTGAAAGTTTAATCTGAAACTTATCTGGCTAACCATGTTCGCTACATTCATTAAACAGGACCCAGGTCTGATATCGGCATTCAATTCAGAGCATCTGATGTCAAGAAATAATAAAAACGTTTCTTTTTTTAGTCAAATCCATTTCATTATGAAATTGGATTTTAGGGATAATTTTTCCAAAATTTGTATCATATACATTTACAGTATCTGATTATGATGGGTAGATAAATGTTCTGGATTTTCATTATTAATTTTATTTAATACATTGTATTAAATTAAGCTCAATCAACAGCATTTGTTGATAACCATGTTGATAATCATAAAAATAATTTGACTCAAAAATTGAGGTTGCACAGGGGAAATCTAGGGGGGCAACACAACCACCCACCCCCCCACCCCCCAGACTCGGCATGATTTTACAAATTACTCATTCGTGTCAAATACAATACGCTGTATACTCTACTTTATAGTTATTGTAAATCAGTAGCTTCTACCTAGTCAGACGTCACGTGTCCAGCCTCCAAGGCACAGTTTTCCTGGCTGTTTGCACTGGACTTTCCTCTATAATCCTCCTGCTGTTATTTCCCTCCACCATCTTAACCCACTAATCCTTTGTCAAGTATGGCTGCTGCTTTTGTGTAGCTACACTGTGTTTGTGCTTGTCTGTGCTGATATCACATTCCCAAAATGATCTTCACAGCTCCTAATTGGTTAACCAGTACCTTTGGTTGAGCTATTGATGTTAAGAGAGAGTGGTTTATAGTCAAATATTGTCTTGGGCTTGTGCTGTTGTTGACTGAGGGATCATATTGAAAAATATGTTCCTTTCTAGGCGCAGGCAAAAGCATGAGCACTCCACAGGACTTGTTCCGAAGCTCAGGTAAAGTATTCCTGACGCTAGCATGACTGTCACATCGCTCAGTGTGAGAGAGCTTGTGTATGAATCAAATGCATCAAACTTACGTGAGTGGGCGAAAATCCAGAGCTCACAAAAAACTTTTTTGTTTGTAGATGAGGATTAGTCTAGTTTAAGAGGACTTGTATAACTCAGTCTGCAGGCATCAATATTTAATATGCTGCAAAGTTTATTTGTATACTTTATCTCTGTCCTATAAATATATCAGTTGAGATTTAAATGATGAGGAATAAATTCAATTTTTTTACATAGTAGGCCTACAGGTATTTTTGTTTTCATAATATATAAATACAGGCAAGTATTTTGCTGCGTTAAAACACTCAAGAATGTAGCCAAGTATTAAAAATTGAGGGGTAAATGTCAAAGTTTATGTATTATGAAAGGGCTATTGTACAGTCAGCCGCTTGTTATCACAATATAAACACCGACAAGGTGTTTAGGACCCCGACACAAAGCTGAGTGAAGCTATAACAACTGGCTGACTGTACATTATCACACTTATTACCCGGCTGCTAACCAGATAAATAAATAAATGGACATGAAATATTGATTTGCATTTAAATTATGTTTGATGTGAGTAGAACAAAATTGCTGAACAGGTAAATTCCACCTCCCTAGTTTATTTTGCGAAAATGACCATCTGACTGCTTGTTATCCAGCTTATTTCAAGGCTACTTGTCAAAAAAATAAGTAAAAGGACATGAAATATTTATTTGCATTGAAATTATGGTATAATGTGAGAAACAGCAGAATTCCACCTCCAGTTTGGACTGGAGTTCTTTTGGTGTTTATTTAGCGAAAATGACTTGTTGCCATTATCCATCTAATTACAAATCTGCTTGCCAGATGAATAAGTAAATGGACATGAAACATTGATGTGAGTTGAAATAATTGTATTAGTTTATTTGTAGCAGACTCGCAGTACCCCAATAACTGGTCTGACATGAATGAATCCCTTGACGTGCGGTTATTACTCAGAAATATAAGACCACTAGATGGTGCCATTGATCAATCAGAATCGAGAATTCCTGAGAGCCGTGTTATCAGTACAGTATAAGGGCATGTCAGTTATAGTATAGTATGAATAACCGGTTGGTTTTGCAGTTGGTCTTGCAATTGTAATTGAATCTCAAATTACAGTGGTCCATTGTATTCTCTTTCATTTGTTTTATGAATGAGGCTCCATTATACAATGTCATATAGGTCTATGAGATTATCTAGTGTCTGGTATTCTTTGCTCTCGTGCCAGAGATCTTCATTTAAACTGCAAGCCTGATTGGTTTGCACCATTATGTGAGTAATGGCTTTTTTTCAGTCACAGAATTCAAACTTAATAGTGTTTTATTGACTTGATTTTCCTGAATTACAATGTGTACCCTTGTTTTCATTGCTGTGGACATCAATGTTATGTAAGAAATCAATCACTAAATTCTACAGTGTAGAGTCACTCTTTGGTCTGAAGCCATCTGTTACTATAAAAGTATTGTTATTATGTTTAATTATTATTACATTTATTATAAATGTATTATAAATATTACTATGTGAAGCATTTGGCATTGGGCAGAGTCCAATAACTTCCAACAGCTTTTGTTGTGATGTCTTAAGGCTTCGTATTAAATTAAAATGTGAATTTTTGGAAAGGCATTTTGGTCTTTAGGATTTTTGATGTCTTATATGTATCTATGATGTCCATCCTCAAACAGACTTCCCTGATGGACCCCGAAAGTTAGCCGTCAGCAATCAGTCTCTGGCCAATGGCATTTCACCAGCTCACAGCCCCAATATCGGCGTGGCCGTAGGGCAACCGGTTTCCCAGAGGAAGCGATTGCTCAAGGCACCAATGCTGGCCGAGCTGGATAGCTCTGACTCTGATGTGAGTGTATTTTTTTGTTGTACTTGCTATTTCTGTTGTAGCCACAAAAGAGCAAGAACTGTCAAAATGTTGAACAAGATACTTTACAGGCGAACAGCCTGGAACAGTTCCCAATGTGGTGATAGTAATGGCCTCTTTTCATACTCCAGGAGGACACAACCACTCGGAAGTCAGACAGCAGTTCCAGCCTATCCACCTCAATGTTGGAGGACACGTCTCCAGAGTCCATCATGGGCAAAAAGAGTAAGAGACATCATTAAATATCCAGAACTTTCTATTGATGGAACAATCAAAAACTTGTCACTAACCCCATTTCCCTCTAATTTTCATTCTTGCTGAGGAAAATATTTGTCCAATTAGTTTGGCCATGCATTGAGCTTGAAATCTGCACTGTCCTATGATGCAGTGGTTATCTTGCATTTTAATCAGTGTTAGGGGTCATTCACACCAAATGTGTTTTTGCATCCATGCACGTGTTTTTCAATCGTTTTCCTATGTATACGCTAGACGGACATCTTTGACTGCTCAGGAGCACTGTGTTTTTTTTAGACGCCATGTCAAATTGAACTTCAACTTTTAAAAGACACTTAGTGTCCTGTTCTATTTGTTGTGCTAAAATTTGCTTATTTGGCACAAGAACACATTTGGCCTGTGTATTTCTGCACACAAGTTTTTCCACAGCTTCAGTTCCATGCTAAAAATCAACAGAATCATGGATGGACTCCAGTTGAAACGCTGCTTAAATTTTTGAATCTGCTTTCTGCATGTTTTTTTTTTCTGCCTGCACTAAAGAGAACAATGGAATTGCATGGCCATGCATATTCACAGCTTAGAGGGGACATTGGCACTGACCAATCAATTCATCTTTTTTTTTTTTTTTTTTTTTTCTATATTTTGTTTCTCCCAGCTCCCCCTCAGTTCCTGCCCATATCCTCCACCCCTCAACCTGAAAAGCGTATCGCCCCACAGAGGAGACACTCCATAGAGAAGGAAGCTCCCACCAGCGTTCGGCCTTTCCTTCCTCCATCTCGCCAGAACTCCAAATCTCTGGTACGACCTTCAATAACTGCAAAACAAACTAACCTTTTTTATTACAGAGCAGTTTGTTTTTGACTTGTTGCCTGAAAGCTGCTGAAGGACAATCATGTCTGCTGGTTGATGTAGACCCAGGACAGTAAATAAGAGTAATTTAGTGTAGTCAAATGGCTGCAGGCTGTGGTCACACTTAGCTGAACTGAGTCTTGTGAAAAGATCATTCGATTCTCAGGATTCAATGTAGTGCAGCAGTCACAGTGAGTGTGGTGATATAAAGTTAAAGGAAAACGTGTGCTTTCATTTTCAACCCAGAAGCCCAATTAAATGTAACTTAAAGGGATAGTTCACCCAAAAATTAAAATTCTCTCATTTACTCACCCATATGCCATCCCAGATGTGTGTGTTATTCTTTCTTCTGCTGAACACAAATGAAGATTGTTAGAAGAATATTTCAGCTTTGTTGATCCTTTCAATGGAAGTGAATGGTGTCCAGAAATCTGAAGGTTCAAACTCCACATAAATGCAGCATAAAATTAATCCATACATCTCCAGTGGAGTTACAGATATTTAAGTCATTTTTTACTATAAATCTCCACTTTCACTCTCATGACATGAGGGTGAGTAAATGGTGAGAGAATTAAAATTTTTGGGTGAACTATCCCTTTAACTAGATCTCGTATAGCGCTTTATCTTTTATCTTTATATTTGTCAGATGGCGCATCACAGTAACTGACGAACAGTAATTGTGAAACATTTGGTCTTTGAACGGTTGTAAATTTTACAATCAGAGACCTTATACAAGAAATTATTTTAAAACAGGTATAAATAGAGTTGTACTACAGAGTCATAGCAGTACAAATAAGGGCTGTAATTGATCTGCTTTACTTTCCTGCTTTGCACTGAAGCTGCGTTCCGACAACAAGGTAAATCACAAAATCTACATTTTCATACACAGATGATTTTTTTGGAAGATCCATTTCATCATTGTTACATCTGCTGTTTGAGCTGGCTTTTTCAGTAACCCAACAAGGCACTTGCTTAATGTGAGCATGTTGCACAGTGTTGCATGGCCAGTATGGAAAGCTATTGAGGGAACCGGCCCACACTATAATCAGTTCACTTAGACGTCATCACCGTAAATGAATTTATGATCTTAACGGAACTGTGCTCTGCAAACTTCTTCCTTCTTCCTTCATCATTCAAAAAGAGGGTCAAAGATTAATATAAGTCACTGAAGATTAATATAAGTAATTGAAGATTAAGTAGGGGATAATGTGCAGTCATCTGGTCTTTGTTGTAATATATATCCCAACAAGGTGAATAAAACCTCATGTGCTTTGTTTTACGTTAATGACTAACTGATTGTACATTGTCACACCTATTACAATGCTACTTTATAAATAAATAAATAAAAGGACATGAAATAGAGATTTGAGTTGAAATGTCTTTATTATGTCATAAGAAAGAGACATGACATTCGTTGCTTGGGACAATGGTCAATTATACATTTTAGCAGATATTATACTATAATATTTGACCACAGTATAATGCGATTGACCAATCAGAATCAAGTATTCCATACTAGAATAAGGTGATGATAATAACAAATAAATAAATGTAGTATTTATATATAGTGTATTACCAGCTTGAAGTTGTCCCTCACATTTTCCAATATTTAGCATTTTGAAAAAAAGCTAACCTTTTCAATAATATTTTTATAATACTATTTTAATACTTCTTATCATACCTTTCCCTTAACTACTTAATTTTACTCTTCAACTGTCCTACAGTATTTCCTTTCTCGTAACAGTATTGTGTACAGTATCCTACAGTATTGTGTACAGTATCCTACAGTATTGTGTTTCATGCTATTAAAAATGACTTTTTAATACAGTCAGGTTAGCTTCATTTGGGGTGCACCATTTTTTTTACTGATTTATTTTCAGTTTGTTTATGTAAATACAAATAAACAGCTGCTAGATTTTGACAAACACAAATAACTTCCCTGTTGTTGTTTTCTTGGATGGTTAGGCTCGAGCATTAGGCAGTGGTCGTGTGGTATGTCCCATCAAACAAATCAAACTACTTATTATTAATACTGGGATACAAGGTGCATAAAAGCCAATATGAGTCGCTTGACCTGATTACATGAAGATTTTGTTATAAGGTGACTTTTAGAGATGTAAATTGGCTTTTATGCATGCTTGCTTCAGTATGCCATATTTAAGTGCATATGAGAAAGAACTAGCATTTGGGTGCTATACATTGTTAAATGCATGTTTTGCATATTGCTTTACCAGTTGTGGTGAAACTTGCATTGCAGAAAGTTTAACATTCCATTTTACATTTACATTAATGCATTTGGCTATACTGTTTTTCTAAAGCGACTGCATCTATACATTTTATCAGTGTGTTCCTTGGGAATCGAACCCATGACCTTGGTGTTGCTAGCACCATGCTTTACTAATTGAGCTACAGAAACATTTAATTCTTCATATTAATGAATTAAATGTTCTGCTCTATCTCCATCATCATTTTGTTGTGGATTTTGTGTGTTGTGTTTGGTAGAGGGTGTAACCAGAGATCTAGATTTCAGATCTAGCATGAACGTTTTGGTTTTACATCCATTTTTAGCAATCCATCATTATGAGCATATACCATCATGTGAACACGTGGCATGTTTAAATGTACAGTGTGTCCTTTGGGATGTTTGTGATGTTGGAATGTGATGTGTTTATTCCAGGAGGAATTCTGTTACCCTGTTGAGTGTCTTACTCTGACTGTAGAGGAAGTGATGCACATCAGACAGGTTCTGGTTAAAGCAGAGCTGGAGAAATTCCAGCAGTATAAAGACATCTATAATGCGCTAAAGAAAGGAAAGGTAAGCCATTTAAATGAACTAAACGTACACTCAACTACATGCAATAGCTCTGTTCTAAAACCTAGCAAGCCGCACTGCTGACTACTGTCTACATAGGCAGCTACTGGAATCTCATTAGTAACTGATTTGGAACGCTGTACTGTACATAGTCAGCAACTCTGTGCATCACAAAAACAACTCGCATTAAAGGAATGTTCCGGGATCGCTAAAAGTTCAGCTCAATTTGCAGCATTTGTGGCGTAATGTTGATTAGCACAAAAGATAAAATTGGCTCGTCCTTTTCTTAAAAAAAAAAAAAGCAGCAGCAAAAATCGAGGTTACGGTTAGACACTTACAATGGATGTTAATGTGGCCAGTTTATTGAGAGTTTAAGGCAGAAATGTTATTTGATCTGTAAAGTTGTTAAAATCATAATTTGTACAGTTATTTTAGGGTTTGGTGACATTACATCATCATCGCAATGAAGTTGTAAAATTGTCTAGATTGGGTTACTTTAGCCCACTAAAATCATCTTAACACTCATGTTGTTTACATCTTGTGACTATACTTTTGAAACAGTGAGTATTTTAATGTTTACAGATTGGCCCCATTCACTTCCATTGTAAGTTGATCCCTGCAACCAAGATTTTAGCTTTTTTTCCAAAGAAAAGGAGGGACAAGACAAAATAAATATTTGTGATAATCAACATTATGCCACAAACGCTGCTGGTTGAGCTGAACTTGTACTGAACCTGAAATATTCCTTTAAGCGCTTGCTAAATGATTAAATGTAAAAGTAAAAAATAACTATGTAAAAACGTATGTACACTGCCTACTTTTCTGGAACAGCCTTCATGTTGGGAAGGTGTCTGTGATGCCTTAAAATGCTGTCTAGGTAGGCAGCTAACTAGGTTTCAGCTCAACAGAGCTGAGAATTGTGCAAGCTGTCTTTGCCTGATTTTAGACAATAAGCGTATAATTTTGTAACCTCCCCTGTCAGCTTTGCTTCTCATGTCGGACGAAGAAGTTCTCCCTTTTCACCTGGTCCTACACCTGTCAGTTCTGTAAGAGGTATGTGGAGCTTTTTATTTCTGACTTTCAATAAGGAACACACAAAGTGCAGTTGTATAATTGCTGTTGTTCTTTGTTTTCCTTCTTACAGGCCTGTTTGTTCACAGTGTTGTAAGAAGGTAAATGTGATGTCCATTAGTAGCTTATTGCTACTTTTGCATTAAAATAAGTTGAATATAATGTACAGGACATTTATCTGTTTGCAAATGACATCATGTCCTCTTATCTCAGATGAAGATGCCTTCCAAGCCCCATGCCAGCCTTCCCATCTCCTCTCTGGGCCCCAGCATTTTGCCCAAAAAGGATTCAGCAGCATCAGCTAAAACAGAGAAGACCTTTTCTACATCCGGCCACAACCATAACAGCCTTCATCGTTCCATGTCCAGGTAAGCACAACAGCACTTGCATCACTATAATTGCTGAGGGCATTTGTATTATTATCATTTAATTTTCAAGGAATTACATTATTTGTTTCATGGTGATGCATAGGGCATTCTGTATAGGTTGGCAGCAGTGACTATTTTGACATGGACACCAGAAAGTGCCGTATTGCATGAAAACAGCATACTGGTTTATTTGCACTGTATAAGCGGCGTACTCTTTACTCCCATAGACATGTGGCTCCGTCATTAAGCCGTTTTCCCCACAGCAACGTAAATTCCCAGTGAGGCTCGTGTGAAAAACAAACATGGTATCTGAAGAAGACTTCTCTATTTTATTCCCCGTTGCTTATTAATTTTCCAGATATTCCAGAGTTGTTTCTGTGTTTGTTTCCTTAACTTTCTATAACAAATTGCGCTGTATTAGTGGGGTAAATCTCCGGGATCCCCCCAATGTACGAATACATATACTGTACGCAAATGTGAGGGACCGTCGATATTTTACAGTGATGTTTATAAATGTGTGTAGTTTATAGTTCATGTGCTTTTCCCGCTGTACTCCCACAAATGTTGGATTCTTTCTGCTTTGTTGACTTATTTTTGGGCTCAATATGACATTTGTTATCCGGTCTGTTCATGCATATAAGCACTCATCAAAAACAATGTTAGAACGCCACTTTTGTGTTTACATGACCACATGCCGCTGCGTTCTCCGGGAGAAACCTTGGTGTGTTAAACTGCTTTCTCGTAATCCCTTAAACGCAGTAAGGAAATCAGCATTCTTGTTTACATGACGTTTCAGATGTTGCCTTCTGCAAAAACCCTGGAATAAACCGTTTTCTTTAGTCCATGTAAACATGGTTGGTGTCAAATTGAATTTTATATTAAAGGAATGCGCAGAGTGCTGGATGGTGCTATAGGAAGTGTAATCTATCTTGAAATCATGATCGATTAGATTAGACATCAGAAGACATGGATATAACCACTGGGGTCTTATGGATTACTTTTATGCTGCCTTTATGTTTTTTGAAGCTTCAAAGATTTGATCTCCATTCCGTTCCATTGTAAGGATCTACAGAGCTGAAATATTCTAACTAAACTAAACTCGAACTAAATCAGCTGTTCCACAAAAAAAAAGAAAATGTTCCCCATTAATTTCTGACCTTGGTTGGCAGTAAGATTGTTTCTTGTAATGATCCCTTTCAGACTGTCCAAACACGGTGAGCGCTCATCCTCCAAAGACGAGTTGGAGCTGCCTGAGCAGTTCACCGAGGACTGGAGCACCATGGAGGTCTGCGTGGACTGCAAGAAATTCATTAATGACATCATCAGCAACAGCAGGCGCAACCAGTCCACCAAACGTGCCCGTCTGCATCGCAGGACCCACTCCGTCTACATGTCCTCTACCAGTTCTTCCAACTACAAGCCATCTGAACGGACAATAAAAGAAATTTAGGATGATTATGACCTGTCTCTTAACCCTGCACTCAGTGACCGCTGTCTTAACAGATCCAAAATGCTTGGAACTCTATTGGTGTGGTCCTCTTTTTAAAATGGCCCTGTTTATACTGTTCTCACCTGTCACAAATGCTTCTGTCATGGTGGCCAGAAAATCTACTGAAAGTGCCATAGAGGGTTTTTGTTACGTATGACAGTATGGCCACTGTTAGTTTTGTCACGTACCTTCAATACCGCTCCTCTTCCATTTAAAAAGTGCCAGAGGTGAAGGAATAAAGCCGTCCCTCTTCTAGCATGAGCCCTTAGGCACTAGCTTTCTCAGGAAACATAGGTTTCATTTGTAATCCAAGCTTTGGAATGTAGTTTAAGACTTAAAACTTGTTTCAACTGGCCCTCTCCATGGCAAAGATGTACCTGGATTAACACCGAATGGTATGAGGATAAGAAAAGAGCTGTTTAGAGATTAATTAGTGTAAAAAAAACGAAGAAAGAAACGTAAGGCTGCTTTGAGCACTACAAGGCCTGAATGTTCATTTTTCAATATAGAAAACTGGAACTCTGCAGTTGTATGTAAATAGTAAGCTGAATGATCAGCCTAAATGTTATAGATGTAAATAGGCATCCACTTCTGGTTTACTTTCTCATCTTAGGAAGGACTTGTCGATCGCTGGAAGACAAAGAGACACTGTAATTAATGCCGCAACAATTCAAGATTAAGTCTTACCAAATGTTTTTCTTATTGTTCGTTCAAACTGCTGCTGTGATGGTAACATGGTCCAAATGAATGAAGTTTTAGATAATTACAGAGAGTCCTTACAGATATATATTTTTGTCTGTCTAATGAGTGTTTTTGAAATTATAGTTGAAAAATACGATGGATCTTCTGTGCCAAAACAGATCTCCACAATCTGAACAACATGTGTCTTGGACATGATGTACATGCTCAATAACACTTACCGGAGGTGGGGGATCCAATTCACTCTCGCAGATAGAATGTAACTTATGTAGGATATGTTTTATGTACATGCTGCATATCCAAATCTCATCTGATCCACTTATCTAATACTGCTGTATTGTTATAATATTATGATTAATATTAATGGTAATTTTATTTTTCAGAGTCTTTTTTTTTTTTTTGTGCAAATATTGCTCTCTTCATGGTCATTCGCCACTTTCACTCAACCTTTATAATGTCTTACATTTTTTTTTATTAAGTTAAATGAAATATTATTAATTACCAATTACTAGTGCAATGAAACATCAGTCTTCTCAAGCAGAATTTAACAACTCTTAATATAAGCTATTTAAGTCATGTCTGGGTATTTCTATTTTCTCCTAAATTAAAAATAAAACACACATACCCATAGGAATACGCAGTGCAATGGTATAAAGGCCTGTTGACTTGTTCTTCTGTTTTGTGCATAACTGACTGTACTGCCTTCCCCTAAAGAATGATTGGTGTGCATGATGAAATCTATGATTTTTTTTTTAACAAGGAGAGAAATGCCAATAAATAAAGCATTTGTAATAGAAATGTTTGAATTTGAAATTGTATTGGATATTATAGAACATTTCACACCAAAGTGACACTGATGCCTCAATGAAATTGTCTAAATTCCTCCCACATCAGCAATATCATTATTTGAGCCTCTTTGGATACACCCCACCAGAAATATCTTTATGATTATACATGATCAGCCACAACATTAAAACCACCTGCCTAATGTTATGTAGGTTCCCAGGGCATACCAGTAGAGGGCAGAAAAGCTTCAGTTTTAACAGCCGATTGTAAAACTTCTGGAATAGTTGACATATACGTCAACAATTCCAGACGTTTTACAGTAATTCTGTTAAAAACATAGGCAAAAAGGTGATTGAAAATGAAAGGATAAAAAATATTTATGTATGCCAGCAGAGAAGGCTTTCTGGCCCTGAGAATTCGCCACTGAGCTATAAATAAGATATGATCTCTCTCTTATATTAAGACAAACAAAAAAGTTAGACATCCAGTGAGCGGCAGTTCTGCAGATGGAAAGGCCTTGTTTATAAGAGAGGTCAACAGAGAATGGCCAGAGTGGCTCGAACAGACAAAGTCAGGTGGATTTAATTAATTTGAACCACATATGACATACTTTTTTATTTTGCCAAATAATTACATTACCATAGTAGTTCATCGTGACTGATTTATAAACAATCTTGTTGACGCTCAGTTCAGCTCCTTTGTAGCTAATGGGTTTGAGTCTGTGAGTGGACAGTATAACAAGATGATGCTGGCAAAACAAGCCTGTCCTGCTATCTGATTGGTGGTTTCTATGCCGACAGTTGTCAAGGGTTATCTATGCTTGAGGGGTGTACTTTCAATCTAAAAGCTTGTGGCTAAAGTTACTGGTGAGATCTAGCTTGAGACCAGCTGTGTTTCTGATCACACCATCCCTCCCATGGTCAAGCCCCTTTGTTATGCTCAGGATGTAATGTGCAGTTGTTTTTTCCCTATTGTGCCATGTAAATGACAAAGTGCAGTGAAAATGAATATGAATTGATCCAACTATAGGAAAGAATAGCCTGTTGATTTTCCAAACCCCGTTCAACCTTTCATTTCTGAAAAGTCCAATGCAATAGAAAGAGCAATATTTCTGATAGAGAAAGATTTGTCCCGTATTTGGTATCTTGCAATCAGCTTGCATAATTTTTTGTGGACTTAAAACAGCTGGCAAAATTTTTGTCAAATTTATTTTTGTGAGCACGTTCTGAGCCTTGTTGAACTGATATATATATATATATATATATATATATATATATATATATATAATGTGTATATATATATAATGTGTATATAACAGTTAGGTCTGGTCATTGAATCTGATTGGACAAGAGATGTTCCATGAGCACTGATGGTCTCACACCATCAGCACTCAGATGCATCACTGTGTGCATCGCTCCGCTTGCGTTCGTGCCGTTCTAAACTAAAGTTTAAGCAGTGCATATGTGTTAAGAGCTAATGTATGTGTCTCTTTTTATATGTATTTTTTTTTACATTGCATATGTTTCCAGCAAGTGGTGGCAAAAGATCATTTTTGTGTGTAATATGAGCCAGTTAGGTGACGTGAAGTGAATCTGCATCAGCCAGTGTTTACATACAACAGCGCTCCATGATCGTTCGTATTACTACTACACTACTAAAGCTAGGAAATAGCTTTAAAAGGCTTTAAACAAACAACTTCAGCATTAAGGCTCATCACTGCTGAGAGATACATCAGACCGATTAATTACAGAACTCAAGGCGCTTACCTCTTACCGTTTCCACATTGGAGAGGACATGCTGTTTAAAATGGTGGAGGACATTGCGGATTCTATAGTGAAAGGCTCTTGCACACCGGCTACCACGAAATAGGGAGAAATACCCCCACTTGGATGCTACTTTTCACTGAGAAAGCTTTACGCCAAGCTAAAATGCTAGCCATATTACATGCACATGTTACATGGTCATATTTTTTTATCAAGAAAATTCATGTTGTATTATTCTTTCTTTTTTTCTAGTAAGACCTTTGATATTACGGCAAAAAACATATTCTTGATAATTATATTTGTATTGTTTTCCTGTACAAATATCTAAAAATCCTTAAAACAAGATCAATTTGATTTATCTTGTTTTAGAAACAACACTTCATAACAAATTTGTAGCGAACTTCCTTCGCCAAATGGGGAAGTTCAACCTGTCACAGGCCCTGCTGATACAGTTCTACTCTGCAGCCATTTAGTCTGTCTTGAGCACTTCAATAACTGTCTGGTCTGGTTTGGTTCAGCTACGAAACGGATGTCAGAATACTACAAAGGACAGTTCAGACTTCTGAGAGAATTATTGGTTGCCCCCTGCCCTCCCTTCAAGAACTATATACTTCCAGATTGAGGAAAAAGTCTGGAAAAAATCACTCTGGAACACACTCACCCAGCCCCATTACCTTTTTGAACTGTTGCCTTCTGGCCGAAGCTTCAGAGCTCTTGAGCACCAGAACCGTCAGTTTGTTCCCCTCAGGCTATCCATCTCATGAACAGCTAAAACTTCCCAATAGATTAATAATTATATGCAATCTTTTGTATACTTATCCAACATATCCAACCTCTTCTGCCATTACATACCCTTGACTGTATAAAACAGAATTGTATTTATATTTGCACTGTGTATGTCTGCATGTGTGTGTGTGTGTGTGTGTGTGTGTGTGTGTGTGTGTGTGTGTGTGTGTGTATATATATATATATATATATATATATATATATTCTTATTGTGTATTCTATATATACTTTATTTTCTATTAAATTTTTTTTTATTATTAATTGTTTTATTATTATTTTTTATTATTATCTGTCTTGTTGCTGCTTTGTATTGTTGTGCACTGGAGGCTTCTGACACCAAGACAAATTCCTTGTATGTGTAAGCATACATGGCAATAAAGCTCATTCTGATTATATTTTGTATTTTAAATAGGTAAGCTCGTTACAGCTGCAGTGGGCCTGCCATCTGTTTACCTCAGCAGAAATCCAGATTTGTCAGACTAGGTGATGTTTTTTCCAATCGTCTAGTCCAGTTTTGGTGAGCCTGTGCCCACTGCAGCCTCAGTTTCCAGTTCGAAGCTGACAGTAGTGGTACCGAGAGCCCTTTTAACTTTATCATCAGTTCAGTGCCTCAAAACAACTTTCTATTCCCGTGTCTCGTAAATCATTTAAATGTATACATGTTAAGCACGAGGCTACATTTCCCTAGCAAAGCTAAGTTTATCAACACAGTTGTATCATTTCCTAGCTATTTCTGATCCCCTTCAGTGGGTTTGCCCTTGACAGCCTAGTTGAGGGCATTTCACTGGGCTATTATCAACACAATGTCTAATCACCCCAGAGATGGCTACTGGTTTTATTTCACTCCAGATCACATGGACCTGTCTGATATCTATTTTGGGATGGTAATTGTTTGGTTCTTATTATTAATCACTATTCTGTGACAAATCAACAGGGCAGAAAGTATTCCCCTAAGAAAAACACATTACCTACCATATTTCAATGGCACTTGTTTAAAAAGACAGCATCAAAATAGAAAGTAATCTCTCAGCTGCCCATGCAGTTGTTTCAATGACTGAGCAAAAGTAATGTGAAATAAGTCTTTTACTCCTATTTTGCTAAAACAACATGTAACATAACATAACTAAACCTGAACAAAATATCGGTCTGGTACAAAAGGATCTGAAACTCCTTTAAAAAAAATAAAGCCACATAAATACATCACTGCGAAACAGAAACAAAACCATAAATCATATTTTTGAATTAAATGCACTGTTATTAAATGTTAACAGCTGTATTACCAGGAAAATTCAGGACCTAAGAAAAACTGTATAATAATACACAATATACACTACCGGTCAAAAGTTTTGAAACACTTATTCTTTATTCTAATTTTTTTTTTTTTTTCACATTTTAGAATAATAGTAAAGTCATCTAAACTATGGAATAACATAAATGGAAATATGGGAATTATGTTGTGACTAAACAAAATCCAAAATAAATCAAAACTGTGTTATATTTTAGCATCTTTAAAGTAGTCATCCTTTGCCTAGAATTTGCAGACTCTGACACTTTCTCAAGCAACTTCTTGAGGAAACACACTGGGATGCTTTTTAAACAGTATTGAAGGAGTTCCCATCTATGTTGGGAACTTATTGGCTGCTTTTCTTTATTATTTGGTTCAAGGCATCAATTAAAAATAAATAAATTACATTTTAGTTTTATAATGAAATAAATTAATATGGTGGCACAATTATATTTTTGTCTACAAAAATAAATTCAAACAATTAAGCATACGCCTTCAGATCAAAAGATTTTTAAGATCATGAGAAACATTTCAGTCGTGTTTCAAAACTTTTGAACGGTCGTGTATGTAATTTCATGAATTAAATCTAGTAATTTTAAATGGAGACAGTAGAGTGTTAGGTGACTATCAACGCTGCAGAATCCATTTTCAAACTCACCTCTGTTTGCTCTTTACACTCAGGACAGAATTGGGCCCAGTTCAGCAGCATGAAGGCAATTTCCCCCAAATATCCCCCTCCCTCAAAGACAGATAAATGCAGTCAAAGATTGTCATAGAGGTTCTGTAAAGTTTCAAGTTTCAAGTTTACCATGAGATCGCAGTGTACATTCCAGTTACCTCAAATAGGCTGGAGGGCTGCTGTCGTCCTGGTCTCACATGTCACCCTGCCCTTGTTTGTTCCCACAGCGGTGGGCAGTTCACCATATTTTTTGGGTGTTTACTATGGCCATGATGGAAATCCCAGCTTATCCAGATGAAAGAGGCAGGGGTTGAGGGGTTGTGTACACCACTTGGTAGGGTTGTGTACCCAGGAAGCTGGTAAATATAGTGTAATGCTGATGGCTGGGCTAAGTGGGGTGAACAGCTGTCTATTATACATGCCATAAAAACATCTCAGAGCTTCAAATTTAACACTTTAGATGCTAGTTTAGCATAAAAACACCTGACATGATGAATTCAAAAAATATCAGATAAAAAAAATTGCATTAAGGACATAAATAATATATATTATATAAAATATTTTTAATAATAAAAACTAGAAGTTACTCCTGCATAAATGATAAAGATCAAGTGATACCTTGACTACAAAGAATACAGAGCAATGTCACATCTTCTGCATTCATTGGATATCTTCACTTCTCTGCTCTCATCTTTGCCTGCGGGCAGCTTGTTCTCAGTCTGTTTTGCCAATGCTTCTTATAGCCCTATCATCAGCTGCACCGAAGAAGAAGATGAATTACTGTCATGTTTAGATTGCTGCAGAGGCAAAGAAAAACAAACATGCATCCAGGCAGATTAATGTGACAGTAACAGAATGCTATGGAGTCCAGACTGTCAGAAGGGAACATAATATTTAGCCATGCCATTTCCTCTCTAGGATGCACACAGCTGTATTTACTTTATATACTGCCAGGACTGTAGATTTTTAAAGGGATAGTTCACCCCAAAATGAAAAGATCTGTCATCATTTACTCTCCTTTATGCCATCCCAGATGTGTTTGACTTTCTTTCTTCTGCATAATAAAAATTAATATTTTTAGAAGAATATCTCAACTCTGTAGGTCCATACACCTCAAGTGAATGATGGTCAGAACTTTGAAGGTCCAAAAGCAGGTACAAGCAGCATAAATATAATCCATATGACTGCAGTGGTTAAATCCATATAATCAGAAGTGATATGATAGGTGTAGGTGAGAGGCATATCAATATTTAAGTTATTTTTAAATATAAATATCCACTTTCACGTTCAGATTTATTGTAAAATATGACTTAAATATTTATATTTTTCTCACCCACATCTATCAAATTGCTTCAGAAGGCATGAATTTAACCACTGGAGTCTTTTGGATTAGTTTAATACTGCTTTTTTGACCTTAAAAGATTTGGCCACCATTCAGTTGAATTGAAAGGACCTACAGAGCTGAAAATATTCTTCTATTAATGTTCATTTGCCTTCTGCTGAAGAAAGAAGGTCATACACATCTGGGATGAATGAGGGTAAATGAGAGCATTTTCATTTTTGGGTGAACTGTCACTTTAAATAAATAATGTTGATATGTACTCTTCTAAGAAAAATATAATTAAAACAAAGTTAGAGCCAGGAAACATCAAAGAGCCAAAAGACGCCTTTTAAATAAGAATAATAATTAATTGTGAATTTATTTTTGGATACACCTTCATTACTTCAGACTGTAATGTGCTTTGATATTTGTTCAGCTCTGCATAGTGCACTACTAATCCCCTTTCGTCACGCGCTGAGCGGAAGTGACGCAACCAGCCAGAGGCGTGACGCATAAAATACAACAAGGAAGTGGACGATCACTGACAACGGTAAAATAATATTCCTGAAGTAGATACTCAATAGCTTAACGGTGTCTAACCATTGAATAAGTACCGGGAGGGTATAGTCGTGTGGGACTTACCCGAAAGCCCTATCTGTGTGAATAAACGTGGAGCTCGAGCCTAGAAATGAACACGGACGTTGAATTTCACATCAGGCAGAATTACCCGTGGAACAAGCTGCCCGCTAATGTCAAACAGGTACAGTAATACACAGCAACACACACGTCTTCACCAAACAACATCTGAGCTCACTTGCTCTTGGAGTAATGTGCTTTCGACAGATGCATGCCTGCCCTACCAGCATCCTAATCCACATGATCATCAAGATTTCCAGTGGTTCTGTCATTCATCCCATTCATTTACACACACACACACACACACACACACCCATCACCACCATCATCATTATCATCGTCATCGTCATCGTCATCATCATCAGATTCCTCTGCAGGACACTACTGGCTTAATGTACCAGCAGATCCATGTGGGATGCAATTAATCAGATTATGTTACGGATTTTATGTAATTTTAAGATTTTTATAAATACAACTGCAGTTGCCTCTCAATTTGAATAAAAAAAATATTGTTTAATACATAAAGGTGGTGTGATATAAGTGAAAATGTGTTTTGCACAGAGAATGGAAACTAAAATGGAAACAATTAAGACCATTTTTGACATACAGTATGAGTATTATACAATGAATGTGGCTGGCATTGTCTAGATAATGTTGTTTTGTTTTTTTTAAATTCCCTGACATTTGTTTGCAGTTTTAGCACAATTTGAGACATTGTTGAAATCTCTTCTTCAACTCACACGTGAGATAACTGGGAAGCAGGAGACTTCAGAAAAATTCTCCATTTAATATCATTGCTGTCTAGGAAGACATGCCATTTGTGATTTTCTTTACTATAGACCATGTTCAGAAATTAAGGCAGACTCGGTGTGAAAATGCCACCAAAATTCACAATGCATGGGCAAAAAAAAATCCCTTGTAATGAATTGTTCTTATTTTTTATTTGTAACATCTGATACAGTTCTTAATATTCTACTATAGTCCTAGTTATTGTATATATTATGGCATAACATTAATTGATGTCATATTTAGGGTTTGAGGTACTAAATTGTCAGTCTTGGAAATTTGAAATAAAGAATTGATTAAATGAAAGTCAATGGATGAGACACAGTCTGTTTTAAATGGTTAGGGAAAAAAAGTCCTCTTAAAGATAAAAATGCCCTTAAAAAAATCTAATCCAGGGGCAAATATTACCCTTTAATAGAAAAAATATTTCTGATACTGCTACAACAGACCATCAAATTCACTCCTTTCTCATAAGTAGTGCCATGAAATATAAATATCATGCGTTTACTGTTCATGCATACTCTAACTTCAACCCTTTGTGAGTAAATTTTAATGCACCTCATATCATAACGCTATTTGTATTGTGTTCTTCATTGATAGAGTCTTGGAAACTCACAGCGTGAGTATGACAAGCAAGTTCTTCTCTACAGTATCCGAAACCAGCTACGCTTCCGCAATAACCTAGGTAAGCTTTATATGAACTGAGAAGTCATTTTCTTTCCTCTTCCACAACTGCCATATTTCATTCTGACAATGTGCCAAGCCATTTGTTTTTGCCACTCAGTCTTTGGTCTGGACTCTCTTCACAAATAATAGCTCTTGTTATTAGGTGTAATTACAGTGAAATAATCATCGCAGTTTCTCTGATTTATAACACCAGTAAATCCTTGTCTCTAACAGTCAGGCATGTGAAGAAGGATGAACGTAAGTATTACGAAGAGCTGTTGAAGTACAGCCGAGAGCATCTGATGCTGTACCCCTACCACCTGTCTGACATCATGGTCAAGGGTCTGCGGGTCACCCCTTTCTCCTACTACATCAGTATTATGGAGGTTTGGTCACTATTTATATAAATACACAACATATTGTAGACATGGACTAGCTGCCAAGCATTTTACTGGTCTAATCTGAAAGCCATTAAGTGTTTTCCCCTTCTAATGATAGAGTGAATGATAGTACCCATTAATGTTGCTTTATTGGTAATGCACATTATTGTATTACTGCATTCTGACAATGCTCCAGGCTGGTCCATTATTTGAACAGGTATAGTGTTTTGTGTGGGTTTATGAGCTAGAGATGTTTTCTGAGAGCCTGCTTACCATTATGTACTGTTTAAAAATCCAGTGTATGTTTTAACCCGTGCATCTTCTTTTGTCACTGTCAGTAGAGGCTCACGCCAAACTCTCGCGAAAATATAAACGAACAAGTATAAACTTTGAGAGTGAAAGCAAAGCATTCCGGTTTCGCTTTAACCGATCGTGTAATGGCAAATGTTCCTGGTTCATACGTGCTGTGTTAATGACACACAGTGACAAAAAGAAGGAGATGCACGCTTACTTTATTTCTGTGGCGTGATAAAATGATGAAACTGAATCTTAAAGGTTTTGCTTCATGACAAATAAGGGCTTGTGGGTTTAATCAGAGCATTAAAATAATGCATGAAAGTGGAAAAATTAGGAAAGAAATGTTTTACTATTGCAAAATATAATATAAATGTAATAATTATTTTATTTTTATTTAATAAATTCTAAAATATATGAGTTCAAAAAACATTTGTAAATGTAAAATTGACCAAAACTAAATAGAGAGATAGCTCACTTTTTTTTTATAATGAGTATTTAGAAATATTTTGATATTTAAAACATCATTTTTCATGACATTCATAAGTTTTTAAAACCTGAAAAGGAAATCATAGTTCATCCCTATTTTATTTTTTGATTTATATATTTGAAGTTAAATATGTAAAAATGACTCCTTAAGGTGTATGAAGCACACCTTAAATAATAAGACAGTTTATATGACAATTAATCGTTAAAGCCCTTAACGAGACAAGTAATCGCCACAGCCCTAAAACAGACAATTTATCACCATGATTGCAATTATTTGTTTGACAAATAATCGTCAGGCAAATTTCATAATCGTGAGAGCAAATTAAAAAGCATTATTCAAGAATAGGTAAGATCAGCTATGTGCATTGTAAAGTTATTCATTTATTACAAAAGTATTATTACTTAATAAATACTTCTGCAGAGAGTGCCCCCCACTAGCCCGTTATAAGCTCAGTTCAGTGAATCTTCTTTCAATAAAAAATATACTTTTTTAAAATATATTCAAAAAAGAAGTACAAAACCTGTAATAATTACTAAACAAGTTGACAAAAAGATTTAATGTAATATCTTAGGATAATATATGCAATATGAGAGATTTATTAACAATCTTATTGTAGTTATTCAAATACATTACAAACATTCTATTGATGTTTCTTTATATTCTAATTAATTTAATTTGAAGTGCTTGATGATACCATACTGCCACGATATATTATTTAACCCTCTCTATCCACTTCATTCAGGACATCATGAACTGCGAGAAGAGTTATGATTCCCTGCCCAACTTTACTGCTGCTGACTGTAAGTTCTCTTGCTGCTAGTGCAGAGAATCATTATTTGCCACTGTTGCTGACCGCTCATGCACAATAACAAGGCTACAAGCCACACGAGACAGCTTAGCAACACTCATTCAGAATGCAGTGGCACAGAATGGCTCTGCTTTATCGTGATAGTTCATGTTTTAATGGAAGCATTTTGCTATTGTGTGAGCAAAAATTTGGTAAGCCACTTTATCACCAGAGTGGACTTTAAAGAGTAATCTCACATTTAATTATGCTGTCTTGTGCAGCTACGATTTTATTAAATAGAATAGTGCTGTTTTTAATTTAATCTGATCAAGATACAGGGTGGTAAAACAAAAAAATTAATCCATCAATTGATCCAGCCATAAATCTCTGTAATCTTTAAAGCTTTTTTAAGTCACAAACACAATTGCCAGTTGCCACAATTAACTAATCATGAAAATTTTCATTAACATTTTAGCTTTAAGTTATGTAAAAAAGAAACGTGTGTGTATATATATATATATATATATATATATACACATACACACACACACACACACACACACACACACACACACACATTGTTTTCTCTTTTTTTGCCGCGATTTTGCATTGTAAATCACTTATGCTAAAAGGACCAATGTCTTTATTTACAAATATATAAAACAGCAATAAATAAATTCATGAGCATAGCTATCAGTTATTTTAAACGTGTACCCTACATAAAGAATATGACATTAATTTGCCCCACACAAAAGAAGTATTTTAATGTAAATTCTATTAATTCGAAATTAATTGCAATTACAATATCAAGGGGAATAATTGGCAATTATTATGTTTCTCATAATCGTGCAGCCATTACTTTTCATTTTCTCAGAAAAAGCACAGTATGTCTCAAATATCCACAATTATTTATAGCATAGAGTTTTCAGGGTAAAATATTGTCAAAATAGTCAGACATTAACATAAAATGAATTTGTGTTTAGACTTTGGACTGTGGTAATTCCTACAGCATGCTTATGCCAGGATTTTGCATTAATCTGAGTTTTGCAATTACCATGAAGTAGGACACTTGAAACAAGTGCACTAGACTAAAGACCACCATCACATATTATTTGGTGTTCTTTGTGGAAAAGGATATAGCATAGAATATTTAAGTATGCACATTTTATGAAGCCTTTCTGGTTGCTCACACATCTTTATAATTCTTCAAACTAAGAATAGGTGCCGGCGTAATGACATCCTATGGGAATTGATGTCAACACTCTTACATGGATTGCAGGCTCACATTAAAGTGAATTGTGTTGAAGACTACATTACAATGTAACCACTCATACATGCATACATTTGTACTTCAAAACACTTTAAATCAATTAGAGAGCCCATTGATTGTAGAAAGTTTCTCCATAAAAGCTCAACATTATGCTAAGATATGAAATAAATAAGGGCAAATAACAGATGCAGCATTGTGTATAGAAATTCATCCATTGTTGCTGTCTACATGTGCTGATTGCTCTCAGATTTAGCTACTGTGGGTCTTCCTTGCACATGGGTGGTTTTGCCCTATAGCAGGGGTTACTTGCTCTTTAGATTGGGTAGACAGAAGGTAGTCAGCAGGCTATGCCTGGGGTCTCTTTTTCTAATCTCTTTGCCTGAAGCGAAGCTGCTCTCTCTGCCCTTCACAGCTTACCCAATTGCCTTTGACATCATGCCTGGCACGTAGTGGTGAGGCTTGGCCTTCTCTAATGGTCTTAGACCTCTGTGCCTTTGTGCATGGGGAGAGACAGGCTGCTGGGGCCCCAGGAGCAAGGATCTGGGTCATAGAGGAACATGATCTTCCTTTAGATACATAGGCCCAATTTACACCTGTTATTAACATTTGTTTTGAGTGATCTAATCATAAGTGAACAGCACTAAATAGAGGTGCAGACAGATTCCAGAATTTGTTTTTAGTTGTTTAAACCACATTTGAATGAAAACAATGGGAATGGAATCAGAGGCTGACAAATAGCAAATTGTTGATTGATTTAATGTATACTAATGTTTAAAGAAAGCAGTGTAGGGCCTGGGTAGCTCAGCAAGTAAAGACACTGACTACCACACCAGGAGTTCGAATCCAAGGCGTGCTGAGTGAAACTAGTCTGGCTTCCTAAGCAACCAATTGGCCCGGTTGCTAGGGTGGGTAGGGTCACATTGGGTTAACCTCCTCGTGGTCGCTATAATGTGGTTCTCGCTCTCGGTGGGGCACGTGGTGAGCTGTGCGTGGATGCCGCAGAGAATAGCGACATGATGAGATGTGTGGATTGACGGTCTCAGATGTGGAGGTAACTGAGATTCGTCCTTCGCCGCCCAGATTTAGGCGAGTCACTACGCCACCATGAGGACCTAGAGCGCATTGGGAATTGGGCATGACAAATTGGGGAGAAAAAAAAAAGTGTAAATTGGTATTTAGTACATTTAAAATAAGACATTCGTCAAAACATGTAATAAATAATCAGAAGGTCTGATTAGATTAATCAATTAGATTACATTACCTAAAAAGTGTAAGATTAAAGATTGCATTACTGATTACAAATTTAGTGTAATTTGTAATCAATACCAGATTACATTTTAAGAAAAATTTACCCAACATTGTTCTAAAACAATTGTTTTAATGTACCCTCAATGTCTAAGGTGGTTACAGCCCTGCATATACATGAATAAAACTTTATAGATCTACAGTTTGCCTGATATGAACTTGTAATGACACAGATAATGTAAAGCATGCATATCTGAATTAACAGTTTTTCTTGGAGCTAAAATAACAATGAGCATTCCCCAATGTCACAAAATTCGAGAAAAACTCACCTGGAAATCTGATTGAAATCTGATCTCGCCTGACCATTTGTAATTGGATCACATCTTATTACCAGGTGTAAATAGAGCTATACTAGTATATGTGGAATTTACAATAAATAGTTTGGTAGTTAGCTTGTTTATTGATCTAATTGTTGATCTTTCAGGTCTGAGGCTACTCGGGATTGGCAGAAACCAGTATATTGACCTGATGAACCAGTGCAGGTCTTCCAAAGTAAGTAATTCACGGTTTTATACTGCAGATCTATTTAACTCTTGCAGGTAACTTCCCTAGAAGCTCTCTTGAGATGTTTATCTCAAATCTGGATGGTTTATGGGTCTCTGAAGATCAAAGATGTAGTAGTCCATAGAGAGTAATCTCACACTGTTGCCTAAGCAGCATCTGTCTGTGGCTAGAAATTCTTCCGGAGGAAATCAGCCCGGGATCTTCTGCCATCAAAACCCGTGGAGATCACTGTGGAGCCATGGTGGGTGGTGCAGTCTGGATACATCACCGAGGATGACATCAGGGTGAGGCAGAACAACCTTGCAGATTTAAAATTTAAGATCAAATTAATTCTGGAATAAACATTGTTAGATAATTAAAAAAAAATCCAATAATGAACGTTATGATGTAAAATGGAGAATAGGCACTATTTCTTGGTCACTAAATAAGCACATTTTTGACAATGTTTCATAGCGTTTTATCATTGTACACAAGATCAGAATTTTTCTCTGGAAAATTATCAAATCATGGTGTGATAACATGGACCTTGAGGTTTTATACAAAAGTGTAGAGTACATGTTAGCTCTAATGCATGCTGTTATTAAAACAAAAGGGGGCCAGGAAAAAATAAGAAGAAATTAATATTGATTTTTCTATGCAACTTTTCACTTAAATCGTAATGCTCATGATTTAATTTATAATGATTACAAATAGTACTAAACAAAGAACTAGAACTATAAAACTACAAGCTTTGTCACTAGTAGTGTCAGACCACTTTGACCCCACTTTATATTAGGCTTCTGAGTATGAAAAATTACAAAGATACTTCAAATGGAATGACAGATTAGAACATAATTATTCATTCATTTCATCTAGATGTATGACGTTAAATCAATCAGTGCTCTTACTTTTGGCCACATTTCTCCTCTTTCATGATTCATGCAGACAAAAGCTCTCGTAGTTATTCAATTCAAAGTTTACATCTGGATCGAAATACACGTGGCCTTGAGTTTTAGTGCCTTTTTGCTGGGTTGATTACAGATCTGCTCTGTGGCAGAGAAGATGGCCATTGATAAGATGATAGATTCTGGACCCCAGCTGGCTGGATCAATGGAGTACAATGTGGTTCTGAGTGAGTGTTGTGTGTTTCAGTCAGATAGAAGCCCACTTAAATAAAAATCCATTTAAAATATTTAGGCTTGAGACAGGGAATGGTTTATACATGAACAGACATTATGTACTTTTATACATTTTTATGTTTTAAGTTGTATGTTTAAAGCAAGATGCACTGTTCCTACAGTCATGGAAAACCTGAAAATATCAGGGTATTTAACCTCTTCAACTCTGGCATTATGCTGTGAAAAAGACAACTCTTAAAATGTTTAAGTCTCCGAATACACAAGTCAGGCATGTGGGTTATAGTTTGAAAGCTTAGAATCTCAACTTTTCAGAGATAATCATAACTACTGATTTACATTAAATAACAAAATATGGCCTAAAAACATTTGCATTGCAAATCAGCGCCCCTTATAGGTGATGGGTTAGAAATATGAATATGAATATAAAAGTCTTTCAAATAGCATGTAAATAGACAAATAATATATTAAATGAAAGCTCTCATTCTCTGGAATGTGACTATACATGTAAAGGTTTCATTTGTTGCTTTAATACCACAGTTTGAAAGATTTTTAAAAAAAAATCACAAAATGAAATGTAAATGGTAAATGGTCTGCACTTATATTTTAACCTTAGAGGTTACAAAGCGTTTACACTGTGTCCCATTCACACTCATACACCAATGGTGGCAGAGCTGCCATGCAAGGTGCTAGCCTGCCATTGGGAGCAACTTGGGGTTCAGTGTCTTTCCTAAGGACACTTCGTCATGTGGAGTCGTGTGGGACAGGAAGCGAACCGCCAACCCTGCGATTAGTGGCGACCCAATTTTTTACTCGTTTGTGTGAATGAATATATATATATATATATATATATATATATATATATATATATATGATGAGCCAAAACATTATAACCACCTGCCTAATATGCTGTTGGTCCTACTCGTGCCACCAAAACAGCACAGACGAATGGACTCTACAAGACCCCTGAAGGTGTCCTGTGGTATCTGGCACCAAAACATTACCAGCAGATACTGTAAGTTGCGAGGTGGAGCCGCTGTGGAATGGACTTGTTGGTACAGCACATCGCACAGATGCTCAACCGGATTAACATCTGGGGAATTTGGAGGCCAGGGCAACACCTTGAACTCGAACTCTTAATTTTTCTCAAACCATTCCTGAACTATGTGTTCTGTGTGCATTATTCTGCTGAAAGATGCCACTGCCATCAGGGAATACCATTACCATGAAGGGGTGTACCTGGTCTGCAACGATGTTTAGGTAAGTGGCACGTGACAAATTGACGCCACATGAATATTCGGTCCCATGGTTTCCCAGCAGACCAATTCCCAGAGCATCACACTCCCTCCAATGGCTTGTCATCTTCCCACAGTGCATCCTAGTGGCATCACTTCCCCAGGTAAACAGCACACATGTACACGGCCATCCACGTGATGTAAAAGAAAAAGGCTGAACATTTTTGGCAGTTAGTCCACAGTATGTGTAAATGGTGAGCTTTTAAATTTAAGTGTGAAAAATTGCAGGCAGCAAACATTTCCCAGAGTTGAAGATGTTAAAAATTGGGTTTCTAGGCCAGTACAAATCATGGAAATTTCATGGAAATTTCTATAGTGAATATGATTTATTTGTTATTAGTTATGCAAAGCTCTAAAATGTTTAATTGGCTTGAAATTTTATATTTCTCCATTTCCCTCTAAACTAATCCAGGCATATAAAATAACTGCAAAAATCATCAAAATTCATTGGTTAGAAAAATGTGAAAACTCTGAAGATAGTGATTACTTTGCTGAGATTTGTCATCCTGTTCTCAAGTCTTACATATTTAATATAACAAATGTAATCAATTTTTTTCAGGTTTGTATAATCGGGGCTATATATATCTTGATGTGCCCATATCAGATGACAGCTGTATATCAGGTATGTGCTGCAGTTCATCAAATAAAGCTGCAGGTTTTACGCTTTATTTGTATTTGATACCAGACCCAAAGGCTCTTTATATGGTGCAACCCTTTTAAAAGGATTTAGCAGATCCATCCCAAACCTCTTTTAGCCACAGATTGTACGTAATGGCAGATGGGAGCATCATTGATCAGAAAGGGATAATGGGATAATCACATCCATTTGGAGGAATGGCAGAAAAAACATTTATGTTGGACGACTCACCCCCTCACCTATTGCTTTTCTAGTGCCGCCACTCGAGGGGTTTGTCATGAACAGGGTCCAGGGAGATTATTTCGAAACGCTTCTCTACAAAATCTTCGTTTCCATCGATGAGCAGACTAATGTGTCTGAGGTACATATACAGCATTATGATTTTCTCTTTGCAGTGCACTACTTCTGCTGACTTATTTCTCTTTGACTGCCTCTTAGATGGTCTTACACCACTTTTCTATTTGTCATTTCAGCTGGCTAATGTACTGGAAATTGACTTGGGCCTGGTGAAGGTATGTGTCATGCAGGGATGAAAATTGAAGGTCATTTACATGGAATGCTTGATATAAAAATATGCCTGTATGGCTTACTGGGAGGGAGTTGAGTCCAGGATGCACCGACGCTTGCTGCAAAAGAACTGAGTGGCAATTTTCAAAATCCTTTGAATGGCTTGTGAAATTAGTCCTCCTTTGAATGTATAATGCAGACCAGAGAGAATAAGGACTTAGCCATTGTATTCATATATTTCCTTTGTAGCTCTTTGGCCCCATTTCACTCTTTGGCAGAGTGAAAAACAAGCTTATTCATGAAATCCATCATGAAAAGCCATTACTCTCTTTATATTAAAAAAGCAAAAGCTTTTGCCAATAAAATCTTTGCCAATGAATTTATTTTTATACGGCAGAGTCACTATTCATTTTCTTTATCTCATTGACATTTTACTGATGAATAGAATGAAACTTTCTCTCTTCTTACTGATGTTATCCAGCACGTTATATGTTTATCTTGTTTTACAAAGCTGTGAAAGCATAATCATTGATTTTTTTTCTTGTGCTGTGGGGGTTTAAAAAATACTAAGAAATTCTGAAATTCATATTAATTATTCGATTCAACGTTTTACTTCAGTGCTGATAATACAGTATAATTTGTAAAGAAATAGAATGTATTACATTAGAAATATTCACAATAGAAGGACTTTTTTTTTATACATACATACATTTAAAGCAGATACACACATTTCTGGTTTGATACTCCCATACATGTGCACAGTTGAGATGCATTCTCATTCACATAGCAATATACAGAATAGTCACAATGAGGAAATATAGTATGATGTTGAATTGTGCCCATGCCACATCTAGCCTGACCTACTTTCTCCATACCATTCACTCCATCTCAAGAGCCAACAGAGTTTTATCTCCATATGTGACGGATTCCCAATTTTCTTTTCCGTTCCACTTCACCCCAAACCATTCTGGCCTGTGCTTATAGCTTCATAAAGAATAACCTCTGGAAAAAAAAAAAACACAGGGAATATGTATTCATGATCTTAACTTTGGTTTGCCCAGTCACAGAATAAGTCGGATGTTACAGATTGTATGTTCTTGTTGTCAGTTGAATATTAAGTTTTTGCTGTGCTTTTCCAGAATGCAGTGTCCATGTATTGCCGCCTTGGGTTCGCTATTAAAAAGGGTCAAGTGATCAGCCCAGACCAACTCCACCTCTCATGGAAGAGTGCCCCTTCGGTCAATAAACTCAAGTATGTTGTCTTTTATCTGGAAACAGACCTGACACTGATGAATAGTCTTTCTATGTCTGAGAAACAAATAAAACCCTTGCTGTTCTAGAACTCTCAAGCCCGATGGGGCGTTCACACATAATGTGTTTTTTATTGCTATATGTCACTAAGTATTTTATTTTTGGTTGTAGTGCCTGTTTTTACTGCTAGATGCCCTAATGTTACTGCCCATGAAGATTGTATTGCAAATGTAATGTATTGCTGGTGAAAATAATGTGTACAGAATATATTCTAATTTGACAAGAATATATATATATATATATATATATATATATATATATATATATATATATATATACCTGCACGTGGGCATAAACAAATAATATTGAACAGTGTAATCAGCGAGACTATCTGTTTGTAGAAAGTTCGGGAAACCTGTTTGAAAATCGTGATTATTTTTGCCATTCTGTTTGGTACCACATGCAGAAATTACACACTTAATCTTTAAACACTGTCACCAGAAATCACAAACTCTAACTGAAAACAAATTACTACTGGTCACTTTGTCTCTGCAAATCACTGTTCACGTGAATGCCCCTTTAGTCTGCCATACTTTGGGTTTAATATGTGAGAGTCTGGGGGTCACCTCATGTGTCTACTTTGGCCAGGAGCACTATGGACCCCCAGAAGATGCTGCTCTCATGGGAGGGTGGCAGTCCAGTGATGGAGGCAGGTTCCTCAGCCACTGATACGGATACCACCAGCTTGGAGGACCAGGGTGAGAACAGCATTCATTATACCATAAACAGCTTTCCCACTTAACCTTTAAACATTAACTCACTCTACTGCAGTGTTTTATATAAGGTGCAGTATGTAATATTCATAAACCCTTGTTATTAATGACACCTGTGGCCATTAAGTGAACTGCAGTCAGCTACCTGTTGCTCGTGCTCGCACTTGTGCACACACTCCATAGGGACGCAAGCGAGCAAGCATCGGCCAAAACAATGACGTAACGTACAAAGAGACTGAACGTGGTTCACTGGCATCATGCTGACAGATGATGGTAGCATAATTAAAATTACACAGTTATGACTGTTTTACTACAAACTTTGAGACTAAACTAAAACTACTTAACAGCTAACATAGCATACTGATACACACATACAGCTACATACTACCAAACTATTCCAGACAGTTTACTGTTGCACTGTTATGTTGCACTATTGTATGTTTTGTATGTCATATGTTGTACTACAATCAAGAAACTAATGTATTTGCTTAAATTTATCTTGTATACCTGACTTTTAGTATAAAGTGAAGATTGTTGAAATTATTTGAAAGTTACAAAGCAAGGTTGCTTGCAATTCATCAGTGTTAGCAGGCATGATCAAGTTAGCTACAGTTACACAGATCAATCTTTATGTCACTATATTTCACATGCTTTGTAGTTATGTAAACTTACCTGTCCAATAAGAAGAAAGACAATTCAGGGTCTGTTTTGATCCTCAAAACCGAAAGGAGGTCCCTCCAGGAATCAAGTTTTCACTCTAGTTTTCATGCGACCACGATCACGTTTCCGCTAAGCCAGACTGGATTCAGTAGATAAATGTTGTTGTTTTTTTTTGGCTTATTCTGAGTTTGTGTTGGAGTCAGTGTTGTGCTGGGAGCCGGATGTTTTCTGATTCCATCTCTAAGATAACATTACCTAGTGTTGCAGTTTGTTGTTGCTGTTGACTGGCGGAAGAGAAGCTATTAGTGTTTTAAGCAAGGCTCTCGGGATTGCGCATATAATCACATCCTTTGGATTTTACCAGCAAAAGCGACCCGCTCCCTTCACATGAAAATAAGTCTACAGGCTTTAATAGGCAACCTAGGAATTCCGGGAAGGGATAATTTTTGTATTTACGTTACAAGCCGTTCACACATTGGCAAAAAAAGGCGAATATTACATGAAAATTGTTAAATATTGCACCTTTTAAACATTAGTCTGGCTCTGAACAGTACATACATTAAATGGACTATGTGATTTCCTCTGTCATCTAGACACAGCAAGTGTGAGCAGTCTAAGTATTCCTGTGGCCCCCACAAAAAGGATTGCCTTCTTGTTTGACTCTACCCTCACCGCCTTCCTTATGATGGGCAATCTCTCCCCTGTGAGTGTCTCGCTCGCAGATATATATATATATATATATATATATTCCTATTTCATACCCAATGTATATATGATATTCTGCAAGTGACTTTCCAGTGTATTATAAAAGTGCTTCATATTAGTTATTGAAATACGAGGAGGATGCATGTGTAATGATGTTCAGAGATTGTTTTTAATTTGCCATGATGGAAGATGTTTTGTAGATTGTCTATGGCCACAAAAAGCATTTGTACACTTAAGCCACGCTTAAAAATGAATGAATGTCACTGCATTAAAATAAAAATATTAACAGGATATGGCATTTATTTTAAAGGAATTTTAAAGCACACTTTTCGAACAAAACATTTCACAAAAGACATTTGTTTGGTTTTAAATGATAAAACAAATATATACACTGTTCAAAAGGGTTTTTGGACACATTCTTATTTTGAAACTCAGTGGAACATGTCTTTAGGTAATGCGATGATGAGATACTACACTTGTTATTACTCTGCTAAGACTTCATACATCCACTAAAAATCACCTTGGGACAAATTGGTTTAAAGTGATTGTCAAGAAAATTGTATTCAGTTCTGAGATACGGTCATTTGTTTCATTGTTCTGAGAAACATAATTTGTTTGCAGATGTCATGTAGTTTAATATTTTGTTATCTATGCAATGATATTCATACAGTGTGCCTTATGTGTCCAAATTCGTTTCGGTTCCACTGTACCTGTTTTTTTTGTGATAAATATCCCTCTCTTTTCATCTTAGAACTTGAAGAGCCATGCAGTCACGATGTTTGAGGTGGGGAAGTTGTCTGATGAGACCCTTGACAGTTTTCTCATGGAACTGGAGAAGGTAATACCCTTATTATAGGACACAAAGAAGCCAAAGGACATGCAGTGGACAGACCACCTTAGCCTCTGTACTTGCATTGAGACAGAATGGGGCCACCGCCAGTGGCTGATTATGCAACACTCACATTTCTCTGTGACACTGCTCTCTTATCTCTTCTACACACACACAATAATTAATATTATGGCATTTCTCCCTTAAAATCTCTCCAACCTTCAGTTATTCACTTTTTCACATATGCTCTCACACTCACAAGCATGTTGGCCATCTTTGTGTGATGAGGCTGATAGGGATGCTTTTTTGTTCAAAGGTGGAGAGCACCGCTGAAGGAGAGGCTCAGAGATATTTTGACCATGCGCTGACCCTCAGGAACACAATACTCTTTCTGCGCTACAACAAAGATCTCACCCCTGACCAGGGCCCTGATGTACCAAATATAGGTATGTGTCAGTATCTGAGGGCTGGGCAATATACTGTATATCGTATATTTGCGATTCATCCAATATTTTGGCAGATATAGAAAGTTAACCACCATCATAAAAATCACTGTGGTTTAATGCACGTATTCTTTGACTGCAGCCATAGGCCACATTAATGGCAGCTCAGTTTGTCACTACTTGTCGGTATATGTGTACCAAGAAAGAACATTTTTAATAGCATCTGATTTAAACCTCATTAAAATGGTGATACAGTTTAGAGGCAAGGTTCCCACACGTCCTGGAATTTTGTAGTATAGTTTTCCAGTCATGGAAAATAATTATTTGTCCTGGAAAACGGCCAAATCGATGCCCTACACAATGGGGGGGTTCGCGTGATATGAGCGCAAAGCGATCATCTGTGTTCCGCAACTGCTTTCGGGTCCTTGAATAACGTATAACGTGCAATTAAGGGCAGCCGGTGGACTTTCTGGTGCCCTCCTAGGGTAAGATGGTGCCCCCCTAGGGAGTTGATGCCCTACGCAGACTGTAGTCTGCTTATAGGGAGCGCGATACTACTGGAAAATATTTTAGTATAATAGAACTGTTTGAATGTGTTGCTAACAAGGTTTTTGTAACATGTAAAAAGCACATTTAACGATTGGGACTTGGGATAGGTGTCAAATACACAAATTTATATAGTTTTGTCACTGCCGGCGGCTGCACATTGTGAAACAACATCAACGGCCAACTATCTTGAACAAATACACATATTTTCTCTGCTCATCTGCTGTCATCTCTGCTCTGCTCCAAGTATTGATATAGCACAAAATAAGATTTTTTGTTCCAACATTGCTGTTGTGTTATCCCCAAAACATTTGAGTTATAAATTTCAGACAACGATAACGGTTGGACCATTGAGATTCCTTTGAGTTGGTAGTGTGGTTGGTAACCGCAGGATATGATATGAGATAAATAATTCAATGATTGATGTCTACTTATACCACAGTTACCACATGTAGAATGCAGAAAACACAGACGTAATCACAGAATCTAGTCATAAAAATGTAATTTGCTATATTTGGATGATTATTTATATTATTGATTATGCAATATTTGGATGAAAATTAATGTTTGAATGCACAATTAATTAAATTAAAATTTCAATATGTCCTAGTGTGATAATTAAACTGCAAAAGTCTTTGATTTAATTGAATAAATATGCAATCTGCAAGTGATGAGCACTTCAAAATAAATGTGTGAAGCCGGCCGCTCAAACCCTGAACACATCATTATGATCATCATGCGCACTCTTGTGTCTGAAGTGCGCAAAACATACAGACTATGAATGTATGAATGATCACACTGGGCCATGTAGCAAACTGCTGAAAGGATATGAGTACTACCATCAAAAACACGTAGAAACGACAAAATAAAAGTTTGATTTAAAAAATAGTCTATTTTTGATTAAATATTACAGCTGTTGGGTACATAAAAAGTTTTGTCGAACTGTCCATTTCAATGAATTTGTTTGCCTCATTGCTTATTCACATGCCATTTTTTACAATGTCAAAAAATTATGTATTTAACCTCCTGAGACATGAGCGGGACTCCTGTGTGCATTTTCCATTTCCCTTTTTGATTTGTAACTAGTATTCCCTTATGAACATGACAAAAAAAGCCTTTTTATTCTAGAGCAAAATGTTTTCTTAAAAATGTATGGCAACATATGTGGACAGTGGTACTAAGTTGTGAAATTTAAAACTATACCAAACTATAGAAAGTCAGATTTTATATAAAATTGTTTGTTTTGTTTCTAGGAGTGTTGGTTATTCATGTTTTTGAGACGATACAGACATTACATCAGAAATAATTAATTCTGATTGAAAGTATTGGCCAGCATCATCCAGTCACTGCTAACCATGTTAAAATAATATACAACTTTTGATTTTAAAAATGTATTACTATATGTTATATGTATAATTAGCATTAATTAAAATGAATAAATGCTTAATAAGTTTTGCTCATTGTAATTTCTTGTTAACTAATGTTAAAAAATGGAACATTATTGTAAAGTGTTACCAAGATTCTACAGTATGGAGCGGTACAAGTACACACATGTTCCCACGTCCTGGTTGGCAGTGATATGTGGGTCTGTTTGTCTCTTCAGGCCTGCCTCTGGACCTTCTCCGCTGTGAAAGCCTGCTGGGATTGGACCCTGCCACTTGCAGCCGTGTGTTGAACAAGAACTACAAACTGCTCGTTTCCATGGCACCACTCAGCAACGAGATCCGACCAATCAGCAGCTGCACGCCTCAGGTAGCCCCAGCTCACCCAGGAGACTGCATTCAGACCCGTGGGGAGGGAGGCGCAATCGCTGGGACATACAGAACTGTGTGAATGCTCAGTGAGCAGTCAGATCGCTGTCCTCTCAAGAGTATGATTCAAACTAAATAGCTTTTCTGTGCCTCTGGGTTTCTTTACAAATGTTGCACCATGTATGAAACATTACCCACCAACTACATCTCTGGATTTGCATGCTCTTTTACATTCTATTCAGGTCTCTTATTTCTTTTTGAAAAGCACAAACAAGGCTAGCATTTCACCATGGGAATAAGTCTCATAATGGTGTTCATTCTGTGTTACTTAGTTGACAATCTATGTTGCAGTAGATTTATTGTGTCCTAACCGACAAGCGAACTAGCCGCAACCACCTTGAGCAACAGGACATTTTATCGATCGTTTAGTTTCTATTTCTGTGGTGTCATGCTGGGAAGCCTACCCACTGGGAAATCTAATTGGTCAAAAATCCTGCTGTTTTATAACTGTAGATTAAACATAAAATATGCTCTGATTGTGCCGTGTCGCAAAACAGTTTCGCATTCAGCGTGGACAGACACATTTTTTTATCTGAAAACTGTGGCCTTGCACCTGGTTAAGGGCACATTGTAATGTTGTCTGTCTTCCAGCACATTGGCCCAGCCATTCCTGAGGTTAGCTCCATCTGGTTCAAACTGTACCTGTATCATGTCTCTGGTCAAGGCCCTCCTTCACTGCTGCTGTCCAAGGGTTCCAGGCTTCGGAAGCTGCCGGAGATCTTTCAGGTCAGCCTTGCTAATAATAACTGATGCATCTATTTTTTTATAATTGAAATGATGCTTAAATAATTTTGGTAATTTACTCAGGCCTATGACCGGCTGCTTATTACATCATGGGGTCATGACCCAGGGGTCGTCTCCACATCCAACGTGCTAACAATGTTGAATGATGCCCTTACCCACTCAGCTGTACTCATTCAGGTAAGGGAGAAAGACACTGGACAGCCATAACATATCCTCATATTCAGCTCATTCAGAAACAATGGTGCTCTTTGATCCTTACACTAAATGACATTGCATTTAGATGTAGACTGATATGTCGGCCAGGCCAATTAATCTGTCTTTGTTTGGACAATTTGAGATTATCAGCTTTGGCTGATAACTGTGCGAGATGGGTCAGTTAACAGAAATATTTTTGGTGAATTTAGAGTAAAAGTTGTGTCAGAAAGTTTCAACGAAGCCCATATTTACATTGCATTCAGAAAGTCTCGCAATACACCTTATAAAATGTTATAACTTCTCAAAAGTAATTGTAAATACAGTTGTAATACATTATAATAATGAACCTTTATCATAGTTATACCTTAAAGAGTTTAATGCATTATAACACAATCAACATCCAATTTTATTGCAGAAGTTGTAATGTTTAATGTCTTAATTGGACAATACAGTACATTACTTTTTTTTTAATTTAGTGTATTTACTGTAGATTGCATGAGGACAGCAGCTCTGTCTTTTTCATGGCTCCAAATAAGATGCACCAACATTCAGGCTGAGTTTAACAATATCTTATTGATGTTTATTCACTTCTTACTGAAATCATGCCTATTATATATAACACATTACATAATATAATTTTGAAAGGGTTAACTATGAATAGGTAAGTATTATCATGTATTACATTTGTGGTTAAAATTATTTACAAGAAGTTATAACATTTTATCAGGTCTATTATAAATATGAACTTCAGAGAAAGTGTTACCAGTAGATTCAATTCAGCAATTTTGTGTACATCTTATCTGCAATCATTAATTTGTTATAACAGTGTTGTATCAGCCTATTGGCTCTCTAGATCAACATTGGCCATCAAAAAAATAAAATAATTTGTTGATAACTAGTTTTGTTATCTCTCTTTAGGGTCATGGAATGCATGGACATGGTCAGATCGTCCATGTCCCCTTCCCATTTGACGAGGAAGACTTTAAAGCAGGTAAAATCTAAACTTCGTCTTCGTCCCTCTTTTTAACACTCTGAATTACCCAGCTATACTAACTGCCTGTTCTTTTTGTTACCTCACCCAGAGTTCTCTTGTTCCAATATGTGTGCGCACAAAGCCCTTAAGATCCTGCGGGACAAAGTGGATCTGGCGCAACAATGTGGCTACATCACCATGCTCAACCACAACAACAGACATCGCAGACGACCCAGTGACGCCAATGGTGAGGCTTAGAATGTCTTCCAAATCCACACTGCCCATTTGATCAATCACTAAGAGGCCTGATAAGGACGGCCTCTATGCTGGTCATTAGCCACTCCGGGCTATATTGATAAGTGCTGCAATTAGATTAGAATGAGAGCACGAGAACAACCGGTCCAAGCTTTCACCACTGTGTTTTATTAGAGCAGTTTTTTGGACTCTAATCCAATTAGTGTTTTAATTGCTGTCCGCATGTTTGATTGCATCACTAATCAGACTGAAAGCTGTATGCTACCACTGGGGTCTCAAAGGAACATTTCAGTATTTTCATTCTCTTTACTTTCCTCACAGGAGATCCTGAGCTTAGTGGAGTGCTTGATGCCAATGGAAGCAATGAATCTTTCGAGCTGGTTACAGAGGAGAATAATGGAGATAGCAGTAAGAAACAGGAAACAGAAGGTATGTGTTCCTGCACTAATGGTTACGCCCAGACAGAGTCTGGAGACTTTTTTCAGCATTTTCTTAGCTGATTTTTGGGTTTAAACATTGTCAAATGTGTTAAAGGGATAGTTCAACCAAAATTAAATTCTGTCATCATTTATTCACCCTGATGTTGTTTCAAACATTGTGCCATTGTTCCTGATATATTTAAGAAACAAATAAGGGAGGTGAGATGTGTAGAACTATGTAAATAATGGATTTTCCAATTCTGTGGAAATCTGCTGAGCTTTCTACACAGTTCTGTGGACTCACAAAATGTCTATCTGGGCCTGGTAATTGAAAAGCCAGTCAACGTATATCACCAAGTAAATATGATGTACTCAGAAAATTCAATTTGTACACAGGGTCGTTTAGTGAGGATGAGTGGGTTCCTCTGGAACTGTGCTTTGGAATGCCTCTCTTCAGCTCTGAGCTTAACCATAAAGTGTGTCAGAGGATCGTCTCCCACAAACTCTGCAGCAAAGACAGGTGTCAACCATAAACAAGTGCATATGTACATCCATCCATCTGTCTGTCTCTTTTCTTTTCCATCTGTTGTTCTGTCTGTCTCTCCTTTATCTTTTTGAAAATATTTATCTGTCTGTCTAAATACACATTGTTGGCCTTTATGCCACTGTTACTGATATAGATGTACAACATGTACAATATACAGCATACAATACATTACAATGTTATTGTAATACTGTCATTGGACTAAACAATATGAACTGTATTATTATTTTTTTTTTTTTGCAGTCTTCAAGAGTTACTACATTCCAGTCGCAAACTGGCATTAAAAGTTCTCAGTTTTGTTCAATCATTCCAGGTAAATCTTCAATAAATATATTGTTCATAATATACTATAATGGGTTGATAGGAGCTATGGTAATGTACTTATTTTTAAAGTTTCATTCAACTGTAGTTTAGGGTTCATGTAGTCATAGAAATACCAGATTTTTTTTTTTTAAACTGTAATTTCCATGCTTGGAATATACCATCGAAATGTATAAAATGTAAAAATGTAATGGAAAAAGTCATGAAATTTCTGCAGTGAATATAAATTTAAGAGTTTTGCTCTGCTGTAAAATATTGCATCAGCTAGAAATTGCTCTTCGTTTGTGCAGTCTCTATAAAATGATATTTAACATTCCATTAATCATAAACCACTGGAAAAGTCGTTATGGAAATTAATTTGTCCAAAGTTGTGGGGCACCTGGTATTTTTTCACTGTCAGATGTTCTTTGAATTTGTATTGGGTTTACTATTTTTCAACTCTCACAGGAAGGCAAACAGCCTGCAGACCCTGACAGCGGGGTTTCGGGTCCCCTGAGTCAACCCCCGGCAGAGTCTGGCGTACCCCTCCCCGCAATCAACCTCCTCTTCAAGGACGGCAAGCTGAAGGAATGGATCGGGCGAACGCCGCCCTCCCTACACATCTCTGCCCCACAAACAGATCAACCCACATAAAACATCGCTCAAAATCACCGCATTCAGCCCTACACCATAATCCGCTCACTTCTGATTGCATATGTCTTGAGTTACCATGTTATCTCTGTGTCCCTGAAACACACACACAGCCATCAAGTGGATGTGAGCATCCAGAGATCAATATTCCAGTGTAGCACTGATGGTCCTGGTTCACTGAGATGGGTTTAATCACTTGTCCTAATTTCCAACACTTTTATTCATCAGATTTCACTTGATGGTTCATTATAAATAGAAAAAAATATTTGCAAAAAGATATCCTGTTGTGACCTTTTAATGTGTATATAGACTTTGCTTGGGAAAACATCCAAGGACCAATTCTGTGGTTGGATGAAGTCACCCAGGTCTTCTGTATATGAACCCCCGCATACTTGTTTTGTGACCTGATGCATGATATAATTGCACAGAATCTCCAAAAACTACTTGACTGTCAGCAGGGTTTGAAAACATGTAGTTGAGGTTTACTTTTGCACAAAGCTTGTGGATTTTTTTTAATTTCTTTTGGAATTCAGTAAGTATAATCAGCCTACGTCCACACTAATATATTTTTGGTTGAAAACGCATGGATTTTGCTATGTTTACACATTTATACTTTCAGAAGAGCTTTCAAGTACTGCATACTTTGGAAAACTATGACGTTAGGAAAACGAAAAAATTTTCATATGGAAGTAGCCTCAGTTATTGGGTCATTATTCCAGCTGGAAAACATGTCCATCTCATTTCTGCTTTCCTTGAGACCAAAGACCAACTTATTTGGTTATTTTTTATGTTGATCTTTTATCATTATTTTTACTGCTCATTTTCTTGGCCAGTTTAAAGAGTTCCCACTTGGACTAACCGCGGTTATACACAGATTTTACAATAAAAGTTGTAAAACTTCTGCTTCAGTCCAGAGGGAACGACAGCATGGACACAGCAGCCACACAGAAACCTGCAAGTAGTGACAACAAGGTTATCCATCAGTACCATCAGTTCCTAGATGTGTTGAATATCAGTATAAGTTTATAGAGTTTGTTTTGAGAGTTTGCAGTACTGCAGCATTATACAGTTATCCCTCAGTGGCCTGACCTTTTTCTTCTTGCCTTTACTTAGGTTGCTGACAGTGTTTCCCCAATCAAACATTATAATGGTGTTCAGCGATGATGATGAACAATTTTTAGAGATTTTGGTGCTGCATGATGAGTTGTTGTGTGTATTGTGCGCCATTCTCACCTCATCTGTTCTTTTCCCTCTATTGAATCCTTCCTGCATCTATACTATCCAAAAAACACCAGCCCCCTGTGCCAGACCCTGTCACAGTGTTAGGAAAGAATAAGTGACAGTTTTATAAAGTCACCCTGCATTTTAGGAACTCTCTGTTGTAGTGTACTTGATGGGACTGTGAAAATGCTTTGTTACATTTCCCCTCTCTTGCCATCCCATTCACCAAAATATATGTTATAACAAATTAATATGTAAAAAGTATATGAAAGGACTAATAAATATGTTACATAAACACCCATTTAATAGGCAGACTGTTTTGCTTTTCCCTGCCTAATGTTATTACTATAGCAACACAAATTCAGGGTATCACCAGGGGGCAGTGAGGCCCTGAAATGGCACATGTCATTTTAGGATTAGCACAACTCTTAACATAATTTAACCTGCTTGAGCTAAAAGAAATAATGCTGTGTTTGCAGTTGGAATATGCTTAATATTTCATTATTTTATGCTGGTTTGAATCTTTGATGCCACTAATTATATAATTAATCTTGTAGCATAATAATTGAAATGGGTTTTATCTAGAGACTTGCTCTTTAAAACTAGGTCAGTAACTGAAGTAAGGAACATTGAATATTTCACAAAATGTGACTATGAGAGGAACTTTGTCACAATGGGTTGTTACCGTATCCATTTTTTGTAAATATCCTGCAGTGTATGAAACTTTTTAGTTTCGTACGGGACACCAGCATTCACATAGGATTACTGATCATCTGTAATGCCCTTTAACGGGTTATAATATGTTACGTAAAATGATCAATGGCTTAATTTGTTAATAAGAAATTTTTAGGAAGTTTACAATAAGAATACTTTTTATACAACAGTTGCGAATACTCTGGAGGTGAGGTCCATTAATAAACTTACAGCTGATTGAGCTTTTGTGCAAGACTTTCAAGTGATTAGACAGATTATGATTATTAGATGTTGTCATGTTGAGCATCATTGTTATTTCAGTGACATCCTTTATTCAGTTACATTCAGAGACGGGGCCAATGCGAGTAGGTTTTCTTTGGTTAACATTGTAGTTACAAATATAAGTTATTATGTTCAATTGTTTCAGTGTTGTTTACATAAATACACATTCGTTAAATTTATAGTAAAATACCGTAAAAAAATGTGGTGACCATGTTTCAGGCTTTATGGGGTGTAATTTTGATGCCTGTATATTTTATGGTTCATACACTTTACTGTTTATATGATTCAATTATATAAACTTGATATACTAACCTTCTGGAACTATACAAGTATGCTTTTCACTTTAAAATGTATTGTTAATCACCGTAGTAACTACAAAAGACAACATAATGACGTAAAGCAACCAGCTGCAAAGCATTTTTGAGTTTACTCAACTTCAGGAAAATTTGTTGTACCAACATAAAAATTTGAGTTGGATGTTCCATGAACTCAGCAAGAAGTTGAGCAAACTCAAACATATCAATGTTAAATAAACATACAAGTACTGCTGACCATAAATGTCAGTATTCTTGATAGAAAAATATATTTTTTATTAAGCAGATCTACGTAAGATTATGTGTCAGCCCCACCAAGGTACCAAGTAGTTGGTCCAACTTAAAAAGTGGTGTAAATAACAACGACTTAAAATATATGGAAGTTAAGTCTTAATAACTACATAAACTTCATCAGAGGGGACACTAATCACCCTGATGGTGACGAAAGAAAACATTTTTTATTTTTTTTTGTTACAGCAAAACATAATTAAAAACACATTCTCATTATTATTTGGCCACAAATGCCCTCCACTGAGCATCAGTGATCAAACTGAGCATGATCAAAAACCTGTAGGTTCTATTTTCACCACCAAACTTGACATTGTATTTGCTCACTGTTTTACAATTTTAAGTTGCTCTGACAAAAATGGCATAAAAGTTTATATTGGTTGTTTTAAATAATCATTTTTTTTTCTACAATAGATAATCAACATTTAGAATTGAGTTTATATGACAATTTTGAAGTTGTATGTTTTACAGTTAAGTGTGACCCTTCCAGGAGCAATACTGAATACACATGCAGAGACAGTACACAGTGTTACCCACACAAACACAAAACACCATCACTCTGTTACATGCTCCCATACAATTTAATAGATTATACATACAATGTTTTAACCACTAAGATTTTTGTTAGGCTAATCTACATAAGATATAACATAGAACACCCCAATGTACATAACTGCTATAAAAAACAAGAAAATACATAAATACAATGATATGTGGCCCGCAGGGATGTTTGGGAACCATCATTTTAACAGTTTACCATAAAAGATGTGTATTTTCTTGTTAAACATAGTATATTTTTTTTATTGTAAATTATTCGGTAATAAGTATTTTACTGTAAAAAAAAATTTTTGTTTTGTTAAATATTTATTTATACGTCCATATTTATTTCAGTACTGTAGCATTTTTACATTCTTTTTCCATTCAAATTACAATTCAAAATACCCTTCAAAATTACATTTACAAAAATTATGAAATAAAGTTTTTATATAATTATTATTACCAGCAATTTTGACCATAAATCTAACAAATAATTTTGTTGATACTTGCATTTACTCTTTCACTAAAAGTAACCAACAGTCTGGTTGAGGAAATAAAAATCTCATTATTATTTCCATAGACTCATTTAATATTCAACTATAACGATAAACCTTAATCGATGGTATATGCCTTTGTTGAAGCCATCAGTCTGCATTATTTGAACTTCATTGTTTAAAAATCCTGCAGAATTCCTGATTAACAACTACATTACCCATGATCCATCAGAGAAAGATCCACCAATCAGAGAACCGCAGCCAACATAGCCCGCCCACATCCATGATGCGCTTTGAATGATGCAATCCATTCGGTCTCCTTTCCCTCAAACTACATTTAAATTTGTAAATATCTGAATATTTTGCTGTAAACTTTAAATATATTGTTTATATACTTAAAATAATAAGTCTTGTGTAAGTTACACAAAAAAATAACTTCTCCAAAATTATAAGATCACTTTACTGATTACTTAATTGGAAAAGTAATCACATTACTAATTACTTTAATTTTAAATTCCTTTCTAAAACACTTGACACAAACTCAATTTTGTTTTTTGCTCAACAAATTCAAAATAATGTATTTTTTCTCCTTGTTCATTGTCGCACACCCCTCGGCTTTATTGGCATGACTGTAAACAAAGCAAACAGACGTACATATGAACATATGAATTCACATTTTAATATTTTACACATAAATAAAATATTTTTTTGAAATATTTGGAAAAGTAATGTACTTAAAAGCAATTACTTTCATTGAAAGTCAGTAACTGTAATATGAGTACAAGAATTTAAAGTCCAGCTACTTTTTGTGCCTAAAAGTAGCTGGATTACAATAACTAATCACTTTGTAATCCAATTACACCCAACACTGCTTATAATCAACAACCTAAAATCAATAGTTTTATATATTTCCATCCTTTTTTATTAGATTACGTCATGAGCAATGCTTCATGGGATTGCAGTTTGTGCCTTCGTGAAAGATGGGAAGTACACGGTCTTTTGTTTTATATCCGATTTTAAAATAATTTTTTGCTTCAAGGTACATTTTTGTAATGTTGTAATTCACCTTTGCAGCTGGCTGGTTCGGTTCATGGCTTAGAACTATTTAATGGAGTATTTTATGAAAAGCGTATGAAAATAAATAAATACTTCCGGAACACTGATGGCTGTAAAGGTGGGCACTGTTGCACTCTATATGTATAAAATGCATTATTATGTAATTATTAGCATATGTGTAACATGAACACTGTAATAATAATTTTCATACATTGGCTTTTGTATGATGCTCTTGATGATGTTAAAAAGCACTCTATCTCTTTAAATAAGGAAGCTTGTGTAGTGTGTGGTTGGTTTTCTTCCAGCTCTTCACATTATAACTGCTGGAGCTGACAAACACACAGCAGGTACACTTCAAAACAACCAGAACAGTTTGACCACAGCTGTGAGAAAGGGAATAAAAACAGTGATAGGTTTTATTGTTTATCTTTCTCTTTGGATATGGCAAGCAACGTGTTATTAATTCCAACCATCTTTACATGAAGAACTTTCTGCTTGGAGGTGTCAGGTGTGAGAAGACTACTAACGGCATGGATTACAGACAAACAACACTACAGTAGGCTACTACTGGAACAGATAGCACATTTTAAGGAGTTAATGATAAAACGGCTTGCCATATATATGTGGGTCGTAATTGGAATGCGAGTGGATCGGAGGTAGAGATGCAGGTTTACTATTAAAGGATCCGCGTATCTAGAGCATCGCAGTGCACTTCCAGATGGCCATATCTGTCTGCTCGTAACAGGTGGAGCTCATTTTACTCCATCTGTGCGAAGTGAAGTGGCATATATGGGCAACCAAGTTGACAAACTGTCACACCTAAGTTACGCCGAAGTTCCCACGACCGACCCTAACGGATTCGACACCGAAGAAGACGTCCCGCGTATTGGGGTATCGTACATTTTCGCGGCGGATGACGACGAACTGGACGATCATCATGTCGACGGATCGGAGCAAAATCAGGAAGAGAAACACTACGACAAGTGGAACGAGCTGGACTGCGCCGTTTATCATCGCGAAGAGTGTATTTACGAGAAGAGTGTCAACGCTGCAGATACAGAGACGTTCAGCCCGGAGAATTTATTAAACAAGTGTAAGCCCGGGGATCTGGTGGAGTTCGTGTCCTTTGGGCAGTACCCGCACTGGGCTGTGTACGTCGGCGACTTTCAGGTGGCGCACCTGCACCGGGCGGAGGTCAAGAACAGTTTCCTGACCGATGCCAGCCAGGGCAGGAGGGGAAGGATCGTGAACGAGCTGTATCAATTCAAAGCCCTCAGTCCTGATGTGGTGGTGCAGAACGCGATGGAGCAGGTCGGGGCGAAAGATAAAGAGTTGAGTTGGAGGAATTCCGAGTGTTTCGCCGCCTGGTGCAAATTCGGTAAACGCGAGTTTAAGATGGGAGGAGAGATACGCATCGGAAAACAACCGTACAGATTAAAGCTGCTCTTCTCTGACAAACAGTCTCATGTGCTGGAGTTTCAGAGTTTGGAGGATGTGATCATGGAAAAGAGGAGAAACGATCAGATCGGTAAAGCGGCTGTTATTCAGGAATTGGCTCATCATTTGAGCAACAGCGGAAGCAGCAGGAGTGAAGCAAACGTGCATTGACATGCAACATGTTGAGGAGACATATGAGCATGTATCATAACACACAATTGATATCTGACATTACGCGTTATATGGTGATGATAAATACATGCATTTTCCTTGTGATGGAAATTTGAAGTCTTAAAAATGTATTTCAAGTTGTTTGAAACAGACTGACCATCTCTATAATGTAAAACTAAGACTCTGTGAGTTCCATAAATAGCCATAAATCAGCCATGCTTTCTGAAAGTTTTAGCACAAGATATTATATAACAAATGGTTCAAAAAGTAAATTCCCCAGTCTGCCATCTTACTGAGTAATTCCTCCTTTTCTCACATTATGCACAAGGAAAATTATATATATATATATATATATATATATATATATATATATATATATATATATATATATATCGGGGCTAGATGTCACACTTTTTTACTCCAGTGAATATTTCTCAGGGTAGGTTTGTTATTTGTTATAAGTCAATTTCTGCACTGCAGCATACCTGAAAGTCTTGGCTACAAAAAAAGCTATTAAACATTTTCACGGTTCTTGCCTTGGAGTAAATTTACAGTTAATTTAACACATGTTGACCTTTCGCGACAACTTGCCCCAATCACCACTACCAAAACTAAATCTGTGCCTCTATTTAAATCTACGCCTGCCTCAAACAGCACCTTTTTTAAGCTTATTCAGCCAAATTTATAAGGTTGAATAATAATGAGGCACAATACGATTCATGAAACACCAACAATGGGAAATGCAATGTACAAAAATGTCAAACCATTGTACACATATTGTAGTTGATAAATTATGACATTTAAAACATGTGACATCCTGCCACAATCTGACACTGAAGGATCAATACAAGTTTAGCTCAATCAACAGCATTTGTGTCATAATGTTGATTACCTCTAAAACTTCCTCCTCCAAAATGGAGGTTACAGTTAGACACTTACAATGGAAGTGAATGGGGACAATATTTGGAGAGTTTAACGGCAGAAATGTGAAGCTTATAACTTTATAAAAAACATTACATGAATTCTTCTGTTAAAACTCATGTATTATTTGAGCTGTAAAACTGTTTAAATAGTCGCTTTTACAGTTGTTTTAGGGTTTACAGTGGTACGTAGCCATGGCAACAAAGTTGAAAAATTGGCTATAACTTCACATAGAAAAGGTTAGTAAGCAATTTTATCATGGTAAACTCATATTAAAACTAGTGCTTTCAGTCAATTACATTTTTTATTACAATGAATCGCGTACTTTTCTTTAGTTAATCGTGTTCATTCGCAGATTTTGAAAGTGCTAAAATTTGACTTTAAATAGACTTATTTTCCTGTCAAAATGCACTCATACTCTCTTAGGAAAGAAAACAAAACAATGTGAAACAGTATAATACTTTATTTATATTCTCCAAAGCAAAGCCTTCCACAGTATAAAGTTAGAAATAGACTAAAATAGCACCAATTCAAGTAAAATTAAACATTTTTCAAAGTCTAAGTGGGAGTTTGACTAATTGAAAGAACTAGTTTACCCATAGGTTGCATATTCATTGCAATTTGCATTCAATCTCTTAAACTCGAATCCTCCACAATATTAATCAGCTGGCAGACTGTGGCTAACCGTTTTGTTAAAGCAATCATGAAGCTGCTTTCTTGATTTGCATCAGTGCGTCATGCCAGCATGAAGCATCGCTTTGAACTCCATGTGAAAATCACTTGCAGACAAAAACATCTCATTCTGCGTTTTGGTGATAGTTAAGACTTTGCATGCTTTTGTGTGATTAAAATGCATCTTACATATGCTAAAAATACTTTATTTCACCCTCTCAACCAGTGTTTTTGCTAGTTTATGCTTTATTAATGGTAAATATGTTAACTTTTAATTTTTTTAATTAATCACATGCGTTAAAACTTTTTTGACAGCTCTAGTTAAAACATATTTTGTTTAAATCTTGTGACTATACTTTTGAAACATTGACAATTTTTGTTTATGGATTGACCACATTCACTTCCATTGTACGTGCCTCACTGAAACCAAGATTTGAGTTTTTTTTTTAAGAAAAGGAGGGACATGTCGAAATAATTTTTTTTGGTAATCAACATTATGCTATAAATGTTGTTGCTTGAGTTTAACTTGTGTTGAACCTGGAATATTTCTGTAATGAAAAATACCTTTGTCCTAAGAACACATTTAAAACTTTCGGTAAAAATCTTCCTTCATAATATAATACCCATAATATCTACCCTTTTCTTCATGTATGTCAGTATGGTTTTATCATCTTTGCTTGTTTACACAAGAGCTATAACAAAAATATGAGAATGAAAATTTACTTTTGGATCCACAAAAATATTATTCTAATATCAGACACTTGGAGACTGTTGTATTAGAGCAGATGGAGGGCGGGGTTCCCCTGAGCATTTTCCTTTCCGACCATGAGCGTTTCGCAGGAGCAGGACACCGTACCGGCTCTTATGCAAGCATACACACACTAAGCACTTTATTAGGAACACTATGGTCCGACTTGGTCTTCTGCTGTTGTAGCCCATCTGCCAAAAGTTTGACGTGTTGTGCATTCTGACATTGTAATGAGCTATTCTGCTCACAACAATTGTACAGACCGGTTATCTGAGTTACCATAGCTTTTCTGTCAGCATGAACCAGTCTGGCCATTCTCTGTTGACCTCTCTCATCAGCAAGGCGTTTTATTCCGCAGAACTGCTGGTCAAGGGATGTTTTTTGTTTTTGGCACCATTCAGAGTAAATTCTAGAGACTGTTGTGCGAGAAAATCCCAGGAGATTAGTAGTTACAGAAATACTCAAACCAGCCTTTGGTCCCAGAGCGAACCACCTTACAGCGATCACGAGGAGGTTACCCTGTGTGACTCTACCCTCCCTAGCAACCAGGCCAATTTGGTTGCCTTGGGGACCCGGATGGAGTCATTCAGCATGCCCTGGGATTCGAACCAGCTGAACTACCCGGGTCCCCCCGACCTACTCTGATGGTTGATGTGAACATTAAATTAAGATCCTGATCCGTATCTGCATGATTTTATGCATTGCTCTGCTGTCACATGATTGGATGATTAGATAATCATGAATAAGTAGGTGGACAGGTGTTCCAAATAAAGTGCTCGGTGAGGGTATATCGGCTGCCCTGTGAACACGCACAAGGATTGACAGGCAGAAAGTCTTATTGGCTAAACAACGATCCGACCGTTGCCCCTGACATCTTTCTCGTCGCTGTTTACCGATCCAAGGGCAATTACAGAGATAGGTGTGATATTTCATGCCACCAATGTTTATGATATCTGACAGGTAATAAGGATTTTTTTTGCACGTCATTTAATAAAAAAAATAACTTACAACACCTTTAAAGTGGTTGTACTGGAAAGCCACAGGTGACAAGATGAACTCATTTTTTAAATGTGATGAGTATCATTTGATGTGGTGTTTTAAAATTCGCCAAACGCTCTAATCCTGCCCCTTCAATACACTGCAAACTCTCCACTTTATAAACTTTCATTTGCAAGGCTGCCAAAGTTGGATTATACTTTACTTGTCCTCCCAGTTGTGAAGATGAAAATAATTTTCTGTGCCTGTGTGAACTGAATTAGATTTTGTGAGGCTTTAAAAAAGAGAGGCTAAAAGCAACAATTTGCTAAGACTGGGATTACTGATCAAGTTGGTTAATAATCAATGCCATAAAATGGCCCATAGACTATGCTTTTATATACCTCCACCTACTGATTCAAAACACTAAAATAAAGATCCTAAAAAGTGGTACAGTCAGTTGTTCAACCCAATGAGTTATTCAGTCATACGATTGTGAGATGTTGAGCTGTCATGTATTTTCTCCAAACTGGACTTTGTCCTCCAGCTTTGATTATGGGAAAGCACCAGGTAGACATTCTAAATGGTCAACACACAATGGCACATAATGCCACAGTGACTTATCTCACTAAACAGGAGGCTTTCCTTTGAGATACACCATGTATGACGTGTTTTGTTGGAGGAGGAAAGGGTGTTTTATGATTTGCGCCCTATCGCACTGCTACAGGGCCACTCTGGGTAAACAAAGTGATGCTGAGGAACAAGGAAGTAATTACAACTGCCATACTGTGAGAGAGTAATGGCTGCCCACAATGGCAACAAGACACTCCTTGTGAGTCATTGGAAAGCCAACATTATTGCCAGCTTGAGACAACAGCCCCCTAATGAGCAGTTAGTCAGTGATGTTTTGAATGTGATCTGACTCAATGAAACTGATCTTTGTGCACTGAGGAGGACAGGTTTCTGCCTCTAGCTTATCTGTGTTGTTTGGCGATATTTCACAAATAGTAAGTGCTCTAATTTTGTGCTCCAGTATTGCTTTGTATTTTTCAAGTAAAGCCTAATATTGGACCATGGATACAGAATGGATACTGAGGAGAGCTTTCAAGGTCCTCTGAGGTCCAATATGACCTCATAGATATCAAATTACCTCATTGAGGTTTATTGATTTAATAGATTCTCTAAACACTTCCATTAAAGGGATAGTTCACCCAAAAATGAAAATTATGTCATCATTTACTCACCGCTATGTTGTTCCAAACCAGTATGCTGCTAACTCAAAAGTAGCATTTAGAATCTTACGCTGCTCCATTAGGGATATGCACAATTAACCGATTAATCAAGTACTCGTTCAGCTTTAAATATTCAACTAGCAAAAACACTCCTTGAATATTACAATTTTATTTTCCGTCAACAACATTGAAATTGCTTCTCTCACCTAAATCTTGTCATTAGTTCTCCCAAAAAGAAAATTCTGCCATTATGTAAAGTGACTATCGCTTCAGATGAGTTGGAAAGTATGTTCCCCTTCTGTCACTCACTCGACGTTGTGTCGATTGTAGTTACATAAGGGGTCTTCCCTTATGAGAGCTTTGCGTACCTCTGGATTTGAGAAATTGGCAGACAGAATTTGCATGTCCCGCCCCCAGACATATGTGTATAAAAGGAAGCGGACGTGCGTCTGTCAGCCAGATTTTTTTTTTGGATGTGCAGCAGCAAGCTGAGTTTTACTACTGCTCCACTCACCTCTACAAGAGCATTGCTGTTGGATCTACGGCAGGTTTCCAGCAGCTTTCTCATTCTCTGCACGCTGTGCAGTCCACGCCTCTGGGTGCTTCGACGGCGCTTCTGTAAAGAGTGTATACCCTCTAAAAGAGAAGCATTTTCCCCTCTAAAAGAGAGTATTTTTCATTCATAAGAGTAATACACAGCAAGCGTTGAACGTCCTTTTCAGGATGTGTCTTTTTAAAGATGTCCTTCCGCCTCTGTGTAGCCACCTTCGGGTCAGCCCGCCCAGTCTGAGGCTGATGCGCAAATGGCCGACATGCTTTCCCAGGCTGCTGTGAGCATCGGGTTGGACTGGAACCTTCCATCCTCCCCACAGCCTTCATGGCTTGACGATTGGTACTTCGGGTCAGGGCACCGCTCTCACCCCCCCGCCACCTGGTACTCCCCTCCAAGGCCTGTAGGATGACATTGTCGCTGACCTCGAAAGTCTACAGCACCACTGGTCAGGCTGCCTCCGCCCTGCATGCCATGGTGCTCCTGCAAGTTCACCAAGCACTTAAAGATCTGCACTTGGGTAGTCCTGACCCTGACGTGCTGCAGGAACCAACGACTTCACTCACAGAGCCACGAAGGTCACAGTGTGGGCATTCGGGCAGGCGATGGCCTTTTCCTCAACGCCCCCGTCTCCCAGCTTGGTCTCTTCATGACACCGTCGATGACTTCGCCAAGCAGTTTTCGGCGGTAAAGAGGCAGACGGAAGCAATCTCTCACATCATGCCACGGCGCTGCCCAAGTGCAGCTCGTGCCCCATCTGCCCACCGAGGGCGTCCCCCTGCAGCTTCATCAAACAAACAACAGGCAGCTCCGCCTCAACCTGGGCCCAACTCTCAGCCCCAGCATCGAGCAACTCGCAGGCGGCGTACGACGTCTCCAGGACCCCCTCTAGGACCCGGGAGGCTCCTAAGCGCTCCTGAGACGGAAGGGCCAGGCAGTCAGATGTTAGCTCCGGAGCTGATACTAAGACCACTCCATCCCCCGGTGGAGGGCCAGGAGGAAAATCCTTGTTTTCCTTATTTTCTTTTGCTGCACCCCCTTCAGACTGCACATTGTCCATAAAAGAGCAATTTCCTCACTTCCTGGGTCATCTATCCGTTCTGCGTGCCGTTCTCATGGTACCCCGGCACCAAAATCCCAGCTACCTCGTCTCCGGACCCGCGGCTGTCCATCCCTGGTGGGCTGGCACTGACGAGTTCTGAAGACGTCCCTACAGGACCTCCTCCTCAGTCTCTTACCCTCCCCCTGCCAGGTGCGTGGAGCAAAGTAAGTGCTTTGAGTCTTTTCTCAGCACCCCAGCATCGGGACGCACTTTTGCCTCCCGACGCATTATTACCTGCTCCCTCCCTCTGTGAAGCCCCACCTGGTACATCAAAAACGATCGCCCCCCTAGTGCCCCTCACATGGAGCTTGAAAGCATGGCTATTGCTGCCCAACACATCAAGCTTGTTGGCCAGGACCATACGACTCAACTACACGATTCAATTCACCAGACTCCCACCTCGTTTCAGCAGTATTCGCTCCACCTCGATGCGTGGAAAAAATGCCAGCACCCTACCTGCAGAGATTACAACTCTGCTACTCAAGGATGCGATAGAGCCTGTCCCTCCAGCTGAGATGAAGAAGGGTTTCTACAGCCCTTACTTCATCATACCCAAAAAAGGCAGTGGGTTGCGGCCGATCTTGGACATGGAATTTGTGACCAGACCCACTACAAGCTTCAATTGCTCTGTAATGGGGTAGGGCTCCACAGGCCTAATTACCTTTTAAGACAACTCCCTGTGAAGTATTTTCCGCAGTACGGTCCCCAAGTTGGCGGATCCGAGTCTCCCTTGGGCAGTCTCTCTGCCCCGGTCGCTGTGTTTGTAGTGCTCCTCCCTTACTAGGTAGGACCTACCACTGCGCCACCTCAACGTGTGGCTTGACAAACCATGTGACGTATTGGCTGCATGTTACCTCCCCCCAGCCTGGGCAGGATGTGGTCTCCGCAGAGTCTTTTCCCCCTGAAAGAATAGGAACGGAAAAGAATGCCTTCCCCTACGCGTTTTATAACGTTAAGATAGCCTCAGCTGCTTTATGCTCTATGACAAGAAACATAGAGAGAGAAAAGGCCATGGCTGGCCGGCTTGCTCCCATGACAGTCATGTCGCTTGTTCCCCCTTCATGGGTGCTGGGAACCTAAGAACTGTATATGACTCTTTTTTGGGGCGTTGGGGATGGTTACGTGCGACCGATACAGTTGCTTCTAGCACACAGCAGCTTGCTTGCACCTGTGTCAGAAGCTCACGTAACACGGTTTAGTGCATGGCATTTTTAAATGGGACCCCTTGTGTCACTACAATCGACACAACGTCAAGTGAGTGACAGAAGGGGAACATCATGGTATTGTTGTAACCTCCATTCCCTGATGGAGGGAACGAGATGTTGTGTCCCCCTTGCCACGACACTAGACCTACCACTGTAAATGGCCGAACCTTACTCTCGGCTTCTCAGTGCAAAATCCTGATTTACAGACGCACGTCCGCTTCCCTTTATACCTGTATGTCCGAGGCCGGGACATGCAAATTCTGTCTGCCAATTTCTCATGGGCCTTTTCTCAAATCCAGAGGTACGCGAGGCTCTCAAAAAAGACCCCTTGTGTCACTACAATCGACACACGTCTTGTTCCCTCTATCAGGGAACGGAGGTTACAACAGTAACCATGACATTTCTATGTGTGAGTGCAAATGTTTATCTTTTATTTTTTTATTTTAGGATTCAATCTAGATCTTGTTGTTTATGCATAGTGTTAATTCTTTCATTAGAAAGTTGAAGGTTGAACTTAAATTCTAAATTTCAAGTAATTGATAACTCGTTTTTTATGTTAGAGTACTCGACTACAAAATTACTCAAAATGCCCATCCCTATGCAATTACTGTTCACTTGCTTTTAAATAAGGACAGTTATGTGTTGTTGTGTTTTGTTCATTTTTTTGTGCGCGTGTGTGTGTGTTTCACAGAAGAAAGAAGAAAAAAAATGCACATTGGTTTGGAACGGCATGCGGGTAAGTAAATCATGACAGAATTATTTTTTAGGTGAACTGTTCCTTAAAAGGAAAAAAATTGCCACGTGCTCCTATTGACACATTCAACAAATCTCTATGTTCTTAGTTAGCTGCATGGTTTCCAGCAGACCTTCACATCAGATGACCTGGGTTGAGGTGAACCTGAGCTTCTCATTTCTCAATTATTAAATGGTTTGAAAACTTTGTCAAACATGCTTACCCCACACCAAAACTTTATCCTCACTTCTCATTGTCTCATTATCTCTTCACACATAAATTATTATATAAATCCACTTTTATTAGCTGTATTGTCTGAAGCGTTACATCCACTTTTATAATATTTAATTATGTCCTACAGTCACGATTTTCTTCCAAATTACCATGCAAGGTACCAACATGTCCTTTAATGATATACCATTGACATCCTTAGGGCTTTACAAAGTGCCTTCTTACATTTTGAAAGCCTCCAATGTATTACACTAGACACTTGAGAAACTATAAAAATACGAGTTTATAAACAGGAAGGAAGTACTTGCAGTCAATTTGTGTTCTCACCTCTCATACTCTTGAGTCTTCTTGTTTTAAAAAGGTAAACATGAAGCAGCTGCTGTTACTGTAGTAAGGCCTGTTTCAGCGAATACCAAATGTACAAACTATTCCTTTAATTATACAACCCAATTTAGCATAAACTCAAGAACAGGTTGGCACATGTCCTCTAATAGCAAAACAAGTCATTTCTTGTGTATTTTAACATGTATGGATTGGAAACATTCACTGATATTATAAGTGCCTCACTGTAACCCAGATTTATTTATTTTAAAGAAAAGGAGGGACAAGTCAAAAATATTTTTTGTGATAATCAACAATATGCCACAAATGCTGTCGATTAAGCTTAACTTTTAACCCAGAATATTTGTTTAAAGATTCTAGAAAACTAATTTATACAGAATGTACACCTCTTTTGAAACTATTCACATTTTGTTACCGTTACACATTCAAACTGTGATGCATTGATTTTTTTACTATCAAATTCAACACTTTTATGCTTATATATATCTATATCTATATATATTCAAAAACCACAATGAAAACATACATTTCTTTCTTACTAAAGTAACCTGAGGTAAATTCTTTGTAAAAAGTCCCAAATAGCAATGACAGCTGTGAATCTTATTGGGTATGTCTGTCTGAGCATTGCACATTTAGATATGGAATTTTTGCCCATTCTTCAATGCAAATTTGTTCTGCTAGATTAGATGAGAGCGTTGGTGGACAGCAATTGTCAAGTCATACCAAAGATATTCAATTGGATTCAAGCCAGGGCTCTGGCTGAGCAATTCCAGAATGCAAACCTCTTTTCAAGCCATCCTTTCATCGTTTTTGTTGTGTGCTTTGGGCCATTGTCCTGATGGAAAATTAATCTTCACCCTAGACGCAGATCTCTGGCTAACTGAAACAGATTTTTCGGTATGTGCTTGTATTTTGCTCCATATGGTGACCTTGATGACAACATATACAAACAATACACAATGTTCAGTTCCTAGTGCAGAAAATCAACCCTGCAGCATGATGCAATGGGCATCATTTGGTTTGTGGCAAATAGCACTTTACTCTCAGGCCAAAGAGCTCAATTTAAGTCTCATCAGAGCACAATTTTATCTTCAAAAGGTTTCAGGTTTTTGTCACATGGCTTGGAGCAAACTCCAAGAGATGATGAGTTGTCCTTTTCTCAGAAGTGGCTTCCTTCTGGCCACTCTCAATAACACAGAATCTGTGAAGAGCTGAATAGAGTGCTGATGTCTGTGCACTTCTATTTCTTCTAGGAGACCTGCAAATGTGTTTGTGTTGTAATCTTCTCTGAAAGTTGTGATTCTTGTCCAGTTTCTCAGTTTGGTTCAGTCTGGTGGTAGAAGTGTCAAGGATGTGCTTTGCTTTTACATTGAGTTACAAACAAGGGTTAAATTGGGATTTTTGATGTGGCGGAACACTTTTTGGCATCGTAGGTGCAGGAATACCATACCGGACCATTCCACCCTAATTTAAGGTCTAAAAACAAGGCAAGTTCTCGCAGTCCTTTTATGGTTTGAACATACAGAGTGTTTTATTAAGTATTGTCCGAGCTAACAAATTTATGTTCTTTAAATGTTTTTCAGATGTTACATTGAGGTTTTGGGAACCTTAAAATATGCCCATAACATTTAGAGCATAACATTACTGAAAACATGAAAACTTCCTGAAAAATGTGCTTCATTATAAGTTATAACTTAAATTTTTATTTTTTTTATAGAAATCTTAAAATACTACTGTAGCAGCAGTTGCTCTAAGAATGTGTTATACGAATGTGTCTAAACATTTTAAGAACTTTTATTGAATACTAATAACATCCTAAGGGTGTTCCATTAACATTTTTAACAATGTTTATTTCTAACCTTTACGTAACATTAGCCAGATTTGGTAGGAAAGTTCCCTGTTAGGTGCACAAAAAAAAAGAAGATTTTTGTAGGTTGTTCACTTTACATAATTAAAATGAAATAAAGCAACACAATTCTAGAACATTTGGTCACAACTTGATTTCATTGCGTTCTATCCAATTAAATTTGTAAAATTGAAGTTTACTTAATCCATTTGCGTTTGAACTACATGAATAATTTTTGTAGCACTGATGAAACTTGGATTGGGATTTCCATTTTCCTGAATGTTTTGCATGGGACTGGATGGGGTGAATAAATGTTTAAATTTAGTGTATTTTATGCAATTTTGCAAGTATGTTCTGTCATATTGATACTTAAAAAGAGTGTCTGTTAGGCTGGAGTTTTGAAAGTTTCCATTGTGGTGAAGACTTTGCTTGTGTGTAGGTTGAGGATGAACTTTCACTTTAAAGTGATGCTTGATTCGAGTGAGGCATAGCTATATGAACAGTTGCTATCAGATTGACAGTGTGACATTTTGACTTTCCTTACACTTGCTCACCTGGCATTTACTATTGATTAATAAAATAAATTAAGTTGGACCAACATAAGCTAATTCATTAAATTAAACATTATTAAATTTAGTTGGCCAAACCTAATAAAGTTGAATTAAAACTACTATAGTACAATGATTTGACCTAAACCAACTAAATTATGTTGGCTGAATGAAATTCAGTTTAATGCATAATGCAACTTTAATGCATGCTTTTCCTGTTACACTCTATATGGGTCATTTTGTTAGGGAGATCTTAAACAAGGACATTCTGAACATTTTAATCCTTGCTTGTTATTCCACATAAGAGGCTGTCTGGATGAATGGGCTTCTTAGTCTAGAGGCAAGTGTCCTTAAATAAACCAAAACCCATCTTAGATCTAGTGTTCTGCTGTGCATTTCTATAAGATCTGATCGTTATTATAACTAAATTGTCATATCTTTTGTAAGGACAGTCACTAACTGACTTATTAAGATATAAATTTGTGTCAGAGTTAAAGAGAACAAAAATATTTTATTTAAAGCCGAAGTGTGTAATTTCTGTGCCACTGGCGTTACCAAATAGAATTTAACAATTAACCTGAACACTTCCTAATCTCCCATTGTTAAACAAACTGATAGTTCCACCCAAAACTCACTCAACTGGTCTTTTCGGGACACTCAAACAAGCCGAGCAATGTTTTGATATCACCACAGAACCAAGGTTTTTACACTTTTTATTACACCTACATATTGCCACTTGTTAAAGACTTTTTATTAGCGTTGATGTTTTCAACGCTAATACATTTTTTCTTATTAAAATAGAAAAAACTGCGCAAATCTGCATTGTGCCATTAAAACATTTGCTGCAGTGAGATACTGGAGCCACACAAGTAATCATGATAGCTTCTGGTGATGATAAAATGCTCACTTTTTTTTTCTGATAATGCAATATTTAATTACTACTATTTCCACCACATGAAAGGCAAACAAGCTCATGAAACAACTTTACAGCAAAATTAACTTTTCTTTTAACCACTGTCTATCTTCTCCTTTGAACATCCTAGAAAAGGGAAAGCCTGTTTGGTTATTTATCTTTTTTTTTTATTCTCCAATAGAAAAACTTATTTGATCAGCAACATAAAAGCTATCATATAAGAACACGGAAACCACTGCTGGGCTCATAGTTTGTTGTTTTTCCTGGTCTCAGTAAGACAACATCAATCCAGTTTTTATAATGTAGATTGAATTCTGTCCCTTCACTGCATTGCAGACATTTAAAAGAATGCTGATATGTTTTCTGAAAGCTTTTAAAGGTTTTAGAATTTGACCTTCAGAACTGCCTTTTAAAGACAGCATAAAGACGCAAAATGTAATCTAATGTGTTAAAGCTGATGTATTTTGTATGTTAAAATTCTTTCTCATGTCCCAGTTTAGTATACAGAGAAAACTATGAGTAAGCTATTTGTAGGTTGATTTCACTTAAGGGGTAACACTGTCCCTGCTTCTGAATATCCATACATCTCTATGTTCTGAGTTTGGGGTGGGACTATCTGTTCTACAACCAATGGTTTTTGGAATCTGTTTGAAATAGTGATTACTTAGTGGCACACTTCAGGTTTAGCTTTAAAAAATACAATTGCTTCTAATTAACAAAGGACCTGAAGCTTAAAAAGGTGATTTACAATTTCGATCTGTTTGCGAATGCCAAACACGCCTGTCAATCATCCAGACTCCATGAGCTGCATTTTTATTCTTGATGAGTAATACAACAATGAACATACACAAGTATATTTTGATCACTCTGAGCTTGAGTACCTGCTGAGTCAATCAAAGCAATGGAAATTCCAGGGCTTCAAGAGGCCTCATTGTAATGCTGGGCACTGGGCAGCATCATAACACTGGGTACACAATAAAAAGTCACTGCATGGTGTGCTGATATTCGTGAATGACTTTTTCTAATTTGATTAATGTAGTTTTTATTTCTTAATTTTTTGGTGAGCCAAGTGTGACATGTTTGAAAATATACATTTCATAATATGCATTTGTAATGCTTAAATTGTAGCCTGCACTAGACAAAAAATTTGCATATCAAAAATATTAGACACCTTTGTCAAGTATTGTGAGCTGATGTATTAAACATTTAATGAAGTAAATAACAGTTTAAGAATGGTATGATGAGCTCATTATTGTTTAGTGGTACATCATTTAACTAATTTACATGCATTGATAATCAGCACACTGTAAATGGTAATATTAAGACATTTTAATGAACTCCTTTACATGCACAATCTTACACTGATTATGCTTAGTAGCCGACAACGTGTAAGGCAATGTAATTACATCTGAGAAATGCCACAAATGTTTTAAGGAAAAAAAGCAGATTGGCACATAGATTTTATGTTTATGTTTAATTTTTTCCCCCCTTTTTCTCCCAATTTGGCATAGTGACTCGCCTCAATCCGGGTGGCGGAGGATGAATTCCAGCTGCCTCCGCCTCTTAGACCGTCAACCCGCACATCTTATCACGTGGCTTGTTGAGCACATTGCCACGAGACATAGCGCGTGCGGAGGCTTCACACCATCCACCTCGGTATCTACGCCCAACTCATCACACTCCCCACTGAGAACGAACCACATTATATCAACCAAGAGGAGGTGTTATCCCCATGTTATCCCTAGAAACGGGACAATTTGTTTGCTTAGGAGGCCTGGCGGGAGTCACTCAGCACGCCCTGGTATTTGAACTAGCGAACTCCAGGGGTGGTAGCCAGCGTCTTTACCACTGAGCTATCCAGGCCCCCCTTGGCAAATACATTTTTGCTTATTACTCCTATTTCATGTTGCAGTGAAAGCACCTTTAGCAGCATTCTGGCAGCTTATCCAATGTGTGAATGTCTGTTGAACGTTTTGACGTCAAAACCGAAGAAAAAATATATAATGTAAGATGTCATGTAATGTTTTTTTTGCATTGTCATTTTTTTAAATGAGCTGATTTTTGACAGTTATCAGCATATTATTGTGCATGTAAACATGCTTTGTGTTGATTTTAAGGACATTTGATGCGTTCAAGTCCTCCTGGAAAGTTCGTACTTATGAGGTCGGAAATCGTAAATATGTACATAATGTGCATTCGAGTGATTATAGTCAGAAAGTACAGACCCCATTTTGCAATTTTATATTTATTTCTGTCTTTTTCATGTACTAGCGAAGGCAGGAAGCTTTTTTTCATAACAATATTTTTGCAAACCAAAATTATGTGCTTCATTACACATTTGGCTGCAGTTTCCCAGTGAAATGTCCAGTGGGGGGCGCCAAAAGGGAGTGAAATTATGTTGTTATCAGATGAAGTTGAATATTAGATGGATGTTTTCATGAGTAAAATGTACCACCTTAACCTAAAACTTTAACCTAAACCTAACCAATAGTGACCTAAAAGATAAATGAGAGATGAACAAAACAGACATCCTTCCACTTAATCAATGCCTAAACCTAACCAATGGTGTTTTAAAAGCAAATTCAATATGAAAAGCACATTTACTGAAGCAACCACACCATTTTGTATCGCTTTTTTTTTTTTTTTTAGCACTAATTCAACAAAATGAGCAAAGCCATGCATTAGGTGTGTAATTACTATCTTTTTTATCATTCTTGTATGGTCACATATAATTATGGGAAATGTAGTTTTGTTGCAAATATTGTTTCTGCATTAACCAGCTAAATGAGTCTTATTTTCTGGTTTTATCATTATTCATCATAAATAATACAAAAAATACAAACTGCACACAAACTGAACTACAGAGTCAAAATAGTAAAAAAAAAATAAATATTACTAATAACAATTTGTTCCAGCCATGATTCTTAAATTGACATGCCAACTCGGAAAGTCAGATTTTCCCACTCGTAATTACTACTTTGTGGTGTCGTTTATGTGCTTTCAACTCATAAATATGTTAATTCTGACATGACTTGAATGCACAAACTGTCATTTACTTTTGTACAATAAACAAGTTTGATACAGTCTTTGAGTGCCACATGATATCCAATGTAAAATCCGAACTGCTGCATTACACATACTTATTGATTCTTTGACTGGTTTTGTACGCCTAATTAATTTGTTAGAGGCCTTAAATGCATTGGTAATATTCAAAGCTTCTCTCTGAGTGTGGAGACAGGAATTATGCATTGAGTAATACATCTAAGAGAAGAGGGAGTCTTGAGGTCTGCCTCATGCAGATAAGTGCTGTGTAAGATTGCCCTTAAAGCACTCTCACTACTCTTGTCTGACACAAGTCTCCTCCAACACAAACCTGCCATCCATATGTGCACCTTTACTGATAAGAGGATCCAGTGGTCAGTGCGTTAAGTTATATGTTAGAGAAGCAAAATGGCTTAAGGAAGGTTGCTGCTGTCCTCATGGGAGGACTGTGAGCATGAGTCGATTAAAACAAGGATGAGTTTTGGGCACTAAATCGGTTCTAAACATGTCATAAAAACACATGCTAGTGCACAACAGATACAATTATGAAAGCATGGGAACAGCATTATTTATAACACCTTTTACGCATCTTGTTTTCACAGAATGCTACATTTTATAATCCTAAACAACTCACATTTAGGAACAAAGCAAGTAAACTGGAAGCGGTGACCAAAATAAGACAAATGTTAGTTAAATATAATATTGCACTTTTTTTTTTAAAGGAATATAAAATTCGGTTTAATTCATTTAATTCTATGAATATGTTTTACTGACATATTCACTGATACCAAACCTGTTGTGACATGTCTTGATACTCATATACAAATGAGATTGGTACTAAACTAAAAATTGTATCTGTTTCTCACTTAAAGCTACACTAAAAAAACTTGTTGGTTTAACTTCATTAAATTTTGGACATTGGTTCCACACAACACAAATGAGTTTCTTTGATATTAATTTAAAATGTAGGCTCTACACATGTACTTTGTGTAGCAAATACCTATATTAATTAACCAAACCAAAATTTGACTTAAATCATATATAGTACTATAACAAGCATGGTGCTGCTGAGAGTTTACAGATCCCCAATCAGTCATTATACTAGTATTTGCTTCATGAAAAGTAATAATGTAACCAACCTTGATCTAACCATTAGTTCCACAATGGTACCCTAAAAAAAATGTACATTACAGAAACTCCTCTAAATCCCATCCTAACAGAATATTAAACACTAACAAGTCCCCTATTTGTTTCATTTAGCAGAGAAATACATTCAAATAACACTTATCTAATTTTAATACACTCTCCCAGTCCTGTCCCGTGCAAAGCATGCTGGGAACTGGAAATCCCCTTCCCGGATTCAGCAATACATTGATGCAACAAATATTTTTCACATTGTCCTGACACAACTGGATTGAACATAGATGGATTGTACATAATGAAATTAAGTTGAGACCAAATGCTAAAGAATTGTGATGCATTAGCTCATTTTAAATAAGTTAAATGAGCAAGCAGTACAAATCACATTGAGTGAATAGCATCCATTAGAAGTCTGAATACATTTGAACATTTCATCACCACTTTTTGATGACTGTGTTGAATATCACTAGGACTTTACATAATATATTTATGTTCTCATGTCAAATATAACTGTATAATGTTGATTTAAGATACAAGTGTACTGGTTTAGTATTTTCAATAGAGCTGCTTTCCCTTGTATCGTATGGCTTTAGAGGACTTTGAATTTAGCACATGAGAAATATCGACTACTTTAATGGTAGTTTTATGATGATTTTTTTGGTATTTTTTGGATCTTTACAGCCCCTGGTCACTGTTTGCTTTGCTTTATGGAGAAGAGCTGTGTGAACATTTTTCAACAACATGAGAGTGAGTAAATGATGACAGTTTTTTCATCTTTGTGTGAACTATCCTTTTAGCTGTAAAAGTGTTGTTTTTTATGTTTACCTACATACTTCTAACACTACTCAGGCTTCACAAGCATAAGAAATTTTGATATGACAATACCTATAAGCAGTTTGCTGGGAAATGAGGCTTGTTAAGACGCCAACGTGTTTAATGTGAGGTTAAAGGGTTTCCAAGATACAAAAACAATGTCTGACAAAAAACATCGAAGTATGTGCTTAAGTGAAAAAGCTTTATTTTGGCAGTGGAGAAATGGCAATACTCACATACTCCAGGCTCTAATCAAGCCTTTCTCACTGATGTATGATTTCACTGGGTAATTTGCTTTGCATTTAATTACATGGTTATAATAAATTGGAGCATATTCTTCCTCCACAGCTTGTTTCTTAGTCACCAGTTTCACACTTAACTCACAATGACAGAATGAGTGGAGGAGCAACATAAACGATGCTGTCAACTTGTTTGAACACTGTTGAAACGATTGCTTAATGAACTTGAATGAAACTGTGGATCAGTCACTGTATGAGTTTAATCCGGTGTGCATTATATAATTAAACAGTCAGTTGAGTTTATTATGGCCTGAATTCTGTCTATGATATCTTGTACAAAATGAATTTCATTTTAAACAGAGTTTACCTTAATTTTTGACCCTTACATTTCCTAATGGAAATATATATATATAAATAACCGCATTTGAATAGACAAAATGTGTTCCGCTTCAGAAACAACTTTCTTTTCGTCTGACATAACAAATCCCTGTTACTTTCAACCCCTCTCCTCCCAAGCTTTGGCTCCATTTTGGTTTGTACTGCAACACCTGTCCCTCCCAACATTTTGTCTCATTAAATATCTTGTTTCGGTCAAAAATATGTCTAACATGATCAAATACCATGCCTAATATTTCAAGCTTCTCTGCTACCTTTACTGTGTTTATTCTGGTTGTTTCCTCTGAGCTCAACTTCAGGAGCCACTGTGATGAATTTAAAATTCTGAATAATACATCCCTCAATTATATCCAGGGTTGGGGAGTAATGGAATACATGTAACAGGATTATGTATTTAAAATACAAAATATAAGTAACAAATAAAGTTACATTTAAATAATTGTAATTAGAATACTGTTAATATGTATTCCTGTGAAAATATCTAAATAGATCAGTTTGATTTATCTTGTTTTAGAAACAACACTGCATAAGATATTTAGGGTTTTCAGAGAATGTAGTTTTAACGTGTATTTTTAGTTTTTATAGTCCAAACAAGTGAAAAAATCTACCAGAGCTGAAGGAGTAATCCAAAGTATTTAGATTACGTTACTGACCTTGAGTAATCTAATGGAAAACATTACAAAATTTTACAGCATGTATTCTGTATTCTGTAGTGGAATACATTTCAAAAGTAACCCTCCCAACCCTGGTTATACCACACACAAAATCTCTGCCTACTTGTAAAATGCTGGGCGTCACGCTCATTGTTGTTGCCACAGATAAGGCTTAAATGATCGGATCACTGATCAGTTCGGTCTGGGGAACATTCAGATAACAGGAGTCTATGCAAATATACATACCTCTATAATCTATAACAACATAACACTTATTTACATTTCATGTCTTCTCTAAATGCTTTCTCGAGTGTTAAGAAGGGCACATGAAAGATCAGTGAACTACATTCAAGAAGTTTGTGTAGCACAAAAAAATAAAATAAAACATGAAACAGACCTAGGAGAGAATTACCTATGTAATTCTGCCAAAATCAAGGATGCAATTTGTAGAAATTTGCATATGGGGTGCAGAGTTCAACAGGTCACACAAATACTTTAACCTCCTGAGACCCAAGCATGACTTATGCATGAATTTTCCATTTCCCTTTTGGATTTGTAGTACATGGTAGCAAATATACAAAAAACTTTTTTTTTTTTTTAGTTTGTGGACAGTGGGACAAAGACAGATTTTTTAATTTTTTAAATTGTTAATTATACTTCCCGGAATGCTGGTTATTCCTGTTTTTTAGACGTTACAGACACTACATCAGAAATAATTCTGATTCAAAAGTAATATCCAGCATCATGCAATCACTGACAACCATGTTAAAATAAAATTGTACATTATTTTATTATAATTCTGAATATATGTACTGATTACAATTGTCCCATGTCTGCCAACCATGCTGAGTGGTCCGAATATAATCTACAGCCTGAAACTGAACTTTTGGTTGGATTTTAGGAGGGAATGCAATTAGCTGCATAGAGAACTAAAGCAGTGATTCTCAACTGGTTTTGCTTCAGAACAGATTTTACATTGGAAATCAAGTGGAGACACACCATAGTAAAAACCTATATTTAATGTACCCTGGGTTGCATTTCCTTTTATGTTGCATAGTTTTGTTAATGGTTTTCAAGTACAAGGACATGCATCAAGCGGCAGGAAGTTTTCTCTCCCCCTTTTAAAAAGTCAAGTCAAGTCAAGTGGTTTTTATTGTCATTCAACCATATACAGTTAGTACAGTACACAGTGAAACGAGACAACGTTCCTCCAGGACCATGGTGCTACATAAAACAACATAGGACAAACACAGAACCACATGAGACTACACAGACTAAATAACATACCTATATAAAGTGCACATGCAAGCGTGTGCAAAACGTACGGGACAGTACAACAAATTACAAAAAATTAACAAGACAATAGGCACAGTGAGAGACAGTGCAGCGCCGACCAGTATACAGTAGTGCAAAAAGATGACAGTTTCTAAAAATGCCAAAAGTAAACATAACATACTATGAGATAGTGTTCTATGCACATACTAGCAGTTATTGAGGTAGCAGCCAGGTATAAAGTGACAATAATTAAAGTGTAACTCAGGACACGTGTGTGTGTGTGTCAGTCCAGTCTCTGAATATTGAGGAGTCTGATGGCTTGGGGGAAGAAGCTGTTACACAGTCTGGCCGTGAGAGCCTGAATGCTTCAGTACCTCTTGCCAGATGGCAGGAGGGTGAAGAGTTTGTGTGAGGGGTGTGTGGGGTCATCCACAAAGCTGATTGCTTTGCGGATGCAGTGTTTTTTTGTAAATGTCTTTGATGGAGGGAAGAGAGACCCCTATGATCTTCTCAGCTGTTCTCACTATCCTCTGCAGGGCTTTGTGGTCCGAAATGGTGCAAGTCTCAAACCAGACAGTGATGCAGCTGCTCAGGATGCTCTCAATAGTCCCTCTATAGAGTAAAGTGAGGATGGGGGGTGGGAGATGTTCTTTCCTCTGCTTTTGAAGAAAGTAGAGATACTGCTGGGCTTTCTTGGTAATAGAGCTGGTGTAGAGGGTCCAGGTGAGGTTCTCTGCCAGGTGAACACCAAGGAATGTGGTGCTCTTGACGATCTCCACAGAGGAGCCGTAGATGTTCAGTGCAGAGTGTTCTCTATGTGCTCTCCTGAAGTCAACAACCATCTCTATTGTTTTGTCCACATTCAGAGAAGGTTGTTGGCTCTACACCAGTCCGTTAGCTGCTGCAACTCCTCTCTGTATGCTGACTCGTCGTTCTTGCTGAGGAGACCCACCACGGTCGTGTCAGCAAACTGGTTCGAGCTGTGCATAGCTGCGCAGTCGTGAGTCAGCAGAGTAAACAGCAGTGGATTGAACACACAGCCCTGGGGGCTCCAGTGCTCAGTGTGGTGGTGGTGCAGATGCTGTTCCCGATCCAGACTGACTGAGGTCTCTCAGTCAGGAAGTCCAGGATCCAGTTGCAGAGGGAGGTGTCCAGGCCCAGCAGGTTCAGCTTTCCAATCAGGAGCTGAGGAATGATTGTGTTGAATGCTGAGCTGAAGTCTATAAACAGCATTCAAACGTATGAGTCCTTTTTATCTAGGTGGGTGAAGGCCAGATGGAGGGTCCTGTATTTTTAACATGTGTATTTTGAGTTTTTCTAGTCAAAACAATGAAAAAATCTACCAGTGCTGAAGAAGTAATCCAAATGATTTAGAATGGAATATATTACAAATGACATTTTACAGCATGTATTCTGTAATCTGTAGTGGAATACATTTCAAAATTAACCCTCCCAACCTTGCCAGCGACACACTTTTTGGGTCGCGACCCACCAGTTGAGAAACACTGAGCTAAAGCATGCTCCCTTGAACCCTATTTCAGTGTGCTGTCTATCTGCACTGGTAGATCCAGTGTGCTGTCTATCTGCACTGGTCTCAGAACAGTTCGAAATGCACCTTATTTTCATTCTAACTCCATATAAATGGCTAGCTAGCTAATGCCAACATAGGTCATGACCGCAAAAAGAAACAGACTGAGGAAACTAACCAATATGAATCCACATTCAGTAAAGCAGTCCCAGTCCTGGTCCTCTTTCATCAAGATCGAAATCGCCACTGAGTTCTCTCCGTTTCCTTGTCACGTGGAGATCGGTGATTGCCCCGTGTATGTGTGTTATTATATATTTATCCCCTCAAGGCTTGCCTTAGAAAGTATAACCATACGCAGCTTCACTCAAAAAATTTGTAACGTTCAATAAACAGTGTTCTACTTGACTTTTCTGATTTTATTGTCACGTATCATTATTTTAGTATATGAAATTTGTTGTATCGTGTTGCGTCTTGTGTGGACAGACAACATGCTTGCCACTGGAATCTTATTGCGTTGTGTCTGGATAAGACACAATACGTGAAAACTCACCTTACAGTTTAAGTGATTCATAAAAATTGACCACCCGCAGGTGGAATTTTGTTGTCCCTACTAATCAGAGCAGAATATGATGTCAAATTGTGATAAATGTTTATTTGGCGAGGAACTCTTCATGATGTTCTTGGTCTTCATCAACACCTGATTGCATGGCCTAGTGGTGAAGCGTAGTAGCAGCAAGTGAAGATTGTGGATTGACACCCTACTGCTTTCCCTGCAATGCCAGGGTGTACAGGATTGAATTTCCAACTGAACTTTAACCACTGAAATTTTAGAGGTGAATTTGCAAAGTGAAATTTTATGGATTGAATATTACCTGTTGAATAAAAAAGATTAAATAAAAGATATAAAAGAATTAAATAAATTTAATTTATTTAAGATTAAATAAAAAGAATATTTTGGAACTGAATATTTATTATTTAATTATTACATTTTGTGTGAAACGTTTTCAATTTAAATATTCACAGCTTAAATATACAACCATATAAATATAAACCCTGCAAAAATCTTAATACTGTTAAAGCAATGTCTTTATTTTTCAATTAGTCTAATTCTGTGTGCTTTTTTCTTTCAAAGACATTTGTCTATAATATGCTTCCATACTCTGTCAGCATTGTCTCCCAGGAGCTGGTCGAGTGGGAATGTGATGAAGCACCTCTCAATGTGATGATGACTTGGAGAAAGAGATCAGAGTGATGCACTCAAAGCTGTTTGAAGCCTGCTGTTCACCCACAGGGGCCGAAGGGCCTTCAGTCCTCAAAGGTGAGGGGAATTGAGGGATGTGGAGCTTCGGACACTGCTGGACATCAGTGAACACCTGCTGTGTGCTGTGGTCCAGTTGAAAGCTATTCTGAGACATAAGTGGGTAAACTAGAGGAGTAAGAAATGACACCAGCACTGTAATACAGTGGGATATATATATCAAATATATCATATATATATCAAATGTGGAAAAAGTGAAGCGCTGTGAATACTCTCCGGATGCACTGTATATATATATATATATATATATATATATATATATATATATATATATATATATACTTTTTCCACTTTTTTATACATATATACAGTGCATATCATAGAGGATATCTCTATACATTGCTTCATTCATCTTTCCCTCGATCCTGAATAGTTATGGTAGCTCTGTTTGTTTTAAAGGTATGGTGCACCCAAGCATGATCATTCTGCCATCATTTACTCACCCTCATTTTGTGAAAAACTAGGGTTGCTATTATAACCGTGATAACCATCCCACCACGGTGACAGAGTGCCACAGGTGGTTATGCACTTGACGTAAATATGTCATCTTACATAAAAGACCTTGTGAAAAATTGAAATAAATACCTAAAATAATGCAATTTAATGAAGGTAGTAAAGTATTAGACCCTTAGTAACTGTGTTGTGGATTCTTCATCCTAGGGATGTTTTAATTTTCAATTTTTTGAGACTTCTTGATTTTGCACTACATAGCGCATTGTTATGGAAATGGCCTATTCACAACTTGAGATAAGCATCTAGAGCACAACTCAAGCCAAGTGTAAACCTAACAACTCAGCGTAGTGTTTTGTATTCGATTGCATTGATACGCACACTACATGACTGATCGCGATAAGGTGTATCAACAACACTTTGATTAGTCCCCAACTGAAACTACAATCCCGAAATTCCTTCACAAACTCACGCAGAGTTTATACGTGATAACATGTCAACAAACAACATGAAAGATTGTAACATTTAAAAAAGTCAAGCTCTGTTTGTTGTCCAAATGCTTCGGCGCCGATTTAAGTTGTGATATTATACATTTGTTACCAATGTTTGAATTAAAATTGTGAAAATGATCATAATAAACATGCCTTTTGAGAATTTTCATTTTTGGGTGAACTATTCCTTTAAGCCTTATGGTTTTTAAACTAAGTTCTATATCGTAGCTGCTTCTGGCTGAAAGGATGACTTAAAGATGTTCTCACTCTACACATCCTCTGCACTTTCAAGTCTTCCTTTCATCTTTGAACTCAATAAAAGCCAGACCAGACCTTTTTACCACGTTGCTTCAAAACTGAATATATCTTACAATTTCTTCGTACAGATTTTGCACTATGCTTTGACATTGCAGTAGATGAGCTATTTGCTCTTGAACCATGAAATTTGACTAAAATTTTAAATGAAATTGGTGAAATTAAAAATGAATCTAAATGATGATATTGAATGCACTTTTAATGTAAAAAAGAAGTGCAACACACGAATACTTATTTATATGAATAATTAATGCCATTTTCATGAGAAATGTATGTTTACCTCCTTTATCTACAGTTATATAGTTGGAGCTTCTCTCATTAAGGCTTTTTCTTCTCCCAAAGCCAGTATGTTGTTCAGAACTGCTTAGTGTAAGGCATTAACATGTCAAAAGCTCTCTGAAGCTCTTATCATTACAGGCTGACAGCATACAGAGTCTCCACAAAGGCCTAATAATCAGACTGAGATGATCAGAACCATGTTTTGTGCCTCTGAAAAGCAGCAGTGCTAAGATGTAATTAAAGTAGCCCAGCTTCTACAGCAGGAGGTCATGCATATCACTCTCTTCCTGTCCCTCACCCACTGACATGTGAACCTCATGCTATTAAACATCTCTTTGGGCATCCACTTCTAATGCATCTACCTCACCACCACTATCATGTTTGCAATGTTCATTATGCACATATGACCTTTGATTATGTAGGAACCTTCATTGTATTTGGGGTAAATGGCAGTCTTTGTTCATTATGGTACTGTAGCCCACAGAGGAAAATGTAATAAAGCACATTCCGGTTTGACACTTTTTGTTTTTACAGATGGGTGGAAGTAGGTGTAAGCTACTTCATTTCACACTTCAGTCAACCAACAACCACAAGAGCAGGCAGCTTACATTATACATGTGTGCACACGTGTGCTTTTGCACTTAACAAACAGTTTAGAAAGCAATTAAATAACAACATAAAGCAACATAAACTGAGGGATCAAATTTTACAGTAATTGTACCACAGGAAAGGGGTGTAAAATCACTTAAATGCATATATACAAGTAGCTAATTGCTTGCCTATTATTATGTGTTTTTTAAAATCTTTGATGTTCTTTTAACAATTCTACTTCTTACAATTATTCTTCCAACTTCATTATCCTAATTATAGGCTGCTTAAATTAACGTGCTGACAGGTTATTGGATGGGGCCAGATGGAAACAATGGATACGATGTTTACGCTTAAATTGAAAAATCATTCATTCATCAAGCATTTCAAATCATCCATCCTCATCCTCCTTGACTTGTCGGCTGCTTTCAGCACAATGAACCACAAGATCTTCCTGTCCACCCTTTATGACCTGGGCATCACATGAACTACACTTGGATGGTTTGAGTCATACCTCATTGCCAGATCATTTAAGGGCTACTGGAGAGGAGAGGCACTGAAGTCATACCAGCTGGGGCCTGGGTAGCTCAGTGATAAAGACGATGGCTTTGGAGTTCGCTAGTTTGAATCCCAGGGCATGCTGAGTGACTCCAGCCAGGTCTCCTAAGCAACAAATTTGGCCCGTTGCTAGGGAGGGTAGAGTCACATGGGGTAACCTCCTTGTGGTCGCTATAATGTGGTTTGTTCTTGGTGGGGCATGTGGTGAGTTGCGTGTTGATGCCGTTGTGTGTGGCGTGCACACGCCCTATGTCTCCGTGGCAATGTGCTCAACCAGCAACGTGATAAAATGCGCGGATTGACGGCCTCAGATGCGGAGGCAGCTGGGGTTCATCCTCCGCCACCCGGATTAAGACGAATCACTACACGACCACAAGGACATAAAGCACATTGGGAATTAGGCATGCTAAATTGGGAGAAAAAGGGGAACTCCCCCCAGTGTTCCACTGGTGTCCCTCCTCTTCTCGATGTATACAACATCATTCTGACTAATTATTGAGGCACATGGATTTTCCTTCCACTGCTATGCAAATAATACACAGCTCTACCCATCATTCCAGCCTGATGTCCCTACTGTCTGAATATGCTGCACACCTCCTGGTCCAAGCTCTGGTCATTTCAAGACTAGACTACTCTTTTTTCAAGATGTCATTATGGGGTATTGTCTCTTTCTTCTGCACTAGCATCTATACTACTTCAGCCACCTTGGACTATTGTTCAGCCATGGTTGAAAATAAGTCTTTTGACTCATCACACACACACACAACATTGCACATACTTCACTCCAGCAACAGTATGAAGAATACAGTAGTAACACGCAGCATGAAATAATCAAACATAAGAGCATAAAAAAAAAACATATACAGTATAGCATAAACAGGGTACATTAAAAGAAACTTGCGTGCTCAGGATGAAAGCCAGAATGAAAGGACTTGATTTGGATGGTGCGGCGGGAGAGGAGATCCAGCATGTCGGTGATGCTGATGAAGGTTCTTGCTGACTTGGAGGATCTCGCTGTAATACATCGCTCGATTATGGTGATGGAAATAAAATTATCCGAGTTAGTTACAAGAGTGGCAGATGTTGAGAAATGAATCAATTATCTGGACCAAAGTTGATTTGGAACATGTTCTTGAAAAGCTTGAATATCTTGAGAATAGAAGCCACAGGAATAACGTCCGAATTGTTGGAATTCCTGAGCATGAGAAGGGCAGAGATATGGTGAAATATCTCTGCTCGACATAACAGGCCACAAGCTGGAAATTGAGCGAGCTCACTGTGTTCTGGCTTGGAGATCTGCTCAGGGAGAAAGGCCCCGATCAATCCTGATTGCTGAGATCATCCGATAAAGATCTCAGGTTGCGCCAGCGAGGAGAAAGGAAAGCTTTCTTGGAAGAATCATAATATTCTCTTGTTCTTGGACTTTGCGAGTTCGACAAGAGAGAAAAGCGATCGGTTCAAGGAATGCAAGAAACTCATTGATTTTTCCAGCCAAGCTGAGAATAGAAGTGAAGGACGGTTGCAAAATATTTACATATCCCAATCAGGCAATGTCCTTTTTACATGCTGTAAAATGTAATGGGTGAGTAAACCCTTGAGTGTTTCTCATGTGAGTGGGTCGACTTGCTGTATTTACTCTGGCTTTTGAGGAAGCTGGGCATCATATTTGTTTCTTTTTGTGTTGGCTCCGCCTAGCGGGTGGTGTTTGTTTTGTGAATAACACTTTTCCTTAAATAAATTTGCACTAAAGTTCCCAGCCAGTTTGAGAGTGGACACTATGGATGACCTCAAAATATCTATATGCCCTCACAAAGGATGTCTTTTATAAAGTTGACGGGCTGAGTAAGTCATGGTATATACTTTTATGCGGCCTCCGAGTGAATTGATTTGACCATCCAGGGAACCGGGATGCCTGTATTGTTTTTTTTTTTGTGTTGGTAATGTCAAGCAGCTGTTTTTTGTGTTCATTCTGCCTACTGACTGGAGTTTATTTTACAAAGTATTTTCTGTTATGTAATTTTGCCTCACAAATTATGAGGCAAATTTGAGCAATCCGATGGCAAAGTTTGTTTTCTTTGGGGGGAAGTTCGGGATTTTATTGTTTCACAAATGGGGAATGTGGTCTGTATAATCTTGTTTTTGTCACACAATTTATTTTTTCTACTATATCAAAATGTCAAATGTTAATATGAGTGGATTGTCTCTCTCCACATGGAATGTGAATGGGTTAGGGCACCCCATAGAAAGATGGAAGGTTATTACTTTTTTTAAACGGAAGAAATATGATATAGTGTTTCTTCAAGAAATACAACTTTCTCTACAGGAATCTGGAAAATTTGGGAAGATATGGGGTGGACATGTTTTCTTTAGTGCTGGCTCAAGTAAGAGCAGGGGAATCATTATATTGGTAAATAAACATACAATTCAAATGTCACATACAGAAGGTTGATTTTGGCCAATATTTCCACTCCTAATGCTGATGATCAGGGCTTTTTTATAGTTCTTGAAGGGACGTTGCAAGTTGCTGGCACCCCTTGTGATATAATATTGGGAGGAGACTTGAATCGTTTGATGGACTCAGTCCTTGATCATAGTGAAGCAAAAGTGTGTTAGTCTCAGATTACTGAAATCAATGTCTATATGGTTACCAACTGGTCCTTTGACACGGCAAGTGGAGTTTTGGTTATTCACAGCAAGACACTTTGAGTTGGGGGACAATGTAGGAAAATTTTTGGCTAGATATATAAAGCAGAGAGAGACTTTTCCTACCATTCCCTCAATGAAATCTTCGGTTGTGAAATTTTTACCTCGGCCATTGATATTAAAAATACTTTTAAAGAATTCTACTTTGATCTATGTAAGCGCAGCGTAGTTCAAGCGGGAATATTAGCAGCTGTACATCATCTCACCATTAGCTGGGTAATTCCTAGCCAATCAAATGCAAGCCATTGCTTATAAATCTGCTCATAATCCAACACATTTCTGTTTCAGTGTGCAAACACGGCAACCTCCACCACCCCACCACCACCAGTTGAGTCCCGTCCTGCACGGGGTAGGCTCCTCGACCCTGCCTCCTATCTTTGGCAGGATATGACGCTTCTGCGTACAACTTCTTCGGACCGCCAGACCGGGCCTACTCCAAAGAGAGACATTACCTTTCTGTTTTATATTCATCAAATAAATGTCATCTTAAATTTCACTCAAGTCTGCGAGTCTTCTTGATAGAACTATAGTTCCATGTCTTCCTCTACTGATGAAGATATTATTAACTTTGTAGAGCCAATTCTGATTCTGAGATAACCTTGGAAAAGCATGATGGGGTACATTTTTCAAATCTTGTTGCATAAAAGTATATTAAAGTACATTAAATCTGGTATGAATTAACCCGTTTATTATTATTAAAGGTGCAGTATGTAAGATTCATGAACCCTTGTTATTAATCTATATTAAATTATATATTTATTTATTATTTTTTATTATTATTTTTTTTCTTCAGAGGAATGAAATGGCGGAGAGAAGAGGTAGATGTGTTGGATAAATATAAAAAAGACTAAACTGTGTATTGCACATAATTATTCTCAATGGGCCAGTTGTTCATGAGATGGATAGCCTGAGGGAAAAAACTGTTCCTGTGCCTGATGGTTCTGGTGCTCAGAGCTCTGAAGAGTTGGCCAGAAGGCAATAGTTCAAAAAGGTAATGGGCAGGGTGAGTGGGGTCCAGAGTGATTTTTCCAGCCTTTTTCCTCAATCTAGAAGTGTATAGTTCTTGAAAGGGGAGGGGTAACTTTATTTAAGAGGACAAACTGCATATAAGCTGCACATAAGCTCTTACCTAGAAGCTGTTTTCTTCAAAATGAGACATTGAGTTTTTTTGGTTAAAGAATCCAATGTTATATCTCCAATGTCCAGCATGATAAACAAATTATCTGCAAAATATGTTAAATACTATTGATTTTCACAAGATTTGGTTTGCCATAAAAATCAGACAATATTGTGGATGATAAAAAATAAAAATTAAACAGAGTATTGGTGAGACAGGTGTGATTGTTGACTGTTCGAAGGTGGTGGTGTGTTTGATTTATCCAAACTAGCCAAATTAGGTGTCTACATATGTATCTCTATGCATTTTACAACAGCTTTGAAAGTGGAACTATCTGTTTTAAATATCAATTTTGTTTATTTATAAGTCTATTTTGAAATGTCCCTTCAAATATGGATTCAATTTGACAGAGCAACATTGAAAAAGCAAGGCAAGTAATGTGTGGGTGTAGAAGCTAATAGCATTTTTCTAAGGTTCCTGCATTCTGCCCGACAGAGAGGAACAAAACTCATTTTTCATATAAATAAAATAATGCATTGAGTCTTTAATACCCTCTTTGTAAATTACTTTGGTAAGAAAGCATTTGCCAAATGAATAAATGTAAACACAGACACACGCCAATACTGCTATTCAACAGATTTTGTTGTTCACAAATAGACTTTTAGAGAAGCTAAATCTATCAGCCATAACATATTTGTAATGACCAACCTAATGTTCCCATATTTAATATCCCCATATTTTTCTTACATTTTTCAGCCACAGTTTATTTATTCTTCTGTTAACACATCATGGCCCTGTAGTTGTATGGGGAGAACAACAGTCAAGGCTGCCAATGAGATCTATGGGATTTGAAGTAAACACAATAGGTGTTATGTGCTGAGAATCTAATCTTGCTGCCAGGATTCTCCCTTCGGTGGCTTTACTGAAGGGGAAATATGCACAGTTTGCTCACCGAAGCTGCCTGTGTGCTCGGCTATAATAATGGTCAATTTTTGGAAACTGCAGTTAAGCCTCTCACAACGTGGTGTAAGATTAAGATTAGAATTAATCTTTCTTGTAATTTTGGGTAGGTTTTAAAAAAATGCTGATTAGGTATTTGCTGATGGAGCCTGGATCTAAGCTAGGAGCTAAGCTACTTACAGCTCTTGCTTTACTGTGTGACGTTCAATACATCAAATATGTACCAGTTTATCATGTACTTGATAACAAAAGCTCTATTTGCACAAAACAGCAACATTTGTTTAATATTACCCCCCAAAAAGTGAAAAAACGTTGTGCTTTGTAGCTTTATGAACCTCTTTCCACAAAAAAATATATTCTGAAATCTTTCGGACAGTAGGCCTATGTCATGTTAGGGTCATACTATTTTCTTAATAAATTGTATAGTTTCATCCTTTCAGGTGCCTACACTGGCTAATAAACTGTGCCCAGTTCCAAACAACCTTAACACCTTAAAGGTGGTGCTGCATCCACACCACTAGGTGTCAGTATATGTCCAAGCTACAACAGCAAGCAAAACATAAATAAACATTGGCCATGTCCTAATATCCCCACTTAGTAATGGGAAGTCTGATACTTTTCCGTTCACCGGTTCTTTGTGATGGTTCCTTTCAATGAACTGGTTAAAAAAAACAGAAACCATGATCCAGCTCATCACAACTTAATATCACTATATATCCCGATATAATTCTCAGTGATTCTCAGTTCAGTGTACTGGTGACTCACAAACTGCTGTGATTGACTCAATGTACTGTTGACTCAAGAGCTGTTGTCCTCAGATCAGTGTACTTTTGACTCGAGAACTGCTGTCCTCGGATCAGTGTACTCTTGACTCGAGAAGTGCTATGATCGTTTCAATGTACTGTTGACTCGAGAACTACCGTGATCGACTCAGGTGTTCTCTTGACTCGAGAAGTGCTGTGATCGACACAATATCCTGCTGACTCGAGAACTGCTGTCCTCGGATCAGTGTACTCTTGACTCGAGATGTGCTGTGATCGACACAATATCCTGCTGACTCGAGAACTGCTGTCCTCGGATCAGTGTACTGTTGACTCGGGAACTACCGACCTCTGATCAGTGTATTGTTGACTCGATAACTGCTGTGATCGACTCAGGTGTTCTCTTGACTCGAGAAGTGCTGTGATCGACACAATATCCTGCTGACTCGGGAACTACCGTCCTCTAATCAGTGTATTGTTGACTCGAGAACTGCTGTGATCGACTCAGTGTACTCTTGACTCGACAAGTGCTGTGATCGACTCAATGTACTGTTGAATCGAAAACTGCTGTCCTCGGATCAGTGTATTGTTGACTCAAGAACTGCTGTGATCGACTCAGTGTACTCTTGACATGAGAAGTGCTGTGATTGACTCAATGTATTGTTTTCTCGAGAACTGCTGTCCTCGGATCAGTGTACTGTTGACTCGGGAACTACCGTCCTCTGATCAGTGTATTGTTGACTCGAGAACTGCTGTGATCGACTCAATGTACTGTTGACTCGAGAACTGCTGTCCTCGGATAAGTGTACTGTTGACTCGGGAACTACCGTCCTCTGATCAGTGTATTGTTGACTCGATAACTGCTGTGATCGACTCAGTGTACTCTTGACTCGACAAGTGCTGTGATCGACTCAATGTACTGTTGACTCGAAAACTGCTGTCCTCGGATCAGTGTACTGTTGACTCGAGAACTGCTGTGATTGACTCAATGTACTGTTGACTCGAGATCTGTAGATTGGATCATCTTCACTCGATGATAAAACGGTAAAAAAATCAAGTCATAAACATATTTCCAGTATGTTTGATTTATTAAACTCTGTTGTTAAGCAAAATACACCTGAAACACACATTTTGCCTCTTAATCACACACATGCTCAATGTCAGTAGCTCATTGGTTCTCAGTATGTCAGACATCTCCGAAAGAGGCGATTCTCAGTTCAATGTACTGTTGACTCGAGAGCTGTCCCAAGGGTTCAGTCAAATTTGTGAACTAGTTGGAGCAGTTAATTGCAAAGAAGAATTGTCAAAAGCAGATATCACCATTTCTATGATCATATTACTCCCGGTTATAGGCTCATTTTGATTTGGAGTATCAGGCACATCCAAGAGACAGGTTAAGATAGATTAACTTGTGGATCAGTGTTCACGCGAGACGTGAACTCTTTCCAACGATTCAGTCCGATTTGGTGAACTAGTTCAACTCGCTTGTAGTTTGTCCAACAGTATTATGTGAGAACAAACAAAATCAGGTGATTAGAAGGAGAACAATGAGGCATATACACATAAATATTTTGCAATAATGATGATGATGTTAAGTAATCCCAACCAGTTGTGAACATTATATTTGGCTTTATGATGAATATATTCATATATACAACAATAATATATGATTCACTTACATTTTTACCATCTGAGTTTAATAAATAACTTGTAGTGAAAAGCTTTCCTTGACGTCATGTGGCCAAGATACGGCGATCTCTCGGGTAGGCGGGGTGTCAGCTCTTGAACGTGATGAACACTTAGATACACTTAGCCTGAAATACCGCTCTGGAGCAGTATTCAGGCCAGTGTGGATTTAGTGTGGGTTATGTGCACTGAGCTTTTGGCATGTTTCAGACATGGGATAGTCTTGAACACTTTCTCTGTGCTGCGTGCACGTGCACATAAGTATCAAGACCGCAAGTGTGGATATTGGTACAGGGCCATTACTGAATGCAGCTTTAGGTGAACTCAGTAACTTTTGTCCTTGTGGCATCTTATACTGACACCTAGCAGTTTGGATGCAGCATTGTTTAAAATCAATAGTTTTCAGTTCCAGATGTCATTGTAGAAATTCACTATTCACAGCCAGCCATGATTTGTTTAATCAATGAGTGAAAGTATCAAATAACAGGACAGTTACAGAGATTATATGAGAAGTATTCGACTGGTCATGTGATCCTAACATGGCAGCCCCCATGTGTGGACCCTCTCCATGTAGAATAAAACAGCTTTTTTAAGGTTACTGATATGACTTGTGTCTTCATTTTAATGTGAGTGGACATGATTTCCTACATATATTGCAAAATTACAATTCATGTCAGAAATACTGAGTGCACCTATAAGAAAACCCTTTTAATAGCTACATTAAAAAGTATAAAACTACATAGAGTATGTGTTCTAAAGCACACATAACAATTGAAACAGTATTAGTGTCTAAGTAAAAAAGAGAAAGTAATCTGTCAAACAGTTTGACACATCCATAAGTCGTTAACTGTCAAAATGGGATGCTCTGTTCTGTGTTACCATTCCAGTGGTGTACACACTACATGTTTTCCAGAGCAGACTTCCAGTCTGTAGCAGGTCTATTAGCAGATGTGATTGCTGATGGAGGAGCGAGCTGGAATAAACATGACATTTAGAGGGAGCGGCAATAAAATAATGAATGAGTGTGACTCAAGCGTCATCTGTCTGAGCGGTTTTGAAATTATGGCTGCTTTGAAACTTTCAGTTCCATCAGGAGTAATGATATAACACTGCTAGCAGAGCACTCATAAACATGTGATCTCATGAGGGGGAACAGTGTACCACAGATCTGGTTTAAAGCAACAATGTTTAGATTATTAAAAGATTAGCTTGCTCTCAGATTTGTTGCAACATTCCTCATGTTATTTGTCACTTGCAGGGACAAAAAAGCCTTTTGAAATGGCAATGAAGCTAGTCCAAACCTACAGTAGCTTGGAAAATTGTCATATTCGGTGCAGTAACACATTACAAAATGTATTCTAACTGTGAAATGAATTGAACATTAACATAAACAACAGAATATTTATTTCATATTTCATATTTCATTAAATATTCAATAACAAATATTTGACATTTTCTTAAGGAAATCTAAATAAAAAAATTAGTGTTTCTTACCTCATATAGAGCTGTTCAGGGTGTAGTCCAAAATTCAGAAGAGAATTAGCATTTTCGAGCCATGGGTTCCCAATGGATTTCCTTATGGTTTTTTTTTTATAATGACAGTTTTGGATTTATGAGTAAAATAAGGTCTGTGGTAACATTACTTTAAAGGTGCACATCTTGGATTTACACTGACACCTAGCGGCTTGGATGTAGCATCATTTAAAATCACTAGATTTCAGTTTCAGATGTCGTTGTAGATATTTAGTATTCGCAGTCAGCAATGATTACTTTAATCAATGAGGGAAAATGTCAAATAACAGGTCGGATACTGAGATTAAGTGAGTTGTATTCGACTGGTCATGTGATTCTTACATGGCAGCCACGTGTGGACCCTCTCCATGTAGAATAAAACAGCTTTTATAAGGTTACTGATATGACTGGTGTCTTTATTTTAATGTGAGTGGACATGCAAAATTACATTCATGTCTTTAGAAATTAAACTTTTTTATGAGGAAAAAATTACAGAATGCACTTTTAAGATAATTGGAAATTTTGTTCTACAACATAATAAATAAAACACAGTTATACCCCAAACCTGAATTTTTAAGCTGCCGTATTTAAAAAAGAAAGAATGTTGCCAACAAGTTGCTAAATAAGGACCATGATGATATTCCAATCCATCAGGCACATTCACTCTTGCTTGTGGTAGTTGTAGTCCTAGTTTAGCTCTTATTGGCAACATTAGTTTTTAAAAACACAGTAGCTTCAATATTCATGACTGTGTGTAATTAATGTTGTAGAACAAATCGTCCAAGTATCTTAAAGTAATGGTTACCACAGACCTTATTTGACTCATAAATCTATAATCTGCCATAAAAACCCATAGGAAAATTCAGAGGTAACCCATGGCAAATTATCCTACCTTGTTCACCTCACTGATATATATATATATATATATATACATACATACTTTTTGATAAGTTGGAAAGTGTCTGTTTGTATCTTACCTCAGTTTCAGTGAACATGTTTACATTCAACAGGGGTGATTCCCCCCCAATATTTATACCATGATTAATAGAAACAAGTAAATGGGGTTTACACGGCAACCCCCAAATGTTCAAGCCAAATCTATGCCATTGGCTGATCTGTTAACTGATGAAGTTTGATAGAGGTGGATACTGTTTGATATAGATACATGTAACTCGCTACGTCTTTCAAGAAACAGGAAAAATTGCAGAATTTAAATAAATTAATAATTACATGTGTGGGGCGTTTACTTTGTAGGTATGTACATACAGATTTCAGATATAAAATCGGTGATTGAATGACTAATGTTCACTGAAATTTGATGATTTCCTATAAAGTCAATAAGGACACTGGAATGTTTGGGCATAGCAATATGGCAGCGCAGTGGCTTCACTGAGATGACGTCATGAGCAATCCAGTTCTATGTTATATATCAGTGGTTTGCCTACAAATTGACATCATGACTAAACAGCTCTGTTACCGCAAGATGCTATACAGTTGTTAAGGTTTTCGGGGTTGTTTTTAGCTTGTCATTATGGGATTGCTAGGTTATTCCAGATGGCTACTAGGATGCTACAGGTGTGTTGGTGTAGATTTATGGTACTGCTCTCAAGTACAGTGAGGAAAATAAGTATTTGAACACCCTGCTATTTTGCAAGTTCTCCCACTTAGAAATCATGGAGGGGTCTGAAATTGTCATCGTAGGTGCATGTCCACTGTGAGAGACATAATCTAAAAAAAAAATCCAGAAATCACAATGTATGATTTTTTTAAACTATTTATTTTTATGATACAGCTGCAAATAAGTATTTGAACATCTGAGAAAATCAATGTTAATATTTGGTACAGTAGCCTTTGTTTGTAATTACAGAGGTCAAACGTTTCCTGTAGTTTTTCACCAGGTTTGCACACACTGCAGGAGGGATTTTGGCCCACTCCTCCACACAGATCTTCTCTAGATCAGTCAGGTTTCTGGGCTGTCGCTGAGAAACACGGAGTTTGAGCTCCCTCCAAAGATTCTCTATTGGGTTTAGGTCTGGAGACTGGCTAGGCCACGCCAGAACCTTGATATGCTTCTTACAGAGCCACTCCTTGGTTATCCTGGCTGTGTGCTTCGGGTCATTGTCATGTTGGAAGACCCAGCCTCGACCCATCTTCAATGCTCTAACTGAGGGAAGGAGGTTGTTCCCCAAAATCTTGCAATACATGGCCCCGGTCATCCTCTCCTTAATACAGTGCAGTCGCCCTGTCCCATGTGCAGAAAAACACCCCCAAAGCATGATGCTACCACCCCCATGCTTCACAGTAGGGATGGTGTTCTTGGGATGGTACTCATCATTCTTCTTCCTCCAAACACGGTTAGTGGAATTATGACCAAAAAGTTCTATTTTAGTCTCATCTGACCACATGACTTTCTCCCATGACTCCTCTGGATCATCCAAATGTTCATTGGCAAACTTAAGACGGGCCTTGACATGTGCTGGTTTAAGCAGGGGAACCTTCCGTACCATGCATGATTTCAAACCATGAAGTCTTAGTGTATTACCAACAGTAACCTTGGAAACGGTGGTCCCAGCTTTTTTCAGGTCATTGACCAGCTCCTCCCGTGTAGTTCTGGGCTGATTTCTCACCTTTCTTAGGATCATTGAGACCCCACGAGGTGAGATCTTGCATGGAGCCCCAGTCCGAGGGAGATTGACAGTCATGTTTAGCTTCTTCCATTTTCTAATGATTGCTCCAACAGTGGACCTTTTTTCACCAAGCTGCTTGGCAATTTCCCCGTAGCCCTTTCCAGCCTTGTGGAGGTGTACAATTTTGTCTCTAGTGTCTTTGGACAGCTCTTTGGTCTTGGCCATGTTAGTAGTTGGATTCTTACTGATTGTATGGGGTGGACAGGTGTCTTTATGCAGCTAACGACCTCAAACAGGTGCATCTAATTTAGGATAATAAATGGAGTGGAGGTGGACATTTTAAAGGCAGACTAACAGGTCTTTGAGGGTCAGAATTCTAGCTGATAGACAGGTGTTCAAATACTTATTTGCAGCTGTATCATACAAATAAATAGTTAAAAAATCATACATTGTGATTTCTGGATTTTTTTTTTTAGATTAGGTCTCTCACAGTGGACATGCACCTACGATGACAATTTCAGACCCCTCCATGATTTCTAAGTGGGAGAACTTGCAAAATAGCAGGGTGTTCAAATACTTATTTTCCTCACTGTAAGTCAAGTAATAGGCTAATACTGTACACCTCTCCTCAAGACGCTGCAAATATTGAGATATCATTAATCTCTGTAGCAAAAAATAAATAAATAAAAAAATGGTGCAGGATGATTTATGCATAGAAATGTAATACTTGTGTTTAGAGGTTTGGTTCTAAAGTAACCAAAAATGAAAATGATAAATGACACATTAATCACTCACCCTGATATTGTTTCAAACCCAGATGACTTTCTTTGGGTTTTGTTGAACAAAAATTAGATCAGGTGTTCATTTTCATTATTATGTTTTAAGCATAACAGCCATGTTCAGCATGGAGAAAATTCTCCTTGTTTCCTCGTTTCAATGTGTTCCATTGAAAAAATAACTGTAAACGACTTTGGAACGACATGAGGGTGAGTACAAACCTCATATTCATTTTTATTTGTGTGTGAACTCTTTCTTGAAGCGTGAGCAATGGTAATTGTTATGTTTTCTTTAGTAAGCGCCCTTAATTAAAACTGACAGGCTATCCCATTACTTCCCTTTGATGCCGAGTTACAGGGTAAAATTATCTATTTTGTGTGGGTGAATGGCGCTTTTTATTTTTTATTTTTTGGAGAAGTGATGTGCATACTTTAACAGACCGTGATGCTTAAACTTGCATGGAGAACCATCAAAACACCATAATTAGACATCTCTTCTTTGTTTTGTTAGGAATATGGCTGATGTATTTATGTTGGAATATGTTTGACATGATTGACTGTTAAATATCATATATTATATATATATATATATATATATATATATATATATATATATATATATATATATATATATATATATATATATGATATTTGAGGAGTAACAGAATACATGTAAAGGGATTATATATTATATTTATATAAAACAATATATAAGTAACTGTATTCCACTACAGTTACAATTTAAATCATTGGTAATTAGAATACAGTTACATTCAAAAAGTATTTATATTACTTTGCATTTTATTGTCATTTGGTTCATTTAATATTTAGTCCTTTAAGTTGGAAAACATTTCTACATATAAATTATATGATCCAAAGTGCATTTGAACAGCGGTGAAACACTTTCTTGTGTTACATTCATATGAGCAGACAGAGAAGTAAGTTTGAAGTAAGTTTGAAGCAGAAGAAATAGAAACAAACCTTGTGTAAATTGTCACGCTAAACTAAAATGCTATTTCTATCCATTTTACATGCACGTTACCAGACACGATCATATTTTTTTATCAAGAAAATTCACGTTGGATCATAATTTATTTTTTCATATAAAGAACTTTGATATTAGGGCAAAAATCGTATTCTTGATAATTATTTTTGTATTGTTTTCCTGTAAAAATATAAAAAAAATCCTTAAAACAAAATCAATTTGATTAATCTTGTTTTAGAAACACTGCCTAAAATATTTAGGTTTATCAGAGAATGTATTTTAACATTAAGATTTTTTAAAAAGTTAAATAATACATTAAAAAGTGTTTTTATAGTTAAAACAAGTGAAAAATCTACCAGAAGTAATCCAAAGTATTTAGAATACATTATTATTATTTAGAAGACCTTGATTAATCTATTGGAATACATTACAAATTACATTTTAAAGCATGTATTCTATAATATGTAGTGGAATACATTTCAAATGTAACCCTCCCAACTATATATATATATATATATATATATATATATATATATATATATATACACACATACAAACATCAAACCATCTGTTCAACAGGCCTGAAAACTTGATCAGAGTAGCTGAAATACTGGCCTCTGGTGGTTCATTCTGGTATAGCTTGGTTCTTGGCATTTTTTTTTTTTTTTTTTTGTGTTTTTGTAGATTTGGCAAGGTGTTATTTTAAACAAACACTAAATTATAATATTAATTATACGACCCCCCCCCCCCCTCCCTCCCTCCCTCCCCCACTCATTCATCCAATTCTGTTTCTTTTCCAAAAATAAATAATTTTATGAGTAGGTAATTTTTGCAGTACCTAACATATCCACATGGCTGTGACATAACATTGATAATCAAACATGAAATGTTTCTTCAAATGGATGAGCAACAAGTGAAGCTTGGATTAATTCTTGATAGTTTTGTACTATTTGATCATCAGTCTTAATCTCTTTTTAATTGTATTTATTTGTCAATGCAGAATGTGGTTCCTGTAGCTCAGATGGTCAAACAAAGCAAATGCAAAGCCAAGGTCTCAAGTTAGATTTGTATGGAACAAACAGTCTGACAAAGTGTACTACTGTAGTAGGTAATATATATATATATATATATATATATATATATATATATATATATATATATATATATATATATATATATATATATAATATATAGGTAATATACTATGTTAAATATATAATATGAAGTTAATATATAATAATCAATATTATCAAGCCTCCAAAAACAGTTGCTGCCACTGAGGGCTGATAACATAACCATCACTCAAAAGAGATTCATAGTTAGGGCAGTTGTACAGTGACACATTGTACCACAAGTTGCACACAGAGCCACTTTATACACCTTTATCTATACCCATGTTTATTGCCTGACTGCATATCACAACTTAGCTGCCTAACAGGAACTTAAATATTACCTATCATCCTATCACTACATCCTTTGATTTGGAGACATCTTTGAACAGCACACACACTCATCATAATGTCACTTAGACAGACAAAAGTCAAGATGGCACATCATTTGTGTAGTTCAGGCTCGTATCAGAGTGTCACCCAAGGCCAGCACTGACATGTTTAGCAATTGCATCCGTGGCGTGCGACACTCCTTGGCTGCCACCCAGCAACGGAGACACTCCAGCTACTCTGTTGATACTCAATCAGCCGCTTACGCAAGTCTCTATGAAGTCATAACAGAGGGGCGGAGATACCTAACTCTCAGGTCAAAATGCACATTAAGCTTTCTCTTTCAGCCACCCGGAATCTAGCACAGGAGGTGGCTTTATACCTGCCAATCATTAAAAGGTTATTCTGACACCTAATCTTCAAGGGATGGGTTAGTTCACCTAAAGATGAAAATTTGGCAGCTTGGTTTGGTAGCGAGGAGGAAGTTTTGAGTTCTGAAACTTATGGTACAATGACCTCTTATTTACCAAAAGATCAAGGAAAATGTTATTCTTCATGTCATGACCCCTTTAAATCATATACTTTAGAAGACTTTTAATATGATATAAGTGTTGTATAGACTACTTTTATAATACTTTATGATCCTTTTATAAACTTTGAAGTGAGTCACTATCAGCTGCCATTGTATTGAAAACCACTTGACTTGAATAGGCATGCTGAGATATTCCTAAAAAAAAAATCCTTTTGTGCTCTGAAAAAAAGAAAAAAAATGTAAACCATGAGTAAATGATGACAACATGTTCATTTTTGGGTGAACTATCCCTTTAAGACCTTTAGGCTTTGAATAAATGATCAGAGAATTCTGATGGTTCAAAGGTCACAAGCATTTAAGGATGGAACTAAACATGCACTAAGTAACATCTACACTGTCCAAAAAAAAAAAAGAAAAATGTTTTAGCCCTAAAGGCATGACTACTCCTGACTTATATATTTAAAATAATGCTCACATGGGATGAAGACTCATATCTGTGGCCTAGAAATGCAGTTTTATTCTACTAAAAGTGAGTCAATATGCAGAGATCACATGACCAACAGAAAACTGCTAACTTCATCTCATTAACCCCCTTATTAAGTGTACCTTTAAACTGCACAATTCTTCTAAAGCCATGACTTGTTGTTTGCTATCACTCAAAAAATTATTTAGTCTCTTTTTAAAATGTACACATTTCAATAGTATGACACATTTTCATTAAAATGAATTGAGTAATCTTTAATTAATATACATTATTATAAATTAAACATACTGTACATGCACTGCAAAAACAATTTTCTTTTTTTCATTTTTTTTTCTTCCTTTTTTCAGTAAAAATACCTATACATACTTAAAATGGGAAAATAATTACTTGAGAAGTTGAATGAATGTAAAGGGAAAGTTTATCCATAAATGCAAATTCTCTCATCACTTACTCGCCCTCCCAGATGTGTATGACTTTCTTTCTTTTGTTGAACACAAACAAAGATTTTTAGAAGAATATCTCAGCTTTGTAGGTACTCACAATGTAAGTGAATGGTTGCCAGAACTTTGAAGGTCCAAAAAGCACACAAAGGCAGCATAAAAGTAATCCATAAGACTCCAGTGATTAAATCTGTACTGTATCTTCAGAAGCTAAATTATTGGTGTGACTGAGAAAAAGATCAATATTTAAGTCATATATACAATAAATTTCCACTTTTACATTCTTTGTTTTTGGCGATCTGCATTTTGTGCATAACATCACCTATTGGGTAGGGAGTAGAATAAATAGTAAAAACAGACTTAAATATTGATCTGTTTCTCACCCATACCTATTGTATCGCTTCTGAAGATATAGATTTACCTCTGCAGTCATGTGGATAACTTTTATGTGGCCTTTACGTGCTTTTTTGAGCTTCAAAGTTCTACCCACCATTCACCTGCATTATGGACCAAAAGAGCTCTGAAGAGATTTTCTTCAGGTGTTCTGCAGAAACAAGAATGTCATACACATCTGGGATGGCGTGATGGTGAGTAAATGATGAGATCATTTTAAAATAGACTGAAATATTCTGTTGAACACACATGTTGATAAAAAAAAGGTAATGCAATATTTTAGAAAGGCGTAGGGCCTACTTGTAGCTCAACTGGTGGAGCATGATGCTAGCAAAATGTTTGGGGTTAATTTCCCATATAGGGATCGCATTTACTGATAATCTTGAATGCACTAAAAGTTGCATCTGGCAAATGTGTAAATCAAGAAAGATTCTGTGTTTGGTCACATGATTTTTCTTCTTCTTCAAGAAACCACTTTTCATTCAACCACAAACTTAAAAAATGAAAAGAGTGATCTTTATTCCATTTTATCCACACATTTAAAATGTACATATTTACACACGCAAATTTTTACAATGAATTTGTATCGTTAATCCCTCGCGGTCAGCCCTGGGGTTTGTGTCACAAATACATAATTCACAATGCAATATGAACTTTGTGCATCTGTGTCAGCTTTCTCCATGTGCTGCGTGCATGAGACAGACATTTTGCATGCCCTGCAGCCTCAGAGAGACTTTGCTTAAAAAGAGCCTTTCACAAGCTATAAGAGTCGCATGTAACCATTAAGGCGATATAAGCAGGCGCCTAGGACGGCAACGCTCTCTGGGGCGGAACGACAGGATCTGATTGATCGCCCCTGCACACAGCTCGCAAGATCGTGATGGGAGAGAGGTGCCCCAATTCATGCCACACTGTGACTCGACCCCGCACAGAGCTCGCAAGATCGCGATGGGGGAAGGTGTCCCGAGTTGTTCCTGACAGGCTGCTCAGCCTAGAACGCTCTAAATGTTTAGGATTAGATGTTCATAATGCATTCTTACATTCTGAACAAACATAAGATAAAGGATCGACTCAGTGGTCTTGAGAATATAAGTATCAACCATGCGATTGCTGGGCAGATTTGACAAAGTCATTTATGATTTTGCATCATTGAAAACTAAGGGGAGGGTTACATTTGAAATTAGGAATTGTGTGTAATAGCACAAGCAGCAATTCTGTAAGTATTCTGCCATTTTCTTTATTTATCAAAATTCTGGATATAAAATGTTCATGTTAATGTCATTTGCCATATATATATATATATATAGTTAATTCATTTCTATATTCATTGTCTAGTTATACCCAAAAATTTAAATTCTTGCATCATTTACTCACCCTCATGCCATTCCAGAAACATGGCTTACTTTCTTTTAAGATTTTTAGAAGAATATTTCAGCTCTGTCGGTTCATACAGTGCAAGTGAATGTTGGCCAGAATCTAGAAGCTTCAAAAAGCACATAAAGGTAATCCATAAAACACCAGTGGTGTAATTATGTATTTAGAAGTAATATGATAGGTGCAGGTGAGAAATAGATTGATAATCCCTTTTTACTATAAATCTCCATTTACACTTTCAGAGCTGAAAGTATTGAAAAGTGTCTGAAGACATGGATTTAACCACTGGAGTCTTATGGGCTACTTTTATACTGCCTTTATGTGATTTTTATAGATTCAACCAACATTTACTTGCATTGTGTAGACCTACAGAGCTGAAATATTCTCCTGAAAATGTTTTCATTTGTGTTCAGCAGGAGAAATAGTCAAACATCTGGGATGTCATGAGGGTGGGGGGTTAAGGGGGGCACCACGCCCGATCTCGCCTAGGGCACCAAGCAAGCCAGAACCGCCACAATTCCCACAACATGAGGGGGAGCAAAAACAGACGTCTATTGGAAACACAACTCTACCCTCACTGTCCACTATTGTAGTACTGTTCTCTTTTCTTTCAAGTGCGAGTAAAGATTCACACACATAGTCATACTGAACGCACTAATCGGTTTCAAAGCCCTTTTCTATTCTGCACACCAACACCCAGCTGTTGAGTCATCTTATATCCTACCCGCAGTATAGACTGAACTGCCATATTGAATCCTTGTATTGTATAAGGATTCCTTGGATTCAAGTATGGCATAATAAGGTCAGAATACAGTTGGGTAAGGGGTCTCCTGAAATAAACATTTAACTCAGTATAAAAGCAACCTTTACATTAAAAATAATAATAAAATAATAATACTTTTCCTAATGAGAATATTGAGAACATCCTTAATACAAAATAAATTTTACTAGAAGAAAAATTGTGTAAGATAGTGAGAATCAATCTTCAATTAAGTTAATTGAAGCTAACATTACCCCGCGACCCTGTACACAGGATAAGCGGTTGTCGATGGATGGATGGATGGATGAAGCTAACATTAAGTAAAGAAATAAATAATTGAATTCAAGTCTTAATATCATAAGCAATTTTGCCTACAAAACCAGACAAATGAAACAAAATACTCATTAATTTTTTTTTCTTTGCAGTTTCAAATCTAAAGGCTTGCCACGAACATTTAGAAAGCCTGAGTTTATTTGAAATTCATGCAGAATTGAAGAATCTATGGCTTTACCTATACATCTATGACTCATAGGGCAAGTATTTCAATATAGCTTACAGTACCATGAGTCTTACTTTTAAACACCTTTCCTGTACAGTTTGGCAAAGCGAAGGTCAGAATGACACACAGTATCAGTGATTTAGAACAACTTATTGCATGAATGCATGTATAGAGAGAATAAATGTGTCTCCATTCTCCTCATATCTTATGGTGCCACAGTATTCAATGGGTGAGTCAACATACACTTCTGGTTTTGAGAGTAAGTGTGAAGCCACAGGTTTGGCGCATGTCTGTCAATGCCCCTCCTTTGTAATTAATACTGTATGTTCTGATTCTTCAGAAGGTTAGTCACCATGTGACATTCGCTTTCACGTGAGCCATAATGCCAAGACTCAGCATTCACTTCATACAGCACAACAATGTTACTAGCACCAAACAACTACAAAATACACTGGCTGTGCACGCCGACACAGATGATACAGTACTTTGAGTGAGTATTCACTAGAGGTTGACCGATATGGATTTTTTTCAATGGCTGATGTTGATATGTATGGCCGATAGCCATAAGAAAGTAGAGATATATAAAATTGCAATTTACTTATAGTAAATTAGATAAATGATTTTTAGAATATTATTATTTTTTGTCTATTTCGGTGTGTAGTTAAAGGAATAATTCTTTCTTCCTTGGAATGTAAAATGAGAACGACAGCCTCAGTCATCATTCGCTTTCACTGCATCTTTTTTACATACAATGAAACTGAATGGTGACTGAGGCTGTCAGCCCCTAAGAAAGTCATTCTGACTGAATTTTCATTTTGGGGTAAACTACCCCTTTTACATTACTTGAAAAGACTTGCACGTTTTGTTCTCCAAAATAAATTACACACAGTCATACCTTAAACTTGAATTTTAATCAGCCTATGCCGATAATCTCAAAATGGCAACATATCATCCGATTAGTCGGCCTTGTCGATACAGCATATCGGTCTACACTAGTTTTTACTGTGTGTATATTTCTTTATCTATACAAAATGCATTTTGAAACAAAACAGAAAACAAAACAAAGAGAATGCTGAACAGTGTTGGTCCATTTTCAAGCTATATTGGTTTTCTCAGGAGAAAAGATCCTCGTCCTGCCCCACTTCTATCTGGGGCACTGTCTGTTCTCTGAGGATAACTTCATTTCCTGCATTTACTGTATCCTGTATTTTGCCATTGAACCACGGGTGAATAAGCACCTCTGCGGCGGTAAGTCTTTCGCTGGGGTCCTTTCTGAGCAGACTGCGAAGTAGACAGCGTGCCCTTAAAGACAGCCCCTCGGGGAGGCAGTATGTGCCCCGGCGGATCTTAGTGAACAGAGTAGCGGGGTCCGGGTCGTGGAAAGGGTAGCGGCCCACCAGCATTGTGTACAGCATAACGCCGAGGCTCCACGCGTCCGCCTGCTTGCCTGAGTAGCTCCCTCCACCATTCAAGATCTCAGGACTCACGTATGCTGGGCAGCCATGCGTGTCGCACATCGAGTCGTCCTCTCCAGACAGAATATGGCTGTCCTCAAGACCCTCTAACTTCAAATGGGTCCTAAAACAAACAGATCAGTGTTGTTAATAATGAGAAGCACACAAGAATCATTGTAATATGGGTGTAAAGAAATTCATAGGACTGGCCTAGGCAAGTACGTGTACACAGCCACCCCAACTTTAATTGAATTGATTAGCAATATTCTCTTCAAACTGTTGATCTGACATGACAGTAGTTGGTTTGAATGAGGAAACTCACAGTAGAAGTGGACAGTTAACAATAATGTTGGCTAAATAGCCCCTTGTGGCAACGTTGAGACTGCAATGCGCATTTGTGCTCTCTTATGAATTGGACATATTTTGGAATACAACAGTGCACAAAATCAAGCTTGCTAGAGTATATTTTGGTCTTTGTACTTTACAACCCATTCAGATACAGAAATATTTGTCCAATGATTAGGCCCAGATGGAATCTACAGAATTCTTATTCTCTGCACTATTTTTGGGTGAGAAATCTGTAGAATTTTGCAGAATGGATTTTTAACACGTTAAAAAGTGTTAAACTGAGCTGTGAGTACAACACTATTATTAATAGCACTGAAGGTGACAGTGATTTTGACAAGTAAGGGGCCTTTCATACCAAATGTGTTCTTGTGCATGTTCTTGTGTTAAAAAAGCTAGACGAAATGCAACAAATAGAATAGAACGCAGGTGATATGAGATGCATTTTTTAAATGATGAATTCTTTTGATAAGTAAGGGTCGTCTACCATGTTAACATAATAAAAAAATGCAAGAACAAAGCAGATGGACACTGATTATTTTGATTAACCAATCAAATTTAAGGGGGGCTGGGGATGTACACCATTCTAATCAACCTATAATTTTACTCTTATTTTAAGGGTTGGTTATGGTTAGATTTGGGATTAAGAATAGGGTTAGGACTTCGTTACTGTGGCATGAATGTTGTTCCAGGACCAACAAAGGATGTTGATCCAGAAATATGTCTTACTTGACAAAATCACCCTGCCAAAATATTTAATAAACAAATGCGTCAGCCGTTGTCAGGCGTTCCAGTTCAGCAGAAATCTACGGAGCTTTCTGAGGAGTTCTGCAGGTGCTGATTCCGTGTGAGTCTGCCGATGATGGATTTAGTATCTTGAGAGAATTTGCTCTTCCACTGCTAAATAAAGCAATGTCTGGAAGCCCTCCTTTATTGTACATTAAACTCCAGATCACAGATTGCAGTGCATTTAAATCATGGAAGAGACAGGCACTCTAAAGTTAGTGTTCTGACTCTCAAACAGTGCTACCACAACAGCTATAGGACAGAGCCTTGTCTAATTATGGCCTTCGTTTAAACAAATGCATGCACCAGAGTTTCCACAGTGCACACACATAATAAACAGACTTCCTCTCTCTGTAGCACTCACCAATAAAATCTTGTAGACTCGTGGGTAAGTTTAGCTGAATTTCCAATAGGACACAATCCGCTACTAGTCAAGGAATTTCCATAGTCTATGGAAATTAACACTGTCTAGAGTTAATGACCTATGAGTTTGTGTGTGTATATGTGTATTTGTGTCTGATGGTATCCCTTTCAGTAAAACATGAGCTGCTATGCATGGTATTGTGTTTCATCACCGGCTATCAGCCTCAGTTTGGGGGGTTTGTAGATGACACAACAGCATTCTGCCAGAGAGCTGGAGAGAATGAGTCATAGCCCTGTGTGTGCTGATGTGTGTGTGTGAGTGTGTGACAGAAAGACTGAGCGATAGAACAAATGATTGCCATGCTGCAGGTCTACTGTGTTCTTGCCGCACCTGTATCTTGTGCTCACACATCTGCCAGCCCTTGATTACCCATGAACACTGCTTATACATCAGTGACGCATGAACAGCCCCTGTCTGTTTCACAATCTAACTACAAACACATTCCAGGTCAGCGAGTGTCTTTTTTGTTTGTGATCATGCACCATATCTCAGCGTTATCAAGGTTTCAACCTTATTTGCCTGTCGCTTATCCAACACTCATCATCGTTGCATTTCGTAAAAGCTATTCCAGGTATGGAACCTGCATTCGGCCCACGGAAAATATTTTGGCTCAAAGTTTCAGATCAAAAGGACTATATACTATATTTGTAATGAATAATGTACAGTCAGCTGGTCATTATTGCAAACTATACATTACTGTGATTGTAGATTATCCTGATTATTACATTGTTACCAAATAAGTAAATAAATGGACATGAATTATATATAGTTTTTAATTATATCATTGTGCAACAACTTTTATTCACTAAACACTTCTACTATAGCTGGGGGAGAAAACTCGCCAGCGGGTACATGAGGGGTAAAGTAGCCCAAAACTTTAGATTTGCTTTTTTCCCTAGGCAATTATTACACTGAATTTCTATGGACGAACACAGACGAATCTGTGAAGGCTAAAATGCATTAGAGTGCCACCTACATTTCAGGTCAGCATTTTGTGATGGAAGATGAAAAGGTTCAGGGAGAACCAGAATAACATGCTTACAAAGTTCTTTACAACAAAAATGGTTCATCATAAGATTGTGAACATATATAGTATTTATTATGAATAATTTGAATCTTTTATTAATTTGGGGGATGTTCTGAAAAAAAATTTGACAATTTTTTGCAATTAGTCCGCAGTACGGGTGAATGGAGAGCTTTTAAATTTGAGTGTGAAAAATTGCCTTAACCGTAAAAATCTCATCTGCTTAGGAGAACATTTAACAAATTTTTAACATTTAACTCGTGGACATTTCACATCGGAATTGTCGCTATACATGTAAAGAACAGAACTGTGAAGAAAAAATTAATACATTTTGCAAATATGTTGCCACAGTCATGAATAATTTTAATGTGATCACGCTCAAATAGACAGTTCAGCATTCATTGTCCTAAAATATTAGACCGCAGAATTGATAAATCCGAATAAATTATTCCAGAGTCACGTAATACAGCGGCAATAACCTTTGCATGAGGAAATGTTTTTGCAGAGTAAGAAAAACATGTTATAACACTTTGCATAAGCTGTCAGTGTGTTATTCTTCTTGGTACTGCACAAAGTGAAAGAAAATAGAGATAGCAGCTTTGCACTTCTCGTCCCCCCAAATGTCATCATGCCCTGGTCACGTCGGCGCTAGACGTGTCTGTCAGACCAGACTGCCAGTTTGCCAGTGTCACAATGTCCATAGCTGGCACTGCTTGCCTACAACTGATGCTGTCTTTAGGAGTTGAGCATTGTGTCTGTAAGTACATGATCCTGAATGGTAAGTTTTCCCTCTGTAAGTGTATTGCTATGACTCATCTCACTGCACCCGCTGGCTGCTATGAGAGAAGGGTGACTACATCCTCTTACACGTTCTTGTCTATTTCCATTCACTCACAAGCACTCCAATGCCCAAAGGTCAGCCTTTAAAATGTTGCCCCAGAAATGACAAACCTATCTACATGTGACTACAGATGGACTGTGATTATATTGTACTACACAACACAGGCTTGGTGTAGATTATTACAGGATGTTCCGACGGGGACCAGATAAAAATTTAGGCCATTTGCTTTTCATATATATATTTACATATTTTATATATCATTAACTTACATAATTTACTTACATAAACAATAAAAAATCAGTGACAGATCCAGTGATCTCATTACTTGTGTTGTTCCTCTTACAGAGAAACATGAGTAAGTGAATGTTTTAGGGTTGTTCCTTTGAATCTTTAGGGAAGTGACACCAATCACCTGCAATGTGCCACAAAGGTGGAAGGAAGTGAGGAACAAATTAAACGAGAACTGACACAATTCGCCCAATATAACGCTGCTGATGTCACATCATTATGCATGAGGTACTGCACCAGGCAGGTCGCAAAAACACACATTTTAACACAAACTTCATTGGTACCTAAATAGGGACATATCATAGACTTTTATTGTTTTTATATAAAGCTTATTCTAATTACTATCGACTAATCCTAACCCACAACCTAATCCTCTAAGAACACTTTTTTATTTGTTATTATTATTATTATTTAGAATTTTAGATAATAAAAAAATATATCTTTATTTACATCGTTTACCTACAAACAAGTATATGGGCCCAAAGGAGGTTTTGTCAAATTGATGTTATTTATGTGTAGGGAAGCACCGATACGTAACGTTTTGGCTGATATGATACCGATATTTTGCCACTCACTATTTTGTCATCAAATCACTGTTTTACTTAGGAATTATGCTTTAAAAATGTACAAAGAGGTAAAAAAAAGCTTTTTCACTGTTCTAAAAAACAAACAAATGTATTACCGTTGAACATGGATTGAATCTATTAAACACATGAAAGGCAACAATTTTAAAGAGAGCCACAATGAAATATAAATAGAAGATACATAAATATACAAAAAATAACTAAATCTGATAACATGATGATTGATATGTATTTATTTTATTTGTGCAGTTCAAAACAACAGAACATACATTTTACATGTATGTATTATATACTCTATGTACTATATACAGTATGTACTATGTACCATATATGCATATGTTCCATAGAATTCCATGGATATGTCAACCACATCAAGGGAAAAAAAAGTTTTAACCAAAGGAGATCAAAACCTTTTTAAAGTCTTTATTATAGTGGTATACTTGATAACAGATAATGCCATCCAGACCTCTAGAGGGCGCCACTTGCCCACACAGCACTGACTGAATCTCTGAAAGCAAACACAGCCTTTTAAGTTTTCCCAGTCCACCAGGGCTAGACTGGGAAGAGAAATTGGCCCTGGATTTTACATAGAAACTAGCCCAAAAGTTTAGCGGGGTGTTCGATGTCTTTTCGCAGTTTTGTGGTCCGTTCTGCATAACGTGGCGGTTAATTTTAGCTTATTGCACCATTTGGACCGTTTAGCGGCCGACCCACCAACCCGTTCTGTTCTCCCGATGGCCAGTCCGCACCTGATCGGCCTCAAAGTGCATCAGCCCACCGGGAAAATGCCTGGTATGCCAGATTACAAGTCCAGCCCTGGTAATCACGCAAGGCCATATTGTGATTTCAATCTTAAATGCGGCATTAATGGTCAAAGTCTGCTTTTGTACGATTTGCTTCATCATGTAGCCTGAAGGTAAGTCTTACACAACTGTCATGTCATCTTATGGCGGTTTTTCCACATTTAACGTGAAAACGAGAAAGAATAAAACATTTATATTATATGTACTTCGGAGTGCTTATTATTTATGGATCATGCATGTGAATTCACAGAGTTTTAACAAAGTGTAAATTAATTATATAGTAATAATTATTAATGAACTATAGTTTTTCATATCAATGTTTTCATTCTTATAACCGATAGCCGATGGTTTTAATTTTGCCAATAATTGGCCAATAAATATCGGCAGCAAATACATAGGTGCATCCCTTCTTTTGGGTACAATTTTATCCCCAAACAATAGCTAAGTATGTGCACACACGTTTATTTATAACAATGGCTCTCACCTTTTCTCATTTGAGAACACAAACTTGCGAAGCTTGAGGTCCCCCAAAACAATGCCAACTTGATGGCAGTGGTCCACTGCGGATGCCACCTGGAAGAAAAGCTTGGAGGCCAGGTCTTCAGGAAGCCTCTTGCTGCTCTTTACAAAGGTGTGCATGTCGCCAAAATCCTTCTCCTGGAACACATAGGCTTTGCGCTCCCCAAGAACTATGTCTTTGATCTGGGCAATGTTCTTGTGCTTTGACAGCATGCTGTAGGAGCTTATCTTCTGCTGGTATTGGCTCATATCAAACACCTGCAGGTGGCAATAAAATGCCCGTGTTCACATTTTCATTCAAGTTTTGAGAGGGTAAGTCAATGAAACCACAATACAAATGCAAAAACACAACACTAGTGCTTAAATTAATATAGAATGCAATTATTTGTAATTGCCTTTATGACACTTATGTGAAGGTCATCATAAGAATAGCACAATAGCACAATCTCTTTAAGCATCATGTCAGCTCTGTTTTGTCTCTCATGTTTCTGAAACAAATGCTGGACCCTTTTTCAAATAGTTGATATTAAATCAACATGACAGTGAGTACATCTATTTTTGTTTTTGTGTCTATAGATGACACTCTGGGGCTGGGCTTTAATGTGATACTAAATATTATAATGCTTATAATAATTAAAACATTTATGAAATATGAATATAAATTTGTAATTCGTGTTATTTACCAAATACAGTAATGATGTTATAAATAAATAAATAAATAAATAAATGGTCATTTTTGCTAGGTCTCAGATTGATAACGAGGTTGCTCCAACGTAAATGGGTTGTGTACATTATTGTATACAGTCACTTACTTTGCAGACCAGTTCCTCTCCTGTGTCCATGTCTAAAGCGCTGTGCACCCCCGGTCGATCGGTCAGGGGAACCAGCAGGAGCTGCCCGATGCGAGTGGGACCCTGGTGGATTGGAGTGACGCTCAGAGGAGCTCCGCTGACCGGAGATCCCGGCGAGGAACTCAAAAGACCCGCATCAGCCGAAGACTCGCTGAGCCTGGGACATTTGGCCACAGGCTCGTCCGTATCAAAGCGCTTGTGTCCGTGTCTTCCCGGTACCGGATAATGAATCCACTGCACACTCATGCTTACAAACTACAGTCAACCTAAAACTGACAGTTCTCTAACAGAGTCCGTGAGTCGGACTATCCGACTAATCTCACATACACATTTCCAGAAAAAGATGTGTGCACCGCGCTGCAAAACGAGAAGATCCTAGTTCCTAATCAATGGAAATAAATGCACAAAAAGTGTGTGTATCATGGATTTGCCGTTCCGTTTATCCATCCTTTTTTCAGCTTTTGCATTTATCAATTTATAGCTCGTTGGAGAATAGTGGCTTGACCGAAAGATGCTGTATGAAGAAGCAATGTTGAATTAAAGCCCAACTGCAGGGCGATCTGTCTCAATGAACAACTGATGCTTTTGTCTGAGCTCTACTTTCAACCGTGGTGAAATCTGATTCGCTAACGAGTCGTTCTTTTGAACTGGTTCTTTTTGATCCGTGACGAGAGTTTGTGAATCACTCAACTGTCAGGGAGAATTGTGAGATGAAATGATTGCTAGAAGTATAAACAACACAGTATTTGTGTCATATGTCAGTCATCTAATTGAAAACATAGCGATAAAGAGGAATATTTAAGTAAAATATATTTTACTACAAAAATAAAATGTTTTATTGATTCGTTCGAACCAACAAGCAATCACTCCACTACAAACTGAGGTGACATGGAAAGCATAAACAACACAGCTTTTGTGTCATTGACGATCCTTGATTCGAAAACATAGCGATACAGAGAAATGATTAAGTAAAAAATATATTTTACAACTAAAATGAAACTTCAAGTGACACCTTTTTGATGGATGACTCAAAAGAATCGGTGAATCGGTTTTATCGAACCATTACTTTTAAACGAACCGTCCGAACGATCCGATTCTCTCAAATGAATCGGGCTTCCCAATGCAGCTGGAACTCTGCCCGATTCAGAGTCTTTAGTGACACATTCACGGAGCATTCGGCACATGCTACTCAACCCGCTTCCAGAAAACTAAAACGCTAGACTTTCTTTTTTCCACCTCAGAAGTCAGAAAAGCTGCACGCAAAGGATTTTAGTCACGTTCATGTAAAGTTGGACTCTTCATTCTTGTACAATCTTGTAAATTGTTGTGTACTTGCACAAATTACTCCATATGTTCGACATTGTGTAATCCAAATAATGCATTCATATTTTTCCCTCTACATCAAAACACGTGGCTGGCAATGATTAACTTGCTTTATTTCGACATTCAGGCTATGTTGAGCTCATTAGTTGCACTAAGCTGTGCTTATTTTCTCACCAATATGTTAAATGTGTGTCAAACATAATGACATATATTTGCCTTCTCTCCATAACTGCTTGGTAAAAAATGTCAGTGTCTGAGGGATCAGGTGCTGTACTCTATATTTGCAGTTCATATTTGATAATGTGCTGATGAGTCATCACCATAAAGAGAAAGACAAGGGAGTGGTTTTGCCCTTTGTAAAATAACCATAGATTTTTCTACAAAAGGATGTTTGTTTAATTTAAACTGAAGGGTTCATGCATAAAAAGAGGTCAAAAGGAATCTTGCAAAACTGCAAATGACTCACAAAATCAATTTGAGCCTCTACCATGTCCTGTAGCCCATTATACTTTAGGAAATAGTTTACCAGCCTTCAGGGCACACAAGACAGTGCAGTTGATACATTGTGATGGAAAAAGAAATTGTGTGATCAGGATAAAATTTGTAATCATGTACAAATGACTGTATGCCCCACAAAGTCACTATTGGAACCTTTGTCCCCATCGTCAGTGCTTAATTTGGTAATTAAACAAGCAGCTGTTTCACCAGCCAGAGAGCTATTTTAGAATAGACTCAAGAGAATGCAGACTGTTTTTGATGCTTGAAATACCAGATCATTGTAATTAATGAGAAAGATAAACAGGTATTTTTAGTGGGCTATCGATGCCCAAAAGAAAGGAAAATATGTGCCCATTAAAATTATTGTGACGTGATACTGCATTACACTGTCAATATTTTTGAGGAAGGGGATAAGAGGAAGGTTCCTGCAGTTCCAACAAAAAAGTGAGGAATATTTCAGAATGCATCGTAGAATATTGTAGTCGGTGAGGCCTTCAGGTTTGAAGTTCCAACACAGCCAGAATGAGGATTTAATACTGATTATTTTTAGTAGTAATGCTTTTTTTTTTTGACAGTAGAATATCTCAATGATGACTCAGAATCTGATGTGTGCCTTTGTCATGTTGTTAAGCAGGAACAGAACAGGTTTTCTGCACTTCCTCTCCCTTTAGAGTAAAACAACCTTCTTTCCGAGCATGGGAAATATCTACTTCTGCTTTGTTATGACATAAACAGGTGTCACAGAAACCAAAATGGACAATATTTGTATTGTGTTTGCATACGATTTAGAGAACATGGCTATTTGAGGTCATTCTAGCTTGAGAGTCCTAACAGTGCTCTTTTCCACTGTAATCAGCTGACTCATTGCCAGTAGCAAAAACAAAGGGAACTGATCTTGAGAAATTCTTGATTCAAATCATACTGTGCTCAGCCAGGAACAGGTGTAAATTCTCCATATATAGCTTTTACGCAGTCTAAACACTAGCTAGTTGGAAAAACAAATCACTGGTGAATCTGGCCTTGACAGTAATGCTACATCATAATTGTGGCTGAACTTTAACCATGCGTATGACTGTCAAAATGGGGAAATGTTGTGAATGGTAAACATGGTCCAAAAGGTTTATAGAAAGCCGTAGGATTACTCATGCAGGGAAAGAACTTCAATCACTTGATAAGACAAAAATTTGGCATGTAAACATTCGTTTAACTTTCCCATAAATATTATATTTCAAGGTGATGTGTGTAAAAGTTTTTCTATATTAAAATACTAATCTCCAACTCCAGCTTAATATACAGAGACTAGTAAACTAATTGTAGGAATATTTCTCTGGAGAGTGTAAACACTGCAGCTTTGTTTGAAGAAAACCAATGCTGAGATTGGGATGAGAGTATCTGTTTGTCCAAAAATGACTGGCAGGGTTGTGTTAGGAAAAACTACTTGAATGTCATTATTTTGCTGCTACATTTGGTGAAACTATTACAGGATTACATCCTCCAAGCAATCAAGAATAGTTTTAGTAATGTTCAAAACATGACTCATCATACAGCTCTGAGGTGAGATGTCGACTGTGTGGCTTAAAAGTAAGTTAAATGTTCTCCTAAACAGATGAGGTTTTTAAAGCTTTTTTTTTAAAGTTTAGTGGCATTTTTGTGCCACTAGCACCACCAAACAGAACTGCAAACAAACTTTGTTTTCAAAACAGCTTTCTGAATATGCCCCCTATCTGCCATTGGTCAAACTAAGTGATAGTTTACGATTTCTGAGGCCCCAAGCATCTGACCAAGCTGGGGGCCCATTTAAAAAATGCTTGCTTAAAAACTTACATAAAATGGATTTTAAATCATTTATTAACCATTGTAGCAAAGTACATAAAACATATTTAATGAAATAAAATCTTGTTAAAGATAATGAATGCATGCTTCCCAGATTTTCCACAATACAGTAATAAAAAAACATTTACCTACATATATTTGTACAAATGTTTTGTGTGTGTATGTGTGTGTGCAAAACCTACTACTTCACCCAGTACCATTTATTAATATTATAACCCAACAATTATTTATTGTTGTCCAGTTTGAAATTATAATATGATACAGATATATTACTTGGAGGATTTGTTGTATACATATCTTATTTACTTTACTTTCACCTGGAGCTTATACTCTGATGCTGAGGCTATATTTTATGTAAGCATCGTATGTATTGTACCAATAAAAATACAAGGCACGTATCTATGTCTGTTTATTTATTTTTCATAAATTACAAACCCGAACCCTACATAAAAAACTCATCTGTCCTGACACTGGGGGCGTCTAACGTTAAACGCTCTAAGAGCACTGACAACAGCATATTTGCGCATGTACCCAGAACATCATGTCACCCCTCAAGCATTTTTTTGCGGAGCTTTCCTACCGGGGCTGGGCCCCCGCCGACATCCGGGGCCCCACGCAATTGCATGGTTTGCGTGGTGGTTAAAACCGCTACTAGATCCGCCCCCAACTCACACCATTGGTTGAGTAACGTTGTCAGTGTGTGCCTAAGGTGGTCACACAAAACAAACAGAGCAATTTTTATAGCACCACTGAGACACAGTGTGTACAGTTTTCGAGAAAATAACCTTTAAATGGCTTACTTATAATTGTCCCTGCATATAAAGCTGGGATAGGAGAAAGTATTTTAACAGAAAAAGTTACATACTTCTGCATAGATAGAACATGTATTTTGTATGTTGAACAGAGCAAAAGTGTTTAGACTTCATAATTTGTGAATAAGAGTCATTGTTTTCATTGTTATTCAACTCTAATGGTTACAACTGTATTAGAAGTATAGACTAGTACAGTCTTCTTGGAAATTGTCAAAGAGTGTTATCATTCCGCTGGAGGTCAGGAAGGTCAAGGGCTTAAGTTAGCAGATTTTGAAACAGACAACACCACAGTAAGTCAATCACAGACAAGTTTTCCTCTTCAGTGGCTTTGGTTTAGTCCCAGCTGTGCGCAGGAACTACTGAAGTGTTGCCTGGCGAAATACACCTACTGATAGGCTAATAAAATCTCAAGTGGAACAATTTTGAAATAATGGTTTACAAAACATAATATGTTCAGCCACATTGGCTCACAATCAGCACCACTAAAACTCTCTTGTAAACATTTCACAGTTCAAACACTCTCAAATTTCGGAACAGTCCAAGTTGAACCATCATCAAGTTTCCATGCAGCTTCTGTTTTCCTACTGTGAACCTTTGCCCTGAGATGTAATCTATAGTGTTTTGAAAGTCTTGTTACACTTTGTTTCTCAGGATCCAGTTAGTCCACTGAGTACCGAAGAGTTTGTTGTAGTGAGTGTTATCATCAACAAAAAATCATGATGATTCAGACTTCATTATGTCAACTTGAGGAAATAATGAGTGATGTGGTGGCTAAGGGCAGTTCTCTTCACCATGCGGACGCCAGACTCCCACTTCAGTCAAGTCCATAAAAGTATAGTCATTCAGAGAGGCAGGGCTCAGCTGCTTACTTTTGTATGACCTTAAGAGCGATGTTTAGAATGTGGAGCTGTGCTGAGAATCTCAACTGTTACCTAAATGAGAGGTTAAATGGTGAGGGCGATGTCTGTGAGGACTGCAAAGTGGACTTTAAAGTGATTGTATACCCAGAAAAAAAAATGGTCATGATTATCATTCTGTATGGCATTCATTCTTCCATGAAACACAGAAGATGTTAGGTAGAATGACAGCCTTAAGCCCAAAGTATACTTCGGTTTTCACGTGAACGCTTCGTGTCTGCATGCAGTCGAAACCGAGCCTATCAAAGTATACTTCATTTGACTGTTCGAACATAGGCAGGCAGTTGGCAAATGTGTGCTGCTACGACTTCTATGAGATACTGGACTATTTCTCCTCATGAGTTTAGAAACAAAGATGTGTTTATATTCCTTCAGACTCAAATTATACAAATGCAAGTATCTCCTGATCTTCTTGTTGTACAAATCCATTTTTGTTTCCACATTCGTCCCCTGTTGTTTAGCTGCGACTATAACTTCTTCTAGCGCTTCTTCATGACAGCAATAACTCAAATGTGAGTGTTGGCTACTTGTGGACCCTCTAGTGCAAATAATTCCAGGCGCACATGCATTCTGCGTGTTCACAGACACGTGGTTAGAATATTGGGCTATGCGCATTCAGTGCTTGAGCACTTTGCTGATGACAAAATTTGTGTCATGCATCCTGTCTGACCGAAGTATACAGTACTTTGGGCTTAAATCATCATTCACTTTCATGGAAAAAAACAACATAATGCCTAAAATCTCCTTTTGTGTTCCATGGAAGAAAGCAAGTAATAGGGGTTTGACACAACATGAGGGTGAGTAAATGATGACCGAATTTTCATTTTGGGGTGAGCTATCCCTTTAATCTTGTGTTTGCTAATCTTTTTTGCAGTTTTGAAAAGGACGGACTTGTAATGGATATTTTAATCCCATTAAGCAACGAAATAGAAAAGGGGAACCTTCAGCAAATGTATACATACTTAAAACCACATTAATGCCACTAAAGTACAGGCTTACAGTTTACACTCTTCTTGAGTCCATTGGCGTGAATCCTTCCAAAAGCTTTCAGTCATCAAGAGTTAGTCAACTTTACTGAAATTAGCAAAAATAATTTAATTTAATATTACGCACAGTTAACAGGATTTCAATGGCCCTCAGCATTGTATTGGAACAGAGGAGATTTACTCCAATAATACCGTGAAAGGAAAGAGCAATAATTTCAGAGAAATTATGGCATAACGCCAAGGAAGACCAGGAGGAAAATGTTGGAGTATGCGTAGAGAACAATGTGAGTGATTCTTTATAAGATTATTCTCAATAGTGCATGAGTAAAGGGATATCTCAGTGCTACCGTTTCTCTTTTTTGACATTCACAATTTCTCAAAGTAGTATAAGGGGTCGTTCACCCAAAAATGAAAATAATATTATTTTTTACTCATCCTGACCAGCCAGACATAATAACATTAACTCAACCAATGGCATGAGTATAGAATGGGACTATCTGGCGGCATGGGGTGTTTTCAGGAAACCTGTTTAAAAACCAACATGATCTCACAAGAAGTCAAACAGAGAGTTCCGTTACCCTACGATCAGCCACATTATGCTGATGCACTGATAAGCGCCATCTCCTATATGACATTTATGAGTCAGCTCCAGTGTGTACCCCTTTCCTTGTGGAGCGACCGGAAGCATGTTGCATTAGCAGCGTGTGAGACCCAAGTTCGGATCCCGTGAGGAAACCAGCAAATAATTGTGTTTGCATAATCAGTGACAAGCTTGATTTGGAGGTTGCGTTTTTCCCTATAACATTACATTTTTACTCCACTGATGGTTCTGTTTAAGTGTAGGGGTTGACTTGGGGTTACGTTTATAAAATATGCATTCCTCCTCACTGAATTACATCCTGTACAGCTGAAAACAACTCGATTCACAACTCGCTTTTAGCACCCCGCCGTGGACATCTCCGCAAATGGAGCTCACACTCCCAACAACAGTTACCACTTAGGCCACTGGGGGCAATGTTTTACATTTCAGTATACACAGACCGATTTTAGCTAAAGAAAAGTAAACCTGCAATTTCATTTTGTGCTGCTAATTATAAAATACACACTTCACCTTTAAAAATGCCTCATGCCCATTTACTTTTAGTTGACCTGAGGATATGAAGACTGTCATAATATTCCCAGCACAACCTAATGTCAGTGGAGACTTCATATCTAAAGTGTGGCATACAATAAACCTAGCTCTTTCTCAACTTGAGTACAAAAGAATTACCCCTTTCAGCTTTGTTCAGAGGTGTGCAGGGGTTATGCAAGCTTCATTTCCATAAACATGAACTTGTGAGAATGTATTGCCTAGCAATGTGTTCAGGGTCTTTTGTACTGGTTTGTACTTGTTGAGGTAGCATGAATTAAGTGAGTGCTGAGAGGAAGGTGTTATGTTAGTATGTAGGCGGAGGTAATTAAGAGCAGGAAACATGCATTATTAATGGTAATGTGTTATAATAATAGGCTGCAGCGTGATCTGTCATGCCCACCACTTTGGGTCTTTGGCATGTTGATGTACCCGCTGTTGTTCCCTGGACCTGTCAGAACTCTCACTCGCCTGATGGAGAGCTCTCGAGTCGTGATGCTTTCAGGACACAGAGATGCACATGCCATATGAGGAGCAAAGAGAAAAACTAGCCATATTTATTTTGAATGTCAGCATTTTGCTAATCATACAGTGACTTTAAGGTGGTTTGATGTTTTGAAGGAGGTTCAAAGGACTTTCTGTAGGTAATTTTTAGGCCACAATCTATGTGGGTTTTCTCGTGCAACACAAATAGACTTTGGGTGCCCTAGCTGTTTTGTGCTGATCTTTTGAGCCTGATTTCATGTGCCATCATCTTTACAAAATTATATTATGTCCTTACACGTATAGTGGAATTTCTGAGGTGAAATATCCAGTGAGTGACACAAAAAGCAAGTTATATTTTAGATTAGGTTTCCCAGCAAACAGGGGACGCCCCCTGGCCATTTGACAACATCACCTCAGGTCTGCATTTGCCTAATTTTGTAACGTTCAATGCAGGACATTCCCAAGCCATTTTGCACATTCGCTACGGGTCCCAAATGGATAGTGGTAAAATGTAGACGTTCATTACGAACAATAATGACTATGCGTCTCATGTTGACAAGTCCGAGGTTCTTTTTAAAGTTAAATGAAAAGGACGTTCAAAGGTCTGGTAGCGAACACTCCTTAAAGGTCCCAGAATGTTTGCCATATAGAGTTTATTTCAACAGGAAACGAGACACATAAAAAGTAAAATGCAAAATGTAAATCTATAATACTGTGATAATGAGTTGCATAATTGTCATGTTTTGTGAATGTGCGTGCAAACGTACTCAAGCACTGTATTTTGCTATGGATACCCATTCAGAGGAATACTAAAGCAATGTTTGAAAACACTGTTAATATCTACAATTAAAAACAACAGACCCCCCATAAATTGCATGCTGTATGTATCCCAAGGATGAGGATGTGATTAGTTTTATGATAAACAGGATGATGAAAGCTTTCAGACAGCTCTTGCTGACACCAAAAACAAACATATTATGTAAATTGCCTCACTGACAGCAACACATCGCTACAGAGTGCCAAATTTCCCACAATAGGCAAGTAATATGTAATGGGGCTGTGAATGATATCTTCATGGAATCTAAACAAGCCAGGAAAAAGGCAAGCATAGCCCAATATGGATGATGATACTCTATCTCCCCATACTGAGAGGAACAAAACAGACAAGATCTAATATCTTCTGCTTCAGTCCAAAGGAGAATTAGCAATTCTACTCTCTGAAGCAAGGAAGAGGCCTGGGTGTTTTTGGACACACTGTGCTTGATAAATGGCTGGAGAAAAAGCTCATAAGTAGCATCTGTACTATTGCCTGACAGCCAGCTCTTCATAGTTTAGCATGTTACTGATCTTAGAATAAACCACATATTTCTACTGTATTCCTTAAATGGATAGTTCACCTACAAATAAAAATGTAAAATAAAAAAATTAAATGTGCATGGTGTTCTAGACCTGTATAGCCTTTTTTTTCTGCTGTGGAAAACAAAGGGGGATGTAAGGCAGAATGACAGCCTCAGTCATCGTTCACTGTTTGGAAAAGGAAAAAGATGCGATGAAAGTGAAAGTTATATTTTTTCATGCCATGACAGCCGCTTTGTATGCTCAAGGCAGCTTAGTGCCTTTTACGAACAATTTACTCTATTCAAATTATTATTATGATTTATAACATGATTTCTAGGTAAAGCAAACAATGATGTCTCAATGTCATGAAGGGTCATTCTGGGTTTAGGAGTTGACTGAGCAGACATTCCTCAGGTTTTGCCAACTCACACAAAAGCTCTTAACACAGCCCAGATGCCTCTGGAACAAAATCAGAGAAGGAAAATTATCCTCTTGGTTTTCAGGAGTAAATATTTTCATCAGTTTGGAAGGTTAATGGAAACAGTCGGAGCTGGCCAAGGAGAAGAGACATTCCCCTGCTACTTCTCGGACACTTGCTTGGTGGGAGAACAAGGCAATATAACATGCCAGCTTCTGCAACACTCATGATGAAAGAAAATAGTTAAAATAATGGACTATAGGTCTGTCAGAATACCTTTTGGATCATATTCGGAAGATGTAAAGGTGTTTTATAGTTTGGCTTCATGTTCTGCTTGAAGCCTGTTACTCTCACAAGCTTAAACCAGAAAAAACAGGATTATCCAAAATAGCCCATGGTCGGGGTAGATGCCATATTTAATTTAACACAAATGAAGACATGGCTGTGAGAGATAGGTGTTCTGTCTGTTCAAATGGTTGTACCTTGGTGTCGATGGTTCAGTTGATGAAACCATGGGTTGAGGAAATTAGATCTGACCTGGTGCTCAAAGGGTTAGTTCACCCAAAATGGAAAATTCTCTCAACATTTACTCAACCTCATGCCATCCCAGATATGTATGATTTTCTTTCTTCTGCTGAACACAAGCAAATATTTTTAGAATAATATTTCAGCTCTGTAGGTCCATACAGTGCAAGTGAATGGTGACAAGAATTTTTGAGGTCCAAAAAGCATAGAAATGCAGCATAAAAGTAATCCATATTACTCCAGTGGTTAAATCCATGTCTTCAGAAGCAATATGATAAGTGTGGGTGATCTTTGTGAAATATATGTTTTTGTTGTTGCTTCAAATCAAAGTGTGTAATTGTGATTCACATCTGAGCTGGTTGGTTTGGCTCATAGCTTGGAACTCTTTAGAAATTTTTTTTATGGGAAAATACTTCCGGACCAATAAAAGAAAAGTGGGAGGAGACTGTTGAGCTCTACATGAAATATGTCAACACATGACAGAAAACTCAAAGTCATTTGGGCTCTTCAAGCCATTGAAAGGACTATACACCTATCCCTCACGGCCTTGTTTCATTCACGTCTCATTTAAAATCTACCCAGACTTCAAGAACACCAACAGTGATATTCTCTGCTTTCTTCTCCTTGACTTTGACTTCTGGTTAATTTTGTATCTCATGCCAAAGAGATATTACAATGATTGGACATGTGTAGGTCTTTGACTGAGAATCAGAGCCAGTGGTTCACCTTCTGACACTCACTCGACGTTGTGTCCTTGGATGCTGAATCATACCTCTGAACCTGAGAAAAGGCCAATGTCAAGTTGGCAGACAGAATTTGCATGCCCCACCCCGGACATATGGGTATAAAGGGAAGCGGGGCAGCGAATGCCAGTCAGAATTTTTCTTCTGAGCCGAATGGTTGTGCAGCAAGCAGCTGAGTTTCACTCCTGTTCCACTCACCTCTACCAGCGAGAAGCATTGCTGTTGGATCCGCACAGCGCATTTCCAGCTGGCATCGCTCTCTCTCTGCACACTGTGTAGTTCACACCCCTGGGCGCTTCGACAGTGCTTTCTTTCTGTTTAAAAGAGTGTCTCCTCCTAAAAGAGATATATTTCCTCTAAAAGGAAATAAAAGAGCTCACAAAAGAGCAATACACAGCGGCGTTGAACGTCCTTTTCAGGACGTGTCTTTTTCAAGATGCCTTTCCGCCCCTGTGTTGTTCCTGGATGTGGTCGATTTCTCTTCAAGAAGGATGGCCAAAGATGCTGCCTCGTGTGCCTGGGTAGCGATCACACTGAAGCGGCGTTCGTGGATGGTTTATGTTCTCACTTCGAGAACATGACCATGGCAACGTTGCCGTCGAGGCTCTCCTTCCTGAAGGTGACTGCCACTTCAGCTGCCCCCCGCATCGCTCCTTCTTCCCACGGGATTGAAGGCGGCTAGCGTTGAAGGGGATACGGGGATGATGACAGGCTTGGTTTCGCCGGGTAAATCCCCACGAACCACCCGCCCCCGACACGCTCGTGTGCTTCCATCCGGGCTCGGGATGAGTGTGACTCGCGGCCAGCCAGCATTCTCCCTCGAGCCCCCGGGCTTGGATGATGACATCACCGCTGCATTGGAGAGCGTCCAGGCGTCTGACGTGGAAGACTCGACTGGGCTGCCACCTTCGGGCCAGTCCGCCTAGGCGGAGGGGGATGCACAGATGGCCGACATGCTTTCCATGCTTTCCCATGCTTTCGCCGTGAGCGCGGGCTTGGACTGGAAACCCCCCGTCCTCCCCACACCTGGCGCTGCTCACAGCCACACATCATGCCGCGGTGCCATTCAACCAGCGCGCCCCACCTGCTCGCCGAGGGCGTCCCCCTGCGACCAAACAACGGCAGGCAGCTCCGCAACCTGGGCCCAGTTCTCAGCCCCAGCATCGAGCACCTCGCAGGCGGCGTACGCCCCCCATCTCCAGGACCCCTTCAGGCTGTCCCCCTCCACCTTGTAGGTGTATGTAGCTGCTATCGCAGCCCACCACAACGCATTAGATGGCAAGTCCCTTGGTAAGCACGACTTGATTATCAGGTTCCTGAAATGCGCACAGAGACTGAATCCTACCCGGCCTAGCCTGTTCCCCTCTTGGGATCTCTCAGTGGTCCTCTCGGGCCTTCAGAGACCCCCCTTCGAGCCGCTTGATTCAGTCGAGCTCAAGGCCCTCTCCCTGAAGACGGCCCTCCTGATCGCATTAGCCTCCATCAAGAGGGTTGGAGACCTGCAAGCGTTCTCTGTCAGCGACACCTGCCTGGAGTTCGGTCCGGTGCTTTCTCACGTTATTCTGAGACCCCGACCGGGTTACGTGCCCAAGGTTCCTACGACCCCTTTCAGGGTCCAGTTTGTGAACCTGCAAGCGCTGCCTCGGGAGGAGGCAAACCCAGCCCTTTCGTCGCTGTGTCCAGTGCGTGGTTTGCGTACCTATTTGGACCGCACGCAGAGCTTTAGATGTTCTGAGCAGCTCTTTGTCTGCTTTGGCTGATGGCGGAAAGGGAACGCTGTCTCCAAACAGAGGTTAGCCCACTGGATCGTTGATGCTATTGCCTTAGCCTATCATACCCAGGCCATGCCCGCTCCCTTGCAGGTTCGAGCACACTCTACTAGAAGTGTGGCATCCTTGTGGGCACTGAGCCATGGCACCTCCCTAGCAGACATCTGCAGAGCAGCGGGCTGGGCAACATCCAATACCTTTGCCAGGTTTTACAATCTGAGGGTTGAGTTGGTCTCGTCCCGTGTTTTGTGAGGTCCGAGCCGGTAGAACTCGTAACGCGGCACAACCGACCGGGTGTTCTGCTTGCACCTTACCCCTTCACCAAGTTGATCCAGTGCGCCCTCTGTCCCAGGTCAGCCACTGAATGTCGCTGCCTTGATGTTTCTCCTCCCTAGCTCTCTGGCCCACAAATTCAGCGGAGCAATTCACGGCCAGACACACTACGAGTCTCAAATGCTCTTTACTGGGGTCGGGCTCCACGGGCACAGTTCTCTCTTCAGGCTAATTCCCTGTAATGTATTTTCCGCAGTACGGTCCCCCTTGTCAGCGAACCCGCATTTCTGCCGTGCTTGTAGAGTCCCCGCTCATTTGGCTGGACCTACCACAGCGCCATATCCCACGTCCGGCTTCACAACCCTCATTGTGTATTTGCCACGCAGTACCTCCCCCTAAAACTGGGCAGGGCGTGGCCTCCGCCACGTCTTTCCCTCCTGAAAGAATAGGAGCCCCTTTACATCCTATGTGAGAGACATAGTGAGAGAGAAGGCCACGGCCACACCTTTTTCCCCCCTCAAGGGTGCGGGAAACCTAAGGTTTTTATGCAAAAAAAATAAAAAAAAGAGTTGGTGGCGTTGGGGAGGGATACGTTTCGACAATCACGTAACACGGTAAGTGCATGGCGCTTTTTTATGGACCCCTTGTGTCACTTCATTCGACACACCGTCGAGTGAGTGACAGAAGGGGAACGTCATGGTTACTGTCGTAACCTCCATTCCCCGAGGGAGGGAACGAGACGTTGTGTCCCTCCTGCCACAGCACAAGACCTAGCACTGTAAATGGCCGTGCTTCATTTTCTGCTCCTCAGTGCAAAACCCTGACTGGCATTCGCTGCCCTGCTTCCCTTTATACCCGTATGTCTGGGGCGGGGCATGCGAATTCTTGACATTGGACTTTTCTCAGGTTCAGAGGTATGATTCTGCGTCCAAGGAAGACCCCTTGTGTCACTTCATTCAACACAACGTTACAGAGGTTACGACAATAACCATGATGTTTCCTCTTCATGACCTTCCATGCTCAAAAAACCCTGAAAAGTACTGGGGATGGGCAATAAACACTGGGTTGATTTCCTCCAGACGACCCTCTACATCCTGTCTTGCCCAAACAAATGCTCAGAACAAAGGCAAAGGGACACAAAGCAGAGCTCCAGTGTGTGCTCTATTACACTGTGTATCCTCCATGCTCTCTGGTGTCCTTCAGGTCTGATGCCAAGCACACTTAATTACTGTCTATCTGTTACTGGACATCTCCTGTTTACAGGACATGTTTTTGCTCAAATATATGGCTTTGTTTACATCACTTTGATTCATGTCGTATGACAGGATATTATTGGACTGTGAGAGGTCAGTTGATCTTGTAAGCCTCAGGCGATTTTGTTCATGAGGGAAACAAAAAGTTAACCCCCTCCTATAATCAAAACAAACAAGTAACCCCCCCCCCCCCCCCACACACACACACAATTATTTACACTATGATCTTGTCTCTAGATAAGGCCTAGCTGACTGGGTGCTAAATTTTAATGTAAAAACACTTGTAGTTCCATGACCAATTAACTGCATGGACCCACCAGAATATGAAAAGATAATTATTAGTCTTTCACTTTAAACCATTAAAGTGAGAGATTTACTGTCTGTTGACAGCACCCTTGTTAACTTATATATGTAATATATGTTGGCTTATATAAAATATGCCTCTGATGTGAAATAACATTAGGCTGGTTGCGTAGACAGTTACACATAAATATGAATGAAACTGCTTGTTACGACCTGAGATGCTTATTAAAAGGAAAGAAATCCTCTGTGTGTTCACCCACTGAGTGTGGTCTGCTGCATTAATCAGAGCACTGGCTGAAAAGAACATGTTTACATTTAAAATTTAGAGTTTTTCAAAGGCAGCTTTGTTTTAGGGAAATTACACAGAATTCTGTTAGTGGTCACACAAAGGAACGGATGCAGTATGACTCAAATTGACTAATTAATCTGTAGGATTCCATCCTACAGTACGTGGACATCTCATCTCTCAACAGGCAATCAAAAATATTTTTTCATATAAAAAGACTGCACAAATTTCACTGAGCAACTTGCATTTCTGCTTGCAATTATTTATACACTACAGCAGGATTCAGCACTCTTGTTTGCATAGACCTTAATTATAGCAGCGCCATCTTTGATTTTTGACAGAAATTACAAGGTTGTAATGGATAGACAGACTCTTCAGTGGGCTGAACTGAAGTTTAAAGTGTTATTTGAATGTTCTGCGGAAAAATATTTCTATCAGGAAGACTGGCAGACTTGATGAAATTGAAGATGACGTTTATTTGATGAATATAAAACAGAAAAGTAATGTCTTTCTTTGGCGTAGGCCCCGTCTGGCGGTCAGAAGTTGTAGTACTCGGAACCGTCATATCCTGCCGGAGATAGGAGGCAGGGGCGAGGAGCCTACCCCCATGCAGGGCGGGACTCAGCTGGTGGTGGTGGGGTGGTGGAGGTTGCCGCGTTAGCACACTGAAACAGCAATGTGATAGATTGTGAGCAGACTTATAAAGCTATGGCTTACATGTGATTGGCTGGGAATTACCCAGCTAATGGTGCGATGATGTACAGCTGCTAGTCTTCCCGCTAGAACTATGCTGCACTTACATTGAAAAAATATCTTTCCAAGAATATTTAGCTGACAAAAAACTCCAGCCAACATGAGTTGTGGAAAATCAGATGTGATCTAGGAGCTTTTCACAGCTTTATAACACACGTGCCATTGAGGAGATGGTAAGTCTATCCTTCACAGCCTTGTTGTCATTCCCATTAAAAATCAAAGAAGGCACTACCATGAATAAGGTCTATAAAGTCCAAAAGCCGATCCAAGTTGCATACTGTATAACAACAGGGATGCGCTCTTTCAGCTATTGAACCCTTTTCGCAGACTGTGATGATGTGTTTTCACCTTATTTAGCAGTCTAAATCTAGCAAATAAGTTTATATTAATTTTTTTTTATTATTTGGTAGAACTGTCAAAATTAACATGTTAACGCATTTGATTATTTTAAAAGGTTTGACACAAACCACAAACACACAGCAGTAATAACCACTCAGCCGAGATACAGTGATGGGGAATGGAGCTCTTGATGCTATTTGTTGTACAAAACTTGCCTAGATGGAACTTGTGATAAAAATCAAGTATTTTTCAGCCTAAGTAAGGTGCATTTTAAATTATCACAATAAACAATGTCCATAAACTTAAAACAATGGACAAACACACACACATGACGGACATGTCCGTAAATGATCTCTCTCTCTCGTCGCACCACCGTCTGCCATCGGCCTTTATCCCTCTCGGAGGCTTGATTAGCCTGATACGGGATCGGGTGTGTATCATCACGACCCGGCCCGCCCTCCGCCCTGTCACAGAAATGTTTAATATTACTTGAATTTTAGTTAATTTCTATCTTTATACTGTGGAAGACTTTGTTTGGAAAATTGGTTCCACTTTATATTAGCTGTTTTTAACTACTATGTACTTAAGCATTTGATCAAATGTACTTATTATGTACATAGTTGTTGCATTGTACTCACATTTGTAGTTAATCAGTTAAACTTACCTCTAAACTCTTCCTCTTGTGGAAGGTTGTGGATATGCACAGTGGATTTTTTCTTTTGCTGTTAGATTGTATCAAATGGACATGCAAAATTAATATTTGCTGTTGACTCCCATTCAACGCTATTGAAGTTTACCTTGCAATTGTCTACTTCTGCGTTCCAACTACGGAAATGTGAAACAGGCCCAAAAATGTACAATGACACAGGATGCTTTTGTGCGTTCAAAACTTCGAACCTGAACAACTACTTGACTCTGCATCTTAAAACACTACTATCAAGGTGTGAGACATCAACAGAAAGGTTGATAATTCCCTGCTCTAAGGACAAGTTTAATTTAAAATTACCACTTTAGTTTTCTTATCTTTGTGAAAAACTACATACCCAGCACAGCAGCAAGAGGAAATTATGAAACTAGGGCCTGCCAGATCCATTCAGTGTATATATAGGCCATGCTCTGAATCAGATGAACTCGTCTCATTAAGAAAACCGGACAGTCAGTAAACACAGGATTGTCACTATTCCCTCTTCCCTATCAGATGGTCTGCTTATCATTGGCCATCCTTCTGCTGTTGATAACAAAAAGGGACATTTGTTTAAATGAATGTGTTTGCCCTCAGTCATATTGACACAAACGTAACATTTTCTGCCTTTTCTCTGTAGTCCAGTGTTTGTTCTTAATAAAGAAGGGACCCACTCCATGGAAAGGTCAGGATTGCTTCAGCCTCTTACACCAGCTGTTCCTGTTCTTTTGCCTGTGCTTGGAACAGATGATAATCCATCCCAACTGGGGTTTCTATAGAAAGGCTTTCTAAAATGCAACATTGCATACCATATCTGCCATATATTAAGTGTGGGGTCCCTAAATATAATATAACTATAAAAAATTATTCAATATTTTCTCATTTAATACAAAAATGATTATAAATCAAAATACAATTGTAAAAATGTACAAAATAAAAAATAGCATAATAAAAATAACAACAATAGCTTTTTCCTCTGTTTTGCCTTAATGACACTAAGCACTGCAGCTGACATGGACTCAGTCCAGCATGATTTGAGAAATGTCAATAAACCTAACTTAATGTAACCTAACCCTAACCCTTCACTTGAAGCAAGACAATCTTAGTTAAAATAAATTTAAAATGGTTGTTGTCACAAATTTCCTTAGGTTTGATTTGTGATGTAGAAATAGTGTAGATTCTATAAGTGGTATTTTGCATAGTAACACTACTTTGCATTTTCAATATCCTAATAATAATATTTAAAAAAAAAAAAATCCCACAATTATATTGTTGTTTCAGACCTTTGTTTTTAATCATAAAAAAAATACAAATATGATATGCATAATTATATTAAGATTATTTTTTAGTTTAATAACATGCTGGATTTCCTGCATTGCAATTCTCTCTCTCTCACTCACTTTCTCGCACTCGATTATACTGCCTGACTCACAGTATTTTGGGAATGCAGGTCTTTACAAGCAAGATTACAGTTACTCAACATTGGTTGTCTATGTATGTACACATTATTTAAACAACCCCTTGTTAGTGGTGACCTTTAAAAGTTAATGTCTAAAAGGATTCACAAAGAGACATTCCATTAATAAGAATGTGATTGTGTATAATAAGATTATAATGAGTAGGGCGTGAGTCACTGGCAAACATCAGTCCGTCTGTGATGGTTTTGTTTGTTACGTTTCTTTTGAAACCTTTATCAACACATTGCACAATAAGAATTTTATGAATTGTGCAGAAGTCAAGGAGATTAAAAGCAATGATACTAGTGGAAAAAAGCAGAGACTCTATATGAGGCATTGCCTCCCCTTCTTAGAAGGCTGCTATTTGCTCTGGGCAAATGGGCCAGTTGCACAACTGTTTTACCAATGCTGTTCAAACGGCTTCTCACAACAACCTGCAGTAAACAAAAGGCACAAAGGCAAGCTGTGCCGGTTTGCAAAATCCCCCCACCCCGGCCCTATCAAACAGACCCATTTTGCCCCTCTCTGCGACACTTGTACACTTACACAAAACCCCAGCCACTCTCTGATGCAAATAATAGATTAGAGCCAGAGCCCGTGGAAATAGTTTGATTATGAAATAACGAAAGTTCAATGAAACCTGTATATTTGAACATACCATTGTCTTGCATCACTCAAAGCTGCAAATTGTATAAGCTTTACTCCTGTGGTTACACTATGGGTTTATGCTGAGGTTTTAGCAATAATCCTCTCTTATTAGCTCATATATCAAGACCTATGTGGTTTATGTTATTTGGGGGAAACCAGAACTATGTACTAATAGTGGCCTCTTAATAGATATTTTTGTAGGCAAAAAACACAAAGACCTGTTTTAAAAAGCTCGAGGTTGCATTGTCAATAATTTATTGCAATTCTCTCATCATTTACTTGCCCTCATGTTGTTCCAAACCTGTGTGATAAAAGGAGTTGTTATCTGAATGTTAAGGTGCCAATACACTAAGAATCTAAGAAAGAACCAGCGAGACTTAAATTCAAATCTGACCAAAAAGGTGTTTTTGAGTTTGTTGCGGTTGTTTGAAAGCATTTGCCAGTGTGAACTTTCCTACATCTATATGATCGTTCGCATTAAGACATTTTCAAGGACCATGTCATGTGATTTTAAAAAAAAATGAAGTCTCCAAAGGTTTATGAAATACAATAACAGATGTAAACACAACCATCAAACAAAGTCTGGGTGATGTATGTGTGCTATTAGGGTTTGCTCTTTTACCTGTAAGGCCCAACTCCCTTTTCTATATCCACCAAATTGAATGTTCCAATTTCTTCCATTCATTTTAATTAAAGTGGTCCATCTCAGTCCAAATAGTCTCTCGTAAAATGGCCATGTGTAGTGTGTTGGCATTAGCGCCATGCATGCAGAATGTAAATATGACAAATTACACATTATCTACTGTATATATATTACTTTTTTACTTCGAAGATCGAAGAACAACTATGCCATGAGTGTATCAGAGCCTTTAGCCTCCTTTTATTGCATCTTTATTCCATACAATGAAAGTGAATGGCAACTGTGGCTAACATTCTGCCTAGTATCTTTCCACATAGGAAAGACATACAGGTTTGGAACTAAATGAGGGCCAGTAAACTATGACAGAACTTTAATTTTTGGGTGAACTATCCCTTTATGAATACAACTTATTACCATTTACCAATTACCATAAAGATGAGATGCCAGTAGCTTCCCCTTCATTCATGTGAATGCAGAAGCAATTGCCCAACAAAACCCCCTCTGCGGTGTTTCCTATGTTGATTATGAGCTGTTTAAAGCTTGGGTCAGGCATTGTGGTGGCAGTAAGCGTAAATAGAGGCACGTTCCTGTTGATGAGGCCACTTCTCAGCCATTGAAGAGGATGTTGTGCAATCAGTGAGCAAAGCTAATTACCATAAGATGGGATCAAATAATGGCTCCATGGAAACCTCTCTAATTTTTCCAAAACAAACCACAGTGACTATCTCGATTTTCCGTTCCTGTGAAACGATCATCATAATTTCTGTCTCTGCCTGTTCTGTTTATTTCTAATGACATTTGGCCAGCCGCCCATGTATAGATTTTGTGTAGCTGTGTCTCAATGGAAATCCTAGCAAAATTTTGGCTTGCATAGAAGCAGACTGCAGTGAAACTACTTTATGAACTTTACAAACTTGTCTTTATGAATTAAGTTTCATCAGTATAATAAGGTGTCTTGATCCCTCCACGGAATAAAATAAATAAATAAAAAAGTTAATTCTGACTTTATATCACAAAATTCAGACTTTCGGAGATATAATGTCATAATTGCATGATATAACCTTGCAATTGTGAGATTAAGTGAGATTGTGAGATGCTGAGGAGCCGATAGAGAGTCCCGGCCATGTCAGCAGCCGGTTCAGCGCCGCGGCAGGGGGGACACAAAGTCTTGTTCCCTCCATCCAGGAACAGGGGTTACACCAGTAACCAAGACGTTCCCCGTCTGAAACTCACTCAATGTTTTGTCGATGTAGTGCACTAGGGGTTCCTATAGGAAACACAACAGGCACTGAACCATGTCATGAGGTATGGAAGAGTGGACACGGGCAAGCAGCTGTGTGCCTCGCAGTGAGCACTCGACCACATTGGGACCTTTCAGCAAGTTTAGGTAAGGTGTCTCCCTGGTCCCGTTAAGGGGGGGAGGCACTTACCTAAGGTGGCTAAAGCGGTGGCCTTTCCCGATATTTGCACCTTCTAGAATAACGCTGGGAAGTGCTCTCCCCTCTCCAGGAGGGAGGGCACTACGGAGACCACATCCTACCAGAGGGAGGTTAACATGTGGAATGATACCACCGGGAGGACCCTATCTACGGAGAGGGTACACAGCAACAGTGGCTGAAGCAGAACGATTCTCTGATGAGGGGAAACACAGGGTTCACCAGAGGGTTGTTTTAACATCCTGAACGGAAGCCTGTGTAAGGCTTATTCCAATATTGGGCGCGGCCCTCCCCCACTCTTTGGCACAATCATTTAAGGGCTGTAAAAGCTCTTGAGTGACTCAGCTACGGGGACAGGTTTAATGGCTGCCTTCGCCAGAAGGGTGGCAACCTCTGCCAAGAGGACGAGGGCACCCTCGCCCTGCACCGCAGTGGAATCGAATCGGATCATGTAGCTGAGGCAAATCGTCCTGACGAGCCACCGTGAGCAGGGACGTAGTGCAGGGTATAAGCAGGTATACGGCGAATACCCACTTCTTTATAAGTCTGTATTGCATGTACCCACTTCTAAATCCCCTCTGATGCGCATCATTCAGTAGTGTCCTGCATTAGCCAAAAACATGACAGTCCAGCACATGAGTAGCTAATCTAATCGCAGTGTTTCCTATTAATTGACTAGTCTAATTTGCCCCGCCACGGTCTCGTAATGAACCGAAAACATATTTACACTTCTCATCTAAAATATTTTTGCACTTCTCAGCCTCACAATAACATCAAATAAAAGTCTGTGTTTTGCTCTCTCTCTCGCTTGCCAGTAAGTTCCTCACCTGTTGCTGTAAACTCACACCCGCAGATGCACTGCAGTATTCCATCCGTTATTTGGTTGAGGATGATCAAATCAAATCTTTGAGGTAAGTAACGTTAACTCAGCCCTCTACACTGCGAATAAATCACTCACATACGCGAGTAAATTACTCACTGTGCGACCAAAAAAACGTCAAGTAAACAAGTAAAGTGAGGCATAATAAAATGATGCCACACTTTCAATAATGAAATTAACATTTCACTCCCAGTGATAGAGATGTGTAGTTTCGAACACTGAGTCCCTTTTACTGAATCAAACAGTTGAAGTTGGGTTCAGCCTCGTCTTTCCCTGCATGCTGTCTGATGAGTGCAGGAAAAAGCACTTGTGTCATTCAGTTGTGAAGATGAATCATTTCTCAAGTGCTCTGATGTGCACGCCATCTACAGAGACTTTCGCCAAAATCCTGTGAAAAATAAACAAGGTATAAACATATTAATTTTGTGAACGCAACAGACTCCAGTTTTAATTAATGACCATGTAATGCAAATGGGGTTTATTCATGCAGTGCAGCAGTGAGACAGAGGAGATGTCCTGCTCTATTTCTGTGGAGATGATCAAATGCAAGAAACACAATCTGAAAGTCTTCCTTCATGAGAAATAAGGGTAAGTTAATCAGAGAGCCTTAAAATAACGTATGAAAGTGAAACACCTAAAACAGGCAATTAATCATCATAATTGCAATTATTTGTATGAAATTAATTGTCAGCCCCTAATTTTAATTATTAGGTTCCCACCTTGTGAATTGTTTTGTTAATATGTATGAAAGTTCAAACAGTGACAACAGCTTGTCTCATTAGTAAAAATGCAATTTCATGGCATCATAAAAATTGATAGAATGTGAAATTTGTACATTTTTAAAAAGATAAAATATGATTAAAATCATAAAGCAAAATCAAATAAAAATTACAATATACTATATTGTGTGAATATATATGAAGAGTATCCCTCTCTCATTTTGCTTAATACATTTTTTAGTTACATTGTGCTTACATGAGGTCAAATGTCTGGCGAGTAAAAACAAAAATGTACTATCCAATGGTGATTTTTTTCCAACATGATCGTAGAGGGTTGTTAACTAACATTAAATGTATCCACTGCATTTATACACTACTCAACACACAATTTATCATCATCATTGTACAAGAGCAAACAGATAACATTACTGCCAAAGTTACAATCATGATGATTAACATAAATTAACGATAGTGTTTCTAGGTTCATTGGCAAAACGTTACACTGCTTACGCCTTCACTTGCTAGATTTCTTTAGCAGTCTCGGGTAATGTTAAAAGATAAAAAGCTGAAACTGACATCCCTAGTTTTTAACCCTGCTTTTCAGAATGGATGGAGTATGAAATTATTAAAGCTACAGTAGATAGTATTTATTCATTTAATTTTTAAAATATATATATATATATATAAACATGGTATCTTGTTAAATGAGGCCCTGTGAGAGATTAGTTAGCACCACAGACTCTAGCTCTGATTGAAAAATGTGGGTCAGGTAGTGTCAATCCAGCAAATTTTAGCCAGTCGCTTTTGGCAAGGCAGGCCTTGGCTCTGTTTGTGAACAGCTGTCAATTAAACCCTGGCTGGGGGTGAAGAGCATCATGTATATGGGGAAGAATTGGGAGCGCTGTTTCTCAATTCAATTTATTTCAAAGTTGCCTACTGCAGCTTTAAGAGCACAACACCAGCCTCTTTATTTTGCACCAGATGGAAGTATTTAACTTTAAAATGTACACAATTTTCTTACGTAGGAGCATGCCCCCGAACCCCCCTAGAGGTTCACTCCCAATAGTCTCACAAAATCCTGTGGGAAACACTGCAATCGCATTTGAATAAATGCAAATATACCCTAAAAACACCCAATAAAGACGTAGACTACCTGCAAGGTTAGAGAATAGTTGTCCAATTTTCATGTGTGGATGGACTAAGGAATAAGGAATAGTTCATGCAAAATTCATAATTATGTAGTTGTCTCGTCCTATAGTCTTTGGGCCAATATTGATTGCAAAATCTGCACCTCTTCTGTGGCTAATATTAATTTCATAATGATCCTTACTCCGTGATGTCAAGCAGCAGAAGTTAAGGGACAGCGTGCAAATACTATTGGCCCATTTTGGGGTGAACTAAATATGCAAGACTAGTCTTAATTGTCACTGTTTATAACACAGGGCGTTCATCCTTTGCTGGGCCGCTTTAAAAAAAATGGGGGGCATAAATTAAGAGTATACCCACTTCTCCAGGCACCACTACACCACTGACCGCACCAGTGCCAGTGGAACCAAGGGGACAACTGGATTTATTGTGCTCGGGAAGGGTGGTTCGTGGCAAGGCAGAGCAGGCACCCACCTGGAAGACAAACACTTACCTGTTTGCCGGCCATCTCTTGATGGAGAACGAGGGAACGCAAGGTAATCGTGTCTGACTGGTTGACCTGAAAGACTTCAAGCGCATGGCCGTCGTGAGCGCGATGACCCAGGGAATGAGGAAACATCTCTTTTATTGACCATGTGTGTGCCAAGGCCCAGAGGGCACCCGGCTGGTGTTATACTCATCATGCGCTGGCCCAGCAATGATGGTGGGGCTGGTAAGTTCACCCAGGCCAGACCGGTTGGAGTTGTTTGCCTCATCCCTGGGTTGCACTGTCAGGATCACCTTGAAGCCTGTCTGGGGTTCTTGAGGGCCGGCTTCCTACGGGATGATCTTCTTATCAAAGACCGCCGTATGGGCTCCAATGGTACTGGAGCTGAAGCTGGCAACGCAGGAGGACAGCCCTGGCAGGAGGCAGATGGGGCGTGGGACTTCAGAGGCCTGAAGGCGGCCGAGATGTGCTGTGGCAAGATATGTTTGATCGCCTCCATCTACTTCCTTACCTTCGAGAACTGTTGAGCAAAGTCCTCGACAGTGTCGCCAAAAATGCCCCCTTGGGAGATAGGCGCATCGAGGAAGCGAACCTTCTCGGAATCATGCATCTCTGCATGGTTGAGACACAGGCGCCGCTCTAGGACCACCAGAATGGACATTTTCTGGCCCAGGGCGAATGCTGTGACCTTCGTCGACTGTAGGACAAGGTCGGTCGCGGTACAGAGGTCCTGCATAAGCCCTGGGTCATTTTACCCTCATGCAGATCTTTTAATGCCTTGGCCTGGTGGACCTGCTGGATGTCCATGGATTGCAGGGTGGAGGCGGCCTGACCCACTGCCTTGTCTGCCTTCATCATCAACGAGAAAGAGAACTTACAGGCCTTGGAAGGGAGCCTTGGTCGGTACCTCCAGGTGGCTGCGCCCTGCAGGCATAAATGCACCGCTACATAGCGCTCCACTTGGGGAAGCTCGACATATCCCTTAGCTACTCCACCATTGAGGGTAGTTAGGATGGACGAGCCCGTGAAGAGTGTACGGGCAGAAAAAGTTGCCTTCCACAATTTTCTTAGCTCCTCGTGCACTTCCGGGAAGAAAGGCACTGGGGTGGCGGTGGCCATGAGTCATGCTTCGAGCTGAAGAAGCTGAGAAGATTCGTCCACTTCCGACTGCAGAAGCCCACCCTCCGATGCTGCGACCGATAACTCGTCCTTGTCAGGAGCCCTGAACGCAACATTTTATCTGCCCTGAGGCGGAACGCATGCATCATTTGATAGCTCCTCTGGGTAGAACAAGCGTGCTGGGGGATGGGAGGTCCATGGGGGTTGAACCAACAGAAGAGCTCCCATGTCCTCATGAAAGCTGCCTTGGCATGCTGGCATCCCAAGCACTTGAGACAGATCTCATGGAATCCGGAGGAGAGAGATAATGAACACATTCAGTAGCACAAAGGTGAAAGGCCATCTTTAAAAAGACGCCAATCATTTGTGCGAGCTCTTTTAGAAGAAAATATACTCATTTAGCACCTGCGACCCACCGAAGCACCAGGGGAAGCACAACACTCGACAGTGTGAGGGTTACCGCTGATATGCGCCATAAATCCAGCAGCGCAATTGACAGTGATAGGGACGAAAACACATGTGTTCGGCTCTGCAGAAAAAATCTGAACGAGTGATCCACACCATCTCCTTTTAAGCAAAGGTGATTGGGGCTCTCAAGATCTAACCCCTAGTGTCACTGCATCGACACAACATCGAGTGAGTGACAGACAGGGAACAGCTTTTATAAGGTTACTGATATGATTGGAGTCTTCATTTCAATGTGAGTAGTCATAATTTCCTACATATATTGCAAAACTACAATTCATGTCTTAAGGAATTCAACCTTTTTAATGAGGAAAAAAAATCACTGAGTGCACCTTTAAGTCACAATTGCTTTCTACTTTATTTCTTGCAATAAAAACTTTATTAAAATATGCAATTGCGACTTTATATCTCGAACTTGCAAGTTTATATCACTTGCAAGAAACCATCTGTTGCAAGAAAGTTAAAATTTTGCAATATAAAGTCAGTTACATTATTCTTTTTTCTTTCATGCCACGATCCGGCTTCCATAATATAATGAAAAGATATTTCACCCAAAAATTAAAATTCTGCCATCATTTACTCACCCTCATGTTGTTCCAAACCTTGTTTGACTTTCTTTCTTCCCTTTTATGGGAAGAAATAAAAGATGTAATGATACATTTCTTTTTGTGTTCTATGGAAGGAAGAAAGTCATCTGTGTTTGGAAGAACATTAGGCTGAGTAAATGATGAGAGTTTTTTTTTGATAGTGAACAATCCCTTTAAGCTATGTGAACTTTCAGTATGATACAATATATGTTTCCTCAGTGCCTGGCCTGTTAGACAGACTGTGAACTCAAGCACTGAGGAAATACTTTCTGTTTCTTTGGATTGAGCACTCCCCACAAGTCCACACAAAGTTGGTAGGTCTGATGGCAACTGAAAATGTGTTTGGCTGACAACATGTGTGACCATAAAGTGTTGGGACACACATTCCTCTTTATTGTATATATCCTAGGAGATTTTTCTAATTAATGTATGTTCCCAGACATTAGTAAAACCAGTGATTCCATGCTGTGGGAATGAATTCCTCTTGTATAACAGCCTATAGATTAATCGTACAGTCAAACAACATAGTTTTGCATGTCATATAATTCAAATGAAAAAGATTTATGTCTTGTAAGGTCAAGTTTAATGATAGGGATCTTTTTGGCTTGGAAGGCCCTTGGGGGTCTGGCTTCCTCACTTATGACCTTGTGAGAACTTCCTGAACTCCTAAACCAAAAATACACAGCACATTTCCTTGCAGACCTGCCACAGATTTTGAGTTTAAAAACCTTTAGATAAAATTCTTGCCAAGTGTTTTATTGTGACAGAGGGAAACTCTTTTGTGAACTGCTGACAGCTTATTTTTTTGTCACCTCCCAAAGCAGTGTAGGTGTGTGCTAAGTTTAACTGACCTAGCCTTATTCAACAGTTTCAAGTGTCTGTTTTAATCAACATTTTTGACTCATTTCTTGACTTGTATTCTGTTCAGTGGGCAAAGCCACTCCTTTCTACTGCTTAAGATTCATACAACACCCTTTTCCAATGCAGCACTGCCACGGGGAAGCTTTATCTACCTATTCGCACCTGCACAACCTGTAGAAAACACATCCATACATTTACAAACACATGCTCACACGGCCATGCAGATTTGCATATCCTTAATAAAGCTGAATGGGCCATGACCAACACTGACACATGCCTCTGTTTTCCTTTCCATCAGCAGTAAGCTCATAACCCCAAGGCATCTCTGGCAGATTGTACATCGTAGACTCAAATAAGCCCTTGCGCAATATTGTACTGTATGTGGCAGCAGTATGCTTTTGAAAGCGGATGTTGAAACCATTAACAAAAACAAGCACTGGGTGACAGAGAACAAACCCGGTGTACAGGTACTTCTACTCAGAACACAATACATGGTTAACCATTTGTGACCAGCTTCATCATTTTGAGTTTAATGCACTGAAGTCAAAAGAAAAGAAATTAAATTATTATATAATTTAGTTATATTAGTAGAATCATACAAATTATAGGTTATCATTAGAAATACTACTATAGTGCATAAAACTCAAAATGTGTATCGGTGTCAAAGTTACTCATAATAATTGAGAAATTCAAATTTTTCCTTTCATTTGAATCGGAATGAAATCTCACTAGTTAATTATATTCAGTAAATCTCTTGTTTGGACATGCTACTCAGTTCATCAAAGAAAAATTCCAAACTTATTATAATAAAAAAATACTCTATGTGCATACATAAATGAAGATGCAGAAATATAAACAGTTATTCAATAATAAATGACACAGACATCTGAAGTGTCTTTCAATTTTACAATAATTCAGATGCATTGACACCTTTGGAGAGGTCACCAAGGCTTTTCCTAGAGTGACAGCCAAACCTCTGCATTTGCTTGATGAATTGAGAGATTGCATTTATTGGGGAATGTATCTCCAGAGCCTGCAACACCTCTCTTTCTCTTAGTGAGTCACAGTGACTCATGCTGTAGTTATGATGCCTTTCTCTCTTTCTCTTTTATAACCGCTGCGAGGCAACCATTGTGTTAATATTCAGTACAGTCAGGCGCTACAGCACACACACAAACACACACTGGTTCCCATTATGGCCCCTGTAAATAATGAATCAGACGGGTGAGGAGGGAATCCTGTCCTCAGATATTATTTTCCCCAAGGCCATTGAATGGTCAGTTTGTGCGTCTGTCACGAAAATGCCACGTACTCATGAAGACTTTTGAGATGCCATAACCATTAATTTCACAAAGGTGCAGCACATCAGCCAGTCATTGCTTCAATTTACTGTTTTGCATGATAAATATTCTGGACCTTTTAGAAATTATTTATGTATGATTTGATAATTATACACATTTTGATATTCTTCAATATTCATATATTCTTATTATATGAATTCAATATCCTGTATTATATTCAAATTCTTGGCGATTTTAACATAGCCAACCTCACCTGTGAACTGCCAAAATACAGACAGCACATTACATGCCCCACCTGAGACAGAAATATACTGGATCACAACTAAAGCCGTGGCCAAAAGTATTGGCAGTGACATAAATTTTGTGTTTTGTAAAGTTTGCTGCTTCAGTTTCTATGTTAAGATCCGGGGAGTTGCCTGGCCACGGATCCAAAATTTCAATGTAATGATCTCCGAGCCACTTCATTATTACTCGTGCCTTGTGACATGGTGCTCCATCATGCTGGAATATGCACAGATCATCACCAAATTGCTCCTGGATCATTGGGCGAAGTTGCTCTTGCAGGACGTTTTGATACCATTCTTTATTCATGGCAGTGTTTTTGGGCAGAATTGTGAGAGAGCCCACTCCCTTGGATGAAAAGAAAACCCACACATGGATGTTCTCAGGATGCTTCACTGTTGGCATGACACAGGACTCATGGTAGCGTTCACCGTTTCTTCTCATTCTGATTCTGATAGAAAAGAGTTTGTGATGCTCTCTTGTGATTGGCTGATTGAAACTGGACCCTTTTCAGAAACTGTGATTTCAACTTGTAATGATTTAAACAAACTTGTATACTGTATACTATACTTAGTGTATTACTAAGCCTTTCTTTCAGTTTTTTTTTTCATGCCATATCTCATAGTGTGTGTATAAATATTAAATAACACATTCGTTTTAGGCCTACATTCTGAATTGTTGCATTTAGGACAATTAGATAACCACAACAACATGGCACTCTGCATTATATGGCATATACATTACAGAAAATGTCTAGTTAGAACATGTATGCATTACTTAACTGATCTTTGCTCACTCTGAAAAGTGATGAACTCTCAGACACAATATTCTTATCATATACAAAATGCAGACAATTTGTGTTGCCAAAAATCTTTGTCTACACCAACAACATGCTGTCAGATTTCATACAGCAACACCATAATTCCAGATATCTATGTTAATGATCTGTATTTACACTTCTGCTCCTGTCAGAGCTTGTGGTAGTTACACCAGCATTACTGGTTACTGTTTCTGACTCATTCATAACTGACATAAAAGCTATGAGACACAATAATGCAGAGCACTGGGTGGGTCAAGTTCCAGGGAATCACAATTGTTTCTACTTACAACATACCCATAGTGTGTCTTTTGTTATCTACAATTTGCAAACAGATGAATGCATGCAAACACTCTGTTTAAATGCAAACAATGGTTTTGAGATAATTGAAAATTACGCTCATTATGCAAGAGCCGGCTTTATTGGTACAATGATTTTACAAAGGCATGCTTTAAACAAATCACCATATTGATCACTGTTTGGCACTTTAAACACAAAACACATGTTGGCATTTGAAAAACTATTTAAAACAATATTTAAAGTAATACCTGTACCCTCTTTGAAGGTGTTCTCTGGTATATATCATTTACAAGAAAACATTTATTGCTCGTGGTACTAGTTTTATTATCTCATTTATTCATTAAAAATACTGTAGAGTATAATAATGTCGTTGTCTAAAAATACTGTGGATCAGACATATTTGAAATGACAATTCATCTTAATGCTCATCATCTGTCACTTCTTCCAAATCATCATCATCTTCATCCTCCTCCTCCTCATCATCATCTTCTGCCTCATCTCTTTTCCTCTGTCTGCTAGATGTTCTTGACTACACCAGAAAAAAAGCCTTTTAATTGCAGTTGAGAATCAACATGTCTGAATTATTCTAACAAGATTGATGTATGGCAAAAAAAAGAACAAGACTTCTCCAGCAAGAAAGATGCAACAGTGTTGCCTGATGGAAAATCTTCTGTTTCTGTTAAGTCAAAGCATGACATGTTACGCTATTTGCATGTTGGGTATAATTTTGCTCTTATGGACATGGAACTATATTGAAATAAAACATGAAATTTTCAATTTATTGAAACTAACTACATAGCCAAAAGTATTTGGACACCCCATTCTAATGAATAGGTTTGGCTAAGCCCCTTACTTCCAGTAAAGACAAATCTTTACTCTATTGCATAAATTGGCATTCTAGAGAATTGTGCCTCTAGTGTTATGGCAACAATTTGGAAAATACCAATCCATTAAACAGAACTTGATTGGTCTGCAGAAACTCCAGAACTGAACCCCAATGAACACCTTTCAAATGAATGGGGGAAAATGCCCTCAGCTGTGTTCCAATATCTAGTGAAAAGCCTTCCTTGAGGAGTGGAAGGTGTTATGGAGGAAAAATTCCCAAATAATACTAGGGATGTGCACGAGTAATCGAGTACTCATTCTGCACCAGCTAGTCGATTATTACACTACTCGAATATCATTAATTGACTTTTCTTTCCACATTTGCCTGATATAAGCAGCGCTGATTTTGACAATACTTTTTCCCTCTGAATCCCTCACCACATCTCACAGTTACAAATGAGTCCACTGGGGGGCACTGTGGATGCTTGTCACTAAGATTTTTGGATGAGAGAAGGAGTTATGATTTTGACATTTGTGTTCAAGCAAAGCCAAGTGTGTCAATACTTGAATATTTAGATTCTTAATAAATTCTACTATATTGTTATTTGGTTCTTATTGGAGTTATGTATACCAATGGACAAGGATATGCTTTTATGGTGAAAAGAAAATGTGAAGCGGTATGAGAAATTTGGAAGCCAATATGTGTGTATGTGTATCAAGTATCTGAACACTGACAGAGCGCATTTGAGAAGCCAACTTTCACCACTCGTTTTTCTGAATAATAACGTGAAATTATAAAAATATGATAGCCTTTAGGTAGACTGTTTATTTATTTTATTTGTCCCCCTCAAAAGAACAGCAGAGTTTGTTAAAGATGCCTAGTGGTGTTTGGGTGTCCACATATTTTGGTCATATAATGTAGTGTAACATACTTAGAAAAGTAATTGCTTGAACATTATGATGTTATGAGTATACTGTTCTACAATTTGGGATTATTATTATGTTATTTCCAAAATCCCTAAACAAAGACCAAAATAAATGTCTAAAATAAATAAAAGGGCATACTACACAACCGCCATTAAATTTTTCAAAAAACACTTACCTGCAGCGTTCCTGATTTACTCATTGATGTACCAGTGCGATTCAGGGACAGTTTAGAATTGGCACGAACTATTTCTAACCGTGACTGGTAATCAGGGGGGTGCAAGGAATTCCTGAATACCTGTCAAGATAACAAAAGGGGATGTAGACTGCAATTCCTATGGACCATCAAGAATCAAATGCTATCCATCTCAAACACTCTTCAGATAATAAAATAACAATGGCACAGCCGGCCTCAAATAAGAAACATTAAAAAGAGAAATTACTTAACATAGACTAGTGCCACATACTCTGTTCTACCAACATGGAAACATATGTCGTTTACTTTGAAAGGAAATAATTTTTTACACAAACTCTCCTGGTACGGGTGTGCCAACAAACATGATCACCTCACTTTATTATCGCCAGTTAAATATTACAGTAAGATTATTTACTTCCTGAATATCTCTGTATTCTGTAATTGTCTTCATAAACCTGTCACCATGCACCACCATATGACCATTACAATTTACAGATCCAATTACAAGTGAACAAAGTTCAGACAAGAACAAGGAAACTTTCCCTTAAAACCCATGGGGAAACAATATTCAAATGATGCTTTTCCCAGCAAGACAAGGTAAAAAAAAAAGAAGAAAAGTTTTGAGAATACATTTAGTTTTGGCATGCCAAACTATGAATGTATAAATAAATGCATTAGCCAGTGTGAAAATTCCACAGCTGACTGTACATGCCTCTCAAGTTCTTTTACAAATCGGGCTTGGAGGGAGCCTCATACTCCAGTTACCACAGCTTTCATCATTATGACAGTGGGGAGATCTCGAGAGGAGAAAGAATATAATGTGATTAGACATCAAGACAGACAAGCTCCAACCAGCAGGACTACCGGGGTAGCATTGCTGGTGCAGAGCGCTCACCTCAAGGTCTCCCTCCTCATCAACATTCTGAATGTGTTGGTAAGCTGTTGTGTAAATTTCCAAAGCCTTGGCATGGAATGCCATCTCCACTGTCACGTATTCACCAAAGATTTTCTACATGGGGAAACAAGAGACCAACAGTCTCATTTATATATTATTAAAATTATGTATCTTGTTGAATTAAAGGGATAATTCACCCAAAATGAAAATTCTGTCAGCATTTAGTCACCTTATGTCATTTTAAAACTGTATGACTTTCTTTCTTCCGTGATATACCAAAAGAAAAGTTTAGCAGAATCACCAGGGTCACTATTCACTTTCATTGTATGGCAATGAGCAACTCTAGTATAAATGACTCCTTTTGTATTTGATGGATGAAAGAAAATCAACATGACCTTGGAAAAACATAAGGGTAAGTAAAAGATGACAGAATTTTCATTCTTGAGTAAACTGTTGCTTTAAACACACAGTATATCAAATATACTTCCTTAATACTCATTTTCTTTTAAGTAACACACTTTAAAATTGGTCAAAATAAGCTGTTTTTTCTTCACAAAGAATAAAATAGCCTGAGGAACCTTAATGTCACGAATTTTCTGCATCTCAAAGTCATCTATTGTTTCCTCCAGCTGGCGAGTCGTACGTGTGGCATCCATTGTGGCTCTTTGGAGTTCACTCTCAGCCTTTCATGACACAACAGACAATCAAACGAGAAGCAAAAATCGTTCTGAGCAGTGGAGATGTACACGATGCGAGTTCATGTCTCGACATTAGTTCGCTAAGAGGTTTTTAACTGGTGCAATGAGATGCCCTAAATCAGTTGAGCATAACTGACATATTAGTGACAGGTTGTTTTTGTTTGGCTGTTCGTGAACATACTTGATGAAAATGATAATACTTTACTATAAGTTAACATACAGTTAATACATTAGGTATCATGAACAAACAATAAATGATTTTGATCTATTAATATTGGTTTATTTTCATTCATAACTATACTGTAATATTCATTGCTAGTGCATTAATGCATTAACTAATGTCAGCGTTAGTTGTTTGATACAACGTTTAATGTTAGACATCTATTAGTGTATGTAGAAATGACCATTAAACGAGATTAATAAATACTGCATTAGTTACAGTCATTGCTAATTCTTAACTATGGCATTAACTAATGTTAAAAGAATACAACCTTATTGTTAAAGTGTTACCATTATAATTATGTTAAATAACAGTATTTTAAAGATAGTATTACATTTGTTGGATACAAGGCCCACCTGTGACTGGGAGAACATGTCAAGGAAATATCTCTAACACCATGCTCTATCTTCAGGCAAATACCATAAGGCATGTGACTATTTTTGTATTATTATTATTTTGACATTATTTAGAAAACTATGGAGCCCCTTAGAGGACAAGGTGGGATTTTTTTCTGAACCAGTTTTGCATGCCCTTGCAGTAAGTTTTGTGTTCCCTCACAAAACATTTATCATGGTTTTACTAAAATAAACATATTTTAACCTTGATATTTGAAGAAAAACCATAGTAATACTACAAAAAAACAAAAACTATAGTAATAAAAATAATAATTTTGTGGTTATTTTGATGTAACTACAAATACCATGGTATGTGTAATAAAACGATAGTAACCACAAGAGTAACCATGGTTAATCTATTGTAAAATCTTGGTTATTATATGGATACAATAGGTTATACTGTATTAAAACCATGGTTACTTAACTTACTTTTCAAAGTTACAACAATATTGTGAAACCATGGTTTGTCAAAAAAAAAAAAAAAACGTTTGTCTACAACAATCATGGTTATTACAATATTACTATAGAAAAAACATGTTTTCTGACAAAAACTATGGTTACTACAGTCTACAATATTTGTAGCACTTTATTATAAGGTCACATTTGTTAACATAGTAAATATATTAGGTATCATTAACTAATAATTAACAATTTTTTACAGTATATATTCATCTCTGTAGATGTCAGTTAATACAAATACAATTGTTCATTGTTAGATCATAGTGCATTAACTAATGTTAACATGTACAACATTTGATTTAAAATGTATTAGTAAATGATGAAATTAACATTAAACAACATTAATGAATGCAGTTAAATTATTGTTAATTGTTAGTTCATGTTAACTATTGTTAACAAATGAAACCTAATTTTAAAGTGTTACCACAATATTAGTAAAACCAGTTAAACTATGGTATTTGCACTGTAAAACCATAATGCCCACAAAAAAAAAAAAAAAAAATATTGTAACTATAATTTTCGTTTTACTGGTATATCCCAATGAATATTATGGTTAAAATATGGTTACTGTAGTAAAACCATAGTAAATGTATTGCGAGGGAACACAAAAATTCCCACCCTGTCTTCTAAGGGGCTCCGAAGAATACACATGACTAGAAGGCAATTTGACTAAAAACTGTGGCATCTTTCATATTATGTTAATTTAATCTCTGATCATGAAGTCAGTAAGAATTAGTGTTCTGCCGCAAAACTATGTAAATGTAATACATCTTTACATTTGGACCACAAGGATACAATAATCTGTCTGTCAGAGGGGTTTCTCTGTCTCATCCTTTCTAACTGCTGCATCTGCTTTGCCTCTCTGTTCCTTGCACTCTGTGTTAACTTCAGGTCCTCCTGTAGACAGAATGGATAAAATCAAAAAAGTTTGGTAGAACAGTGTCCTGTGGCAATATATATTTATATTCTTGGGTTTAACCTATGACAACAGTCATTGTACATCATGCTACTGGGAATGTGATGCAATGCTGCCCTCATGAGATCACTGAGATACGTCCGTTTATATATTTGGACTATAAACAATGAGCACTACAAGAACCCATTAACCCGCACATTAACACTGAGACTTATGGAAAAATAAATAAATAAATAACTCACCCGTTTTGTTTTGACAATGTTCCCGTAAGCTTTCAAAGGTTCTATAACTTTAACTTCTAGCCTCTCGACCTGTAAACAATACTGCATGTTTGTATGTTAACGATAAAACACAGAGAAGCTGAAGCATGCTATTAAGGTTTTAAACAAACCTCTGCTTGGCGGTAGTCCTGAATCTTGGCCAGTTGATCTGCAAAATTCTTCAATCCAATTTTTAGGTTGGGTGTCTCTGTGTCGGCATAAAGGCTTACTTCTTTAACCAGCAGGTCAGCTTTGTCCCGCAGTCGTGCTGTTTTACGGACATAAGCAGCAAACAGTTGGCACAGATCTCCAAAGTGCTTCTCTACATTGGTGATGTTCTCCTGGATCTGCTTGGTCTGGGTGTCCCTATAATGTACATGCAATATGAAGTATGTTTTCAGTGTGAATTAAAAAACAGTGATTGCTCTCCATAAGTATGTTAAAAATGGTCTGATGTATTGTGTATGATAGCAATAATGTGTATTACAAAGCTATCTGTGGTACAGCCTCTACAGACATGTGCATTTGTAAATATTGAATTCCTTAAAACAAGCTGCTGTTTCATATAGTAAAAAGCGAAGAATCAGAAACTATAACTAAATAGAGAGAACATTACTATACAGAAACTACTAAACCTTAACAGGACAAGACTGGCTTGACAAAAAAGAAAGGTTAATACAGCAAACGTTGGAAATGTGAAGAAAAGAAAAGGAATTATTTCTCATTTAAAGTGCAGTTACCATGCTTGTTATCCCGTTTGGCGATATCGCAAATGAAGTGTTTCTGATTTAAAAGTTAGTTCACGTTAGATGTAAAATAAATAAATAAATAACAGTCATAAAACCACACACGCTATTCGAACGACTACTGTTGACATTACTTAGTTTAGCAAGCTAGTTAGCTTCCCAGCTTTCATAACAAATCTAAATAACTTTTACCTCACTCTTGCATCGGGGGTGCGGCTCATGATTACTTGAAGCCAATATAAATGTATTCAGTTCTCGCTATATAGTAAACTATACAATAAATAACTTATTTAAAATCGTAAGAACGATCTGTGTTTCGTGCTAATGTAAGAAGTAAATCTGAAAGAACGCCGTGCTCCGTTACTATGGAGCTAAAGATGCGCCTTCTTCTTCATCATCTTCTTCTTCTTCTTGTTTTACGGCGGATCGCAGACACATAAGTGCATTACCGCCACCTATCATCTAAATGGACCATTGGCAATCTACATACTATTTGCTGATTTACCTTACTCCACCAACCTACCTACAATCACCCTTAATTCTACCCGCGTAGAGGCTGAGGCTTCGGCTACTCCGTTCCCACACTCAGCCCCATGGAGGGGTAAAATAAATGATATATATATATATATATATATATATATATATATATATATATATATATATATATATATATATATATATATATATTATTTTAATAACCTACATATGTTTGTGCAAACCTGCACTTCCCAAATATTGAAACAATATTTGTATATCAGGTGTTGTTTCTACCTGGATTTAGTACATTTTTAATTGTAAACTGCTCACCCTTATTTACTAGTTCATACTTTCACTCATTCCTTTCAAGAGTATATTTCCTACAGTGCATTATATAATGTTCAACTGATTCATCAACACCTCTAGACCCGTTGGATGTGTGCCTACTAAGTGGTACTGTTCAACCTTGTATGCCCCAATCTTAATCTTATAATTATGTTCTCCTCAAATCTGCTCCCACCTGATACTCTTCCCTTACCCACTACTGACTGTATAAGATTAAAATGCCTACCTTTTGTTTCAGTGTCCCAATACTGATGCCATAATTTCAGAATATACTTTTTGATTATTGACTTTAATTCTGACCCACTAAAAGGAATCTGGATATCAACTATCTCTCTCTCTATGGCCTTTTTTGCTAAAACATCATTACCTCTCAACCCAATATGTGCCAGAACCCACAAAAATTGTACCTTTACACTATTTTGCTTAAGTGAATATAATTCTTGAATAATCTCTATTATCATATTTTGTCTGGTTTCTGACTTCTGCTTTTTCAGACTTATTAGAGCTGAACTAGAATCTGAGCATGTATTGCCTTAGATATTTTAACTTCACTAATCCACTTTATTGCCATAATTATTGCAAACATCTCTCCAGTACACACTCATAAATAATCTGAAATCCTGTTATTCTTATACACTTTTAACTTTGGAATTATAAATGCAGCACCCACATGACCTGTTTTTGGATCTTTCGAAGCATCTGCATACATGTGCATATAATCCCCATATATTGACCCCACATGCTCCCTTACATCATATTCCTCAGTTTCTTCCTCAGATTACAGAAAGGATCTTCCTTTTGTCTTCTTTCTAATACATTTAGATCAACTTCTGATTGGGGCATAACCCACAATGGCACTGGAGATAAAATAATTATATGAGCATATCTAAATTCTTCCAGTCTCATAACTTTTACTAATTTCCCCACACTCCATCAAAAACTATTGCACTCTTTCTTCTCATATTCCCAACTAGGCATCAAAACCCTTTTAATAGGGTGATTCCCACTCTGACCACTTAGATTTACCCAATAAGATGCCATTAATTGTTGTTGTCTTATCTGCAAAGGGATTTCACCCATCTCTACTTTAAGAGCTAAACTGGAGAAGTCAAATATGCTCCGCAAAATTTCTTAGGGCTTGAGACTGAATTCTATATAATTTAATTAAATAAGATTTATTTGCAGAACCATATACTAGACGCAACCTCTACGGGTGAAATCAAATATATGGAGGGCCACTCAAAATGAAATCATTAAAATATTTAAATACATAATAACTTCATTAAAAATGGCATTAGATTATACTTACATTAATCATTAAATGTCCCTTGTATTTCATATAAATATAATCTTTGGGTTGATTTTTAATTTAAAGGTGCACTCCTAAAGACATGAATTGTAATTTTGTAATATCTGTAGGAAGTCATGACCACTCATATTACAATGAAGACTCCAGACATATCAGTGACCTAATAAAAGCTGTTTTATTTTACATGGAGGCTGCCATGTTAGAATCACATGACCATCTGAAAACTACTTGTATAATCTCAGTAACCGTCCTGCTATTTGACACTTTCAATCAATTATTAAAGTAATCATGGCTGACTGTAAATACTACATATCTACAATGGCATCTGAAACTGAAAACTAGTGATTTTATAAATGTATATATTTAGAATCCCCTTTTCTCCCTAGTTTGTAATGCCCAATTTCCACTACTTAGTCGGTTCACGTGGTGATGCAGTTACTCACCTCAATCCAGGTGGCGGAGGACAAGTCTCAGTTGCTTCCCCTTCTTATCACGTGGCTCGCTGTGCATGGCTCTGTGGAGATGCAGCACGCAGAGGCACATACTACTCTCCGAGATCCACGACCAACTTACCACACACCTCACTGAGAGCGAGAACCACTAATCGTGACCACGAGGAGTTTACCCCATGTGAATCTAACTTCTCTTGCAACCGGGCATGGAGTCATTTTCAGGGTTACAGCTCTCGACACGTTACTTGTCGACAGTGGGCATCACCATTTGTAATCAATTTCTTTGGACTTTCTGGTTAGAGTTTAGGCAAATGTTTTTCCACACTGCAACTATGGCTTTTAGTCCATTTATAAAATGTAAGGGAAATGTTGGCTGACATAAATACTGTAATTGACCTTAACAAATGTATTGATTGTGTGAAAGAAGGTCATTATGGAAGAGGACGTCCTACTTTGAAAGGTGACAACTACTGTTGTTGAGTGACATGTTGAGAGCCGTAACCCTGAAAAAGAAAATGACAAGACAGGAACAGGGCCGCTTCTAGCTAAGCGGTATTAGCGGTCACTCACAAAGCAAGGTCGCTTTTTTATTGCATTTTTTTGTAGGTAGTTATTTACTGTTATTTATAGCTATTTATTGTTAACTTTTGTAGTTATTTATTGTTAATTTTTAACAATTGTTGATCTAACAAGTAGAAATTAGCTTTAGGCCCCCATATGCTCAGAAACGGCCCTAGACATGAAGCTCATGCTTACATAAGATATCAACTTAAAGGTGCACTCAGTAACTTTTGTCTTTGTGTCATTTTGGACTTACACTGACACTTAGCGGCTTGGACGCAGCATCATTTAAAACAAAATAGCTGTCAGATGCCATTGTAGATATTTAGTATCCACAGTCAGCCATGATTACTTTAATCAATGTAAGAGTTAAATAACGGTTACTGAGATTAAACAAGTAGTATTCCGCTGGTCATGTGATATCTAACATAGCAGTCCCCATGTGCGGACCCTCTCCATGTAGAACAAAACAGCTTTTATTAAGTTATTGATACGACTGGAGCCTTCATTGTAATGTGAGTGGTCATGACTTCCTACATACGTTTATTGCAAAATTACAATTCATGTCTTTTGGAGTTAAACTTTTTTAATGAGGAAACAATTACTAAGTGCACCTTTAAAGATAATGCTAAATAAAAATGGACGCAAAATAATGCCAACATGAAGTACCAGGGACATTTTCTTTTTAGTAATTAAATTATTAATTATAATAATTTTAGACAAAAATTATTAAAAGCAACCATTTTATTATGTATTTAATCAGTTCTTTAAATATTTAAATAATTATTTAATATTTTAATTTTGAGTAATTTGGCCCAACATAATATCATTGTTTTTTAAATAATAAAAAATTATAGAAATAATAAAATGAACGCGATTAATGCGTAAATATGAATAGCATATGTCTGATATAAGTATTTAAGAAAGAAAGAAACAACAACAACAAAAAAAAGATGTGTAATATGTTTAAAAAAAATGGTGCATATAAATAGGATTCAAAACCTCTCAGTGTATTTACGTAAATGTGTACGAATAGCAAGTGACAATGTTTGCAAGCACATTTGACTTGCTCTTTTAACGATGAATAAAGCATTATGACTTTAATTCCCCTCTCCAGGCACACATATGGCACGGCACACCTTAGCGATTTTATTAGTTTTGTAACATTGCCAAAAGCAGACTTCATGATCATTAAAGTAATGGGAATTCATTGTGATGCGCTCATGAATGTCACCAGCTGCTGTGTCTGCGCCTCTGTGGAGAATGTCCAAAAACCTTCATTATCACACTTAATCATCCATGGAATTGATCCCACTGTAACAGATTGCCTGTGTAAAACACGTCGCGTTAAGCTATGTGCATTGAATCCTATTTAAAAAGGCTGCGGTCACTTACAAGAGTATTTGAGTAATTGCTTGGATATAGAGAACTCCGCACACACGTGCACGCTCACACCTGCGCCATCCACTAGCATGGCGTCAGTATTAGACAGACGGACGGACAGACAGATATAGATAAAACATTCATACATGCATACATTGTGCACGTGGCGGCATACATGACTATATCGAAAGGGTAATGTCTTCTACTGCAGTAACGCTTATCACCCGCTAGATGACAGGCGATTTCTTTCTTAGTCTTCTTATCTGTCTGATTGGATAAACTTTCAAATAGGAATTTATGTTCAAAATAATCCACATGCTTTTCCTCTAATTTATTAAGTTTATAGTCAAATAAAAGGTTTATAAAAGGTTGAATATGAGACTTATTTTCAGTCCTAAGTTTGTATTTCTATATGAATGATGCATGAAGTAATATCTTGCACTTCTGGAAGAGTAGTTAGTATAATATAGCTGTGCTGAGATTATATTTAAAATGTACATAACTACATACATCCACATTCATGCATTGTGTGACGTGAGGAATAAAGAGATTTAGAACACAGTTCATCTTCTTCTTTTTTCATTCTTAAAGAATCTAAGGATATAATATGAGTTTTTAAAAGCAACCTAAATGTGTTTCAGTGGCTACAACAAAGAAAACTGCGTTGTAGTTTAGTTATGCAGTCACTATATTTCTTCAAAATTATTTTCTTATCCATTTCTTTATATTAAATTTATATATACATTTTTACATATTGCTTTGCTTTGCTGTTTAATCTTATGTTGTGTGTTATTGTCTATAGTTAGATACAAGAGAAAGTCTCCATTTCCAGGTCTTTAACATCCCAGGATGATCTTGTGAAGGAATTATACCATTGCCTTTTCTTAGTATATTAACATTTGTTGAAATTAGTTATATGACAAGGTTTTGACTGACTTAGGATTTCAGACAAAATCTGATATTTTGCTATCTTCTAGTGAAGCGACTGGATATAATAGCCTTCACCTTGTGGATGCAACTCCCAGCTCGCAGCCCAAAGATCCTGCATTGTTTGTTTGGTGTATTCATAAGTTCTGGAAGAGTGTGTCCTCTTAGAGACAGAGTCTGACTTTCTTAAGAAACAGATGGTGTTATTACAAAAACACCAATTAGCGGGAAGTGGGTTGCATCAACACAGCTCTCCTAGCTTCGAGTTGGTGGCCGTCTGCGCCGCTCTGACAGGTTATGTCAGAAAGAAGTGTTCCCGCCGAACAGATTGGGAGTGACATATGTCAGGAGCCCTGGCTGTCTAGGGCCCAGTGAGAGAGGTACTGTGAGCATAGCTTTCCTTGCCTGCAGGTGAGACCTCATCAATGTTGAGCTCTCCGAGGGTGTCAAGGCATCTCTGCAGTCCCTACACCCCACCAATCACCGACAGCAGTCTGTCCGCACGCCTGCCTGCCTCTGTCATTATGTGCTCTGTGGTGTCTGTCAGCAGCTACATGAAATTAGAGCAAAACCTTCTGCTGATTAGTTTAATTCTGCTCTCATTTAAAATGCAAGGCCCACATTATGCTGATGTTTTAGGCCTGCATGATGTCAATTTATGTAGAAGAATGCAATATTCTTCCCTAAAACTCATTAACATACAAACAACCTTGTGTAATTCATTTGAATCTTATTTTATTCTGATCTATAAGCCGCACTCCTTCATGTATATCCTCTTTTTAACCATATATTTTGGTTAGCCTATTTAAAGTCTATTGTGTGGTTAACAATAAGAAACAAGTACAACAAAGAATCTTCTGCAGTAATTAAGTTGGAAGACTGCAAGTTTTCACACGTTTTCTCCAGTTAATAATTGTCAGGATAGATCTATTTTTGAAAGTCAGTTCCTGTACAGTACCTTTATACACATATCCACCATTATTGGCCCGGAAAAAGACTTAATATGAGTTACTGTAAAAATTAAAAAACACTAATTATTGACACTGATTTGAGAAGAATGCCCTTTTTTGATATATGCAATAGTATCTAAAGTGGAAAAAAGACATCTTCCTCAACATGTTACAGGTGATTTATTGGCTTTTCTGCAGAATTTAAACAATAAAGCAATTTATTAACACAAAATTGCACACACAATTAAACAGCAAAATACAAACCAAATGAATTGAAAGTTTTGTGCAACATTATTTGTAATGAATGAACTATATAAAATAATAAAAATACAATAAAATAAATAAATAAATAAATATATATATATATATATATATATATATATATATATATATATATACAGTATAAGTAATATCACACAAGCAAGAGTGCTATATACCCCTACATCAGCACTGCTGTGATTTGGCCACAGGTAATTACAGCAGTGCTGATGTAGGGCCATATAGCACAATTGCGAGTGTGATATTACTTATATACAACAGTTCAATGAACAATTACATTTAAAAAAATTAGGAAAAATCGAGTAAGGTCATAAAAATGCATTTGTGCATGGAACTACTTTAATATGATCAAAATCAGAATCTGCCGTTGCTGGTTCAAAACAAATGATGCATACAAACCTTCATTAGTAATTCAAAATGTTCACTTCAGAAATAGTATAACGGCATGGGCTGTTTCTAACAAGTTATTGGATAAACAAGAATGGATTGATGGGTGTGTGCGTGTCTATTTGTCTTTGTGTGTGTATGTGTGTGTGTTAGAGAGAGAGAGAGAGAGAGAGAGAGAGAGAGAGAGAGAGAGAGAGAGAGAGAGAGAGAGAAACGGAGAGAGTGCGATCGCCTATTGCCACTCCCAAGCAGATATGCTGTCAGTGTTCGGAAGATCAGCTTTCTCAGTGGAAAAGTAGCGTCCAAGCGGGGGTATTTCTCCCTATTTCGTGGTAGCCATGCAAGAGTTGATCACTATAGAAACAGCGATGTCCTCCGCCATTTTTAAACAGTGTGTATCCAATGTGGAAACTCGGTAAGCGCCTCGAATTCTGTAATCAAACAGTCCTTCGTGTCTCTCAGCTGCAATGAGCCTTAATCCTGAAATTGTTCATTTAAAGCCATTTAAAACAATGTCCCAGGACTGCTGGAATGAGGCACCGGGTTGCTGTGAGAATGGCATTTGCGGGCCAGGTGACCCAGGGAACGAGGAAATAGCTCTTTTATTGAGAATGTGGGTACCGCAGCCCGAAGGGGGTGCGGCAAAGGAAATAAGGATAAATAAAGATTCTCCTCCTGGCCCTCCACTGGGGGGACAGAGTGGTCTGCTTACCAGCTCTGGAGCAAACGTCTCATTCCCTGGGTCGTCCGTCTCAGGAACGCTTGGGAGCCTTCTGGGTCCTCGAGGACGTCCGAGAGACGGGGGGCGTGTGCTTCCTGCGGGGCTCTTGACTCTGTGGCTGAGAGCTGGGCCCAGGTTGAGGCGGAGCTGTCTGATGTTTGGAAGCCACAGGGGGATGTCCTCAGTGAGCAGATGGAGCACGGCCCATGCTGGAACACCAGCAAGGCATGATGTGAGAAATGGGTCAGTCTCAGACTGGCCAGGCTGACCCGAAGGCGGCAGCCCAGTTGAGTCTTCCATGTCAGACGCCGGCGGGTCCAAGGCAGTAGTCAGACTGGCCGTGAGCCGAGCCGCTCTCACCTCAAGCCTGGACAGAAGTCAGCGAGCGTGCCGGGGGGTGGGTGGTTCGTGGGGATCTAGCTGGAGTGGCTTTCTTTTTTCGAAAGGAAAGCCGGGACTGCAACGTTGCCATAGTTAAGTTCTCGCAGTGAGAACAAGAACCATCCACAAATGCCGCCTCAGTTTAATCACAGCCCAGACACACGTGGCAGCTTCTATGACCATCAGGAGCTGAGCGATATCTACCGCATCCAGGAACTACACAGGGGCAGAAATGCATCTTTAAAAAGACACGTCCTGAAAAGGATGTTCAATGCCTGCTGTGTGTGCTCTTTTTGAAAAAAATATTCTCTTTCAGAAGCGCTGTCTAAGTGCCTAGGGGCAAGCTGCACTGGCGCGCAGAGAAGGAGAAAGCTGCACATATGCGGCATAGATCAAACAGCAATGCTCTGCAGAGGTGAGTGGAACAGAAGTGATCTCAGCTCGCTAATCGCACAACCGCTCGGCTCAGAAGAAAAAATCTGAATGAACAGATGCATGATTCCCTCCCTTTATACCCCTATGTCTGGGGTAGGGACATGCAAATTCTGTCTGCCAATTTCTCATTGGCCTTTTCCCAAGTTCAGAGGTAACCGAGGTTTTCAAGAAAGTCCCCTCTGTCGAGTTAGCGACAGACGGGGAACAAAAGTCTTAATAGAAAAAAATTAACTAGGATCCAACATGTATTTTCTTGACAAAAAAAATATGATCATGCCTGGTAACTTGTGCATGTAAAATGGAAAGAATTTGCATTTTAGCTTAGCGTGAAGCTGACAGTTTACACAAGGTTTATTTCTATTTCTTCTGCTCCAAACTTACTTCAAACTTACTTCTCTGTCTGCTCGTATGAATGTGTTTCAACGCTGTTCAAATGCACTGTTCAAATGCACTTTGGATCGCATCATATACATGTAGAAATGTTTTCCATCTGAAAGGACTAAATATTAAATTAAACAAATGACAATAAAATGCAAATTAATCTCTTCAGTAATCAAAATACTTTTTGAATGTAACTATTCTAATTACCAATTATTTAAATTGTAACTGTAGTGGAATACAGTTACTAACATTTTGTATTTTAAATATGTAATCCAGTTTCATGAATTCCATTACTTCCCAGCACTGGCTACCTGTCCTGGTAATTGCCACTTATGCCTCCTACAGACTACACGACTTTCAAAGACGCTGGATTGTGGTACCTTTCATATTAAACAACTATCCATCTTGTCATGGAAGTCAAAGAGTTTTCAAATTACATGACATTTCAGAATATGATGTGTATGTTTTTAATTGCCTTTACATAATGTGTAAAGGCATCATTTATTTTATTGGTTACAATATGAAAAAGTACCTCCAACTGAAAAATCTACCTATTTGCTTACCAGGCTGTAAAAGAGAATTGCCAATTTCTGTCCAACTCTTCTCTTTCTCCACCCGGTTGTGGTACAGTTCAGCGGAAACATCAAATAGGCACTAGTGCTCCTGCCAATGCGCCACTAATTTTTCCTCCAATTCTTCGGTCCAATGAGACTTTCTTGATACCGCAGCCATGCTAGTTGATGTTCTGTTGCAGGTACATCAGAACTCCTCCCACTAAAACTTTGATTTGGAATAGCAAACAGGTCCAGATATTTAGATATCTCGCTGACATCGGCGACACATCGGCGCTTCTCTCAGATCGCGTCTTTGATAATTCATACATTGCGTTCATTGCATTCATAGTTCACAGGAGCAAGCTCTGATTTGCCAACGATTTCAGGTTTTTGTCTGCGATCTCCACAAAACTGTCGGCAAGTGAAAATCGGGCCTAAAATCATGTAGTATAAACTCGGCATTAAGTGATGTGTGCGCAGTACTGTAAGAAAGTGCCTGCTAAGAGAATAAATGTTCATTTAAATTAACAAAAATGCACATGTAGACAGAGTTGATCCATGTAATTCTTATTGTACCCTTTAAATTGACTGTACTTTTAAGCCCACTCCATTAAAATTTTATGTAGGCATAATTTATTTATTTCTATTTCATATTAATAGGAATCTTTATTGTGCTTAAACATCCTGCTCTCCTAGCCAGATTCTCCCCCTTGCAAATTAATGCATCTCCAAGCTGGTGATGTTCCAGACTGTGGCCGTCACAGATACAAACAGCTGAGTACATATTTACTTCACATTAACCTCTTCACTGTTATAGACTGCCCCTCCTAAACACACAATATTTATCACTTCCCCAGAGAGGCCATTTTGGAGTGCTTCCAGAACTCCTTGCTTTACTGACTAATTGAGGATGACTTCAGACTACTAAAACACTGCACAGTCCTGTGTGGTTTACGTGTGTACAGTTTTTAATTGTAAATGTAGTTTTTATTTTTTGTTTAATTTAGTTTTATTTTGCTGCATTTTATTAATGCATTAACTGTTAACATTTATAAATATGTTTAATGAGGTTACATTTTTCAGGGCCAAGTAGACTTATCACGATCTAGTGGCATTTTCATGCTAAAAGGAAAATTCTGGATTCAATACAAGTTAAGCTCAATTGACAGCATTTGTGGCATAAAATGTCACACACACACACACACACACACACACACACACACACACACACACACATACAAAAATAATAATTTTGGCTTGTCCCTCCTTTTCTTTAAAAAAGTAAAAATCAGGGTTACAGTGAGACACTTCCAATGGAAGTGAATGGGGTCAATCAACACACTATTTCAAAAGTACTGCCACAAGACATAAACAATGTTTGTTATCATAATTTTAGTGTTATAAAATCACTTACTAACCTTCTCTGTATAAAGTTATAGCCAATTTTACAACTTTGTTGTCATGACGATGTAATGTCAACAAACCCTAAAATGACTGTAAAAATGACGATTTTAAAAAATGTTACTCCTAAAATAATATAAGGTGTATTTGAATTTAATAGAATAATTAATGTCAGTGCTTTTATAAAATGATAAGCATCACATTTCTGCCTTTAAACTCTCCAAAAATTGGCCCCATTCACATCCATTGTAAGTGCCTCACTGTAACCTCCATTTTTGCTTTTTTAAAGGAGACCTATTATGCCCCTTTTTACAAGATGATATATAAGTCTCAGGTCTCCCTAGAATGTGTCTGTGAAGTTTCAGATCAAAATATCCCACAGATAATTTATTATATCATGTTGTAAATGTCTCTTTTTGGGTGGAATAAAAAAAAATGCAGATTTTTTGCGTATCTCTTTAAATGCAAATGAGCTGCTGATCCCCACCTCCTTTCAGGAAGAGGGCTGTGTCTTTACAGCTCGTGATTCGGATATTACAGCAACAACATATCAGAACTAATATGACTGACAGCGTAAATACCGGAGTTCAGCCATATATGTATGAACCAGAGTCGGACACTGATGAAGGAGAGACTCTGGCGGAAGTCACAACTGTAAGAATGAAACAGGACATTTCTGATTGGTTAATTGACACTACAGAGTTGTGGTAAGTCAGTCTGGCAACCAACATCCCTTGTGGTACTGATATGTTGTGCAGAAGAGCTGGCCTTTGCAAGTAAACGTTACACTTTTAGTACAACTCTCTTATGTTCACAGAAAACATACATAGTTTTCAAATAGACAATCACCTTACTGTATTGTGCATAATAAAGGTGCGGTTATGAATTATACAGACTGTAAGCTAAAAATAAAGACATAGCTCTGGTCTCTGTGAATACAATTATAGACAATGGTAACGTGTCTAGGTTACTATTGTAACCTCCATTCCCTGATGTAGGGAATGAGACGTTGTGTCGAATAAGTGACACTAGGGGTCCATATTTAATCACGACATGCGCTGAACCATGTACATATGCTGCTGACGCAGGTGCAGGAAGGCAGTTGCGTGCCAAAGCGACAGGCCGCATCAGACTGCACGTACCCTTCCCCAATGCCCCATAAAATCGTCATAACATTCTGGTTCCCGACACCCTGAAGGGGGGAACAAGGCGACATGCCAAGCATGGGAGCAAGCTGCGCCAGTCACACCTTTTTTCCCTCTATGTTTGTCGTATAGAGTCAAAGTGGCTGGGGCCATCTTAACACTATCACACGCATCGGGGAAGGCATTCTATTCCAACTCCTAGTCTTTCAGGGGAAAAAGAGCCTGTGGAGACCACCAGCTGCCCATGCTGGGAGGAGGTAAAGAGTGGCGGAATACATCACTTAGATTTTCAGGCCACATGTGGAAATGGCGCGGGGGTAGATCTTACCTGCTGAGAGGGAGGTGTTGCTACAAACTTGCCGACGGGGGGCAGCGGGGACTGCCCAAGGGAGACGCGGGTCTGCTCGCAAGGGGACTGTACCATGAAAAATACACACAGGGGGATTAATCCACATGGGGACCTGTCCTTTGGAGCACCTATTCCAGTACAGATTAATTTCAGTTCTCGTAGTGGGTCTGGTCGGGGAATTACTCTGCTGAATTCGCGGACCAGAGGGCTAGGGAGGAGTCATCCAGGGAGCCGAGTTAGTGGGATCTCCTGGGATAAGAGCGCACGGGAAAGTGGAGGGGAAAGGCACTAGGTGCAAGCGGTACACCCGGTCAGTTGTTTCGTGTTACCGAGTTCTACCGGCTCAGACCTGAGAAAACACGGGACAAGACCGACTCAACCCTGAGATTGTAAAATCTCGTAAAGGTATTGGGTGTTGCCCAGCCACAGGGGGATGATCTCAGCGAGCATTGCAAAAGCTCTCCTTATGTCATCAATATGCAAATGGTTGATATCGCCAACAGTGCAGCCTTGGTTCCCTGAAGTGCATTCTTTAGAAACTGTTAGCACAATTGATTCTCAGCACAGCAATAAAACTGGTCCCTTTGTGAAGCTTCTTGGTCCCTCGGGTATGCTGTTGGAGTTCATGGTCTAACTTCCAGCATTAATCATTATGAAGTAGTCATGCCTAGTAGACAGTGTTCAGTGGCCTGATGTGGCCTCCGTCTGTTTCTTCACCGATGAGAAATGGTGGGTGATGTTGTCAATGATGTTGCCGAATAGACCTAGCTGGGAGACGGGGGTGTTTGAGAAAGCGTGCTTTGTCTACCTCCCGTATCTCGACCAGGTCCAGCCATAGATGATGCTCCTGGACCACGAGCATAGTGGACATCTGCGCGTCAGGCTCAGACTAGATGAGCAGACCCGGAGGTGGGAGCCCAGTCAAGTCATCAGCATCAGACGCCACTGAGACACTCTCAGATGCAGCGCAAAATCATCATCCAGCTCGCGGTGTCTGAGGGAGTAAACAGACTTGCCGTGAGGCGAGCCGCTCTCACCTCGAGCACGAATGGAAGCAAACGAGCATGCTGGGGAGCGGGTGGTTCGTGAGGATTTACCCGGCAAAACCGAGCCCGCTGTACGGCCCAAATCGCCTTCATCACCAGTCGCGCCGGGCCCAATCCCGTAGGAAGGAGGCACGGCACGGCGGCTGAAGTGGCTTTCTTTCGTGGTGAAAGAAAGCCACAACCGCAACATTTCCATGGCTATGTTCTCGCACTGAGAACATGAATCATTCATTAAACGCTGTCTGCGTGTGATCGCAGCCCAGGCACATGAGTCAGCTCTTATGGCCGTCAGAAGTGGAGAGAAATTTGACCACATCCAGGAACTACACAGGGGCGGAAAGACATCTTTAGTAAGACACATCCTGAAAAGGACATTCAACGCCAGCTGTATATTGCTCTTTTAGAGAAAATAAACTCTTTTTAGAGAAAATAATCTCTTTTAGAAGTGCTGTTGAAGCGCCCAGGGGAAAAGCTGCACTGTTGTGCAGAGAAGGAGAAAGCCGCTGATATGCTCAGTAGATCCAGCAGCATACGCTCTGTAGAGATGAAGTGAACAGTCTCGTGAATGCAGCTCGATGATCACACAACCGCTCAGCTCCGAAAAAAAATTCTGAATGGACAGATGCATTTCCTTCCCTTTATACCCGAATGTCCGGGGGTGGGACATGCAAATTCTGTCTGCCAATTTCTCATTGGCCTTTTCTCATGTTCATAGATGCGCAAGGTTCTCAAGAGAGACCCCTGGTGTCACTTCTTCGACACAATGTTGAAGTGAGCGACAGACAGGGAACTTTACCTTTAACTGGAACATGAACAGTTGGTACTGATCCATGCTTGAGAATCACATTTTTTTAAAATCCTGCTTTATATTGACACTCATTCACAAAGCAGCCTGATGTAAAATGATTTGCACAAACATACATGAATTGTGGTATGTTTTGGGGCACATTTCCTTCAAAAACAAAACTTGTCCACTGTGTCTTCAGTGGGTCTGATGCCGGGAACTCTTTGTAACATAGTTCAAGGGCAAGGAGGAAGCAAGAACCGGCTGTCATCCACCCTCTAACGGATGACAGCCGTGCCTCTCCGGGCGGATCGGAGGCAGTCCTCCAGCCCCTGGCAGTTGGAATGCCCCGCCGCGTTCTCGGGGAGCAGAAGGGTCTCCCCCACCCCTGGCAGCGGTTCTCCCGCTCCAGGCGGTCGGTCGCAAGCCCCTCCCCACTCGCGGTCGGTGGTCTCCGACATCGCCGCGTTTCAGCGGCTGGTAGGGGACTCCTTCACCCCTGTTCCTCCACTTCCAGGTGGCTGGGCTCCTCGTCCCCCGGCAGATGGCCACGGCTGCTCCGTTGGGGTGGACAGTAGTGGCGAGAACTCTACTACAGCGTATCCCTCCTCCTTCCCGGGTTTCGGCACCAGTATAACGTAGTTCAAGGGCAAGGAGGAGGCGAGAACTGGAAGGACGATATAAATAATAAGACAAAACACAGACATGACGGACATGTCCGTAAATGATCTCTCTCTCGTCGCACCACCATCTGCCATCGGCCTTTATCCCTCTCGGAGTCTTTATTAGCCTGATACGGGACCGGGTGTGTATCGTCATGACCCGGCCCCGCCTTCCGCCCTGCCACACTCTTATGTTCACATTTACAGCCAATAACAGAACATTTATGAAGCTTAGACATTATTCTTCTCACTATATCTGCTCCAGCGCGGGAAAAAGCACGGACTGTGTGTAGATCACTCAGGGGAGGATCTATGATAATAGGGTGGAGTCCGTCACCAGTCGTGGGCGAGGCCTACTCTAATGTGAGGTCACTTTAGAGTAGAACGGAAAAACATTCATTTTAGACACAGTTTTTGATTAATAGAAATTTAAGAAAGAGAAATGGGTGGACATTTAAAATTTGAGGGTGGTTGTGTACACACACTGACGACTTACATTTATGTACAAACACCGTTTAAAATTGAATTTTGCATAATAGGTCCCCTTTAAATAAAAAGAGGGATGAGTCAAAATATTTTTTTTGTTGTAATCAACATTGTGCCACAAATGCTGTCAATTAAGCTTAACTTGTACTGAACCTGGAATATTCTTTTAATGAAGCAACTTAAATTTGATAATATACTATGTATCAAAAAATAAAACAAATGTAATAATTCATTGTGATAATTGTTTATTTAATTTTAAGTTAGGTTTGGAATCATGAAAATTTGTTTCAGTTTTTTTCAAATATGTTAGTTATTGTCATTTATGTTATCGATAATAACACTGCTGTACATAAGTGTGTGTGTGAGGTGTGCATGAGCAATGGATCGAATGTGTTTTTATAAGTCAACTTGAGACACATAATTTTCTGTGTATTTCTCCTTTGCTTTGCAAAAGCTCTCCTTATGTCATCAATATGCAAATGGTTGAAATCGCCAACAGTGCAGCCTTGGTTCCCTGAAGTGCATTCGTTAGAAACTGTTAGCATAATTGATTCTCAGCACAGCAATAAAACTGGTCACTTTGTGAAGCTTCTTGGTCCCTCGGGTATGCTGTTGGAGTTCATGGTCTAACTTCCAGCATTAATCATTATGAAGTGGTCATGCCTGGTAGACAGTGTTCAGTCCCTTGAGATGCACACACACACCACAGTATTCCAATCACTGATGTCTGTTATAATAACAGTGCGACAGTGGTTCGATTGATCGTCATCCTCACCGAGCGTTTTCCAGTAAACGCTGACTTCTATGGTTGGCTAACCTCTCTTAAGTATCTGATTTTCTAATAATTCAATTTAAATACATTATTTTATGCATGTATGTATTTAAAGAGACAGTTCACCCAAAAAGGAATATTCTGTCATCATTTAGTTTCCCATCCATTTTTTCAAACCCATATGACTTTACTTCCATTGAACACAAAAGGAGATGTTAGGATGAATGTTAGGTGCTGACAGCCTCAGTCACCATTCACATTTAATGCATAATTTTCCATACTATGAATTATACAACAGTTAGTTTCAGTCCTTGATTCTGATTGGACGAGATTACAGCACAGCTGTAAAAAGGAGTCGCGATATGCAGAAAAGAACAATTGTTGGGCCAGTTGCCATGTAAAATCCCGAGCCTATTTCTCTTCCCAGTCCAGCCCTGGTCACACATCTTAAAAATGTCATCAAATGACGCTACTCGCTGAAGTTGGGGGAAGTTGGAGACATGTAAACTAACCCTAGTTTACATGTCGGATGCATTTTCAAGCAGTAGGTGGGAAAATCCTGAGGAGATGTAAACATTCAACTTGGAAGAGAAATTAACCGACTACTGCAATGCTCATAAAGGACCCTTCTGGGATGGCATTTTTCTTTACATAGAGAACATAGGATGTATTTGTCCAAAATTCCATTATCTTCAGCAAGCTAACTAACACACAAGGCTTAATCCCACTCCTTATTCGCCAGCTTCTGATTCACGTTACAGCTTACTGTTCATCTCTCTCTCTCTCTCTCTCTCTCTCTCTCTCTCTCTCTCTCTCTCTCTCTCTCTCTCTCTCTTCTAAAGTGACATTTTTTTAATTAGAAACAGAGACTTGGGAAAATCTTTTGAACTATGGCAGATCCTGATCTGTGACATAACAAAGTAGTTCCATGCACAAGTGCATTTTTTTATTTTTTTATTGTGACAGTCCTTAGATTTTCCTCATATTTTATTTACTTGTTTGTTGAACTGTTAAATAAAAGCAATATCATACCTCAATATCATACATGCTGTATGGCCTGTGGCCATGTGTCTGCGGCCGAATCACATCCGTGCTGATGTTGGGCCATACAACACACTTGCTCGTTTGATATAGTAAATGGTGACTAAAGCTGTCATTCTGCCTAATGTTTACAATTTTCTACAGGTGAAAGTCATACAGGTTTGGAGGGTGAGTAAATGATGACAGAATTTTCCTTTTTGGTTGAACTATCCCTTTAAATATCGGTACACGATGACATGAGTGATTGTGTTGTTGTTGTTGTGTTTGATTTCTAGTTTAGAATTGTAATGAGATGCATTTCACACATTACTGAATTTAATTTTAAAATTCATCACAACTTGAGTACCCTCCAAAATGAAACATGAATTTCTGAATTTTTTATACAATAAAATCATTAAAAGCAGATGTGATTATGTGTGTTTCTATGTCTTAGACATATATGTATGGGCATGTTTACATTTTTCCACAAGAAAGACTGGAGGGAGATGGGGTGCCGATGAAGCCCTTATTTTATTCTCTAATTAAAATCCTCCACTTTTTGCTCAGGCACTCCACAACACTCCGGCGGTGAGGGGAATTCATCATGTATTGCTGCCTTGCAAATAAAAAAGGATCCATCACCTCCACCAGCCATAACCCAGATGGCCAGAAAATTGGCTTTGTGTAGAGATGTGGATTCAGGCATGAATATTTATAGAAGACAGATGTAAACGCATATTAATATGGTTTCACATTTAGGACAGGCTGAAAATTATAGTGCACTCACTTGGGAGAGATTAAAGGTTGCATCTGGAAAAATGCAACCTTATCTCTTATGTGATGCCAGCCTATTGCTGTAAATGTTCTTGTTTGTTTGCATGTGGGGTCCAGTTCAAGTGTTACACACTCCACAGTGAATGTGTTCTGCAGAATGCTCATAAATGGGTGCTGTCATACAGTACGTTATATTTATTCAAACAGAGCACAGAAGGTTCCCAGGGTTATCAGAGAAATGTCTCCTTCATTTAGCTCTGTCTCAAAGTAATGGACAGAGCATCTGTATAGTATTTTTCATGTTTGCAGCCTGCCTCCTCAGTCTGAGTGAAATGAATGGAGAAGAGACCTTCACATCAGACACAGATGGTAGAGTAATGCGATACTGGTTTTGGAAACAAAAACGGAAATCCTTTACAATCTTTGTTGAGTAGAGGCATTAATTTATAATTTTAATGTTTTTTCCTTGAGCAAAAAATAAATAAATAAGTGTCTAAATGACTAAAATGTCCTCAAGCAGGTAAGTGTCCATCTGGTAATCATGTGAAAAGTATCAGTTTAATTCATAAAATGTCCATGGATACTGTTATAATGGCTTTTTAAAATAGTGCTGGATGGAGTACAACATGTCACATGTCAACTTCCCAAAGGTATTTTCCCAAAGGTAGCATATCAGCTACCCATATGTATTAATTCTTAGATTTAAAAGACCTTTTGAAATGTTTATTTAAGTGTGCAATAAGAATAAGGTTGCATGACAAATGAACAATCATCAGATTAATAAACCTGTGTTGATCTAAACTCAGTGAGGAGGATTTTGTGAAAGAATCCATATGGTGATTTTTTTCTTCACCTTTAGATGGCAATAGTGCTCCTCTAAAAAACAGCTCACGGTCACTGCCAATTCTCCTTACTTTGTTTTTTTTATTATTTTCTTCTTATTCGGGTATGTTTTTTCCATAAATGTGGAGCATATGGTGCCTTTCAATGCCACAGAATCATGATAGTTAAAGAGTTCTGCAAGATATGCTCTCTACTTAAAAGTTGTCTATATTAAAAAAAATTACCATATCTAAAATGTCACATTTTGTTTTTTGCTATTATTAGTACACAATAATATCATACTTTAGATGATCCTATTGAAATTCCATCTTCTCTCCAAATCATAATCAGAGGCGTACATGTTAATGGTGTTAAATATTGGGCAGGGTGTGTGAGGATTGGCTGGTGGCAAAGTGAACATGGCAGGTCTGAAGTATCATGATAGTTTAACACCCACAAATGAACCAGAAGGCTCTAAATGAAACTCAATTAAGCAACTAGCAACTCATTTCCTTAGCAGTTTTACAACCACATTTACATCACTGTGCCCATGAGATTGAGGTCACATTGAGAGGCTTCTTAAAGTAAACTCTTTAGCCAAACCTCTCAGTGTTTTGTGCGCTGTCTTTGTGTGTCCAGTTAGTACAGGCTTTCTTTTCCTAATTGGCGAAGTGTATATTTCTCTGCTTAAAAATAAGTTAAAATCCACTACAAATAACTAAAATGCAATCAGACTACTTTACTTCTTATAAATGTAATCACATTACAGATTATTTTACTTTTATGTTACTTTCTAAATCAATTTTCCTAGAAAATTCAGGTTCAAAATGTCTATATATCCTCATTCATTGTAGCACACCCTTCAGCTGTCACAGAAACGCTAACGAACATACATATGAACTCATATTTTAAATGTATTATACATATTAATTTAGCATTTTTTATGTACAATTGTTCTCATTTAATAATTTTCAACATTGTGAATTATATTACCAACATATCAAATTGAATGAAAAAAATCTAAATAACATGAATTTTTGAATTTAAAATGACATTTCTGTAGAAAGAAGTTAACATGGTCAGTGTCACAAATTTGCTTATTTCATTAGTGACATAGAAACAATACAGATTTATTAATATTTCTTAATGAAATTTACATGAAAGGGTTTATTTGCTTGAAATATTTCAGAATCTGAATACGTTCTGTTTATTTCCAGATTTACAGTAAATACACATATAGAGTATGTATAGACATTATAGAAACCTATACGTTTTCAATGGACTATTGAACCCCAATCTATAACCCCAAATATTACAAGTAGGTATGTCGTTTTTCCATTGCTTGCAGATAGGTAGAGAAAAAAGGAGGTGTGCCTGCCTGATTGTAGATCTTAATGACAGAATGGCATACCATGCCATTGCCCCAGTGCTGGGCATGCACAGTACAATTGCTAGTCATATGCCTGGCACAGACGGCAGCAGAAATGGCTGTCTCATGAGCCACTCTCATAAAGGCAATCTGTCTCAGGCTCCCATAATCACCATCTGTCATTCCCCTGAATCAATAGAAATGACAAACGAGGAGCAGAAGCCTCATTGACAGGCACAGAGGGCAGAGTGCTGGACCAAAGCTCTCTGGGATCTTCAGGGGGAGATCTATGTGAAGGAGCAGGTCAGTATCACCCATCTCCTCCTGAGACTACAGACATGCAAAACTCTGGCCTCTTTGAGACCTTTAAGGCTGAATTCTAAGTCATTAGTTTAGAATTATTTAGTAGGCCTACACATAATACACATAAGGTAAAAGGGTTGATGCATAACACGAGGATGCAACATTTGTTTAATAATTCAGTCTTAAACTTATGAGCCTGCACGTCCACATGTGTGGATTTTGGCTTCACTATAGGCTATGCATCATTTAACTTAATTTAAACCGATTGATCTCAGTTCAGGAGACTCTAGGCCAGGGGTCAGCAACCTTTTTGACATGGAGTGCCATTTTTGATTTTCCTGGTCAACAGCTGTGCAATGATCCTGCATGTGAATTTTCACAGAGCATCTTAAGTGCTTTAATGAAAGAAAACCTGTCCTTTTGTACAAAAAGAGTAAGCCTAATTTAGATTTTAGGAAGGTGTACCTGATGCTGGGTTGGAAATCTCAAGGATTAATAATGGTGTTTTCCTTATTACATCACGTGTTGTTCTGAAAGCAAAAAGAAACAAATGAAACACAGAATTTAGCTTGCAGTCATTTACGCATTCACGCAGCCTGACTGAAGCAAAGCGGGCTCATTTACTTGTGCAATTACCCAAAAGTGAAGCACTGCCAGCTTGTGATGCGTGAATGGCTTGCACGGGCTGCACGAGTCTTGTCACATTTTTACTTTTGTTTAGCCTCCATTCAGCTCATGAAAACATGCTGCATCACCAAGATGTAAATTGGAATGCAGGTGCAGATTTTATATAAATAAAATAGTCTACTCTTCTCCCGCCATTGCTGGTGTGCCAGTGATTACTCCTTTGTATGCCACTGCTGGCACGTGTGCCAAAAGTTGCTGAATCCTGCTCTAGACTGCCATTAAAGGGTTCAAATTTCGATGCACTGAGTCATGTGACCTCATTTAGTTTTTACATTCAAACCTGTTTGAGTCAAATGAGTAGAGTCTCCAGTTTCATCCGATATGCTATTTAATTTTTTTTATTGATTTATCGTGAAACGGCACACTGTTAAACACAATGATCACATACATGGACAATAGGCTAATTTCCCTTAAAATAACCTATATTCACTGTGCATTATCACATTGAGATGCATCCAAAAGCTGGAAAATGTTGCTTTCAGAGGCTGTATACAGAGTTAGGATGAAAATAAGGTGCATTTCAAACTGTTTTGAGACCAGTGCAGACAGAGCACACTGGAGGTTAAGTCATTCCCTAATTAAGGAGCAAGAGAGCATCCTATAGCTTTCCTATGCAGCTAAGTGCATTCAGTACTATCACCTTTTCAGAGGTTCAGTTTCTGGCCGCAGATGATGTTTGAACAACTCAACATATTTGGCAGACATGGTACAATCATTATCAGTACATAGATTCCGAATTTATAATGTATAATTTTATTCTAACATGGTTGACAGTGATTGGATGATGCTGGCCATTAATTTGAATCAGAATAAATTATTCTAATATCTGATGTAATGTCTGTAACATCCTGAAAACAAACTATTTGATAAAGAAATCTGAATTTCTACAGCTTAGTGTTATTTAACATTTTACAACTTAGTCTCGCTGTCAACATATGTGGACATTTTTGGAGATCGGTTTGGCCTAAAATGTTTTTTTTTTGTTGGCATGTTTCTTAGCGGCTACTTGTTAAAAATCAAAAAAGGGAAATGGAAAATACACACAGCAGTCATGTTTGGGTCTCAAAAGGTTACATTTTGTGAGGTAACCCAAAATGTGCTTTGTGTGATAACATTATAAATTAAATGGTTTAATTAAATTCATAAAAGTTTTTTAATATGATAAAATGTTCCTGAAAAGTTAAGTTACACACAGGAAAGTGATTTATATGGGAAATATATAAGTAGAAATAGAACAATAGCAGGTTAAAACTTTTTCCAGGGAAATATATATAACAGTACCTTTTATTTATCTATAATTGTTTTAATAAAAATAGCTAATATGGCAAGAATTTGATAACAACTTGTGAAAAAACAATTAGCTTGATTTTTGTTTATGTGTTTAGAAAAATACTGCATAGTAAAATATGGCATTCACTACCTATTGTTAAAGTAATTATTTACATATGCTAAACAAAGGCCCAATAGGCACCCATTGCACTGATGGACATGTATTGATCATGAATGCTGGACAGATTATTTTGGACTGGTTATTGAATAAGTAAAGGATTAGATTTCCTATGACATAGCCGGATTCAATTGCAATAGTTGTACAGCTCAATCACGCCTGCAGTCTCTAGGGAATAACCAAATTACATTTCAGTCTTCTCATCACAGCCAGATTTGTCTGTGCGGGCTCCGTAATGCTGCATGCCATGACAGAGCCCCTAATACCCCTGAAGTTGCGCTGCATTGATGAGGAGCTTTACTCCTATACATCAAAGCAATAGTGATTGACAAAATAGTGTTAAAGCGCCCATCACGGTGCAGGGCCTGGAGACCCTTGGGCTTACAAAGCCTCAAAAACCTCAAGATTGGATCCAAGCTGGGTATAAAGGACACACAGATGATATATGAGAGAGGCTTATCTAAGCTCTGACCACTAACAATACCTTAGCGTCGAAGGACTGAAATTCACGTGAGCACACATTCAACTACATCCACCTAAACACACACACACACACGCACACACACACACACACACACTGGGATTGCTTGGAAACAGCACCTGCTCCTCCATTTGAAAACTATTTAGGGAGGCATCAAACTCTATCAGAGCAGGTCTGATTGCGGTCGCCTCTTCACAGTCCTCCAATCACTCAGTGAGTCAATTAGCCCCTGCCCCAGACTGCAGCCCTCCTCAGCTGTGCGCTCCGAGCCTGAGCGGGAATCCATTCAGTGCCACCGAGCAACACCTGAGGCCCCCCCAGCCCTCTTCTCGCCCACACACCCCCTCTTCCGCTGGCTAATAGTTTGGCTCCAAGGGCAAACACTGCACAATGGCATTCAATTCACCCCATTGTCCTCCTTTACTCCTGGAGAAGAAGCCCACCAGTCAGAGCTCCAAAAAGCCAATTTAGTCAAACACCACATCTGCTATTGGAACTGAGGGGTAGGGAAGGGCCCTCCCGCAACTTGCAGAGGGCAACTAAAGCATTTTACCATTGCCATCTGGTTGCTTGCATGCATTTGAGGTGTTTTATTGTGTTTATAAGAGAGAAAGTGAGACAGAATGGGAGCGAAAGATGGGAGAGAGATGCATTTTGCCATTGTTTAGTTTAGCCCACGCTCACAATTGGTTATTTATTCAGGGCTCTTTTGAAATAATCGAGTTGACACATCTGTCAGATGGTGAGGGAAGGAATGCTAAAAGGTCACGGGGAAAGATACCAGCTGCTCCAGATGAACCTTTCCTGCCTTCAAATAGCACAGTCATTACACTGAAACAGATGGGGTCTCTGAGCTTTCATTTCAGTCTTCAGGTACAACAACAGGACTGCAAGGTCAGTTTAAGCTGTCTGGAGGTAAAGCAGCCCACACCGATCCAAAAAAGCAGATTCCTGATTTGATCCTTTTTCATCAATGGCATCTAACAGAAGAGATGATGGTAATTGGAAACTGAACTTCATTTATAATTTAGAGAAAAGTTTTGACATGATGTCACATCCAAAGCTGGAGTGTGTTAACGCATGCTTAGAAAGCCTGAGGCTGAACTCTGCCAGCACCCTTTGATGATCACACAAACATATATCAAAGACCTGTAGAAAGAAGGGAATCTTTGATATCTGTATAGGCATCACCCCTGTTCTAAAAATGTTAAGAAGGCCTTATTTTGGTAGCCCTCAAGATTCACTTTTAAAGCAGGACAGCTAGTATGGTGCAATCAAGCATACAAAGAATGGCTAAAGGTGAAGTAGGTAATTTCTGTGCCATCAACATTGCAAATAGGAATTGCAAAAATAAGGACTGTTTTCAAACAGATTTCATGAACCAGGGGCATAGCACCAAATTGGGCCCTGGGCACAGAACTATTTTAGGGCCCCCTGACCACTTTGGCTTTGTGGTGGGGATAATATTCAGTCTAAACATTTTAGATGAATATTTAACAGTGCTTATTCATAGTAATATATACTGTAACTTTTTATTTTCAAATGCAAAAATTATTTGAATCAAGAAATACATTATTAAAAAACAGTTTTCATGATAGTAAAGTCACCATAACATTTCTGAAATAGTACCAGGTTGTTCGGTCTATCCTAAGACATTTCTGCTCTCAGGTAGTTTTAGAACATCTTAACTTGCTAACTGATTTTTACACAGGGTCCAAAATTAACTTAAAGTTAGGACTGTGTATTCTTACAGATTTCCAGATTCAATTTGATTCTTATTCACAAGCTCTCGATTCCCCATTATAATATAGATTTTTATTTTACATGGATTCATATAGATATATTTTAGTTACAAGATCAATTTAACTTAAATTTAAAGAAATAATTTCTAATCTCATGCTAAAGGGACTTTCTAAACTTCTTCGAAACCCTTCTGGGTACAATTTGAAAATAGTAATTTTACTAATTATATTTTGTTAGTTTTTCATCATATTGGTCATATTTTAGCTTTTGAAAAATGGTCAAATTCATAATATTTCATCAAAAAATGTCTTGAAACTGCATTTATTATTTTTAAAATATATTTTTTACATGTCTGTTGTTTACATGCAAAAATGGTTCTATTTACTTTACAATGATTTACACTGATACTCAGAACACGTGCTAAATCGGTACTGTCTCTTTAAATTGACACCGGCATCTGAGCGCGACGACAGGTGATATTGTTCCTCACATATTATTTTAGTGGATTAATGTGAGGAAAATTTCACATCTCATGGTGTTCTGGAGAAAAATAACAAGTAGGCATCATAGATAAACATCTGATGGTAAATTTTACACTGAAGTTAAATATGTTTATACAGTAGATGCATCATAAGCGGCAGATGTTGACAGTTTGATTTTAATTGTGAACGTCAACTTATTAAGCAAACATCTGATTGTTGTTCACTGTTTAGTGAAGAGCATGTAATGATGCAGTTGATAATAATGTTGACTACCACCGGGTGAATATTTCCGTTTTATTTTCTTGACAAAAACAATTTTCTTGACAAAAGCAATGCCAGTGGTTATTTTTAGACCATGTTTACATGAATTTCAAACAAATATACAACAGTTAGTTCCGGTCCTCGAATCTGATTGGATGATAGACGTTCCATGAGCACTGATGGTGTGACAGCATCAGAACTCAGATGCTTCACTGTGTGTATCACTCCGCTTGTGTTCGTGCCATTCTAAACTAAAGTGTAAGAGCAGTGTATATCTGTTAGGAGTTACTGTCTTTATATCTGAAATGACATATGCTATCCAGCAGGTGGTGGCAAAAGATAATTTTTGTGTGTAATATGAGCCAGTTGATGTAAAGTGAATCGGTTAGTCATTGTTTACATAGAACAGCGCTCCGCGAGTTTCCAAATTGGATACATACTGTTTAAAATGGCGGAGGACATCGCTGTTTCTATAGTGAATGATTCTTGCGCACCGGCTACCCTGAAATAGAGGAATACCCTACTTGGATGTCTGTATTCCACTGAGAAAACTGACCTTCAGAAAGCTGTAAGCATCTCTGATTGGGTGTGGCAACAGGTGATCGCACATGGTCCATCTCACTCACTCACTCACTCACTCACTCACTCACTCACACATCTACCCGTCTATCCTGGTTTATCCAATGACTTGTTAGAAACAGCACGAGCCGTGATACTATTTCTGAAGTGAACATTTTTAATTACTAACAGAGGCTTGGACGCATCATTTGTTTTGAACCAGCAACGGCAGATTCTGATCCGTCACGTAATAAAGTAGTTCCAAGCACAAATGCGTTTTTATGACCATACTCGAGTTTTCCTAATTTTTTAAAATGTAATTGCTCATTGAACTGTTGTATATAAGCGATATCACACTCACAATCATGCTATATGGCCCTACATCAGCACTTTTTAATTACATTAAAGAAAGGAAAAGAAAACCAATGACACTAACAGTTTCAGATAAACAATTAATTCAGATAAACAAAAAATATAACTCAGGGTAATCCTATTAAACTTTAATGCTCAAGGTTATTTATCCTCTTAGCTATTAATTTTCCTATTTATTGCCTAATTTTAAATTCCTGATTTTCCTTATTTAGTTAGGTGTATTTATATTAGATTTTAGTTCAAATTTAATTGATATTAAAATTACTTATAATTTATTTTGGCTATTTATTTTTTCCTTACATCAATTGTAACCCGATTGGACATAAAAAATAAATTTCAATGTCATTCGAGACATAACTCTTGTGGAACTTTTGTGGAAAACCACAAAATAAAAGAAACAGAACAATGACAATGAAAATCACAGGTAAGATACCTAATGTTAGATCAACTAAATATTCATTCACTTCAAATGTTCTTGTGAACTGCACTCACTCTCAATGTGCAATGAATTTTGAAATTGACTTAGTATCAGTGTAACTTTAACTCAGTTCAGTTATTCACTCCTATTCCTCAGTGTTTCAGTTCTATTTCGTTGCAGAGCAAAACAGTTATGTGAAAACCTTGACCTTGATCCATAATAGGATATAGTTCTTGTTCTTCACTATTGAGACAATGTTCAGCAAAAGATACGTGTAGTCCTACCACTCGGATATTACTATTGTAAAATGTCTCTGTTCCAGGCTCTGGTATACGATATATCAGCATCTGTAGGTTACCAGGCTATTGATGAAGAAGAGGATGAAGATAATGTTATGAGTAACAATAATGGCAAATACTGGGTCTAAAACAAAATATGACAAAATAATTTCTTTCAACTGGATGACTCCAGAATATTTAGCAAAATTTAAAGATGTATTTGATGTTACAGTAATTAGTCAGTATGTGTGGTATTTGACAGATTGTGGTTGGGTGCATACAAAGTCTGTACATTATTTACAATCTATCTATCTATCTATCTATCTATCTATCTATAAAAAAATATAAAATCAAGTAATTTGTGATAAGTGGACAAGAATTTTTAAACTGTTTTATTGCAATTTTGCTAACAAAAAGCAGCTTCTAGATGATTAAATGTTTTAGGGCTGAGTATAACTAGAAAAATAAAAATGGTCTAATTTAGCATATATGTTTATAATTTAGCCTAAACATCTTTAGCCTAAACAATTTTCTCAAGAATTTTCATGTTTACAGAACTACTGAAGAAATTGTTGATAATGTGTCACATATTAAATGAAAAGTCACATCAAAACTAACTTTATGGTCAACACCATGAAACAGTCTTAATCTCAATGGCCCATGGCAAATAATAATGAATTATTCATAATGACATAATGAATACAGTACACTTTAAACTCTTCATAAAAACAATGATAGTGTCATCAGCCTGTGATCCATTTTTTGGGGGCCTTGTGAGATGCACATTGTGTTGTATTAATGGTATCTGCCATAGACATAGTAAACTACATATATAATATTGGCAGACTGTGAGATTGTTGGATACTTACAGTAAGTGATTACTGCACACAGAATGTCTAAAATTAATTACTTTATCTTAGTAAACTGACATTCATTGTTGATGTAATGAGTAAACAAACATGTGACTTCATTGATCACATCAAGTTTTTCTTCATTAGTGGGTTCATTATGTAACTGATCATTTTAAGTGGCTAATAAGACAATTAAAGATACCTAATATGCCAAATGTACATTTCATTACCATTTCAGTTAGCTCATGAATTAATTTTCTGAGGATTGCATCATTATTGACCTCATCCATGATCTTACAATTAAGCACTTGGGTAAAGTGAAGGAGTGACCTCATTGGCTGGCTCATCTTTGAGCTCATTAGTGCATATCAAGAGGTATATATAATGACATCGCCAATTAACTATTTGGTATGAAGTAGTGGGAAGTTAATTGTAGGGCTGAACAATGGACAAAAAAAATAAAAAAAATAAATAAAAATAATCTAATTACAGTTATTTTGAAAAATACTGTGATTTCGTTTTGAACTATGATATGATTATTAATATGGGAAAAAAAAAGTAGTGTGTTTTTTGACCAAAGTTAAGTCATGGGCAAACATGATCTACTGCCAAAATAAATACTTTTCAAGGAAGGGTATTCATATTTGAGTCCTCTTAAAAAGAAGCAGACTATAAAAAAAGAGGAAAAAAAAAAGAATATTAAAACAGATTCACATCACCTTCACACTGTAGGCTATTTGTTCAATATGTCCCTGTTTTTGTCCACGTTGTTATAGGGTCTCAGCCCACTTTTCATGATCATTTTTTGGAACCCAATAATAAGTTAAATTAAGAAATGATTATGGAAATATATTTTTTATAAATTAGTAGCGTATTTATGTACTAATTTCAGCTTCTTATTTTCACTTACATGTAGTATAGTGTTTTGGTCCGGTTAAACCCTTAAGCCTTTATTTGGCAGAAGCTTTAATTTTGGCAGAACTTTGAAGGAAGATATTTGTTTGGAATTGAGTGGCCTTTTAATAGCAGAGAAATGCTCTCATCCACTTTTCTGTTCACAAAAACCTGGTGTAATTGGGTAACTTTAGATTTTGATAGTAACTTTTTCCAGCCAAATTTAATTGAAATAATGCAATTAGTGGGTCCAAAGCACTGTAAATATAATTTGCTCATTAGCCCATGCATGCTTTGAGTATGTGTAACACTACTGAGAACAGCGCAGCGCATGCCGACTATTTATTTATTTAAATCGCAGCCCTTGCGGTTTGATAATCGTGTCGAGTGTGTTTATTTGGATTAATAGTTCAGCCCTAGTTAACTGTATTTTGTCTTTGCTGTTATAAAGCAAACTAAGCACTAAGGATAAATTAATAAATAAAATTGTACCTTTTCAATTGATCATATCTTAAATGAGTTGAATCGCAAAAATCAACAAATATTGTGAGAAATGTTAATTGGTTTAGCTGGCTAATGCAAAATTGACAACAAAATCACCACTTCTGATGGAGCACCCTTTCATCCTCGCACCCTCTGTCTCCATCCGTTTGAGTAATTAATATAAAGCAGCCAATCTAATTGATGAGCTCCACTACATTGGGCTGGGCGTTACAACTATTCGCAATATGGTGATATGAATGTAAATTATTTGCTTTAAAATGGCTAAAAGTGTCCTTTTTTCATATCAGCCAAGATTCACTAAATGAACGTTTTAGTAAATTTAAAAAAATTATTATATTCCAGTTCCTAAATGATCACAAGAAAGAATGGTAATAATTTTTGTTTATAATATACCAATACAATAAACAGAAATATTTACTATCATATATTTTACTAAAACTATTTTAAAGTATGAAAAATACCATGCAGAGACTTCCGTGAAAATTATTGAGTGATGGTATACACAAAACATTAAATCAAACTTTTGAATCGATTAATTGAAGAGGACAGCTTGAACAAATTTACTGAAATGCATTATACTTACCAGCTGTAGCAACAGGATCACACTGAAAATTTGTTGCATCTAACATGTTCCCTGAAAACGACCCCATTTTGCAGAATTACTGATAAGTAGCAAAGGATGTTCTGGTCCCAAAGAAACTAGGAAGTAATCACATTCACGATGCGCAATTCGGAAGTTACTTTTTCGCTCTAAAATTACAATTCATCTCCAATTAGGTTTAGGGTTGGTGTTGGGATTAGGATATATGGGTAAAATGTGCATTCCTTTTGATTGTTCTTCATAATTTATAACCAAACTTAAAACTTGCTTTTAGCACCTCTCTGTGGACAATTCACATGAGCTCACATGTACACATATGTTCAACAAAATGTCCAGTGTCAGCCACTGGGGGCAGTGATTTGACTTTTCGTTAAGCTCAGAGCAACTTCAGCAGCAGAACTTTTAACCTACTGTTTTTGAATTTTCGTTGACTTCAAACGGTCTTCTTAATGCTCTCATATGTGCGAATTGCAAGACAAGGAAACTTAATGGACTAGTTCACCCAAAAATGAAAATTTGCTGATAATTTACTGACCCTCAAGCCATCTAAGATGTATCGGAGTATCTTTCTTCATCAAAATAGAATTTAAGATTTGAAGGATTTAATTTCTGGCCTCCTCCTTTAAACAGTGCATGTGAATGTACTCCATTTTTTGACGGTCCAAAGTGCATATTTAGGGTACATCAAAATAATTCACACGACTATTTTGAGAAACAAAACGTCTCGGGTTACATGTGTAACCCTTGTTCCCTGAAAAAAGCGGAACGAGATGCTGCGCTTTGCTAAGCGCTATGGGGGGGGAACAATCTTATTGTGAGCAGCTTTGAATGTGTGTGTAACACGTCAATGAAAATTGAATGGAATTTATAGCCTCGGCTGGTGAGATCATTAAATGCACCTGTGACTAGGCTATAAATAGAGGCGTCACCAGAGTGTCGTCAGATATTTTTCTGAAGAGCAGTCCTGGGACGTCCCAGTGCGGCAAAGAAGCGCAGCATCTCGTTCCGCTTTTTTCAGGGAACAAGGGTTACACATGTAACCCGAGACGTTCCCTTTACAAAAAGCTTCACTATGATGCTGCGCTTTGCTAAGCGCTATGGGGAACGGAATACCCACGCCGCTGCACTGGGGCTGTCCGGACCCCTACGGTTGTGAAGTGTGCTCACAAAAAACACGAGAGGTCTAAGACATGAGCTTGAGATGTTGACTCAAGGGTGTAAGAGCCCGGAGTAGCTAAAACATCTAAACCATAAAATTTGATGAATGTGTGCGGAAAGGACCAGCCTGCCGCATCACAAACATGTTCAGACATGGGCTTGAGACATCGACCCAAGGGCAAACAGCCCGGGGTAGCTAAAACATCTAAACCAAAAAAATTTGATGAACGTGTGCGGAAAGGACCAGCCTGCTGCATCACAAACTTGTTCAGGCATAAGGATCTAAATCTTAAAGATATAAAATGCTGGATGACGTGTAATTTCCTGTTATTAAATTCCGATAAAACGGAGGTATTACTTATTGGTCCAAAAAACTACCTACAAAATCCCTTACAATACAACTTTAATTTAGAAGGATGTCCTGTTACATTATCCACTACAGTAAAAGACCTGGGTGTTATACTAGACCGCAACTTGACTTTCGATAATCATATTTCATCTGTTACGAGAACAGCCTTTTTCCACCTTAGAAACATTGCTAAGCTACGTAACATGCTATCTGTTTCTGATGCAGAAAAGTTAGTTCATGCATTCATGACCTCGAGACTAGATTACTGTAATGCTTTATTAGCTGGTTGCCCTGCATTCTCAATAAACAAGCTACAGTTAGTCCAAAATGCAGCCGCTAGAGTTCTTACTAGGTCAAGAAAATATGATCATATAACACCGATTTTAACATCTCTACACTGGCTACCTATTAAGTTCCGTATCAATTACAAAGTATTACTACTGACCTATAAAGCCCTAAATGGTTTATCTCCGGTGTATTTAACGGATCTTCTATCGCCATACAATCCATCGCGCTCTTTAAGATCACTAAATTCAAGGCTTCTGGTCATACCTAGGATATCTAAGTCCACTAATGGAGGGAGGGCGTTCTCACATTTAGCTCCTAAACTCTGGAATAGCCTTCCTGATATTGTTCGAGGCTCAGACTCGCTGTCCCAGTTTAAAACTAGATTAAAGACGCATCTCTTTAACCAAGCATTCACATAATGCTTACTTTTTATACTACTGCTGAATCAGTTATAATGCATTAATATTATGAACATCAGCTATGCTAATTATTTCCCATCTGCTTTTCTGCTGTTATCTCGGGACGCCAGTCCCGAGGTAAATAGCGTTCGTCAGCTCCAGTTTGTATCCAGCCTCTCACGGAGACTTTAATACAATTATTATTTGATTATTTTTAAACACGATAAAGAATCATATCTTATCTAATTCCACAACAGGGCTCCAAAAAAAAAAAAAAAAAAAAAAAAATCAATTAAGGAGCGATTGGCTCCTATAGGGGGAAAAAAACAGGCGCCAAATTTTTTTCATTTTTAACTCCTTCCATTCCTTTTCGTCCCGCAGCTCGCTAACAGTGTAGTCTGTGGAGCATTCTTCGCAATTTTGTGATCACGTGCATTTTTTATGCTTGTTACTGTCACCGTGTTTTCTAACAGTCTCTTTTTTGAAATGGTTAGTTCCTGCAATGAACTCCGTTTTCCCCGCTATTTCTTTGATATAAACTTTTGTAATGTATCTCGGGAAATGTAATGCAAATTTTAAAATCAAAGGGAGTAAACTTTTACTGTCGCCAATGGCGACCTTGACAGAAATTACACTCACAAATAAATTTATTTGGTCACAAATGCGACCATTTGTAGTCGCAGTTTGGAGCCCTGCACAAGGATGATGATTTATCGACTTTATAGACATTACATTTTTATCGTCTGTTAATGCTGAACTTCTGTAAAGCTGCTTTGAAACGATGTGTGTTGTGAAAGGCGCTATACAAATAAAATTGACTTGACTTGACTTAAATCGTAAGATTTAGGAATGTGTACGAAAAGGACCCACCTGCCGTACACAAACCTTCTTAGACTTGAGATCATAAAGGAACAAGGGAATCCAGATATGGGGCCTGAAGAATGTGTGCGGGAAGGACCAGCCTGCCACATCACAAACTTGTTCAGGCATGAATCGTAAGATTTTAGGAATGTGTACGGAAAGGACCAGCCTGCAGTACACAGACCATCTTAAACTTGAGATCAGAAATGAACTCAGGGGCATGAGAGCCCAGACATGGGGCCTGAAGAAAGACATAGGGCCTCAAGAATGTGTGCGGAAAGGACCAGCCTGCCGCATCACAAACTTGTTCAGGCATAAAAAGAGTTTAGCCAATAAAGTCTAAGACTGTGCACGGAAAGGAACTAGCCTGCCGCAACACAAACCCAACTGAAACTCCTACCCCCGGACCTAAGGGCCCGGGGTAGCTTGAACACCTAAACCATGAGAACACAGGAATGTGTGCGGAGAGGGCCAGCCTGCTGCATCACAAACTTGTAGAGACATGGGGTTGAGATGTTGACTCGAGGACGTAAGAGCCTGGAGTAGCGTGAACATCTAAACTATAGAACTTGATGAATGTGTGCGGAAAGGACCAGCCTGCCGCATCACAAACTTGCTGCAGAGGGACACCTCTGGTGGAGTGAACCCTGATACCTACTGGCGAAGCTTGACTGCGCGCCTCGTAGTACAGGGCAATAGCATCCCTCACCCAATGTGACAGAGTCGGTTTGGTAGCGGCCTCCTCTTTGTTGCGGCCCACAAAACAGACAAACAACTGCCCTGACTTACGCCACTGGCTAGTGCGGTGGACATAAGTCTGAAGGGCACAGACAGGACAGAGTCGGTGAAGTCTCTCTTGCTCCGGCGTTAAAAACGGCAGGGAGCAAAAGGCTTCCAGAGTGACAGGATGTACTGTCGAAAAAGGCACCATGGGGAGATAGGATAGCTTTTAGCCATGCCTGGGGCAAATTCTAAACAGGCCGGCAAAACAGACAGAGCCTGTAGATTCCCAACCCTCTTGAGAGAGGTAATTGCCATAAGAAAGACCATCTTTAGAGTCAGAAGTCTGTCAGATGCTGACTCTAGAGGTTCAAAGGGGGGTCTCAACTAGACCTTCCAGGACTATTGCCAAGTCCCAGGAAGGAGTCAGGGGGCCTCAACCGCATGGCTCCACGAATGAAGCGAGCGAGCAGAGGACATCTCCCTACAGGCGCCCCATCGATCAAGGCGTGGCAAGCCGAAATGGCAGCCACAGACCCTGAGAGTGGCGGGGCATATGCCTGCTGACAGTTTTCCTTGCAGAAAACCCAGAACTGAAACAATTTGGCAGTTAACTGGATCTGCATCATGTGAACTGCACCACTTTTCAAAGACACCCCACTTATTGGCATAAATTCTTCTTGTGGAAGGGGCCCTAGCACTAAGAATGGTCTCGATAACCTCAGGCGACAGCCCTGTGTTCCTCAGTTGGTACCCTTCAGGGGCCAAACATGAAGAATCCACAGTTCGGGAAGGGGATGAAGTATCAACCCCTGTGCCTGAGACAGAAGATCCTTCCTGATCGGAATCGCCCAAGGCGAGCCGTCGAGGAGGAGCATCAGTTCTGAGAACCAAGTCCTGTTTGGTCAATAAGGCGCTATCAGCAAGAGGCAAGACCCTTGGTGGCGAACTCTGGCTAAGGCCCCCGGGAGCAGAGAAACCGGGGAAATGCATACAGGCGCATTCTGGGCCATGTATGTGCCATTGCGTCCAGACCCAGGGGGGCTGGGTGACTCAGAGAGAAGTAGAGGGGACATTGCGCAGTCTCTTGAGAGGCGAAGAGGTCCACTTCTGCACTGTAAAATTTCTCCCAAATTTATTCCACTACCTCGGGGTGGAATTTCCACTCGCTCGTCGGCAGGTTATGTCTGGACAGAAAATCTGCTCCCACGTTTAGGCGTCCAGGGACATAGATAGCCCTGAGTAACAGGAGCTTGCCCTGGGCCCAAAGGAGAATCCGACGCATCAGAAGTACAGCTGACAAGAACATGGATCTCCCTGATGATTTATTTAAGAGGCTAACGCTGAATTGTCCGCCCGCACCAAGACATGGCAACCTCAGGAGGAGGTATTTCAGGGCCAGAAATACAGCCATCAACCCGAGACAGTGACTGTGACAACCGAGCTGACGACCCTCCTATCCCCTTAAGCTGGACGACCACTTAAGGCCGCTAGCCCGGCCATCAGGGAGGCGTCTGTTGTTAGCAACCTGCGACAACAAGACGCACCTAGTGTGGGACCCAAGGCAGAAAACCGGGGTCTGAACCACGTAGAAAGGGAACGAAGCCTGAAGCGCGTAACCCTTAATAGCCTAGGGGTTTTGGCCCTTGGAAGAAAAACCCCTGGCTTTTGAGCCACAACAACAACGGTCTCATGAGCAGAAGGTCCAGAGGGATCGCTGAGGACGTGGTCGCCCTGAGACCTGGAAATCGTTGATACTGATAACAGTGCAACCTTGGCCTAGCCTGACTTTGCTCAGGGTGATCTGAATGGAGTCAGTCCTAGTGGGAGACAGTTGTGCCCGCATTGTGATTGAACTCCATACGATGCCCCGATAGACAGTGTTCTGGGTGGGAGAGAGGACGCTTTTCTTGGCGTTGTGCCTCAACCCCAGCGAAACCGATGAGCTAAGACGATGCCCCTGTGCTGAACTGCCAGTTCCTGGAACTGCGCTAGGATCAGCCAGTCATCTAGACAATTCAGAATGCAGATGCCCCGGAGTCACAAGGAGCCAGCGCTACGTCATACATTGTGAATGTGTGGGTAAAAAGGGCTAGGCTGAATGAAAGAACCTGACACTGGAAGACTTCGCCCCCAGAAGCGAACAACAGGAACTTTCCATGTTGTGGCAGAACTTCTAAATGAAGTATAGAAGTGCGTCACAAGATCGATGGTGACCAGCCAAATGAGTTGTAGGGCTTGAGACATGACCGTCTTGATAGGCATCATCTAGGACTTGAACACCCATGGGCAGTTCAAGCTTTAGGATCTAAGCCAGACGCCACCCCTCACCCTCCATGGGAAACAGGAAGTATTTTGTGTAATAACCTAACTCTCTCTCTGGAAAGGGAACACATACCATGGCCCCTTTAACCAGGAGATTTGAGTTTTTATTTGCTATTCATAGCAGACATAAAAAGAAATCCGGTTTACGGTAGTGAGACCACGCCGTTGAAACACGGAAAGGCGGCGAGTGAATTAAATCCTGACACTCTTTTAAGACCCACAGCAAAGAAAAAAATATCTGGCAGAAGTTTCCACGCTGCCAGGTTCTCTGAAATGGGAACTAATTTCAGCACTTTCTGTTGAGGGGGTGTTGAGTGTTCCGTGTCTTGGACTAAGGCAGGAAGCAACGGTACACCCAACTTTTGTCGGAAAACCCTGTCACCCGAAACACCAAGGGTGGTGGGAGTGAAGGGTTTTCTTGAGGGTACGGGAGGGCCGAAGTGAATAAAACAAGCGCCCCTTCCCGAAGGGAACTACCCCCAAAAGGTTGGGTACAAGACCGTCAGTGTTTTTTCCTCTTGGAAATTATAGCCCTGAGGTCTTGCTTAGGGGGCTGCTGAGGACGACGAGCCTGTCCCCTATCTCTGCGAGGGGGAGCACGACTCGCCACGCTCTGTTTTTGAGCTTCCCTTCTAACGGCATCGGGGCGAGACCGGGTGGCCGACGTCCCCGCCCCCTGAGGCTTCCTCGTGGCTTTTTGCCTCCTGGAATCTGGAGATAACCGAATTCATGGCGTCTCCAAAGAGACCAGAAGGCGAGACCGGAGCATCGAGCAGGAACGCGGTCCCTGTCTCTGATGCCCGAAAGGTTAAGCCATAAATGTCTCTTTGTGCTGACTAAAGTGGACATAGACCGACCAATGGCGTGGGCTGACTGCTTGGTCGCACGGAGAGACAGATCTGTGGCTCGACGAAGCTCTAAAAATGCTTCTTCATCGAGCGTTTTACCCGCACTCAGGTCTTTCAGCAGATCAGCCTGGTAAGCCTGCAACACAGCCATGGTGTGCAGTGCTGCTCCAGCCTGACCTGCTGCTTGATAAGCCCTTCCCACTAACATGGAGGTAGTCCTGCATGGATTAGAGGGGAGGGCGGGGCTTTTTAGTGATGACGCCGAACCCGGCGAGAGATAGCCCGCAAGCGTCTCTTCAACCGGCGCCAACATCGAATAGCCTTTTGCGTCAGCGCCCACTGTAGTCGAATATAACGACGTCGAGGACACGTGAACGCGCGAGGTATAAGGTTTTCTCCATGAACGAGCGAGCTCGTCGTGGAGATCATTAAAGAAGGGAAGGGACTGATGAGGCGTTCCCTTCCCTCGGCCACCAGACAGAAATCTGTCCTCTAATTTGGAGTGTTTGGGGGTTTCTTGGTCGCGTGGCCAGTCTAATTGAAGCCTGGCCACTGCACGAGTGATCACGCCGAGCAACTCCTCAGAAGATTTAAAATCGCGTTTGGAGTGCTCTGACCCGGATAGCTCACACTCTGAACCAAAAGATATAATGTTCTCCGCGTGAACCGAAGAAGCGCCGGAGCGCACTTCGAGATCGCGTGAAGGACCGGCTGGATCTGGGGAGAGAGCGAGCGAAAGGGAAGAACCTGTCTCTCGCTCCTCAGCCAGATCCATGCGAGAGCCCCACGAATGAAGTGTGGGTGCTGGCTCGCGAAAGTAAGCGAGGCGAGCGCACAGCATTCCGACCGAAAGTAGGTCACAATGCGCGCACCCGCCTTGCCACAACGCGAGAGCAGCGTGCTCTTCCCCAAAACAAACAAAGCAAAACTCATGCGTGTCCTTGTCGGTCATAGACCGCTGGCAAGGAAACACGCAGCGTTTGCCTTTGTTCTCTGACATATTTGTCACTTCTCCTTATATATATATATCTCTCTCTTCTCTCTTTTTTTCCTTTTTAAAAAGAACAGAGAAAGAAGGAAGAAGGAAATTTCTGCGCACTGCCTAACAGTTTCTAACTCCTAACAAAGGGAAGAAAGAGGTTTTAGCAGGTTTGTGAGACACACAGTCATAGTATGCTCTGAAGAAAAATCATCTGACGACACTCTGGTGACGCCTCTATTTATAGCCTAGTCACAGGTGCATTCAATGATCTCACCAGCCGAGGCTATAAATTCCAGTCAATTTTCATTGACGTGTTACACACATATTCGAAGCTGCTCACAATAAGATTGTTCCCCCCCATAGCGCTTAGCAAAGCGCAGCATCATAGTGAAACTTTTTGTAAAGGGAACAATACTTATATACTTTTTAACTACAAATGTTTGCTTCCATACATCTCTGTGACGTGCGCTCATGAGAGGGATGATGTAAGCTTGTTGGTAAGGTCAGGTTTCACGTGGCGCAGTCAGGAAGTGGGTTATTGTTTACAAGAGAAACTTGCACAGACCACAGACCAAGTGCTGTTCACAAATCAAAACAGTCCAAAACAATATAAAAAATAATAATTTCCAAATAATAGCAATAATAATAATAAAAAAAACATTACTGCAGTAAATAACCATCCTTTGTTTCGGAGCAATGCTGTTGCATTATGTACTTGTGCTTTTTCTTTAGCAGAAATATATAGGCTTTATGACTGTCAGGAATTTAAGCCACACAAGTTGAGGTTAGTGAAACCAGGTGCGGTGAATTAGAAATCAGGTGATGAGGAGCGGAGCGCTGAGGGAGGTGCAGAGCATGAGGGAGGTGTGACAATGTCAATTCTGAACTCAGATATCGACCCTTTGTTTCATTCGATGGTCTGAAATCCTCAGGGTTAAATGTTCACTGTACACCCTCCAATATTTAAGAGAATGTAGGGGTTTACTGATATCCAGGTTCAGGGCGATAAGCCGGAGCTTCAATCGCTCATGATCATGTATAGGCAATCGATGAAACTTTAATATTTTTCCCGCCGTGCATCTTCTTAGGGGTTTCTGAAGGTTGAAGCATCCAGGATACACACCAAATTAAAATTTTGAACAAAACACTATACAAATCTACAGCAAAGACAATTAAACCTTTGTACAGCGCTCCTTCTCTTGTAAACAATGACGCTCTTCCTGCCTCCTCCTCAGGGTTTGGAGGGTTACTTTTAAAATATATTCCACTACAGATTACAGAATACATGCTGTAAAATGTAATTTGTAACATTTTCCATTAGATTACTCAAGGTCAGTAACATATTGTAAATACTTTGGATTACTTCTTCAGCACTGGTAGATTTTTTTTAACTTGTTTTGACTATAAATGTCAAAATAATGCCTGTTAAAAATACATTCTCTGAATGTATTGCAGTGTTGTTTCTAAAACAAGATTAATCAAACTGATCTTGTTTAAAGGATTTTTTTATATTTTACGTTAAAAAAAATACAAAAATGATCAAGAATACGATAATAGCAAAGGTCTTACTAGAAACAAAAAAATATGATCCAACATTAATTTTCTTAATAAAAAATATGATCGTGTCCGGTAACGTACATGTAAAATGGCTTGAAATAACATTTTGTCTTAGTGTAAAGCTGAAATTTACACAAGCTTTATTTCTATTTCTTCTGCTCCAACTTAGGCTACTTCTCTGTCTGCTCGTATGAATGTAACACATCATAATAAAGTGTTTCACCACTGTTCGAATGCACTTTAGATCAGTCCACCGGCTGCTCTTACTCACACGTTATACATTATTCAAGGACCCGAAAGTAGTCTCGGAACACATATGATTGCTTCGTGCTCAAGTCATGTGAATATGAATATATTGTGAATACTTGATATATCACTCAGCCCTAGAAAAAGCACTTTGATTAGGAAACAAAGAAAATCTAGTTTGATTAATGATGACAATCCCTTTAAAGAGGTTTCTAGTGAAGTGAGGAACATGTAGGCCTCCTCCTCTGCGTGTCACTCAAAGTGTTCTATCCTCCAGATGAGTAAATGCTCTTTGGCAGGGGTTAGATGGCTGTGCCCATGGTCATAGGTGGTGATCACTACTGTTTAAAGTTTATTAGCTGGAGTCTTGAGTCTGTCATACTTTGAGTGTCCTAAATCACTCTGATCAGGCCGTTTCTTCTCAAGCATGCTGCTGTCTATCTTTAAGGCTAAGGCACAGCACCGATCGGCTCTGATTGTATGTGACAGTTTCACATAACTCATGACATGCACTTTAGAGCTGTGGGCTTTTACAGTTACACACAGCTAACTGACACTGTCATGGGTCAGCTGGTTAGTGTGTCAGTTTGAGAGTGTCTAGGTACTGTATTAGTGTGTGAAAGAGAGAGAGAGAGAGAGAGCGAGAGAGAGAAAAAGAGAGAGAGAAAGATATAATTTCTGTCTCAAAATCTAGTTAATTGTCTAACTAGACAGAATTTTAGGTCAATAGCAGACAGCTAAATTAGTTCTAAATTCAAATTTGAAAAGCTCCAGTGAAAAAAATTATCCAAGATGGCTAACAGAGTTGAGAGAAATGTATAAATATACTTAAATTTAAAAACGTCTTGGTTATGTGAAGTGTGACCATGGTTCCCTGAGTGGGAATGAGACACTGCTTAGTCCCATTGGGACACGCCTTTATTGGCTGATGGCACTGAAGCGACACCCCTAGGGAGCTACATTACTGGCTTCATAAAGGCACTTGCTTTGTACCATTAATTCAGATATTCTGCATGAAGGCAGGAGTCTATACAGCTGCTAGAGAGTATGACCAGTTTACGCAGTGTCTCTTTCCCACACAGGGAACCTGGGTTACTCTTCACATAACTAAGACCTTATATTCCCCTTCGTAGGAACTCAAGCTGTTTAGTCATATTGGGAATGACATTCACGGCATCTGAAAATTAGCTGCCAATGTCTACGCCCATGTCCAGACAGTTTATATACCTAAATTTCCACTGGCCCATCCAGACCACGTAGGCTGGATGACCCTTGTATACAGACCCGTGGAGGAGGCGTCTGTCATCATAACTTTGCAGCAAGTTTTGCAGCATAACTATGCATCGGCCCCAATGGAATGACTGACATCAGGTGGTCCCGTTTCCATGGTAACAGAGTTCGGTAACACCCATGCATCACTTTGAAGAGACTGAACGCTTGTATCAGTGGTTGAATTCCCTTTGTGGAGTTCATCCAGCATTGAAAAGGTCTTGCATGCAACATGCCCAGGAGAATGACAGTGGAAGCCATGATCATGAGCCCCAAAAGCCTGTGAAATGTGAAATGACAGAATGCGAGCTGGAGACAGACACACCTGCATCGCCTGCGAATCTAGCTCCACCCCTAGAAACAGAGTCTGTTGCCTTGGCAATATGACACTCTTGTCCACTGTGGCATGGGTGGGTGTGGTCATGTGTCAGTCTGCGGGAGAGAGAGAGTGGTAAGGCTCGTCACCTGGTTCTTAATTATCTCTAACACCTGTCTTTCATTATAATGATGGTGGAGGAAGACTTAAATGGCACGCAAGATCTTCAGAGAGAGAGAGAGAGAGAGAGAGAGAGAGAGAGTGTGACCAGAAAGCCACAGCAGTCAGAATTGTTGGGAGTGTTACCTTTATGTTGAGAACGAAGGTTACTGTCGTATGTGTGTGTGTGTGTGTGTGTGTGTGTGTGTGTGTGTGTGTGTGTGGAAAAACTACAAATTAAAATAACTGACCTTGAATCTGCTTCACTGTCTCCTGACTCCTCCATTGCCTGAACAACGAGCTATTCTACAGTGGTGCCGAGAACTTTGGAGGCTTTGGAGGAGAACGCTGCTGTGGAATCTTCACTGCTGGGCGAAGTCTTCAAGACCCTCACCAGTATCCAGCAGTACCAACATCAGGCCCTCTTAGAGGTTTGCCGGAAGCAAGAACATCACTTCCAAGTCCTGCTCCAGGCATAAGCAGAGGACCGGCAGGTGCTGTCTTTGAGAAAACCACGGAGGTTTGCAGGTGGCCTCCCGATCAGTGTGCTGCCTGCCTGTTACCCTTGCTCTCCGGGGAGACGCAGCTGGTGGCAACAACTCCCCACTGCCAGCCTCCTGGATTTCAATCGCCTTAGGAAGGCCATCCAGCAACGGTTCGGTCAGCCCCCGGAGCAGAGTCGGCAGCTCTTCCACTCATTGAGCTTTGGAAAGGATGGCCACCTGTTCGCTTTTGCACAGCAGCTCCGTGAAGCCTGCCGGAAATGGCTGCTGGTGGGGGGAAGCCACGATGTTGTGGAAGTTGTCGATCTGGTGGTACTGGAGCATTTAATCTCCCAACTCCCCTGAGGTATGTTCGAGTGGGTCAAGTGCCACCGCCTGGCATCGTTGGAGGAAGCTGTCCAGCTGGCAGAGGACTACATGGTGGTGTACCCTGGAGTTAGCAAAGCAGTCTCTTCTCTCTCTTCACCCATTGGTATCTGGATCTCCAGCCCTTTAAATTCAAGGTGGTCCACAGGACGGGGGTGCAGATGGTTGTGGCTGACTTTCATTTTGGGAAAGTGCATGGTGCCAGTGCAAGTCTGAATGGATGGACACAAAATTGACATGCTTTGCCCCCAAAAGTGAATCTGAGAAAGCACCTGTGCTTTAGGGCAATCTGAACATGGAAATAAGCGTCCTTCAAATCTATTGTCACAGCAGAGGGAAGCCTTTGCTCCTCAACTACTGAGGCTGGTTGAAGGGAATTTAATAACATTTTTGCCTTTATTATACTCGGGTATAAAAGATGAGCACCCTAAGATGCCTTTGCAGCAGGACACTGACAGAAAAAACATTTTCCCTGGTGTTTTGAAGGTGGTAACATTTTTGAACATTGGGGGAAATGTTTATTTGGGAACACCACAATGGCCCCAGCATATACACTTGTGTTTGATGAACATTGAATTCTGTTATGCTCGACTTGAGACCCTTGGGGAATTTGGAATGTTAGTTTTTAGTGTTTGCTCCCCAGCGCAAGCTGTGACATGCCAATGATGGTGGGAATGAATGAGGACCCCGTCCTTCTGAGGGGGTGCAAAACTCTTGTCTGGCACCTTTTGCAGCTCTCTGGTGGAACATTGCGAAGATACTGAAAATGAATGCACCGGAGATGCAAAAGGCTTTTCTCTCTCTCCACAAGGAAGCATCTGCTGGAACGTGGCAGTGTGCTGGTTTAACAGTGCGAATCAGAAGCTCAGCACAGTTCTTTGACAGCCTCAGCATCCAGTCCAGTTCCATCGTCTAAATGCCTCATAAAATGGGCCTGGTAGGCTTGCAAATCCACCAGCATCTGCAAAGCCTAAACCGCATAGCCCGAAGCTTGGTAGGCCTTGCTCAGCAAGGACGATGTAAATTTGCATGACTTTGGGGGAAGAGTAGGCCTTGATTTCAATTTGGTTGAAGAAGAAGGAGAGAGATGGCAGCCAGCATCTATTCTATTGCCGGGTCTGAAGTATATCCATGGTCGGAAGCTTGACATTAGAGAAACACTTGGAATCCTGGCTGAATAAGTTTGATCCTAGGACTTCCAAAACCACTAAAAAGGAGAATAGTAATGATCCTCGCTTCAGTGTAAGTCGCTTGACACAAGCCAGACAAGATTGTGCACTGAAGAACAGAAAATCTGACTCGATGGCATGAAACAAGCACCTTTATGGAGCCGTGACGTAGCTTAAGCACCATCAGTCAAAAAAATGGTGGGATTGTATAAGGGCTTCAGACCATACAATGATAGTGATACACAGGGCATGCCCCAATGCAACTACGCAGCATGAGTTCCTACGAAGGGGAACTGAAATGTTGTGATTAAAAAAGTTTCAAGTGTATTGTATCATTAATTTTGCAATATGCTAACCTGCCAACACCAAACTTGATTGCTAACACTGATTAAAATGGGTGCTTTTTTTTGTGGCGATGTAGACTTTTGTTTTCACTTTTGTTGTTCCAAGATGGGTAGGATGCTGCATTAGAAGGTAGTTGCATATAGTCAGCTGACAGTGATGCAACTCTCTAGATTTTAAAACAGTCTTTGTATAGAGTCTTTGTAAGTTTGTATGTGTGAGTGTTTGAGAAGATCTTTGGGCCCATTTCACTCTTCTTAAAGTTCATCCCAGTAGTAATATTTATATGCTTTTGTGCTGAGATTTCCCCACTGGCTGCGATATGACAGGGATCCAAACAATACTCACACTGCTGTTTGACACATTCAAACATCTTCAGATGAAATAGTGGCTTGTGCGTTTTTGAAAATATTGTGTTGTCTCTTTTTTTGAGAGTTTGATAGTAAAACTAAGCTTGAGATTTTTCTCAAACAAGTTCATAACACCCTGCAGATGGCATAGACCTGAGCATTGAAGGTTGATTGACAGGGTGAACACTTGCTGTGAGGCTTCTCTGAGGGAAAGCATGCAGAGACTGCTTCCAGTTGTGTTCAGGATTGTTGTTATTGTCATTGTGCAAAATATGCATATTTCTGTCTATTTGGGTTATAGTAAAAGCTCATTTACATTTCTTTCTGAAATGATTGCAAAGTAAAAAAATCAACTAAAATTGAAGTTATTTATTCACTTTCATGCCGTTCGAAACTTGACTGATTTTCTTTATTGGCGCAACATAAAAGATAATTTTGATGGTAATTTGATCCAGTCTTGTTGGTTGAATTCATTACAATGACAGCACAAAGGGACTTATTTTTAAGCTTCTAAGTCTTCTGAAGGCATACAATCACATTCCATAATGAAAACACCACACAATAAGTAATTATTCACTTTCAAATCATTGATAAACAACAAGTATGGAAATCCAATATGACGGCAAACGTCATTGGTTCTTGCGTTTCTTGTGACCAAACACCATGACATCATAGAAAATATTATCATTAAATTATTTCCTTTTGCATTCCATAGAAGAAGGAAAATCCTAATGGTTAGGAATAACATGAAGGTGTGAAACGTTGAAAGAATTTTTCATTATGAAAAGTCTTGCCCTCCGGCATAGCAATCTGAAGTCTCCTTTGAACATCCACATAAACGGGTGCATCACATATGTTTGCAACACATGCAAGAACCAATGCGGTTTGGCATTATTGACTCACATAAAGCTATTGTATGTCTTCAAAAGACTTGGAAAAGTCATAAGCTTTTTAAGCAACATTAGGGTGAGTAAATGATTAATGTATTTTCATTTTTGTTTAAACTAATCCTTTAAGTATTTGCACAGCATAATAGTGTTGTTAAACAATAGTAAGAAATCTTATTTTTCCATTTCCTTTGTTCTCGCACATTTCCATAAACAACCCCCCACCCAGACATATAGAGACACACAGCACCTGTGTACACCCCAAGGGAAGAGAGCAGCATGAGAGGACCTAGAAGCACAGAGGAAGGGCGGATGGAGGGATGAAGAGAACAGAGGAATGTGAGACAGCATGGCTTCAGGGGTGAGAGAGAGATTTGTCTCTGTGTGCCACAGAGAAGGGTGGGTTGGAGAAGGGAGGAAAAAGACACCATATGGCCCCTGCCAGGGTTGGGTTTGGGGTGACAGGAAGAAGGAAGATTGAGAGGACAAGGCAGCAGGCAAAGGAGACGATGAGAGGGAACACTTCCTTCTGCAGTGTAGGGCAGAAAGACAGGGGCCGAGGGCCAGACAGGGTCCACTGACTGGCACCAGATCTGATTGTATTCAAGGCAGAAATGCCAAACAGTGACAGGTGCCAGCACTGTAAGTGCAGAAAGGAAAGAGAGGGAGAAAAGACCAGATGATAAGAGGAAGAATGTGAGGGAGGAGAAAAATGAGGATGGCGGAACTTGTGTTTGATTGTTGCATGTAACATATGGTGGCTCCAAAATGTAGTTTGGGTGGCTCAAAACATCACCAAGGTGGGAATATATGACATTTCTATTTCTGGATCTGTGGTGTGCTGATGTATTAAGAAGTTTCAGATGTCCTAGCAGAGTAACCAGAGGAGTAGTTCACACATGAAAAAATTATCATATTAACTGTGAACACATACCTCTAACATTTGTCAATCAGAAAATGCTTTTTGTAAAATGTTTTGCTTGACAGTTGTGCTGTCAGGTTATATATATACACTGTATGTGTATTTACAAATTTTTACAATGGCATTTGTAACTATGGCTTAAGTGTGACAATGTTTTTTTATGCCACTATGTATGAAATTCACAATGAAGCATGCATTGTTTTAAAGGTTTACATTCATTGCATGTGCCAGATGGTTTATCTTATTTATCTCTGTCGGGAACATGATAGCTTGAGCTTGTTTGTTTCTTCAAGTGCACCAACACACTGTGTACGTGCTTGCAAGCATAGATGAGGAATTATGTGTGAGTTTGTGCAAATGGGGAAGCCGGAGAGAAGGAGTGTTCAGAAGAGCATTTGCGTGCATGATCCTGTAAGGCTGGGGCTCAGGAGGCCTGCAGCTGCATCAACCAGGTGCCACATGGCACTCGTGCTTTGGCCTTGGTGGCTACATCCCTGTAGGTGGTCCTAGTCAAGAGACTCTCATGGCTTATCAATAAATACTCACAAACGCATAATTTCAGCTTCAATATCTGTAATGCGAAGACATGAAATTAATATGTCAACTGAAAATAAATTCTGATGAAACCATGAAATCATATTTCTATGTTTTAGGATTTAAACACACTTGACACTTTGCACTATGCATTGTAAATGCAGCTATAATTTAGACCAAACACAATTCAATATGTGAATAGATGTATGAAAGAAGACCAATCACAATTCATTATGCCACTATTATGATGGCACTATTGCTGTCGGCTACATTTTGAATGCAAACATTTGTACAATGTAAGTAAATACATACAGTATGCATATACATAAATACATCTGTGTATGAAATACACTCATTGAGATCTTTATTAGGAACACTAATGGTCCTAATAAAGTGCCCGATGTGGTCTTCTGCTATTGTAGTCCATCCACCTCAAGGTTCGACATGTTGTGCATTCTGAGATGCTATTCTGCTCACTACAATTGTACAGAGTAATTATCTGAGTTACTGTATCGACTTTCTGTCAGCTCGAACCAGTATGGCCATTTTCCATTGATCTCTCTCTCTCTCTCTCTCTCTCTCTCTCTCTCTCTCTCTCTCTCTCTCTCTCTCATCAACAAGTTGTTTCAGTCCGCAGAACTACCGCTCACTGGATGTTTTTTGTTTAAGGGACCAGTCTGAGTAAACTTTCAAGACTGTTGTGCGAGGAAAATCCCAAGAGATCAGCAGTTACAGAAATACTCTAACCAGCCCATCTGGCACCAACAATCATGCCACAGCCGAAATTACTGAGATTAAATTTTTAACCCATTCTGATGGTTGATGTGAAAATTAACTGAAGTTCCTGACCTGTATCTAAACGGTTTTATGCATTGCACTGCTACCACACAATTGGCTGATTAGATAATCGCATGAATAAGTACAGGTGGTCCTAATAAAGTTCTCAGTGAGTGTATACATATGCTTTCGCATACATACACATACACACACACATATATATATATATATTACTGTATACACTACTGGTCAAAATTTTTTAAACACTTGACTGAAATGTTTCTCATGATCTTAAAAATCTTTTGATCTGAAGGCGTATGCTTAATTGTTTGAAATTATTTTTGTAGAAAAAAATATAATTGTGCCACCATATTCATTTATTTCATTATAAAACTAAAATGTAATTCTTTTTTTTTTTTTAATTGATGACTTGGACCAAATAATAAAGAAAAGCAGCCAATAAGTTCCCAACATAGATGGGAACTCCTTCAATACTGTTTAAAAAGCATCCCAGTGTGTTTCCTCAAGAAGTTGCTTGAGAAAGTGTCAGAGTCTGCAAATTCTAGGCAAAGGATGACTACTATGAAGATAGTAAAATATAACACAGTTTTGATTTATTTTGGATTTTGTTTAGTTACAAGATAATTCCCATAGTTCTATTAATGTTATTCCATAGTTTTGATGACTTTACTATTATTCTAAAATGTGAAAAAAAAAGAAAATATAATAAAGAATACGTTTTTCAAATCAGTTGACCAGTAGTGTGTGTGTGTATGTGTGTGTGTGTGTGTGTGTATATATATATACATACACGCATAGCAAATTAATTTCTGAATTAATTGGAGAAGTTCATAGTTTGTGTATGTGAAATGTCAATACAGTGGTACCTTGAAAACACTGTAAAAATTAAATGATGCATAGTCCAGAAACAAAAGAAAAAAATACTCTTACCTAGTAATTATAACTCTTTAGAACAAAGCATGCAGATTTGTACTTGAAGACACATTGAAAATAAACATGCACTGGTAATTTATACATAAGCAGATTAGTTACTCTAGATTTGCAGACGTTTATGCATGGTAACGTAACCTAACTCGACTGGATTTGATAATGCACTTAAGCATCTGCATAGTGAACATTCCACAGTACAAGAGTGATTGACAGTTGTATCGCTAGGCCAATGGTTTCTTTGTATCTTCGTTCTTTCTTTCTTCTTTTTTATGTGCGGGTTAATTTTAGAGCCATCTAATTCAAAACAGGGATCCTCAATTATGCAATATGTCATTTACATATGCTAATTAGTATCATATTAATTATCTTTAAATTGGGTAATTAGGCAATCTCAATTAAGACATTGTTCATTACACTAAATGCACAGGAAAGGTATTTGAAGTTTTTTTTTTCTGCCCTCCCAGTGCCTCATCTCCCTTCATGAGTGTGTAAGTGTGTATGAGTGTGTGTGTGTTTGAGAGAGGAGCTCGACTGGGCTCGCTGCCATATCTGAATCGGGCCTTGCCAACATGGCGCGTTTAATAATTTAGCCGTCCCACATCATATAAGGGATGCACCCACAGCTTTCATGATTACCAAGCATATGGTTTTGTAATGAAGCTGCTGCTTGTAAAATAGTAATGACTGCAGAGACAGAGAGAGAGAGAGAGAGAGAGAGAACAGCTTCTTTATTTCATTTTAGCCATGCAGAGAATGCATTATGTCTTATTTGTATTTTGTGTGTAGTGAAGCAGTCATTGAGAAGATCCTGTTTGTTTTGCTATAAATGACTAAAGGCCAGCAAAATGCTGGCAGGGATTCAGGGGTTCTAGAGCCGCTACAGAAACTGGGAGGATGTTGGGAGGGTTTCTCCGCCTCTGCATTGTCAGTCTGCAGAAATCGGGAAGACAATAGGACTTTATTGCAAGTTTAAGCACTTGATTATGTAGTTGAATTTGATAAGGAGGCTAAACTAATGGTGAGTTGAAGCTTGGCCAGATTATGCTAATATACCTGGTTTTTGTCTGTGTACAAAGGGAAAAACAGGGATGTACTTAAACCACCAAAAGAGACTTTATCCAAATCAAGCAAGCTGTTTTAGTACCATTACTTTTACATATTTTCTTGATTTTTTTATTTATTTTTATTTTGTATTTTCTATTGTCAGTGATGTGATGCACAACAGGGGATTGATTGGTTAATGTGACAGGTCAGCAGCTTTGCATTTCCTGAAGGGAACATAATACAGAATTGTTTCAGGTATTTCCGACCCACTAGCTCTGTGTGGAAGATGAGGCCACATCAGGATGTCCATCTCTACTAGCTTCCTCTGAAAGATGGATGTAAAAAACATACATTTCTTGACCTCTTTTGAAATATTAACACATATGCACCAACATACACAGTACAGCATTCTAGGCTGTATTAAACATTTTTGAGCAGATGCTCATGCTAAATAATTTACTGGTACTGCCCTCAAATTGTGCACATAATATCTGGTATATACAGTCAAATATTCTGGGCCAAGCATGAATCTCAATGATTGCCTAAAGGGAAAGGATAAATAAATAACAATGCTGCAATTGTGATGTGCAGCCTGGAGAATTTATTATATAAATCCAAGATTTGATTTCTTCTCCATCAGAGGGTGAAACTCAGGGCAGTGTGTGGCACGCGTCTCCCTGGCCCCATGTGGAAGACAATAAACTTCACAGCTGTACTTACTCCCACTGAACTTGTGGTCATATACACAGCAAGCCCTATTCCAAAAAGGTGTAAGCTTCCTGCTGTCTGCTGCCTTCTAATTGTTTGTTCAAACTGGACACGTTCTGCACTATTTTTTAAATTTTTTTACTGGGTAAACATGTGCTTGAGGGACACTTTTAACCATTGTGCAGCATCTCAGTGTTTTTGCATATCAAATTAAAAGAACTTGAACTGAACATTAAAAAAGGATCAAGACATGCATTCTGTTCCAATTGTTTCTCTGCGTCTGCCCTCCCACCGCCTTCCCCTTTTGAACAGTCTCTAAGGCAGCATACTAACCATCAGCGCACCTTATTAGCGCCTGATTTGGAACATTGTACTGTAAATTGGAAACAGCTCTGTATGCCACACAAATAGCACTCCTTACCAGAGAATCAATTCATTTGATGCTATTCATCATCAATTCATTAATTTGATGCAAGCATGTTGCTAAGCTAATATTGGATACTCTAAGCATAAAAAATACTTAGCTCACACAAATATTGGTTTCACAACGCAGGACAGGTATTTTAGAGCTTCTTGTACAGAATGCATACACACAAACGTTTCAGAGGTTTTTCTACTTTTTAAAGAATGAATGTGACGGGGTTTGCAGGTTAGTGTATTAAACTTATTTAACTGAATGATTAGAAATAATTATACAATTTCTCTGTATGTATCTTTGAAAAGGTTTCATTCAAGCTGTGGGGAAGTACTTTTGTGTGGCTGACAGCAAATTTCCATAATCAGCTAATGTCACATAATCCTCATGAAATCATGTAATATGTTAACTTAGTTCTAAATTAACATTTCTTTTTGTTAGAACTGTTAAAATGGTTGTGCTACTTAATGAAGTGTGGAAATCATAATGTAGTGTCTTTTTCCAGCTGAGGTATTGAGGACATTTGCATTACATTTGCAAGTCAAATTTCTGTTTTAAAAATAAACAAAAATAAACATATTTCTCAAAATATTGTTCTGAGTTGAAGGCTATTTGATGCACTTCTGTTTTGAAAGAATAAAACAAACTTGATCTAACCGAGACAGAGAGAGGAGTGAACAACCCAGATGTACAACAACAAGAATACAAGTACATCCGAGTGAATTCAAGTCAAGTCAAGTCAAGTCAATTTTATTTGTATAGCGCCTTTCACAACACACATCGTTTCAAAGCAGCTTTACAGAAGTTCAGCATTAACAGACGATAAAAATGTAATGTCTATAAAGTCGATAAATCATCATCCTTGTGCAGGGCTCCAAACTGCGACTAAAAATGGTCGCATTTGTGACCAAATAAATTTATTTGTGAGTGTAATTTCTGTCAAGGTCGCCATTGGCGACAGTAAAAGTTTACTCCCTTTGATTTTAAAATTTGCATTACATTTCCCGAGATACATTACAAAAGTTTATATCAAAGAAATAGCGGGGAAAACGGAGTTCATTGCAGGAACTAACCATTTCAAAAAAGAGACTGTTAGAAAACACGGTGACAGTAACAAGCATAAAAAATGCACGTGATCACAAAATTGCGAAGAATGCTCCACAGACTACACTGTTAGCGAGCTGCGGGACGAAAAGGAATGGAAGGAGTTAAAAATGAAAAAAATTTGGCGCCTGTTTTTTTCCCCCTATAGGAGCCAATCGCTCCTTTAATTGATTTTTTTTTGTTTTTTGTTTGGAGCCCTGTTGTGGAATTAGATAAGATATGATTCTTTATCGTGTTTAAAAATAATCAAATAATAATTGTATTAATAACCCCAGTGAGCAAGCCGAAGGCGACTGTGGCAAGGAACACAAAACTCCAAAAGATGATGGTTAATGGAGAAAAATAACCTTGGGAGAAACCAGACTCACTGTGGGGGCCAGTTCCCCTCTGGCTAACATCATGAATAATGTAAATAAGAATTATTTATAGTTAAAAAACATGATTTAAAAAATTATTAAACTTATTAAGTGCTAAGGGTCAGTATTTAGACAGTGATTGTGTTTGAACTGCAAGATTAGTGACCAGTGTCTTTGAAGTCCATCCTTGATTAAATTCCAGAAGTTCACTTAGATGCAATTGTCCTTGTTTGGCTGATGAAGGCTTTTGTTGGCAATAGTTAGTCTATGTATCCCATTTCAAGATCGTAGTCCATGGTGATGGGGCATCTGAAGTCTCCGTGAGAGGCTGGATACAAACTGGAGCTGACGAACGCTATTTACCTCGGGACTGGCGTCCCGAGATAACAGCAGAAAAGCAGATGGGAAATAATTAGCATAGCTGATGTTCATAATATTAATGCATTATAACTGATTCAGCAGTAGTATAAAAAGTAAGCATTATGTGAATGCTTGGTTAAAGAGATGCGTCTTTAATCTAGTTTTAAACTGGGACAGCGAGTCTGAGCCTCGAACAATATCAGGAAGGCTATTCCAGAGTTTAGGAGCTAAATGTGAGAACGCCCTCCCTCCATTAGTGGACTTAGATATCCTAGGTATGACCAGAAGCCTTGAATTTAGTGATCTTAAAGAGCGCGATGGATTGTATGGCGATAGAAGATCCGTTAAATACACCGGAGATAAACCATTTAGGGCTTTATAGGTCAGTAGTAATACTTTGTAATTGATACGGAACTTAATAGGTAGCCAGTGTAGAGATGTTAAAATCGGTGTTATATGATCATATTTTCTTGACCTAGTAAGAACTCTAGCGGCTGCATTTTGGAATAACTGTAGCTTGTTTATTGAGGATGCAGGGCAACCAGCTAATAAAGCATTACAGTAATCTAGTCTCGAGGTCATGAATGCATGAACTAACTTTTCTGCATCAGAAACAGATAGCATGTTACGTAGCTTAGCAATGTTTCTAAGGTGGAAAAAGGCTGTTCTCGTAACAGATGAAATATGATTATCGAAAGTCAAGTTGCGGTCTAGTATAACACCCAGGTCTTTTACTGTAGTGGATAATGTAACAGGACATCCTTCTAAATTAAAGTTGTATTGTAAGGGATTTTGTGGGTAGTTTTTTTGGACCAATAAGTAATACCTCCGTTTTATCGGAATTTAATAACAGGAAATTACACGTCATCCAGCATTTTATATCTTTAAGACACTCTGTCAAGTTAGATAAGTTAGTGTTTTCATCTGGTCGTGATGAGATATATAATTGAGTGTCAGCAGCATAACAGTGGAAATTAATTCCATGTTTTCTTATAATTTTACCAAGTGGCAGCATATATATTGAGAATAATAGAGGGCCTAACACAGATCCTTGTGGCACTCCATAGTCTACTGACGTTATTTTTGATTTTTCCCCATTTAAACAGACAAAATGGTAACGGTCTGATAAGTACGATCTAAACCAGCTTAATGCCTGTCCCTGAACACCAGTGTAGTTTTGTAGTCGATCCAAGAGTATTTTATGATCTATAGTGTCGAACGCAGCGCTAAGATCGAGTAGAACTAATATTGAGATGCAGCCTTGGTCAGAAGCCAAAAGTAAATCATTTGTAATTTTAACTAGCGCAGTTTCTGTGCTATGATGCGGTCTGAATCCTGACTGAAATTTTTCATAGATATCATTTTCTTGCAAGAAAGAGCACAATTGAGCGGACACAACTTTTTCTAATATTTTAGACATAAATGGAAGATTTGAGATGGGTCTGTAATTTGCTAGGTTATTTGGATCTAATTGTGGTTTCTTAATCAGAGGTTTTATAACTGCCAGCATAAATATTCTTGGAACATGACCTAAAAATAAAGACGAGTTAATAATATTGAGAAGAGGCTCTTCCACTACAGGTAACACTTCTTTCAGTAGTTTAGTGGGTATTGGATCTAGTAAACATGTTGTTGGTTTAGATGCAATGATAAGTTTATTTAGCTCTTCCTGTCCTATAGTTGTAAAGCGGTGTAGTTGTTCTTGAGGGGCGATAATTGAGGGTGAGTCATAAGACACCATAAAAGATTGTACATTAACAGTTGTGTTTACAATTGTGTTTCTGATGTTTTCTATTTTCTCAGTGAAGAAATTCATAAAATCATTACTACTAAACTGTAACGGAATATTTTGCTCAGGTGATCTCTGTTTATTTGTTAGTCTAGCCACGGTGTTAAATAAGAACCTTGGATTATTTTGGTTATTTTCTATTAGTTTGCGGAGGTGCTCAGCCCTGGCTGTTTTTAGAGCCTTTTTGTAACGTGACATACTGTCTTTCCACGCGATTCTAAAGACCTCTAAATTAGTTTGTTTCCATTTACGCTCTAAGTTACGAGTTTCTCTCTTGATAGAATTCAATTAAATTCACGTTGCCTCATTGGTATGACAAAAGTACATTTTGTATTTCCAAAGCATTAAAAGAACATAGAAAGTTAAGAACAGTTAAACAGTAGAATTAGTGATTGGACAAGCAATATAAAAGGAAAAACGTTGAAAATCATTAAAAAAAACATAATAAATAATGATTATGATACAGAAATTATGTAACAAGTTAACTTCAACTAATGAACTATAGAAACTCAAATAAACATGATCTACATCCAAGTGTAGGGTTTGCTGTGTGTGTGTGTGTGTGTGTGTGTGTGTGTGTGTGTGTTTCTTAATTTCACATCAGTCACTGTGCTCAGGTAGTCTGCCACAGTGTACTCTCCATTTAGTGCCAAACAACATTCTAATTTGTGTTGATTTTTAATGGTATTTGTCCACAGGGTGATGTATTTGTCTTTTTCTGTGTCTATAATTTGGTTGGTCCAAAGTTTGAAGAATACATTATTTAAAAATAGTCAGTTGTAACAATACAAATGCCTTTACTGTAAATGTTCAATTATTTTCAATCAATTTAATGCATCCTCTGTGAAAAATCACAATATATTTAGATAATCATCGGGAAAATATCAGATTATTGATGCATAAAAAAAAGGCATCGATCCCAAGCCTAGTAGAAATCATGGTTTTTGGCAGAAACCATAATTTTACTATTGTAATGTTGTAACCATAAGTAGTAACTACGACTGTAGTGATCATGTTTTTTGGCAAAAACCATGGTTTTACCACAGCAATACTGGAATATCTATATAGTAACCATGGTTCACTTTAAGGGATGTTGTTTTTTTTTTTTTTTTTTTTACAAATTTTTCAGGAAATGAGATGAGGTAGGAAAAACGAATGTAAGAAATACCTGAAGGATGAAATACTGGGGAGTAGAGAATAAGAAAAGGACAGTGATATGTAAATAATCGAGAGAGGGACTTTCCCTTCACCAGGGAATAGAGAGAAAATATGCTGTATAAAAGATGAGAGGTTCAGTTACAAAAATGGACAGGAAAAGTTAATTGGCTTTGCATTCCTCTCTATGTGCATAGGTTGCCTAGGTGACTGTAACTAGAGATGATAAATTATTGGATATTGCATGAATGCCAATGTCAGGGGTTAGATTACCACAACAATAGAAGGTGTGTTATGCCGTCCACAAGGGGGAGCTGTGGTATTCCATTCAACACATTTATTGGGAGAGAACCATGCCCATTTTGTGTGTCTGTAATCAATATTTTAGCATCTGATTTTAACAAACATTCCTAAAAGTACTAATTTTATGAAAGACCCTGATGATATCAGAACACTTGCCTTGTTGGGTTTTTTCTAAGACCTTTCTTTTATTAGACCCCCCCTCACCCAGGAACATGGGATGATGCAATCACAAGTTTCTCTCCACACACTGTTCTCCTGTCAGTCATTCTAACTAGGATCTTGGCTTCATTCCTTCTATAAATAACAGGCTTCATACTGGTGTGCTCATCTGGGAGAGGGTGGAGCGACTTTTATCTCAGATTTCTCATCTCTATCTGGTCTCATCTGGTTGGAATCTCAATAAATTGAGGCCTTACTGTGAAGAGACAAATATATTCTTCTTTTAGACATGCTATACATGACCAGTTTTCATACCATGTGATAATAGGGTGAGTAAAAGGAGTCTGTCTGTGCGAAGTAAACCACTGGGCGAGACTTCTTTGCGCAACTGAGGTTGTGATGGTGTATTGTTGTGATTTTTTTTTTTTTAAAAACAGTCTGTGACCAGGGCTGTAGAGGGGCACTAACCCTCTAATATTTAGATTAGTGGTAGGCTGATTGCGGTGAGGCAATCATCATCACAAAGCATGGGATACCAGAAAGGACAAGTATTCTCTGGTCCTGGACAAGAGTCAGCTCTCCTGAAGACAAGCAGCATTGCTGGAATAGAAGAGTGATGCCTTCCCTCATCACGCAAAATAGATCAGGTGATGTGCGACCTGCAGCAGTCGGTAGATAGCTTAGAAGCGTCGTTCCGTCTGCCTCCATTGCTTGAGGACTCCATCCAAACAACCGCACCAGTCCTAACTCTCTGCAGTCCTACCTCTAGAAATGTGCCTAAGGTACATATATATGACGGTAATGGTAACTGAAAAAATGGCCTATCTTAGGCAGTTTGAAATGATTGCCAAAGCAGCCAGGTGGTATGACACTGACCGACCGGTTCACTTGGTGACGGCCTTGGATGGGGAAGCACTTTGATGGTGAGATTGAATGGGGTCAGTTAGTGGTGGTATTAGAGAGAAGGTTTGGTGAAAAAGTTTTCAAAGAATTTACACCAGAATGAGTGGAGGTGTGGCGAGATGTGTGGCGTTTGGGTCCTCTGGCTGTTGACATAGAGGACATGACTGGAGCCACATATTGAGAGCTACCTTCAAGTGTGAGGGATAGCCTAGCACTTGACTGTTTTCTATAGGCATTGTGCCCTTTGCAACTACAACAAGTCCGCCTACGAAATCCTCACAGCTTGGTAATAATAACAGTAATAATAGTAAATGAGGCCATTTTGGGAGAGGCTGTTCAGCAGGTACCAGTCAGAATGGCTGTTGGCTGGTTGGAAGAAAGAAGTGAAGAGGAAGAATCCGCCATCAGGGCAGCTTGGGAAGCAGTGTGTCATTTTTGCAAGCGCCTTGGCCATCTTATGGCACAGTGTAGAAAGAGAAAGAAAGCAGTTGGGACCCAGATGCAGGAAAACTCCATTGGGCTGGCGTGATGGAGGTGCCACAAGCTCAAGTCAAAACAGTCTCCGACAGTGTAAAGGTGGGATGACTGGGGCGGTCTGGGCAGTTGGTGGTAGAGTGCAGACTAGATGGACAACCCATAAAAGCTCTGATGGACACTGGCACTAGCATCAGCCTGATAAGACCTGATTAAGTTCCAATCAGTGCAACGTTTCAATACACAGTGCTGTCATGGGTCAGACAGAGAAAATAGAAGGTAAACAAAAAATGTGCCTATAGCTGGGCCCCATGACTATAGAAAAATGGTTTTATGTTGCTCCTGCATCGGATGATTGCATATTGGGCTTCGATGCCTTGGCAGCCCTGAAAGCAGTGGTGCTGCCTGCAGAGGGCTGTGTGACAATGGCTGAGCATGGGTAGAGGCCCTTGAATATAGGCACATGTCTAAAACAGTGGCGGTGACACAGAGACTTCTCAGCTAAGACTTCAAATGCAGCAACACTTTAGAAGAGGCCCAACCGCTACACCTGTGTCTTCATCTGAGTTTTGATCAAGGTGAATGGGGCGGGGTACACCAAGATCTGGTGGTGGCATTAACTGCCCTATTTGAGAGCAGCAGTGTGGGCATTAGGCAAGTGGACTTTTAAAGTTACACTCACTTCTGTTTGAGTTCAGAGCTCTGTTTGCAGTAAGGGATGAAGTCTGCCATCACACCCTGTTGCACCACATTGACACGGGTGACAGTACCCCTATTAAACATCGTATCCGTCGCCTTCCCTTGACGTTGCAAAAAGAAGCAGAGTTGAAGATAGCAGAAATGGCAAACTCGGGAGTAATCCAGCCATCATCCAACCGTAATCCAGCCCATGGATATCGCTGGTGGTACTAATAATAAAGAAAGATGGAACTTTTCAATTCTGTATGGATTATCACCAATTGAACTCGGTAACAATGAAGGACTCCATATCTCTTTGGAAGCACTTCAAAGTGAGGACTGACCACTCCTCTCTGCAGTGAATGTTGTTTTTTAAGCAACCAAAAGGTCAGTTGGTGATATGGCTGGAGTTATTACAAGCCTTTAGCTTCACTGCAGAGTATAGATCAGGGAAAACCAACCTGACAGTTTATCTTGGTGGCCATGTGTATCAGAGGACTGTCTCCATTGTTCAGCCTCAGAGAAAAAGGAAGAGTTTCAGCTGAGGGTGAGAGTGACAAACATTTCCCTGGAGAATGACAATTGGACAGTAGAAGAGCTGAGAAAGGAACAACAGCAGGACCCACATATCGCTGCAGTAATTACATGGCTAGCGAGTGGGCGCTGTCCTGATCATGTTGTGTTGGCACCTCACAGCACTACCACCAAGAACCTTGAGGCAATGTGGGAGACCCTCCTACTCCATGAAGGAGTTCTCTACCGCTGTCAGTACAGCGCTAGTAAAATGACAGAGGAACTACAGCTTGTGCCCAGCTGCAAGCTCCATAGTGACCAGGGCCGTAATTTCGAATAACTGTTGACCAATTAACATTGTGACAGGTTGGGAATTTACAAGACCCAAACAACCCCCTTGCACCCGCAAAGTGATGGTTTGGTTGAATGGTTAAACTATATGTTAACTACCCAGCTCGTTGTGTTGACCATCCATCATCTGCAGGAGTGGAACCAGCACATTTAACTTCTTCTCTTTGCCTATTGCACTGTGGTACAGGAGTCAACTGGATGCACCCCAGCTGCACTGATGCTGGGGAGGGAATTGCGCATGCTGGTGGAATTGACATAGGGCCGGCCTCCGGACCGCACACTTCAAAATGTCCTGACTCAGATTATGTTAGGGCCCTACAGCACAGGATGGAGGTAGTACACTAGATTTTGAGAGAACACATGAGGCAAGGTTGTGTGCTTCAGAAATGAAATTATGATTTATGGCAAATGGGCAGGGGGTTTCAAGTTGGTGAATGAGTTTGGGTCTACAGCTCCCTCCAGTATTCATGATGCATTGCATATTTTTTTAAAGAATCATTGTCAGAAATGTGGAAATAAAGGGTATAATAAGAGGTAAACAGATGGAGATCAGCAGGACTTCAGCGATGGTCCATCAAGTTCATCATGATCCACTGACCATCATTACGGAACAGAATTGCAGAGTTGAGGTCCTGCAGTTTCATACTTTCATGCTTTCATGCTGGTAACCTATGGGCCATTAAGAAATTAACGACACATTGTTCTCACACTCTCTGAAAGAATTTTAATGCAAGCATTACATTTTGTTTAGCATGGAGAGTTCATGGTCCAGCATGTGGGTTCCAGCAAAGCTCTGGCGTAACGGACCAGCAAGCAATTTGTTCTTCAACACTGCTCATATCACAGAAGAGATTAATGTGTGTGTGCGTGTGTATGTGTGTATGTGTGTGTGTGTGTGTGTGTGTGTGTGTGTGTGTGTGTGTTACTGGTGTCAGCCAGCATTGCCAGTGCCAGTCCCACAGTGTCTGCTCGTCTGTGGACATGGCTTATTTTGCATGGCAACTCACAAGCCACACTTCACAGGGACTTCATAATAACACCCCCTGCCGAGGTGACAGCCTGATTGGATTTCTGAAGGAGTCACTTGCATGCATTTGCATACTAATTGACAAATGTTTTTTTTTTAGGCTCCCCTTCTTCCTTGACTCTCCCCATTCTTGAACTCTCATTAAATTGTGGAAGCATCATCCATCCATGACACACAAACTCCCCATTTTAAAAAAACGATTCAACCAACATATTCAAACTTTTTTATTTTTTCCTGAAATGCAATTTTGGTTCCACAAGGAGAACACATACATAAATTGTGAATGTGTGTGTGTTTTATGACTAAAAAGAGTAAAAGAGGATTTCTTTCGTTGCTCAGAGATAAGAGCTACTCCAGCTGAGAACACGTCAAGTCGGCAAAATAAGCCTCCCAAGAGAGCAGACACCAGGCAAGGCAGAAACAGTAGAGGCAGATGTGTCCCACTATAACGCAGTATATTTAGGACACACACACTCCCAAATGCCCTCTGCCCTTCATTACAGACTCACACGCACACACACTCAAACACACCCATGTTCCCCTCCCACATACCAGCACACGCAAAATTGAAGTGGATGTCGACAGATGCTGCTCTTGCAGCCCGTGTTACTGAGGCGGTTGTTATTTTTTTTTACTCCTACACACATGTAGCTTTGCCACCATTTTAATTATATGGTATAAATAGAGCTCAAAGTCTCTGTTGGATGCAACCTATTGGAAGGAGACCACACAGAATCAAATTACAGGATTGTTTGTGCAAGTGCCAGTGTTATATACAAATGTCTCAATGCGTCAAGTGGCAGAGAAAAGCTGTGTTGGTGGAGTGCCAACGTCTTTCATAGCATTAGACTGTGAAACAAAGCGGCTCGAGTCAGGTGTGCAACACAGTGCGAAATTAACTAATTTTACCTCATGCGCAGGGATAAAAAAAATTCTGCAAACTAATGATTTGATTTATGAATTTAATTAGTGTAATACATATTGCTCTGGCTTCTGCCCCGCTGATCTCCTACAGAACTAAGGTAAAAAGATTCTCTCGCCCAACTGACCAGTTAAAACAAGTCTCTGGGTTATAGAGCTGAGACACTGGAATAAAATATGGATAGATACATGCCCTCTTGTTTCTGAAGGAGCTGTTTCAAAGGCACCGAAGGCAACTGAAATGTTCATGAGGACAGCGCACTTTACTGACATACCTTGGCTTGACTTTCTCTACCGAACAAACAAAGTAGCACTCGTATCAGGAAGCTGCTAATGTGCAGATAACATACTCGTAAAAGCATGCTTGATGATCTAAGTAATATAATTCCGATTGATGAATAAACAATCTTAGCATAAAAGCATGATAATATGTTTATCAAAATGAAACATAAAATCATGCTTTTATGGGTAGATGATATGAAATAATTTAGGGAAGTTGACTTGCCCTGCGGTGTGACTTGTTATAACCTAAAACTATTTTAAACAGCTTTGTGTATATTCTTTTATAATGTTTATGCTGCATATAGTTCATATGAGCTCAAACTAAATTGAGAGACTTCATGGAGTATTTAAACTTTTAAAAATGTATTTGTCACACTGCAGGACATGTGAAGGCAATAATTTGATTAAACTTGTATTTTTATTTTATTTTTGTTGTCACATTAAAACTGACGTAGAACATTTTTAGTACTTTATCATTTATTTTGGTACTTTTCAAATGCCTTTTATGTGTGACTGTGTCATTTGAACAACACCAAAAAAAATTTGACCCTAAAAAAATATTTTTCAAATGCTAGTGTATTTGTTAACAAAATATTTGTTATTGTAGAGCTTGCTTGAAATGAAATATGAGACAAGTGATGTTTGATGAAAGGAAAGAAAAATCAAAGTACATAAATCACTTATGAGCAGACTGTTTTTATTGGGCACAATTTTCAATTAATTAATGGCAAATTAGTGGCATAAATATTATTTAATTGTGTACATTTAAGATAAAAGCTCTGAATTAGCCTCAGCAAAATAAATGAGTCATACATCATACAATTTCAAAAATGTTAAAAATGCCATTTCCACCACTGTTATGTCCATCACAGAATTTTAATAAACAAAATTCAGAATATAAGATGTGATGAAATGACAGGGTGGTGAGAAAAAAATTACGGAAATCTGGACATTGTTAAACAAATGTAAAAATGTAAAAAGAGTGTAAAAATTGTTTAAACAAGACTTTACTTTATATACGTTCACAGAGCTAAAAGTGCCAGAAGTTGAAGAAACACCCAAACATTTTAACCATAAATTCTGATGTTGAAGATACTGTGATAACCTTTTGAAATAGCAATTGAGTAAACAAATAAATTCTATTTTAAAACATTTGAATCCATTTAATTAGAATTTAATAGAAATATAATGATTCATAATTAAACCCAGGGTACTCAGGGTGGGATGTCAGATTTGTGTGTTGTTTCCTCTTTATAAATAACAGTCTGACACATTACATTTCAGGGATCATCAGTGCTATATTCTCCAAATACCATACTTTTTACAAACATCTCTCACACATACATTTTTACTTTTAGACAGAGCCACAATGGAACAGAGAAAGTGAGTGAGAGCTTGAGTAGCACCAAACGAGAGCCCCCTGGAGACCGTATGATTGCTGCTGTGCTTGTTGTGTGCTGGGAGAGATGTGACATTGACAGTGATAGCCTTGCTGCTCTCTCTTTTGTAAAGTGGCCATTGCAGGTGATGGATTCACTTCTAATGGAGTGCTACTCCCTCAGAGGGCTAGCGTTTACCCAGTGCTCTGCCACCCACTGAAAGCACCTCTACACTGCTTGCACATGAATAATTGCCCACTAGGGACTGATTTTGCTGTAGATATCCCTGTATGCCCCCCTCCCTCCCACCCTCCACTCCTCTAGGGAAAGGGGAAGGGAGGAGGTGCGTGGGCCTGGTTTCAGCACGCTAAAGGCATTTTCAGTTCTGTATTTTCTTTTCCCCCCACATCTCTGATACTCTTTCATACAGTATTTCATACAAATGGCATTGGTTTCTCCAGTGTGTGTTGTGTGGAGAGAGAGGTGCCCTTGGCTTTTAACAAAAACCAATAATGTAAGCCTGAGATTTGAGATATATATATATATATATATAGAGAGAGAGAGAGAGAGAGAGAGAGAGAGAGAGAGAGAGAGAGAGAGAGAGAGACCAAGCTTTTTATAGTCCTTTTTTATTTGTCATCGTGTGGCTGCCATGAGAAACCAGTTGAACAGTGGCCTTCACACACACGTACAGTACACACAATTTTGCACAACTCAACAGCTTTCAAAGTTAGCATTATGTCATTCTTTTTCTCTTCTTTTCTGCTTTTAAAAACAGATTTTTCTGAACCACTTAATAATAATTATACAAAAATGCATCATAGAAGTGATTTAGGATGCAGATCATGCCTGTATTTCATTTGCAATAAATTTACAAAACACAACATTATTGTGGCAGATGGGTAAAGTGGCATTAGAAGGCAATACATTTTTTATTCCTATATCATTAAACATTAGCTTATACATCATTGGCCTAAAGAAGTGGTTTCCAAACTTTTAAGTCTACTCCATTTACAACCCCCCCCCCCCCCCCATACCATTATTTATACCATTGTTTATACCATGATTAAAGGAAACAAGTAAATTCTTCATGCTGCAAATCCTCTGTCTAACCATTAATTAGAATGTGATATAGCATGTAACCTGTCATATGGCATTGTGCTGCCCATCACTGTGAGATCTCCAGCCCATGAGCCATACAGTGGACACATTTGTGTTCTGGCAAGAAACATGTCATAAATATTATATCTGCTGATGATGGCTCCCAAGATGGATTGCATTCTCCTTCCATAAAACAGCCACGGGACACATTAATTATTCATATTGGCTGAAGCCACCCGCCCACCCCTCAGCAGATACTCAGTACACATATATGGAGTCTATTTACCTTAATTAGCCCTCTACACACTTTTTATAACCTGTGTATGTGGGGCCAAAGAAAATTTACAATCAAAATAACAAATATACATAGAGCCATGTGCATGACATGTGCTTGGCAATTGACTTTGAATGGCAAAGGATATCATAATTCCTGAAAGTCTAGAGTGTTAATACCACGAGTATACTTTGGCAGCCAAAGTTAGCATGCTAACATTTGCAATTGATTAAATAAGTTCCATTACATTTATTCTATGCAAATATCACAATTATGGAATTTAATATTAACTTCAGCGCATCTAGTGACACCAAATGAAATTACAAAATTATAAGATCAACAGGTTTCCCGAACAGTCTATTGATTCCATTGATTGGACAAATAGATTGTTCTACTCCCTAACTCCATTAGTTGAGCCAATGCTGACATCAGCCAACAATGCAGAAAATCAACCAACAAATAGCTTACATATAACAGTCTCTGTATATTAATCAGTAATCAGAGATAGTAGTAATAATTTTAGCACCACGTATCTGCCCTATTCTTAAACGCTGCAAACTCGTAGACTGAGATAAGTTTGTACAGTTGACAGTAGTTTCTAGAGAAAAGTTTTTTCTTGCTCTCTTTCTGTCTCCCTTTCTCACTCTCTCTCTTGTTCTGTCTATCGCAGCTGTCATCTCAACACTTCCTCTGTGCCTGCTGTCTTATGTTATCTGTCAGTCTGCCAATAACAGCACATGTTGAGTTATTGGAGCTTTGCTCAACATTAAACAATTAACTGGGTTTTGTTGTCCTTCCTCCCCCGAAAACACATGTACTGCACTTGCTGTAGTTCACCCAAAGCCTAGATAAACTCACTGTCATTACAAGCATTACAGTTTGAGACAGTGCCAGCGCATGAGTCTCTTGGCAGCACGTAGCTCCAATTAGCTTTGGGGCGAATAAAATGCATGGTATCAGTGACTCATGTAGGCATTTAAAGAGGGATCTACTGTATTTTTAAATCATGGAGGCTGTGAGTTGGACTTGGCGGTCAAGCTAGTTAGCAAAGTGTATCCTGACCGGGTGAGTCGACTGAATTTTAATAGGGATGCCGACAATGTTGCAGGTACAGAATTGTGGGCAGCTTAACTGATGGCGAGTGAGAGAGAGAGAGACAGAGAGAACAGAAGACTCCACGAGTAACGCTCCATAAGTACACAACTGGCCTTATCTGTTGTTAAAACGTTTTTTTTTTCTCTCTTGGAAGAAACAAAGCATAAAAACATAAAAACATTTTTAAAAGTACAGATGCTTTAGTCCCTAAATTAATATAAGGTCAAGCCAATTTTAACTCTTTATTTCCATTGCATATGCACAATAAATGTTTTGTACTGCACATAAAACTGTTGATTTAAATTATGTGCATAAATAAAGTATTATATTGTATATGTATAGTGTAAGTATATATAGTTATATATAGTATAATAAAGAAATTAAAGTTATATATAGTATAATAAAGAAATGCGCGCGCGCACACACACAAACACTCACACACTTGTTGGTGCAGCTATCATTATGAGGAATCTCCATAGACATTATGATTTTATACTGTACAAACTACAGTTCTATCCCCTAATCCTAAACCTAACCCTCACAAAAAACTTTCTGTATATTTACATTTTTTATAAAACATTCAAACGATTTGAATTATGGGGATACTAGAAATGTCCTCATAAACCACCTTTATAACATAATACCCTTGTAATTACCGGTTTGTAACCTAAAAAAAGTCATCGAATGCCACTTAACCTCCGTAAAAGACATAAGAAAAGTATGTATACTAATTATTACAATATAACATTAATTAATGCATAATGTACCATTATGTAACATTGAGCACATTTACATGCACATTCATACACCGATTTATGCTTAATAAGCCTACAACATGTGTGGTCATATAAACACATTAAACAGCTTTCATTTATCGGTGTACATAAACTCAACCCAATCGACATGGTTAGATTACCCCGATTTTGCATTGCATGTAAACACCTTTACCAGCATTCTTGCTGGTTTATCCAATGTACGCAAGTGTTGTGTGCATGCCTCTACATTGTATGACATCAAAAGCTGATTATAACTAAATTATTTCAAACCTCATGTAAATGCGGTTCCCCGCCTGTCGCTTACTTCGACGTCGTGTCGAAGAAGCGACACTAGGGGTCTCTCTTGAGTGCCAAATATGCCTCTGGTCTATGAAAAAATTCCAATGAGAAGTTGGCAGACAGTATTTGCATACCCCACCCCGGACATATGGGTATAACAGTGGGGAAATAGGTCGAGTCCATTCAGAAATTTTCTTTGGAGCCGATGGTCGTGTATGCAGCCAGCTGCGAGTCACACACCAGATTCCTGCTTCTGTTCCTCTGACGCTCTGTCTGCTGTTGGATCTACGGCGCACTTCAGCGGCTTTCTCCCTCTCTGCACAGCAGTGCAGTTTGCCCCTGGGCGCTTCGACAGCGCAGAGAATTGAAAGAGTTATATTTGAAAGAGTGATTTTCTATCTGAAAGAGCATTACACAGTGGCGCTGAATGTCCTTTTCAGGACGCGTCATTATAAAGATGCCATTTCACCCCTATGTAGTTTCTGGATGCGGTGATTTCTCCCCACCTCTCACGGTCATAAAAGCTGCCTCGCGTGCCTGGGCTGTGATCACATGCAAGCAGCGTTTTATGAATGGTTCATGTTCTTAGTGCGAGAACATAGCCATGGCAACATTGCAGTCGCGGCTTTCTTTTGTCATGAGAGAAAGCCACTTCAGCCGCCCCTCGAACCACCCAGCACGCCCCGGGTAAACCCCCTCGAACCACTCGGCATGCTTGCTTGCTTCCGTCTGAGCACGGGATGAGGGATTTCTCTCCAATGGTTCATGTTCTCAGTGCGAGAACATGGCCGTTCCAGCATTGCGGTCGTGAAAGAAAGCCACTTCATTCGCCCCCCGCGCCTCACCTCCTTCCTACGGGATTGGGGCAGGCGACGCGGGCGATGAAGGCGATTTGGGGATCATGACGGGTTGCGTTTCGCCGGCTAAAACCCCCTCGAACCACTTGCCTCCCCGGCACGCTTGCTTGCTTCAGAATTGGATGACATCACCGCTGCATCGGAGAGCGTAACAGCGGCGTCTGATGTGATGACTCGCCTGGGCCGCCACCTTCGGGTCTTCTCGCCCAGCCTGAGCCTGATGCACAGAGGTCCACTATGCTTTCCCGGGCTACTTGATTGGTCCCGCGGGCATGTGCGCCCCCCCGTTTCCTTTCTTCCCGGATGTGCATAACGAGTTGAGTAAGCCACGGCTTCCTCGCTCCTCCGCTCTCACTACCCTCGCGGTGGAGCGGTCCCAGACTGCTTCCGCCCTGCATGCCACGGCCCTTCCTGCAATCAACGCCAGGCCAAGGCACTTCAAAACTTGCACTTGGGTATTTCTGTTCTTGATGTGCTGCAGGAACTTCGTTCGATGACCAACCGCGCCCCCCGTGCCACGAAGGTCAGAAGCGCCAGCACTTGAACGGGCGATGGAAACCCTTGTGGTCCAGAAACTCAATCTATGGACCGGACCTGGTTGAAATGTGGGAGGTAGACAAGGCACACCTTCTCGAATGCCCCCGTCTCCCAGCTCCGTCCATTCGGTGGCAGCGTTGACGACTCCGCCCAGCAGTCCTCAGCGGTGAAGCAGATGGAGGCCATTTCACATCCTGCCCCACCACAAACCTGCCACCATGGGCCATGCCCCGTCTGCTCGCCGAGGGCGTCCTCCTACGGCTATGAAACACCCTGCTCCGCCTCAACCCGGGCCCAGCTCTCAGCACCAGCGTCAAGCACACCGCAGGAAGCAGATGCCCCCATCTCACGGACCCATCGGGACGTGTCGTCGCCTCCCGACGCTGCTTTACTTGCTCCGCCCCGCTGTGAAGCCCCGCCGGGTATGTCAAAACTAATCGTCCCCTTGGTGCCTCTAGAGAGGAGTTTGGACGCGTGGCTCTCACTTCCCAACCCGTCTCGCTGGCTGGCCAGGACCATCCGACTTGGTTACGCAATTCAGTTTGCCAGGCCTCCAGGTTTCTACAGCCCTTACTTCATAGTACTCAAGAAAGGCGGTGGCTTACGACCAATCTTGGACCTGCGAGTTTTCAACCAAGCGTTGCACAAACTCCCGTTCAAAATGCTCATGCAGAAACACATCTTAACCTGCATTTGACATATAGGTTCGCAGCAGTAGACCTGAAGGATGCGTACTTCCACATCTCAATTTTGCCTCGACACCGACCCTTCTTATGGTTCGCGGTCGACGGCCAGGTGTATCAGTACAAAGTCCTCCTTCGGCATGACTCTGTCCCCTCGCGTCTTCACGAAAGTTGTAGAGGCAGCTCTTGCCCCGCTCCGAGAAGCCGGCATCCGCATACTCAATTACCTCGATGACTGGCTCATTCTGGCCCACTCACGAGAGTTACTATGCGCTCACAGAGACCAGGTGCTCAGGCACCTCAGCCGTCTAAGGCTTCAGGTCAACTGGGAAAAGAGCAAGCTCACCCCGGTTCAGAGCATCTCTTTTCTCGGCGTGGAGTTAGACTCAGTCTCAATGTCAGCACGTCTCACCAACGAGCGTGCGCAGTCAGTGTTGAGGTGCCTCACCGCTTTCAGGCCGGGCACAATGGTTCCCTTAAAACTTTTCCAGAGGCTCCTGGGGCATATAGCATCCTCCGCGGTGGTCGCGCTGTTGGGGTTGATGCATATGAGACCGCTTCAGCACTGGCTTCAGACTCGAGTCCTGAGACGAGCATGGTGCCGCGGCACACACCGTGTAATGATCACCCCCGCCTGCCGCCAAACACTCAAACCCTGGACAGACCTCTGTTTTCTACGGACAGGTGCACCCTTACAGCAGGTGTCCCGACGCGTCTTGGTTATGACCGACGCCTCCAGATTGGGTTGGGGCGCCGTGGCGCTGGCACATCAACTGCCTTGTGTTGTTGACTGTTTTCTTTGCCCTACGGAAGTTTCTCCCGTTAGTTCGAGACAAACATATCCTGATCAGGTCAGACAGCACCACTGCGGTGGCGTACATAAATCGCAAAGGCGGCGTACGCTCCCGCCACATGTCACGACTTGCCCGTCGTCTCCTCCTTTGGAGCCAGCAGCGACTAAAGTCGACCTCAGTGTGATAGCGGACACGCTGTCACGACAACGCTTGCCTGGCGGAGAGTGGAGGCAAATCATGGCGTGATTTAAAGTGGACCCCTAGTGTCGCTTCTTTGACACGACGTTGAAGTGAACGACAGACGGGTAATGTCTAGGTTACGTATGTAACCTCCGTTCCTTGATGGAGGAAACGAGACGTCGTGTCCTCCCGGCCATTTCGCTGAGCCGAGCCACTGCAGTGGCCGGACCATTTCTGGCTCCTCAGAAAAATCCTGAATGGACACATGTATTTCCCCGCTTTTATACCCGTATGTCTGGGGCGGGGTATGCAAATACTGTCTGCCAACTTCTCATTGGCCTTTTTTCATAGACCAGAGGCATATTCGGCGCTCAAGAGAGACCGCTAGTGTCGCTTCTTCGACACAACATCTCGTTCCCTCCATCAGGGATCGGAGGTTACATACGTAACCGAGACGTTTTCTTGCTATATCTGATTTTCGGGAGTTATTGGCGTATTGGTGTTCATGTTAACATGCTCATTGAACAATTATTTTTCTTCTTTTTTTTTTTAACAGTTTTTATTAATTTTGATAAATAATGAATTATCAAAAATACTATTGTTCATAGTATAAATACTAGTATCATAGTGTGTATCCTACCCCATGTACGCGATCCCTAAGCACTGTGAAAAGCTCGGCAGAAATATCCAATATTCAATACTAAACAGTATCATAAAAAATATTTATTATCTTAGAAAACAGACCATTTTTATCCAAAATGTTTGTATTATGAATATTTATGCTCATTAGAGTATTGCGTTGTTCCTATCGCATCACCTGTATTGCTATCTGTTGCAATGCAAATCGTGATGCGTTGAGTTGCTACCAATGAACAGTCTCATATGAGGCATTATTTCAGTAAAATTTGAGGACATCTGCCTACATATGTAGACATGAGACAGCAAGGCAGCTCACTAAGTTTTGGAACAGAAGCATAGTTTATGTCAGCTACTGCGTTAATAATGTTAATGAATACAACCTTATAAAGTGTTCGTGTTACCAGAATAGTTTTAGATGAAATATAACATACATGGCTCTCTGCAAGACACTGCTGTCACTGCTTTATATTGCATGTCAACTCCCCTGTGAAGGTCAGCTGTACGGCAAAGAGAGATTGTATCTTTATCCCTGCGTCCTTCATTACAGATTCAGTGTTTGCATAAGAGGTCCCCGTGGCATTGTCAGGCCTTTGAACCAGACTTGAAATTGAGAAGCAGGGCAGCACTGTAAAACTTTCACACAGAGGCATTTGCACTAATTGCCTTCTTGAGAGAAGCTCTGATGGAAGTATGAAGAAACCAATGAGTTTTTAAAGGGTCAGGGAGAGCATCTTCCCTCGTTACATAGACTCTGAAAGGCTTACTTAACCATTCGGTCACACTGAGCACAGGATAAGAGAAAGGGAGGAAGGGAAGGAGAGAGAGAGAGAGAGAGAGAGAGAGAGAGAGAGAGACAAGGGAGGAGAAAGACTTTTTGTGAGCAGACGGTCTGATGCGTCTTGACTAGGCAAACATTAAATTTGCATAGAGTTGGGTTTAAGTGGCTCTGCCTAAACACATATGTTCACATGACATATTTTATTGCTGTTTTAATGTAAAGAGTCTGTGAATTATTAAATGACTGATATTGCCCAAGCTGAAAGAGCATTTTGAGCATATTACACAGGTATAGGGTATAAGAAAAAATGTAAGAACTCTTATATACAGTACATATCTGAGACACAGACTCCATTATTTTGAATAACTTGCTGTGTATTGTATATTTAAGCAATATCACACGAGCAAGAGTGCGATATGGCCCTAATCACAGCAGTGCTGATTAAGGGCCATACAGCATGATAGTGAGTGTGATATTGCTTATATACAACAGTTCAGTGAACAAGTACATTTGAAAAAATTAGGAAAAACTTAAATAATGAAACGGCCTACAGAGAGGAGGTGCACACTCTGACACGCTGGTGTCAGGAGCACAACCTCTCCCTCAACGTCAGTAAAACCAAGGAGCTTGTGGTGGACTTCAGGAAGATAGACAGAGAACACAGCCCCATCACCATTAATGGAGCACCGGTGGAGAGAGTCAGCAGCTTCAAGTTCCTCGGTGTCCACATTACTGAGGAACTCACATGGTCCGTCCACACTGAGGCCGTTGTGAAGAAGGCTCACCAGCGCCTCTTCTTCCTGAGACGGCTGAGGAAGTTTGGAATGAACCAACACATCCTCACACTGTTCTACACTAGTACTGTTGAGAGCATCCTGACTGGCTGCATCACCGCCTGGTACGGCAATAGCACCGCCCACAACCGCAAAGACCTGCAAAGGGTGGTGCGAACGGCCAGAAACATCATCGGAGGTGAGCTTCCCTCCCTCCAGGATATATATAACAGACGGTGTGTGAAGAAAGCTCGGAGGATTATCAAAGACTCCAGCCACCCGAGTCATGGGCTGCTCTCACTGCTGCCATCAGGCAGGCGGTATCGCAGCATCAGGACCCGCACCACCCGACTACATGACAGCTTCTTCCCACAAGCAATAAGACTTTTGAACACATGATCTCTCACGATCAACAATCAGCACTGCACTTTATAAATCCTCATTCTGTCAATATATTCTCCCAATTCAGTTAGTGTATATATATATATTTATAACCGTATCTAGTGTGTGTATTCTACATTGTGTGTATTGTGTACATTTGTTATGTAAATTGTTGTGTAGGTATGTGTACATTTGTTATGTAAATTGTTGTGTAAGTTTGTTATGTAAATTGTTTTGTGTAATATGTTGTTTATTGTAAAGTGGTTTATGTCGTCACTGTCATTACTGCAATGTTGCTCGGAACTGCACACAAGAATTTCACCTGTTGTTGCACTCGTGTACACAGTAGTGTGACAATAAAGTGATTTGATTTGATTTGATTTGATTTGAAATAAGGTCACAAAAAACGCATTTGTGCATGGAACTACTTTCTTACGCGACTGATCAGAACCTGCTGGTTCAAACCAAATGATCCAAGCCTCTCAAATACATACTACTAGTATCATGGCTTGGGATGTTTCTAACACGTTATTGGAGAAACAAGGATGTGTGTGTGTGTGTGTGTGTGTGTGTGTGTGTGTGTGTGTGTGAGAGAGAGAGAGAGAGAGATGGAACGTGTCCGATCACCTGTTGATGATGCTGTAGTCTTCTAGTCAGCTTTCTGAAGATAATTTCATTTTGGTGAAATGCATCCTATTTTCTCAGTGGAAAAATAGCCGGCCAAGTGGGGGCATTTCTCTCTATTTCACAGTAGCTGGTGCACAAGAGTCTTTTACTACAGAAACTGCAATATCCTCTGCCATTTTGTCCTCTCCAATGTGGAAATGGTAAGAGGTAAGCGTCTTGAGTTCTGTAATTAATTGGTCTGTTGTGTCTCTCAGCTGTGATGAGCTGTAATGCTGAAGTTGTTTGTTTAAAGCCGTTTAAAGTGATTTCCTTACTTTAGTAGTAGTAATACGAGCGATCATGGAGTGCTGTTGAATATAAACACTGAGTGATTCTGACTCACTTCACGTCACCAACTGGCTCATATTACACACAAAATTGGTCTTTTGCCTCCACCTGTTGGCTAAAATATGTAATGTCACAAAATGAAATGTAAAGAGACAGATATCTCTTAACACATGCACTGCTCTTACACTTTAGTTTAGAACAGCACAAACACAAGCGGAGTGATACACACAGTGAAGCGTCGGAGTGCTGATGGTGTGAGACCATCAGTGCTCATGGAACATCTCTCGTCCAATCAGATTTGAGGACCGGAACTAATTGTTGTATACTGGTAATTATACAATGGATGGGTCCAGTCTTTTTGATGCTGATTGGTCAATTTACCAATTTAGGTGTGCTTTAATGAATTATATACTAACAGCATGATGTGGAACACCTGTTCACCCAATTACTGTGTACAGCAAAGCTGGTTATCTTTTTTTTTTTTTTATAAATGCCAGGCTAATATGTAAAACAATGTATGTTATAAGTTATTATATAATAATAACTAATTTTATTAAAAATATTACATTTACAACACAGTTAATTAACAACCAAGCAATGGTGGCAGGTAAACTTTGTATTTTTTACCATTTCAAAAATTTGACAATGGATTTTATAAGAATGTGTAGAATATCCAGTGCATTGAAAGGTGATTGCTGTTAGTTTCAAAGGATTTAGAGCCACTGTGTCCGCAAGAATAACACAGACCTGCTTAATCAGGAAAGAAAAAGAAAGTCAAAGGAAGAGAGAGATAAAGTAAAAGTGAAAAAGAGAGACAGAGAGAAAGACCAGGTGTCCCATCCACCACAAAACGGCTCAGAATCCGCACAGCTGCTGCCATACGATTGACTTTCAACAGGCCTATCCAGCATTCTTTAGTGCAACAGGCAGAGGAAAGCGATTGGTTTCGCCCCAGCATAATGGCTGGCCATGAATGCTGAGTGTGATGGTGGGAGCCCATTAGAGCCTCAATGGCTGACAAGACACTTAGCACACCCAGGAGCTCAAACGGCCCTTTTATCACCGGCCTAAGGCTGGGCTGAGGTCTGAGAACTGGTGGCCAGCTGGGTCTGTACCCACCCACACACAAACATACACAAAACAGCACCTGCTTCGTATTACCCAAGGGCTGAGATTCCCAGTGTTGCCCTCAGCTGGCATGGAGACGCAGAGGAGAGCATACTGAGAAGCAGCTGTGTGCTCTGAAAGTAGGGAGATATGGGAAAAGAAAAGCAATGTCTCTGTAAAGATTATCAGAATGGCAATGTGCCGGAATGAAGCACTGGAACAGAATGACAACAGTATATTGACATTTTTAGTAAGGACTTTATTGACTGGATTTTGTTAGTTCAGAAATATAATCTATGTTCCAAAACCTAGTGAGCTGCCTACATAGACATCCTTTTAAGGTATCATAGGCACTCTCCCGACACAATGGCTGTTCAAAAGCTAGGCAGAAAAAATATGCTGCTATCCTACTGTATAGAAGGCAATAGCAGAATGCACAATTCTAGTTATAAATACACTTATATTTCGTTCAATACTAAATGTTTTGATAAAATAATAATTTAATCTAATAAAAAATTACACATGTGTATACAGTGCATATTTGTCCTTATTTAAGTACCATGTCATTAGCCAAGCATCATGCTAACCTCAAACTCTATTGGAATCTATTGTGAGTCAAATCTTTTGTGCGCTTCCAATGCACAGATTCGCTGCCTATGTAAAGCATCCAATCATTTACTCAGTTGACTGAGCTTCCATTTCAGTTAGGATGCTGCTATGTGGCCAGCAGACATCAACTCAGTTTTGGAGATGCAAAACCTTTATAAGCACTCAAGTTACCATAACCTTCCAAATCAATAAGTTACTTTGAAAAATGGGGAAAAATACTTACATTTGTGACTCACTTTCCTGGAAATTGCATGAAGGCGCATTTCATTCTGGGTGGTTTTCACACTGTTTTACAGAGCTTGTCACTGCTAACTTGGCTGTCTTCCCACACCAAGCTCAAGCCGTGCTTCGGGACAAAATGCATTAGTCTCACTCAGAGGTGAACACCTATCTCATACAGCCTCCTTTTCTTCACAACTCTATTCAATCTGAAACAGCACTACATTAGTTGCATAAAAAGTTCCTTTGGTTGGACTAAGTGCTTCTCCAAAAAGATTTAGTGCATGGATATGTCCCAGATAAGCACTTGAACAGAAGCCATTGGATGTTTTATTGGTGCAGCATGGTACGCTTTATCAGTTTTGGACTGGCATATGGAAGGGAAATTGTGTCAGCTGCAGCTTGTTTAGATGGAAAGGCAGGACACTTCATATTAAATATTAAGATAAGGCCCTGAAAAGTTTGCTACGGGTCACACAATTTCTAAAAAGGTGGTGATCTGATTAGTATACGTAGGTATTAGTATGCAACATTATACAAATAGACATTGGAATGTAAAATATAAATGAATTGACAGCATATAAAACACGAAAACGTTTATGTAAATACAACTTCAGATATGTACAAATGTTTATGGATCCTCTGACAACAGTTTGAAAAAATTCCTAGAACCTTTGTTGGGTTACAGGTGAACGAGTTCAAGTATTTTATCAATCAAGTTATATTGAACATATTTAATTAATCTATTTGATCATAGTTACAATCAATTAATTATATTTAAAGTAATTTTCCTGGTTTAATACTTAGTTAGTTGTCCCTCGTTTATTACAAAAAAGCAGTTACAGTAAGAGACATTTAATAGAAATGAATGGGACCAGTCCATAAACACTAAAAAAGACACTGTTAAAAAAGGATTGACCTGTCTCAGTGATGTCACTTTTCCCCCCAGCCGCCATATTTGTGACCATCAGCGGGAGGAAACAATGGTGGTGAATGTAAAAACACCCATAAAACAATATCAAGAAAAACCTCAAAAAAAGCTATTGATCCATGCCAAGTACCATAAAAGGTGTATAAATGTATGAAGTAAGAACAAATATGGCCAAATTTGACTTTTGCAGACATTTAAATATATTTGTATTAATCTCCTTACACCGTCTAGTTTGATGTGTCACCCACGAGTACTCAAGTCTACCATTACATCACTGTAAACATCTCTCATTCAGAAGATACAAATGTTTGTGTTGTTTTCTGCTCTGATTTGGTCACAGTGTGTGTCTCTAAATTTTTTTTTTGGTCATTGCTTCTGGCAGAGCCACTATTGGTGTCATTGTGTGCTCTTCTGTCATTTTTACAGTGATTAACAATACATTATAAAGTAAAAAGCAGATTTTTACATTTTTAGAAGGTAAATATCAAGTTTATTACATTTGTTTTACTGTAAATGTAATAGATTTTTAAAACATTTTTACAGTGCCAGCATGGTGATGTAAATTACAACAGTTTTAAACTGTAAAATTTACAGGTTGTTCCGTAAAGTTTATGAAAAAAGTTTTTCATAATAATTTTTTTGAAAAAAACAAAAAACTGTATTTTTATTTTACAGTGTATTGATTCCACATATTCAATATTCTACGAATCTCAAATAATTTGCTGATTATATTTGTATACGTCTCTAAAATAGGGCTTTTTTAAAAGTAATTAAGTTTTCAAAGTTCTATTCGCACTTTGATGTTGTACATTTCAGCATTTATGCAAACATATGAAAATTTAAAATATATGAAAATATATTTTATAAAATATATATACACTTTATGTTTCAATAGCTGCATATACTAACGAGATGATGATGATGATATACAAAATGTAGTTTCTATACATATAGAAACTGAATACATTTAATTATGTTTTATCAGTGGTAAAAAGATTTAAATACTGATAGCTAGAGTGGCAAAAAAAAAAAAAACATTTAATTCAAAATGGTATCCTTTGCTTAATATCAGGTCTTTATAGTGCCATACAAAGAAACATTTGTAAAACTAAAAACGTTCCTAACTGGCAACAATAGACTCTAACATTTTAATTGAATCATTTTCAGCGAGTTGAATGAAAAATGAGAAAGTACAATAATGGATCCAATGGATCCAAATACCATTGTATCCTTAATCCATGGTTAATCCCCCAAAAGTAAAGCGTTCACATTTGCAGAACAATTCACTTGACAAACTGAAAAAATTTAGTCAGGCTCATCCCACCCCCTGCCTTAAACAAAGGTAAGGGCTAAACTGCCCAAGAGACTACTTTGACGTCAGTACCAACTCCAACTTTCTTTGAGAAGTTATATGATACAAAGATAGGTGAATGGAGAACTTGCTTGAAAGTGGAGTTGCTTTCAGAGCTGTGATAAAAGGCTTTGCTTTTGTGTTAGCGGGCTCAGCTTCATTTGGTCTATTGAATGTTTAGACTTTCGCTAATTGACAATGTCAATGAAATTCAGCAGCTATTATTAGAGAGCGCCAGGATGAAAAGCCTATTAAGAAACGTTTGCCTAATGTCTCTATTCACTGACTCCACAGCAGTTCTTTCACAGAAACCAAATTTGCTGATTTCTTTCTTTTTTTTTTCTTCCTTTCTTTTACCTCCTGAGCTTAGCATTTGCCACTGCACTATAACAAATTAAGTCTTTAGTTTGAGTGTGCTGGAACTGAAGACCTGGTTTAAAGATTGCTTGAAAGCATTTCATGCTCGTCTACTTGGAAGTCTGTCACCTAAGTCACCTCGTTTTTTTTCCACCCAGTATAAACACACTCTTGTTTCTTCCATTGAGGTTTTCACACAAATTAATATAAGGATAGACTATGAAGATGTTTCGGCATATTCCAATTAATTTCCAACCAAAGGAGGAGAGCGAGCCAAGGTCCTTTTTTCAAAGGTGAGATTTCTCAGAAAAGATTGTGAGGAGAAACTCATTTGTTTAACAGTCATCCCTCAAAGAGCACATTCACAAATTTGAGAAGACATTTATATGTCAGTAAAATTCTACAGGAGTGGGATAATTTGGATGAAATATTTCACAAATGTTTTTTTATCAACAGCAGGCTATCCATTTATTTCTCTAATTCATGCTACTGGTATCTTCACAGAATCAGTCAACAATGATTTCTTCCAAACGGTTTGGAAAAGGTGTTTTACAGTTTGTTTTTAACTACCAATATTAAGGAGTAAATAATTAAAAGAAGTGTCACCAACAACATTTTTCAGTCTCTTATATGTAGCATTGAAAAGTCTTAGTCATTGTAGTGAATCAGTTCGTTCGGACAGTTCATGCTAATGAATAACAATAAAAAAAAATAATGAAAAAAAATCAAGACTTTAGTTGATTTAGTTAGTGTTCACTTATTTGTTGAAGTTGAATGCTGTCACCTAATTGATTTTTTTATTTATTGTACAAACCCTCATTGTATTGTGACAGAAAATGGCACAATTAAACTATGTATATGGTTAAATTATAAATTACATGATCTGATTAGTTATATGTTTAAAAATATATTGCACCCCAAAATAGCTTCAGTACACATTGTAAAAATGTGAAACCTGCAGTTGTTACCATAAGGCGCTATTTCTACCTGATCTAACCCTAAACATTTGTTTAGTTTGTGTAGCCTAATGTAATCAGGTTGATTCAGTGATGTTAAATAATATTTTTGACTTGAATTAAACCAGTTAATTTAAATGTTACTACATAAAACATTTTTAGGTTAACATTTTCAAAAGGGATGCTTGAATCCTAGTAGTCATTTAACTACTTTATGAGTAGCGTCTTGAGTCGCTGCTGGCTCCAAAGGAGGAGACGACGGGCGAGTCGTGACATGTGGCGGGAGCGTAAGCCACCTTGGCGATTTATGTACGCTACCGCTGTGGTGCTGTCTGACCTGATCAGGACATGTTCGTCTCGAACTAACGGGAAAATCTTACGCTGGGCAAAGAAAACTGTCAGCAACTCCAGGCAGCTGATGTGTCAGCGCAGCAGAGCTACTTTCCAACGGCCCGCCACTGCGTGCCCATTACACACGGCACACCAACCCAATCTGGAGGCGTCGGTCGTGACCAAGACGCTTCGGGACACCAGCTGCAAGGGTACTCCTGCCCGTAAAAAGCAGAGTTCTGTCCAGGGTTTGAATGTTTGGCGGCAGGCGGGGGTGACCAGTCTGAAGCCAGTGCTGAAGCGGTCTCATATGCATCAACCCCAGCGGCGTGACCTGGGCCTTGACAGTCGAGGCATTCCAGCACCGACTGTGCTGGAATGCCGAAGGGAAGGACTTTGTACTGATATGCCTGGCCATCGAGTGCGAGCCGTAGGAAGGGTCGGTGTGGAAGTACTCGTCCTTCAGGTCTACCACTGCGAACCAATCTAGATGCCGGATGCATGTTAAGATGTGTTTTTGCATGAGCATTTTGAATGAGAGTTTGTGCAAAGCTTGGTTGAAAACTCGCAAGTCCAATATCGGTCGTAAGACGCCGCCTTTGTTGGGTACAATGAAGCAAGGGCTTCTTCATCTCGTTTGGAGGGACCGGCTCTATCGCGTCTTTGTGTAGTAGTGATTTCCGCTCGCAGGGATTTGGCATGCTCGCTGTGAACTGCTGAAAAGCGGACGCCCGTGAAAGGGGGCGGAGGCCTGGCAAACTAAATTGCGTAACCGAGTCGGATGGTCCGGGCCACCCAGCGAGACGGGTTGGGAAGTGAAAGCCATGCATCCAAACTCTGTGCTAGAGGCACCAAGGGGACGATTATTTTTGACAGATCCGGCGGGTCTTCGCAGTGGGGTGGAGCAGGTAATACACTGTCGGGAGGCGAAGACACGTCCCGAGGCTCTGGTGCTGAGAAAAGACTGATAGCACTTACCTTGCTCCGCACACCAGGCAGGGGGCAGGTTAGTGACTGAGGAGGAGGTCCAGTGGAGGCGTCCTCTAGACTCGTCAGGATCGGCCAGCCGGGGAACAGTCGTGGGGCTGAAGGCGGGAGGTCCGCATCCAGCATGCTGGGACGGTTGAGATCTGGCAGCAGAGTGCCGTGAGAACGACATTTGCGGGCCAGGTGACCCAGAGACAAAGGAAATAGCTCTTTTACAGAGAATGTGCAAATGAAATAAATTCAACAAAAGATTTTCATCCCGGCCCCAAGATCGCATCTAGTGCCAGCCGCATCGTCCTCAATCCCGTGGGAAGAAGGAGCAATGCAGGGGGCGGCTGGAGTGGCGTGCTTTCTGTTGAAAGCGAGCCACGACCGCAACGTTGCCATGGTCATGCCCTCGCAGTGAGAGCATGAACCATCCACAAACGCTGCATCGGTGTGATGGCTGCCCAGACACACGAGACAACACCTGTGGCCGTCTGAAGCGGAGAGCACTCTACCGCATCCAGGAACTACACAGGGGCGGAATGGCATCTTTATAAAGATGTATCCTGTAAAGGATGTACAACGCCTTTTCATCTGCTCTTTTAGAGAAAAATATTCTTTTATAGAGAAAATCTTTTAAATAAATTATTTTAAGCTTTCTGCGCTGTCTAAGCACCCAGGAGCAAGCTGCACTGCCGTGCAGAGAAGGAGAAAAGCTACTGAAGTGCGCCGTAGTTCCAACAGCAGGCAGAGCATCAGAGGAACAGAAGCAGGAACAGGTGTGTGACTCGCAGCTGACTGCATACACGACCATCGGCTCCGAAGAAAATTTCTGAATGAACTTGACATATTTCCCCGCTTTTATACTCGCATGTCCGGGGGCGGGGTTTGCAAATACTGTCTGCCAACTTCTCATTGGCCTTTTTTCATAGATCAGAAGCATATTCTGTGCTCAAGAGAGACCCCTAGTGTCGCTTCTTCGACACAACGTCGAAGTGAGCGACAGACGGGGAACAGCTAGATAGCCCTATTCCCTCTCTTGCCCTCTCCATTCCTATGTAGATTTTGCTGTGATGCAAATGTGATGTCAATTTTAAGTTAAGGTTAATGTTTTGCCTGTCATATTTTGATTTAAATGTGTTTTATTCCTCATCCACTGTGTCTTTCTTCTTTCATTACACATTTTCTGGCTGGATCGCAACATTCAGCAGGAGGGAGAGAGGTTAATAAGTGCAGTCACCCCTGATTTATTCAATTTGTAGAGTCCAGTCAAACAATGCGACAGGAGCTTTATTTGACCATCAGCTCATTGTGGGTCTATTCTTATGTTCACCCATAACAAAATGATGGAGTTCACCAGCACAAAACCGACATGCTTGTTCTCTGAGGCTTTCAATAAATCTGTCCTGCTTTGCTGCACGTCGTGGAAGTGTATGAATTATGGGACCATTAGGCTTTTAGCATGTCTGGATCTCTTTCATCTGGAATGTGGATGTGCCCTTTGTTATACAAATGAGTGTGTGTCATGTCATATTAAAGACCCCATGAAATGACATAATGAACACACTTTTCTTTACTGTGTTGATGTATTTTGGTGGGACAAATCGAAGCCAAACTTCCCTTTTTATTTTAAATAACCATTTGGCTTCATTTACATCACAGCCATTAAAGGGATAGTTCGCCCAAAAATGAAAATTCTCTTATCATTTACTCACCATTATGCCATCCCAGATGTGATAACTTTCTCTCTTCTGATGAACACACACAAAGATTTTTAGATGAATATTTCAGCACTGTTTGTCCGTACAATGCAGGTGAATGATGACCAGATCATTGACGGTCCAAAAAGCAGATAAAGGCAGCAGCGTAAATGACTCTAGTGGTTAAATCCATGTTTCTGAAGCTATATGATGGCTGTTGGCGATAAACAGATCAATATTTAAGCCATTTTTATTATAAATTATCCTTGCCCAGTAGGTGGTGATATGCAATGAGAATGTGAATCACCAAAAACAAAAGAAGAAGTGAAAGTGAAATGGAAATTTTTATAGTAAAACAGAACTTAAATCAGGGTTCCTAAATAGGCATCCTAAATGTTTGGCCCAAATTGGAGAGACAAATGTTTGGCCCGCGCTAAAGGCCTGTTCACACCAAATCCATGACGATTATGTGAGACAAACTTCAGATGAAATGTCTATACACAGAGTGCATAAAAAATTAAAATGATAAACAATTTCACCCCTGTACAGTAGGCAGCGCTGTTGCTGTTCTACAAACATTTAGACCAGTGTCCTGCCCTGACCAGCTGTCAATGCTAGAGATTAATAGATTGAACACTATTTACCTAATTTGGCATAACTGTTTCATTATGTTCTTTCCAAGGTGTTGATGCATTCTGAGGAGTATGTAATCTGTGTTTTTATGTGAGTGAGATGAGTAAAGAGTGCTGTTGTATAAATAGATGTAATATTTATATTTGTACATGTATTTTGCTACGAGTATCTTCCAAATGGACTCCCGAAGTCAACAACATTTTTATAATGTCTGGATTAATGCCTGGATTATATAACACAAGGCACTGTGATACAAATACACGTGGAATAGTTCACAATAAGAATAACATTGTACAGAAAAAAAAATATGATGCATAGCCTAATATTAAAACTAATCTATGAGAAAACATAGGCTCACTATCTGTTCTTTATCGAAATGATTGCAATACTTTGTAATATTATCCTTAAGAACAATAACAATATTAATGCTAATAGGTCTAATAATTAAATCTGCAATCAGGGAAAATGCAGGTAGTAGATCCCGTTTGGAGATGAGCAGGAGCAGTTGACTCGCATGACCCAGATTGTTCATTAATATTTTTTTGTTTTTTTTTTCAGCTGGCAAAGTTGTGTTTTTTTGTATCTGTACACAAACAAAATGTCCATAATTGTTTGAATAAATAAAACAGGCTAATAATACTGAAGTTGTAGCTCACCCACACCTATCACTTCTGAAGACATGGATTTAACCACTGGAGTTTTATGGATAACTTTTATGCTTCCTTTACCAATCTGTGCAACATGAGTCACCAATAGTTTTCGTTTGCTCTTCAGGAAGAGAAAGACAGTATTTTAAATGGAGATACTGTATCTGCTAAAAGGTAATTTTGTCAACCTTTAGGGATATACTTGCATATACTGTAGATGTACTGATGGCTAGAAGCTAATAGATATGGAAAAAAGCCACCAAAATGTTCATTTCATGGGGTCTTTAAAGCTGATGTAATTTCTGCAACAATAAACAATATTTTCAAAACAGATTTCTGAATTCACCCCTCACCAGTAGTTGTTCAAACAGTCAGATAGTCCCGCCTCCAACTCATGCCATTGGTTGAGTAACGTTGTTGGGGCGGGTCTCTCAAAACAAACACAGGAATGTTTATAGTGCCACAGAGACTGTTTTTGCAGTTTTTAACAAAATTAACCTATCAATGGCTTACTTATATTTTTCTGCATAATACGCTTGGGTAGAAGAAAGTATTTTAACACTGAAAAAGTTACATACTTCAGCTTTAAGAATAGTCAAAACAGGGACAATTACAATCAAACTCTTGTTAAAGACTGTGTTATAATTTTTCTTTCAACCTTTCTGTTACTTCAAACATGTAGGTTAGAGCAGTGTGTGTGTGTGTGTGTGTGTGTGTGTGTGTGTGTGTGTGTGTGAGAGAGAGAGAGAGAGTGAGTGAGAGTGAGAGAGAGTGAAAGAGAGAGAGAGAGAGTGAGAGAGAGAGAGAGAGAGAGAGAGGATGAAGCAAACAGGAGGACAAAGACAAACAGTGGGAAAGCGTGATATCTCAGGCGGTTGATTGGCAGCTCTAAAGGTGTTCCCGAGCACATGCTGCATCGCCAACAGAGAGTTTCTTTCCCTGGCATTACACAGCAGAGGGAGAGGAGAAGGAAGACGTGACATTGTGGTAGTCCCAAGTCTCGGGATGGTGAATAGAAAGACTTTACTAAAATTACAGCCAAGCTTTTGTCCACACACTATAATCTTTATGCTGGAATGCTGATGAATGATCTGCCTGCGTTTCAGCCTTTTCACAAACAACAGCTTGAATTCTGTGTAATGTAAAAGAACTAAAAAATGTTTAAGATAGGAAATACATTTTTCTATCTTTCATTTAAGTTGCCGCTGTTCTGATTAAGGACATTATTCAAAAGTCTGTGACACAGAGACCAAATAAGTACATTGTTTTTAAAATGTCCCTTTTGAAAAACTTGGGAATTTGCTTAAATATTTAGAGGTTAGAGGTTAGACTTTGACTTGATGACTTTGGTTTTTGCTGTTTGCTCAGCCTTGGCAAAGCTTCGCAATTAACCAACACTCAGCCCCTGCCAACAAGAACGATTGGGCTTAATCAGTCGAGTGTGTTATTGAGTCTGTGTCAAATGAACTTACAATCTGCTTGTATTTAAAAAATTCAGTGATTATAATCAATTTATACACACATATGATTGATAGATAGACAGACAGACAGACAGACAGACAGACAGACAAGTATATAAATAAGCAGTTCAGTATTTCACAAATTATGAGTAATAATGCTTAATATGTGCTTTAAAATGCAAAAATAAGAAGCAACCCTGAAATATTTGTGTTTTTAAAATTTCTGATATTTGTCCGATAACGTGAGTTCAAAACAGAACACAAAGAGCCCAATTCCAACCCCCCCCCCCCTGATGAATTGTGTGCCTTCCTCACTGTGATTAGGCAGTTTTTAATTAGGCATGCTTTTGCATATTGTATTTATTTAATTTCATTATGAGTTCAGTGAAAGGGCCAGCTTTTGCCAGCATGCACACAAAGGATTTGGGAAGCCACTGGGGTTCTGATGAGCAACATATTCATTCTGATAAGACAACAGCATCTCAGCACGCTCAGTCACACTGCACACTGAGCTTGCTTTTCATCAGGAGTGAATGAATACCTGATGAATCTTATTAACTACTAAAATGCAAAATATCACTATCACAATTCATGTATTCTAGATATATGTAAAGTATTGCTTTAATGCATTTAAAGCAGGCATTAAAGAGGGATGAGACGTAAGGGAGAGGATCATCACATGATACTTTAACCTCGTGAGACCCCCACGTGTCTTCTGTGTGCATTTTCAATTGAATTTTTTTATTTGAAAACCAATAGCACCTAATAAACAAGCAAAAAATGTTTTTGATCTACAGCAATAGTTTTCCTAAAAATGTATGTCTGTATATATAAAAATGTATACATGTGTATATATATGTTTTTGAGATGTTATAGACATTACAGCTGATTTTCGAGAAAGATGAATACATGATTCTGATTAAAGGTAATGGCCAGTATCTTAAAATCACTGCCAATCATGGGAAAATAAACATTTTAATTATATATTCTGAATCTATGTACTGATTATCATTGCCCCATGTCTGCCAAACATGTTGAGTGATCCAAACATCATCTGCAGCCTGAAACTGAACTTTTAGTCAGATTTTAGGAGTGAATACACTTAGCTACATAAGAAAGCTCTAGGATGCACCCTTGCTCCCTTGAATGAATGTTACAGTTATATAGCATTTTTCTGACACTACACTCAAAGTGCTTAACACAGTGAACAGGGGACTATCCTCAACCACCAGCACTCCACCTGGATGATGTGACGGCAGCCATAGTGTGCCAGTACACTCACCACACACCAGCTATTAGTGGAGAGGAGAGAGTAGAATTATAGAGGATTATTAGGAGGCCATGATTGAGAAGGGTCAATGGGGAGAATTTGGCTAGACATTTACATTTAGCAGACGCTTTTATCCAAAGCGACTTACAGTGCACTTATTACAGGGACAATCCCCCCGGAACAACCTGGAGTTAAGTGCCTTGCTCAAGGGCACAATGGTGGTGGCCATGGGGTTCGAACCAGCTACCTTCTGATTAGCAGCCCTGTGCTCTAGAGCCACTACGCCACCACCACCTCTAGGCTAGGACACCGGGGTTACACTACTCTCAGCGAGAAGTGCCCAGGGATTTTTACTGACCACATACAGTTTAACGTCTCATCCGAAGGACGAGCTCCCTTTTTAGTGAATGACAAAACCTCCAGTGTGCTGTCTGTCTGCACGGGTCTGTTCAGCTTTTGAATGAATATATGTGCAATGTGAAAATGCAGAGTAAATGTGTCGGAATGCATTTACTAATGTTAATGAACATTATCTTTTTGTACAGTGTTATATATAACAAAATTTAGATTAAAATGAAGCAAAATGACCCACAAATTTGTTACTGTGAAATGTTATTCAAATTGACTAACAAAGTTTTTGGAACATCTGTCAGAAAACCGCTCCACAGCACTCATTCGAGTACTTCATGTTTATCAGCACGCCAAGAGCGATAAATGAAAGAAATATTTAAAGCAGCATACACTCCTATTTTCAAGATGTATCCAATTCTAATTGAAAAATAAATAAATCTAATTGAATTGCCTAATCTTTAACAAAATAAAATGTACAAATCTTAAAAAATGCAAGTTTTATTTATTACATTTTCTTCAAGACTATTCAGTTCAATTTGATGGAAATTTGTTAAATTAAATTGAAATGGATACATATTGAAAATAGGCTAAAATATTTTTTGAGTGTATCAAACGAAACAAGAGAGGCTATTCATTACACTCAAACAGGTTTCAGGAAAAAAATATGAAGAGGTTTCTTACCAGAGGCACTTTTATTGGCGCTGCCCCATAGAAGTAGTTCACAGGAAGTCGACTTCATGGTGTTTGGTCACATGACTCTGTGCGTCAGAAGTTTAACCCTTAAATTACTCCTTAGCATGTCCTGAACATTATGCAATGGGTTTCAATTAATTAAAAATAATTGTTGCATATAGCGCATCCAAAATAGCGAGCCCTCGAATGAAGCCACAGGGTCACATAAAGTTAATTAACTTTACTTTTAATCAGGTATAATAAGAAACTTAAGTATTCTGCAGAGGAATCTTAAAACTCAAAATAAACCTATGAATAATTAAGTTTATTTTTGCATATTAAGCTAGTAAACGTTGACATAGGAGTAATTTAACATAAAAAAACTTTTAAATGATTATTCTGAAAAGGTTTTACATATTGACACTAGAAGAGAACATTTTAAGTTCCATGGATTTATTTTACAATCTTTCTACAGGTGCTTCAAAAACCATATAGCCAAATAAAGAACCAGACTGAGCAAAAAACAGTTCCTTACAAGAAGAGGGCACTTTGCCGAACCTAACGCTGCAAAGAAACATTGAAGAATTTTTGTTTTTAAGAGTGTAGAACAGAAGTACCATTGTAATACTCATAAAAACATTATATGAAGAATCAAACTGAAATCACATTCAGATTTACTTTCTTAAAGGTGCTGTAAGTGATTTTTTTAATGAACAAGTATGCAAAAAATTGTACTACGTCCTGCAAGATATTAATGAAGTGTCCTGATATATCTCACCAGTCTCTGTGACAGCTCTAGACTCCATAAACAGAAAACAAAAATGTGTCTCTGGACCGCAAACAATGAAACTTTCTGCCTGTCAATTATTTTGTGTGCTCTCATAGTATTTTAGTTGCAACTAATTATTGAGTCTTAATGCCATTTGTATGCCATGTTGCAGTTGTCAGTTGAGGGTGCTATTTTGTTGCTGTTGTTTTTGACAACCGTTTCTGCTTGAGTTGGTCTCAATAAAGCTTATTTGGTATCTTGGAGAGCGGGGTTTTGGAAAAAGGAGGCATGGCCAATCCAAAGGCTCATCTTGGGTAAATTCTAGAATGGCTAAAATCGCTTACAGCACCGTTAATATACATATCTGTACATATTGTGCACAATCCATCAGTCATGTTATTCCAATTTTTTTAAAAGAATGTTTGTCTTTGTAATCTTTATCAAAATGTAATTTGTCCTCTTAAAAGACCTTCAACTAATTTCACGCATCCCTCTTACTTTTTCAACCCCTCCCCTCAATCCACCTGGCTCCATTCTCATATGTAACGCAAACTTTTCACAATCAAATCAATTCCTGATTGATTTTTTTATTTTTTTTAATCCCCATTAAACATCTTGTTTCACTCTGAAAAACATAAACTTATGGAAGTAATATGGGTTACGAACCCCCTCATAAAACAATGAAACAAAAGTTTCATGTTGACTTTAAAATATGGGGCTGAAGACATTTTCCCTGTGACAAATCCAGTTGGTGTAGACAAACACATAAAGAGAAAGTGAGATAGAGATATGTTCAGGTTAACAGAGACAGATGACACTCTCCGTAGAGCATCAAATCATGAGCTCTGTCATGCAGCCACATGAGTTTGCAAGGAGCAGATGGTGGAAGGGACAAACATGGTTTATTTAATCTGCCTGTGTTTGCAAGGAAGTAATTGTGTTTTAACCTGGGGAGGAACAGAATATCACAGCCTGGCAAACAAATCACACTCACCTCACTAGTCTGCAGATGACTCCATTTGTCCAATCCACTGGTATGAGTAAGCTTCATGTGACAAGAAAAAAAGGAAAGGAAAGGAAAAAATTCATACTGGGCTGTAAGTGTGTTTGAATTACTGCTTTTTGTGATTTTTCTCAGATTTTCTTTTGTATAAAAATGCTGTATGTTTTTGGACATACACAATGGTAACTCCTACACCAAGTCTTCTGATTGTGTTCCTTTATGTTGAATGTATTTTACCCCAAATAAATTGGTGTTGGCTCTGCCTTTTCCCATCACCTGAGAAAGCAATCACAATGAGTCCTTTCTTTCTCAGAGACAATAGCAATCAAACTGACAAACAGATGCATTTAATGGCACAAACATTCTATTCCACTAATGCAATTTTACTGCTCCATTGTGTTATTGACTTTCACATGTGTCCTTATGGAAAATGCATCAAACACTCTATAAACACACTATAACAAATAGTGTGTATAAATAACTATAAATTCTATTTGAAATAAATACACATTTAATTCAAATAGAATTAAATAAACCTTACCTTACAGTAACCATAGTATCACCTTCGTATTTTCAAGTATAATTAAAACATTAAAATTATGGCTTCTGCTAAAAAACAAGTTACTATAATATTACTATAGTAAACCCATGGTTAATTTTACCCAGATCAAATCTTTCTCTCAACTCCCGACCATCTCCGTGACCAAATCATTGTGAGGAAATCAACCTTTATAGTTATTTTTATTTATTATTATAAGTAGTATTAAAGGAAACACTATGAGTGGAAACAGGATGGAAAAAGTGGGACAAAAGGCAGCATCGATCTGCAGGACAAAAGCACATCCACATTTTAATTCCTCCGTATGCCTCTACAGTGACACTTTGGACAAAGTTTGTCTTCAATTTCTTTGTTTCCTTTGTTACTATTGCAGTGTAAATAGCCACGCTGTGTGGCAGGTTCTATTTAAATTCTATAAAATAGCGTCTCGGTTACGGTCATAACCTCTGTTCCCTGATGGATTGAACGAGACGTTGTATTGATGTAGTGACACTAGGGGTCTCTCTTGAGAACCTTGGTTACCTCTTATCTTTGAGAAATGGCCAATGAGAATTTGCGAACAGAATTTGCATGCCCCTCCCCCGGACATACGCGTATAAAAGGAGGGAAGTCACGCATCCAATCTCTGGGCACTAAGGGGACGATCACGTGTGACATACCTGGAGGTGGGGCCTCACAGTGGAGGGGAGCAGGTGAAGTCATGTCGGGGACCGTTGCTTCATCCCGAGGTGGTTGTGCTGAGGAGAGGCTCAAAGCACTTACCTTGCTCCACTTACCTGGCCTGGGGTGGGTAGGGGACTGAGGAGGAGGTTTTGTAGCGACGACCTCTAGACTCATCACCACCTGCAGGACTGAGGCACGAGTGTGATGCAGTCGGCACGTGAAGTCGGAGGTCCGGCGTTCATGGGGGCCCGACTGCAAGTGCTCGGTGTCTGATTGCCGTGAGAACAGCGGTTGTGGGCACCAGCTAAGTGACCCAGGGAGTGAGGATACTGCTTCCATTGTGACAACATGGGTACCACAGCCCATTGGAGGTGTGGCAAGCAAAGGAAAGGAAACAAAAGATTCTCTTCCCGGCCCTCCACTGGGAAATGGAGTGATCTGGATACCAGCTCCGTGGCAGACTTCTCTCTCCCTGGGTTTCCCGTCTCTGGAGCGCTTGGGAACCTTCTGGGTCCGGGAGGTGGTCCGTGAGACAGGGGGCATCTGCTTCCTGCGGGGAGCTCTACGCTGGGGCTGAGAGCTTGGCCAGGGGTGGGGCGGAGCTGCCTGGGGTTTCACCGCCGCAGGGGGATGTCTTCGGCGAGCAGACAGAATGCAGGATCTTGGGCTGCAGAGGGGCAAGATGTGTTGAATGGCCTCTGTTTGTTTCTTCACTGTTGAGAACTGCTGGGTAATGCCCTCTATGGTGTAGCCGAATTGGCCGATCTGGGAGATGAGGGCGTTGAGAAAGCGAGCCTTGTCGGGGTCCTGCATCTCGATCAGATTCAGTCACAGATGGCGTTCCTGGACTACGAGGGTGGCCATCTCCTGTCCGAGTACATGCGCTGTGACCTTCGTGGCCCGGAGAATGAGGCAGCAAAATGCTGCCTCTGTGTGAACTCTGCCCAGACAAGAGAGGCAGCGCCTGTGGCCGTCAGAAGCAGACAGCATCCAGCAATGACACAAAGACGGAAGAGCATTTTGAAAAAGACACATCTTTAAAAAGTCGTTCAACGTCAATGTGTTTACTCTTTTAAATATATACTCTTTTAGAGGGCTGTCGAAGCGTTCAGGGGCGTAGTCCGCACTGGCATGAAGAAGAGAAATGCCACTGAAATGTGCCCTATTTCCAACAGCGTATGCTCTTTAGAGGTGAGAAGAACAGCAGCTTAAATAAATTTTATTTACTCAGCTTGCTGAAACACAACCTCTCGTCTCCGAAGAAAAAATCTGTCTGAACAGACGCAGACTTCCCTCCTTTTATACCCATATGTCCGGGGGAGGGGCATGCAAATTCTGTTTGTCAATTCTAATTGGCCTTTTCTTAAAGATAAGAGGTAACCGAGGCTCTCAAGAGAGACCCCTAGTGTCACTACATCGACACAACGTCAAGTGAGTGACAGAAGGGGAATTAGAATTCTAAAACACGACTTTGAGATTATATATAAAATAAAACTAATTTTTATTATAAATGTATTATATATATATATATATAAAATGTTATTTTTTTAATTTATTGTTATTTTTAAAATAAGTAAATTAGCAACTGGAATTGACAAATGTATTTTCACTGTATGAAAAAGATTGGCTTTTAGCTCATTGCTTTTTTATAATAATTCCTTTCGTTTTCAAATAATAAAAAGTCAAAGAAGTTTCAAGTAAATTGAGGGTGGGTATATGATAACAGTATTTTCAGTGTAAAGTAAATGATCTGCGAAAGATGCTGAAGCAATTAATTGGACAGACAAAAATCACTGAAATGAAAATGTCTTCCCTAAATATTAAGGATGGACACATACAAAAATGTCCCTACAATGCATTCTAAATCCACTCAACTCAAAAATCTGAGGAGGCACATGATGCTTATAATAAAAGCAAAAAAACAAGAGTTTGTAGCAAGTTTAATCTTGCCTCCCCTCCTGACCTCTTTTGATTTACACAGCACAAATGTCTAAGGGTCACAGTGAAAAGCACCCACCAGCGGAAGGCGAAAGGCATCTTCAGTGACAAATCTCTTTGTCACATTGAACTGATTATCTCCTACCAGATTAACTTTTGATTAGAAACAGAGCAGATAGCTCCTTACGACAGTAATGGAAATCACCCGTGGTAATTATTTCTCTTTTTCCATCTCTTAGGTGTCTGATTACCCTAAATGTGTTGTAAAGTTAATTTTGGTGGCCCCAGCAGGATGCTGGGAGAGATGAGATGGAATCTGTCCCGCGGCTAGCACTTCACCAGCGTACGGCTTATTTCACACCTCTAAAGCTGCACTCAGTCCATGAGATCTAACCCAACAACACAGAGACAATAAAGAACCACTCTACACTGTAAGCAATTGCTGTAAATTTACAGCCAATTTTCAACACTAAAATACTGTTTTCATGTTAAACAGTTTAGTACTGTAGTTAGCAATGCATTGTGGGCTGTCTAACTTGGAGCAACAGGACAGAGGCCCTAAACAGTATGCTGATGTTTTAAATTACAGGAAACTACAGTATTTTTTAGAAACTGAGTGTTGACTGCATGGGGAATTTGGAGCACGTCAGAAGTTTGATAAAACGTCAGTCTTTTACATTGAGGCTACTACTTTTGTTTTGGTAAATTTTCTTTATAAAATACAGAAATAATTTGCCATCAACTTCTGGAGGGACTTCAGGAACCATCATTTGGATAGGAGATTTTCCAGAAGAGGATGCACAATTTAGATGACGTGCATTCTACACATCATCGAGTGTTATTCATCAACAACATCCATCGGGATTGCATCTACAAATTAAACGGTAATTAAAATCTTATTCATATTGACAAAAATGTTTGATACCAAACTGATGCTCAGGAGCTTGTCTAGCTAGGGAACATGTCATTTATCAGTGAGGGTTAGATTTGAATGGCCAAAACAATATTACTTTTGGGTGTTTTTTTGTTTAATTTTGGTAACATTAGCCGAACGTTTGTATCCAAGGAACAACACTTGTTAATCGGTAAGAGAGGCAATCGGCAGATGGAGGCAGCAGGAAAATATCATTAGCATACTGGAATAATTATCCTACATTGATGCCCGGTGATTAAGGATTTATTTCAACCAAACCATAACTATCCCAACTTTGAGGAGATTCCTCCTCAATTATTATTATTATAAGATTGTTGGAACATCGGCTAACCGAGATGGTTTTGGTGAGTTTTATTTTGTTTGTGTCGACTTTTAATGTAACTTAGTGTGTTTTACAAACATTTAACAAGAAAATTAAGCTAACTGTAGTTCGGTTAAAGAGAGACAATTGAATCCTCAAGGCTTTGCATTTTTCTGTTTAAACGGAAAATTGGTGTGAAAATATTGCCTTTCTGGACGCTTTGTGAATGCATTTTGTTGATTTATCTGTCGCTGCGCGGCTTTGTCAAACCGTTTTGCATCATCTGTGGCTTTTCTTTCACAATCTTAACATTGCAACTCAGTTAAGATTAAATATTTCTTCGTGAAGACTGATACGGTGTCAAAAGCAGCCAGCCGTAATCAAGACTAATCGGGCAGTGACAAAATCTTCCCCTGTCAGATTTGTTGCCATAACTCTGCCACAATAGTGACATACGTAAGGCACATGAGAATTCATAAAAATACAGCTAATTTAACTTTTAAGTGTGTTTTGCCAGATTGTAGTCAGACTTTTCAAAACTTTTCAACGTTTAAGTGTCACACTTACAGACATAACAAACGTGTAGTTAGGCCTATTTTGTCTGGTGTTGAAGTAACATGTCATGTTGATATCTGCAGTGCAATGTATGAGACTTTGACGGCATTTTACTCTCATTTGAAAACACACATTAGAGAGGGGAAAACAGTCGCTTGTCCTTATAGACACTGTAGCAAGAGCTAAAAGTTTTATCAACATTCACATCACACATGAGTCGGAAACATAAAAATGGTGCTGAGGAAAATTTGTCTGAGTTCATTGTGAATCCTGGTGTTTCCCATGAGTGTGAACAAGATCAGTCTGATATGCAGATTGATCCCCCCAGTGATGCAGGTGATGAACAAGAGATTTACCCAGAAATTGCTCATGAATCACAGTTCTTTAAAAATTTAGCCCTTTTTTATTTGAAATTGCAAGCAAAGTTTTTGCTTCCATCCTCTGTCATCCAAACAATTATTGAAGATTTTCAGGAAATACATGATATAAGCCAGTCACATTTGCTTTTCAAACTAAAAGAGAAGTTGATTACACTTGGGATTTCTGAACCTGACACAAACAATGTGATTGAAGTCATGAAAACTGAGGATCTCTTTAGGACCTGCAACACTCAGCCACTGAAAACTGATCAGAAAAGAAAAACAGTTTTCAAGAACAGCTTCAACTATGTTGAGCCAGTTCAGATCTTTCTAGGTCAGAATGAGGCAGGCAACGAGTGTTTTGCCCAGTATGTTCCTATTAAACAGACAATTGATTCTCTATTCCATTGCCAATCAGTGCAGGAACAATATAAGCAAGTACACTCCAGTATTGGTTCTAAGGATATTCTTCAGGATGTGTGGGATGGCAAAAATATGGCTGAGAATGTTCTCTTCCAGACGGAGAGCTCATCACTGAGCTTGATCCTGTATCAGGATGCATTTGAAGTGGTAAACCCACTGGGATCTGGAAAGAAAAAACACAAGATACTTGCAGTGTATCTAACTCTTGCAGATTTAATGCCACACAACAGATCCAGCACTGATCAAATGCAACTCGTTCTTCTCTGTAAAGAACACGATTTTAAGTATTTTGGTCAAGACTTGGTTATGGGCACCCTTGTCAGTGACCTTAAAGATCTTGAGCTCAATGGTGTTACCCTGTCTGATGGAAAGGTCTACAAGGGAACTTTGTGTGCCATTGCAGGCGACAACCTAGGCTCACATAACATAGGAGGCTTTGTGGAGAACTTCAGCAGGAGTTCACACTTCTGTAGATATTATGATATCAGCAGAGAAGCATTCCATGCAGATCCTCTTATCCATGGCACAAAACGCACAGTGCAGTCATACAGTGGTCATGTTCAGAGCAGTGAAGGACAGTCTACATCTAGTGGAGGTGTTAAATTTGACTCTGTGTTTAATACACTCAAATACTTCCACGTATGTCAGTCAGGGTTGCCTCCATGTCTTGGCCATGATCTTTTTGAAGGTATTGTATCCTCTGATCTGGCACTGTACATTAACCATCTTGTTAAGGTGGATAAAATGTTTAGCTATCTTGAGTTGAATCAACGAATAAATCAGTTCAAGTATCTCGGTTGGGATAATTTTTCTTCTTAAAAATCTTATTTTGGTAAGCATAATGTATTTGTTCCCTAAAGGTGTCTGCCACTGCAGCTGATGTTGAGACAACTCTCAGTCTTCCTGCAAGTCCTCGCCTGATACTGCCTGGTATACATTTCATTTAGATTCATTGATAGACACATTATATATCATAGCGGCCATTCATCTTGTGTTTACAAATGTTTATACTAGGTAACTTGCAGTCTCATGTTCCTATGACTTGAAGTTTCAGGTGCAACAGGGCAAGTCACAATTAAAAGTTGGATGATCACCTTTGAGGGCCGTGTAATCTCTGAGGGCATCACACCAACATTTGCAACGGGACTTGCTGCTGTGTTTGCAATCTACTACTCAACCTTCAATATCAAGATGAGGCAGCCTACACTCTGGAATTCATTCAGAGGTAAAACACCTTCATTCCTTGTCATCATTATATGAATATATACAATTAAATTAATGTGTTTGTATTTTTTGCATAAAATGGTATTAGTACTGTACATTTCAAGCCACAACATGCATAAAATGGTATTAGTACTGTACATTTCAAGCCACAACACGCATAAAATGGTATTAGTACTGTACATTTCAAGCCACAACATGCACGCACGCACACACACAAACACACACACACACACAGGGTATTTTGCTGTACTATAGGCTTTATCATAATTCCATTTGATGTCACTTCTATATGTCATTCAAGTCCACTCTATTTGTGCAATGAAGAAAGACAAAAAAAAAAACAATTCATTGCATTTAATTGAATGTACACAAAACAGTATGTTGTTGCAACCCCACTCCACTCTGATCTTAGACTTCAGGCACTTTTGATTTCAGGCACTTCATTGGTATAAATCCAGAGAGAGGGACAAAGGCCAAAAGGGGCAAGGTTGTCTCCAAAAAGAAAGGTGTGATCGTCCAGAAGAAGTCTTCTGCAGTCAATACACACGCCGCCATGCTACTGAAGAATCTCCTTGACTTTGAATGGAACTTCATATAGATCGGTGAGCTCTTTAATCTCACTCTCTTTGTTTTGACAGTCTGGCATTGCCACATTAAGCCACAAGAGAACTGGTATTATTATTACTTTATAAGCATTAGCTTGGAGTGTATACTGTACATTCTTGATTGTATAGTTTATTTATTATTATGATAATGATTGTTTGTTGTTGTTTTGACAGTGGCAACACTGGAATAATGCTGCAGAGAGGAACAGCGGCTACCAAAGTGATAGTCATCTCTCCTGGATCCACAAGTACTAAGACGTATAAACACAAGCCAACCTCACAGGACTATTTTAAGAGGTAAAAACACAAGCCTACCTCACCAGGATCATTTTAAGAGGTAAAAACACAAGCCTACCTCACAGGACAATTTTAAGAGGTAACCTGCAAGTCTAGCTTGCAGTGGCACAGGTGCCTACCTTACAGTTTCATCCCTAAATGTTTTTATGTATGCATATGATGCATATTGTCAAAATGTTCTACTGTACTATAATCGTTTCAAAATGGCCTTAATGCACATTTTCAAAATGTTCTTAAGTTTGTTTTCGAAATGTTGCCAATTCTGCATATGTTCAAAATGTTATAATGAAAGTATATTTTTACAGACAGCAGAGAATACGTTGCAGATTACATATGTAAATCTTTTAAGTTGACTTTTGAGGAAATTTTTATCTAACTCACAGGACTATTTTAAGAGGAAAAACATGCGCCTGTGGGCTTTTTTTTGAGAGAGAGATGCTAACGGTCTAATCAGATTCAAATGATCTATGCTAAGCTATGCTCAAAGTGCTACCGCCAGACCCGGAGATTGGCTGAATGGATTCGAAAACGGTAAAACTCAACTGTTTAACTCTAGGGGAGTTGGAAAATGAGCCTATTTAAAAAAAAAAGTGGCGTGTTCCTTAAATAGTCTAAGTTTATTGCCATAGTCTAAAGCAGACACTACTAGGCTGTTTCTGTTTGCTACTAGAAATCTCTTCTCAGCATCGTCCAACAGGGTTTATTTTCTTTTTTTGTATTCATGTTAATATTGACATTGCTCTTCGAAATAAAGGTATTTGATTTTGAAGTTTGTATTGCTTATTTTGCATAATATTCACAATAATGCACATCTTAAGAAACTGTCTATAGGCCTGAGAATAATGAAGTTCATTGCAATCAATATTGAATAAATAAATAAATGTAGTTATTGTATTATCTATTGTGGCTGTCTACAGTAAACTGTGAGAAGTTAAAGTAACAACCTAAACAATATTATTGTAATTTCCAAATAATCACAGAAATATGCTGCATTTATTTTTTTTCTGTATTAGACTGTGAAATCATTTAACAGTTTGACTACAGAAATATACTGTATTTCTGGTTTACAGACTACTACTGTAAAATGACTGTATATTGCTGGCATCTTTGCTGCCAGCTCTTTACTGTAAATTCTAGAAATACAGAAATATACAGTTTTTCTGGTTTACAGACTACTACCGTAAAGTCATTTTACGTATGAATACCGTAAAATAATTGTATACTGCTGGTGTCTCTGCTGCCAGCTCTTTACTGTTATTTTACAGGAAATTTTTTTACAGTGTAGTTCTCTCTCACTTCTGGCACTAAATGGCCTTTCATCCGGGCAGGCTGTGTAATTACCAAAGATTTTTTTGATGCAGCGGTCCAAACATGATAAAATCAAGAGGTGATTGAAATGTTTAGAATGCACTGAGGACAAATATGAAGGCACTACTGTTGCTGTTTGTTCTGTTGTGGCTAAGAATAATTGTTACCAAAGGAAAAAACAAAAAAACATAAATGTAAGTCCTTCAAGCGCTTCTCTCAGCATGGGAGCTCTGTTTTTCCCTGACATGGTACGTGGCTTTCACATATGTGCCATCTGTACCAGAGATGAATAAAAAAAATATAAAGGGCCTCAAGAAAGCATACATCTGGTTTTAGACAGTTTGCTGAGCATTGAAGTCCTCCCACCTTTAGGACTGGAGTATGGCATTTCATAATATGCAATTGGAGTTTTGTAGATGTTCTCTCATTTATTGGACGACAGCTTCAAGTTTCTAACTGATCTAATGTGGTACTCAAGGAGGTCTATCATACCTGGCGAAAGCGAAACATTAACATTCCCTTTCGTCTCAAGGGCAGTTGTTTTGCTATCACCCTCCTTTTATGCTTTTAAGACACCCTAAAAAATCTGTCAGTGGCAAAAATATGCAATATGTTTATTAAATATTTGCGATTTGCATATACTCTACTATATATATATATATATATATATATATATATATATATATATATATATATATATCAGAAGAGAATCAGAATCAGCTTTATTGCCAAGTATGCTTACACATACAAGGAATTTGTCTTGTTGACAGGAGCTTCCAGTGCACAACAATACAAAAAAACAATACAAAAACAGCAGCAATACGTAGATTAAAAAAAATTAAAAATTATTAAAAAAAAATGTGTGTGTGTGTGTGTATATATATATATATATATATATATATATATATATTGTATATGTGTGTATATATATATATATATATATATATATATATATATATATATATTGTGTGTATATATATATATATATATATATATATATATATATATATATACTGTATATGTATATATATGTATGTCAGAATACATGGCTACATTTGTATGGTTGTCAATGGAGTGAAATTCTTTTTGGGAGCAGAATGGTGTATTTAACGGCATCTACCAGAAGGGGCTAACTGGACTAGGGTTGTCAACTGGCCTGTATTAGATGGAACATCCTGTACGGGTCTCCTATTGTCTGTTCTTTAAGTGGTAGCATTTGATGGGTGGCCCCCTTCCCGTATTGAAACGCTCAAAATGCTCAAGCACCCTGTTTTCACGTGCAGTTTTTGCCAACCCTAAACTGGACTGTAGTAACCAGCCACACCTTGACCCCTTGGTTATACCTCCCCTTGGATCAGAAAAGGGTGATATAGAGAGTATGTATGTATATGTGTGTGTGTGTGTGTATATATATATATATATATATATATATATATATATATATATATATATATATATGTATGTGTGTGTGTGTGTGTGTGTGTATATATATATATATATATATATATATATATATATATATATATATATATATATATATATATATACACTGATCTTGTGATTCACATGGTTCTTTGCTCAATTTTCAACACCATTTTTAGAGGCACAGAAGAGAGAGACTAAATGGAAAATCAAATATTTTCATCCATATCTGTCATTTCTCAGTTGTTCAGTCATGTGACTCATGTGATAGATGAAAGTGCTGCCACATCCTCACAAAGACATGCTGTGATGGTCTAGTGGTTGTGATCATCATCACCAGAGAATATATTCATGCTGAAATGCATTCGTACCCGTGTGCGAGTGTGTATAAGATGATTTGACGGAGTGTGTGTATCTGTGATTTAGCGTAAGAGTCCGTCTCCCTCTTCCCAGCTTTAATGATGCACAGCAATCAGTCTTCGGCACCAGTAGTGGTGACCCTGCTGTCCATTCATCTGCCTGTCCTTCTCTCTGGGCTCTCTTTCACACTGCCCAACCATCCGCAATCTGACACTTCAATGAGGGATGAAGCCCATCCTATGGATGATGAATCATTAAAAGAGAGAGTACCTGTCAGGCAGACTGGAGGGAGAGGAGTGCTGAAAAGGACGGTGGAGGTGGAGAGCTTGTGTAGCACAATAAGTGAGTTTGCTATTGCACTTTAATAATTTAAAGGATAAAATGGTATTTAAAATGTTCTAATATTACTAAACAAGGAGTATTTGTTCATAATTAGATATTTATATCTTTGCTGAAATTCCATTATTCACCTGTAGATGACAACCGCACCAAGCTCAGTCATGCAGCATGCTCACGTGAAGTCTCGTGTGAACTCCCAAAAGTGAGACTCTGCATGAAAGGTTCACATGCTGAAATTTAGAGGGTTGCCTAAAACTGCTATATTCCTTAGATTTTACAAGTAAGATGGTGAAAATGTTTAAAATATTGCACTAATGTTCTGAACATAAAAAAGAGGTTCGGGAGGAGCATGTTAATTTTAATCTGACAAATCACAGCAAGCATGCATTAGTATAAAAGCCGCAGCTTACCTGCTTCCTGTGACAACTCTCTTGACATGACAGTCTTTCTGGCATGTGGCCACATCCATTGCCCACAAACAGACCCAGGCAACTTTGCTGCAAAGCATTCGCCAGCTCTTCCATCCAAACAATCTTGTTGTTCAACAAAAGCTGCCACAGAAGCTCTTTTGTTTTTAGTAGTATTGGTGGCTACTATGTTAAGTGTTATATTTTTAACCCTGTTTTTTTTTTCTTTTATGCTCCATTCGCAGAAGTTGCTTACGCAAACTGGCTGCTCCAGCTCTTTAACAATGTGAAACAGCTCTCTACGACTGCTCATATGTTCCCTTATTCTAAACTTTCCCCCTGGAAAGCAGTGCGAGCAGCCTGCGTGTACGGGCGCCGTTCCAGCTTCGTGTCATTTAGAGATCCATTTTTATTTGAAAGCGAAAGAATCAAAGATTAACTATTCAATCCATCCACCATTTCAACCCCAGCATTTTTAATCAGGTTCTGCCACACAGGTGATTCCTGTCAGCCTCATTACCTCGCCACAGCTTGTTTACGGCGTGCTCTATCCAGCTATTGTTCGTCATCTTCTAACATGAATATCACAATTGTTTCTTCCTCCAAAGTTCCCTTCGGAGCATGATTTTCCATTCTGAACACAGGAGCATAATGCAACAGAGAACTCCTTCCAATCGACCGATAATCTAGCATCTTCTTTTCAAACCAACGCATACATTTTAATGCAAGTTCGCTGCCATGCAGCACTCACTCTGACCATTCCACAGCACACTGCAGTTATACATGGCCTCTGTCCGAACAGACACAAACTGAATTCGGCTCCGCAAGAGGCGGATCATGAGCCGTTTCCCAACTCATTCATAATCATCCTGCAATGTGTCTCACTTCCACTTCCACAGTCATACTCCTAAGGAGCGAATGACAACAAGTGAATCCTTCAGTAATGATTGCAAGTCAATTTCTCCTGCATATCAGTATCCAGCACAGAGCCAAAGCTCTTATTTCTCAGATCATTTTCTGTTGTTTTTTGACATTGTTTATTAACATGTTTTGTATTCCCCAGCACTTTTCTCCTGTATTTCCGAATGCACTGCAAAGCTGCAACTCTCTTTTCATAGATCATTATGCTTCTGGTCAAATTTTTTCTAAATGTTACTAATATATATTTATTTTCTCTTCTTTCTCTCTAGAAAAATACATTTTCCCTCTACCGGCGCAAGTGCAGCCCACTGTCCAGTGGCCATTGATCTAACTTTTCACAGATTATTTCTTATTTCACAGTGTTGTGAAATGTCTTCCTAGTATTAGTTTAACCTAAGTATGACTTTTTTGCCTTTTCTACAGCAAAACCTGAAATTGTGCTTTCCGCTGGAGATTCACCAACATTACTTCCAGCAGGTCTCTGCAAGAGCCCGTTTAGATTCTTGTCATTGGATTGTATGCAGGTTTACCTCTCGCTTTCTCTTTCTAGATATCTTTCCAAGACTTCACAGAGGAGCCAAAGATGGCAAGATGGCATTTTAGTTGTTAAGAATGCACAACTGTGGTGCTCCTACCTTTGGCTCAAAACATACCTAAGCAACACAAATGTGCTGTCCACATGCCACAACTGCGGCGTCTTCCGGATCATGCGACAAACTCCCACCAGACTGCAAAGCAGCGCAAATGTTCTGTCCAGGTGTTGCAACTGTGGAATCTTTCAGGCCGTGCCACAAAATCTCCCACAACACCGCAACCATGTTTCCTGTTTCCTCTTATTAAAAGTCTAGGGGCATAGCTCATGAATAAATACCCATCGTAAACCACAATTCGGCAAGGTTTTACTCTGCTCCACCCGCCATTTGTACAAAGTGTGGGCGCTCGCATTCAGACACAGTGAAAATCTATTCAATTTGGCCACAGGTTCTCCTGTTTGAATTGCAGTGTGGGCCCTCCCATTCAAATGCTATGCAGGCTTTCCTGTTCGAATGCAGTGTGAGCCTCAGTGCATTGGTCTCAGGCTCTCCCATTCTAATCGCAGTGTGGGCCCTCCTGTTCGATCGCAATGTAGGCTCTCCCATTCGAATCGCAGGGTGCGTTCTCCCATTTGAATGTAGTGTGAGATTTCACGTCATTCACTCCTTGGGCTCTCCCATCCGAAACACAGTATGAGCTCTCATGTTCAAGTGCAGTGGTGGTGCAGTGATCTTAAGAGCCTATAGCATTTCCCGTTAGCCTTCGCATTGGCATTTCTTTTGCTCATGGTTAAAATGAGCCCAATACATTATAAATAGAGCCTCATATAACCTCCAAAATAACTTGTAAGCCTCCAAAATGTGCTTTCCTTACAGGCATGTGTAAACGTAATGAAGCCATGTGTGCCCCACTTGATTCTGCCTCAACAGTGCCCCACTTGGTACCGATTCTGTGCTGCAGTGCCTGACCACGCTCGATACCACTGCAGCAGCTCCCGCCTATGCTCGATACTGCCACAGAAGTACCCCTTTTGCTTTTGATCCTGCCGCAGTAGTGCCCCGACATGACAAATGTAATAAAATTATGTTTTCAGAACTAACCTTCTTCCCTTACTGGTGTGTATAAAGTTACGTATTCCTAACTAACCATTTACTTCCCCTACAGGCGTGTACTGATGGAATTGTCATGTTTTTCCTAACTAACCTTTTGGTTCCCTTGCAGGCATGTATAAATATAATGGTTATATTTTCTTAACTAACCTTTTGCTTCCCTTACAGGTGCGTACACAGTTATTTCTATTTTCTCCACTGGTGCTTTCAATGTCTAAGTTCCATCCTTTTATCGAAGTGCAACTACAGTAATGGAAACACAGCAGCGCTCCCACATGAGCTCATTCACTATGCCCCCAAATACTCAATCCACTGCCGCAGCAGTAGTTTAAACTCCATTCCCCCAAGAGCCCCCCCCCCCCCCCTTTTTACTGTTCCATCTCCTCTACACGACTACCTTATCTCTGCTCCCGCACAAGGCCCAATTTACATTACAGCCGCAGCAGTGTTTTACCATGCTTCCGCTATAGCCATTTGTCTCGCTTCAGAGCAGCTGTAACAAGAATTGCAGCTGAAGCCACCATCTCCTCCTATTCATTTTAAGCACCATGTTTACCTGTCTCTGGGTAGACCATTGAATGAGGCTACCGCCGTAAGCAAGTTGATCTGACAGCATACCTATGGTACAACTACTTATCATCTTACACAGGTCCTTTAATCTAAACCTTCCACCTGGATTGGTCCCTTACGTGAGGCTGCCTCCATAAGCTGGCTGATTAGATGCAATATATCAATGGTACAGCCCCCTATAGCTGTATAAATAAAATTTGTCTAAACCTTCCATCTCCCATTCGAATCGCAGTGTGAGCCCTCCTTTTCGAACACAGCACGACTAACTCTTGTTCTCACCTTCCCTGTTCGAATGCATGCTGGGCTTACCTGTTCAAATGCAGCAAGCGCTCTCTCTCTATAGAGCAGTCTCCCACTCGATTCGCAGTGTGAGCCCTCCCTTTCCAATGCAGCGTGACCAACACTTGTTCTCACATTCTGCCATTCGATTGCTTGCTGGGCTTACCCGTTCGAATGCTGTGAGCTCTCTCTCTCTATAGAGCAGTCTCCCATTCAAATCGCAGTGTGAGCCCTCGCATTCGATTGCAGCGTGAGCCAACTGTCGTTCTCATTTTCCACGTTCTATTGCTTGCTGGGCTTACCTGTTCGAAATCCGTGAGCTCTCTCTCTATAGAGCAGTCTCTCATTCGAATCACAGTGTGAGCCCTCCCTTTTGAATGCAGCAAGAGTCAACTCTCATTCTCATCTTCCCCTTTTGAATGCATGCTGGGCTTACCCGTTCAAATGCCGTGAGCACTCTCTCTCTCTGTAGAGCAGTCTCCCATTCAAATTCGCAGAGTGAGCCCTCCCTTTCGAATGCAGCGTGTGCCAACTCTCATTCTCACCTTCCTCATTCAAATGTATACTGGGCATACCGTATGAATCCTGTGAGCACTCTCTCTCTCTCTCTATAGAGCAGTTTCCCATTCGAATTGCAGTGTGAGCCCTCCCTTTTGAATGCTGCAAGAGCCAACTCTTGTTTTCACCTTCCCCGTTCGCATGCCATGAGCCCATCCAATTATACAATGAGTGCTGGCCTCCCATTCGAATTGCAGTGCAGCCCCCTCGACCAGCCATCATGTACCCACCTTCAAACACACTGTAAAGTGCTCCCTCTATACAGCTTTTGGAGGGAAGAACAATACAGAAGTATCTGCCAAGCCAATTTACCAAATAGAATAGTTGCTGGCTTGCTGTCCTAAATAATTCCTGCAATAGTCATAGTACTGATCTTTCATCTTAACATCTTTTTGGGGGTAATCAGGACTTGAGTCAAGTTTCGAGCTCCTAGCCCTCCAGTATACGGACAGCAAGCCAAATACCTTTACAGCTTCAACACAAGATTACATTAACATACGAACTACTGAATCATTGTGGTGTTAAATGCATGTAGCTTATACTGTATGTTTCTCAATGTATCATACTAATTGAGCTCTTAACATATTTTGATACATTTAATATTGCAAGAATACTGTAATTTAACTATTATTTTAGTGTTTTGAATTTATTGTTTGTTGTATGTGGGACATTTGTCTTTTGTATTTGTGAACTTAAAAAAGTGAGACTGCGTGAACAGTTCACATTCTGAAATTTAGAGCATTGCTTAAAACTGCTATTAGCAGAAATAAAACAATATGTAGCCCCCTGTGTGAGTAAATGTCTTCATGCTGGGAAGCGTGACATATTTTGGCAAGCCAAAGCATGGAGATTCAAGTTATATGTAGTGAGTGAGCTCCAGAGACAAACCTAGATAAAAAGTGAAGATATCAAGCATGGAAGAGTTACGCGACAAAGCAAGTCAAGTGCTATTGATGCTGAATGGCCCAGACTTCATCTCTGTCTGTCAATGCCTGAAATGTAGTGAGCCTACAAGAGGGTTTGAGAGCAAAACCAGATGTGCCCTCATAAGGCTGCCGTAGAAAACATTGGATGACATAAAAGATGAGGAGGACAACGATGCATTTCTGCAGTATCTTGAGGGAGATGCTCAAAATATAGCAAGGCCTCACTCTACCTACTTGAAAGACAATCCTGTAAGGTCACTTCAAGGTTGACTCTTCCTCTTGTATAGAATAATGAACATTTCACAAGACCTGATAGAATCAGCAAGTACTTATTGTTTCGAGGAATTGAGCTCATGGAAAAGCTATTGTGGAAATTGCACGAGGAAGACGAATGTGTGCGGTTTAGCCCTGAATTAATTCAAAGAAAATTCCTCTGATCTATAGAGACTGGATTGTTAAATGATGGTGTGAAGTTGCAGCTCAAGCCTTACCTTAGCAAACTTAAAATCAAAGATGAAGTGCTAATAGAGTGGGTAAATGAGGCTGCAAATATAGATCAGATCTCAATGATGAAAAGAACTGCAGTGACCAAAATGACGAAACCCAACTGAACTGGAGAAAAGTGTGAGCAACAATAACCCAAAGACACAAATGCCTAGTCAATGAGCAACACATTCTCACACCCAAGTCGTCACATATTGACGCTTTTGACAGGACCCCTTGGCATCACATTTTAACGCCCTGGGTATACCTTTGGCGTCATTTTTCGACGCGTTGGGTAGTCCGATAGATTTCTATAGAGGATTTTAAAAATAAAAATATAAAAAACTTTGATTAATTGAACAAAATTATAAAAATAAAAATATTAAAAACTTTGATTAATTGAACACAATCGTAGCATATCATATATATTTATTAACATCAACAAACCTCCGATAAAAATACGTTATCCAGCATGCTCTAGTTACCAGTACCTAAGAAAACGCTTAAACTGCTTACTTGCACACGCCGTGGAGCGTTGTTAAACTCACCTTTGAATGCGGTTTTGGTTAAGACTACCCAACGCGTCAAAGAATGACGCCAAAGGTATACCCAGGGCGTTAAAATGTGACACCAAGGGGTCCTGTCAAACGCGTCAATATGTGACGACTTGGTGTGAGAATGTGTTGCAATGAGACCCTCCAGTCAACCTAGATCATCTGAGTTGTGCACAGAGAGAGACAGTGAGGAAGTTGTTAAGGGACGACGTGTCATGCTTGCGCTTTTGATGAGAATGCCATAGACTTTATCCCTTTATAGCGCCTGCACATTACACTCCACGACACCACACCTGTAAAGAAAGCAAACATGTCTGTCCCAAAACCATTGCATCAGGAAGTGAAATAGTATGTACAGGACTTGCTAAACCAGGGGTGGATAACCAAAACCAGGTCACCTGTTGTGTGTATGAGAAAGAAAGATGGGACTTTAAGACTGTGTTTTGGGGCGGCTGTGGCTCAGGTCATAGAGCGGGTCGGCCACTAATCGCAGGGATTGCGGTTCGATTCCTGGCCCACACAATTCCACATGCTGAAGTGTCCTTGGGCAAGACACTGAATACCAAGTTGCTCCCAATGGCAGGCTAGTGCCTTGCATGTCAGCTCTGCCACCATTGGTGTATGAGTGTGAATGTGTGTGTGAATAAGTGAATGGGAGCGCTTTGGTAACTTCTAAGGTTAAAAAAGGCTCTATATAAGTGCAGAACATGAGAATTTAAGAGAATTTAACAGAAAATCTACCTGACCGACATCTAATTCCAAGAATACAAGATACAGTATGCTTGACTCCCTTATAGGTAGTTCTTGGTTTTCGGTTTGGGATCAGGGAAAGGCATACTAAGGAAGACTAAGCATTCCAAGATGTGGACAGCAGACCCCTGACCACCTTCATAACACCTTGGGGGTTATAACAATGGATAAGGATTCCCTTTGGCCTTAGCTCAGCACCAATGATAACCTAGTCCATAGCCCGAGTTTTGAAGACCATGTCAAAACTTCAGAGTTGTCTTGCAGAGATATCAACAGCACAACGTGAAGCTCAGCCCACATAAATTTGAGATCTTTAACAGAAAAGTGAGATTCCTCAGATGACTGGTGTAAGGTAATGGATACCCAATGGACCCTGTTGAAGGGGTTCCAGTGAAAGCCTTAAAAAACTACTGTCAGTGATTTGAGAAAAATGCATGGATTTCTCTCTTACTAATGGGCATACATACCTGACTTTTCCAGGCTTGCAAAACCCATTTACCAACTGTTGTCATTGCCACCTGGTAAGCCACCAACTGCATAAGCCAACAATCAACAAACATAAAGATAACCTTCCATCTAACATGACCATACAGTGGACTAAAAGCAACCAGGAGGCCATGAACTTTCTCATTGATAATATGATTACACAAACAATCTTAGGTTACCCAAATCTCACATAACCCTTAATTTTACTATGTGAGGCATCACAAGAGTGGGTAGGTGCAGTGCTGTATCAATGGCAACAAGGCAAGATGGTTGTGATTGGATATGGCTCCAGAACTCTATCCCCACCTGAGAAGAATTATCACATGCACTCAAAGAAGTTAGTGTTTCTAGCACTAAAATGGGCTATATGTGAGTGTTTCCGTGATTACCTCTATCATGCTTCCCATTTCACAGTGTGTACCGATAACAACCTCCTAACATACAGTATGTACTCTCAAAAGCCAAGCTCAACCCCACAGGTCACAGGTGGGTGGCTCAACTGACAGACTTCAATTTCTCCATAAAGTACCACCCTGGCAAAACAATGCTGATTCTGAAGGCCATTTTGGAATTCCAGTCGTTCATGGAGCAGTGCACAGAAGGGGTGAGTCCAGAAGTCATAAGTGACTCTCAAACCAGACCAGATTCTTGAAAGGCAAAAGAAAGATCCAGTGCTTGGTCGAGTCCTGCAGTAAAAAGTCAACAACCAAGCACTCAAAACAGTGACAAAGGTCTAAACTGTACATTAATGATGAAGGCATCCTTTATAGAAAAGCTGGTGGAAAAAGTCCAGCTTGTTCTGCCTAAAGAGCATCACCAGACTGTGTCCAAAGAACTCCACAAAAAGATGGGACACTTGGGAGTGGAAAGAACATTAAGTCCGAATTGTGATATGTTCTATTGGGCCTGTATGTAGATTGACACATAACACGAAAAATGGTTCATGCTAACAACTGTACCCACAGTGATGCCATTAGATTTTCCCTTTTTTACCTGCTTGATGGCCATTCCACCTGTCTACCCATAGACCTGCTTTTCAACCTGCAGCCAACAGGGAAACAGGAGAGTTATGCTGAGTATGTTGAAAAGTGGCAATCAAGAATGCATAATGCCTATGACATTCCCTCTAATACAGCTTATAAAGGGACCTCCAGATGTAAATGAGTATTACCACAAAATCTACAGAGCTGACTTTCAGCCTGGTGGACAAGTGACCTTTCAGAATGAGGTGGACCTGGTAAACTTTGATCCTATTGGGAAAACTGTTGTATTGAGAAAGAGCAATGATAGTTCAGTTCAAGAAGTTATCCCTGAAGGAGGTGGTAAGATCAGAGTGCTGACCAAAAACCAAAAAAGACAAAAAGCACCAAAGAAAGGACCCAATTGACATGTCAGACAGTGAAGATTCAGAAGACAGTGTGTTTGTGTTTCAGTTTCCTGCTAACCAGAATCAGTGCAGAGAAATTGTTACACTCAACTCTAAAGCAGAACCGTTCACATCAGAATTGGAACAGCATTAGGAACCACCGTGACAAATTATTGAAGAAGATATAGCAGAATCTAGACCAGAGGAGCACATGGAGGAAGGTCATGTGGAGCTTGAGGAACACCTAGAGTCAACAGAAGGACACGTATCAGAAGAGTATGAACATCATGTACCACCTGTAAATAATTACTCACTGAGAAAATGACATTGGCCAAGAATGCTGACCTATGGATCCTTAGGAGAACCATCTGTGGTTGAAGTAGGCATAGCAAACTTGCACGTGAGTATGGTTCCTGCAGTCAAGAGTGACCCATGGACGGTGCTGAGTATGGAGGTAACTGGTAGCAGACTAAAGAACTGTCTGGCTGAAATTGAGTCTGTTACAATTGAGTTTTTATCTGTTAAATAAATGTTTACTATAGCTGAAAATGTGAGATATAACTGTGTGAAAATATACAATACAAGTAATGTGTATTCTGACCTAATGTGTAAGACATTTAGAATTTCAATTACTTCGAAGCATCAGTCATGTTATTAAAATTTAGTAAGAACAGTCATTTGTTACAAAATAATGGTTTGATCATAAATGTTCGTAGACATTTAAAATTTGAGGGGGAGAGTGAAGTGCAATAAGTGAGTTTGCTATTGCACTTTATAAATTAAAGGATAAAATGGTGTTTAAAATGTTCAATCTTATTATACAAGAAATATCATAATTAGAGTTTTATATCTTTGCTACATTTTCATTATTTACCAATAGATGACAACTGCACCAAGCTCAGTCATGCAGCTATGCTCAGGTGAAGTCCCGTGTGAACTCCCAAAAGTGAGCCTCTGAGAACAGTTTGCATGCTGAAATTTAGAGCATTGCCTAAAACTCACATTTTGCTGGTAAGATGGAAAACAATGTTTGAAACAATGCACAAAATTTCTGAATAACATTTTTTTTGTTTAATGCATGTAGCCTATATGTTTGTAAATGTATTATAATCTGAGTAATTGAGCTCTTGCATGTGCATCGATAGCGTGGATCCATCATGCCTTGTTACCACTGTGCAGGCTGGTGGTGGTGGTGTAATGGTGTGGGGGATGTTTTCTTGGCACACTTTAGGCCCCTTAGTGCCAATTGGGCATCGTTTAAATGCCACGGCCTACCTGAGCATTGTTTCTGACCATGTCCATCCCTTTATGGCCACCATGTATCCATCCTCTGATGGCTACTTCCAGCAGGATAATGCACCATGTCACAAAGCTCGAATCATTTCAAATTGGTTTCTTGAACATGACAATGAGTTCACTGTACTAAAATGGCCCCCACAGTCACCAGATCTCAACCCAATAGAGCATCTTTGGGATGTGGTGGAACGGGAGCTTCGTGCCCTGGATGTGCATCCCACAAATCTCCATCAACTGCAAGATGCTATCCTATCAATATGGGCCAACATTTCTAAAGAATGCTTTCAGCACCTTGTTGAATCAATGCCACGTAGAATTAAGGCAGTTCTGAAGGCGAAAGGGGGTCAAACACAGTATTAGTATGGTGTTCCTAATAATCCTTTAGGTGAGTGTATGTGTGTGTGTGTGTGTGTATATATATATATATATATATATATATATATATATATATAATTTTTTTCGTTTGTTTAGTTTTTGTATTTTAGGGCTGCCAAAGTTAAGTGTTTACCAATATAATTTAAATGTTAGCAATGTTATATTCTAGTGCTTTTGCTGATTAGTTCTATTTTCATGTTTAATGATGACAAACTGTAAAGGTTTCAAATATTATACTACACTGTGTATCAAAAACTATATTTAATTCATAGTTGTTTTTTCTAGTCTAAATAGCAACCAAAAGCATCTTCTTTGCACTAGTTTTAGATGCTATTTGCACCCCAAATTAAATATTAACATACAGCATATGAGCATCACTTCAACATATTAATTGTGTTTCTAAAGAGTCCCAGAGACACCCTACACCATCCCCTGTCCCTAAAACTAACCATAACCTTCCCTTACAAAAAATTAACCATGGTTTTACTAAAGCAACTATAGTATCACCATGGTATTTTGAAGTAAAATAATAGTAACCAAATATACAATACATTTTTATTTGTATAGTACTTTAAACAACACACGTAATTTCAAAGCAGCTTTATAGAAAATTATGCTTTAACAGAAAAAGAAGCTGTCATATCTGTAATATAAAAACTTAAACATGGTTATTATATTAACACTAGGCATGTAACGACAATCATCCATGCAATTATCTAATCAGCCAATCGTGTGGCAGCAGTGCATAAAATCATGCAGATACGGGTCAAGAGCTTCATTTAGTGTTCACATCAACCAACAGAATGGGGAACATTTTTTATCTCAGTGATTTGAACCGTGACATGATTGATTGTGCCAGATGGGCTGGTTTGAGTATTTCTGTAACTGCTGATCTTCTGGGATTTTCATGCACAACAGTCTTTAGAATTTACTCAGAATGGTGCCATAAACAAAAAAAACATCAAGTGAGCAGCAGTTCTGTGGAATTGTTGATAAGAGAGGTCAACAGAGAGTACCAGACTGGTTTGAACTGACACAGTTTACGGTAACTCATATAACTACTCTGTACAATTGTGGTGAGAAGAAAAGCAGCTTAGAATAGCATTGGTGGGTTGGCGCTGTTTTGGCGGCACGAGATGATCAATATTAGGTAGGTTGTTTAAATGTTGTGGCTGATTGATGTATATTTGTGTAGAACTTACAATACACATATTTTCTAAGCAGCTTTATATAAAATCATACCTTAATGTCTGAAAGTCCCCTGTGAACAAGCTGAAGCTTGTAGTAAGGATTTTTCAATGTTATTTATTGGTGAAAAAAAATAGAGAGGACAGGTTCTATGATATATGTACATAATTCAATATTATTTAGCGGTTTGAGCAAAAACTGATAAGCACACACATTTTTTTTCCCTCTTCCCCATTTCACTTTGCATGTAAACTTTACCGGTGTTATTACTAGCTTATAACATGTGCGCAAGTGTTGTTCTCAAAGCTGTTTACATTTTTAAGTCAAAAGAAGATAGTTATAAGTTTTTTTTATGCTTGTTACTGTCACCGTTTTTTCTCACAGTCTCTTTTTTGAAATGGTTAGTTCCTGCAATGAACTCCGTTTTCCCCGCTATTTCTTTGATATAAACTTTTGAAATGTATTTCGGAATTGTAATGCAAATTTTAAAATCAAAGGGAGTAAATTTTTACAGTCGCCAATGGCGACCTTGACAGAAATTACACTCGCAAATAAATTTATTTGGTCGCAAATGCGACCATTTTTAGTCGCAGTTTGGAGCCCTGCACAATGATGATGATTTATCGACTTTATAGACATTACATTTTTATCGTCTGTTAATGCTGAACTTCTGTAAAGCTGCTTTGAAACGATGTGTGTTGTGAAAGGCGCTATACAAATAAAATTGACTTGACTTGACTTATAAGTCTCATGTTATCGCAGGATTCTTACGTTGTTGGTTTTTTTAATAAGCTGTTTTTTGATTGTTTTTGATGACTTATGAGCATCTTACTGTGCATGTCACGCTCAGTGTCGACTGGGAGAGGTGGTTGTTAAACTTACTGCTGCTGTTTTTGCCTCACAAATCCACTGATTTGCTTGATGATGTCGAAGTAAATAAAACTATAAAACTTTGACAAGCTATACCACTACCCTACTGCCATTTTTAGGATGTAAATGTCACCTTATAGCCCACCTGTCAAGAGTTATTCCTTCAACTATGCACATTTATGTAAGTGCTATAGATGCACGTGAGCTATTTCCAAGAAGATGAATACGAATTGATGTAGTTGCCACCACGTCATTTCTAATGTCATAGGGTTAATCTCTCTGGAAATACACAAAACCTCTTTTTGCCATCAGAAAAAAATTAATTCTGAAACAATCTGACTCCAGATACTTAAGTTACATCAAATATGCAGATCAACAGTGTTATAGCCGTTCTGCTTATAAAGTCACTTCTTTATTAATGTTAAATTAAGAGCATTGGTAACACTTTACAATAATGGGGCTTTTCCACTTCACGGTACAACTCGACTCAACACGACTCTGCTCACTTTTTGGGGGTTTTCCAATGTGGATAGTACCTGATAATTTTTTTTAGTACCACCTCGGTCGAGGTTCCAAGCGAGCCGATACTAAATGTGGTGTCAAAATCCTGCAGATCACTGATTGGTCAGGGAGAATCATCACTGGATTTCCGACATGCGGCATCAACCAGCTAGTTTTCAAGTTAGCTACAGCGATAACAGTATAATTTGTTCACGTGACTTTCGAATTGTGAAAATATAAATTGATGAGCGCAAAACCACACCGTGGTCAATAGACGAGGTGCAGACGGTCCACTTGTTAGCGATGAGCGAAACGAAAAAGTCTCTCAGGAAGTGTCTCAGCTGTTGGCCGCACACAGCTACCACCGGACCTACCAACAGTGTAGGGGAAAGTTAAAAAAACGTAAAAGTGACTACAGAACCATCAAGGAAAAGTGGACGGGGTTCAACCAAATGGACGCTATCTAAAACGGCAAGCAATGGGAGGAAGAGTGCCCTGGACTGGCGTTGATCCACGGTGGAGGATGGTATTTTTGTTATGTTAACTCTATACTCTGCTTAAAAGCTTCACTTCATTTAGTTGACCAGCTACTGGAAGCTTGCTTTTTTTTTTACAGCATTTATTTATATTTAAATCTTTTTAATAAGTACTTTATAAAATCATTGTTAGATCATGTTAGATCATGTTAGTTCATAGTGCATGAACTAATATTAACATATACAACTTTTGATAAAAAAAATGTGTTACTATATGTTGAAATTAACATTAACGAATATTAATAAATGCTGTAAAAGTATTGTTCATTGTTAGTACATGTTACCTAATGTTGTTAACTAATGTTAACTAATGGAACTCTATTGTAAAGTTAGGGATAGTTCACCCGAAATTCTACGTAGAATGTTAGCCTCAGTCGCAATTCAATTTCATTACATACAATGAAATGTTTTTTATTCTTTACAATGCAAGTGTATGAGTCACTGTGTCTAACGTCTCTTTTTGGGTTCCAGAGAAGAGAGTCAAATGGGTATGGAGCAACATGACGGTGAGTATATGATGACATACGTAATTTTCATTTTTAAATAAACAATTCATTTAATAAACTAGCATGACTTAATATGCCTCTCAGTGGCTTACTGTGCTTAAAACATTCTTCATTAAGGTAAACAAGATTGTAGTGCTATTCTCCTACATGGCTTCTCCTAACCAAATTAAAGCTTAATTTGCATAACCCAGATTGATGAGTTCGAAAAAGAAAAAAAATCATTATGATGAAAATAGCTGCTCAAGTGCTCGTGATTCCTAAATGAAACGTCATACTCCATTAGAATAGCAATACTTCATATTTTTTTTCCCATTACACTTTGTGATAATAGCTCACAGTCCTTTTTTCTCCTACATATCAATACATTTGTATTGCTTTTAAATTGTAAATTTAATGGAAATGTTGTGGAGCACAGAATTCAACTGCCATCTTATCCCTGTGCATGATGCATTCTGTGAAGGGTTGTGTCTATAATACAATCTGTGAATATTGGTCTCCACGGAGTACGAATAATAAAGAGAAAATAAATTTTGACATTTTCATATATTTATTTGGTGGAATCTTATACAGTATGTTTGATCAACAGCAATGTATTCCAATATAGGCATCCACTATTTTGCTTTAAATTGTTTGTAAGGTCAGTGAAAAAAAGTCAAAAACAAGTCTTAAAGTACCACTTACCTTTACTTTAATGTAAGAAAATAGGATATTATGAATACCTTAAGAGCACTTGAAAATCTGTCCTTTTATTCACATGCAGTACCAAGAAAAACACAGTAAATAAATAAACCACCTCCTTCTTCCCTGATTTCAGTAAACACATTAAGAGCAGGTCGTGTCTCTGTGGGTCGACAGATGTTTTGTGTGTGTGTGTGTGTATGTGTGTGTCAGTCTGGAGCTCAAAGAACAGGAGATTATGTGTTGTTCTGGATGGTGAAATTGCAGTCATCCCTTGCAACAGATTTTCTTTGCTGGGAGATTGAACTGAGACTGGTTCTTCTCTTTCTGTCTGTTTAGCTGCCTGTGGAGTCAGTTGCCTCCCTGCATTCACATGCCTTTATTGTACTTCACCAATGCTTGAGATTAAAAATCTATGCTTCTCTCAGAGAGACACAGGGGTGCGAACACAAAAACATGCATTGCACGCACACACACACACACACATTATTGAGCTTTGTTGAGTCACAACCCTTTCCACAGCCTATATACTGTATAGGGTGAATTTATCTGAATTCACCCTATATACTGCATAAATAGAAATAATTTCAAAATCTGAGACCACAAAAAATATAACTTTTTAGAATTTTGAAATATTTAAATCACAAAGTTAATATACATAAGATTTTAACTTAATGTAACCAAATCTGTGACACTGACAAAGTTAACTTTGTTCAAAAGCTCAGATTTCCTTCCATCAAGAGAGAGAGAGAGAGAGAGAGAGAGAGAGAGAGAGAGAGAGAGAGAGATAGATAGGAAATAAATAAAGAGTGAGAAAGAGAGGCAAAGAGAGGCTCTTATCAGAGTGCACGCAGAGCCTTACAGTTTCTTTTGAACTCTTCAGGTCAATTCTTTGAGCAAGGACGGCACGGGGACGAAGCACAAACAAGCTGCCAGCAATAAAAGAAACGCAGGTCAGAGGTGCCGATGCACAGAGTGAGCCCGGCTTAAGTGGTCTCTCCCGCCTTGTCATTTTCTCTCTCTGTCTCTTGTTCATCCTTCTCACCTTGGCATGGAAGTCAACTCTTCTATTCAAGCAGCAAGGACACCAAATTTTGTTTTGTTTTTACAGTTCTTCGACAGTCCCCATACTCATGATTCTTTTCTAATTAATCCAATTCTGTAAGTCAATATTTATCTTTTTACATTTCCTCAAGATAATTCAACACATGGTTTCTTAAAACATTAGGAAGAACTGAATCACTGTTCACTTTGGTTGGTGTAACCCAATATAGTCAGATTGATTTGGTTATATTAAAGTAAAGTGTGTGATTTCTGCAACACTGCTGTGACCAAAATGAATAACAAAAAGAAATATAGCTGCTAGCAGCAATGCGATTCCTCCTCAAAATGGCAAATCATTCAAAACTGATTAGTAGAGGGTTGGGGTTAAACTCTCCCAATTCTTTTTGTCTTAATCCTAAACAAAAGATTTTCAGTGTACAGGAAAATCCATCATACCTTATGGATCCTTGATGCTTTTTTTTATTCCCAATGAGAAATGAGGTATGTACATTAAATTTCAGTAGAATTGAATAAATGGGGTGGAAATGCCATCACTTTGAAAATAGGACATTTGGGCATGGCTTGTAGCACCCCCTAAGGGTGATTGTGAGCCATTCTTGGTGTGGGGTTTTCTGTTGGCCTGTAGTATCAATGTACCCAATTAGAACATTTTTGACCAGAAAATAGCTCTTTTCAGCGTGGCCTGTAGCGCCCCCTAAGGGCAAATGTTAGCCATTATTGGTTTAGGGGTTACCGTTGGCCTGTAGCATCAATGTACAAAATTGGAACATTTTTGACCTGAAAATGGGACATTTGGGCCTGGCCTGTAGCGCCCCCTAAGAGTGAATGTGGGCCATTCTTTGCACAGTACTCCAGAGGGCTGTCATCTTGAAAAATGTTAGGTTTGAAAAACCATCAATCAAAATGACATTTGATTTATTGACATATATATATTGAGGCAATTTAGACATTTACATAAATACGCTCCCTTTCAGCCATTTTGTGTTGTATTAATTTTTGCTAAGTTACAAATTGTAAGACATCAATTCTACACATGGGTACTAAATTTCAAGTCAATTGGAGCTATGGTTTAGGGGAAGAAGATCTTAGAGTAGGTTTTCCCAAGATTTCACTGTTCAGGAAAATCTGTCATGGTGGAAATTATGGGTCCTTGAGGCTTTTTGTTCCCCATGAGAAATGAGGCATTTACACAAAGTTTCAGAAGAATTGGACAAATGGGGTGGAAATGAAATCATTTTGAAAATGGGACTTTTGGGCGTGGCCTCTATCGCCCCCTAGTGAGCCATTCTTTGCATAGTAAAGTTTGTCAAGACAAACTTTGATGTTGTCTTGAGAAAGGCCGAACCTTGAACCAAGACTGGAACTCATGATAACAATAAAACAAGATCACTTCAAAAATATGAAATAAATGCAATTTCTTGAAAATTATTTAAGCTCTCCATGTCATTATACCACATACGGCATTCACTAAGATTTTCACTTTGTCCTAAGACTTCATTGTACGCATTGTAAAAATAAGTGAATGTTAAAGGGATATTTGATCATTTCCTCACCCTCATGTAGTCCCAGATGTGTATGACTTTCTTCTGCAGAAATTGAATGTTTAGAAGAATATCTCAGCTCTGTTGGTCCATAGTAAATGAGAGGTGGTGAGAAACAGATCAAAAATTAAGTCATTTTTTACTATAAACCTCTACTTTCACTTTCATAAGCGCTCTTCACTCTTAAAGAGTTATTTTTTTTAAATTTTTTTTTTTTTTGTGATTTACATAAGCATGTCACCCCTCCTGAGCAGGAAGGACAATTTATTGTAAAAACAAAACAAAAATATAGATATTGATCTGTTTCTCACCCACACTTATAATATCACTTCCGAAGGCATGGATCGCAGTTTTTTTCATTGAGTTTAATCTTTTGAGAACCGTGAAGTCTCATTATTTTCGTTCTGTGTCGTGCTGTTGCATCTGTATTCATTTCAGAGATTCATTGATTGAGATTGTGAGACTGCAGTCAGTATTAAATGTGTGATGATATTGAACCTGAAGCACTAACTCTGCTATTAGTAGTTTATCTGTTCTCGCTGGATCTTCCGTGATCCTTCCCGTGCTGTCAAGTGAAGCTTAGCACCATCAGTTTCGTCTCTCACACCTTCATTTGTTTGGGTGTGAGATGATAAAATACAGACTGCGTGAATGGTGTAAAATCAAACTGGCAAGCATTAAAACACATACAACTGACAAACCTTTGTGAAGATGCAAGCATAAATTATCTCACCACGTGGATCGCATGTTGTCAGAGACAATTAACCTTATACAACATCGTTCTCGGAAGTATTGATACTTTAGGATTGATCCGCCCATCCCTACTTTCTTTAGACATATGTTTCATGTTTGTGTGATAAGTATTCGCAGAGTTTCACTTGATTTTTGTGACGTGTTTCAGAAAGATGCTTGCCAAGACAGAGATGGCGCACCCTGTATATTTTCTTTATTTTACAAAAGCACAAGGTTTTGTTGTTATTGTAAGTGTACACAAATAAAAGTAGACCTTTTATAGTTTGTAATGATGTCTTACATGTATCTGTATGGGCAAAAATGACGCAGTATTTTATTTAAATTTTTTCCGCTGTTTCGAGAGAAAAATCTAGCAGGACATCACACCAGCGCCTGTGTCGACCCCTGGAATAATGCCAGAATTCAATATAATGATACCGATTTCTTTCTCAACTGTTTATGTTCACTTGAGACATAACAGACTCCCCCAATATATCATTGTGGCAGCGGGGGAGTGGTCAAGTGTCCGTCTAGAGAGAAAGAGCAGTAAGGGTGCTTACACCTGAGCTAAATTATGCCTAACACCTGTTTCTGATTTCAGTGATCACGGGGAGTGATCATAGCCAGTAGTTCGGTAGAGAGAGACCTGGAAGCCGATAGTACATTCATGTTGTTTTGTTGTGCAAAAGTAAAGGAAATAAAAACCCACCTCAAATCTGCTTTGCTGTCTCCTGACACTTCCATTGAACTACTTTACAATCATGTATTTTGACATTTTGTTGTATGAAATTGTCCGTTCAAACGCAAGAAAAAGCGAAAGCAATCTCTCATCGGGGTGCGTGCGTTAGATGTTAGAGTTGTTTTGCCATTTGTTGAGTTGAATGGTGTTAAATCGCTTGAATGTTCAAACTGGCAAGCATTAAAACACACAATTGACAGACCTTTGTGCAGATGCAATCAAAATTCATCTGGCTTCTAATCTGGAGCTCCACCCACTAGTAGACATAATCGCTCCATTAGAGAGATTGCTCAAGTAGAGGTGCATTTGGTAGACAGAGTTACTCCAGCAGAGGGAGCCTCTTTGCTCAGCCAATGTAAGTGAATGGGATTTTACTTGTAGACCATATTAATACAGTAGGGGGGGGCATTTTTGCTCAGCCATTGTAAATTGATGGGATTTCGAAAGCTTAAGCATCAGGTAAAAAAGACATACCAGCAAACTTCAGAACATTTCCCAGGTTTGTGGCAAGTTTGGTGCTTGTAGCATTAAAGCTCTTGGAGGTAAGGCTGTTGAAATTTTAGTCTAAAATTAAAGATTAACAACAGTAGTAACATTGGCTCAACCAATGGCGTGAGGTTTGGGCAGTACTATCTGTTTGCCTAGAAAGATGGGTAAGTGTTTTAAAACTATTGAAAACAGTAATTAGATTCCTCCGGTAGGAGGAAATCTATTGTTATTGACATTTTTATTGACAGTATTATTAGATTCCTCCGGTAGGAGGAAATCTATTGTTATTGACAGTATTATTATTATTATAATTATTATTAGATTCCTCCAGTACATATAATTTTGTTGATGACATCGGCTACTCAGCTGACATCTCTTTTGTCTTCACAAGTGAATTGGCTGTTCTCTCTCTTGCTCTGTCTGTCTTTGTCTGTCACATTCTTTCTTGCTTAGAAGTGATTTTTTTTTGTTCCACAGAACCAATTTTTCTGATGAAATGTTCCTGATTTAGTTTTAGTTCAATGGTTTATAAAATCAGGTAAGGGTTTGATTAAAGTTAAAGAAGTCAAAATAGATCCATCCGTTCACATTAAATGCATTTAAAGGATTAGTTCACCCAAAATGTCATAATTTATTTGCAACCTATAAGACTTTCCTTTTTCCATGGAACAAAAAAGAAGATGTTTGACAGAACTATGTAGCCTGACGCATACATAAATTCTGTAATAACTTATTTTCCAACCATCGGAGCATTCAAGCTTGAAGTATATGTAAATTCATGTTTCAGTAGGGGGCAGTCAGCACGCCTCAACAAAAAAGCTAAAAAGCTGCGCTGTTATAGAATAACAGCCAATCACACAGGATGCATTCATGACAGCTGGACGAAGCACTAAATAATGCAGAGATCTCGACACATGATTTTCAAAGTTTCAATTACTTTTAACCTTGGACCCTTAATTCTAGTGAGGCACTCCAAAAGCACCTGGAATGCAAGAACGCTTCAGTTGTAAAATGAATTGCTTTCGACTCAAATCAATCAAATCAAATCAATCAAATCACTTTATTGTCACACTACTGTGTACACGAGTGCAACAGCAGGTGAAATTCTTGTGTGCAGTTCCGAGCAACATTGCAGTAATGACAGTGATGAGACATAAACCACTTTACAATAAACAACATATTTACACAACACAATTTACATAACAAATGTACACATACTTACACAACAATTTACATATCAAATGTACACAATACACACAATGTAGAATACACATACACTAGATAAGGGTATAAATATATATATATATATATATATATATATATATATATATACACTAATTGAATTGGGAGCGAGAATATATTTGACAGAATGAAGATTAATAAAGTGCAGTGCTGATTGTTGATCGTGAGAGATCATGTGTTCAAAAGTCTTATTGCTTGTGGGAAGAAGCTTTCATGTAGTCGGGTGGTGCGGGTCCTGATGCTGCGATACCGCCTGCCTGATGGAAGCAGTGAGAGCAGCCCATGACTCGGGTGGCTGGAGTCTCTGATAATCCTCAGAGCTTTTTTCACACACCGTCTGTTATATATATCCTGGAGGGAGGGAAGCTCACCTCCGATGATGTTTCTGGCAGTTCGCACCACCCTTTGCAGGTCTTTGTGGTTGTGGGCAGTGCTATTGCCGTACCAGGCGGTGATGCAGCCAGTCAGGATGCTCTCTACAGTGCTGGTGTAGAACCGTGTGAGGATGTGCTGGTTCATTCCGAACTTCCTCAGCCATCTCAGGAAGAAGAGGCGCTGGTGAGCCTTCTTCACAACGGACTCTTGGCTTGTTCAATGATATGGGAATTCTAAAGCTACTTTTTGTGTTGTCTAATCAATGGTTTATTAGTCAATGCAATATATTTGATTGACAATCTGAATTATAATATTATACATAGGCCTATTATATTTATAATTATTTGAATTATTATGTATTATTTATCATTATCTTGAGTTATATGGATTTGGGAGCCTTTCTCAGCAAATAATCATCAGTGGTTACATTTTAATCGATTGACAGCCCTGTACAGAACATAGTGTTAAAAAGATATAAATGGTTTAAGGAAACTCATCACTAAACAATCTACATGTTAAACCTCTTTCTCATACATTAGATATGTACTGCAAGATCAAATATTATACACATGCTGTTTATTCACAGTGTGGCAACACAACCTGTAAAGAAAATAATCATGCCTCTCCACTCTAAGGGGAAAACCTGTGATCTAAAAGAAATGTTTATTCTCTCATGCTGTGCAGCAGGCCCTGGCAGATGATACAGTAAAATTGCTCTCGTTCTCATGTTAAGTAATGGCTCAGAGACAGCTCTCCACACAGCTCATCTTTGCCTTTGAAAATTTAGCCCCCCCACCCCGGGCAGACTTCACTATTGCCAAACCCTTTCATTCCATTCATTGTTTGTGCTGACTTTAATATTTCATGAAGCAGGTTTCTATATTTATTTACTTCCTATTCGAGCATGCCCCGCTCAGTTGAATCATTCATTTTAATGGGTTGAGTGATCACGTCCCCCCCTAGAGTAGGGTTTTTTCTTCTCCTCCCCTCAGCGTGCTCCCTTATTAACATGAGCCAAACACATCTTGCTCAACTTGTCCCTACACGCCACCTCCACATGAGATCTTAAGATCTTTAAAGGTATGAATAACACATCAGCAGGCTTCATCGTGAAATGTTCCCTCACCCTGACGTTACCCTCATTTCCTTTTTTATCATCAAAGATTTCTGTCATCATGTAACTGAAAGTGTTTTCTTGAATGTTTCCAAACAAAAAAGTTGAGAAAAATGAAGGACTTTTCAGAAAGGATGCTGAAAAGCTATGCTTTTAAAGAGCTTGTCCCAGAAGAAGTAGATAACTGGTTATTATGGTATGATGCTTGCTATAATGCAATTATCTTTATTACTACTCCTCATAATTATTGTTATGGTTAACTTAGGCATATAAGTCATCCTGCACATTTGTGCTATGATACCTCGAATCATTCGCGCTATTTGTTTTCTAAGCAATCAGACATACGATTTTCACTTGGTGCAATAAAACGGCCGATCTATCCAATTGACTTACATTTGGAGGAAGAATTTAACATATCTTGTGGCCTAAAATATCATAGAGACTTAGGGGTGGGCTCTTTTGACTTTAGCCAGAAAGTAGCCACCTAGCAACCACCCAGGACAGCCTAGAAACCGCATAACAACCCGACTTCCCCGTCTGACGAAGTGAGCGGCAGACGGGGAACAACAGTTGTTCTTTGGGAGAAACAGCAAAAAGTAAGAAATCTGGTAAGAAACCTAATTATGTTTTTACATTAAAACATGTTTCAGTCAAAAGAGTAGAGTATGATATGCCATTTTTTAAATTTGAGTGATTTATTGCAAAACACAAGGCTGATAAACCCAATGACCACGTACGTTGATTATAGGCTTATTTTAATTAAAATATCCTATATTCACTGTGCATTATAATACTGAAAATCAATGGTTTCATCCAAAAGCTGGAAAATGTTGCTTTCAGGGGCTGTAACAGAGTAAGGATGAAAATGAGGTGCATTTCAAACTGTTCTGAGTCCAGTGCAGATAGACAGCACACTGGAGGTTAAGTCATTTACTAAATTGGGGGCAAGGGAGCATCCTATAAGTAGCCAAGTGCATTGCCTGCTAAAATCCGACCAAAAGTTCAGTTTCAGGCTGCAGATGATGTTTGAACCACTCAACATGTTTGGCAGACATGGTACAATGATAATCAGTGCATAGATTCAGAATTTTTCATGTATAATTTTATTTTAACATGGTTGACAGTGATTGGATGATGCTAGCCAATACTTTGAATATTTATGATCATTTCTAATGTAATGTCAGTTACGTTTCAAACACATGAATAACCACCACTTCGGGAAACATAATAAACAATTTGATTAAAAAAAATCAAACTTTCCATTGCTTTGTATTATTTCATATTTCACAACTCCCATCCCTCCCATTCCCATTGTCCACATATGTGGACATACATTTTTAGGGGGAAAAAACTAAAATAAGTATATACTGTGTGTGTGTATGTATGTATGTATGTATATATATATATATATATATATATATATATATATATATATATATATATATATATATATATATATATATATATCAATTTGCATGTTTCTTAGGTGCTACAATAACAAATTAAAACGTGCAAAAGTTTTAGGCACATAAGATGCTTCACAAATTGTACATTTGCCTAGTCCCCCACTGCAGGAATCAAAGAGCTTTAGTACCTTTTTCCCCACACATCCTGACTCAGTACTAAACTGCCTTAAGCGATTTGTGAGAGCAGCATATTATGAACTTGCCAACACTTTGAAATGGCTCTGTTAGAGGTAAAATGACAATGGAATATCTGAAATGTGACCGCATGTCGGACCCGATGAAACTAGGCTTCTCTCTTCTGCTTTCTCTGTTTGGGAAATGAAAGATCCAAACGAGCAGTGGGAGGGGGTTGTTGAGTAAATTTAGCCACAAGGTTTGGTCTCATAGATGCACTAAAAAATATTTCAGTCAATTCATTAGTATTATTATTATTATTATTTATAATAAATATTAAAATTATTTAAATTTGTGTAACAAATTTTCATCAAACTGAATTCAGTAATCTTAAAATAATGTACATATTATAAAACAACAACAATAACAACAATTGTAGACAACTGTAGTTTAATAACTGAATCAGTTAATGCCATTTTTGCTCATACATTTTAAAAAATTCCATAAAGGTTATGTGGTAACAATTTAAAATAATGTTATATTCGTTAACATTATTCTTAAACATGCAACATATACTAATACATGTTTAAAATGAAAAGTTATAAATGTCAACATGAGTTAATGCATTATGAACTAACATGAACAAACAATGAACAATTGTGTTTTCATGAAACTGCTGTAATAAAATATTGTTAATTGTTAGTTCATGATAACTAAATAATTAAATAATGTTCACAAAATAAACTTATTATAAAGTGTTATGGCTTATGGGTTCCAATTTATATAAGGTGTCTTTAACTAAAACTTGTACTAACATTAAAATACATTGTACATGAACTTACAGTGTAACTAGATGCTCTGCAAAATTCTCATAAGATTCTATTTGCTGCTACCAAGTTTGGGGTACGGGTAGTTTTAGGGGTAGGGTTAGTGTTAGGTTTAGGACTATGTGTAAGGTTAACAGTGTAACTACAGATGCAATTAAAAGCAGGTACTTTAAATGTAAGTATGCAAAATAAGAATTGACATAATAAGTACATTGTATCAAATGCATCAGTACATATTAAAGACACCTAGTACAAAGTGGGTCCAGTTTATGTAATATTGTCTATCAAATATCTAACTAATGAATATTTGGCTTTTATCTACTATTTAATAGTGAAAGAGGAGATATGGTAGTAAAGTAAATGTTAAGCATTTAATGAAATGTAAATGGATTAATGCACTTTCAAAACTAGTAAACATGATGAATGAGGTTTAAACACAAGAGTTTTTACTCTTAAAATATATATATTTTTTGTATTATTATTTGACAAAGTTAAGCATTTTAAAATAAATTTTATGTAAATCTTTTATTTAAATGCTATTATTGCCAGAATATATATATATATATATATATATATATATATATTTTTTTTTTTTTTTTGTCAGACTTGGTCAATAGCACTGAACCTCTGCCAGAGATGAAGATATATGAATTGCCCACCACTGAGACAGAAGAAGAGACTGACAGAGAGAGAGAGACTGCATCAGAGTATTCCCATTCCCCCTAATTCCCTCCGAGTCAGTAATTAAGGACAGTTCAAACAGCACATGACTGATGGCCTAGGCCAGGGACCCGGCTGCAAATCTAAACATTAATATTTCAATTTTTTCCATTAATTTAATCACATTTCATATGCTGATTTGTATTGGCCATACTCTTCCACTCTGAGTTTACTTTAATCCCAATCTAATTACTAATTATACGGTTGGAGGTTGATTGAACCAATCCTTCCAGCACAGGGCCAATTTGCTCTTTCTGATGTTGAGCACCTTATATGTTTGATCCCGCCCAGGTTTTGTGGACAAAGTGGATTCAATCAAAGTGTCTCTGCTTTCAATAACAAACATGACATACTGGATCTTAACCAGATGTATATTACATCGTATTGAGAAATACCCAAAACAGGAACTCCTGTGTAGAAAAAAATTCTACAATATATATATAAAAAATAAGAAGAATTGAAACAGCTTTCTTCAGTCATGTGCAGATGCCAAACAGGAGCTGTACTTCAGAAATACAGTTTGGAGTTAGATTCAGACACATATGCGAGAAAAGATACATGTTTTTATGGCTGTATGAATCAGACAGAAAGTGTACTGTAAAAAGAGAGAGATGGTTGTAGCTATATTTAGCTAAAGTTATAGGGAAAAGTATGTGAACCCTTGAATTTACCTGGATTTCAATTAGAAAAGTCAACAAGCGATTTAAAAAAAACAGAATTCCACAACTAATCACTGTTTGCAAACAGAAAACTGTCCTCCGTCTTCCATTAGTTGAAGAAACATAGCCCCACACCAAACTCATGCCATTGTTCGTGCCAATATTTCTGTGTTGGGCTGGATGGGATGCTTGAACAAAAAGAGGATTGATTTGATGTACTACAGAGCCACAGAGTTGCACTTTTTGGTGGAATCAACCTAGAAATGGGATAATCATGGCTCCAGTTAGCTTTTGGAAAAGTCATTAGGGATTCGACTTGCACTGTGATCATTTACATAAAACTTTTACAAAAAGTTTAATTATTGTGTCTTATTAATTTAAGTGGCCTGTGTTTGTCTGTAGTTATGACTAAGTAAACATCTGATCAAAATTGATGACAATTTATGCAGAAATCCAGGAAAATCTAAGGGCTCACATACTTTTTTCTGCAACTCAATGAAATCTGTTTGCACTCTTCTGGTTTAGGATTTTATTTTAAATCTGATTACAGTAACAGACTGGAAGTTACAATCTTTGCAGGCTAAATATCTTTAACCATGACTTTCATGGGCTATAAAGCCATGATGACAAAAGCAAATAGAGCGATCCAGACATTTCCATTCTGAGTAGTACATCAGTTCTGTGTATTTCGGGCAAGCCCAGACTTCAGTGTCAGAAAGGGACCTGATTTGTTCATCAGAGTACAGCTTAGCACAGTCTCCAGTTGTTGTTTTTTGTCAGTAATCTGCTGTAAGTCTGAATAGAGAAACATCAGTTCTATAAATTCCCAATGGTTGTTCTTGGAACTGACAATTGACTACAGTGCACATGGGAAGTCCATTTTTCTCTGACATCACTCACCACTGGAATAAGTGATGCCAACACCGGTGCCTCAGCCCTTCTCTGTCTGGGTCATATATGAAGGGACAGAGTGTATTTTAAAATGTCAGCATAATTAGTGTCTGACTTGAAATCGTTATGTCTCTGACACTGGAATAATAAATGGTATCACAGGGAGACTGCCTTGGCAACCATTGAATGACTCAAAGATCTTCTTTTTCTGGTACCTGAAAAGGGCTCATTTTTTAATGTCAATTGGCGTGTGGGCGTGTGCATGATTGTTAAAACATGCAGACAGTAGTGATCGCTTTCTAGAGTCAGCACAATACGTGTAAGTCATTTGCCGGCCAATGTGAATTTCAGCTTTTGGTTCTTCTATGGCTGTATGCTGACAGCCGAGTGTTTAGGGCATGTCAAACTGGCTGGAATGGAGCGCTGTGGGAAAATAAACATGCAAATGATGATTTCAGATGATTCTCCAATGGAAAAACTAACTTCTATGGTGAGGCCACAACAAAGATTGGGGAGCTGCAATTGACAAGCCATACTTTGAAGTCACAGGTCACTCTGCTATATATACTTCCCATGATAACTTCTCAAACCATTTAACACCTCATGGGTGCATTATTAAGGCCAATTTTAAGAATTATGCATGATATCACATTATATTTGGGCTCGATTTAATCAGGAACATCTGCTGTTTTTATATTCTGCTTATATTTCATGAAGTTACCAGCGAAACGTGACAAAAAACTACATCTGTTTTTAAACTTAATCTATGAGCTTTCACAGCTTTTACTCAATATATATTTGGTCTGTGAGTGAAACAATGTGGTTTTTGTATTCTTCTCAAGATCTTTCTGATCTGTATGATGTTCTAACCATATGTTTGAAGGAATGATATACAGCAGTGGTTCCCAAACATTTACAGTGGCGTACCCCTTCAAACATTCAACATCCTTTCGCGTACCAACTCTCTAACGCATAGATAAAATTCACACAAGGTTATTTGAAAATATGTCTGTTTAACACAATTATCTTTGTAAAACAACTCCCTTATATTAAACATGTTATATTTTTACATGCTTTGTACATGCTATTTTAATCATACACATACATAATGGCTTACTGATTGATATGGGTATGCTTGATATGCTATAAGTGCATGACTTGAAAACTCCCCCCTCGTCGCGTCACGGTACACAAGAATAGCGTTCTGTTCTGTACCTGGAATTGCGCATCATTCGAGCATTGATGGTAAGTATCTGTGCAATTGCGTGGTCATCTCAAGGTGCTTTTTTATGTCACATTTGACACTGTTAGCAAGGTTGAGCTCATTTGCTACATCATGTAAAAACAGGTCTTTACCATTCGAGCAAATGTGATTGAAACTTACTGTGTATAAATGTGGAACATGATTTGTTTCTGGTGAATGTCTGACACCTGTCATCAAAGCTTTTGAACTTGTACCATCAGAATCAAAACTCCCAATGCATCTAACTTTAAATACAAATTATGTTTTAAACTGCGAAAAAAAAAAAAAAACTAAACTAAACTAAAATCATGGACGACTGACATGTGCGAGTCTGGTAAAACAGTTAAGTATTTTACTTGCTATCACTAAGCTACATCACCTAGCACTGGACTGGGCTGGAGAAAAAAGTTACTTGTGTGATGCACGACACATGAGTAAATGCATTTTTTAACCACAAAAGATAGGATTATTTCATAGCATATTTTTCTAACTTTATGACACAACAATTTTGGTGTTTCTTCACTAGAGGGCACATAAAATATTTTTTGTCAGTGAGAAATACATGAACTGGGTTTGAAAGTTATTTTAGACTGTGATCAAATTGAAAAAAATGGTAAATCTCAGAATATTATTCGCGTACCCCCATTGTTAAATCACGTACCTCCAGGGGTACGCGTAACCCAGTTTGGGGAACACTGGTATACAGTAAGCACTCATATTTTCAAATTTTTGAAAATGGAGCACTTATGATTTGCTAGAAAATTAAAAAGCACATGTTTAGAGTTGGTCAAATTGCCCATATGTATTGTAAAGTCCAGCTTCTAAGCTTTATAACGATACACATTTTGTGTTGGTAAAGTGAGTGATTATTAATACATTTTATGGGCATTTTTAGAAAGGAGCATCAAAGTATGGCAAAATATTTTTAGAATATATTGTTGTATATAGCATACAGCATACAGTATACCGTATATTTGTGATATAACTTTGCATGGCAGGCAACATATACTGTATAACTTATCTAAATCTAATTTTAAGTTTTAAGCTAATACTTTGTAAAGTTTACTGTCAATGCTACAATAAAAAAATACAAATCCACAAACTACATTGCTACTATTTCAGAAATGAAGGTATTTTCTCTCAATACATGAGCATTTTGGCTGTGTACTCACAGACCACAGACACACAAATGCAGAAATAAAGATGAAAACCACCACGTAGGCCACCGTGTAGAGGATATGCCTTCTCCTGTTTATAACATTGTAATGAATGAACTGGAGAACTTCACTTAGCTTACTCCTCTAATGAAAATAAAAAGTTTAGCTCTTTTCTGTAATGAATTAAGATATACTGAGACCCTAACAATATATTCTACCAAGAAGGCATCTGTGAAGCACAAATACACATTTTAAGTATCACTAATTACACATTTTATACTAAACGTGCAGCACACTGCCTTGAATGTTAACCATGGCAACACCACGCAGATATAGCTTGTGGTTTTTTGTTCATACATTTGCCATTATGCATTCCCCCACAGGCTGGGGTTATATAGCATTTAAATTGCATTAGACTAATATCTCCATCTGAGAAAAAGAAAGTACATCTAGCACAGCACCAAACCAAGGACCTGCTAATGGAGGACTGCATGAAGATAACTAAAGTGCTATCTAATTAAACTGTCTAATATGTATATTACAGCCATTACAGAGGCTGATTTGAAGACAGAATGTGTGCATTAAGTCACATTAAACTGTAATTGGAGTGGTTTCATTAGACACTGACTGGAGAGTAAAGTAAACAAATAAATCATGTTTTTTCTGTTCTGCATTCGTGCCTCCTCTTGCAGAACAGCAGCTAATAGAAAAATAAAAATTGAACACTGGTCCATGATGAAGTTGGTATTTGGCATTTGCAACGCATATTTTCATGCTTTCATGCCCTTTGATATATCCATTGTGTTTGAAGCTTGCCCACACTCATAAATAACCCAAGAGCAAATATTATGTAAACAACAAATCAGTTCTCACGAAAGTCTGGCGAAACTGGAGGTTTTCCAAAACACTACTCTTGGCTCAGACCATGAGCTGGTTCTTAAGAAGAAACAAAAAATCTGTAAAGGAGATGGAGGGAGACCAAGATCAAGCAATATATAAATCACAAATATTTCATTATGAAAGCAGAAAGGTTTTCTGCAGGTATTATAGACATAGTATTTGTGAGAAACAGAAAGAGAGGGAGGAAAAGAAAGAGACGAAGATCAACAAAAAGAAAGTTAATCAGGCCAAGTACAGATGACATAGCAATTGTGCATTAGACCTTATAAAACTATAATTAAATGCTTTAATTGAACTAATTAGAATCTGATGCCATGAAAGTTAGCACATTTGTGTGTGTGTGTGTGTGTGTGTGTAGGTTTAAGTGGTTTTTGAGGATTTTTTTTTTAGGTTATTAGATTTCAACCTGGTAATTACAAGGGTATTATGCTATAAATGTGGTTTATGAGGACATTTCTAGTGTCCCCATAATTTGTCACTTAAAAAACATACTAAAAGTTCTATTGAAAATGTAAAAATGCAGAATTTTTTTTGTGAGGTTTAGGTTTAGGGGTAGGGTTAGGGGATATAACCTATAATTCGTACATTATAAAAAAATCTATGTCTATTGAGGGCCCTCATAATTAGCTGCACCAACACGAGTGTGTGTGTGTGTGTGTGTGTGTGTGTGTGTGTGTGTGTGTGTGTGTGTGTGTGCGAGCACTCAATATATGATATTTCACTCATAACCTTATCACGAAATCACTGATGCCTGATCCTGATTGTCAAGTCAACTTCATCAAATGGCCATGCGAATCAGACACTGAACTCTCAGCAAGAATCTGGTCTCCTACAGTCTCAAGAGAATAATGAGAACTCCACACAATGGGACTGATTTCAGTCCTTAATCAAACATATCTAAATGCCCTCCTGATTAAATGGCACACTCAATTAATTGCAGTGGTGATCTTTGCTGAAGGGGTCTTTACATGTACTTGATGGAGATGAAAAAATGCCTACGAACACTCATATTGATGTGAGAGTGTGTTTGATGGAGCTGCCATCTTATTACTTGCAATTCCAAATGTTTTAAAAACCAGATATGTTCTGCCAAACTTATACAACGCAGTGCAGAGATGGGGGCTAGATGTGACAATTTATTTGTGTTAATATTTTCAGGGTAGATTAATGTTTGAAAGTAGATTTCTGTATAGATACATACAGTAAAGCCTTATAAAAGTATTACTATATCAAAAAGCTGTTCAACATTTACACCATTATTGCTCAGTAAAAACAAAAACAGTTAATTTAGCAAGCATGGACTCACACTATGGGGCAAGTTGTCACAAATGGAAAGTGCTGTTTATTAAAACCGATTTGAGAAGAATCCCTTTTATATTGAAAAATTAAATACTGTCTTAAGAAGAAGCAGGCCTAATATAAACAATATTTAAAACAGTCAAACATTCATGAAACCCAAAGCAGTTTGCAAAACACCAAAAATGGAAAAGTAACATTCAAATACAGTATATACAGTGTAAAACAGCAACATATATTGTGAATCAAGGTGACAACATGCCCCAATATGAATGAAATGACTTGCCCAGACATGCTGCAAATATTAAAAGTTCCCCTTATACAGTTTTTTTCCCCCTTTGTTTATCAAACACCAAACATCCAACCATCCATTTTCTAGAGATGTTTGTCCTATGTAGGGTCACCAAGAGTGCTTGAGCCTGTCCCAGCTGTCTTGGGGTGAAGGCAGGGAAAAACCCTGGAAAGGTGGCCAATACATCTCAGGGCTAACACACACAAACACATTCACACTCTCACTAACACATACTTTAGAGACTCTAATCCACTTGTCCTGCATATACTTGGATTGAGAGGGGAAACCAGAGCACCCGGAGGAAACACACTGCAAACTCCATACAGAAAGGCCCATGGTGAGCCAGGGTCCGAACTGAGGACCATCTTGCTGTGAAGGCGACATTGCTACCCACTGAGCCACCATGCACCATTACAAATTATGTTAATATTGGAAATTTGTAGGATAAAATTCACAAAAAAATGTAACAGTATACTGTTTGCAAACAATCTGACACCAGCCATACTGCTATGGGAGGCGTTTAGAATTACATTTAAATATGAGGAGGCTACATGTAAAACCTTAAAAATGTGACTTTTTGTCTCATTTTTTGAGTAGAGTTCACAAGAGGTCAGGAAAAGATGCTGTTTTAACCACTCAATGATTATTTGAAGTAATAGACTGTATATGCAGTAGAACATGTTTAATTTGTCTTGTTTACATTCTGAACTCATGATGCTAATGCACTAACATGCTATACATGTCCAGAATATGTGCTGATTACATTGTTATTGCAATTTATGATGACATTTATACTACTGCAAAGCTAGGTTTATAAAAGAGTTTGTTCAAAATACAGACAAAAGAATGGTCATAGAGGCATAAATTTTGGCAGATGTGTGAATGGCTTTTGCTGCAAATGGCACATAAGTGAATGGGCACTTGAGTAGATTTGATTCCTTTTGAAGAGTAATGATAATAATAATAGTAATAATAATAATAATAATAAAAACATATGACATGTTCTTGTAAAATGTCTCTATGCGCATTGTTGGGCAAGGTAGTCAAATTTTTTTATAAAAATAAATAAAAATAGCTAGCAAAGCTAACAACTACTCAACAGAAAAATTAGCTGAGTTAAGCTAAAAGCTATATTTCAGAGAAAATGTTAAGTAACACTACAAGCTACAAGTAGCTTGCTAAATTTAAGCTATTTAATTTATTTCAACCACAGATGCAAGCAGGATACCATCATAGACAAATCATCTAAAAGACGTTTTCACATGGCATTTATCAAAGTCATAGTACAGTATATTACAGTTTAGTGCAATCCAGTATACAAGTATACAGTATGGTGCAATACGTATGTTCACGTAAAAAACAAACAAACATGTAAATTCATATTTACTGTAGACATGCTCCACCCATGTGCTCAATATGTAAAATCACTATTTTTTAAATTGTATTTATTTATACTACAACCTCTACAAAACCATACCCATTTGAACATAATTTCCTTTACACATTCCTGTATAAAAACTCTTTATACTATTCATCATATCTTGTAATTATGTGTCTTGCTGTAGTATTTCTGTATGTCATTGAAGCTTTTGATAAGTTCTTGAGTGTGTGAGCACATCTGGGCAATAACATTTTTATTTCTGATTGTATATCAGTATATTTCAGTTGATTGTAGATTCACCGCAACCAGCGTTATCTTTATTTTCAATGTTTTAAAATATTCCATGAGCGTGTTGGCAAGCAGTGCACACGCAAGCTTTCTGAGTCATTCGGATTGAATCGCAAACCATTTCAAACCACTTTTCTATCACTTGTGACCAATTTATTTTAAAGAACTGACACAAATGAGCGATTAATTTATGATAGGACATCTTTAGTTCTGATTCCAAACTGGCGATATTAAATACAGGGTACAAGGCATGTCCATGCTATGCTGCTACCTTCGCTACTGAAAGCTACATGATATACAGTAAAAACTAGCAAAGCTAATATATCGTTACTCAGAAATCTAGTTAAGATTATAGGTTATGCCCATCACTGTCAATGTGAACGATTGTGCTGATTTAGGTACATTTGCACCAGCTCAATAATAACTCTGCACGCCAGTGTACTCATGTTGATTAGGGACTGAACAACATAAGCAAAGTAGTAGGTGGAGGTTCATATCACACCTTCCGATGACATGGACAAGTGGCAGTAAGGAGTTTAGCAGCCAGTTAGAAGTTTTCCTAAAAGTTTGCCCTGACGAGCTGTTACAAATCTCTGAAATAAACGTGTAAAAAGCTCTTTGTCCGGGGCAATGGAGGAGTCAGGAGACAGCGAAGCAAGTTCAAGGTCAGGGTTTTTAATTTTCAGGTTCACACACACACACACAATTGATGGTTACCGTCGACACACACTACTTTACACACACCTTACAACTAAATGGAAAAGCACTCGCTCTTTCGTAGCTGTTGTGCTTTCTTGTTTACTCTCTCTCTCCATCTTTGGACACTCGGCGTGCCTTTTATGTCTCCCTCTGCATCACTATAACAAGAGACAGGTGTTAGGGTTAATTATGAACCAGGTGACAAGCATTACCACTCTCTCTCTCCCACAGACCGACACTTGACCACGTCCTCATGCCACAAAATACAAAAACATTAATTAACAGATTTAGTTTTAAATTATTTGTCTGAAATATATTGAGGTCTTAAGACAGAACTTGTTGTTTGAAACCAGCCTAACTTATCTAGCACATTTGACTTTTAGCCTCTCTCTCTCCAGTATACAGATAATATATGCGGTAGTGAGTAAATGAGTAAACAGTAAATCAGCTTCTGTTAGTGATTAACAAAACTGGTGCAAATTTGTTCTGTAAAGAATTTATGGGGTTTAATTCACAGCAATAGTTTAAATCTGTAATTGAGCACAAATTTAATGCATCTAGCTGTATTGGCCACACAGAGAGGTGAACAATTGTCCACATGGAAGAGTGAAATACTGTATATGATGTGTGCCATCCAAGACAGTACTAAGATAGCACGGTTACCCAGTGTAGGAATATGCATATTCAGATGATGTGTATTATGGAGCCTCTCCAAATGGCTCTCAACAGTCATTGGGCGCGCAGTGGATCGAATGCACCAAAGTCGTTTTGACATTTCAAATTGCACTGAGATGAAACAATATCACAGTTTTAGATTTCAATTTGAGGCCCTGTGGGAATATTGTTTCAAACCATTACTCCTCATCATGGCTGAAATGGCTCTTCCCATTGTGTGCCACCCCACTGTCAGAGCCCATGCGTCGGACAGCTTTGAGACGTACCAGTCCTCCGCTGCACCAAATGAACTTCGCTTTAAGCAGCCACTAAATAAAGCAGAGCAGCCTTCTGACACTTGAGTAATCCTCCCCACTGACTTTGTTGAATACTCTCTACAGTAACCCCAGTGTACTGATGAGCTTTGTGCACCAATTTATCTATCACGAGTCAGACAGTGTGGAACTTTTGGAATTAAAGAACTGGTGGAATCATGCAGCTTTAATCTGCTCTCGCTGCTTTGGTGTGTGCGGGGAGTCAAGCGTGTTGCCGTGGGAGGCGAATGATCTTGCCTGTGTCCCCTGCTAACCTCGACGCTCTTTCCCTGGGACGGGCAATGATCTATCTGTACTAATAATTCCTCCACCCTCTGGTGGCACGTGATGAATCAAACCTATCAATCGTGTCTCGCGTGGGGGTGACCGTGTTTGTTTATATCGATCAGCGGCATATGTGACACAGCTGTTGATGCAGCCCGGGGCCTGCCGCTTTCACTCTTGCTCGTCTTGGCAACCATACAGTTGGCAGGGACAACCGTGAATTGACACACAGCAATATAAATCAATATAAACAAATATGCGATTGGATTGAGAGTAATGTATTTTGCCTACGTAGCCTGTTGGAAGAGTAAAACAAAGAAGAAATTCATTTTGATAATGCGAGGGCCCCTGTACCCCTAACCTCACCACAGTTAGAATGGAAATTACGACATCTGAAACCTGAGCGTATATCTCAGCAGTCCAGAAGCTCAGTAAGCAGCCTGCTAGTTAAGAGCAAGGACATACCCCAACTCAGCAACACAGGTGGTAACAATTTATGGGTGTTAATTTGTGCTACCACAGTTTATAAAGTTCAAGGACAATTAGCACAGGGGTCAAGTCATAATAGAAATTAGCAAGTCAAGGGGCTTCTCTCGTCTCACATTGTGTTTGGAGTCTTCCACCCTTAGAGAGTCGAGGGTCTCAGGTGATTAGGGTAATGTTTCAATGTTACAAATGCAGCTGTCGGGTATGCCTAAATGCTTCTGGGCCCTCGTGCATGTGCTGTATACTTCATAAACTACCACTCTAATGGTATTTAACTAGTTTGTTTCAGAACAAAATTTTCAAATGGTGACCCAAAACAAAATTGTACTAAAGTTGTTACCTAAAATTGTTTAGCATACAAAAGTGAAGAAAAATGTCCTACAGTAAAACAATGAAATGATTAATCCTACCAAAGCCCTTAACAATATGCCTCATTACATAGGCTGAATTGGAAAATTTACAGTTTTTAAAAGGCATAAACAACAACTGAAGGGTGATTGTCCAGTCTAATGCATAGGACAAACACTGTGCACCTTTGACCTCAACAACAAAATAAATGATTAGCAATTTATCGTCCTTTCAAAAGTTTATTAGCCTGTTTATTTTGTTACCCTAACTATGCATGAATATTTAGTTAATTGCTGTTTATTATTTGCATTTAGCATTGTTTTTCCTTGCTGTCTGTGACAAACAGTCCTGGGATCCAATTTTGGGTCATGACCCACCAGTTGAGAACTGCAGTATGCCACATGTTAAGCAATGTGTTAGGCTAAACCACTGCATGAAAATTTGGAGCTGGACTTGCCAGTATAAACAGTACGACTGATCTGTTCAGTGTGTTGATGAGGGACGCCAGCAGCTGCACCTGTGTAAACAGAACACTCTCTCCCAGAGGAGCTGAGCTGCACAGCTGCAGGACAGCCGCCCATCAGTGCCAGAGCAGACTGTGGAAAGTCTCAACTCTGACCACACATATAGAGATACCAAAAAACTACCACCCAATCTACGTTAAAGTGTCTAACAGTCCTAATGAGAACAGTCTTTAGAAGTTTAGCAAGTCTTTTAGAATAATGAGAATATGGAGCACCTGGTATGTGGCCAGTGCAAAGCCAGTTTGCAGTGGCTTGCGAGATTCAAGTTATGAAGTGGTTGCTGAAGCATATTAGACACAGAAACTAATGTTCTTTTAATCACTGATAATTTAATAAGTCAATTTCAAAGGTCACAGAACTTTCTCTGAATATCTCCAGAAAAAAATAGTTCAGTCTCAGATTTCATCCACCAAGTGTCTTGAACTTTTTCAGAGTCTGGAGTCGATGTCAAGGTCAGGTCATTGACCAATCCCCAAATCTCCAGATGTAGAAGATAGCCAAACCTCTGGGCCATCTACAAAATAAGAATTATCATTCTGTTATCTTTTACAATTTTACAAATAATTGGGATGGGCAGATTGATCTTAAAACATTTATGTTTCCAATTGTTATATCTCAATGATCAATCTTTACATAATATTATCAATAAGTATTTACGCTGATGGGTGGGGTGCACTATATTGTGAAATGTTAAAGTGACCAGATAATTCTGACATAATGTATGTGGTATCATTTGAAAGTTTAGAATCTGAACTTTTAATAGAATACCATAAATGTAGCATTTATGTTACATAAAATAACACAATAAGGGTTGAAAACATCCACATAAAAAAGTACCAGATGTAATATGGTGGAAATATTAATGTGAATATAAACGTCTTTCACATAGCACTTAAATGGACAAGTCATATATCAATTGAAGCTCTCAATCTCAGGAATGTTACTATAAACTGTTTATTTTGTTGCCCGTATACTGCAGGTCGAAAGATTTTCAAAAGAATCACACACTGAAATATGATTTGAACAATTCAGTTCATCTTGCCTCTGTTCGCCGAGGGCGTCTCGCTGCGCCGACCCAAACCCAACCAGCGGCCCCGCCCCAACCCGAACCCAGCTCTCGGCCCCGGCGTAGAGCCCATAGAGATGTCTGCAGAAACCTCTGAGCTGGTAAACAGAACACTCCTTCTCCCGGTGGAGGGCCAGGAGGTAAATCCTTTGTTTAATTTTCTGTTCGCCGCACCCCACTTGGGCTGCGGCACCCACATTGTCAAAAAAAGAGCAGTTTCCTATCTCCTCAGATCACAGCGCCGGTGTTCACGGTCACCGCCTCTGCTGCCACCACACACCGGGTGCATGTAGTTAAAGCATCACGGACCGCCCCCCCCCTCCTTCGTGTGCCTCACATATGACACTGGCTCCAGACACGAGTCCCGAGGCACGCATGGCACTGCGGCACACATCGCGTGGCTCTAACGCTCACTGCTTGCCGCTTTTTCAGCTCTTGGACCGATCTTGCATTCTTGCGGGCAGGAGTCCCCATACAGCAAGTGTCCAGGCGTGTCGTGGTTACGACTGATTCAGGGCAAGCATCTGTTGGTCCGGACTGACAACATGTCAATGGTGGCATCCCATGTTGCAACTCGCACTCAGGTTGTTGCGCACCACTCACATCCCAGGCCATCTCAATGTCACAGCAGATGTGCTCTGTCATGGCAGGTAACGCTCAGGGGAGAGTGGAGACTCCACCCTCATTTGATCCAGCTGATTTGGAGTCGATTCGGCCAGGCACAGGTAGACCTGTTTGCCTCCCTGGAATCCTCACACTGCCCGCTCTGATATGGCCTGACGGGATATCCCCTCGGTACAGACGTGCTGGCAAACAGCTGGCCCCATGGGCTATGCAAGTATGCATTCCCCCCAGTGAGCCTACTTGCACAGGTTCTGGGCAAAGTCAGGGAGGATGAGGAGCAGGTCACCCTTGTGGCTCCGTACTTGCCCATTCAGACCTGGTTCTCGGACCTCACGCTCCTGAAGACAGCTCCTCCCGGGCAAGTTCCCCTGAGGTAGGACCTGCTTTCTCTGGGACGTTGCACCCTATGGCACCCATGCCCAGACCTCTTGAAACATGTCTGGGGCAGCTGTCCCCCTCCACTCTCAAGGTTTATATAGCTGCTATAGCAGCATATCATGATGACATCCAAGGTAAGTCCCTCGGTAAGCACGACCCGATTGTCAGGTTCCTGAGAGGCGCCAGGAGGGTGAACCCCCCTAGACCGTGCCTCTTTCCCTCCTGGGACCTCTCAGGACTTTGGAGAGCTCCCTTCGAGCACCTTGATTCAGTCAAGTTAAAACCCGTCTCGCTGAAGACCACCCACCTGACCACGCTCACTTCCGTCAGCGAAGAGTGCCTAGAGTTCGGTATGGGTAACTCTCAGGTGATCCTGAGACCACGACCAGGCTATGCACCCAAGGTTCCCATGACCCCTTTTAAAGATCAGATGGTGAACCTGCAAGTGCTGCTCCAGGAGGAGGCAGACCCAGCCTTACCTTGCTGTGTCTGGTGCGTGCTTTGTGCATCTACTTGGACCGCACACAGAGCTTTAGACACTCTGAGCACCACTTTGTCTTCTTCAGTGGACAGCGGAAAGGGAACGCTGTCTCCAAACAGAGACTTACCCACTGGATTGTGGCTGCCATAGCACTAATGTGCCAGGACCAGTCCATGCCCGCCCATGTTATTTCAGGTACGAGCAGGTAAGTTTCGTTACATGGACAGTTGGCCGTGTGTATTGGTTGTGCATAGCGCCTTTCCTCTCCAAGGTATGTGAAGCCGTGCACTCTTTCTCCCATCCGTGTTCCTGACTTGTGAACAATGGATGCTCTTCCTCCTAGCCTTCTGACTCACAAATTCAGCGGAAGAATCCATAGTCAGACCCAATATGTGTGCTGACAGGCCCTGTACTGAGGTAAATGCTCCACAGGTCTCGGCTACCCTAGTGGCCTCCTGAATGTATTTTCCGCGATACGGTCTCCCTTCTCTGTTTCGGTAAACCCACGTCTCCCTTGGCAGTCTTCTCTGCCCGGATGCTGTGTTTGTAGAAACTCCTCCACCTTTCCTATGTGTGGCCCCTGTGAGCCCATATGGCGTGTCTGCCACTTTCATACCCTTCCCCCAGAAGGGCAGGGTGTAGTGTCTTTTCCCCCTGAAAGAATAGGAACGGAAAAGAACACCTTCCCCGGTGCATTTTATGAGCAGAACGGGCCCCAGCTGAATTTAATTCCTAAGTGGAGAGAACAAATGCTGGCGCGACCTTCCGTGTTGCCCGAATGCATCTGTTCTTATGCACTTAGTAGCTTGCCTACACCTGCAACGGCAGTTCCCGTGACCATTCAGCCTTTGTGGCATTTCCTATAGGGACCCCTAGTGTCACTATTCAACATAACGTCGAAGTGAGTGACAGAAGGGGAACGTCTTGGTTATTGTTGTAACCTCTGTTCCCTGATGGAGAGAACGAGACGTTGTGTCCCTCTTGCCACAGGTTGAACTGTACTGCTGTAATGTCCGGAACCTTGTCTCAGCTCCTCAGTGCAAAACCTGACTGAATCCGTATCCCAATCTCCCTTTTATACCCATATGTTGGGGGGAGTGGCATGCAAATTCAACTCGCCAATTCGCCAACTTCTTACTGGCCTTTTCTCAAAGATCTGAAGGTGGATCGGGCTCCCGAGAGCGACCCCTAGTCACTATTCGACACAACGTCTCGTTCCCTCCATCAATATTATCCAAGATGTTTTACAATATGTGAAATGTATTGTAATAACGTTTGTGGTATTTCTTATGTCTTTGTTTAATAATTTAAATGTTATTTAAAGGTGCTGTAAGCGATTTTTCACAGAAAGATAAGCAAAAAAATTTCCTATTCCTTAAAGATATTAATGAAATAAATGCCCTGAGATATCTCTCTGGTCTATGTGACAGCTGTAGACTGTAAACAGCAAACAAAAATGTGTCCGCATACCGCGGATATTAACGCTATTCACCTGTCAATCATTTTGCTCATTCTCATAGTATTGTGGTTGCAGCAAATTATTAAGTCTTACTGCCATTTTTAAGCCATGTTGTTCATAACAGTTGTCTGTTGAGGGCACATTCTGCATGATGTCGGTTTCAATAGAGCTCATTTGTTATCTTTGGAGTGCTGTGTTTTGGAAAGAGTGTGCATTGCTAATTCAACAGCTGAGTACCCCGTCTGTCGCTCACTTAAACGTTGTGTCGAAGAAGTGACACTAGGGGTCTCTCTTGAGCGCCGAATATACCTCTGATCTATGAAAAAATGCCAATGAGAAGTTGGCAGACAAAATATGCATGTCCCGCCCCCGGACATACGGGTATAAATGTGGGGAAATACGTTTGTTTCATTCAGATCTTTTCTTTGGAGTTGATGGTCGTGCATGCAGTGAGCTGCGAGTCACACACACCCATTCCTCTTACCTCTGGTTGATCCGCTGTTGGATCTACGGCGCACGTCAGCGGCTTTCTCCTTCTCTGCACGGTAGTGCAGTTTGCCCCTGGGCACTTCAAAAGCGCAACTAAAATAGTTGTATTAAAAGAGTGATTTTCTGTAAAAGAGTATTTTCCTCTAAAAGAGCAATACACAGCAGCGTTGAACGTCCTTTTCAGGACGCATCTTTATAAAGATGCCCTTCTGCCCCTGTGTAGCTCCTGGATGCTGTAGAGTGCTCTCCGCTTCAGACGGCCACAGGCACTGTCTCGTGTGTTTGGGCTGCGAACACATCGAGGCAGCGTTTGTGGATGGTTCATGTTCTCACCGCGAGAACATGAACATGGCAACGTTGCGGTCACTGCTTTCCTTCAACCAAAGGAACGCCACTCCAGCCGCCCCCCATGTCGTTCCTTCTTCCCACGGGATTGAGGAAGATGCAGCCGGAGATGGAGGCGATTTGGGGATGGCAGCGGGCGCGGCTTCGCCCGGGTATGTCCCCGCGAACCGCCCGCATCCCGGCATGCTTGATGACTTCCGTCCGGGCTCGAGACAACAGCGGCTCGCCTCACAGCCAGCCGGCAGAGCGGCCCACAGGTACACAGCGATTCCCTAAGTGGATAGGGCGGTTGCATTCCACCTATGCCTTGAGAATGCCGCACCTGACAGGGTCACCCTGTGCTCCCCTCCAAGGCCTGTAGGACAACATCGTCATTGACTGCCAAAGCCTACAGCACCACTGGACAGGCTGGTTCCTGCATGCCATGGCCCTCGTGCAAGTCCACCAGGCCAAGGCACTTAAAGATCTGCACGAGGGTAGTCCTGATCCCGACGTGCTGCAGGAACTGCGCTCAGCGACCGACCTCACCCTCGTTCTCACGGCGCTCTGCTGCCAGACATCAACAGTCCCCCGGCCGGCCGGTTCTGATGAATCTAGAGGACGCCGACGCTGGACCTCCTCCTCAGTCACTAACCCACCCTCTGCCGGGTGTGCGGAGCAAGGTAAGTGCTTCGAGTGTTTTCTCAGCACCAGAGCCTTGGGACGCACTTTGGCAAACACGTCTTAATCAAATCAGACAGCACCACCGTGGTAGCGTACATAAATCACCAAGGCGGCGTACGCTCCCGCCACATGTCACAACTCGCCTGTCGTCTCCTCGTTTTGGAGCAAGCTCAACTCAATTCACTGCATGCCACTCACATCCCCGGCAACCTAAATGTGGTAGCGGACGCACTGACACAACAACGCTTGCCCAGTGGAGAGTGGAGGCTTCACCCCCAGTCGGTCCAGCTGATTTTGGAACGGTTAGGCAAGGCTCAGGTAGACCTGTTTGCCTCCCGAGAAACCTCCCACTGCCCGCTCTGGTATGCCCAAACAGAGGCTCCCCTCGGGGCAGACGCACTGGCCCACAGCTGGCATTTCCCCCAGTGAGCCTTCTTGCACAGGTGCTATGCAAGGTCAGGGATGACGAGGAACAAGTCACTCTAGTGGCTCCCTATAGGCCCACCCAGGCTTGGTTCTCGGAACTCATACTCCTCGCGACAGCCCCTCCCTGGCAAATTCCCCTGAGGAAGGATGGGGCACGCTCTGGCATCCACACACAGACCTCTGGAACCTACTGTCGTAGACACAATCAACAAAGTCAGAGCCCCTTCTACCAGGCAACTTTATGCCCTAAAGTGGCGCTTATTCACGAATTGGTGTTCTTCTCGGGGCGTAGTCCCACAAAGGTGCGCAGCCAGGTCAGTGCTCTCATTTCTGCAGGAGAGGTTGGAGGGGAGGCTGTACCCATCCACGTTGAAGGTGTATGTAGCTGCTATTGCAGCCCACCACGACGCAGTAGACGGCAAGTCTTTGGGTAAGCATGACTTGATTATCAAGTTCCTAAGAGGTGCCTGGAGGTTAAATCCCTCCCGGTCAAGCCTGTTCCCCTCCTGGGATCTCTCAGTGGTCCTCTCAGGCCTTCAGAGACCCCCCTTCAAGCCACTAGAATCAGTTGGACTCAGGGCCCTCTCCTTAAAAACGGCCCTGCTGATCGCGCTCGCCTCCATCAAGAGGGTCGGGGGCCTGCAAGCGTTCTCTGTCAGCGACACTTGTCTGGAGTTCGGTCCGGCAGACACATATGTGATCCTAAGATTGCTGCTGCCCCGGGAGGAAGCAGACCCAGCCCCTTCATTGCTGTGTCCGGTATGTGCTTTGCGTACATACTTGGACCGCATGCAGAGCTTTAGACGCTATGAGCAGCTCTTTGTCTGCTTCAGTGGACAGCGGAAAGGGAACGCTGTCTCCAAACAGAGGCTCTCCCATTGGGTGGTGGATGCCATTTCATTGGCCTATCATACCCAGGCCGTGCTCCCCTCTTGCGGGTCTGAGCAACAAGGAGTGTTGCGTCCTCATGGGCACTGACCAAAGGCATATCCCTGGTAGACATATGCAGAGCAGCGGGGTTGGGCAACACCTAATACCTTTGCAAGATTCTACAATCTCAGGGTAGAGTCAGTCTCGTCCTGTGTTTTCTCAGGTCCGAGCCAGTAGATCTCGGTAACATGCTGATGGATTGACCAGGTGAATCACTTGCACCTAGTGCCTTTTCCATCGGCTGAGTTAATACCGTGCACTTTTTCTCCCAGGAGAGCCCACTCACTCGGCTCCCTGGATGACTCCTCGATAACCCTGTGGTTCCGCAATTCGGCGGAGGAATTCGGTGACCTAATTGACTCAAATCTACCCTGTACTGGAATAGGTGCTCCACAGGTTAGGTCTCCTATGTGGACGTTCCGCCTCTGTGTATTTTCCGCAGTACGAGTCTCCTTACGAGTGGACCCTCGTCTCCCTTGGGCAGTTCCCGCTGCCCCCCAGTCGCCGTGTCTGTAGCAACTCCTCCCTCCGAAGAGGCAGGATCTACCACCGTGCCACTTCCCACATGTGACCTAAAAGCCCATGTGGTGTATTTCGCCACTTTACCTACCTTTATCTGGGCGGGTGTGGTCTCCGCAGGGTCTTTTCCCCCTGAAAGAATAGGAAACTTGGTAAGACCCCCTTCCCACGATGCGTGTAAGGGCCCCAGCCGTTTTGCTCTATGCGAGAAACATTGAGAGAAAAGAGGCCCGGCTAGGCTCAGCCCATTCCCAGGTAGGCAAGCGTCGCCTTGTTCCCCTGTCTAGGGTAACTATAAGGATTCCGATGACTTTGTGGGACATTGGGGAAGGGTACGTGCAGTCTGATACAGCTGGTTATTTTGGCATGTCATGTACCTGCCCGCTCCTGTGTCAGCAGTACACGTACACGGCTCAGAGCATGGAGTCATTTAAATTGAACCCCTAGTGTCGCTTCTTCGACACAACGATGAAGTGAGAGACAGACGGGGAACGTCTAGGTTCCGTATGTAACCTCCGTTCCCTGATGGAGAGAATGAGACGTTGTGTCCTCCCGACCACATATAAAAATCTTGAATGAAAAAGACGCATTTCCCCGCCTTTATACCCGTATGTCCGGGGGCGGAACATGCAAATTCGGTCTGCCAACTTATCATTGGCCTTTTTTCATAGATCAGAGGTATATTCGGCACTCAAGAGAGACCCCTAGTGTCTCTTCTTCGACACAACGTCTCGTTCCCTCAATCAGAGAATGGAGGTTACATATGTAACCTAGACATTTTGTGGAAGTAGAATGGCTTAAATCGCTTACATCACCTTTAATGACTGGTCACATTCTGTAATTGTTATTAATAAATGATAAAAACAGAAGTCTAACAAAATTCTTTCACTAAAACTGTCAATTTTTGTACATTAAAATATATACTATTGGAATTTATGTGTTATATTTGCCTTGAAACTTGGTATCGGATAAAGAAAGAAAGAAGTTTTACTGGTCATTCCTACCAAATGATGAATTATAAATACAATTACAAAATTATCTGTGATATTATTTAAAAGACAATGTGACAATTTTAACCTAGCTACTTAATGTTTTGGATTAAGTTTAATGGAAACTATGTGAACTACTTCAGAGTAGCAGGGCTTAGTGCAGAGAGCAGGGCAAATTTCAGTGTAAGATATGCAGTTATCAGTGAATGAGGCATTTATGAGTCTGTGCATCTCATGAGTCCAAATTAATTTAGTGGCTATCAGTGCTGCACTCTACTTGCCAAGAAGAAGTGTCTGTGTAACAGCGATAAAGCAAAGAAACCCACCATAGATTTCAGGCATGGTATAAGAGGATAGATTAAAAAATGTATACTGTTTAATATGAGTGACTGTGTGTGTGTGTGTGTGTGTGTGTGTGTGTGTGTGTGTGTGTGAGAATTTTTTTTTTTTGTTGTTGTTTACAAGGATAGTTTTTTAGGTTACACACTAATAATTATGATGGTATTATGCTGTAAATGTTGTTTATGAGGACAATAGTGTCCCTGTAATTCAAATGGCTGTGGTTAAAAACACAATTTTCCTGGCTTGTCTAGATAATGCCATTCATGTTCTCGAGTTAACTGATAGGCGATATCTGTATCTAAAAGGTGATTGGCTCTTTTGCCTGTAAGGCAGGACTTCCTTTCTACATCCACTGACAGTCGTTTGTTCCAATTTCTCCCATTAATTTTATTAGAAGTGGCCCGTCTCTGTTAAATAGTAGCTTAGTGTATCGCCAACAGTGGTGTCATTCTTTGTTCTTGCTTTTACTAAATTTCTATAAAATTTCTATTACTAGTAATTATATGTACGAGATAACGAAATCGTAAGACATCGTGCAAATTGGCTTTTATGCAAAGGTGTGACTTATGTTTCTATAGAGATCAACCAATCAAATTTTACATCAAATTTTAACTGGCCTTATACAACACTTTACTTTAAGAAAGGAAATGTCAGTAAACAAATTTAGTTACTCATTCCATATTTAATTATGCAATACAAATGACTGATGTACGCATGTCTATAACTTGTAACACGCTTCCCTTGTCTCTATCCAAAGAAATTTTTTCTTTCTTCCATGGCACACAAAATTAATTTTTCATTTAAAATCATGGTTTCAATTTAGGTATGGGTTAGGGGTTACACTAAAGGAAAAATCATAATAATATTTTCAATTTTTATTTAAAATTTGTTCAAGCCATCTTGTCCTAATTATTATGACTTGACATGAGAACAGTTTGAAAAAAAGTAACAGATTCAGTTTACACCTCAGGGAAGCCTCAGTGTTTCTGTACCTTGACTGGAAGAGCATTATTGCAATAGCAAGGTCATTAGTTCAGTTCCTAGAGAACACACAAACTACTAAAATACTGTGAATTACTGTAAGTTGCTTCGGCTGAAACTGTATGCCAAATGCATTAACATGAATGTAAACAGTGCCTAGCCATAGAATGTAATGCAATAAAAAAATAAATGGAAAAAAGCATTGGTTATGCTTGACTGAAGTTTGGTCATCTCGCAGGACATCTGAAGATGTACAGTTATAACGTTGCATACCAGAGGATTGTGGGAGATGTCCAAGTAATTTAGCCTGAAACACTCTGGGGTTTTCTCCTCTGCTTGCACTCTTTTTAATATTGCAATTAAGGACCACTGTCGGGAGGAAGAGAGAGAGAGAGAGATAGTCCTGATGAGTGCTCAAGCGAAACTGTGTGCCTGTCATTAGCAAAGCATTCTCCCATTGGATTTTTATCGATTTACCATGACTAATGGATAGTGGGGGGGATCACTTTAAATTAAAATTAGGATTCGTAATTCATGCAAATTCAAATAATGCTCTGGACCCAGTGAAGATAAAATGTGTGAAATGTGCACGTTTCTTTTGTCCTTGTTTGACCAACTGTCCAGTGTTTCCCTTATGCAGCCTAAAATCAGTTATGATACATAGCCAAAGGTTTGAACGGCCCTCCAGCTGAGATTTGATGGAAATTACCCATGTCAAAAGTGTAAGAGCCATAATACAATATGTAAATATGAGAATGTAAAGTACTGTTAAATTATAATTTTAGTGCATTTTATGTGTTAGAATTAAGCAGAATATGTGTGCTAATGTTATGTATGCTTTTATTATGTTTCTGCTGTTACTTAATATGATGTTTCACTAAGATGTGAGAGGGGTTGTGTAACAATCAAGATTCAGAGCAATAAAGTTTTTGACCATCATTCCATATATTGTTGTTATTATATAAAGAAAAGTTTGTTCCTCCTCATTCAAACTAAAGAGAAATCAAAAGGAATATAATGACTTGGATGAGTTCATCACATCAAATTGTTGCTTTCATATGGATGGTACATTTCCTTGCTCAAATTATACAGCGTGCCATTATAAAAATATTGAAATTGATTTTGCTAAATTTTTGTTGAGATATGTCTTATCAGTCCTTAACAAGGACCTACTCTTTGTCTGCCACATCTGGTTATTTTCTGAGGATGAAATGGTGCCATATTGCAAACAAGAATGATTCAGTGCGGAGTGTATTGCAGAATTTTCATTTGCTACTTATGATTAAGGATGGATTCTTTGACTTTTCATGGATTAATTACAGTCACGTGTGACATAAATATCTCTTTTAAATGCAATCGGCTTACCTGGGAAAACAAGACAAGTTTATATACCACTAACACCTAAAGATTCAAGCAAATAACAATTTTTCCATTCAAAAGAATGTACTGTAGTAAAGCTTAACCTCTCTGAATGAATCACAATAGACTGGGTGCTGCATGCAAATTAGAAAATTAATTATGCAAAACAAATACTAAGCAAGTATTCCAAAGTATTTTCCCTCAAAGAAGGTGGAAAGCTTTATTTAAATATTTGAAAAAGACTTTTGCCCAGAGTCCTTGTACTACTGCTTGCAAAAAGCTGTATGTTAGATATTGTAGATGAAACAAAACATGTATATATGTTTCAAATAACTCACTGAACCCTTTTAGCTATTGAATCACTACAGCACACGCAGACACAAATATTTCTACCCCACTCTCTTCACAATAGGGACAAACAATGATACAATGATTTCCAATGGCCAGCACAGGTCATTACAGTTTCATCTGCAAATGTCACTAGTGTCACCCTATCAAAGTGGTGTTCAATTTCTCTGTATCAGATTTCTCTACTGAGTAAATAATGTGTTATACAGGCTCATTATAAGCAGATTAAATCTATTAGTTACTGCTGTGCTGCTCTCAAATCAGCTTCCCATAGGAGAGCAGAAAATCATTTTAAACTTCAATAAGTTACAAGCAGTGGCAAGCCTCTCAATAACCCACACTGCCCCAGGCAGCAATAAGACAAGATGCAATTATGCAGGCAAAATTCAACACAAACAAAAGAAATGGAAATTAGCTTTAAATACCAACAGAAAAGAAAACAAGTCAGTCTCTTGCTGTCTCTCTTTTTTCTGTCTCCCTCTCTCTTTCTCTTTTATTGTGAAATTTCACATTAAGAATTTCAAAGCATTGTATAAAAATTGTACGACACAAACACCTGGGATTGTTAAGGTAAATTAGCCTTCTTCCCGAGATGCTGTATGTGAAGCATTCATGTGTTACATGCCGACAACTTAGAACACATTTTTAAATATTCTGGTAGCCTTATAAAAGCTCAATCAACATACAAGTGAATTGCGTGGATGTAAACTCAGTGACAGAAATATAGATTACTGTCTGATAATCGTAGACTGCCTTTGACCATTGACCTTAGATGTGTACTCACTGTGTATCTGTATCTCAAGGAAGAAAATCATTACTGAGATAAGTATAAGACATAGGATTAGTTTTACATTTGAATGGACCAGCAAACAGACTCCTCATTTAATGTTTTCATGATCCAGGTTATTTGTACAATTGATGAAATGCATTGATTTGATTACTGATTTATTGATAATTGACACAAAAATAGTTAGCTTATACAAATCTTTTTCTTATTCATTATTCTTGGTAAAACAATGTAAGTTTAAGTGGAACTACTGAAAAAACACAATGCTATTTCAAGTCATCTATTTCTAATGTTAAAGCCATACATTATTACATAGAATTGTAAACATACTGTAAATGCTTACTTCTTTTGCTAAATTATTTATGAATACCAAAATACTTCAAATGTTTACCTATATAATAACATAAGCATCACTCAACTATTTGAAAACTAAAACTGCTAAATAAATAAATAAATAAATAAATAGGTAGGCAAATTCAGAGAGAAATTGATATACCATGTTTTCCAGAGATACGTTTAAAATACCTTCACCATCAGGCAAAATATCACACAGGCCTCAGGAGCCAACTTTCAGCGACACAGAACATACATAATAACAGAATTGTTTAGATGATGTCCTGTGGCAATATATTACATAATTATTTATCTGTCTGATAAATTATCATTGGCACAATTAAGAAATAATGATGCTTTCTCAATGCTTTCTGAGTCTTTGATCAAAAAAATAAAAAAAAACAATACGACTTTGTATGCTCCCAATAAATCTATTCAGTATATTCGAAGAAAAATTATAAATTTTTCATAACAGATTGAAGTCAAGTTTTCTGCATAGAACTCTGCTTTTAGACTAATGCTTCCCATTCATTTATGTGAATCCCATGCAATTGTACTTTTTTTTTGCTGTAAACAGATCAAACAACTCAATTTCATTTTGAAATAGAAAGAACTGATTTATAACACAAAATAAAAATGATATCTTGTTTTAAGGATGTTTACATATACGCACGCACGCACACACACACACACACACACACACACACACACACACACACACACACACACACTATGACACAAATTTATCTCAAAGAGGAATATAAACATGCTGTATGTAAATTGTTAAAAAAATATAAAATATATTTTTAAAATATTCAATTATATTACATTTTAAAAATATATACAGATCTAAATATTATACTAAGATATAATATTAATTTAAAATCTTATTAAATAAATAAATATAAACTTTTGTAAATAACCCTCTTTCTGCCTCTTTAAATTATATTTTATTTTTGATTGATATTTTAAATTTTTCAATGTTTTCCTTCAGAGTAGATTTGAAGGTTTAGTTTGTGGACTCGCCCTCTTGATGACGTTTTAGGATTTGTAGAAGTGGGGAATAACTACTGATTGGTTGGATCGAACATCCATTTCACATCGACGAGACTGAACCAGGAACTACGGAAAATATTCTTCCGCTCTTTAAATTAGTAAGTCTGTGCTCTCGGGCATAACTCTTTCGTTTTGCTCAACTTAGACTTTTACCTTGTGTTTAGATATCTGGTATTTAGCGGGGAAACAAAAAAAAGCTTTATTTTAGCCATCTGTCACGCTACACTTCCCTAAAGAATATAAACAATCGTTTTTGATTTAGTGCCCGCCTTCAGTGTAGTCTGCGATTGGTCAGTTGTTTCGCTCCCTGTGTATTGATTGGACTGTTTGTGCGTCAGTTTAGAGTCCAGGAAATGCAAGATTTGTTGGCAGGATGAAAATGGGAAAGCAGTTTAGATGATACAATTGCACTACGTGGCATTTATATAAAAACGAGGAAAGGGAGGGAATCACATGTCGAGGTTAAATTCGATACTAAAGTCCATTTTCACCCTTCAGTTTCAACTGTTGCCCCTTTTTATTTTTAAATAAGGAATTTACATAGTAGATCACTTATGCTTTGTGGATGCATTGTGCTTATACGAATTGATAAAGCATAGCATTTGTGCCAGTAACCCCAAGAGGCATATATATATATATATATATATATATATATATATATATATATATATATATATCTCATCCCACATATTGAGATTTGCATCAGTGAAATTAACAGGTCTCTTATTTCTACATTAATTTCACGGTTGAACTCACATCTCCCATAGTTATTTTGATTATTTATTTATTTTTTTAGAACGAGGTTGAATATTTCTGCTCCTGGCTGAAATCATGATAACCTTCACAGTTTGTTTTGAACACTTGATTACTAAAATGCTTAGTGCTTTCTTTTTTTATTTCATAAAAAAATGCCAGAGCTGCTTTATTTTAATTTTAACTGAAACCTTTATAGTTTGACTTCTCAAGATTCTGGTCTCAATTTGAGTATCAAATTGCTGGTACACATAACACATGGCTGCCTCCATATATTTGTGGATCGACTACGGCTCACTCAACTTTCTATGTTGTCTGCAATTTGAAGACTGTTATCTTTGAAGATTTACAAGTATTAGAATATGCCATCTGTATCTCTTATTAGCTTTACAACATGTTGTGTAAAATAGCTTTCATGTAATTATGTATATTTTGCGCACAGCTAGGCTAAATGCTCTCTTTTGAGGTGAGGGATTTTGCTTGGACAGAGTTGACCATATAGCACACTCTGTGACCCTGTTACTTCCTGGCCTCTGATTGAATCATCACCGATTACAACACCAGAGGGTATATGGGCAGAACAGGATAGAGGTTTCTAAAAGATGGGCATGTTCGCCACTTTGCAGCCCATGTCAACTTCCTTCAGTGGTCACACTCATTACATAGTAAGCATTTGGTCACTGTAGGTCATGCCCCTGGGCTTGACTCAAACCATGTTGTGTAAACACAGTAATGGTTCTCTTCCTCCGGTCTCTTTGGGAAAGTAATTCACTCCTTTTCTACCACTTTGTTGTTGCAAGTGGAAACCTTGTAATTACATCAACTTAAAGTAAAGATTAAAGACATTAAAACTGGGATGCTGAGGCAACCCTTGAACTCATTTAACAAAGGCAACCTTAGGGGAGATTTCAGCTCAGTCATGCTGGAAGTAAGGATGAAAGCAGCCTCGTAATTCTGTTTACATGCACCTCCGCACTTCCTGCGGCTCTTCGTGGTTTTCCATGCTAATCAGTGTTACTGGGCTCTGCACACCTTTCCTCAGGAGATCTCTACGGCTTATGAGCCAATACAGATCAGGTCGAAGGTCTGGGACTCAATTTCTCAGGGAGAGAATAGGTCAGAGAGGTTTAAACATTATCAGAAACATAGACGTGCCCTTTGGCTCATGCATCCTTTTTCCCCCCAGTCTTTAACAGAAGAAATAGTATTGATTTCAAATAGTATTGTGAGGAGCATAGAATCTTGATAAAGGGCTCTTTGACCAGCTGATGATAAAAAACAGCTTATGAGGCTATAAGTATTGCTAATGCCTTAATGCCTATTACCAATTTCAAATTTCCATTTCCCTTCAAACCATTATATCATACATCAGATTTCCCTTCAGTTTTTTTCACCTCAGTTGCTATGGAAAATCTGAGATCTCTATCGGGAAAAGTCAGAGTAGTGTAAAATGAGATGGAGTGTATGCCCTTTACTGTAAATGGACAGTCTTGCAGTGTTATAATCACTTTAAAAGTGCATTGAATGATCAGACAGCTTTAAATCATACATATGGCAACTAGATCATTTTCTTAATTCTCTGCATTGTGATGTCATATAGAAAGTTTCAATCAAGTATGTAAATCATTATCTATATGAAGACTTTGAGGAAAGCTGATAGCATTTTTGCCAATGTCTAGTTAAAGGTGCACTCAACAACTTTTTTGTTAATGTCATCTTGGAGTTAAAGTAACACCTAGCAGCCTGGATGCAATATCATGAAATTGGCAGACAGAATTTGCATGTCCCGCCCCTGGATATACGAGTATAAAGGAAGGGAAATGGGTCTGTTCATTCAGAAATTTTCTTCGGAGCTGACCGGTTGTGTGAGCAGCGAGCTGCGATTCACAAGACTGTTCATCTCATCTCTCAGAACGTATACTGTTGGATCTACGGCGCATATCAGTGGCTTTCTCCTTCTCTGCAGTGCAGCTTTGCCCCAGGCACTTCGACAGTGCTCTCTAAAAGATAATTTTTGTAAAAGAGTTTAATTCTCTAAAGAGCAATACACAGCGGCGTTGAACGTCCTTTTTAGGACACGTCTGTATAAAGATGCCCTTCCGCCCCTGTGTAGTTCCTGAATGTGGTCGAGTGCTCTCCACTCCTGACGGTCACAGGCGCTGCCTCGTGTGTCTTAGCCGTGATCACACTGAGGCAGCGTTTGTGGATGGTTTGTGTTCTCACTGCGAGAACCTTACCATGGCAACATTGCGGTCACGGCTTTCCTTCCTAAAAAGGAACGCCACTCCAGCTTTGTGGATGCGTCACTCCTTCTTGCCACGGGATTGAGGACGACCTGGCTGGCGATGCGATTTGGGGATGGCAGCGGGCTCGGTTTCGCCGGGTACATCCCCACGAACCACCCGCTCCCCGACATGCTCGTTGACTTCCGCCTGGGCTTGGGGTGACAGCGGCTCGCCTCACGGCCAGTCTGCCTATCCTCTTGAGCCCCCTGAGCTGGATAATGAGCTCGCTACTGCATCGGAGAGTGTTCCAGCGTCTGACGTGGAAGACTCAACTGGGCTGCCACCCTCGGGTCAGCACGCCCAGTCAGAGGCTGACGCCCAGATGGCCGACATGCTTGCCTGGGCTGCCATCAGCCCCCAATCCCCAACACCCTTCTTTCTCAGGGGTGGGGTGCCCTCTGGGATCCGCGCCCAGACCTCTGGAACCTCCATGTCTGACCCCTGGAAGGGATGCGGAAGATCTAGCTGGCCTACCACCTGCTGTCGTAGACACAATCAACCAAGCCAGAGATCCATCTACCAGGCAACTTTACGCCCTAAAGTGGCGCTTGTTCACAAATTGATGTGCTTCCCGGTCTGAAGACCCATAGAGGTGCGCAATCAGGCCAGTGCTCTCATTTCAGCAGGAGTGGTTGGAGGGGAGGCTGTCCCCCTCCACCTTGAAGGTGTATGTTGCCAATATTACGGCAAGTCTTTGGGTAAGCACGACTTAATCATCAGGTTCCTTAGAGGCGCCCGGAGGTTGAACCCTTCCTGGCCAAGCCTGTTCCCCTCCTGGGATATCTCAGTGGTCCTCTCGGGCTTTCAGAGACCCCCCTTCGAGCCGATAGAATCAGTTGAACTCAAGGTCCTCTCCCTGAAGACAGCCCTCCTTATCCTGCTCGTCTCTATCAAGAGGGTCAGAGACCTGCAAGCGTTCTCTGTCAGCGACACCTGCCTGGTGTGTCCTGGTGTCCAGCAGACACTCATGTCATCCTATGGCCGCGACCGGGCTACGTGCCCAAGGTTCCTATGACTCCCTTCAGAGACTAGGTAGTGAACCTGCAAGCGCTGCCCCGGGAGGAGGCAGACCCAGCACCTTTGTTGCTGTGTCCAGTACGTGCTTTGCGTATCTATTTGGACCGCACACAGAGCTTTAGACGTTCTGAGCAGCTCTTTGTCTGCTTTGGCGGACAGCGGAAAGGGAACGCTGTCTCCAAACAGAGGCTTTCCCACTGGGTGGTTGAGGCCATTGCATTGGCCTATCACACACTCGCCGTTCCTGCCCCCTTGTGGGTTTGAGCACACTCGACGAGAAGTGTGGCATCCTCGTGGGCACTGGACTAAGGCACCTCCTTAGCAGACATATGCAGAACAGCGGGGTGGGCAACACCTAATACCTTTACAGGATTTTACAATCTCAGGGTTGAGTCGGTTTCATTGAGTGTTTTCTCAGGTCCGAGCCGGTAGAACTCGGTAATGCGGTAACAACTGACCGGGTGTACCACTTGCACCTAGCACCCTTTCCCTTTGCTGAGTTAATATCGTGCACTCTTCCAGGAGATCCCACTAACTCAGCTCCTTGGATGACTCCTTGGGATACACCTTGGATGATTCAGCGGAGGAATTCCCTGACCAAACTCAATGCAAGTACTCAAATTACTCTGTATTGGAATAGGTGCTCCACAGGTCGGGCCCCCATGTGGACTTGTCCCCCTGTGAGTATTTTCCATGGTACAGTCCCCTTGCGAGTGGACCCGCGTCTCCCTTGGGCAGTCCTCACTGCCCCCCCCCGGTCGCCATGTTTGTAGCAACTCCTCCCTCCAAATGAGCTAGTATCTACCACTGCGTCATTCTCCACATGCGACTTAGAATCCATGTGATGTATTCCACCACTGTTTACCTCCCCCAGCCTGGGCAGGTGTGGTCTCCACAGGGTCTTTCCCCCCTGAAAGAATAGGAATTGGGAAAGAATTCCTTCCTCGATGCGTGTGATAGCGTTAAGATGGCCCCAGCCACTTTAACTCTATGCGAGAAACATAGAGAGAGAAAAGGCATGGTTGGCACGGCTTGCTCCCATGCTTGGCACATTGCCATGTTCCCCCCATATCGGGCGTAGGGAACCAGAAGGCTATGACGATCTTATGGGGCGTTGGGGAAGGGTACGTGCAGTCTGACATGGCCTGTTGTTTTTGGCACGCAACTGCCTGCCGCACCTGTGTCAGCAGCGCACGTAAACGGTTCAGCGCATGGCGTGATTAAAATTAGACCCCTAGTGTCGCTTCTTCGACACAATGTCGAAGTGAGCGACAGACGGGGAACGTCTAGGTTACTGTTGTAACCTCTGTTCCCTGATGGAGGGAATGAGACGTTGTGTCCTCCTGGCCATGTCGCTGAACCGAGCCACTGTTATGCCCGAACCTCTTTGTCGGCTCCTCAGGCAAAATCTTGAATGAACAGATGCATTTCCCTCCCTTTATACCCATATGTCCGGGAGTGGGACATGCAAATTCTGTCTGCCAATTTCTCATTGGCCTTTTCTCAATTTCAGAGAGGCTCTCAAGTGAGACCCCTAGTGTCGCTTCTTTAATACAACGTCTCGTTCCCTCCATCAGGGAACAGAGGTTACAACAGTAACCTAGATGTTTTTAGTTACCGTCAGGGGTAATGTAGTGTGAGTAGAGTAAAAGTAGCTGTCCTAAAAACTACTCCCAGCTAGAGTAAAATAGTAGCTAATTTAAAAGTACTCATGAGTAATGAGTATTGAGTACCGAGTTGCAAACCTATGCCCCATTATAATGAACACAGTATGCCAAATTTTAAAATGCATCACTTATCTATGATAAACACTACATGAATCTGATTCAAAAAAAATAAAAGGGAGACATTATAACAGAAATTAAAAAGTTATTTTCAATACACTGATCACCATTTAAAATTTTAATATATGAAACAATTACTTCAAAATCAGTTTATGTGTAGGGTCTAAATTTCCCTTAATGCTGACAGTGTGTTATTGTTATGTATAAAACTAATAATGCAAGTAATGCAAAAAAAAAAAAAAAAAGAAGCTAAATAAGTGGGATCACTTGGCACATCATGTCCTGCACAATAGTGGAGGTAGAGCAGGCATGAGAAATGTTCTTAGGTACAGGGCCACATCATGCTTAAAAAGGAATAGTTCAACCAAAAATGAAAATTCTCTCATCATTTACTCACCCTCATGCCATCCTGGATGTGTATTACTTTCTTTCCTCTGCAGAACACAATTTAAGATTTTTAGAATAATATCTCAGCTCTTTTGGTCCATACAATGAAAGTGAATCGGTACTAAATATTTAAGCTCCACAAATCACATAAATCAGCATAAATGTAATCCAAGCCATGTTCCTCCAGTTAATCCATGTCTTCAGAAGCGATATGGTAGATGTGGTGAGAAACAGATCAAAATGTAATTCCTTTTTTACTATTAATTCTCCTCCCTGCTCAGTCAATATCCACTTTAACTTTCACTTTCTTCTTGTGTTTTTGGTGATTTCACATTCTTCATGCATATTGCCACCTACTGGGCAGAAGAATTTCTAGCTAAAATGGATTTAAATATTGATCTGTTTCTCACCCACACCTGTTATATCAATTCTGAAGTTATGGATTAAACCACTGGAGTTGAATGTATTACTTTTATGCTGCTTTTATGTGCTTTTTGGAGCATCAGAATTTTGGCACCCCTTCATGTACATTGAATGGACCTACAGAGCTGAAATATTCTTCTAAAAATCTTAATTTGTGTTCTGAAGAAAGAAAGTCATAGACGCTTTTTGTCTCACTGTTTAAATTCACTTTAGACATAAACGACTGCGTTTACATTAAATCCTCATCATGACGGGCATTGATTGAATTAAAAGTGTATTTGAACATTTAGGCGTGATAGCGCTCAAACATTAGCCGCCTGTCTATAAAACAGCACGTAGCTACAGATTTCAGGAAATAAAAAGTCAATCTTTTATATTTTATCTAGATCAACCAACCAGTTGTGCTCTTGCCATCACTATTGATGTAATGAACACCCCTGTTCTAGATGTAAAACATATGATAAATATAGAAAACTACTCAAAAGTTTGATCAAGATCATCGCTCTCTTTTAAACATCTAGATTATTTTATTGCCCAGCCCTATTGATAACATTGCATTAATCTCTCTCATAAACCCAATAATCTCAGTGATAGATGGTTAAATTTCAGGCTACATTATAGACACACAGAATCTAGTAAGAAGAAATATGAAATTTACCTCAATATGTTTCTTCAAATTAGAGGCAGGATTTATGCTGATATCTGGTTTGAGCAAGTAAAACTCACATGACACTATCAAGCAATTTGCCTTTTTCACTGTGAAAAGCCCTTCCAGGTGTGGCCGAGATGTTCAGTTGTACACTGGGCTTGAGGCATCCTCCACAGTTGGCGCCAGATCTGCAGCTGCAATTCACGTTTTTAAGTGTGATTTAATTTGACGGGAGTCACGAGACTCTCCCAGCTAATCATGTTGATAGAAAAAAATTAAATCAGGACAGGGAAGTTGCAAACACAAACGGTGGGAAAATAGTGCTGTGTAATACTGTGTAAAAGTACAGTTACTGAACTTAAAATGTACTCAAGTAAAATATAACATTTTTATACTACTTACAAAGTACAATTCTTGGGAAAAAGTAGTTAATTACAGAAATGTCAGTGTTTGTAAATCGTTACTTTACACCCCTGGTTACAGATACCTGTGTAGAAATTCACTATTCACAGACAGCCAAGATTAATTTAATCAAAGAGTAAAAGTGTCCAATAACAGTGTGGCTACTGATTCTAACATGGCAGCCCCATGTGTGGACCCTCTCCATGTAGAATAAAACAGCTTTTATAAGGTTACTGATATGACTGGTATCTTCATCTCATGTGAGTGGTCATGATTTTATACATATGTTTCAAAATTACAATTAATTTCTTTAGGAGAAAAATTGTAATGGGGAAAAATTACTGAGTGCACCTTTTAATACATTGAATAATTTAAAACATGTACTCTTGACCAGAGAAATTCAGCATGGAGCAATTCAACACAAAATCACTAGGCTAAGTGTTGGAGGCTTGCTGTCATGGGGAGACTTTCAAATTGACCTTCACATGATTGAATTTCTTGAAGTCCCTTGCCATCTCTGGGGATGTACCTCACATAAAATTTGTCTTTCTAGTTTCAAGATACTGTCCCTCTTGCACAAACACCCATGGCTCTTATAGCAATTTGAGAAGGAATGCTGAATTCTGACAGTGTAGTCAGACGTCACTGGTGATTTATAGACAAGCAATGTCTAGCTGTCAGGTCAACATTGTTAGTATGCCCATTCATGCACAAGCTGTGCTGGGTAGTAACGGTAATTACATGCAATAAGATTACATAATCAAATTCCAAAAGTCAAGTACTTGTAAATAGATTAAATTACATTTTAAAATAATTGTAATAATCAGATTAGTTACTTTTTTATGGATTACAAATTAACCAAGCAATCTAATTATTTTTATTTTAAATTACATTTTCATTCTAAATCAGCCAACTGATGATAAACATTTGGTAAATATTGGAGTGTTTTTCTAAGGAGGGATGGTTGTGGAATTGCATACACAGACCAGATACCAGATATCAACCAGCTGGCCATACTGATGATGGAGCGGTTATCCACACATAACTGCAGAACTGATTGCATTAGTGCAGTAAAGTTAGTTTTTAGTTTGGCTAATTGCTTTTGTACTTGTTTTCAAAAATGTACATGAATGCCCTTTTGAGACATTTTATGCATCTTTTATGCATTTAAGCAACATTATGTTAGAATGGTACCATCTTATCCTACTGAAATACATGTGACATCAAATAAACAAGAATTAGGTCTGAAGTAATTAAGATTCAACTTTATTGACATTGTGCAGAGCCAATGAAATGCAGTTTTTTCGCATATTCCAACTAAGCTAGGGTCAGAATGCAGGGTCAGCCATGAAACAGCGCCCCTGGAGCAGTCAAGGGCCTTGCTCAAGGGCCCAACAGTGGTATCTTGACGGTGCTGGGGCTTGAACCCCCGATCTTTCAGTCAGTAACCCAGAGCCTCAACCGCTGAGCTACCACTGGCCAGATTACATTTCAGAAGTGAAATGAAATGAACTTTACACAAGTATTTACAGCCCTTCATTGATTTAGTATTTTCCCTTTAGAGACATATCCTTAGCAAATTTATGCTCGAGGACTTCAGTACTGTTTTACATTTTAATTTGATCACACAAAGCTATTGTTTGGATCTAGATTTTAATTGTAGTAAACAAGTCATATGGACTATGGTACTTTAATGGTGTTTGGGTTTTTTGGAGCTTGACAGACATGGTCATGATAAACTGTCATTGTATCTTGACAAGCTGTGTGAAAATACAGAGCCACAGAGAAAATATCAGCATGTAGGATTATAACGATATGAGGGTAACAAAATTATAACGGAATCTTTATTTTCGCGAAACTATTCCTGTAAGCTGTTCACTGTTAACTGCTCTTGCTCTTGCTCTTCTCTCATACACATATATTTTTCATTCTGTGTGTTTCTCAGGTGAACGATGGGAAAAAAGGATGCAAGTTCTGTCAAGCAGCCGGTCGATCAGTACCGTAAACAGATCGGTGAGAATCTCTGCACTTTCTCTTAGTTTCATCTATAAATATGGATGTTTGTTCCGGTGTTTATTAAAGAGAGTTTGAAATGTTGCTTTTTCTCCATTTCATGAACAAGTTATTAAATTACTTATGAATGTAACCCATGAAAACAAGCATCTGGGAATTGATGTGAATTTATAGCATAAAAAAAGAGTCTTATTTATTTTATTTTTTTTTTTGCTGGATAAGAATATTCTAGTTTGGAATATTCACTCAGTTACCCTCACATATTTTCTTACATTTAATATTTTGTCAATCAAGTTCAATGGCAAAAATTTCCCCAATTCAATCTCAATCTCTAGTCTGGCTTCCTCAAACTCACAGTTTCTTAACCAAGGCACTTTTCAGCCTGTCAGTCATGTGTACTACCTGTTAGCATGCCAGCTGTGATGGCGAGAGGAACATGGGGTTGTTTCCAAAGAGCAAGTCAGCATGGTTCCTAGGGGCTGCACAAGAGAAAACAGTGCTGTAAATAACTATCAAAGCTGTATAAGTGACCTGTATCCTGAATAAATGCTTCTGTAGCTCAACTGATAGAATATGGAACATACTGGCAAAATGTATACCTTGAAGGCACTGTTAGTCACATTGGATAAAAGCGCTTCCAAATCCATACATTTAATCTAAATGTAAACGGATCAAATTGCAAATCCAGTTCAGCACACAGAAAGAGATTTTGGTTAGAATGTAGGGTACAATGCAGCAAAACATATCCCCTTTACTTTAAATTTTGTATTTATTTTTTCTGGTCCCAAAGTGTTAAATTATCTTTTAAAAAAAGATCCTAAAAAATGATAAGCAAGTCTTTCATCTCAAAATATACAGTATGTAATGCTTTCAGTATCATCGTACCCTACATTTTACTTTTGAATGTTCATCATACTCATTACTTTATGTGGATGGGATTCTTAACAAATTTCCAAGAGGTTAACTAACAGTAGTTTTGTGATTGCACTAAAATGACCTATTACCAAGATCATCTTCCCACAGAAAGAATGTATCTCATAAGCATGCTTTAATATGAGTGCATATTGCACCCCTTAGCGGGACTACTTAACTTGCATTGCTCCATCACCTTGCCTTATCGTGCCAGTGTTGCATGACTATGCCAGCAACATAACAAGCTGAACTCCCGCTGGAGCCTGTGAATCTCAGACATATACCATTTTGTTCTCTTTCTTTTCCATCTTATCAATTCAAAGACATAAAAGCAGGTTGTGAACAATTGAGTACCCCCAGCCCTCCGCCAGTTTGCTTTGAAATCAGTCTATATCAGCTTATTTCTGAGAATCGCTGTTTAAAAAAAAAAGCACCCCAAAATAGTGTAAAGCAGCACAAAGGGAGAATACACATCATAATTTTTGATCTTAATGGGAAGGTACTTTTATCCTGACAGGTCTTGCTATCTTTTTTTCTTAAGGAGGAAAGCTTTTGTGATGTCAAGTACCTTGTAGGGCTGGTGTAGACACAGTGACTTTAAATACAGTTATTAAGCCCCATAATGGACTGCAGAGAACTGCCATGCACCAAAAACGTTCATCAGGTCTGTGTGGCCATCCCCCTTGAGTCAAGATCATTCACACCATCCGCTCTGCCTTTGTCCAACAATTATTCGCATGAGCAAATGCTCTAATAGACACATCCCTGCCTATTAACTCTCCCTGTTTGTGAGGATCATTGTGTGTGAATGTGCACTCAGTGGATCTGTGTATTTTTGTATGGTTTTAAAATCTCTGTTGTGGTTCAAGGCTTTTGATGTGATGTGATTGTGAGTTCCAAATCGTTCTCGTGTGTTTGAGTCAGCCAAGTTTTGCTGCTGATAGGCCCTCGTTCTTTTTAAAGACAAAAAATTATTTTGTTTACAAACTTCTTGATTTTGACCTCTGTCCACACCTAGCTTGTGTATATTGGTAAGTGCAGGAATGATATTGTGCACATATAGTAAAGGCTAAACTAAATGCATTAAAATCTTTTTTAAAACATCTGCGCACCAAAACCACTCACACCATGTTAATTCGTTTTTTTAATATTTTTTTTTTTACTTTTTCTCCCCAATTTGGAATTCCCGTTGCGCTCTAGGTCCTCGTGGTGGTGTAGTGACTCGGCTCAATCCGGGTTGTGGACGATGAATCTCAGTTTCCTTATCATGTGGCTTGTTGAGCACATTACCGCGGAGATATAGCGCGAGTGGAGGCTTCACGCTATACTCCACAGCATCCACGCACAACTCGCCACAAGCGAACCACATTATAGCAATCACGAGGAGGTTACGCCATGTTACTCTACTCTCCCTATCAACCGGGCCAATTTGGTTGCTTAGGAGACCTGGCTGGAGTCACTCAGCATGCCCTGGATTCGAACTCTTGACTCTAGGGGTGGTGGTCAGCATCTTTACTCGCTGAGCTACCCAGGCCCCTGTTAATCAGAGGTTTTGTCCAAACCAGCCAGTGACAGGACATTCTGTCGATCGCTTGGATTATTTTTCTGTGGCATCATGGCGGGTAGCCCGACCACTGTGAACTCTCATTGGTCCAAAATCCAGCTTCCCATAACAGTACTTTAAACATCAGATATGTACTGATTGGCCACGGTGCATGCAGTAGTTTCAAGTTCAGGTTTTCAGATTGTTCAGATTGCTTGAAACAGAATTGTTTGTGATGTAGCTCTATTATTTAGGGTCCGATAGGGGTGTGCATTTCTGTAATTTTGATCACTCAACAGTATTCTCTGGGGGAAGTTGTTATTTTATGGTCTATATAGATATGCACTGAAATAAATATTTAATCGTTTGTGGCACGGGGGTTGGCGTGATCATGTGCCTGATTGCTGTCGCTGCATCCTCTGCCATGTAGTCCTCTGCCAAGGACCTAAAGAGCTGACTGATCTATTCGGGGCTATGACCAACCTGTTGCTGGATGGCTTTCTTTAGGTTTTGGTAATTAAGGAGGCTGGCGGCGGGAAGTTCATGTGCCACAAGCTGCGCCTCCTTGGAGAGTAAGGACCATAGACGGGCTGCCCACTGGTCAGGAGGCCACTTCCATACATCCTCCGTCTTTTCAAAGAGGTCCAGGAAGGTCTCTGGGCCGCCAACACGCCCCATCTTCATAAGGGCCATGGGTGGCATGGGTTCCGGGGAGGTTGCAGCACCAGCACCCTTCTCTGGCAGTCAGGCACATGACCACGCCCCCCTCCCCAAGCCACATAGTTGAATTGCATCCCATTGTTTTTACAGCTTCTTTCGATAGGTACATTGTATTTTTAAGATGAAGTGTAAAAACAAAAAGCCAGTTTAAAAATGCATCTATAAGTAATAGTTCACCCAAAATGGAAAATTATGTCATAATTTAAACAACCTCATGTTGTTTCAAACCTGTATACATTTATTTCTTAAGGGGTATTCACACAAGGCTTTTAGCACTGGAGTATTATTTTTGGAGTAAATTATTTAATCACAAATAATACATAATATTGTATTACAAATGTTCAAATACACTCACTGAACACTTTATTAGGTACATCTGTACACCTAAGTATTCATCCGCTTATCAAATCAGCCAACTGTGTGGCAGCAGTGCATTGCATAATTTCATGCAGATACAGGTCAGGAGCTTCAGTTAATGTTCACATCAGAATGGGGGAAAAATGTGATCTCAGTGATTTCGTAACTGCTGATCTCCTGGAATTTTCACACACAACAGTTTCTAGAGTTTACTCAGAATGGTGCCAAAAACAACCAGTGAGTGGCAGTTCTGCAGACAGAAATGCCTTGTTGATAAGAGAGGTCAGCGGAGAATGGCTAGACTGGTTTGAGCTACGGAGGCTATAGACAGAAAGGCTATAATAACTCAACCACTCTGTACAACTGTAGTGAGCAGAATAGCTTCTCTAAATGCACAACACTTTAACCCTTGATGCAGATGGGCAGAAAACGACGTCATGCACTTTATGAGGAGCATAGTGTTCCTAATAAAGTGCTCCGTGAGTGTATATTGTCTAACTGCAACAATAAAATATGCAGATTTGAAATATGTATTCTTTGTGTTAAGCCAAGAGGTCAGTGTGACATTCCGATCATTTATTTTTCACACGTCCTCTAATCATATGGATTCACAAGTTCACCCAACTCTAAACTTTCTTCCACTGTGGGACATGATATTTCTTTGCATGAACTTGCGTTTCTTATCTCCCAGATTCAGATGTGTTGGTAACACTTTACAATACGGTTCTATTTGTTAACTTTAGCTTAACTTTAACTGTTAACTAACAATGAACAATACTTTTACTGCATTTATTCATCTTAGTTAATGTTAATTTTAACATATAGTAGCAACAAATTTTAATCAAAAGTTATATGTTAACATTATTTCATGCTCTATGAACTTTTATTACTTATTAACAAAGATTAATGCATGCTGTAAAAAATATATTGTTCATTGTTAGTTCATGATACCTAATGTATTAACTAATGTTAACGAATGGAACCTTAATGTAAAGTGTTACCGATGCATTTGAAAGGGAGTGACTGGAGAGCGATGTGTAATGTGACTTGGTCCTTATGCAGAACGCAGTCGGAGAGCCCATGTTTTCAAAACGGTGGCAGTGGATAGTGCCTCACTTTAAAGCTTTAAAAAGGACCCAAAATTATCATAAAATTAGTCTATGCCTCTCCTGTTTCATATTCCTAGTTTTCCGAATCCGTACCATTCTAGAACATTTTCTATTACTATTTCATAGACATTTTTCATTGAAAGTCTTGATGCGTTCACAGTGACTTGCATTTTACCATGCTTTTAAACTTGTGGTGTTTAGCTCTATTAGATAGGCTGATTTATTCAATAAAACATTTCTTGTTTTCCACATAAGAAGGAAAGTCATGCAGGTTTAGAACAATACGAGGGTGTGTAAACAATGAGGATTTTCATTTTTGAGTGAACTATTCCTTTAAGACAATGCATTCTATTCCATTCAGTTGCACTCTATCTAGGTTTTTTGTAATGCAAAAACTTGTCCTGTGTGTACATCCTCTAATGCTCTCCATAAAGTGTTCAGTGCTGTTGCTGCCCCAGACAGAATGGCACCATGTAGAGTCATGACGCAGGATACCACCCCTCGTCTAACCAATCAGACCACAATGTACCACCAAAATGCCACCATAACAAATCACAAAATTAAAATTAGGTGCCATTTCAGCACATTTGTTGTTTGTTGTTACTGGACTTTGTCACTGGATCATTATGAAATGTTTTGAAGTTAATAAAACCAAGGCATGCAAATAATGCATTTCCATGATTTATCATTGCTGTCATTTCTAAGTACGTGAAAACTCAGGGATGTGTGCACATCCATAGCATCTGAACAATTAAGAAAATGTCCTAGCCTTTAAGTAAAATAGTGATGGATAATCGCAGTAGGATATTTCCAACATGTGTAAAGTAGTGTTGTTTCAGTTTAAAAGCTGCTTTGAATATTGGCCAGTTGGATTATTGGAATAGTTGGAATAGGAATAAAATGAATAATTTTAGAAAGCTTTCTGCCACTCTCAAAAGAGCTTGTTTTCTCCTGCAATTTCTGTATTAGCTAGATCATAGTAGAAAAGGGCTGGGCTTGTGGATGAAGAGGTATGTTTTTGAAGTGAAGTCAGCTGTGCCAGCTTTTGAAAGCCACTCCTGGCCCCATGGGTTGATTCTTGTCACTTTCTTCTTAGGGTCTGACAGCACTGTGTGTATGGAGGGAGTTATACCGCTCGAGTCCACAGGAAACAGTGACACATTATATTAGAAAAGCTCCTTTCCACTGTTGGTAAATAAGTGGGGGAGGTTTCGCTCTGCGGCAATGCAGTTGAATGGTGATTAATGAGTGAAGGTGCGTTCATAGCCCAGCTCTGTATTGCTGGCCAATTTGAGCGCAATCATGGTGAGACAACAAAGCCAAGAAGGCTGGAGAGTCATCATCAGTGAGTACTCACGCAGAGAGAAACGCCTCATTGAACGTGATGGCGCATGATGCTGCGTATTGGCAGGGCCATAAAGTATCGCTATATAAACAATTTATTTCGAACTATGATATGATTACAATTAACTGTTTATTTGGAACAGATGGTTGAGTCTGTTTGTTGTGGTTATTTACACTTCAACAGGAAGTTTCAAGAAAAATAAGACATGCTTAATATGTCCCAGTTGGCTTGGAACAAAATTAGGTTTGCTTTCCACACTTTGTAAAATCTCTGCAGGTGCATGTGTAGCGAGTCGCTGTAGTGAGAGAATGAGAGAAAAAGGCAGATAGAAAGACATTGAGATTAAGTTGTGGATGTCTGTTCATCCCCTGGGAAATTGTTTTTTAAATATATATATATAAGTAGATTGTGTTGGCAGATGCCTTTGTCGAATTTTTTTATATTTTTTTTTATGTATTTGAGAGTAAAGAAAAAAAAAGTGTTGGCTAGTAAGAAGCAACGTTATATTATCCTTTTTAGTTCAGTGGTTCTCAACAGATTTTGTTTCTATCACCAGATTTGTTGGACATCAAGTGCTGTATACTGTAGCAAAATCCAATATGTTTTAAAATCAATACATTTATTAGTATAACTATAAACTGCATATATTCCTATCATTATGCAAAATTATTAAAATTACATTGGCTTATGTGGAAAATTTACCATTTTGTTTTCTAGTTAAATGTCTCTGATGAATATCTGAATTTCAGTGATTTAATGCTCTCAACAGCAAATAATTCACTGCACAAATCATGTTCAACCATGTTGCCAGTGAACTAGTAGGTCGTAATCTAGTTCATATTATTGTTATAATTATATAACTTGTACATTGCATAGTTTAGCGTTTTTCAAACTGCTTTCTGGGGTCCCCCAGGCAAGAGGGTGCTTAGGGGTCCGTGAATTTTTAGGGCTGTTAAAGCTATCATAAGATAATAAAGATATTTATTCTCTAGGTTTAATGCAATAAAAATTATATTTACTGAATTTGACATTATAACTTTCATTCTGCTTTCTAAAAACTGGTTGGAAATGAATAGATTTATTATTATTATTATTATTATAATTATTATTATTATTACTATTAACAGCTATAGTTTTTTTTAAAAGAAATTAAATTAATCAAATCATACTATAAATGTTTAATAAAAATCTGTTTGATTTTGTTTTAATAAAATGACAACATACAAGAAAATTAAAAGTTTACAATTGAAATTTGAATGTCTTTGGAATATTATGCTTAATATTTTTCTTACACATTATATATGGTTTTTACGGAAGCATATTGCATTCACTTGAGAAAAAAAAATCTACTCTGTTTTTCTGAATTAACGAGTTAATTATCTCAGAATTACGAGATAATTTTTCATGGAAAAAAGTTTTTGCTCTGTTTTTCTGAATTAACGACTTAATTATCTCAGAATTATGAGATAATTTTTCATTAAAAAAAATATTTTGTTCTGTTTTTCTGAATTAATGAGATCCCACAAAATCCTGCCAGGAGCTCTATTTTAGCTGGATTGCATGGAAGTAAACATGTCCCGCCTTTCAAGTTTAATCCGGTTTTATTTTACTTTGGGTCTGAGACATTGGGAGATACTGCTGTCTTTAAGTAATATAAATGGTATTTTTATTAGTGCGTCAACTTTGCACAGACACCTCAAGACTTTGCGCCTGTTCAGACGAAAAGAACATTCTGATCTGCTTGACATTGCTGTGTTTCTCCAGGTTCAATTGAACCGATATGGTATGCTTCACGGATATAAGATGATGCATCTGAAATGCATTCAGGCTGGCTACGTGGTGACACAAGAGACAATCAGGCAATTGATCAAGACGGTAGCTTGTTTAGCTAGTTTTGCTGTCTGCAACCCTATCCATAAACATAATTTATGGGTGGGACATGTCTCTACCAATTTTTGCCTTTGGCAATTTTATACCCACCACTTTTTGAAATACCATTCATCAGGTATGAGTCTAATGCAGAAGAAACATCTCCAGTTCTTGCTCACGAGTTTCCATTTAGTTTTTGTGTGTTATAATAAGTGACGATCCGGTGCTGGAGTTTGTTATTTTTAATGTTATGATGAGTGCTCATTGTGGGTGTTATCAGTGGAGTTTAGTGAAAGAGGGCGGCAATGTCTCGTGCATTCAAACGTGTGCTCTTCTCGCAACGCAGCTCGTGCTACTTTCCAGTTAAGTCGCCAAGCAAAATGCAAACAGATGTGTTATCATTGATAATATACATCCACTGATATACAGATGCACTCTTCATTTATTAAAATACATTTTAGGGTGGATTAGAACCTGGAACTCCTTGTACTAGAGGCAAAAACGTTTTACCATGAGACAAATCAGTCCTTTTTGCTAAAATGTACTGATCCAAGTACTGACATTGCCAGTTGTACACATCAAGTTATCAAATTCATTGTGTGAAATATTTATTGGCATTTTTCGGTCACGTCATACAGTTGAGAACCATTTTTGATAATACTTCTATGTTAAACAGAGACCAAGCTGAGAACTCCAAAAGTCCTGCCAACAAGCACTGTGTTCATTATTTAACAACACAGTCTGTAGCAACCCAGCTTTAACTCTCATCATTCGGCACTTGAACAGAATAGCAGGATGTTTACCTCTGATAATGGCCTCTTGCTGTCCCGCTTCGTGCCCACAGAAGGTGCACCATAAGGCAGGAGAGACCTTTGTGTCCCTGGGGAGTGGTCAGAGTCTAGCTTCAGCATCTGAGAGTACTCAGTCCTGCAGCCTGCGGGTAAAAACGGATAAGGACATGATTTCTTTCCCCTGCTCCATGTAAATAAGTCTTAATGAGGCAGGAGTTGCACTTGAAATGCTCCCTGTGTGTCAACAGCTCTTGCAAAGACCTTGAATCTGACCCGGGCCTGACGTAGCCACCAAGGACAACCCCCTCCTTTACCCACTCTCTCTTTTCCCCCTTTTCTTCCTTCGTCTGTTTGTTTTTAATTAGAGAGACTGTGCTCCTCACACATACCTTGCACACATGCACTCCAGGTGGCTGGTTTGCCCGGTGGGTTTGGTGTTTTGAGACAAGCTCGCTGATAACAGCCACTCAGGTGAAATACTATGGTTCAGAATAACCATACTAACCATACATACTGTGTTCAGAATGGAGTACTAACACACTGGTTACTGTATATAATGCAGTATACACTATATTGTTTACTACTTAATGTTTTTAAAAAATAGGACATGAAACATTACACATTATGCAACTATAAATGTTTCAGACAGTAGTATGTTACATTATTGTCACATGACCTCAGTATGTTGCAGTAATTGGTGTCCAGTTATTATGTCAGAAATACAATGTTTATTTGGATTTTGAATCCAATTTTGTGTAAAAAAAAAAATAAAAATATATATATATATATATATATATATATATTAATTGATCAAATGTAAAATAATGAGAATTATTAAAAAATGTGGTGATAAAACGTCTTGTTCATTTGTCACACTTGGAAATGGAAGGTCAAGTTGAGTAAAGTTTTCCAAGCACATTTTGGCAAATGTAGTAGGTCATCAGTGTATACCATACTGTTCACAATATACATACTGAATAGTGCAGTAATTGTATGAGAAGTATGCTCTTCTTAACATAGACTTTATACACTCACTGAACACTTCATTAGGAATAACTGTACACCTAATCATGTGATTATCTAATCAGCCAATCATGTGATAGCATTGCAGTGCAAAAAATCATGTAGATACAGGTCAGGAGCATCAATTAAAGTTCACATCAACCATCAGAATGGAGAAAAGAGTGATTTTGACCGTGGCATGATTGTTGGTGCCGGGCGGGCTGGTTTGAATATTTCTTTAACTGCTAATCTCCTGGGATTTTCATGCACCACAGTCTCTTGAGTCCCTACTCAGTATGGTGCCAAAAACAAAAAAACATCCAGTGAGCAGCAGTTCAGAAACACATTGTTGATAAAGAGGTTGAAGCTGATGGGCTACAACAGCAGAAGACCACACAGGGAATATTATTAGGACCAAAATATACCTTAAAAAGTGGCAAGTGAGTGTTAGTGTGATTGAAAGTTTGTGATAATCAATCTTTGTATATTTTAGATAAGCCTTAAAACTAAAATGCCATGCATAAATTAAATAAATGCAAATTAATCTTGTATAAAGTACTACGGAAGGTTAACAGACTTAAATTAAGTGGTTCAAATAGGCAAATACATTAATGCCTACTAATAATATTTCAGCAAAATCCATTAGTTTAATGATTCCTAATAGAACACTGATCAAGACGGTTGCAAACTAATTTTATTAGTTTTATTAGAACATCATTAAATTACTAAATAAAAAAGCTTTCAGCTAAGTCAAAATGCAAATGTAACTGAATATGTCATGGCAGAAATGACCTGTGTGCTCCATTCTCTGTCAGGAAAACAGGATTACAAGAAAACCAAGCCAGCATTGCGAGCCACTCGACTGAAAGCGGAGGCGAAGAGGAGTGCTCCGGGAATCAGGGTGAGATGGCTGTCTTTCATTCTCATTACCTCCCCCTCGATCCCAACTGATCCCTCTCTCCCCCATCTGCCAAACCACACACACATATTATTCATCACACCTCTCCAACCTGAGAGCAACTCAAGCAGTCTCCATATTCATGAGGCAGAGAAGTGCTGGTTGACTCTCAGAGGAGTAGCTCTCTTTGTCCCTCTCCATCTCTGTTTTTTTTCTCCATATTTTTTCTCTTTCTCTCAGTTGTCACTCTAGCATAATAATCAAGAGTTTGAGTATCCAGGAAAAGCTCCCTTTTTCACCATCTTTGTATGATTTCCATTTATATGTGGTGCTTGCTAAGGCAACAGTCAACATTACAATTGCTGTTAGTTATGGTTAGATTGAACAAACTTGAACTGTATTCACGGTTGGGCTGTAATGAAATACATGTAATGGGATTACGCATTTAGAATACAAATTATTAGTAACTGTATTCCAATACAGTTCAATAACATTAAAAAAAAATATTTAGTTTACTGAAAAGGTTACTTTGAATTACATTTTCAGGGTTCCCACGTATCCTGGAAAACATGGAATTTTGCAATGCAGTTTTCCAGTTATGGAAAAGTTATAGAAATTAGAAAAATACCTAAATGTCCTGGAAAAATATTGATTTGTCCTGGAAAATATTAATATAACCATTTGAGTGTGTTGCTAGCAAGGTTTCCATTACAAGGACAAAAAACATGGTTACGATCTGACACTGAATAGGAGTCAAATGCACAAATTGTATAGTTTTTTCACTGTTGGCGCTTACACTCATGATTGATTACAGCAGCAGCCAATCGTGAGTTTGGCAATGGTGGTGCAACTGAGGCAGATCTCTTGTTTTGTTACAGCTATGACCAATCATGTGCCTTGCTTCAGCGGCACATGCAAAGTAAGCGGCAGTCGTGAAAATTCTCATTCATAAACAAACTCGACTGAATGAGAGGGGCATGTTGTTCATTTACTTCAGCATCGACATGCGAGTCTAACTTGTTCATCATGGAGAGAAAAGGGTGGAAGAGCTATTAATGTGTAAAAGTGACTGATGTTTCTGCATGTTGAGGGGATGTCACATGACTTGTGTCAGTGCTGCAGAATACATTGAAGTCTATGAAGTGATGCGTCAGCACAACCTCGGCTTCAACTTCACACCAAGTGTTTTCTGATTCTTTTTGCCTCACAAATTATGTCTTTAAGAGTACAAAGCTACATAAAATATTTTAAAATAATTGAAACTCAAAATTATTGTTATGATGCTATTATTGTTGTCTTTTCTGATAAAAGTCATGTTCAGCAGTTTAAATACTGTAGGAAAATACAGTATATCTGCTTTGTTTTTATAATGCGTAAACATTCTACTGAAGTCAGTAGATTTGACATGCAAATTTTAATAATGTAGAAGGTAAGGATGTTTTTGATGCTCATTATTATTATTATAATACCATTATTTTTGTCTTTTTGGATGTAAAGTTATGCTCGGCCATTCACAAACTGAATGGAAATTATAGATCTGCTTTGTTCATGGCATCTCTAGAAGGGGTCACTAAACTAATCGATTACACTATGTAACACAATTTTTGTTCCTTGGTAGTAAGAGTTATTTCCTAATTGCTTATGCCTCAATGGTATAGAAAATGGCAATTATTCCCCACAAACTTTGTTTTTGTGACCAGGACAGTGGTATTTAAAAATGTACCTATTTACAATGAGAAAACTTACTTTTCGTTCACATTTAGTCAGGAAAAACAACATATGAATTCAAATTAACATGTATTTACACTTAAGTAATACAAAATTTACTACAAAAGATTTTGAAGTTAGTAGTTTTTCAAGATTTGTATATCACTATGTAGTCTCCCATCATGTTCTCATTATACTGTCCTTGGTAGCAGTGTTCAAAGTTCAGTATATCCTGATGGAAGCACTCGCCTTGCTCCTCTGAGTACGCTCCCATTTTCTCCTTGAATTTATCAAGATGAGCATCAAGGATATGGACTTTGAGGGACATCCTACAGCCCATTGTGCCATAGTTCTTCTCCAGAGTCTCAACCAGCTCCACATAGTATTCAGCCTTGTGATTGCCCAGGAAGCCCCGAACCACTGCGACAAAGCTGTTCCAAGCCACTTTCTCCTTACTAGTGAGCTTCTTGGGGAATACATTGCACTCCAGGATCTTCTTTATCTGTTGTCCGTTGAAGACACTGGCTTTGACCTTTGCCTCAGACAGCTTAGGGAAGAAGTCTTGAATGTACTTGAAGGCTGCCGACTCCTTATCTAGAGCTCTGACAAATTGTTTCATAAGGCCCAATTTGATGTGCAGTGGTGGCATCAGCACCTTCTAGGTTCCAACAGTGGCTCCCACTTGACATTGTTCCACCCCACAGAAAATCTGGTCCATTGTGGCCAGTCCCAACTGTGGAAGTGCGCCTTGGTGTCCCTGCTGTCCCAAAGGCAACAGTAGCTGGGAAACTTGGTAAAAACGCCTTGGAGACATAAGGAATGCCACCATTTTGAAGTCTCCTATGACCTACCTGCCATACTCATCATACTTCAAGTCGTTCAGCAAGGTCTTGATATGTATCCACTTAGGCAACTGGAACAAAACTTAACTGGTGGGCTTAAGGCCCCTGTATTTATACTACTATTTATATTATGGATGTCCTGTTACCACTTTTTCACTACTGATACCGATGCTGCAGTTTTGGCTATTTGCCAATACCGATATCAATCCGATATTTTGTTTTATTCTTGATCTAATTATAATAATAATAATAAAATATATTGAAGCACTTTGCTCAATTAGTCACCTAAAACATCTCACTCAAATGGAGGACAAATACTTCTCCAGTATGTTGTCCACAACAAAAGTTGAATATGAAAGACTGCCACCCTTTATTCAAACACTACAAAAACACACAAAAAACAAGTACTGCAGTACTTAAAGTTACCAACAGGTTTAAAGTTAAAACAATTTAAATAGCAGCATTCAGCTTTGTAAATAAACAAATAAGTAATTACAAAAATATCCCTTACAGTGCAGCTATGTGCAAATCACTGTAGTAATAACAAAATGGCACTGTAAGACATAAATAAATATGAATAACATTCCAAATAAATAACATTTAAAAAAACATGTAAACCTTACCTTGGACACACACAATGGGGATGACATCAGCTACAGATGCAGAGGAGGCACTCACCTCCCTTGTCATCTCCTCAAAAGGGGCCAGAACCGTGGAAGCCTTCTCCAACAGCCCCCACTGGTTTGCTGTCAGTGTGGCTGTCAGGCCGTATTTAGCTGTATATGCAGATAGTGTCCGTTTTTGCGCAATGAGGTTTTCAATCATGTCTTCTAACCGTGAATAGGCAAGGGGTGAGTGTTTAATGTGGCCTACAGTTTTTCTCGAATTGGCCAATGCCTCACTTACACTGCGCTGCGACAACAGTCCCTTGTGGACAATTATCTGCAGTGTGTGCGCAAAGCATCATAAACTCGCCACGCCAAGTTGATCCATGAACTTCATGTTTTTTGCTTTGTCCCTTAAAACTACATGGACTTTGACTTTATTAATCTTCCATTCATGCAGCATCTTCTCAATGGCTGCCATAATAGAATCCCCTGTGTGCGAGCCATGAAACTCTCGGGCATGCAACACAGCTTTTTTCAAGGTAAAATCAGAGTCTATCCATTGCACGGTGGCGTAGTGGGCTAAAGCACATAACTGTTAATCAGAAGGTCACTTTGGATAAATGCATCTGCCAAATGCATAAATGTAAATGTACGTCTGAGCTCCAGATGTCTGTTGTGAGACTAACCGCACTTACATTCTCCAAGAGTTTGGAAAAATTGGAAATTTCGTTCTCAAAATTCGTTGTGCATATGAGGGATTACCTTTTCCATTATATAATGGCGACTGGGAAAAGTGTATTGAGGCTCGAGATGATCAATTAAGCGTCGAAACAATAAACTGAACTAGTTTCTCCATTATCAATTTCGCCTTGTTGCTGCATGGGGGGAGTTTCTCTCGACCAACCAACAGCACTGCCACCTCTTGAAACATTTGCATTGCAAATTTAGTATTCGACCTTTGGACTTTTGGACATGACGCTGACATGACTATTCTGTAAGTTAGCTAACTATCATACTCATGCGACTATAATTGGCTACTGCTGTTATCATGTGACAGGCTGCGCCGCTTAACTGGATGTGGCAGCAAGGGAAATGCTAATATACAAGCATTTAGGTGATAGTTTAAGCTTGATTTTCCCATGGTTTGTGTTGGATAGGTATCGGATCATATTTTTTTCTCCCCTCCAATCTCTGATCTAGCATTATGGGCCAGTATCTTGAATCTGAACATATTTGTGATCACACCAGCTGACTCCATGACAGCTTCTTCCTCCAAGCAATCAGAATTTTGAACTCTTTATCTCTCACGATCAATATACATCAACACTGCACATAATTAATCTTATTATTTTACACTGGACTGTCATAAATTATATTCTCTATTAATAATACTGGCAACTAACTATCAGCTGACAGCCTGAATGTCAATACAGCACAATATACAACATTATTTATATTTTATATATACTATTTTTATTGTATTCAGTGTATTATATATTGTGTGTATTGTTTACTGTACATTGTATATTATTATTATTGTATATTATTGTGGCAAGGCGGAGGGCGGGGCCGGGTCGTGTTGATACACACCCGGTCCCGTATCAGGCTAATCAAGCCTCCGAGAGGGATAAAGGCCGATGGCAGACGGTGGTATGATGAGAGAGAGAGAGAGAGAGAGAGAGAGAGAGAGAGAGAGAGAGAGAGATCATTTACGGACATGTCCGTCATGTGTGTGTTTGCCCTTTGTTTTAAGTTTATGATTAAAATATTATTTATATTGTCAAGCCGGTTCTCGCGTCCTCCTTTCCATTGAAATCCTTTACACTGGTGCCGAAATCCGGGAAGGAGGAGGGATACGCCGTAGTAGAGTTCTCGCCACTACCGTCCACCCCAACGGAGCAGCCACGACCATCTGCCGGGGGACGAGGAGCCCAGTCGCCTGGAAGCGGAGGAACGGCCTCCAACCGCGAGGGGAGAAGGGGCTCCTAGCCGACCGCCTGGGGCGGTCAGGGCCGCTGCCAGGGGTCGAGGAGTCCCCTACCAGCCGCTGCAACGCGGCTGGGTCGGAGACTGCCGACCACGAAGCGGGGAGGGGCTCGCGACTGACCGCCTGGAGCGGGAGAACTGCTGCCAGGGGCAGGGGAGACCCCTTCGGCTCCCTGAGAACACGGCGGGAGGACTGCCTCCGATCCGCCCGGAGAGGCGCGGCTGTCGTCTGTTAGAGGGTGGAGGAGTGGCCAAGGCACAAGCTACGGCATATCGGAGAACCGGCGAGTAGGTTTTTTTTTCTCTCTCTCTATCACTGCAGCTCTGCATTTGCCTTTTCCCTCTCTTTTAAATTTTTTATTTTTTTGGGGGGTGCGGTACTACACTTTTACAGGAAGTACAACCCCCCCCCCCACATTTTAATTATATCTGTTTCCCTCCCCTTGTCCCCTACCTCGTCCAGGTAGACGGGGATGACCTGCCGGCAGATGGCGCAGAAGGCGCGCCCCTCCCCAGGGAAAGGGGGAGGGGGGTGTACGTCAGGCCGGGGGCTCCCCAGCCTGAAAGAACGAGGGAGGAATGTGGCAGGGCGGAGGGTGGGGCCGGGTCGTGATGATACACACCCGGGCCCATATCAGGCTAATCAAGCCTCCGAGAGGGATTAAGGCCGATGGCAGACGGTGGTGCGACGAGAGAGAGAGATCATTTACGGACATGTCCGTCATGTGTGTGTTTGTCCTTTGTTTTAAGTTTACGATTAAAATATTATTTATATTGTCAAGCCGGTTCTCGCCGCCTCCTTTCCATTGAAATCCTTTACAATTGTGTTGTGCAATCTGATGTTTATTGTAAATTGGTATATGTCTCATCGCTGTCATGACTGCTATGTTAATTAATTTGGTTTGGGAGTTACCTCCAGACCGAGCTCCGCCCTGTCTGGAACTACCATCGCCAAGGCTGCAGGCACTGCCTCCCTCCATGGTTTGAGGAAGTTGAGGTGGTAGATTTGATGCGCCCCTCTATTAAAGCTCTTGGTCGTCGCTTAGAACGTCTTCATAAAATATAAACAAAAGCATGTATGATGACCATATGTTATTGTATAAGGAATCTCTTCTTAAGGCAAAAGCTTTCTTCAGTCCCCTGATACTCTTCCAGCTCACATGCAATCTACTGCTTATTGTAACACTTTTCTGACCTTTTTTAAGGATAAAATCTCTAGCATTCACCAGCAATTGAATGCCATGTGTAATGTAGCTTGTAGTTCATTTTACCCAATCTTTCATAAACCTCCCCAAATTAGTCTTATGAGTTTTGATCTCCTGACAGATATCGAAATATCCAATTTTATTTGTAATTCTAAATCATCTACTTCTCAGCTAGATCCTCTCCCCACATATTTGGTTAAAGCTTGTTTACCTTCCCTGCTTCCCATTATAACTAAAATTATTCACTCATCTCTTATTTCTGGGTGTGTCCCATCATCTTTTAAAACTGCTGTGATCAGTCCTATACTGAAGAAAACTGGTTCAGACCCACAAATACGTAATTACCATTATGCAGCCTTTGACACTTTCTCGCACAACATCATTTTAGAGAGATTAGCATCCATTTGTATTTGCGGCACTTCTCTTGCTTGGTTTAAATCTCATCTCTCTGGTCACACTCAGTTCGTTAAATTGAAACATTTTCGTTCACAGTGCTCTCCACTTCTGGTGTTCCACAGGGATCTGTCTTGGACCCTTTATTATTTATAATATATCTTATGCTCTCTGCTATATTTTTAGGAAATTTCACTGTTATGCAGATGACACCCAGCTCTATCTGTCCACCAAACCAAATTATTCTCTCCTACCATCTTCCCTTCATATATATTTACTTGAAATACAATCATGGTTTTCTTGTAACTCTCTCAAACTAAAATGTATTCTTGTAGGTACTAAGTCTAATCTTGCCAAATCAAAAAGTTTTGCTCTGAACATTGACAATTCCACTGTACTTCCCTATTTGAAAGTTAAGAGTCTGGGTGTCATTCTGGTCTCCTTCTTTTGAAGCACATGTAAATACTATTACCCGGTCTGCTTATTTCCACTTGCGCAACATAAATCGTCTTTGCCCCTCCCTCTCAATTCACAGCACTGCCACTCTCGTACATGCTCTGGTTACGTCCCACTTGGATTAATGTAATTACCTTTTATTTGGTCTACCACAAAAACTTCAGCATAAATTACAGCTGGTACAAAACTAGGCTGCATGGATTATTTCACAAACTTCTCACTCTCTGTCCATATAACTCCTATTTTTCAACAACTTCACTGGCTCCCTGTTAAACTTTGTATTGATTACAAGATTCTGTTATTGACATTCAAGGCTCTTCATAGCCTAGCACCTTCCTATCTTCTTGATCTTCTTCATATATATTCTCCTACCCACACTCTTAGATCCTGTTCCTCTCTCTCTCTTGTGATACCTTCGGATCGTCTGACTTCTATGAGGTTCAGATCCTTGGAGCAGCAGTGCTGTTCCACTACTCTGGAACTCTTTACCATCAAATATCCTTAATTGTGATCATCTATCCACTTTCAGGTCCCTCCTCAAACCCATCTTTTTTAATTAGCTTACTACAAATAACTTTTATTTATGAAGGTATATATTCCTATGATACTGCTAATTTTTATATGTGATTTTAGTTTTTTTTATCTTTTATGTTCTCTTATTGTAATCTTGATTATGCCTGTAATGATCTCTGACTCTTGTTTATAGTAAAAAGTGAAACAAATCTGTTCTTATGTAATTCAAAATATTTAGATTATGTTACTGACATTGAGTAATCTAACAGAATATGTTTTCTGTTGTGGAGTACATTTTAAAAATAATCCTCACAACACTGACCGTATTGTTTGTGCTATCAACAAAAATGATATGTCAAATCATCTGGCTTGATGAAGAGCAGTGTGCTTTTACTTTTTTAAGTAATCAGACATAAAATTGGCATGAAACAGAAGCTGCGACAAACTTATCTTCCGTATTGTGCCGTATTTCAAACATCTTGATTATTTAGCAGTGAATTTTAAGAAGTTTATGAGTTTAGAACATTTTCTGTAAAGATTCTCTGTTCATTGCTATCAGATCTTGGAAGATTGTAGTTGAAATTCTGAAGAATATATATAGAGTGGCCATAAGGTTATTGTTTGGTTGTGTCTTTGGGTTTTTGGCATGATAATGTCATGCTGTATAATGTGCTCACTACAACTAGCAGCAATACTCACTGAACCTTCACCTGACAACAACCATAACAAATGCATAATTTATGAGCTGCAATATTTTCACAGTCGAATGGACAATTTAGAAACACTGGGAATAGTTGCACATAGCTGAATACAACTTCTTAAAACTTTTGTTTGGTTTTGGTTTAGTTTGGTATGGTATGAAGAAATCAAATGTTAAGGCTGAAGATCAGCTAGTCTTATCAACTAAATTGTTATTGTATAGAAAGCCAAGCCCTCATTACAATTCTTTTGACCCTCATTAGTCTTTTATCGTATTTAGGCTTATTTCTGCAAAAATTATATACCTGCACATAAATTCCATGCTCATGTTTTAAAAGTCTTTTCATTCTTTACATGACTTTAAATGCTCATTTGGGAAATTTGGGACCAAATACTTTTCTTTCCACAGGTATATGTGAATACTATGAGCTCATAGGTTAAAATATTATTATTATAATTTTGCTTAAAGCAATGTCGTCTTATTTTGTCAGCGATTTAGTTTATTGCATTCTGATGAAGATTTGGTCATTGGCCTGGCAATTTCTGAGGAATATGGACCATGATTTGTTTTGAGGTGTGAATAATGGACCCCTGAGCTCCACACTTGAGTTTTGTTCTGGGCGCTTTGCTGTCAGCTTCTCTGTGGTATGTCTCATTGACTGATTTTTTTTCTGTGGAACTGACTCAGACTTTTACCACTTGTTTTTCCACAGGCCATTTTCTCTGGCCTTGCATGCTTGGCAGGTGGCTCTCCATCCATGACCACCTCTCACTCAAACCACTGAAACACATACACAACCAATGTTCCTTCTAAATTATATTCTTGCTGTGCAAAACCTACAGACCTTGTGTAGAAACATACAGTATAATATACATATATATGTGTGTGTTTTCATATATATATATATATATATATATATATATATATATATATATATATATATATATATATATATATATATATATAATAAACATGTATTTTAAGTATACATTTGATATTTTTAATATATTAATATTACTAATAATAAATAATTGAATCTAGAGGCCAAATTTGACTGTTATTTCCTAAAAGAAAAGGGGGAAAATGGTTTTATAACAGCGTAAACATGAAATCTCAGTACTGTTCGCTCATGTCCTGTTGTGAATTAATCAGCGTATCAGCTTATTTTTATACTGTAAATCAGTAAAACAGACCTGATTTCAGAATTCTCTAGCTTTTTTCCAAATTTTTGTATCCACATTCTACTCGAATTGTAGAATTTTTCACACAACCTTCTGTTTTTACGTTGTTTTGCGCTGCTCTCTGCTTTGGTCCCAACTGTGAGTGTTGTGTTGGGTAGAAGCCCCAGAGAGCAGGTTGTGGCTGAGGTTTAGGCTGTCTTGGGGCCAGCGCAGCAGGCCGGGTGGGTTGGCAGCCTATGCAGTCTGCTGTTCTCCACGTGGTGGCCAGTTGGTTTGCTGGGATGTTGCCTGCCATCTGGCCACCTGCTGTGGGCATTTCTTGGCTCCCTGGTGTGTAGCTGAACGGATGGCATCACCTGGCATGAAGTGGAAGTGCTGGCGGCCTCAGCCGTGTGGGCCAGGTGGCCTGGAAAAATCTGTGCCAACTTGCCACCCCTGGAGCTGAATATTGACAGCCTGTCGGCCAACTTTAACTATTTCACTCTTCAGTACATTCCATTGCTTGAATAAATAATTCCCACTGATTTTTATCTAAAGTTCTACACACTTCCAAATATGTACCACGGTAGGCTTTTTGAATGTGTTGGTAGAAAGGCTAGGGTATATTTTGTTTTTATGTGTCGCTCATGGTCGACCACTTAAACCTTTGCAAACTATACTTTTTTTGTATAGATGAATTCTGGACCGAGACTACCAGGGGCCTCGGGGGGCCCTGGGCTGCAAGGTCTGGCGACCCCATCAACTTTGAAAATAAATGTTTGTAAATACTTAAATATGTGGGCCCTGCAGCTTATACAAGGTCCCATCAACAGGGCCCTGTGACTTTTGGGTCCCTAGCCCTCTTATAGGACCCCTTTGTCTTCCTGTTTCTAAGAAAACATTTTGAGCCATTCTTTAATCTTATAACGCCACCTGTTGAAAGTTTCCATGCTCTTCTGGAAGTAGAAGATCTTGTAAAATAATTTCCAAAATAGCTCCTTGCATATTTTGATTTTTTTATATGAATTCTTTGCTGATTTTGATAAAGTAAATTGAACAATCTTGTTACTGATATTTCAAAATGAGTATTTTTTTGAATGCAAGTCAAAATGTCATTATTTTAGAGAAAAATAGGTTTAAACAATATCATTTTCTCACTATTATTTTATGTTATATATGTTAGGCTTTATATTGTTAAGCTTTATTCTTTGTATAAAAGGGCTGTCGAACATAAACGATTATTATACTATTCATTGCTATAACAGCATGTTTGCCCTACATAACAAAAAAAGAACTTGGCTTATGTGTTTGGGAAAAAAATTGAATATTGATATTTACTTTGTGGTTCAAAAGCATTGATTAAACTAGATATTTAAAATTTGTTGACACTCTATAATGTTAGTCTGGCAAAATCTTGTCGGAAAGTTAGAACATTTTAAAAGGTTTAAAAGTAAGTAATTAAGTAAGTAACATATTCAAGAATGTTAAAGAGCTTATGTGTTTTGACAGCTGAAATTTGATATTATGAACATTCCAAAACCGACTCGTAGCTCATTTAATTATTCTGTCAATGTTATGTAGTCTAGGGGATTTTTGCCCTCAAATGTTGGGGATTTTTTGAGGCTTAAATAATTCCTTAGCAGGGCTTTTCGATGGAAGAATAATAATGCTAGCCAAGCTGTAGGGTCATTCCAAACAGAATTTCCCCAAAAAATTACCAAATGACACCTAGTTTTGAGCCCCACACTTTTAATCCCTTCAAAGCTTTCACAATGGAGGGTAAAGACTTTGAAGGAAATAGGGTGTAGGGATGATCACTTCTGAATGGAACACAACCCATAATTAATAAGAGTTGAAAAGATATAGCAGCATGAGCCAGAACTGCCTGAACACATCACCAAACATTGTATAGATATGGAGGAGCCTACTGTATTTGTTAAATGTATCAATATTTAAAGTGTTTGATGAAGATAAAATATTTCATAATTTATGATGGCCCATTTAAATATATGCATTTTGTAGTATTTACATTGAGTTTGCATTATGCATAACAAACGTTAAAATGGTACTGTCTCTTGAAGAACAGTGGCTGTTCATCGAACGTGTTTCGGTTGAGAGGTTTCTTTACCACATCCGTGCTGTGTGTTTGAATTAATCTGACTGTAAATAACAGAACGGGTATTAAAATAGATTTTAATCAATGAAAATTGATTATGTAGATCTCAACTTTAAACTGGGGGGCCCTAAAAACAAATTGTCCTGGGGCCCTTACTGGTCATAGTCCTCCCCTGCTCTTTTGACAGCGACCCCCTGCAGATGCGTTAAATTCATGCACACTATGACTGCTTTGTGAGGACAGTAAATGGCAAGAACATACGCCAACGACACACAGACTGTCCGTGTGTCTTGAAAAGCTAAGCTGCATGCAGACACTGTGTATACTTTGCCGAGGACTAAACTTGTGTCACATGCACTATATAGACGTATAAGTATATGAAAAACTGAAGAATAATTTGAAAACGTTTTGTGCAAGACCCTGTATGACAGTGGGTCCCGAATGAATGTGTACATTTTAAAAGTAAAGGAATAATTGGAATCACGAATCCAAATTAAGATCAAATCTACAATAATGACCATTGCTTGATTGGATTTATATTATTAACTGAGTCAATGTCAATCTAAGCTAAATTAACTAGTTTAAAAAAATAAAATAAAAATCCAGTAGCGCTGAAACCGCCTGCCACTCTTTTGGATTATGTCATTGGGCCAGTGGGGTGCTTCTTACATTGGAAATAGTGCACAATAGTGCCCACCTACCTTTTCTGCCATCTTGGTTCCGGAAGTTTTTTCACATTCATTTTTCCCATAGGGATTTCATAAAATCCTTCATAAAAGAAGCCATGAACCAAAACCAGCCAGCTTTGAGGTGAATCACAAGATTACAAACTTTGATTTAAGGAAAATTATTTGAAAATCGGTCAAAATATAAAGGTGTACTTAATGTATTTCATGAGGAATTTCATTACAATCCCAAGAAAAATTGCGAATGATCAAATTAAAAACGGTCCAACTGATTGCATCATTGACATTTCGTCATAGAAGTGTTCGCTGTTTTGTCGCTCTCTGTTTGCCTCAATTCTTTGATTGGTGGTTGTTTTCTCTTTAGGATAGTGTAGTTATTCACCAGAAATTCTGATATTAAACACGATTTCTAAAACTTAAGTTTGATTATCGTTAATTATCGATTTCTCTTTAAATGAATGTGATTTATACATCTGGAAACAGACTGTTGCACTCTTCCATGTTATACCATAATTCTTTGATGGAGAGCCAAACAAATACAGTACCATGGTACATAAATGTGGTAAAACTTTAGTACAATTGTTTATATCAAAGGACTACGGTACTACCATCTGATACAACCACTGTATCATGCGCAGAACTTTTTATTAGGATATATGACAAACATTTATATTACTTAACACTGAGAGCATGAAACACAAATCTGTCACCACAATATTTATTACCAGACAAGGCACTTTGCTTTTTTATAAAAATACTTCACATTATATGTGTGCATTTGTAGCCACACATCTATATCACTCAATGTTTGTGAACGTTGTTTATGAGTCCCATTCACACCTCTGTTTTATGAGTGTTGACAGACCATGAGTGAAACTCAGACATTTATGACCCACACACACTTTTCTCTCCACAAAGATACCACAGGACACCAGCCAGCTGCTAGTGTAACTGGTGTAATTTATTCATTAATTGTTTTGACTTTTTTTTTTTTTTTCAAATATATTGTCTGTATTTATGTTCAATCTCAGTTATATCTTGTTATAAGAAGAATTTATTGAACTTCATGAAATTTTGTTCCCATTATTGTTCATAAGTTAAAAGAAAATAATGTTATAGTAGCAAAACATTTCTTCGGGTGTTTGTTTGGGGAGGGAGTGTCATCGGTGGAACACCTCCGGGGTTTTCCTTGTGCGGCATGCGATAGCCTCAGTCTACCTATGTGCTAGGCTGATGAGCATATGTGTGCACTGTTGCTTTTCTCTGTGAATCTCTGTGTGTATTTAGAAGAGAGAGAAAAGCTGATGCCCTGTTGATCCACTGATGATCTTTCATTGTTACAGATTAAACAGGAACACTAGATCTCATCAAGTGGTTGTGCGGTTTTTGTGTGTGAGGGTGTCCAATCCAGACATACTACACTAGCAAAGGGGTTAGGTATAACAGCACACCTGGGTCGGGCGGAGATAACTACGCAACCACTTAACATGCAGGAAAAATATCTCTTCAGCTGTTTATGTTGGACAGTGATGTTGGTGTACCAATTCAAACCTGACCAGGTTCTGTGAGTTATGAGTGCAGGGTTGAATGAGAAAATACCAGTTGAATAGAAAAAGACCGTGGGTATTCGTACAAGGACACAAGGTGATATCCATGTGTGTGAGAATGAGACAGGGGACTGTCGCCAGTTGAATAGGAACTCGCTCCAAAAATGCCTCAGCTGCAGCTAAGAGCCACATGATGCTGTTGGGAATTTTCCAGGATGTTCCATTAGAATGTGGGAGAATGAAGCGTAGGCCACTGAATTATTAGCTTTCTGAAGACAACAAGGTCCCCTCTCTTTGCTCACACACACACACACACACACACACACACTCTCATCTGAGAATTCCATTTTCATACATCCTCCTCTGGACTTACTATGCCTTTTTCTCATAAAGAAAAGGGAGACCAGATCAGTGTGACCATATTTATTGGGAAGGCATTTTTGCAAACAGCAAATTTTAACTGCAATTTTTGTCTCCGTTGTCACTCCTGCTAAAACAAGCATCGTAAACCAGCTTAAAGTAATAGCTTACCCAAAAATTTAAAATTCTATCCTTATTTACTCACCCTCATGTTGTTACGAACCCTGTAAACATGCTTGTCACAGCTAGGGCTTCACGATTATTGCAAAAATAATAATTAACAATTATTTCCTTTGATATTGTAATCACAATTTATTTTGAATAATTTAATTTGCATTAAAATACTTATTTTGGGTGGATCAACTGCATGCTGTATTCTTTATGTCAACTAAACATCCAAAACTAGCAGAAACATAAACCGCCTAAACAGCCAACTTTACGTTGGCCCTTTTAGAAGCATAAAAAAATTAAATTGTAAATCAATTATATGCAGAAAAGCTACATTTTACACATAAAATATAAGAGAATTCTGGGAAAGCCCAATTAGTTTTTTTGGTTTTTTTTACCATAATTTTAAGAACAATTTACCTTAAAAAGTAATATAAATTAACATAAATACATAATATAAATTTTACCTGTTAATTATATGGAAAAATCATACTTTTTACATCTACAAAAATGTAATTTTACAAAATTGTACCATATAACTACATGTATTGTCTCTTTAAATATATATTTTTAAAAAATCATATATTTATGGTAACTACGGTATCTAAAAATGTTACAACGTTTTCACCAAAACATTTCACAATAAACGTTTCAATTCAAACGCATCCTTCGGATGCGATGACACTTAGGCTTCGACACAAAGCAGTCGAATAAAGAAATGAAACATGAGCCTCTGGTAATATATGAAACTAAAGTGCATGTATTTTAAAAGTTTTCCAATTAAGGGAGGCTTAAGCTGTTTGGAGTCTGGCTGTAACAAGATAAATGCAGCGGGCAGCGAGTGCTAATGAGGACACACTGATGACTGCAACTGCAGCTTGTACACAGATAGTCATGGCTGTCGTGGCGGCTGTTAATAGCCCCTTACAATTTATCAGCTAGAATTATTATTAGACTTCTGTTTGCTGGGTGGCTTATCTGCCTGGATTTGCATGCTGCTCTGTGTTTGTGTGCATGTGTTTGTGTGTGAATGAACATAGGAGGGGGAATGGATAAATGTGTTATTTTCTATTTTTTCCTGTCTTTCTGTCTGTCTGTCTGCCTGTTTCTGGCTTTCTCTTATACAATATAGAGACTTATTTTCTTTTAGAAGAAAACACTTTGAGACAAGGATACATGATGCCATAGTTTAATGATTAAACAACAACTGCAACAACATGAGCAATTGTTTTTTATTTTTTTTAGTTTTGCTTAAAAGATTTAAGCTCTATTTTATCACAGATTATGCCCTGTATCATTCCAGATTATATTATCAAATTAGTTGACAAATATGAACAAAACCAGGCTTTAAAAAGAATGATTTTTTTAAAGCCTCAAAACATTCAATATACAGTATATACTTTTCATTTTCTCAAATTGTAATTCATGCCCAGAACAATGCATGTTATGTTGAGGCTAAAAAGTTCTTCAAGCATGCAAGTTTAGATAAGAAAGATTGATAATAAATTATCAAGATGAAGAACAATTGCTTTGTTAAATACATGAGTGGTCCTAATAAAACCGGGGTTGATGAGGATTGTAATTTAGCACAAAATGTAATAAATGACTGTTTTAAATCTAATTCATGGATGAACACCACTCCTTTAGCCATCATCAATTTAGCTCGGGTATTAAGCTCCCAACAACTCTTAATTAGAACAAAGACATTTCTGGGAGATTAACTTTCTCTCAGCCCGCTGTGTCTGCCAAACCCTATTTGTGTCACAGCAAGGGTGAAGAGAAACAACCCAAAACTGATATTCTTGTGCTGAATATTCGTGGTGTGCATTGCATATCTGTGTTTGGCTATGATCAGTCTTGCTTGAAATGAAAAGGAGAGTGTTTCATTCTCAAATGTTTAGGAAACAACATTGTAAATTAGTGCAGTAGGTCTTTAAAATGCTATATGGGCCTTATTTACCTTGTTAATGCACATTCTTTCTCTATTCTGATATGTAACACCCACTCAAACAATGCTTTCTCCTTGTTTATGTTGAATATCCTGTTTCACTTTAAAATAGCTCTGATTATGGAAGTAAAATGGTCAGCATTTTATTTTGACTTTAAATATGCATTTTTATAATCACTTGATTATATTGAATCATTTGACAATACTGAAGTCATTGTTTAAAACCAAGCAGCTCAATCTAGCTACAGTTTAAATATGTCATTCTGAGTTTTTAAAATGTAATTGTGAATGAATTTGATGATAGTGCTCCCCATTGTTTCTTATTGATGGTTATTTACAATTATCCCAATCAGAAAAGGTAAACAAGTGTTTTTCTTGCTCTGTGATTGCAGGACATCATATTGGTTGTAGTGGCTGTTCTGGTCTTCCTCCTGGGTGTCTATGCATTCTTCTACCTCAACTTGAGCACCGAACTGAACTTGGACTCGGACATGGACTAAAGAATATTTGTCACTCGCTCAGCGCAGTTGATTCTTGGATGCTGAACTCATGGGCACACATATGTCCGCCCGCAGTTTCATAGTATTACATACTGTATCATTCCCTTGCTTGATTTCTTCTATGCCTCATAACCACCGAAGCTTAGACTGTGTAAAGAAAAATGTGTCTTAAAGTGCATAGAAGCATAAAGAGAGTTGAAAAAAACATTGTTTTTCCATGATTTTCTTTTACATTGTTAATAAAGCTCCACCTGCCGCAAAGCTTTCAGATTTAAACAGCTAATATTTTTTTGTTTACTTTTTTCTTTGGAATCTTTTAGATTTAGACATTTCCATTTTACTTTTGTATAATGGTGCAGATGGATTTATGCTATTCAAATTGGATGGATTTACCTGCTTTGTTATTTTATTATAACAAGTTAATAATGTACATTTCTTTAGTATATTTGTACTTTTTATATTTTTTTCCCCACTGAGATTTTTGAGGGAACGTTTAAATTTTCTTTCAGTAAGTTTCCAATCTACACAGTCGATTAGGTGTGTTTTCCATACCACAAACATGTTCTTATAGACCTAGGCTCCTCAATGCTGGAGATTCGAGGCAATAATCAATCTTGGATCATGTTGGTGTGTGCAATGCTGAGATTCTTCTTACTCACTGTCATAGCACTATTCATTAGCATATCAAATACTATAAACTTTGGTTACTGAAAGCCAAAAGAGCAACCATGAAAGACACTGAATATTACCACCAGACCTTGATGTTCTCTCTGCTTTTATGTGTGTGTATGATCTCCAGAGACATACTGAAATGATCAATCAGTGTGAGGTGCTTTTTTTTTAATATTATTTAAAAAGAAGACAAAAATACGGCCCTGCCTTGAGAGTCAGTGCTTCCCCTTCCCGTGTGTGTGTGTGTGTGTGTGTGTGTGTGTGTGTGTTTGTCTCAAGAATGAGAGTTGTAGTGTGGAAAATGAAAGGCTGAGGCTGATGACATTCAAGGTTAATTTACATTCTCTTTGTATAGCGTATTGGATCTCATACAAACACACAGCAAAGACTTATTTCATTCCAGTCCGTGAGACTTGTTTTATCTTTCCCTGCATGAGGTATATGTCTCTAACTCAGGACAATTGCTTCGCTGCTCAACCCTTATTTTCCTGGGACGTCTCACTGTTATGATTAATTGAAGGATTGATGCACTATTGAACAAAACATTTTTGTAGTCTGTCTTTGATTTAAACTCATGAGCTTTCCAAGTTCTTTCATAGTGAGATCGAACTAAAGTAAAACAAAGAATCTCATGTTTCTTGTTGACTGTTATGCTTGTTCTTCTTCTCTGTTTCTTTCATACTTCAGATACAACTCTAAACATTGTCAAAACACACTGATGCTGATAAAAGCTTATTGTGTTCATTTTTTAAATCATTTAAAAATGTCAAGCTTACAGTATAAATAGTTTCAGTGCCTTATGGTGTGCACACAAATAAACATTCTGTCATCGTTTAGTCACCATCATGTTGCTCCAAAATCAAATGACTTATCTTTTTTGCGTGGGACTCAAAAGATGTTAGTCAGAATGTTAGGAATTGAAAGCTCTAAAAGCCACTGAAGAAAGTCATATGAGTTTGGAATAACATGAGGGTGAGTACATGACAATAGCATTTTTGTTTTTCGTGAACTATTGAGCACACAAGACAAAAGGTTGTCCCCATCTGCACATTTCAAGATAAGTTTTTCTTTCTTTGCCATGCTGGTGTATCGCAAGCCCTTTTGCATTTAGTCATGTACAGGATATGAATTTGACTTGACTTATAGATATCTATAATTCAATTTAAACTAGTTAAAATATTCATTCTTGAAATCAGCAATGGCATTATTAGTGAAAAGGCTTATTTTTGATATCAGAAATTACACAATGTTCATTCTTGATATAAAAAAATGACATTATTACTCACGGCAATACCCATTCTTGATATCAAAAATGGAATTCCGGAAATAAAGAAGTTGGGAGACAGTATATGCATACCCCGACCCCGGACATACGGGTATAAAAGCGGGAAAATACGTCAAGTTCATTTAGGATTTTTCTGAGGAGCCGGAAATGGTCCGGCCACTACAGTGGCTCGGCTCTGCGACGTGGCCGGGAGGACACACTAGACATTCCCCGTCTGTCACTCACTTCGAAGTTGTGTCAAAGAAGCGACACTAAGGGTCCAATTTAAATCATGCCATGCGCTGAGCCGTGTACGTGTTCTGCTGACACAGGAGCGGGAAGGTATTTAACGTGCAGAGGTGACCAGGTGTGTCAGACTGCACGTACCCTTCCCCAATGACCCAAAAAAGTTGTCGGAATCCTTCTGGTTACCCTAGGCAGGGGAACAAGGCGACGCTTGCCAACCTGGGAACGGGCCAAGCCTGGCTGGGCCTCTTTTCTCTCTATGTTTCTCTGCATAGAGCAAGAATGTCCGGGCCCTTTACACGCATCGAGGGAAGGGGATCTTACCCAGTTTCCTATTCTTTCAGGGGGAAAAGACCCTGAGGAGACCACCCCTGCCCTGAAGGGGAGGTAAGAGTGGTGAATACATCACATGGGTTTTTTTATGCGGCATGTGCAAAGTGGCGCAGTGGTAGATCCAGCCTCGTTAGGAGGGGGGAGTTGCTACAACACAGTGACTGGAGGGCAGCTGGGACTGCCTAAGGGAGACGCGGGTCCACTTCGTAAGGGGACCGTACCGCGGACAATACACACAGGGGGACTCCACATAGGAGTCCTGACCAATGGAGCACCTGTTCCAGTACAGGGTAGATTAAGTCCCCATCAGTGGATTGGGTTGGCGAGTTCCTCTGCTGAACTGCCAAAGGGCTAGGGAGGAATCATCTAGGGATACGAATGAGTGGGAGAGAAAGCGCACAATTTTGTTCACAAATATTTCCTTTAGGGAAAGGGCGCCAGGTGCAAGCGATCCACCCGGTCAGTCCGTCAGCATGTTACCGACTGGCTCGGACCTGAGAAAGCACGGGACGATACTGACTCAACACGGAGATTGTAGAATCTCGCAAAAGTATTAGGTGTTGCCCAACCCGCTGCTCTACATATGTCTACCAGGGAGGTGCCCCTGGCTAGTGCCCACGAGGACACAACACTCATTGTTGAGTGTGCTCGGACCCGCAAGGGGGGGGGGGGGATGCACAGCCTGGGTGTGATAGGCCAACAAAATTGCATCCACGACCCAGTGGGAAATCCTCTGTTTGGAGACAGCATTCCCTTTCCGCTGTCCGCCAAAGTAGACAAAGAGCTGCTCAGAATATCTACAGCTCTGCCTGCGGTCCAAGTAGGTACGCAAAGCACGTACTGGACACAGCAACGAAGGGGCTGGGTCTGCCTCCTCCCAGGGCAGCACTTGCAGGTTCACTACCTGGTCTCTAAAGGGCGTGGTTGGAACCTTGGGCATGTAGCTCGGTCGCGGTCTTAGGATCACATATTGTATCGAACTCCAGGCAAGTGTCACTAACAGAGTACGCTTGTAGGTCCCCAACCCTCTTGATGGAGGCAAGCCCGATCAGCAGGGCCGTCTTTAGAGAGTCCAGCTGATTCTAGCTGCTCGAAGGGAGGTCTCTGGAAGCCCGCAAGGACCACTGAGAGATCCCAGGAGGGGAACATGCTTGGCCGGGAGGGATTGAACCTCCAGGCGCCACTTAGGATCCTGATAATGAAGTCGTGCTTACCCAAAAGCGGGCGGGTGGTCCGAGGGGGCGTACCCGGCGGAGCTGCACCCGCTGCCATCCCCAGATCACCAGCCACATCGTCCTCAATCCCGTGGAAAGAAGGAGCAATGCAGGGGGCGGCTGAAGTGGCGTGATTTCTATTGAAAGCGAGCCGCAACCGCAACGTTGCCATGGTCATGCCCTCGCAGTGAGAGCATGAACCATCCACAAACGCTGCCTCGGTATGATCGCTGTTCAGACACACGAGAAAACACCTGTGGCCGTCTGAATCGGAGAGCACTCTACTGCATCCAGGAACTACACAGTGGCAGAATGGCATCTTTACAAAGACGCATCCTGAAAAGAACGTTCAACGCCGCTGTGCATTGGTCTAATAGAGGAAAATACTCTTTTACAAGAAATATTACTCTTTTAATACTCTTTTAAGCTCTTGCGCTGACAAAGCACCCAGGGGCAAGCTGCACTGCCGTGCAGGGAAGGAGAGAGCCGCTGTAGTGTGCCGTAGAGCCAACAGCAGAGAGCGTCAGAGGAACTGGAACGGGTGTTTGACTCGCAGCTCGCTGCAATACAACCATCAGCTCCGAAAAAAATTTCTGAATGGACTCGACGTATTTTGCCCGCTTTTATACCTGTATGTCCGGGGGCGGGGTATGCAAATACTGTCTGCCAACTTCTCATTGACCTTTTTTCATAGATCAGAGGCATATTCAGCGCTCAAGAGAGACAACTAGTGTCGCTTCTTCTATATAATTACTGTCTTACATGTTGAAATTCCAAATACACATTAGCTAGATATTTCTTAGTATTACATTTTTTTTTTATATCAATAATTACAGTTACATGTACAAATATCCATTCCTAATATTGTATTACAACTAGTAAAAATACTTATTTTACATATATGATTTTGACACAAGGTTCAGTCTTGTGGTGTGCGCTAGGAATAACTTATTAAGGTAGACCGCTCATTCCCCGCGCACAGGTGTGATTGTGCCTGGTTAACCTCCCGAGCTCGGTTTTGTGTATGTGGGCGTGTGCGGGCAATGTTTGTGTAAGTTAGTAGTTATAGCACAGCTGTTGCCATGGTTGCCCTGGCTGTAGAAAACCTGAGAGGCCACATTCTCTCAAGTTAGCAGTGTGTGTGCCCCTCTGACTCAGCCATTAAGTCAATGGCAGCTAAAGTGTAAGACCCCGGCCTAACCATGCCCAGTGCTACCGATGTCAATTATTTCCAGTATGACTGTGTTAGTTCATGAACCCTGTGTTGCAGCTGGTTGCTGTTCACATTCACACCCCAGTACACTCATTAGCAGCAACAGGTGGCCAGTAGTGGGCAAACAGTGGAAGCTGAAAGTAACTCTGGAAAATGGCACTGCATGGGTAATTTTCTCTGCATGGGTAATTTTCTCTATAGCTACAGTGGCTGCTGCATACATTTATGAATGCGCCAGTGATATCACCTGGCATCAAGGTTTTATCTTGAATATTAAACATTTATCAGCTTAATAAGTGTTCCTGAGAATGGTGGGTGGCATTAACCAGGCCGTAACCAGCTATGAGTTCACCAAGGCCCGGCCTCTGTACATTTTTCATATTCAAAAATAAAATTTAAAGCTATATACAACTGAAAAAAAATACTGGAAACTTTTCATTTTGAGAGACTACATGTATAATTACGGTTAGACAGTTGGCTTGATTGTTTAATGTCTGCTGTGTGTAAGTTTTGAGTGAGCGCGCAGGTGCAGCAGCCTCAACAACCCATCGTCTCCACTTAAACTGACTAATGATGCACGTAGACGTCAGTAATTTTGGTAGAATTCTTCAGACCCCACCTCGGACCCCAATCATTTTAAACCCTGGTTACTGGCGGCAACCTCTGCCAATGATTGTGAAAATAAAAAAAATGCCTTGCGACCTACAGGCCCATACATTAAAGAATTATCCACCATGAAATTCCATCATATTTTTTCACCCTCATGTTGTTACATACATGCATTACTTTCTTGGTTCCGTGGAACACGAAAGGAGATATTTTGCTGAATGTCTTTAGTATACAGTTACCATGGGATGTCAAACACGAAAAAACAAACAAGCATTAAAAGTATTCCATATGACTCATGCAATAGCTTCATGTGAGAAACTTAATTTAAGTGTTATATATATTTATATAATCCTGCTCTCCGTCAAATCTTAGTCACAAATGCGCATGTTAAACTTGGTACATCATGATTGTTTACAACAGTGGTTCTCAAACTCTAACAAACTTACGAAGGAAAATTACTTTTATATTATTAAAAATAAGTTTAACTATATTATGAATCTAACTTAATTAAAATACCACAACATGTAAAATTATATTTCTCAATTTAATTCATCCCCTCAACAAATGCTGTTTTTGTTGTGAACAGGTGGCTCTTGAAACCTCTGGAATTCTGAAATTAATTGTGATTAGTTATTTTAATCTATTACTTATTAATTAATCTTATTTATTTTAAATATATGTTTAGTTTCTGTTAATATAAAGTAAAACAAAAAAACAAGCAGCTTTGTTGTTGTTACAGCAGACAAAAATTCAGATTATTTTCCAGATTAAATATCTTAACATGAGAAGTCTTCAAATATTCAGTCTTCGGATTTCAATTTCATAAAAAAGAAAAAAAAATATCAATCAAATATAATTATGTTTAAATATAAATAAATACAATTAAAAAAAATACTCAATTCAGTTAGATTTTTTTTTTTTTTTTTTTTACAAAATTAAAATGCATAAATCTTAAAATTATTTTTTTATTTTTGACATGGACAAAGGGGGGTCTTGGAGTCAATAAGGTTAATAATTAATGATTTACGAGACACACGAGAACCAATTGAGTGTCACTTCATCGGCGTCAAACCTGGCAAGATGCACCAAGTTTGAATATGTGTAAGCGCAAAAACATTTTTAATATGGACTTCAATTTCGTTCTGTTCCTCATACAAATCTAACAAATGGATCTAGGATATTTTGAATATAGTGACCAATTTATGCATCGTTCCACATCCTATTTCTGAAAGATGTTCTCCTATATCTGAGTTTATTCAACCTTTCCACCTCTAGCACTTTCATAGTTTACTTTCCTCACCTTTGATTTCATGGATCAATGGTACATTTGCAATATGCAATATTTCTGACACCCTGCCCGTTATAAGATCTTAAAGCTGCACTACGTAACTTTGTGCTCTCTAGCGACATCTGTGGTTGAAATCGAAAATTGCAAGCAATTTGCGGAAGGACATTTTTACGTCCGTGTTTTGACTGCTGCTCTGGCGAAGGAATCTCGTGATTTGAGGTTACCTGGACATCACCTTGTCATCATGACTGTGAAAAATTCAGAGCCGGAGGATATTATTATGTTACCCAATTAAACATGAAAAAATTAAATATTACTTGCTTTGATGAAGATAAACAACTCTCTTATTTACATATTTTGAATGAATGAATTGTACACTTTTCTGACACTACAGTCAAAGTGCTTTTACATAGAGAACAGGGTTGTACTAGCTGTGTGTAAGTTCTCACGTGAGTTGTGACACAAAGTTCACACTAAGGGCTTAGTAATTACTAGTAATTTTGTAACTAAGTCAGTGCTTATTATGGTTGCACAACCTGTTCTTAAGGCAAGACTTATCTAGTAGGCCGTAAGCTCTCCGTAAAGTAACGTGTAGTCACATAATATGACGTTTACCTGTACTGATCCAATAAAACCTTCAAATTTGTTCACAAAGCCGTGAATTTCAGTTTGATCTTGTTATGGTTGATGATCAAACCTTGTTTGCTCATATAACTGTCAGCTGTAATAAATTATATCCCCTTTGAAATACAATTCGTAATAAAAGTAGATTTGATAAATAGTATCTTTTCCCTGCGTAAATAACAATATATAGGATCTGTATCTAAAATAAATAAGGGGTGATAAATAAATACTAATACAACAGGCTAGAAAAATATATATTTATTAATTTTAATATCCTATGTATATATTTTGAATGTGTTGAAATTTTACACTGTGACGCACCCTGAATACTGCACCCCTAGAATGGTTTCATGCTGAAGAGTCGCTTAAAAGTAAGTTTTCTCTCTCATAAATGTAAATGCCGACATCACAATTTATGTGAAAAGTATTGAAGCCTGTCAATCAAAACATGAGCTCATTAAGTGAGTGAATTTAAATTCCACCCATTACTTCTGGTCAGAGGCTTCCATAAATATTCAGTTTATACATAGAGTTACGTTCTACCTAAGTTTAATGGTGCAACGCTCTAATATTTAGTAGTGTATAAATTGTGACTTAGTGCCTATTTACTCCACAACTAGGCTTAATTGTAACGTATGGATAGCTGGTGCAACCGGCCCCTGGGGTTTCTCCAGAATCACCACCAGTTACAAGTATATTTTATTATGATTTTTGGAGTGTTTTATCTACTATTAATGTTTGTAATGTAGTATCAAACATACGTATTGGTAAACATGTACAGTAACTTCCACTGATAACAGATCTTGATTGTTAAAGAAATGGGTAATGTTCAATTCATAGAAGCATGGCCTTACTAGAAAATATTCTGTAGCCAATTCCAAGCATTATAGCAGGTAAACAACTTCACTGGCACACCAGCAAGGGCGAGAGATGAGTACACTATTTTATTATATAAATTCCGCACCTGCATTCCAATCTACATCTCGATCATGCAGTGTGATTTCATGAGCTGAATGCGAGGCTAAACAAAAGTAAAAAATGTGACGAATCTGCAGTATGCCCAACAGGAGCATTCAAGCCATTCACGCATCACAAGCCGACAGCGCTTCACTTTTGGTTGATTGTACGAGTAAACGCGCCCGCTTTGCTATGGTCAGTCTGTGTGGATGATAGCCTAAATTCTGTGTTTCATTTGTTTCTTTTTGCTTTTAGAAAAACACGTGATGTAATAAGGAAAACACCATTATTAATCCTTGAGATTTCCAACCCAGCATCAGGTACACCCTCCTAAAACCAGCCACACTCAAAATTATGCTACATTGAACTATTAAAAGAGAAAACATAAACCCACATCCTGGGGTTCAAAAAGTCTATTCAAAAAATAAATTAAACCTGGAAATAATGTTTTAGGATTTTGCAGGAGCGCTTCACAGAAAAGGGCTAAAAAGTTGATTGGCTTGTGATGCGCGAATGACTTGCACGCAGGGCGAGTCTCGTCACACTTTAATTGTGTTTAGTCTCCCATTCAGCTGATGAAAACATGCTGCATGATCATGAGGAAGGATTATATCAAGATGTGTGAAAAACTTCAAATAAATAAAATAACCTGCTCCTATCACTGTTTCTTGCGTGCTGGTGAATACCCTGTATGACATAATTTAAGATATAAATAAGATTGCATACAATTTCGTTATCAGTAATCAAATAAGCTAATTTGTGACATTAACTCTGTTAACTCATTTTGTACAAAAGGACAGGTTTTGTCATTAAAGCACTTTCATAAGATGCTCTTTGAAAATTCACATGCAGGATCATTATGTCATTATGGTTTTTTACTCAAACTGTTATGCTGATAACATAATTTGTAATGAAAAATAAATAATTAAATTAGAAAAATGCAAGACATTTTTTTTTGGATACATTCACATACATTTGCATGATTTTTTGTTGGCACAGCCAACAAAACTTAGTGACCAGGAAGATAAAAAATGGCACTCCATGTCAAAAAGGTTGCTGACCCCTGGATAACAGATAAATATCCATCCAGACTGCAGTGATGCCATCCTGAACTGTGTGACAGGGATTGACTGAGCTGAACAGCATCCTCAGCCGGAACACGTGACAGCAGGCACTTCTTTCTTGTGTTTACAGACATAACGTCATCACACAAAGAGGAATGACATAAACCTGCGATTTCGTGCCAGATCCGCCCCAAAATACTAATTATTTTTATAGGCTTAACAAAATGAATCAGGGTAAGGTAAGGACATTGTTTTGAACACTGATTTTTTTATGTACTTAATCAATAATGGTAATTTGTTAATTTTTAACCAAAAAATCTTAAATAGTACAGCTTTAAGATCTCCTTACACAGTGTTCTGTAATTAATGTGCTCTACAAAAGGTCCTCCAACCTTGGCTGCCTCGTCGGCCTAGAGAACTTAGCTAATTGGAAATGATCAATTGAATTTTATTTCCATACCTTTACATGGGAATTAATCAAGTGCTACTGAGGTGATGTTTAGCATGACCTCAGCAGCGCTGCCATGAGTTTGCGTTCTGTGGCGCCGTGGCTTTGGGTGACAAATTGACTGGTTGCAGTGGCCTGAGATTGTCTCATTAGTCATGTGAAGTATGTCAGCTGTAGTAATTACTTCGTCTCAGGTCCACCTCCTACTTGCTGAGAGGGCTTCCCACACAAGTACAATCACACCCCTCTGACAAAAAATGCTGTTGGTTTTGTGATGAATCATAATCATGTGCCAGAAGTGGTGTAATATGGAAGTGTTCAGCATAGCCAGGCCTGCAACCAGTCTATCGTCTACTGCCTCTGCTTTTTTGATTTAACAGCATTTCTGTTTGTTATTTTTTTATCGTTCCAATTTTAAGTTTTAAGAGTTGAGTTTCTGAAATTGGCTGCGCAGACTTGTGCACAGCTGTACTATTGATGATTTATGTAAGTGTCTGCGCTGCTCGGCTATAGACTATGAGTGCAGCTTTTCAAAACCTTTGGGTAAAGCTGCAGACTGATCTGTTTAAGCTTTATCAAAATTTATTGTGCACTGTCCATTCAACATTCAAAATAATTAGCCACTAGCACCATTTTTTGTTTGTTGCATTTCTGTTTAGTGTTTCCATTAATGGATCTCCATTTTGTTCATTGTGAGGAGCCGATTATTGTTGTTAACGCTGAAATGTTGTACCACTAGCATCATCAAACGAAGCTCCAGATCAAACAAGTTTCATGAACACTCCTTCCATCTGCCATTGGTCAACTGTGGCAGGGCGGAGGGCGGGGCCGGGTCGTGACTCGACAAGTATCAGGCTAATCAAGCTGCTGAGAGGGATAAAGGCCGATCGCAGAGGGTGGTGCGGCAGAGAGAGATCCTTACGGACATGTCCGTCGTCTTATGTGTTTGTCTTTTGAGTTTCTCATTAAGCCATTATTTATACATTAAGCCGGTTTCTCTCCTCTTCCTTGCCCGTGAGACATTTTAGTATGTTACATTGGTGCCAAAACCCAGGAAGGAGGAGGGATGCCCATCGCAGAGTCCTCGACACTGCCGTCCACCCAGGGGAGCGGCCCTACCGCTCCGGGCAGTCGGGGAGTTACTTCCCTCCTCCCCTCGCGGACGGCGGTCTTCCCTCGACCCCTCCACATCTCTGGGGACAACAGGGCACTCCTCTGCCCCGGCAGCGGCTCCCTCGCTCCAGGCAGTCGGGGAATCCAGTCCCCACTCGCCCCACGGACGGCGGCCGTTCCCCGCGTCCGTCATCCGTCATCAACAAAACAGAGAGTCACAACTCAAACCCATGCCATTTCTTGAGGCAATTTCAGCTCTGTAGGCCCTTACAATGCAAGTGAATGGGAACCAGAATTTTGAAGGTCCAAAAAGCACATAAAAGGCAGCGTAAATATAATCCATAAGACTCCAGTGGTTACATCCTTATCTTCCGAAACGATATAAGTATGGGTGTGAAACAGATCAATAGTAAAGGAATTTTTTGTGCGATCAATCCACACCTTCACTTTCACATACTTCTTCTATTGTCTTTGGCAATTCGCAAGCTTTGTGCATATTGCCATCTACTGGTCAGGGAAGAGAATTTATACTTTTACATTTATAATAATAAATGACTTAAATAGTGATCTGTTTCTCACCCGCACCTATCATATTGCTTCAATAGATCTAGATTTTACCACTGGAGATTGTGGATAATTTTTATGCTCAAATTACATGCACATTTTGGTTACATTTCACTTGAATTGTATGGTCCTAAAGAGCTGAAATATTCTTCTAAAAATGTCATACACATCTGGGATTGCATGATGGTGAGTAAATTATGAGATAATTGTCATTTTGGGGTAAACTATCCTTTTAAAATATATCCTTTGTGTTCCACAGAAGACATAAATTACAAGTTTGGAACGATGTGATGGTGAATACATTATAACAGAATGTATTTATTTTGAGTGAACTATTCCTTTAAATGAAATACAGCAATAATACAACATCTTTTTGGTGTATTACTGTAGAGAATAAGAAAACACGTGTAAGGAAATTAAGATAAAAGACTGTCCAAAACAATGTGTGTGTGTGTGTGTGTGTGTGTGTGTGTGTGTGTGTGTGTGTGTGTGTGTTTATGTGGTTTACGAGGACAATTTTTTTAAGTTACAAACTGGTAATTACAAGGGTATTATGCTATAAATGTGGTTTATGAGGACATTTCTAGTGTCCCCATAATTCAATATTAAACTATGTTTTTTTTTTTTTTAAGCAAAAATAAAGAATGTTTTTTGTGAGGGTTAGGTTTAGGGGGTGTGTTAGGTTTAGATGTTAGAATATATAGTTTGTACAGTATAAAAATCATTATGTCTATTGAAAGTCCTCATAATGATAGGTAGACCAACATGTGTGTGTTGTGTGTGTGTGTGTGTGTGTGTGTGTGTGTGTGTGTGTGTGTTAGTTTTCACTAGTCCGAGCATTCTCTGGTCTAGTTGCATGCTCCAGTGGAGCGCGCTCTCTTTCTCACTGACTGTGCAGACACCTGCAGCACTGACAGACAGGCGAGAGACGAGAGGAGGGTCACTCTCAGGAGATGCTCATTTACTCTTTCTCTCTTTTTCCCTGTATAGTTTTTCCTCCCAATTACTATTACCCTCATCTTCTCCCTCTCTTCCTTACCTCCTTTACCCTTCCTTTTATTTTCCTATGTGACAGGTGGGCCAGGCAGCCCTTATAACACAAGCCCCAATATGTGTCAGTAACAGTATACCACCCAGTCATTACAAGCGCGAGCAACACAAAAGCGTGATCCACATCACACCCGCCTGATAATCCCACACAGGGAAAACATATCTTCTGTATTTCTCTCTCTCTCTCTCTCTTGCAATATTCTTATCCCATCTCTAATTTCCCCTCCTTTCTCTCGTTATTTTCCCTTTCTTCTCCCACATGTGCGTGTTCTTTCCCCCCAAGAATTATTCAGTGTAATGCTTTTGAGGCGCCTGAGGCGTATTTGCATTTCAAAGGGTCTGTGCATCATATACACAATTAGAGATGATTATACAATTTAAATTTGAGATTTTGCAGCAGTCTGATGCATGTTACAAAGCCTTCCATATCCCTCACTCAAGAAGCAAATACAATCTATCAGGGTATATTTCAACAATAACCATATCATATATGCCATACACTTCCTGTATACCGCTGCTCCAAAAAGTATTTGGTCATTCTAGGCTCAAAATTAAGACCAAACATATTAAGAAAATAAATATACAAATATTTCCACTAATGTTGCCAAACAGAATTGGAAAAATAGTGATTGTTTTTAAACAGGAGAAGTCCTGAACACTCTCCAGCCTTGCATTATTCAAAGTTAGTTTAGTTAGCTAAAATTAGTTTTGCCCTAAACTCATGCCATCAGTTGAGCTATGTTGGGCTAGTCGGGATGCTCAAACCAATCTAATGGTTAACATTAGGTTAATACTGAGTATTTTAAAATAAAATAAAAATGTCAAGTCAAGTCAAGTCAATTTTATTTGTATAGCGCCTTTCACAACACACATCGTTTCAAAGCAGCTTTACAGAAGTTCAGCATTAACAGACGATAAAAATGTAATGTCTATAAAGTCGATAAATCATCATCCTTGTGCAGGGCTCCAAACTGCGACTAAAAATGGTCGCATTTGTGACCAAATAAATTTATTTGTGAGTGTAATTTCTGTCAAGGTCGCCATTGGCGACAGTAAAAGTTTACTCCCTTTTGATTTTAAAATTTGCATTACATTTCCCGAGATACATAACAAAAGTTTATATCAAAGAAATAGCGGGGAAAACGGAGTTCATTGCAGGAACTAACCATTTCAAAAAAGAGACTGTTAGAAAACACGGTGACAGTAACAAGCATAAAAATGCACGTGATCACATAATTGCGAAGAATGCTCCACAGATGTGTGTTTAAAAATACAACTGTGAACTTGAAAGAAAAAAACTGACTATATACTGTACATCCACTAAAATGACCTTGATACCAGTTGGTTAAAACAAATGGCAAAAATGGCTCAGAAAAGTGATGTTATGTGTGTCACGTTATGTGATGTGATCTATCATCATTTGTTTGCATATTTGTTTTCATCATATGCTATTAAAATTATGATTTATTAAGTGTGGGTTAAGTGTGCAAATACTGTTTGGAGCCACTGTATTTAGGCAATTCAGTCATAGTAATAGTTCATTTGAGGATCTGTGGCCTCTTATATCCATAATAATACAGTATTTCACTGGATGTCAACATGCAGAGTGAAGATTGTAGGAATATTACATATGCATATCAGTGCCAGTTGAAGGTTGTCTTTGTTGTATTTTCATACAGAATGTTGCAGCCTTAAACAGAACGGAGAGTAATATGGCAGCAAAGGCACAGTGTGTGTGAAACTGATGTGCATGCATTAGCAGGATCGGCGGCGGTGTGGATTAGAACACCTCTGTGCTTTGTGAGGCGTGTAGTAATGCCAGACTTAAAGGATTTTTGGGGCTATCACACACCCTGATTGGAACCCTAATCCCAGATGTGCTTTCAATATCAGAGAGGAGATGGAATGTGTAAGATAAAGGACATGGTAAAAAATACATGTGAATGATGAGTGTTAGGGATAGTTCAACCAAAAATAAAACTTCTGTCACCATTTACTCACCCTCATGTTGTTACAAACCACTATGACTTTCTTCCATGTTCAATTCAAAAGGAAATGTTAGACAGAATGTAAGCCTCAGTCACCATTTACTTTTATTGTATGTAAAAAGATGCAATAATAGTGAATGGTGACTCAGGTTGACATTCTGGCTAAAATCTAAATTTGGGTTCCACAGTAGAAAGAAAGTCATATTGGTTTGGAACAACATAAGAGTGAGTAAATGACGACATTTGTTTTAAAGGGATACGTCACCCTAAAATAGAGTCATCGTGCTGCAGCATTCATCCATAGCTGAGAAATGCAAGGTAAACAGAGATGAATAAATATTAAGCAGTTTAGAATCTGTTTTTGAAATATGTATCTGTGTATTTTGGGTAGCACATTGCAGGTGTTCAACAGGTGAGCTATGACACTACGCTTTGTCTATTTGCATTTTTTCTTTTCCCTCTCCCTCTTTATGTTTGCACTAGCTCATTGTGTTATTCATAGAAGCACACCTGGGCTCTGTGCACCTGGTCCGAATGGCCGTCAGAGTGTGGCGCACTGCCAGATCCTGTTCAGACCAGGAACTACACATGCACACTAACACACAGATGCACACACACAAAATCCAGGTCTCTGCTTGATAAGCAGCAGCCAGTGTATTGCAGAATTAAATCATACAGAAAATATCCCAGAGCAAAAGGTGCAAAGACTTTGGGGAGAAAATCAGAATAGTGATGACTGTCTATCAGAAGACACAATTTTTGCACACTGTAAAAATGAGAAATACCTTTATAAAACAAGCATCAGTTATATTTAAGATCAAAAGATTACTAGGGAATCTATCTATACTCCACTGTTCAAGCAGTTACACTACAAAACAATTAATTCCTAATCAGTATCTTATGTATAATTATAGTTGCATCTAGTATAACAACAATACATTATTTTATACTGTTCATTTGCTCTATGTAATGTTCAGAATGGCTTAATGTTCATCAGACTATATTATATCATGTATGTTCATTTATTAATGGAATAATATGTATGATATATTATGTAATCTTGAAGCATTGAAAGTTACTCATTAATAAATGGACTGCATGAGTTGGAAACCTGTTTAATAAAGGTTTCTTTATTGGGCACTTTAAAATAAGTTTTCTATTGAGGTTACTAATGTTAGAAAGTCATTAATAAATGGCTCACAGTTGGTCACTTTACATTAAGGTACACTCACATTTTCATTTACAAACATTTGTAACTCATTAATAAATGGTTCACAGGTGTTCACTTTACATTAAACAACACATTTTCATTTACTAACCTTTGTAAGTTCTTAATAAATGGCTCACAGGTGGTCACTTTATATTAAGGTACACATTTTCATTTATTAAAATTTGTAACTCATTAATAAATGGTTAAGCGCTGCTCACCTTACATTAAGGTACACTTTCAAATTAATAATGTTGGTAATTTATTAATATATATGGTACATTTTCATAGGTTAATAATGTTGATAATCTATGTTTCATGGTTACCTCATGAATAAACAACATAGGTGTCCATATTGCATTAAGGTATCCTATCTGAGGATACAAGGTTGATATATTCATCTTAAAGCTTTATAAGATACATTTCGAGTTAGTTCATAAATTGCCACAAAAACAAAACAAAACAAATGTCACGGTTCCCTGAGGGAGGGAACGAGATGTTGTGTCGAATGATGTGACACAAGGGGTCTTCCTTGGGAGCATCACGTACCTCTGAACTTGAGAAAATCCAATGAGAAATTGGCAGACAGAATTTGCATGTCCCACCCCCGGATATACAGGTACAAAGGGAAGTGGGCGTGCATCTGTCAGTCAGGTTTTTTTGCACTCAGGAGCCGAGAAAAAGGTACTACCGTTTACAGTGGTAAGTCTAGTGCCGTGACAGAAGGGACACAACTTCTTGTTCCCTCCCTCAGGGTAACGTGACGTTCCCCTTCTGTCACTCACTTGACGTTGTGTCAAATGAAGTGACACAATGGGTCCCATTAAAAGTGCCACGCGCTAGCCCGTGTTACGTGAACTGCTGAGACAGATGCAAGCAGGCTGCTGCGTGCTAGAGGCAACTGTATCGGCTGCATGTAACCCTCCCCAATGCCTGATGAGGGAGAAGTTTTACAACCACGGCGACCGGGGGCAGTGGGACTGCCCAAGGGAGACACAGGTCCGCCAGCAGGAGGAAACCGGAAGCAGTACCGCAGAAAATATATCACAGGGAGTTGCCTGAAGAGGGAATTAAGCCTGTGGAGCCCTACCCCAGTACAGAGCACCTGTGGCTCGTAGTGGGTCTGGACACAAATTGCTCCAAAGAATTTGCAGGCCGGAAAGTTAGGGAGGAAGAACATCAAGGAAGCGATGCTTAGTGGCTAACCTGGGAGAGAAGGCGTACCGGATCAGCTTGTGAAGGGCGCTGGTTGTAAGCTTGAAACTTGGTTGTATTAACAAGTTCTACCAGCTTGGACCTGACAAAACACGGGACGAGACCGACTCAACCCTGAGATTGTAAAATCTCACAAAGGTATTGGTTGTTGCCCAGCCCGCTGCTCTGCAGATGTCTGCTTGGGAGGTGTCGTTGGCCAGTGCGCACGAGGATGCCACACTTCTCGTTGAGTGTGCTCACGTCCCTCACGCAAGGGGGCAGGCACGGCCTGGGTCTGGTAAGCCAGTGAGACTGAGTCAAGCGGCTCAAACGGGGGTCTCTGAAGGCCCATGAGGACCACTGAGAGATCCCTGGAGGGGAACAGGCTTGGCCGGTGAGGGTTCAATTTCCTGGAGCCTCCAAGGAACCTGATAATCAGGAAGTGCGTAGAGGACGTTGTTCCGACAAAAAATATACGGATCTACCCCAACCAGAAACCCTGGGTTAACGGCGATGTTCACGCGGCACTTACTGCGCGGACCACCGCTTTTAATTCCGGGAATGCGGAGGAGCGTAAACAAGCCAGTTATGCCCTCCGTAACTCCATCCGTGCAGCCAAACGCCAGTACAGGCACAAAATTGAAGAACAGTTCAACACCACTGACTCCAGAAGTATGTGGCAGGGAATTAACATCATCACGGACTATAAACAGAATAAAAACTCCGCCATGAACACCGTTGCCTCTCTCCCGGACGAGCTTAATACATTTTATGCTCGTTTCGAGGACAACAACACCGCCCTCACGGAGAGAGCACTCGCGGCCGATACTACAGAGGCTGGTTCACTCTCCGTCTCTGTTGCGGATGTAACCCGATCCTTCCAACGGGTGAACGTTCGTAAAGCCGTGGGTCCAGACGGCATTCCGGGCCGCGTCATCAGAGCATGCGCGAACCAACTGGCTGGTGTTTTTACGGACATTTTCAACTTGTCCCTATCCCTGTCTGTAGTCCCCACATGCTTCAAAACATCAACCATTGTGCCTGTACCGAAGCAAGCCAAAATCACCTGCTTAAATGACTGGCGTCCTGTTGCCCTCACCCCCATCATCAGCAAATGCTTCGAGAGGTTAATCAGAGATCACATCTGCTCTGTTCTGCCCACCTCTTTGGACCCATTGCAGTTTGCCTACCGCAACAACCGCTCCACTGATGATGCCATTGCATCTACAATACACACTGCTCTCTCCCACCTGGAAAAAAGGAACACATATGTGAGAATGCTGTTTGTAGACTACAGCTCAGCATTCAACACCATAGTGCCCTCCAAGCTTGATGTGAAACTCCGGGCTCTGGGCTTAAACAGCTCGCTGTGCAGCTGGATCCTGGATTTCCTGTCAGGCAGACGTCAGGTGGTTAGAATGGGCAGCAACATCTCCTCATCACTGACCCTCAACACTGGAGCACCACAGGGCTGTGTTCTCAGCCCACTCCTGTATTCCCTGTACACACATGACTGTGTGGCGACACATAGCTCTAATGCCATCATTAAGTTTGCTGACGATACGACGGTGGTAGGTCTGATCACTGACAATGATGAAACAGCCTACAGAGAGGAGGTGCACATTCTGACACGCTGGTGTCAGGAGCACAACCTCTCCCTCAACGTCAGTAAAACCAAGGAGCTTGTGGTGGACTTCAGGAAGAAAGACAGAGTACACAGCCCCATCACCATTAATGGAGCACCGGTGGAGAGAGTCAGCAGCTTCAAGTTCCTCGGTGTCCACATTACTGAGGAACTCACATGGTCCGTCCACACTGAGGCTGTTGCGAAGAAGGCTCAACAGCGCCTCTTCTTCCTGAGACGGCTGAGGAAGTTTGGAATGAACCACCACATCCTCACACGGTTCTACACCAGCACCGTAGAGAGCATCCTGACTGGCTGCATCACCGCCTGGTACGGCAATAGCACCGCCCACAACCGCAAAGACCTGCAAAGGGTGGTGCGAACGGCCAGAAACATCATCGGAGGTGAGCTTCCCTCCCTCCAGGATATATATAACAGACGGTGTGTGAATAAAGCTCGGAGGATTATCAGAGACTCCAGCCACCCGAGTCATGGGCTGCTCTCACTGCTTCCATCAGGCAGGCGGTATCGCAGCATCAGGACCCGCACCACCCGACTACATGACAGCTTCTTCCCCCAAGCAATAAGACTTTTGAACACATGATCTCTCACGATCAACAATCAGCACTGCACTTTATTAATCATCACTCTGTCAATATATTCTCCCAATTCAGTTAGTGTATATATATATATATATATATATATACCCTTATCTAGTGTATGTGTATTCTACATTGTGTGTATTGTGTACATTTGTTATGTAAATTGTGTTGTGTAAATGTTGTTATTGTAAAGTGGTTTATGTCTCGTCACTGTCATTACTGCAATGTTGCTCGGAACTGCACACAAGAATTTCACCTGCTGTTGCACTCGTGTACACAGTAGTGTGACAATAAAGTGATTTGATTTGATTTGATTGATTTGATGCTTACCCAAGGACTTGCCGTCTACTGCATCGTGCTGGGCCGCAATAGCGGCTACATACACCTTCAAGGTTGAGGGGGACAGCCTCCCCTCAAGCCTCTCCTGCAGGAATGAAAGCACTGACCGAACTGCGCATCTCTGTGGGTCTTCGGCTCGGGAAGAACATCAATTTGCAAACAAGCGCCAATTGAAGGCGTAAAAGTTGCCTGGTGGAGGGAGCTCTGGCTTGGTTGATTGTGTCTACGACTGCAGGTGGTAGATCACTCAGATCTTCCACGTCTCATCCAGGGGCCAGACGTGGAGGTTCCAGATGTTTTGGCGGGGGGTGCCAGAGGGTGCCGCGTCCCTGAGAAAGGACACAGCACCAGTGCAAGAAGGCTCACTAGGGGAAATGCATACTTGCACAGCCCCCAGGGCCAGCTGTGTGCCAATGCGTCTGTCCCGAGAGGGGCTTCTGTCAGGGAGTACCAGAGCGGGCAGTGAGTGTTGTCCTGGGGGGCAAAGAGATCTATCTGTGCCATGCCGAATCGGCCCCAAATCAGCCGGACCACCTGGGGGGTGGAGCCTCCACTCTGCGCTGGGCGAAACCTGTTGCGACAGCACGTCCGCCATTGTGTTGTTGTTGCCAGGGATATGAGTGGCATGCAGCGACCTGAGTCGCGGCTGACTCCAAAGGAGGAGATGGCAGGTGTGTTGTGACATATGACGAGAGTGCATGCCTTGGCGATTTATACACGCTACCATCGCGGAGCTCTTTTAGAAGGGGAAAACACTCTTTTAGGCAGTGAAAGCGCTGTCGAAGCACCCATGGGCGTGGACTGCACAGCGTCCAGAGAGAGAGAATGCCAGCTGGAAATGCACCATAGGATCCAACAGCAGTGCTTCTTGCGAGTAGAGGAATGGAACAGTGGTGAACTCAGCTTGCTGTTGCACAACCGTTCAGCTCCGAAGAAAAAATCTGACTGACAGACCCAAGCCCACTTCCCTTTATAACCGTATGTCCGGGGGCGGGATATGCAAATTCTGCCTGCCAATTTGTCATTGGCCTTTTCTCAAATTCAGAGGTATGCGAGGCTCCCAAGGAAGACCCCTTTTGTCACTTCATTCGACACAACGTCGAGTGAATGACAGAAGGGGAATTAGATATTCATGAACAAAAGAAATTAGAATTGACAAACAATGCTGTGTGCAAGCATGAAGACCTGCAGAGGACTGTGTAAAACACCGCTCTGAATAGCACCATTCTTTTTACATTAACATTGCCAGGAAAGTGTCAGAGTCATATACATTACAATAATGAATATAGACACAAAACCTTTTAATTTCCAAACTTATGACATTTCATGATTTTGATTAAAATAAGTATGAACAAGTAACTTTATTAAGCATTTACATCATGTTAGATAAAATTGGTAATTTGGCAGGTATTGTATGAAAGACTTTTTATTCATGTTGTTATAACTGCACATAAATTATTTGAAATGCATTTGTATGGAATGTTAATGTAAAGTGCTATCAATATCTGTTGTAAGAGAGCAAAGGTAGTCTTAATGCATAATATTAATTATAAGTTTTTAATTATAGTACAATATAATATATATCCATGGTTATAAAAAAAAAGAGTAATAGATAATAAAATACCATAATCCTTATCATAATGAATAGATAGATAGATAGATAGATAGATAGATAGATAGATAGATAGATAGATAGATAGATAGATAGATCGATCGATCCCTTTTCCTTTTTTCCCTAAAGCTGGCTGCCTTTATTTCACCTGGGTGAGGGTCTCCTGTCTGCATTGAACATTGAGGTCTGTATTGGGCCCCAGGGGATGGGGGGAAGGAGCCAGGGCCATGAGAACTGCCCTCAGGTTTAAAGCAAGGGCACTGCCCCATAACAAGTGCACTGAGTAGAGTATGCAATTAAAGGCACTAAACATGTCCATCGCCGCTCTACTCTCTCTGAGGTCCACGGCTGTCCCCCAAGGGCAAGAGAGACCAACCGGCACTCTTGCACACAGATGCCATGGTCCCTCCCCACAACCAGAGCAGTGAGGGACCTTGTCAAGACCTGCAGGTCAGTGGGGGTCAATGAGAGAGATATACTCTCAATGACAGGCTGACATTATGAAGGGATGCCTTTCATCCTCTGTTTTCTTTTATTTTGCTTCTTAATGGTCATTCTAGATGTTTAGTGCATTGTGATATTATAGTAGGACAGATTGTGGGAGAATGGATACAAAAGAGACGATTCATAAGATCCCATGTGCAGTTGACAGGTCTGAACCAAAAGCCGAACATTAAGAATTTATTCAGTTTGTCCTGTCCATCCCACAACACTGCATTATAGTCTTATTTTCAATTTGCTTACTCAAAAGGAATTCTTTCACTCAGAAATTTATGTTTTTCAAGTATTTTATGTCCCAGGGGTTGATTTATGTCAACCAAAAATTATGTGCAATTCACAGCTTCCCTTGCATCTGTGCATAACAGATTTGTATTTGTAAACACACACACACACACACACACACACACACACACACACACACACACACACACACACACACACACACACACACACACACACACACACACAAATACACTACCAGTCAAACGTTTTGAAACACTTGACTGAAATGTTTCTCATGATCTTAAAAATCTTTAAATCTGAAGGCGTAAGCTTAAATGATTGAAATTAGTTTTGTAGACAAATTAAATATTAATTTATTTAATTACTAAACTAAAATTGTATTTAAAAAAAATAAAATAAAGTTTTTGAAATTGATGAATTGGACCAAATAATATAGAAACTAAGTGCCCAGCATATAGATGGGAACTTCTTCAATACTATTTAAAAAGCATCACAGGGTGATACCTCAAGAAGTTGGTTGAGAAAATGTCAAGAGTCCATTCTAGGCAAAGTGTGGCCACTTTTAAGATACAAAAATATAACATAGTTTTGATTTACTTTGGATTTATTTAGTCACAACATAATTCCCATATTTCCATTTCTATTATTTAATAGTTGTGATGACTTTATATATATATATATATATATATATATATATATATATATATATATATATATATATATATATATATATATATATATATATATATATATATATATATAAAGATCTTTCTGATTCTTATATTCAAACTATTCTCAACAGATTTCAGTTCATATAATTTATATATATATATATATATATATATATATATATATATATATATATATATATATATATATATATTATTCCTTATCACCATATTAATAATTTTTCTACTTCAATATACTTTTATTTATTATACATATGTCCCTGACTCAGATTTTCAATCTTATATATATATATATATATATATATATATATATATATATACCATGTTTGGCAGACATGGGACAATGGTAATCAGTACATAGATTCATAGATTTTATCATTCAAATTTTTATTTTAATATGATTGGCAGTGATTTGATGATGCTGGCCAATACTTTCAATAAGAATAATGTATTCATCTTTCTAGAAAATCAGCTGTAATGCCCATAACGTCTCAAAAACATGAATAAGCAACACTCCTGGACTGAAAAATCTGACTTTCTATAGCTTGGTGTTTCTTAAAATGTCACAACTTAGTCCCACTGTCCACAGATGAGGACATACTTTTTTAGGAAGACTATTTGCTCTAGAATTTATTTTATTTGATTTATTTTGCTTTTTTATTAGGTGCTACTATTTACTAATCAAAAAATTACATGGAAAATGCACAAAATCACGCGGGGGTCTCAGGAGGTTAAGGGACTATTTCTACCTTGATCTAACCCTTAAAATTAGTTTTGTTGGTGTAACTTAATGTACTGGTTGATGCAGTGAATAGATAATATTTAAAGTGGAAACAAACCAGTTAATTTAGTTGTACTCAATGAAGCATATGTTTAGGACTTCTTTCAGTGTATGAAATTAGCATAATAAAGATAAAGGGTCTGTTATTTTAAGATGTTTAAAATGTCATTTCCTCCAATAGTATCAAACACAATACATTATTTGAGATGTGGTCAAAATGACATTTGTTGGATCAGAACAAATGGCAAAATTGCCAATTCTCTGCAACATTTCTCTTGAGTGTATTAGATCTTAGTGCTACTTTCGACACGATAGATCATGATATTCGCTTGAATAGGCTGGAGAATTATTTTGGCATTTGTGGACTTGCATTAGTATGGTTTAGGTCTTATTTAGCAGACCGCTACCACTTTGTCTGTGTAAATAAGGAATTGTCAAATCAAACAAAAGTATGGAGTGCCACAGGGATCAGATTTAGGGCCACTACTTTACTCCTTGTATATGCTTCCCCTGGGAGATATTATCAGGAATCATGGAATAAGTTTCCACTGTTATGTCAATAATACCAAACTTTATATTTCTTTGAAACCAAATTTCAAAATTAGCAGAGTTTCTCAATGAAATTAAAAGATTGGATGGACAGAAATGTCCTTTTACTCAAAACAGAGATACAAGTTATTGGACCAAAAACCTCTAATAATAAGCCGCAAAAAATATAATTTTACTCTCGATGGATGTACTGTTACATCGTCTTCAACAACGAAGAACTTACGTGTTATATTTGATACCAGTATGTCATTTGAAAATAAAATTTCCAATATTTGTAGAACAGCATTCTTCCACCTCAGAAATATTGCTAAGTTACGACACATGTGCTCTGTTGCTGATTCTGAAAAACTAATTAATGCGTTCATGACCTCAAGACTAGATTATTGTAATGCATTACTGGGAGGATGTCCAGCAAGATCAGTAAATAAACTTAAATTGGTTAAAAATGCAGCAGCCAGGGTGCTGACGAGAACCAAGAAATATGATCATATTAGCCCGGTTTATCATTGTTACATTGGCTACCTGTTAAATTTTGTGTTAATTTTAAAATTCTGTTAACTACATACAAAGCTTTGAATGGTCTAGCTCTGCAGTACTTTACTGACCTTCTACCACGCTATATTCCATCACGTTCATTACGATTGCAAAACTCTGGCCTGTTAATAGTTCCTAGAATATCCAAATCCACAAAGTAGGTTGATCCTTTTCCTGTTTGGCTCATAAACTATGGAATAGTCTCCCTAGCACTGTTCGGGATGCAGAAACACTCACTGAGTTTAAGTTTAGACTAAAGACTCATCTATTTAGCCAGGCATGCACAAAATGTATTCTTCACCACAAAATTAGGCTGCTTTGGGTCTGCAGGAACCTAAAACATTGATCATGATCAATAACTCTGCAAAAAATGGAATGACATCTACGCTAATATTATTCTATTTGTTTCCATGTTGCAAACTCGGGACACCAGAACCGGCTGGATCCAGCTCCATTCTTGCTTGGTATCGGACTCCACTGCTACGCGTCTCTGAGTGATGATGGCAAAATGCAGCCAGTCTATAATGATGAACCTCAGAGGATGAACTGATGCCAATTCCAACCAGAAGACATGGGATGCTTCATATGCCATTGACCAAACCTTGGATTTAGGATAGACCTCACCAAAATTACTGGCCGGTTGATCTGCGAAGCACCTCACTGATCTCATCCTGCCACCTTGGTCTAATGATGGACAACACTCTTAAAATGGAATACATGCAGTAGACTATCAATATTTTGCCAACAAAAGCCTTCATCAGTCAACTAACAAAAGACAATGCATCTGTGAACTTCTGTAGTAAATCCAGGATGAACTTCAAAGACATTAGACATTAATCTTACAGTTCATACAAAATCTTTGTTTAAACACTGACCCTTAACACTTACTGAGTTTAATCATTTTAAACCATGACTTGCACTGCACATAAATAATAATATTGGCATTATACACATGCTGTTAGCCAGAGGGGAACTGGCCTCATCAGTGAGCCTGGTTTCTCCCAAGGTTATTTTTCTTTTGTGTTTCTTGCCACAGTCACCTTTGGCTTGCTCACTGGGTTTCTAAATACAATTATAATTAAATTACTTATTTTTACTTATTACACAATTAATAATTGTATCTAATCAAACTACACAATGAAGACTTTATAGATATTATGGTATAATCTTCTGTTAATGCCTGATTTTCTGTAAAGCTGCTTTGAAACGATGTGTGTTGTGAAAGGTGCTGTATAAACAAAAATTACTTGACTTGATGCATGTACAGTATATACACAGTTGGACTATTTTGACAAATTAAATTGTCTAACGAGAGTGTATGAAAAGTGTTTTTTTAAGTGTGTTCACACAGCCACAAGTGCCCACAATTTGAAGAAAGATCCATATATGTTTATTCACAAGTCCAGTATGTTTGGTGGAGTCATAAAACAGCAGGTGGCAATCAGTCTCAATGATAAGACTTATTAAGGCATAAAACATCACAGACAAGTCTAGTGAGATATAGAGCATCTGACATCTGATGATTGTGTTTTTGTGTCTGCAAGCTGCCTGACCCAAATCAACCCTTGTTGGCATGGATGATGCTTGCAGTTTGCATAGGTATCTCATCCTACCATCAAAAAAGCAATCTGCATTATTTGCACTTGGCCTTACCTTAGTAACTGCGAATGAGACTCTCGTGAGACGTAGGATAATAAAAAAGGGCTCACACATGCCCATACCCCCAACAACACTTACCGATTTGTCCACTGGGGGCAGTGTTTCATATTTCGGTAAGCTAATGAAAACCTACTGTTTCCAATTACATTGTGAGATCAGTCTGTTTTTAAAACAAAGAGGAGATATATATATATATATATATATATATATATATATATATATATATATATATATATATATATATATATATATATTTGTTGATATAACGATATAGCATCAAGACTGCTTCTCCTTCCCTCCATGTCTGTCTTGCTTTTTCTCTCATTATATGTTCTGAGGAACACAGATCATAAGAAAAGAGCCAACTGTTGATGCACCTTCTCCACTCCCAGCAGAGAACATGTCCCTCAGGTATGTATCTTGGCATGGTCGTCCAGAGGGAGACAGAGCTGGTTGTCCAGTTGATTAATTACAGTGTGTTTTATGGTGCAAGCTGAAAAGTAGAGATGGAAAAGCTGCACAATTAACATGTTTTGACAGCTGCATCAGCCATTGTGTGGCCAAAGCGAGCACCTATCAGTGCCAAGCCATTACTTAATGATGGGAATGAGAATGGCACACCTGTGGCCCCTAATCACACTCTCACGACCAAACCGGACCAATAATGCTGGCACTATCAAGTCCCAACATTGGCACACATTTCTCCTCATGGGCCCATTCAAATCGCTACATTTAGATTTAAATTAGCAGCAATGATATATGGAGAAACCAAGTGATAATCAGCTCTGTTGTGCTTATTATCACAATTATTATGATCTGTGCTGATTTGTTTATGACTGAGAGGGGATGTAATATTATTAATATGGGTCATGTAATGCAAACCGGATCCAGTTTGTATCTAAAATTAATTTTCAGTAACGCAGAATTAACCAAATTAAATTAAAAGTTTTAGATTGAACACTTGCCCCATAGATTTCAAATGTAAATGCAATTCTGTAAACAATTGTTGGTTGCTTTCAAATAAAACTAAAACAAATGTAAGAAAAAAAATTAAGGGAAATTATTATATTATCAATGGCATGCCACAGATTCTGTCATTAGAACTTTGTTTATATTTAATCATATATTTCATATATTTCCAGATTTTTTGGTATGTGGCTCCATAAGTGTTGTTTTTCAGATCATCCTCATTAGCTGGTTAGTGATTGGGAGGTTTGGTGCCCAGGGGCCAGTTGCACCAGCTATACGTAAGTTACAGCCAAGTTGTTGTGTAAATGAGCATTAAATTTACGCACTACTAAATATTTGAGCTTTGCACTGTTTAACTTAAGTAGAACTTGGGGCCTGGGTAGTCAGACACTGACAACCACCCCTAGAGTCACAAGTTCGATTCCAGGGCATGCTGAGTGACTCCAGCCAGGTCTCCTAAACAGCCAAATTTGCCCGGTTGCTAGGGAGGGTACAGTCACATGGGGTAACCTCCTTGTGGTCACTATAATGTGGATCGCTCTCGGTGGGACATTATACTGTTCACATTTACATATATGAGAGAAAAAATTACTTTTAAGCGGCTTTTCGGCATGAAACCGTTCTAGCGGTGCAGTATTCAGGGTGTCACAGTGTAATGTTTCAACACATTCAAAATATATACATAGGATATTAAAATGAATGAACATAGATTTGTCCAGCCTGTTGTATTATTTATTTACCACCCCTTATTTATTTTAGAGACAGTTCCTATATATTGTTATTTACACAGAGCAATGATACTATTTATCAAATCAACTTTTATTACGAATTGTATTTCAATGGGGATATAATTTGTTACAGCTGACAGTTATATGAGCAAACAAGGTTTAAACATCATCAATACTAAACGTCATATTATGCGACTATGCTTTACTTTACGGAGAGCTTACCCCCCCCCCACCCCAATAATCAAAACAAGAAAGTACAATCCCCCGATATGTATACCATAATCAATGGAAACATGTAGATGCTTTAAATCTACATCCTTGGCTGTTAGTATCTGATCTTCACCTGTTCTTTTACCATGGTTTTGCCTCAGCCCTTTGGATTTAATACTTGTTTGGGCTAATAATAAATAAAGGTATAATTGGAGGTTATGCAGGTACATATGATTGGAGGATTACATGGAGACATTTGTGAAAATACTGCGTTATTGCGATCACAGTAAAGTAAGAAGCAGCAGCGTCTTCGTCTCTTTAATACAACACACAGCAACAAGTGAATGATTTACTTACTCTTTTGCTATATATGCTGACGTTAGGAAATTAGCTGATATTAGGCTATTTTTCTGCTGTACCTTCTTTTGGTTTTGTGGAGTTTGGAAGCCCATATCACCAAATTCTGGTATTATTATCCTGGCTTCTAGAGTTATTTACATTATGGTCCAAGACAGCTGAACTTTGTCACACTTGCCTGAAATGCAGCTGCTTGCTTACTTCTGCTTTGCAATATAAGGTGGATACTAGAGCAGTGGTTCATTCTTTTTGACTTCAAGGTCACTCACTGCCAACATTTGCCAAAAAGACAACATCTAAAGCTTAATTCAGATTTTTTTATTGATTTCTAGCATTTTTTTAGCATTCATCTTGAGGCCCTCTTGGAAGTTGACTGAGGCCCCCTAGTGGGTCCCGGCCCCCTGACTGAGAACCACTGTTCTAGTGTACTCTTAAAAGTTGACAGAAATAACTTTTAGCTGATATACACTGTAACATGCTCACAACTCACAATGTGGCTGGCATTCCATAGGTGACATTTATTTGCAGTTCGTCAGTCTCACACAAAATTGCAGTTGGCAAACAATCCACTTTCAACAGCGTTATTTAATAATAAAATAATAAAAAAATAAATAAAGAGAAACAGAAATGTGAAAAGCTCCTGTGCCCGCAGACCTGCGGTGTGCACAGGTTGTGATCACTACGTAGACTGAGCACTTAACGGAGAAGTAAACAGTAAAGAGTGCGCTGCTCTAAAAGGTGTGGTACCAAATTCTACCTGTTTCAACATTTTCCACTACATATTTTTTGTCCAAGAATGCAACCAAAAAACAAGTAGCAAATCAGGGTCACGGCTGTGGCATAAACAAAATCCTACTGGCTATTTAAAATAAAGGAATGAACCCTTAAATATTTCATGTCCAAACGTCCTTCGTTCCTGTGTTAATGTATTACTTATTGATGAAGACTGTGCATGTTTAGCCATTTGATGGGGGTCTTAAAAATGGGCTCTAATAGAGAGAGCTGACAGACAAGCCATTAAATCATTCAGAGTTTAAACTCTGTTCAAGGTCCAGAAGTGGGAGTAAAACTTCTGCCTCGCCACCTGGAAGCCATTAAAAAAGAAGCTTGTGGTTAGAGTGCTACGGGTGGGACTCACACCTCATGGGTCTTCTGGGAATATGGAGGTACCGACCAAAAGTATCCTTTCTCTTCTCCCTAGAGATAGGCTTTGTGTGGGAGAGACAGATCACAGGCCTTTACATGCACTGGTACCGACTTGGATCTCTGCATATTTGCCCCCTGAGTCACCCACTGGCAGGTCATGAGGTCAGACCTCTCCCTCCCTAGCCATCAAAACTTTACAGTGAAAAGATATTCAGCTTTCCGAAACACACACACAAACACACCCTTTTGAATTCCTTCCCCACTGTACTTACTGTAAAATCTACAGAACTGTAAGGTACAAGCATGAGACGTTGAGAAGTGATAACACTTACACGATCATAATGACTAGTAATTAGCAAATATTATATTATATTATATTATATTATATTATATTATATTATATTATACAGTATATAAAGCGTTGAAGAAAATTATTATAAAGTGTTCCTTAAATGGTACTTTTCATTTTGTTATTTTTAATTGACTTTGCAAATGCCCTCCTTTTATGCTAAAATTGATTTTTACATTCTTTTGCTGTGAAAGGTATAAAAGGGTTTAATTATTATTAATATTTTAGTATTTGTTTTCTTTGCATATCCATGTATTGATGTGTGTTTGACTGTTTCCTTAAAATAGACCTTGATTAATGAAAGTTATTAATTTTTATATATATTTATATATATATATATAGAAAAGTGGAAGTCTTCTGAAAACACTGTTTGAGTTTAAATTGTTTAGACTATGTGTGTTTACTTGTTGGTTCATCTAGAACACTTTTAAAATTTAAACAACAAAAACAATTGTACAGTTTTCTTTAATTATATTTATGAACACATGAAGAGGTTAAATGTGGCTGAGAGTTACAATACTTTTTCTAAATATACAGAGACAACCATAAGTAAATCATTTGTAGGTTGATTTCAAAGAAAACTGTAAAAACTGTGGCGAGGTTATGCTTTCAAAATATTGCTTGTTTTGTTTGAGCATGCCAACCAGACCAACACAGCAACTTTGCCTCAAATAATGGTGAAAGTTTGGGGCAGGACTATCTGTTTCTCCAACCAAATACAGATGGTGTAAGTGTTCTGAAACCTGTTTGAAAACAGATAATTATTTTCTATTTCCTTATAGGTGACCCTAGTGGTTCAAAAATTACACACTTATACAAGTTTAATGAGCAAGTCTGTATGTTATTTTGAGGCATAAATGCATCATATTTAAGGTTGCTTAAAAACGTAATATTTGTAATTTAATTTTATTCAGTTTATCACATGATTCTGTAAATGCTTGTTTTAGTTTATGTACAATTCTGTTTCTTTTTGACAACACATGAATATGACCCATCTTAGAGACACATACAGTCAGCCATTGATTTATGAAGATGAGTGTTTGATTGTAAGCAGTTAGATAGATCTATCTGTCACAAACACAGATGCCAGAGTCTCATCATCACAGTATCATATGAAAGATCTCCAGTGCAGATAAGATGAAAGCCCCACTGGAGCCACTTCTATCCTCATTCCTTCCCCATCGCTGCATTTTCATCAACAAAGCACCTGCTTCACATGCAAAGTTTGGTGTATTTGTTTCTGTCATGTTGCATTTATTTCCATTTAAACATCTCTAGGCCCCTTTGTTTACATTTACATTTAGCAGACGCATTCATCCAAAGTGACTTACAAATGAGACACATAGCAAGCAATTTGTCATAGAAAGTTTAACAACATCTGCAGTATAGGACTGCCAAGTTCACACAGTGGCTTGATTAGTAAATATGCTAGCACAGAAGAAAGATATATATATATATATTTTACATTAAGTGTAGGATAAGTGCAGTAGTACGTGCAATTAGTGTGGTTGGTTAAGTGCTCACGGAACAGATGTGTTTTCTTGAATGTCGAGAAGGTAAAAGCAGATCATTTGGAGGTTGAAAGTTCATTCCATCACAGAGGAGCAGAGAAAGTGGACAAACATGAAATAGATTTTGAGCCTCTTTGTGATGGGACCACCAGGAGTCACTCATTCATAGAATGCAGAGAGCGAGTTGGAGCATAGACCTGAAGAAATTAATTGAAGTAAGAGGGTGTAGTTCCATTGGCTGTCCTGAAAGCCAGAGTCAAAGCCTTGAATTTGATGTGGGCAGCTACAGGTAGCCAGTGGAGTGAATTCAAGAGTGGGGTGATAGGAGCCCTTGAAGTCTAGACGCGCTGGATTCTCGACCATCTACAGTGGCTTAATTGTGTTAGCTGAAAGGTCAGTCTTGAAATGAATAGAGCTTGTAACAGGAGCTGTGTTGCATATTCAGACAGGAAAGGTCTGATTTTTCTGATGTTGTAAAGCATGAACCTGCAAGACAGTGTGCAGTAAATAAAGCTGGTCATCTACCACCACTTCAGGCTGTTCTGGTTGGTGTTAGTGTAGTTGAACCAAGATGAATAGTGAGGTTGTGGTCAACAGATGGGTTGGCTGGGATCACGAGGAGTTCTGTCTTGGCAAGGTTGAGCTTTAGGTGTCGTTCCTTCATCCAGGCAAAAATGTCAGAGAGGCAGGCAGAGATACAAGCTGAGACAGTAGAGTCAACAGGCCAGAATGACAGGTAGAGCTGTATATCATCTGTGTAGCAGTGGTAGGAAAAGCCATGTGCCTCCATAACCGGTCCAAGTAATGTTGTGTACATCAAGAAGAAAAAGGGTCCAAGCACTGATCCTTGAGGAACCCCAGTGGTCATTTGGTGTGTCTTCGACACCTCTTTTCTCCAGGAGACCTTGAATGATCTGCCAGTGAGATATGACTCAAATCATCCAATCACAGTTCCTGTGATGCCCAGGTCAGAGAAGGTGGACAGGAGGATCTTGTGGGTCACTTTGTCAAAGCCAGCAGATAAGTCAAGGAGGATGAGGACGGATGATTTGGAGTTAGTTCTCGTAAGTCGCAGGGTTTCAGCTACTGACAATTAGGGCAGTCTCTGAGTGTCCTTTTTTGAATCCAGACTGATATCTGTCGAGCAGGTTGTTCTGTAAGAGAAAAGCAGACAGCTGGTTGAATATGACCCTCTCAAGATTTTAGATAGGAAGGGTAGGAGAAACTGGTCTGTAGTTGTCGACTACTGTGGTGCTTTGTGTTGGGTTTTATCCAGTGGGGTTACTCAAGCCTGCTAAAATGTATTGGGAAAGTTTCCATTTGTGAGAGATGCATTGATAATGTGTGTGAGCACAGGTAATATCGATGGAGAGGCAGCTTGCATTAGATGTGGGTCAAGTGGACAGGTGGTGGGATGGTTAGAAAGAAGCACTTTGGAGACCTCAGTCTCGGGGGGAGGTGAGATAGAGGAAAACAGAGAATGGGATGTTAGAAGAGAGTAGTTGTGTGTGTTAGGTGTAGAGAACTGGCTGTTGATGCTCACTGCATTGTCAGTAAAAAAATGTGGCAAAGTCATCAGCAGTCAGAAAAGTGTTAGAAAGGGAAAGGAAAATTAAATCTATGTTTACCCAGTTTAAACAGCAAAGCAATTCCAAATGAATGGGTCCCACAAATTTCCTTGCACCATTGATGTTATATTTATCTCAGTTAATGTTGTTATTTTGAGAGGCAGAATTGCCTCGCTTAATAAAACTGGATTATGGGCATTCATAAGAGGTTTCCAGACACAAAGACACTTAAGAAACCTTGGGATCTGCAGGGAGAAAGAAAAACAGTTCTGCCAATTCCTGTTCATTCTGCTTGAGCGTTGAAAAATCAGTGCAATCCTACCAAACAAATGAAGAATAATACTTTTTTTTTAAAAGGGGGATGGTCCTACACTTTTAGACCTTATTTACAAATATGACAAAGGTGTAGTCATACACTACCAGTCACTCATTATTTATTAGTTATATTAGTTTATATTTTAGGATAATTGTATCAAGTCATGAAAACTACAAAATAACACAAAGGGAAGTATGGGAATTATGAAACGACCAAACCAAATATTAATCGAATCAAATCCCCACTTATATTTTAGCTTCTTCAAAGTGGCATACTTTATCTAGATTAAAGTTCTGAATATTCTCTCTTTTTCTTAGGGAAAAATATAGTCTCGGTTACTAACATAACTTCCATTCCCTGATGGAGGGAACGAGACGCTGTGTCAATGAGTTGACACTAGGGGTCGCTCCTGCGGAGCCCAGACATCTCTGATCTTGAGAAAAGGCCAATGGAAATTGCCGTGTGGAATTTGCATGCCACTCCCCCGGACATACGGGTATAAAAGGAGTGACGCTGCAAACACACATCAGGTATCACACTGAGGAGCCAGCAAAAGATCCGGCCATTTCAGCGGTTGGTTCAGTGTTGTGGCAGGAGGGACACAACGTCTCGTTCCCTCCATCAGAGAATGGAGGTTACGTCAGTAACCGAGACATTCCCTATCTGTCACTCATTCGACTAGGTGTCCCAATGGAAAACGCCACTAGAGCTGAACCGAGTTACGCAGACTGGCGGAGCGAGACTGGCAGATCTCTGTGTGTCTCGTAGCCAGTGCAGCAAGCCGTCGCATAACTACCCCCAACACACTGGCAGGCATTAAGCAGTCCCCTGCACCTAGAGGAACAGCTAACTGCTCAGGAGTATAAGGATTGGCTGGCCCAGCAGTGGCTTTCTCTCTATTGTTCTCCCCAAAAAAAGGAACAAAATCGTTTGGCTGGGGGCCAAATATATAGTCCAAGCTGGGGGGTGTCCCTCCAAAGAGGAGGACACCGCAGAGACCACACCTGGCCCAGAGAGGGGGTGGGGGATTTTAAATGGAATACAACACACGGTCTTTACCGGTTAGGAGCGGAAGCACATCGTGCGGAGTGGTGTCGTATTAGGTCCTACCCAAGGGGGGAGGAGTTACTACAAACACGGCAACCAAGGACAGAGGGCCTTCTGCCCAAGGACAGAGGGCCCTCTGCCCAAGGAAGACAAGTTTACCGGCAGAGAAACCATTTTGCGGAATATACATCACAAGGGGTTGCCTAGGGGGACAACCAGCACATGTGGGGCACTTAACTCAGTATGGGGGCCTGGGTGACACCCATACTGGGGTGGCAGCGAACCTCTCTGAAGACTTGACAGCCCCTAGGCTAGGGAGGAAGAATGTCTTGCGAACTGGGGAAAGAGCACACATCTTTGCCTCAAGGGAGGGGAAAGGCGCTATGCACAAGTGATAAACCCCGCCAGCTGACCCGAACTTACCTGTTTGTGTCACCTGATAACAGTGGCTGTTGGATGACACTGGTTCAACCCTGAGGTTATAGAACCTTGCAAAGGTTTTAGGTGTTGCCCATCCCGCGGCTCTACATATGTTTGCTAGAGAGGCGCAATGGGACAATGCCCAAGAAGCCCCTGGTAGAATGGGCTCATAGGCCAGCAGGGGGCAGCACGTGCTGGGTGTGGTATGCCATAGTGATGGCATCGACGACCCAGTGGGCGATCCTCTGTTTGGAGACAGCACTTCCCTTCCGTTGTCCACCGAAGCAGACAAAGAGCTGCTCGGAGCTTCTAAAGTAGAAGCGAAGAGCGCGCACCGGACACAGCAACGCCAAGGCTGGGTCTGCCTCCTCCTGGTGCAGATCTTGCAGGTTCACCACCTGATCCCTAAAAGGGGTAATGGGAACCTTGGGCACATGGCACGGTCGGGGTCTCAGGATGACGTGAGAGTAAGCCGGACCAAGCTCTAGGCACAGTTCACTGACAGAGAATGCCTGCAGGTCCCGTACCCTCTTGATGGAGGTGAGCACCATCAGGAAGGTGTCCCTTCAACTTTTCCTGCAGAAAGGAAAGCACTGATCCATCTCTGGGGTCTTCACCTCGGGAAGAGCACCACTGAGCAAACAATTCAGGCAGTAAAGGCACCTCGTTGAGGGGGCCCTTGCCTGAGTGATCGTGTCTACCACCGTAGGTCTTCCGCGTCCCGTCCAAGGGCCAGACATGGAGATTCCAGAGTCCAGTCGAGGGTGCCAGATGGTGCTCCATCCCTGAGAAAGAAGGTCCATCCTTAGGGGAATTCGCCAGGAGGGGCTGTCGCGAGGAGCATGAGGTCCGAAAACCAAATCCGGGAGGGCTAATAAGGGGCCACTAGGAGGATCTGCTCCCCGTCCTCCCTGACTTTGCACAACGTCTGTGCAAGTAGGCTTACTGGGGGAAACACATATTTGCGTAGCCCCAGGGAACAGCTGTATGCCAAGGCATCTGTGCCGAGGAGAGCCTCGGTCAGAGAGCACCAAATTGGACAATGGGAGGATTCTAGGGAAGCGAACAGGTCTACCTGTGCTTGGCCGAATCGACTCCAGATCAGCTGGACCGCCTGAGGGTGGAGACTCCACTCTCCCCTGGGCGTAACCTGCCGCGACAGCGCGTCCGATGCACTGTTGAGGTGGCCCGGGATGTGAGTGGCTCGCAGCGACTTCAGCCGTTGCTGACTCCAAAGGAAGAGACGGCGGGCAAGTTGCGACATACGGCGTGAACGTAGGCCACCTTGGCAGTTTATATACGCCACCGTCGCTGTGTTGTCTGTCCGGAGCAACATGTGCTTGCCCCAGATCAACGGCAATAACCTCCTCAGGGCAAGTAGTACTGCCAGCAACTCGAGACGACTGAGTGCCCATTGCATACGCCGCCCCGTTGGGAGGCATCTGTCATAACCACGACCTGCCTGGGGACCTGGCCTAGGGGAACTACTGCCTGTAGGAATGCTAGGTCTAACCAGGGGCTGTGAAAACAGCAGCAAGACTGCGTGACAAGGATGTGGTGTGTTTTGTGGTGCCTTGCTCATCTCTTGACTCGGGTCTGTAGCCAGTGCTGAAGTGGTCTCATATGCATCAACCCAAGCGCCGTGACCGTCGCTGAGGATGCCATATGCCCCAGGAGTTTCATATGCCCCCTGGTTTGAGTATTTCTGTAACTGCTGATCTCCTGTGATTTTCACATAAAAACATCTCAAAAACAAAAACATCCAGTGAGCGGCAGTTCTGCAGACAGAAACACCTTGTTGATGAGAGAGGTCAACAGAGAATGGCCAGACTGGTTCGAGCTGACAGAAAGGCTATGGTAACTCAGACAACCACTCTGTACAATTGTAGAGATCAGAATAGCATCTCAGAAAGCACAACGAATCGAACATTGAGGCGGATGGGCTACAACAGCAGAAGACCACGTTGGGCACTTTTTTAGTGTTCCTAAAAAAAATATTATATATAAAGTATACACTGTGTGTGTGTATATATATATATATATATATATATATATATATATATATACTTACTTACCATGCATTAAAAAAGTATTCTTTTTTTCACATTTTGTTATGTTGCAGCCTTATGCTAAAACGTTTTACATTATTTTTTTCACATCAATCTACACTCCATACCTAATAATGACAAAGCAAAAACAAGATTTTTGATAACTGCAAATTTATTTCAAATAAAAAACTGAAATATTACATTGACATAAGTATTCAGACCATTAATCAGTACTTAGTTGAAGCACCTTTAGCAGCGATTACAGCCTCATGTCTTTTTGGGAATGATGCAACTAGCTTTGCAAACCTGGATCTGGGGATTTTCTGCCATTCTTCTCTGCAGATACTCTCAAGCTCTATCAGGTTGGATGGAGACCATCGGTGAACAGACATTTTCAGGTCTCTCCAGAGATGTTTGATTGGGTTAAAGTCTGGGTTCTGGCTGGGCCACTCAAGGACATTCACAGAGTTGTCCCTAAGCCATTCTTGCATGTCTTGGCTGTGTGCTTAAGGTCATTGTACTGTTGAAAGGTAAACCTTCGGCTCAGTCTGAGGTCCTGAGTGCTCTGAACCAGGTTTTCATTAAGATGATCATCTAAAAACCACCATGGCCAGAGGTGTAGTAAAACAAGGATAAAATTAATATTGGAGATGCAAAATTTTGAAATTGGACTGCAGTACCCATTTCAAACGCTTGTTATCAACCTTACATATAGCACCTTTAAGGTATACAAGACACTTATAAATGATTTATAAGGTGTGTTTTGCCTCTCTCTATATCTCCTGATGTCAAATCGGAAATGCTAACTTAGGAACTTCGGAACTTAGCCTAAAACGTTCAATTAAAATGACAAAATGAATTCAAATACTCCAAATAACATTGAAAATATATATATAATTTTAGATAACAAATGTCAGCATTACCATTAGAAATAGTGGCAAGCAGCCAGCCAACACCTGGAGAGCGCTGTTTATAACTGACAAACTCTCTACATATTGTAGTTCCGGGCAGAAATGTAGCACACTGTCTGCACTTGAAATGAATGAAGTTCACGCAATAAATGATTCAATCATTGTCATAATTTTTTATTTGGATTTTGAGTAATGATGAAACACACAAAGTAACCAAAAAAATATTGAGAAATATATATAACAAAAACAAATATTGATCCAGCAAGTTATTTTTATTTGTATAGCACCTTTCACAACACACACCATTCAAAGCAGCTTTACAGAAGATCAGGCATTAACAGAAGATAAAACTGTAATATCTATATTGTCTTAGAGTCATCATTTTGTAGTTGGATAAATAAGATTGTGAATTGTTTTTAAAAATAAGTAATTAAATAAAAATTGTATTTATAACCCCAGTGAGCAAGCCGAAGTCGACTGTGGCAAGTAACACAAAACACCATAAAATGTTGATTAATGGAGAAAAATAACCTTGGAAGAAACCAGACTCACTGTGGGGGCCAGTTCCCCTCTGGCAAACATCATGAATATAATGCCAATACTACTTATCTATAGTGCAAGTAATGGTATAAAATTATTTAACTAATTAAGTGTTACGGGTCAGTGTTTAAACAAAGATTTTGTATAAACTGTAAGATTAATGAATAATGTCTTTGAAGTCCATCCTGGATTAACTGCAGAATTTCACATTGATGCAATTGTCCTTGTTAATTGATTGATGAAGGGTTTTGTTGGCAATTAATTGATTGTCTATGTATTCAGTTTCAAAAGTGTAGTCCATCATTAGACCGAGGTGATGCAGGCAGAAATCAGTGAGATGCATCGCAGTTCAACATGGCAATAATTATAATTTATAATATATTATTATAATAATTGCAATAACAATAATGTTGGTGAGGTCTATCCTAAGTCCAAGTTTCAGGCAATGGCAAATTAAGTATTCCATGTATTATTGGAGTTGGCATCATTTCATCCTCTAAAGTCCATCGTAGAGACTGAAGTGATGTTTGGCTGGCACCGGCTGCTATAAGTCATCATCACACAGCGACACGTAGCAGTGGATTCCAACACAAAGCAGGAGTGGTGCTGGATCCAGCCGGTTCTGGTGACCTCAAAATAGGGGTCACGAGGTTGAGACAGGGAAACAAATAAAATAATATTAACATAGATGCTATTCAATTTATTGCAGAGTTCATGATCATGATCAATGTTTCTGGTTCCAGCAGACCAAACTAAAGCAGCCTAATTGTGAGTTGAAGTATAAATTAGGTGCATGCCTGGCTAAATAGATGAGTCTTTAATTAACTTAAACTGAGGGAGTGTGTCTGCATCTCGAACAGTGTTAAGAAGACCATTCCATTGTTTAGGAGACAAATATGAAAAAGATCTACCTCCTTTTGTGGATTTTGATATTCTAGGAACTATTAACAGGCCAGAATTTTGTAATCGTAATGAATGTGATGGAAAATAGCGTGGTAGAAGGTCACTTAAATACTGTAGCTTGACCATTCAAAGCTTTGTACGTAGTTAACAGAATTTTTTAATTAATACGAAATTTAACAGGTAGCCAATGTAACGATGAAAAAATGGGGCTAATATGATCATATTTCTTGGTTCTCGTCACCACACTGGCTGCTGCAACATAAAGACAACCTTTCATATTTCTGTGGTCTGGATGACGAGTGAATTGAGTGGTAGGGTGAGTATGAGGATGGAGGATAATGTAAATGGGTTGAGATCAAATTAGTGTTAAAAATTATATATATTTTTTTGTCTATTAAAAAAATTATACTGCGTCATTCAGTGACATCAGTGGCGATAGCTAAAATTATAAAATATTTAAATTATGACTATTAAATATTAATTCAAGGTTGAAGTACTTCACATTCTTTCTTATAAAGGCTGTTTGATTTAGTTTATTTCCTAATGTTAATTAATGCCTTAACTATCAAACATGTACTAACATGTAATTAAGGTAATTACATCACAAATTCATATGAGTCATGTTGTAGTTAATGTTAGCTCTTCATTAATTCCTGATTAGTCCATTCCTTAATTCATCATTGCTTTATGCGGAAGTAACTATTAATTCAGGTATTAATTCATGAATGTTCATGCACTATTATTCTAAAGTTTTAACGTTTACACCTGACAACCAGTAAAGCTTCCATTGTTGGAAGCTTATAAAAACAATTTTAACTGAATTTAATTTAATTGGCTTTGTACATGCTTCTAAAACATGCACCAAGTGGATCAAATCACTGCTTAAATACATACCTGAAGAAAGATGAGGAAATCAAAAAATGTTGAATATCAGCACTATTGTGTGTTCGCGTGTATTTGGGGGAGGTGAGTATATGCAGTTTTTGCCAAATTAAATTACGCCTTCGCTGGCCACTTCCAGAGCTTTGATGGTCTCAGCAGCAGGGGACGACCAAGAGAAAATAGGCATTTATTCAGTGGGCTTTGAAGGGAGCTGTAAACAATTGCCTAGCAGTGCATCTAGAATGATGGGACCTGGCATATGGAGCCGAGTGGCAAGGAGGAGCTGGAAGCACCACAGTCTACACGAGGGCAGCTGCCACAAAGACTTACAGAGTGCCTTGGGCCCCTAAACACACACGCACACACTGGCCACTCAAAGAGCTGTCTATCTCATTTAGAAGTACCCTAATCCTCTCTCTCTCACATTGTGAGCATGCCTGCCTAAATGGCAGCCATAGTCTATTACGAGCCAGCCAGGAATCTTTTCCCATTGAGATCTGAAAGAGAAACTTAACTTCACTGTGTTGCACTTGAATGTGCCTTTGGTTCCATCATTATGTGGAAGCCATTGACTCAATACGGCCCCAGGACAAAGGCTTCCCGTGCTCTGCAGGATTGGGTGAAATAAGTAAGCTCTTAAGCTTGGGCCACTTTTACACCTGGAGTTGAGTTTAAGCATATGGCCCTTTGATAGGCCAACAATTGGTCATTGATATCAGTTGATGTTTGTCCTACACAATATACAGATTGTTAACTAAAGAAGAGATTAGCCCGGTCACTTCACTTTTGGATAAGCACAATATGGTAAATTATATGGAAATTTTGTGTTCAGTGGGGACAAAACAGTCTACATTTTATTTGCCCCCAAACACAGAGACAACATCTTGCAAAGTTCAGACTTCAGGGTGTACTTTGCTCCAGCACCTTTAGATTTCTCAAAGAGACTCTTAAAAAACATTACCAGACTTTTATTGAGCATCAATGCCCACCTGTGCTGTAATTCCTGATTCATATTTTTCAGAACTCCGACTGCATTATATCAGATTAAATAATTGTATTTTAATCTTTAAGGTCTCATAGTTTTTAATATAGCTTTTCTAACCATTAAACAAAATGTAAATTCAGCCACCATTTACCCTCATATTTTTCCATATCATGTTTGAAATTACATGACTGTGAATTAGTACTTCTACCATGTTGGCTATAGAAAGGATCATTTTAATAATAATACATTTTATTTATATAGTGCCTTTCTAAAACCCAAAGTTGCTTTACATAATCAGCAATTTTCATATTGACTAGGTTTTACTCAGTGATTTCATTGATGTTCAGATGTCTTGTGTTCTGGTTTTTATTGTGTGCAATGTTCTACTGAGTGTTAATATGTGTGTGCATGTGTGCATGAGAGCATCTCTCCCTGCGTGTGGGAAGCCTGGTGGCGGCACACATTTGGGGGGCTGCTCATCTACATTGCGCCATGCCCCATCAGCTCCATCAGGATGTGGGAGAACAAAGCCTGTACATTTCCACAGCCACGTGCCTGCAGGGAGAATACTCATCATAATTAGCCCAATGATGAGGCGCTGTGATGCACTGCACAGCAGGTCCCTGTCTCTGCTCTTCTTTTATTTTTTCTCGCTCTCTTCTTTTCACAGTCATGGTCTCTGAGGAGAAGAGAAAGGAAGAAAATGGGAAAGATTTTAACTAGACACTGCTGTTTGTAAAAATAAAAAAAAATCTATGTCGAATCAGTTTTTTTTTTTTTTTTTGTGGCATGTTATACATTGAATTACATTGTTTGTTGAGTGATACAATGGAATGAATGACATGATGAATTGATTTAAAGTGGTTATATTAATGAAAATATATATTCATTAAAATAATAGCATTGTACGTTTGCATTGGTTTTGTAATTGTGATATCTATATTATATTAAAATTAAAAATTGATATAAAAGATGTTTTTCCATTGTTTTCTTAATTTTTATTGACATTTTTCCAGTGTTTAAATACTTTCTCCTAACCTAGCTTACAGTAATATACTGTAAGAATATTATAAGTAAGCCATACAATATGTTAAGAGTAAACACTCTGTGGCACTATCACAACATGGCTCTATTTGTTAGAGTGTCCTGACCAGTTTGACAGCCTTCCTGACAAAAGACATGGTGGCATAGTGACTCGCCTCAATCCGGGTGGTGTAGGACGAATCTCAGTTGCCTCTGTGTCCGAGACCTTCAACCCGCGCATCTTACACGTGGCTTGAGCGCATTACCGTGATGGCTGCTTCAAGCCATCCACTGCGGCATCCACGCACAACTCACTACGCGCCCCACTGAGAGCAAACCACATTGTAGTGAACATGAGGAGGTTACCCCATGTGACTCTACCCTTCCTAGCCACCGGGCCAATTTGGTTGCTTAGGAGACATGGCTGGAGTCACTCAGCAAGCCCTAGGATTCAGCTCGCGAACTCCAATTTACTACGTTTTTAAAGTTCATCCTTGTACATCTTTTCATTGCAGTCTATGGGCACAATCATGATTTCAAGCTTGATTACACTTCCTAGTGTTTGATGCATGCACAGAGTGCTAGATGGCGCTATAGGAAGTGTATCGAGCTGTCAAGATGTACAGTGAAAAAGGACCCAAAACCAGCTGGATCACTTCAGAAGACATTGATTAAACCTCTGGAGTTGTATGGATTACCAGCCTGATCTCATTAATATACAGTCATTTGAATGTTAGTATTTGTTACATTTCAATGTACATGTTTGTATGTTTGAATAGACACTAAAACGTACAATATGGATGTTTGAAACACTCTAATTAAGTAATTATTTTATGTATTGTTACAGCTTTAGAAATGTAAAATATTGACAAATCCATGACAAATATATTTGTACATTTTTACCGTTTAATAGATATTTATGATCCCTTAACCCTACCCTCTAAACATAACCACTTTAACAATATAATAATATGCAACAAGTAGATTAAGGTACAGTGAAAATAATATTTGTTCCAAAATCAAATTTTTTATATTATATTATATATATATATATATATATATATATATATATATATATATATATATATATATATATATATATGGGCGATTTAAAAAAAAAATTACTCAATTATTCGCATGCCCACAAACCATAATAAAGGAAGATTCATAAGAAATGCAAGCTTGTAGTACCACCTGTTTACTCCAGAGGGCAGTAAGTGAAATTTCAGCTGTATGAGCAATGTGCAGTTTGTACAGTGAAGAAAACACTTCAGTAGGCAGAACAACACAAACATGTGTTACGTTCTTGCATTCAAAACACTCAAAGGAGCGCAAATGCGATCTAAGGGATCTCAAGATGTGTTTAAAGATTACATATTAAACTTTATTAAACCTGACACAGTGACCTAAACATTTTGTTTATGACGCAACATACCCAACAACATACATTTAATCACAGTAATTTATTAAGAGAAATTTTTACATTTTGTACAAAAGTAATCCAAGGGCAATGCACTCCATCATATGCGCTCCCTGACAGCATACAATAGGAATGTGAGAGGTAGATAGGAGAAGATTTCCAGACATTAATAACTTAAATTTCACCGATGCACTCCGTATTGGCGCTGTCAACCTGTCATATCTCATTCAAACATATACATCATGGAATACGGCAGTCGCAAATGGTCAGAAGATGATTGAGATCCATTGAGCATTTGACATCATTGTCGTAAAACCTGTGTTCGTTCTTCTTGAGGTGGCAATATTTGAATTATGAAAATTAAAAGGAACATGGGTTAATGGTTACATGGTGATGAATTAACTGATTTGTTCAATATTAATCGATTCAAACCGTACACATAACACATATACATTTCTAAGGGGGTTGCGACGTAAAATGATGACGTTTAGATGTTGTAAATATGTCAGAATTGTACACTTTGGTTTCAGCAAATGTAAGAGAATGTATGTTTGCTAGTAACAAACTTTACATAAGAATATAAATGTATTCTCATTAGATCACGTTGGGATTCATTTTATGCTTCATCTCCTTTTTGGAGCTTCAAAAGGCCTGATCACCATTCACTTGCATAGAATGGACCTACATAGCTGAGATATTCTCCTAAAAATCTTTGTTTGTGTTCTTAAGAAGAAATAAATTCATACACATAGCATGAGGGAGAGTACATGATGTGAGAATTTTCATTTTTGTGTGAACTATACCTTTAATATTATTCAAGATGTAATGGCTGTAAAGTAATTCAGTTTGTCATATTTTATGAGGACAGTATTGCTTATTTGACTTGTTTACCAGAAGCAGATCACATGTGTAAAACAAACTATTTTGAATGAGTAAAATGTACATTTGGAGGCAGGAGTTAGGGAAGGTTTGTTATGGAATCACCTTAGTGATTAGCTGCCTCCCCACCTGGAGCAGTGGCACTCTGCCCAAATTCTGCTTGGCAGTATGTTCCACTACAAAACAGCATGCCAACTAGGCCTGAAAAGAGTACTGTTTACACACCAAATCTGCATTTCATCACATATCATCAAATGCTAATGTTCTAACAATAACGACAGCTGTTATTGTGCTGTAAGTCACTGTAGATAAAGCGTCTGTTAAATGACAATAACCAAACCACTAAGGATAGAGCTTGTCATCGGTAGGATACGTAAACTCGAAAGATTAAATCTGCTGATACAGTTCCCTCTATTTTCTATTTCATGTGCTGATTGTATCGTTTCAGTATTTCCTGCCCTAGATATTATCAGTTGATTTAGTTACACAGTTCATAACGTCATGTATTGCTTTTCTTCAATTTTCTGTTCTATTCTCTTTTAACTTCACTTGCATTGTAAAAATGAAAGCTACTGTTATGGTTGTGGGATTACAGTTATTGCCCATGGTTTGTTTTGAGTTTGAATAATACTGTCTAGGCTAAACAGACAGCAGACACCACATGTTCAGTAAATGGTGTATAAGCCAAAAAAAAAAAAAAAAATGAGACCTGAGGATGGAGTTTGGCTGGGATAACAGGCTGGTCCAACTAATGTCTATAACAAAAAGGCGATTGGCTTTTTAAACTGTGAGGCGAGACATCTGCTCCTATAGCTGCCATACCCAGTGTAACGATTTCTCCTTTTCATATGTAAAAGAGTGACACATCTAATCTTATAATGCCTCTGATATCTCACAGGACACAGATCAAGTGAGCTCTACTGTCTTCACTCTCATTGGCAGTCGCCACATTCGGTCACTCCACATCTGTATAAACTCTGTGGTTTTGCTGGACATGCCCACATAATGTCGGCAATGGTAGAGCACTTATCCCAGGGTGGAGCCATCAAGGTAAGCAAAACAGTGTAACGCGGGGGTAGTTGGCGAGGAGATACATTTTTTTATTTTTTAATGGATGTTAATGGAGAAGATGCTACATTATGCTGAATTAACTGCTTTTGTGAGGAAACAACTCACAGTATATTGTGAACACAAATTCAGGCACTGGCAAGAGCGTGGATCCAGAGCATTGGAATACTTATAAATTGGACACGATTACGAGGTCCCACTTTATAAATTAAATTATTGTGCATTTTCATTATAGATATTAAACGTATAGTGTTTTATGAAAGATACATTATATCTTATTATATATTATATATTTTTTTAAACAACTATAATATTTAAAAGATTGTTTCTTTCATGAACATTATGAATGAAAGATAATTCACTTTTAAAGAGAAAACAAGGCTTTGACACCATATTTGCACTCATCCTCTAATGACTTGAGACTCCAGAAGACCTGACGACATTTCCGGTTTGGGACCATAGTGAGCAAAGATACTCACTGGTTTTTACAGTGGATTCTGGGAATTTTTAGGGAGCAAACATTTCTTTGCACTGGAACGATTGCAGTTGAGACAGACCAAGAAATGGTACACTCCCTGACCAGTGCCCTGACTACTGAACTAGGGAGCTGATTGAGATGCATCCCGAAAAATACTATAATAACTAATCTTTATCAGAGGTAACCCTTCCAAGTAGGGTGACCAGATTCCTGCTTGTGGAAAACAGGACAGCCTCTCCCAGCAAAAATTAAATTGGCATAATCATAACCAAGCGCAGATCTATGCAACGTATAGGGTGCATCTGCATCTGTAACTGTACTTTTTCACCTTGTACTTTTCGCTGGCAGCAATTTTTCACAGTGTGCGCTTGTCTTTCAAGAGTTTGTGAAATACAGCGCAGTCCAGTCCAAAATTAAAACATACGAAAAGCATTGTCTTATGACTGTTACACTGAGTTGAGATTTATCCAATATCCATACTGCATTCATAAATGAGAACACACGCTCCACAGATGCAGATGTCCCAGGCAGGCAAAAAACAAACTCCACAACCTTGTCTAAGACTCCGAAGTTGATGATCTTGCACTCAAGCTCATGAATAACGTCTATCCATCTCTCAGACAGGGCCGTCTTGTTCATGTTCCACTCAGTGATGCAACTAGTGACAATGTTGTTTGTGCAAGCTCACTCAAAGAGCTTGGGTTCGTCAAACAAACTGTGAGCGTGGATTCTGGAGTAGAAGTGTTCAAGGCTGCTGTGAATGTCTTTCCACACTGGGATGTCTCTCAGTAGGGCCCACTCAAGTTTTTCCTGTGTTCTCCAATGTGAGTCTCCAATTTTGGAGTTAATCCAGTGATGCTGAATAAAAGTTTCTTACTGCACAAAAAAAAAAATTATTCGCTTGCATATCATCAGCTTCAACCAGTGCATCCAACTGATTTTTAATGTCAGAGGGTATGAATGATTCCTCCAGCCTAGCCTGCAAGAATTTTCTCAGGTCTTGAATGTGCAAAGCACTTCTGTGGCTGATATATGGTCTTGCTCTACAATCTCCAGTACACGTGCAAAGCCAATCCAAAGTTTAGTGCAAGGATCGCTCTAGAGAAAGAAATTATGCATGCAGACCATTGAATGTGTAGTATTCTTCCAAGAGCTGGACCAAGAGAGAGAGGAAACGTATGTTGCCATGCTGCAGTAATTTCTGATAGTCCAGCTGCACAAAATAGAGTACGTTGCATCTGACAGCTTCAGATTTGTTGCAGGCAGAAGAAAATTTCAGCTGACCAAAAACTATGGCCATGCACAACAGAATGATAAGCAAAAAGTCCTTCACTTGCATGCACCTTTGCTTCACAAAAACAATTGCTAACACTTGGTGTGTCACACTTACATTTAACAGCATCCACATGCTTTTTTGTATGAACATGCTGTGCGATGTCGGTGCGGCCTCCATTGGTGATGGAAAAGAGAGCTCCACAAATCTCACAACTCACTTTACAAGGCTCTGTCTGCAACTCCTTTTTTAGAAATGTAAACTCTTTTTGAAGATCCACATGAAAAGTACATGCACGCTTTCTTGACATTTTTCTTGCCACAATTTTATCTGTGTGCTCTTTCAAACTGACTCTTCGATCAGTTCAATAACTGGACGTCTATTGATAGGGGATTGTGATTGGACAGTTTATTCCAATCATATACTTCAAAAAACACGATGTGATTTTATTGATTTTACAAGCCATATCCTTGCTACTTTTGATTAGAATACTCATGTGACTTAGAAAGCTGCATAGCCAACAGAGAAATGTTAGGAGAGGGGAAGTCGGGACACTAGAAAATGTGCTTGAATACTGGACTGTCCCAGGAAAAATGGGACATCTGGCAACCCCATTTCTAAACCAGTCAGCTTTCAGTATCATGTTAGTGCGCATCCAAGCTTGCTTGTGGTAAACGCAACAGCTGGGTGATGGTTTCCGGTGTGGGAGGCTAATGTTTGACTGTTAGACTGTTCTGACAAGTGCTTTGAGAGACAGACTGAGCAAACTTTCCAGATGATTTAACTGATCCCAGTGTGAAGAGGACCATACTTAACCTTGGACTATGTAAACCAGAGGGACCCTATCCTTGTGACAAAAATGGCAGATGCTTTTCAAAAGAGTTTTATTTAAAACGTTCTAAGATGGGTAAGGTTTCCTCAGAATTGGCGGTGTTACTCTCCAAATATGGGCCGTGCCTTTTGTGAGCCGTGTTGGCTTTTTGCAGACAGAGGTGTCCGTCCTACCATCCGTCCTGAACTGTGGAAATAAATGCTTGGCAGGGCCTTACGGCAAAATAAAGAACTACGAATCTTCACATGCTCATCTAGAAGCCTGTGTATAAAATGCTGCTTTTTACTGCTTTAAAGGTCTCATTTGTTCTGAAATTATAGACACTACCCAGGATATAAGTTGATCAATTGAGTCAAATTTTCAGATAATTGACCATTCACAAAGACGAAAATTATAATCCAGTCGGCAATTAATGTCAAGGAGAGTTTTCTGGGATTCCTGAATATCACCGATCAAAGTGCAGAGGGTCTCAAAACAAAAATCCTTGAGCTGATATATAGTAAGGGACTGTAATTAACAAATGTGGAGACCAAAGGATATGATGGGGCTAGTACCATGAGTGGCATTTATTCTGGGGTGCAGAGACAGATCCTTGACATAGAGCCCAATGCTGTATTTGTTCATTGTGCAGCGAATAATTTAAATTTGGTGATGAATGATGCTTGTCAACATATCACAGCGATCAAAGAGTACTATGACGAGGTCCAAAGACTTTATGTATTCTTCAGCCAAAGCATCAAAAGTTGGGAAAATGTTGAAAAATCAGCTTTCTGAGCCAACACTTAAAAGACTTTGTCCCACACGATGGGTGTCCAGGCACGAAGCTCTCCACACACTACGTTTTCATTAAGCTGACATTCTGAAGGCACTGACCGAAATCACTCTACCGTCCAAAAAAGCAGAAGAATGTACAGAAGTGACTGTAATTGTCAAATCAATGTAAACGTTTGAGTTCATAAATCTGACTGTGATTCAGGAGAAAGTTTTAGAGTCTGTCAATGCAGTTTCACAAACACTACAGAAAAAAGATGTGGACCTTCTTAAAGCAGCGAACTTACTTGACAATATTTGCAACACATTATCACAGTTACGGTATCAGTTTGAGAACATCAAAAGCATTGCACAAGGCCTTGACGCATCCTGGTGCATCAGCGGTCATTTCGCTCAAAAAAGTGCACGACCCATAAAGCGGCCCTTTGAAGAAATCAACCGGATCAGTGTATCACAGACCCGGAGGAAAATTTCAAAGAAGGAGTTTAAGCTTGCATTGATACAGCTGTTTCCCAACACAAACTTCGTTTTAAAGGGTTGGAAACAATAGCGAGATGATTCAGTTTTTTTTTTACGTCCGAGTGAACTCCTACATGCAGCTGATGATGTGTTGCATGCATTTTCCAAAACAATTCCAATGACTTACAATGATGATATTTCCTCCGATTTTCCATCACAGTTGCTTTCGTTTCGAAGTGCCCTTTTATCAGAAATAAAAACTATTGAAATGGGGTCAATTAAAGATCTTACCTTCAGTAGCCGCTGCTTCTGAAGCATACATCTATTTTACCAAGTGTCACAGATGTGGCTACTGCTTTGAAGCTTTTTTGACGATCCCTGTCACCATGGCAAGTGCCGGTCTTATTCTAAATTAATACTTATAAAAATCTGCCTGAGCAGCACAATGAGCCAGGACAGACTCTCTGTACTTGCAATTCTCAGCATTGAAAGACAGCGTGCATGTCAGGTGGACATAACAGACATTGTGAAGGAGTTTGCACAGAAAAATGCTAGGAGAAAAGAACATTTTGAACTTTGTTTAAAGGTAAGATTCCTTTATCAAAAGCTTCATTGAATCAAACTAATTTGGTTAGCTTAAATGTAAAACATTGTCATTAACTTGTTTTATCTCCATTTGTTAATATGAGACAAGTCTGCCAAATTCAAAACTATATTTGTATATCTGTACAGATAGCCAAATATAGTTTTGATGGAAGATAGACTATCAAATGGCAAGGGTAATAGCGCTGGTATGCGATATTGAAGGAAAAGGTGAATCACCCTGATTTGGTAATGAGTTGAGGGGCCCCGCCTTCTCTCTTGCATGTGGGCCACCACCATTTGCACACTGCTACTGTGTGTAACTGTGTGTGAGTGATGAGTGTGTATTTGCATGGATGGGCCATATGGGCCCAGAAGGAAGGTTTTGCTGGACAGAGCTGACAGGCCACCAGTATTGCCTTGTGCTGCGGTAAAGGGCCGCTTCAATGCTCATCCTTCCACCCCATGCATAAACACACTGACACATACACAGTGGGTCCTTGCGTGGCCCGGGCAGATGGCACCTCTTGCCCACATGCCTGGAAAAAGCATGCAAATTAAAGGTTATACCCAGCAGGTTTGAAGCAGTGCCAGCACGGGGTGGCGCAGCAGCCCTTGCCCACCTGCTTCTCAGCCTGGAGACATCTGGCTCGATTTTGTGGAATGAGCACAACGCTGAGAGGAATAACTGTCATCTGTTCAGCTTGTTCTGAGGAGGCCATGCTGAGCGTCTCTCTCTAGTCCACAAGAAGGATGTTTTTACTGCTTTAAAGGTCTCATTTGTTCTGAAATACAGTTGTAGTTGAGCCGGTTTTGAGTGCATATGTATTGAATGACTCAAGTCATACAGTATTTAGTGGAGACCAGGGGGTAGTTGTCACACTTTTTACTCCAGTGAATATTTTTCTGACTGGGTTTATTTTTGAAAGTCAGTTTCTGTTTCACATTCCTCATAGTCTTGCCTACAAAAACATGTTGTCTAATATAGCCCAGGACCTAAGATACATAGCAGGTCTTTGTCACATAATATTTTCACACAATTTGGATGTGTGAAAGTTGTCACAATGAAACTTCCAATTAAACAAGCTATTACAGGCTTTTAAAGGTGACTCAGTAATTCTTTCCTCATTAATTTTTTACTCCTAAAGACATGAATTGTAATTTTATCAGTAACCTTATAAAAGCTGTTTTATTCTACATGGAGAGGGTCCACACATGGGGCTGCCAATTTAGATCACATGACCAGCCGAATACCACTCACTTAATCACTCGTTGATTAAAGGTCTGAGTTTTCTCCCACTTTGTAATGCCCAATTCCCACTACTTAGTAGGTCCTCGTGGTGGTGCGGTTACTCACCTCAATCCGGGTGGTGGAGGACAAGTCTCAGTTGTCTGGCTCATTGTGCATGACACCGTCGATACTCCCAGCTTGTGGAGGCTCTTGCTACCCTCCTCGATCCATGCACAGCTTACTACGTGCCGCATTGAGAGTGAGAACCCCTAATCGTGACCACAAGGAGGTTACCCTACGTGACTCTACCCACGAAAGCCGCAAGGTGTCAATGTACTGCAAGTCCAAGATGACACAAAGACAAATGCTACTGAGTGCACCTTTAAGTTCAATTTAAACAGTAAAACAATTATACAACTCAAACAATTCATGAAATGGGAAAAATGTAAAACATAATGGATAAATAATACAACAAATATTGCAGTTACTGTAAAAAACTGTATTAAAACATAACATTTAAAAAGCATGTGAAAACATGCCCCAGTAATAATGTGAGATAATAATTCTGAGAACACAATTCAACCATTAAAATGTGTGTCATTAACAAGTAAGGTTGTCCGAGGTGAAAATGTTTTCATAGTTTCCAATATCCATAGTTTAAAAATCACACAAGTTTTTCGAAGTAATATTTTTTCAAATTTGGTTACAAAAATTGATTTACTGATTTTAAAAATGTCATGTGTGTACAATAAAAACATACTGTAAATTAAGAACTCAAAATGTCTAAAAATAGCATTTATAGTTGCCACCCTTCTGAAACATCTCATCTTGAAATCTGTCATTTCGTGACATCATGAAACATTGCCGCAACATGCGTCATCGCATCCCTTGGCCTGCCAAGGTTCAAGATTTTAGGTTAAAAAATCTATTCAAAATATTATTTTAGGATTTTGTAGGTGCAATTTACAGAAAAGGGATAAATAGTTGATTGGCTTGTAATGTGCGAAAGCCTACTCATTGTTCTGGCGGCCATATGCATCATCACTTGTTTTAGGTGGGCATACGCACAATCCTAAGAAAGATAGGCGGGCATACGGCATGCGTATACTCTAGACTACACTACTGAGTGTGTCTATGCTTAGCGCAGTGTTGTTTGGTGATGCAAAGAGCGACATGAACACAATGGAACATTCTATTTATAGTGCTTTAGAATCAGAGACAACAGGAGGTTCAGTAGCTGTACAGCCGAAGAAGCAAAAACGGTCTGAAGCAAGAAAGGCAAAAAACTAGAGTAAACATCGGTACAGCATACACAAGGTGGAAAGATTTGATGGAGAAAAACCTGAGTAGAGATGCCCATGTCGCTTCTTTTTAGTTGGACTGGTAAGACATTATTAATTGTTTAGACTACTCTAAATAGTATCAGTGGAATTTATAGAAAACTCATACAAGTTTCCCTCTGACTTTTAAAATTATGCGTGTAGTCAATGCATGTTAGTAATGAAATGTTTTCAGCTGCGTTTACAAACACAACTAGAAAGCAACATTTAAGAAATCACAAACTCCAACATTTTCCATAAATTATATTCCAAAGCTGGCGGGGGCAGCAGAGATGATCATGCTTGTTCACAACAATAGATGGCAGTACAGCGCCTGTTGTATCGGTACTTAAAGTACACAAAGAAGAGCAATGCTAACGCTAGCTAGAGAACTACTAAATGCCCCTTTAAACCACATAACACTTTTAACTTCAAGCTGCAGAAAAAACTTGACTTTGAGCTGAGCCATTTAAAAAAATGTTCATCATAGAACAGGTGAATTTGAGTAAGTTTTTTGCGAATTGCAAATTTTAAATAACTAATAGATCATATATATATATATATATATATATATATATATATATATATATATATATATATATATATATATATATATATTAGTCACATCATTGACACATGCTTTTCTTACCAAGTCCTTGTCTGAATATGTCCACAATAAAAAAAAAATATGATAGTATTGAAACTTAAGTTTGGTAGACAGAATTTATAAAAACAAATATTGTAATTTAACAGAGGGTGATTGGATGGAACATTCAAAACTATGTCTAGAGAAGTAGTCACATTTGAGTAATTGAACTCTATAGAGTTATAGTAACTCAGATTGGCCACTGAAGCAACTTCCCATGTGACAACTAGACCCCCTGTGCTGTATTTCACACAGATACCTAGTGACTCCCTGGTTTTCATGGCTGCAGTTCAGGTTTCAAAATCTAGGTCTGTTGCCAGGTTGCCTTGTCTCCTTGTCTCCATACACTGACTGGAACAAACAATTTGTGTATAAGGCTTATGCATATAGGAATAAAATCCGTCCTTAATTCTTTCCCAATATGCTCTTGGTGTTTGCTTTGTCTCAGAGCACCGAAACATTATGACTCAAAGTGACTTCACACATGTTCTGACATATTTCAAGCTTGTGTGGTTGAATACATCTGTTCTCATGTATCTAATTGAACTATATCCAGTGTTAAAACCATGAACAGGTTGAGCAAGCTGATGACAAATCTGAACAAGAGTGATGTATTTTTACGGAGGTTGTTTTTATTACAGAATTTCAACCAAAATATTAAGGTCTCCCACATACCGACCCCACTGCGCTTGAGTTCTTACAGAACTATTTGACCTCACCTCAACCCCAATCAAACAGGGTTAAAGCCATATGTCATCTAACTTAAATACTCTATTGGTAAGTGTTTATGTGCGTGCGTGTGTGTGTGTTCAATGACCTGTACAAGTCATGGCTGGAGTAGAATGGCTCTATAGATTAAATGTTTTCCTTTTTTTCCTCTGTAAATGTCTATTTATTTCAGCTTCAATATTTTTTGGGGGGAAAAAAGCACGCTGTTTTCTGTGTTCTCCATGAACAGTGACTGACTCTGTCAAAGTACAAATTGTAATATAGGTAAAATTCACTGGGGGTCTTTTGTGATGGCTTTTTTCAAATGTGCTAAATACTGTAGGTTTTATTATCTAGTTATTTTAAAACCACTAACCTGAAGTATGATTTTTTTTTTTTAGCCTGTAACTGACCTTGCACCATTTAGGCTATAGGCATGAATAATACCTAAAATTTAATGGTTTGATGATGAGAAGTATGCCAATATTTTCTTACGTGATTAGACTTAAGATTTTTGCCTGGCAAACAGTCAAACTTAAATGGGAAAAAACAATCCCACAGTCTTTCTTGAATGAGGTACCCAAAACATAGTTTCTAAAGATCAGACTATCATAAAGGACTTGGGCCAAGCACCCAGAACACCCTAGCAACTGCTAAAAAATGTGCTAACAATGACTTACAAAACCTTAACCAAAAAACCACCACTCTTTTTCATTAAAAAAGCAAGAATATAAAAGTTACAGTGAGGCTCTTACATTAGAAGTGAATGGGGCCAATCTGTATAAATTAAAATACTCACTGTATCAAAAGTATTTCCAAAAGACATTGTAACGGTGGCGGGCCCCAAAGAGAATTTAAATCAGCAAATCAAAGAGATACTAAATAAAAAAACAAATTAAACAAAACGATTTACTTAGTTCGGGCACCAGACAAGATGAGTGCTGGCTGATAATGGCAGGGATGAACGTTTTTGAACATATGAGGTTTAAGTGCAGTAAAACAGTAATTCACCTTGAGAGCTCACCCGCACTCATCAGCACAAAAGACTTGCTTCGCTCTGCAGCCGGCGTCTAGAGGTGCAGCGCTCAACACTCAATCGATCGCCATGGCAACTCATGCTCACCCTAGCGATCCACCCTGGCCCAAACACAGTGTATGTCTCACTGACTAGGTGGCGTCTCTCTCATCCCAGGTAATCTACTAATTTCTTCTCTTCTTTTTCTTTTCCTACAACTACACCCTATATACACATTTCCTCACTTCCGGATAATTGGATAATTGATTTCCCTCCTCCATTCTGCAATGCAGCATCAAAGACCTCGTACATTTTTCTGTACTGCCACAGCATAAACAATATGTGTGTTAACATGATTTTAGTGAGATAAAATTGCTTAATAACCTTTTCTGTGTAAATTTTTAGCCAATTGTATAACTTCGATGCCATGACAATGTAATGTCAACAAACCCTAAAATCTTAAATTGACCATAAAAAATAGCTTTAAACAACTTTACAGCTCAAATAATACATGAGTTTTAAATGGAGAATTCATGTAAGTGCTTTTTCAAAATTAAAAGCTTCACATTTCTGACTTTAATCCCTCCCCATTGGGCCCATTCACTTTCATTGTATGTGCCTCACTGTAACTTAGATTTTTGCTTTATTTAAAAGAAAAGGACGGACTTGTCAAAATTACTTTTTGTGGTAATCAACATTATGCCACAAATGCTGTCGATTGAGCTTAATTTGCATTGAACCTGGAATATTCCTTTAAAAGCTGTTCACATAGTCCTTGTGCTACTGTAAAACCATAATATTTCTCTTTAGAGGAATAGCACCATATATTCTTCAAATATAATAAAACACAAACATGCATACATGAGTTATGAGTGGATTATAGCGCACAGTTTATTCTGGCCATCGCTTCATTGGGTTTCTCCTCAACTCGTCTCGATTAGTATTTCAGGCTGTATTCGTCATGTTTAAAGTGCCCTCAAATCTTAAGAATTCATAACCTTTGTTTCTACAGCCAATCACAAATCCTTATAAGCACAGTTTTTTAGTCGAAGAAGCAACACAAGGGGTCTCTCTTGAGCGCCAAATTTTTCTCTGATCTATGAAAAAAGGCCAGTGAGAAGTTGGCAGACAGTATTTGCATACCCCGCCCCCAGACATATGAGTATAAAGGTGGGGAAATACGTCAATTTCATTCAGGAATTTTCTTCGTAGCCGATGGTTGTACTGCAGCGAGCTGCGAGTCACACGCCCGTTCCTGTTCCTCTGACGCTCTCTGCTATTGGATCTACGGCGCACTAAAGCGGCTTTCTCCTTCCTTGCACGGCAGTGCAATTTGCACTGGGCACTTCGACAGTGCAAGAGCATATTAAAAGAGTGATATTGCCACTTCAGCCACCCACCACGCCTTGCCTCCTTCCTACGGGATTGGGGCAGGCGCCGCGGGCGATGAAGGTGATTTGGGGATAATTACGGGTTGCATTTCGCCGGGTAAACCCCCTCGAACCACCCGCCTCCCCGGCACGTTGGCTTGCTTCAAAACCAGAGCTCAGGATGAGTGCGGCCCACTTCACGGCCGGCCAGTCCCTTGAGCTCCCGGAATTGGATGACATCACACTGCATCAGAGAGCATTACAGCGGCGTCTGATGCTGATGACTTGCGGGTCTGCTCGCTCAGTCAGAGCCTGACATACAGAGGTCCGCTATGCTTTCCCGGGCTAGCACGAGGCTGGACCGGTAAACCCCGTCCCCCCCTCTCGGCTACTTGACTGGTCCCGCGGGCATGTGCGCCACTCACAGCCGCGCACGAGTAAGCCGAGGCTTCCTTGCTCCTCCGCTCTCACTACCCTCGACGGTGGAGCGGAGGAGCAAGACCAGACCGCTTCCACCCTACACGCCATGGCCCTTCCTGCAACCAAACGACAGGACAAGGCACTTCAAAACTTGCACTTGGGTAGTCCTGTTCTTGATGTGCTGCAAGAACTGCGCTCAATGACCGACTGTGCCCCCCGGGCCACGAAGGTCAAAGGTGCCAGCACTCGAATGGGCGATGGCCACCCGTGTGGTCCAGAAATGCAATCTATGGACTGGACCTGGTCGAGATACGGGTTCTCGAACGCCCCCGTCTCCCAGCTCCGTCCATTCGGCGGCGCTGTTGAAGACTCCGCCCAGCAGTCCTCAGCGGTGAAGCAGACGGAGGCCATTTTCACACATCCTTCCCCGCCGCAAACCTGCTGCCATGGGCCATGCCCCGTCTGCTCGCCGAGGGCTTCCTCCTGCAGTTATGAAACACCCTGCTCCGCCTCAATAAAACGGGCCCAGCTCTCAGCACCAGCGTCGAGCACCCCGCAGGAAGCAGATGCCCCCCGTCTCATGGACCCCCTCGAGGACCCGGAAGGCTTCCAAGCACTCCTGAGACGCTTGACCCAGAGCCTGAGACGTTAGCTCCGGAGCTGGTAAGACCACTCCGTCCCCCGGTGGAGGGCCGGGAGGAGAATCTTTTGTTGAATTTATTCACATTCTCAATAACAGAGCTATTTCCTTTGTCTCTGGGTCACCTGGCCCGCAAATGCCATTCTCACGGCAACCTGCCGCCAGATTTCAACAGTCCCAGTATTCTGGACATAGACCTTCGGCCCCACGACTGTTCCCCGGCCGGACGGTTCTGATGAGTTTAGAGGATGCCTACATTGGACCTCCGCCTCAGTCGCTAACCTGCCCCCTGCCGGGTGTGCGGAGCAAGGTAAGTGCTTTGAGTCTTTTCTCAGCACTAGAGCCTTGGGACGCATCTTCGCCTCCCGATGCCGTACTACCTGCTCTGCCCTGCTGCAAGCCCCTCCGGGTACGTCAAAAATAACTGTCCCCTTGGTGCCTCTAGCACAGAGTTTGGATGCATGGCTTTCACCTCCCAACCCATCTCGCTGGCTGGCCCGGACCATCTGACTTGGTTACGCAATTCAGTTTGCCAGGCCTCCACCCCCTTCACGGGCGTCCACTTCTCCGCAGTACCAGGGGAACCTGCCAAATCCCTGAGCATGGAAATCGCTACTCTCTTATTCAAAGACGTGATAGAGCCTGTCCCTCCAACTGAGATGAAGAAGGGTCTCTACAGCCCTTACTTCATCATACCCAAGAAAGGTGGCGGCTTACGACCGATCTTGGACTTGCGAGTTTTCAACCAAGCTTTGCACAAACTCCCATTCAAAATGCTCATGCAGAAACACATTCTAACCTGAGTTCGGCATCTAGATTGGTTCGCAGCGGTAGACCTGAAGGACGCGTACTTCCACGTCTCATTTCTGCCTCGACACCTACCCTTCTTACGGTACGCGTTCAATGGGCATTCGTATCAGTACAAAGTCATCCCCTTCAGCAGGTCTCTGTCCCCTCGCGTCTTCACGAATGTCGCAGAGGCAGCTCTTGCCCTGCTCCGAGAAGCTCGCATCCGCATACTCAATTACCTCTACGACTGGCTCATCCTGGCCCACTCATGAGAGTTACTATGTGCTTACAGAGACCAGGTGCTCAGGCACCTCAGCTGTTTAGGGCTTCAAGTCAACTGGGAAAAGTGCAAGCTTACCCCGGTCCAGAGCATCTCTTTTCTCGGCATGGAGTTAGACTCAGTCTCAATGTCAGCACGTCTCACCAACAAGCGTGCGCAGTCAGTTTTGAGGTGCCTCGCTGCTTTCAGGCCGGACACAACGGTCCCCTTAAAACTTTTCCAGAGGCTCCTGGGGCATATGGCATCCTCCGCGGTGGTCGCGCCGCTGGGGTTGATGCATATGAGACAGCTTCAGCACTGGCTTCAGATTCAAGTCCCGAGACGAGCATGGCGCCACGGCACGCACCGTGTGACGACCGCTATTGCAGCCCACCACGATGCAGTAGACGGAAAGTCCTTGGATAAGCATGACTTAATCATCAGGTTCCTAAGAGGTGCCCGGAGGTTGAACCCCTCCCAGCCAAGCATGTTCCCCTCCTGGGATCTCTCAGTGGTCCTCGTGGGCCTCCAGAGACCCCCCCTTCGAGCTGCTAGAATCAGTTGGACTCAGGGCCCTCTCTCTAAAGACGGCCCTGCTGATCGCGCTCACCTCCATCAAGAGGGTCCGGGACCTGCAAGCGTTCTCTGTTAGTGACATCTGCCTGGAGTTCGGTCTGGCAGACACATATGTGATCCTACGACCACGACCGGGCTATGTGCCCAAGGTCCATACCACTCCCTTCAGAGACCAGGGAGTGAACCTGCAAGTGCTGCCCCGGGAGGAGGCAGACCCAGCCCCTTCATTGCTGTGTCCGGTACGTGCTTTGCGTACTTATTTGGACCGCACGCAGAGCTTTATGTGCTTTGAGCAGCTTTTTGTCAGGACAGTGGAAAGGGAATGCTGTCTCCAAAAAGAGGCTCTCCCACTGGGTGGTGGATGCCATTTCATTGGCCTATCGCGCCCAGGACAAATTTGCGGGTCCGAGCACACTTAACAAGGAGTATTGCGTCCACATGGGCACTGGCTATAGGCACCTCCCTAGCAGACATATGTAGAGCAGCAGGTTGGGCAACACCTAATACCTTTGCGAGATCTTACAATCTCAGGGTTGAGTCAGACTCGTCCCATGTTTCCTCAGGTCTGAGCCGGTAGAACTCGGTAACACACTGACGATCTGGCCGGGTGAATCGCTTGCACCTGGCGCACTTTCCCTCAGCCGAGGTAAAACTGTGCACATTCTCTCCCAGGAGATCCCACCCACCTGGGTCCCTGATTGATCCTTCCTAGCCCTGTGGCTCCGCGATTCAGCTGAGGAATTCGCCGACACAATCCACTGCAGGTATCTCAAATCTACCCTGCACTGGGAAAAGTGCTCCACAGATCAGGCCTCCTACGCGGACTCCTCCTGTGTGTAATTTCCGTGGTACGGTCACCTTACGAGCTGACCCGTGTCTCCCTTTGCAGTTTTCGCTGCCCTCCAGTCGCTATACTGTAGCAACTCCCCCCTCCTGGAGGTTGGATCTACCACTGCGCCACGTTCCACATGTTGCATTAAAAACCCATATGATGTTTTCGCCACCTTTACCTCCCCTTTTGGGCAGGTGTGGCCTCCGCTGGGTCTTTTCCCCATGAAAGAATAGGAAACTGGGTAAGACCCCCCTTCCCTCGATGCATGTAAGGGCCCCGCTGTTCTTGCTCTATGCCGAGAAACATAGAGAGAAAAGAGGCCCAGCCAGGCTTGGCCCGTTCCCAGGTTGGCAAGCGTCGCCTTGTTCCCCTCTAGGGTAACCAGAAGGATTCCGCCAACTTTTTTGGGGCATTGGGGAAGGATACGTGCAGTCTGACACAGTTGGTCACTTGTGCATGTGAAATACCTGCCCGCTCCTGTGTCAGCAGTACACATACACGGCTCAGTGCATGGTGTGATTTGAAGTGGACCCTTAGTGTCGCTTCTTCGTCGAAGTGAGCGACAGACGGGGAACGTCTAGGTTACGTATGTAACCTCCATCCCCTGATGGAGGGAACGAGATGTCGTGTCCTCCCGGCCACGTCCCTGAGCCGAGCCACTGCAGTGGCCGGACCATTTCCGACTACTCAGAAAAATCCTGAATGAATTTGACATATTTCCACGCCTTTATACCAGTATGTCCGGGGGCGGGGTATGCAAATACTGTCTGCCAACTTCTCATTGGCCTTTTTTCATAGATCAGAGGCATATTCGGCACTCAAGAGAGACCCCTAGTGTCGCTTCTTTGACACTACGTCTCATTCCCTCCATCAGGGAACGGAGGTTACATACGTAACCTAGACGATTTTTTGGTATTTTAAAACGTCAGAGAACTGAAATGGTCATCAAGCATGCATTTCACATTTTATAGCAGCACTAATGGTCAAACTGCTCTACAAATTGTCTGACTCAACCTGCATTTATAGTATTGCTATGAGAGAGCTTGTTTGAGATTGAAAAATAACAGCAAAATATTTTTACAATGATAAAATTACATTGGTTAAGCCCCACATTTCCTTGAACCTGTTTTTCATTAATCATTTTCCATGTTTAGATTGCTAACTCGAGCAATCCATCTATTTTATTTCTCATTGCTGGCCCTGTTTCTTCACCATATGATGGCCTGTTCCTCCTCATTCTCACCATCTACACAGAGTCTCTTCGGACGATTCTAGACTGTCTGTGTATGACAATGGAGATCATGTGTGTGTGGGTAATTGTTTTGGAAACACTCTTAAAACATACTTTTTACACTCTAACTAGTTTATTTATTTTGTCTGCTAAAACAGCAATGTATATACATGCATCACAGGAGAATCCTACCTAATTTTAACTTTTTCTTAAACAATGTACATTTTGACTATGTCATTTTCAAACGTTTTTGGTTACGTTTTGTGGTGGAAATGACTGTAGTGGAAATGTTTTCTGGGTTTTATCAGATTGCCAACTTTCTTCTAGCCAAATACAGAGCAGAGGTGTAATATTAAAATACAAAAAATGTGAGAGTTTTAATGTGAGATGCTAAATTTTAGAACAAAATATGTCCTGTATGAATTTACTGTAATAAGGTAAAATATGGAATGACTCTGTATTATATGGGAAATTCTATTTTATACAGGATGGTTGTATAATATTTTTATGATGACTGCACTCTTGATGATTGTTAAGATTATTGTAGCTTTTAAAATGTAATGATTACATATAAGACACAATGAAACAAATTAAATAATTATATTTTGTGATGGATTTTCATAATTTAAGATTAAAAGTCAGGGTCTGAGTCAAGGCAATGGTAAAAATATACAGAAAACATGGTTTGAAGATTAGTGTGTGTGTGTGTGTGTGTGTGTGTAGGCAGGGGAGGGGGTGGTTACAAACAGGGGGGTTTTATGCTATAAATGTGGTTAATAAGGACATGTCTAGTGTCCACATAATTCAAATCATTAAAAAAATATATACTAAATAAGGATTTTTTTTTATTTAAAAATGCAGAAAGTTTTTTGTGAGGGTTAGGTTTAGGGTTAGGGTTAGGGGATAGAGTCTATAGTTTGTACAGAATACAAATCATGATGTCTATGTAGAGTCCTCATAAGGATAGCCACACCAACGTGTGTGTGTGTGTGTGTGTGTGTGTGTGCATACACAGTCAGGGTGCTATCCAATGCGTTTGTCTCTCTACTCCCAGCTGTGATTGAGGGTGATTGAGCGTAGTTCTGATTGAAAGTGAAGTGAGCACTGTGTGATGTCCCATCTCTCCTCAGTTTGAGTGGGAGGTGGAGAGGGTTAACCTCCGCCCAGCCCCTCTACCTCTCAAAGAGTTTGTTATCATATCAGCACTCCTGCTATGTGAACTCTGGGCCACGACGGACAATCGGGTATCTGTCCACAACCAGTGTGAAAGGCCAGTGTGATAGTTCTTCTCATCTGGAGATACAAGCATCCAACCCTCACCCTTCACACATGCCAGTGTAAACAGATCACAAACAGAGAGCAGCAGTCTGTGAGTGTGTGTAGGAGAGGTGGTGGCGTAGTGGGCTAAAGCACATAACTTTTAATCAGAAAGTTGCTGGTTCGATCCTCACAGCCACCACCATTGTTTCCTTGAGCAAGGCACTTAACTCCAGGTTGCTCCAGGAGGATTGTCCCTGTAATAAGTGCACTGTAAGTCGCTTTGGATAAAAGCGTCTGCCAAAATGCATAAATGTAAATGTACATACTGGCTATGGTTTGGGGACTAAAATGTGCCCCAAAGTGAGCTCAATCTAACAAAACCTCTCTTTGGGGACATTCACGGGCATGGTCAGTCAATATCAAAGCAAATATACTGTTTTCTTTCTCAAGTAAACTGTGTGTGTAAGTGAGTAAACACAGTCTTGTCTGAACAGCATTCTTTAGGTTCAGCATTCTCTAGCTTTTTGTGTCTGATCATTCTGCATCAGCGTGTTGGAGAGTGGGTTTAGCGCCACTGGCTGTTTGATTTGTAGAACATGTTAATTGCAGAAAAAAAAAATAACAATTTGGATGTGCCGAGCCCCGACCCATTAATGTGAGGATTCATCATGCCTGTCAGACCACCAGCTATCCACATCTAGTGTTTTTGATGATGGCATGCATAGACTGTAAATAGCCTGTGGTGTTTAGGTGATGACATGCTGAAGTCTAGCTGTGCCAGTACCTTAATTAGGAATGCCACATGCCCATCAGTACAATGGGGCAGTGTGGAGCCCTGCAGCCTGGGAGGAAAGGGGCCAAGGGTACATCAGGGGTGGGAGGATACAGACATGTCACTGTGCTTAAGGGTGCCACCATTGTCTAATGTGTGAGTGACAGAGACCAGACAAGATGACAGAAGTAGTTTGTGTGTGAGTGTTGGCGGGGGGGTTGATAGTACATATGCAAGTGTCTATTTTCATGCAAAAAAAATATGTCATAGAAATCAAACAATATAAATAATATAGGAGCTTTAATTGTCATCTGGCATTCTTCTGATATAGAGGCTGTTCTAAACGGTAAGCTACATTATTATAAAATATCTTCCTTTTGAGAAATGTTAAGACCCTGGTTGTAAAGGCAATCACATAAGACTTCCACACCAATATTTGTTAAAAATACATTGATTTTGCTACATTTAGGCTTCTCATCCACTGTAGAATGCCATTTTCAGAAACAGACACTTTCAAAAACGCTCTCAATAAACTAATATTTAAAAAAAAAAACAATGGTTTTAGTAAGCTGAAAACAGATAGAGGCAAGGAAGTAGATGTTTGAGAGAGACAGACACAAAGAACAAGAGGGTGAGTGGGGTGGGGACACACTCTCATGACATTGTACAGAGTTTATTTTGGCTGGTGCTGATTAGCTGATACAGAGGTGCTGCAGACACACCACTCTCACTGACTGGGTCTCTGCAGACAAAGTGCTCTCTACAGAGTCACGGTTAGACAACACAAGAGCAATGACATAAGCCTGGCTCTGCTAAGACACACTGTTCGCACAAATATACTTGATAATGCCTCCTTTAATACTGACCTACACCCCCTTCACATACTGATTAGAGATTTAGGGATGCAGACATTGTGCACATTGAGTTTAAACCATGCAGTCTGGATGTAACTTGTGTTGTGGATTCAACTTGTGCCCATGTGTTTACAAGCACACCTGAATGTGTTTAGTGACAATTTACTGTGCCACTATTATTAGAATGGCTTGAAACTGTATTGTAATTAAGGCTGTTGATTTAACATGTTAATTCAGTGTGATCAATTCTATATACATTTAAAAATATATATTTTTCTTTTACTTAATTAATCATGTCCCCAGACCGTAATTACAAATATTTCTACCATTGAAAGAATTCAAGCTTAAAGTTTTCAGCAGGGGAAGTAAGTGAAACTCAAGCTGTATAGGTAACACACAAAAACTAATCACACTCAGGCTTGCATGACACCAGTGACAGCACAAGATGAGGACACGTTTGTATATTCAAACATAGCTGGACGGAGCACTAATCTGAATGCAGGGATCTCGAGATGTGTTTTTCACATTTTCAAACTATGTTTAACTTTAATGACTTTTAAATAACACTGTGATTATGACACAAAGCAATCAAGGTGAGACACTCCAAAAGTGTTCGTCTGACGCATATGTCAATTGAAGTGTTCTTACAATCCCAAATCCAAAAAAGTTGGGATAGTATGAAAAATGCTAATAAAAACAAAAAGGAGTGATTCGTAAATTATATTCACCTTTTCTTTACTGAAAGCACTACAACTACACATATGATGTTTTACCTTGTGAATTTCATTGTTTGTTTGTTTTTTCAAATGTACAGTAATTTAAAATCAGTTGATTGCAATGTGCTTCAAAAAAGTTGAAACAGGGGCCATTTAAGACTAATACAAATTTGACAAGTTGAAATAACAAGGCAATGTGAAACAGGAGATGTTAAGCAGGTGAGGAAATTGTGTCATAGTACTGTATACTGTATAAGGAGCCTTCAAAAACAGCCTAGTTCTTCAAGAGCAGGGATCATTCAACTTGTCAATTTGCCAAGAGATGCTTCAGCAAATAATCCAGCACTTTGAGAACAATGAACCACAAACACAAATAGGAAAGATTTTGGGCATTTCCCCCTCTACAGTGCACAATAGAGTTAAAAATGTAAAGAAATCTGGTCAGATCTTAGTGCGGATAGGGCAAGACGAAAACCACTTCTGAAAGTGTGTGATCTCTGATCCCTATTTTCGCCCAAAGAGACTGATGCTTGCTCTATGTTTTTTTGTTTTTTGCTCCATTCCCTTTACACTCAAGAGACTGTTGTGCATGAAAATCCCAGGAATTCAGCAGTTACAGAAATACTCAAGCCAGCCCGTCTGGCACCAACAATCATGCCACGGTCCAAATCACTGAGATCACATTTTTCCCAATTCTGATGGTTGATGTGAACATTAACTGAAGCTCCTGACCCGTATCTGTATGATTTTATACATTACACTGCGTGTATATTGCTGATTAGAGAATCGCATGAATAAGTAGATGTACCGGTGTTCCTAATAAAGTGGCCAGTGAGTGTATTGCCTTCAAAAGGCACTTTTTGCATATTTTTTTTTTCACTGCTACAATAATTTAATGAATTTAATTAACTGAATAATTATATTTATAATTTCAATTCAGGGTTAGGATGGTTACTGTGACAGGGCGGAGGGCTGGGCTGGGTTGTGATTATAAACACCCGGTCCCTTATCGGGCTAATTGAGCCTCCGAGAGGGATAAAGGCTGATTGCAGACGGTGGTGCGAGAGAGAGAGATCGTTTACGGACATGTCCGTCATGTGTGTGTTTGTGCTTTTTGTTTAAGTTTATCATTAAAATATTATTTATATTGTCAAGTCGGTTCTCGGATATGCTGTAGCTTGGTCCCCGGCCACTCCTCCACCTTCTAACGGATGACAGCCGCGCCTCCCCGGGTAGGGGGGGTGGACTCCTCCGCCCCTGGCAGCGGCCCAGGCAGTCAGTTAGGAGCCCCTTCTCCCCTCGCGGTCGGCAGCCGTTCCTCCGTTTCCAGGCGGCTTCCGCGGCTGCTCCATTGGGGTAGTAGCGAGAACTATACTACGGCGTATCCCTCCTCATTCCCGGGTTTTGACACCAGCGTTAAGGGATTTAGACGGGCAAGGAGGAGGCAAGAACCGACTTGACAATATAAATAATATTTTAATGATAAACTTAAACAAAAAGCACAAACACACACATGACGGACATGTCCGTAAACTATCTCTCTCTCTCATATCACCATCCGCAATCGGCCTTTATCCCTCTCCGAGGCTCAATTAGCCCGATAAGGGACCGGGTGTGTATAATCACGACCCGGCCCCGCCCTCTGCCCTGTCATATTTACTTTAAAAAAAAATTCCACTACAGATTACAGAATACATGCTGTAAAATGTAATTTGTTAAATATTCTGTTAGATTACTAAGTAAGGAAATCTGAATCATTTGGATTACTTCAGCACAGGCAGATTTTTCTCACTTGTTTTGACTAGTTAATAACAAGTGGGAAAAAAAATCTACCAGTAAAGTAAGACTAAATACACTTATATAAAATGTGAATTTTGTATTTTAAAATAAAATAAATGTATGTATTTTTTAATTATGTCATATCCACCTTTTCACACATAATAGGGTAAAAGCGCCCTCTGTCTGGTTGTATGAATGTAACACTTCATAAAAAAAGTGTTTTGCCACTATTCAAACATTCCTCTGATCATTTATACAGATAAATACTTTCCAACTGAATAGACAATATTAAATAAAACAAATGACAATAACATGCAAAGTAATCTCTTTAGTAATAAAAAATACTTTTGGAATGTAACTGTATTCTGATTACCAACAATTTAAATTGTAACTGTAGTGGAATACAGTTACTCTTTTTTTGTATTTAAATATGTAATCCTATTACATGTATTTCATTACTCAACAGCCCTGTATATATTTATAATTATTTAAATGTAAAAATAATTGTTTATTCGTATTAAATAGAATTATTTGTCATGTATTTAATTAGATTTTAAAAAATCTAATAGATTGACAGCCCAAATTGTAATACATTTATAATGTCACAGTTCTAAGACGTTATAATTAGGGTATCCCAACTTGATTTGAATCTGATTCACAATCTTTTCAATTTGATTTACATATGGATATGATTTGATTAGATTCTGATTCATTGGGTATTTTTCAGTTATAATGTAAAGAAATTGTCTCTCAGCTAAAGGTGTTTAATTATACAAGGATCCTTCTATCTTGATACATTAAGAAAATATTAATAAAAAAATTGACTACAGGACCCAAACTATGCCATTCAGTTGCTATTTATTTAACAGATATAATATCCAACACAACCAAAACTGAAGTAATTTGATAAAAGATCAGTAAAATAAAAGAAAAAGATAAATCTTGGGATTCCATTTCACCTCTGGCATCTTCTTGTCCGTGTTATTCATTATTTTGTCACATGACAGCCTTATGGGCATCACATGACAAATTAACGTAGGACTCGGAACAAAAGAGTTGAAAGGTGAACTAATAATTTCTGTTTCCTATACAGCGCCTATGCAGTTTTCACTTAAAAAACTAACAGAGGTTGCACAATGCACATGCACTGCCAACACAAAATGAACGAATAACTCTCTGAGAATACTCGTTCTTCTGAGTCACAAAAGATTTGTTAAAAATGAAATAATCATTCATGAACAACCCATCACTACTCAGAAGCACATTGACGGCTGATGGGGTCAGACACATTTTTCTTTGTTCTTCCCACAGGAATGCTGGTAATATCCAATTAACCAATACTGATGATTTCGTTGGTGAAATTCACGAGTTGAAACCACAGTATTCATCATAATGATTTGATGATGTGTTGCAGTGTTTGACCTATTTTTAATGTTTAAGCCTTAATTGGCTGTAGCTCATTAGTATTCTCTGTTCGGAGTGCACAGAGTGAATGGGAGAGACACGTGTGCTAAATAACTTTCTGAAAATTTTCTATGTCTCTACACAGTAAAAACAGAAGTGTTAATTTAACTCCTATAGAGTTGAATTTGACTCTGTTTCAGATAACATTTGGTCCCACTCGAAATCAGTGTAAAATTTACTCTTTGGTCAGCGTCAAGTTTTTAGAGTTAATTATACTCAATATTGTGTAAAAAATAACAATGAAATGTGTAAAAGTATTTAACACTGTAGTTTAATCACACTGTTAAGAGTAATATGATTACACTGTATAGAGTTAATTTAACTACAATTTTACTTTAAAAAAAATGACACTAAGTGTAATATTTACTTTTAATTTCTCTACAGTGTTTTAAAAAAAATAAGAATCATAAGATGCAGCGTTACTGAATTATAGAACTATCAACTACTATCAAATGAAAACAAGCACAATAACATTAGATCACAGCACTCACAATTTATTGTAAAAAAACGCATTTCAATGTCAGTGAATTTACATTGCAAACCCTTTGCCTTGTCTCTGACAGAAACATGTATAACATCATAAAAATGTTTACCAGAGAAAGCAATATGGCACGACAAGGAGAGTTGTGTCATTCCCTCCATATGACATTTGTAGGTCAAAAGGCCTAGGGTAGTGCAGGTTGTCGACATGAAAAAAAACAAAATCCTGCTTTGATCTGATCACCTCATATGCATGGAAATGTTCTTGAAAAGTTACTGTAACTAAAGGCACTGTGAGTAGCAACAGTTTTTCACACATTATCAGAACTGACTCAATCTGATAAAACACGGGCACTTCAGATTCAACTTTGCCACAGATAACCAAGTATGGGCGATAAACAAACCCATTATGTTTAGCCCAATTAACCTTCATAACCTGAATGCTACTGGGCACTTGCATTGCCATAGCAATTACAGAACCTCCTTTTACCATATTTAAAGACACCATTTTTCCAGGACCAATGTCTAACCGACTAAAAGTTGTTGAACTTCGCCAACTATATGCCGTATGATTTTGATGCTTTTTTGCCAGCGTTTTGGTAATATTTTTAAACGATTTAGCTGTTTTTTGAAAAAATTATGCTTGCTTAATTGGATAAGAAAATGGTGCGTTGGTAAAAGGTTTTTCTGAGGATACAACTTCTTAAACAGTGTGTGGTGATCCACAATTAAATGTTTTAAATATATACATAAACCTTGAGATAACATGGGCGAGAATATAATGTTCATTATTTGAAGTAGTAAAAGAAGCAGGTCCCAGTGTTGGTCAGTAGAAGTTACCAAATCTCCAAAGATAAGAGGAACATTCCTAAGTAAGCAGCTTTCCCGGCCTCTTTCTACCTTGTGCAGATGGTGGTAGCAATGTAGCAGCAGCAAGATGGCAGACATGTCACTGTCCCAGCCTACAAATTAGTAAATAAAACCTGGTTAACATTATGCCATAGCATAGCATTCAAATTGACAACTTGCACCATTACGAAAATGTACACTACACACCTACATAACCCACAATAAAAAGTAAAACAGTTCCATTCACCATTCTCAACTTCAGCAGCTGACTCAGCATTGCGCATCAAATCCAAGAGTTCTGTGGTGGATACAAGTCCTTTCCTTTATTACTTTTGCTTTGAAAGTGGTTGGCCACTTCTCCAAGAATTTGTTGGCCGTGGCCTCACCAAACAGAAGTCTGAAATCTTGTTCTATCTGCAATGTAACACACATAGACAGAAGTGATGAGTGATACCTAATGCTATATTGGATATTTTGGTGATGCAGTGAATTAAGATGTCATACCAGTCCTGGTGTGTCCAGAAATCTTGGGAAGACCAAGAAGACATCTGATGATTTGGCTTCATCGTTGACCATTGCTTGCCGATATATGAAGGTCATTTTCATCTTCTCACGGACAGTCTTTTCATCAGCAGAGTGTCTCAAAACAGCAATAGCTGCTTCCACATCCTCATCAGATGGCACTCTGTCATAGGTGAAGGGCTGACGACGACGGCCTGGCCCACCAACTTAAGACAAAATACAATGTTAAGAACTCATTTCTGTACAATTGACAGGTCACCATTATATTCACATGTCACTGATCAGTAAACATACCTTTAGGAGATTTGCTGACTGAGGCACCTCTTTCCTCTGCTGTTTTTCTTTGTATAGTCTTCAATCGCCATGCAAGGTATCCCGAACCACTCTCCGGATCGTAGTAATGTTCCTATGTGATTATAAATAAATTATAAAGAAGTACTATTAACATTTCAAAGAGTGAATATGTGCATAATGTTGCAATAACCCATTTACTTACATATCCATGTTGTGAGTATGGGTCTTCTAGATAGGGAAACAAAGCTACTATCCCCTGTGCATACATCACTCTGACACTTTTGGGGGGGGATGTCCTAGCATATGAATTCAAAGTTAACATCACACTAAATTGACATTGCACAACACAATTTACATTATTAATAACTGTAAATTAATAACAATGTTTCTTTACAGCCCATATATATGCTTAATGCTTACCCATGTGTTTCTGTCATCTCAGCAGCAAGTATGTTAATCATCTGTCTTCTGGTGGCATCTGTCAGAGATTTGGTTTTTCCATACTCTTGCATAATGCGTTCACCTCCAGGCTTTGATGTTAGGATTTTTTCAATCAACTATAGGTGCAATAAAATGTGCTTTCCATTATTGTAAAAGCATATGTAATGCTGAAAAAAATAGTTATCTAAAGAACACTTACCATGGTGAAACAACATTCAGATTGGACTTAACAGCAATTTCCACCACTTACCGCTTTTGCCTCGTAGTTTATGTGGCATGGCCTTTTAGGCTGGCTTCCTTCGTCAGCGGCTACTTCTTCAACAGGGTCACACATCATGAAATTCAGGATGATGGTGTCATCAGGTGTACCCGAGCATGATGATGATTGAGAGGCACCTGTTCATTATGAAATTTGTACAAAACATAGAAACATATTACAAGAAACAATATATGTTCTCATTCCGGCCTTTAAACTAAACAAACTAATTTGTGAATTGTCTGAATGAATACCAAGTCCTCCATTGCCCAGCATGATTTTGAAAGTTCCAGGTGACTCCTTCACTATTTCTTCAAAAACCTCTGTGTCAACTTCTGTGTCTGACTGGTCATACACCTTAATGTCTGGCTGCCTGCTTTCTGGTATGTTGAATTTTAGACACGCTGTTTAAAAAAAATTAAATAAAAAAAACATGCACTCCCTTCTCACAAGAATCAAAGGTCATATTTAAGTTTGCCTCATCTATTCACAAAATGATGAAAGACAAGTATCTGCACCCAATTTTAAGTAACTGAAAATATAAAGCGGCAAAACAGAAATTATTATTGACCTAACTAGGTATCATAACATAATAGGTTAATGCTGTATTATTTTGTCATTGGGTGATGTATATTGGTTTAACCTACTGTACCCACCTTCTTTCAAGAAAGCATCGAATGTCAGCTCAGACAGCTTGACGTATTTCTGCTCTTTCCCGAATTGAACACGCAACAGCATTTTGCCCCTGTTAACAAAGAAAATATATATTCAAAAATCCTCAGTAGTGGCAATGCACTATGCATTACTTAGATGTTACACTGCAATTACAAAGGGCGGCTGAAGAAGACAAAGTTGTGCTGGTTGAATATATATATAAATAGCTCATTAGCCATTTTAGTTCGAAGAGTAAAGTAACCCGTTAAAATGGTTAAGCCATGTTAAACAAATACGTCATGCAATCAGTGATCTAAGTTATCGTTTTATAAGACCAACATTAACTATCAGAAGCATGCTAACATTACCGTATAAAAAATCCAGATTAACGTTGCCTGGGAAGCTAAAAAAATACGTTAGCTAAAAATACCTATTAACTGTATTAAATCTTTTGTTGTTATAGCGACCGAGCTAAAGTTATTTTACGCATAAATCATTCTGACCAACTTCATTCGTGAAAATATTGCAACACATAAAGAAACACAGTTACCGATACGGATTGCTATCTGGTTACTTGTAATATGACCTCAACTAATATCAGCACAACTCTAAAATTATGTAAAGTTAAAAAATACCGTTTTGGTGTTGAAAACACAGGGATGTTACTTACCTAGCAATATCAGTGGCCTCCATCGAGATCTTCCTCCACCGACGTACGTGCCAAACTTCAGCACAGCAGTGTGGCGGGTATTCATCACTGCTGTAGAGTTAATTGTCACTGCGTTTCTACAGATTTTTACACTCACTTTTAACTCCACTGATTGAGCAACTTTACTCTCCAAAATGTTGAAAATACTCTATCTGGGTTAAAATAACTTTACTCTGAAATATTAACACCCCATTTTTTACTGTGTACAGGTGTGCTTTACACTCCATTTGAGTTGTATACATTTAAAAAAAAAAGTTCAATAAAGATCACTTTGAATTAATTGAAGGATTCTCCCTCCGACCCTCCACCAGCAGATGAAGTGGTCTGTCTACCACCTCCAAATGTGGCACGAGTCTCCTTACCTTTGGGTTGCCCATCTCAGGGGCACTTAGAAGCCTTCCTAGGTCGTGGGTCATGAGACGGGGGCATGAGGACCTGATCATTAGGTTCCTTAGAGTCGCATTGAGGTTGAATCCTGCCTTTTCCACACCATTACCTCCCTTCAGGCAGGGTGTGGTCTCCACTGTGCCTTTTTCCAAGGACACCTACTCTGACGTGAATACGTCAGATGGGGGTGGGGGGGGGGGTGTAATTCAGACTTGTCCACAATGGGAACAGGTTGTACCAGCTGGTTCGACCTTACACGGGGCATTGGGAAGGTTACAATGGGGACGGTGCACTTGTTACTTGGCACGCAGTGGCCTGCCTGCACATGCCAATCCAAGTAACAAAGTTCAGTTGTTGTGGCATTTCATATATGGACACCTAGTGTCTCTGCATCGACACAATGTCGAGTGAGTGACAGATAGGGAACGTCTAGGTTAATGTTGTAACCACCTTTCCCTGATGGAGGGAACGAGACGTTGTGTCCCTCCTGCCACAACACTGAAATATCCGTTGTGATTGCTGGGACTCTTGTCCTCAGCACAAAACCTGAATTAGTGGTTCAACGCCAGCTCCTTTCCACTTGCCAATTTTCATTGGCCTTTTGTCAAAGATCAGAGGTGTTTGGGGTTCCCAAGAGTGACCCCTATTGTCTCTACATCGACACAACGTCTTGTTTCCTCCATAGGGGAATGGGGGTTACAACAGTAACCTAGACGTTATAATGTGTATGTTTTAATGTATCAAATTTTTTGAAGTAGTGATAATGAATATGTGGGCATTATAATATTTTCAAATATTTCATAACCAGGCCAAAATAATTATCTGAACACATTTTATTGCCTTTTCTGCACTTATTTGTACAGGAAATCTGCAAGATTCTTTGGAATGGATTTAAATGCAACTGAGATTACTACACTTGTCAAGTATAGTCAAGTATTAAATAAAAAATAAAGTGGCAGAGTATGTGTAAAACTGAATGACGGGTGTTTCAATTCTGCAGCTTTCATTTGGTTCTGACTATAACTATAGTGATAATTATTCATGTAAAGATATAACTGGTTACAATATGTCTTTGAAGTCATTAATTACTTTATGATATATTAGACTATATATAATGGCTTGTACATGTTTTAATAATGCTGCAAAAATAAGCACACGTTGTTAAGGTAATATACACTTTGTCCATATTAAATAACTTTATACTGTATGTCTGAAAACAATGTGAGCAAGTCCCAGTGAGTCTTTGGAGTATGTTTCCTCTCAGCAAGCTTGAGGTTATGGCTGCTTTTAGTTAACAATGCACTTAATGCAGAGTTAAGTGCACAAGCTGTTTGCTCTCGCAAAGCCTGTCCTTTCGTTATTACATTAAATGTGCACCAATACAACTTCCTCAGCGCATCTGAGTTAACTACTTCCGACTGCCCCATGTGTGCCACCACTGGCAGAAATCTACTTTCCATTCATTGCCCTGTAAAAAGAGAAGTGAGCTTGTCCTGTACTAGGTGATTAAATCTTACACTAATCAAAAACCCCTCAGGAGGGACGGAGTGCCGTAGCATCACAAAGACTGAGTTTATATGGGGAACGGGATCAATCTTTGTAGCGTGCAGCCATGCAGAATTGTAAATAGAAAAACGTTGTTTCTGTTTTTGGAACTTAAACTTTACTACACACTCAAAGTTTCAGTATTTGGCCTGTCAGGATTCTGGCCTTAACCTGGCTTAGAGTTCATAAAGTTTTATAGGCAATGTAGTTGAAAGGGATTATTCAAGAAATTTTAGATAAGCTGTACTGTACACAGAATTGACCGACTTGTCTTGAAAGGGACTTTATTATTGATGAATAACATTCAAAATAATTTTTTAGATAGTTTTGGAACTCTTTTAGAAATTAGAATATATTTCATGACATATATTCCACAGATATGAAAGCTGGTACAGCAATTCACTAAATCCAGACTGCTTGGAGAGAGAGAGAGAGTCCTCAATAACAGGCTAGAAAAGTGGAGTCAGCAGACCCTAGGTGCTCAGTCCCCTGCCCTTGAGCCAACAGAAAGCACCAGAAAAGCACCAAGATTAACAGTGACTCATCGTGTTCTCCCACACGGTACTTGCCCTAGGTGTAGTGTAAATTAAACCCTTCAAAAAATTAAAGAGAGGCTTGTTCAGAGTGCTCTCAATGATGACTGAACTGGCCAAAAGTGTGCAAATCTGTTTGAACTGTGGGGGTTTTAGGCAGTCACTTGAAAGTCACAAAAGGAGAAAGACCTAATAGCCCTCTCTAAACACAAAGAGCTGGGTGACACTAACAGGTACTGTTTAAGTGACACTTTACAATCTATTGGCACGTTTCCACTGTACGTTACGGTTCAGCTCATCTCAACTCTGTTCGCTTTACGTTTCTGAGCTTGCATTTCCACTGCAGTTTAGTGCAATGTGGGTGGGATTATAGGCTGATCGTCATAGTTGCGCCGCCTCTACTGCCGTGGCATCATCTTAAACATGACACATACTGACCAAAACAATAACACAAACGCTAGCTGTTAGCTACTAGCTCATTGTGCTGCATAAAGCAGTTGTTGCATGGTGATTTTACACAAGTGTAACAGTTAAATTGGCCTGGTTGTTTTAGAAGCAAGCTTCCAGTAGCTGGACAACTAAATAAAATGACAATTTCAAGCAAAGTATAGAGTTAACATAAAAAAACATACCATGTCCAGGACACTCTCCCTCCCATTGCTCACCAGTTTATATAGCGTCCATTTGGTCGAACCACTTTCACTTTTCCTTGATGGTTCTGTAGTCAATTTAATGATTTTATTTTTTTTTTACTTTTCCCTACACTGTTGGTAGGTCCGATGGTAGCCGTGTGCGGCCAACAGCTGAGACACTTCCTGAGATACTTTTTTGCACCTCGTTTATTGACCACGGTGTGGTTTTGTGCACAGCCATTTCTTTTTTCACAATTCAAAAGTTGCATGAACAAATTATACTGTTATCGCTGTTGCTAACTTTAAAACTAGTGCGTTGATGTTGTGTGTCGGAAATCCAGTGATGCTGGTAGTGACGAGTCTCCCTGACCAATCAGTGATCTGCAGGATTTTGACATCACATTTAGTAATGGCTCGGCTCGCATGGAACCTTGACCCTAGGTGGTACTAAAAAAGTATCAGGTGCCAGGTACTATCCACAGTGGAAAACCCCCAAATAGAGAATAGAGTCGAGTTGAGCCCAAAGCTAGTCCTGTATGTAATGCAATGTGGTATCTGAATATTCCTAGTCTAATCTTTAGATGGCACTCCATAGAAAGCCTATGGCCCATTCACTTACTATCTGATACATATTGCTCACAAAAATTGATTGCCAATTATTATCAACGCAATCTCCAGGTTGTGAGGATGGTAGCGTCTAGGTTACGTATGTAACCTCCGTTCCCTGATGGAGGGAGCGAGACGTTGTGTCGAAGAAGCGACTCTAGGGGTCTCTCTTGAGCGCAGAATATGCCTCTGATCTATGAAAAAGGCCAATGAGAAGTTGGCAGACAGTATTTGCATACCCCGCCCCTGGACATACTGGTATAAAGGCTGGAAATATGTCTAGTTCATTCAGGATTTTTGAAGGAGTGATGAATACATCACATGCAGACTTTAACATGGCCATGTCCGGTTGCAGAGAGTGAGCGCGTGGAACATCAAGGACGCTGAACTCTTAAAACAATTAAAGATTCCAAAGTTTCCTCTCGATTAAGAACTATTGATGTAAAGGAAAACCAGTCCAGTAAAGACGAGGAAAAGATCACTGGATGCCGAGGAAAAAAGCACCGCAGGTTATCTCCTACCCTATTGTTTCCTCACCTGTTCCAGCTGGGAGAGGATCAGCTGAGAGGGAAATGGAAAGCGACGCTGCGCAGGTGAATAAAGCTGAATTAGCTGCCTTGATCCGTGCAATAATAAAGGAAGAAATAAACGAGGCAATGAATAATTTACAACCGCAGTTTGATGTACTAAAACTCGGACTGAAAGATTGTAAAGACAAACTCGTGGATGTGGAGTCGGGCTTGTCCGGCATGCACGACAGAATGGATGAAGCGGAGCGTGTGTGTAAAGCTCTCCAGAAAGAAAACAAAGAACTGAGAGATAAAACTGAAAAGTTGGAGAGTCACAGCCGAAGATTTAACCTCCGAGTATTTGGACTCGACAAGGATATGGAAAAAGGAAAACCCACTGAATTCATGGAGTCCCTCTTTAATGAGGTATTTAAAGATAAACTGCTTTATACACCTGAAGTGGAAATTGCGCACAGTGTGGGGCCTGTTACAAAACATGGTTCGAGACCGATGATTGTCAGAATGCAGAGGTATGCGACGAAAGAGGCTATTTTACAAATAGCAAAGCAAGAAAAAGTCCTACATTTCAAAGGGATGAATGTCAAAATTTTTCCGGATTTAACAGCAGAAGTGTCCAAGAGAAGAGCGCAGTTTAAAGATCTGAGAATGAAATTACATCAGGCAGGAATAAAACACGGTTTGATTTATCCGGCGACACTGATTATAACATTTAATGGAGGCACAAAATACTTCCAAGATCAGAAATCGGGAGACATCTACTACAATCAAGTGATTGGACCAACGCTGTCTGGCAATTAAGTAGTAGGCTATAATGATTGGACTTTGCATCAGAAACAAGTGCATCGAATGCAGGTATGATGAATTTAACTTAATTGAGAATTGTCTGACATACATCACGAGGAGTTGGGATTTGATATATGGACATAAATTTGAGGATATAACTGATTCCATAGTATTATCTATTATATATTAAATTGATTTATCTATTATTGAATGATGAAATTCAGGAATTTGAGGAACAATTATTAAATATAAAGATAGTGGAAACTAAAATACAGTTGTGTCCTTTCATTAAGGACTGTTAATGTTTTGCCTAATTTGTTAGTATTAAGTGTCAGATAAAATATTCTACAACTTATAGTAAGAAATTACTCATTGTATGTATTAATTAGGCTGAGAACTATGTTATGGAAGTAGAAGTCAAGAGGAGTTCAGCTCACTTATTGCAACCTTGACAATTAGAGTGGCAATACAAAATTGTCTGTCTGAATCTATGTGTATGAATGTATATATGTGGTTTAATTTAGTCGTTTTTTGTAAATTGTTTTGCTCCGATATAGAATCTAACAGTAGGCCTATGAATCCAAAGAAATATGATCTTTAATATGTTACATAAATTACCAAAGAAAGGTCTTAAAATTGCCCATATTAATATATGCATTCTTAGAAATAAATTGAGTGATTTAACAGATATATTGCAACCAAATAATTTGCATATATTGGCAGTGTCTGAAACTCATGTAGACTCTACATTCGATGATGCAACTTTAATGATTGATGGATACAGCATTTTTAGGAATGATAGGAATATATATGGAGGAGGAGTTGCTATCTATATTCAACATCAAATACCTGTTCATGTGATGCCAGATTTAATGTATTCTGGTATTGAAGTAATTTGGTTAAAAGTTAGTCTGAAACATCTAAAACCAATACTTATAGGGTGCTGTTACAGACCTCCAAATGCGAATAGTGAATATTTGGACAAAATATGTGATATGTTAGATCATGCTAGTAGTATGAATCTGGAAACCTACTTAATGGGTGATTTAAACATAGATTGGAATTCTTCTGACTGTCCTAGGAAATATGTATAACCGACTAGAATATGTATAAAGAAGGATGGCACTCGATCAGCTTCCTGTATTGACCACATGTTTATAAATAGACTACAAGTTTGCTCAAATTGCTTATCAGTGCCAGTTGGTTTTAGTGACCACAATCTTATTGCAATTGTAAGGAAAACAAAAGTTCCTAAATCGGGTCCAAAAGTAATAATGAAAAGGTCATTTAGAAGATTTAATCCTTTACAATATGTAGATGATGTCAGAAATACAAACTGGTCAGAGGTAATTCTACAAAAGGATCCAGAGAAGGCATTTCAGCTTTTTGATCAAACTTTAATGAGAATTGTAGAAAACCATGCACCAATAAAAAAGTTTACTGTTCGAAATGTTAACACCCCGTGGTTGGATCAAGAATTAAAAGATCTTATGAAAGAGAGAGATCTAGCTAAACAAGCAGCAATTATATCTAAATTCAAATCGGACTGGCAAATATATTGTAAACTTAGAAATTTTGTAACCAAGGTAAATAAGAAGAAAAAGAAATTGTACTATACTAAGAAAATTATAGAAATTAACCATGACAGTAAACAATTATGGAATACACTGAATAATATATTAAGAGGAAATAATAAATCAACTCCAGCTTATTTAGAACATGAAGGTGAATTTATTACTAAACCGAGTGATATAGCTAATTGTCTTAATGATTATTTCATAAAGCAAATAAAATAAATAAACTTAAAAATACTACACGGCTATATAAGACAGATTTATCAAATACACTAATAAATAAGATGATGGAAGGTAAAACATGTAGGTTTAAATTCAAGAGTGTCAGTGGTTCTAAAGTGGAATTACTTCTGATGAATTGTAAAAACAAATCACCTGGTGTTGACTACCTTGAACATAAGTTGCTTAAACCAATAGTTGCAATCATTGCTCCTATTATTGCTCATATAATTAATTTGTGTTTTATGGATAATATATGTTTGCAAGAATGGAAAATATGTAAAGTGTGCCAATACCTAAAAATAAGAAAATGCCTTTCTCTGGGTCAAACAGTAGACCAATAAGTTTATTACCAATTCTTGGTAAAATAATGGAAAGAATTGTTTATGAACAGATTCAGTCTTATTTTAATGAATAATGATTTGATTACAAATTTCCAGCATGCATATAGAGGAAAACACTCAACAGCCACTGCCCTGACTCAGATGGTTGATGACTGGTTCAAGGATATGGAGGAGAGGAAAATAATAGGTGTTGTAATGCTTGATTTCACAGCAGCATTTGATATAATTGACCACGACTTACTGTTAAAAAAAACTGGAATATTATGGTTTTTCACGAACCGCATTATTATGGATGAAAAGTTATTTGTCAGATAGAAGACAACTAGTTTATTTTAATGGAAGTTTTTCAAAGGTAAGGGTTGTGGAACAAGACGTGCCTCAAGGAAGTTGTCTTGGGCCGCTCCTCTACACAATCTTTACCAATGATCTTCCATCTGTTTTAGATAAGGCAAGCATTTCAATGTTTGCTGATGATTCCACTATATATTTAGCAGCAACTGATATTGGTGATTTAAATACAAAACTACAAAAAGAGCTACAGTTAGTGGTGGACTGGATAAGGAGTAACAAACTGGTTCTCAATGTATCTAAAACTACCTGTTTAGTGGTTGGAACTTTTCTTTACTTTCCAAACCGAAACTTGAACTCAGCATAGAGCAAAATTTTGTTGAGCAAAGAGAAGAGGCTAAACTTTTGGGAGTGATGATTGATAATAGATTGTGTTGGGACAGACATGTTCAGAAATTGTTAACTAAAATGGGTAATACTTTGTCTGTTATTAAAAGGTGTGCAAAACATTTTACACCACAGATCATTAAACAAGTACTTCATGCTTTGTTTTTTTCACACCTTGATTATTGCTCTGTGTTTTGGTCAAATACTTCATCAATTAATATTAAAAAACTACAAGTGATTCAGAATAAAGCTGCACGTATGGCTCTCTCATGTGGGTTTAGATCAAATGTTGACAAAATGCATGAAAGCCTTTCATGGTTAAAAGTTAAAAATAGATTGGTGTATTCACTAATGGTATTTTTATATAATGTTACAACGAACAAAACACCTTTCACTTTATATACAAAACTATCCTTTAGTATTGATACACATCATTATCCAACGAGGCATGCAGTAGGAGGTAGTTTTATTTTACCGAGAGTGAAAACCAAATCAATTCAACGTTCAGTTATGTACAGCAATGTGTGAATGGAATTCGCTCCCAAATACTATCAAACAACAAAACACTCTGTATGGTTTCAAAACTTCACTTAAGAAAAATTACCTTCAAAGAAACTTAGATAGTTAATATTATTTTAATTTAAGGAGATACTGTTGTAGGGTTCTTAGTTAGGTTATTTTTGATATAGATCTATTCGGAGTAGCAACATTTTATTTTAATTATGTGTTATTTTTTTTATTATTTTGGTGATCAATGGCGTTAATTGTACAATATGTATTTTAAATGTTGTGTAATATCCTGTGTGTATAGTGTGTAATGTGATGTAATAAATTGTATTGTCACATGGAAGATTGTAGGAGCCCAGGAAGAATAGCTTTTAGCTTATGCTGAAGCTAATGGGGATCCAAATAAAACAAACAAACATGGGTTTTTAGGTGACATGTGGAAAGTGGCGCGGTGGTAGATCCCACCTCTCCGGAGGGGGAGTTGCTACAAACACGGCGACCAGAGGGCAGTTGGAACTGCCCAAGGGAGATGCAGGTCCGCTCGTAAGGGGGCTGTACCATGGAAAATACACACGGGGGAGCCCATGTAGGAGTCCTGAGCTGTGGAGCACCTATTCCAGTACAGGGTAGATTAAGTACCCGCAGTGGATTGGGTCGGCGAGTTCCTCAGCTGAACTGCGGACCCAAAGGTCTAGGGAGGAGTCATCTAAGGCAGGGGTTTTCAAACTTTTTTGTGTCAAGGACCCCCAAATTTGATGATCCCCATGCGAAGGACCCCCTGTGTGATAAAACTATTAAACATATTATGTAGATTTATTATTAGGTTTGCTAAATTAAATAATTGGCATTTATATTGTACTGAATCCAAAATAATTTGCTAAAATATTAACTGAAAAATAATTCATTTTTATTAAGTTGACCGTGTATCTTTCTTGTGCTGGAGTAATTTAAAATGTATAAACCCAAATAGAAACAGTAAATGAAAAAAACAATTATTAAAAAATTATAATTGTAATTAATATGAAATTATATATATATAATTTGTGGAAAAACTCTATATAAATTAATTAGCAAAAATATTAAAACCAAAAACAAATTTCAAAGCAGCTTTACAGAGTATAGTGCATTACAAATAAGATGTATTACTATAATATATGAAATTACAGTATATACCAGTTTATAATACATATGCTATGGCTGTCAATATGAAGAAAAAAAAACTGTGTGATTAATCTAACGATTTCAGTTAGATTAATGTATGTAAATTATGTGAAATAATGTCAACATTTTAACACTTTTTTTCTCAGAAATATTTTGTGGACCCCCTAGCGGCCCCCCTGGGGGTCCCTGGACCCCAGTTTGAAAACCCCTGATCTAAGGATCCGAATGAGTGGGATCTCCTGGGAGAGAAAGCGCACACTTTTACCTTGGCAGAGGGAAAGGGCGCTAGGTGCAAGCGATCCACCCGGTCAGTCCGTCAGCGTGTACCGAGTTCTACCGGCTCGGACCTGAGAAAACACGGGACGATACTGACTCAACCCTGAGATTGGAGAATCTTGCGAAGGTATTAGGTGTTTCCCATCCTGCTGCTCTGCATATGTCTGCCAGGGAGGTGCCTCTGGCCAGTGCTCATGAGCACGCAACACTCCTTGTTGAGTGTGCTCGGACCCGCAAGGGGGGGGTCACGGCCTGGGTGTGATAGGCCAATGAAATAGCATCCACCACCCAGTGTGAAAGCCTCTGTTTGCAGACAGTGTTCCCTTTCCGCTGTCCGCCAAAGCAGACAAAGAGCTGCTCAGAACGTCTAAAGCTCTGCATGCGGTCCAATTAGGTACGCAAAGCACTTACCCCGGGGCAGTGCTTGCAGGTTCACTACTTGGTCTTTGAAGGGAATCGTAGGAACCTTGGGCACGTAGCCCGGCCGCAGTTTTAGGATCACATGAGTGTCTGCCGGACCGAACTCCAGGCAAGTGTCGCTAACAGAGAACGCTTGCAGGTTCCCGACCCTCTTGATGGAGGCGAGCGTGATCAGCAGGGCCATCTTCAGGGAGAGGGCCCTGAGTCCAACTGATTCTAGCGGCTCAAAGGGAGGTCTCTGAAGGCCTGAGAGGACCACTGAGAGATCCCAGGAGGGGAACAGGCATGGCCGGAAGGGATTTAACCTCTTGGGAACCTGATAATTAAGTCGTGCTTACCCAAAGACTTGCTGTCTACTGTGTCGTGGTGGGCCGCGATAGCAGCTACGTATACCTTCAACGTGGAAGGGGACAGCCTCCCCTCCAACCTCTCCTGCAGAAATGAGAGCACTGACCTAACTGCGCACCTCTGTGTGTCTTCAGCCTGGGAAGAACACCAATTCGTGAAAAAGCGCCACTTCAGGGCGTAAAGTTGCCTGGTAGAGGGAGCTCTGGCTTGGTTGATCATGTCTACGACAGCAGGTGGTAGATCAGCTTGATCTTCCGCGTCCCATCCAGGGGCCAGACGTGGAGGTTCCAGAGGTCTGGGTGCAGATGCCAGAGTGTGCCACGTCCCTGAGAAAGAAGGTCCTTCCTCAGGGGAATTAGCCAGGGAGGGGCTGTTGCGAGGAGTACGAGGTCCGAGAACCAAGACCAGGTGGGCCAGTAGGGAGCCACTAGGGTGACTTGTTCCTCATCCTCCCTGACCTTGCACAGAACCTGTGCAAGAAGACTCACAGGGGGAAATGCGTACTTGCGCAGCCCAGAGGGCCAGCTGTGTGCCAGTGCGTCTGCCCTGAGGGGAGCCTCTGTTTTGGCATACCAGAACGTGCAATGGGAGGTCTCTCGGGAGACAAACAGGTCTACCTGAGCCTTGCCGAACTGTTCCCAAATCGGCTGGACCGACTGGGGGTGAAGCCTCCACTCTCCACTGGGCAAGCGTTGGCGTGACAGCACATCCGCTACCACATTGAGGTTGCCCAGTAAGTGACTGGCTCCAAAGGAGGAGACAACGGCGAGTTATGACATGTGGCATAAGCGTACGGCACCTTGGCGATTTATGTACGCTACCCCGGTGGTGCTGTCTGACCTGATCAAGATGTGTTTGTCCCGAACTAACGGGAGAAACCTCTGCAGGGCAAATAATACAGTCAACAACTCTAAGCAATTGATTTGCCAGCACAGTGGGGCCCCTTTCCAACGGCCCACGGCTGCGTGCCTGTTGCACACGGTGCCCCAACCCAATTTGGAGGCATCAGTCGTGACCAGGACACCTGCTGCATAGCGACTCCTGCCCACAGAAAGCAGAAGTCTGTCCAGGGTCTGAATGTTTGGCGGCAGGCGGGGGTGACCATCACACGGTGCTGCCGCGATGCCATGCTTGTCTCGGGACTTGAGTCTGGAGCCAGTTCTGAAGCTGTCTCATATGCATCAATCCCAGCGGCGTGACTGCCGCGGAGGATGTCATATGCCCCAGGAGCCTCTGGAAATGTTTTAAAGGGACCGCTGTGCCTGGCCTGAAGGCAGCGATGTATTACAGCACTGACTGCGTGCGCTCGTTGGTGAGGTGCGCTGACTTGAGACAGAGTCTAACTCCATGCCGAGGAAAGAGGTGCTCTGAACCGGGGTGAGCTTGCTCTTTTCCCAGTTGACCTGAAGCCCCAAACGGCTGAGGTGCCTGAGCACCTGGTCCCTGTGAGCACATAGTAACTCTCGGGAGTGGCCACGATGAGCCAGTGGTCGAGGTGAGTATGAGGATGCTCCTCGGAGCAGGGCAAGGGCTGCCTCTGCGACTTTCGTAAAGATGCGAAGGGACAGGGACATGCCGAAGGGGAGGACTTTGTACTGATATGCCTGGCTGTTGAACGCAAACAGTAGGAAGGGTCAGTGTCGAGGCAGAATTGAGACGTGGAAGTACGCATCCTTCAGGTCTACCGCTGCGAACCAATCAAGATGATGAACGCAAGTTAAGATGTGTTTTTGCGTGAGCATTTTGAACGTGAGTTTGTGCAAAGCCCGGTTGAAAACTCGCAAGTCCAAGATCAGTCATATGCTGCTGACTTTCTTGGGTACTTTCTTGGGGCTGTAGAAACCCTTCATCATCTCGGTTGGAGGGACAGGCTCTATCACGTCTTTGAGTAAGAGGGTCGCGATTTCCGTGTGCAATGATTTGGCATGTTCGCCATGTACTGCGGTAAAGCGGACATCCCCGAAGGAGGGGGGGGACTCGTAACCGAGTCGAATGGTCCTGGCCAGCCAGGGTGACCGGTTGGGAAATGAAAGCCACACATCCAAACACCGCGCTAGGGGCACTAAGGGGACAAGTATCTTTGACATACCAGGCTGGGCGGAGCAGGTAATACAGCATTGGGAGATGAAGGTGCGTCCCGAGGCTCCCAACTTCCTTCAGATGGTCAGGCATTCCCTTTCTGGCCAGCATCCCTCTGTGGATGCTGCAGTGTACCCAAGCTGTACAGGGCGCAAATGCTTGCACATGTGTTACCACTCCACTATGCTTCCTTGTCATGGCTTTCACTCCATCAGTACAGATGCCCACACATTTTTTCCACAAAAGTCTATGTGATGTTACAAAGCTATCTAAGACATTAAATATGTTCTCCCCAGTTGCCCTGCCTTCAAACGTTCTGCAAAAAGTACATCTTCCATAATTGAACCTTCGTGAATGTATCAGACATTTACCAGCAATTGAGCTAAACCAGCTACATCAGTTGATTCATCAATCTGTAAAGTGTAGAATTCGTTGGATTCTATGTGAAGCAATAGTTCTTTTAAAACGTCTACTGACATATCAGTGTTGCGATGTGAAACAGTGTTGTCTGGCGATGGCGTTCTCTGTATTGTTTTTTGGATTTCTCCCCAAGCATTACATCAGCTATATCAGTCGCAGCAGGAAGAATTAAGTCCTCCACAATAGTATGGGGTTTGCCCGTCTTAGCCACTCTGTAACTCACTGTGGCACGGTGGAGGGCGGGACCGGCGCGTGATTGCGCACGCCCGGTCCCGTATCAGGCTAATTGAGCCGTCAAGAGGGATAAAGGCCACTCGCAGACGCCAATGTAAAACAGATCATTTCATCGGCAAGGAAGAGGCGAGAAACCGGCTTGTCAACATAAATAATAATTTAATAAAGAACTTAAAACAAACACATAGGACAGCAGACATGTCTGCTGATTAAGCTCTCTCTCCCGATCACTGTCTGCGAGTGGCCTTTATCCCTCTTGACGGCTCAATTAGCCTGATACGGGACCGGGCGTGCGCAATCACGTGCCGGTCCCGCCCTCCACCGTGCCACACTCACCATGTAGGATGCTTCCACACCCTTCATATTTAGGTTTTCTGATGTTGTAATAAGGGCCTTAATAATTCTGAGATGTCTTAAATGTCTTTTAAAAAACTCTGAAGGTTCATTTTTCACAGTAGTAAGCTTTGTTTCTAAATGTCTGCATAAAAATGCTTGTTTCATGCAGTTATGAGAGAGTACTTTTGCACATTTAACACACTGTGGCTGGGGATTTTCTTCACTGCCAATGTATGTAAAGCCCAAAGAAATATATTTCTCATTATTTCTCTTTGATGGTTTTTGGTGGTCTAGCTCCAAGTTATTTTCTGAGTTCCGAGACCGGAACTGACAAATGTAACACCCCCCGATGTCGGAATTCCTACTCGAAAACTCAGATGAACTCAGAGGACCCTGAGTTCAGAAAGCAAGGTGGCTGCGAAGAGCATTGACTGTAAGTATGCTGTGGGTTTAAAAGTTTTTTTTAGCACTTTTGTCTTTTTTGTGTCCAATTTAGTAAGTTGTATACACAATACTGTATTACCGTTGCCTATGGCTACCTAGGCATGTTGCTACAATCCTGTTATGTGTGATTTAATTCGGAATGTGTTGTTTATAAACTGGTAAAGCTAAAATTGGCTAGGTGCCTGCTGCTAACAACAGCAATGGTCACTGCTACAAGAACTATGGTCGATGTTGCTACAACAACACTGCCTAACGTTACAAACCGAGCAGAAATGTGAGCAGGAAATTGTAACGGAAAACACATTAAAAAAGTTTTTAAAAAGTTACAGGACATGCGAATGTGGTTGCATCATACCTGTCAACACTCCTGTTTTTCCTGGGAGTTTTTCCCGTTTTGTTAATTTTCCCGTGAATCTCCCAGAATTTTAATGGCTCAAACCTCGTTATATGAATAATCACATCAATATATTATTCCAAGGTTGTCCAGTTGCCAGATATTGTATGAAACGCATCCTACTCATACAATTGACACATACAAATTTCAACCTATTTGTGACCTCAACCTGGCAACCTACAACCCAGTTGCGCTGTTGATATCTGCGCAGGTAGTAGACGAGGGAAGTTGAATCAAGCATCACTGGTAGATGGGAGGCAGGGCTGGACTGGTAATCTGGCATACCGTGCATTTTCCTGGTGGGCCGACGCACTTTGGGGCCGCGAAACGGGTCGAATGGGCTGCGATAAGCTAAAATGAGCCGCCGCTTTATGCAAAACGGCGCCATGATGTGCAGAAAAGGACAGCGAACACCCCGAAGACTCAGGTGGTGCTCCGGGGAAAAATAAATAAGTAAATTTAAATTTAACAACAGCTAGACAGAAGAATTTAATTTCATATCTCGAAGTCATATCGACAATGCCCACGCCTTTTGCAAAGTGTGCACTGATTTTAATATTGGGTACGCTGGGAAAAATGAGATTACTCAGCACATTAAATCACAACTGCACAATTTGCATGTATTTAGCCGTCCTCTGCCATCCAGCTTGTGCAAAAAAGAGCTTGTCTGAAAGAGCTTATGCAACAATAAGGAGGCGTCCATCTTTTTTTTCTGACTTGTCATGTTGTGTGTAAATGGAACACATCCAACTCAGATTACTTTTTTTTTTTTTACGGATATGACGTCGATCCGAGTCCCGAGCTCTGACTTCCGAGACAAATGGAACGCAGCATATTACTTTGCTTCTTAAACTAGCTGTGTGCTGGAAATAAATTATATGCGGCAAAATGCGCAATTATGCATGATGGTTGAGTGGATGCAGTTTTGAAAGCAAAAGATGGAGTAATTTGATTGGATGACATGTAGTTGACCTTTATGACACTACCATTTTGCTCTTTGTGTAGAGGGGCACAAGTTTATTTTTTTCCCTGTGAGAAATACTTGAACTCATTTGTTTTTTAGAGTGAGGTGGAATTAAATGAATGGCAAATCTCAGCATTTTGTTAGCGTACCCCCTCTGTCACCTTGCATACACCCAGGGGGAACCACTGCTGTGGAGCAATACTTTTATTTAATGACTGTCCTAGAATAAGTTTTAATCTTCATTATTTAACCATGAATAATGGCATGACCTAAATTTGAGTCCAGTCAATTAAAAATATTAAGTTGATATAACATCATTTTAATAGAAAATAATTTAATTGAACATGAACACCAGGTCAAGTGAACTTAATTACAGTTTTGGAGACACCATTACTCAATTCAATTGAGGGAACAAGTTTCCTCAAACAGTTGAGTCCACTTATTAAGGGTTTCAGTGCATAAACAATGGTGAGCGAAATTGGAGGTTGAATTTTCAATCAAAATTGTAATTTTTACTCCACTAACTGTTAGGTGTATGGTTGGGGAGTTGGGTTAATAAAATATGCACTCCTGTTGTGTCTGTATTACATCATTTGTGACTAAAACTACAACACTTTTTTGGAGCCGCCCTGTTGATATTTAATTCAGAAACTAATCAACAACACTACATTTTGGCCTTTGAGGGCAGTGGTTAGAATTTTGGTCAACACAGGAGGTTGAAATTCTACTGCTGAAATCCATCTGTCACCAAATTCATTGTATGATTAATCTGAACAAGTTTCTTGGCCAGAATAAGATTCAAAGTGGACCAGACTTTAAACCGCAAGTCCAAAGTCTGGTTATGCAAGACTACTAGATCCCTGGCTTTCCAAGAGCATCCATTTGTGGTATTATCACAGTAGAAAAGGTTTATTGCCGCAAAAACAAAATATTTGCTTTTAGTTTTAAACGCATACAGAAAATCAAATGGCTTCGCTCATGCTGTTCTGGCATTTTACATGGGGGTCAGTCCGAAGTGTAAAATGAAGTGGGAGTCCCATACATAGCCCTGACCCCAGACAGCAATAGAAACACTTTTCCCAGTGCCTGTGTGTCAAGACACATCCCCATCAAGCATTCCTGCCCTATCACTGTCCTCGCATGAGTGCAGGCAACGCCAACAGGGACTGGACTGTGTTACCGCACTGTGACAAAGAGACTGGAGCTTCGAGTCCTAATTTGTTGCCGACCAGCGGTCTGCTTTCTGTTACACAACCCCTGTGATAAGATTCAGATTCACTCTGTCTTTTTTTTTCACTCACTGAAACTGAGACCCCCCCCCCCCCAAAGCCAGGCCCCTTCTGTGAAAATGCAGAAGATAAATTACTTGTCTGCAAGGTGATGCCTGCTGTTCACTGACAGTTTCAACCCAAATAATGTATGACATGCATTGTTGGCGAGTATTTCTTGCTCTGGCTTTGAGCCTGTTTGAGTTTGTTGTCTCAGAGACCTTTCACCCAGTCAGAAATCCTATAAGCGAGATTAAGTCAGGACAGGGTCTCCACCGAGTCCAAACAGAGCCTGTGCGATAAGAATGTCCTGGCTGCTCAGGGATTTCCTTTATGTTTCACATTCTTTGTATGCATCTGGAATAGGCAGGGAATAATTTTAAAACTGAGCACATTGGGGGCTCCCATGAGATTGTGGTAACTGTTTGAGAGATGACTAATAGACTGCTTTAGATAAGAGTACATGGCATTGAATTAGGCAAAATTATGGTTCAGGCATTACATTCTCTAAGGGAATATGTTCTATTTTAACCATCCACCAAAGTTGGTTAACAATCCCTATAAGGTTTCCCATTTAAACCAATAGTGATGAAAATGTTTATGGAAGCTGCCCTCTGCCATGCTGATTGCAATACATAGGACCTATGATGATTACCAAAGCACATAGATTTTCATAGGCATATTTTTACAGACTGTGTTGTATGACACAATATGTAACTTGTTACCTTTTCCAGATCCCTCCTTGGGTCCTGGCTAACATCTTATCTGGCCTGTTTATTCACGGTCTGCCCTCTGTCTAGGGCCTCTGGGCAAACTAAAATCTTAACTTTATGTAACTTGTTACCTTTTCCAGATCACTCCTTGGTCCTGGCTAACATCTTCTATTGCCTGTTTATTCACGGTCTGCCCTCTGTCTGGTGCCTCTGGGCAAACTAAACTCTTAAACTTATACTTCCTTGAAAGCACAAACAAGGAAATAGGTTTTGCTCTAGAACCCAGATTTTACTTTGAACATTGAATGGTGATCCAACACAATACAAAAATGGATTGTACAAAAATGGCCTTAAAATCAAACATGTGTTGAAATGTATTAATATTACCATGAACTGTATTGGCAAAGACAACATGATAAATATTTATCATGACATTGGCTGAAAAAGGAAAATTAGCAATGTTGGTTTCTAATGCTGTCAGCAACCATTAATTCATTCATATTTCTGTCAAAAAACTGTAGAGTTTGACTGGATGACCAACCTTTTATGTCAACAACAAAATATATTGCAAGTGTTTTCACCACCCTTTTAAAAGTTGATAGCCCTGTTTATATTGCTATCCTTATTTAGCACAGTAGTAGCTTAGTTGCCTTTTTTATTTGTATTTAGGATTGTTTTTCCCTACTCTCCACAACCTTCAGAACAGACCTGCAACCCATTTGTGGATCATGACCCACCAGTTGAGAACCACTGGTAGAGTATAACAGCATTTTTTTTTTCATTACAATATTCAATGTAGATTATATTTAGTGCTGCCATTCGTTGAAGTAAGTAAGTAATGAAAGCGCATTCTATGATCTAAATTAACGTATGCAGTGTGTTACGAATTAATCTAAAAATAAAAAAGAGATTAATTGCCTAGGTGAAATAACAGTGTGGTGAATTATGATGGTTATACAACATGACATTGCAAATATATATATATTTCATATCTCAAACCCTCTGATTTAGTTCATTTTCCTCAGAGAACCGCAGTGCAATGAAAAAGAGGCATTGCCAATCTAATTGGCTGGCTTTCCTAGATGGGAGTGTTAAGCCTCAGAGTTCAGACCCCTTTCCTATTATACTAAATATTTTTTCAAAAAGAGCAGATCCTTCACCCCTCAACTCTTTTTAATCATCAGCTGATGAAGTAGTCCGAGACTGTAAGATGGAGAAGCTATGTTATGCTTGGAAATCCTTCCTAACTTCGGCAGTCTTGAAGACCATATGTGAAGCGGCTATGTCTTTCCCAGCTTTTAATAAATCCAGATAGTACTGTTATTCTAGCCTTTTTCTAAGGCTGTAGTTTGGAGTAGTGGGGAACGAAAATATTATGGCCATCCACCATAAATTGTGTGAGCTCTGGAAAGCCACAAAATTCTCTCTTTGTTTCAGTGAGTCCATCTTGCATCGTAATGAGAAAATCAGGCTTGGGACTGCCATGTCGGTGGTATCCCTGGAGAACAACTCAAGGTGGAAAAGTTATTATCCACCTCTCTTCTTCCATCCCTTATTCCTTTTGCACCCCTTTTTTCTATTTATTATGAGCTTAAACCAGTCTAAGGTGTTTTGCTGGTTTTTGAGGGGTTTGGGCCACTTGTCAGCTGGTCAGACTTGAAGAACAGCTGGCTGACCTTTAAACCAGCTTATCACCAGCATTGCCAGCCTGGGAGACCAGTGAGAACAGCTAAACATGTTTAAGACCAGCACACCCCCTTGACTGGTTAAAAGACCAGAAAAGAATTTACCGAACAGGGGCTCTATTTTCATAGACACAGCGATATGCGCTTTGACCGTACGTTACGTCTTATCTAATTTTCTTGGGAGGGCTAATTCTAAGGAAATTTTCATGCCATCACAAAGCACAAGAAGCCGTGTGTTGGAGTGTTTGCGCTATCTGTGGATGTATGTGAGCAAACTGTGAGTGTATTGTATGTCAATGAAGCTGTGCAAAGTGCAATTTCCTGAGAAATAGGTAATTGAGCTTAGATGTTTCAAAAGCACGTCTGTTTTCAGCTTAAAGTCCAAACTCAGTTCCTGCATTTAAAGTTCATGTCCAAACTCTGAAAATACAGTGGAACATCGAATTATGTCCCTGACAATTACTGTTGTAGCCGTTTTATAAAACAAATATGTATAAGATTTGTTTTAAACTAACATGGTTTATAACAATCCCTATAAGGTTTCCCAGTTAAACCAATAGTGATGAAAATGGAAGCTTCCCTCTGCCGTGCTGATTGCAATACATTGGACCTATGATGATTACCAAAGCACATAGATTTTCATAGGCATATTTTTACAGACTGGGTTGTATGACACAATATGTAACTTGTTACAATATGTAACAATGTTACCCACATTTTGCTGTAGAGTGATTTTAAAGTCACTGCAATATATATATATATATATATATATATATATATATATATATATATATATTTCATTCATTTTTTTTTTAAGTGTAATTTTGATATAGAAATATTTTTGGTTTAATTTTTTTGTTTCAATTCCTTGTAATTTTCTAAATCAAAATATAAAAAATGAAATGAATATGAAATATAGTGCATTCTGATAAAATCACTGTCAATACTAGTCATGATTTGTGTCAGCAGATGAAAATTATTATAAGTATGCTACTTGCAATCTCTATCATCTAGCATAAATCCAAATCCTGATGAGAGGCACATTTTTGCATGCCTATAGCAGTGTGCCTCTGACATAGAAATATGCCTGACATTCAATTAGTAAGCAGCTAATGCACAAATTAACGTAAGACCATATTTCTATTCTTCTAATTCATTGAATACAGTCAATTTACACTACACACTTCTTATGAAAATGCTGTCTTTGTTTACATTGCTGGTGATTGACAGGGAATGGACTATATAATAGGACACATACCGTGCTGGAGAGGGACCACCAAATTAAATTCCAGTTGACCCAGCCCATTAGCACTTTGTATGCGCAATTTCGGTGAAACCCACTTGCGCCTAGACTTGCACGAAAATACCTAAACTTAATAGCCACACCCACTGACTTTGTGTGTATTGTGTGTATAGTGCTGCGCTTAGCACAAGTGCTCTTTAACAGGGCCCCTTTCTGGGAAAATAGACCAAAAATACTGATGAGTCATGATACTCTACATAGATTTTTGTCCCATTCAGTGCTATGTAGAATGAGACTGTCCCTCCCCCTTAATACCATCTGCAATTGACTACACTAAAGCCTGTTAGCTATTTAAAAAAATTGTGGTGATCTAAATTCACAGGGCCTTTAAACTTGTTTTCAACAGGATTGTCAGACTGGATCTCAAGCCAACCTGTAAATACAATGCAACCAGTTGTGAATACAAATGCAGTTTTGTAGTGCTGTATTAAAGCAATAATAATATAGTTTACATCCACTGTAACCAACCCAAACAGTCTCTCAGAAAGAAAGAATGATATCAAAATCAACTTGAATATTGAGAACTCTAATAGCATTAGCCCAAAGCACTGGGAACAGCTATAGCGCTACCCAGAGATTAGCCCAGAACATTCTTGCCTTTGTGCATTGAACGAATGAGCCTCTCTTCACTCAACCTCAGGCTTTGATTTAGAGTGCACTATGAAGCCCTGCAGTAATTTGTGCAAAAAGAAAACACAGACATTTACTGTGCAGATAAGTTTAGTGGCCATATACCAGCCCATCTGGTTTCATTTTAATCCAGTTGGAGTCACACATGAAATTATACTTGGCTGTCTTCATTTTATTAGTCATTTTGATTTATGACCATCAAAGTAAAAAAATAATTGGCCGACATTGGATGTCTTTTATAAGACTTGTTCGGGGGCAAAAACGAAATGCTGGAAAAATGAGTCAAAATTGAAGGAATGCATGACGTTATGGCTTGAGAGGGAGCAGGGTTCCAGCCGTGCTACATTGTGTATTTTTACAACAGGCGCCTCTTTGGCCAGCAATGTTCCACCATGTCATGGACTTGTGTACACAGTATACAAAAAGGTCATGGACATTTTGTATAAAAAACATCTTCATGTAATAGGTCAATGAGCAGGGCAAATATTCTGCTGTAAAGAAATCAGGGCATTGGGAATGCCGGGCCATGGGAGGTCAGATGTGATTTCTTGGAGTTCTGTTAAGAGAGCTTTAAATGGGTTGTAAGGCGGTACTTTGCTCACGTCTGTGAACATGTGCTTCCAGAAAAATTCTTCAGATAGACCCACTGTATAATGTCAAGTTTACAGATGTCGCATCTGCATATGTAATCAATGGGGATTGTCCAGCCTTTCTCAAATTTTTTCCAAGTAATTTCACTTAAAGACTCCAAGAAATGGATGGACGAGCACAGTTTTCTTTTTCTCTCGGTTGATGTTTTTCCTATTGAAACAAGAAGTTTAAGGTAATTTATCAAAGAGCTAATGCTCTTTAAAAAAATAATAAAGGCTTCATTCAGTCACAGCCATAAACTTTGTAAAATTTTCTACTTGCTTGTTGGTTGCAGGTGGTATAAAGTGTCGGACCAGACTTTGAGCATACAATATTACTACACTGTGAGAGTAGCCTATCCTTTGTATTGGAAAAAAGATCAATATATGACACTGAATTCCTTTAATGGTCAAGTGTTTTTTCACTAAAGGAATTTGCAGGTCAGAGTTCATCAAACTTGAACTTGGAAGCACAGCGAAATATGACATTTCTTCACATGAGCTGAGCTTTCTTTTCCACTCTATGAATGTAAATCAATGGCATGTAATGTCTAGAGTGACTATACCTTTAGGGGGAGGGGCATTTATATAAATGTCATTCTGTACATCGACTTAAAGCCAAGTAACTCTCTTCTTATTTCAGGGTCTTTAACTCGGCTGTGGCTTTTATATTCAACTGCAATAACTTTGTAGCACTACAGGCCTCTTGTTTTCTCTTTATCTTTCTCTATCTCGCACACTCTATCTCTTCTTTTTCTGACACTATGCCAGCAGGCATCAAGACAGCATTATGGGAACTGGTGGTAAACAAGCGTGCAGAGTCTCTGTGTGGTGTCTTTGCAGAGCACTGACTCATTCACGCCCAGTCAGACTATGTTACTAGGCCCGTAGTGGAAGGTAAATACATCTTGGATGCAGTAAATTATCATTTGATTTTCATTGTTTGAAAGAACAAGGCGAACGAATGTTCCTTTTTGGAGTTATTATGCTTCTCAAAAAAGGATTTTAATATTTTTGCACTCCTAAATTATCAACCCTACAATTGCATGCACACTTGTACTTCCAGCATCAAAGGAGTTTGGTATTGAGCATACTGTGGATGGTGCGGTTACTATTAAACCTGAAAAATCTTTTGTGAACATGAATATCTTCTTTATTTCTACACATTTCATCTATTTTTCCTGTTTTGGAAAAAAAAGGAGTGATAATATGTTGAGGTAATCTTCAATTTGAACTAAGCAACATTAAATATGTAGAAAAACAAGTAATCAATATGCAGTATAATTGATGTAATTTGAAAAAGCATCTTTTAGCAGAATGACCATGATATTGTGAGAAACGAATTGCATGAGGTACAGTTTTTATACCGTTTGTGTATTGATACAATTTTTTTTATTGTGTGTGTGCATTGATGTAAAAAAAAAAAATGGGTCTACTAGCCTTTTGTCTGATAGCATATGTTTTTCTAGAACTGTAAGTAAAACTACAACATAAGACTCAAATTTGTATGGGTGTCTCACTCTAGGATATGAAAACATCCAATATTAATAACCAATATAAGGGTTGCATCTTCAAACAAATAGAAGTTTTTGCAATTGTTTTGGTGCCTTTAAATCTGGACATTTTCAAATAGTGCTGCAGCAATTCAAAGCAAAAAATGCAAGGCCATCAGACAGAGTTGTTGTACCCTGTTTTCACTCAGGACTCTGTTCAGATTTGAGGACTTTGTATTTGTGTGTGTGTGTGTGTGTGTGTGTGTGTCTGTGTGTGTGTGGGTGTGTGTCTCTCCACAGGATTACAAAGCCGAGAACACCTTATTGAACATTTTATGAACATCTCTCTGAATATTTTCTTGTTTCTGTCCTTGACCACTGCTACACAAGTTGTATTGCATGCAATAGATGCATAACAGTTTAAAAGAATGGGGAGGACAAGAAGTAGAGCCAAAGAGAAAGACAGAACAACCGCAACTGCATGAGAGATATTTCACACACCTTCAAGTGTAGAAAGCAGCAGATCAAAAACATTTTCTTTTCCTTTTTTTCAGATTTGGAAGGCAGCCTAAAAATTTGCCTTTCGCAGATGTTTCAGCAGAAGGTGTTTGCATGCTGTTCGTTAATACACTGCCATACGGGACACAGTATGACCACCACGATACCCAGTAAGTAACACTCTCTGTGTGAGTAGCGGAGAGCCAAATTTACCTTCTGTTTTGGGGGGAACTTATGCCCTGTGGATTGAGACATACCTTGCTGCTGCTGCATTGCCCATGACTAATAATGGTATGTGGGAAGTAATGGTTTGGGGAAAATTAGAGTGAAGCACTTCCTGCGATCTGAAAATGAGTGAAGGGCTCCCGTTCACCATAAATCTTCTACATAAGGGAAACATGATACATTTTTGTACATTTTCACTTCATTCTTTCATATAGCTTTTTCAGATGATTAGCTGTAAATCTCTTAAGATAGTTTTTCAGAAATGAGCATGTTATAAGTTAATTTTCCCATGTATATAATATACTAATTGGGTATTTACTGGAAAAACAACATTATGTATTTGGATGAACACTACATGCAATTGTATTGACTTTTAAATAAGATGTGTTCTTGATTCCCACACTAAAGTATCCATCTCTCCAACACCTCATATTTCCAAGCAGTCCACATAAATAGACTTAGACATACATAGAAAACATTTTCAGCTGACATATTGGTCATGTTATTGAAAGTTTAATGCTTTTCTGCTAAAAAATTCATAGGGTGTGCGTTACATTTTCTTAAGTGAATTTTTTGAAGTGCAACATTTCACATGAATTATTGAAGGCACAAAAAAATGCAATGTGTTTCTCTTTTTCTTTTTTTCATTGAGTTTTCCCAAAATCGAATTCTATGTCATGCATGGAAAGCTGAAAAACAGATATATTACTGATATATTTGGCAATGTACTATATCATGTATATTAATATAATGTATATTTCTTAATATATATTCATGATACATGGATTATTGGCACTAATTATCAGGCATTTGCTAGGGGTGGGCTTCCGGGGCTTAGGACCGGAATGTTTTTCATCACCTTTTATTTTTCATGCCAGGTAATTTTTTTGTCAAGAATAAAATAACTCTTGGCTTTACTTTGGTTCTGTAAGCTAAATCAGAAGACGTATTTTGTGCATGTTGTTTATTCTGCAGCACAGTGAAAGCCCGTGTAAATTATGTTGCAGCATTTCATTCTGCATTAAACGAAATGCTGAAATTAGAAAATCAGAAGAAATTAGAGAAAACAGTTTTTATACCGTTTGTGCATTGATACAATTTTTATACTGTTTGTGCATTGATGTCAAAAGTTGCTTTTTGAAAAAAATGGGTCTACCAGCCTTTTGTCCGATAGCATATGTTTTTCTGGAACTGTAAGTAAAGCTATGTGTCAACATAAGACTCAGATTTGTATGGGTGTCTCACACTAGGATATGAAAACATCCAATATTAAATAAAAGCTTATGAAATATATCAGACTACAGAAGCAAAAGGGGACAGATATCTTATTTTAACTAAGGGGTTTTAAAGTGTATGCAGTGTTAAAAACAGAGCCTGATATCATGCAAATTAATTGACTGACACAACATTTTTGCAAAATTATATTATGTGGTTCCTTACACAAAAAGCAGCAATTCCGAGGTGAAATGTCTGCTGTGTAGCTCTAGAAGAATTTCAAGTTTTCTCCCCAACTGATAAGGGTTTTAAGAAAAAATCTCTAAATAGTTTCAAATCAACAAAACCTACCTACCACCCTAACCATAACCCTAAACGATCTGAATCGATAGTGTCATAATAAGCAAATTTGACATGAAAAACAATTGCTGGAGTATACACGTCAATTACACCTTGGTCCTTTGCATAACAAGTGCAGTGCTCTTTCAGTTGAGGTAGCATGCAACTTGATAACATTTGAACAAGTACTGTATATAAATGTAGTTGGCCATATAATGCAAATGTTAAAATCTATAGTCTTACAAGTCATGCTCAGTTTTTTATGTCATAAGATAGCAGGGTGAGAATTAGGTGTTTATGAACTGATAATATTCTTATTTTATTGTGTGAAAGGTAATAAATGTCATTTTTGTTTTACACCTCTAGTGTTAATTTCACCAGGAAACTGCTACGATATGTACAACGAACCAGTTAAAATTGTATGTTTTAATTAAAAAATCAGTTTGCAAAAATTTAGTAGCGTGTTTCTATGAGACCAGATTGGGTAAAGTCTATTATATTCCAATATTTCACAAATGATGGCCCCGTACACATCTACGGAGGTCTTTTCAAAGCAATGAATATCCACTGACCCCAGAACCTCCGCTGGTTATGCCTATGACTGTGCCTGCTGCCCCTGCTCTGGTCAACCTTGTTTGTGTTTAGGCTTGGTGACATTTGAAAAGGATAGGAAAGAAAGAAACAGCTCCGGGCCTGTTCACCATCGGCATACATGACACTTGAGTGGAAGCAGGAAAGCTGTGTTATCCTACTGGTTCCCACTGTGCCCTTGTTTAGGAGGAACTCCCCTATATTACACCTTGTTCTGGAAGATATAGAGGGTACATACCAAGGCAGTTTTCCCTGTACTTACATGGATTAGAAGTGTGTGAAGTGGATTTTATAATGTAGTCATGAGCACTTGCGAGAAGCTCAGAGGCCACCGGAGACTGGTTAAAAACTAAGTTTTAAAATGCTGGTTAAAAATGCTCCAGTGCATTACATCTGGTGAAGCCCATTCAGTGCACGGCCAGCTCTCAATTATGGCATCTCCTCGCTTTCATCTGCCGAGAGTATCTCTGACTTTCCAGAGCAGATGCAGATATTGAGTAATTGAGAACATCCCTGGATTCTTGGATGAGCGTCAAGAAGGTTTAACATGACACAGTGGTTTGAATATGTTGAAAACGTTTGGCACGGCACACTGAGTGCCACTTGATTGCTTATCTCTGAATCTCAACAGAATGATTCTTGCTTGTTTATGCTCTCTAAAAACTGATGCAAGTTAAATGTGTAGGCGTTTGTCTGTGTTGACATCTACTCAATAAATATGACCCCACAAAGTCTGCTGGATAAATGTTTAAAGAAATAGTTCACCCAAAATTTACATTTTGTTTTAGACCTGTATTATTTTATTTGTTTCTGTCGAACACAACAGGAGACTGAACAATTAAATCGCTAGGATTATATTTTAAAGTAATTGTAAAGGAGTTCATTGGAAAGGAGGAGGCGAGAACCGGCTTGTAAATATAAATAATAGTTTTAATATAAAACTGAACAAAAAGACCCAGACACACACATGACGGACAGCTGCCCGTAAACGATCTCTCTCTGTCACAGCACCATCCGTGGTTACAGATCTGACCAGTAAAAATTGTGAATCAACTTACAACAGAAAAACGTTCTCAAAAGTTTACACTAAAGCAAAATCCCATTCATGTCCATTTTTTAAGTCGACTGCAAATGCATTTTGCAATATTAAAACAAACTTAGCCAGACTAATGTAGATGGTTTGACATTTATCTGTGGATTATCACTCCACCTTCAATATGGTCACCTGGCTCATATTTGGTCCGTGTGCAATTCAAGCTCAAAAAATTCAATACACGTTCAATAATTATGAACAAATTACTTGCTTTGACTGATTAACATGAAATCATGTAAACCATAAAAAATAACTGTAATCTTATTAAAAGTATTTGGTAGCACTTTATAATAATGGTCTGTCATTAATAGTTAATTATGCAGGAATGAATTCAGGACAAATGAGTAGTACTACATAAACATTTTAGTTACAACTATTAACTAATATGGAAACACGATTAACTAATCAATAAGTAATAGTGAACTAATGACTGTTCACTACTGATCACTGTTAGGTTATCAATAATTACTGAATTTGATTTGCCTCATTGAGAACTATTAACTAACAATGGCTTATTTAAAATAACTACTAATTAATTACTAGTCAAAATATTAACATGTGTCTAAAATGGAATGATTATGTTTCCCAGCCCGCTGCTCTACAAATGTCTGCTAGAGTGCCGTTGGTCAGAGTCCAGGAGGCCGTTACACCCCTGGTAGAATTGGTGTGCAGCTCAGCAGGGGGCAGCACGTCCTGTGCGTAATATGCCATAGTGATGGCGTCAATGATCCAGTGGGTGATCCTCTGTTTGGAAACAGTGATTCATTTCCACTGTCCACCAAAGCAGACAAAGAGCTGCTAGGAGCTTCTAAAGCACTGCGTGCGATCCGAGTAGATGCGCAAAGCACCCACCGGACACAGCAACGCCAAGCCTGGTTCTCCCTCCTCCTGGGGCAGCGCTTGCAGGTGTACCACCTGATCCCTGAATGGAGTCATGGGAACCTTGGGCACATAGCCCAGTAGCGGAGTCAGCATGACGTTAGAGTAACCTGGACCGAAATCAGGCACGGTTCGCTGACAGAGAATTTCTGCAGGTCCCCTACCCTCTTGATGGAGGTGAGCGCCGTCAGGAGGGCAGTCTTCAAGGAGAGTGCCTTTAACTCAGCTGACTCTAGGGCTCAAATGGAGCTCCTCGTAGGTCCCAAAGGACCACGGAGTGGTCCCACAAGGGAACGAGGCACGGTCTGGGGGGTTTAACCTCCTCGCGCCTCTCAGGAACCTGACGATCAAGTCGTGCTTCCCCAAATACTTGCCGTCTACTGCATCGTGACGTCTACACTTGGGTAGCACCCAAGCACACGAGACAGCGATCGTGGCCTTCAGAAGCAGAGAGATAGCGACTGCAACCAGGAATAACACACAAATGAAAAGGCATCTTGAAAAAGAGTGGTTGCATTCCAGCTCTTGTCCAGGTGAGTGGCATGCAAATTCCATTCGCCAATTTTCAATGGCCTTTTCTCAAAGATCAGAGATGTCTGGGGCTCCCAGGAACGACCCCTAGTGTCGCTACATCGACACGCCATCGAGTGAATGACAGAAGGGGAACACAAGAAGAACAATGTGAAATTTAAAGTGGAGATTCTCCAGGCAGGGAGAAGAATTAAAAATAAAAAAGGAATTAAACATTGATCTGTTTCTCACCACATCTATCATTTCACCTTCTGAAGACATGTATTAAAACACTGGAGGCACATTGATTAGACTAATTTTATGCTGATTTGTGTGATTTGTGGAACTTCAATATTTTAGCACTGATTCAATTTCATTGTATGAAACAAAAGAGCTGAAATATTCTTAATTTGCGTTCTGCAGATGAAAGAAAGTCACACATCCAGGATGGCACGAGGGTGAGTAAATGATGAGAGAATTTTCATTTTTGGGTGAAGTATTCCTTTTTAAGCGTGATGTAGCCCCTGTACCAAAAAATGTATCCCATGCCTGCTCTACCTCCTCTATTGTGCAGGATATGACATGCCAAGTAATCCTGCTTATTTAGCATTTTTTTGCATTCCTTGAATTGTTTGAACATGTTTTATACACAACAATAACTCTCTGTCGGCATTAAGGGAAATGTAGACCCTACACATAAACTGATTTTAATGCAATTGTTTCATACATTACGATTTAAAATTGTGATCAGTGTATTGAAAGTACATTTTTAATCTTTTAATTTCTGTTATCACGTCTCACTATTATTTTTTTGGAATCAGATTCATGTAGTGTTTATAATAGACAAATGATGTGTTTTAAAATTTGGCATACAGTGTTCATTATAATGGGGCATAGGTTTTACAAATCGGTACTCAATACTCACTACTCATGAGTACTTTTAAATGAGCTACTCTTTTACTCTTACTTGAGTAGTTTTTAGGACAGCTACTTTTACTTGAGTATGATTTTTCATTACTCTTTCCACCCCTGACAACAAGTACTTGATATTTGTAATCTAATCATGTAATCCAGATTGTATATAATCCCTTACAAACCAGCACTGTCAAGCAATATTAAAACATCATTACTTTTGTCAACATTAAAGTATTAAGGTAAATTCCCTATTTTAAACTTGAATACAAATTTCCTCAATAAGTGACATATTGCATATTTGTTTATCTCCTCTCATCGACTTGCAAATGCATAGGAGAAAAAAAAAAAATCAGTTATTAAAATTCAGGCAATGTATTCCTGTGTCTCCATTCTGTTTGAGAAACGTTATTAATTTCATATATCAAGTTTGGAGCGGCCATCTGTTCGCTCTGCACTGCTGCACCTCCCTCCATCTGCCTGGCTTTAGCAGGAGAGCGAAATAGAGAGAGTAGAAGTAAATTCACTCTGGTGCCATAGGCTCAGGCAGCATGGGGAAGTTACAGAGCAATTTTTTGAGTTGTCGCTCAGCAGACACTGTGCGACGTAGACATCTCTCGGGCTCCTGTAGGGACCATGCTCTCCCCCAACGCACACTGCTACTCAGTTTCAATAACCAGCCTTGCCACTACCCCCTGTCCCCTACTCTTGTCTCTTTCCTCCTCCTCTTCCTCTTTGTTTTCTCTCTCCCTTGTCCTCCATCTCTCCCTCAGCATCTCTCCCTCTGTAACTAGAAGAAGCAGATTGTGAAGCCGGCACAGTGAGATGTGTCCCTGCCACAGTTAATTTAGCATCTGTGCCTCCATGAATATGAATACATTTACAAGTCTTGGATATAATTAGGCACTGAAGTGTGGAGAGGGGCACGCAGCTCCAGGTGGGAAGAAAGATGCTGCGAAAACAGGTTGGACTGCAGAGACTCGCAGACAGATGACCTTTGTAAACAGCTCACATAAATTGTGGACTGAGATTGGGAAATTAAGAAGAAGATAGAAAAAACAACAGGACATTAGAATTTCTGGCAATATTGATGTTTGTGCAACATGGTGGTGGCATGTTTCACTTGAGTGCATTGTAAGTGAATAAATGTGTAAAATGTGTTGCAAACAATCCTGTGTGGAGCCGCATTTATGTGCGTACATATGCTTCTGTTTCCATTCAAAGCACTGTACACTGGCATAAGCAGTAAAGAAGTTACATTGTCTACAATAACTGACAATGTCATTTATGATGATATTTTATTTACTGATGTGCTCCACTGATGTGATATTTTATTTACTGAAATATGCTCCAAAATGGCTAATGTTGTTAATTACTAATGAATTATTAATTACTTTTTTTTTTCTAAAACAATGTTTAGATGAGCATAGTAGAGCACATTTTGTCTTTTTAGGTTTTAAAAATGGCCTCCCTTCAATCAAACCTAGTACATTTTTGAATGTCTTCTTTGCATAATTTTTCACTTCGGACCACTCACTCAAAAAGAGCAATGTTTTGAAAGCACCACAGAGTCACAGTGGTTACACTCTTAGTGCAAAGCAACCTACGAATGGCTTACAAATTATTGCCTTTGTACAAAAAACTGGGATAGGAGAACATAGTTAAAAGGTGCATTCCGTAACTTTTGTTTTTAGTTTCAGATGTCATTGTACAAATGTATTATTTGCAGTCAGCCATGAATACTTTAATCAATGAGTGAAAGTCTCAAATAGCAGGATGGTTACTGAGATAGTATTATAGTAGTATTCCGCTAGTCGTGTGATTCTATCATGGTAGCCCCCATGTGTGGACCCTCTCCATGTAAAATAAAACAGCTTTTATAAGGTAACTAATATGACTAGTGTCTTCATTTTAATATGAGTGGTCATGATTTCCTACATATATTGCAAAATTACAATTCATGTCTTTAGAAGTTCAACTTTTTTAATGAGGAAAAAATTACGAGTGCACCTTTAACAGGAAAAATAACCTATTTTTATTTTGTCCTAGGGCTGGGTAAAAATATAGATGTTTTCCAAATATTTGGACAATCCCAGTATCTCTTCGTAAAATACTAAGAAATGTATTTTACTTTAAAGTTTACTTCCATGTAGGATGTGTTCATTGTTATATCTGTTAAATAAAAAGCAATTGAACTGAATATTTTTGTAATGTACCAAGACAGAAGGTTCCCTTTATATAATTTACATCATTAGCTGAGAGAGAACGTCTAGGTTACTGTTGTAACCTCCTGTCACGAACGCCGGTGAAGGCGCCTCCTCAATCGGCCACCAGAGATCTGACTCACCAGAGTATTGACTTATGAACTACATTTCCCATAATCCTGCATACCTGGTCTGATTACACCACAGCTGTTTCCCATCACAGTCACTCTACTTAAACCATGTCTACTGTTTCATTCATTGCAAAGTATTGTTTGCACCGGCTACATCTCTGAGCGTTCATCACTATCATTCTGATCTTCTGTGTATTGACCCTGCTCTGTATCTTCGACCACGTTTGTCTGCCACCTGCCTTTACTGTGTTTATGCCAGTTACTCTGTTACTCCTGTTCACTGCCTGCCGTGACCTTCTGCCTGTCTGACTACGTTACTGCTTACCTGTGATTGCCCTGTTTGCCCATCTCTTGACCCTCGCCTGTATTAACCTGTCTCTGCTTAACCTAATAAACCGCATATGGATCCCAACCAGCCTGTACTCCCTGATGGAGGGAACGAGACATTGTGTCGAAGAAGCGACACGAGGGGTCTCTCTTGAGAGCCTTATGCATCTCTGAACTTTGAGAAAAGGACAATGAGAAATGTCCCGCCCCCAGACATACGGGTATATAAGGAGGGAAATACGTCTGTTCATTCAGGATTTGTCTGAGGAGTCGACAATGAGGTTCGGCCGCAACAGTGGCTCGGTTCAGCGATGTGGCCGGGAGGACACAACGTCTTGTTCCCTCCATCAGAGAATGGAGGTTACAACAGTAACCTAGACGTTCCCCGTCTGTCGCTCACTTCGACGTTGTGTCGAAGAAGCGACACTAGGCGTCCAATTTTAATACGCTATGCGCTGAACCGTGTACGTGCGCTGCTGACACAGGTGCGGGCAGGTAGCTTGCGTACCAAAATGACAGGCTGTGCCAGACTGCACGTACCCTTCCCCAACGCCCCAAAAATCGTCAAAACCTTCTGGTTCCTTACACCCCGATATGGGGGGAAAAGGGGACATGCCATGCATGGGAGCAAGCCGCGCCAGCCGTGCCTTTTCTCTCTCTATGTTTCTCGCATAGAGAGAGTTATCACACGCATCGGGGAAGGAGTTCTTTCCCAGTTCCTATTTATTCAGGGGAGAGAGACCCTGCGGAGACCACACTTGCCCAGACTGGGGGAGGTAAAGAGTAGTGAAATACATGACATGGGCTTGTAGGTCACATGTGGAGAATGGTGCGGTGGTAGATCCTACCTCAATGGGAGGGAGGAGTTGCTACAGACAAGGCGACAGTGAGGACTGCCCAATGGAGATGCGGGTCCGCTCGCAAGGGGACCGTTCCGCGGAATATACACACAGGGGGATAAGTCCATGTAGGGGCCCAACCTGTGGAGCACCTATTCCAGTACAGGGTAAATTGAGTACCCGCATTGGGTTTGGTCGGCAAATTCTTTCACTGAATTCGTGGACCAGAGGGCTAGGGAGGAGTCATCCTTAGAGCCGAGTTAGTGGGATCTCCTGGGATAAGAGCGCACGGTATTACCTCATCGGAGGGAAAGGGCGCTATGTGCAAATGGTACACCCGGTTAGTTGTTACCACATTACCGAGTTCTACCGTCTCAGACCTGAGAAAACACGGGATGAAACCAACTCAACCCTGAGATTGTAAAATCTCGTAAAGGTATTGGATGTCGCCCAGCCCGCTGCTCTGCATATGTCTGCTAGGGAGGTGCCTTTGGCCAGTGCCAATGAGGATGCCACACTTCTCGTCGAGTGTGCTCGAACCCGCAAGGGGGCTGGTTCTGGGTCTGCCTCCTCCCGGGGCAGTGCTTGCTGGTTCACTACCTGGTCTCTGAAGAGAGGCATAGGAACCTTGGGCACATAGCCCTGTCGTGGTCTTAGGATCACATGAGTGTCTGCCGGACTGAACTCAAGGCAGGTGTCGCTGACAGAGCTTGCAGGTCCCCGACCCTATTGATGGAGGTGAGTGTGATCAGGAGGGCCGTCTTCAGGGAGAGGGCCTTGAGTTCGACTGATTCTAAGGGCTTGAAGGGGGGGTCTCTGAAGGCCCGAGAGGACCACTGAGAGATCCCAGGAGGGAAACAGGCTTGGCCGGGAGGGATTCAACTTCCGGGCGCCTCTTAGGAACCTGATAACTAAGTCATTCTTACCCAAAGACTTGCCGTCTACTGCATCATGGTGGGCCCCGATAGTGGCTACATACACCTTCAAGGAGGAGGGGGACAGCCTCCCCTCCAACCTCTCCTGCAGGAATGAGAGCACTGACCTGACTGCACACCACTGTGGGTCTTCAGCTCAGGAAGAATGGAAGTCCGCTACCATGTTGAGGTTGCCTGGGATGTGAGTGACACATGGCTCCAAAGGAGGAGATGACGGGCGAGTTGTGAAATGTGACGGGAGCGTACATCACCTTGGCGTTTTTTTGTACGTTACCATGGTGGTGCTGTCTGGTCGGATCAAGACATGCTTGCCCAGAACTAGTGGGAGAAATTTCCGCAGGGCAAGAAGTACAGCCAACAACTCTAGGCTTCCCAATGGCCTGCGACTGCGTGCCCCTTGCACACGGCACCCCAACCCTGTCTGGAAGCGTCTGTGGTGACCAGGATGCTTCGGGACACCTGCTGCTAAGGGACTCCTGCCCGTAAAAGAACAGAGGTCTGTCCAGAGTTAGAAAGTTTGGCAGGCGGAGTGATAAACACATGGTACGTACCGCGGCACCATGTTCGTCTCGGGACTCGGGTCAGGAGCCAGTGCTGGAGCAGTCTCATATGCATCAACCCCAGTGGCGCGACCACCACGGAGAATGCCATATGCCCCAGGAGCTTTAGGAAATGTTTTAGGGGGACCCATGTGCCTGGCCTGAACGAGGTGAGACACTTCAGCACTGACTGCGCACGCTCGTTGGTGAGGCATGCTGACATTGAGACCAAGTCTAACTCCATGCAGAGAAAAGACTTGGTCGTAAGCCGCCACCTTTTTTGGGTATGATGAAGTAAGGGTTTTAGAAACCCTTCTTCATCTCGGTTGGAGGGACATGCTCTATCGCGTCTTTGAGTAAGAGAGTCGCGATTTCCATGCGCAGGGATTTGGCGTATTTGCCGTGAACTGCAGTAAAGCGGACGCCCCAGAAGAGTAACCGAGTCAGATGGTCCTGGTCAGCCAGCGTGACGGATTGGGAAGTGAAATCCATGCGCTAGAGCTCCATGCTAGGGGCACAACAAATACTTTTGGCATACCCGGCAGGGCAGAGCAGGTAATACGTCACTGGGAGGCAAAAGCGCGTCCCGAGGCTCTGGTGTTGAGAGAAGACACGAAGCACTTACCTTGCTCCACACACCCGGCAGGGGGCAGGTCAGTGACTGAGGAGGAGGTCCCGTGGAGGCGTCCTCTAGACTCGTCAGGACCGGCCGACCGGGGGACAACAGTCGTGGGGCTGGAGGCGAAGAGTCTGCATCCAATGTGCCGGGACTGTTGAGGTGCATGCCGTGAGAATGGCATTTGCAGGCCAGGTGACCCAGAGACAGGGGAAATTGCTCTTTTATCGAGAATGTGTGTAAAATTAATTGAGGATTCTCCTCCCGGCCCTCCACCATGGGACGGAGTGGAATGCTTACCAGCTCCGGAGCAAACGTTTTGGTCTCTGGATCATCTGTCTCAGGAATGCTTGGGAGCCTTCCGGGTCCTAGAGGGGGTTCGTGAGACGGGGGGTGTGAGAGCTGGGCCCGGGCTGAGGCGGAGCGGCACGTTTTTTAGAAGCCCCAGGAGGATGCCCTCGGTGGGCAGACGGGGCAAGGCCCGTGCTGGAAGTGTGACGGGGCATGATGTGGGAGATGGCCTCCGTCTGCTTCTTCACCGCTGAGATCTGTTGGGCGAAGTCCTCGACGGTGTCACAGAAAAGGCCAAACTGGGAGACGGGCGCATTGAGAATGCGTGCTTTGTCTGTTTCAAGCATCTCGACCGGGTTCAGCCACTGATGACATTTCTGGAAATGAGGGTGGCCATCGCCTGCCCGAGTGACCACACTGTGACCTTCGTGGCCCTGAGGCTGAGGTCGGTCACTGAGCGCAGATCCTGCAGCACGTTGGGGTCAGGACTACCCAAGTGCAGATCTTTAAGTGCCTTGGCCTGGTGGACTTGCAGGAGGGCCTGTCTTGTGGCACTTTAGGCTTTGGAGGTCACTGAAGACGTCATCCTACAGGCCCTGGAGGGGAGCACCAGGCGATCCCACCAGATGGTGGCAACCGCTCTGTTCACCTGGGGGGGACCGTCATGTACCCGTGGACAACTCCACCGTTGAGGGTACTGAGAGTGGATGAGCGAGAGGATCGATTACGGGCAGTGAAAGGTGCCCTCCACGACCTCGTCGGCTCATCAGGCACTTCCGGGAAGAAAGAAACCGTGGGGGGGCGTGGCTGTGAGCGGTGCGCAGACCCGAGGAACCAATCATCCAGCCGCTAAGGCTGCAGGAAGGACGGAGGTTTCCAGTCCAGCCCCACGCTGACAGTGGCCCAGGCAAGCGTGTTGGTCATCTGGGCGTCAGCCTCTGACTGGGCGTGCTGACCCAAAGGTGGCAGCCCAATCGAGTCTTCAGCTTCAGACGCCAGAACACTCTCTGTTGCAGCGGCGAGCTCATCATCCAGCTAAGGGGGCTCAAGAGGATAGGCGGTCTGGCCGTGAGGCGAGCCGCTGCCACCCCAAGCCCGGGCGGAAGTAAACGAGCGTGCCGGGGGGCGGGTGGTTCGTGGGGACATAACCGGTGAAACCGAGCCCGCTGCCATCCCCAAATCACCTCCATCGCCAGCCGGGTCATCCTCAATCCCGTGGGAAGAAGGAGAGACACGGGGGGGGGAGCGGCTGGAGTGGCGTTCCTTCTTTGGAGGGAAAGCCGTGACCGCCATGTTGCCATGGTAAGGTTCTCGCAGTGAGAACACGAACCCTCCACAAATGCTGCCTCGGTGTGATCGCAGCCCAAACACACGAGGCAGTGCCTGTGACCGCCAGGAGCGGAGATAACGACTGCATCCGGTTAACATACTTTAAGCCAATTGGATTATTATTCAAGTCAAAAACAAAAATTGAAAAAAAGGTTAAAGTTAGTGATAGCTTAGTGATAATGTTAGCGCTCCCTCACAGCACAAGATGATGAGAGATAATTGAATTCGGATGAAGTCATGTGGGGTGACTCACTGATAAGAAAGAATTTTATCTGAATTACGTCAAATCTCTGTAAAATAAATCGCATCAAAGTAATAAAATAAAGGCATTAAAAGTGGGAAGAGTACATGTAATTAAAGTCACACACCAGGCCCCTGCTGGAATTGCCTCTGTGTGGTCTGGATACCTGAGGAGACTGAAAAATTACATTTGACAGTTTGTTTTCATGGAGGTTAAATTGATCTTTTAGTCAACTTTGTTTTGTTACTTAGATGCTAGCCATGAATGAGTTCTGAGCAGATGAGTGATTCAGAGTGATTCCTCATATACGTAGTAGGCGTAACATTTTTGTGTTAATGGACTTGTTATACGCATGTTGTGAACTGGACAATTTAACCCCTTTGATCACTGTTAGTTAAGGAGATGATAGCTTTTTCATCTTCTTTGTCTCTCTGTTCTCTCTCTCTCTCTCTCTTCACTATGTATTAAAGTGATCGTTCACTATAAAATGACAATTCTAGCATCATTTAGTGAGTAAATGTCTTCTGTGTAACACCAATAAAGAAGTTTGGCAGAATGTCCAAGCTGCTCCCTTCTACACAATGAATATGGATGTTGACCAGGGGCTGTCAAGCACCATAAGCATAGCCCATTACATTTCAAGTCTTTTGAAGCCATATCATAGCTATGAGTGAGGAATGGACAGACTGATGTTTACTTCTGTGGTCACCATTCACTTTCACTGTATGGAAAAGAGCAACTTGGACATACGAAACTGCTATAAATAATTCCTTTTGTATTCAAAAGAAGAATGAAATTCATATGTGTTTGAAAATACATCTAACTGATGAAAGAATTTTAAACAATTGTTTAAAGCACAAGGTTAAATTGGTTAAGTCTTTCTCTGGTTAGGGAAAATACCAGTATGGGGCTTCCTTACACTTTTAATGGCAGATGGTGGCAACTCAACAGGCGCGCTTGAGGTATCTTGGGCAAAAGGAGATCTGACAGGAATTAGGTACTCTCTTCCCCTATCTTTCTTACTTTTTTTTTTTGCATTCAGATGAAGGCCCTACAAATTGGTAAAAATGGGGTCAACAGAGCAATGCTTCAAGACACTATTTGGACAGATAATCACTTAGACAAAGCTGAGAGACCCCAGAGTTCAGACACTGTGAGAACATTTTGAGCACCAACAAACGCCATGATCTCCCCATCCAAACTAATTTGCATATTTATTCAATTAGCAGACACTTTGACTTACAAATAAGGAATACAGCAAATGCAATTCATCCTAAGGAGGCAATAATAGGAGAATTGCTGCAAAAAGTTGGAGAGGAAGGTGAGAAACAGTGGTGAAAGAATAGTTTTTTAAGAAGAAAAAAGAATACAGGTAGTGCATTAGTAGGGTTGGGTCAATTGCCCACAGCAGAGATGTGTCTATAGATCTTTTTTATTCCCTCAGTTTCCTCCATCTCAGACAGTACAGTAAAACAACATTAGAGGGTCCAATGTCAGCACCGTGCCAGGATGCAATATTGTACAGTGTTTATGTCTGACTTCCCAAAAAAGACTTAGTTTGAAGACTTCTCTGCTTTAGTTTGAGTATCAGCCCATTTCAATTTATTCTGTTCTTCACCCCAAGTTTTTTTATAAGGTATACACTCTTAATGTCAATATCATATCATTTAGGAGCCTCACATTTTCTACTGACTTTATATATTTTGACTTTGTGACTTCTGCTAAACTGAATGTGACAAGGATCTTTAACTCTCTTTGAAGGAGGAAGCGGGGGTCAGGTGAACAGTCCAACGTAAGTTTTGCTATCACACCTTTCAGTACTTTTTATGACAGCATACACACAGCTTTGTGCGTCTCTCCCCATCCCGGCGGTCTGGATTGCCCTTTTTTATCCCTCTCCACTCTCACAGCAAACACAAAACAGCTGTTAGAGGTTATTTCCTACAGGTGTCAATCCTTACGGTCTCTCTTGGCCTCTCTCTCCACAGACGTCGCTCGGCCACCCATCACCACATATCCCCATCACCTGGGAGCCATCCAGCCTGTCACTTACCAACATACACACACACACATTTCTGGAGAGGAAATATGCAACAGCCATCAACGCCCACGGCCTGTGGATCACCTCAAACTTAAAAGGCTGGAGTGATAGATACCAACAAGTGATCTGTGTATTGGTATCCTTCATGTGATGGAGCCTCTGGAGGATGGCATGGTCAGAACAGAGTGTGAAAGCACATCCCAACAGATAGTACCAGAGAGTGAGAAACACCCACTTGATGTCCAAACACTCCTTCTCGATGGTGCTGTACTTATGAGCTTATGACTAATATACAGCACAGGACGCTGCTCCGCCTCCACCGTCTGGGCCAGTACCATTCCCAACCCCCTGTCCGATGCGTCCGACTGCAAGATAAAAGGGAGAGAGAAGTCAGGAGAGTGCAATTACGGCCTGCCGCAAAGTGCAGCTTTCACCTGTGTGAACGCCTGCTTACTTAGCTCCATCCACTGGACCAGGTCTGGTGCCCCTTTTTAGTAAGATCACTCAGTGGGCTGGTGACAGTCGGAATAGTTAGGCACAAACCTACAATAATACCCAGCCAGCCCCAGGAACTACTAGGGGACTGAGGTGGTAAATCTGACGTGCTCCTCTTCTATCTGTGTTTAACCTAATAATCAACTTGCCGTGTGACCTCTAAGGTTCCTAACCCCTTGGCGAGTAATTTAGAGCTCAGTGTGGGGAGTATAATAAGGAATTTATCTTCCACTGTAAATTCCTGTAGCCGAGTACCCCTATTGTACAGCCGGCTTTAACGCTCTTGAGCCTGGAGCAAATATTCCTGTGTTAATTGTCTCAGTGTGTGGAGGTTTGCACTCAGGTCGAGCACACAACGCATTTGACGCCCGTACATTAACTAAAATGGGAAGAACCCCGTGGAGGCTTGAGGATTCCCCCTCCCTTGCATCATCTTGATGTGGAGCTGATGTAGATGGCCCTGGCACAGCCTCCCCAGCCAGTGAATCGCCCTCCACAAAACTATACAATTTGTTACATAATCATCCACACAAATTCCCATCAATAAAGTTGTAAAATCTGACCAGTTCATACCCAAAATTAGTGGATGGGTGTGTGGGGACTAACCCCCATCCCCAAAATTGAATTATGACCATCACTACAGGGTAACTTTGAACAACCCCATGCACACACCTCACCTTCACCCTCCAACGTGTATCCAAAGCCTTGGACTGAAACAAGCTTTGGTGAATAGAGGTTTGATTACAAACTGAATACACCAAGGCTTGGTATGTACCACCCTTTAAACTCACAGGTATCCAGTATGCTCCTGCTTGATCGGGGGCGTGTCAAGGACCTGGGCCAATGTCTCCACCACAATGTGGAGCATCGGCCCTGGACATGACCAGGACCCCCGCACCTCCAGCAGACTAGCCCAGACATCACACTCACATCCGTGACAGCAGATTCACCAGCCTGTGGGGGAGAGCAGAGAGGGTTAGGGGAAGACAGCAGATGAGCAGATTAAGGGGAGGGGGATGAAAGGGAGAAAGAGGGGGAGAGAGAGCGAGAGAGAGAGAGAAAAGGGCTTGCTTCCCCCGGATATGGTGCTATATGGTCCTCGGCCAGTTGGATCACCTCCTACAGTGATGCCGGACTATGGCACTGGGCCCCTCTCTGCCATCCCCTTTGGCAGCTGGAAGATGAACTGCTCCAGCACCATGATGTTGATAACATCGTCAGTGACCAACCTCGCTTAGCGTCAATGTGCAGAAACGCTGCCAGTGCTGTTCTGGGCTGCAGCTGACCCGTTGCAGGATGGCTTTCTTCAAATCAAAATCCTCCAGGAGGTTGGCAACCGGGGGTTGTTGTGCCGCAAGTTGAGCTTCCCAAGACATAAGTGGCGAAAGATAGACCTCCCACTGTGAGCACTGCCACTTCAGGGCTCTTGCTTTGTGCTCGAAGAGCTTCAGGAAGGCCTCCGGGTCATACTGTGGTGTCATCTTAGCGAGCATCACATGGGGTCCTGCTGCTGGTGTTGTGGCTGAAGCCCCCTCTTGTGGGAAGCAACACCTGCCAGTTCTCTGCTTGGGCCTGGAGAAGCACCTCGAAATGCTTCTCCTTCTCCTTCAGCAGCTCCATGAGGGCCTGGTGTTTTGCTTGGCAGATTCTGGCAAGGGACTTGAAGATCTCTTCCAGTGGTAAGGACATCATGGCAGCATATCCTTCCTCCATTCCTGGTTTCGGCACCACTGTGACACGGTTCTTTAAGTCTCTTTGAAGGTGGAAGCAGGGGCTAGGTGAACAGATCAATGTATGTTTTATTATCAGTACTTCAGTACATTTTATGACAGCATGCATACACAACTTTGTATGACTCTCTCTCCCCCACCCAGCGGACTGAATTGCCCTATTTATCTCTCTCCACTCACACTGCAAACACAAAACTGCTGTTAGTGGTGTTTTTCTACAGGTGTCAATTCTTACCGTTCCGTCTTTCTCAACCTATCTCTCCACAGATGTCGCTCAGCTACACCCCCATCACCACACTGAAGTTGGAGAATTACTTGCGAAAAAGTAGGTGTTGGGGCAAAAGGGTTAATGATGTACAATAATCTAGAGCTGGAAGGAGACCTTGGATTTGATTCAAGTGAGATGTCTTTTTACTGAACATTCTTGAATCATGTTTCCTGAATACTTTTTTCCATTGGTCAGCCAAACAAATACTTCCACCCCAAATTTGAAAGTGTAAATACATTTACATACACTTTAAATGTTTGATTTCAGTCAGAGTGAAACAACTCTTTTTAAAATGTAACCTAAACATTTTAGTCTAACTGAAACTGCACCAGTCCAATTTTTGCAAAATCAGACTAACAGACCTGGATAATGCCATTGTAGCTTGGTTTCATCCAGCATGCATACTGTATGTGTTAATCAGACCACAAGTGCAGTTGACATTGTGCACATGCACTCTCCAAAAGTCACAGGTGGTGCATTTAACTTGACATATTTGTTGTCCTTGATTCAAATATTCAATTAAACATTGTGTCATTGCATTCTTGGATAGACAAATTAAAACTGTTTTGAACCTGATTGAAAACAGCCATTGTTTTTGCAAACCAATTTGGTGACACAAGTGGCATAGAAATTTCACATTTTACCATCAAGCAAAAAAATAAAAACGATTTTATTAAATGCTTCAATCTATAAAAATCAGTCAAACCCTTTAGTTTGAAAGTTCTGTTTCTGTTTGTTGAACATTTGCTATTACTGACTGTTCCAGAACAAAATAAGTCCTGTGAGGAAAGAGCGGCAGATTTTCTGCAACTTTGAATGCACCACATTGACATTGACCTCTAGAAAGTTCCTCTTTTGTCCCGGGCATCAGTGGCGTGCCAAGGCTGCAGTCTGTGCCCTGTGAGCTGGCACTGCCGGCAGGCTGTAGATAGGAGAGGGTGGCACAGGCCATCTGGGATATCTCCAGGATATGCACGGCACGCCTCACACTCATCAGCAGGTTTGAATTTGCACCATAATCACAAACAGATGCTCTCTTCCTCCTCTACCACCCTCCTTCTGCCTCCTTTCTTCCCTTGGTTTGGCTCAGTGTGAAACCTTTGACCTTCACTGTGTTCAGAGGAACAGCCTGACCTGATCAAGGGGTGAGAGGAAGAGGAGTTAATGTATTTCAAATCAATCAAAATCAAATCACTTTATTGTCACACTACTATGTACACAAGTGCAACAGTAGGTGAAAGTCTTGTGTGCAGTTAGGAGCAACATAGCAGTCATGACAGTGGCGAGACATATACCAATTTACAATAAACAACATATTTACACAACACAATTTACATATCAAATGTACATATACTTACACAACACAATACTAATATACAATGTACAGTAAACAATACACACAATATAGAATACACATACAATAAAAATACAAAAATAAGAGTATATAAAAATATATATACAGTAGTTATATTGTGGAGAATATATTTGACAGTCCAGTGTGAGATAATAAGATGAAGATTAATAAAGTGCAGTGCTGATTGTTGATCGTGAGAGATCAAGTGTTCAAAAGTCTGATTGCTTGGGGGAAGAAGCTGTCATGTAGTCAGCTGGTGCGGGTCCTAATGCTGCGATACCACCTGCCTGATGGTAGCAGTGAGAGCAGACCATGACTCGGGTGGCTAGAGTCTCTGATGATCCTCCGAGCTTTTTTCACACACCGCCTGTTATATATGTACTGGAGGGAGGGAAGCTCACCTCCGATGATGTTTCTGGCAGTTCGCACCACCCTTTGCAGGTCTTTGCGGTTGTGGGCGTTGCTATTGCCGTACCAGGTGGTGATGCAGCCAGTCAGGTTGCTCTCTACAGTACTGGTGTAGAACTATGTGAGGATATGGTGGTTCATTCCAAACTTCCTCAGCCGTCTCAGGAAGAAGAGGCGCTGGTGAGCCTTCTTCACAACGGCCTCAGTGTGGACGGACCATGTGAGTTCCTCAGTAATGTCGACACCGAGGAACTTGAAACTGCTGACTCTCTCCACTGGTGCTCCATTAATGGTGATGGGGCTGTGTTCTCTGTCTTTCCTCCTGAAGTCCACTACAAGCTCCTTGGTCTTTCTGACGTTGAGGGAGAGGTTGTGCTTCTGACACCAGCGTGTCAGAGTGTGCACCTCCTCTCTGTAGGCTGTTTCATCATTGTCAGTGATCAAACCTACCACCGTCGTATCATCAGCAAACTTAATGATGGCATTGGAGCTATGTGTCGTCACACAGTCATGTGTGTAAAGGGAATACAGGAGTGGGCTGAGAACACAGCCCTGTGGTGCTCCAGTGTTGAGGGTCAGTGATGAGGAGAGGTTGCTGCCCATTCTAACCACCTGGCGTCTGCCTGACAGGAAATCCAGGATCCAGCTGCACAGCGAGCTGTTTAAGCCCAGAGCCCGGAGTTTCTCATCAAGCTTGGAGAGCACTATGGTGTTGAATACTGAGCTGTAGTCTACAAACAGCATTCTCACATATGTGTTCCTTTTTTCCAGGTGGGAGAGAGCAGTGTGTATTGTAGATGCAATGGCATCATCAGTGGAGCGGTTGTTCGGTAGGAAAACTGCAATGTGTCCAAAGAGGTGGGCAGCACAGAGCAGATGTGATCTCTGATTAACCTCTCAAAGCATTTGCTAATGATGGGGGTCAGAGCAACAGGATGCCAGTCATTTAGGCAAGTTATTTTGGCTTGCTTCGGTACAGGCACAATGGTTGACATTTTGAAGCATGTGAGGACTACAGACAGGGACAGGGACAGGATGAAAATGTCCGTAAAAACACCAGCTAGTTGGTTCGTGCACACTCTGATGATGCTTCCCGGAATGCCGTCTGGACCTGCAGCTTTACGGATGTTCACCCGTCTGAAAGATCGGGTTACATCCGCAACAGAGATGGAGAGTGAACCAACCTCTGTAGCATAGGTCGCGAGTGCTCTCTCAACGAGGGTGGTGGTGTTGTCCTCGAAACGAGCATAAAATGTGTTAAGCTCATCCGGGAGAGAGGCAGCGGTGTTCACGGCAGAGTTTTTATTCCCTTTGTTGTCCGTGATGATGTTAATTCCCTGCCACATACTTCTAGAGTCGGTGGTGTTGAACTGTCCTTCAATTTTGTGCCTGTACTGGCATTTGGCTGCACTGGCTTGTTTACGCTCCTCCGCATTCCCGGAATTAAAAGTGGAGGTCCGCATATTAAGTGCCGCACGAACATCGCCATTAACCAATGGTTTCTGGTTGGGGTAGATCCATATTGTTTTGGTTGGCACAATATCCTCTACGCACTTCCTGATGAAACACGTTAAGCTATCAGCGTAAACCTCGATGTCGTCATCAGAGGCGGATCGCAACATCTCCCAGTCTGTGTGATCAAAACAGTCTTGTTGGTCTCCGACCAGCACTGGATTGTTCTAAGGGTGGGTGCTTCCTGTTTCAGTTTCTGCCTGTAAGCAGGCAGAAGCAGAATGGAATAGTGGTCTGATTTGCCAAATGGTGGGTGGGGGAGTGATTTGTAGCCATCCCAGAAAGGAGAATAGCAATGGTCCAAAACCCGGTCCCCTCGTGTGTTGAAGCTGATGTGTTGGTGGTATTTTGGTTCTATTGTTTTAAAATTGGCTTTGTTAAAGTCCCCGGTAACAATGAACATGGCCCCAGGGTGCGCGGTTTCCTGCTCACTTATACTCCCATACAGTTCCTTGAGTGCCCGGTCTGTGTCGGCTTGTGGGGGGATGTACACAGAAGTGATAATGACCGCTGTGAATTCACTCAGTAGCCAGAATAGTCGACACAGAAGCATGAGCTATTCCAGAGCAGGAGAGCAGAAAGACTTGATCAAATGTACGTTCCTCTGATCACACCATGAATTGTTGATCATAAAACATACACCACCACCTCTGCTTTTACCTGAGAGGTCTTTCGCTCTGTCCGCTTCTCTGCACGGAGAACCCCGTGGGTTCGATTGCCGAGTCTGGAATCTCAGCAGACATCCAGGTTTCTGTAAGGCAGATAACACAGCAATCCCTTGTCTCTCGTTGGAAAGAGATCCACACTCTCAGCTCGCAGAGAACATTTGCCAGTAGTATACTGGGTAGCGGGGGTCGATTTGCGCAACATCTTACTCTAATGAGAACGCCAACTTTTTTTCCCCTTTTCCTTCTGCGTTTCCGCAGAGCCCAGACAAAGGGCTCCGCTGGCGTGTTTGTAAACAGCAGGTCGGCATTGAGGAATTTGAAGTCCGGTTTTCGGTGTGTAATTGCCGAACCAATGTCCAAAAGCATTTGTCTGTCATATGCAATAAGCAACATCCAAGACAAAAAAAACTGTAAACAAAACAAAAAATAAACTGCAGTGTTGTGTCAGAGCTCGCAACGCAGCAGCTATACTTGATGCCATCTTGAGTCTCATGATACAGATTTCATGTATAATCTGATACAATGTTAAATGCAGTCTATTTGATGTTATCTCTCTTTTTATCTCTCTGAACGGATCTGAGTAATATTTGTGTGAAGAGTGAATATATACAAACACACATACACACACACACACACACACACACACACACAGGTGGCCAAAAGTTTGGAATAATTGATAATAATTTGATCTTATGTAAAGAAATTGGTACTTTTATTCACCAAAGTGGCATTCAACTGATCACAATGTATAGTCAGGACATTACTGATATAAAAACAGCCCAATCACTATTTGTAAAAATTCATTTTTGAGCAAATCTAGACAGGTCTCATTTCCAGCAGTCATAATTCCAACACCTTATCCTTTAGTAATCATGCTAATTTGGTACTAGAAAATCACTTGCCATAATATCAAACACAGTTGAAAGCTATTTGGTTCATTAAATGAAGATTAACATTGTCTTTGTGTTTGTTTTTAAGTTGTCTTCATGTCTTAATATCAATATTAGTTCAAAAATGGCAAAAAAGAAACAGCTTTCGCTAAAACTCATCAGTCATTCATTGTTTTAAAGAATGAAGGATATACAATGAAGATTTCATACAAAACTGAAGATTTCATACAAAGTTACAATATAGTCTTCAAAGACAAAGGACAACTGGCTCTAACAAGGACAGGAAGAGATGTGGAATACCAGATGTACAATTAAACAAGAGGATAAGTCTCTAGTATGAGAAATAGACACCTAACATGTCCTCAGCTGACAGCTTCATTGAATTCTACCCGCTCAACACAAGTTTCATGTACAACAGTAAAGAGAAGACTCAGGGGTGCAGGGCTTATGGGAAGAATTGCAAAGAAAAAGCCACTTTTGAAACAGAGTGGACAAAGAAACATTGGACAACAGATAGTTGGAAAAGAGTGTTATGGATCTTAACCCCATTGAGATTTTGTGCTCATAATGTTTTGATGAGAACTCTTTGAAGTAGTTTAAGAAGTTCTGAATTTTTTTTCAAACTTAGTAAATTTTTGTGTTATTTTATTTATTTATTTTTGGGGATACTTTTTCCCCTTTTTCACCCAATTTGGAAAGCCCAATTCCCAATGCGCTTTTAAGTCCTTGTGGTCGTGTATTGACTCACCTCTATCCAGGTGGCGGAGGACAACACACGACAAACCACATTATAGTGACCATGAGGAGGTTACCCCATGTGACTCTACCCTCTCTAACAATTTGGTTTCTTAGGAGACTTGGCTGGAGTCACTCAGTATTCGAACTAGCAAACTCCATGGGTGGTAGCCAGCGTCTTTACCACTGAGCTACCCAGGCACCCAATTTTTCACGTTATTAATGTCTTGAATATACATTGTGATCAGTTGAATGCAACTTTGGTGAATAAAAGTACAAATTTCTCTCATAAGCGCAAAATCTGTATATTATGACAATCTTTTGGCTACCAGTGTGTATATATATTCTGTATAAATTCAGGTTTGGGGAGTAACGGAATATATGTAATGGGATTTCGTATTTTAAATTTAAATAATTGGTAATTAGAATACAGTTGCATTCAAAAAGTATTTTGATTACTGGAGAGATAACTTTGCATTTTATTGTAATATTTTCATTTAATATTTAGTCTTTTAAGATGGAAAACCTTTATACATATAAACGATGCGATCCAAAGTGCATTTGAACAGTGGTGAAACACTTTCTTATGATGTGTTACATTCATACGAGCAGACAGAGAAGTAAGTTTGAAGTATGTTTAGAGCAGAAGAAATAGAAATAAACCTTGTGTAAATTATCAGCTTTAGGCTAAGCCAAAATGCTATTCCTATTTCTAACCATTTTACAAGCACGTTACCAGGCATGATCATATTTTTGATCAAGAAAATTCACATTGGATCATAATTTCTTTTTTCTAATAAGACCTTTGCTATTAGGGCAAAAATCATATTCTTGATAATTATTTTTGTATTGTTTTCCTGTAAAAATATCAAAAAATCCTTAAATCCTTTTAGAAACAACACTGCATTAGATATTTAGGTTTTTCAGAGAATGTATTTTTAACGTGTATTTTTATAGTCAAAACGTCTCATTTACGTATGTAACCTCTGTTCCCGATGGAGGGAACGAGACGTTGTGTTGATGAAGCGCAGAATATGCCTCTGGTCTATGAAAAAAGGCCAATGAGAAGTTGGGAGACAGTATTTGCATACACCACCCCGGACATACGGGTATAAAAGCGGGGAAATATGTCGAATACATTCAGGATTTTTCCGAGGAGCCGGAAATGACCCGCAAGTCATCAGCATCAGACGCCGCTGTAACGCTCTCCGATGCAGCGGTGATGTCATCCAATTCCGGGAGCTCAAGGGACAGGCCATGAAGCGGGATGCACTCATCCCGAGCTCAGGTTTTGAAGCAAGCAAGCGTGCCGGGAGGCGGGTGGTTCGAGGGGGTTTACCCTGCGAAACAGAACCCGTCATTATCGCCTTCATCGCCCGCGCCGCCTGCCCCCATAGGAAAGAGGACTGACGTGGCTTTCTCACATGACAAAAGAAAGCCACGACTCCAATGTTGCCATGGCTATGTTCTTGCACGGAGAACATGAACCATTCATAAAACGCTGCCTGCATGTGATTGCAGCCCAGGCACGCTAGGCAGCTTTTATGACTGTGAGAGATGGGGAGAAATCACCGCATCCAGAAATTACACAGAAATTACACGCATCTTTAAAAAGACACATCCTGAAAAGGACGTTAAACGCTGCTGTGTATTGCTCTTTTAAAAGAAATATCACTCTTTTAATATGCTCTTGCACTGTCGAAGCACCCGGGGGCAAATTACACTGCCGTGCAAGGAAGGAGAAAGCCACTGCAGTGCGCCGTAGATCCAACAGCAGAGAGCGTCAGAGGAACAGGAGCGGATGTGTGACTCGCAGCTTGCTGCAGTACAACCATCGGCTCCGAAGAAAATTTCTGAATGTATTCGACGTATTCCTCAGCTTTTATACCCGTATATCCGGGGCGGGGTATGCAAATACTGTCTGCCAACTTCTCATTGGCCTTTTTTCATAGACCAGAGGCATATTCGGCAGTCAAGAGAGACCCCTAGTGTCGCTTCTTCGACACAATGTCGAAGTGAGCGACAGACGGGGAACAAGTGATAAAAATCTACCAGTGCTGAAGAAGTAATCCAAAGTATTTAGAATACGTTTTTGACCTTTTACAGCATGTATTCTGTAATTTGTTGTGGAATCCATTTCAAAAGTAACCCTCCCAACACTGTGTGTATATATTATATATATATATATATATATATATATATATATATATATATATATATATATATATATATATATATATATATATTTTGTTGCCAGTGGTTTAGACATTAATGGCTGTGTGTTGAGTTATTTTGAAGGGACAGCAAATTTACACTGTTATGCAAGCTGTACACTCACTACTTTACATTGTAGCAGTGTCATATCTTCAGTGTTGTCACATGAAAAGATATAATCAAATATTTTAAAAAATGTGAGGGTTGTACTCACTTTTGTGAGATATATATATATATATATATATATATATATATATATATATATATATATATATATATAGTATCTCACAAAAGTGAGTAAAAAAACAAGAGCAGCAGAAACAGAGAGGCGATCAAATAAAATGCAAAATATTGTATTATGCTGTTTGCTTGCAAGTCTGTGAGTACTGTAGATAACAAGCTTAAAGATGGTGAGCTTTTGACTTAGAAACACTGAATTCAGAGCCATTTAGAATAATCTAGATAAATCAACATAAAATAAAAAAAAAATGATTTTATTGCTGATTTGCAATATGTTGTTAGACCAACATTTTGGTCTTTCCCTATTCAAGCAAATAAGAGCTATACTTTTATCCATAAAAAATGGCATCCTGCATGCTTCCTGTGGTATTACTAACATGGCTGCCATGTGACCTGACTTTAATGATGAGACCCAATGTGTTTTTATTTTTTTATTTATTTTTTTTAATAAGAGAAAGGAATTGCTTTAGGTTTCCATCAATTTACATGTTGAATCCTCCATATGAGAATAAAATAAAATAACAAAAACTTCACAAGACTTCAAAAGGCTTCACAAACTGTCTGGATTCACAAGGGCACTGCTGTGAATCGCTAACCATAAAGAGAGTCTCTTTGGTGTTCTCTTGCCAAGTGCAAAGCTTCCTTTGAGAAATGCTGCATTTTTAATACAAATTTTACAATGTACTGCAACATGCCTGACTCTCATGCTATTTGATTTTAACTACCATGTTTCATTTTACCATTAATAAGCAGATATGATATTTAGAGAATAGAAACAGAAAAAAGAAATGATTAAAAAAAAACTTTTGTCATCTCAGTCATACATATTTAATTTGGCAAAATATATAGATATATAGACCTTTACCTATCTTCTCAAGAATTTTTGGGTAATTATCACTTTTTTCAAGGAAAATTCCAGATTCTTTAAAAGTTATGCTAAGTTAATAACAGTTGTGGCATAATGTTGATAACTATAAAAATAAATTTCAATAAATGGGGGGGGGGGGGGGGGGTATCAATGTATTTTTATTATTTATTTATTTATTTTTTGAATAAGAGAAAGGAATTGCTTTAGGTTTCCATCAATTTACATGTTAGATTGTATTCCATTTGAGAATAAAAGTGGCAAATTTTGAAACATTCTGTACCAAGAAATAAAATAAAAGAACAAAAACTAATAAATGAATCTGATAGACTAGCTCTTGGTGTTCTCTTGTCAAGTGCAAAGCTTTCTTTGAGAAATATTTTTGTCTGTTGACCTTATTGCTCTATGCACACCCAATTAAAATATTTTCTCTAAAATTCATAAATAATAAAGTTTCTGTGCAGCCTGATTGATTTCTTTTATTTCGAGTGCAGGCTATTCATAGGTCACTTATAGACTGCAACTAAATATGGTTGTCACACCTCTTATGCCTCCTACACACTACACGACTTTCAAAGACATCGGATTGTGGTACCATTCATATTACACAACTGTCTGTCTTGCCATAGAAGTCGTAGAGTTTTCAAGTTACACGAGGAATCAGCGACAGGGGAAAACACATTACAAAACATTTCCCTATAGACAAATTCCCAACGACTCTACCTGGACTCCAAATTACGTTTTACAACAGAGTACACGCGAGAAGTGATTCAAGATTCAAAAACAAATGCATGTTATTCATTTCAGAATATGATGTGTATGTTTTTAATCATATATTTTATTGGTTACAATATGAAAAAGTACCTCCTACTGAAAAATCTACATATTTGCTTACCTGACTGTCTAAGAGAATTGTCAATTTCTCTCCAGCTCTTCTCTTTCTCCACCCGGTTGTGGTACAGTTCAGCGGAAACATCAAATAGGCACTGGTGCTCCCGCCAATGCTCCACTAATTTTTCCTCCATTTCTTCGGTCTTGGGCCACTTCTCTTCTCCATATACACAACGTCATTAGGACCCATCATCCAGTCACATGGTTTCTCTTACCACTGCTACGCTGCTGACACGCAACTTTACTTATCTTTCCAGCCCAACGACACCACAGTGACCGCTCGAATCGCTGCCTGTCTGGCTGACATCTCAGCCTGGATGAAGGAACACCACCTGCAACTCAACCCAGCCAAGACTGAACTCCTTGTCTTTCCAGCCAAACCGGATGTTGAACACAACATCACTGTGCAGCTGGGTCCAACTACAGTGTCGCCTTCCAAAACGGTCAGAAATCTAGGGGTAACCATTGATGACTAGCTAAATTTCACAGACCACATCTCAAAAACTGCAAGATCATGTAGATTTACACTCTACAATATCAGGAAGATAAGACCTTTCCTCTCTGAACATGCCACACAACTGCTTGTTCTGTCACTTGTCATAACTAGACTGGACTACTGTAATGCTCTCTTTGCAGGCCTTCCTGCATGTGCTATTAGACCTCTGCAAATGATCCAGAATGCAGCAGCACGTCTGGTCTTTAATGAACCAAAGAGAGCACATGTTACACCACTCTTTGTCTCTCTCCACTGGCTGCCGGTTCATGCACGTATTAAATTCAAGGCCCTGATGCTGGCATACAGAACAATCACTGGGTCTGCTCCAGCATACCTAAAAACATTTATGCAGAGCTACACTCCCACCAGAAGCCTGCGGTCGGCAAATGAGCGGCGCCTTGTTGTACCAAAACAAAGAGGCACCAAAACACTTTTCCGGACTTTCAGTTTTATCATACCACGTTGGTGGAATGACCTCCCCAACTCCATCCGTGAGGCTGACTCACTCTCTATCTTCAAAAAATGGCTAAAAAAAACATCTTTTCCAAGAGTATTTAACCAGTCGCTAAAAAAAAAAAAAAAAAAAAATATATATATATATATATTTCTAAATGTATTAACAATTCTTGTTGCACTTAAATTGGTTTTATATACTATTGTGATGATAGTGAAACTTTGTAGTATGGCACTTTTTGTACCACTGTCTCCTTAAGATGATTCGCTTATGTTTTTCCTCTTTTGCTTTGGATAAAAGCATCTGCCAAATGAATAAATGTAAATATAAATGTAAATGAGACTTTCTTGATACTGCAGCCATGCTAGTTGATGTTCTATTGCAGGTACATCAGGACTCCTCCCACTGAAACTTTCCGTGCCCCATTTCTAGCTCTCTCATTGGCTGTAGGTCAATGCTGCTGTTGTATTCAGTCAAAACATATTTCATATTGCACGATTTGGAATCTCAGACAGGTCCAGATATTAAACATCCTAGATATCTCGCTGACATCTGTGATGCGTCGGCACTTCTCTCAAATCGAATCTTTGGTAATTATACATTGCGTTCGTCGCTCAAGGGAGCAAGCTTATTTTAGGCTTTTGTCGGCGATCTCTTCAAAACTGTTGGCAAGTGAAAATCGCACCTAAAATCGTGTAGTGTAAACTCGGCATTAGTAGTGCTTAATATTGATCTGTACACACATAGAGTTTGATTATACACTCACTGAACACTTTATTAGGAACACCTGTACACCTACTTATTCATGTGAAAATCTAATCAACCAATTGTATGGCAGCATTGCAATGCATAAAATAATTCAGATACGGGTCAGGAACTTCAGGTAATGTTCATTACCATCACCATCAGAATAGGGAACAAAATGTGATCTCACAGATTTTGACTGTGTCATGATTGTTGGTGCCAGATGGGCTGGTTTAAGTATTCCTGTAATTGCTGATGTCCAGAGATTTGAATGCACAACAGTCTCTAGAGTTTACTCAAAATGGTGCCAAAAACAAAAAACATCCAGTGAGTAGCAGTTCTGCAGACAGAAATGCCTTGTTGATGAGAGAGGTTAACGTTTGAGAAACCAGTATTTCAAATTAGCATGTTTCCTAATTCTCTAATGACATATTATGGTCATTTTATCATTTAGTATAGTAAAAATATTACATGTAACACCTTTAAAAATCACATAATACAAATGTTGTATGAATATATCTCCATTCACTCATATTATTTTGTTCAAATGTAGTCTAAACCAAACAGCATAAACTATTGTCATTAATTTTTGTATGCAGACACAAGACCAAACAATTGCATTAGTTATCATTTGTCAATCGTTGCATTTTTGGGAGCATTCCGACACACACAGAACAATAATGTAGGGGATTTACTTCTACATTTAACTGCAGCTGTCATTCCCAAAACCTTGCATTATGCTTGTGGACATGTTCCTCCATCATACTCTTGCCCCTTGTTTAATTAAGAACCTCTGCTCAATAATGCTGCTTACATATATTCTCGTGCCCGACCCTGCTGGCCACCGTAATCATTTCATGTCCTTTTTTTTCTAGCTAAAAGTCCAGTCGCTCATCCATTGCCCACATGGGTTTTATCGACCCAGCAACTCTAGCGGTCAGTGCTGCGGCACAACACTCTGCCTAGCTAACCTAATGCATTCAATAATTGCCTGCAAAATGACTAGAGCAGTCAAGACAACTTCATCAGCTGTGGGACCAGGGGGCTTAAGCGAGGTGAAGTCTGGAGGGAAATGGGGACGTGGAGAGGAGCTGGAGCTGTTTCCCCATCACAGCACAGATCACCATCAGTGGCTCCCAGGAGCTCGGTATTAATGATTTGTGTCTTTCCGCTACAGTGGCATACTGTGCTGGCGCCACAGATAAAAAAAAAAAGCCCTCCCTTCCCCCAACATCAGGCACCAGCCCTGCCCTACTGCCTTAGATGTGCTCTCAATGCCAGGGGAAGCTCCTTGGCTCCATCAACCACTACTCTTCTTTGCCAAGGCTGCGGTTAACCAGACCTTGCTCTGGAAGAGGGCTCTTACTCGGAATGCACTGTGCTTATTTTCTTTGCTGACTGGTTTGACAGACTGCTAGGGTACTATTAAGTGTACTGACTAAAATGCATAGCAGATGCTAACTAATGTTGTGTCATCCTCCAAAATAGAACAAGCATTTGTAGTCTCATGTTTACATCATTTATTCATGTGCCATTATAAATTTTCTATAGAAATTCATTAAATGGATGAAAACTACATGTACATTCCAAAAGCAAGTTGTTATACAAACTCTATTATGCAAGTATGTATTCAACAGGGACTGAATTTCCTGCACCATTTTGAAGTTAAATTAAATGCATATACATTTCTTTTGTTGCCTGGTTCTTCAAGGAGTGTTTAAGGTTACAATGCAGGGACTTTTGTCCTTGTAAGAATATTGATTTTTTTTTCTAAGTTGCTTAGTAACGATAATAATGATCTTTTAAGCAATTTTCTTTGTTTTCGAGAGTGAAAGTGAACAGGGCCAATTCATAAAAGTTAAAATTCTGTTTAAAAAGTATAGCTACAAGACATAAACAACATGCATTTTTAAATAATTTGAATGTGATAAAATCACTTACTAAACTTTTCTGTGAAAAGTTATATCCAATTTCTCAACTTCATTGCCATGACAACCTAATGACATAACCTAAAAACCCTAAAACTACTGTAAAAATTACAATTTATGTAAACAACTTTTTTAAGAAAAAGTTTTAACAGAAGAATTAATGTAAGTGTGCTTATAAAATTATAAGCTGCACACTGCCTTTGAAGTTCCAAAATTTGGCCTATTCACTTCCATTGTATGTGTTTCACTGTAACGCTTCTTTTATTTTTTTAAGAAAAGAAAGGACAAGTCAAACAAATTTTTTGTGGTAATCAGCGTTATGCCACAAATTCTGTCAGTGTACGCTGTCCTTTTCTGCATATCGTGGCACCGTTTTGTGGTCCGTTCTGCATAAGGCACCGGCTCTATTTAGCTTATCGCAGCTCATTCGGCACATTTTGCGGCCCGCTCAGTTCTCCTGATGGCCAGTCTACCCCTGATCGGCCCCAAAGTGCATCGGCCCACCGGGAAAATGCCTGGTATGCCAGATTACCAGCCCAGCCCTGATTGAACCCCAAATATTCCTTTAAAGCAGAAGTGTTTAGATTAACTGCATTAGCATACCTAACATTAACATACATAACGTACACTACAAGGTGGCCAAAAAAAAGTTTGATTGCTCATATCTTAAAAATGCACAAAGGTGTTTGCAGGATTTTTGGAGTACTTGACATCACTGTGACAACATCATGAGCAACAACTTGCTCATAAATGCTTTAATAAATAAGTAAAGCATTTAGCTAAGTTTTCAATGGCAGCAAACTTAGGTACTTCTCTTTTGCATGTGGCCCCATTTTTGGGGGGCCAAACTATTTACTTATTTATTTGTTGCAGATAACTTATATATCTATATTAGAATGATATACTGTAGGTGGAAAATACTGGAATCCTCAACATTATGCGCTGTGAGATGAATGACAGGAATGTGAGAATTAATGAAAGATATTTTGTATCCATCTACTGTATCTTTTGCCTGTACAGCATACTATGTTTTTTGTTTTTGTTTGTTTAGCATGATTTATTCACATTAAGTAGTCTGTTAAGTGATTTTAGTTTTGTTTCTGTTACGCTAGTCTATTTTACTGGTTATGAAAATCGGTTACTCTAAATTATATTCATTGTTAAATATACTGTGATTTCACTTGAAAGCAACTGCTATATATGCCAATAAAATCATTTTTGGTAATATCTAGTGTGCAACTGCATTGCTGGGGCTGATCTCTCAACAGTGTGGCGGTGTTACGGGTTGTCTGCATTGCCGAGGATTGTAATGAGATGGTGGAGCAGCACTACTTGAGCGCCACGTTTGGGGGTGATTAGTCTCCGGTTCATTCCCGTTAATACGCAGCATTTGACAGATATGTACCCGGCATGGCACAGAGGAACGTGCCACTGATGGCGTAATTAGAGGAATCTGAGACAGGGTGTGAAATTTGTCTTTGATCAGCACCTTCTCGCCAGATATGATGCACCTTCTCGCCCTGTAAATACTATGATGATAGACTTAGTGTTTTAGCAGTCTGGGGTGGGATTGTCTCCCCACTCGTCTCCATCTAATCTTAATTCTATGTTCACCATATAGAAAAAATTACTGTAATGCATTCAGACCTTGAGCTCTCTTCAAGCGCCATATCACTGTCATTACAGACACCTGTGCTGTTGGAGGGAGTCGGAAAGTTTGGATTCAAAGACAGAAGGAATGAATAAACATTCATTCTCTCTACAGTTCTGTTTGCAGTGTAAATCGACAGAACTCATGCAAACATACTTCTGCTGATGTATTAAAACATTAAAGGAATAGTTCACCCAAAAATTACAATTATGTAATTATTTACTCACCCTCAAGTCATTTACAAACCTGTATTAGTTTTTATTCTATGAAACACAAAATTAGATATTTAGCAGAATGTCACCGCTACTCTTTTTCTTACAACATAAGTAGACAGTGACTAGGGGTTGCATAGACTGGTTGGCTATAACTAATGTAGTCAACACTGTCAGCCTGAAGTTGTCACTTCCACGTGATTTAAAAAAAAATGTCTGTAGGAAATGTAGCGGGTGTAGGAAATTTGGTTGTGTAAATGTACATGTGACGCATTAAAAACATTAAAGTGGCGCAATTCTCCACCATTATATGTAGGTTCAAAAGGTTCATGACAAGTCCACGAAAGGCTTTCATATCACCAAAAAGGCTTCAGGTGTATTTCTCTAATTATTATTAGATGCTCCATCATTTGGAATCATTGACATCAAACCTAACATGATGCATTTTGACACACCATGTTTAAATATGTGCTGCTGTGAATGACATTTAAGCCACAGTTTTGGATGCTTCCCACACAAAGCTATCATATGTCTTCAGAAGTCTTGGACTATAGAACACAGTTAAAATCATTATTTTGGATTATTTTGATGCACTCTAATGTGTATTTTGGACCATAAAAAATTTAGTACATTCACTTGCATTGTTTAAAGGAGGAGGCCTGAAGTGAAATCTTCTCAGTTACTGATGTAACCTCCGTTCCCTGATGGAGGGAAGAGACTTTGTGTCGATAAGTCGATAGGGGTCACCCATGGGAGCCCAGAAATCTCTGATCTTTTGAGAAAAGGCCAATGGGAATTGGCATGTGGGATTTGCATGTCACTCCCCCGGACATATGGGTATAAAGGAGTGACACAGCAAACCCACATTCAGGTTTCACATTGAGGAGCCGAGCCAAAGACCCGGCCATTTCAGTGGTTGGATCAGTGGGCCAGCTGACATACAGGATGAAACTGGCTCAACCCTGAGGTTATAGAACCTTGCAAATGTATTAGGTGTTGCCCAGCCCGCAGCTCTACAGATGTCTGCTAGAGAGGCACCGTGGAACAATGCCCAAGAAGCCGCAACACTCCTGGTAGAGTCAGCAGGGGGCGGCACATTCTGGGCATGGTATGCCATGATGATGGCATCTATAACCCAGTGAGCGATCCTCTGTTTGGAGACAGCGCTTCCTTTCCACTGTCCACTGAATCAGACAAATAGCTGCTTGGAGCTTCTAAAGCTCTGCGTGCGATCCACGTAGATCCGAAGAGCATGCACCAGACTCAGCAATGCGATGGCTGGGTCTGCCTCCACCAGGGGCAGTGCTTGCAGGTTGCCTGATCCCTGAAAGGGGTCGTGGGAACCTTGGGCATGTAGCCCAGTCAGGGTCTCAGGATAATGTGAGAGTAGTCCGGACCGAACTCTAGGCACAGTTCGCTGACAGAGAACGCCTGCAGGTCCCCTACCCTCTTGATGGAGTTGAGTGCTGTCAGGAGGGCGGTCTTCCAAGAGAGCACCTTTAGCTCAGCTGATTCAAGGGGCTCGAAGGGAGCTCCCCAAAGGCCCTGTAGGAACACAGAGAGGTTCCATGAGGGAACAAGGTGCAGCCTGGGGGTTTTAACCTCCTCGCACCTCTAAGGAACCCGATGATCAAATCGTGCTTCCCCAAATACTTACCATCTACTGCGTCGTGATGCGGCGAAATAGCAGCCACATACACCTTCAAGGTGGAGGAGGACAGCTGTCCCTCCAACTTGACTTGCAGGAAGGAGAGCACTGATCCTACTGTGCATATCTGGGGATCTCCGCCTTGGGAAGAACACCACTTAGCAACAGACGCCACTTCAGGTCATAGACATGCCTCATCGAGGGGGCTCTGGCCTGAGTGATCATGTCTACCAGTGCAGGTAGAAGGCCACTTAAGTCTTCCGCGTCCCATCCAGGGGCCAGACATGGAGATTCCAGGTTCGGTTGCGGGTGCCAGATGGTGCACCATCCCTGAGAAAGAAGGTCCTTCCTCAGAGGAATTCGCCAGGGGGAGGGGGGGGCTGTTGCGAGGAGCATGAGGTCCGAGAACCAAGTTCGGGAGGGCCAGTAAGGGGCCACTAAGAGGATCTGCTCCTCGTCCTCCATGACCTTGCACAAAGTCTTTGCAAGTAGGCTCACTGGGGGGAACGCATATTTTTATAGCCTATGGGGCCAGCTGTGCAACAGGACATCTATGCCGAGGGGACCTCGGCCAGAGAGTACCAAAGCGGGCAGTGGGAGGATTCTGGGGAAGCAAACAGGTCTACCTGTGCTTGGCCGAATCGACTCCAGATCAGCTGGACCACCTGAGGGTGGAGTCTCCACACTCCCCTGAGCGTAAACTGTTGCAAAAGCGTGTCCACTCTGCTGTTGAGGTGGCCCGGGAAGTGAGTGCCCCACAGTGACTTGAGGCACTGCTGACTCCAAAGGAGGAGACAACGGGCGAGTTGTGACATTCGAAGAGAGCATAAACCGCCTTGTAAATGCGATCGTCACTGTGTTTTCCTTCCAGACATACACATGTTTGCCCTGGATCAGTGGCAATAGACTCCTCAGGGAAAGTAGTACCGCCAGCAATTCGAGGCAGTTGATGTGTCAGTTGTGGGTCGGTCCAAGAGCCAGCGACTGAGTGCCCATTGCACATGGCGCCCCAGCCACACTGGGAGGCATCTGTTGCAACCACGAAATGCCTGGAGATCTGGCCTAGGGGAACTCCTCCACGTTGGAACGCTAGTTCTGACCAGGGGCTGAATAGACAGCGACAAGCCTGCGTGACGAGAATGCGGTATGTGCCGTGGCGCCATGCTCGTCTCTCGACTCAGGTCTCATATCCATCAACCCAAGTGGTGTGACCATCGCTGAGGATGCCAAATGCCCCAGGAGCCTCTGAAAGGATTTCAGTGGGACCAGTGTTTTCTGTCTCAATGCATGCAGACAGTGCAGCACCGACTGTGCGTGCTCATTGGTGAGGAACGCTGTCATCGAGACAGTGAGCTTGCTTTTTTCCTTGTTGACCCGTAACCCCAACGGCTAAGGTGCCTGAGTACCATGTCCCTGTGTGCACACAACAAGTCCCGCGAGTGAGCTAGGATTAGCCAGTCATGAAAATAGTTGAGGATGCGGATGCCCACTTCCCTTAGCAGGGCAAGGGCTGCCTCTGCGACTTTCGTGAAGGCGCGAGGGAACAAGGACAGCCCGAAGGGGAGGACTTTGTACTGGTATGCCTGACCCTCAAAGGCAAACCAGAGAAAGAGTCTGTGTCGAGGAAGAATCAAGACATGAAAGTACGTGTTCTTCAGGTCTACAGCTGCAAACCAATCCTGATGCCGGACGCTCTCTAAAATGCGTCTCTGCATGAGCATCTTGAATGGGAGTCTGTGCAAGGCCTGTTTCAGAATTTGCATGTCCAAGATTTGCCGCAACCCGCCACATTTTTTGGGTATGATGAACAGGCTCTATCGCATCCTTCCATAGAAGGGCGGCGATCTCTGTGCGCAAGGTAGCGGCACTTGCCTCTCACCACAGTGAAGCGGACGCCGTTGAACCTGGGCACCATTCGCCTGGCAAACTGAATCGCATAGCCGAGTCGGACGGTCCTGATCAACCAGCGCGACGGGTTGGGGAGCGCGAGCCACGCCCCCAAGATCTGTGTGAGAGGGACTAAAGGGTCTACCGCGTCTGACATACCAGCGGACGTGTCCTCACGACGGGGCGAAGCATGAGGTGCTGAGTATAGAGACATCAAAGCACTTACCTGGCTCCTTGTGATCGCTCCCGGAACAGCCTGGGATGGGGAGGAAGATCTTCATCCTTGAAACCATCACATCGGGGGTGGGTTTGTGCCATAGCTTGGCGCGTGGAAGCGGGGGGTCCGGCTCCGGGGAGCCGCACCTGCCAAAGAGAGCCGGTGGCCAGCGGTCGTGATAACGACAGCCTGGGAGACCAGAAATAGAGCCCAGGGAATGAGGAAACTGCCCTTTTATGGAAAATGTGGGTACCGCAGCCCGCCGGGCATGCGCAAAACAAAAGTTGAATGAAAACAAGGAGGGGTAAGGAGGGTTCCCTTCTCCCGGGCAAGCATTGCCGCCAGCTCCGCATCAGCCTGCGACTGAGCTACTGCACCCAGGGGTGGAAGTCCAGCCGAGTCCTCAGTGATAGACATGACGAGCCCGCTCTCCAATGCCGCGATCGTCAACTCATCTTCATCACGAGCCCCGAACGTAAGCTGGCATAAGACAGCCCGGCAACCTCACTCCAGTGCTCGGTTGGAGCATACGAGCGTGACGGGGAATGGGAGGTCTGAGGGGGAATACCCGGCGGAGAGGGTCCCATTGATCTCCCCATAGTGCTAACCGACCCCTCCTCATACCCGTAGGTAGAAGGACCGCTGGGGTGGCTTGCCCTCTTACAAAGGCGAGCCACAACCGCAACGTAACCATGGTCATGTCATCGCAATGAGAGCATGAACAATCCACAAATGCTGACTCCGCATGGGTAGCATTGTGGCAGTCAGAAATGGAGAGAAATCGACCGCAACCAGGAATTACACACAAACGAAAGAGCATATTGAAAAAGACGCTTACGTTTGTGCCACTCTTTTAGAGAAATATAAACTCTTTTATTGATTTATATTTATATATATATATATATATATATATATATATATATATATATGGAAGGGCTCTGCTGCACTGCTGAAGCACCCCGGGGTGTTGCTCGACACAACTGTAGTGTGTGAGGGGGAGAACCGCTGTAATGTCGGCAGATAAGAGATGAATGGAACGGCAGGAAGAATTCAGCTCAGTGAATGTGTCTGCTCGGCTCCGAAGAAGAAATCTGAATGTGGGTTTGCTGCATCACTCTTTTATACCTGTATGTCCGGGGGAGTGGCATGCAAATCCCACATGCCAATTCCCATTGGCCTTTTCTCAAAAGATCAGAGATCCTGGGCTCCCAAGGGTGACCCCTAGTGTCAACTCATGGACACAACTTTGAGTGAGTGACAGATAGGGAACCTAAAAATCTTAAACTGTTTCGATGAAGAAACAAACTCAGATCCAACTTGTATGGCCTGATGGTGAGTAAATTATCAGCAAATTTTTATTTTTGGGTGAACTATTCCTTTAATATTGACTGAATTTATGGTACTTTTATGATGTTTATTACCAATTTGGAGCTTGTCACAGCCCCTGGTCACTATATGCTTTCATAGTGTGGAAACTTCTTTCTTGAAGATTTCAGAAAATAGGAAGTCATATGTGTTTGGAGCAATAAGATGGTAAGTAAATGATGAAAGAATTTTCATTTTTGAGCTTTTATTAATCACTATGCCTTTAATATCACAATGAAAATAATGAAAGTGCCTACCAGTCAGCATTATTTAAACAGATTTGCAATAGAGACATAATAAAACAGAGGAAAAAAGAAGAATAAGAGAGGATAAAGAAACATTATTATGTTGCTTTTGGATTATCTGCTTGTATTTTAGTTCTTGGTATCTCAAACTTGGATGAAGGGGAGTGAAGGGACACTGGGAGATGTTTGGCCCCGGGCCCCGCTCACTGGCCCAATCGGGGAGTTTAGTGTGAGTCTGGGGAGCAGAGAAGAAGACATTTATAAAAACAGGGACATACAACTCTAGGGTTTTGTCACAGATGAGTTCCATACTCCGCTTTCATCTGAACGAGTCATTAAGTATAATGACGTGTAGGTGTAATGTAATGTGCCTGTAACATCTGCGCAGAGAGAGAGAGAGAGAGGGAAGAAATGAAGGAGAGTAAGGACAATGTTAATAGATTTGCAGATACACTGCAAGGAGAACAAAATATATTTTTCCCTTCTGCTTTATTGCTCTGTCATCCATCTGGTGCCTGTGTGCTTGTTTTTGTGTATGTGAGAACATATATGGAACTGTGTGTGCTGAATTCCTGAATGACCAGACTATCCCATACATTTATACAAATATGATTTAGATGTAAACATATTGTCAAAATCAGTATTGTAAAATTATTATATTTCATATAATTGGCTGCAGTGATGGAAAGAGTATCTTTTTTTTCTTAAGTAAAACTACTGCTACTGAAGAAATAATTCACTTGTGTACAATTCGAAGTATTGAGAAATAGTATGACTCAAGTAGTAGTAAATATGTACTAAAACTACTCTTAATTACAAGTTACTTTATGAAAATTATATTATATATATAGTATATACGCTTCCATTTTTAGAACACAAATCCATTTTTGTTCTTGAAAGAAATTGATGCTTCCTTTCACCAATGATGCATTAAATTGATAAAAAAAAAATACTGCCAAATTCATTAATTGCTCATTTTTATTACAGTTTTATATAATTTATTTAAGTAGTATTTATTAAATTTTTTCTATACTTGTGATGCAAACATATATCAGCTATTCCTTCCAAAAACATTCTATAGTGCTAATTTGGTACTCAAGAAAATATTCTTATTATTAGAACAATTGAAAATGGTTGCGCTACCATGAGGAAATCACAATTCAGAGGCTTTTTTTGTTGAGGTATTAAGTTCTTACAAGTTGCTTTACACTTGCAAGTCATTCTGGTTTAAAAAATAGGCAAAAAGAAACTGATATTCTGTTTTCTCCTAAAGTCTATTGTTTTAGAGAGATGAAGGCTATTCCATGCATTACTGTTTTGAAAAAAGAATATCTAACCAGTATAGAGAAGGAAGTGGACAGCCAGATACACAATAAAATGAAATCACGGTATTTAGTTTGAGAAACAGACTCCTCGCATGTTCTAGCAGCATCTAAATGCCAAAGACCTGCAAGATGATTTTTGAACAAACAGAAAATTTTAAGAATACAACATTTATTTAAATAGTCTGATGAGGAGGGGGGCGTGGCTGGGCCATGATGATGCATGCCTGGCGCTGTGTTGACTAATCAGCAGGAGAGATATAAGGGGGGTGCTTAGATGCCAGTTAGAGAAAGAGAGACGCACAAAGCTGTGAGTGTATCATTGTTTGTTTTGCAGTTTATTTTATGTTTGTTCAGTTTATGTTTGTTCAGTTTGTTATTAAAATTAACTGTTAAGCTGACTGTTCAGTTGGTTACTGCCTCGTCCTTGCCCGTCTTAAGAACCTTGTTACATTGGTGCCGAAGCCCAGGAGAGAGGAGGGATGCACTGTCGGATAGCCCTCACCGCTGTTGGAGGGTCGCAATGGGGTCGCAACGCCAAGGTGATATGGTGCGGTGGTACTGGAGCAGTTCAGTAGAAGGCGCCAGGAGACAGAGGAGCCGCTGCCATCCGCCAGGGGGTGGGGAAGCTCACTGCCATTCTCCAGGAAGCAGAGGAGCTGCTGCCATCTGCCAGTAGACAAAGGAGCCGCTGCCGCCTGCCAGGAGGCGCAGGAGCTCACTGCCATCCGCCAGGAGGCGAGGTCCAGTGCCAGTGTGTCCGGGGACTGGTGAGCCACTTTTCCTCTCTCTCGTTCTGTCTCTCACCTCATCTCTCTCAGTTTCCCAGGCAGGGTGGAAGGCCGGCTGGAGGAAGGATGCCCGAAAGAGCAACAACTCCCCTCCAGGAAGTAAAAAGAGAAAGTCAGGCTGGAAGTCTCCCTGGCCTGAATCAGGCGGTGGAGGAGTGTGACAAGGAGGGGGCTGTGATGACGCACACCTGGTGTTGAGTTGACTAATCAGCAGGAGAGAGATGGGGGGGTGCCATAGACATCAGCGAGAGAGCGAGAGCGAGAGAGAGACACATGAAGCTGTGTGTGTGTGCGTCTTTGTTTGTTTTGCAGTTTATGTTATGTTTGAGTTCAGTTTGTTATTAAAGTTTTGCACCGGATGGGGGGAAAAAATATATAATGTTCAGTGAAAAGTCAAAAGAAGATTGCAATGTATGTAATTGTAACTATATCAGATATTATTATTAAAACACGGGAACTAGATGCGTGGGCATTTTTTGCCCCCTATTTTGAATTTTAATGTTAGTTCTGTCAATTTCAGTCCCCCTGTTATTTATTTATACTTAGAAAAGTAGAAAGATTTATACAAATGTACTCAAGTACTGTAATGAGAGTAGTTGTAATTCATTACTTTCCACCTCTGATTGGTTGAGTTTTTTTTTTCTTTTACATTAAACTGTTATGTAAAACTTCTCGGATTCTGTTGTAACCTCCGTTCCCTGATGGAGGGAATAAGACATTGTGTCGATGTAGTGACACTAGGGATCGCTCTTGGGAGCTCCAAACACCTCCAATCTTTGAGAAAAGGCGAATGAGAATTGGCAAGTGGAATTTGCATGCCAGTCCCCCGGACATACGGGTATAAAGCTGGAATGCGGCCACTCATTCAGGTTTTGTGCTGAGGAGCCGAGAAAAGGACCCGGCCATTTCAGCGAATATTACAGCATTGTAGCAAGAGGGGCACAATGTCTTGTTTACTCCATCAGGGAACGGAGGATAAAACAATAACCGAGATATTCCCCTTCTGTCTCTCACTCGACGTTGTATCGATGTAGTGACACTAGGGTTCCCTTTTGAAAAATGCCACGACAGCTGAAACATGTTACGTGAACTGCCTATGCAGGTGCAAGCAAGCTGCTGCGTGCTTAATAGCAGTTTCATTAGACTGCACGTAACCTCCCCCAATGCCCAACAAGTCGTCATGTAGTTCCCCACAATCCTGAGGTGGAGAAGCATCGTAACTAGCATGGGAGCAGTACGTGCCAGCCATGACCTTTTCTATATATATTTTCTCTCCACAGAGTATTAGATTCAGCTATGGCCATCTAACGCTATTATACGCATCGGGAAAGTGTTCTTTTTCTTTCCTATTCTTTCAGGCAGAAAAGACCCCGCAAAGACCACATCCTGCCTGAAGAGGAGACACCATGTGGCAATACGATACGTGGGCTCATCCGCTGCATATGAAAGAGGCGCGGTCGTAGGTCCTGCCATGAAGGGGAGGAGCTCTACAAATACAGCGACCGGGGCTGAGAAAGCGCTGCCCAAGGGAGACACGGATCTACCGACAGGGAGACTGTACAACGGAAAATACATCACAGGGGGTTACCGGAGTAGTCGGGACCTGTGGAGCACCTATCCCAGTACAGGCCATATTAGTACCCACAGTGGGTATGGCTGTGAACCAAATTCACAGCCACAGGGTTAGGGAGGAAGGCATCCAGGGTTCACGGGTTTGTGAACTCGCATGGGAAAGAAGTGCATGTCTTTGCCTCACATAGGGGAAAGGCACTGCACGCAAGCGGTATACCCGGCCAGCTGTCCCATAACCTTACCTGTTCGTACCTGAAAATGCAGGGAAGAAACTGGCTCAACCCAGAGACCAAAAAGTCTTGAAGGTATTGGTTGTTGCCCATAAAAACCTTGTCTGATTACAACCTAATTTTGCTTGGTTTTGGCGCCCCCTGGTGAAAATGTAATTTGAAAAGTGCAGCCAATCATGTTATGGAGCACGTCATTTCATTTTTGCTAAAACACTGCAATGCTCATGTAAATTTCATGAGACTATGCTGGTATGGACACGTGTGAGCTCCAGTTTCCAGGAAAAATGTCCAAAGAGTGGTGCCAAAAGCGAGTTGTATTTAATGATTTAACACAGTCAACAGGAATGCATATTTTATTAACCATGTGCCCTAACCCAGTCAGTTATTCAACAGAATAGTACATGAACATTTAAAAGTGATCGATTTCCTGTGTGATCAGGCTGCATATCCACAGCACAAGCCATGTAGGACAAGTTTCATGCCTAAATTTTAAAATTAGGGTTAGCGGTTGGTTCAAATCCCTAACTTAGGGTTAGCAATAAAAATAGTAATAAAAACATTTTTAAGCAATACAAATAGTGATCCACACCTTAGCAAGCACCACTAAAAATAAAATATCATTCTTTTAATCATTGTTTTAAATGTATTTCTTAATAATGCTATGGGCTGGTAACATGGTCTCTTCCACTGCTTAATGTTCTCTGATAAGTAAATGTGGTGATATTGAGCCATACTGACAGCTTGTTTAATGGCTCTTAGTGTTTGTGAATACTCTACATACATAAATCCAGCCTGAGTGTTCACAGGAACCCGCTCATCATTCAGATACTGGGCCATAGCCAAAACGCCCACCCCAGAGTCTGCTCATGATAAATAATAATGTGATATTTGCTTTCATGCTTTAAGCGGGTGGTATGTTTGGACCTCCCATTTAGACACAACGCGAATTTGGCACAAAATGTGCACAGGTGCACTGAGAGTAAGGGAGAAAAAAAATCCCTGTTTCAACATCTGTGTCAGTGGCTGTTGCTATCTCTCTAAAAACATGGAGAAGCTGCTTTAAATAGCTACAAGAGTTGGTGCCTGGCCAAGCATGTGTGCCCCAATCGGAGAGGTTTTACTGGAAGGCATTGAGTATTATTTACTCTTTTTTCTTTTCTCTCTTCATTCATTCTCTCTCTCTTCATATCTCATACACCTTTGAGGCTGGATTAAAGTTGAATCTAGGCTGCAATATTGCTAAAATATTTTTTGTTAAAGCACATTTTGAATATTATTATTATTATTATTTAAATTTGTTGTACGATCTACACTGACAGCCAAAAGTTTGGAATAATGTACAGGTTTTTCTATTATGGAAAGAATTTGGTATTTTATTCACCAAAGTAGCATTCAACTGATCACAAAGTACAGTCAGGACATTAATAATGTGAATCCATAACATCAAATCTTATTGGTTCTTGCGCTTTGCGTGACCTGACATCATGACATAGAAACCAATGAGGTTTAATGTTATTGATTTTTGAATGACATAAGGGCGAGTAAATGATGACAGAATGTTATTTTTGCACAGGTTGGTAAGTGAGTCTACTGCACCAGTTTGATGCTAATATGTGTAAGGTTTAAGTGTTATGGCTATAATTTCAAAACATAGTGGTGAATTGTACATTTCTATATTTATTGCATGTTGTTGTCACACTCACAGACTTCTCTCTCTCTCTCTCTCTCTCTCTCTCATTCCTGTGGATGTCCCTCTGTAAAGGTCTGTATACTCTGCAGTTGGTGTGTGTTCATACGTGTACTTGGAGTGTGAATCAGTAAACTGTGCTTTGTGACAGTGTGGGTAGACATAATGTTTTAGAGAGTTGTTCTTCCCAGATGGCTACCTTAATGTTTCCATGGTATTTAAGTGTTTGACATGCTTTTGCACAAAGCTGCAGGTATACTTCCTCTGAATGAAGACACTGCTGCTTAGACTGTTCACATTGCATACCTTTGCATGCCTTAAGTGGAGATGCACACTGGTTAAGAATTATTCATGGGCTTAGCTGTGTTTCCTTAAGCTGCATAATGTCAATAATTATGTGTTTTCCCACAATATTGCTGCATTTTATGTAAATTAAACATTCTGTTAGCGATTTCATTCACTTTGCTAAGTTCCGCTACACTTAGCCACTAAATTACGCCGCACATGATACTTTCAGACACATACCTGGTATTCAAAACCCAAGTCTCAAAAGAAGTCGCTTCTTGCTGAATTCGAATTGCATACTACCATATTAATATTTCTGCCATTTATGGCAGAAGTAGTATGAGTAGTATGGGTTGTATGCAATTCTGAATTCAGCCGTTGTTAGCAAACACTAATTCCCTGACGATTGACAGGAAGAGAGCTTTTCTGGTTGGCTAAAAAAAGGCCAGGGCACTGCTCTGACACAATTTTGCTGTTCACAAAGCCTAGGGCTGTCACAGACAGTGTAATTGCTCAGCTCATCTATTTCAGTGTGTCAGGGAATATGGGGATATTTAACAGCTTTAACGATGACTTTCATTTTGACTACTGTATTCTGGTATAATGTGAAATTAAGCTAAAAAAAATTGAATTTAAAAGTAGAAATATGAAGCACTTACGGTTTCTTATGTTTATAATGTGTTATGATTATAAGCACTAATGTTTAAAATTTGATCTGTACTGTTGTGTAAAATCTTTCTGATAAAATGTGTTCTTGTGATAAAAAAGCATGACACAATGATTAGAACAGAAAGCAGGCATTTCGAGACACGTTTTTTAAAAGTTGTAAAGGTTCTTTTTACTTGTCTAAAAATGTGCTGCTCCTGTGCAAGATTCTGAAAAACAGCGAGATGTGGTGTAACGATCAATGATGTGTCAGAAAGCATGAGTCAAAGACCAAATAGCAGAGGAACATTTCAAAGGATTTATTTACAACAATAAATGTCAACAGCTGCAGCTACAATGAATGCTACACTGGCGATTCGTGGGCCGCAAGGACAGGCGTACAGCAAGCTGAAAGGTAACCACACTCCCAACACGTGGGCAGAGACAGGGAACAAACAGATACATGAGACAGCACCAACAAGACACAGAGAGCAAGGTTAGTTGCTTGACAGCACACACATTGGCATAAGCTAGACGACATTCAACAATGAACTACATAAACATTAAACCCCATTGAACTATCCAGTGCCGGACATGACATACGAGGCGATTTAAATAAGTAGGAAACAAACAAGAGTCAGGTGCCACTCACAGCTGAAATTTGTCATGATCAGCGTTCCCATGGAAACAATCAGTGTTCCCATGGAAACGCTAATTCCGCATGCCAGCGGCACCTGAAAAAAAATTAGGGCATAACGTAAACACGCTTTGACCAAAACAAACAGGGAATGATGTTGCCATGGTCCTTGTCAGACAAAAACTCAACCTGACAAGGTGACAGTACCGTGACATCACCAGAGGACACACGGTTGTAACCAACAACTGAACCCGTGTGCCCACACAAAGCACGTATACGAAACACAAGACAGACAGGATGATGATGCCACAGTCCTCTTCAGACAAAACGCAACCTGACAAGGTGACAGAACTGTGACATCACCGGAGAGTAACATAATAGTAACGGCTGTAACTCGTGCATGGAGGTCACAAACAGCCAGACCCGTGCACTCTCACAAAGAAGGTACACAAGACATGAGACAGGATGATAATGCCATGGTCCGGTCAGACAGAAACCCAACCCTACAAGGTGACAGGACCATGCCATGACATCTGTCTAGCTCATGTGTACATACAAATAGCACAAATGGATGCAACAATGTTTTTGGGGTGAATGGTCCTTTATACTAAAACATGTAGTAGTTAAAGTTGAACGGTTATAAAAACATCCTGAGGAATTGTTTAATTATAACATTTTTATGTAACATGTATGATCATTCCATAAACTTCCATTGTAAGTACATTGCTGTAAACAATTTTTTCAAACTTATATGGATGAGTCATAATTATTTTCAGTGGTAAATGAGAGCATGCCACAGATGTATCAGTTAGTATGCATAATGATTTTACCTGGAATGTTCCTTTTACATTATTTGAGAGAATGTTAACCTTCTTTACTATCATGAAAGTCTTCCTTTTCCTTTCTGTTAACTTCCTTACATTTGACAAGATGTTTAAGGCTTATCTGTGATATTCAATGGACAGAGTAAAAAAAAAAAAGATGGTTTAAATGAGCAAATGTTTTGCATGCCACTTCTTTCATCAAGGCTACTTATTATTCCCCAGCTTTCTGGCTAAGTGGCTGCCATTCGAAAAGGCAGTTTACACTTTAGTCCATCCTCACATGTAATGTATTACTGTAGAAGGTATCAGCCAATGAGAAGAGTGCCCTCATGTTCCTTGTGGATGTGTGCAATTTTGAGTTGAAAATTATGGCCTGTCTAAAAAAAAGGCATTACAGTGCGGTCGAGTCATTGCGTTTTGACTTGAAGCGTTTGTGCCTTCACTACTATAGAGGCAGAAAAACACTCTGCTTTCCCTTCCATTTTCATCGTACTGCAGCTATTCTTTCAGCCGCTGAAAGACATTGAAAATCTAGAGCCAATAATCATAGCTTTATCTGTGCAAGACATAAATCTGTGTAACTTCCAGTATTACCAGGAAGCAGTTATTTGTGTTTAACCCTATATAAAATGAAATATGGTTTGTTGTTGAAGGCTGTGAGTCCAGTTAAACTCTATTTCGGCACAAATGCATTTGTCACTTGGTAGAAGCTAGCGTATTTAGACAGAAGCCAACATGGTCAGGTTGGGTGAACATGCCCTCATCCTTGAAAAACATTAATAAAACTACGGCAAAAAAACAAACAAAAAAAAAAAAAACACAGCCAAACAAGAAAAAATATGGATTACGCCAACTATTATGTGTTTTGTGCAGTGAATTATTCTGCAAAGCGCACACAGCCATAACACCAAACACTCAATAATTTAGCATATTGTTGGGTTAAAGTAATTCATGATATTATTTTTATAATTTTTTAAGGAACAGTTTTGTTTGTGCAAGAAACAATGTTAGCACTATTTTAAGTCGCCACTTGATCTTCAATGTAAAATCTGAATCCTGACGCAAAACCAGTTGAGAACCACTGGTCCAAATGACTTCATATAAATACTGTCATCAAATGTGCTCTGAATAAACATATTATTTATTATTGTTGTTGAAGGCCTCTTTTTTTAACATAATGCAATCCATCATTGTTGTTGAATTTGAATGTCAAGTGTGCAGTGTTTTCTTTAACCTTTTTAATTCATTCTATTACCTGGTTGTGTACTTGTTCTAACTGGATGTTTGGAGGGCAGCATTCATTCTCTTGTTGAACTCACCTTATGTTCCTCCATCGCATGGTGTGGAGTGCTTTTGTCAAAACAGTTTTGCTTTTGTAGCCACGAAGACTTATATGAATGTGACGTGTATTTTACTGAAATGTGAATGCATTGTCTGGCAGCTGTTTGAGGTCTGGTACACTCTGCAGCATGTTGGGTAAAGCGCATCAATGAGGCAAGATCCTCGTTATTCTTTTCCACTCTTTCTGTCTCTTGCTCTATAGGGCTAACAAAGCCACTGGAATCTACAAGTGCCCTTCATTCAGATGAACTCTCTGCTGCAATCTGAGTCTGCCTTTAGAATTGGGTCTGACTTGCAAATAAACGCAAAGCTCAAATGAGTGCCTTCAAAGGACTGTATACTCTATATGTACAGCTTGATGGGTGTGAGTGCAATAAAACACTAACACACATGAGACACATTTTGGTCATGCAAACAAGCTTACATAAAGTAGTTACATATGCAAAAAAACATCAGGCACAATTGAAAACATTAACATACACAAGCATTTCAACATTTTATTTAGACTAAATGTTTTTCTATCAGAAAAGACTCTGGATTTTTGGTATTATTACAAATGTAGAGATTTGTATATAATTTGGCGTAAGCCAGGTATGGTTGGTATGGTTCAGGCAATGTCAGCAGAGGAGCAGAATGGGACCTAAACTGGAGATGATGGGGTGGAGGAGGGTGAAAACACAGAAGTGAGCGAACAATGAGAGACAGCTGTGGGGCTTCTAAACACTATAAACCCTAATGCTCAAAACAATTAACCATCTGGGGTTGACAGACGCACCGGCACGTCCTGCTGGATTTTTTTTGTCATTAAAGCAGAAACAACATAAAATACTAATTTTGGGGCATACAGATAAGTGTAAGACATCATTAGAGACTATAAAGGGTCTACTTTTATTTGTGTACACTCACAATAACAACAAATCCTTGCGCTTTTGTAAAATTAAGAAAATAAAAAGGGTGAGCTTACAACAGTCTGTATGTTCATGAGTATATTTCTGAAACACGGCAAAAATAATGAACTGAAACTCTGTGAATACTTGTCACACACGCATGAAACATATGTCTACAGAAAGCTAAAAATGTCTACTTTTAAATAAAACAATTCAAATTTAAAACAAATTTTCTCCTGCAATGTAATCTGTATGAAACAAAGCTATGTACAGTTTCTCCTGGCTCAGCTAATTATCCCTAATGTGATCACACACACAGGCAGAGGGCGCTATTCATATGGTAATGTGCTGAGATGACCAATGCAAATGGTAAACGCCCCCGACTGTGCCATGAAAACATCTAGTTCATTCACATTTCTGCATGTTTGAAAGATCAACAGATATACAGGTGAGGAAACTCCTGTATAGTGATGAAGATTTAACGTTTTCCTCAGAAGAAGTGCGGGACTCCGATGAACGTTTGTATTTTGAAGAGAGACTTGATCCAGACGAGGATACATTTTTGGACGAGTAAGTAATTTAGTTTTCATTAGTTGACATGCTATTTTATATAAACATGTACATATTTTACTAGTGGGACTGTTTCCAGACTTGCCAGCCAGGATTCAGAGTATTGAAATTTGAAATATGTCCTAATAGGCAAGTTTTAATTACATGTAAATTCTGTTTCGGCTAAAGCAGGTATTTAAGTTGTATGCTGTATGATATAAATATGATATGTAATATAATCTAAACATTCATATTTATATTTTATATCATATTTTACCTAGTGTATATGCTGCCTAATATCATCAACAAAGCTTGTGCTTGCAAATATGTGTTCAGGTGTAAGTGAGTAATATACACTTTAAATATGCCCATATTAGAAAATCAGCATATTTTAATAATTTCTAAAGGATCATGTGACACTGAAGACTGCAGTAATTATGCTGAAAAAATGATTTGATCACAAATAGCATTTTGCAATATATTCAAATAGAAAACTGTTCTTTTAAATTGTAAAAAGAGTTCACAATATGTTTTTACTGTATTTTGGATCAAATAAATGCAGCCTTGGTGAGCAGAAGTGACTTCTTTTAAATGGTAGTGTAGGTCTAAAATTAAGTAGTCTTTATATAAAGAAAATGTATATTACTTCTTTTAACTTAAAACTTGATTTTGATCATTAAGTCTTTCTGTCACATTCCTCAGTGATAGGCCCAGGAGAGGGGTCTTTGTCTCTTCAGGTGTGAAATACAATCAATATTCATGATAGTACATGCCTCTTCGCATATGACCTTTCTAACACTAAAAGTGTGTTACAAAAGTTAAATTACTATATTGTTTTGTATGAATGAGTGATCAGGATGTTTTTCACATCATTTTGTAGCAAAAATTGTAGGCTACAAGATCCAGTTCTCAAAAGTATTGTGGACAAATGCTGAGTATGTGTTATATGGCCTTATTTCAATTACTTAACTTTTTTTTTTAAACACGCATAAACGTAATTTTCTCAAAAATACAAACATGTACTGTACACACATGTTGCTCACATATTATTGTATCCCAGTTTGTGTTGAATACAGTGTTATCAGACTTTAGCCATTAATATGTTTTTAAGCAACAGATAAAGCACAAATGTCAAGGTATGTCAAAACTTCTCCAGGGCCCAAAACACCCTCAGACCCCAGTGGGTTAATTGCTTTGAGTAAGGACATTTAAATATGGCAGAGGCTATTTGCACTAAGTGCAAACAGCGATAGATGCTATTTACACGTGCAAATAGTGGAAGATACTCTTACACCCATGTTTAAATACTAACATACAGAATAGTGGCATCACTGCAGCATTTTTATTGTGTTTACGGGGCGTCCAACAGACACCCTACACCAACCCCTAAACCTACCTTACAAAAATTAACCATGGTTTTACTACAGTAACCATAGTATTTTTCATATCACCATTGTATTTTTCTTGTAAAATCATAGTAACCACAAACTTAAACATGGTTACTATTAACTTCTATTAACAACATGTTATTGTAGTAACACCATGGTTTGTACATCAGAACTATAATGTTTCCACCAAAACACATGGTTACTACAATATTACTACAGTCAAATCATGGATAATTTAAAATCCTTTAAATTCAAATCCTTCTCTCTCCGGTCAACTCCCCGACCTTCATTGTGAACAAATCACTGCGAGGAATCTCTTTTATTTATTACTATAAGTAGAATTATAGGAAATATTAAGAGTAGAGACATGGAGGGGCTGGGTAGCTCAGTGAGTAAAGACGCTGACTACCACCCCTGAAGTCGTGAGTTTGAATACAGTGCTTGCTGAGTGACTCCAGCCAGGTCTCCTCCTTGTGGTCACTATAATGTGGTTCTCGTTCTCAGCGGGGTGCGTGGTGAGTTGTCCATGGATAATGGCGTGAAGCCTCCACCTGAGCTATGTCTCCGCGGTAATGTGCTCAACAAGCCATGTGATAAAATGCACAGATTGGCAGTCTCAGATTCGGAGGCAACTGAGATTCATCTTCTGCCACCCGGATTGAGGCGAGTCACTACGCCACCATGAATTGGGCAAAAGGGGAGAATATCAAAAAAGATAAAAAGTGTAGAGACATGGGAAAAAGTCTGTCAAGGGGTGGGATTCGTATCCAGATCTCCAGCATGACTACACATATACCATCATTAATCCCAGAGCGACTAGAGTTGCACATGGGGGTGCAGTTTGTAATAAAATCATATTGGACTATTGGAGCACAAATAGTCACTTAGTCATCCAATCTCCTAAAAGTCTAACTCATTAGCCCTCATTAGCCTATAGTTGAGCCTAAATAAATCTGTTGTGGATGTCTTTAGTTTGGTCAGAGCAGTGGTGGGTGGAGTTAGTGTAAATAGCCTCTACCAACAAAATGGGCTCTTTGCACTTAGTGTAAATAGACACTCTGTTTAAATAATCCAAATAAGTTCAAATAAATTAACCTTGATGCGAATTTATAGCTTTCTCTTTCTTTTGGAAGTAGAGACTCCACCTTCAGGTGGTTGATCTAATCTGGAGTCGATACGGGCAGACACAGGTAGACCTTTTAGCCTCTCCAGAATCCTCCCATTGCCCGCTCTGGTACACCCTGACCGAGGCTCCCCTTGGCATAGACGCATTGGCACACAGCTGGCTTATGCAAGTGTGCGTTCCCCCCAGTGAGCCTGCTTGCACAGACCCTGTGCAAGGTCAGAGAGGATGAGGAGCAGGTCACCCTAGTGGCTCCCTACTGTCCCAACCAGACTTGGTTTTCCAACATTATGTTCCTCATGTCAGCCCCTCCCTGGCAAATTCCCCTGAGGAAGGACCTTCTTTTTCAGGGATGGGGCACCATTTGGCACCCATGATCAGACCTCTGGAACCTCCATGTCTGGCCCCTGGACTGGATGTGGAAGACCTCAGTGGCCTACCACCTGCCGGTTCCCCATAGGCGACCCCTTGCGACATATATTCCACTGAAAAATGTTTCCCTGTTGGCAAACTGCGTCTTCCTTGGGCTGAGGCCCCTCTGCCCCAGTCTCCATGCTCTGCAAGACCATATGAAATATTTCCATTTAATAACCCCCCCCACCCCCCCCCCGGGTGGGGTGTGGTCTCCGTGGTGTCTTCCCCTTGGGTGTGACCCCCCCCCCCACCCATGGACATTGGCATCCTGGTCGGTTAGCGAATGTTCTCTTTTACTGGGAAGAAAAAGAAAAAAGAGAGAAAAGAGGCATGACTAGGACAAGCCTGTCCCTATCCTTTTGGGTAGTTGACTCGTCTAATCAGAATCAGCTTTATTGCCAAGTATGCTTACACATACAAGGAATTTGTCTTGGTGACAGGAAATTCCAGTGCACAACAATACAAAAAACAATACAAAAAGAGCAGCAATACATAAATAATAATAATAATAATAATAAATAAATAAATAAATAAATATATATATATATATATATATATATATATATATATATATATATATATATAATTATACATATACTTACATACACACAGACACACACCTTCATACATACACACACATACATAGTGCAAATCTAAAACCAATCTGTTATATAAAGTACAAAAATACAGTATGTTATGTACAGTGCAAAAAGTTGTTTTTTTCCTTTGTATGTAATGGCAGAAGAGGATATGTTAGATAATATAAATAGACTTAAATTGTGTATTGCACATAATTATTGCTCAATGGGGCAGCTTTAACTATTTATGAGATGGATAGCCTGAAAGAAAAAACTGTTCCTGTGTCTGATGGGTCTGGTGCTAGTTGAACACTCACACTAGCATTAGGGGAGGTTACGGGCCAGCCTGGTGTGCTGGCTATGTGGCACACAGCAGTCTGCCCTTCTCGCTCTGCTGGGCCACATAACCCAGTTCAGCTAGTTGTGGCGCTTTTGTAGGGGACCCCTAGTGTCACTACATCGACACAACATTGAGTGAGTGACAGACAGGGAACATCCTGGTTACTTCCGTAACCTCCGTTCCCTGGTGGAGGGAATGAGACGTTGTGTCCCTTCTGCCACAATGCTGAACTACCTGCTGAAATGGCCGTTACCTTTTTCTCGGCGCCTCAGCACAAAACCTATTCACGTCCCACCTTTTATACCCGAATGTCCGGGAGATGGGCATTCAAATACCACTCGCCAATTCCCATTGGCATTTTATCAAAGATCAGAGTGTGACCCCTAGTGTCACTACATCGACACAATGTCTCGTTCCCTCCATCAAGGAACAGAGGTGTAAAACAGTTCAGGCTCACGGGCAAGGAAGAGGCGAGAAACCGGCTTGACATACAAATAAAAGGTTTAATGTGAAACTCAAAAGACAGACACATAGGATGACAGACATGTCCGTAAGGATCTCTCTCTCTGCAGTCGGCCTTTATCCCTCTCGGTGGCTTGATTAGCCTAATACGGGACCGGGTGTGTCGAGTCACGACCCAGCCCCGCCCTCCACCGTGCCACAGTCCTCCCTCGTTCTTTCAGGCTGGGGACCCCCGGCCTGACGTACATCCCCTGGGATCTGCCGGTGGGTCATCCCCATCAACCTGGACGAGGGAGGGGGCAAGGGCAGGGAAACAACAATAATTAAAAATGGGGGGGTCCTTCCTGCACTGAGCAGTACCTCCCCTCCCACAAACACCATAATTTAAAAAAGAGGGAAAAGGCCAACGCAGAGCGGCAGTGAGAGAGAGAGGAGAGAGAGATAAAAAAAAAAAAAAAATCTTACTCGCCGGTTCTCTGATACGCCGTAGCTCGTTCCTCAGCCACTTCTCTCCGGGCGGATCGGAGGCAGTCCTCAGCCCCTGGCAGACAGAACACCCCGCCGCATTCCAGCGGCTAGTAGGGGACTCCCCCCCCTGGCAGAGGCCCTAACCGCTCCAGGCGGTTGGCCAGGAGCCCCTTCTCCTCTCGTGGTCGGTGGCCGTTCCTCCGCGTCCAGGCGGCTGGGCTCCTCCGTCCCCCGGCAGATGGCCACGGCTGCTCCGCTGGGCAGTGGCGAGAACTCTGCTACGGCGTATCCCTCTTCCTTCCCGGGCTTTGGCACCAATGTAAAACAGTTCACGCTCACGGGCAAGGAAGAGGCGAGAAACCGACTTGACATACAAATAAATCCTTTAATGTGAAACTCAAAAGACAAACACATAGGATGACAGACATGTCCGTGAACAATCTCATTCTCATGCATGTCCTCCGCAGTCGACCTTTAACCCTCTCGGAGGCTTGATTAGCCCAATACGGGACCGGGCGTGTTGAGTCACGACCCGGCCCCGCCCTCCACCGTGCCACAGGAGGTTACGGAAATAACCAGTTCATTAGTTCTGCTATCTATTTATCTAATATTTTAACAACTGTTGAAAATCTATAGTAAACACAACATTTTGGTTAAAATCAAGTAAAGTTACTATGATTTTTATAGTAAGGTATACTATTTGCTTTTACAGCAAACGCTTACGCTTCCATTACCTGTTAAATCAACATAAATATCAAAATCGACCCTATTTACTTTATCAATACACATTTCTGGACATATTGTGAACAATTTATCATGGCACAGTTTCCAAAGAAAAAAAAGCATGTTTATCTTCATAATCTTTCCTTTTCGGCTGATGTCATCAAGTGCTCTTATTTTTCCAACAACTCAAATCACCTGCAATATAGAGACCTCTCTTTACAATACAATCAATTTCTGATTGATAAAATCTAATTCTGCCCTACATTTTGTCTTATTGAATATTCTGTTTCACTTCAAAATATGTTACACTATGGAAGTGAATGCTGCTACATTTTTTTGACTTAAACATAAAGATGGTTTAATTAATGACTGTGATTCCCCAGTGCATGGTATAATTTAAATATAATAGCTATTAGACAGCAAAAAGGAAGGAATATTTTTGAGTGTATGTGTGTATAATATTTGTGAGATAGTCAGTACATACATACTCAAGATGGCACCACAGATGGCCACCTCGGTGTGTGTGTGCGCGTTGTTTTGTTTTGTGTTTTAACTCTGTTTTTTGCGATGGTACCTGGAGCTCTTTCACCAGAGATGAGCTTGTGAACATCAGGGGTACAACACCAGAGGACTTATTTCCTAATTTTCTTCTCCCTACACTGGAAATTTTGGACATTCTGGTTAAAGGTGCACTCACCTTTGCTCATGCAGTGAAACGCCGAAGGAGAGGGAAACGGGCTGGTGCACTTGTGCGTCTTCGCCAGCGAGGATTACGCACACCGTTACCGGGAATATTTTTCTCGTGCGTTCACTGCCCAACAAACAGGAGGAATTACAACTGCTGTTGGGGAAAAACAGGGACTTTTCTATTGTTAAAAACATCTACTGTTTTGTGCTTCATGTAGACGTGGCTTTGTGGATTAATACCGTACTCTACGCTGCAGCTGGCAGGCTTCCAAATTTACAGAGCGGACAGAGACATGGAACATTCCGACAAAACTAATTGTGGAGGAATCTGTTTTTACATCAACAGCGGTTGGTGCAACGATGTGACAGTGATCCAGCAGCACTGTTCTCCTTACTTGGAATCTTTCATCATAAACTGTAAGCCTTTTTATTCACCCTGTGAGTTTGCTTCATTCATTCTGGTCGGTCTTTACATTCTGCCGCGGGCCAAAGTGCAGGTCGCACAGCGCATGCTCGCCGACCAGATACTGTGTGTGGAGCGGACCAACCTGGACTCTTTAGTTATTGTCCTTGGTGACTTTAACAAAGGAAACCTAACTCATGAACTCCCTAAATTCAGACAGTTTATTAAATGCCCGTCCAGAGAGGAGAACATTCTGGATCACTGTTAAACCACAGTCAGGAATGCTTATCATGCCGTCCCCCGTGCTGCACTGGGACACTCTGACCACGTCATGGTCCACCTGATTCCTGCGTACAGGCAGAATCTAAAGCTCTGCAAACATGTAGTGAGGACATCAAGGAAGTGGACCAGTGAAGCTGTGGAGGATCACCAGACGTGTTTTGACTCTACTGACTTGGACGTGTACAGGACTGCTACAAACAGTCTGGATGAGTACACAGAGGCTGTGACGTCATATATCAGCTTCTGTGAGGACTGCTGTGTTCCATCACGCACCAGGGTGAGTTACAACAATGACAAACCCTGGTTTACAGCCAAACTCAGAAGGGTAAGTTTTGATAAGTAAGAGGCCTTCAGGAGTAGGGACAAAGACAGATATAAAGAGGCGAAGTACAAGTTTAGCAAGGCGGTGAAAGAGGTTAAACGAAGGTACTCTGAGAAGCTCCAACACCAGCTCTCAGCCAACGACTCTGCGTCTGTCTGGAAAGGGCTCAGGCAGATCACCAACTACAAGCCTAAAGCCCCCCAGGCCATCAACGACCGATGCCTAGCCAACGACCTGAATGAGTTCTACTGCCGCTTTGAAAGACAAAGGGACAGTCCTGTAACCGTTCCCCATGACACCTTCCAAGCTCCAGCTACAGTGCATCACCTCCACCTCCCCCACCTCAGCAGGGGCCTGGGCACCCCCACCAATGCCCACCTTAAATACCCCCTCCAACCCCCACCCACCTCAGTGATGACTCTTTCCATCCATGAGAGGGACGTCAACGAACTCTTCAGGAGACAGAACCCCCGGAAAGCTTCTGGACCGGATGCTGTCTCCCCATCCAGCTTGAAGCACTGCTCTGATCAGCTGTCTCCAGTGTTCACAGACATTTTCAACACCTCACTGGAGACATGTCACGTGCCAGCCTGCTTCAAGTCCTCAACTATCATCCCTGTTCCCAAGAAGTCAAGGACCACAGGACTTAATGACTTCAGACCCGTCGCCCTGACCTCTGTGGTTATGAAGTCCTTTGAGCACCTTGTGCTTTCCAACCTCAAAGACATCACCGACCCCCTCCTGGACCCCCTGCAGTTTGCATACAGAGCCAACAGGTCCATAGACGATGCAGTCAACTTGGCCCTCCACTACATCCTCCAGCACCTGGACTCCACAGGAACCTATGCCAGGATCCTGTTTGTGGATTTCAGCTCTGCCTTTAACACCATCATCCCGGCTCTGCTCCAGGAGAAGCTCTCCCAGCTAAGTGTGCCTGACTCCACCTGCAGGTGGATCACTGACGTCTTGTCTGACAGGAAGCAGCATGTGAAGCTGGGGAAACACATCTCCGACTCACAGACCATTAGCACTGGATGCCCCCAGGGCTGCGTTCTTTCTCCTCTGCTCTTCTCCCTGTTCATTAACAGCTGCACCTCCAGTCACCAGTCCGTCAAGCTTCTGAAGTCCTCGAATTACACCTCCCCCATCACCCTCTGCGACTCCACAATTGACACTGTGGAGTCTTTCCACTTCCTGGGAACTATCATCTCCCAGGACCTCAAGTGGGAGCTGAACATCAGCTCCCTCATCAAGAAAGCACAACAGAGAATGTACTTCCTGCGGCAGCGTAAGAAATTCAACCTGCCAAAGACAATGATGGTGCACTTCTACATATCCATCATCGAATCCATCCTCACATCCTCCATCACTATCTGGTACGCTGCTACTACTGCCAAGGACAAGGGCAGACTGCAGTGTGTCATCCGGTCTGCAGAGAAGGTGATTGGCTGCAATCCGCTCCAGGACCTGTATGCCTCCAGGACACTGAAGCGTGCTGGAAAGATTGTGGCTGATCTCTCCCACCCCCGGCCACAATCTCTTTGAGACACATCCCTCTGGCAGAAAGCAGAGGACCATCAGGACAAAAACCTCACGCCACAAGAATAGTTTCTTCCCATCCGCCACTTACCTTATCAACAAGGCCCGGTACCCACCCTGACACTCTCCACACTCCACCTCTGTCTCTACATGCCACTGTTCTTACTCTGCTGTACTGGTCTCTTTTATTCTTACTTTTAATATATACTGTGTGGACATATTTATATTTATATTGCTTATGTTTTAATACTTGTTTCTTCTATTTAGAGAATGTGTGACACGCGCCTACAACACCAAAACAAATTCCTTGTGTGCGTAAAAAACGTACTTGGCAATAAAGCTTTTTCTGATTCTGATTCTGAGTGGTGTCCATTTGCTGTCTCCATTTTTTTTTCCAGAGTCTACATGTGCTACTGTTGACCTTTCATCTATTTTTCCATCAACTTTTCAGTTTTTATCTCCCACTATTCATAATACCATTAACCTGTCCATCCTCAAAAGGATCACTGTAATTTACTTTCTATTATTAAAGTCTAATAATGCTAAGCAAATAAGAACAAGCTCTGTTTTTAATGAGGAAGCCGTGAATGGTTCTGCTATATTCATAGTTTCATTTTTCTTATCACTTTTTTTTCTCTCAAGGCTCTTTCAGAGTGGATAACTATCTTCATAAAGGAGAAAATATGAAGTTTGAAGCTTTGGAGTGAAATCATTTAAGACCGCCAGCACAAAAGCAAGAGTGACAAAGTTCTGTCAAACTAAGTATCTAAGCCAGTGAAGGCCAAATATCACAGTGCATTTAACAGCATGTGAAGTTAAAGAAATATTCTAATAGCCTTGAATTACTCAAAGGAAACTCTTGGGTAAATCAAATCTGTTAATTGAGGATAAGGTACATTTAAAAGCCTGCACATATTAATTAATATAGCTAAATAAACTAAGTTTTGAATGAAAAGGTGCTATGTACAAGATTGACAACAAGCATTTGAAATGGGTACTGCAGTCCAAATTCAAAATAATGGAGCTCATGCGGGTTGCCAGAATGAGGACACACAAGTTGCTTCAGCTACATACTTATGTATGCATATTAGGATATACCCTTCACAATGGGGGGTTGTAAATGAATATCGACACAGATACTGACCGACCTGAAAGTGTTCCACTTGATAGATATCCAATTCTGGACAGTGCCGGGCCATCAAGCGATGCTTATTCCAGTCCCTCTTGCTAGGGGTGGAGGATCTTGAACCCTCATAGCTAAAAAGAATATGCCATAATCAACCAATGTACACAGATAATTGTACAACATTGAACTAAAATATCTACCTAACAATCTAACGCTAGTGACATTTCACCACATTAATTTATTCAGTCACAAAATACAATAAATTCTTCTAAAACAGATGTAGGTTTTACATTATATTAGATAGATAAAAACTGTAGCATGTAGCTAGGGATGGGCATGAGTAACGTTACTCAATTTGGAGGTCAGTATTCATTAAATGAATAGAGTAATCGCATTCGTAAATTGAGTCAATTTTGAGTCAAGCTTGTGGTTTCAGTTGTATTTTTCTGTACGATTTTTGTTGCTGAGGTAGTAAACAGCCATTGCATGTCCACTCTGCCACATTAGTCACTTCACCGTCTGTGTCTCGCTGCCTTGAATCCAGGCTGCACATGAAACACTGAGTATGAATGCGAGTACTCAAATGTTGAATTTAATCAAAATGTCCATCCTTACTAGTAGCTGATATCAATTCGATAGCTAATTTTAGGTGACACTCAGTGCTTACCTGTTAATGAGAAAATTAGCCAACTCAGCATCCGTTTTAAAGGATTTCTGGGCTTTAAGCTGTATCCATCTTCCAAAGGCATCTCCAATATTTATCCTGGTTTTACTATGCCTCTGTTCATGGTGGTTTTAGATGGATGGTGAGGCTTTTTAGGTCAGGTGGAATCTGTTATCTCTGATCCAGTTTGTTTGCTGGCTTCCATGGCTGCAGCATGTAGTGTTGTTTGCCTGCAAACTTGTTCAAATCTGGCAACCCGACAGTATCCAAATACTATTGTGAGTGGGCAGTGGGCAGGATCACACAGGCAAAAACATAAACAGAAATTCCGGCTCGGAATGGAAACTTCAAAGTAGAATATACTGGCTGTAGCACTGTTATTGTAGAAGCCAGAATTTCAATTTAGCATGTTTCCTAATTCTCTAATGACATATTATGGTCATTTTATGATTTAGTACAGTACAAATATTACATGTAGCAGCTTTAAATGATTAAATTGATGGAATCAAACTCAATAATGACAGTAAAATAAAATAGCAATGCAAAACATTGGTTTGTTATGTCTGAATGTACATCTTGTTTTACACAAGGTATCTTTTTTCCAGGCTCATTGTTTAGAGGAAGAGAAACTTTTTATGTTGTTCTTCAGTGACTCTAATAAAAACCACACTTTGCTATCCTTGCACTTGCCAAGAATGGGAGAAACTTTTGGATTATTTATTTGTTTTTCCAAGAAAACCAGCACTCACCAGTGTGGGGCGTCATGCTGGGATAAACATGGGGAGTCATGCTGCCTGTTTATTTGTAATGGGATCCTTTCTCAACACTGTATTATATTTCATCCCTCTCCCAGTGCACAGCTCATCTTATAAGTTGCATCATTTAAGTACATCATTGACACCATATGCAACGTGCATTGCTGGTGCTGTCTCCCAGAGTGACTTAGAGACTAAAAACAAACACATATATCTCAATTGATCCCTAGTAAAGCACCCCTGGCCCCCTCAAAAGCTGTTTTTCTTTTAGAAATCTGGTTTGTGTTACTTTCTGCAGGAAAATTCACAGAGAGTGTTATCTACTTAAACAGAGTTCCAAATCTGCTCTAATGCACAGCTGTTTTCCCTCTCTGTTTTGGCTGATTTTGGACATTGTCTTAGTTCTGAAAACATCTTGATCTGTTTTATTCTCCTGTTATTCATGAAGGTTTCTGCTTGCTTCCATTGTGTTCTCTTGGGAGAGAGACAACTAACACAGTCTTGGCGTCAGTTCTTCCAATACTGTAAGCTCATTATATTAAAATACACTGTCTTAGACATCTCTGCCATGTGGGGCTCCTTTCAGGTAGCCTAAATTCTCCCTTATTAATTTCTGCCCAGTGCATCTGACAAATATGAATTGGATCTTGCCTTGCAACCTGCTGATTAATGACATTTAAAATGGGGTCTTAATTGTTGGGTAAAAGTGTGAGTTGAAGGAGAGGAGTGATGTTCCCATCTACACACCTGCGATTAGAGAACGTGAGCTGCCTACTGCATGTGTCTGCCCTCCTTTGCAGATAGAGGCAAGTGGCCCTAGGAGGAAGTGCGGGGCAACTTGTGATGAGGCGATGGGAGGCAGGTTGGTGGGACAAGAGGATGGATGAGCAGAATTAATACCCTGTGTGATTCAGTGCACGCATCTGCAGTGTACAGAAAAAGTGGAATACTGTTAGCGCGCACATACACATAATTAACTTGATGCTATGCACAGCTGGCCACCTCTATTCCTGTGCTACGGTGGTAGAGGGCTAATTGAAGTGACCTTCTACGTTCCGCCGGGTACAGCAGTCAGAGAGTGGGGCGTATTTTACAACCTCATATATCCTTTGAATCAGTGTCTCAACTGGTTGGCCGTGACTTAAAACTGGGTCACAGGTTTGATCTGATAGGGTCGTGGACAGCTGGGTAAAACAATGCTAACTACAAATAATAAAAATGTAACTAACTCTATAATCTTGCATATTTAGGAGAATACAAAAATAGGCTGTCGAGCGGAGGAGGGCAGGGCCGGGCTGGATCAATGCATGCCCGGTCCCCAATCAGCCTGATGGGGTTGCCGAGGGATAAAGGCGGCCGGTGATGACAGTTCCAGAGAGAGAGAGAGAATGACAGGCAGCTGCTCTGTGTGTTTATGTTAGTGTGTTTATTTCTTCATTAAACTATTATTTATATTGTCAAGCCGGTTCTCGCCCCCTCCTTTCCCTTAACCCCCTTAAACTTACCGGTATTCGGTATGCTCCGGCCCAGTCGGGGGCAATCTGCGGGATGTCGGAGACCCGTACCACCGTCCCCAGCTCCATCAGAGGGCACTGAAATGGTCCGGGTCTCTTCACCTCCAGCATGCTGGCCCAGGCACTACGCCCACACTTCGAGGGGTAGGGTGGCAGGGCACCAGGGCAGGGAAAGGTGTTGCCTCCCATACCCGGGGAACTGGTCTTGGTGCTGGAAATGCTCCTCGCCTGCGTGGGACAGGAACTGGCCCTGGGGAGAGAGCAGAACAAGAGAAAAGTGTGGAGGGGGATGAGACAGGGGAAAACACAGGGGGGAAGAGAGAGAGAGAGTGCTCTTCCACCCTCGGGATCACCGCCATATGGTCCACTGCAAGCCGGATGGCTTCCTCCAGCGACACTGGGCGGTGGCACTGGGCCCACTCTGCCATCCCTTTTGGCAGTCTATGTATAAGCTGTTCCAGTACCACATGGTTGATGATCACCTCGACGTTGCGGTCCCCCACCAGCAGCCATCTCCGGCAGGCGTCCCGGAAACGTTGGGTGAAGGCAAATGGGCAGTCTAGCTTCAGGCTCCAGAAGAGTTGATAATTCTCTTACAGACTCCGACCAACCTGTTGCAAGATGGCCCTCTTGAGATCGACATAAGCCAGGAGACTCGTTGCCAGCAGTTGTTGATCCATGAGCTGGGCTTCCCCGGACAACAGCGGGGAATCAACAGAATGAGTCAGGCCACCCATTAGCTGCGCGGCCAGCCCCAGATCTTGGCAGTGCCCTTGAAGAGGTTGAGGAATGCTTCTGGATTGTCCGCTGTGCCCATCTTCTGTAACGCGGGCGGGGGCAAAGGGGTGCTGGTGTCCGGGGTCGTGGCTGGGGTAGCCTCCTGGCTGAGCAGGCTCCGGATCGATGCCTGTCCTCTGCTTGAGCCCTTAGGATCTCAAAAGAACCAAAAGGTCTTGCCAGAGCTCAAGCAGGATTTGTTGGTGGTTCTGATGCAGGCTAGCGAGGGACTGGAGGACGTCGGCCAACTAGGAGGACTCTATGGGGCGACTTCCATCTTCCAGGGTTCCTGGGTTTCGGCACCAGTGTGGGGAGGACACGGGAAACTTGATACTTTGACTCAAAGGTGAAAATTTTAATAACAAATCAATCTTCAGCATCACAAACATTAGTTTCAATCAGTCTGTTTCAAAGAGGTAGCTTTCTCTCCCGGCCTGTTGGTGGTGTAGCTCTTTAATGCCGTTCTCCCCATGCTTACTATAATTAGAGACAGGTGTTAGACATAATTTGGCTCAGGTGGAAGCGCCCTTGCTGCTTTCTCTCTCTCCCGATGGACGCTTGACCACGCCCCGCTGCCACATAGGCTTATTTACAAAGAAAACCCTTACCATATATTTTGCTGTTGATGTCAAACTTTACAGTTTTTTGGCCCAAACTAATCTGTCACTTTGAAGAATCTAGTCCAATGTACCTTTATACATTTCTGGTTATGGAAAGTGGAAGTAAACTATAGCCATCCCTTTTGGGGCAAGTCAGGTCACTCTGTGGCCATGTTCGTGCTTGTGGTTTTTGCTGACACAATATACACTAATTTAGCACTTTATTAGGAACACTATGGTTCTAACAAAATGTCCAACTTTGTCTTCTAATATTGTAGCCCATCGTCCTCAATGTATGACGTGTTGTGCATCCTGACATGCTATTCTGCTTACTACAATTTGTACAAAGTGATTATCTGAGTTACCATAGCCTGTCAGCTCAAACCAAAGCATTTCATCCAAAGAACTGCTGCTCTCTGGAATTTTTTAGTTTTTGGCACCATTCAGACTCTGAACTCTAGAGACTGTTGTGTGTGAAAATCCCAGAAGATCAGCAGTTACAGAAATACTCAAATCAGCCCGTCTGGCACCAAGAATCGTGCCATGGTCGAAAACACTGAGATGACCTTTTTCCCCATTCTAATGGTAGATATGAACATTAACTGAAGCTCCTGACACATATCTGTGTGATTTTATACATTGCACTCCTACCACACGATTGGCTTATTATATAATGCATGAATAATTGTGTGTACAGGTGTTCCTAATAAAGTGTTAAATTAGTATATTTTGTATGTCACTCTGCCGCTCACTTCAACATTGTATTGAAGAAGCGACACTAGGGGTCTCTCTTGAGAGCCTTATGTATCTCTGAACTTTGAGAAAAGGCCAATGAGAAATTGGCAGACAGAATTTGCATGTCCCGTCCCCAGACATATGGGTATAAAGGGAAGGAAATGCATCTGTTCATTCAGAAATTGTCTTCGGAGCTGACCGGTTGTGTGAGCAGCGAACCTTGAGTCACAGTCTGTTTCCTCTCATCTCTAAGAGCTTATGCTTTTGGATCTACGGCGCACATCAGCGGATTTCTCCTTCACTTTGCCCCTGGGCGCTTTGACAGCACTATTAAAAGAGACATTTTCCTAAAAGAGTGTTTTTCACTAAAAGAGCAATATACAGTACAGCGGCGTTGAACATCCTTTTCAGGATGCGTCTTTATAAAGATGCCTTTCCCCCCCTGTGTAGTTCCTGGATGTGGTCGAGTTATCTCCGCTCCTGATGGTCACAGCCGCTGCCTCGTGTATCTGGGCCATGATCACACCAAGGCGAGAACCTTACCATGGCAATGTTGCGGTCGTGGCTTTCCTTCCTAAAAAGGAAGCCACTCCAGCCGCCCCCCACATCGCTCCATCTTCCCACGTGATTGAGGACGACCCAGCTGGCGATGGAGGCAATTTGGGGATGGCAGCTGCTCGGTTTCGCCAGGTACTTCCCCAAGAACCACCCGCCCCCCCCCCCCAACACGATCATTGACTTCCGCTCGGGGTGACAGCGGCTTGCCTCACGGCCAGTCTGCCTATCCTCTTGAGCCCCCTGAGCTGGATGATGAGCTCGCCACTGCATCGGAGAGTGTTCCGGAGTCTGACGCGGAAGACTCGATTGGGCTGTCACCTTCGGGTCAGCACGGCCAGTCACACACCCCCCCCCCACCCCCCGGTTTCTTTCTTCCCGGAAGTGCATGTTGAGCTGACGAGGTCGTGGAGGGTACCTTTGACTGCCCGTAATCGATCCTCTCGGTCATCCGCTCTCACTACCCTTCTCAGCGGAGTGGTCCACGGATACACGGCGGCCCCCCAGATGGACAGAGCGGTTGCAATCCACCTGTGTCCCAAAAACGCCTCCACCTGGCGGGATGGCCCAGTGCTCCCCTCTAGAGCCTGTAGGATTATGTCCTCACTGACCTCCAAAGCCTAAAGCGCCACCGGACAGGCCGCATCCGCCTTGCATGCCATGCCCTTCCTGCAAGTCCACCAGGCTAAGGCACTTAAAGATCTGCACTTGGGTATTCCTGACCCCAACGTGCTGAAGGAACTGTGCTCAGCGACCAATCTCGCCCTCAGGGCCACGCGCCTGTCTCCCAGTTTGGCCTTTTCGTGGGACACCATCGAGGACTTCGCCCAGCAGTTCTCAGCGGTGAAGAAGCAGACGGAGGCCATCACTCATATCATGCCCTGTTGTACTTCCAGCACTGGCTGAGCGCTGTCTGCCCGCCGAGGGCATCCTCCTGCGGCTTCCAAGAAACGTGTAGCTCTGCCACAGCCTGGGCCCAGCTCTCAGCCCCAGCATCGAGTGCCCCACAAGAACCACACGGCCCCCATCTCACGAACCTGCTCTAGGACCCGGAAGGCTCCCAAGACCCAGAGACCGAGACATTTGCTCTGGAGCTGGTAAGCAGACCACTCTGTATGTGCGCGGAAAATCGCGACTCATCGTACCCAAAAAAGGCGGTGGCTTATGACCAATCTTGGACTTGCGAGTTTGCTCACGCAAAGACACATCCTAACTTGATTCCGGCATCTAGATTGGTTCGCAGCGGATGCATACTTCCACATCTCAATCTTGCCTCAACATCGACCCATTCTACGGTTCGCTGTGTGTGTTTATCACCCATGCCTGCCGCCAAACTTTCAAACCCTGGACAGACCTCTGTTTTTTACGGGACGGAGTCCCTTTGCTACAGGTGTCCCGTCGCATCCTGATTACCATAGACGCTTCCAAACAGGGTTGGTGCGGCATGTGCAATGGGCACACAGCCGCGGGCCATTGGAAAGAGCCCCCGCTGCCCTGGCACATCAATTGTCTAGAGTTGTTGGCTGTACTACTTGCTCTATGGAGGTTTCTCCTGCTAGTTCGGGGCAAGCACGTCCAAATGCTATTGCGACAGCGTTCGCCCAGCGCAGAGTGTAGGCTTCACCCCCAGTCAGTCCAAGAGTCTCTCTCTCTCTTATTGGCCCTCTCGGACTTGGTTGTCGGATCTCATGCTCCTCGAGACAGCCCCTCCATGGCGAATTCCCCTGAGGAAGGACCTTCTTTCTCTCTCTTTCTTCCTCTGGAACCTCCACGTCTGGCCCCTGGATGGGATGCGGAAGATATAGCTGGCCACCTGCTGTCATAGACACGATCAACCAAGCCAGAGCTCCCTCTACCAGGCAACATTATGCCCTGAAGTGGCGCTTGTTCATGAATTGATGTTCTTCCCAGGCTGAAGACCCACAGAGGTGTGCAGTCGGATCAGTGCTCTCATTCCTGCAGAAGAGGTTGGAAGGGAGGCTGTCCCCCTCCACCTTGAAGGTGTATGTAACCGCTATCGCAGCCCACCACGACGCAGTAGACGGCAAGTCTTTGCAATAGTACGACTTAGTTTTTCAGGTTCCTTTCAGGAAATTAAATCCCTGCCACCCAAGCCTGTTCCCCTCCTGGGATCTCTCAGTGGTCCTCACGGGCCTTCAGAGACCCCCCTTCGAGCCGCTAGAATCAGTCGAACTCAAGGCCCTCTCCCTGAAGACGGCCCTCCTGATCATGCTCGCCTCCATTGAGAGGGTTGGGTGCCTGCAAGCGTTCTCTGTCAGTGACACCTGCCTGGAGTTCGGTCTGGCAGACACTCATGTGATCCAAAGACCACTACCGGGCTACTTGCCCAAGGTTCCTACGACTCCCTTCAGAGACCAGGTATTGATCCTGCAAGCACTGCCCCAGGAGGAGGCAGACCCAGCCCCTTCATTGCTGTGTCCGATACGTGCTTTGCATATCTATTTGGACCGCACGTAGAGCTTTAGATGTTCTGAGCAGCTCTTTGTCTGCTTTGGTGTACAGCGGAAAGGGAATGCTGTCTCCAAACAGAGGCTTTCCCACTGGTTGGTTGACGCCATAGCATTGGCCTATAACACCCAGGCCGTGCCCGTCCCCTTGCGGGTTCGAGCATACTTGACAAGAAGTGTGGCATCCTCATGGGCACTGGCCAGAGGCACCTCACTAGCAGACATATGCAGAGCAGCGGGTTGGGCAACACCCAATACCTTTACAAGATTTTACAATCTCAGAGTTGAGTTGGTTTCATCCTGTGTTTTCTCAGGTCCAAGCCGGTAGAACTTGGTAATGCGGTAACAACTGACCGGGTGTACCGCTTGCACCTAGTGCCCTTTTACTCCGCTGAGGCAATACCGTGCGCTCTTATCCCAGGAGATCCAACTAACTCGGCTGCCTGGATGACTCCTCCCTAGCCCTCTGGTCCGCAAATTCAGTGGAGGAATTCGCGACCAAACCCATTGCGGGTACTCAATTTACCCTGTACTGGAATAGGTGCTCCACAGGTCGGGCCCCCTCATGGACTTATCCCCCTGTGTGTATTTTCTGCAGTATGGTCCCCTTGCGAGCGGACCCACGGCTCCCTTGGGCAGTCCTCACTGACCCCCGGTCGCCGTGTTTGTAGCAACTCCTCCCTCCAAATGAGGTAGGATCTACTACCTCACTTCGACATAACATTGAAGTGAGCGACAGACGGGGAACATCTAGGTTACTATTGTAACCTCTGTTCCCTGATGGAAGGAACCAGACGTTGTGTCCTCCCAGCCACGTCGCTGAACCAAGCCACTGTTGCGTCCGAACTTCATTGTCGGCTCCTCAGACAAATCCTGAATGAACGGACGCATTTCCCTCCCTTTATACCCGTATGTCCGGGGGCGGTTCATGCAAATTCTGTCTGACAATTTCTCATTGGCCTTTTCTCAAAGTTCAGAGATGCATAAGGCTCTCAAGAGAGACCCCTAGTGTTGCTTCTTCGACACAACGTCTCGTTCCCTCCATCAGGGGACTGAGGTTATAACAGTAACCTAGACGTTATTGGCTGCTGAGATTACTATGATTTTAATAATTTTCTTTATGTAATGAATTATCACTATTATTAATTAATACATATTATTTTTAAGTTTGAGTATATTTTGGTTTACTTTTGTGCAATTTTCTTACATCTGAGTCTTGAAGCACAACCAATTGAGAACCACTGTTTTGAAAAATGGGCCACCATAACATGTGTGCAGCAAAATTGATTGACATGTTGCAATCTGAAACTATGACTCCATCTCAGTTTCCTTGAAGGTTGGGCTGCTCTGTCGCTTAGTTTAATGATTAATTGTGCTCGTTCAATCCTAAGCGCACCCGGAGCGAGGAATGGTTTTGTCATCAATAAAGCCCAAGCCAGAATCCTGCAGTGAGCGCTACATTGATGCTGCAGTTAAGTTTCAATGAAGACATTTTTCCGCCTGCACGTTTAATCGTTTGCATGCTGCATAACTACAGTAATGTCATTTCCACATGCTTACTGTTACTCGAGATGTCTGCAGTCAGCGCATCAGCAACAAACATGTATGCATTTGTAAGTTATAAAATAAAAACACAACAGGAAATATGAAGATGAGCACAGATGATCGGCATGATCATCTGTTCTCATCTTCATATTTCCTGTTGTGTGAATCATCAGCGGATATTTATGGAATGTATAACTGACCTATCGAACATGATTCATACAAGCGTCATGTGCATTCAAGATTGCACCTTCAGATTTTTGAGTTAAGTGAACATAAATAAAATAAATTATATACATTTTGTATATTTGATAAATAAGTTGCATGATTATTGCAGGTAAAAAATGTAGCTTTTCTAAAATTTTGGTGCAGAAATCACCCATATACACAAACTTAGTCAGACCAATTAATACGCATCTTTCACATTTCAACTGCTTTAAACAGACATTTCTATCATCATCTACCAAGTCTGACACATTGTTTTTGTTCATGGAACACAAATTAAGTCATTATCAAAATGTCAAAATTGCTCTTCTGCACACAATGAAAATGCACGGTTTCAATGCAAAATTTGCAGTTTGCTTGGTTTATTAAATACATTTAAGTGTATATAAGACCAAGTTTTTAACCTGGGTATGCTACTCTGGCATTACAGTACTATGTTTTAAACTTGGGTGAATACAGGTAAAATGGGACAACTGATTAAGTGGGACACTAAATCTTATACACATAATGCTACATTATTATATTATTACAAAAAAATGTAAGTTCATCATAAACTAGTATGAAATGAAATTCATGTAGCCATTTTAATCATATTTTAAAAAACAACACCAATGACAAATTATCAGAAAGTGTCCCACTTTACCTGTATTCACCATATGTAAAGAACTACTAAGTTTTCTTTCTTTGGTCATACTTGACTAAGGCACCAAGTAAGCCAAGATTGGGTAAGTAGTGTGGCCAGACGTCAAATTTCTATATCACCTATTCAGCTTTCTCAGTCACTTGAGTATTTTAATCAAAGGTAGCCAAGGATACTGCTTGTAAAACCAATCAAATCACACCGTGTTATTTGAAGTACATGATTGGATTAAACTATCCAATCACAATCCCCTATCAATAGACGTCCAGTTAGTGAACTGTGTTAGTAGTGTCAGTTTGAAAGAGCACACAGATGAAATTGCAGTTGGAAAAATTTACATTTAATGAGGATCTTTAAAAAAAGAGTTTACATTCCTAAAAAAGAAGTCACAGACAGAGCCTACTAAAGTGTGGTGTGATATTTGTGGAGCTCGCATTTCCATCGCCCATGGAGGCCGCATCGACATTGAGCAGCATGTTCATACAGAAAAGCATGTGGATGCTGCTAAATGTAAGTGCGCCACACCAAGTGTTTGCCATTTTTTTGTGAAGCAAAGTTCCGCATCTTGCAATGTGCCCGCAAGTGAAGCACTTTTTGCTTATCATTCTGTTGTGCACGGCCATAGTTTTCGGTCAGTTGACTTCACTCTTAAGTTGAAAAAGAAATTGTATGATCTGAAATTTTCTATTGCCCGCACCAAATCTGAAGCTGTCATATGCAATATACTCGCTTTTGTGCAGCTAGACTATCAGAAGTTACTGCAGCATGGCAACACACGTTTCCTTTCTCTTTTCTTAACCATGTACTGGAGAGAGTAGAGCAAGACCACATATCAGCCACAGAAGTGGCTTTGCACATTCATAACCTGAGAAAAGCAAGCCAGGCTGGAGGAATCATTCATACCCTCTGACATTAAAAAGCTGTTGGATGCCCTGGTTGATGACATGCAAGCTTTCATTCAGCATCAGTGGATTACCTCCAAAATTGAAGCAGCTCATTGGAGAACACAGAAAACTTGAGTGGGCCCTATTGAGAGACATCCCAGAGTGGAAAGACATTCAGAGCAACCTCGGACATTTCTACTCCAGAATCCCCGATCTCAGTTTGATTGGCAAAACCATGCTCTTTGATGAGTGGGCTTGCACAAAAATCATCGTCACTTGTCGCATCACTGAGTGGAACATGAACAAGACAGCAGTGTCTGAGAGATGAACAGACGTTTTTTGTGAGCTGGAGAGCAAGACCATCAACTTCGGAGTCTTAGCCAAGTTCGTGGAGTTTGTTTTACGCCTGCTTGGGACATCTGCATCTGTGGAGCATGTGTTCTCTTCAATGAACGCAGCACGGACACAGGATAAATCTTGACTCATTGTAACTGTCATGAAGACAATGCTTTTCTTATGTCTTAATTTTGGACTGCTCTGCATTTTACAATAAACTCATGAAAGATTAGCGCACACTGAGAAAAATTGCTGCCAGCTAAATGTACAAGGTGACAATGTGGATGCACCCTCTACTTCACATTGATCTGCACCTAGGATATGTCGTTTTCATTTTTGCTGGGAGGGGGCTGTCCTGTTTTCAATATGCAGGAATGTAGTCACCCTACAAATAAGGTGTATTTATAAATCTACTTTACCAATGATTAATTTATTCATCACCAGTGGTGTAGTCAGGGCCATTAGCATGTATACGCTATATGCTTACTTTTTCCCAGGGCTATTTGCGTATAACGACTTCTAAGGGTCAGTATTTGCATATATCCTGCATATACGGTATACCCACTTGTTTTGCTGCTTCAGTAGTCCATAAATTACTGTCGCTAATTTCCCTTTTACTGTATTAGATACTGTGAAACTGGAGATTCTTTGTTGTATTAGGTGCATTATCACTTGAATTCTTCAATACCGTGCCCTGACAACCATTGTCACCGCTATCATTGACTGAGGGGATTTATGACAGTGAGTGGAGAGAGAGAGCATCACCCTCACACCGAAGCACTATCAGCAAAATTGAATTAACAAAATATGCCAAACTTCCTTAAAATAAGGAAAATAATTAAGGGGAAACATTGAGTTCAATTTGAAATCCATATGTGATGACTTTTGTCCCATAATTTAGTGTCACACACCCAAACTGCTGAGAATGTTTCACAATTAGAGAGAAATTGACCTGAAACACACACACCTTTCACATGAATTGTATGAGATATTGGATGTTGCTTTACACGGATGCTACACTTGACACAGAAATGGCTGGGGAAAAGATCAGTGACAATCAGCATGTGTTCCCTTTACAAAAAGCTTCACTCTGATGCTGCGCTGAAGAGCGCTTTGGGAACACATCTCAGTTGTGACCAGCTGTGAATATGTATGCAACACGTCAATGAACATTGACCGGAATTTATAGCCTCTGCCGATGTAATCATTGGACACAGTGGCTATAAATAGATCCATCACCGGTGAATCATCAGATTTTTCGTCTTCAGAGCAATTTTGTGCTGTGTGCCTGTCATTTTGTATCATGAGCCTGTCAATCTTTCTTTCCACTGTTAGGAGTTAGATTCTGCACAGTGAACCTTTTCTCCTTTCTATTTCCTCTGAAAAAGAAAAAGAAAAAAAAGAAAAAGAATGATTGATAAACAAAACAAGCGGTGTGTGTTCCCATGTTTACGCTCTATGGCTGGAACGAACACACACCATTTTTTGTTTTGTGTGTTTGGGGAAGAGCATGCTGCTCTTGCGTTGGGGCAGGGCAGGTGCGAGCCTTGCGATCTGTTTACAGTCGAAATGCTTTGCACTCGTCTCGCTTACTTCCAAGAGCCAGCGCCCACTCTTTCATCGTGGGGCTCTCGCATATATCTGGCTGAGGAGTGAGAGACGGGTCCGTCCCTATCGCTCGCTCTCTCCCCAGATCCAGCTGATCCTTCTCGTAAGCCTGAAGCACGCCTCGGCGTCTCTTTGTTTCACGAGGGGGGCACTGAACCTCTTTACATTCCACGCACAATAATAAAGCGGTTGAGAAATTACTTGAGGTGGTTACTTGGGCTGTGGCCAGACTACAGCTTGACACAACAAGAGACGCAACCCCCCCACCCCCCAATGCTCCAAACTATAAGACAGATTTCTGTCTGGTGGCTAAAAAAAAAGTGGAAGGGATTGCTATATTAGTCTCTTCCTTTCTTTGATGATCTCCATGATGAGCTTTCTCGTTCATGGAGGAATCTTTTTACTTCCTGGCTATTCGTTTGGATTCTCCTTTGAGCCCAGGGCAAGCTCCTGTCACTCAGGGCAGTTTATATCCCTGGATGCCCGTATGTGGGAGCAGATTTACTGTCCAGACAGAAAATACCGGCGGGGGAGTGGAAACTCCACCCCGAGGTATTGGAACAAACCTGGGTGAGATTTTACAGGGCAGAAGTGGACCTCTTAGCCTCTTCTCAGACAGCGCAATGTCCCCTCTACTTCTCCCTGAGTCACCCAGCCCCCCCTGAGTCTGGAAGTGATGGCGCATACATGGCCCGGAATGCGTCTGTATGCTTTTTTCTCTGCTCCCAGGAGTCTTGGCCAGAGTTTGCCAGCAAGGGTCTTGCCTCTTACTGATAGTGCCACGCTGGCCGAACAGGGTATGGTTCTTGGAGTTAATATCTCTCCTCGACAGCTCGCCTTGGGTGATTACGAACAGGAAGGACGTTCTTTCTCAGGCACAGGGGACAATATTTCATCCCCGGCCCAAATTGTGGAACCTTTCACGCTTGGCCCCTGAAGGGTACCATCTGAGGTACATAGGGCTTTCTCTTGAGGTTATTGAGACCATTTTAAGTGCTAGGGCTCCCTCCACTTGGAACAAATCTGGGTGAGATTTTACAGGGCAGAAGAGGACCTCTTCGCCACTACGAACAGCGCAATGTCTCCTCTACCCTCTACTGCGCTCTTCAGCTTAGCATAGTGGCATCTCGTTCCGCTTTTTTCAGGGAACAAGAGTTACATATGTAACCCTGAGATGTTTTGTTTCAGAAGCAAGAAAATTTTGTCAAAATCATATAGCATTCGAATGCACATTAATTGTTCCCACCTTTGGTATTTTAAAACACCAGTAAATGCATCTATTCATGACATGCCATTACATTTCATTGCATATGTCATCTCTTGTTTTGTTAGAGTGAGAGGTAAGAAAAACTGCATTACTGCATTAATTCAAAATAAAAGTACAGTAGTACAGGTGTAGTTAAAACACTTAACGTGATTTTCTTTCATTTCCCTTATTATAAACACTATTTACTGCCAAAACAACGACACTAATCCAAGGAGAAAAACACTATTTTCATGTTAAGCCTTTTCTGCCCCTTTCGCTCTTCTTCCTGGTCATTATGTTAAAGCATTTCATTTAAAGCTTAATAGGGGACATTAACACTGAACATGTTATGCGTCCATCCACACTGTTTTTCTATGTAAAGCAGAGTCTCCCACAGGAACGCCTGTAAATATGGGTCATTCCCACAATTCTGTGATATTGAGTCCCATTACAAGAGTTGTGGTATGTATATTGTTTATTTTCACCCAATAACCATTTTCATAGGCTTGTTAAAAAGAATAAAGACATTTTATAAAGTTTCACACTTCTGTGGGCTTAAAAGTTACATTTTAAATAATTTAAATCATTTTCTATTGCACTGTGTCATTTTCTCATGTCACAAAATCTGCACGTGAAACATCTTTGACAAAAATAAATGCTAAATCGTTGGATTTCAATTTTTCCCCCACATTAAGTTAATTGTTACATTATCTCACTAACATGTATTCATTTATGGTAAATGTGTAATTTCAACACTGATAGTAGAGGTTTTTTGTGTGTCCCTTGATTTATTGCACACCCTGTAATGTCATGATACTATGAAATTTCACTGAAGATATACTGTACATTAGAAAATTACATCAGACACACTGGAGGTGGATTTATGTTTTCCTTTATTTTTTGGTGTTAATCATATGTGGTCAAGCATAACATGTCCACCCTGTTATGGGAAGATATATGGGAAATTAATATAATTTAAAATTTCAGCCTACAGTATTTATGTTAACAGAAATAAAATCATAAATATTAGTTTACAAATATGTTTCCTAGATATCAATCACAGACCATGTAGTGGCTCATTTATCCACTGAATGTCCACCCTGTTATTGTCCACCCTGATGCTGCCCGTTTAACTGGATCTGAATTTTTTAGTAATTTAGCTTGACCAGTAGGACTTATACAATCATTAATATGTACCTGTAATGATGAAATGTTACGTTCCATATTGTCTTTCGTTTATGCACTCTTATTTTGAAATCACTCTTATGTTCCTGTTTCCTAGTCTTGTCATGTCCTGTTTTCCCTCCATGTTCATGTGTCTGGTTTTCATTGGTTCATTGTTTGATTGCTTTATTATCAGTTTTGTCATTGGTTTTAGTTAATTGCCTTATTATCTTGTTTTGAGTTCTGTTTGCCCATTGGCTTTTGTTTCCCCTTTGGTTTTGTATTTAAGCCCTCGTGTTTACCTTGTCCTTTGTTGGTTATTGTTTGGTGTTGTTCCATGTTAATCCTGCCTTCGACCGTGTTCCAACCTGTGCCCTCATTGGAAGATTCCCCGTGTTTATATCTTGTGTTTGTACCTTTGTTTTCCCCTCGTGGATGTTTTGTTTGTTCCAGTGTTCACCGTTTGCGTGACTCCGTGCACCTTCTCAATAAAGCTGCATCTGGATCCTCACTCCTCGTCTGTCCCATTCGTAACATGAAACATGAAGAAATTAAAAAGTATTCAAAAGTTTCAAAGTCAGAATATCACCGAATTGTAAGAATGGCCTATCTACGATATGTACAGAGTTGCAGTTTCATCGCTCTATATACACAGATTTTGCAGTCATCATCGTCCCCCCAGTCGGACAAACAAGGACTGGGCAATAATAAACTACTTTTTTGGTAGGACTACACCACTGTTTGGTATATTCCACCATCCTCTTGCATCAGAGCACAATCAAATGAAATGCTCCTTGACACATTATAGTGCTCATAAAACCTCTCATCTCATTAGCCCGAGCCGCTAACAGAACAGAATATTCATATGTGATTTAACTGGGCACACGTGATTGGAAAGCGAATGACGTGACGCTCTCTTGCGAGATGTTCCTCTATCAATCTCTCTTCCTACTAACACAGTAACATTGGCCCTGACCTTCCTGCGAGAGTTTCTGTACTGACTGAGCCTTTCAACGTTATTACCGAAAGGGGCTCGTTAGCCATTATCCCAGGGGGGAGGTGGGGGGAGGAAGGTACGGGGAGAAATTAAGACATTTGGTGGAGGTCGGCCCCTTACTCACATGCTTGTGATGGAGCTATGGATTAAACAGCTGGAGGGGGATCCCAGGGGGCCACTGAGAGACACATTGCACTAGAGCAGTAAAAAATCCATCACACATATTTCAATTGCCCTGGCAGCATTAATAGACACTGCTGTTCTTTAATATTTGATGAACTGGCTGGTTGGGCCTTCAAACGACAAAAAGAAAAGGGTAATCAAGGAAAAGGTAATAGGGGAGAGAGAGTCATCTTGCCAACCATATTTAATCCTGACAAGGGAAAGAGGGCTAAATAAAATGGAAAACACAGCTACATGTAGGCTACACATAGACACATTTTGGCACATACGATTTTACTTGAATTGTACATTTATACATGGCTTTGGCATTGTAGTATGGTCAACGTTATGCTCTTTTTTTCTGGATCTATTAAGTTGTACTTAACAGTAAATTAAAAATGCACAAGACAATTACTTGAATACACCTCTTCTATAAACATGTTTTCAATTACTGAGTTCAAAGTCATTTTTGATATTTTTCTTTGGCTTATTGTAAAAAAAAAAATTATGTGGTGTAACCATCTGAAGACAGTAAATGAAAAAAACTCTTCTTAAATGCTGAAATTCTTGAAAATATTTGTCCACTAGATCAAAGTAATTTTGTGTAACCAGCATGTAGATTGACAATTTTGTTGTCATGTGAAAAAAGGGACCCCTCTAGACCCTTAAAACTGTGTTTGAAGTTTTGTAAGATATTTTGACATTTTTATGAAAAGGCACATTTTGTTCTGGTCTTCTTTTCTTTCTTTTTTTTGTAGCAAATGCAATACAAATTTTCAAAACGTTTTCAAACCAAATTTTGCACAAAGATTACATTTCTACGAACTGGACATGTGTGTTTTAAATAGATTTGTTATTTTTCTCTCTTCAGACAACCTTTTGACAATGACCAAGTATTAAACAATTTCAACGTACACATAATTTGAAACTGAAACGATACAGTATATACTGTATACCCTGCTTAATAAAAGTTTAAACCAGCCTAAGATAGTTTGCTGGTCTTAGCCAGTTTAAGATGGTCTAGCTGGTCTCTCTGCTTGTCCAATATATTTTTTAGCTGGTTTAGCTGATCTCCCAGCCTAACAGTGTGACAAGTGGCCAAAACACCTTTAAAACCTGCTAAGATCAGCAAAGTAGATTAAACAATATATACTGTATGCTATCGTAAGATAGTTTGATAGTCTTAACTGGTTTAAGATGGTCTAGCTAGTGTCTTTGCCTGGCCAAGATGGGTTTTTAACTAGTTTAGCCATTCTCTCAACCTAAAAGTGTGACAAGTGACCAAAACCCCTTTAAAACCAGTTATGACCAGCAAAAAAGTTTAAACTATATATACGTTATGCCCTGCTTAAAAAAAAAACTGCTTTAACCAGCTTGAGATAGTTTGTTGGTCTTAGCTGGTTTAAGATGGTCTAGCTGGTCTCTCAGCTTTGTCAAGATAGTTTTTAGCTGGTTTAGCTGAGCTCCCAGCCTAAAAGTATGACAAGTGACCAAAACCCCTTTTCCACAGGCTAAGACCAGCAAAACAGATTAGACTGGTTTAAGATGATTCTTCTCACCAGCATATTCGTTCAAAAAAACACTTAATACATACTACTGTATTTAAAGTGATGGATGAGTGCACAGGCATTACAGGGTAGGAAAAGGAGCTTATAAGGTGAATTACCTAGTTACTAAAATTAGTAAATAACATTTATTAACATGAACTAACAATGAACATTACTTATTAAGCATTTATTAATCTTAATTAATGTTCATTTGAACATATACTAATATGTTTTTAAAATAAAACTATGAACTAACATTAACTAACAATGAACAATTTTATTTTTATTAACTAACATTAACAAAGATCAATAAATGCTTAATTAGTAACAAATATTGTGTTAATTTTTTACTCATGATAGCTAATGCATTTAATAATGTTAACAAATGGAACCTTATTGTAAAGTGTTACCTCTATTTTTCCCAAAGTCTAATCATTTCCATGTTTCTAACACTTCAGCCAGACTGCCAGAAGAGGGCTTTTTTTCTTGCATGTAACTGCTGTAATTAGGGAAAGAGCAAACAAGGTATTGGCGAGGAACCATTTCTCCATATGGAATCCATTCTATCCCTTCATCGCCATGCCTGTGTGCTTCACAAATGCTTACGTCCATTTGCTAAAATTTGTCAAAGCTAATATGGAATCAAACTGATTCAAATGTTAACACATGTTCAAGAGACCCAACCTGCTAACACACATGCAAACAGTGGCTCAACTGTGCGGTTTTCATAGTAATTGTAGACAGGACAGTGGAGTACACTTTAGGATTGTTCGTTCTTGACATTGAAGGATGATGTCGTCTAACATTCTGAACCACACAAGTATCATCTCTGGGTTACAAAGGAAGGTGTGCAGTCCATACACATGGAGAAAGAAGCACTTGCATAAAGAAATCAAAATTAAAGTTTTGTGATTTTAGTCCATCTCTGTATATTTTGAGGCTCTATGTGCTAGCATCCATATGCTAAAATACTCCTACAAGTTGACTATATTAACTGTAGACTATACAAATGTAGTATTTACATACATTCTCTGAGGAAATGGACCGAAATTTTGATGATTCACCTTGCATGCAGGGTTGTATACACATTTTTGTCCAATAAAGTTCTCTCTAGCATGAGAATGTCCCTCCTCACATGCTAAATGCCACCTGTGTCTGACAAAAATTATATGATATATCCCACCCCAACTTTCTCTTTTAATAGAAAAAGATATCAACATAGGAAAGAAAACTGTGCTCTTAAAAACATTTAACACAGTCTTTAAGAATTGATGTTAGCTTGTGGCACTTTAGTGCCAGCATAATAAGTTGACTAAGTTGACAACTCTCTTGAATGCCTATTTTGTCCCAAGTAGCTCAATCTATCCAAAAACCACCCTGTTTCTTTGTTTCTTTGTCTTTAATGTTGCTTGAAGACCATTATGCCTTGTGTGCTGATGGATACAGTTGTTTTTGCTTCAGTCTGAGTATGAGGATGTGACTGGAGGCCTCGTTCACTCGTCCACAGTGTGTATCTGTGACGCCTCCAAGAGAGCTCCACAGAATTGGCCTTTCAGGGAGTGTTTATGTAAACCAGGGCAAATTATTCCACCAATTACAGGGTCACCAGGGTCAGCACAGCTTGGAAGGGAGTGTGGAATTCAAGATGGATCGAGCCGTGTAGAGAGGGGTACAAAACATCTGCTGTGAGGGTAAAGGGTGGAAGAGGAGTTGGATGCTTTTCCTGGCTAAACATCCAACCCACATAAAGATGCTTGACTTCTTAACTGATAAATCAGAGCTGATGGGGATCTGCCTAAGTAATGACAGAACAGACAGATTTTGATTCCAGGTGAGAGGAGAGACCTAAAGAAAGAAAAGACAAGAACTGTGTCTCAAATTATGTTTAAGACTGTCCCTACGTCCAAAACTGCATACTGTCGCAGAATGAACTGTATTTGATGAAGGACACACTTTTCTGCCAGTAAAACAGCATGTTCCTTAGATATGCATGTGAGTAGTTTGAATAGATTTCAGACATACATCATCTGCAAACATGGGCATTGTTCCGTGACCTGAAAATGTGACGTAATAACAACTGCCGCTGAAATAATACATTTTGGTTTTGTTAAACAAGCAGCATTTAAGCACAAGAAACAACTTCAGACAGGCTACTCCATTGGCATACTCTTTTTGGCATACTATATAGAGTATGGATGTATGGATATTCGGACGCAGTATTTGTCTCAATGTGTACTTGCATTTTTGTTTACTACACAGAAGTATTTGCTGTTTTCCCCATTTCAAATGCACATTATGTGTTGCCACTAGCTTTAGCATGGAAACTATTGGGCGGGTGTTTAGCCCCTTTTTCTGTGTATGGAAAGCTGCAATCAAACTAAATTATTTGGTTGCAGAATACATTATGCTGGTACTTGTATTGTGCAATATGTCTTGTTGTATTTTCCAGTTTGAACACAATAATTGCACGAGGTCACCTCACAGCAAGAAGGTCATGGTTTCAAGTCCAGGACAACACTGGGCATTTCTGTGTGGTGTTTGGATTGGTTCCCTGGTGCTCATGTTTCTCCCATTCAGGTGAATTGGAAATTCTAAATTGGCCATATTTAATGAGCTTGTGAATGTTTCAAGTCTGTTCAGGGTATTTTCAGCTGGGCTCCAGCACCCCTGCGACCCTACATAGGATAAGCGGTTATAGAAAATGGCGTACGATTGTGCAGAAGTGTGTGAAATGGGACACACCTATGGGCTGAAAAATGTTGCCTTCACAGGAAGTATACATAGGTAGAAAGCAATGGTCAAGCTTGACTTTTTCAAATGTGAGAGCGAATGAGGACAGCCCAGGATTGGTGCAAGCTCCAGAAATTGGAAAAAAAAAACAATATAAATAAGCTGCTGATAGTGTATATATATATATATATATATATATATATATATATATATATATATATATATATCCTTCTCCAAATAAAATAAAAAAAATATTATCACTATATATTCTAAAGCCAGTTTGTGTGCGATTTTGCTATAGGAAGGAAGGCAACAATATACTTCCCTTATCTGGTCATCTTTTAGATTAGATTAGGATCTTTTTATTGTCATTGTCACTAGTACAACGAATTTTTAAAATAAAGGCAGCATAGATGTATCCTTCACTGCATGCAATCCAAAAAACAAAACAAAAACATAAACACAAATGGCACCTGAAGGAGCAGTTAAAAGGAGTAGCTTAATTTATAGATGTAATATATTATTTTAAACTCATGACTCCCTTCTTTCTACCAAGAAGTAAGCACTGTAGTTACTAAATATTAGATTTTTTTATCTTAAATGCTCACTTGAATTTTTTCTGTCATTAGATATGATATGGTGCCCTGGAAGGCTTCCTGAAAACAGCCTGTGTTTACCAGAACTATGTTTCCAGTTGAACACAATTCGGTACTGTACAATTACAAACTGTTCTTGGCCTGGATTTCTCAGCATGGTTAAGCAACCGTACTCATCACAGAGAACCATTTGTAGAATGGCTTTACTGTCGTGGCAACTCAGGACTGGTCACTTGCTCAATCAGTCCATTCAAATCCTGATTTTGCAGCACCATAGTGAAAAGAGAAACCGTAACCGTGTCAACAAGCCATGATCATTGCGGAAAGGTATGGTTCAGCAAAGGTAACTGCTTGATCTGATAGTGGAAAAGTGTAGTGGACAATAAGGCAGCTGCCTTCAAATTTGGACATAGCCAAGGAGAGAGAAAGTGATGGGGGTGGTGTAGAAACAGAAAAAAGAATAATCTCTTCAAGTGGAATGATTGCGTTCTCGTTGCTTCTGTGGCTGTCTCCTACCCTGCCTCCTTTTCTGTCTCTTTTACTCTCTCTCATTCTCGTTTGCTCCCTCTCAGCAACGCAAGGGGAAAATGTGAGAACCAGATGTGAAGCCTTGACTGCAGATGCGCACGTTTAGATGCCAAGATAAAGCTTAGGACCTCAGAAACACACATTCACATGAATGCGCAAACACACATTAGGCATTGAGCATTTCTGGAGCAATACATAATTTTGAATAATTAATTTAGGAAATTATAATAACAATGTGCTGCTGTCTAATAAAGAGCATCAGTCTCTCGTTAAACCTAGATCCTGCTCGCCACATTTTAGACTGCTTCCAGGAATCACAAGAATGAAACACTGTGCGCTCATTTATTTACTTAGCAGATGATAACCTCTTACCACACTGTCTCTCAGCAGAGTTAAAAACATGTTCTCCTCTCTCCCACAAACAGCCTAATGGGTTGAAATGCTCTCAAATATTAATGCATGTCCTTCAGATGCTACAAGCCTAGCCCATTATTACAACAAGCAATGGCCTGGAGGGCTGGGAGAGTGCAGACAGAGAACTAAATATTAATTAAATGAGTGTGAACAGTAAAGTTATAAAGGGTCTAGCGCTCTGCCATTTCTTTCAAATTACTATAGCAGCACATTAAAAAAAAACATTCACCTCCACTATCGCTTAACCATCATCCATAAAACATTGCTGCAAGGTCATTTACCAAAATGAGAATGCAATAGGACAAAGGACTGGTATGATCTGAATCTTAATCTCTTGAATAATAAAAAAAAAACTGCATGTAAGGTGAATTTCGCCTTAGTTGAATTATAACTTTTGTTCAAAATTCTGTGTAAATATAGTATAAATGTATAATTCTTTAAAAATTATATACAATTTTTACATGGCACGATGGAATACTGGTCATGGTCATGGCATTCTGTGGTCAAATATTTGTTTTGGTAATGACTACGCTAAACTGCATAATTGACCAATGTCCCAACCGATTTACTACATAGCTATGCCACTTTAAATGTAATTCAATAATTTAAACTCAAATCAATAGTTTAAGTCCTTTTATTTATTGATTTGGCTTCGAGGGGAAAACCCTAATATATGAAACAATTTATTTAAAAAAAAAAAAAGAGGGTGATATTTTTTTTTGATAAATTTATTTATGCATTTATTTATTTATCCACCATAAACTATATTAAAATCCCTCAGTTGACTATGAAAATGAGAGAGATAGAGAGTGTCTTCCACCTAGTTTTCCCTCTTTACTATTCTATTCATCCTCTTACTTCCAATGAGTATTGATTAGGCTATATTTGCCATGGAGTGTGCACCTGAAGCTGACAGGCTGCCTGATGTGTGTGTGTGCATGGGTTGGTTTGGGTGGTTTACAAGGACACTTTGTAGGTAACAGACTGGTAATTACAAGGGTATTATGCTATAAATGTTTTTAATGAGGACATTTCTAGTGTCCCCATAATTCAAATCACTTAAAGATCATACTAAACAATGTTTTTTTGAAAATAAAAAAAGTGCAGAAAGGTTTTTGAGGGTTAGGTGTAGGGTTAGGGTTAGGGGATCTATAATTCGTACAGTATAACAATCATAATGTCTATGGAGAGTCTAAGGATAGCCGCACCAATATGTGTGTGTGTGTGTGTGTGTGTGTGTGTGTGTGTGTGTGTGTGTGTGTGTGTGTGTGTGTGTGTGTGTGTGTGTCAGGGTTGTGGCAGCTGTCAGCTGGTGTCTCCCCATGATGAGATCAGCACAGCAGAACCCATCTCCAGCACCCTTTGACCACAGCATTCTCACCAGGGACCAATAACACGTTCTTGATTTAGTGCAGGGAGGTTACATGGTACTTGTGTTTAATAAGCAGCACATAGAGCAGGGCCTCCCCAGCAGGACTTTGGGGGTAATCACCTCATATCCATCTTATGCTGGTTTGGGAAGGAGGAGGCCACACATGACTGCAAACAGACAGCCAATGAGAGCTCCCGTGGTGGAGGAAACAAGCTCTTTAGTTTATTGGATTTTTTATGGTTTTGGTAGAAGAAATGTATTATCAACTATGGAAATGTAAGTAATCAAATTGTATCCTTCATATCCACATGAGAGAAATAAGAGAGCATGTCATTTGGAGATTGTTACAGATTGCTTACTTTTTCACAATAATAACACATGGGCGTTTTGGCTTAGATGAGATTGTTGACTGCAGCTGGAACAGGGCTCTTGTGTGAAACTGAGAGAGAAATATCAGGGGGGGAAAAATTAACGCTTCATAAGTAAACCGTCATGCTTTCAAATAAGAGAAAATCTGAATTATGACAGATCTTTTTTTTATTTTCATTATCAATGTACACCTCATTTATCTTGATAAATATAAATGCTGGCTACTGCGTAAACACATGGATAAGACAAGACAATAGCCATATGCCAGCCTTACGAAAAGTAACTAATACTGACAGGGTGCTGATGTTCAGAAACACACACCACCCTAACTTGAAACTTGCAGTATACATTATTACAATGAGTCTGCCTAAGATTGTCAAATGCCCAACTTAAAAAAAAAAAAAAAAAAATGCTTATAAAATATTTAGCGCTTAAAAACAATGCACGTTCACACATTGACATGCTAGTAACAGTGTGAAAGAGCATTTGTCATAGGACTCATGTAGAAATTGCATGGACTACTTTAATGATACTTTTGGCTCTTTTTTAAGCTTGAAAGTGATGCACTAGCCACTGCCATTGTATTGTTTTTAATGTAAAATTATGAATATAAAAATATGAAATTAATGAAAACATAAAAACATCACAAAGTGAGAGTGAAAGTGGAGATTAATGGTAAAAAAAAAAAAAATTAAATATTGATCTGTCTCTCACCCATGCCTCTCATATCACTTCAGGTGGCATGGATTTAACCACTGGAGTCTTATGGATTACTTATATGTTGCCTTTATGTGATTTCTGGAGCTTGAAATGTCAGGTCACTATTCACTTGCATTGTAAGGACCAACATAGCTGAGCTATTCTTCTAAAAAATCATTGTTTGTGTTCAGCAGAAAAAGAAATTCATACACCTCTGGGATGGCACGAGGGTAAATGATGAGAGAATTTTCATTTTGGGGGAACTTTCCCTTCAGTGCTTGCTGTACATGTTATTGGTACATAGTGGCTATTTAATTTCACTTTCAAGGTAATTTGTTTAATTTTTTGTAATGTGAGTTTTTTGTTTATGATGAAATACTTTCTCACATCCCAACTTATGCAGAGACAGCAATAAGTAAGCAAATAGTAGATTAGTTTACAGAAAAGTGTAAACACTGTGGAACTGTGGTGCATTGACATAGCAACCAGTGCAACGCGGCAACATTGGCTCAACCAGTGGCGTGGGTATGTGTGACTATCCATTTGTATACAGTAAAACAGGGGGAGTGTTCTTCATTATCATTATTGTTGCAATTCCGTTTGGTGAGGTTAGTGATGCAGAAATGACACATTTTACCTCTCAATCATGATATATCCATTGATCATATCCATTGTTATAATACTGCAGTCAGATATTGTATGCTATGCTTTGGTTAGTGTCAACCTATTTTGCATTAAAAACATTGCTGACCAGGTGGTAAGACATGAAAATGCTGAAGCTGTAGAGTTTTCCATCGTGTGTTGTCAGATGTGCAGACAGAATGGTGTATGAACTCCACTGCCCCTTAAACACTCTCAATGTCACCTTTTGCTGAAACCCATGACAGTGAGGTAGATGCTGGTTTGAGTGGCTGTCACACACTGGATCTTTTGTACCAGTCACCTTGTCTCTCCTTTCAGGAGCTAGTGAGCATTTCCTTTCTCCATGAGTGCCTGTGTATGGCCTGAGGGAAACCTAATGATCTTCTGTCTCTTCTTGTTTTTCATGTTGTCTACACCCCTCCTTAGCTACATTACAAACCAAAGCTTTCCTTCCACCATTTCCAGTCTTAAAGGGATATTTGACCCCAAAAAAATGTATTCTGTCCTCATTTACTCACCCTTCAAAACCATAGACTAATTCTTCCGTGCAACAGAAAAGGAGATGTGAGGCAGAATTACCTGTATGAAAAAAAGAAGCAATTACAATGAATGGAGACTATGAATGTCAGTCACTAATTTTCTGCATAACATCTTTGTTTGTGTTCCAAAGTAGAAGGAAATTCATACAGGTTTGGAACAGCATGAGTAAATGATGACACAATTTTCATTTTTGGGTGAACCATCCCATCAATTTACCTGACCTACCTTTTTCCTCAAAAACAGGGCTGTTTAGTTCTGTAAGACACAACTGCAGATTACAGCAATACATTACTAAATCTTTCTAAAAATAAATAAATAAATAAAAAAACACCATTTTGTATTTATGATATTTTCTGTGATGTGTCTTGAAAATAAAATTCCAATTTAACTTTTTTCCAATTGAGAAACACTTTTTTTTTTTTTTTTTTTTTTGGAGACAAAAGAATAGTAATTGGGTAAGTGCATTGATTTGCTGTTGTTAGTCAGGCTTAAATATGCAGATTTAAATGTGCTTATTACTTCCATTCTGCTCATTTCAACTGTCTGACTGTACTAAATTAAATCAGATTGATTAGACCTTTCCTAGACATCCCCTACAATCAAGTAATTATGACAAATTTGGCAGATGATACAAACTCAGTGTCTCAGGACTTATTTTCCTGCAAAAGTATAGTCCTGGTGTCACATCAGAGGAGACAGACAGTAAAAACAGAGACATTATGGAAATCCTGAGGTATTTTTGTGTAGGAATGAAAACAGCTCCTGCTTAATTGTTGGTTCCCCTTCTGTCACTCACTCGAAGATGTGTCGAATGTAGTGACACAAGGGGTCTTTCTTGAGAGCCTCCCGTACCTCTGGATTTGAGAAAAGGCCAATGAGAAATTGGCAGAGAATTTGCATGACCCGCCCCCGGACATACGGGTATAAAGGGAAGTGGACGTGTGTCTGTCAGTCAGATTTTTTCTTCGGAGCGGACGGCCCAGCTAATATGGGACTGGTTCGGTATGGCATAGATAGATCTCTTTGCCTCCCAAGACAACTCCCACTGCCTGCTCTGGTACTACCTAACGGGGGCCCCCTTCGGGACAGACGCGCTGGCACACAGCTGGCCCCGGGGGCTGCGCAAGTACACATTTCCCCCAGTGAGCCTTTTTGTACTTGTGCTGTGCAAGGTCAGGGAGGATGGGGAACAAGTCACTTAGTGGCTCCTTACTGGCCCACTCGGACTTGTTTCTTGGATCTCAAGCTCCTCGTGACAGCACCTCTCTGGCAAATTTCCCTGAGGAAGGACCTGAACGTGTCTGTCCCTTGGATGGGACGCGGAAGATCTGAGTTACCTACCACCTGCGGTTGTAGACACAATGAACCAGGCCAGAGCTCCCTCTACCAGGCAGCTTTATGCCCTAAAGTTGCGCTTGTTCACAAATTGGTGTTCTTCCCGGTCTGAAGACCCGCAGATATGTGCAGTTTGGTCAGTGCTTTCATTCCTGTAGGAGAGGTTGGAGGGGAGGCTGTCCCCCTCCACCTTGAAGGTGTATGTAGCCGCTATTTCGGCCCACCACAACGCAGTGGACGGTAAGTCCTTGGGTAAGCACAACCTGATTATCAGGTTCCTTAAGAGGCACCTGGAGACTGAATCCTCCCCGGCCAAGCCTGTTCCCATCCTGGGATCTCTCAGTGATCCTCTCTGGCCTTCAGAGAACCCCCTTCGAATCTCTAGATTCAGTTGAGCTAAAGGCCCTCTTTTCAAAGACAGCCCTCCTGATAGTGCTAGCATCCATCAAGAGGATTGGGGACCAGCAAGAGTTCTCTGTCAGTGACACTTTTCTGGAGTTGGGCTACATGCCCAAGGTTCCTGTGACCCCCTTCAGGGACCAGGTCATGAACTGGTACATGCTTTGCGTATCTATTTGGACCGCACGCAGAGCTCTAGATGCGCGGCTCTTGTCTGCTTTGGTGGACAGCGGTAAGTGAGTGCTGAGGTTGCCCGCTGGGTTGTTGACACCATTTCTTTGGCCTTCCGGACTCAGGCCATGCCTGCCCTTATGCGGGTTCGAGCACATTCAACGAGAAGTGTGGCATCCTCGTGGCCAATGGCCAATTGCACCTCCCTAAGCAGACATCTACAGAACAGCAGGCTGGGCAACACCCAATACCTAAAGGAGAGATTCTGTAATCTCAGGGTTAAATCGTTCTAGTCCCGTGTTTTGTCAGGTCCGAGAAAGTAGAACTCGGTAACACGGAACAACTGACCGGGTGTACTGCTTGCACCTAGCGCCTTTCCCCTCCACTGAGGCGAACACGTGCGCTCTTATCCCAGGAGATCCCACTAACTCGGCTTCCTGGATGACTCCTCCCTAGCCCTCTGGCCTGCGAATTCAGCAGAGGAATTTGCGACCAGACCCACAACGAGTTTCATGTTCTCTGTACTGGGGTAGAGCTCCACAGGCCTAATTCCCTTTTCAGGCAACTCCCTGTGATGTATTTTCCATGGTACGGTCCCCCTGTCGGCGGACCCGCATCTCCCTTGGGCAGTCTCTCTGCCCTCGGTCACTGTGTTGTAGAGCTCCTCCCTTACTAGGTAGGGCCTACCAACCTGCCACTTCCACGTGTGGCTTGACAACCCATGCCTGGGCAGGATGTGGTCTCCACAGGGTCTTTTCGCCCTGAAAGAATAGTAACAGAAAAGAATGCCTTCCCCGACAAGATCTATGACGAGAAACATAGAGAGAGAAAAGGCCTGCTTGCATGATAGTGATGTCACTTGTTTCCCCCTCAGGGGTGCTGGCAACCTAAGAACTGAATATGACACTTTTTGGGGGGCGTTGGGGAGGGTTACGTGTGGCTAATACAGTTGTTTCTAGCACGCAGTAGCTTGCTTGCACCTGTGTCAGCAGTTCACGTAACACGGTCTAGTGCATGGCGTTTTTAAATGGGACCCTTTGTGTCACTACATTCGACACAACGTCGAGTGAGTGACAGAAGGGGAACATCATGGTTACTGTTGTAACCGTTCCCTGATGGAGGGAACGAGACATTGTGTCCCCCTTGCCACGACATTAGACCTACCACTGTAAACGGCACAACATCTGACACAACATCTCGTTCCCTCCATCAGGGAACAGAGGTTACAACAGTAAACATGACGTTTTGGGTTTTGAAGCAAAGTTTACATGCATGGCTCCTATTATGTTATTGTACAAAACTCACTTCTTACATGTATTTGTTGTGTGGTGTGAGTTGTATCTGCTTTATTCAAAAGTACAGTATGGGCCCATTGGAAAGAAAAATCAATCTCTTCTGTATCCAGTGCTGGGTAGATTACTCCTGAATTGTAATCGGGTAATGATTACAAATTATGTGATTAAATTGACAGTAATGTAATCTATTCTGATTACTTTTGGATTACCTCTGGCCTAACTCTTTTTTTCTTGATGTCAGATGCATTTGAGTAAGATTATCTATATAATATTGACACAATGTTGCTTAAATGCATTTAAGAAAACTTTATCAAAATATGAGAGTTGCTATTTTTTGTTTATTTGATATTCTTCTGTTATTGAGTTAAATAAAATAGGCACTTACACAGTCACGAAAGACAAAAAAAAAAAAACATTTATCTGATATGTATGTTTTGTCAAATAAGGCAGAGAAAATTATTTCTCTGGCAATTTCGGCATTACAAATACCATCTACACTAGCGTTCACGCATATAGTCTTTTCCAGAATGTTATCTACAATTACCAGTTTAGAGGTCGTGTGTGAACGTGCCCTATTGAAAATGCTGGTAAATTTTGTTCTGGCAATTTTCCTTATTGTAAAGTTGTATCATTACCAGTAAATTTCCCTATTGATGGTATGTGTGAACAGCACATTTGGTACATTTATCAGTAAAGGCAACTCTTTAACTCCTGTAATTTACCTGGTTGCATGTGTGAATGAGGCTTATGTTTGCAAATAGATCAGACCAGTTATATTTGTGGATCAATGTCATGAAAACAGTCTCAAAAGTTATCACAAAAGCAAAAGTACATATTTAAAAACTACAAAATACATTTGGGAAACTAAAACACATCAATTCAGTCGGTTTGACATGTGTGGATTACATTTTTAATATAAGGACGTTTCTATTGTATTTGTGCATTTTGTTGCATTTGACAGTCAAAACTCTTCTAAACACATAGCAATTTGTTTATATGACACACAGAGTGATACTATAATAATAGTATGATTAGAGTTGATTAGATATGCAATGTAAAGTTGAGAAAACATGCACCTTTATATGCTTCTTTAGATTTGGTTTGGAATAATTTGCAGTGGTCAGGATATTACATTTTGGAAGGCAGAGTTCACAGTAATCTTTTGTTCCCTTTACAAAAAGCTTCACTTATGATGCTGTGCTTTGCTAAGCACTTTGGGAACGACCCTAGTCGTGACCGAGCTGTGAATATGTGTGTAACACGTCAATGAACATTGACTGGAATTTATAGCCTCGGCTGATGTGATCATTAGACGCACCTAAGGCCAGGCTATAAATGGATACGTCACCAGGTGTCGTCTGATCCTCTTTTTTTAGAGCGATTCTGTGTGTGTGTGTGTTTTACAACTCTGTCAAAACTTTCTTTCCTCTGCTAGGAGTAAGAATTTGTCAAACAGTGTGCAGTGAACCTTTTCTCCTTTCCCTTCTGTCTAGAAGATATATATATTTTTGAAAAAAAAAAAAAAGAAAGAGAGAATGACTGAAAGCCGCAAACGATGCGTTTCCCCTGTTTTCACTCTATAGCAGAAAGAGGACACGCATCAGTTTTGCTCTGTTTGTTTGGGGGAAGAGCACGCTGCTCTAGCGTTGCAGCAGGGCGGGTGCGAGCACTGCGATTTGCTTTCAGGCAAAGTGCTTCGCGCTCGCCTCGCTTGCTTCCGGGAGTCAGCACCCGCGCTTAGTTCATGGGGCTCTCGAATGGATTTGGCTGAGAAGCAAGAGACGGGTTTTTCCCTTTCTCTCGCTCTCTCCCCAAACCCAGCTGGTCCTTCACATGATCTCGGAGCGCGTTCCGATGCTTCTTCGGTTCATGAGGAGGATCGCGATTCTATTCCCACCTCCGAGCTTTCCGTCCGCGATAAATCTACGGAGGAATTGCTCGATGTTATTACTCGTGCGGTTGCCAGACTCCAGTTGGACTGGCCACACGAAAGAGAGACCCCCAAACCCTCCAAATTAAGGGATAGATTTTTATCCTCCAATCTAAAAAAGGGAACGCCTCATGAGTCCCTTCCCTTCTTTGATAACCTCCATGAAGAGCTTTCTCGCTCATGGAGGAACCCCTATTCTTCCCGTGTTCACATACCCTCGACATCATTATATTCGACTATTGTGGGTGCTGAGGCACGGGGGTATTCAGTGATGCCGCCGGTCGAAGAGACGCTTGCGGGCTATCTCTCGCCAGGCTCGGCATCGTCACTTAAGAAGCCCTCTCTCCCCTCAAAGCCGTGTAGGACAACCTCCACTCTAGTGGGAGTGGCTTATCATGCAGCAGGTCAGGCTGGTGCTGCTCTGCACACTATGGCTGATTTACAGGCATACCAGGCTGACCTCCTGGATGACCTGAGTGTGGGTTCTGTGCTCGGCGAGCAAGCCTTCACTGAACTCTGCCGGGCCACAGATCTTTCTCTCCACGCGACCAAGCTTGTGCTATTGGCCGGTCTATGTCTGCCTTGGTAACCGCAGAGAGGCATCTTTGGCTCAACCTTTTGGGCATCAAAGACAGGGACAAAAATTCCCTTCTTGATGCTCCGGTTTCTCCCACTGGCCTATTTGGAGACGCCATGACCACGGCTATCTCCAGGTTCCAGGAGGCGAGAAGCCATGAGGAAGCTTTTTGGGCAGTTCCTCCCTCGCCGCACTCAGGGGGCGGGTCCTTCGGCCCCCCCAGACCCACCTCGGTCCTGTTAGAAGGGAGGCTCAAAGGCAAAGCGTGGTGAGTCGTGCTCCTCCTCCCAGGGATTGGGGACAGTCTCGCCGCCCTCGGCAGCCCCCAAAGCAAGACCTCAGGACTATAATTTCTAGAAAGAGAAAATCCTGATGGTCTTGCGCCTAAATTAGGGGGTAGCTCCCCTCGGACGGGGTGCGTGTTTCACTTCACCCCTCCCGGTACCCCCTCGAAGCCCCACCATTCCCGCCACCTCTTGGTGTTTCGGGTGGCAGAGGCTCCCGTCAAAATTGGGTGTTTTCGCTGTTCCTGCATTTTATTCAGGACGCGAAACACTCGATAACCCCTCAACAGGAAGTGTTAAAATCTAATACCCGTCTCAGAGATCCTGGTAGAGTGGAAACTTCTGCCAGATATCTTTCTTTGCTGTGGGTCTTAAAAGGGCATCAGGATTTAATTAACGGCGTGGTCTCACTACCGTAAACCGGATTTCTTTTTATGTCTGCTATGAATAGCAAAAAAAAAAAACAAAAAAAAAACTAACATCTCCTGGTTAAAGGGGCCATGGTATGTGTTCCTCTTCCAGAGAGAGAGTTAGGTTATTACACTAAATACTTCCCGTTTCCCATGGAGGGTGAGGGGTGGCGTCTGGCTTAGATCTTAAAGCTTGAACTGACCATGGGTGTTCAAGTCCTAGATGATGCCTATCAAGATGGTCGTGTCTCAAGCCCTACAACTTGTTTGGCTGGTCACCATCGATCTTGTGACGCACTTCTATACTTCATTTAGAAGTTCTGCCACAACATGGAAAGTTCCTGAGGTTCGCTTCCAGGGGCGAAGTCTTCCAGTGTCAGGTTCTTTCATTCGGCCTAGCCTTTTTTACCCGCACATTCACAATGCATGATGTAGCGCTGGCTCCTTGTGACTCCGGGGCATCTGCATTCTGAATTATGTAGACGACTGGCTGATCCTAGTGCAGTTCCAGGAACTGGCAGTTCAGCACAGGGACATCGTCTTAGCTCATCTGTTTCTCTGGGGTTGAGGCTCAACGCCAAGAAAAGAGTCCTCTCTCCCACCCAGAACACTGTCTATCGGGGCATTGTATGGAGTTCAATCACAATGCGGGCACAACTGTCTCCCACTAGGATTGAGTCCATTCAGATCACCCTGAGCAAAGTCAGGCTAGGCCAAGGTTGCACTGTTATCAGTATCAATGATTTCCAGGTCTCAGGGCGACCGCGTCCTCGGTGATCCCTCTGGACCTTCTGCTCATGAGACCGTTGTTGTTGTGGCTCCAAGCCAGGGGTTTTCTTCCAAGAGCCAAAACCCCTAGGCTAATAAGGGTTACACGCCTCAGGCTTCGTTCCCTTTCTATGTGGTTCAGACCCCGGTTTTCTGCATTGGGTCCCAAACTAGGTGCGTCTTGTTGTCGCAGGTTGCTAACGACAGACGCCTCCCTGACGGCCGGGGTAGCGGCCTTAAGTGGTCGTCCAGCTTAAGGGGATAGGAGGGTCGTCAGCTCAGTTCTTACAGTCACTGTCTCGGGTTGATGGCTGTATTTCTGGCCCTGAAATACCTCCTCCTGAGGCTGCCATGTCTTGGTGCGGGTGGACAATACAGCGGTAACGTCTTACATAAATCATCAGGGAGATCCACGTTCTTGTCAGCTGTACTTCTGATGCGTCGGATTCTCCTTAGGGCAAGCTCCTGTCACTCAGGACAGTTATATTCCTGGATGCCCGTATGTGGGAGCAGACTTACTGTCCAGACAGAAAATACCAACGGGGGAGTAAAGAACTCCACCCTAAGGTAGTAGTTGCCCAGAGTTCGCCAGCAAGGGTTTTTGCCTCTTACTGATAGCACCGCGCTGGCCGAACGGGGTTTGGTTCTCAGAGCTAAATTCTTCCCTCAACGGCTCGCCTTGGGCGATTCCGAACAGGAAGGATCTTCTATCTCAGGCACAGGGCAACATTTTATCCCTGCCCCGAATTGTGGAATCTTTCATGTTTGGCCCCTAAGGGTACCAACTGAGGGACACAGGGCTTTCTCCTGAGGTTATCGAGACCTTCTTAAATGCTCGGGCTTTTTTCCACTTGGAACAAGTTCGGGTAAGATCTTAGGGCAGAAGAGGACCTCTTTGCCTCTATGAATAGCGCAATGTCTCCTCTACTTCTCCCTGAAATCACCCAGCCCTTGTAAAACCTTTCATGTCTGGCCCCTAAGGGTACCAACTGAGGTTCACAGGGCTTTCTCTTGAGGTTACCGGGACCATTTCAAGTGCTAGGGCTCCCTCCACTTGGAACTGATCTGGGCAGCTCTTACAGGGCAGAAGAGGACCTCTTCGCCTCTGTTGATAGCGCAATGTCTCCTCTACTTCTCCCTGAGTCGCCCAGTTCACACACCCCCTCTTGGGGGGGAGCTGATCGTGGTGATGCATACATGGCACAAATGCGCCTGCATGCGATTCCTTCTACTAAAGTTCATATTACAGAATCAGCTAACTGCCAGTTTGCTTCAGTTCTGGATTTTCTGTAGAAAGAATAGTCAGCGGGCACTTGCCTCGCCACTGCCAGGTTCTATGTGGCCTCCACTGTGGTTTGCCACACCTTGGCGGGCGGGGTGCACCCTAAGAGGCATCCTTGCTAGGACCTCTTCATAGGATAAGACCCCCTTTTTAGACCTCTAAAGTCAGCATTTGGTAGACTTCTGACTCTCAAGATGGTTTTCTTATGGCAATTTCGTCTCTAAGGAGACTTGGGTACCTACAGGCTCTGTCGCTTTTGCCGGCCTGTTTAGAGTTTGCCCAAGCTATGACCAAAAGCATTCTTTGCACCCTCACCCTAACTGCCTGCCCAAGGTGCGACCCTTGGCCGGTTGTTTTCTAAGCCTTCTGTTCCCTGCCGTTTGTAACGCCGGAGCAGCTAAGACTTCTCAGACTTTGTCTAGTCTGTACCCTTCAGACTTATGTCCACCGCATTGGCTAGTGGTGTAAAGTCAGGGCAGCAATTCTTCACTTGGGAGCCGTGACCGGGGGTGGTCACCTCCTGGCAGACTATGTCACTTTGGGTGAGGGACATTATTGCACGGGCCTACGAGGCGCACGGTCAAGCTTTGCCAGTAGGTTTTAGGGTGCACTCTACCAGTGGGCTCTCCTCCTCTAAAGCCTTGGCTAGAGGTCTCCCTCTGCAGCAATTTTGTGATGCGGCAGGTTGTCCTCTCTGCACACATTCATTAGACTTTAATAATTTGGATGTTCTGCCACTCCGGGCTCTTATGCCCTTGAGTTGACATCTCAAGCTCATGTCTGGACAAGTTTGTGATGCGGCGGGCTGGTCCTCTCCGCACACATTCATCAGTTTCTATGACAAGTTTGTGTTGCGATAGGGTTCTCTTCGCACACATTCATCAAACTTTATGGGTTAGATGCTTTGCTACTCCGGGCTCTTATGCCCTTGAGTCGACATCTCAAGCTTGTGTCCAAGACCTCTCGCGTTCTTGTGAGCACACTGCACAACTGTAGGGGTCCGGACAGCCCCAGTGCGGAGGCGTGGGTATTGCGTTCCCAAAGCGCTTAGCAAAGCGCAGCATCATAAGTGAAGCTTTTTGTAAAGGGAACGTCTCGGGTTACATGTGTAACCCTTGTTCCCTGAAAAAAGCGGAACGAGATGCTGCGCTTCTTTGCCGCACTGGGACGTCCCAGGACTGCTCTTCAAAAGAAGTATCTGACGACACCTGGTGACATATCCATTTATAGCCTGGCCTCAGGTGTGTCTAATGATCACATCAGCCGAGGCTATAAATTCCAGTCAATGTTCATTGACGTGTTACACACATATTCACAGCTCGGTCACGACTAGGGTCGTTCCCAAAGCGCTTATCAAAGCGCAGCATCTCGTTCCGCTTTTTTCAGGGAACAAGGGTTACACATGTAACCTGAGACGTTCAGTGGCGCCATGACACGTCTTGTCCAGTGTGTGACCGCCTTAAGGCTGAGTTCGGAATGGCAAACTCTTTCTACTTTTGCCATATGTATCTATGGCAGAAATAGTATGTGTAGCATGGTAGTATGCAAATCAGGACTCAGCCTAAATCTCCTGCTCCTCAGATTTCCTCATAAAATGTACAGTATACTCATATGTGTCTCTAGAGTTTCAGAAGAGATCTCAATTATTTGAGCTATGCTATCCATATTAGGCTTATAGCCCTATAGTCTCACTGCATGTCAGCATTTGTGTCTATTTCTCCAAAGGAATTTTAGGTGAAACATCAGAGACGAAGATGATACTTAAAGTCAACTTTAAATAATGTATACAATTTACTTTCTTGATACACTTTTCTGGTCGTATAGTGTACTCTTCATTGGTGCATGTTATTCCAAAGAAAAAAAAATGTCTTTGTAATCTTCCATCTGCCTTTGAAAGAACTTGTCATATACTGTTGATAGCATGCTCACCCAGCTGTGCTAGTCAATTCTAGTATGGAACACACAGTTTTCATGGACCAATTATTTTCTGACGGATAAAATAAATGTTTTTTAATTTTTAATTTTCCTATTTAATACACCAAAAGAGAGTGGAAATACACCATATTATGGCATAAAAATTGGTTGTGAAAGCAATTTCATGTTAAATAATGCAAAAATAACTAAGATTTCCAATCACATCTGAAATCAGTCTCTATAAAAGATCAACATTCAAGCAAAAATATTTTCCTCTGAGGAGTTTCTATAACCTCCGATATAACTGCATGATGAACCTCACATAAAGCTAGACAAAACTTAAATTTTGTTCACAACAATAATGAAAATGGAACATTTCTTATTTCTGTTTTCATAAATAACCAGAATAATGATTGAAAATGGTCTGTTCAATATTTGTTCCAGACCATTTTCTATGTAGACTGTTTTTGTGCTAAAAGGCTTTGAAGTATGTTTATTGTTCCCGAAATGAAAACCGCCCTCTGTTCAGCATCCTTCAAATTTATAATTTATCTTCAATACTGATGATTTGGCAGGGCATTTTGAATAAAAAAGATGTACTGGTAGAAACTAAAACCTAGGAGCTGTTGATTTGCCATTCTGAGGGGAAATTATCTCAAGGAAGGGGGGGTGGTGGGCATTGTCCAACTGTTAGTACTGTTCACATTAATACAGTCTTTTTCCTTGCTTTCTGCTGCCCCTTTCTTTTTTGTCCTAGTCAGACTCTGATAACATCCAGCTGTAGAGGCATGAAGATGTGACTATCTTTCTCATGCCTCAGATATTGACCACATTCATAAATTGAGCTCTTTGTGGAAGCTCTTTCCTTATCTCCCTTCTGCAAAGCTCTCACTGCATAAAATGACTTGATTTACCAGACCAGAGAATAAAAGCTATCAGATAGGTTCAGAATGCCTCCCTCTCAATTCATTCATACTGTGCAGCTGTAGCAATGCTGATGTTCACTGATGTCTGATGCAAATTGTGAAAAAAAGAAAACACTGGCTGAAATAACCAGTTCCAATCAGGGGTGCATTTCCCGTACAACTACTTAACTCACTGCACCTGTTATGATGAATGACAGTTCTGGACCCAAAAGCAGAACACAGACATGAAAAGTTGTTTCAACGTGTTTATTACAAGATGTTTGTAGACACAGGCTGTGTAATACTGGCTGACGAAGGAGGAGGTAGATGAGTGGCTGAGTAGAGCTCCAGGCAGGCTGGGTGAGTCGTGGTCCTGGAATATAGGAGAGACTAGGTGTTACACACTCAACTCTAAGTAGGTAGAGATGAGCATAAATCACTAGAAGGCCTAAACGTTAGTATCACACTGGCTGACTGAACGATCTGGTGAAGAGTGACTGGAGAATCAGGGTTTAAGTACTTGCAGGCTGATGAGAAGATGAGGAACACTCCCTGCCAGGCAAGCGTCTGCTATCACATTGAGGTTGCTGGTGATGTGATTGCCGCGCAGCGACTTGAGTGCTGGCTCCAAAGGAGGAGACGACGGGTGAGTTGTGACATGTGGTGGGAGCGTACGCCGCCTTGGCGATTTATGTACGCCACCGCAGTGGTGCTGTCCGACCTGACTAGGATATGTTTGTCTCAAACTAACGGGAGAAACTTCCGCAGGGCCAAAAGGACGGTCAGCAACTCGAGGCAGTTGATTCCTTTCCAACGGCCTGCTGCTGCGTGCCCATTGCAAACGGTGCCCCAACCCGATCTGGAGGCGTCGGTCGTGACCAGGACACGTCGGGACACCTGCTGTAAGGGTACTCCTGCCCGTAAGAAACAGAGGTCTGTCCAGGGTTTGAATGTTTGTTGGCAGGCAGGGGTGATTGTCACACCGTGCCTGCTTGTCATGCTTGTCTCGGGACTCGGGTCTGAAGCCAGTGTTGAAGCGGTCTCATATGGTAAATGGTCTAGTAAATGGTCTGCACTTATATAGCGCATTTTTCTAACCTCAGAGGTTACCAAAGCACTTTACACTGTGTCCCAATTACCCATTCACACACACACTCATACACCAATGGCGGCAGAGCTGCCATGCAAGGCGCTAGCATCTTGGGGTTCAGTGTCTTGCCCAAGGACACTTCGGCACGTGGAGTCGTATGGGCCGGGATTCGAACCACCAACCCTGCGATTAGTGGCCGACCCGCTCTACCAACTGAGCCACAGCCGCCCGCCCGACCGACCGCCGCGGAGGACACCATATGCCCCAGGAGCCTCTGGAAAAGTTTTAAAGGGACCGTTGTGCCTGGCCTGAAGGCGGCGAGGCACCTCAACACTGACTGGGCACGCTCGTTGGTGAGACGTGCTGACATTGAGACCGAGTCTAACTACATACCGAGAAAAGAGATGCTCTGGACTGGAGTAAGCTTGCTCTTTTCCCAGTTGACCCGAAGACCCAAACGGCTGAGGTGCCTGAGCACCTGTGAGTGCATAGTAACTCTTGCAAGTGGGCCAGAATAAGCTGAGACAGAGACAGGCCGAAGGGGAGAACTTTGTACTGATACACCTGGCCATCGAACGCAAACCGCAGGAAGGGGCGGTGTCGAGGCAGAATGGAGACGTGGAAGTATGCGTCCTTCCGGTCTACCACTGCGAACCAATCTAGATGCCAGATGCAGGTTAAGATGTGTCTCTGCGTGAGCATTTTGAATGGGAGTTTGTGCAACGCTTGGTTGAGAACTCGCAGGTCAAAGATTAGTCGTAAGCCGCCATAAGGCACGCCGTAAGGCACCAAAGGGATGATTAATTTTGAAGTACCCGGCGGAGCTTCGCAGCGGGGCAGAGCAGGTAGGGCAGCATCGGGTGGCGACAGGGTGACCCGAGGCTGGGGTGCTGAGAAAAGACTCAAAGCACTTACCTTGCTCCGCTCACCTGGCAGGGGGCAGGTTGGCAACTGAGGAGGAGGTCCAGGGTAGGCGTCCTCTAGACTTGTCGGAACCGGCCGGCCGGAGAACAGTCGTGGGGCTGGAGACGGGTGGTCCGTGTCCAGGAAGCTGGTACTGTTGAGATCTGGAGGCAAAGTGCCGTGAGAACGGCATTTGCAGGCCAGGTGACCCAGAGACATAGGAAATAGCTCATTTATTGAGAATTTGGGTACCGCAACCCCATCTAAGGGGGGCGGCAAATGAAAATTGTTTAAAAACAAAAGATTCTCCTCCCAGCCCTCCACCGGGGGACGGAGCGGTCTTACCACCTCCGGAGATAACATCTCTGTCGCTGGGTCATCCATCTCAGGAGTGCCTGGCAGCCTTACGAGTCCTCGAGAGGGTCCTAGAGACGAGGGGTGTCTGCTTCCTGCGGTGTGCTCGACGCTGGGGCTGAGAGCTGGGCCCGGGTTGAGGCGGAGCAGATTTCTTGGCTGCAGGGGGACGCCCCTGGTGAGCAGACGGGGCCGTGGCGGCAGGTTTGCAGCATGGCAGGATATGTGAAATGGCCTCCGTCTGCTTTTTCACCGCAGAGAACTGCTTGGCAAAGTCCTCAACGGTGTCGCCAAAGAGGCCAAACTGGGAGACAGGGGCGTCGAGGAAGCGAGCTTTGTCGGCCTCACACATCTCAACCAGGTTGAGCCATAGATGACGTTCCTGGACCACAAGGGTGGCCATCGCCTGCCCGAGTGCCTGCGCAGTGACCTTCGAGGCTCTGAGGGTGAGGTTGGTCACTGAGCACAGTTCCTGCAGCACATCGCGGTCAGGGTTACCCTCGTGCAGATCCCTGAGCGCCTTGGCCTGGTGGACTTGCAGGATGGCCATGGCGTGCAAGGCGGAAGCGGCCTGTCCCGCGGTGCTGTAGGCTTTGGTATTCAATGAGAATGTTGTCCTACAGACCTTGGAAGGGAGTATAGCCCGTATACCGCCCGGGCCAGGTGATAGGGACATAGATGGAGCGCAACGGCCCTATCCACCTGGGGAATCGCCGTATACCCGTGGGTCATTCCGCCGTCGAGGGTAGCGAGAGCGGACGAGCAGGGCTTTTGAGAAGGGAAAGCGGTGCTCTCCATGACGACTTCAGCTCGTCATGCACTTCCGGAAAAAACGGGACAGGGGGGGCGTGGCTGTGAGCGGAGCCCAGACCCGAGGAACCAGTCAACCAGCCGTGATGGGTGTGGGGAGGATGGAGGGTTCCAATCCAACCCCACACTGATGGCGGCCTGGGAAAGCATGTCGGACATCTGCGCATCAGCCTCAGCCTGGGCGTGCTGGCTCGAAGGCAGCAGCCCAGGGGAGGCGTCAGCGTCAGATGCCGCGCTCTCCGATGGAGTGGCGAGCTCATCCACCTCGAGCTCCAGAGGATAGGCAGACTGGCCCAGTGGCGAGTCGCCGTTGCCTCGAGCACAGACGGGGGTCAACGAGCGTGTCGGGGGGCGGGTGGTCCGAGGGGGTGTACCCAGCAGAGCTGCACCCACTGCCCTCCCCAAATCGCCTCCATCGCCAGCCGCATTGTCCTCAATCCCGTGGGAAGAAGGAGCGACATGGGGGGCGGCTGGAGTGGCGTGCTTTCTATTGAAAGTGACTGTAACGTTGCCATGGTCATGCTCTCACAGTGAGCATGAACCATCCACAAATGCTGCCTCGGTGTGATCGGCGCCCAGACACACGAGACAGTGCCTGTGGCCGTCTGATGCGGAGAGCACTCTACTGCATCCAGGAACTACACAGGTGTTGAATGGCATCTTTATAAAGACGCGTCCTGAAAAGGAAGTTCAACGCCGCTGTGTATTGCTCTTTCAGAGAAATAAACTCTTTTACAGAGAAAATTACTCTTTATAGGAAAACTCTTTTAACTCTGCGCTGTCGAAGTGCCCAGGGCCAAACTGCATGCCGTACAGAGAAGAGAAAAGCCGCTGAAGTGTGCTGTAGATCCAACAGCAAAGCAGAGCGTCAGAGGATAGAAGCAAGAAACTGGTGTGTCACTCGCAGCTGGCTGCATACACAACCATCGGCTCCGAAGAAAATTACTGAACGAACGAGCGTATTTCCCTCGCCTTTATATCCGTATATGGGGGAGGGGTATGCAAACACTGTTCGCCAACTCTCATTGGCCTTTTTTTATAGATCAGAGGCATATTCGGCGCTCAAGAGAGACCCCTAGTGTCGCTTCTTCGACACGACGTCGAAGTGAGCGACAGACGGGGAACTATAATTTTAACCACAGGTAAAGAGCTGTAGTTTCAACCACACAACTTTGTGAGGCAATTTGTGAATATTTAGGAAACACCAAATCATTGAACTATATTGATAACGATGGAACTTAAAAACATAGTTGGCTGGCAATGCATTTGGGAAACACCACTAATTTGCTTGATTAACACAAATTTAATCAGTCCACCTGGAAATAACGTTATGTTTGCAAGGTGCTGGGTTGATACAATGAGCCCTTTTGAGGAAGAACTAATTTACCAGGTTCGTGGCATCAAATTTTTGAAAGATATTCAGACTTTTGCTTGAGGCACTTAATTAGAAGTAAATAAGATATTCACTAGCAGACCTGTATATTCCACTATGGTTTCTGAGTTATGTCTTTGAAACTGTGCTTATTACTTTAAGACCGACCGAAATTCTGATCACAAAGTCTATAATGTACATATTTCTGATGTTTACTTTTAAACTTTTACTACTCAATAAGTTAGCTTACTCAATTAATACATGACTTGTATTACAAATAACTAACTTATATTGGCTAAAGTCTGATTAGCAATATTACTCCACATGTGGCTGTATACTGTACAAATGCCCAGATGTGTATTGTGAAAAGCCTCGGATGACAAGACACACTTGATGATGGGAAGAGTTCATTTTTCACTCAATTCCGCCCTCCCCCAATTGATTGGACAATAAGAGAATTATCTCTTCAGGAAAAGGATTCTCTCAAAAGTGGCACGGACACTTGGCATTCATATTCATTTAATTACTGAGTGCATTATTACCTTCAAAGCGTTTTCCACCCTTCTAATGTAATGGATTTTCACTGATTCTGATGACATTTCCTTTCATAGGTGGCTGCACCTCCAGAAATTGCTCAGCCTGTCTTTGACAGCTCCAGTCTTTCTGCTCACAGGTCTGATCAGACAAATCAGTCATGCCTTAATTGCAACACCATCATACACTCAGACAACCTTTCCACACTGCACTGCCAGTAGCATTGCTAAGTCATACTGCAGAAAGATATTTTTCCACTAAATTATGCCCATGAAACAACCCATCTAAAATGGTTAATTTGAAAATCCAATTTAAATCAGAGTATATTCACAATATATCATGATTCTCCTAAAATTTCCCTAAAAGTATTAACACATGGACACATCTCTTTCATTGCTCTCATTTACATATAATAACCCCAAAAAGTAAATGGACATTTAAGCCACACTGAAAATGTATGAATGCCATTGCATTATTAAAGAAAAAAAAAAACATTGGCCAAGCACATAACACAAAAAGACATTTGTTGGTTTAAAATGATATAATAATAAATATACGATTCAAAATTAAGACCAAAATTATATGAACTCTTTCTAACTGTCAGACTTGGTGGAACAAGTCCATAGTTAACGAGATGAACTGCAGTATGCCTGTGGTTACTTTGATAGGACACCTGTGTGTACTTGAGGGGAACTGATTCCATACATCCACTTAAAATGCCCTTGGGACCAGTTGGCTAAAATAAATTGCAAACAAGTGACTTAAGAAAAGTGAAATTAGCTCTCAGAAATGGTCTAGTCAGCATAATTTGAAAAAGTTTTTTAGAGGCTTTATTTTACATGCCTTAAAGTGACCTTCTGGGGCCACTGTGAGGCAGGTGTATTCACTTCAATAGCATACAGACCTATTTTAGGCTACAGGGCTATTTGTAGTTGTTTTGTTGACCATCAGTCTGTAAACAGCACCCACTTTCTCTGACTCACACTGTCTCCTCCTAACATTTTCGCAACAGGAACTAACAGAGGTCAAACTATCAACAGTCCTATAGTACACATCTAACCTTCAGACCAATAGTCAGTCTGCCCACTTTTAGCTGCTTTCAAATGAATTGCATACAAGTGGGGGGAAGGTTGAGCTATTTCGGTATCTAGACAAGCCGACAGAAGGACTGTGATGTGGTGGAGATGAAGCATTTGTACAGGTTAAGCAATGATCCATAACAAAAAAGCTCTTTTCTACATAGTTAAAGCCTGACATCAGTTAATGAAGGGACAAGGACAGGGAGAAACATGCAGCTGTGGGAAGTGTCCCCATTTCTGAGAGCAAAATTATCTTTTAACATTAAAATGGGGGGTGGGTGGAAATGGTACTAAAAACAGGGTCTCTGTACAATCATACACTAAAACCCAATTTTTCTCCATTGTAATTAGCCTGGGAAATTAGACGCATTAATTTCTGCAATTAATACTTAACGTTTTAAAAATATTAACACAGTTAATCAATAAGTCTTTCTAGCAAGTCAATCCACTGTTGGCCATCTTTGGAATGCTCTCGGGAGGCCAGTGTTTAGTCCAAGCAAGTCCTATCTACTTGAATGGGAAAAGATCAAAATCTCCTAAATGGCTGGTCAAGATTACTATCAAAGGACATTTCAAAACAGTATTAAAATCTTACAACACTGGTATCATAAATTGTGCTTCTTTTCCAAAGATTATGCAAAAAAATGCTATTTTCTTGGCTCGAATATCTAATGAGCATGTGCATTGTCAAGTTGATTGAAAGGCTATGTCTGTATCTAAAAGGTGGTTGGCTCTTTTACCTGTAAGGCGGGACTTCCTTTCTACATTCGTTGATGGTTAGCTACCATTGGGCCTTCCAATTTCTCCCATTCCTTTTAATAGAAGTGGCCTATCTCTGCTAAATTATCTCTGAATTAATGCAGTAGGTCTATACATTTTTTCACTTCCTGAAATTTCACTAATGTTTTCCCCCACTTCTTATGGCTAAAATTGGTATACTGTATATAAATCTCCAGGAGGTACATACTCAACTCGACTGCTCATCCTAGCACAGAAACGTATTCAGTGTACGCTTGTTCATGACACGCATAATAAACACAGGAGTGGATTTACTACGGAGAATGGGGACTTCACCCAAAAGTGGTGAGACAAGTTTGGGAGAGATATGGGTAAGCTGCTGTATCTCTTTGCATCACCTTAAAATGCTCATTCACTGTCATGTCACCATTGACCCAGCATGTGTGCGATAGAGACTGAACAGCAACCTGAGAAAATAATAGTTACGAACGTTTAAACTTCAGCATATTAAACTACATTATTTAATTTGTTTTACATCTGTATATATAGTGTCTAATAATGCATTGGCAATGTTCACTGAAGTTCACCCATTTTCTTGCTTGAAATGAATGGAAACTGCCCATTTGATCTTATTATTATAAAAGTCCACTGGAAAATGCCAATGAAAAAAGATTTTTGCCCAACTTTTAATTACAGCATGTCCATTGATTTATACCTAATGTGTCTAATTAACTCTATCTGCACAAAACATTCACATATATACATTTTTAAAATGAATGGTGACTAATCATATACTTGCAAGTTCTTTGAGACAAAGTATAAAGTAAATATACTGTATTTATGATTATATTTTAATGTTTTAATGTACAATGTACAATGATTAACCGTGGTTAATTACAGAAAACTGCAATTAAAAAATGTAATCGATTCACAGGCCTAATTGTAATGAATGCAATATTGATCAACATCAGTTGGAACTTTGATGTAATGGGCTTAAATGAGCATGTATGCATCATTTGGTGATTAAAAGGCTAATGATATTGTGTTCAGAAAAGCAGACCAAAGCTAAAAAAAATAAGTTATTATTCTAAGCAATTTACATTTAGCAGAAAAGGTTGCATTGAATAAAGCACACACATTCTATTAATTGGAGTTTTAAATTAACTGTACTTACTAATGGTACTTAAAACACTCATTTGATTTGTAGACATTGTTGCTCTCAGCACACTTGAAGTGATGCCAAGTTTAACTGGGTCAAATATTCCCATTCATATTGAACAAAATTTAGAATCATCCACAATGGCAGTCACAGTTACCATAGCTACAGCAACCACTGTCTCTATTAGATATCCACTAAGGCCTCGCCAAGGTCACAGAAATAAACAAAGCTCTCAGATAAAATGTTTGTGATTACTCAATGATGAAAAACTACAGATAGCAATTCTGACTCTTTTTCTCTGAGCAATTCATCACTAAAATTGTGTCTTTATGAACATTCAGACATTCATATCCATGCTGTGTTCTCACTATAATTTATTTTTTTCTGAACAATTATGTTTTTCAAAAATAGCTTGTTTAGTTGATATGGGTATGTATGTGGTTGTCTGTTTGGTGGGCTGATACCTAAATATGTTACCAAATATTCAATATTGGGGGGATCAAAGTTCGAAAATTAAGTATATTAATTTATTCTGAATATTTTCAATATTCTGAATATTTCCCCCCTCAATGAGCGCATGTAAAAGCACTATCAACTATCTAAAATCGATTCTTAAAATCTATAAACATATTCTCTGCTTACATAAACAGTCCTTTGCAAAAAAATATACACTCACCTAAAGGATTATTAGGAACACCATACTAATACTGTGTTTGACCCCCTTTCGCCTTCAGAACTGCCTTAATTCTACGTGACATTGATTCAACAAGGTGCTGAAAGCATTCTTTAGAAATGTTGGCCCATATTGATAGGATAGCATCTTGCAGTTGATGGAGATTTGTAGGATGCACATCCAGGGCACGAAGCTCCCGTTCCACCACATCCCAAAGATGCTCTATTGGGTTGAGATCTGGTGACTGTGGGGGCCATTTTAGTACAGTGAACTCATTGTCATGTTCAAGAAACCAATTTGAAATGATTCAAGCTTTGTGATATGGTGCATTATCCTGCTGGAAGTAGCTATCAGAGGATGGGTACATGGTGGCCATAAAGGGATGGACATGGTCAGAAACAATGCTCAGGTAGGCCGTGGCATTTAAACGATGCCCAATTGGCACTAAGGGGCCTAAAGTGTGCCAAGAAAACATCCCCCACACCATTACACCACCACCACCAGCCTGCACAGTGGTAACAAGGCATGATGGATCCATGTTCTCATTCTGTTTATGCCAAATTCTGACTCTACCATCTGAATGTCTCAACAGAAATCGAGACTCATCAGACCAGGCAACATTTTTCCAGTCTTAAACTGTCCAATTTTGGTGAGCTCTTGCAAATTTTAGCCTCTTTTTCCTATTTGTAGTGGAGATGAGTGGTACCCGGTGGGGTCTTCTGCTGTTGTAGCCCATCCGCCTCAAGGTTGTGCGTGTTGTGGCTTCACAAATGCTTTGCTGCATACCTCGGTTGTAACGAGTGGTTACTTCAGTCAAAGTTGCTCTTCTATCAGCTTGAATCAGTCGGCCCATTCTCCTCTGACCTCTAACATCAACAAGGCATTTTCGCCCACAGGACTGCCGCATACTGGATGTTTTTCCCTTTTCACACCATTCTTTGTAAACCCTAGAAATGGTTGTGCGTGAAAATCCCAGTAACTGAGCAGATTATGAAATACTCAGACCGGCCCGTCTGGCACCAACAACCATGCCACGCTCAAAATTGCTTAAATCACCTTTCTTTCCCATTCTGACATTCAGTTTGGAGTTCAGGAGATTGTCTTGACCAGGACCACACCCCTAAATGCATTGAAGCAACTGCCATGTGATTGGTTGTTTAGATAATTGCATTAATGAGAAATTGAACAGGTGTTCCTAATAATCCTTTAGGTGAGTGTATATATATATATATATATATATATATATATATATATATAAATTGTAAAATCTATGATATGAGATCATAGATATCACATATAAAATCTATGTGTGCCGATCGGATTTGTTTAAACCACACACGTTGTCGGCTCTAACTGATGTAAGATATTGCATATATATATATATTATTTACTTTTAACATTTTAAAGATTCAAGTATTGCAAAATAATTGCAGAATTTAGCTAAATTAGCTGCAAAAATAAAGGGCATCATGGGGCGCACTTTCTTCTATTTCACACATGACAATAAAAGACTGAACACAAGCTATTCTTGAATAAATTATTTAATCAGTTAGAATAATGACTTATGAAAGTGTATTGCATACAGTCCATGTCAGCTGTGAGTCATGCCAGAAACTCCTTGAAGTTGGGACTTCAAGCTAAATTAAATCTAGCCAAGGCAACTAAGGAAAACAAGGCAAGCGAAATTAGAACTATTGCAAAAAAAAATCTGTAGTTACTGTGTAAATATACCATTGTTCTGTGAGGTTACAGAGTAAGTCCATCTTGTTACCCCCTTTTTCCATGTAGTTATAGGGTAAGTGCAACATTTGCAGGCTGTGAATTGAAGTGGTGCTTGTTACCCCTTTAATCCTCAAACTTTGCATATTGTTCCTTTATACCTACAAGTATGTACTGTGTAGTTGCACTATTAATACAAAAAAGGTACGCTGTAAATTTGGTGCACTTACACTATAAATCGCGGGCTGTAATCTAAAGTTTTACCTTGTTTTTTTAAAGGGCATAATATTATATCAGATCCATTTAATGATTCCGTGACCATTTCTGGTGATGCCAGAAGGTGGTGACAAATGAATCTTGTGTGAAATTAGTTAGTCACTGAATCAACGATCAAAAGAAAATTTGAATCCTTTATAATGTGTATGTCTACAGACCTACAAAGAGACTTTAGTAGAGGTTTTAAGCATTATTAGAACAAATCAAATCTATAAGTTTGTGAGCTGCTGAGCATGACATTTATCAAAAAACAACAACAATAGTCTTATAATAATTATAATGAATTTCAATAATGTCCGTATATTTTCATGTACGTATAAAAAAGTGAGTCTACATATATATTCACTTCAGTAAAATGCTGTAAAGCATGTCAAAAAGTGTTCTAAGAACACAGCAGGTCTGTCTTTTTTCCTATAGTCTGTTTACTGCACACCAAAATCAGGAGCTGATATTAAAAATAGCTAATATAGATCTAGTTATCTGCTTAAATTGGCAAAAACAACCAATCAAACTATTACCTCACAAACATAATGTAAAAAGCATTTATTTATTTTTTCTGCAGTGGATTTCACATAATGCTGCCAATCAAGAACGATATGCCGATAAATATCTCTCATTTGTGTGTTCCTCATTTCTAGATTATTAAATAAGATCAACATCAATGAAAAACATGGATAAATGCACATTGTTGAAAGCAACTTTGAAGAAATTAACTGAGTTGCGTTGATTAGACTGTCTGACTGACGGCCTATTACGTAAGGGCTGTTTCTGCTCATGAAATTCACCTGTTATTGGCTGGATGGTCGCTCAATCAGCCCAAAGTGACAAAACGCAAAGAATACTGTATACAAATCCACCATTTGTACTCGGTATGGGTTTAGCTTGGAAAAGTGTGGGGGACAAAAATCACCTTTTTAAAGAGTGTGGGGAACGTCCCCCCCACGTCCCCTGTGGCTGCTACGCCCTTGCATCTACACATGCTATTTGTTACGCTGGTTACCTGAGTGATGCCATGAAGACCTCTCATTGCCACTTTTAGTGTGGTGACTTGACTGTGCTCATTATAACGGATTAACAGATCATTCCCACTAATTATTTTTGTTGACAAAGTTGTCCTCAGACTCGAGGCTTCCACAGAGCATGTAGCTAATGAGCGATCCTCTGTTTATGTGAGAATTTTCTGTGTGTGTGGGCAAATGAAAGAGAGAAAAAGACAATGAAGCTGTTTAAGGGGAAATACTTAAACATATATAATCATCAGATTACGTATATAATTCAGAATGTGTTCAGAAATATTTCTGACTTAAATTGTTTTTTTAATAAATCAATCTTGATTGATTAATTTTTTTTTTAATAAATCAATCTTGATTAGCGTAACATCATTAAACTTGAATCAATACATTTACAATAAATAAATAAAAATAATTAAAGATGCTGTATTGCTGCCATTTCTGAATACGTAATTGAGTTATTGCGTAGTGTAAAATGTGCATCAAATAGTCACTGATCATTACTCAATCAGTAAAAATCAGTAAAAGCATTGCAATTTCCAAGAAGTAAGTTACAATAATTCTGATAGCATATGAAGGCAGCATTAAGCTGTGCAAGTTATTCAATATGATGTTAAAAACGGAGATGTACTAGCGTTTTGTCATGTCACAAAGCTACTTGTTGGGAAAAAAACGACACAATTTTGAAAACAGAACTACTGCTATGCTATTAAAAAAATCTTGTTTTGTTAGTAGTGTCGCTGCTTTTAGTTAGATACTCCTGTGCTGACATTTATTTTTGTGGAGAGCTTAGCTCATGAGGTTCCGGAGTCATTGGTATTCAACACAGTAAGCTGTGTGTATTTTTCTATCCTCAGCTTTGCTTTAACCTTTCCCCCTCTCCACCACGCATGAAGTCTGTCTGTGTCTCTCTCTCTCTCTCTCTCTCTCTCTCTCTCTCTCTCTCTCTGCGTGTGGGTTGCATGCTGGGAGCGGAAGTGTGGTGTGGGGTGTGAGAGCGGCACGTTTTGAATTTTGTTTTCAAGTTCAATTTTCTTTTACTGTGGTTTAGTTATTTTTGTTTCTCTATCACTTTTTATTTTTTTTTTTATTTTCATATTTTAAAAACAAAAAACAACAAAAAAAAAACTGGGGTGATTTATTTATTTTGATTAAGGCCATGGCGTCTCTCTCAGGCGAGGGAACGCCGGGGTTATCTATTAAGAATGGGTGTAAAGTGTTCTCAGATCAAGCACTTACCGTAGAGGACGTACTTTTAGCAATGGGTGAGATTGTAGGGCACGAAAATATAGCATCGGCATCTAGAATGAACAAGGCGGTGGTGGTGTTTTTAAAAGACGAAAAGTTGGTAAACAGCCTTGTTGAGAAAGGAATTGTTGTTGCCGATTCCCTGGTGCAAGTAACGCCGTTGCGCGCACCTGCTACCAGGGTCACAATTTCGAATGCGCCTCCGTTTATATCTAATGAACACATTTTAAAAGAACTGAGTCGCTTTGGAAAGTTTGCTGGATCCATTAAAATGTTGCCGCTCGGGTGTAAAAACGCAGCTTTAAAACATGTGTTGTCCTTTCGAAGACAAATTTTCATGTTTTTGAATGCACAATCAAAGGAATTGGATATCTCGTTTCGCGTTCAACAAGGTGACAGTTCCTATATGATTTTTGCTACGACAGATAGCTTGAGATGTTTCGAATGCGGTGATTTGGGACATAAGAGGTATACGTGTCTGCATAAGAAACAATCAGAAAATGAAAATAACGAAATAAATAAGGATGAGCAAACAGTTCAAGGCGAAAAAAGCGAAAGGCAAGACAAAGAAAAACGGACCATAGTTGCAAAGGATGGAATGAGTTAAGGGAAAAAACAAAAGATAGACGCGGTTAACGAGCGGGATTCGGAGGCAACGGTTTCGGCAGGTGAACCCGGCCTTACTCCTCAGACTGGACCCCCACCTGAGAAGAGTGCTTTAGATCCAGTTTCAAAGTCAGAGGTGAGTGAGTTTATTTCATCTATGCGAACTGGTGATAATGCGGTAGGCCCGATTGTTTTGGAGGATGAAGTTGATGCTGTTAGGATGAAGGAATGTGTTCATGGTAAAGAGGTTGCGAGTGTTAGTGGGCTACAGAATAATGTGATTATGGAGAGTGAAAATAGTGATGAAGAAGTGGAGGATTGGGATAATTGTTCGGTGGTTTCGGAGATTGATTGTAGTCAGGCTTTGGAGGAGCTGTATTCGGTCGAGGAATTAAATGCTTTTCTGGATTTAACTAAAGGGAGAAAGGTTGAAACGATTTCGGCTGAAAAAGTTTCTAACAAGCGTACGTAAAGCTCAGAAAGAAAACGTAAAATTGTCAAAATGGAAAAAATAAAGCACATGGGTGTGGGATCTTTCCTAGTTTCGGTGTTGCTTTTATGGTTCTTGTTTTTTTCCCTCTCCCCTGCCATGCAGATTCTTAGACTAGGATCATTGAATGTTAATGGGTTGAGGGATGTTGGGAAAAGGGTTTTACTTTCTGAGTTTCTTAGGCTTAAAGATTCAGAAGTAATTTTTTTACAAGAAACCCATAGTGATGTAAAAAATGAATCCGAGTTGAATTTGTGGTGGGAAGGAAAGCTTTGTTCAAGCCATGGCACCAATGTAAGCGCTGGTGTAGCTATTTTATTTGCAACTCACCTTAATGTTAATATTTTATCAGAAACGGAAATAGAGAGAGGACGCATTTTGATGGTGAAAGCAAAAGTCAAAAATCAGATATTCGTTTTTTTAAATATTTATGCTCCCAATAAAGGGTCGGATAGAGTAATCATGTTTAGAAAATTAGGAGAGTTTTTAAAAAGTTGGTATGTTATGTTAATCGTGGGTGGGGATTGGAATTGTTCTCTTAACTTTCTTGAAGATAGGAATCATGAAGAACCACATCCTGTATCAGCTGCTGTTTTAGAAAGTATTATAGGTCAGAATGATTTAGTAGATGTATGGAGAGACAGGAACAAAGAGGTGAAACTTTATACATGGACTAAGGTCTCGCAGGGAAGAATAAGTGTAGCTAGACTGGACAGGTTTTATGTTAAGTGTGCTGAGAATAATAGGATAATGGGGTGTAATATTTTTCCATGTTGTCTTTCAGATCACAATTTAATCACAGTTAATATTGTTCTGAATCAAACAAAATTTAAAAGTCCGTATTGGAAGTTTAATGCTGCATTATTGAAAGAAAAAGTGTTCATTGAGAAATTTGAAATGTTTTGGAAGGAATGGGTTTCAATGAAAAAGGATTTTGATAATGTGATACAATGGTGGGAAATAGGAAAGACACAAATAAAAATATTTTGTCAGCAGTATACATGGTTTTCAACAAGAAAAACAAAACAAAACATTTCTGAAATAGAACAAGAGATATTTCACATTACATCTGGTATGATTCAGAAATCTAATGCTTGTTCAGCTGGCATGTTGGATGAAAAGAAACGTGACCTAGAAGATTTGTTGCAAGTGCGGGCAAAAGGTGCCCTGATAAGATCACGATTTATGTCTGTACATGATTTAGATGCTCCCACAGCATTTTTTTTTAACTTAGAAAAGGTGTCAAAACAACAAAATGAAATGTATTGTCTGACAAAACCCGATGGACAAAAGACTTTTGAGGCAAGAGAAATGAGAAAGATTGCGGTGGACTTTTACTCAAACTTGTACAGAAAGGAAGAAACGGATCCTGAATGTGTGTCACAGATACTGCAGGAGTTGCCCTCTCTCACTCAAACACAGAGGGAGAAGTTGGACAGTGATGTGTCATTTGAGGAGTTGACTGATGCCGTGAAGCAGATGAAGCCTGGTAGAGCTCCTGGAATTGATGGACTATCAGTGGACTTTTTTAAAGCTCTGTGGAACTATATTGGAAAAGAATTGTATGAGGTGATCCAAGAGTGCTTTAAAGAAAAACGCCTTCCCACAAGTTCCCAACGGGCAGTATTAACTTTATTACCAAAAAAGGGGGACTTGAGTGATCTTAAAAACTGGAGGCCGGTGTCAATCCTAACAACGGACTATAAGCTAATAGCTAAAGTGTTGGCAAATAGGCTGAAAACTGTTTTAGGAGATGTAATACATCAAGATCAATCTTACTGCATTCCAGAAAGATCCATATATGATAATATTTTTATGGTCAGAGACATTTTAGAGTACTCAAAACTATATGAAGTGAATGTTGGTTTTCTGTTCCTGGATCAGGAAAAAGCATTCGATAGAGTGGATCATGGTTTTCTGTATGATACACTGACGGCTTTTGGGTTTGGAGATGGTTTTATGTCATGGATCAAACTCTTATATATGAATGCCTCTTGTGTTCTCAAAATAGGAGGTGGGTTAAGTAAACCATTAAGTATGCTTAAAGGCATAAGACAAGGATGCCCACTGTCCGGTCAGTTATACGCTTTAGCAGCGGAACCACTCTTAAGTGTGTTAAGAAAAGAAATGTCTGGTCTAAAGGTGGATGGTTGCTGCAATGCGTTTAAGATAACAGCATATGCAGACGACATAACTGTAGTAGTGAAAGATCAAAGAGATATTGATGTGGTCATTCAAAGTATCTCGTTATATGAGAGAGCGTCTTCTGCTAAACTGAACTGGAGTAAAACTGAGGCATTTTGGTGCAATGATAAAGGCTGTCATGTCAATGCAAAACCTGTTATCCCTGGGAATGTAAAGTGGGAAAAAGATGGTTTTAAGTTTTTAGGCATCTTTTTGGGTTCAGAAGAATATCAAAGAAAAAATTGGGAAGGTGTTAATGATAAAATTTGTAACAGAGTATCAAAATGGAATTGGATTGTACCTCAATTGTCATATAGAGGGAGAGTACTGGTCATTAATAATCTTGCTGCCTCTATTTTATGGCATAAATTAATTGTTTTAAACCCACCAGATGGATTCATTAAGGAAATTCAGAAAGTGTTTGTTAGTTTCTTTTGGAATGGACAACACTGGTTAAGAGAATCAGTACTGTATCTGCAGTTAAATGAAGGAGGACAAGGCCTTATGGACATTAAGTCCAAGGTAGCGGCTTTCAGACTGCAGATTGTGAAAAGACTCCTTTATAATCAGCCGCAGAATTGGACTGAAATAGCTTGTGCGTTATTAAGAAGAGTGGGGCAGATGAATTTAGATAGACACCTAATTCTTAATGAATTTGAAGGAAGTAGATTTTAACGGACTCTCTTCTTTTTATGTATCAGTTTTAAATGTGTGGCAAATATTTATTGTTAAAAGAGAGCTGTCTGAAATAACCCATGAGTGGGTGCTTGAAGAGCCTTTGATTTTTAATCCACTTTTATCCAGTGAGATGTTAAAATCAAAAGGTGTTTGTGCAAGCTTGATTAGAGCAGGGATATGTAAAATACGTCATCTGCGGCAGAAGGACAAATGGTTTTCTGCAGAAACACTGGCCTCGAAGATTGGTGTTCATTCTGTTAGGATTGTTAAAAAATTATTAGTTGAGATGCAGGAGTTTTTCACTGTACCTGTGCAAGCAGAAATGGTTGAGGCTGTTTTCCCCAGCATAAGGGTGGGTGTAAATGTAGGAGACTGGCAGGAGGGTGATGGAAGATTACTGTCCTTTACAACTCCTGAAATTAGTCGTTTTGACACAATATCTAAGAAGGGTTTTTATCTTGTTTGTGTAAAATACTTAAATTTAAGAGCATTGCAAGATCTCCCAGAGACCAAATGGACTAATTTAGTTGAATCAGGAGCCTCTCCAAAAGGATGTTGGAGGACGTTGTATAAGAAACCAATTGAGAAAAGAAGTGGAGATTTGCAATGGAGGATTTCTCATAGGATTTTAGCAACAAACCGTTATAAAGTTCATCTAAATCCTCTGCAAGGAGAAGAATGTTTGTTTTGTGGGTTACCAGAGACAGTGTCTCATATTTTTATTGAATGTTTCAGGCTAGCAGGAATTATGGGTGTGTTAAAAGACCTGAGTCATGATTTTGGTTTCATTTTTACAAATAGTTTTTTTATTTTTGGACCAAAATATAGCAACTCAAATAAAAGCAAAATTGTTGTGATAAATGTTTTATTCGGGATGGCAAAAATGGCTATCTGGCTGACAAGAAAGAGAAAAATGCTGTTTAATAGCGACAATGATCCTTTGGACATGTTCAGAGCTCTGGTAAGGAGTAGGCTGGTTATGGAATATAAGTATTATGAACTGGTGAATGAGACCGATTCTTTCTTCTACTTATGGGGGATTGAAAATGTTTTATGTAAACCCAATGGAGAGGGAGGATGTAATGTATTGTTGTAATTTTTTTTTTTTTTTTTTAATCTGGATACGATTTTAATAGTAATGTAGTAATGTGTTAAAGGTGTATACAGTTGTGGTGTAGATTGTAATTAAAGAGATGTTAAAAGTCAAAAGTCTCTCTCTCTCTCTCTCTCTCTCTCTCTCTCTCTCTCTCTCTCTCTCTCTCTCTCTCTCTCTCTCTCTCTCTCTCTCTCTCTCTCTCTCTCTCTCTCTCTCTCTCTCTCTCTCTCTCTCTCTCTCTCTCTCTCTCTCTCTCTCTCTCTCTCTCTCTCTTCCACCTGTTCCATGGTCCAGTGGAGGGCTGTGAATGCTATCAGGGGAGAGCATGGTGCAGTGCAGCCTGCCTGGATCTAGTCCATCACGGGTGCACTCAGGCTACTTTCCAAGCCCACCAGTGCCGTGCCGAACCGTATCGGGGGCCCAACTGCCGCATTACAGCATGACGGATGGCTTCATATCAGGTGTTTAAACCCAGTGGCTGCTCCATCTGCTGAAGGATTTGGGAAGTCTGGAGTTCCAGCGTGATGAATGGTGAGAAGTGATGCTGCCAATCAGCCCTACCTTTGGCAGTGTTGCTCGCTCCTCTGCTGTCTCACTTCTCTCTCTTTTCTTTTATTTTGTTCCTAAGCCATATCCTGCGCTTGTCCCCCCACCAACATCTCTTTTTTTCTCTCTCTTTTTCTGTATTTGTTTTAGAACCCATTTTAAGTTAAAGTACTATGGTGGGTTCTCCAGGACAGTCAGTTTGAGAGTCTAATGTGCTTAGAACATGAATCGTTTGCAGAGCTCCTGATGTCCCGACGGCTATTGTGAATAATTAGCAACCCATTAGAGTCATCCTGGGCTAGTTCCACCTTGTAGCCATGTCAGAATTGTGTCAGAATGGTCAGAATTCTGCTGTCATAATTACACCCAATTAGGACTAGACAAATTGTATGCTTCTAACACCGTGTCCTAACCAGTTGTGATGCAATAAAGTGGCAAGCTATAATATTCAGGAGCGAGTAGCACCAGAACATTCTGTTGGTTACTTGGTTTTCAATTCTGTGATGTCCCACCCACTTCTGCTCCATATAGCTTGATATTTAACCTGAAATATATTTGGCTATGATTATGTCACACTAAGCGTGTTTACATCAAAATGCTGAAAACTACCAAAATCAGCATATTTTTTTAAAATCTGACAGTGCAAGAAAAATGTTGTCGGCATAATCGGCATAAGATTGTGCATGTAAACATGTTCCTGGTTTGGACATTGTTAAGTCAATTTGAAATCAAAATTTACTCTATTTACTGAATTAACATTCCTGCTCTTGTTTTGTATGTATCTCTGAATGTTTTTAAAGAAATAATAATAATATATTTTTTTTTAATTATATGTAATATCTTGCTCGGTCTCAGAAATCTTTTGGCTGATGTAACCAATCTGTTCTACAATCTCCAAACTTCAGCCACTCCCCTGCAGTCACCTGGTTCCATACTGTTATAATACACACTTGTCGTAATCCAATAAAACCGATGGATAAAATCAAATTCCGCCCTTCAAATTTCCCTTACTGAATAACCAGTTTCATTTTGAAATACATCAGATTATGGATGTAACATAAAATGGCTTGTGGAAAAACTATTTGCATCATTTAGTTAATGTGAAGGTAAGCTAAGACTGTAAACACAAGCTTGAAATGCTCCCTTGTTAAAAAAATTATTCATTTTTTATGTCGACGTTTTCTCCAGATGCAAACAAACACTTCTGTTCCAACAGTAGACTACAGCTACTTTAAATATTTTTTTTTTAAGTGTGTGCACTGTGTCCTCATATGTACTGTATGCTAGAATATGAATGCTTTTTCTTTCTGGCTTCATGGACGGTAGGCTTTTCATGATGTGTGGGAAATCCATTTGACTCAGAGTACTTCCAGTTGTTGAAACAAGACAGGTCTGGGCGAATCAATACACTGTCTTTTATTTTCATGGCACAACGGCTGGGACATATTTCAAGAAGCATGGTTCAAAAAGAATGTGTAAGGTTGTGTGTGAGTGTATATGTGGGTTTATACTGTATATCTGTGGCTGACAGACAGGGCAACGTTACACTTCATATGTATTGTCTGTCAACTTTTATTGCCAATGGGAGCTGGGCTGGTGGAAGGCACTGAGATGTATTTTTCACATGTGCACACTTCAAAAGGGATAGCACAGTGCCCAGCACCCAGTGGACAACCCCGGGTCCTCAAACTCCAGCATTGAGAGACGTATATATCTGCCACTTTGGACTGATCTGCCTTACAATATACCCATTGGCAAGACTGTACTGTCTTGCTTTCCTTCATATTTTCATTAACACAAAGAGAGGTCTGTTGCTTGATTTATCTGAAAATTGTCTGAGGGGATTTAAAAAAAACAAGCAGTAAATGTAATAGCAAGAGCAGTGTGATTTGTGCATTTGTGTTAGGGTGGAAAAAAGGAAGGTGTGTAAAATCGCCCGGTTATATATGGCCTTCAGACAAGAACTTGTTTTGAGAATTAGACGAAGCTCTGGAGAAGGGCCCCCTAATTACATTATTGCAGAGGTAGAAGCGCTTGTCAATTTCTTCCCACTTAGCTTTTCCCCCTCACTCTCAGAAAGAGAGAGCTGCCAGACAGCATTTGAATTTATTAATATTCCAAGTGAATCATGGGCTCACCATACAGATCCTGCACCACAGTGGATCAGGGATAAAAAAAAAAAAAATCTTATGATAGGTTAGTTGAGCTGATGACATTTTGCATCATTCTTTTTTTAATATTGTTGGAGGGGTAAAATGTGCATCAGTTTAAAAATATTTGGGCAAATTCCATCATTTAAACTCAAAACATGAGTTTAAAAAAAGTTTTACAGGAAATCCCTTTAATATGAATTTTTACTCAAAATGTTCTTTTAAGAAGAACCCAGGAAAACATAAAACTAAGTATCCTCTTATTTCTTGAAACAGTTAAAGGGATTGTTTATTAATTAATAATTTATTCACACTCATGTTGATTCAAACCTGTATGACTTTTTTATGCCAAACGTTAGCCTCAGTCACCATTCACCTTGAGTGCATAATTTTCATAGGTGGATAGAGTAGCCAAAAACTGTACTCAATTAAAAGTACATTTACTTAAAAAAAAAAAAAAAAAAGAATTACTCAAGTAGAAGTAAAAGTGCTAAACAAAAAAATTATAACTTGAGTAAGAGTAAGAAAGCATCCAATTAAATGAGTACTCAAGTAGTGAGTAACTCGCTACTTTCACACATGATACATCATACATCATACATCACCCATATATTCCATTACATAATACACATTTAACACATATTACAGAATTATAATTATTATTGTTATTATTATTATTAATGGAAATTCTGTCATCATTCACCATTATATTGTTCCAAACCCATATTAATTTCTGTCTTCCATACAACACAATAAGATTTAGACAGAATGTTAGTCTTGGTCACCATTTACTTTCAGTGAATGTGTTTTTTTTCTATATATTTTGAAAGTGAATGGTGACTGAGACTGTCAGTCTCTAACATTCTCTCAAACATCTTTTGGGTTCCACAGAATACAGAAGGTCACATGGGTTTGGAACAACATGAGGGTAGGGAAATGTTGATGAATTATTAAATTATGTCTGAGCTATCACTTTATAGGGGTAGTTCACCCAAAAATGAAAATTCTCTCATCATTTTGCATGCCATCCCAGATATGTATGACTTCCTTGCTTCTGCAGAACACAAATTAAGATTTTTAGAAGAATTTTAGAAGATTTCAGCTCTGTAGGTCCATACAATGCAAATTAATGGGTGCCACAAATGTTCATGCTCCAAAAATCAAATGCAGGCACTATAATAGTAATCCATACAACTCAAGTGGTTAAATCCATATTTTCAGAAGTGATATAATAGGTGTGGGTTAAAAACAGATCAATATTAAAGTCATTTTTTTGCTAGAAGTTCTTCTCCCAGCCCAGCAGGGGGCAATATGCAGAGAAGAATGTGAATCACCAAAAACACAAGAAGAAGAATGTGAAAGTGATCTGTTTCTCATCCATACCTATCATATTGCTTCTGAAGATATGGATTTAACCACTTGAGTTTTATGGATTACTTTTATGCTTAACTTTAAAATGTTGGCACCCATTCACTTGAATTGTATGAACCTACAGAGCTGAGAATTCTTCTAAAAATCTTCATTTGTGTTTTGCAGAAGAAAATAAGTCATACACATCTGGAATGGCATATGGGTGAGCAAATTATAAGATCATTTTTCTTGAACTATCCCTTTAAGGGCTCTTGTCAGATCTGAATGAATTTGTCAATAAGAAGAGAGGTTTGGAAATCTTTCTAGTAATTATTAGAGCGAAAACGTTAACCGTGTCCCACAGAGAAATATAAACCAAAGCAAGATCATGTTTTATTAATGCCTACTTTTAGATCTTATTTCAATGTAGATACAGTTTTCAATGTCAAAAGAATTTAGATAATTAGTTCTGTACAGCAGTACGCCACTCCCTAAAGGCAGAGTATGAATCCTGCGTAGGGCACCACACGTAGAAATGCTGTCTCCAGTTGTCAATAATGCGATCGGCAGAGCAAAAGGCATTTACACTTAATGTGGATGTTTATATGGATTTATACAGTCAATCAGCCCAAAGTAGCTGCAAAAGTGTGAGGGTATGGGTTAAATGCATAAATACTGCTCTTGACATGCGGAACAAAGCACACTGATATATTGCTGCAAATTTGAAAATTTACGCTTTAAAACTGATGTCACAAGAGCCTATATTTACAGAACCACCCTGAAAATGACCATCACCATGATGCAGAAAAGCCTGCGCTATCATTGCCCATTGTAATGAAGTAAAAGTACCTTTTTTTCCATTAAAATTTACTTGAGTGAGAGTAAAAAGTACCCACTTTTAAACCTACTCTAAAAGTAAATTTTCCCCCAAAAAGTAACTCAAGTAAAAGTAACAGAGTAAATGTAGTGCATTACTACCCACATCTGATCTTTTAATAGGAAATTGAATAGTGACTGATGCTAAAAATCTTGTTTTTGTGTTCCACTGAAAAAAGAATGTCATATGGGTACAGCATAAGGGGGAGTACATTGTGACATAATTTTCATTTTTAGGTGAACTATCCCTTTAAATGTTAAAGACAATGCAGTGCAACTGTTATTGGTCTAATAAAGGACTTCTTTATATGAGTTACAATTTTTGTCAACGCACCCCATTAGTGGCTGTGTTTTGCTGTTGTTTTAGAGCCCCTACACAGTGACTTAATTATGTGTGTGTGCATGCATGCCACAGGTGGCGGACCAGTAGGTGGGGAAATGCAGGAAGTCTGTGTGGCTGTGTGTGTGTATCAGACCCAGCATGTTTTCCCTCAGCAGAGGCGAGGCATCCTGTGTGTGTGCGGCCTGTTGTCCAGGGGGGCCGACTTTCAGGAACCTCAGCGGCAAAAACAGCACTGTGTGTTTCCTGGTCTCTTGTGCTGTTATCAGTGGACACGACACCCGCTCGTGCCCCTGCAGGTTTCCTAAACCACCATCCTTTTGCCTCCGGTGTCAAGATGTTGCCCTGTGATTGCCACAAGAAGCTTTTCTCTAACGCATGCTGGGCACAAAAGAGATCGCGTTGAGTCCTTGTGATAACAGAGGTTTGTGCCTGTTTGTGTTGATCTGACACGAGCGTGTTCCATTCAGCCAGCAGCTTGTAGACTCCCAAATTGAGAGGAGTCTCAGAGAGTTTGAGAGGAGTCTTTGTCTGAGAGGAACAAAGAGTCGGACCTGCACATCAAGAACTATGGAGAGAGAGAGAGAGAGAGAGAGAGAGAGAGAGAGAGAGAGAGAGAGAGAGAGAGAATCTGAGATAGGTTTTCTTCATGGTTTTTGAGAAACCATAATTGGCTAGCACTCAAATGAGAAAATAAATATGTAGAAATATGCTCAATGGTCGCAATTACACAAATAAATCCTCATTTGAACCCCCAAAACAAAAGGAAAACATTGTTAAACCAAGTCCAGAATTTGACATCATATTTGGAATGTGGCCAAGTTAATGTTGGTTGCCAGAATGATTTCATAATCTTGATGCAAACCTGTATATATTATCTCACTTTAAGCATACAGTTTATGGGTCGAGTTGGGGTTAAAAGTGAGATTTGAGAGAGGGAGTCTGCGACGCATTAACTTCATGAACGGTGTCTGTGTGATAGTGGCTGCTATCATGGGGCTGTAAACGATGCTTCTGCTTTTCATGGTTCTGCTAGCCAAGATGAAGTCCAGATGGTCGTGGAATTGTTTGCCTTGAGTTGCTGCAGGCTGAGAGAGAGAGAGAGAGAGAGAGAGAGAGAAAGAGAGAGAGAGAGAGAGAGAGAGAGAGAGAACGAGCAAAGCACTAAAGCAACGACAAACCGTACCCGTCTTCTTACACAATCTCATTTCTTTAATTTAGAGTTTATTCCACAAACCTGTCCAGATGCCTGTTATCGTAGTCTCCGCCCACCGCTAGAGAAAGCCCCGCCCACTCTCTACCTGGGTTTCCCGCCGAAGCTCGCCGACTAGAGGCAAAGTACCACAGCTTCTCGTAGCAGCCGGACGCTAGAGGCATTTAGAAATAACCCGTTTTATTGCTAATTGTAGTGTCACTAAACGTTTCTGACTGTCGCAACACACCGGATTGAGCATTTCAGTGTCTTTCGTATTCATTTACTTTGACATTTAAAGAAAACACCGCGCTAAATGAGTTGAGCGCGAGACGCGCACAGCATCCTCTTGTCAGGTTGAGCTTCATCCGAGCCTAAAGCTCTCTGCCGTTCAGCAGACTTGAGCCTTTTTAAAGCTGTGCACTGGAGTTTGATGGTCACATTTGAATTCTGCTTCTTGGAAGTACACGTATAGGACTGAGAAACAGCACTACTATATCGATTCGACCGGAGTCGAGGATAGGAAATTATTTTTTCTCTCACAACGCCGTTACGCATGGTGGGAATTTCTACCTCTTTTCAGTGTAAGTCGCTCAGTTACTATCTTTACCTGTTTTCTCCTAATGTTAGATGCTTCGTTGTCCGTACATTTTTAACATGTTCAGTAATATAAGGATGTATTATTACACATTTAGGCAACTGACAAACACGCATAGCCTACGTCTACTATAACGTATTGCCTATTCACAATGTAAAGCATTTTCTGTTTAAATACAAATATTTCTAAAACGTTACTATATGCTGTTTATTACATTTAATCATAGTCAGTAAATTGCTCACTTACTGGTGAAATGGTTTACTGCTCTACCGCTTAACAAAATTTAGTCCATGCTTTCACCATATTTATCTCGCTAATTTGTAAATACAAAAATAATGTTGACACCATGGAAGATTTGACTGCGCATTAACGTACTCTGATTATATAATTTCAAAACCTTTCTTTTTAATTTATTTGTTTTTGATGTATTATTTTCTTCTGACTAAAGAAAAATAAGTGCACTTTACATAGAAATTAGTACGGATTATTCTGGATTTACTATCATGTGTCAAGTAAATTCTCTATTATAATCAATAGTTTTGACAGCCCAATACAACAGTTCAGCCTCTTGGCCTCTATATAATTCATCTTTTGATTTATTTATAGTGAACAATATTTTGCATGAATGGACGTTTTTCTTGTTTTTTTTTTTTTTGTTTGTTTTTTTTGCATGAATGGACGTTTTTCTTGTTTGTACTGTAAATGGTATTCGTCATAAAATTCAACCTGCTCTACTAATACAAATATTAACACGGTCTGCATGTCAGTTGTTGTTTAATGTCACCTCAGTCTATAAATGCACAATAACAGACAGAAATGGCTCTATTGGGCATGGGAATTGTTGTTGGCCAGTTTTTGAGCTTTCTAACAAGTTTTATTTTTGTTTTAATGGAACAGATTTAAGGTAAACCAGGTGTGAGGCAATGTAATTGTGACTCCACTATGGATGGAGCAGGTTTTGCAATTCTGATGTCACATCGGATTAAGAAGATGCGTTTGACGGTTGTGCTTGTGACATCACCATGGATTGAGAAAGTGTTTAACATTTGTGGCATCGCAATTGATTGAGAAGATTCATTGATGGTTGTGACATCACAATGAGTTGAGAAGCTGCACTGACAATAGTTACATTACATCAACATGAAATGAGAAGTTGCTTTCGACAATTGTGACAAGTTGCACCTGGCACAATTGTGAAACGCATCTTATCAAAGACATTTTGATGTTTGTTCTCGATGCTTAAATTACCTCATTACAGAAGAGTTGGGTCTTTAAAGTTTAAGTGAGAGTTTTCGGAGGGTTGAGGCCAAAAGTAAAGGGTCGATTTTTATTGCTCTGTGGCTCTTTGCTCTCAGTGGCTGTCAGTGTGTGTTTTTCAGGCAAAAAAAAAAAACGGTTCTCTGTCGAAAGATGCTCATTCTCATGGCTTAAGAACATTGTGCAAAGTTTATGAACAAGTCATAAGATCAAGAAACATCTATTACTTTTACTAAGAAATTTTCCACAGTCCAATGGTTTCTGTCACATCATATTATGTACAAAATGAGCTCTGAATAATCACAAAAACACAAATAACTGAAAGTTATTTAAAATAAATAAAATAACAGCATTATATCTAAAATCGACTAGAAATAAAGCTAAACTGTAAACACTAATCTGCATAATTTATTCATAACACAAATCATTATAAATTGACATTAGCCAAGATTATTTCCTTATGCTTGCATGTTAACCTAACATCTTCATTTTAGGAAAAAAAAAGCCATTGTTCATGTTATTTGTTTTCTACCAAGCTATACAGAATAGTTCTTTTTTAGTGCTTTCTATCTAAAAAAAAATAAAAAAAATCTGCTTATCACGTTTGCAGTTGTTCTATGGATGTTTTAAAGTTATGACAATTTTCACACCGGGGGCCCATTTTCATGATTTCGCCTAGGGCCCCACAAACCCACGGGCCGGCCCTTCTCCAGTGTGATCTGGTCATCACCTCATTAAAGTATTTGCTCACTGCTCCTGTCAACATGATATTTGAATTGGAGACCAAGGGACAGTGCAGGCAGTGAGTGTACCTTGATTAAAGGCAAACATGGTGCATGGTGACTGGAGGTGAGGGTTCGGTGAGCGATAAGCACTGTGTTTGTGTGTGTATGTGTGAAACCAACATTAGCAGGCAGCAGCATCCTCTGGCTGAGGCCATCTGCACAGCCACCAGCCTGCCTTCCTTACACCTGTTCCCCTATCCTCCACTCCCACTGGCCTCACACGGGTCAAACGCATGAAACCAGACACTGCCACAGCATAATGAAGAGATGACTCGGCTGCCCCCACCAGAGAGAGAGAGACATGGAAATATACAACCATTATTTTCTAGTATATCAGAGAATGTGTTCTACATTTTCCCATTATTAAATTCCCATGTTGGAAATGTACTCATATTGCTCTGCTTTCATTTTAATAACAATATTCTGTCAGTTTTAAGAATTATCTATACATTTCAATGCTCATTTTAGGTCATGCATTACTACAAATTAACCATGACATTCTAACAACCATGTAAGGGAAAATATTAATCTGTTTGTGTCACATTCATGAAAGACAAATGTTCTTTTAATGGTAAATGTGTTTCTCATTTACCTGATACGTAGAGCACCGTAAAAACATTTGTAGTGAAGTGCTTATTGTGTATTTTAAATGATGAACTGCAGACGCTCTGGCTGAAAGCCAAGTGTTTTATCGTGACAGTGTGTAACTCATTTCATTAGTGATGTCATTAACCCCATACATAAACTGACAGATATTCTCACCAGACACTTGCACAAATACCCGTTATTTCTCTTTATGCATGTTTAAATCAAAAACACACCCTTTGTGCACAAGGATACAGGAACACATTTTGTAAATTCTGCAGTGAGCAAGCGTTTGCTTGTGTGCACAAAATGGTTCAAGCCGTCATATAATTTTTCTGAGTGAATAAAAACTACAATAACAAAAGGGAAGTAAATAAAGTAATAATGACATCAGCCAAGTGTATTATACGCGCTCTTAATGTTCCAACTCTTAAGGGGCACATTCCCAAAATACTTGTAACACTACTAATAGTGTTATTTTACTTGCATCTATCTTAACAGCTATATCATGTATAATGCTCTTTATATTCATTAAGGGCAACTGTTGGACTTGCTGACACACTCGATCTTGGGCCGTAAATAAGCAACATTAGTTGTCAGGGGGTACAAAGCCCCTTATTTGCGAGGGCTATAGATTTGACTAGACGTGAGACTCTGCAGAGGGCTTGCCATGAATGATTGAGACGACCGCCATCTCTGAGAATCCGTACTTGAGATCGATAGGGGGCATAATGGCTACAATTTTTTCAATGAGAGGCATTTAGCTTGTGGTTATTGAATTTCATAAATCATGAAAGTATAATGTGTGAGGTGAGGATGAGTGTTTTTTATTTTGTTGTGGGGCTGAATACAAGAGGCAATATAATGTGAAGTGGAATGTGTAGGAATTTACATTGCCATTTCTTTACCCAAGACATATTTTTTACTACTGTACACCATTAAGTTTATTACATTACTTTATAAAAGAGTTAGATCATTATCAAGAATATTTGTTGAATATTCTGCTGCTAGGGAAATTACTTTGTGCCTGCCATGCAAATGCCCTCATTGAAATCACTGAAATATGAATATGAAACCAAATATTCAGTATGAGACATCTTCAGTTTCACAAGTATTTCCATAAATTTAGTTAGCATGGATCTAAACTTGCTGGTGGTTAAAGGGGTCTATCTGACCATGAGCAGTCAATGTGGTCCAGGGTTACCTAAACAAACCACAGCTCCAGCTGACAGGTGTCCAGTCCGCCATGCAGCCTTGTGCAATATCTGTCTATCTATCTCTCTCTCTGTCTTTCTCTTTCACTTTCACTTTCTTTCTCTGTTAATTTAAGATTCAGTTACCAATTAACTTATTTTTCTCTCTCCGTCTTACTCCAACCCACACTCCTTTTCACACATATCCATCAGCCACACACACAGAGTCACACACACTAAACTACCTCTCAGTCTTGTGTCTCTTTCTCGCTCTGCTCTCTCTCTCTCTCTCTTCTCCCTCTGTTTATTTTCCTGCCTCCATCTGGACCAGGCTGATATTGTAATCGCCCTAATGCACGTTGCCTTCCCCTTAGACACACACACAATGTGCCATCCTGACAAGCCCCTTTATATTTCAGATAAGCCAGGGATGTGTGTTTAATGAATACAAAGTGTATTTCGTAGTGTGTCGCCGTGCACTCTGCCAGAAGATAATCTTATTGAATAGGTGCTTTTCAGTGATGCATAAGACGATAGCGGCACAGGAGTGAAGATGTAACCTGTTATCTTGCGCCTCCTCTTTTTTTCCCATCACAGAATTTTCATTTAAAGATTAGCAGTATAAGAGTAAAAGATTTAGGGTGATGAAGGTGTGAGGATTTGTGTGCACACGTGTGTGTGTGTTTGTGTGTGTGTGTGTGTGGAAAGAGGACGGGAGCAAGACTTTAGCAGGAAGAAGTGAAGAAGAAGAAAAAGAGGTCTGTCATAGGCTGTATCTGGTCTGAATTTCAGCCTCGCGGCAGTGCTATCTCTCTCCAGGCCGACTCTCTGCTCCCTAGGAACAAAGATTAGCACACTGTTATCTGTAATTGGGTTTTGTCTGTGGATTCAGGCATTGCTTTTGCCAAGGAGAAGGTGAGAATGGCATATGACCAACACTGTGTATTGGCATATCACTGTAAAGGCATGATTGATGGGGAATGTGTAATGGCTTCATTAGGATTTACTTCTCTTTATGAGGTAACAATTGCTGAGGAATGGACTCGGCCCTTGCAAGAAGTCTATAAAACTCCTCCATAAAACTAGTGTTTTTGTGCATGTACAATGGTCAGTGATGAACTGCAAAAGAGACAACAGAAAAGTCATTTTGAATGATGTTTATCTCCCTTTCATTTAGTTTACTTGCAGTTATGGATGGGTTGTTTGACAAAATCCTATATCAAATTAAATGTAATTTTATATTACAGCAATTATGTATATACCAATTAGTTATTTTTGCTTGGAATTAGGGCTGAAACGTTTAGTCGACATTATCGACAACGTTAACAATAAAATTGTCAAAGTCATTTGATCTCATTTAACATAACATGAGATCACATGAAACTCTAATGATGAGAGCAGCACTGCAGCTCGCGCCTGACCGAGGAGAGGAAGAATTGCACAGCTCCCAGTCCAGATGCACTCCAAATTTCCAAACAGCTTCAGCTTATGTAGATCGCAAAGTACATGGAAATTATACAAAAATACCAAATAAGTAAATACAGAAGCACTCTCGTTGTGGAATAAGTGGAGTCTGAGCTCTTTAAAGGAAACACCCTGGTGTTACATCTTAAATGCAGTTTTAATGCATTTTCACTTTAATAATGTTCAAATAATAAGGAAGCAGATCATTTAAATACTACAAACTCCAAAACTGGCATTTCTCTGTGTGGTCAGCGCCTCTTCTATGAGTTGCGTGAATGTCCCGATCTAAGGGGGAGAGATTGAAACTGCACCCGGCTGATGCGCACTGTCGCAGGGATGCTTGTCCCTCATGCGCGCACTTGCTGATTCTAGATTATAACGCGATGGCTCGCGACTTATTGAATCATAATAATCACTGTGCATTTCTTATTGTGAAGAAAATTGACAATATGCAGCTTTATTAATAAGAGAGAGGTTTTTTTGTGTGAGTTAAAGATGGATTGAAGTGAACAGAAAGGTCTTCGCCCCATTAGACACTGCAACAAAATTTGTTTTTGATTTGTTTTGGCTTGTTTTCCAATAAAAATATCTAAAACTCATTTAAAACAATGTACATTTACTTTAGGAACCATACTGCAGAATATTTTTTTTTTATCTGAGAATGTTGAATATAATATTAAAAATACAAATAATTTAATATATCTAAAAATCCTTTAAAAAATATGCATTCACCTGAGAAGCAGCATATACTATATTTAGACTTGCTTTTAGAGAATAGATCATGAATATAAGTATATTTTGTCCTTACTGCACTTGCAGGAGTATAACCAAGTAAAAAATACACTTATATTTAAGATACTATGTCTTAAAGCAAGTCTAAATATCTTATATGTTGCTTCTCAAGAAAATGTATCTTGTTTTAAGGATTTTTTGACAAATTTAAATGGAAAATTTTTTTTTTGATAACAATAGCAATTTGATCAAAAAAATTTTTGCAATGTATTTCTTTACTTAATGAAACTTAATAAAAAGTATTTCCACCCTTTAATTCAGTGAATGTCATTTAGAGGTATTTTTAAAATGGTCGACATGCTTGACCGGGCTGCCTTGAGCGTGGGCTTGGACTGGAAACCTCCGTCCTCCCCAGAGCCTTCACGGCTTGATGATTGGTACCTTGGATAAGGGCGACAAGTGCATGACGAGCTGACGAGGTTGTGGAGGGCACCTTTTACTGATCCCTTCACTCGTCCACTCTCACTACCCTTGACGGTGGGGCGGCCCACGGGTACACGGTGGTCCCCCATGGAGACAGAGCAGTTGCGATCCACCTGTGCCCCGAGAACGCCACAACCTGGTGGGATTGCCCAGTATTCCCCTGCAAGGCCTGTAGGATGATGTCATCGCTGACTTCGAAAGCCTACAGCGCCACCTGACAGGCCGTCTCCGCCCTGCATGCCATGGTTCTCCTGCAGGACCACCAAGCCAAGGCACTCAGAGAACTGCACCTGGGTAGTCCTTACCCCGATGTGCGGCAGGAACTGCATTCTGCCATCGACCTCGCTCTCATAGCCACGAAGGTCACAGCGTAAGCACTCGGCAGGCAATGGCCACCCTCATGTTCCAGGAACGCCACTTCTGGCTGAACATGGTCAAGATGCGCAACATTAACAAGGCAAGCTTTCTCAATGCCCCCGTCTCCCAGCTTGGCCTCTTCGGCGACACCGTCGATGACTTCGCCCAGCAGTTTTCGGCGGTGAAAAGGCTCTCACATCATGCCGCGGTGCCGTCCCAGTGCACTCTGCGTTCTGTCTGCCCACCGAGGGCGTCCTCCTGTGGCCAAACAACAGGCAGCTCTGCCTCAACCCAGGCCCAGCTCTCAGCCCTAGTGTCGAGAGCCCCGCAGGCGGCGTACGCCCCCCTCTCCAGGACCCAGAAAGCTCCTAAGGGCTCCTGAGACGGACGACCCGGGCAGTCAGATGTTCGCTCCGGAGCTGGTACCAAGACCACTCCATCCCCCGGTGCAGGGCCAGGAGGAAAATCCTTGTTTACCTTATTTTCTTTTGCCGCACCCCCTTTGGGCTGCAGTACCCACATTCTCAATAAAAGAGCGATTTCCTCACTCCCTGGGAGCTGGTGCGTGCCATTCTCATAGTGCCCTGGCTCCAAAATCCTACAGTCCCGGTTCCCTGTACGCAGTCACCTCACCTCCCAGCCAAGGCCCATCGCTAATAAGTTCCGAGGACGCATTTCCAGAACCTCTTCCTCATTCTCTAACCCGCCCCCTGCCGGGTGCGCGGAGCAAGGTAAGTGCATTGAGTCTTTTCTCAGCACCCAAGCCTCGGGATGCGCTTTTGCCTCCCGACGCGCTATTACCTGTTCCCCCCCCACGTCGCAAAGCCCTACCCGGTATGTCTGGACGCATGGCTTTCGCTGTCCAACCCAAATTGGTATACCAGGACCATCCGACTCAGCTACATGATTAAATTTGCCAGGCTCCCACCTTATTTCAGTGGTATTCGCTCCACCTCGATGCTCGTCGAGAACGCCAGCGCCTCAAGGACGCGATAGAGCTTGTCCCTCCAGCTGAGATGAAGAAGGGTTTCTACAGCCCTTACTTCATCGTACCCAAAAAAGGCGGTGGGTTGCAGACAATCTTGGACTTGTGAGTTCTCAACTGGGCTTTGCACAAGCTCCCGTTCAAAATGCTCATGCAGAAACAGATTCTGACTTGCGTTCGGCATCAAGATTGGTTCGCGGCGGTAGACCTTTCAGATTCAGACAGCACCATGACAGTAGCGTACATAAATCGTCAAGGTGGCGTGCACTCTTGTAATATGTCACAACTCGCCAGCCATCTCCTCCTTTGGACTCAGGTCGCTGCACGCCACTCATATCCCCAGCAGCGGACGCACTGTTGCAACAGGTTTAGCCCAGTGGAGTGTGGAGGCTCCACCCCCAGGTGGTCCAGCTGATTTGGGACCGGTTCAGCATGACGCAGTCCCCCGCAGTACGGTCCCCCTGTTGGCGGACCCGTGTCTCCCTTGGGCAGTCTCTCTTCAACTGGTCGCTGTGTTTGTACACCTCCTGCCTCATCAGGTAGGACCTACCACTGCGCCACTCCCACCTGTGGCTTGACAACCCATGTGGTGTATTGGCCACATATCACCTCCCCCTAGTCTGGGCAAGATGTGGTCTCCGCAGGGTCTTTTCCCCCTGAAAGAATAGGATCAGGAAAGATTGCCTTCCCTGACACATTTCATAGAGTTAAGATAACTCCAGCCATAAAACATAGAGAGAAAAAATTCTGTGGCTGGCTCCCATGATGGTCAGACAGCATACATAAATCGCTAGTGGAGTGGTGGTGGCGTAGTGGGCAAAAGCACATAACTGGTAATCAGAAGGTCGCTGGTTCGATCCCATTGTGTCGTTGAGCAAGGCACTTAACTCTTTGTCCCTGTAATATGTGCACTGTAAGTCGCTTTGGATAAAAGCGTCTGCCAAATGCATAAATGTAAATGTAAAATGTCATGTAGTGCCTGTTCCCCCCTCAGGGGTGCTAGGAACCTAAGGTCTGTATATAACAACTTTTTCTGGGGGCGTTGAGGAGGGTTACGTGCGGCCGATACAGTTGCTTCTAGTACACAGCAGCCTGTTTGCAGCTGTGTCAACAGTTCACATAACACGGTCTAGTGCATGGCGCTTTTAAATAGGACCCCTTGTGTCACAACATTCGACACAACGTTGAGTGAGTGACAGAAGGGGAACTTCCTTTATGAGGGAACGGAGGTTACAACAGTAACCATGACATTCTTTTTTGCCACATTTGGCAACATTTTAAATATCCCTTTACATTCCATGATCACAGTGCACGAAATCCCCACATTTTTCGTTTTTACATGTTGGCGAAAAACAGTAATCCACAAATTGGAATACAAAAAAATCAACAGTTTAATTCTATAGGACTGAAAATCCATGTCTCTCCATGCATAATGTCTCATTATCATCTCTCTCCGTGCAGTGTAGACTGTTTAATATGCATCTGCTCTCATGAAGGGACAGAGCGCTAGTTTTATTCCCACTGTAAAAAAGCTAATTTTCTCTCATTAATTCGCCTTTAGAGATGAAGCGCAGAATGAAACGTAATAAACTTTGTTAAACCCTTTTTTATACATGTGTCTGGAAATCACGAGCTGCTCAGTATCCAAAAGGTAAGTTTACATTTAATTAGGTTAGTTTCAAAACGTAATCATTAATTCAACATGATAATGGCATTTGAAATGAAAAGAAGCAAGATCACTATGGCTATTAGGATATTATTATCAGAGCTGTTTAGCTGCAGGGTGAAGATTAATATATTTATATATATTTACATTTACATTTATGCATTTGGCTGACGCTTTTATCCAAAGCGACTTACAGTGCACTTATTACAGGGACAATCCACCGGAGCAACCTGGAGTTAAGTGCCTTGCTCAAGGACACAATGGTGGAGGCTGTGGGGATAGAACCAGTGACCTTCTGATTAACAGTTATGTGCTTTATCCTACTACCACTATATAATCAGGCTGTGTTGGTCTTTAGGTTGTCTGATTTCATTTCATATACACATTGTTAATTCACAGATTAGGCCTAATATCCCCCTAATGGATATTACACATCACAACCGATTTGGAAGTCTCTTCTTAGGGATTCATATGTTTATTACATTCAGACAATAATCACATCTTTAACTCAGTGATTACATTTTTGATCCTTTGTGTGAATACACTACACATGGCCAAAAATTGCATGACAGCATGACTAAACGGGTGACCGAAAACCCATCATCTCCTCCACAGAACTCTTCACGTAAAATCTCATGTGTAAATGGCAGGAAGGCAGATGTTAATATGATGTATTTATGAATTGATATCTGTAAATCGCTTATATGTGATTCCATAAGTCATAAATTATATCTTGTGATTCAGTTTGGGGGGACATTGACTTAAAATCAAAATATATGTAAAAAGAATTTATCTTCGGACACATTATGGTAAAAACAGCTTTTTATCATTTTTGTGTTGGGGCCAGTGAAAATTTTGGCAGAGCCAGTAAAAATCTGAAGCACTGGAAAAAATCCTTAGCATTGAGACCTGAATATATATATATATATTATATATACACACACATGTGCTGGTCATATAATTAGAATATCATCAAAAAGTTGATTTATTTCAGTAATTCCATTCAAAAAGTGAAACTTGTATAATGTATACATTCATTCCACACAGACTGATATATTTCAAGTGTTCATTCCTTTTAATTTTGATGATTATAACTTACAACTAATGAAAACCCCAAAATCAGTATCTAAGAAAATTTGAATATTGTGAAAAGATTCAATATTGAAGACACCTGGTGCCACACTCTAATCAGCTAATTAACTCAAAACACCTGCAAAGGCCTTTAAATGGTCTCTCAGTCTAGTTATGTAGGCTACACAATCATGGGGAAGACTGCTGACTTGACAGCTGTCCAAAAGACGATCGTTGACATCTTGCACAAGGAGGGAAGACACAAAAGGTCATTGCTAAAGAGGCTGGCTGTTCACAGAGCTCTGTGTCCAAGCACATTAATAGAGAGGCGAAGGGAAGAAAAAGATGTGGTAGAAAAAAGTGTACAAGCAATAGGGATAACCGCACCCTGGAGAGGATTGTGAAACAAAACCCATTAAAAAATGTGGGGGAGATTCTCAAAGAGTGGACTGCAGCTGGAGTCATTGCTTCAAGAACCACCACCACGCACAGACGTATGCGAGACATGGGTTTCAGCTGTCGCATTCCTTGTGTCAAGCCACTCTTGAACAAGACACAGCGTCAGAAGCGTCTCGCCTGGGCTAAAGACAAAAAGGACTGGACTGCTGCTTAGTGGTCCAAAGTTATGTTCTCTGATGAAAGAAAATTTTGCATTTCCTTTGGAAATCAAGGTCTCAGAGTCTGGAGGAAGAGAGGAGAGGCACAGAATCCACGTTGCTTGAAGTCCAGTGTAAAGTTTCCACAGTCAGTGATGGTTTGGGGTGCCATGTCATCTGCTGGTGTTGGTCCACTGTGTTTTCTGAGGTCCAAGGTCAACGCAGCCATCTACCAGGAAGTTTTAGAGCACTTCATGCTTCCTGCTGCTGACCAATTTTATGGAGATGCAGATTTCATTTTCCAACAGGACTTGGCACCTGCACACAGTGCCAAAGCTACCAGTACCTGGTTTAAGGACCATGGTATCCCTGTTCTTAATTGGCCAGCAAACTCGCCTGACCTTAACCCTATAGAAAATCTATGGGGTATTGTGAAGAGGAAGATGCGATAAGCCAGACCCAACAATGCAGAAGAGCTGAAGGCCACTATCAGAGCAACCTGGGCTCTCATAACACCTGAGCAGTGCCACAGACTGATCGACTCCATGCCACGCCGCATTGCTGCAGTAATTCAGGCAAAAGGAGCCCCAACTAAGTATTGAGTGCTGTACATGCTCATAATTTTCATGTTCATACTTTTCAGTTGGCCAACATTTCTAAAAATCCATTTTTTGTATTGGTCTTAAGTAATATTCTAATTTTCGGAGATACTGAATTTGGGATTTTCATTATTTGTCAGTTTTAATCATCACAATTAAATGAAATAAACATTTGAAATATATCAGTCTGTGTGTAATGAATTAATATAATATCCAAGTTTCACTTTTTGAATGGAATTACTGTAATAAAAACAACTTTTTGATGATATTCTAATTATATGACCAGCACCTGTATATATATATTATACTGTAGATTATATTTTCTAATTAAAAATGATATTACTGAATATATTTAAATTAAAATATTATTTAAAAAAAAAATAAAAATTTAAAACTTAATTACTGTTTTTAAACAACAAGTTGTCATATGAACAACCTGTCAGTAATGTTACTGATTTAACTAACATGAATCTTAAGTATACAAAACGGCTCTTGGCTCATTTCTGAAAGTAATGATAACTTCAGTTAGTGAGTCAAATGTTGTTTCAGTAACTGTTCCCTGTCAAAAATCTACACTTTGATGCTGCGCTGATTTAGCGCATTGCGAACAAATTTAGGTGTGACCAGCTGTGAATATGTGTGCAACACGTCAATGAAATTGACCAGAATTTATAGCCTCTGCTGGTGACATCATTGGATGCACCTGTAGCAGGGCTATAAATAGATGCGTCACAGGTGCATCATCAGATCTTTTGTCTTCAGATCATTCTGTGTGTGTTGGGCTTCTTGACTGTCAGAACATTCTACTTTCCTCTGTTAGGAGTTAGGATTGTTAGGCAGTGCGCAGAAACCTTTCTCTTTCTCTTTTCTTAAAAAAAAAAGAAGAAAAAGAATGACTGATAAACAAAGCAATCGGTGTGTGTTCCCATGTTTACGCTCTATGGCTGAAACGGACACACGCCAGTTTTGTTTTGTGTGTTTGGGGGAAGAGCATGCTGCTCTTGTGTTGGGGCAGGGCGGGTGAAAGCATTGTGATCTGTTTACAGTCAAAATGCTTCCTACTCGTCTCGTTTACTTCCAAGAGCCAGCGCCCAGTCTTTCATCGTGGGGCTCTCACATAAATCTGGCTGAGGAGCGAGAGATGGGTCCGTCCCTATCGCTCGCTCTCTCCCCAGATCCAGCTGATCCTTCTCGTAAGCCTGAAGCACGCTTTGGCGCCTCTTCGGTTCACGAGGGGGGACGCTGAACCTCTGAACATTCCACGCACAGTAATAAAGCGGCTGAGGAATTACTCAAGGTGGTTACTTGGGCTGTGGCCAGACTACAGTTAGACTGGCCACACAAACAAGAGACCTCCAAACTAGGAGACATATTTCTGTCTGGTGGCCAAAAAAAAACCCTCCATGACGAGCTCTCTCATTCATGGAGGAAACCTTATAATTCCCATGTCTTATTCGACTATCGTGGGTGCCGAAGCATTTGCGGGTTATCTCTCACCTGGCTCGGCATCATCACTAAAGAGACCCACTGTCCCCACAAAGCCATGCAGGACCAGCTCCACTCTTGTGGGGAAGGCTTATCAGGCAGCAGGTCAGGCTGGTGCTGCCCTGCATACTATGGCAGTATTACAGGCATACCATGTTGATCTGTTGAAGGACCTGAGTGCAGGCACCTTGGTCAATGAAGAGGCTTTCTCTGAGCTTCGTTGAGCCACGGATCTGTCTCTCCGCGTGACCAGGCAGATGGTCTGCACCATTGGCCAGTCTATGTCGGCTTTAGTCAGACATTTATGGCTCAGCCTGTCGGGCATCAGAGTCAAGGACAAAGTTTTCCTTGTCGATGCCCAGGTTTCACCTTCTGGATTATTTGGTGACGCTATGAATGTAGTTATCACCAGGTTCCAGGAGGCGAAAAGTCACGAGGAAGCCTTCGGGCAATTTCTTCCTTGCTGCACTCAGGGGGAGGGGCCGTCGCCACCCAGCCCCGCCCCGGTCCTTCTAGAAGGGAGGCTCAAAAACAAAGCATGGCGAGTTGTGCTCCCCCTCGTAGAGACTGGTGACCGTCTCGTCGCCCTCGGCAGCCCCCAAAGCAAGACCTCAGTGCAGTCATTTCTAAGAGGAAAAAACCCTGACAGTCTTGCGCCCAGCCTTGTGGGGGTAGCCCCCTCGGGACGGGGCGCATGTATCATCCACTTCGACCCTCCCGATACCACCCACGAAACCTCTCCATTCCCGCCGCCTCTGGTGTTTCGGGAGTTGGGTGTACCGTTGCTTCCTGCCTTAGTCGGGACACGGAACACTCGACATCCCCTCAACAGGAAGTGTCAAAATTAATACCATCTCAGAGAATCTGACAGTGTAGAAACTTCTGCCAGGTATTTCTATGTGGGTCCTAATAACAGTAGAAAAAGGCTACAGAATTACATTTGTTTGCCATCCTCCGTGTTTCAACGGCATGGTTTTCACTACCGTGAAACCAGCGCAAGCATTTCTACTGTGGAAAGAACTGCAAAATCTCTTGGTAAAGGGGCCATAGAACATGTTCCCCTTCCAGAGAAAGAGTCAGGTTATTACAGCAGATACTTCCTGGTTCCCAAGAAGGGTGGGGGGTTGCGTCCTATCTTAGATCTTCGAGGCTTGAATCGCTCAGTCGGGGTGTTCAAGTTTAAGATGCTAACTATCAAGATGGTCGTGTCCCAAATCCAACATCACGATTGGTTGGTCATGATTGATCTCATGGACCCATTCTTTCAGAAAGTATTTTCAGAATACTTCTATAGAAATTCTGCCACAACACAGGAAGTTCTTGAGGTTCGCTTTCAGGGCCAAAGCCTTCCAATATCGGGTTCTTCCATTTGGCCTAGCCCTATCACCCCGCACAATTACGAAATGCATGGATGCAGCACTGGGTCCTTTGTCACTCCAGGGCATCCACATTCTGAAATCCACAATTGTCTCCCACTCGAATTGCTTACATTCAGAACACCCTGAGCAAAGTCAGGCTAGGCCAAGATTACACAGTTTGTCAGTATCAACGAGTACTAGGTCTCATGGCATCTGCGTCCTTGGTGATCCCTTTGGGCCTTATGCACATGAGACCGTTTCAGTTGTGGCTCAAAGCCAGGGGATTTCATCCAAGGGTCAGTCCCCTAAGGCTAATAACCTCTAGAGTCAGCGTCTGATAAACTTCTGACTCTCAAGATGGTTTTTCTTATGGCAGTTACTTCTCTAAAAAGAAACAGTCTCGTCTGTCTTGCCAGCCTGCTAAGATTTTGCCCCAGGAATGGCTAAAGCCATTTTGCACCCTCATCCTGACTACCTGCCTAAGGTTCCTTTCTTGACTGTACATCCGGTCACTCTCGACGCATTCTGCTCCCTGCTGTTTACAATGCCGGAGCAGGAAATACTTCACAGACTTTGTCCAGTCCGTGCCCTTCAGACTTATGTCCTCCACACTAGCCAGTGGCTTAAGTCAGGGCAACTATTCATTTGCCATGGGGGCCGCAACAGGGGGTCGGCCGCCACCAAGCAGACTATGTCGTATTGGGTGAGGGATGCTATTGCACTGGCCTTCGAGGAGTGCTTCGCCAGTAGGTATCAGGGCTCACTCTACCAGAGGGTTCGCCTCCTCTAAAGCCTTGGCTAGAGGTGTCCCTCTGCAGCATGTTTGTGATGCGGCAGGCTGGTCCACTCCGCACACATTCATAAAATTTTATAGTTTGGATGTTCATGCCACTCCGGGCTCTTATGTCCTTGAGTCAACATCACAAGCTCATGTCTGAGACCTCTCGCGCACTTGAGCACAACTACACAACCGTAAGGGGTCCGGACATCCACAGTGCGGCAATGTGGGTATTCTTGTTCCCAAAGCGCTAAATCAACACAGCATCAAAGTGTAGCTTTTTGACAGGGAACGTCTTGGGTTACTTAACCCTCTGGGGTCTGAGGGTGTTTTGGGCCCTGGAGAAGTTTTGACATGCCTTGACATTTGTGCTTTTTTCAGTTGCTTAAAAACATATTAATGGATAAATTCTGATTACACTGTATTCAGCACAAACTGGACTACAATAATATCTGAGCAACATGTGTGTACATGTTTGTATTTTTGAGAAAATAACGTTTATGCGTGGTTCTTGAAAAAACTAAAAATTTAAATAAATTGAAATAAGGTCATATAACACATACTAAACATTTGTCCACAAGACTTTTGAGTGCTGGATCTAGTAGACTAGAGTTTTTGCTACAAAATGATGTGAAAACCATCCTGATCTCTCATTCATACAAAACAATATAGTAATTTAACTTTTGTAAGACAATTTTAGTGTTGAAAGGCGATATGAAAGGAGGCATGAACTATCATGAACATTAAGGTGATTTACACCTGAGTACACAAAAGAAGCCTCCCCTGTGCCCATCAGTGAGGAATGTGACAGAGAGAGAATGAATGTGAAGAGACTTAATGATCAAAATCAAGTTTTAAGTTAAAATAAATCATCTGACTGTACATTTTCTTTAAATAAAGACTTTACTTAATTTTAGATCTACACTACCATTAAAAGAAGTCTCTTCTGCTCACCAAGACTGCATTTATTTGATCCAAAATACAGTAAAAACAGTGATATTTTTACAATTTAAAAGAACAGTTTTCTATTTAAATATATTGTAAAATGCAATTTTTGATCAAAGCTGAATTTTCAGCATCATTACTGCTGCATTCTTCAGTGTCACGTGATCCTTCAGAAATCATAATAATATGCTGATTTTCTAATATGGGCATATTTGAAGTGCATTTTACTCATTTAACCTGAACACATTTGCAAGCACAAGCTTTGTTGATGATAATGAGGCAGCATAAACACTAGTTAATATATATTCTAAACATTCATATAATTTGATATATTACATATCATACTTATATCATACAGCATTCAATTAAAATACCTGCTTTAGCCAAAACAGCATTTATATGTAACTAAAACTTGCTTATTAGGACATATTTTAAATGTCAATAACTCTGAATCCTGGCTGGCAAGTCTGGAAACAGTACCACTAGTAAAATATTTACATATAAAATAGCATGTCAGCTAATTAAAACTTAACTTACTCAATAAAACTCAACTTACTCAAATTGTATCCTCGGCTGGATCAAATCTCTCTTCAAAATACAAATGTTCATCGGAGTCCCGCTCTTCTACTGAGGAAAACGTTAACTCTTCCTTAATATCCAGAAGTTTCATCGCCTGTGTATCATTATAAACGTGCAGTAAAATGAATGAATTGTTTACAAACCTTACAAACCTGAACACTGTGGGGGGCGTGTACATTTGCGTGGATCGTCTCAGCACATTAGCGTATAAATGCCGCGCTCTGCTGGTGGGTGGGATCACATTAGAGATAATAAGATGAACTGGTAAAAACTGAACAGCGCTTTGTTTCATACAGATTACATTGCAGGAGAATATTTGTTTTACATTTTTTAAAGGAAATTTAAAAGTAGACATTTAAAGCTTTCTTTAGACATATGTTTCATGTTTGTGTGATAAGTATTCGCAGAGTTTCGGTTCATTTTGTGACGTGTTTCTGAAATATGCTCGTTTCTTTATTTTACAAAAGCACAATGTTTCATTGTTATTATGAGTGTACACAAATAAAAGTAGACCCTTTATAGTCTCTAATGATGTCTTACACGTATCTGTATGCCCCAAAATGGCAGAGTATTTTAAGTTGTTTCTGCTGTAATGCCAAAAAAAATCCAGCAGGACGTGCCAGCGCGTCCATCGACCCCAGAGGGTTAACTGTAACCCCTGTTCCCTGATAAAAGCAGAACAAGATGCTGCGCTTCAGTGCCGCACTGGGATGCCCCAGGGCTGCTCTTCAAAAAAATACCTGACGATGCACCTGTGACGCATCTATTTATAGCCCTGCTACATTTGCATCCAATGATATCACCAGCAGAGGCTATAAATTCTGGTCAATCTCATTGAGGTGTTGCACACATATTCACAGCTGGTCACACCTAAATTTGTTCGCAAAGCGCTAAAATCAGCACAGCATCTCGTTCCGCTTTTATCAGGGAACAGGGGTTACAGTCAAGTAACCCGAGATGCTCTGACTAATTCAGTGAGTTTTTCAGTGAAGATTTTGTCAGACTGATTCAAACTGGTAAGTTGGTAATGTGTGAGTTCATGTGTCTTTTAAACTATTTGTTAAAAGAACTGGTTTTAAAAGAATTATTTGCTCATGGATCTGACTAGAATGATTGCAATGTTTTTGAGTGCAGCCTGCGAGCCCTTAATAGAAAGAATTCTTGACAATATATTGCAGTACATTGCTGTCTTTTTTATTCATTTGCATTAAACATAGACTGAAAGGTTACAAATAAATTAATTTACAAGATTATTTTTTTTATGTGAATTCAGTAGATGTGCTGGAAAGTGTTAAAATCACTTTTTATTTGTTACTTGATGGATGCAAACTAAAATATATGATTCATAACAATTAAATGATGATGAGTCTTGTGTCAGTACAAAAACAGCTAAATAAAAAAATAGAAAACAAAATGTTCTGACTTTCTTTTCTAATTGGATGAGCCAAGTTTGGAGCCAGTTTAAAATAGCTAGTTTTGAGATACAAACACTTGTGACGACACAAATTTTGAATTCTATAATTTTGCTCCAACTTTGCAAAAGTGAAAATGAATGAAAATAACAAAGAGCTGTCCAGTCCATTGAAATTCATATACTATGAATTCATAAACTATATGGTATTAACAGAATAGCAAAATCTCTACAATTGCACTGTTCCTATGCTGTCATAATACCTAGCTGTATTTACAGCTATAACATTTTATATGGCACACACATGCACTAAGGATGGTTACATTTCATCAGAATGTGAATCTGTCAGCCATATCTGTTCAGTCCATTAATTTTGATTTATGGATTCTGATATGTATTTATGAAAAGGGCACCCACTGGAGTGCAGTCTCGTGGCCCAGTAATGAGGAGTGTAATTAACTCTTTCAAGAGCTATGGATCAATAGTCAGAGACAGTGGACCCCTGTGTATACACTACACATATTGACACGCTCAGTCAATTAGAACTCCCAGGAAGAGGAGCGAGCAAGCAAGCAGAAAGATGGTGAGAACAAGATGGATTAATGAAATTGTACTCATTTCACACACCGTCTGAATAAATGAAAAATAAGTTAGTGTACAATTGTGTAACACAGTGATTTTCCAAAGCACACAATGCCATATGGCATCCATTCATTTTAGAGTCTATAGATTCTTACAGAGCTAGAGAAAATAACACCTGGCATTCAATAGCTTCTTCATAAACTGAGTATATAGACTATTTTAAAAAGCATGTGTGTGTGTGTCTTTTATTCTTGTCTCTGGATTAGTTTAAATTGTATTGAGGGTATAGTTTGGGCTTCCTTTGTTGGCAGTTAGTGTCACAGACACTGTAGTGAGACAATAGTGGTGTAGCACACTAGAAGATTGTGTTGTAGCTGAATGATCAGCAGGTGCTTTCGAGATAAATGCTCAGTGTCAATTATGTCTATAAGAGGTGATTCATAAGACAGGGCTAAAGTGTTTGAGAGGAGGAAGACATGGGGGAGCAGGTAAAGAATAGTGTGGGCTGGGGTGCATGAACCTTTCGTTTTCTATGCGGCTTTGCATAAAAGAGTCATTTTGTTAAACGTCCGCTGCAAGCTTTTGTTACAGATGAATGGAGGGAGCACCCCTGGCACATTAAAAGTGTTTGTAGCTGCAAAACGAATTGAGAATTCATGAGTTCACATGCCCATGTAATTTTTGAGTGATAAAGGGTAAACGTATGTGGCTTGCTGTCAGGAAACACTGTCACAAGAGTGAGGTAAGCAGCAGTTTATATACTCAGCAGCCTGCAGGTTGATTGGCAGATTAGATGAGCTCCTTCTGAACCTTTGTTTAGTAACTCCATTTTACGAGTTCATCTGCCCATATAATCTTTGAGTGATAAAGGGTAAGTGTATGTGGCTTGCTGTCTGCAAAGGAGGAGCTCGAGGAAGAGGCTTGACTTGAGCTCTAAATTTACTTTAAATTTACAAAATGTTGCTTAGAATAAAGAACAGTGAGCACATGGATAAATCATGAATGCTTCATAGATTATTTTATCCTTTGACTTGTATGCGACCATGACAAATAATGCTGTGGTAGAACTGTTTATTAAGTGCAAAGTTTAAACCCCCCCAAAATGAGTGAAAGCAACACCAAATAAAAGGCTAACAGAAGTGCTATATCTTGGTAAACTGCACTGAAGCAGCAAGCTTGCAGAGGCAGTCTCATGTAAGGGGCCGATATGGGTTGAAAGGTTTAGATTAAAGGAACTGTGTATGACCATAGAGAATTGTACCATAGGTATACTGTCAGATCAGCTGGCTTGTGGTGGTAGCCTCACTCAATGGTCTACCCAGGGAAATATGGTGCTTGAAATGAAAATGAGGTGATGATGACCACAGGGGTGCCAAAGCAAAGACAAAGGGCTTCAGCAGAAGCATGGTAAAACACTGCTGCAGCAGTAGAGTGGGCCTCCTGCGGGGGCAGAGTTTAAAACACTGTTGTGGCAGTGGAGTAGATGAGATAGAATATTAAAGAAAGGGGTGCTCCTGCGGGAGCGGAGTTTAAAGTACTGCTGCGGCAGTGGATTGAGTATTTGGGGGCATAGTGTGGGAGCGCTGCAGTGTTTCCATCGCTGTAGATGCACTTCTATAAAAGTATGGAACTTAGAAATTAAAAGCGCCTGTGGAGAAAATAGAAATAAGTAAGGGAAGCAAAATGTAGTTAAGAAAACATAACCATTACATTTATACACACCTGCAAGGGAAGCAAAAGGTTAGTTAGGAAAAACATGACAATTAGGTTTGAAAACACCTGTAGGGGAAGCAAATGTTTAGATAGGAATACATAACTATTACATTTGGCATGAGCAGGGCACTGCTGTGGCAGTATCTGGTGGAGCACTGTTGTGGTAGTATTAAGTAGGGCACAGATGACTTTATTACATTTAAAAACCCCTGTAGGGGAAGCAAATGATTAGTTAGGAATATGTACATTTATTACCATGCATCTCGACATTTCATTTCAAATGCAAAGTCTCTTACTCACCATTGTATTCTTTATGATTTAGTCGGTTTGACATCATTGACCAATTGCAGACAACAGTATTGGTATATTTTTATCTATAAAGCTTTACTACGTAAACTTCCAGCCGACCTCTGTACCCTTCTCTGCCTCAGCATTGGTAATTACCAACCATGCTATTCCAAGTGGTTGCTTTTTAATGTACCACGGGTTGTGACAGATCTGGGGAAAATTGCATTTTCCTTCTATGCTTCTTGGAAATGGAATAATCTACAGAAAGATCTCAAATTAAACTTATTTATATCCATTGATGAATTTAAGGGCATCGTAAAGAATATGGTAAAGCAGGCATGTGACTGTTTTTCGTGAGAGACTGTGTTTAAATAGCTGTTCATGTTGATGTTTATAGGTTGCATTTTAATATTTTGTGAGTTTGTCTTGGTAACTTGCTAACTTGGTCAGGTCTCTCTTGTAAAAGAGATTTTTGATCTCAGTGGGACTTCCTGGTAAAATAAAGGTAAAATAATAAAAAAAACATGTTAGTTACATTTATACGCAGCTCTAAGGAAAGCAAAAGGTTCGTTAAGAATACATAACTTTATTACGTTTGTCATGTGGGGCACTACTGCGCCAGTATCAAAACAGGAAAGGGGTATTGCTGTGGCATTATCGAGCATAGGTGGGTACTGCTGTGGCAATATCGAGCGTGGGCGGGAGCTGCAGCACAGTATCAAGTGGAGCACTTCTGCAGCAGTACCCAATGGGGCACAGCTGTGGCAGTATCAAGTGGGGCATTGCTGTGGCAGTATCAAGTGGGGCACGCATGGCTTTATTACATTATACACAACTGTAAGAACAGAAAAAAAATATTTTGGAGGTTATATCAAGCTATATTTATTATGTGTTGGGCTCATTTTAACCAAGAGCGAAAAAAATGCCAATGTGAAGGCTAACAGGAAATTTTAAAAGGCTCTTAATATTACTGTACCACCACTGCACTCGAACGGGAGAACTCATACTGCATTTTGGATGGGAGAGTCCACGGAGTGAGTGACTCTCCTCATCTCTCCCCCAGTTTCGCAGGAGGCGGGGTTGACCAACGGCTGACAATGGGAGAGCCCACCCTGTGATTTGAATGTGAGAGCCTGCATTGCAATCGAACAGGAGGGCCCACACTGCAATTCGAACAGGAGAGCATGTGACCAATGCGCTGGGGCTTACACTGCATTCGAATGGGAGAGCCCACACTGCGATTTGAACGGGAGAACCTGTGGCCAAATTGCGTAGGCTCACACTGCATCCGAATGGGAGAACATGCCATTGTGGCACCTGGATAGTGCATTTGTGCTGTTTTGCGGTGTAGTGGGAGGTTTAGTCACACAGCCCAAAAGATGGTAAAGTTGAGGCACCTGGAGAGCACATTTCTGCTGCTTAAGGGTGTTTATCACCGCAGTTGTTCCTTCTAACAACTAAAATGTTTGCCATCTTTTGGGTCCTTGGGAGGTAACGGTGAAGTCTCGGAATCACACCTAGATAGAGAAAACGAGAGGCAAACCTGCGTACAATCCAGCAGAAGGAATTTAAATGGGCTCTTGCAGATACCTGCTGGATGTAATATTGGTGAAACCCCTGTGAATGGTGCAATTTCAGGCGTTGCTGTAGAAAAGATGCTAATGCTAATTTGAGGGGAAAGCATTTGGTTGTCGTTTTGTGGACATAAGTCTAGAGAGATGATAAAATAAATATTAGTGACATTTAGAAACAATAATGCATAAAGCATAACATTTTCTAGGAATAAAGAGAGCTGCAGCTCTGCACTGCATATGGAAATGCAGGAGAAATGGTCTTCCTGGGAAATACTGTACAGCTTTAGAAGCAATGTGAACAACAGCATAAAATTATCTGAGAAATAAAAGAGATGCAGCTCTGCACTCCATATGGAAATGAAGGAGAAATGGTCTTGTTGGGGAATAAAGCTTTAGAAACAATGTGAACAACAGCATGAAATGATCTGAGAAATAAAAGTGCTTTAGCACTGCATTCAGAAATTCAGACTTGTGATCATTATTGAAGGATTCACTTGTGGTCATTCACTCCTTAGGAGTATGACCGCCACCTACTGTATAATATACATCTTGCATGGGTGATGCATCAGCATTCACTCCCAGAATATCAGAGGCCAGGCTTCAGCTGGCACTGCATTTTTGGATCCTCCAGCTTTAACACTGGGCTTCTCAAGCACCAGTGCATGAGGAGTTTTCTCAGGAGTTGCGAGAGAGTGAGAGAGGAGACTGCTGAAGTGCCGCAATTAAGCTAAGAGGAACCACATGTGCACTAGAACGGAATTAAAACAATCAAGTGCATGGAAATAAAATGTAGACAGTCAAGATGAAAGGACCTGTGCATGGCCATATGAAGCGGTAGCAATGGTATATGGCAAAGCAGTAGCCGGTCTTGCGGAGGCTGCCTCAATGCAATAAGATCTGCTTCAGCGAGTAATGATTAGAAAGGCAGGGTAGAAATCTACAGTTAAAGTGGCAGCCGGCATTATCACAATGTATTAGGGCTGGGCGATAAAACGATAGTAATATTTATTGCGATAAAAAAACTCCACGATATCGACGAAAAGATTTTGAGTTATTTCCGATGTTTAGCCTGTGTTCTACATCTAGACATGTGTGTTGCTAAAAACGCTAGCAGTTTGGCTTGCTTATCGTATGTTTCCACTGGCGCGATGTGAGCGAGCGCTTTCAATTCCTTCCTATGCAAGCCGAGCGTCAAGCTCGCGAGGTGGATTGTAAAATTGACAGCAGCGCAGGGCAAGCGGTTCCTTAGCGTTTGGAGTGGCTTTGTGCAGATTTCTTCAGTGTTAGTGGAAACGCAGCCTCAGACTGTATGAAGTTACTATTGCCACCGCTACGCAGGTCACCGCGTTCCGAATCCCAGATTGATTCCATCTTGACTGCAAGACATCATGACGATTATCACGCAACACCCCTCTCCACCCGCTCTCGTTACCCTCGACGGCGGAGCGGCCCACGGGTACACGGCGATTCCCCAGGTGGATAGGGCTGTTGCACTCCACCTGTGTCCCGGAAACCCTACCACCTGGAGGGGTCGCCCTGTGCTCCCCTCCAAGGCCTGTAGGACAACATCCTCGCTGACCGCCAAAGCCTACAGCACCGCCGGACATGCCGCTTCCGCCCTGCACGCCATGGCCCTCCTGCAAGTCCACCAGGCCAAGGTGCTCAAAGATATGCACGGGGTCCCGATGTGCTGCAGGAACTGCGCTCAGCGACCGACCTCGCCCTTAGAGCCACAAAGGTCGCAGTGCAGTCACTTGGGCAGGCAATAGCCATGCTCGTTGTCCAGGAACGTCATCTGTGGCTGAACTTGGTTGAGATGCACGAGACCGTCAAGGCTCGCTTTCTCAACGCCCCTGTCTCCCAATTCGGCCTCTTCAGCGACACCATCGAGGACTTCGACCAGCAGTTCTCCATGGTGAAGAAGCAGACGGAGGCCATATCTCCTGCCCCGCCGCAAGTCTGCCGCCATGGACCATGCCCCGTCTGCCCTCTGAGGGCATCCTCCTGCTGCTAAAAAGCACCCTGCTCTGTCTCAACCCGGGCCCAGCTCTCATCCCCAGCGTTGAGCACCCCGCAGGAAGCAGAAGCCCCCCGTCTCAAGGACCCCCTCGAGGACCCGGAAGGCTCCCATGCGCTCCTGAGACGCTCCACCCAGAGCCTGAGATGTTAGCTCCGGAGCTGGTAAGACCACTCCGTCCCCCGGTGTAGGGCCGAGAGGAGAATCTTTTGTTGTATTTATTTCATTTGCCGCCCCCACTACACAGTATACGGCAGACATGCCAAATCCCTGCACGCGGAAATCGCTACTCTTTTACTCAAAGATGCAATAGAGCCTGTCCCTCAAACCAAACTGAAGAAGGGTTTCTACAGCCCTTACTTCGTTGTACCCAAGAAAGGCAGTGGCTTACGACCGATCTTGGACCTGCGAGTTTTCAACCGGGCTCTGCTCAAACTTCAAAATGCTCACGCAAAAAAACACATCTTAACTTGCGTCCGGCATCTAGATAGGCTCGCAGTGGTAGACTTGAAGGACGCGTACTTCCACATCTCAATTCTACCTCGACACCAACCCTTTCTACGGTTCGCGTTCGACGGTCAGGCATATCAGTACAAAGTCCTCCCCTTCGGCATGTCTCTGTCCCCTCGCGTCTTCACTAAAGTCGCAGAGGCAGTTCTTGCTGCGCTCCGAGAAGCCGGCATTCACATACTCAATTACCTTGACGACTGGCTTATTCTGGCCCACTCATGAGAGTTATTATGCGCTCACAGAGACCAGGTGCTCAGGCACCTGAGCCGCCTGGGGCTTCAGGTCAACTGGGAAAAGAGCAAGCTCACCCCGGTTCAGAGCATCTCTTTTCTCTGCATTAAATTAGACTCAGTCTCAATGTCAGCACGCCTCACCAACAAGCATGCACAGTCGGTGCTGAAATGCCTCGCCTCTTTCAGGCCAGGCACAACGGTCCCTTTAAAACTCTTCCAGAGGCTCCTGGGGCATATGACATCCTCTGCAGCGGTCACGCCGCTGGGGTTAATTGCATATGAGACCGCTTCAGCACTGGCTTGAGACTCGAGTCTCGAGACAAGCATGGCACCGCGGCACACCGTGTGGCGATCAGCCCCGCCTGCCACCAAACATTCAAACCCTGGACAGACCTCTACTGACCTCTGCTTTCTACTGGCAGGAGTACCCTTGCAGCAGGTGTCCCAGGTGTCTTGGTCACGACCGACGCCTCCAGATTGGGTTGGGGCGCCGTGTGCAACGGGCACACAGCTGCGGGCCGTTGGAGAGGGGCCCCGCTGCTCTGGCATATCAGTTGCCTAGAGTTGTTGGCTGTTTTTCTTGCCCTGCGGAAGTTCCTCCCATTAGCTCGGGACAAACATGTCTTAGTCAGGTCAGACAGCACCACTGTGGTAGCGTACATAAATCGCCAAGGCAGTGAACGCTCCTGCCACATGTCACGACTCGCCCGTCATCTCCTTCAAGTCGCTGCGCACCACTCACATCCCCGGCAACCTCAATGTGATAGCGGACGCACTGTCACGAAAATACTTGCCCAGCGGAGAGTGGAGGCTTCACCCCCAGTCAGTCCAGCTGATTTGGGAACGGTTCGGCAAGGCCCAGGTAGACCTGTTTGCCTTCCGAGAGACCTCCCACTGCCCGTTCTGGTATGCCCAAACAGAGGCTCCCCTCGGGGCAGATGCACTGGTTCACAGCTGGCCTGCGGGCTGCGCAAATACGCATTTCCCCCAGTGAGCCTTCTTGCATAGGTGCTGTGCAAATTCAGGGAGGACGAGGAACAAGTCACCCTGGTGGCTCCTTATTGGTTTACTCGGGCCTGGTTCTCAGACCTCGTACTCCTCACGACAGCCCATTCCTGGTGAATTCCCCTGAGGAAGGATCTTCTTTCTCAGGGACAGGGCACGCTCTGGCATTTGCACCAAGACCATTGGAACCTCCACGTCTGGCCCCTGAACGGGACGTGGAAGATCTAGCTGGTCTACCACCTGCCGTCGTAGACACAATCAGCAAAGCCAGAGCCCCTTCTACCAGGCATCTTTACGCCCTGAAGTGGCGCTGTTCGCAAATTGGTGTTCTTCCCGGGCTGAAGACCCACAGAGGTGCGCAGTTAGGTCAGTGCTCTTCTTTCTGCAAGAGAGGCTGGAAGGGAGGCTGTCCCCTTCCACCCTAAAGGTGTATGTCGCTGGCATCGCGTCCCACCATGACGGAGTAGACAGCAAGTCTTTGGGTAAGCACGACTTAATTATCAGGTTCCTAAGAGGCGCCAGGAGGTTGAATCCCTACCGGCCAAGCCTGTTCCATTCCTGGGATATATCAGTGGACCTCGCGGGCCTCCAGAGACCTCCCTTTGAGCCACTAGAATCAGTCGGACTCAGGGCCCTGTCTCTAAAGACAGCCCTGCTGATCACGCTCGCCTCCATCAAGAGGGTCGGGGACCTACAAGCGTTCTCTGTTAGAGACACTTACCTGGAATTCGGTCCAGCAGACACATATGTGATCTAAGACTCTAAGACTGCGACAGGGCTACGTGCCCAAGATTCCTACCATGCCAGGTAGACCAGGTAGTGAACCTGCAAGCGCTGCCCCGGGAGGAGGCAGACCCAGCCCCTCGTTGCTGTGTCCGGTACGTGCTTTGCATACCTACTTTGACCGCTTGCAGAGCTTTAGATGTTCTCAGTAGCTCTTTGTCTGCTGGCGGACAGCAGAAAGGGAGCGCTGTCTCCAAACAGAGGCTTTCCCACTGGGTCGTGGATGCTATTTCGTTTGCCTATCACACCCTGGCCATGACCCCACAACCCCCCCGCGGGTCCAAGCACACTCAACAAGGAGTGTTGTGTCCTCATGGGCACTAGCCAGGGGCACCTCCCTGGCAGACATATATAGAGCAGTGGGTTGGGCAACACCTAATACCTTTGCGAGATTCTACATTCTCCGGGTTGAGTCAGTATCGTCCCGTGTTTTCTCATGTCTGAGCCGGTAGAACTCAGTACACGCTGACGATCTGGCCGGGTGGATCGCTTGCACCTGGCACCCTTTCCCTCAGACGAGGTAAAACTGTGCGCTTTCTCTCCCAGGAGATCCCTCTCATTCGGATCCCTGGATGATTCCTCCCTAGGCCTTTGGGTCTGCAGTTCAGCGGAGGAACTCGCCGACCCAATCCACTGTGGGTACTTAATCTACCCTGTACTGGAATAGGTGCTCCATAGTGCAGGATGACTCCCCCTGTGTGTATTATCCATGGTACGATCCCCTTACGAGTGGACCCGCGTCTCCCTTAGGCAGTTCCAGCTGCCCTCCGGTCGCTGTGTTGTAGCAACTCCCCCCTCCAACGAGGTTGGATTTGGAAGGTCACTGCGCCATTTCCACATGCTGCCTGAAAAACCCATGTGATGTATTCACCACTCTTACCTCCCCTTCAGGGCAGGGGTGGTCTCTGCAAGGTCTTTTACCCCTGAAAGAATAGGAAACTGGGTAAGACCCCCTTCCCTCAATGCGTGTAAGGGCCCCAGCTGTTCTTGCTCTATGCGAGAAAAGAGGCCCAGCCAGGCTAGGCCCGTTCCCAGGTTGGCAAGCGTCGCCTTGTTCCCCTGCCAAGGGTAACCAGAAGGATCCTGATGACTTTTTGGGGGCATTGGGGAAGTGTATGTTCCCGCTCCTGTGTCAGCAGTTCACGTACATGGCTCAGCGCATGGCGTGATTTAAATTGGACCCCTAGTGTCGCTTCTTCGACACAACTTCGAAGTGAGCAACAGACGGGGAACGTCTAGGTTACGTATGTAACCTCCGTTCCCTGATGGAGGGAACGAGACATTGTGTCATCCCGGCTACGTCGCTGAACCGAGCCACTGTAGTGGCCGGACCATTTCCGGCTCCTCAGAAAAATCCAAGAGGGGAAGTGTGGATCTGTTTGCTAGGGGCCGGAGGACTTGCTGCCATTCATTGGAGGAGCTGTTGAGGACCAGGCAACAAGGCAGCAAGTTTTTTCTCTCTCTTCTCTCTCCGTGTCTCCGCTCACCCTTTACCCCTCCACACGCCTCCCCTCCTCTCTCCCCAGATTCGCAGGAGGCAAGGTGGACCACCGGCTGACAGAGCGGCCAGAAGGGCAGTGTCTCCCCTCTAGAGTCAGACCAGTGGCGGGGGAGGAGTGTGATGAGGAGGGCATGGCTCGGCCATTATGAAGCACGGCTGGTGCTGAATCAGCTGATCAGTGGGAGAGTGAGATAAAGGGCAGAGAGAGAGACACACGTGGCCGCGCTGCATGTGCATGTGTTGTTTATTTTTGTTTTTATGTTGAGTTTACCATTAAACTTTATGTTGCCAGTTCCTGCCTCCTCTTTGCCCATCCTTTAACTGTTACAAGCATATAATGACAAAATAAACCATGACTGGTCGTTTACATGTCTCAGTTGCTTCACATGCAAGCAAGCAATTTTTGGCGCCCTCAAGAAAAAAATCTGCCAAAGGGTAAAATGTATCTGCCAATGCCAATATTGAAAAAGTCAGAATATTGGCCGAAATTAAGGCAGGTAAGCAGTACTTGTATACAGACCTCATAGAATACATAAAGTAAGAATGAACCTTGTCTCAGATCCTGTTTATATCCATATGAATGTGAGCATATTTTTAAGATAGGGTAGGAATTCACCCTGCCAGGAGCCATTCTTGGTCACTCAGGACTTTCGCCATTAGCAGAACGGCTCAACTGCACACATATGACCAGAGACTGAACTCACAGATGGGCACTTGCCTGTTTCTGTGTTTTGTGGTGTGCAAGGTTGGATCATTATGGATCAGTACTGTAGCGTGTGAGTTGGGGGGGTTGAGAGAGGCGGGCAGTGATCCATGCCACTTCAATCTGTGCAGAGTATTTGTGTATCATTAACCTTTATGCACATGGCATAGGACATGGACCCGAGGTTCTCTCTGCTGCCTGTATTGAAAGAATATCCAGCAATTTGAAGATTTGGACATGGGTGGATAATAAAATTAACTAGTGATATAACGATATATCAGCCAGGCTTATTAATCATTGGATATTTGGCTATTTTGCAAAAGATAACAGATATGTTGCCTCCCACATCAATGTACCGACAGCCTCATCAATGTATAAACTATTTCCATTTTCATTTTTTGTAAATGTTTTGTAAATAGATTTAATTTAATTTAGTGTTTTCATATAATTTATCAGCAAAAACAATAAATTGTCAACCTCTAATATCTATATTTTAGCATATGTTTTGTCATTGGCCACCCTGGTCTGTAGATACTGGTGCTAGCATCGGCCATTGAACATATCAGTAGATAACTAAAATAAGTTAAATGGAAATAATGACTGAAAGATGTTTAAAGGCTTGTAATGGGACCATGTTGTAATAATTCCAGATAAAGTGGTGCTTTTTGGCATTTTTCAATTTTGCAGAACCATTGGCTCTTTGAAATGTTGCTGACCAATGTATCCAACTTTATTAAGGGATACATAAAGATTGGAATGGCACCATGTGATATTTCATGGCACTGTGGTCTCTTTTTGATTTATTTCTTTCCAAAATACATTTCAGCGCCAGAGTTTTAAATAGCTGCACATTGTGGCGAACAACGCAGCTATGGCTATGACAGGATTGAGACCAGCCCCCGAATGGGAAGGGGTCTCATGGAGCAAAACTATGGCAGTGCTTATAAATCCAGCTTGCCTTATAAGGTCAGAAATGTTTTAAGTTGTTTCAGGACAGTTGTGCGTGCCAGTAATTGCTCTCCCATCTGTCTTTATGTGTCTTTATCAACATCTGGTTTTGTAAGCTATACTTTTGTAACTAGTCTCCATTATGTGTCAAGGGTTCCTAGTCCTGCTAGCATGATTAGCTTAGCCTTGACTACCGCTCCACATATGCTTGTCATTATTTCATACCATTCACAAAATGTAATAACTTTTCAGGGGGAAAGATGTGACTGTTTTTCTTCTTCTCTTCACTTTTTCCATAACTGTTAAGAATTATTTCGGTCTGGCTTTAATGTTCCCCTGGTGACTGGACAAATTGCTGGCACGCAGGCTGTTCAGGGTGCATGAATGAAACAGGAATGGCTCATCCCCTAAAGCGCAGTCCTGTCTGCACCTCCGTACATACCTTGCAAACAGAGAAAACGAGAGAGAGAGACATCTTAAAGCCGTCTCGTTCGGCACATGAAAGGAGATGCGTCTGTAATGAGCCATTCCCCTCCTCTGAGAATTGGGGCTCAGGAATGGCGCACACTTTGGCAGTGATGCAAAGATATGATCTTAATCTGCTATTTCCTCTTTGGCAGTATTAAATTGTCCACATAATAATTCATAGCAGCACTGCTTTCAAACATAATGGTGCAGCTGCAATTTTATGTTTTGGGATTTTAAATGTTTTTTTCTGTCTTTCTTTCTTTCTGTCTCTCTCTCCACCCCACCTCCTCCCTGCACCATATGGGAGATGTCGCTACAGTTGAATAAAGGGGGTTTGTGCGTCGGATATGGTAAGTGATGTGTGCAGTCAAAGCCATCTCGGATGGCTAGATTGTGTTGCAGTGATGGACGGTGTAGTGTGCTGTCTCAGGATTTCGAGCTTGTCGTGGTTTCATTCACCCTGAGATACATAATTCCTAATATCTCAGTCCCCTGAAGACCTAATTGAGGCTAGAATCCATATGCTACAAAGCCAAAATGCAGTAACTACTCCAACATTGAAACTGAGACAAATGGCTTTAAAGCATTTTGATTGTCCAGCCAAATATTTATTATCAAATAGTCAGTGTAAAACAGTTCAGTGGAAAAGAGGCGAGAACCGGCTTGACGATATAAATAATAGTTTAATGACAAACTTAAACAAACGACACAAACACACATGACGGTCAGCTGACCGTAAACGTTCCCTCTCTTGTCGCACCACCCTCCGCAGTTGGCCTTTATCCCTCTCTGAGGCTTAATTAGCCTGATAAGGGGCCAGGTGTGTACAATCATGACCCAGCCCCGCCCTCCGCCGTGTCACATTCCTCCCTCGTTTTCTCATTCTGGGGAGCTCCTGGCATGACCTACAGCCCCTGGCAGACAGATCGCCCCTCCACATTCTCGGGGGATAGAAGGGGTCTCCCCCGCCCCTGGCAGCGGTTCTCCCACTCCAGGTGGTCAGCAGCAAGCCCGTCCCCGCTCGCGGTTGGCGGACTCAGACCCCACCACATTTCTGCGCCTGGTAGGGGACTCCTCCGCCCCTGGCAATGACCCTGACCACTCCAGGCTGTTGGTTAGGAGCCCCTTCTCCCCTCACGGTTGGCAGCTCCTCCGTTCCCCGTCAGACAGCCGCGGCTGCTCCGTTGGGGTGGAAGGTAGTGGCAGGAACTCTACTACGGCGTATCCCTCCTCCTTTCCGGGTCTCCAGCACCAGTGTAAAACAGTTCAATGGAAAAGAGGAGGCGAGAACCGGCTTGACAATATAAATAATTTGATGAAAGACTTATGTTTAAGTTTAATGAAAAACATAAACAAATGAAACAAACACACATGATGGTCAGCTGACCATAAACGATCCCTCTCTCGTCGCACCACCCTCTGCAGATGGCCTCTATCCCTCTCGGAGGCTTAATTAGCCTGATAAGGGACCGGGTGTGTATAATCACAACCCGGCCCCGCCCTCCCCCTGTTACAGTCACTCTTAGTTTTCTGTTAATCTGAGTATAATTGAGCTAACCCTGTCCGTCACAGGAGAGATCGTAGTCTAAAGCCACTTCTCCACCATCAGGCTAAATGGTTCTCATTGCAGAAACATGCAGTTCTGATCGATCTGGGCTTGCTGGTTATGGTTTCTTTTTCCCAATATGAGGCTGCAGAATCAGATTTGGACAAAATGGACGGACTGAGTGTGAATCGCCACGTGTTCCACCAGCACATTTGAGTACAGTTAGCGTACCATGCTGAGCAATTCGGGCTAGAAATGGTTTGCCATTGTATTGAACCGTATTTTGGACGATAGCATGTGTAGAGTTCCTGGATATGAAGCAATGAAGATCACACTCATCGCTGACAAGGAAGTCCTTTTGGACGCAGCCTCCCAAAGCACTTATTGCCAAAGAGATGACTTGTCATGCACAGCCTCTAGCTATAGCTTTTAATGACAGCGTAAACGGAAAAGTCTTCTGCTCATTAAAGAGCGTGCATGCACACAGCATGCTTATTCAGATCTCACTTTTGGCTCCCATCTGGTGCTCCCCATCACTCTGCACCAAGTACGACTCTCTTAAAAGGCCCCTTGCATCAGCTGAGTGCTTGAGGCATCTATTTGTGTGTGTGTGTGTGTGTGTGTGTGTGTGTGTGTGTGTATGTGTGTGTGTGTATGTGTGTTTGTGTGTGTGTGTGCACAAGATGGATTATTGCTATAAACAGAGAGTTGGATTTATTTGTGATTGGCACCATATTTCTCTCCACGCAGGATTTGGAGCCCAAAGAGGAGGAGAGAGAGGAGAATGCCTTTATTCAAAACAACTGTTTGTGAATAATTAACATATGAAAGGAAGCTTACAATCTGGCAAATCCCTGCACTTGTTTTCAATTATTTATCCACATTATGGGAGGGGGGAGGAAGGGGAGAGGCGGAGGTGGGTGTTGATCGCAGGGGGAGGGAGGGGTGGTATCCAGAGCCATGAAAACAAAAGTGTTTTTTTTTTCCCCCAACATAACCTGAGGGCCTCTGGGAATTTGCTATCAGTCATGATGAGATCAAAATGGAGTTAAGCCATAGAGTGGATTATGGATAATTCAGAAGGTCGATAAGAGGCGGACAGTGAAACGGAATGAAAATAGACCAGAATTCCAATGCTAGACTTACAGTTTGTGCAATTATTGGATATGCCTCAGCGTGTTTTTGCCATCTGTCTGATTTATCTGACAGAATCGGATGGCACCAAGATGAGTTTTAAAGGGATAGTTTACTCAAATATAAAAGCCCTGTCATCACTTTGTCACCTTCATGTTGTTTCTCCTGTTGAACATAAGTCACACGGGTTTAGAACAACATGAGGGTGAATAAGTGATGACAGAATGTTAATTTTGGGTGAACTATCCCAGCCGGGGCCACAGCTGACCTAAAGGTCCCTGTCCATCCTGAGATTGAAGGAGAGAGATGTTAACAAAGAGAACAGGACTGCGATGGAATAAACTTTTCACAGACATTTGTCAGGGTGGGGTCTTCCTCTATCTTTTTGATGCCACAGGTTGAGGATTGATGAGTAGGGCTGCAGGCCAAGACTAAATCAGCATTGAGCAGGACCAGGTCTAGACACAGCAGAGGAAACCAGAGGGAGGAGAAGAGCAGGGAGCCCCATAAGAGAAGGGAGAGAGAGAAAATTTAGTGTGTTTCTGTGAGAGAGATTGAAGCACAGAAATTTTAAACAGACATACAGACTCTGTGCCAAATGCCACAAAATATAGAAGCAGAAAGAAGTGAAAGAGGAAAAGGAGGAATGAAACTGGAGGAGTTGGTCTAAACTGCAGCAGATTCCAAAAAATCATATACAACTATCATGTTTTAATATGTGGATTTGCTGCGTAGATGAGGTTGGGCTTGTTCGCCCATAATCACTAGCTATATTTATGATGGAGTTTGGAATAATGGCTTTATCAGATTGCCTCATTCATGGATAATGCAGACGATAATGTTATACATCAGAACAAAATAATATAATTCAAATTCTCTTTTATCGTTTGCTATTAGTGTGAAGGTGCAAAATAGTGCAAAGTATTTTAGTAGAACTGAACATTTGTGGTTGAAATGTTACATTTGCAGTTGTGCTGGATAGCTGGACACTTTTCATGAGTTTGATTAACTCCGGCTGTCCTCATTCTCGCAGATCTTACTTGTTCAAAGGCATCTGCATCTGAATGCCATTCATTTCAAACGCTGACTTTGGAATGTTTGGCAGTAGGGCTGAAACGATTAGTCGACGTTATTGACAATGTCGACTATAAAAAATGTATGACAAAAACTTTCATTGTCGAATAGTCATTTGATCTCATTTAACGTAACATGAGATCAGATTAAACTCTAATGATGATAGCAGCACTGCAGCTCGCACCTGACTGAGGAGAGGAAGAATTACACAGCTCACAGTCCAGATGCACTCCAAACTTTCACAGCTTCAGGTGATGTAGATCGCAAAGTGTGAGGGAATTATAATGCAAAAATACAAAATAAGTAAATACAGCAGCATTCTCATTGGGGAATAAGCAGAGTTGAAGTTCTTTAAAGGAAACACCCCGGCGTTATATCTTAAATGCATTATATTTAATGCATTATAGCTTTATTAAAGTTCAAATAATAAGGAAGCAGATCATGTAAATAACTACAAACTTCAAAACTTTTTCTCTGTGCGGTCAGCGCCTCTTCTATGAGTTGCTAAGTGGGAGAGATTGAAACTGCACCCGGCTGAGGCACACTCTGACGTGGGGGCGCTCGTCCCTCGAGCACACACACTTAATGCAGCTAGATTATAACGTGATGGCTTGTGATTTATTTATTCATAATATTTGTCACTGTGCATTTCTAATCTTGAAGACAATAAGAATACGCAGCTTTATTAATAAAAGAGATTAAAAGATGGATTGAATTGAACAGAAAGGTGAGAGAGGGTAGTCTTCACCACATTATACACTGCAACAAAATATTGTTTTCCAATATAAATATCTAAAACTCCTTTAAAACAATGTACATTTTATTTAGCAGTTATACTGTATATATATATATATATATATATATATATATTATCTGAGAATGTTGAATATAATATTAAGCAGCATATAAGATATTTAGACTTTTAGAGAATAGATCTTGAATATAAGTATATGTTGTCTTTATTGGACTCACAGAACTTAAAACCAATTGAAAAATACACTTATATAAAAAATACACTTATAGTTAAGATATATATATATATATATATATATATATATATATATATATAATTTTTTTTTTTTATAAAATTATAAAATATTTTTTATAAAATATTTTTTTCTAAATATCTTATTTGTTGCTTCTCAATAAATGTATCTTGTTTTAAGAATTTTTAGACATTTTTAAATTATCAGGCACATTAATTTGAAAAAGAGACAAGACAAAAACACTTGATAACAAGAGGATGATTTGCAGTGTATTTCTTGCTAAATAAAGCTTAATAAAAAGTTTTTCCCTTAATTCAGTGATTGTCCTTTAGAGGTATTTTTAAAAGATGATTTTGTCCTCTTTATTGTTAGTAAGCACTTTTAATACAACATTTTAAGTCAGGGTACAAGCTGAATAATCGGTCAATTGTTGCAATAATCGCAGAATAGTCAAATAATTGTTGTAATAATCGTTCAGTTTAATCGATTATCAAAATAATCATTAGTTGCAGCCCTGTCTGTTAGTGTCATTGATCTGCTTTCTGCATTTTGATCTCTTAAGTTTCAGCAAAGTGTGTGTAAATGAAAGCAAGTTTGATGTATATTTTGTTTTTTTTTGTTATTTTTTTAGAGTGGCACCCCTAAAATGTTTTATGTGTCCTGTTGAATAAGATTTACATTTGTCTGTTTTAGTGGTCTTTTTTTTAGAGCTGTGCTCCAGAACAAAAAATAACAAAAGAACATGAAACATTTAGTTGTGCACTTTTGATGCACTTGCGTTCAAATCACTCGAAGGAGCGCAAATGCGATCTAAGGGATCTCAAGATGTGTTTAAAGATTGAGTATTAAACTATATTTAACTTGACACAGTGACCTAAACATTTTATGTTTATGACGCAACACACCCGAGACATCTGATGCATGTGTAGATTGACTCTTAAACAAGTCCTCATAATAAATCTCCCAACTGATTGGCAAATTCACTTGTGATTGCTATGAACTGTATCAATGATAAACTCTTCTGCCACAAGAATGTAATGCATTTTAATTATCTGAATAAATATTATATAATATATATATATATTATATAATATATATATAATTTTTAAATATTTAAAGATAACTATGTATAATTCTATATTGATATAAATATGTATAATCTTTCTATATTGAATTATTGTTATATAAGGGGCTTTCTCAGCAAATATTTGTATATGCGATTAATCACGATTAATTAATCGGGACACCATGTAATTAATTAGATTAAAAAATGTTATCGATTGACAGCCCTAATAATAAAGTTTCTGACAAGCATCTTTGGCTGCTGCATTGTGTCTTGTTGTTCCAGTGTATCCTCTATATGTTGTTATGGGCTGTTATAAAATAATCTGTTACAAAATGTACAAAAGATTGCATAATCAAAATATAATGCATCATATTTTGTTATTGTGAAGTTCGCTGCCCAACTCAATGAAAGAATGTGCACAATGCGCTTCTGTCTGTTCTTCCTTCAGGTTACTATTGTAATCTTAGTAAGCACGCACCAGTTTTTTTTTGTGACTCTCTGAACAGTCAAGTTTACTGCCACATGTGCCTGGTGTGTGTTTGTGTGTGTGTGTGTGTGCGTGTGTTTGTGTGTGTGTGCGCTTGAGAGTGTATGTCTGTGTGTGTGTTTGTGTTCGCTCCTGTGAGGAAAGCCGTGAAAGCTGTGATGCTCCGTATTCTTGTTGCTGTAATGATTCAAGAAGCATTCCATCCTACTTGTAGAGTCGAAATTTCCACCTTTCAACTTGGGAAATTGCAACAGAATGACAATTTATGTCGGACTTCTAACTTGGAATCTTGTGTGGAAATCTTCATTCATTTCGTCAAGGTGCAGGTGTGTGTTACATCACGCAAACATTTCAGCACACAGGGCAGGGAGGTTTAAAATAAGTGACAAACATCCACTTTTATTAAATAATATCCATTAACAAGTCAAAGTTCTTACATTAAATGATAATAAAATGTATTTAGCTAATGTTTTGCAGAGACAGGTGTTCAAAACACAGTTAATTACACTCTCTTTTGATTATCGAACGATAGCATTGTAGCATCATATATCAGTTTGGTTGCTACAAGACGTCTCTGACAATCAATGGACCCTCAAAATCACAACGTTATCAATCTCAAAATAAAAAATAAGCTCCCAATTTGACACGTTTGTGTTTAGTTGTCAGGTAATTGTCACTGAATTTCGAATTAAGTGAAAAGTCACATCATGCGTGATCATCGTTTTCATGAACGATCATTGCTGCCACGTCCAAGTATCTGAATACTCGAGTACTCGTCCCCATCCCTACCGGAAACACTCATATGGGCACCATACAATTTATGCAAGAGCATTTTCATTTATTTCAAATTTAAATCATCATACTTTTGTTTTATAGGAACATTTCTGGTTCATGTTACATCTGCCAAACCTTAAATAGCAGCAAGTCCAAATTGCTAACTTTTAAATTACACATATTTTTCAAATGAGAAGCTTTTAATGAATTAGCTAGCTGTTCCAGGTTAAAGGATTAAAAATTATTTGAAACCTTTTCTTTTTTAAATATCAGGTATCGGCCACAATGAGCTGTGAATTATTGGTTATTGGTATCGGCCCAGACATTCCATATCGGTGCATCCCTAAAATTATTATTATCTGATGAAACTGCATTTCATCATCTAAAGTTATTTAATCATAATGCTGTTGGTAGATTTTGGAAATAACAAAACCGGAAATTACCACTTCTGTTAACTGATTAATTATACTATATATTGGTCTATCTCTAGTTAGTGGGAACATGAACCTGCCTTGTTATTGCAAAATTTGACCTGCAGTAAATATACAAAGTGAGATAAAGCTCTTTCCCTTTTTCTTTTTTTCATTTGATTATTTGCATTTCTTTTGTCTGTTGAGGCAAAGGGTGTTATATCGCTGGCTTCCTTCAGCTGAGAGGAGAATGTGAAACCTGAATTGAGTAGTGTGGTCTCTTAGCCCCCTCTCTCCTTTCCAGACTCAGCCTTTATGCCATATGTGGGTTTGATTTAGTGGCTTAGAGGCTTTCTGTGCAATGGACAAGTGATGTTAATAGTGCACATTTTCCAGAGAACTGTTTTAGTTTTACGACTCTGACATAAGACCATTTTGATTCAGGAAAGTCTGAACATAATTCATCCAGCGTTATATATAGCAGCTCGCTATATATTTTATTAATAGCAAAGAGTCTCTCTTTCTCTTCTGTCTATGCTGTCCTCTCTATTTTTCTCTTTCTAGTAGTGATGGTAACTTTATTTAGCATGTAGTACATACACAATATGTTCTGCTCTGAGCACCTCTGCAGTTTGACGGGGCTACTCACCTCATATCTACAGTGCCTGTTGTCATAGCAACTGCAGTGGGCTGCTGGTGGTACTCGGTGGTCGAAGGTGTGCTGAAGTAGAGCAGTGTTGACCAGATAGATGCTTGGGGTCTACTTGGGACACAAAGTGAATCACAGCTCTGTCCATCCTCACCTTTCTCCTCCACCGGGTGAGTGAATATTTAATGAGGATGCTGGGAGTGTTTTATCCATTTAATCTGTAGAGTGTGGCTTCATTAACAGCATGACATTTGTGAAATCCATGCTCTACTCCTCCAGGGACTGTGTACAGTATTGTTTTGAAGACAGATGTAAGTGGTGTTTAGAAGACTTCCTGTGACCCTGTGAGTGCCTAGTTTGTCAGTCTGGTCTTCAGAATGCACATGATTTGTTTTTAAAAAAAAACACATTTGTTAAATTTTGTTAAAATTAAGTACATTTTTACATTTAATTTCAGCAATTTTGTGTGTGTATCTCATGCGCAATCACAACATCTTTATTATATGTCAGGATTCCCATGGTCATGTAAAACATATCAGGCAATTAAAAAATTCTGATTTTGGGTTTAGAAAACTCATGGAAATTAATAAAATCTTAAAAAGTCATGAAAGAAAATCATGACATTTCTGTATTAAATAAATGTTTTCTGATTGTGCTCAGCTTTAATACATTTCATTGACTACATATTGTTCTCTGTGAGTGCAATCTCTATAAAACGATTTTCAAAAATCCTCATAAAGTAATCACAAGCAAAAAGGGGAGACATTTTGGAAAGTAATGGAAATGCATTGATTCAAGTGTATGGGAACCCTGATATATCTTAATACATAAATCTGTATTATATTGGCCAGTGGCCACCCTGCTCTCTTCATATCAGCATTGGCATCAGCTAAGCCTGTCACAATTATTAAATAATTGTCTGATTTCGATTATTTCAACTAACTGCAGTTATTTGAGACAACTGCAATTATTGGTCATTCAAATTATGTGTCATTCAGTTGAACTTTGAGTCCAAGCATCACTGAACCACACCGCGCTGGTCAACCAGCTCCTGTCCTAAGAGAGCGTAAAGCACTCTCATGCGAGCTGTCAGCAGAGGCTTGTGCCAAACTTCCACGAAAATATAAACAAACAAGTATAAACTTTGATAGTGTATTCAGAATGCTCCCATTTCTCTTTTAATGATTGTGTAATGGCAAATGTTCCTGGTTCATACAAGCTGTGTTAATGACATCCAGTGACAAAGAGGAGACGCACGCTTACTCTATTTCTGTGGAGTGATCAAATGAAAGAGGTTTTGCTTTATAAGAGATAAGGACTCATGAGTTTAATAAGAGCTTTAAAATACCATGTGAAAGTGAATAAATTAGGAAATAAATATTTTACTATTGCATAGTATAATAAAAATGTAATATGAATATAATAATAATAATATATAAATTCAATATATTACATTTTTATTTAAACAATTTCAAAATATATGAGTTCAAAAAACAAGTGTAAATGTAAAATTGACCTAAACTAAAGTTGACCAAAAAGAAACATATTTTTATTATTTTTAAATATTTATATTTTTAAAACATTAATTTTCGTAAATTTTTAAATCCTTAAATAAAATCATAGTTTATTCCTATTTTATTATTTGATTTATATATTTGAAGTTAAATATGTAAAAATTACTTAAGGTGTATGAAGCACACATCATGAAAAAAGCACACAATAAAAAAATATGACAATTTATATGACAATTAATCATGAAAGTCCTTGATGAGGCAATTAATTGTCACAGCCCTAAAACAGACAATTAATCATTATAGACACAATCATTTATTTGACAATTAATCGTCAGCCAAATTTCATAATCGTGACGTCCCTAGTATTAGCTATTAAAAAACAACCTTTGTTGTGTTTTTAAGTCCACTAGCATGCTTGTCTGATCTCAGATCAGTTAATTTGACTGTTGGGTGTTCCTCAATGAAGGGAGAGAGTGTCATGTTTAGCGGCGGCATGTTGATTCCTTTGCCGGAGCCTGCGGAAGCCTGATAGTGGGACCAGCCTCTGAACCAGGACAGTGGAGGTCAGACCGTAAGCTCGTATACACTAACGGCTTCTGACTTTAATTACCTGAGGAGCAAAACATCCCAGCCCACTGGAGGGGTGAGAATGTGTGAACGTGGATACCAGGGCCGCAAAGGCACCATGGCAGCGACATCCTGCCTGGGGAGGCCGGGCCCTGTCCGTCCTGGTTCCTGACAGTGGGCTATCTCTGCCGGGCCCGTGGTTCCTTCCATTCTAAAGGCCATTGTGTGGAAAAGGGCTGGGCCAGGAATGACTGGTTCCTGTTGGACTTGATCTCTCGCTCAGCCAGCTCCGGTCCCACTGACAAATTCCTCCTGTTTTGTTTTGCTCTCTCTCTTTCCCTCTCTCTCTCTCTCTCTCTCTCTCTCTCTCTCTCTCTCTCTCTCTCTCTCTCTTTGTACTATTCAGTCATAAGGATACCAAAAGTAGCAACAAATGAGAGTTTGTAAGACACTATAGAACAAATTTATGAGATTTTGCATTGTTTTTATCATGCTTGCAAAGTAGCACTGAATTGGTATATTTCTCAAACATTCTGGTTAAGGATTGTTCTAAACCAATGTAAGTTTTAACGTGCAGAAGAATGAAGCTTCTGCAGTTAATTCAGCCTAAACCGGTTAACATACTGTACAGAGTCCATTCTAACTGTAGATGATATTATCCAAATGTGTGCTATTTTGTTTTTGTAAACATTCTACTCTTTATGGCACTTAAGATTAAAAGTTTCTGAAAATGTATATAAACATTTATAGCTACCTTTACACTGCATAGTGACTGATGTGGAGACATAGCGCGTGTGTAAGCTTCACGCTATTCTCTACGGCATCCACACACAACTCAACTAAGTAACTTTGGTTGCTTAGGAGACCTGGCTGGAGTCACTCAGCACACATTGGATTCAAACTCGCAACTCCAGGGGTGGTAAATTTACCTAAAAGTTAAACATATATTGGATCCTCTTTATATTAGGTGAAACCCTAACCCTAATATAAACCCTTTACTCTACCCTAAATCTACCCGTTCCTCAACCTCAGTGACAGCAAATGTGAATCTGGTATGAATTTTGCTGAACAACACGAAGTTACACATTAAGTACATTGTATTGTATGAATTTTATATAGTAGTTAAAGACACCTTATATAAAGTGGGACCTATATTTTTCCAGACTTGCAAGCACTAGTATTTCTGTGAGGAAATGCAAATACATTTGTATTTTTTATTTTGTTGTATCTACAATATGTTTGCATTACATAATCTAACATATGCTGGGACAGCTGGTGTCCTCCCTTTTGAAAAAGGAGACAAAACCCTTCTAAAGCAGAAAAAAAAAAAATAAAATTCTTCAGTGTTTGCTGTTCGATCTGTCAGTTTGAGCATCTGGACTTTCTTCTGAAATTTGAACAGCTCCTGATCAGGATTTAGAAACGTGCTAGACTGAGGCGTAGGTGTTCGAGAGTTCTTGTTCGTTATTGAAATGTCTAACCAGACAGACACAATGAATCTGTCACTCTCTATGTGTTTTTGTATTTTGCATGTGTTAGGGTGTAATAACTGAAGTATGTATTACTAGCACCACCTAGTGTGCAAAAACTAAGGGATTGGCCAAGCACCAACATCTTCACATCCATCTCTGTTTTATTCATGAAATGATAGAATTAAAAATATCATCAAACTTTACAGTATTCAATGCGCTGGATGAAACATGCTCTATTCTGCAGTGAGGAAAAGCAGCTTGGCTGTCAGACAGCTGTGGACTGGGCTGAGAGCAAGGCTTGGCACTGGTCCAAATGAAAGGGCTGATTTGTAAGTGACGACATGCTTTTCATGAATCAGCACAACTCCCTGTGTCACTTTATACTGCAATACAATTCAAACAAGCCACAAATTCAGTTATAGATTGATATACAGTATTAGCCAGGCCAATTTTTGTCCGTTTGCTATTATTAGCGTAACAGTGTCCCAGTGGCCAATTAAAAAAACGTGGTCAGTTCCAAATCTACTAACAGCAATGTCAATGTCAAAGACAGTTTATCAGATAAATTAATGTTTATTTAAATAAATAAAACAATTGTGTACATCTTAACTGCTGTCATTAAATTGTATTTTATAGCCTATTTTGGCCATTGGCCACCCTGCTCTTTAGATTAGCTATTAAAATTAACATAGAGGTTGACCACTATGGATGATAGTTGCACCCTTTAAAGGACGTCAGGTCTGGTCTTTGGAGAGGGGGATCATTTTGCCATCATGGGGGGCTCGAAAGGGGACCATTGAGCTTGATTGGCATGTACTCTGTGGAGCTGCCATGCTGAAAAGGTGAAGTGGGAAAGTCATGAATAGCTGCGGTACACAGATCTGGCCCCGGTCTCAGCCACAGCTTGCTCTGGGACTCAGGGACAGCAGAATGGACAGATGGCTCAGGATTGGACACGCACACACACACACACTCTCTTGCTTTGCTTTTTTCTTTTCTTCTTTGATGCAGACCTACAACGCTAAGGTAGTTCAAAAGCGATGGTGCTTACATGGACCATTTGATACAAATATTAAAACACACAAAATATTGGTTCACATACGGAAAACCGGATGGAACATTAGCTTATGCATAACCCTGTTTCCACATGTCGATTTATAATCATACAACATACTCTTACTTTGCTGTCTCTAGTTTATGGGAGATTTCACCATGGCTTTAGATTACAAGTGCAAACATTAATCACGAGTGGGAGTAATCGATCAACAGAGCAGTTCTTTTGAGTTTTGAACTCTCACAATTGGCAAGTTGCTCATGTGACTCGCCTGGACATATTTGTGTTAAATTTAAAGCTAATGTGTGTAATTTTTTCTATGCTAAAATACATTCTCCTATTCCTTAATATTGAGAGACTACTAGTAGTAAACCACTCATAGGTAGATTTCCCCAAAAATTGTAAACACTGTGGCTCTGTGGCACTTTTAAACATTGATCTGTTTGTTTGAACGATCCAGGCCACCTCGACACAGCACCATTGGCTTAACACAAGAGTTTATCTGTTTGAGCAACCAATGGCAGATGGAGGGTGTATTAGGAAACAATGTTTATTTTTGCAATTTTATTTGGTGATGCTAATACAATAAAATTACACATTTCACCTTATTATAGCACTTTACAGAATACATTGTTCCAGAGCTGCATTTGAAAGAATAGTGTCTTACAAAATCCCCCAGTGAGCAAAATAAAGGCAACAGTGGCAAGAAGAAACTCTCTAAGATGTTAAGCAGGAGGCTGTTCCAGAAGGCAAGTTTAGCTTATCCTAACACAAACTCTGATCTCTAGGTTGATTAAACCAAGCATTGGTTATTGGTTTGTGGTTATTGGTTCCAGAATACCAGTTTTGGGTTAGTTCACTCAACCCTGAGTTTGAAACTCAAAGTTTGTGCGTATTCACTCAGAAGGCATTCTCAGCAGATGCAGAATCCATGAGTCACCATTGAAACATTGCAGTTACGCAGAACTTGAAGTTTAAAATTACTGCCATCGAGCATTATTAAGTTGACTTCACTCGTAATAGTGATAAGGGCTACATCGGTTTAGGGCTGAGAGTTTGTTTGGCGGAAAGCATACTGAATCAATGAGTGAGTTTTTAAATACATAAAACTATAAACATTTTACAATACTTGTAAAAGCCTAATTCAGCATTTATGTTAGACCTCTCTCACCCACATTAATGTTGAATTGGTTGGTCATTATATTATTTGTTTGCACTTCATAATAGGTATTAAAATTCATATTCTATTAATATTATAATAAAAGCCTAGATAGGTTTACATTATTTGTTTTATTTTAAGGAAAATATTTTCTGGTATTTTACCATGTACTGTGCTTTTTATTTTCTATTTTCTATTTGGGTTTCTAAAAACTAAGCATCATATCATCTTACATTTCCCACAGCTGCTGAAGGTGTTTTGTTTTAATAGACCCTCTTTCAATTATACTTAACAGTTGTCATCAATCTTCTCTCCAAAACGGCAAGTAGCATTACAGCATGCTGAATTTGCTAAACAACGGTGTCATGTCCCAGCGCTACAGTACATCAAACAAGCCATTTTATTTATGCTGACATAATCGCACAAATCGTTGGATTTGCGATTCAGAAACAGCAGCATCAAAGTTGCATATAACATCCAGCCTCTCCCAGACGACACAGAGCATGAGCAAACTGAGCAAAATGCTCAAAAGTAACAAAAACAAGCTTATTTAAAAAAACGGCCAATTTAAGAAACCCGCGATTACATGAGATTTATTATTCTCTGGTTTTGATGTCAAAATGTAACCGGTATGAGCACAACACTTGCGCACATATTATATGCTGGTAATAACCCCGATGTTGTGTTGAACTCTGTTTCCCCCTGTGTAGGGAGAACAGTATCTGACGGTAACATTCTCCACTGTCAGAATGCATTCCCACATGCATAAACCTAAGCCTAACCCTTCCCTACCCTATCCTAATCCTAACCTACACTACCCTACCTACCATAACCCCATAATTTATCGGGGCAATGGTGGAACAGATTCCGATGGGGAACATAATTCCATACAACACCGGTAAAGTTTACAGGCAACATGAAACGGGGGAAGAGGCCATAAAAATTGCAGGTGCCGGTTTTTGCTCATATAAAATAATATTGGATTATGTACATATATCATAAAATCAGAGGTCAGGTACCAATAAATAGCATTTAAATAAATGTTTTCCTTTTTCAAACATTTGATTTCTTCCCCAAATTTTATGTTTTTCTATTTTTGTTTTAAAGTTAAATTCAACAGAATAAATTAAAGCTTTTAGTTAGTTCAACGGCACTCTTGCTTTTGAGAAACTGCTTAAACATTATTATTATAATGATTATTATTTTAAATATATAAATTATTTTAAATATATGTGAATAATCAATTTTACTAAACAGTATTAGCATACTCTATTTATATATATATTAAGCTGAATCAAGCTTTTCAGTATGTGTGTTTTTGGTGGTAGCTTCAAACCTCTGGATAAGCTGTTGTTGAAATGCACCAGTGATTATCAATGTGGAAATTTCTGCAATTTAATTCTGTAAACATACTCTTTATGCACTAAACACTTCACAGTGAATAAGGGCTCTGTTCTGTCACCTGGTACAACACGCACAGCACAACTGATCATTTTAATGCTTTAATTTTAGCGGCTTCACACATTCATAATAAAGCATGTAGCACATGCAGACAGTATATTTAATTAAATCACATTCTTTTGTGGTTTTATATTCACACTAGGACCTATCAAGATTTTATTAGATTAAAGGTGCATACATTTCTCCCCAAATATTTCAAATACATGTGTAAGCATTTGAAAGTAGTCTTGTGTCTGTCAGACAGCACACGGGTATCGTATTGAGTTGGTACTCAGTACTACTGGTACTGCATAAACACTGATATTGTGACATCTTTTTTATTTTAGGATCTACTTTAAAACAAAATACTGGTACTTTTGACATACCTAATGCTCATTCTGAGTAAACTTAACTGGTTTAGTTGCTAAACTTGCTTTTGGGAATGGCTCCAAGATGAGGAAGTTACCATGGAAGATTCTGGCATGTTGACAACAAGTACAGTCAAAATGAGATGAAAACATACTGTAACCACTTTCATATCAAACAGACTAAATATGATGAAATCTGAATGTTTCACCTCTGAACGTTGCATGTTTCCTGTGTTTCATTCCGAAATATTTTCATGTGTTTTCTGCTGTCTGAGTGTGTTGCGGCTATGACAGTAATTTAACCATTTACTCTATCCATTCGTACCCTCTTACTGGCCAGTCATGCCCTTTGGGATTTCTGTGAGAGACAGCAACATACTGGCTGGTCTAATGACGATCTCTCCTTCCACAGTTCCATTGCGTCCACATTCTGCCTCTCTCTCTTTCTATTTTTCGGTCTCATTTTTGCCTCTGCAGCTCAGCTACCCTGTTTATGAACTGATCATAAGAGAGCTCTAATGGCTTCCAGCTGTGTTTAAATCAAGCCCTTTAGGTTGGGTTGAGGATTAGACAATGCACAATAAAAACAAGAATAATTTGAGTTTTTTTTTTTTTTCGTCATTGTTCTAAAAAAAGACATTGGTTCCCCCAGTGTCAACCCCCAGAATAGGTCAAAGTGCTGGGTGAGTGGGGACACTACATGTCTCCAGATCTGTTGCCCTTCCCATCGGGACCTTCACCTCAAGGAAAAGACCCTGCTGAATAAACCTGCAGATTATTAGCTTTTCATGGAGCTTTCAAAGATGTCACAAAGTCTGGTGCTGCTGGCTAGGTCCTTTGCTTGCTTCTCCAATGCTAAACAAAAACAGTTGTTCCAATGGAATCCCCTCAACATGCGCTTTCACATTGTCTTCTTTCGACTCTTTCAGTCTGTTAATGCAGCCAACTCTTAAAGCGGGGATGAAAATATATTCTCTTCACTCTGACTCTGAAAGGCTTGTCAGATTGGTTTAAGAGGAGGGAGGGGATGGAAGAGAGTCCCAGAAAAGCCTGAATATTTAGTTTGCTATGTGCCTCTCAATAAAATCATGGATGTAGCAGCTCTTCGGAAATTTACTCGCTATGATGCAAGCGGGATAGACGGGACTGGCTTTATTGAAAACCCTGAAAACCCTCAAAAACTACTTGTTAAGCATCCTTTTTTTTGTTATGCACTTTATACAATGGAAGAGTCAAGTTACAAAGAACCTCATTGCTACAATGATCTGCTCATCCATTGTGAAGATTCAGTGTAGCTACATAACACTGCCAACACAAAGGTCACTGCCAAGCCAAGCAATTACCATTGTTCAATGCTACAAATTTGCTTGTCAGAGTTCACCAATCTTGAACCTCAAGAAAATTTTCATGATCAAAAGATCGTATATTCTTTTGCTGTACTAATATAAATGTGACTGAGGCCACGACCATGCTAAAATGTTTTTGTTTGAAGACACAGACATTTTGTTACGTTTACACCACCTCAACAACACCTTCCTCCATCAAAACATTTGGAAATGGTCTCCTTTAACGCATACTTTGGAAAACAATGACGGAACAAAACCGAAATGTTTTCAAATTAAAATGAATTAGTGTAGATGTGGCCCGAGCTTTTAATGATAGTTCTAGAATTGTTCAATTATGTTTATGCTCTTTAAAGAATAGTGAGCATAATTCTGCTGAAAAGACCAGCATTGCTGATCACCAGCTTATATTGGGTTTTGGTGCTTGTCCTCCAGCAAGGGATGCTGCTCTGGTGATGACTCTAACAGGTTTTAAACTAGCTTCACCAGCTAGGTTTTGCTGGTGAAAAGCATGGCTATGCTGGTCTACCAGCTAGACCAGCACTAACCAGCATAAACGAGTCTAGAGCAGCCTGGACTTTGTAGCAGGGCAAACAAGATGCGTTTGAAAGTATCAGTCTGTATTGCAGAGTTTTTGTCCTTACACCATTTTGATAACTGCACTACATTTAACTCGGTTTGGTAACATTTGTAATTCACAAGTTAAACAAATCAACTTTGTTTGAAACCATAGAACCAGTAAGAATTCTTTATTGAAGGTAGACAATAATTTTAATTATAATTAATCTGAATATTGTGTTATTGTAACGCTTTTTGTCTTAAAGCCACACTTAGTCCAGCCCCCAGTGTGGATAGATGGGTGGGTGGCAGATGCAGAAAGACAGAGAAGGTACACCATTAAAGACGGAAAATCTGTCTCTCCACCCCTCATCCTCATCCTCCTCCTTTCACTCTCCGAAGTGTTTCCTCCACATGGAGCTCATCTGCTGTTTAAGGAGGCTGGGAGAAATGCCACCAACCTGACAGGGCCTGAAAGCCCAGACATATGCTAGTCACATGCGGTGATGGCAGTCTGGGAGGGGAGAGAGAAACAGCCAATCTGAGAAAGACAGCAGAATAAGAACTAGTGTGATAGTAGGGAGGGGGGAAGATCGCTACTCTAGAGACTTAAAACACAGCAGCACAGATGCATGCCTTTGTTGGATTCTCCAAATTGATTTTTATTGTTTTTAATGAGGTTGTTCCCGCCGCTTCTTGCACAAAGAGGATGGAGGGAGGGTGATGGATGCAGGCAGGGCTGCCGGATGCCCTTATTTTGAACAAATCTAAAGCATTCGAGCGTCAACATGGTGAATGTTTAGATAGATAAATCAGGAGGTTGTTAAGTGAAGCTGATAATCTCAAACATGAGCAAACACACTGTTAACCTCAGATCTAAATTTTCTCATTTGATCTAAATGTAGTAGTAAAGTAAGAACTGAATCTGGTTAAGCAGAAACAGATGTGTTTGAACTCAGATTGGCCGGGTGACCAGAAGTGAGTTGTTTTTGCAAGAGCATTCTTAATTCAGAACATATGAGACGAGACACATTCATTGCACATTGACCTGCACCATACATTAATCTATCTATTTGTGTCTGTCTGTCTGTCTGTCTGTCTGCCTGTATGTATATCTATCCTGCGAACCCTCTTGCTCTCTCATGCATGCTGTGTTGTGTGTGGCTGCCGCACGTCAGCTGGGAGGGGTCAGCGGAGGAGGCGTGGAGCGTGTGTGCACATTTGCATGAGCTCTAGCTGTCATTGTCTCAGTCCAAGGGCTTCGTGAGTAAGTGTGTGCAGGATAGCGCGAGGCCCCAGCGGCCACACGTGCCCTCGTTAGTTCAGGGCATCCCTGGAAGCAGAGCAGAGTGAGAGGCAGGTCTCCATCTGGCCCCTCTCAGGCTCTCAAGGCAGGCAGACAGGCAGCTTTACTTTATCCCACATTTTGATTTGGTCACATAGCAGAGAAAGACATAAAAAAACGAAGTTACAAGGAAACAGGCAGAAATAGAGAGAATAACCGGAATTCTGTGATATCTAGTTTGGTCCCATCATCTGTGATGCCAGGTGAGATTGGAAAGCTTTGAAAGGGTAAGACTGAGGGAAATTGTGCATGTGTATGTGTATTTAGATGCATTTATGTGGAAGTACAAAATAATACTGTACATTGTTAAATGCTGAACCAAATGAACATTGTTACATCTCGAATGCTGTTGTTGCCTTTGTTGGCTGCTGATGGGAAAAAGAAGCAAATCTTCACAAAACATGGTCAAATAATGTGCTGTTTTGTTGTTGTTGTTGTTGTTGTTGTTTTTCCTTGTTTGCATTTGTGATTTGATTATGAGTTGTGTGAGATCCGCTGAAGTTTTGTATGTGGGTAGTTGACAGAACATGTCCATTTCTTTATAATCAATATCAAGATAAGTAAGTTTAAATTGTATACAATGTATAAGGCAACATGTATAATTTAGGACCTGTAACTGGTCACCACGCACATTACCATTTTTAATAACATTTTTGCCTTGCATAGGTCATTTTAAATGTACAAAAATATGAGGTCAGAAACAAAATTCTAAATGCTGGTTTAATACGTTTAGATGGATTTTAGCATGTCACATGTGTAAACAGTCCCAAAAGTATTTCATGTGAACAGTCCATATACAGCTGAGTCCTCTCTCTGATTGGCTAGAGGCACGCAATATCTACCTGTCTAACTGTTAAGTGGTTTCTAAGGAACATCAGAGGTCTGTTTTTGGAATAAAAAAATAACAGTAGAGAAAAATAGGAGTGAAGAAAACAGACTGAAAGAGAGAAAGAATGAGAGAAGAGTTGCAGAGGGCAGCTGGCATGCTGTGTGTGTGCAGGCTGCAGTGCTCCTCTTCACAGATGGTGTTGTGAGGCAAGCTCTGTTGGCACTGCTGCTCTCCTGTGTGCCTTGGCCACTACCTCTCTGCCAGCCTACCCGTCTGGTGCCCAGCTCTCCGTCTTCCCCTCTCCATCCATCCTCTCCTTGTTTCTCTTTCTGTTTGCATCTAAACTTACAAGTGTATCATTGTGTATGGAACAATGCTACTGTTGTTTCTGTTCAACCTGTTACTTTTAATGTAAGTTCTTCAGTTCTGAATTTGTGCTCCCTATGTGTTAAAGTTATAGTTCACCCAAAACTTTAATTTCTGTAATTTACTTACCCTCGTGTTGTTCGAAACCCTTATCAATTCCATAGAGCACAAAAGGAGATGAAGGACAAAATAAAAGTTTACTTTCATTGTATGGAAAAAATATGCCTGGAAAGTGAATGGGGACTGAGGTTGTCAGTCCCTAACATTACACCTTTCCCAACATGAGGGTGAGTGAATTTTGACAGTTTAATTTGTGTTTATTCAATGCATGTTTCTTACTGAAAATTGTGGTGGTGGTCTGGTTTCACAATGTTTACTTTTCAAATGGGTGCTTAAAACGTGTTTGTTAATATGTGGCTTTGTGTAAAGTTTGTGTTTATACATTGTGTGAGTATGTGTAGAATTGTTCTGGGAAGCCATGGAAGAAGCAGCTTTAAAGCAGACACGTGTGCCAGATCAGGGACACTTGAGCAGAACTGACACTGGGTTATTTCGGACACCCATCTTCACTGGAGCTACCGTTCCTCCCGGCAGCCGCCATAGACAATCTGTTCACTCACTGGCAGCGTGCCAAACACTGTGCCGTCCATCTGTGACAGGGACTGGAGCTCTCGACGCAGACCAGAGCTTGGCTCGTTCCTCTCCGTCTGCAATTTGTCACTTTTCTGTTAGGGCGAGTGTTATCGAACTAAACATTTCTAATGCACTTTCCCCGTTCACAATATTTTGCTTGCAGGTTATGCTACTGTAACGAGATAAAGGTAATTCTCTTGAGTGGTATGGAAGCAAGGCTCTCCATTTTGTTGCATGCTTGTTAAGAAGTGTAGCTATTTTTGTACAATAAGTTTTTAACGCATCTAAGTTAACAATATGTTGTTTGCAGATTATGCTACTTTATTGTTGTTTTATTGGGTGTTACTGTATGGAAATATGACTCTCAGTCATCTCAGTTTTCAAACACCATGTTTCTAACTCTGCGTTTATCTATCTGTATTTCACTTGCAGCTTATTTGACTGTAACAAGAATAAAGGTTGTTCTCTTGGGTTGCATGGAAACCTTTTGACCTGAGTTTAAGCATTAAAGACAGGCTCTCCAGAGTGTATTTAGTCATTAAGGAGCCACTCAGTGATGGCAGCCAGTCGGTTGAGGGTGCAGTCATTGCCTGGAGCTACGCCTCGGTTCCCTGTACTGAAAGCCATTAGCAAACTGCGGCCTTTGCCACAATAATGCATGCAAACACACACACACACACACACACACACACACACACACACACACACACACACACACACACAGAAAGGGTGGAAGTGCCCTGATGTTAGGTCATTCACCACTAACTTCTGCTTCTCCTGCCTGCCAGATGTGACTCAAACCATTTTTAAGGTCTCTCGGAGGGGAAGGGAGAAAGAGAGAGAGAGTTTTGTGTATCTGCACAGTAATTGGGAAGGGGAAGGCTTAGGCTAGTTGTTTTTTAAATCTGGTTCTACTTAGTAAATCTCTATCCAGAACTGTGTTTCATAAATTATCGACATATTTTTCTGCGCAGTGGACTTAACTCACTCTAATTTTGAACACATGGCTTCTGTCATGTGATATTTTCAAAACACTGCAGACAGAGGTCCCAGCAGAAATAAACTGTCATCTTGCCGCCAGGTCTGTCTTTTTCTCGAACCCTCCTCCCCCCCTCATCGTTGCCTGTCAGTTATTCCTTCATCACGTAGCTGTGTTTTCAGTTAGAGAGAGCAATATATTATTAGCTCACATTTTTGAGTGTAGTAAAACAGCGTTATGTTAATGTTGAAACATGAGCCTCTTTATTATCTGCTGAAAATTGATTTGGCATCCAACGCCATGGGCTCGACTCGTCCTAGCATCAGAGACTTCACCAAGCGATTGTTGCCAAGCGTGGAGAGATGTCTATTCATAACTGCGACAGCCAGTGAGAATAAGTGGCTGAAATGAATAAAGTGAATAAATTGATAAAGGCCTGCAATTTGCAGGTTTGAGTGGTGCTAAGGGCAATGAGCAGAGAGCAGAAGTAATTGCAGTCTGCTTGAGTTGGAGGAGAGGACAGGAGCTGTATATGGATATGGTTGAAGTATCTAATGTATGTTCTTTCTGTTCACTCGGGTTTATTGTTGCTTCTCGTAATGGTAGAATAACTTGACATTTGAATTCAAATGATTCTCAGTAGAGGTCGACCGATAGTGGATTTTACCGATAACGATAACTAGGTTGGGCCGTACTTGCCGATAACCGATTAATCAACCAATAGTTTAATAATTTAAACATTAAATTATGATATGTCAAATGTGTGTTTCTTTAGCTATAACACTTTGCAAGTCCAATTTGTTAACAAGGATTTATTAGCTAGCTTACATGAACTATGTGCATTATGCAATATACATTTTTACAGCATGTATTAATATTTGAGCAATACAATTGCACCTTGATCATTCATGTTAGTTCATAGTGTATTACTATTAACAAATAAAAACCTTAATTTAAAAATGTATTAGTACATGTTAATAACAAACAAACAATGAACAGCAGTTATTAACCTTAGTTAATGTATATGGAATTTTATTGTAAGTGTCATCATTTCATATAAATCCAAACAGTCATGCTTAAAAATGGCCAACTTTAAATATCTACAACGCCAGAGCATTGAAATTTTAGGTTCTCAGTGCCAAAGGTTTTAAATATTAGGCCTACATGTATAGTCTCACACTTTTGCTTCTATTTTATAACACTTGATGATTATCTAATCAAAGTAACAAAATATGTATTAAAGTGATGATGAAAAAAGATCCGAAATCGAATGCTTTTCTGATTTTGTTTATGTTTCTGTTGACTGTATGAACATATCAGTTTGCTATCTTACGTCTCTAGCTTTAAATATGCAACTTCACTGCATAATGAATGCATAAAAGGGACCAGCTGGATATAAACTAATGCAAACATATGGTAACGATTGTGACATTAAACATTCGCTGTCTGTGCTTTAAACGCGCATCTGATGTCAGCGCTCTCCGCCGTGTGCTCTCAGTGCAGAGCGCGGCATCACGTGTCGAAATAAACAACACGAGGCATCAGTGATAGTTTTTATTACACCTCTAGAGGCCGCTCTTGTATTGCATGATGCCAGCAGACCCTTCTCAGCTCTCTCGTACTGTGTAATGAATGACAGCGCGCACTTCTCAGCCGCTCCAGCAATGGACGCAAACAGGAAAAACTATAGGTATGGATTTTTGCCGATAACGATAGTTCCACCAATCAACTATTGGTGCCGATTAATCGGCAAAACCGATGAATCGGTCAACCTCTAATTCTCATTTTTCTCATGAGTACGTTGTGACGTGGGATCTTTCAAAGGTTTTCAATTTTGACTTTTGTGTAAATAGTGCTTGACCGATATGGGCTTTTATTTTATTTTTTCTGAGAGAACAGGGTGGCAAGTGACTGATATACTGTATATACAATTTAATGATGGCAAGTGAAATTGCTACACAAAATTGCTAAACTGAAATATCTCAAACTGTGCTCAGATCTGCCAAGATACTTGATCTGTCTGTGATGAAAAGTCAGAGATTTTAAAATTAATTTGATTTGCCATCACATTTTTCCAAGAACCAAGTGTCTGAGCTATCCTATGCATTCATTGTATTGCTTTGTAATCTTACTGTATGTCAACAACTGTGTCATTTGTGCCTATTTTATTTATCTTAAGAAACATTAGGAGAAACCTCTGCTTGAAAATTGAAATATATAGGAGCCAAATGGCTGTTTTTAGTTGCCAAATGACAGAGATTATACATTTAGAGGGATTTTCCTAAGCTAGATAGAAAGTCGAAGAATAATAAAAGACAGCTGATAACAGATTAATTTGCCAATGGTTTTAAAAAATCTATGTTTGTGACCTGCTCCATCATTTTGAGTCACTTTGTCCCAGAAACACATTTTGTGTTTTATGCACTAAAGTGAAAAGGAAAGCATTTCAATTATAAATCTCATAAGCGGTTTGGAGTAGAAACATAATAATTATATCGCTAGAAAGCTTAGACCTTCCTTCTGACTAAAGAGAACAAAACCCAAAATGTGTTTCTGGGCCAAAGTGACCCAAAATGATTCACCTATATTATATACATATAAATATATACACATAAGCATACTCTCACCGGCCACTTTATTAGGTACACCTGTACACCTAATTATTTATGTGATTATCTAATCAGCCAATTGTTAACTACAATAATCATACAGATATGGGTCAGGAGCTTCAGTTAATGTTCACATCAACAATTAGGATGGGGAAAAATTTTTATCTTAGTCATTTCGACTATTGTTGGTGCCAGATGGGCTGGTTTGAATATTTCTGTAACTGCTGATCTCCTGGGATATCTAAATATAATGGCTCATGCTGTATTTGTTGCAGCAAGCTCATCTCAACAGAAAAGGTGACGTGCAGTGCGCACTCAAAAGAAGTAATTGAAGATCTCACAAGATATCTTACGAAACCGCATATGAACGCACATAAAGTGTTCCTGATTCTCTCCAATGAATACTAGATTTTAAATTATTGTCGAGTTTATTTATTTTTTGTTGCATCTGTGACCATTTTAGTTGCAGTCTGGGGCTCTGTGATGCACTGATCAGGAAATTGTAGATCGATACAGATTATCGATATTTTAACACTGTTAAATTAGCAAATGCTAAATATTAGAAATATTTTCCACCCTTGAAGGGCACTGCAGTAAGTGCACGCCAATCGAAGGGTCATTCGAAATAAAAAAAATTCAGGAAGGGCCCTTCCACAAGACTGTTAGCGAAGAGCGCATTCATTCACAGTAATTCCATGCTCTCTTCAGAGTGCTCACATTAAGAGCTCTGTCTTTCAGATTGAGTAGGGCATAGGGATGATAACTTCGATTGGAATTTGCCCAAAGTGAATTTGTGCATCCGTCAATTAAAATCAAGGCACGATCACTGTTCACAGATTTAAGACGAAGATCAGCCGATTACGATCGGTGGTCAATCGATTGGTGCATCCCTAGTTAATGGCTTCTTTTTCTGGTCATGTGACATTCTATTTATGTGCTATTGTTTTCACCAAACAAACTTTTATTCAATGACAAAGTGCTTCTTGTAAACCTTGTGCAAATCTCATGAGGATATGTGACTTTAACCTACACGCTGCTAATGAGGGACAGTGAAAAAAAACACAGACGTGTTGGTGAATAGCCAGTTAAAGCCATGTGTCTAGGTGCTGAGCCATATTGCATCTTTCTCTATTCCTCTCTCTCTCTTTCTCCCCACTTTTCAGCTGGCATCTGCTCATGCCAGGAAGCTGAGTGAGTCATTGACTTGAGAGTTGGAAGAGCTTCATACTAGCGCTTGAGAGCTCTAATCTCAGTATAATAGGCCTTTTATTGAAAAATGCTGTAATTCTGCCTCTCTAGATAAGAAGTTGGTAAATAATTATTTACTGTTTGTTCAAAAGATGCTGGAAATTGCAGTTATGCTTGTAGTGTAATTGCAAAACCTTCTTTGTTCCCATTTCAATTATGATCATCTGTTTGTAGATGAGGCAGGAGTGGAGATTACAAGTGCTTTTTTTAAATTTTCATTTTTTGTGAGATCGCATATGAGGTCTTACTCTTTCACAGCATTTAATTTTTTCTTTTCCTTTTTTAAGCCTGGCAATAAGACAGCACAAATCTGTGCAATTTCAACGGCTGCATAAGTGCAGCAGTGAATCACTTTTATTGTTTCTCCTCACTTGTTTTCTTCCTCTGTTCTTCATGCTGACAGGGCCTTATTTCAACAGATGGTTAAAACAGACATTAAGATAAATCCATTTTGAAGGTGAAGAGGAATAAAGAGTCTTCGCCCTTAAACACTGCATCTGTTTTATTGGTCAGTCTTCTTTCTTGACGCAAGACCATATTTTGAAATTGATCAGCAGATGGCTCCCAGTCCACCGTATTTACTGCTGAAAAGTTTTGTATGCCTTCACTGGGAACACATTATACCACATTATTTGCAAACTGTAAAAGTAACAGTATCCATTAGACCAACACAACTGTTATCAAAGTGGGTAGCTATAGTGTGAAATGACTTTCTTTTAAAGGTTACCACTGCTGGTAACCAGAGTTGTGGTCTCATTTCTGGTCTTGATCTGGGTCTGTGTCTCTGGATTAGATCTTTGTATGCATCTGCGCCTTGAATGGTCTAGTCTTAGTAAGAATCTGGGTTTTGAGGGTCCTTGTTTTGGTCTGTATATGGGTTCTAGGAAGTCTAGTATTGGTCTGAATCTTAAAGGGGCTGGTATTGATGGCCTTATGCCAATGGGGCCTTATTTGAGATGTTTTAACAAGAGACAATGCAAAAAGTATTTTTGTCTTGTTTTCCAGTAAAAATATCTAAATATCCTTAAAACAAGATAAATATACTTAACAAGCAACTTGATTTAAGTCTTATTTTTAAATGAATCTGTCCATTTTTGTGATGATTATGCTTAAAACATGTGATAAGACAAATAAACTTGTTTTTTCTTTGAATTAAGTTTATTTTTCTTACCCCATTAGCAAATTGGGTCTTGTTTTCTTGTTGAGTAGCCTGAGAGGTCTTGAAGAGTCTTGTCTTTGTCTGGATCTGGCTCTTAGGGGGTCTGGTATTGGTTTGGATCTTGGAGAGTCTAATATTGACTATAACACAACACTGTTGGTAACCTAAAATGTCATTTATGGGAACCTTCAAGAGGGGGAATAATGGTGAGGAATGAGCTGACTGAAAAGAACAATCTCTTTAAATATCAGATTGCACAGGTTGCTGTGCACAGCAGCGGTTGGTGGGTGGGTGGTTTGGTAACTCTTGAGTAAGCACAGACTGATGCCGGTCCCTTCAGCATGCGCATCATTTGATGGAATGGAATGGAACGTTGGCACACCACCTGATACCAGCCAAGTGTGGCACGGAAAACAACTGTGCCTGGGGAGAGACCTTGAAAACTGAGGGCTGGGGGAGAGTGAGTGAGGGAGAGAATGAGACGGAGAGTAAAATAGCAGTCCAAAGGGACAGGCTGTGTTGCAGGGAGAATGAGCAGAATAAGTGCCGGAAATGAGGTCCAGGAGGGTGGGGCATTCATATATCTTTCGTGACAAGCAAGCAGGGTTTGATGGGCCACGCTCTGTGCACCTTTCCATCTGGTGGAGATGATTGCATGGTACATCGGCGCACACAAGTTCATAATGTATTCATGCTGATGCAACGCTCTCTCCCCCTCTTCCCCCTGTTCACCCTCAGCCTCGGATACCTGCGACGCCATCTGAATTCCAATTATCCAAAGAGTCAATGTTGTCTCTTACTCGCCACATTACTACGGGCCGTTCACACTTAACACGTTTGTGTGTGTGTGTGTGTGTGTGTGTGTATGCATGCGTGCATGCGTGCCTGTCTGTGTGTGTCCGTCTGTGCTGTTTTCCTTTGTTTTTCGATGTAAACGTGCTGGATGGATGTCTTTGACAATTGTGCCGCATGTCACTGTTTATTCTGCACCTCGCGTAGAACAAAAAATTTTCAAAATGCGTCTTAAGACGCCTGCATTCTGTTCCATTCATTGTGCTGCATTTAGCTTTTCTTAGCTTAATATTGTATTTGGTGTGAATGGCCACCGTCGCCATCACTTTTCACACTGCAGTGAGATGGCTTCACGTGAAAGTTGCACTCTTATCTTGCTTCCATCACCTCATAACCCTCAGTCTGATAAGTGAATGAAGAGTCTTGGCCGCCTCTGGGGGGGAGCAGGCTAAAAGCAGCTGTCTTTTCAGCATTAGCATGTAGCTGATTGGCACATCATGCGTCACATTAGTGGGCACAGCTTTTCTCTAAAGAGCAGAGTGTCTACTTCACTCCAAGGCACATTCCTATTTGTTTGTGAATTGACACTAGCATGAGTTCCATGCTTGTCCAGGTGGACTATTGTGCTGATTAATGCTGGTTTGGTTCTGGTCTAGCCAGTGAAACAACAAAATGTAGCTGGTAAAGCTGGTTGACCATGGTCTTTCTGGTGGACTGCATCTTTAAAAACAAGAGAAATATACTTGAGAAACAAAATTACATAAGATATTAAAGGAATAGCAAGGCATAATGACTCACTAACTGTTCACTTTCACAGCATACCAGCATCCCAAGTTGGGACCAGCATCCAAAATACAACATATGCCATGTTGGTCTTTTCAGCAAGCTAAAAATCCTGCAATCAAATAACTGTGTGGATTTCTGCATTACCACAGGCATTACAGAAATAGTCTGAAATCGTTGGGTCTGATATGAAGCTGAATTATCACAGCAGATTAGATTTCACAAAGCTTCTCCAAAACTAACTCAACTAGAAACTCTATCTGCTGTGTAGGAGGATGAATCGAGTTTCAGTTTTATCGTCTCAAAATGACACAAAGGCAAAGCTGCACTGGAGAGATCCTGATATTAAATTATTAATGCATTTGTATGTGGGGAAAGTTTCTTCAGAAACATCCTACAGGGATTGTAATTCGCAACAAGAAAATGAAATATATTATTTCTGACCTTCTTTTTCTCATGTGCAGCTTGTGTACAAACAGATGCCTATTTTCACCACCCAAGAATGAGCTGAACATTACCGCCTGTGCAGTGAGTGATGTAAGGGATATGTAAGCCAAGCAAACAATGCATACAGAATTGCTAATATTAAATTAACCACACACAATACACAATACACAATATTTATGCACAATATTTATTCAAAATTAAAAATAAGAAGAGGAAGAGGAATTAAAAAATGTTCAAACCATTATATTGTTGTAATATGTCAGAAATATATTAAACATGAAAAAAAAATCATATTTTATCTATCTGGAATTGATTGGTTTGTGAAAAGTGCCCATGCTGTAAATATAATTCAACAGAAGTGCTACTTGGAGGATCAATATGTAGCTGACCTCCGAGCTGCTCTTTGATTCACCTTACCAGTGGTGAACATAAAAATATTATGTTAACAGCATACATGACTAACAGTTTTGATTCTAGAGGCTAACTAACTTGACCATAAATGTGAGGGTGTGATTCATTACTACACAAGTTCCGCTTCTTCTGGTTTGGTGGTCTCATTAAAAATAGTATGAAAGTTTAAAATTCCTCCTTGACTTCTACTGTGTCTTGGTATGCATATTTCCAACATAAGGAAAACAAATATAAGGAAAGCGTCTCGGGTTACTTGAGTGTAACCCTTGTTCCCTGAAAAAAGCGGAATGAGATGCTGCGCTGAGAAAAGCACTTTGGGAACATCTTTAGGTGTGACCAGCTGTGAATATGTGTGCAACACGTCAATGAACATTGACCGAAATTTATAGCCTCTGCCGGTGTAATCATTGGACGCACCTGGGGCAGGGCTATAAATAGATGCGTCATAGGAGCATCCTCAGGTATTTTGTCTGAAGATCAGTCCTGGGGCATCCCAGTGCGGCAGTGAAGTGCAGCATCTCGTTCTGCTTTTTTCAGGGAACAAGGGTTACACTCAAGTAACCCGAGACGTTCCCTTTACAAAAAGCTTTACTTATGATGCTGCGCTGAGAAAAGCACTGTGGCTGTCCGGACCCCCTACGATTGTGTAGTGTGCTCACAAGAGCGTGAGAGGTCTCAGACATGAACTTGAGATGTCGAGAAGTTTGGGTCCCCAATTCTCTTTAGAGAGATAATCGCCATAAGAAAGACCATCTTGAGAGCCAGAAGTTTGTCAGATGCTGACTCTAGAGGTTCAAAAGGGGGACCAGACTCTCAACCAGACTCCTCAACCAGACTCTCAAGGACTATTGCTAAGTCCCATGGAGGGGTCTTGGTCCTAGCAAGAGGCCTAAGTCGCCTAGCTCCATGAATGAAGCGAGGGAGTAGAAGATGTCTCCCCAACGGCACCCCGTCCACCAAGGCATGGCGAGCCGAAATGGCGGCCACATAGACCCTGAGAGTGGCGGGGCATGTGCCTGCTGACAGTTCTTCCTGCAGAAAATCCAGAACTGAAGCAATCTGGCAGTTAACTTGATCTGCATTATGTGTACTGCACCATCTTTCAAAGACACATTATTTATTGGCGTAACTTCTAGTAGAGGGGAAACGCATACAGGCACATTCTGGGCCATGTATGCGCCATCGCATCCAGCCCCAGGGGGGGCTGGGTGACTCAGGGAGAAGTAGAGGAGACATTGCACTTTTTATAGAGGCGAAGAGGTCCTCTTCTGCCCTGTAAAATCTCACCCAGATTTGTTCCAAGTGGAGGGAGCCCTAGCACTTAAAATGGTCTCGATAACCTCAGGAGAAAGCCCTGTGTACCTCAGTTGGTACCCCTCAGGGGCCAAACATGAAAGGTTCCACAATTCGGGCCGGGATGAAATATTGTCCCCTGTACCTGAGAAAGAAGGTCCTTCCTGTCCGGAATTGCCCAAAACCCTTGCTGGCAAACTCTGGCCAAGACTCCCGGGAGCAGAGAAACCGGGGGAAACGCATACAGGCGCATTCTGGGCCATGTATGCGCCATCGCGTCCAGACCTAAGGGGGGCTGGTTGACTCAGAGAGAAGTAGAGGGGACATTGCGCTGTCTAAGAAGAGGCGAAGAGGTCCACTTCCATCCTGTAAAATCTCACCCAGATTTGTTCTACTACCATGGGGTGGAGTTTCCACTCCCCCGTAGGTATTTTCTGTCTGGACAGTAAATCTGCTCCCACATACGGGCATCCAGGGATATAAACTGCCCTGAGTGACAGGAGCTTGCCCTGGGCCCCAAGGAGAATCTGACGTGCCAGAGATTCAGCTGACGTGAACGTGGACCTCCTTGATGCTTTATGTAAGAGGCTACAGCTGTATTGCCCACACGCACCAAGACATGGCAACCTCTGGAGGAAGTATTTCAGGGCCAGAAATACAGCCATCAAGTTGAGACAATGTGACAATCGAGCTGACGACCCTCCCATTCCGCTTAAGCTGGACGACCACTTAAGACCACTACCCAGCCCGTCAGGAAGGCGTCTGTCGTTAGAAGCCTGCAACGACAAGACGCACCTAGAGTGGGACCCAATGTAAGAAACCGGGTTCTGAACCACATAGAAAGGGAATGAAGCTTGCGGCGCGTAACCCTTATTTGCCTTAGGGGACCGGCCCTTGGATGAAATCCCCTGGCTTTTAGCCACAGCTGGAACGGTCTCATGTGCAGAAGATCCAAAGGGATCACCGCGGATGCAGATGCCATGAGACCTAGTATTCTTTGATACTGACGAGCAGTGCAACCTTGACCTAGCCTGACTTTGCTCAGGGTGTTCTGAATGGAAATGATTTGAGAGGGAGACAATTGTGCCCGCATCATGATTGAATTCCATATAACCCCAGATAAGTAATTCCCTGGGTGGGAGAGAGAACGCTCATTTGACATTGAGTCTTAGACCCGGAGTAACCAGATGAGCTAAGACAATATCCCTGTGCTGAACTGCCAGTTCTTGGAACTGTGCTAGTATCAGCCAGTCGTCTATGTAATTCAGAATGCGGATGCCCCGGAGTCGCAAAGGAGCCAGTGCTGCATCCATGCATTTCGTGAATTTGTGGGTTAATAGGGCTAGGCTGAATGGAAGAACCCGATACTGGAAGGCTTCACCCCTGAAAGCGAACCTCAGGAACTTCCTGTGCTGTGGCGGAATTTCTATATGAAGATATGCGTCCATGAGATCGATCGTGACCAGCCAAACGTGATGTTGAGCTTGTGACACGATCGTCTTGATAGTTAGCATCTTGGACTTGAACACCCTGACTTGGCAGTTCAAGCCTTGAAGATCTAAGGTCGGACGCAACCCCCGACCCTTCTTGGGAACCAGGAAGTATTATCTGTCATAACCTGACTCTTTCTCTGGAAGGGGAACACATTCCATGGCCCCTTAGACCGAGAGATTTTGCAGTTCTTTCCACAGTAGACATGCCTGCTCCGGTTTACGGTAGTGGGGACCACGCCGTTGAAACACGGAGAGCAGCGAGCAAATTGAATTCTCTAGCCCTTTTCTACTGTTCTTAGGACCCACATAAAAATATCTGCCAGAAGTTTCCACGCTGCCAGGTTCTCTGAGATGGGTATTAATTTTAAAACTTCCTTTTGAGGGGGTGTCGAGTGTTCCGTGTCCTGGATTTAATGCAGGAAGCAGCGAAACACCCAAATTTTGATGGAAGCCTCTACCTCCAGCAACACTGGAGGCAGCGGGAATGGAGAGGTTTCGTGAGGGTACCGGGAGGGGTGAAGCGGATGGTGCGCGTGCCCCGTCCCGATGGGAGCTACCCCCCACAAGATTAAGTGCAAGACCGTCAGGGTTTCTTCCTCTTAGAAATTAGTGTCCTGAGGTCTTGCTTTGGGGGCTGCTGAGGGTGACGAGACTGTCCCCAATCTTTGCGTGGGGGAGCACGACTCGCCACGCTTTGCTTCTGAGCCTCCCTTCTAGGAGGACTGAGGCAGGTCTGGGTGGCCAACGGGACCGCCTCCTGAGTTCGGCAAGGAAAAAATTGCCCAAAGGCTTCCTCGTAGCTTTTCGCTTCTTGGAACCTGGAGATGACTGTTCATTGTGTCCCCAAATAGGCCAGTAGGCGAAATCGGGGCATCAAGGAGGAAAGCTTTATCCCTGTCCTTGATGCCCGATAGGTTGAGCTAAAGGTGTCGTTCTGTGCTGACCAAGGCAGACATAGACCGGCCAATGGCATGGGCTGTCTGCTTGGTTGCACAGAGAGATAGATCTGTGGCTCGACGAAGCTCCGAAAAATCTTATTTATCGAGCCCGGTACCCGCACTCAGGTCCTTCAGCAGGTCAGCCTGGTATGCCTGTAACACTTCCATCGTGTGCAGAGTAGCACCAGCCTGACCCGCTGCTTGATAAGCCTTCCCCACTAAGATGTAGGTAGTTCTGCAAGGGTTTGTGGGGAGAGAGGGTTTTTTAAGTGACGATGCCGAACCCGGCAAGAGATAACCCGCAAGTGTCTCTTCGACCGGCGGCATCATCGAATACCCCTGTGTCTCAGCACCCATGATAGTCGAATATATCCACATCGAGGGTACGTGGACATGGGAAGTATAAGGCTTCCTCCTTGAGTGAGAGAGCTCGTCATGGAGGTCATTAAAAAGGGAAGGGACTCATGAGGCGTTCCCTTTCCCCGGCCACCAGACAGAAATATATCCTCCAACTTGGAGCGTTTGGGAGTCTCTTGTTGGCGTGGCTAGTCTAACTGAAGCCTGGCCACCGCACGAGTAACCACGTCGAGTAATTCCTCCGCTGATGTATTATCATGGACGGAATGCTCATAGGTGGGTAGAGATTCAAGGTCCCCCTCATGAACCGAAGAGGCGCTGGAGCGCGCTTCGAGATCACGGGAAGGACCAGCTGGGTCTGGGGAGAGAGAGAGAGCAAGCGAAAGGGACGAACCCGTCTCTCGCTCCTCAGCCAGATCCATGCGAGAGACCCACGAATGAAGTGTGGGCGCTGACTCCCGGAAGTAAGCGAGGCAAGCACAAAGCATTTTGCCCGAAAGCAGATCGCAATGCTCGCACCCGCCCCAACGTGAGAACAACATGCTCTTCCCCCAAACAAACGAAGCAAAACTGATGCGTGTCCCTCTCGGCCATAGAGCAGAGACAGGGGAACACACATCGTTTGCCCTGACTTTCTGTCATTATTTATTTATTTATTTATTTATTTATTTATTTATTTCCCCTTTTTTTATTTTTTTTTTTTGAAAGCAAGAAAGAGAAAAGAGAAAAGGTCTTCTGTGCACTGCCTAACCAATTCTAACTCCTAACAGAGGAAAGTAAGTTCTGACAGGCTCGTGAAAGCACACACACACACAGAGTAATCTGAAGACAAAACATCTGACGATGCTCCTGTGACGCATCTATTTATAGCCCTGCCCCAGGTGCATCCAATGATTACACCGGCAGAGGCTATAAATTTCGGTCAATATTCATTGACGTGTTGCACACATATTCACAGCTGGTCACACCTAAAGATGTTCCCAAAGCGCTCAGCGCAGCATCATATGTGAAGCTTTTTGTAAAGGGAACAAGTAGGAGTGCCAGTCACATACTGAAAAGATATTCACTGCCACTGTCAGGTCATGAAAAATGACCAGGCGTGGAGTGAAGATGAGCGAGTCTGTGCTTTCTAATGCTCAGTTTGACATGCCATTTAATGGCGATCCATATTTCTTGAGAGCTCTTTTGAAAAGCAATAAAAGACCTTGCCCAACAGGAAAATGGAAAGCACTTCATCGTCCTTCCTGGGAGCCACATTAAATCTCTTGCTGCATCAATATCCGTGGTGACCCGCCTAATATTCATCTGTGCTGCTCCTCCACCAATTTCCCGTACTGAAAGGCAAGGTAACCGAAATGCACTCTGTGCATTAACTGCGCCGATTAAATTTACGAATTCAGGGCAGGATGGATGTGCACTCTAGTATGTTTTTTGAGCCTGTTTAAAATATTCTAAATTACACCTTTTTCTGCAAGAGTGAACTCATTTGAATTGAGTTATGCATTGCTTTCTTTCCACAACATATTCACGCAGTCTACCACTTTTAGGTGGGTTTAATGCCCTGGTGTGGTGTCATTTATTGGTTATCCTTTAGACTTGCCTGATAGAAAATAAAATACATAAAAGTTTGACTGAGCATCCTCACTCTACTCCCCATGTCTGTAATACCTAGTTGTTATTCAGACACTCACTTGTAGTCTATGAAGTGAAATTACAATATAAAGTGTAGAGAACAATTTGATCTATTCTTTCTTTGCATTGCTTGTTTTTTTTTACAGCCGTTAATTTAATTTTGTATGGAATTCATGTTTCCTGCTATTATAAAAGTGAGATGTATTATGGTGATTAGTTTTTCACTCTAACACAGGATGACATGCTCTGTGGAAATGCAATGGTTTTAATTTGTCTGATGTGTAATATTACAGCTGAATGCAGTGAGGGAAATATCAAACATAATGGATATGTCATGCCTGCCCATCTGTGCTGAAAGATCCTAATGGAGGACTTGAACTATTTTATTAATTTCAGTCTCTTGCTGTAGCTCTTGTGAATTATAGTGCCTGGACTTGTCACATTGTTAACATTTCAAAGGTAATAACTGGCCCCATACTGAGATTTTAATACTGAATCAAAGTCCCTTACACCAGCTTGAGAATCTTTGATAAAAAATAAAATAAGCAGAAAACAGAGTTGACTTGTTGCTATATTTTCCACTGAAATAATTTTATCTCACATTGAAATTGCCAGCATTGTTTTGTTTTTATTTTTCGGTCTGGTCCAGCTTCCATTATCTCACCATTCTTTATTTAAAGGCCTTTTTTGACAATGAAGATATAGAATGGTTGATCAGTAAAGGTGTAAGATTAAAGACTCCCACTGATTATTCTGTCATTTATTCATCTGATAAAATAGCTTGCTCGAGTAGGGCTGGATGGCTCTGTGGCTTTGTACTGCAGAAGTTTTTAGTCTGAGCGCTGGCTGCCCATTTTAAGTCTGTTATCAATTGGGGAGAGGATTGAGAGTGCATGGCGAGCGTGTATGGCTCAGATTAAGCCTGCACAGACACATACTGTATGTTTATGATCTTTTACTTACACACTCGCAACCACAGAGGTACCTAGGGAATGGGTGCCATACAGAGCTGAAATTTCCACCCTATTTTATCTCGTCTGCTTCCCTGTCATACACTGGTTGTCAAAGGGGAACCACCTTTCTTCTAGAAATATTTTGTGGGTATCCCCCAGGGCTCTGTACGGGGACCTCTGTCAAACTGAGATCTTCTTTAGTGTAAGACCACCACTGAACATACACGTCAGAGAACATGAATTAGAGGTGTTTGCTTTGGCTAACATTACCTTTACTATTGCTCATATCTGAAAAAATCCTTTGTATTGAACTTTGACAAGTAACTTGCCCTACACCATTTGTGCTGCAGACATGAATGATACCTCAAATCATGCTTGATGAGAGTTGTGCTATTCTAAGCAATCACACTTATTATTTATAACCTGTCAGATTTTAAAACAAGTGATCTATTGGAGAAATAACACTCACCACCCATTTTTTTGTTCTTATTGGTATTTCTCCATTCAGAAAACGTTTTTCCTTTTACTACAGGTTTAGGAATATTTAGAATGTAGATATTTCATAACGAGTTGATTATTTATAGATGTTATACTGTTATAAAATATACTAGAAGTCTTTGGTTAAAGAATCTAGAAAAGTAAGTAAAGCTTTAGTTGGACAGTATAGCACCTTTTAAAACTGTTAACAAAGTGTTTTTCAGAAAACATAAAAACATAAATGTCATATACTTAGAATAAATTAAACATTAAAACAAGATAATTGATAAAAATCAAGTTAAAAGAAAGAACAGAAGAAAAGTTAAAAGAAATAAAATGCATAAAACACATATAATAGTAATTAAAAGGAGATAAAGCAATTAAATATGTAATATGCGGTTTTAAATTATCTGGGTTTTAACCCAGTTATTAATGCTATCGACCTTGCATCTGATTACTAATCTCCTGATCATCATCTCTGTTCTAGCCTGTTGTTGAATATGTTAAGGTCTGTACGAGGTAACTTATCTGTGATACTTTCTTCAAATTTAGTCTAGTGTGGTGATGTGCCCACATCTTGCTAATTGCTTAAGAAAAGGATCAGGGTTGACTCAGAGGTCAAGAGCAGGGTCAAAGAGATGACTATGAGTGGTGAGTGGTAGTGGTGGCGTAGTGGGCTAAAGCACATAACTTGTAATCGGAAGGTTGCTGGTTCGATCCCACAGCCACCACCATTGTGTCCTTTAGCAAGGCACTTAACTTCAGGTTGCTCTGTGGGGATTGTCCCTGTAATAAGTGCACTGTAAGTTCCTTTGGATAAAAGTGTCTGCCAAATGCATAAATGTAAATGTAAATATGACAGCACACAACATGACATCTAGGTAGATAGGGTTTGCTTCAGAAGGTCATGACTAAGACAGGGGTCAGGGTCACATTGTCCTTTAGCTGCTTTCATGGAGATCTTTTAAAATCCCTGCTAATCTAACAGACTTACAATAGCACAATTACCCTAGTACACTTTTGATGTCTGATACAACATTGTACTTTACCATACGCATCCCCAATTTCTCTGTTTCTTACACACAGATAGACATGTACACATGGTACCAGCTGTGGGAACATTGTGTCGGGGGAACAGCCGCCCTGTGTCTGGGATGTGTATCCTGACTTTCCTGATTACAGCTGTCCTGGGTGTCCCTTGACTATGATAGCAGTAGGGGCTCCTGGCTTACCCCATCCGTTCACTTCTTTAAAAAAAGCAAAAATCCAGGTTACAGTAAGTTACTTAGAATGGAAGAGAATGGGGCCAGTTTTTGGAGAGTTTAAAGGCAGAAATGTGAAGCTTATAATTTTATATAAGCACTTAATGTACATTCATTCTTCTGTTAAAACTTGTGTATTATTTTATCTGTAAAGTTGTTTAAATTATACTGTACAGCGTTATGTCGTCATGGCAACAAAGTTGTAAAATTGAATATAACTTTACACAGAAAAGTTTTGTAAGCAATTTTAGCGCACTTACATCATTTTAACGCATATTGTTTATACCTTGTATCTATACTTTTGAAATAGTGAGCATTTGAATTTTTACTTTGTTTAAACGTATTACGTTTATTTTAACGCCCCATTCACTTCCATTGTAAGTGCCTCTTGTAACCCAGATTTTAGCTTCTTTTTTTTAAGAAAAGGTGGGACAAGTGGAAATATATATTTTTTGGTAATCAATATTATGCCACAAATGCTGTCAATTGAGCTTAGCTTGTATTGAACACGGAATATTCCTTTACGATTTTCAAATGCAAAAAACTTTGATAAAGGGAACTGAGCCATATCAAGGCACCAGAATATTACAGAAACTTGGGAGATTGCTCTTTGCTCTTTTGACTTGTGCTACTTAGCAACCATGTAGCAACCACCCAAAACACTCTTGCAATTGCATAGCATCGAGCTGAAAACGAAACAGAATTGCAACACCCTGGCACCCACCTATAACACCCTAGCATCTTTTTGCACAGGCAAGGACTCACATTTTCCTACATACATAGTGGAAGAAGCTAGCTATCTCTACAGTGTTACTCTATATTAGAAAGTTCAGCTGGTGTCTTTGAGTATCAGGGAAAAGGTGATGACAGCTGGAATTTGACCACTGTTATGATCAAAAACCTCTCTCAAGGCATATATAGTGTATGTTGGTATGTGAGTTTAAATGTTACAGGAGCTCATGTGCTGTAGAAAAGGCAGCTGTTGGGATATCACTGAGGTCTCACAAGAACTGTTCTACTTTTTCACCTACAGATCGCACTGAGAAGCGCTCCACCATGCCCGACTCACCTGCTGATGTGAAAACACAGTCCAGGTTAACTCCGCCCGCCATGCCTCCTCCCCCCACCACACAGGGAGCTCCCCGGACCAGCTCCTTCACCCCCACCGCATGTAAGTACACATAAAACTTAGGCCTACACTTTAAAAAAAACACTACAAAAGAAGAATATGAATATTAAAGGGATTGTTTACCCAAAAATAATAATTCTGTCATCACTCACTCACCCTGTACTGTATAGCTGACTTTCTGATGTGAAAGTGAATAGTTGCTGACACTAATATTCTACCTAACAACTAATTTTGTGTTCCACGAAATAAAGAAAGTTTATTTACAATGGAAGTAAATGGGGCGATCCGTAAACATTAAAATACTCACTGTTTTAAACATAAACCACAAGACGTAAACAATATGTGTGTTAACATGATTTTAGTGTGATAAAATAACTTAACCTTTTTTATGTAAATTTCTATCAAATGTTACAATTTTGCTGCCATGATGATGTAACACTGTAAACCCTAAAACCCTAAAATGATGATTTAAAGTAGTGGTTTATTTTATTTTTTACTAGATTTTGCTTTAGGACCCAGATTTCACATTGGACATAAAGTGGCAAGCCAACATAGTAAGAATTATATATCACTGCTGTAAAATTGTGATAAACATTAGTAAGGATGATTATGTGTAATTTGTAAAAATAAAAAAAAACTATTTGGCACATGGCACAGAGTTGTATCTTTTTCTTTTGAGTGCTGTTTAATATTTCTGTGCTGTCTACTGTTTGATAGGTTTGACTTCCTCCAAAATTCTCACTAGAATTCAAAGGCGTTGCATCAGTTTTGTGATCTGCGCTGTGAAATTGAGGCAAGGCAATTGATTCACATGCGCTCCACAGATACAGTAGGTTCAGAGCAGAGCAGATCATTGCTGCAAGTGGTTCTGTACCGACTTTTACTAAAAACAAGGCTTCAATCACATCCCAAAAATAATGCATTACAGATGAGAAGCATATTTAGCATGTATAAAGTGCCGGTAAAATTTCCATTGCAGGGATAACCCTGGCATTGTTCTTTCGCTGCTGTCCATGACCCTATCTGAACAGACCTGTGGCCCACCCATTGAAAAACACTGATTTAAACTTTACAGCTCACATGATACATGAGTTTAACTTGAGGAGCTGAAATTATGTTTTGTGGTAATCAACATTATGCAGCAAATATTGAACCCAGAATATAAACTTTAAGACTTGTTGATTTTGAAAATATATAGTTTTACCCATCCCTAATTACAGTAAACATGCCTAACATTGCTATTGTTGTTCTGCTGGCCACTATTCTCTCTAACCTGCATGCATCTGTATGCCCACTGGCTAATGCTTCCAAGAGCATCACACATGCCAACTCAGCGGACATCTAGAGTTGTTCAGTATCAAAGCCATCCGTGCAACAGCCTCCCAGCAACATGTCTGTGTAATTGAGCATTGGTGTGCTGTCAACAGCAGTAACACATTCCTCTCTCTGATGTTACATCCCTAAAAGCAGATCAGTTGGACTCTGCAATTATCGCTTATGGAAAAAAAAAAGACAAAAGGCAAGCCGGGTCTGAAGCAATCCGAAGCATTTTTTTAAAGGCATGCTCTAATTATACATTCTGAAGGTTTAACAAAGCAAGTGCTTTGATTTCCCCTCCATGTAATTGTTACCAGATGCAGCTCAAGTATCTCATTTCTGGTCTGTTGGAGGGATGCCAGGCAAACTAGGCTATTACGCAGCCTAATTTTATTAGAGAGACATTGATTCCAAGCATCCCTCCACCGCATATATTTCTCATCGTGGTACGGGGCGCACTCTACCACATGTATTCTTCTTCTCTGGACTTAAGTTGTCTGATGTATGGAAGCAAGTATGCATTGCTTCCTTCTCAAAGCTGCCATGGCTGATTCAAAACAAATGTTCGACAGTCACAAGAGCCTCGTTCAAGTACTGTCATTCACAGCCGCACAGAGAACAGCAATGTCATTTTTGACAAAGGCTCCAGTTGGTGCTTATTTTTGAATTTAAATGATTCACTGTAAATACATAGACTTGAGTTAAAAATTAGGGATGTGCAAAACCACAGATTTTCAAAATCGACTAGTCGTTGGGTTGCCTTAATGATGACTCAATAAATCATAATAATTTATTTAAGATAATTAGGCTAGTTTCATCGGAAACTGACTGGACGTGTTTTCTATGTGGTGTTTGCAAAATGTGTTCTTGCATTCAAATACAGCTAGACAGAGCCCAACAGCATGGAACAGAATGCAGAGGTCTTGTGACAAGTTTTTAAAAATGAATAACTAATGCAATAGGAAATGAATTTAAAGATACATCTTTTCAGAGAGCATTTTAAAATGCTAGCTATTTACAACTAAAGTAAAGCTCACTGTGAGCATGCCAATTAAAGAAAAGCATATATAAACATATAAAAAAAACATAATCTGTTTTCATTTTTGTCCAGTACCGGAATTATAGGGTTTCATTGTAATGATAACAAAGTTAGCAATATTGGCTATAACTTAAAACAGATAAGGTCAGTAAATGATTTAATCACACTAAAATCATTCGTCTTGTGGTGTACTTCTGAAACGATGTGTCAATGTTTATGGACTGGCCACATTCACTTCCCCTGCTGAAAGATCAGCATGGGATGCTGGTGTGCTGTGTCCCTCCACCAGGCTTTTAACTTGCTTAACCAGCTTCGTCAGAAAGAACATGCTGGTCAACAAGCTTCACCAGCAAGGTTTAGCTGGTGAAAAGCATGTCTATGCTGGTCAACCAGCAAGATCAGCACCAAACCAGCACCAAACCAGCAATAACCAGCCTAGACCAGCATGGGAATTTCATGCTGGTTAACCCTCTGGGGTCTGAGGGTATTTTGGGCCCTGGAGAAGTTTTGACATGCCTTGACATTTTTCAGTTGCTTAAAAACATATTAATGGCTAAAGTCTTATAACACTGTATTCAGCACAAACTGGACTACAATAATATGTGAGCAACATATGTGTACATGTTTGTATTTTTGAGAAAATAACGTTTATGCGTGGTTTTTGAAAAAAATAAAATTTTAAGTCACTGAAATAAGGCCATATAACACGTACTAAACATTTGTCCACAAGACTTTTTGAGAACTGGATCTTGTAGCCTAGAGTTTTTGCTACAAAATGATGTGAAAACATCCTGATCACTCATTCATACAAAACAATATAGTAATTGAAATTTGTAAGATACTTTTAGTGTTGAAAGGCGATATGCGAGGAGGCGTGAACTATCATGAATATTAAGGTCATTTACACCTGAGTAGACAAAAGACACCAGAATGTGACAGAAAGAGAATGAATGTGAGGAGACTTAATGATCAAAATCAAGTTTTAAGTTAAAATAAATAATCTGACTATATATTTTCTTTACATAAAGACTTAATTTTAGACCTACACTACCGTTAAAAGAAGTCTCTTCTGCTCATCAAGACTGCATTTATTTGATCCAAAATACAGAAAAAATATTGATATTCTGAACTCTTTTTACAATTTAAAAGAACAGTTTTCTATTTAAATATATTGTAAAATGTGATCAAAGCATAATTTTCAGCATCATTACTGCAGTCTTCAGTGTCACATGATCATTATAATATGCTGATTTTCTAATATGGGCATATTTAAAGTGCATTTTACTCATTTACACCTGAACACATATTTGCAAGCACAAGCTTTGTTGATGATAATGAGGCAGCATGACCTCTAGTTAAAATATAATCTAAACATTCATATTATTTTTATATCATATTACATATCATATTTATATTATACAGCATACAATTTAAATAGGTTTTAGCCGAAACAGCATTTAAATGTAACTAAAACTTGCTTATTAGGACATATTTTAAATGTCAATACTCTGAATCCTGGCTGGCAAGTCTGGAAACAGTCCCACTAGTAAAATATGTACATTTTTATATAAAATAGCATGTCAAATAATGAAAACTTATTGACTTACTCGTCTGAAATTGTATCCTCGGCTGGATCAAGTCTCTCTTCAAAATAAAAATGTTCATTGGAGTCTCGCTCTTCTTCTGAGGAAAATGTTAAATCTTTCTTACAATCCTGGAGCTTTCTTGCCTGTGTATCGTTGCAAACGTGCAGAAAAATGAATGACATTTGTTTACAACCTCACAGTGGGGGCGTGTACATTTGCCTTTGTCTCAGCACATTAGCGTATGAATGGCGCACTCTGCTGGTGGGTGGGATCACATTACAGATAATTAGATGAACCGGTAAAAACTGAACATCGCTTTGTTTCAAACAGGTTGCATTGCAGGAGAATATTTGTTTTAAATTTGAATTGTTTTATTAAAAAGTAGACATTTTAAGCTTTCTTTAGACATATATTTCATGTTTGTGTGATGAGTATTCGCGAGTTGCAGTTCATTTTTGTGACGTGTTTGTGAAATATGCTCGTGGACACAGAGACTGCTGAAAGCTCACCCTTTTTATTTTCTTTATTTTACAAAAGCACAATGTTTCATTGTTATTATGAGTGTACACAAAAAAAGTAAACCCTTTATAGTCTCTAATGATGTCTTACTCTTATCTGTATACTCAAAAATGACGGAGTATTTTAAGTTGTTTCTGCTGTAATGACGAAAATATCCAGCAGGACGCGCCGGCGCGTCCGTTGACCCCAGAGGGTTAAGCTGGTCTTTTCAGCAGGGTCCATTGTAAGTGCCTTACTGTAACCGCTTTTGTAAGTAAAGTAGGGGACAAGTCAAAATATTATTTTTTTTTTGTAGAAATCAACATTATACCACAAATGCTGTTAATTGAGTTTATCTTGTACTGAACATGAAACATTCCTTTAAAAATAATTTCCCATAGTGACGAATCCATGGTAAATAAAATAATTAATTTTCTGCTTTTCAGTAACAAACGGCACCAGTCTTTCTCCCACCGCACTAAACGGAGCTCCATCTCCACCCAATGGCTTCAGCAATGGACCTTCATCTTCCTCTTCTTCCTCACTGGCCAATCAGCAGCTCCCACCGGCATGTGGTGCAAGGCAGCTCAGCAAGCTGAAACGCTTCCTCACGACGTTGCAGCAATTCGGCAATGACATCTCACCTGAGATAGGAGAACGTGTGCGCACACTGGTGTTGGGGCTTGTGGTAAGTCTGTTATCAATGAATCTGTGATGAACTTTGTCATTTTGGACCACCTTAATTGTACGTTTAGGTTCACTGATCTTTGTCGCAAATTAAAGTGCTGTCTTCTTAATTGGAAAGGGGAAGGATATCCTGTATTAAAGTATCCTGACTCAAAATTTGCTAGGAAAAATGTGTCTCTGCCAGGAGACAAGTGATTATTGTGTCACCTATAAAATTGCTCCCCATACAGACAGAAGAAATGGATTTGTTTTGCTTTCTGACCACCAAAAAGGATCTTGTTTGGTCTTCATCAAAAAGCTGTTGGAGAGAATAAAGGCTTGTACAACAATAAATAAAATGAAACACATCTGTAGCTAAGACATAACCTGCGTTGAAAATAAAATCCAACCAACAAGACATGAAGCATGAGCTGTAACAGCGTTAATATATGTAGTTATGGAATAAACAATGGCAAAATACCTGCCTGTACTAGAAGAGGGCTGCTTAAATTAGCCATTCTAAAGGAAAGCTTTTTTTTTTTAGGTGGGCATTTGTTTATTTTTTGCTGTGTCTACACGCAGAGGCTTTTTTGTGTCCCCTTGGTTTTCGTGGCTCTCTTTAATTCGCTCCCAACTCTGCTTTATTGAAAAGAGTGACACACTTAATTAGCACCGCCGATGCTGGAGAAAAGCTCAGGAGGCTTTCTGGCTGTCAAAACAGTCCGCCGCAATCTGGACGAACAGATGTAAGCTTAATGTAACAAAATTCAGGTCTGGGAAATGAGGGTAGAAAAAAAGGCTGTGTATTTTTTCTCAAATATACAACTACCCACTTTTCTTTTCCTCACTAGCTCTCTCGGAAATAACATCTAGAAAATTTAAAATAGTGTCATCATCAAATCAGTCTGTTAAAAGTTGATGGAGCAGAGAGGAAGGTAGATAGAAATTTGTTTACATTGCCAGATGAGCGTTGAGTTTAAAGGGGGTGAGACATTGTACATGCCAGATCGGTAGCGAACAAGAAATGTTTTTTAAACTGATCAAGCTGAATTTTTTCTGTCATCATGTGCTTTGCATTTGATATGTATGTGTTATGATGTTTATGCCATGTTTTATCTCACACAGCAAGCTGTGTGGTGTAATACTTGAGCTGTAATTGTGTATGCGTTTTTTGTGTGTGTGCGTGTGTGTGTGTGTGTGTGTGTGTGTGTGTGTGTGTGTGTGTGTGTGTGTATTTGTTTGTATTTGTGATGATGCGGTCAGCTTTGGCACATGTAAACGCCACCAGATCAAACTTCCCCAAATGTGGCCTTTTACCACAGTCGTCCATATGCCGCCTATTAAAGTCTTCAAATCATTCAATCTGCTGCAGGATATAGTTTTGCTTCCAATAAGTAATACTATCACATAAAGTTTTCCACATGTATTCATGGTTGTACTGTCTTTTTTCCCTTTCCCCGCAGAACTCCACTTTAACCATTGAGGAATTCCACTCCAAACTGCAAGAAGCGACCAACTTCCCGCTCCGACCTTTTGTCATCCCATTTCTGAAGGTATTGCACAAACAAAACGATCTGGAAAACATTTAAACAACTGAGGCACAGATGTGCATAGTTCTCCCAGCCCTCGACATCTAAAGCACAAACAAGGCATAAATGGATACATTGGTTTCCTCATGAGCAGCAAGGCATCAGGTTTCCTGTTTACTGGGACCATATTTAATTCATTATTTTTATTTATTTATCTTTTTTTGGTAATATTTTAAATGTGGGAACATGACGTGGACCCTCATAACCCTGTTCAGTATAATAGCGCTGTATGGGCCCATCCTAAAGCACAACATCTCTATTTATTCATACGCATTGATGGATGCCTAAATTCCAGAGAGCAGGGCACATCTGAAACCATTACCACAGTAAGAGGAGCTGTTGTAGTCATCTGACAGCCTCATAATTGACAGCCTTTACACACGGCACACCAGCCTAACCGTTCCCCTCACTCTTTGTATAACAACCCCCCCCCCCCCCCCAAATGTCTTACTCTCTCTATCTTCCTTTCCATAATAATGAAATAAGCGAACAGTGTAGATGGATCAAATCTGTGTTGTTTACTTCAGTAGAACATGATGGAATGAGGTCTCTCCAGTTTATGTGGTTTGAATGTGACCCCATTCTCACGGACTGGCTTTCTCAGGCATCTTGTCCACTGCTTGTCCTGGGTGGCTGTGCGTTGCAGAAATTAGTCCCATTAGGGCTTGTGGCAGCCGCTGATGGATACAGAGAAGCATACAGGGACACTTCCCCGGCTTTCTCTCTTGCAGCTTTGCGCCATATGGTTACTGTTTCATCCAGTCAGGAGGGGTGGTATCAAAGATGCAACTTGTGTTTTTTTGCCTCTCTCACTCCCTCTCTCCCTCTTGTCTAATTTTAGTGGTTTTCCTCAAAGGAGCCTTTAATGACAAATACCATATGGCTGTGGGAACAGGGGCTTTTGTAAGTGTGCAGAAGTGCAGCTGCAACAATATGCATTAGCAGCGTTTTTTCATTAGGCTAATATTGTCTAGCAACTCTCCCGTCAGAGTTGGGTTTGCGGGGAAGTGTTTACAGGAAGGGCAGTGTGTGCCATGCTAATGATGTAATCTGGACTCAACGCCTTTGTGTTGATGTCTTTTGTTTAAGATTTCTAAATGGATTTCTGGTCAGATCAATTTTGAATATTTCAAATATAATAGTTTTGTTGAGCAGGCTCCATAAAGCCTGTAAGCACATGCGTTCCTCTATGGCTCTGTGCCTCATTGCTCTGAGACGTACTCAGCATGACATAGTCGGTGCTTCACCACATGCTAGCCGTGCAGAGGAAGTAAGGATTACATATACGTGGCAAACTACTTTGCGGCTTGTGTTTGATAACTTTCCAACTAGCTGTGTGCTAATGGACCACACAGGAACAAAGGGCTGGAGAATGCACATTGACATTACCAAATCATCCGCTCTGTACAATTGTCAAGTCATTGCATATGTTTATGGTAGCTGACGCACAAACGTCCATGGACTTTTTTTATAAACATTTTATCAAGATTTTAAGTTAAACTTTATATCAATGTGTAAGGGAAACTAACTATAGGTATATATATGTATATCCATTAGGCTTGGGATCTTTTTCATGCATCGATATTGGAATATTTTTCTGATGATTATCGATATATCATTTATTGGGATTTCTTTTCAGATGTAAATAAGGTTGTTCTTTGCACAATAGTCTTTGTCTTTTCCAACATATTTCCCAACACAACTTTGTGAGCTGCAGGGTTAATTAAAGTGGGGAGATTACCAGACATTTTTGGAAGATGACATGTCGTGTTCTAAATTTCATAACAATTATTTTCTACAAATGTGTGCACACCACTAATGGTCATTCTCAAAATTCTGCAGCACCACAGAGGACCACTCGCATAGTTTTCCATTGAATTTGACCCAAATCATTATCAAAGGACAAAGATTATTAACTCTAGCCATCACTGGATGATATTGTGTCTATGTATTTGTCATATAGCCTACACAATGTATTTTTTTATTACAAGTAAGTAGTTTTGTGGTTTGACAGCTTGAATGAAATACCTATTCAGTACTACACGCAGAGTTATTGCATAAGGCATAATTAACATAACCATTTCTAATTGTTCAGTTTCTGCAGTTACACCAGTTTCATACACTGACCTGCAAACTAATTTACGTCACTTTGTTAATTCTTGGAGAAGTACAAATATCTTCGTAAATTTGGACTGCCATCTGCTGTACCCCATCTGCTCCTCCTGTGTTTTAAGGAGCTCTACAATACAGTTTGTGTGATACTGTACCTGTGCCTTTCCTACCTGCATCAGTAAATGGTATATTAACCCACTGTGGTCTCCCAACTATATTACGCCATACTACATAAACAGAAGAACATCTGTGAATTTGAAAGCATGCCCTCAAAAATATATAGATAAAATAACGTGCCAAACAATAATAAATATATCTATATTTTTGACATTTCTAATCTCTCCCTATCTATATATCTACAGTGGGTATAGAAAAGAATCACCCCCCTTTAAAATAATCACATTTTGTTGTTTTGCAGCCTGAAATGAAAACGGACAAAAACTATTTGTTTTTTATTCAGCTGTATTTACAACTTATAATATCCAAGTGAAAGATATAATATCAACTTGTCTGAATTTTTTTTTTACAAATTAAAAAACAGAATCACTGAGTTGGAAAAAGGATCACCCCCTTGTTTCAGTATTTTGTTGAACCACCTTTTGCTTTAATTACAGCCTTTAGTCTGTTGGGATATGTCTCTACTAACTTTGCACATCTAGACGTTGCAATATTTGACCACTCTTCTTTGCAGAACTGCTCAAGTTCAGTTAAATTTGATGGTGACCGTTTGTGGACTGCTGTCTTCAAGTCATTCCACAGATTTTCAATGGGGTTTAAGTCTGGGCTCTCACTAGGCCACGCAAGGACATTCACCTTTTTCTCCTTCAACCACTGTGTGGTCAGTTTTGCTGTGTGCTTTGGGTCATTGTCATGTTGGAAAGTAAATCTTCTTCCCATTGACAACTTTCTGGCAGAGAGCAGCAGATTTTCCTCAAGAATTTGACGGTATTTTGCCCCATCCATTTTTCCTTCTATCTTGACATTGCTCCAGTCCCTGCTGCAGAGAAACAACCCCATAACATGATATTACCACCTCCATGCTTTACTGTAGGAATGGTGTTATTTGGATGATGAGCTGTATTGGATCTTCGCCAGACATATCGTTTGGAGTTGAGGCCAAATAATTCAATTTTAGTCTCATCTGACCATAACACCTTTTTCCACGTGTCCTTAGAATCTTCAAGGTGCGTTTTGGCAAAGCTCAGTCGTGACTGCATGTGGCCTTTCTTGAGGAGTGGCTTTTTTCTTGCAACCCTCCCATACAAGCCACATTTGTGGAGAATTTGTGAAATTGTTGTCACATGCACACAATGACCACTCTTTGTCATGAATTCCTGCAACTGCTTCAGAGTTGCTGTAGGCCTCTTGGTAGCCTCTCTGACCAGTTTCCTCCTGGCTCTTTCATCCAGTTTGGAGCGACGTCCTGACCCAGGTAGGGTCTGTGTTGTACCAAATACCTTCCACTTCTTGATAATAGACTTCACTGTGCTTCTAGGCACTGATAAAGCCTTTGAAATTTTTTTGTATCCATCTCCTGACTTGTGCCTGTTCACAACTTTATCCCGGAGATCTTTTGACAATGCCTTGCCACCCATAATTGATTGTTTTCTTCAGTTGCACTACCAAGGACTGAAATGCTTCAGGAAAAGCTTGTTTCATGCTGAGCTAATCAAAATGACCACAGCTGATCACAGTTGAAAGTCAGTTGGCTTTGTGTGCTATTGAGAAGGTGATTAACTACACCTGGTGGGGTTTACAAGTCATTTTTAGGAGGGGGGTGATTCTTTTTCCAACTCAGTGATTCTGTTTTTTAATTTGTAAAAAAAAAATTCAGAAAAGTTGATATTATATCTTTCACTTGGATATTATAAGTTGTAAATACAGCTGAATAAAAAACAAATAGTTTTTGTCCGTTTTCATTTAAGGCTGCAAAGCAACAAAATGTGATTATTTTAAAGGGGGGTGATTCTTTTCTATACCCACTGTATCTATCTATCTATCTCTCTCTCTCTCTCTCTCTCTCTCTCTCTCTCTCTCTCATAGACCCTAGCCGGGCCTCTTTTCTCTCTATGTTTCTCCGCATAGGGCAAGATACGGCTGGGGCCCATACACGCATCGAGGGAAGGGGGTCTTACCCAGTTTCCTATTCTTTCAGGGGAAAAAGACCTTGCGGAGACCACACCTGCCCGGAAGGGGGAGGGTAGAGTGGTGAATACATGAAATGGGTTTTTACAACATGTGGAAGGTGGCGCGGTGGTAGATCCAGCCGCAAGGAGGGGGGAGTTGCTACAACACGGTGACCGGAGGGCAGCTGGAACTGCCTAAGGGAGATGCGGGTCCACTTGTAAGGGGACCGTACCGCAGAAAATACACACAGGGGGAGTCCATGCAGGAGTCCTGACCTGTGGAGCACCTATTCCAGTACAGGTAGATTAAGTACCCGCAGTGGATGGGGTCGGCGAGTTCCTCCGCTGAACTGCGGACTCAAAGGGCTAGGGACGAGGAGAGAAAGCGCACAGTTTTACCTTGGCCAATGTAAAGGGCGCTAGGTGCAAGCGATCCACCTGGTCAGTCCGTCAGCGTGTACCGAGTTCTACCGGCTCGGACCTGAGAAAACACAGGACGATACTGACTCAACCCTGAGATTGTAGAATCTCACAAAGGTATTAGGTGTTGCCCTACCCGCTGCTCTACATATGCCTGGCCAGTGCCCAAGAGAACGCAACACTCCTTGTTGAGTGTGCTCGGACCCGAAAGGGGGGGGGGGGGGGGGGTCGTGTCACGGCCTGGGTGTGATAGGCCAACGAAATGGTGTCCACCACCCAGTGGGAAAGCCTCTGTTTGGAGACAGCGTTCCCTTTCCGCTGTCCGCCAAAGCAGACAAAGAGCTGCTCAGAACGTCTAAAGCTCTGCGTGCGGTCCAAATAGGTATGCAAAGCACGTACCGGACACAGAAACGAAGGGGCTGGGTCTGCCTCCTCCCGGGGCAGCGCTTGCAGGTTCACCACCTGGTCTCTAAAGGGCATGGTAGGAACCTTGGGCATGTAGCCCGGTCACGGTCTTAGGATCACATATGTGTCTGCCGGATCGCTAACAGAGATGGAGGCGAGCGCAATCAGCTGGGCCATTTTGAGAGAGGACCCTGAGACCAACTGATTCTAGCGGCTCGAAGGAGGGTCTCTGAAGGCCCGCGAGGACTACCGAGAGATCCCAGGAGGGGAACAGGCCTGGCCGGGAAGGATTTAACCTCCGGGTGCATTTTAGGAACCTGATGATAAAGTCGTGCTTACCCAAAGACTTGCCGTCTACTGCGTCGTGGTGGGCCGCAATAGCAGCAACATACAACTTCAAGGTGGAAGGGGACAGCCTCCCCTCGAGCCACTCCTGCAGAAATAAGAGCACTGACCTAACTGCGCACCTCTGTGGGTTTTCAGCCCGGGACGAGCACCAATTTTGCGAACAAGCGCCACTTCATGGTGCAAAGTTGCCTGTTAGAGGGGGCTCTGGCTTGGTTGATCGTGTCTACGACGGCAGGTGGTAGACCTGCTAGATCTTCCGTGTCCCGTCCAGGGGCCAGACGTGGAGGTTCCAGAGGTCTGGGTGCGGATGCCAGAGCGTGCCCCGTCCCTGAGAAAGAAGGTCTTTCCTCAGGGGAATTTGCCAGGGAGGGGCTGTCGCGAGGAGTATGAGGTCCGAGAACCAGGCCCGGGTGGACCAGTAGGGAGCCACTAGGGTGACTTGTTCCTCGTCCTCCCTGACCTTGCACAGCACCTGTGCAAGAAGGCTCACAGGGGGAAATGCGTACTTGCACAGCACAGAGGGCCAGTCTGCCCCGAGGGGAGCCTCTGTTCGGGCATACCAGAGCAGGCAGTGGGAGGTCACGCGGTGCGTGCCTTGGCACCATGCTCATCTCGGGACTCGAGTCTGAAGCCAGTGCTGAATATGCATCTCATATGCATCAACCCCAGCAGCATAACCGCCGCGGAGGATGCCATATGCCTCAGGAGTCTCTGGAAATTTTAAAGGGGTCCGCTGTGCCCGGCCTGAAGGTGGCGAGGCATTTCAACACCAACTCCGCACGTGAGCGTGAGCATTTTCAACGGGAGTTTGTGCAAAGCCCGGTTGAAGACTCGCAAGTACAAGATCGGTCATAAGCCACCGCCTTTCTTGGGTAAGATGAAGTAAGGGCTGTAGAAACCCTTCTTCATCTCGATTGGAGGGACAGGCTCTATTGCATCTTTGAGTAAGAGAGTAGCGATTTCTGCGTGCAGGGATTTGGCATGCTCACCGTGTACTGCGGTAAAGCGGACGCCCGCGAAGGGGGGCGGGGGCCTTGCAAACTGAATTACGTAACCGAGTCGGATGGTCCGGGCCAGCCAGCGTGATGGGTTGGGAAGTGAAAGCCATGCATCCTAGCTCCGTGCTAGGGGCACCAAGGGGACGATTATTTTTTACGTACCCGACAGGGCAGAGCAGCGGGGCAGAGCAGGTAGTACGGCGTCGGGAGGCGAGGACACGTTCCAAGGCTCTGGTGCTGAGAAAAGACTTGAAGCACTTACCTTGCTCCGCACACCCGGCAGGGGGCGGGTTAATGACTGAGGAGGAGGCATCTTTAAAAAGACGTGTCCTGAAAAGGACATTCAACGCCGCTGTGCAATGCTCTTTTAGAGGAAAATACTCTTTTTACAAGAAAATAACTCTTTTAATAAACTCTTTTAAGTGTCTGCGCTGTCGAAGCACCAAGGGGAAAACTGCACTGCCGTGCAGAGAAGGAGAAATACACTCACCTAAAGGATTATTAGGAACACCTGTTCAATTTCTCATTAATGCAATTATCTAATCAACCAATCACATGGCAGTTGCTTCAATGCATTTAGGGGTGTGGTCCTGGTCAAGACAATCTCCTGAACTCCAAACTGAATGTCAGAATGGGAAAGAAAGGTGATTTAAGCAATTTTGAGCGTGGCATGGTTGTTGGTGCCAGACGGGCCGGTCTGAGTATTTCACAATCTGCTCAGTTACTGGGATTTTCACGCACAACCATTTCTAGGGTTTACAAAGAATGGTGTGAAAAGGGAAAAACATCCAGTATGCAGCAGTCCTGTGGGCGAAAATGCCTTGTTGATGCTAGAGGTCAGAGGAGAATGGGCCGACTGATTCAAGCTGATAGAAGAGCAACTTTGACTGAAATAACCACTCGTTACAACCGAGGTATGCAGCAAAGCATTTGTGAAGCCACAACACGCACAACCTTGAGGCGGATGGGCTACAACAGCAGAAGACCCCATCGGGTACCACTCATCTTCACTACAAATAGGAAAAAGAGGCTACAATTTGCAAGAGCTCACCAAAATTGGACAGTTGAAGACTGGAAAAATGTTGCCTGGTCTGATGAGTCTCGATTTCTGTTGAGACATTCAGATGGTAGAGTCAGAATTTGGCGTAAACAGAATGAGAACATGGATCCATCATGCCTTGTTACCACTGTGCAGGCTGGTGGTGGTGGTGTGATGGTGTGGGGGAGATGTTTTCTTGGCACACTTTAGGCCCCTTAGTGCCAATTGGGCATCGTTTAAATGCCACGGCCTACCTGAGCATTGTTTCTGACCATGTCCATCCTTTTATGGCTACCATGTACCCATCCTCTGATGGCTACTTCCAGCAGGATAATGCACCATGTCACAAAGCTCGAATCATTTCAAATTGATTTCTTGAACATGACAATGAGTTCACTGTACTAAAATGGCCCCCACAGTCACCAGATCTCAACCCAATAGAGCATCTTTGGGATGTGGTGGAACGGGAGCTTCGTGCCTTGGATGTGCATCCCACAAATCTCCATCAACTGCAAGATGCTATCCTATCAATATGGGCCAACATTTCTAAAGAATGATTTCAGCACCTTGTTGAATCAATGCCACGTAGAATTAAGGCAGTTCTGAAGGCGAAAGGGGGTCAAACACAGTATTAGTATGGTGTTCCTAATAATCCTTTAGGTGAGTGTAGATCCAACAGCTGGGAAGTGTCAGAGGAACAGGAACAGGTGTGTGACACGCAGCTGACTGCATGCACGACCATCGGCTCTGAAGAAAATATCTGAATGAACTCGACGTATTCCCCTGCTTTTATACCCATATGTCCGGGGGTGGGGATTGCAAATACTGTCTGCCAACTTCTCATTGGCCTTTTTTCATAGATCAGAGGCATATTCGGCACTCAAAAGAGACCCCTAGTGTTGCTTCTTCGACACAACGTCGAAGTGAGCGACAGACTCATAGACGTCTATAAATGTAATTAATGTTAACAAATTATACATCTTTTCAAAGGTCTAAGAGTTCATCATTGATGTCCGATCTCTGTTTCACGACAGCAATGCTCCAGAAACAGCAATTTAGTTATTTGTGCCAGGAGTACAAATGAAAACATGCAATATCAAAACGGGACTTCATACCTTTGTTATGAAATCGAGATCGCCAGATGAATCTAGTTCGCTACACTTGGGTCAATTGTCCATGTCAAGCATTCTTTGAAAAACATCCAATAGCACTTTTTTTCCATAAAAGTGATACATCTGAGAAATATTGATATATTCTGCATTGTTTACATGCAATCTCGCCTGAAAGAATTACACTTTGTCATCGTTCTTCAACAAACTATACAATCTGAGCAGCATTCATGTTGTAAAACTGTATATGACCTTATATATTATCTTATATATTAGAGTCCTGTAAACCAAATGAGCCTGTCTCCAAAGTCTTGCAAAGTCTACAAAATGCGGCGTAGTTTTATTCATAATAGCCAGGAAGTGCGGGCAAATTTTGTGCCATCTTGAAAGGCGGAGCCTCAATTTTACTCTGTATGCCAGCAGCGATTTTCAGAGAAAAGAGCTTATTTTTTGTTAGATCATCTTCAAATTTGAAACATAACTTCTTTAGACTTGTGGCCTTGAGAACTTTGTATTTCTGGGTTGTCTTGGCACTTTTATTATTGTTTTTTTAGATTATAAATACATGTTCAGCACAAAATATTTCCAATACTACAAACTTCAGCTTCTCTAACCTAAAAAAATAACAACATATATTAACTATGAAACTTGGTAAATAAAGCCCAAAATGTCTTCTTTCAAAAGATACTACAACTGCATCCATATTCCAAAGGGTTCAGAAAATACAGGTCAGGTATGTCATTTTCATGGTTTGTGTTCAAAGAGGGGGTGCGTTTCAACAGGTTAAACAATCCTCATTTTCATCATTAAAATGTATCAAAATCTAAATTTATTTTTTCTTTTTAATTTATTTTTGTTCATAACCAGTGGCAAATGTTTTTGCCATACTTTAAGAATGTTCGTGCTTTAGTTCTTCTTTCACTCGATATTCAAACAACACGCTGCTTCTAATTTTAGCCATTACATCACTGAAATGGCACATTGTGGGAGCGGACTAAAGAATATTCCAGAGCTGAAAAGATGTCTGATTATAGTCTTAGATCAGAGTCACAGGGCCAGGCAGAAAGAAAGAAAACAAAGAGACAGAGAAAGAAAAGCATAGAGAGAGAAAATAGGCCATTACTAACACCTTTCGCTGTTTAGATGCTGCAATAGTCCGACTGTTGCTGCATGGGGATTCACAAAAACCTTTCATCTGCCATGAAAATGCTCCTCAGTGTGTCTTTGAAGTGCAGAGGCCTCCAAGTGCTTTCGGAGAAAGCCAGGCCAGCTAGTAATCACGAGTGAGACGAAGAGGGAAATGAGAGAGAATGAAGGCGAACGTTGCTTCCCCCCCCAAAACATCTGCTTTGAAGATGCCACTTTCCATGTTGACCATGATTGCTCATATCAAGGGCCCAGGGCACTAATGCATGTTTCGGGTCAAAATAAAGTGCTGCTTGAAACAGTGCAAGAGTGTCTTTATTTGGTAGAATGTACCTGTAATGATAACAATGAGTAAACAAAAAGCAGTGTTTAGAGCCACTTATGCTTCGACAACTTTGTAGTTGTGCACTTACTTAGCACAGCCTGACCTCTATCTCCCCCTACAGGCCAACCTGCCGCTACTGCAGAGGGAGTTGGTGCACTGTGCACGGCTGGCCAAGCAGAACCCAGCACAGTATCTTGCCCAACATGAGCAGCTCCTGCTAGACACCAGCACCACCTCACCCGTTGACTCGTCCGAACTCTTAATGGATGTCAATGAGAATGGCAAGAGGAGGACGCCAGACAGGTGAGCGTGAACTGAATAGTCATGTTTTAACAATCGGTATTGATTTACATTTGGTGGGTAATTAGCTGGATCAAATAAATGCTAGTCTAACAAGAGCTCATAGTAGTTAAATGCTCAGATGAGGTTAGCGATAAATGTTCACTAACGCATTATTCACAACCACTTAAGTGTTTGGACACATTTGACTGAATTAGTTTTTTATGATCATAGCAACTTTATCTAAATGCATATGCTTAAATGCTTGAAATTAGTTTTGTAGACTAATGTAGATTGTGCTTACGTATACATTTCTTTATAAAAGTACAATTTTATTTTTTATATTCTTTTAATGGGTGAGTTATACTGGATAGTGGAGTAAAATCAGCCAATAGGTATCCAGTATACATGGGAACTCCTTTAATACTGTTTAAAAAGCATCTGAGGAGAGCATGCTGAGTGACTCAAGCCAGGTCTCCTGAGCAACCAATTTGGCTAGTGAGGGTAGAGTCACATGGGGTAACCTCCTCATGGTCGCTATGACATGGTTCTCGCTCCGATTGGGGCACATGGTGAATTGTGCATGGATGCTGCGGAGAATAGTGTGAAGCCTCCACACACACTATGTCTCCGCATTAACGCGCTCAACAAGCAATGGGATAAGATGCGCGGATTGACGTCTCAGACGCAGAGGCAACTGAGATTCGTCCTCCGCCTCCCAGAATAAGGCGAATCACTATGCCACCACGAGGACCTAGAGCACATTGGGAATTGGGCACTCTAAATTGAGGAGAAAAGGGGAGGGGGAAAAAAAGCATCTCATGAGGATAATTCATGATACTTCAGTTAGTTGAGAGCATACCTATAGTATTCTAGGCAAATAATGGGTACTTTGAAGCTAAAATATAAGATAGTTTTGATCTGATTGACATTTTTCAATGACTTGGACTATATAAGCACCATATTTTCATTTGTGTTATTTCATAGTTTTGCTGACTTTACTATTATTTTATAATGTGGAAAATAGTAATAATAAGGATTAAGTAGGTGCGTTCAAACTTTAGGAATAGATACTTTTAAAACAGCCGGAGGGCTAATGGAAATGTGTCAGCAGGTTATGAGTGTCTATATTGTCATGCGTCATTTGGATTCTCTGTGGTTCCTTAAATGGAGCAGAACCTGAAAGAACCAGACACATCTGGAGAATGCAGATAAATACTTTGGAGACAGAGCAAGAAAGAGAGGGAATTATAAACCTGTTCTTGTAGACATTTGGTACTCAGTCAACTGAAATGGACATGAGTTGGCCCACACGGAATCTACACCCTCAGAATTCTGCAGAAAGCTCAGTGGATTTCCACAGAATTTGAAAACCAGTCATTCAGAAATATCTACACCTCCCTCCTTTGCATGTTTTGTTACATTTTTTGCTTAATTTGTTTGATAAAATTTTTTCTTATTGGCCATATGTACTGTAAATCCATTCCAAAGAATTGCACATATATCTCCCTAAAATCAGAACAGAAAATGCAAAAATGTCTGCAGAATCTGTTTGAGCCTGGACACAAGTGAGGGTTAGCCAAGAGCAAGCCACCGGCCCAAAGCTACACGAGTTCTTTGGAACAAGAAAAGAGAAATAAAAGCTTTTATATATCAGCTCACTCCCAATAGCACTGCATTTCCCCTTTTCAGTGAGGAAATATAATTTTGGAGTATAGGATCTTATATTAAAACATATCAGCTCAGATCCTTGTGGTTATTAAAGGCGAGTATACAGTCTTCTTTTTTTATCTCTTTTGATCTTTTTATTTTATGTAATACCTGCATATTTTGCATGAGCTCTAAAGCATTGCTAGGTGAGCTTGGGGACATGGCTGATAACACATGCAGATGAGACTCAGCTCAGATACAGCTGGCTAAGCTCTTCTGTTTCTGCTAAGCTCGGCTTCTCTGCTGTCAGAATGAGGAGGTGAAAGAGAGTTAAAAAGAAAGCAATATTGGAATTTGAAAGGGAGCTTTGCTGTCCTTAATCACAGAGCACAATGTATGGTCACTTCAGTCTGGTTAATATCAAAGGATCGGAGAGCTACGGCTACAGAGATGAGCGACCCTGAGAATGCATGCTTAGTAGCATTCATCTCATTTAGAAGAGAAATGTGTGCAGAGACTTATTTAAATAAAATATTCCATTGTGCTGCACAACCCCTACAGTGTATATTTGCAAATAAAAAAGGTGAATAAAAATGAGGATTCAATTCAACTTGTGTTTCTCAGTGTACCCCAGAAATGTTGATAGTTGAGGTAAAAGAGGATTTTTGGGTGGAAATGGTGAATTTAAGTAGGGATATGTACACTAAAAAGTGGTAATCTGCAATTGTTACCCTGAGCTATTTCTACTTGATCTTACCCTTAAAACTAGGATTTTTGGAGTAACCTAATATATTCAAGTTGAGTCAGACATAATATTATGACTTGATTGAAACCAATTTAGATTTTAACACATGAAGCATATTTTTTTAGAGTACCTCTTTTTTCAGTGTACAGTCAGTAAGTCATTATTGCAAAATGTGCGGCACAAAAATGACTTGTATCTGCCTAAGGGGCTTATTTTGCAAAAGTGGATAGAATTAGAATTGGTATTAAAATGCATGAGACTGGGTTAAAATAAAGGCAGTTGTGTTTTGGAGGTGTGGGTGGAGGAGAGAGGTTGTTGCTTTGAGGAGCATATGGATGTGATGGATGCGCATTAGCAACTCATAAAAGCAGCTCATTAGGAAGTTCAGTCTCTTTCAGAGGTTACCAAGGCACACGCACATACACACACACTCGAGTACCAGCATCTGTGAACACCTGGACCCATGACACATGAAAGTGAAGGACAGAGCAGTGTGAGAGCCCCAGGGGTTGGGTGCACTGACTGTTGTGTAAAGCACATCTCTTATGGTTATCATATTTGCTCTTTCAAGACCTCCCTTTACTGACAACACCATACTTGATGGAGGCATTGTAACTGCTTTTGTACTTAGCACATGAGATGACAGTCTCTTAATGCTCCATGAGTAGTTTCACTCCCGACCCATAGCAGAGAGAAAGTACATAAGAGTAGCATTGGGAAGTCTGATTAATTTTAGAGATTCAGTTCAATTGGATGATTCAGTTCAATGAACTTGTTCAACAAACAGTTTGCAGATTCATTTGAGACATTACTCAGAAGTGTTCCCATTTAGAAGGGTTTCATTTTTGTAGATAAATAAATTTGTAGTTATTGCTATTTTTTGCAATGTTGATTTAGGTTATAGAGATTGCTTTGAGTGCTTAGATAATCTGTTCGTTTGGGCAGTTGAGAAGTGCCTGTGCAGCATTTTACGTTTCATTTTTGTGGGAACATGCATGCTTATTTATATATTGCAATAGTTGACAATTTTTTCAAATAGGTCTAAAAAAAAATGTAAACCAAAATAAACCAAACAATTCACTAATTTATTTGAGTCATCACTCAGAAGTGTTCCCAGAAATCCCCATATGGCAGATACCCATATGTTTAATTTTTGTAGTTTAATATATTTTTAGTTATGTATTTGCTATTTGTTGCTGTGTTTTCTTTTTAGGTTAAAGAGATTCATTTGAGTGCTTAGAGAATCTGATCATTTGGATGATTTATTTCAATGGTTATTAGTCATCACTCAGAAGAGTTCTCAGAATTCCCACATTTCATTTTTGTAGAATTTTCCACAGTTTTTAAATATATTATATAGATTGTATCTAAACCTGTGATGTTTATGGTTTTAATGGTTTACTAACCTCACAGTTTTACTCCCAAACCAAGTTCTCACTTTCAGCTGATTGATTTACAAACAGTTTGCCGAATCGGGCATCACTACATTACAGGCCCTTCCAGTAAGAATAATGTATTCTGTTATTATTTTATTTTACTTTAGTAAGAATGTAAATTACATAAATAAAAGTAAATAATCAAAATGATGTCATTACAGGAAATTAATTTGATTCAGGAAACTGAAAACAAAGACATGTTTGGAGCATGAAACATGATGGAGATGGCATGAAAAAGGTTTTCCCCTCCTTGTTTCCTTATGTTCCTCACTCTAGATTCTTCTCTTTCTTTCCAGAACCAAAGAGAACGGCTTTGAGCGGGAGCCACTCCACCCCGAGCACCCCAGTAAAAGGCTGTGCACTATGAGCCCAGGCCAGCGCTTCAGCCCCTCCAATGGGCTCTCCTACCAGCCCAACGGCCTACAGCACCCTACTCAGCCCCCTCCACAGCACTACCGCCTGGATGATATGGCCATTGCACACCACTACAGAGACTCATACCGCAACCCTAATCACCGTGAGCTCCGCGACCGCCCTCGGCCTCTGGGTAAGAGAGGGCACATTACATAAGGATAATTAATGAAAGTGTTACTCTGCTGTGAATGATTATTTGAGCCGCAGACATGCAATATGAGTTATTTTCTCCATCGCTGTGGTCGTCAATGGCTCAAACTTGGCTTCAAGTTTTAAATAAATATGATATATTTGGAAAGTAATAAAAAAAAGTTTAAAGGGCTACTTAACTGAAAAATAAAAATTCTCTCATCATTTACTTTGTTGTTGCATACCCGTATGTAGTTTTTTCTTCCGTGGAATACAGGCAAAATGTTAGGGACTGACAGCCTCAGTCACTATTCATTTTTATTGTATGAAAAAAAATGCAATGAAAGTTAATTGTGGCTTAGGCTAACATTCTGCCTTAACAGCTCCTTTTTTGTGTTTCATGGAATAAATAAAGTCATACAGTTGTTGTTTGGAATAAATTATGTCAGAATTTTATTTATTTATTTATTTTTGGGAAGGACCAAAAATAAATTATTATAATTTTTAAGTATTATATAAAAATATTAGCACTATAAAAATATTGTACATATTATAAAAATAATATCTAATAAATATATGATAAAATATTTAATAATTTATATATTCATACATTATATCTCTGTAAATTAATAATAAATAAAAATTATATCATGGCGCAAATTAATTTAATTGAGGATAAAAATGCATGTTTTCTGCATGGAAAACATGATTAAGAGGAAAAACACATATAAAGCTGCTTTCTTCATGGCTGTAGTCGCCAGCGCCTCAAGTCCTCTCAAGTCTTTTGCGTGCCACTCAGTCTCTTAGAAGTTAAATCAGGCAAGCCTCAGTTGGATCAGGAACATAAACTCCTTTAAAAATGATTTGAGGTTTACATAAAACCAATTCACCATAACAGGCTTAAATTTGCTAAAAATACTGAAGCGCATTAGCCGGTGATATATGCACAAGATATGTACGAGCCTGGCAGCTCTGTCTGGTGCGGCATGTAGAGAGGGAGAGAGTGTGCCCGCAGGCAGTTCGGGAAAGCAGAGTGAGCAATGAGAGCGTGTGAGGAATGAAGAGTGTGTGAGTGATGGATGGTGTCAGGAATCTGGTGAGCTATGGCTGTGAAACAGACGGGCACGACACGCCATGAGGGCAAGCAAGAGAAATGGAGAAACCGGGGCCCAAATAGTAACACTTTTAACTCTCTCTCTGTTGCTGTCTGTGTTTCAGGGATGCACGGCAGCACACGCCAGGAGGAGGTCATAGATCACAGACTCACAGACAGAGAATGGGCAGAAGAGTGGAAGCACCTTGACCATGTAAGAAAAGTAATAACATTTTTATTACTATCCAAAGTATATGTGTGTTTGTGTGTGCGAGCAAGTGAGAGAGGGAGGAGAGAGAGAGAGAGAGAGAGAGAGAGAGAGAGAGAGAGAGAGAGAGAGAGAAAATATAACATGAAAAGTGTTTTTGCAATTACATTTCTGTGTTTGCATGTTTATTGTCTTAGGAAAGAAAAATCAAAAAGGAGATCTCTGTAATATCTCGATTGTTTCTCCTAGGCAGCCATGAGATTAAATGGGGACTTTCGCTCAAGTCTCCCACTTTTCAGATTTTGCTCCTGAGAAAAACACCCCGGTAATCTCACATGTGTCTTCTCTAGAGTTTCAAAAGAGATCTCATCAATTTCAAAAACGTTGCTCAGATTTTGTTTGAAGTCTGAAGTGAAGTCTGAAGTCTGAAATTAAAAGTCAGATATTTCTAAATAAACTCACTAAAAATTTAATGAGAACATTTCTCATTAAATTCTTCCAAATACAAATTATCTGTTTTCTACATTTTATAACACTATACACTTACTGTATGTCAACAGTGATCTCATTTGTGTCATCATTTTAATTTCTCCCAAGTTGTTTTAGGACAAACATCTGAGACACAGTTGATAGTTGAAAGAAACATAACTAAGAACTCCACTGAATGCCCTGGAGATATAAGATATGAGTAATCTTTTTAGAGCTATTTTTTAAAGCTAAAAAAAAGAGCAATCCCTGACCATTACAATTTTTCTCTGGGTTGGTATTAGTGTTTTAGTAACTTTAAATATATAAAGTGAGTTCTGTATTTTATATCTATATTGGTTAATTCAGAGCGATTTTGGTCACACTCTATCTTGGTCTCCTCCCCAGCTGCTGAACTGCATCATGGACATGGTGGAGAAGACACGTCGCTCCCTGACGGTGTTGCGAAGGTGCCAGGAGGCTGACCGGGAGGAGCTCAACTACTGGATCCGTCGTTACAGTGATGCAGAGGACCTTAAGAAGACCAGCAGCTCTAGCAGCAGTCAGTCCAGGCAGCAGAGCCCCGCCGGCCCGGAAAACAATGCTTTAGGTACTGTATATAACACACTCAGCATATGCACCATGTCATTTATTACTGCAGCACAGAATTCTAATAAGATGGGATACATAACAAACTTCCCATGTAAGCACATGTACATAGCCAAAACATCTGTAAAAGCATTTTGTTCTATAATATGCATATAATTTGCCTACAAATATCTTAAAAAGAGTAGATTTACAAACATTCTAACAACATGTAAACAACGAACCCTTAGGCTTTTGGAGGGCCAATACCAAATTTAAAAGTGCATACTTTTTTTTATAAAATGTGTAACATTAAAACTAATAAAATGTTATCATATTATTCTGATTATATATACATAATCTATATTTTTCTAACATTTTAGCAACATTTCTTGAAATTTCAGTAAGTTACTTCAAGTACATTTAGGTCACATGGGTTCGACTAACAAAAAAGGTTGTGAACCCCTGGTCTGCATGAAAACACACTCATCAAATAGCCGTCTTGGCAATGGATGTAATAATTTATGTAGACATCAAGTTTTTGAGTTTAGTTCATTTTAAATGAAGTAACCTTTCTTCACTCTCCTCCAGACATCCATAGAGAGCTCCTTCACAGGCCAGCGTCTGGATACGTACCTGAAGAGATCTGGAAGAAAGCTGGTTAGCATGCTCTTTATGTCCCATTTTTTAAAACATGCACAAACACACTCAGAAGCGCAGGTGGAAAATCAAAGCAAATGTATTCAGACAGAGCACTTTCAAAGCCTGTCTGTGATTTAAAAGCTCTCTGAAATTCAGTCAGTCAGTCAGTTAGCTATTTGTATGCAGGACTGCAGAGTCAGGTGAGAACTTGGTTAGTGTCACACAAAACACTGGCATATTGTCAATCTGAGGTCCTAGAATATTCTGTGCATCTTGATATTGTTGCTTGCTTGGTTCAAAAGGATCATTATGAGATTTGTAGAAGCCCACAAAGGCCATGTCCATGTCACTTATTATTTTTTGGTTTTGTTGTCTCAAGATCACAACTTTCTTTTAACTTAATTTTTTCATAACTTTTTGACAAGTAATTCCATGTACTGAGGACGCAACTTATTTTTCTTGTGAAAAGTTTTGTGATCTTAACAATATATAGTCTCATCACCACAGCATTAGATGGTAGTGGGGGGCTGGCAGGGCATTGCAACATGGTTGCTAGGGTGTTCTGGGTGGTTGCTAGACCATTGCTTGGTTTTTATCTACTCAAAGTCAAAAGAGCCTACCTTCAAATCTCTATGATCTTCTCATTCCTTGATATAGCTCGGGTCTGACCTTTAATGTAAGTTTATTGCATGTTGTCCAGCAGACAAAATTGTATGAAATCCGACCTCCCAATAAGCCACACGATTTTAGTTATTCATGTCTATAAATCTAATGATTGCAATAGTTGTAGTAGGTGTAATGTTTGCCTTAGTAAGTAATGAAATGTTTTTGCAGAATATTCTTTGAGTTCTAGAATGAGTTTTGAAAGGTCTGTTTGTTTTTGTGGAATGTCCTTTGAGTTCTAGAATGAGATTTGAAAAGTGTGTCTGTTTTTGTTTCAAGATCTTGAATGAGCTTTGAAAATGTTTGTTTTTGCAGAATATTTTTTGAGTTCTAGAACAAGTTTTGAAAGGGTTGTTTGTTTATTGTGGAAGTCTTTGAGTTCAAGAATGAGCTTTGAAGTGTTTTTTTGTTTTTGTGGAACATTCTATGAGTTCTAGAATATTCTTTGAGCTCAACAGTGGTCAGTTCAGTGAGTGGCTTTCACTGGGAGCACCTCTACACATTCCAACAGTAATGTAAGATCATAAAGCTCTTTTATTGCTCTGGCTGAACAGGACATATAAGTCCTCCCAGCCTTTACAGCACTTTAGCACTCTTGCCATTAGCTGTGTAACAAGAACTGGCTGGCTCTTCACAGCAATTTTTTTATTTTTTTTTTACAGCAGAGGAGCTGGTTAAAGGATGAATAAAGATATTAAAAGGCTTTGTTTAAAGAGCAGCTGATCTGTGTGAAATATGACAAGTGATGGATTCTATTATAGCAGATTGTTTACTTTGGCCTCTGCTCACTAATACATGACATATGCATCTGTTAAAGCAGTTTGGCTGTGTGCTCTTACCTAAGGGCGTTATTAGAGCAAACACACCTTTCACCATGAAAATTGCTACAAAAGATGCTCTTAGACCATTTGTTTCAGATGCGGCATTGCCACAGCAACACATCTGCAGTACCACCCTAAACAAATCACTGCAGATTGAAATTCCATCTGAATAGAGGAATATAAATGCAGTTAAACATATAAGGGAAGACGGTGCATTTTCCGTAACCTCAGCCCATCAAGAGGAAGACTCTATGTACCAAACCACAATGGTTTCACAATTCAGTCCAGTCCTGATGAAAATGGCCCTGGCTCTATAATCCTTTATATTTAAGACAGGGGAGAAGGGGTTTTGTGGCCGCAACCATCCATGTTTTCATAACAACAGGGTGCTACACTATTAGGCATAACAGCTTGATCTATTTAAAATGTTTAAAAAGAATAGTTCACCAAAAATTATTGTTATCATTTACTCACACTCATGTTGTTACAAAACTGTATGACTTACTGTCTTCTATGGAACACAAAAAGAGATGTGATGCTGAATGTTAATGATGTTATGATGTCAGTCACCATTTATTTTCATTGCATCTTTGTCCAATGCAATTAAAGTGCTCCATGGAAGAAAGAAAGTCATACAGATTTAGAACAACATAAGGGTAAGTAAATGATGACAGAATTTTTGCATTTTCATTTTTGGGGGGAACTACTGTATCCCTTTAAGCCTTGATGGTTACACAACCCAAGCTAAGAGCAAAATAATGGTGCTTTTTTCACTAAAGATTCAGAATTGCCTCTTCGTAAGTTGCAGCAATGCAATAAGAGGTGAATGTCCTTTTTTTAGAAACTTGGGTACAGTAGGACATGAATATTCAAGCCCTTTTCTTGCACAGTGCCATATCCTGATCTGCATGGGCCTTTGGGGGTGCAATTGAAATGCATAATTTAAATATAAATTGCCCGATTTGCATATGCAATTAGTCAGGCTGCAGCCTTGAACAATGAAAACAAACAAACAAAAAAAATGCCCTACTCTGCTCTTGAGATGAGTTTTCAAGCCAGAAGTGTTTACAGTTAATGGGATAACAGAATATAGATAAAGAGTCCAAGGAAATACATTTCTTCAAGGAAAAATATCAAGGATTATGTGAAATCTGTCTTGTGCGTTACAGTCAAGTTTTTGGTTTGGGGGGGGGGGGGGGGGGGGGGTGGCATTTTTGCTTGTTTGTGTTCACAGAAAATAATCCAAGTCTATTCTAACAATAATTGATGTATCTAATGAATCCCCAGATTAATCTCTCAGCTGCTTTTGAACAAAGCATACAAATAGTATCAATTATAGTCAAGTCAAGTGGTTTTTATTGTCGTTCAACCATATACAGTTAGTACAGTACACAGCGAAACGAGACAACGTTCCTCCAGGACCATGGTGCTACATAAAACAACACAGGACAAACACAGAACCACATGAGACTACACAGACTAAATAACATTTCTACATAAAGTGCACGTGCAAACATGCAAAAAGTATGGGACAGTACAATAAATTACTAAAAGGTACAGGACAATAGGCACAGTGAGAGACAGTGCAGCGCCGACCAGTACACATTTGTAATCAAGATGTGCAAAAAAATGACACTTTCTAAAATACTAAATGTAAACATAGCATACTATGAAATAGTGTTCTATGGACCATAGCAGTTATTGAGGTAGCAGCCAGGTGACAGTGAATTAAAGTGCAACTCTGGGCATGTGAAAAAGTTGGATGGTGTACAGGTGGGTGTGTGTGTGTGTGTGTGTGTGTGTGTGTGTGTGTGTGTGTGTGTGTCAGTCCAGTCCCTGAGTATTGAGGAGTCTGACGACTTGGGGGAAGAAGCTGTTACACAGTCTGGCCTTGAGGGCCCGAATGCTTCGGTACCTCTTGCCAGATGGCAGGAGGGTGAAGAGTTTGTGTGAGGAGTGTGTGGGGTCATCCACAATGCTGGTTGCTTTGCGGATGCAGCGTTTTAAGTAAATGCCTTTGATGGAGGGAAGAGAGACCCCTATGATCTTCTCAGCTGTTCTCACTATCCTCTGCAGGGATTTGTGGTCCGAAACGGTGCAAGTCCCAAACCAGGCAGTGATGCAGCTGCTCAGGATGCTCTCAATAGTCCCTCTATAGAATGTAATGAGGATGGGGGGTGGGAGATGTGCTTTTCTCAGCCTTCGAAGAAAGTAGAGACGCTACTGGGCTTTCTTGGTAATAGTACTGGTGTTGAGGGTCCAGGTGAGGTTCTCCGCCATGTGAACACCAAGGAATTTGGTGCTCTTGATGATCTCCACAGAGGAGCCGTCAATGTTCAGCGGAGAGTGTTCACTATGTGCTCTCCTGAAGTCAACAACAATCTCTTTTGTTTTGTCCTCATTCAGAGAAGGTTGTTGGCTCTACACCAGTCCGTTAGCCGCTGCACCTCCTCTCTGTATGCTGACTCGTCGTTTTTGCTGATGAGGCCCACCACGTTCGTGTCATCGGCGAACTTGACGATGTGGTTCGAGCTGTGCATTGCTGCACAGTCATGAGTCAGCAGAGTGAAGAGCAGTGGACTGAGCACACAGCCATGGGGGGCCCCAGTGCTCAGTGTGGTGGTGGAGATGCTGTTACCGATCCGGACTGACTTAGGTCTCCCAGTCAGGAAGTCCAGGATCCAGTTGCAGAGGGAGGTGTCCAGGCCCAGAAGGAACAGCTTTCCAATCAGGTGTTGAGGAATGATTGTGTTGAATGCTGAACTGAAGTCTATGAACAGCATTCGAACGTATGAGTCCTTTTTATCTAGGTGGGTGAGGGCCAGATGGAGGGTGGTGGCGATGCACAAAATGCAGTGGGTCTAGTGAGGGGGGCAGCTGGGTCTTAATGTGCCTCATGATGAGCCTCTCGAAGCACTTCATGATGATGTGTGTGAGTGCGACAGGACGGTAGTCATTGAGGAATGGTGGTGGCCTTGAAGCACATTGGAATGACGGTGATGCTCAGAGAGATGTTGAAGATGTCGGTAAGAATATCTGCCAGCTGGTCTGCACATCCTCTGAGCACCTTGCCAGGAATGTTGTCTGGTCCAGCAGCCTTCCGTGGGTTGACTCTATGTAGAGTTTTCCTCACATCAGCCATGGTAAGACAGAGCAGCTGATCGTTGGGAGGAGGGGTGGTCTTCCTCGCCATCACGTTGTTTTGTGCCTCAAACCAAGTGTAGAAGTCATTCAGCGCATCTCGAAGGGAGGCATCTTTGTCACAGCCAACTGATGTTGTCCTGTAGTTGGTGATGGCCTGGATGCCCTGCCACATACGCCACGTGTCGCCGCTGTCCTGGAAGTGACTATGGATTCTCTGTGCATGTACGCGCTTTGCCTCCCTGATGGCCCGGGACAGTTTGGCCCTCGATGTTCTTAGGGCTGCCTTGTCACCTGTTCTGAAGGCGGAGTCTCGGGTCCTCAGCATCGCATGCACCTCCGCAGTCATCCATGGCTTCTGGTTGGAGCGTGTGGTGATGGTCTTGGAGGAAGTGACATCATCAATGCACTTGCTGATGTAGCTGATCACTGATGCTGTGTATCCCTCCAAGTTGGTAGAGTCGCCATATGTTGCAGCCTCTCTGAACATGTTCCAGTCAGTACACTCAAAACAGTCTGAAGAGTAGAGATGACTCCTGCTGGGGCTCCACACGCTACGCGCATGGGATTTTTGTGTAAACAAGATCAAGCGTGTTCACCCTTCTCGTTGCAAAGTCTACATACTGATGGAGTTTAGGGAGCACTGTTCTTGAGATTCGCATGGTTGAAATCTCTGGCGACAATAAACAGTCTGTCAGGGTGAGCGTTCTGCAGTTCACTAACAGGTCACGTAGCTTCACCTATAGATCATCATGCAGCTTGGTTGTTGCATGAATCTTATATTTTAGTAGTGTCAGGCGATGGTAAACACGAACACCATTTTCTCCAATGTCCATGTGCTGTAAAAGTCAGGCTAACTAACAAAAATAGCACCATGTTGGATCCGGAGCGGCATCTGCGTGCTACCGCGCCGCCATCTTGGATCATACATAGTAGATATAGTTCTCAAAATGTGCATTGATTAGCAATTGGGTTACTTTCTCATTAGCCAATTAGGGATAGAAGAAGAAAAAAAAGGGGAAAAAATCATATTGTTTTTAATTTATTATTTTAACCCTTTAAACTGAATTGCATGGCCGATAATTGAAATCTTGAATTCAGTGCTTTGGCAAACTTGTCAAAACTTTGTCAAACATGTAATTGACAAACTTAATGTTTTACATGTTTTTGACTTAGATTTTAAGTTATTTCTGCTCCACTAACATCAGAATTGTACAAATAATGATCATTTTCAAAAAGGTTTCCCGAACACTCCCCCTGTCTTCTATTGGTCAAACAAATGCCCCAACTCACACCATTGATTGAGCCAAAGTTGCTGTGTTAGACTGGACAGATTGCTCAAACACAGAGCAATTTTTTGATAGTGCCTCAGAGCAACAGTGTTTACACTTTTCAGGGAATCAACTTATAAATAGCTTACTTATTGTTGTCTCTGCATATTAAGAAAATATGAAACACTGGAAAAAAATTACACATTTGAACTTTAAATAAAACAATTTCATTTAGATACTTTCACATTGTTAGGTTACCTGACAAAAAAAATAAAAATTAAATAAATTACCATGTGGGAGGCTTGTAAATTCATTGTAGCCTTTCTTTCAGAAGAGGCTGTTAATGAAGTGAAGAGGCAGGCCATGTCTGAGCTGCAGAAAGCCGTGTCAGAGGCCGAGCGCAAGGCTCATGAGATGATCAGCACTGAGCGAGCCAAGATGGAACGCACGGTGGCCGAGGCCAAGAGGCAAGCGGCGGAGGATGCGCTATCAGTCATCAACCAGCAGGAGGACTCTAGTGAGGTAAGAGCTTGTATGCTTACTGCATTATATTACTGAACAGCTTCAACATTCATACACTCTACATTGATTAATTTGGATGGTAATATATTCCATTTATTATTATTGTTTTGGATTACATATTGTCTTGGGGTTTGGTGGATTTTCTTTATTTCCTTTAAAAATATACAGCAGCCCCAACAACACTAAAGTCAAACATTAAAATGTATGAATGTCATTGCATAAAATAACTAAATATAAATCTTAGTGGGATTTGCAAACAATTTATGCTAAAGACCTTTACTCAGAACCAGTGGCGGGGCATGCATTAAAAGTCTAGACCTTCAGCGTGATTTATGCATTAAGAAAACACAGTTTCACCATGAATAAGACACCCATTGTCTTTGGGCATCATACATTATGTCGCAGCTAACTAGTAATACCAATTGACATTTATAAACATGTCCACGCACGAAAGCCAGAACTTGAAATTACACTTAACACTCAAGGAAGCCTGATTTTAACTGCAGCATGACTGTTTTGTGAAATGAACGTCACCCGAACAGACATTCAAAAATCATAATTTTTCATATGAATCTACCAAGGAGGTCTGTAATACCTGGAGAAAATCTACCTAATAATATTTGCGATTGAAATTTCATTTTGTCAGGGTACACGATTATGCTGTGTTCCATTCAAGTTGGATGTGGGATATTCCTGCTTGATATCTCTGACCATAAATGCATTCCATTCCCCAATATTCAGAACTGCAACGCTTCTGTTAGCTTAGCAGGGGTGTCACTCTCATTAGAGATGTCTCCTAATAACCCAACTCATAAACAATGCTGCAGCGCTAGAATTTGTGCTACCGGTATACGATTATCAAAAGAGATTATAATGTTTTATACACCTGTTTCTGCAGGCGTTTGTTAAACAAGCTTTAATATCAGGTAATGTGGAAACTAACTCATTTATCGATATTACTTATTAAAGTGAATATTTATCACTTACTTTGTATATCTCTCTGAGTGTCGACATGTTTGTATGACATCATGCATCTCGGCAAAATCAGAGTTGAGAATTTCTGCATGAGCCTACAAGTTGTAATTCTGACTTAAAGATGCATTTCATTGCACTTTTCCTAGTAGGAAGTTGTAAAATCCGACTTTCCGAGTTGAATGGAACGCAGCACTACTTTTCAAAAATGTATCCGACAATGAACACTCAAGCAGCCAAATTTACACTTAGAAAACTCCTGATGTTGCTGTAACAATGCAAAAAGCACTTACCAATTAACTTGAACTTGAAAATCGGTCCTCCTTTCCTGTTCAATTAATCAGTCGCACGATCATGCAGAACATCTTGTGTTTTCTCAGTTGTGATGTGGCAGTGATGTCAGCCGACTCGTCAGAGAGCTTGATTTTACGCTTTACTCTTGAATTATGTCCATCACTCTAAGTGTGATTACATCACTCAAGATCACACCCACCAAGAACAAATAAATCTATCTGATTGGCTGATGAATCTGACAATCTGAATTTAGTTGCTCATTCATTTGGACTGTCGAGAGATTCTGAAGAAATTCTGAAGGCCTGATGGGGTGGAGCTCAAACTCACACGCTCTTCGGGCAGTGATTTTTGAAACAGTTATCGCACCTTGCATCAAGGAATAAATTCTGACTGGACAAACTTTTAGTGTTTCTCTATTTGTTTGTAGATTAATTAAGAGTGGAAAGCAATTAAAAATATATAGGCAAATAGGTGATTGAGAATGAAATGATGAAATATATTTATTTGTTTGTCATGTTACGCCAGCAGAGAAGAACCCTGAGAATTTACCACTGCTCAGAACTACTTAAACTTCCATATTTGTAATTACTTTTAACAAACTGGTTTCAAGTTAATACTTAGTTGATGTATTAAGTAATTTCACATGGGTGTCCTAGCAGAGTAACCACAAGTCTGACTAAAAGAAAGAGTCAAAATACTTTTTTATCTTAATTCTGAACAGAATGTCTATTGTTTTTTATTATTATTTAAAATCTAACAAACTTTTTTTGTGACATAGTTTGCTTGAAAAGTGTGTTTGTGCTATCTTTCTTTAAAATAAATGCCACTTGGTTCGGTATATTCTTATCTAAAGCAATTACGTTCATACATTTACTGTTTACAGGTGTGGTATAAGTGTCCAAATGCTTTTGTGGCCACTGTACATGTCTATTCCATTTATGCCAACATATCTTGATTTAGTAAGTTTGGTTGTTTTATTCCTGTGGCATATTCTTATCTCCTTAAACTCTATCCTAAGGAAAACACAGAGAACGAATGAAAATATGAAAAGAATAGGGGGAAGAAAAAGGGTGTCCCAGAAAATTCCTCATGCAGGCCGGTGCCATGTGGAGCAGAGGAATAGCATTGCATTTATCACCTCAGGCAGAGACGTGCTTTTCCTTTAAATGAAACATGTGGACAGTTAAGGTGGTTCTGATTTGGATGAGGGAAATTGGGAAGGGAGCGCAGATTGTCTGCGCACAGCGGGGGGACGGCTCGTTTAATCAGTTAGCAGAGAAATGCCGCATGCATCTGAGTTTAATTGCACGAGCCATGTTTATGCACACTTCTCCCCGGAGGATCACGTCGGTAGCCGTTTTTAACTCTGGCTTCCCGTCTCATGGTACACATTCAAGACTTTGCGATAATTGCTCTTATTTGGCCTGGAGACAAACACAAAGAGGCCACAGTGGTAACTTGAGTGAATGTGTGATCTTTGAACGTTTTGGAGTTAACCTGTTACAAATGTGTTCTCACATAGCGCCATGTGGAGCTCAGTAAAATGACTCCATTTAATGTTACTTTTTCCCCAGCTAGCTCATTATTACCATGTTTTGAAAGCAGAGGTATCCAAAGAGAAATAAACCAGAATTCTCTATTTAGACTTGAAACCAAATGGGAAATGTTTGCTGCAAATAAGCCGAGACTTTCTCTTGGTTGTCTCAAAGGTCTGTACATCTATTGTTTCTTTATTGTGAAAATTCCCATGGAAACGAGCACACAGAATGAGAGAGAAAACAGTTTGGAGTCTTGAAAAAAATGTGACTGTGGTGACATTTTTGCAAAGTGATATTACGTGGCTCTTTTTCACACATCGCGACAATTGTGAAGTTAAATGTCCAATGAGTGGTGCTAAAAGCGTTTAAAAAAAATAAGAATTACAAAACAGATTTTTACAGGTTTTTAAGGTTATTGCTCTAATGAGTTTTAAATCAAGAAACCTACCTACGTCCCTACCTTAAACCTAAACCTAACCAAAAGTATCATAAAAAGCTAATTTCCCATAAAAAAACACAGTTGCTGGAGCTATCGGTGTTTCTATGGCACTTTTGATGCACATGTCAACTCAAGTGCTCTTCAGTGGGTGATTGTTTTAATTATTTTTGTACCTTAAACCTCCCCCCATTTTTCTGTGCAGAGTTGCTGGAATTGTGGGCGCAAGGCAAGTGAGACCTGCAGCGGGTGCAACACAGCACGTTACTGTGGTTCCTTCTGCCAGCACAAGGACTGGGAAAAGCACCACCATGTATGTGGCCAGACTCTTCAGGCGCAGCAGCAGGGTGAGACGCCTGCCAATGTCAGCTCCTCAGCGACCCCCAGCAGTGGCACCGGCAGCCCTGTGGATACGCCCTCCACCGCCACTCCCCGCTCGGCCACGCCCGGCACGCCATCCGCCATAGAGACCACGCCGCGCTAGAACAGATGCTTAAGCCTACCAGAGACTGACTCACCTGCCTCACTCGCTCAAAGATACTGATGCTGGCGTGCTAACAAAGAAAGAAGTATTTAGAGCGATCACCCACAGGAGGTCCATATCAGGTCATATTGACTTGCCATGATAGAGAACGCAAATATATTCTTTGTTTTTAAATGCTTATTGTTCTTTATTGTTACTTCAGCTATTATCGATTACTGTTGGTTATGTTGTTTATTGTTGTGGCTCTCGTACATTCCTGTAAATATGATGAAAAAAGAAATAGAGTAGTCAGCTGAGACCTCTCGATGAGTCTTGTTATGTTCTCTAAGCTCTTTATACGTTGCTGTTGACCTCATTAAAAGACACTTTATCAAACAACAAAACCAAGGAAATACTTCATACAAGCAGATGTAAGCAAAGACACAAAATATGATTCCTTGTAAAGACAAAAAAAAAGTTGTTGCGAAAAAAGCATACCATGAAGTGCATCTGTGTTGGACATAGTGGAGTAGACAATGGACGAACTCTACAGACCTTCAACGCAGATGTGCAGATGCTTATCCCTCTTGCTTTATTTTTATTTATTTTTATCATACTTCTGCAACATAATATCCAGGTCAATGATCTGAGAAATACAAAGCTGTTTCACTGAGGAATGTAAAGGGCAAGGAGGAAAGTGAGCCTGCCTTTGTTGGACATTGAGTACCACACAACATAATGATGCCCGGATCCCCAATACACTCCATCAGCTCCCAAAAAGGAAGTGTAGTCATCAGCCTACCAGAGCAGGACTGTCAGAGCCTCACTATGACAGCCGCTGAAATGATCCATAAATCAAAGGCGAGTTCCTCGCCACTGGAGCCAGTTTGAGATAGCCTACCTATCTCAAGCCCTGCCATCAATTCTTGTTTTTTGCTTCTTTTTGCCCCCTACTTGATCTCATTGTGTTAAACACTCGTGTCCTGTGCCGTCATCAATTGTTATTTATTGTATATGTGCTGGACAATTGTAACATTGCATAATAGTTTAAACCACAGTGACAACTTTCTAGACTTTCTAGGTGCAACAACATATTTTCTCTTGTTTTCTCTCTTTCTCTCTCTCTCTCTCTCTCTCTCACATGCTCTTGCAAGCTGCTTTTCTATACGTATGTGTTTGTGGTAGTCTCCTTGTAGTTCTTGAAGAAGAAGGCAAATGCTTTTTTTCCCCATTGTCCTCAGAAGAATACAAACGCTATCTCTCAGAGCTGCTACTTCATTCTCATTCAGATCTTTTTCTGAGATCTAGCATGTTACATGGAATGCTAACATAAATGTGTTTGTACATGGGACGTACATAAATGTATTTGCACTGTCATGGTTTCTCACGGCATGCTTTTTTTTTGGCAGTTATTCCCGTAGGGAGCCTCACTTCATGGTTTATCTTTGGAGTGCTTCGTTACATGTTGTGATTTTAATTTCTTGTAAAAAAAAAAAAAAAATTGGAGAAAAAAAGAAAATGGAAAAAAAATACAAAACAGAGGTATCACTATCTGCTTTTGTTAAAAAAATTCTAAAGATAATGGCAAAAAGTCATAACTTTTGCTTTGAATAGTTAAGGATAGTGCATGCACATGCATACTGAACGCTATGGTATATGTTGTTTTTGTTTTATACAGAAAATTTGAAAAATTTACAAAAAAGACTAAGAAACTAACTTTCCAAATGCAGAGGTTACAAACAGACAGCTTTAACACCGCAGAGCACCAGGATACACAGTATTACAAATGAATTAACATGGAAGACAGCCAAAGACAGACACGAAGGACCAAAACCTCACAAAAGATATTCACTCAAATGCATTCTTGTTTTATTTAGGTGTTTACCAGGGGAAGCCACATTGAGCAGTGTTTCCATTTGAAAACCTTTAATTCTCCCCTGTCCAGAGCCAAGACCAGCCCTGTTCAGCTTGTAGGGAGGAGAAGCCACCTAAAACCCATGTAGCAGTTCCTGTTGAAAGACGGTTCACATGTGAATGATGTGGTCTTGAAGGATTGAACAATAATCGAAGGTGGATATCTCGATCCTTCAGGGCAAGGTTTTCTGTGAAGTATATTTTCTGACAATTTCATCTTTGTTTTTGTTTCTTTACGTATCATTCTTCGAAAGAATGTCACCCCAAAATGCTGTACTCAGAATAGCCCAATCGAAGCTGTTCGTGTTCATAAACAATGCATAACCAAACCTTCAGCTCATGATATAAAGCCATGTAAGATAGAAACAAATGTGTTGTTTCTAAAACTATTGTTAACAAACTAAACAAAACAACCTTGTCAATGGTTAAGAGAAAGAGGGGACAAAATGAGCACTTAGCATCAGACTTACGGCTCACAATCCCCAAACCATGGTGCTAAACAATGCACATTTGACCTCTTAGGATGCTATGGTTAAATAATCAAAAAAAAGGTGTAAGACACCTGTCTACAACTCCACAGAACCTGCCAGCTAAGCTGTCTTGAAACACTAGTGTACTATTTTTGAAAAATGTATACAAATAGTGTAGTGAGTTTGATCAGGGCAACCTGAATAAAATAAGCAAGGGCAAAGCATTAAGAAACTCAATAAAGGCTCTTTCTCCTCTTTTCCCACTACTAGTACGTCTGTTTTGCTACAATCTTTTTCCTCGGTGGCAAAAAGTCTCACTCTACCTCTGACAGCATGTTAGGAGCACCAGTCGCTGAGCGGACACTGGTCTAGTCAAACCAAATGGGCACAAGAGAACAGGACTTTAACCCAAAGGTAAAAGCTCATACAGCTGCAAACCATATCACTACTTGGTAACAATGCAGACCTCATGAGAAAAGAAAAAAAACTGAATTAATATAATACGTAAGATAAAAAACAGGGAAAAAAAAACTTTTTTACATTCCTTTAAGTTTGTCACTTGTATAAGATCATTTTGAGTGTCAACTCAAATTTAAAAAAATAATATGATGATTATTTTAGAGAGTTGACTCCATTTGACACACTATAATTCAATAAAATGTCAAAGATGAGACATGATATATTCCTATTGCCCTCTTCTTCTCCTACACCCCCTTTTCCTCTGTTGTGAGACCTTCTTGGCTGTTTAATGTCATTTAGGTTCATGTTTATGGGGGATTCATGCAGAACATGAGCAAAAAGGAACAGCTGGTGAATTTGAGCATGCCTCTTGTTCTTGCGTTTCCAGTTTGTAAAGTGAATAAAAAGGGACAGTGTAAGCACAAAGTGAAATTAATTGTGTGGGTTGTGTTTAGGGAAGGGCAGTCATATGGTTCTTTGAAATCTTTATTGTGAAAATAAAACTCATGAAAGTTGTTGTGCAATACTTAACTGAAACGTGAACCACAGGTTAAAGGTGTGGACTGGGAGGGTGTGATCTGTATCACACTTTTTCAGTGTTCTCTAGGGTTTTTTGAGTCTACAATGTCAGAACTGTGGTTTCTTGTTTAATCTGTTTTCTTTATTTTATTCTCTCATTTTTGGGGGCTGTAGTACATGATCTGTCAGTCTGTGAATCTTTGCAGTATGATTCTTGTATTGTTGTTCTCTTTACTGTGTAATAAATATGTTCATACCTGCATTGGTGACAGTTGATTTATTTTTGTTGTTGTTGCAGCAACTTTAAAAAAAAATCCAGTGAAGGAAAGAAACTCTGCCCATTTGTTGAATTAGGTTACCTACAGTCATGGAAGATTTATGGAAATTAAGAACATTTTAAATCAAGTCTTTAACCCAAAATGATCAATTTCTGTCATCATGTTTTCCCTCTTATTCCTTTCAAAACCCGAATTAATTTATTTCCTATGTGGAACACCAAGAAATTATTTTAAGCTGAATGTCCAAGCTGCTCTTTTCCATATGATGAAACTGAAAGGTGACTTTGATTGTCAAGCAAGATTTTCAATAAATAATCGGCTCTTGAGTGTTATTTACACAAAGCTATCATATAGCTTCAGTAGACTTGAAATATTGTCCATGTGTCATATGGATGACATGTTGAATTGTGTTTTTTTTTTTTTCTTCTTCCTTTTTGGGCCACATCCACTTTAATTGTATGAAAGAGAGTAGCATATTTTTTTAAACTTCTTTTGTGTTCCAGAAGTCATATGGGTTTGGAACAACATAAGGGTTAGTAAATAATGGCAGAATTTACATCTTTGAATTATCCTTTTCAAAATCATGCATATATCAGCATTGCAAGCTCAATTCATTCTGATGTGCTTTAACCACAAATGTAGCCAAAACTAAAACTCGGTTCTGGGTAGTAACTAGATCACAAAAGTACTTGAAATTAGATTAAATTACAATTTAAAATACTCAAAATTGGATTACAGTTACTTACTTTGAATAACATGATTACATATTAATCTGGCGACTATATTAAAATATTATATATTTTATTACTGTATTTTATAATTTATTGATCCCTCTAATTCTTCTTTTAAAATATTTAAAATGGGGGGCTGGAATTGCACACACAGACCTGATTTGAGCCATCATCCAGGTGGCTATAATTACACTGAAGATAGAGCGGTAATCCACATCAAGTCAGACACACATCATGCGATGCACTTGGACACTTTATCAGTGAGGTTACATGGGGTCATTGGATGTTTCGGTCTTTCAATATCAGACACCCTCACCCAGACGACCCAGCCTGGATTGATCAGTGTGCGGATGGCTTCATCTAACCGGTATTCCCTGGCCACAGTTAATTACAGCAGAACCACGTGCCAAGATACTTCAGACACCAGCACCATATCTGGCTTGTGTGGCGTGTGTGTGGTGACTGCGATGGTATCAGGGAACTTTAGCTGTCTCCCAAGGTTAACCATCAACTTCCAGTCCCGTCTTGTTGGTAGGAGCCACACTGGTTGCTTTGGCTGCACTTGCGTCATCTCAGCCTCCCTTACAAAGGCAATCATCTGCTTCACCACTCCCTGTTTACTCTGAGTGAGACCTGTGTTGATGCCATCAGCTATTGCCTATAGGACCTGGTCTTGGCGCTAGTGATGGCGTCCTTCACCTAGGGCCTTTGTGCAGCTGAAAGTATATGCTCTAACGATCCCATCCTCTGACACAGAGGGCATACTGGTGTCTCTGCCATGCCCCAGCAGAAGAGGTTGGATGGGCTAGTATGTTGTAAACTGAATTAATCAGGAACTTGATGTGGTGAGGCTCAGCCTTCCAGATCACGGACCATGTGACCCTCCTTTGAAATGGCCTGCTCCCACCTCATCCATGCTCTCTGTTGCCATATCCCAGCAGTCGTAGATGCACACACTTTCTCCTCGCCCCCTCTCTACTCCTACTGGATCAGTCTGCGCCTTTCTTTGCCTTGCGCATGGTACAATATTGGCGTTGGGTTGCTACCAAGTGTTGCCTGCCCCGATGCCACTTTTCACACCAGCAGGGAGTGCTGCAGTCATGCTTCTGTCTGGTTGACAGCATCCTCTGTCCTCTATTTCCTCCCTGTTCTCACCTCTGTGCCCGCCTTTGCTTCCTTGTTGACTTAAGAGTTTGTGTATTGTAGTACCTCTCTTGAACAGGATACCTTGAATTCCTCAGTCAAGCAGCTGAAGGGGAGCGGTAACTTGTTCCTCTGTCCATACAGGGCAATGCTACACATGCTTTTGGGTAATTCCAGCCACATGCACAGGAAATGGCTGGCTCTCCTTTCCAGGACCTCCACAGTTGTAAGCGGGACTTCATAGACCAGCAGAGGCCATAGGAGTTACCATACTGGTAAATCCAGGATTTTAATTTACCTGGAAGCCCTGATTTATCCAATGCTGTCAACCATCATTCGATCTCAGCCCTGGTCACCTGCAGTGAAGCTGTGTTCTTCAGTGTGCAAGGGGTTTCTTCATAACTGAAGGAATTTGGACACCTCTGAGGAAGTAGTGAAACTCATCTGTCACTTTCCCCCTCCTCACAATCAGGGACCTGGATTTTGCTGGCTAAATCCATGCACAGGTGATGAGAGCTTCAAGAACTTTAAGGATCCACCTGGATCCAGTTACCGATGTCATTGTCACCACTGACTGAGGTTCTTACCCTCCCCCTCTCTCAGGCACCCCTGGGGTATGTTTCTGCACACATGAATGCTGAACAAATTGCATTAGTGTAGTAAAGCTAGTTTTAGTTTTGTGAATTGCTTTTGTACTTGACTTCAAATATGTGACAAAAATGTTCATCATGCACTTTTGCTTTTTTGTGATGTTGATTTTCAAATAAAAATCTGTTACCACACATGGATGCCATTTGTAAATAAAAAATGACTAAGAACATTTTAAGTGCTGTTTATCACACAGAAACAGACACACACAAAAAAATTATATATGTATGTATGGGATGACACCATCAGCACTCGGACGCTTCACTGTGTGTATCACTCCGCTTGTGTTCTTCTTCCTAAAAAAGTGTAAGAGCAGTGCATATGTGTTAAGAGCTAATGTAGGATATGTGTCTCTTTTTACATCTATTTGTTTTACATTACATATGTTAGTGAGCAGGTGGTGGCAAAAGATAATTTTGAGCCAGTTGGTGACGTAAGTGAATCCGTTCATTTCACTCTTTAATTTCCGATCGCTCATATTACTAATACATTAGCAAAGCAATGAAATCAGTTAAAACAGCTTTAAACTGACAATTTCAGGACTAAGGCTCATCACAGCTGAGAGACACAACTGTTTTTTTACAGAACTCAAGGTGCTCACCTTTTATCAGAGTTTTCATATTGGATACACACTGTTTAAAATGGTGGAGGACATCGCTGTTTCTATAGTGAATGACTCTTGCGCAACGGCTACCGTGAAATAGGGAGGAATACCCCTGCTTGGACGTCTATTTTCCACTGAGAAAGCTGACCTTCAGAAAGCTGACAGCATCTCTGCTTGGGTGTGGCAACAGGTGATCATACACACACTCTCTCTCTCTCTCTCTCTCTCTCTCTCTCTCTCACACACACACACACACACACACACACACAGACACACACACACATCCATCCGCCTATCCTTGTTTATCCAATGACATGTTAGAAACAGCACAAGCCATGATACTATTTCTGAAGTGAACATTTTTTTATTACTAATGAAGGCTTGGACGCATCATTTGTTTTGAACCAGCAATAGCAGATTCTGATCTGTCACATAAGAAAGTAGTTCCATGCACATATGCGTTTTTCCTAATTTTTTTAATTTACTTGTTCATTGAACTGTTGTATATAAGCAATATCACACTCACAATCATGCTATATGGCCCTAAATCAGCACTGCTGTAATTACCTACAGGTTTGTAGGGCCATATTGCACTCTTGCTTGTGTGATATTGCTTAAATATATATACCTGTATATATGCCAGTGTTGTTAAAAGTACAGATTTTTTTTTACTTAATCAAAAGTTCTGCTACCGAAGAAATAATTCACTTGAGTAGAAATAGAAGTAATAAGAAATATAATGACTCAAGTAAGAGTCTTTTCAACCTGTCCCTCTCCCTGTCTGTAGTCCCCACATGCTTCAAAACATCAACCATTGTGCCTGTACCTAAGCAATCAAAAATCACTTACTTAAATGGCTGGCGTCCTGTTGCTCTGACCCCAGTCATCAGCAAATGGTTTGAGAGGATGATCAGAGATTACATCTGCTCTGTTCTGCCCACCTCTTTGGACCCATTACAGTTTGCCTACCACAACAACCGCTCCACTGACGATGCCATTGCATCTACAATACACACTGCTCTCTCCCATCTGGAAAAAAGGAACACATATGTGAGAATGCTGTTTGTAGAATACAGCTCAGCATTTAACGCCATAGTGCCCTCCAAGCTTGATGAGAAACTCCGGGCTCTGGGCTTAAACAGCTCGCTGTGCGGCTGGATCCTGGATTTCCTGTCAGGCAGACGTCAGGTGGTTAGAATGGGCAGCAACATCTCCTCATCACTGACCCTCAACACTGGAGCCCCGCAGGGCTGTGTTCTCAGCCCACTCCTGTATTCCCTGTAAACACATGACTGTGTGGCGACACATAGCTCCAATGCCATCATTAAGTTTGCTGACGATACGACGGTGGTAGGTCTGATCACTGACAATGATGAAACAGCCTACAGAGAGGAGGTGCACACTCTGACATGCTGGTGTCAGAAGCACAACCTCTCACTCAACGTCAGAAAGACCAAGGAGCTTGTAGTGGACTTCAGGAGGAAAGACAGAGAACACAGCCCCATCACCATTAATGGAGCACCAGTGGAGAGAGTCAGCAGCTTCAAGTTCCTCGGTGTCCACATTACTGAGGAACTCACATGGTCCGTCCACACTGAGGCCATTGTGAAGAAGGCTCACCAGCGCCTCTTCTTCCTGAGACGGCTGAGGAAGTTCGGAATGAACCACCACATCCTCACACGGTTCTACACCAGCACTGTAGAGAGCATCCTGACTGGCTGCATCACCGCCTGGTACGGCAATAGCACCGCCCACAACCACAAAGACCTGCAAAGGGTGCGAACTGCCAGAAACATCATCGGCGGTGAGCTTCCCTCCCTCCAGGACATATATAACAGGCGGTGTGTGAAAAAAGCTCGGAGGATCATCAGAGACTCCAGCCACCCGAGTCATGGGCTGCTTTCACTGCTTCCATCAGGCAGGAGGTATCGCAGCATCAGGACCCACAAAAGCCGACTACATGACAGCTTCTTCCCCCAAGCAATCAGACTTTTGAACACTTGATCTCTCACGATCAACAATCAGCACTGCACTTTATTAATCTTCATCTTATATCACACACTGGACTGTCAAATATATTCTCCCCAATTCAAATAGTGTATATATATTTTTATATACCCTTATCTAGTGTATGTGTATTCTATATTGTCTGTATTGTTTACTGTACATTGTATATAGTACTATGTTGTGTAATTATGTGTACATTTGATATGTAAATTGTTGTGTAATTATGTGTACATTTGTTATGTAAATTGTGTTGTGTAAATATGTTGTTTATTGTAATTGGTATATGTCTCGTCACTGTCATGACTGCTATGTTGCTCGGAATTGCACACAAGACTTTCACCTACTGTTGCACTCGTGTACACAGTAGTGTGACAATAAAGTGATTTGACTTGATTTGATTTGATTTGATTTGAAGAGTAAATTTCGTTACAAGTTACTTTATGAAAAATATATTATATATAGTTGTGGCAGCGGGGGCGTGGTCAAGCGCCCGTCTGGAGAGGGGGAGCGGTAAGGGCGCTTACACCTGAGCTAAAATATGTCTAACACCTGTCTCTAATTTCAGTGAGCACGGGGAGAGCGGCATAAAAGAGCCACAGCACCACCAGTCAGGACGCCAGTCCAGTGTTGGCAGCCCAAATATCTAGTTTGAGTTTACGGAAAGCCTTAGTTTTGTTATCGGAAATTTATGTTTGTATTCCTGTCATTTTACGTTGAATAATTAAAGTCCCCTCACCTGTGTGCAGAAGCTGTCCTCGTGTCCTTCTTTTCCCCGCCCTGTCAAGAGTAGTGTTACACTGGTGCCGAAACCCGGGAGATTAAAACATGGAGGGTCGTCCCGTAGAGTCCTCCCAGCTGGCCAAAGTCCTCCAGTCCCTCGCAGCACTACATCAGAACCACCATCAGTCCCTGCTTGAGCTCCGAGAGGACCAAGATCGGCGGTTCTTTGAGATCATGCGGGCTCAAGCAGAGGACCGGCATGCCATCCGGAGCCTGCTCAGCCAGGAGGTCGCTCCCGCCACAGCCGCGACCCCGGACCATCGCTTCCCATTGCCCCCGCCCACGTTACAGAAGATGGGGGCAATGGACGACCCCGAAGCGTTTCTAGACCTTTTCGAGCGGACCGCTGAAATCTGGGGCTGGCCGCGCGATCAGTGGGCAGCCCGCCTTGTTCCTCTTTTGTCCGGGGAAGCCCAACTTGCGGCTCAACACCTGCCTGCAACGGACCTCCTGGCCTATGCTGATCTGAGGAGAGCGATCATGCAACGGGTTGGTCGGAGTCCCGAAGAGCACCGCCAGCTGTTCTGGGCCATGAAGTTGGAGACAACCGACCGCCCGTTCGCGTTTGCCCAGCGGCTCCGTGATGCCTGTCGGAAGTGGCTGCTAGTGGGGGACCGCGACGTCGAGGGACTGATCGATCAGGTGGTGCTGGAGCAGTTCACTCAGCGATTGCCCAGGAGAACGGCGGAGTGGGTCCAGTGCCACCGCCCGGCGTCGCTGGAGGCGGCGATCCAGCTAGCGGAGGACCACATGGCGGCGATCCCAAGGGCGGACGAGCCCTCTCTCTCTCTCTCTCTCCCTCCCCTTCCCCTGTGTTTTTTTCTGCTCTTCCCCATCCCCCTCCCCCCTCTCGCTCTGTCTTCCCTCCAGGGTCCGTTCCTGCCCCCCGCAGGCGAGGAGCCTGGCAGAGACCCACGGTGGCATCGCACACCCCCCCCCCGTCACATTCAGCCGCTCTCCCCCTCAGGTGGGGGCGTCCGCCGACGCAGGTACGGGTGTGGCGCCTGGGCCAGCCTGTTGGAGGTGCGGGGACCCGGGCCACTTCCGTGATCAGTGTCCGATGATGGAAGTGGGGACGGTGGTTCGGGTCTCCGATCCCCCGCATGCTGCCCCCGATCGGGCTGGAGCGTACCGGATTCCGGTAAGAATCCAGGGGGGTACACACCAAGCATTGCTGGATACCGGTTGCAATCAAACCACCATCCATCAACGCTTGGTTCAATCCGGGGCTTTTGGCACAGCTAGACAGGTGAGGGTGAGGTGTGTGCATGGGGATATTCACAAGTACCCGATGATGACCTTGTTAGTGAAATTCCGGGGAAAAAAGCATAGAGTGGAGGCAGCGGTTAGTCCCCGCCTCACCCATCCTCTGATTTTGGGGACCGATTGGCCAGCCTTTAAAGATGTGCTAGGGGGGTTTTGTACGGATGCGTCCTGCACTAAAGTGGGGAGATGTGCGATGTACGATGCTTTGACAGGGGAGGCAGGACACTCAAACTAAAGAAAATAGGACACAGCTTTTGATTCCACGGAGCCGCCGGGAAATGTTATTCCAGGCGGCTCATTATAATCCCATGGCGGGACATCTAGGGGAAAGAAAAACACTTCTACGACTAATAGCCCATTTTTATTGGCCGGGCATTAGCGGTGACGTCTGCAGGTGGTGTGCGGCGTGCCGCGAATGCCAGCTGGTAAACCCACCGGCCACCCCAAAAGCGCCATTGCGCCCTCTCCCGTTGATCGAGGTCCCCTTCGAGAGAATTGGAATGGACCTCGTCGGGCCATTAGAGCAGACAGCACGGGGACATCGCTTTGTGTTAGTCCTAGTGGATTACGCAACGCGATATCCGGAAGCAGTGCCTCTAAGCAACATCTCAGCACGTAGTGTTGCTGGGGCGCTCTTCAAAATAATCTCCCGGGTGGGGATTCCAAAAGAAATCCTCACCGATCAAGGCACAACGTTTATGTCACGCACACTTCGCGAACTTTACGATCTATTGGGCATTAAATCGATTCGCACTAGCGTGTATCATCCGCAGACAGATGGCCTAGTGGAACGTTTTAACAAAACCCTCAAAAACATGATCCGTAATTTCGTGCACGAGGATGCTAAAAACTGGGACAGATGGCTCGATCCCCTGTTGTTTGCTGTACGAGAGGTCCTGCAAGCCTCAACCGGCTTCTCTCCATTTGAGCTGTTGTACGGGCGACGCCCGCGCAGCATCTTAGATGTTTTACGAGAAGGCTGGGAGGAAGGACCTACAAATAGCAAAAATGAAATTCAATACGTTCTTGACCTCAGAGCAAAGCTCCACACTTGGGGAAAACTAACACAGGAGAATTTGCTCTGGGCCCAAGAACGTCAATGCCGGCTGTACGACAGGGGAACGCGGCTGAGGGAATTTGCACCGGGAGATAAAGTTCTTGTATTGCTTCCCACATCGAGCTCTAAATTACTCGCCAAGTGGCAAGGGCCCTTCGAGGTCACACGACGAGTGGGGGATCTCGATTATGAGGTTAAGCGAACCGATAGGGGGAATGCGCGTCAAATTTACCACCTCAACCTCCTTAAATTATGGAGGGAGGCGGTCCCTGTATCGTTGGCTACGGTGGTCCCAGAGAGGGCGGAGCTCGGACCGGAGGTAAGTCCAAAACCCGATCTCAATGCCCCGGTCATTTGTGGAGACCACCTCTCCCCGTGCCAATGAGCAGAGGTTGCCAGGTTGCAGAAGGAATTTGCGGATGTGTTTTCTCACCTGCCGGGTCGCACAAACCTCATCCAGCACCATATCGAGACCGAGCCGGGGGCGGTCGTTCGTTGCCGCCCTTATCGCCTCCCTGAGCATAGAAAGAAAATTGTCCGGGACGAATTGGATGCCATGCTTGATATGGGGGGTAATAGAAGAATCCCACAGCGACTGGTCCAGCCCGGTCGTTCTTGTTCCCAAGAGTGACGGGTCGGTGCGGTTCTGTGTGGATTACAGAAAAGTCAACGCGGTGTCTAAATTTGACGTGTACCTAATGCCCCGCATTGATGAACTGCTCGATTGGTTAGGTACTGCTCGTTTTTATTCGACATTGGATTTAACAAAGGGTTATTGGCAGATCCCCTTGACACCAATCTCCCGAGAAAAAACGGCCTTCACCACGCCGTTCGGATTACACCAATTCGTGACACTTCCGTTCGGTTTGTTCGGGGCCCCAGCCACGTTCCAGCGTTTAATGGACCGTGTCCTCCAGCCGCACTCTTTTGTACCTAATTATTCGGACGTCACCAGCCCGCTGACCGACCTCACTAAAAAGGGGGCTCCAGATCCGGTCCAATGGTCGGAGCAGTGCCAACAGGCGTTCATACAAATTAAAGCCGCACTCTGTGGGGGGCCACTCTTGTATTCACCTAACTTCTCTCTCCCTTACTTATTACAGACGGATGCTTCAGACAGGAGGCTGGGGGCCGTACTCTCACAGGTGGTGGAGGGGGAGGAGCGCCCGGTGCTATACATCAGTAGGAAGCTCTCCTTGAGGGAAACAAAGTATAGCACCGTGGAGAAGGAGTGTCTGGCCATCAAGTGGGCGGTCCTCACACTCCACTACTACCTGCTTGGGCGGACCTTCACCCTCTGCTCGGATCATGCCCCACTGCAGTGGCTCCAACGCATGAAGGATACTAACGCCCGGATCACCCGTTGGTATCTAGCTCTCCAGCCTTTTAAGTTCGAGGTGATCCACAGACCGGGGGTGCAGATGGCTGTCGCCGACTTCCTTTCCAGAAATGGGGGGGGAGTGGTAGGCAGGCCGGATGGCGCCCCGGCCTGAGTCGGGCGGTGGGGGTATGTGGCAGCGGGGGCGTGGTCAAGCGCCCGTCCGGAGAGGGGGAGCGGTAAGGGCGCTTACACCTGAGCTAAAATATGTCTAACACCTGTCTCTAATTTCAGTGAGCACGGGGAGAGCGGCATAAAAGCGCTACAGCACCACCAGTCAGGACGCCAGTCCAGTGTTGGCAGCCCAAATATCTAGTTTGAGTTTACGGAAAGCCTTAGTTTTGTTATCGGAAATTTATGTTTGTATTCCTGTCATTTTACGTTGAATAATTAAAGTCCCCTCACCTGTGTGCAGAAGCTGTCCTCGTGTCCTCTTTTTCCCCGCCCTGTCAAGAGTAGTGTTACAATAGTATATGCGCCATTTTTCCAAAACATTTTTGTTCTTGAACTAAACTTAAGTTTCCTTTTACCAAGGATGCATTAAATTGATAAAAAATACTGTCAAAATCATTAATTGCCAATATTATTATGGTTTGAAATAATTGTTGTGATATTTATTAAATTTTTTCTCTACCCATGATTGCAAACATATACTGTGTCATCTATTCCTTACAGTAGCATTCTAAAATGCTGATTTGGTACTCAACAAAATTTTCTTATTATTACAACAATTGAAAATGTTTGCACTACTATGCGGAAATCACAATTTAGTAGGTTTTTCATCCTATTTGCTGAGATATTGAGTTCTTACAAGTTGCTTTACACTTGCAAGTCATATTTGGTTTCAAAAATAGGCAAAAAGAAACACATTTCTCCTGAAATTCTGTTTTCTCCTAAAGTCTATTGTTTTAGAGAGATGAAGGCTATTCCATGCATTACTGATTTAAAAAAAGAATCAATAACCAGGATAGAGAGGGAAGTGGAGGGTCAGATGCACAACAAAAAGACAATGAAATCACAGTCTCTAGTTTGAGAAACAGACTCCTCACAGGTCCTAAACTAGCAGCTTCTAAATGCCAAAGACCTGCATTGCTGCAAGAGGGTTATTGGACAAACAGAAAAATTTAAGAATACAATATTTATTTAAAGAGAAACAGTCATTTGTAACATTTGAAAATATCTCTAAAGTACATAATGTGCATTGTGACAGAAACACATTCCTATTTCAGGTTTATTTTCATTCACGTATGTCCAAGTATTTTGGCTATTAAGTGGCATACTGTACAATACTAATATAATGCAATATCATAGATGAGCAAATTTATCCTCTATGATATTACAGTAATTATCCAGATATGGAAAGCGATTATTAAGTAAACAGTTATCAACTCCAACATGCCAGCTGAATAAAATTAGGCAAAAATAAACATTTCACACAGTGTTTAGTGAGAGAAATGATTAATTCAAACACTAAAAGTGTTTTTTTTTTTCTGTATATGTATTATTGTTTACTGTTGTAATAATAAAATCTTAATTAAAATTATGGTTATTTAACATATTGAGATATTATTATTAAGTAAATTGCAGCATTTGTTTACATTGTGTTTTGTGATTTCTTATACCATCTTTATATCACATCCATTCCTTGTGCATTTTGGCCTCTAGTGGATGAGGCTTCTCAGACAGATAAACAGCAGCACGGGGCAGGGAAGAACAGTACAGCACCGTGAGCGAGAGTGTTACCCACTAGGGCAGTTTATTTTGATCAAGAGGGGCGTACGGTTACGGAATTTAACGTTGGAGTACAATACCAAACTGATGCGGATTGATAGAAGTGGATAGCTTATCTGTGCATGTGATGGTGCGATGAACCGGATGGCAGGGAAAAAATATAATGTTCAGTAAAAAGTCAAAAGAAGATTGCAATGTTTGTAATTATAACTATATCAGATATTATTAATAAAACACGGGAACTCATTACGTGGGCATTTTTTTGCCCCATATTTAGAATTTCGGGATATTTTTGTCAATTTCGGTGGCATTTTTGCTCAGAGTCCCCGGTAATTTCCGACACTATTGGCATTGTATCTTTCTAAGGTATTTTAAAGTTTGTTTTAGAAATATAGTAGTAATTAAACAAGATATCCCCACATATACTGTATGTCAAACTACATTGTGTTACTGTTTGACACAGTTAACACATTGCATACCTTAAAAACAAGTGAAGTTTGATCAGTGGTTAAACATGTTCAGACGTTTCTCTCATACCTGAATGAACGGCTCCTTTCCAGAATAAAATGAAATATGCAGAAAATCACAGTATTACTGTTCTTGTATAGTGACAGGGCAGAAAGTCTTGAAGAAGTTAAAGAAGAGAGGACACCTTTGGTAGTTTATGCATGCTTGATGCTGTACCCTGTGGGCTTCTGTCACAGAGCATTTCTGTTTATAAAAAGATTTAGCGCTTATAACATTCATCTTCCCAAAAATTCAGAAATATTATGTATTTTTTTGTACTTTGTAATTGTGGGCAAAGATTATTGTAGTGGAGTTGAATACTTAATTTTCAACTCAAGTAAAAGTACTATTATTTATTTATACTTAAAAAGGTAAAAAAAAAAATTGACAGATTTACTCAAGTGCTTTAAAGATAGTAGTTGTAATTCAATTATTTCTACCTATGAGATATACATCAATTCTCATATTTTGATCCATTAAGTACTGTATGTAGTATTAGAATAAGCAGTATTAGATTATCCTATTAAATGCATGTGATATCAAATAAACAAGAATTAGGCTAGAAGTAACCCAAAAGTAATTTAAATCCATCAGATAATTTGTAATCAGTACCAGATAAAAATTTAGAAGGAATCGACCAGGCACTGGCAAAACTATTCACAGTAACACAGACATATTGTTAAAGGTTGAGTAAATTGTGATTCGCTATGTATGCATGCATGAATCAAGAAAAGCTTTAAGTGAAATTAGGTTTTGAAAGGCCATTTCAAAGGCCTTCTATACTCAAAATCAGTGGCCTTGGAAATTAAAGAGTGAATTCTCTTTCTGAAAGGAAGCTATTAGAGTGCAAGGTCTATATTTAAAGTGTCACTTAATTCCTGTGTCCCCCATTTTACATTTTACCTAATGTTTAAATGTTAATATGTCCAATATTCAGCCCACTTCCTCCTGCAATGTGACAGCAACATTGACAAGGCAACACATTTAGTACAGCAATTACCTTCATCCTGGCCGAAAGACTTTATAAATGCAACGTTTAGATGCTGTGGCCCACACCACTAAAATTGACCCTCTGATTCGACGATCACTCAGCCGTGAAAACACTTTCTAAACTCGTATGCCAAAGATCTGTCTTTTGTGAACCTCTTTTGCGCCTTATCTCCTTTTAGAACCATTTAAGAGATCATTAAGCTAAGAATGAGTTTAAATACTCTGATATTCCCGGCATTTACCACCATCCACATTTTGGCTTTGCTTTTTTCTTAGCATTTTTATTAAGTGGCAAGAATTGTCAGACCCTCAATTAAGCGAGGACTAGAGAACTGTTCTCCACTGATAACAATACAAATGGACTTTCTTAAACAGATAAAAACAGCTGTCTCTTTTATTTGAATGCCTCACCTTTCCGCTCTCCATTAATTGGGTCTTTGATCACAGGCAGAGGTGCAGAGTGCCTGATAAGAAAAAGGTTATTAGTAAAGTAGCCTGGAGGACTAAGTCGCGTCGTAGTGCGGGCTGCACGAGACGAGATAAGCTGGTAATGCTCGCGCGTGCATGTGGTTGTGAGTGATAGGGCTGCCGTCTGGTTCTGGAACGCTCGCAGAAGGAAAGGAGCAATACTCCGAGAGACAATATCTAATGCAGGATATAAATTCGGTTTGCGGGGATGGAACGCAGGATTAAATTCCATAAAGAGTTCACCTCTAAATGGTTTACATTTTTTGCCTCTAAATCAAACTGTGTCGCAGAATTTCACAGTGCTTTTTTTTAACCCAGTATGTCATGAGGAACATTACTGTAGGCCCACAGTGACGGAGGGCAAAATAACATTCTGCCTTTGAGAGTTAAGCGAGAGGGTCTGTTTGATGTACAGCCGAGCTAAATTTAAGGATTTAAATCTGATATAATCTAAGCCTGTTTTTATGTTCCCATGTCCACGAATGAGGCGCTGTGATTCGAAACACCTCGTTCAGGAATCTTCAAGGGAAAAAAAAAACTTTTTTTTTTCTTCCTCCAACATCAGAGGAATACAACTAGGGGATACGAGAGCATATTAGGGCCGTTATGGTGTGGGCAAAGTGACTCTATGGTGAAAACATGTTTTGATTAAATTACAAAACACAAGGTTATCTTTCCCAAGCACATGCCTCACTGCCCTGGGCCTGGATAATCTGTTAATACCATTCAACCAAAATGACATTATTAAGGAAGTGGAGTAGCGCATCTCCACCCAGGCCTGAATGATGCATGTAGCCGACCCTCCATTATCCTAGACAGAGGATGTGGGCCATGATGTGGAGAATGTTATAGATAGAGAGAGAATGAAAAGCACAGCTTAAATGTCACCTAATGGTTCCCTGGCACCCTGCTGATGAACAGGGCAAGAAAGAAAGAATAAAGAGGAGAAAGAGATCTACCATTTATATCCAGGGGCTAAAAAGTTCAAGCATATATTTATCCAGTCCAAAATAAAATCAGTCATATGCATAATCATATGTCACAATCATATGTCTTAAAATTAGCTACACTGAGAAAATGTAGAATCCTTTATAGTAGCCATACAAGTCTGGTTTCAAATATTTGTAAATCTAGGATCAAGGTTGAGTTAATTGATTGTAAATTTAGGTTGCAAATGATATAAAATTGTCAAAAACTTAAACTGTTCAGCAGGGCAGGGTTACGATTTCCGAGGTCCCAAGCAACAGTCCAATCAGGGACCCCCTTTGCTGTCTGACTAGGGCGGGGCAATATGGCTCCAAAAATTATATCTCAATATTTTTCAGCCTGTTGACAATACATTATCAATATATATCTCAATAATTGATTATTTGCTCAGAAATTACATAAATGTGATTTTAAATAAAATAAATGTATTTATCCAAACACCAGTTTTAAAATGTTCAATGAAATTAAAATCTAGTTAAAGATATTAAGGAATGTGTTCCAAAGTTTATTATTAAATTAACACAAGGGCAAATTGTATGGTATTTAATTAAAAATATAATGCATATCATTTACATGCCCAATTAAAAAGTACAGTAATAAAAACAGTTATATTTATCAACAATTTTTTTTTTTAAACTTGTTTATGAACATGGTGTGCTTTACTCACCTATATTTTGGAACCCATAATTATTTATTATTGTCCAATCAAGTTTATTATTATAAAATGATACTGAATTATTATAATTTTTTGAGTATTTGATTTATACAGTACTGATTTATTTCTGTCGTGTTAACTTCACCTTCATCTTGAGCTTTTATTTTGGCGGAACACTGTAAATAGCTTAACCAACAAAGTTTTTTTATTTAAGGACCTCTTATGGAAACTGGTCTCAGAACAGTTTGAAAAGAACGAACATAGTGACTATGTGCCTGTGAAGCTGATGAGTTTGTGAAGTTGTAAAGCATTGAAGAGACCGATTAAAAGTCTTGAAAACCCACTTCCCTGTGTTTTCCTTCCCTTCTGCAGAGAAGTTCTGTTACAATGGAGCCGAAATCCGGGATCAAGTTCAAAGACGGTACACCTCATAGAGTCCTCACCATTGGCCGAGGTCCTCAAGATCCTCACCAGTCTGCACCACTCCCACAAACAGGCCCTGCTTGAGCTCCGACAGGCCCAAGATCGTCGGTTCCACAAGATCCTCAGAGCTCAGGCAGAGGACTGACAGGCGATGTGGAGCCTCTTAAGTCAGGGGAAAGTCAACAGCCCCATGCCCCCACCCAAGCTCATGAAGATGAATACCTCTTTGAGTGGACTGCTGAGATCTGGGCTGGCCACAAGCTCAATGGGTGGCCGACTTATTACTTTGTTGTCTGGGGAACCCCAACTCGCAGACCAACAACTGCCAGTGGCTAGTCTCCTCGACTACAGTGACCTAAAGAAGACCATACTGCAACGGGTTGGCCGAAGTCCAGAACAGTATCGGCAGCTCTGCCGTTCCATGGAATTGGAAAAGTCTGACTGCCCGTTTGCCTTCTCCCAGCGACTTTGAGAAGCCTGCCGAAAATGGCTGCTGGTGGGGGACCACGGCGTTGAGGGAATTATGGACCAGGTTGCTCTGGAGCAGCTGATCCGTCTACTACTAATAACTGTCTACAGCGGAAGGTGTCTAGTGTCTCCACCCGGCGTCGCTGGAGGAAACAGTCCAATTGGCAGAGGAACATATGACGTGATACCCGAGGGCAGAATAGCCCTCCCACTCTTTCTCCCCTACCTCTATGTTTTCCCTGTTCTCTTCCTCCTCCCCTTTTCTCTCTCACACTGCTCTCTCCCCAGAGCCCATTCCTGCCCCAAGGAGGCGAGGAATCCCACCACCGAAGCCAGTAACCCACATGCGGGGGTTTGCACCGCCCACAGCAACGACATATTCACAACTACCCTGTGGTGACCCTTGTGTTTAACCCTACAAAAGCAGTGCTAACCCTGCTCTGTAAGGTTTCATAACCCAGTATTATAAGCGGTGCTATCCCTCTTTAAAATTACAAGTGTGAAACGTTGCTTTACTTGAGGTTAAACATGGGGTTTAAAAGACAATAACAAATATTATTATCGATAAGACGATAACAAGGGGTAAGCAAAGTGAAAAGACTTAATGGATATATCAGCCAAGAGTTAACCAATTCAGGGCACTGTTCATATTTCCATATATACTATGGAGGAGGTGCTACATATGATAGAATCACCACTCATATTTGGGGTGTGCAGTATAATGATGATGAGTGGGAGCACATCTCGAGAAATGAGGAAATGAAAACAGAACAAGATAATTATACTCAGGCCCCCTTGAAACTGTTCTGGTTTGTGCTGGTGCTACAAAAGTGCTGACGTGCACACCTCCAGAACTCCAAGAGCTGCAGGCCTTACCCAGCTGAGATGACTGATGGCTAAGGAGAGTGCAGTGAGGACCAGGCTGACTGTTACCCACTGTGTGTTTAAAGCTTGATTGATGCTGTTCATGGCTCCTGAGCTCCCTCTTCACAGGAACAGCTTGCTCTAAACATACAGGGCAACACAATGCAAACTTTGTGTTTACGAGAGCAGGCCCAATGCACAATAAAACTTTAGAAGGCATATTTGGCCCACAACTTTTAAACTTCACTGGATGTGATCTGCATACTGTCAATCGCCAAGTCTTGAACCAAATTTAGCTGCAAAACAAGCCCATGGTTCATCCTCTGACCTTCAGAAGATGTAATATCAAGGGATGTATGACTAAACAAAGCTGAAAAACTGAGTAGACCAGCCTAAGCTGGAAGAATTCTGCCAATCACATACAGGAAGATCAATGTTAATGCTCAATGTTATTCATATTCAAATGTTACAGATTTACATTTTTTATCATAGCTCCAGTTAGAGGCAGGGAATGTTCAGTGAGCCTGCATGGTTTTTGGCACTAGAAACGTGTAAGAATTCATTGAGTGGGACTGTGTGATATCCATCTTTCTGTTAATAAAGTCCTCCATGGAGGCTTTCTTGTGTGAGATGTCACACTAACACAAACCGTGCTGCCATCATGAAAATATTGCAGACAGCTGATACACTTTTATAATCTGTTTTGTAAACAGTTTTGTGAAATACTGCTAAACAGATCTCAGCGGGGCAGTTTCAGAATAAACAGAGATGCCATCCACTGTTTTTCCAAGTGCTTGTTATGTTGATAAATGGTCTCAAAGAAATGCGTCTTTCAATTTGCCAGGGAGAGAGCAGCTGGGTCAGGTGCTCCCTGACATATGTGTCCTCCTCATTGGATCAGTACTCAAGTTTTCCTGTTCCTCTCTCACACAAAACTGCACTGATCACGTAGTACATTGATTCCCAACCAGTGATATTTGAACCTCAGGGTGTACTTAAGCAGGCTCCAGGGTTACACAGGATTTTATTTTTGCTTTGTCTATAAACCTATTGTAACAGAAACATACAATTTGTGCATGTGTGTTTTCAATTTGTGTGGATTCAATTTGTTGTATAATATACAGTATGTGCATATCTTTAAAGATCTATAAATAACTCATTAACAAATGACAGTTTTTTTTTAATTATATGATATTATACTAATGCAGCTTTTTCTCACCAAGAATGGACATAAAGCATCTGATCACAGTTGAACTTATTTTTACACTGCATTTTGAGACAGGGTTATCTGAAATAGATTAAAGAAAGGTGCCACTTGCCATCTTTGTGTGCAATATGCATCATGCGGTGACTGAACGCACTGTGGGTGCTTGTGGTTGGAGGATGAAACTAGGAAAACACTGACTTCGAAGATGAAGGACATGAGAAATTCAGTGTGGTAAAGCTGGTGATGTGCCTTTCATTCTACCAAATAAACAACCAGAGAGAGGTCATAAATCAGTAGGGCTTCATCTGGCCTCCCCACCACCCTCATCATTCTCTCGACTGAATGCACAGAGTAATGGCATGAAGAACGAAGGGAATAAAATAGAGTAATAGAGCAAAAGCGAGCTAAGATAGAAAGGAGGAAAAGAACGAGAAAGATTGGAGGTGAATAAGTGCAGCTGACGGCCGGCGGAGTGACAGGACACACCTGAGCTCCTGCACATGATTAATAGTGCTAGAGAGACATTCCGGTGTTAAGTACCCAGAGTTCCTGCACAATTTATAGCTCCTGCCGCGCTCTCCTCCTATCCTCATCTCTGCCATCCCCCCACTGCGGTCTTCCCCAGCTGTTCCACACCTGGACGTGGGCCTGGGAGAGAGATGAGCCATCCATCTCTCACAGGCCACAGAGGGAGGATTGGGGGAGAGAGAGCACCAAGCAGGTGCTATATGGAGTTTGGATGCAGAGAAAGCTACAAAAAATACAACAAATGCAGCATTGCAGGCTGCTTGGCCTTCTATATTGCAAAAAATTATGCAGTAATAATTTGTTTAAAGGTTAGTTACTTTACCATGTACAATAGAAATTATATTACATTTACAAAACAAATTGACTTAAAATTTATGAGGAAAGGGACATTACCAAAAGTCTTTGCATGATACAAATAAGTTTAAATTGTATACATTATTTGTGTTATTATTTGTCTACATTGGAGTGTATTATGTTACTTTTAAATGTTAGTATAATTAATGTTTATTGCATTATTGTTGTGTTTATGTTATTATTGGACAGTTGGGAAAGGCCTCTATTGATGAAATTTAAGTCATCATTTAGCGTTATATTGTACCCCCTGTGCTGTTCTCAGTCCATTTCATAGTAACAAACGTCTAGGTTACTGTTGTAACCTCCATTGCCTGATGGAGGGAACGAGATGTTGTGTCGAAAACAACAGACTCGAGCCTTATCAACGGGCCAGAATGTCATCGGGACCTACTGAGCACCACACAGAACACCTTAGCAACCGCATTAAAAATGTCCTGGCAACCATCCACCAATACACTATAAAACACAGTCGTTTCAGCAAATTTTGCACAGTAAATGTACTTTTGCACATTGTAAAAATCTACCAGTATTTGCTTTTTTGAGGTTTTGAAGTGTTTGATCATTCGTCTATCTGTAAAGGTGAGGATGAAAAGACCATGGCGAGTAAGGATCTGTTTTACGAGGGGTTTGAGGTGTCATCTCTGCCACTTGCTTGATCAGGGCAAGTGTGAATGGTGTGCCAATCATGACAGGTCTTGCTCATCTGTTCCCGATGATCCTGCAGCTGGATTTCATTTGTTTTTGTACGGCCCAGAGCTCAGATACTTACTTCATCATGATTATGAATCTTCTAAGAGCATTGGGTGGGATTCCCATTTGAAGATAAGTTGCCTTTTAAGTCTCAACTTTATTTACTAAAAAATCAATTACACATTCAGAGATATCGTCTGTCTATACATTTCACATCTAATGAAAGTTTGACTGTGGAAGGTGGTTTATTTGCTTCTGTATAGAAATCTCAGCCATGACACTTGTCAGTATGAAATAGGATTTAGAGTGACTGATAAGGAGACTTTGAGAGGTTGCTATTTTTAATACAGCAGATGTGTGATGATTGCTGCATTTTGCACATATTTTAGTTTATATCAGCTGTGGTTGCCATAGCTTTACTGTATAAAAATAGAGGGACAATGTTTAAGGCATTACAGAATGGCATGTTGGTAACTATATATTTTACAGTTCCTAATTGTACAGTATAATATGTGATTGAATTATATAATTTTAAAATGGCAACCTATTTGATCTATTAAAATCTGTTCCCCGTCTGTCGCTCACTCGACTTTGTGTCAAGTGAAGCGACAGTAGGGGACTTTTTGAAGGCCTCGGTTACCTCTGAACTTGAGAAAAGGTCAATGAGAAATTGGCAGACAGAATTTGCATGTCCCTCCCCCAGACATATGGGTATAAAAGGAGGGAATCGTGCATGTGTTCATTCAGGTTTTGCACTGAGGAGCCGAGAATAAGGTTAAGCCGTTACAGTGGCTCGGTTCAGCGTCATGACCGGGGGGACACAATGCATCGTTCCCTCCATCAGGGAACGGAGGTTACAACAGTAACCTAGACGTTCCCCGTCTGTTGCTCACTCGACATTGTGTCGAATGAAGCGACACTAGGGGTCCCTATTCAATCACGCCATGCACTGAACTGTGTATGTGAGCTTCTGATGCAGGTGCGGGCAGGCAGTTGCGTGCCAAAGCAACAGGCTGTGTCAGACAGCACGTACCCTTCCCCAATGTCCCATAAAAAAACATCATAACATTTTTAGGTTCCCGCATCCCGAATGGGGGGAACAAGCGATGTGCCAAGCATGGGAGCAGGCCGCACCAGCCGCGCCTTTTCTCTTTCTATGCTACTCACATAGAGTTAAAGTGTAAACTATAACACGCATCGGGGAAGGTGTTCTTTTCCAACTCCTATTGTTTCAGGTTGAAAAGACCCCAAAGAGACCACAACCTGCCCAGGCTGTGGGGAGGAAAAATGTGGCAAAATACGTCACATGGGTTTTCAGGCCACATGTGGAAGTGGCGCGGTGGTAGATCCTACCTGCTGCAAGGGAGGAGTTGCTACAAACATGGCAACCAGGGGGCAGAGGGGACTGCCCAAGGGAGATGTGGGTCCACCGGTAGGGGGACCGTACCAAGGAAAATACACACAGGGGGATTAATCCATGAAGGCCCATCCTGTGGAGCACCTATTCCAGTACAGATTAATTAGTATATGTAGTGGGTCTGGTCGGGGAATTCCTGGTCGCGGACCAGAGGGCTAGGGAGGAAGGACATCCAGGGAGCGCGAGTTTAGTGGAGTCTCCTGGGTGGAAGAGCGCACGTGATCACCTCAGTGGAGGGGAAAGGCACTATATGCAAGCAGAACACCCGGTCAGACGTTCCGTATTCCCGAGTTCTACGTGCTCGGACCTGAGATAACACTGAACGAGACCAACTCAACCATTGTAAAATCTCATAAAGGTATATTGGGTGTTGGCCAGCCCGCTGCTCTGCAGATGTCTGCTAGGGAGGTGCCATTGGCCAGTGCCCACGAGGAGGCCTCACTTCTGTCGAGTGTCGTCGAACCCGCAAGGGGGCGGGCATGGCCTGGGTGTGATGGGCCAAAGTGATGGCATCAATGACCCAGTGGGATAGCCTCTGTTTGGAGACAGTGTTCCCTTTCCGCTGTCCACCAAAGCAGACAAAGTGCTGCTTGGAACATCTAAAGCTCTGCGTGAGGTCCACATAGGTACGCAAAGCATGCACCGGACACAGCAACGATAAGGCTGGGTGTGCCTCCTCCCAGGGCAGCGCTTGCAGGTTCACTACCTGGTCCCTGAAGGGGGTTGTAGAAACCTTGGGCACGTAGCCCGGTCGAGGTCTTAGGATGACATGGGTGTCTGAGGGACCGAACTCTTGGCAAGTGTTGCTAACAGAGAAAGCTTGCAGGTCCCTAACCCTCTTGATGGAAGCGAGCGCGATCAGGAGGGCCGATCAAAGAGAGGGCTCTGAGCTCGACTGATTCTAGCGGCTTGAAGGGGGGTCTCTGGAGGCCTGAAAGGACCACGGAGAGATTCCATGAGGGGAACAGGCATGGCCTGGGAGGTTTCAGCCTCTGGGCACCTCTAAGAAACCTGATGATCAGATCGTGCTTCCCTAGGGACTTACCTTCCACTATATAGACGATATAGCGGCTACATAAACCTTCAAGGTGGAAGAGGACAGCCTCCCCTCCAGCCTCTCCTGCAGAAATGAGAGCACTGACCCGAAGGTCTTTCCTCAGGGGAATTCACCAAGGAGGTGCTGTCGCGAGGAGCGTGAGATCCGAGAACCAAGTCCATGTGGGCCAATAGGGGGCCACTAGAGTGACTTGTTCCTCATCCTCCCTGACCTTGCACAACACCCGTGCAGGTAGGCTCACTGGGGGAAATGTGTACTTGCGCAGCCCCCGGGGCCAGCTGTGTGCCAGCGCGTCTATCCCGAGGGGAGCCTCCGCTAGGGAGTACCAGAGTAGGCAGTGGGAGGTTTCTAGGGAAGCAAACAGGTCTACCTGTGCTTTGCCAAACCACTCTCAAATCAGCTGGACCGCCTGGGGATGGAGCATCCACTCTTTGCTGAGCGTGACCTGTCACGACAGCACGTCCACTGCCGTGTTGAGGTTGCCCGGGATATGAGTGGCGTGCAACGACCGAGTCGCTGCTGTCATTGAGACTGAGTCTAACTCTGAATAGGGGTGAGCTTGCTCTTTTCCCAGTTGACCTGGAGCCCTAGATGGCTGAGGTGCCTGAGCACCTTGTCCCTGTGGGTGCACAGTAACTCTCGAAAGTGGGCTAGGATAAGCCAGTCGTCGAGGTAGTTGAGTATGCGGATGCCCACTTCCTTAGCGGGGCAAGGGCTGCCTCTGCAACCTTCGTGTAGATGCAAGGGGACAGGACAGGCCGAAGGGGAGGACCTTGTACTGATACGCCTGGCCATCAAACGAGAACCATAGGAAGGGTTGTGTCAAGGCAAGATAGAGATGTGGACGTACGCATCCTTCAGGTCTACCGCTGCGATCCAATCCTGATGCCGGACGCATGTTAGAATGTGTTTTTGTATGAGCATCTTGAATGGGAGTTTGTGCAAGGCCCTGTTGAAAACTCGCAAGTCCAGGATTGGTCATAAGCCACCGCCTTTATTGAGTACGATTAATGAAGGTCTGTAGAAACCCTTCTTCATCTTGGCTGGAGGGACAGCTCTATCAAGGCTTTCAGTAAAAGGGTTGCGATCTCTGCATGTAGGATGTTCTTCGCCGTGCATTGAGGTAAAGCGGACGCCGGCGAAAGGGGGCAGGGGCCTGGCGAACTGGATCGCGTAGCCGAGTCAGATGGTCCTGACCAGCCAGCACGATGGTTGGGAAGTGAATGCCACGCATCCAGGCTTTGAGCCCCTCCCGGACTCAAGGAACCAATCGTCTGGCCATGAGGGCTGCGGGGAGGACGGAGGGTTCCAGTCCAACCCCACACTCACAGCTGCCCAGGCAAGAGTGTCGGCCATCTGGGAGTCAGCCTCAGACTGGGCGTGCCAACCCAAATGCAGCAGTCCAGTCGAGTCTTCGTCATACAGCTCAGTGGGTCCGAGGGAGTAGTCAGACTGGCTATGAGGCGAGCCGCTCTCACCTCGAGCCTGGACTGAAGTCAACGAGCGTGTCAGGGGGGCGGGTGGTTCGTGGGGATCTACCCAGTGAAACCGTGTCCACTGCCATCCCCAAATCGCCTCTATCACCAGCCAGGTCGTCCTCAATCCCGTGGGAAGAAGTAACAATGCAGGGGGCAGCTGGAGTGGCATTCCTTTTTAGAAAGGAAAGCCATGTCCGCAACGTTACCATGGTTAAGTTCTCGCAGTGAGATCAAGAACATCCACAAATGCCGCCATAGTGTAATCATGGCCCAAACACACGAGGCAGCATCTATGACCGTCAGGAGCAGAGAGATATCGATGATGATTGGCACACCATTCACACTTGCCCTGATCAAGCCAGTGGCAGAGATGACACCTCAAACCCCTCGTAAGACAGATCCTCACTTTTCATCCTCACTTTACAGATAGACGAATGATCAAATACTTCAAAACCTCAAAAGAGCAAATACTGGTAGATTTTTACAATGTGCAAAAGTACATTTACTGTGCAAAATTTGCTGACACGACTGTGTTTTACATATAGTGTATTGGTGGATGGTTGCCAGGACATTTTAATGAGGTTGCTAAGGTGTTCTCTGTGGTGCTCAGTAGGTCACGATAACATTCTGGTCCATTGATAAGGCTCAAGTCTGTTGGGGTTTTTTTGTTTGTTTGTTTTTTGTCCAGCATCACTTGATAAAATGACATATTGGTAAGCCTTTTTTGTCATCCATCAAAGAAATAACAAAAAATGGACTTAGAACTTTCTAACTTAGACTTAGAAAAATAAAAGAACTTTGGTCTGTCTGCAGGCGAATTTCCATGGTGTGATTAGGTCCATATGAATCCATTGTTTCTATTCTAAAAATGTACCATTTCCATTGCATTCAACATTCTCAATTAATATTTGTGCAGCACAAATTGCACTTGGTGTGAACATGCCTTTTAGAGGTTTTGAAAAACATGTAAAACTTTACAATAAGGTTGTATATATCAACATTAGTTAGCACAATAGTTAATATGAAGCAAAAATTTGCAATACCAGACTGATCTCAAGGCAACAATTTGTAAACCAAAATTAGGTGCTGTATTACATGTTTGGTTGCAGTTTCCCAGTGAAATGTCCAGTTGGGGGTGCCAAAATAGAGTGAAATGATGTTTAAATCAGATGAGGTTTTTAAGGTGAACATTAGATTGATGTTTTAATGAGTAAACCGTACCTCCCTAACCTAAAACTTTAACCTTAACCTAACCAATATTGCTCAAAAAGATAAATGAGATGTGATCCCTTAACCAACACCAAAACCTAACTGATAAAAAAAAGCTAATTCAATATGAAAAGCACATTTACTGAAGGAACCATTTCATTTCATGTCGCTTGTATAACACTTTTACTTCACTTTTACTTTGAGTGTCCTAGGCTGGGCTTGAAGCTTGGTTTCCGAGTCCAAAGCCAAACAATCAGTTGAGCAACAGCGCAAGTTAATCACAATGAAATAAGTGTGTAAAAAAACATTAAAATTTATTTTGAAATGTAATCAATTGTTTTTCAAATAATATGTTAGTGTAAGTTTTATGATGTAATAATATAGGGTGTGAATAATAGAGCGAAAAATTATTGTTTATAAAGTCATAAACAGCCATAGTACCCATGATTTTTGTGAAAGTAAACAAAACATAGGCTATAGATGTTGTAGCACCTCTAGTGTTCATTTCATCAGGAAAGGGCAGCAAAATGTAGAAAGTGACACGTAAAACATTTTGCGGTGTGCACAATTTTATTTATAATAAGACTAGGTTGAACAATAGCATTACAGCATTTATTAATCTTGGTTATTGTTCATTGCTACATATACTAATACATTTTTAATATTAAAATTTGTACAAGTTAACATTAAAGCAGTTTGATCAAACATGAACTAACAATATACAGTAATATATTTATAAATTCATATTAACCAACATGGTCAGAAAACTATGGGTAACCATTGATAACCAAACTCAATTTCACAGACCACATCTCAAAGACAGCACAATCATGTAGATTTACACTCAACAATATTAGGAAAATAAGACCCTCCCTCTCTGAACATGCCAAACAACTTCTTGTTCAGTCACTTGTGATATCTAGACTGGACTACTGTAACGCTCTCATTGCAGGCCTCCCTGCATGTGCAACTTGGCACCTGCAAATGATCCAGAATGCAGCAGCATGTCTGGTCTTTAATGAACCAAAGAGAGCGCATGTTATACCCCTCCTTATGTCTCTTCACTGGCTGCCAGTTGATGCAGGAAGTGATGCAGATTCAAGAATATACTGTGGAAAATCGGACTTAGTACATGTGAGCAGTGTTACTCATCTGCAACATTCAGTTTTTGCCTCGTGGATACAAGATAAATGGCCAACAAAATAATTCCCTCAATATGATACATCTTTGTTTTCCTTGCCTAAATTTCCCTCCAGCAGTGATAAGCTGGGCTCAGTCAGAGGATTGCTGGCAATGTAAAAACCACCCTGTTGAATTTCCTCACCCTCTGTCCCAGTCATCCATTTACAATGAGTGATGCCACCCAGATCTAAAACAAATGTTTGACCAAGCTGTTCCACTGTATTATTCAGTTCTGCAAAGGACCTGACACATTTGACAGAATGCATTTGCCCCTTTAATTATATAGATTCCAGATAAATATTTACAGATGGTCACCCTCTGTCTCATAGTAAGTGATTTATTTGACTATGGCAAGGGTTTCTGCCTCCTTGACTGGGTTGAATGCACCAAGAATAAAGCACTGGAACATTCTGGGTGACAGATAGCTAGATAGTCTTTCCAGACAGTTATATAGAGATTGCAATGCCAAGCCAGTTTGTAAAGTAGGCAGGAGAAACCTGAAAAAGATTAGTCCAAGGTATTCCAGTGAAGCAGGGGACATACAGAATTCAAGGTCCAGATATCTGGGTCACATTCTAATCATCAATGTGCATACACACTTTTTCACTTTGTCATTAACTTCCACATTATTACATTTTGCATTTACAGCAATTGTCAATCAGGAGTAAAAGGAACTGTGGCCTTGTAGTTGGTTTATGTGCTGCAACACATTGAGCAATGGTGCTCATGTTGGAGTTCCCTCCCCGCCATAATTTGCTGTTAACTCTTGCTGTTAACTGTGTCTATCCAACGTGATCTCATGAGAAAACGTATGTATGTATTCTTACGAAATGTTTACTTCTAGCAAATGCTAGCATGTTTTTGCACTTAGCTAGGCATTGCTAGCATGTTTTAGCATCTTAGCTAAGTATTGCTAGCATGTTTTAGCACAGGGGTCGGGAACCTTTTTTCAATAAGTAGGCAATTTTTTCATTTTTGGTTGATTACATTTTTTAGAAAGAGCCATAGCAAAAACTAATCATTAAGTTTTTCAATAAAATAAAATGTTTATTATGCCCATAGACTACACAAAAACAAACAAATGTGCAACAATTAATATTAATATGTTGCCATATGGAATTGACTACACGTTAGTGCGTGTCTCCATTAAATTACTTAATTTTATAATTTTAAAAATTATAAAATATTAAGAAAAATATTGAGATATCTGATTATATGGTCAACCCCCCCTGTCGAGGGTCAGTGAATATTTTAGATTTATTGATTTTGGTTTAAAAATGTAATTAATTTATTGAAACACAAAACATTTCTAAAATTTAAATTGTACTTTAAACTAAATAAAATAAAAAAAAACAGTTAAAATAAAGAAGTGAACAAAAAATCTTATATATACAGTAACCACCTACCCAAGCACACAAGCATCCTTAAATGACAACAGGTGAAAAAATACTTATAGCCTAATTAATACAAATTAAGCTTATAATAAATATGCCTAATGAATTCCACTGTGTTCCCCAAAAAATGCTGGCAAATGTGTGTTATTATCGAATGTGTTTGAATTGCAATGGTAAAACAGTTAATGCTGCCTAAAAAATATAAAATAGAACTTAATTTTAGGTTCAAGATGTCTTGAATTATTTTATGATTTAATCACTTTCATTTTTGTTTCTTTAATGTATATATATATTACTGAACCTGCACAGTTGCGTTCACAATGCTTAAAAGCAAACTGATCAATAGAAATAAAGATAACTAACTCACAGCACCTCCTGAGATGATTGGAGATCATTTGCAGCATTCTAATAGATTACATTATTCTTGCAAACAGTTTTCAGATGAATGAAACAGAAAAAATAGACTCTTTACATACACGTGTTCCATGAGACAGGGTCCAGCTGCACGCTTCTGAACAAACAGCGAATCAGACACAAGCAATGACGGATTTTCTTTTGTCTGTTCTTATATAATAAAATATAAACAAATTTCTTCAAGTGTGTGTCTTTGTGTCTAACATCATGTGTCACTCAGAAATGTCTTACAGGTCACCTGCCTGTTGCAGGTAGATGAGAAAAATTACCTGAATGAAATACCTGCATTTGGACGAGGAGCTTGCTAACTGGATTGAGCCTCGTCGCATTTGGCGGGTGGCGTGTGCTAGTTTCACACCTTGGGCTACTGTTTAGTATATTTGGGCGATTTACCATATCCATGGTTTTGCCATTTCCCGATATTGTCGATCATCATCTTTCAATGTCCTATTATATCATCCTATCGCCCAGCCCTACTTCCCTATATTAAGGCTTCTCACAACTGGTGTGACTTCTGGCTTTGCATGGTCTTGCAGATAGCTTTGTAGTCCGGTTCATAGGTGGTCAAGTTAAATTTCATGCAGGCCTTCTGATTCACAAACTGCTCTGTGGAAATAAAGCAAACTACACTCAGAACACTTCCTGAGATGGATTATGATCATTTGCAGCGTTCTCATAACACTATTTCTGCAAAATGTATTGCCTGTCTTGGAGAAATGCTCGCGTTGCACTCCTGAGCAGCAAAGCTCACTGTGCATTAGTGTTGTCAAAAGTACCGGTACTTCGGTACCAAATCGATACTAAAATTTGTAAAAAAAAAAAAAATGTAACGATACCTGTGTTTCTGCAGTACTGGTAGTACCAAGCACCGATTCCGTCTGGTGTAGAGACCTACGACGGACGGATTTTTCAATCCCACTCCTGTGAGATTCTGTCCCACTCCCGCCCGTTCCCACAAAAATATATATTATCTTCTCCCGCTCCTGCCCGCAACTTGCACGTTTTGTCCCGTTCTCCCACCTGCAAAAGCCTGCAGGTAAAGGTATACGTGGATTTGCTTCTGCCTGCTCCTCTGATATCAGGGAGTTTTTTTTAATGCAAACACAAACACCACAGATATCGTCTGCTGAAAAAGAGTATGAAGCATCAGTAAAAACTTCCTCAGGCTTGAGGCAGCTGCAGTCTGCACCTGAATGTGCATCTGACCCAGGTAGACTACTCAGTTGTAATTCATAGCAGCTATTTAGGCTGAAGACAGTAGCCTAGCAACTGAATGAATGAAGTTATATGAATTGTATTTTTTAATGTCTTCTGTTAAAGTAGCTCTTTTAACATGGGATTATAGGATAGGATGATTCTCAGTTAAATATAGCTTTAGGTCTGCTCATCTGCGACATTCTAACATTGACAAAAACAACTTAGTTAAGTCAAGTCTCAGATGCTGTTTTGGACATTTCTTTTTCACTTAAATAATAATTGAAAGAGAATTTGAATGTATTTGTGAGCTTATTTGTAGTGCATCATGATTACATAAATGCATGTGTTTATATTAAACATGCTGTATTTTGAAGATTAAAATAAGGTTTGTATTAAGTGAGGTCACATTTTTATTTTAGGTGTCTTTAAATACCATGTACTTACATAAAAATTTCTGTCTCCAATGTCTTAAGTATGGAGTGTGCCAGAAAGAGTTACGAATGAGCCACCGTCCTTGCACATGTAAATCTTTTTTTTTTTTTTCATAGTTGGTGCTCTTGTGCAATAGATGAATAACAATTTATTTAATTTTAGATATTTCTATTTTGCGGGAGTCCCGTGAATAATTTTATTACTATACACAAACGCATGTGTTTAGTAATCTAAAACACAAAATACAAACACTCCAAAACTATGTCCTACATTACATTTGTCAGATTCAAAGGCCAGAGTAAAGAGATGAGATTACAGATGTGACTTAAAAGTCTCCGTTTTGCAAACTGTTTATCTGAAAATTGAAGCTTCAGGTAAAAAATACACATCATAATAAAAGTATGTTTCAAAATATAAGCTAGAGCCCAGAAATTGAAGAAACTGTGAAATATATTACAATTGTATAGTAAAATGTAATATTCACTGTAATTATAATAATAAATAATATAGACAGTATATCACAAGCAAAGACTGCTGTTGAATAAACGTTTGGAAAAAAATGCAATGACATGTTGAAAAGTTATTTTTTCACTTGTTAAAAGTTATAAGAATTAATTGATTAGACACCATTTTGATGATGAAATTAAATTAATCTCTAAAACATGGAGATCTGGAAAACAATAATAACAAAAAGGAAAACATGATATGGTAAAGAATAAAACTGATTTCAGTAGGGCGCTACTTAAAACCATTTAAGTAACACATCCTTGATTGAGAAACACTTTCATGCATTTCAGAGAAACATGCATTTCTTTTAATTTATTATTTGCAATGAAATTTTACTTTTTAAATAGGCTAAATGGGTCTGTTTAATAGCACATTGTCATATTACCATATTTGTGCTGTGGTACTAAAATTGGTATCTAGAACCATATCTTTCATTTGTTCTTCAAATGCACATCTTTGTATCTAATTTCTTGAAATATATCACTCCGAGATGTCTTTCAGTTCTCCCTCCACAGTGGCTGGTACATCAGCAAAATTACCCAGTATTGTGCATGAAAAATCTGCATTTAATTTCAAACCTGGTTCACAAGGAGTAGGCTGTATGACAAATTTGGGAGAAAGGAAATCAAAACAGTGTCATTGACTTCAAGCTTTGCAATCACGCCTACCATCTATTATCTCTTGAAAGATTTAATCTATCACTTGTTGGTGAATAGTGAAACACCCATTGAGCCACTTGATATTTGACAAGGAGCCACTTGTGACTCATGAGCCATAGTTTCCTCTATTATAGCACTTATCTAGGCATTGCTAGCATGTTTTAGCATGTTGCTAGAATGTTGCTTTACAGCATAAGCCAGAACAGCCTCAAAAGGAGTTATTACAGGAAAGGATTTCACACTTGAATGGGTCAATGGGAATTTGGGCCTGTTCAAAAGTCTGCTTTGGGAATTCCATAATTCAGATCAGTTAGAAAAGATAAATAACACTATTCCAGATCAGTTTGACAGTCTGTGCAAAGTTTGGTGCATGTAGCTTGAAAACTCTAGGAAGAGTTAGTGCTAAAGATTTAGTCTCAGAAGTAGATTAAATAGTAGATCAGTTCTTTTTCAAGCTAAACTAATTAATATATTTTAACAAAACTTTTTGTCACTGTACAATAATCTACTTGTTACATCTTTTTATATTGTTGAAAAGTGGTTATGTTTAGATGTTGGGGTAGGGTTAATGGATCTAAATCTATATATAAAATAGAAAAAATTTACAAATAAATTTACAATGGATTTGTGTATTCAAATATATTTATAATGGTTTTGTAAATATTTTATATTTGTAAAGCTGTAAATATGTAAAATTGCTTACGTTCTAGATGCTTTCAAACATCCATACTGAACTTTTTAGTGTCTATTCAAGTATAAAAGCATGTATGTTTCAATGTTACAAATATTAACGTACATATAGCTACATATATTAATTAGATCAGGCTGGTCTATGTAAGGAGACCTACAGTTTAATACAGAGAGCGATCTGTTTGCATTTCCATTGATCTCAACTGCAGTTGCTCGGCTAGCACTGGGCACCCTAGAAGAATGCCATTTTTCCACAAATGCTTTTGAGCCATTTACCGGAACCTTAAATGCCAACAGACTGATTACTCTGGAGTCACAGGAAAATTATGTTGTGACAATATTTATTGGCTGATGGTACCACAAGAAGGTTCACATTTCCATGCCCTTTACTAGCAACCAGGGGCGAAGATTCATTGGTTATTTATACCACGACCAATGGAAACATCTAAATGTTTCATGCTGCAAGTTAGACAACATCACCTTGCTTTAATAGTAAAAGAAACATGATTCAGGGTTGTGCATACAGACCTCAACACTTAGCGCACAAAACACGATGACGTAATCATTGGTTCATGGCTGTACCATAACTTGATTCTCGGCTAGCAAATTCACAGGGCCATTTTAAATAAAAAGAACTCAGGTGAATCAAAATGTTTAAACATCATCTCACAACAGGAGCTTCTTTTCTCTTCTAGTTCTTAAACAGACAAGCCGAATAATAGTCTCATGGCTCAACCTGCTGTTTCAGTATTCATTGTCTCATTTTAGAACTGTTCCTTGCATTAACAGAGCAGTAGCATTAATGGGTAGGTTGAGGGGGTTGACTTAATCCAGGTGCTCCAATTAGGCTGGCTGGGTTCCAGCACATACGGTTGCAGTACCACCCGTCACCAGCCATCGGAGTGTTTTCCCTTTCACACACCTGCTGGAATGCTCCCCTCCCCATGTGCTGAGAGGATCACTGAAATATTGCATTACAGCTCTAGTGGTACCAAAAAATATTTAGTAGTTTCATAGGTGTGCATATTACCCATACACAACACAGTTAATACAGCACATATGATAATGTATTAATACAAAACTGTGAATTTAAGTAGAAAATCTGTGACTGTGACCTTGTATGACCTTATAGTGTTGTATTGCCTTTTAATAGATCTGTTGTGATTCTTGGCAGCATGCAATGTCACAATCCATGTTTCATCTTAATAGTTCACCCAAATATGAAAATTCGCAATAACTTACTCTTTACAAACCTGTATGACTTTCTTTCTTCTGTGAAACACTAAAGGAATGTAAGGCAGAATGCTTTTAATTCACTTGCAATTTTCTCTTTTTCGCCATGCAAATGAAAACTTAATAAATATTGTATTATTGCTAGACCTTTTTTATAATCTGTATCTTAATTAATTGTGCGGACAGCAATTTTTGTATTTTACAATTGCATTATGCAATGAATGTTACAGTAATGGTAACTGAGGCTAACGCTCTGCCTAACACCTCCTTTTGTATTCCACAGAAGTAAGAAATTAATTTAGGTTTGGAATCACATGAGGGTGAGTAAATGGTGACACAATTTTTATATTTGGGTGAACTATTCCTTTAAGTCTAATCATGAGTGCACATATGAGCCAGACATCTGCTACAGTATGTTATAGGGCAAGTGTAAAATTTGAAAGGACAATGACTGATGCTTTGGTGGAGAGAAAAAATAAATAATAATAATATATATATATATATCTACAGTGTATGTATGTATATATATATATATATATATATATATATATATATATATATATATATATATATATATATATACTGTAGAGAGAGAGATAGAGAGAGAGAGAGAGAGAGACAGAGAGAGAGAGAGAGAGAGAGAGAGAGAGAGAGAGAGAGAGAGAGAGAGAGAGAGATTAATGAACACAACGGACATATTCTTCAAGGACGTTGCTCCTGTCCCTCTATATGAAACAGATGTTGAGCCAGTGGAGGAAGAATGCCACAGGCACGGCATGTTCCAGAAAAAGCCTGTGTACAGATGCCTCTACCTGGGTCGTGCTGTTGTCAGCTGCCTCTCACATGCTCCCGGGCCATGTGAGCTACCATGGAGTAATGGAAAAAACAGCATAATATGAGGGCGAGACCGACAGTCAACAGCACCAAAACTGCAATGGTCAAGTCATTACACTGACTGGCAAAGATTAAATGTAATACTAAACTTTCAGAAGAAAATGAAACATTCATAGCTAATCCTGAGCTCTTATTATGAAAGATTATCTAAAAGATTTAGAAAAAATAAAAATTGTAATCATTTTTGATGCATGTATTATATGCTATTGCAAAAAAAAATAATAATAATTTATGAATTCAAAACATTATAACTTTTATATCAGCATTAGTCATGTAAAAGTCAACATGTAATGACTTGGCAACCATTTTCCTTTCTCAGTGTGACATACTGTATTTCCAAGTAAAACAAGATATTTAAAGTTAAAGTACTTTACTTTTATATACTAAACTTTTTCAGGTTTTAAAATTAGAGCTGTCGAAATGAAAACATTAACGCATGCAATTAATTTCAGATGTTTAACATGTTGATTTTCTTAATCTCAATTACCTTTAATACAGCATAAACCAGCATAAACACTGGTTGTGAGGGTGTAAACTTTGTGATGTGTCCACCCGGAGTCATTACTCTCACGCACACTTCACAACGCACACAGCAGTGATTCAGTGTCAGTGATAAAGTGAAGCGGAAAGGAACTCTTAATGCATTGTTGTACAAAACCAGATTAGATGGAACTTGTGACAGAAATCAAGCACTTTTCAGCCTAATTAAGGCATGTATTAATTACCACAGAAACACATCAAGTCTCGACTATCACTAAAAATGCAGAATGAGATGTTTTTGTCTGCTTTCATGTGGTGTTATAAGCAGTGATTGACACTTTCGCTGACGCCCTGATGTGGATCATGAACGCGGCTTCATGATTGTTGTAACAAAGTGGATAGCCATGTTCAGAAAGCTGTTTTGAAAACAATGTTCATTTTTGCAATTCTGTTTGTTGGTGCTATAGTGCAGAAGTTACATACTTTAGCTTTAACAAAATAAACTAGGGCGGGACTTGATTTTCTTTCTAGCAATTCAGTCCACTGAAAGCACATCTTCTTAAATGGGGAAAGACTGAAATCTCCAAAACAGTTGGTCAAGTTTATGATCAAATAACATATTTCAAATCACCAGTAAAATCTGACAACACTGGAATCATAAATTGTGCTTCTTTACCTCAAATTACTCTAAAAAACAATTTTCCTGGCTTGTATAGCTAAAGCACATGCATGTTCACGGGTTGATTGACAGGCAATGTCTGTATTAAAAAGGTGAATGGCTCTTTTACCTGTAAGGTAGGACTTCCTTTTTTAGATCCGTTGGGCATTCCAATTTCGCCAATTAATTTTAATAGAAGTGGCCTATCTCTGCTAAATAGTCTCTGTTTTTATCCATCAGGAATTGACTGGATTGTAAAAAAGTATATCAGAATAGAGCCTGACCTGAATACGAGATTGTAGTCAATTATGGACACTCCCCTCCTAAAACACTACCAATGTCCACTTTTGAGGTCAAGTTCATCCTAAAGAGCATTGCTATGTATCCCAGTCGTATCCAAGTGCTACTTTTTCTAATCTATCATTATTTGCTATTATTTATTAACATGATATTCAATTACTGCATTATTTGCAAGACATTTGAAAGGCTGTGTTACCTAAAAAATACTCTAAAATAATGCCTAAATAGCTATTTGGCTATCAGTTAACAATATTTTTCCATCCATGCATGACCTGATATATGTGTGTTCTAAGTGACATCAGCTGTGGGGTAAAGTCGTTTCAGAGGCAGAGCAAAATATTACCATTTGATGAAAAATTACGAGGAACACATTTTTTTTCTTTAGAATAACATACACTAATGAATCGTGCGCAAGAAGACCAGGAATGTGTATTGAGAAAGTAAATGGATTCGTGTTGACTTTAAACAGCCCATATACATGACATATACAAGAGAATCATAGTAACCACTCATCAACCATACTGCTCATAGCATAGGCCTACAACATCATTGCCTGTGTACATAGTTTGGTAACCTTTTTTTCCTTTCCTTTCTCTTTCAACCAAGGTGCATCAAAGGATTGAAAAGGATTGTTAGGGTCAGAGCATTCTCTGTCATTTGTTTTCAGTTACAAAACTTGAAAACAAACTGTGTGAGAAAAACAAAAGCTCTCAAAAGTATGAAAGAGGCCCAGGTTTATAATTCCCTATAGTTTCCAGTCATTATTGTAAATATGGAAACTCTCAAAGAGCATGAAACAAGATTAAAGCGTATTTCTTATTTGAAGTTTTTTGCTTCTTCTGTGTTTTCTTGCTCTTAACAAAAGTGGGGGGCTTCCTGTGTGGCTCTGTGCACTCTGGTAATGAGGATAGGACCAATGATGGTTCAGCCTCATCTTCACCTCAAAGCCTCCGCGCCTCACTCTATCTTATACTTATTCTTGTTCGTTCAGAGCTGAGACACAGAAAAACAAAGGTTTACATTTCTCCTACACTGCGAGGCTGGGATGTTTCTGAAAGCATTGTGTGTGCTTCTGTCTTCTTTTCTTTCTTTCATATTAGATTTTTAATGGAAGAAAATACAGCAAATGACCAAATAAGAAATAAAAAACATGTGCTGAGTGATATGAAACATTAGACGATTTGAGCATTGACTTTTGGCTTTGGATCCAGTTGGATCATCTACAGTCTTCCTCTGCCATTTTGTCACTCTTACGTGCTTTCACAGGTTGTGCTTCAATGTGTTTAAAATCTGAGCAACATCATTCCATCACCATAATGTTGGGACGTTTACCAGAGAGACACAGTGCCCCCTAGTGGCACTTTGGAAGAGCGTGCTAGACTGATTGTGCAACCATCATGTTAACAAGGCCTTGGTGCCATGCCAGCAGCTCAATAGGAGATCCCTCATTCAGCATAAGATGCATGAAAATAGATTTCCCTGATTGGAGAGTGCTCTTCTTAGCTTGACAGTGGTTCACTGCGTGGTATTGAGTAGCTGTTTTTCTCCTTCTCAGAAACAGGCCAATACACCAATCGATGAAGCTCCTTCAAATAATTGAACTCAGAAGATAGCAGGTCTGGTTGTAGGACTAAAATGGACCCAAACCTATCATAATCAGAGGTGTATAGGCTAAATCTCCCTAGTGATTGAACATATCAGAGGAATGAAAGACAACTTAACTTAATCTTTTTAATAAACGCTATAGATAATATTGATTTAGAGGAGGGCAGTGCTAGTTCTCGCATGAGGAAGTTGTCACAAGGGCTATATCTCACTAATTAAGTCTCTTAGTCATTTTGTATATTGGTTTGTTTGCTATGGGGGTCAACAGCAAAACATTTCAATGTGTATTTAATGATCTGTATCTTTTTCTGGGCAAAAATTGTGGAAATCATAAATTTATTTTTTGTAGCCTAGATTTTAGCGTATGTGTCTATATAGAAATTGACCCCGAGAAATATTCACTGGAGTAAAAAGTAAGACAACTAGCTCCAGTCTCCCTTAAAAAATGACAGTGATGAGGCTATAACTGCATGTATTTGTATCAAATGTGAATATGACTATCAAATGCTTAGATTTACCAAGAAAATACTATAATATTAAAGGGATAGTTCACCTAAAAATGAAAATTCTCTCATTATTTACTCACCCTCATGCCATCCTAAAGGTGTGTGACTTAATTTCTTCTGCAAAACAAGATTTTTAGAGGAATATTTCAGCTCTGTATGTCCTCACAATGTAAGTGATTTGGTACCAACATTTTTATGCTCCAAAATCACATGCAGCATAAAATTAATCAATACGACTCCCGTTTTTACATCCATATCTTCAGAAGTCATATGATAAGTGTGGGTGAGAAACAGATCAATATTTGTGACGAGTGGGTGGCTGTGAGGACACATGCCCGGCCCGGGCTATTCAGCCGGGAGGGGGATAAAGACAAGTCAGAGCCATGAGAGAGAGAGAGAGAGAGAGAGAGAGAGAGAGAGAGAGAGAGAGACATGCAGATCTATGTGATTGTGTTTAACATGATTTGAGTTGAGTTTATGTCATTAAAGTTTTGTTGACTGCTCAGCCGGTTCCCACCACCTCCTTGCCCATCCTTTACCTGTTACAATATTTAAGACCTTTTTTACTATTAAAAAAATAAATAAAATTCTGTAATTTTCCCCTTTCTCTTTCACATTCTTCTTCTTCTTCTTTTGTTTTGGCGATTCATATTCTTTGTGCATATCGCCACATACTGGGCAGGATGTGAGAATTTATAGTAAAAAAAAGTTAAATATTGATCTGTTTCTCACCCACACCTATCGTATCACTTCCGAAGACATAAATTTGACCACTGGAGAGAATGTCATACACATCTGGGATGACATGAAGGTGAGAAAATGATGAGAGAATTTTCATTTTGGGTTAACTATCCCTTTAAATACTGTGTTTTAAACGAGCTAAGACAAAACCATGCTTTACTTATGACATTTAGAGAGTTGTTAAATAAGCTGTGGTCAAGGTCTGTCATGAGCACTGACAGTTACTGAATTATATCAAGTTTAATAATGTGGTCTGGCCAATCAAGTCCCTTGTTTCTTTTCAGGTTTAGTAGTTTGCTATGAGGCAAGGTTTGATTGTCAGTTTTTATACAAGCTGAATACAATAAAATGCACATACATCTAGGAGAAAAACTTTATAAAAATGGATGAATAGCTGATGCGTCTTGTGTCCTTTATTTAATCAAAATCAAGATTTTAAAATGGATATGATTGTAAAGTAATAGGGAAAGTGTATAAGTCCTGTGAGTGGCCACCATTTCTTTTTAGTTATGCACCTTTTTTACCACAAATAAACACAAAGTACAAATATACCATGTATTTTCTAAATTAATGTCAATAAAAAGCTACACGTATAATAATTACTGTATAAAATGGTTTTAGATGGAGAATAGTAAATCACGCCACAGTACATGTCAGCTACCCAAATATGACTTAGTCAAATGCTGTTGTTAGCACTCAAGGATATTCAATAGTCACATAGACCCAAGAGACTGGGCAGGGCTAGAAGAGATGCTGGAGTGATGAACAGGCATGCCTCGGGCAAAAGCACAATCAAAGCCATCTCATTCCGGCAACATGCGTGTCTGAGATTATGAAAGCTATATGATGCGATGAAACCTTGTTTGGCTGATCTCAAATCAAGGGTGACAATAAAGCCATCTGAGTGGCATCTTATAAACAAATCATGTGAGCTTAATATAATGATCAAAGACAAGCTGCTTATAAAAGTCATTGGTATTATGCAACCTATCACTGTAATATTTAAGTGGGTAAAGTGCTATATCATTCATAATCAGCATTGCTGACGCATTAACGGGAGGCCTTCTTAGCAAATTCCCAAAACATGTCAAACTAAATTCACTCTGTAACTATAACTACTGCTATAACTACTGCAACCAAAGCATTCTTAATGTGTGTTTGTGTGCGAGGGGCCGATAGGTGGTTAAATAGTCTGACAAAAGGGAAATGTAATAAAGCTCAAGCTTTCCAGTAGATCATCCTGAGTGAATTTGCCAACATTACTCTTCTCATTTCAAGCCTAGTAAATTAAAATTTATGCACACCTACTTTATCTTCCTTTAAGTTCCCCATGAGGTCGCAGGGAGATATTCTCACCATAGGCAATATTCCCTTTCAGTAATTCTATCTGTGTAGACTTCCTAATTAACATATGGCATACTTGTTCAGAGTGTACAGGCATAATGCTCTCAGTACTCCAGAGTGTCTCCCACTGTGTGATATTTCTTTAATGACAGATCTTTTGCATTGCTATTAATGTCAATCAAACAAATACTCTATTCAAGCGCAACAAATGCCCACAAATCAGGGATCGGGTGCACCAGATGCGTCACATGTATAAAAACAACAGTGGTGTGTTTGGACGGGTGATTGTGTGAAATGAGGTTAGCAAAACAAGAGAAAGGCTGGGCTCTGCTTTAACAAAGTGGTTTGACAGAGGCACACATATACACACATCCGCAAACACACACGTGACACCAGACATGACCCGAGGCAGTCCTGCTGCTTCAGGACCCCAACATCTGCTCTCTGGAATAATGCATGTTTCATTTCAGATGCTTTCTCTCTCTCTAAAATGGAGCAGTGATCTGCCTGTAATGCAAAGGCCACAGATCATGTGGTAAACTCTGGTCTGGTAGCCTCAAAGCTGACCTCGGGCACTTAGAATGCAGCTAGAGAGATGGAGAGGGCTGGTGCACTGTTTGTTTCCAGTGCACTGAGTAATGGCTGCCACTGGGCTCTGCCACAAAAGCAGACTGTTTCAGTCTAGATGCACAAAGAAGTACCAATGCTTAGTGGTTCCTAACACATGCACAAATACAAACAGCACTTTATTTTACAATATTGTTCCACATTTACGTACTACATAATTACAACAACTATAGAAAATATAGCTGCAATCAGCAATTAACAGAGTTCAAGCCTTTTAAGAACTTTCAAAGTATGCAAAAAAGGAATGTATTTGTATTAGTACAGCCATGGCCAAAAGTATTGGCAGTGACATACATTTTGTGTTTTGCAAAGTTTGCTGCTTCATTATTTGTATGGTATACTGGAAAACAATGATAAGTGTTTAATAGGTTTTAAAGGCTTTTATTGGCAAAAATATTCAATTCAATATGCAAAGAGTCAATATTTACAGTGTTAACCATTGTTCTTCATAACCTCTGCAATTCGCTCTGGCATGCTGGATATCAGCTTCTGGGCCAAATCCTGACTGATGGTGATCCATTCTTGCCTTATTAGTGCTCAGAGTTGATCACAATTTGTGGGCTTCTACTTGTACACTCACCTTTTGAGGATTGACCCCACAGGTCCTCTATGGGATTAAGATCCAGAGAGTTGCCTGGCCACGGATCCAAAATTTCAATGTAATGGATCTCCGAGCCACTTCATTATCACTATTGCCTTGTGACATGGTGCTCCATCATGCTGGAAAATGCACAGATCATCACCAAATTGCTTCTGGATCATTGGGAGAAGTTGCTCTTGCAGGATGTTTTGATACCATTCTTTATTCATGGCAGTGTTTTTGGGCAGAATTGTGAGGGAACCCACTCCCTTGGATGAAAAGAAACTCCACGCAAGGATGTTCTCAGGATGCTTCACTATTGGCACGACACAGGACTCATGGTAGCGCTCTCCTTTTCTTCTCTGGACTATCGACTTTCCAGATGTCCCAAACAGTCGGAAGGTGGGCATCATCAGAGAAAACAACTTTGCACCAGTCTTCTGCTGTCCAATCCTTGTACTTCCTGCAGAATTTCAGTCTGTCCTTCATGTTTTTCTTGGAGATAAGTGGCTTCTTTGCTGCCCTTCTTGACTCCAGGCCATTGTCCAAAAGTCTTCGCCTCACTGTGCATGCAGATGCACTCACATCAACATGCTGCCAATATTGAGCAAGCTCTGCACTGGTGGTGACACGATTCTGTAGCTGACTTCTCAGGAGGAGACAGTCCTGGTGCTTGCTGGACACTCTGGGACGTCCTGAAGAATTCTTCACTGGAGTTGAACCTCTATCCTTGAAGCTCTTGATGGTCCAGGAAATGGTTATTTCAGGTGCAATATTCTTTGCAGCAATTTCCTTGCATATGAGGCAATTTTGATGCAAAACGATGACGGCTGCACGTCTTTCTTTAGAGGTAGCCATTGCTAACAAGAACACAATGATTGGAAGCACTTCTTCCCTCCTTTTATAGCAATAAATCTGCTCTTATAATCCAATTAGAATGATTGTGATTTCACCTGACTAGTGCTCATTCACACTTTCCCAGGTGCTGCTGATATGATTAGTGAAATGATGTTAGCTGGTCATTTTGTGCCAGGGCCAAAAAAAACTGTGAAATTTTGTTTTGTTGTGATGAAGTAAATTTTTTGGGCCAATTAAGCTTTTTGCAATTATTTAAAATGCATCTAATCACTCTGCACAATAATCTAGAAGCAATGTTAATCATCACCACCAGGGCCGTGCACAGACATTTTGAGGGGCAGGGGCTCAAGTGGAAAAAAAGGGCACTTCTCATAATTACACACACACACACACACACACACACACGTTGGTGCAACAGCATTATGAGGACTCTCCATAGGCGTAATGGTTTTTATACTGTACAAACTATATATTCTATCCCCCTACACTGCCCCTATCCCTAAACCTACCCATCACAGGAGACATGCTGCATTTTTAATTTTTTAATAAAACATTGTTTTTTATGTTTTTTAAGCCATTTGATTTATGAGGACTTTTGAAATGTCCTCATAAACCACCCATAAGTTGTAATACCAGTGTAATACACATGTCATAATACAAATTTGTGTCCTCATAAATCACATAAACCAACTCACACACACACACACACACACACACACACAATAACTGATGGTGACATGGACTTAATTTCACATTTGAGGGAGGATTGTATCATCATCATCAAATAAAACCTTCAATTCACATTTAGATGGAGTTTGTTTTAAACCTACTATCCTCCATCTGTGTGCATCTGTAGATTTCTTCTAAATTCACCAAATTAGGGGTGACGTGACATGCCCCCACATAAGAATTTTTTGAAAAATAACCCCTGAAATGATGACTTCTGGTGAATAATGTATGCAATCATACATTATAGCATATTATAGGCCTATATCTTTATAGAATATAGCAAAGTAGGCCTAATCATCAATATAGTAGGGTGCAAATATAATACCAACAAAGTAGGCCTATCATGATCATTTTGCCAACAAAGAACCATGGATTTGTTTAGTTTATAATATGTTTTATTTTTAACTTAAACAAATACAACATATAACAATCAAAACTCATCGGCTTAGACTGCATTTGAAGAAAAATAAACACAACAGTTTTCTGTAGCCTTGTGCGAACTTATTCAATAAAATTAGACTTCTAGAATGTTCTTTCCAGTGCAAAAAATTATATTTAAATTTAGTAGTTTTTCTTATCATAGCCTACAAATGTCTTTTCCTCGATTTACTGAAGCCTATATGTAAAACTACTGTCTATGTGTACAACGCATTTGCAGCTGCACATCGCGGGCGTCGTTACACGTCAGAGCCCGCCAAGAGGGCGTGCGTGGCCTCAGATAGTCCCCGAATTTGCCATTATAGCAGGTCTTCGTTCATTCATAGTCTGTCTGTCTGACATATATTAGAAGCCTGTGTATATCTGTCATTGATTTGCACTGAATTGATTCTCAAAAATACGGAACAAAGTGCGTTCCATATCACTTCAATACGGAACAAGACTTTTATGTGTCAAATACGGGAAGATTCCGTATTATATACGGAACGGTTGGCAACCCTACATGAGGCATGCGGTTAACTATATTTGTCTTTGGCTAATCAGCAGTATCGAGGCACTGGTAGTTTAATCTTTTGTTCATCGTCAGTCACTCACCTCAACACAAGCTAAGAAAAACACTGCTGTGCTGAGACTGGGGCCGCTGCTGCTGCTGCCTGCAGGTGTGTGTGTGATGTGCGCCGCTGCGCAGAGACGCGGGGGGGATGGGGGGATGAGAGAGAGAGAGAGAGAGAGAGAGAGGGAGCGCTTCAGAACTCCTGACCTGATATTAGATACACTTTTCAATAAAAATATTTGTTTGACAGGGAAGCTGTGCGCAAACAGGAATATATATTATTTTTTCAAAAAAAAAAAAAAAAAACACCCCAGAAAAAGGGCACTTTCTCTCCAGGAATAAAAAGGGCAGGTGCTCAAGCCCCCTTTGATGTCTATGTGTGCACGTGCCTGATCACCACAACAACTGAAGCAGAAAACTTTGCGAAACACAAAACTGATGTAACTGCCAATACTTTTGGCCACGGCTGTATATGTACTTTGTAAATTGCTGAATTTGCAAACTGGTGTTAAATATGAATGATGTCTTGTGTTCAACGATCATGAAATAGGATAATTGTTATGGTGGTCATTTTTTTTTTTTTACTTTTTAATTATTATAAAGCCACATAGCACCCAATCTCCAAAAAGGTTTTAGAAGTTTGAATATTTATTTTAGGAATTATAGGCTTTTGGATACACTTGGTCAAACCCACATGATAAATGCAACCCCTAAATAACTAAATAAATAACTAAAGTTAAACTTTTATTTGATAATTATTTACCAAGGGAGTCCTAGATGTAGTTCACAATAGCAGGTAACATTGAATAATATACAATAATTTACACACCATTTATACAGCCATTTTGCTGAAATATGATTGGCTGCTGGCGGCCATGTTTTTCTTATTTGTCTGAATCATATTGTAGAATATGTAAGCATCTGCCCCCTACAAGAAGCATACCAATTTTCAATTTTATTGATACTACAGTTGCGGAGTTATGAGCATGTATTTAGTTGTAGTGCCCCCTGTAGGCAAATTGTTTAGTGATTTTTAGCTACTCAAAATGTGCAATTTTTGGAAAATTTGACCTTTTCGTTTGGTAGATATTGGTCAACACAAACAAAATGGATGACGCCTGACCAATTTGTTGGCTTATATCTTCGCAACGCTTCGACAAATCAAAATTCCTTTGATAACTTTTTGTCCGGAGGGTTCATAGTAGATACACACACCAATTTTTGTGAGAATCAGATATACGGCTTAGGAGGAGTTTGAAAAAGTAGCTTTTTTTTTGTAAATTAGAATAGTGGAAACATTTTATACAATTCTATAAAGCTAAGATATACATTTTGTAGGTCTTGGTGCAAGGAATTAGACAAAAAAATAATTTTGAGATTATTCAACTCGGTTGCGGAGTTATTGGTGAAAATGTAAATGTCCGTGTTATAGCGCCACCTTGTGGCCTTTTTTTCATAAATCTTGGTATACAGCCTCATTCTGACACTGCCTACAAATATCTCAATTTTCAGCTATTCAAATTTAATATTATCAGCTGCTGAATTTTTATTGGCTCCTGGCAGGCATGTTTTTTTATTTGTCCGAATGATATTGTAGGATATTTTAGCCTTTGGCCCCTACAAGTGCATACCGATTTTCAACTTCATTGATTATACGGTTGAGGAGTTATAGTGTTTTTTAGTTGTAGTGCCCCTAAAGGCGAAATTTTTGGAGACTTTGCGTACATCCTCAGAATGTCCTGTTGTCAATGTTTATCAAATTTCGTAACATTTGGCCTTTTTTTTTGTAGATATTGGTCAACACATACAAAATGGACGATGCCTGATCAATTTGTTGGCTCATATCTTTGCCAAGCTTCGACGAATCATGTTGATAGATAAAAATGTAATCAGGACAGGGAAGAAGCAAACACAGACGATGGGAATATAGCACAGTAAAGGTACACTTACATCATTTAAAATGTACTCAAGAGAAAGTAAAAGTATAAAAACATTTAAACTACTTAAAAAAGTACAATTCTTGGGAAAAAAGTTGTTAATTACAGTAATGTGAGTATTTTTAATTTGTTACTTTACAACCCTGCACTGTAAGTATACTAAAAGTGCACATACTCTAAAATAAAGTTTAACCCAAATTAGCATAATTAGGCATTTAAAACCCCTCTAATCTCTATTTACATTTAAAGCTGACAATATGCCAAACCACAAACAAAAATGATCTGTACTGTATGTACTCCTACAACAGATTTACAACAGTGGTTCAAATGGATATAACTTTACATAAACAAAAGCATATGTGTGATTTACCAACCTAATATATGGAACAAACACTTTGCTAAATACGGTGTTAGTCGATAAATATACTGATGAGCCAAAACATTATGACCACCTGCCAAATTTGGCCTATTGGTCACAAAGACATTAGCAGCAGATCCTTTAAGTCCTGTAAGTTGCGAGGTGGAGCTGCTGTGGAATAGAATTGTTGGTCCAGCACATCCCACAGATGCTCAACTTGATTAAGATCTGGGAAATTTGGAGGCCAGGGCAAGACCTTGAACTCTTCATCATGTTCCTCAAACCATTCCAGAACAATGTTGCTGTGTGGCAGGGCGCATAATCCTGCTGAAAAAGGCCAATGCCATCTGGGAATACCATAGCCATGAAGGGGTGTACCTGGTCTGCAACGATGTTTAGGTAGGTGGAACGTGTCAAATTGACGTCCACATGAATGGCCGGACCCACAGATTCCCTGCAAAAGATTGCCCAGAGCATCACACTCCCTCCACCGGCTTGTCATCTTCCCACAGTGCATCCTGGTGCTATTACTTTCCCAGGCAAATGATGCACATGTACACAGCCATCCACGTGATGCAAAAGAAAACGGGACTCATCGGGCCAGGCAACCTTCTTCCACTGCTCCAAGGTCCAGTTCCGATGCTCGCATGCCCATTATAGCCGGTGGACAGCTGTCATTATGGGCACTCTGACCAATCTGCAGCTATGCAGCCCCATTCGCAGCAGGGTACAATGCACTGTGTGTTGTGACATATTCCTCCTGTAACCATCATTAAAATTTTACTTGTTACTTGTGCCATAGTGAACCGTATGTCAGTTTGAACCAGATGGGATTGCTTTAGTAGCCCTCGCACATCGATGAGCCTTGTGCACCCCAACATCCTGTCACCGGTTTGTGGTTTATCCCTCCTCGGACTGACCGGGAATACCATTTGCCATTTTAGAGATGCTGTGACCCAGTCGTCTGGCCATAGCAATCAGGTCTTTACTCCTGCCCATATCTCCTGCATTCAACACGTTGACTATTAGTACTGACTGTTCGCTTACCTTCTAATCTACCCAGAGATGATCAATGTAATTCGCTTCACCTGTGAGTGGTCCTAATATTTAGGTCGAAATACCCAAACATTGTGCCAAAACAATGTTTTCTCCTCCCTCTTAAAGGTTGATAAGCCTAGTTATTTTGCTGTTGTAAATCCTAAATCTAGTTATCCTATATTGATTTTGTAGAATACTGAATACAATCCAGTCTAATGCCCCAGTGGGGGATTGGGGGGGTATTCTGTTTGTTGGTGCATTTGGTTGTCTCAAAGAAAGTAGTTTTGTAACATCAGAATGCAACAGACTTGTTTACACTATCTTCCCTCCTTTCACAGCGAGGGCATATACCATTTGTTTTGGAGCATTAAAGCCCGCCAGGTGCACAATCGCTTGGAAATTGAGGCAACTGCTGTAGAATAATGGCTGAGCTTGACTGAGAGCTGTATAATAAATGACTAAGTCTCATGGCTCTTTTCAGTGGACATCCACACAGTCACCATTAGTTTCCTAAATGCACTTTTCCTTGCACTTCTAAATTGATTGAAACAAAATGTAACAATTATGCCCTGTAGCTCAAGATTTAATTATTCATCAATTAGCGTTTTCTCCCCCCTCCTCCTTTTTTTTAAACAGATTTTTCATTCAGTTTGCAGAGATGTATGGTTCCCCTGCTGTTAACCAGTCCAAAGTCATTAGTTTCTGGCTTTGCAATTAAACCTGCTGCATTATTCATCAGGCCCAACTCTGCTCTGAGCTCAGGAGGCCTGCATGAGAAATTAATTTGGAGAGATTAAGTTTCCTCTCAGGTTAGAACAGATGCCATTGGCCCAAACAGAGGGTAGGTATGGAATGCATTCATTGTGGTGAATTAGAATGGCAAGCATGAAGCCAGACTATAGAAAAATGATTAAATAAGGGGAAAATGCAAATGGACAGAAGATTTTTTTATTTATTTTTATTAATTTTTTTTGCATAGTCTGTGGTGGAGTGCTTCAAATTGTTTTCAAATAACTCATGATGAAACATATAATATAGAACTCACATTGTTCACTTAATTGTGTTTTTATTTTGCAATGATAAAAGCATAAAAGATCCTGTTTGAAACCTGTATGACTTTCTTTCATGGAACACAAAGGGAGATGTGCAAAATTTAATAGGGACTGACAGCCTCAATGATCTTTCAATTTCATTGCGTCTTTTATCCATCCAATGAAATTAAATGGTGACTGAGGCTGTCAGTCAACTTTCACTTTATGTAAATAGCACCCCGGATATTCTTCTTTTTGTGTTCCACAGAAGAAAACGAGACATACAGGTTTGGAACAACTTGAGGGTGAGATAATGATTACATAATTTTCATTTTTGGATGAACTATCCCTTTAAAGGTCAGACTCTTAAAGGCTTATTCAATCTAGAAGTATACTAATGTGCATTATGGTCAGATGTATACCAAAATATGACTGGAATGATTCGCTTCAGCAGATATCCGCCTGACAGCCTCATCAAAGAAGGTCTTTGATCAAATGTTGCCATCTGCTGGTATAAACATCAAATGTTCATTCTTTCTCATAAACAGGTTTAGAAAGAAGGACCTTTATTGATCATATTGGGCTAGAGTAAAAAAAACGATTGTTTTAGTTACATCCTACAAGCCCATATTATAAATGGTAATTTCTGTTGAAGCAATCGTAGGAACACAGCAACACCCTTACTTGAATAGACTGGGATCTTTTCATCCCCATGAGCTGCCCAAAGACAAAAGAACAGACCTCAAATCACCATAGGACATTCATATATTCTACTGTACTTTTCATTTTTATGCAATGTAGACCATACAGGAAAAAGAAGTGGCAATCTACTACACTGAACATCAAAATTAAGTGCCAAATTTGTATTATTGTTTACACATTTTTTAAAGGGTGACACTAGGCAAAGGCTAGTGCACCTGTTAATCTCTGTTCATTAAAATAACAAATGTCATTTTCATTCTAGGTTGATATTAAATATCTATAATACAAGCACCACTCTGCCCTGCAGTGGCAAAACTTCGACAATTCTACAAACAGAGAAAAATGGCTCACTTGGTTTTAGTGAGGATTTTGTAGTTACTGCAATTTTAACACTTGCAGTTTTCTCTGAATCTGAGCCACACAATGACCTGGTTGTGGTTGTAACTCAAATCTGACAAAATGTGTTGTGTTTAGCCTGCACTGCAGTATTGTAAACAGAGTGCCAACTTATCAGACTACTAAGTGTCACTAAAGAACTTAAGCTTCTTGCCAGTCCCTTTTTCTGAAATAGTTTCGCATGTCCTTGCAATACGTTTTGCGTTCCCTCGCAATATTTTTGCATTCCCTCACAATATATTTTCCGTTTTATTATAGTAACCCTATTTGAACCATGATAGTAAACTTGAGAACTTTGATGAATCCCATATGTTGTATCCTTCCTCATTTTGTAAGTCACTTTAGATAAATTAAGTCATTAAATTAATACATTTAAATATAAATTATACTTGTTGTAATACCATAGTAATAATACAGGAAATGAAATATATGGTACTAAAAATTATAATTTTGTGGTAATTATGGTTTTACAACAATATTTGTAGTCCAGTCCAGTCTCTGAGTATTGAGTTAAAATAGGTGTGAATATGACATGAAGAATTAGTAAATACTTTCCTGAGGTTTATGAACTGTACCAATCAGGTGGTGGGGAAAGGCTGAGCACACAGGGCACATTGGCCCCCATTAGGCAACAGGTCCTGCAGCTCTAGGTAAAATGGTAGAGCCCTGAACACCACTGAGAACTTGTTTATTCTCTCCTTAAGAATCAACCTAGCTGAGTGTTCCTGCACACATGAAACTACAAACAATGTGAGCTACAGTCAACTTTAGCTCTATATGTAATTCAGATGCCTTCAAATTGTCACAGAAAAGCACTAAATATTGCTGCCCCATTAAGCAATAGTGTCGCACCTTTAATGAGAGGACTTTTTTCCCTTGAACTGACTCCATCAGTGTAAATGGAAATTAAATAGTTTCCCTCAAAGAACAATTCCTTTAATGTGTGAAACTATGAACTATAGCAAAAAATAAAATAATTATCAAAAATAATATGTGTAATTCATTTTTTGTCAATTATACTTATTTTATAAAATGCATACACATCAAAAATATTACAAAATAACAACAACTTTCAATTAAATGGCTGGAGTGGCAGTTTTACAAACTAATTTACACTGACTGGAAACACCGATAAACAATTCCCAGCAACATCTAAAATCATCATATTTTTCCAACCAAGAACACCCTAAGCAAAGAATGAACAGTTATAACTGCAAACAGATGTACAATTACATAGTGTACAGACCAGCATTGTCTATTGTTTCATGTCTTATTTATATTTCGTCAATCTTTACAAAAATTACCTTTTTTTTTTATTTATTAAGTGTATAAATGTATAAAGTATGATAATAGTCCCCTGTTTCTTGCCTCTGGTTTTTCTGTCAGGTTGTTTCATTCCAAGTACAACTTCCTCAGCTGTGAGAAATTGTATAACAGCTGTGGTATTTGAGTCAGTTTATTATTGGTAAAGTTAATCTCAGTCAAACTCTTCATAAAGCCCAACAAGGGGAATTTTCCCTCTTCGGCAATCTGCTCCAATCGATTGCCCGTGAGACCGATGCTTTCTAGAGTACCAAGCCTGCAAATAAAAACAAAACTTTGAATAAAACAGACAGAACAATGGTCATATAGTTATGTGAAAATGTGAGTGTCAAAAGACTTGTAAAATAAAGCCTAACTCACCTTTCTATTTCTGGAGGAATTACTTTGATTTCATTTTGGTTCAAACTGAGAAGCAGAAGATTAGACTCCTATTTGAATAAAGAAGATAGCAGAGAAATCTGAATACAAAACAATATCAGCTTACACAGCACCTCTGGTGACAAATAGCTGAATTTATTCCATTAGAAATAGTTTTTCCAGACAAAAGAGGAGCTTTTACACAAATGGCACCTCTTCAAGAACACTGTTGCCCATATTGAGCTCTGCCAACTTAAGACACACATAAAATAAATCATTAAGGAAACAATAAAGGCCCCCTGGGATAAAAGGCACAAAAAGTACCTGTTTGTCACAATACATTGAAAAATATTCCTGATCTATTGGGAGCAATATGTGCAATGTCTAAAATTAGATTGAGGTTATTTGATCTAATATTTAATTTAAAATGGTACATTTAAAATGTTGCAAATTTAAGTTAGCTAATTAGAATACCTGAAATTGTTACATAAATTTTTAGACAATATTAATTTGTCATTTCTAAGTTTTGTTCAAGGTGAATTAATCAAAAGTTTTTTTTTTTTTTTTTTTTAAATAACGGCAAATGATAGTATTTGGGCTAAAAGCCACCTTGTTACAGAGGCTGAAGGATAAAACACATTGTTTTCCTTAAGTGGTGGGAACAGATTTGTTCTGAAAAATTTTCACTTTTGTATTTAATTCTCCTAATTCTCCTCCTTAATTGTGTTCAGCAGAAGAATGAAAGTCGTACATATCTGGGATGGCATGAGGTGAGTAAATGATGAGAACATTTCCATTTTGGGATGAAAAATCACTTTAAGTGGTTATTTTGAATAAGCATTATCTTAATTTTTTACTCAAAACAAAAAAACAAAAAAAAATAGGACAAAATTTGTATTCTTACGATCTCCCATAAAATAACCTGCATCATATTTCTCTAAACTGTATTAAAGCTACACTAACTTATTTTTTGTTAAAAAAAAATAACAATGTTATTAAGGAGAGCAACAAAAATCCATCCCAAATACACTTTATGTTATATCACTCGTGAGTCGTGTTATATCCGTACATAGTGAAAATAAGCTCCGGCTACTGTAGCACGAATAGGCCTATGGTGTGGGACTATCGTGAAGCTGAAAGTTTGTAAAATGTATCGTGGATCATTCAAAATGGAAAACCTCCGGGGAATCACCGGTTGTAACAACAAAGAAACCCCGAACAGAACAGAGTAACCCGTGTAGCAAAAAGGGAAAGCGACAGAGTCCGTAATAAAACCCGAAACAACATTGGCTTTGCTTTTCAGAGGTGGCGACAACTGAAATGATTTAAAAACGACCAGAGATGGCCTTTTCCTTACTCAAACCATATCAATGAAATAGCTTACCTGTTATGTATAGTTGTGTAAACAAACACACACACACACACACACACACACACACACACACACACACACACAGTGTGAAATACAATAATTATACTGTAATCGGTAATTTTCATTTGCTAGCACATGTGTATTTTTCTTTAAAATGGCAATAACTTATATAAATAAATCCTTTAGTGCAAGGCTTGCCAAGGACATGCAAGTCTTGAAATGATGTTGACCACTGGTTGTAACAATGACAACCTATAAATTAGTAACTACCGTGGTCTATTTGGCCAGAATATACTGCAATCATAAAAACCTTACAACATTTGACCTTAACGGACTAGCAATCATTATGTCTAATGTTAACGAATGTTGCATAACTTTTGTAACGGAAATTATTTAAAATCATCAATGCTCAGATGACATAATCGGACATCCGTCTTTTCCTTTTTTTAGTTATTTATTAGTCCATTCGCTCTGATGTCTTGAATCCATGTGTACACCAGTGCCTCTGATTGTGACGAAATGAAGATTGAACTTCCTGGCCTCAGTTTCAAGCAATCATGTCTGGAGGAAACCAGGCACCGCTCATCACCTGCACAACACCATCCCACTGGTAAAGAATGGTGAGGGTAGCATCATGCTGAGGGGGGATTTTTCAGCGGCAGGGACTGCACAGAGTCAAAGGAAAGCTGAACGCAGCAAAATACAGAGATATCCTTAATGAAAATCTGGTCCAGAGCAGTCTGACTGGGCTAAAGGTTCACCTTCCAACAGGACAGTGACCCTAAGCACAGTCAAAGACAACGCAAGAATGGCTTAGGGACAACTCTGTGAATATCCTGGAGTGGCCTAGCCAGAGCCCGAACTTGAACCCAATTGAACAATCACTAGAGACCTGAAAATGGCTATCCACCAACGGTCCCCATCCAACCTTACAGAGCTTGAAAGGATCGTCAGAGAATAGCAGAAAACCCCCAAATCTAGGTGTGCAAAGCTTGTTGCATCATACCCAAAAAGACTCGCGGCTGTAATTTCTGCCAAAGGTGCTTCAACCAAGTACGGAGTTAAGGGTCTAATCACCGGTGTCAATGTGATATTTCAGTCTTCTTATTTTAACACATTTGTGAAGTTAGGAGTGTAGATTGATCTGAGAAATAAAAATATTTAGAGCATTTTTGCATAAGGCTGCAACATAACAAAATGTGAAAACATGAAAGGTCTGAATACTTTCTGAATGCACTGTAGATGACAGACAGAACAGGCAACTTATTTTAAAGAGCTTGTCTTTGGTAAAAAGTTATCTTTATTCCAAGACAATTAATTCAGCATGTTGCACTTTACACGATCCAGCACCTCACAGAGGAAATTACTAGATATTATATATGATATGCTGATATGTTGTTTTTTTTGTAAACAACACAATGCACATTATAACAGTTCAGACAATTCATGAATAGCATTGGCATGGATTATTACAACATTAAGCTTATCCACTGCAACCAAAGTTGCCGCCTTGTGTTATTGAAGCATCTTCTATGAGCATCTTGAGAGAACAAGCTCAATTTAGCTGCTCCAATCAAAACTGAACGAAACTTCAGCATGTCCATTTCTACAGGCTAATGAATTATGCACAGCTGCATATACTGTATTAATGTGCGTCACTGATTGGGTCATCCCTCTTCCTCATTTGCTAAATCTTTCAGGGGTTCCACAGAGTTGTAGTGCTCACCAAGTCCATATGCATGCCGCATGTAACTGAAAGAGACAGTGAAATGAATTTTAATTACAGCAGTATGGAATGCATTTATGTATATAATCTTAGTTGTTTTTAAATGATTAAATAAACAAACTGCTGGTATTTACATGAGTGTGATTGGTGGTTTGCCATATTCTTCACCAATAACAATAGTGGGGGACTCTGCCTGAATAACTTCTATTGGAAGTTGGAGGACCTGTGAAAGGGCTTTCAACTGTCATGGAGGAAATAAATTGATGAAATTAATCATTAATAGTGGACAATATAAAAAGTGGATATTAGAGATTTATATTACCTCTAATTGTCCGCCCCAAGCAGCTGTGTCTGCCACATCACTGCAGTACTTCTCAAACTCATCTAAAGTAAGAAAAATGGACTTGTTACAAATTCACTAATTCATATCATAAAATGCTTACGTATGTATTTTACATACTGCTGAATCCCACCTAAATTGAGTGCCTTAAAAGAAATCAAATAAAAACTAGATTCAGTATATAAAAATCAGCAAAAAAAAGAAACGTCCCTTTTTCAGGACACTGAATTTTAAAGATAATGTTTTAAAAATCCAAATAACTGCTTGTTCAATGAACCATAAACAATTAATGAACATAAACCTGTGAAATGGTCGTTAAGACACTAACAGCTTACAGACGGTAGGCAATTAAGTTCACAGTTATAAAAACTTAGGACACTAAAGAGACCTTTCTACTGACTCTGAAAAACACCAAAAGAAAGATGTCCAGGGTCCCTCATCATCTGTGTGAACGTGCCTTATTCATGTTGGATGGAGGCATGAGGACTGCAGATGTGGCCAGTGCAATAAATTGCAATGTCTGTATTGTGAGATGCCTCAGACAGTGCTACAGGGAGACAGGAAGGACAGCTGATCGTCCTCGCAGTGGCAGACCACATGTAAAACCACCTGCACAGGATCGGTACATCCGAATATCACACCCTCAGGACAGGAACAGGATGGCAACAACAACTTCCTGAGTTACACCAAGAATGCAAAATCCCTCCATCAGTGCTCAGACTGCCCACAATAGGCTGAGAGAGGCTGGACTGGGGACTTGTAGGCCTGTTGTAAGGCAGGTCGTTACCAGACATCACTGGCAACAATGTCACCTATGGGCACAAACCCACCTTTGCTGGACCAGAAGGAATGAGTGTTACACCATGGCCTGTACACTGAAGCGGGACTGATTTGCAGGAGGAGGGTCCATCATGTCTGGGGCGGTGTGTCACAGCATCATCGGACTGACCTTGTTGTCATTGCAGGCAATCACAATGCTGTGCGTTACAGGGATGACATCCTCCTCCCTCATGTGGTGCCCTTCCTGCAGGCTCATCCTGACATGACCCTGCAGCATGACAATGTCACCAGCCATACTGCTCGTTCTGTGCGTGATTTCCTGTAAGACAGGAATGTCAGTGTTCTGCCATGGCCAGCGAAGAGCCCGGATCTCAATCCCATTGAGCATGTCTAGGACCTGTTAGACCGGAGAGTGAGGGCTAGGGCCATTCCACCCAGAAATGTCAAGGAACTTGCAAGTGCCTTGGTGGAAGAGTGGGGTAAAATCTCACAGCAAGAACTGACAAATCTGGAGCAGTCCATGAGGAGGAGATGCACTGCAGTACTTAATGCAGCTAGTGGCCACACCAGATACTGACTGTTACTTTTATTTTTTTCCCCTTTTCTTTTTACCCTCCTTTTGTTCAGGGACACAATATTCCATTTGTTAGTCACATGTCTGTGAAACTTGTTCAGTTTATGTCTTAGTTGTTGAATCTTTTTATGTTCATATAAATATTTACACATGTTAAGTTTGCTGAAAATAAAAGCAGTTGAAAGTGAGAGGACGTTTCTTTTTTTGCTGAGTATATATATATATACATATATATATATATGGGCTGTCGATTTAACGTGTCAATTCAGTGCGATTCATTTTACAAAAAAATAACACGTTAAAACATTTTGCGCAATTAATTGCATGCCCACGGACCATAATAGAAAACAAGAAACCAACCCACAACACAAACATGCGTTACGTTCTTGTGTTCAAAACACTCGAAGGAGCGCAAATGCAATCTAATGGATCTCAAGATGTGTTTAAAGATTGAGTATTAAACTATATTTAACTTGACACAGTGACCTAAACATTTTATGTTTATGACGCAACACACCCGAGACATCTAATGTAGGTGTAAATTAACGGGTCCTTAAACAAGCCCTCATAATAAATCTCCAACTGATTGACAAATTCACTTGCGAAATGGATTGCTGTGAACTGTGTGCCAATGACTGACTTATGATCAATAATATGATAGTAAACAATACATTGAATTCCAAAGCCGATTTTTGTATTGTCTTATCAATGATAAACTCTTCTGCCACAAGAATAATGCATTTTAATTATCTGAATATTTGTGTATATATATATATATATATATATCAATCCAAAGTCAATCATGCTGTGCTTGACAGTGTTGATGTTCACCTGCAGTGTACATGTCCCCAGTATTGGGGTCAGTAAGGAAAGGCAGGAAGTCATCGGCGTGGCTTCTCATGTATTGAGCTGTTTGAGCCCGAAGCTCTTTGAGACTGAGAGAGCAGCCTCGCTCAGTCATCTGATCCTCCACAGCATGGTACATGCAGTGTCCATCAGAGGAGATCTCTTTGATCTGAAGGTGCCTCTCCACCAGCTTCTGTCTCAGCTTCAGACCCTCCTGATGACGGGAGCCAGTAAGATTCTCCACCTCTGCCTCAGCGATCCGGACCTCCCGTTCCTTCTCAAGAGCAGCCTTTTTGTCCTAAGAAACACAACAGATGCAAGTTAAATGAAAGCATTAAACAAGATTCATATGATGGAAAGCCAGACGATCAGTATTCCCAAAATAGATGTTAAAGCCAGCCGAACTGTTGCTTAAGTGTTGAAGACTTAAAAAAGGCCAATCCAGTAAAGAAAATAAATGGATTTATTTAGCAGGGAATAAAAATGTAATGTTATTCATTTCAGTTAATTCTAAACAGAAACGGTATTATTTCATTCCAGTTTCGACATTCCACAGCATCCTTTCCAATTGATAACTGGTTAGAACCAGAAGTACGGTTAATAATTTTCAAATGACAGTGCTCTGTGCTAAGGTTGGGTGATATACCAGTTGCAATATTGCCAGATCTTTGCTTTAAAATAACATTCTCAATAAATGTATTCTTATTTTTAAATGTATCCCAAAAATATTTCAAATATACATCAGGCACTCTAAAAATCAATTAATATTCCAAATCTCTTTCATCTGCACACACTGCGTGGGCACGTTTGGTCTAAATATCATCTTAAGCTAATTATTTGTTTTAAACACAGATCTGCTTCACAAACCATGCCCATGTTTACATGAGACGTTACTTTCAATGGAAACTTGGCATTCAAAGTCGAATTGTAAGAATTTGCAACACTGTCATAGGCAGATATGTGTCTGCAGTTTACTGTCATGTGTTCTGATCGCATATGACAGCGCATCTTGGCTTAATTTAAATTAGTTTGGTTTGATCTTAAGTGGTTTTACTTTGCTGATTTTCTGACACTTGTCAGAGTGTATGCCTCTGTGTCCTCTACCTTGGATATAAAGCTTAACTATGCACAGGGCCATGAAGTGTAGCCAATAACAAGTATTACATAATAATAAACAAAACTTTATATCAGTCTGATTGATAATTGTGTTAATTGATTATTCTATCCTCTTGTTTTTGTTCCAGAATTAGGTGCATGTTTAGCTGGATCTTGATTTAAGGATTTTTGTTTTTTGTAATGGTGTATTGATTACAGTTTTGTTTGGAGTTATAAAAAGGCATTCAACAATGCAAGAGAACTCTGAAAATTATGATAAAATGATTAAACTTGGATTTATGACTGATGTGAAACCAATTGTTGATAATTGATTAGGAAGTATGTACAGAGTGTTTAAATTTATTTTTTCATTATTTCTTTCCCCCTACATCATTCATGTTGAACAGAACTCAATGTTTGGAACAATTCTTGAATAGTGGAATGATCTGATTCTGTCACTTATCAGAATCGCAGAAATTACATTAAATGATTTTACATACCGTTTGCTTAAAAAGTAATAGTATTTCCATTTTGCTCAGAGTTATGGTCCATTAACTCATTGATGTCATTGACATCTTTCAGCGGAAGTGTGTAGAAAACTGTCTCTTCAGTAAACTCTCATCATTTTCTATTCTGGTCTCTCTTTAGGCCAGTTATATTCATCAACAGTAGTTCTAAGAAAACAAACGATGAGCAGTGAAGGATTCAAAGCCAAATCCTTTAATATGTGTAATGAACATAATGCACGTGAAGGCTTTTTCACAATTCCCATAACTGGAGCTATTCATGTCATGTGGGTGGCAAAATTACATTTAAAGTTGTCATTTAAGGTACTTTAAAATGACATGTATAAAGTCTTTAACTATTCAGAATTGACCATGCTGTACGATGAGGCATATATTAAACATGAAACTTGTAGTTTTCTCCATAAATGCTCTCAAAGAGTGTGATGACCCTGAATTCAATATGAATTATGAAACAGACTGTAGTTTTAACTATGGGAGATGCAAAGGCCTGAAAGTACTTTTCCTCCCTTTCGCTCCATTATCACAATTTCCTTCTTACACTTTTTCTTTCTTTCTGTCAACTGGAATTGTTTTCAAATTCCTTTTTCCAGCTTTCATACAATACTTTCATACTATCTGTATTCTGGTTATGCAAGCCATTTGACAACTGTTTGACAACCACGACTTCAGCTTTTCAATGACTGACATAAGCATAACATATCCAGATTCACAATAAATTCTTACAAATATGCCTATTAGGATATCATGTCATACTCAGATACACTATTGCATTACTAACCTCATTATTTGGCACCTCACACTGATACTGTGCCGCTCTCCCAAAGATCAACTAGTATGGGGAAAACTTTGCAGTAATTTACTTCCTTTTAAAAAACAATGTGGCCTTCAGGTGGTGCCACAATGATGGCACGATGTCATGAAAAATCCCCCCACTGTCATGAAAATCGAGGGGGAAAATGTTGATGTCATCTCATCGAAAGGTAAAACACTAATCAAATTCAATACAGACCACCTAAAAAAGTATGTGGAGCCAGAGCCCCACATTCCAAAAAGATGACTTCCATCAAATCCTCCCAGTCCTCTTTCTCATTTCAGTCCTCCTCCTTGCAGTCCCACCAAGAGTCTGTCAACTCCCAAAAAAAAAAAAAGCCCCACCACTCCTTGTTGTCCCAAGGTTCTTTCCTCACATCAGCCCTCTCTCCACTCAATCCAGATCACAAAAAAGTCACAGCCAAAACATCATCCATCCTGCTCATCGGACACCTTCCCAGCATCTACAAATTCTGGGGAGCAAGGTAAATACTAAATAGTGTGACAACATTTTACTAATTTTCCATAGCTCAGTATTTTACTTTGTGCTAATTTTCCTAGTGATAAATGATATATGGAGGGCAAGAAACAACATCAGTTGTTAAGCAAGATGTGCCCCTATAAACTATACACAAATAACATATTGGATCTGGCACTGGGCAAAGAACTAGAAAGTGAGGTATGTTTAATTAATGAATTCTCCAAATACATTTTACATGGTTACAAATGCAATCAGATGGATTCCTTTGTATATATGCTTTTCAATTCTTTGTGATACAATCTAAAAATGTGTAGGTTGTAAACGCTACACAACATTGCAGACCGATTAAATATGTCAGGAGAGAAAAAAGCATATTTCATAGATTCCCATCAGATGACCTCAATCTGGAAAGGAAGTCAAAAAAGACTTGAAAAGGTCATTTGAAGTTGCATTTCAACAGAAACTCAAAATAATTATATTAGAATAATTATTAGCATATTAGTACAGTATTGCCGTAATTATTCCTGAGTGGTATAAAAGTGGTATAATAATTATTAGCATATTGAATTTATTTATTTTTACCACTTATATTTTTAGCTGTATCCATCCACATATGATGTGCTTTTTAGGGCAGTTTGTGTAAACAACCATTGGACATTTATAGTAAGTGACTGCAAGTTTCTTAATTTATTAATAACTGGAGAATTAGCCAAAAAATAATGATCTAATGTGACTCTTAATACTATTCCTTTTTCCTTAAGGCAATATACCCAAAGATGGGAAAGTCCATATATATTGACCCATTTGGCACCAAACATACAGATTACAAGGCAAGTATGTGAAGTCTGTTGAACTGAGAGGGAGGTATCTGTCATTCTATAACATGACGTTGTTGAATTGTGGCCTACTGACAGATGCACTTTCCATTTCATAGATCTTTCATGAGGATGAGGGTTCTGCACATTTCAAGGTGGGGGTGCCACACAATTGTGCATCCCACTCAGCAGGATATCACATTCTGTGGTGCATTTGCTTGCAAAGTAAACAATGGCAATTATTTTATCTATTATTTTACAATATTTACTGATAATTACACATGATTCATGTATGGAATAACTTCTCATATCAGCTAGCAGCAGTCCTACTTCTGGATTGTTGTGATGTGCAAAGACATTACAACAAGGCTTTTGAGAGAAACTGGTGAGCATGACAGTATTTAAACAGCTTTTATAGTCTACACAAGTGTTCTGGGCATGATATGACTATCCACCGGTTATAGATGACCTTTCAGAACTGTCCTGTTCTTGTGGAGAGCTGCATACATTCAAAGCCAAACTGACCAATGGGGAAATTATACATTGCAAACATAAAAGTAGATGTTTTCCAGTAATATGTTACCAAATTGTATTGTTTGTGCTTCCTTCCTCAGATTGAATGTTCAAAATATGGAAGATGGTTCCACTGGGACTGTGTTGGCAGACCCTCCACAGCTGGCAAATACAGTTGCCCAGCATGCACATACTTTTATTTAATTTGTGTGTCTGCAATAGTTAATCATTTTGTTTTGCATACTTGCGTGTCTCACCTGTTAACTATGGTCAAGTTTGTAAATAAATCATAATTTGCTACATTAAATCATTCTTGGATAATTCAATGTTTCAGACCTGGAGTATGTCACTAAATAGCCATAACTATGGATTGTTTATCATCACTCACATTGACTACAAGGTCATCGCACTCTTCAGGCAGCATTTATGTAAAAAGCAAGTCTCATGTTTGGTTTGTGCAACATCCTGCAGCAATGTCACTTAGAGTAATAGAACAATTAAAAATACTTCATAACATGTCACAGCATAACTTACACTACAGCGATATTGCTGCTCACCTCAAAACGTAAATACACAGCAAATAGCTGCATAAATCTCTGCCTAAATGCTAATGTTGCAAAGCAAATTCTTACAATTAGACTTCAATGCTCTGACAAGTTTGAACTTCAGTTTCCATTTAAACTAATGTCCCATGTAAACAGCCATGGTTTGTGAAGCACGACATGAGAACATGGTAAACTGCGTCCATTACACAGCAACATACAACGAGGATTCAAAGCGGATTAACATTAAATCCAACAATTCGAAATAACGTGAACAAATTTTTAATCTGTGCTCCGTGGAAAATCGCATTTGACGAATCAGTCGCCGTCCAACATCTGCTGGAAAGTCAGGCAGAATGATTTGCGTGCACGCGCACATCCCCAGTTAACACGATCCTTAACACCAGAGTAATAAATTGAGTCCCCATATGACATCAGGGCAATTCCAGTGGCTAATTAATAGGTACTCTATTCAGTGCCTGATTAAAAATCTAACAAATTCACTTTATGGTATATGCAGCTTTAAGATAATCACATAATATATAACTGAATTTATAGATTGTGAAATTAAAGATGTGTTGTCTTCTGTGTTTTTTAATTAGCCTTGTCCTCATAACATGATAGGTTTTTGCTCAGGCATTACAAATGGTTACCATCATGGGACTCGATTTACCAGGAAATTTAGTTTTCGGGTTTTGTTTCTTTAAGCGTTTTCAGTCCCTAGTATTTATTTACTACTATCATGTTGTAGTTATAATGTTACATTGCCCATTGACGTGCTTTAAAGCACTGCCACCTAAAACCACACACAAATGCAGATTAACTCACCCGTCTCTTTTGGGCTTTAGATGTCCTGGCTTGCGTTGCATCTATTTTTTCCTCATTATTTGACAAGCTCAATGAATCCAATGTATTTGAGACCTCCTCTGCCTTTGAAACAACAACAAAAATGTATTTGTGAGCTGAAAACCACACACACACACACACACACACACACACACACACACACACACACACCTTATAATAAAAAGGGGTAGATTGTACAAACTGGAGATTATCCGTTTCATGTACCGTGGAAGAGATCTGAAGTTGTTGCAGTTCATTTTCGTGTTTTTGGATGAGCTCAGCCTCTAATCTGGCAATGTCCTCAGTCAGCTGTTTCCTCCTCTTCTTGTCATTTTTGGGCACAGCATTTTTAATACTTTGTATTTTTGCTAAGAAACAAAAACGCATCTAGATTTACAGTAGTATTAGACACATTCATATGTCGTGAAACACATGAAAAACTAAACAAAAAACTTTGTCTTAAAGCGAAATCACTAAAATATCTAGTTACTTGGGTGAAGGATTACCTAAAGACACATGTTGTTGCTTTACCTTGCATGTCTTTCTTTTCCTTGCGATGCTGCTTAGCTAACAGTTCCTCTGCTGTTTCCACTACCTCCATATTAAAATTAACTAAATATTCAGAGTGATGAAATGTTGGCTAAAATTGACCTAAACAATTAACATTAGTTTCCATTGGTTTCAGCCATTAAAGTACTAATTTGTGTATTCAGCTCATAGAAATCAATTGATTTGGAGTACATTCGCTCAGCTGCTCAAATGCAAGTACACTCTCGCGAGATCCGGGAAATCGACCATTTATAATAAAAGTCTCTAAATAAAATAATGTGGGAAAAGACGGAATAAAAAATATTTGTATTTAGACAGTGGCTTTCTCTGACTGACTGATTTATTTCTGTCCAAATAACGTGTTAGTAAAGCCATTTGAAACATACGTTTTGTAGCTTAATATGAGATAAAGAATAACAATTTGTGAAACTTTATTTTTTATTGTCAGGATTTTATAATTGATTTGAAACATATTCTTAGATCGTGATCTTGACCAACTGTTTTTGAGATGGACGGCAGTGGACTGACTTATTAGAAAGACTTTGGTTTAGACCGAAAACGAGACGCAGCCATATATCGCAACGCAACTGGGACATGTTTTTAACAGTTGTTGTTTTTTAAATTGACACGGCGTCTAAGATTTGTTTACATAGACTTCCATGTTAACGGCCCCTATATGTACTTGTAATGTCTGGCTTGCAGTTCGTGTTGATAGTTCAAGCATGCTGTTTCTTTAATACATCAGATTAATTAGAATAAATTACAATTGTGTCGGAGGTGTGATTTTCGGCAGCCAGGGGATTCAACCTCCTCAGCTGGATCAGATCCAGACCGTCTTCAGGTCCAGAGGATAGAGCTGAGATCAGCAGAGAAGCTTGGAATCAAAGAGGGAGAGCAGGTTAATTTCATTGGTTAGGATGTGATGTTAAAACATTTCATGACTACTAACTGTTATAAGTTAATATGGATGTTGATGTGACATGTAGTGATGTGTTTCAAGGGTTCTTGCGGGCTTGTCATCAGGTGCAGTCAGTGCAGCTGGTGTTTGTAGAGCCTCTCTCTACAGATGACTGGGACAGCCTGGTATGTGCATGATACCAAGTGATGTATTCCTGTCTATAGCAAAAATGTTGTCAAACCAAGTGAGATATCTAACCATCCTTAATATAAGATACGGTTGAAGTCAGACGTTTACATACACTTTGAAGTCATTAAAACTAATTTTTTAACCACTCCACAGATTTCATATTAGCAAAATATAGTTTTGTCAAGTCGTTAGGTCATCTACTTTGTGCATGACACTAGAATTTTTTCCAACAATTGTTTAGAGACAGATTGTTTCACTTTTAATTTACTCTATCACAATTCCAGTGGGTCAGAAGTTTACATACACTAAGTTAACTGTGTCTTTAAGCAGCTTGGAAAATTCCAGAAAATTATGTCAAGCCTTTAGGCAACTAGCCAATTAGCCTCTGATAGGAGGTGTACTGAATTGAAGGCGTACCTTCAAAGGTACATTTTCTACCTTCAAAGAAAAATTGTGGACCTCCACAAGTTTGCTTCATCCTTGGGAGTAATTTCCAAATGCCTAAAGGTAACACATTCATCGGTACAAACAATAGTATGCAAGTATAAACACCATGGGACCACACAGCCACAGCTCAGGAAGGAGACGCATTTTGTCTCCTAGACATGAACGTAGATTAGTGCAAATCAATCCCAGAACAACAGCAAAGGACCTTGTGAAGATGCTGGAGGAAACAGATTGACAAGTATCTATATCCACTGTAAAACGAGTCCTATATCAACATAACCTGAAAGGCTGCTCAGCAAGGAAGAAGCCACTGCTCCATAACAGCTATAAAAAAAGGCAGACTAGAGTTTGTAAGTGCACATGGGGACAAAAATCTTTTTGGAGAAATGTCCTCTAGTCTGATGAAACATAAATGTAACTGTTTGGCCATAATTATGTTTGGAGGAAACCATGAAGGATGGGGGTGGCTGGATTATGTTGTGGGCAGGGGTGTAAAGTAATGCATTACAATTACTCACATTACTGTAATTATGTAAAAAAAATGTATTTTTATTACTTTTACTTGAGTATATTTTAAGTGCAGTAACTGTACTTTGAATTCACTATTTTCCCATCTGTATTCGCTACTTCCCTGTCCTGATTTTATTCTATCTATCAGTAGTCCATGTGACTCCAGTGGTTTAATCCATGACTTCAGAAGAGATATGATAGATGTGGTTGAAAATTGTCGAATAATCGTTCTAATAATCGATTATCATAATCGTTAGTTGCAGCCCTACTTCCAACCATGTTAAAATAAAATTATACATTTTCAATTCTGGATCTATGTATTGATTATCATTGTCCCATGTCTGCCAAACATGTTGAGGTGTCCAAACATCATCTGCTGCTTGATACTGAGCTTATGGACAGATTTTTAGGAGTGAATGCATATGAAAGTTATAGGATGCTCCCTTGCTCCCTATTTAGTGAATGACTTAACCTCCAGTGTGCTGTCTGTCTGTTCTGGTCTCAGAACAGTTTGAAATGCACCTTATTTTCATCCTAACTACATCCTAAAGCCTCTGAAAGCACAACTTTTCAGCTTTTGGATGAACCCATTGTACATTGTGTTTGGCAGGTGTTTCAAACAGGTGTCAATGTAAAAACTTAATTAGGTTTTTTACCAGATGTAGGTTTGTTGACGTTTCTCGAGTCTTCTAAACTGAGATCAGTCAGTTTAAATTCAATTAAATTATGCATTGCAAATCACAAAGCCAAAATACAATATCCATGCATGTGTAAGCAGGGTCGTACAAAGTTAAAGAAAAGTAACACAAAAAAGTTTGATAGGTTTTAAACGATAAAATAATAAATATAATGTTCATAATTAGGACAAAAATTATTTTTGCACTTTACGGTTGTCATACCAGTGACATAATCTGATGAACTACACATGTGGTTTGTCTTAGGCTAGTCTTAGAGTAGTTTTAAAGTCTAAAACCTAAGAGCATTTTTCCAGGAGCTTCACAGCATGGTTCTGGAACAGAGACTCCTGGACCAAATCTGAGTTGTCTTTAGTGGGGGGTTTGTTTCCTGTGTGGGTGGACCAACATACTGTCATCTATATCAGGATAGTTCAGTTACCCCTAATTTAAAGGTCAGTCATATGGGTGTTATTGTAGGTATAAATCAAACCATTTACATTAATGATCCTTTAGTCTTTAGCATCCCTCTCTCCATCTGCCTCATGTGGTTGACTGGAGCAGTTCACAGAGCTTGTTGTCTTCCCAAATCTACATCCTTGAGGTGAACATCTTCTCCAAACTCCCCCGGTAGAGCCAAGCCAGCGTTTACAAAAACAACAAAATGTTGATTCCACACCTTCCTCCACCTCGTCCTCTGTAGCCTCAAATGTCCATCTTGAAAACCTCAGTAATAATCAGGATTTTAATCAGATTCAGAATGAAGGGCTGATCTGAAAAGCATGCTTAGATACCTGTTTACAAGAAAATCTGAGCCTGCAAAGGAGAATATTACAGTTCTTACGATTCCCATCATCCTGAAAGACTGTATCCGCCGAATAGGTGGAGGCCCTCCTAGGTCTGTCAGCCATCTTGGATCATGCCATGGAGATGCACATATACTGCCATGGAACCCGCAAGAACATGACATTCAGATTCCAGTGCAATCAGCCCTAACATATGGGAGACTTTCAAAGGTTCTTTCTCCTAAAGAAGTCAGAGAGAGTCAAGCAGGCAACAGAGAAAGAGAAAGTAAGAGATGGACCTTGCAAAGAGAAAGACATAGAGGAATGTAAGGAGAATGCTGTTGTGGTTAGGATGCTTTGTCATAAAATAGAGAAGCTGCAGGAAGATAAGAGATTCAAAAGAAGCGAAGAAATCTTTTTTTTTCATTCATAATAATTAGCAATAGCATGCTTCATTATTACTGTTGCTCAGTTAGAGTTAATGATAGGAATTTTAAAAAAACAACTAACCATTCAGTAAGTAAAACACTTAGGCTTGTAATTAATCCCATCCCAAACTATTTGTGCTACAGATATAAATGATACCTCAAATCATGAGGTAGACTTTTACTTTTCAGAGAGGATGAGATTCAAGCTGCATTTCTAGATTAGCTTCATGCTCAGCCATCAGCTGTTAACCTGTCTGACAGCATGGTCTAATGTCATTATCTTACCCTGTGCTGAAGGTGTGGAACAAGCTCTCAGTGATCCAATAGAATTTAGCATTTATTTTGTGGTTGTTATGGACTACTAACCTGTGTTGTTCTCTTCTCAGGAAAGTCAGAGTTTGCATTAAATGTGTTTAAACCAGAGCAAGTGCAAGAATATGAGATGTTCTTTCTATCAGCCAGTTTACTAAAGAAAACAGACGCGTAGGTATTGGTTCACATACTTTTTTTTTTAAATGGATAGTTCACCCAAAAATGAAAGTTCTCTCATCATTTGCTCATCCTTATGCTATCCCAGATGTGCATGTAAGATTTTTAGAAGAATATCTCAGCTCTGTAGGTCCATTTTATCCAAGTGAATGGTGACCAGACATTTCAAGGTCCACAAATAACATACAGTCATAATAAAAGTAATCCACATGACTCCAGTGGTTAAATCCATATCTTCAGAAGCAATGTAATAGGTGTGGGTGAGAAACAAATCAATTTTTAAGTCTTTTTTTTTTTTTTTTTACTATAAAAATCCACTGTCAGCATGTGAAAGAATGTGAAAGTGAAAGTGGATATTTATAGTAAATAAGGATTGAAATATTGACTGGTTTCTTACCCAAAGTGATTGCATCGCTTTAGAAGACATAGATTAAACCACTGGTGTCATATGATTACTTTTATGCTGCCTTTATGTGATTTTTGAAGCTTCAAAGGTCTGGCCACCATTCGCTTGAATTAAAAGGAACTACAGAGCTGAAATATTCATCTAAAAATCTTTGTTTGTGTTCAGCAGAAGATAGAAAGTCATACACATCTGGGATGGAATGAAAGTGAGTAAATGATGAGAGAATTTTCATTTTGGGTAAACTATCCCTTTAAATTGATTGTCACTCTCCAGTCTGATAAAAAAAACCTTGCTCAATGCTTTTATGTTTTTGTTCAGGTGCTCAGGGAACTACACAATCTGGACCACAGGGGCTCTGCAAACACTGATGGAGATACCTGTCTTTGCTTTCCCTCCCTCAGCTCTCTTGGGTGTGCTAGAAATAACTAATATATATACACTACCGTTCAAAAGTTTGGGGTCACCCAAACAATTTTGTGTTTTCCTGAAAAGTCACACTTATTCACCACCATACGTTGTGAAATGAATAGAAAATAGAGTCAAGACATTGACAAGGTTAGAAATAATGATTTGTATTTGAAATAAGATTTTTTTTACATCAAACTTTGCTTTCGTCAAAGAATCCTCCATTTGCAGCAATTACAGCATTGCAGACCTTTGGCATTCTAGCTGTTAATTTGTTGAGGTAATCTGGAGAAATTGCACCCCACGCTTCCAGAAGCAGCTCCCACAAGTTGGATTGGTTGGATGGGCACTTCTTGCGTACCATACGGTCAAGCTGCTCCCACAACAGCTCAATGGGGTTCAGATCTGGTGACTGCGCTGGCCACTCCATTACCGATAGAATACCAGCTGCCTGCTTCTGCTCTAAATAGTTCTTGCACAATTTGGAGGTGTGTTTAGGGTCATTGTCCTGTTGTAGGATGAAATTGGCTCCAATCAAGCGCTGTCCACTGGGTATGGCATGGCGTTGCAAAATGGAGTGATAGCCTTCCTTATTCAGAATCCCTTTTACCCTGTACAAATCTCCCACCTTACCAGCACCAAAGCAACCCCAGACCATTATATTACCTCCACCATGCTTAACAGATGGCGTCAGGCATTCTTCCAGCATCTTTTCATTTGTTCTGCGTCTCACAAACGTTCTTCTTTGTGATCCAAACACCTCAAACTTGGATTCATCTGTCCACAACACTTTTTTCCAGTCTTCCTCTGTCCAATGTCTGTGTTCTTTTGCCCATCTTAATCTTTTTCTTTTATTGGCCAGTCTCAGATATGGCTTTTTCTTTGCCACTCTGCCCTGAAGCCCAGAATCCCGCAGCCGCCTCTTCACTGTACATGTTGACACTGGTGTTTTGCGGGTACTATTTAATGAAGATGCCAGTTGGGGACCTGTGAGGCGTCTGTTTCTCAAACTAGAGACTCTAATGTACTTATCTTCTTGCTCAGTTGTGCAACGCGGCCTCCCACTTCTTTTTCTACTCTGGTTAGAGCCTGTTTGTGCTGTCCTCTGAAGGGAGTAGTACACACCGTTGTAGGAAATCTTCAATTTCTTAGCAATGTCTCGCATGGAATAGCCTTCATTTCTAAGGACAAGAATAGACTGTCGAGTTTCAGATGAAAGTTCTCTTTTTCTGGCCATTTTGAGCGTTTAATTGACCCCACAAATGTGATGCTCCAGAAACTCAATCTGCTCAAAGGAAGGTCAGTTTTGTAGCTTCTGTAACGACCTAAACTGTTTTCAGATGTGTGAACATGATTGCACAAGGGTTTTCTAATCATCAATTAGCCTTCTGAGCCAATGAGCAAACACATTGTACCATTAGAACACTGGAGTGATAGTTGCTGGAAATGGGCCTCTATACACCTATGTACATATTGCACCAAAAACCAGACATTTGCAGCTAGAATAGTCATTTACCACATTAGCAATGTATAGAGTGTATTTCTTCAAAGTTAAGACTAGTTTAAAGTTGTCTTCATTGAAAAGTACAGTGCTTTTCCTTCAAAAATAAGGACATTTCAATGTGACCCCAAACTTTTGAACGGTAGTGTATATATATATAAAATGACTTTTTCTTCTCTGTAACACAAAAGGAGATGTTAGGCAAAATTTTAGCCTCAGTTCATATTTACGTTTATTCTATCTTTTTCCATGCAATGAAAGTAAATGATGACCGAGGCTGTCAGACAGTTCTAGACTCTGAAAACCTCACAAAAAATACAGTATGTGTCCGTGGACAATGACGCTTGCTGTATGTCAATCATTTTACACATTCTGATAGTATTGTAGTTGCAACAAATTATTGAGGCATAATGCAATTTTTATGCCATGCTGCTCATAACTCATAGGTATAGAGTGTGCTGGAGTGTGTGCTAAATCTTCTGCTGATCTCTACAGGGCAGTATGAAGTCGTCTCTCTCCAGAGCACTGTGTCGAAAGGCCAGTGAAGAGCTGGATGCCCACGTGCAAGTGGTAGATTTTAAGACACTGAAAGGTGGGAACAAAAAAACATAGATGTTTGCTGTGTATTCCAACACGATTGTTACCAGTGCAATTTGTCGATTCTCAATACCATCTTCATTTAACCATTTCAATCACTGTTTTCACTTTGGGGGCTCAGTTGCAGGCGCCTAGCGGGGTGGGCATGGAGAGAAACGGGGGCTTCACCAGGCACGTCAGCTCCTAATGGACATTATACTGACCAACAGACCTTCTTTAACTGTTAAGGTACAAAAATATATCCAGGACCTATCAAAGAAGAGTTGGAAAACTGGTTACAAATCTCGGTTAAAATTCTAATTAATTGGGTTAACTAATGGGGTTAACCAAGATAAAAGTGCTGTAATTGGTGGGAAATTGTGTATCGCTGTGTATCACTCAACTGTTAAAGGTCTGTTGTCTTGTGTGTTCCAGTACCCCCTGCTTTTCTCCAGTCTGCCCATGCGTCAGTGCTCTGATGTGATGCTCTATGGAGCTTCCGGTACAGGAAAGACTCTACTAACCGGAGCTGTCGCCAAGGAGAGCGGCATGAATTTTATTAGCAAGGTATATGTGAATATATAATCAAAACATCTAATATGTATAAAGATAGATAGATTGATTGAAAGAAATGTTCCGGGTTCAAGACATGTTAAGCTCAATCGACAGCATTTGTGGCATAATGTAGATTTCCACAAAAAATTATGTTAGCTCATCCCTCCGTTTCAGCAAGATCTAAAAAAAAAAGAAAAGCTAATTGCAAATTGAAGTTACAGTGGAAGAGAATTGGGCCCCAAATTGTAGCTTTTTTATTTAAGGAAAGGTGGGACGAGTCAAAATTATTTTTGTTGGTAATTAACATTATGCCACAAATGCTGTAGAAAAACCTAAACTTGTATTGAACCCGGAATATTCCATCTAAATAAAGCAACATTATTCAATGATTGTAAAATCTTGTCTGTTTCTCCAGGGTCCTGAGCTCCTCAGCAAGTGTATCGGTGCAAGTCAGCAGGCGGTTAGAGATGTGTTTCAGAGGTCTGTTTCAATGCAAATAGCCCTTTTCAGCATGAAATACTGCATATTACCACCAGTTTACTAGAGTCTTCGGCAGAATTTTTTTGTGTTGCTGCAGGGCTCAAGCAGCTAAGTCTTGCATTCTGTTCTTTGATGAGTTTACACTATACTCTTTGCACTCGGCCATCTAGTGTATGAATTTTCAAAGTGCAGTATTATGTAGAACAAAGCCAAATGTTGACTTGTTAGACTTCTGAATTATTGAATGAGAAATATTTAGTGTATGTTTGACATTTGAAAAATTGCAGTGTTGTGTATGTAGTTATGGGCATGCCACTGTAGAAAAATGGCAATTGTCTGTTAAATGATTGCAGTGACTCTTTCTTATTTCTAGAGGTTTATGTTTTGGCTGCCACCAGTCGCCCCAACCAAATAGACCCTGCTCTTCTGAGGCCCGGGCGACTGGACAAGTCTCTCTACTGCCCTCCTCCAGATCGGGTCAGCTTGCTGTCTAGCACACATCAGTTTATAATTTCTACATCTAAATAAACTGCCTTTTCAATTAACTGATTCTTGCTGTCATTCAGGAGGCACGCCTGGAGATCCTGATGGCTCTGACACGCTCTGTGCCACTGGCCGCAGATGTGGACTTAAGACACAATCTAGACACAATCTATCTGTCGTTCTTTCTATCTGTCTGCCTTGTCTGGCGTTCTACCTGTCTGTCTATCTATCATTCTATCTGTCTGTCTGCTTGCCTATCTGTCTGTCTGCATTTCTGTCTATCTATCTATCGTTCCATCTATCTCTGTCTTTTTGTCTCGTTTTATCGATATCACTTTAAAATAAGGTTGCATTAGTTAACATTAATAAATGCCTTAGTTAACATTTTAATGCATTTGTTACCATGAAATAACAATGAACAACTTTTATTTACTGCATTTATTTAACTTGGTTAATGTTAATTTATACATATACTAACACAATTAATGCGTTACTAATGTTTTTTGACTCTTAATGATAAATAAAGATGATTAAGTATTTACTGTGGATATTTGTGAACATTATTGTAAAGTGTAACATATTTCAACATTACCTAATGTGTTTCTAATGTAGCCTCTTTACTACAATTATTTAACAATAAAAAAAGCATTCGTTTTATGTATTGACAGACGTTATTGTAAAGCAATTCAAACACGTTACATTTGCAGGACATGTATTAGCATTACAAAGCAAAGGTAACACATTCTTTAAAATATCGAATCGCTATCGAATCAACAATCATTATCACATAGATCTGAGAACACTGCAGAAGAAAATCTATTACAATCTTTAACATGCAACATACACAATGTGACAACTGTCAAATAAGTTGTCAATGCAATAATGTCGCGTTTTCTTAAAAAAAAAAAAGAAGTGAAGTTTGCTGTAAAAGGGCGTTGTTCATTGTTAGTTACTGTTAGCTAATGCATTAAGTAATGTTAACGTATACATATTTATAAATAATGTTAAGAAATGTGTTAGTATAACAAATGATGTAAATATGTGTTTTTCATAGTTAGTTAATGTTAACTGAGGCATTAACTAATGTTAACAAATGCAACCTTAATGTAAAGTGTTTCTGTTTGATCTATTGATCATTCTATCATTCTGTCCATCGATTGTTCATTCTATCTCTCTATCTTTCTGTCTTTATTCTGTCTTGAGGAATTTGTTGGAGTATGTATCACTCAATAGTCACTGTTGGTACTGTTGGGTCAGATTTACTGGTCTCCTGTGTTTGTAGGATGACTCTTCCCTGGTAAAGAGAGCTCCCAGTAAGCCTGGCTCTCTCATATGTCAAGCTCACCTGACTTGAGCTCTGGTTAACACTAGAGCATCTGTCAGCAGAAAAGACTGGAGGAGATACACTGAACTGTGAGTGTATACTTGATAAATAATCTTATCAATGCTTACTTAAGTCACCTTGTGTATCCCTTTCATTGCTGATTCCCTTTTTTGTGTTCATTTTCTCCCTCTTTTATACAGATATTTTATACGGAGTCTTTCGGCACCTCAAGGGAAGCAAGGTCTCGGAGCAATGCTTCATTGAACGCAGGTCAGCAGGTAACCTTGGCTTAATGAGAGCCTTGCATAAATGTATACAGCTCAGGGCATTTTTAGACAGTGCATTTTCATGGCTAGGGGATAGTTTGTTCGTGTGTGATTGGTGTAAATAAAATTCTGTTTGTATCACACCTCACTTTCATTTTGCCTTAAGCGCGAATGCAGACTTATGATTAACCGATTGTGCATTAAGCAATGAAATATTTCAATTTTAATAATGTAAGCCGGGGGATGTATCAAGAACTTTGGTAGCAAAGGAAATTCAAATAATTTAGATATCATTAATTTTCTCAGTGTTGTTATTTTATGGGATTTTTATATGCTAAGCTGCTATAGGAAATGTATGAAAGAACAAAAGTATATGTGGGAAATAATTAATTAATTATGTTTTTAATAAATGACCATTCTTGGAATTCTGATGCTCATGTTACATTTTTACATCACAGACAGATTTCATATATGGTTTTGGCTGAGGCAGATATCTAGAGACCAATATCTAGGGATGTGCTGATATAATGCCAATATACAATTTCATCATATATGTTCAAAGGAAATGGCGTCAAAGAGTACAGAGTAAATGTACTGTGTAGTTGGTGTTTTTTTTAAACTGGTTTCTTCAATTCAACCATCAAGGGATACTTACCAGTAGGTGGCAATATATTCCAACCTGTTAAAAATCGTGGATGCTGCTGAATCTGTATTCAAAGAGCTACTTGTCCTTCCCTTTGGAAGAATCCTCTTTTTTATCAACCTTGAAGGCCTCTGATTTATTCTGTGGGTAGCTGATCTGCAAACCCCCAGGATCTGAGTTCTCTTAAATTGATTTTTCAAACCACACCTTCTTCATAGTCTTTGGACATGCCCTGAAGCTACAGCTGTCTCTGCAACTTTGATTATTATTAACTTTCATAGCACATTCACAGTTCTGCCCTCTTGTGAGCTGGATTTTCCCCTCACATAACTTTGTGCTGAATTCAGAGCTACTGCAAGAGGTACTACAGCCTACATATATTCACCCTTATGCAGCAATTTTTGCTGAGTTAAAAATAGCAAGTCTTTGTTCTGGCCCCTGCTGGTAGTATTGTATGGGCTTGCGTTGAGGACCGCAGGAGAGCTGGAAGCCCATTTCACTGTATCTCAAACCAAGTGACATGAGACTAGAATAGACCAGCACCGTCCTTAGACTGTGAGAGAAGCAAAATTGCATTCTGCAGAACACATTTGTGAAATCTGTGTAGAACCAGCATCTGTTTATACTCAAGTACTATTAAATAAGTCCTTATTTTAATACCTCAAATACTTCTACACAGCAGTTTTTACTTTAAATCTTCACTTTCACATTTTGAAAGTGAAAGTAGACTTAAATACTTAAATATTGATCTGTCTTCTGAAGAGATGGATTTAACCACTGGGGTCATATGGATTACTTATATGCTGCCTTTATGTGCTTTTTGGAACTTCTAAGGCCAGATCACCATTCACTATGGACCTACAGAGCTGAAATATTCTTCTAAAAATGCAGAACAAAGAAAGTCATTCACATCTGGGAGTAAATGATGAGAATTTTCATTTTTGGGTGAACTATCCCTTCAAACTTGGGAAGTAAACTACACCGATCAGCCACAACATTTAAACCACTCGCCTAATATCATGAAGGTCCCTCTCATGCTGCCAAAACAGTTCTGACACGTAGAGGCATGGACACCACAAGACCTCTGAAGGTGTCCTGTGGTATCTGGCACTAAGCAGTTAGCAGCAGATCCTTTAAGTCCTGTAAATTGCGAGGTGGGATCAGATTTGTTAGTCCAGCACATCCCATAGATGCTCAGTCGGATTGAGATCTGGGGAATTTGGAGGCCAAGCCAGATCCTTAAACTTGCCCATTTTCCCTGCTTTCAACACACAATATTCAAGAACGGACGGTTCAATTGCTGCCTAATATAGTATCCCACCCATTGACAGGTGCCATTGTAATGAGATAATAAATGTTATTCACTTCACCTGGTAGTAGTTTTAATGTTGTGGCTGATCGGTGTATGTTCTCCTCAGTATTAGTCCTTTGGCTTGGATCATTGTTTTTCACACAGATTATACTTAATCCATTTTTTTGTGGTTTTATTTCTTTAATCTCAACAGATTAACTGACCTCTGGTTTAAATTATAAAAAGACATAAGATGACTTTGAAACAAAAACCCAACATACAGACTAAAGTATACTGTTGACAACATTGTTATTGAAAAGATTCGCTCAACAGAACATGTTTTTATGGTTTGTAAACTAAGACCCTGTTGCTTCTTGTTTTCATGCAATGAATCATTTTAATCAGACAAATTTTGCAAGTTAATAAATTCTGCTTTGCACCATTAAAAACTATGTGCTCATCTACAGAACAAGTTGAAAGAAAAACTGAGGCTATTCTGTAAAGGCAATGCAAAATATGCGGTAGGCTGTGTATGTACTAGGTGATGAGACACATGGAGGAGATGGACCCATAAGAGTTTAAAGAGTTTATTTATCCCGAGCCCTCTTGCACTAAAACGTCCAATAAAATATTCTAACAAACAAACTCTCTTGTCTCTTATTTCAGCAAATGTATGTCTTCCTGTCACTGAGGACTTGAACTCAGGCAACTTTGACTTCATTAAATGTTTATGGTGGTTTTGAAAACACCTAATTAGACAACCACAGAAATAGGTTTAAAAGCGATATTTTAAGGGTAGTAACAGAATTTGATTTAGGATCAGGGCCGCAATCAGGATTTATGGACAGGGGGACAACATTTTCCAAATTGGGCCCCCCATCCCGATTGGGGAGTTAACTGTGCCGAGTGCGTGTACGTGCTCATTGCCAACCTGGATACAGAAAACTAATATTCTAATAAAGAACGTTGCCTTACTCTTAATGATTTATTATTTTTTTTCACTAAATAATTGCTAAAAATATATTATTATTTTTAAAGAATGTTGTTTCTAGAGTAACAACAGCAAAGTCACTATATAAACTCAATATCTTACTGGAAACAATTCTAAAATGTAAATAATTGTATCCAGTGGCTGTGAAGAGAGCAGGGAAGGCTGTCATGAAAGGGCTGTGTTTGATGTCAATCAAACTGCGCACACATGTGTAAAGTGCAGGTGGACCTGTCACTGTCTTTGCAGCCTAATAGGAAACCCCTATAAGCTGCATAGATGGTATGATAACCATCACAAAAATGACCACGGCATTACGGTTTCACTGTATTTAGGTGCATTGATAATATTAAAAGCAGTTCAATATTTGGTTGTAAAATAGGTATATTTCTGATAAAACACAGAGAAATATTTCGGTTATAACCAATTCTTGAACTTTATTTTGGATTTCTTCAACTTTAATACTTTAACTTTTGGTCTTGAACATCAGGACACTGTTAATCCGACAAGGTAGAAAAAGAAACATGTACAGATGATTATAACTAGAAAATATTTTGTTTTTTTTATTTCATTATTTATTAAATTGAATCGTAATCATTTATAATGATTATTGCCCAGGTTAACACTTCAAATATGCATTTAGTAATTTGTTGCATTTGTGCTTTAGTTCAAGTCCTACTACTCGTGCAGTTTATTTTTGGGCATTTTGTCCAATACTGACAATTTCTGCCACAGTTTCACTGTTAATTTCTAGCATGTATATTTTCAATGTCAATTTCCTGAACACCAAATGCCATGCATTTTGTAAACACTGTTTTGTACTGTTTTACAAATAAAACATATTATTAGTAATATCAAACACATTGGCCTGCTGTTGCGCTGCACTTGGGCAAAAGAACAAACAGTTGCACATCGTAAAAAGTTGAACGAGGTTTTAAATCCGTTCGCTGCGTTTATGAATGTGACAGAAAGCATTAACATAACTTTAGCTTAAACTAGTCATTACAAATCATGTAAAACTGCATTGAATCTTGTGTTTTTATGAAACTGGCTATAATTTATTATCCCGTGTGCTGTATTTCCACATACATTCATCTCCGCAAATTCCATTGGATGGTGCTCACAGAGATTGTGCTTAATGTTTGAAGTGTTTCCCGCATTAGCCGACAATTTTTGCAGCAGACTTTACGTACTGGGTAGCCATCAACATTGATGGAGCTTCGTGGGTCTTTTACAAGTAATCCCAGACAGCGGAAATAAAGGTTCATGGTCGCCCGGACATGTCTATATGTTGCGCTCGTGCTGGACTTCTGATGTGCTCGTGTACGGCGTTAAATGTTGGTCAATGAGAAGATTCCAAAGGTATAATAACCATCCATTTTAAAACCGAGGTATATAGTGAAACCTATTAATGATAACAATTAATGTATTTATCGTGTAAATACATATACATTCTATTTTCGGTGATATAAGTTAGTAAGTAAATTGTTGTACTTGATCCCATTATGGGTCATCAACCATGACCTTTGCATTGGTCATTTGTACCCTTTGACTCCCCCCTGATGGCGGGCCTGGGTAAGAGTATAAAAAGACAAAATATAAATAAAAAAAGAACATATAAGAGGATGGCGTATGTGTGCAAGTGGTATTATATGTGCAAGGTAGGGGTATGTACAGTTATTAAATTAAATATGAGTGAACTTACACATGAGATAGGTATTTACATTATTGCACTGAGAGTCCTGAAGGCAGTTTAATTGTTCTTGTGGAAAATGGCCTGAGAGTAAAAACTGTTCTTGTTGCTGGATGTCCTGGCAGTTCAAAGAGGCAGGGTGTGTAGGGTCCAGAGTGATTCTACCTGCACGTTTCCTCACTCTGGAGAAGTATAGGTCTTGCAGGGTGCACCAATAATCATCCTGAATGTCCATTTTAGTTTCCTTATGTACACAGGACAGACAATGACGGCGGGAAGAGAACTATGTCAGCAGCTGCCGTGGCAGGTTGAACTTCCTCAGCTGGCGATTCTCAACTTAAATGAGTAATGGTGTGTGGCGATACCGTAGCACTTTCCTTTGAATAGTGGATTTGTATTTTAAAAAGACTCACTTTAAGCACAAAACTTAAGATAGAAAGATAGACAGTTTGAACAACGGGATGGTCGGTACTCAGTAAATTTATGTTCTAAGTCAAGAGGCCGGTTAGCTCAGTTGGTTAGAGCGTGGTGCTAATAACGCCAAGGTCGCGGGTTCGATCCCCGTACTGGCCATAAAGCTTTTAAATGATTCTCGAAAATCGACTTTTGCTCAATATATTTATATCTGAACATTGTTAGTGAGAAGGCGATTATCATCATCTTCCGGAATAATGTTCAAATCACACATTTAAGTGACACCAACAAGTAGCTTTGGTATGGCCTTCCCTTAAATATAAACAGCCATTTATGATATTTTTTGGAAGCTATTGCAGTGTCAACAATTTAATATATTCACCTCAAACAATGCCTATTTGGTAAGAACAAACAAACAAACAATCTGATGACATGTTCACAGCTTATTCACAACCCATACCCAGCAAACACATTTGTGATGTGACGATGTTGGCGATATGTTTCATTTTTACTTTTGTAACACTGGAATCTTCCAAAGCTCTTTCTAATGACTGGTATCATGATTAATTTTTTATTTTTAATGAAATTGATACTTTTATTGACCAAAATTACATCAAATTGATCAAAAATAACTGTAAGCCATGTAATGTTAAAAATGACCATTTTAGTTTCAAATAAACTTCCCGTTTCAATCACAACAGCATTCTAGCTGTCATTCCAGAAGATGATCAGGTGAAGTTTCAGCATATTTCTGATCTTAAGCTATTTTAAATATTTTTTGAAGTAATGTATCATATTATGCCATTTTTATGACATCAGATTAGAGACTACATGGTATTTTTTTTTTATTAATTTGTCACACTGCAGGACTAATTTACATAAGTGACTGCCAAAAAAAGCTGTTGATTAAAACACGCACGCACGCACGCACGAACAAATAACAATCATGTTATTTCCCAATTACCACTAGGATATACTGGCATTTCACACCAGTAGCTTTTGAAGAATATTCACAAGTATCTATATGACACCAACACTTGAATTGTTAAAATTAACAGACACTGGAGTGACAGAGATACAACCAAAACCTGAATTGGAATCAATCTTTAATGTAAACAGCAGGATGTCGTGATCTTAAACCTATAACAAACATCTGAGGGGAGAAAAATAAATCATACCAATTATAATACCCACAATCTTAAATTAAACATAAAAGTTAAAATTAATTTGACGGCCCGAAAAAATAAAAATTCCTTAACACACAAAAATGTATAATACTGACTACTTGGCAGCAATCACAAATATCACAAAAGTTTATACCAGCTTACAAAATCAGAAGCTCAATATTGCTTTGGAATGTTACAGCAGTCTGCCATGAGTTTGTTGATGTTGAGTGAAGGAAAGAGCTTTATTTACATGCCTGCGTTATAGTCAGACAATGATAATGGATGCACAAAGCAGGTATGGTTTAAGACAAAAGAGGCAACCTCTTGCACGAAGCTACCTGTTTAACAGTCTACTGTATATGAGGCTGGAATGAAATACTTGGAACTAACTTTGAATTGAACATTTTACAGTGCGTGCTACAAGCCTGCTCCTCAAGAGCTACTTTCCTGAAGAACTTAGATCCATCTCTAATCAACCAGCCAATTAAGGTCTTGGAGTTCAGGCAAGTGTGAGTAGAATTGAATCTAAACTCAGAAGATAGATCACCAGGAGCAGAGTTGGACCTTCCGCACACTCAACAAGGAGCATCCTGCTCCGAACAGCCTTAAATATACAATGTGACAGATTTTTAACAAAGCAATTTTGAAGCCAGAGCAGGTGAGCAGGTTTGAGGAATGTGACCGTTTAAAGAGATGTTTGGAGTTGACTGACAAAACTAGAGTGGGTTAGGACCTGAGGACCAGTTTGTGTCGAGGTTCTTTAAACAGACCAGATTTTTCGTAGGCCTTGAAGCGAAGTCCATTAAGTTCAGAAAATCCATTGTGATTAGGTGCACAAAAGAGCCAACTTTTAGCAGGAAAGAAGTTGTCCTTTTTTAAAAGTCTTTCTTCCAGTATGCATTTAAGGAAAATCAGTCAGTCCAGTGAAAGGAGATTAGTTGCAGTCATAAACAAAGTCATAATTGCTTGGCTCTTTGGGGATGGGGGGTGGAACTTCAGGAATCTGGATGTTCTCCAGGTCGAGGAGGCGGAGCTTCATCTCCATGTTGAGGAGAGTGTCCATGTCTGAGCGAGTGAACTCACTGGTCATCTCCTTCCCCAGCAGTGCATTCAGCCCATCTGTCCACACACAATACTGAAAAAAGACAGCCAAAACCTCATTAAACCAGAGCATACACTAAGTCTGGAAAAAAGTAAAAGTACTTTAGAAAGAGTTCTAAGCCATGAAACAAACAAACAGTGGTGAATCACAATATTTGATTTGAAACCAAAAAGTTATTTGAAAATCAGAAAAAAGGTACAACACTGCATAGTTCATTCATGAGGGAATTAACTACATTGCAAAGCATTATGAATGAAAAAAATCGAATTAAAAATGCTGGAAAAAATATAAAACTACTGATTTAAAGTGGTTTATTATAAGTATAGAAACTATATATTTGACATGTATTTCAATGTTTAGACATTTACAAATATACACTGATGAGCCAAAACATTATGACCACTCATAGGCAGAGTGAATAACGTTGATCTTCTCCTAACAAGGCCACATGTCAAGGTCTGGGTAGATTATATGGTAAACGAAAAATCAGTTCTTGTAGTCAACGTGTTGAATGCAGGAGAAATGGGCAGGAGTAAAAAAACCTGAGTGACTTTGACAAGGGCCAAATTGTTATGGTCAGATGACTAGTTCAGAGCATCTCTGAAGCGGCAAGGCTTGTGGGGTTGCTCCTGGTCAGCAGTGGCGAGTACCTACCAACAGTTGTCTGAGGAGGGATAAACCACAAACAGACGACAGGGTGTTGGGTGCCCAAGATGCGCAAGGGCAGTAAAGGCTATCCAATCTGGTCCAAACTGACAGAAGGTCTACTGTGGCACAAGTCACAGAAAATTTTCATGACGCTTATGGGAGGAATGTGTCACATTACACAGTGCATTGCACCCTGCTGTGTATGGGGCTATGTAGCTGCAGACCAGTAAGAGTGCCCATAATGAACCCTGTCCACCACTGAATGCGCCTAAAATGGGCACGCGAGCATCGGAACTGGACCTTGGAGCAGTGGAAATATGTCGCCTGGTCCGATGAGTCTCATTTTCTTTTGCATCACGTGGATGGCTGTGTACGTGTGCACCGTTTATCTGGGAAAGTAATAGCACCAGGATGCGCTGTGGGAAGACGACAAATCATTGCAAGAAATGTTATGCTCTGGGCAATGTTTTGCTGGGAAAACCTGTGTCCGGGCATTCATGTAGACGTCAGTTTGACATGTGCCACCTACCTAAACATTGTTGCAGACCAGGTACACCCCTTCATGGCAATGGTATTCCCTGATGGCAGTGGCCTTTTTCAGCAGGATAATGCGCCCTGCCAAACTGCACACATTGTTTGTGAATGGTTTGAGGACATGATGAAGAGTTCAAGATGTTGCCCTGGCCTCCAAATTCTCTAGATTTCAATCCGATTAAGCATCTGTGGGATGTGCTGGACCAATAAGTCCGATCCACAGCGGTTCCACCTCGTAATTTACAGGACTTGAAGGATCTGCTGCTAATGTCTTGGAGCCATAAACCACAGGACATCTTCAGGGGTCTTATAGAGTCCATGCCTCGGCAGGTCTGAGCTGTTTTGGCAGCACGCAGAGGACCAAAAGCATATTAGGCAGATGGTCATAATGTTTTGGATTGGTGTATATTGAAAGTGCAGTTAGACCGACTGGATTAAGTAATTCACATGGAAGTGGGAGGTCACTGCAGAGCTCTTTTTTTGTTTGTTTGTTAAAATTGAGGTTGAAATAATGTGGACTGATGGCTTCATACCATCGATTAGCAATTCACAGTAAGTCTCTAAAGGTTTCCAAGTTTAAATAAAAAAAATCGGTTATGTAAAAAAGAATGAGATTTTCACTTCTGGAACAACTGTTGCACTTTTAATGAGATAAAACAGTTCCTATTTTTGGCTGTTGCTCACCTCATGCTTGTCAGGGGCAATGAAGTTTAGATACTCGTCAGACTCGTAGAGGACAGAGAAAGCCAGCTCCAGCACCTCCTAAAGAAGGAGAGAGAATTGACACCGTCTGTCAAATGCTAATATGGCTGCTGTGTTTGTTTGCCTCCTACTGCGTGACTTTTGAAGGTCTTCTCCGAGACATATTACAACAGCAGATGGTCCAATCTGGTGAGTGTGTGTGCATGTATATGTATGTATATGTGCCTCTACTGTTGGGCACCAAGAGACAGCAGTAAGATGATCAACACAGGATGTGCATCAATGCTTCACTGTAACAAGACGTTTCATTCTCACCAACTTCGATCTACAAACCTTCTATGGCATATTTGAATAGTCTAGATCTAGGCCTCAAAAGAATTCCTCACACCCCTATGACTAAAATTGTACAGTAACAGGTGTATTACCAAGATAAAGTAAGTGTTTGGCTGGTCATTTGAACTGAACATGTCAACTGCCATGAGGTAATCTGCTCTGTGAAAAATAAATCATCTTTAATTAGGATACTCTTCATCTCATTTTTCCAAAGTACTATTTTTGGAGTGTCATCGCAACATCAGGACTATGTGGATCTGACAACCTTATGGCTGTCAGAAAGTTCCAGAGACTGTTGCTATACTTGATGTACCATCGTCAAGTTTAATCAATTGCATCAACAGGGAGTAATTTTTTACACTTGTCGCATAAATTTGACATTCCCTGCTTTGTTTGGTGGGAGGAAGAAAGGATGACTTTGAAACTGAAGTGAGCTGATGTATCATTAGTCACGAAGCTACAAGGCATAACTAATGCATCCTTTGTCACCAAGCCACACACCAATGCATCAAAGGAAAATTTTATCTTTTGATATTCAAGAGCATTTTTGCTCTCCTTCACTGAGGACATACAAAAGGACTCACCTTATTCTGCTTCAGAGCTCCCTTTTCCTTCATGTGTGGACAGTCTTTACCAGTGACAACAGCTTTGATATCAGCCACAGGAACTGCCAAAGGGAACAGAGAATAATTAATGGCCAAGCGTATACTGCAGCTAAATACAATTGTCACTACTCTTCTGAATGCTTAAAGGGGTCATGTCATGAGGAATCAAATTTTCCTTTATATTTTGACATACAAGAGGTAATTCTACTATAAAAACCTACTGTAAATTTCAGAACTCAAAACGTAACCCCCAATACATTAAAACATTTATTGAAATCAACATCAACAACTCCTTTGACATCATCACACCCTTAGCCAGTAAACAGAGAGAGAGCAGGACAGACAGGCCTAAGGTGGCCTACTAACTATTCTTGAACAACAAAGGAGACCCGTATGGATTTCGCCCATTTTGGGTGAACTATCCCTTTAATTCCATTCTGTACACACAGAACTCTGTAATTTACAGTAGTAACAAATGCATTCCAGAATTAATTGAAACAGAGATATGCGTCTTTACTCATTTGCAAATTATGACACTAGTCTGTCCCTCTGCCCCGTACTTGATCTCTGTGGTCTAAAGGAAACTTTTACATCAAAGTTGAGTAGAACGTGCACACTGTTTAAAAGTGAAATCTTAAGGAGCATGAGCACAGCGACTGGTGGTGGCATTAATAGCAATTGCCCTCTCTCTTGCACACGTGTGCACACGTACACCCATCCTTTTTTCTCCAATAACATAATAGAAACAGCCCAAGCTGTGATGTTTTTGAGATGCTTGGACACATCATTTGGTTTGAACCATCAATGGAAATTAGTTCCAGGCACAAATCCGTTTTTTTGTGACCGAGTTTTCCTATTTTGTTTTTATTTACTTGATCATTGAAAAAGTAGTTGCTCTCATCAGCTCTGTGGTTTAAATGAAACTCTTACTATATATATATATATATATATATATATATATATATATTATAAGCTTGTTCAATGAACCAAAAACAATTAACTGCAGATTTGGCCAGGACAATAAATTGCAATGTCCGTATTGTAAAACACCCCAGACAGTGCAACAGGAAGACAGGAAGGACAGCTGATCATCCGATCTGCACAGGATCGGTACATCCGAATATCACACCTGCGGGACAGGTACAGGATGGCAACAACAACTGCCTGAGCTACACCAGCAATGCACAATCCCTCCATCAGTGCTCAGACTGTCTGCAATAGGCTGAGAGAGGCTGGACTGAGGGCTTGTAGGCCTGTAGTAAGGCAGGTCCTTACCAGACATCACTGCCAACAATGTCACCTATGGGCACAAACCCACCTTCTCTGGACCAGACAGGACTGGCAAAAAGTGCTCTTTACTGACAAGTCATGGTTTTGTCTCACCGGGGTGATGGTCGGACTCGCATTTATTGTTGAAGAAATGAGCGTTACACTGAGGCCTGTACTCTGGAGCAGAATCGATTTGGAGGTAGAGGGTCCGTCATGTCTGAGTGGTGTGTCACAGAATCATCGGACTGAGCTTGTTGTCATTGCAGGCAATCACAACGCTGTGCGTTACTGGGAAGACATCCTCCTCCCTCATGTGGTACCCTTCCTGCAGGCTCATCCTGACATGACCCTCCAGCATGACAATGTCACCAGCCATACTGCTCGTTCTGTGCGTGATTTCCTGAAGACAGGAATGTCAGTGTTCTGCCATGGCCAGAGAAGAGCCCGGATCTCAATCCCATTGAGCACATCTGGGACCTGTTAGATTGGAGGGTGAGGGCTAGAGCCTTTCCCCCAAGAAATATCCTGGAACATGCAAGTGCCTTGGTGGAAGAGTAGAAGAATATATATATAAAACACCAAATTGGTTGAACTGTTGGGATCCATGATTCTTCTTTACAGCCGCAACATGTCAAAACTTTATGGTTATTGCTGTCCTGTATTCTGTACACACACAGAATATGTACATGGACAATAAGACTGGGTATGGCCATCTTAAACTCATCTTTATAAAGCCACCAAATCATAGTCAAAATGCAGGCTCTACTCACGTTTGTCCTGTAGGGAATCATGGGGTACGTCTCCTTGAGGACTCTCCTCCAGGTCTCCGTAGTGCAGGACTTTATGATTAGGTGACAATCGACAGTACCAGAATTTATCTGTTGAGTAGAACAGTGGGTCAGTATTCTCACTGTTATCTATACAAACTAATTTTACTAAACTAAATACAAACATATCTGATATAAAAGTGACATTGTATCTCATAAGTCCCAATGCACAAGGTCCACCATCATTTTAATACATTCTGAGACCATGGAAACACTACTTTTGGTGTAAGCTTTCACACTGACAGCAATTTACAGCAACAAAACGAGCTGAAGTCATTCAGTTTTAATGAGCATTGTCGATTTCCTACATCATGACGATTGTATGATGCAACAAAGTTTATAAGAGCACAACTTTATACAAATGAGCAGCAAAGTGACGCAGCAACTATCAATAGCAGTGCAGACAGTGATCATATGCTGAAACAATTGGATACAGTGTTAATTTTGGAATGCCTACTAGCCATAACAAATAGACACTCAGCGAGTGTCAATTTAACCAATTAAGCAATAATCAATATCGCTGTGAATGGTCCATTCGTTTTTATTTGTTTTTGCAGGAGCATGATTTTAAAATTCCCTGTTGGCTTTATCTTGATAATTTGGTAAAATGATTGACAAGTTGTCTCCCCAACACCTTCCCCAAACTTCCTGTGCCATGCAGAAAAGCTAGCACAAGCTATCACTTCAAGGACTGCTCGCTTATAGCCAAGAATAGCCATGGCTGGCACTCAACCTTAGTGTCAGATTCCAAATCCTAATTGATGGGAATAGCAGTTCTCAGAATAAAAGCATTTTGTGATGGAAGTGCATTCTGCAGTGTGACACTTCACAGCCGCTTATCCGTTCACCCTAAAGGGGACGAGGAGGGCACAGCAAACAGCTCGATAATTGCTCAATTTCTATACCATCAGCTTACCATCAAACCAGCTCAATAGGATGTTTATCCACCACTATGAATGTGCGATGAAGAACTAGCCGTTATTGCAGCCAACAGCCATCTGTGAGCTTATTCTGAGATGATAAAACAGATATGTGCAGAATGGCTTAATATGCATACTGTGCCATGTGCATGATGGAAAAGGGTTTTTGAAAGGGTGCTGCCTTCATTGAGTCTCTATGCTAATAGATGACAGACATTAGGGTGGAGTCATGTTATGGCACCTTTTCATCTTAACTATCACAATGACCATCTTGAGTATTGACTATCACAATGACTATCCTGGCCCTAGACTCTTGCAATGAGTATTTTAGCCCTTAATTAAATCGCAATGACTATCTTTGGCCTTTGACTAATCGCAGTGACTATCTTTGGCCTTTGACTAATTGCAGTGACTATCTATGGCCTTTGACTAAATCGCAATGACTATCTTTGGCCTTTGACTAAATCGCAATGACTATCTTTGGCCTTTGACTAATCGCAATGACAATATTGGCCCTTGACTATTGCAATGATATCTATGGCGCTTTACTTTCACGATGACTATCTTGGCCCTTGACTATCACGATGACTAACTAAGGTGAAACTAAATAATTTCTGATAGCCCTTGACTATCAGAAATTATTTTGTTTCACCTTTGACTATCACAATGACTATGCTGGACCCATCACAATGACTATGATGGCCCTTGATTAATTGCAGTGACTATCTTGACCCTTTTCTATCGCAGTAAAGTCTTGTGCATCTTGTGCATAATGTGTTGTTGATACATACCATTTAGGAACTAATTTCAAAATGTAGAGATGTATCTGTATTTTTTCAACACCTACTGTTACCATGTTCTGACATAATAGTTAATTTAAATGTCTAATGGATCAATTATTACAACTACCTAAAGCATTTGGTCAATAGCCATGATCACTTGGTCAGAAAATGTATTGCCAAAAATCACATAAGAGTTTATTTATATATATATATATATATATATATATATATAAAAACAAATCCAAAATTATAAAATTTGGTGTTAAAATAATTATCTGACGTGTGCATAAAAAAACACAAATAAATGAAAACTTTAGGAGTCATACAGGCCTAAATCTCAACCATTGTGCACAGTGGTATTACTACTGATACCTTCTTTTTGTCTGGCTTAACAGCACAGAGAAAGTACTAAGTACTGGTGTCCAGATTCGGCATTCAGAAACTGTGCGGAATCTGGAAGTTTTGTTCGATCCCTTGTTATGTTTTCACTCACACATCAGTCAGGTTGTTAAATCATGCTTCTTTCACTTGCGGAATATTGTTCGCATACACCCCTCTCTTAACTTTGGAGATGCGGAAACTGTTATACACGCTTTTATAACCTCCAGATTGGACTACTGTAACTCCCTATATAGCGGCCTACCCATCAAAGCTATACATCGCCTTCAAATGGTACAAAACTCTGCTGCTCGAGCCCTTACATTTAACAATAAATCTGCACATATCACTCCTATCCTTTCCCAACTTCACTGGCTTCCTGTGGTCAATCGCATCCAGTTTAAACTGTTAGTCTTCGTTTATAAAGCCTGTCATGGCCCCGCACCTAAATACAGTACCTCGCTGAGTTAGTGCAACCATATGTTCCTGCTCAGACGTTCAGATCTAGCAATGATAATTTTCTTGTCGTACCCAGGTATAAACTCTCTACTGTGGGTGGTAGGGCATTTAGTGTCGTCGGCCCTAAGCTGTGGAATAAGCTGCCGTCTGATCTTCGTGCCACCCCTAACCTACAGACCTTCAAATCTCAACTTAAAATTCATATATTCACCTTGCTCAGTAAATAATTTTTTTCCATTCTATTTCTCTGTCCTCCACTTTTTCACTTTTCATGTTACATGTTTTCTTTATCAAAATGTATGTCTTCTTTTTCCTCATGTTAATTATTCATAGTTATTGTTGTCTCCATCTGCTTTTCTGCTTGTTTAATTGTTATAACTAGCAGATTGCTTGTCTCTTTGTCTGTCAACTGTTTGTATTATTTTGTAAAGCGACCTTGGGTTCTTCAAAGGCGCTATAAAAAATAAACATATTATTATTATTATTATTATTAAGTACACATCTGCCTGCAATACGTTTCACAGTAGAAACATTGCTGCACAGTCAGTCTGTATACCCTGTAAACTCCATACCTCCACAGGGCTCCCAAAATATGTCTGCCTGGGTGAGGGTGCAACCATGTTACCTTTGCAATGACATGCTGTTAGGTCAATGTGTGCTGAAACATGTATCTATTTCCTGGGCAATAACGTGTAGTTTTTATTGCAGCTAAGGTTTTAATGTGTAGCTATACAGAAAAAAAAACTTGAGTCATTTCAAAACGCACCTACAGATGCTTCTGATTGTCAGACCGCAACATTCAAAGAAGAATCTTCATTAAAATAATCCACTAACCAGGTAAATCAGATGATTTATAGGTTTTTAAATACCAATACTGTATTTAAATTCATCTGATTTGAACTGCATCTTTTCCACATAATAATTTTTCCCACATGACCAGACTCAACTAATCGTCACAGATATCTAAATATAACATTCAAACTCTTGTTGCAATCTTTTAACATCCATTTTTATGTTTTATGGTTTACCTATGCAGTTACTAACAATATTTTATGTCTTTCAAGTGTGTCATTCAGCTAGACAGGCTCGCCTCGTTTCGTGCCGACAGAAATGCAGCAATGTGCGGTAAGACTCACGGTGGTGGCTTGTGTGTTTACATCAACAAGGAATGGTGCAATAACTCTATGCTAGTCTCTAGCTACTGCTCATTGCTGTTGGAGCTTGTGACTGTTAGATGCAGACCTTTTTATTTACCACGGGAATTCGCCACAGCCATAATAACCGGAGTTTACATTCCCCCCAACGCTAATATTAAGGAAGCGCTCTGTGAACTGTATGGGGCTATTACCGTACTGCAGAACGCTCACTCTGATGGACTGTTTATTGATATATAAACACCGGAGATTTCAACCATGTAAATCTCAAGACAGTGCTCCCAAAATTCCATCAGTATGTGGACTTTGCAACGAGAGGGGCGAACACGCTTGATCTTGTTTACTCAATCATCCCAGGCGCGTACCGGGCACTATTCATTACAAATGTGTACTTTTTGGCACTGCACTGTATCTCACTGTGCCTATCGTCCTGTTCCTTTTAGCAATTTATTGTACTGTCCTGTAGTTTTTGCACACGTTTGCACGTGCACTTTATGTAGAAATGTTATTTAGTCTGTGTAGTCTCATGTGGTTCTGTGTTTGTCCTGTGTTGTTTTATGTGGCACCATGGTCCTGGAGGAACGTTGTCTCGTTTTGCTGTGTACTGTAATAACTGTATATGGTTGAACGACAATAAAAAACACTTGACTTGTTGTTAGGAGTCCTTCAAGTGGGTTTTTCAGTGGTTAAATGATTGTTGTGTTTTGCAATTGCTTGGAGACCAGGTCAATAGAGACACAGGGGTATTGTGTATTTCATGGGCATGATGTCTGATGATGAAGATGGTGTTGGGAATGGAGTCTGGGGCTAGTTTTTACACTTTTTACTTTAAAAAAATAAACCTACTCTGAGAAATATTTATTGAAGTCTTTTCTGTATAGAGACACACCTTAATTGGTGTGTCATTGGTTGTCAAGATTAAGTTTAAGGACAGCTAATCCAGTCTGAGCTAAATTATCAATAGGGTTGACCATTTTATCCAAAAGGTGAGAAATGCAAATGTGACTCAGGTGTGGAAAAAGTGTCCTGACAGAAAACTTAAGGGGATTACTTACCATGGAAAAAATGGCCATAACACGGAAGGAATCTTCAGTCACTATACATCCGAAATGGTATACAATCGGATGTATACGGGCCTGTGGAATTTGAGACTCCGGGCCAGTAGGTTTCTGATAATGTCCGAAATTCAGCGGTTTATACTGGAGTCTACTGGGCCAGATACAACTCTTTTCATGCAGTGAGCTATGTTTCAGTCTACCATCTAAGAACAGTCCTTGCAATCTTGCTGAAAAGGTTAGTTGCGCAAGAACAGAAGGAATAGTCTAAAATTGGGCTATCTTGAGATGAAAAATATCTGAATTGAGGTGGCTTCGTGTCTGTGGTGCCTTCTGATGGGGAAACTCGTTCTAAAGATGGTGTTAAAGAGTATAACATACAGTTTATTAATGTCATGGTGCAAGCCATTGAAATGGGAAATACATTTTTCAGTTTTTGATGTTTGAACATGAATAGAAGAAAATTATAATATCACAAAGGTTCCTATAACAGTAATATACGGAATGTAAGTGAGAGATCTATATTTCTGCTTAAGAAGAAGAACCTGATATACAGTATAATATGTGGAAATGGGCAAGGGTAAAGATTAAAAGGTATTTTTTACTCTTAGCAGTTAGTAACCTGAAGGGTGCGCACAAATTTGCAGTGATTAAATTGCTGGTTGCTGTACTGTTGGTTGTTAGTAGGTGTTCCTAATCAACTGCTGTATTCAACCGTATCTGGCAGCAGATCCACCGCATTAGTAGAAGAAGAATTGTGTCACTGTGCATTTGTATACAATTTAACTTTGTCAACAGTCTGATCTCCAACAGTCTCTACTGCTCATGTCGCCCTGAATCGGCAACTCTCATTAAAAATGAAGGATTACTGGTCGCTTTGTCACTCAAATTGCTGTCAATGCAGTTGCTCTAAAGCTCAATGCATGTGAGAACATTTTCCATTCAAACAAACGAGACATGTTACAGAAAACGGGCAGTGACGGCAATGAAACGCAGTGTGAAAATTGTAAACCAGATAGAAGAGTGAGAGAAAGAGCAAGAATGAGAGATGAAGAGGGAGGGTAGGGACCCTGAGAGAGAGAGAGAGACAGGCAGACAGATGCATAGCAAGAGACAGACAAGGTGTCTAGTCTCCGAATGATCTAATCCTGTAGAAGTGTGAAGAGCGTTAAATTATTTGGCTAACTGATAAGGCCTCCGTCTGAGCTCAACAGACAACCTTCCTCTTAAGCCAGTTGCCATAGAAGGCGATATTACATTCAACGATTCTTCAACCCTCCAATCTGTGCTGTAAGCTTTATCACTCTCACCACTGAGCGCTTGTTTGAAATTGGCCCCATTCTTTCGCTCTCTCAGCACCGGACAAGGCTATTTTTCACACGTGCTTAATCATTCTGTCGGTTTAATAATAGCAGTCATAAAAATATTCAGACAAAGGATCAATTTCAGAGTTTAAGTAAGATAGGAGGCAGCTTATATTGAATTAAGACAACATTTTGAATATGTAGATATCTTTAGTTTGTGACAGGATTGAAAACCCCTATTTTGTGTCCCATGAAGATTTCTAAAAAGTCCTGTAATTCTGATGTTCTATTCGAGAATGAGAATGATTTTAATAGAGATCACCAATAAAAGCAGGAAAATGTCATTCATTATGTGTTAAGGGACTTATTCACCTCAAAATGAATATTCTCTCATGATCTACTTACCTTTAAACCATTCCAGTGTATGTCTTTATTTCTTGAACAGAACTGAAATTTAGATTTTTAAGCAGATTTCAGCTCTGTATGTCCATACAATGAAAGCGAATGTGCCATGACACTGCTGGCTGTTTGACGGTCCAAAAGGCATATTTAGGCAGCATAAAAGTAATCTATACAACTCCAGTCGATCAATGAATGTCTTCTGAAGCAAATCGCTGGGTTTGTGTAAAAAATATATAGATCATTTAAACATAATTAACTTTAAAAAAAATGCTTCCTGCTACCAGTAGACCCAACATGGTGCTGTTGCGTAACTTAAGTGCAATGGAGCGTTCATGCGAGAAGTCGAAAGTGTGCTTTGTATACAACAGAGGAACGTCATACACATCTGGGATGGTTTAAAGGTGAGTAAATCATGAGAGAACTGACATTTTTGTTATGACATTTTTTATCATCTTTTAATCAAGTTTTTGCCTGATCAAGTTTGTGTGTTTCGTACCCTGTCTCCTTCGGCTGCTTATCTTCCGGAAGCAGGTGCCCTCACACAGGCGATTGAGGCGCTGCTGTTTGATTAACTCCATGATCTCTGGCTGGATTTTCTCCCTAAGCTCCCTGAAGAAACATTGAATCACACATGAAACATTATGATGAATAGATTAAATGATTGATCCACCTATATGCACTTTAATAGCAGAAATATTCATCATGTGCAGTGCATAAAAAAACACAATTGATCATTAGGCAAACAGGGCCTCAAATCTAAAGATCTTTTATTCTGCTGTACGCTCTACCATGGGTATCCTCTACGAATGAATGCGTACTGTAATCATTAAATACTAATTAAAGTGAATTATTCATGACTCTGAGGCACACAGGGCATGTGAAGCATGCAGTTATATAACAGCATTATGGAATGAGGCCATTTCTGTACTGGCATTATACCTTTTATCTTTGTGGCTTTGATCATTTTAAAGTGTAGAGATTTAAAGATTTGAAGAAAAGAGTTTTGTTCAGGTGTTAAAAGGCCTCTCCAACATAATTTATGAATCAAGTAATAATTTTTAAGATAACAGATTTTAAGTAATTTAAATTTCGTTGTGCACACTGTAGTAAATGGCTAAGTGGGTTTCGGTTTATTTTTATATAATTTTATATAATTTTATTAAACATTTTTATTTTTGTCAGGAATTATACCCCCATATTTTTATGGAACCAAAGAACAAAATGTCTCGGGTTACTTAACTGTAACCCCTGTTCCCTGATAAAAGCGGAACGAGATGCTGCGCTGATTTTAGCGCTTTGGGAACAGCTTTAGGTGTGACCAGCTGTGAATATGTGTGCAACATGTCAATGAAATTGACTAGAATTTATAGCCTCTGCTGGTGACATCAATTGGATGCACCTGTAGCAGGGCTATAAATAGATGCGTCACAGGTGCATCATCAGGTATTTTGTCTGAAGAGCAGTCCTGGGGCATCCCAGTGTGGCAATGAGGCACAGCATCTCGTTCCGCTTTTATCAGGGAACAGGGGTTACAGTTAAGTAACCAGAGACATTTCCTGTCAAAAATCTACACTTTGATGCTGCACCGATTTTAGCGCTTTGGGAACGAGAATGCCCACGCCGCCGCACTGTAGATGGCTGGACCCCTTATGGTTGTGTAGTTGTGCTCACAAGAGCGTGAGAGGTCTCAACGTGATGTTGACTCAAGGGCATAAGAGCCCAGAGTGGCATAAACATCCAAACTATAAAATCCGCCCCCCTGTTGCGGCCCCCATGGCAAACGAATAGTTGCCCTGACTTATGCCACTGGCTAGTGCGGTGGACATAAGTCTGAAGGGAACAGACTGGACAAAGTCTGTGAAGTCTTTCCTGCTCCGGCGTTGTAAACGGCGGGAAGCAGAAGCCTTCGAGAGTGACCGGATGTACAGTCGAGAAAGGAACCTTAGGCAGGTAGTCAGGATGAGGGTGCAAAATTGCTTTAGCCATTCCTGGGGCAAAATCTAAGCAGGCCGGCAAGACAGACAGAGCCTTTTTAGAGAAGTAATTGCCATAAAAAAAACATCTTGAGCGTCAGAAGTTTATCAGACGCTGACTCTAGAGGTTCAAAGGGGGTCTCAACCGGACCCTCAAGGACTATTGCTAAGTCCCATGAAGGGATCCTGGTTCTAGCAGGTCTCAGTTGCATGGCTCCACGAACAAAGCGAGTGAGCAGAGGATGTCTTCCCAATGGCACACTGTCAATCAAGACGTGGCAAGCCGATAGAGCGGCCACGTAAACCCTGAGTAAGGCGGGGCATGTGTCTGCTGACAATTTTTCCTGCAGAAAGTCCAGAACTGAAGCAATCTGGCAGTTAACTGGATCTGCATTATGTGCAATGCACCATCTTTCAAAGACACCCCATTTATTGGCGTAACTTCTTCTAGTAGAGGAAGCCCTTGCCCTTATAATGGTCTCGATAACTTCAGGTGAAAGCCCAGTGTCCCTCAGTTGGTACCCTTCAGGGGCCAAACATGAAGGTTCCACAGCTCAGGCTGGGGATGAAATATTGTCCCCTGCGCCTGAGACAGAAGGTCCCTCCTGTCTGGAATCGCCCAAAGTGAGCCGTCGAGGAGAGATATTATCTCCGAGAAGCATATCCTGTTCGGCCAGCGCGGCGCTATCAGTAAGAGACAGGACCCTTGCTGGCGAACTCTGGTCAAGACTCCCAGGAGCAGAGAAACTGGGGGAAAGCATACAGGCGCATTCTGGGCCATGTATGTGCCATCGCGCCAGACCCAGGGGGGGCTTGGTGACTCAGAGAAGTAGAGGGGACATTGCGCTGTCTGTTGGGAGGCTAAGAGGTCCACTTCTGCTCTTGTAAAATCTCAACCAGATTTGTTCCACTACCTCTTAGTGGTTTCCACTCCCCGTCGGTATTTTCTGTCTGGACAGTAAATCTGCTCCCATTCAGGCATCCAGGGATATAAGATGCTCTGATTAACAGGAGCTTGCCCTGGGCCCAAAGGAGAATCTGCTGTGCCAGTCTGTTCAGCTGGCATTAACGTAGACCTCCTTGATGGTTTATGTAAGAGACTACAGCTGTGTTGTCCACCCACACCAAGACATGGCAGCCTCTGGAGGAAGTATTTCAGGGCCATAAATACAGCCATCAACTCGAGACAGTTAATGTGACAATCGAGCTGATGACCCTCCCATTCCTCTTGAGCTGGACGACCACTTAAGACCACAACCCAGCCCGTCAGGGAGGCGTCTGTCATTAGCAACCTGTGATGGCAAGACACACCTAGAGTGGGACACAACGTGAGGAACCGGGGTCTGAACCACATACAAAGGGTACGTAGCACACGGCGCGTAACTCCCAGATAGGTAGTTTTCTGCTTGGGAGAGAGAACGCTTTTCTTGGATTTGAGCCTCAACCCCAGAGAAACCTTCTCAGTGACTGTGCACTGACCTGCTGCCTGATAAGCCTTCCCCACAAGCGTGTAGGTGGTCCTGCACGGCTTTGTGGGGAGAGTGGATCTCTTTAGCGATGATGCCGAGCCAGGTGAGAGATAACCCGCAAGTGTCTCTACTACCGGCGGCATCACCGAATACCCCTGTGTCTCAGCACCTACGATAGTCGAATATGTCGACGTCGAGGGCACGAAGACACAAGAAGTATAAAGACTCCTCCATGAACAAGAAAGCTCGTTATGGAGGTCATCAAAGAAAGGAAGGGACTGATATAGCGTTCCCCCTTTTTTTTTTTTTTGGCCACCATACAGAAATCTGTTTTATAGTTTGGAGCTTTTGGGGGTCTCTTATTCACGTGGTAATTCCTCAGCCACTTTATTATTGTGCGTGGAATGTTCAGAGGTGGGTGCTCAAAGTCCGCAGACTCAAGAGATTCAGCGTCCCCCTCGTGAACTGAAGAGGCGCTTCATTGCCACACTGGGATGCCCCAGGACTGCTCATCAGACAAAATACCTGATGATGCACCTGTGACGCATCTATTTATAGCCCTGCTACAGGTGCATCCAACTGATGTCACCAGCAGAGGCTATAAATTCTAGTCAATTTCATTTACATGTTGCACACATATTCACAGCTTGTCACACCTGAAGCTGTTCCCAAAGCGCTAAAATCAGCGCAGCATCAAAGTGTAGCTTTTTGACACCCTGCCTCATGGTCATGCAGATGAACCTTTTTTTTTTTTAAATAATTACTAATATATCAATTATTTTAGCTAGCTAGGACACTAGAAGCTTGCTAATAAGTTAGATCTTAGCTGCTATCTATATACTGTTAAAAACAGAGCTGGACATTTGATATTCCTTTAAAGCGACTAGATGGAACCATGTTACATATTTCACAAACCTGTCAAGAAAATGTCCTGGTCATATTAAAACCCAAATCAATACAGAAGGGAAAAAATAGGCTATATTTTGAATAAATACAAATGATGCCTACATTTAGGACCATTCAGATTTTTTTCATTGTGACATTATTTTCAGAACACTTTAGCACATTTTACTCACAAGTTCTCATTACTGTAACACGCCCAGTCATTTTACTTTTACTATTCCCATTGTTTTCAATAATGATTCTCATTACCGTAACAGTATATATATTTTTCACATTGCGATAATGATAAAATCATAATGACAATCTTGGATTGCGGTAATGAGAATTGATGGGTAAAATGTGCTTATCTGAAATTGAAAATAACTGAAAATAATTTAACAATATGAATAATCTTAATTGCCTTAAAAAATAGGCTTAATTTTCTATCTGCAAAATATAATTTCAAATTTTTATGTTTTTTTATTTTGGAGTCAAATAAGATCAAGACATGTTTCTTGAAAGAACATGAAATTGTGAGTGATATTATTACATCCTGAGTTCAAATGTCACTGGTTTATAAGCTTTGAAATGTCAACATGAACATTACCAAATAACTCTAAGGTTAATATTCCGGAATATTCTCACTCCAGCTGAATGGTACTACTGTATTGCGGTTGGCAATTTATTTAATGGAGACTCTGAATATCCATGAGTTATGCTTCTTTTCAATCATAAGTAAGACACAGGTGCAGGCATGGTCCAAAACTGGGTGAGACTTATGTGGAAATTGGGTGTGTCAGAAAACTAAAGAATATCTAGTGTGCATCAGACTCACAGGATGGGCCGCGATTGAAAGTCCTCCTGGTTCATCCTCTCGGACTGTCGCAATTTGAGGATTTCAGTGTAGCTCAGATTTTGCAGACGACCCTTAAACTGATCCAGAGAGTTAGGCTTGATGGTGAGAGCACGAGTGATCTGTTCCTTCACCACCTGCATCACCTATAACACAAAAACAAACACTGATAGTTATTTATCATTCAGGTAAACAAAACACTCATTCTTATCAATATGACTCAATCTTTTTTCTTTTCTTTTATTTAATCCCCTTTTCTCCCAATTTGGAATGCCCAATTCCCACTACTTAGTAGGTCTTTGTGGTGGCGCGGATACTCTCCTCACTTCCGGGTGGCGGAAGTCTCAATTGTCTCTGCTTCTGAGACATTCAATCCGTGAATCTTATCACGTGGTTCACTGTGCACGACACCATGGAGACTCACAGCATGTGGAGGCTCATGCTACCCTCTGTGATCCACGCACAAATTACCACGCGCTCCATTGAGAGCGAGAACCCCTAATCGCAACCACAAGGAGGTTACCCCATGTGACTCAACCCTCCCTAGCAACCGGGCCAATTTGGTTGCTTAGGAGACCTGGCTGGAGTCACTCATCATGCCCTGGGTGTGACTCCAGAGGTGGAAGTCAGCATCAATACTCGCTGAGCTACCCAGGCCCCAACTCCATATTTTCTTTATTTTGGTACAGCTTTTGAATCATAAAAGGACAAAACATCAACCTGCTGACTGTTCAATTAGGATGTAGAAACAGACTGTCATACATATGACAGCACAAGGTCACGATAATTTACACAAAACTACACATTTAGCCTTTAAATAAAGGCTGAGGATTTGCATTCAAAGACAAAAGTTGCTGAAAAGATAAGGAAAAGTGAACAAACCATTATTTTCTATTCCTTCTTTATATCGATTGCACAAACACCTCAAGAAATCTGATGATATCAACTGCCTTTATAACTAAAAAGCCAAAAAGTCACAATCTATAATCAAGAGTCTTGGGTGTAGAATATGAACCCAAGAATCTTGCATTTGGCGAGAGAAATTCATTGCATTTACAAAGTCCACACTTTGGTGATGCAATGTTGTGTGGACTGTTGTGAATAGTCCGATACTACAGATTTTTAGTAGTCGACTAGTCAAGGACAATCGAGTCAAATTAAACTATTTAAGACAATGTTCCACCCCACACCCCCAACAGAAATCCCACTCCCCTACCTGTACAATCATGTAGTAGACAATAGACAGATCTATATTTTCCACAATTTAACAGGTTTTAGGTAGTTATTTATAACTTAAAATCAACATAGCTAGATGTCAATAGGTATTCGATACAGTAGCCAGCTAGACAGTGCCTGGGGTTCTTTAGGTTGCCATGGAAGTACACAGTGCTTTCAAACACGAGGGGGAAATTATGACTGACGGGCGGAGCGTTGTTTTATATATAAACTGATCGGATGGAATAAACATCAACCATTAAGTTATGTCCTCGTAAGCACCTTTTTATGACAAGTGTGCAACAACAGGTAGGCATACACTGCACTGTAATGTGGATAAAAGTTAACATAAGTGTCAGAACATTATTAATCTTAGTCTTGACTACCTGTAGCTGCAAGCCTCCTCTTGCAGCTTGCTCTGATGGTTACGGTTGACTCCTTTCATGGCCTCAGGGATAAACTAAAGAGGCAGGCGACAATGGGGATGCAATCTGTCAGTTCATTATCGGACTACAACTTTTTGTTGGTTTTGTGAGGACCCTTCTGAATCATAAAATAAAAAAAAAATGGGACACCCTCGGGACCACAAGTCCACATCAAATGTGCTATTTGGACAGGGCCAATGACTAAAGGATATTAGTAGTGCATTTATTTAGCATTTATTATGTTTTTGTGTAAAAAAAAAAAAAAAAGTATGATATCTAGAGTAGTTAATCTTAAGACTATAGCCCCAACTTCAGGAAAAAGTTTGGTATGGTATGATTAGCCAACAGTACTAAGTTACTCTGGACAAGCGGAAACCCTTCATGAGTTGAGGGGAGTAGGGTTTCCACTCTTTTTATAGTGCTCAGTGGGTGTAATAGTCATGCAAATACAAGATGTCATGATGTATATTGTGGTTATTGGTTATTTTGTTCTAAATAACGTATTCGTCAATTTAATTACATTTTATTATCAAAATGGTGTTTAATCAAATTAATTACAATTTTAGTCATAAGAAAATATTTTTTTAATTACGTTTTTCAACAAAACTGCATTATTTTTACCAAATGAAGTGCTTTTATTCAAAATTCATACACTCTCACATTCGAAAACAACACTGAAGCAACACAATATTTTTGTCAAATGAAGTGCTGCTTAACAGATCACCACAGATGTGAGATATATATTTTTAATACACTAGTATTATTTAATTACAGTACACATTACATTACTAACAGTAGTAATATCTTTTAATATTTAATGTCTCTTTCCCCCCCCATTTCACACGTCCATTTAAATCAAGAATTTATGAGTGTTTTTTTGATAGTTGTTATAGTCTAATGATAGTTAGACTGTGTCAAATGTTTTTGTAGTTAACACTACAGCAATATTGGAACGAGAAAAAAAAAACAACCTTATTTTGAAATGCAGAAATTAAAGCAGATGAGCAGAGAATGTATGTAACAGAGCTTCGTTTAGGACAGTCAACATTTGGTTTGTTTCACAATGCACAGTCGCTGGCAGTGACAAAACTATATGAATATGTGTAGGATGTGTTGGAACCCTGGGGGAGGCTAGCCAAACAAGAGGAATGGCAGCCTGGTTGAGAAGTACTGTTTGACAAAGAACTGAATTTAATGTGGGTCTAGGACATGGATGACAGGAGGAGAGTCTTGAAACAAATTCTGTCTGGATGTGACAGCCAGCCAAGATATGTCTTGCGCAAAGGTATGACACGACAATTCAGCAGATAGCTTTTCTTCATCAATATGATACAGAACCTTCAGAAATGCCTGACAGCTGTAGAGCCACAGCTTCCCCATTGAGCCTGATGAATGCACAGCTCGAAATCGCAAACACAGGGTTGGCATAAGCAGACAGCCTCAGGCTACAGATCATATGCTGTGATTAGCTTGGTGGCGTGGCACTGGATGAGTTGTGGAGCTGGAACTGACACAGTTGACATTCAAGCATGCATCGCCTCCTTGGTATCCTGGTAAGCAGGTGCCATTGGTATGCAAAGCAGAATTAGATAGGGTTTAATTAGAGATAAGACTGGGCCAAGGTCAGGGCCCCCTCTCAAATCACCAGGCTGATATGCCCAAGCCTGACGAATGAGAGGCGTGATTTGCTGTAGAAATAGACGGCTTGATTCAAAAGGGGATAGTTTTCGACAGCTGCAGGTGGGAGAGACGGAGAAGCCAACGTTTCCACATGAAACAGTCCCTTATGGCAGGGGAAGCATTTTTTTCAGCACATTTGCAAATTTTTCACAGTTAAAAAATGTATCCATTTTATTCAAGGTGCTCTCTCTCACTTCCTTTTTACCAGCCCCTGTGAGTCAAGTCGTGATGGCTGAAATAGAAGCAGACTTTTTATTTGTGAGGATGAGGTGACATGGGGGAGTGGTGGAATTTCAGCTGCCGATGTGGTGGGTGGTGATATTTTTGAATAAAGCGGAAAAGGGCCTTTATGCTTTAGAAAAACAGAGGACATCTAGACTAAGTGTGTCACAGCCTCATTGAGAAGTGTGTGAGGCTTCAAGCACCCTGCCATCCTTATTGTCTTTCCTTCGCCTCTCCTCTCCTGAGCTTCTAAATGTACAGAGCACACTCGCCCACTGCGTGTCAGCCTTCAGATAATACAGACTGACATGCAGTGGTGAAGAAAGGATGTGTGTGTGTTCACATGAGAGTTAAAAAATTGTGAGTGCTCTTAAGACCAAGGCTGTTATTATGCATTGGACCATATATTTTGATTTATTTTAAACAACATTTTATTATATACTCAAAAGGTACCTGCACTATATAATGGATCTAAATGTCAAAGCCAAAACACCATTTAACAAATATACTGCTTCCCTCAAGCACAAAAAACAGGGGATTAATCTTAATTTTATAGTTTTTCCAAAGCACCTTAAAAAAATGTGTGGGCTTGTGGGATCAAATCTGTGCTATTAAAAGCTGTGAAGAGCTACAACACAAAGCAGTCTCTTAAAAAATACAAAAAATAAACACAGAAACAGTTAATATGACCAGAATTAAATCTCTTAACCATGTTAATAATTTATTACTGATCATTTTCATTGTCAGGTTACTTTGGTCACATTTCACTATGTGCAACTAATAATCTGATGCTAAAATGTATGTGCCTTTAATTTATTTTCAATTGGGAAGAGGGGTTTCTGTTTTTAATTATTTCCTGTTGGATCTATATATTTTTATGTATATAAAGTTGAAGTCACATACACTTAGGTTGAAGTAATTAAAACTAATTTTTTAACCACTCCATAAATTTAATTTGAGCAAACTAGAGTTTAGGCAAGTTGTTTAGGACATCTACTTTGTGTGTGACACGAACAATTTTTCCAACAGTTGTTTACAGACAGATTGTTTCCCTTTTAATTTACTATATCCCAATTCCAATGGGTCAGAAGCTTACATACATCAAGTTAACTGTACCTCTAAGCAGCTTGGAAAATTCCAGAAAATTATGTCAAGCCTTTTAGCAATTAGCCAATTAGTTTCTGATAGGAAAATTGGAGTCAATTGGAGGTGTACCTGTGGATGTATTTTAAGGCCTTCCTTCAGTGCCTTTTTGCCATTAACTATGGGAATACCAAAAGAAATCAGCCAAAAGACCTCAGAAAAAAATTTGTGGATCTCCACAAGTTTGGTTCATCCTTGGGAGCAATTCCCAAATGCCTGAAGGGACCGCGTTCATCTGTACAAACAATAGTACGCAAGTATAAACACCATGGGACCACACAGCCATCATACTGCTCAGGAAGGAGACGCATTCTGTCTCATAGAGATGAACGTAGTTTGGTGCGAAAAGTGGAAATCAGTCTCGGAGCAACAGCAAAGGACCCTGTGAAGATGTTGGAGGAAACAGGTAGACAAGTATCAATATCCACAGTAAAACAAGTCCTATATCGGCATAACCTGAAAGGCTACTCAGCAAGGAAGAAGCCACTGCTCCAAAACCACCATAAAAAAGTCAGAATACAGTTTGCAAGTGCACATGGGGACAAAGATCTTACTTTCTGGTCTGATGAAACAAAAATGTAACTTTTTGGCCATATAGACCATCATTATGTTTGAAGGAAAAAGGGTGAGGCTTGCAAGCCAAAGAACACCATCCCAACCATGAAGCATGGGGATGGCAGCATCATGTTGTGGGGGTGCTTTACTGCAGGAGGGACTGGTGCACTTCACAAAATAGATGGTATCATGAGGAAGGAAAATTATGTGGATCTATTGAAGAAACATCTGAAGACATCAGCCAGGAAGTTAGTGCTTGGTTGCAAATGGGTCTTCCAAATGGACAATGACCCCAAGCATACCTCCAAAGTTGTGGCAATATGGTTTAAGGACAACAAAGTCAAGGTATTGGAGTGGCTATCACAAAGCCCTGACCTCAATCTGAGGGTAGAATTGAACTTCTGTGGGCAGAACTGAAAAAGCATGTGCGAGCATGGAGGTCCTGACTCAGTTACAGCAGTTCTGTCTGGAGGAATGGGCCAAATTTCCAGCAACTTATTGTGAAAAGCTTGTGGAAGGCTACCCAAAACATTTGACCCAAGTTAAACGATTTAAAGGCAATGCTACCAAATACTAACTGAGTGTATCTAAACTTCTGACCCACTGGAAATGTTATGAAAGAAATAAAAGCTGAAATATATAATTCTCTCTACTTTTATTCTGACATTTCACATTCTTAAAATAAAGACGTGATCATAACTGACCTAAGACAGGGAATGTTTTCAATAAAAAAAAAAAAAATCATTAAAAAATTTATTTGGCTAAGGTGTATGTAAACTTCTGAAATCAACTGTAAAACAGTCAACAAAACATCTGTATTAGGTTGAAAACTACAAAGGAAAAACCCCAGATTTCATGGGATTTGAAAAATACTGTTAAAGGATTTTTATACCCCTTAATTATTTTATATTCGATAAGCTGTCTGAAGAACAGATGAAACAAATAACAAATGGATTTTCTGGCTGATTACGTTTTATTACAAATTTGTCCTTTGGGGTCCAAACAATTCCAAACTAATGACTCTAATACACAAGCCAGATGTTTTTAGCACTTATTAGCAAACAAATAACGAACCTAATTGTATTTAGTCTCAGCATCAGATGGGACGCCCACAGCCCGTGCACTACTTGTCTGATGCTTATAGCACACAAATCTGGAAAACGCTTTCTAGATCAGTCAGCGCAAATCTGGATGGCTTGTTCAATGGAACTTCGGTGAATAGTCGAACATAGGACATTTGATAAGTCTGTCTGGAAGCAGAGTTGTGTTCAAAAGGTTTCGTGTTGATAGAATGAACACTTTTGAGGATGAAATTATCACAGAATTGACCCAAGTTTGCCAGGTTAGTGTCATCAAATTTTTTAAAGATATTCAGTTTCGTTAACGCATAAAATTAATTGTTTATCCATGAGTAGAGCTGCATCTTCTGCTTTGTTTACTTGGTGAAATGTCAGTGAAATTCTCTATAATGAGGTTTTCTTTGCTGTACTTAGATTCTCTACACATTTTCTGCAACTATCCTTTGTGTTATCTGTGCAATCACTCACGGAGACTTGTGCACCATTATATCAATTATTTTATATGTTACATTTAAAGACCCCCATGTCGGTCTTTGATTATGATACATCTCTGATAATACCAACCCTAAACACTCTGACTTTGATTGGTCGCTTTACATGTCAGTTAGATGGCTATTCCTGTCTAAATGGGCATTTCTTGGCCAATTGAAGCAGCTATAGAGCCCAGACATTTGCTGCATTCATAGGTCTGGCTACGCGAGACAAAATTGTATTAAAATAGACCATTACATTCTACAATAATACATAATTTTTTATAGTTAACAAACTAATCAACAACAAAATAATAAACCAAAAACAATCAGAAAGGTATATTATGTGAATATAATGTAAATATTACAGTTTCGTTGTCTAAGGGGGCGTACTGTACATACAGGGCATGTTTTGTCTTCATAAACAGCAAGAAGGGGCGCAAAGGAATGGAACAGAATGCAGGGGTCTCGAGACACGTTTTCAAAGTTTTTTTTAAAACCATTTTCAATTTGACACAGCAACTTAAAAATCTAACCTTCATGGTACAGGACACTGAAAATCCAGAGACTACATGAATGACCAAAGAATTCTTTCTTACGAATGTGTACATAGACTAATGGGATGCAAAAACGTCCCCCTAAGCCTCATGATACAGATCAGTGCTGTTCCAGATACGACCCCATAAAAGTCCATGACATCAGCCCATGCCAAGCCCATGATACCAGCAGTTAGTTGCCAGCTCTCGCCATGCCTCCAGGTTTCTGCAAGTTGGTTCTCTGGCATCTTTTTGTATCTTCAGCAGTTTTCTCTGCACCCTGGTGCAAACAGCCAATCAAATCACCGCCATGCCTCCAAATCCGGCACGCAAGATGTATCGCTCCTGTCCGATTTTAATTACAACTTTGCACAACTATCCATCATAAATTTGCATGTGTGCCTCTCTTTTTTAAATGCAAGCACATAATTAATAGTCCTATTTATTTTCTACCTGTATTTATGCACAGAACGTGACTCAGTCATACTGGGAGAGCTTAGTTTTTGATGTACTTGGGAACATCAATTACATTGTATGAGTGGCTTTGCTGCAAATAAAGTTGAAGAATAGAATAGGATTATATTTATTCATGATCAATAATATTTTTTCCAACATATCAGACACAGGACCTTCAATAAATATGCCCTATACAGACCATTCTTCATATGTTGTTCAAACATAAACTGGCAGCAGGCACTGGATGGTGTCAGCAGACTTGCAAACCTCACATCTGGTGGTCGCAGACACATCTGGTGATCAAACCATGGTTTTTGTGATCAAAACCCAAACTTTGCTAATATTGCTACATATCTCCAAAAACAAGGATAGGACTGCCTAGTTAGCCTCTGTAGTCATCAATGATCAAGTTGCAAAGACCAAATTAACCAGCATTCAACTTCCATGCTGGTCTAGGCTGGTTTATGCTGGTGGATCAGCATATCAGTATTGTTCACCAGCAAAAGCAGTGTTCACCTGTGTTTTTGTGTGTGTGTGTGTGTGTGTGTGTGTTTTTAGGCAGGGCATTTATCAAAAGTTAACATCCATTATGCTTATTCATTATAGTATCTATGACAAATTTCGGCCTCCACATCAACACACAAGCCTTTGCCACAACTGCATCAATTGTGCTATCACCTGATAATGATAATTTACAACCTGTCAATCATCCAAATAGTGTTTAGATAATGAACCTTATTCTCCATAAACAAATGAAAGGAAACTTATTTTTTTTTTATTGCAGTGCATGCTGAGAAGCATGTCTTTTATCCATCTCCACATTTATATTGCTTGTTATGGTCTGTTGGAGTAATCAGGTACAAAAAAGAAAAGGGACATTCATCCATTCCACAACTGACATTCTAACTGTATTGTTCCTCCCCCTTAACGATCTTTATAACGGTTCATAATGATTCACATCAAAGAAATAGACATTACTTCCAAGAAAACAAATAGATCTCATTAGCCGGAAAAATTGAACATCATTGCTGCTGGGAAAACTGACCACAAAACAATGTGATGCATTTAGATGCAGCCAGTACAGTTGCATATTGTTATAAATGTTGGGATTTAGCCTATGAATAACAAGCTTTATAGAAGGATAAGACACCTGCGCATGAATATGCATGCTGAAAGAGAGGTCTGCAGGTTTGCATGTGATGGGACGTTATGGGTCGACTCTGTAGAGGACCAAGAGAAGATCTGATCTCATGTGGAACTGAAAGCAAGTTCAAAAGAGCTCAGCAGCCTACAACAGCTCTCCATTCCGCTCTCTCTTCAATTTATCTCTGAACTGGCCAAGGTTACAAAGCAGAACCTGGAGCGTTAGTTTTGAAGCAGATTGTTAAATGCTTGCTGAGTGTTGGAAGGCATGGCCTGGCATATTTCACAGGATTGTGGATATCATTGCTTGGCTGTACATCCTACAGTTGGTGATGTAGCGATGGCATCTGTCAAGCTTATCTGAAGGATCTCTTTCTTACTCTAAAATGGTGATTCCAATAGTGTCATTTTAACATTTTAGCAAAGACGTGGGCTATGTTTGGAATAGCATACAACCATACTACGGTTACATTTTCTGAAGTATATAGTATACTGTGATAATATGCAATTTTTTTGTGGCATGGAATACCCAGATTAATAAAAATATTTGTCAAAATATGCAGTGTGCTTATTTATTGTTGGATAACTGATACATTTATCGATGCGGATACATTTATTGTTGGATAATGCATTATGTTTTACATACAGTTAAAACAATAGTAGTAGATATTTTTCAGTAAGCAGTAAGACAGTATTCCTTTCTGAACATAGCCAAATGTTCAGCGGAGAACATGTATCATAAGCGTATAGCCTCAAATAATGGTTAAAACAGAGAGGATGGCCACATAGACACAGATATAGACAACGTGCATACACTCAATGTTTCCTACAGAATGCTGTTTTGGCCCTGGCATTCTCTACAGCAGGTGACACTCTGTTGAACTCCTATGAGTGGATCAGACCACTACATCCACTCTCACATGAGCAGATCAGAGAAACTCTTTCAAATTCCCAGAGGGCCGGCGTGAAGCATGCTAAAAGCATGCAGTGCATTAAGGTCACTTAAGGTTTCAGGAGCCCTTACCCCTGAGTTGCGTTTGAGAATGTAAGGCCACGATTTGAATAAAAGAACAAGCAAATCAAAAGAAAAAAGAACCAAAAAAAAAAGCCAAAAAACAAACAAACAAACAAACGAGTGATCAAAAAACTACAAAAAATATACAAAAGAACCATCAAATGAAACAAACAAACAAAAAGAAATCGAACAAACAAGCCATTGAAAGAAAAAAGAACAAAACAAAGCGAACAAACAACAGAAAATAATAGAATAAGCAAACAAGTGATAAAAAGAAAAAAGTACAAACAAAAGAATAAACAAACTAAACATACAAATGGAGAAAGAAAATAGTATGAATGAAATAGAAAATAAACAAAGGAAAGAAAAGAAAGAACAAAAGTAAAAAGTACAAACGAAAGAACAAATTAATTAAATAAATAAACTATATTAGAATACTCCTCAGTTTTGCTGTTTAAACAGAAGTAAAGTGGAGTAGGGAAATGTTTGTGGTACGGAGGCATGGGTGCGGATGCTGAGCACAACCAAACAAAACCTCTAGACATCATTCACTTTATGAGATCTTGCGGTTTGCGCTCTGGAAAAATGCTGCCTGCGATATTACCGTAATCAATCAACATTAAGACATAGCTGGCTGGATTCTGACGTGCTCTGGGATTTTTTTTTTTTGTCTTTTTGATAATCCACTAAAGGTCAAGGCTTTGAGCACTGAATCAACAAGAATACACAAAATACATTGCCATACGTATAAAGGAGATTAACTAAAAAAAATTAACAATAAAAGATTCTGGACAGACAGTGTTTATAATAAAAACCATGCCTCTCTTTGTGTGGGATGCATGCACTATTTATTCAAATGTGTAGTACGTAGAGCAACTAGAGGTCAATATACAACAGTATGATAAAGAAATGAATGAGGCATACACAGTAAACTGCTCATTCAAAATATGTACACAAGAAGGGGCTAGGCTATGGAAGAGTGCAGGTTGGAGTGAGCGCTTGGCTCTGGATCGCTGCCTCTTTAATCGCAAGCTGAAATCTGCCTCTAACCTAATTACTACAAGCAGCTTCACACAAAGCCTGCCCCATCTGTGCGCTCTCGCTCTCTGCAGCCAGGCACAATTGCAAACAACATCTCTCTATCATTTCCATTCAGTCAAAACCCCTATTCTCTCCATCCACCCGATGTAAGCTCTCCAGTGGGGACCAGGTTTTGCTGTACTCACATGCCATTGTCACCTCCATGTTTGAGAGCGAAGCTTCACACAGGTCGAACCCAGTGTAGCCAAAAAGAACCTTGAACAGGTTCAGGGACGACCAGATTGACTGAAAAGAACGATGAACTGTTGCAATAGATATTTTTTTCTGTGTGGTGCTAATGAAAATGGACCAAGCTTTAGCCACGGCAAGCGTACGTCTGGCTGTTTATGCCCCTCCGTAGGATCAGCATTCTGAATTCTGAGAGCATCTCCAAACAGCTCAGTTTATGTCCATTTCAGCGCTTAATCCTGATTGGGCAGACGCCACAACATCATAAGCCAATAGCTTTGTGACAAGGGTGATCACATGGTTTGAATACATGGGAGGGTGTCTGGAGAGAAAGATATTAGGAGGGGGAAGGGGTATTGTGTGCTAGCTTAAACAGAGTCACTACATTACTACTACAGTGCTCAGATGCACTGAAGTGGGCCATTTTTGGTCAGGTGTCATAGCTGCCTTCGTCAGAGCTGATTGGGTGGAGAAGACAGCTGTTTATGAACCAAAGCACACAACACTCGCACACGCAATGGCAGTTCTATGGGAGTGGGAGTAATTACAATGTGGTTGCCATGGAAACAGGCAAACCATTGCCCATCAAATTTTTGCCCAAAGAGCACCAGCGAGAGAAGACCTGCCTGGCTCTCCTCAGCTCCACACGCACACAGTATTTACAGGATGTGACAGGCCTACCATGGAAAAAGAGAGTGGGGGATGAGAAAAATAGTGTATAAATGTGTATATAAAAACTATATGTGTGTGTGTGTGTAGAGGTAGGGGGTGGTGAGATGCAGTCATCTGTAAACAGACAGTCTCTGAATGGAGAGATCCATCAACGCTGTATGAATGCTCAGTGTGCAATATATGGTGATAGTACGACCTAATAATAATTTTTGCGTCTCACAGAACCCTTCAAGGAAAAACAACAAAATGGAGGATGTGCCAAAAGCTCAAAGTCATGACAGCAGTGTAAATGTTTACAGTTTTCTGTTTTAGTCATATTTTTAGTCTTTTGATGACAATATCCATTAAAATGAGTCATGTCATATTCATTCATTTTAGTCATACAATATAATATCTTTTAGTTGATGTAATGTGAAAAATTACAAAAAAAATTCTAAGTTTTGCTTTGCGTGTAGTGTTTTTTTTATTTTTATGGAAATAATATATTCACAACGCAAGTTATGTATTTGCTTTATTGTCTGTGCAGATGTAAGTTGAAATATTACATATACACTCACCGACCACTTTATTAGGTACACCTGTACACATACTTATTCATGCGACTATGTAATCAGCCAATTGTGTGACAGCAGTGCAGTGCATGAAATCATGCAAATACGGGTCATGACCTTCCGTTAATGTTCACATCAACCATCAGAATGGGATTTTGAGTGTTGCATGATTGTTGGTGCCAGATGGGCTGGTTTGTGTATTTCTGTAACTGCTGATCTCCTGGGATTTTCACACACAACAGTTTCTAGAGTTTACTCAGAATGAAAAAAAAAAAACATCCTGTGAGCAACAGTTCTGCAGACGGAAATGCCTTGTTGATGAGAGAGGTCAGTGGAGAATGGCCAGACTGGTTTGAGCTGACAGAAAGGCTACAGTAACTCAGATAAACCCCCTCTACATTTGTAGTGAGCAGAATACCATCTCAGAATGCATAACATGTCAAACCTTGAGTCTACAACAGCAGAAGACCACTGCGGGTTCCACTTCTGTCAGCCAAGACCAGAAAGCTGAGGCTGCAGTGGGCACAGGCTCACAAAAACTGGACAGTTAAAGACTGGAAAAACAGTTTTGGAGAAAGTTTACTATTAAGAGTAGGCTTATTAGTGGGCACTTTTTACTCTTAGTCAAGTAAATTTCTAATTAATTGTTATTACTTTTACTTAGTTACAATGTGCAACATTCGTTACATTACTGCTTTTAATTAAATAAGTTGTAATAAATGCGTAATTTATTTATAGAGATTTTTTGAATGGGACTTTTACGACAGCGGAACTTTACAGTTGTGCTCTGTCACTTGAGTCACGATTATGTCAGCAGCAGCGGCATGCACTCAAAATAACTTTCATCACACAATGCCTTAATTTTACACCAAGACAAGTAGATATTTCAAGATTAGAAGCAGCTCCCACTTAAGAAAACTTGTTGTGGTGATTTGTGCCGATTGTGATAAATTGAGCTTGTCTGTGTTGTGGTGATGGTTATTTTCAGGATGATTCTGTAACTATGGGCTCTTACAGTATGACCTCAGTTCATAAGTATACATTTTTATATCAGTGCTGCTTTACAGTGCATCCGGGAAGTATTCACAGTGCTTCACTTTTTCCACATTTTGTTATGTTACAGCCTTATTCCAAAATGGATTAAATTTATTATTTTCCTAAAAATTCTATAAACAATACCCCATAATGACAACGTGAAAGATGTTTGTTTGAAATCTTTGCAAATTTATAAAAAATACAAAATGAAATAAATCACATGTACATAAGTATTCACAGCTTTTGCTCAATACTTTGTTGAAGCACCTTTGGCACCAATTACAGCCTCAAGTCTTTTTGTGTATGATGCTACAAGCTTGGCACACCTATTTTTGGGCAGTTATTCCCATTCTTCTTTGCAGGATCTCTCAAGCTTCATAAGGTTGGATGGGGAGCATCAGTCCACAGCCATTTTCAGATGTCTCCTAAGATGTTCAATCGGGTTCAAGTCTGGGCTCTGGCTGGGCCACTCAAGGACATTCACAGAGTTGTCCCGTAGCCACTCCTTTGTTATCTTGTGTGCTTAGGGTCATTGTCCTGTTGGAAGATGAACCTTCACCCAAGTCTGAGGTCCAGAGTGCTCTGGAGCAGGTTTTCATCAAGGATGTCTCTGTACATTGCTGCATTCATCTTTCCCTCGATCCCGACTAGTCTCCCAGTTCCTGCTGCAGAAAAACATACCCACAGCATGATGCTGCTGCCACCATTCTTCACTGTAGGGATGGTATTGGCCAGGTGATGAGCGGTGCCTGGTTTCCTCCAGACATGACGCTTGCCATTCAGGCCAAAGATTTCATCAGACCAGAGAATTTTGTTTCTCATGGTCTGAGAGTCCTTCAGGTGCCTTTTGGTAAACTCCAGGCAGGCTGTCATGTGCCTTTTACTGAGGAGTGGCTTCCATCTGGCCACTCTACCATACAGGCCTGATTGGTGGAGTGCTGCAGAGATGGTTGCTCTTCTGGAAGGTTCTCCTCTCTCCACAGAGAAATGCTGGAGCTCTGTCAGAGTGACCATCGGGTTCTTGGTCACCACCCTGACTAAGGCCCTTCTCCCCAGACCACTCAGTTTGACCGGGCGGCCAGCTCTAGGAAGAGTCCTGGTGGTTCCAAACTTCTTCCATTTATGGATGATGGAGGCCACTGTGCTCATTGGGACATTCAATGCTGCAGAAATGTTTCTGTACCCTTCCCCAGATCTGTGCCTCGATATAGTCTACAGACAATTCCTTAGAATTCATGGCTTGGTATTTGTGCTCTGACATGCACTGTTAACTGTGGGACCTTATATAGACAGGTGTGTGCCTTTCCAAATCATGTCCAATCAACTGAATTTACCACAGATGGACTCCAATCAAGTTGTAGAAACATCAAGGATGATCAGTGGAAACAGGATGCACCTGAGCTCAATTTTGAGTGTCATGGCAAAGGCTGCGACTACAGGATGTGATTTTATCGTTTTTTATTTTTAATAAATTTGTCATTATGGGGTATTGTTTGTAGAATTTTTGGGAAAATAATGAATTTAATCAATTTTGGAATACGGCTGTAACATAACAAAATGTGGAAAAAGTGAAGTGCTGTGAATACTTTCCGGATGCACTGTATATCAGTGCCTCCTGTATATATCCATGTAAACATCCGTGTTACGTGTAAATGCATTTTGCTCTGCCTATCGCTTATGTGTGTTTACTGGAGTGCATCTCTGCACGTGCACACAGCAACATTGCGTTTGGCAGATGCGGCATTTTTTTCTCATGGACAACAGAGAACAAGCTCTGAACTTAAGTATAACTGACATGCTTCCAAATACAGAGACAAGGTGCAGTTTACCCTTACTGTACAGAACTAATGATCTAAATTCTTTCAACACTGAAAATATTGTAACTGAAATAAGAATTCATTCAGGACTTTAAAAATATGTGAAATAGAGGAGGTAGCCATTAATAAAAGCATTATCTTTCTTCTTTTTATTCAGCATGAGTTATGATTGGGCCTTTGGAATATTGTTCACGTTTTTCCCCGTAATAATTACAAGAAACTGGTTTCCATACTTCTCTTCTAATTGACAGATTTGTCTAAATCTGACAAGCATAAAGTGACAGTTCAGCCATAAATGAATGTTCGGTCATCATTTCTTCCCCCCGCCCTCATGCTGTTCCAAACCATGTGACTTTCTGTATTTTGTGGAACCCAAAAGATCTAAGACTTGTTCATGTTAGAGACTGAGTGTGAGCCACCATTCCCTTTTAAAATATGGAGAAAAACATGCAGTGAAAGTAAATGGTGACTATAAGGCTAACATTCTGTCTGACATCTCCTTAATTTTGTTGCATCGAAAAAAGAAATCATAAAGGTTTGGAACAACATAAGGATGAAAGATAATTTTCAATAATAATAATAATAATAAATAAATTATTGTTATTGTTATTATTATTATTATTCTGTACTATGTTAATGGAATATTGGAGATTAAATGTCCATTGTGTAACATGTGAAAGTAACTAGTTACTCACTACTTGAGTATTCTTTTAATCAGTTACTCTTTTACCCTTACTCAAGTAATTATTAACATCACTACTTTTACTTCTTAATTATTTCTTTCAATTAATTTTACTTTTAATTGAGTACAGTTTTTGGCTACTTTACCCACCTCTACATAATTGTACAGAGTGGTTATCTGAGTTACCATAGCCTTTCTGTCAGCTCGAACCAGTCAGGCCGTTCTCCATAGACCTCTCTCATCAACAAGGCATTTCTGTTATAAAGTGTTCTTTTACTGTTTTACTGAGTGAGAAAAACTCCAAATGATTCTGTTTTTCATCAGTGAGCGTTTGGATTTCAAAATAATCAGTAAACCAATCATGATGTAAGGGCTAGGTATCATCCACACAGCTAATTAGGTGAGAAGCAATGGTACCTACCCTTTCTGTTTCAACTTATGTTGTGTTTCCTGTTATGCTGTTGTGTTTCAGGATTTGTCATTGTGTATTCTGATTTGAACATTTGTTTTCACATTTGTGATTGTGTTTTATTATTCGTTGTCGTGTCTGTTTTTCGGTTCGTCGTTGTGTTTTCAGACTTGTTTTGCACTCCTACCTTTTAGATCAGACATTGCCTTTTAGTCAACTTGAGATCGTATATGCCTGAAAAATATTGCTTTTTAGCATGATCTTTCAGCATCTTTTTGTAGTCAGATGTAAATGCTGGTTTGATACAGGAGTTCTTGAACATAATCTTGACCAATCATTTTGGAGATTTCAGTCTTTCCCTATTCAAGTAAATAGGCATTGTACTATCATACCACATGTATCCATAGAAAATAGCTACCCCGGGAGCATTCCAAAATATGGCTGCTGAGTGGACTGACTTGCCTTGAAAGTAACTTTGAGCACACACCACCCACATTTGTTTATGAGTAATTGTTCATGAAACAATTGTTCATCTAAACTCAAAGTTCTTGTTACTATTAAAAGATGAATCGGAATCAGATCAATCTACTGACTGCAACTTTCATCCCTCTAGTAAAGTTTAAGACAGTTACTGTTTGTTTTGCAATTTTCTCACTGCAAGATAAACTGTCAGACAGTTTTGTCAAGTTCTGATCACAGATAAAACACAGTTTTATCTCTATATTCAGCAAGTCTATTTATAATAAGGCAGGAATATAGATGAGGGGCAATAGCAAGGTTTTCTCAGATGTGCTGCTCATGTACAAAAACAAAGCATGATGAATTTAATCACAGTGTCCAGAGAGACATGCTTCAGGGACATATTTTAGAAATGAGTTTTCATGTTCATGAATCTTAATTAAGCTCAAAACTTTACACTAGCTGGTCTTTTATCCTGTGCTAGAACTCTGGGACAAGTTTGCTTGGTGATTATCATAGTTACACTACAACAGCCTAGCAAAACTCATCCACCTCTATAACCAGGCAAAAACTTGCCAGTACCAAATTAATGAAACTTCAGCAAGTCCAGTGTTTCCAAGTGGTGTGAGGTAGTGATAGACTGTCAAATCAGCCAGGCCTTTTTGTCAATGTACTGTATGTTCAGGGCTCGCATACATTCTGACCAATACAAAATTTTTATTAAAATGAATAAGTTAACAAGTCTTTAAATTCAGCAATTTTGTGTCCATCTTATTTAATATCATTCATTTTTATTATGTGCAGTACATTTTAGCATCATATCAGCCACTGGCTACCCTGCTCTTTAGATATCAGCATCGGCCATTCAAAAACCCATATCAGTAAACCACTAGTGTGAGGGGAATTAGAGATGAGGGAAAAGAAGTGAGGCAAAGAATGTGAGGAAGAGAGAGTGATGCAGAGTAAGACACAGGTGCAGAGTCTCAGTCAATGAGTCAAAAGTGCTGCTCTTACCTTATTGAAGTCCTCAGAAGTGGCTCTCATCTCTTTCCAAGTTTTGTTAAGTAACTGAATACAGATGCAAAAGAACTCCTCAAACGAGCGGTCGTGAGTGAAAAACATGGGGTGGAAGTCATGGCAGTTCTCGCTGGCTGAGGAAAGACAGAAAGGGACAAGGTGAAGGTTTACTCTCTCAAATGTTAAATCCTATTCAACCTAGTTGACTTCTCAGGTAAATCAGCAATATTCATAGCTCATAAAAAGCTACACCTATATTAATGCCTCAAGACACTTTCTGAAACTTAATTGGGGCTTCGATCATGAACGTGTCTACATTGTTGGCCATCTTCAGCCCTCACGTGGGCTTCTCATGCACTGACATATTAGATATGGCTGGGTAGGAACTATGCTACCTCACAACTCTTCTCTATGAAAGAGCCTCTTGGCAGAGCAGATTCTCAACCCAGAGAAGTGTGCACTTGGCTCTGAGGACACCTACCCCTCTGAAGTGAATGTAAGCAGTTGGTTTAAAATGGCATTTTTATTGCCATATTTTATTTCAATGCAACCCCCTACAAGCAAGCCACTGTTCTTTATTCAGAAATTCAAAAACACTCCTTGTGAGGTCCCACCAGAACCTACCTTTGTACTTTTCTAAGCAATTCTGGAACTTTTGAACTATGGCAGCACTTCTCATTTTTGTGTACCCCTAGGAAGAATAGCCTTCGTTGTAGTATTCCTCTTTTGTAAGTTTCTTTAGATAAAATTATATGTAAATTAATAAATATATATGTAAATAATTCTGGGTATTGGCGATGTCTCAGACTGCAATCTATTTCCAATGTCCTAAAGGTGATAATTGCTTAGAGCACAGGTCAACAAGGTGTCTTCACCATTACAAATAATAAGCTGAACGGCTACTTTGCCACTGCACAAAGTGGGTAAATGTTTTAAATGAACGCTGAAATAAATTTAGTATTTCTCTATTTCAGTTATTCAAAATGGTTCTTGGACTGGCAGGGTGGGTCTTGGTCTTAGGTCTTGGTCTTAAGAGGTCTGGTATTGGTCTGGGTTTGGGTCTTAGGTGGTCTGGGTCTTAGGAGGTCTAGTACTGGTCAGGGTCTTAGGGGTTCTGATTATTGTTCTGGTTTTGTGACTACGAGGATCTGGTATTGGTTTTGGCTCTTAGGTGTCTGGTATTGGTCTGGATCTTCTAGGGTCTAGTATTGGTCTAAATTTGTGTCTGTCTGGTTTTAGATCTTAGGGGGTCTGTTTTTGGTCTGACATTGGGTCTTAAGGGTTCTGATTTTGAGCATTAGTGGGTGTGGTTTTAGTGTATTTGAGGTCTAGTATTAGCCTGGTTTTGTGTCTTAGAGGTGTGGTTTTTATATTGGTCTTAAGGGTTTGGTATTAGGGTCTTATGGGGTCTTGTATTGGTCTAGTTTTGGGACTGTCTGGTTTTGGGTTTTAGGGGGTCTGTTTTTGGTCTGAGTTTGGGTCTTAAGGGTTCTGTTTTTGGGTATTAGTGGGTGTGGTATTGGTCTGGTTTTGGTACTTGGCGCATCTAGTTTTGGGTCTAAGGGGGTCTGTTTTTGGTCTGGGATTGATGTGACGTGGAGGAGGGTGTGGCTGGGCCATAACAATGAATACCAGAGGCTGAATCAGCCCAATCAGCCAGGAGAGGGATAAAGAGGAGCCGGGGACGTTAGTTTGCGAGAGAGAGAGAGACGCTAGTCTTTGTTTGTGCTTAAGTTTTAATTTAAGTATTTTTGGTTAATAACCCAGTTCCTGTTTCCTCCTTTCCCGATGTATGAGGCTTGTCTGCCACACTTGTGCCAAAGTGGCACGGAGGAGCCCACTGCCATCCACCAGGAAGCAGTGCAGCTGGCTGAGGACCATGTGGCAGCGTGGTCGGGAACCAGAAATTTATTTTTTTTCTCTCCCCTCTTTCTCGGGCTCTCCAGCTCTCTCTTTCCCATCCCTCGTCCTACTCAGATTCCCAGGAGGCAAGGAAGACCGGCCCCTCTGTTGGGGTATGTGACGAGGAGGAGGGCATGGCCAGGCAGTAATGATGGACACCCAACGCTGAATAAGCCCAATCAGCTGGGAAAGGTATAAAGAGGAGCCGGGGATGCCAGTTCGAGAGAGAGGGAGGGAGAGACACACGCAGCTATGGTTAACTTTTATAATAAACCACACATAGGCGGTAGCATTCTGTGGAACTGATGTCAGTTTATTACCTTCATAAGAAGGATAAGAGAGAGACTTGTTCATCTCGCCACTTCATAAATTAATCCCAAAGATGTTCCCCCCGGGACATTGCCAAAGCAGGATTATGGAATGAGAGTTCAGTGATGATAGTGCGAGATTAGCGCTTTATAAAAAAAACTCCTCAAATCAAATCAGAATGGCTACGTAGGAAATAAATCTGGGTAAGCACTATAAAAACTGAAGGTGCCATTATTTTGTTCATAAACAGCTTCAATGAAGGTGAAAATGAAACCGAAGCTTTCACCCTGAGGCCCTGTGATGCCACACACCTGTGTGTCAGTTACGCTGCTTCAGTAGTTCAGTAGTTCACTGGTGGAGTAAAATGGTGCTTTGAATTAGAGCCACTGTTTGAGGTTCTCATTTAGTGAAATTAGAAGCATGGAGCTGGCTCTGCAGAGGGCCAGTAATTGCATTGGCTTGGTAGAAATTGAAACTTCACAGCATAATGAAATGATGCCTGAAGGGGCATTGGTGCTTTCATTGGGAGTGATGCAGGTCTGGTCAATACCAGCAAAAGTAACATCCGTCTGCTGACCAGAATGAGACTCAATAACCAAAAGCCTCGCAAGCCACAGGAATCTGTCCTTTGGGATGACTGCCACTGATTCAGTGTAATAATTTCTTTCTCCTCCAGGAGTCAAAGGAGTTCAAGGGTGTGCTGAAGGGGAGGCTAACACCATCAGCTCCCGTCTGCTGAGGAATGAAATGTCAGAGTCACTTTGGCTCTCACCTAAGCCCTGGGCTCACAGTTTTGGACCGTATTAACAGTCTGATGCAACCTGTCTGGGTGGAAGTCACAGAGAATGCAAGAATCTTAAACCAGGACATTCTCTCATAAAGAAACAAAATAATCTGCAAAGTTCTTCTTTTTCTTTTCTCTGGCATGCGATTAACACATTCCTGCTTGTCTGTTTGTCTATAGCTCTGTTTCAAATCTAGTGAGCTGTCTCGCTGCCTACTGCATACATAGGCAACTACCTCTTAAGACAGCATCCTTACAGAAATGCACTATCATAAGTGACTGATTTGGAACATTCTACATAGGCAGCCACACATTCAAAACTGATTTCAATAGAGACATGCTGCTCTAATAAGCATAAGAATACATAGCACACACAAAAGTTGGGTGAAATATATTTTAATTCCACTATGCTACTTCGTAACAATACTTTTCAACATTAATTTAAATACACGTTTCTTTATAATCACCATTTCTCTTGCTTTTTCCACCATCTTGGATTGATTTTTCTCCACGATTTTTCATTCTTGCATTTCATCCTTAGATTTTGGCTAAAATTAGGTATAGGCAGCTACCTTTTTTTTTTAAACATCCTTTGGGTGTGGACTGAGCCCATGATGCCGTAAATTGCTATGGTAAGGTTTTAGAACAGAGCATATTAATCAAGTGAATATCTACAAATATCCACCATGATTACATCATATAACATCATTACATCATAAGTCAGTCTCCCATGACTGACACGGAACAGTGCAAGCAGAAAACAATTGTTTGGAGAGGGCTTTATGGACTTTATGCCCTCCAGCTATCAATCACAGTACAGAGTGTTAACTGCCTACAATTCAACATGTCATTAAACGACTGCTTTAGACTTTTCTCAACGCTTCACTGTCATGCCCCATTTCATAGCCAATTAACTTGAAGCTTGCCGAAATAAGAGCAAGAGCACCATGCGAACATAAACAATAACCATGAACAACAATCAGTGTTTTGCAGCAGCTGTTGTAATTTGTACCTCACTATTTGCAGATGCACATGAAAAAAGGCTGAAGCGGCGGCGAAAGGGTTGGATGAGACCATATTTGCAGGGTCGCGTAAAAGGTGGCTTGGCAATTCTCCAGCATGAATCTGGGGTATGAACACGCTCATAACAGCTTATAAGTTGATATTAATTTACAATTGGACAGGTTTATTTAGCAGTAATGACTGGCTAACTAATTTTACTACACAACTACGTATAAAGTAGATTTTTAAGTACATAAGTATAATTACTATTATTAAGTACATTCTCATAAATCATCTACATATCATCTGATAGCTTGTTTGCACATGACGTCACGGCACTGCGTTGCTGTGGCGCGAAACGCAGATGGAGGGCAGGATGTGATTTTCCACATAGGAAAGCACTATCACAAACTCAAAATGCCCATGTTTTGCATAGTTTACGGTTGCTCAAACCGAGAAACTGCAAGGAGCTTTTATCGTGTACCAAAAGTTGGTTGTTCATAAGGGGGATGATAAATGCAAGAAATTGACTGAAAAATGGCTTGTAAACCTGTGTCTAAGGTCTGGAGAAGCCAAGTCCGTAATGCTCATGTGTGCAGTGAGCACTTCGTCAAAGGTAAGTTAATACAACTTATGTCGCTATGCTTATGTAACGTTAGCGGTTTCTGTACTTTGTAAAGTTAAATGTAATTATGTTTTCTTCTCTTTGAGTTTGTAACTCTGTAACTGAACAAAAATAGGTAACTATAGCAAAGCTAATTACAAAGTATTTGCAGGCGAACGTAAATAACTTACCCTGCCATGCAATTACTTCTCCGTCTTGTTTCGCGATGAACCATGTCTTTAGTGGGGTTTCGGCGGACCTTTGAGAGTGTTTAATCTAATCACGTAAACAACCGTAATGCTAATATCGAGAGACACCGCAGCGTTTAATGTTTGTTGCTAGGTTAATCCATAGGACAAAAAACAAATGCTACTCACTCGGGCAAAAACCAAACGACAGTCATTGTGGAGCACCTTGGTACTGAGGTTGTTGACCCAAACACTAACAAAAAAGTTGTATGCCTCCATACTTTTGTTTGCTTTCATTTGTTTTCTGGAGTAGAAGGATGTTTGGAGGACAATGTAGTTGATTATATCTACCGCCTCGATGGCAGGCAAGTATTTCAATTCAGTTGAAAAATCACTCCTCTTCATAACATAAGGATATGTTGTGATTTCCTGTTTCTATCTTTTTTCTCGTAATCGCATCTAAACTAGTACAGTACGGACTTTCCTCCATCTCGTCTATTCTGCTTTTCACTTCTTGCCCTCCATCTGAATTTTGCGCGTCATAAGATTCACGTGACTGCAACAAGCTATTGGTCAGAGAGAATTGTTACTACCGAATTTTCGACACGGGACATCAACCCGCTAGTTTTAAAGTTAGCTACAGCGATAGCAGTATTATTTGTTCATGCGACTTTCGAATTGTAAAAAGAAATAGCGGTGTGCAAAACCAAGCCGTGGTCAATAAACAAGGTGCAGACGGTCCACTCGTTAGCGACGAACGAAACGATGCAAAATGAAAAAGTCTTTCAGGAAGTGTCTCAGCTGTTGGCTGCACAGATGAGACACGGCTATCACCGGACCTACCAACAGTGTAGGGAAAAGTTAAAAAAAAAAGAAAAAAGAAAAAAAAAACTTAAGTGACTACAGAACCATCAAGGAAAAGTGGAAGTGGTTCAACCAAATGAATGCTAATCTAAACCAGCGAGCAATGGGAGGGAGAGTGCCCTGGACTCAGCCGCTGCTGGAGTCCATGATGGAGGATGGTACGTTACCTCTATACTCTACTTGAAAGCTTCACTTTATTTAGTTGACCAGCTACTAAAAAGCTTGCTTCTAAAACAACCAGGCCAATTTAACAGTTACACTTGTGTAAAATCACCATGCATCAACTGCTTTATGCAGCACAATGAGCTAGTAGCTAACAGCTAGTGTTTGTGTTATTGTTTTGGTCAGTATGTGTCATGTTTAAGATGATGCCACGGCAGTAGAGGCGGCACAACTATGACGATCAGCCTATAATCCCACCCACGTTGAGGCGGCACTAAACAGCAGTGGAAATGCAAGCTCAGAAACGTAAAGCGAGTAGAGTTCAGTCGAACCGTTACATGCAGTGGAAAAGTGCCATATGACTTATGGCATAGCGCTGCCCTTAGTGCTCTTAAAATAGGGCCCAACGTGCTCCATTTTACTTCTAGAGAGTTTTTACAAAATCACTAGTGTTTTGCCACTGCTAATTATGGAAGGCGACAGAAATACACACATATGCATCATAGACAAGGAAATAAACAAACCAGAAAGTGAGACACAAGTAAGTACAAGACTGAATGCCTGTAGGAAGACATGCTGTCACACAGTGCGCACAGAGATGTCAAGGCAAGATGACAGATATAGGAGGTCACCTTCAAGGCGAGGGCTATAAAGAACTGATGAATGTACAGTGATAGATGCCACCCTGGCTCCTCAAGACAGAGGAAAGTCTCTTCAGGGCAGAAGGAATGAAAGAATTGTTGCAAGCAGTCAAAGCAAAGGCCTGTGATATCACCAGAGAGGAAATTAAAGGAATAGTTCACCCAAAAAACTCTTGTCATAATTTCCACTAACTAACATCTTATGGAGTTTTTGGTTCCGTGCCACAGTCACCTTTGGCATTCTCATATTATTATTTTCAATTATGTTTTCAAATGAAACTGCATAATGAGGACTTTAAGACATTACAGAAATTAAAGCATGATTTTCTGCTACTTTATGTATTGTGAAAAGTGCTGTATAAATAAAAATGACTTGACATTTTCTCATGGCAGGATTTTCTTTCCTTTTTGTTATTGCACTATTCCTCAAAGTCTGCTGCAATTGGCTTTGACATATTTTTTTATTTCCATATATTTTCTTATATATATCTATACACACACACACACACACACACACACACACACACACACACACACACACACAGTATGCATCAGCAAATGTTAAAAGGTGCACTCGGTAGTTATTTTCCTTGTTAAAAATGTTTCTCCTTTGGACAAGAATAATAATTTTTAAACATGTATAAAAATATGACTACTGTCATGAGATGAAGACTCATTCATATTACTGACCTTATAAAAGCTGTTTTATTCTACATGAAGAGGTTCCCCTCATGGGGGCTGCAATGTTACGATCATATGACCAGCCGAATACTTCTTGCTTAATCTCAGTAACTGCTCTGTTATTGGACACTTTCATTCAAAATGATCAAATGAATCATGGCTGACTGTGTATAGTGGAGTTCTACAATGGCATCGATAACAAATATTACTGTGTGCATCTTTAAATGTTCCTAATGTTTGACGAGGGGGCATCAAGATTGACAGTTAAGGAGTATTAACAGGGAAAAAGTCAAGCTGATAAGGAGAGTTATTACTCGAGACAGGTTTGCCAATGTGATCAAATATGCCAGTGCATGGCAGATGAGGCCCAAGACAGCTGGCAGACTGACTGGATAACCATCACACCACAGAATCTAAATGTTTAATATACGCATAGCAGATGTTCTGTTGGAACTCTATATTCTAAACTAAACTAAAAAATAAAAAATCTATCTAACTCTAAATAAAAAAATACAGCATGAAAGTGGTTCTTTGAACCTCTTTGAGCTGCTAATGGGACTTTATATTTTGACTCAGCCGCAGGGATCACTTCAAAGCCAATGTAAACTTAGCTCTTTAGCATCCATCATTCTCCGTGTAATTGCCCATTCTGTCTGCAAGTTTGTGCATTGTGCCATGAGGGGTTTTATTACTGAGCACAGCTAAAGTGAAATGGAGGAACTGCAACCTGTCAATCCTGACCTCTATAACCATTTATAGCTTCTGTATAGAGGAGTACAAAAGTTAGAAATTAAACTTGGCAGCCCCTGTGTTAAAATACCAGGGTGATTTGGATAAAATTTAATATTTTGAATAGGTCAGTATTAGATGACTAAAACTAGTAGTCTACACATTTAGTGGGTTTACTGTATATTTGGTAGGGAAAAAAACATGGGTTTTCGCTGTAATATTTTGAACATTCAAATGGTATGTGGCCAGGGGCCCAAGGGTTCAATTGAAGGCATCGGCTTGTACTGTATGTGCCTTAGTGGTCCAAATGGTCAGCTCGCATTGTATTTTTCAAAAGTTTAGCTTCCATTGACAGTCTTAGGCCATACTGCCCGAGGCTTTGGAGGCCCCTAGATGTCTGGTACCCCTGGAGTTGGCCTCACTGGCCCTGTTCAAAATTCAGCCACTATAAAAATGCACTTCAGTGGATTACATGACATGGGGGAGTTCCATGAAGATCCAGAAAGAAACACTTTTGAAGAACCCACATTATCCATCTTGGAAACAACTTCTGGATTCATCCAACATTGATCCCTGGGGAACTGCGCAGGCTTGTCCATGCCTGGCACCATGTGCTAATCTTAAAATTGTGCCATATCTCAGTAGGGAGCTGACATGGATTTCAAGAAACCGAGAGGTGTGAGATGATGCGGACGGATGCAGACAAGCCTATTCTGCGTAAACCCACACACTGTTTGAAGGGAGAATGGAATCAGAAGCCAGGGCCTCAAGTGGACATGACTGATTGATTGATTGATTGATTGATTGATTGATTGATTGATTGACTGATTGATTGATATCAATGTTACAGGCCCAAACCAGAATGTATTTTCCATCCTGGATTGCATGCACCATCAAGATGTCAGCGTCAAGTAAAGACGCCGACTACCATACATGGAGTTGCAAGTTCGAATCCAGGGTGTACTGAGTGAATCCAGTCAGGCTTCCTAAGCAACCAATTGGCCCAGTTGCTAGGGTGGGTAGAGTCACGTTGGGTTAACCTCCTCGTGGTCGCTATAATGTGGTTCTCACTCTCGGTGGGGCATGTGGCGAGTTGTGCGTGAATGTCATGGAGAATAGCGTGAAGCCTCCACACGTGCTAGGTCTCCACAGAAACATGCTTAATCCGTGCATCTTATCACATGGCTTGTTGACCGCCTGAGACATAGAGGCAACTGAAATTCGTCCTCCACCACCCAGATTGAGGCACTAAACCACCACGAGGAGATAGAGTGCATTGGAAATTGGGCATGCCAAATTGGGGAGAAAATGGGTGAAAAAAAAGTCAATTCTAATAGCATTGTGAAGGAATTTGAAGGAAACGCTTATTAGTATTATTGCTCATACTTAGGCTTAAGGGTTTAATGAAGTATTAAACTATTAAATGTTCAGCATGGTTTTTGCAACATGAATGATGTTTTCAATCATGCAGCTTCTTGAGGAAAGGTGTGCAGAAGAGTTTTGTTTGGCAGACGATATAACATGTGAAAAAAAATCCAATTGGCTTCAATTGACAAGAAATATTAAGTGATCAGATTATCATATACACTGAGTGTGGGCTCTTTTGATTTGGGCAAGTAAGTAACACCCTACCATACATCCAGACCACCTTAGCAAATAAAAACATATATATAACACTCTAAAAACCAATTCAAACATCTTACCAACTGCATAGTAACACCCAAATTATGTACACCATTTGACCATTTACAATATGTCACTAAAACTTTCCCTATCGGATGTCAGAACTAAAAACAGCTGAGTTTTTGCAACATTTAAGATGTACTGTAGATTGAATATCTGATCTATGTACAGTACGATGTTTATCAGATGTTTGTTCACAAATACGATGTTTAAAATAGAACATAGTGCTCTTTCATAGACATCTCTGTTACTTACTGGGATTCTTATTCATTAACTTGAACTCTGTAGTAGGCCAAGTTATTCACAGTTTGGAGCTCAAGGAATAAATATTCTCCATCATTAATATGTGAGTTTGGTCTTGGAGGTGGAACTGCTCTAAAGCACACTATTTCTTTTGTAAAAGTGCAATAACATCGTAAATCCATAAGCAAGGACATTTCTGCTCATAGCCATTTTGATTCTCCACATAAATATTAGATACACCTTTTTAAAAGCTGAAATAGGAAGCCATTGCATGGCGTCTGACCACAACAGATTCCATTAAAGCTTTTGCTGGGAAAACACAGCTGGTTATAAAACTTTCATTGGTTCTCTGAGGAGGTGAAATTGGGACACCTGGCCTCCTGATACATAATTCATGACTGCTGACGAGATAGCTGGTCAAACAGAACCTCTTGCAGCAGCTTCATAAAACATATTTAAATGTGATGTGGGAAATTACATAATTTTTTTTAGCACTGGTAGAGTTCAATTGAAAAGGTATTGAAAGATGAGTCAAGTGAAAGTGTCAAGCGTTAATTTCTTTCAAATTATTGCCTCTTGGTTCGACATTTTGCTATAAAATGCAAAGACATTCATAAAGTATATTTTTAAAAGTGGCTTAAGTTCGCAAATACTTTTTTGGGTCTGCTGAGGGAAAATTTTACTCAATTAAGTCCAAGTATCTAGCCAAAAACTTGCTATCTTATGACATATAAACACTTTTACTATAGCAAATAACTCATTGTAATATTTGCATTACATAACCAAATACATTAACAAGCTTGTTTAAGTGTGATCAAACTGTGCGGTAGCTCAACTGATAGAGGATTGCATATGCAATACAAAGGTCTGGGGTACAAGTCCTGAGGAGCACGCGAGTAGACAAGTCAAAATGACGTGGTTGCTTCAGAAATTGTGTTTTTCATCTCACATTTGCTTTTACTCTATCTGTTAGGTTTATGTTTAAGGTTTAGGGTAGGGAGGTAGGTTTTGTTGATTTAAATCTTGATGGAACATGAAACTTAAAAACCTCATCTGTTCGGGAGAATGTTTCTCTCTTTTTTAGCGGCACACAGTGGACGTTTCACTCTGAACTGCCTCAAGAGGTGCAATGAACTACATAATGCTATTTAGCAAAACTGTTGCCAGTCACACAATGTTCGTTGCATGGGAGTAGGCACTCACAAACTGCGATGTCAGAGTACCCAGGCCCTTGAGACATGCTCACAGTTTTTAATAAATACATCACATTCAGTCAGGTGGTTACATGCGGTCTCGTTGCACGAAAATATAAACTAAAGCTAAAATCAGAACCGAAATTTCACCTCTGCAGATGGTCGGAACTCAACACAGCTGCCCTGCGACACTCTATTTGAATTGACAGACCTCTGGTTTGTCATCTGTCATTTGTTGGATTCAGTAAATGGCGGCAAAAATGTAATGAGTACTTTTTAGTACTAAAAGTACTATTTTTCTTTGGAAATGTAATGAAGTAAATGTACAAGTATTCCATTTAAATTACAATCGAGTAAAGTACAAATCCCCCCCAAAAAATACTTAAGTATAATACTTATGATACTTTTTACTCAATTACTTTACAAAACTGGCTGTTGGTCAAACCCTCACAGCCTCATTTTCATTCGCTTCAAATATCTACCCTGAGTCAATAAGTTCACTATAAATTGCTTTGGATAAAAGTGTCTGCCAAATGACTACTTACAAAAGTGATTCTGTGAAAGCCATGTTCTTCTTTGAAAAGAAGTCCTAGTTAAACAGAAGTGTCCTCACTCAGCTCTGGCTTTGAAAGGCACGCATTACTTTTAAATGAGGAATTACATTAAGCTTTCTCAGCAAGTTCATTTAATTAAGCTTCCAATGACAGGGTGGTGGAGCGATGTCCACCGAAAACTTGCTTGCCGTTCAATAATGCTCAAAAAGCTGTCAGTAAAGTTGTGTTAGTAACCCATCTCTGATAACCTGAATCAAAATACCAAATTGAGATTATTTACAATAAAATGCTTTGCTGGCTGCTTATTATTCTCTCAATATTGTGCCTATTAAATGTGATGAATCACTATTATAAGCAACCGAAGATCAATGACTTGATGTGGATTTCTTTTCAAAATGTGCTGCATTAAATGATGTGTGACTGAATAAAGCAACAGATTTTTTAAAGAAAAGGATAGACGAGTCCAAATAATTTATGATCATCAACATTATGCCACAAATGCTGTCGACTGAGCTCAACTTGTATTTAACCTGGAATATTCCTTTAAAGTATATGAGTCAACAACGAGTCATTGTTTTTCAGTCACACCTCACAGTGCTGCCAATTGAGTTCCATCCAACACCTTGCTGTCCTGTTCACCACCATATATTATCTTTCTCTCTGACACTTTCTATTACACCTCTGCTTTATGTGCAAGTCAACAGAACACCTAACCAAGCATTCAGCCAAGAGGCTGAGTCAGAGAATAGTCTAAATCACCATGCATTAATTAGCTCAGGTCAGGCATGGCCCATAGTTGCAGCCTCAATTTGAGGAAAAAAGAAAGGCAGTGCAAAGGTGGAAGACAGTAAACATTAGGCACTTCATTAATTTATGAACTCCTGAACAATTATAAAGTGTAATGTTGGCTTTTATCTTTGTTCACTTTCAGCACGTCTGAGAGATAAACAGAGTGAAAGAAATAGGATCACACTTACGAAGTTCTCCAACTCTGAGAATCTCGCACAGCATCTTTGTCAGTTCAATACTACTGCGACCGAATGGACACTCGTGCTTGTCCTCTCGACTGCTGTTCTCCAAAACAATCTGTAACATTCACAGACAGACGTTAAGGCTTTTACCTAACTCAAATAAATTCTTAACTTTGACCTAAATAAACGAGTGAAACAAATGGAGCTGTTATACTTTCTTTCTAACAAAGTTGCAACAAACGCATCTGTAAAATGCTAGACACTGTTGGCTGAAAGCACTAGATGTAGTGTTTCCTGGAGTACTGCATGATATTGTGTGAGGGTGATCTAGGCCCCGTTTACACCTGGTATTAGCATATGTCTCAGGTGATCTGATTCAATCAATGCAGGTTCAAATGCCTTTTTGAAGTTGTGTTATCGAGTCACTCACTCAAACCATTTTCGAGCAAATATCTCTGATGAACTATTTTAATGGGTTTGACACAGATAATGAGTGATTCTCAAGTGAGATTGAGGAGTGTATGTTTGAGTGACAGGACGCTCATGTGTGAACATACTATGAACACACACGCCAACTGCCCGTGGCTCTAGTGTAACATCAGCCATGCTCAGACATTATTTATAATCATTGTTTATGTCATTCATTACATCTTTTTACCCTTTTGCAGATTATTTCTCTCTCTAACTGTACTGCAATTCAGCAATAAAAACAAACAACCTGTAAAGACTCTTGAAAATGGACACATTTTATATGAATAAATACATTTTTATGATAACATAAACATGGGTTGCAAAAAGAGGCTGTGTGTTGACTAGCACTGTCCTAGCGTTTACTTGTCCTAGTTGTGTAACCATGAGGCCAGTAAGCAATGAGCAGCAGAAATACTGCAGACAGCTGTGGATGCAGTGGAGTGGAATAGTACAGTTAATGGGTGATGTGAGGGGACAGGGAGTGTCCTCATTCAACACCACTTCACTTTCCTTACCGGGTCTGTGTGTGTGTAGGTTTAGGGCTGCTTGAGACATTTTGAAGAATGCCATCAGTGAACTGTGATTTTTATTTATTTTATTTTTTGCGATAACGGCAAAGGAACATTCAGGAACATGACACAAATAGGACCTGGAAGTATATTTGGAAAGCACCCTGTTCCAGCACTTTTGCACAAATTGATTTATTTATCCTCATCTTTAAGACTCATAAACAGACAAGTGGCAAGTCAATGGATTTAATACAGCCTATCTTAATGTAAACATATGACTCAGGTCTGCAGTGGTGAAGTAATGCTCGGCTTTAGAAGAGCTAATTGAGCACTCGTTAGATAATAAATAAATACGGAGTGCTTTCTCCGTTCCTTTCCGTAGGTGTGTGGGCGTGTCTTACCCTGATATAGGCGTCCTGATGGTGCCTGGCAAAGTAAAGCATGTTATCCAGAGCCAACATCCCAGGAGGAATCTGAGTAAAGTCCACCGCAGGGTTCACGTGATTCTACACAAACAAACATAACAACACACAGTAAGAGAGGTGCACACTGTGAATTCTATTTGTTTCTTTAATGCTGTTGCTTGTCAGATTGGGTGATATGACCCAGCAAGAACTTGCATAAAAGCCAAGGCACACTGTGCAACATCGATCAAGTAAGACTGCACGATATATATCGTAGGTGAGATTTTGGTCATGATTGGTAGCGCTGACTGGCCATATAAATCACAAGTACAGACAAGTGTCTGGAGTCAGTTGTGGCTGGGCAAAAGTGGTCACGGACTGCTCATTCTTCAGAGCAGATCAGGGTTATTATAGTTTTTAAATTTTTATTTAGTTTTTATTTCTTTGTGTCACACTTTCAATGTGACATTCCAATTTAGTTTTCACTCAGTGACTGTTATTTGGCTGCCAATGCGAATGCGTTAACTCGTATCATTGAAATATGAAAAACAGTAAGGCCTACAGACTTGAAATTTTAGGCAATGGTAGTACTCCAGCTGGGTAGCCTTATGCATGGACTCAGCACGATTGGCCAAAGGAGGGCGCTATAGTGAACTAAAAAAAAAAAAAAAATTGCTTAGAAATGGGTAGCTCAGCGAGTACTGACGCTGAATACCACCCCTGGAGTCACAAGTTCGAATCCAGGGTGTGCTGACTCCATCCAGGACTCCTACGCAACCAAATTGCTAGGGAGGGTAGTGTCACATGGGGTAACCTCTTCGTGGTCACGATTAAGGTTCTCGTTCTCAATGGGGCACGAGGTAAGTTGTGCGTGGATTGCGGAGAGTAGCATGAGCCTCTACGGCGTCATGCACAGCAAGCCACATGATAAGATTTGCGGACTGACTGTCTCAGAAACGGAGGTCCTCCACCACCCAGACTGAGGTGAGTAACTGCGCCACCACAAGGATCTACTAAGTAGTGGGAATTGGGCATTTCAAATTAGGAGAAAATGGGATAAATAATTGCCTTGTAACAAAATTATTTGATCCTCTGATTCTTTGGCGAATGTTATGTCATGGCGAATCTTAAAGTTTGCTGTCAAATTTTAGCTCCGCCTTCAAGATTTTCCTCCATATGGGATTTTTGAAAAACCTACTTTTTCGAACTAGTCTTAGGCTATTTGCTCAATCGGAACACAACCAGTGGAGAACTATTCTCTGGAGTGTCAAACATCGACCAATCAACTTTCAGCAGCTATTAGACAGGGTTAGAAAAGGCCGATCCTAACGAAACATGCTAGGACTATTTGTCTCTTGGCCCAAGATGTCTGTACAAACTTTGAAAACAACTGGCCACCGGGAGGCGCCATCACGTTTTACACGCGAGTAAATTGTTCTATATACCCCGGTGTTTCACACATACATACGTAATATTATATAATAGATCTTCACATTCGGAACAACTTTGCCTCAAGATCCACAAGTTTGAATCAAATAATTCGTTAAACATTTAAAATGAATTTTAAAAACTACTTTTTCAAACTAGTCCTAGGCCATTCACTGGATCAGAACAAAAACAGTGCAGAAAGACAATATAAATAATAATAAAAAAAATTAAAAAAAAAAATATATATATATATATATATATATATATATATATATATATATATATATATATATATATATATATATATATAATTTGTTATTTATCGTCGCAACTGTATGCCACACATACGAAGTGGCCGTGGTCACTTTTACTTAAATGGTAATAAAGCTTGAATAAAATGAGAAATCACGAAATTTTGGATACTTGTGTCCTCAGATTCACCTCCTACACATGGAAAAAAATATGCACCTCTGCCTCTTGATGGATTAGACAGACTGTCTAATTACTATTTAATATCTGTTAAATATGTACTTAAATTCTTGAACCCTGTTAATTGCTGCTTGCAGCTATATTTTATATTTAGCTTCAATTGGCTTTTTAGCTATGAAATATATTTCAGTTTAGATTCAGATTTTTCCATTCATGTTAATAAAAAAATTAGAATAATTTCAGTTAACAGAATGTTTTCCTTTTGTTTACGATAATAACACAGGAACAGACTAGACATACAGTAATTTTGATAATACAATTATTACGTAAAGGGAATGTTAAATAACGAGATGTTTATGTTGCATACTATAAACAGACAACCCTTTAACAGAACGTCTCTCTGTGTTCCTGTTGGTTCTTCACACTGCAGGACTCCAACCCAAAATTTCCAAATGAAGAAAGAAAGAAAAACTCTGTAAGAGCTCCATCAGAGGCTAACATTTATTGCAAATGTAATAATTGGCCACGGATGAGAATGTCACAAAGATCCAAGAATGCCCATTTTGCACTATGACAAAAAAATATAGATTTTATGATTCCTGAAATTAGTCTCAGACAACAAAATCGTGGTCAAAATCACACAATATTCACCAGTCCTAAGAGAGGTGCATGATCAAGTGGAAACAATACACATACTCAAGCTGTGACTTCATGACTTGCATTGTAATGACGCTGAGAGTCTTGTATTGCATTTTGACTATCCCTGGTGGATGACAAAGGCCCAGCAAGCTCTCTGCAAATGTGAAGGCGATATCTGCTCCCTCTACGCACATGTCTACTTCAACTAATCTACTCTCTCCAGAAAATTTGAGATGGTTGCCTTTGAGGATGAGGGTTCTATCATTGTCTGTCTGGATTTAGTGTTGTCAATTACTCTGTCTTTTGAAAGTTCTGGCCTTAGGATGGATCCTGGTGAATCTGTGGTGCTGAACTGCAGATCTACAGAGCAGACACATGGCTGATTATAGAAGTAGAAAGAGGCAAGTGAGAGATCCCTGTCTGCACCAACTTATTAGGCTGAAACCTTTCTCTGAGAGAGAGAAACAAAGGGAGAAGAAAGAGGAACAGAGACAGTGGGTATGTTCAGAATGGTATTCTACCATATTACTCATACAATACTTGCAGTATACCATATAATTACTGTGCACAGTACTTTGCATACATAGAATACCTGACCTACTACATAGAGTAGCATGCACTGGTTAGTTGTATACTATACTACTATGCACAGTATGCTTAAGGTAGTGGATGGCATTCAGTTATCATCAAAAACAAATGGCAGTCATCAATGTTATTGTTTGAAACGTTCAAATCATTTCTGCACTTAGATTCAAAAGTTTCGAAAAGTTTTGAAACAGTAGACATTTTTGTTCTTAAAATACGTTGATGCTTCTCTTCACCTCGGATGCACTAAATTGATCAACAACACTACCTTAAACATTAGTAATGTTGCAAATTATTATTACAGATTGAAATAACAGTTTTTATAATTGTATTTATTTTAAAATGTAATTTTAACCTGTGATGGCAAAGCCTCATTTTAAGCAGTCATTACCTCCAGTCTACTAAGAACATAATGCGTTACGTTTTCTATTCGATATTATTTGAATGTACTCATTTAAAACTAAGAATAAGAAACATTTCTTTTTTTTAAGAACAATTGAAAATGGTTGTCCTATTCAATGAAGTGTGGATATCACAATATCAACATATTGTTGCTGAACAACTGATTTACCCTTGCAAGTAACATTTTTGGTTTTAAAAATGACCAAAAAGAAACAAATCTCGGACCCAATTTTAATTAGGTGGCCTTAACCACTATGTAATTAACCATTTGATACAATGTACTTATGTACATACATGTTGTTGAATTATAATTGCATCTAAAGTATTTGCATTTAATTACATCTGTAGTTACGCTGTTAACTTTACCCCTAAACCAACCCAACCCATTCCCCAAAACCTATCTCTAACCCCCAATCCTAACCCTACCCTTACTCCTAAACCTACCCATACCTCAACCTCAGTAGCAGCAAATGTGGGGATTTTGCAGAACAATATGTAGTTACACAGTAAATACATAGTCTGTATGTATTTAATGTTAGTACATAGTAGTTAAGGGCACCTAATATAAAGTGTGACCCAAATCTCTCATCAGTATATTGTTTTTTTGTTTTTAGAATTTTGAGATGAGGCTATCCCATGTACTTGAAAGAAATCAAACTGGATCCAACCATACAGAGAGGAAAGTGGGTGGAAAATAAATCAGAGTGTCTAGTTTGAGAAACAGACCACTCACAGGTCCTGAACTGGCAGCTTCAGTACAAGCCAAACACCAGTTTCATCTGCAACTGTGAAGAGAAGACTTTCACATTTGAAACTGCCAAATAAGAAGAAATGGTTAGATTGTGCAAAATAACTTAAAAGATTGAAGTAATATGGATGGATGAAACAAAAATGTAAGATGTTAAAGTGTTGTTAGAAAAGCTTGGTTGGAAAATCTGTGAGAAGTGTCCTACAAGCGAAGGACATTTTTTGGGAAGTTCCGCAGAAATCATGGGATGAAACTTGATTGCTTGAATGCCTGAGATGTCATTGCTGCAAGTGGAGGATTTTTGAATGAAAGTTTGAAGAATAAAATTTCCTTTTTTCTTTATTTTAGTGTATTGCATAATATTTCACGTATTATTTCTTTCTAAAAATAGTATGCAGCATACAGTATATCAGGGATCGGCAAAATATGACACGCGGGCTAATCACAGGCACCCGAATAGTGAATAAGAAAACACTGTTACCAATGTTTTGCACAGTGATAAACAAGGAAAATAAAAAATGGCACTTAATTTCAAAAAGGTTGCTGACCCTGGCAGTATATAATGAGCAGTATGTAGTAAACATTGTGCTAGTGTTCCATTCCAAACATTGCCAGAAACAGTCCACTGCCAGCACACAGTATTTAAAAACAAGTCTGTGTGGCGTGGGCACTAGGGACCAATTTCCCATCCATCAATGTGACAGTGCCCTGAGAGAGTTGGAACACAGCCCTCATTAATGCACACGTCTGTCCTAACGCATTCTGTACAGCTCCCTAACAGCAAAACTAACACCACACTTCTCCCAAAACACAGTGGCAACAGTGTCTGGTCTCCACAGAGCAATCTGTGTTGTGCATGTGTTGCATGGGGAAACTAGTGTGTGTGTGTGTGTGTGTGTGTCTGTGTAATGTGAGGCGGTGTTAACACCACTGGAGGAGTTCAAGGAAGGTCTTATCTTCAGGCAGCACACATCACTAAAGGGGTCTTAGTGAATCTCAGAGCACACAACAACTTCAGGTTTGTTCCCTTCAAGCCACTGACCGCAATATGCGTGCACACAGACCTTCTCCTTTCTCTGCTCTCCATCACACCTGCTACAGCCTCTCCTTTTCCTGATTACCTGCTGCTTTCATTTTCTCAAACTCTGGCAAAAGTATGTATTAAAGTACGGTTGTGATTCGTCAAAAATACTCATTTTTGGAACTACGTTCTTATGCCACAAACTAGGATCTGTAGTTGATTTTTAGAAAGATGTGCCCAAGCCTCAGTTACTAATTCTAAAGTGGAGAACTAGTAATGATGGTATGTGTTTGTGCGTGAGTGAGTGAGTGAGTGAGTGAGAGAGAGAGAGAGAGAGAGAGAGAGAGAGAGTAGGAAATGTAGGAAATGCTTTGAGACATTCAATCCGCGCATCTTATCGTGTGGCTTGCTGTGCATGACACCGTGGAAACTCGCAGCATGTGGAGACTCATGCTACTCTCCGTGATCCACGTACAATACCACATGCCCCATTGAGAGCAAGAACAACTTAATAGTTCCCTTGCAACCGGGCCAATTTGGTTGCTTAGGAGATCTGGCTAGAGTCACTCAGCACATCCTGGATTCAAACTTGCGACTCCAGAGGTAGTAGTCAGCGTCAATACTAGCTGAGCTACCTAGGCCCAAATAGTGAAGTAGTATACTGCACTATTATTCTACTACAGTAGTAAATATTTCTTATCATAACTTTTCTTTGTTTTTAATTTTTCAAAATTCGAAAACAATGTGGTCTCAATAATTTTGGACACCAGTTTCCTCAACGTATTGGTAAAAAAATTTTATCGCTAACAAAATATTATTAAATATAACATACATTTTTAATATATGCCCAACCTTACAGTAGATGTGGCTTCTTCAAATCTGTCTGACAAACTTGCACAAGAAACATGTTATAGTGTCAGAATATGATTGGCTGGCAGTTTCTCCTCCAGAGCATGTCTGAGGAGGGAAACGGTTCTGCTGTGCAAAGGCTTTTAAGTTAGTGCTGTATAATCTGTTAATGTGAAATAATTTGTCACATAAATATTATAAAAAGAGCTCCGATTGCGGACTTAGTTTATTGAATTTACCATGTAAACCCAATTATTTGGTTTTATCACCTCAGCGGGCCACATGAGTAAAATTTTAAAAGTATTGCTAAGATTACTCTGTTACCGTCAATCAACAGCTGGCAAGATGTGTAACAGTGTAATATGTCAAAACTTACTATGAAGCCCAGTTTTTTGTAGTCTCGGGTGTACATGGATTTGCGCTTCTCAATACTGCCACTGTTGGTGGAATCACACTCAACATCGAAAGCGATCCTACGCAGCTCAAAAATGATATCCCTCTGAGCCTACACAAAAAGAAATGAAAATGTATTATTACACTGCTCTCTGGAATACTTGATTCTGATTGATCAATTGAAGTATACCGTGGACAAATGGTTTAATGATCATTAAACTGTCTAATTGATCATTGTACCAGGCAACCTATTTCCTAATTAGCATTGCTAGTTTCATGTTGAATCATTTAATATTTCTTCTCAAATAGTAAATTATTTCAGCTTATCTATGTTTCATGTCCGTTTATTTGGCAAGTAGCCTTTTAATAAGCAAGACATTATATTATCCATCTATAACATATTTGAGAGATTGGATAGTTATTACAGTTACTACAGACAGAGACACACCTGGTCTTGCGGGTCCATTTTCGTCATCATGCGGTCCTCCAAGAGGTTAAAGGTCAAGACCTGCAGCACATAAAGCTGGTGGGCCATCTCATCATTGATTGGTTTGTTACTCCTGATCACATTCTGAAAACGAGAGACAATTGACAATATTAAGAATGGAGATGGTCTCAAACCCATCCTTTATTTGTAACACCATTTGACCAATTCATTTTCCATGACTTTTCCAGTATTTTGTGATAACTGAATAAGGATTTATTTTCATTTACAGTGAAGTTTTTGGTGTTACTTAGGACAGGATATAAGTTTAAGTCTTTTGAACTAATAATGCTTAATATAACACCGTCAGATATAAATAAAAAAATCTCTGTTGACTTTTGTCCTTCCTACAGTATGTAGATCCGGGCCTTACTCTGGTTTCCTTGGTGAATTTGCAAATTTTCAATCAGATCTAGTAGTTAATGTAGATAGAGCTTTAATTGTTGGTGACTTCAACATTCACATAGAATATGAATATTACACATTAGGATTAGCATTTATCGATATTCTCAACTCTCTTGGAATCAGACAAAATGTGGTAGGACCAACTCATCACCACAATAATACATTACATTTAATTCTGTCATATGGAGTTGATGTTGATAATATAGAAATTATACTGCACAGAAATGACATCTCAGGACATCACCTTATCTCTTGTTTGTTGCGATCAGCTAATGTCACTCAATCTACACCACGCTTTTGTTCAGGTAGAACTATTCTTTTGACCACTAAAAATAGCTTCACTTATAATCTTCCAGAATTGTCTCACATACTCCGTAAGCCAAAAAGTCTAGAAAAACTTGATGTAACAGAAATAGGTGTCCTGAGAGATCACACTTGTCTCTGTGACAGACCAAGGCTCTGTAAAGAGCAGCATTCTTCTTCACTAGCACTCTTGATAGTCACCCCCCTTTGATTAAAGAATATTAAAGAAAAAAGACCCGCACCATGGTACAATGATCACGCTCATGCTCTCAAGAAAGCAGCTCGGAAAATGGAGCATAAGTGGAAGAATACAAAATTAAAGGTATTTTGCAGTGCATGGAAGGATAGTGTATGTAGATACAGATCTTTGCATTATTCAAGGTCTGAAAACACAGAATCTTTTTGTTATTTTGACCAGTTGTGATTTTCTTCAAATAAATGCTCTAAATGACCATATTTTTATTTGTAATTTGTGAGAAATGTTGTCGGTACTTTATAGAATAAAACAAAAATGTTCCTTTTACTCAAACACATACCTATAAATATTAAATCCAGAGAAACTGATAAATATTTTCCAGAGCTGTATATATATTTTTCAGGAATGGAAATCACAATTTAACTGTTCCATGTTCAAAATCGGTCCGATTGTTTAAAATATATTCCATTATATTTACAGTTATTCCATGACCATATGAATTCGGCTGGAAATCTATAAATTGCAGGGAGAGATAATAATACAGAGGAAAGTGAGAGAGGGAGAAAGAAATAGTATACTGAAAAAATAGTAAGAGTAGTATGGTAGTATGACATACTACCATCCTACTCATAAAATGTTTCCAGAATGTACTGTATACTGTGTACTTACACTGAGGATGATTGAACGCAGCTGCTTTTGTGCTAAAATGTGAGCCATCTCCTACAATCAAACAAAACACAGATTCACCTTTAATTCTCACACACATCTTGAACAACCTTTTCAAAAGGTGTAGCTCTAGCAAGAAAAAAAAAAAAGAAAAAGCTTTTATAAAAAAATAAAGTCATGAGTTAAATGACACTCATCATCTACACAGGGTTCAGCACAACGAGAGAGCACTTACTGTTAGAGGACAATCAAGGATGTTCATACTGTCCTCGTCAAACTACCATTACGAGCACAGCAAGAGCAAGAGATAATGAGAGAAACAGAGAATGAGATCGAAATAGAGGAAAGAACAGAGTAAGAGGAGTAGAGAAAAGGCAAAGGCGTTTTTGTTAGCAGCACAGAAATGAGAGGTCAGCAAGTCAGCAAAACAGATCTGGAGAAACTGTACATTGACATTTAAGATATGAGGCTATTAGCTGCTGTAAGCAATTTGTTTAGAATACTACACATAATGTGTCCCTACTGCCTGACAGATACTGAAATAGGTGTCCTGAGAGATCACACTTGTCTCTGTGACAGACCAAGGCTCTGTAAACAGCACCATTTTATTTTGAAATGTCTAAAACCAGTGGACCATTAAGGATCATTGTGTCACTGATGGGCAGCCACACCCTATTGGCTTTCGTGTGATTGACATTTTGACATGGGTGGAGGATGAAGGGAAATGAGCAGAGGGCAAAACTGACTGAAGAGTGGACCTTTATGTTTCATGGGCATTTACATGTTTCATGTGAACAGATGTTGCTTATATGCCATTTTTACACTTATAACTGATTATAAGAAAAATAAACAGAACATTAAATACCGCGTATCATTATTTAGAGGATGCGATTATCTTTCAAATGGGCCCAGAAGTACTTGGATGCATAGATCATTAGATAATCCAAACTAAGCACAATGTAACATATGGCCACCATGTGATGGCGCCAAGTAAATAATACAGACTCAATGATTCAGACTCATTGAGTCAAAATGCACTCATGCTGTGAAATCTTATTATAAAATCATGTCTGCATGCTATGCAAACATTAAGTCTCATAGTTTTGTTTGCATTATCGAGAAACAAGCCTTTAATTTTGGGTATGCCACTGAAACAGGGAATCTTTAAAAATACCCTCAGAGCTTAAAGGGTTAATGAGCACTGTGAAGGACATAACTGAATGAAAAATGATAGATTTGAAAAACGATAGATAGAAACTATAGTTTTTTTTTAAAGTTGTTGATTATACGTATGGAAACGTATAGAAAGTACAGTGCAAAATATTCAGACATTCACAAAATTTTAAGTATACAAACAAAGCATACAAGTTAAAATAAAATGGACTAATGGCTTCAGCTGAAGCATATACTGTATAATAGTTTAATACCTTCAGAGCTGAAGGTAGGTCTGTCTTTAAAGGTTTAGAAGTTACAGTTAAAAAAAATAATTTCCCTATAGAAAAAAACAAATGGAATTATTACTTCCAGAACCAGACTTTTGCACTATATAGAGAGCTTTGTGGAGCAGGAATTTGTCCCAGTGATTTTTCAGTGGAAGCTAGTCAGCTTGATGCATCGAAAATAGAAAATTGTCGAAACTACTTGTTACTACACCTGATTAGTCACTCTTTAGTCCAGGCAACAAAAATCAAATGGAAAAAAAACAGAAAGTGTGTGTGTGTGTGTGTGTGTGTGTGTGTGTGTGTGTGTGTTTGTTGTACCTGTCTTTTTTCCTCTGGGGCTTTGAGGAACAATGCATTAATCACTGCGATGGTGTAAGTCTGAATGTCCTGATCCGTCCTGTTCCCAGAGAGATTAAAACAAAATAAAACAGAGAGCAGCAATTAAATCAACTCTATTAGTCCATTAAATCATGATGGACGGAGGGGGAACTAGCCATAGCTCCATACCCTTGTAGGTGAGGAATGAGCTGGCCAATGGTGATTTCTTGAGCCACCTTCTGGTAGAGATCTTGACTGTTGAGCACCATGGATTCCAGGATGGCCAGAGATCTCTGCAGCACTGCAGTGTCCATGGCAGATTTGCAGACATAACTGGCGATCTAAAGATGAAGACACATGGCTTTGATTGTTAAGGATAGCATAAGACCAGCCTTAATGATATAGTGTGTAAATGAACCTGTACTTTGTAAACTACAAAAATAAAGATTGCCACAGCAATAGAGAAAATTGTAGAAAGACTTTAGAAAACCAGGGAGCCTAGTCTGGGTAGACAGAACAGTTCATTTGAAGGAGCGTTAAGTCCTATGCAACAGCCTTACTTAAATCTGCAAGTCTTCTGAAAGCTTTATGTGAGATAAAAGGCTAAAATTTAACCTGTTATTCACTAAAAATCTTGACATCCGCTCTAGCTTTCCTTGACCGGTTCATGAAAGAAATGTAGTGTACTCTTCACGGACAAACTGTTCTTTTTGCATTTAGTTATTGTTTTATTTTTACAGTATTGTATTTTTTATGTTTTTGAAGATTAAAACCAATAATGATATTCTCAAAAAAAAAAAAAAAAAAAAGAAGAAAAAAAAGAGAAAATGTTTGGAATTAATTGGTTGACTCAGTTCAAAAAAGCGGTCGAAATGATTCGTTCACGAATCTGACTGATCCGGTTCTCGATTTCAAATTTCTGAATCAACGATCCAATAAAAGGAAGATTATCAGTGAATAATGACTTAAATTGCATGTTGTTTCTCACACAAAGCTATCACAAAGCTGCTTGTAAAGAATTGGAATATAGTGAACAAGTCATTTGAACCACTTTTATGATACTTTAATGGGGCTTTTGCATCCCTTTTGATTCTTTGTAATTGCATGGAAACAAGATTCCAGCACAGTCTTAAGAATAAGTGTTGATATATATATATATATATATATATATATATATATATATATATATATATATATATATATATATATATATATATATATATATATATATATATATATATATATACACATACATACATACACACACACACACACACACACACACACACACACATATACACACTTAACATCATACAAAGTCCAGTAAACATAAAAAGCTAAATCAATGTTTGGTGCGAACACGTTTGCCTTCAAAACAGCACCAATTCTCCTACTTACACCCGGTCACAGGTTTTCCTGGTTGTTGGCAGATAGGATGTTCCAAGCTCCTTGGAGAATTCACCACAGTTCTTTTATTTATTTCAGCTGTCTCAATCCCTTCTGTCTCTTTGTGTAATCCCAGACTGACCCAGTGTTCAGTGGGGGGCTCTGTGAGGGTCATGCCATCTGTTGCACCTATTCTTCTATTCTAATATTTTCTATTTGCAAAATAATGTTTGGGAATATAAAATGTATATTTGCAATTGACATACTAAAGTAGCAGATGTAAATAACCATCTTAAGACTGTACTGTACATACATGTATAGCGCAATACTTTTTCTAATTTTATTGTATCGATACATATGATCCATGTATTGATTTTTATATTTAACTATTTGTGAATTAATATCATGTAAACTCTTGGCACACTGATACTTCCAAATCAATTTCATGAGCTCATCAAGAGACAAACATGCTGTTTCGAGCTACATGCTCTTCAACAGACATCAGTATATAACTGAAATATACCCAAATGAATTGGAATTGAAATGAGAAATAATTCATAATCTAATGAAATTATGTATCGCAATATATCAAATCGTGACATGTTTATTGCAATATATATCATATCGTGAGGAGCCAGGCAATACCCAGCCCTACTAAAGAATTTCTCCTTATGTGTCCCACAGAAGAAAGAAAGTCATATGGGTTTAGAAATCAATTAGGATGAGTAAATAGTACGAAAGAATTTGTGTTGTTCTGTGAACTATTTCTTTAAGGCAGCATAACCCACTGAACACGCTGAATGGAATGTACTTCCATCCCTCACAGCCTTGTTTTCATTTGTGTCAAGTAACATACTGTGTGTACTTTGACTAAGGTCCATTGCTGTCATTGGACGCACCTTTTTGATGAAAGCCACAGAGAAGGTGTCCCAGGAGACAATGCCATGATCCATGAGCTCCACGAAGGCGGTCAGTGTGAAGGAGAGCAGGTCACCAAAGCTATAAAAGACAAAATAACAGACACTAGCCATGTATCTACCGCTCTACCGCACAGAAAGAGCAGCTAAGCTTCAGCCGAACAGAGCGATAGGGAGCGAAGGGATCGATAGCAGCTACAGGGAGTGAACCAGTGTTGGAGAACACAGCGCATGGAGGAAGCCCAGCTCAGCTGATGTCCCTTTCCTTCAGAACAGCAGTGAATGGCAGAGAGCTGGCAGCAGAGGCAGTAGAGGAATTACACTAGCAGAGATGTACAGTGCTTTCATGCAGCTGCTTGCTCTGAACATTGTGGTTATGGTGAATTTGCCACAAAAAGAATACACTAGTCCTAAGGAATATTCTAGGTTAGATACAACTTGATGATGCATTCCATTTAACTCGCAACTACCTGCTTGGAAATGTGCCATGGAACAACATTTGAAGACGGATTTACAACTTGGAAATGGGTGTGGAAATCCTCGACTTCGAATTTGCCAAGATGCAGATGCACAACGTCACACAAACAGGGAGATGTCCAAAGTTTATAATGAACATTCACTTTTAAGCACATAAATATAATAAAAGATTCAAAGTTCCTTCATTACATGATAGTCAAACCGGATTGGCAGACGTTTGCAGGTAAATTTATCTTTTGTTAATCATACACCTGTTGTGCACTTACAATACAAGTCTATGGGGAAATGTACAACAATGCCACAGAAGCTGTCAATAGAGCTAAAATCGTATTTAACCCAGAATATTCCTTCAAGTCAGGACTAACTAAGGACTTACTTTAATGCTTTGAGTAAAACAGACCTCTTCTGAATAAAAGTCTCCCTAAAAAATCTCAATCTGGCTTTAAATGAAAAATTCTGCCCTCTATTGGCACAAATAACTCCGTACATGCCTTGTCTTAGTTTATCAAAATCAAAAACTGAAAAAAAAAAGTACAACTTAAAACATAAGATACCATAAGACTTCTGTGATAAATAACACAAATTGCACTTTACAAAGCCAGTAACAAAAACAAAGATAAATAATAACATTAACGTAAAAGAACAGAAAATGTCAAATCGGGAAATGTTGATTGTTGATGTGTTGAGTTTTTTGAGGTCAGCAGGGAGTTAATACAGCATTTGTTAAACCTCAGAGACATTAGTTTGAAAACAGCAATCTATTAATCATTGGGGAAAGGAAGCATTTGCAGCTGGAATTAGGCAGAACTCTATAAAGAATTACCACAGTGAGACAAAGAGACATTTTATCTCCCAAATAACAAGGGCTATTTAGAACTGTTTTTAAATGTGATGTGGTATATCTCAATGGGAATATGACCCTAGCTGAGGTCACGGTTTGTTGACAACTAACCATTTTAGAGGGATCCTGAGCAACAGGATAATGAGCAACAATCAGTGGTTTGGAAACACTGCTTCAAATCTTAAAGTAATTTACAGGTTTTTGGGTCACCCTCATGAAGCTCTTTAAAAAAAGTTTAATTTGTTTTCTTCTTCCATAATATTTTAATATTGTCCACTCGCCAAATTTAGACAGTGACCAGTGGCTGTCAAGCTCCAAAAGAGACAAAAAAAATGATTATAAAATACCATAACTCATACATGATGTGTTTAAAGAAATAGGTCACCCAAAAATGTAAATTCTCTCATGAATTACTCATCATTACTCACCTTCACAACTTCTCGCATGAACGCGCCATTGCGCTTATATTACTGATGCATCGACTGCTGGCAGGAAGAGATTTTAAAGTTAATAACGTTTTAATTATCAATTTATTTTACACACAAACCTATTGATTTGCTATAGAAGACATTCATTGATTGACTGGAGTCATATGGATTACTTCTATGCAGACTAAATTTGCCTTTCGGACCATCAATCAGCCAGCAGCCTAATGGCACCCATTTACTTGCATTGTATGGATCAACAGAGCTGAAATCTGCTTATAATCTTCACTTCAGTTCTGCTGAAGAAGGAAAGTCATACACATCTGGGATGGCTTAAAAGGTAAGTAAATCTTACCTTTCATTTTCATTTTTGGGTGAACAAACACTTTAAGCACTTAAATTTTAGTCAATTCCTCTCACATATCTCTCACATGGGTTTAGAAGACTTTAAATATAGCACACAAACTGTATGGACTATCTTTATGGGATAATATAGTTTGTTTTTTGACCTTTTGGAGCTTGACAGCTATTGGTCACCACCCAGTTTTGTTCGAGCAGTGTGAACATTCTGTTAAATATCTCCTTTTGTGTCATGCAGGTTTTGAAAGACCTGAGGGTGAGTAAACAATAACAGAATTTTAATTTTTGGTAAACTATCTCTTTAAGGAGCATAGGGCACATAGCAGTTCATGAATTTGTGGTCTCGGCTGTGAACAAGACCTAATTCTTAAGGAGCAGTTGCAAGAAAGTACGTGTCTTTTGAAGTATGTGCCAACTACATTAGATTTCTGCATAGATCAGGTACTCAAATATACTCAAATCAATAAAATTTTATAAAAATGTCCTTATCGGTAGGAATTGAAATAAAAAACAGAAAAAAACTCCAAAGTTTCCCAAGTGTGGTTAGTATAAAGCTACCCCAAAAGCACCGAAGTTGCCCAATACCACATGCAAAAGAAAGAATGGAAGCTGATTTGGTTACATGGAAGTAAACATCCAAAACAAAACCAGAAAATGAACAGAAAATGGTAGTGAGTGCAGTGGTTGCCAAGTGTCCCCATCGGTTTGATTGGTTTTGAGCACTGAGGCCAGAGCCCAATCATGCAGACGCTCGGCTCGGAGATTAGAGGGTAAGAGACAGGGAGTTATCCAGCTCAGGGGGAGGGGCTTACCAGGGCTTCATTATCTTCTGTAGTTTCTGATACCGTCTGAAAAGATTTAAAAACTTTGACGTCAGGGAGACAAAAACATTACACAGCCTGGGTCCAAATATTCCATTATGAAAATTACAACCAAATTACAGAACATCTGTGGAAAGTTTACACAAGGTTTAAAATAATATACAACATGTCTTAAACCTCCAGTTTAAAAATTCAGTCAGAAAAATTCACTCTAACACAACACTTAAAAATAAAAAATCCAAAGAGACACAAAGCACGCAAAGCACAACACTACAAATAGGAAAAGCACACTGCAAATGAAAATAACGTTGCCTTCACACTTGCATTTAATGCACAACATGTGCAGAACATCCAATAAAGGCAATGAGTAAGTGTAAAGGATTACCAAAAGTATCCATAACAAATGAATATTCTTTATAATTATCTTGTTTCATCACATGGTTCTGTCAGCAGGGCTATGTTCTACACTTATGACTCACTGTGTGAGACATTATGGCCACTAAAGCTGAGACACATTGCCCGTTTGCTTTGTCATTGCCTTACTTAATGACTTGCACTATTTTTAATGACTGCCTGGCAAGTGGAGTATTAGGTATTTTTACTTAAGTGCAATTTAAACTGAATACAAGTACTTTTACTTAATAACATTTCCAAAGAATAAAATAGTACTTTTTAATCCTTAAAATTTTTTTACTTAATAATTTTCTTTCATTTTACTGGATTGAAGCCGCCCTTTCACTGCATCCGATAAACGACAGACTAGAGGTCAGTCATTCCATATAGTGTGTCGCACGGTGGCTGTGTAGAGTTTCAACCATCTGAAGAGGCGGAATTTCATATCTGTTTTGAGCTTTGGATATGTAAAAATATTTGTGCGACTAGACCATTTGTGACCAACCGACTGAATGTAGCATATTCATTCAAAACTATAAGCACACAGTGAGAAACACTGACAGTTTTATTCTAACCACCTTCTACTGCTACAGGTTGATCAGTTATGAAGTACAAAATTATCATTCACATTGCAAATAAACATTATTATTTCTACTCTTGACATTTATCTACTGAATCCCATTGGTTATACAGAAAATATATACATTCTATTATTATAAAACAACAGTGCATCGATATGTCAAAATGAATTTTGTCAACATATTTATAATGTCTATTTTATAAACAGCAACTGTCATTATCCACCAAATGTAGCTAACAGCTATAGATAAAGCTGGCTAACTAGCTAACACCGACATAGGCTATCATATAAACACAGTCAATGTATCATGCAAAGAAAAGTGATTACTTCAATCTACAGTCTCGCATAGTCAGACCTATATCCACACTTACTTTTAGCTCTGTTCCAGCACATATAAGTGTATATTGCTTTAGACATATCTGTCAAAAGTACCATTCATTTCTTTTTAACAGTTATCAGTGGCCTCCAACAAAGTGCTACTGCAACACGTGAACAGTAGAGGGAGCTACGCAACTAGTTATTCAATCTTGTTGCTGGCCACATTCATACCCCATGATGTAATCAAGCCCAATCCTGGAGTACTTGCTCTGTACCCTCAAGAGTGCTGTCATGCTCAAGTCTTTTGAATAATCATCGACTGGTCAGCGGCTACCAGGAATCCACGGCAAGAATGCAAGACAGTATGTGCTTGTGTGCATGTGCGTGTCCACTTGGATTCTTAATGGTATGAAAGGACTTCATAGAAACCCACACATAGGCTCTTTCAGGTCAGGAGCTGTTGACACAGAGCTGCTTTATAGAAAACATACCCATGGAAATGATTTCCATGGTCAACTCTCCAGTGCACAGAGATGTTGAAACACCTCGGTTGATGGCACAGAGTTATGATAAGTAAAAATGCAGCTATTGATTCAGCAAGTTAAAAACCAACATCCCTACGGCAAGCTAAATCCATCCAGCCAACGCAGCACCAGAGGGAAATCACTGCTGCTCACAAAAGAAAAATAATGAATCAGGCAATTCATTTAAATGTTATCCTCTCTGACTGTATACAATGTGAAATTGGCTGTCACAAAATGTAAAAAAATAAAACTAATTATGTAATGACTAATGAAAAACAACAACAAAGTATACTTACAGTATCAAATCCAACTTAAAATTGTATTTCTTAGCGAATCTGAATCCAAGCCTAGCATTATTTATTCATTATTCATGAGCTACTGTTGTTTCTGATGTTTATTTCTATGGTAAAAGTTTATCACTATTTCTGTTGTCCAAGGTTTCTTCTAACTGCATACTGTAACGTGTTTAAAATGTTGTTTTTAGTTATATTCTAGCTTTTAATAAAAATGTGTTGTTATGCATTTTACTGGTTTGTAATGTTTCGTGTATTTGTGTGTAGGGACGCCTCGCTCAGGGCGTGCAAGGGAGTAACTGTGGGCAGAAGGGGTTCACCGCTGTTTCAAGTGTGGTTCTCCAAACAGTTACAGAGAGTACGGCATGGCTGTTGCTGACAACAGCCTTAAATATACACCGTTTAAGTGATTGACCTCATGTGTCTTTATTGTGAAGCTACATTTGAAATCCCTTTTCTGTAAACACCCCATGACTGGCACCTGGTGAAACCAGAAGTGGATTTGAACACACTCGCTTAACCAGAAATGAAACATACAGTATGCAACCATCCCATTGTTCGAATAAAATCCAGGAATGTGTATTAGGGTACTTGACATTAAATACTTTTGTTCTGCTATATGTACTCCATTAATTGCTCTTTTTAAACAATATTTTGATGTAACACACTTCATTCGGGCAATGGAGGTGTCAGGAGACAGCGAAGCAGGTTTGAGGTCAGTTTTAATCTCTATTTTTTCACAAACGACGGTAAACGTCAATAACTGAGGTGTCACACATAAACACTGTCAGACTTCAGGGTTATCTCTCCCTCTGGGCACTCGGCGTCCCCTTTTATATCTCGCTCTGCATCACTATAACAAGACAAAGGTGTTCGTGTTAATTACAAACCAGGTGACAAGCCTTACCGCTCTCTCTCTCTCCCACAGACCAACACATGACCACGTCTCCACGCCACATTTGACAATTGTATTAAAAATTATTATGAACGCAGGTTTTATGACACCTCATAACTGAGAATATGTTAAATATTTGTATAAGTAAAAACAATTCACAGCCGTTCCTTTAAATCCAGTGTTTTGAACATGACGTCGCATCAGCTCCTGAGGGATTATGGGATCGTTTAGTGTCCAGTCCATCCGCAATTAATTATCTCACCAGAAATAGTATGTCATCCGCATATTTCTCACTTACTGTTTCATGAATACTGAGGATTCTGACATACTACTCCATTGGCATACTGTTCTATGTATAGTATACAGTATAGTACAAAATTATGGATATTCGGACGCACTGCGTCAGACATGGCACTATACGGTTAAAGACGTCCATCTAGCGAATGTTTACATAGAAAAACAATTAAAAAACTACCCATTATGAAAGTAAATAAGGCCTATTCTGGTTTCATGACTAATTTCTAGGGAATGAAAACTGTGTGGAATGAATTTGAAGTTGAATTGTGGTGGTTTATCTTGTTTTACCATCAGGTCCTCATGAAGTTAGACAACCTTGTCTTTCCTCAAACAATTTCTTCTCTCTAGCTTTTTTCAGCTTTATATATTCTTTATTGCTTATTCATTGACTTTGCATCTACATATCTTTCTTAGTTCTCTTTTCTCTCACTTCATGTTTCTATACTCCATTTCTCTCTCTTTCTCCTGAAGGCAGCTTCTGTCTGCTGGCAGATCTCTGCCGCCTCATGGGAGCATAAGTGTTGAAAATGTACTAGCTCAGCAGATAGTCTATACCCGCTTTAACCTTCAGTTAAGATGGCCCTCATGGCCAGGCCACAAGGCTGCTTTATATCAGAGAGGAGAGAATGAAATGTATACACTTCATTTATTATTAATATGCCTGTGTCTACACAATCTCTGCAGCTCATTCGGATGGTGCATCTCGGCAAATTGTTGTGTTATGTGTTGTATGTTATGTTGTGTCTGAGGCAAATTGTTGTGTTATGTTGTCTCTGAGGGCAAATTGTTGTTTTATGTGTTGTATGTTATGCTATTTCTGAGGGCAAATCGTTGTGTTATGTTGTGTCTGAGGGCAAATTGTTGTGTTATATTGTGTCTGAGGGCAAATCGTTGTGTTATATTGTGTCTGAGGGTAAATTGTTGTGCTATGTTGTGTCTGAGGGCAAATTGTTGTGTTGTGTTGTGTCTGAGGGTAAATTGTTGTGTTATATTGTGTCTGAGGGCAAATTGTAGTGTTATGTTGTTTCTGAGGGCAAATTGTTGTGTTATGTTGTGTCTGAGGGCAAACTGTTGTGTTATGTTGTGTCTGAGGGCAAACTGTTGTGCTATGTTGTGTCTGAGGGCAAATTGTTGTGTTATATTGTGTCTGAGGGCAAATTGTTGTGTTATGCTGTGTTTTAGTGCAAATTGTTGTGTTATGTTGTGTCTGAGGGCAAATTGTTGTGTTCTGTTATGTTTGAGGGCAAATTGTTGTGTTATATTGTGTTTTAGTGCAAATTGTTGTGTTATGTTGTGTCTGAGGGCAAATTGTTGTGTTATGTTGTGTCTGAGGGCAAATTGTTGTGTTATATTGTGTTCTAGTGCAAATTGTTGTGTTATGTTGTGTCTGAGGGCAAATTGTTGTTATATTGTGTTCTAGCGCAAATTGTTGCGTTATGTTGTGTCTGAGGGCAAATTGTTGTGTTATATTGTGTTCTAGTGCAAATTGTTGTGTTATGTTGTGTCTGAGGGCAAATTGTTGTGTTATATTGTGTTCTAGTGCAAATTGTTGTGTTATGTTGTGTCTGATGGCAAATTGTTGTGTTATATTTAGTGCAAATTGTTGTGTTATGTTGTGTTTTAGTGCAAATTGTTGTGTTATGTTGTGTCTGAGGGCAAATTGTTGTGTTATATTGTGTTTTAGTGCAAATTGTAGTGCTATGTTGTGCCTGAGGGCAACTTGTAGTGTTATGTTGTGCCTGAGGACAAATTGTAGTGTTATGTTGTGCCTGAGGGTAAATTGTTGTGTTATGTTGTGCCTGAGGGTAAATTGTTGTGTTATGTTGTGCCTGAGGGCAAATTGTTGTGTTATGTTGTGCCTGAGGGCAAATTGTTGTGTTATGTTGTGTCTGAGGGCAAATTGTTGTGTTATGTTGTGTCTGAGGGCAAATTGTTGTGTTATGTTGTGTTCTAGTGCAAATTGTTGCGTTATGTTGTGTCTGAGGGGAAATTGTTGTGTTATGTGTTGTATGTTATGTCTAAGGGAAATTGTTGTGTTATGTGTTGTATGTTATGTTGTGTCTGAGGGAAATTGTTGTGTTATGTGTTGTATGTTATGTTGTGTCTGAGGGAAATTGTTGTGTCATGTTATTTCTGAGGGCAAATTGTTGTGTTATGTTGTCTCTGAGGGCAAATTGTTGTTTTATGTGTTGTATGTTATGCTATTTCTGAGGGCAAATCGTTGTGTTATGTTGTGTCTGAGGGCAAATCGTTGTGTTATATTGTGTCTGAGGGCAAATTGTTGTGTTATATTGTGTCTGAGGGTAAATTGTTGTGCTATGTTCTGTCTGAGGGCAAATCGTTGTGTTATATTGTGTCTGAGGGCAAATTGTTGTGTTGTGTTGTTTCTGAGGGCAAATTGTTGTGTTATATTGTGTCTGAGGGTAAATTGTTGTGTTATATTGTGTCTGAGGGCAAATTGTAGTGTTATGTTGTTTCTGAGGGCAAATTGTTGTGTTATGTTGTCTCTGAGGGCAAATTGTTGTTTTATGTGTTGTATGTTATGCTATTTCTGAGGGCAAATCGTTGTGTTATGTTGTGTCTGAGGGCAAATCGTTGTGTTATATTGTGTCTGAGGGCAAATTGTTGTGTTATATTGTGTCTGAGGGTAAATTGTTGTGCTATGTTGTGTCTGAGGGCAAATCGTTGTGTTATATTGTGTCTGAGGGCAAATTGTAGTGTTATGTTGTTTCTGAGGGCAAATCGTTGTGTTATGTTGTGTCTGAGGGCAAATTGTTGTGTTGTGTTGTTTTCTGAGGGCAAATTGTTGTGTTGTGTTGTTTCTGAGGGCAAATTGTTGTGTTATATTGTGTCTGAGGGTAAATTGTTGTGTTATATTGTGTCTGAGGGCAAATTGTAGTGTTATGTTGTTTCTGAGGGCAAATTGTTGTGTTATGTTGTGTCTGAGGGCAAATTGTAGTGCTATGTTGTGTTTTAGTGCAAATTGTTGTGTTATGTTGTGTCTGAGGGCAAATTGTTGTGTTATGTTGTGTCTGAGGGCAAATTGTAGTGCTATGTTGTGTTTTAGTGCAAATTGTTGTGTTATGTTGTGTCTGAGGGCAAATTGTTGTGTTATGTTGTGTTTTAGTGCAAATTGTTGTGTTATGTTATGTCTGAGGGCAAATTGTTGTGTTATATTGTGTTTTAGTGCAAATTGTTGTGTTATGTTGTGTCTGAGGCCAAATTGTTGTGTTATGTTGTGTCTGAGGGCAAATTGTTGTGTTATATTGTGTTCTAGCGCAAATTGTTGCGTTATGTTGTGTCTGAGGGCAAATTGTTGTGTTATATTGTGTTCTAGTGCAAATTGTTGTGTTATGTTGTGTCTGAGGGCAAATTGTTGTGTTATATTGTGTTCTAGTGCAAATTGTTGTGTTATGTTGTGTCTGATGGCAAATTGTTGTGTTATATTTAGTGCAAATTGTTGTGTTATGTTGTGTCTGAGGGCAAATTGTTGTGTTATATTGTGTTTTAGTGCAAATTGTAGTGCTATGTTGTGCCTGAGGGCAACTTGTAGTGTTATGTTGTGCCTGAGGACAAATTGTTGTGTTATGTTGTGTCTGAGGGCAAATTGTTGTGTTATATTGTGTTTTAGGGTAAATTGTTGTGTTATGTTGTGTCTGAGGGCAAATTGTTGTGTTATGTTGTGTCTGAGGGCAAATTGTTGTGTGTTAGGGCAAATTGTTGTGTTATGTTGTGTCTGGAGGGCAAATTGTTGTGTTATGTTGTGTCTGATGGCAAATTGTTGTGTTATGTTGTGTTTTAGGGCAAATTGTTGTGTTATGTTGTGTCTGAGGGCAAATTGTTGTGTTATATTGTGTTCTAGTGCAAATTGTTGTGTTATGTTGTGTCTGAGGGCAAATTGTTGTGTTATGTTGTGTTCTAGTGCAAATTGTTGTGTTATGTTGTGTCTGATGGCAAATTGTTGTGTTATATTTAGTGCAAATTGTTGTGTTATGTTGTGTCTGAGGGCAAATTGTTGTGTTATATTGTGTTTTAGTGCAAATTGTAGTGCTATGTTGTGCCTGAGGGCAACTTGTAGTGTTATGTTGTGCCTGAGGACAAATTGTTGTGTTATCTTGTGCCTGAGGGTAAATTGTTGTGTTATGTTGTGTCTGAGGGCAAATTGTTGTGTTATGTTATGTCTGAGGGCAAATTGTTGTGTTATATTGTGTTTTAGTGCAAATTGTTGTGTTATGTTGTGTTTTAGTGCAAATTGTTGTGTTATGTTGTGTCTGAGGGCAAATTGTTGTGTTATATTGTGTTCTAGTGCAAATTGTTGTGTTATGTTGTGTCTGAGGGCAAATTGTTGTGTTATGTTGTGTCTGAGGGCAAATTGTTGTGTTATGTTGTGTCTGAGGGCAAATTGTTGTGTTATGTTGTGTCTAAGGGCAAATTGTTGTTTTATGTTGTGTCTAAGGGCAAATTGTTGTGTTATGTTGTGTCTGAGGGCAAATTGTTGTGTTATGTTGTGTCTGAGGGCAAATTGTTGTGTTATATTGTGTTTTAGGGTAAATTGTTGTGTTATGTTGTGTCTGAGGGCAAATTGTTATGTTATGTTGTGTCTGAGGGCAAATTGTTGTGTGTTAGGGCAAATTGTTGTGTTATGTTGTGTCTGGAGGGCAAATTGTTGTGTTATGTTGTGTCTGATGGCAAATTGTTGTGTTATGTTGTGTTTTAGGGCAAATTGTTGTGTTATGTTGTGTCTGAGGGCAAATTGTTGTGTTATATTGTGTTCTAGTGCAAATTGTTGTGTTATGTTGTGTCTGAGGGCAAATTGTTGTGTTATGTTGTGTTCTAGTGCAAATTGTTGTGTTATGTTGTGTCTGATGGCAAATTGTTGTGTTATATTTAGTGCAAATTGTTGTGTTATGTTGTGTCTGAGGGCAAATTGTTGTGTTATATTGTGTTTTAGTGCAAATTGTAGTGCTATGTTGTGCCTGAGGGCAACTTGTAGTGTTATGTTGTGCCTGAGGGTAAATTGTTGTGTTATGTTGTGTCTGAGGGCAAATTGTTGTGTTATGTTATGTCTGAGGGCAAATTGTTGTGTTATATTGTGTTTTAGTGCAAATTGTTGTGTTATGTTGTGTTTTAGTGCAAATTGTTGTGTTATGTTGTGTCTGAGGGCAAATTGTTGTGTTATATTGTGTTCTAGTGCAAATTGTTGTGTTATGTTGTGTCTGAGGGCAAATTGTTGTGTTATATTGTGTTTTAGGGTAAATTGTTGTGTTATGTTGTGTCTGAGGGCAAATTGTTGTGTTATGTTGTGTCTGAGGGCAAATTGTTGTGTTATGTTGTGTCTAAGGGCAAATTGTTGTTTTATGTTGTGTCTAAGGGCAAATTGTTGTGTTATGTTGTGTCTGAGGGCAAATTGTTGTGTGTTAGGGCAAATTGTTGTGTTATGTTGTGTCTGGAGGGCAAATTGTTGTGTTATGTTGTGTCTGATGGCAAATTGTTGTGTTATGTTGTGTTTTAGGGCAAATTGTTGTGTTATGTTATTTCTGAGGGCAAATTGTTGTGTTATATTGTGTTTTAGGGCATACTGTTGTTATATTATGTTTGAGGGCAAATTGTTGCGTTACGTTATTTCTGAGGGCAAATTGTTGTGTTATGTTGTGTTTTAGGGCAAATTGTTGTGTTATGTTATTTCTGAGGGCAAATTGTTGTGTTATGTTATTTCTGAGGGCAAATTGTTGTGTTATATTGTGTTTTAGGGCATACTGTTGTTATATTATGTTTGAGGGCAAATTGTTGCGTTACGTTATTTCTGAGGGCAAATTGTTGCGTTATATTGTGTTTGAGGGCAATTTGTTGTGTCGTGTTGTTGTTTATGGAGGAAAATGTTTTTTGGTATATTGTGCCTGAGAGCACATTGTGTTCTTTGATAAACAAATATCGCTGAGCAACTTTTTTGGAATTTGAATACAACACCTAGAATCTCATTGAGACATTTAAGCAAACAGAGCACAGTGCAAGTCATTGGCTCTTTATTGTTATATTCAGGCTTTCATCATCTTAGCCCTGCTAACAGGACAAAGCAACGAGTGAACACCAAGAGCATCTTGATGAAAAACAGTTATAGAATGAAAGGTAGCCAGAAAAAAAGATACAAATAGTGACTTACTCTGTGCCGCTCTCCACCATCTGTGTGAGCAACGAGATGCCGTCGAGGTTAATGAACTCCTGAGCAAAGGTGATGTCTCGTGAAGAGTTGGCCAGATCCTTCAGAGCATCCAGCTTCATGTCCATACTGGAGGACTGGATGCGCTCGTGCAGCTGCTGGGCCATCTGGGCCTGTTACCATGGCCACAGAAAAGGCGTGTTAATGAGCGGGTGACAGATCATCGTGTAGGAAGTCATGCCTTTAGTAACACGATTCAAGAAAAGAAGACGAGAAAGCTGTGTCCTAAACAACGCACTATACAATCCACTTTCAATATACACTATGCGCACTGCCATTAGTGTATGAATTTTCAAAGTGTAGTATCGTTCCAACTGGAACACTTAACAATCTTTAACAACAGACACATTCACTGTTTAAAAGCTGATGGAAGTGACGTTTCAAAGCATGCAATGCGTTCCCGCTGCTTTAGCACCTTTGCACCTCAGTTTAACACATTCATATCAAACAGTGCACATATTCACACAGCGTGGGGTGACGGTAAAGCATTCAACTTACATTTATAAGGTGCTGTCTTCACTGAAGATTCTCCATTATTTACTATTTTTTTGTCAGATCCGCATAGCTGACAGGTAACACTCGGTTTTGGCGGTTGAAGGTGCATCTTTTTATTGCATTTTCAGTGTTAACATACTACTCGCACTAATTACACTACAAAATGACATAGAATAGTGCAGAAGTGTGCAGTCTGGGATGTACCTAATATCACTGGCTTGCTGAATCCCAAATGATTCCCTCATGACTGAGTATTAAGCTTGTTAGTGTATCACCTAATAGTTTTACAGATTTAAATGGATAATTCACACATAAATGAAGATTCTATCATGATTAACTCAGTCTAATGTTGTTCCAAGACTGTATGACTGAGCTTTCTTTTATGGAACGCAAAAGGTTTTATGGACACAATTCCATAAAAATAAAAGGTCAAATTTTTCAAAATTGTGTTCAGAAGAAAGTAATATTGGTTTTGAACAATGAAGGGGAGTAAATGATTGCAAAACTTTTATTTTTGGGTAAACTATCCTTTTAATAGTGCATCTTTTATCCTTTGGGGTCCATTTGGTTTCTGTTCAGTTTTATGTATAATTTCAGTGTAAATGAGCAATAATAAATTATTCTGTACATTCAGTTCTTAGAAATGGAAATTGACTTTCCTTCAGGTCTGTTTTATAGCCATTTTGATCTCACATCAATAAAAATGTTGTATATGCATGGATACATTTATTCTCCGAACCCAATATTTTGATTACACCAATGCAAGCCTTATAATAAAACATTAACCCAAAAATAAAAATTCTGTCATCATTTACTGGCACTCATGTTTTTCCAAGCTGGCATGACTTTTATTAGTGAAACATAAAGGCTGAATTTTCCATATAATGACAAAGTCAATGGAGACTAGGTCTGTCAAGCTCATAAATTCACAAAAAAACTCCCTAAAATTCATAAAATAGCCCATATGACTTAAGCTAAATTCCAAGTCTTCAGAAGTCATACGATAGTTTTTTTGTAAGGAACAGCCCAAAATTAATTCATTATTCACTTATAATGTTCACAACCATTTTTTTTTTTAAACTTGGTTTAGAGACACATAAGAACCAGTGCTGTCACTGATGTCAAACCTGGTGCATGACATCTTGAAGAATCAAGTTTGAAAATTACTTGAGAGCTACAGTGGAGATGAAGATTGTCAGTGAATAACAACTTAAATTTCACTGTACGCTTTCATTGCATGGAAAAGAACAGCGTGAACATTCTGCTAAACCTCTCCTTTTGTGTTCCATGGAAGAAAGTCATACGTGTTTTGAATGGCATTAAGGTGAGTAAACGATGACAGAATTTGCATTTGTCAAACATGGCTAGTGCAAGAATGTGTGGTGCAGAACATCACAGGAGCAGGAACAGGAATTGTTGTCATTATGCTAGAGGGGACCATTTCAAATGTCACAGACATCAGCTTTAAATATCATCATCCCCAAGCTGCAAATTCAGATGGGTCATCTGAAAGCCACTTTCTGAATGACATTACCATTCTAATATATATGGCACAACAACTTGCACAGAAACCACATTACTTGACAGGTCACGCAAATGTGTTTCTCAGCTTCTGACACTTTAGGAAGCTTTGGTAAAGTAACCTTTCACCCTTTACATTTGAAGGATTACAGGAGCCAGATGGAGTGGGAGGGGGTTCAGAGGATAAAGGCAGTTCCTTCCCACTGATAAAACCCTCAGAGATAGGGAGTTAAAAAATAAACTCAAATTTGCTACTCACAGCAGATGTAGTAAGCCGCAGGATGGAGCCGTTTTTTATGTTGTTGCGATTCTGGGTTAAAAAGAAGAGATGTTGTTACGGTTTGGGATGAGGTATCTTTTGAAATTAGCTTAGTAATGCTGGGTGTTTTTGAGATGTAGTGTTGTATTAAACCTTTTCGGTGACGTAGAAGTTGGTGGAATCAGCATTCTGTAAGGCATAGGTTTCAGGGTTCGGCAAGTTCCACCTAGAGGGGATTCGGAGAAACATCAGAGATTGCTATTTGACAAAGTCTGTTGCCATGTAACACATTTTTTTATAAATTATTCCAGCATAAAGAAGAAAATGAGAAAAGTCTGTAAAATTCATGTTACTTACCCCTCACAGACTTCTTTAATGATGGCTGAGAGAGGCTTTTTCTGCAAAACAAAACATTTGGCTTATTCTTCCAGACCAGGACTATCTTCATGTCCAACAATGATGTCACATCAGTTTCAGCAAATATTGACCATATGTTTGGTTGTGTCGATTGTCAAAATCAAGGGGATATTCAATAAACTAATATAAATGATTCAACAAAATATTAATTTCACAATTTTGCTTTTAAGCCCTCTAGTAAACTTGCCACTGTGGCACAGAGATGCAAAGAGTGAAATCGTGACAGTTAATACAGTTAGAGAGCAGTGAACCTCTTGGCCTGTGACAACTAGCAGCTGGTTCACAGCCACAGGCATATGGACAGGCTATTCTAAGTTTTGCTATTGGCATTAACCTGGTCTATCTCCATGAGTTTGGGAAAGGCCCCCGGCCACTCGATGGCCACCTTCAGGATGTCTGCTGGGGGCGGCATGACTGCGCTGATGGAGGATGTGGCCTCTCACTGCTGCCTGGCTCTCATCCAAGCCTATATAGGGAGACAGAGAGGGTCATTTTATGCATACCAATTATTCCAAAAACTGCATTTAACTGAGAAATATAGATGAAAGTCCATTAAATAAATAAGATTATTGCTTTCATATTCTGAATGCTTAATTATTATTGAGACACAGAATTGGAACAGCCTTCATTCATAAAGTTCTACAAATCCTTTTCATGTTTATTAAATATTTTTAATAATTTGATTATGTATTAAGTTACCAACAAGATCTCAGTACTCTCAGCTTTATTTAACACATATTGTAAATCTATTCTGCAGCTTTTTTTCATAGGTTTCCACAAAAATCAGCGCAGAAATGTAAAAATTTTAATTTAAATTAAAAAAAATCTGGAACTGGCCATATTAAAATATCCCATAATATTGTGGAATTATGTTTTTTTAGCAAATGCACACTAGTTATCTAAACATTATTCAAATTCAGCCTTATCGCTCAAGATCAACTAAGGATTATTTATAAGGCAGAGAGAGTATGGTTACACACAATTCATAAAAAAATACATAAAATAAAATACATTTAAAAAAAAGAAATACATTAAAAATATATATATATATATTTCAAAGGAAAGTGTGCCATTAAATATCTTTGAAATAAATGACTTCAAGTTCTATCAGGAAGACTCACTGACTAGAGTGAAATTTAAGATGATATTTATTTGATGAATATAAAACAGAAATGTAATGTCTCTCTTTGGCGTATGCCCCGTCTGGCGGTCCGACTAATTTGTACTCGGAACCGTCATAACCTGCCGGAGGTAGGAGTGGTGAGGAGCCTACCCCCGTGCAGAACGGGACTAAACTGGTGGTGGTGGGGTGGTGGAGGTTCCCATGTTAGCACACTGAAACAGCAATGTGATAGATTGTGAGCAGACTTATAAAGAAATGGCTTACATGTGATTGGCTAGGAATTACCCAGCTAATGGTGCGATGATGTACAGCTGCTAATCTTCCCGCTAGAACTATGCTGCACTGACATTTCTCTGTAAATATTTTATTTTCTATTATATTAATTTTCTTCAGCCATGTTTCTCTAACTGATCTATACATGTCTTCCTTCCCATCCACCTTCTTGTTATTTTTGTTGCTTATTTTGGTTAGAAAACATGTTTGACAGAGAGCACTTTTTATAACTAGATAATATGCTGATAATGTGTAAGGTCTGACACTGTGGAATTCTTACAGAGAACCAGAAGCCTTAAAAATTTAATTGAGGAACTCAAAGAAATTCAGCTTTTGACTTGACCAGAGTCACTTTGAGAGCTCCACAATGAGAAGAAAAAGCATCAGAGTATCAGTGAGACAAAAAAAAAAAAAAAGTGGAATGCAAACTACGCTTACACATGCATGGACATTGTATATTGGCTTCGCTATACGCAGCACATATTTATATTTCTTTAAACCATCTGATCTCAGTTCAGGAGACTCTTGAGTTCACGGAGTCATGTGACAAAACAACATGGCGCCAATCATAGCAGAGTTAGTCTTTGAGAGAAACACCAACAAAACTAAAACTGGTAAGAACATGATTAAGTATTTACATTGAATCCTGCTTGAGTCAAAAGATTAGAGTCTCTAGTTTCATCTGATAAGCCATTTTAAAATTTGAGCAATTTATCGGCAAACACTACAATACCAAACACAATGTACACAAATGAGTACATTAGCACAAGGTTTTCATTAGAAATCCAATATTTACTGTGCATTTTCACATTGAGAAAAAAAATTCTTTCAGAGGCTTTCTATGGAGTTAGGATGAAAATAAGTTGCAATTCTTACTGTTCTGAGACCAGTGCAGACAGACTGGAGGTTAAGTCATTCACTTAATAGGGAGCAAGAGAGCATCCTATAGCTTTCCTATGAAGCCAATTGCATTCAATCCAAAGCTCAGATCAAAAGTTCAATTTCAGACTGCAGATGATGTTTGGACCACACCAGACATGGAACAATGATAATCAATACTTATAAACTTATAAACTACGTATAAACTTATTTTAACATGGTTTGCCGTGATTGGACAATGCTGGCCATTACTTGTATCAGAATTAATTCTGCTTGGTAAAATGCTTCAGCACTGGCTATCGCTTGTTTGTTTGACAGTGCAATGAGAAAAATATTGAGATTTTGTAGCCAAAATAGAAAAAAAACAAAACATTTGTAACATAAAAGTCAAATTATTTTTAATGTTAGTTGTAATGTCTGTAACGTCTCAAAAACATAAATAACCAAGACACCTGGGAAATATCAAAAACAATTTGATTAAAAAAATTTTTAGAACTTGGTCCCATTGTCCACATATGTGGACATACATATTTAGGATAACTAATTGCTTTAAAATTTGTTTTTGGCATGTTTATTAGGTGCTACTATTTACAAATCAAAAAAGAAATGGATAATGCACACAGCAGTCATACTAGAGTCTCGGGAGGATAAAGCACATTCACAAATATACGGGTAACACATTTGTGCATTGTGCAAACTAATAGAAGCAAATTTTCAAATAAATATTTAAATATTTAATTAATAACTTTGTCTAAAATACCATTAAATGTAAGTACAATAAAACAGTTAATCCTCTGATAAAGGGAAATTGACATCCACTAAAGCCCTGTATAAATTATTCAGTACATCTGGCAGTTAGACTAGTGCTGATCATCATTGGTCCTTGTGGATAAACCCTGTTACATGTTTAATCCATTGTTCCATAATGCATGCGGATGATTCTTGGAGGGAAAACAAGAACACATGCAGCCAGTGAAACAAGCATTCATTCAAGCCATTCAAACAAGCTGCCATGTCACTCGTCTGCCATGACTCATCCCATAATACTCTCCACAGACACTACCCAGGCTCTGTTGCTATGGCAGCTGTTCCATTCAAAGTTTACAGGGCGGTTGTCTTGGAAATGTTTGTTTCATTACTTGTAGGAAGTTTCCATATTAAAAACGTCATGTCTTATGACAAATGTCAATTCATTTCAAACAGCTTCTTTTCAAATAGAATATCTACACTCTTTCAAACATTTAAATTTGTTATTAATTATTGTATTATTAAAATATTTTTTAAAGGTTTTAGAGGTACTGCTAAGGCAACAGAGTCTTCTAGAGACTTGGGAATGGGCTCTTTTGACCAGTAAGCACCCTATCAACTACCCAGAGAACCTTTCAAACTGAATAACAACATGCTAAAAACCACTCATAACACCTTAAAAACCACCTACAACATCCTAACTTTGTGGAAGCAAGTTTTTCCACTGATGAGCCCCCCCTTACACCCAACATATAAAAATCAAGAGAGATCAGAGATTATATAAACTATAAAAATACACTGAGAAAAATAAACTAATTTTGATGAGTCAGAAATAGGCAACCTTTGTCCACAGGAGCACAAGGTACCCTTTTTTCCCCACTGACAGATGAGTCTCTGTCCCACATGTGCGTATTTTACACAGAGTGCATACTAAAGAGGGCTTAGAATAGCGTTAGTGTCCCATGTGGATATAACCTTCTTTACTGATGTATAAAGAGCCCTTAATGGCAAACATAGAATGCATGCAACAAAATTCAAGAAGTCAGAGTTTCGTGTGTGTGTGTGTGTGTGTGTGTGTGTGTGTGTGTGTGTGTGTGTGTGTGTGCGCGCGTGCACTTAGCTATTAGTTAGGAAACAAAATTGTCCCCAAAATTATGCTAAATCTGATAACCCCCTCCCTTTGGAGACATTCAACAAACTTCATTATTTGGAAAACCAATTAATTAATAAAGTTTTTTTTTTTTTTTAGGGTTAGGTGTTAATGCTAAATTCTCTCATGAATCACCTAATGACTATAATTATGAAAGTTGTCTGGCTTGATGAGAATTATATATATATACCAATTTTGATGGCTGTAGGTGAAAATGGGGGTGCTACATTGGCTCTTACACATTTTAAAGCCCCCCACCAAATCTGTCAAAAATGCCATACTTCCTGCTGCCAGTTGGTGGCACTAAGAACGTGACGCATAATAGCCGCATCCATGTGATTGGCCCCATTACCAATCATACATCTGAATTTTCATCAAAACCATACAATGCGCACACAGCAGATATAAGAAACTTCCTGTTTCCATTTTTAGCCATAAATGCCATGGCGACACCATTCGAAATATAAAAAAATCTGTTCGCAATTTAGAATCTAATATGTCTTGGCATGATGTTGCACAAAATTTGGTGCCAGTCACATGAATCCCCTAGAAGGAGTATTTAAAAGTTCAGAGCCTGCGATTTTCAGAAAATCCAAAATGCCCGACTTCCTAATGGCCAGAGCTAATGACAGCGTATGAAAGTTGTTAGGTTTTATGAGAACTATACATGTACCAATTTTGTTGACGGTAGATGAAAATGAGGGTGCTAAAGAGCCCCCCTAACATTTCCAAGGGGGCACAACTTTGTCATTCATCCATGCGTGTTTACGTCATATCCGTAAGCTGAGAATCAAGGTCTGGCTGTATGTTGAGAAGCGGGAAGTGAGTGCAACAGCGACAGCTATTCATTCAGTCCAGTCGTGGTTTCAGGAGTCAGGACAGCAGCAGAGAATTATCACTCTCCTAATTGGTTTAACTGTTTTTTTACTGTTTGGCTATGCTTTAATTAATTAAACATTACTCATGTGTACTGATCGCAAAGTTTCTTTTTTTTTTTTTTCGGTGAAGTTACTATTATATATTTTATAACATTGCTGCAGTTTCGAGTTTCCCAAATTGCGTGTGCCGCTGTTTTCTCAGGCTATTTTTTTTTTCTTCTTTTTTTTTGGCCTGAGGAAGACCTAATGGTCTAAACTTTGCAAGCAATTAAGCCAATAAAGTATTTTTAAAGTAAGTCCATGTACAGACACTAGCCATTTTATCCTTTAAGCATATAGCCCCTTAACAGATCTAAAAGTCATTATACTGCAGGTACAAGAGACGTCGCTGGACATAGTTTTCATCTCATACGTGACAATTACTTGCTTCTGATGCACAAAACAGCTTCCTGTCATGTTTTCACACTCTACTGATCAGTTAGGTTTAGATAAGGGGTTTGGGTAAGGTTATAATATTAATAAGCATGTCCTTGACACCTTTCATGCACAAAACTCACACTTCTGCATTACACATCCAGGCATTTGCATGTGATGAATCGTAAGAATTCAAGGAAATTGAACGTAATCATATGAAATAGCTAACTCGTAAAATAACCTCTAGAGACATGTGGATCTATCCACATAGATCAACATGTTTTCTGTTGTTTTTTAAATAACAGTAGCAACAGTGATTTTTTTTTTGTCCAAATTGTGTATCCCTGTAATAAAAATTTATCTCAATCTACTTTGATTTATAATTAATAATGATAATGATAATAATAATGATGAATAATCGTGATTAAAATTGTGAGCAAAGTAATTGTGATAATCATGTTCAACAATATCGTGCAGCCCTAGTGTGTGTGTGTGTGTGTGTGTGTGTGTGTGTGTATAAGCAAATCATCTGCCATGAGGAGTGATTCAGTTTGTATCACTGAAAGCACTCAACACAGAGTTAACAAATTATATACACAGTCACTGAAATGTGGAGTTTAGCTGTCGAACAGACCTGAAAATGTTGTCACCAATATGTCGAGCATTCACATCCATTTTCTGTTTGAAGCAACGGGTTCTGTTAGATTTGAGGCCTGCTTTCCTGATAAATGCAGGAGACACATCTTGCTATTACGGATTTGATTTCCCTAGAAACAGACTTGGCTTCTATACAGCAGACAGTCAAAGCTCTTAAGCTACCATGGGAATCTGTCTTGGGAAAGGTGTGTGTGCTGTCTGTAAAGTTTTTCTGAGTCTGAACTGTCATTGTGCACTGGTTCACCTAGTTATCATTCATCTGTAATCTCATGTACGGATTGTACAGAGTGAGCAGACTAGAAGTTCTTATTCATTTTTTAGAGTACAGAAAGAGACCCATTCTGCTAAAGAACGTTTTTGTAATCCAAAGAAGAAAGTCATGGTTTGAGCGTAATTACAGAATTGTAACTTATGGGAAAACGGTTACTTGAAGTTCACACCCTTGAATGTGGTAATGACCATGAATGATTGTCTTTCTATTTCTCCATTTCCTTTTTTAAATATTTGTGCATTCTACCTCTTTTTATTTGGTCTGACTGGCTTGGCTGTACTACAAGAGGATAATATATATACAGGCACAAATCTATTACATCATGCAAGTACAAGTGGTTTCATTCCACATGAATATTGACAAAACTGTGAAAAATAAAATGTGGGATATGTGGATATAATCACAAAACCATTAGGACACTATCATGTAAGGTGCCTTCACAAAAACCATGGCTCTTAAAGATAGAGTGGAAAGAAGTTTTGGTTAAAGTACTTACAAACATATTATCTATCACAAGTTGCATGCAAATATACTAAACAATTCTGATTTAAACAATTCAGATATAAACTTTTGTAATGTATTTCGGGAAATGTAATGCAAATTTTAAAATCAAAGGGAGTAAATTTTTACTGTCGCCAATGGCGACCTTGACAGAAATTACACTCGCAAATAAATTTATTTGGTCATAAATGCGACCATTATTAGTCGCAGTTTGGAGCCCTGCACAAGGATGATGATTTATCGACTTTATAGACATTACATTTTTATCGTCTGTTAATGCTGAACTTCTGTAAAGCTGCTTTGAAACGATGTGTGTTGTGAAAGGCGCTATACAAATAAAATTGACTTGACTTGACTTGATTTGACTTGAAAAAAACATTTTGTTTGGCATGGATATTTTAACTAAGCCTACAATAACGTTAGGTTCTGTACAAAGAGAGTGAGAATGATAACAGACTGACAGACAGAAGGGATTTGGTTTCTTCAGGGGGCTTCATAGTCTAATCAGTCAGACAGGCAGTGGAAGAGATGCTTCTCTCTGATGGGGAGCAGGGACACATGGCATTGCTTGCTCTTCCATTCAAATCCCTCCAGCACTACATAACTTGCTGAATTAATCACTCACTCCACCACCACCATCCTCTGAACATTTAACCTTAACTGTTAGGAAACGTGAAGTTGGGAAACACTTACATTATAACGTTTTTTTTTTTTAGATGGTATAAGTTACATTAATAAAATTTTTAAGGTAATGCCATTTTATAAATTTTTTTGGTCACGCAAGCTACTCTGGTAATGCCATGTTTTTGGACATGTACCATGATACCATGTATTTTTTAGACAAGCACTATGTTAATGTCATGCTTTAGGATATGTTTTTAAGATATGTATTATGGTAATGCCATGTTTTTGACTTTTACCATAATAATACCATGTTTTATGACAGGCAGTATGGAAATGTCATGTTTTGTGTATGTACCATGGTAATACAATGTTTTTAGACACTATGGAAATTGTTGTTTTTTGGAAATGTACTGTATGGTAATACCACATTTTTGGACAAGTAACATGGTAATCAATAAATGTTTTGGTCATGAAGGCTACTCTGGTAATGCTGTGTTTTTACTTTATCATGGTAATACCATGTTTTTTTTAGACATGTATTATGGTAATGCCATGCTTTTTGACATGTTTAACATGATTTTTAGACATGCACTGTAGTAATATCATGTTTTTGGACATGTACTGTGAGTATACCATGCTTTTAAGAAGCGTTCTACGGCTATACCATATTTTTAAATCAAAAATTAAATAAAAATCTAATGTGATGCAAAATATTTAATTTCAAAATAGAATTTTTATATGAACAGTTAACAGGTGGGCGATATGGCCAAAATCTTATCACGATAGGAGTAATTTTATATCACGAGATATAGATATATATATATATATATATATCACAGCATAGTTGTTTTCTGGAAAATCAATACAAATTGGCTTCTTCTTTATTTGGAACAAGACAAACAATGTCAAAGTAAATAAACAAAAAACAACTTGTTTTCAAAAATCAACCTTTCCAAAATGCTAAATATAACAGTATGCCTCATTTAAGTTTAAAATTTTGCTGACCAATATTATTATTATTATTATTATTATTATTATAACTTTGCTCAAGAAACTTCAGATCGTGACAAAGCAATGAAACAAAGAAAATATTAAATAAATTTAACTTCTTACAAAATAAATAAATAACCAAATAGAGTTCATCTCGAAATATTCTTTTGCATTCTTCATTTTGAGGTGGTAAGACAGATTGCTTTTTTACGAGTGATTATCTTCATGCAAAACCGTTTGCAGATTACATTTTTCATCTCTGTACACCATGACACACTTGTTTTAACAAGCTCCTCTTCAATTTATTGACCAGTGTGGGAGTTGTCCCATTCTGTGGAGATTTATTTCTCCATTTGGGGTTTTCCTGGGTCAAAAATGCTTTAGTAGCTTGAGTGATCCCGATCTGAGCTCTCCTGCCACTTGAAACATTTGCGTGTCAGATGAGAAGAATATTTAACGCTTTTAAAATGCCAAACACGCGATGAAGGTAAATAAATTAACTTGGGCAGCCACAGAAAACTGTGCAATGCTGGAAAAACCCTGTCCATGGTTCTTCAATTCTCTCAGTCTCACGTGAAGCCCTGCACACTGACAGATAAGCCCACGCTGCGCATATGTATATTTACATATCGCGATATAGCAAAATCTCTATCGGTTGACACTTTATATCATCACCACAATCGACCAGCCCTACGAACAGTCATGTACTTGGCAATGAAATCGCTTGGTTATAAAAAAATTAATTATTTAATTTTATCTGCATAATATTCCATCCAAACATAAAAAGAAAGAAAATAAAGAAGAGGCTTAATTATTCAACGATTGATTCTGAAGCCTCTCCATCACACATTTCTTTACAATACATATAAAAAGACACATTTCTTTACAGTCCAATACATTTTTTGGACTAGGTCAATAATTGTGCTGTTTAATAATTCCTGAGGTAATTTACTCACACCACATCCAATGGTTTCTCATGTCGTGTTTGACAGTGAGACAACAGGCAAAGGGAAGATAGGCAAGAAAGCACAGCAACATTAATTATAGTTAGTAAGAGAAGCCCAAGTATAGGCTGGGCATGGCGAAGTGTCATTTCTCTCTAAATGTAAAGCGATTGAATGTCCAATCTCAAACATACGGCGACTTTTTGCATAACCATGACAGAAACTATACTTGGAAATGAACTAATGTTTATATTAGTGGTCACCCTAACCCTCTCTGCAACATTAAATGTCAGTTAACTTAAAGCCTTTCTTCAAGATTTTCAGTGATAAAGTGATAAGTTAAGCCTATCAATCTCTCTTTATCTGTCTGTTCTGCGCCACAGGCCAGAACGCATTCCCCCTCTGATCATTTTTATATGATCATTAGTATTGTCAGTTAGCAGAGGGTGAGCGGTAACTATGTAGGTACCTCTTAATAAAATAAAATTGTACATTTGAACCCATTTAAAATGCTAAGAAAATTTTAAGTTAAATAAAATACATTCTTTCATTATTGTTTAAAATTGCTCTTTTGGTTATTTGTAAGGCAGGGGCAGACTGGGAAGAGACTTCTGCCGGGAAAAGTCCAGGTTCTCCCAATGGCCAGTCCACCCCTGTAGTAAGGTATTATAGGGGATATAAAAAGTATGCTTTTGCACTTTTGAAGCACTCCGGTTATCATCCTTCAGTGCTGTTGCATAATAAGAACATTTTTAAAGAATCTTAAACGGTTTAATTTTTTTTCCCCTGATGGTAATCTAAGTGTCAAAAACATTGGAGTACCATGAAACACATATATGGCATATCACCATGGTGTATATGGCAATTATACAGCGCCTCAGTCCAAGAAGTGTCCAGTTCTTGAGACTATCTTGGCCTTACCTGGAGGGCGGCTGTGGCTCAGGTGGTAGAGTGGATCGGCCACTATTCGCAGGGTTGGCGGTTCGATTCCCGGCCCACAGGACTCCACATGCCGAAATGCCCTTGGGCCAGACACTGAACCCCAAGTTGCTCCCAATGACAGCCTAGCGCCTTGCATGGCAGCTCTGCTGTCAATGGTGTATGAGTGTGAGTGTTTTTTTTTAACCTTAGCGTTTACCAAAGCGCCTTACTCTGTGTCCCATTCACCCATTCTGAATGGGACACAGAGTATGGGTGAATGGGACACAGAGTATGGGTGAATGGGACACAGAGTAAAGCACTTTGGTAAACGCTAAGGTTAAAAAAGGTGCTATATATAAGTGCTGACCATTTACCATTTTACCATTTACATTGACTTTACATAGTCAAAACTAGTACAGTTAGTACAAGGAAAAGTATTTTTCTTTCATTCATTCACAGATCACATATTAGAGAGCCTTAGAAAGGAATTTGTAAAATGAAAGAATTTGTAAGTGTTTTTGGCCACTTGTTTTTTCCACCAACCTTACAAATAGCACTGTGGCAGTGCCATGGTACAATGATGGTAATAGATTGTCAATAGACCAATACTTTGGCAAGGTCACTGCCTACATCACAGACAAAAATAGTGGCACTGTTCACTGGTGTGAACAATAAACCAAAACTACTTTATAGTTACCAGACCAAACAGTCCTCAAATAGTTACCCTTTACCTTTACATTGTCTGGTTAAGGTACATGAAACGTCAAGCTGTGTCGTACTTTTTTTAATTAATGACTATAACTAGCTGTTTTGTTAGCAATAGCATACCAAACCTAGCTAGCTTTGTACCTGAAGGCTAATTTTATTCTATATTATCTTTTAGCGATGTTTAAACAAGCTAGCTAGCACTAGCTGTCTAATTTTTCAAATCTAACATAACAGTTTTACAGCTTTCAGCCACCAATTAATGCACAAGCGCTGCAATGTTTGTAAACAATGGGATTGGTCAATATAGATCCAATAGATTGTCTCTATTTTAATACTGGATATGCTTTGGCAATATGTTAAATGCAATCATGCCGATAAAGCTTTGTTGACTCCGACTGGTTATATCATGATACTATTAAACATACCATCATACTGACCGATTACCATATTCCTGTAGCACAATATTTAAATTGTACCTCAAAGTCCTTCAAAGAATAACAAGGTACTATCATGGCATATGTCCAAAAAACAAGGCATCAAAGTACCATGTCTAAAAACTAGGGTATTATATTGTAATAAAGACCCCCCCTCCCCCCCCCAAAAAAAATACAAATAAATCATCTCCAAAAAACAGGGAAGTAGCATAGTTTTTGGTGCTTTTTGTTAATGTAATCTCTTTTTGGCAAATATTGAGAGATAATCAAGCCAAAAGTATTTTCTGGAAGTATGCACTGAAATGAACCACCCATTTCTTCTCTTTACTTCTAAAAGTTATGCATTTAAAAAAGGGAAATGGAAAGAGATGTATATTTTTGAAATCTTTTGAGTATGTCTCTAGCTTCCTCGTGTCACAAAATAACAGACAGTCTAGTTTATCAAGTGATTCCGTTTCTCTTGTTTTTATCAGTGCAAGCCGCAGCAGGCATCTTTGTCTCAAAAACAAGCCCTCTTTTTCTCATGCAGTAACCAGGATATCCTGTCAAATTACTCTGTCAAAGACTCAACAACTCACAGCTAAGCAGCAATTTACACATCACCAGCTCCTCACATTTGCATCCCACTGCACATACAGGCAAACTGAACCCAGTAACAATTATCCTACATCACCCCATAACTATAAAATTGTTTCGATTTCCAGCGATCACACAAACATTCAACCACACAAATGCATGAATGCATGCAAGTACCAATTAGTATACCGTAGATATACAAAGCAGTACAATATCGAGAGTGTTACTCATTTAAAAATGTTTTAGAAGAATATAAAATTAATTGTGTCCTATCCACGCAAGCTTAAAATGGGACAATCTGAATTGTGCCTTGATAACTCAATGGAGACGCAACAGTGAAACGAACAGACCACGTGATGAGATCTACCAAATTCAGCCTGGTTCACAGGTTTACTTTTAGTAAGATATTAAGGGCAACATAGGTGATTCAAGTGCCCAAAGCCACACCCTGGAGCCCTACAGGGCCCAGGGTCATTTACAAGCATGAAGAAACTCACCCGGAAACCTCCTGGTCAAACAAGTTGTGTTTCCTCCACTGTAAGCAGATTACTCTTCAACAGTACAGTATGCCGCTTATCCACACATACACATCAACAAAAGACTCCAAAATCAAGATTAAAGCAATATTTCTCAAGCTACTTCATAGAACCTGGTCTCAGACAGAAAAGATAAAGAAAGAGAGGTGAAGGAGGAGGAGGAGGAAGTAGGCGTTCATCAAGAGAAGAGGAAACTGCACTGCCAGAGTTAAGTGAAAAGGCGGTAAATTTCAAAGACACAACTGAAGATGTAGGAAGGAAACAGGCTCATGGGCTTCTTGCTCAGCATATCAGAGTGTGTTACACAATAACAGAAAATATGGAGACTGATTATTCAATATGACGTGACTGTTCGATGCTGATTTTATTTTTAAGTCTATTTTGGAGGGAAAAAAAATGAAAATGATTAGCTGATATGTTGTCAAGCCACAAAATGTATATATTTGTCTTGATATAAGGCAACACAATCAAATCAGACTGAAAACAGCTGCTATCCAAAAACAAACTTCAAAACTGGTAGTGTGACCGCAGTACATCTACATGCTAACTTCCATTTAATCTGCTCAGGTGGGTGCTGAGCCTTAGTTTTACTCTTAGAAGGATAATATCTCATGAAGTAATGTCCAGATAATTTTTCAACCCAAAATCAAAATAAATCAAAATACTAAAATTATATTGTGTGCTGTTGTGATGAAGCCAAGGACCATTTTACCCCAATTCTCATTACTGTAATGTAAAAAAAATACAACTCTGTAATACATAATGTTTTTTTCTGGGTACAAAGATGTTTTAATTTATTATTAAAAGCAGCATACATTATTACCTAAATGTAATAATAATAATTAAAAATCAGTAAAGCAAATATTAGCATTCTTTATAAATACTTAATTTAAATCAAATATTTTAATACAAAAAATAGATTACATTTCATAATCTTAATTATTAAATGATATTAAGAAATATTATAAAAAGTATGCTTTTTTGCAATATAATATTTAATTGTAATGAAAATAATGGCGCAACACAAAAATGTTGGCAAGCCTAATTTCTACAGCTGGGTTTTAGCACTGGGTGGCAAACTCAAGAGCTTTTAACATCTTGCTGCCCATTAAAAAAGGTTTAGGGGGATGATGGGTAAATTGACTAATGTCAGTGAATGAGAGAGAGCATATGTCTGTTCCACCCATTGTGGGCTTCTAAACACCAGTCGCCCATGCTCTCACAGCTGTTGAGGTGGCTCTGGGTTCTTCAAGCTATGAATAGAGATCAGTGGAGAGCTGGTCAATGAAAAATGTTGGGTCTGGCCTGGATTCATGCATGGCTGGGGGTATCAAGCCAGCACTGTTCAGACTGACCGTAAAAATTGTCAAGGTCTTAGAGACAAGTTAGAGAAATAGACATAAGAGTAAGCGACAGAGAGAAGAAAATTGAGAGCATCTAAAATTAAACTGAGACCTTCTTTTAAGGCCTTTACTGTGATAAATAAATGGCAGTTCCACATTCAACAAAATATTGTAGGCTTTATATCATGTTAAGTACTAAAGGAATAGTTCATCCAAAACCATTTTGACATAATTTACCTTTGCCTCTACATCCTGAACAAGCAGCTAATATATACAGTGATTCACTGCATTTTCACATCACTTTCTGGATGCAAAATACAGCTTAGGCAACACATCTCTCACTCCCAGTCCAAGTTCCTATTTTTATCCTGCTGTTGAAAGAAAACAAGAGCACGCAATTTTATCATTTGCATGCAATCTAGTAACAGCCGTACCCTGTTTGATTGATAGGCGGCATATGTGTGTGCTGAAAATGCCCATGCTAATGCGTGTCTGATTGGTCAAATACATTTCACAATGCCCGTCTTGGTGAGGTATTCATGTAAACACAGTGAGTTGTGTCTAAAGTGAATGTAAACAGTGGAGGGGAAAAAAAGCAGATTTGTATTCAAATATATATAAATATATAAACTCCATCTTGTTTATGCTTTGTGGGTGTGACTTTTTTGCCATGTCATCACCATTCATATCTATACAACCAATGTGTTTATAATTAAATTACTACTAGAGCACAACATTCACATCATTCATTTTACAAGAGCAAAAAGTTCTTCATAGATCTAGTCTCTTAATGTTGCTCTCAAAGTGCACCAGATTGATGCATATAACTTTGATTGTAAAAAAAAATTATTTTGTCAGAAGTTTATAGAATAAAACAAAAAAAAAAAAGTCAATTTTACTCGAACACATACCTATAAATAATAAATCTAGAGAAACTGCTAATTTTGCAGTGGTCTCTTGTTTTCCCCCCACTACTTAGTAGGTCCTCATGGTGGCACGGTTACTCACCTCAAACCGGGTGGTGGAGGACAAGTCTCAGTTGCCTCTGCTTCTGAGACAGTTGCGTATTTTATCACGTGACTCGTTGTGCATGACACCGTGGAGACTCACAGCATGTGGAGCCTCATGCTACTCTCCACGATCCACACACAACTTACCACGCACCCAATTGAGAGTGAGAACCCCTAATCGCGACCACGAGGAGGTTACCCCATGTGACTGTAACCTCCCTAGCAACCGGGCCAATTTGGTTGCTTAGGAGACCTGGCTGGAGTCACTCAGCAAGATTCAAACTCACGACTCCAGGGGTGGTAGTCAGCATCATTATTCGCTGAGCTACCCGGGCCTCTGCAGTGGTCTCTTAATTTTTTCTAGAGCTGCTTGTTGTTTTTGTTTTTACATAATTGCATTTTCTATTTATGAGTTGCTACTGTAACAAAGAAATGTCCACTTTGGGGATTAATAAAGTATTTAAATCAATCAATTTAATCAAGACATTTGTAGGCTGATTTCCCCGAAAAGTGTAAACGGAGTTGATCTGTGACGCCATTAAAAAATCATAATTTTTGTTTGAGTGACCCAACCAGCCCTACACACAAACATGTGTTAAAACAGTCTCTAGTGATTTTTTATTTTAAAAAGAAACTGGACAACAAAGTGTACACTATTCATAGAATGTGGCAGAAACTTTCCTCCCAAACCCACCTGCAATGTAAAAATACATATAATTGCCACAAACCCTCTTTTTGTGTCTGCTTATGTGCGATTTCACAAAACGGGATGCAGGTAGAAAGAACATAATTTTGTGGAATAAGGTTTCCCCAAAATTTGCCTTGAGCCACGACATTAACCACTCCTGGTAAGTCGCTTTGTGCACATGTGCCAATGCACACAAATACTAAAAATCTGCATGTTGACCAGCCCTCAACCCCCCCTAAACCACATCCCACAGACTGATCTGGAGCATTTAAGAGCTCTTAAATCAACCCTCTCCCAATTTCTCTGGTTTCTCTGGTGAATATAAAATGAATTATTAATGATGAGATGGGATGAGAGAAATTCAAGATATTTCCCAAACATCCCCACAAGATCCTGGCCAGTCCTGTGGCTCTTGGATCTGAGAGATGAGTGACAGACATACAGTGAAGTCAGAAGTTTATATAAACTTAGGTTGAAGTCATTAAAACTAATTTTTTAACCACTCCACAAATTTCATATTAGCAAACTATAGTTTTGTCAAGTCGTTTAGGACATCTACTTTGTGCATGATACAAGCAATTTTTCCCAACAATTGTTTAGAGACAGATTGTTTCAATTTTAATTTAATTTAAATTATGTCAAGCCTTTAGGCAACTAGCTTCTGATAGGCTAATTGGAGTCAACTGGAGGTATGGATGCATTTTAAGGCCTACTTTCAAACTCTATTTGCTTGACATCATGGGAAAATCAAAATAAATCAGCCCTCCACAAGTCCTTGGGAGAAATTTCCAAATGCCTGAAGGTAACCACATTCATCTGTACAAACAATAGTACGCGAGTATAAACACCATGGGAACACACAGCCATTGTACCGCTCAGGAAGAAGACGCATTCTGTCTCCTAGAGATGAATGTAGTTTGGTGCAAAAAGTGGAAATCAATCCCAGAACAATAGCAAAAGGACCTTGTGAAGATGCAGGAGGAAACATGTAGACAAGTATCTATATCCACAGTAAAATGAGTCTTATATCAACATAAACTGAAAGGCTGCTCGGCAAGGAAGAACCACTGCTCCAAAACCACCATAAAAAGTCAGACTACAGTTTGCAAGTGCAATTGGGACAAAGATCTTATCTTTTGGAGAAATGTCCTCTGGTCTGATGAAACAAAAATGTAACTGCTTGGCATAATGACCATTGGTATAATTGGAGGAAAAAGGGTGAGGTTTGCAAACCGAAGAACAACATCCCAACCGTGAAGTATAGGGCATCATGTTGTGGGGGTGCTTTGCTGCAGGAGGGACTGGTGCACTTCAAAATATAGATGGCATCATGAAGGAAAATTTTGTGAATATATTGAAGCAACATCTCACGACATCAGACAGGAAGTTAGAGATCGGTCATAGACAATGACCCCAAGCATGCCTCCAAAGTTGTGGCAAAATGGCTAAGAACAAGATACTGGATTGGTCATCACAAAGTCTTGAAACAATCTGATTTGTGGGCAGACCAGAAAAAGTGTGCGCAAGCAAGGAGGCTTACAAACCTGGCTCAGTTACACTAGTTCTGTTTGGATGAATGGCCAAAATGATTGCAACTTATTGTGAGAAGCTTGTGGAAGGCTAAATATTTGACCAAAGTTAATTTAAAGGCAATGCTACCAAATACAAACAAAGTGTATGTAAACTTCTGACCCACTTGGAATGTGATGAAAGAAATAAAAGCTGGAATAAATCCTTCTCTCTACTATTATTTTGACATTTCACATTCTTAAAATAATGTAGTGATACTAACTAACCTAAGAGAGGAAATGCTTCTATGATTAAATGTCAGGAATGTATTTGGCTAAGGTGTATTTAAATTTCTGACTTCAACGGTAGCTGAGAGATTGAGAGAGGTTATACAGGAGAAATGACTGTGGACAAGCTCTGTATCAGGAACTCCAAATTAGCTACAATTTAGTGAAATTCAATGTGCAAATTGCACAGATAACAAACACAGCTTCCTCAACTATCATATTTAACAGAGGCTATGAGGTTGCATTTTTTATTGAAGACATCTTAACTATCCTGTAGCTTTAATGCAAATACTCTTGGCCTCTCAGCAGAGTATTTTAAAATTATAAGTCTTTGGTAACACTTTACATTAAGGTTTTATTCGTTAACAATAGTTAACTACATTACTTAATGTGAAGTAACAATGAACAACAATCCTTTCACAGCATTTATTAAGCATGGTTAATGTTTTACTGTATATACACTACACATTTTTTAAATGAAAAGTGTACTATATACTGTATGTTAACATTATTTAACGCTTAATGAACTGACATGAACATTCAAATTTTCAAAAATTAACATTAGCAAAGATGAATAAATGCTGTAAAAATGTATTGTTCGTCATTAGATCATGACACCGGACGCATTTACTAATGTTAACAAATACAAACTTATTGTGCCTAAAACACATGGTATGACAGATTATATATTGTATAACATTGCTAAAGGATAATTACAGGTCAAGTGAAACAACAAATAAAACAGTACACTGAAACTATAACTTCATATATATATATATATATATATATATATATATATATATATATATATATATATATATAAAGTGTACGCTCAATTTCTGTGCTTTCCAATTCACTGCGAGTTGGCCTTCTGTTTAAAGTAGTCTGGCGTAATAGCATTGGAAGACAACAAGGGGGTGATATAACATTTACTGAAGCCGGTCGCGGGTAAGACAAGGCACAAAACTGTCACACAGCATACAGCAGGTGGCAGTCAAAACTAAGTTGTGGATCTAGTCACAATATACACAAACATTACAAAGGTTTTTGTACATCTTCAAGAATGAAAAGTGACATTTCTGAGTTTGCAGGTTAGTGTATGAAACTGGTGTAACTGTGCAAATTGGACGATTCAAAATGGTGACATTTATTATGCAATAAATTATGCAAAAGCTACATTATGCAATGTAGCTTTGAATAGGTTTCATTCAAGCTGTCAAACCGCAAAAAGACGTACTTGTAACTGAAAATACATGGTGTAGGCTATATGAAATAAATATAAACACAATATACCAACCAGTGATGGCTCGAGTAAATAATCTAAATTTAATGGTAAATAATACAAATTTCATGGCAGTGATATGCGTATCTTCACAGAGGTGCTGGCCTTAGGGGAAGAATTGCAAAGAAAAAGCCACTTATGAAACAGAAAAACAAAAAGAAAAGGTTAGAGTGGGCAAAGAAACACAGATATTAGACAACAGATAATTGGAAAAGAGTGTTATGGATCTTAACCCATCAAGCTTTTGTGGGATCTGCTAGACTGTAAGGTGCACGAGAAGTGCCTGACAAGACAGCCACATCTATGGCAAGCTACAGGAAGTGTGGGGTGAAATGTCACGAGTATCTGGACAAACTGACAGCTAGAATGACAAGGATATGCAAAGCTGTCATTGCTACATGTGGAGCCGTTTAAGAAGTAGTTTAAAGTTTAAGTCGTTTAAATTTTTTTCAAAATGTAATAGTCATTTTTCACATTATTAATGTCCTGACTATACATTGTGATCAGTTGAATGCCACTTTGGTGAATTAAAGTAAAAATGTATTTCCATAAGAGCAAAATCTGTACATTATTCCAAACAATTGGCAACCAATGTGTGTGTGTGTGTGTGTGAGATAATTATATATATATATATATATATATATATATATATATATATATATATATATATATATATATATATATATATATATAGATCCCAAGCCTAATATTAATTTATGCATGTATTCATTTTTTTAAAATGTCAACACATGTCCAGTCTCCTTCACTTTAGTAGTGAAAACAGACTATAACTAGATTATTTTGAAATATTTTTTAGGCCTTAATAATAACAATATTGACAGTGTTTAGACAGATAAATAGTAAATCATCTAAAAACAATTCAACTCTGACCAAGAAAAAATCATGCTGCGTCAACCATCCATGCTATCTTTTAAGCCATTTATAATTTATCATATAAGTAAAGAGCAAACAAAACAAAACAGACTTTCCACTAATCACTTAATGGGAATGAACTAATGGAACACAATAAATGAGTAAGCTTAATGAATGAGTTCTCTTCTTAGAAAGAGGAAGAGCCCATAGGCCAGGCCATGCTGAAAATGTGCAACCTCTGGCTGTTGTAGGCACCACACTATGCTAGGCTCAAACGGTTTGACACCAGCCCTGATGGATAGGCCTGTTTGGGAAACCATGGGAACCATTTTCCTTTGTGTAGTCTTTCGCATGAAGATGGCCCCAGCCTGATGGAATGAGATGGAAGAGTTGTGGATCTCTCTCCAGGGATGTACACAAAACTTTTATTTAGAAGCAGCAGATTCTGACTGTTACAACCGTTAAGCGGCTATGAATGTTAAACGCAGGCGCTACACTGCCCTCAGGAGCACCCATAGAGTGGGATAGAGTGGGCAGCATTATGCAGGACAAAAAACATAAACTGTGCTTTCAGAAATAGTGAGCGCTATAAAAAGTACAAAATTACACAAATACAAGGGTTATGAAACATGCTCTTCATTGAAAAACAAGCATTAGGTAACCAGAATAAGGGAGGACTCGCTTAACAAATGTGTCTCATTTTTCACAACAAAGTGTGTTTAGTACATTTAAAGTAGAACTCTTAGAGTTTAATATTCAGCTTAGTGGTTTGTTCAAATTCCTAAACCTAGGTAAGAACAATAATAATGGTGATGTATGCCTTAGCAAGCACCTCTTATAAAGTAATAATAACAAGATTTAGCAGTAATTAGAAATCACAGTGGAAGCAGAGCATCTCTCTTCACAGTACATCTGCATCGCATTTGCAATAAGCACCAAGAGTATACAATTTCTGAGATTAAAGCTTGCTTTTTTTTTCTCTCTCTCCCTTTTTCTCCACAATTTGGTATGCTGAATTCCCAATGCACTCTAGGTCCTCGTGGTCGCGTAGTGACTCTCAATCCGGGTGGGGGAGGATGAATCTCAGATGCCTCAGCATCTGAGAACGTCAATCCACGCATCTTATCAAGTGGCTTGTTGAGCGCATTACTGCAGGAGACCAAGCGCGTGTGGAGGCTTCACGCTATTCTCCGCGACATCCATGCACAACTCACCACGTGCCCCACTGATAGCAAGAACCACATTATAGCGACCACGAGGAGGTTAACCCAACGTGACTCTACCCACCCTAGCAACCAGGCCAACTGGTTGCTTAGGAAGCCTGGCTGCAGTAGATTTAAGCTTGCTTAATCACCACAGAATAGTGGAAGTACAACTGACTTGCTTCCAGACTGATGTTAAATTAACTTGTAAAAGAAAAGGGAAGTGGGAAAATGCATTTCCCCTTGCATACAAATAAATGTGAGGATAGATCCACAATCATCATGGCACTATTCATGTCTGTCGAGATGGGTCACATACAGCACTCTATTCTTGTCTGTTGTCATAAATTCCTCTTTCCATCTGTTCCGATTCACAAAATAGTTCAGAAACATGCTTGAAAAAGCAATACAAGCATCACACCATCAGTAGGTAAACACAGCCGTTCTGCTCTCACAGTATGAATGAATTTTTTTTTTTTTTTTTTAAATGATTCTTTGATCATCTTGAGTTTATAAATGCAAAATGAATGTGACAGCTGAGGACAAACCCAATCCATAGTCTGGATAATAATGAATATATAATACAAAAATAAATGAAAAGAATATAAGGACGGGTTTCAACATGGACTACATTCAGGCTACATAAAGAACTCAGCTATACAACTAATTGTACATCGGTGTAGATCAAAAGGCTTATGCAAACACAATGCTAGAGTTGCACTTCGCCTCAATCATTTGCGCCTCCACCCCCCTCAAAAAAAAAAAAAAGATAATTCTGTCAACATTAGCTCACCATTGTGTCTTAGCTTGCTTCATTCATTCATTCATCCATACATTCATCCATCCATAATTTTTTATTTTGCATACAATAGTTAAGCCTACATTTCGGACCAATAAGACTTTTGTATTGTAACATTATTTTCAGGACACTAAAGCATATTTTACCCACTAATTTTCATTACCATAACACAATCTGATGTTTTACATGTACTATTCCTATTGTTTTCAATGACGATTCTCATTACCGCTACACAGTAAAATGTTTTTATTGATTTTTAAATTTAAAGTCAACAAAAATGACAGGCAGCACCAAAAGCAGTAAATAAAATATAATTTTATTCACATTGCGGTAATTATAATATTATAATAACTAGTGATGTCAAAAGCACCAGTACTTCAGTACCAAGTTGATAATGAAATAAAAGATACGTAACAATAGCAGTGTTTCTGCAGTCCCGGCATTACAGAGTACCAACTCAATTCAGTCCCCGTGCACTGTCTGAGTGATGGATGGCTGCTTACAAATTTTCACACTCTCATTTGAGCATGTGTTCTGATCCTCCTTTACACCGAAATGGACAATTAATAAAATAAAAATTGTGATATGGTGAAGTGTGATTATTAGACGGCAAATTGATGTGATTTGATTAAATAAATATATAGTCTGCATGTACTATGCGCTGGAAAGTGTATATGTGACACTAAATAGAGATATTCTAAGGAGTCACAGGCCACAGGTCGATGACTTATAAGACATAGTAAAGTGTATGTGAATAGTCCCATAACAATTAAAGAGCAGATCCGACAACCTAAGCTGACGGGTACGCTCAACACATGTATGCAGTGCCCTCACAGGAACATATGCATAGATTGCTCTTTATCAGAAATAAATGGTGGAAAAAAGAAAGCTTGCAAACAAACCACCTGAACCCTGAAGGGCATTGATAAAACCTTAGGCACATAGCCTTTTATAGGTTTAATGTCATTTAAATGACAGACTGAGACAATTCTGGCTTGTCCGATGTGCTTCGTTCAGAGGCCACATGTATAGGTTCCACAGCTTTGTGCCTTGTGCTTGAGATAGAATGTCTCTCCTCAGCGGTATTTCCCATGGAGGCCTGTCTGGTATTTCTATAATTTCCGAAAACCAGGACTGATAAGGCCATTTTGACGCAATTGACTGAACTGATTCAATGTCCTCTCGGGCTTTGCTGATGATGGAATGAAATAGGCTCACAGGGGAAACACTTAATTGTGTTTCTCTGGCTAATTGTGAGTCAGAGCATCCACTCCCAGCGGGGCTTGAGACATGAAGTACCGAAGGGGACAGTTCTCCACGGATGCATATAGGTCAACTTCCACACTGGGGCAGCAAGAAATTAATTTATTCCTGGGCACTGATCAAAATTAGATTGGCAGTGTGTCGGGAATGTGGAAGCACCAATTCTCTTTTGGAAGAAAGTGTTTTAACGCTTGAGATTGCTTTTGCAGCATGATGAAGTGCTCCGAAAAGCTTTCTACGATGTTGCCAGAGACTGTCGGGTGATACTGGAGTGTCAAGGAGGGAAGCTTTCTCTGAGCCAAATATACTCATTCAAAACCACCAGGATGCTCATCGTTTTGCCAATGGCCTGAGTGGTAGATTTTGTGGCTCACAGCACTAAATCTGTAGTCGTGCGGAGCTCTTTGAACAGCTCTGGATCGGAGCTAAGAAGCTTTGCTTGAAAAACCTGGAACACCGACATGTTGTGGAGTGCTGAACCAGCTTGACCAGCGGCTGTATAAGCTCTTCTAGCCAGTGCGGAGGTCAATTGACATGGCTTGGAAGGGTGGGTGGGGCGGGATTTTCATCCCATGGCAGTATTATGTCAGAGGTGTGCTGCAACCGCCTGTTCAACAGGAGGAAATTTTGAATAGCCTTTTATATTGGCATGATACACTTCAGTGAGGACGGTAGCACCTGAATGCTTGGACGCACGGACCTCAGGGAAGAATGGTGTGCTCTTCTGGACTGCAGTCTGTTGACGACGGTCAGTTTGCAAAACCATTCATACTGGCAAGACTTTTCTGGCTCTTCTGGAGGGGACCACTCAAGACCGAGCTCTTAAACTGCCCTCACAAGGACGTGAAGAAGCTCCTTGTCCATTGCGTGTGCACGCTCTTCACCCTTGCTGGGGAAAGAGGTGGCCACATCCTCCGCCTGAAGCTATGAGTGACACGGTATCATCCTCATTTTCAGAGCCACCAAACATAATGATGCTGTGCACTCCAATAGAGGGCCAGAGCTCATCACATGCATATTGCACAAGTGAGAACATTAGATTAGAAGTTGTTGAGGTTTGCAGGGCTTGTGTCGGCATCCTCTTATAAGAATTCCACCTCAACCTCACTCCCCCACCGTGCCTCCTCACGTGTTCCCTCTGGACTTAACACAGAAGAGGTGGGTGGGAGGGCACGAGAGTTAATCCTAGAGCGCAACGTCTGTAGATTCATGCCCTCGCAGTGAGGACATTCTATCTCAATGAGAGCTGCTCATGCGTGGGCACAGCCCAGACAGTGAATATAGCGCTCATGCTCATCAGGAGGTGGGATGTGCCGTTCACATAGAAAAACACTTGTGGATCGACGCGTATCACGCAAGCGGCTCTTTTAGTCAATATTGTATACAGTAACTCTAGTCGAAGTGCTGTGGGAAGCAGGTAGAAGTCTCTGCTGAAGTGCTGCATTGATAAATGACGAGAAGCTGAAGCCAAGAACTTGTTCACTTAGATTGTCTTAGACGGCGATATGAGAACTCTTCACAGGAACACACAGGGTAGCGGAAAGCATCTGTGCAGCCGCTGAGCATAGGCAATGAGTTGTCCTGTCCGTGTCTCGCTGAGGAATTCTGTCCACTATAAGTGTATATAAGGAACTGCAGGAGTCACAGACAATATTGAAAATAAACACAGCAGTCAGACCAGCTCCATTTAACAGGGGATCATTATTTACATAATCACTCATGCGATGTAATGATTAATGCCATCCATCAGGTTGCTAATGGTGATATGGGGGTTCCCAGGCTGGGTGACTTTCTCACACATAATTTAAGGGGCTTGCTACCGGAGGGGCTGGATACTTGACCTCTGGAGGCAGATTCATGGGAAGACTGTGAACTACAATTACTTTTCCAGTAATGATTTTCAGTAAACTGACAATGAAAAACTTGAAGATTGTCTTTTGAAGATTCTTTGCAGGGCCATAGGAGTTCACTCTGGTGTTTTTCTACAAATCTGAGTCACTTTATTTTGGAGAAGGACTGAATTGCGTTAACCTGTTTAGAGATTTTAATGTTTTAATTATTAATTACCATCTTGAGCAATGAAAATACACACTCTTGGCACTTTGAGCACCTGTAATCCTGCTTATTCAAGCGATTATCTAATCACCTTATCGTTTGGCAGCAATGCAATGCATAATATCAAGCAGATAGGTCAGGAGCTTCAGTTAAGGTTAACATCAACCATCAGAATAGGGAACAATTTACTCTCAGTGATTTCGACCATGGTATGATTGTTGGTGCTAGACTGGCTGGTTTGAGTATTTCTGTAACGGATGATCTTCTGGGATTTCCACACACAACAGTCTCTAGAGTTTACTCTGAATGGTGCAAAAAAAAAAAAAAAAACATCCAGTGAGTGGCAGTTCTGCGAACAGAAATGCCTTGAGTCGAGAGGTCAATGGAGAATGGCCAGACTGGTTAGAGCTGACAGAAAGTCTACAGTAATTGTAGTGAGCAGTGTATCATCTCAGAATGCACAACATTTCAAATGGGAGGCTACAACAGAAGAAGACCAGGTTGGGCACTTTATTAGGAATATAGTGTACCTAATAAAGTGATCAGTTAGTGTATTTTCTAGTTATGGACTTATTATAAATAATATTAAAAAAAACTTCACTTTTACATTTTCTGAAAAAATATGCAAGTTGTGCTTTCCTGTGAAAATGTCATTGCTGCAATGCTAGGGTGTTGCTAAGATGATTGCTGACTGACCCAGGCCTCTGTCATATTCCAGTCCCTTGATACGGCTCAGATCACTTCAATATAAGTCTAAAAGGTTTTTCAATCAGTCAACAATTGCAAGTATAATTCCTTAGAAAAGTAAAAGTACACCTCTCCTCAATAAGCTGGAAGATTTGAGTAATCATTTATGTTTATTGCACAAATGACGAGTGACTAATTACATGCCTTTTTATTCTTAGGCTTAGGGATTTTTCTAAATCCCTTGCCTTAGCTAAAATCCCTAATTATATAGTGAACTCATTGTAAGTGGTAATATTTCTACCCCTTTATGACAACAATTCTAGTTCTCCATTGCTTCAAATATAGAGCAACCGCAATCCCTGATGGGTTAATTTATCCTAAATTGAGACCTGAAGAGCCTGAAACATTCTGTGATTGATTTTATACTATTTTTACATGGCCCACTTCAAGAAACTGGTTCAAATGCATGGTCCATTTAAGTACAGAAAAAGTCTTTTAAAGCCAAGAGCTGTACTGTAATCCCCAGGACAAAAACGGTGCACTTTATCCGACAATTTGACACAAATGCTCTGGCAATATCCCACCGTTAGCAGGAAATATTCTTGAGAGCAATAAAAAATAAACTCTTCAAGCTATAAAACAAAGGATTTTAAGGGTCAAAAGCGATGCCTTAAAGGGAGTTCACCCAAAAAAAAAATATTCTGTCATTTACTCAACCTCATGTTGTTTCAAACCAGTAAGACTTTCTGTTTTCAAGAGGCAATGTTAGGCAGAATGTTATCCTCAGTCTACATTCACTTTCATTGCATCTTTTTTTTATTTATTTTTTTCATGAAACTGAATGGTGACTGAGGATAACATTCTGTCAAAAATCTCCTTTTGTGTTCCACGAAGAAAAGAAAGTCATCTGGTTTCAGAACAAAAAATTTTTATTTGTGGGTGAACTATAACTTTTTCCTGCACTGTACACTACCGGACTGGATTTTCAACCAAGTTGAGGAACAAGTTCTCAGCCCTGCAGAACTATTATTCAGTGGCATCAAAGTTTAAGCTTCCATACCAAGTACTATAATAATATATATATATATATATATATATATATATATATATATATATATATATATATATATCCATAATTATCACAAGCAATGTAATTTGGGCAATAATAGCATGCTATGGAAACACTGAGTGCTGTGTGAGTGCTGGCATTGATTATTGTCTGCTATGGCCTTCTAACCTTCAAAGCATCTTCCCTGTAGAGAGCAGCCAATCTGAAGAGTCGCCAAGCTGTTCCTGAAGCTTAGGTGCCAATGAGCAGTAGTAGTCTTAAATGATCCGGTCACTGCCAGGCACAGGGGAGGGGAACAAAGAGACACTGTGCTTAACTCATACACACAAAGCCAGCTGTCACTTGCTCCTCCTAAACCCCCATCTGAATCTGGTCTTTCATCAACCATCCCCCATCATCAGGGTCTGAGACTAGAGGTGGACCGATAGTGGATTTTGCCAATACAGATCACTAAGATGCTGGAAAAGGCAGATAACGAATTAATAAGCTGATAGTTTTTTTTTAATCGATTTAAAGAAAGACTATAAAATATTTGATCATTCCTTACTATGATGGGCACAGACATCGAAGCTACAAGAGTCCAAAATAAATAAAATCCCAAAAGCATTTTATTGTGCAACCAAAACTCGAAACCAAAGAAAAATTATGATTTGGTGCTTAACGTGAAACTTTTAACTATAAACAAGCCTGATATGCACTGGGGTGTTTTTTTTTTGTGTGAAAATGATAGAGAATTTCACAATTACAATGATCCATACATTCACCAGATGAAGTGTTTATATACACTACCGTTCAAAAGTTTGGGGTCACATTGAAATGTCCTTATTTTTGAAGGAAAAGCACTGTACTTTTCAATGAAGACAACTTTAAACTAGTCTTAACTTTGAAGAAATACACTCTATACATTGCTAATGTGGTAAATGACTATTCTAGCTGCAAATGTCTGGTTTTTGGTGCAATATGTACATAGGTGTATAGAGGCCCATTTCCAGCAACTATCACTCCAGTGTTCTAATGGTACAATGTGTTTGCTCATTGGCTCAGAAGGCTAATTGATGATTAGAAAACCCTTGTGCAATCATGTTCACACATCTGAAAACAGTTTAGGTCGTTACAGAAGCTACAAAACTGACCTTCCTTTGAGCAGATTGAGTTTCTGGAGCATCACATTTGTGGGGTCAATTAAACGCTCAAAATGGCCAGAAAAAGAGAACTTTCATCTGAAACTCGACAGTCTATTCTTGTCCTTAGAAATGAAGGCTATTCCATGCGAGACATTGCTAAGAAATTGAAGATTTCCTACAACGGTGTGTACTACTCCCTTCAGAGGACAGCACAAACAGGCTCTAACCAGAGTAGAAAAAGAAGTGGGAGGCCGTGTTGCACAACTGAGCAAGAAGATAAGTACATTAGAGTCTCTAGTTTGAGAAACAGATGCCTCACAGGTCCCCAACTGGCATCTTCATTAAATAGTACCCGCAAAACACCAGTGTCAACATGTACAGTGAAGAGGCGGCTGCGGGATTCTGGGCTTCAGGGCAGAGTGGCAAAGAAAAAGCCATATCTGAGACTGGCCAATAAAAGAAAAAGATTAAGATGGGCAAAAGAACACAGACATTGGACAGAGGAAGACTGGAAAAAAGTGTTGTGGACAGATGAATCCAAGTTTGAGGTGTTTGGATCACAAAGAAGAAAGTTTGTGAGACGCAGAACAAATGAAAAGATGCTGGAAGAATGCCTGACGCCATCTGTTAAGCATGGTGGAGGTAATATAATGGTCTGGGGTTGCTTTGGTGCTGGTAAGGTGGGAGATTTGTACAGGGTAAAAGGGATTCTGAATAAGGAAGGCTATCACTCCATTTTGCAACGCCATGCCATACCCAGTGGACAGCGCTTGATTGGAGCCAATTTCATCCTACAACAGGACAATGACCCTAAACACACCTCCAAATTGTGCAAGAACTATTTAGAGCAGAAGCAGGCAGCTGGTATTCTATCGGTAATGGAGTGGCCAGCGCAGTCACCAGATCTGAACCCCATTGAGCTGTTGTGGGAGCAGCTTGACCGTATGGTACGCAAGAAGTGCCCATCCAACCAATCCAACTTGTGGGAGCTGCTTCTGGAAGCGTGGGGTGCAATTTCTCCAGATTACCTCAACAAATTAACAGCTAGAATGCCAAAGGTCTGCAATGCTGTAATTGCTGCAAATGGAGGATTCTTTGACGAAAGCAAAGTTTGATGTAAAAAAAATCTTATTTCAAATACAAATCATTATTTCTAACCTTGTCAATGTCTTGACTCTATTTTCTATTCATTTCACAACGTATGGTGGTGAATAAGTGTGACTTTTCAGGAAAACACAAAATTGTTTGGGTGACCCCAAACTTTTGAACGGTAGTGTATATATATATATATATATATATATATATATATATATATATATATATATATATATATATATATATATATATATACACACACATATACATACACACACTCACCTAAAGGATTATTAGGAACACCTGTTCAATTTCTCCAATCACATGGCAGTTGCTTCAATGCATTTAGGGATGTGGCCCTGGTCAAGACAATCTCCTGAACTCCAAACTGAATGTCAGAATGGGAAAGAAAGGTGATTTAAGCAATTTTGAGCGTGGCATGGTTGTTGGTGCCAGACGGGCCGGTCTGAGTATTTCACAATCTGCTCAGTTACTGTGATTTTCACGCACAACCATTTCTAGGGTTTACAAAGAATGGTGTGAAAAGGGAAAAACATCCAGTATGCGGCAGTCCTGTGGGCGAAAATGCCTTGTTGATGCTAGAGGTCAGAAGAGAATGGGCCGACTGATTCAAGCTGATAGAAGAGCAACTTTGACTGAAATAACCACTCGTTACAACCGAGGTAAGCAGCAAAGCATTTGTGAAGCCACAACACGCAAAACCTTGAGGCGGATGGGCTACAACAGCAGAAGACCCCACCGGGTACCACTCATCTCCACTACAAATAGGAAAAAGAGGCTACAATTTGCAAGAGCTCACCAAAATTGGACAGTTGAAGACTGGAAAAATGTTGCCTGGTCTGATGAGTCTCGATTTCTGTTGCGACATTCAGATGGTAGAGTCAGAATTTGGCGTAAACAGAATGAGAACATGGATCCATTATGCCTTGTTACCCACTGTGCAGGCTGGTGGTGGTGGTGTAATGGTGTGGGGGATGTTTTCTTGGCACACTTTAGGCCCCTTAGTGCCAATTGGGCATCGTTTAAATGCCACGGCCTACCTGAGCATTGTTTCTGACCATGTCCATCCCTTTATGGCCACCATGTACCCATCCTCTGATGGCTACTTCCAGCAGGATAATGCACCATGTCACAAAGCTCGAATCATTTCAAATTGGTTTCTTGAACATGACAATGAGTTCACTGTACTAAAATGGCCCCCACAGTCACCAGATCTCAACCCAATAGAGCATCTTTGGGATGTGGTGGAACGGGAGCTTCGTGCCCTGGATGTGCATCCCACAAATCTCCATCAACTGCAAGATGCTATCCTATCAATATGGGCCAACATTTCTAAAGAATGCTTTCAGCACCTTGTTGAATCAATGCCACGTAGAATTAAGGCAGTTCTAAAGGCTAAAGGGGGTCAAACACAGTATTAGTATGGTGTTCCTAATAATCCTTTAGGTGAGTGTGTGTGTATATATATATATATATATATATATATATATATATATATATATATATATATATATATATATATATATATATATATATATATATATATATAAATATATAAATGTCAACCTCTATCTGAGACCATGAGTTCTTTCAACTCTCCATTTTCAGGATCTTCTCCTTGGTCAAACCACCTTGATTGGGAACACCCATTGCAATGCCAGCTTTCATTGTATGTGCCCACACATACTTTCATTTTCTGCTCTACCCATTCATTGGGGTTTGCTTTGGGCTGTTCTTTTTCATGGTAGAATGGCTTACATTATTTAAGGACATCCTTCAATTGAGGAGAGGACTTTGATGTCACTGATGTATATTAGATCAATTGTAGTCAAGTGCATGGCAACTTTTTTGTCTGTTTTTGCCTAGTCGGTGAACTGTTGCTTAAACATTTTTTTTGTCAGACTAGTGCTTCCTGCACCACCATCAACACTGCCACCGAATCTACCAGTTCCATGGCAAAAGAAAATATATATTTACCTGGGTACAAAAAAAGCATTTTTCAATTAATAGGGATCTTCCTTTGAACAATACAGATATCAGTCTTATTACTTTATGCTAGAAGTGCTCATTACATTGATTGCAATAGATAAATGCCTAAAGATAAAGAGATTAAAGAGATAAAACACAAATGACAAAAGTCTTAAATATCACATTTTATGGGGGCCTGGGTAGCTCAGTGAGTAAAGACGTTGACTACCACCCCTGGAGTCGCAAGTTTGAATCCAGGCTGAGTGACTCCAGCCAGGTCTCCTGAGCAACCAAATTGTCCCGGTTGCTAGGGAGGGTACAGTCACATGGGGTAACCTCCTCGTGGTTGCTATAATGTGGATTGCTCTCGTGGGGCATGTGGTGAGCTGTGTATGGATGCCGCGGAGAATAGCGTGAAACCTATTGAAAATTTTTTTTTCCTTTTTATTTCCTCATTTTGCATCCTGCACAATCAATGCCATTTTCATGTATTGATTTTCGGAAGATTTTCCAGATGTTTCTCGATTTTTTTTCTAATACAAATGTAAATAAATATATAAAACTCATACATTCTTGAAGTAAAAAAAGAATGCCATCAGCTGGTAATGTGGTAATGATGCTTTGTTAATGGTTTGTTCATGCCACGACCAGCTTCATTAAATGCCCACCTTGTGGTCTCCCAAAGCAATTAGGTCAGACTACATTGAACGGAATGCACTGGAAATGAACTGAAAGCACACACATTAGACTTCTAAATTATTAGGTTGATATCGTTGCCTCAAATATGTTTCATCAAAATAAAGTGCCGATCAATAATCAATATATCGACAGTTTATGACATCTCTAGCGGATTATGTGCAGTAATGTGGATACTTATGATATGCCCAAAGCTGAACACTATTTGGAAAGGCACAAATAATGACTTCAAAACGAATTACTGATTCATCTGAATAATATAAAATATATTTGTTTGACTGATAATTCAAAAAACACAAGCATAAAGAAAAATGCACATATTCTAAATTACAACAAATGTATGAATCTGTGGAGAATATTTCTAAAGTGTAAACCTTATGAATGAAAACATGCACAGTGTGATTTCAGATTAGATGGCCGTGTTATTTGTGTGTGTCTGGAGCTTATAAAGTGACTAAAATACAACACCATATACACTTTCCTCTTCTTGAAACATCAATGTTAATGAATCACACGTGATTCCATATATTTATTTATAGCCTAAACCTGAGCGCGATGTTAAACTCCTGACCTGAAGTGATGACTTTAAGCTCGGAGCTCGCTAATTATATTGTTAAGACTTTATTCCGAACAAAGTTAAAATGCTCCATATAGTATTCATCTATGCGGAATATTCTTGCTTATTTAAATCAAAGAAACTGAAACACATTCCATCTTTTTTTCTTTTTGTTCTTTGAGAACGTTGTGTTCTTAAGCTCTGAAAAGGTTCTGTATAAATGTAACATTACTGTTGTTATTATTATTATTATTTTACTAAATAATGGTATCCAATCGTAAAAATTCCTGATAGATTTACGGGACTTTCAGCTGTTTGTAGGCTATATTGGTTTATTATATTTCTCTTAATGTTTGAATTTGCATTTATTATTCACTGCTTGACAGTTTACATTTTGCTTGACACCTCTTGCCTCGAGAATAATGTTGTTATACATTCACAGACAAAAGAAATTTCTGTTTCATGCATATATTAATATCAGAAATACCAGGAGTAGCCAAAGTAAACAACATATTCCACAGTTCATGTGGCCAACAAATTCAGCTTCATCTGGTAAGAAATGTTAATTATTATTTAATTAAATAATAATTGTATAATAATAATAATAATAATAATAATAGACTATTATAATGAAAAGGCATACACTAGGCATATTTTATTAATAGAAACTATAAACGTTCAGAGTAACATTTAAAAATGGGCATTTCATTTAGTTTTAACGCACTTCTGGTTTAAGCCTCACCAACATCCGGTTCTATCCGAGAACATAAATACAGATAATTTTGTCATATGAACAAACACAAATACAGATAATGGCTTCACTCCACAGCACTAATTAGGGCTGGGTATCGTTCAAAAAATGTTGATATCGATACCGATATCTTCTATATAACTTCTATACCGGTCCCGAAACAATACTTTTTTTGATCCCAATTATATGAAATCCGTTTTAACAAGATTACAAATATTATCTCAAAAAACTTTGGTTTTATTTTTTCATTTTGTTGAGTTTTTTTACAGACTCAAATACTCATCTCCTGAGCTTTCTGGTCTCCTCATGCCAGAGTCGGCAGGGGCAGAGGCTATAACATTAATGTGAAGAGGGAAAAAACAACAACAAGAAACCTAAACTGTTAATTCAGCCAACCCTAAGGTTAAGCATGGTTTAACAAGATAACTAGTTTAATGTGAGTTAAACTTGATCAGTTACTGGCAACCTTAAAGTATTTTTAGCATCGATTTAGCTAGCTATCAATAGTCATACATCCAAACAATATCTAAATAGGTCCCAGTTTATAGGACTATGTCACCATACACATAAACGTTAATTTAACAAGTACACAAGCATGTACCACTACAAGTTAGCCGATTTTGTTTGTTGGTTTGTTTGCTAAACGTTAACCTACCTGTCGGAGTCCCAGTCATAGCACCGCTGCATTCATCAGTAGTTTTGGAGGAGGACTCGTGTGGTGGGCATGTTCAAGGAAGCTCTGTGGCAGGACGCTGAGAGGGTGACTGTACCGGCTCGGTGTTCTTGCAGTCAAAGATGGAACAACTTTCTGCTCTTAAGTTTATTCCGTGCACTGTCAAGTGCTTCATCAGATTTGTCTTGTCGCAAATATTGGATCGTACGCTATTGCATTGAGCCTGGTGAAATGTAGCCACACTTTTGATCTTTTCCACATCTTTTACATCTATAGATGTTGGAACACATACACACTACAGCCTCACGTGTGAGCTGCGTGTCTGGGTGTAACTGGCATAAACTAGTGTTTTTCCTTTATGCCTAAACACAGCCAATCACCGGAACTTTAGATTTGGGCACATCTAGCATGCTACGTGCTTATCACTGACGTTGACGAGATTAACCCCTTAGGTATCGAAATTTGTATCGAATAGTTTAGAGGCAATTTGGTCAGTGCCTAAAATTTATCGAACTCGATACCCAGCCCTACCCCTAGTGGAGTTAAAGTAAAATACCCTTTAAAGTTCCTTGAAAATCCCGTCTTTGAGGTATTTGTAAACAGTCATTTATGTCTAAAGTGAACAGAAAACCGGTGTTATTGTTGGGCCAAGTAAAAGTGACAGACAGTAACTCGTATCCCTTTTTCCAGCGTCTTCTTTATACATTACAAATATATGATTTTTGGAGATATCTTGCTCTCTCACACACACACACACACACACACACACACACAAGGGAGAGAAAGAGTGCCACCACATTATTTATTTGGGAGTATTTATCCCCAGTACTGGCCTGATACGAGTTCTACAGAGTAGGGATGTGCACGAGTAGTCGAATATTCGATCTGCAATAATTATTTGAATAGTAAAAATACTATTCGAATTTCGCAAAGTTTTGCTTTGCTGGCCATATATACAGTGAGATGCATGTTCAATCCTGAACACACAAACTAAATCTTGCAGTTATAACAGAATGCACTGGGGGGCGCTGTTGAGTGTGCAAGTTGATACATTTGTTGAGCAAAGGGTTCTGTCAGTACATTCAGATCATGGACACCAGAAAAGTGTATTATTGTGAGAATGTGACTTACTGTGAGAAAGATGGGTTCCTGTTTAAATGTACTGGATAAGTGATGTACACTTTACTCGCGTATATGTGCAGCTCGTCAGAAAGCAGCATCCCCATAGCAACATATTCCCTGCAACGCTTCTGTAAACAACAAACATGGCGTCCGAGAAAGACTTTGCTAGCTGAGGTAAGGGACATTCCGTCACTTAAACTGACTAATGAGTGTAGTTTACTGAGCATGTGGATATGCTTGTTTATTCTCAACAAAAACATGACATGAGATTCAACATAAACATGAGAACTATTATATGCAGAGTGTTTATACTCGTTCTGTACGTTAACTGCGTCAGTCAACTTCATATATATATAAAAACACAGGACATGATATAAGCTTGTTTTGATTATAATTAGAAGCTTGTTTTTTTTAATGGTGATGCAAATTTTATGATTAAAAAAATTATTTTACCATGTCTCTTTCTCATTAATTACCTTCTTTTAAATAATAGAATATTCTAATATTAATTTTTTATGAGCTAAAATATTAGAATACCAAATTAATGATGAATGCCCATCCCTACTACAGAGTAGTCTCTGTGCATCTCTAATTAAAACACTTTAAATTAAATATTTAAAACATTATTGTTACTAAAATAGCATTTTTAAGATGTTAATTGATGTCTATTTTGTCCTCTGCTTCAAAAACCGAATTCTGTAGAAAACAATGACACAGGCACGAGTCAAATGTGCATCAGCAGATGAGTTTCCTCTATCTGCTACTTGCAAAATATTCTCAAAAGGGTCACAATTCTCTTATTACACAATTGCTCATATTAAATCCATTACATCAGTGATAAAAAGTATTTTCTACATAGCCTACGTCCTGTTCTGGGCACGGAGAGAGTAACAACCCTCTTGAATGTCATTATGATACCATCAAACATTTAACAGGAAAGAACATAATACTCATATCTGGAAAAACATTCTACATGTCTGTTAGCACAGGAAATAGATGAGAGTGCACTGTAGGTGGCACAGGAAGCAGCTTACCTGACTCTCTTCTCTCATATTTCCTATCAATTGAGGACGGATGTGCAATTTTAAAAAAATATATATATATAAGAATTCTTTATTAATGATTTTACTTCAAGATATTGAGGCAATCAACTCAAATAAGTGTGGCTGCTTCTTACAATAGAACAAAGGGGTAAAACAACTCTTAAAAGAAACAGTTCATCCAAAAATTTGATATCAGCAATTTTGTACGTATCCTCCTATCATTCCAAACACATATGCAGTGATTTTTCTAATTCTTAGAAAATCATTATACAGCTCTTGCATACAACGACAGTTCATAGTTTCCACATTTGTCAAACTCCAAAAAAAGAAAAACACTTACAAAAGTAGTCCATTTGACTCAAGCACTATTTAACAGACTGAAATTTAAGATGCCATTTATTGATAATCTTTACCATTGCCAAAGCTTGTGTCTAGACTCGGTTGAATTCGCATAAGCAGCCCTGTGTCGGCCCATTGTTGCATACTGCTACTTTAGCTTAACAGAAACAGGCCAGTCAGAGGTCAGATTCAGTGAGAATATAACAGGTGGTCTGCAGACTGATGCTCCGCCTGCCAAAGATCATAGCAGCCTGACAGAGCGAAACAAATAGGGAGCAGACAGACAGAGCAGAACAGAGAACAGTAGTGAAGAAAAACACCTGTAGAACATTCCAAGCAGACCAGTAGCCAATGTCAAGCATGAATTCAGGAGTATTCCAGCACAAAAAAAAGAAAGAATATCCATCTTCACAGTCTACTTCTCTGAACAGCCATTTGTCTCTCCACATTTAGGCCCTATGAACGGCCAACTTCAGCAAATGCTCATATTGCCTTCTCAGGGCCCAGATTTCAATCAGTATTCAGAGTTCTCTGACACAAACCCCTGTGCTTCCTCACAAGCTGAAGTGGATTTAGACAGCAGTTATGTTATCATTGTGCTGAAACTCTAGACATTCCAGCACCCAAATAAGGAACTATCCTATGGAGAATTAAAGGGAGTGGTCTAGTTCTGCTAGCAGCATTTTTATTTTTAAGATAAGGGTGGTATAAAGATGCTCACCAGCAGGTTGTCAGAGAGATATATATATATATATATATATATATATATATATATATATATATACACATAGGTTAACAATCATTTTAATCAATTAATGTTAAGACTGGCAAAAACAGAAGTGCAAAAAAAAAAAAAAAAAAAAAAATCATCTTATTCTTTCTTATAGTGTATGTATCTTTCATTGTGGCTCTCTTTAAATTTTTAAAATGTCATGTGTTCAACAGATCTAATCCATGTTCAATGGAAATTAGGCCATTCATTGTTAAAACAATAAAATAGCTTTTATAGCTTTCTGTATAGTTTTAATTTTTAATTTTAAAGCCTAATTCCTAAGCAAAACAATGATCTGATGACAAAATAAGGAGTGTCAAAATATTGGTATTGGCCTATAGGCCTAGGTTTTTTTTTTTTTTCCAAAATCAGTATCAGCCAAACATTTCTATATTTCTGCATTCCTACATACAAGCATTGGCATGGCCAATTCTAATAAAATGAGAACATGTTTTCTAGGCTTTTTCACACATCTGTGCCTTTTTCACACATCGATAATCAGAAGATTTTCCAGATGATTACAGAGATAGATATATATATATATATATATATATATATATATATATACACATATATATACATATATACACATACATATATATATATATACATATATATATATATATATATATATATATACACATATATACATATATATATACATATACACACACAGATATATATAGGGATTTTTTTCATATATATATATATATATATATATATATATATATATATATATATATATATATATATATATATATATATATATATATATATATATATATATATATATATATATATATATATATAGCTGCTCATTGCAAAATAGTCTTCGTCTCTTCAGACATATTTCTCAACACTCCTTTGGTAAAGTGTGAGCGGCAGAGTTAATTAAGGGGACAGCACACCAGAAGTGTCTGGCGAAAGACATAATTTGAACATCAAATTATTTTGCCTCATCACAGTACAGAGACTGCACTTATCAGTTACAAATGACTTGCTCTTATCATCTGACTGTGGCTGCATTTCACTTCTAGTGCTTTTAGATCTTAGTGCTGCATTCAACATGATAGATCATGACATTCTCTTGAATAGGCTAGAGAATTATGTTGGCATCTGTGCAGTTGCATTAGCATGGTTTAGGTCATATTTATCAGACCGCTATCAATTTGTCGATGTAAATGAGGAATTGTCAAACCTAACAAAAGTTAAATATGGAGTGCCACAGGGATCAGTTTTAGGGCCTCTACTTTACTCCTTGAATGCATCCCTGGGTGAAATTTTTAGGAATCGTGGAATAAGTTTCCACTGCTATGCCGACGATATCCAACTTTTTATTTCTTCAAAACCTGATGAGATTTCACAATTATCCAAATTAGCAGAGTGTATCAATGAAATAAAAGACTGGATGGCCAGAAATTTCCTTCTACTCAATTCTGACAAAACAGAGGTACTAATTATTGGACCAAAAAAACTGTAAAAAAAAAAAATAAGCTGCTAAAATACAATTTGATTCTTGATGAATGTACTGTTACATCATCTTCAACAGCGAAGAAATTGGGTGTTATATTTGATACCAATCTGTCCTTTGAAAATCAAATTACCAATGTTTGTAGAACAGCATTCTTCCACCTAAGAAATATTGCTAAATTACGACACATGTGCTCTGTTACTGATGCTGAAAAACTAATTAATGCGTTTATGGACCTCAAGACTAGATTATTGTAATGCATTACTGGGAGGATGTCCAGCAAGATCAATAAATAAACTTCAACTGGTTCAAAATGCAGCTGCCAGAGTGCTGACGAGAACCAAGAAATATGATCATATTAGCCCCGTTTTATCATCGTTACATTGGCTACCTGTTAAATTTCGTATTAATTTTAAAATTCTGTTGACTACGTACAAAACTTTGAATGGTCTAGCTCTGCAGTACTTAAGTGCTGGAATAGTCTCCCAAACACTGTTCGAGATGCAGACACACTCTCTCAGTTTAACTCTAGACTAAAGACTCATCTATTTAGCCAGGCATACACCCAATTTATCCTTCAACACACAATTAGGCTGCTTTAGTTTGGTCTGCCGGAACCAGAAACCAGAAACATTGATCATGATCTATACCTCTGCAATAAATTGAATGGCATCTACGCTAATATTATTTTATTTGTTTCCCTGCCTCTACCTTTGGACTCCTATCCTGAGGTCACCAGATCCAGCTGGATTCAGCTCCATTCCTGCTTTGTGTTGGACTCCACTGCTACGTGTTAATGCCTGATCTTCTGTAAAGCTGTTTGAAACTATGTGTGTTGTGAAAGGTGCTATACAAATAAAATTGACTTGACTTTACTTGAAATATCAATGCCTCAAAAATAAATTGATAAAATAACGTGCCGATATTGATATTTTCTATATTGTGCTGATTGCATTTTTGTTTGACCATATTTTCGTCTATGTTTTGTTGCATCGCTCTTGTTGTGAATAGGCCTAGAGTGCATTTATTTCCATCTTAGGGAAGAAAACAAAACAATATGTACCAATATAATGCTTTATTAACATTATCCAAACAATGTTTTCATAGGCTGAAAAAATACTAGGCTTGTTTTGTACAATAAATAGCATTAAAAGCAAATTTCTCCATCACTTTATCACTGCCACAGAATCACTGAAGAAACCTTCCAACAAGTGTTTATGCTTGTTTATGCTTTAATAATGGTAAATGTGTTAATCGTGATTAAGAAAAATTAACACGTTAAATTTTAATTAATCACATGCCTTAGCATGTTAATTTTGACAGCTCTATTCCCAAGACACGCAAGAACCAATGAGGTCTGATGTTACTGACATGGCCATATCTGATTTGTGCTCCGTTTACAACAGTTGATCAATTATTTGATTTGATTTAAAAGTGAATAACCAATTTAATTTTGGTCTATTAATCATACAAAGTGAGCATATGGCTTTAGAAGACCTGGAATATAACACACAAGTTGTATGGACTGCTTTTATGACACCTTTTGGTGATTTATTTAGCATTAAAGGTCGCTACCTACTGCCATTGTATGAATTTAGCCAACATGTCTTTCACCAATTTCTTTTCTGATTCTGCAGAAGATAGAAAGTCATACGGGTTTGGGATGACGTGAGGGTGAGTAAATAATGACAAACTTTACATTTTTAAGTGACAATTCCTTTTAACTCAGACTGTGCTTTGTCTGGACCCATAGCATTCTGGGAGCAGTGGGAAGCAGTTTTCTGCACAGTCCTGATCATTTATGAGATTCACAATGTGAAAAAACCCAGGCTTCACAACACCAGCTGTGCATAGGTCAACAATGCTGAAAGGCACTTGATGGCTAGTGACCACTGATGCTCTTACCAATTGAGATTCCAAACCTGTTTCAGGGTCAGTGAGTGGCAATCTGGGTCAATCCAATAACCATGTTCATATAGTCAGCCTAGCAAACAGCAGTGATGTTTTAGATTAGCATATACCAGAACCCCATTAGTTAAATAGTTTTATTTTACAGATTTACAGGCCACACTAGTATAAAGAGTAATTAGAAATATTCCCACAATAGTAATCCTGCAAAATTAATAAAAATCCCTAAAGTGCACCAACAAATGTACTTCTATATTTAATAATACTCCAGCACTGTAAAGTTGCTATTTTACACTGTTGTCTACATGAAATTTTGCCTACTGTACTCTGAAGAGTAGCTTCATGTGTTTATTCTGAGATAACCTCCTTTTATTGTTGCAGATTTTTGAAATCAATAGCATTAGGTCTAACTGTTTGCATCTATCCTTCTCACATTATAACCAAATGCAACCAGATGCTGTCACAAAATAACAGGGTGTCCAAGTGAAACACATTTATGATGAATCAGCCATCTTTAAATGAGACCTTATCAGAGTCAGGGTAAGGGAGCAATAATCTTCTAGAATCCTATAGCGCATGCCTGGCACACCCAACACAAACATTTCTCCTGAGGTTGGACGTAATTAGTCGTAACGATACTCATCAACAGGAACACAGCCAAAACGTAAATGCAGTGTTTTCCATGCAAACAACATTCTTGGAATTGCAGCAGACAACCCCATATACTTGAGATAGTATAGGAGAAAGGACTACACATAAAAAGGGACAAAGAGGGTATGACATATAGTGTATGACAGAATGTTTTGGGTGAACTACACTCTTGGGGAAAAAAAACAATCTTTGGGGTTCTATATTGAACCCTAAGGTTCTTTACTCAGCTTTTTATGCCAAAAAGGTTCAATTTACAAAGATTTACAGAAAAATAACCCTGGGTTCTTTAGGCTGACAATTGCTTAAATGTTAGTATATATGTGTACGCATAAATTACATTATTAAAAGTTTTGTTTATAAATAATTTTGACCACTACACTACACTTGCATTTCACACTGCAGAAAAATAAAACTTAAAACTACTTCTGCATCTATATGTTTGATTAGAAAAGGATAAATGATACAATGTCATTACTCTATTAGACAACACGTTTATCTTAGTAATAATATATAGTTTATGGTATTGTCTATTCTTGACTGATAATTCAACAAAAGATGCAAAAAATGTTGTTTATCATATACAGCATACAACTTGTGTGTAACATTGTTTTTTACCCTCATATTTACATAGCACAACAGTGCATTACTCTTAGTATGTAAGAGAACAATTTTTTTATTGCTGATTAATTTTATGTTATTTTTATTTATTTTGATCTAACTCCTTGTTATTTATGGTTTACATGTTTATTTCAGCAAGCACAAAGAATAAATAGACAAAACCATTTCGTCCAGGCCTGCAATATTCTCTGCCAGGAGGTTAGTAATTTCAAACTTGAATCACTAATATTTCTGTTGTGTATTGGCTAGTAATCCTGATACCAGGTTATGGTATAATTACATTTGCTTTGCATCTTTAAAACATGGAGGAAACCAAAAAAAGTTTCCAGGAGCACATCACAGCATTGAATTAAGCCAACTGCACTGATATAAAGAGATTAATCAAGCTCTATTCAAGACTGTGAATATGTCAAATGTCCAAAGTTAAAAAGAGAGGAAGTGATGGAAATGTTTTAATTTCTCAACCTGTGATTATTTGCTGTTTGTAGTTTAATTGTAATGTTTAATATGCTAATTGTGTATTTGTTATTGACGATTCCATATTAATTTAACATGGGTTTTAGCAAAGGCCTTCACCTAACTCGGAGCACTTCTGAAGTGCCCGGTTTCATAAAGCACCTTAAAGTGTAATTTTCCCTTAAGATCACCCTAATGTTTCCCTTAAACTTAAGGGCATTGCAGGAAATAACCCTCAAGTGTTATTAATCAATCCTCAACCTGGTCTTTATTATGGTGTCCAGACCCCTCAGAGAGTGCAGAGAGTCGTCATCAAACTCATCAAGGTCAATGTCAATTTATTTATAGAGCACGTTTAAGAACAACAAGTGCGTACCAAAGTGCTGTACATGAGCAAATAAAACAATTAATTAAGGGGGAATAAAAAACACGATTGACATAAAAAACAATAAATAAATCCAATATACATTCATACAAAAGCCTAAGAATATACATACGTCTTCAGACGTGATTTAAAAATGTGAAGCGTAGGAGCGGATCCAATGTCCAGAGGTATATTATTCCATAGTCTAGGGCCGACTATGGAGAAGGCACAATCCCCTTTAAATTTAAAGCGTGAGCGTGGTGTATGCAGAAGTTTATCAGAGTCCTGGAGGATTGTTGATGACTAAGGAGTTCTGAGAGAAAAGATGGGGTAAACCATAAATAGCTTTAAAAACAAATAACAAAATTTTTAAATGAATACTGTATTGGACTGTTAACCAGTGAAGAGATGCTAGAACAGGTGAAATAATTTCCCTCTTCCTTGTTCCAGTCAGCAAACTAGCAGCTGCATTTTGGACTAACTGACTAAGTTGGAAAAAGCTGCCCTTCACCAAAGCACTTATTTGTTTTTCAAAATTTTGAGTCGTGTCAAAAATCACTCTAAAGTTTTTAAGCAAAGGGGTGAACATTTATTGACTGGGTTGTTAGATTGCTAGTGATATTAGAGACAGCGCTAGGGAGGCCAAACACAACAATTTCTTGCTCTTATTTAGCTGGAGAAAGTTTCTTGCTGTCCAGCATTTAATATCCTCAAAGCATTTAAAAATATCAGAATATGAATCATCAGAACTAAGTGGGACATGGAGATGTGTATCATCTGTATACAATGATATGAAATGTTATTTTCCCAAAAAATTTAACCCAGGGGAAGTATATATATATATATATATATATATATATATATATATATATATATATATATATATATATATATATATATATATATATATATATATATATATATAAAATAAAATCGGGCCTAAAATGGAACCTTGAGGTACCCCGCAAGTGAAAGCTGCAGAAGGAGAGAAAGAATTCCCAATCCTAACACTGAAAGTTCTATCTGAAATGTAAGATGTAAACCAATCTAACCAACCAACTTCACACCTAAGATGGTCTAGTAGAATAGTATGATCAACTGTATCGAAAGCAGCACTAAGATCAAGCAAAATAAAAATTTCAGGTCTACCAGAATCCAAAGCAAGCAGTAAATCATTCGTCACCTTGAGTAGTGCTAAAACCAGACTGAAATTTATACAAAAAAAATTGTTTTCAGATAGGAATTAAGAGAGTAGAGAAAAACATATTTTCTCCAGAATTTTTCATAAAAATGGCAGTTTAAAACTGGGCCAGACATTATTGAGGTTGGTAGGATCCAAATTCGGCTTCTTAAAAAGTGGCTGGATCACTGCTTGCTTAAAGCAAGATGGAACAATGCCATAATATAAGGAGCTATTCATAAGTGAACACACTAGAATCAACAGTGTCCAGCACCTCTCTGAGGAGCAGAGCAGGAATAACATCAACAGAAGAAGTGGTAGGCTTCATCTGTTAGACTATATCTATCAACTCAGAGAGAGATATAGGTTTAAACCGATCAAACAAAATAGAACAAGTGACTGGTTCAGAGGGGTCATGACTACTAGTGGTATTGCAAGATAGTAAAGCATCAACCTTACCAATAAAGAATCTAAAAACGCTAAGGGTAGCTCAGTGGTAAAAGACGCTTGCTACTACCCCTGGAGTTCGTGAGTTTGGTCTCCCAAGCAACCTAATTGGCCCGGTTGCTAGGTGGGGTAGAATCACACAGGGTAACCTCCTCGTGGTCGCTATAATGTGGTTCGCTCATGGTGAGGTGCGTGGCGAGTTGTGCGTAGATGACATGGTGGATGGGTGGGCCTCCACACACGCTATGTCTCTGTGGTAATGTGCTCAACAAGCCACGTGATAAGATGTGCTGGTTGACAGTCTCAGATGCAACTGAGATTCATCCTCCGCCACCCGGATTGAGGTGAGTCACTACACCACAATGAGGACTTAAGAGCAAATTGGGAATTGGACATTCCAAATTGGGAGAAAAAAATTAAATAAATAAATAAAATAAAAATAAAATAAAAAAAAAAAAAGATCACAAAAAGCTACACAAGTCTCAGGTGTAGCATCAAGACAAGGGGTGGCTGTGGGAGTGAGCACTGTATTCATCATGTTAAACAGAATTTTTGGATAAGGATTTTTAGAGTTTATATTAGAAAGATATATTTATTTATTTATTTATTTGTTTGTTTACAGAGTGCTGGTACGCAGATAGACTATTTTTAAGGATTTCATAAGACACTTGCAGTCTGTCTATTTCCATTACTGCTTTGCTTTCCTACATTCCTGTCTGAGAGCATGTGTGTTATTGTTTAACCAAGGCTGGGTCCTTAGTTTAGGTTTTCTAGTTTTAAAGGGAGCAACAAAGTCTAAAATGCAAATACAGGTATTGTTAAAAAGAGTGACCTTCTCCTCTGTGCCTTGACATGGATGAAGTAGCTTCACTGTGCACAATACAGGAGAAGCAGAGAAGGCCTCAGAGAAATGTCTGGCTGTAGAATAGGTTATAGAATGTGAATATGACTCATAGAAATGTGATTTTGGAATCAGAATTGGTAGTGCATCATTAAAAACAACAGGATTATAATCAGGCATGCAAAACTCAGTAATTTCAACATTGTAGATGGGAAGACCAAAAGATAAAACAAGATCAAGAGTATGACCATGATCATGTGTAGAGCCAGTAACATGCTGTGTGAGAGTCAATAAGCTGAACAAACTCCTTTACCAGAGGTTTGGAAGGGCAGCAAACATAAACATTAAAATCCCCAAGAATGATAAGATTGTCAGTAGTAGGCACAATGCTAGATAAAAAAATAAAAATCAGCAAATTCCTGAATGAAATCCTTATTATTTTAGGAGGTCTGTAAACAAGAGCACAGAGTACTGGACTGTACAGCTGAGCCTTAAGAAACTGTACTTCAAAACTATTGTTATGTTCTGAGGGCAATAATCGGCACTTAAAACAATTTTTAAAAACTGAAGCCAACCCCCCACCTCGCCCCACAATCCTAGGGGAGCTAAAAAAGTCAGTCACTTAGAGAGAGTTCGGATAAAGGATCAAACTCACCAATGTGCAGCAAAGTCTTTCAAATAGGAAATCCAGTTCAACTACCTAAGATTTGAAGAAGTCATTTAAGATGTATGTTTTATTGGAAATAGATCTTGCATTTACCAAAGCCATCTTAGCAAGATAGGAATTTCCAGTTTGTAGAGAAGCAGCAGATGATGCCGAATCTGGTAGAATGGGCAGTAGACCGGTGTTTCAGGGGATCCAAAGAACGCCATGGTGTATTGTATTTATAATGATGTATTTGTACCAGCCATCATCTCCATGAAGATCACCAAATATGGAACTGACAATCACTGTAGACATGTGCAGAGATCTCTTAATCCTAACCAAGAGACCACCTCGTTTTCCTCATTTTCTGTGGCATCTCTTACAATTAAGCGAGCAGCCGGGAATACAGCACACACCCACGGGAAAAGGTGAAGCAAAGCGATGAAAGAAAAAAAAATTTAAAAAAAAAAATCACTCTCCACCAGGACTTTGAACACACAAGTCCATGACAGAGGATTGTATTTTAAGAAGGGATTGGTGATCATAGGACAGTAAGGTACTAATTAATTGTCCACACACACACACACACACACACACACACACGAATAACACAAACAGACTCAGGACAGGTAACACGGGACAGGGGCAACGGCATGCCAATAACCACACTGGCGCCATCTTGCCACCTGTGAGCAGTGAATGATGAAATGGAGATGGCTGAAGTGAAGTGAAGTTTTGCTTAATTTGTTGTTTCCAAGAGACCTCACTGAATTTGTCAGACCAGTGACAACAAAATGATTCTGTATCTGCCGCAGTGCTAAAATTGTTTAACAGCTTTTCATAGGTAATTTTTTTTATTTATTTTTTGTTTTTTACCCGTTTACTAATCTTACTTATGGTAATAATGTTAACTTATAGTTAATGTTAAATTATTAATGTTTCACTTTCTTGCTGAAATAGTATATTAACCATTCAATTTGCATATCCATTAAATATTCTTCTGGTAAAAGAACAAAACTAATTTAAAAACTAAATAAAAAACAAAATGTTAGGGCTGCATTTTGGGAACACCTAAAAAGTTTCTATATAGAACCTTTCCACCTGGCTCAAAGAACCCTTTAGGGTTCTTTTGATAGAACCCTCAAAATGTCACAGTTCCGGTGAGTTCTCTCACTCATGTTTTGCAGGTGTTACCAGCATGCATGATCACTGTTTCCATGGGAACATTGATTGTTCCCAGGGGAACGCTGACTATGCCACTAACTAGCATGCTAGCAGCACCTGGTTCTCCACCGATTCACTCCCTACTTAATTCCTTCATGTTCTCAGCATCTTTGTTAGACTGTTGTTACCTCACTCTCTCTTCACTTAGTTGTTTCTGTTTCGTGTATCTGTTTGGTTTCCCATCTTTGCCCAAGTGTCAGGAGTGTGGTTGCCTTCCAATTTGCTGTAGGCTTGTTCTCTGCACCTCACTACGCTTCAACGAATCCTACGAATCTGCTCCAGACATCCACGATGCACACACTCGTCTGCAAACACACACTATTCACGGATTTGCCCATTGCGAGTCTACGGCGCAAGCACTTCCACAAACTTCACCCTGCAACTGCAGCCGGTGCCGGGACACTCAGTCTTCGCCTGAACAGTTGAAGTGAATTTTCATCATTAATAAATCTTTTGAACTGTTCATCTGCTCTTGGGTCTCGTTGTCTCGCTCTCACTGTCTTGACAGAACAATCTAGCCAAGTATGGACCCAGTGGAGGAGTCTACTCTTTGCTCCACCCTCACTCAGCAGGGAGCTTTTCTGGGAAATCAGCAGGATCAAATCTCTGCATCTAACAGGGCTCTGGAGATGATGGTGTTGTAGCTCGCTGAGCTGACCTCTGTTGTTCAACAACTCCGCCAACCTCCCGATGCTGGTCCCACTCAGGAAGCACCCTCACACGGCTCTGGCAGTTCCCCATGTTTCTGGGCGCTTCAGGTTCAGCTGGTTCGTATCCCTCCTCCAACCCCATTTTCAGGTGAGGTGGGATCCTGTAGCACATACCTTGCACAATGTTCCCTGTTCTTCACGATACAGCCCTCTGCTTTCCCATCAGAGGACGTTAAGGTGGCTTTTTGATCACACTCCTCACTGGAAGGACCGGTGAATAGTGGACCGCCATGTGGGACAACAGACATACCTGTTGCACTTCTTTTTATGCCTTCTCCACAGAGCTCTGCCAAGTGTTTAATCGCTTGGCTCAAGGTTGGGAGGCGGTGAGGGTCTTATCCAGACTGTCTCAAGGGGATCGGCGAGTCTCAAATTATGCTATCGAGATTCAAACCCTGGCTTCTTCTTGTGAGTGAAACAATCATGCCATGTGGGACCGGTTTTATAATGGGCTTCCCGAAGATATTCAGGACAAAATCTATCTTTTGGATCTGCCTCCACGCTTCAATGATTTGGTGGATCTGGCTGAGCAGATCAATGTCTGGACCTATGATGCTGCCGCCACTCTCCACCTACCTGGGTGGCTGGTCATCCAACCCAGTCCACTGCTTCGGCCAGGTCACCACAATCATGGCCCAACACAGAGCCCCTGCAAATCAGGAGAACTCAGATTTCGCACAAGGAGAAGCAGCGACACCTCGTTCAAGGATTATGCTTTCATTGTGCCCTGTCTCGTCATTTCTCTGCTTCCTGTCCGGTTAAATACAGGTGGGGCCTGGGTAGCTGGCTACCACCCCTGGAGTTTGCTAGTTCAAATAACAGGGCCTGGGATTTGATAATGAATTTGAAAATGAGGAAAATAATTAATTGAATCCATTTTAGAATAAGGCTGTAACATAACAAAATGTGGAAAAAGCGCTGTGTACTTTCCGGATGCACTGTACCTCCCTGTCATGGCCTCCCTGTCGAGAGGCGAAAGCAAATCAGCCATCCCCAAGAAGGCAAAGTGCCTGGAAGCAATTAAATTGTGGAAAAAATTAAGTGCTGTGAATACTTTCCGGATGCACTGTATATCAATGATTCTCTGGCAGCCTGTCTCATCCGCACTTCCTCATCACCGGCAGGGGCGGGGTTCTTCTTTGTGAAGGAGGAGGGTGGCTTGCTTAGACCTTGTATAGATTATCGGAGGCGGAATGACATCACAGTGAAGAATCGCTATCTTTTGACGTTGAGATCCTCAGCTTTTGAACTCTTGCATCCGTCTTTACGAAGTTGCAACGTTTATCACCTTGTCCGGATTAGGAAGGGGGGGATGAGTGGAAAAAGACTTTTACCACCCATAGTGGGCACCATTTGGTCATGCCTTTAGAATTTGTCAGCACCTCCGGCTCGTAAATTACGTGCTTATGGAGACATGGTTGAGTGTTTTGGGTTTGTTTATCTAGATGATATTCTGATCTTTTCCCAGAATATCCAGGATCACGTTCAGCAAGTCAGGCAGGTGTTTCATCGACTGCTAGAGAATCAGCTGTTCGTCAAGGTGGAGAAGTCTACATTTCATGCACAGTCAGTTCCGTTCCTGGGGTTCATCATTTCATCCCTGGGAGTGCGGATCCTGATGAGGTCAGAGCCATCTCCGATTGGCCAACCCCAGATTCTTGCAAGGCTTTGCATAGGTTTCTGGGGTTCGTTCATTTCTATTGGAGATTTATTTAGAATTACAATAAAATCGCCATGCATCTGACAGTCCTCACCTCCACCCACAATTACTTTTGTTGGTCCCCGCAGGCCGAGACCACATTCTCTAAATTAAAGGAATGGTTTTCTACTGCACTAATCCTTGTTACTACCAACCCTGCATGTCAGTTTGTGGTGGAGGTGGGTGTGTCTGAGGCTGGAGTCAGAGCAGACCTGTCGCAGCACTCTTCTTCAGACAGAAAGATGTATCCATGTGCTTGTTTTGCACCGCTTAACACCAGCAGAACAGAACTACAAAGTTGTAACCGAGAATTGCTGGCTGTTTCCCCTCCTTTAATACAGTCACGGCTCCAGTGAGTTTGTCGATTCATTCTGTGTGTTTTGTTATTTTCTCTCCCTCATGTTTCGCAGGCACTGCCAGGATGCATGATCAGTGTTTCCATGGGAAATGGGTGAACATTTTAGGGTTCTATATGGAAACATCTCTTCAAAGAATGTACTCTTTTAAAAATGCAAAACAACAATATTTATTTTCAAGATGATAACAACAACAATGTAGCATACATTTAAAATGGAATCATGACTACCGTTTCTATTGTTAAATACTAGGCAGTATAGGCAATACATAGTAAATTACTATTCCATTCCAAACATGGCTTCTGACTGATCTGTTATGTGTTTACAGAGGGCCAGTGAATCACCACTATGGCAAACAGAGCAATCTTAACCCAATATGAAGTCCTGGCAAAGTGGATCAAGATGTGAGCCATTACTGCATGAACCACGTGGAGAGGATCAAAGCTGGATTTTGTTGATCCTTACATACTCTAACACAGTTAATATTGTCATCCCAGTCCCTTTGCTATTTTAATGGGATAAGCCTTGGCTAAGTGCAGAGATGGAGTGATAACACCAACAGGATGCCGCTTGATTTACTTGCCAGAGGAATGCAGAAAGATCCGCCACATGTGACAGTTTTACAAAAGAGAAAGTTTTAACTGAAGCCATGTGGGAAAGTGGCACAGTTGGATTGCACAGTTGGACTAAATCGCAATTGTGCAGCTGCAATGGCTTGAGACTCTTATTTGTGGCACAAATACACACAAAGATGATCTGTGCCAAAAAGTACCAGCTGGGCCTTTTTAACCAAATGTTAGTACCACACATAAAAGCAACACCACAGGATCACTGGTTTGAGAGCACAGGTGTGGTGATAAGTTTTAAAACCTGCTGTGTGGTTGGCACAGCACAGTGGAACATTTTAATTCTCAGGGAGGTAGCTCTGACATTTGTAGACTTTAGAATCTTGGCAAATCAGAGCAAAGTGTGTAACATTGTTGATATTTTGGATGGGAATATTTAGAATGTCAACGGTTCTGGTTCCGATTCCTACTCCTCTTAATGATTCTGGCAGAAATGGCTGTGCACCGACGCTCCCAATCCAGCCTGATGGAGCTTGAGAGGTCATGCAAAGAAGAATGGGAGAAACTGCCCAAAAATAGGTGTGCCAAGCTTGTACCATTATACACAAAAAGAATTAAGACTGTAATTGGTGCCAAAGGTGCTTCAACAAAGTATTGAGCAAAAGCTGTGAATACTTATGTACATGTGATTTATTTATTTTTTTATAAATTTGCAAAGATTTCAAACAAACTTCTTTCACGTTGTCATTATGGGGTATTGTTTGTAGAATTTTTAGGAAAATAATGAATTTAATCCATTTTGGAATAAGGCTGTAACATAACAAAATGTGGAAAAAGTGAAGCGCTGTGAATACTTTTCGGATGCACTGTATATCAATGATTCTCTGGCAGCCGGTCTCATCTGCACTTCCTCATCACCGGCAGGGGCGGGCTTCTTCTTCGTGAAGGAGGGGGGAGGCTTGCTTAGACCTTGTATAGTAAGTGCTGTGAATACTTTCCGGATGCACTGTATGTATATATATTATATATCTACTATACATGTATCTCTACACAGGGGCGGACTGGCCATAGGGAGAACTGGAACTTTTCCCTGTGGGCCAGCTGAGAAACGGGGTGAACTGTCCCCGATAAGTTGAACGGGTCATGGCAGGCTGAAGAGGGCCACAAAACAGTGCCGCAATATTCCATTACAGTGTCTGATGAATCCTTGCTTGAATCTTTGTCTAAAGATCTAAAGTCAGCAATGTGAAAGACTGGTGGAAAGTATGTAATGACGCATGAAAGCTGGGATTGAAAATCAGGCTTATTCCACCAAATATTGATTTCTTAACTCTGCCTAAGTTAAAACATTAGTATTGTGTTGTTTAAAAAATTTATATGAACTTGTTTTTAATTATTCGAGGTCTGAAAACACAGCATTTTTTTCAGTTTTTTGTTATTTTGACCAGTTGTCATTTTCTGCAAATAAATTATCTAAATGACATAGGGATGATAACTTTCGATTGAAATTCTCCCAGGAGAGATGTCAGCACAGCCATTAACTAGGAAAATAAAAAAAAAAAATGGCACTCCATGTCAAAAAGGTTGCCGACCCCTGTTTTAGGGCAATAGAGCTGAAGTTTTAGGCATTTCTCTTATCAAGTTACTAATGAGTTGCTCTTATGTGGGCTAGACTCAGCTGTACAGCAATTTACTTTAGTGAGAGAATTGTAGTGGCAGAGGAAGCCCTCCTCGTGCGAAAACCTATCTAAGATAAAGAGCTGCAAGTCTACCTGCGTGAGTCTACCAAGCAAGCACACAGTCAAGACACAAGTTTTTTTTTTCCCCTTCTCTCCTCCTTTTCCACATAGTACTTGTTTCTTTATTATACTTATATTATGTGTTTTCATTTCATTCCCATTGTTTCATGTAGAAAAGTGACATGCACACACTATAGACTACGCACTCCAGAGCACCTAAGGTCACTCATCACTGCCTCTCCATAGCCCCTCTCCATCTCTGTTGGACTGTGGAACTGACAATCAGTGGTCAACAAAGCTGACTTCATTCTGGCCTTTGCAAGTCAGTCAAAATTTAATAGTTTGGCTCTGACGAAGACATGGATCTGCACAAACATTGAAACACCCTCAGCTCTCTCTACTGACTTCCCTTTCACCCACACCCCTCCTCTAACAGGGTGGGGGAACTGGTTTGCTCATTTCCAACTCAAGAAAATTCACTCCACTCTCATCTTTCTCCAGTAACACAACTCTTGAATATCATGTCATTACTGCCACTAAACCTGTGAATAGCGATGTCATAATGTGAATTTTTAATGGTACGATTATTGTCTGATAAAAATATTTTAGATTTCACGATTTTGCAAATGCATCAATTATGCAACAATAAAACCATCCACAAACATATCACAACTTAAGTTGTATTGCAGCATTAGTTAGGACATGCAGTTAACATATATATTCCTACTTCTAAGTTGAAAACAAGTAGGTAAAGTACTTTTCAATTTCCTCTATCTGCCCTCTAACACCAAAACGTACTGTAACTTTTCAACAAAAGATGTATACCCTTTCAATAAATAAAAATTAAATTAAATATACATTGAAAATAATCAAAAACAACTATAACTTAAACCATATGTTTAAAATAAAATGGTCAACTCAAACATACAAACTAGCAACAACAACTATAAATGTACAGTGTTTTCAAATTAAAATATTTTTACAAAATTAAATAATATCTTTGCATTACTGCAAACTTGTTATTTTCTCAATATTACACTTAAATAAAATAGAACAATAAATAAGAACATACAAATTTTCACGAAAATAAGATTGTCCAAACAAACAGGGACATTTAAGCAGGATGTTACATGTACTTTGTATAAACTCTTTTGAAAATGAAACTGGATATAAAGTGTGGTTCACTCAAACCACTAAAACTGTTATTACACACGCACGCACGCACGCACGCATATATATATATATATATACACACACATACATACATACATACATACATATATATACACACACACACTCCCTAAACAGACTGACTGGTCATCTTTTTATTAGCGGTGTAGAAAATGGGCAAACAGCTCTCAGAGAGAATGGGCTGTCACATCCACACATGCACTTATTTATTTAATAAAATCGCAGCATAGCTTTTGCTCAACATTAAATTCTTGTCTTGATAGTGTCTGCCCTCTTACCTCCAGGCCAGCACGTGCCACATCCTCCAGCGCCTGGCTGTCAGAGACACTTCGTGTACACTGCACAAAGCTAAGGGCTGTGGAGAGAATGTGGTGCAAGTCAAAAGACCCTGCTGACCTGAGCAAGTATCACTTCTCTCCTCTTATTCCACCATCAGTAACACTTCAGATTCACATAACTTTTTTTTCAACTTTCTCTTTTCTGTCCTCCCCCACCACATCCTACTCCTTCTCCATTGATGACTTTGCCACATTTTTTACTAACAAAGTAGCGAGCAACAGCAGCCAGTTCTCTACACCTAACACCCACAGCCACAATCTTCCAACATCCCATCATCTGTTCTCCTCTTTCTCCCCTCTCTTTGAGACTGAGGTCTCCAAAGTGCTTCTTTCTAACCGTCCTACCACCTGTCCACTTGACTTCATCCCTTCACATCTTATGTAAGCTGCCTCTACATCGATCTTACCCACGGTCACACACATTATCAATGCATCTCTCACAACTGGAAACTTTCCCAATACATTAAAGCAGGCTCGAGTAACCCCACTGCTAAAAAAACAACACCACACAACCTGACAGTAGTCGCAACTACAGACCAGTCTCTCTTCTACCCTACCTGTCTAAGACAATTGAGCGGGTCGTATTCAACCAGATGTCTGCTTGTCTCTCCCAGAAGAACCTGATCGACAGACATCAGTTTGGCTTCAAAAAAAGACAGTCAGAGACTGCCCTCTTGTCAGTAGCTGAACCCCTTGACTGGCTAACTACAAATCATCCATCCTCATCCTCCTTGAGTTGTCTGCTGCTTTCGATACAGTGAACTAGGGCTGCATAAGTAATCCAAAAACTAATCGTGACTCCAATTAAGGCTGCCATTTAATCGTGAAAACTGGCAATTACAGCATTCAATTCAAGTCTGCTCCTTTTGCATCAACGGTTTCTATTTACAATGTGTTTTTTCAGCGTTTGAATATTCTAACCAATCATTAACATGTCTGTTGAGCAATGAAATGGCAATGGCCAATCAGAGCCACTCAAATTAGTCCTCCGTCCTATCAGTAATGGCAACTGATCCTAATGCGCAAGTTTTAAATCGTCTGATTGCCCAGAAGCTTGCTATAAGTTCCACCTCTGTTCGCGATGGCACACGAAAATTAATAGTGAAGAAACATCACCTGACACTTGAAAAGAAGCTGTAGAACAAGAGCGAAAAGCACTATGGAATTATTTTGGATTCATTGCAGATTGCACCGCTCGCTTTGAACATAGATGTCACTGAAAATGAGCAACACGACCCAACTAAAACGCTCCCGTTCTAATCAAGGCATAGACGTGGTGTAAATAATTGATTTATTATGCTGATTATACAGCTTTGCTTTTAAGGAGCGCATTCACATGAGTGCAGAACATTGTTTGGAGCGTCATGAGCTCATGTCGAAATGCAGATCTCAAACAGTGTAAACCTGCAGTTAATGACCTCATTCATTGTAATGGGAGAGTTTTTCACATTGCTCGATTTCTGTGTACAATTTATTAAAAAGTAATAACAGTTTTGTTTTGTCATGTACAATAAATAGGCCAATGTGAATTTGATTTGTACAAAATAGCAATAAAGTAATTCGGCTTAACTGTTTTAAGTGTGTTTTGGAAGTGTATCCAACATAAAGGATATGTCATGATTAGCATATTTCAGGAATCACTGTCATTGTTATTGCTTCTGATCTTAAAAGAACCATTTGACACGCAGCTGGTAGATTTAACATTTTCACGAATCACACAAACTCTGATCGCAAATGACTGTTTTTAATTTCCTAAGTGCAACCACTGAGGCCAAAAATGATCTAACGATGATCTTACATGAACAAGATCACCATTGATGATCTAACAGGATGAATGGCCCCCTGTCTCTCCATGAAAGGTCTTACTTAACACACGGTCGATTTAAATCAGCTGTTAATAAGTTAACAATATATGTCATATTATTTACTGTACGTGGACTAATAATTTAAGCAGTAATTTAGCAATAATTTAATTTATTCTATACCATAGAATTCAATTTACAATCATTTGTATTTGCCTTACCTTAACAAACATCATTACAGTCTAAAATACAATTCAATATAATGCTTAAAAGACGCTTAAAAGAAACTGGAGCACAGCTCGTATCCACAATTGAAATCTACTACTCTGAAGAATCGCACGGTTGCTTACTTTGTGACGTCATGGTATTTTCATATTTTAAATCAACAGTAATAATCGCGATTACAATATCAAGAGCAATAATTGACAATTATGATTTTTGCTATAATTGTGCAGCCCTACTAGTAAGTTTAATATTTTTAGCTGTGGTGATTTTATAGTGATGAATTAAAGATGCCACTTTTTGTAATGTTTACACTTGATGACAGCGCGAGGTGCATGTGCGTGCAGTTACTATCAGCTATTAATAAGTTGCGTCTTAAATCGTCCTCATTATTTAAAGCATTGCTTCTGTAAAATTCACCACATTCAACAATAAATGTAATTTAAGTCATGATCGGACTCTATATCGCCTGATGTAAGCAATGTTCCCATTATTACACATAGTTCAAAGTTTACTAGTAAGGTTGTGGAGAGTATTTTTATAGAGTCTGTTGTCGATTCTTTATGTTGGGGTGTCTGAAAGCTTTAATAAACTGATGCTTTAATAAACTGATGCAGAAGAAAAACACATTTAATGACATGAACATTAATCTTTACCGTTACGCACTTTTCAAGCACTCATGTGCTCGAGATGCGAAGAAGCGGTGTCGTGTCCTAGATTGGAGCGTCTCTTATTACCTCTCATGTTTTTTTTCCGTTTTTGTTTTTTGTGTATGTTTATCGGTTTTCTTATTATAGGGCATCCCTTAGCATACATATATCCCCCAGAAATATGTCCACTTACACGTTTAGACAATTGTTATATGATATGCATTTGTTGCATCAGTGCTGTTGCATAATCAGCAAATGTGCAAATAATTGTAAAACCGGTTAACCGTGATTTATTTCTCAGACAGTAATCTTACCTTCAAAAACTCACACCATGGCATCCCTACATTGCATATACTTTATTTATTTATCTTCTTTTTAAATAAATACAAAAATAAAGCCAGACCCAGAATTGGTCCACCCTCAATGTTCAAACCAAATCTAAACCATTGGAAACTAGGACCCGCCACCCACGAAATACGAGGCTGAATCCAGTTCACAAGCTCCTCATCCAAATTCATTTCATGTGCTGGTAATTTTGCTCATCTATCTGCAACATAAGACATCTCGGAGTGACACATGACAAGAAATGTTGTTGAAGAAACACACTTTATTATATTTTTAAGAACAGATAAAAGAAAAGCTGTCAATGCTTGTGTCCGATTCACAGTTTGTTCAGAGACGTGCAGCACAAGCCTGTCTCGTGGAACAAGCATGTAAAGAGTTTTCACTCTTTTTTTTCTCCGTTTCATTAGTCTGAAAACTATTTGCAAGAATAATGTAGTCTATGAGAATGCTGCAGATTATCTCTGATCATCTCAGGAGGTGCAGTGAGTTTAATTTGCTTTATTTCCTCGCGATTGTCATGCATTGTGGTTTGCAACACAATGCAAATTGAGCTGTTGGAGACGGTAAATGTTTGGATTTGGGGAGGGTTTAGGTTAAATAAGATTATTGCTTTTTTCATTTCGTTAAAGTGCAATTTGAATTTAGAAATGTATTTTGCTTAAGTTTGTCATGTTTCAATAAATGAATAAAATGTTTAAACCAAAATCAATAAAAGCAAAACAATTCACAGATCCTTGGAGGGATGTTGACGATGTAATCTGATACAGCAAAATTTTTAAGGCAATTATCACTAATAACCGGACCGGTTATTGAGGCAAATGGCTTTTCCAACCATTGCTACACAGATGACACACAGCTCTAACTGTCATTCCAGCCTGATGTCCCTACTGTCTCAGCTCGTATCTCTACCTGCCTCTCTGACATTGGATGAAGAAACGCCACCTTCATCTTAACCTTGCCATGACAGAACTCCTTGTGACCCCAGCCAACCCATCTGTTGACCACAACCTTTCTATTCACCTTGGTTCAACTACACTAACACCAACCAGAACAGCTTGGAACCTGGGAGTGGCAGTAGATGACCAGCTTAATTTCACTGCACACATCTCATCAACTGCCCGTTCTTGCAGATTCATGCTCTACAACATCAGGAAAATCAGACTTTTTCCCGTCTGAATATGCTGCACAGCTGGTCCCAGCTCTGGTCATTTCAAGACCGGACTACTGTAATGCTTAACTGGCTTGCCTCCCAGCTAACACCATTAAGCCACTGCAGATGGTCCAGAATGCTGCAGTACATCTTGTCTTCAATCAGCCAAAAATGGCTCATATTACTCATATCATATCATATTCACTTCACTGGCTATGTGTAGCTTCAAAATCAAATTCAAGGCCTTCAGGTCAGCCAAGGTAACTGCGCCCAATTATTTCAATTCACTTCTCCATGTCTATGCTCACATGTAACTCACTCTCTGCTGTCTATGAATGAGCTATGCCTGGTGGTCCCATCACAAAGAGACTCAAAGTCTATTTCACTTTCTTTTGTTCTGCTGATACAATCTCAACATTCAAAAACCAACTGAAAACACATCTGTTCACAAGCACTTCACAATCTGCACTTACTATTGAACTTAACTTGCAGTTACGGTAAACAAATACATATACATATATATATACACATATATATATATATATATACACTACCGTTCAAAAGTTTGGGGTCACCCAAACAATTTTGTGTTTTCCTGAAAAGTCACACTTATTCACCACCATACGTTGTGAAATGAATAGAAAATAGAGTCAAGACATTGACAAGGTTAGAAATAATGATTTGTATTTGAAATAAGATTTTTTTTTACATCAAACTTTGCTTTCGTCAAAGAATCCTCCATTTGCAGCAATTACAGCATTGCAGACCTTTGGCATTCTAGCTGTTAATTTGTTGAGGTAATCTGGAGAAATTGCACCCCACGCTTCCAGAAGCAGCTCCCACAAGTTGGATTGGTTGGATGGGCACTTCTTGCGTACCATACGGTCAAGCTGCTCCCACAACAGCTCAATGGGGTTCAGATCTGGTGACTGCGCTGGCCACTCCATTACCGATAGAATACCAGCTGCCTGCTTCTGCTCTAAATAGTTCTTGCACAATTTGGAGGTGTGTTTAGGGTCATTGTCCTGTTGTAGGATGAAATTGGCTCCAATCAAGCGCTGTCCACTGGGTATGGCATGGCGTTGCAAAATGGAGTGATAGCCTTCCTTATTCAGAATCCCTTTTACCCTGTACAAATCTCCCACCTTACCAGCACCAAAGCAACCCCAGACCATTATATTACCTCCACCATGCTTAACAGATGGCGTCAGGCATTCTTCCAGCATCTTTTCATTTGTTCTGCGTCTCACAAATGTTCTTCTTTGTGATCCAAACACCTCAAACTTGGATTCATCTGTCCACAACACTTTTTTCCAGTCTTCCTCTGTCCAATGTCTGTGTTCTTTTGCCCATCTTAATCTTTTTCTTTTATTGGCCAGTCTCAGATATGGCTTTTTCTTTGCCACTCTGCCCTGAAGCCCAGAATCCCGCAGCCGCCTCTTCACTGTACATGTTGACACTGGTGTTTTGCGGGTACTATTTAATGAAGATGCCAGTTGGGGACCTGTGAGGCGTCTGTTTCTCAAACTAGAGACTCTAATGTACTTATCTTCTTGCTCAGTTGTGCAACGCGGCCTCCCACTTCTTTTTCTACTCTGGTTAGAGCCTGTTTGTGCTGTCCTCTGAAGGGAGTAGTACACACCGTTGTAGGAAATCTTCAATTTCTTAGCAATGTCTCGCATGGAATAGCCTTCATTTCTAAGGACAAGAATAGACTGTCGAGTTTCAGATGAAAGTTCTCTTTTTCTGGCCATTTTGAGCGTTTAATTGACCCCACAAATGTGATGCTCCAGAAACTCAATCTGCTCAAAGGAAGGTCAGTTTTGTAGCTTCTGTAACAACCTAAACTGTTTTCAGATGTGTGAACATGATTGCACAAGGGTTTTCTAATCATCAATTAGCCTTCTGAGCCAATGAGCAAACACATTGTACCATTAGAACACTGGAGTGATAGTTGCTGGAAATGGGCCTCTATACACCTATGTACATATTGCACCAAAAACCAGACATTTGCAGCTAGAATAGTCATTTACCACATTAGCAATGTATAGAGTGTATTTCTTCAAAGTTAAGACTAGTTTAAAGTTGTCTTCATTGAAAAGTACAGTGCTTTTCCTTCAAAAATAAGGACATTTCAATGTGACCCCAAACTTTTGAACGGTAGTGTATATATATATATATATATATATATATATATATATATATATATATATATATATATATATATATATATATATATATATATACACACACACACGGTGTATATATACACATACATATACACACACACATATACGGTGTATATATATATATATATATATATATATATATATATATATATATATATATATATATATATATATATATACACACACACACACACACACACACACACACACGTATATATACACATATACGGTGTATATATACACACATACATATATACACACATATACGGTGTATATATACACACATACATATACACATATATATATATATATATATATATACATACACATATATACACATATATACACACATATACGGTAGTATTGTCACGATACTAGAATTTCTAACTTCGATACGATACCTTGAAAAATATCGATATTCGATACCATTTTCGATACCACGGAGAAAAAAAACTGCCACAATATTAAGGGGGGTATTTTTTTTTATTTAAAGCTAAAAATAACAAGTCTAGAACATGACAAATGAGGTATATTATAACAAAAATGTCCTGAGGTAGTGCACTTGTTCAAAGGCCTCTCAGATTGCCATACATTCAAAAACCAATAAAGTGCAAGTAAAAAAAAAAAAGTGCAATCTTTTGTATTTCCTAGTAAAATCAAATAATAAACACTTTTCTTTTTCTTTTTAGACCACACTTTTAAAATGTACTGAACTAACTAATCTAAGAACTTAGGTTAATGGTAATAGATATTTAATTGTTAACATGAATAATTAATGAAAAATACTTCCAAAACATTTATTAATCTTAGTAAAAAGTTTATTTAAACTAACATTTACTAATACATGTACTAATTAAAATCCAAAGTTCTATCTGTTAATATTTTTTTTCATTGGACCAGAGCTAACATGGGCCGTTGTATTTTTATTACCTACTGTTATCAAAGATTAAAATATACTGTAACAAATGCATTGTTCATCGGTCATAAATGCTGGTTAATACATTAACGTTATTTGATGAACAGATTTAAACGCAAACGTGCGTGCATCACACGCGAAAACAATGCTCACTGGATCGACATGAAGTCAAGTCACCTATATTTATATAGTGCTTTTAACAATACAGACAACACACTCTCTCATATCAACAGCAATAATGGGCCATCTTGGTTAATGTTTCAGAAATGTTCAAATGAGAAGAGTTACCAACCTCTCGAAATTCTTTATATAGATCCGGGTGTCGGTCTTTCAGGTGCTTTGCTATATGTTCATTTGCTTCATATCCAAAATATTTCCAGATAGCACTCCTGCTGTGTTCTTTATCGACCAAAGGCGGTCGCGTCGGCGCCGCACTCGCCATCTTTCCTTTCACTTCACTTTTGCTAGTGAATGAGACGAGTGCGAGTGCACGTGTGGTGTTTGTCAACGCGCCTTTGGAGAGAAGTGAAAGTGACAGCTCGGCTAGTAGCCTATCGGTGTATCGATACTTTGGGAAATTAATATTGGTACCGTTCAGATATTTCAGTATCGATATTTATCAAAATATCGATATTTTTGACAACACTAATATACGGTGTATATATATATACACATACATATATATATATATATATATATATATATATATATATATATATATATATATATATATATATATATATATATACACACACACACACACACATACACGGTGTATATATACACATATGTATATATACACATATACGGTGTATATATACACGTCTCGGTCTCTTTCTTCTGCACTAGCACCTATACTACTCCAGCCACCTTGAGAGCTTGGCAGTACAACACTGTAGATGTTGTTGAACTTTGTATGACAAATTGCTTGTTATGTTGCTTGTTTGGATAAGTGTCTGCTAAATGACTAAATGTAAATGTAAATGTAAATAAGAAAAGGATTTACTGCCTTCAATTTACTGTGCAAATGATTTCATATCCTAAAAGAAAAGATTGCATATTATGCGTTTATGCAGACAGACCTTTTAATTAAGACATTTTATTAATTCATTCAGGTTTATAAAATAGCACCAATTACAACAAACACAAATGTGTATCTTTAACTACACACTGTCATATAAACAGCCTTCCAGTAATGACTCTGATTTAAGTCTTAAGTACACATAACACAGTAACGTTTCTTGGTTATTTTAGAGTCAGACATGACAAAATTAATGACTTGCAGTTCAGTTAGTTTTTCATTGAATAAAAAGAACCAGCTAATAAGAGTCATACATTCAGGAATCCAGCTATACTGGTCACGCTAGATGTTTTGCACTTTAGATTAAAATAAAATGGCTAATAAGAGTCAATCGTTCAGAAATCGGGCTATACTGGTCACGCTGAATATTTTGTGCTTAAGATTTAAAAGAACCAGCTCATAAGAGTTATTCATTTATGTATCTGGCTACACTGGTCGCACTGTATGTTTTGCGCTGTAGATTCAAAAGAACCAGCTCATAAACATCATTCGTATGGGAATTGGACAACCTGGTCATGCTCTATGTTTCACATTGTATAATGAAAAGAAGAATTGTCTCATAGGAGTAATTCATATGGGAATCAGACAAACGTGGTCACACAGTATGTTTTACGCTTTAGATTCAAAAGAACTGGCACATTAGAGTTATTTGTACGGAAATCAGAATACATGATCGAACTACATTAGTCGTGCTGTATGTTTTACACGGTACATTCAAAAGAACAAGGTCATAAACGTCATGCATATGGGAATCCAACTACACTGGTCGAACAGTGTATGCTTCACATTGTTTATCCATAGATTCATTTGTTCTGCAATCAGACAACACCGATCGTGCTGTATGTTTCATGCTTTAGATTCAAAAATCTGGCTCATAAGAGTCATTTCTTCAGGAATCAAAATACAGCTGGTTGCACTGTATGTTTTGCGCTGTACATTCAAAAGAACCAGCTCATAATTGTGATTCGTCCAGGAATTGAACTACACAGGTCGAGCTGTATGTTTCATGCTGTAATTTCAAAAGTACTGGCTCATAAGATTAATTCGTTCAGAAATTAGTCTACACTGGTAGTGCGGTGCGTTTCTTGCTGCTGGTTCAATAGTGGTGTTGCAGTTTCATTGAATGGTAGCGCAGGAAACATTTAACGTATTTAACCTTGTGCGAACCCGTGTACATATGCATCGACCATGTATTTTGGCTAAGCTATACGCAACAAATAATTTAAATGAATAAAGACTGAATAATGTTCACAAGACTCTAGTCTGTCATTTAAAGAGTCAAATTCTGCCGTAACGATTCACATGACAAAACAACATGTTAGAATCCAGAATAGAATAGAATCCTTTATTTTGGTCACACATTATACACACAGTTTTTTGCATATATACAGTGAAATTTATTAGTTTTCACATATCCCAGCTAAGCTGGGGTCAGAGTGCAGGGTCAGCCATAATACGGCGCCCCTGGAGCAGATAGGGTTAAGGGCCTTGCTCAAGGGCCCAACAGTGGCATCTTGGTAGCTTGAACCCCTGACCTTCTGGTCAGTAACCCTGAGCCTCAACCACTGAGCCATCACTGTCCCCAAATCGACTGTTGTCGATTTCTGCCGATTTTCTATAACTTATGATTATTTGAAACTTCACAATGTAGTCTCACTGTCTACATATCTGGAAATTAAATTTTAGGAAAACGATTTGCTCTAGAATTTATTTTTGGGGGGGTTATTAATGTTTTGTTTTTCAGGTGCTACCAGTTAGTTACAAATTAAAAAGGGAAATGGAAAATGCACACAGCAGTCACACAGGGGACTCAGAGGTTAAGCACATCTACGTCCGTATCGGCTGAAGAATGCACATTCAAGAACCGATAACAGATCCGAAAGTCATTTGGTTCCGGTATTTTTGGAAAAGTGCAACTAGTTCTGAATAATGGGTTCTCCAATCCCAACACTAGTTGAGATCTCTTCTGATACTCTAAAGGACACACACAACTGTGTTTTTAGAAAACACAGAGTACTTACTGCTGTCTAGGCAAACAAAAAAAATGATATTAAAGATCTCATTTGTAATTTAGCTTTCCTATGAGAGTCTATAAATGACTCCCAATCTACTGTACCAGTTATAGAGAGTGTCCAGACAAAAGAAAAGCCATACTAAGTTTAAACACATGGGATGAGACCCATTTTAACAGAATATGAAAGATTGTGGTCAAAACAAAGCTTTATATAATGACCTGGTTTTTGTCTTGCAATGAGATACATCATCCAAAGCATGGTAGTAAGTAGAACAGTAAAAAACAAAAGATGAATTTCTTTACATTTCCACTGAAGCTTATTTGGAGACTTTAACACCTTTGTTAAACCCTGTCTGCATCTGTAATGAATCTAACGCCAGAAGCAATAATTATATGCACTGCAACAATGCGACATGACTGATTGGAATTTATGTAAAAACCAATGCAACACATCTAACACACCATTTTAAATTTGAGTTTGTTTACGTCACTTAGTTTGAGCTTAAAAGTATAGATAAGACCAGTTTTCCTATTAGATGCAAGTCTAATAAATTCCCTTGTGTTCCCCAATTAAAGCTGCCTAATAATTTCCACTGTGTTCTAAATTAATTTGTCTTTGTATTGCCTTTCATTACTACAATTAACAGACTAATGCCTGAAAAAAAATTAAATCAAATTAAATATTAGGTTCAAAGTGAAATTGTTTTTGTATTATTTTATGATTTGACCACTTTCATCTTTGTTTCTCATCTTTGATGTCACAAAGCAATGTGTTTTGAATAACTTTTGAATAAAAGTTTTCATAAAGACAGATGTTCCATCACTCTCATTATTTTCGATTTAATGACGTGTCATTTTAATGTCTTTATTTCCATAATTATGACATTTCTAATATATGTGTTGTTTTTGTCTAGTTGCTGAGCCATAGTGTATTTGTGACAGTTCATGTCTGAGTCTAGGTTAGAACAGCTATGGAAAATGTTTCATGCTATTCAGACATGTCAGCAGTGAAAATGGACACACAACCAGCCTCTTTAATTCATAATGCTTTTAACGTTTTAATATTTTGATTAGTGAAAAAAACATAAGTCCATGATAACTATTGGGCTACTATTTAATACATCTGGCAACTTCCCAGCACCATGGTTTGTCATTTACCGATATTGTCGATCATTGTCTGTGTATGACTGTCATAATCAACATTGGGTTTTTGTCAGATATCGTCTATATCCGATTACATCATTATAACGCCCAGCCCTATACAGGTCCGGAATTAAATTTTTGGATGAACTATCCCTTTAAAATCCAATAAAGCTCTTTAAGTGAGAATTAGACAGAGAAGCACACCGCCAAAACGGGAAGATAAAAAAAGCCAGGGAAGAACACATCACATGAGGAGCAGTTAAGAATCCAACAACACGAGGCCTGGGTATGCCAGTGATTATTGATGCTGACTATCACCCCTGGAGTCGCAAGTTCAAATCCAGGGTGTGCTGAGTGACTCCAGCCAGGTCTCCTAAGCAACCAAATTGGCCTGGTTGCTAGGGAGGTTACAGTCACATGGGGTAACCTCCTCGTGGTCGTGATTAGTGGTTCTCACACTCAATGGGGCGCGTGGTAAGTTGTGATTGGATCGCGGAGAGTAGCATGAGCCTCCACATGCCACGAGTCGTGCACAGCGAGCCACGTGATAAGATGCGCGGATTGACCATCTCAGAAGCGGAGGCAACTGATATTCATCCTCTGCCACCCGGATTGAGGCGAGTAAGGGTGCCACCACGAGGATCTACTAAGTAGTGGAAATTGGGCATTCCAAATTGGGTAGAAAAAACAAATAAAAAAAAACTCCCTGCTGAGTAAGTGAGTTAGATGTGAGAGAAGGGGGTTGGGTGGTGAGAAAGATGGAGATGGAGGGAGATGAGGAACATGAAAGAGAGACCGAGCAATTACTTGCTGTCAAGAACTCATAAATTGGCAAGGTTGCACTCAGAGGTGAGACTGGAGGAATTGCAGAAACGAACTTATTTATAATACGTACACCATAACACACTGCACATGCAAGGAATTTAAATTAGTTGCTCTGAGTGTGGTTCTGTAAACTTCAGAGTGTCTTTTAGAAAACTCATCCGATCATGGTAACAGCCTCCACCACACAGAAACAAAAATAAACCCAAAAATAAACTCCAACATAGAGCTGAAAGATATAAATAATAGAACACTTTTTCCTATACCAGCTTAAAGGAATAGCTCACACCAAAAAAATAATAATTCTGTCATCATTGACCATTGTTGCTCCAAATCTGTATGACAATCTTTCATCCCTGGAAAACAAAAGGAATTTATAAAAAAAAAATTAAAAAAAAATTTGTCACCACATAATAAAGGTAAAAAGTGACTCAAGGCTGTCAAGCTCTTAAAAGGACAGAAAATAGCCTAGTGCAGTAATCATATTAAGTACTGTTTTTTTGTTTTTGTTTTGTTTTTAGGAACTTGACAGCCCGTAATTTCTACTTCATTATATGGTGAAACGACAAGTGAAGATTTCTTTAATTATTATTTTCCTATTGTGTTCCTTGAAAAAAATAAAGAAATTCATATAGGTTGAATAAAAAAACATTTTATTGTAATATTGAAACATAATATTTAGAAAATCATATAATATAAAATCAAATCAACACCCACATGAGATGACTCTAGTCATATCAGTAACCTTATAAAAGCTGTTCTATTCTACATGGAGAGAGTCCACACATGGGGGCTGCAATGTAAGGATCACATGACCAGCCGAATACTTCTCGATTAATTTCAGCAACCACCCTGATTAATCATAGCATACTGTAAATAATGGATTTCTACAATGGCATCTGAAACTGAAAACTATTGTTTGAATGATGTTGCATCCATGCAACGGGGTGTCAGTGTAAGTCAAAGAAAACATGAGCAAAAACTTGCAGTTCGCACCTCTCATGTGACCTACAAGCAAACTGATTCGCCCAACAAAACCATCCCACCCAGCCCAACACAGAACATTGGCTCAACCAATTGTGTGAGTTTGGGGTGGGACTATCTGTTTGTCTGACAAATAAAACACAGGGAAATATTTGGGAAACTGATTTGAAAAACAGTCATTATATTTGCAATTCCGTTTGGTGATGCTATTGGTGTATTAATTACACACTTCACCTTAAAACAGATCAAGTCAAGTCTAATGCAAAGTTATATGCATCATATCAAAACTGCTTTGGTTAGCGCACATCCTCTTAAAGGGGTCATGACATGAAGTATCAAAATTTCCTTGATATTTTGACATATAAGAGGTCATTGTACTATAAAAACAAATGGTAAGTTTCAGAACCCAAAACTTCCTCCTCACAGCAAAAGGAGCATTTGTTAAAACAGAGCTGCCAAAACAACTTGTTCTCTACTTCCACCACATTGTGGCGTCACACTGTGGTAGTCATTAGCATCTGACTGCCTCCACAACAACACATCAACTTCTACTTTACCATTAATCACAGTAGCGGTGAGCAGTGAGATGGCGCAAAAAACTATGGTACTATTCAAAGTGAACTTCAATTAACATTTTAAATAATTAAAAAAGGCATGTTATGACCAGTGGCGCACATGCTCATACAGTGGTGGCCAAAAATATTGGCACCCTTGGTAAATATGAGCAAAAAAGGCTGTGAAAAACATGTCAATGTATTCTTTTGATCTTTCATTCAAAATAATGACTTCCTGTGTCAGATGGGTATAAATATGAAGTAACACACAAGCCAAATTACCTTAGTCATCTATCACAATGGGTAAGACCAAAAAATATATATCTATTGTGGGGAAAAAGGTTGTTGAGCTTCACAAAATGGAAAATGGCTATAAGAAAATAACAAAAGAATTGAAAATGCCCATTTCCACCATCAGGATAATTATTAAGAAATTCCAATCAACTGAAGATGTTATGAATCGGCCTGGAAGAGGACGTGCATCTATATTGTCTTCACATACACTGAGAAGAATGGTTCAAGTGGCCAAAGAATCTCCAAGGATCACAGCTAAAGAATTGCAGGAATTAGTTGGGTCTTGGGGTCAGAAAGTCTCCAAAACTACAATCAGACATCAACTACATCACAAGTTGTCTGGGAGGGTTTCAAGAAAAAAATCCTCTGCTCTCATCCAACAACAATCTCAAGCATCGTCAGATTGCCAGACACTACTGGAACTTCAAATGGGGCCAGGTTCTATGGTCAGATGAAACAAAAATATAACTTTTTGGCAACAAACACCTGAGTTGGGTTTGATACACACAGTTAAATATGGTGGTGAATCTTTAAAGTTGTGGGGCTGTTTTTATGCCAAAGGTCCTGGACATCTTGTTCGGATACATGGCATCATGGACTCTATCAAATACCAACAGCTTAAAATGGCCATTCCAGTCTCCTGACCTAAACCCCATAGAAAATGAGTGGGGTGAATGGAAGAGGAGAGGTCTCAGATCCCTCACCAACTCATTATGCATTATAGGAGAAGAGCTGTTGTCTTGGCAAAGGGAGGTTGCAAAAAGTATTGAATAAAAGGGTGCCAATAATTGTGCCACACATATATTTGACTAAAATATTAGTTTTTTTATCAAACTTGTGTTGTGTTTGCAGTTGTTTGATATCCACAAGAGGATATATTTTTTGTGAATATTTTGAGTGAAAGATCAGATTTTTGGCCACCATTGTATATATACATATAAATGTATAAACCAAGTAGCATTCACTGGCAGCATATAGAAGGTTGAGAATCTAACAATGTCTGCAACCTGACAAGAGTGCATCTACAAAAAAAACAACATGCATTTGAATTAATGTCATGTTGTGACTCATATGTCTGACCCAGAAAACACACACACACACACATATATATATATATATATATATATATATATATATACACACATATACATATATATATATATATATATATATATATATATATATATATATATATATATATATATACACACACACACACACACACACACACACACACACACACACATGTGGTGGACAAGCTTACATCTCTTAAGACCAACAGAGCATGCATGTGATGTCACAGACAGCCCACTGGGGCCAAGACAATGAGCTCACACTTGCCTCAAGCCAAAAATGAGGATAAAAAAAAAAACAGACTGTCACTGCAACAAAACAGATTCCCATCTGGAATCCACTAGTCCTTATCTCACGCATCAGAAATGCCCTGACTGCAACAAACAAAGACAAGGAAATATAAGCACGCAAAGATGAAAAGTTGTGATGGTTTTCAAAATCAAAAGGGAGGAACTGTTCCATCTCTAGATGGAATTACTTCTCTACCACTTAGGGGGCCGTTCACTCTGAACGCGTAATTTCGTCCGTCTGCACTACTTTTCAATTGTTTTTCTATGTAAACATGTGCCAGACGGAAGTCTTTGACCGTTGCGAGGCGTTTTATAGACGCCGTGTCAAGTTAAAAAGAAGCAACTTATAACAGTCATAAAAACGTGTCTCGAGACACCTGCGGCTTTTTTTTTTAGCATAAGAACATGTTCGGCCTGAACGGCCCTTTACAAATGTAATTTGTTCCCCAGTTATTACACATTTTCAAAAGTCTTCCATCTATAAACCTTACTGGTGTATAACAATTCTGGTGAAAGATCTAGAGTTAATGCAAATCTCAACTGAGGTAGCAACAAATCGATAAAATCGGCAATAAAAACAATAACGAAGGTCATCGATTAGTTCGGCGTGTCAGCGACGTCACTTAATAGTGTTTTTTTCTGTCATCAAAGTATTTTTGTTTGGTATGCTTTCCTTGTAATTGTCAACTTTTGTATGAAGAATTATCTTGATAAAAACATACCTAAAAAGTGAAGCGATACAACCGTCTTTCAAAGTACAGTCAACGAGGATTTAACCAATGAATTTCATTGGTTCATCAAATATTTATATTCCATATATTAAGTTCCAAACTACAGAAAATATTGCTGTTGGTCTTAAAACAATATACAAATGAATGATTCTATATAAATTGAATTCTAATGTATCCCTCTCGATTTAATTTTGTTGCCGCTAAAATGTAACAATTGTGAAGTGAATCTACTTCATGATTGTCACCGTGTTATGATTTAAGAGTATTCTTGCAAGTTTGACAGAGAGTTAAAGCTTCAGAGAGTAAGGAATTTAACATTTATGCTGCATACATATTATGCACTAAGAGCAAATATGTAAAACTATATAAAAGGATAGTGCCTGCTTGCATGGGTGTCTCTGTCAGACTCTCTCCACCCGTCGCGAATTGTCTGTCCGTCTGTCCGCGGTGCAAAAGATGGGCTACTCATGACTCTCACAACTGCCCACCACCACGGCGCTTCAACTTCAATCAATAAGCATTAAACAACCCGGAGCGGCCAGATGTCGCGCGCCTATGAGAGACAATCATCAGTCTAATTAGAGTTGCAGAACAAAACATACAAACCTGAAGCGGCGAGGCGACTTTTCCTCCTTCCAGGGATTTTTATTTGGGAGTTTGTGGCAGTCGCGCGCTCCCTCCCTTTCTCTAGCGCACTAGAGATCGCTGATGATGCTTTCACTTCCGCTTTCCTCCTCCTCCCGTCCGCTGATTGGCTCTTCTGTTCTGGACATCCACCAATAACAGCACAGCAAATCCTGATCATTCAATAGATCGTCCGGAGAAAAAAGGGCGCATCAGTAGTGTTTTTTTCCTCTTGATTGTGATGACTGTGTATGTTTTTGTTTCTTGAATAAAAAGTTATCATATAAAAAAGCGGATGACAATAACATTTCGCTTTCTCCTGCAATTATGTTATTATCATTAGATAATATTTTAGGAGAACAATGGGTTTTAATAATTAATTGGTTTTGTGGGGTGGATGTGTTTACAATGAGCACACACACACACACACACACACACACAAACATACATACACACTCATTACAATTTAAATGTAACATAAAAATAAATCACAAATAAATAAATATTTATTTATTATTCAAATATCCAAGTTTAATATTCAAATATCCAAATTTGCAGTATTTTAATATTTTAACAGCTTGAATCAATACTAGCAATTTTGGTCTGTACAGAAAGGACTATTCTGACTTATAATAAGGATTAGAACAAAAATATTTTTTCTTCAGGGCATATTTGACATTTTGTAAATATCTGTCTACCAAATCTTAATATGCTCACAATGTCCATACAGATGATCTATCCCACTGGATAAGGCGATATGATTTACTTGTCCCAAGATTGACAGTTACAGTAATGTTCTACACACAACCAACGCCATTATATCCAGGTTTTCTGAGCAACCACTGGGCGGCGCCATGATGACTCTAATTGCCTGTTTTGTATTTCAGGTCTCGAGACGTCAAGTAAAAACTGCTTAAATGAGCGACCCAGAGGAGAACAACAACAATTTAAGTGTTGCTTAGTGTAAAAATTTCTTTCAGGCTCAACTTGAGCAGTTGTTGGCGGTCATAACTCGGAATAATTAATGATATCGATGACCATCTCTTCCTGTCATCTACACACTCCGGTGTGGCAATGTCGAGAAAAACGGTCATCTCGACTCTATGAAGTATCATGTAACATGAAGCATGTTTTGATTATTTTTTTTACAAATGTAATACCTTAAACATTACATTATCCACTAAGAATATATGATGATGTCAGTGATGTCAGAACACTAAATAGAAGAACACACACACACAAAAAAAAAGGTGGATTATTAGAATGGACATAATGCTATAAAAGCCCCCTCAGAATTTCTACAATTATATTAAAGGTGCACTCAGTAACTTTTGTCTTTGTGTCATTTTGGACTGACAGTGACACCTAGCTGCTTGGACACTGCATCATTTAAAATCAATAGTTTTCAGTTTTATATGTCATTGTGGAAATGTAGAATTCAATGCCAGCCATTATTAGTTGAGTCAATGAGTGAAAGTCAAATAACAAGACGTTTACTGAGATTAAATTAATAGTTTTCAGCTGGTCAATTGATGCTAACATGGCATTTATTGATGAAATATTTGACATTTTCCACCAGTGTTATGCATATACATTTGAAATTAAAATGATTGACTTGCATAATTAAACTTCAGCTCACCAAAACATTTCAAATGTATTTAAACGGTTTCACAATAGTATATAGTAGGGAGTAGAACAGTGAGTATCGGTGTCTAAAAGTCATTTGTGAGTGTCACGACTTGTCAGATAAAAGGGGAGCATGCCCCATACACACATTCTTAAATGCTCTGGGCCAAATCAGCACAAAGAAAAATACAATGGAACAGAGGAACTGAGGAGGAAACATGAGAATCCAGCCTTTATTATTATTAGTCACGCAAAACACACACACCTAACTCGAGATTGCAGATTAGAGCAAGATAACAAATGAATCTGAAAATCAAACACAGCATGCCCTTGGGGCGAGTCATAGCCTGTATTTTGGTTTAATATTTCCAAATAATGATTTCATGATCATGTTCTCTATTCTTAAAGGAATATTCCCGGTTCGATACAAGTTAAGCTCAAATGGCAGCATGTGTGGCACAACATTATCACAAAAACTTGGTAATAAAAAAAGAAAAAGAAAAAGAAAAAATCTGGGTTACTGTGAGGCACTTACAATGGAAGTGAATGAGGCCAATTTTTTAATGTTAAAATACTCAGTTTCACAAGTACTCCAATAAGACATAATCAATATGCATGCTAACATGATTTTAGTGTGATCAAATCGCTTACTAGCCTTCTCTGTGTAAAGTTATACAACTTTGTTGCCATGATGATGTAATGTCAACAAACACTAAAATGACTAGAAATTACGATTTACACAACTTTAAGCTCAAATAATACACAAATTTTAACATTAGAATTAACATAAGCTTCACATTTCTGCCTTTAAACCCTCCATAAATTGGCCCCATTCACTTCCGTTGTGTCTCACTGTATTATTGCTTCTTTTTTGAAAGGAGGGACAAGATGAAATAAATCTTTGTAGTAATCAACATTATGCCACAAATGCTGCCGACTGAGCGGAACTTGTATTGAACCAGGAATATTCCTTTAATATCACACATTTAAATAGTCTCTAATAGAAGCAGCATTATGAGAAGCTCTTTTGATGTTGTGATGCACTGTTTATTTTAGTACAACGTGGCACATGCACTCCAACGACAGCCAAGGGAGTCCAGATCTCAGTGAGGAGTGACAAGATCAAAGAAATTGTTCTTTCTCCCATTTGTGATGTGAAAGATGTGCAATCCGTTGTCAGCCATTCCAGAGGTGCCAACTGGATGTGCATTATCCAGTCATAGCCAGATGCATAAATACATTTAGGAACACTCTGATTGGGGGGGCCTGGGTAGCTCAGCAAGTAAAGACCCTGACTACCACACAAATTGGGGAGAAAACAAAAAAGAACACGCTGATTACCTTACAAAGAGTATTTGTATTCGTAAACCTGGAAACCTTGAACTCATTAATTTCTTTACATGAAAGTATTTATGGACTGTTCATTTGTACAGTAATTACAACTGAAGCATTCAGAAAAAACTAAAGCATACAACAAGCTATTCTCAGTCACTTTGCATGACAAAACATTCCCAAAATGTAAATCAACATACATTCTAAAAAGTAGATTTCATCTTGCAGGCAATGACATTCTCAAATCCTGGCCTTCAAGTCTGAAGAGCAAACATGCTAAAGGTTTGATAAGGGCCAGCTATAGGAAACATGACAGAAATGCACAAATCCTAAGCTTTCCATGCGACAAGAGGGGTTTAAATGCTCCCATGCATTATTAAGCAGCTCTGAAGATGGCCTGACCCTGGAGAGAAGCCTACTGTGTTTTCACTCATATCCGATAGGGCAGTGGTCTGAAACACAGTTTCACCAATAGCCTTATAAGCTTTTCTAGATGAGCACTGACTTTAAGCAGAGGAGTCTAAACTTCAAACGTGTGTGTGTGTGTGTATGTGCGCATCCGAGGCCTTTATTTTTGCAAGCACACATGCACATATGTGAACATGAACATACTCCTGAACACTCAATTTATCTTTCATTTTTGATCTCCCTCATTCATTTTCAATGGCCGGTCATCGCTGCCCTTGGCCTTATGCTTCTTCTTTTTCTTCTTTTGTTTCTTTTCTTTCTTCTTCTCCTTTTTTTTCTTTTTCTTTTTCCGGGCATGTTCGGATGAGGCAGAGGAAGAGGAAGAGGAGTCAGAGTCCGAGGTGGTGTCCTGTAGCAGCTGCTTCAGTTGTTGGATCCTACAGTAAAGAGAAAAGACAGTTTTAAAGCATTCATGTTCTATGCTCAATATGAACTCGTGCTTTATTTCCCCCTTGTTAAAAGACTTTCTCCTACCCCAGCTGAATATGCAGAGACAACTACAAGTAGGCCATTCGATACTTGCTAACTCAATGCCCCTAGAAAGTTTAACATTGTGGCACATTCAAAACATTGCTCTATTTGAGCATACTGACAAGCCCGACACAGCAACATTGGTTCAATCAAAGTTGTGAGTTTGGCAAGTTTTCTTTTCGAAATTTCGTTTGGTGACGCTAGTGGCACAGACATTACACACTTCCCCTTTAAAGGTGCTTTTATTAGTCTGCGCTAACCAACATGTCAAACATTTTTGGACAACTAGTGCAGTCAGTATGCGGCAACAAGCAAAAGACAGTAACCGATGCCATTGTAGAAAAAGCTATTCACATTCAGCCATGATAACTTTATTTCATAGCTGAATGTGTCTGTTGCCAGGGGGAGTACCACGATAAAGGCCTGTTCACACCAAATCTGTACCGATTTTGCTAAACAAGCCTCTGCCGGCAGGTCTATTATACACATGGTCCATAAAAAGTTGAATCTAGAAACTATTTCACTCCTGTATGGTAGACGGCGCTGATGTTGTTATAGCAGTCACCTGTTTGAACCCTCAGCTGCTAGAGATTAATATAATAAATGCTGTTTAAGCATTTTTTTTCCTAATTAAGCATAACTGATTTATTATGTTCTTTCCATGATGTTGATACATTCTGAGGAGTATATAAACTGTTTTTTTAAGCGAATGAGAAGAGTGAACAGCATGGTTTCATACTTATTTGCATATACATTTTGCTACAAGTAGGTGTATGTTCCAGGCTCCCGATCTCAACTTCTCATTTACGTCTGGATTCATGTTTGGATAAAATAACACAAGGTACAGTTATATAAATACATGTGGAATACTGTAAATTAATAAAAGTTTAGTATAAAAAATTATGCAAATCTAAAAATAATATAAAAGTAAACACAGCTCACAGTCATTTCTTTATATAAATTATTGCAACACTTTGTTATATTGTCTTTGCAATAAAAGTAGCCGTTTGTCTAAAACTTAACATGTAACAAATCTTTATGGGATATTTTACTACGAGTTTAGTGCAAATGAATTGCCGAACCTCACTGCTATTTTTAATGCCATGAGAATATACAGGGACATTAATATACATATTAAATAATGTACATGATTAAGACAAAAAAAACATAAGCAAACTATCAATAACAGACCAAGTTTATGTTTGTAGTACAAAGGGTTCATGACCTTCAATTTTTTATTTTTAAGTATATAATTTCTGGGGGTGTATCAGCTGCACGTCCAATGTTGGCATTTTCTAGTAGATTATTGCTCCTTTCTCATTGGTCAGTCAGTTTTCATTATAGTCCGTACAAAAAATAAAAATCGGACCACTCTCCGTGAAAAAACAAAAAAAATCTTTCATAATGTCAGCAGACGGTTTGTCGGACCCGCTGTGAATAACGCCATCGGAATCCACTGTTACCGTTCACAAGCTAATTCGGAATGAACAATCGCACCAAAAAAATGGGGTTGGTGTGAACAGGCCTAAAAATTGTAAAAAAAAAAAAAAAAAAAAAAAAAAAAAAAGCAATCAAATGGTCACGTAATGTCTACAACCTACTCCATGTCAAATAAAACATCTTTTATTAAAGGGGTCATGACATGCATTTTTTTATTATTTTAAAATGTTACGTAAGGTTCATTTATAACATCAGTAAAAAAAACTGCACAAAAATGGTCATATTTGTAAAACATGATAATTTTCCACCCTCATTCTTACCCTCTGTCAGAAACACACGGTCTTGGTGCTGCTTCTCCTTTAAGACTTGACAGTGCACACACACTGCTCTAAATGGCTCTCTGCTCTTGACTGACCTGCTTTCTCTACTTGCCATCTCACTGCTCACTGCTGCTGGGCAGGGCTACGGTAGTGAATAAAGGTAAAGTAGGTGTTGATGTATTGATGTGGATGCAGTCAGTTTTGAATTTCCTCCACAGTGTGACATCACAAAAGAACACGTTTTTTTGGCAGTTTGTTTTCAACAAATACTCTTTGTGCAGAGAGAGAGAAGTTTTGAGTTCTGAAACTTACAGAAAGTTTCATGAATGACCTCTTTAATGTAAAAAAACAAAACAAGTAAAATCTGACTCCTCATGTCATGACCCCTTTTAGCTACTGATACGTGTCACAGTCTGGCCTGCCTGTGTTTTCTTGTGTTGGTTTTGTCTCTCGCTCCATCTTGTGTCTTGAAGGTGCCATGTGGAGAACACCAGCTCCGTTACCCAGACAACAGCTCATTCTCCAATTTATAATCAACCCTTTCTTTCTTAAGCTCCCCTCATATTCAGTCCAGTGTTGAATTGTTTGTGATTCTTGTTGTGCTTTGTCATGTTTCTCCAGTCGATCAGTTCCTGTATCTGTTTTTTCTTCCAGTTTTATTCTGAGTTTTTGTTTGCAAGTGTTTTAGTTCTGTCAGTTTTTCTCCATTGTGAGATTTTTGGTTTGCACTTTATTTATTTATTTATTTAATAAAGTCCTTTTATTTTTACTACATTTGGGTCCTGCCTTGCTCTCCGTGGCAATATGACTATGGTTACATCAGTCTGGGTACATGATTTATGATTTTACATTTCTTTGTGTACAACTTTTTTAATAAAGGGGAAAAAAAATATTATAATTCCTAATTAAAGTGCACTTTAAACGCAATTGGTATTATTCAGCTAATTTCTGTATTATAAGAAATCTATTATCTTTAATTGAATTTAATTGCCACCGATATGTGAATATACTTAAAAGACACAACATAAAGAGAAAGCAGAAAACACAAATGCATTCCGCCACATTGACCTGAAACTATTAACAATTCATCACATCACAGCTGTTCAGAGGGTTCACATCCTCTAATAACGACGTGTATCCTAGGGAACCACACAGCACACCATGTGTACAGCCCCACTTTAGATCTGCTTTGATTTACAGCATGCTGTTAAGACTGCCCCAGTTTTAAAGGAGCTGACTTCTGATTTTAAACTTTTATCAAACAAGCTACTTCTTGCTTTCCAACATCATGCTGAAAAACAAAATGAAAAACCTGGGGGGAAGTTTTGTAAGATTTTCTGCCGTAAACAAGCATCTTAACTACGTACGACAATGGTTTTACAGCCCACGTAATTATTTCTAATTACTCCTGGGTAGCAGGAGCTTGTTGACAGCAAACAGCAGTAGATGGAGTAAGAAGTTACATAATCATCTGCAACAGTGTTCTTCTGTTTTACTGACACAATTCATCAGAACTGGCCTCTTGAGAGATTTTACACCTCAAAACACGTCATTAACAACCAGTTCCTGCTGAGGCTGAACATTATTAAAACCTCTTAACCTCATGGAAGTACATGGCATTGACTTTTTCAAAAATATGTCTGCCCATTTTATTGAACTGCCAAATCTATTTAATTTGTCTAGCCAACACAAATAATATTTAAAGATATGATGAATATTTATCAGCCATGGCTCACTTAATTCACCTTGTCTCTTTTTCGTTGCGTTTGTTTTCTCGTATGATATCGTACATTGGATCTTCATGCGCCTGTGAAAAAAAAAACATATTTTAACACTACAAACCCCCAAGCAAATTTAACTAAAAAAACACTCAAAAACAGTTTATTGTGCAGCTGCATATTACGAGATTTGCAATTGAATTATGTTTTAGAACTACAACTTGACAAATGGCTATAGAAGATATATTTAAAAGGGGCAGATCACCTAAAATATTGTATTCTCTCATTTGCTCACCCTCGTGCCAACCCAGATGTGTCTGACTTACTTTCTTCTGCTGAACACAAATTAAGATTTTTAGATGAATATTTCAGCTCTGCAGGGACATACAATGTAAGTAAATGTGACCAAAACTTTGAAGCTGCAAAAGCATATAAAGGCAGCATAAAAGTAATCCATACAACTCAAGTGGTTAAATCAATTTCTTCAAAAGCAATATGATGTTAAAATGGTATGGGTGAGAAACAGATCAAAGTACTTTTCTACTACAAATCTCCACTTTCAATTGAACATTTTTCTTTTGTTTTTGGCTATTTGCATTCTTTGTGCATATCACCACCTGTTGGGAAGGAAGGATAATTTATAATAAAAACATTTATCTGTTTCTCTCCCACACCAATCACTTCTAAAGATATGGATTTAACCACTGGGGTCTTTTATGCTGCCTTTATGTGCTTTAATGAGCTTCAATATTTTGCTACCCATACACTTTGTCATTTTGAAGACCCACAGAGCTAAATTATGCTTCTAACATTTTTTTTTTTTTTCAGTAGAAGTCATACACATCTGGAATGGCATGAGGTTGAGTAAATGATGAGAGAATTGTCACTTTTGGGTGAACTATCCCTTTAAGGTACTCGTTTCCGTTATTTATTGGTAGTGGTAATATGTTGCATGACTGTAGAGAAGCTGGATAATCATTGCCCTTTTATTCAATATTTAGCCTACAGAAAGTTAGGTTATAACAAAACTTTAAATAAACCATTTATACAGACCAGCAGTGCAAAAGTAGGCCAGTTATGCTGCACTCACCACTCTGAACTGCTCCAGTTTCTGATTGCCTTTTATGAAAAAAGGGCATTCTTTGTCTCCTGTTCGGTGGCCATACCTCTTGCATCTCCAACCTACATACACAGTTTTAATCAATGTGCAATCCTGTTTCTCAACCTTCATTAACACAGTAGAAATGCTTAAATGCCACTTCTCACTTTGTGGATTATGAGAGCTCAAAATGTAGGTGAAAGTATAAGTTTCTATACATACAGTATTTGGAGAACATTTGCAATTCCAACCTTCTCACAGTTCTTCCGTTTTTAGAAGTGAAGTTATTTGAAAAGTTTGCTTACACTGCATGACTTTCACCTCTTTGCCCAGAGGCATCCACAGTCCTTTGGTGGGTGCGTGTGCCAAGAACTTCCTGGCATCCTCATTACCAGGGTCATCAGGAATACAGTCCTCTGGCTTATCGTCCTCTTCCTGCAAAAGTGGTCTTGCATGAATTTTAAAATACTCACTCCAAAGGTTATTTTTGTATGCCTTTTACTTAGTCTAATGAAAGTCATTTTTGAAAACTATCCAAAACAACTGCCCTACAATGAATCTGGATTTTATAAAATATTTTTAACTATGGCAAACCTTTATGAGTCCAGGAGGAGGATTTTCATAACTGAAAATGAAAAAAAAAAAAACATTTACAAATATGGAAAGTAAAAGACAACACAGATAATCAAAACTGTATAAATTTGTAAATATTTCATTCACTCCTGAAGGAGAAAGGCCATGGACAAACATTGCAAAGAGCCAGCCTGCATCATACTCTCTCCAGTTATTGAAAGTGTTACTGAAATATAGCGTGACACTCACAATGTTTCCACATGTTTGATTTTCTGCACCTCCTGAATTAGTTTTTTGGTTTGGTTTTTGTATTTGTCTCCGTCTTGTTTTGACTCCTTGTGTTTTTTTCGTTCATGTCTGTCTTCATGGTGCTCTCGGCTTCGTTTGCGATCTGACATTGTGCATATATTAAGATTAATTTCTTCTAAATATATAATACCATCTTGCGGCCAAAAAAAGTTTGATTTTATAACGCAAATAAATGCACAGGAGTGCTCATGTTTAACCACTTCCGGGTGAAAGAGGGATGTGAATGATGTCAAAATAAAAGTCGCCAAGTAAACCGTGCGTTTTAATAGTTTTGTGTCAAATTATAATCTAATATACTATTATACTATTATTAAATATTATCATTGATTTATTTTTAAACGCTTTATATATATATACACTACCGTTCAAAAGTTTGGGGTCACTTACTCATTCTTTATTTATTTATTTATTTCACATTTTAGAATAATAGTAGTCAGCAAAACTATGGAATAATAGAAATGGAAATATGGGAATTATTTTGTGACCAAAAAAATCCAAAATAAATCCAAAACTATGTAATATTTTAGCATCTTCAAAGTAGTCACCCTTTGCCTAGATTTTGCAGACATGTACTCGTGACATTTTCTCAACCAACTTCTTGAGGAATCACCCCGGGATGCTTTTTAAACAGTATTGAAGGAGTTCCCATCTATGTTGGGCACTTATTGGCTTCTTTTCTTCATATTTTGATCCAAGTCATCCATTTCAAAAACTTTTTTTTTTTTTAGGAAATTTTAGATTTGTAATTAAATAAATGTATATGTTTTGGCAGAATAATATTTTGTCTACAAAGTTAATTTCAAACTTTTAAGCATACACCTTCAGATCAAAAGATTTTTAAGATCATGAGAAACATTTCAGACAAGTGACCCCAAACTTTTGAACGGTAGTGTATATATATATATATATATATATATATATATATATATATATATATATATATATATATATATATATATAAATTGTAAAGAGTCAGAAAATAATGTGATTATACACTTCTAATGAAAAGTTTGGAAACACATACCCATTGTATATTATAACTATTTTGCACATTTTAGAATACTATTTAATATATAGATAATAATATAGGAAAATATTAAGTTATCAAAACAATGGAATGACACAAATTACAGTTTGGTAATTGTGTAATGTATGTATTTAAATATCTTAAAAAATCAAATACACTGGTGGCCAGCGATTTTGCTCTTATGGAAATAAATTGGTACTTTCACTACTCAACTGATCACAATGTATAGTTAGGGCATAAATGACATGAACAATTAAGAACTTCTTAAACTACTTCAAAGAGTTCTCATCAAAAAATCCTCCATGTGCAGCAATGACAGCTTTGCAGATCCTTGGCATTACAGCTGTCCGTTTGTCCAGATGTGACATTTTACCCCACACTTCCTGTAGCACTTGCCATAGATGTGGCTGTCTTGTCAGGCACTTCTCATGCACCTTACAGTCTATCAGATCCCATAAAAGCTCAATGGGATTAAGATTCATAACACTATAACCTTTTCTTTTTGTTTTTCTGTTTCAAAAGTCAATTCTTGCAACGCGATTCTTCTCTTTACTGTTGTACATTAAACATGGTGTTGAACGGGTAGAATTCAATGAAGCTGTCAGCTGAGGACATGTGAGATGTCTAATTCTCAAACTAGAGACTCTGATACTACATCTGGTCTTCCACATCCCTTTCTGTCCTTGCTAGAGCCAGTTGTCTTTGAAGACTGTAGTGTACAGCGTTGTATGAAATCTTCAGCAATTTCAAGCATTTTAGAGCCTTCATTCCTCAAAAACAATGATTGTCTGACGAGTTTCCAGTTTCTTTTTTGCCATTTTTGTGATGGCTGCTGGAAGGAAATGGGGCCTGTCTAGATTTGATCAAAAATTACTTTTTTTCAAATAGTGATGGTGCTGTTTTTTACATCAGTAATGTCCTGACTATACTTTCTGATCAGCTGAATGCAACTTTGGTGAATTAAAGTACCAAATTCCTTCCGAAACAGCAAAATCTGTACATTATTCCAAACTTTTGGCCACCAGTGTATTTTTGACACCCATTGCTAAGATATAGTTTTGCATACTTACACAACTTCTCTGAATACATAAGATGTGCATTTAAAAAGCTCTTAACTTCAGTGGTTTACTTTTTATTGCAAAATATGCACTGTGTAGTTCTTGGGATAAGTGAAGAATCATCAAACAAGACAAAAGCAGCTTCCATTTTAATTGCACTGTGCTGAAACAAGTTTCTATAGCATAAGAGTAATCCATAGACCTTATTCAGAGTAGCGCAATATTTTACGTTTGACGAGAATGAAAACAAGGCTGTGCGGCATTAATTGTATAAAGCTCGTTGATAACATCCACATTTTACAGACCGCAGTTTTAGGTCTACTGATTTTTTTTTTGGAAGGGTGTATTTGCAATGTTTCATCAGTTGAACAATTAACACCACTTTAAGCAAGTTTAACTCAAGTTGTACAGTACAGCAAGGTTATCCCTCACAGCCTCATTAACATTCCCATTAAAAATACAATATGGCGCTACTGTGAATTAAGACTATATAGCTTTGGTCTTCGCTATATAGTTTGACAGTCATTAAACCATGAAATGTAAACAACCAGAAAACCCAGCTCAACTCTTGTAGAAATACAAAATGATTTTATTTGTGTGAGCCAGTGTAAAGACAATCCCTCCCTCCTTACAAAAGAAGCAGTGATGTAAAAGGGATGCAAATACAAATGTGTGAATTTTAAGTGTACAAAATTAACATATCACAACAGATAAAAAAACAAAAACTGTTTGTTCTTATAGAAAAATTGCAAGTATGTAACAATAAAAATAAATGCCAAAAAAATGTAAATAAATCACAGCATGGTTCTGTAGCACATGTGACAGCCTTAAACGTGACACTGTTCTAAACAAAAAAATAACACATATAATCTCCACAAGGATCCAGAGTCATGACATTAAATCTACAGAACCCGCTATGAAGGCGTTACTGCCCAAGCTCTATAAACCACCCTTTTAGAGTCCTCCACTAGATGGCCATGTAATACACAAGGAGAAACCAACACCATCCGTTTAAAGCTTGACACTCTGAATTTCAGTAGCACCACTCAAAGTGGGCCAGAGCTTATCAGCGAAGGATTCAACTGCCCTTAAGACCTTCAAAGATGTTCAGAGGGAGGACAGGAAGTCCTTCAGACCACCTTTCTTGCTCTGCTGTTTGTCTTCCAGCATAAGTAGCTTCTTAAGGCGGGCAAAAGGTGACGATTTTGCACTACCTGACTTTGAAGACGACAAGCTGGTGTTGGAGGACACTGACCTACAGAGAGAAACATTTTGGGACAGCATAAGCTAATGAAGACAGAATTGTAATTTTTGGGAGAAAGTTTTAGGATCAGATGGGGCACTTGTAACAGATTTGCTCAGTACGATCAGCTTACCTTGGCGTCCCACTTGGTGTTCGGTCCAGTAAATATTTTGGAGTGGCTCTATTAGCAGACTGTGGAGTCCTGAATTTGCCCACACTCCCTGGGGTGCTGCGGTACTTTGACGGAGTAGTCAAATATTCTCTGTTCATTCCAGGTTGTCTGGATGTCTTACTACAGATGTGACAAGTGACCATCTAAGAGATGAGAGCATTGTTTTGTTGGTTACACAAAAGTTGAATGCAAGATCAAGTTTTGTCAAGTTACAATGACTGTTAGACATTATTAGAATTTGCAAGGCATTTTGTGCATAACAGAACAACATTTGTATGAATTGTTCTCAGGTTATAGATATATTTGGAAAATGTATCCTCTATGAAAACAAACAACTGAAGACAAAACCTTTAAAAAAAATAAAACATGCAATAACGATCAAAGCAAATCTGAGAAGAATGTAATTAATTTTCCTCAAAACAGTCCTCTACCAGAGCAACTGTGACATTCAGCTGTAAGAATCTGACATCAGAGGTGCTCACAGATCTTAAAGATTATGTTATGAACACAAATTATGTTGATATGCCTGTTTTTTAGTCTCTCTGGAAATCAGTGGAGAGAGTCTCTGGACAACCAAGTGTCTCACAAATCACAATATTAAACACAACACCAAAAAATTGCATGAACACATGTTAACAAAAGCTAATGAATAAAACTAAACTGTTGCTTCTCAAATACTATTTATCAAGTCATAATCTCTGCTAAAAAAAAGTGCTATGACAACTCCTTTGACAGGTATCTCACATATTGCATGAACGTGAGCTCTAAACACAGCAAGGTACAGGCCAAAGGCACAAACTGTGCACATGCCCCGGAGGCCAGAAACTGCCAGAGACAAGCACTAATTCAAGCCAACCATCCACTGGGGCTTACAAATTTTTGCACAATACACAACAAGAGTACCTTAAAAATGATAAATCTGTTCAATTTAAGTTCTTCTAATTGAAATTAAACTCACCGACACAAAGATAGCCATTGCTTTTGAGGGTAACAGGTGGCTAAGCTGAAATGTGGATGATTTTAGATGATTCAAATATTCAGTAACAGCAGCATTTTACTACTGCTCTCTTCATGTCTGGAGATATAAAGAACAAGCACAGCCAATCAGCTGCAGTGGGGTGGAGTCTAAGTGACTCAATCACGACTCTCATTGGTTACTGAAGGTATTCAAATGTATTTCCAGACAATCCTTTATGAAATTTCTTTAGAAACTTAAACCAAGTTGTAAATGGATACATAATAATAATACCAGTATTTACACAGTAATACTCAAAATAGTAGTATCAGTCCCTAAAGGGAAAGGACATACCTTTGGCATGTGACTAAAACATTGGCCAAACTAACCATAGAGCTTTAGGAGAACATGATACCAACATTACAGCTGATTTGGGGAAGACCTCATACTAGTTAACCACTGCTTAAAGTCAATTGGCTGTCCATATAAAGACAAAGGTCTCTGCCATATCCTTTAATCTCAATCACACGGCTCACTCGTAAAATAGCCAATTCTTCTTGATAAATATCTGCCCATAAAATTGGGTCATAAGGCTTCAAACAAAGAAGCCAGACACAGCTGTCTGGTAAGGGACCATTGGAAAAAACACTGTTAAAAACACAGACAGATTCAGAAGGAGATGAGAAAGATGTCATTCCTGACAGTTTTCCTTGCCTTACTTTTAGACTTAAAAAGTAAAGTGTGCAGGTGAAGTTTCTTTGTCAGAAAATATATTTCTTTCATGTTATTTCAACATAATGGAATAAAGTTGTTTATAAATGACCCAATTAAGTATGTTTGTCTCTAACAAGATTTATTTATTCAGTTTTACATAAGCAAATTTGTGTCACATTACTGATTTATGTTGGCACTTAAAGGAATATTCCAGGTTCAATACAAGTTGAGCTCAATCGACATCATTTGTGGCAAAATATTGATTACCACAAGAATACATTTGGATTTGCCCTGCCTTTAAAAAGAGCAAAAATCTGTAACAGTGAGGCACTTACAATGGAAGTGAATGGGGCCAACCAGTAAACGTTAAAATGCTCACTGTTTCAAAAGTATAACCACAAGACGTAAAGAATGTGTGTTAACATGATTTTAGTGTGATTAAATTGCTTACTAACCTTTTCTGTGTAAACTTATAGCCAATTTTATATCTCTGTTGCCATGACGATGTAATGTCTACAAACCCAAAAATGACTTTAAAAATGTATTACAGCTCAAATAATACGGGAGTTTTAACAGAAGAATTAATGTAAGTGTTTTTATAAAATAATAAGCGTTGCATTTCAGGCTTTATAAGCTTCACATTTCAGTCTTTAAACCCTCCAAATATTGGCCACATTAACATTCATTGTAAGTGTCTCACTGTAAACAAAAGGAGGGATGATTTGAATTTTTTTGTAATAATCAACATAATGCACCAATGGTGTCGATTAAGCTAAACTTGCATTGAACTCAGAATATTCCTTTAATTACACCATGTAACAAATTATTATTAAATGTTTTTTGGTTCCTGGGTAGTGTGTTATTTCCTAATTGCTTATGCCTCAAAAGTATAGAAAATGGCTCTTCTTCCCAACAAACTTTTATGACCAGTACAGTGATATTTTGAAATGTACCTACTTTCCAGAAGATTCTGATAGATTCAGTGCAGAGTACACTTAAGAGTAACTTCTAGAAATTTCTAAAACTTTCCAGTAATATAAATAGTAGTATAAATACAGGGGCCTTAAGACAACCAGTTCAGTTTAGTTCCAGCTGCCAAAGTGGATACATATCTGCATTTTTCTGAGATGGCATCAAGAGGCTGCAAACATCCAGCAGACACATTTTGCTATGTCTGCAGCCAATTTATCAAGACAAGAGTGAAAAAGTACTTCGTGGAAGCACCTCCTCAGATGTGTGAGGCCCACAAGGCATGCCTGTAGGGATCAAGACAAACCCTGGGTACCTTATTTCATCTGCGAGCACTGCAAAAAAACTCTGGGAGGTAAGATGGACAATTGTTGCTGGAAATGTATGTTATAAAATGTGTTAATTTTTTTTAAATTGTAAAAGTTTTTAATTTTAAAATGTTTTACAATTTTCAATGTTATTCAAAAATATATATATCATACATGAAAAATGTTGAAGAATCTTACACTGTACCATCCCACAAAAATACATGTATTTCACCCATGACTGAGGGGAAAACAGAGCCATGAAGTTCGCCATCCCAATAATTTTGCGGGAACCAACTGACCACTCAAGCAACTGCTACATCTGCATGGTGGACCCTTCCAAACGTTGGATTGGCAAGATTGCACCTGCTATCACATATCCGGACATTCCTTCATCCATCACCCCGGTGCCACACAGCCATGAGCTCCCTGTACCCACTCCTCTGGAGAGAGAGCAGCTGTCTTTAGAAGAGAGCAGCAAGTCAGAGAGCGAGGAAGCCGTTGTAGATCCAGATGACAATTTCAGAGGTGGAGCTGAGAGAAACCCATACTACCCCAAGCAAAAAGACCTCAACGACTTGATTAGAGATCTTGGTCTGACCAAGTCCAATGCAGAGCTTTTGACATCTAGGCTCAAGCAGTGGAACTTGTTGGATGAAAGTGTGCAAGTCGCAGATCAGAGGATGCATCACCAACCTTTTTCCAGCTTCTTAACCTGTCAAGATGGGCTCTGCTTCTGCCACAATTTGATCAGTCTGTTTGAGGCAATAGAACTTTGCTGTAACCAGAATGAGTGGCGCCTCTTCATTGACAGCTCATCCAGGAGCCTCAAAGCCATGCTGCTCCATAATGGTAACAAGTACCCATCTCTTCCCCTGGTGCACCTCAAAGAGGATTACAATAGCATCAAGGCCTTGCTGGACGCCTTGAAGTATGATGAGTGCATTTGAGGGCTGATTCATGAAAGGGAATTACTGATTTACAGTATAATCATAAATCTCGAAAAACTACTCACTTCTAAATCTCTTGTAGTCATTATGTATTATTTTAGTATAAATACATATTAATTTGGATTCATATGCTGTTTTTTTCTGACTTTGTGAACAAAAAGTCACAAATTCACCCATTTTCTCATTGGAAATTGGTAAATGTAAAAATATCACTGTCTTGGTCACAAAAGCAAAATTTGTTGGTAATAATAGCCATTTTCTATACTATTGAGGCATAAGCAATTAGGAAATAACACACTACCCAGGAACAAAAATTGTGTTGCATAGTGTTAATAAAACTTAATTAAAAACCATGCAAAGCATGCTAGGAACTAAAAATCCCCTGCCCAAATCCCCTTGGCAATGTCACTGAACAGACTTGATTGATTCACATTCACCCTACATAATGTAATCTAGTACAGCGCACATTTTAGAGAATTACATTAATCAAAAGTAAAGAAAACAAGTTTAGAAGAGAAACACAATTTTGTTGTGTAGACCACAAACAATATGATTTAGTAAATAGGACAACCTGTGTTTTCCTGTTTTTTCAGTGTCTCATTTTTTCAATATCAAAATACTCAGGAAATATAGATGGTGACTGGGGCTGTCAGTCCATTACAATCTGCAATAACAAACCTTTACATGTTCGACATGAGAATGAGTAAATATAGACTTAAAAATCTTCTTTTTGAAGTATTCCTTTAAGTTGTTTTTAACCTTTCCTTTATATCCTGAACATTTTTTTAATGGCACAAGTAAGGTTGTAGTTCAGGCACATGGACTGCATTCAGTCAGTGGTCACTAACACAAGTCAGCGATTACTGAGACAAATATTAGCCGATCCTTCCTATTCCCTCTCTCCTTCAGAAATTCCATATAAACACAGCTATATACCAGCACCTCATAAGTGTATCAATAACACATTCATCAAACAGTGACATGACGACGCTCTGATCTCAAGACGTCTGTCCAAAGCAATCCAACACTGCACGTGACCAGCATTCTATCATACGGCTATGAGAATTCACAAGCTTTTTAAAACTGGCAAAAACTGCGGCTCCAGAGAGAGACTGATGCAATCAGTCAACAGCAGCTGTTGAAGCAGAGAAAAGAAAACAAATAGAGAAAGCAAAATGGAGCAGGAATGGCTGCATATAGATTAATGCAAGCAGGGTGAAGACTGAAGAGTCACGCATGGAATGACAGCATTGCAAGAGGTTCCTAATACCCCTAACCCTCCAAACGCAAAGATTTCTGATAATTTAAACACCAATACAAATTCTATATAGTATCTATATGGTATCCATAATTGATATATCTAGAACAAGCATCACATTTACTCATATTTGGTAAGGGATGCAGACAAACTCCTAAACATAAGTATTAAACTTTGAGCAACTCATCCTGCACTATATAAAAATATAGTTGATGTATACAACTTTCATGATTTAAAACTTTTGTTTGAACTGGTTGGTTACATATAGGAAGATTCATAATAATATCTGCATTTCTAGATGTTAACTTTGAAAACCACCACAGAAATGGATGGTGTAAAAGAGCTTTTCAATTAGTTATCCCTTACTTCCTGAACATTTAAAAAACTTTCCCTCACACACACACACACCAAATTGACTCTTTGTTTTCTATTAATAGGCCAGAATCCTGAAATAACTTCACCCAGCAGTCACAAGACAGGCTAAACTGTCCGCTGTGTCTTTGCTGTTGAGATTCTAGCTCAGAGCTTCCCTTGATATGCAAGCCTGGCCAAGTCATTTGCGCGTGTGCTTGTTTAACTATTGATATGTGGAGACCCATCTGCTTTCCAGGGCAATCGATCTTTGGTATGCCAATCCTTCTCAACCAAACATAGAAAAGCTGTACTGATTCATTCCCTGGAGGGAAATTAGATGTAACACATTTCATGCAGCAAATGCAAGATGGAAAAAACCAAGGTTGGTTGGCACAGATGCTTCCCAAAATGTTGAAAGATGCACACAACAATTGAACTTTGTGTCGGAGGTATGGAAACTTCAAATCACCAAGATGATAACGTCGAAGGAACAAAATGAGATTGTGGAACAGCGGAGTTGCGATTCAAATTGCATTCTATTTGTCCTAAATAGTATCCAAAATTAGAATTAGAACAGCCCAAATCATAGAACATTGAAAATACTATGCTCAGATGGTGCACGGTTTCCAAAGTATGCAGGCATAAATACTTTTTTCGGGCTTATATTGCCCACAACCAAAAGTGTGCAAAAGAGTTTGTGACTGTTCTCTTTCGATTTCTTTTAAGTTGAAGAAAAGTTGGGAGGAATGCAAAACCGAAGCTGAAACAAAAGATTTTAAAATGTATGAACCTAAATGTTAAGTAAGAATAAAGTGTAGTAGTCAGGAACTGAATTTAAATAGAAGCTACGCTTACACCCAAATGCAAACATTACATGACATAGGGGTCTGTGTCATCAAAATGCAATTTTATGACATGGTAGTATCTTATGCTAGGTACAGCCTATATACTGTAGCAAGGGGGCACCAAGTCACGTCGTTTATGCTCTGGAAACTGAGATGAAAAAGAGCTGTGGTTATATTCAGCAGCTTTAAAATAGTGGAATCACCTCATTGCTCATGCTAAAAAATAACCTCTGAAAAACACAGGTGAAATCTGGTGAACTTTACTCAAATCAATGCACTACATACTGTATATACACCCACTGAGCATTTTATTAGGAACACTAATGGTCTTAATAAAGTTTATGACTTGGTCAATTGCTGTTGTAGCCCATCCACCTCAAGGTTCAAAGTGTTGTGTATTCTGAGATGATATTCTGCTCACCACAATTGTTCAGAGTGGTTATCCTAGTTACTGTAGCTTTTCTGTCAGCTCGATCTAGTGTGGTTATTCTCTGTCAACCTCTCTCATCAACAAGGCGTTTCCATTCGCAGAACTGCCGCTCATTTTTTGTTTTTGGCACCATTCTGAGTAAACTCTAGAGCAGTGTTTCTCAACAGGTCACAGGTCTATTCGGACTGGGTCGCAGATAGCAGGAAAAGAACAATGCCATTGTTCTCCCACTGAAAAAATTTCATTGGCAGCCCAAGTGAATTTTAGTGCTGTCAGTGCAAATTTAAAGCTAATCTCACGTTCAGCTAAAGATATTGGCATCAGCCATTAAAAAAAAAAAAAAAAAAAAAGAATATCGGTCGACAACTACAGCTATGCATCAGTGTAAAACTGCACGTACACTGCTGTTCAAAAGTCTGCAAATTATAGGCAAAGGGGGACTACTTTGAAGATGCTAAAATATAACACAGCTTTGATTAATTTTGGATTTTTATAATCACAGCATTATTCACATAGTTCCATTTATGTTATTCCACAGTTTAGATGACTTTACTATTATACTAAAATGTGAAAAGAAAAAAAAATTTAAGAAAGAATAAATGACCCTAAACTTTTGACCGGTAGTGTAGACCATCGTAACAGTGCTTTGGACAGTTATATACTTCTACAAATAAACACATTTCTCTAACCCCCTTACACCCCCTTATCACAACGATCCAGTCACACTCCCGAGGAGAAGAAACCAGAAACCAGTCCTGAAAATTGAACTTTTCCACTCTAAATCATATTAAGCTCATCTTATTGACTCTAAGTTGAAAGTAATTTAAGGCTAAACAAATCACTATAAAAGGAGCGTTTCGTGTCTGAATAATGTCCTCCTGTCTGTTAAATGATAATACCCAAATGGTTTAAATCATGCTGTTCCACAGGCTGTATGCTTCTATAGAACATCAGTAGTAAAAGTGCACATTACATGGCGTGCATACCAATCTAAGTGGAAAGTCAATGGTAACTGCTTATAGGGTCAAATTAATGATTCTGTCCCTGTCTACTAAAGTTAGAGCAGTAGACAAAATGCTTAAAGTCATAGCCCAGGATATTTGCAACATTATGTCTATGGTCTGTCGTTTTCGTTAAAAACAAACCAGAATTTCAACTAGTCCCTCAGTCTGTAAAAACAAACAGAAAATCCGTTTACAAAAATACACTTACAATGGAAGCCTTGCAGACACATTGGCAGAAGGGCTTAAAAAACAGAAATGTAAAGCGTTTTTTTTTCCTTTCTTTTTTTTTGGTCAAACCATTTACATGAATTCTTCAGTTAAAAAAAGTTTGGTACTAGAGTTCTAGCTACTTGCCATGTCCAGACTAAAATGTTTTAGTTTAAAAACGCATTCATTTCACTATGTTAACGCCTTTCACCCACACAAGAACGGCATATTCCTCCAATAAAATGGAGCATTTTGAAAATGCTCAATATTACCGCATACATTGGAAATCAATGACTTTGGAAACTAAAAACAAGCTTTTTATCTAAAGCGGATTAGTGTGGATGTGACCTAAAATAGCATTTTGTGGTGGGACTACTTTTCTAGGTGGAAAAACTTCTAGTTGTGTTAATAGCTAAATACCATTAGGGGGAGTCACGTAAACTCACAGATTTTTATAGTGTGTTGTATTGATAGTTACATCACATCCCCTCCAGGTCTCTTTGCACAGAAACCATGCAAAATACTTTATGATGGTCATGACATGAGGTGTAAGACTGGATATAACTTCACTCAGACAGGGATTGTAAATGATTCTATAACACGAGTTTCACACTAAAACATGTCATTTACTTTCAAAAAAGTAGGATTGTTGCATATTTTAAATGTCTGTTTATAAAAGGCTCTGTATATTTTGTTATTCTGCTTTCCAGAATGGATCGTGCCAGGTCGATCTCGCTGCCTTTCAAAGTATACTCCAGAAGTATAGACCGTGAGCTAACGCAAACACGTTTGACGCATGCACACCATGATTGATTTGTTATACTCTTTAAGTGCAGACAATGGCTGCCGCATATCGAGAAAAATCTGGCCGCATGCGGACAGTCCGAGCAGACTGTACTGATGACCAAATTTGCGTCATGCACACTGTGCAAGGAGTTATCAGCAACGCGGACGTATACTTTGAGCTTAAGTGTCTCATTGTACACACTGTAAATTTATGGCAACATGAGATCTGTTCTGTCTAGTTTATATTCATCTATCTTAAGTATCTGCATTTGGGGCACTTACGAAAGGGTAGAGATAGGACTGGGTATAGGTATTTTGACTGAACTCAGCAAATTAACAGCGCTCAAGTGGACAGAAATATTCATTTAAATGAACGGTCCATTGACCTCACCAAAGCATTGGTGGCCCGTTTAAACTTCTGAAGGATTTCAGCTTGTGCTATGTTGAGTCTCCTTCCTGCTGCATCCCTCCTCAGAAGTCTTCTTATCCTCGCCGTGGGCTTCCGCTTGGGCATCAGACGTACCCGATGATTGTCTGGTTGTCGCCACTGGAAACAGAATGGGCAGAGTACAGACTCCGGCAGGGAAGCAGCTAGCATGGGGGAGAAATATAGTGAAGGTTTTTTGACATGATAACTAGTTTAAATAAAACAGGTGATGCTATGCTCTATTAGGAGGATGGTTTGGTATTTCTTTTATGTATTGGACTAAAGCTCAAACAGACATTCCAATATGAGGTCATCCAACCCTGCCGTCAGACAGTCTTTGAGCTTTGTGAAGGCCATGGAAATGGGTTCTAGTTTTACATGTGGACTTAATGGGGTTAACTTTTGATTACCATTCCTTCTGAAACCATTCCTTCTGAAACTTTCTGTTCTATTGCCCATCATGTATTTTATAGACTACTGTTTACAATGACAAACGGGTTGAATATAACAAAAGCCATATCTTACCAGTCATCTGATGCCTTCGCCTGAAATAAAAAGTAATACAAGAGTTAGTTATCACACATTTGTAAACATTTGTTTTTGAAATAATCTTTGAAGTGAACAAATTCTCGTTCACTTCCAATGTTATGGTGGTAAATTAATCACGAGACTGAAATAAAAATTAACCATAATTGAAAATCCCCACCACTATCTGAAAAGCCAAAAAATGCTGAAGTCTCCAAATGCTGTTGGACTCAGTACGAGGACTAGAACAAACTGTTGTATAATTCAGTATATTAACGTTGGATGGAAGAAAAAATTAACACATACACACACATCACCTTTAAAGAAGCTAGCATAATACTGCATAAAGCATAATAATTATGCTTAATACCCCGTCAAATACTGAAAAACCTTGTAATTTCTATACCTCAGGAAGAAGTACAATATGACACTCTAAAGCAGGCACTGGGGTCGGAAATTTACTATATGTAAAGCATGCCGGAATCCTGAACTCATGACTTCCCAAACAGCTTTAATTTCCACCGAGACATTGTGTGTATGTATCCGATTTTAGAAAGCAGTGCTGTTTTGACTACCTTATTCAACTAAGTTCTCATAATCCTTTCCAAAATTAGATCACATTGCTAAAAACTGCCTGATGTTATTTTTTATCAAAAACAGAGGCACGTGCAGGATTTGGGAATTTTAATCATCCACTTTCCCATCTGCAGCTGTTTGTAATGCCACAGCAGATGTTTTCCAACATGCCATAGAGCCTGTGGCAGACACTTTGGTCCCTATGACAGCACATAGAGCCGTCATATGGGTAGTGATGAAGTGTGAGGGAAAAATGTCCTATCTGCCTGCCACGAAGCCTGATATATGTTGTAAAAACACATTACAAAGGGGGACAGATAATGTAGCGACATTAACATAGTCATTTAGTCATTTGTGTACTAGTTTAAAACATCACAAACACAGATTTACAGATGAATCTTAACAAATCTGTCTGGAGAACATGTCCAGGTCATTTTTACGGGAAAATCAAAAGGAAAAATAAATAACAAAGAATTTGAATATTTGTATTTAATATTTTTATTGTTAAATTATTAACATATTCATTTTTAAGATGTTTTTTTATCAAAATTTTTTGTAAACACTGAAAAAAATGGTCAATAAATGCTGATTTTAATGAAAGTGTCAGGATAGGAATTACTGTATTACAGTAATCAATCTAATGACAATCATCATTAAGAGTACTAAGAATAGCAAGCTAATCCAAAAGTAAAATGACACAATGTATTACTGTAATAAGAATTGAGGAAAAATGTGCTTATAATTGTCATAAAAAATATATATATATTATTTAACTATTATGCATTTATTTATTTTAGGGCTGGGAAATTGAACGCAGACATTGAGAATTCAAATGGGTCTTGTCATCTGAACCAATGTCAAAAGTTAAATCGAGACCCAGTATGTGTGCGACAGAAACTGAAAATAATAGTTTTGAGACTTTAAACGTCAACAAATTAACTTTTATTATTCAATTTGTTCTATAACTGTATGTACAGTGTCTAAATGGATTGGCTGGGTGATCATAATGGCTAACAGCTAATTCTTGTTGCAGTAATCCTGGAAGAGCAATAAAAGAGGAGCCGATGCCAGAGGAAGGGGAGTGAGATACCCAGCAGAGCACGTGGCACCCGCATTTGTGTGAAAGAGTGTGTGTGCTGAAAAGAAACCTGACCTTGAGTTTTCGCGTGTTAATAAAAGAGTGAAAAAACGGTTACCTGACCCCCATTTCCTCTGTCCAACACCATCCAGACCGGTTACAATGGTGCCGAAACTTGGGACTTTGAGGAAGCCACTACGCCATCATGGAGTCCTCGCCATTGGCCGAAGTCATCCAAACTCTCACCAGCAAGCATCAGGCTCAACAGAACCTGCTTGAATTACGTCGAGACTAGGATCAGCATATCCGAGCTCAAGCGGATGACCGGCAGGCACTCCAGAGCTTGCTACACCAGGGGGAAGGGCCCAGCTGCTACCCTGAACCCAGCAACCTCCATGCCTTCGATCACCCTTATGAAAATGGGCCTGCAGGAACAAGCGGAGGTGTTCATAGAAAGGTTTGATCGGACAGCGGAGGTGTGGAAATGGACAAAATTGTCCAGAGAAGCCCAGTTCGTGGCACAACATCTTCCTGCAGCTAACCTCCTGGTGTACGAGGACTTAAAGAAAGCCATCTTGCAGCATGTCGGCCACAGCCCAGAGCAACACTGACAGCACTTCCGCTCGCTAACACTGAACGAGCCCAACAACTCTGTGACACCTGCCGGAAGTGGCTGCTGGTGGAGGAGCCCAAGTAGCAGGGAGGATTTGGCTCCTCCCATCCTTAGACAATTTCCCGAAAGGGATTTCCCGCTGAAGCAGTCACGAGCCAAAACCTTTAAGCACACCTTTGACCATGTGAAAGCTATTTATGGCCAGCAACTCTGGCCAGATGTGGCACTCTCATATCCGTATTTTGCAGGGATAAAAGATCAGTTGAATCGAGTGATGCAGGATGCTCAAACGAAGGCGATTATAACCCAGTTGTTAGCACCAAAGAGTCGTCAGGAAATGTTATTCCAGGTGGCTCATAATCCGCCTGCAGGATAAAAGACTGAACTGAATAATAGCCCATTTCTATTGGACGGGTATTCCATGAATGTCAGGTGGTGAATCCACCGGCCACCCCAAAAGCGCCATTGTGCCCTCTGCTGTTAATCAAGGTCCCCTTTGAGATTTTGCATGGACCTCGACAGGCCATTAGAACGGACTGGTGGATTATGCAACGTGATACCTGGAAGCAGTGCCTCTATGCAACATCTCAGCATGTAGTGTTGTGGAGGCACTCTTCAAAATGATCACCTGAGTGGGGATTCCAAAAGAAATCCTCACTGATCAAGGCACTACTTTTATGTCACACACACTACGCGAACTATACAAATTATTAGGGATTAAATCGGTCCGCAACAGCATTTACCATCCACAGACGGATGGGCTGGTTGAACAATTTAATAAAACACGAAAAATATTATTCATAATTTGTTCATGAGGATGCTAAGAATTGGGATAAGTGGCTCAAACCCTTATTATATGCAGTCCGAAAGGTTCCGCAAGCCTCCACATGGTTTTCCCCATTCGAGCATCTGTATGTGCGTCGACCATGGCATGCTTGATGTCCTGCGGAAGGCTTGGGGGGAGGGGCCTTCGAACAGCAAAAAATCCACACTTTGGGGAAGCTCACACAGAGGAACTTGCTTCAGGCTCAAGAATGTCAAAGCTGGCTGGTATAATAGGGTCACTCGGATAATGGAATTTGCACTGGGAGATAAAGTGCTACATTCCAGCAGCTCATGGACAGAATCCTCAGACCGCACACTTAGACTGATGCCTATTTAGACAATATCATTATTTACAGTAATGACTTGCAGTGACACATGCAGCATCTGAGGGCTGTTCTGAGGTCGTTGAGGCAAGCGGGGCTCATGGCAATCCTAAAGCGGCGCACAATTGGGCAGGTAGAGGTACGATATATAGGCTTCCATTTGGGTCACAGACAATTTGCGGCCCCAAATTGATAAAACATCAGTGATTGCAACCTGCCCAAGACTTAAGTCCAAAAAGGAGGCGAGACAGTTCCTGAGGCTGGCTGGCTACTATCAGACCAGATCTGGTCCAGTGGAAGGAGCAATGCCAACAGGCGTTTATGCAGGTGAAAGCTGCACTTTGTGGCGGACAGCTTATACATGCTCCTGACTTCTCTCTCCCTATTATTGGACACATCGGATGGCATGTTGGGCATGGGGCTCTCGCAGGTGGTGGAGGGGAAGGAACGGCCAGTGCTGTAGATTAGTCAAGAGTCCTTGAGAGAGACTAAATACAGCACTATTGAGAAATAGTGCTTGTCTATGAAGTGGGCCATCCTCACTCTCCGATATTACCTGTTGGGGGAGGCCATCAAACTCTGTTCGGATGCTATCGTGTGGATCACCCATTGGTATTTGCCGTTACGGCCTTTTAAATTTGAGGTGGTCCACAGGCCGGGGGCACAGATGGCTGTCGTAAATTTCCTCTCCAGAAATGGGGGAGTGGTAGGCAGGCCGGGTGGCTCCCTGGCCTGAATCAGGCGGTGGGGATATGTGGCAGTGAGGATGTGTTTGAGTGTTCGTCTGGGGAGAGGGAAAGCGGTAAGGCTTCACCACTGGGTGATAATTATGGCTAACAGCTGTTTCTTGTTGCAGTAATCCTGGAAGATCGATAAAAGAGGAGCTGATGCCAGAGGAGGGGGAGAGAGATACCCAGCAGAGCGACGAGTTTGTGTGAACTAGTGTGTCTGTGCTGAAAAGCAACCTGACCTTGAATTTTCTTACGTTAATAAAAGAGTCCGAAAGAAAGTCAAATGGGGTTATAACAACACGGGTGAGTAAACGATGACTGGATTTTCTTTTTGGGTGAACTAATCCTTTAAGGTACAATTTTCCATTATTAATCACAATTAAATACAAAAAACTGTGTTTAATGAATCAATTGAAAGCCCTAATTAATTTATTTGTTTTGAATTCTGATGTTTACATTTGAATTATATATCCACCGATACATGACTGACTTATTTTTTTAATTCATTCAGTCATTAATTTTTTCTTTTTATTTCATTTTCTTTTCAGATTGAAAGGAAATGTTTGAAGTTAAAACAATTTGTAAAGGGACAAAAACAACCATCAATCACTGTCATTTTCCTCTTCTCTATGAGCAAGCCTTTGAGGATGTAATCAGTGTTGGGTAAGTTACTCTAAAAAAGTAGTTAATTACTGACTACTAATTACATTTTCTACAGTGTAATTAGATTATTGGTTGAATTACTGAAAAGTAATTGCATTACTTATTACTAATTGGTCTGAAAAGTAATTGCATTATTTATTACTAATTACTTTCTAAAACCCTTATCAACCTCGACCAGATAAAAAATACAAGGATAGACATGAAACTGTTCTTTTATTTTTTTTTTCAAATAAATCATATAAAATCAAATAAATTATTCATTAAGAGGGCAGCGTTAAATTAGAAATCTTCTATTTTAACATTAAATTCACCATTTTTTTATATAGAATTATTCTATAGTCTATATAGAATTTAATGCAATTACATCAGAAGTTACTGTAATTAAATTACAGAAAAATTCAAAGTAATCCCTTTCTTTTTTCAATGAAAAAGTCATTTAATTACAGTAATTAATTACTTAGTAATGCATTACACCCAACACTGGATGTAATAAGACTGCATGCCCTCTATACTGTGGTAATCGAATTAAAATACTTTCCCAATTTAGAGTTCATCCCCTTTTAAGAGCTCCCTGAACACAGATAAACAACATTTAATTTACAATGCGCTGTCTCAGCGAGATGATATTAACAACAGCTGATCTCCAAGCACTTGCAGTGCAATAAAGTCAAGAAAGAGAATAATGTCCAGTTCATCGTAACTGATCTAGTGGACACAACACATTATCTTTATCAATGACAATGAAGATCTGAAGCATGCCTTGTGGTGACACCTGTGGCAGCTGTTGAGAGTGGACCTTGCATTCAGGAGTGCTTAACACAAATGGTTTGTAAATATCCATGCAACTTTTGCGCACATCATCAAAACGGATTTTCATTGTATGCATACTTAAGAGTCAACAGATTCCAGTAACTTACGTACATGTACTAGGCCTACAACGAAAGTCAGTACAGATGTACCCTGTACTAAGACTCAAAATATGCAGTGTGTTAGCCCTGAAGAAGGGCTTGGGACATGCCAGGATTCAAAGCTAAACAATAGAGTGCAAGTCTCATTCTTCTTCACTTACACTGCATTGTGAACAATACATTGAGTCATTTGTTCCAATAAGCCAGGTGACTCATAGCATGTTAAGAACAACAGTCTAAAGTGTCCAAATGTCAAGAATTTCATGGCCTCAGTTTCCAACTCACTGGATCTGGGATTCTCCTTCACTTTTGACCACAATTTTTCCAGGCTTATGTGCATAACGTAACAATTTGAGCTGGTTTAGGTGCTTTTTTTAAATAAACGGATTCAAACTTGACTGCAAGAATAATGACTACACTTATGTTCACCTAAAATATTTAATACTAGAGCCTCACGACAAGACAGGTCTGTGGTAATACTTGAATGAACTCATCAAATAAGACAATTGTAATGCTATTCAAGATACAGTTAGATTTGATTATTACACTTAAACTCTGGTACAAGCACTAGCAGACACTGTTTAACACATGCAAGTATTCTCAAATTGACCACATATGTGATAAACAATTGATTTGACTAATATATCATCAATTTATAAAATAAAGCCGAAGATATTACAATTAACTACATATATCTGGCTACTGGACATGAAGAAAAATCTGTGTGGCTCTCTACAGATAACTAAGATGAATCAACAGACATTCTCTGTCCACTCAAATGCTATACATAGGATTAGTCTTACCTAACATAAGAGCAAAAATTGTTTAACTCACTGTTTTACTGATGACATTTTCTTTAATGCCCTTATGTTGCATTCCTTCTAATGATGCAGATCCACAAACTATGGCAGTAAAACAGAGAGTAGGATGGATGCACCGATGTATCGGCGACCAATATTTATCGGCCAATTATTTACCAAATTTTAAAGATCTGCATATTGGTAATAACCGTTAAATCGGCAATATGAAAAACGATGAGTTTATTAATAATTAATTTGTAACACACTTTTTAAAAGGACTGAATTTTGCACAATCCAGAAAGAATAATAGCCACAATATGTAGAAGGGTTGGCACAAGAACATGTAATATTTAATTTTTATTCTGTCTCGTTCTTACATTACTGCTGAAAAATTGCCATAAATGGATGTGACAGGCATAATAATGAGGGAAACTTTCTAAAACGCTTTGAAATCAGCAGACTTAGTCTTCTGAGATATCAATGTGACATCCATAAATGCTGCAGGATTGATTGAATTACAACTAAAATTACAATATGGCTTTGAGCGATTACCAAAAATGTTTACAAGTAAAAAATAAACTTTTTTCATATCAATCATCATGTTATCATATTCAGAAATATTTTGCATCTTTTTTTATCTTGTATGTCTCTTGCACTGTGGCTCTCTTTAAAATTTTAGCCTGTCATATATTCAACAGATCCAATCAAGGTTCAAAAATTATTTTTATTATTAAAACAGTGAAAAAGATTTTGTACCTTTTTGCAATCTTTTTAAGCATTTCCAAGTAACAGTGACCTGATGACAAAATAAGGTTGCAAAATATCGGTATCGATACCCGCCTATAGGTTTTGTTAAAATTGGTATCGGCCAAAACATTTCATATCGGTGCATCCCTAATGAGAACACATGAGTTCCTTTGAGCTCTGGAATATGTCACTATTACATCATCAATATCAAAGATAGCATAAGCTATATATAGACAGCAATGTGTATAAAAAAATAACAGTGAAATCACATAGAAAGATCATTGTGGGTCACTGACAAAGTACAGGAGAGATCCTGTAGTCTTCTACACTATAATCCAGGTAACCAATTCAATTTGGGATTGTTAGCAACATGCAGTAAATATAATTTTGTTTTTGTTTTTATATACATTCCAGAAAGTCCTACATTAAGAAGTCTTCTTTCATCATGTTAACTACTTCCTTTTACATTTTTTAATAGGTTGCAACATTAATATATAAAAAATATATATATTATTAATACCCATTACACAAACAAAAAATCTACATTGTCATTAAACTGTATTTTCATTGACAAAAAAGTAGTGTTATATAGAACAGGTTTTATTTTTTATTTACTTTTTGATGCCAAAAATATAAATATAAATATATATATATATATATATAAAGCAAGCTTGATATTAAGACAACATGTATTTTGACAAATTAAATAATTGGCTTTTATACTGACATTATACTGAAGCTAAATAATATATATATATATATATACTGTAATACTTTGACAGTGTAATATTAACTACCCGCTATTACAATCATTTTAAATGCATGCACCTTAAAAACTTATTTTTTCAATTACATTTCAATTCGTGTATTTTTATTTGTATTATTAAAAGCAATGGCTTTCTATAGAATAAAATAATCATGATTTCTCTCAAGAATTAATCTATAGAAAGCAGAATGAAATGTTGATTAATAAACTTTAAATCGTAAATGTAGATTTTTATTTGAAGTTTTCTGCGGACCATTTAGCACTCCCCTTTTATTCAGAAGTATCCCGCCATCTGCTGGTGACTGATGACATAACAAAAGACGCCATGATGGCGAAAGTGTAGCACCACAAGAATCAACAAAGATTGGCGAAAATAAAAAAGTACTTACATAAGAAAGCGCGACTGTTCAGGACAGACGTCTTTGTAAAACAGAGAAGCATTAACTAAAAACTTAAGAGTTGTCCCATCTAACTTCACAGCCATGTCTGCTTGAACAAAGCTCTGCGTCCAGACCAAAACCAAATGCCACCTAATTGTAGTCTATACTTATGCAAAAGAAAAATGCGAATATCTGTTTTCGCGGTAAAACGTGACTAAAGGTAAATAGCGCTACTGTCTATCTTCTTAGTATCCACGATACACCACTGTCACGATGATCTTCTTCTTCTCTGGGTATAATGACGGGTTGGTGTCATAAGCACATACTGCCACCTACTGTACATATACATCCATCATGGTGACGTTCTATCTCATGCTGTTTAATGTAGCGCGTGCTTTTCCCTGCGATGTGATCTGAGCTGCTGCGTGTTCAGCTCCCATGCCCTCACCACATCATCCAAGGTGTTTATCAGTTCTATGTGCGTGGATTTACTCCACTTTTTAATTAGTATTTCACATTATTATATCCTTCGATCAAGTCCATACCCTACAGTTTTCTCTATCTTCTAGTCCTTTTCACAGCAACCACCATAACGAATCCATATCTCCCTCCTTTCCTTTCAAACTTTCTCGCATTATTTTCCTTTCTCCCAAATATTGTTCACATTTTCACACGACATGTTCCACGGTTTCTAATTTGCTGCATTTACACCTGCCTTTATCATGTTTTCCTGCTATTGCCATAGATGCCTTACGTCCCTTATGGGTAAATATTAGTCTTGATAATATCACCTCCTCTCTTCTATTCCATCCTATATTATATTTATTTGTGCGTACTGTTGACTGAATATTATATTAATGTCTTCCTAATTTACCACCATCCCATTCCCATGCCACTCATTTAATACTGTATTTCTTATTACTGATTTAATTACCCCTCTACGTAACGCCACCTCTGTATCTATTATATTACTCATTAGTGCCTTTTTTGCTAGCATATCCACAACCTCATTGCCTCCTATTCTATTATGTGCTGGTACCCAACAGAATATTATATAAATTCTCATATTATCTAGTGACTGCAATTCCAATTAAATATCCAATATGTCCTCTCTTCCTGACTGGTGACTGCAAAGTCTACTGAGAGCTGATAGAGAATCTGAGCATACATAACCCTATCTGGTTTAACCTGTTCCACCCATTGGATATTTACAAGTAATGCAACCAACTCAACTGCATATACAGATAAATTATTTGGCAATCTTTTGTTGACATGGATTTTAAATTCTGGGATGTATATTCCAATTCCAGTTACTGCAGTGTCTGGTGCTTTAGGTCCATCTATATATACAGTATCTGTATGAAAGGGAAATAATTCCATTCTTAAATAATTATCTTCATAATTATTGCATTATTACCACTCCTATAGCTACCAATAGTTCTAAAGTAATATGTGACAGATTGTATCTTTCTAACTCACTCTTAATTCCCCAACCAAATCCTCTACCCTGTTTACTCTGATGTTACCAACAATCCTTTAACACATTACATGCCAAGTGTTCTTTAGTACTGCTCTTTAGTCTGCCCCAATATGCCAGTGCCAATTGTTTTCTTCTCAATGGTAGTTCTCCTGTTGCCACTATTAATGGATTAACTGGAATGGAACAGTAAACTCTGATACATTATCCTAGAGCCCTAGCCTGAGTTTATCCAATCTATGGAGATTAGTTTTAGCTGCTGCTCCATTTATAATACACTCATAGTCTAATATAGGTCTCAGCATCCCCTTGTAGATATTCTTCAATTATTTATTGTCAGCTCCCCGACTATTACCAGATATTGCAGTCAGGTCTAGATATGATACTTTATTTGTATTCACATTTAGTCTGGTTCCTGTTCCATCCTTTATATATACTATCTCATTCTTCCATAAACTTTTCAACTATAATTCCATTTAAATCAGTATTTGTGCTACACCATAATGTGTTATGTGCATTAAAATCTCTGCAACAAACGTTTCTAGTTCATGCCCTGTTAATCTTACTCCGCAGTGTTGCTGTTATAGAAAGACATGGATTAAACATTTACATTTATGCATTTGGCAGACGCTTTTATCCAAAGCGACTTCTAGAGCCCTTATTACAGGGACAATCCCCCCGGAGCAACCTGGAGTTAAGTGACTTGCTCAAGAACACAATGGTGGTGGTGGCTGTGGGGATCGAATGGACAACCTTCTGATTAACAGTTTAGTGCTTTAGCCCACTACAACACCACCACTCTTGGATTAAAGAGAATAAAGATGATGTTTCCTTCATCTAAATATACAGTATTTCCACTGCAACACATTCTATTTGATATGCCAATAGGCACATCTACTTCTCTATACAGCAACTCATTATTGACAAAAGTAATTACTCCACCTCTTCCCTGACCCCAATATTTTCTAATAGAACAGAATCCATTGATTTGAAAGTTATACTGTTGTAAACAAGTCTCCTGTATATGATGTCAGGCTTATTATTTAAACCGGATATGTATTTCTTAAGTTCTTGTCCATTTGCAAATATACTTCTGATATTCCACTGTAACATTTCAAGACGTATTTATTCCCTAATTAGACAACTGTGATGATTCTTCATGAGACGACTGTGATAATAATTCATGTATCTTTTTCTCAGATATTCCACTTATTTTTAGAAACTCTAAAAATTGTTTCTACAATGCTTTTTAGTCTGATCTACTCTTCTGTACAGCTTTGAGGTTGATCATTTTACCACGAATGCCACAAACTTCGCCTTATCCACTACTGCTATTGCACTACTATTGTACAGCTATGTGAACATTTCCTAGGTTCGATGGTATGATTGCCGCTTATCTTTGCTGTAGATGATCCTCCAGATAACCCTTCCACTGATGTATTTCTGTTTTCCATTTTCCTGAACACAGTGATAGCTTTAACTGTGTCTGCATATGACGTTTTGTTAGTAATCCTACATTTTTGAATCTATTTACTTGTTTTTGTATTTCACATCCCCCATACGGAACACTTTGTTCTTCTCCGCAGTTACAACATTGTTTTGTTGTTGCTTTGCTTTTTTTATATTCATGCTCTCCTCCACATTTTTCACATCTTTTTATTTTTGTATTTATGTATTTGTTTTTTATCCCCTTTTTCTCCCAATTTGAAATGCCCAATTCCCACTAGGGTCCTCGTGGTGGTGCGGTTACTCACTTCAATCTGGGTGGCGGAGGACATGCCTCTGCTTCTGAGACAGTCAACCACACATCTTAACACGTGGCTCGCTGTGCATGACACCGCGGAGACACCCAGCACGTGGAGGCTCATGCTACTCTCCGCAATCCATGCACAACCTACCTCGTGCCCCATTGAGAGCAAGAACTACTAATCATGCCCATGAGGAGGTTACCCCATGTGACTCTACCCTCCCTAGCAACTGGGCCAATTTGTTTGCTTAGGAGACCTGGCTGGAGTCACTCAGCACACACTGGATTCAAACTTGCGACTCCAGGGGTGGTAGTCAGCGTCAATACTAGCTGAGCTACCCAAGCCCCCATTTAGCACATCCTTGCATGCTTCTACACACTGCTGCTACATGACCCATTCACTGACATTTAAAACAGTGGCAGTATATATTCTCTAACCGGATAACTTTTCATTGCAGTGAAAACTCACTCAAGTAAGGGACCTTGAAATTGGAATAACATATACAGGCCTTCTTGATTTTTTTTGTATTATCTCTGCATGATATGAGTCGCTTGGCTTCTTGTACTGCTCCTCCTTTCACATTAGCTTTTATATCTTCAACTGAAACCAATAGAGGCACTCCTTCATCACCCCTCTGCTCCTACGTCTTTTGCCTTTAGTTTTCCTCCATTCAATGTTTTGCATTTCAACAATTTGTATTGTTGTGCTTGGTTATTTGCAATCACTATCACTCTTCCACCCTCAGACATCTAGCAAGTTTAACAGTCCCAAAGCTTTTTTTCAATAGCTTTAGATAAACTTATCGGCAAATGTAAGTATCACTTTTTATTCTTGATTTTATCATTTCGTTGTTCTGGAGAAGTCCTTTTTATTTTTTGTAGTCTCATTATTGAACTAATGTTCATCCTTGATGATAAACTGTTGGTCCCTTTATGCATTGTTTGATAACTAACTTCTTGAAAGCCTACTCCCTCTTCATCTTCCCATTCAAATCCATCAGATCTGTCACCCATGATGGATGCACAATCTCACCCAACCACTTCCACCACTCAGTTTTGTTTTAAGCTTGTTGTTAACAGCTCCTCCAATAATGGCCCTCTTCCATTCCTCACCAGCCTCAACAGACAGAAACAAAATGGTCTGCTGGTTTATATGTGTCTCTTGTGTTTTGTCCTGCCCAGTACAGTCACCACATTAGTTATTCTAAGCATTACATATTACTTATACTATAAAATGCCATAGAACAGTGCAGTAAAGTATGGTAATTGGCATGCAGGTCAATCTTATTCACTTCTCAATATGGCCGCCTTACAAAGCGAGGAATTATCGGAACTGGAGTTTTTTTTGCATTAGATCAGCATTTGTTCTTCTGAAAACAAATTTGCTCTCTCTGAAGAGTTTGGACAAGTGAAAAGTAGCCTAATTGCCTAATTTTAACCAGAATTGGACTATACATCCCAGGCTATTTCCTTTTTTTCTTCTTCTTCTTTATCTTTTTTTACCTTGAATGTGTTTTGAGGAAGCTACTCGTCAAAAAAGAAAAAAAAAGAAAAAGAAAAAATAGATTTAAAAGCATATTTTGATTTGGGGTGAATTTCAGCACAGAAACTGCCAATCAATGCGGGAAGTCTTGATTTTTGAAGCATACTTTTATTTGGAGTGAATTTTGTTAGCATATCTGAACACTGTGACTCTCAATATGCAATTCTATATATAATATAATATAATATAATATCATATCATATCATATCATATCATATCATTTAGGACTAATATAATATAATATCATATCATATCATATAGGTCTAATATAATATAATATAATAACATATCATATAATATCATATCATATTATATCATATAGGCCTAATATAATATAATATTATATCATATTATATCATATCATATCATATCATATCATATCATATCATATCATATAGGCCTAATATAATATAATATAATATAATATAATATAATATAATATAATATAATATAATATAATATAATATAATATAATATAATATAATATAATGCGAAAAGTTTTAAAAGCCCCGACTGAGCAAAAAGTGATTGTTAGAGAATCGGTTTGTCTGAAACGGTTCAATTAAATCCTTATAAGCCGCGTCACAGCCGAGAACGAACCCCTGGACCGTTTGCGTCGTCGCTCTTCATATAGATCACAGAGAGGAAATAATCATGGCCCGAGGCGCGGCGTCAATGAAATCGGATATTTAAAGACAGCAGAGAACACACTTCACGTTCACGCTCACAGCGGGCACGGAGGCTGAGGGGGGGCAGAAACGTGTTCTGTGACGGACTGAGAGTATAGTGTTGTGTACAAGCTTAACGTAACGTGACCGGGAAGAGAACAAGGTACGGACTGAGCACTCGTTATACAGTGGGGGCTGCTTTGACTTGGATGACAGCGAGCGCTCACTCTAGAGCTCGAGCCAGTGCGTCAACTTTCGGAGCAGCGCGTGCACCGAGCGCGCTGTCACTGAACTCCAGCTGCAGGTAGGTGCATTTATCAGCAGTTAAATGCCTTATACATTTTTTTTATCTTTTAACTGCACAAAAATGTATGTCGTAATTGATTATTTTTCCTATGTTAGTAGCCGGTTAACCAGTTATCATTATAATTTCTTACTGCAATTTATTTGTTTATATTTTTGATATCGCTGGCATAGCGTTATTAATGTAGATTTGGCTATATAGAATAACTAAATGTTTGCCATGCACTTCCATGTTTTCCAAGAACAAGTTTCCTTTCTCAGTTCATTATTTTAAAGCCGTTTGGGACTGTAGCATAACCTAAATCAACATTGTCAGTGCATCTGCAATCCATTAACCATAGAGATTAGATGTATTATTAATTATTATTTATTTATGAAGGAACACTTCTTGATTACCCGGCTGTCCCTGAACAGCTTTGATTCATCTACTGTATACTGCAGACATTTGGCAGTGGACAGTGATGTCTGTTAATCTAAACTTCTTGCATGCCTGTGAAATTCACTGCTAAACGATGTAGTAGGGTTTGTTCCCCCTGTTCAGTTCTGGATCGATCAACCATGCCTTTTTAAATAAACTTTCTTATAGTGTCGAATTAAGCCTTTCCCCTTTCAAAGGTCCAAAATCATGGATGAAGTGTGCTGTCAGCATAATGGAAACGCTAAACTGGCTTGTAGGAGGCAGCAAGCTGAGTGAGTCTCTATGAATATGTAATGCAACACCAACTCTGATTCTGCTGAGACCTGTGAATGAAAGCTCATGAGTTGCAGAGGTCCGTGTGATCTACTCTGTTGAATCTTGCAGTCCTCTTAAAGTTCTGCCATTGACCCTAAATGTAGATGTTAAGTACAGACACACATTTGCTGTCAAAATGACAGATTGATACGAGGGCAGGGAGTCAATTGGCATACCTTAAGTGACCCAATGTTTTAAAGAAATATTTAAAAAAGACTCTTTATTGTTGAACGTTCTTAAACATTGATTTTGCATCCTCGTTCACTTTTGACAATGAAGAAAAGATGATTTATCAGGTAGTTCATCCAAAAATTACATTTCTGTTGTTATTTAAGCACTTTCTCTCTTCCGTGAAACAAAAGGAAACATTTGGAAGAATGCAGACACTGCTCTTTATTCCATGTAATGAAAGTGAATGGTGACTGAGGCTAACATTCTGTCTTACATCTCTTTTTGTGTTCCATGGAATAAACAAAGTTATGCATTCAGGTTTGGAACAACATGAGAGTGGGTAAATAATGACAGTTTTTTAATTTTCTTGTGAACTTTCCCTTTAAACAATTCACTGAACCTCTGGCCTTTCATCAATTTTCAAATAAATAACATCTTTCTTTGCTCTATTCAAACTTCAACCATCATTAGGATGTTTTTTCATATAAGTGCAAGAAACATTTCTTGCATTGAATAGATTTGAAACACTGACAAAAAGCACTGTTTCCTTCCCAGATGAATTTCTAAAGAAATAGATTACAGTAGGAACACTTCCTCTTCAGAAATGTGTATTTCAGATGAGTTGATTTATCCTTTATTTTTCATCAAACATTCCTAGAGGCTTTTGCCTTAAAGCGAATGTGCATGCTTAACTATTCACCAAAATGCTGATATTACCTTGACATATGAATGAAATAGTTTGTTTAGAGAAATCATTTTCTCTTAAGACTGTGTACTGTGTATCTCAAGGGAAAATATCAGTGCTTCCTTCAGTTGATAGAATTTGTGGAGGGCACAAACCTAGCAGCTCTCTTGATTTTATCAACAGTGGGATGTTTTTTTTAAAGAAAAGCATCACTTGCGATATTGTTATTTTCCTCTTATGCAAATAGACTCTTCAGAACCACTGGAACATTGCTGAGAAAGGTCATTAATTGTATATGCCGCAGCAAGCGAGCCTATTAAACTGAATCAAAGTCCTGTTTCAGGCAGTTTCTCTCCTTGTGCATTGCATAATCAGCTTTTAGAGGGTAAATTTGATGGCTTTTATAAAGGGAAGTTTTGGTTTTGCTCTGTACTCTGTAGATAGTGATGTAAAAGTCAGAAAAAAGGAGTGTGATATTAATTAATAATACCAACAGTCATAGGAAAAGCTGTTCCTTAAAGGGATAGTTTACCCCCAAATTATTATTTTTCCCTTTAAGTTAATTTGGTATCACTACATTAATGTTCACATTGTTAAGAGTTTATAAAGGGGTTTATTGATGACTAAAAAGTCATTTACAAATGTGTTATAAATCATTTACAGTTACAGTTAATACAAGATGAATAAAAAGGGTGACTTTCATGCAATACTTGCCAAATGCTTACATGTTGTTATAACTTACATGTTATAAATGCTTAATAAATACACTTGTTTATATTTATATTTATAGAAAACAAACGTCTCTAATTTATGTTTTATGTCACAATGCAGCAAAAATAGACTGTTATTGCATCATCTCATTTTGCTACAGTCCACTTTGTGTTTACTTTAATTACTGTAATATCTTGACACACTAGTGGTGTCACCTTCCTTGTCATGTTTATGGTGCTTCTCCATATGGTGTCCCTACTTACTTAGTCCAAGTTCCCTGCAAAAACACTTTTCAGGTCTTCATGCTTATTCAGAGCCTATATAATCATGATGACTATAAATTATACAGAATGTAGAGTCAGGAGGGGTAACATTGTCGTGGTCGCTATAATGTGTGGTTCTCACTCTTGTGGGGCGCGTGTTGACTCGTGTGTAGATGCTGCGGAGAATAGCGTGGGCCTCCACAAACGCTATGTCTCCATGGTAACATGCTCAACAAGCCTCGTGATTGATGGTAAAAGACGTGGAGGCAACTGAGATCCATCCGGATTGAGGTGAGTCACTATGCCACCACGAGGACTTAGAGAGCATTGGGAATCAGGCAATCCAAATTAGAGAGAAAAAATATATTAATGTTCTGTGTGTGTGAATTAAGTTTTGATGAACCATTACTGGATATCATTGAGCTTCTGTCTTTAAATTGTTTTAATAAGATGCTGGTTTCTACAATTAAACATCACAATATCTACCAGAATGTGTTCAATGTGGCTAGTTAAGCCCTCTGAATTTGTTTTCAGACAAAAAGCAGGCAGCCCATACACTTCCCCTGGCCAATTGTTCATGGATCTGATTAAGGTACAGTTCCAGAATGGCTGAGCCTGGTACAGAAAAAGGATGTTTGTTGGGCTGTGGATTGCAGTGGGCTTGTCACAAACTGGACAACCATTGTTTTGCTTATAGCAAGAACTGTAGGACTGTTTGTTGTGGTCCATTTTGACAGCCCACACTCTTGGTCACAGCTGTTGGCTTTACAATGCAGGAAAAGCTCTCATCTAAGCAAGAATGCAAAGTCATTTATTTATATTGGTCTTAATCGCTTCTTTGTGGAAGTAAGCTATTATTTTGGTGTGTACAGATCAGCATTGTAACTATGCTTGTTATAATAAGTCAGCCAAGGAGAGGCAATAGCCACTTGCAAGGCTGAACACGTATACGTTCCATTCTGTGCTGTCATTGTGTAAGTGGTTCTCATTAGCTTTCATACATTTTTTAATTACAATTTTCATTAATCGCCCACAGCTACTTCAGCAAAGCATGCAAAGCTCTTTATAAAATAATTTCATTGTTGCACTGATACAAAGCATTTCAGGTAAGCAATGGAATAAATGCTTACAAAGTTGGCCTAATTTTGTTTTTCTTAAAATAACACAGCTTTGTTGTGACTAAATATGATTTCAATTAAATTCAATCAATCAATTTATTTATAAAATACAAATAAAACAACAATAGTTTGCCACTGTGCTGTACAACCACTGTGAAAGGACATCATAAAATACTTCATAGACATCTCAAAAACTATGCTGCACAACCACAATGCAAGAAAAAAGGGCATCACAAGCACATGTGTAAGTTTACACCACCTATGACAGACTCTAAGATTGATTATAAGTCTGATCGAAAAGGTAGGTTTTTTTTAGCTTATATTTAATTATTGCTCCTATCAAAACTGTTTTGAGGAACACAGGTAAACTGTTCCACAGTTTTGGGCTGGCTATAGCAAAAGCACGGTTGCCCCTCGACTTCAGTCTATAGCCATCAATAGTCTCTGGCCAGATGACCTTAGACATCTAACAGGTGTATTTATACACAGAAGGTCAGAAAGATAAGGAGGTGCTGGTCCGTTTAAAGCCTTAAAAACAAAAAGTTAAATTTGAAAATCAATTCTATAACAGACTGGTAACCAACGCAAAGAGTGTAAGACAAGGGTAATGTGTTCATAACTGAGTACTAGTCAAAAGTCTAGCAGCTGCATTTTGCACTGTTTGTAAATTATTAATGCAAGATTGGCTTATTCCTATACAAAGTGAATTGCAAGATGAAACAAAAGTATGTATAACTCTCTCAAACTCTATAAATAATAGAAAACTTTTAACCTTAGCTAGAGGTCTTAACTGAAAAAAAAGGTAGTAAAAAAGCTGTATTTGACTACTACATTTATCAGTTATCAAATTTCAGTGCAGAGTCAAATATGACACTTACATTTCTCACAGAGAGTTTAACATAAGATGCTAAATCTAAAAAATCAAGATGAATGCTGTCTGAGATGCCTGAAGGCTCAAACACAATAACCTCATTTAGATTTAAAAAGTTTAAGGACATACATGATTTAATATCTGACAGGCAAGCGGCTAATGACTTTAAGCCATTATTGTCATCATGCTTCAAGGGCAAATAGATTTAAGTGTCATCTGCATAACAATGAAAAGACATGTTTGTGAAGGATTGATCCCAAAGGAAGCATAAATAATTAAAACTAAATTGGGGCAAGAATGGAGCCTTGAGGGACCCCACTGTTCAAAGTAGATTTAGACAATGAGAAACCATCAATACGAACTGAACATTTTTTTATCATCCAAATAGGATTTAAACCAATTGAGAACATGAATTTTGATACCCACACATTGTTCAAAGAGAGAAATAAGGATACTGTGTCGAGGAAACAGTATCAAATGCAGAAGTATCACTGACTCCCCTGAATCAACAGATTACAGGATATCATTTAAAACTTTATAAGAGCAGACTTAGTACTGTGATTTTTCCTGAACCCAGACTGGAATGTTTCAAAAGTACTGTTTATCTCTAGAAAATTTTGCAATTGAAAAAGAACAACTTTCTCTAAATCTTTAGAAATAAAAGGTAACTTGGAAATTGGTCTAAATTAACCCGGTATCACGCCGAGGCGTGAAATAGACACGCCGGTCCACTCGCGGATGCGTGTCTATTTCACGCTTTGCCTCCTCTAGGCGTGTACATGACACGCGCGCGTCTACGTAGAATACCGGCAGGGGGCGATCGTTTCCTCAACGCCAACAAGTGTCCGCGCACCAAAGAGGAAGCGATATATCGCGTTCTCCAGTTCCGGTTAGCAGGATATATATTTTTGTACATAAATACACTTTTTAAATAAATATATATATATATATATATATATATATATATATATATATATATATATTTATTTATTTATTTATTTACATCAGCACAAGATACTCGACAGCCCACACACACACACACACACACACACACACATATAACAACGTTAGGCTACAGCAACGTTAGGATTTCTTCATGAAAGCAGCACTATAATGAACCTTTATTTGTCACATATGGTCACAAGTGAAAGTAACTGGCGAAATTGGCCGGCATCCCGCCCGCACGAACGTGCAACGCGACGACAACGGTATCGCTTCCTCTTTGGTGCGCGGAGAGTTGTTGGCGTTGAGGAAACGATCGCCCCCTGCCGGTATTCTACGTAGACGCGCGCGTGTCATGTACACGCCTGGAGGAGGCAAAGCGTGACACCGACACGCATCCGCGAGTGGACCGGCGTGTCTATTTCACGCCTCGGCGTGATATCGGGTTGAAATTAGATAGGACTTGTTGAGACAAGATTTGACTTTTTTAAGAAGGGGTGTAACAGTAGCATGTTTAAGGTATTCCAGGACAATCCCTGTAAGGAGACACTTAGGATTATTAGGAACACCTGTTCAATTTCTCATTAATGCAATTATCTAATCAACCAATCACATGGCAGTTGCTTCAATGCATTTAGGGGTGTGGTCCTGGTCAAGACAATCTCCTGAACTCCAAACTGAATGTCAGAATGGGAAAGAAAGGTGATTTAATTTTGAGCGTGGCATGGTTGTTGGTGCCATACGGGCCGGTCTGAGTATTTCACAATCTGCTCAGTTACTGGGATTTTCATGCACAACCATTTCTAGGGTTTACAAAGAATGGTGTGAAAAGGGAAAAACATCCAGTATGCGGCAGTCCTGTGGGCGAAAATGCCTTGTTGATGCTAGTGGTCAGAGGAGAATGGGCCGACTGATTCAAGCTGATAGAAGAGCAACTTTGACTGAAATAACCACTCGTTACAACCGAGGTATGCAGCAAAGCATTTGTGAAGCCACAACACGCACAACCTTGAGGCGGATGGGCTACAACAGCATAAGATCCCACCGGGTACCACTCATCTCCACTACAAATAGGAAAAAGAGGCTACAATTTGCAAGAGCTCACCAAAATTGGACAGTTGAAGACTGGAAAAATGTTGCCTGGTCTGATGAGTCTCGATTTCTGTTGAGACATTCAGATGGTAGAGTCAGAATTTGGCGTAAACAGAATGAGAACATGGATCCATCATGCCTTGTTACCACTGTGCAGGCTGGTGGTGGTGGTGTAATGGTGTGGGGGATGTTTTCTTGGCACACTTTAGGCCCCTTAGTGCCAATTGGGCAGTGTTAAAAATGCCACGGCCTACCTGAGCATTGTTTCTGACCATGTCCATCCCTTTATGGCCACCATGTACCCATCCTCTGATGGCTACTTCCAGCAGGATAATGCACCATGTCACAAAGCTCGAATCATTTCAAATTGGTTTCTTGAACATGACAATGAGTTCACTGTACTAAAATGGCCCCCACAGTCACCAGATCTCAACCCAATAGAGCATCTTTGGGATGTGGTGGAACGGGAGCTTCGTGCCCTGGATGTGCATCCCACAAATCTCCATCAACTGCAAGATGCTATCCTATCAATATGGGCCAACATTTCTAAAGAATGCTTTCAGCACCTTGTTGAATCAATGCCACGTAGAATTAAGGCAGTTCTGAAGGCGAAAGGGAGTCAAACACAGTATTAGTATGGTGTTCCTAATAATCCTTTAGGTGAGTGTATTTACTATTGCTAAGCTACTAAGCTATGTCATATGGAGATGTAGTGCTTAAATATTTCTTCAAGAGAGATAAAGAAATGGACTCAGATTCATTAAAATGATGTACAAGAGGGATGATCAGATGGATCATAATTTGAGGGTATAATATGCTGTCTAATATCAACTATTTTATCCATGAAAAACCTAAGAAAACTTTCACATACTGTAGCTGATGTATCAAAGTGAACAACAACAGAAAGATTAGAAACAGAATTTATAGTGGCAAAAAGAGTCCTTGGTCTATAACAATTTTTTGCTGTAATGTCCGAGAAATAATTAGACTTAGTAGCTTTCACTGCTTTCTGATATCTGTCTAATGAGTCACATACCATTTCAAAAGACACATGTAATTTGTCTTTTTTCCACTTCCGTTCAGCTCGTCGACAAGCCCATCTTAGTGTCTGTGTGGTGTTATTTAACCAAGGCTCAGACTTGGGATTTAGTTGTTTTGCTCTCAAATTCACTACTATGGATCACAGTTACAAAAGCATTCTTTTTGACATTTATTTTTGCCTTTCAATAAAGAGGGTCTGTACCTGCCATAAGGTTCAAATCAACTGAAGCAGCATTTGAGGTACAAATGTTAGCTTTTCATTTTAGGAAACTCAACTGTACTTTTGCTACTACAATGTCAGATCACGTTCCAAATAACACATCCGGACTCTCTTAGTGTTTTATTATCTGATTGAGTCCAGGCTGAATTTCATCATTTTGTCAGAGTGCAAGTTTTTCCTGCCAGCTCCTCTTTCAGTTCACCTTGTTGGGTCGTCCTTGGACTGCTAAAGCGTCATGCAGTGCCACAGTTTCGGAAATAGGTTGGACCCATTTTCACACTGGGAGCTGTGAGATTTCACTGATTGATGTCTTTCACCATAATGGAATAAGTTCAAGCTCTTTTATTTATATAGCACATTTAAAAACAGCATCAAGGCTGACCAAAGTGCTGTACAATACATAATTGTAAAATCACACAACAATTTAAGACTAGGACATTATATGCTATTAAAAGCCAGTGAAAAGTGATGAGTTTTAAGAGAAGATTTAAAAACGGATAATGAAGGTGACAATCTGATACTAATTATTAGGCTAATTATTAGGCAAACTATTAGTGGCTGGCTTAAAATGGGGTAACATACTTCCAACCTCCTTTTAGAAATTTTGTGGCTGCATTTTGGACTAATTGAAGTCGAGCAATAAGACATCTGGAAATTCCACAATATAGAGAATTACAGTAATCCAGACGTCTTATCTTTGTTCAAAAACAAAAGGTTTTTGGCTAGCCAACCTTTTATTTCCTCCAGTTAAGCTAGTAGAGATGGTATATATTGAATATAGACATAATGTGTCTTATAGTTCTTGAAAATATGTAGATTGAAAAAGAGAGGTTAACTCAAAAAAGCTTGAAAAGGAATGGAAAATTAATATTTAAATAATGCTTAAGTGTTGTAATATAAAAAGAGAAAGGAAAAAGACTAGATATTGTTCTTGAAAATAACTTCCCTTACAAAAATTACTTTGGCGGTACCCTGGCACGTACCATGATAGTTCTGGACAGTAAAACCATGATAATTTGATACAGGGTGTACCATGGCGCAGAGGAAATGTATTGCTCAGAGTTTGCTCTTTTACTTACCGTTGAAGAAAATTACGTTTAAATTCTGAAAACTGAAAAAACTATGTTGTGACAAGTTAAATGGATGGAATCAAATGTTGTTATAACATAATGATATAAGCTTATTTTTTTACAGTGTAATATTTCAGAGTCAGGTTGGGTGAAAATATCCATAAAGTAATGCAGATTTTTACTTTTTACAGCCTGTGATTTTCAATTTAAGCATCAACTTTGTCTCAGATATTTTTCCTAAATTTATCCTAAGCCGAGACAGAAAGATAGACACAAATGAGATAATTGTTCACAGCAGCAGAAGTACTGTATATAGCTATGAAATCAGTGTGGAGAGTGTAGCTCAGTTCATTTGAATTTGGAGAAGTTCATATAGAAATCTGATTGATTGCAGACTTTGGTATCTTGGCCAATCTGAACACAGTTTGTGGCATTGTTGAGATCTCTTCTGAGGAGACTACATGTGGAAAAAAATATGAGAAGTAGGAGTTCAAAGAAAAAGTATAACTTTATTAAATGAAATTCAGTGTAAAAAATAAAAGTTGTGAAAACTCAAAATATCTTGGCAACAGGCTGCAAAAGATTTTGTCAATTTTTGACTTAAGTCAAAATCATACAACTAAACGGTTTTGCTTTACAATGCAAAATGGAGAAAAGTAAAAATATAAGGCAACATGATGCATTGCGATTTTTGAGTTCTCAACAAATGTAATTATCCATTGTATTTGAGCCAACTGCATTAAATGCTAAATGTTTTCTTCAGCCAATGAATTATTTTTAAAATCTTTTTGTTTCAACTTAAAAAGTAAGTGTTCATGCTGCCTAAAATGAATATAACTTGTTAAATGAACTTAATGTCTTCTTAGTTCAGTCAACTTAATCCTGTCTTTAAATTTAAGTTGAACACTTCAATTCATCTAATTTTGTAATTTATTCCATTGGATAACATAGTAAATACATGACAAATAACTGAAAGTAACAACAAACACAACAACCATGAGCATAAATAAAAGCATAAAAGCAGCAAATGCTAAAACAATGAAAAATAAGGTGGTAACTCTGCAATTTGCATAATTTATTGATGCTGCGGTGCATGCTGGGATTCTGAAAATGTGAGCATGATGTGCATAGTTCTCTCGACTAGTTTTGGGTTCAGCTGAATAGTTTTTATAAATTTGATTACTTTTCACAACTGAAGCCAACAAAAACTTGGATAATTGTGATATCACAACAATAAGACTAAATCCTTTTTTACAGTGTTGGTGTCTAGGGCAAACAATTGAAATATGAACAAGATCACACTTGTGATTTTCTTTATTATGGGCTACCCATGGTATTTACATGGTACTCCAAGACATCTCAAAGAATACTAAGATATTACAGTTGGCACCTTTTCAGGCACACAATCACTATACTGCAATCAAAACCGTACTACTGAAATAATTTACGTTTATTTCAGCTTCAAGGCATTTTGATAATCTGAATGTTCTGTTTTTCCAATGTGTTACTTTGATAAACACTCTTTTGCTACTACCTGTGGGATTAGCATACTGGTGATAAAAATGGTAATGCTACGCTCCAGCTTTGTTTGAAATCTGAGGAAAACTCTTGAGATTGTCTGTCTGCTGGAAGGTGCCTTACAATATCATTAACCTCACTTTATGCAATTTGGGCCAGAGTGCCTGCGTTCCCCTGGCGTGGTGATGTGTGAGGGGTAGGGCTCTGATTCAAGATGAGGAAGGCTATTTTCAGTTTTTGTGAAGAATGTGGTGTTCGAGCAGTACCGTGCCCCTGTCTTTCTCTCTTTTTTTCTCGTTTTCTATTCACCATTCCACCAACATAACACACACTATTCCAAATCTCTCCTCCTCCTTTCCTCCTTACTCTCGCTCTTTGTCTCTTTATCTCTTAGGCAGTAAGACAGTAGAAGTGGGGGAAATGAAGGTGACCTGTGGCTGGGCCAGGGGCTGCAACACAGGACATGGGAGCTGCCTCTCTCTCCTGCTCGTGTCTTGTGTTGCAGCCAGTGGAACTGCTGCACTGTCCACATCAGAGACTGAACATCACGCTCGGAGAACTTTCAACAGGAGTCACAATCAAACGATGGCCGTGGAACCGTTTCTCTTCTCTTCTTCTGCTTCGAGGAAATCACACAGATGTTGTGTAAGTTTGTGAATAAAAGCTTTTAAAATTAATTTGGTTAGTGCAAGAAAGTTCTAAAAATGCAATTCGTACAAACAATGACTAGTGTACACCTCTTTTTATATTTATATTATTTTTGTTGGTATAAAGTAAAAAAATGTCAGGGTGGTATAACCAACATGCAGGAAGCCATTTTCTTGTCATCTGACAAGAAGTCTTTAAAACAGGAAAAAATATCACAGAGATAACTCCTGAAAATCATAATTTGTCAAGGTCCAATTTAATAACATGGCAAGGTCAGTTTAGGTTGTCAAATGGCAAAATCCCAATAAAACATCATGATATTTATGATTATAAAATATAATTATATTTTTCATAAATAAATAAATAAAATCTTTGGAAAATAATGATTCGGATCACTGAAGGTAGATGGACTTTTTTTTATTATTTCCACTTGATGGTTGTACCACTTGACATTTTTAGAGTCATTAGATCAAACAATGGTATAAAAATCATTTTTTTATTTTCAAAGCCATATTAAAATCAACATGAATGTAAAACCTCATTGACCCAATAATAACAGTAAAAATATATACAAGTTAAGTTGAAACTTTATTTGTCAAAGCAATGGTTTTAAACAATGTCAAAACTGATGATCCCTGGTTTAGTTTTAAATAAACTTAACATGTGAATACTTCCTGTCTGGTGGTGTATTAATGGCACTTTATCTCCATCAAGGTTACATAACCTTGCCTCTGCTCCACACACATAAAGCACACACACACACACACACACACACACACACAAAGTAGGAGAGAGCTGACTCAGATAAGCCATATGGCGTCAGGTGTAAATATTCGGCTCATGTTGCCGCTTTGCCAACTGAGACCCGCCTGAACAGGAGAAAGGTGAGCAGAGCAGGATTTAAACGTCTGAAATAAAGTAGTTCTCTGTCGGCGGTGTCACTTGATTGGAATTTCAATCCGAAAAGCAACTTGGAGAGACAAATTGCTTGTCAAAAGCATTGTGATGGGCTGAATTTGAAATACAGCATGACAGGAGTGACTGTGCTTTTATGTAGAATGGAGATATGCAAACAATGAAAATGTTTCTCTTTTTATAGATAGGAAAAAACACCTCTTATCTAAATGGGACATCTTTGAATTGTGTTGTCATGTTAGTTTTACAACATATACACATACAGTATACATGAGGCTATCATGCAGATATTTTTTGATGGGGCACCAGTAGTCCTTGCTCACTTAGTGCCATTTGTGAACAAATAAAAAAAAACACACACACCAAGATAAGTTGGAAGTTACATTTAAAATCCACTTGGCTGAAAAAAATGTTAATCATATTTCTGTCTGCATTAGTATTGTCTGCATGCATCAGACATAAAGTAAAAAAAAAAAAATCAGATATTTAGAACAAAACAAGCCATCAGCCACAGCAGAGACAAAAGCCACAAGTGACAAGCAGTGATTTGCATATCAAAGGCGTTTCTGCTCAGCGTGAGCAATAAAAGTTTTCCTCTGCACCTTGCAGTTGACAGCACATTGAGTAAAATTACTTTATTGTGACAGACTGTGTAAGTAAAGGGGATTGATATAAGGCTCCATTTGTTAACATTAGTTAACAACATTAGTTAACATGAAATTAAAATGAACAATATACTTTTACAGCATTTTTTTAATCTTGTTTAATGTTAATGTCAGCATGTGGTAATACATTTTTAAAATCAGAAATTGTATATGTTAAAAATTAACTAACATGTACTAACAATGAATAATTGTATTTTTTATTCATTAACATTAATAAAGATTAATAAATGCTGTAAAAATATATGGTTCATTGTAAGTTTAAGATCAGAATGAGCTTTATTGCCAAGTATGCTTACACATACAAGGAATTTGTCTCGGTGACAGGAGCTTCCAGTGCACAAACAATAAAACAACAAGAAAGAGATTATAAAAAAATTAATGAATAAAAATAAAAATAAGTGAATAGAAACATAAAGTATATATAAAAATACAGAATAGGACAAAAAATATACATATGTACGAATATAATCTGTTATATATCTGTTATGTGCAAGGGAATGTAATGGCAGAAGAGGTAGGAATTGTTCTTGTGACTGATGGTTCTGGTGCTCAGTGCTCTGAAGCGCCGGCCAGAAGGCAACAGTTCAAAAAGGAAGATGGCTGGGTGAGTGGGGTCCAGAGTGATTTTACCAGCAATCTGGAAGTGTATAGTTCTTGAAGGGTGGAAAGGGGAGTACCAATAATCTGTCAGCAATCTGAACTGTCATTTGTAGTCTTCTGATATCCGATTTTGTAGCTGAACCAAACCAAACCAGACAGTTATTGAAGTGCTGAGGACAGACTCAATGACTGGTGAGTTGAACTGAACTTCCTACTGAAGTCCATAATCATCTGCACTGTTTTGAGCATGTTCAGCTCCAGGTTGTTTTGACTGCACCAGACAGCCAGCTGTTCAGCCTCTCTTCGGTATGCAGACTCATCTGCATCTTGGACAGTGGTTTCATCTGCAAACTTCAGGAACTTGACAGAGGGGTCCTTGGTGATGCAGTCATTGGTGTAGAGGGAGAAGAGTAGTGGGGAGAGAACACATCCCTGGGGGGCACCAGTGCTGATTGAACAGCTGCTGGAAGTGAATTTCCCCAATCTCACAAGCTGCTGCCTGTCTGTCAGAAAGCTGGTGATCCACTGACAGATAGACATGGGAACAGAGAGCTGTGTTCATTTAGTCCAGAGAATAGCTGCGATGCAGGTGTTGAAGGCTGAACTGAAGTCCACAAAAAGGATCCTTGCATATGTCCCTGGTCTGCCCAGATGTTGCAGGATATGATGCAATCCAATGTTGACTGCATCATCCACAGACCTGTTTGCTCAATAAGCAAATGAAGGGGGTCCAGAAAGGTGGGCCAACACCAGTCTCTCAAATGACTTCATGACCACAGATGTCAGAGCAACTAGTCTGTAGTCATTTAGTCCTTTGATCCTGGGTTTCATTGAGACGGGGATGATGGTGGAGTGTTTGAAGCCTAATACCTAATGCATTAACTGATGTTAACGAATGGAACCTTGTTGTAAATTGTTAGTTTGTTTTGTTATCTGCAGACTCTTGATTACATTTATCTTTGCAGCATGGACTAGACTAGAGATCTAAATGCATTAATTGATACAAAGTCTGGTGGCTGGCTTGCTGCCATACCCTTTAGATTTGTGCTTAACCAGAGTCTGTTACATCAGAATGTGTCCAGGTGCTGGTGTGAATGCAGAAATGGACTCTCCTCTCAGCAGATCTATAAATCAGGCTCTTTATCAGCAATATTCAATCGTATCCATTTACACATTCAAGGTCAATGTTGCATGTTAAGCCATGGACCTTCATAAGGTCCATCTAAGGACAGCACTCTTTCAATATGCTTTCTCAATATATTTTCTTTACACTGTTAAAATGCTGTTGTTGTTTTTTTTTCTTTTTCAGGAAACCTAAAAATGTACTTCATGTGGTGACATCTAAATTAACTGGTTTTAATCAAGTAAAAAACTATGATTTAAAATGAATGAATTTGCTTGACTACACTGTAACCTTAAAGGAATAGTTCACCCTCATGACATCTCAGATGTGTATTACTTTCTTTCTTCTGCAGAACACAAAAAAAGGTTTTTAGAAATCTTCAGCTCTGTAGGTCCATACAATACAAGTGAATGGTGAAAATAATGTTAAATCTTTAAAACTCACATAAAAGAATAAAAGTAATCCAAATGGTTAAATATATATCTTTAGAATTGATGTAGGTGTGGGTGAGAAACAGATAAATATTTATATCCTTTTTTCACTCTATAAATCTGCACTTTCACTTTTACTTTCACATCTGAAAGTCAAATGTAGTGCCTGTTTATTTTCCTTTTCACATCTGAAAGTGAAAATGAAAGTGGAGATTTAGAGTAAAAAAGGACTTACAGTAAATATTGATTTGTTTCTCATCCACAGCTATCATATCGCTTCTGAAGAAATGGATCTGGAGTATTATTGATTACTATTATTCTGTCTTTGTGTATTTTGGAGTTTCAAAGGTCTGGCCACTATTCACTTGCATTGTGAGGACCTACAGAGCTGTACTGTAGTTGATTCAGCGATGTTCAATAATATTTTTGACTTGAATAAAACCAGTTAATTTAGATGTCACCACATGAAGCGCATTTTTAGGTTACCTGAAATAAACACACACACACACACACGCACACACGCCCACGCACGCACACAAAATGAAAATTCTATCATCATTTTCTCACCCTCATCAAACCTGTATAATTTTCTTTATTCCGGGAAACACAAAAGGAGAAACTTTGAAGAAAGTTGTTGCTCATTTTTCCATACAGAAAAGTAAAGATGGTGACTGAGGCTGTCAGCACCTAACATTCTGCCAAACATCTTTTTAGTGTTCCACGGAAAAATGAAAGTCATACATGTTTGGGTGGGTCTTATAGGGTGAGTAAATGATAACAGAAGTTTCATTTTTGGGTGAACTCTTTAATGTAACAAGGACACATTGCCACTTTTTTTTTAGAAGTTTAGAAACTTGGAAAAAGAACAGTTTCAAATCACAGTGGGAGAGTGATACGGTTAACTAAAAACAGAACTCTGCTTTGCTTGTTTCTGTGATAGCTGTCTCTTGTCAAAGTGGTAAGTCCTTCTGGTGCAGTAAAAAGACTAAACTATTAGAGAAAATGGGTAGAATGACTAGATGTCCTTGACAAAGCACTGAGTGTTTCAATTGTGTGGGTGAGCAGGTTACAGAGTCCCTGTTAAAGCATTCAGCTTTGACAGAGTGCATAGACTGAGTTTTATTGCTACCTCTCCAAGCTGCAGCAGAGTGCTGGAATCTGCCGTAGATAACGCAAACATTGCCCTGCGGTTGCCTCAGTGAGGTTTATGCCTATGATGGGAGAAATAACAGAGATTGATTTAGCAAAACAACCAACTATTGTACTGTATCATTTTGGCACACAAATTCCACAATAAAAGCCAGATGCTGTGAGTTTATAAAGCACAGACAAGGACCGTGTTGCAAATAACCGCAAGGCCATTAACGTGGTCACCAATACAAAAAAATAAAGGCAGTAAAACCGTGGGGGCTGAAAATCTGTGAGTCACTGGCAATATGAAGATAACTCCAATAAAATTGTTTTAACTGCAGGGACCGTATAGACTATTCATGACATAATATGCACCCACAAATGCGTGTCTGTGAGGTGTTATAGAGTGACTGAATGTCCTCAATGTAACAGGCTGAGGGTCTCATATTGCCTGATTCTCCCAGCTGTCATCGTAAAATATTACAAACACAGACTTAAAGGGGAGAGATGGGGGAGAGGCGTGAGGTATGATGGAAACAGAGAAAGGTGAAATGGAGGACAGGGAAACCAAACAAGGTGACCCTATCAATGCCAGTTTCTTTCAGACTGCTGACAAGCTCTCTCTCTAGTCTCCATCATTGATTATTCATTCCTCACCACAGGGCAGGAAACACTACTGCTAACAGACATGCCAGCAAATAAATAAAAAGCCACGCTTAGTGGCAGAGTTTTGTTTTATTTTTATTGTTATTATTAACAATTATTTATTGATTCCATATATAAATTTAAACAAACAACACAAGAATTCAAGGAATCAACTTTTAAAAATGAAATAAGGACCCAATTTTTTAAATGTTTATTCATTAATACCTGCCCCATCACCCAAAATTCAAAGTCTGGGGCAAAATAAAATCTGAGTGCACAAGAAAACAACCAAAACTCTTGAATCTTAATACAGCACCAAAACACATGGGCTATATCCCATTACTTCAACTGGCATTGCCAGCAAGTAGGTGTGTCTTTTAAAGCCAAGACAATACAATCTGGAGGGAGTCCAATAAGAATGATGCAGAATCTTAAATTGCATGAGGCGCACCCTTGCATCTCTAGATGCAGACATGACGTTTTTTTTTTTTTTTTAATCTTATCCAATTCTCCATCTTCAAATACTAAATTGAAGTCTTTTTTCCCATAACTTCTTAAGAGATGTTAAAACCCCATCCCCTAAACTCTGAGTTAGTCAGGAAAAGTACACTCTCACTCTCACGCAGCAAGCACAATCTCAAGAGTGTCTGCCATTTATAGGGGGCCGCGTACTACACCCAAATACGGTACAAAGTAGATGGCGCAGCTGTAAGTACCTGAATTCCTTAGAAAAGGAATGAAAAATTCTCTTGAGGCAAGGCATAGATCTAGTAGGGTCGGAAACTAATAATAAAATATCATATGCATAAAGCAAAAACTTATGCGCCATACATGGAAAACCATCTTCCCTTCTTATCACAGCTGCTAATGGTTCCAGGGCAAGACAGAACAATAATGGGGAAAGAGGGCAACCCAGCCGGGTGCTCCTATACAGTGTAAAATAATCTGAAATTAATCCATTTGTTGGTACCGCTGCTAATAATTTGGGATAAAGGTATAAAAGTATTCCCAAACTCTTAAAAAGATAATCCCATTCTACCATATCAAACGCCTTTTCGGTGTCAAGTGAGATGACAGTGACTGGAGTCTGATCATCCGCCACTGACCATATGATATTGATGAAACGCCTAATGTTATCAGAATAGCTGCGGCCCAAAAAAACTCCACTTGATCTATATGAATGTATAAGAGATGTCATAACTTTATTTAATTGGTTAGCCAATTTTTTTGACAATATATTAACAATATATTAACGTCTAGCTGGATCAGGGTAATTGGACAGTAACTCCTACATTCACATGAATCTTTGTCCTTTTTAAATATCAGATTGATCCAGGCTTTTGTCATGGTTGGCGGAAGCTTTCCATTCTTTAATAATTCCATATAAACTTCTAGCAAAAGTGGAGCCAGTCCTGTAGCATAAGATCTTAAAAATTCAGCATCAAAGCCATCTGGCCACAGAGCCTTCCTAGTAGGCAAGGCCTTAATTATCTTGCCAAGCTCCTCCAAGGTTGTCTCAGTTATCTCAAAATATTTTTTTTTTTGCTCAATCGTCAGTTTAGGGATTTCTGATGTTTCCACAAAATTTATAATATCTTCATCAATAGTTTGCCCCTGAATTTCTGCTAAAAAAAATAATGACTCTTCCTAATTTATCTTTAATCTGTTTGAGACATTTTAAATGTAGATGTTTACTTATCAATGTAATGACTCCCCTGCTCTTAATTGAGCCAGCACTAATGAAAACATGTCCACCCCATATATTTCCAAATTTTTCAGCTTCCTGCCGGGAAAGATGCGTTTCTTGAAGAAACACAATATCATATATCTTACATTTAAGAAAAGATATAACCTTCCTTATTTTTATGGGGTGCCCCACCCCATTCACATTCCATGTGGAGAGAGACAATCTGCTCATATTAACATTTGACATTTTGACATATTAGAAAAAATAGATTGCGTGTCAAAAACAAGATTATAAAGACCACGTTCCCCATTAGTGCAACAATCAAACCCTGAAAAAAGAAAAATATGCGTAATAACCCCGTTGTCATGTTTAGATGTGTTTTTGTTCATGTTTTAATTTCTTGTCTTTTATTTTGGCATTTTAGTTGCTGTTTCACTTGTCATGTGATTTCATGTTTCCCCCCATGTTCATGTGTCTTGTTTTCATTGGTTTATTTTCTTATCTGTTCTTGTCTGTTATTGGTTTAAGGTTATTAGTCTTGTTATCTTGTTTAGTGTTCTGTTTGATCATTCGTTTATGTTTCCCCATGTCATGTATTTTAGTCCACAGGGGACCTCTATCTCTACAATTCCACCTTGGTCCTCAGCCCCATTGGCTCCGCCCCTCGAGCCTGATGCATCATCTCGTACTCCAAATAAGCACCCTGTCCAGCTGCGGTGCAGAAATAAGCGACGGAGGAGACTGGTAAATATTGGAATGTTCCGTGCTACAGTCACCGATTTTTGACATCATCGTTGTGTGTCACGTTAAGGGTGGTGCAAAAGACCATGTGAACTCCGAATTGAGCAGCCAGAGCGTCCAGAATGAGATTCATCTGAAAAGAATCTGATTTCAATCGTATTTAAAACCACCTCCCGATGTGGTTTGAATCAGATTCTGAAAAATCTGATTTCATGTGGTTTTTTGCTGTCCAGACTATCAAAAAACTCATTTGGATACAATCTGGACAGGCAAAAAAATCAGATTTTAGTGGCAGTCTGAACAAGGCCATTATGTCTCACATCTACTTTTGTGTTCCACTGAAAAAAAAAGAAAGTCATGCAGGTTTGGAGCAACACAAGAAACCGCACAAAACACCCAAGCAACCACAATATTTAAGTTCTTTTTTTTACTAAATATCTCAAATTTAACTTTCATTTTCATCTTTTGTTTTTGGTGACCTGCATTCTTTGTGCATATCGCCACCTACTGGGCAGGGAGGAAAATTTATGGTAAAAAAAAGACAAATATTGATCTGTTTCTCACCCACAGGTTTATCACTTCTGAAGATAAGGATTTAACCACTGGAGTCTTCTGGATAACTTTTATGTTGCCTTAATGTGATTTTTGGAGCTTTAAAGTTCTGGACACAGCAGAAATTCTCTTCTAAAAATCTTCCTTTATGTTCAGCAGAAGAAAGAAAGTAATACACATCTGAGATGACATGAGGCCTAAAAAATTAGAGATTTATTTTTGTTTTTTGGGAGGACTATCCCTTTAAATAGGACAGAACATTAAACCTAATTAAATGTTGAAATTGATCAGTTGATTATGTGCAAATGATCATTTGTATTAGGAAGTGTAGCCATCGAGTAATGAAACAAACTATGATATATGACTGCCTGTCAGAATGTTGTATACTTGTATACTTGTAAATGTTGCCCAATTGATATTTGTGAGAGGACTGGGGATGTTCATTTGATGGCTAACAGCCATGAAAGCACCTCAGCGTGCAGCAGCAATGAAGGATGTCATTGTACTAGCTTTTGATAAATGTGAGGAGGAGTGAAGCAAGGAACAATTCCAGCAGTGTTATCAGGAGCAAAACGGCAGAGTCAGGGGGCCCCATCTGCAGGGACGAGATCACAGTCGCATTGAGGGGCCGTGACTCACCCAACTGACAGAGGAATGGAGATGCTCCAGTACAGCTCCAATTCTGCCTTCTCAGTTGTCGATAAAGACAAGTGAAAATATTTAATTATGCATCTTCCTCTTTTTCCCCATTATCGCCCCATAAACCCATTTGCTGTATTTTAACTCATTTATTTGTGAATTTTATCTTTCAAACTAGAATTCAAGATCATATTTTTGCTATAAAGGGAACATAATAAAACTGCCCTTGCACACATTCATTCAGTAGTTTTCATATATATTAGTTTGGAGTAAATAAATGGTTAATTTTTAGAACATTTAAAACTTTATCATAAAAATTGATCAGTAATATTTGTTGGCCAAAACAATGGTGTGATATTAATTTGGGTTAAGTTTCTTCTGTTTTATTATTTGTTTTGCTTTATAATTATTTTATTGTTTACATTTTATAAAGTGTCACTTGTGTCTATGATGAACAGTGGCAGTTAGTCTTGGTTGAGGACATCAGCAAGGAAAACTGTGATGTTTTTGTAAAATTCTTCCACCAAACTAGACCAAGTAGGGGTACATCATTCAAGATCTCTAATGAGGGCAAAACGTGGGTTCCCATGAACAATGTTCTCAGAAACCTGACACCTGCTGTGTTGACTACTGACACCGGACACTCCCACAACATTTCTGAGAGACCCAGTGAGGAAATCTCACAGCTTCTAATCAAACATGTAGCTTGAAATTGTGGTATGTCAATCATAAACATAATGACTGTAAAAAAAAACTGTTCCTTTTTATTATTTGTTTTGCTTATATTGCATCTGGTCATTTCTCAAAATGCATGAATAAAGTATAGGCTTTTCCTCAGATTTCTACAAGCTCTAGCTCTGTAACCAGTGGAATCTCAAACTCAAAATTTTCACAGCAGAATGCTACTATAGGGGATTTATTTCTGTGAAAATTTCAGGTTCCTATCAGGTCACCTACCAGAGATAATCAACCCAAAAGTGAAGGGAAATGTAAAAATAAATTATTATTAATAATAATAATAATAATAATAATTTTTGCCCCCATAAAAAAAAGATAATAAAAGAGAAGTCTCAAACTTTAAATGTTCTGCATGCACGCTATACTTACCTAGTACTAAAAAAATTGAGGGCTGAGACTCTAACACAGCACATTATAAATTTACCCTAAAAGTGGAACTTTTGATCATTACATTAGGACTAAGGAAGGACTAAGGTTCTAAGTCTAAGGAACAAGAATGTTGAACATTTTTATATATGTACATGCAACTTTTATCTAAGTCCATCCTGGGCTGAGAGGTTTCTGTAAACATCTGTAGGCCTACAAACAAAATTGGCGTGCACCATGACACAAAGATGGCGGCCGTGGTTAAACCAAGTTAAATTAAGATAAAAACGGGTGATTGTGTAATACCAATACATAGAGGCAGGGAAAATGGGGAGGAACGCAGGAGTGAATTTTGTGGGGGAATGGCAGTCCCATTCAAACTGGCTACATTTGGCAGGGGAATAAAGAGTATTTCTATATTTTCTCCATGAAATATACAAAGAGAGCTTTGTGGGTTCCGCACATAAATGCATGAGATCTTCTGCATCTGTGATTGCGCAATGTTGATAATCGTGAGTGGCCAGAACACATTCACGCAACAGATCGACAGATGCACACGGGAATACACGGGCAACCGATCCACACACTCAATTCACAAATCCACGCACCAGAAGAATGCACAAATATACTCATAATACCTCAATCCTCCGATTGGCTTGAGGGTGAGTAAATTATGGGTTATTTTTCATTTTTGGGTGAACTAAACATTTCATTAATCTGTGATTGAAGTATCATCAAGGATTTATTTATATTCCACACAACTGCAATTTTGAGTTAGTAGTACTCAAAGCAAAAGTTTAAAGAACATACAGTATATTTGAGTTATGATTCCAAAATGTATGACATTTCAAGTACTGTTCATCTAGGACCACTTAAATGTTTTTTTTATTAATGACAACTTTAGGGTTTAGAGAGAAATGGTAATTTAATTAAAACTAGTAGGATATATATATATATATATATATATATATATATATATATATTCTTCCAGTCTTCTCTATGTAAAAATATATTTGCAACAGACCACCATCTCTTTTTCACCTTTTCTTTTTTGAAATAGCTCTGCAGTGTGACAATTCCATTTAGTCTCTATGAGGTCATAAAAACAGCATGTTTAAATATTGTACTATATCTTTATAATAGTTTTAGATTAAATAAAGCATGTCGCACTGCAGGACACTGCTGTCACTGCTTGAAATTTCATATCAGCCACTTATCCAAGCTTATCTAGTGTTGTTGGCACTTTACCACATGAAAAGCTAGTTTGAAATCTATTTCTGGCAACATGCTCATTATTACACTGAAAAACTGACAGATGTTTTCTTCTTAATTATAAACTTTTCTGCAACAACCATAACCAAACGTTCTTTAAAAATCTTGAAAGACTTGACAAGAGAAATAAATGTGTCGGTTGCACAGAACAGTTTGAGAATCTTACATCGACTTGCATTTACAGAGGACACCTAGATAAACTTTCTCTAAGCATCATGCTTAATTCCATCTACATTTTCTCCTTTTGTCTACAATTCAGCACAAATAAAAAGTTCTTGCAGTTGCTAGGATGCACCTAGGATTCTCGGGCATTTAATAGGGAATTAGTGAGTAAGTGGTTAAGGCAAACACAGTGTGAAAACTGCTTTTGTAGCCAATGTTTGTTTCAAACTAAGTCTGCTTCTGTGGTTTCATTAGCATAGAAAAAGTAAGGATTTGGGTAATGAGCACTGATTGAAAGTACAACGTTTCTACCCAGAGCTGGACTATTCATGAGATACAGTTTTGGGTGAAGGACAAGTAGCCATAGACTGCACAAGCTTGCCCACTATCTCGCAAAAGATGTTATATATTACAGCGATCCTGGTTGCAAAATGACATACTGCCTGTACCTTGAATCTGCATGAGATTAAGGATGCCACAATGACTTGAATGACCCAAACTTTCTGTTTTTCTTTAAAAAAGTAGATTCGCACAATGAGAGCATTGACTATTAATGTGCAAATGCCATTGGGAATGGCTATTACTGACTAATAAATTAGAGTGTGTGAATGTGTGGTCCCCTGGGAAATTCATTTTAGTGTGATTCACCCTGATAGTGTCCTTCATCTGCGGAGATCCAAGTTGCCAGCACATTCTTCAGTGCATGAATGGGCTAGCTAAATCATTTCAAGCTCTGCAAGATCACAACTCTTATTGTTATTCTTTGGAGCAGAGGGAACAGTGTAAGCCAAACTGCATTTCCAAATTCTGTAAGAGTCCATGACGTACAATGTTCAAGATTTACTTCATAGCCAGTTCAAATGAACAGAGTAAATCTTGAATAAGCTCATCAGCTGCAGCGGATGTTTTGAAGTCAGGCTATGATTTATTACACAGTTAAACGCTTGCCCCTCTCAATGGACCGAAGGTGTTTACATTTTCCCTGCGTATCTGATGACACGTCCATTGAGTATCCTCGGTGCTGTGGCCCTGAAAGCGGGAAGAGCTTCCTTAATATCCCCAGAGACATACTGTAGCATAAACCCAACATAACATAATTTTGAAGATCCATAGAATGAATGGACCATGGCATGATTAATGAAGCATTAGATATTGCTTTTACACTTTTTTGTAAGAGAGGTGTTAAATTCTCAATGACAAAATTTTCCATAAATTAAATTCTGCAAATAGCTGTTCTGACACACTCAGTAATTTTTGTTAAGGTTGCACTGGCAGTTGTCTTGGATCTATACTGACACCAAGTGGCATGGATACAGCATCATTCACTGACGGCATTGTTGAAATGTGGTATACACTGTCAACAACAGCCATCTTCACACTGCAAAGTTGGCACAGAAGCTATATCTAAAGTGGCATTTAGGTGCATTTAAACAGGCTAGTTAAGGCTGCTCAGTGGTGACATAAATGCATTTACACAACAATTACAATTACATAAATAATGTTATGAGTTCCTTCTTTTTTCAGCTGCTCCCGTTACGGGTTGCCACAGCGGACCATCTGTAATCCGCATATTTGACTTGGCACAAGTTCTACGCCGGATGCCTATGTAAGCCAACATGGTCCAGGGCCAACAAGATCACCAATGATGAGAGCACTCTTGTAGTCGGGAGCGCCACACAAGTCGAAACTTTTAATAGTTTTAAGGTGTTCATGTGATCTCAACTTGCTGTACCCAAAAAGGCAGACCAGCTCCATGTAAAACAAATAAACAATTAAAACAGACTGACAGTGTTGGACACATTACTTCTGAAATATAATCTGGTACTGGTTACAAATTACAAAACTAAAACTGTAATTAGCAACGGAATATTTTCAATTACACATTTTAGGTAATATAATCTGATTACTTTTGGATTACTTTTTGCATGTTTTGATGAAAATCCAATTTTAAGAGTATTAAGTGTACAAATGTAGCTCCTTTCATTAAATACAGTAGTTACTAAACAGTATAGTATAGTATTGTGTAGTATAGGTAATGTAATTGATATGTAATCATGTAATCTTTAAAAGTAACTGTAATCTCATTATGTGCTTTTAAAAATGTAATGTAATCAAATGACAAGTCTTTGGTTTTGTAATCTAAATGTGTAATCCAGAACACATGTAGTTCGTTACTAGACAGCACGGCTACTGATATGACTGGAGTCTTTATCTCATGTGAGTGAACATGATTTTGCGGATATTGTAAAATTTGCTGTTGTTGATTATGCTTTGGGACTAGCTATTGGCTGATGTATTCAAATGATAAATTAAGTAGGTCTTTGCAAGGTTTGGGGACAGTTTGGGAATGTTATTAATTGTCATTTATAACTAACTGGAGTTATAATTCTATTCTGAGTTCCTTTTAGTGTTTTTTTTTTTTTGTTAAATTACAATGTTTGCTTTAACGTTACTCTTGGGGGGATTAGTGTTCGTTGTCATTACCTGTGATCCTGTTTGAAAAAGTTGAAGTGTTTCAAATTGATTATTGGTGCAGTGTTAAAGGCAAAAGTTAATTTAGGTATTTAAATGCTTTCTATGGTCACTTCTCTTTGATACCCAATGCCACGTCATTTCTCAAAATTACTATTCCTATAAGAAGTAAACTTTCATATTACTTTTCCTTTGGAGTACAACTTTTTTAATCATTCAAACATGACTGAGTGCACTTATAAAGGGATACATACAGCATATACCGTATAATCCTGTTAACTGTTATGAGTTTCTAAGGATTACCACTAGGTGACATCCTTCACTTCATCAAGAGATTTGCTGAGGCGGCTTCAAAAACAGAGATGAGCTTCTGCAGACATTTGACAGTACACAAATTCAAACAGTACACATTTAAAGTTCAGTGAATTATTCAGTGGGGAGTTAACTTTGAGTTAAAATCTGTGATGCTTTCCAAAACAAAGATTTATATCCTCCACTTGGAAGGAGTTCTCCTGAGAAAAAAGGAAAATCAAACTTTTTTTGTTATGGAAATTAATTGGGAGGGGAGAGAGCGACAAATTTGACAAACTATCAAGCACCACAGATACTTGGGAAACATTAAACCATAAGATTTGATCCAAAATCCTAAAATGAAAACAGAAACTGAGCTGTTTATCACTTATGATGAAATTGAATGGTAGTACTACTGAACATATACATTTTCAAATATATTATTATAATTAAATTCCACCATGAATGTCTGCACATGACATCCCTGTTCAGTTTCAGAGGATTTAATTAATAAATTATCTTTTCTATAAGAAATTAGATTACTTACAACAATATTAACATTACCAGATTTAACACTTAACACTTCAAAAGGACAGACATAATAATAATATCCTCATGTTTCACGTTTTCCTCGATACATTCCTTGCTTCAACCATGTAACACTGGGCAAACGGCATACGAGTGTTTAGAAAGACCAACAACTTCAAACAAAAATATAACTCCAGTTGTTACACGACAACGAATGCCATATCAAACATATGTAACCTGATTTTGTCTCAATTAAGGTTTGCAAACCCTTAAATAAATAATATATGTTTATTCACAATATAGCAGCAGAGAATGCATGTAATGTAATATTTAAAAAATTATATTACATTCTTACTGATAGTGGCACCTGGTGGCCAAGCTTGGTTCAGCATACATTCTTTGAAGAGCGAAAAAAAAATTTGAAGAGAGAAAAAATGAAAGACTTTGGACTAAGGAAGGAACTATTGATTTATTTTTTCCCGTTGTTATTTTTTTCCCCCCACCTTGCGGTTCAGGGCTTCCGTATTACATAGATGATAGAAGAAGACAAAAAAGTCACTTCTTTTTTTTTCTAAGAATTTTAGATCTGGTGGTTAAGGAGGCCAAGGAAGGCATATGACTTTATCTTGATCTCAGAAATAACACTAATTACTAGGTGTCTTTTTTTTTTTTTTTTTTTAATAGCTCTTTGGCTGAAATTTATTCAACACAAATAATGTCATATATAATGTCAACACAAACACTGTGTAGAAAAACTAGTTGAATTAGGTAAACCAAACAAAATTAGACATGCCAATGTAACTCAAATAAATCTCTTATGTACCTACTAGTGAAAGAGTATGTTAGCATGCTAAACACATGCTGACTGGAAGCACTACAGAGTGCAGATTAGTAACTATGCTATGGTTAGCACAGCATTTTCCCAACGAAGTGAGCAATCAATTTCATGTGCAACAATGTCCCTCCTCATCATTTGCTCAAGTTCCACAAGCTCCACTTAACAGAAACTCTTCTAAATCTCAACATAGCAAAACATTAAACACTAGTAAGTATCCCACTTTATATTCATCTGGCACAAAAACACATAAAAATAATACTTCCTTTTTACATTTACTCTCCCTAAGGAGTCCCATGCAGTGCATGCTGGCAAATGGAAATCCCCTGCCCAGTTTCATCAATGCTACATTAACATCACAAAAAATACCCAACTCAATTGGATTAAGTAAATTCATTTTACAAAGTTAAATGGATAGAACCCATTGAAATAAATTTGTGACAAAATGTTCTACAATTGTGTTGCTTAAGTTCATTTTAATTAAGTAAAAATTTTTTTGTGTGTGACCTTTCAGAAAATGTTCCATGTTTTGTGACCGAAACATTCAGGCACCAACTATTTGCTCTTTGGAACTCTATTAGTCGTAGTGCGGCAGGGCAGAGGGCGGGGCCGGGTTGTGATTATACACACCCGGTCCCTTATCAGGCTAATTAACCCTCTGAGAGGGATAAAGGCCGACAGCAGACGGTGGTGAAAAAAAAAAGACAAAAAACACACACATGACGGACATGTCTGTAAACGATCTCTCTCTCTCGCCGCACCACCGACTGCCATCGGCCTTTATCCCTCTCAGAGGCTTAATTAGACTGATAAGGGACCGAATGTGTATAATCACAACCCGGCCCCGCCCTCCGACCTGACGCTATTAGTAGTATTTGAAACTAGAAATAAAGCTTGGCTTAAGTATTAGTCCATGTTTAAAGCTGAAACATAGTGCTGTTTGGCAATAGACCTAATTAACTCACTTCTTCAACTGCATTTATTATTATGCTTTCGTTACCTCGTAACTAACTCTGTTTTTCTTGTGGTGTTTCTATTATTTTGTCCACCACCTCTAAATCCATTAGTGCTCTATTGTACAGCAGCTGTGAAATTAAGGATTGTTCCTTTAAAAGCTGTCATGCCTCACCAGCAGCAGATGGAATCTGGCACTCTCAGGATATGAGAACAGCAATCCTGTCCAAGTAAACAAACTGGGTGAGAGTTTAGTACGGTAAATGCAACAGAGCATTAAAGATTTTGATCTGAAAATGGTCTTTTCTTACATAGGGCATAACATACATGTAGAGCATCAAAGTTTTCTTTGAAAACACCTTAGACACTTCTTGATCTCTATTTGTTACACACTTAGTACATGATTATTTAAAGGTAATAGCTGTCATGTTAAAATGACACAGCAACATTGACTCCATCAATGGCATCAGTTAGGGGCAGGACAATCTGTTTGCAATGGAAGATGGGGAAATGTTCGGAAAACCTGATTGAAGACAACCATTATTTTTGCAAGTCCATCAGGTGGCGCTAGTGGAAATTAAATACTTAAGCTTTAAAGGGGTCATGAAGTGCTTTTTTTAAAAAATTGTGTTATCTTCCCTGAGGTCCAGTGATAATGTTATAAAAGTTTTTAGCACCAAAACAGTCACAATTTAGTAATATAGGATAATTTTCCACCCTGTTTTGGCCCTCTGTCTGAAACGCACGGTTTTGGCCTATAAGTGCCTCTTTAAAACCTCAACGTTTAACTTGAGTGATTTGATAACACCATGCAGCCCCTGAAATTCAGAAAACTCCATTGGAAGAGAATGAACCTCGACATTATAAAACAAAATTGCAGGTTTTGTATATAAGACACATCCAGCACATTGCATCTGAATATATTAAACTTTTTATCTCAAGAAAACTGTTTTCACTCAGCACCACAAACTATCAAACAGTCAAGACATTTGAAATATTCATGAATGAAATGGTTTAGATTTTGAAGTGTCTTTGACTGCCCCATCCTTCAATAACAGTGCCTTTGCAAAGCTTGAATTGTATTATGACTGTTCACAAGCAATCCACGCTGACATGAGCCGAAAAAAACAAACACTTCATTCTCCAAAGAATGGTGAAATGACGCACACACATACTGTAGGTGAACTGAGGTGCACATTGCTGGAAACACACCAAAACGGTCAAAGACATCCAATGTTTACATGCATCAACAATAAAAAATTGTGCAAATTGTCAAAAGAACGCATCCATGATGCGTTTGTGCTCAAAACAACAAGAGGCAGCAGCTGAGAGAATTTCTTCTCCCTCTCAGAGTTGTAACTTGAAACAGCGTCTTTTAAAAGCAGCAAGATAGTTCATATTTATATACAAAATAATTCAAAATAGTCCAGATGTGTCCCCTTTGGTGTTCAGGAATAGTTAGCCACACAAGGCCTGTTCTCTCAAACTGCGTGCCAGCGGGCGGGGCCAAGGGTGCGATGACGCATGTTGTGTAAATACAAATGACAGATATGTGATATAATGTTTAGTAATGTCACGAACAGACAGATTTCAAAACGAGATATTTCAGCAAGGTGGCAACTAAAAATGCTCTTTTTAGACTGGGGAGGAAGTTTGAGTTCTGAAATGTACAGTGTTTTTATAGTAGAGATACCTCTCATGTCTAAATATCAAGAAAAATTAGATTCTCCAATTCATGACCCATATTTAAATAGTGTTTTTCATGTGATGAAATTCTTGCAGTATATTTATGGTAAAAATTTAAAAAGTATAATAAACATCCATCTCCAAAATGGCTGTTTGATGGCTGTCTTGGGGACAGACAAACATAAATCTTTCAAACAAGTGTCATGCAGTGCATTGGCAGGGCAGCTGAGCTCAGCCTTCTGTTCATCACAACTACACTGGGCAGCATACAGTTTATGTTCCACCCTCTTCAATAATGACTTTTGATCTAGATAATATTGTAACTGTTGTTATCATACTTGTAGACATGGGTGTGCACACAACATGCTGTGTCATGGAAAACAATTGCTAAATTAATTTATTTCCTACCTACAAATGTCTGGTGAGGGTTTAAGATGTCCAATTGATCATATGTAATATATTTTAATTTTGTTAGTAATATTAATGGTCATTGGAATGTGGCTTACGTGACTTCCTCAAAGCTGAATATGTTTACTTTAGTGAACAAATATACCTGTTTCACTCATACATTTGAAAGGCTATAGTGAACAACAGTTAACTCTATCATGTCCAGATACAGAGGGCCATTTATAGTCTTGTAACCTTGAACATAAAAATTGTGCCACGTTGCAGAGGGGAAGGTCCTCTGCAAGTTCAGGGTGTTGCTCAGTCAACATAGGAAGGAATTACATATACTGTACACACTAACACATATTCTGAGCATCTTCCCACACAGTCAAGCTTTAAACAGTATGATGAATGGGCTATGAATAGTATGATTAATTGAATAGACTTTTTGTTGTTCAGATGAATAATCTAACAGGACATTTCAGATACTGAACATTATGTGTCATCACTACCCAAACAGTTTTTTTTAAAATACATTTTAAGTCCCGAAGTATATCTTTAAGACTTAATTGGACACCAATAAATATACAAATCACTTCTGTCTCTGTATGACAGTTGAAAGAGAATCGAACATTGTGCATACAGTGAAATTAACATCTAGTAGAGTTTTTAAAAGGAATATTCTAGGCTCATTACAAGCTCAATCGAAAGTATTTGTGGCAAAGCCTAATGTTGATTACCACAAAAATAATTTCCACTCATCCCTCCTTTTCTTTAAAAAAGTAGAAACCATAGTTACTGGGAGGCACTTACAATGGAAGTGAATGGGGCAAATGTTTGGAGGGTTTAAAGGCAGAAATGTGAATCTTATCATTTTGTAAAAGCACATTATTTATTCTGTGAAAACTTGTGTATTATTTGAGCTGTAAAGTTGTTTATATTGTCGTTTTAGGTTTTTAGGGGTTACGTAGACATGGCAATGACGATGTAAAATTGTATATGATATAACTTTTAACAAAAAAGTCTAGTAAATGATTTTATCACACTGAAATCATGTTCGCACCCAAATTGTTTAGGTCTTGTGGCTATACTTTTACAATGGTGAGTATTTTAACATTTACGGATTGGCCCCTATTTTTTTTTTTTAGTCGTCAACATTATGCTACAATGCTGTGGATTGATCTTAACTTGTGTTGAATGCAGAATATTTCCTTAAATTCTTTCTAAATTGTATATATACTGTTAGTCTCATTCACTGTTATAAAATATTTTATTAAATATTATTTAAAAATTATATATGAGACATAATTGAAATCATTATTTAAATTATTATAAATATTATTATTATTTATCATATAAATTCATGAAGGTGATTAAGTTTGTTTCCCTCTTATTATTTTGCAAAATTGCGATAATTATCGGCAAATAGTCCATGCTCTTTTTTTACTTCAAAGTAATTCATAAACATTTCATAGTTTTAGTATGAAGGTTCACGCACAGAACTCGAGCGTTCCCACAATGCTCCAGTCACGTGGCTCACTTTTGTGAAGGCAGGCTGTCAAATCTGAAAGTTCCTGGGGTTCAATGTATGCAACACCGTTGCAAGTTCATAACACTTATTTCAAGCATGTAACTCGTAGTAGGATTGGACGTTTGTAATGACCCAAGCTAGTTAAATAGTTAATGCAAGTACTTATTCGGAAAAGAGCGGGGTTTTATTCGGCGGTGACTGTTGTTTGAGGACTCATTTGGGTGTCTTGAGGATGTGGCTGCTGTGTTGACAGTGGCACGAGTCTTTCAGCTCCGTATATCGCTATAAAAGCACGGCATGTAGAGAACAAGTAAGTAAGTTTACTATCTAATTTCGCGCTGTGATTAGATACATGAAGTATCACGTGTGTATATGTGAGATCTGATGTTGTGTTCAGACCGGTTAGTGGAGAGATACACACGAAGTTTATCTGCAAGTAATCACAATAATCGCGTTTACTCTCCTGATTTATGGTCTTTTGCGCTGATCATTTGTTGCATTTATATTTAAGTGACCTGATTTGTTTCAAATGTTAAGATTTAGCTTACTGAATATGTAGGCTGCCATTAAAACATCTGTGAAAAGTGATCTAGGTATGAAATCACTATCCCGATTAAATAAAGGTTAAGTATCTGTTTTTCTGTCTTCGCGACACAAATACGTACCGTGGCAGCCATGGCACAGTAATGGAATAAGCATATGAGATGATAAAGCCATGGTATTAATACATGTCTTTCCAAATACCAAGTTTGGATTCCAGAACGTTCCCAGAATAGAGATTTAAAGGAATATTCTGGGTTAAATACAATTTAAGATCAATCAACAGCATTTGTGGCAACATATTGATTACCACAAAAATGTGTGTCAGTCCATGTTCCTCATTTTCATTAAAAGAAGCTAAAATCTGGGTTACAAAGAAGCATTTACAATGGAAGTGAATGGGGCCAATCAGTAAACAATGTTCACTATTTCAAAAGTATAGCTGCAAGACTTAACATGATTTTAGTTTGATAAAATCACGTATTAAGCAACTGATCAATTTTTTTTGTGTAAGGTTACAGCCAATTTTACAACTTCGTTGCCATGACAATGTAATGCCAACAAACCCTAAAATGACTGTAAAAAATTATAATGTAAACAACTTTACAGTTCAAATAATACACGAGTTTTAATAGAAGAACTAATAAAAGTGCTTTTACAGGGTTTCTGCCGGTCTTAAAAAGTCTTAATTCGCCCTTTCACAAAATAAGGCCTTCTTATGTTGCCTTCTTGAACATCAATAATTGTTTTGTAATAGTTGTATATTAGTCCCTCAACTGTCAAAATCTGGACCTCATATATAGCCACTGATGGGAAGAACTCAAATGTGCAGAAGATGCAGAAAAACCAAATAATTTGACTGCAGTTGTTTTTTTTTTCTTAAGATAAGCGGACATCTTCACTGCTCATGATAAAGCAGGGATTCATGAACAGTTATTACACAGTCATTGATCATCAAGAAAGCAACACACCATATTAGAAACCAAGGGAATAACAGGATCATGTGTGTAAATTCAGTTACTATTTTGTCGTGTGGAATATATGTGAGGATGTGTTATGTCAAATAGCTTCTTCGGGGCAGTACTATATAAAAACAAAATGCAGTTAGTGTTGTTTTAGGTTGTGCATAATGGTTCCCATATGTGCATAAATTTAAATAATTATTTCTCCCCAATTTTGGCATGCCCAGTTCCCACTACTTAGTAGGTCCTCGTGGTGGTGCAGTTACTCACCTCAATCCGGGTAGCAGAGGACAAGTTTCAGTTGCATCCGCTTCTGAGACTGTCAGTCCATGCATCTTATCACCTGGCTTGCTATGCATGACACCATGGAGACTCTGCATGTGGAGGCTTATGCTACTCTCCTTGATCCATTCACAACTTACCCCGTGCCCCATTGAGAGCGAGAACCACTCATCGCGACCACAAGGAGGTTACCCCATGTGACTGTACCCTCCCTAGCAACCGGGCCAATTTTTTTGCTTAGGAGACATGACTGGAGTCACTCAGTACACACTGGATTCAAACTCGTGACTTCAGGGGTGGTAGTCAGTGTCAGTACTCGCTGAGCTACCCAAGCCCCCATGTCTTGTTGATTTAATCTATTGTTTAGCTACTCATCCATATTAAGTTTGGTTACGTGTTTGACTTTGTATTACAATGTACCATGACGTTTACACGGTACTCCAAAGTACCTCTTAATTCTATGATACTACCAAATGTACTTGTCCAAAAAACCATGGAGTCTAAATTCAACCCTCATACTTTCCCTCTGTTCTCTTTACCCTTCATACGCAATTGTAAGTAATTTGGCACTGCAGCTTAGTTACGCCAAGCATACTGATTTGTTTTGGCTAAAAAAGCCTTTTCCACTATTGTGTTCATAATGACACGTGAAAGGCAAAAGTAAATCTGGAAATGCGTCAGGCATTGTGGGCTGGTACTTTCTCACTTAAATTAGAAAGACAGTCAGCACAGCCAAATGTTCAGTTTGTTCACTTGTTGGTTTCAGCAAAAGAGCTGTCTAAGCACCAATGCTGATGTGTTGGTCTGTGATCCACATGTTGCAAGCAACATTGATCTTGTTGTAAACAGCATAATGACAATGTGTTGTCTAAACTCTCCCCAGATGGTTATACACAATTCTATTTTTTTTCTCTCTTTATTTTTCTTTGTATGGCCTTCCCATTTATTCTAAACAATGGCGTAGATTTGGTTTGAACACTGAGAGGGACCAAATATGGGAAATGTTTAATTACAACACATTACACAATGCATAATAACATTTCAAATGAATGCACAGATAAAAAAAGAAAAGTGTATTCTTTGTGGAGATACCGCTGTGTGAGTTTTTGACTGTTTGGTTACCATCTGAGAAATAAGTCTTGATTTTAACCGGTTTTACAATTATATATGCGTAACAGTAGATTATTGTGAATGCGCAACATGTAGTTCATGTCATTAAATGTGTTATTCTTCTGCATCAGTTTATTAAAGCATCAGTTTATTAAAGCTTTCAGACACCCCAACATAAAGAATCGACAACAGACTCTATAAAAATACTCTCCACAACCTTACTAGTAAACTTTGAACTATGTGTAATAATGGGAACATTGCTTACATCAGGCGATATAGAGTCCGATCATGACTTAAATTACATTTATTGTTGAATGTGGTGAATTTTACAGAAGCAATGCTTTAAATAATGAGGACGATTTAAGACGCAACTTATTAATAGCTGATAGTAACTGCACGCACATGCACCGCGTGCTGTCATCAAGTGTAAACATTACAAAAAGTGGCATCTTTAATTCATCACTATAAAATCACCACAGCTAAAAATATGAAACTTACTAGTTTGTTGTTGGACGACTAATGGAGCATCCTGTCCCATTTGTAGAATGTGTATCTTTCTATGACTTCTCTCTGCATAATTTACATCCGTCGTCTTCAGTCAGTCATTTAAATTCTCCCATCCCTAAGGCTGATTTAAGTCTCTTTTTTGATGGATATGAATCTGGTAGATTGAATATATTTTGGAATTTGTGTGTTTAAGCTTCAGTTTCATGTGAATTGAAAGTTCAGTCCAGGACACCTGGCCATTAAAGCATGCATATAACCATGGAAACAGCTCCAGTACACACACATGCAAGAGTTTTCCCATTTAGGCTTACAAAATCTTACAAAAAACTCTTTTATATTATATATTTATACATTATATTTAATATTTTTGCCACATGTAAATAAAGCATTTAATGGTTTTTAACAGTGGATTCTAAATTCTTACGGTTAAATTAACTTTATGATCGCATCATCCCTAATTCATTGCATACTCTTAAATATTTATCATATCAAACATTCAGAAAAAAGTTAACCTTTCAGAACATTACACTTCTTACCTGCTCATCTGAAATGCTGGTCTGCTTTCCACACAACAAAAAAACAACTGATCATTTCTATGGACACCTTTAACATCTCCACATATGACTCATGTGATGTATTTCATGTTTTCTAAATTCATACGAAAGTTTTGCATGGATAACAGACCTACAGAATGAAATTGCACATTGTCAGCCACTGACTGTCTTGTGAGTTTTATTCTTGCAGGATGTGCTTGACGCTTGAAAACCGAATTCTCCATTCATCCGCATTTAAATCAAAGAATGCTTTATATCCATTTGGAAACATTTTACACTGGATAGTTATTTTTAATAAAAACTGATAATTGCAAGGATTCATACTTGTGCATGAAAATCCACCTCCGCATTATCTATAAAAGCATTTTTTAAATCCTTATTCCTTAATAAACGACTGTGAGTTCATGCATCCTGGCCAGCGCTGATAAAGATAAAAAGTAGCATGTTACACTGCCTTCTAGTTGGGCGATACCAACTCATACAACGGAGGGGGAACTAGTTTTTTGTCTCAATATGACAGACTCACAGCCACGCATTTGCAAGGTATAACTTACGAAATTATTTTCAGCGCTGATAAAAATATATAAACTAGGATGGATGCATTGTGGGGGATTTGTGCCCCCCGTTTCCCCCAATTCTTCACCAGTGATTCTAAATATAGCACAGACATGTTCCATCTGTTACAGTGTCAATGACAAATAAAAATGATGAAAAGGAAAAGTCTGGTTTGAATTGCATGTAAAAACTTTGTAAAAACATAATCTTTGCATTCATGGTGGTGTCCTGTTTTTGGAAAGCTAAAGTTTTTTTAATTTTATGATATTTTTAGGCCCTGTTTACACTTGGTAGCAAGAAGGTACTACATAATCACAAATGGACAGTGCGAGATACATTACCATTTACTAACCTTGATACACGGACTTCACGCTTCAGCACATTTTTCACTTAATTCAGCACATCAACTTGTGTGGCCTACTGCTTTTTGGGTGAGCTGTTGTTCCTCTTCACAATAACAGAAGATGCAGTTGACTGGGAAAAGGTTACGCAGAGCAGAAATGTTTATTTTATACACATGTTAGTAATGGATGCCGCTGAAATAGACAACTTGTTCATTAGAAGTGGGTGTCCACATACTTTTGACCATATAGTGCAGGGGTCGGCACTCGGCATCCTTTTTGACTTGAAGTGCCATTCTTAATTTTCCTTGTTAATCACTTTGCCGTCAAAACGGTGCTGATGATCCATGCTAATCAGTATGGTTTTTGAATGTTCTGCATCTTGAGTGCTTTGATAGAAGTAAGGAAATCTTAACTTTTTTGTAGAAAAAAGTTTACACGGTTAATGTGACAAATTTGCTTAGTGAGTTAGAAATTGTGTTGAATCTTGAATATTTCGTACTCATTTTGCCTAGATTTATAAATGACAAAAAAACATTTGCACCAACCCATAGAAACATACATTGAAGTCTTCTGAATCGATAAAATCAATAATAATTCAAATGTTTCAAAACAACCAATTCATTGAGTTGTAATGCAAGATTTTGGAAAGAGAAGCCGTTTCATTGTTGTCCATTCATGGCAGGCAAAAACACAAAGCAAAATCAAATTACAATATTCAAGTAGTGTTTTTACTAGTCGAATATTTCGAGCTGAACGAGTACTTGATTAATTGATTACTCGTGCACATCCTTAGTTTTAGTTTGAGAGTCACCGTAATTGTGGTGTAATTTTGCATGTATCCTGGGTTGAAAATCTCAAACATGGATTGGATCTAACAGCAAAAAGCATCTAACTGCACAGCACTTTTGACAAAAAGCAGACACGTTTGGAAGCACTGTCTGAATTGATCAACGCGCTTGTAATATCTTCTTGTGATGTGTAATGGATTGTACACAATTTGCTCATCTGCTGCTTAGTGCAGTTTGTTAGTGTTATAAACACAGATAGTGTTTAACTTCCCATTCAGTTCATAGCTGCATAAAACATGATGCATGACTATAAGGAAGTTTTACATCAAGAGGTAGATTGGCATGCCGGTGTGAGGGACTTCATATAAATAAAATACTAGTTCTTCTCTCACTCTTGCTGCTGCTTGCATGTCAACACGCAAAGATCGCAGACAGCCTCGCAATTGGTATTGTTTTCATTTCATGAATTTTATTGCCATACAATTCTTATTTAATCGTGGCAACCTTTGTGTCATTAGACAGGTGCACTCCAGCTATATTTTTTTAACCATGTTACAAGGAACATCTGCATATCATGCTGTATGGACTCTTTTCACATATCCGGGTTTGGAATTGGGAAGTAAACAATAGCAGGGTAAACTTGTATAGCGGTAAATGGGAGACCACAGCAAATATAATTTTTGATTACCTGTTTGCTCCAACAGAAAAGAAAAAAAAAAACACTATTAGGCTACACTTCACAGCTGTCCAAAAGAAGAAAAAAATCCATTAGTCAGAAGAGAGAAAGGGGCCACATTTTCTGTTGTTTCCTCAGCAGCTGCATTAAAAACCTCATCACAGCTGTGGTAACTTGTTTTTTTGTTGTTGTTTTTTTTTTAACCTATTCCAGCTTAATATAATACAGAATATATTGTTATTAATTTGTGACAAAGATATCACTGCAGCTGTCATTTGGTCCATGCTGTATATAAAGAATATGCTTTCTGCCTCATTCTATGAATAAAATTTACATGAGATCTTGATGATGATTGAAAGTTTAAACACAGCACGCAGTAGATTGTGTAGTTTGTAATGTTTACATCCTGCATCAATGGCAAAGATTCATTGCGCTTATGCTATATGTGGCCATAATATGGACACATTACCCTTTGTTATTATATTTAATGATGAATATTGTGAAAAGATTCCACGTTAATGAATTTTTTTTTCTCTCGATCGCTTGCTACTATCACACACACACTTTTTCTACTCCAAACCAAAATAGTAATGTAAGTTTGGGCTGTTTCTATGATGGATTCTCAAATAGTGGTGTAAGAAAGAAAAGTATTTTTTGGGCAAAAACCTGGAAATTGTTTTAGTTAAAAACATGTGTTTTTACTGTGCACTAGTTATAGGAATATCTTAACTTCTGTTCTCTAATTTTTAAAGATTTCCTTGAACTTGTTACAAGGGGGATGGTTTTTGCCATTTCTTTCAACACTGCTGGATGACATCCCCTCGCATCTCAACTCGAGCCTTGGCTATAGTGTATGAAAATCTGTTTTAATTCAGAAATTTAAAACATGCTCATCATAGAAGAGGTGTTTTTAAGTCACTGTCAATATTTTTTATATAACAAAGTAATAGATCAGGTGTCGGCAACTTTTTTGACATGGAATGCCATTTTTGTTATTTTCCTGGCCAATGGTTGTGCTGACGCCCCGGCTATTTTATTTATGATGTTTTTCACACATTCATTCCAATCTGCATCTCAATGTAAAGTAATCCTTCCTCATGATCACGCGCCGTGTTTTCCTCAGCTGAATGGGAGGATAAACACTATTAAAGTGTGACTAGTCTCAAACTGCAAGTGCAAGCCATTTGCGCATCACAAGCGTGTAGGGTGCACTGGTTGTTTAGATAAGTTTTACTGTCAGATATAACTAATAATTAATGATTAATTAATGATTAAATTAAATAATAGAATTTATCTCGTTAAATCCTATCCTCGGGACCCCACTCTTTGACAAGAGAAAAATGATAGTATGTGACTGATCAAGTCTCATAAAATTCTACCCTGAAGGTTGAGTATTTTGATTGATAATCAAAAGGGGATTAAGCTAGTCTAATTATTGCCATACGAATCCAACAGTAATCTGGTTACAGTTGGCTTCTAACAACAACAATTTAACAATACTGAAGTAATAGGGGATTTCTTGACGTGGCAGAGGCTGGCTTCAACACAATATTCAAACAAACAACCAGGAGTACTTATTATAATATAACAAGATTTTTTATAATCAAACAGCAATGAACACTGCCAATACTAGATGAATATAATACAAAAACTTAAAATGGAAATCCTAACTAAATTGTGGAGCTATATGCTAGTGTATGTATGGGTGTGGGTGTATGTCTAGATTCGGTAACAAAGACACAAAATGGCAGATTAAACTCCATGTGGGGAACTAGTTTCAAAATTTCCAAACAATAATGTAAAGATATTCTAAACTGATTATGCAAAAAAACGACACCGGATCGGGATCGGTATCGTCTCGGTTACTGTTGTAACCTCCGTTCCCCGAGGGAGGGAACGAGACGGAGTGTCGAAGGAAGTGAAACAAGGGGTCTTCTAGGACGCCGAATCGTACCTCTGAACCTGAGAAAAGGCCAATGTCAAGTTGGCAGATGGAATTTGCATGCCCCGCCCTGGACATACGGGTATAAGTGGAACCGGGGCAGCGAATGCCAGTCAGGATTTTGCACTGAGGAGCCGAAGGATGAAGCACGGCCATTTACAGTGCTAGGTCTAGTGCCGTGGCAGGAGGGACACTACGTCTCGTTCCCTCCCTCGGGGAACGGAGGTTACAACAGTAACCGAGACGTTCCCCTTCTGTCACTCTCTCGACTTAGTGTCGAAGGAAGTGACACAAGGGGTCCATATAAAAACGCCATGCACTGACCATGTGATGTGACTGTCGGAGCAGGGGCAAAACAGGCTATTGCGTGTTAGAGGCACCTGAACCGAATGCACGTCGCCCTCCCCAACGCCCCCTCAAAGAGTTTTAGCATATCCACCTTAGGTTTTCCCGCACCCCTGGGGGAAAAAGGTATTACATGCTAGCATGGGAGCAAGCCCAACAGCCGCGGCCTTCTCTCTCACTATGTCTCTCACATAGGATATAGAGCGGCTGGGGCCCAACCTATGTCGGGGAAGGCGGTCATTCCCCGGGGGGGAACAGGAGAGCCTGGGCGGTGCTGAGAGAAGACTCGAAGCATTAACCCTGCTCCACGCACCTGGCAGAGGGCGGCTTAGAGACTGAGGAAGAGGCCTAAGGAGGCGTCTTCAAAACTCGTCAGCGCCGGTGTGCCGGGCGCTGAGGCAGAACCGGAAGCAAGGTAGCTGTCCGGCCTGCAGATTTCCTATTCTTTCAGGAGGGGAAGACCCTGCAGAGGCCATACCCTGCCCAGTCAGGGGGAGGTAATGTATGGCAAATACACCACAAGGGTTGTGAAGCCGGACGTGGGAGACGGCGCGGTGGTAGGTCCAGCCTAATGAAGGGGGGACTACAGACACGGGGCCGAGGCAGCGGGGCTGCCTGAGGGAAAACGCGGGTCCGCCGAGAGGGGGACCGTACCGCGGAGAATACATCACAGGGAGTTAGCCTGAAGAGGGAACTATGCCCGTGGAGCCTGACCCCAGTACAGAGCCCTAAGACTCGTACTGGGTCTGGCCACAAGTTGCTCTGCTGAATTCGCGGGCCAGAAGGCTAGGGAGGAAAAAGCATCCAGGCAGTGACACTCAGTGGCTGACCTGGGACAGAAGGCGCACTGGATCACATTGGTGAAGGGCGCAAGATGCAAGCGGAACACCCGGTCGGTTGTGCCACGTTACCGAGTTCTACCGGCTCGGACCTGACAAAACACGGGACGAGACCGACTCAACCCTTAGATTGTAAAATCTGGCAAAGGTATTGGGTGTTGCCCAGCCCGCTGCTCTGCAGATGTCTGCTAGGGAGGTGCCGTGGCTTAGTGCCCACGAGGACGCCACACTTCTAGTGGAGTGTGCTCGGACCTGCAGGGGGGCGGGCACGCCCTGGGCGTGATAGGCTAAGGCAATAGCATCAACGACCCAGTGGGCTAGCCTCTGTTTGGAGACGGCGTTCCCTTTCCGCCGTCCGCCAAAGCAGACAAAGAGCTGCTCAGAGTATCTAAAGCTCTGCGTGCGGTCCACATAGGTACGCAAAGCACGCACCGGACACAGCAACGAAAGGGCTGGGTCTGCCTCCTCCCGAGGCAGTGCTTGCAGGTTCACGACCTGGTCCCTGAAAGGGGTCATGGGAACCTTGGACACATAGCCCGGTCGGGGTCTCAGGATAACTTGAGAAAGTGCCGGACCGAACTCCAGGCAAGAGTCGCTGACAGAGAATGCTTGCAGGTCTCCAACCCTCTTGATTGAGGCTAATGCGATCAGGAGGGCCGTCTTCAAGGAGAGGGCCTTGAGCTCGACTGAATCAAGCGGCTCAAATGGGGGTCTCTGAAGGCCCGAGAGGACCACTGAGAGATCCCAAGAGGGAAACAGGTTAGGCCGGGGAGGATGTAGTCTCCGGGCGCCTTTCAGGAACCTGATAATCAAGTCGTGCTTACCAAGGGACTTGCCATCTACTGCGTCGTGGTGGGCTGCGATAGCAGCAACATACACCTTCAAGGTGGAGGGGGACAGCCTCCCCTCCAGCCTCTCCTGCAGGAATAGAAGCACTGACCGAACTGCGCATCTCTGTGGGTCTTCGGCTCGGGAAGAACACCAATTCGCGAACAAATGCCACTTTAGTGCGTAGAGTTGCCTGGTTGAGGGAGCTCTGGCTTGATTGATCGTATCTACGACAGCAGGTAGTAGATTTACTAGATCTTCCGCGTCCCGTCCAGGGGCCAGACATGGAGATTCCAGAGGTCTGGGCGCGGATGCCAGAGGGTGCCCCGTCCCTGAGAAAGAAGGTCTTTCCTCAGGGGGATTTTCCAGGGAGGGGCTGTCGTGAGGAGCGTGAGTTCCGAAAAACAGGTGCGGGTGGGCCAGTAAGGGGCCACCAAGGCGACCTGCTCCTCGTCCTCCCTGATCTTGCACAGCACCGATGCAAGAAGGCTCACTGGGGGAAATGCGTACTTGCTCAGCCCCCGGGGCCAGCTGTGTGCCAGCGCATCTGTCCCGAGGGGAGCGTCTGTCAGGGAATACCAGAGCGGGCAATGGGAGTTGTCCTGGGAGGCAAAGAGGTCTACCTGTGCCTTGCCGAATCTGTCCCAAATGAGCTAGACCACCTGGGGGTGGAGCCTCCACTCTCCGCTGGGCGAAACCTGTCGCGACAGCGCGTCCGCTGTCGTGTTGCGGTTGCCAGGGATGTGAGTGGCGAGCAGCGACCTGAGTCGTGGCTGACTCCAGAGGAGGAGATGGCGGGCGAGTTGTGACATATGACGAGAGCGCACGCCGCCCTGGTGATTTATGTACGCTACCGTCGCGGTGCTGTCTGAACGAATCAGAACATGCTTGCCTCGGATAAGTGGAATAAACCTCCGTAGAGCAAGAATAACAGCCATCAACTCTAGGCAATTGATGTGCCAACGCTGCTGGGGACCTTTCCAGGTGCCCGCAGCAGCGTGCCCGTTGCACACGGCGCCCCAACCCAGTCGAGAGGCGTCTGTGGTTACCACGACGCGTCTGGACACCTGCTGCAAGGGAACGCCGGCCCGCAGGAAGCAGAGGTCTGTCCACGGGTTGAAAGTCTGACGGCAGGCGGGGGTGATTGCCACACGATGCGTGCCGTGGCGCCATGCCCATCTCAGGACTCGAGTCTGTAGCCAGTGCTGTAGTGGTGCATCAACCCGAGTGGCGCGACCACGGCTGAGGATGCCATATGCCCCAGGAGCCTCTGGAATTGTTTTAGAGGGACCACTGTGCCAGGCTGGAAACGAGCGAGACACCTGAGCACTGACTGAGCACGCTCGTTGGTGAGACGCGCTGTCATTGAGACCGAGTCTAACTCCATACCGAGAAAAGAGATGCTCTGAACCGGGGCGAGCTTGCTCTTTTCCCAGTTGACCTGAAGCCCTAGACGGCTGAGGTGCCTGAGCACCTGGTCCCTGTGAGCGCATAGTAACTCTCGAGAGTGGGCCAGAATAAGCCAGTCGTCGAGGTAGTTGAGTATGCGGATGCCCACTTCCCTTAGGGGGGCAGACGCGAGGGGACAGGGACAGGCCGAAGGGGAAGACCTTGTACTGATACGTCTGGCCGTTGAAAGCGAACCGTAAGAAGGGTCGGTGTCGCGGCAAAATAGAGACGTGGAAGTACGCGTCCTTCAGGTCTACCGCCGCGAACCAATCTAGCTGTCGAACGCAGGTGAGAATCTGCTTCTGCGTGAGCATTTTGTACGGGAGTCTGAGCAGGGCCCGGTTGAGAACTCGCAAGTCCAAGATTGGTCGCAACCCACCACTTTTTCTGGGTACAATGAAGTAAGGGCTGTAGAGACCCTTCTTCATCTCGGCTGGAGGGATGGGCTCTATCGCGTCCTTGAGGAGCAGTGTAAAAATCTCGGCTCGTAAAGCACTGGCTTGTTGGCCGTGCACTAGAGTGGAGCGAATACCGCTGAAACGAGGCGGGAGCCGGGCGAACTGAATCGCAGAGCCGAGTCGGATAGTCCTGGCCAACCAGTGCGACAGGTTGGGAAGCGATAACCACGCGTCCAAACTCCGTGCGAGGAGAACTAAGGGGACGATCACATTTGACGTACCGGGCGGGGCTTCGCGGCGGGGGGGAGCAGGTAATAATGCGTCGGGAGGCAAAAAGAGCGTCCCGAGGCTGAGGTGCTGAGAAAAGACTCAAAGCACTTCCCTTACTCCACACACCCGGCAGGGGGCGGATTAGAGACTGAGGAAGAGGTCCCGAGAGGGCGTCTTCGAAACTCGTCAGCGCTGGCCTGCCGGGGTTGGACAGTCGCGGGGCCGGAGGCGAGAGAGCTGCGTCCGGAAAACCGGGACTGGAGAGATGTAGGGCCGGGGTGCCGTGAGAACGGCACACACTGGCTGAATGACCCAGGGAGTGAGGGAATCACTCTGTAGGTACCGTAGCCCGAAGGCGGTGCGGCAGGTGAAAACAAGGATTCTCTTCCCGGCCCTCCACCGGGGGACGGAGTGGTCTTGAAACCATCTCCGGAGCGAACATCCGACTGCCTGGGGTGTCCATCTCAGGAGCGCTTCGGAGCATTTCTGGTCCAAGAGGGGGTCCTGGAGACGGTGGGCGTACGCCGCCTGCGAGGTGCTCGACACTGGGGCTGAGAGCTGGGCCCAGGTTGCGGAGCTACCTGTTGTTGCTTTCTTGTCACAGGGGGGGACGCCCTCGGCGAGCAGGCGGGGCGTGGGCGCGCTGACTGGGTGGCGCTGCGGCCTGAAGTGAGAAACTGTCCCCGTCTGCTTCCTCACCACCGAGAACTGCTGGGCAAAGTCGTCGATGGTGTCGCCGAAGAGGCCGAGCTGGGAGTTGGGGGCGTTGAGAAATCGTGACTTGTCAACACCATGCATCTTGACTGTGTTCAGCCAGAGATGGCGCTCCTGGACCACGAGTGTGGCCATCGTCCACCCGAGTGCCTGCGCCGTGACATTTGTAGCTCTGAGAGCGAGGTTGGAGCAGAGCGCAGTTACTGTAGCACATCGGGGTTGGAACTACCCAGGTGCAGGTCTTGCAGGGCGGAGGCGGCCTGTCCAGTGGTGCTGTAGACTTTTGAGGTCAGTGATGACGTCATTCTACGGCTCTGGAGAGTAGTACCGTTCAGTCCCGCCAGGTGGCGGTGTTCCGCCATCCAGGGTAGTGAGAGCGGACAAGCGGAGGGCGGTTCCGGCTCGTCATGCACTTCCGGGAACGACGGAACCAAGGGGGGGCGTGGCTATAAGCGGCGCCGTTACCCGAGGAACCGATCGAGTAGCCGAGAGGGGGGCGGAGATCTCCAGTCCAGCCTGGCGCTCGCGGCGGCCCGGGAAAGCATATCGGACATCTGAAAATCAGCCTCAGACTGGGCGAGCAGACCCGGAGGTGGCAGCCCAGGCGAGCCATCACCATCAGACGCTGCTGTGACGCTCTCCGATGCAGCGGCGATGTCGTCATCCAATTCCGGGAGCTCAAGGGAAAATGCCGGCTGGCGGGGAAGCGAGCCGCACTCTTCCCGAGCTCGGACGGAAGCAAACAAGCGTGCTGGGGGGCGGGTGGTTTGTGGGGATTTACCCGGCGAAACCGAGTCCGTGGTCATCCCCAAATCGCCTTCATCGCCAGCCGGGTCGACCTCAAACCCGTGGGAAGAAGGAACAACGCGGGGGGCGGCTGAAGTGGCTTTCTTTCATGACAAAAGAAAGCGCGATCGCAATGTTGCCATGGTTATGTTCTCGCACTGAGAACATGAACCATTCATAAAATGCTGCTTGCGTGTGATCGCAGCCCAGGCACACGAGGCAGCTTTTTATGATCGTCAGAAGTGGAGAGAAATTGACCGCATCCAGGAACTACACAGAGGCGGAAAGACATATTTAAAAAGACGCGTCCTGAAAAGGACGTTCAACGCCTGCTGTGTATTGCTCTTTTATGAGTGGGAACTCAAACTCTTTTAGAGAAAATATACTCTTTTAGGAGGAGAAACACTCTTTCAAACAGAAAGAAGCGCTGTCGAAGCGCCCAGGGGCGTGGACTGCACAGCGTGCAGAGAGAGAGACGCCAGCTGGAAAATGCGCCGTGCGGATCCAACAGCAATGCTTCCCGCTGATAGAGGTGAGTGAAACAGGTGTGTGTTTCAGCTGCTTGCGGTACAACCATTCGGCTCCGAAGAAAAATTCTGACTGGCATTCGCTGCCCCGGTTCCCCTTATACCCGTATGTCCAGGGCGGGGCATGCAAATTCTGTCTGCCAACTTGACATTGGCCTTTTCTCAGGTTCAGAGGTACGATTTGGCATCCGAGAAGACCCCTTGTGTCACTTCCTTCGACACTACGTCGAGAGAGTGACAGAAGGGGAACGACCGATACTGAGATTTTTGATATTGGATTGGAAGAGAAAAGTGGTATCAGTGCATCCCTATACCTTTGTAAATTTTGTAACAGATTATTTTATATCAGCCTATAAAAATTAATAGAGGAAATACTGGAACAACAAGACACAATGCAGCAACCAATTAAGTTTGTCAGACATGTTATTATATATATACAACTATGTACATGTCATTGCCTCGTTGAGTACTCAACAAGTACGAGTAACTAGTCTGAGTACTCAAGTAGACAAAGTTGCCAAAATGCCCATCCCTAGTGATTAACCGAACATGAAGTGCTACCGGCTTGTGATGCGTGAATGGCTTGCATGTGCTGCACGAGTCTGTTGGGAATACTGTAGTCTTGTCAGAGTTTTACTTTTTTTGTTTAGCCTCCTATTCAGCAAATGAAAAACACTGCGTGATCAAGATGTAGATTGGAGTGCAGGTGCAGAATTTATATAAATAAAATAGTCTACTCATCTCTTGGCATTGCTAGTGTGCCTGTGATTACTCCTCTGCATGCCATAGGTTGCCGACCCCTGTAATAGTCATAAATAAATGTGTAACATCATTGGACCTCCCGAATCAGAGTTGACATTAGTAACATAGTTCTAATGTTTCCAAACCTCTTTCTGCACACTTACAGAGCTAGGCTTTTAACCTTTTAATTCCACATAGGTGATACTTCAGCTGCTTAATATTTAAGAACTGAAGTTCTCCAGCTCTCCCTTTATCAGGTTATAGGACAGAAGATTTTATTTTATGGGCCACATCTTCAAAGCCTGAACATCATAGCCCTGATCTGTAGAAGTAAAGACTCTTTAATAATTTTGTAACTGGCCTTTAAAGATTGCTAAAGGAATGTTTCAGATTCAACACAAGTTAATCTCTGTCAACAGCATTTGTGGCATGCTTTCAATTACCACAGAAAATATTTCTCTCAGTTTTTAAAAACAAACCCATTTACAGTAATGCACATTTTGGCTCACACTACACATCATGCTCTATTTACTCCCATTCACACGCATCTGAACATGGGAGACTAGAAACGCAAGCTCGTGTGAAGAAATGTTGCATTCTGCTGTGGACGAATGTTACAGTTTGGTGAACTTTGACCTGTGAAATTCATATGCTAAAAAGGCGTGTGACCAATAGAGGATTGAAACTATTTAGAAGTTGCGTGTTTTCATTGTTGCAGGAAAGTAGAGAGTTTATTTGAACATTTTGAATGACATGTTTGTTATTTGTGATTTATTATTTATTAAAACAAAAAGCTCTCGAGCATGGCATCGTATCCTGTTTATTGGAGTTTCTGAAGTAATTGCGCATGCTCAAATCCTAGTGTGTTACAGTGGAACATTTAACGCAGAGATTTGACGCTTGCACATATTTATTGTTCCTGTTATTTGAGATTTGAGGCAAGTTTATTTATATAACACATTTCATACACAATGACAGTTCAAAATGCTTCACGTATACATTTGAAAGAAAATACAATATACATAAAAAAAGTTTTGAAAACATGAAGTTCGAATAAAAAGTAATAAAATACATTTTAAAAACTTTAAAATGATTAAAATGAATAATAAGAAAAAATAATATTACATTGTTAACACCATCCATAACTGTTGTTAACCTTCCATGATAAAACCGAGGATAACCAAAAACAATTTTACACATTGAGAAAAAGTTATATAAAATAAACATAATAAAATTGAATCATTAAAAGGAAAGACAAAAGCAAAATTATTCAGTGAAATCAATAAGTGCAGCACAATGCTCAGTCAGAAATTGCACAGCTAAACCGATATGTTTTTCAGTTTGGATTTAAATGTGGCAACTGTTGGGACACATCTAACCTCTTCTGGTTCCAGCTGCGGGTGGCATAATAGCTCTCAATTTGATTTGAGTGAACCCTCTGTATGTCTAACTGACTTGTGCCTAATGATCAGAGAGGTCTGTTTATATTATACAAGCATATCTGAAATATTTTTAGGTCCTAGGCTATTGAGCGTTTTATAAACTTAAAATCAGTACTTTAAAATCAGTTGTTTTTCTGATTAACAGTTTTTATTGATTCACACAATTGACAAAGAATAGCAAAACATATACACAGAATCAACATTTAACCCCCATTATTCCCTTTCCCCCTCCCAATCCCCAACCCCATCCTGACCCTCAATAAATATCCCTGTGTTCACACTTGAATATACACACACAAAAAAATAAAGGAAAAAATAAAAATATATTTAAAAAATAAATAAAATGCATTTAAAACTCTACTTCTCTCTCAACTGCCCCTCCCTGAGAGAGCTCCAAGAAGGTCAAGTAGCTGCACCATTTTTTATTAAATGAATCCAACTTGCCTAGCCTTCTACATGACATTTCCTTGAATGCCGCCACCCGCCCTATCTCTGTGCACCACTCTTGAAATGACGGCGCTCCAGCCGACTTCCATCCCCCTAGAACAATCTGTCTGCCAGACATAACGCTGGCTAGGACCCAATTGTTATATTTTTATTTATATAAATATTTAATATTTATCCCCTATATTAATGACCGCCTCATCGCCTAAAATACAGAGTCTGTGGGAAAATGAAATTGAAGTGCCCAATACGTCACAGATAAAACCCTCAACCAAAATTCTTGGATCTTAACACACCACCAAAAAACATGTGTTCTTCATCCATCTTCTGATTGGCATCGCCAGCAGGTGGGTGTGTCTTTCAGGCCAAGCCTATACAATCTAGAGTGGTTCCAATAGAATCAATGTATAATCTTAAATTAGATAAGTCGCACCCTTGCATCTCTAAATGTAGACTTGACTTTTTTTTTTAGAATCCTAGCACACACTCCCTCCTAGCACACCTCCCTCCATAACCTCTTGAGAGAAGCCGAAGCTCAGTCCTTCAGACTCTGAATTGACATGGAGTAATACACTGATGTCTCATGACCTTTTCCAAAAGCAGTAATCACCACTTCTAGAGCATCTGCCACTTTAGGTGGGTGTAAGCTACTCTCAAATATAGTACAGAGCAGTTGGAACAGCTGTAAATACCTAAAGAACTGAGACCTGGGAATCCCAAAATGTTGAACCATATTTTCAGAGGATCTCAACATTCCACTCTCATATAGGTCACATAGTGTATTAAATCTATCAGTCTACTCTGTCCAGCAGAAAGGGGACTTATTAATACATCATTTTGAGTTCAGCTTGAGGCTATATTTAAATAAATGTCCAAATTAAACACACTCTACACTTTTGTCCATACCGAGTGCAAATGCGAGATAACAGGGTGTAACTTAACTTTTCTGGTTAGTTTGATAGAAAGGATTTGCAATGGTGAAATAGGGGCAAGTACTTCCTGTTCAATACAAAACCAGGGATGGGCTCTCTCTAATGTCTTGGGTAGGCCTAGCCCACCTTTGTCAATCGCCCTATTCAATTTACTGAAATGTAATCTGGGATGTTTACCATTCCAAATGAAGGACTTCACTATGCTAACAAATTGCTTTCAAAAAACATCTATAGGGAGAGATTATAGCAGGTAGTTGAATTTTGGAATACAATTCATTTTAAAAACATTATCCTTCCCAATCATAGATAAATGTAATGAAGCCCACCTGTCCACATCACTCAAACCTTTTTATTAAAGTGTCAAAATTAACTCTTAACTAAATCACACAAAATAGCTGGGAATAAACTACCCAAATACTTAATGCCTGGTTTGGGCAGCTGAAAAGCAGTTATTTGGCAGTATGCTTTCAGAGCCAAAGCTTTGTATTTAGACCAATTATCTCAAGGAATGAATAATTCTGTGGCGGCAAGGCATAGATCTAGCTGGTTGGAGAATGAATAATAAAATACAATCCGCATAAAGCAAAATCTTATGCGCCACACCTCCTGCCATCACCCCTGGAAAATCATTCTCCTTTCTTATTGTGGCTGCTAATGGCTCGTACTTTTTCAAAATCTTAAAAAGATAATCCTATTCTACCTTATCAAACACCTTTTCAGCATTAAGTTAGATGGCAGTGACCACTGACCATATGATATTGATGAAACGCCTAATGTTATCAGAAGAGCTATGGCCACGAATAACCCCCACCTGATATATATGTATGTATAAGAAATGTCATAACTTTATTTAATTGGTTAGCCAAAACTTTTGACAATATTTTAACGTCTAGCTAAATCAGGGAAATTGGACGGTAACTCTTACACTCACTTGGATCTTTGTCCTTTTTAAGAATCAGACTGATCCGGGCTTGTGGCTTCTTTTTTTTTCCTCCCCAATTTGGAATGCTCAATTCCCAATGTGCTTTTGGTTTGGGTAAGAATCCTGTCAGTGGCATTCTGAATGAACTGCAGGTATTTAATGGTCTTTTTGGAAAGGCCAGTTTGGAGTCCATTGCAGTAGTAAATAAGTTTCTCTAAGTCTTGACTGGATAAAAAAAAACATCTATTTCTGGCTATATTTTTTAGATGATAGTAGGCTGATTTAGTTATTGATTTGATGTGACTACTGAAACTAAGGTCTGACTCCAAAATGGCACCAAGATTTCTTACTTGATTTTTTGTCTTTAGGCCCTTGGTGTCAAGGTATGTATTCACCTTTGGAATTTCACCTTTTTTGTGAAATACAATGACATCTGTCTTATCATTGTTTAACTAAAGGAAGTTTTAGCACATCCAACTGTTAATGTCATCAATGCACTGGCACAGAGAGTCTATTTTATGTTGTCTAAATCTTCCTTTTGTTGGTGAGTCTACTGTTTTAGGGAAAATAATGTGTTGTATTACATCATGTCCCTTTCTGGTTTCCTTGAAAGTTACAGGGTTTACCGGCTTTGTACAGACATGGCATGAGTTTAATGTAGGGTTTGGCATTTCGAGTAATTTTGTAGGTGAGTTCTCTAACACATAAAAAGTTCAATCTTCAGTCTTTGAACCGGTTATTCTTTAGGGGTGTAAATTGCAAGTTTCATCACGATATGATCTTATATTGATTCTCTAAGCCAGCGATCCTATAGTTGCTGATACCTCAAAGTCTGCTGTGATTTGATTTCGATTCAGGGGCCTGTGATCGAATTAAGTTCTCTGAAAAGTGCAAATCCAGTATCCACATTTGGACATCCACAACAAAATAAGGTAGTTCTGTTGAAAAAAAATATATAATAATATAGAATAATAAATATATTAAATATATTTATATAATAAAACCATGTGATCATAAATCGTGAATCATAAAACGCTGCAGAGTTATTGGCCTGATGGTGAGAATGCAAATCGATTTAGGTCTTGTGGCTCGATGTCCGAGGCTATTGGCCAATTTATAGCCCTGTCTTGCACTTGCCCGATAGTGGAAAAGAAGCTAAACTCCACGCACATCCATGTGGCCTCATGAGAAGCATATTTAGTGCTTTATAAATTGAGTTAAATATCATAAGGTTGCTGCATCACCTGATGGAAATGCGTACTGATGTAGCTGGCAAGAGAATTTCAAAATGAAGGTGCATCTTAAAAATATCTGTAACAAGATTTAGCTTCTTCAGAGGAGGAAGGACGCGGAAACAGGGTGGAACACAAAGGTAAGGCTTTTAATCTCTCCAAAGTAAAATTACAGAACTGAACAAAAAGGGTACTTATAATGAACACAGACTTTCTAAACTTTGGCTCGCCAACACTAGACTGGCGCTCTCTCTTCCTCCCTGGAGGCACTGGTGCTCTCTTTATGCCGCTCTCCCCATACTCACTGAAATTAGAGACAGGTGTTAGACATAATTTAGCTCAGGTGCAAGCGCCCTTACCGCTTTCTCCCTTCGGACGGGCACTTGACCACGCCCCCGCTGCCACAATATCCATCAATGTTTACGTGTTGAATCAATTACATCATATGGTTGGTGATTTGATCGATACATTGATCCAGATCAATGGATTGTTACACCCCTATTATTGTTATGTTAACAGGTATAAATGTTCAACTACACAACATTATTCCTGTTATACACGAATAGTGTGATAAAGTGGCTTTCTAACCCTGTCTGCGCCAATATACAATTTTTAAACTAGGGATCTGCACAAGTAATCGATTAATCAAGTACTCGTTTGTCTTTAAATATTGAATATTGAATATTGTAATTTGATTTTCTTTTGTGATTCTGCCTGACATGGACAACAATGAAGCTGCTGCTTTCACCTAAATCTTGCCGTTACAACTCAATGAATGTGCATGACCTTTTTTTATAGTGCCTCAATCCAGTTGGCAGAGGACGAATCTCAGTTGCCTCTTCGTCTGAGACCGTCAATCCACGCATCTTATCACGTTGCTTGTTGAGTGCATTACCGCGGATACATCACACAACTCACCATGAGCCCCATGAGAGCCAACCACATTATAGAGACCACGAGGAGGCTACCCTATGTGACTCTACCCCGCTAGCAACCGGGCCAATTTTGACCTGACTGGAGTCACTCAGCACGCCCTGGATTCGAACTCGCTATTCAAGGGGTGGTAGTCAGCATCTTTATTCGCTGAGCTTCCCAGGCCCCCTGATGCATGAACTTCAATGTATTTTTCTATGTGTGTTTTTTTTTTAATTTAGATGTTGTTATTTATGCATAGTGCAAATTTTTTATAATAATGATAGCTGTGTAACAATAGACTGCCTTTGTAAGTGAGGTACTTTAAACACAATTCTTTTTAAATAGAACTTGGCTTGTGTTGAATCCAGATATGTATATGTATGCATATCCTTAAAGGATATCCACTTAGGATCAATGGATTAGAGTTGACAATTTCAAAAAAATTTGAATGATGAAGCACAGCAGTTTCAGAACATTTTGATGAGTAGATTTTTTACCTGTTGGCATATGGTTTGAACAGATAACCTCACAGATGCGTGAGGTGTTTTGGGCCCTGGAGAAGTTTTGACATGCCTTGACATTTGTGCTTTTTTCTGTTGCATAAAAATACATGAATGGCTAAAGTCTGATAACACTATATTCAGCACAAACTGGGCTACAATAATATGTGAGCAACATGTGTGTACATTTTTGTATTTTTGAGAAAATAACATTTATGCATTGTTTTTGAAAAAACTAAATGTTTCAAGTCATTGAAATAAGTCCATATAACACATACTAAACATTTGTCCACAAGACTTTTGAGAACTGGATCTTGTAGCCTAGAGTTTTTGCTACAAAATGATGTGAAAATCATCCTGATCACTCATTCATACAAAATAATATAGTAATTGAACTTTTGTAAGACACTTTTAGTGTTAGAAAGGCAATATGCGAGGAGGTGTGAACTATAATGAATATTGATTGTAATTCAAACCTGAGGAGACAAAAGACCCTTCCCCTGGGCCTATCAATGAGGAATGTGACAGAAAGAGAATGAATGTGAGGACACTTAATGATCAAAGTCAAGTTTTAAGTTAAAAGAAGTAATGACTATACATTTTCTTTATGTAAAGACTTTACTTAATTTTAGACCTACACTACAGTTTAAAAGAAGTCTCTTCTGCTCACCAAGGCTGCATTTATTTGATCCAAAATACAGTAAAAACAGTGATATTTTGAACTATTTTTTACCATTTAAAAGAACAGTTTTCTATTTGAAATTTGTGATCAAAGCTGAATTCAGTCTTCAGTGTCACATGATCCTTCAGAAATCATTATAATATGCTAATTTTCTAATATGGGCATATTTAAAGTGCATTTTACTCATTTACACCTGAACACATATTTGCAAGCACAAGCTTTGTTGATGATAATGAGGCAGCATAAACACTAGTTAAAATATAATCTAAACATTCATATTATTTTTATATCATACAGCATACACTTGAAATATCCGCTTTAGACAAAACAGTATTTCAATGTAACTAAAACTTGCTTATTAGGATATATTTCAAATGTCAATACTCTGAATCCTGTCTGGCAAGTCTGGAAACAGTCCCACTAGCAAAATATGTACATGTTTATATAAAATAGCATGTCAACTAGTATGAAAGTAAAATAAATGACGAAATTGAATCCTCTGCTGGATCAAGTCTCTCTTCAAAATACAAACGTTCATCGGAGTCCTGCTCTTCTTCTGATGAAAATGTTAACTCTTCGTCACTATCCAGGAGTTTTCTTACTTGTGTATCATGCTGTCTTTCAAACGTGCAGAAAGGTGAATGAATTTAGTTTTTACGGCACAGTTGGGTGTTTACCATTTGATTTGTTCTCCTCAGCACATTTCCGTATGAATAGCGGCCTCTGCCAGTGTGTGTGATCACATTAGGATCATTAGCTGAGCCAGGAGAAACTGTACATCACTTTGTTTTATACAGATTACATTGCAGGAGAATATTTCTTTTAAATTTGAATTGTTTAATTTAAAAGTAGACATTTTAAGCTTTCTTCAGACATATGTTTCATGCGTGTGTGATAAGTATTTGCAGAGTTGCAGTTCATTTTTGTGACGTGTTTCAGAAATATGCTTGTGAACCCAGAGACTGTTTACAGCTCACCCTTTTTATTTTCTTTATTTTACAAAAGCGCAAGATTTTGTTGTTATTGTGAGTGTACACAAATAAAAGTAGAGCATTTATAGTCTCTAATGATGTCTTACACTTATATGTATGGCCCAAAATGACGGGAGAATTTTATGTTGTTTCTGCTGTAATGACGAAGCCCAGAGGGCTAAGGAGCACAGTAGTAAGTGAAAGCAATTTAAAACAAGCCTAGATATATTTATAGGGTCTAGTTGGATGTTCTCAAAGAATATTGTGTTTGTTCTACTTTTTTATCTTTGTTGAACTCGTTGAACTTTTCCCCTCCTATTACTCTCTCAAGCTCACACACATAAATTAGTTAAGCCTATATCTACCAACAGTTGCTTACAAACTTGTCAGTTTGCTTTTATAGTGCCAAAGATTTTAGTCTGTTTCTGAAGTACATTAATGGTTCATTTAGATTACATAAACTGGTATTCAGTTTATGGGTTTGTTGCATATCTACATGTATGTAAACAACATTCATTATTAAATGGAGTTAAAAGGTTGAAGTGCAGTGATTGAGAATGGGATTATTTTATCAGTCTGTCATGACTACTGTTCAGCTAAATCCCAGCCTGCTGAAATATTAATGCAGCTCAATTATGTGATTACTCTGTTAGCCTCAGATGATGATGTATTCTGCTCCCATTCAGGCATGTCTGAATTTGACTCCTAAAATTCAGCTGCAGTGATTGGAGCTGGCAGATAGCATGAGACCTCTGTGGTACCATTGAAGAGCATGTTCATCACTTCTTAGTTGATGTAATACTGAAATCATTGTAAACTGCCATTTCATTCATCACATTTCAATTTTAACTTGTTGGAAGCTTTTTGTCATTGTATTTTCCATTAGAAATTGATAATTAAAATCAATAAAGCAAGAATATTCACTGATCACTTGGCCGAAGGGTTGACGATATAATCTGATATTGAAATATTTATTACCGAATTGTGTGTGTTTTTTTATTAATAGCCACCTTAACACCTGCATAGTTACTATGTGTTGATTCTTGTTCAGTGTTTCACACAGGACTTGTGAGACTCTGGTGGGTTGACCTCGGACCCTCTATGGGGGTTTGGGGGCATGCTAACCCATATGAAAATGTTGTACATTTTAAAGTTAAATGCATCAATCTGGTGCGCAAGAAAGTGAAAACAATTCAATTCTCTGTGACAAATGCAAAATGCACTGGGTAGAGGAGGAGGCTGTTGTCATATGATAATTATTTTATGTTACGTATGTTAGTCAAATAAAGAAAGGCCTCCATCGCCATTATTAACAGAAGGGATGCTCATAGTTCTATGGAATGAGATCTACTTTTTCATCGTGTTATTGCAGCAACGTCTACCATGTACAATAAAGTCTAAACTTTATCACAAAACCACAATTTCAATAGTTGGTAGTGAAATTTGACGATTCTCAATACCAGCTTCAAAACCACAACAAACAATAACACTAACTAATTTGAATTATGGGAGAATGTGTTCAAGTTCTTAAGTAATTATTCAAGACAAGGAAACAGTCAGTAATAAAATAGCAATAAAAAACAGCAATGAATAGAAATAGATTAAAAATAATAGAATAAATTAAGAAATTTCAGTGCTTTTTTAAACAGCTTTAAATGTTTTTAACAGCAGTAAGCTATCAATAATTCAAGTAAACATTCAGAATGAAATGCAACATAAATGTACTACTTATGCACACTGACTGGGAGTGAGAGATGCTTTTCTGAAGCAAAACATGACCTTTGAAATCTTATATGTTATTATGAGAAGTTTAAAAATATTTTCGGTTCATTATGAAACTGTAGCGGGACAAATTAGACTGTGGTGGACCGACACAGTTTAGGTAATTAATGGGAGACACTGCTTGTTTATTCTTAGATAGATTTATGCAATATTTGTTCAAAATTTACACCAAAAAAATATGACCGTGGTTCAATATATAATGTAACAAGACCTCTCATAGGAGTGTATTTATTTGCATAAAGTTACAGGTATAACCAGTTATATGGTCTGTGCACACATTACTTTAACGCTTTATTAGCTTTCTTGTCTAAGCATTTATTTATTTTTTTTCATGATTTGTACACCTTAAAAATGTTCTCGGTTCAATACAAGTTCAATCAACTGTATTTTTGGGATTATATTGATTATGACAAAAACAGTTTCAACTCGTCCGTCGTCCATTTATAAAAAAGACTTAAAATGAATGTGAATGCTGCCAGTTCATAAATGCTCAAATGCACACTATTTAAAAATTATAGCCATTAGACATAACTATTATATGTTGTAACCCATAAAAGATGGGCAAGGAGGAGACTGGAACCAGACGAACCACCAAAGTAAAACCGCAGCTGTGTGTGGCTCTCTCTCTACTGAACTGCCACATCCGTTTTGTCTCTATCCCTCTCCTCGGCTGATTAGCCCGATTGGGCCCCTCCTCCTTGTCACACTCCTCCCTCCTTTGCCTCAGGCCATGGGACCCCCGGCATGACATACAAATCATATTAGCACGTATAAAGTTTACATCTTCTGGCTATACTTTCTGAATACTTTTTGTGGCTATATTTTAGTATTTATGGACTGGCTGGACATGTTGCATTCCTGTAGCTCACATGGTAGAGCCTGGTCCTGGCATGGACATGGGTTCGACTACCAGGGAACACACATACTGAAAAAGCATGAATGCACTCAAATTCACTTTTGATAAAAGCATCTGCCAAATGCGTAAATAATGTTTTGACGGATAGGTGTCACTGTTTGGAGGTCCTGCAAGGAAGCAGAGCATTACCGTATCTGACCTGGTAGGATATTCGAGGTAGATTTACTCCTATGCGAGGTCTTGATGCATTGTATTTATTGAAAATGGGCATTACTGATAAGGCTGCTGGTAAATCTTAGGACCAACACATGGGAGAGCGACCACTTTTATTAATCGGTCGAGTCATTGTAGTTTTTGTAAGATCAGAATGGCAAAAATCAGTTGATTAATGGGCCTGACTGATATATTTTTAGTCTGTTACTAATCGGCACATTCTCTTTCGTCTCTTGTCCTATAGAAAGTTGGGCGTCCAGGGCTTACCAGGACTGGTGCTGGCTGCCAAGGTCATGAAGATCCGCTGGTCGAGGAAGGCGGCTTTACTGGCCAAGGTGTGCTTCGTCCTCTGTCTGCTGTGGCTCTTCTACCTCCTTATAGACCGTTCTGCGGCCTCCTCTTTGACTGAAAATGATGGTGAACACAACATCCTGTTCCGAGACATTCCTACCCTCACAGGGGGAGACTCTGACAGCCTCCGGCGGCCCGTGTATGAGAAACTTCCACCAGACCCCAATGCTCCTGGAGAATATGGCAGAGCCACTCGACTGACCCTCAGTACTGAGGAAAAGAAAGAGGAGGAGTCTGGTATTGAGCGCTATGCCATTAACATCTTCATCAGCGACAAGATCTCCCTCCATCGCCACATCCAGGACAACAGGATGCATGAGTATGTCCCAGCCTCTACGATCTTAAAGGGATAGTTCACCCAAAAATTTAAAACTTCTTTCATCATTTACTCATTTACCCTCATTTTGCTCCAGACCTGCATGATTTCTTTCTTCCATGTAAGACAAAAGTGAATTTTACGCTAAAATGTTCCCAACCTTGGTTTCCATTCAATTTCATTGCATGGGAAAAAGATGCAATGAAAGTGAATGTTGACTGAGGGTAACATTCTGCCTAAAATCTCTATTTGTGTTCTGCAGAAAAAGGTTAAACAGGTTTGGAACAACATAAAAGTGAGAGATTGTGGACATAATTTTTTAGGTGAATTATCCATGTCATTATAAATAAATACAAATAAACAGGAAAAGCGCTTGTTTTCGCTTTATAGGGAATCAAAAACACGATCCACATCTCAAACACCATCTTTCAACACTTCAGAAACATCTTTCAACACTTCAGTGATTCCCCATGTGATTTACATAATTTTGTCCACCTCACCTGTTCACAGCTGTGCTCTGGGGAAATGAGCCTATTGCCTAGATTCAAGCAACATGATTGAAAGCAAAAAAACAAAACAATGTGCGAGTAAATGTTTTATGGTCTCTGTCACACAGTAATGAGGATGATTCTAGCTGGTTTTCTGAGATGAGTCACAGTGAAGTGTCCCCAAAGTGAAATGAGACAAATTGGATGCGTTTTTTCACCCCCGCAGTCTTCATACTGCTCTTCAGTTGCCACATCACAGGCTCTTCTGGAGATCACACACTGTATCTAGCTGATGATTTTTTTGGCATCAGCGGGATTTTTATCTGTTGATGTGAAGTTTTTTGCTCGCTTTTTGAAATAACTCTCATACAAGTTAGTTCTTGTCAAAGAGTTAAGCATTACTGCCAGTAACTTTATGCTGTGGGGTTTTCCTTGTGCATTTTGCTTTGGCATCTCTCTTTGTTGGGATAATTATTGAGAATTAGCCCAAATTTGTTTGCTTTCAGGAAGTGTAGCATCTCTACATATTTGTGGTGAGTTTTGACTCTACTTTTCAACCTTCCTAGATTTTTAGAAAAATATTTCAGGGTCCGTACAATGCAAGTGAATGGTGGCCAGAACTTTGAAATGCCAAAAGGCAGCATAAAGGCAGCATAAAAGTAATCCATATGACTTCAGAGGGTAAATCCATACATTCAGAAGTGATATGATAAGTGTGGGTGAGAAACAGATCAATATTTACGTCCTTTTTTTACTATCAATCTCCACTTTCACGGTCACTTCTATATTCTTCTTCATTTGTTTTTGTCGATTAACATTCTTCGTGCATATCGCTACCTACTGTGCAGAGAGGAGAATTTATAGGAAAAAAGGACTTAAATATTTATCCGTTTCTCACCAACACCTATCATATCGCTTCTGAAGACATGGATTTAACCACAGATTACTTTTATGCTGCCTTTTATATGATTTTTGTGGCTTCAAATGTTGGTACCCGTTCACTTGCATTGTGAGGACATACTGAGCTGAAATATTCATTCAGAAAGAAAGTCATACACATCTTGGATGGCATGAGGGTGAGTAAATGATGAGAGAATTTGTAATTTTTGGTGAACTATCCCTTTAACATCTGCTCTTTTGATTCTCAACTGGTTGTAGGTCTGTTCTGATAGAGAAAAAACAATGCACAATTGCATTTCAATATTTCCATTTACCAAAGTTTGGATCGCAAAATAAATAGGCTTTTATCAACTTTTACAAAGAAATAATGCAATCCCATATACTCTGTTGTTGACATCAAATGTTGTGCATCCAATCGAACTCTTCTGTATTTTGGTGCAAATTCATCTGTCGCTTGATAAAATCTTGCCAAATAAGGCAGATGCCAACTTAGACAGGTTACATGACATACCTTCATTCTTAAATGACCATATGACCCAGATTGCATTAAATGCATGTAGACATGGTTTATTCCAACCACATTGTCTTTTGAGCAGTAAATTATTGACTGCCAAGAGCAGGATTCCATTGAAATTCATATGACATTTAGAAGCTATAAAAACAAATGAGTGGAGATTTTGCATTGTGATATTAATTAGTTCTTATTAATAAATATATTAACATTTTAGTTTACTAAGGACTTTTTTGTTTACTTTTGTATGATAAACTATTATGGTACTGTGTTGGGTCACCACTTGATCCGTGTCTTAAAACAAAACCAGCTTCGAAGCACCGCTCTATCCTTTTAAACTGTCCAACCTGTTCGCAGAATGCTGCAAAAACGTCTCTGGCATGTCTATCTGTCTCCATCCCCTCTTTCTACTCTGTTTACTCTGAATCTGTTTATGAACCAGAAAAGGTCCCTTATAGATTTTGAATTTGAGGAATGAAAGTTGTGGTGGAAGAAAAGGCAAAAATCTGCCTTGTTTTAAGAATTGAAAGTTGAAGTTGATTGATGGGCTTGTATTGACTCCACACGCACTTTAAAAAAAAAGTTAGATTCCTTCACACTGTAACTGAGGCATAGCATTGCAACATGTGAAACATAGAAATTAAGTAGGCATTCAGAAGACTTTAGAGTGTCGAGAGTGTGTTTAACAGGGCTGTTAGATGCCACTGTATTTTAAATGTTAAAGTTTATCCTCTATAATATGCATTGGCTCACTCAAAGGAAAACTATTTCTTTAAACCACATGTTGAACAATAACTTACATAAATGTCTAATTACTTCTATCTCTTTTTGTAATGGCAGATGCAAAGCAAAGAAGTACAATATCCATCAACTGCCCACTACATCTGTGATCATAGCATTTTACAATGAGGCCTGGTCCACTTTACTCAGAACCATTCATAGTGTGTTGGAAACCACACCAGCCATCCTACTAAAGGAGATCATACTTGTGGATGACTTCAGCGACAGAGGTAAGATGATAAGTTCTGGTACTGGAGTTGTGTCGGCAGTTTAGTCTTTTGACAAAAAGATCCTTAAAATTGTCTATATTTAGTCATTACATATTCTTTCAATTTAGTCAGTTTTACTCTTATGAAAATTACATAATTTTAGTCAACGAAAACAATATATTTTATCTGATTATGAGGTGCAAAATGGAAAAGGATATTACATTGCATCTAGCATCTTTCTTACCGGAACAGCGTATTCATCGTCCAAGGTACTCAATGTAAATTATGCATGTTTTCGTCAACAGTGTGCCTTAAATTAATATTTCAATTATTGTCTTGATGTGCCTTTTTCGTCTTGTCTTCATTATCGTTGATGAAATTAAAAAACCCTTCATCAACAAACGTTTTTGTCAGTGAGTCCTTTGACGAGATTAACACTGTGTGTACGTTATTGGAATCATAAGGACTGTAATGATTCTGGTCCTATATTCTGATTGCTCTTAATTCCAATTCCCGAATGATTCCATTAACGATTCAGTGAACAAGTCAAGAACCTCTATAACTGATTCAATGAGTCATTTGACTGATTCAAACAGATGAGTTCGGAATTGCATACAACCCATACTACGTACTACTGCCATGTCTGTCTATGGCAAAAATAGTAAGAGTAGTATGGTAGTATGCTATTCCGAACTCAACGAATGAGTCCATTTGATGCAAGTGAATCGACAAGGAACACCCACTTAATGACACGCCCACTCCCAGTAACTCCCCACTTTGATCCCAAAGCAGTTCTATTTGCTAAAAGAACTTTTAAACTCTTATGCAATTGCTGTAAGATTCATATTGTTTTAAGTAAATGTTCTATGTAAATGTGACAAAGAATAACTTTTAAATGATATGTCACATATCATATTAAACTGGATATATAAATGGTTACATTAAAAAATTTTCTGTTCCGTTTTCACTAGTTGGCTCACAAATCTATTAGCTTAGCATAGTTTATCCTCTTCATTTTCATCACATTTCTATTCACTGTCGCCACCTAGTGATACGGCAGTAAGATTGTATGACATAGAACTTTTAAAGGTGCACTCAGTGGCCGAGTTCGGAATGGCATACTACCATACTACTTTTACTATTTCTGCCGTAGACAGACATGACAGAAGAAGTAAGAGTAGAATGGGCAGTATGCCATTCCGTACTTGGCTATTTTTTTTTTTTTAATTATTCATTTGGATTTACACTGACACCTAGGGCTATGGATGCAGCATTATTCAAGCATAATTATTTTTTAGTTTCTGATACCATTGAAAACATCACTAATCACATTCATCCATGATTAATTAATCCATGAGTAAAAGTGTCCAATATCATGGCGGTTACGGAGATTATGCTTTAAGAATCAGGATGGTCATGTGATTTTAACATGGGAGACCCCTTTTTCTCCCCAATTTGGAATGCCCAATTCCCATTGCGCTTTTAAGTCCTCATGGTCGCATAGTGACTTGCCTCAATCCGGGTGGCTGAGGACGAATCCCAGCTGCCTCTGAGACCATCAACCCAGCATCTTATCATGTGGCTTGTTGAGCGCGTTACCGCGGAGACATAGCACGTCTGGAGGCTTCACCCCATCCACTGCGGCATCCACGCACAACTCACCACGTGCCCCACCGAGAAAGAACCACATTATAGCTACCACAAGGATGTTACCCATGTGAATCTACCCTCCCTAGCAACAGGGCCAATTTGGTTGCTTAGGAAACCTGGCTGGAGTCACTCAGTATGCCCTGGGATTTGAACTAGCGAACTCCAGGGGTGGTAGCCAGCATCTTTACTCGCTGAGCTACCCAGGCCCCCAAGATGTGTTATATTTAATAATTTTATAAACAGTTCAGTTTTAATCTTTGTGGTTAGGGTTAGGTTTAGGGGTAAGGATAGGTGTTGTTGTAGAGTTTCTGCAGGACTCCAAATAAACACAACAAGCACAGTGTATAAATGTGACATCCAACTGTTGCAAGACCTCAGAATTTCATCGGTTATTTGAAGGGGTGTAACTTGTCATGGACTCGCCTTGTAGTAGTCTTGCAGAACGCAGTCAGACCCTTCTCTTTTGATGAGTTTATTAAACATAATTCAGCTCCTGAGAGTTCGCAAACTGGACTATACTTGTCATCATGTATGTTTGTTGTTGTTTGTGATTACAGTCAATTCAGACTGTAAGCTCACAACTCAGCTAAAACTTGATTTCTTTTGCATTGGTGCTGTAGATTCAATAGTGGCACAGTGGTGCAGGAAATACTATCATATTTTAGTAGTGTCACTGCAAGAGTAATTAAGTTAATTAAAACGCACAACTTTAAGAACTTCTATTAGGGGCCATTCACACAGAATGCATTTTTGAGCTTCTTTGATTTGTGTGTCATGCAGGAGTGTACATTTTCATTTATTCATTTGGCAGACACTTTTATCCAAAGCGACTTACAAAAGAGGAAAACATAAGCGAATCATCTTAAGGAGACATTTGTACAAAAAGTGCCATACTACAAAGTTTCACTAGCATCAGAATAGCATTCAAAACAGATTTAAATGCAACAAAAATTGTATAATTTAATTTTTTTTAGAGACTGGTTAAGTGCTCTTGGAAATGATGTGTTTTTAGCCATTTTTTGAAGACAGAGAGTGAGTCAGCTTCACAGATGGTGTTGGGAAAGTCATTTCACCAACATGTATGATGAAACAGAGTCCGGGAAAGTGTTTTGGTGCCTCTTTGTGTTGGTACAATAAGGCAACGATTACGGCCGACCGCAGGCTTCTGGCGGGAGTATAGATCTACATAAATTATTTTAGGTATGCTGGAGCAGACCCAGTGACTGTTTTGTATGCCAGCATCAGAGCCTTGAATTTAATATGTGCATCAACTGGCAGCCAGTGGAGAGAGACAAAGAGTGGTGTAACATGTGCTCTCTTTGGTTCATTAAAGACCAGACATGCTGCTGCATTCTGGATCATTTGCAGAGGTCTAGTTGCACATGCAGGAAGGCCTGCAATGAGAGAGTTACAGTTGTCCAGTTTAGTTATGACAAGTGACTGAACAAGCAGTTGTGTGGCATGATCAGAGAGGAAAGGTCTTATTTTCCTGATTTTGTAGAGTGTAAATCTACATCTTGCAGTCTTTGAGATGTGACTTGTTATCGATGGTTACCCCTAGATTTCTGAACGTTCTGTAAGGCGATACTGTAGTTGAACCCAGCTGCACGGTGATGTTGTGTTCAACAGCAGGGTTGGCTGAAAAGACAAGGAGTTCGGTCTTGGCTGGGTTGAGTTGCAGGTGGTGTTCCTTCATCCAGGCCGAGATGTCTGCCAGACAGGCAGCGATTAGAGTGTCGTTGTGGCGTCATTGGGCTGAAAAGACAAGTAGTGTTGCGTGTCGTCAGCGTAGAAGTGGTATGAGAAACCATGTGACTGAATGATGGGTCCCAGTGATGTTGCGTGTATGGAGAAGAGAAGTAGCCCAAGCACTGATCCCTGAGGTACCCCTGTAAGTAACTGATGTGGCTTGGATACCTCACCTCTCCAGGCTACCTTGAAGGACCTATTTGAGAGATAGGAGATCAACCAGACAAGCACAGTTCCTCTGATGCCCAGAGTAGAGAGGGTGGAGAGAAGGATCTGATGGTTGACTGTGTCAAAGTTTGCAGAAAGGTCCAGCAGAATCTGAACGGATGATCTGGATTCAGCTTTCGCCTGTCTCAGTGACTCCGTGACAGACAGCAGGGCAGTCTTGGTGGAGTGTCCACTTTTGAAGCCTGACTGATTGTCATCCAGCAGCTTGTTCTGTGAGAGATAGGCAGAGATCTGATAGAAAACTGCCCTTTCAAGTGTTTTTGCCATGAATGGGATGAGAGGGACTGGTCTGTAGTGTTCTATCTGTGTGGGGTTAAGTGCTGGTTTTTTCAGCAGTGGGGTTACACGAGCCTGCTTAAATGTAGTGGGGAAACGTGCCTGTAAGTAGAGATGTGTTAGTTATGTGTGTAAGTGCATATAGGATGGACGGAGTGATGGCCTGGAGAAGGTGTGATGGAATGGGGTCAAGTGAACAGGTGGTGGGGTGGTTGGAGAGGAGGAGTTTAGAGACCTCAGTGTCAGTCAAAGGAGAGAACATAGAGAAAGAATAGTTGCATACAGGAGCCAGGTGTTTGACAGGGTGTGGTGCTGCTAATGTATTGCTGATGGTTGTAACCTTATTTGTAAAAAATGTGGCGAAGATATCTGCTGTCAGTGATGTGTCAGGTGGTGGAGGGCGGAGGACAGAGAAGTGTGCTGAATGTTCTAAATAAACTATGAGTGTCTGTGTTGCTGTGTCTGGTAATAGGAGGTTTTTGCAGCTTTAACGTTATCTGAAAAAGTTGCAAGAGTGTAAGGTGTCAAGTTTTTAGCCTTCTAGAGTGTTTATTCTGGAGTTCTATATTTAGGAACTTCTGACATTTTTGAGACCAAGATATTGAGCCTTATAGAACTATGAGTAGGCAGAGTAACAAAATGTAAATTTTCATTTTATGCTTGCTTGATTTTCCTGATGTTGTATTTTGACAGTATTTGCAATGAAGTGTACTAACATTTGCCTGTCTTTGCATATTTCAAGCATCACCCACACAGGTCTGGATATTTTGGCAGCCATAGTTAAATCCTTGATTAACTGTTGTGTTTGTTGGGATAAAAGCCCCAATAAGTGAAATAATGTCTTGTTCCTAGTAGATTTATGTATTGTCTGCAATTAGATCTATTTTGCTGGATCCTGATAAAGAGGTTCTTGTCAAAACAAGCATTCACATTATCTTTGCATGAATTGCAGGCTATCTGAAGTCACAGCTGGAGCAGTATGTAAGTAATCTTGAGCGTGTTCGTCTAATTCGCACCAAGAAAAGAGAAGGTCTGGTACGGGCACGACTCATTGGCGCCACCTACGCTACAGGACACGTGCTCACCTTTCTTGACTGCCACTGTGAATGTGTGCCTGGTTGGATTGAGCCATTGCTGGAAAGGTGTGAACTTCTATCTGTCACTGAGATTATTTTAATAAAATGATAGTCTAATGTGTGCAGGAATTATCTTATTTATGAATTCAAAGACCACATGAAATCAAAATGGGAGGTTTTGGGTCATTTAGGCCCGATCTGAAGATTTCAAGCCATCTCCATTTTAGTGTACTGCTTAAAGATGACAAAACGAACCTTTAGTATGTATATACACAAAACATTTTGTGAAAGCGAAACAATAATATTGATGAGTCATGTTGCACCACACAGATTTTTGTCCAATCAGATGCTCTGTAGAATGAGAATATCCCTCCCACTAATACCACCTGAAACTAACAAGCAAGAAGTGAATCATGGTTGTGACGTAAATATAGCCAATTGACTTTTTAAAAAAGAGCCCTTCGATATGTCCCGCACAAACTTCCTGTTTCAACAAAAAATACTGTATGTCAGCACAGGACAGAAAACGACTCAACGAGCAATTTCATGGGGTCTTTCAACCCAGAGAAGCAGTCCTATAATTCACAGCAATATATTTATAACGTTTATTATAGAGGTCGACCGACAGTGAATTTTGGATACTTATAAATAAGGTGGTGGAAAAGGCTGATAACCGATTAATCAGCCGATAGTTTTTAAAATAGATGCATAGAATGTTACAACATTGTCTTAGTCAGCACAGACATAGAGGCCAGAGTCCAAAATTAATTAAATCCCAGATGTAGTTTAATTTTTAATCAAAATCCCAATAATAATCAGAAAAAAAAGATTTGGTGCATGAGACTTTTAACACTAAACAAGCCTGAAACACATTGGAGACTCATGTTTTGAAATGACGGAGATTTGGCTCTATCACAATGCTCTATATTTCATATTAACCAAATTAAGCTTTATATAGCCTAAAATATTTTTATTATTATTGACAATATATGAAGTTGGAGAAACTATGTATTTTTCTTTGCGTGCTCTCGCTTCAGTTTAGAAAAATGTAATTATCTGAGGAACACCAAGAAATAAAAAACAATTCCAGCAACTATCGGCATCGATATTTGCTGATAACTAATAGCTCCAAAAAAGCAACTATCAGCACCGATTAATCAGTAAAAGTGATATATCTGTCTACCTCTAGTTTATTATGACATTGATATTCACTCCTAACTTTGTCTTTTCCTTCAGAATTGCCGAGAATGAGACCACCATCATATGTCCAGTGATTGACACCATTGACTGGAACACATTTGAGTTCTACATGCAGACTGATGAGCCCATGGTGGGCGGCTTTGACTGGAGGCTGACATTCCAGTGGCATGCTGTGCCTGAAATCGATCGCAAGATACGGAAATCCCGAATTGACCCCATTAGGTTGGTTTCTGGTCACGATTTTCAAATATAACTCGATTTGAAGTGTAATTTCTGCGACACTAGCAGCAACAAACAGAATTGATAATGAGGATTTTCAATCAGGTTTCCCAAACACTTCAACCACCCCGCCCCAAACACATCCCACTGGTTGAGCTAGAAATGTTTGTGTTACAAGTCAGTCTATGAGGGGCTTACTTATAGTTGTCTCTGCTCGGATATTCGGATATGAGAAATTATTACACACTTCACTTTTTAACAAACTGATTAGAAATGTTTAAAGGGATAGTTCATCCTAAAATGAAAATTCTATCATTGTTTCCGCATGGTCATGTTGTTCTAAAATTTAAATATAGTGCACACGTTGTATGGATGTTAGCATGCTTTTAGGGTGCTTTTTGCCCTTTTTGGAGCTTGACAGCTCCTGGTCACAATCCACTTTCATTGTATGTAAGAGAGCAGCTTGGACATTCTGCTATAATTCTCTTTTGGTATTCCACGGAAGAAAGTCAAATGGGTTTGGAATGTCATTTTAATTCTTGGTTGCACTGTCACTTTTAAGTCATTTGGGTCTCTATCACCATCAGACTTTAAAACTTTTATGAATGTAAAGACGGTAATTGGCTCAAGGAAATGGAATGAAATAGGACTGCACTGTTATTATTCAATTCCAATAGGATAGTGAATAGATTATATATAATGGCCAAAGCCAGAGGTAAATTTAATTTGACCAGTTCTCTATAAGATTTCTCTGCAGGCTCATCTGATGGCAGACCCAGAGGCACTGAATGGGAACTAAGAAGCACTTACCTGCTAGAAATTTGACAGAGGGAATATCTCTGTTGGATTGCCAATGCTTTGCCTCTGCTCATTTCACAGGTCTCCCACTATGGCTGGAGGCCTATTTGCCGTCAGCAAGCCCTACTTTGAGTATCTGGGCACATACGACATGGGCATGGAGGTGTGGGGAGGAGAGAATCTGGAACTTTCTTTTCGGGTAAGACACAAGCAGGTGTTCTGTATTCATGTTACCTAGGGTTCTGATGATTTGCATAGGTTTTCCAATGGAGCCTGTCAGAGGGAGTTTGATAGCTTGAGAGACTGATCTCCTCTGTTTATAATTAGACTCCTCTCTCATATTGAATTTCTTTTTTTCAGCCTTTACCTAGAAATGAAGATTGATGGTGTATACCATGGAGTAATCTTTTATGCATATGGAAACACAAAACAATGCTTGGTCTTCCAGGGCATTACAATGTTCATGCATAATTGATGTGGTGCGAATTGGTTTACAAAAACACATGGGAATTTAGTTGGCGTCACGACTGATCTAAAGTTCTGTTGTAATCATATTCATAGTTCTTGGCTCATTATTTAAACATACGAATCTTCCTCATGTCATGTTTTATTTCTGAAAGGAAGTACATGCCAATGAAGTCAGATAATGTAACTTTGTTTACTGAAAATTAGGGCAGCAAATCGAATAATATGTTTTAACTAATTAATCACACCTATTTCTGTGGTTAATCACAATTAACATTAAAACAAACATTAAAATTATAAATATATTTACTTCATACTTAGTCTCAAAGATCTCACAAGAAATTGGATTAATCATCATTTATTTTAATATATACATGGTTGGAATTGTGATTTGTTACATGCAAAGTTTTAGACAAACAAATTGCAGAACCACACTGCTATTTTTATTTTATACTAAGCTGTTATTCCTAATGTACATTATTCCATGTGCATTTATATCACTGTACCTTGTGTTATATTATCCAGGCATTGTAAGAAGAGAAGTTGGGTTCTGGAGTCCATTTAGAAGATACTCGTAGATAAATACATGTGCAAATATAAATAGGACATCTATTTATGCAACAGCGCTCTTTCCTCATCTCATTTTCCTCATCATCATTTTGAGTATATAATCTGTGTTTTTTTAATGCATCAACACCATGGAAAGAACAAAATGAAACTGTTATGCCGAATAATAATAATACTGGTATACAGCAACAGTGCCACCTACTGTACAGGAGTGAAATAGTTTTTCATTTAATGTTTTTACGGATTTTCTTCAGAGGTTGGATTCCATGGATTTGGTGTGAACAGGCCTTAAGTGTGCACTAACCCACACAATCAGTTTCTGTGCTAGGATGTGCAGTCTAGTCGAGTGTGTACCTCCTGGTAATTTATAAATGGCAATTAGAGCCACAGGAAGTGGGGAAGAACATTCGTTTTTACGCTTTCAACAAAAAATTGTGGGAGATGAGTGGAATATTAAAAAATTGTGGGAGATGAGTGGAATATTAAATATTTTATGAAAATATCAAAATAATAACATTCTTGCTTAATTTTCAAATGTATTTTGTATTTATAGGTGTGGCAATGTGGGGGGTCTTTAGAAATTCACCCATGCTCCCATGTGGGTCACGTTTTTCCCAAGAAAGCCCCATATTCCCGATCGAACTTCCTTCAGAACACTGTCCGTGCTGCAGAAGTCTGGATGGATTCCTACAAGCAGCACTTCTATAACCGAAACCCCCCGGCAAGCAAGGTACAGTACACTTCCATCCATCTCTCTTTTACTTTTAAAATCACCCTGTTTGATAATCTGACAGATCTACAGCAGTTGTCTGTTATTTCCTTCTTTTACTGTTTCAGATTTTATCTATAACATTTCTGTGCTAAAATTGCAGAAGGGGAAAAATTGTGAAAGAGATAAATGATGTTCAGTTTTGCTCGATTGCCACCATTCTATCGGCTTACAGTGTTTGTTCTTTATTTGTAAAAAAAAATTCAATGTATCTTTGTAAAAGCTTAATTGCTAACAAAGATAATAAAATTAGAGCAAACATATATAATATCCTGCAGGATAATGTTGTGTTACAGATAGAATACATTATTATTGACCAGGATCTCTGATCAAACAATTTAGCCAAGTAGAGACCGGATGCCAAGACTACTCTTATTGGCTAACTTGAGTTATTCATTTACAAGTCTGCAAGAAAACTCCCTTTACATGCCTGTTAGGAGTGTGATTAAAATGAATGTTATTTTATGTAAACCTGTTTGGGATTGTTTGACTTGTTTAAAGTACATTGTGGCAGTTCAAGTGTCATCATTGCTTTTACAGGAAGTAGTTAGAGTTGAAGTCTACAAGTTTACATACACTTAGGTCGAAGTCGATAAAACACATTTTTTAACTACTCCACAGGTTTAATATTAGCAAACTATAGATTTGGGGAGTTGATTTTTTCACTTTTAATTGACTATATCACAATTCCAGTAGGTCAGAAGCTTACATTCACTGAGTAAACTGTACCTTTAAGCAGCTTGGAAAATTCCAGAAAATTATGTCAAGCCTTTAGGCAATTAGCCAATTAGTTTATGATAGGGTAATGGGCTAATTGGAGTCAATTGAAGGTGTACATGTGGATATATTTTAAAGACGACCTTCAAACTCAGTGCCTCTTTACTTGACATCATGGAAAAATCAAAAGAAATCAGCCAAGACCACAGAAAAAAAAATTGTGGACTTCCACATCTGTTTCATCCTTGGGAGCAATTTCCAAACGCCCGAAGGTGCCATGTTCATCTGTACAAACAATAGTACGCAAGTATAAACACAGTGGGGCCATGCTGCCATCATACTGCTCATGAAGTAGATGCATTCTGTCTCCTAGAGATGAACATAGATTGGTGCAAAAAGTGCAAATCAATCCCAGAACAACAGCAAAGGACCTTGTGAAGATGCAGGAGGAAACATGTAGACAAGTATCTATATCCACAGTAAATTAAGTAATATATCGGCATAACCTGAAAGGCTGCTCAGCAAGGAAGAAGCCACTGCTCCAAAATCACCATAAAAAAGCCAGACTACAGTTTGCAAGTGCACATGGGGACAAAGATCTTACTATTTTGAGAAATGTCCTCTGATCTGATGAAACAAAAATGTAACTTTTTGGCCATAATGACCATCGTTATGTTTGGAGGAAAAAGGGTGAGGCTTGCAGGCCGAAGAACACCATCTCACCTGTGAAGCATGGGGATGGCAGCATCATGTTGTGTGGGGGCTTTGCAGCAGGAGGGACTGGTGCACTTCACAAAATAAATGGCATCACGAGGAAGGAAAAGTATGTGGATGTATTGAAGCAACATCTCAAGACATTAGCCAGGAAGTTAAAACTTGGTCGCAAATGGGTCCCAAGCATACCTCCAAAGTTGTGGCAAAATCGCTTAAGGAGAACGGCAAGGTATTGGAGTGGCCACCACAAATCCCTGACCTAAATCTGATTTTTATTGGCAGAAATGAAAAAGCATGTGCGAGCAAGGAGCCTACAAACCTGACACAGTTACAAAAGTTCTGTCTGGAGGAATGGGCCAAAATTCTAGCAACTTATTGTGAGAAGCTTGTTTTGGCTACCCAAAAACCAAAAAGTTTGACCCAAGTTAAACAATTTGAAGGCAATGCTACTAAATACTAACCAAATGTATGTAAACTTCTGACCCACTGGGAATGTGATAAAAGGAATAATAGCTGAAATAAATCATTCTTTCTACTGTTATTCTTACATTTCACATTCTTAAAATAGTTATCCTAACTGACCTTAGACAGGCAACGTTTACAATTAATTTCAGGACTTATGAAAAGGTTTGTGTATTTGGCTACGGTATGTAAACTTTATGTGGCACTCTTTCAATAGATCATTAATCTATTGAGTTACACTTACAGTTAATGTGCCAGTTCAAGAAAAAAAATTATTTCCTTTTTTAATGACAGAAATAATTTATTATCATTAAAAAAATAAATAAATAGAGATCAAATAAATAAAATAAAAATAATAATATTGTGATTTCCAGGCCTGGCAAATGTATAGAAATTAGTTTGTTTGTAAGTAATGGAAAAGTCTCATTCTAAAGTCTAATTTCTGTAATGAATGTACGTTTTCCAAGTTTATGCTCCACTAAATTTTTTTACATTGTATAAAACTTGCTCTTGGTGAGTGCAGTCTTAATGAAATATTCCAGTCACCAAAACATTTTTTGTCAAGACAGTCCTTAAGAAAATTCCATAAAATAATCTGCCATCTTTGCCTCGAGGCCTGATGGTAATTTTCTCTTCTAGGAAAATTATGGGGATATTTCTGAAAGGATTGTATTGCGAAAGCGACTCCAGTGTCAGAGCTTTGATTGGTACCTGCAGAACGTTTACCCCGGCCTTCATGTGCCAGAGGACAGGCCTGGCTGGCATGGAGCGGTAAGAGTCTCGCTGTTCCTCATATTACAAGCTCATCCATGCGATTATAATAGTTTCCCCCCTCTGGACTTCCTCCTTAATGTCGTTCTCTCTGTTTTTACACTGATTTTCTGTTTTTCCTGGTTCCTGGTATAGCTGCGTAGTGTTGGGATCTACTCTGAATGTCTGGACTACAATGCACCAGACCACAACCCCACAGGAGCTCATCTGTCCCTGTTTGGCTGCCATGGTCAGGGTGGAAATCAGGTAACTTAAGTATTAACATTTTTATTTTCACTTACTAAAGTTTTTTGTCATGCTCCCCTTTGGAACTAGAAAAAATCTGCACCCCACATAACTTTTGTTTCCAAATATTTTAGCACTTATTTACTAAAAGGAATCGGTCACCCAAAAATGAAAATTCAGTCATTGTTTACTCACCCCTGTGTTGTTATAACACTATATGACTTTCTATCTTTTTATTAACACAAAGGGAGAAATTGTGAAAACGTTTTGTGCTCGGTGATGTCATACAATGGCAATTTTTGGTGACCTCCTCTTCATGTTCAAAAGAACACAAAAGTATAATTCAGGAGTCTCATGTCTTGTTCTGAAGGAATACAATAAGGTTTGGAGAGAATCAATCCGAAATCTAATGTATTATTTAGTGAAAATCTTCAAGGACCGTTGAACTCCTGTGAGTTCATGAGACAGCCTGTACGAGAGCTTTAGAGCTCCTTACACAAGATCAAAGTGCTGCAGCCGCTCGCAAGGTGGGGCGTTCAAGCAAAAGTTCATTTTGTTTTGCTGCGACAGGACCACCAGCGATATTAACAACAGAAAATACAACAACACAAACCAGGGAACAGAACTTACAAAATGTGTAAAGAGGTTGTAGTCGAATTATTTATGCATTTCTATGCCCAGAACTGGAGAGAAAGGCAGAGGGAGTGGGAATATCTGTCACCTCTTCTCCATTCTGAACCTGTGTGTGTGTGGGCAGTATACAAGGACTTTTTTTTAGGTTACAAACTGGTAATTACAAAGGTATTATGCTATAAATGTGGTTTATGAGGACATTTCTTTTGTCCAATTTTTTTGTTAAAAGACTCCAGAAGGTGTAAACAATATGCGTGTTAACATGATTTTAGTTTGATATAATCACGTAACCTTGCCATGACGATGTAACGTCAACAAAACCTAAAATGCTAAAACGACTGTAAAAATTATGATTTAAACAACTTTACAGATCAAATAAAACATGTGTTTTAATAGAGTAATTCATGTAAGTGCTTTTATAAAATTTATAAGCTTCACATTTCTGCCTTTTAACCTTCCAAAAGTTGGCCCCATTCACCTCCATTGTGCCAGTGCCTCACTGTGACCTCGAAATTAGCTTTTTCATAAAGCAAAGAACAGACGAGTTGAATCGACGCTGTCCATTGATCTTAACTTGTATTGAACCCAGAACATTTCTTTAAGTGGCATGCCAGGTCCGGCTCTGCTTTATTTCATGATGACACTACTTCTGTATTTAAATATTTTGTGTTTTTGCTTCAGAAATCCCTCATACATTGCGATCTACTTCACCTTTTAGGCTGTTTGGAAAGTTTATAGTGCATCTGGACTGTGGTCATATGATATCACGTTACGTTAAATGAGATAAAATGACTACTCGGCAAGGAAAATATTTGTTGACAATTTTTGTATAGTCGACGTTGTCCATATCGTCGAATTAATCATTTCAGCCCTAGTGGAGAGATACAAATAGAAGTTCCGTGAAGAGGTCAGAGTGCTTTATCATGAATAAAACACGGCTGTTGACCAATCAACATCCAGGACTGGAACTATCCGTTTTCTAATAATCTTCATGTTTGATTTGTATTTTAATTCACAGAACACGATGGATTTTTATTGTCGATCTCCAAAAATCACATAAAAGTATACTCTTTTGACCGCAAGCCTGTACAAACACATTTGGCACATGCACACAACAACCGCTTTGTTTAAATCTTTAGTGCAGTCAACAGCAGGCACATGCGCTGACGGTGTGCATGTACCGCAGTGCACTTTGGCCTTTACTCAACATCATGATTTCTCCAAGAAGAATTAAAAGGATATGAAGTTTTTTTTTTTTTAGTGTCAACCCTGCTGACAAAAATAATCTCTTTTGGATGTATATTCAATGGAAAGGGAAGCCTGCATGTGTGTCCAGTGGCTTGTGTCACCACTGTACATCAAGGGACTCTGAAGTAGCACCATGTGTGAGTGAAAATCAATGTTTCTACAGCCTGGGCTGAAAGGAAACCTTAGCCACTTCTCCTCAAAGAAAGACCTCTGTATAAAATATACATGAGGCCCTGGAGTAGATCGACTAATGGTAACTGGGCCCTGATAAATACTGGAGGTATCTTACTTTTTCCAGGAAAGCAAGACAATTACTATTTCATTTGTCACCAAGCGAATGATTAAATAGAAGGGAAAAAACAATCGCAAAGACTTGCATTGAAGGATGAACCTGAGCTATTTATAGTAATGAAAATATTATAGACTTGAGGTTTGCTCTTATGACTTGAGCAACTGCAACCACACAGAACACCCCAGCAGCAGCCTCATAGCAATGCCCTGACAACCACCCACAACACAAGCGCCGTGGTGGCGAGTTTTGCATAGACATTTGCACTCGCATTTTCTTCAGAGAGTATTCAGATATTTAAAGTGGCAGATCAATGACAGAAGAAACTGCTACACCTTTTAGTTCATTGTTATGACCTTTACCCTCTGAGAAAGAACTCTGTTCCTCTGCAATGAGAAATGGGTTGGTTATGAATTATTAACCTGACGTTGATTGTATATGTGCAAACTTATGTACATTCCTTGCAGAGCATGACTTTTTATAGAGGCAGGATTTTAATTAATTCCAAATGAACGGCCCTTACATTTTACAATAAACCAGGTTGATTTAGTCATATTAAATATATGATTTAGATATATGAACTTTAGATGTTATCACATCAAGTTTGTTGGTTTATTTTGGTTTTTAATTAAAGCAAATGTCTCAAATTACATATCAAACTAAGTGTAATTTCTCTCTCTCTCAGTACTTTGAGTACACATCTCAGAAGGAGATCCGCTTTAACTCCGTGACTGAGATTTGTGCTGAGGTCCAGGATGGAATGACACATATAGGAATGAAGCATTGCCCGCAAGATGGTGTTCCAAGACCTCCCAGCATCACATGGGAGTTCAAACATGTGAGTCTGCTTTCCCTGCCATCAGTAAACAGGATGCTTTGACAGAGATTTAAAGTAATAATTCACCCAGAAACTAAAATACTGTCATCATTTACCCTACGAACCTATACAACATTTATTCTTTGGTGGAACACAAAAGATGATGTTAGGCAGAATGACAGCTTCAGTTACCATTTACTTTCATTGCATCTTTTTTCATACAATGAAAGTGAACAAGCTGTCATTCTGCTTAACATCTCCTTTTGTGTTCCACCAATGAAATAAAGCCATACCGGTTTGAAACACATTAGGGTGAGTAAATGATGACATCATTTTCATATTTGGGTGAACTATTTCTTTAAGGAGGCTTTCACACCAGATCTTTTAATATGAGTTTAAAGGGTTAGTTCACCCAAAACTGAAAATTCGTTCATCATTTACTCACCTTCATCCCATTCCAGATGTGTATGACTTTCTTTCTTCTGCTGAACACAAATTAAGATTTTTAGAAGAATATTTCAGGTCTGTGGGTCCATTCAAATCAAGTGAATGGTGGCCAGAAATTTGAAGGTCCAAAAAGCACTTAATTCAGCATAAAAGTAAGCCATATGACTCCAGTTGTTAAATCCATGTATTCAGAAGTGATATGTTAAGTGTGGGTGAGAAACAGATCAGCAATAAAGTCCTTTTTTTACTATAAGTCTCCACTTTCACTTAATTTCCACATTCTTCTTTTGTTTTTAACGATTTGCATTCTTCGTCCAACTACTGGGCAGCGAAGAGAATTAATAGTAAAAGAAGGACTTTATTATTTATCTGTTTCTAACCCACACTGATCATATCGCTTCAGAAGACATAGATTAAACCACTGGAGTCTTATGGATTACTTTTATGCTGCCTTTATGTGCCATTTGGCCCTTCAAAGTTCTGGCCACCATTCACTTGTATTGTGAGGACCTATAGAGCTAAAATATTCTTCTAAAAATCTTCGTTGTGTTCAGCAGAAGAAAGAAAGTCATACACATCTTGGATAATATGAGGGTGAGTAAACGATGAGAGAATTTTCATTTTTGGGTTAACTATCCCTTTAAAGTTTAGTGGTAAATCCAAATGCTAATGTACCGTGGTTGAGACCTGCGTCAGCCTTAAAATACTTAATTCGGAAAATTATTCTACATCACATCTTAACTCTGCCTCCATATTTCCATGCTTAAAATGCAATTATCTGTTAACTGTCTCTTCTCAGGATGGGAGCATATATAACCCTCATACAAACATGTGTATCACATCCTACCGCACATCAGATGGCCGTGCAGACATCCAGATGAGAACTTGCACTCCTGGAGACAAACACCAGCATTGGAAATTCGAGTGACCTTAAATGCTATATGAACTTAGATGTAAGTTATCAAGGAGAATGTCTCTTCAGACACATAGCTTGGAATAAAAAAAAGGAGTGAACTACAGGCATAAAAATGGGACATATTCTACATATAGTGCCTTTTCAAACCAAAGTGGATGTAAACTTGTAGTGTCAATGTTTTATATGTGATATTACATGTCTGTAACAACTGTCCGATATAACAACTTTCAATGACACATTGTAGCAAATTCAGCTATCCAGCAAACATGTAGTGTTATGTTGGACCAGCATTTTTGTTTACATTGATGCACTAGTTGCTTTTAGTGAATCGTTTTTAAACTCAGCCATAGCTACCTTTTTAGATGTACTGCGCAGCTATTTTATTTAATTGTACCAGAAGTGACTGATTTTAGGATGTTGTGAGCTGGATCATCTTGATTGTGGCCTCTTGCTCTCCTGACATATTTGTGTCTTATTTGTGGCTGTATTTTTTTGTAAAACTAGTGTATTTAGGGTCTTTTCACCTTATTTTGTGTGAGCTTCATGGATGGTTTTGGAACACTGGTGTTGATGGAACTGTAACAGAACAAGTATTTTGTGGCTGTGTCACTCTGAAGACCAGCCAAACTAACATTAATGTTCAAATGGATTATTAATAAGTACATTTTTAATTTGAAGTAGACTACAGAAGTAGAAAATGCACATCAAAGGTGTAAAAATGTAAAACAATGTGCTGAAAATGTGGACCAAACTCTTGTTTGTTATTTTGTTTCTTCATTCTTGTACCCACTTAGAATTTTACAAGAGCCTTTTTAATTTCACATTTGGGATTTTTCCACTTAACCCTTGAAATGACTTTCCAAACTTGTATGGTTTCTTTCTTCCATGGAACACAAAAGGGGATGTTAGGTGAATGCCAGTGAATCATGACTGAAGCCCAAAGCATCTCGGTCAGACGTGAAGACTGAGGGTCCACGTACAGGACGCGTGATGCAGATTTTGTTATCAGAAGAGTGCTGAATGCACGCAGCCTGATTTTTCTAACCACGTGTCTTTGAACGTGCAGAATGTGCATGCGCCTGGAGTTATTTGCACTAGTTAGTGGATCCACAAGGTGGCAACGCTCACAGTTGAGCCATTGCTGTCATGAAGAAGAACTAGAAGAAAATGTAATCGTTGGTAAACAACAGGAGATGAATGTGGAAACAACAACGGTAGATATGCAAGTCAAGAGTGCACGTGTGAGGTCAGGAGATTCCTGCATTTGTATAACTCGAGTCTGAATAATATAAAGACATTTTTAGGTGTCTAAACTCCTGAAGATAAATAGTCCAGTAACTCAACTTTGGTAGAGCAAACGCACGCAAAGTCAAATGAAGTATACTTTGATTGACACCAAGCTTTCTCGTCAAAAACGAGGTATACTTTGGGCGTAAGGCCAAACAGGTTACTTGACATCTCTTTTTGTGTTCCACAAAAGAAAGTAAATCAAGTTTGGAACAAAATTAGGGCAAGTAAATGATGACAGAATTTTTTTTTTTTTTTTTTTTGAGAGCTATTCCTTTATGTATCGATTGTTGTCTTACAACCTATAGTGCCTCCTCAGCATGATCACTTTCACAAAAGTGCTCATTTTCATGCTACCACCTTAACACATCTGAATACTCCAGTATTTGAACATAGTTTTGGCCAAAGTAAAGCATTGAAATTAATTGCCTAAGTGCTTTTATAGCGAAGGTCTTCCTTTCACTTATCAATGTTTCTCTGCAATGGCTATATATGATATTGAAATCAGTTGAGATTTCAGATGAAAACTAAATGAATCTATATCCTGAATGACTGTTCGGATAACTTATAAATGATCCTTTTGCACTAAAATGCATTTAAAGTGGAAAAGTGTTTTTTTAAAGGGACTGTGGGACATTGAATATGAAATTTGAATTACTACTGATAAAGCACAGATTTTGGTGATCATTTCTTTTGTTGATCGACTGTAATGAAGTATTTCTGGAACATAAAAAATAAGTGCCAAGTATTTTTATCTCAATGTATTAAATTAAAGTTATAAATGGAACTTTTTGTGCTGCTTTTTTTCAAGACAACACATCTCTGTCTATGCCCTGCCTCTCTGTTGCTATGCCAGTGACATCTAGTGGTAAAGGGGGAAAATGCTATGGGTCTCTAAACAGTTTTGAAATTCTTATTACAGCATTGCCATGCATGAAATTTAGACTTCAGCTGGTTATGTTAATATTTTACATTCGGTTTCCCCATTTCACTTCCCTTTAAAAGAAAGGGGTATGCTGCATATATAGTTATATCCTGATTCTCTTATGTCAACCAGATCACAATGAACCACACAGGGTTCAGCCAAGTCAGGCTCAAAAGTTTAATGGCACACTTTCCACATGTGCAACTACATAAATTCACTCTGACCAATTCTTCTGCTTATATCTGCAGTGAGCATAATTAAAGTGATTTTAATTTTACCCTCTGACTTACATTTCAGGATGATTGGATTGTGGGGAATAGGTGTGTGATGAACCCTGTTAAACCAGTGCCAATTAGGTTAGTTTCTTGTGAGCTAACAAGAACAACCCCCCCGAGATAATACCAACAAGTAAGATGGCAATTAGACAAGATGGAGGACTCAGCGCAAGTCCTTTGAGGTTATGTAGTGGAAGTCCAAACAAGTTGGTTTACAGAGAAGATCTAAATCAATAAGGTTGTGCTATGCTCAAAAGCAGACAGCATGAGCAAACAGCCCATCCCTGTGATAACACATAGCAGTCTGTGACCTATGGGCTTTTACATCACAACCCACATAATGCGTGCAGAAATGATCAATATCTCATAAAAACAGAATGTTATAGGCCATATCAAGATATGTTTTAAACTGACCTCTTATTGGACTGGCTAGGAAAACTTACACTGTTCCGTGTTCATGTGGTAAATGACTGCACAACACTGTGTGCAGTGTACCATAGATTATTACAGCACTCTTTGGAACGTCTACAATAAGTGTGTTCAATCAAAAAGTATGGCACTCAAATTACCATCTCACCTCCAACGACCTAATCAATAATTAAGCACATTATTTTGAATAAACCTACATGTTTTATGTTGTTTAGATTACTTTTTGCTGTAAAATATTGCTTGTTTGAATGTTGGGGGAAGAAATATTATACTCCAAACTTCAAACCAGTCTCTCTGATTCAGAGAAATTCATCTTCAGAGTAAATATTTGTTAAACCAACAGGCTTCTTCAACTGACTCACATATATTTATGATTGTCAGTTGCAATTTCTTTCAAAATTCAATAGTTAACAGAACCAGAACTGATATTTACATATGTCGTGCAAAGAAATGTCCCTTTCATCTAACTAGGCTATTCTAGGTTTATCTAGTTATATGTTAGAAACTGTACTGCCCATTTAAATGCATGTATTTGGCATAAATGGATGACACACTGTATTTTATATAGTACAGTATGTTTGAAAAATCATGTCCTCATAGAGATAAAATACCACTTAAAGGAAAATTCTGGGTTCAATACAAGTTAAGCTCAATCGACATAATTTGTGGCATAATGTTGGGCCCTACAAAAAATCATTTTGACTTGCCCCTCCTATTTTTTACCCTATTCTACCAATTTGGCATGCCCAATTGCCACTACTTAGTAAGTCCTGTGGTAGCGCGGTTTCTCACTTTAATCCGGGTGGCAGAGAACAAGTCTCAGTTGCCTCCGCTTCTGAGACCGCCAATCTGCGCATTTTATCACGTGGCTCGTTGTGCGTGACACTGAGGAGACCCCGCATGTGGAGGCTCATGCTACCCTCCGCGATCCACGCTAACTTAACACGTGCCCCTTTGAGACGAGAACCGATAATCGTGACCACGAGGAGGTTACCCCATGTGACTCTACCCTCTCTAGCAACTGGGCCAATTTGGTTGCTTAGGAGATCTGGCTGGAGTCACTCAGCACACCCTGGATTCAAACTCATGACTCCAGGGGTTGCCTCTCCTTTTCTTTAAAAAAATAAACTTTTGTTTAAAGTTTTTTTTTTTTTTTTTTTTTTTAAATGTTTATTGGCTTTTGTTTGAACATACAAAACAACAAAATAAAAATAAAATAAAACAAAAAAACAATTAAAAAAAGAAGATAATGAGTAACACATTACATGACATCCAGAACAACACTAAATCATAAAATAAAATCAATAAAATATACATTTTGATGTATCACAGTACACAGCCTAACATTTTGTAATTTAATTATGCTCTTTTATCAGAGCTATTATTTGTTTTGCTGGATTACAAGAGCTGAGCTAAATATTGGACATGTCCAATACAAAAGAGTTGTGTATTTCAGTCATCCCATATTGTCTGGTCAACTTGGTTACAGTAATGTAAGAAGGGAGCCCAAATTTTATTAAAGTCTTTTAGTTTCCCTTTAACGACATAAGTAAGTTTTTCCAAGGCAAGATTGCTGGTCATTTCTTTAAACCACTGACTTCGGTTAGGCCCTTGGGTTTCCTTCCATTTTAAAGCAATAGCACGCTTGGCCTGAAGTAAACTAAAATCAATTAGTTTGCGCTTTCTTGCATTCACCTCAAGATTTACTGGGTATATATGAAACAGACAAAATTTGGGTGCAAGAGGGATATTTACTTCGGTCAGTTTACCAATCATAAAAACAATCTCCTTCCAAAATCCTAGAATCTCCCTACACTCCCATACACAATGATAAAGGGTACCAATTCCTTGTTTGCATTTTGAGCAACTATCTGGAATATTTGAATTAAATTTATGTAGTTTGACTGGGGTGATGTATGTCCGCAAGAGCCATTTATATTGGAGCAATTTACTCCTAGTATTGATGCTGTGATTTTGGGCAAATAAACAAGATTCCACCCACTCTTCTTTAGAAATGTCTTCCTGAAGATCATTCTTCCATGCTGTTAAATAAGACAGCGAACTATCTTTTGACCCCTCTAAAAGTATATTATAAAATAGTGACAAATTGCCCTTGTCCCTTAAGTACTTTAAAGTGTGCTTTTCTATAATTGACAAAGGGGGTTCTGAATAATCCTTAATTTCAGAATGTACAAAACTTCTTATTTGTAAATATTTAAAAAAATGTTTCTGAGGGATATCATAACTTTTGTTTAAAGTTGAGACAATTTTACATCTTTGTTGCCATGACCAGGGTTGGGGAGTAACGGAATACATGTAACAGGATTATGTATTTAAAATACAAAATATAAGTGACTGTATTCCACTACAGTTACAAATTAAATAATTGGTAATTAGAATACAGTTACATTCAAAAAGTATTTTGATTACTGAAGAGATTACTTTGCATTTTATTGTCATTTGTTTCATTTCATATTTAGTCCTTTCAGATGGAAAACATTTATACATATAAATGATGCGATCCAAAGTGCATTTGAACAGCGGTGAAACACTTTCTTATGATGTGTTACATTCATACGAGCAGACAGAGAAGTAAGTTTGAAGTAAGTTTGGAGCAGAAGAAATGGAAATAAACCTTGTGTAAATTGTCAGCTTTATGCTAAATTAAAATGTTATTACTACACATTTTACATGCACATGTTACCAGACACGATCATATTTTTTTTATCTTATTATTATTTTTAATATTTATTATTTTTAAAGTGTATTTTGTCTTAATGTACAGAGTTTTTATAGTCAAAACAAGAGAAAAAATCTACCAGAGCTGAAGAAGTAATCCAAAGTATTTACAAAACGTTACTGACATCGAGTAATCTACTGGAATACATAACAAATAAAATTTTACAGCATGTATTCTGTAATCTGTAGTGGAATACATTTCAAAAGTAACCCTTGCCATGACAATGTAATGTTAAAAAACCCTAAAATGACTTTGAAAAAATGAAATTATTATAGCTCAAATAATACATGAGTTTTAACAGAATGTAAGTGCTTTTACAAAATTATAAGCTTCACTTTTTCCTTTAAACCCTCCAAAAATGTGCCCCATTTCTCTTCCATTGTAAGTGCCTCAGTTTAATTTAGATTTTCGCCTTTTTAGAGAAAAGGAGGTAAGAGTCAAAATTATGTTTGTGGTAATCAACATAATTCCACAAATGCTGTCGATTGAGCTCAAATTGTACTGAATCCGGAATATTTCTTTAAATCAATTCCAGGGGGGCAAAAAGCTCATTTCTGACCAGTTATTTTACTTAAGTAAAACTGTGGTAACGTGATATTTTTTGGCAATTATTTTAATAATTTTATAATCATAATGAAAAGACACAACCCAGAAGGGTTTTTAGAGTCGTGTACGTTGACAGAAAATGTGTGTTGCATTTCCTCCCGGATGAAGCGAAGCAGAACTTCCAGAAAACAACAATATAGAATTTGCAGAGCTACAGTTACGAATTTCAGAAAGTCAAAAGGAAGTGTTATGCTGCACTTAAACTGTCAAAGTAAACGACAAAAAGAGTTTGGCTTCTTTTCAAATGAAAATTAGTAACTGTTTGCTCTGTTCCTTCACCGTCTGTTTAACTTCCAGTACACTTATTTATCATACGCGCGTTCAGCTTGTGCGCACAAAATACCATATTTCATTATTAATAGCGAAGTGTGAGCACTTTCATGTACTTAGCATTCACATCTCGGCATACAGATGCTTATATTGTGGTGACACGCACTAAATGGATTTGGATTAGCGCTGTTGTCACAAGTGTGTAACCTCTTAGAAGACTTGTGTGATCACCTGGATTTCTGTCTCGTCCAGTTCTACCGGTCTTATCAAGTTAAAACAGCCAGTGCTAATATGATTAAAATCCCTCTCTACATCGATCTATTCTACAGACCTGTGAGATAGATTTGCCACTTCATGGCTGTTGCTTAAAACTTAGTAAGCTTCCTACCTAGACAACACTCTTGGGCGTCACAGATGCGTATTGTTTGCGCATTTCAAGGCGCTCATTCAGAACTCCAAAGAATGCGCAAAACCAACGCGCTTATGATGTTCGAAAATGCTGTCTATGTAGTTTATGCGGCTTTGAGATAGCAAATACTTCAACAGTTGGTTTCAGCCACTCACTAAATGGCCAACGAGCTAACTTTCACTTTGCTCGGATCATGTAGATTTCCTGCTATCTATAATTAGTTTCCCCACCACTGTAATCGATTTTAAAATTAAATCTGGCACTTTGTAAACATGGGGTCTCCTTAGTTAGGCGAATGCGAACTTCTGTTGAACTTCTCATGAGATTGAGTTTTGGATGACAAACCATTTAAAGGAAACCAAGCCGCCCATAAAGGATACACTATGGCATTATGTAGCAAACGGAGACGGTCCAAGTTCATTCTGTGCATTCTCGGAGCTTTTGTTGCGGGATATTTAATATTTCCTAAGGACGCTCAGACTCCGAGTGATGTCGGGCTGGCGAGTCGAAGAGAAGTGCCAGTCGTGGAACGCAGTAATGTGGACGAGGAGTTGATAAAGAGACCTGTATATGAGAAGCCTCCTCTTGATATTAATGCATTGGGGGAGATGGGCAGAGCTGTCAAACTGGACCTGAATGATGAAGAGAAGCGAGAGCAGGAAGAGAGTATCAAAAAACATCAAATAAACACGTATGTCAGCGATAAAATATCACTACACCGCAGACTGCCTGAAAGATGGAACCCATTGTAAGTGTTGATGCTTCAAAACAATTGATATTGTTGTTGTTTTATTATTATTTTTTAACTATGGTCATGGAAAAGCTTCTTTCTGACATATTAAGTGTACAGTGACATCAAATAGTCTACCAGCATCCTGCATAGACACAATGCACCTCTATTTAGTACATTTCCTTTTGGAAACATTCAGTTTCTTTTTAAACAATAAACATTACAGACACTTGCATTATTGTATTTAGTGTAGTAACTTTGTAGCATGGCATTAACCCTTAAATGCATGGGAATTTCACCCAACTACATATTCAGGGTCTTTAGCTGTACATAAGTTACAACTAAGCCTAGTTTTGGCATAAAGGGGCACTAAGTCACAATTTATTTACTACTAAACATTTGAGCATTGCACCATTAAACTTAGGTAGGATGTAACATTACATATAAACTAAATATTTACGGAAGCCTCTGACCAGGAGTAATGGATGTAATAAAAAAGCAGACAAAAATACTTTACGACATCAATGAGCTCATTGCGTGACAGGCTTCAATCCTTTCAACGTATATGATCATGTTGACATTTACAGGAGAAAACATTATGTAAAAAACAAAGTTCTTAGCACGATTCAACCGATCTAACGGTGCATTTTCCTGTTTACGGTGTCAATGTCGTTTTGATGTTTTACAAAATATTAAAATGAATAAATGTCTCTTTTTCTAGCCTGTTGTATTAGTATTTATTTATTGGCCCTTATTCATTTTAGAGACATTTATTGAATATTTATGTACATTAGCCTAATATATTATAAATGAAATCTTGTTTGAATGGTGATAAAATTTATTACAGTCATATTATGCGACTACATATTACTTTATTATGGAGAGTTTACGACCTACTTGTTAAGTCTTTCCTTAAGAACTGGTGGTGCAAACAAATTAAGCTAGTTACAAACTAGCTAGTATTTACTAAGCCCTTGGTGTGAACTTTACATCCCAACTTACGTAAGACCTCACGCACAGCTAGTGCAACCCTACCCTGGCACTTCAAAAATGGATCTACAAAATGCTCAGATGCTGTCAGAGTTTCAAGACAATGAAGAAATAATAGAATAAAATATATTTTGATGTTTCATTTCTCAAATATAAAGTGCAAGACAATCATGAAATGGAGCAGGATTCATTACGTTCACACTGAAATTTCGTGAGATGCAACTGGCTGTCAAACACATATTGAGCTACACACAATCTACACATCAGCTACACCTAAGTATATTTATTCTCAGACAGTTATTGGGTCTAAATAGATGCACAACTTACATTATTTCAGTAGTACACCCAAATGACAATAGTCAGATCATACTGTTCATGTGTTACACTTGCTATAGTTTACTTCCATGTTGTTTCTTCATCAAATAGCAATGTCAAATGTAAATCAAGTCAAGCACTGAAACAACAGCGCCACCTTGTGTAAATAATAACATGTATGAGTACACACATGTGGAATACAGATAATTCAACATTTTTATGCCGAAAATCAACGTGATATAGTGATTATTTGTATGAATATACAGCCGTGGCCAAAAGTATTGGCAGTGACATACATTTTGTGTTTTGCAAAGTTTGCTGCTTCAGTATTTGTAGATTGTTTTTTGACAAAACACAAAATGTATGTCACTGCCAATACTTTTGGCCATGGCTGTAGTACTCATTTCTCTTGTAATAAAAAAAGACCGTTATGCTGTGACAGTAAACTTATATATTTTATGATTACGTCGTACCTATATAAGTGCAAAAAAAACAAACATCTCTAGTGACCCTATACACTTTTGATACATCTTTTGCAATTTTGCCTTTTTTTTTTTAATTTTTGGTAACTCTAATCAACAGTGAAAGATTGAGGGATACTAAAAAGGTGTGGTCTCATCTCCAAAAGGTTAATGCTTAAAGGTTAACGCACTTCCTTCTATCCAGATGTAAAACCCTGAAATATGACTACCTGAGCTTGCCCTCAACATCAGTAGTGATAGCCTTCTACAATGAAGCCTGGTCTACACTGCTGCGTACAGTTCACAGTGTCCTGGAGACCTCGCCTGACCTGCTGCTCAATGAAGTGATACTGGTGGATGACTACAGTGACAGAGGTATCAGTCTCAAACAAAATGTCTCATGATACCTGTCAGCAGGGGAAAATTGAAGTCTGTGATCGTCATAAGATCACATGTGTTACCTTGTTGTCGATATAGACTTGATATAAACTGTATGTAATGTTTCAAAACAGCAGTGAAACATCATTAATAGTGAGACGGTACTGTTGTTTTATAGTGAATAATCACAGCTTCTAAAAAAATTGTGGGTTTGATTCAGTGTCAGAAACAAGTTTTTAAAAAGAAGTTAAATTTGCCCCCTGGAATTGATTTTTAGGGACATTTTTACCTTTAACAATGTGTCGTTAATTTCTGTAAAATATCGAACTAATGAATTGAAATAAATCATACAGTGTCCAAACTCATAACTAGACAGGCCTAGAATAGAATATTATGAAAGATAACAGATAAAAAACAGAGGAATTCAATAATACATATATTAAATATCTGGAGCATTTTTGTCACTTTCACTGACATTTTTGCCCCGGTTTCATTCCATGAAGGGTTAGTGTAGTAAAAGATCTGCCAGACATTTACTGGCAGCTTATTTACCATTGTGCCCTCAAGCAAGGCCCTTTTACATAATTAGACTATTAAATGCTGGATGAAGTGGGATTAGCTAAACAATGCAAGTTTATCAACTGCATATAGATTCTTAACATAGAAATACTAAAGCTGTAATGTCAAATGAGTTCCACCCTATGTTCAAAAAATTATTTTTCCTTAATGCTAAAAGCAATCAACATATTTCTCTCTCTGTCCATAAGGCCTGTCACTTTTATTGAATTCCTCTCATGCATTTGCCCTACAGATCATTTAAAGGAGCCTCTTGAGAACTACATTGCCAATCTCAAAAAGGTGCGTCTTATCCGAGCGAGAAAGAGAGAGGGTTTAGTGAGGGCGCGGCTCCTGGGGGCATCCATTGCTACAGGAGAAGTGCTGACCTTCCTGGACTGCCACTGTGAGTGCCATGAGGGCTGGTTAGAGCCATTACTCCAGAGGTGAGACTCTCAAAAGTATTTACAAACCCTGATGCTTTACTTTCCCCTCATGCTTAAATTTGTGTATTAGGCATTGCGGTAGCAAAGTACTTCAGGCTCATTTTACTTTTGTTGATAGGCCTTTTAAATTTGCATAGCAGAATCTGTATGCTTTTCCAGGATTAGCCTAGTATTTATCTCCCGTTTTTCACCGTCATATCCTTCAGAATAAAGGAGGAGCAGTCTGCTGTGGTTTGTCCAGTTATAGACGTTATTGACTGGAACACATTTCAATACCTGGGCAACCCTGGAGAACCTCAGATCGGAGGATTTGATTGGCGATTGGTGTTTACGTGGCACACCGTCCCAGAACATGAGCAGAAACGCAGAAGTTCCTCCACTGATGTTATTAGGTTTGTAGTTGACACAGTTAAAAAGCTGTTCTTCTGTAGCTTAAGGGAAAATTTAAACAAACATGACAAGAACTGTTTACTTTGGCAAGCCTTACTGTAATTCTCAATAGCTTTGTTTCCAAGTTGTCTGCATATTTCTAAAGCAAACAAGACTATTACTATTGCTTATACTTATGATTAGGGATTTGAACAAACCCCCACCCCAGGTTTTCTTACCCCTAACCCTAAATATTATGCCTAGGCATGTTAATCATACCACACTGTTTGCACCACAGACTTGAATGATATCCAAGCAATCTGACTTACAATTTCAACTGACCAATGATAAAAATGGGCAAAAAAAAGTCATATAGACTTCCAATGAAGGAGAGAGACTTGAATTGTGTCTCCCTAATCTTTAATTTAATAGAGACTTGGGGTTGGAGTCTTGACTTTGGCCAGCAAGCAACACTTAGCAACCACATTACATGGGCAAAACTACTCACATTTCTTCAGAAAATCTAAAAATCTGTTTGCATACTACTGATGAAATATTTTCGCTATTGCAGGGTTTTTTTACTCATGTAAAAAGTTTTATTAATATACAGGCCATTTAGAAAGTTTTCAGACCCATTCATTTGTTTCACATTTTGTAATGTTGCAGCCTTATGCTAAAATGCTTTAAATTAGTTATTTCCCACAGTTTCTACACTCCATACCCCCATAATGCTGAAGCAAAAACCTTTTTTATAAGTTTGCTAATTTATTAAAAAGAATAAAATGAAATATCACATTGAAATAAGTATTCAGACCCTTTTCTATGACACTTGAAATTTAGCTCAGGTGCATCCCATTTCTCTGGATCATATTTGTGATGATTCTATACTGATTGGAGTCTATCTGTGGAAAATTCAATTAATTGGACATGATTTGGAAAGGCAGACACCTGTCTATATAAGGTCTTACAGCTGAAAATGTATATCAGAGCAAAAACCAAGCCATGAAGTCAAAAGAACTGCCTGCAGAGCTCAGAGACAGGATTGTGTGGAGGCACAAATATAGGGAAGGCTACAAAAAATATTTCAGCTGCATTGAAGTTTCCCAAGAGCACAGTGGCCTCCATAATTCTTAAATGGAAGAAGTTTGGAACAACCGGGACTCTTCCTAGAGCTGGCCGCCTGGCCAAACTAAGCAATCAGGAGAGAAGGGCCCTGGTAAGAGAGGCGAACAAGAACTAGATGATTACTCTGGTTGAGCTCTGGCTGTCCCATCTCATGTGTGTAGATGGGAGAAACTTGCAGAAGGACAACCATCACTACAAAACTCCACCGATCTGGGCTTTATGGCAGAGTGGCCAGTTGTAAGCCCCTCCTCCATGCAAGACATAAAAAAAGCACCTAAAGGACTCTCAGACTGCGAGAAATAAGATTCTCTGGTCTGATGAAATGAGGCTAGAACTGTTTGGCCTCAATTCCAAGTGTCATGTTTGGAGGAAACCAGGCACTGCTCATCACCTGCGCAATACCATCCCAACGGTGAATCGTGGTGGTGGTAGCATCATGCTGTGGGGGTATTTTTCAGCGGCAGGTACTGGGGGACTGGTCAGGGTTGAAGGAAAGCTGAATGCAGCAAAATTCAGAGATATCCTTAATGAAAACCTGGTCCAGAGCAGTCAGGACCTCAGACAGGGCCCGAAGGTTCACCTTCCAACAGTACAGTGACCTTAAGCACACATCCAAGACAATGCAAGACTGGCTTTGGGACAACTCTGTGAATGTCTTTGAGTGGCCCAGCTAGAGCCTGGACTTGAACCCAATCAAACATCTCTGGAGAGACCTGAAAATGGCTGTCAACCGACAGCCCCCTTCCAACCTGACAGAGCTTGAGAGGATCTGCAGAGAAGAATGTAGGTGTGCAAAGCTTGTTGCATCACATCCAAAAAGACATTTTGTAATACATTTGCAAAGTTATCAAAAATCATTTTTTTCCCAAATGTGTATTGTAGTGTAGATTGAAAATATTTTTAGCATAAGGCTGCAACATAACAAAATGTGAAGCAAATGAAGAGGTCTGGATACTTTCCGAATGCTCTGTATGTTTGAGTCTTGTGTATGATTGGTTTATGTTGAGTCTTTCCAAAACATACATCATATGAACATATGCTAACATTTTGCTCTGAACCAGGTCTCCTACAATGGCTGGCGGTTTATTTGCAATCAATAAGAAGTACTTTCATTACCTGGGCACATATGACACAGGAATGGAGGTTTGGGGTGGAGAGAACCTGGAGTTTTCATTCAGAGTAAGTGTGTTTTTTACAGATTTTTCTAAATTTTCTGTGACATTTTACTCAAATTTCTCTTCAGGCTTTGCTGTCCTGTAAAGAGAAAGCCTGTTGGCATGTTTTTGACAGATGGTCAGCATTTGAGAAATGTGTGATGCAAGGTTAGAGGGTCAGTCAGCACCTTTATTAAGTGTCTGCCAGCCTGCACGATGACTAAACCGACCTTCACTCTGTGTTTATGCTGCATTTACTTACTCATAATTCCTCTTATTACTCAGCTCACATCCCCTCAAGTGTGCCAACACTGTTACATAGAGACCAATGGTTCACTTGTGTTTTCAGTGCCTTGAAAGCCAGTAGCTGTGTTTCCAACAGGGGAGCAGCATGAAGAGTAGACAGCTGCTTTTACAGTTTACAGTAATATTATGTAATGTATGTTTGCTACAGAATTATTTTTTTAGCAGGAGATTACTTTAGCAGGATAATTGCTCCTACTTTTTATTATTAAAAAAAGTACAATTAAAACAATACAACAAATCTAATTTGTATATGTATATCTTAACTACATGTTGTCATGTAAACGTTTCACAAGTAATTTGTTGCACTGATTCAGATATGAGTTTGTGAGTCTATGTGACATAGCCACATGTCTATGTAAACAGCCAGCTCTTTCTACATGAAATGACCAGTAGTTGGCTGCAGAGATCCATTTTAAATTATGCCTGGTTGTAACAAACTCATTTTGTGTGTGTGTTGTGCATTCTGCACTGTGGATGTGTTATGGTGTCACCCCTTCATTTCTGACTTATTGATTTTATTTGACAATAAAAATGAAAAAAAAGCTATGTTATAGTCCCACCCATTCATTTACTATGTAGGGTCAAATTTGACCTGGAAAAAAGTATTACTTTTTTAGTCACACAATCTCAACTCATTGAATCTAGTAATTTTAGTTTGTGTGTGTTTTGTTTCTGATGTAAAATGTATAAAAAGTAAATGTTTATTAAAGAAACAAATTTAGGGCCTGGGTAGCTTAGTTTTGACACTGTCTACCACCTCTGGAGTTTGGTAGTTCGAATCCCAGGGCGTGCTGAGTGACTCCAGCCAGGTCTCCGACGCAACCAAATTGGCCCGGTTGCTAGGGAGGGTAGAGTCACATGGGGTAACCTCCTCGTGGTTGCTATAATGTGGTTCAATCTCTGTGGGGCATGTGGTGAGTTGAGCGAGGATGCCGCTGTGGATGGCGTGAAGCCTCCACAAGCGCTAGGTCTCCGTGGTGACGCGCTCAACAAGCCATGTAATAAGATGTGCAGGTTGACTGTGTCAGACATGGAGGCAGCTGGGATTCCACCCTCCACCACCTGGACTGAGGCAAGTCACTACACAACCAAGAGGACTTAAAAAGCACATAAGAAATCGGGTTAAATTGGGTTAAAAAGGGGAGGAAATAAAAAGAAACCAATTTAAAATGGGTCAAAAATTGCACAAACAATACAACAAATTTGTTTTGAGAATGTACTGTATATAGTTAATAACATGTTGTCATATAAACAGTCCACCTGCAATTTGTTACACTGATTCAGATGTGAGTTTGTGAGTCTTTTAGACAGATTCATTTATAGAGCCAGCTCTTAAAGAGTATTTTTTTTATTTTTTTGTATCAGATTACACTGAAACACTACACTGTTTGTTTTTGAATGCAGCCAGCAAAGACAACGCAATAAAAAAAGGTTTTGTCAGATTATTGTCTTTTGTCTTTGCCTATAGTCTTTTTTTTTGTTTTTTTGTTTTTGTCATGTTCGATTCAGACTGCAAACTCACAACTCTGGTTAAACATAATTTCTTTTGACAGGGCACTGTTGATTCAGACACATTTTGGAGGAAAATCTGTGAAATGGATTTAAACAAAATTAAATTAGCCTAAATATTTAATAACGAACATGCAAGAGATATGGAATGTGTAAACTTTTATGAATGATGGGTGTTCCAGTTATTCGGAAATGTACGGTTTCTTCTGTTGCCCTGTGTATGGCTAATCTCGTAAGTGTTGTTTTTCAGATCTGGCAGTGTGGAGGGAGTCTGGAGGTCCACCCTTGCTCGCACGTGGGCCACGTCTTCCCGAAGAAAGCGCCATACTCGAGAAGCAAGGCCTTGGCCAACAGCGTGCGGGCGGCAGAAGTCTGGATGGATGTATACAAAGACATGTATTACCATCGCAACCCACATGCCCGTCTGGTACGCCTACTTGTGCGGTCTGTTGCATAACGGCTTTTGTTTGCTTGTCTGCTCATTTTCCAAGAGTACATTTATCACAAAGTCAATCAACAATGTGACAGCTTTGCCACAGTGTTAGTAGACTCTGACCAATCATGTTGACTGTGAAAGAGGATATGCACATTTTCTAGGATATGTACACCAGGGCTGTGTGCTGCATTCTGAATTAAATTTAGAACGCTTATTAGATTGAATTTAATTAATACATTTGAATTTGGTAGCAATTAGGATGCAAAATTGTAATTGTAATTTGAATGTAAGGTAACAGAAATAAAATGGAATAAAATTTAAAGAAATTAAATTAACTGCTCTAAATTTAGTTTTAAAAATACATTTCATTTTTCAGTATCATTTTCCCCATGAACATAACCACATGGTGGAAGAACATTAATTTAATTGAATGCTCTATTTTACTCTGAAGTCTTAAAACTGGAGCCAAACAGAAAAAAAAATGACTTACAGGATGGAAGCCTTAAATAGAACATGTACGAATCAGTTTTTCTGGGAAAAATAAATAAATCTGAATCTTTATCACTTACATCCTCACATTCACACACTTTCTGTTGATGTGCTCTGAATTAATGACATTTAGCATGCGGGCTGGAACTCCTTAGGTGACATTCTCTCTGCTCGGTGTGAAATTACTACAGAGAGAAGTGGCACCTCTCTCAGCCTGCGTTGTTTGTCATCCAGCCATGCACCCACACCGAGCTCTGTAGTTAAAGGGAGAGGTGCTCTCAGCGGCAGATCAGATAATCCTTCTGTCTCTGAACCTTGGAAATGCTGCCCCGTTGGCACTCTCTGCTCAAAATCTATCTGATGTGATGCCAGCAGATGAAACTTTTTCTCTCTTTGGGTAAAATCACAGGTGAACACCAGCCATGCCAATGTGGATCAGGTTCAAACCTTCACACTCTTTTGCCACATAAATTTGAAAGAGGATCGCTCTCTTTCACTCTCTGAATCTTACTATATTTTATTCATGGCCCAAATTTCTGTTGATTGTGACAATGTACTCTAAAATTCAACAACACTATGGTCTGTGATGGATTTCAATATGCAAAATGTTGCTTTATCGACCATGTGTCTGGACCTAAAGACTAAGTGAGTGTACAGCAGTATTTCCTACACCACTTTTCAGTTGTAACTACGTCTTCGTGAAGATTTTTTGATAGAGATACAATATAATGTGGAATTTATCCATACAATGCAAGTCAATGGGGTCTAACACTTCCAAACTCCAAAAAGGACATAAAGGTAATCCAAACGACTCGAGTGGTTTAATCTATTTCTTCTGAAGAAATAAGATCGTTTTTGAGTGAGAAACAGATCAAAACGTAACTCCTTCTCACTATAAATCTTGACATCTGCAAACTCCTCTGCGTAATCATGATTTGAAGCTTGATAGCACTTACTCGCTTGATGCATGTGTAGAGTGGATATATTGACATCATATCTCCATCAAAATATCTTTTGTTTTGTTCCGGAGAAGAAGAAAATTCATACAAGTTTGTGATGGCATAAGGATGTGTAAATTATGAGACAATTATAATTTTTGGATGAACTATTCTTTTGAGGTTCATGTAGCTTATATAAAATAGATACCATGGTATTGCTTCTACAGTAACCATATTCATGGTAATAAAAATCTGAATTTTGTGGTTGTTATGGTTTTACTATTAATACCGTATTTTTTGTAGTAAAACCATAGTAACCACAAGATTAATATATATGGTTAATATATAGCAATATATATCGTTCTGCAAAGCTGCTGAACCTCTTCAACAGAGATCTGCATCCAACAGATGTTCCTCACAAGTAATAATATCTTTGGGCCATCCCGCACCAGTAATTCTTGCCTGAAAGGGCAGTTATGAGGAGATACTGTACCACAACCACAGACATAAACAGGAACTTGGCCTTGATTAATCTTTTTGGGGATGCAACATTGTTGTGACGGAAGATGCTGTATAATATGTAGCATTTTTGTGGTGTACCGCAGCTGTGGTACTGCATCCAAATGATTAGAAACCAAGAGAGGAAAGCAATGTTTAACTGATGATGTTTGGGTTTTCAGTGAAAACAGTAGATGTGGTATGAAAAGAGCTTTTTTTGTGTATCACTGTCATGGCTTTTACTTTATGCTTGATCTGTTCATGTTATTTTATTAGTGGTGCTTGATACTCACCACAACTCATATTGTTCATACTTCCGGTCAGGGGTTTGTTCAATTCATTAACCCTAAAGTATTACAATTGTGTGTGTGTATTAAACTTTTTGCTATGGACATAATGAAATCATGTGGCTTGTTGAGCTATTTCTTTTGTAACCTACCTTTTGACAATGAGGTTAATTGGCTCATGAAGTAATTTTGAGGTGTTATATGCTTAAAGACATTTAATAAATATCTCCACTGGGACTCATAACTTTTTACCATTGTTTTCAGGAGGCATATGGCGATGTGACAGACAGACGGAAACTCAGAATGCGTCTTGGCTGTAAAGATTTTAAGTGGTACTTGGACAACATCTACCCTGAAGTTCAAGTCCCAGAGGACAGGCCTGGCATGTTTGGGATGGTGAGAAAAGACAAGCTTCTTTTATATACAGTATTTGTTACAGTACATTTTAAGTAATATGCCAAGTCTAAACTTTCACCAAAATGTAGAATGAGACGTTTTTGTCTGCATCCACTTCATGTGGAGTTCAAAGGGGCGATTGATACTGGTGCTGATGCTCTCACGCAAATCATGAGAGCGGCTTCACGATTGCTGTAACAAAGTGGATAGCCACAGTGTACTGGCAGATTAATATTGTGGAGGATGAGAGTTTGAAAGATTGAATGCCAATTGCAATAAAAAAAATGTAACCTATGTGATACTTGTTCTTTCAGTTAGTCAGACTCACACTTAGTCTTTGGGAAGCTTAATGTTACTTGAATTGGTGCTATTTTATTGTATTTCTATCTTTATACTGTGGCTTTGTTTAGAAAATGTTTTAGAATGTTATAATTTTGTTTTCTTTCCTTTTAATGTAATTAAATGCATTTTGACAGTAATTAAAACAAGTATATATAGAGTTAAATTTCAGCACTTTCAAAATCTCAGATTAATCGTGATAAATCTGATAACTACTAAAAATTATGCGATTCATTGCGATTATAAAAAGTTAATCGACTGACAGCACTCTTCTTATTGTTTGTTAATTGTAATGTTAAAGCATGTAAAACAGTAATGGTGTTTTTAAATGCATCAAAAAGACAGACTGATTGGATTACATCATTCGCAATGCATTAAGGGTTAAATTGTTCATGTTCGATTTACAGACTTGTACCTTTTTGTATTTTTGTTCTTTCAAATTGTGGCACGGTGGAGGGCGGGACCGGCGCGTGATTACGCACGCCCGGTCCCGTATTAGGCTAATTAAGCCGTCAAGAGGGATAAAGGTCACTCGCAGACGGCTTAATTAGCCTAATACGGGACCGGGCGTGCGTAATCATGCGCCGGTCCCACCCTCCACCGTGCCACACAGATTTTCAAATCAAAAGTTTATCATTCATCTTGGACCCTTTTGGTTTATTTCAAGGTTTACACTCAAATAAAGTGAGAAACATGATGTGACAAAACAAAAACAAAAAAATACAAGTGGCAAAGTGTAGACATGTGAATTAATGGTTATGTTTCTTTTCTAATTTCAGCTGAAGAATAAAGGAATGGCCAACCACTGCTTTGACTACAACCCACCTGATGATCATAATATGGCTGGTCACAGGGTCATTCTTTACCCATGTCATGGCATGGGTCAAAACCAGGTAAATTTCAATTGCTGAACTGTAATGGCAGGCAGACAGCAGCACTGCTCCAATATTCTTGAATTGCACACAATACACAGAGGCTGTAATGCTTCCACAAATATATACATCTAAGTGTGTGTCACAGCTTTATTGTATTAAGACACCACCATAATATGCTGCAGTAAACAGTGCGTTGTATATTGTTGTTTTTAAAGCGACTTTAGCGGTCTGGCACCACAGTGTGGCTTCATTTGTCTCCTTCCTCTCTGTGGGGAGGCACACAAGCACTGGAGACATTAGTGCACACAAGAATTTTCTATTGGGTCCTCTCTATGAATACAAGAAAAATCTTCTACTTCAGTGTGATTTTGTACATATCTCTCTCTATTAGATTTTGCATCAGTTGAGTGTTTTAATTTGGCTTTGATGATGATTAAAAATGTTGAAACCTGGCTGAACTCTGTTGCTTTGTTTACACCTGGGATTAACTTCTGTCTCAGGTGATCCGATCACAAGTTGTCATCTGACATATACACACACACGTTTACATTGGTATTAATATGTGTCTCAAATGTGTTTTCTGTGAACACTTGTGATTGGATTTCAAATTCCTCAGAGGCAGGATCTTAGATTTTTTTTGATGGCATACATTACTTACCAAATGTCACAAGTTTGTGTGCTATGAAAGAAGCTCATTCACAATGGCTTACGTGTCCATGTGCAAACTTTGGCACTAAATACAATGGAAATTCTCAATTGAGTATAGAATTTCAATGAAACATTTGTTGTTACTCTCCAAAACCTGCCTTATGTACTCTGAGGACTTGAAATATAACTCACAAGCCACATATACTGCTTTTACAATACTTTTGCCCTCTTTTTAAGCTTTAAAGTGAGGCACTATCCACTGCCAATTGATTGAATAGATGGACAGAGGTATTTATTAAAACATCTCCTTTTTAATTCTGAGTTAGAAAGAAATTCATATGGATTTGAATTGGATATGAGGTTATGTCATGTCGTAAATAATGACTGAATATTTACATTTTTGGTTGAAGGATTCCTTTAAAGGAATATTCCGGGTTCAATACAAGTTAAGCTTTCGACAGCATTTGTTGCATAATAATGATTACCACAAAAAAAGATAAATGGGGTCAATCTGTAAACGTATAAAATAATCACGGTTACAAAATTATAGCCACAAGACATAATCAATATGCATGCTAACATGATTTTAGTGTGATAAAATAGCTTTCTAAGATTCTCTGTGTAAAGTTATAGCCAATTTTACAACTTTGTTGACATTACATCCCTAAAATCACTGTAAAAATTAAGTTTAAACTACTTTACAGCTCAAATAAGCTTTTTACAGAAGAATAAATGTTAGTGCATTTATAAAATGATAAGCTTCACATTTCTGCCTTTAAACCCTCCAAAAATGGGCCCCATTTGTTTCCATTATAAATGACACTCTGTAACCATGATTTTTGATTTTTTTTTTTTTAAAGTGTAGAAATAATTTTTGAATGCTGTCGATTGAGCTTAACTTGCATTGAACCCGGAATATTCCGTTAATAGTTGGTTAAACAGGGTCTGTGTGTACTTGCTGAAGCTGGAGGTGACCCCCTGTCTCATTCTCTCTTTTTTGCGTTAGTTCTTTGAGTACTCCACACTCCAAGAGATCCGTTACAACACAAGGGATCCTGCAGGCTGTATTGTAGCTGATCCTGTCTCAACCTTCCTTACAATGCATCTCTGCAGTAAGTCCAGGGAAGCTGTGCCTGAAGACCAGAAGTTTGTCTTCAGAGAGGTGAGATCACATTTCAGTGCATACTGATTGCATACAGCAGGGGTCTTCAACCTATTTCAGGCCAAGGACCCCTTTGTAGATAGAGAGAGAATGAGCAGAGACCCCCTGTTACATATTTTATAAAATTTAGAGCCTGGCCTATAAACGTGTATAGTGGGCCCCTGTTAAGACATATTTTGACCCCCTGGTATACATATATTGAATGTAAACAAGAGCAAATGTAGTGATACTTGGGTTACATTCAACACATGGATTATTTGGCAATTAGGCAGGACACAATGTGTACACACTAACAAGCAAGCTTGGAGCACTTGTGTTCTTTGAAACAAACAAACCCCCACGAAGGGCCAAGAAAATGCCACGTTGAAGTGTTATTTGAGAAAGTCACGGGCAACAGGTTGAAAGGGTTTCGGTGTGGCTTGCAGTGAAATTTCAGAAGCAAACCTTAGTGTGAACTCTTTGCCAGTACAGTGAGCACCTGAAGAGCAATGTGATGAGAGACAATTAGGGAATCAGAACACAAAACAGGGAAGAGGTGCTATGAAATGCTGATGTTGGCTGAGCTTCCTGTTCTAATGGGCCAAAGTCCTTGAGAGAGAGAGAGAGAGAGAGAGAGAGAGAGAGAACACAAAAAGCAGTTTGAGAAGCCATCATCTCTGACTCATATGTATTAAAATCTCTCTGCTTTGAAATGATGTGTGTTGTGAAAAGCACTATACGAATAATAAAAAATATACACAAATTTTCATCACAAACACTTATATAAGATCTCCTTTTACATGGATGAATGTGCTGCTGTGCTGTCAGTTTATGATATGGGAACACACTTTGAGTTTTAAGTGAGAAAGGGCACTTCAAATATTAATAATCACTATGTGATATAATGGTAGAATAAAGTTTGTTTCACTTTAGTGGACAGTAATAGCTAAATTAATCAAGTATGTGTCCATCCATGTTTTTCTTCAGTAAAAAGCCTCCTTGTTTTCCTTCACACTATCAATAAAAAGTTTAAACACACCTGACTCACTTATCATGTCCATAAATACTTTTAGATATGTGGAATTCTAACCTAAGAAAATGTTCTAGTCCTTTTTTTCTTCAAAATCAAAAGAAACAAATAAGTAATAAAATATGCCATTTAGAAAATGAAGCTTACTATTGGGGCCATTACGATTTTTTACACTGTGACATTATTTTCATTACATTTATGCACATTTTACATCCCAATTCTCTCTTATTACAGCAACACAAAAAAGATGGTCATTATAATACTCTCATTATCACAGTGTAACAATAATTTTATAATATTAAAATTGTGATTTATGTATACATTATAGTAGTACTTCCTTTGTACTGCTTTTCATTTTCACTGATTTTAATGGGGAAAAATTCATTGCACATCTTTTTTACCATAATACGATAAAAAAAATACCGTGCAGTAATAATGAGAATCATCATTGAAAACAATGGGAATAGTAAAAGTAAAATGTCAGAATGCATTACTGTAATGAAAAGTACTGTCAATTTAAAGGGGTCATGACATACACTTTTTTTTTCTTCTTCACCAAAACAGTAATAATTTAGCAATATATAATCATATTTAACCCCATCTCTGGCCCTCTGTCTGAAACGCTTGGTTTTGACCTCAGTGTCCCCTTTAAACTTCAACATAAATTCCCACTATTTTGATTGGCTAACATCGTGCTGCCCCTCGAAACTCAATCGGAAGAGAATGAACAAGCTCCACAACATTATAAAACGTAATTTCAGGGTCTACACATAATGCACATCCAACGCATTGCATCAAAATATATTAATATGTTCACTCAAGTGCAGCTGTAACACTCAGCACAATAAATTATCAAACTGACATGACATGAAATATTCATGAATGAAACCAGTTACTTTTGCGATCAAGTCCAATATTGTTTTTAGCTGCCCCATCCTTCAATAACAGTTCCTATGCAAAGCTTGAATCATGTTATGACTGGTTTACAAGCAATCCACACTTATACAAACCTTAAAAACACACAAACATAGTCCAAAGCAGGGTGAAACAAGTACACACATTCAGTATCATCCTGTACTGAGGCGCACAACACCAGAAACGCATCAAAACGGTCAAAGATGTCCATCTAGTGCATATTAACATACACCAACAATTAAAAATAGAGCAGATTAGCGCAAGAATGCATCCAGGATGTGTTTGTGCTCAAAACAGCAAGAGTAGCTCAGCTGAATAAAACAAAATGGTGTTCCCTTTTCAGAATTGTAACTTGACAATGTGTCCTTTAAAAGCTGTAGGAGATACAGTACATGACATCAGCCAAATACGTCTGTCTAGTGCATGTTTATATACAAAAATATTTCAAAATAGTCTAGATGGGTCCACTTTGGTGTCCAGGAATAGTTAGTAGGCCACCCTAGGCCTGGTTGTCCGGTTGTCTCTCGGTTTAGAAACTGAAGCACCAGTGGGCGGGGCCAAGGGTCTGATGATGTAAAGTAGGCATTGATCAACAGAAATGAAAGGCAGCACCAAAGGTAATACTTTACAAAATGTAAACAATGTGTAATTTTTTTCAAATTGCGGTAAAGAGAATATCATTATCATCTTTTTTTTTTTGTAATTAGAATGTGGAAGGAGGGGGGGGGGTTAATATGTGCGTATCTGTTGCAAAATAATGTTAAAAAAAATCTTAATAGCCTCAAAAATAGGCTTAATTTTCTATATGTAAAATATATTTTATGTAACCTTTATAATACATAACCTTTCCTAACCTTTGCATTGTCAGGATGGCACTTTCTACCACATTCAGACTCAGCAGTGTGTTGAGGCAGTGGACCGGACTGACACCGACAGCCCTGGCCCCGCTCTCCGACCCTGCTCAGACTCTGCCTCCCAGAAGTGGATCTTTGAAGAGAGAACATAGCTGCACTTTTTTAAAGGGCATTTAATATGGGCAGTTCTGACTTCACACCAGTTTATTGACCATTCCACTGTCTTTCTTCTTAGATTTTATAGTGCCTTCCTGGTATATGACCACACAGGCTATATAGATGAGATATAACACGAACATAGAGTATATTGCAGTAAATTGAAAGAAGAGTTCTCTCAAAAATGAAAATTCTGTCAACATTTCGAGGATCAAAACCCATATTTTTACTGTCCAATTTCGTTGCATTGAAATTCCTCTCTCATTTTTTAATGTGTCAAGGTGGTTGTCATCTTTACATTTTAGGATCACTGTATCTTTACAGCTTATTGTAACTTCTAGGTCTTTCTCTATTCTGTCAGACAATCACTATCATTTCACAAGCTGGTACAGTAGTTTGACTTATTTTAATCACAGTTCTGCCAGCTCTATCTGCTGGTGTCTTGCTACTCCCTACTATTCCTGTAGCTTCTATTTATAATTTTTCACTTGACTATATCTATTTTTTCTTAAGTGACTAGTATATTTAAAGAACTCATCCTTTATGATCTTGTTTCTAATCCAAGTCTCAACACTTGAGCCTCTTGGCAGACTCTTGTATGCATTTTTGGCATTTTTGAGTCTTGAGGTTAGGCTCAGATAAACAGTGACGCTGCCACTGGCATTCTCTCTACGACCACTAGATGGTACCAAGTCCTCCGTTTTACTCGATATCCTAAGGTGTCCTCCATCATTTCATATTTACATGGCTGTAATTTCAGGAGCTCACTGTGCAGTGATTCAGATGCTAGTTTTAGGTTTTCACACCTAATTAGAGCTGAAAAATTTAACAGTGATTGTTCCTGATATATAAAAGTAGCCTACCTCTTGTAGTCATGGGATTCTCGAACATTGAGGGGAAAAAAGGAGAGAAGTTGAGTTCACAGCAAATACTAGATTTTGGTTGCCAAATTGCTGTAATTTCACTTTATATTCTCCTTTAATTACAGTCAAGCAATGCTGAATAGTCAGTTAGCAGTATGTGAATATAATCCTCTTTTGGACTAATGTCATTAATCATAAATTTGTTTGATTAACTTATCACTCCTATTTATTTATTACTGCAGTAATTGCTGGAGTCCTTATGCATTGAAGAACAGCGAGTAGATTTTAGTTTTTCATTTGTATTTACTACAATGTTTTAAGTGCCTTTTCGTGTGTCTCCTGAAGTATAAGAGGGCCGTTTACTTGTTGACCTTGTTTTGATGAGGTTTATGTATAGTTTGTTTGTCATAACTTATACATATTAACATTGACCCGTAAGTTGATGGAACACTGAATGTTGACTTTGGGCAAATTCGTGCACTACTTCCTTTTATCAACATGTGATTTCTATGAGACCTTGTGACATGGACTCAATACTGAACAGATATTTCCAGGGCCTCCACAGATTAGCAAATGATTCCTTGATTATCTTCAGATTTAAATGGGAACCTATTGTGTTTGCACTGGTTAGGCTTGTCCTAGTTATTCAAAGCCTAAAATTGATTGTCAGTTGATTGGCTTGAAAGGTCAAATCAAATGACAACAGCGATGATCTTCTATATAGATGGCCAAGAGTCCCATTGAGACCATTGTGTTGCACTTAACATTATGATCAATAATATGGTAATTTCATGGTGCCCTGCTTGAAACGGAAGTATAAAACAAAAACTTTATAATTTTTTAATGCTTTTTGATCTTTAAAATCACCTAGTGTTCACTCATAGTAGTCACAATGCCCAAAGGAAATAAATGGCCAAAAGCATTGTGTGATTTTGCACTTTTCTGAGAAACATAAATGGTTTAATGGTGTTTTTTTGTTTATTTGTTCTTCTTAAATCCATATCTGTGCTGGAAGGAAATTCAGGTAACTTCATGCTGTTATACAAGTGGCCTTAGCATATCAGTAATGAAGAAAATTATATTTTTTTTTTCTGTAAATGCATTAATTATGTATGTTTAATAAAATATGTTTTATAACTAACTTATGTACTATTGAAACTAAAATTGATCAGGCTAAAATTGCATTCGTGGTCACTTTAAAATAAAGCCAGATATTGAATAACATCTCAATTGCGTATATTGGGCTATAAATATTTGAAATATATAAATCTATTTCATTTTGAATACTGTGTACAGCATATGTTGGATGATGTCAGGTCAAATGAGCCACTTTTTGGTTAAAATGGGCCAGTGAATCTGTACTGCAAAACCATCATTGTGAACAAAGAAATATGCTCTTAACGTAATTACAATTATTTCTAATTTAATCAATAACATTACAAGAAATTAATTTTGGCATTGCAAATACAATATAATCACTGAGCATTCATGCAATTATCTACTCAGCCAAACGGGTGACAGCAATGCATAAAATCATGCAGATATGGGTCAGGAGCTTTAGTTAACGTTCACATCAACCATCAGAATGGGGAAAAAATGTGATCTCAGTGATTTGGACCATGGCATGATTGTTGGTGCCAGACGGGCTGGTTTGAGTATTTCTGTAACTGCTGATCTCCTGGGATTTTCTCACACAACAGACTCAGATAACTCATAATGGTGCCAAAAAAAACAAGCAAAAAACATCCAGTGAGCGGTAGTTCTGCTGATGGAAACACCTTGTTGATAAGAGAGATCAATGGAAAATAGCCAGACTGGTTCGAGTTGACAGAAAGGCTACGGTAACTCAGATAATCACTCTGTACAACTATAGTGAGCATAATATCATCTCAGAATGCACAACATGTCAAACCTTGAAGCGGATGGGCTACATCAGCAGAAGACCATGTTGGGTTTCACTCCTGTCAGCCAAGAACAGAAAGCTGAGTCTGCAGTGGGCCCAAGCTCACCAAAACTGGACAGTTAAAGACTGGAAAAACGTAGCCTGGTCATATGAATCTCAATTTTTGCTGAGGCACACAAAAGATAGGGTTAGAATTTGGCGGCATAAGCATGAATCCATGGACCCAACCTGTCTTGCGTCAACAGTCTAGGCTGGTGGCTGTGGTGTAATGGTGTGGGGAATATTTTCTTGGCACACCGTTAATACCAATCAGTCACTGCTTAAATGCCACAGCCTATTTGAGTAGTGTTGCTGGCCATGTGCATTCCTTCATGGCTACAACTGACCCATTTCCTTATGGATACTTCCAGCATGATAATGCACCAGCAAAATTCTTCTTAAAATGAACATGACAATGACTTCACTGTTGTTCGTGGCCTTCCCAGTCACTTTGTGATTGTGTGATGTAATCATGTCAACATTGACCAGAATCTCAAAGGAATGTTTCCAACATTTTGTGGAATCCATGCCATGAAGAATTGAGGCTGTTTTGAGAGCAAAGGTAGGCCCTACCCAGTGTTAGTTTAGTGGTCCTAAAGTTCTCAGTGAGTGTATATACAACATTAACAAGGATAGAACATTAAAAGGCTAACGCTAACATGATTTATTAGATTTATTGGTGTGGGTGTATTTGTGTGTGTGGATTTCTGAGATAGAACACTCAGGGGTCTGCAACCTTTTGACATGAAGAGCAAATAAAAATTTTCCTTGTTAAAAGGAAAAAGTCCACTTGTGAAAATGCTTCTGTGGCAGCGGGGGCGTGGTCAAGCGTCTGTCCGGGGGAGAAAGCGGTAAGGGCGCTTGCACCTGAGCCAAATTATGTCTAACACCTGTCTCTGATTTCAGTGAACATGGGGAGAGCGGCATAAAAGCGGCCACAGAACCTCCAGTTGGGAGAGAGAGAGACTGACACATGCCAATCTAGCGTTGCCTGATATAAAGATACAAAAAGCCTGTTGTTATTTGAGAAGTTTTTTGTTCTGTTCATGTTATCACTTTTCGTTGTAAACATTGCTGTGGCCATTAAAAAAACCTTACCTGTGAAGTGCTCAGCTTCTCCGTTCCCTCCTTGGTGACAGACTTTGTTACACTGGTGCAGAAAACCCGGCTTGAACCAGCTGAAGTACGCCCCATGGAACCCTCCCAGTTGGCCGAGATCCTCTAGTCCCTTGCCAGCTTGCATCAAACCCACCAGCTATCCCTGGTTGAGCTTCGCCAAGACCAGGACCGGCGTTTTTTTGAAAATCCTGCGGGCTCAATCAGAGGACCGGCACGCGATCCGGAGCCTCCTTGCCCAGGAAAGAGCCCCGGCTGCGACCTCCGTCACCGGCTCCCAGCTAAAAGAGCCGGTGACGGACTTGTGGCTCAACAGTTGCCGGCGGCTACGCTGCTGTCTTTTGCGGACATAAAGAGGGCGATCATACAGCGGGTGGGTCGCAGTCCGGAGCAACATCACCAGCTGTTCCGCTCCTTGAGACTGGGGAAAGACGATCGCCTGTTCGCTTTCTCTCAGCGGCTCCGAGACGCGTGCCGGAAATGGCTGCTGGCAGGGAATCCCGACGTCGAAGGAGTGATCGATCAGGTGGTACTGGAGCAGCTAATCCGTACACTGCCGAAGGGGACAGCGGAATGGGTCCAGTGCCACTGCCTGTTGTCGCTGGAGGAAGCTGTCCAGCTTGCGGAGGACCACTTGTCAGCGTACCCGAGGGCGGAAAAGCCCTGCTCTCTCTCTCTCTCTCTTCCCCCTCCCCCTGTGTGTTCCCCCTCTCCCCCTCACTCTGCTCTCTCCCCAGAGCCCATTCCTACCCCGTGGAAGTGAGGAGCTCCGCCAACGCGACCAGTTCCCCGTGCAAGGCAGTGGAAGACCCCCGCCTCTACAGCATCTCGCCGCCCTCCCCCTCAGGTGGAAGTACCCGCCGAAACAGGTGCGGGCGTGGCATCTGGGCCGGCCTGCTGGCATCCCCGAGGCACTATCCACCAATGCTTGGTTCAACCTGGGGCATCGGGTACACATAAAACGGTGAGGGTGAAATGTGTGCATGGGGATATTCACAAATACCCTGTGGTGACTCTGATAATTAAATTTCACGGTACAAAGCATAGATTGGAGGACGCGGTTAGTTCCCGTCTAACCCATCCGCTGATTTTGGGAACTAATTGGCCTGGGTTCAAAAAAATATTAAGGGGAATATGCACGGATGGGTCCTGCATGAAAGCAGGGAGACGTGTTATGTGCGATTCTCTCGCGGAGGAGGTGGAGCCAGGGCCGTCTTCGGCAGCTCCATCTCGGGATGACGTGAGGGAGAGTGAGGCTGCAGCCCCTCCCATCCTCAGGGGATTCCCCGAAGGGGATTTCCCTCTGGAGCAGTCACGAGACGAAACCCTCAAGCATGCCTTTGACCAAGTGAGAGTGATTGATGGTCAACATCTCCGCCTGGGTGTCGCACTTTCATATCCCTACTTTGCGATTATAAATGAGCGGTTGTATAGAATGATACTCATACAAAAGAGGCAGCAACCCAGCTTTTGATTCCACGGAGCCGCCGGGAAATGCTATTCTAGGCGGCTCATTATAATCCCATGGCAGGTCACCTAGGGGAAAGGAAGACACTACTCCGTTTGATAGCCCGTTTTTAATGGCCGGGCATTGGTGGCGATGTCCGCAGATGGTGTGCGGCGTGCCGCGAATGTCAGCTGGTAAACCCACCGGCCACCCCAAAAGCGCCATTGCACCCCTTCCATTGATCGAGGTCCCCTTTGAGAGGATTGGAATGGACCTCGTCGGGCCATTAGAACGGACAGCACGCGAACATCACTTTGTATTAGTCCTGGTGGATTATGCAACACGATATCCGGAAGCAGTGCCTCTGAGCAACATCTCAGCACGTAGTGTTGCGGGAGCACTCTTCAAAGTAATCTCCCGGTTGGGGATTCCGAAAGAAATCCTCACCGATCAGGGCACAACGTTTATGTCACGAACACTTCGCAAACTTTATGAATTGCTGGGCATTAAATCGATTCGCACTAGCGTGTACCATCCACAGACAGATGGCCTAGTGGAACAATTTAATAAAACCCTTGATTGCGACCTGCCCAAGACCCAAGACCAAAAAGGGGGTGAGGCAGTTCCTGGGGCTGGCTGACTAACCTCACTAAAAAGGGGGCTCCAGACCCGGTTCAATGGTCAGAGCAGTGCCAACAGGCGTTCATGCAGGTTAAAGCCGCACTTTGTGGGGGGCCGCTTTTACATGCACCTAACTTCTCTCTCCCTTTTCTATTGCAGACGTACGCTTCAGACAGAGGGCTGGGGGCCGTACTCTCAAAGGTGGTGGAGTGAGAGGAGTGCCCGATGCTGTACATCAGCAGGAAGCTCACCTTAAGTGAGACCAAATACAGCATGGTAGAGAAGGAGTGCCTGGTCATCAAGTGGGCGGTCCTCACCCTCCGATACTACCTGCTGGGGCGGGCCTTCACTCTCACTTCGGATCATGCCCCACTCCAATGGCTCCACCCCATGAAAGATACTAACGCCTGGATCACCCGTTGGTGTTCGAGGTGGTCCACAGACCGGGGGTGCAGATGGCTGTCGCTGACTTCCTTTCCAGAAATGGGGGGGGAGTGGTAGGCAGGCCGGATGACGCCCCGGCCTGAGTTGGGTGGTGGGGGTATGTGGCAGCAGGGGCGTGGTCAAGCATCCGTCCAGGGGAGAAAGCGGTAAGGGCGCTTGCACCTGAGCCAAATTATGTCTAACACCTGTCTCTGATTTCAGTGAGCATGGAGAGAGCGGCATAAAAGCGGCCACAGAACCTCCAGCTGGGAGAGAGAGAGACTGACACATGCCAATCTAGCGTTGGCTAATATAAAGATACAAATAGCCTGTTGTTATTTGAGAAGTTTTTGTTCTGTTCATGTTATCACTTTTTGTTGTAAACATTGCTGTGGCCATTAAAAAAACCTTACCTGTGAAGAGCTCAGCGTCTGTTCCCTCTTGTATGCTTCTATGGAGGGAAGAAAATCTTTTCTCCCCAATTTGAAATGCCCATCTGAGACCATCAATCCGCGCATCTTATCACGTGGCTTGTTGAGCGCATTACAGTGTAGCCATAGCACACGTGGGGGCTTCATGCTATTCTCTGCGTCATCCACTTACAACTCGCCACGCGCCTCACTGACAGGCCCGCATTAACCTGCCGTCAGGCCCTGGGGCTGAGAGATTTAGTTCTTTTGAACTTTCCATTCATCAGAGTCAAAAAAAAAATGTACACAACTGTTTTCAACATTGATAATAATCATAAATGTTTGTTGAGCATCAAATCATATGAGAATGATTTCTGAAGGATCATGTGATGAAGACTGAAGTAATGATGGTGAAAATTCAGCTTTAATCGCAGAAATAAATTATATTTTATTGTATTATTACTTTAAATTGTAATAATATTTCATAGTATTACTGATTTTAGTATATTTTTGATCAAATCAATGCAGGCTTGGTGAACAGAAGATACTTATGAACTTTTGAACATCCAACAGAATGATTCTAGCTTTATTTACCGATGTAGAATTTACCCTAAAAACAACTGGATGATCAATGTGACACTGTGATAATAATGTTTGTTCCAAAAGACTTAATTAAATGCATGAAAATAGTTTATTAGATATTAAACATATAAATTGTGACAAAACAGTCTGTGTGTTGGTGGGGATTTTTCAACGATTTTAGTGCATACGATTTGTACATAACGTTAGTTACGTCCAGTAGGAGGCGGGAAAGGACTGTTATGAGTAAGTCAGTCAGCAGACTATTCAACCATTTCAGTGAAAAAGGCTGCTTTATTCAGGAACAAACAATGCTATGGCTATCAATGTCAATCATTGCTATTTCAAGAGTGAATCCCACATAAATACAGCGCTCTTTAGATGTGGGGCGGGGCATTTACATTTTGAAGAGACATGGCAACTAGCATATAAACAAACTTAATATAAATTATTGTAAATAATTAATTCACGAAATTTACCGTATCCATTTCATGCATTTAATTAGCTAAAATATTTGAGGGACCCCCATAAGTCTATTTTTTACTTCTTAAGAGCACTGCTCTTCCCGCACCTGGTCCTCCTCTTTTCCAGGTAAGCGAGGTAAAGGTCCTCTGGGCTGTCCGTCCCCGGTTGGCTCTGCTCCATGCAGCCAGTCCTCGTCCTCTGCAGTGCAAGTTAACGGTCTCCCGCCTGTTTGCTTGTCCTCTGCACTGTTCATCGGTGCTCCGCTTAATGAGCTCGACTCACCTTCATTTGCAGGTTTAAAAAATCCTGTCAGCTTTGGAAACTTTTTTAACAATTCCTTCTCACTGTTTTCTTTCTGTCGCGATATTTTTCGCTTATGAGCACCACTCTCAAACTTTTTCTTTCCCGACATTTTGATTTAGCTATCCGCTATCTTCTGTGAGTGACTATAAGCATAAATTTGAATAGACTACTAGAGTAAACGACAACGCATGCTACAACTGTTTCTCTACATTCTGATAGGCTGTCATATCATGCTTCCCAAGTGGGTCACTTGTAAATTGGATCAATCAGCAGCTAAAAACATGAATATCAAGTGATTGACAGAAAATTCGACAAACTACAAAACAATGTGATTTTTTTTATTGGCTTATGATAGGCCCCTTGTCTTCATAGGCCCTGGGGCTTCAGCCCCAGTAAGCCCGTGCATTAATGCGGGCCTGCTCACTGAGAGCGAACCACATTATAGCGACCACGAGGAGGTTACCCCATGTAACTCTACCCTCCCTAGCAACCGGGCTAATTTGGTTGCTTAGGAGACCTGTCTGGAGTCATCAACACACCCTGGATTCAAACTCACGACTCCAGAGGTGGTAGTCAGCGTCTTTACTCGCTGAGCTACCCAGGTCCCCGGATGCAAGAAAATCTGACATTTTGTATAAAAGTTACATTTCCAGTTATTTTCCTGTTTAATTGAGATTTTGAATCAGGCTCAGAATTTTGAACTTATGTGTGTTTTTGTGTGTTTGCCTTTTTCCCATAATTATGTCATTTGAAAGTCACCATCATTGCAGTGGCATTCCCAGACCAAGGCAGTGGCGGAAGGATGAAAAAAGGGCACTGATATTTTTTGAATGAGTAGAACTTCTATACACTTTACCAATTTCTTTGCTTTTGCTGTATTTTTTCCTCTTCGTTATATAGTTCATAGGCCTTTTTGTTCTCATACAATTCTGTTTAATTGTATTTTTGTTACTCATATCAGTTGTAATAAAATAGGCATGACATGTTTGTGAGTGTGAGGTGGCTGTGTGTATTTGATCACATTTATAGGGAGCATGCATTCATACAATACAATTATAACACATCCAAACGTGAATTTAGATTCCTTCCACATAATCTTAACAGTTTATTGAAAGGAACCATCAAAATATCTCTTAAATGTCAATTTATAAAGTGGCCCAATTTACCTGATGGCCCTACGTAATACTAAAAAACAAAAAAACAAACACTAATCTTTCCCTCTGCAATCTTTTTTCTGCATTATTGCACACCCACTCTCCTGCAAGCTAATGATTTGTAGAACAATTCATGCACACTGAGGAGAATGGGGAAAATAATACATCTAAAACCTTTTCCTTTATAAAGCACTACTCTAGTTCACCCTCTGAATGTGTGCATGTTCTTTCTATTCATGTTGGAGTAGCAATTGCAGAGAAAGAGGAGAATCGGGGTCACATTGGCACCCTATCTGATTGGCTTGAAGATGCGCATCACAGTCTGAGGAAGCGCTCATGCCAAGTGCTCCGCGCTATGCGCTCTGCCCCGCAGTCATTCTCAATTACTCATTTATGATGCGCGTCTGCTTGGTATTTCATACTGTTCGTGGGCCTCTTTTGTATAGTGTCATCTGCCGTGCTCTACGGTTGCAAAATGAGATTAGCACACAACACTCCGGCAGGCTTTCCGGAAACAGTTTCATGCCGTCAGTGCTGACACTGCTGCCAGAGAAGCATTAGATGTGCCGTCTGTGTGAATCACTGCACCTTGTTTGCGTCTTTTTGCATCCGCACAACTATTTTTCATCAACAGCGCACTGTAGTTGCCTCCAAATGGGATTATAACCATGTCACTTTTTAGCTTTAGAAAGGGACATTAAATATTGAAATGATCTCTTATGTAGAAAACAGCTCGTTCCTCCTTGTGAAGCATTTGGAGATCTGAGATACGAGGGCAGCTTGCTCGCCTACGTCCCATGTGTTGCTTAACAAGGTCTCTGTGTATACCCGAGCCTCTTTTCAAAGATGGAAATAAGCTTGAGTTGGCAAAGATAAAATAGAAAGACACTCACAGACCTACACTATCAATGTCTACATTTTCTATTGAGCTGCCTCATGTTGTTAAACCATTGACTGGGCAGCCTTCACTGCTGAAGTCTCATTTCACCTGGTCCTCCAGGTTTTCATATCAGGTTGAGCAAGCTACGTTGTCCAAAAATGTTGATCGATTCAAATGTTACATGCGTATATATTATGCATGAATCAATTCTCACTGTCTCTACATCATATATAGGATAACTTCTCAATCTTGAAATTGTTATCCCAGGGTCATTTGGACCTTATTCACAGTAGGGGCATCGTGAATTTTTGATGGGAGTGACAACGAGGCTGTGAGGGTTAGACTTAAAGCTCAAAGTATCCTTCATTTGATTGTGCTTGCATACACAGACGGTTGCCGCATGAACGCTAGGACTGCTGTGAGATACTGGACTATTATTCTTGAGGAGTTTATACCCATAAAGATGTCTAGCTTTTGAGGCTCACTTAAATAATAAATAAATATTCTTGCATGCTTTGATGCTCCATGCTGGAAACAAAAACCAAAATAATGAATAACTACCAAAACAAAATGGGTGTCGTTTTAAAGCACAGAAGCTTGACTTTACTATGCATATACAATATAACTAACTCTTAAATGGATAGTTCACCAAAAAAGGAAAATCTGTCATCATTTACTCATGCCATCCCAGATTTATATGACTTTATTTCTTCTGCTGAACACAAACAAAATTTTTTAGAAGAATATCTCAGCTCTGTTGGTCCATAAAATGCAAGCGAATGGTGACCAGGTCATTGAAGCGCCAAAAAGGAGATTAGCATAAAAGTAATTTATAAGACTCTTCTGAAGTGAAAATATAACTCCGTTTTCACTGTACATCTTGCCATGGCAGTCTGTTAGCACAATCGTGATTTCAGGCTCAATTACACTTTCTAGTGCTTGACGCATTCACAGAGCGCTAGACGCCGCTATAGGAAGTACAATCGTGAAATCATAATTGCCAAGGAGAATGCGGTCAAGATGTACAGTGAAAAAGGAGTTACATTTTATGTTCTCACCCAAAACCAACTGGATTGCTTCAGAAGACATTGAATAAACCACTGGAGTCGTATGGATTACTGTTGTGCTGACTTTTTCAACTTTTCGGAGCTTCAAAGGCCTGATCACCATTCACTTGCATTGTATGGACCTACAGAGCTGAAATATTCTTCTTATAATCTTTGTTTGTGTTCAGCAGAAGAAGGAATGTCATACGAGTTTGAAACGGCATAATGATGAGAGAATTATCATTTTTGGGTGAACTATCCCTTTAAGCTTTAAAGTGAGTCACTATCCACTGCTATTCTATTCAAATCTAAAATATCTCATATTGTGTTCAGCAGAAAAAAGATGTGTTTGGAACTACGTGCAGGTGAGAAAATAATTCCATCATTTTCATTTTTGTGTGAACTATACCTTTAGCCTTTCATTTTCCCTTGACCTAATGAACCCCCATTTGACATATATTATTGAAGATTTTCATTAAACCTTTTATTTAAAACTTCACATTGTTTCACAACCCGGGGTTAAACTTAGTAGTATTCTGGTTCCTCAGGCAACAGTAAACAAATTTAAAAAGCAACAGAAACGAGGAATGTTGTTACTTTTCTATATTGTAAAAGCTACAACAGACAAGAGTATTTGAACGGTGAACTTTGAAATATATGATGTACTCTATCGTGAAGGGCATCAAGGTAAGAGTGTTGTTCTTTAATGAAAATGTTTTTTCCTAAGTTCCATATTTGTTTTGTTGTGGCCTGCAGTGAGAAGTTATGCCTCCTGGCTGAGCTCTTTGTAAACTACCATCGGGGCTATTATATATAATTTAACTCCCTATGGAGTTGCATTCTGTACATTTCATGCCCCATTTTTCTCTCTGCCTCTCTCTCTCTCTCACCACTTTATTAAATGGATGCCTTATTGTTTTCATTTGTTATGCACTTTATTCATTTTAAATCAGTTTATTGTTTTTTGTTTGTTTGTTTTTTTTAACCAAAGATTGCAGGAATTTACACCATTTGTTTCTAATTCGACATTTTCAAATGCTCCATTTCCACTTCCATTTGTCTTCTAAACACTTGGGCACAGTCTTGCACAACCAATTTCCTCTACGGCAACAACATAATTTAATTTCATGTGATTTATTTATGGACAATTGCTTTTACTTGTCTCAGATATTTGTCTCTCCACTTAAACTAGAGCTTGATGTGTACAGTCACCTTTCAAAGGGGCAATGTAACATGATCAGCCACAGAAATACTGCTATTATGGACACTGATGGCAGACAACCTACAGGGGAAGGTAATAGCAGGACTCTGTCAGCCTCATCTGCTCCTCTATGATTTCAGGTGACAAGAAATGTTGCCCATACAAGAAATACAGGCAGCTAACAGTGAAATAATGACAAATCCAACAGTGAAATGAATGCATTACTGTTATTGCACTGTAAACCAAGGCCTTGGTACATCTTGGGTACATTGCCTACCGGTTTTAAATTTACAGATCCATGGTTGAGAATTGAGGAGGTAAGAATAGTACATATAGTGAGCGCGGAGATTTAAGCGGATGTGTCTTTACTACAACACAACCCCCCCACCCCATCCTGGTTCCTCTTCACACACTGTCCATGACCTTTTGCCCCTGCTAAGGTCTGTGCACATTACTGTATCTCTCTCTCTATCTCTGACTATAAGACTCTTTTATGTAAATGCTCTCTTCTCATGTGAAGGGAGTTACAACACTTTGTTGCACTCACACATAGGCTGTGGGTTTGCTGTTGAGTCTGGATAGTTTTTAATTGCCTCATTTTTCAGTAACAGTCTCTTGGCAAAGCCTGCATTATATTTACAAAGATTTTTGTGGCCCTCAAAACTTTTAAAGGAATTGTTCCCCCAAAAATGAAAATACTCTCATCATTTACTCACCCTCATGCCATCCCAGAAGTATATAACATTATTTCTTCTGCAGAACACAGACAAAGACTTTTAGAAGAATATCTAGTCTCTGTACAGTAGTTCCTTTCAATGCAAGTGAATGGTGACTAGAACTTTCTAGAAAATCATTAGAAAATCCAAATGACTCCAGTGGTTCAAACCATATCATCAGAAGTGATACTGTAGGATAGGTGTGGGTGAGAAACAGATTCATATTTAAGTCCTTTTTTATTATAAATCTCCACTTTCGCTTTCACATTCTGAAAGTAAAAGTGGAGATTTATAGTAAAAAAAGGATTTAAAAATGTATCTGTTTCTCAACCAAACCAATTGCATTGTTTCAGCGGACATATGTTAAACCACTGAATTTTATGGATTATGTTTATGGACCTTCAAATGTCTGGTCACCATTCACTTACATTGAAACAACCTACAGAGTTAAAACATTATTCTAAAAATCTTTGTTTGTGTTCAGCAGAAGAAAGAAAGTCATACACATCTGGGATGGCATGAGGGTGAGTAAATGATGAGAGAATTTTCATTTTTGGGTGAACTGTCCCTAAAACTGCACAATATTTGTGAACTTTATCACATTTTACTGTTATTATTATTTGTTGGTACTTTTGTTCTTTATCTATTCAGACTTCTCCTTATTACCTCACCACGACAGGGCAGGCTAAGTTGCATAACACTGAATCAGTGTCATTGACATGAAAGATGAATAGTCATGTACAGCAATTTTAGAATGAGCTTCTTTTGCAGTTTTAATAATTGTCTTTTTGGACTTTTCAGTTCAGTTTTATTGTAAATTATTTTTTTTGTCTTTTGACAAATATTGTAAAAAACAAAACATTTTTATTTCAAAAGTTGAATGAAAATTCAAGTTCTCATGATCTATATCTATATATCTATATTTACATATAAAATGCACATCTTTAACAAGAAAAGCTTGACCGTGATCACGGTACAAGCTTAATGTGATTTTTCAAGCTGATATTTACTGTATGTTGTTCTAAAGTCTTTCTGTGTATTTTGTCAGATTTATTGATTTACAGTACAACTCATATCCTCTCATATCATAACACATAGAAAGGAAATTATCTATGACATGTAATCACAGCGACTTTCTCTTGTGAAAAGCATATATCTTAGATGTATTTACAAGCGACTCACACACTTATTAAAGGTCAAAGCAAATGAAACTCATTTTTCATTATTTTTGTGTACTTTCAAATATATTTGACCTTTAAATTTAAATGTAATTTTTTTCCTATATCCATGATAATGTAAAAAAGCCAATTACTGTGCAAGGGAAAGAATAAAACAGGTTTTTGTGCAGGTTGTGAAAGCCGAACAAACTGTCTGATGGTCCAATCCAAAACCATGGAGAACTCTTCATCCAGACCCAACCCCAGCCACTCTGAGCTCCTCACAAGGCTATGTACCTGTCCAACAGACATACCGGTCACCATCAGAGCATCATCAGAAAGGTAGACCTCAGGTCCGCCACTGGAATGGACAGCAAGTCACCTGCACAGCCCTACTCCAAATACCATCAAAACTCAGGAATAGACTCTTGTTTTATCCGAACCGTATCAGTGACAGAAGTGCTTTGTGGGAAGAAGAGATAGAAGTGCTTAGGGTGTCTGTGCTACTACACTGACCTGGGGAGGTTGATGCCACACATTGTGCAGGGCTGGAGAGAAGGCTACAGCTGTAGAGTGTTCTACCGCAGGCTGAAGTGTATGCAGGACTGCAGGGAGCTACAGAATGTATATAAAAAAGAATCAGCTTCTAAGAGAGACCCTTGGCTCAGTGCCTCCTCTCATGTTGTCTCGGCTTTGAAGCAAAGCACCAGAGATGGGAAGTAGCGCATGGTCCTCAGGTGGCTGCAGGAGTCAGAAAGAACAACAGAACTCCAGTGAACTTCTTATTGTAAATTACTGCAGTTACAAAATTGTATACTTGATTGATAGTCTGATGTTGGCATATTATTTCATAAAAAATATTGTTAGCTGCATTTATTGCAAGGTTGAATTTTGACACAATAAACTGTCAGATATAAAAGTAGTCCATTCATCTTGTGTACTGTAATACATGTCTTCTGAAATTATACAAATGTTTAGTTGAAAATGTCACCCTGGTCTCATGAAAATTACAAGACTGTGGCAACATTTACATATTAGATGGATCATTTCAAGTATCACTGCAGTTTCGAGGTGATATGTCCTCTAAGGGGCACTACAAGTGAATTTAATGTTCTCCCAAAAGACAATGTTTTAAAGGTTAATGCTCTATGGGGTTTAAAATGAAGAAAACCTAGCCTAAACTTTTAACCGAAACCTAACCATTGGTTTCATAAAAAGAAAATGTGAGATGATAGACCATTTACCTTACAACCCTCATCTGCGTTTGTAGTTTTAAATAAACAAAGCCAGCATTCTTACCCGAAATCCTAAATCTAATCATAACCAAAAGTGTCATAAAGCAAATGTAAGGGTGACAACACTTAAACCCAACCAATAGTGTCATAAAAGCAAAAGTTAGATGAAAAACACAATAGCTGAATCAACCTTATTTCAAGGCACTTTAATGGCACTTTCGGCTCATGTGCTTTGCTGGACTCAAACTCCAGTCTCATGCATTTAAAGTTCAACACACTATCAGCTGCACCACAGTACAACTTCATCACAACTGAAGAAGCTTGTAAATGTAGTTGGTTATGTAATGCAAGTGTTAAAATGTAAATGTTTTTAAATAATGCATTATAGTAAAAGTGTTTTGATGTCGTGAGGTAGCATTGTGTGGGGAACAGAGCACATAAAAGTGTTTAAGAAGTGTTAATCTGACGTTTTACTCGTGATTTACTCGAATGAATAAAACGTGTTGTTATTGCAACTTTAGTGTTTATTTACCAGAACACTGCAGCGATATGTAGAACGAAGCACGCACAACTCATTTTGCAAAGATGTAGTTATAGCAACGTGGATCTATGAGATGAAATTTTTTATCTCAAGTCACGAAAGAACCAATGATGTTTGACTTTGTGACCTCAAAACTGGTACGTTTATGGTGCCCTTTTGGAGCCCCAGTCCTGATTCACTTTCATTTTATGGAAAAGAACTGCCAGGAAATTATCTTCTTTTGTCTTCCACAGATGTTTTTTAGCCGTCTGAGTTCAATACTTAATCACATAATAAGCCCATCGTAATTTATTTCTCTGTTTGGTTGAGAATTATCATTCTAAGGTTTCAGCAAAATAAAAAAATATCCATCACAACTACAATGATTGTGAGGCTGCATCAAAGTCTAAAATTATTCAGAAATAATCACTCACAATGTAAACAATATCAAATATTTCCTATTTGAGATCCATCTGAGAAGTGGAATAATTCTTTCCATGATGACAGGATGATGAGCGCAGTCAAAACACATATCACACTTGCACTGCAAAGTATGGAATCTGCTCATCTTTTCATCCCAAAACAAATGTTCATGGCATTTCCTGTCAAAACAAGCATGTTTTATTCTGGGAAGGGAAAAATCCAGTTGACACTTCTGAAACAGCTGAAATGTCTGCTTATTTCACCTCCAGCCTGAGGAAAATGCCTTTGAGCTATTTTTTGCATTGTGTAGATTTTTGCAGTTATTGTTACTGTTAGTCTCTGTTTTAGCCTTCACTTTTGTTGATAATCTTATTCAACACACCTATGCAAGTAGTGGTGATAGGTCCTGTTTTTCATGTTAGAATGTTGGCTCTCTCTACATTATTAGGAGAATTTTTAAGCTTCTCTAAAAGCAATGCTGAAACCTGAAATGTTTGAACCTCCATGTCATATCTGAAAGATCTGATTGATAGCCAAGGAAACAAATGAGTGGAGTTGTGCCATAAGCCTGACCAGCTGAGCCTTTTTTTCTTGTGTTTCATATTTGTCATGGGATATGTAATTGGCTTGTGGATGTACGAATGTGTAAAGTGTCAGGGTCACTTCTCCAATGAAACAACCCAGCAAAATATCTCTCCATTGATAAGTTTAAGGGCTTCAGCTACAGACTTTCACAAAAAGCTTTTTTGACATTTGTCCATCCATCCATCCGTCCATCCATCCATCCATCCATTCATCCATTCATCAATTCATCCATCCATCCATCCACCCACTTCTTTCACATAATTCAAAATACATGGTTAATTGAGCTCAATAGACATACTTTGTCTGTTAGATGGGTTTTGTAAGAGAGGCAGTTTGCAGCAAGTGAGATAAAAGATATTTTTGATCTGTCAAGCAAAAAAAAGAGGAGTGTCCTCAGTTTTTATTTTCAGGCGGGAGAGTGAGGCGCAAGTGCTTTGAAAGCTGTTTTACAAAGAATCCATGTGTCAATCACAGCTAGCACATGACAGCCACCTAAAAGATTTGAAGAGATCCACTGCTGACAGGCATGGTGGCATCACTGTAAAGCCTTCATCAATTTTTCTGTCAGGAGTACAAACGCTTTGTTGTCGGATACCACAGATACTTATTCTCTCTTATGAGAATTTCAAGGATTCCTCAAATTCCAGGGGAGATACAGTTAAGACATTTGCATGTGCACAAAATCCAATGTTTAGGTAGTGCCGCTACAGGGTGTCCTGTTTTTCTGTGACAGGACAGTCAGTGTTCCCTGCTACAATTTATCGGTCCGCTCTCTCAGTGGTGGGTGAGTGGGCTGTGAAGAGATTGTGTGCAGGGGGTGCCGGTGTCTTGCCAAGATACCGACCTTTTCAAAAAGGCAATCGATGAGGCCCAGCACTGGGGCTCCGGAACATTCACGCCTGTCAGGTGGGCGAGAGGAAGTTCATACAGACAGCAGTGGCGTGCTAATTGCTCAGGGTTGCTGGTGCCCCCACTGTTTTGTTGCAGGTGGTGAGTGTCTGTGTCCCTGTGGTGCCCGCTGCGTGTCCACACCAGCCTTGGGGGGGCTACTATTTCATACTCAAGTCTTGCCAAAGCAGTCTGCAGTCCATATGCTACCACACCTCCAACGGTAACAAGTGAAAAAGTATTACCAATGTATATAGAGTTAGTGGTAGCACATGATCAGACATTTAAATTGCAGATTAAAGATTGGTATATTTCCTAAAGGAAATATGAGTGGTGTTTGCCCAGGCAAAAACTTGCTGACATGATGCTATTGTGTTGTGGGTGGTTGTAGGGGAGTTGCTATGATGTTGATAATTTGTTGTGAATGGTTTTTAGCATGTTGGTTAGGGTATTCTGGGTGTATGTTAGCTTTAGGTGGTTGCTTACTAGCCCAAGTGAAAAGAGCCCACCCCCGAGTCTCTATTGATTTATGATATTCTGGTCCTTAGATATGGCTTGAGTTCCTACTTCAATGTAAGTCTATGAGATTTTTTTTCACCTGTTTTATTGACAGCCAGGTGAAATTTTTACATTTAATCACTTAGAGTACTCTCCTTAATGAGCCACACAATTTGAAGTATCATTGATGTTCATAGCACAAATGATTCAGGGCAAGTTATGTGCTTATTTAAAGGAATATTCAGAGTTCAGTACAAGTTGAGCTCAATCGACAGCATATGTGGAATTATGTTAATTACTACAAAAAATTTAAAAAAAAGCAAAAATATGAGGTTACAGTGAGGCACTTACAATGGAAGTGAACGGGGCCAATTTTTTAAGGTGTATTTAAGGCAGAAATGTGAAGCTTTTATTTGATAAAAGGGCAATTCCAGCATTATGGATGACTGTAAGGGGGAAAATGGAAAGGAGGTGGCGAGAACTGGACAAGCATCAAAGTAATATTTAATTAAACAAAAACACACAAACATAAACACATACAGGGTGGCTGCCTGTAGCTCTCTCTCTCTTCCCTGCCTTCTCGGACCTGGGAGGTAGACAAGGGGAGAGAAAAACAACAATAACAAAAAAGAGAGGGAAAGGCCAACACGGAGCGACAGCGGGAAAGATAGAATAGAGAGAGAAAAAAATGTACTCGCTGGTTCTCTGATATGCCGTAGCCTGGTGCAGGGGCGTCGCACCCGTGGGGGATGTGGGTGTTTTAACACCCACACTTTTCCCGGTGAGAGGGTTCAACACCCGCACTTTTTCTGCGGTTTTTCCCCAGTTTCGCACAAACGCCTTACTACAGTCGCTCTCGTTCAGTCGTTTCTCTGGCCGCTCTGTGTCTGCGCTCGCTGCGGCTGCCTCCTCTCCCCCTCCCTCTCAAACATGACACCGGCTGATGATTGGCTGTTCTGCCTTAAGTCCCGCCTCTCTTGATGTGTTATCGGTCAGCTCGTGCTGAGGAGGCGGGAATTTATGGTTAGTTATTTACATCTCCCTTTTCCAGGTACTTTGAATGAATGTTTATGCTTTCGAGGTTTTTAAATAAGTTTGATATGTGTTTGGGAAGATGTTATGTTTATGATTTGTTGACATGTCGAGTGTTTTCGGTATTATATTTCGTTTTTTAGACTAATGCTAATTCCTAATTGGGATATTGTTCAGCAGCTAGCTAAATTCGGTTATATAATGTTATGTGGCATGCAATGTATAAAGTAACTGTGATGAAGAAGGCAGGGAATTGACGAGGAGGTGAAACAAATTGCCATTGTTAAGTAGTGTATTTAAGGGTTTATTGCCAGTGTAATTGATTTTGATATTTTGAGCATTGTTTGTTGATTAGCTGAATACTTTTGTGGATACTTAACTTTACCTGGTGTGTTTGATTGTACTTGTTGAGGAGAAAAAAGTGAGAAATTATGACATTGTTTGCATACCTGTTGAAGAACTATGAAAGAAAAGTGTATGTTATTTTAATGTTTAAAAACAGTAAATTGTTACATTATTTATACCACCAGAGAAAAAGCTTTGTGTGTGCGTTTTTTTTTTTATCTCCCCTTTTCTGGGCAGAAGTAAGCAAAATTTAGCAGTCACAGTCCTGTCAGACCTATGTCACTATTAAGCTTACCACTGTCTTTTTGTCATGCAGTATCATTAAGATGCAGAAAAGAAAGTGGCAGGAGAAGATTGACACCTTTTTCAAGAGAAATCCTGTAAGTGAAGTTGAAAGCTGAAAGTTGAAAAATGTTGACATTAAACAACAGTAGCCTATTACCACTAGATATTGTTTACATTTATTTCATGATATCACTTTTCAATATTCACTGAGGTTTGCTAGTGGCACAGCTGTAACTGTTAGACCCTATTCCTTTACCACTGCACCCTTGTTTAGGAGAGGAAGTTGCTGGAGGCATCAGTTTCAGAGAGAGCACAGGAAGGTTCACAGGTGAGCAATGAAATGAATGTTACAGTTTGTGAAAGAGGTCTATGAAGGAAGAGAGGCCATGTGTGTGCGTTTGTGTCATGGGTGGTGCTTATTTCCATCCCTGGGGCCCGTTCTTCGTACGTCGCTACTCAGTTAGCTGTTGGCGATTGTTGGCGATTTGGCATGATCTTGGATTGTTTGGTTCTTCGACGCTCATCCTGGACTTACTGTCATAGCAACAGGTGCGCAACCTTGAACCTGCTCGCGAGCAGGCTTATTTCGTGTTAGCAGGATTAGATCGTGGCTTTATAAGCGGAGCTTACTGAATTGTTAATAAACAAACCACATCCATCCCCCGCACTTTTGAAAAGCTTGCTACGCCCCTGGTCCTAGGTCACCCCTCCACTCTCTAGTGGATGATGGCCACTCCTCCCTGGGTTGATCTGTGGCAGTCCTCCAGCCCCTGGCAGACGGAACGCCCCACCGTGTTTTGGTTGATGGTAGGGGTCTCCTCCGCCCCTGACTGCGGTTCTCCCGCTCTAAGCAGTCGGTAGTGAGCCCCTCCCTGCTCGCGGACGGTGGTCTTTTCTTTGACCCCGCTGTGCTTTAGTGGCTGTCTCATCTGCCCCTGGACCACTGCAGGCAGTCGGTAAGGAGCCCCTCCTCCCCTCGTGGTCGGCGGTCATTCCTCCGGATTCAGGTGGCCAGGCTCCTCCATCCCCTGGCGGATAGCCGCGGCTGCTCCTTTGGGGTGGGTGGTAGTGGTGAGGACTGTACTACGTTGCATCCCTCCTCATTCCCAGGCTTCGGCACCAATGTAACGGGGTCAAATGGAAAGGAGGAGGCGAGAATTGGACAAAGCATCAAAGTAATATTTAATTAAACAAAAACACACAAACATAAACACATTCAGGGCAGCTGCCTGTAGCTCTGTCTCTCCCTTTATCCCTCTCGTCGGCTTGATGTGTGCGTCATCACGGCCTCATCCCCGCCCTCCTCCTTGCCACAGTGACATTTTCAGTGAAAATTTGAAATTGAACTTCATATACAAAGTACTCATTACCAGCATGTCCAGACCTGGCCCAAGCATAAGCGAACTAAGCAGCTGCTTAGGGCCCCCGTGGCCACCAGGGGGCCCCCAAGAGTACATGAAATGACAGCTTGATTTTATTTATTTATTTGTGATATATTATATCAATGGACAATGGTAATTATCCAAAAATGCAATATTAAATGCAATATTATGTTAACGGGCTGCAGGATGCAAGCACAGTCAGACAGTTATTTGAATGAAGAGGCAGCAGCATTGCAGCAAACCAGCAATGTCACAAAAAAGGACATATCCCTCTGGTGCAGAGAAAAGGAAAAAAAACAGCAAGATAAAGGTATGTTAAGTAGCTAGGCTATGTTGCGAGTGAACGTTAGCTGGCTATCTTCTTGAGTTAAGAAAGTTCATGTTTGATTAAACATCCGTAAATAGCCTTGGCATCTTAATATATTATAATTAGGGCTGGCAATCGATTAAAATTTGTAATCAAATTAATTACATGGTGTCCCGATTAATTAATCGCGATTAATCGCATTTAATCGCATATACAAATATTTGCTGAGAAAGCCCCTCATATAACAATAATTCAATATATAATGATGAAATAATTATACATAGTTATCTTTAAATATTAAAAAATTATATATATATATATATATATATATATATATATATATATATATATATATATATATATATATATATATAAAATAAAAAAATATTCAGATAATTAAAGTGCATTACATTCTTGTGGCAGAAGAGTTTATCATTGATACAGTTCATAGCAATCCATTTCACTAGTGAATTTGTCAATCAGTTGGAGATTTATTATGAGGGCTTGTTTAAGGACACGTCACTGTACACCTACGTCAGACATGCTTGTGTAGTGTCTCGGGTGCATTGCGTCATAAACATAAATGTTTTAGGTCACTGTGTCAAGTTAAATATAGTTTAATACTCAATCTTTAAACACATCTTGAGATCCCTTAGTTCACATTTGCTCTCCTTCAAGTGTTTTGAACACAAGAATGTGACACATGTTTGTGTTGTGGGTTGTTTTCTTCACTGTATAAACTGTGCATTGCTCATAGAGCTGAAATTTCACTTACTGCCCTCTGGAGTAAACAGGTGGTACTACAAGCTTGCATTTCTCAGGAATCTTCCTTATTACGGTCCAGGGGTATTGCTATTAATTGCGTAAATTTTTTTAACTCGCTATTTTTTGTAAAATTAATCGCACTGAATTAACGCGTTAAATCGAAAAACCCTAATTATAATACAATATATTACTTAGCTAGTTTTAGATTAAAGTTGTTGTCTTTTGTGCAAAAATAACTTGTTCCTGGGTATATATTTTTATAATAAATATAAGCTTCTGTTCCATAAACTTGGTACTGATAATGGCTTAATTTTCAACCATTTTGGGGTCTTTGCTATTATATTCCAATTTCATTATGCCTCAGTTAGCTAGTTATAGATTAAGAGTTGTTGTTTTAGGTGTACAGATGGCTTGCTGCTGTGTATAATAATTTATATTGTTAAAATAGCATTCTGTTCCATCAAATATGTACTCTTATGAAACTTCCCTAGGAGCACTGTTGAAATATTTTGGAGGTGGGGCACAACAATGCCACCTGCCCCAAATACCAGTGCTACAGCTGATGATGATAGTTTTCAACAATCCCAGATCAATATATTTATATGGATAAACCATGCCTTTTGTGAGATCTTTTATTGTTTTTGACAGACAGTTGCATTACCTTCTAATATGACATCTAACATGGCTAGCTTTTATTATTATTATTATTTTCATCTTTCATCAGGTTTATCCTCTGCAGGCAAGGAGCACTTACCAGCACCTGCATCCACTGCTCTTACTGTTCCATGTCTGTTTCAACCTCAGCGGATGTGGCAGGTAAGTTAATAGCACAGCAGCCTTTGTATTTGCTCAGTTTACTGTAGAATATCTTGAGATTAATATTTCTAATTATTAATGTAATACTGTTAATCTTAAATTATTTTATTTGCAAATTTTCATTAACCAATTAAATTGAACCAATTATTTTGCTACTTTACAGTGCACCACATTAAGTATGCCACTTTGTCCTGTAAAACAAATTTTTTTACTTTCCTTGCGTCATCATTTTCTAAAGTATGCACTTAGGGGAAATGCCTTTCTAGTGTGGATGAGAGGCATACATGTAGCGAAATTTATGTTTTTTCAAACAAAAACATATGTAAGCACCAGTAACCAGATGTAGTCATTTTTCATGACACTGCTTGATGTACAGAAACATCACTTCATTCCTCCCGACAATCTATAGGTTTACTTTTACAAAAAGATTTGTTACTGTGAAAAGATCATTTTTTAAATATGAAAATTGTCCAATAGATGATGCTCTTTGATCAAACACTGTGCTGTTGCTCTTGTGCCTAAGTGCCAGAGTCCACATTGAAATGCAAATGAATCTTATGTGGCTTGCTTCATTTTAGCCCCTAAGTGGTGATGTTGGGTATCAACTTGAGGGATTTAAACTATCTAGCCAATTTCTTTATTCTGTCATGTACACAAAAATGAATCTGTTGAGATTTCATTTACTGAGAAAATGATTATATGCTATATCACAATCTTCCCTTGTGCCAAAGAATACTTTATTTAAACATTTTACATACGTTTAATATCTTTGCTTTGAAATAGCTACACAATTCATCCTTCTAAATAACTCAAACTGCCAACCACCACATACTGTACTTCTGTGATTCACAGATCTAAATCATGTTAATACTAGGCTCCATCTGTCCAGTTTTTTTTACATTTCACTCAAGGCTTCTAGGCTTGTGCACCATAGAGCAATGTCGGTATTATGTGATGAGGTGAGAAGGATTGTGGCAGGTTGCCTGGCAGTTGGGCTCCTTCTCCTAATGAGAGAAGTCTGCATCATTATCGATTGATGTGGTCACTTGATGCGCATCTCAGACTGGTAATGGGATGATGGGGCAGCGTGCTGAGAGAAGGAAGGATCTGCAAGCAATCTAACATTTATGTGTGTGAGTGTGTGTGTGTGTGTGTGTGTGTGTGGGCAACAAAAGAGTGGAAGTGAATGAGTAAAATTGAGTGGAGGGGTCTGTGTTGTATACACAGTCTTTCAAATAACGATATTTGAAAGACTTCACAAACAAATTTAGTTTTGTACCTTGCCGTCACTTTTGAAACAGCATAAGGGGCCATTTTGGAAGTGGTGGTGGCGTAGTGGCTAAAGCACAGGGCTGTTAATCAGAAAGTCACTGGTTCGAACCCCACAACCACCACCATTGTGTCCTTGAGCAAGGCACTTAACTCCGGGTTGCTCCGGGGGGATTGTCCCTGTAATAAGTGCACTGTAAGTTGCTTTGGATAAAAGCATCTGCCAAATGCATAAATATAAATGTAAATTTAGAACTAATGCGCTATTGTGTAAAACAGCTATATGCAGCTCAATGAATGGATAAGTATTCCGGTGCCTTGAGACACACTTTTAAAAGTTAAAGTTTGTTTACCTGACACAGCTTTATATAAACGTGACGCTTCTGTCATGGCTCAAAGACTTTGGTTTTGCACATGTTTGCACAGGAAAACAATAAAAAAAAAAACCCAGCACAGACAGCCTCTGTCTGGTTGCTAACACATGATATGTTTTGGTTGCTAGTGTGCTGGTATTCCAACAAAACCTCTTGACAAGTTTAACCGCCAATACTTCCTTGGTCAATTAGATTGCTATCCAGAAAAAACATGTTCCTCAACTAGCTTTGCCTGCTACGTTTTGCTAGTGAACCACCAGCTAGACCAGCATAAACTAGCCTGGACCAGCTTGGCAATTCAAGCTGGTCTAAGCTGGCCTTTTCACTAGTAGTTGTCTGTAATTTTCTGTACAAATCTTGTTTCAGCTAAAGACAAGCTAACTTCTCCTTTTCACTCTCATGCAGGTTGTTTTCTTTGTCGGATGTTTTTTTGACCAGTTCATTAAATATGAATGAATGACCAATTTTCTTTTCTATCTTGTATAACTTTAGTCTTGTTCCTTGTGTTTTCTGACGAGTGGATTAAAAACTGAAAAGCTAGTCGCTAACTAGGCTAAATGCTACACCTTTGCAGCATTACGTGAACTGACCTTCAAAAACTTGTGAATTATGATTTACAATGAATCAGCTAAATAATTATAAAACACTTTATCACCAACCAAATGTTTCCTAACACATTTTTTAACTGTTAGTTTGGTTCTTGCTAAATCAGTTTTGAATCTGTCTTTAAGAGGTTTTGCATGCCATTAGGTCTTCCAGTATTTCTATTAATGTCAAAAAGAAAAGGAGCTCTTATTGTCTGCTCTTATTGTCTGTCTGTGCATGCCCTGCCCTCTTTAGATAGACAAGAAGAGAGCAAACACATTAGGACTCCATCATCGATCTATACCATTGGCGTGCACAGAGAGGGGGCAGCAGGGGACCCTTTCGTTTACAAGTCTAAAGGTGCCCTTCTGGTCATGCAGATAAAGGGGAGAATCTATAATAATAAAAATAAAATTCTTAAATAAAACAAAATTAAAATCTCTTAATAATCTCACAATAACAGTAATAATGTGTCAATGATTGATTTCCTGGTAACTGACCTTTAACAGAGTGCGCTACAGCAGATTGGGGTGAATTCCATTTGAAAGTGATCATCCCTATGTCCAACTCACTCCGTAGGGCAGAGCACTTGAAGTGGGTACTCTGAAAGGAACATGTCATTACTGTATGAATGTTCCCTTCTCTAATAGTCTTGTGGATTGTCCCTTTGAGAAAGGATTAATTTTCTCACTTTCATTTGGATCAACCCTTTGTCGAAGATAATCGAAGTGGCATTGCCTCATACGATTGGCATGTCAGATAATAAGTCCACTCTATGTACCTTATCAGGACTGGACTGGTAATCTGGCATACCAGATACCATTTTACCAGTGGGCCGATGCACTTTGGGGCCGATCAGAGGTGGACTGACCATCAGAAGAACCGAGCGGGCCAGTGGGTTGTCCGCAAAATGTGCCGAATGGGCCGCGATAAGCCTGGCGCGTTCTGCAGAACAGACCACAAAATGTCGCCACAATATGCAGAAAAGGACGGCGACAACGCCCCCTTGTAAGTGTAAGTGTAAGTGTAAGTTCATCAAAAAATAATACTTGCACAATAATACTTAATATGCACACTTGCAGTGTAGAAATCTTTGTTAATTACAATGGGAGCAGTCTTGATAGACTAGATAGATGTCAGTTCTATAAAGATGGTGTTGAGGTCAGAGTGAAAGCAGCAGAGATGACAGGATGACGTGAGGGAGCAGAGATAACAGAAAGTGAAGAGAAAATTTATTATAATTGTATTCATATTTAATGATATTTTCATGGTGTTTCAAGGTACTTCATAAAATACCATGGTTTTACCATGGAACATGTCTAAAAAATATTGTAATAGCATTTTACTTTTTGTGAAAAAGATAACAGAATAGGCTGGAAAATTGAAAAATTAGGATTTGTAGGCCTATATAATGAAATAAAAATGCTTATATACTGTAAAAGCAAAGAAATTAGTGAAGTATATATATATATATATATATATATATATATATATATATATATATACACAGTAAATACTACTCATTCACAAATTATCAATGCCCATTTTTATCCTTCCGCCCACGCCTCTGCTGAGGTCTGGGCATGCAATTGATACATATTGTCTAAGAAGCTAAGTGTTTCAAATTGTCATTAGCCTCGTCTGTCTATGAAATTCTATTCCAACCTCTAAGATCATCAACGCCCTTTCAACCTTTCCGGAGCAAACATTCCTTCTCCGTGGATTCAGCTCATTCCATAATTAATGATGCTGGTATGACGTTCTGGAGCAAAGTTCCACTGGAAGGGGAGGGAGATCCATGGTGCATGCGTGCTATGCTTCATTAGTGTGGGGGCAAACCCATGTTCCTCAGAGGGAGAACTGTGTTCAAGTGATGCACAACTGGGCCTGGAGCAGCAAGTCATGGAAACGAGCTCCAGGAGAGAGTAGAATGTGTTTATGCATAGATCTAAATATAGGAACATACAGAGCTGGAGCCAAATCTCCCCACCCAGTTTTGCTTGTTGACTGTAAAGTAAAAACCAAAATTGTGAAGCTTGGACAACAAAGGTGCTGAAAGCGTTTTTTTTTTTTTTAACGGAATGGCACACAGAAAAAGTATTAAACTAAAAGTAGTGATGCTACAAACGTAACTACATTTTTCAGCAGCGTGATGGTAGCCCTGCTATTTTCACAAATGAGTAGCTTTTCCAGTAACAAGCTAAATTTTCCAACGTGTAGCACTGTATTTGTCACAATCATTGTATAACAATTGTAGCAATGGAGCTGAGGCAATAATCAAACAAGCTTAACTAAACCATCCTCTCTCTCTCTCTCTCTCTCTCTCTCTCTCTCTCTCTCTCTCTCTCACACACACACACACACACACACACACACACACAAGGCACTGGGAAACCAAAGCATTGCAAATGAACTGGCTAAAAAAAAGACTAGTTCACATACAGTATATGATTCACTGATTCACTTCAGACCAGCACAGCCTCAAAAGTACTTCGCCTTCTTTTTTTTAAGCAAAGTATTTAGTTAATGGCTGTAGTTTATCGCTATATTTAAATATTTCTAATTTATGTTTAGTACAAATTAATGTTAAATTTGATTTGTTACCCTATTTTACGAAAATTAACCATGGATTTACTATAGTCATTTTGTAAACCTGTTTTGCGGAGACACATTTAAGTGACCAAGTGTAAATACCCTGCCTCTTGGATCAGCCGCATTTCCTATTTCCTGGGCGAGAGAGAGCGAGAGGAGGGGCGCATGGTAACAACTCTCGTTGGGCAGCGTGTGATGAGGCTCACCTGATGTTAATTGGGCCTCATCACCGGTGACAAATGTGTTGCCGAACCCGCTCCCTGGATACCCTGGCACGCATTAGATGCATCGCCGGGAATTGGAGCATGAGTCGCAGTCAACAAGACAATATGCCAGAATGAAATGCCCCTCACTCGCAGTGGCCCAAAGAAGCTAGGACGTAAGAAGATGTCGCCAACCCTCACCCCGGAACAGGAGGGGAGCACGTGTGGACACTGGACCCTACTCCTTTTTCCTGGACTAAAGACGTAACATTGCTTACAGCACCTTGTAGACTGTGCTTTGAAAGAGGCCAGGCGACTAGACAGCACATAATATCCACTCTTATTCACGCAATGGTGACTGAATGTAATGCTTGCAATAGGCCTGCACCTTATGTTTATTGTGCAAGCTGTTCCAAACAAGCAGTGATTTACCAAAAGGCCTAAAAGATATTTACCTGCCTTCCCGCACAACTCCCCCTCAAATTTCATCCTTTGTTAATTCCACACATGGCTTGTTTCTGAAGCATTGTGTTTACAGAAGATGGCAGAAGTTAAATCTGCCTGAATGGAGAGCTGTGATGTAAACAAACAAAGTGGTTTGGTTGAATTACGAAGGCCACAAAAGTAATTTAAGAAACAGATGGAAAGGTTTCCTTATGAGATTTGGCCATGTGTTTATAAAGTCAATATAAAATCGAAGTTAACCCTATTTACTTTTATAATACATGTTCTCGGTCTTAATGTGCACGATTCATCAGTGCACGTTATCACAAAGGAAATATCTTTCATCAAAATGTAATCATTTGCACTACCTCTAAAACAGTTTACCTTTTTGGCTGACATAAACTCAACAAATCAACATGATCAGACAGGAAATTGAGATGCTGCCACTAAATGCTCTGGTACCCTAAAATCAACCCCTTTCTGCCAAATTACTAACAAGTGCCATCTCCCATCAGAATTTTTTTTGCGTTAATTCAAATGTGTTTACCTTTTCATGTGGCGCTAATCATAGTACATTTACATTTATGCATTTGGCAGACGCTTTTATCCAAAGCGACTTACAGAGCCCTTATTACAGGGACAATCCCCCCGGAGCAACCTGGAGTTAAGTGCCTTGCTCAAGGACACAATGGTGGTGGCCGTGGGGTTCGGATCAGCGACCTTCTGATTAGCAGCCCTGTGCTCTAGCCACTATGCCACCACCACTCCATAGTATGTTGTATGAGCAGCCTCAGAGACACGGGTTCTAGACCCATGGAAACCAGGAAGTAATCACATACACATAATCATTGGTGTGCGTGAATCAGAAGTAGCATTTTCCCTAAAAGATTACATTTTTACTACACTGATGGTAAGGAATAGCGTTGGGGTTAGGGCATATTAGGGTTAATAAAATATGCATTTTGTTGACTATATATCATTTACAACTAAAAACATTTAACTTTTGGTGCCACACTGACATTTCACCAGGAAAATGGAGATCACACATGCCCATAAGTTCAAAACACTCCCAGCTTTGGTCGCTGGGGGCAGTGATTAAAATTCGGTAAGCACAGACTGATTTCAGCAGCAGAACTTTCAACCTATTGTAAGTAGGCATAGTAACAATAATTCCAGATATTTTGGCAGAAACTCTGGTACCCAACATTTAAGGTTCAAACATTTGTGAGTAATAGTTTCAATAGAACAGATACAATCCACAGTATACAGTATTTTAGTGTCTTACTGATGTATTTCTATGTCTTTGCTCATCCCACTTTTATAATACAGCTCAAATAAAACATGAGTTTTAATAGAAGAATTAATGTCAGTGTTTTTTTATAAAATTATAAGCTTCACTTTTTCACCTTTAAACCCTCCAAGAAGTAGCTCCATTCACTTCCTTTGTAAGTGCCTCTCTGTACCTTGATTTTTGCTTTTTTTAAAGATGTTTCTGTCCACTAGATAGCACTTGTATGCTTAAACACTCATTTATTTCAGTAACTTTTGATTAGTTTAATTTGTTTGTTTTTAGATTTTTACTATTTCATGATACCTATTGTGATTTTTACACTCAACTGTCATTTATTTGAAGAATGATTTAATCTTTCTAAGAGTTTTTGGTTACATTTTATTTTTATTCCAATAGTGCATTCTGGACAGGTCACTTCCTGTTCCCTTTCAAAAAGCTACACTTATGATGCTGCGCTGAAATAGCGCTTTGGGAACAACTTTAGGTGTGACCAGCTGTGAATATGTGTGCAACACGTCAATGAACATTGACCGGAATTTATAGCCTCTGCCGGTGTAATCATTGGATGCACCTGGGGCAGGGCTATAAATAGATGCATCACAGGAGCATCGTCAGATCTTTTGTCTTCAGATCACTCTGTGTGTGTGTGTGTGATTCATGAGCCTGTCAGAACTTTCTTTCCTCTGTTAGGAGTTAGAATTTGTTAGGCAGTGCGCAGAAAACCTTTCTCTAAAAAAAAAAAAAAAAAAAAAAAAAAAAACTGAAAAGACAGAGCAAGTGGTGTGTATTCCCATGTTTATGCTCTATGGCTGAAATGGACACACACCTGTTTTTGTTTTGTTTGTTTGGGGGAAGAGCATGCTGCTCTTGCGTTGCAGCAGGGCGGGTACAGGCATTGCGATCTATTTACGATCAAAACGCTTCACACTCGTCTCGCTTACTTCCAAGAGCCAGCGACCCACTCTTTCATCGTGGGGCTCTCGCACAGATCTGGCTGAGGAGCGAGAGAAGGGTCCGTCCCTACTGCTCTCTCTCTCCCCAGATCCAGCTGATCCTTCTCGTAAGCCTGAAGCGTGCCTCGGCGCCTCTTCGGTTCATGAGGGGGACGCTGAACCTCTGTACATCCCACGCACAATAATAAAGCGGCTGAGGAATTACTAAGAGACCCCCCCAAATGCTCCAAACTAGAAGACAGATTTCTGTCTGGTGGCCAAAAATAAATCAATAACTACATAAAATGAAATAAATAAAAAAAAGGGGAAGGGAACCCTTCCTTTCTTCTATGACCTCCATAACGAGTATTCTTATCCATGGAGGAATCCTTTTACTTCCTGTGTCTTCGTGCCCTCGATGTTGAAATATTCGACTATCGTGGGTGCTGAGGGGTATTCGGTGATGCCGCCGGTAGAAGAGACACTTGCGGGTTATCTCTCGCCTGGCTAGGCATCATTGCTAAAGAGACCCACTCTCCCCACAAAACTGTGCAGGACCATCTCCACGCTTGTGGGGAAGGCTTATCAGGCAGCAGGTCAGGCTGGTGCTGCCCTGCACACTATGGCAGTGTTACAGGCATACGAGGCTATGCTGTTGAAGTATTCGGTGATGCCGCCGGTAGAAGAGACACTTGCGGGTTATCTCTCGCCTGGCTAGACATCATCGCTAAAGAGACCCACTCTCCCCACAAAGCTGTGCAGGACCACCTCCACGCTTGTGGGGAAGGCAGAGAGACACTTATGGCTTAACCTATCGGGCATCAGAGACAGGGACAAAACGTTCCTTCTCGATGCCCCGGTTTTGCCTTCTGGCTTATTTGGTGACGCTTTGAATATAGTTATCCCCAGGTTCCAGGAGGCAAAAAGTCACGAGGAAGCCTTCGGGCAATTCCTTCCTCACCACACTCAGGGGTAGGGGCTGTCGGCCACCCAGCCCCACCCAAGTCCTTCTTGACGGGAGGCTCAGAAACAAAGCATGGCAAATCATGCTCCCCCTCGTAAAGACAGGGGGCCAGTTCGTCACCCTCAGCAGCCCCCAAAAAAAGACCTCAAGGCAGTTATTTAAAAAAAAAAAAAAAAAAAAAGAAAACTTTTTTTGCACCCAGCCTTGTGGGGGTAGCCCCCCTTGTGATGGGTCACATGAAACATCCACTTGTACCCTCCTGATACCCCCACGAAACCGCTCCATTCCCGCCATCTCTGGTTGTTGGGTGTTCCATTGCTTCCTGCCTTAGTCCAGGACACAGGACACTTGACATCCCTCAACAGGGAGTGTCAGAATCGATACCCATCTCGGAGAACCTGGCAGCATGGAAACTTCTGCCAGGTGGTTCTATGTGGGTCCTGAGAACAGTAGAAAAAGGCTACAGAATTTAATTTGTTCGCCATCCTCCGCGTTTCAACGGCATGGTTCCCACTACTGTGAAACCGGAGCAAGCATGTTCACTGTGGAAAGAACTGCAAGATCTCTTGGCTAAAGGGGCCATAGAACATGTTCCCCTTCCAGAGAGAGAGTCAGGTTACTACAGCAGATACTTCCTGGTTCCCAAGTATGATGGGGGGTTGTGTCCGATCTTTGACCTTCGAGGCTTGAATCGCTCCAAGGGCGTTTAAGTTCAAGATCATAAGATTATCATGAAAAAAGTTCTACCAGCTGTTGAACCATTTCACAAATTCAAGTCTGAAGTCTACTTTGTGTATAGGAACAAAGATAAGGAAATTATCACTCCAGCAGATATACTGAAGGTTTTTGAGTCAGACATTGTTGAAAGAATAGTTAAGAATTCTCTATGTCACAGGAAGGCCTACAGTTTTTGACAAAGTTAAACAAAGGCATTAAACAAAAGCAAGATGGGCACTGTGAAATGCCATTGCCTTTTAAAGATGAGAGACCGAATTTGCCAAACAACAAAGCTTGTGCAGAACATCACTCAAGTCCCTAGAGAAATGTCTAAAGAAAGATGAGCAATACCACAAGGACTACCTTGCTTACATGAAGGACATAATAGCAAGAGGAGATGCTGAAAAGGTTCCAGAGATGGAGATAAGCAATTAACCAGCGTGGTATATTCCTCACCATGGGGTTTACAACCCGCAAAAGCTAGGCAAGGTCCGTGTAGTCTTTGATTGTTCTGCAAGGTTTCAGAATACTTCTCTGAATGAACATCTACTAACTGGCCCTGATCTCACAAATACCATTGTTGGGGTCTTGTGTAATTTCCAGAAAGGGCACGTAGCCATCATGTGTGATGTGGTGCGTATGTTTCACCAGTTTCATGTTGCTCCAAAGGATCGAGACTACCTCAGGTTCCTGTGGTGGGAAGAAGGCAACATGGAAGCCTCAACATCAGTTTTTCGGATGAAGGTTCATCTTTTGGAGCTGCTTCCTCACCTGGATGTGTAAACTTCTGGCTCAAGTACCTTGCTCCACAAGGTGAAGGCAAGATTAATCAAGCTACTGTGAAGTTCATACAATGCAATTTTTATGTTGATGATGGTTTTACAAGTGTGGACATGGAAGCAGAAGCTATACAGCTTGTGAAGGAAGCCAGAGATCTCTGCAATACTGGGAAGCTCCCCTTACACAATTTCATCACCAACTGCAAGAAGGTGATTGCCACAATCCTAAAGGAGTTATGTGCTGAAGGTGCAAATTACTAAGAGAACCTAAAATAGAAAGGGTGCTCGGAGTCCAATGGTGTGTAGCTTCAGACAAGTTCCATTTCAGAGTACTAGTAAATTAATATAATTTCACTAGAAGAGGAGTGCTGTCTACATTTGCTTCCATTTTTTATCCCCTTGGATTCATCGCTCCCTTCATTCTAGTTGGGAAAAAGACCCTTCAAAAGATGTGTCAAGACGAGATAGGCTGGGATGAATCACTTCCTGATGACCTCAGTCCGCATTGGAAAGCTTGGCTGTGAGACTTTCGTAACCTGTCTTTGGTAAAGATACTGCAATTTTATGTGCCATCAACATTTAAAGATGTCCATCAATACGAGCTGCACCATTTTTCTGATGCCAGCAGGCATGTCGGGCTAAGGAGTATGTTCATACCTCAGAACCGTGACCAAGTCTGGGGAAGTCTACTGCACTCTCGTTATGGGTAAAGCAAGAGTTGCCCAAACAAAGGTAACAACAATCCCAAGACAGGAGCTCTTAGCTGCAGTTGTAGCCACAAGAACTGGTGATCTGCTTAAAAGAGAATTAGAATTAGATGATATCTGTGAATACTACTGACTCTCTCCTAGGTTGTAGTGTGGAGATGAGTTGCTTCAGAACAAAACCCAGCTGACCATGCCTCTCGTGAGCTTACCACAAGGGAACTCATAGGGTCAAACTGGTTCACTGGGCCAAGTTTCCAATGGCAAAAAGAACTCCCTTAAGAAGACATTAAGGTGGGAGAGGTTGATGATGGAGACCCAGAGCTCAAAAGGGCACAGGTTCTTATAACTAAGGTAGAGAGATCTATGTCAGATTGCCTACAAAGGTTTTCAGATTGGAAGAGGTTAGTGAAAGCGATAGTGAGACTTAAACGTTGTGCAATGTGTGCGAAAGGTCTGATAGAAAGATCCAGTGAATTCACAATGATTGAAGAAAGGAAAGATGCTGAACAATTCATTATTCGGATAGTTTAAGAAGAAGTGTTCAGTGATGAAATCAAGTCTCTAAAACAAGGAAAAGAAATTAATTAAAATTAGTCCAACAAGTTATATAAGTTAAGTCCATTTGTCGATGATCATGATATCTTACGAGTGGGAGGAAGATTGACACAGGAAGAACTTCACCCCCATGTCAAGCATCCGGTCATTCTTCCAAAAGGGCTTCATATATCTCATCTTCTCATAAAGCACTTCCATGAGAAGGTGCATCATCAAGGTCGTGGTATAACCATTAATAAAATATGCTCTAATGGTGTTTGGATTTTGGGATGTAGTAGTGTAGTATCATCTCTCATTTACATATACGTTAAGTGGGGGAGGAGTGGCTGGACACACAATGGAGTAGACGCACTACGAGATAGCTCCGCAATTATAGAACTAAATCACAGCTCTTCCTCAATTTCCAATTTCCCTTTTTGTCAACCTGCTTCCAAAATTTGCAAATAAGAAAGTGCAGAAAACTACGATGAAAGGACCAACATCAAACACAAATTTTATTGAAGAAAAGGTCGGCGAGCTGGGGTTGACTAAAACCCATGAGGCCAACATGAGCCCTGCCGAAGCAGAGATGGATACTGCAGCACTAGCTATGCCTGACGAACCCTCGCCATCGGATTTGATTCTCGCAATCACTAATTTGAATAAAAATCTTGACGATAAATTTGCTAATCTGTCAACTCAAATCCAAAAGCTGCAATCCGATGTCGCGGAAACCAGAACACGCCTCCTGACACTTGAAACCGGCGTCAACGTCCACGATAGCCGGATTGATGAACTGGAGTCATTATGCAGCTCCCTCCAGGCAGACAACAAGTATATAAAAACAAAGCTGGAAGACCTGGAATCCAGATCTAGACGCCAGAACATCCGAATCGTCGGGATCCCCGAGGGCGCCGAGGGGGGACAGCCTACCGACTTCATTACGGAGCTGATACCGACCGTGCTGGGCAAGGAGCACTTCGGGGCGAACTTCAAAGTTGACCTTGCTCATCGGTGCCAAACCCGCCATTGGCCCCCCCCCCCCCGAGAACGTTCATTTCCAGGCTGCAGTATCCACAATCCTGAGACCTCATCTTACAGCTGGCCAGCGAGAACCACCCTATTCACTTTAACAACAAAAGGATTTCCTTCTTCCCAGACCTGACACAAGAGACTATGCGCCAACGTAAACAGTTTTCAGCCAGGATTTAGAGTATTGAAATCTGAAATATGACTCCTAATAAGCAAGTTTTAGTTACATTTAAATTTTGTTTTGGCTAAAGCAGTCATTTAAATTGTATGCTGTATGATATAAATATGATATGTAATATGGTATAAAAATAATATGACTGTTTAGATTGTATTTTAACTAGTGTTTATGCTGCCTCATTATCATCAACAAAGCTTGTGCTTGCAAATATCTGTTCAGGTGTAAATGAGGAAAATTCACTTTAAATATGCCCATATTAGAAAATCAGCATATTATAATGATTTCTGAAGGATCATGTGACACTGAAGACTGCAGTAAGGATGCTTAAAATTCAGCTTTGATCACAAATTGCAGTTTACAATATATTCAAATAGAAAACTGTTCTTTTAAATTGTAAAAAGAGTTTGCAATATCACTTTTTTACTGTATTTTGGATCAAATAAATGCAGCCTTGGTGAGCAGAAGAGATGACTTCTAAAACTTTTAAACGGTAAGTAGGTCTAAAATTTTTAAGTAAAGTCTTTATGTATTGAAAATGTATAGTCAAATTACTTCTTTTAACTTAAAACTTGATTTTGATCATTAAGTCTCCTCACATTCATTCTCTTTCTGTCACATTCCTCGTTGATAGGCCCAGGGGAGGGGTCTTTGTCTCCTCAGGTGTGAATCACATAAATTTTCATGATAATTCACGCCTCCTCGCATATGACCTTTCTAACACTAAAAGTGTCTTACAAAAGTTAACCCTTTGGGGTCGACGGATACGCCGGCGTGTCCTGCTGGATTTTTCCGTCATTACAGTGGAAACAACATAAAATTCTCCATCATTTTGGGGCATACAGATAAGTGTAGACATCATTAGAGACTATAAAGGGTCTACTTTTATTTGTGTACACTCACAATAACAACAAAACCTTGTGCTTTTGTAAAATAAAGAAAATAAAAAGGGTTAGCTGTAAACAGTCTCTGGGTTCACGAGCATATATCTGAAACACGTCACAAAAATGAATTGATGATGGTGTGCCTCACGAACGAGCGCACTCAGTCAGTGCTGACCTGCCTGAAGGAGTTCAGACAGAAGGCCGTGGTCCCACTGAAACTATTTCAGAGGCTCCTGGGGTATATGGTGTCCTCAGCGGTGGCCACACTGCTCGGGTCGATGCATATGAGACCTCTTCAGCACTGGCCCTGGACTCCAGTCCCGAGATGGGCATGGTGCCACGGCACACATCATGTGGCCATCACGCCGAACTGTCGCAGCCTCTGCAGCCCTTGGAACGACCTCACATTTCTACGGGCAGGGGTTCCCCTAAACAGTTCTCCAGGTGCGTTGTGGTCACAACCAACGCCTCCAAGACAGGCTGTGGCACTATATGCAATAGGCATGTGGCTGCCGGCCCCTGGACGTGCCCGTGGCTACATCAAATATCTCGAGTTGTTGGCAATACTGCTCAACCTGCGGAGGTTCCGGCCATTGATCCAGGGCAAGCACGTGTTGGTTCGAACAGACAACACGGTGACGGTGGAATATATCAACCGCCAAGGTCTGGCCCTTGGACGGGATGTGGAAGACCTCAGTGGCCTACCACCTGCCGTGGTAGACACCATCACTCAGACTAGGGTCTCAGGTATGCCTTGAAGTGGCGTCTATTCACTAAGCAGTGTTCTTCCCGACACAAAGACACCCAGAGATCCGCAGTCAGCTCAGTGCTTTCCTTTCTGTAGGAGAGGTTGGAGGGACGGCTGTCCCCCTCCCCCTTGAAGGTGTACGTAGCGGCCATAGCTGCGCACCACAACACAGTGGACAGCAAGTCCTTAGGAAAGCACAACCTGATCATCAGGTTCCTGAGAGGTGCTAGGAGGTTGAATCCCTCCAGACCCTGCCTCGTTCCCTCATAGGACCTCTCCGTAGTCCTGCAAGGCCTGTCTGGGTCTCCCTTTGAGCCCTTAGAGTTAGTAGAGCTTAAGGCACTCTCCTTGAAGACTGCCCTCCTGACGGCGCTTACCTCCATTAAGAGGGTAGGGGACCTGCAAGCGTTCTTTGCCAGCAAAACGTGCCTGGATTTCGGTCCGGGCTACTCTCATGTGATCCTGAGACCCCGACCAGGCTATGTGCCCAAGGTTCCCACGACCCCTTTCAGGGACCAAGTGGTGGACCAGCAAGCACTGCCCCAGGAGGAGGCAGACCCAGCGTTAGCATTACTGTGTCCGGTGTGCACTTTATGCATCTATTTGGATCGCACACAGAGTTTTAGGATCTTTGAGCAGCTCTTTGTCTGCTTTGGTGGACAGCAGAAAGGAAGCGCTGTCTCCAAACAGAGGATCGCCCACTGGATCATCGATGCAATAGCTGTTGCCTACCAGGCGCAGCATGTGCCACCCCCTGCAGGGCTATGAGCCCATTCCACCAGGAGTGTGGTGGCCTCCTGGGTTCTGACCTGTGGCACCTCTCTAGCTGACATTTGCAGAGTAGCGGGCTGGGCTATACCCAACACCTTTGCAAAATTCTACAATCTCCGGGTTGAGCACAAAACCTAATGTGCGGTATACACGCCCCCTCTTATAACCATTTGTCTGGGGGAGGGGCATGCAAATACCACTCGCCAATTCCCATTGGCCTTTTATCAAAGATCAGAGGTGTCTCGGACTCTCAAGAGTGACCCCTAGTGTCACTACATCCGCACAACGTCTCGTTCCTTCCATCATGGAATAGAGGTTACGAAAGTAACAGGACGTTATCTTCTCTAAGTTGAAGATGTATTTCTCTAACTTCAAGATACAAACCCCTCTCTTAGCTCACAAGCTGGCAAAAGTGTTCTATGGTGTTGATGTCTGTGTCGATGTCGGTGTTGGTGTCTATGTCGCTGAAAGCATTAAACATCTGTAAGAAAAGAACTTCAGCCTTCACGTTGTGACTACGGGCGGCACAAAGGTATAAAAGCTATGGCAAAAAGCCTCCAGGACCTGGTTAAAAAGTCCCCTCAAAAGTAAGTGCCACCTGTGTTGCAGGAGAAATGTAGTCCTCCATAATAAACTACAAACTTGCATTCAGGTCTGGCTCTGTTCTGATATGGAATACTCATATTTCACAATCCAAACAATTCCCAATGGAAAACATTGTCCCGTATTACATGTCTTTCTAGTTGTATATTTTGTTGCACTCTGAAATATGTCACATTACGGAAATAATGGGTTGCAAATGCCATTTCATGTTGACTTTAAACACAGCTTTCAAAGTGACAGATTCTTCAAGCAGATATAGTCAGAGTGCTAGGCTCACAATGAACGCAATGCATAGAACAGTATGCCACACTATTATAATTTCATGCTCATACAATATGAATTCAGTCAAGGGATTTCTGTTGCTTTTGTATCAAGTCATTGTAGCTTTTTTTCTCTGAGCTAGCAATGATGGTGGACTGAATCTGAATACAAATAGAAAACCATAGTTCTGGGGATGGTGCACATGGTTTGCGGTGTTTTTTAGAGTTTGTGGTCTAAGGAGGGAGAGAGGAAGTCCCTCAGGGAGTTGACCTGATGCTTGGAGAGCTGACAGAGAGATGTGTAATGCTGGCCGGCTGAATGCAGGGTTAATTGTCCAGAGCTGACTGCCACCCTGAGTGATGGAGGAAAACAGGACTCACTTTGACATGCCATGTGAAGCTTTCAGAGACCTGTGATGTCTGTACAGTATTTCAGGACCCTTCATGCCAGTCACATCATGGCTATATCTGAGTCCTAAAAAGCTAGCTCAGACCTGTCATCATTCAGTTGGCTGCAAGAGTCTTGAAACTGTAGCTACACCCGAAAATGCTCAAAATGAAAAACTGTTGTTTTTTATTAGTGTGGGCCTGTGCATTTAACATTTTTCAGACATGAAGTAGTTCTAACACTAGTTAAAAATTATGTCATTACTTACTGTAGATATAGCCTATTGCAGAATGTCCAGAGTGCTAGTTTACATAATTTGGACTGATCGAACTTTGAATTTTGGCGACAGTAGGCCTACATTTCTGCTACTGATATTGGTCTGTGCTCATCAAAATTCAAACCTCTGTCCCCAGGGGCCAAACCTGGAAGTGTTTTTAAGCGTATGTGCATGTGTGATCTCCAGTTTCTTTGTGAAATGTTCACAAGGTGGCGCCAAAAGCAAGTTGTAAATAATGTAAGGCAGTCAACAGGAATGCATATTTTATTAACCATATGCCTTAACACAAACCCAACCCTAAAAAAAATGTCAATGGAGTAAAACTGTAATCTCAGAGTGAAATGCAACCTCCAAATGATGCACACCATTGTTTTACGTGCCCATTGTACAACGTGCTATCAATCGCGCCAGAGGGAAAGGTAAAACCATAAGTATTGATGCAAAAATATTTGATGTGGATTGGTGCTTTTCAGTAATTTGTCATAATGGGATCGATTTTAGGGTAAATAAACTTTTGGAAGCAACCTGTCTATTTCATGTGATCATGTTGGCTTTTAAATTACCTAACTTTGTGTGCTGAAAATCTTCCATTCTGTTGGAGCTCACAAATCTTATTCAATGAAAGAGGTCATGACATACTCTTTTTTTTTATTATCTTACCTGAGGTCCACTGATAATGTAATTAAAGTTGTTTTGTACCAAAACAGTCATAATTTGGTAATATATGATAATTTCCCACCATGTCTCTGGCTCTCTGTCTGAAACACTCGGTTTTGTGCCTCCTTTAAACTTTATCGTAAATACCTGCTGTTATAATTGGCTAAAATCAATGGAAGCGAATTGACAAGCTCCACAACATTATAAAACTACATTTTAGGTTTCACACATAACAAACATCCTACACATTGCATCCGATTATATTAAACTGTTCACTCAAGCACATCAGCACCATAAACTATAAAACAGTCATGACATTGAAATATTCATGAATAAAATTGTTTACTTAATGTTTTGCTATCATGTCCCCTAGTGTTTTTAACAGCTCCATCCTTCAAAAATAGTTCCTTTGGAAAGCTTGAAACATATTATGACTGGTTCACAAGCAATCCACACTGATATGAGCCCCCAAAAAACACAAACATAGTTCAAAGCACGATAAAGGAAGACACACATACATCATCATTCTGCGCTGAGGTGCACATCACTGGAAACACATCAACGTGCCACGTAAACTGTCATCTAGTGCATGTTTTTATACACCAACAATTAAAAATAGCACTAATGAGTGCAAGAACACTCTCATGATGCGTTTGTACTCAAAACAGCAAGCTGCAGAAGCTGAGTGAAACAGAATAATCCTTTTCAGAGTTGTATCTTGACACTGCATCTTTTAAAAGTGGCACAAGATAAACTACAACGCTCAAAGACGTCTATCCAGTGCATGTTTATACACAAAAATTATTTAAAATAGTCTAGATGGGTCCCGTTTGGTGTTCAGGAATAGTTAGTAGGCCAGTCTGTCTGTTTTTATGAACTGAACACCGGTGGGCGGGGCCAAGGGTGCGATGACGTAAAGTAGGCGTTGATGATGTTGCTGTAGAGGTGGTCATGAATTAATGAGCCACCTAGTGAAATAGGTAAATAGAGCATGATGCGTTTTTGCATAAAGTTTTATTGCATTGGGGATAAAGTTTAGAGTTCTGAAATTTACAGTATGTTTTTAATAGTAGAATGACCTCTTATGTGTCAACATATCAAGGACAATTTTATTTTTCATGTCATGACCCTTTTAAAGCTTGACAACTCAAAGGGCATCATGCTAGGTTTGATGTCCATAATGATGACGAGACAAGAATGATGACAATGACTTTTTAAAATCATGACATCTAACTTGGAGTGATGCATCACATTTGAATTGATTGTGGGTGTCAATGATTTGAGAACCATGGCAGTCTCTTTCTCACAAAAAGCTACATATGGTTTCAAATGACCTAAATATAGCATGCAACTGGTACTTTTATGGTACATTTCATCATTTTTGCAGCTTGACAGCCCCGTCCACATTTATTTTCACTGAATGGAAAAGAGTAGCTCAGACATTCTGCAAAACATCTTTTGTTTTTCAGAGAAGACAGAAAGTCAAAAAGGTTTGTAACGATATAGTGGTGAGGGTGAAATGAATGCAAAAGTTTCCTTTTTGGGTGAACTATTCCTTGAAACTTTAATTCATGAAAAAATTAAATCTTTCATATTTAATTTTTATTAAAAATGTATGGCCTATGCTTCATGTCAAAACAAGAACAAGCGAGACAATACCTTTAAACACTGGACAGCTGAAGTGCTGAGGATATTAAAGAAAAAAAACTAGTGTTGTTTCCTTCTATTTTAAGCACCATGAAACAGGGCAAGCCCTCGGCACATTCACTAATGAACAGAGCATCTGTTTGCACAAACATACTGTATACAGGTCGAAAGCTCAGTATGCTGAGACAGCACTGAGACATATTTACAGCCTCATCTGGCTCGCTCTGTGCATGTGCTTCTGAGAAAATGAGCTGTCTGTGAATCCATCAACCTCAACATGAAACCTTCATATAGTGATGCCATTTTAAACACAATCTTTAATGCCAATAGATTGGGTAGCATTAATCATACACATTTCTGTTCGCCACGATGAGAATACAATAATTTTTTTTTAATGATCATTTATTTCTCCAGCAGCTGAAATAATTTTCATTATCAATATTACAAAAAGTTCTTGTCTGGTTTGCTTTATTGTTGTTGTTTCATAATTAATGAATGTTATTAATTTTCCTATAACAGTTTGTTCTGGTCCTTGAACTTGATTGGATTCAATTCCAACACGGCTCACATTACAAGAGTGCTCATATATAGTCCAACAGTACTAGGATGCTTCACTATTTGTATCACTCCATTTCTCTGTGTTCTTGTCTTTCCAAATAATGGTGGGGATTTTGATTCCACATTCATTTTGATTTCATTCACAGATTCGTTCAGTGACCATTTATATGATTGCATATTTTCACCAGAAGGTTGTGACAAATGAGCATCTTTTATGTTACCTGGTGTTATCATGTTATCAAGAATCATTGACTCAATTGATTAGTTAAAATGCAAGTGAATGTCAATGACTGTTTTCTTTAAATGACTGTTTTCTTTAAAGAACAAAACATTCTCTCATCATTTCCCTCCCTCATGCTATCCCAGATGTGTTTGACTTTCTTTCTTCTGCTGAACACAAACACAGATTTTTAGAAGAATATTTCAGCTCTGTTGGTCCTCAAAATGCAAGTGAATAGGTGCCAAAATTTTGAAGCTACAACACCAGTGGTTAAATCAATATCTTCAGAAGTGATATGATTGGTGTGAGTGAGAAACAGATCAACATATAAGTCCTTTTTTACTATAAATCTCAACTTTCAATTTTTCTTTTGTTATTGGTGATTTGCATTATTCGTGCATGTTGCCACCTACTGGGCAGGGAGGAGAATTTATAGGAAAAAATGACTTCAATATTGATCTGTTTCTCACCCACACCTGTCATATCACTTCTGAGGATATAGACGTGTCCACTGGAGTCTATTCAAGGTTCTGGCCATCATTTACTTGCATTGTATGGACCTACAGAGCTGAAAGATTCTTCTAAAAATCTTCATTTGTGCTCCCTAGAAGAAAGAGAGTCATACACATCTGGGATGACATGAAGGTGAGTAAATGATGAGAGCATTTTCATTTTTGGGTGAACTATCCCTTTAATTGGCTTCTTTTGGAACTATTTTTGGTGAAGGAGAAAAAATGCACAAACTTACTGGCCAACTTTTGTCTGAAATGTAAGCCAGTTAATATTATTTACTTAAATGTTGTATAAAAATTATTTGCGGCCTTGTGTGTCGTGCCTACAGTCAAATCACAGCCACACTGATACACGGAACAACAGCACGATTGAGAGTGGGATACTGCAGAAGTTTATTAAAATGCCATGTCTTTCAGCAATCTTTTAGTGAAATCATAATCTTTGCTATTCTATAAAAAAATCTTGGATTATCAGTGTACCTGGAAATCATTGCCCTGAGATGTGGAAATAAATGGACAGTAGTCTGGAATGTATCTTTCTAAAAATTATTCTAATTCTTATTGCTGACCTATTTGATGAAGGTCACTCTCTTGTCTTTTCAACAATGTAATGCTTAATCTTTATGTATATATATATATATATATATATATATATATATATATATATATAGAATAGGGGTGTGCGATATTATCGTAGACGATCTATATCGCAATTGTTGTTTTAACGATATGCAAAATCACATTATCGTGTATGTGACTCATTTTCAAAAACCAATCAAAAAGCCATATTAAGTGTCCACGAATTCACTGCGTGCTGCAGCAAAGTAGTATATACTACTGCACATGTGCATTCAGATCGTGATGTTTCACATTAGATTGCGGTGTGTATGACAGAAGTTAAAAATGAGTGAAGAAACGGCAAAAGGAGAAGATCATCAAACATTGACAACCTCGCAACCCACGCTAGATTAAATTGCTAGACGTGGTTCATCATAAATAGCATGGAGGTGGTTTGGTTTTGAATGGTTAGATGCTAGTCAAAAGACGGCAATATGCAAACTGTGCCAAAAATCATGCCTGAAACTGACAGGGTAAAAGCACAAAAACACACTCAACAAACTTTGGCCGAATCGTTTAACAAAAAAGTTCCTTACGACAAAAAAAAAAAAAATCGACAGATTGCAAGATATAACAAACGCTGTCACCAATTACATCGCAAAAGACACAGTGCCAATTCAAGTGGTTGAGAGAGAAAAGTTTTTTTTTTCTTGTGCTGTGTTTGAAAGAAGTTTGCATTTGGTGACTTTTATTACAATGTCATATTTTTGTTTCTTGTTATATGCTGCACAGTTCACCTTACAGCAGAGCAGTGTTTTGTTTTGTTCTTAATTTAATGCTTCAGTTTAAAACAATAAAGATCTCTTTTCCTTCAATATATTGTTTCGATTAATAATATCAACAATCATTATTATCATGTTATGCTATTAATATGTTGTAAGAGGGAACTAGTACAATATAAGCCTTCTACAAAAATTTAAGGATTCAAAATATCGTCTATTTATCATTATCGGCAAAATTACAGAAAATATTGAGTTAATTTTTTGTCAATATCGCACACCCCTACTAGAGAAAAGTCTGGAAAAATCCTAGAAGGATAAATGAGCTAGCAAACTGATGAGTGTCATTATTTTGGGTGACATGGGAGTCCATCAAATGTTTGTATAAAGTTAAGATACACATTTCAAAATGCCCATACACTTTCTCATCTGAATCCTTTATATTTTAAGTACATTTCCATCATAGAATTAATTGCTTATCTATGTAATCTATTAAAGGCCCCACATTAATAATAGTTGCTTTGTCAAACTCTTTAGTCACTCATAAACTGCTTTCCTCAGACTTGGTCTAAAGGAGCATGCTGTAGGTGTGCACTGAACCCATAATGCACATTTGTGCACATTATTTCCATAATAAGTTTTTCTCTGGGTAATCATTGAATCTCAGGACAACACAACTGAATTTGTGCCTTATGAGTGTATGTGGAATTTGCAACACTGTTTTAATGTTACCTCTACACCAAGTGTACATTTTACTCTGACTGTTGCAAATGGTGTGAGAATCACTTGTATCTACTTGGTATGCATGAGATTCGCAAAACTGGGACTTCTGTTTCACAAAGCAAAAGCAATTTTTCAGACAACAGCCCTGAAACCATTCCAACTTCTATATATGTGTTGCACAAACAAATAAGAACAATTGCATCTTGTTGCCTATACGGAAATACACCACAGCTGATGGCCTTGCATCATTTCTTTTTCATTACACTACTACTGTACATACAACACTCTAAGACCCAAGAACTTGTTTATCCTGTGATTAGTCTTGCACAGGTATTTTCATTTTGCAAGCTGCTCACTCCAAGGTTTGCATCATTCGTCTTCTGCTATGACATAAAGCATTCCTAAAAGTGTTTACAATTATTTATCCTTTGAATACACATTTACTCTTGGGCTCTGGAAGTATAAAACTGCACTCAAAGAGGCTTAAAATGTTAATCAATGCAATTTCATTTCCAATTTTGGTGAGAGACTTGAGGGACCCTCCCCAGAGAAGGAAGCTGTCTGACCGTTGGAATCACAGAGAAAAGTTATGAGGCCTTCAGAATGACTTTAGCAGCGCATAGTGTATTTAGGACTGCCTGAATGACTACTGAAATCTGAGCCTTAGCTATAACTGCAATGAAGACTGGAGCAGTTCTTTGTATCAGCAAAATTAAAAATTTTCATCCAGAATAACATTGTTCAGTTGTTCATCCACACACACACACACAAAGAGCTGTAAAATAATATCTTGTTAATTTCATTCAAAACATGAACGTCACTGTTCCTAAAAATGAAAATTCTGTAATCATTTACGCACCCTCATACTTCAAAACACATGATTTTTTATTTAATGTGGAATACAAAAGGAGACATTAGACAGGATGTTAACCTGGAAAAAAGATACATTTTAGATGAACTATCACTTTAACAGGTGCACAACAGTTTCCTTTTTGCTACTTGTTGTTTTAACCATGTAACAAAATTCATAGTTTTTGTGAAAAAGGAGGAAACGTGAGACGGCGAGATCCAACTCCATAGGGGCTTTATTTCCCACACTTTCACAGACTTTTCAGTGTACACACTCAATAATGCTTTTCAGCACAACAGAAATATTGCACGCTGAGACTCTCTGCTCCGTGCAGCTCTCTCCCCTTCACTGGCAGCTGGCTCACTTAAAAGCCCGTCTCCACTCTCACTAAAATGAAAAACAGCTGTTAGATAATCACTGCCAGGTGATGGTCCTTACCGTTCTTATCTCCTGATCTCACTCTCCATTCATAAACTGTTGCTCAACCATGCCCCCACTACCCCATACCCCCATTGGGCCGGGGAACCATCTGGCCTACCCAGTACTCCCCCCGATTTCTGGAGAGAAAGACTACGACAGCCATCTGAGCCCCCAGTCTGTGGACCACCTCGAATTTAAAAGGCTGAAGAGCCAGATACCAACAGATAATCCGCATATTGGTATGCGTCATGTGATGGAGCCACTGGAGTGGTCCGAACAGAGGGTGTAAGCCTGTCCCAGTAGGTAGTAACGAAGGGTGAGGACTGCCCACTTGATGGCCAGACATAAAAGCCTTTTGGCACACTCAGACCACTGGACCGGATTTGGGGCTGCCTTTTTAGTGACATAAGTTAGCAGGCTGGTGACACAAGAATAATTAGGTTGTGGGTCTCGGACAGGCCTCAACAGCTGCAGTCTTATCAATTTGGGGGCGCACCTGCCCGTGACCCAAGTAGAACCCCAGATACCGTACCTCGACCCATTCAATTGCTCACTTCTTAGGGTTTCCAAGAGTCCCACCCATCACAGTGACCTCAGAACTGCCCCCCAGATGCTGCATATGCTGCTGCCAATCATTACTATATATAATAATATCATCCAGATTGGCAGCGGCACAGTACACAGAGTGCAGTCTGAGGAATCTGTCCATAAGGTGCTGAAACATAGTCGGGGCCCCAAACAAACCAAACGGAAGGGTCATGAATTGGAGCAAGCCAAACGGTGTGGAGAAGGCCATTTTCTCATGGGAAATTGGTGTTAAGGGGATCTGCCAATAACCTTTTGTTAAATCCAGAGTCAAATAAAAGCGAGCCACAAACAACTGATCAAGTAGTTTGTCAATACGAGGCATTGAATACCCCCATATCGAGCATGGCCTTTAATTCTTCTCTAACCACTTTTTTGTGCTCAGGTAATCAGTAGGGAAGACTGTGCACATATTTTGCTCTCAAGTCAAGAGCGTATTGAATTTAATTTTTGCTTTTTGAAGGTCGCTCCTCCCAATTATCCTTCATGATATCTAAGACACCGCACGGCTTACAGTATGCCCATACAATGGCCACTTATCTAATTATGAGCATCTTCGTGCACAAACTTACAAATCATGTTTTTCAGGGTTTTATTAAACCTTTCAACCAAGCCATTCATTTGCGTGTGATAAACGATTGTCCGAATCAGTATAATGCCCAATAATTTGTACAGCTCATGTAGTGTACATAACATCAATGTAGTGCCTTGATCAGTGAGGATTTCTTTCGGAATCCCCACCCTGGGAGATAATTTTGAAGAGTGCATCCGCAACACTACGTAAGTGCTGAGATGTTGCGCAAAGGCACTGCTTCTGGATATTGTGTTGCATAGTCTACCAGAACTAACACAAAGTGATGCCAACATGATGTTCACTCTAATGGCCCATGAGGTCCATACCAATTTTTTCGAGGGGACCTTGATCAATGGAAGTGGATGCAAAGGTGCTGGCCGGTGGATTCAGCAGCTGACATTCACAGCATGACGCAAACATTCCTACAAATGCCCGGCCAATAGAAATGGGCTATTAGACGGTTCAGTGTATATTCCTGTCCTAAGTAACCCGCCTTCGGATTATAATGAGGAGTCTGGAATAACATTTCCTGATGGCTCTTCGGTATCAATATCTGGGTTGTGTCTTCCTTTGTCTGAGCATCCTGCATAACTTGATACAACTAGTAATTTATAATAGAAAAGTATGGATATGTGAGTGCAATGTCTGGCTGAAGGCGGAGAACATCAATCACTCTCACTTTGTCGAAGGCGTGCCTAAGAGTCTTGTCTCTCATCTGCTCCAGAGGTAAATGCCACACTGAGACACTCTTTTACAGGACCCATCCGCACAAATTTCCCTTAATAGAGTGGAAAACGCTCACAAATTTGTGCCCAAAATTAGCGGATGGGTGAGATGCAAACTAAACTCAATCTCAACTCTATGCTTTTGTCCCCAAAATTGAATCGTCACAGTCACTACAGGATAATCTTGGATATCCCCATGCACCACCTTTCCTTCACCTTGTGACTAGCATCTAAAGCCTCATCTTGAACCAGGTTTGGCCTCAAACCGAATCCACCAAGGCCTGGTATGTACCCCCTTAATACTCAAAGCTCGATCGGGGGCAGCCTGTGGTGCATCAGGGACCCGAACCAATGTGCCCACCTCCATCAGCGGGCACTGGTCCTGGAAATACCCAGGCTCCCAACAAGCCCAAGCTCCGCACCCATGACAGCAGGTTCACCACCCTGGGAGTGAGAGCGGAGAAGGGCAGGGGAAGTCGGTTGGTAGTGCAATCTCCGGACTCGAGGAGCTGGTATGGGGGGGACTCCTCTCTGTTTCCAAGGAGGAGGAACAGGACGGAAATCAGGGGGAGGAGGGGAAACAACGGAACGAGTGAGAGAGAGAGAGAGAGAGAGAGAGAGAGAGAGAGAGAGAGAAGAATCTCGGGGCTCGCCGACTCCCGAATACGCCACCATGTGGTCCTCTGCCAGCTGGATGGCTGTTTGGAGTGAATCTGGATGGTGGCACTGGACCCACTCCATCGTCCCTCTTGGAAGTCGAGCGATGAACTGCTCCAGTACCACCAGATCAATGACAGCTCCGACATTGCATTACTCGGCCAGCAACCACCTCCGGCAGGAGCTATTTGGCAAAAACGTGCTCACCAATGATGATAGAGCTGCTCGGGTGTCTGGCCGGCCCGTTGCAGGATGGCTTTTCTCAAGTCAGCGTACAAAAGGAGGTTCTCCACTGGTAACTGCTGAGCTGTGAGTTGAGGTTCCCCGGAGAGCAGTGGAATTAATCGGGCCGCCCATAGGTTGCTCGACCATTCGCATGGCCCTGCCTTCACTTAACGAGCTCCAAGAAGGCCTCCAGTTCATCGAGGAGGCACATCTTGACTAGCTGAACCTGGGACGGGGCAGTCATGGGGTCCTGGGTCACAGCGGCAGTACCCTCCTGGTGCAGCAAGCTCCGAAAAATCTGCCTAGAGGAGTGAGTGCAATGAATTGCTGTTCCTGCTCTGTGCGCAGCTCGAGGAGGGCCTGATGTTGTGTCTGGTGGATGCTGGTGAAGGTCTTGACCACGTCCTCCAGAGGTGAGGGATCCATGGCGATGTTCTTCCTGTTTTCATGGAAGCGGTACTCAAAGGTTTTTGTGGAAAAGGAGGAAGAGGGACTCAAAAACCATACTTTTCAGTGTACACACTCAATAATGCTTTTCAGCACAAAATAAATATTGCACGCTAGAACACTGCTCCGTGCAGCTCTCTCCTCCTCACTGGACTCTGGCTCGCTCTTAAAAGCCAGTTTTCAAACAGCTGTTAGATATTCACTGTCAGGTGATGATCCTTAACTTTCTTATCTCCTGATCATTTGTCATATGCCTCCACTTCCAAAAACCTTTGTGTGAATATACACCATCTCGTCTGTATCCTGAATTCACTAGCCTCACTACACACAGAGAGTTCAGTAAATACATGCCCTATAATACATTTGTTTATTATTAGGTAATGAAGGGAAAATATCATTTCAGACCTTAAATTTTCCATATCCTTGTTTTTATGGATGTGTTTTATTCTGTTGAAGTGGCATGGCATAAATCACTTGTGGTAATTAATATTTGTCTCACAGGAATCATAAATGATTATCACTCACACATAATTTGATAACACTTTAAGATACAATTTCCGTAATATATGGCTAGACCCAGAGAAATCTTGGAATGGCCATTTCACAAGACTTCATTTTTCATTCACGCTGTTTTAAATATATGACATTCAAAATTCAGGGTGCATCCAGCAGGAATTTATTGTCAGTGCTGCACTGAAGAATGTCCTCAGGTTGTCCCATTAATCTCTATTAAGTAGAGACATGTCAGCCAGGACTGTGTGTGTGTGTGCGTACATGCGCTTTAAGCAGACAGATAGCTATGTATTCACCTGTGCCAAGTGAGGCTTTCACTGGATATGAACTTCAGATAATGAATCCCGGTTCTTTTTAGATGTGTTATAACATAGTTGTCTTGCAGATATACTGCTTTAGAAGACAAGTTGATATAACAAAGTATAATTTTGCATGCATATTACTGTACAATTCATCTAAATTACACTAAAATCTCAACCATTTTAATGCTCAGCATCAATCCAATTTCTGTTAGATGCAACAAACAATCTGTAATTTGTTTTTCTTAAACTAATTTATGAATGATTTGCTTTCCTCGCTTTGTTAACGGCTAATGCAATGCCTGATGAAAAATGTAAACTTTTGGCAACAGTTTTGCTAGTCCTTAAGACTTTCTATTCCGTGTCCCTGTATTTCGTCCCTGCCAATCCTTAAGAGCTGCTAAACTGTTTTTTATTGTTTTTGAAACAATGACTAAAATCTATCTATCTATCTATCTATCTATCTATCTATCTATCTATCTATCTATCTATCTAGCTGTCTGTCTGTCTGTCTGTCTATCTCAGCCATAGCTGATTTTCTTATCACATTCTCTTGTACAGGGTTTCCCAAATGGGGGTTTGCAAACCACTGGGGGTTTGTGAAGGATCGCAGGGTTGGGCGATACCACTTATATTCTTTTCGATCCGATACCAAGAACTTTTAGGCCAGTATCGCCAATATCAATATCGATACCAATTTCGATACTTCTAATACATTTTATTTTTACAAATTCTTTGGATAAAATTAGTAACATAAATTATTACTTAAATTTGTTATATATTTATAGGCCTAAGCAGAAAATTATCTTGTTTAACTTTTAAAAATGAGTAAGTATAAGCAACATATAAAACCACAAATTTAACCATAGATATTGATAATATGGATCTAAAACCACATGATCATATGGATACTACAGTAATGTTGTAGCAAAACCATGGTTAATTGTAACAAAACCTTGGTTACTGACAAAAAATAAAAATATAAATATTTTTTTTTATAAAAACATGGTTACTACAGTCGTGATTACTAGTCATGGTTAATACAACATTACTAAAGTAAATCCATGGGTAGTTTTCATAAGGGTATCATTTATTAACAAGGATTAAAGATCATTATCAATGTTTTAACACTTGAATTTATAAAAATTTATAAATGGTCACACATGACCATTATAATACATGTCTAGGTTTGTCATTACTTTTTGAATAACTCCAGATCCTGTTTTTCTGTCATAACCTCAGGAAAGCACTGCTTTCTCTCTTTGATTGAGTGCTATGCCTGAAAAGGTGAGCACTGTCTGTGACTGCTAGTGTATTACAGCATTTCTGCACATTAAGATGAGCACAAGAAAAAATAGTTCCAGTGTCATCCAACGATTCGCAAATATAATTCTTTTTTTACACTTCGAAGCTTATGCGATGCATTAATATTCATGTTATCTAAATAATAAGATCACTAATTAAAAAAAAACTTCAGAATTGATATTTTTATGTGAGGATCGATATTCTTGATACCACATCAGTATCAGAAGTATCGATACTTTAGTATCGATCCGTCCATCCCTAAAAGAAGGCCAAGGGGTTCCTGAGAGTGTGTTGAGATTGTGTACGAAAATATGTCCGTCATTTAATGATTTTTAAAAACTGATGATTGTCTGCCATTTAACAAATATAAAAACAAAAACATTACTTAAACCAAGTGTGTAAATTTTTGTTTAAACCAAATTTTGTGTCTATGGCTTCAGTGCAATTTACCTCAATTAGACGAGAGCTCTCTTTCTCTCTCTCTCTCTCTCTCTCTCTCATCAAGCTATCTGTGGTCCAGTTCCGGAGGGGCGCATGTGTTAAAAGCTTGTCTGGGCATAGTTCAGTTACACTCTTCTCCAAAACTTGAACCAGCAACTTTTAGGTGAGCACATTTTATTGTGTCTTATTCACTCAAATGTATTTATGCAAATTGCCTTTGCTGCTGGGCGCAGTCAGAAGTACAGACTTTAAAAAAAGCTATTACAGAAGTGATGTCAGCTCATATGCACAACCTTTTTTTCACAAAAGGCAAATCAATGATGAAAACCGAACCTTCAAAGAAAAGACATAGGAAAATGTGCTTTTATACTCCATTCTTTTCTGTAGTTCTCGTAAAAAAGATTATGTGAAGTGTCATTGAACCTACATATGCATGAATCCTGATAGTGTTTGGTTTTACATCATTCTCAATCCTGAACATCATCAAATCAGTTTGTTCACCATCAGAGGGGCTAGCGTGTGCTTCAGCCTCCCTAAGAAAGTCAGTTTAGCAAAATGGTCCGAATCATTTAGACAGCTAAGCATTGTATCCTATGGAGCATTTCTCACTCCGTAAAAAAATAAATTAAATAAATAAAACAGAAAACAATCAAGTGGAACATTTACTGTCATGATACACAAAACAGATGAGGAGGTAAACTTAACTTTTGAAACTTTATTAAGCACACTCCAACTGCATGTCTCACTACAACTCTCTCTCAGTAATGGTGGAGCAGCCCCCATAACCTCACAACCCTGAACCCTGCTTTATAACAACCAGAGCCCTTCTTCCAAGATGAGCTTACAAAGTTAGCAAAAAAACATAATGCAGCGGTCACATTGACATTCTTATGGCGGTTCACTGGCGAGGAGACGAGAGACAAGAATAATAAACTGCTTTTGTGAGGAAACATTGCATCACTTAATGAACTGGCCACCTGTCCACTATTACACTCAACAATCCTATTGGAATGAACAATGTGTGGAGTTCACTACGATAAAAAATGCCTATTTTTTTTTAAAGAGAAGTCACTGCTGATTTTGATTTTGTCAGTTTATGGCTCTCCCCATTCATACAGTGACTTATTCTTTTAAGGAATCGAAGGATGCACTTGCAGGTTTTGATTAAAAAATCCTGCAAGTGCATCCTTCGTTTGACGGTGATGCATAATGTCTTTATGAAGTTCAACATCTGTGTGTGCAGCTTTTGAACAACTCAAGTTAAAGCCATTTTTCCAACCAAACATGTATAAAAAGTATCATTGCATGTTTTTTACATGTATATTTGAGTACTGTAATACCATAGTGTACATCAATATACTGCAGTATTACCATCTGATACCATCACAATAACATGATCCTGCCACAGCAGGCTATATATTTTTTTTTTTTGCATGGTAGTTGTTTTTGAGAAACTTTATCTAGCGCTGGATGTGATGTGTGAATAAGTCTTTTATCAACACTTTGTAGCCAATAGCTACATTAATTGCTACACAAGATATATTCTTGTGAAAAGGTAAAAATGCTGTTCCTAAAGTCAACAAAATCAAATACTTTTGTGCCATTTTTGCAAAACATTTCTCCCGGGGTAGCATGTCCCCAGACATTCAATAAGGGTACACTGTATTGCTGTACCTGTGCTTCAGACAGTACTGTAAAAAGCTGTAAACACCCCTGAAAGTGTGTTGCCTGTTTTATTGAGGCTGCAACGTAGAGATTTCACTTCTGTTGTCACCACGTGCAAAATGATATGAATAAAATCGCATGGCCATGCCGGGTTTTGCATATATTTAGTGACCAAAGCTCAGCTCCCCCTGTCAATGCCCCCTTCTTCAGCACCAGCAATCAAAATTAGCTTGCACCGCCTCTGTTCACTGTTTCTAATGGTTATTATCTACACAAGTATCTGGCTCCTGTGTGCACATGTAACGTTTGGGGGTCCTAGGAGTCAAGGAGACGCAGGAGTAGGTACTTTAAATCCTTTAATCATAAAGTTGGAGTAGAGCAAACACTGGAGTAAGATCTAACATAACAATACCAACATTACCAAACACAATTCAAACATTACTATCCAAGGACTGACCCAGACTGACAGAACTAGAGGGAATATATATATATACACCAAGCAACTAAACGAGGCAGGTGAGGATAATGGAGTAATTAGGGCAGTGAATTCTGGGAAGTGTATTGAGGGAGAGAACTTCAAAATAAGAGTCCTTGAAAAGGGTGCAGACAGACTGTGACAGCACATGAATGTATGCATGAAAAGGAAGGCAAATGCTTCCCTCATTGAATGGGAGGATATAATTATTGAAAAAAATGAAAAACATGCCTAATGCTCTTTTTCAGTTTTAGACTACATATATTTTGGATAAAAATCCAGTTTCAAATTACATTACCATTGTTCTCTTATGTGTGTTGATATTGACAAAGATACAGACTTTAGCAGGTCTAAATATTCTTTCTCAGTTTTAATAAACAATAACTACTCATTGTATGTTTTTATTTGCAAAGTAAAGTCAATAAAAAAAGCTATTTGTTAGTTAAGGATGTAAAGTCATATTTGTTCTCCAGCCAGATCTTAAAAATGAACTTTGAAACTTTGAAAATGTTTGAAAATGCTATTTTAATGTAAATAAACACATTTTTAACAGTTTTGTCACTGCTGCCCCCCCCCCCCCAATCTAGTTTAATACTAACAAAGAGATTACCTGCACTTTTTTCTTCCACTTTAAGCATTGAGGCTAATCATGTATAATTTCCTAAAAAATATGTAATATGTTTCAATTTTGTGTGTGTACATTTTATCCTACTACTGGGAATGTAGTGCAATCTCTGATTGGGATAGAAATGGCAGTGGATGAAATTAAATTAAATGAAATATAGAAATGTGAAAAGAAAAGAACAATAGATGTAATAAAGACTTATTCAAATTTAACAATAATATGAAAAATAAAGTGCAAAGACATTACTATCAGGGGGTACTTCAAATAAATCATTTAGGGTCAAAGAAAAAGTTTGGGAACCTCTGCTCAAGTAGAAAGGAGGGAGATGTCTCGCATACAGCAGACCGGTGGGACAAGAACTTGACCTATTTCTTCATCTGGAAAACACACAACAGAAAGCATTACAAAGGAAATTGTGAGAGATGGCAGTAAAGCTTGTATAAAGGGTCTATGTACAGTGCTCAAATAAGAGCAAATAAGATAAGAAGCCTCTTTTACAGTTAATCAATGTACTGGTGCTGTATTTGTGATTTATGATATTGTGTCTGTATTGTACTCTTATATGCAGTGCTTCCTATATTATTAGTAAAATGCTTGGTTATCAAACAATGGTTCTGTGTTAGAGCTCTGCTGCATTTACATGTGCATTTATAAATACTGCAGGTGTCCATGACATGAAAGGCTAACATGTACTAAAAAACAATAGTCCTTTAAGGTGATCAACGTAAAGGAATGTTTTGGGTTCATACAAGTTAATCTTTATCGTCAGCATTTGTGGCATAATGTTGATTACCACAAAATATAATTTAGACCTGTCACTCCTTTTCTTTAATAAAAGCAAAAATCTGGGTTATAGTGAGACGTTACAATGGAAGTGATTGGGGTCACTCAGGAAACATTAAAATACTCACTATTTCAACCGTATAGCCACATGACATAAACAATATGTGTGTTAACATGATTTTAGTGTGACAAAATCACTTACTAACCTTCTGTGTAAGATTATATCCAATTTTACAACATTGTTGCCATGACAACATAATGCTGTAAATCAATTCTAAAACGGCCATAAAAAATTATAATTATAAAAACACTTTACACAAGTTTTAAAAGAAGAATTAATGTATGTGCTGCCTTTTATACATTTACAAGCTTCACATTTCTGCCTTTAAACTTCTTAATAATTGGCCCTATTCACTTCCATTGTAAGCACCTCACTGTGACCTGTGAAGAAAAGGAGGGACTAGTCTAATTACATTTTTGTGGTAATCAACATTATGGCACAATTGCTGTTGACTGAGCTTAACTTGTATTGAACCCGGAATATTCCTTTAATAATTAGTGTAGTAATAATTATGTTGATCTAATTCAAAGACTGTATATTTCAAATCTTGAAGTTTATTTCTCATTATATATTACCATCTTTTTTTTCTTTCTTTTTTTTTTTTTTTTAGCAACACGGTAAGTGGGTTTTATTTTAACCACCAGTTATTTAGTTAGTTGTTATTAGTAGGCAGATTTAACTGCACGTCATCAGCTGTGTTCGTTTGTTGGTTTTATGTTTTTTCCTGGCATTTAAATGTCAGAAGGTGAATTCAGGTAAATTTGGCCATATTGAGATGACTGTAAATAAGTGGTCCAAATTGCCTGAATTCTTCCTATATGTTATTTCAGGCCGAGGTGTTGGCTAATACCTGAAACGAGAAGTGGACAGTAAGCAAAACCACCCAGAAAACAATGTGAAGCTGCTTTCAGCACCGTGGACAGCAACACTGGAATTGGACTAATCATTATATACATATTCATATTCATATACATTTTAGAATATCTAATAATAATAATAGCTCTTCAGATCCAAACAATACAAGTGAATAGTGGCCAGAACTATAAATCTCCAAAAAGCATATAAAGGCAGCATAAGCGTAATCCATAAGACTCCAGTAGTTAAATCCATGTCTTCAGAAGTCATATAATAGGTGTGGGCAGAGGGGGTACCAGGATGTCATGTTTGGGGGGGCATTTGGCTTGTTTGGGGGGGCAACATAAACAATTGAAAAAAATCGGCGCAAAATTAAGCTATACTACACACAATATGTTTTAGTGCAGATCTTTTTCTAAGCCAGGAACCCAGAGATAGGCACAGGGCCCCTATTAGACTATAGGGCTATCAAATAAAAGTTAATCAAATCAGGTCAACATTAATAATAATATGATGATATTATTATTGACAGATTCATATATATCAGATAAAGGTGATTTCCTGTGTTTGCTTGTGAGAAGACGTGCTACACGAGTAGGCTACCGAGAGGGATGAGAGTTTTTTAAATGAATCTGAAGTCACGTTTGTAGACAAGAGATAAATTAATTTGTTTCTTCTTCTAAACTGTCCCAGACGTAGGTTCTACTTTTAGGGCTTAAATGTTTCGTGAATTACTCTTAGTAAAACACAGTCTAAAGTTATGAGTCACATGCCCATTATTTTTAGGAGTTTGGCCAGTTAGGAGCTACTTGTAGCCTCTTATAAGATTCTTTGTGAATGCGGCCCCAGGTAAACAATTTTGATATGCTCATTTGAACAGTATGAGAACAGTATTTGAATGTTATTCTCTGGTGGCTTTGGATAAAAGTGTCTGCTAAATGAATAAATGAAAAATGTAGGCCTAGATAAAAGGAAACATATTAGGCTACATGCAGGGGGTCAGGAGACCTAGAGAGTTGAAATAAAAGCTATTTTTGTGAAACAATAAGAATTGAAAGTATGATATGATTAGCAGAGGCAACATAACTTTTTTTAAATATAGTTTTATTTTTATTTATTTTTTTTTTTTATTTTTTTTTTTTATTAGTGGAACTTATTCATGGATTTAATCAGGTCCCTGATACATCCAGTGTATCCTATCTACAGGACCAGTCTGCGGCTAGTCTTGGCAAATTCAGAAACAAATTGATTCATGTCCAGACCTTTTGTGATTTTCTTTTCGTGTGCCAAAATGACCAAATCTCTCTTCCTTGAATGCAGCATTGATCTTCGGAGAGGGGTGAGAATGCGGCTCAGGGTAGAAAAAGAACTTTCACATGCAGCTGAGGACACACCTATGATGAGTGCTGTGACATACAGCTTATGCAAAATGGGGAAGGCATCTTTGTACTGCTGAATGCACTTGCATACTTCAGAGAGGTTAGCATCAGTGGACAGTTTATTGAGCAACATTGCTTTTGCCACAGCAATTTCATTTTGCAAGGACATACTATTTTGCTCTGTGCCTGCAAGCACTTGAAGTGGCTCCAGGAGAGAAGGGTCAAGGAAAGATGCTGATTTTGGTAGGAGAAATGATGTTGCCCTCATTAAATCAACATTTCTTTGAGAGAATCTCGTCTCCATCTCCACAATAGCCCTATCAAGGATGTTGAACATAGCCCTTTTAAAAGTCTGATTAGGAGCAGTTTGGTCATCAGGGTCACCACCATGCCCTATCTTTCGAATGATACGTAATCTATGATGATTACTAAAATATTTGATATGAAAAAAGGCAATAAAAAAGGGAGCACCAGTCGTCGCGCTAGCAGGACGTGACCATTAAGTAAACCTGTTTTTCTCAAAATTCCATTTCTGAAAATCATAGTCATCAGCCGACTTCGGATTACCACTTAAACTATAAAATAAATGAAAACAGATTTGGAAAGTGCTTGAACCCAGCTTTAATATGGTGCCAAACTACCAAAACCTGTAATATGTCAAATTTCACCATGTGGTGGGTTTTCCCAGATCGCATCACATATATTCTATATAGCATACGCACTGCACACGGCTTTCTCTCATTCATCATTTGGCCATTTCAGTAGATTTACTCACTAACATTGTTGTGGAAACACATTAAGCGCATGGAAACTAAAATATGAGATAGTATAATGCGCACATTCTATCAGCTGCAGTTCTGGCGCCACAGTCCCAATAATCGACGTACATTCACATCACATGTTAATGCCGCGCCGCGGTAGTTACCATACACTCACAGGACACTGCACTTATTCGCAATCACAAAAATTCATTATTTGCTCGTGCTTTAAAGCTTTGCCAGGTAAACATTTCATTGGCGTTCTGTTCTCACATTATGCACTTTTTCAGAGTGCGTCCGAAGCACGCGCACACTGTCAAACAGCACCAAACTGGATTTTTGTTGGGTCAGACCCTTCCGCTAGCGATGGAAAAATATGCACAAAACAATCCACTTTTAAATCTTAATTTATCATCAGATGGGCAGATCATTTCTCAGGGGAGGCAGGGCTTATCCTAGGGGAGGCACTGCCTCCCCCAGCCTCCCCCTAGACACGCCCCTGGGTGTGGGTGAGAAACAAATCAATATTTAAGTCCTTTTTTACTATACATCTCCACTTTAACTTTTTTCTTATATTTTTGGCGATTCACATTCTTTGTGCATATCGCCAACTGTTGGGCAGGGAGGAGAATTTATAGTCAAAAATGACTTAAATATTGAGCTTTGGAGTCTTATGGATTACTTTATGCTCCCTTTATGTGCTTGTTAGTGCTTCACAGTTCTGACCACCAATGACTTGCATTGAATCGACTTACAGATTGAAATATTGTTCTAAAAATCTGTTTTGCTTTGAGTTCAGCAGAAGAAAGAAAGTCATACACATCTGGGATAGCATGAGGGTGAGTAAATGATCAGATATTTTACATTTTTGTGTGAACTAACCCTTTAATGAATACCTACGACATATTTTGCTTGTAATTATTTTCACAGCAGAACAGAGCTTAATGCGGTGGTGCAACATGAAAGGCGCATATTTAAGGATAATTAAAATTGCGACGAAATACCATCAGAGCATCGACGGTGAATTCATCCATTCACGGTCGAGCTTAGCATAGCTAGGTGGCAGTATTTATTTAGCTGTTATACTGCACCCCGATGGCCAAATTAAAAGTGTAACGCTCAATAACGTATGACTTAATTGTGGGACGTGTCAACACCTTGTACATGAATTAATCTTTCTATTAAACCACTGAATCTCGACGCTGAACCTGTTAAATATACGCAGACTGAACTGAATACATATTTTAGAACGTAAAGAGCTCAGGTGGGCAATTTACCTCACATATTACCTCACTTGAGACATATTTGGTAGGTTATTCAACACGTTACGAGTGACCAGCTCCCTTGTCTGGCAGTCGGTTATTTTTTGAGAGAACATCGTTTAGGAAAATGATTTCTCTCTCCGCTCTCTCTGCTGCGCGCGCCCGCACACACACGCGCGCACATGCACTGCGCGGTAAGCGCGCGAAAGAAGTGAATCTCTTTTCACAGGCACTCAGGCAGCCGCATCCGCATCCGCCGAAGCCTCAGCATCAGTGAGTGCAGTCGTTCAGGCTGTCAACTAAACGTCACACGGATATCCTCACTCGGATTGCCCTCTACGACCTCACCTTACCTAGAACAATTAAAAGGATACCAGAGCTCTGCCAACTGCTTGGATTATATTTTAGTGATTACAAATTTGCACTCTAACTCAAACCAGAGCTTTCCACACCTAGAGACGACGGATTGTAATGTGCGCATTTGGTTGTGTACTGGACGTGGAAAGAAGGATTGGGCCGGACCGAATTTAACCAGGACAAGTGTACACTAAAGCGGAACCAATACAGCTTTGTACCCCTTTTGCGACTGGGCATTCTCTGGTTTTACGCATCTCAACTCCAGCGTTGGGGTCCGCAGGAATTACTGCACTGAAGCATCCGAGCGCGCGCCACTCCGCAAGAGAACCTATAAAATTACCTTGCAGTTTTCGTACAGACCCCGTCTAATGCCTTTTCTCTTAGGGTAATCGGAGCGTCCAAGACTAAGCTAAAGATTGCAATGCCAGGACAGTGAGAAGGTGGATCTCAGTTGCTCTTCCTGAACGGTAGCATGGCTCCGTCCCGGAGGGACTGCAGATGTGAGATGATCTTTTTGTCGGGATGCATACTCCTGTCCTTCTTAGGGTTTCAACCTGCATTGGCGAAGGTTTGCCACGATTACACAAGGCACGGCCTGGACAACAACTGGTACGCGAGGGATGGCGAGAAGTTGCCCATCATGGTCCTGATGCCGATGAACGAATCAGCGCTGATGAGCAGCATCAGTCAAGGCATCGAGCCGGCCGTTCAGCTGGCCATCCAACACATACGCGAGTCCAGGCAGTACTCCTTTTCACTCATAACCAAAATCTACGACACAGAGGTAAGTGCATTGCATTTGGGTGTTGTTTGGTGTGGCGTCGGGGGCTGGGTCAGTTTTGGTCGTATTTGTGCATGCATGTTGCGGGGGTAAACTGCGGGCAGTGTGCAGTCAGCGCGCGCTCATGTGGAAAACAGGATTCTGCTATGGTCGGTATAATTGTGGAATGTCGCGCTTACTTGTATTTTCCATGAACTGTTCGGAATCGGAGAAAGCAAAACGTAACAAGTTTAGTTTTTGAAGTCCTTAGATTTATTTTATGCAGTCACCGCCCCCTTGAATTGAGAATGAAGTGTACACAGGTGTTGCTCTTCCTTGATGGGCTGCGCACATGCCAATGGCTCGTGCCTTAAATGCAGCCTGTTTGCATGCATGATCACTAACATCAGGAAAATATATTTCCTGAACATATAGTGTCTGTTCTGAGCTGGTTCTATGAAATAACCATTATTGCCTAATGACAATACCTTTGACGAAATAGCATTGAACATTCAATTGGACTATTAATGTTTTTATTTTGTCAGTGGTTTTTGGGCCTGATATATTCAGCACTCTTAATGAGATTTGGAAATAAAGTCAAAGTGAGGAGTCAGCTCTGTTACAACAACCCACTAGGCTAATTGATATTACATCCATGCAAAACAAAAGTGTCATTTTTCTCACTGGTATGAGAGTTCCTATCAAATTACACGATCTTATAAACGTTTTAAACGTAGGAACGGTTTGCCTTACACATGAAGATGGCAGTAATTTGCCCCTTATCTTTTCCCTATGTTAAGGTCCCTAAGGATTAATACAATTTTAAAGTGCGTGGTACAAATGTTATGCCCCGGAATCACAGTAGGTTATACCAAATTGAATGAATTCGTTGTTCATTGAAGACTAAACTGATTGGTTTAACCTTTTGTTATTCTTTGTCCTTGATGTTGTCATTAGAAATATCGAAAGCCCAACCCGTAACAATGGTCCTTCAAAATGACGCGACGTTTTTGATAGCTAATTAAAACGCTCATTAACATGTTAATTCAACGGGTAAATTAACTTACAATCGAACGGACTAAATAGGCTAACCTATATCATGGGCAGTGGATAAGCTCACAGGTATGCCTTGTTTCAAGAAAGTGGTCTATTGAATTTCGTGTTCGTTTTGCGACAAAAACGCCTCAGGAAATTTTAGCATTACTCCTCTATGATTGAGTCAGTTTTTGGCCTCTTATATTCTACTATTTCTGGGGGTGCGATCGCCTGGGGAGAAGAGAAGCTAATCAATCGCTATTTATCACCATGGTTTCATAAGTGTGACAAAAGGCGAATGAGAAAGCGCGCGAAAACATAGCTGGAGGCTTGTGGAGTTATCGACGTGAAACGTAGGCGTAAATTAACAAGGCGTTAACATATCTGTAAAATTAAGCTAATTAGAATTAAAACCTCACTATGTACATAGCACATGCTAGAATCTGAATAATTTGAATTGAACATGAAGGTACATGACTCCTAAACAGTGCTCGAATTGAGGGGGGGCTGGGAGGATCCGGGACCCTCCATAAGGTATTAGGGACCCCCCCATAAGAAGTAAAAAATAGAATTAGGGGGGGTCCCTCAGATATTTTTATTTTAGTAAAAATAATAATGACAAATCTGATTAAATGCATGCAATGGATACGGTAAATTTCGTGAATTGATTATTTACAATAATTTTTTTTAAGTTGGCTAGTTGCCATGTCTCTTTAAAATGTAAACGCCCCGCCCCACATCTAAAGAGTGCTGTGCGCATACATTGTTGACTGACAGGACTGTTTGATTGGCGCCGCTCCGTTGAAGCTAATTTTAACTTTTAAAAAATGGAGAAAAATAAACCTCCACTCGAGGTCGGGAAGAGAAAGCTTCTTACCGACTTTTTTGAGGGGTAATTGTCTCTCTCTCTATATCTTTCTACTTTATATCTATCCACACCATGTCGGGGCTTTTGTATTCCTTGCGTAAATTGGAAACATTTAGGCTTAAGTTACTATTTTTTTCATTATTAATAGTCCTGGTTCTACGGGAGTGCTAGAGATCTCGACGGAGATGGATAACAGCTTTTTAGTAAAGGGAGCGCTCGTTGTGTGCTTTCTATGCTTTCTAATTACCATTCAGAATTTGTATAAAACTTGTTTTTCATGCTGCTAGGACCAATGACCACGTAAACACAAAGTTTTGGGAATTACATACGCATTTATGCGGGATTCACTCTTGAAATAGCAATAATTGACATTGATTACCATGGCATTGTTTGTTTCTGAATAAAGCAGCCTTTTTCACTGAAATGGTCATTGAATAGTTGCTGACTTACTCACTCATAACCTGTGCCACTGTTGAATCTGACAGTGATACCATCCAGTGAGTCTGGAAGCCATCTGATTATTTTCTACTGTTTTTGAGACATTTCAATGTATTTTGAAGTCACTTGCTTTTACGGGTCTTCAAGAGCCTTATATGTAGTGCCCGGGTGTATTTGCCATAGTTGCCCTTTTGGGTCTGCTGCTTTGTCACCCTCTAAATCCAGTATTACTTTAGTAAGTAATTTAAAAGAATAATTATATATATATATATATATATATATAGCCTATATAATTCTTTATCAAGCGGTTTTAATAAATAGTATATATTTATGCATATTATTATGATCAAATATATTGTATATTTTGTATAAATTGTATATTGCAAGACTAAACCTACACCCCCCCCCCCCCCCCCCCCCCCCCCCCCAAAAAAAAAACTTGGGGACCCCCCATAAGACTTGACTCAATTCGAGCACTGCTCCTAAATCAATTTATGTAACTTGATTGCGCATTGATCGCCATATTGATTTTATATATTGAACAAAACTGCCTCTTTTAACAACATGCATATTGTTCGTATTTTAGTGTATTAGTGTATGTTGAAACTAACATTAACCATGATTAGTAAATGCTGTAAAAGTGTCTTTCATTGTTAGTTCCTGTTAACTAATGTTAACAAATGGAAACTTGTTGTAAAGTGTTCCCTATATTACTTGTTAACCAGCCATCATATATGTGCCCATGAATTCATGCAACGCTTACATTTAAATGTATGTGTAAACTGGTTAAGAAGGACAGGCCACTAAAATACATAGTGTATACAAAGTGCAACCAGCCTCTGGCAAGGGCGGTGCTAGGGTCAGTGGACATTCGGGGCTTAGCCCAGACCTCTGTGTATATGGGGCAATACTTTGATGAAATATTGGAATATAATAGACTTTATAATAAATATTTGAATACATCTATGAGGTGCCATTTATAGAGTAAACTAAAAAAGTCTCACTAACTTTTGTCTCAGCCTAAGATACGCTCGAAGTTCAGGACGTGCATGGTTTTAACACCTATACTTTAAAACGCAATAAAAAAAAAACACTTTCGACCCTTTCGGCTTTCTGTATTTTGATACACATTAGCTGTGTCTTGTTCGAAGGCTGCATGCTAGGTACGGCGCGTCCTTTGAAGGCTGCAGTATACTGAGTGTCCTCCTTTAAACAAGCCTTGTTTAAACGAGATGGCCTTCGTAGGACAAATGGAAACGAAACATAACATGGTTGCTATGACAGCACGCCACTCCTTAACAAGCGGAAGCGCCTTGAGTGAGAAGGGAACAAAATCCCTCTGCAAGGGAATGCATGAGGTACATTTTAGGAGAGTTATAATGATGTAAAGAGCAAAGAAAGTAGATTTTACTCTAATACTTTATTTTAATTATATATTACTATAATTATACATATTATATACTCTGCACTCATCATCTGAGGTACTTCATCTTTGGAATTAACATTCCTTTCATTTGAACATCATTTTTACGGGCAAATTGGCATAATTTGTTTTTTAGACATTTCTGTTGAAGCAAAGAATTTTGGGTTGTGAGTGCCCACGAAGGTTACACCTCATGCATCCTCTGAATTCCTGTGAATGAAAGTCGTATTCGAAGGCTGTATTTGGAGTGTCCTACTCTCTTATCTGAAACGGCGACAAATGCAACCTCTGGAGGATGCAGCCTTCCAAACGAGACACGGCCACTGTTTACAGCTGTATACAGTTTTCATTGATTTGTTGGGAGCTTAAGTTAATTTACAAGAAAGCAGGTTGTAATTAAGCTTAATAGGTACTAGTAGGGGTGGGCGATATGACCAAAATCATATAAGAAAATGTGAATAATTTTATATCACGATAACAATATATGTCACAATATAGTTAGACTACATTTTTCTGAAAAATCTATAAAATTGTATTAGCCTATATACATTAAGCCATGTCGCAATGTGTAATTTTGAGTAGTCCAGTCAGTGAATTAAATGCTTTATTAATGAAAATGTTTCTCTTTATTTTGAACTTGTCAAACTTAGTCAAAGTAAAAAAATAAATGCCACATTTCAGTCTGATGATGTGCACCAATGTTCTTCTTTTTATTATATTTATTAATATTGTTGTTGCTGTTGTTATTATTATAATTATTGTTATAACTATCCTCAAGAAACTTAAAATCCTCTCAAAAACAATGCAAAAATTTAAATAACATAAATAAAAAATTTAAATATCCATAAATAAAACATTTAATTAGGCTCTTTGTGTTTTTATTAATCTCTTTAAAGAACTTATAAAATATCTGAAGGAAAATTGGCTATGGCTGGTTTGGTTCCTAATATCAAACATCATTTGAACAGAGTTATTTTAGAAAGGGGTTTGATGTGTATTTTAAAAACCCAATTGACATTGTGAGAAACCAGAATAGGTAGTGGGTGTGATTTGTGCTTTTTCTGTCACAGGAGCACAAATGAAGGGAAGGGGATGACTTCAAAACTGGCCCGCACTTGTGTGTTTCAGACTGCGTGCGTAACACTCGCACAAAACACAGCTGTGCGTGTTTGGATGGGAGGCATGTTTGGAGCATGGGATGAATGTCATTGAATTTGCTTTGACGGTGGCTCAAGTGAACTTTTATGCGACAGAAGCGTAATTTTTTACGCACATTCTAGACAAAATTTTGATCTAATGACATGTGCAGCTGTCTGAGAAAAACTGAGTTTCATTATTTCTATCATTATCCCTGACCATTGATAAATACGCGCACGTGGATATATCGACATACACAATGTACAAACCTTGCAAATCACAGTTTTCTGCTCGGTATCGCACTTTCTAAAGCCAAACCAATTCCACACAATGGAAGATGCACTTTTTTTTTTCATAATCTCCTTTTACCTTCTCATTCAAATAAATCTGTAGAATGAACAGTTGCTCCGCCTTCCTCCATTTATCTGACAGAGTGTGTAATGCGTGTGTGTTATGTGCAGTACACATTTCTTGTGTGACAATTCTGTGTTACCGCGATAATCCAAATGTATAATGATTGGCTTAATTTTTACCGGTTTATCATGTCTACTGCTATATCTCCCACCCCTAGGTACTAGAGATGAAAAATAATAGCTAACTGCTAAAGTTTGCTAGGTTTATTACATTGTGTCTTAATAAAGAGTTAAATGCTAAAAAAGCAAATGTATATACTGAAATAAGTCTACATTTGGTGTTATCAATACCGTAGAAAGACAGGAATCATTATTTATATATATATATATATATATATATACACTACCGTTCAAAAGTTTGGGGTCACATTGAAATGTCCTTATTTTTGAAGGAAAAGCACTGTACTTTTCAATGAAGACAACTTTAAACTAGTCTTAACTTTGAAGAAATACACTCTATACATTGCTAATGTGGTAAATGACTATTCTAGCTGCAAATGTCTGGTTTTTGGTGCAATATGTACATAGGTGTATAGAGGCCCATTTCCAGCAACTATCACTCCAGTGTTCTAATGGTACAATGTGTTTGCTCATTGGCTCAGAAGGCTAATTGATGATTAGAAAACCCTTGTGCAATCATGTTCACACATCTGAAAACAGTTTAGGTCGTTACAGAAGCTACAAAACTGACCTTCCTTTGAGCAGATTGAGTTTCTGGAGCATCACATTTGTGGGGTCAATTAAACGCTCAAAATGGCCAGAAAAAGAGAACTTTCATCTGAAACTCGACAGTCTATTCTTGTCCTTAGAAATGAAGGCTATTCCATGCGAGACATTGCTAAGAAATTGAAGATTTCCTACAACGGTGTGTACTACTCCCTTCAGAGGACAGCACAAACAGGCTCTAACCAGAGTAGAAAAAGAAGTGGGAGGCCGCGTTGCACAACTGAGCAAGAAGATAAGTACATTAGAGTCTCTAGTTTGAGAAACAGACGCCTCACAGGTCCCCAACTGGCATCTTCATTAAATAGTACCCGCAAAACACCAGTGTCAACATGTACAGTGAAGAGGCGGCTGCGGGATTCTGGGCTTCAGGGCAGAGTGGCAAAGAAAAAGCCATATCTGAGACTGGCCAATAAAAGAAAAAGATTAAGATGGGCAAAAGAACACAGACATTGGACAGAGGAAGACTGGAAAAAAGTGTTGTGGACAGATGAATCCAAGTTTGAGGTGTTTGGATCACAAAGAAGAACGTTTGTGAGACGCAGAACAAATGAAAAGATGCTGGAAGAATGCCTGACGCCATCTGTTAAGCATGGTGGAGGTAATATAATGGTCTGGGGTTGCTTTGGTGCTGGTAAGGTGGGAGATTTGTACAGGGTAAAAGGGATTCTGAATAAGGAAGGCTATCACTCCATTTTGCAACGCCATGCCATACCCAGTGGACAGCGCTTGATTGGAGCCAATTTCATCCTACAACAGGACAATGACCCAAAACACACCTCCAAATTGTGCAAGAACTATTTAGAGCAGAAGCAGGCAGCTGGTATTCTATCGGTAATGGAGTGGCCAGCGCAGTCACCAGATCTGAACCCCATTGAGCTGTTGTGGGAGCAGCTTGACCGTATGGTACGCAAGAAGTGCCCATCCAACCAATCCAACTTGTGGGAGCTGCTTCTGGAAGCGTGGGGTGCAATTTCTCCAGATTACCTCAACAAATTAACAGCTAGAATGCCAAAGGTCTGCAATGCTGTAATTGCTGCAAATGGAGGATTCTTTGACGAAAGCAAAGTTTGATGTAAAAAAAATCTTATTTCAAATACAAATCATTATTTCTAACCTTGTCAATGTCTTGACTCTATTTTCTATTCATTTCACAACGTATGGTGGTGAATAAGTGTGACTTTTCAGGAAAACACAAAATTGTTTGGGTGACCCCAAACTTTTGAACGGTATATATATATATATATATATATATATATATATATATATATATATTTATTTATTTATTTATTTATTTATTATGTCGAGTGCCGTCTTGTGAATGGAGAGCGAGAATGGAGATGCGAATGGTGAGGGTCATTACCTGTCATTGATTGGAATTTAAGGAGGAAGAATGTCACCATGGATGCCTCACCACTGGAGGAAGTATTTAAGACCCTCATTAGCATCCACCAATATCAGCAACAGGCCCTCCTTGAGCTGCACGCAGAGCAGGAGCAGAGGTTCATCGCGCTTCTCCAGGCTCAAGCGGAGGATTGGCAGGTGCTCCGTGGGCTTGCTACCCAAGGAGGGGGCTTCCGCCGGGGGTTACATACCAGGCCTTGGTGGATTCGGTTTGCAGCCAAACCTCCATCCATCATTACCTTGTTCAAGATGAGGTTTTGGGTGCTAGTCACAGGGTGAAGGTCAGATGTGTGCATCGTGATATCCAATGGAAATACTGTAGTGACTGTTACTATTCAATTCCATTGACAAAAGCATAGTGTCAAGGCTGCGGTTACTCCCTGCCTCACCCATCTGCTAATTTTGGGTACGTCTTGGCCAGCGTTCACCACTTTATTGAGGGAAATTTGTGCTTATGGGTCCCGTAACAAAGTGTCTCGGAGTGGGGTTTGGCTGGGGAGGTGGAGCCAGGGCCATCTACATCAGTTCTGCATCAGGATGATGTAAGGGAGGGGGAAGTCTCATCTTCCCCAGCCCTTAGAGGATTCCATGCTGGGGTTTTCCTTCTGGAGCAGATGTGAGATGAGACCCTTAGACACGCCTTCGTCCAAGTTTAAGCGATTGATGGTCAGTGTCTTTAACCATCAAACCCTAAAAATCATGATTCGTAAGTTTGTGCACAAAGATGCTCTGAATTGGGATAAGTGGCTTGAACCCCTGTGATTCGCAGTTTGAGATGTCTCGGAAGCCTCCACAGGGTTCTCCCTGTTTGAATTCTTGAAAAAACACAGAAGATTAATAACTAACATTTCATATAATCATTTAAAATAATTTTACAGTCTAAGAGCATTTACATATTAAGGCATCTGCCTCTAAATTTTTCATTTTGGATTTAAATGCATTTAGCGCGATTAATTCATTGAGTTTCAAGTCCTTTTGCAACATATTCCATGACGAAGGTGCAGAATACAGAAATGCCTTCTTTCCCGTTTCCGTACGGGCCTTTGGCACAGAAAGCATAAAGAAGTCCTGAGAACGCAAAGAGTGTCGCCCATTTCTTTTCTGTATGATATGATCGCATAGATAGCTTGGCAGCAGACCAAGAATTGCCTTATATATAAAAGTGTACCAATGACTTAGCCTTCATGTTTTGCATATGAATTATAGTTGGATATACTATGTGTTTTGTGCTCTTCTAAAATATAAGCATCAAAGAATATATGTCTTCCTTTTGTAACCATATTAGTCTCAAGAAATTAGGTGAATAGAATTTCAAAATAGAATAATCCCACAGTGCTGGGCCAGCCTGGTGGTGCTGGTTCCGAAGAGCGATGGTTCGGTTCTGTGTAGATTATAGTCAACATGGTGTCTAAATATGATGCGTATCAAATTTGCGTATCTGCCTTGCATTGACGAACTGCTCGATCTGTTGGGTGCGTATTTTAGCTGGAGACCCAACGATGTGGTGCTGTGTAAGATATGGAAATTGGAAATGGCTTATCACAGCCGTACAATTGCCATGAACGAACACTTGAAGTGAAAGCATTCCGGAGCGCTTGTCAAGACGGCATCACCGTAAATCCTGTTTACTTTTTGACCCCACCCACCCAAACATGATATAGTATTACAACACATGTTTCTGTTAGTAGTAGTAACTTAAAATAGATTTTCTAAATGTTTCCTCATCGCCCCCATTTTAAAAGTAATTTCTGCACCGCTGCTAACATAACTTTACACCATGCGTCTTCTAATTTTGTTATTATTCGATAAAAAATAATCATTATGTGCAGCCCTAATCACCAGCCCGCTGACTGATCTCACAAGAAAGGTAGCCCCAGACACTTTGTTTTACAGATCGATGTATCGGACAGGGGGTTGGGAGCCGTATTGTCCCATGTGGTTGAGGGGAAGGATCGCCCAATGCTGTACATCAGCCGGAAGCTTTCGGTGAGGGAGGCGAGGTACAGCACCATTGAGAAAGTGTGTCTGGCCATCAAGTGGGCAGTCCTCACCCTTCGATACTACCTCCTGGGACGGGCTTTCAACCTCTATTCGGGTGGTCGAGGGCCGGCTTGTGAATGGAGAGCGAGATCAGGAGATGAGAACAGTGAGGGTCATCACCTGTCATTGATTGTCTTTAACAGCTGTTTGTCATTGCAGTGAGAGTGGAGACGGATTTAAGAGTGAGTCAGATGCCAGTGTGAGAGCGAGAGCTACACACAGAGAGAGACTGTGTTGGTTTTGAGTCAGCTGAAAAGTGATTTTGAGTTGTTAAAAAGTTAGATTTCATCTCCCACCACCTTTGTTGAAGAGCTACAAACTTTATAACAGTGTTTATATTCAATCACTCATGATATCATTAACATTTTGTTTTCAGACATTTTTTTGTGTGAATTGTAAATCTTTGGTCTGATGTCCATTATATACCCTACCCTAAGTTTTTATTTTAGTTATATTATAAGCCCATTTCTAAACCTCTGTTTTCTCCTATTATGCATTCACACACATACACATGCACACATATAACACAACAGCCACAAACAGTAAACAAAGCTAACAGTAGTAGCAGTGCATATGCATGCAAGGATTTAACAGGGCAGATGTTAGTAATCAGTGCCAGAGCAGAGGATCTTTATCCCTTTATCCCCTCTCACCACATACCCAGGCAGTCAGAACCCATCCACGCACCTAGGCCTGGGTGTTTCCGGCCGTGAGCACAGCACTCAGCCTTTCACAGATTCACTTGAAAGATCTGTAGATAAATTAAAGAGAGTATCCCACATAACATTTCTCACTTTGAAGGCCCATCTCAGTTTCTTCAGTGAACTGTAGATCATTAGCTGTGCTAAAGGTCATAGTTTGGTCATAGATCATCTAGACAGCATGCCTTTGGTTTACTTTTAGCCCAGTTTTGTTGGAGTGTACTTTCATCTTTGGTAAATTATATTGTTCATGTTGAGTATTTTTCGTATTCTAAAAATAGTAAGCAGGGCACAAATAGACAAGACAAAGCATTACTGCATTTTTATTGGGCAGAGATTTAAAAAATGACTCAATTGTTGTCTGTTATATTGCTTATTGCTTACTGCCTAAGTGATTACATCCGTAGGCAGTGTTTAGAAGAATTTTCTGTAATTTTTTTTATTTATGGTAATGTGCATTCAATTCTTCATATTTAGAGAAAGGAATTTGCATCAGACCATACCACAATGTACTTTAAGAGCCCATGTTAAACAGTGATATAAAACAGGGGGTGTTACTAATATGAAGACAGAAAGATTTAGGGTCTGAGTACCTGATTGGTCTCCTAAAAGAATTAGAGGCAGTGGACCAACATTTGCACCTCATAGATTTTCACCTACATAAAAGATGAAAAAAAAAACCCCCAGAGAGATTCACAATAGACCAGCCATTTAGTGCCAATTATAGACACCATGTTTCTTTATGAAAAACAGATTTTTAAACTAATACCTGAAACTCACAATATATTCTATGACTGATTCTATCTGTTAATTTTCTAATAGATAAGATTGAGAAATCATTTTCTGGGACAGTATTTTCATATGCAGAAAGCCATTCTCTGTCTTGTCTCTGTTGTGCTACTGTTGACCTCAGTGAGCCCTTCTCATATTACAGCTCTGGTGTCATGCATACAGATATCATTGGAACTTACGCCTCACAGAGGAGCAAATGCGTCTTGTCAGATTTGCACACAGAGTGCAGGAACCCTTGCAGAGCTCTCAGTTCTTGCCATACATTTCTGTTATTCTCAAAAGACCAAAAGCCCTGAGCTTAAGTAAAGCATCTTGTTGTGTTGTCGCAGTGAGTTACGATTATTCTAAAAAGCATTGCCATAATAGGTCACATTCAATTAAACTGTAATATGTCACAAGATGACAGAGTATACATGTGTTTAAAGCCCCACTCCCATTCTATCCTTCTATGAAAATAACATTAGTCAAAAGAAGTAGTTAGCCTCAGACACCATTCACTTTCATTGAATGGAAAAAATATGTGAGACTGTGAATGGTGAGTCATTCAGCCTGACATCTCCTTTTGTGTTTCACTGAAGGAAAAAAGTCATACAGGTTTGGAACAACATGAGGTACATTTGATTTCTCCTATCTGCCTCAAAGTGTACAGTAGTAATTGTAACTTCCATTGGGTCATGCACATTACTGCATTTATGAACTCTGTAAACTTGTCATCCTGGGCTTCTCTGACACTTTGTGCTAAGAGGGTCTACATTGACATCAGATGGGCTTCTGCAGCTACTACTTTGATATTCATGAAGTGTGGTGTGGAAAATGAGTACAAACAACCGTGGATCCCCATAGATGCCTTCGATTCCAAAAATAATAGTGAAGTGAGTGTAATGGATATGTGCGAGGCGGGAAGCATTGATTCTTATGTGAAGATCATGTCGCAGGATGTTACTGCTTTCAGGGTTCAGGAAATTAGGTGGTTTAACATGCTTTCAGCCATGTGGTTTTTGGTTTGCCTTAAGACGGAGTGCTCTCCTTATAGAGGTCAGATGAGAGGTAACATGCAATTTTAATAGAAAAAAATTAAGTGCATATGATGAGTTGTGTGGGTTGACATAATGTTCAATCTTATGCACTTCTGACAATATTAATTCACTTATAAAGCATACCTTTTTTTGTTGTTTAATTTGTAGTTAAATGCTTGTTGTTGGATTTTTTAAATGGGCTCTATTTGCTGACCTATAGTGATACTCATAGCCAGGAGTTATTCCAATCTTTTTCTTTGCTGCTGTGCGACGTTCACATCCCTGAAGACTCAGGGATTCAATGCAGTACAGTATGATGCTATACAGGTTTTCAAGCACAACAACAAGCAATTTGCTTTCAGAGTAGCCAGTTCAGTTCAGTCAGTTTCTAAAAAAAAAAATTTTTTTGGCTTATGTCGCCAATCCTTCCTACTTTTTAACTCCTCCCCTACAAGTGCCTGGCTCCATTCTTTTATATAATGTCCACTTTTCATGATCTAAATAATTCTTGATGATTCATGCCCCACCATGCATTTTTTTATATATTGTTTCACTCGAGAATACACTCGGCCCTGTTCCCAGCGTATTTCATGGTTTTATGGGCTGTTTAGACTAATAGCTTTTTTGCGTAAACAAATGTTACTCAGTGCAATTAATAGAACAGATGTGTTTTAGAACATTTGAAGTTTTTTAAACTTGACATGGTGTCTAAAAAACACGCTGCCCTTTTTTGTAAGATTTGGTGCAACACACACAAAATACATCGGTCTAGTCTAGTGCATATTTACCTAGATTTTATATATTTTTTTTAAATGATGCAAAAATGCTTTCAATGTCAATGGCCACTTCTGGATTATTTTAGAGCAGTAATCCTAGAATTACATTTTATTGACGAGGATTGCCTGCATTGTGAGGTTTTTTGACAAATATCTATTTAGATGAAATACAAAATGAACCCTCTCAAATCAACTACTCAATTTTAGTGACAGTATATGCAGTCAAGTTTAGCTCATAAGCTTAACCACATGGACGTGCCCATTAAAAACACATTCAACAGCTGTTTTTAGAGGTGGCATCCATCTCTTTGATTATCTAGCAAACAAGATTTGTTAAACCATTTCTTATTAACCAAAAAGGTGCTGGATTGGAGATTCTGGCTACCAGAAATGTAAAACAAACATTTGCCCAGTTATTGTTTCTGCTGCTTAGGGCAATGGGGAGTAGGGCTGATTGTATGTCAGAAGAGGAGAAACGAGGGTGGGGACATCTCCAATCTGATTTCTCTCACTGCCCTTCCAAGATGTTGTGAGAAAAATGGACACAGCTTGAGTTTGGCTTCTGCTGGCTACTGGACTGGATAACATCAGAATGCAGCCCACCCACACTGTTATTTTGAGCGTTTCTTTAAGATTAAGTCGGAAAACATGAGCTTCATCTTGAGAAGTGTGTCCTTAATAACCGTTATAAGTGCCCTTTCTGCATTCATTTATTTATAGATTTCAAACTCTGTAGGCCATTGCGTTTTGAGGGATGTTTTATTTTATATCCTTTAATTTTGTTGCTTTCTTATTGCTTAGGGAACAAATAGAATTAGCTTTTTATTTAGAATGAAAAAAGGTTGGTCTTTATGATAGGATTGTGCCTTTATCAGCACCTGGAGCCAAACTAGCATTTGTGTATTTCTGAGATAGAGATTTTCATAAGCACTGATGTGTGCATGAAATTGCATGCAAATAAATGGACAGTAGCTTATTACAAATTACACTTGTAATTTCAGTTAATACTCAATGTATGGAATCTGGCTGTAAACAAGTTAAATGAAATAATAGGATTTAGGTTTTGTCTTTTAAGATTGGCCAAATGCCATGCTGTCTTTCTCCAGGGGCGAGCACTGAGTAATAAGCGTAAAGTTTGCCCTTGTCAGTCCTCTAATTACATTAAATCCTGTGTAATTCCTGGACAGCAAAGAAGGAGCCGCTGATGCACAGATGAAATGTGTGTGTATGTTTGTATGTGTGTGGCTGCATAAATGGGAGAAAGCTAGTCCATGTGATGTGTCTCTCCAGGGACGGAGGGATGGTCTGGTCACAGCTGTGCAATATGGTGGTCCACAGGCAGATGCTGGCAAGTACCACAGCACACATTCATTGGCCACATTTCCAGAATGAGGACAAATGAGACCGTGCTAATGCATACCATGACCAGTTGCGTTCCCACTGTCAATTCCGGGGCTTCATTTTGTCTTGTCTGGACTTCCCCTAGGTCAACGGCCAATGGCCTTTTGCCCACCGATTGCCCTTGGGCCAAAGACTGCCAACTTGGGATTAAGGTGGGATCAGTTTTAAAGACGGGGTGTTTTGTCGAGTCAGGTCAGAGATTTCAGAACCAAGATACTTATTCCCCAATTTTTCATATCTAGCTACCAGCTAACCTCAACAGATCAACAGAGAATTGAGAATCAACAGTACTGGTCAGTAAATGAAATCAGGGCTCTTCAGAATATTTGGTTGATGAAAGTGTGCTATATCAGATCGATAGCGTCTGCCAAACAAAGACGTGATAAGTATTTTGATGCCGAAATTGACAAGTTGTGTATTCAGTGCACAGCTGTACATGTTTGGGAAAATTTAAAGGGCACTTATTATGCCCCTTTTCACAAGATGTAATTTAAATCTTTGGTGTCCCCAGAATGTGTCTGTGAAGTTTCAGCTCAAATAACCCTACAGATAATTTATTATACCATGTTGAAAATGCCAAATTTTTGGGTGAGAATAAATGGAGTTGTTTTTGTGTGTGTGTCTTTGTGTTTGAACTGGAGTCAGACACTGACGAGGGAGATACTCCGTCAGAAGTAACAACTTTGTGAATGAACCTTCCGAATGTTCCGAGTTTTTTCAGCAGTTTGCAACGATGAATGAGCAACACACACACACACACACACACACACACACACACACACACACACACACACACACACACACACACACACAAATACTGTTACAATGTTCACTATGCGCTATAAAGAAACAACACACACACACACACACAAAAAAACTTGTCCCTTGGCAGTGTCCATCAACATTCATGGGCATTGAGTCTGAGTCACGAGTCCAATTTTAATGGACTTGGACCTGTCATGGACTCGAATGCAATTTACTTGGACTTGACTCAGACTCGAGCCTTTGGGACTTTGGGATGATGTTTTTCAGAGTCCAGTCAAGTCCATGACATTTAAGATGCAATGAAAATAAATAAATAAATAAATAAAGAAAGAAAAAGCAAAGAAAAAAGAAAGAAATTAATGAACACATATCTGTCTGCATGCAGTTGTATTAACCCCTGAAGTCATAGATGTAGCCAGAGTTGTTTCACTGTGTTTAAGCAACACACACACACACACACACACACACACACACACACACACACACACACACACGTTGGTCTACCTATCATTATCATACTTTCCATAGACATAATGATTTTTATACTGTACAAACTATAGATTCTATTCCCTAATCCTAACACACCCCCTAAACCTAACCCCCACAGAAAACTTTCTGTATTTTTACGTTTTCAATAAAACATTGTATAATATGTTTTTTAAGCTATTTAAATTATGGGGACACTAGAAAAGTCCTCATAAACCACATTTATAGCATACTACCGTTATGTAATTATCAGATTGTAACCTAAAAAATTGTCCTTATAAACCACATAAACATGCCCACACACACACACACACACACACACACACACACACACACACACACACACACACACACACACACACACACACACACACACAACCAATACGCAGAGATTACTGTATAACATCGACTACCGAGGTGGCTGCCATGACGAAAACGTATCCAGTGTAATAGTAACAAAACAAGGCAATTTTGTTTGTGTAACCAAGACTGTGCTCACATTGTGGTTTCATTGTGGTTCATTGTGGACTTGACTCAATGAAGTTCTTGATTTTAAGTTTTTAACTTAAAATCAAGAACTTCATTGAGTCAAGTCCACCCCCTTTCTTGTCTCTCACAGTTTACTAAAAACAGTATATCGAAATAAAAATAGTCTTTTTAGGCATAATAAATTTACACATGTAGGCTTCTGTAGTCTCTTGTGGTCCATGCAGTGTTATCAGCTTGAACTGGTCCATAATAGCTTGATAAATTAACTGTGTAACTTTTTAAATAGTCAGGGAATAAGCGTTATTGCTAAAGCTGACAGCAACTCTATAAACAGATAAGCAGCATCTATTTATTATTGATTGATTATTTTCAAAGCATTGACGAGCTGCTTAAAATACATTCTTTTACAGCATTTGTCCACCATTCACAACATTCAACAATGCACAATAAAATATAAGGATATTTTGGGCAGTGAATTGTTTTATTTATAAATTAATTATAGACTATTATATACATTTATTATTCGATAGCAGAGTTTGTATATTAAGCTAAACTTTGTTACGAGATGAATTTAGCTTGTTATTACGTTTTTATTGTAAACCACCGGGTAACTTATACACTTTATTCTGCTCCATTTCAGACATGGTGATTGTTGCGCAAATATTTTTGTCACATTTTCCAGCAGCGGGTAACGCGGCTTGTTGGCTTTCCACGGGAGATGTCACTCTTTTATGGTAATCATACCTCAGTTCATTCCAATAAATCTTGGTGTAATGATCTTGGACAATGGGGTATCGAGATGTGTTTTGAAGATATTTTTGAACTGGTAAGCTGTCAGCTGTCAAATAGGTCCAACTAGAACATAATTAAATTGAAAAACAGCACTGAATGATGTAAATACGCATCCTTATGTCTATATAAATAGGCCTAGTGGAAAAGGCTACGACCAGGGAGATCTCACACAACTCACCAATAGTTGAACCTGATGCGAGTATGCGGCTGGATGCATCTCCAGCTCAATTGAAGGTGTCTGTTTCATGTCAATTTCACAAAATTTGCGACACGTTCGGGGACAGTTTGGGTGCGTGCAAGCCGTTAAAATACAGGGCAAGCCACTTCCTACCTTGCACAGTTGTGGCCGTCAACTGAAAGTAACGTCTTCTGTAAGTCCGTGTTCATAGCCATTTTTGATATGACAATAAAGAACATCTGGCTTTCAATGCGTTCATTTAGGTTTATTTATGAGTTGCAAACTCATTAGGCGACTTTATGTAGGCAATTCTATTCGTTTGGCTACTGATATAGGAACTGTTGTCATTAAGTAAGTTTCTTTCACAATGTTTACCTATTTTACCGGTATAAAATTTTGCACCGGTGTCATACTATGTACAGAGTATAACCAGTAGCACTGTATACCATGGCAAGCCTAGCACAGGGATTTAGGTACACGAGCAGAATGCAGAACTGCCCTGTATTGAGTGGTTTCCCTCAAATTAACTAGAAAATAATATCTGTGATGACATGGGCGTAATATTGTCAGTGGCTCCAGTGTTTTTGGATGTAGTCAATTTGTAGACTGCATTTGCAGTCAAATCATGAGACTTAACTTCTCAGCAAGTGCTAATTACTAATGTATTGACTTATTTGTACTGTGTTTTCTCAAATCAGTTGGCAGATTCAGAATGAAATCTCAGTATAGACTATTATTTCTGTAGATAGGGATATTTTAGATAAAACTAAATTAAATTGATTTGACAAATTGAAAATGAAGTAGAAATAAAAACTAAATTAAAATTTAAAATAATAATAACTCTGGTTGTAATGACTAACTCAGCTTTCATTTTCATGTTTGAGTGGAGATGAAAAAGAAAAAAATAATAGAAATGTCAACAGAATGCAATAAGATATGTTTTGATGGACATTTATGTCTTCATACACCTAAAGCAAAGAAAAAAAATTAGGTTTGTTCAGCAGGATACTAATCATAATATAGATATATGAAATGCAACATAGATGTTTTTGTTTAATATATATTGACAAACTGTTTATCTTAGTTGTGAAGTTTAAAATAAGCTTAAAATATTGATGTTAAGTTTACGGTTACAATTTTAATTCAGATTCATGAACAGATTTATTCGGACTCAGACTCGGCCTGTTTTGGATTCGGTCTTGAGTCCGACTCTGCCTCTTTTGGACTCAGACTCAACTCGGACTCGACCGTTTAAAGATTTGGACTTGACTCGAACCCAACACTATCAAAATCGTATTACAAGCCATTTCAATCCAATGATTAATCATTATTCAGAATCAGGGGCATAGCAACCATTACATAACATGAATACATAACTTTTCTAAGCAGTGCAAAGAAAACACAAATGATATCTGGCTCCGTAAAACAATAATATTAAGACAAAGCAGAGCCTCTGCCAAACAGTTGCACCGACAACATACAAGCCGCCACATGTATGCCCATCTCAAATAAAATGCTGAGATTATCATTTGGATATGATCGAAATAAACATACTTCACTCACAGTGTTTAAACAAAAAAGGACAAATCATCTGCTCATTGACTTGCACGGATAACCCAAAGAGTTTGACATATTTTCTGTCATGATTCATGCATTAGAATACGTATTATAGCCAGGTTGATGAACATTGTCTCTTTAATTGTCATTCATGGAGAGGTCTTTCATTTTCAGTTCCATTCACATTCCATTATTGCACAGAAATGCAAAGCCTGCATGTTGGTCTGCCCAGTCTTGTTCTCCAGTGATGGCGTAATATGCCTTTAGTGGGTTCATCATTAAATGGACAATCTCATAGGCCATTGATCACAGAGCGGTATGTGTTGGGTGATGAATGGGGGTGGCTTGTTGAAGGCCAGTCTCTATCTAATGAAGTATTACTGGAATGCTGCTATCTGCAAACTTCAGACTGCATAATACTAGTACAGTTTGCTCATTTGTTACACCAAAAAACTATCTTATCCAGAAATCCTCCAGGGCTTCACACTTCAACCCTTCTTACACAGGTATGCTGCAGTGAATAGCAGAGCTGAAAGCTCCATGGGACAGCTTTATTAAGCAAGCTGTACAGGTCAGTGCAGGGCAGAGGACTGCATTAAGGCCATGTCCTACATGAGTGCTTACTCAATCGGTAGAGAAACGCATCAAGAATGTTACCACATTTATCCACAGTTTTATAACCACTGGGCACTGCCATGATGATTCTAATTGCCGCTTGACTGTTTTCTGGTTCGGGTCTCTATAAGAAGCAATGTAAAAACTGCCGATATGAACATACCAGATGGAGAACAACAACAAGTGTTAGTTGGAGTTAAAATTGTGCAGTTGTTGGCTGTCATAACAACTGAAAGTAGCTAATGATTATATCAGTGTAACTAACCTGTGCCATCACTTCACATCATTCACCAACTCTTTACACTTTACTCTACAGGATCAACACTATGTGGCAACGTGCTTTTATGAAAAGTTTTATAAATGTAATATGGCAAATATCACATTATCTGCTTAGAATATACGCCGATGGGAGTAAAAACATAGGAGACCGGAAAATTAAGACTTCTTTGTTCAGGAAAAAGGTGGATAAAACAGATAATTGGAACTCTGAATTCTGATTGGATGAGTCACATTCACAGCTGGTGTTAAATTACACTAGCTGACTTTAACACCAATTTTAGCCTTGATTTGCAAACAGGCCGAGTCAGTGCTCGTTGGCACCAGTCTGTAGATTTTGGGCCAGTCGGAGTTGACAGAAATTTTGCAGAATATTACATAGTATATGTTGGATACAGACTCTGAAATCTTACCGTCAGAGTATGATTTTGAGAAAATCAAACATGTTTAATATTTTAGTTTGATATATTTTGAGTTTGTGTTTGGATTGACGTAACAATTTGTCACCCATTAATCTGAATATACTAAATTCTCAATATCCACATTATGTTACAACCTTTGTCCTTAAGTTTCAGGAGGTCTAAAATTTTGTTATTAATGCTGTCTCCAAGTGCACCTGGAAAGCCCCTCCATCCCAGTTGTCCATTCTTTATTACGACGTCATACATTCAAATCAGAAACAGAATGCATAAGTGAAACTTAAAGAAATACACAGTAAATGACAGCAAAAGCTTTTTTTCTGTTATGTCAGTGAATAAGCATAAGTGGATACACCTGCTTCTCTTTTTTTATTTGTATTAAACTATGGAGTCATTAGCTTTATATGAGTTGACTGACACATATAGCCAATTAATATTACTAGATTACGTTTGCACGTGCACTTTATTTAGGTACTTTATTTAGTCTGTGTAGTCTCATGTGGTTCTGTGTTTGTCCTATGTTGTTTTATTTAGCACCATGGTCCTGGAGGAACATTGTCTCGTTTCGCTTTGTACTGTACTAACTGTATATGGTTGAAACGACAATAAAAACCACTTGACACTTGACACTAGATAAAGCACTGAAATTGAGATAATTTTTCTAAAACATTGCTTGCCACCATTTTTTATGTCGACACACTCCTTCCAACATCACAAATTGTGAGTATCTTGGGTATCATCTTGAATTCCGAGTTTCCCCTCTGGATTTTCTAGTTAAAATGACCTTGTTTGTTCATTTATGTGCTCAGAACTCGTACAGTAGTTACGTTATTTCTGACTTCAATTGAGGGCCTCATTAATCCTATATGTGGATGATTCACATACAGTATTTCCACTACAGCTGTGGCCAAAAGTCATGGCAGTGACATAAATTTTGTGTTTTGCAAAGTTTGCTGCTTCAGTATTTGTAGATTATTTTTTCACATGTTTCTATGGTATACTGGAAAACAATGATAAACATTTCATTAGTTTGAAAGGCTTTTATTGGCAAAAAGATTCAATATATGCAAAGAGTCAATATTTACAGTGTTGACCCTTGTTCTTCATAACCTCTGCAATTTGCTCTGACATGGTGGATATCAGATTCTAGGCCAAATTCTGACCGATGGCAATCCATTCTTGACTTATTAGTGCTCAGAGTTTTTTGTGGGCTTCTACTTGTCCACTCGCCTTTTGAGGATTGACCCCACAGGTTCTCTATGGGATTAAGTTCCGAGGTGTTGCCTGGCCACGGATCCAAAATTTCAATGTAATGATCTCCGAGCCACTTCATTATCATTCTTGCCTTGTGACATGGTGCTCCATCATGCTGGAAAATGCACAGATCATCACCAAATTGCTCCTGGATCGTTGGGAGAAGTTGCTCTTGCAGGATGTTTTGATACCATTCTTTTATTCATGGCAGTGCTTTTGGGCAGAATTCTGAGAGAACCCACTCCCTTGGATGAAAAGAAACCCCATACATGGATGTCTCAAGATGCTTCACTGTTGGCACGACTCAGGACTCATGGTAGCGTTCACCTTTTCTTCTCCAGACTATCGATTTTCCAGATGTCCCAAACAGTCGGAAGAGGGCTTCATCAGAGAAAATAACTTTGCACCAGTCTTCTGCTGTCCAATCCTTGTACTTCCTGCAGAATTTAAGTCTGTCCTTGATGTTTTTCTTGGAGAGAAGTGGCTTCTTTGCTGCCCTTCTTGACACCAGGCCATTGTCCAAAAGTCTTCATCTCACTGTGCGTGCAGATGCACTCACACCAACATGCTGCCAATATTGAGCAAGCTCTGCACTGGTGGTGACACGATTCCATAGCTGACACCTCAGGAGGACACAGTCCTGGCGCTTGCTGGACACTCTGGGACGTCCTGAAGTCTTCTTCACTGCAGTTGAACCTCTATCCTTGAAGTTCTTGATGGTCCGGGAAATGGTTATTTCAGGTGCAATATTCTTTGCAGCAATTTCCTCGCATGTAAAGTAATTTTGATGCAAAGCGATGATGGCTGCACGTCTTTCTTTAGAGGTAACCATTGCGAACAACAACTCAATGATTGGAAGCACTTCTTCCCTCCATTTATAGCAATCAGTCTGCTCTTATAATCCAATCAGAATGATAGAGTGATTCACTAGGGACAAGTACTCTTTCACACTTTCCCAGGTGCTGCTGATATGATTTGTGAAATTATGTTAGCTGGTCATTTTGTGCCAGAGCCAAAAAAACAATGAAATTTTGTTTTTATAATAGATAATTGTTTTGGCCAGTGAAGCTTTTTGCAATGATTTCAAATGCATCTGATCACTCTGCAAAATAATCTACAACTGAAGCAGAAAACTTTGCAAACACAAATTTTATGTCACTGCCAATACTTATGGCGATGGCTGTAGGTATTAAAAGTAGGGATGTGCGAGACTAGTCGACTAAACGGTTCTGATGCTGCTAGTCGACACTGGAATTACTAGTCGGCTATTATTTCCCCCCATTAAACTGTTCAACATTTTTACACATTTACATTTGCTTTATATTTTTACAGAGTTTGCACTTAAATTACTGTCATATTAATGTTACATATTTTAAATAGAATTAATAATACAAATATTATTTAAAAAAAAGAGGATTTCTGGAGTAGATACAAAGTTTCAATTCACCTCAGGCTTCACGTGTTTCTTCCATCTCTCACTCGTGGCACACGCAGGACAATGTCCTCTCGCTAGGCAAGCAAACTCAGCAAAGTAGTTATGAAATCACTTCTGTGGTGGTGCGGGAATCAGATTTACAAACGTTTGTAAGTCCCTATAGATGTTTTCACATTTGAGTCTTCTTTAAAATTTGTGTGCTTGTACATTATGTTTTTGCTGTGCAGGCTTTTTCAAATGCAGGATAGCTGTATCTCTTGAGTCAAGTCCCGTCTTTCACCGGACCATGTCGATGTGTTAATTTTGCTCATCAAAAAATTTATGCTTTTAAGTAAGTAGCCTAAAAAAATGACTGTTTTAGGCTAAGTATGCCATTTTTTTTTAAAAAATCTGCTGATTAAGAAGGCTTTTTCAATGAGTTGCCAACTGCTTAACGCTTTAAACTATCTATTCTATGTGCGCTTCATTTTCATAATCCATTAGGTTTATTGTAGGCTTCACAGGCCTATTTTTTTCTATCATATAGATACTTTTTTTAAAAAGATTTTTACAGCATATCTGTAACTGTTATTGGTTCTTTACCGAACAGCTGTTATATTAGATCAATGGCTAATGCACGCCTGCACGTCGTGAAATACGTGCAAATTTTCTTCTTGTATTTGGCTTAGTCTACTTGTTAATTATTTTCAACAATGTCTATTTTAATATGTTAAGTAATGTTTACTTCTTGAATTCTGTTTAGAGCAGGCTGGGTTGCTCTATTGGTCCTGCACTTTTCATTCAATTGTTTTCAATAAATATGCCTGTTGAATATTCGCTAACGTTGATTCAGTGAATGCGTGCTATGTTCTATATTTAGTGTATAATAATGTATCATATGCAAGGTGAGCAGGTCGCAGATAAATGCCCCCTTTCAGTGGAATTTAGCTTTGGATTTGTAATAGATTAACTATTTAAAATAGGTCGCATAAACACATTTTTAACATTTAAATCAACCTTTATGTGCCTTACAGTTTTTCAAGTAAGCATAATTTACACTCACTAGGAACTTTATTAGGAACACTATGGTCCTAATAAAGTGCCAGACATGGTCTTCTACTGATGTAGCCAATCCTCCTCAAGGTTCAATGTGTTGTGTATTCTGAGATGGTAATCTGCTCACTACAATTGTGAGTGATTACACAAACCAGCCTGTCTGGCACCAACAATCATGCCATGGTTGAAATCACTGAAATCACATTTTTCACCCTTTCTAATGGTTGATGTGAACATTAACTGAAGCTGCTGATCTGTATTTGCATGATTTTATGCATTGCACTAATGCCTAACCAAACGCTGATTAGATAATCACATGAATAAGTAGGTGTACAGGTTTTCCTAATAAAGTGCTCCGTGTGTGTTTATCCATATTTTGAACCTTCACAATAGTGACTAGTGGGATGGGGTCAGGCTTATTTTTGGTGAATTTTTATGTTTGCCTTAATGGCTCTTACTCATTTTCCTTGAGAAATGCTCTGGCATTCAAATACCCCTTGCTCATATTGATTCGATGACTACAGATAATGTAATGGCAGGATGCCTGTAGTTTATTGGGCTATAGCCAAGAAAAAAGAACACAACCACTTCTCTCATTCTATAAGTCATAATCACAAAGCTCTCTGCACACTGCTTTGCATGACTAGGAGACATTCTCTGCAAAAGCACTGAACCATAAGCTAAACATATCGCCTGTCTCACAGTCTGCAATTACACAAATGGTGGGATGAATAATTGCAGAGACGCGGTAAAGATGGGATTCTGACAACGTATAACAAAGTCCTGAAAAGGCGGACAGGCTGGCTCAACGTAGTCCTTATGTGAACAGGGTGTATTAAATAGAGGAGTAAAGTCTTGAGGTTATGTTTGAGAAATGGTCACCTTTTTTATTACTGACATAGATCAATTTAAAGTTTTCGTCCAGATTATGGCCCAAATAACTTCTCATCATCTGCCACCAGAAGGCATAACTTTTCACCATTTTACATTAACTCAGTTGTTGCAGATATTCTTGTCAGTTTAAAGTGACTGATATCTCAAATGAAACATATCTGGCTGTATCTGCTGATACATTTAGGATGAATGTTGTCTGTTTAGGTAATCCAATAGAACCCTGTCTGTAAGTGATTGTTATTTCATTATTTTATGTGTTCTGGATAATTCCAGACAATAAAATGGCTGAAACAAAAATGAAATTAATATTAATTTTTATTAATTTTCCTTCTTTCTGCAGAGGCCTGCATGGCAATTGTATGGTGTATTGGCTTGTCATGTTTTCTTCTTCAATGCCATCACTTAGATCAGCTATAATGGTTACTTTCTGGAGCCATCATTGACCAATTCATTATAATGCATTTGGCCCACTACATAGATATATGCAGTAATATTTAGCTTTGTGCTCACAATAGTCAAGGTAAAAGCAGCATCTTAAGAGGTTATAAGGAATTCTTCTTAGACCAGAGAAACAAAATATAACTTTGATAGATAAGCCAATGAATAAAGTCTCATTTAGAGTGCTGTAACTTGAGAGCTTGTATGTGGAGCTCGAACATTTGTTAAAGCAGATGAGTTCTGTAACTGGTACAATGACGGGTTCACTCTCTCTCCACACTCTGCGGTCTGGCCCCTTTTTATTTCTCCCATTTTTCACTGCAAATACAGAAACAAGCAATTACCTGCAATTAATCTCAGGTGTGAGCCCTTTCCACTTACTCTATGCCAAGACGGACACTCGACCATGCCCTCTCTTCCACATACCCCCACCGCGATACCAATGGATGATCCGGGCATTGGCATCCTTTATGGAGTGGAGCCATTGGAGCAGGGCATGGTCTGAACAGAGGGTGAATGCCTGTCCCAACAAATAGTAGTTGGGGGTGAGGACCACCCATTTGATGGCCAAGCACTCCTTCTCTATGGTGCTGTGTGAGACTTAGTGTCTCTCTCATAGAGAGCTTCTGACTAATGTACAGCACTGGGCGCACCTCCTCCTTCACCACCTGGGACAGTACAGCCCCCAGCCCCCTGTCTGATGCGTCCATCTGCCAATCAAAAGGGAGAGAGAAGTCAGGGGAATCCAGAAGAGGCCCACCAAAAAGTGCGGCATTTACCTACATACGACGTCATTACAATACATAAAGTAAAACCAAGGAGCTTGTAGTGGACTTCAGGAAGAAAGACAGAGAACACAGCCCCATCACCAATAATGGAGCACCGGTGGAGAGAGTCAGCAGTTTCAAGTACCTCGGTTTCCACATTACTGAGGAACTCACATGGTCCATCAACACTGAGGCCATTGTGAAGAAGGCTCACCAGCACCTCTTCTTCCTAAGATGGCTGAGGAAGTTTGGAATGAACCATCACATCCTCACACAGTTCTACACCAGCACTGTAGAGAGCATCCTGACTGGCTGCATCACCGCCTTGTACGGCAATAGCACCGCCCACAACCGCAAAGACCTGCAAAGGGTGATGCAAACTGCCAAACACATCATCGGAGGTGAGCTTCCCTCCCTCCAGGATATATATAACAGGCGGTGTGTGAAAAAAGCTCGGAGGATCATCAGAGACTGCAGCCACCCGAGTCATGGTCTGCTCTCACTGCTTCCATCAGGCAGGCGGTATCGCAGCATCAGGACCCGCACCAGCCGACTTCATGACAGCTTCTTCCCCCAAGCACTAAGACTTTTGAACACTTGATCTCTCAAGATGAATATACATCAGCACTGCACTTTATTAATCTATTATCTCACACTGGACTGTCATAATTATATTCTCCTCAGTATAACTACTGCATATATACAGGTGCTGGTCATATAATTAGAATATCATCAAAAAGTTGATTTATTTCAGTAATTCAATTCAAAAAGTGAAACTTGGATATTATATTCATTCATTACACAAAGACTGATATATTTCAAATGTTTATTTCATTTAATTGTGATGATTAAAACTGACAACTAATGAAAATCCCAAATTCAGTATCTCCGAAAATTAGAATATTACTTAAGACCAATACAAAAAAAGGATTTTTAGAAATTTTGGCCAACTGAAAAGTATGAACATGAAAAGTATGAGCATGTACAGTACTCAATACTTAGTTGGGGCTCCTTTTGCCTGAATTACTGCAGCAATGCGGCGTGGCATGGAGTCAATCAGTCTGTAGCACTGCTCAGGTGTTATGAGAGTCCAGGTTGCTCTGATAGTGGCCTTCAGCTCTTCTGCATTGTTGGGTCTGGCGTATCGCATCTTCCTCTTCACAATACCCCATAGATTTTCTATAGAGTTAAGGTCAGGCGAGTTTGCTGGCCAATTAAGAACAGGGATACCATGGTCCTTAAACCAGGTACTGGTAGCTTTGGCACTGTGTGCAGGTGCCAAGTCCTGTTGGAAAATGAAATCTGCATCTCCATAAAATTGGTCAGCAGCAGGAAGCATGAAGTGCTCTAAAACTTCCTGGTAGATGGCTGCGTTGACCTTGGACCTCAGAAAACACAGTGGACCAACACCAGCAGATGACATGGCACCCCAAACCATCACTGACTGTGGAAACTTTACACTGGACTTCAAACAACGTGGATTCTGTGCCTCTCCTCTCTTCCTCCAGACTCTGGGACCTTGATTTCCAAAGGAAATGCAACATTTACTTTCATCAGAGAACATAACTTTGGACCACTCAGCAGCAGTCCATTCCTTTTTGTCTTTAGCCCAGGCAAGACGCTTCTGACGCTGTGTCTTGTTCAAGAGTGGCTTGACACAAGGAATGCGACAGCTGAAACCCATGTCTTGCATACGTCTGTGCGTGGTGGTTCTTGAAGCACTGACTCCAGCTGCAGTCCACTCTTTGTGAATCTCCCCCACATTTTTGAATGGGTTTTGTTTCACAATCCTCTCCAGGGTGCGGTTATCCCTATTGCTTGTACACTTTTTTCTACCACATCTTTTTCTTCCCTTTGCCTCTCTCTTAATGTGCTTGGACACAGAGCTCTGTGAACAGCCAACCTCTTTAGCAATGAACTTTTGTGTCCTGCCCTCCTTGTACAAGATGTCAATGGTCATCTTTTGGACAGCTGTCAAGTCAGCAGTCTTCCCCATGATTGTGTAGCCTACAGAACTAGACTGAGAGACCATTTAAAGGCCTTTGCAGGTGTTTTGAGATAATTAGCTGATTAGAGTGTGGCACCAGATGTCTTCAATATTGAACCTTTTCACAATATTCTAATTTTCTGAGATACTGATTTTGGGGTTTTCATTAGTTGTCAGTTATAATCATCAAAATTAAAAAGAATGAACACTTGAAATATATCAGTCTGTGTGGAATGAATGTATACATTATACAAGTTTCACTTTTTGAATGGAATTACTGAAATAAATCAACTTTTTGATGATATTCTAATTATATGACCAGCACCTGTATTTTTATATACTCTTTATTTTTTATTTTTATTGTATGTGTATTCTATATTGTGTGTATTGTTTACTGTACATTGTATAATAGGATTGTGTTGTGTAAGTATATGTACATTTGATATGTAAATTGTGTAAATATGTGGTTTATTGTAATTGGTATATGTCTCATCACTGTCATGACTGCTATGTTGCTTGGAACTGCACACAAGACTTTCACCTACGCATTTGTGTATATGGTAATGTGACAAAAAAGTGATTTCATTGGAATCCTTGTTGGCACGGCTCTGTCCACTGGACCTGTTCTGGAGCTCCCTTTGTAGTGAGATCAGTCAGTTGGCTGGTGATGTCTGACAAACCTTCTATAATAGCCAGCCAGCCCCAGGAACTATCTCACCTCCTTTTTGGTCTTGGGCAGGTCGCATTCGCTGCGGTTTTATCAATTTAAGGCCGCACCTGACCGTGATCCATTTTTTACATGCGTTTCCCAAAACTGCACTTTACATGAACATGCCAGGATGTGCTTTAAGTGCTACTTAAGAGAGACACTGTCCACAAAAAGTGCTTAAACGTGACCGTATAGTGCCGTTGCATAACTATAAAAAGCGTTTGTAATTTACCTCGCTGGAAATATTTAAAAATATTTTACTTCACCACATAATTGCATTTTGTTTTGCTGTCGTTTTGTGCCGATATATATTTATATTTATATATTTATTTTACACAATCACTGCTTCGTTCATCAGATGTGTAGTTCGTATTAATATTTCGTTTTCAAAATTTGCTCTGTGGGTCGATATGAAAGCTTCCAGGATCAGTGAAGACAGCGGAGACCCTGTTTATGGTCCTGCTAATGACAAGCATTAATTTAATATAATGAGGTTCACCGTGTTATTACGGAGTGCAAAATAAGAGGACATGTGGAAGCTGTGCTTTAGAGACATTCACCAATCAAATGGAGGACTGCTCTTTACTACCAAAAGTGACAACGTGTGGTGCGGGCAAGAGTGCCCTTAGGTGTCAGCGAGGAGGAGTCGAGGAGCCATTATACTGAATGAGATGAATCATACAAAATTAAAGATTATATTTATCAATTATAGGTGATTGCACATCGCTACACACATTTTAAAGAGTTCCATCAGTCTATAATCATTCATTTGTCAGGTACAAATGGTACCACAGTTCAAAGTGATTTTCAGCATTATCTAACAAGGCTAGATTAAGATGAAATGTCTTAAAGTTGTGCAAATCTGATGGTCCTTGTAACCTTAAACAGAACAGCCTGGTATGGGGATTCTTGTTGAAGGCCGGTAATTTATGACGTTGAAACATTCCAAACTGAAAGGCTGTTTCTGTGATGAAGCAGGCAGAGATTGAGGATCTATATGCAGCTTTTATTAACAAAAACTCAGAATAAAGAAAAACCTCAGGGAAACTAGAACAGAACATAACAACACATGCAATAACTGACAAATTGACTGAGGGAAACAAGGGCTTAAATACACTAGGGAAAACAAGGAACACCTGGGGAAACAATCAGGGAATGAGAAACAATCAGGGGAAAACCAATCAAAAAATGAAAATACAAAGGACTACAAAAACCAAACAGGAAACAGGAACTAAACAAGAACTTCAACATAAAAGCACAAAACAAAAGTCTATAGGGAATACGTGACAGATTTTTTCTAGTTTCAAATCATGTTGGTGGAATTCTTCTGCATATATGATCTTACAGTAGGACCCAATTTTTTTATGTATTTATCCCCTATATTAATAACCACTCCAATACGTTCCCAATACATCACACATAAAACTGAAATTCCAACCAAAATTCTTGGATCTCAACACACCACTAAAAACATGGGTTGTGTCCTGTGTTTCTTATGTTTGAATGTTTGAAAGTAAATTGATATTTGATACTTACAGTATCAGCGTAGTGTTTTGCATGTAAATGCGGTCACTATGTGAGAGATCTAATTAATCAGCTAGCATAACACTGAGCGCATGCATTAGTATAGATTCTGCTCTGCCACAGACACAAACAAACTTTGTTTAAAATCACATACCTTGACTGCTTTTACATTTGAGCATGGAAATCACAGAAATAAGGCTTAACAATTACCAGTTGCCAGCCTGTTGCCTCTGACCCTCTTTGTGTAAAATAAATGAATGGGTCTCTTATTTACCAGATCATTTACCATGATTCAGATGTCTGAATCAGAATTATACATGGTCCCCTGTGGTTATTTGGATCTGGCGTCTACATAAATATTATTTATGTGCTAGGGCACTGGACACTTCTGCTCTGTTGACTCCCTCACGCAGGGGAGCTCTATTGATTTCTTCCTGTCCTTTATGCCTGCATTTTGAACTGTATGAATTAGCATTTCTCCTTCTGTCTCTGTTTTATCTGCACACACTGCTTTGAAGTGGTAATACCCCAAGGATTAGCGACCACTGTAAAATGCAACATCCATAAATGGTTACGTTCTGTATTATTCTGTTAAGGTGCGAGCACAGAAAATAATTAGTGAAGGGAAAGCTGTGAGGAACATAATTTAAGTGAAACATACTGTTCATTCAAACCAAGCTACTACAACAATGTGTCATTCTTCCATTGTGAATCAACAGTTAGGCCATTGTAGCATTGACAACCTGGAAAATGGATTCTCGCTCTGATTTTCCCATGATTAAATAGAGTCTGATAAGATTGCTGCAAGGATGGTCATTTCTCTGCTGCCCTTTCGAGAGAGATTGTTATGAGAGTGGAGAGATCTAAACCCTTGTTTCTCTTTCTTTGATAGAGGGCAAATGTAAATGTCAGTTATGTCAGGCAGCGGAAAGATCTGGAAGCCTGGGAGAAAGTGCTAAATGAGTTCTGACAGTGGAGGAAGGCCAGAAAATTCAGGCGAGTGCTGAGGAATGCAAACACACAAGGGAATAAAACGCACCCCAAAATTGTTCCTACGCTCAGTTCCAAAAGGGATAGTTTACCCAGAAATTGAAATTAATGTCATTTACGCACCCTAATATTGTTTCAAATTCGAATAACTTTATTTTTTTCATGTAGAACAAAAGGAGATGCTATCACCATTCACTTTCCTGGCATTTGTTTTCTAAACAATGAATGTGAATGGTGACTGAGTCTGTCCATATTATTGTATGGCAAACGTCTGCTTTTTTGTTCCACTGGAGAAAGAAAATCATATTGTTTGGAATGACATGAGGGTGAGTAAAACAGAATTTTCCTTTTGGAGTGAACTGACTCTTTTAAGCTTTGATATTACTTTTTTCAAGATATAGTTTATTGCACACTCTGAAGATTTGCTATTGCAGAGGGCAAATCTTTTTGGCCATTGCAAATTGTCATTAGAAATAAGCAAAGGAAATGAATAAACAAACAAATAAATTAATAAATAGTCTATTTTTTTAATCAGTTGCTATTATGAACAAATAATAAACTCACATCAGATTAGAGTTAATGGTTAAAGTACTCTTGGAGCGATTTCAGCCCTTTATCAAGATTTATAGAGTTCCGGTCCTCTAATCTGATTGGACGAACTGCGTTTCAAAAGTACTGATAAATGTGCTTTGGGTTCTTTTTGAGCTATTTTCATTGGCAGAGGAAAACTAGACAAAATAACTGGCCATATTGTGTCAAAAATGGAAGTTATTTCATATTAACGTCTTGTTTATTGAATTGTTGTAAAGAATAGCTTATCCCACTCACAATCATTCTGTTGTACTGAATATCACAAATCACAGTCTTGTTGATATTCAGTACAACAGCACTCTTTTCACACACTTAAATAACATTGTGACATCCATTTATCTTATTTTGTAATCACTGAACATCTTTTAATATTAATGAGAATATGTAAAGCTCAGCTTATCATATCATATGGTCATTGGACGTGCCAGAGTATGTCATTAAACACCTTGACTGCTAAACCTGAGGTGCCATATGTGAGATATCTTTTGCCAGCATGTGGTGAGATGTGCCTGAGAGAAAGATGTTTAACATACTGCCTCTTTAACAAACCTTTGTGGACATGCTTTACTATAGATTCAGCCCTATGCCACAGACAGAAACAAACTTTGTTTAGAACCCTGACTTATCTAGTACAATGCGGTAATTCCTGCAGAAAAGGAACAGCGACAATGTTAGGGCCGATTTAATTCATTTATTCATGAGTGTAATTGAAATATTAACACTGGCAGCAGACAGCAAAAGCTTAACGCTGGGACCTGAGTCTGTTCACACGGCACTCTGCTCTGAATATTTTATTTAGATGCTCCTCTTGTGGCTTCACAGCACAGGTTAATCTATTCACCATTCCGACACAGCATGGGACCCTTGTACCGCTGTCTTTAAAGTCTCACACAAGATGTCTAATAATTATCCTTATTAGCAAAATACAAGAAAAGGCTAGTTGATTTTTGTCCTAAATTTACATTTTCTTCCATTGTATGTCTAATTGCAAAGATAACTAATTCCCCTCACTAATACCAACAGAAAAGACATTCTAACTGAAGCTAAACGAGGAATCTTGTGAATATAGAGTGGGATGGCATTTGGTTGGGAGGGACTTTTGCATTTTATGAGTATGCTTGTTGCAGTGTGTGCCCACACATTTAGCTAATTTTAAACAAGTGTGTGAGGCTTTTGGTAAAAACAGACTCACTAGCCAAATTTTTATTTTGTGCATCAGTGACTGTCTTGGAGTCTTTCACAGGGCCAATTCTTAGATTTCAGACTTAAGGCACGGTCACATTTATATTTGCATGGCGAAATTCCATGGGTCCAAGGCATGGGTGGATGTTGAGCACGTGTATATACAGCAAAAAAAATTTTTTTGCCAAAAAGCCTTTTTTAAATGCTGAGCTAAGTTAAAAGAAACTTGCAACTAAAATGATATCCTTGTCCACTGTGAATATTCTGTGCAGCTGTGTACGAAGCACCGCCCACACAGAGGTCACTGGAAAACCAAGCAACTTTCTATTGGTCAACATGGCAAACTGACCTGTCAAAGTTCACCAAACTTGATCTCAACTCGAAATTCATGAGGGGGAAGTTATTTGCAAACGTGAAATTCATGATCAAGCAAAGTCCTATTTAAATTACTACATATACAGGTTTGGAAAATCATATAGGTAATTAATAGTAAATAATGACAGAAGGTGTTGAGCCTCCCTAGAGGCGCAATCACATTTACCTTCACACGGTGATTACTTACTTTCTTCTGTCGAATACAAAATTAGATATTAGGCAGAATATTGGGGACCTACAGTCTCAGTCACCATTCACTTTCATTGCATCATTTTTCCCATACAATGAAAGTAAATGGTCACTTATGCCTAACATCTCTTTTGTGTTCAAAGGAAGAAAGAAATAATATGAGGATGATTAAATGATGACATTTTTGGAGAACCATTTCTCTAATGCATGAAATTGCAAATCTTGGGGTCTTGAGTTTGAATCTTGTCAGTAGATCAGTAATGTTAATGTATTTAGATGCATTTAGTGATTTCACTGTAAAGCAGATTGGATGTGCATATCTGTCACTATGTTTCTCCATCCAATTTGCAAATTAAATTGATGTAAAAAACATAATATTGCAAAAACAATGTGCAAATAAAGCTGCATTTCCATTTCATGAGTTCAAAAGCACAAAATCGTCACTTGCGGAGCAATTGTAGCCACTGTAACATTTAAAAAAATAAAATACTCATGGATTAGAGTAGGGGTGAACCAGTAGATCGGCCACCAATCGAAATTTGCTGATATTCTTCTTAATTCGTGATCGGACAATCGTGCCTAGAATCAGGTCCGATCATTTCTGCAGCATGCAGGGAATCACATTTACACTGCTCCACTAAAAAAGGAGCTCTTGCTCAGCCCTTGAAGCATGACAGAGTGGCCTTTGGAGGGTGAGAGCAATTCTAAGCATTCTCGAATTTACACTTTCAGATGATGTAATTGACATGAATATTCTGTTTTGTTTTAAAAATGTGTAAGAATTACAAGTGTATGAATATTAAGTTGCCCATTTTCTAGAGTCATTACGGTAGTTATTCTGACTCACTGCACAGTGAGCAGGAAGAGGATAAAGAGGATGCTAACGGGTATAAAACAAATTAATCAACAAATAAACATGCAAATACAAATCTGAATACACGTGATGCAATGTGAGTCATGGAAATCAGACGTTGTGTGGAGTGATAGAGACTGTTTGAGCCTTCATGAGCACTTTTAGCCTCACACCCTTTAACATGAGCACTCTCTGTGTCAATCAAACATGTGCACTCTTCAGGTACTCTCGATGTCTCATCAGTCACTCATCTCAGCGCTATTCTGTGAGGATACCAATTTAAATCAGACTGATGTTGGTCACAATACCATTAATCACAGCAATTACATTTTAAACTTAACGGCACCACGTCTTCATGCATTTGATTAATAATGTGTGATTTGTGTTACAACAAAATGCCAAAGACAGTAAACAAATTATAGATATTAATGATTTCTCACTGGAAAGGTTTTGTTTTTAAAAGTATCTCTGCTGTGTGTGATGGTCTCATGGTTTTTACTGGTTGCCAGTATGTCACAATGACATTTTGATATTGGCAACAGAACTATTCATAACTGCTTTAAAACAAATAAATATTAGCAATTCACAATTAATGTAATTTTAATGTAATTTTGGTAATACTTTATTAAAAGGTTTAATTTCTTTAACATTAGTTAATGCATTAGGTATCATGAACAAACAATGAATAATATATTTTACAGCACTTATTAAGCATAATGTTAGTTAATAATAATACAATTGTACATTGTTAGTTCATGTTAGTTCATAGTGTATTAAATATAGTATATTAATAGTATACTATAGTATAAAATAGTGATTTTAAAAATGTATTAGTATATGTTGTAACTAACATTACGTTAATTAGTTAATGTTAATTACAGTAATGTTGTTAAATAATGTTAACAAATGGAAACTTTTTGTAAAGTGTCACTAATTTTACTGTGTGTGTGTGGGGCATAAACACATAACTGGAGCATATATCTTGCAAAAGTGTGACAAAGGGCACTTAAAAAAATCAGTATCGGCCAGTCTTATTGTTAAAAAAAAAAATCGGAAATCGGTATCGACCTCAAATTTCCTGATCGGGGCACCACTAATTTAGAGCATGCAGATAAACACTCTAGACAAACGTTGTCTCGTGTATGGGAGCGACAGTGCGTCAAACTTTCCTTATGTCTTTGCTGTGTGGATCTACAATATATTTTTTAAAAGTGTCAATAAACCTGCTCATCTTGTAATCCTAATAAATTCTGTAAATGTTTTTCCTTTATAGTTTATGTGCATTTCTTTTTATCAAATAAAAAATGTATCCACCTCAAGCGAGATAAGTATTTTATATGCATTTTTTTGGAGGTTTTATTTGCATCTTGGTGTTTCCATCCGGCAGTTTTTATGTGACATCTCAAAATATGCATAAACATAAGTGGATGGAAACCCAGCTTGTGACAGCTGTGTGCCTACAATATACAGTACTGTGCAAAAGTTTTAGGCACTTGTGAAAAATGTTGCATAGTGAGGATGTCTTCAAAAATAATGTCTTAAATAGTATTAATAATCATTAATCAATTAACATCATACAAAGTCCTGTAAACATAAACAAGCTAAATCAGTATTTGGTGTGACCACATTTGCCTTTTAAAACATTTTTAATTCTCCTAGGTACACCTGGACACAGTTTTTCTTGGTTGTTGGCAGATAGGATGTTCCAGGTTTCTTGGAGAATTTGCTACAGTTCTTCTATCTATTTAGGCTGTCTCAATTGCTTCTGTCTCTTAATGTAATCCCAGACTGACCCGATGTGCTGAGGGGGGCCATCTCTTGCAGAGTACGCTGTTCTTCTTTTCTATTCTATTCTATTTGCAAAAGTAATACTTGGGAGTCTAAAATAATTTTTTTCTTTTGACACTCTAAACCTGAAGATATAAATAACCATCTTAAGACAAATGTTTTTATGAAACATCTTAAGTGCCTAAGAATTTTGCACAGTACTGTATTGCCTGTGACCGGGTCTGCCACAGACAAGAGGTAAGGAAAATACTTTCTTCTATCCCAGTTAATATGCAGACAACTATATGTTAATTTTCTTCAAAATTGTGAGCACTGTGTCTCTGTGGCACAATAAAAAATCCTGTTTGTTTTGAGTGACCCGCTTATGCTTGTTTTACACCGCACGCAAAAGCAGGACAGAAGCATTGTGCATCCATGTTAACAAATGAGTGTATTTAAATCGGAAGCAGAAGCAGCACATGAGCTGCACTGCTGTGGGAATTTTAGCATTGACTCTATTTGCTGTGCTGCTCACGCTGAATTAACGTGAAAGTGCACTGTTGATGGACATGAAGATGAGTTGACACAAAAAAAGCATAGATTGCACAGATTAAGCATATATTTGTAGTTTGGTTTGTTTTTGTTTTAATTACAGCTTGTAGGAAAACAAAAAAATTAACTCCCATAAAAGTAAAAAGGTAATCATTTTATTATTTAGCTTAAGCAGACATACTTTTATAATTAGAAACCACAATTAACTACAAGTCATAGCCTTAACCAAACAAAATATAACTACCCTTTTATATACTGTTGCATTGAGAGCAGGTCTAACTGGTTAACAGCAATACTAGTATACAGCAGAGTGTGCTACCAAATGTAAACAAATGCACGCGACAGCGCGTGTGGTTGGTAAATTCAGAACTTACCTCAGTCTTGTATTGAAAGATACTTGTATTAAAGTGCTTTATTGCTCTCAAATTTTTATAAGGATTAATTACCAAAGAAAAAAAAATGTGGGATGCCATACCTGGCTGTTGGTGAATATGGTGAGTTAACATATTGGAATTGCGTCCTTTTTGAGAGGAAAGTACTCAACACTCAACTCAACACTGGTGTTTGAATGAAGAGATATCACTATTCAATGGTTGTGCATAAATACTTTTTTCTGACGATATTATTAAACTATATTATTAAGTGTGATCGAGCCAGATGGAGTGGTCAAACCATCCTCTGTTGTGCAAAACAACATTCAGCCTCATCGTCCTCCCCTTCCACTAAATAATGTTAAAAAATTAGCAGAGCTTATTGAGTTGGGTGCCACTACATGAAATCATTTTACAAGTATGCATTAGATAACACCAGCATCATGTAAATAAGATTTCATGACAATCAAGCTTGTAACACCTATTAATAACTAACTAACCATTTTATAACTTTATTTTCTGTATAGAGCGCAGCAGTTTCTGCCTCAGAAACGCTGCTGGTGTAAAAGTACACATGTTGTTTGCTGCAAAATTGTTGTTACGAACTGCTTCAGTTCAGCTCACGCACTTCTTCAGCATGTAAAACAGGTGTTAGACCCGCCCCAACAGTGTTACTAAAACAATGGTGTCAGAGGGGCATATTCCGAAAGCTGTTATGAAAATGTCTCGGGTTACTTAAGTGTAACTCTTGTTCCCTGAAAAAAGCGGAATGAGATGCTGCGCTGAGAAAAGCGCTTTGGGAACATCTATAGCTGTGAATATGTGTGCAACATTTATAGCCTCTGCCGGTGTAATCATTGGACGCACCTGGGGCAGGGCTATAAATAGATGCGTCACAGGAGCATCGTCAGGTATTTTGTCTGAAGAGCAGTCATGGGGCATCCCAGTGCCGCAGTGAAGCTCAGCATCTCGTTCCACTTTTTTCAGGGAACAAGGTTTACACTTAAGTAAGATAAAGCTGAGAAAAGCGCTTTGGGAATGAGAATACCCACGCCGCCGCGCTGTGGCTGTCCGGACCCCCTACGGTTGTGTAGTGTGCTCACAAGAGTGTGATAGGGCTCAGACACAAGCTTGAGATGTCAACTCAAGGACATAAGAGCCCGGAGTGGCATGAACATCCAAACTGTAGAATCTAATGAATGTGTGCGGAGAGGTCCAGCCTGCCGCATCACAAACATGCTGCAGAGGGACCCCTCTGGCCAAGGCCCCTCTGGTAAAGTGAGCCCTGATGCCTACTGGCGAAGCTTGACCGCGCGCCTCGTAAGCCAGGGCAATAGCGTCCCTCACCCAATGCGACATCAGTGTTTCCCCTAGGTTTACAGCTTTTGGGGAAGCTTTTGAGGTTTACAGCTTTTTTTTCCTCGACTCTGAATAGCCCCAGACTCGGGGTCGACTCCATCACAGGAATCGACTCTTGGTGTCGACTCTGTTACTGTGTCCGAAATCACTCACTTGTGAGTGTCTAATCCCTATAAAAATTATATTTTTGCAGTAAAGTCAAGTAGATTGTTTTTTTTTTACATTTTGAGTGTATTACTATTTGTTATATGTTGAATTAATGTGACGTCATATCACGACCGTAGTCTCACAGTCTAGTGTTTCCGCGGCATTACACCATGCCAGAGAGCTGTCGTAGAAACTTTGTATTTATCCTACATGTAGCTTGTAGCTTATCTCTTTAGAAATAGATAACAGTCATATTGACTCTAGTTTGTAATTATGCATACCTCCGTACCAGAAAACCTGGAATCGAACACCTCTATGCTCACCTGTGTGCGCGCGAACGTGTCTGTGTGTGTGTGTGCGCATAGGGGCGGAACTCCGCCGTGCGCGATACAGAGAGCTGAGGAGAGAATAGTAAACGTGCGACCATGTAGAGACAGTAATGACATGCCGTCGCGTAAATAAGATAAATAATTTAAGGGCTGTTTAGTTTGTTTAATAAAATAACAAGGTATAGACCTGTTCTATTGGAAAGGTAACCTTAAATTACTTCTGTTGTGATCTGGCGCTATATAGAAAATATAATTAATTTTACCTTCAAGGGGGGGGCGGAGGGTGCCGTTGGGGGGGGGGTGCGGGGCACCCCCTTAATATAATAGCAGGGGAAACACTGGACATAGTCTGCTTGGTGGCGGCTGTCCCCCTGTTGCGGCCCCCATGGCAAACAAATAGTTGCCCTGACCTATGCCACTGGCTAGTGTGGTGGACATAAGTCTGAAGGGCACGGACTGGACAAAGTCTGTGAAGTCTTTCCTGCTCCGGCGTAGTGAACGGCGGGGAGCAGAAGGCTTCAAGAGTGTCCGGGTGTAAGGTCGAGAAAGGCACCTTAGGCAGGTAGTCAGGATGAGGGTGCAAAATTGCTTTGGTCATTCCTGGGGCAAACTCTAAGCAGGCTGGCAAGACATTATCTTTAGAGAGGTAATTGCCATAAGAAAAACAATCTTGAAAGTCAGAAGTCTGTCAGACGCTGACTCCAGAAGTTCAAAGGGGGTCTCAAACAGACCCTCAAGGACTACCGCTAAAACCCATGAAGGGGTCCTGGTCCTAGCAGGAGGCCTTAGTCGCCTAGTTCTATGAATGAAACGAACGAGTAGAGGATGTCTCCCCAATGGCACCCCGTCCATCAAGGTGTGGCAAGCCGAAATGGTGGCCACATAAACCCTGAGAGTGGCGGGCATATGCCTGCTGACAGTTTTTCCTGCAGAAAGTCCAGAACTGAAGCAATCTGGCAGTTAACTGGATCTGCATTATGTGTAATGCACCATTTTTCAAAGACACCCCATTTATTGGCATAGATCCTTCTATTAGAGGGAGCCCTAGCACTTAAAATGGTCTCGATAACCTCAGGTGAAAGCCCTGTGTCCCTCAGTTGGTACCCTTCAGGGGCCAAACATGAAGGTTCAGCAGCTCGGGCCGGGGATGAAATATTGTCCCCTGTGCCTGAGACAGAAGGTCCCTCCTGTTCGGAATCGCCCAAGGCGAGCTGTCGAGGAGAGACATTATCTCCGAGAACCATACCCTGTTCGGCCAGCACGGCACTATCAGTAAGAGGCTAGACCCTTGCTGGCAAACTCTGGCCAAGACTCCTGGGAGCAGAGAAACCGGGGGAAACGCATACAGACACATTCTGGGCCATGTATGCGCCATCGTGTCCAGACCCAGGGGGGAGTGGGTGACTCAGAGTGAAGTAGAGGGGACGTTGTGCTGTCTGAGAAGAAGCGAAGAGGTCCACTTCTGCCCTGTAAAATCTCACCCAGATTTGCTCTACTACCTCGGGGTGGAGTTTCCACTCCCCCATCTGTATTTTCTGTCTGGACAGTAAATCTGCTCCCACATTCAGGCATCCAGGGATATAAACTGCCCTGAGTGACAGGAACTTGCCCTGGGCCCAGAGGAGAATCTGATGTGCCAGGCAATTCAGCTGACATGAACGTAGACCTCCTTGATGATTTATGTAGGAGACTGCTGTTGTGTTGTCCACCTGCACCAGGACATAGCAGTCTCTCAGATGCTGGAGGAAGTATTTCAGGGCCAGAAATACTGCCATCAACTCGAGGCAGTTGATGTGCCAATCGAGCTGATCACCTGCCCATTCCCCTTGGGCTGGACGACCACTTAAGACCGCTCCCCAGTTTCTCAGGGAGGCGTCTGTCGTTAGCAGCCTCCGACGACAAGACGCACCTAGAGTGGGACCCAAGGTAAGAAACCAGGGTCTGAACCACATAGAAAGGGAACGAAGCCCATGGCGTGTAACCCTTATTTGCCTTAGGGGACTGGCCCTTGGTTGAAATTCCCTGGCTTTTAGCAACAGCTGAAATGGTCTCATGTGCAGAAGGCCCAAAGGGATCACCGTGGACGCAGACGCCATGAGACCTAGTATTTGTTGATACTGACAAACAGTGCAACCTTGACCTAGCCTGACTTTGATCAGGTTGTTCTGAATGGAAATGAATCGAGCGGGTGACTATTGTGCCCGCATCATGATCGAATTCCATATAACTCCCAGATAGGTAATTTCCTGGGTGGGAGAGAGAATGCTCTTTTTGATGTTGAGTCTCAGACCCAGAGAAACCAGATGAGCTAAGACAATATCCCTGTGCTGAACTGCCAGTTCTTGAGACTGTGCTAGTATCAGCCAGTCATCTATGCAATTCAGAATGCGGATGCACCAGAGTCGCAAAGGAGCCAGTGCTGCATCCATGCATTTCGTGATTGTGCGGGGTGATAGGGCTAGGCCGAATGGAAGAACCCAATACTGGAAGGCTTCGCCCCTGAAAGTGAACCTCAGGAACTTCCTGTGTTGTGGCAGAATTTCTATTTGAAAATATGCGTCCATAAGATCGATAGTGACCAGCCAATCGTGATGTTGGACTTGTGACACGACCGTCTTGATAGATAGCATCTTGAACTTGAACACACTGACTGAGCGATTCAAGCCTCAAAGATCTAAGATCGGACGCCACCCCCCACCCTTAATGGGGACCAGGAAGTATTTGCTGTAATAGCCTGACTCTTTCTCTGGAAGGGGAAGACGTTCTATGGCCCCTTTGACCTAGAGATTTTGCAGTTCTTTCCACAGTAGACATGCCTGCTCCGGTTTCAAGATAGTGGGGACCACGTCGTTGAAACATGAAGGGCGGCGAGTGAATTTAATTCTGTAGCCTTTTTCTACTGTTCTTAGGACCCACATAGAAATACCTGGCAAAAGTTTCCACACTGCCAGGTTCTCTGAGATGGGTATTAATTTCGACACTTCCTGTTGAGGGGATTTTGAGTGTTCTGCGTCCTGAACTAAGGCAGGAAGCAGCGGTACACCCAACTTTTCGTTGGAAGCCTCTAACTCCCAAAACACCAGAGGCGGCGGGAATGGAGAGGATTCGTGGGGCTACCGGGAGGGGCGATGTGGATGATACACGCGCCCCGTCCCGAGGGGAGCTACCCCCACAGGGCTGGGCGCTATACCGTCAGGGTTTTTTCTCTTAGAAATGACTCCCCTAAGGTCTTGCTTTGGGGGCTGTCGAGGGTGACGAGCCTGTCCCCAGTCTTTACGAGGGGGAACACGACTCGCCACGCTTTGCTTCTGATCCTCCCTTCTAGCAGGACCGTGGTGGGTCTGGGTGGCTGACAGCCCCGCCTCCTGAGTGCGGCGAGGAAAAAACTGCCCAAATGCTTCCTCGTCGTCTTCGCCTCCTGGAACCTGGAGATAACTGTATTCACAGCGTCCCCGAGTAGGCCAGAAGTCGAAACCGGGGCATCAAGGATGAAAGCTTTATCTTTGTCCTTGATGCCCGAAGGTTGAGCCATAGGTGTCTTTCTGTACTGACCAAAGCAGACATAGACTGGCCAATGGCACAGGCTGTCTGCTTGGTCGCACGGAGAGATAGGTCCGTGGCTCGACAAAGTTCAGAGAAAGTTTCCTCGTCGAGCGTGGTACCTGCACTCAGGTCCTTCATCAGATCAGCCTGGTATGCCTGTAACACTGCCATAGTGGCGTGGTCAGTCTAACTGAAGCCTGGCCACCACACGAGTAACCACGTCGAGTAATTCCTCCGCTGATTTTCTCTCATGCCCGGAATGCTTGGAGGGGGGTAACTTGAAATCTGCCGACTCAAGAGATTCAAGGTCCCCCTCATGAACCGAAGAGGTGCCGGAGCATGCTTCAAGATCACGGGAAGGACTAGCTGGGTATGGGGAGAGAGCAAGCTAAAGGGACGAACCTGTCTCTCGCTCCTCAGCCAGATCCATACGAGAGCCCCACAAATGAAGTGTGGGCGCTGACTCCCGGAAGTAAGCAAGTCGAGCGCAAAGCATTTTGCCCGAATGCAGATCACAATGCTCGTACCCGCCCCGCCCCAACGCGAAAGCAGCATGCTTTTCCCCCAAACAAACAAAGCAGAACTGATGCGTGTCCCTCTCGGCCATAGAGCGGAGACAAGGGAACACGCATCGTTTGCCCTGATTTTCAGTCATTTTTTTTTTCTTCTCCCCCCCCCCCCCCCCTTTTTTTTGAAAGTCTACTGCGTCCTGCCTAACAAATTCTAACTCCTAGCAGAGGAAAGAAAGTTTGACAGTGATCTGAAGACAAAAGATCTGACGATGCTCCTGTGACGCATCTATTTATAGCCCTGGCTCAGGTGCATCCAATGTTTACACTGGCAGAGGCTATAAATTCCGGTCAATGTTCATTGATGTGTTGCACACATATTCACAGCTGGTCACATCCCAAAGTGCTCAGCGCAGCATCATAAGTGAAGCTTTTTGTAACGGGAACATGGTTTAGTTTTGCCATTCCGTTGAGTGTCGCTGGTGTCGCAGAATTTACATCAGCTTCATTACGTCAGCAGGATTCAGAGTGAAATAACATTAGATAACTTACTACTGCAGCTGTTTCCAACAAAATTGGAGAGGTCACTTTACACTGCAAAAAAACAACAACAAAAAAAAAACTATATTTAATCAGTATTTTTATCATGTTTTGCAGTAAAAATATCTTAACAAGATAAATTTACTTGAAGAGCAAAATTGTGGTAAACAATAAAATTATGTTCTTTCAGAGAATACTTCTTGAATTATGTTCATCTTCCTTACTCCATTGGCAAATAGTTTTTTCTTGGTTTTAAGCATAAACCTTACAAAATTTTGTTAGATTTATGGTTTACAGTATTTTCAGCAGCAGTGAGGAAAACACCACCCATTGGGACATAAGACCTTTCACTGGGCTTTATCAAAGGGAAATACTGAAACACAGGGAGATGGAGCTGCCACTAACCATCAGAATCGCAGCCGTGTCACATCAGAAAGGATGACTGCTAAAATGCCTGCAGAAAAAACAGATATGGTTGTGGAGGGGAGGGGCTGTGATTTTCTATTGGATACTGCCATCTATGTATTTGTTTTTGAGTGTGTAAGTGGAAGTGAGTGGGGGGTTGTGTGTGTAACACATTACGGTGGCCCTTGTGACTCCTTAGGTCTGATCTGGTCAAATCCATAGGGCCTGTGGACATGTTTCTACAGGAGTCACAGTTCACACTCCTCTGCCTGTTTTACTGCCTCCCTCCCCCACAGAGCTCCACGCAACTGTAAGCACGGCTGTAATCATGTGTGTTTTACACTGTATTCTTTAGCTTTCTTGCTGACACTGACAATTGCTTGTGGCTTGAGCCTGAATTTTGGTAAACTTTGGTAAAATCTTGTTAGGAAGATTTACTATGGACTAATGAGCTAGGCTCCAACAACTGTTTAAAATAATGGACAATATTTTTTAAAATACTTCAAATATTACTCTAATTATTAGAGGATCATTTTACATGAACACTGATTTTTCACTATGTCAATGCTTCTGTTACGTTATATATACTTGTTTGACAAGGTGTTTGACATACTGTTGTCATGGTCATGTCATCTAAACTGCATGGGCCTGATTTGATTAATTATGCCACATTCAGAGCATGGAAGGAGAATATAATCTGGCAAAGACTAAAGAATAAATAAGAGCAAGATTTATTGGCTCTGGTACCTGCAGTGTAGGACAATGTTAATGACAAGTCTGGCATTGTGAAGTTCAAAAAGCCCTCAGTACAATAATGCTTGTTTGAATTCCACCAGCAACCTTTCAAAACCAATATGTTCCTTCTGTTGCAAGAGTGTAAACCTTTAAGGGATTTTCTATTGGCTACTTCATGAAGTCCGAAAACTGATACCTGTGAGCAAAAAGAAAAGTTCTACCAATTTTAGTGCATTAAAGCTTCCATATAGATGTTAGCTGTCTTGTTAACTCAGAAACAAGCATTGATTCCAACTTCCTCTACCTGCTAGAAATCAACAACACATTTCGTAGAGAGGTAGAAAATACGACACGATCCAATTCACTCTGATGTTTAAGGCGGTTCCTCTGTTGAGCTAAATATGGTGAAGCAGGAGAATGGGGAATGGGACATGGGGCTATTTGCTTGTTATTTATTTTTTAGTTCAGTTTGTACCAATCTTGTGTCTTAGTTGTGCTGCTTGCTTGTTCTATATAGTACAAACACAGCACCCTTCTCCAGCCTGCAGCGGTTTTCCTTCCGCAGGAAAGCCCTCTTTTAAGAATAACCCTGCTGGGTGACAGCACCTCCAGTTCTAGTTTTATATTAGCTAATGTGATCTTACAGTCTTTTTGTTAGTATATATTCTCGGTAGACTTCACTTTGAACACTGTGGATATTTTTAGCACTTAACACTATTTAGTAAACTATGAGCATTCCGTTCATCGAAATCATATTTAAAATGTAAATCTCTTTAATACACCAATATTTGTGTGTAAACATTCAATTGCTTAACAAGAAGTTACTATAAAAACAGTGGGACAAAAGTAGGACACAGAGACCCTCCTGATCATATGTCAGTGAGTCTTTCTGTGCTGGCCAGAGCAGTTCCACACGAGTGCATCATGAGACTGGGAGCTCTGCTGACACTTGGAGAAGAGAGGACTCTGCGCCCGGAGTAGCTTTTAGATCCAAGGCTTCCTTCAGGACTTTAAGATTTCATAGGAAGCTGTTAATGCTGCAGCTCTGTGTGCCTCTCACACTGACTTATTCATTACAGCTAACCAACACATGCACTGGGGACTTTTGGCCTCCTCTCTTTTTGGAAACTAGTGACTTCAAGGTTCAAATGAAAACTTACCTTTCACTTTTTGGATTTTGCACACAAAGGGGATATTTTTTGTTTTTCCCAGTAGTATTTGACCAATATGAGCTGATGCTATTCAAGTTATTGAATTTTGCAAGATGTCTTCAGGGAATATTGAAAGTCCATGAGTAATAAAATAGTGCCTGAATAACTGGAGTATTTATTATTTATTATTATTTATTATTTATTGTCATTGAAATGGTCACTGAAAATGTTGATTTTATATAACCTAAAAAACATTTTAAAAAATTAAAAAAAAAAAAAAAAAATCCAATAAATGAAGACATTTGATGTGTTTAAAATTTGCGAGGTAAATTTAAGTCAGATAGTAGTTCAACAAAAACATCTAAGTGACAATTCACACCGAACATGTTTTTTATTTATTTTGTCTACATCAACATGAGTTGGATGTACGGCTTTGACTATTGCGCCATGTCTCATGCATGAACGTCATGTTCTTAATAAGCTATGTCAAGTTATATTTCCAACTTTTCTCAAAAACACATTTTCAGACACCAGTGTTGTGTTCCATTTGTTGCTCAGCATCAAGCTTTTTTAAGAACGCATTTGTTCGTAACCATGACTTCTCATAACAAAAAACAGAGCAAAGTATTTGTGCCTCAGCAATGCTTTGAAAAAGTAACGAAACGCCAATGCATACTGTATTCGTGGAATGTGGAATATTCTCCCTTTACATCCTTCATCTCTCTCTCTCTAGTCCAGTGATTAGTGATACTGCAGTTGTGTGTGGTTGGGCTCATCTGGGGAATTGTTCTCATTATGCAGAGTGAGTTTTGAGGATGGGTGTGACGCTCGCACAAATGTCCATTAGAGGAGCAGCAGGCCTGTCGGAGACTGCGGCACATAATAGACTGTACAGCCCCATGACAGAATCCATTGAGAGCCATTCTGAGTGATCAAGAATGACACAAGTCTTGCCACTAATGTGTGTTAAGGAAATACACTCATAGCTGACATAAATATAAACATAACTTTAAAATAAGATTTTTACTAAGGCTGTCGATTTAATGCTTTCAGTCTGATTATTTATATAAAAAATAATGTGTTAAAAAATTAAAGCAATCAATCATGTTCCCTGACCATAATAAGGAATATTGTTTGAAGTACCATCTGTTTTCTCCACTGGGCAGTAAGCAAAACTCCAGCAGTACAGGCAATGCACAGCTTATACAGAGAACAAACCACACTTACAGACAGCAGACAGTGCAAGATGAGCAGAGGTGGGTAGTAACATGCTACATTTACTCCGTTACATTTAATTGAGTAACTTTTTGGAAAAAAATTAAATTTTTAAAGTTTAATGGTGGGTACATTTTACTCTTACTCAAGTAAAATTTGAATGAAAAAAATTTACTCTTCATTACAATGTTACTGTCATTACATTACTAGTGTTAATAAATGCGTAACTTATTGAGAGATTTTTGAAAGGGACTTTTACGGCACCGGAACTTTACAGTGGCGCTCTGTCACTCGACTCAAGTTCATCACTGCAGCAACAGCAGTATGTGCTCAAAACAAACACTTGCTTTATTTCACACAGTGAAAAAGTGGTTATGTTTATGCGATGCCTTCATTCAACACCAAAACAAGCGTGAATTTCATCATACAGAATTGCGAATTGAACTAAGAAAACACATTGCGGTAAGTTGTAGTGATAATGATAACGCTGGCTTGTTTGTTATGGAAATGGTCAGTTTCTGCGTGATTCTGTACCTACAGGCTCTTTTGACCTCAGTTTTTAATTAGACATTTTCTTATATCAGTGCTGCAATACATCAGTGCAACGCCATGCGGACGCATCCATTGTAAACAGCGTCAGTGATTATTGTAGGAGCAATTTGTTTTTGTTACATCATGCCACGCCAATCGCATATGACGTAGACAAAACATTATGTTGTAACATCATGTTATGTTGTTCTGGCGATCACATGCTTGATAATGCAACACAAGCATACAGCCATATGCGCTATAAAGCATGCATGCGATTGCGAAAGTCGTAAGTCTGATCACTTAGAAAAGTAATACACACCCCATCGGGGAGATCAGAGTGGGCCGTGTGACCTAATGGTGGGGTCCATCACTTTCGGCTGGCTCATTTCTTGAATAAAAGAGATGTTTGGGAAGCCAGGATTTTTTTTAGTTGTCCTCTGCAAAACCTTTGTATTCAGGAACTTAAATTTAATGTAGTACAGCACTGAAGGTTGTGCATTTGATGTTTTGTGTGTCTAGCATTTCGCCTGCAACCATTTCCATTATGTCATGCACAAATGCTGGCAGTTGAGGCTGCTTCATTTGTGAAAAGTCTTTCGATGATACACAAAACTCTTTTCCTTTGGATTTGGAGAGTATGGTATTTAATAACACAATATAACATTACAGATTAGGGATTATTTTAACCTGTTTTATCATCTGCCAGGAGAAAAATCGCTAAGAAAAATAATTGTACATGTGATTAGGAGGAGCCCAATCAGGCTAATCAGCCGAGGAGAGGGATAAATGCAGACGGGTGCGGCAGTTCGGGAGAGAAGAGCCACACACAGCTGCCGTGTGTGTTTATGTTTGTGTCTTTTTGTTTAAGTTCTAATTACTTTGAATGTTCAGCCAGTTCCCACCTCCTCCTTTCCCATTTTGAACTGTGTTACAGTACAATTTGTGGTATTATTATTGTCTGTAGCAAAATTTGTATTATTTTTGCACCAAAGTGTAATACATAGGGTGAACCCTAAGTACAAAGTATGAGCAATCTTTGTTTATATTTTTAGGATGTAACACCTCTCAGGCCATTGTGTATATGTTTGGTATTGTGTTTGGTGCCTGATTAGGCTTCTCTTGTTGTCTACTTTCTATTCTCCTGTCTCAGTGTTTGGAGGGTTTCATTGAGGCACCTGATTGTGTGAAACAGCATCATAACAGTATGTTGAATGTGAGATTTGACCCCTTACGGCAGCTTGTGTTTTGGTTTCCCGAGGTTTCATACTGTCTGACACTGAAAGGCCCAAGGGAGACGCTCCCGTGGGAGAAACACAACTACTGAAAACACTTGCCTTCATTTTAAAATGTTATTTAAGAAAGCTCACCATTTATGACTTTCAGCTGCGGCGTAACCATAGAAACCACTCAGACTTGAGAAGAAAAACGAGGATTGTATTTAAAAACACTGACACACAAACACTAATGCAAACATACAGGCATGTTTACATGGCTGAATACAACATTTAATCTTTCTTTTGTTGTCATATTTGTTTTGGCAACACAATCAGACACATTCCATTGTAGGGATATAACGTTTTCCTTTTAACACAGTTGGATTGTTTAACCCCACAACAGGTATACTGTTGCTATGGGAACAGCTCGACTGTCAAATACTGATGCTGACTAATTCCAGCTCTCAAATTCCACATCAGATTGTACAAACTATATTTGTGACATAAGCATTTCTGCCCTACTGATGATGAAATGAGCAGTAAGTTTGTTGGGATGTTCCTCCTCAACGATCTTTTGCACACTTTGTTCTTCTGGCACAAATTAACATATTTTCTCTGTTTACTTAAATCTGCACTCATGCTAGGGATAGTTAACTCAAAATTCTGTCATCATTTACTTACCCTCATGTTGTTCCTTTAGGAAAAAAGAAATTCATTCAGATTTGAAACAACACAGAGTTGAGTAAATGATGAGAGAACTGAAATGTTTTGGTTAAATATCCCTTTAATGATTATGGTCCTTACTAGCATGAGGTGTCTGGTTGGTAGAGAGAGTGAGAAAAGACACATGAAAGACTGACAGTACAAATCCCTGAGATGAGGCAGTGTGGAACTGGAAGAGGAGGAAGTCATTCAAAAGGAGAGAAAGAAAGAAAGAAAGAAAGAAAGAAAGAAAGAAAGAAAGAGAAAAAAAAGAGGTGCATGGCGCCCGCTTTCTCCTGTGCCCACGCTCTTCCTCCCACATCATGCGCATATAGTTCTAACCTCTTGCTGCGAGATCTCTCTCTCTCTCTCTCTATCACCATGTTGCTCTTTCTCCTTATCTGTCATTCCTCTCCTCTGCATTTATGTTCTTCCAAAGAAACCATTAGACATTCATGACAATGAGGGATTTGTTGCTGCTTTATGCGTGAATCTCATACAACCTGTAAATAATTTTTTAAGGAGCATTTGGTGTTTTTGCATTTTATTTGCATTATTTTCATTACAATAAGAAATTTTCCCCCAGTTTTCATTGCTGTAATGCGAAAAAATGGTATGCTCATTAATGTATTAATACATAATGGTAGTATTTAAAGTAATAGCTTATATTTGTGCAAATTTAACTTAAAACATCATTGTATTTCAGAAGTTTGTTTACAGTAAGACAGTAAAAAGCACTGTATTACAGTAATGAGTTTCTAATGAATACAAATGATAATAATGGGAATTTAAAAAAATCTAAAGTAAAATGTCTGGACCACTGATCTTTTTTATTACAATTTTTTTTATGGCAGGACAAAAACAGTTACAAACAATTACAAATGTAGAGTATTAAAATGTGCACCTACTATCACAATAACACCAAAATAAAATAAAATAAATAAAAACAAATATTCAGGGGAATAAACATTTAAATTAATAATTTAGAGGAAAGGCTTCAAATCAGAATCAGAATTCTGATTCTGATTTGGAGCCTTTCCTCTAAATGATTAATTTAAATAATTTTAATTTAATTTAAATATAGAGGAAAGGCTTTAAAATAGTTTTGTTTTTTGACATATATTACATTTTTAACTAAAATGTTGACACAGTTCACTCTTATTTGTGTATCATGTGGAAAGATTCATCCACCCTGATGACATACAGTATCACCTGATATCAGTTGAATAATGCCATTCAGAATGGCATCAAATACTATTGCAAATTCATTTGCAGAATCTGATAGTGATTAAGGGATTCATAATAATTAAAAAGTTGTCCATTAATCTGAAATAACTGTCTTGCATCATCAAATGACTGACTTACACTTTAAGAAAAATTCCAAACCACCCATCGTATTAAAAATCAAGTTGGGGATGATATTCCATATTTTGTCTTTCCAAAGAAAGTAGTTCATTAACCATTTATTCTTAAACACACAATTTGAAGTATTCAAATACATAAAATACATAAATAAGAAGTACCACCTTCTAATGGATTGCATAAAATATCCTTTTTAATATAGTAAAGCCTGTTATTCCAGGCAAAGCTAAAAAATAAGGTATCTACATCTTTTATAGTGGATTGTGGAACGGCTTATACAAGTGCTGTATACACCAAGTGTGATAACCCTTTGGTTTTGGACAACAATTCTCTACCATTCAGTTATAGATCTCTCATTAACCATGCATTAAATTTTCCCTTAATTCTTCCTATAAGTGGAGTAAAGTAAAAATGTTCTTTCTGGAACACTGATCTATATATAGATCAAGAAGATAAAGATATATATAGAACAAAAACATAAAAAAAAATAAATAGGAAAAACCTAGTATGATCATAAAAACCTATTTGTGCATGTAACTACTTTCTTACGTGATGAATCAGAATCTGCCATTGCTGGTTCAAAACAAATGATGCGTCCAAGACTTCGTTAGTAATTCAGAAATAGTATCATGGCTTGTGCTGTTTCTAAGAAGTTATTGGATAAACAAGGATAGACGGCTGGATGTGTGTGTGTGTGTGTGTGTGTGTGTGTGTTTATGTCTGTCTGTCTGTCTGTGTGTGTGTGTGTGTGTGTATGAGAGAGAGAGAGAGAGAGAGAGAGAGAGAGAGAGATGGAGCGTGTGCAGTCGCCTGTTGCCACACCCAATCAGAGATTCTGTCAGCTTTAACAGTGTAAAATAGACGTCCAAGAGGGGGTATTCCTCTCTATTTTGTGGTAGCCAGTCCGCAAGAGTCATTCACTAACTAAACAGCGATGTCCTCTGCCATTTTAAACAGTATTTATCCAATGTGGAAACTCCGATAAAAGGTAAGCACTTGAGTTCTGTAATAAATCATTTGTGTCTCTCAGCATGAGCCTTAATCCTGAAGTTGTCCGTTTAAAGCCGTTTAAAACTATTTCCTAGTTTTGGTAATGTATTAGTAATACAGCAATCACTGAGCGCAGTTCTATGTAAACAATGACTAACAGATACACTTTACTTCACCAACTGGCTCATATTACACACAAAAATTATATTTTGCCACCACCTGCTAGCTAAAATATTTAATTAAAAAAATAAAGCCAGTAACTCCTAACATTAAACTTTAGTTTAGAACAGCATGAACGCGGAGTGATACACACAGTGAAGTGTCACTGTGTCATCAGTGCTCATGGAACTTCTCTCGTCCAATCAGATTCGAGGACCGGAACTAACAGTGGTATATTGTAATATTAATTTTGTGGGGAAATAATGCAAATAAATACATTTTAAATAAAAGTTTCTGCTAAATAAATATATGTAAATGTAAATAATCGTAATAGTTCTAAAAGTAGGCTTAATATTTTTCTTCAATTTTGGGGTGAAATATGACCCAGACAAAGTCACCTTTTAAAATTTAGCTCAGCTTTCCACAAATCTCTTATCATATATTTTATTGTACACTAAATAATAACCTAAAAATTTTACTAGGTTTATTAAACTTAAAACTATTATTAAGCATTACTGAATCAACTGAAAATGTTTCAATGTTACAATAAACTAACTAAATTTAAGGGTAGATAAGACTCCTAATGGTAGGCTAACAATTGCAGGCTACCGCTTATTACAGTGTACTGTATCTGGATGATAAAAATATTAAGGCTAAATGTGTGCAGGATTGAACTTTGGGGGCATCTTAGAGCTGTGCAGGAAGGAAAAAAAAACTATAAGAAATATCCTTCTCAGGTCTCCAGGGAGAGACAGAAGGGAGAGAAAGAGAGAGTGAGAGCACGAATAAGAAAAGAAGTGGCATAGAGAGTGAAAAAGAAATTGTGAAACTCAGCACAGAATGATGGAAGAGACTCAAGATCCTGTTCCCATACTGTCACTGCACATCTTCATCAAAAGGCCAGACAGTTTCTGCATCTCTCTTTCTCTCTCTCACTCACAAATAATTTCTATTAGTGATGGGACACAATGGTTTACTAGTCGTCCAACAACTGACTAGTTGATTAGTGAGGTTGACTAGTTTAACTATATTGTAATACAGATCATATCCATGGGCAAGGAAGAGGCGAGAAACCGGCTTGACAAATAACTTAAAGGTTTAATGTAAAACTCAAAAGACAAACACATAAAAGGACGGACATGTCCGTAATTGAGCTCTCTCTCTCGATCGCCGTCTGCGAGTGGCCTTTATCCCTCTTGACGGCTTAATTAGCCTAATACGGGACCGGGCGTGCGTAATCACGCCCCGGTCCCGCCCTCCACCGTGCCACATATATTTTATCAGTTTTTATATTTTTAGCGATTAGCATGCTAACAGCGTGCTGTTTGAAAGTTTGCATGATAAAAAGTTTCTAAAACGTTGCAACTTTAAAATGATTCCATTTATAGAGCCCAAGAGCGCAACAGCTGGTATAATTAAAAATTTCCTTCATTTTCTCGATAGGTTAAATTATTTTTAACAATAAATTATTAACCTTTAAAGACCTACAGTGAAATCCTAGATTGCCAATCAATGGTATATGCTTCTATTGAATACAACAGTCTGCATTATTTGATCTTCATTATTAAAAAAAAAAAAAGCTTTTTAAAAGTGGAATTTGTGGTGAGGAACTATATTACCCATGACCCAACACTGAAAGCTCCACCAGAATTGCAGCAAAAGAGCTCTGCAGCAACCGCCCAATCCCATGGCGCACTAAAACTCTAATAACTCTTATTGTTTGTGTACTTCAACAACTGTAAATCAATAGTTTTTGCATTTTTTCATATTTTTCACAGTTTTGGGATTGGGATTGTAGTTCATTCCCTAATGAAAGAGGTTAATTACGTATAAAAGTATAATAAAAGTAGTTCAAATGACTTGTGCACTATATTCCAAGTCTTGTCAAGCCATATGATAAATTTCAATCTATTCCTAACGCAAAGCTAAGTCATTATTTACTGAAATCTTTCTTGACAGCAGTGGTCATCGTTCACTTTCATAGTATCACAAAGAGCAGCTTGAACATTCTCCTATGAATGACTCCTTTTGTTTTCCACTGAAGGAAGAAAGTCATACTGGTTTGGAACAAAAGAGGCTGAGGAAATGAAGACAGACTTTTCTTTTTTGGGTGAACTATCCCTTTAAATCTGCTAAATCAAGAGTAACACATCTCCCACTCTTCTTGTATGTGGGGGCTCTTGTCTTCATAGTACTCAGCTTGTTGGATCACCTTCAGAAATAGAATAAAAGATTGATTATGCAATTCTGATATGTAGCTACAGCATTCCGTGCGTAGAGCTTGAGTAAAGAGCTCTGAGAGAGATCTGTCTCTGCTGTCAGATGCTCCAGAGAAGAAAAAAACTGGCCTCCTTTTTCCAGCCTGTCAATCAAGCGGTGGTGTGACCAAATGTGCATTCTTTTACGGGTGGTGGCATGGTGCACAGCTTGGGAAGAGAGCTTTTTTTCACTTCACAGTGTAGAATCAGCCACCCCTTCACTTCCACAGCTCGCTTCCTGTTGGGGCTAACTGAATCTAGGTGCCATTTTCTTCAAGTGGAAGGAACTAGCCTCTCTGTGGCTATACTGAAAGTGTGAATAATGGAAGTGTGCTTCCAAATCAGTTTTACACAACTTGAGAGCACAGATTTCAGACTGACAGTGCCTAGGGATCACAGGCAATAGCATGGCTGTTTAAAGTTTTCTTTATAGATTTTGAACAATACAGCATAAATTATTGTTTCTGTAAAAACTTGCATATCTCGCATAGTTTTCTAATAAATTCGACCCAAATCATTACCAAAGGACAAAGATTATTTACTCTAGCCATCGATGGATAATATATTGTGTATATGCATTTTTCATATAGCCTAATCAATGTATTTTCAGTTACAAGTCTGTTGTTTTGTGATTTGACAGCTTGAATGAAACCTCTTCAAAGCTACATACAGAGAAATTGCTGAATAATCTTAATCGTTCAGTTTGCACAGTTAAACCAGTTTCATACACTAACCTGCAAACTCATCAATGTCACTTTGTTCATTCTTGAAGTTGAAAAACCTTTGTAACTTTTGTGTGTATGCGTCCTGTGCAAGGAACTCTAAAATACCCATCCAGTGTTGGGATACCTGTGCATTATGACCAACTTCAGTTAATGTTATATCACCCCCTTGTGGTCTCCCAACGCTATTACGTCAGACATTAAACAGAAGCACAACTGAGTGGATCGGAAAGCATGCAAAATAGACTTCTAATTTAAATGTCGTCTAATGTTAATATATCAATACCTCAAAAACATATAGATAAAATAAAGTGCTGAAATCTAACCATTGTATCAATATTTTATGACATGCCTACAGTGCTAAGGTATTTTTTTTTTTTTTTTTTCTTTTTTGGAGCTTGACAGACCTGGCTCACTGTATGCTTTTTATGTATGTAAAAAAGCAATGTGAACTGTGTTCCATTGAAGAAAGAAAGTCAAACTCACCCAAATGTCAAAGTTTGGAATGACACGAGGGTGAAAAACATAATCTGAACAGTCCAACACTACCAATATGTGACATATTAATTCTACAGGTTATCAATATACAATAAATCTGAAAACTGAATTGGCACAAACAGTAATCCTATTTTTATGTGTTGTGTGGCATCAGATCATGTCATCTTTTGTCATCAGAACCCACCAATTAAATCCTTGATCACCAGCTGGTCAGCAGAATAATAACACTGAGGAGTCAGTTTCCGAGCCGAAGCCAGCAGTCAGAATATTCCAGAAACACAGGCCATTGCCTCTGAATGCTGAACCTGTAAACTTTGTGGTTTAATATCTCCAAGAACTCAAGTTGAGTCTCGGAAATGGCATGTGATAGCATGCATTTAGTTCCATATTACTCAGGCTAATCAGTGTAGCAGGAAAAGAGGAAGTGGAAGTGGTGCTATGAAATTTCTCTAGTGAGATGGGTTTTCTGGTTGGGATAATATGATGAAATCTGACCTGCTTCAGCATATGCAAGCTGCAAGACCCCATTGTTTCCAGGTTTGGATTCTGCTGTAATCAAGACTCAACCTGCTCACTTCGTCAAATATTAATCTGAAAGAGGAGTGTAAGTGGTTGCCGCTGTTATATACAGTAGGTCTGAGGTCACAGTTTTTGGAGTGTATGGGGTGTATTATTGTAATGAACCTATCTGATGGAGGCTATTTATCGAAGGTGACCTTATGAACGTGGTAGAAATACTTAAAAATGGCTTCAAAAAACAGGGCAAAGCCATTGTACCATTTTGACTGATTAGATACCTTAAATTTCAGGGCTCCAGCCTGGCACTAAAATGGTTGCAAATGCAAATGAGTTATCACACCAATGGCATCTAGAATTCCTATTTTTGTTGCATTTGCAACCATAATCCTAGTTAGTTAGTTAATTAAATCTTTGGAATGCAAATCAGTGTTTCCTGCACCACAATTCAGCTTCTGTTGTTTCTGGTGTCTGATTTATTAGCAAGTGACTCAAGAATCAGAAGCGTTTTTTTTTAATGATTCACTCGAAAGTATTCACAAAATGGAAATGAAAGCAAGTTAACAGTTTGAGTAAGACTCAATCAGTGAGTCATTTCACAGTTTCTGTGAAATGTACATTAGGTTCGTCAAACTTAACATCAGTCTAATTACCGACTGTTCATATGAAAACAAAAAGATGCATATTCATAAAGGTTTTGTTTGTTTAGTTTTGTTGTAATGAATTTATATATGGTATGAATATGTTGATGGTGGCATAGTGGGCTTAAGCACAGAACTGGTAAGCAGAAGGTTGCTGGTTCTACCCCCACAGTCACCTCTATTGTGTCCTTGAGCAAGGCAATTAACTCCATGTTGCTCTGGGGCGAATGTCCCTGTAATAAGTGTGCTGTACTGTAAGTTGCTTTGGATAAAAGTGACTGCCAAATGCATAAATGTGAGACAGTTATTATTAGCATAGTGAGGCCCAATTGAAAGATAAACCAACTGTGATGGAGAATTTTATTTTGCAATAAAACTCTAATGTGGGTGACATGCAGGGGCGATTCTAGGATTTAAATCTTAGGGGGCTTAGGCCCCAATGACACTATAAGTTGTGTACATTTAATGTATTCCACTTTATTGCATAGATAGATTTTTTTAGTTAATTTTTTTTTACTGTTTACCTAATTCAAGATAGTAAAATAAAAGAATGAAAAAGATTAGGTCAGATTTGTTCACTTATTCATTCAGTGACACTTTATGTAAAGCACAGTTTTACACCAGTCGTTGTCAACAAATGAAAGTCTTTTATGTGTTTTGAGTGAGTTATTCAACCATTGATAAAGCACTGAGTCTTTTATGACCAAAACAAGTCTAATTATACTTTATTAAAATTTGCATGGCAAGACACTTCAGCAGAGTGTTTTAGCATCATAAGCATTTCTCCGCAATTGAAAGCAAAGCACAAATTTTAGAACTGCTGTGCATGAGTGTCAAGCTATTCAAAGAAGACTACAATATTAGCCTAAAAATAATTACAAGTTTTAATTATGTCCTGATGTCACTGTAATATCATCAGCCATTTTTACTCTTAATTAATGCAGCCCCTTTCTCTCCTTGTTAAACAAGAATACAGAAATAAACTAACAACATGCCTCCTTTCCTTAAGTTGGTCAACAGATGCTGATCCTTGCTCGTTCATGAATTGATTGTGAAATTGGGTGTATTTGTTACGTGTGTCAAACAAATGAAATGCTCCTTCACATACCACTCTCCAATGCTATTGGCTCATGCTTTAATCAGTCTTTACAGGTGGGACAAGCCACCAAAGCAGTCTCATGCTTCAAACTAGTGCAGCGCTGCCACTGTTTAAAAGATTTGCTTTCTGATTGCAGATCCGCAGATTTCTAGAGGGGATGAGATGAAGGGGGCTAAAGCAAAGTAAATAACTATGCACTCAATGAACTGATGCAAATATTCAATATTTATTTATGCACTTGTACTACAAAGTCTGTTCCACATACTAGCTGATCCAGAGTTTATTTAGCCCCGAGATCGAGCACTTGTAGAAAGGAAGTCCAGCCTCACAGGTAAAAGAGCCAATCACCTTTTAGATACAGAAATTGCCTGTCGTTAACTCGAGAATGCATATTAGCTGGACCAGCCTAAAATCAACATCATCACACGGGAAGTCAGCATGCTGTTTCCGAAAGTTCTAGCACTGTAGGATTGGCAACAGTATGACGACTCACTGACATGCCCTATCTCCCATCGGACATATTTGGAACAGCTCAAAAACAATTACTTTCCCTCTTGGCACAACTGGTAGCGTGTTGCGTCAGTTGCATGGGAGACCCAGTTCAATCCCCATTCAAATGAGGAAGTAATCCCATTTGTATAAACAACCACGAGCATGATAAGGAGATTGCATTTTTAGACCTAACATTGAAAGACTGCTGACTTGACAGCTGTCCAAAAGACGACCATTGACATCTTGCACATGGAGGGCAAGACACAAAAGGTCATTGCTAAAGAGGCTGGCTGTTCACAGAGCTCTGTGTCCAAGCACATTAATAGAGAGGCGAAGGGAAGAAAAAGATGTGGTAGAAAAAAATGTACAAGCAATAGGGATAACCACACCCTGGAGAGGATTGTGAAACAAAACCCATTCAAAAATTTGGGGGAGATTCACAAAGAGTGGACTGCAGCTGGAGTCAGTGCTTCAAGAACCACCACGCACAGACGTATGCAAGACATGGGTTTCAGCTGTCGCATTCCTTGTGTCAAGCCACTCTTGAACAAGACACAGCGTCAGAATCATCTCGCCTGGGCTAAAGACAAAAAGGACTGGACTGCTGCTGAGTGGTCCAAAGTTATGTTCTCTGATGAAAGTAAATTTTGCATTTCCTTTGGAAATCAAGGTCCCAGAGTCTGGAGGATGAGAGGAGAGGCACAGAATCCACGTTGCTTGAAGTCCAGTGTAAAGTTTCCACAGTCAGTGATGGTTTGGGGTGCCATGTCATCTGCTGGCGTTGGTCCACTGTGTTTTCTGAGGTCCAAGGTCAATGCAGCCATCTACCAGGAAGTTTTAGAGCAATTCATGCTTCCTGCTGCTGACCAATTTTATGGAGATGCAGATTTCATTTTCCAACAGGACTTGGCACCTGCACACAGTGCCAAAGCTACCATACCTGGTTTAAGGACCATGGTATCCCTGTTCGTAATTGGCCAGCAAACTCGCCTGACCATAACCCTATAGAAAATCTATGGGATATTATGAAGAGGAAGATGCGATATGCCAGACAATGCAGAAGAGCTGAAGGCCACTATCAGAGCAACCTGGGCTCTTATAACACCTGAGCAGTGCCACAGACTGATCGACTCCATGCCACGCCGGATTGCTGCAGTAATTCAGGCAAAAGGAGCCCCAACTAAGTATTGAGTGCTGTACATGCTCATACTTTTCATGTTCATACTTTTCAGTTGGCCAACATTTCTAAAAATCCTTTTTTTGTATTGGTCTTAAGTAATATTCAAATTTTCGGAGATTTCGGGATTTTCATTAGTTGTCAGTTTTAATCATCACAATTAAATGAAATAAACATTTGAAATATATCAGTCTGTGTGTAATGAATGAATATAATATCCAAGTTTCACTTTTTGAATGGAATTACTGAAATAAATCAACTTTTTGATGATATTCTAATTATATGACCAGCACCTGTATATTGATATCACACTTGATTATATGCTCTGAAACACTTACCGCTTTAGCCTCTGAGGCCAGTGTTTTAAAATTCGGTGAACATATACCGATTTTGTCTAAAGAAAAATCGGCACACACTTGCAGATTTTTAGGGGAGATCAGGCTTCCTGAAATATATTATTTTATTTATTTATTTTTTATTTTTTGCGTGAACTGAGCTAAAGAAGCACAATTTATGATACCAATGTTGTCATATTTTACTGCTGATTTCAAAAATGTTCTAAGATCGTAATCTTGACCAACCGTTTTGGAGATTTTGGTCTTTCCCCATTCAAGTAGAAAAGAGCTGTACCATCATACCTCTTAGTAGAAAATAGCTGCCCGGGCTATGAGTGGACTGACTTGCCTTGAAAGGGACTTTGGCTGATTTTCAACAATGGTGAAGCGTACATTTACAGAGTTTAATGTATGTATCTGTGGATCTTCAACAAAATTGTTTTCAACAATGGTGAAGCGTACATTTACAGAGTTTAATGTATGTATCTGTGGATCTTCAACCTCTGCAGTGTGATAGTACATGGATGACAGTGCTTCTGAACAACCATCTATAATGAATGATTCTGTAATTTAGCATCTAAAAGTTTTATATATATATATATATATATATATATATGTTTTTATTCTGGAGCCCTGCTTTTTGCATTTGAGTTAAATCCATAGTTGTTTCCCTGCCTGGATAGCTTTGCTTACAAGCGCTTTGTGTTTATTTGGCATAGGCTATGCAAGAAAAACAGCACATGAACAATTAAGCCATCAAAAAGCCACAAGTGAAGCATATGTATGCTGGAGACATGTTTGATGAAAAATGGAAGCGAGTCGCTTAAAGGCTTCCTGACCTACTTAGGTTGTTGGATTGCCACGCATACTTGATATGCTTCAAAAACATAAAGCATGAGTTAGTGATTCAAGCAGCAGTCAGCCATTTTGGCTCCGAAGGGTGTTCCTATGAAGAGTTTTTACGAATAATCTTGTCTCACTCTCTTAACAGCTAACCTAGACTGTGGAAAGTCTCCTATTATGAGCTGCTTCTATTTTCATGCTGATTCTTTTTTTAACTCAAAAAGTTTGAGTTTGCTCATTCCAGGAGAGAGGAAACAGATCACACAATCTCGCAGGTCACTGTACAAAATTTACCTTAAAATTTACCAAAATCTTGTTTCTGTGTTGTGTATTGTTTTTGAGGCTTATCTGGAATTCTTAAAGGAATAGTTCACCCAAAAAAGTTCCTAACCCATATAACTTTCTTCCGTGGAACACAACATACAAAAATGTGATTATTGCGAGGAACAGATTGAAATTTGAGAGTTTTATACACTGATAATCTCCTCTTTGTTACAGTTTTGAAATCACATTTGGACTGTATATTTTCAAACTTTGCGTGTTGTGATCTATTATGAGACACGCAGGAATCAATGGTTTTGTATCATTATGGTCAGTTTGAATATGCTGAAGCATGAATGAGATTTGTGAGCAATGGGAAATGGAATGATTTGAGTGTAAATTTCAATCTGTTCTTCATGAAAAACCAGTGTGAACATTGTTCAAAACATCTTCTTTTTTGTCATACAGGTTTGGAACAACATGAGTGTAAATGATAACAGAATTTTCTTTTTTGAGTGAACTATCCCTTTAAAACCAAGAGTTCCCTTTACAAAAAGCTTCACTATGATGCTGCGTTGAAGAGCGCTTTGGGAACACGTCTCAGTTGTGACCAGCTGTAAATATGTATGCAACATATCAGTCCCTTCCCTTCTTCTATGACCCACTCTCTCCACAAAGCTGTGCAGGACCACCTCCACACTTGTGGGGAAGGAATATCAGACAGCAGGTCAGGCTGGTGCTGCCCTGCACACTATGGCATTGTTACAGGCAGACTAGGTTAATCTGTTGAAGTATTCGGTGATGTAGCCGGTAGAAGAGACACTTGCGGTTTATCTCCCACCATCGCTAAAGAGACCTGCTCTCCCCACAAAGCTGTATTGGACCACCTCCACGATTGTGGGGAAGGCGGAGAGACACTTGTGGCTTAACCTATCGGGCATCAGAGACAAGGACAAAACTTTCCTTCTCGATGCCCCGGTTTTTCCTTCTGGCTTATTTGGTGACGCTATGAATCTAGCTATCACCAAGTTCCAGGAGGCAAAAAGTCACGAGGAAGCCTTCGGGCAATTTCTTTCCTCGCCACACTCAGGGGGAGGGGCTGTCTGCCATCCAGCCCCGTCCCAGTCCTCCTAGACGGGAGGCTTAAAAACTAGGCGTGGCGAATTGTGCTCCCCCTCGTAAAGATGGGGCTGGTTCGTCGCCCTCAGCAGCCCCCAAAGCAAGACCTCAGGGAAGTAATTTCTAGAAGGAAAAAGTCCTGACGGTCTTGTGCCTAGCCCTGTGTGGGGTAGCTCTCCTCAGGACGGGCCGTGTGTATCATTCACTTCGCCCCTCCCGGTACCCCCACGAATCCTCTCCTTTCCCGCCGCCTCTGGTGTTTCGGGAGGCAGAGGCTTCCAACGTAAAGTTGGATGTACCGCTGCTTTCTGCCTTATTCCAGGACGCGGAACACCTGACATCCCCTCAACAGGAAGTGTCAAAATTAGTACCCATTTCAGAAAACCTGGCAGCATGGAAACTTCTGCCCGGTATTTCTATGTGGGACCTAAGAACAGTAGAAAGAGGCTACAGAATTAAATTCTCTCGCTGTCCTCCGGGTTTCAACGGCGTGGTCTCCACTTCCGTGAAACCGGAGCAGGCATGTCTACTGTGTAAAGAACTGCAAAATCTCTTGGTCAAAGGGGGCCATAGAACGTGTTCCCCCTCCAGAGAAAGAGTCAGGCTATTACAGCAAATAATTCTGGTCCCCAAGAAGGGTGGGAGGTTGTGTCCGATCTTAGATCTTCGAGGCTTGAACCGCTCAGTCAGGGTGTTCAAGTTCAAGACGCTAACTATCAAGACGGTCGTGTCACAAGCACAACATCACGTTTTGGCTGGTCACGATCGATCTCATGGACGCATATTTTCTTATAGAAATTCTGCCACAGCACAGGAAGTTCCTGAGGTTCACTTTCGGAGGCAAAGCCTTCCAGTATCGGATTCTTCCATTCGGCCTAGCCCTATCACCCCGCACATTCACGAAATGCACAGATACAGCACTGGCTCTTTTGTGACTCCGGGGTATCCGCATTTTACATAGACGACTGGCTGATACTAGCGCAGTTCCAAGAACTGGCAGTTCAGCACAGGGATATCGTCTTACCTAATCTTGTTTCTCTGGGTCTGAGACTCAAAGTCAAAAGAGCGTTCTCTCTCCCACCCAGGGAATTATCTGGGAGTTATATGGAATTCGATCACAATGAGGGCACACTTGTCTCCCGCTCGAATCATTTCCATTCAGAACACCCTGAGCAAAGTCAGGTTAGGTCAAGGTTGCACTGCTCGTCAGTATCAACGAATACTAGGTCTCATGGCGTCTGCGTCCATGGTTATCTCTTTGGGCCTTCTGCACATGAGACCGTTCCAGCTGTGGCTAAAAGCCTGGGAGTTTCATCCAAGGGCCAGTCCCCTAAGGCAAATAAGGTTTACGCGCCTCGGGCATCGTTCCCTTTCTATGTGGTTCAGAGCCCGGTTTCTTACCTTGGGTCCCACTCTAGGTGCGTCTTGTCATCGCAGGCTGTTAACGACAGACGCCTCCCTGACGGGCTGGGTAGCGGTCTTAAGTGGTCGTCCAGCTTAGGAGAAGGGAGGGTTGTCAGCTCGATTGTCACATTAACTGTCTCGAGTTGATGGCTGTATTTCTGGCCCTGAAATACTTCCTCCAGAGGCTGCCGTGTCTTGGTGCGGGTGGACAACACAACAGCAGTCTCCTACATAAATCATCAAGGAGGTCTACGTTCATGCCAGCTGAATTCCCTGGCACGTCGGATTCTCCTCTGCGCCCATGGCAAATTCCTGTCACTCAGGGCAGTTTATATCCCTGGATGCCTGAATGTGGGAGCGGATTTACCTTCCAGGCAGAAATTACCGACGGGGGATTGGAAACTCCACCCCGAGGTAGTAGAGCAAATCTGGGTGAGATTTTACAGGGCAGAAGTGGACCTCTTCACCTCTTCTCGGACAGCACAATGTCCTCTCTACTTCTCTCTGAGTCACCCAGCCCCCCTGGGTCTGGACGCGATGGCGGATACATGGCCCAGAATGTGCCTGTATGCAATCCCCCCGGTTTCTCTGCTCCCAGGAGTCTTGGCCAGAGTTCGCCAGCAAGGGTCTTGCCTCTTACTGATAGTGCCGTGCTGGCCGAACATGGTATGGTTCTCGGAGATAATGTCTCTCCTCGACGGCTCACCTTGGGCGATTACGAACAGGAGAGACCTTCTGTCCCAGGCACAGGGGACAATATTTCATCCCCGGCCCGATCTGTGGAACCTTCACATTTGGCCCCTGAAGGGTACCAACTGAGGGACACAGGGCTTTCACCTGAGGTTATCGAGACCATTTTAAGTGCTAGGGATCCCTCTACCAGAAGGATCTATACCAATAAATGGGGTGTCTTTGAAAAATGGTGCAGTACACATAACGCAGATCAAGTTAACTGCCAGATTGCTTCAGTTCTGGACTTTCTGCAGGAAAAACTGTCAGCAGGTATATGCCCCGCCACTCTCAGGGTTTATGTGGCTGCCATTTCGGCTTGCCACGCCCTGATGGATGGGGTGCCTTTGGGGAGACATCCTCTACTCGCCCGTCTGGTTGAGACCCCCTTTGAACCTCTAGAGTCAGCGTCTGACAGACTTCTGACTCTCAAGATGTTTTTTCTTATGGCTATTACCTCTCTAAAGAGAATTACCTACTGGCTCTGTCTGATTTGCCAGCCTGTTTAGAGTTTCCTCATCCCGATTACCTTCCTAAGGTGCCTTTCTCGACCTTAAACACGGTCACTCTTGAAGCCTTCTGCTCCCCGCTGTTCTCTACGCCGGAGCAGGAAAGACTTCATGGACTTTGTCCAGTCCGTACCCTTCAGACCTACGTCCACTGCACTAGCCACTAGCTTAAGTCAGGGCAACTATTCATTTGCCATGGGGGCCGCAACAAGGGGGCGGCCACCACCAAGCAGACTATGTTGCATTGGGTGAGGAACGCTATTACCCTGGCCTACGAGGTGCGCGGTCAAGCTTCGCCTGTAGGCATCATGGCTCACTCTACCAGAGGGGTCGCCTCCTCTCAAGCCTTCGCCAGAGGGGTCCCTCTGCAGCATGTTTGTGATGCGGCAGGCTGGTCCTCTCCGCACACATTCATTAGATTTTATAGTTTGGATGTTAATGCCACTCCGGGCTCTTATGACCTTGAGTCGACATCTCAAGCCCATGTCTGAGCCCTCTCACGCTCTTGTGAGCACACTACACAACCGTAGGGGGTCCGGACAGCCACAGTGCGGCGGCGTGGGTATTCTCGTTCCCAAAGCTCTCTTCAGCGCAGCATCGTAGTGAAGCTTTTTTTAAAGGGAACGTCTCGGGTTACGTATGTAACCCTTGTTCCTTGAAAAAAGCGGAACGAGATGCTGCGCTTTTCTGCTGCATTGTGATGCCCCGTTGACGCATCTATTTTATAGCCACTGTGCCAGGTGCGTCCAATGATTACACTGGCAGAGGCTATAAATTCCGGTCAATGTTCATTAACGTGTTGCATACATATTCACAGCTGGTCACAAAAACGTTGTGTGCTCTTCAGCGCAGCATCTCGTTCCGCTTTTTTCAGGGAACAATGGTAATTCAGTAAGGGTAATTCCATTGTTCCGAAATTATGAATTTAATTGAGCAGTTATTTAACACTCTAAAATGTTAAAACAGCAAATTTTCCCTTTAATTTTTTAAAGATTAAACCTCACTGCTCATTCTCTGTAGTCATGGCAATACATTGTCTGACATCAGTTCTTCAAATTAGTATTTTCCATCTGCTCCTGTCGCAGCATGTGTATGGTCACTTGTTTGGTGTACAGTGGCCTCAATTGTACAATCACCTTGATTAAATCTGCCACCAAAAAGGGAATAAGCCCAGCTCTTTGAATGGATATTTGGTTTAATGCTCTTCTGTTTATCCATTATGTATTGTACTGCAGCCTACGGTGCATATAAGGTCAAAAGCGTTTGCATATTATTTCCTTCAGAGCGATAAATCTCAGTCTTTCCAGAAAGTTTGTCAGCTACAGGCTACAATAAATAGCTATAAACTTGCATTGCCCTCTTGGAGGAAAAAAAAAGGCCATAGTGCTTTTTATTACATGAATTAAGTGATTAAATTAGTTTTTTTGTTAAAGGGTTAGTTTACCTAAAATTCTGTCATAATTTACTCAACTTTAAGTCATTCCAAACCTGTGTGACTTTCTTACATGGCACAGGATGAAGATAAATGTATAAGAATGTTCAGAAACTGCTCTTCACCATAGGAGGGACCTATGTGTGTGTGTGATATGTGTTATGTATTAGAACAGTGATATGTGACCTATGTGTGTGTGTTTTATTTTTGGTCTAACTAATGTTCAAGCATGTTTGAGAGTAAACAAACAGGCCATTGGCTCTTTTAACTGTAAGTTAGGGCTGCCATTTGTTCAGATGCCATATTTAGCTTTGCCATACCTCTGTCAGAAAGGTTTTATAGCTGGACTACTTGCCCCATATTTAGTGTTACAAATTCTCCCATTCAAATATATATAAATGAATGTCTCTGACATCTCATAGCTGGCCACCTGGTCATGGATAAAGCTGTTCTCCTTTGTTAGCCGATTGGTGATTGCCAAGGGTAAACATGTAGGTTAATGCATCTGTGTTCTTGTGTACCACACAATCAGAGCTGGGCTGCAGCACTCAAAGCTCTCCATGTGAACAGACACTCCAGAGCTGCGCATCACAATGCCTCTGCATAATTCTTCAGAGTGTCAGCAGGCATTGCTTCATTTCCCTGCTCTATGACTGAAGGCATGCCACCAGGAACACTTCTTGCCACAAACACAGTGTGGAGGAGAAGCCATTTCCTTCCTGAAATGTCAGTTGAGAACACACAAAATGCTAATGAGGCTGCAGTCATGCAAGATTATAATTTCAATGTATTTGTACATTTCAATGTATTTGTACATTTGTAAAAAAAAAAAAAAAAAAGTGTCTTATAGTATCGTGACAATAATTACATTTCTGTGGTCGATACCATCTTCAATTTCGACATCACCACAAACACCAATATTTATTTCTTTAAGAATGTAAACATTCTTTCATATTTCCAAGCAATTATATAAGAAAATTAAGTTTGTATACTGTATAGAATTAAACATATTAAATCAGCAATCATTTCGTGTGTCCTGTATTTTCTGTTGACTAGCTTGTTAACAATCAGAACTAGCGATGACTAATTCATGAATTAATCACATTTTTGAGTCTGTTCTTTTCAATTAATTGGTAAAATGTATTAGCAAAATGGTCTGGGTGAAGTCTGATGGTCTGAAGATTTGCATCCCCTCCTTTAACACATTTACGGCAATCTAAACTGAATTACAATACATACTAAAAAGAATAGCTTAACCAGCAGGCGATTCTCATGCAGGTCCCGGTTGGTTTATGCTGGTTAGTGCTGCTTTTTAGTTAGTAAAGCTGGATGACAAGTATGTATTTTCTGGTAATGCTAGTTAAACTTAGATGTCTTGCTGGTAAAGGCTCAAAAAGCCTCTTTGGAGCATCAGCACACAAGCATATATAATGGGGACCAGCATTCGTGATCAGGGAACACTGATAATCATGAATAATACAAGACAAACATAGCATTCTGTCGTTACCTTGTTTTGTTTGTAGCTTAGAGCAAGCACATTCTTGTATTGGCAAATCATCATAAAAAAACAACCCCAAGCTTAAATTCCATGTTAGCGCTTATCAGCTAATTAATTTTATCCTATAGATCGTGCCATGCATGTACTACCAAACAAGATTTAAATCTATTGGATCAGTGTTGGGCAAGATAAAGTGCATCCGGAAAGTATTCACAGCGCTTCACTTTTTCCACATTTTGTTATGTTACAGCCTTATTCCAAAATGTATTCAATTCATTATTTTCCTAAAAATTCTACAAACCATACCCCATAATGACAACTTGAAAGGAGTTTGTTTGATATCTTTGCAAATGTATTAAAAAATAAAAAATGAAAAAAATCACTTCCTGTATTCACAGCCTTTGCCATGACACTCAAAATTGAGCTCAGGTGCATCCTGTTTCCACTGATCATTCTTGAGATGTTTCTACAACTTTTAGATTAGAGTCCACCTGTGGTAAATTCAGTTGACTGGACATGATTTGGAAAGGAACACACCTGTCTATATAAGGTCCCACAGTTAACAGTGCATGTCAGAGCACAAACCAAGCCATGAAGTCCAAAGAATTGTCTGTAGACCTCAGAGACAGGATTGTATCGAGGCACAGATCTGGGGAATGGTACAGAAAGATTTCTGCAGCATTGAAGGTCCCAATGAGCACAGTGGCCTCCATCATCCGTAAATAGAAGAAGTTTGGAACCACCAGGTCTCTTCCTAGAGCTGGCTACCTGGCCAAACTGAGTGATCGGGGGAGAAGGGCCTTAATCAGGGAGGTGACCAAGAACCCGATGGTCACTCTGACAGAGCTCCAGCATTTTCTGTGGAGAGAGGAGAACCTTCCAGAAGAACAACCATCTCTGCAGCACTCCACCAATCAGGCCTGTATGGTAGAGTGGCCAGATGGAAGCCAGTCCTCAGTAAAAGGCACATGACAGCCCACCTGGAGTTTGCCAAAGGCACCTGAAGGAATCGCAGACCATGAGAAACAAAATGCTCTGGTCTGATGTAACAAATATTGATCTGTTTGGCCTGAATGGAAAGCGTCATGTCTGGAGGAAACCTCATCACCTGGCCAATACCATCCCTACAGTGAAGCATGGTGGCAGCATCATGCTGTGGGGATGTTTTTCAGTGTTCAGGAACTGGGAGACCAGTCAGGATCGAACTCAGACGAACTCAACGCTCTGGAACTCAGACTGGTGTGAAGGTTCATCTTCCAACAGGACAATGACCCTAAGCACACAGCCAAGATAACAAAGGAGTGGCTATGGGACAATTCTGTGAATGTTCTTGAGTGGCCCAGCCAGAGCCCAGACTTGTAAAACGATTGAACATGGCTGTGTACCGACACTCCCCATCCAACCTGATGGAGCTTGAGAGAGTCCTGCAAAGAAGAATGGGAATAACTGCCCATAAATAGGTGTGCAAAGCTTGTAGCATCATACACAAAAAGACTTGAGGCTGTAATTGGTGCCAAAGGTTCTTCAACAAATTATTTAGCAAAGGCTGTGTATACTTTTTTAAAATAAATTTCTACGGGGGGGTGTCCGCGTAGGAGTCCTGCCCTGCGGAGCACCTATTCCAGTACAGGGTAGATTAAGTACATGTAGTGGATTGGGTCGGCGAGTTCCTCCGCTGAACTGCGGACCCAAAGGGCTAGTGAGGAATCGTCCAGAGTTCTGAATGAGTGGGATCTCCTGGGAGAAAAAGCACACAGTTTTACCTCAGCCGAGTGAAAGGGCGCTAGGCGCAAGCAATCCACCTGGTCAGACCGTCAGCGTGTTACAGAGTTCTACTGGGTCGGACCTGAGAAATCACAGACTGGGTGTGATAGGCCAATAATTAAACCTGATAATTAAGTCGTGCTTTCCCAAAGACTTGCCGTCTACTGCGTCGTGATGGACCGCGATGGCAGCGACAATCACCTTTAGGGTGGATTGGGACAAGGCTCTACTGCTGAGAAAAGAGTCAAAGCACTTACCTTGCTCCGCACACCCGTCAGGGGGTGGGTTAGCGACTGAGGAGGAGGTCCAGTGCAGGCGTCCTCTAGACTCGCCGGATCCGGCCGGCCGGGGGACAGTCTTGGAGCTGAAGGCGGGGGGTCCGCGTCCAGCATGCCGGGACTGTAAAGATCTGGCGGCAGGGTGCCATGAGAACGGTATTTAATGTGGTTACCACAGCCCGTGTAGGGATGGCGGCAAATTAAATAAATCCAACAAAAGATTATCCTCCCGGCCCTCCACCGGGGGACGGAGTGGTCTTACCAGCTCCGGAGCTAACATCTCAGGTTCATCTCAGGTCGAACGTCTCAGGAGTGCCTGGGAGCCTTCCGGGTCCTCGAGGGGGTCCGTGAGACGGGGGGCATCTGCTTCCTGCGAGTGCTCGATGCTGGGGCTGAGAGCTGGGCATGGGTTGAGGTGGACCAGGGTGTTTCTTGGCCGCAGGAGGACATGGTTCATGGCGGCAGGCTTGCAAAGGGGCAGGATGTGAGATATGGACTCTGTCTGCTTCTTTAGCGCGGAGAACTGCTGGGTGAAGTCCTCGACGGTGTCGCCGAAGAGGCCGAACTGGGAGACAGGGGCGTTGAGAAAGCGAACCATGTCGGTCTCACGCATCTCGACCAAGTTCAGCCACAGATGACCTTCCTGGTCCATCGCCTGCCCTAGTGACTGCGCTGTGACCTTCGTGGCACTAAGGGCGAGGTCACTGAGAGCAGTTCCTGCAGCACATCAGGATCAGGGCTACCCCCGTGCAGATCTTTGAGCACCTTGGCCTAGTGTACTTTCAGGAGGGCCATGGCATGCAGGGCTGAAGCGGCATGTTCGGCGGCGCTGTAGGCCTTTGTGGTCAGCGAGGATGTTGCCCTACAGGCCTTGGAGGGGAGCACAGGGCTACCCTGCCAGGTGGAAGGGTTTCCACTCTTTTAAAAGAAATATCACTCTTTTAATATGCTCTGTGCTGTCGAAGCGCCCAGGGGCAAACTGCACTGCCATGCAAGGAAGGAGAAAGCCGCTGTAGTGCGCCGTAGATTCAACAGCAGAGAGCGTCAGAGGACGCTGCAGTACAACCATCTGCTCCGAAGAAAATTTCTGAATGAACTTAGTATATTTCCCCACATTTATACCTGTATGTCTGGGGGCGGGGTATGGAAATACTGGCTGCCAACTTCTCATTGGCCTTTTTTCATAGATCAGAGGCATATTCGGCACACAAGAGAGAGACCCCTAGTGTCGCTTCTTCAACACAACATCGAAGTGAGTGACAGATGGGGAAATGAAGTTCTGTGAATACTTTCCGGATGCACTGTACTTAAATTGTAGCTTGATGTTCTTAATCAAGGGAACCACATCTGAATCTAGTTAGGGCACTTTTATAATCATAACTTTTTATGTGTTCCTTGCTTTTTAAAATGGTTCATATGTTCCTGTAATTTCAATAAAATTTTGAAACAATGGATTACATTTAAGGATTACAATATGTATCATAGCAATGTGAGTATAGCTATGTCTAGACATGGAGTGATGATACAACTGATTAAATGGAGTTATGTTAGTCAGAGGTGGCACACTATTGTCATAATACTCCAAATAGTGTGAGTCTCTGAGCAGACTTTAATATGAGCGAGTCAATCAACTGTCCACCCTTTCTTCTGCTCCATGTCCGAGAGCAGTCAACTTGATGAATGGTACCCATTACTCTGAACATTATGGGCTGCAGCAGATGGGAGGATATTTGGGCCTTGAGCAAGAGAAGTATTTTACCCTGAATGTAATGGTGAGACCTCTTGTCTCACAGAATGACCAGCATATGCTCTAGACCTGCAGAACACATACCATCGAGTTGCCATTTCCACACACTGTCACCAATCCCTGTAGCTAGAAGCATCATGCCTATTCAAATAGATTTTTCAAAGTGAATTTGGACTGTAACAAAAATGTTACCAAAAAAAAAACAATAAAAAAATGTAAGCATTTTCTGTGGCAGAAATCACCTATTCAGTTAAGTCGCATGTTCCACAGATTTTTTGCTTTATACTGTAAATTCTGTCGATGTCTACTCGTGTTTGTCCTGTATGACTTTCATCACTTTTTCTGTGGAACACAAAAGGAAATGCTTGGCTGAATGTTAGCCTCAGTCACTATTCAATCTCATTGTATGAAGAACAAAAGATACAAGTAAAGTGAATGGTGAACAACTGAGATACAAGCCTCTTATCAGACATAGAATATTAATGGCCTCAGACATGGCAACAGGCATAATGACAAATAAATGAAAGCAGTATGAGTGTTTAGGGTGTGGCTATGGCTCAAAAATGGGATTTCTGTGCAGACAGGGAGTGATAGTTTTAAGTAATAACCTGTCCCCAGCAGAACCATGGATCAACAGTATGTTATCTGTCAGGAGGTAGGAGGAACTTACATGCGCTAGGTTACTCACGGTTCCTGCAATGCATATTTTTGGCTGCTAAGAAGATAATTTAGGTGTGTGTAGATATATTGGCACCTTCAGCCATAGAGCAGCATTGGAAAGCTTTCTTGAAAAGAATGAATGTGTGTACATTTTAATCAAGGAGGTATCCTGCTGAAAAGACCACGTAACCTGCAAGACTACCTTGGTCAACAAGCTTTATCAGAAAGACCATGCTGGAAGACCAGCTTCATCAGCTGGTGAACAGAAGGTTTATGCTTATTCATGACCAACATCAAACCTGCAATTTCCACCATGGGCTGGCATGGAAATTCATACTAGACTAAGCTGGTCTTTTCAACAGCGTATGCTCTGATACTCAATATTTTTGCATGCACTTTTAAAATTAGATTTCAGTCAGACTTAAACAGTAATTCGTTTTTTTTTTTAAATGTCACGTTAATGCTTTAGTCCGACTAAAATCAGTTGAATATATCAGATTTTGCGAGTCAGATTAACAGACAGAGAATGCAATTGTAGCTTGTCTTTGTCCAGCGTGTATAAAAGCCACAGTTGGCTTGACATCAATTTTGCACATGCTCCAAAAGACTGAGGTGATGATCAACATATATTTAACATACTGTATTTGATGTCATTCCTTTAAATATATGATTACACTCTGAGTCATGTATGCTTGGATATACAGATGAAGACTGTAGTTAAATATTACAAAAACCTGCTTTTGCTTGATTAGGCTATAACTGGACATTTAGATGTACTCTCTGTGTTTTATATGATCATGTTTGTTTTAATTTACCACTTCAGAGTAAAATACTGAGCAGATTTTCATTTGAAGGGGAGTTTTATAGGGCAGAGGACAGCTGAAGGGAAGCATTGTAAAGAATGGGGTCTGGGTAAAGGAACTCCAGAGGGCCAAACTCAAAGCTCGGAACAGGCCTGAACGTTTGTTCCTTGCCTGAAAGTAAAGCCGGAAACGTTTTTGCCTTTTATCCTGGCCTGATGCTACACCAAGCACCACATCACCACAATTATCCAAAATGGCTGTAATTACCCCGCCTCTCCTCCCTGTCTCGCCAGTGGAGACATATTGGGGAGAATGTAGGACCTCGGGCCAAGAAATAATTAACTTCATAATGGCCTCCCTTTCCACAGCCATCCTTCTCGTTTCACATTTCCACCAATTACAAATATACATTGTTTTAAGCCTTTTCGTAACAGTATACTAATAGCTTTCCTTACGGTGCACCATTAATCATCATGTGGGAAACCTCTAAGAATATCAGACTATGAAATTACCTGCACAGTGCTTGATGTCACAATGATGCAACCTGCTGGAGGCTCCACTCTTGCTTAACATTTTTACATGACTTTCCAGCCTTAAGCATAGCTTACACTGACGGTGATGGATAGGAGAAATATTAATGCATTTTGTCATTTTTCACTAAGTGGTGTAACTTTTTATGAGCTTTGTCCAATAAAGCAGTTTGGAGGCCTCCTGACAACCACAAACTGCTAATAAAGGCTCATTGTTTAAAAAAAAAATAAAAAAAAATTGTTATTTACACTTTCAAATCCAATATGGGCTGATCTGGCGATGTTTAGTTCACAGTCTTCTGGAAGAGGCATTATTCCAATTACCTACTTGTGCTCAAATATTAGGAAATGAGAAAACATCTACAATCCATTTCAAAAGATTTCAATCTTGCCATATACAGTAGACACAGTTGGTAGGAGAACAATGTTGTCTTGGGAATTTTGACTATGGGAGGTCTAGTGAGAGGTGGGTGGGTCATTGGGCACAGGGGAGACCAGGAGAAAAGTTTGTCCCGGCCCAGAAGAAAATTGTATTGCTCAGATGCCACTTGTCTTGAGGTCTTAAAAATCGAGGTGGATTTATGCGCGTGAGTGGAGCTCGTTGGATCTCTGAGACCTTTGAAGGGGAACAAATGCACAGGAATGCTTTTGCCCTCACCCTTGTTTGTTCTAGATGTGGTGGGAGATTCCGACATCTGTTTTTGGATCAGAACACTGTAAACAACCCTAATTTTAGGCTTCGCGATTTCCCTACATGCTATTTTCAAATACATAAGATAGTCAAGAGCTCTCATCTTGGAGATATATTCTGATGAATCACTGAATTGTTGATAGAATCGACTAAACCCTATTGCCTTTTTGATGGTAAACATCAAAGTTGAAATGCACAGCTTCTTTGGATTAAGAACCCATAATAGCATTGCTTAACTATAGATAAATGCGTTATTTTTACCCACTGCACCAAATTTCTTGTAATCCTTAAAAAAATCCCATTAGGTACGTATGTCTATGAAAGCCATCTTGGTAGTACACTGTAAAGTGTGGCAACCTGCGATTTTTACCTTCAAGGCCCTGATATACTTCCGGAGTTTTTCTTCGTTCTTCATTCAGGAGTAAAAAGAAGTCAAGTAACGGTATACTTTTTGCAAGCATTCAGACAGCGTTCACACTGCTGTGGGAGGCGATTAGAGGAGCATTTAAATATGAGGAAAAATCTACATGTTGAATGAATGTGTATAAACTAATGTGACAAAAAATTATTATCAATAGCTGATTTTCCATCTAAATGTTTAGCATTTCTAAAATAAGAATCATTGCGTTTCTACTTGAGGGAGTCACCTTGTCATGATGGAGCAGCTAAATTACCTCCTTGTTTCGGGGAAAGTTTTAATTGCAGGATTTGAGCTATTGTACCTCATTTTATTTAATGCTGTCAGAAGATGCTGTAATACAAGTGTAATATCTGATTTAATGAGGACTGAACTTCATGCGATGCCCACGCACCACCAGTCTCCGCAAACCTGGGAACGCCTGTGCTCAAACTGTTCGATTGTGAGGACCCACTTTAATGACCAGCTGTTGGTTAAACACTTCAGAATGTTAAGCTTAGTTTAAAGAATTGTGTACCAAGGTCAGACCTTCCATTGGTCTATTCACATCAATCTACTGCACACTCATAACACATGCACAAATGGTCAAACCCGTCAACATTTTGCGATATCGTTTTCATCACCTTAATATGCATTTTTATTAATGCAAAACTCTAGAAAATCCATCTCCTCCTTGCACATTCAAGCGTTTCCATTCAAGATTTCTTATGCGCAATTTCAAAATGACATTATGCCTCATTCTATGAGTAAAATTCAAATGAGGTCAATAAAAGAAGTTGTTTTAACCACTCGATGATAATTTAAAGTAATATATATGCAGTACAAAATTTTTAATTTATCTTGTTTATATTCTGAATTCATCTCGCTAATCAGCTAACACTCTATACATGGCCTTAATATGTTCCAATTACACTCTGTTATTGTTATTTATGAAGACACTGATACTACTGCAAAGAAAGATTTAATATTCTGAATACAGAAATAAGAATGTCAAAAGAAAATCTTTTGTATATTAATTAAACAAATAATTGTATGACGGTGTGCTCATGTTGAATACTGACTGAAAAACATAAACAAAGTATTACATGGAGCTTCAGGTCACACATACCAGTGATGTGGACCAATGGCTGTTAGAAGGCGTTTACCAGCCGTAAACTTTTACGGACCACCAAAATGAGCAGAAAAACGTACAGATTTTTTTAAAAATTACGTCATACCCATTCGTTCTTTGAGTTTGTTGGAAGTATATCTGGACCTTAATAATGAGTATATTGACTAGGGATTTTGATATTTTTTCTATTTGAGGTCTCAACAGATATGTCACCTGAATATTTGAGGTGGGATTTGAGGTGATAGTGAGTAACATCTGTTATTTTTTTAATTGTTGGGCTATGTACTATACAGTGTGCCAGATAGATGTCCATTGTCATTCATCTCACTGTTTATTTAGCATCTCGTGCCATTCATCTCACTGTTTATTTAGCATCTCGTGCCATTCATCTCACTGTTTATTTAGCATCTCGTGCCATTAGCATCACGTTTTTTAAGTGTTTCAAGTTTAAATTAGTTCAGCTTTGAAAAATGAATCTTGAACGTGTTCAATTCCACTCCATCAGAAGCATTTCATCTAAATGTTTTTAAATGCAAGACAATATCCTGTGTAAACACTTTAACCTATCAGACTGCAAGGTACCACCCAGTATGAAAATTCCTTGTAATGTAGATACGATTTAAACTCTATGACCCGAGAAAGTTTCTAATAATTATTTAATAATCAAAAGACAATGAACATTGATAAGATTAGTGATCATACTGAATTACATACTTTATGTGGCAAGATCCACTTGCATGCTGCCTAAAAGAAAGAATACTAAGTATGTTTTTAAATTGATTTCACATTCTTCCAGTTGTATGTGCCTGCACATTTAGTCAACTTCATATTGTGCATGACTTTAAGCCCTTTTATAAAGAGCATATTGCATCGACATGCTGGCCCCCATTTGCTCTCTCTCTTTTTTCTTTCTTAATCTCTCCCTCTTTTTCCTAGCCCTGAAGACTTCAGGTTACATATTTGGCTGCAGTAATTTGCCATTGACTGGTGACAGGTGCAGCTGCTGCCATTGCGACTGTTAACAAGCCATGATTATCCCTTGTTGTCGCCACAATACCTCAGGTGGCCATTTTATGATGCTGATGAAGCCAGAGGAAATAGTTCTATTAATAATCCTTAGCCCACTGTCCTTTCCGAGTCATTTGGTTCTGCGATTGCAAATTTATGTGTCCTCTTCTATTTCCAGTTTCCATCAGATAAACAAGAATAAAAGCTTTTGAGTATATTTTGGATCTAAAACGTGTTTGTTTACAATCTGATTTAAAGAGCTGTTGAAGGGGGGCCTGGGTAGCTCAGCGAGTAAAGACTCTGACTACCACACCTGGAGTCCCGAGTTTGAATCCAGGGCATGCTCTGTACTCCAGCCAGGTCTTCTAAGTAACCAAATTCTCCCGGTTGTAATTGAGGGTAGAGTCACATGGTGTAACCTCCTCTTGGTCGCTATAATGTGGTTCACATGGTGAGTTGTGCGTAGATGCCATGGAGAATAGTGTGAAGCCTCCACACACGCTATGTCTCCGTGGTAATGCTCTCAACAAGCCACATGATAAGATGCACAGATTGACGGTCTAAGAAGAGGAGGCAACTGAGATTCGTCCTCCGCCACCCGGACTGAGGCGAGTCACAATGCCACCATGAGAACTTTTTCATTTGGCATTCCAAATTGTGGAGAAAAGGGGAGAATTTATTATTTTTTTTAAAAATAAATTAAGAGCTGTTGATGAAGTGCCTTATATGTAAATTCTGCCAAAGGTCCTAATTACTACTGGTGCTATAAATAACCAGTTTGTTACACTGAAATTTTCCTTAAGGAGCTAGTCCTTTGTAACATGTTTTCTTTCTTTTTTCAAGCGGAAATATACAGTATATTCTGTAAATATCATGCCTCTCTGAATCTAAACAGACACAGAAAATGTGCACTCTTAGAGTTTTAGGTCTGGCTTTATATATTTTCCTTCTGATCTACTGGAGGTCTAGAGTCCGGCCACTGGAGAGATGGTGTGTCAACAGCATTGTGGTCACTGTACTGGGCTGGCTTACCATGCTAACAGCTCTGCTGACAGGACTTAAAGAGTGGCTTGGGGCTCATTTCATTAAACACAGATTTAGGGTTTGTCTACGGATGTACAGTAGGAACGCATCAAAGCACATCCAAATTCAATGTTTGGATAATATGCTGTCTACTAAGATGACTCCACCTAACTGATTTTGAAGGCATCATACAGTATGTGTTCACTGCCTATAATATCCCACAATACTGACCATGCAGTTCAGCAGTTGGTAAAGTGGTTGAAAGCCATTAATGGGTGTACAAATGTACATTTTCTTTCATTTTTTACTGAGAAATAAACATTGTTATAATTAAATATTCAAATTGTTGTCTAATCTCTAAAGCTTGCTTGTACTAAATCATCAGCTGTAACACATTAACACTGTTATGGTGTTTACCAGTGTTGGGGAAGCTGAAATTTAAGTAGTCAAACTACAGTCAACCTACCCTTTTTAAAAATTAGTTAGCTACACTGAAAGTTATGAACGAAAAGTAGCTAACTACTTTAAAGTTAAGAAAGGAAATCTTTTTATTAATATGCTTATTATATTGTTAATTTTTTTTATATTACTAATATATATATATATATATATATATATATATATATATATATATATATATATATATATAAACACTGGTTAGAAGGGCGGAACCTTTGCAATGTGTCTGCCCAGACTCACAAACACAGCCTTGTCAGTGATCAAATGATGGGGAAAGGAAATATTGATGCTATTTGTTGTATTTTTCAGCCTAAGTAAGGCACATTTTAATTACCACAGAAGCACGTCATGTCTCAACTATAACTAATACACAGAATGAGATGCTTTTGTCTGCAAGCGCTTTTCATATGTAGTTCAAAGTGGTCCTGAACCCTAACGTGAATCATGAATACGCCTTCACGATTGCTGTAATAAAGCAGATAGTCACGGATTTTGTTTTGGAGTACGAGAGATAAAGTTACATGAATACCTCACCAAGATGGACATTTTGGCTGAATTTTGAAATGTATTTGACCGATCAGGTGCACATTAGCGCGAGCACTTTCAGAACACATGCATGATCAAGACACACATACGCCAGCTGTCAATCAAACAGGGTGCAGCTGTTACTAAATCGTTGCAAATTATAAAATTCCGTGTTCTTGATTACTTTCAACATCAGAATAAGAATATGAACTTTGTAATAAGTTACACAGGCCTAGGCCATCACAAATATAGCTGGTTATTTTTTTGTTATTGATGAGTCTGCTTGTCTGGTCGGTCAAGTAAAATTCTCTTTCACTTGCCCCTTTTCAAATCCGTCTGACTGGGAGATGCTTTGCCGAAGCAACAGCGCAAAATACAATGTTACAGATCTTTTATGTTATTATGAGAAGTGTAAAAATATTTTTGGTTCATTATGAAACTGTGCCGTCACAGTCTACGTAATTAAAGGTGCACTCAGCGATTCCTGAGAGACACTGTTGATATCCAGACTCAACTGCCATATGTTGTAGATCATTAAAATGATGGTGTTGTGCCTTAAAATCATACTAAAACGCTGTCTGTTAGGTCATTGACGGACTAGGCAGCAAGGTTGCTGACTTTGATTTTGTACAATATTGTTGAGCTACTTGTCCATGGTTGCTGGTTGCTAGATAGTCAAACAAACGTCAGTGACCCTCAATCAATGTCCCATTATGTTTGTTGACATTTTTTTTTAAAGCTTAATTTATATCACTGCTAAATTATTAAATAAATTAATTTGCTGAAGTGTGGTGATGACTTCTATTGTTGGCAATTCTTTAATTCTGGCAAAAGCTCTGCTAATCTCAAATTAAGCCTTCACCATCACCTCTGAATGCTGATTAATAGCCTCATGATTGTAACAGCAAAGCCATGCCATATCTATCAATGCTGGTCTTGCCATCTCCTTCATTTGCGTGGAGTGAGGAGTGCGTTACCTTGACAACATGATCAATGCTTTCTTGGCAAATTCTGGTTTGCAAAGGTGCCTTTTGGAAGACATAATGTGTTTCAGTGGCATACAGTAGATGCTTACCATAGAACTTCACTGATTACAGTGAAGTTACACACACACACTATTGTAACAAATTTCTTAGCTTTTGTGGTAAGGAGGAAGTGGGAAACAGTGAGATCCAACTCAAAAGGGTCTTTATTTCCCACACTTTTCACAATCTATAAATCACGCTTTCCAGTGGACACACACAAAAAAGGATTTGCAACACAACACAAATATTGCAATCTGGAATACTCTGCTCCGTGCAGCTCTCTCTCCCTTACTGGCATCTGGCTCACTGCAATGACAAACAGCTGTTAGAGGCAATCATTGCAAGGTGATGATCCTTACCATTCACATCTCCTGGTCTCGCTTTCCATTCACAAACTGGCGCTTAACCAAGCCAACACCACCGCATACCCCATCGCCCGACTTTGGGGAGCCATCTGGCCTGCCCAGTACTGCCCCCTCATTTCTGGAGTGAAAGTCAGCGACAGCCTGTTTGTGGACCACATCGAACTTAAAAGGCTGAAGAGCCAGATACCAAAATGTGATCCACGTGTTGTATTCTTCATGTGAAGGAGCCACTGGAGCAGGGTGTGGTCCGAACAGAGGGTGAAAGCCTGTCCTAGGAGGTACTACCGAAGAGTGAGGACCACCCACTTGATGGCTAGACACTCCTTCTCAACGGTCTCTCTCAAAGAAAGTTTACAGCTGTTGTACAGCACCGGGCACTCCTCCCCCTCAACCACCTGGGACAACACGGCTCCCAACACCCTGTCCGACGTGTCGTCTGTACAACAAAAGGGAGAGACAAATCAGGAGCATGTAACAACGGTCCACCACAAAGTGTAGCCTTTACCTGCATAAAAGGCTGTTGGCACACCTCAGACCACTGGACCGTGTCTGGGGCTCCCTTTTCAGTGAGATCAGTCAGCAGGATGGTGACATCCGAATAATTAATCACAAACCTCATATAATAGCCAGCCAGCCCCAGGAACTGTCTCACCTCCTTTTTGGCAGGCCGCAACCTCTGCGGTTTTATCAATTTGGGGGCGCACCTGCCCATGACCCAAGTGTATACCATTCCTCCACCTGTCCAATTGCGCACTTCTTAGGGTTTGCCGTGAGTCTCGCCCATCGCAGCGACCTCAGAACTACCCTCAGATGCTGCAAATGCCGCTGCCAATCATTACTGTATATAATGATGTCATCAAGATAGGCAGGGGTGTACGCAGATTATGGTCTGAGGACTCAGTCCATAAGGCGCTGAAACGTAGCTGGGGCCCCAAACAAACCAAACGGAAGGGACCCATCCGCACAAATTTCCCTTAATAAAGTGGAAAGTGCTTACCAATTCATGCCCAAAATTAGTGAATGGGTGAGGCGCGAAATAACGGCAGCCTCGACACTATGCTTTTGTCCCCGAAATTGAATTGTCATGGTCTCTATAGGATAATCGTGGATATCTCCACGCTCACACCTTACCTTCACCTTGTGACTAGCACCCAAAGCCTCATCTTGAACCAGGCAGATAGAGTTTTGAACGGCCATGCTTGCAAATGATCATAGAGCGGAAGTGTTGGCGCTGCTGCTCGGATGTCCAGCTGGATGGCTTTTCTCAAGTCGGCGTGCTCCAGGAGGTTCTCCGCTGGTAACTACTGCACTACGAGTTTGGCTTCCCCAGACAGCAGTGGAATCAATTGGACTGCACACTGGGTGCTCGACCATCCGCATGCCCCTGCTGTCCACTCAAAGATCTCTAAGAAGACCTCCACCACACCCCCACCACCACAGCTATATTCACCAAGTTGAACTTCCATCTCGCTGGAGAACAGACAATATTCTGTTAAACAAGAGGAATGGCCTGATTTGCACTCAGTGTTTTCTTGGTTATTGATGACCAGTGAATATGGAGGAAATATGCAAATGAGAGCTTTTGAAAGCCTGCTGTTTTATTCAGCATTATGAACACCATGACTTCAATAAACACACCTAGCAGTACCTCATCACATATTCCTGCATTTCATATGCCACAGCCTATTTTCAACACTTCTATTTCTGACACGGACTGAAGCACACTGGCTAGTGTGCTTCAGTACACTAACCGGTGTGCTCTAGTGTCAGAAATTGAGAAATTGTGTAAGAATGATAATGGGTTCACTGTTGGTTATGGGTCAGCAATAGCCACCACATAAAATGTGCTTGATGGAACAGAATCAACAGAAAACGAGTTTATAGGCATTTTAACTTCCATAAACCTTTGCTAATATAAACATTCAATAAGTATACTACATATGCTTATCCCACGCCTGAATTATCTGATTGGTCCATTGTTTAACAATTGTCAAAGATCTGCTGCACTGAGTGTCAAAGGTTTATCTATTTTAACTTGACACAGGGTCTTAAAAATACGGCAAAAGACAGTAAGACATGGCATAAAAACATCCGTCTCGAATTTGTGTACATAGACAAACAATTAATAAATGGTGCAGACAGAATGCCCTTACATTTTCAACAAATGAATAATAATATTAAAAAATAAACCTATTTGCTTTTTTTCAAATTCAGTTTTGTTTGCTTAAACACAGTCTAATCCAGAACAAGACAAAAAGGTCAAACACAGATAGGAAAGTCTTGGCCGCGTAATGGTGTGTAGTGTTGCGACATTCTCATTACAACTATGATTGAGTCAGGTCAAGCTGACTGCCATTAATTGACCTTCGGAATTGTTTACCAGAGACTGAAATATCATCACCAACATGAAAAAATCAAAGATAAAACAGTTAGAGACTCAATCGCAATCAATAGCTCAGCTCCACATTTTTTTTTCCTTCAGCACTTCCATAGAGCTAAGAGTGTTGCCATAGTGATATGAAATGGGTGCATAGTGCTGCAGCAGTTACGCTCTTCTGTACATCACAGTATGATGTGCACATTTAAATATTCAATGTCCATAATTTTTTTTTCTCCATTTACACTGATTTATTATTTTCCATTTTCCATTGACTATAGTATGAAATAAATATTGCAATTGCAATTCTGTTTGTGCAATGTGGTTATACAAGAAGAATATAAATCAAGAAAAAGCTCTCAAGGTTGAAACCTGCTTTTCTAGAGTGAATAAATTCAGAGCATGTACAGTACATGTAATGTTGTCACTATGTTTGACATTACTGTTCAATGTACATTAGTAGAATTGACTTTTGAACTTAATTTTTCTTTCCTTTCTATCTCTCTCCCTCTCTCACAGTGTGACAATGCGAAGGGATTGCGGGCTTTCTTTGATGCGATCTGCTACGGTCCAAAACATTTGATGATTTTTGGAGGAGTTTGTCCATCAGTGACTTCAATCATTGCTGAATCTTTAGAGGGGTGGAATCTTGTACAGGTTAGTGTCACAGCAAATATCAAAATCATTAAGCTTGTATTGTCATATCTATTTGCTTTCCCAATCCAGTTCCTTTCCCATGTCCACACATGCACGCTTCCCTGCTTCTCACAGTATTCAAAAAGCAGTGTCAAATTTGTTGAATTTCCAAAAACTTGTAAAAAAAAAAACTGTATTCATGACACAGTCAGACATTTGGACAAGACAGTGGACATTTTGTTATCCCATAACTTCAGAGCATACTTTATAAAGTGTCAAGAAGTAAGTTCTTCATCAAATGCAGTACATACTCTGAAAGTGTGGGGATTTCGATGCAATGAACTGATGTCTCTTATCTAAGACACTCGATCATCTCATTAGTAGAGGCTCCATGAACTAAATTAAGTGTGTAAAATAAGGGAGACCTCAGAAATGTGCAGTGTTGGGGTAGTCTAGAACCAGGATTGGCAAACACTACAGTTTACGATTAAAAATGCACCTTTTTTCTTCAAAATGTAATGTTTCATATCATACTCTGATTATACACACATGAAAATTTCTTGCTAAATATCTGCGCTAATGACTTCCTCTGTGACAAAAATAAAAACTACCATCTAAAACCAAAGACTGGCAGAGTGATGCCAGAAACTCAATCCAAATGCTGATAAAAATGGGACAAATTTGTAAGCTTCTCCCTGCGGTTTTAAGCCAGCTACTACAGAGGTTTCTGTTTTGAGCGCACCTGAGGGGGTGTTTAGTGTGTTAATACTGTGATTTTAACAGGAAGTCTGCATTTGGCTTCTCTCGGCCTGTCTTCGCCTCTTGTTTGCAATACCCAGTGATATCTGTAATCTGTGTATTAATGTATCACTGACAAAACTTGTATGCTGAGGTTGCCATCGGCATACATGAAAAAGAAGGCTTGAGGAAGTAATACAGTTGTAATCTTTCTGATGATGGGCATGGGGGGCTATAAAGGAATGCCACTGAGGAATCCCCTTCGGCTACCACGCTTTCACTTTTGTGTTGGCAGATGTTTTAGTGGTCAGCCTCTAAGCCAGCTGACATTTCACCAAGAAAACCTGGCACTTTTCCCAAGTTATTCCTCAAAATTGGCTTTTTTCCATAAAATGTATGTACTGCACACAATTCTAAGTGCAAATTATGTATAAAATGTCTCCCTATTGAATTGGAAAAGGATTTGAGTATATTTAATGTTCCTACGGACCAACCAGCCCAATAAAATGGTAAGAAATGAAAACAAATCAACACATTTAACAACATATATTGACCATAATGAATCAGGGGAATATTACATATGAAAAAAATATCCTTGCCATTTTGACTGTTCTCGCCTTCCTAAAGGGTTGGAGTAGAGGATAAACTTATAGAAGTCCTAATTTGTGGATTAATATCCCATTAACCCCAGCTGGGTAGATCTTTAATTAGTCAATGTGATGGGATGTAAATGCATACACAGTGGGATTAGCAGTGACATGCCTCAGAAAGGCTTTTATATGACAATATAAAACACGAACAAAGGAAGTGATTTAGACTAAAGCGTCCAAGATTGTGAAAGGTAAAATGTAGACTAGATGGCAAGTCATCCAATAGTCAAATAGTGGATCTGTGAGATCGACTAATATATCTATATTTTGTCTTATATTGGACTAGTTTTGACATTTTTAGCAGTGGTGCTTTAAATAGCATGTTGACAGCATGCTGTGATTTAGCTATTAGTCAATTTGCTATGTAAAACCATGTCAGAAAAGTTACAGAAACATACTTCATGCAAGTACGCAAATGCGAGCGCGCAGTCTGGTTTAACGTGTTTTTGCGTTACTGGTGATAGAGTTACCGTCAAAAGTCTGTGCCATTAAACTGGATGCGTTATTATCAGGCAAGTTGCAATAACAAATATAATAAATATGTTGACTTAACCTGACTTGCTCAGCAATATTCTCTTCAAACTTTTGCTCCGCCGTAACAGTAGTTGGCTTGAAATAAAAAACCCACCTCAAAAGTGAACATTACAATGTCCTCTATAGTGGACAACGTTGACAATACAACACGTACTTGCGAAGAGTAATGAATTGTGGTCTGACACATTTTGGAATGCAACAACAAATGAAATCGAGCTTACAAAGCTGGACACGTATATGTTTCGACCTTAAAGCACTGTCTTGTTTACCTTAAAATTATTTTTTATTATTATTATTATTTGACATTTTCTAATGGTGCGGTGTCTTGTTAAAAAAACATCCATTTATTTCAACATGTAACTCGAGACCCTTGCATTCTGTTCCATTTTATTATCTATCTGTTTTTAAACTCGAGAATACATCATACGTAAACACCCCCTAAGAAACCTGTCCGATCGGGCGCAGGTAGACCTGAATCCAGCATGGTTATATAGGGCTTCCTCAAAACCGTTCAGGCAACCCACTGAATAATTATGAAAAATAATTTGGAACAAAAGGCAACTATATTCGTGATCTCTGGGATAGATCCTTTTTCATTCCAATGAACAGTTTATTTGGGTGGTCGGGATTCTGAAGTTCTGCCTGCTCCGATGACACCATCCTAAGATTATTGTATCGCATATCGCATTTTCCAACAATTTATAGCATTACACATTTTCCTCCATGACATGCAGCTCTACAGTAGTGTAGAGCATCTCTTCAACTATGAAGTGCTAGATTTATGGTAGCATTGACGAGGCAATAAGGAGCACATCATTACGCTGTTTTCGCAATGTTCCATTTCCACGCCCCTCCCCTTGGCCACACAGCTTTATTGTGAAGCTGCATAGGGGACAACGGAGGAGGGCCTGTCACACCTGTTTTATTTCACCAAAGCCTGATCCGTTTCATAACAGCAGTTGAAATTAACATTAAGGAAACATATTATCCAGCTTCATAAGTACCCCACATCAACACTAAGAGGCTGTACCTTTATTTTTCAATTAAGGGATGCATTTGATGAGAATTTGAGATGGCATAGAAATGGCGCCTATTTGATGGATTGTGTAATTATGTTTAATGAAAGCTTCGGATGGTTACGACAGCCAAAAATGAGACAGGCAGTCAGAATAGTTTGCTGTTACAGCACACAGTTGTGTTTTAACCACTGAAATTATATATGCGTGTTCAAACGGGCTGTACAGCTTCCAGAGATGTGCCAACATGCAAACAGTCAATAGTAAACTTTTGACCTCAAGAGCCATTTAAAATCAGTTAGAATTTCAGTTTTCACAGGCATTCTGCTATTGCATACTGTCTAATTAAATAGTGCTGAGCTTCCTTTGTGGTTTTCAAATCGTCACTTCGCATTCAGTACCTCTGAATGGCTCCACTGTTATGAAGTGGCTTACATCAGTGCTTGAGATGTGCAGCGATATTAACATGACTCGAGTGCTTTGAATCAAATTGAATGTCACCCAGATTGTAAGAGAATGATTATTTTGAGACGAGATAAAAAAGCTCTGAGATGAAATTGTGCCCTCCCTTTCTTATCTCAGGGAAAACGTTAAACAAGGGAGAACACTGTTTTTTTATTGCTCAACTAATAGGCAGGTCTTATTGTTGACCACATTCACAGGCACTGCTCGAGAAGTTATAATAATCTTAAAAAGCCCCCTTCAAAGTTCTAATGAAGGTACCAATGCTCATAAGAGCTCAACAGAGTGATTAAATAAGGTTAAACTTACCGTATATATTGACTGCTATGTCAAAATGCAATCAGACATTTAGTTGCCACAAGCAACTGAAAACCGACTTTGACAGTGATGAGCGTACACAGGAGAAAATAGATCACAAATGAGATCTCTTTAAATATCTCAAATGTTTATCCTCGAATCCAATAATCTCACATGCCTCAGCAATAATTCTAAGTGTAGAATAATTTTTGTGCTCCATGGGTGGGAGTGTTTGCGCTATCTGTGGGTGTATTGTATGGTAATGAAGAGTAAAACTATCTATAGGTCATGGTTTATTTTTCAATAATTATTATGTTTATGTTTATATATACACGATTGTATTTATGATCTCATTTGTATTGGTATTTTTCCACCTGTGATTTAAGTCACTGGAAAAGGCAATGGTGGAAGAATTTGGAGAGAATAAAATCTTTGGATTTGGTTGAATTATTATGCACATAATAATGCAAATCCATATTTCTATTCTTCTAATTCATTGCATACAGTATTTTTACACTACCAAATTCTTATGAATGTGTTGTCTTTGTTTATATGGCTTTTGCTTGCGGGAATGCACTATATAATAGGATGCACTATATAATAGGATGCAGACGGTGCCAGAGAAGAACCTCCAATAAAATTGCACTTGACCGATAAGTGCCTTGCACAAGCGATATCGCCCTTGTGCTCTTAAAATAAGGCCTGAGATCTCAACAGTGTCTCAAACTGTGCTCAGATTTGCCCAGATACCAAAGTCTGCAAAAAAGTATTTGAATGTTTGATCTATTTGACATTACAATATGAACTAATGTGTGCCTATTTTTAAGGAGTTTAAGGAGAAACATCTGAGACAAAATTGTTGCTTGAATTAAACATTTGTGAACTGAAAAAAAATATTTTGCATGTCAGTTACATAAGTACATTACATCAAATTGAATTGAGATATCTTAAAGAAAATAAAAATAAATGAATAATACATTTTTTTTTTTAAATAATGTTTTTCAAAAGTACACAGTTCAATTTGATGGATTAATTTTTTTATTAAATGTAAATACGTAAATCTTAAAAATAATGCTATAATACATTTTTGAATAATCAAATAAACTACCTCTTACCCCTGGTATCTTTGAAAGATAGCTGACAAGTTGAGGTTAAATAAAGTTCTTATACTATAGAAGATTATTGCTATACACTTGTACTGTTTTTCCTGGATTCTGGCTCTCAATATTGAACAAATAACATCTGTTAAAATGTCAAATCTGCTTGAGGTACTTTTCATTTTTCAGTGTAGTTTGAATTGGGCAACTATTTTGTTGATAGAGTCCATCTGTTTCTGAGGAAAAGTTTGTAAAGACAACATGAAGTTAGGGACAGTATGCAAAGACAACGGTGCGGTCTGGTTCTAGTAAATCAAGTCAAGTTGCAGAGCCATAATCTATTGGTTAGCACACATGCTCCCCAACAGTTGAAGAACATTTTGCTCTATGCTATTTATAAAATCCAACTCTGTTTCATTTGATTTACTTTGATAAAACTGTCATACAATCAAGTCTTAAACATGTTTTTGATCATTTCTGCTATTTAGCTATTAAAGAAGTTTCTTTGTCGCCTCATCAATAAAATTTTTGGTACACACAAAATGCTCTTAGTATCAGCTCTGTCATCATTTCTCAGTCCATTTTGAGTCAAACATGTGTAACAGGATTTAAGAAGGGAAAGGAGGAGGCGAGAACCGGCTTGACAATATAAATAATATTTTAATATTTAATAGTAAACTGAAACAAAAGACAAAAAACACACACATGATGGACATGTCCGTAAATTATCGCTCCCTCGTCGCACCACCGTCTGCCATTGGCCTTTATCCCTCTCAGAGGCTTGATTAGACTGATATGGGACCAGGTGTGTATCATCACGACCCGGCCCCGCCCTCCGCCCGGCCACAACATGTAAGAAAGATATTATTCAAGGTTCAGATAGTCTGTGAGTTGACTTGATAATAGTGAATGCCAATGGCACTTCCACATTCCTTGATTTGCTAGGGTGACAGATTCGTTATGGGTGTATTGGATGATAGTCTATGCCATCATTATGCACATCACAGTACTAAAATTAGGCCAACGGTGGTATAAATAGACAGTGCTTTGATGATTTTGAGATGTTTCCATGGGCGTTTGCTGTTACGCTTGCACTATTCCTGGTATTGTTGAGATCCAAGCAGTATATCTTTGAGTCTGTCATCCTCTCATATGCTCCCAGCCAAGCATGAGCCAGAACCAGTCTGCTGTCGACGTGCTTCGGCAGACACCATCTTCCTCTTTGACGTCAACTACAGGAGTGAGAAGAACAGACAACTCCCTTAGCTGTTTACATATGGCCACTTTCCAGACTGACAGAGAGCGCTTAGCACACTAAGTTAATTTAGGGCCTACAACACTTTTATTTTATTATTTTATAGTGAGCCTGGAAATATGCACAAGTTATTTTTAACAGACAGTCCAGTTAGAGAATGTGTCATTAAAGGATAGCTCACCATTTAATAATTAATCATTTTTTCATCGTAATGTTTTTACAAACAAGTATGACATTCTTTCTTCTGTGGAACACAAAAGAAGGTATTAGGCAGAATCTTAACCTCATTCAGCATTCATTTTCATAGAATAGGAAAAAATGCAATAAAAGTGAACATGACTAAGGCTATCATTCTGCCTTTAAACTTGTTCCATATGGGTTCCTTAAGTTGCTTATTACAAAGAAGTACAGAGCTCTTCCTACATTATGTTTCTCAGTATTGTTGAATAAGCACCTGTTTAAGGATCAAAACTCCTTGAGGTACTTTTTATTTTTCAATGTAGTTAGCACACGTAGTTAATGTACTGTAGGGCCTATAACACATTTTTGCTAGAATTTTTATAGTGAGCCTGGGAATATGTACAAATGACAGCTTGTTTCCATATTGAAACAGAAAGGCTGGATAGAGAATAAGTGTGATGAGAAGGAGGGCTTGGCTGGGTTGTTAGAGTGCACGGCCGGCACTGAATCCGATGATCAACGGGAGAGCGAGATAAAGGGGGGCCGGACACGCCAGTTCAAGAGAGAGAGAGAGAGAGACGTGTGCAGCTGCGCTGTGTGTGTGTTTATATTTGACTTATGTTGAGTTTTACATTAAACTTTATGTTGACTGTTCAGCCAGTTTCTGCCTCCTCCTTGCCCATCCTGTAACAGTGGTGCCGAAACCCGCGAGGGAGGAGGGATGCGCTGTCGCAGGGTTCTAGCTGCTGCCATCCGCCAGGGGAGCAACCGTGACTGTCTACATGTGGGCAGAGGGGTCGCTGCTGGCTGCCGAGAGCCAGAGGAACCGCTGCCGTCCACTGAGAAGAGGAGGAGTGGTTCCGTCTGCCAGGGGTCAGAGGGCTCGCTAGAGGAGGAGCGAGCTGTCATCCACCAGAGTGTCCGTGAACCGGCAAGCAAATTTTTCTCTCTCTCTCGTGTCTATCGCTTGCCCTTTCTGTCTCCCCACGCCTCCCCTCATCTGTCCCCAAGGTTCCCAGGATTCAGGGTGGACCACCAACTGACAGAATGGCTGGAAGGGCAGTGTCTCCCCTCCAGAATGGTGGGGAAGTAAGTCAGTCCGATGGCTTCCCAGCCTGAATCAGGTGGGGGAGGAGTGTGACGAGGAGGCGGGTGTGGCTGGGCCATGAGGATGCATGGCTGGCGCTGAATCAGCAGGAGAGTGAGATAAAGTGGGGCCAGAGATGCCAGTTCGAGAGAGATGCACACGGTCACGCTGCGTGCATGTGTGTTTGTTTATGTTTGTTTTATGAGTTTATGTTGAGTTTTACATTAAACTTTATATTGACTGTTCAGTCGGTTCCCACCTCCTCCTTTCCCAACCTTTACCTGTTACAATATGCCATTAAGCAGTTCAGGTCTCTAAGAAATATTTAGAGAAAAGTTACCTGCCTTTTTGCATTTGCTTTGAGTAGGAAATACAAAGATACCACCAGTCTCGTTGAATAAATGGAATATCTCAACCTGTCCAACTTTAATTCATGTAACTTGAAAAAATACAGGTAAAAATCATTAGTCCATGTCATACATGATGCTGGCTCAGTGCTGAACCTGTGAAAATTCTTGTTCTAAGCACTGATGAATTCAAACAAATTTTGCATACACATATACACACCTCTCACATTTTGCTGTGGGTGTTGCCGTGATCAGTTTGTGGATACCATCTGCCCTCAATTTATGTAACAACTGATCCACAAGCAGCTCTAACACATCCTGATTGTGACTCATGATCAACCCATGATGCCCCTGTATGGTATTAGTGAGAGGTTCACACTCTCTGTTCCCGCTCTGTTCTTAGAGGTCTTGCAACGAAAAGTGACAGCGGAAGAAAGATACATTTAAGATACAGTTACAGTTAAAGATACACTGCTCAAAGGAAGATACAGCCAGAAAAACTGCCAAAAAAGGAGGCAAAATGGTTCTGTCATTCTGAATAATCAGCTATAGTATAATGCAGTGTTGGGGAAGCTACTTTGAAACAGTTGCTTGTACAAACTACATTGAAGCTACCCTTTAAAATAGGTAGCTAGCTACTCTACACTACAAACAACTAACACACAGTAGCTAAAGACTGTTGAAGCTGTTTGAGAGGTTGTGACAGGGTGGAGGGCGGTGCCGGGTCATGATTCTATATACCCGGTCCCGTATCAGGCTAATCAAGCCTCCGAGAGGGACAAAGGCCGACTGCGGACGGTGGTGCGACAGAGAGAGAGAGTTTACGGGCAGCTGTCCGTCATATGTGTGTATTTGTGTCTTTTGGTTTAAGTTTTTCATTTAACTATTATTTATATTGTCAAGCCGGTTCTCGCCTCCTCCTTTCCCATTATTCCCTTTACACTGGTGCCTAAACCCGGGAAGGAGGAGGGATACGCCGTAGTGGAGTTCTTGCTGCTACCATCCACCCCAATGGAGCAGCTGCGGAGGGGAACCAGGCCGACCGCCTGTAATGGGAGAACCGCTGCCAGGGGCGGGGGAGACCCCTTAGTTTCCCCGAGAACTCGTTCCGTCCATCAGGAACCGGAGGACTGCCTCTGATCTGCCCGGGGACCCACGGCTGTCGTCCGTTAGAGGGTGGAGGAGTGGCTGAGGACCAAGCTACGGCGTATCGGAGAACCGGCGAGTTAGTGTTTTTTTTTCCCTCTCTCTCTCTCCTCTCTCTCGCCCACAGCCTTTTCCCTTTCTTTTAAATTTGACAGTGTTTTTTTTTGTTGTTGGGGGTACTACACTGTTACAGGAAGTACCCCCTGTTTTAATCATTATTTTTTCCCTCCCCCTGTCCCTTCTCAGATTCAGGAAGGCGGGGATAACCTGTCGGCAGATGGGGTGTAAGGCACGCCCTCCCCCAGGAAAAGGGGGGGTAGTGTACGTCATGCCGGTGGCTCCCCGGCCTGAGAGAACGAGGGAGGAATGTGACAGGGTGGAGGGCGGGGCCGGGTCATGATTCTACACATCTGGTCACTTATCAGGCTAATGAAGCCTCCGAGAGGGATAAAGGCCAACTGTGGACAGAGGTGTGACAGAGAGAGAGAGTGTTTATGGGCAGCTATCCATCATATGTGTGTTTTTGTGTCTTTTGGTTTAAGTTTTTCATTAAACTATTATTTATATTGTCAAGCCTGTTCTCGCCTCCTCCTTTCCCATTAATCCCTTTACAGAGGTATTTACTCTAAATACCACCAATAAAACTATAAATCACCATATTTTATACAATAGAGTGAAATATATAGTGATGAACCACAGCATTTAACTAAATATTATACAGTATTATTTTTGATTGCAATAAATATTTTAATTAGAGCATGTTAATGTGTTCAATTCAAAAAGTTGAATCTGTTAATTTTTCTTAAATGCAATTAAAGCATTTACCATTAATAAGGCATAAACCAACATATGCACTGGTCAGAGTAGGGGGGAAACTTTGTGATGTGTCCGCCCGGAGTCATTATACTGACAATTACACCCTGACCCAAATCATGAATTCGGCTGCACGATTGCCGTTGCAAAGCACATAGCCAAAGTCTGTCTGCTGATTAATATTGTGTAGGATGAAAGTTTAAGAGATTTAATGCTCATTGCAATGAACATGCAACCTATGTAGAGTTGAAGTCAAAGAGTCGAAGTCGAACTCCCTCTTAGACTTTGTGATATGTTACTTGGATTAGTGATATTTTAGTGCATTTCTGTCTTTGTACTGTGGAAGGCTTTGTTTGGAAAATGCATTATTTTGTTACGTATTGTTTTGTTTTCTTTCCTAAGAATGAAATAAGTGCATTTTGACAGGAGAATAATTGTATTTAGAGTCAAACTTCAGACCTTTTAAAATCTGTGATTAATCATGATTAACTATTAAAAAAAAAAAATATTAATAGTGATTAAAATTCTTAATTGACTGACAGCACTAATTTATTGCATTTATTTGTATATCCCTACAAAAAAAAAATATTAAAAAAAGAAAAAACATACAATACCACAAAGGTGTCTGTGCAGGGACTCATTTCATCCAAACTGACTCATTCACTGAAATGATTTGAACTTCCCAATGCTTCAAATGAGAGAAAGGGTGTTTTAGGTAAACTTGTTTGATAATTACTGCAGTTAGCTTGGCTGTAAAGCTGCACATGCAATTCAAAGTGTAAAAAATATATAGATTTACAATTGTGGCATGCTACATCGCTATACATTGGAAAAAGTAGCTTGTTACTTTAAAAGCTTGAAAACAGTGAAGCTACTATCACTTTTTAGGTACAGTAGCTATTTCCCAAAACTGCTCTAATTTAATTTGTTATATTGTTGTAGCTATTTAGTCTAGGCTTATGTGGACATAGATGTTTGTATAGATGTTTTATAGGCCACTCTGTCATTAAATAATGGAGGTTATGTCACGCTAAAAATCTTTGCCAACAACTCTTGGAAGTGGTCTGCACCCAAAGGTGGACCAACTTTGTCGATCAATTAGTCATTAGTAGTGAATATTCATTTATCTGCAAGTTATATGCCCATTATAAATTGTGTGTGGCAGAAAGGGTTTTATAGGACCATAAACATTTCAAAGCTTAATTTGTTGGAACCTTTTTTCATGTTTTTGAAAAATAATGGCTTCCGCATACTGCTCTGTGGTAATTTAGTGCAATATCACAAATGTTGATTTCTCAGCTCAACTAAAATTAATGCTTGGTTGAAAAACAGCTTTATCAGTGCACATTATTGTAAGTAACTCTGAAACTTCAGGCAGTGGAAATACTATTAACTAATATAGATACAGCCAATGTTGTCGGACCTGAAATCCACAGGTTCTCCCATTATGCCATTTGACCTCTCTGTGTTCCCTCAGTTTGGACATTCTGTAACAATAGTTGCTTTGCATTGCCCTACTCACAGGCAGCTTTGATGCAACACTGGGCAATAATTGATAATAGGCAGAATCTGATCCAGTGTAACAGTAAGGATTATGGACAACCCTGAAATAAATATATGAACTCACTCATAAACACTGTTCTGTTTCCTGTACAGAATCAGTTGTTGTTTCCTCAGAACAAGAGATTGTTCCTATATCTTTCTCTGTATCTCTTCCTTTCTTTTGCCCCAACACTATTCTATTCTTTTGGAAGGTAAAGCTAGTTTGCTGCAATTCCTTGAAGTGCCACAGTAAACTCCTAAATAAAACATGTGCCGCTGCTGTGTGCTGCTCAGCTAACGTCAAACCCTTTCTTGTTCACTATCCATATTTCATGGGCTCCAAGTTGAAGTTAAAAAAAAAAATCACAGGTTGGGCTGAATGCTGAAGGCAATTTGATGAGCATGACCTAAATGAAGAACTGAGTCTGTTAATGTGTCATCCACAAAGTCAGGTGTATCGTTATTGAAGGAAAAATTATAAAACCATTTCTCTGGTACTAGAATATGACATGTGGCAGTGAGTGATGTTACATCAGCTAACAACAACAATGCCAGACAACACACAATAAATTTGATTTCTGAAGATTGTGAGTAGTGTACAAGTTGCTGCCACAATGTGGTGTTGTATGTGGTTGCCAGGGTGTTGCTATGTGGTTAGTACAGTGTTCTTGTTGATTACTATAACGTTACTAGGTGGTTGAAAGAGTGCTCTGGTTGGTATGTCTTGCCCGAGTCAAAAGACCCCACCCCTAGTTCTCTATTCTGTAACCCTAAATGTAAGTCGAAGGGATTTTTTTTTAACCTGTTTATAGACAGCCATGCATTTTAAGCCCAAACGTCATAAACACTTTTCTTTTAATGGGGTAGGTCATAAGCAATTTAAGCAAAAACCGATCTGCTTAAATGATTTACCCACATATAGTAGATAATAATATTTGACTTAAATATCATATTCTATATTCAAATGTAATAACAGTGGTTTTCTTTATTTTATTTCACTTTGTTACACCTGTTGTGTTTATGGTAAAAAATGACCGGCCAATGAAAATTAATGGTTTACAAAAAAAACAAAAAACATTTAAATAATAATAAAAAAAGTTGTGTTCAGGAGCCTGTCCAACTGATGAGCAGATATCTGTATATGTACTTGCACACATAAAGTCCTTTGATATATGAACACACCCATACACACACCCACACACATACACTCACTCAAACACACACACACACACACACACACACACACACATTGGTTTGCACTTACATTTTGTATGATTTTTACCAATGCAGCAAAGGTTCAGAGGTTGCCTGGGAATCCAAAGGGCATGTGGGGGTGCGTGGGGTTTGTGGGTGAGTGTGTGTGTCCTCAGACATGTGCACGTACACACATGCACACCTGTGGTGTTCCCGGTCAGAAATGACTGGCCATTAGGAATGAATGGATGAGGTTACAAGAAAAAAAAAAAATTGTGTTTACCATTAGATGAGCACATATTTGCATTTGTCTTTGAATATAAACACACACACACACACGCATACACACACCCTTTGATATCTCAGGCAACTCCTGAACTTTTCTTGACATGGAAGGTTAGGTCAGTAAAGCCTACTATGAATAAATTCCAGAAGAAGTACAAAACCTGTTCTAATTACTATAAATCAAGTAAACAAAAAGATCTAATGCAATATCTAGTGAAAATGAAGTATGTTCATTATGAGAGATTGATATACATGTTAATGGGCTTGTCATTTTTGACAGGTAACATTACAAGTGTGACCTTATGCCATTTTACAACAGTTTAAAAAAATAGAAAATATTTTCTGGTTAAAACTCACTGTAGTGATGATGAGGTGATGTAATTCAGGTCCACATGGTGTGTAACAGTGTCCAGAGCCTTGAAAAGGACTAGTGCGCACAACAATGTACTGATGTAGTTGGTATCAGGGATGAGTTTTTAGATTGGTGAATTGGCTGGTCATAATAATTTTTTCTGGCTGAGACTTCTCTGAGGCTGTTAGAATCAGACGAAAGGGATAGAAGACATTAGCTTAACAGAGCCAATTAGTATCTAGACTAGCGCTCGCTCTCTCTCTCTCTCTCTCTCTCTCTCTCTCTCTCTCTCACACACACACACACACACACACACACACACACACACACAGCTGCTGTCAGGGGCGGAGGGGCGTTCCATCCACCAGGGGTAGGACGACTCGCTCCAGTCCTCCTGGGGAGGAATGGCTATCGTCCACCAGAGGGTGTGGGAGTGGTCGAGGTCCAGGCGACGGCATGTCTGGGAACCGGCAAGCATTTTTTTCTCTCTCTCTCTCTCTCTCTCTCTCTCTCACTGTCGCTCCGCCTTGCCATTTCCCTCTCCTCTTTTCCCTCCCCTTGTCTCCCTCCCAGGTCTTAAAAGGTGGGGAAAGCTTGCTGGCAGGCATGGGAGGCAAAGGAGGGAGGAGGGCGGAGGGTGATGGTGAGAAGGGCAGGGCCGGGCCGTGAGTGTGCACGGCCGGCACTGAATCGGGCTAATCAGCCGAGGAGAGGGATAAGGCAGAGCCGGATGCGACAGTTAGGGAGAGAGAGAGCCACACGCAGCTGCCGTGTGTGTGTGTGTGTTTATGTTTGTGTTTTTTGTTTAAGTTTTCATAAAAATATTACTTTGATGCTTTGTCCTGTTCCCGCCTCCTCCTTGCCCATTTTACTCGTGTTACAAATGTATTATTAAGTGCTGAAGAGATATATTTCAGGCCTGTTCTGGTACTGGATTTTTTGGCTTTGATATTTTTTATTTAGGTCACATTTTCTGCACCACTTTGAAGATTTGGAGTATAAATTATTTACTGGTGGAAAAAGGGCTTTGAACATGGAAATACCACGATGAATGGATCCTGTGATTATTGCTTATCCTAAATAAATATGCATTAATTACATAAAATCAAATGTGCTTTAAGATCTGCAGTCATAGTGCTTGTTGGCTCGTCAGTTAAATACAAAAATGTAGTTCTGTCACTGTTAATGATCAGAGAGTAACATATTAGCAAGGGTGTTATATGTTTTGTTTGTATGTTGTCAGTGGCGTGTCCAGACTTTTTTGACTGGAGTGGCCCATGTAGGTCACAGACTCATTCAAGGGTAGCAAGAAACGTAACTCAACATCCCTGATTGTAATTATAAAAATACTAATAAGATATGTACATTTTCAGGAATTTTTAATAGTTGAATTTTACTTAGCAAGATAATTGATTCATTGTTAATACTGCAAAACACAGAAGACTCCAAATAGCATTTATTTTTTACATTTTGTACTATTATATTTACATAAATGATATGGACACTGCTAATATGAATACTGTAGAAAATTGGAGAGGACGTGGCGTGACGTAACATCATCAAGTAGGCTATTGTTTTATTTTGAGTAAATAAAGAATATATATCATAGGCCTATACATAAAGAATGTGCATGGATTTCAGTTTTGTGTAGGATACTCAATTTATCCATTTATTTGGACTGCCAAAGGCAATTTTATTATTTAATTAAAGAGTGCTTTAAAATCAACTTAATTTGATATTAAAACTGTTTTCCTGATCTCCAAAAAATAAATAAATAATAATGTTGCATCTTTGTTGAAGAGACATACTATGTATTAAGACTGAATGCATTATATTATGACAGGAAATTAATATAGGCTATATGACAGGGTTCCCGTGGATTCTGAAAAAGTCTCAAGACTCAAAAATGTATGGTCATAAAAAGCCTTAAAGATCTTAAATGATACAAAAAACATTTTAATTTTCATTTTAACATTTACATTTGGGTGGGCAAACTTCAAAAGAAAATAATTTAATTAAATAAATGCATGCGCTGTGTCCTTCAGAGTGAAAACATTTCTTGTACAAGTATTTTCTTGTGAGTGTTTCCAGCTGTTGCAGAGCAGTTCCCAAACATTAATCCATATCAGAAATTTATGACAAACTATCACTAAAGATCAACTCTTGATGACGATGATATAGTGTTGATGAAATATGACAATGTTTACTTTTAACTGTTTATAATGTAATACTTTGTAGATTATTGTAGGAGTGCACATTTATATTTATATAGTGGAGTGGTGGTGGTGGCGTAGTGGGCTAAAGCACTAAACTGTTAATCAGAAGGTTGCTGGTTTGATCCCCACAGCCACCACCCCTTGAGCAGCCACCACCCCTTGAGCAAGGCACTTAACTCCAGGTTGCTCCGGGGGGATTGTCCCTGTAATAAGTGCACTGTAAGTCGCTTGGGATAAAAGCGCCTGCCAAATGCATAAATGTAAATGTAAATATCCATTATCTGTTTGAATGAGCAGTTGGAAGAATTGAAGCGCAAACATTTCAAAATAATGTATAAAGTCCCCGGTGTATTTCAGCCTTTAAAGTTAAAAGTTCCGTTTCGTTCTGCAATGTTAAGGCCGTGTTGAATGTGTTCCCCTGCCTGTTTATGTAAGAGTCTGTGATATAGGATTTATTTTGAGATTTTGTGGGTTTGTTTTGGAATTGGGATACGGTATTCATTTTATATGTTCAGGTCTTGAAAAAGGTCTTAAAAAGTCTTAAATTTTTTAAAACTCTGCAGCTACACTGTATAAAGACAAAAAATTCTGCTAATTAAAAAAAATTGATAGGTGTATTCATTTAATTTGAACTATAACAAATTATTATGTTAAAAAAAACGAAAGTTTACAAGTTTCGTGGTAATGTGGCATTGCATTTTTTAAAAGAGTTTTTAAAACTTTGTTTGAGGCAGACAGTTTTTAGTAAACTAGATATCCCCATATGTTTAAAAAATACTTATGATGCACACATCGATGTTATACACACCCCAAAACATTACGTGGCAAAGTAGTCATACATTTCATGTCTGAATGAATGAAGGGCTCTTGAATAAGATTATGAAATATGCAGAAGATTCAGCATTACAGTTTTTGTATAGTTGGGATAGAAGAGAGTACTTGTTCACATCAAGCACTGGTGATGGGACATAGAGATGGACTCCCGTGGAGCTCCCGCAAGTTGTATTCAATTTCCAAGTTGAAGGTGGGAGCGGATATTCCACGAGATGTGGACGTGATGGGATGGGACTGTGGCATCAAAGGATGTGTAACTAAGACATGAAAATGGTCAATTTAGTGTTAAGAAACCAACCACAGGCAAGTCAAATAGTCATCATGTCATCGGAAAAGTTCAGTTGCGGGACAGAAAGTTGTGGTAGCAGGGTGGAAAAAACAGTCTGGCACTGACCTCTAACTCGACGGATGATCAGTTATTTTTTGTCATGTTCTATAGTTTTTGCAGTCAATGTAACCACTGTTTATAGTGCAATGGTCCCTCACAAATGGTCCCAACGACAAGGGTGCACTTCAGTGTCGCTGTCTCAAGGATCATGTGACATGCAGCGTGATCTACAGTGCATGTTTATGCCATATTTCATTTCAGATGACTGTACGCAGTGTTTCCTCCGAGTCCACTTGAATAACTCATGACACTGCTTTCCGCTCTGATTTAAATCAATGCGGTGTAGCAACCCGGTTGAATAAAACAAATTTGCTCTCTTTCTCTAACTACGTTTCCATACAAGGATTTTTTGTGAAAAAAATGTTAGCGCATCAAAATATGATGCAAATTATCAATGCATCATGAACCTATCTGCTTCCTAATTGCTTCTGTTAAATGTAATTCCAGTAATCTCTCCTGAACTTCACTGCACACCTCCATATCTCTACTGGGGGTTGTTATGGCAAGCTGTCTGGCTGGTGTCTTTAAAATTCCTGACCCTGGAGTTTGCAGACGCTCCTTTTGTAATGCTCTATTCATCATTTCACTTTCCCAATCCTCTGAGGATTCTGTTCCTGCTAATCATGCTATAGCCTGCTGACCTCTCACTGTTTCCATCTGCATCCTTAAATTTCTATTTTTTTTTTTTAAAAAAGTTATCAATTTGCAATGCAAATTATCGCTAAAAACAGCAGCCATGATGTTGTTTATAACGGCAAGTCACTGTTGTAGGACTGATATAGATATGAAGACGAGTTCTAATGGAAGCACAAGACTATAAAGATAAAGGTCACCCCTCTAATGGTTAATAACGTTATGCCATCATAAACTACACTTCCATCCAAGGGTTTATTTTTTTTTAATTTTAGCGCATCAATATAAAGCTGATGGAAACGCAAATTATCGCAAAAATTTCACAAGTGTCAACATCACATTTTTCCTTTTAACTGTAGCACATAAACTCTATGTCGTTACTTCAAATGTTACGAAAAACTGGTTTGGAAACACATTTTGTCGAGAAAATTTGCATTAACACAAAAATGTAGTGTCACATGACAGAGTTTACCCCAATCGTTAGCCTGTGTTAATCATGACGATTTAAATCATTGAAAGCCAATTTATTGTACGTGATTATGGATTGATCCTAACGGCATATACATGCTGCAAACATGAGTGCCAACTTCCAGGAGTGCCAACACAAATATCTCGTATCATGCACATCAACAAGTGCACGGAGAACAAATTAATGGCCCCATTTAATCGCTGTAGATATCCATTTATTTATTACATTTTCTTTTCCACACCATACAAAATATTAGACGGCAGTCACGGAATTAACCACAATACAAAAAAATATAATTTCTAACACACAAAGATGTTTTAAATTAAAAATAAATACACAATACTAGGAGAAAAGCATCAGTGTGATTTTTTGGAACTCTAACATGTAAAATAATTTTATAAAATTATTTAGTTTACATTTGAACAAACGCTAGCAAAATTCACTGTATGAGGCTAAATAAATTAGCAAATGAATAAAGCATTAAGTAAAATAATGAATTACTAAATGAACAAAATTATATTTTGAGACCTATGTAGGCCTTTTCTTTACACAAACTTAAATTAGCTTTACCCTGTTCTGTAGACAAAACAAGTCAGTTGAATGACATTCTCAGAATGTTCTGCAGAATGTTCAAGACTATAAACAATCAGATCTATTCGTCCAATGCTGAGTTCACTTTCAGAAAACGAGCTTTTGAACATTTTAAAATGTTTAAATATTTGAAATCTAACCCTCTTTACCTCAGATCACATTTGATGCTTCTTCAGAAAATGTCAATTGCATTATGACACTAAAATTATTTTTTTATGACAATCAAGTTCAGTTGGTTGTTTTTTAAGGCAATTTTTTTTTTTTACGCATTTTCACTTTGTCGATAACAAAATAGTGCAAAAAATGGATGTTTGTGATTGTCTTCCTTTTGTTCCTTTTACATGTTTTGACTCCACAGCACACCATAAGAGATGGATAAAATCATAGTGTGGGTATTTGCAGAGGAAATTGCATCTGGTAATTTTACAACAAAATTACATATTTATCTCAACATCTAAACATTAACAAAATAAAACTAACCATAAACCAAAGAAATGACATGAAGAAAAACTATACAAAACTTATAATACCACTTTACAACTCTAATTTATTCTAATCTACAACTTGAATTACACTGTGACTCATTAACTGTTATGTATAGTGTGCTCTCTTCACTTCCTTTCACTCTCCCATTCTTCAGATTAACAGCACATCAAAACGAATGTCCAGATAAGTGAAATAACTATAAAAAAGGGAAATAATAAAGGTAAAAAAATACTTGTGGCTTTTAATATTATACTTATATAATCAACTAAAATGTAAGCTATAAATAAATGAGGGTTATTTATACAAGGTTCTATGTGGTTTTATTGAAGTCCCGCCTCCGACTTGGGAAATTCAAATCACAGTTTACAATTTGGGGTGGCAACTGGGGTAGCCAGGCAAATTCTTGGGGGGCTAGGGCCACCCCATGCCCCACATCTGGACACGCCTGCCCCTGTATGTTGTATGTCACATTAAGGAGACAGGAAGTTGGGCTGAGAGAGCAGGAGTGATATCAGGGCATGTCACAGACCGGACTGGAGCCTGTGTTCCCACAACAGCTCAAATATGTTGTTAGCATGTACTGTACAGTACACTTACCCATTGCAGCACAGTTCTACATCTTTGTTGAGTGTTACTTCATTTTGTGTCACCTGTTTCCAAGACCCTCATATAAATGCACAAATATTTTAAAGAAAAATAGAAAGAAAAAGAAAAAAACCTCTATGATGCTTGAAGTTGACACACAAAGTTTCCATTTTAGACCTTTCAAGTCTTTATAAGGAAATGGTGCTAATTTGTTTTTTGTAATTTTATCATATTTAATCACCTTTGCTTTGCACTTTTTGCAGTATGACATGTGCATTTTTAAAATTAGAAATGTTACATATAACATACAGTAGTTAATCAATTAATTAATAGACACTCTGTGCATAATAACAGCAAGAAATTGAATGATAATTAATGTTGTCTTAAATATTTCTAGATGCCACAAAACATTTCAATGAACCATATGATGCATTTAAAATGTAATTCTTAATGCATTATAATGGACTCATATTTCATTGTAAAACACCTTACAAATAGTTCACACTTTATATTAGGTGCCTTTAACTAATATGTACTAACATTAAAATACACACAATACAATGTATTTATGTTGTTCTGCAAAATGATCATAAGATTCAACATTAGCAGCTACTGAGGTTGATGTACGGGGAGATTTAGGAGCAGGGTTAGGGTTAGGTTATGTTTGGGTTTAGAGCATGGGTTGGGATAGGGTTTAGAGTTAATTATTTACATGATCTGCTTCTGTATTATTTGAACTTTATTAAAGCCACAATGCATTAAAGAGAACTGCATTAAAGATGTAGCATCTTGGTTTTTCATTTAAAAATGCTCTGTATGCAAGTTTTGCTTCAACGGAGCGGCAGCTCCAGCTTCACTTATTCCACAATGAGAATGCTGCTGTATTTACTTATTTTTTATTTTTTGCATTATAATTCCCTCATACTTTGTGATCTACATCACCTGAAGCTGTGAAAGTTTACAGTGCATCTGGACTGTGTAATTCTTCCTCTCCTCAGTCAGACATCATCATTAGAGTTTCATATGATCTCATGATATGTTAAATGAGATCAAACGACTATTCGACACCAAAAATTTTGTAGACACATTTTTATTGTCGACGTTGTCGATAACGTCGACTAATCATTTCAGCCCTATTGTTCATCAATGGTATATGCTTCTGTTAAAGCCATCCATCTGCGTTATTTCAACTTCTTTGTTAAAAAATTGAGTTTGATTGTGGAATTAATTGTAAACAATGGTACAGCAGAGAAAGATCCACCAATCAGAGAACTGCAGGCAACAACACCAGCAAAACATGCCTAGGAGCGACCGCATGAAAGGTGCCTCTGAGAGACCGCCCACTCCCATGACACACTGTGAATGACATAATCGAGTCAGTCTCCCTTCAGCCTCTATATATATTTGTATTTGTATATATTGATATATTTAGCAGTAAACTAAAACATATAGTTTCTATACTTATAATCAACAACCTAAAATCAATAGTTTTATATATTCCCATTGTTTTTTATTCAATTACATCATTCGCAGAGCTTTATGGGATTGTAGTTTGTGCCTTAATGAAAGACATTTTTTTTTTAATTACATCATTCGCTTGCTTCATGGGATTGTAATTTGTGCCTTAATGAAAGATGGTAAGTACACAGTGTTGTACCTTTGTCTTTTTGTCCCAATTTCAAATAATGTTTTTGCCTCAAAAACAAAGTTTGTAATGTTGTGATTCACCACAGAGCTGGTTGGTTTGTTTCATGGCTCACCACTCTTTTATGAAGGATTTTATTAAAAGTCTATTGAAGAAATTAATGAGGAAAATACTTCTGGAACACACGAGGCTGAAAAAGTGGGCGGGAAGTGTTGCACTCTATTTTTGTAATATATATATATATATATATATATATATATATATATATATATATATATAATACATTGGTATATCTTGTGAAATAAGAGGACAGGTTTTTGCTCTTTCTGGATCACAGAGAGAATGTATTCAAATGCCCAAGCTGGTGATGTAACACAGACAGCACAAGGAAGAACATGAAAGAGTCACAGCTCACTGTCTCCACACTGTGACTCAGAGAGAGAGAGAGCCGAGGGGGGGGCTTAGTGTGGCAGATAAACTGAGTATGGCTGTGTGTGGGGCTGCTGCCTCTATTTCTACAACACATTAGCAGTGTTGTATTTTTTAGCGGATACATTAAGTCTGCAGCACCAGCAAGATGTCAAAGATACAATTAATTCTACGCTGCTGTGCAAATTAGTGGCTCGGTAAGCATCCTCTGAGCAGATTTTCAATTCTTTATTAGTGCCTCTTCCTGGGGGAAAAAAACAGAGAAATATTTTTTGTTACAAATCAATCACAATTATAGCATAAGATGCCAGACAATCAAAACCTTCTCCTAGATTTTGACCTTGTTAGTGTTGCCTGTTAACTTTTAGGGTTATACATAAGTATTAAACTTTATCATATAACTCATTCTTTACCATTTGTGGTACAGACATGAAAGTTGTCTCAAATCATGTGGCTTGTTGAGCTGTCACTTTTCTAAGCAATCGGATGACTGATTTTCGCCAGGTGAACGATAAAATGTGTGAAAATCAAAGACACTTTGGGATAGGATTTTTTGGACTGTCAAAAGGCTGATAAGAAACCACCTTACAATCACCCGAAACACCCAAAGCAATGAACTAAAAAACAGCTAGAACACTTTAGCAACCACATAGCAACACCTTAGCAACCAACCAGAATGTGCTAGCATCATGGCAAACCTGATTTGCACAGGTTATCACCACTCAAATCTAGTTAATTTTGCTTTTGTTTTTTTATTACAAATTTGCACAATGCTTCAGATAGCATATGTGCCTTTGAGACAGTAATCCACTGCTTTGTGTTGAAGCAAACATATCCATTTTCACTCCCTGTGGCCACTGGGCTAGGGTGTCAGTAGATCTTAGAGACAGAGCTCTTAGTTACAGTGCTGAACGTGCTTGTGAAAAAAGCCCCAGATGGGTGCAGGCATATGACAATGTGTTGAGTCATGTCTGCTGGGGAAACAGAGACCTGTGGTCATTGGAATGCACTGGCCACATTCACACTGCACTTACTGGTGGCATCACGCAGTGCCAGCGCTGCCAAAAGCTTCCCTACATTTTTTACCAGCATATCACATCCTACAGTAGGAGGACGGCACTGTAGTTTTTTTTTTTTTTTTTTGCTCTGATAAATTTAACCGAAAATGATCTTGTGATATACATTTTGATAGTGGGATAATTCAAAGATATTGCAAGCAAATCAGTTACTTAATTTCATGAATTTTCATACAGTAGATATTTGCACATAAAGTGTAGTTTGAGGTCACATATTTTTTTTTAAAGTTTGGATAGATACTGATACATACAATATCAGTGTATGGACAGCTCCTAAAGGATAAACATACTGAATATACAAAATTACTTAATAAAACTCCAATTGGGGGATTGTTGTTTCTTGAGCATTGAACTCGGTGCAAATGTTCTGGCAATTCTAAAAAAAAAAAAAAAAAAAAAAAGGAAATGTGATTCATTAATTTTTTATACCTCTAAAGTACATATGTAAATGCTTTACATTTCCGAAGCTGTCCATTTGTTTATGTTGTACATATCTGTGTCTGTCCAAACATAGAAAATGTACCTGTTCAACTGTATGAATACCTGAACAGTGAACAGTGATGCAATGTTCATAATTTTTTTTTAACCTTTATTTTACCAGGAAGTTCCATTGAGATAAAAAAAAAATCTCTTTTACAAGACAGACCTGGCCAAGGTAGCAGCCATACAAACTCAAAGCATATTAAAATGTAACCTATAAACGTCAACATGAACAGCTTTTTAAATACAGTGGTCTCTCACGAAAAACAGTCACATGCCTCCTTCACCTCATTCTTTATGATGCCCTTAAATACATCAATAGATATAAATAAGTTTCATTTGAGATCTTTCTGTAGATTATTCAAATTCCAAGGAGCATAGTAGTAAAATGCAGTTGTCCCCATATCTGTCACAACCCGTGGTACATTAAAAAGCAACCACTTGGAAGAGCGCAGTTGGTAATTACCAAACTGAGACAGAGAAGGGTACAGAGGTAGGCTGGAAGTTTACCTAATAAAGCTTTATAGATAAAAATATACCAATGCTGTTGTCTGTTATTGGTCAATGATGTCCAACCCACTGAATCATAAAGAATACAATGGTGAGTAAGAGACTTTGCATTTGTAATGATACTTAGAGATGCATGGTATACTGAATCAAAACTCTGTAACATCGGGAAGGCTGCATGCAAATACAACATATCACCGTAATCAATCATAGGAAGAAACTTAGCTTCCACAAGATTTAATTTCTAATATAAAAGCCAATCTTTACTTTGAGCTTCCTAACTAGATTAGCAATATGTACATTAAATAAAAGCTTGTCGTCTATCCATATACCCAAATACTTGTACAAGGTCACCCTTTCAATGGATTTACCATCAGACGTCAGAATTCTAACATCATCAAGCAGCTTTAAACAAGCTTTTGAGAAAACCATAAACTTTATTTTTTGAGCATTCAAAACCAATTTTATACTCTGCAGAGAAGATTGTAATAACTGAAATGCTGTCTGAAGCTCTTGCACTGCCTGCACCATGGACAGAGCATATGTATAAATGACAGTGTCATCTTGAATGTCGTTACCCAATTCGTTAATAAAAATGGAAAACAAAATAGGTACCCTGGAGGACACCTTTAGTTATCTCAAGAAAAACAGATTTATGGCTGCAACAGGGTTAGGATGGGCAAGGAGGAGGAGGAACAATCAAAATAATGTTTAACGAAAACTTAAAAAACATAAGCACACATGGCAGCTGCATGTGGCTCTCTCTCTCTCTCTCTTTCTCAAACTGCCACATCCAGCTCGGCTTTATCCCTCTCCTCGGCTGATTAGCCCAATTACGGCCAGGCCAGGCCCGGCCCGGCCCCACCCTCCTCGTCACACTGGCCCTCTGCATAGACAATCTAAGTTCTATCTACGAAATATTTTCTGAACCAATTAACAGCCTTAGGTCCAAGACAAGCATTCCTAAGTTTGTTCAGCAGTAATTCATGGTCCACTGAATCAAACTCCTTATATCCACAAATAAGGCAGCACAATGCTGTTTTTTGTCCATTGCACCAATAAGATAATATATCACAGCCACAGCAGCAGTAATGGTAATGTGACCAGTTCTAAAGCCAGATTGAAAATCACGTAAAATATTATCAGATAAAAAAATGTTTTAACTGCAGATTGACCTGTGATTCAAAGTTCTTAGCCAGGACTGAACGTTTGGAAATAGGACGTTAGTTGTTCAACTCTGAGGGGTCTCCAATTTTAAGTAAGTGGTGAACATAAGCAGCTTTCCACATTTTCGGTATCGGAATTTGTCAAAAGACTCAAATTAAAAATATAATAATATAACAGGCTCAGCAATAATATCTGCCGACACCTTTAAAAAATATGGATCCAGATTGTCTGGACCTGCAGACTTTTTGTAGTCAATATCTTTCAGAGCGTTACAAACTTGAGCAACTGAAATTGCCTTAAAATCAAACAAATTCCAATTTCAAGAAACTGAGATATTTTCATTTCTGCTATCAATTACAGATCCAGCATGGATAAAGTATTTGTTAAACTGATTGAAAATATCAGCCTGGTCCTATATTTCCTCTGAACCAACCAGAACATGTTCAGAGAGGCTTGAAGCAACATGTGTACATGACAAAGTTTTAATTAATTTCCAGAATTTTGAGGGGTATTTAGGTTCTCTGTAACTGACTTAAGATACATCTCTGATTTGGAATTTCTGATCATTAAGGTACACTTGTTCCTTAGGGTTCTAAATGTTGTCCAATCAGCAGTGGAGTTTGTAAATCTAGCTTGGGCCATGATTTATTTCTTAAATTAATTAGTTCTGAAAGACTGTCAGAGGACCAGAGATTGTCCCTACCACTGATTCCAAACTTCTTAATGGGAACATGTTTATAAGAGATAGAAAAAAGATTGAATGAAAATATTCCCACGGCATTTTAACATCTGGAATCAGAGTAATTCTGCTAAGATCACTGTAGCACAAATCATGCAGAAAAGCCTCTTTCTTCAAAACTTTTAAAATATCTTTTAAAAATGAAGTGGGGTTTTAACTTGGTGTGGCAGGGCGGAGGGCGGGGCCAGGTCGTGATGATACACACCCGGTCCCGAATCAGGCTAATCAAGCCTCTGAGAGGGATAAAGGCCGATGGCAGACGGTGGTGCGACGAGAGAGACAGATAATTTATGGACATGTCCGTCATGTGTATGTTTGTCCTTTGTTTTAAGTTTATTATTAAAATATGATTTACATTGTCCAGCCGGTTCTCGCATCCTCCTTGCCCGTCTAAACGTTACACTTGGGAAACTTTGTGTTTCTAACACAAGCAATTGCTCAATATTCGCTAACGTCATTGCAAAATATGCCAATTGAAGTGTAATTATAAAATGAATTTGTTATAATTAAATCAAGCAATGTACATTTATTTTGTACTTTGAGATTTGGCCTTGTTGGTGTATTAATAATTTGCACAAGGTTTAAGGAGTCTCATAGTTCTTTAAAACAGTATTAGGTCCCTGAAAGCCAATCCCAGCCATAAGCTTGTTAGTTTACCTACAAAGAAGTGACACAACAGTGATGACCTTTGAGATACTTGGAATGTCTAATGACTTTCAGCCCACACACTCAAGCAGACTAATTCTAGATCATTCTTTTCCTTCCCTGACTCTCCATTAGCCTCAGTGGTGAAGCGATTGAAGGGATGGACTCCTGGGAAACAGGCAAGGCAAATGCCTTGACTGCAATCAAAAAGACTCTTTAAACTCTTGTGCAAAAACATGCCTGAGAACGAGAGAAAAACAAGCTTAGATTTAGAGAAGGGATGGACTTCAAAGTGCAGATCCATTACAATCCATTAAAAAGTGCTTTAGTTAGATCGACACAGAGGATCAATAAAAGCCAGTTAAAAGTCTGACACAGCTCACTAATATCTGTAGCATAATCTCCCAGTCAGACGGGCAGAGTGCAAGTGAGAAAAAGCTAAATTGTATTGGAATGGAAGAGTCCACTCCACACCCTGAGCAAACGCACACACATTTTTTTTTTAAAATCCTAGAGCAAACATTTTTCCTAAAAATGTATGGCAACATATGTTGCTAGCAGTACTAACTTGTGAAATTTTAAGTAATACCAAGCTATAGAATGTCACAAAAGTTTGGACTGAATGCACTTAGTTGTATAGAAAGATTTAGGATGATCCCTTGCTTCCTATTTAGTGAATGACTTAAGCTCCAGTGTGCTGTGTGTCTTCACTGGTCTCAGAACAGTTTGAAATGCACTTTATTTTCATCCTAACTCCATTTAAAGCCTCTGATAGCAAAAGTTTTCAGCTTTTGGGTGAACCCATTTATTCTCAAATGTTATAATGCACAGTAAAAGGATTTCTAAGGAAAAAACGTGCCAAAGTTGGCCTACACATTAGTGTACAATGTGTTTAGCAGCATGGCGTTACTCAAATAAAATAAAAAAAACTAGAAACAATAATATTTTGATTCAAATAGGTTTCAATATTCAATAATTTAAAAACTTAATTAGGTTTCTTATCAGATGTAGTTTTGTTGGTTTTGTCAGCTTTAGCACACTGTTGATCACAATTTTGTCCGCAAGCTACAGCTTAGTAGGCCTACCATCCACCTTTCTGCTCTTACTTCCTTGCTGGATCTGAATGCAAGTGTACACACAAATACACACACATTTTCAATTACCATGCTGGATTTTCATGCCATACCATCCACAGCTAATTCCTGCATGCTTCCCGCCTTTTCCCCTGAGGGAATCAGGGTTTGTAATGCTGTGATGAACCAATCACATTAGACAGCATTCAATCTATAAGACCTTATTATTATTTTTCCACGAATACCACAATTTTCTATTAATTTAATTTGCAGTCCTTTCTATTTCAGGATTGTTTGAGCATGAGTGAATTTGTTCTCAACACAATTCAAAGCTATAAACAGTGAATGAAGATCTCAATCCACTGCATTCTGACTTTTGATTCTGTGCATATATTGAGTAGATGCTTTATGGCCTGATTTTTTTATTTAACTAAATGTACTTGGAGAAAGGAGAGCATTACATAGTATTTGTGTTAAATCTTATATTAGACATAAAAAAGATAGAAGGTTATGATTTATTTTCTTAGGTGGTTTAGAGTTGTGTTAATGGTCCATTTAGAGTGTGTTGGGAGTCTTTTTACTGGACAATTTAGCCCACCTTCTGGTGTGTCGCACTGGCTAATGGTATACATTCAGATCTTTATATGCTGAACATTTGCACTTCAATCATTTAGCATCCACAAATTTTCCCATTCTTAACTCTCACACACAAACATTTTGCTTGGGATGACACATTTACCATATTCTCAATGCATTCACCTCAGTGCATGTGAAATCTCATTTGCGAGGGCGGAACACTTGGGCCTGTCACGAATCTAGAAAGTGAATGAGGAAATATTTGGATTAAGAGTGGAAAAAAAACAGACTCTCAAAATGTATTTTATCAAACTTTCCCTCCATGAACATAGTAGTTTTTGCTTGGTTTATTTTGCTTCATTATGTACACCATATTTCAGGAAGTGTTGATTGTTTGGCTGTCAAAACTAAATTAAGTTGTAATGAGAGATACTATTTTATTAAGAGGAAACAACTTACATAGAAAATGCTGCAAAGTAAGCTGTAAAAAGGTAGTTTAGACTGGCTTAAGCTGTTTTTTTTTGTTTTTTTTTTAAAGCAGTTTAAGTTCTCCAAAGGAATTTGACATAGTGATGAGAGTTAAATTCAGCCAGTGAATTGAAGTGTAATGTTTCAATGTTGATACAGGTGGAAAAACTAGACAGAAAAAAAAGCTTCTTACCTATAGCCTAGTTTCCATCCACTTTTTACGCTATTTTGTTATCGACAAAGTGAAAATGCATAAATAATTTGCCTGTTTACATTCAAATGTCTTTTATCGATATATAAAGTTAGTGTTCCAAAAAAATCACACTGATGCTTTTCTCCTAGTATTGTGTATTTATTTTTAATTTAAAACATCTTTGTGTGTTAGAAATTTGTATTGTGGGTTAATTCCGTGACTGCCGTCTAATATTTTGAATGGTGTGGAAAAGAAAATGTAATAAATAAACGGATATCTACAGCGATTAAATGGGGCCATTAATTTGTTCTCCGTGCACTTGTTGATGTGCATGATACGAGATATTTGTGTTGGCACTCCTGGAAGTGTCATGTTTGCAGCATGTATATGCCGTTAGGATCAATCCATAATCACGTACAATAAATTGGCTTTCAATGATTTAAATCGTCATGATTAACACAGGCTAACGATTGGGGTAAACTCTGTCATGTGACACTACATTTTTGTGTTAATGCAAATTTTCTCGACAAAATGTGTTTCCAAACCAGTTTTTCGTAACATTTGAAGTAACGACACAGAGTTTATGTGCTACAGTTAAAAGGAAAAATGTGATGTTGACACTTGTGAAATTTTTGCGATAATTTGCGTTTCCATCAGCTTTATATTGATGCGCTAAAATTAAAAAAAAATAAACCCTTGGATGGAAGTGTAGTTTATGATGGCATAACGTTATTAACCATAAGAGGGGTGACCTTTATCTTTATAGTCTTGTGCTTCCATTAGAACTCGTCTTCATATCTATATCAGTCCTACAACAGTGACTTGCTGTTATATACAACATCATGGCTGCTCACTCACCAACTCAACTCAACTTCATCGATCAACATAGCTGTGTAATCACGCTGTTTGCACACATTGTATCTAAAACCATCAAATCCTAATTTTAGCCACTGTAATATAAGTCTCTCATGTCACTGTTTTCATGAGCACTTTTCCTCGGGGACAGCAGTGGAATTGTGATACCTACAAAGGCATTCAGCCCTGCTATTGCAATTCATCCAAATTGTTCTTTTTGACAGTTAGTGTTTTCTTGGCATAGCTGTTTTCACACATACACATTCCCCTGTAAAGTGACACAAACTGAAGAAATTAGGTGTGCTCGACTTCAACTGCATCTCGAATTGCCAATCGGTGAAATTTGCTGTTTGCAGTCAGGGGAGGAGTTGAAAAAAGAGCAGCCAAGCTGGACACTTTGCTCTTCCCGTTATATGCTGAATCTAGGGGCGGACTGGCCATTGGTAGAACCGGAACGGGGCCAAACACCTCAAACCCCAAAAGGCTCAGTCTTAGCTAAACTCGGCAGATAAATGAAATTACACTAAAACAAAGTAGTACCAACTGACACAAACCAGACTGACCAGAAAACATGATAAGACAAGAGGAATGAACCAGCACAGGACAGAGCACAACAAGGGAAATAAATAGGGACACAAATAAGGAGGGTAACAAGGGAAGGCAAGTGTAACTGATAAACTGATAACAAAACAAACGAGGGGGCGGGGTTTCACTTAAGATTGAAATGGAAAAACTAAAAGATCGCAATGAAAAACTAAAAAAGCCTTATGCACTAATATAACAAGGGAGACACATATGAGTGTCAGGATCCAGCCACAACAAAACAAAGTCAACATAAGTCTGAGGATTCTGGCAGGGCAAGGAAAATGCAAGGGTTTCCGATAGTAAAGCTCCATCATGCGACCAAAAGTTGAGAACATTTTGACTTTTGCTGCAACGAACTCTGGTATAGGCATCCGTTGACCTATGAGAATCTCGGAGAGGTGGGACTAGCTGCAGTGTGAAATCGGAAAACTTGGCGGACAAGCTCAAACATACGGTGTATTCATTCCCTCTATTTTCTTTCTCTGTCAGGCTAAAGAGATAGTAATTGTGGAGAGAGAGCCTGGAGAAGAGTTTCAAGGTTTACTGGTACATTGTCAAAAATATATATTTTAAATAGCCATCTCTATCCATGACCACATCTACCCAATGTTGTGCAAGCCTTCCAGACGGACCTTTTTACCGTCCCATGCGTCCAACACTCCGTCTGAATTTTCCCTTGTGTGTAAGTGCCCTTTCTGTCGTGTAGTGATGGGCACTTTCAAAACACCCTTCATGAAGCTTCGAAACCTTTACTAATCATTTGTTTCAAACCAATGCTTTGGAGCGCGTATCAAACTGGCCAAGTCACATGATTTCAGCAAACTAGGCTTTGTTACGTTATACTGTTTCGAAAACAGTTTTGAAAAATGCATTTCATAGCTCTAAGATAGCCCCAGCAGCTTCACTCTCTATGCGAGAGACATAGAGGGAGAAAAGGCCGCGGCTGCCGGGCTTACTCCCATGCTAGTCATGTAGCACCTGTTCCCCTGTTCAGGGGTGCTGGGAACCTAAGGTCTGTATATGACATGGCGTTGAGGAGGGTTACATGCAGCTGATACAGTTGCCTCTAGCACGCAAAATGTTTAGAAACTAACCTGTACAGCCAACATTCACAATCACAACCAAATTAGCTTTTGCCATGGTTCTTCAATTGACATGCCCCCAACTCAGAAAGATAGACCTTAAAATGTCCTGATTTGCCCACCAGTAATCATGTCATTGTGGTAGTGTTCATGTGCACCCATATGATTATTTTATCATTACTTGTAGGTAACATAAAAGATTAATGGCTTGTTTTATAAATTAAAATAAGCTTGTGACTTTTAAGGTATTTAGTTTCTTTTGGAATACAGTCAAAATTTTGCAGTAAATCATAATTAAAAACAATGGGAATAGTAAAAGTAAAATGTACCGACTGTAATGAGAATTGAGGGGTAAAATGCTTAAGTGTCCTAAAAATGATGTCACAATTCAAAAAAATCTTAATGGTCTTATTTGTAGGCTATATTTTCTTCATGCAAAATAAAGATTAAATTATGCTAAATAATTGATTACATTTTTTGTTTTTATTGATTTGCGGTGCAATATGACCAGGGCAGTGTTTCCCAAAAGCATTGTAGGCCTAAGATCATAGAGACGACTGACTGCAATAGTTTCTTCAATCGACTTAAGCATATCATGCTTTTGGGAAAAACAGCCAAGGGCATTTTCTTGACAGTGTTTGTGAGAATCAGCATCAGAGAAAGTTTGGCTATAGGAATTTGTCTGAGCACTTTATGTTTTCAACATCAGTGACTCACAAACTGCTTCCTTATCTGTTGTCTTTTTAGCACTAATGCTGCTACACTTTTTTTTTTTTAAAACAGAAAATTACTGCAAATGTAACATAATGGTTCAGAAAGATAATATACTTTTGAGACATTAGATAAGCAAGATAGTGCAAACTCATTAGCATATTGATATCTACATTATTTCTCCTACGTTGTTGCCGTTTTGGAGCATTTGTGAATGACTGGTGTTTCAAATGCATGTCGCATCATGCATGGGTACCTGGGGATGTGCACATTGTACATGCGGTGCCATGGATGCATTTATTTTTCATGTTTGAAAATGCACTCCTCTGTGTCACACGAGGCCATTCTATTGCCAATTTTAAAACCTGAATTTCTTAGGTTTTATCTACATGATAGGTAGGTGGAGTAGCGGAGTACTAGTGGTCTCTTGAATCCAGTTTAAATATAAACAGGGACACACAAGAATGGCGCTGTCCTGTTTTAAATTTTAATCAAAACCTTTTAGCAGGATGAGGCAAGTGCCTGAGTTAGTTCCAGAAAATGGCCGTGGAGACAATGGAAAATAGGCTCATTACAGAACTGCCTGCTGCACCGTCCCAAACTACACACCCACACAGATACACACACACACGCACAAACATGCATCTTCCTCTGACCCAATGGATTACAGAAAAGTGGGATGGCATGTTCCAGGGATGACTGATTCCTCTCCATGCACAGCGACCACCTAGAAATTTTCACCCCCTCTGGTCCTGAATCTTCTTAAACTGAAGCGCTACAACTATAAATTTACAAATTAGGAAACCATATAACAGAAATGTAGAATTTAGAGTGGCCCGTTACATTCAGAATGGAAAATCTTTTCCATGCCTTGTCTAAAGCTTTTCAGTGTGCACAGAAGATAAGTAGGTGTTCTACACCCTACTTTCAACTCTAGATATGCACTCTAGTTTTTAGCATATTCAGGCAGGAGATTGTATTATAACTCTTTTATATTTCTATAATAAAGGAATCCAGAGCGGAACGTTTACTCTACAGTAAATGTAATGAAGAAAGCTCATGCAGACAGTCAACAGCTAATTAACCAGTCAAAATATAGTGTTGTGCAAGGGCTGAAGCCTAGCCGAGAACACATGTGGTCTAGACATACTGAGCTGCAGTGCTTATATGGGAAATGCTGGCTTGAATCGTGACATGTGACATGTTTTCATTTACCCTTTCTCTCCCAAATAATGTTTTGTCTTCCAGATGTGTTCTGTACAATCAAATATGTTTGAATATATTTCAGGGTGATTTTGAATGTAACATTAAAAAAGATTCATAATTATTCTATGCTAATTAAAGGAATAGTTTACCCAAAAATGAAAAAGTCATAATTATCTCACTTTCACGTCTTACCAAACCCGTGAGACTTACTTTCTTATGCAGAACACAAAAGGACATTTTTTAATGAATGTTCTGGTATGTCTTTTCAATACAATGTCAGTTGATAGGGACTGAAAATGGACACAAAAGAATATCAACCTTGTGCGACACTGCGTCCTTTGGCATGGACATTATGTTTTAGCTTCACTATATTTAACACATAATTTACATTAATTTAAACTGACTGATCTCAGTTTAGGACACTCTGGGCTGTCAGTAAAGGGTTAGACTTTCGACATGCAGAGATGTGTGACAAAACAACATGGCACCGATCACTGCGCAGTTTGTCTTTGTGAGGAATGCCAATAAATCTACATCTGGTTAGAAGCTGATTAAGTTTTTACACGAGTCAAAACAGTAGAGTCTGTAGTTTCATCCAGAATGTAATTTTAAAAATTGGAGTGATTTATTGTGAAACTCTACACTGTTAAACACAATGACCACTTTAGTGGACGTAGCACTAGTTTTTAATCAGAAACGTCATGGTTACTGTCGTAACCTCCGTTCCCCAAGGGAATGTTCGAGACGTTGTGTCGAATGAAGTGAAACAAGGGGTCTTCCTTCGACACCGAATCGTACCTCTGAAACTGAGAAAAGGCCAATGTCAAGTTGGAATTTGCATGCTCCGCCCCGGACATACGGGTATAAGTGAAGGGGGGCGGCGAATGCCAGTCAGGATTTTGCACTGAGACGAAAATGAAGCACGGCCATTTACAGTGCAAGGTCTAGTGCTGTGGCAGGAGGGACACAACGTCTCATTTCTTCCCTTGGGGAACGGAGGTTACGACAGTAACCATGACGTTCCCCTTCTGTCACTCACTCAACGTTGTGTCGAATGAAGTGACACAAGGGGTCCATAAAAAAGCGCCACGCACTGACCATGTTACGTGACTGACGAAATAAGTGCAGATCAGACTATTGCGTGTTAGAGGCGCCTGTCCCGGCTGCACGTACCGGACACAGCAATGAAAGGGCTGTGTTTACTTTCTTCCGAGGCAGCGCTTGCAGGTTCACGACTTGGTCCCTGAAAGGGGTCGTAGGAACCTTGGGCACGTAGCCTGGTCGGGGTCTCAGGATAACGTGAGAAAGCGCCGGACCGAACTCCAGGCAAGTGTTGCTGACAGAGAACGCTTGTTGGTCTCCAACCCTCTTGATGGAGGCTAACGTGATCAGGAGGGCCGTCTTCAAGGAGAGGGCCTTGAGCTCGACTGAATCAAGTGGCTCGAAGGGGGGTCTCTGAAGGCCCGAGAGGACCACTGAGAGATCCCAAGATGGAAACAGGCTAGGCCGGGGAGGAATTAGTCTCCGGGCACCTTTCAGGAACCTGATAATCAAGTCATGCTTACCAAGGGACTTGCCATCTACTGCATCGTGGTGGGCTGCGATAGCAGCTACATACACTTTCAAGGTGGAGGGGGACAGCCTCCCCTCCAACCTCTCCTGCAGGAATAGAAGCACTGACCGAACTGCGCATCTCTGCAGGTCTTCGGCCCGGGAAGTACACCAATTTGCGAACAGGTGCCACTTTAGGGCGTAGAGTTGCCTGGTGGAGGGAGCTCTGGCTTGGTTGATTGTGTCTACGATAGCAGGTGGTAGATACATTAGATCTTCCGCATCCTGTCCAGGGGCCAGATGTGGAGGTTCCAGAGGTCTGTGTGCAGATGCCAGAGGGTGCCCCGTCCCTGAGAAAGAAGGTCCTTCCTCAGTGGAATTTTCCAGGGAGGGGCTGTTGTGAGGAGCGTGAGATCAGAGAACCAGGTGCGGGTGAGCCAGTAGGGGGCCACCAGGATGACCTGTTCCTCATCCTCCCTGATCTTGCACAGCACCGATGCAAGAAGGCTCACTGGGGGAAATGCATACTTGCGCAGCCCCCTGAGCCAGCTGTGTGCCAGCGCGTCTGTCCCGAGAGGGTCTTCTTTCAGGGAGTGCCAGAGCGGGCAGTGGGAGTTGTCTTGGGATGCAAAGAGATCTATCTGCACCTTGCCAAATCGGTCCCATATGAGCTGGACCACCAGCTGTGGGTGGACACGCCACTCTCCGCTGGGCGAAACCTGTCACGACGGCGTGTCCGCCGTCGTGTTGCGGTTGCCAGGGATGTGAGTGGCGAGTAGCGACTTGAGTCGCGGCTGGCTCCAAAGGAGGAGATGGTGGGCGAGTTGTGACATATGACAAGAGTGCACGCCGCCTTGGCCGATGCAGCGGTGATGGCATAGTCCAAGCCCGGGGGCTCGAGGGAGAATGTCAGCTGGCCGTTAGGCGAGTCACACTCATCCTGAGCCCGGACGGAAGCACACAAGCGTGTCGGGGGTGGGTGGTTCGTGGGGATTTACCCGGCGAAACCGAGCCCGTCATCATCCCCATATCGCCTTCATTGCCAGCCGTGTCATCCTCAATCCTGTGGGAAGAAGGAGCGTTGCGGGGGACGGCTGAAGTGGCATTCACCTTCAGGAAGGAGAGCAGCGACAGCAACATTGCCATGGTCATGTTCTCGCAGTGAGAACATGAACCATCCTCGAACGCCGCCTAGTGTGATCGCTACGAAGTACGAAGAAAATTTCTGACTGGCATTCGCTGCCCTGCTTCCCTTTATACCTGTATGTCCGGGGCGGTGCATGCAAATTCTGTCTGCCAACTTGACATCGGCCTTTTCTCAGGTTCAGAGGTACGATTCGGTGTCCAAGGAAGACCCCTTGTGTCGAGTGAGTGACAGAAGGGGAATCATGTATTTACTGTTCATTTTCACATTGAGAAAAAAAAATTGCTTTCAGAGGCTTTATATGGAGCTAAGATGAAAATAAGTTGCATTTTGAATTGTTCTGAGACCAGTGCAGACAAACAGCTCACTGGAGTCCTTCACTAAATAGGGAGCAAGGGAGCATCATATAGATTTCCTTTTCCGCTATGTGCATTCACTCCTAACATCAAAACAAAAGTTCAATTTCAGGCTACAGATAATATTTGAACCACTCAACATGTTTGGCAGACATGGGACAATGGTTATCAGTACATAGATTCATAATTTATAATGTATCATTTTATTTTAACATTGTTGGCAGTGATTGGATGATGCTGGCCATTACTTTGAATCAGAATGATTTATGTTTATACAAGTATTTTATGATACACAAAAGTATCAGTGTAATTTTCCAAGATTTTGGTGAGAAACAAAAAACTAATTTACAGTGAAAAATTCATTTTTTTTAAATATTGATGTCCGTTGCATGATTACACAAGAACTTACATTGTATTTGGCACTAATGTCTGGAGTTGAATCCAGATGTCCTTATACACTAAATGAAAACTTTAACACTAGACTAACTCATCTAACACTTATATAATGAACTTCTAAGTTGTTCTCTTGGACTGCCATTGGTACCCCAGCGAAAAAATGTCTCTCTTAAAAAAATAAAATAAAAATCAAAGCAGAATTGTCAAATCAACTTGCCATTGTATTTGTTTCATAGTCTTATGTGCATGTGGTTGTTTCAAAGCATTGCAGTGATGTCCATGTAAATACTGGACACATCCTGCTTTAAGATAAGCCTGGACTAGGGGTGTCCATGGTTAACCGATTAACCGTTAAAAATTGCGTAACCGAGTGAAACATTTTGCTCGGTTAAGTGGCGTCAATGGCGTGCATTGAATTTAGTTGTAATACATTTTTGCACCACCAGAGACTGCCAGAGCGCTCCCAGACATTTGTAATGTCCACAAGAAGTAGTCTTGACCAGTTTTCTAATATGAAGCGGGCAAAGAAAAGCACAGCGTGGGAGCACTTTAAAATCGAGAATGACGGGGCAAAATGCAAGTATTGCAATGCAGTGCTTAGATATACTTCAAGTACAACCTCGTTGTTGTACCATCTCAACAGCCAACACCCGGGCACACCAGGGATGGAAATTAGCACCCGCCACCAGCCAAATGCGGGTGATTTTGTGTTGTGGCGGGTAAACTCGCTTCACCTACCGGCCACTGTGGCGGGTAAATAAAAATAGCTTCATGCGACGTTCGTCTGTTAAAGGACAAATTAGTTTGAATAAAGGAGGAGACACTGATTAGCAAGACAACTCAGTGAATGTGCTTTCCATTAAATGAATCACACACACACAGTAAACAAATCCTTAACAAAAAAACAGGGCTATTCTGGTGGGTGCGGTGACGCGCTCATGTAAGGGTGGCGGCGTGGCGCTACCAATAAAGCTCCTAAAATCTGTCACAAAGAACCGGCAAAAGTAATGATTATGAATATGTAAAATATAGCAAGGAGATATTTTAATTATTTATTAATAAACAAGTCTTTTCTTTGTCCGTGTCATTTGCAAAGATGAAGTTGACGATGCTGACTCGCGGTCTTCGCAGTAACGCACCAGAGAGAAATGCACATTTCTTACGGATTACATAAGCAGAGAGCAGTCTGTGTCTGTTTTCTTTAGTTTTGAATTATTTGTGAGGCAAGGCGACCTTATACACTGAGTTTCGGTTCATTTATGAGACGAGCTCCAGTTCACGCGCCGGCGCCTCCGCTTTGTGATTATATCGTCTGCTATATTTAATTCTTATTTATTAAATCCAGGCAATTGGTTGATGAACATTGATTAAAATTAAGACACAATTAATACAAAATGAAATTCACTTTAAAGAAAGGTTTTGTGCTTTCTGTTTGATGTCTCTGTGGAAGTTTTAAAGCATCTTTCAGTGCCGCTTTCAGAGCGCTCACGTCCGTAACATTGTGTTTTCCTCGTATGCGAACTGAAATGAATATCAGTTCATGGATTGTGTGTGTAGGCTATAAGAGAGAAAGAGAAAATGCCAGTATTTCATTGAGACTTTAGATTAAATAAACGGCTTAAGTATTGTAGATCTTGTAGTATTAATTTTCACATGCAGTTACACATTGTCGGTTAAAAACAAGAAAGTGGCTGGTAAAAACATTGAGTGGCTGGTAGATTTTGAAATCCACAGTGGCCGGTGGACAAAAAAGTTAATTTCCATCCCTGGCGCACACTATGGTTAACCGAGTATTAACCGTTAAGGGCCTCGGTTAACGGTTAATGAAAAACTTGAAAACGTGCATCCCTAGCCTGGACTTATAGATTTTTTGATTTGGCTATTGTTTTAGAATGAATAAAAATTTAATAACTCCATTCAGAGTTGTTTTTTTCAGTGGCGTTCTGCTGAGTTCATCTACTATCGCACTGGCAAGGTCTCTGGGAGAAATCATTACACAATTTTATTGATCACAGATCAATTATGTGTAATGGCTTGGCCCTGTGGGTCTGTCTGAAAAAATAAAATTGCTGTGAAGAAATTTATGATTTTGCCTTTTGCTCTCTCTTGAAGCTCAGTCATTCAATGTGCTGCTGGCTGAAAGTCTTGTTAGATTTAATAAATGCTTCTCTGATCACATGCCTGACTATTGAGTCGCCCCAGACCTTGTTATTTATACAGTTGTCAGAGCGGTTACACTGACTTTATATCAATATTGCTGTTTTTTTTTCTTCTACCAGATGTTTGTCCTTGGCAACCTTTGAGGAAAATATGTCGTAATGGTATATAGTATAGTGGTCCCAAAAAATATTTGTGTGCATTTTTACGTTGAAAACAAAGTTTTTCTTTATAATCTTTATTCAAAATGTTATAACTTACTATGTCACTCAGCCACCTGTAATATTGAGAGCACTTTTCACAGTCCAATCAATTTCAGATGAATAATATCAAGTACTGCTCTACTCTTTTGTTGAATATCCTGTATCACTTGTTTTCAAATACATTTCAGAAATGTAGTATCGAAGTAAAATGGGTTGCAAATGCCATTTCATGTTGACTTTTAAGCCACAATTAAAAATGTATCAATCCAACAAAATATCAATCCAAGTGGCATATTTTAGAAAGAAGGCTGGTTTGAGTATTTCTGTAACTGCTGATCTCCTGGGATTTTCATGCACAACAGTCTCTAGAGTGTAAAGTGAATGGTGCGAAAAACAAAAAACATCCAGTGAGCGGCAGTTCTGTGGACGAAAACAGCTTGTTAATGACAGTGGTCAGAGGAGAAAGCTGACAGGAAGGTGACAGTAACCCAAATAACCACACGTTATAACAGTTTCATAGGGAAAAGCATTTTTGAACATACAACACATCAAACATTGAGGCAAATGGGCTACACCAGCAGAAGACCCCTCTGGGTACCACTACTGTCAGCTAAGAACAGGAAGTGCAGTAGGCATAGGCTCACCAAAACTGGACATTAGAAGATTGGAAAAACATTGGATTTCTGCTGAGGTACACAAATGGAAGGCCCACTGCAGCCTCAGATTTCTGTTCTTGGCTGATAAATGGAACCCAAGGTGGTCTTCTGCTGTTCTGCTGACAATTCACCTCAAAGTTTGACATGTTGTGCATTCTGAGCATGTTATGCATTCTGAGATGCTATTCTGCTCACTGTAATTGTACAGAGTGGTTATCTGAGTTACTGTAGCCTTTCTGTCAGCTCAAACCAGTCTGGCCATTCTCCACTGACCTCTCTCATCAACCAGGCATTTCCGTCTGCAGAACTGTTGCTCACAGTATATTTTTTTGTTTTTGGCACCATTCTAAGTACTTTAAACTTTAGAGACTGCTGTGTGTGAAAATTCCAGGAGATCAGCAGTTACAGAAATACTCAAACCAGCCCGTCTGGCACCAACAATCATTCCATGGTCTAAATCACTGAGATATAATTTTTCTCCATTCTGATAGTTGATGTGCACATTAACTGAAGCTTCTGACCCATTTCTGCATTACACTGATGCCACATGATTGGCTGATTTGTTAATCACATGAATAAGTAGATAAAGTGGCTGGTTAGTGTATATGTAATAAATAAATAGTTCTAGTTTCAAATTGTTGTTGAGCAAATTACTTTGTTTCATAGCCTGTTTATGTACACCTATCTGAAAGTCTCCTTGCTTTTATATATCGAACCATTACTGCTGAATCTGTGAAATGCTTCTGGTCCATTATATCTTGACAAGTACATCTGCCCAGCGTGCCAGTAGGAGAGCAGCAATTTGATTGTCTGTGTTACCTGATATTTGTTGTTTGATAGGTTAGCAGTGGCAGGTCATGGCTTCCTGTGGTGGATACTGTGCATTTTTAAAGAGAGCTACTGATTTACCAGCAAGTCTTTCTTTCCTTATGTTGGGAAATGTACACAAACAGCCAGCCTGTCCTTTACCAGCAATAAAGAAAATAATTGAAAGTAACCCGCACATTCCTTGAAAGATTAAAACCTCAGCAAACAAACGGAGCTGAAAACTTGCAAGAATGCGGTTGACATTTCCTTTAGCTTTTCATTCAAAGATCACGACACAAATGTCCAAGATATGATAATGTCAAAAGCTTTACCCTTTAAGCCATAATTAATTAGTGTTTCTTTATAGTGCCTTAAAGGATTGTTTCAGTTTCAATACAAGTTAAGCTCAATCAACAGCATATGCAACATAATTTTGATTATCACAGATATTATCTTTGACTCATCCCTCATTTATCTAAAAACTCATGGTTACAGTTAGGCACTTACAATGGACGTGAATAAGACCAGTTTTATTGTCATTAACTAAAGCTAAATGACTGTTTTGGTGAGAATTTTTTTTTTTTTTTTTTACATTATCTGTGACCTCAGGGAAGATAATAAAATTATAAAAATTTCATGACCCCTTTAAGCATTGGAAGCCATAATTTACTAAAACTAAAATACTAAACTGAAACAAGAAAACACTGAGAAAATAAAACTAAAGTAAAACTAACAAAGTGTGAAAACTAATGAAAACTAAACTTGGATGAAAATTTTTATATAAAATAGAAATTAAAGGAAATAAAAAATCTAGATAAATAAAGACTAGAAACTTAAACTATAAAATACACTCTGTTTCAAGAGTACACTAGCATACATGACATCAAAGCAAACAGACTACAAGCAACACAACACTAATTTTAATTTCATTGCATCTTTTAAAAGCAGCCATCTCCCCATAAGTGCATTCTTTGCTTTTTCTCTCAAAGGTTTTCGAAAAGAACTTCAAGATTTCCTGAGACTCTCCATCCTTGCATAGCAATATACACCTTCCCATTGCTCTGCCAGTGTGAAGTATTTATTTTTTACTATTGATTTCTCTCTATGTATTCCCCTTTGTACAAACACACCCCATTCCTCCACTTCCCATTAATCAGTGTGACTGAGAGCCAGTGCTGTTTGAGGGCAAAGCATCGCAGATGTTCAGGCCCTTCTCTGCAGTGTGAGCATAGAGAGTTCCTTTGGGCCATTCACCAGCTATTTTTTCTCCCTTTTTCTCTTTCTCAATTCCTCTCCTGCACCATGCTGTCTCTGGTTGTACTTTAGGGATAAGTAGCCAGCAGTTCTGTCTGAATAATGCTACCTGCGGCAGTTGCTGCATAAGCAGATGCCAATGGCTCCTCTCTGCATTCCTCACATTTCTGAACAATTAGCTACACAATTCCAGTGTATCAGTAAAGACTATGTATAAATGCTTGCACTATTTGTTATAGACACTCAGGGAGATGCATGCCATACTTATTTACTATGTCTGTGCTACTGTTCCTCTGCATTAGTGGTAGGGGTATCGCATATGAATTTTTTCTGTTGTATCGAAATTGGTATTGAGATTGGTATTGCTGGTATTTCCATTGGCTACTGCCATTTTTCGATTTTGACAACCTTAATTGTTGGTGTAAAATAAGAGAGCAAATATACAAATAGTGTAGGAAAAAATGAACAAACAGTTGAGATTAAAAGTAGACAGAATCTTATGTAGTCTCCCTATAAAACATTTATCTCTCCTGTTCACAACGAACTTGGCAGCTCTGTTTGGCCTCAAAGGTCAGTGGTTTGATATAGTGCATGTCAGAATAAAGCCTGACCTCTTCAGCTCTCCTGGGCCAGAGCTTCTCATCTTATCACACATCCTTTGCAGAGAATGCGCTTTATCCACTAACACCTCAAACAGTGCAGCTAATAAGAAAGTGTTGGTGCTGGTTGGGGTGAAGTTCAAGGGCCCTGTACATGTTTGATTCATTTGAATGAAAATATGTTTGACTACATTCACAGATATTAAGTGAAAAGTTTGGATTACCATTCAAAAATGTATATAAAGTGAGGTTTATTTGAGAAACTGTAGGAGGTCTAAAGGTGGATCTTAATAGACCTTATAAAATTTGTTAAATATGCAGCCCTCTATATTGCGAGTATATGCAACTAAAAAATGTGAGTTATTAGCCACTTGCTAGTAAATGTTAAGATTTCCCTCACAAGAGCTATTTAGTTGATTTACTTGTTCCGTGTAGTGTGTCCAAAGATGAGATTTGCATTCACATTTTGTAGGATTTTTAGTTGTATAAATGTACACAGTAAGGTTTAAAGTGCCCACGTACCTTCACCAATAATATGAAAGAAAATGTATGTGTGTTAGGAATTAAATTAACTGTCCGCCTTTATATAAGAAAATTAGTGACTTTGTATACAGTATCTCCAAAAATAATACGTAGGAAATTAAATAATGGAACTAGCTGCATTCGAACATCATTATAAGAAGGAAAAATTACAAATAATTTGATTCGAAATCTGAATAAAGATTCTCCACCTTTTAAAATGTGATGCAACTGGCTTGTTGTATTCAATCACAATTAATAAGTAAGGAAATATCTTAAAGGAATTATGATTAATTCTCTCAAGAATTATTGTATACGTCTAATCACTCGGCCACACTGAGTTGATATGATGCAGCTGTGAGCTCTTTAGAGTAATACTATTCTCATGGCTATTGAAAATAATATCACAAATATGTTTGGATGTGGTTTGAGTTTTGGAGCGCAGATCTTATAAAAAATCCAGTGACGAGATTATTTATCAAAATATACCACAGTCAAATTAATTTTGGATACAAACAAGACTTTATTGCTAATCTAAACACATAGACAAACATGACAAACAGGTTGGTGAGTAAATTGTAATAGAAGGTGAATAAAATTAACTGTACAGAGAAACTGTACAGAACTGTACGGAGTCTATAGGCAATACTAACTTCCATTTAGAATAAATACCTTGATCTCAGCAGGAAACTGATGGAGTGCGTACTCCGGGTGGGGAAGGAGGTATTACCCCAAGTGAAGGAGTTCAAGTACCTCGGGGTCTTGTTCACGAGTGAGGGGACAATGGAGCGGGAGGTTGGCCGGAGAATCGGGGCAGCGGGGGCGGTATTGCACTCACTCTATCGCACCATTGTCACGAAAAGAGAGCTGAGCCGGAAGGCAAAGCTCTCGATCTACCGGTCAATTTTTGTTCCTACCCTCACCTATGGTCATGAAGGTTGGGTCATGACCGAAAGAACTAGGTCGCGAGTACAAGCAGCCGAAATGGGCTTCCTCAGAAGGGTGGCGGGCTTCTCCCTTAGAGATAGGGTGAAGAGCTCAGTCATCCGCGAGGAGCTCGGAGTAGAGCCGCTGCTCCTTTGCGTGGAAAGGAGTCAGTTGAGGTGGTTTGGGCATCTGGTAAGGATGCCCCCTGGGCGCCTCCCTAGGGAGGTGTTTCAGGCATGTCCAGTTGGGAGGAGGCCTCGGGGAAGACCCAGGACTAGGTGGAGAGATTACATCTCCACACTGGCCTGGGAACGCCTCGGGGTCCCCCAGTCAGAGCTGGTTAATGTGGCTGGGGATAGGGAAGTTTGGGGCCCCCTGCTGGAGCTGCTGCCCCCGCGACCCGACTTCGGATAAGCGGTTGAAGATGGATGGATGGATGGACCTTGATTTGCATTCGGGTTACTCAAATTATATTAAAGAGACACCAGCAATTTCAGCGAAAGTTGGAGATACTTGTGTTTCCTTGCATTGCTTTGGTTCTTTGTGAAAAGTTCTGTTTCTCCATCAATGTTTTAGACCTCTGTTTAGATTGTGGATTGGAATGATGAGGTTTAATTCAGAGCATTCCTGGACTCTACATTGTGCGGAACCTGGCAGGTGCCGATGCAAAGCCAGCTGAGGAAAGGGTAAGAACCACAAGGGAAGAGAAGCAAAGAAGTGCAGAAGTGAGCCAAATAAGAAGAGAGTTCTTCTTTAGTGGGGAGGCTTTGTACTGTTGTTGTTGGCTGCACCCCAAAGGTGTCTTGAGCCAATCAGAAGTGTCTTTTGCAGGGTCACATGGTAATTTCTGTTCCTCCTTCTGAAGGTGATTGATGAGCCTTTGTCTGTGAATAATCCCTTTTCCCGCTCAAAATAGGGGGATGAACTGAATATATAAAAAAATTATTAACAAACTTTCCTGAAATGCAGAAAGAATCTTTACGATAGTAAACATGATGTGCTTTACCATGAATGGTTACCATTCTAGTAATATGACATGAATATGACAAGATTAAAGATATAATCATCAAATTATCAGTTAGCAATGTGATTACAGGTCATAAAAACATATTTTTTTGAATGATCTAGCAAAGCTGAGTATTGTGTACATTTTGGTACAAAAAGGTAGATTCTGTGCATTTTAGAGTGTTAAGTCAGCACTTAAGTCAGTCACTACTGTGACTTTGTGTGAAATGTTCATGGATTAAGATGAGATGTCTTAGTATTAGAATTGTGTTGTCCATTGCAAACATGAGGGTCTCATAAGGGAGTCAGGAAATGTCTAATTTTTAAGTGTTCGTGTTCCTAAATTATTTTATGCAAATTTACTTCTTTTAAATTTCTGGCATGGGGGTTTCTTCAGAAGAGTAGTCTTTAACTCATGTTATGAGCAATACTTTTCATGGCATTCCTGATTTACAACCTGGAGGAGGAGTTTTGGTGTGTCCACAGAACTCTCTTTGTTCTCAAGACGGCTGACACTCAACAGAGCTCTTTGGACTCTTTTCAGGCCTCTGTGTCTTAGTTAATAACTTGGAAAAAAAATATCACTTTACATTCTGGATTCCAATAATTTTGCGTAGAAGTTGTTAATTCTTCTGCCCATAAGATCCTACAGTTTTAATTTCAAAATGTTTTTTTTAAATATCCTTTGTTATTTGCAGTCATTTTTGATAAAACAAAAAAAAAAACATACATTTTAATAAAACATTGCACAAATGTGGGGAAAAAATTTAATAACAAAAAAACATTTTAATGCTTGTTATGCTTGTTATACTTATCAACATAATCTCAGTTTAAACACTTGTACATTGTAAAAAATATGCATGTAAACAAACATGTAACAACATGTTTAATAAATGCAAAATAAAATGAATACATAAATATTAAAAGGGGCAGTCATACATTATGAAATATTTTAACTTTGGTAAAAGCCTGTGCTAAGCCCTGCCCCATAAACCTATTTTACTTATTTATTTATTTTTTACATAGTACTATTCATGTATTAGTCATTTTAATTTAATTATTAGGTTCTAAACTTTTGAATAGTGTTATAATGATACAAGCTTGTATCATTATTATAAATAAAATTTCATGACATCAAATTGATAAAAATGTAAACATTTACAAATGTTTTTTTTTAAACGAAATATGAAATGAAATACACACTCACATACTATAGCATTTTAAGTCATACAAATACCATATAAATGTAAAGATTCCATATTTCTGGTTTGTTTAATACCTTTTTCAGTTTTCAATTGCATTACGCTTGCGTGTCGTGTCAAAAGTCTAGATAGTAAAAACAAAACTTTACTAGCCAGTGACGATTCTTTTCCTAACATGTCCATAGAGGGTTGATATGTCAACTTCCCACATACAAGATTAAATGACATATGCTGTCACTGTAAATGTAAATTTTCTGACACCCACAGAGGAAATCGGACATTGTAGATCACATTTGGACAGCTTAAAAACATACTTTTTTTTTATTACATTTAGTCATTTAGCAGACGCTATGTTCAAAGTGACTTACAAATGAGTCACATAGCAAGCAATTTGTCGTACAAATTTTAACAACATCTGCGGTATACAACTGCCAAGTTTTCATAGTGGCTGGAGTAATTAAGATGCTAGCACAGAAGAAAGACTCAGATAAGGATTAATTTTTACATTAAGTGCAGGTTAAGTGCAGTAGTAAGTGCAATTAGTGTGGGTTGGTTAAGTGCTTGCAGAACAGATATTCATCTGGTTCTTGAAAGTTGAGATGGTATCAGCAGATTTTGTGAAGGTTGGAAGTTAATTCCACCACAGTCGAACAGAGAAAGTGAACGATTGTGAAATTGATTTGAGCCAGGCGTCACTTGTTCATAGATTGCATAGAGCGAGTTGGAGCATAGACCTGGAGAAGTGAATTGAAATAAGAGAGTGCAGTTCCATTGGATGTCCTGAAAGTCAGAGTCAAAGCCTTGAATTTGATGCAGGCAGCTACTGGTAGCCAGTGGAGTGAACTCAAGAGTGGGGTGACATGATCCCTTTAGGCTGATTGAAGACCAGACAAGCTGCTGCATTTGAACCATCTGCAGTGGCTTAATTGTGTTAGCTGGAAGGCCAGCCAACAGAGCATTGCAGTAGTCTAGTCTTGAAATAAGCAGAGCTTGGACCGGGAGCTTTTTCATAGTACACAAAATTCTGCTTTATTTTGTAGGCTACAACGTTATGAATAATTTGTGTGAAAAACTGTAGCTGACATGAAATTTTAAACAATGATAGCTCGTATTATTTTTATACATGCAATTTTAGGACATTAATTGAGAGAATACATTTGTACTTTTTAAAATTTAATTCACACCACATAAAAAAAAATCTAAAATGTGATTACAATTTGTGAAAATTATATATAAAGCAAAATGAACACTTTCACATACTATGTGTGTATGTTTGTAAATAAATCTAGTCACCCTGCCCCCAATATTCATAATAATGGTGAGTCTATATGGATTTTTTTTAAAGGATGTGCTATTTTTTTTATAATTTCATTATTTTCCACTGATAATATTCTAAAAGATTTTGGTATCAAAACAGTCAGAATTTAGTAACATATGATAATTTTCTTCCCTGTTTTTGGCCCTCTGTCTGAAACGCTCAGTTTTGGCCTAAGCGCCCAACGTAAATGCCCACTGTTATGATCGGAAGACAATGAACAAGCCCTCAACATTATAAAACAAAATTGCAGGTTTTACACATAACTCACATCCAACACATTGCATCTAAATATATTAAACTGTTAATCTCAAGCACAACTCTTATCACTCAGCACCATAAACTATCAAATAATCATGACATTTGAAATATTCATGAATGAAATTATTTCCATACGTTTTTGGTAGTGTGGAAGTGTTTTAACTGATCCATACTTCAATAACAGTTTCTTTGCAAAGCTTGAATAATATTTTGACAAACACATAGTCCAGAGCGGTGAAACAAGACATACACACACACACACACACACACACACACACACACACACACACACACACAGTATCATCCTGCACTGAGGCATACATCACTGGAAACACATAAAAATGGTCAAAGACGTCCATCTTAGTTCATGTTTACAAACACCAACAATTTAAAAGAATGCATCCATGACACATTTGTGCTCAAAACAACAAGAGGCAACAGCTGAATGAAAGAGAATTGCTTCTCACTTTCGGAGTTGCAACTTGACACCACAACTTTTAAAAGTGTCAAAGAGTCTGTGTAGCTCATGTTTATATACAAAATAATCAAAAATAGTCCAGATAGGTCTCCTTTGGTGTTATGTTAGGAATAGTTAGACACACAATGACTGCCATCTTGACTTGAACTGCACGCCAGTGGGCGGGGCCAAGTGTGTTGTGGGATGTGTAAATACAAATGAGCAATGTTTTGTAACATCATGAGCAGACAGATTTCAAAAAGAGACGTGTCAGCAAGGTGGCAACTATAAATTCAGTTTTTAGACTGGTGAGGAAATTTTGAGTTATGAAATATACAGCATGTTTTTATAGTACAGTTACCTCTTATGTCAAAATATCAAGAAAAATTGAATTCTCCATTTCATAACCCCTTTAATGGTCTATTCATAAACTGTTACATTGCTCCCTACCAATCCTGATTGTGGTTACATCCTTGCACCCTGCATTTATTGTTGGGACATAAGATGGGTCATTAAAACTTACTGTATAACACTTTGGACTTTTATTGCTAAATAAATGATTACATTACCATATAGTATATACAGAGTACATGTTTATGGTGCTGGTAGACTCCAAATGCCAATTTCACACAGTGCAGACACTAAGGCTGAAATACATTAAGCTCTCTTAATTTGATGTACAGTGTTGACTCTTTTGCAGTAAATTTAATCATCTTTTAATCACTTCCCCTCTTTATAGCCCATCTGAAGAGGTAAAGCAAATCGCAACCCATTTAGACCTTAAGGCAGTCAGGTGACTGGGATTTCTCACATCTTTGACCCAGGCCATGTCCTGCTCAGAGGAAGGGTGATGGGATTTAAAATATTTACGCTTTCTCTGAGAACTTAGTATGCCTGCACCCTAAGGTCTGGGCAAATTGAAAAGGCTACAGCAAGATACTTTGAGTTGCAGTCCCTAGTCTGGCTGCTTTGAAGCTTGCAGATACTATCTGTAAAATTATACTCATCTTGAGTGAGTCTCAATGGAGGTGGAGCACCACAATTGGTTCACCTCTGGGGTCTGGAGGTACAGTAAGTTTTGCTGGCCTTTCATATCTACCATTGGACGGGAAATAGAGATCCCATTATTAACTGACCAGGCTTGGGTTAATTAATTTCTATTCTGTGTTCTTCGCTCAACTTTGCTTCCTGTGCTGAGTGAATTAATCCCCTCATATGGCTCTATTATTATTGTTCTATATCGCATGAGAGGGGAACTGATAGTTATAGGTGACTGCTTGATGGCCTCCATGCCCTGCAAGCATTTAACAAGGGAGGCAGGGAGTGGACAATAGATGAGGGCAAGAAGATAATCTAGATCATGATAAGGGTTTGACTGATGGTTAAAATGCAGAAGAGATCAAAGCTGGCTGATATTGTGTAAAGGTCTCATACAGATCCATATTAAATCTGAAACCTATATCCCATATGAAAATGTAGAGGTATATAAGAGGACAATCACACTCTAAAAGCTAATTATACTTAATTATACTTAGTGGGTGAAGAGGCTTTCTTAAGTTTGCCAGAAATTATAACAAAATGCACTGAAGTTTTAGTTCTGCTAAGGTTCGTTTGGTGATTTATCCTGTTCCAGCACATCCCTAAAATGCTTAAACCAGGAGAACTCAGCTATTTGCAGAGCAGGAATGATTGGTTAAAACTAATCTTAGGTGTGGTTTGGAGATGACTTTGTTTATTTACAATCAAGCATGCCAGCTAAGGAGATTGTAGCTAGCTAGGTTACTACCTTAACCAGTGTTCAATGTTTGGACCCAGGCAGACCGTGGACATTTCACCATCCAAGCTTTTCATTGGACAAGGACACCCTACCCGCATCTCAAAAGGGCTGCTGGTATGCAAGAAGAGCTGCCGGCATTGTGACGTCATTTTCGCATAATTTTTAACGTTATTAATCTTAATGCTGAAAATTGATAACTTGGAAGCCTGCCTCTCCGAGGTTGTTCAGAAGTACATTTTTTCATATAATGCTCAACACAAACATTACAAAGACAACATGGTCATGCCAAATGCATGGAAAGTGATTTCGTTTTTTATGACAAGTTCAATCAAGCAAATAAGTCATGAAGCCCTAAAACGGCAATCCACAGAGAAAGACATGCATTATTGGATGCCATTATGTAATGCCTTACATCCATGATGTTACCCTTAACAAACAAATTTTAAAATAAGGCTGCACATACTATAAACGCAGGCTTTGTTTGTCTAGGATAAAAAAAGTTTGGCTTTTTTAACTTTATAAATGAGGTTTTAGTTGTTTCTAACAGGCCCTGAATCCACAAGGCCACAATCATTGGGTAGAATTAAAAAAATTAATTGTGCCTGCTGATAGCCTTGCTTATTTGCACATGCAGTCTGCGTTGATTTAGCACCTGATTCAGTTCTGAATTATGTTTATTCATTGTGTACAATTTTTACAGTGACTATATTCTATCATATGCTTTTTTCCATCATTTGATCGTTTGATGAATTACTGCTGCCCATCATTGCTAGAAAATAGCACTTTTCAAGTAAAAATATGTTTGTTAAATTTTTAAATATAAAGCAATAGATACACTGCCTGGCCAAAAAAAAGTCACATACTCTAATATTTGGTTGGACTGACTTTAGCTTTGATTAAGGTGCACATTCATTGTGGCATTGTTTCGACAACATTATGCAATGTCATAACATTTATTTTCATCAAAAGTTGCATACATTTTTGGCCGATGATGGGAGAGTCGAACCACTCCATAAAGTCTTCTCCAGCACATCCCAAAGACTTTCAATGTGGTTAAGGTCAGGACTCTGTGGTGGCCAATTCATATGTGAAAATGATTCCTCATGCTCCCTGAATCACTCTTTTACAATCTGATTCCGATGAAGCTTGGTGTTGACATCCTTGAATATGCCCGTGCCATCAGGGAAGAAAAAATAACCTGTTCATTCAGGTAGTCAGATGAATTCATTTTATTGCTGCATATCGTTGCTGAGCCTAGACCTGACCAACAGAAGCAACCCCAGATCATATCACTTCTTCTAGAGGCTTGTACAGTGGGCACTATGCATGACAGGTGCATTGTTTCATACATTTCCCTTCCTACCCTGACATGCCCATCGCTTTAGAATAAGGTCAATGTGGACTCATCAGACCACATGACCTTTTTCTATTGCTCCACAGTCCAATCTTTATGCTCCCTGGCAAATTGAAGTAGTTTTTTTTGAATAAGCCTCACTTAAAAGTGGCTTTCTTGTGGCCACACATCTGTTCAGACCCAGTCCTGTAAGTTCTACCAGAAAGACTCGGGAGAATAAAGCTAGTGCAATTAACCATTTATTGACAGCTCAACAAACAATATAATGATAAGTTCTTTGGCGTAGGCCCCGTCCGAAGCTCGCAGTCCGGGGGTCCGGACTCTGCATTTCCTGCCTGGCGGTGGAGGCAGGGGCGCAGCCAACCCCCAATGAGGTATGGGAAGGGACCATCCTGGTGGTGGTGGGGAGGATGGAAGGGAAGAAATCGTCTTGGTGGTGGGGAGGGTGGAGGTGAATGAAAGCGTCAGCATCTGCGAACTTAGACAAGTGTAAGTACCCATCTTTTATACTGCAAGTGTTAGAACGCGTTTGGATAGAAGAGAAGGTAATGGGTGACGTAACAATTGAGTCTTCCTGGCAGAACTTATGCTAAAGCTTCCATTTCTACCAGAAAGACTCGGGAGAATAAAGCTAGTGCAATTAACCATTTATTGACAGCTCAACAAACAATATAATGATAAGTACTTTGGCGTAGGCCCCGTCCGAAGCTCGCAGTCCGGGGGTCCGGACTCTGCATTTCCTGCCTGGCGGTGGAGGCAGGGGCGCAGCCGACCCCCAAAGAAGGTGGAAGAATAATTCCACCGGGACGTGACCTACCCCAAAGAACGGTGAAGAGAAGTATACCCACCGGTTGAGTATCCTGGAGAGCCTAAACATGGAGAGAGAAGAGGATTAATAATGAGCATGACATAACGCCTTTAAGGCAAAATCTAATTAGTAAGAGGTGACTTCATTATAAGAAGGCAAGAATAATACATTAAGCATTGAAAATACTGCTGCTGTATATACGTTAGCATGTATCTGTTGCTGACGCTTTCATACAAGCGACTTTGATAAGTTTTGGGACGTACAGCAACTGATCAATCAGTTAATCACTGAAAATGAGTCGAAGGGAGGTGAGCATAGGAGGAATAGAGATAAAACTGTGAATTAGGCTAATTAGTATATGGAGAGTCAATGGAAGCGAGCCGTTATAGACCACATGAAGACAAGGCCACACAGAGACAGGGCCGCGAAGGGCCACACAAAACTGGGCCACTTGGCCGCGCAGGATGAGGCCGCCTTGGCCACACTGAACAAGGCCGCCTTGGACCACACAGAGCCAGGCCACCTTGGGCCACACAGAACCGGCCATAGTGGCCACAGAGCGGAGCCACGCTGGGCCACATGGCCTTGCTAGACCACAGAGACAAGGCCGCACGGCCACACGGTCTTAGTAGACCACAGAGACAAGGCTGGCAATCAGCCACAACGGCGACTAATGCCGCACATAAAACGAGGTAGACTGGACAAGGCCGTGAGGCCACACGAAACCAACCACGAGGACCACGTGGCCATCTTTTAGCGAGGCAACAGTGCCTCGAGGCCGCTTGGCCACACAGACAACGGCCGCTTGGCCACGTAGAACTAATGCCGCTAGGGCCACGAGACCACTGGCCATTTTTTTTTTTTGTATATTTTTTTTTTAATTAAAACATACAGGACAAGGCAATGATATGCCACAAGGCCACTAAAGACCATCCGGAACAAATGACACAGACAACGGCCACTAGGCCACATAGAACAAATGCCGGTCTTAGACTCACACAGAGACGAGGCTGCTGGCCACAAGGCTGCTAAAGCCACACAGAGACAGAATCACTCGTGGACACGGCATTAGGCCACATAGAACCAATGCCATAACTGGCCACAAGACCACGGGACAAGGCCACATTAGGCTACACGGTCACAGTAGACCACACTGAACATAGAATGGGGCCGCGAGGGCCGCGATGTTGTGCGCCCACACTGAGACGAGGTTGGACAGAGACAACGGCCACGAGGCCACACAGAACCGAGGCTGTAGGGGCCACAAGACCACGTAGGCCACACACAGGACAAGGCAACATTATGCCACAAGGCCTTAAGACCTACATGGAGACAAGGCCCGCTGGGCCACAAGGCTGCTAATGCCACACAGATGCGAGGCCAACGAGACACGGCCGCTAGGCCACACGGAACCATGCCGTAACGGCCACAAGACCATGGGACAAGGCCACGTCAGGCTACACGGTCACAGTAGACCACACTGAACATATAAATAAATAAATAAATATATATATATATATATATATATATATATATATATATATATATATATATATAGATATATATATATATATATAGATATATATATATATATATAGATATATATATATTTTTTTTTTTTTTTTTTTGGGGGGGGGCAGGTAATGGGACAGCATAACACCACCACCAGTAGTTGCATAGGTATTTACCTGGATCGTTAAAGGAGAGCTTGCTGAGCTTTGAGGATAGTTTTCGAGTCGGGTCTTATGTAGGACTCAAATGCAGAGGAAGACCATCTACCCAGGATTTTGATAGCTGACGGAGAGATGCCACGTTCGGCAGCTGAAGTGGCTGCCCCGATCCTGAAGGAATGACCGGTATACTGGGAGGAAGGTAGACTGCAGCTTTTGAGGACAGAAACTAGATGAGTCCTGAACCAGGCTTTAGAGAGGGGTGCTCCGTTAGGTAGTAAGAATAGGGGGGAAATATGAGGAGATTTGAGACGAATTTTAAGAAATTTAACCATAGATAGGAAGGGACAAAAATTGTTATTGATTTTTGAGATTGTTAGTGTGATGCCGGACCCTTTGGAATCATTCTTAGAGTGCTTAAGAAAGAGAGTAAAGAAATTGGGTGAAAAGTGTAAATCGGAGAAGGACAGATCGCGAGCGGGATCGAAATGATTGGTAGCAGATGCAAATTCCCCTGGACGCATAAAGCCGTAGAAAGCAGTGAGAAACACAGCTTCTAGCAAAATATTGATGTACGTAGAAAAAAAGGCCTTGGCGAATAGAGGAGATTAGTCTTTGCAATAGAGGCAAAGTAAAAGGTAGCCGTTTATCTGGAGAATTGATAGAGGATTTGCTTATGCCTTTGAGCAATAAACGGATAGGAGGAGCGGTGAATAAACTTGGAAAATCGGGGTTGAAATATTTGGTGTAGAATTGAATGCCTGCTAGTAATCTACGGATGGAGGAAGGTTTTAAATTGCGTTTCTCGAAGTTGAAGACGAGAAAGGAGCAAACAGTCGAAATCAAAATGGGAAATACGGAAATCTGAAAGGAAAAGCAAAACATTAAAAAAGAAGACCAAGCGGAAGTGTAAGCTCTGTAAGTTGAAGGAGCTACTCCTTTAGCCATGTAATGTCTGGCTGAATTAAGCAGATCGTCTAATTTAGCATTGTGGCTGATAGGGGAGGGCACGGAGTTGGATCCGTATGGGCTGAAGGGCAAAGCCGTCTGAAAGTCTGAAAACGAAAACGAGAGAGCGCGTCAGCGATAACATTGGAGTGACCTGGTATGTGAGCAGCTTTGATATAAAATTAAAGACGACTGATTGCCAGATTAAGCGTCTCACGAAAGGCATCATCGACTGGCAGGATGACCGACCTTTATTAATGATGGCGACGGTGGCTTCGTTATCGCAAAACATCATAATGCGCTTCCTTGACCATGCTGGACCCCAGATGAGGCTGGCTACGACTAAAGGATAAATTTCGTAGAGTGCGGAAGAAACGGAGCCAGAAGTCGACTCAGGAAAACCAGTTGGCCATTTTTCTGCGAACCATTGCCCTTGGAAGAACCCCCCGAAGCCAATAGAGGGGGCGGCATCGGTAAATAATTGAAGTTCTTCTGATGATTCGAAGGCGTCATTATAAAAAAAAGAAATACCGTTCCAATCCTTTAACAGCTGAGTCCAAAATTTGATATCGGACAGGCAGCCTTCGTCTAATTGGACCGAGTCACTTAAACCTTGCGCGGAATGGGCCAAAGTTAGCAGCCGAGAAATTAAAGCCCTACCTTGAGGAATTATGCTCATGGCGAAATTGAGGTGACCGAGCAACGAAAGCACGTCGCGTTTCGAAACAATACCGAGACAGGAAAAAGTTTCCAAGAAGGATCTAATCCTTAAAAGCTTTTCGTGAGGGAGAGAAGCTTGCATGTTAACTGTGTCTAGGAAAATGCCTAGGAATTTGAGCGAGGTAGAGGGGCCCGTTGTTTTTTCCGCCGAGAGGGGAATGCCGATGTCGCTAGATACCTGTTTAAATATGTCGAGGATGGGCGATTGGGAAGACGGAAAATCGATCAGCAAAAAATCGTCGAGAAAATGCAGAACGAAGGGAAGCTTGCAGACATTCAGCAGGATCCAGCACAATGCTTCGGAGAGACTGTTGAAGATGTGAGGGCTACTTCGACACCCGAATGTGAGCCTAACGGCGAAATAGAATTTAGAATTCCACTTGACTCCGAAAAGTGGCCAGTTGGAGGGGTGAATTTGCATAATTTTGAAGGCGTCTGTAATGTCAGCTTTGGCTAACCAAGCACCTTGGCCAGCTAACTTGATTAACTGAATGGCATTGTCGACTGAGGCATAATATAAAGAGAAAGGGGCAAGGGGAATGCATTCGTTAACGCTTGCTGTGATAGAGGAATGGGGGGAAGACATGTCGAAAATAAGAAGTTTTTTGCCGGAATATTTGCGTGTAGCGACGCCGATAGAATTGATCCGAAAAGGGGAGAAAGGAGGAGAAGCGAAAGGGCCAATAACGTAACCTTTATTAACTTCGTTCTCTAGTAGTGCTGAAACCAAGATGATCATTCCTGGCTGATTGCAGGTTTTTTGCAACAAAAGAAGCAGTGATGTGAGAAAGGACACCCACCCGAAACCCTTGGGACAAGCCGGTGATTAAATAGTCAACAAAAGTTGGATCAGGGTGAGAAAAGAGGTAACTTGAAAGATTTAGAATATTAATAGGAGTGGATGGGTGGCTGTTCAGAATTTTTTCCGAAATGGGACTTTCCCGCGGGTGGCAGGTTTGTACCGGCGTGGACAGACAGATTTCGGGTGCGGATCCTTGCATGCACTACAAACGTGAGCAAATTTGCAATTAGAATAGGAGCAGACAGATTAATTGAATAAAAGACATATAGGGACGCCGTTAAATTCTGCCGTTCAGTGACCTCTGCTGTATGAAGAGAGTCTTACGTTTTCAGCACCGTGGACAGCGGCCGGAGCGTTGCTTGCGAACGCTTTAGGGCAGAATGGAGCCGAGTGGCCGTGAGCGCTGCAGATAGTACAGGCTAGAGTTTTTTGGCCTCCGAAATGGCGAACAAGCAGTTCGGTGTCTGTAACTGACCAGTCTAGTCTTAAGTTAAAAATAGTGATGAAGGAGGCGGATTTTGCGGAAAATGCCTTGTGGTATTTGTAGAAAAGCGTACCCCCGTATCTTTGGCTAAAGTCTACGATCATGGCTAGATAAAGATCTAACTCTTCCCTTCTCTCTGGATAACTTTGGCACAAAATGTCTCTGAAGATGCTAAAAGCGATAACAAATTCGCCAAACGAGAGATTACGTTGGAGGCGAGGATCGGAGGTTTTAAGCAGGACTGCCACGTCACCACAGTCAACCATTTTCCTGTCAGTCGCAGGTGACGGAAGCAATAATGAGGCCAGGTTAATGTCCTTACCTTGAATAATGTTAGCTCTTAGGTGTGGGGACACTGTTGCGGCAGCTGGTGAGACATAACGCCTGCCGAAAGCTTGAGCTGGAGTAGCTGAGGATAGAGTAAAATTAGAAAGAGCCGGTGGCGCGGAGACTTGAAATGGCGTCTGAATCGTAGGAAGGGAAGCAGGCAGAGTGGAAGATGTAGAAGGCACGTCCGAAGGGTTGCTTAATCCAAAAAAGAAAGGGGGATGAAACTGAGGAATCGCTGCCGAGTTCGAGGCCGGATCTGAGCTGAAGTTAGGGTTGATGAATGAGTGTTCAAAAGCCGACATTTTAGATTCCAAACTTTTAACTGTTTGAGAGAGGCTTTGAACTGCGGAGAAAATCTGGTTATTAATGACTGTAGGTTCAATAGATGGTGGAGGAGATGGCATCCGAGCGGGCAGCGATGATCTTTTTGATGGGCGAGGTGAAGATGATTTAGCCGATCTTTTCTTGCCAGTTGGTTTTGGCTGAGCTGTCGAAGTTGAAGCTTTTGAAGACAACTGAGGGGAAGCAGGCGGATTACCCAGGGTGGTTTGGGCCAGAAGGAGAAGATTTTCTCTGGAGAGGCCTTGGCTTACCGGTATACCGGCGTCCTCGAGAGTGATGACCGTGTCTTCAGATGACCACTGCGCCCATGGAGAGGTACGACACTGGATACGTGAGCTGCGATGAGCAGGAGGAGGAGACGGCGGGACGAAATCATCGTCAGAGTCAGAATAGACGCATACGAGTTGCGTGTTCTTAGACATTTTTGGTCGGCGACTGACACGAGCAAGGAATGAAAGCGTCAGCATCTGCGAACTCAGACAAGTGTAAGTACCCCTCTTTTATACTGCAAGTGTTAGAACGCGATTGGATAGAAGAGAAGGTAATGGGTGACGTAACAATTGAGTCTTCCTGGCAGAACTTATGCTAAAGCTTCCATTTCTTGTCGCATTGTGCATGTGGAAATGCTCTTACTTTTTTTAATAAATATAGACGTGTTGATATACTGTCGATTTTTCAATGATGTGACTTCACTAAGAGTTTTCATTCAAGATTTTTGTCCAACCATATTACTTCCGCAAAGCTGACGGTTCATCACTATCCTTCCAGATTTTAATAATGCATTGGACAGTTCTTCACCCAGTTCCAGTGATTTCAGCAGTCTCCTGAGTTATTTTCTTTGCTTGATGCATGCCAATAATTTGCCTCTTCTGAAACACAGTAACATCTTTTGCACGACCACAGGATATGTCTTCCAATATGGTTGTTAAAGAAATGAGAAGCTACACATTTTATCAGTTAGGGTTAAAAGAATTGTTGCCAGCTGAAACATATTAATCACTGCAATAATGATCCAATCATAGACTCTTAATTTTTTTGGCCAGGCAGTGTATACTGTTCAGCTGAGACTATGTTTTTGGACACTTTCAGGTTGTCAAAGTTGTGGAACATGTCCATAGTTAATTTGATGGGGCATCTTTATAAACTTGAGGAGAACTTACTAAATACTTATAAATCCCCTAGAAAATTACCGTGAGGCCAGTTGGTTAGAAGTAATTGCAAAGATGTCACCTGGTTAAACTGGATTTTGAGTGGTTTGCACTGTACAGTACAGTTCAGTACAGTTTTTTGTACTGAAATGCCGCACACAAAAGTGGCATAACTGTTTACTGAATTTGTCCCATTGTATTCAATGCCATTCAAATGTCCTTTAATTCCAGACTGTCTAAAACAAACAGTGTATTACAGACAGATGTGTGCTAGAGTGGGAGCCTGATGCCGCATCTAACATTGAGAGTCCTTGGTGCCAGTGTGCCACAGCTGAGCTCTGATAGCCTGATAGGACAACAGGCTCCATTGGTAGCCTAGTCACGTCAGTGGCGAACTGGGCTAACGCCACATAATCACGGTCTGGCGATGAGCCCCTCGGATGAGGAAGTGCAGGTGTCTGCCTCAGCTGAGCTGGGTGTCAGCCTATAAGATGTGTCATTCCTCTCTGAGCACACTTCACCCCCCACCCATTTTCCCTTGAAAAACACACACAAGAGTGCTTGTGTCCACTCTCAGCCCATAAATTTAATCAAATCAACCGCTCTAATCTTGTGTCTGGAGGACGCCATGAATTGGACTAATTTTTGAAGGGCAGAATGTGGAAATATGAGCTGGTATTGAAATGGCACAGGAATCTGGGTGTACAGTCGAATACACATATAAATTGGCCCAAAATGTATTTGAACACTAAAGCATCTCTTAAAAATGTATGAACGTCATTGCATTAGATAACTCAATATCAATCCAAGTTTCATCTGTAAACAAAGGATGCTAGACCTTCACTTATCTTTTCTTAGACAATTTTGCAATTACTTGCAACCAGCTGCTTCCAAGGTAATTTTACTGGGTGTATGAATTTGAAGACAGTTCCTTTCAAGTTCACACATGTGTCTTAAGCAGAGTTGTAGTTCATCACATAGCTATGGACATTTTCCACTAACGCTTGACAACAAGAAAGTTTCCAAATAACAGCATAGCAATTGTAAATCATTTAAACCACCCAAAATTTATTTTTGTGAAATGTTTTACTTGAAAGATTGCCTGTGTGATCTTTCTTTAAAATGCCACTTTGATTTAATGTGTAATACATTTTTCTATATATTTTTCTAATGCAATGACATTTTTAAATGTTCAATTGTGACTTAAGTGCCCAAATACCTTTTAGGGGCCACTGAAGCAGGCAGCATTGATGACACTATCAAGAACAAATAGAGCAGAAATACAAATGGCTGAAAATGAAAACATCCCAATCTTTAGAGTCTTTTTTCAAATTTTTATCAACTCTTCTTTGTCACTGCACTCTGTTGCCCATGCCCATGGTGTCTGCCACAGAACTTTCATGGCAAGAAATATCACAGAAATGTTCTTTTTCTTCCTCTGAACAAAGGCTATTTCGAGAATGTGTCTGGGCTTGGGTGGGGGGGCATTGGTTTCTCATGTTGACAGCCAGAGTCATTTCCCTGGTGAGGAGATATTTCTAGAAGCTTGGCACACTGCTGTGTCTTCACAAGGCTGACTGAGGCTCTGTTGAATAGGGAGCTGCTGAAGCAACTGTTCCATACGCTCTGGAGACTGGATGGGGGGGGGCATGTAGTCCTAATGAAGTCTGTTTTTTACTGATGTGCTCTTTGCACAGTGGTATTTCCTCTGTCAATTGTGGTTCCCCTCACCAAGGTGACCCTATCCTTCTTATTTGCAGTTGTACAAATTGTAGATGCCGTGGTAAGAAAAAGTGTGCGAACCCTTGGAATTAGCATTTATCAAAGTCACAGATATAGACAGACTGTGCTTAAGCTAACAATACACAAACAATTATAATATTTCATGTCTTTATTGAACACAGCATTAAGTTAAAGTTAAACTGCGGTTACACTAGGCTTTAAGCATGCTAAACTATATATACCATCATAAAATTATAAAATATACCATCTATTGCACTCACTGAAAGTGTCATTTATTTCACGTGCTCTGAGCATTCTACTACACCCAGAAGCGGTTTTAACCACCACGCAAACCACACAATTGCATGGGGCCCCGGATGTCGGGGGTCCCTCGGCCCAGGTAGGAAAGCTCTGCAAAAATCACATGAGGGGTGACATGTTGTTCTGGGTACACACGCGAATATGCTTTTGTCTGTGGTTTCAGAGTGGTTCGCGAAGCCGCCAGGTTCGGGTCAATAGGACTTTGGGTTCGGGTTTGTAATTTATGACAAAAATATACAGGCCTTCCGAACTTGTTTCACCCACACACTCTCACTCACACAGATACACGCAAATGAATGAGGGGCCGTTCACACTGAATGTGTTTTGCGTGCGTCTACTCTGTTTTTCCATTTGTTTTTCTATGTAAACACACGCTGGACATCCTTGACTGCTGTACCACATCTCGCTATTTCTTCAGTGTCTCACACAAGACCAGCACATTTTTAGACACTGTGTCAAGTTAAAAATAACTTCAGGTTTTAAAAATGTGTGTCGAGACACCTGCGTTCTGTTTCATTTATTGCGCTGCATCTAGAACGTTTTTAGCGCAGGTTTCACTAAGATTTAACGTTCTGAACAAGTTCAAGCTGCAAAGAGGTGATTTTTAACTTTCAAATTCAAAGTAGTCACCCTTTGCAGACATGTACTCTTGACATTTTCTCAACCAACTTCTTGAGGTATCACCCAGGTATGCTTTTTAAACAGTATTGAAGGAGTTCCTATCTATGTTGTGCACTTATTGGCTGCTTTTCTTTATTATTTGGTCCAATTTCAAAAACTTTTTTAATTAAATTAGAGTTTACAAAACTAATTTTAGTTTAAACTACAAAACGAATTTCAAACATTTAAGCATAGGCCTTCAGATCAAAAGATTTTTTAAGATCATAAGAAACATTTCAGTCAAGTGTTTTGTAAACATCTATGTAGGTAAATATAGCTTTTTTTATATTTAAAATTTAGAAAGGGGGCCCGTGTTGGTTGGTTGCTTGGAGCCTCAGAAATCATAAACCTGCCACTGACTACACCACACGTCTGGATATATGCCCTGTTATAATGCTCTACTAAATTACTTCATTATCAATTAATGAACTATTGCTGCCATGATCACTAGAAAATGTACACAAACATCTCTTTTAGTGCAACATTATTTTAGTGCAGCACTATTTTAGCACATTCAGTAGCTGGATAAACCAGATTGTTTAGTTAGTGAACAAGACGCAGGGTATTGCGCTGTGCTGCGTGGAAGGTGGCCCTTCTGTTGTGTGAATTTCTTGAGTGAATTTGCCCCAGAGCTTAGAAAAAAAATGAAGTACAACTATTGCCTGGACACAAGAGCTAGGAAGAGACTGATAAGAGCTAGGAAGAAGACCCCATTGAATCCTCCTTTCCATACGAACTTTGACTGCTGTTCCCAAGATGAGTCTCAGTGCTTTAGCGGATGCTGGACCACATATGGGTTCTCCGTGAAGTCAGGTTCCCTTTACAAAAAGCTTCACTGTGATGCTGCGCTTGGTAAAAGCACTATGGGAACGATCTTGCATTGTGACCAGCTGTGAATATGTGTGTAACACGTCAATGAACATTGACCGGAAATTTATAGCCTCGGTTGGTGAGATCATTGGATGCACCTGTGGCTGGGCTATAAATAGAGGCATCACTAGCATGTTCATCAGATCTCTTTTCTTCAGAGCATACTGTGCTGTGTGTCTCACAAGCCTGTCAAACTTTCTTTCCTCTGTTAGGAGTTAGATTTTGTTAGGCAGTGTGCAGTGAACCTTTTCTCCTTTCTCTTTCCTCAGAAAAGAAAAAGAAAAAAAAAAGATTGATAAACAAAACAAGCAGTGTGTGTTCCCATGTTTACGCTCTATGGCTGAAACAAACACACCAGATTTTGTTTTGGGTGTTTGGGGAAGAGCATTCTTCTCTTGCGTTGGGGCGGGGCAGGTGCGAGCCTTACGATCTGTTTACAGTCGATATGCTTTGCGCTCGCCTTGCTTACTTCCGGGAGTCAGCGCCCACACTTCATTTGTGGGGCTCTCGTATGGATCTGGCTGAGGAGTGAGAAGCAGGTTCATCCCTTTCGCTCGCTCTCTCCCCAGATCCAGCTGATCCTTGTAAGCCTGAAGCGCGCCTCGGCGCCTCTTCGGTTCACGAGGACACTGAACCTCTGTAAATCCCATGCATAATAATAAAGCGGCTGTGGAATTAAGAGACAACTGCGAGCATTGCGATCTGCTTTCAGGCAAAATGCTTCGCGCTCGCCTCGCTTACTTCCGGGAGTCAGCGCCCACATTTCATTCGTGGGGCTCTCGCATTGATCTGGCTGAGGAGCGAGAGACGGGTTTGTCCCTTTCCCTCGCTTTCTCCCCAAACCCAGCTGGTCCTTCCCGTGATCTCGAAGTGCGCTTCGGCACCTCTTCGGTTCACGAGGGGGGCAGGGCACTGAACCTCTGTACATTTCACGCACAATAATAAAGCGGCTGGGAAATTACCCGAGGTGATTAAGCGGGCTGTGGCCAGACTACAGCTAGACTGGCCACACGAACAAGAGACCCTCCCCCAAACGCTCCAAACTAGAATACACATTTCTGTCTGGTGGCCAAAATAATTAAATAAATAAAAGAGGGAAGGGAACTCTATATCAGTCTCTTCCTTTCTTCTATGACCTCCATAACAAGTATTTTCTTTATGGAGGAAATTTATACTTCCCGAGTCTTTGTGCCCTCGACGTTGGTGTATTCAACTAACGTGGGTACTGAAGCTCGGGGCTATTCGGTGATGCCGCCGGTAAAAGAGACACCTGCGGGTTTTCTCTCGCCTGGCTCGGCATAATCGCTAAAGAGACCTATCTCTCCCCACAAAGCTGTGCAGGACCACCTCCACGCTTGTGGGGAAAGCTTATCAGGCAGCAGGTCAGGCTGGTGTTGACCTACACATTATAGCAGTGTTACAAGCACACTAGGCTAAATCTGTTGAAGGACCTTAGTGTGGGCACCTCACTCAGGGGGAGGGGCCGTCGTCCACCCAGCCCCGCCCCGGTCCTTCTAGAAGAGAGGCTCTAAAACAAAACGTGGCGAATCGTGCTCCCCCTCGTAAAGACTGGGGTCCAGTTCGTCACCCTCAGCAGCCCCCAATGCAAGACCTCAGGGGCGTGATTTCTAAGAGAAAGAAACCCTGATGGTTTTGTACCCAGCCTTGTGGGGTTAGTACCCCTCGGGAAGGGGTGAGTGTATCATCCACTTAGGCCCTCCCGCTACCCTCACGAAACCTCTTCACTCCCACCGCCTTTGGTGTTTCGGGTGATAGAGGCTTCCAACAAAGAGTTGGGTGTACCGTTGCTTCTTGCCTTGATCCAGGACGCGGAACACTTGACATCCCCTCAACAGGAAGTGTCAGAATTAATACCCATCTTAGAGAACCTGGCAGCGTGGAAATTTCTGCCAGGTATTTCTATGTGGGTTCTAGAAACAGTAGAAAGAGGATACAGAATTCAACTTGCTCGCCGTCCTCCGCGTTTCAACGGCGTGGTTCCCACTACCGTGAAACTGGGACAGGCATGTCTACTGTGGAAAGGACTGCAAAATCTCTTGGTCATTTGGGGCCATAGAACATGTTCCCCTTCCAGAGAAAGAGTCAGGCTATTACAGCAGATACTTCCTGGTTCCAAAGAAGGGTGGGGGTTTGCGTCCGATTCTAGATCTTCGAGGCTTGAACCGTTCGGTCAGGGTGTTCAAGTCCTAGATGCTGACTATCAAGACGATCGTGTCACAAGCCCAACATCACGTTTGGCTGCTCTCCATCGATCTCATGGACTTATATCTTCATATAAAGCCACACAACAGGAACTTCCTGAGGTTCGCTTTCGGGGGCGAAGCCTTCCAGTATTGGGTTCTTCCATTTGGCCTAGCCCTATTAACCCGCACATTCAGGAAATGCATGGATGCAGCACTGGCTCCTCTGCGAATCCAGGGCATCCGCATTCCGAATTATATAGACGACTGGCTGATCCTAGCACAGTTCCAAGAACTGGCAGTTCATCACAGAGATATCGTCTTGACTCATCTGGGGTTTATATGGAATTCGTTCACGATGCAGGCACAATCGTCTCCCGCACGAATCGTTTCCATTCAGAACACCCTGAGCAAGGTCAGGCCAGGTCGAGGTTGCATTGCTCGTCAGTATCATTGAATACTAGGTCTCATAGCGTTGGTGTCCGCGGTGATCCCTTCGGACCTTCTGCACATGAGACCACTTCAGCTGTGGCTAGAAGCCAGGGGGTTTTATCCGAGGGCCGGTCCCCTAAGGCAAATAAGGATTACGCGCCACGTGCTTCGTTCCCTTTCTATGTGGTTCAGACCCCGGTTCTTACCTTGGGTCCCACTCTAGGTGCGTCTTGTTGTCGCAGGCTGCTAACGACAGACACCTCCCTGACGGGCTGGGTAGCGGCCTTAAGTGGTCGTCCGGCTTAAAGGGATAGGAGGATCGTCAGTTTGGTTGTCACAGTAACTGTCTCGAGCTGATGGCCGTATTTCTGGCCCTGAAATACTTCCACCTGAGGCTGCCGTGTCTTGGTGCGGGTGGGCAATACAGCGGTAGCCTCTTGTGTAAACCATCGGGGGGATCCACGTTCATGTCAGCTGAATTTCTGGCACGTTGGATCCTCCTTGGGGCCCAGGGCAGCTCCTGTCACTCCGGACAGTTTCGTCCCTGGATGCCCTTGTGTGTGGGAGCAGATTTACTCTGAGGTAGTGAACAAATCTGGGTGAGATTTCACAGGGCAGAAGAGGACCTCTTCGCCTCTATGATAGCGCAATGTCTCCTCTACTTCTCTCTTAGTCACCCAGCCCCCTTGGGTCTGGACTTAAAGGCACATACATGACCCTGAATGAGTCTGTATGCATTTTTCCCCCCGGGTTTTCTGCTCCCGGGAGTCTTGGCAAGGTTCACCAGCAAGGGTCTTGCCTCCTTCTGATAGCGCCGCGCTGGCTGAACAGAGTATGGTTCTCGGAGTTAAATTCTCACCTCGACGGCCTGCCTCGGCAGTTCCGAACAGGAAGGACCTTCATTCTCAGGCACAGGGGACTGTATTTCAGCCCCGGCCTGAATTGTGGAACCTTTCATGCTTGGCCCGTGTTGGGTACCAACTGAGGTGCACAGGGCTTTCTCCTGAGGTTATCAAGGACATTTTAAGTGCTAGGGCTCCCTCTACTTGGAGAAGATCTGGGTAGATTTTAAAGGGCAGAAGAGGACCTCTTCGCCTCTAGGAACTGTGCAATGTCTCCTCTACTTCTCCCTGAGTCACCCAGCCCAGAATGCGCCTGTATGCATTTCCCTCTACTAAGTTCATATTGCAGAACCAGCTAACTGCCAGTTTGCTTCAGTTCTGGACTTTCTGCAGGAAAAACTGTCAGCAGGCATATGCCCCGCTACTCTCAGGGTTTATATGGCCGACATGCCAGAACCAGAACTCCTTCATGGGACTTGGCAATAGTCCTGGAGGGTCTGGTTGAGACCCCCTTTGAACCTCTAGAGTCAGCGTCTGACAGACTTCTGACTCTCAAGATGGTCTTTCTTATGGCGATTACCTCTCTTAAGAGGACTGGGGATCTACAGGCTCTGTCTGTTTTGCCGGCATGTTTAGAATTTGCCCCAGGTATGGCCAAAGCTATTCTGCATCCGCATCCTGACTACCTCCCTAAGGTGCCTTTTTCAACACTACATCCTGTCACACTGGAAGCCTTCTGCTCCCCGCCGTTTTTAACGCCAGAGCAAGAAAGGCTTCACGGACTCTTTCCAGTCCGTGCCCTTCAGACTTATGTCCACCGCACTAGCCAGTGGCGTAAGTCAGGGCAATTATTTATCTGCTATGGGGTCCGCAACAGGGGGGCGGCCGCTACCAGACAGACTATGTCGCATTGGGTGAGGGATGCTATTGCCCTGTCCTATGAGGCGTGCGGTCAAGCTTCGCCAGTAGGTGTCAGGGCTCACTCCACCAGAGGGGTCTCCTCCTCTAAAGCCTTGACTAGAGGGGTCTCTCTGCAGCAAGTTTGTGATGCGGCAGGCTGGTCCTCTCCGCACACATTCATCAGATTTTATAGTTTAGATGTTCATGCTACTCCGGGCTCTTACGTCCTTGAGTCGACAACTCAATCTCGTGTCTCTACCAGGTTGTGATGCGGCAGGCTGGTCCTCTCCGCACACATTCATCTGGTTTTATGGTCATGTTACTAGATGTTCATGCTACTCCGGGCTCTTATGCCCTTGGGTCGACATCTAAGCTCATGTCTAAGCAAGTTTGTGAAGCGGCAGGCTGGGCCTCTCCGCACACATTCTCAGATCTTATGGCTTAAATCTTTCATGCCTGAACAAGTTTGTGATGCGGCAGGCTGGTCCTCTCCGCACACATTCTTCAGGCTCTATGGTTTGGATGTTCATGCTACTCTGGGCTCTTACGCCCTTGAGTCGACATCTGAAGCTCATGTATAAGCAAGTCTGTGATGCGGCAGACTGGTCCTCTCCGCACACATTCATCAATTTTGTGGTTTAGATGTTCTTGCTACTCTGGGTTTTACGCCCTTGAGTCAACATCTCAAGCTCCTGTCTGAGACCTCTCGCGTTCTTGTGGTTCAAAGGTGCATCCAATGATCTCACCAACCGAGGCTATAAATTTCCGGTCTATGTTCATTGACGTGTTACACACATATTCACAGCTGGTCACAATGCAAGATCGTTCCCATAGCGCTTTTAGCAAGCGCACCATCTCTTTCCGCTTTTTTCAGGGAACAAGGGTTACACGTGTAACCCGAGACGTTTTAGGTAATGCAGCTGTCTAGTGTAGGAATACGATAATGTCTCCTATCCTGCTGTAGGCTGGAGTTTGGCTTTGTGTGTGATCGCATTGGGAAGACATCACAGAGCTGTTGATAGAACAAGGACACATGCATGTGTTATGAGTATAGACAAAGAAAAAATAATACAGCTACTCGAATCATAAAATGCACAAGCTTTGAGTGTTTCTGAAATTAGCCTCAAAAGATTTTGACTTGTTTACCCTACAAGAATGTTTGTTTTTTCACATTTTGTGTTACTTTGATCAGACTGCTGAACACAGTTCCAATATAAAACGTAGCATGCCTATGATCAAAATGCAAGGGTATGTTTGCAATGCAGAAAAGAAATAGAACATTAATATAGGACACTTAATTTATTGTAATTTGTACATACAGCAGATTATTTGCTTAAAGGTTGCTTTTTCAAAAGTGTACGAAACATAATAGAGTTCTCAGTTATGTTTAATTTACACATCAACGTTATTTTCATTTCTCCTAAAGAGAAACATCTGAGATAGACCCAAATGACACAATTTGTGAGTTACAGGAAGAGAATAAAGCTAAAATGTATATAGATTAAATTGTCCAGATAGCTTGGTTTTAGAAGTATTTGATGAGAAATGATGAGTTCACATTGAAATATCTGACTTTTGATCGCAATCATTTGTATCATTGTATTTGACCCTTCGCTAAGCTTTGCCCCTTGGTTACTGCTGCTCGCTTTGAGAAGCCTTGCAGGACTTCCCATAGGATTGAATGGGAGATTGGCGTGAACGGTTCGAATTTCGGCTAAATGGTCTCATAAATGAAATTGAGAATATTCTTACGTAGGCTGGAATGAGGAGTGACATTGTAGAACGTATTTAACTGATGTTTTTTGTCAAATAAATAGATAAATTACACAGTAATTTGATTGAAAACTGTGGAGTCTGTGAATCAGAATTAAAGCAAATGATTATAACAGTCACTTGAATAGAGAAAAGCGTATTTGGTGGTGATTACACACCTAACAACATTAGTGAAAATGAATTAAACTGCTCACTATGATGATGTGAACTTTTAATTTACTATCGTCTTTATTAACCCTTGTGTGGTGTTCGATTGTGAGTCACACTCGTTGTGTTCACGGGTCAAAAAATATCTAAACATACATGTGCAATATTTTTCTTTTCTTTTTTGTGTGGAATTTTAGTTTTTGAAAGATATGTAAAAACACTAAAGTTGTGCATTTCTGTATGTATGTGTGTGTGTGTGTGTGTGTGTGTGTGTGTGTGTGTGTGGAGGGTATTTAACGTAGATTAATGATATTGAGACTTCATTTACCTCTAAATTACACTTCGACTTGTGTGGTATGTTTGGTATATACAGACAGGTTTGTCTACACTTGTGAGGGCCACAAATTAATAAATAAATGCTCAAATGGGTCAGATGATGTTGAGCTTCAAATCTAGTGATGTGCACATGTTTGTGTGATGTTAGGTTTAGGTGTAGAGTTTGTAAATTAAAAATATATTTAGCCTGAAATGAAATCAGTTGAAGTCAATGAGAGATTGCTAATATAATCAAACAAACCTGTATGTGGGTGTTTTTTTTCCCTGCATTGTGTATTTATTATAATCTCACACCATTTATGTATGGTTGTTTTCTGCATTGTGTCTGTTTTATTTGACAAAAAAAAAAAAAATGTTTGTATTACTTACTGCATGTTTTGATGAAAATCACATTTTAAGTGTACTAAATTGAAATTTGACTTAGGGCTGGGCAGTAAAACGTTAACAATTTCTTCACAGTAGAAACAACAGAGATATTAAAAACTTACTTATTAGTAATTTTTCTTACCTGTAGGCTGTGCTTCAAAATTAAAACCTGAACTGCATTGCACATTGTTGCCAATTTTCAGGTTAATGTTACTTGCATTAAAATGTTAAATGAAAAAAAGATGTATCTACTTAATTATGTGTCATTGATTTTTCATGCCTCGTCTGAATATGGACAGAGGGCTGTGAGGACAGAGAGAAATGACTAGAGTCATTATTCAAGAGTTATTGAATAAAGAAAGGAAAGAAAATGTGAAGTAGGGAAGGAGTTTGAGTGATGGCCCAGGGTTTAACACAAAGTCGATAACCCTGCAAAACGCAATCACAATGTGTCTAGATTCAGATCAGTGTGATCCATGCTGTAGGGGCCCCAGTCACAGTGGCCGCAGAAAAATCAAATGCTTTATGTGGGGAGAATCCTTGACGACCCAGAGGTTTTTGTCCCCTGCGCTTGAACTGATCTCGATATTCTCTCTCTTTATTTTTATTTTTCTTGCCCTATCTTCCAATCTCTTCACACTAGACAACTCAGGGTGTGTTCACACTTGACAGGTTTGGTTCGAATAAAACTAACTCTGGTGCGATTGCTCTGTTAGTGTGGTTCATTTGAACAAGTGTGAATGCTGCCATCCGACCCAAACAATTGGACAGCGGTCCGCTTCCAAACAATCTCTGGTGCGGTTCGACTGATATATGGATGCAACATGAATGTATACCTAGTTCTTCTCATAATAGTAGCTATGTTGCCCATTACAGTTCGGCACAAGTGTCGGAACCACCGTCAGCCGTCCTTGCAGCATATCTTCATTTGTGTGTGCAACGGAGTAATTTCTGGTTTTGACATTTTTACACATTTTATTAGCTCTTTGTTTGTTCTCAGCTGGTAAAATACCACCAAATATACATATTTAAATTCAACGAGAGCATTTTGCCAAGCAGCCAACATTTTTTTGGATGTTCAGCAAGTTCCATCGCAAATTATACATCATAAAAGCTGTCCAATCTGGTTGTGACTTATATGCCTTTTGTTTTGTATCTTTAGGTTCAGTGGTAAAAATGCCAGTGTGAACGCTACGCGAACCAGGACTAAATGTATAATTTTCTTTTTTGGTCCGGACCAAGAGAACCAAACTACAAGTGTGAACACACCCTCAGAGGAGTGAAGCACTTTGCCATTTTTTTTATAATAAAAATAAAACAAATGTATTTTTCTTTGTCAAAATTAATAAAACTAATGATAGTAAACAAATGGGGATTTAAATGCATACAAATTACATGGAATTAAAAACAAAACACACAAAAGATAAACTAATAGATAAATTGAAAAAAAAAATACAAAAATACAAAAATCAGTTGGCTGACACTACAGTGAACGTCTGGTGCTTTGATCTCACTCGAATTTACACCCAGAACCAAGCCGTCAGCACTGATTAGGCTGGATGGGCAATGGACCACTGAGATATCCTTTACCAGGCTTGCAAAAAAGTGTTATTAACCAGATTCATTCCTTCCTATCTACTTTCTAACATATGAACTGCAATCAACCTCTTAGCCTTAAAAATCAGTATATTTTTATTTAACTTAGTATAGGAATACAATGACAAAAGAAACCAACCAGGCTGAAATGCATGCTAGATTAGGTTGTTAGTTCTCTGTCTGTCACTCACTCAACCATGTGTCGATGTAGTGACACTAGGGGTTCGATCTTTAGAGCCCCAATCACCTTTACTTAAAATAGAAAAGGCCAATGAGAATTGGCGATTGGAATTTGCATGCCACTCTTCGCACCCGGACATATTGGTATAAAAAGAGATGGTGTGCACCACTCATTCAGATTTTTGTTCGTCCTCTCACCTTTCACTTATGCAGATGGATTTTACGGCCGGTAGAGCACAGGTTGAGGCAGACGCTGAGATGGCAGCCATGCTTGCCCAGCGACTACGAACATCTTGCTGAAGTGGAACCTTCCACCCTGCCCTGAGCGTTCGTGGCTGGATGATTGGTTTCTGGGCTCAGAGCACGACTCATGACCGTGTCCTGCCCCAGTGCCTTTCTTCCCAGAATTGCACAAGGATCTATCAAAGTCATGGAAGTCACCTTTTTCAGCCCATACATGCTTCGCAGACTCATCCACTCTGACTACCCTCGACGGCGGAGCTGCTAAGGGATATGTCGAGCTTCCCCAGGTAGACTGCGCCTTAGCAGTGCGTTTATGGCCAAGACCAAGGCTTTTCCTCATTATTAACTTAGGCTTACAAGGCCTTACAAGTCAAGCCGCTTCTGCCCTGCATGCCATGGCCATCCTGCGGGTCCATCAGGCCAAGGCGTTGAAAGATCTTCACGGGGGTAGACCCAAGTCTGATGAAGGAACTGCGCACTGTGACCGACCTCACCTTACGAGCGATGAAAGATCGCTTGTGCTCCAAGAGCGGCAGCTGTGGCTCAACCTAGAGGAGATGCATGACACTGAAAAAGTCTGCTTTCTTGATTTGCCCATCTTCCAAGGGGGAGCACAGGGACCTTGTGCTTCAGCAGCTCGACTGACTCGGGCTTCAGGTCAACTGGGAGAAGAACAAGCTCTCCCCTATGCAGAGCATCTCTTTTCTATGTATGGAGTTGGACTCAGTCGCTCTCATGGCACATCTTACGACCTCCTCTGGAGTTAGCAGACGTTCAAGTCGCTGTGAGCCACTCACCTTCTGGGTGTCCTCAACGATGCAGTGGACACAATGTCATGGCAGATAGCGCTCTGTGGGGAGTGGGTACTCCACCCCCACGTAGTCCAGATGATTTGGAAGAGATTTGGGGAGGCGCAGGTAGACCTCTTTGCCTCCCAAATGTTCTCTCACTGCCCCTTTGGTACTCACTGTCCGAGGCTCCCCTCGGCACGGGTGCCTTGACACACAGCTGGCCTCGGGGGCCACGCAAGTATATGTCTCCTCCAATGAGCCTCATTGCACAGACTCTGTGCAAAGTCAGGGAGAATGAGCAGCAAGTCCTGTTCATTGTGCCGTACTGCCCCAACCGAACTTGGTTCTCGGATCTGATACTCCTGGTAGTAGCACATCACTGGCGCATTCCCCTAAGGCAGGACCTTCTCACTCAGGGGCAGGGCATGCTCCAGCACCTGCAGCCTGACCTCTGGAATCTCCACATCTGGCTCATAATCAGGATGCGGAAGACTTAGTGGGTAAGCACGATCACTCAGTCCAGAGCCACCTCTAAGAGGCGGCTGTATGCCTTTAAGTGCCGTCTCTTTGTGAACTGGTGTTCTTCCTGTGGGGAAGACCCACAGAGATGTGCTGTTGGGTCTGTGCTGTCTTTCCTTCAGGAAGGGCTGTAGAGAAGGCTGTCTCCCTCTACCCTGAAAATGTATGTGGCTGCCTTAGCAGCTTACCAAGACACACAGTATGGGAGGCCCTCACAACAGCACAACCTGATCAACAGGTCCCTCAAGGGCGCGAGGAGGTTGAATCTTCCTTGACCATGCCTAATTCCCTCTTGGGATCTCTCTGTGGTCCTACCTGCCCTACAGAGAGCTCCCTTTGAGCCCCTGGAGCAGGCAGAGCTCAGCACTTTGTCTCTGAAGACGGCCTTCCTGGTGGCGCTCACTTCCATCAACAGGGTGGGGGACCTGCGAATGCCTGGAGCTCAGGCCGGCACACTCTCACGTGATCTTGAGAGTTACATGCTCAAAGTTTTGCAGAGTTTTAGATGCTCAGAGCAGCTCTTTGTCTGTTTTGGAGGACAGCAGAAGGGGAAAGCTGTCTCCAAGCAGAGATTAGCCCATTGGATTGTGGATGCCATTTCTCTTGCATACCAATCTCAGGACTTGCCGTACCCCTTGGGAGTCTGGGCGCACTCCACTAGAGGTGTTGCGTCCTTCTGGGCACTGGCAAGGGGGGCCTCTCTAGCAGACATATGCAGAGCTGCAGGTTGGGCTACACCCAATTCCTTTGTGAGGTTTTATAACCTACGCATAGACCTGGTTTTGACCCGAGTGTTATTCGGTAACAGCACGTAGACCGGGCAGCCATTTGGGTGTGCCACTTGCATTGCGCCTTTCCCCTTTTTTCAAAGGTGATAATTGTGCCTTTTTGTCCACAACAGTTCCCTGTATCCGGTGAACCTCGGACACTTCTTTAACTCTTAAGCACTGTTCGGTGAAGAACTCGGCAGAGTAACGACACCAGACCCAGTACTCGTAGTATGTCCCTTTTCTGGTGAGCCTGTGTGCTAGGGTTCAGTGCTCCATGCGTGGAGATTCTCCTTTGGTAATCCCGTGTGATGAGTTTCCACTGTTCGATATCCCTTAAAGTGAACCCTGTGTTTCCCCTCGCAAGATCTTTCTCTGAAATTCCATATGTGAACTTCCCCGTTGGTAAATCCATGTGAGGTATTCTCCACATGTTAACCTCCCTCCGGTAGGATGTGGTCTCCATAGTTCTCTCCTTCCTGGAGAGGGAAGAGCACTTCCCAGGTCCTCAGCATAAATCTGAATGAGTGGTGCACGCCATCTAATTTTATACCCGTATGTCCATGGGTGAAGAGTGGCATGCAAATTCCACTCGCCAATTCTCGTTGGCCTTTTTAATTTAAGCAAAGGTGATTGGGGCTCTCAAGATCGAACCCCTAGTGTCACTGCATTGACACAATGTTGAGTGAGTGACAGACAGGGAACAGATGTTACATCAACCAAGACGTTTTGCCTACTCACTGTACAAAGTGGTAACCTGCAATTGTTACCTCAAAGAGTTATTTCTACTTAATCTAACCCTTAATATTAGTTTTTTTGGTGTAATGTATCCAATGTATTCAGGTTGATTCAGACACATATTTTTTTAATCAAAGCAATTAATTTAGATGTTTCCAAATGTAGCACATTTTAGGTTTCCTGTCCAAGCATGTTTTACAGTGTTGTCTTTATGTTTATCTCAGTACCACTTTATATTGAAAAATACAGTAGAGACTACAGGTAGGAATTGTAGTGGATGAAAGAAAAAAAAACAGGATTATGAAATGACAAACTGGACTTGATCTTGTGTCACCCATATGAGCAACAAAGCTCAATTTGACAGAAGACATATGGTAACCATTAGGCCTTGGCTCTAATATTTCTTTCTCTTTTTTGAGTCAGTGCAGCTTTGTCACAGTCTCCTTTTAAAACAAATCAAGAAAAGTACAGACCATGCATTACGCATACAACTCACTTCTTCACCTTTTTGGAGTGCTGTGATAAAAATGTATAAGAGCAATAGGCTTCAGGTGCATTCAGTCAAGCACAGCCAGCCATGCTCCATTTTGCTCACACACTATTTAGTGCTCATTTTTAGCTGGCTGGGAGGGATGATGAAGAAGTGGGTGGAGATCTCACGATCACTCATGATTCATTGTTGAATATTTCTTAGCACTCACAATCCCTGCAGTGAACCTCATCAGATTCTCTCTGCCCTTTTTAGCGTCAACTCACTGCCTCAACAGCCATGCAAATTCCCGTCATCATATCCTAAATTAAAGCTCTCTAGAGCCCCTCACTCAACCATGCTGTAGGTCTTACATAATTACTCAGCCTGTCAGTAGCGCCACACTGTTGGGCACTGTGTAAGGTTACATCACTGATGGAAAATGAAGATCATTTGGGTGGACCACCTCACATTGCCAGACAGAGACTCTTCCTCTAACATTCCATAACAACCAATATAACTGTATGGACATATCCCACCACCACACTGCAAAAAATAAAATAAAAAATAAATAAAATACAATTATTGTTAAAACAGTATTTTTTAATGTAAAAAACAGTAAAAATATCAAAGCATTCTTAAAACAAGAAACATTAATGTATTAGAGATAGTAAAATAGAAAATAGTGTAAGATAATGAGACTTGTTTTCAGAGAATAAATCTTGAATTAAGTTTCGCAGAGAAAATAACTTTTCTTATTTTACTGGCCATTATGTTCTTTATTTCTTTCTTTGTTTCTTCAACGTAAACTTCACAAAATTATGTTAAATGTATGCCTCAAACAAGAAAAATCATTGCAAATGGGGGAAAAAAAAAATCAAGGTATATTCTCAGAAAATAAGTCTATAATATAATATATTATTATTAGTAGTATAATAATAATAAAAATAATACTATACTGTATTACGCAATTTTGCTTCTCAAATAAATTTATTTTGTTTTACAGTTGTTTAGGTTTGTTTTTGTTTTTTTACTGGAAAACAAGACAAAAACACTGATTAAGAGCAGTCATTAAATCATTAAAACAGTGACTTTCAAGCTTTTTGACCATTGTCCAATTTTTGAAACCCCAGAATCTTTGAATGTCAGTAGATTAAAAAATCTTCACGATTACAAATAATTTTGTGATTCCACACAGTTCAAAAACTGCCAGAAAGTTGTAGGTCTACATCATTATTTTAACTAATTTCAGCATTTTAACCCTTAAACGCATACCTCAGGTCTGTAGAGTCCAGGGACCTAGTTCCAACCCTGTACCTCATACATTCATTTATTTGAGTTGTGCCCAAACTCTTGAGTATTCCTCAGTCTATCTCTTATAAATTGCAAAATTGCAAAAAGATTTTGTGTTATTACATTTTTTTTATAATGGTTTAAGGACCAAAAGTGTATAGGGAGACCTAAGGTATGTAAAAGTGTAGTTCCTCGTCTGTCGCTCACTCGACATTGTGTCGAATGAAGCGACACTAGGGGTCTTTCTTGAAGGCCTAGGTTACCTCTGAATTTGAGAAAAGGCTAATATACATACTGTATAAAAGGGAATCATGCATTGCTCCATTAAGATCACTTCTGTTCCACTCACCTCTGCAGAGCTTTGCTGTTGGATCTACGCTGCATATCAGCAGCTTTCTCCTTCTCTGCACACCAGTGCAGCTTTGCCCCTGGGTGCTTCGACAGCGCTTCTGAAAAAGAGAGTATTTTCTTAAAAGAGTTCATTTTCTCTAAAAGAGCACACACAGCAGGCGTTGAACGTCCTTTTCAGGACGTGTCTTTTTAAAGATGCCCTTCAGCATCTGTGTAGTTCCTGGATGCGTTCGATATCTCTCCGCTCCTGGCAATCATAGCTACACTGCCTCGTGTGTCTGGGCTGCGATCACACTGAGGTGGCTTTTGTGGATTGTTCTTGTTCTCACTGCGAGAACTTAACCATGGCAAGGCCTCCAGAGACCCCCCTTCGAGCCGCTAGAATCAGTCGAGCTCAGAGCCCTCTCCTTGAAGACGGCCCTCATGATCGCGCTTGCTTGCATCAAGAGAGTTGGGGACCTGCAAGCATTCTCTGTCAGTGAAACTTGCCTGGAGTTCAGTCTGGCAGATGTCATCCTGAGACCTCGACCGGGCTACGACCTTGACCGGGCTATGACCTCGACTGGGCTATGTGCCCGCTTAAGGGACCAGGTAGGGAACCTGCAAGCGTTGCCCCGGGAGGAGGCAGACCCAGCCTTTTTGTTGCTGTGTTTGGTGCTGCTTTGCGGACCTATGTGGACCGCATGCAGAGCTTTAGATTTTCTGATCAGCTCTTTGTCTGCTTTGGTGGACAGCGAAAAGGCAGTCTGGGCAACACCCAATACTTTTACAAGATTCAACAATCTCAGGGTTGAGTCGGTTTTGTCCCGTTTTCTCTCAGGTCCGAGCATGTAGAACTCAGGAATACAGAACGACTGACCGGGTGTTCTGCTTGCACATAGCACCCTTCCCCTCCACTGAGGCGATCACGTGTGCTCTTTCTCCCAGGAGAGTCCACTAAACTCATGCTCTCTGGATGTCTTTCCTCCCTAGCCGTCTGGTCCGTATGTATTTTCCCTGGTATGGTCCCCCTGCCGGCGGACCCGCGTCTCCCTTGGGCAGTCCCCTCTGCCCCACGGTCACTGTAATTGTAGCAATTCCTCCCTCGCTTGGTAGGATCTACCAACACGCCACTTCCACATGTGGCCTGAATACTCATGTGATGTGTTCGCCACATTTAACCTCCCCCAGCCTGGGCAGGATGTGGTCTCTGCTTGGTCTTTTCCCCCTGAAAGAATAGTAGTTGGAACGCCTTCCCTGATGTGTGTTATAGCATTAAATGGTCCCAGCTGCTTTAACTCTATGCGAGAAACATAAAGAGAGAGAAGGTGCGGCTGGAACGGCCTGCTCCCATGCTTGGCACGTCACTCCCCCCTTCGGGATGCCGGGAACCTAAAAAAAAACATGTTTTTATGGGGTGTTGGGAAAGGGTACGTGCAGTCTGACGCAGCCTGCTGCATTAGCACGCAACTGCCTGCCCGCACCTGCGTCAGCAGTTCACATACATGGTTCAGCGCATGGCGTGACTGAATAGCGACACCTAGTATCGCTTCATTCAACACTATGTCGAGTGAGTGACAGATGAGGAATGTCTGGGTTACTGTTGTATCCTCCGTTTCCTGATGGATGGAACGAGACGTTATGGCGCCCCGGCCACGATGCTGTACTGATGCTGAAAATTTGACACAATCTGGGAATTTTGTAAATCAATTTTTTATAGATATGTGTTGGGTCTCTAAAGACCTGAATATGTAAGAGTGTTTGGGAAAATTATCATGCATTTAAGGCTTAATTAAGTTATCATATTTTAATATACAGTAATAGGGCTGGGTATTTATGCATGATTATGATTTCTTGATTCGATTCCGGTTCACAAGCTTTCGATTCCGATCTTGATTTGATTCGATATGGATTCAAATGGGTTCTCTCTGAGCTAATGCTCTGAATTGTTAACGAACCTTCTAGGCAACCCTTCTAGGCAACCCTTCAAGGTACAATTATATTTTATAATTTTTATCCTTTTATCATCAGTCTTTTATCAAATTAGTCACATTTTAGCATTTTTAATTTTTTTTAAAGGGGCTTTGAGCGATTTCAACCAATCTACTTCCACAAGACTGAGCCATTTGATTAGCCATACCTCCTCTTTCCTAAACACGTTACTCCTAATATACCAAATGAGCTTAACTGAGGATGACGTCGTGTAGAAACGGTTGTTAAAAATAACAGCAGCAAAACAGCACCCTAAACTGACAACTGTTATGAACAACATGGCATAAAATGGCAGTAAGCCTCAATAATTCACTTCAACAACAACACTATGAGAATGTGCAAAATTATTGACAAGTCGAAAGTGTCAGAGACTCCAGCCTGCGGACATTTAGGCTAGAGCTGTCACAGAGGCAGGTGTGATCTCATGACACTTTTTTCAGTAATATCTTTCAGGTAGTAGGAATATTTTTTGCATACCTTTCTATATAATAATCGCTGACAGCACCATTAAAATTCAGTCTTTTCCATAATTTAATGTAGTGAAATTGCATATATTATGTTTCATATATAGTTTTGTACATTTTTATTGTTTACTTGCATAATTTGTACTTTTACGAGTATTTACATTGATATGTAGAACATGTGCTAAATCGGTACTGTCTCTTTAAGGCTTTTAGCCCTTGATTGCATAAATGAGAGGACATGCATGAACCATGTTTGATTAGATTAAAATGTTTCTTTGTTGTTGTTGTTTTTAATCAACAGCTGACTGTAAAGAACAGATAGGGTATTAAAAGAGACATTATTCAATGACATATGGATTCCTGGATCTTGTCTTTGGACACACAGAACGAGTAAAACCAAACTTTTACTATCAACATGCAGTGAAATGATCTTGGTGCTAATAACTTCTTCCCCACTATATACTATTCAATCTCTGGTGAGTGATTTCTGAACATTTACAAGGCAGTGGCTAATCATAGACATTTTTAGTCATATAGTGTGAGAATTGGTCACATAAGGAGTGATTTAATTACAAATGAATTAATTCCTTGCATTATAGAGGGTTGCTACATAGAGTGAATGAACGTTCTTGGGATTTAAGAATCAGTAGAATCCTAAAGAAGATCGCAATGCATCGGAAAATCTATAATTTTACCCAGCTGTATACAGTAACATATTTTAAGTAATTTGAAGTCATCTTAAGGCCCCCTTGGTGGTTTGCTGAGGCTCCCTTGTGGGCCCTAATTCCTGGTTGAGAACCACTGTCCTAAGAGTTTAATTTTGCCTGGCTGTGGTGCAAAGAAAATAATTGTATCCAGCTGACAAGACCAAGCAGAAGCCTCTACCAAATAGTTGCAATGATAACTCACAAGCGATAAGCAGAAATCCTATACCAACCCCCACAAATGAGTTTATTCCTACTCACAAATGTTGCTGTTGTATATGCCATGTTATGTGCCATCTTTATGATATGTATCTGTAGCAAGTTTGGTTCTTTGGGCAATGGAGGAGTCAGGAGACTCAGCACCTTGTATTTTTTAGCACTCAATTCACGTAGATTCTTCACAATACTCAGTAGATAACACAAACCTTTTAATGCACATCGGCACCTTGCTCTATGGTCGCTTTCTCTCTCCCTGAACTGATGCATTGGTGCGGCTTTTCAAGTCTCCCTCCACCATCACTATAATATGAGACAGGTGTTTGAGATAATTACAACACAGGCGACAAGCCGACCGAGGTGGAAAAAGCCGTTTTTTTCTCAGGGGATTGGAGTTAAAGAAATCTGCCAATAACCCTTTGTTAAGTCCAGTGTCAAATAAAATTAAGCCATGCCCAACCGATCAAGCAATTCACCAATCTGATTAATTGGGTATGCGTCAAATTTGGACACCGCGTTCATTTTGCGATAGTCTACACCGAACCGGACTGTCCCGTTACTCTTAGGTTCCTGAACCACTGGGCTGGCGCAATCGCTGTGCAAACCTTCGATTATGCCCAAATCAAGCATCGTCTCTATTTCTTCCTTAACAACCTTTTTTGTGTTCAGGAAGGTGATAGGGGTGGCTACGAACCACCACCCCTGGTGTTGTCTCGATCTGGTGTTCTAAGAGGTTTTTGCGACCGGGGAGAGGCGAGAACATGTTTGCAAATTCCGTTTGCAACTTGGCTGCGATGGTGAGAGGTGGTCTCCACAGGGACTGGGGGGTTTTTATTTTGGTCACCTGCGGCCCAAGCTCCGCCCTCTCTGGGACGACTATCGCTAAGGCCACAGAGACAGCCTCCCTCAATGATTTTAGAAGGTGGATTTGACGCACTCCGCCCCTATCCGTTCGCTTAACCTCATAATCGAGACCTCCGACTTGCCATGTGACCTCAAAGAGCACTTGCCACTTGAGGTGGGCAGTAATACAAGCACTTTATCTCCTGGTGTGAATTCCCGTAGTCGAGTGCCCCTGTCAAACAGCCGGCTTTGATATTCCTGAGCTTGGAGCAAATTCTTCTGTGATAATCGATGCAAAGTGTGGAGAACGTACATAACATTTTTACTGTTTTAAGGTCTCTCCCCCCAACTGTATGATGTTGAGAATGCCTTGCAGCCGACAGGCATACAGCAGCTTGGATGGGGAAAACCCTGTGGAGGCTTGCGGGACCTCCTGCACTGCAAATAACGGGATCGAGCCACTTATCCCAATTTCTATCATCCTCGTGTACGAACTTACAAATCATGTTTTTTAAGGTTTTATTAAATCGTTCCACCAACCCATTCGTTTGTGGGTTGTAAACACTGATACGAATCAGCACATTTTTAGGTTAAGATTTTTAATTGTACTCCTGTGGAAAGTTGCCACAGTCCTTGTTACCTCAAGGACTGATTTCTACTAACAATCTATAAAAGAAATATTTTGTTGATGTAACCTAATATGCCAGGTTGATTTAGTCATTTTTGACTCTAATAGACAGAAAACAAAAAATGTAGATTATCAAATTCTTTAGGTTATCTGAAGAACATTTCTTACAGTAAAATGGGTTTCAAAATAAAAATGTGATATTTAATATATATATATATATATATATATATATATATATATATATATATATATATATATATATATATATATATATATATATATATATATTTTATATGAACAGATGAAAAGAAACAGTATGAATAAATTAATAAATTGATAGAAAAATCACTAATCAAATAAGCAAATTTGTTACATTGACTTATCAACTCCTTTTGTACAATGGTCAGATTCCCTTGCTTCCATTTAAGCACACAAGATGCTCTTTAATCATGCTGGATTACATGAATCATCAGGTTTTGCACAATCTTGTGAAGTCCAATACCAGCTCAGGTGCATGCTTTCATTACAGGAATATTGGCACATACCAAATACTAGTATATTCATAAACATTTTTTCAGTTCAACTTTTCATAACAAACAGTTTGAACTAAGTGAAAAAAAAAAGAATATTTAATTAATTAATGGACATTCTTGATTCTGAGTGTCATTTTTATATAAGCATCACTCAAGTATATGAGTGTTTCATATCGGCGCTTATGTTAAGCATCTGTCTGCATACTAAGTGACACATAACCCAAGCACAGACCTCGGGTCATGCAGTTATAATCCAATGGGCATAATCCATGGCGCCGAGGCCCGAACACGTGAAGGCTAGGAAGTGAAGGCAAAATAAGTGCCTGGGTTTAGATATTAAATTCATACATTATTCATGCAGAAGCTGCTGCTCACAAGGATTTTTGGCATGCCATTTTCTTTGAAGCTGTCTCCACCAAAGCTTATTAGTAATGTGTGGATTTTATTTTTTTCTGGTCAAAATTCAAATGGCCAAATTAAATCTCCAAACTAATAGTAATGTACACTGTATGCTGGAATACTGTTTTTTAAAAGATAGTTTGCTTGGGTTGATGGTTTTGTGATGGCCGATGCAATTTCCAAAAATAACAGTAGGGTACAGATTTGTAATCTACACTGTAAAAAATGTTTTGTATAGTAGGCCTCACCTAAAATGTGGTAAAATCTATATTAACTGGTTTTATTAAAATAAAAAGTACTATAAAATATTACAAAAGCAACCTGTTTACATTAGGTTAGACCAACAAAATGTATTTTTGAAAGGTAAGAACAAATAGAAATAGGACCTCAAGGTAACATCTAGCTTTGTTTGATGGTTGTGTGTGGAAAAACCCACCATCACTAATGGATTTGTGTGTGTGTGTGTGTGTGTGTGTGTGTGTGTGTGTGTGTGTTAACTACTATATGCATGTCTGATTGACTGTTGCAGAATGCATCCCCACAACCCAGCTGTCCCATCAAGATAAGGACTTCCTCAGTTGCTCACTTGTTTATTGATTTCCTGATATTCTTCTGTATGAATTGTAAGCCAGCAGTGGCACAAGAGTGATGCACAAATCAGTACAACACAGCTGTTGATTGACAGTGTGTTTGTTGTCAGGTTGTTTGTTTTCTTAACAGGACTGGTTAAAAACGTATTTGCTTTATCGACAGAGTATATTTGCAGTCATTGAAGTGAGAATACTGGCACACTGCCCTCTGTATTAGGACTAAATGCCACTTAATTCTTAACCTCTGACTGCAAGTAATTTACAGTATAAAGAAATTGTCTAAGGATTTTAGTGACTTAACATGTGAAAATATCACTGCTCTCCAACTGACCGCATGTGGCTACTGCAATTAATTATTTTTCCACTTTTGCGCTTCATGTGGTAATATCTAAATTAACTTTTTTTTTTATTCAAGTCAAAAATATTTTTTAACATCACAAATCAACCTGAACACATTAGATTACACCAACAAAACTATGGGTTAGATCAAGTAGAAATAGCTTCCTGATAACAATTGTAAATTACCGCTTTTTACAGCGTGTTATACATATGTCAGACTCGATCCTTTGGGACTTGGGATTATTTTCTGAGTCCAGCCGAGTCTATGGCATTTGATTTGTGATGCAATGAACAAAAATAAAAATAATGAAAAATAAATAAATGGACACTGTCTGCAAGCAGTTGTAGCACCCCCAATGTCATAGAAGTAACCAGCATTTGTTTCACCGTGTTGAGCATAGATGCCTGCAGAGCAGCACACGCAGTCAACCAATATGCTTGAATGTTACTATGGAGACTGCTGTATAACATCAAACTCCGAGGTGGCTGACATGACAAACACATAAAAACAGATATGTTGCCAAATAACAGAAACTACAAGGCAGTTTCGCACTGCACAGGACCTGACAACTGGTTAAATAGCATGAGGCATTTGTGCAGCCAAGATAGTGCTCCCATCGCGGTTTCGTCGTTGTTAACATCTTTATTAAGTCAAGTCACCCACGTCATGTCTCTCGCAGTTTACAAAAACAACATATAAAAATTCTGAATAATATTATTAATATTGGGCTATTAAGTATTTTCAGGCGTAATGTATCCACACATGTAGGCATCTGTGGTCAACGCAGTGTTGCCAATTTAAACTGGTCCTTGATGAATTAACTGTAATGTTTTAAACAGTCTGGAATTATTATTTTTTATTGTTAAAGCAGACTGCAACTCTGAAAACAGATAAACAGCACCTATTTATTGATTTTCTATTTTAAAAGCTGCTTAAAATATGTTCTTTTACAGTTTTTCCGCCCAAAAAATGCACAATGAAGTTATTTTGGCGAAATGTTTTGTTTATAATTTGGGTGACCAGACATCCTGGTTTATTACACAGGACAGTCCCGGTTTTTGGTAGGGTCACAGATCGTTTTCTTCTTAAATTAAATCTTCTCATTGTCCTTCTCGCGATTGTCTCTGGAATCGTTTGCAGAGAAGAAAATTTATTTTGTTGCATCCCACGTTGATTTGACGTTACATTCATTCTAGTCTTCAGCAAATCAGCTGAAATGTAAAAAAAATTATGTAAATGTCCAAAATAATGCAAAAATGTTTTTTCATCCATGAGTCGAATGAAGCCAATCCATGTCTTTGCACAATATGTGAAAATGTAAGCGGGTGTTTTCTGAAAGTGTTTTCCCCACGAGCACAGATGTAAATCAGACAAGTGTCACATTTAGACAGTAAACTTCACTTTCCCCGTCTGTCGCTCACTTCGACATTGTGTCGAAGAAGCGACATTAGGGGTCTCTCTTGAGCGCCGAATATGCCTCTGATGCATGAAAAAAGGCCAATGAGAAGTTGGCAGACTGTATTTGCATACCCCGCCCCCGGACATGAACCATCCACATGGTTGTAAACAGCTAAAAGCACATACAAGATTGGATTTTTCTAGGGCGATTTGGGCATGGGCTACATCTAAACATTCATATCATATGTATATCATATTCTTTTCTTAATTCGAATTTAGTGAGCAGCCAAAAGCAAACTCGCAGTAGTAGACTGTTAGCCTAGAGAACCTTGGTGTGGTATTAATGTACTCTAACATAGTCTGTTATGTCATAAGTGCAGACTATTTTACTACAAGTCCAGTATTTTCAACCAGGGGGTTGTGTTGCCACTGCACGGTATGTAAGATACTATATCAATTATTTAGAACTCTCTTAATAATTTCCATTACATTTTTAACTATTTCAATTATCATTAACTAATGATGTGATAAAGATTATAAAAAGTAATTTTTTTAATTAAAGTGTTACCAAGAAATTCAGATCTGTAGTCTATCAATAACATTTTCAAATAACACTGAATGTACTGTAGCTCTTTGGGGCTGGAGTTTCTATCAGACTGCTGAGGTTTCCAATTCTAGTTTTGCAGCATAACTAATTTAAAAACATGAAAGAGCAGGTACTTAAGTACAGAGCTTTTCAAATTACAATGAATCTGAGACAGTTTGGTTAGGTTAAACTGGTGCCTCTTGTGAGATATCCGGATTAACTATAGACAGATCTCTCCATCTTTCCACAAGGACACAATTGATGGACTCGAATTTTAATTACTGATACAAAGAGGAATGTGTAATGTGCAGTAAGGGCTGTCCCGATCTCCATGACATTCTAAAAAAAAATGGAGGGTTATTTTTTTTATTTATTTTTTGTGAATGGAGGGAGGAAATGGGCCTGCCACTTATATTGATTTCAAGGGAACACTTCCATGGATATATAACCAATTACTGTCTGAGCCTCCAAGACTTTGACAAGTCATTGTAACTTCTCAAGCACACATTATATTAAATTGCCTGCTAATGCAATATCTTAGCTCACTTCAATGTTACCTAAAGATCAAATTGAGCCAGGAAATATGTTTTCGACCAGCAGGATTTCACATTGCTTTTCTGTCTTGAAAGTAACCTTGGTTATACTGACTTATTCTCAATCAATGCCTCTCTGTTTCAATTTAAAAAAAAACAAGAAACATGGAGGTTCTGCACTCAAGCTATGTGCTTGCATTCATTTGTATTTTGTTGTATACTCATTCCTTATTTATTTTTCCTTCAATAATTTAATTGGAAGAGGGGAAAGCAGACGTTCATCAAACAGAGCCAAATAGCCCCAAGTGAAGATTCCCCTGTTTCTGGCTTCTAATGTTTCTTTGGCAAAATGAATTAAGAGAAAGAAAGAAAGAAAGAAAAACCTAGTAAGCTAACTAGTGGCCTATGGCTTACATAGGCAGCTAACTTCTAAGACAGCATCCTAACTGAAATGAAACATCATAAATAACTGTAACATAAATAAGAACATTCTATATAGGCAGCGACTGAACACGACTGATCACACAATTTGCGTTCTCCATATGAAGCGGATGGGAGACTCAACTCACATTTGATTATCATTAGCATATTGCTAAGCTAACTACATTATATCAAAGTCAGTCCACTGTCTGTGGACCAAAATCTCAAAAACGTTTGGTCAAGATTACGATCAAAGAACATATTTCAAATCAGCAATAAAATCGGATAATACTGGAATCATAAATTGTGATTCTTTACCTCATATTATGCTAAAAATGCCATTTTTCTGGCTTGTATAGCTTGTATAGCTAATGCCCCCTCTCTGTTGGAAGGAGTGACGAGGAGAAGAAAAAGAATAATAATGGTTTCTGCAGTTCAGCATCTGCTCATTAATCTTTCATACAGCGCGATCTGCCAGCAGCGGCAGTGCAGTGAGATTTCAGGTTACGCTATCAAATCTCAATTTATAAATAGACAGAGTTATACAGACTGTGATGGAACACAATCATTCATCTCTTTTTGAGTGCATTGCTTTCATTTTTTACATCTGTTCATCGGCCAGTGTTTCTATTGCACTGATAACAGGTAATTTGATCAACTGCTGAAAACCACTGGCGTGATCAATAGAGAAAACATTTAGAGAGTTTCTTCATTATTCTTTGAAGTAATTAAAAATGAGCTCATTCTTTATGTTCCCTATCTGTCACTCACTCGAAGTTGTGTCGATGAGTTGCCACTAGGGGTCACTCCTGAGGAGCCCAGACATCTTTGATCTTGAGAAAAGGCCAATGGAAATTGGTGTGTGGAATTTGCATGCCACTCCCTCGGACATACGGGTATAAAAGGAGTGACACAGCATACACACATCAGATATCTTCTTCGCAGCCGAGCGAGCAAGTTCACAGAGCTGAATTCCTCTGCCACCTCCATTCATCTCTCTGCGCTGTTGGATCTACGGCGCATTCCAGCAGTCCTCCCAATTGCAAACCATGGCTGTGCTGACAAATACCTCTGGGCACTTCAGCAGCAGAAAACTACAGAGTGAACAACTTTGTTTATTTATTTATATATATATATATAAACACATAAAAGAGTTTAATTTCCTCAAAAAGAGTGGCGCACACGAAAAACGTATTTTTCAAGATGCCTTTTTCGTTTGTGTATGCTTCCTGGTTGCGATCGCTACCTCTCCGCTTCCCACGGCCACTATCACTGCCTCTCGTGTTGGGCACTGCCCACGCAGGGACAGCGCTTGTGGATGGATCATGCTCTCACTGTGAGGGCATGATTCTGGCAACGTTGTGGTCACGGCTTTCTCTTGTAAGAGGGAAAGCCACTCCAGTGGCTCCCCGACACAGACCTTCTACCCACGGGTATGACGTGGGGTCGTTTAGCACTGGGGGTGATTTGGGGATATCAATGGGAGCTTCTCTGCCGGGAAACCCCCCACTGATCTCCCATTCCTCGGCACGCTCGTTTGCCCCAGCGAGTTCGCGATGTGACCGCCAGCTTGTCTCAGTACGAGGTCGCGGTACGCGTTCGCGGCTCGCGAAGTGGATGAGCTTCCGATTACAGCATCGGAGAGTGGGTTGGTTCAGTCATGTCTGATTCTTCCTCGACACAGACCCTTTCTCCGGTTTGCCTTCGATGGTCAGGCATATCAGTACAAAGCCCCCCCTTCAGCCTGTCCTTGTCCCCTCGTGCCTTTACAAAAGTCGCAGAGGCATTCCTTGCCCCGCTAAGGGAATTTGTGGCAAATTCCACACGCCAATTTACATTGGCCTTTCCTCAAGATCAGAGATGTCTGGGCTCCGCAGGAGCGACCCCTAGTGTCAACTCATCGACACAACGTCTCGTTCCCTCCATCAGGGAATGGCGGTTACATCAGTAACCGAGACGTTTTGTAACTTAAAAGTTTGTGAGTTATTACAGCTTATTACTCATAACTCATGCAACATTTCCTTTCACGTTCTAGCCCAAATGGTGGAATTCCGATGTAGTCTGGCTAGTCTTCGGCCTATACATGTCATGTGGCATATTTTAAAGATAGCACATTTCACCAAACTAAGTTTGTTATGTTTTTAATCATAAAACAATAGATTTAGACATATTATTCAAAACTGAGACAAAGTATTTTGACACATTCTGGTTGATTAAGGCCTGAGTAATTTATTTGATGTTATAGTTTAATAACTTTAATAAATTTACAGAGTAAACTACAGTACGCTGCAAGTAATCCATTCCCCAGCAACACTGTGGCGCTATCTAAACATTGCTCTGTTAGTTTGAGCAGCCCAACAGAGCAACATTGAACATGTTTACATGTACATTCTTACACCAATTATGCTTAATCAGTCGACAACATGTAAGGTTTCCACAGTTGAGTCCAAAAGGACCAAACCTTGCCCCCTTTATTTGGACCAAATGCAGACAGTGTGAAAAAGGATCTAGTTTACTTGAAAGTGGACTCCTTTTTTTCCACTTTATGTTTTACAGGGTCTCAGTCAATTTTTTTTTTATGTAGATGTACAAGTAGATGTTTGCCTATTACTCCTAACCTTTACTGGATTAATTTCATACACATGCCTGTTTATGGTATGACGATTATTTCAAGCCTCATGAAAACCTAGTTTTCTTGCATTGTTGGATTTATTATATTAGCAGATTTTTGGTAGTTATCAGCGAATTGATGTGCATGTAAACACACTCATTTACTGCAATCAGTGGCGTGAGTTTGACCTGAGTTTAGCACGAGACAACCAGTTTGAGCAAATGATGCAATTAGAGAAATTAAACATAGCAGCTTTAACAAATTAGTCTCAGACAAGTGCTGATGTAAAATGTTTACTTTTAGGGATAGTCCTTTAATCATCTAATGTATAAATATATATTTTTTTCATATTCCATTCTTCAGCATACATTTTCCATCACATTCTGAGTAAAAGGGCATCAAAAGTTTATGAATCACACCGTGCTGAATTTGAGCTAGGTATGCTAGTTTAGCTAGGTATTAAATCCCTTTCTGTTAGCCATCCTTATCAAACTTCTCAGCTTTAATAAGTCCTCCACTCTTCTAAATGGCTGCCAGATTCCTGGTATCAGAACGTAAATCTCCTTACATGGATCATTTCAAGGTGATTATAATGGCGTTATAAAGGTGATTTTAATGGCTTCAAATCCTTAAGACGTACAGGTCATGCAGGAGTGTAGCTCTCCTACACAGATCAATAAGCTGATGAAACGAGGGCTCTTTAGTCACTTCTCTCAGCGTGCAGAAGGAATACTATACTCATCTTCCAGGAAACTTGGGATTCTGAAGGACACCCGAGTCACATGATCAATAACCCGGCTGTTTAACCAGGTCATACGCTGTTTACTCCATCCTCTTCCTTTTCATCCAGGAGAGCGTTGGTGACAGCTAACTCTCCATATTGATTAATGTTGCTGCTCGTCAAATCACCCATTCCAGACACACGCGTGAAAACACAGTGCCTCATGAATTACCCTGCTGAGAGAGGAGGCTCGCCGGCCCACCGTATTTATGTCTGACTCTGAGTGCTGTGGATCATTGTGCAACATTTTGTCTTTCTCTTCTACTGCTGTATTGCAGAAGCAGAATTTCTCTGCTGCTCTATTGCAGTTTGCACCAGCTCTGACAGTCTCAAAAAACTGAGATTGGGTGGAAATAGATTGAAAGATGCAAAGCAGCTGTTATCTTACAAAATGGCATTTTTTTTATTTTGTTTTAATTAAATTTGTTGTTTCTTTCTCTTTTTTATTGTCCTTTTAATTTAGTTTAATTGGTCTTTACCCCATGAGTTTTGCAGTTTCTTTTAGTTTTTCAAGCTGAAGTGTGTAATTCTTGCACCACTTCCACCACCAAAAGAATGAGCAAAAATAAACATTGTTTTTAAACAACTTTCCAAAACACCCTTTGTCTGATATTGGTCGAACTAACATTTATTACTGCCCCAAACTCCTGCACCAATGTGACCCAATGTTGGTGTGTTGGGCTGGCCGGGCTGGTCAAACAAACAGAACAATATTCAAAGTGCCATAAAACATGGGGAAATTAACCTACATATGGTAAACGTTTGTCTCTGCTAACAATTGTCTTTGCATATAAAGGTGGGATATAAGAAAGTAGTTCAACATTGAAACATCTGCTGTCAGTTTTAGTTTTTTTTAATGTCAGGTTTCTAATTTTTTTTTGGTCTTTTTAAACTGATGCCAAATTTAATGTGTTTACTGATATGATTCAAACATTATTTAATGGCATTTTCAGTTCAATGAAGGTGGGTTGTAAAGGTTTCAAATTATATTGTTTTACTGTGTATCAAAAAACAAAACATTAATTTGTGATTTTTATTTTATGTTTGTTATTTTTGGAGTTAGGGTGTACAAGTGCATTGGTGCATCGTGGTGCATCGCTCTTTCAAAGAATTTTCGATGCATTGATTATGTTATTTAAGAATTGATTATGATAACTATATTAATACCCAACGTGACCTTCTCATATCACACAAACTTTCTCGCAACGGATACGGAGCAGAGCATGCAAGATTGAAGGGAAAGAAAGCGCACTTTGGAAAAAAAAACCTTTATGCAATCGATTCATTCTCTTTATAGTGAATGCTACAGTGAATAGGGATCGATTTCAGACTGTTCTGAAGGGAACAAGCCAGTTGATTACAGTCACTGTGATTGGACAATGACACGAGGCAGCCACAAAACAGTTTTATCTTTCACAGTGTGTGTGGCACAGTCCTGCATGAATATGCGTTTGAATTCTCATAAACATGCTTGACAAGTGGATGTGCCTCCGTCTAGCCCCCTCACGCCTCTCTCCCTACCCCAAAATGAATAGGGAGCTTTTGGTTTCCACATCCCATGTAACTGCCTTTAACTAATAGACAATTTTTTAATCGATGATGCTGCTCGATTTAAACATCTTATCTACCTGCACATATCATTTCATCTTTAATTATTGGTGCAATATCTTAACGTTTCATTATATGCAAATTGATCACGCTCATTTAATGGTTTACCATCTGTTTGTGTGTGTGCATCAATTCATTATGTTACATCAGACATGTTATTCTTTATTCATATCGGATATCTATTATACATGTAACTGTATCTATATGTACCACATTATGTTTATAATTAACTTGTTCATAATATTTATAATGCATATCATTTAATAAATTTTTTGTTAATATATGCAGCCACATATAAGCCAAACCTCCTTGGTCCTAAAGGCATGTTCCACTAGCGCTCAAGTCTGGGGCATTTCTGTGCTGTTTAAATTATGAAAGTTTAGTAAAAACGTTTGATATTTTTCAGCATATTTTTGAAAATTATTATGAATTATTCCAAAATAATCAAAACGAATTTTATCGAATCGTGACCAAATTTCAGATAACGAAGAATCGAATTAAATCGTTGTCAGAGCACTTTGTCACACTGCTATTTGGAGTAATTAATTTATATTTTTGTATTTTTTATTTTAGTTTAGTTTCAGGCCACATCCACACTAATTAATTTTTGTTTGAAAATGCATTGATTTCACTGTTTATGCCTCCTTACTGTAGTGCCATTTTCCTCCAACAGAAACTAAGTCTTATGAAAACGCTCTCCATTACAGCATAGTTTGGAAAACAATGAAATTTAGGAACCTGAAAATGAGTTTTCAAACAAAAAGGTTTAGTGTGGTTGTGAGTTTGTAAGTTAACGAAATTCTTTTCATTTATTTTTTTATTTTTTTATTCAGTTTCAAGGTTTTGTTTTTTTTAAAGTAATAACAATAGACTCTCCAAGATGGATGTTGTCATTTCTCTATAAATGCGACACAAATCTTCTTTCTGGTCTGTTAGGCTGAAGCACAAAACTGCACAATTGAGGCAGGGCTTTAGAGGATGTGAACTGCTATTATTTCACAATTTATAATCGAGATGTCATAACTTACTGTTTGACCTGGAATTGGCTCCCAGTGAGTCGAGAGTTCCCATATACCATAACAAAACAACTTAAGCATTTGTTTGCCTCTCCTGTCGTACCGCAAATCAACCACTTTTCTAATCCTGATATCCTTATTGCATTTATATGCAGCAATGAATTATGGATGAATGAAAAGCTTTTGAACATGGCGACGTGTTTCTCACAGGGATAAAATGTGTCATGCCCTCTCACCCCAACCACACGCACACAACGACGCAGAGAAAAAACGCCAGAGACATGAGGGGCAAGGGCTGGTCCTTTCTGTTGTGACAGGCATCTAAACAACCTGCCGGATGGATTGCGGTAATTGGGGTTAAATGCCCTCAATTAGCAGCGCATTGACAAAGTTGTGCAGCTCACGTCTCTTTTCAGTCTCTCCGTCTTCCCTGAGGGAGAGGAGGAGTGGGGATGGTACAGGTGCAGTACTCTGCAGACTCACTCATGTGGCGCTAACCCTCGCAGCGGTGTGGAGAATGAAACACCAGCTCCCTTACAAAATCGATTGCCATATCATCATTGGGTCTACATGCTGGGTGCATGGGAGGGGGTGATATGGCTGCAGATGGTGGAAAGTGAGAGGCATCTTTTCAACTGTGCCTTCTAATAGGTTTTTCTCTGGGTGAGTTTGTGTGTGTTTAGTTTGATGAAAGAGAGCTTTTCTAATCATTGGCCACTATCATGGCTAGAGATGCCAGCATAAGATTGATTATGACAGAGACTAACGTTGAATTTGATAGTTTTACTATATAGTGTCAAACCAAAAGTTGTCAACAAGTGCAGGCTTCAATGACCTCCAAATGTGGGAGTAATTATGTTTTGGTTGCTCATTAAATAAACATTTTCTGGTCATGACAAGAGGTTCTGAGCAGTTGAATGATTGATTATGCATGTAATGGATGCACTCAATAGCACACACACTCATTGTCCAACCAATCAGTTCCATGTCAGTTACTTAGTTTGTTACTACCAATTTAGCAGACATTTTTCATCCAAAGTGACTGACACTACAATTGCAAGGACAGCATTAAGTGGGATCACTTAAGGCCATTTGTGATCTGATCCACCATTTTGAGTCAGTTTGACCCAGCAACACATTTTATTATATTTGGTTGTATGGACTAAGGTAAAATGGTTAAATAAAGACTAAATAAAGTTTCTGATATAAAGGTTATGTTCACACAGTCGGTATTTGGGATTGACAATTCATTTAACATCTTATAGTTGCGGCTTAAATACTTTCTGTATGAACGAACAACCGAAGTCAAACCTGCATTCTAACATCTGTAACCATAGTGACAGAGACTAAAGTAAATATCAAAGATGGCAACGCCCATATCACCAGCATGTTTTATCACAATTGATACTGCGTTATTAAATAAACAAGTTTAAATGAGGTGCAATTTAATTTATCAGATCATTATAAACCAATAGTGGCTTTGAATGCTCTTAACCGAGTGCAGAGCGCAGTATCTGTTGCACGGCTCGCAGCGGCAAGCAGCTTCGATGAAATAGTGGTTGGATCGTTGAATGACACGCAGCTCATAGCTCCATCTCTTTGAGTCAACGAAACCTCTCATGATTAACACAAGACATGTACAGTGCAGCATAGCTTTCACATTATATGACATAACAGACGGATCTGTTCACACAGCACAGGTTTGCCGGGTGTCAGTTCGGTTGTAAAATGTGGTTGTCTCATAAATATCCGACTTGTGTGTGAATGTAACCTTATTAAACAAACAAAACAGGATTGACAACCATATTCTGCTGCTCTGTGAATGTGGCCGATATGTGTTCCCACTCCAAACCATTGCCTAAATATTGTTATTTACTTAAATGTTGACTGAGACTTTTAGAAAGTTTTAGACAGTTCTTGATTTTAGAAAGTTACCATTCAAAATCCATTAGTCTTACTAACTTCCATGACAAGGCCCAGGTCAATGAACTTGCTAAGAGGTAGGGTGGCACATGTTTTATAGGGGAAACCGGGGCTAGTTGTAACACTTTTTAATTCATTGAGTATTTCTTAGGTTAGCTTTATTTTTGAAACACAACATTTTCCTTTTTAATTTATTGTAAAAACTCAAATTGTGTTTCAGGGTAAAAGTGGCTGAAAATGATAGAGCAGGTCAAATTAGTACAGAGCCCCTTAGAGGATGGGTTTTTTTTTTCCTGGAATAGTTTTGCGTGCCCTCGCAATTAATTTACCATGGTTCATATTCATAATCATATTTTAACCTTGATATTTGTAATAAAACCACAGTGATAATACAGGAAAACAAAAACTATTGTAATAAAAATTATAATGTTGTGGTTATTATAGTTTTATTATACAAATACCGTAGTTTAATTATGGTTATGTTTACTGTTGTAATATTGTAGACAGTAGTAACAACAATTTTTGCCAGAAATATTTTTTCTATTGTAATATTGTAGTAACCATGACAGATGTAGGCTTTTTTTGTTTGTTTGTTTGTTTGTTTTGTTTTTTGTCAGAAACCATGATTTTACTATAGTAATATTGTAGTAACTATGAAAAGTAAGTTAAGTAATCATGTTTTTTGGTGGAAACCATGGTTACTATATGAATACAGGTTTTTACTATAGATTAACCATGGTCTTGTGATTACTATGGTTTTACTACAAATATCATGAGATTTGTAGTAAAACCATAATAACCACTAAATTATGATTTTTAATATTCCTGTATTATTACTATGGTTTTACTACGAATATCAAGGTTAAAATATGGTTACTATAGTAAAACCATGGTAAATGTATTACGAGAGAATGCAAACTATTCCAAGGGAATGCAAAACTTATTTTGAGGGAAAGCAAAACTAAGAAAAAAAAATAGCCATCCTGTTCTCTAAGAGGCTTTGCACATTTTGTGCTCTGTAAATTTCTCTTTTTTTTATAATTTTTTAGTTTTTTTGTTAGCCTTTTGCCACTATTTATTCAGTGGAGAACAGGAAATGATAGGGTGAGAGACAGCAAGCAATCCAGAAATGTTGCCAGTATGATTCAAACTCATATTTACCATATGAGCACCACAGTACATACGGAGTACATACAGTCCGGAGTACATACAGTATAAGTCAGAAGTTTACATACACTTAGGTTGAAGTCATAAAAACTATTTTTAACCACTTCACAGATATCTACTTTGTGTATGATACTAGTAATTTTTTCAACAATTGTTTAGAGTCAGATTGTTTCATTTTTAATCGACTATAATCACAATTCCAGTGGGTCAGAAGTTTACAAGCCTTTAGGAAATTAGTCAATTAGATTCTGATAGGATGTGTACTGAGTTGGAGGTGTACTTGTGAATGTATTTTAAGGCCTACCTTCTAACGCAGTGCCTCTTTGCCTGACATCATGCAAAAATCAAAAGAAATCATGACCAAGACCTCAGAAAACAAATTGTGGACCTCCATAAGTCAGGTTCATCCTTGGGAGCAATTTCCAAATACCTGAAGGTGCCATGTTACATTTTACAAACAATAGTACGCAAGCATAAACACCATGGGGCCACGCAGCCATCATACCCGTCAGGAAGGAGACACATTCTGTCTCCTAGGGATGAACATATTTTGGTGTGAAATGTGCAACTCAATCCCAGAACAACAGCAAAGGACCTTGATGCTGGAGGAAAAAGGTAGACAAGTATCTATATCCACAGTAAAATGAGTCTTATATCGACATAACCTGAAAGACTGCTCAGCAAGGAAGAAGCCACTGCTCCAAAACCACCATAAAAAAGTCAGAATACAGTTTACAAGTGCACATGGGGACAAAGATCTTCCTTTTTGGAGAAATGTCCTCTGGTCTGATGAAACAAATTTGAATTGATTTGGACCATCAAATTTGAATAATGACCATCATTATGTTTGGAGGAAAAAGGTTGAAGCTTGCAAGTCGAAGAACACCATCCCAACCGTGGAGCATGGGGATGACAGCAGGTCATGTTTTGGGGGTGCTTCGCTGCAGGAGGGACTGGTGCACTTCACAAAATAGAGGGCATCATGAGGAAGGCAAATTTTGTGGATATAATGAAGCAACATCTCAAGACATTAACCAGGAAGTTAAAGCTTGGTCGCAAATGTATCTTCCAAATGGACAATGACCCCAAGCATACCTGCAAAGTTGTGGCAAAATGGCTGAAGGACAACAAAGTCAAGGTATTTGAGTGGCCATCACAAAGCCCTGACATCCATCCGATAGAAAATTTGTGGGCAGAACTGAAAAAGCATGTGCGAGCAAGGAGGCCTACAAACCTGACTCCGTTACAACAGTTCTGTCTGGAGGAATGGGACAAAATTCTGGCAATTTATTATTGTGATAAGATTGTGGAAGGCTACCCAAAATGCTTGACCCAAGTTAAACGATTTAAGGGCAATGCTACCAAATACTAACAAAGGGTATGTAATCTTCTTACCCACTTGGAATGTGATGAAAGGAATAAAAGCTGAAATAAATCTCTACTATTATTCTAACATTTCAGATTCTTAAAATAAAGTAGTGATCCTAACTGACTTAAGACAGGGAATGTTTTCTATGATTAAATGTCAGGAATTTTGAAAAATGTATTTGGCTAAGTTGTATGTACCCTTTGTGTGAGCATCCTAGATATGCAACCATAACGTTACAGTTAACCTACAAGAACAGCATTTTTATGGATGACAGAGTTCTGGAATAACAGTTAATAAAGCTTTATATTACCCAAGCTTTATATTACCCAAAAACATCTCTTGGGTTTTGACCCCGAATACAATTGAAGTCTTTCCCTGCCTTGGGTGTATATTATGATTTAATGAGCTGGGTGTGTATGTGTAAGTGTGCAAAGCTATCATGCAGAGTGCCAAATGCTTCTCTTGAATACTGAATATCAAGAGCATCCTTTGTGTAGACTTCATGATCTTTGGTGGCTGATTAAACCTCTTCCCCAGTGTGAATATCCTCACCATGAATATCAGATTGGTAATGACGTAAAGGGGATTTATCCTCTTTGCCTGTGATGATTTTGTGGTTTGTGTCTATATGTGTTTGTGTGAAGACGTCTTTGAAAGCCACCTGCCCTCATTACGGTAAATATTGGAATAGAAAAGGACTATCGGATCATTAAAAAACACAGTGACTTTGGGCTACCCCTCTAATCAAGTGTTATTGATGTCCCACTGATGTCTTGCTTCCCTTGAGAAAATCCCAAAGTTACCATTTAAAATCCATTAATCTTACTGAGTCCCGTGATAAGGCTTGGGTCAATAAACACGATATCAAGTGAAGTGATAAATGTTTTATATAGTGGAGACTATTTGTCAAATTTTTTAATCTAGAAAATAATTCTTAGGGTAAGTTGGACGTTTTCCACATTTATTGTTCAGTAAAAAATATAGGGTTAGGGTTAGGGTTATATACACTCACCAAGCACTTTATAAGGAACACACTATGGCCTGATGTGGCCTTCTGCCGTTGAAGTCCATCTGCTTCAAGGTTTGACGTGTTGTGCTATTTTGCTCACTACAATTGTACAGAGTGTTTATCTTGAAACCGTTGACTTTCTGTCAGTTTGAACCAGTCTGGCAATTCTGCATTGACCTCTCTCATCAATAAGGCATTTCCATCTGCAGAACTGCCACTCACTGGATATTTTTTTGTTTTTTGCACCATTATAAGTATATTCTAGACTGTTCGAGACTGTTGTGCATAAAAATCCCAGGAGATCAGCAGTTACAGAAATGCTTAAACCAGACCATCTAGCACCAACAATCATGCCACAGTCGAAATCACTGAGATAACATTTTCTCCCCATTCTGATGGCTAATGTGAACATTAACTGAAGTTCCTGACCCATACCTGCATGATTTTATGCATATCACTGTTGCTACATGATTGGCTGATTAGATAATCACATAAATAAGTAGGGGTACAGGTGTTCGTATTAAAAAGCTTGATGAATTTAGTTAATTGAGCTCAATAGCAGGGCATATGAGCTTTTCAGCCAAATCTAAACAGAACAACATTTATGACACAAAACTTTTCAAGAAATAGCAAAAAAAATAAAAAATTTCAAACAATTGTTGTGGATGACAAATATTTTAATAAACAAATTAAATAAAACACATATGACAACTTGCCCCAATAAAAATGTGAAAACTTGCCCCAAACTGACATTTGTGACAAATACTCTTGTCCTAATAACACAGTTACACCACTCCTTGTCTCTCTTCACTGACTGCCAGTTGATGCACGGATCAAATTCAAGGCTATGATGCTGGCATACAGAACACTGGGTCTGCTCCAGCATACCTAAAATAATTTCTGCAGAGCTACATTCCCACCAGAAGCCTGCAGTCTACTAAGGAACTGTGCCTTGTTGTACCAACACAAAGAGGCACCTAAACACTTTCCCGCACTTTCAGTTTCATCGTACCACGTTGGTTGAATGACCAATGACGAAGCTCCATCCGTGAAGCTGATTCACTTTCTGTCTTCAACGGCTAATCTGTTCCATGTGGACTTAACCAGTCATTAAATAAAAAAAATTACAAATCTTGTTGCACTTTAATCTGTCTTGAATACTACTATTCTGATGCTAGTGAAACTTTGTATTGCAGCACTTTTCATACCACTGTCTCCTTAAGATGATTGGCATATGTATTCCTCTTTTGTAAGTCACTTTGGGTAAAAACACATGCCAAATGAATAAATTTAAATGTAAATGTGTTCACTTGTTCATCCAACAGCTAGATATTTGAAAGCAACATACAAAACATCTTGGTTACTATCAAGGCCAATGGGAATTGGCGAGTGGAATTTGTATGCCACTCCCCCGGACATACAGTATAAAAGGAGCTGGCTCGCAACCACTCATTCAGGTTTTGCGCTGAGGAGCCGAGACAGGGTCTCAACCATTTCAGTGGGTAGCTCAGCATTGTGGCAAGAGGGACACAATATCTCATTCCCTCCATCAGGGAACGGAGGTTACAACAGTAACCAAGATGTTCCCTATCTGTTAATCACTCGATGTAGTGACACTAGGGGTCCCCCAAGGGGAAAGACACCACGGAGTCCACACCCTGCCTGAAGGGGAGGTAATGTGTGGGGAATACGTCACATGGACTTACCGACTGGCAGTATCGCATGTGGAAGAAGTCCCAGTAGTAGGTCCTACTCGGAGGTGAGGAGCTCTACAAACACGGGGACCGGTGGCAGAGGAAGACGTGGATTTACCTACAGGGGAAATGTACTGTGGAAAACACATCATACAGGGTTACCCACGGGCAACCAGCACATGTGGAGCACCTACCCCAGTACAGGGCATACTAGCGCACGTTTCTCTGCCGAATTCACCTGCCACAGGGATGAGGAGGAGAGACATCCAGGGTTTATCGTCTCGTGAACTTGCATGGAGGAAAAGCATGGTGGTCTTCCCCTCCGGGAGGGGAAAAGTGCTGTACCCAAGCGGAACAACCGGCCAACTGCCCCACATACTTACCTGTTTGTACCTGACAACACAAGGGACAAAGCCTGCTCAACCTGGAGATTATAAAATCTCACGAAGGTCTTATTGGATGTTGCCCAGCCCACTGCTCTACAGATATCTGCTATATAGGCACCGTTGGTCAAGGCCCAGGAGGCCACCACACTCCTAGTGGAGTGTGCTTGTTGTCCCAAAGGGGAGCGTGAGCTCCGAGAACCAAGTCTGGGTGGGCCAGTATGGTGTCCAAGAGCCCGCGGCTGCGTGCATGTTGCACATAGCACCCCAGCCTAACTTGGAGGCATCTGTCATAACAATAACATGCCTTGACAATTGTCTCTAAATGACCCCTGCATACAGAAATGCAAAGTCCATCCAAGGGCTGAACATGTGGTGGCAGATCTGTGTGATGGCCGATGTGTGCCACTGCGCCATGCCCATCTTGGGATGCGAGCCTGAACCCAGTGCTGGAGCGGTCTCATATGCATCAACACGAGCGCCGTGACTGCTGCAGAGGACGACATATGCCCCAAGTGCCTCTGAAACCATTTCAGTGGGACCACCGTTCTCCGCCTGAATGACTTCAGGCAGTTCAGCACGGTCATTCGTGAGGTGCACTATCATAGAGACTGAGTCTAACTCCATCCCGAGAAAAGAGATGCTCTGAACCAGGGAGAGCTTGCTCTTTTCCCAGTTGACCTGAAGTCCCAACCGTCTTAGGTGCCTGAGCACCTGGTCCCTGTGTGCACATAAAAGGTCTCGAGAGTGAGCTAGAATTAGCCAGCCATCGAGATAATTTAGGAAGCATATGCCCACTTCCCTTAGTGAGGCAAGGGCTACCTCTGCAAATTTCGTAAAAATGCGAGATGACAGGGACAGACCGAAGGGGAGGACCTTGTACTAATATGCCTGGCCCTCGAAGGTGAACCGCAGAAAGGATCTGTGCCAAGGTAAAACAGAGACGGAAGAGATGGAAGTACGCGTCCTTCGGGTCTACTGCCGCAAACCAACCTTGAAGCTGGATGCAGACACTTTCTGAATGTGCTTCTGCGTCAGCATCTAGAATGGGCGTCTGCAAGGCCCGGTTCAGCATCCCACCGCCTTTCTTTGGCACGATGAAGTTGGGGCTGTAGAACCCCTTCTTCATCTCGGTTGGAGGGACAGGCTCTATCGTGTCCTTCTGCAGAAGAATCGCAATCTCCGCATAGCAGGCGGGCGAAAGGTGAACTGAATCGCATAGACGAGTCGGATCATCCTGACCAGCCACCACGACGGATTGGAGAGCGTTAGCCACGTCTCCAAACTCCAAGCGAGGGGCACCAAGGGGACAAATGCATCTGATGAACCTATGGGTGGGGCCTCATGGCAGGGCTGAGCAGGAGTTGCCATGTTGAGGAGCCTTGCATCCCGAGCTCGTGGCTGTACTGAGAGAAACATCAAAGCACTTACCTTGCTCCGTGTGCCCACCATAGGACCGGTCAGCGACGGGGGAGGAGGGTGAGCGTCCTCATGACTTGTCACAACTGCCTGAACATGGGTGTGTGTGTATGCCGCAGCTGGGCACGTGAAGGCGGCGAACCCGTAGTGCCCTGCTTGCAGTGAACATGGCTCCGTCAGTGCCACATTTTTAGAGGAAAATACTATTTTAGAATATTCTCTCTTTTTAGCTGTCGAAGCAAGAGGGGGAGAAACTGCTGAAATGCGCCGAATATCCAACAGCATACGCAGAGGTGAATGGAACAGCAATGGAATTCAATGAATGAACACGCTCAGCTTTTGATTAATTTGTCTGATGTTTGTTTGCAAAAAAAGCAGGATTGCCATGAAAGCTGATCTGGTAGAAAAATTAGTAGATTATGAAAACTGTAAATAATGAGCATAGTGAGGAGCCCTCTGTCAGTGAGTTCTGCTGTTTTTGAGGATGAGGGCAATGGTGAGATTGGGAGACACAGTACTGAGAAAAGTCTTAGGCAAAAGCATTTGTCTTAAGATGGTTATTTATATCTTCAGCTGTAGTGTGTTAATAGGAAATATAAATGTAAATAGAAATTATTAGAATAAAAGAACAGGGAGCCCTGCAACAGATGTCATGGCCCCCACAAAGCCCCCCACTGAACATCGTGCCAGTCTGAGAATACATAAAGAGACAGAAGTCTAAATAGATAGAAGAACTGTGGCGAATTCTCCAAGAAGCTTGGAACATCCTATCTGCCAACAACCAAGAAAAACTGTATCCAGGTATACCTAGGAGAATTGGTGCTGTTTTAAAGGCAAAGGTGGTCACACCAAATATTGATTTAGCTTTTTATGTTTACTGGACTTTGTATGACATTAAGTGATATATGAAAACTATTTATGTCATTGTTTTTGAAGACATCCTCACTATGCAACATTTTTCACAAGTGCCTAAAACTTTTGCACAGTACTGTACATCCTGCCGTTATTGGTTTATTTTTCACAAGGTATCCAAACACCATCCCTCATGTTTTACCTTCTAGTATATGGCTATTAGTATGCATCGTCACACTCTAAATTGTTGTTTTTCTTTAGCTGTTGACAATTTTTGCTTATCTAGCTAAAAATCTGTAACCTTTTATGTCTATAGACATTGTGGGCTCTATTTTTGTGAGTGCTCAATTCGCAGCGCTAAGATCACGCACAGTGTCTTATACAATTTGACAATTTATACAATCATGAGAGCGCTCTATTCTTTTTCGTGCCAGAACAAAGCTTAAGTGGCTGTGGGTGGGAGTGTATGCAAACTAACTGTGGGTGTATTATAATGAATTGACACAAAGGGCAATTTGCTATTTTCCAGAGAAATTGGTCATTGTGCTAAGGCGTTTCAATACCACCATGGATCTTAACTCAGCACAAAGTCCAAATTCAGTTCCTGCATTTGGTTTATTTTTCAATTATTATTAATATGTTTATAATGTACAATTGTTTTTATGATCTAATTCGTATTGGTATTTTTCCACCTGTGCTCGTAGAGTGATTTTTAAGTCTTCAAAAGAGGCCAGTGGAAGAAGTTGAAGAGAGTAAAATGTTTGTATTTGGTATGCTTTTTTGACCACTTATTTAATTTAATTTTATTTTAATTTCGTTTTAAGTGTAATTTGAATTTAGAAATGTTTTTGGTTAAATTTGTTTATGTTTCAATAAATTAATAATTTTTTTCAAAATCAAAATTGACTGGTAGAAGTGAAGTGTGTTATGATATAATCACTGTTAATAGCCATGATTTGTGTCAGTAGATGAAAATTATTAATAATATTTAATTTGTCTATTTTTTTAACTTCTAATTCATTGCATTCAGTCTGTTTACACTACCAGCTTCTTATGTGCTGTCTTTGTTTACATCACTAGTGCGTGACAGTGAATGGACTATACTTTATAATAGGACACAGACGTTGATGGAGAAGAACCTCAGAATCATGTTGCACTTAACCTAGCCCATTAGCGCTTTGTGCGTGCAATTACGCCAAACCCATTTGTGCATATACTTAGCGCATGCTTGCATGAAAATACCAAAGCTTCCTGGCCATGCCCATTAACTTTGCGTCTTTGAGATGCTCTTAATGCTAGTGCTCTTAAAATAGGGCCCTGTTTCTAATAAACTTCACTAAACTACATTTTGTCATAACCAGAAAAAAACAGTTTGATTTATTCAAATTCTTCAGGCTGCACAATGTAACTTTTTCCTCTATAAAAAACAAAGTGAATGGTACTTTTGACACAGGGTTGAGATCACATGATCAGCCGGATCCTACTTACTTTTTATTTCACTAACAATTATTACTGCTAATGAATTGGCCAGTAAACAAAGACTAAAAATTACTTACTGCACCTTTATATACCTCATGAAATCACTTGACAAGCACAGTTATGTTGTCTTGCTACACTGTCTAGCAATGTGTAATTTTGGAGGGATGCACCAAACAAAACTATATTTACCATTAAATATAAATGGAAAAACACGGTTCCATTATAAACATGGTTCCATTTTAAGCTCTGTTTCATTCGTTAATCTTTCAGTTTATAGGCTTGCAAAGAGCAGAAAAGCTAAGCTCATTCAATGGCAGCATTGCTGAAAACAATGTTGTGCAATGTTGTCAATATTTAATATTTCAAGGCCCCAGTCTCTGGAATTGGCTAGAAAACCTTAATGAGAATGAAATGCTGTCTATTGACTTAGGCAGCCCAAGTGTCAAGAGATTCGGCTACACATGACTCAGTTACAGTAGGGTGTGCTCCCAGAATGCGAAATGCCTGATTTTCTGGCCCTCCATTTCTTTTTCTTCCAAATAATCCCTTTGTAATGTCACTCACACTCTCTTGTTCACTTTCACATGCATATAAAAAGCAAAGGAAAATCACAAGTGAGGTCTCTTTAACATCTCAATTGTTCCTCCAAGAATTCAATGTAATTTAATTGAGACTTTTGCTGGTCTTTTAGATTTTTCACATGAGAAAAGGACTCCAATAATCTCACAAATGTCTTCTCTAGAGTTTCAGAAGACATCTCATTAATGTGTCAATTTGTTCTCAGATTGGCCCAGATCCCAAAGTTTGAAATCAAAACTCCTCTTTTCTCACCAAATTCAAAATGATCTGAGCTATGCTATCTACATTTTATATATATATATATATATATATATATATAGTTCTTACTGTATGTCAATAATTGCATCGTATGTGTCTTTTTTAATCTCTGTTAAGAAATTTATGGAAGCATTGTTGATTCAAAAGTTGATGCAATAAAAATAAACTATTACATTTCAAATAATGGCTTAATTTTTTATGTAGTTTTGATTCTCAAGAATTTGCTTTTCCAGAATAAAAAAAAATAAAAAAAGATTTTGTATATTGTTTACAGAAACAATACAAAAATAGAACATGAGTTCTAACATTATTTTTTGCAGTTTATTCACCCCTACAGTCTCAGTGTCATCTGGATTAAAAATCCCTGGTCTCCTTTATTAGACTTATTAGGTGAGCACTGTGACCTTCCAGTCCCTGGGCTGTGGAACTGAGAGGTGTGACAGGCTGTGGCTCTTCAGTGTAGTTTTAATTAACATTGGCATTGGGAGATTGATGGAGAGAAGACACGGGTCATCGGCATGGCCTTGCCACTGGCGGGGGGTGGCAATTAAAACTCTGCAGTGGCACAAGCAACAGGAAGAAGGGACAATGTGGGAGGAGAGGAAAGTTGGGTGAGGGATTAGGAGATGAATGGGAGCTCACCTGCTGCCACCACCCTTAAGAATTTTGTGTTTATTTATGTTTGTGTTTTGGTGTAGGTGCAGATCTGAAAAGATGCCGGAACAAGAAGTAAATAAAAATGAAAGTTATAAGCCACCAGAGTCACTCATTACACTGCACATTACACTGATTTAACTCTGTGCTATTTGCCCAGCTCAATGAACATTGCGCTATTACAGTGTGAGGAAAGCAGGGAGTAACCTGAGATTTATTTTAAAGAAGTGTTTGTGCACATTCTCTATTGAACATGGCATAATCAAATGATGGAGAGGACCATTCTAATTATAATTTGCCATATTTCCAGATGCGCAGTGTTGTCAAGCACACTTTCAGAATGTGTGGATCACAATAGTTTAGTGATGCAGAGTGAGCCAGATTAAGGTTGTGTGCTGCATCCTCATCATGCTGTATAGCGCTAAGAACTGGCCCCCAAGATCGGAATTACACTGTTCAAATTGCATTTAGTGCATATATTGTAGCAAAATTTACGCCATTACTTGATCTACATAATTGCTTTAGTGAATCAGTCACTAAACTAGCATAGAGTGTGTGTGTGTAAATAAACTGCACTTTTTCACGACTCAATTAATTTTTAGTGAACTCATCCCTCTGTTTGTTTGAGTGGTCTGATGCACATTTCTTGTCATTTTACATTGACTTCAAATGTGGCTTATCCAATCAGAATTGAGATTTGGAACTATCTGTATTATAAAATGTAATTTGATCCCGTTAGAATAGTATATGTGTGTGTTTTTTTTTTTTGTACAATAAATTAGTGTTGTCAAAAATACCGGTACTCCGGTACCAAGTCGGTACTCAAACAAAAACGTTTTTACGATACCAGAATTTCTGAAAGTACCGGAGTACCAAGTACCGGGTCTACCCGGTTCCCAAACAGAGTCGGGAACTTTCGAACGCTCACAACAAGCAAAAGATGGTGACAAACAAAGTAGCTGCTGCTGTGTAGTCTCAACTTAATCTTGACAAAAAGAAAAGTGGAAAAAGACAGTTTTGGAAATTCTTTGGATTTGAGGCTGGTGAAAAGGGAAACGTCATAGATCAGCAAAAACCTATTTGTAAACGCTACTTTCACAATTTTCTGACGAAAGGTGGAAACACATCAAACTTAATAAAGCACCTGAAAGACAGACACCCAGATTAATTCAAGCAACTAAAGCAGGTGAGTTTAAAAGCATATTATCATTTGCATTAGGGCTGAAATGTTTAGTCGACATTATCGACAACATCGAAAATTAAAAAATGTTGAGAAAATTTTTTGTTGTCTAATAGTTGTTTGATCTCATTTAACGTAACATGAAATCACATTAAACTGTGATGAAGCATGAGAGCAACACAGCAGCTCGCACCTGATGGAGGAGAGGAAGAATTACACAGATCAGTCCAGATGCACTCTAAACTTTCACAGCTTCATCTTATGTAGATCCCAAAGTATTAGGGAATTATTAAAATGATTAAATTCAGCATTCTCATTGTGGAATAAGCGGAGCCGGAGCTCTTTAAAGGAAACACACCGGTGTTACATCTTAAATGCAGTTATATTTAATGCTTTATAGCTTTATTAAAGTTCAAATAATACAGAAGCAGATCATGTAACTAACTATAAACTCAGAAACTGGCATTTCTCTGTGTGGTCGGTGCCTCTTCTATGAGTTGCGCGATTGTCCCGATCTAAAGGGCAGAGATTAAAACTGCACCCGGCTGAGAGAGACTCTGCCTCGGGGAAGCTGATCCCTCGAGCGCACACGCTTAATGCAGCTAGATTAGAATGCAATTGCTCACAACTAATTTAATCATAATATATGTCACTGTGCATTTCTTATCGTGTAGAAAATGGGCAATATGCAGCTTTATTAATAGGAGAGCACTTTGCGCATTAGTTTGGAAATGTTTTTTTATTCATTCTATTGTATGCTTGTTTATTTCTGGGGTTTTTTAGTACTTGGTAAAAACTTAAAGTAAAAATTGCAAAAGTTTTGTTATAATTCAAAAATAATATATTATTTTTAAGTGTTGCTCAATGGTATATTTTTGTTCTTCGTTCTGCTGTTAATGTTTTGTTAACTTTGTTAATAAAAGTGTTGTTCAGTAACCTGTTTTTGTGTTTTGCTTTGGTACTGAAAATGGTATCGAGTACTGTGAAATTTCACTGGTATTGGTACCGACTACTGAAATTTTAGTACCGTGACAACACTACTCTATGCATCATGTGAGTAATTTACACCTGGTATTAAGATGTGTCTCGGGTGATCCGATCACATGTGGTCAGGAGAGACACATCGCTGTTTATGCCTGTTCACTTAAATGCATCTTTTGTGACCACTTGTGTTCGATTTCAAAGGGAGGGTCTTTCATTTCATGACAACACACATCAATCACAATGTCAGTGTGTTACTGAATGATAGTAAAACAACAGCAAAAAATTATTTAAAGTTAAAGAAAGCACAAAATAAAAGCACAATTTTTCTCCCAGATGCAGTTGAAATTTTATCCAAGCACAAACGCAACATTTCGAACAGAATTATCTGTTATTTTAGTGGAGAACCTAAAACCTGAGCTTCAGATGTGTGTGCTTCTCATCTGTGCCCTGCATGTTGATACAGACACAAAGTTTCATTAAGATCTTGTGCGTGTTTTATTTAAACACTTTTTAAAAGGTTCAGATCAGACAGTTAAATTCTTTTAAATCCGCATGTAACTGCCAAATTGATGATTGACAGGTAAGGGTTGGTGCTTCGCTACTGTCCGGTATACATTCAGGACAGGTTTGTATTTACACCTCAAATACAACGTGAGCCCATGCGTGTTTGCAGAGTGCATTTTTAAGAGACTGGTGATCACAGTTCAATGGAGAACCTTGCATTTTAGATAAGAATTTCAAGGCTTGATACCACCTGGAAAGAGAAAAATCTGTGAGGAAAGGAGAAAGCCTAATTTTTTTGTTATTACTTTCTTTCTTATTCTGCCTTGTTGAAAAACTGAATGATCACACTGATCTTGTGACTTGACAGGAAGTGGAGGAAACTGAATTCATTAGAGGTCATTACTTTTTTCAATCTGCCTTACTTATGAAATACTTTCCACTATCCCTGCTTAAAATGCAGAGATTCTAAGTAAGCCATTCATAGATTGATTCCCCTGAAATGTATAAACACTGTGGCTCAGTTACACTGTTTCAAACAATCAAAACATTGTTTGTTTGTTTGTTTGTTTATCCCAGCCAGCCTGACATAGCAACAGTGGTTCAAACAATGGCGTGAGTTTTGGGTGGGACTATCTGTTTGAGCAGCTTTTGGGAAACTGGGGCCTTGTATGGGAAAATCTGTTTAAAAACTGTCATAAATTTCCATTAAAATTTTGTGACACTAGTTGCACAAAAATGACACAATTCACCTTTAAGAACAGCTGTGCGACTAGATTGTATCTGTGACTCATCAGTTGTTTGTGAATATGAAGATTTATTATCCTAAAATATATATAAATATATTTTTTTTTAATCAGCAAGATGCTACAGCAGCCTTTCTCTCAACTCTTAAAAAAAGAGTTGTATCTCAGTGCATTGTGCTCTGACTGCTCCCCTGAGTGGATTGAGCATTCAGCGTGTAGGCTAGTCTCAACAAAACAAAGATTAGAACATCCTCCAAGAGACCCTTTAATGCTCAGAGAGTCCCGTAGGTGCATTTGGATTTAGTGGCACTAGCATGATAAAAATCCTTAATTGGCAGCACTAATCTGTGTGTTTTGAACAACAAAAACTTAATTGAGCTGAGCGGCGGAGTGACATGGCACGACATGGCATGACATGGCAGTGTTGCTGCCTCTTTTTCTGGAGTTGGCCGTTGAAGTGAAAGCAGGATTACACTCTGATATATCAGCTAATTTGCTGCACAAGAACAAATTGTAATGCTTCTAAACACTCCAGTCTCTCATTTGAGAAAGGAAGGCATGAGGATTGTGATTGAAAATTTTGCACTGCATTAATTTGAGGTTCTTCAGTATTCAGTTTTACAGGATAACACCATGTTCTCACCAGGCATGATACAATAAGCAATTAAAGTGACAAGAGAAAAAAAAACCTCTTCCATGAAAATTTGAGTTTTTGTTCTTACCAGCCACAACCACGACAATCTAAGAGCATGTTGTCAGGACATTTTGCCGATCACTGAGTATATATTTCTGTGGCGTCGTGCTGGGGAGCTCCACCCACTTTTTGACTACATACGGATGTGGTTTTGTAATATGATCATAAAACATTTTTCACCCCGTTTACACCTGTATTTAGCACTGAAATTATACCTGTATTTAGTACTGAAATTAGCACTACTCATAAATGTATGGTTTATTAAACATCAACTATCTTATAATTGACTGTGATTGTGTTTAGACATCTGCACCTGCCTTAAAATTAATCCTGAACCCGACCCATTCCCGAGACGTGTGGCCGGACCCTACCCGGTCCGAACGATACCGTCAGATTATAAGCACAAACCCGAAATCGCTCACTTTCTTTATTGTTTCTTTACTGTTGCAATAGGCTATATTTTATGTATGCATATAGGCAATATTCATAACAGTGCTTCACAAGGTACGGCAGCCCCTCAGTACACTAGAGCAGACCGGGAAAAAAAGCATTGACTTACCATTTATACGCTGAAACTTCACTTGGTGCAGAACAATCTGGGATAATATAAACAATACAACAGTCCCCTCTTTACTGCCTGAAGTTGTTCAGAACGTTTAATCGCTGTGACAACTGCGTTAAAAGCAATCTAGATGCAGTGCAAAGAATGAAACAGAGCGCAGGTGTTTTGAAAATTTGAAGTTATTTTAACTTGACACGGATTAAACAGTGCCGGTCCTACGTGAGACACTAGAGAAGCAGCAAGACATTGCACAACAGTCATAGACATTCGTCCAGCATGTGTTTACACAAAACAGACAAGCGCAATAAATGCGTTTGGTGTGAACAACCCCTAACTCGACAATTCATGCATCTTTGAGTGAGAGCACGTGCGTGAAACAAGTTCGGTAGGCCTGTTTTATTAATTACTAACCTGACCCGAACCCGAAGTCCTACTTGAAAACTGACCCCAACCCGGCCCGAAACCTGTCGGGTTCTCGAGTCCCGCCAGGTCGGGTTGCAGACCTCTAGTTGTGTTGAACAGCATTTTCATGTTCAGTGTGGACAGAGAAATTATTTGTCATTGGAAACTTGTCACTTTTTGCCTGTTTGAAAACAATAAGCATATGATATTTTTTGTGAAATTGCAGTTTGTTTGTTTTTGCAGATAAATACAAAAGTACCATTACAGTATTGTAGTTCATATGACTAGTGTGCTTGATTACTTCTTAAAGCCATGCAATAGCATTGTGTGAGGAACTGTCCGAAATTCACTATCCCTTTAACCAATTGTACAATTGGGTTTCATATGTTCAACAGGTGTGACACCACTGTCCTGAAACGAGGTACTTTCAGGTGAAGAAACATGTTTCACTGAGGCAGGACTGAAAAGGCAAAAACCGCAACCAATCTAGATAGTGTCTGTCTCTGAATTAAAGCACACTTGGTTTAAAGAGAATCACAAACTACTAATCACTGCCATTATCAGGAATCTTAATGTCTTATCTTCTCCTCCACAGCAATTAACCCTATGTTGATTGAAATCAATATCTCTCCTAGAGGAAACAAAATCATTATATTAGATTACTTCAATCTTTTCCAATCCCCTTTCATATGGCCATGTCCATGTTAAAAGGAAAAATGGATGTCATATTGGCCCTCCTTACTGTTTAACATGGAGCAGGTTGTCTGATTATGTCCGCACTCTACTGTGAGATATAGCATAGCTTCACACATTTCCTCTATAATATAACAGTGGAAGTAAGCCTTTTTTCAAATCTGTCTGTCCTTGTCTAAATATTCACAGGTCTAAATGTTTTAACAGGGTTTAATAGAATTCACTGAAATGTAAGACTGTTGTTATTCGCATGTTCTCTGGCTGTCATGGTGTGTACACACCAGTGTGCCATTGTGAGATGAGGGAAAGAATAATTGTTTTATTTTTTCTCTGCAATCAAATTCAGCTTGCTTATCTTTTTAAGGCAGTTTAGCTGAGGTAAATGTGTAAACATTTGTCAAATTAAGTTAATTTCAAGGTAAATTGGTCTGTGATCTTCATCTTAATGATTGATTGCTATTAGATTAATCTTGTGTTGTGACCACAAAATGGTATATGTCGGAGATTATTATTTAAGCATAGATTAGTGTGTGTATTTGTGCATGTTTACCTCATAAATATATTCTTCAGTGTCACTAGGGCTGTGACGATTATGAAATTTGGCTGACGATTAATTGTCAAACAAAAAATTGCGATTATGACGATTAATATTCTGTTTTGGGGCTGTGGTGATTAATTGTCTCGTTAAGATAAATTATCATATTTTTAAGGTCTGCTTTTTCTGCATATGTGCTTCATACACTTTAAGATTTAATTTTTACATATTTTACTTAAAATAAGTAAATAAATCAAACAATAAAATATTGTTTTAAAATCAAAATGAATGACATGAAAAATGTTTTAAATATCAAAATATTTCTAAATACTTAAAATATGTCTCTTTTTGGTAATGTTACTTATTTTTTAATCAAATATAAATTTTATATATATTTTACTATATTTATATTATATATTTATTATATTATGCAATAGTAAGAAATTTCTTTCCTCATTTTTATACTTTCATTCATTATTTTAATGCTTTGATTAAACCCACAAGCCCTTATTTGTCATGAAGCAAAACCTTTGAGTTTCAGTTTGATCATTTTATCACTCCACAGAAATAGAGTAAGCGTGTGTATGAACCAGGAACATTTGCCATTACACGATCGCTTAAAGTGAAACTTGTGGGAGTTTGGCGTGGGCCTCAGCAAGTGCATCAGAGCACTTCTCTTCAGGACAGGAGCTGGTTGACCTCCTTGGTGCGGCTCAGTGACACTTGGACTCGGAGTTCAACTGAATGACACACAAACGCGCCGTTCATAGAATTTATTCAGTATGTTTGCTTAAAATTCTCTTACTTTGGGCATTATAATGTTATTAGAATTTGAATTAACTGCAATCAGACAGTTTTTCAATAATTGCGACAGGCCTAAGTGTTACTGTCAGGCTGATCAAACTCTTCTGAATATGTTCAAAAATTAAGTGAGCTGCCTCACTGTCTACTGCCTACACAGGCAGCTGCCTTCATTGTGAAACCTCATAATTTACCAATTTGAAACACTGTACATAGGCAAGATTTTGATGTTAGCATGTTGCTAAACTAACTGTGCAATAATCTAAAAAGCATAAAAATGTTAGTGCAGCTATACTTATGAGGACTCTCTATAGACATAATGATTTGTATACTGTACAAACTATAGATTCCATCCCCTAACCCTAAACCTAACTTTTTTTTTTTTACCAAACATTATATATATATATATATATATATATTGTTGAAAGTATTATATTTTCCTTTGATTAAAACTGTACAGTATGTATTTGATTAAACACAATTTGTTCATAACGTTTAATTAAAATATTTAACATGGAATCCAGAAAAAATAAAACAGAAAAGGCATAAAAACTTTACGCAGTTCTTTTAGTGTTATTTCATAAAAAATCTGAATTTGTTTTATTTGTTGCCTAAGTATCGAGTTAATATCGATACCAAGGTACCAGTGCTGGTTTAGTACCGAAGCCAAACTTTTGGTATCGGAGCAAACCTTTTATGACTAGAGATGCTTAAAACTAGTGAGGTGTGACAACCAAAGATGCTCCAAATACGTCAGTCTGATGCATGAGTACGAATTATGCAATATGTTCAATGATATGGAAATAAAGCAAAAAATATTTAGACTTTTAAAGCCATGTTCTGTATTGTCTAAATGTATATGAGGTAATGTTTTTGAATGATCTGAATTGCAATATTCATTATATTTATCATTATTTTAATTATCATAGACTAAATTATCAGCATTTAAGGTGCCTTTCCTAGTAAATATTGATTTGTGATTAAATGCAATTCATTTGATTTATTAATCGGCACATCATGTAAGTAATTCAAATATAACATTTTAATCGATTGAGAGCCCTGATAGAAATAAACATTTGAAATAACCAAGTAATCCATATTTATGCTAAACTTGTTTTTTTTATCAATACTTCTTAGTAATAAATGAAATATACGTTTATTTTTATACAGCACATTTTAAAAACAGCTTTGTTGACCAAAGTGCTTCACAATCAAGAATCTAGAAACAGTTCAGAGATTAAGAATGGAGGAAACATCACCACACATAACATACATATAAACAATATAAATTCCACAGGAAAGACTATATATTAAAAAGTACAGTGTATGTACATATAACTCCAGTTTTAGATTCCCTAGATTCAAAAGCAAGAGAAAAGAGAAGTTTTCAATTGAGACTTGAAGACCTCAACAGATGGGGCCAAACGAATATGAAGGGGAAGATTATTCCATAGTTTAGGGGCAACTACTCGATCCCCTTAGATTTAGGGACAGCCAACAGCATTTGGTCTAGAATCCTGGTATATTTGTGGTGGCTTTGGAGATCACTAATGTACTGAGGCGACAGATTGTGCCTCCTTGTCAACATTTCTCATTTCTCTAGAATTTGTCATTAGAATTTTGTCAATAAAATGTAACTTAGAAGACAGCATAATTGACCCTTCACTAAGCCCCATTTTAAAAGTGCTTCTAACCAATCCTTTTTAGCAGCTGTTGCCGTCTGCCATTTCTCTGACAAGCGGTTGCTTTTTTCCAAAGAGAATCTACGGGAGCAATGTGTGTTTGAGTAGTTTTACTCTGAATTTTATAGAAATGATCCAAAACAAAATGTAAACGTTGCAATAGTGACATAAGGTACCTAGAGATACATGCAAGTCTTTTAATAAATATATAGAAGAACATTCTATGGATTAAACTGTGTCAGCCCTCAATTCCATATAAATATGTATATCATTAGCAAAGACACCTACATTTGCTTCAAGGTAAATAAATTAGCTACCAGCTACTAACTTAAACATGAATTCATTTAAGGATTGAATCAGGCATAGCAATGGCGACAATAAATAAAGGGTTCACAGCATCATGGTGAGAGTATGAGACGTTATGAGCAGTGCTGTTCACTTACACTAATGTTATCAGGTGTGTAATTGCCATTAAATTACACTTTTCTCTTTTCAAGTGACTGTGATAATCGTTTGCCTCAATTCTGATTCACAGAATATTAAGCCAAAAAACACTCCGTTCACGGGGGTGGGGGGGTGGGGCTTAGCAAAATGTCAATTAAGATGCCTAGCTTTTGGAACAGTCTTTACATCTATGATGCCTTGAAATGCTTTATAGGCAGCTCACTAAGTTTCCTGCTTATATTAGATATCAGAGCTAAAATAATTCAGCTACATTCAGAACCTGTTCTCTTTGGCATGGCCCATCTTTCTTTAGAGACACGAACAGCACACCTTTCATCACTGTCATCCTGTGACTATATCACGACTTTCATTTACCAGAGGGGCTACAAATGAGTCTATATGAGACACTGTTCCCACAGCCCTCCAGAGGTCAGGGGGTCATGGCCACTGCACACACCAGAGCAAAAGTCAATTCCATTTCACACCTCCAATTCTATTCACAGCAATATTAATTTAGTTGATCTAATCCCAAGCAAAGAAACCAATTCCAATTTCATTTTCAGTAGAAACGCTGATGTAGACTGGAATTGCATAGAACTAGTCACATTTTTCTATTGAGGTGTTTCCTTGGCCTCCATTGTACTGTTTACAGCTGCTTAAATTCATTGAACACACCTGCAAATTCAACAACCCAGCCATTTATATTTTCCTAAAAACATCAACATGCCGCTTTTGAAGGATTACATTACCAGCTATTCAGTTTAGATTTTTTTTTTGCCACGCACTGAAGATTTTGTCAAATTAAATGTGCAGCCGCGCAGCCAGGGAGACATTTTATGACTGTAAGCAAATAGTGTGCTCTCTTAACAAGTATAAGACAGCTTTTTCTATTTGAATTCAAAGCATTTCCATATGTTTATCTCTAAGAGACTACAGCCCTCAGGATGTATTATAACCAGAGGAACATTTGTTAATCTACTGTAGGAGCACTGGCATAAAAATCATACCATGATGTTTAGGGCTTTTTTTTGCTCCAGTTGAGGCTTAAGATGCTCCACTTGGTGTTTGACAACATGAAAGAGGGCATGTTTTGAGCAAAAAAAACTCTTCAAATGTGTGAAGCCTCACTTGAACCTTCCCTTTTCAAAGCATGAAAAGACATAAACATGCTTAACATGTAAAATCTGAACAGTTCATGGAGGAGTTTTTGTTTTAAAGGATCTTTTGTTATTTGAGGCAGAGCAAAGCTCAATTCACTCATTGAACAAGATGGATAACATACACTTAAAGGGACAGTTCACCCAAATAAGTAAATTATGTAATTGTTTATGCATGCACATGCCATTCCCTTTTCCATACAACAACATTTCATAGTGACCATGCCTGCTCTGAGAGTCCACATGACTCATATACTTTATTTTAAATCCCCTGAAATCATATGATTGCTTGCACAGATTAAACAGACCCAAATTTAAGTCAAGAATTAATTTATCTTTCAGTCCTATGAACTGGTTCATAAAAAAAGAACCTGCTCAAAAAATGATTTGTTCATGTATCTGACTGACACGTTTCTCAAATTCCTCTCACTGACTCTTGAGTTAACAGCTCAATGGAAGAGAATTTTATTAGTGAATAATGATTACATTTCAGTCTGTTTTTCACACAAATTAATCAGATGACTTGGAATATACTGTAGAGCACCATTGCATAGGCTATGGGTTTTCGGTGTCCTTTCAAATTTTAGGTTCTGAGTCTGTACATACATTCACAAGCTGATTTGCTGAGGTCAACCATCAGCGGTGCCAACGTTAACTGCTTCTGTCACCATGGGCACTCTCCAAAGGTGTGAGTGCTGTCTTTTTTATAGAGATGTGTTAGTGTGTTGATTCATTCACACCTACAATCTAGACTCCTGAAGTCCTGGCACACTGGCTATGGGCCGACCAATTGTGCTCTATCCAGCATGCTGGGCAAAACAGCCCAAAGTTTAATGTGAGCACACTCTTTTATCTCAGTTTAATTATGCCGTGGTGACATAATTTATAATTTACTGACAAACTACTGCATTTTAATATGACTTTGCATTATCATTGATTTGAGTACATTAGCATCTGATTTTATTTAATTTTTTCTACATATTATTTAATACTTTTAACACATTTTGCAATACATTTGTTGTAAAAAATTAGGATACATGTGTATGTGTGTGGTCCAGCTAATACTCATGCACATCATATAGTTGCCATATTGAACATAACATTTTCTCTTCAAGTGGTACATTATTTCCTCCTGATAATGTTGCTTCTAATATATGAATTAAAATCATCACACAAAGCATAATGGTGCAGATTTGTGTCTCATATGTGACCAGTCCTTAGCTAAAATAAGCCTCTCCTTCCTCTTTTTTCAGCTTTCTTTTGCAGCCACAACCCCTGTGCTGGCAGACAGGAAAAAGTATCCAAACTTCTTCAGGACGGTCCCATCAGACAATGCTGTGAACCCTGCTGTTGTGAAGTTTCTCAACTATTACAACTGGAGCAGAGTGGGAACCCTGACCCAGGATGTCCAGCGGTTTTCTGAGGTACTGTATGTCAAGGGGCAAAAATACTTCAAAATTAGGGCACAGACCTGCCTTGGACAACTAAGTAAGACCAAATGATTGAGTTCAGACAGGAAAGACATGGTTCTTTTTAACTTGTTATCTTTTAGCCAGTGAGCTTGCTCACATGTGAAACGTCAAGCCAATCGACTCACATGGGCTGTGTCCAAAAGTGAAAATTGCTGCCTGCAGAGGTGCTATTTAAACTGTTCTGTGACCAGTTTCATTAAGAGTTCCATTTATTCAAAATCACTGCCTGTTAAGCCATTAACTGATTTGGCAGCAAGTCAGCTGCCAACATTTTCGGATGCATTTTTGTGTGTAATTGGTTAGCCAATCAACTTTCATACTCTCTCTTTGCCTAAAATTGACATTTTCTCAGTTTGCAAGTAAGCCAGTTAGCAACGCTGCAAGAGATTTCTCTGAAAATGCTATTTGATCAGGTGGTTGCTGGGGCTCTTTCCTATACCAGCTTGCACGGTAAGGTCTGCTTTTGGCCATGACACATAGAAACGCATCTTTATCAAGGTAAGCCGTAGCGAAATTAGGCACTAGCACACATCACTATCTTAGGTCATTAGTTTTGAATAAATCCTCACATAGCTCGGTGAAGTCACTAGTTAAATAAGCTCTGGGCTTTCCAGGTCCGGGTACACATTATGAGTCAGGTCACGAATCCTTAAAGTCATTTGGTCAACTGGCTTTGGCACACAGAGACTTAGTTCATTAGCATTATGCCATTCGGCCAAGCAGACCAAGGCACACCTTGGTAGCATACATGCGGTGCACGTTTCTTTGGAGCAGCAGCAGTACACAAGTCTTGGCGGTGGAACTTCTTGTTTGGGAGTTGTGTTTTGTGTTATGCATTTGTGCAGCTTCAGTGCTTTATTGGGGGATTTTGTTTGTCTAATTGTGCAGCAGCTTTTCATACATGCTTGATGCAACATGTCTTGTGTTTTTTTAATTGTGAAGCAGCAGCCGCATGTCCACATGCTGACTCTGTATTTCTGTGTATTTTCTAGCAATAGCAAGTCTCTGTAATTGCTCTGCAGAAGTAGTAGTAGTAGCAGCTATACAGCATATCTAATCCAGCAAGACCAAAATCCTATCAATATGTCATACCCACATAAACATGCTAAATGTTTCAGAGAGTTGTCATAACTGAACTTATATTACTCAGCAGACTGTTAATTTCTCAAAGATGTTTTAGTATTTAGTCAATTTGAAGCTGAAAGTTTGAAAGTGTTGTTTGTGTTCAAAACAGATCCAGAGAAAGACATGTTGAGACTGTTCTTTTAGCCCAACTTTTTCTTCATAAGTACCATCATTTAAATGAAAATAGGATGCAAGTCAAAAAAAATGTGGTCAAACATTATTTTACAGTGTTCATGTTACTGTGAATTTACATAGGTAATTACTGATTAATACTAATCAACTACATGCATTTGCTGTGTAATTATTTTGTACAGCTGCTTGTGCTTGTTATTGTTATTACTATAGTACCATGTAATATGTGTAATACGGACACTGTAAAATAAAGTGTCACCCATTTTTCTTTAGGAGAGTAAATCAGGAAAACATGTTTCAATAATGCTTTATGCTCTTATATACTATACCGTTATACAAAAGCTTATTTGGTGTTGACATTGGGTCATTAAACCTCAACGTCAAATGTTAATAGAATACTTGTAGATCACAGATATTATGTTTTCTGTCCTTTTTCTTGTGAATCTGATTCTGATTTTGACTCTGTTTTCTGATTTTAGCCCTTATCATTGGTGAAATAAAGTATTGATGAGCGAAATATTATATTGTTTTACATAACCAGCTTCACATGCCACCTTTTTGGAACAATGGTTCTAAGAAACACAAGTCATATATTTGTTTGTGTATTTTTTCCTCTTATTTGTATTTCAAGTGAATATTCATAATAGTAATAATAGCCATAATTAAAATGAGCTATAATAATAGAATAGCCAGATTCTCTAGTAGAATTCAGTGAATTCAGTGCTAGACAGTTTAAAGAATTTAGCTGGATTGGATGAGACATGAATACATAAAAATATTGTAGATTGTGTTGTGTTTGAATGTTTATTGTAAGCTTCTGGAAATTCCTTCCTCCGGTGGGATATGTGGTGGAAACCCCTCTGGGGCAAAAAGATATTAGCGTGCCTTTCTCACACAACTGCTCCATAGTAACCGCATGCTGTTAGAGTTCAAATAATTCCTCAGGCAATACATCTAAAGCTAAGATTGTCATTACAGATCCACGTAGCAATGACATCCTGTTTGTTTTAGATCTATACGGTTAACACTACTGTTTTTTGTTGCTTATAGAAAAGTGTTGCACTGTACCACAGATGACATTGTTTATAGCTAAAGAGAACTACTTTTTCCTGTATCTGTTTACTCCAATATATTACATGGGTCTCTGGAATACTTGGTTCTGATTGGTCATTGGTTCCATCTAGCGGTCTGATATAACTGCACGTCCGGGGATTAAGACATATCAGACGGGTATTGCGAGTCATCTTTCTTAAATTTGAATCACGCTGCAATCTCTACCAGTAAGCAATAAAATAATTTCAACTCAAATCAATATTTTATGTACATATTTATTTGGCAAGTAGTCTTGTAGTAAGCTGAATAATGAACAGTCAGATGGTAATTTTTACAAAATAAACCAACAGAACTCGGACACAAACCGGAGGTGGAGTGCAGCTGTTCAGCGATTTGTTTTTGTCTCACATAATAACATGATTTCAATGCAAATAAATATTTTATATCCATTTATTTGTTTATTTGGTTAGTAGCCATGTAATAAGCAGGATAATGTTCAGTCAGGCGGTTTAATTGCAAAATAAACCCCTTCAGACAGATCCTGTTCACCCTGTCGAAGTTCATTTTGAGAAAAAAATCATCTGACTGTACATTTTCCTTTACATATTTGCCAAGAACTCGGTCATCTTTAAATTATTCACTGCAAAAACCTGTATGATTTTCTTTCATCTGTTAATCACAAAGAGACGTTAGGCAGAATGTTAGGTACTGACAGCCTCAGTAACTATTCACTTTCATTTCATGGGGAGGTGCGCAAATTCTTTAAATTTGTCCTCATAATGGGTTTGGAACAACATGTGAGTGAGTAAATGACAAAATTTCATTTAGGAGATAACTAACCCTTTAATAACTTATGCAATTTAGCTTCTTACGTAAATTCCTCTCCTTTTATGTATGTTTATACAAAAGATATGTATTGAGATGGTTATTTATTTGTTATTATTATGAGTCAATTTGTTACTATCACACAGTTAGTATTCAAGACAAAAATCAGATTTGACTATTAAAAAAAATAAAAGAAAAAGCTTTTGTAAGCTCACTCTCTGTACCAAACTGAGTGAACCGCATTGTGCTTTGGGGGATGGGGGGGGGATAAGTTTGGCAGGGGGTTGGTAACGAGTTGAGGAAGGTATAAATCCCTTTATCTTTGCCTCCGGATGAAGTTAAATAGCACAGAGGAAGAACCTGATCCCATCAGCCTGCCTGGGGAGGGCACTGAAAGTCTGAATAGCATGTGTATATCGGTGTCATACTCTCTCGCCCTCGGTGGTGTTGTACCGCAGAGTAGCTCGCCCACACTGTGTGATGTGACATTTCAGGAGGAGGTGCATCTGTTGTGTCACAGAAATTAGGAAGCGTACAACCTAAGAACCTGAATGTCCCTGGCCATTTCTTGGAGGCTTCAGTTGCCTATGATTGCTGGTATTAATAATATCAATTTCAAAGGCAGAAGCTTCTAGATCTAATTGCTTTTATTGGAATTCTTCCCACATAATACCTAGGCCTGGGCTATATTTATTTAATATCCACTATATATTATAAATTATTTTGCCGGTGATATAAAATAAATCGACACAGCGAATATTGTGATGATTTTAATACCCTTTTGATTTGCCCTTTAAAAGGAAAGTTCACCCAAAAATGAATGTTCTGTCACCATTTACTCACCCTCTTGTTGTTCTAAAATATTCTAAAAGTTCCAAATGCATTACTTTCTTCCATGAAATACAAAAGTCGATGTTAGGAAGAATTTTAGCCATATTCAAAAAAGATGCACTGAAAATGAACGGTGACTGAGACTAACATTCTGCCTGAATTGCAAACGTTGAGACAGATGTTTAGATAGCGTCTCTCATTTAAACTTCAGTAGCAAAAAACACAAAAACTAAATTAGATTTAAGTTTGATTAAAATTCTGATTCAACAATTAATTTGCATCAGTCAGTCAAAAGACAAATGTTAACGTGGCATTTGTTTAAATATAAATTGAACGGCCACTTCTATGGAGTGTACCCACAGTACTAAACTGTCTAAATGTGGACAGATGAAAATCTAAGGTCTTCAAGATAACTTTGTAACCCTTACTAGCTTTGTGCAAATTACAAATTCTTGATCATAGGACTTCTGAGATTTCTTTTTTTGTGAGGCATTGTTCACAACAGCAGGTGCTTCATGTGAATGGCAAACTTTTTTAGTGTGTTTCATTAACCAAAGTAGCTCTAACCCACACCTCCAATCTCGTTTCATTAATTGGATGCCAGGTGTGCTTACTCCTGACTCTAATTATAAGGGTTCACATACTTTTTCCAACCTACACTGTGAATGTTTGAATGATATATTAAATATGTACAGAACACTACAACAATGTGTGCATTGTTATTTAAAACTGATTTTGTTTGTTCATTATTGTAACTTAGATGAATATCAAGCAAGATGTGATGACACATTTATACATACATTATACTCATTCAGGTAATTCTAAAGGGTAAATGCAAATATGTATTTATTTATTCACTTTCATCACAGGCTTCATCTCTTTCACCTTCTCTTTCTTTCGAAATGTGTGAAAATCAAGAGAGAATGTGAGAGTGAGCATTTAGAGCAGGTCACCATATGGTTTCTCTACTGTAGTATACTGTCCTCTTTTACACCAAGGTGCTCCATTACTGACCAATTGGACACACTCCAGTAGATTTAGTAATGGGTCTCTATTCAGGAATACGTGTGTTCTGTGGTTGCATGAGTGTGTGTGCATGTAATGAAGTTTCTGCTTGTTTGATCAGTGATTAAACAGTTAGGAAGCTGAGCTAATTGCATTCCCCAAGGAGATGATACAAGAACAAGTCATCCAAATGTCCTGTTACGAAATGGACCTCATGGGCAGCAGTATCTGTGCGCATCAGCTTTTGTGTGTGTGTGTGTGTGTGTGTGTGTGTGTGTGTGTTAGCCAATTGTGCCTGATCATGTCTGTTTCAGTTTAAAGGCTCATTAAAACTAGCTCTATAAATAGATGCATATCCACCCCGATTTGCAGAGTGATTTGAGGAACAGCTGAAACCGGGACATTATTAAATTTTTTGGAGAAATGATGGGACACTGGAACACACCCTGTAAAACCGGGACGACTTCTGGTCACCCTATTTTTCTACCTGCTTTGCTTCTCACCATGATGTACTGTAGTGATTCCCTCCTGCTCTGTCTTTGCTAATGTAATGAGGGCAATAGGCATCTGCTAGTGCTGTCATCCCCTAGTGGCATCTTCATGTTAAGGTGATAGTGGGTTTAAAGGTTTAAAAACGTATCACAACAAAAAAACACGAAAACGACATATTTTTAAAGATTATTTTTATATTATTTTAGTTTTTTCAGTACCAGTTTCATTTTTTCTAATTATGTTGATTTTTATTTTTATTTCAGTTTACAGAAATGTTATTTTTTTTTACATTTAGTTTATGATAATAACCATGGTGCAATCCAGTGCAGACATGTCCAGAATTACATCAGACTGAATGTGTCTCTGTTGCATCTGTCCCTCTGCCTGAACACAGGTGTGTAAGGCCACTGGGAATATTCCAACACAAAAATAAAACATGAACAAAGGATAGCTAGCATTAGAAAGTATGTCTATAGATATAAAGTGTCTTGTCTATTCTTGTATTGAGAGTTCATGGTTACTCAGCAATAGTTTGGGGACAAAACTGTCCCCAGAAGTGAGCTAAATTTGACAAAACCCTTTTGGATCATCCAGGGACATTCTCAAGGGTTGGTAAAAAGTTGTTTTTTATTCTAAAGGTGCATCTTTTTTGTTAGGGATTATGTGTGAGTGTGGGTTAGTCTGTAATAATTATAATTAGCGTTATTATATAAATTAATATACATTTAAATCAACTATTTAAATAAAATTTAAGCTTCTTAAAAATTTGTGGTGAAATATTTTATTTAAAAAAGTACAAATAACTTCCTTTAATGTTATGTACTTCCATGTAAAATAATAAAAACTGTCCTATTTGAAATGTCATGTCAACTAGACATTTTAATACAAATTATTAACAAGTTGAAACCCTAAAAAATTCAGCAGAATTACATGTATACCATAGAAACGCTTGTATCGTGAAAAAGTTCAGTGTGTCATAGCTGTCTGAATGTGATCTGCCAGGTCCGATTTACTGTACCTCTGTGAGTGTCGGAAAACAAACATGAACAGTGTCAGAAAACACCTAACTGGTATTTTTACATAGTAAAGGGGTGGTATAGACTCACACCATCAACTGTCATGAACAATACTTTCTGTGCTCCCACATGTAATCAGTTTTGATTGATTCTTCTCAGTAGCTTCAATACAAACAGGGAGTTAGATGACAAAATTCGGAAGAGCGGAGTGCTGAAAAGGGGCAGGGCTGAATATTGTGAATACAGCTGTTCTAGGGCATTGCTATGTGGCTGCCTGTTGGTTACTTACTGGCACAAGTCAAAAGAGCCAACCCCCAAGTGTATATTATATTTTCATCCCTATGGCTGAGGTCCCTTCTAATGCAAGTCTTGTATTTTTATCATTTGGAGTGCAAAATTTTTTAAGTCTGATCACTTTGAAAAGTAAATTGCAAACCTCTCCTAAATGAGTCACATGATTTGACATATCATTCTTGCCCGTAACACAAAGGTACACGACGAGTTACGCCCCATAGTGTAATGCTGCATTCTAATTGACCTGGGAAGCTCCTACCTCCGAGTTGGGAATTGTTACTATGACATGTAACGCATTCAAGTGGGAAACAAAATACAGTAGAAGCCAAACTTAACTCGAAAATACACAATGAACGACAGCAAAAAAAAAAAGAAATTCAGTTGTACCAGTGAAAAGCCATACCTGAACACATATGAACTTTTACACGACCTATATGAATTATAAATGCATGGTTTCTAACAAATGTTTTTCTTTCTTTAAAACAAACTGTCATTAGTCATTAGTTGACTGTTATTTAACATTTTAATATTATTGTAATAAAGCCCTGAAATTTAAATAAATTTGCCAAATCGTTGCTTTCCCTCATCTTTCATGTTAACATGCCCCTTCTGATGTCGCAAATCATGTATTATCTAGAATTTTGAGTTTCCCACTTCTAAGTATGACTTTGCTTGATCATTCATGTGCTCGGACCTCGTAATTACGAGTACATAATAGTTAGTTGTTTTTTTTTTCAAATCCCTTATTCTAAATATAATCAATAGTAATCGTAATTCTTTCCTTATAGCCTCTTATAAGTGTTGATATTTAAATCCATATTGGCAATGTTTTGCAAAGGTAGAAGTATGCCTCTCTCTAGGACTGTGATACATGTACGAGCAGGAAGATGTATCTGTGAATGACAGTGGATTTATTAGTTTCTATGAAGCTCCAGTATAATGGTGCCTCACATAACAGCTACTGTGTCTTTCCAATGGTTATCATTTTGCTGTATTGTTGTACCTAGAGAAAATGGGGGTAGATTACCTTACATTTCTGCCAATTGTAGTCTCTGGGACCTTGAATATAAGTTGATAAGAATAGATCACAAATATAATATCAGCTATATGACTCATACATAATTAAATCAACTTTAATACATAATTAGGACACCTATTAATGGAGGATTTTTTTTACGTTTACTGAAATTCAATTCCACAACATATGTATTATACATAATATACATTTACATGCACTAAGTTAACTGTGCCTTTAAGCAGCTTGGAAAATTCCATAAAATTATGTCAAGCCTTTAGGCATTTAGCCAATTAGGCTAATTGTCTAATTGGAGTCAATTGGAGGTGTACCTGTGAAAGTATTTAAGGCCTACCTTTAATCTCAGTGTCTCTTTGCTTGACATCATGGGAAAATCAAAAGAAATCAGCCAAAACCTCAGAAAAATTTGTGGACCTACACAAGTCTGGTTCATCCTTGGGAGCATCTTCCAAACACCTAAAGGTACAACGTTAATCTGTACAAACAATAGTACGCAAGTATAAGCACCATCGGACCACGCAGCCATCATACCCCTCAGGAAGGAGATACAATCTGTCTCCTAGAGATGAACGTAGTTTGGTGTGAAACATCAATCCAAGAACAACAGCAAAGGACCTTGTGAAGATGCTGGAGAAAACAGGTTGACAAGTATATAGATCCACAGTAAAACTAGTCTTATATCGACATAACCTGAAAAGCTGCTCAGCAAGGAAGATGTCACTGCTCAAAAACTGCCATAAAAAAACAGAACTTTGCAAGTGCACATGGGGACAAAGTTCTTACTTTTTAGAGAAATGTCCTCTGGTCTGATGGAACAAAAATGTAACTGTTTGGTCATAATGACATTGTTATGTGTGTAGGAAAAAGGGTGAGGCTTGCAAGCCAAAGAATGGCATCCCAACATGAAGCATGGGGGTGGCAGCATCATGTTTTGGGGGTGCTTTGCTGCAGGAGGGACTAGTGCACTTCACAAAATATATGGCATCATGAGGAATTAAAATTATGTGGGAATATTGAAGCGACATCTCAAGATATCAGCCAGATAGTTAAAGCTCAGTCACAAATGTGTCTTCTAAATGGACAATGACCCCAAGCATACCTCCAAAGTTGTGGCAAAATGGCTTAAGGACAACAAAGTCAAGGTATTGGAGAGGCCTTCACAAAGCCCTGACCTCAGTCCGATAGAAAATTTGTGGGTAGAACTGAAAAAGAGCATGCAAGCAAGGAGGCATACAAACCTGACACAGTTACAGCAGTTCTGTCTGGAGGAATGGGAAAAAATTCCAGCAACGAATTGTGAGAAGCTTGTGGAAGAATACCCAAAATGTTTGACCCAATTAAAACCATTTAAAAGTATTGCTACCAAATACTAACAAAGTGTATGTAAACTTCTGACCCACTGGGAATGTGATGAAAGAAATAAAAGCTGAAATATATAATTCTCTCTACTATTATTCTAACATTTCACATTCTTAAAATAAAGTAGTGAACATAACTGACCTAAACTGTATATATATATGTAAACACTCGTGTGAAGGGTGGAATGTGTCCGCCCAAAGTCATTACACTGATGCACACTTCACAAACAGACACAGCACCAGAGCCCTTCTACCAAGATGAACCTACAAGATTAGCATAAATTAGAATCACAAAAAATTATCACAAAAACACTGAATGAGACTTTTTTTGTCTGGAAGTGCTTTTCATTGTGAGTTCAAAGCTTGATGCTGGCTTTGACGCTCTGACGCGAATTATGAGCGCAGCTTCATGATGGCTGTAACAGTCACAGTCTACAGGCAGATTAACATTGTGGAGGACAGGAGTTTGAGAGATTTAATACCCACTGCAATGAAAATGCAACCTATGGGTAATCTAGTTCTTTCAATTTGTCAGCCTCCCACTTAGTCTTTGGGAAACGGTTAATGTTACTCAAAAAGGTGCTATTTTAGTGCATTTCTTGTTTAAGGCTTTGTTTTTAAAATGTTAATAAAGCATTATATTGTTACAGATATACAGATTGTGCTGTTTCGTGGGGAAATTGGTACTGTGATTCACCAAAGTAACATTTAGCTGATCACAAAGTATAGTCAGGACATTACTGATGTAAAAAACAACACCAACACTATTTGAAAGAAAGTCATTTTTGATCAAATCTAGACAGGCCCCATTTCCAGCAGCCATCACTTCAACACCTTTTTCTTGAGTAATGAACATAAATAGATGCGTCACAGGTGCATCGTCAGATCTTTTGTCTTCAGATCACTCTGTGTGTGTGTGCTTCATGAGCCTGTTAGAAAGTTTCTACTTTCCTCTGTTAGGAGTTAGAATTGTTAGGCAGTGCGCAGAAAACTTTCTCTTTACTTTAAAAAAAAAAGAAGAAAAAGAATGTCTGATAAACAAAGCAAGCGGTGTGTGTTCTCATGTTTACGCTCTATGGCTGAAACGGACACACACCAGTTTTGTTTTGTGTGTTTGGGGGAAGAGCATGCTGCTCTTGCATTGCGGCAGGGTGGGTGCAGGCATTGCGATTTGTTTACAGTCAAAATGCTTCACACTCGTCTCGCTTACTTCCAAGAGCCATGCCCACTCTTTTGTTATGGGGCTCTCGCATAGATCTGGCTGAGGATAAAGAGACGGTTCCGTCCCTATCGCTCGCTCTCTCCCCAGATCCAGCTGATCCTTCTCGTAAGCCTGAAGCGTGCCTCGGCACCTCTTCAGTTCACAAGGGGGATGCTGAACCTCTGTACATTCCACTACAATTATAAAGTGTCTGAAGAATTACTCGAGGTGGTTACTCGGGCTGTGTCCAGACTATAGTTAGACTGGCCACGCAAACAAGAGACCCCTCCAAATGCTCCAAACTAGAAGACAGATTTCTGTCTGGTGGCCAAAAATAAATAAATAATTTTTTTTTATAAATAAATAAAAAAAAGGAAGGGAACGCTATATCAGTCCCTTCCTTTCTTCTATGACCTCCATAACAAGCATTCTCATTCAAGGAGGAATCCTTATACTTCCTGTGTCTTCGTGCCCTCGATGTTGAAATATTCGACTATCAATCAATCAATCAATTTTATTTCTATAGCACATTTAAAACAACACATGTTGACCAAAGTTCTTCACATTATAGCATAAACAGATCATATAATATAATAATATAACATAATATAGAAAATATAAAAAATATAAAACACATAAAATAAGCAACCCACATTAAGCACAGTTAAAAGCAAGTGAAAAAAGGTGAGACTTCAAATAAGATTTAAAAACATCAACTGATATGTAGTGGATGGCTATTCCACAGCCGTGGTGCCGCCACTGAAAAGGCCTGATCTCCCTTTGACTTAAGACGGGACTTGGGGATCATTAAAAATAAACTCTGCAAAGACATTAGTAGTCTAGAAGGCATGTGTTGCTGAAGGAGATCTGTATTATAGGGAGGAGCCATGCCATGTAAACCCTTAAAAGTAAATAATAAAATCTTAAATTGAATCCTAAATTTGACTGGAAGCCAATGAAGAGATGCTAACACTAGGGATATATTGTTGTGTTTTTTTGGGCCGGTCAACAATCTTCAACAATCTAGTCAGTATTCTGGACTAACTGCAGACATGACAGTGAAGTTTGAGAAATGCTGCAGAGCAATGAATTGCAGTAATCTAGTCTTGAAGAAATAAAAGCATGTATTACAACTACCATGTCCTTAAAAGATAAACAGGGTTTCAAATTTGAAAATGTTCCTTAAATGAAAGAAACCACCTCTGACCACAGAATTGATGTGTCTATCAAGCTTTAGATCAGGGTCAATAATTACTCCAAGATTCTTAACTTAGTCGTGTAATTTAAAAGCAAAGGAACCTAAATCATTAGTCATGTGTTTGGAAAAGCCAGGTGAACCAAACACCATCACTTCAGTTTTTGATTCATTTAGGTGAAGAAAATTAATTGCCATCCACATTTTGATATCATTTATACAGCAGATAAGAGAATCTAAAGCAGAATTGTCCCCAGGCTTTAAAGGAAGATAAAGCTGGGTATCGTCAGCATAACAGTGAAAGGAGATATTATTCTTTTGACAGACTTGGGCCAAAGGCAGCATGTATAGAGAAAATAAGACTGGGCCCAAAATAGAGCCTTGGGGAACCCCACAGGTAATGGGAGCAGGGGAGGATGAGAAGTCCTCTAGTTCAACTGAGAATGTCCTGTCTTTAAGATAAGAGGAGAACCATTTGAAAGCAGTCCCCCGAATCCCTGCCCACTGACTTAAGTGCCTTAAAAGGATGTTATGATCTATGGTGTCAAATGCGGCGCTGAGGTCAAGAAGAACTAAAACTGCATGACTACCTGAATCAACAGTCATTTAATACTAATTTAATACTTTTAAGAGTGCAGATTCTGTGCTGTGTTTTGCTCTAAACCCCAATTGAAATTTTCATTTAAAAAAGGAGAGAGTTGATGGTAAACAACCTTCTCTAAGATTTTTGATATAAAAGGCAGTTTTGAGATAGGTCAATAATTTATTAATGCTGTTGGGTCAAGGTTGTGCTTCTTTAGTAGAGGATGCACCACTGCTTGCTTAAAGCAAGATTGGACAGTGCCCTCTACAAGACTGCAATTCACTATTGACAATAAACTCAAGCCAACTACATCTAGAACCTGGCTGAGAAGGCGAGGAGGAACAATATCTAAAGAACACTGCGCAGGCTTAATATCTGAAACTAAATCAACTAAATTGGATATTGAGACTGGTTCAAATTTACTAAAAATGACAGCAGAGGGAGGGGGAGCTGAGGGGTCTTGGTTATAGTCATAAGATGAGATGCTAGCTTTAAGATCAGCAATTTTATTAATAAAAAGCTCTGAGAAGCATTCACAAGCTTCAGAAGTAATATCCAGAAAAGTACTAATAACAGGATTTAGCTAAATATTTATTGTGCTAAATAACGCTTGAGGCTTATTAGAATTCTTTTGAATGATGTTTGAGAAATATTTTGCCTATCGTCTGTGCTGAGGCTCGGTGTATTCGGTGATGCCGCCGGTAGAAGAGACACTTGCGGGTTATCTCTCGCCTGGCTCGGCATCATCGCTAAAGAGACCCACTATCCCCACAAAGCTGTGCAGGACCACCTCCACGCTTGTAGGGAAGGCTTATCAGGCAGCAGGTCAGGCTGGTGCTGCCCTGCACACTATGGCAGTGTTACAGGCGCACTAGGCTAATCTGTTGAAGGACCTGAGTGTGGGCACCACGGTCGACGAAGAGGCTTTCTCTGAGCTTCGTCAAGCATGGATCTGTCTCTCTGCACGACCAAGCAGACGGCCCGCACCATTGACCTGTCTATGTCTGCTTTAGTCAACACGAATAGAAACTTATGGCTTAACCTATCGGGCATCAGAGACAAGGACAAAACTTTCCTTCTCGATGCCCCGGTTTCGCCTTCTGGCTTATTTGGTGACGCTATGAATATAGTTATCACCAGGTTCCAGGAGGCAAAAAGTCACGAGGAAGCCTTTGGGCAATTCCTTCCTCGCCACACTCAGGGGGAGGGGCCGTTGGCCACCCAGCCCCGCCCCGGTCCTTCTTGACGGGAGGCTCAAAAACAAAGCGTGACGAATCGTGCTCCCCCTTGTAAAGACTGAGGATTGGTTCGTCACCCTCAGCAGTCCCCAAAGCAAGACCTCAGGTCAGTTATTTCTAAAAAGGAAAAAAAAAAACTGACAGTTTTGCGCCCAGCCTTGTGGGGGTAGCGTGGAAACTTCTGCCAGGTATTTCTATGTGGGTCCTAAGAACAGTAGAAAATGGCTACAGAATTCAGTTCGCTCGTGCCCTCCACGTTTCAACGCCGTGGTTTCCACTACCGTGAAACCGGAGCAAGCATGTCTACTGTGGAAAGATCTGCAATATCTCTTGGTCAATGGGGTCATAAAACATTTTTCCAGAGAAAGAGTCAGGTTTTTGCAGCAAATACTTCCTGGTTACCAAGAAGGGTGGGGGGGTTACGTCCGATCTTTGACCTTCGAGGCTTGAATCGCTCCGAGGGCATTCAAGTTCAAGATGCTAACCATCAAGACGGTCGTGTCTCAATCCAACATCGCGATTGGTTGATCACGATAGATCTGATGGACGCGTACTTTCATATAGAAAGTCTGCCACAACACTGGAAGTTTCTTCCATTCGGTCTAGCCTTATCACCCCACACATTCATGAATGCATGGATGCAGCACTGGCTCCTTTTCAACTCCGGGGTATTCGCATTCTGAATTGCATAGACTACTGGCTCATACTAGCACAGTCACAAGAACTGGCAGTTCAGCACAGGGATATCGTCTTAGCTCATCTGGTTTCTCTGGGGTTGAGGCTCAACGCTAAGAAAAGCGTCCTCTCTCCCACTCAGAAAACTACCTATCTGGGGATTGTGTGGAATTCGATCACAATGCGAGCACAATTGTCTCCCGCTCTAATCAAGTCCATTCAGAACACCCTGAGAAAAGTCAGGCAGGCCAAGGTTGCACTGTTCGTCAGTATCAACGACTACTAGGTTTCATGGCAACTGCGTCCTCGGTGATCCCTTTGGGCCTTTTTGCACATGAGACCATTTCAGTTGTGGCTCAAAGCCAGGGGATTTCAACCAAGTTCCAATCCCCTAGGCTGATAATGGTTACGCACCGCGTGCTACGTACCCTTTCTATGTGGTTCAGACTCCGGTTCCTTACTTTGGGTCCCACTCTAGGTGCATCTTGCCGTCGCAGGTTGCTAAAGACAGACGCCTCCCGGACGAGCAGGGTAGCGGTCTTAAGTGGTCATCCAGCTCAAGGGGAATGGGAAGGTTGTCAGCTCAATTGTCACATTAACTGTCTCGATTTGATGGCCGTATTTCTGGCCCTAAAATACTTCCTTCAGAGACTGCCATGTCTTGGTGCGGGTGGACAACACAGTGGTATGGCATGGCAGATTCTCCTTTGGGCCCCGGGAAAGCTCCTGTTAATCCGAGCAGCTTGTATCCCAGGTTGCCTGAATGGGAGCAGATGTACTGTCCAGACAGAAAATACTGATGGGGGAGTGGAAACTCCACCCCGAGGTAGTGGAACAAATCTGGTTGAGATTTTACAAGAGCAGAAGTGGACCTCTTTGCTTCCCAACAGACAGCGCAATGACTCTTCTACTTCTCTCTGAGTCACTCAGCCCCCCTGGGTCTGGACACGATGTCACATACATGGCCCAGAATGCGCCTGTATGCTTTCCCCCGGTTTCTCTGCTCCCGGGAGTCTTGGCCAGAGTTCACCAGCAAGGGTCCTGCCTCTTACTGATAGCGCCGTGCGGGCCGAACAGGGTATGGTTCTCGGAGATAATGTCTCTCCTCGACGGCTACCAGGGTACCAACTGAGGGACACTGGGTTTTCACCTGAAGTTATCGAGACCATTCTAAGTGCTAGGGCTCCCTCTAACAGAAGACACAAATAAATGGGGGGTCTTTGAAAGATGGTGCAGTGCACATAATGCAGATCCAGTTAACTTCTAGATTGCTTCAGTTCTGGACTTTCTGCTGGAAAAATTGTCAGCAGGCACATGCCCGCCACTCTCAGGGTCGCCTTGATTGACGGGTTGCCGTTGGAGGGACATCCTCTACTCGCTTGCTTCATTCACGGAGCTATGCGACTGAGGCCTCCTGCTAGGACCAGTACCACTTCATTGGACTTAGCAATAGTCTTTGAGGGTCTGGTTGAGACCCCCTTCAAACCTCTAGAGTCTACTCTCAGGATGGTTTTTCTTATAGCAATCACCTCACTAAAAAGAATTGGGGATCTACAGGTTCTGTTTGTCTTGCCAACCTGCTTAGATTTTGACCCAGGAATGGCTAAAGCAATTTTACACCCTCACCCTGACTTCCTGCCTAAGGTTCCTTTCTTGACCTTACATCCGGTCACTCTCAAAGCCTTCTGCTCCTGCCGTTTACAACAGCGGAGCAGGAAAGATTTCACAGACTTTGTCCAGTCTATGCCCTTCAGACTTATGTCCACCGCACTAGCTAGTGGTGTAAGTCAGGGCAACTATTAGTTTGCCATGGGGGCCGCAACAGGGGGGCGGCCACCACCAAGCAGACTATGTTGCATTGGGTGAGGGACGCTATTGCTCTGGCCTACAAGGCGCGCGGTCAAGCTTGCCAGTAGGTATCAGGGCTCACTCTACCAGAGGGGTCACCTCCTCTAAAGCTTTGGCTAGAGGTGTCCCTCTGCAGCCTGTTTGTGATGCGGCAGGCTAGTCCTCTCCGCACACATTCATTAGATTTTATAGTTTGGATGTTCATGCCACTCCAGGCTCTTATGTCCTTGAGTCGACATCACAAGCGCATCTCTGAGACACTACACAACCGTAAGGGGTCCGGACATCCACAGTGCGGCGGCATGGGTATTCTTGTTCCCAAAGCACTAACTCAGCGCAGCATCATAAGTGTAGCTTTTTGAAAGGGAATTTCTGGGGTTACTTGATTGTAACCCTTGTTCCCTGATAAAAGCAGAACTAGATGCTGCCCTTCATTGCTGCACTGGGATGCCCAAGGACTGCTCTTCAGACAAAATTCCTGACGATGCACCTGTGACGCATCTATTTATAGTCCTGCTACAGGTGCATCCAATGATGTCACTGGCAGAGGCTATAAATTCCGGTCAATGTTCACTGACGCGTTGCACACATATTCACAGATGGTCACACCTAAAGTTGTTCCCAAAGCGCTAACTCAGTGCAGCATCTCGTTCCGCTTTTATCAGGGAACAAGGGTTACAGTCAAGTAACCCGAGACTTTTTGCATGAACAAGCACCATTTTCTTCAGGAAATTTAAAAATCCAGATGAGTAATATTATTTAAAATCCGACCTAAATATTGTGAAACATTTTTAGCTGAGATGAAAAAAAAATACAAATCTTTAAGCAGCCCTTCTATTCTGAGATGAAATTATGTTTGTTTGCATCCTCAGTTCCATATACAGATGAAATTTGTCAGTGGCGGGTCACATTAGCTGGCCACTGTCCTCTGTCAGGTCTCATTGTTCCATCAGCCTCAGAGAGCAGATCCTGGCTGACACTCACACACCTTCCTATATATCTTGAAACCAAGCCAATCAGACTCACAGTGCTCAGCCACACAGAACGGCACAGAAAATGTGGCTGATGATGGACCGCTGTGGGTTTATAAAAAGAGTGAAAAATAAGCCAGTGACATGACAAGCTGTGACCCACGCTTGTCCTGTTAATTCATCATTTACAGGCTTGGTATGGCAGCTCTAAAGAGACAATAATAGTACATGGTGACTGGTGGATTCTTGTAATGCAAGGACATTTTCTGGGGGAAAACTGAGTGCTCTTGACCAGTCTGTAAATTAAATGTCCTTAAAAAGCTTCGTTATAATTCATATACAGTGTAGATACAAAATATGGATGTCATTGCATTAGATAACAAAATACTAAAGCAAGTGGCATTTGTTTTAAAGAAAATAGCACACTTGAAGATTGTTAGGTTTAAAATTATAAAACAGACATGCACAGTTTCAAATTAAGACAAAAAGTAATTTAACATTTTCTGGTCATCAAACTTAGTTTACAGTTAATGTGCTTAACTACACCTGTGATAACTTAAAGGTTACTGATTTCATACATCCACTTAAAATGACCTTGGGAACAATTTTTGAAAAGTTTAAAAATGGCTTATATTCTGTAAGTGACATTCTGGGAAAAGGTCTAGAATCATTGCACTTACAGGGCCCATATGCACTTTATTCAAATCTCTTGGACTTTTATTTCTCCATAAATTTAGGACAGTTACCTTCTTAAATTAAATTATGGGCATAAAATTGTGGGCATTAAGCCAGTATGTCTCAGTGGGTTTGTTGTGTCTAGGTGAGAAGGAGGAATGCCAGGTTTGTTGTAAATTAGCTTGCAGGGCTTCTTGACACCCAGTAGTGTGCTCTTGTGTCCCCCTACCTGATTCATGCAGCCTCCCGTTTGTTCCCTGGGTTCGTTTGACAGGTCAGTGCATAAATGCATTATGCATTTCACATCATATCATGCTCATTTCTCTTCAGCTTTAGGACAGCTCTCAAATCACATAATCCTTTACTGCACAGAGCCCACCCGCCTCTCTCTCTCTTTCTCTTCCTTTCTTTCTCTATCACTCCTCTTCCTTAAATCTCCCCATTAGGAGGTCCCTTGTGCTCACACACAAGTGCACACATGCACATTGTTCATACAAGCTCATGGTATTCACACTTACACCATTTCCCAACCATCACAAATAGATTTGCTCATGTGGAAAGGGGTCTCCGGGATCTGCCAGCATTAAGCTACAGATATGCTCATTGCATTAGTAATCAAAACAATGTGTAGCAGCCAGGCTTTCAGGTACATTCTGTCACAATCAGTGGCCCATTACACTTGGTATTAACATCTGTCTTAGATCCAAGACATTTTTGCTGTCCTTTATGGCTGTTGCTTGTCATCCCTGTGAGATTTTGGGTCAAATCCAGGGTACACAATACAGGCTACATTGTAGACAAGACTTTAATCCCATTTGTCCCAATTGACAGCACTGACTGGGCAATGATCTGATCATTGTACAAGCAATCACATTGCATGACTGCAATGCAACATTTCTGAAAATATGTTTGCCACTGTATCATACTGTCTATTCTTATGCCCCCCTCCTGTATATGCATGTGCTTTTTATCACATCTCATGTATCTCCTTTAACTGTATGTACTATCTGTAGTAATAAGAAAATAAAAAAATTCTGACAGTGCAGGGCAGGGCAATCATGAGCCACTTTTGTGGTTCCTACAGCCCATGCAAAATAAACTAAAATTGACCTGGCTATCCACCATACTGGATCAACTTCAGTGCACAAGGAGTAAGAGCATGGCATTTTTGATAGGTCCAATTTTAATCTCTGGTTATATCCAAACTTTGAGTGATTTTGCTTTTTACAGTGATTTGTGTGCCTATATGCTTGTTAATGTTTTGGAACAATGGATTTGAGGGGTTAAAATAATCTATTTCTTTTCATCCATTGTGGTTCACAATACACCACACATAGCTCAACAGTACATGGCTTTCATTCTCATGCCATAAATCTTTATGGAGGATGGGAGGTATTGAGACTTTACTTGCAAGGGACTGGTCCATTTTTCAAAAGCGTCCATTGACAAGGATGGATGAGGTCTGTGGGGAGTAGGGTTTGAAGCGCTTAGAGGTGAAGCTGTGTTGTATCCAAAGCCTGGTAGGGGAACAGCAGAACGCTTGTGGAAAGGGATCCTGGAAGCCTCCAGGCTGATTGGGATGCATGAGGAACATCAGATTGGCAGGAGATTAGAGTGAATTGAGATATATATCAGAGGAAGGGAATGTTGCCTTTGACTGGGTACTTTTCTGGGTGGTTTACCATCCGCAAACCCTGCTTTCATTCTGTTCTGTTTTGTTTCCAGATCCCTCTCTTACTCACTCACTTACTCACACTCTCTCTCTCTCTCTCTCTCTCTCTCTCTCTGGCAGGTGCGGAATGATTTGACCAATGAGCTGGAGAAGGCAGACATCCAGATTGCAGACACAGAAAGTTTCTCTAATGATCCATGTGTGAATGTAAAGAAACTGAAGGTAAGGAATCTCCCAGTCTCCACCAACCAAACATGACTAGCTAACAGCTCACGATGGCCCACTCATAGATATATAATTTTTCGTGGTATCCTTGTGTGTTAAGATATAAGTGGACTACGTTTCCAAATACATTTAGAAGATGGGGCAGAGAACAGCACAGATTCATCATATAGATACCAACCATTTTTGTGCATGCATTTATTCAGTGAGAAGCTGACTCTGTTCTCCAAAAGCAGAGATGCTAATGAAATCCAATGAGTTGGAGTTGTTATTGCTTTAACCACACATAGAACTTTAATATATCATTTGTTTCTCCTAGACTGCAATGAGATTAAATGGATAGCAAATTATTAAATGTTATTTTTTAAGCTTATTTAATTAAGTCTCCTGCTCCTCAGATTTTTCTCCTGAGAAAAAGACCTAGTGATGTCACATGTGTCTCATCTAGAGTTTAAGAAGATCATTTTAATAATGTCTTAAGGGGAGTTCAGACTGAATGCATTATTGTGCTAAAAAACAAAAACACAAAACAACAAATAAAAAATAATGCTGGTGTCTTAAGATGCATTTTAACAGGTGAAGTTGTTTTTAACTTGACACTGCATTTAAATAATGTGACACTCCTGTGCAAGACACTGAAAAAACAGCAAGACATGGGGCTATGGTCACAGCTGTCCCTCAAGCGTATGTTTATATAGAAAAACAAATAAAAAACAGCGTGGATGGTGTATAAATTTTATACATTTTATCTGTATACATTTTTTTAACATCTGAAGTACCTTATTCTATTGCGGATGTCCCAGTGTGGATACAGAAAACTGAATAAAATAATCAAATTATATTTTGGTTGCATTTGAGGGCAATTTTTAATTGATTGTGTAAAATAGGCCCACAATATTGGAATATTGATCGCAGGCACCTGAATCGAATCGTATCGCAGCAGACATTAAAGTATCTGAAATATCAGGCCAGGAGAATTGATTCAAGATCGTATTGTGATAAAACGTCTGATTTACACCCCAGTCGACAAAAAGAACACGAAGAAGAGCAAAGCTAATGCTAGCTAGAGAACTACTGAATGACCCTTTAAAGTAAAACGGAAAGCTTTTAAATAATTAAATCTAGACAGCGGTTTGGAGTAGAAATATAATAATTATATCATTAGACCTTCTTTCTTACTAAAGACCACAAACTCAAAATGTGTTTCTGGGTCAAAGTGACCCAAAATTATGGAGAAGGTTACCTATATTATATTTATATCAGCGTGTGTGTGTGTGTGTGTGTGTGTGTGTGTGTGTGTGTGTGTGTAAATGTGTATATGTGTGTGTACACATATACATGTGTATACACATATACATGTGAATGTGTATATATTTTATATATATATAAACTTTTTATTACTCAATAAATGTTAACTATATCATGATTTGACATATGCAGTATAAGTGCATGAAGGCTCATAAACAAGTGAAGTGGAAGGAAATGCCACCATAAATTTATTTGGGACAGTTTTATATCCGAATGGTAATTGTTCCATAGTCTGCTATTTATCTCACCTTGCAATTTTGACCTACGGTTTGCTCTCACCTTTTTTCGCTGACTCGTTTTTTTCCACAGCATTTTACACTTGCCGTGAAACTATCATGACTTCTAGTGCATTTTTTTTATTCGTTTTTTTTTACCACACTGTGTTATTTTTCACATTGGCACAGCTGTGTACAGGACATGAGACAGCAGCTATCAGTTTTGCCAAAGAGTTTAGAGACAAATATTGTAGATGTTCATGTTCTAATTTAATCAAGATAAATAGCAGATGTTAGACATCTTGGAATACTTCCAGTGCAGGTTAAAAGTCTGACCACTACTGAAAATTATTGTATTTAGCATTTTGCTTCTATGTTGCAATTTATGAATACATATTTTCTTCTTTAAAAAAATATATTATGAGCATGATCATTGAGTGAAAAGTTAAAAAATTGGCCTGAATTTCATAATTTCTTTGGTATATCCCCATTTTTCTTCAATACATCCACAACCCTTAACCTAACAGTCAGTCCAATAAAGATGTAACACTATAGGGGAAATGGAACCTCCACATCATGCTCCAGTGATTATATGAAAATTATTAGTTCCTGGTTTATTGCAAGATGAGAACCTGGGTTTCCCACTCATCTGACAACACACAATCAGTGGCATCACAGGAGAAGGTAAGCACACATGTCTGGCTTAATATCTGATGGGAGAATGCACTTGTCATTAACTCTGCATAATGTGGCCGATGTTAGAGTACTGGAAAGTTTAGAAACAATGTTGAATTCCCTTTTGATCATGTTGTTGGCATAAAAATTGTCCAGAATTTTAAATATTTCTTACTCAGTTTTTCAAAACCCCAGAACTTTGTATATTTCCAGTGTAAAATTAGATTTTAATTCCAGAAGTACGCATTAGCTCAATTACTTTTGTGTTTTGATGTATTTGCTGTAGGTAGCCATTAACATTCACTATTTAAATGTGGGAAAGCCTTGTAACAAAGGTCTGGGGGGAAAAAGAAAAGCCACTGGGGACTGAGGTCTTGGGGCACTGATGTGGATCTAGACTGAATTTTGCCAGGGTGGAAGAAGCTTGTGGTTGCCAGAACTCCAGGACAGCTGGAGCCACTTACACAGCTTGAGGGATTCAGGTTAAGTGTCCACGCCGTCGGGAGCGGCAGTAGGCTTTCTAATGGCTGCTGATTGTGAGGCAAGATGATCCTGTGCCAAGTAGTCAGCCCTGAAAAGGCATTCAGGAGTATTCCACACAATAGCTCAAATCTCTCAGCTGGGTCTTTGGCACTGCTAAGGCACAGGGGTGATATTGTGGGAAATGAGAAGCTTTGAGTCAGAGAGACACATCGGAAAGAAACTGTTTGCCATAAGCCACACACAGTTTTGTGCTGCATTCTCAAACTGAGTTTGAATGTAGCCCCATTATGAACACTGTTTACAGTCATTGTTGCCAAGTTTGCCCACAACATTGCAAAAAATCCCTGTTTTATTTTTTCCCCTTGAGTTCCAGTAAAAATGTCCAAACATCCTCAATATTTGCTGAAGAAGCTAAATTACTTGATCTAAGTCTTTTTTTCTGAGAAATATAACAAAATGTTGTTAGGTTTAATGGTAGAAAACCTACAGTTTAATGCTGCATTCCTTTTGTAACTGAGTTTGAATGTGACTCCATTGTGAATGCTTTCAGTCATTGTTGCCGAGTTTGCCCCTTAGTGCAGATCTGGGATCAGTTTAAGGGCGCTTTCACACTAACACTTCTGGTGTGGACCAAGGGTTAGAATGATGTAAAAGTTCAGTTCGTTTGGATGATGTGAATGCTGTTTTCCGAACTAGTAGCGTTTACAGGCATTTCCAACGTTTACCGTACCCCAGACCACATTTTTAAGTGGACTCGGGTGCAGTTTGTGGATGCAGGTGTGGTTCCGAGTCTGCTTGAAAAGTTGGTATGGGGTACGGTTCAGTTCATTGCTGATATAAATGCAATCGTACCAAATTGCAGAAGTGAACTGCTATTGATGAAGTATAATTTGTGTCTTTGCAAGCTCCCCTCAGCAATTATAATGGCACAGCACATTTCTCATACCTGCTTTTGTCTAAATAAATCACCTCCAAGGAGCAGCTCACATTCTTTACGGGTGCTTCTCAATCAGAAGGCTGCAGCCATGTTAGGCTGGATATCTCGGCTGCCTTGTCATCAAGCTCTGTTGAAGGCCATCTCAATTGTGATTACCCATAGAGCCAAGGTTTCATAGCCTTCGTTTGCCATATTTTGGAGGACGCATCGGATGTGTGCTTCATGGCCTTCAATCACCCACAATCCTTTGCACATGTCCCAAATTATTTGTAAAAAGAGCAGAAAACGAGTCACGTGTCTGTGGAGGTGAAAACCTTTATGACGCAGCTTTCTAAATAAGTTTTTATTTGCATTTGCAGCAATGACAATATGTAGAAAAAAATGCCAGTAGTTTAGACAACACAAAAATTAGAAGATACAAAGGACACAAAAAATTAATTAATAAAATTAATAAAAGGTTACATGTTGTATAGTTTTACAAGTCTAGGTTCCATTTTTTTCATATTTGAAATTGTTTAAAAATAAATTCTTAAAAATACATTTTTGAGTGACTCTAGCTTTTTGCATAATAAAAATATTGTTTTCTTATGTATATGGGTTTTTCTAAACTGAGTAAAATATAAAATGGTTCTAAGCATATAGTTTGTCATGCGGACTTACTAGACCATCTCATTCTATCGCTGAATGCTGAGGAGGAGCCTACAGCCTCAGAAGGACTGGTCTAGGAAGGACACAGCCAAGCTAGGCTGCAGCCTTTCATTTGAGAAGCACCCATCATCTCTTGAAATGCATTTGCGGGCTTGCAGCAGACAAACACTGAAATTCATTATATCATTTGCACATTCAATGCATCTGTGGCAGACAAACACATGTGTTGTTCTGTGCATGTAAAGTTTCGGTGGTAAATTCAAAGAGATGAATACTTCAATAACACAATGAAGCTTATGTCTTCTTAAGTTGTTACTTACAGTAGTAAACAGCTTCTGCTTGTACTCACACTGATGACGCTGTCAGATTGCAGTTCTGACCCAAATAATCTGATGTACAGTAAACAGAGGCCAGTGGGGGCAGGGGGAGGGGGAGAGGAAACAAACTCGGATTTGGTTCAAGATATCAAACTAAGCGTTAAATCACCCTAAATGTATCAGCTGTGATCTTACCTGTAAATGGTACTTTTTTCAGAGATGTCAACAATTCTGTAGCCCACCCACTGGAGTCATTATTTTGTCTCTGGCTTGAACATGGAAATTCTCATATTGAGCAGCTCATTTGTTGTACATGTACATTTTAAATGGTCTACCTTTGTCTTCTACTTGAGGATAGAGTTGCAAGTGGAAATATTATTTAGAGATGACCCTAGCATTCAAAACAGAATTAATCAGATATATTAATCAGAATTAATAAATCAGATGGATATCAATCATGATAGCCATGCTGTGAGATAGCTTAAAACTTAATTTGTTTAATAAAAATGACTTAAAAGGTGAGTTCTGAGTCAATTTAATTTTTGAGCCCCACACCTTTCAGCCCTCCAAAGCTGTCACAGTGGCTGGTGAATTCTTCGAAGGGAATTGGGCAGAGGGATGATCATTTCTGTTTGGAACACGCCAGTGGCCATTTCAATATCCCAGCTGCTCTGACATGTGGTTTGATGGATGGGGCTGTGGCGTAGCATAAACAAGTCTGCTTGACTTCCACTTGAAATTTTCATTGGCATTTGGCAGGATCAAGGGCAATATAGTTAAGAGGGTGGAGAGGAATATTGAGATTGTACGCAGAATGAGAAAAAGTATACTTAGGCCAATAACTAGGCCCAAATGTAATCTCCCTGCTGCAAAAAACAGCTGGTCACCAGCATATAATGTGTTTGGAATTTTGGTCTACGACTCATGATGCTCACGTTCTGGAGTTTCAACAAGACTTTTTGACTAGCTTAACCAGCTTGTTTATGTTACGCCGCAGCCCCATCCATCAAAACACATGTCTTTCTTGGATAACCATTAAAACCATACTAGTGAACCATCTTCACCAGCTAGCAGGTTTTGCTTGTGAACAACATGGCTATACTGGTCATCCAGCTAGACCAGCACCAATCAGCATCAACCAGATCAGACCAGGATAGGAATTGGCTGTGTTGGCGCACCAACTAGAGCAGCACTAAACCAACACCAACCATCAAAAACCAGCTTAAAACATCATGGATAATTTGGTCCACCAGCTAGGCCAGTACTGAACCAGCACTAGCCATCATAAACTATATTAGAACAGGAAGAGAGAATTGGCTGCATTGGTCCACCCACTAGACCACTACCAAACCAGCATATATATATATATATATATATATATATATATATATATATATATATATATACAGTACCCTTCCTGCAGGCTCATCCTGATATGACCCGCCAGCAAGACCAGCCATACTGCCATAATGCCACCAGCCATACTGCTCGTTCCACGTGTGATTTTCATGAATGTCGGTGTTCTGCCATGGCCAGTGAAGAGCCCGGATCCCATTGAGCACGTCTGGGACCTGTTGGATCGGAGGTTGAGGTCTAGGGCCATTCCCCCCAGAAATGTCCGGGAACTTGCAAGTGCCTTGGTGGAAGAGTGGAGTAAAATCTCACAGCAAGCAGGAGATGTACTGCAGTACTTAATGCAGCTGATGGCCACAACAGATACTTATTGAAGGCTATCATTCCTCAAAAAAATTATTGACTGACAAATTTCTAAAGAAAGCTTTTTTTTGAGAAAGTTGTTTGAGAAAGAGTCATTGTTTTTACAAAGCTTGAAATTGATGAAAAGATTTCATACAAAGGTGTACACTACAGTCTTCAAAGACAAAGGACAACTGGCTCTAACAAGGACAGAAAGAGATGTGGAAGACCAGATATACAACTAAACAAGAGGATAAGTACATCAGAGTCTCTACTTTGAGAAATCGACGTCTCACATGTCCTCAGCTGACAGCTTCATAGAATTCTACCCCCTCAACGCCAGTTTCATGTACAACAGTAAAGATAAGACTCAGGGGTGCAGGCCTTATGGGAAGAATTGCAAAGAAAAAAGCCATATTTGAAACAGAAAAACAAACAGAATAGGCTAGAGTGGGCAAAGAAACACATACATTGGACATGTGACGAAGCAGGCAAAGAGTGAGGATCTAAGTGCAGCTTTGGGAAACAATTAGGGAATGAGAACCAATCAGGGGAAAACCAATCATAAAATTAAACTATAAAGGACTACAAAAACCTAACAGGAAACAGGAACTAAACTAAATTTCAACATAAAAGCACAAAAACAAAAGACAACAGGGAATGTGACAGGACAACAGATAATTGGAAAATAGTGTTATGGATCTTAAACCCATTGAGCTTTTATGGGATCAGCTAGACTGTAAGGTGCATGAGAAATGCCCGACAAGACAGCCACATCTATGTCAAGTGCTACAGGAAGTGTGGGGCTCATTTAAATAATTTAGAATAGACATTTGTTATATATAGGGCTAATGTTAGTGTTTTAATAAAGCACGTTGAACCTTTTCTCCTTTATTTTCAATTTAATACATCTTCTGCACTGAGGGTTGTGATATTTAAAAGCATACTGAAATAACTTGAAATAACAGTGGAGCGGTACTGCAGTGCAAATTTTGCTTTAAGCACAGAGTTGAATGTGTTGCCACTCCACTCACATACTCTGGCCTAGACTAGCATGGGAATGGGCTATGCTGGTTCATCAGCTAGACCAGCACCAAATCAACACTAAACTTGTTTTCATCTGTATTAAAGATCAAATTAAAGATCTATTTAGAACATTTGTTTGTTTACATTTATTCGGTCTTGGCATGCTTCACAATCTTGATGAGCTTACAGAATGACTGCATGAGCTCCAGATCTCTTCCAGAGATGGATGTCACACCTATTCCCATCATCTACTTCCTCTTTGCTCATCTGACAGCATGCCACGGAGTGGGTGAAGGCCCCGTGTGGTGCGTAATGCATAGAGATCCAGCTCCAGTGATAGATTGAATCTCAGCGATGCAGAACTGGACGGGTTGCAACACAATGCTCTGAATTGGTCTGAATTATTTAGAAACTCAATCGTGCTACACGATTGAATCGTGGATACAGATGAAGATCTATCCTTCTGGATATGAAACAACTCACACCTCTGTAGCTAATGTCACTCTGTAATAGATGGAGTCACTCGCCATAATATATTCTCACGCAGCAATGCTACACATCCTATCTGTGGTTTTGGAAACTGCTTACGCAATTCTTGCAGCCCTCCTGAAGGAGAAAGGCTGCTCTCTGCTCTAATGAAAAGGCTTGCTTACTTCTCCTCTTTTTATTTTAGAGCTTTTTTTGGTATTTAGAGACCGTAAGCGAACAGACTGGAAACAGTTGTGGGGAGGGGCCTGGGCCCTGGGAAAGAATAGTTGCTTTTGTTTTCTTTTTAATTTATTTCATTTTATGCTACTATTTAAATATATTTTGCAGGGGAATTGACTGAGAATGAACTGCTCCCATTAAAAGCAGCATTTTTATATAGAGGAGGATGCCACAGACCACCATTATTTGAGACACAATGCCGGGACTGTACAGCATCACTGTGATCCAGACAACTTAATCATCTCTTTATGCTGAAAGTGCACTTGACTACATCGTACATCTGGATATATGCCAAATTATAACGCTCTTCTCCATCAATTGATCATTATTTGATGAATTTCTGCTCATCAGTTGAAAATTTAGACAAACATCTCTTTTAAATGAAAAATGTTTTACCTCCTGCTTTCATTTGGCAGTAATAGCACAGTCTAAATTACGGCAGGCAATTTTTGTGAACGATGCGCAATCTATTGTAATCCAATTTGCATAGAAAGAAGGCGTGCTTGCACGGGAAGTTATGACAATGACTAAATTTAAATACTCAAGACATAGCTCAATTTCAGTGTTGATTGCGCATGGTTAAACTAGATTGCTTAGGTTAGTGAATAAGATGCAGGTTTCTGCACCGATAAAAACCACGTGAATAAGTGGCGCGGATGTTTAGCGAATTTGCCCCTTGTCTTTGTCACACCTCCACCTGACTTTCTTTCTCTCCCCATTCACCGTTCACTGTCCCCAGACTTCTAATCACCTCCACCTGTAATCAGTCATGCACCACATTATGGACTGCATATATACACACCTCAGCCCGGTATTCATTGTCTAGTCTAATTAAGGACTTTACAGACCGCACTACCCAGTGTTGTGTTGGTTACTTAACCATATAGCATGTATCTTTATCATCCTTCTTCTTCTCTGCCTTCGTTCATCAGTGTGCATATAGTCTGCTGCAAGATGCATCCTTGTCAACTGTCAACAAGTCTTCATCCAGTTAAGTTTGCTACCTGTAGTACCTAGCAGTGTTAATAAAGTTTCTGCGTTTGGGTTCATCCTCAGTTCTGGTGTGCCTGTCATTACTATAATTCAACCTCATGTTGTTCTAAACTGGTATGACTTTCTTTTTTCTGTGAACAAGTGCTCAAAGAGACAATGGTGATAATTTATAGATTGACCTTTGTATGGGATTTAAACCCACAGCCTTGTGGTTACCAGCCCAGATCTCTGACAGCATACTGCATTATTCAACTCGTATTCATGTAGCTCAAATGGTAGAGCATGGCGTTAGCAACACCAAGATCATGGGTTTGATTCCCAGGGAACACACAAACTGATAAAAATGTATACTGTAAGTCGCTTTGGATAAAAGTGTCTTCCAAAATGCATAAAATGTTAATGTATTATTCCCTAACCATTAACTACCTCTTTAATTATGTTTTGTCACTCTCTGTAGGATAATGATGTTCGGATCATCATCGGCCAGTTTGATGAGAACTTGGCCTCCAAAGTCTTCTGCTGTGTAAGTCAGACAGCGTTTAAAGGACAGTACAGTCAATACAGCTTGAACGATGGTTCTTCTGCAGATGGTAAAATATCAGTCGAGTCCATGATTTTATGTGTGTTCCAGGCCTATAACCTCAACATGTATGGCAGTAAGTACCAGTGGATCATCCCAGGCTGGTATCAGGGGAACTGGTGGGAGCAGGCGAACTCCACCAACTGCACCACAAAAAAGCTGCTGACAGCCATGGAGGGTTACATCAGCGTGGACTTTGAACCTCTCAGTGCCAAATTAATTAAAGGAATATCAGGAAGGGTAAGTGTCTGCAATGCTGTGTGATATCAGAATGTACAAATTAAATTGTTGATATCTGGCAGACAATAATTCTCACCACCTGCAAGAGAAAATATGAGACATTGCCAGTTTAAATATTTTCTCAAGGAAGCTTTCCTAAGCTGCTTATAGTAGCTCTGTTGGAAGGATCAGTTTAGACCACCATGAATTACCATGTTGGACCAAGCACTGACTTTCTGATGAAGCTGTTTGACCAAGGCAGTCCTGCTGGTTAAGCTAGTTGAAAAGTCTGGGGGTACACTAGTACACTTGCTTCCATGGGGCCAGCATCCACAACACAACATGTACCTACTGGATTTTTCAGCTGGGAACTTCTATTGCTTCTAACAAAAAATACCAGACTTACTGTCTTTCTATCCTTTATTGTATGAATTTACGAATGTGCTATTCAAAACCCACACTAACATATTATTAATTTGTAAAACAGCACTGTTGTATCTGTCTTTCTTCAGACACCACAAGAGTATGAGAGAGAGTACAACCGGGAGCGGGAGCAGAAAGGGGTGGAGGCCAGCAAGTTCCACGGTTTCGCTTACGATGGCATCTGGGTTATAGCAAAGACCCTCACCCGCGTCATGGAGCTCCTAAGACATAAGGAGAGGCATGACATGTACCACAATTTCACAGTGGATGACCGCGAGGTGGGCAGGATGGTTCTGGACGTCATGAACGAGACTAACTTCTTTGGAGTGACGGTAAGTTTGCGCTTGGTGTTTGTGTTAATAGATGTTCATTGAATCTAGTTTAAAAAAGAACATTCATGTACATACATTTTCTGGAAAAAGTATGTGAACCTTTTGGATTTACATGGAGTCAGGAATATTGATGGGCAGAGTATAATTTAAAGTAGCTGGACAGCTAACTTAAATAAATTTTAGTTGCTGATCTGTTTTTAAAATAGAGTAGCTTTTCAACTAGCAGGATTCTTTTTCCAACAAGGAGTGGTGAAGCATTACAAAACGTTACATTGTGCATGCAGTCACCTAAGTGTACCAAGACACATCGAATACACTCTCCTAGAATTTTTTTCTCTTAAGTAGTACTGGGAATTATTGCAGCATGTTTTTTTAATGGTTTGTATTAGCAATTTTTTTTCATTCAGACTGTTCATTTCAATGAACTGTTTCAAAAAATCCTGCCGTGACTTAAAATCTGTGGTGCATTTTTGGGCTGCCGCTTGCAATTTTTAACACTCAAATTTAAAGGTTTACCATTTACACATATTGTGGACAAATTGCAGAAAAATTGGTCCCATTTTTCACAAAAAATAAATTTCTTCTATTATCTTTCATCACAATATGAAAAATTGAACTGTAGATGGTGCTCTAGCACATTTCAGCCATCACAGATGTGCTCATCCATAGACATTCAGTCTAATTTTCAGTTCAAGTACAACCCCCATTGTTTCATTGAATATCTCAGACTCTGAGTGGACTAGAAGCTCAGTCTAGGCGTTATTAGAAAGCTGAGATAACATATTTTTCCAATGATTTGATTAGCATGCCTTTTCTGCTAGACTGCATATTTTGTTCTGGACATCTTATACCATTGGATTATTCACCCAAGCAAGTTGACAGACAAATAATAAATGGCATATTTTTTTAGAAAATATAATGTAAAATCCCATTCATGAGAATGAAAGCATTCATTTGATATATGACTTTCCATTTAAGTGCTATGTGAAAAACTTTTATATTCATATTAATATTTCTACCACATTACCTCTAGGTGGTGCTTATTTGTGATGCAGATTTTTTTCAGCCCTTATTTTGTTAATTTATGTATTGGTGGTGTTGTACAAAAATTTTTGATTTTAATCTTTCAAATGATACCACATATGCCTGAATTACGTGTCCAGGGACTTATCTTATTTTGTGATATATTGCTCCACTATGGACCAGTCAGCGGGTCCATAGAGTTTAAGGGGTTTAAGTGTGTGTGTGTGTGTGTGTGTGTGTGTTTGTGATATAATTATATTCGCTGAAATAACAGTTTCAAAGTAGATTACCCTGCACTGATTCATAATAGTTTGTGTTTAAATTAATTTGTTACCTCACACAAATAGAACACTTCCACATTTCAATCAATAAGGCCAGATTTGAGGTTTTGGCGGAACAAGTGTCTAAAAAGATCTATGCATGTCATCTTACATTGAGATGTTAAGTGACATTTTCCTAAAGCTAAAGCATTGTTAAGGCCAGTTCATGATTGCGAAGTCACAACAGAGGCACTGTCAATGTGAATGGGAGAGATTTTATTGCTACAAATAGCCTGTGACTGGGAAGACTGGGAAAACATTTGGAAACGCATCTTGAGATTTGAGGCCAGTTACTGTAACATGAAATGCATTTGAAACACAGAATGAGAAGCAGATAAGAGGAGGATATATTTGGTATGCAAGGAGTGTCCTGTCTGCAGACATAACTGAATGAGTGTATCTCTCTGTGCGTGTTTGTTTATAAGATAACACTGCTGCTGGCTGCCAAAAGAGGGAATCATATATTGCAAAAAGAATGCAAGTCAGCAAATCTAAAGTCATACAGTGAAGCTGATCTGAACATTCTTTGTAAAAAAGAAAATGAGAGAGATTTAATATTGCAGTAAATATTGTTGGTCTAGAAAAAGAGGGGTTAATGGGCATTGTGGGTTTGAGTATGTCCTCCAGCCCTCTGTCTTGAGTTTTTATCCAGTGGTTATCTCTCATTTGTTATGTGTAGCAGAGTATGCTTTATGGTCGCCCAGGCTGGCAGCAAAATGTGCATGTGCTGCAAGATCTGTAGAAGCTTAATGGAGAGGAAGGAAAAACAAACAACACACAAAAAGGAGAAAATAATGCCTGAACACCATTTGTAAAAGGACAGTTCACCCAAAATTTGTATTCTGTCATTTACTCATCCTCATGTTATTACTTGTTGAATGACTTTCTTCTGTGGAACACAAATGGTGAAATTAGGAAGAATGTACTGGTTTGCACTTGACTGGAGCTTCAAAAGGATGCAAAAGCATCAAAAGTATTCTAAAATTGGTCTTGGTCAATATGTCTTCTGAAGTCAAACAATATCTTTGTGTGTGGAGCAGATTTATTTCATGAGAGTCCAGTAGAGAAGTACCAATGTCCTATTTGTAAACCAATCGTTCAGACCAGTTTTGTGATATGAAAGAACATAATCGTATTGAAGAGATCTGATTTAAAAGAATTATTCGTTTGTGAATCGAACACTGCTTCTCTCATATTGATGTCCAGTTGGTGAATAAAACATTCAAACCAGCTTTGTGAAATGGATAAACTGGTAAATGAGTAAATTATGACATATTTTGTGTGAACTATTCCTTTTAAAAGAGGTTTCTTGGTGTTTATCCAATCATAAGTACAGGTTGGTGTAAATTTAGTGTTGGGTTCGTGTCCTTAATGGTGCAAAAACCCCTTAAGTTAAGAAAAACCTTGGAGTAAATACTCTTAAGATTATTACAAAGGGTTTTATAAACATTAGGGGTTTCTTGCAAATGGGCCTTGGTCTTTAACTAATCAAGTTCAAGTCCATAACGGCCGAGGCCTAGTTGAGACCGGAAAGTGAATCTATTTAAGAAACTAAATTCAAATTGCAACTGTAAACCCAACACTTGATTCCATCAATTTTTTTAGCTTGTTTTAACTTTTACAACTAAGAAAAACAATGTGTGAATCTCAGGGGCGCAACTATCCATTTATGTACATAGTATATAGTACCCCTTTAGTTTAAGTGCCTAAACAGATTGATATGGAATTTCACAATTTGAGTGCCTGATGTTTACTGTAACCTTTTCCCATCAAAGCTGAATAACTGCAGAGAATCTTCTAGAACACAGTCTCTCAAAACTAGATGATTTTCAATTTAACTACAACATGTTTATTTAGTGGTCCCCCAAGGCCCAGGCTTGTCTCCTTTTGATGGCTGGCTCTGTGGCCGACAGAACGAACTGTTCTAGCTTCTCCATAAGACTTTGAGACCTCTAAGTGGAGCTATCGATTGAGTGCCAGCATGCCCCAGGTAGTTAAACATTAGCTTAGAGAAGTCTCCGTGGATCATTCTGAGTGAGAGGTGGAGGTGCGCTATGGTCATTTGGATAGAAGAATTTTCGCCAATGTGGACCTGGGGCAGTAGTTTCTAAAAGCAAATACAAAAATTACATTTTACATTATATACTTGTTTATCACTTTAAGCTCGGCTCACCGAGGGAAAAAATATTGATCAAAATACTAATAACTAGAGTCTTGACCAACATTAAAAAGGTATCATTTTAAAGCTTAAAATCTGTACTTTACAATGCATTTAGGCATTATGAACCAAAACTGAACAAGTGCTTTGAAATTTGCTGACAAGTGTCACGTTTTGATAATTTTGTTATAATCTTGCACTGAACAAGATATTGTATTGTAAAACATCAAACTGAATAAATAGCCATGCATCATATGTCATTGGAAAGCTCTCAAAGAGTAGAATACAACCAGCCTATTTGTTTCTCAAATACTTTGTTAAAATATAGCAAATATTAAGTATTAAAATAAGTAAGTATTTGTTCCGTTAAAACAAGCCCACACACAAAGTGAACAGATGTATAGATCATTAGATCAAGCAGATTATGCAAAAAGCACAAAATATGCTATCTGGCTAAAACCGGTTAGCTTTCCTTGATCAGAAATTATGTAGTACAGTGGTTCTAGTACCAGTGGTATGTGGAGTGTCCTCAGGTGGGCAGCATAACCCACGATACTTGAATGCTCTGATTTGATCAAAGGTTGTACTTGGCCTAAAAAGTTTGAGAAGCACTGATGTAGTACATTGTCAGCATCATGGAATGCAAAACCAATCATATTAGGATTCAGATCGCTCCAACCAGAAGAGGAAGTCTTCCAAATATGTGCAGAGAGGATTTACTCTAATTAGATATGGCAACCAGGAAATGGTGCCAAATACATGACACAGACTCAACGATGACTCATAATACACATAATGGAACTGAATAAGATCATGTTACTCATGCTTTCATGCTTTGGAGAGACAGCATACCTTTAGTCATTGTTGTATTCGCATGTGTAATTAGTTCATATGTACAATTATTATGTTTTGTTTGTTTGGAGATGATTTTGGACACAAGAATATATAATATTTGTAATGCTATTACTTTTGATTGCTTTTTCATATCAACACAAATTTTACATGGTTATGGTTGACATGGTTAATAAAAATAATAGAAAATTAAGAGAAATTTTAATTTTTGGCTCAAGTCTTTTTTTTTCAGCAGTTTCTTATGCTGTGAGTCAGTGTTTTCTAGCTCTGATGCTTTGCCACTGCTGCATCCAAACAAAATAAAATATATTTTACCCAAATTGTTATTGTAGTTATTTAAAAGAACATGCACTTCAAAATAATGGTTTGACAGAAGATCTTTCTATGGTGTTGTGTTTTTTTTTTGCTGGCAACACGCATAAAAACAAAGGCATAGCATGAACAGTGTGGTCCGATTTATGAACAAATTACAGAGGCTGTTTCAAACAGAATTTTGTATTCTGAAGCATCCATCATTAACAATTTCTTTAAAAGAGGTTGCTAGGCACATGACTTACAGTAAGTACAGAATTCTGTATGTAGTTTTATATTGTCTCATACACTGAGTGATTGCACCATCAATAGACTGTTACATTTTTGTATACATTTGGGATATTGCAGCTAAACTATCTGCACTATTATCCTTAACTGTATGTTCGGTCTGATAGTGCCATTATCATTTCCTTGCATCACCTTCATCACCTCCACCCACAAACCCTCTTTTGCAGGCATGAGGGTGCCTTTTAAACCTGTGTGGCCTCAACAAAGCCCCCATGTGCCCTTGTTCACACCTCTGTACCGACTCACACACACACACACACACACACACACACACACACAGTGTTAAAGGTCATCAACATGTTTAAGCCAGTCCCAATAACCCACATCTGCAGTTCAGCCATAAGTCTATATTCAGCCTATGGAGGTGGAGGGCTGTATTATAAAACTCAAATTAAAAAGACATTTTGAGCTGTGACGCATTTGAGCTTAACGTGACTTACACATTTCTATTAATGAATCATTTAGTTCCTAATTTTAGGGCTAGAGTTAGGGCTGTGATTGGATGATAGGTTGATAATATTGTTCGTGGTTAGGTAAGTCTTCCTTTTTAGGTATTTAGAAAAATGTTTTTAGCATTCAATAAAAGTAAGTTGTCATATTTTAAACATACAGTATTGTTTCACAAAAGCATTTGTCTTAAGATGGTTATTTATATCTTCAGGTTTAGTGTGTCAATAGAAAATATAAATGTTAGACTCCCAAACATTTCTTTTGCTAATAAAATTTTAGAATAGAAGAACAGGGAGGAGCCCTGCAACAGATGCCATGGCCCCCACAAAGCCCCCCACTAAACATTGTGACAGTCTGAGATTACATAAAGAGACAGAAGCAATTGAGCCTAAATAGATAGAAGAACTGTGGCTCTTAGAAGCTTGAAACATCTTGTCTGCCAACAACCATGAAAAACTGTGTCCAGGTATACCTAGAAGAATTGGTGCTGTTTTAAAAGCAAAGGTGGTCACACCAAATATTGATTTAGCTTTTTTTTCTATATCTAGTGGACTTTGTATGACATTAAGAGATAAATGAAAACTATATATGTCATTATTTTTTAATAGATCCTCACTATGCAACATTTTTCGCAAGTGCCTAACACGATTGCACGGTACTGCATTTTGTCAGTAATTTTCAGTATTTAATAAATTGTAAGTATATTGAGCTGCCTTGCTTATTCCACCATTGTGGATTTATTATTTATAATTTTTTTTTTACCAAGCTCATCAGAGTGAATTGTGGGATTGCCTTGGCAGAGGATGCATATGATTCTGCCTTAGGGAGTCATCTTAATTAAGTCATCTACCGTTTGGAACAGCCTTCTCGTCAGGATTGCACCTATGATGCCTTGGGAGGCAGCTCAAAAGTTTTTGGAACAGAGCTCATGTGGTGGGGAACACAAGATTTATAACCATAGCCATATTATTCCTCTTCTCCCCTTCAAGAGGACAATATCCCCTTGTTAGCCTGTTACTGCATTTAAGAGTCTTGTTCTGACTTGTCTGGTGATACAAAAGATGAAATAAAAATGAAAACATCCTGCTTATAAATCCTAGTCACTGTATGTGTTTGAAGCTGTTTAACATGTATTATTTATGTGTACATTTTACTTTGGATTTCAGAGGTTTCATATGAATGCAGTTCTTCTAACATAGTATTTACACAGAAAAATATGTATGCTAAACATTATGTGTTGTGAAGGCAAGCATTTATCCAGCACACCCTCATCAGAGAATCTTAACAAAGCATTGTAATGCACTTGTAATACTGCTTCCTGTCTACACTTCAAAGACAGACATTTTTAGAGATTTGATCAGTTCTTAGTTGACATGGTTTTAATGGGCTTCTAATTTTTGCCATGGTAATGCAGTTTGCCTCTCATCTGGGATTTTATTGGGGCAAATTTTCCTAAAGCCTTCTAAATGGCTCATTAGGCAGCCCTGGGGGCAAACAGAGAAGCAAACTGCAATAAACGACGAGCAAACTAGATAATATTTTGATTCAATGATGTAGCTTTTCTTATCTTTTTTTATGTTAAAGTGCTGTATACGTGTCTGTTCTTTGATCAACTATTCAGACAGCTACAATGTTTGATGAGGCCTTACGCAATATTTGAATTAATGATTTTATGGGAAACTTCACTTTCTCTGCTAATTATTGTATTTTGTAAATGGGGAAAAGCATTTATTAATTATACTTAATATTATTTTATTAATTTTTTTCCAGTTTAGAAGATGCATTTCATTCAAAGCCTCTTACAGTGCACTTATTGCCATCTCAGCGACTAAGGTAGTCTGGACTTGCAGTTTTTGCCTGGTGAATAAAAAAATTGGCAAAAATAAATCCCCTAGACTTGCACTGAAGTCATTTTTAAGTTCTTGAATATCATAGAGACTTGAAGGTCAGGAAGCAACACCTTAGCGATGCCCTAGTAACCACACAGCAATGCCCTGGCAACCACCCACAATATCCTAACATGATGATGCTGAGTTTTGCACAGACCACTCACATTTATTTAGAAAAATATAAAAACTATTTGTGAACCAGGAAGGCCTGACAATCGGATTTCCTCTCTGACCTCCATGTGCTCCTTTCATTAAGCAGATCAATTTTGGTGCTATTAATTATGTTTGCCTCAAGAAAGAGATCAATTAACAGATCTTTAATCTAATAAATGGGCTGAAAAACAGGCTCTGAGCCAGACTTCAAGGTATACACTGCAATTTGATGCTGTGCCAAGAGTGAAGGATATGGCAACAAGATGGAAAATCGATTACTGCAAGATATACTGTATCTGTCCAACTTACAATAAATGGCATTTTATTAATCCTCTGAAGTCTAAACTGTGGAATCTAGACTTCTGCACTCTGACAATTTAACATGTTGTAAGCAGTTCTTTTGAGTGTTGTTTTGTGTATGTTTTTGCAGGGTCAGGTGATGTTTAGGAATGGGGAACGGATGGGGACTATAAAATTCACCCAGTTTCAAGGTATGTGCATTAGATGGTAATTTTTCCTTTTAATAGGAAATGCTGGATGAAGTTCAGGTTTTTAAGCCAATGTAGATCATTATCAAGTCTTAAATAAAGGTATAGGGATTGTTCACCCAAAAAGGAAAATTCTGTCATCAGTTATTCACCCTTCATGTCAATCCAAACCTGTTTGACTTTTTTACTTCTGTGGAACATTATAGGAAAAGTATAGCAAGAATGTCAGAGCTGCCTTATTCCATTTAATTACCAGTGAATAACAACTGAAATTATTGCTTGCGCATTGTATACAGTAAATAACTGCTTTTGTATTCCTGGGAAGAAATAAATTCATATAAGTTATGAATTATATGAAAATACGAGGGTGAGAAAATTACGAAAGAATTTTCATTTTGGTTGAACTATTCAATGAAATGAACATCTCAGTTCATTTCACAGGATACATACACAGTCCTTGAGACAAATATCTCAGCAAAACATTTGACCAGTGCTTGTGCTATACATCACTTAGATAGCCTGCATTCACAGTGCCAGTGTTGGTGTCATCCTGTAGTTTAATGGGGTCAGAGAATTCCCGTGCTTGGGCCATGATGTGATTAATTGTGTACGTGCGTGTGTTTCCTGAGGGCCAGGGAGATTAACTCTGGTTTGTGGGATTTAATCTCAGAGCAGGGGATTCCCCCAAACACCCCAGCACCGCTTCAGGCCAGCGCTCCTACCCTCTTCAGTGTTTTCTGCTTCGGTGCAGAGGTTTCCCCCTATAGCGTTTTACATCACCCCTTCAGACTGCAGTGCCTTTTTACAAAATTCTTATTCTGCTGTTAAAAATAATGCAGGTCACATCATTTTAAATTTCAGAATAGCTGCACGCTTTCACTGTCAGATGGCTTTTTGTGCGCTCACATGCGCATGTGCTCAGAGAACGCTCATAATGCGGATACACGCCTGAACGATCAAATACATTTTAAAATTCCACCCAAATGCCCATCAGTAAAGTATTCATGTAAACTCAGAGTGATGTCTGAAGTGAACGTAAAGAGTGGGGAAAAGCTGTTTTTAGTTTAGTTGTTTTGAATAATTATTTGAGTACAATTCTGACATAACAAATGAGTTAGTGTGAATATTTGTTGTGATAAGCTGGTATCAATAATTTTCAAATGTCAATGACTGATGTGAAATGTTGGTATTATGACAATGTACATATATTGTGTATGGTAGATCTTGCTGCAATAACATGAAAAAGTAGATCTCATTCCATAGAAGAGTGAGCACCCTTGATGTTAATGATGGCGATGGAGGCTTTTCTTTGTCTACCGTACATAACATTATATAATTATCATATGACAACAGCTTCCTCCCCTATCAGTGCAGTTTACATTTCTGTCCTCAAGAATCAAATTGATTGCAGAGCTGTACTATTAGCAGGGCCGTTTCTATCTTGCACCCACATATTTTTAATACCATGTTTCATTTATAGGGGACCTATTATGCAAACTTCCCTTTTACATGGTGTTTGAACATAAATGTGTATTGGAAGTGTGTGTACACAACCACCCTATAATGATAAAAAATCCACCCAGTCCTTTTTTTTTTTTAATCCCCATTAATCATAAGCACTGTCTCAGATCAAGTCGTTCGCAGATTCTGTACAAAATGACGTCACTTTGTACAGGCTCCGCCCACGACTGTTGACGGACATGTTTGTTTGTGTGTGTTGTTTCATTAAAGTGCAAGCGAACAGTATTTGTGTGTGTGTGTGTGTGTGTGTGTGTGTGTGTGTGTGTGTGTGTGTTGCTCATCCATCATTGAAAAACTGCTGAAAAACTCTACAACAAATAAAAAAAATGTATCAAATAACCATTCGGAAACTTCCTGGTTCATTCTCAAAGTTGTTACTTCTGACGGAGTCTCTCCCTCATCAGTGTCTGACTCCGGTTCAAACATATTGGGCTGAACACCACTATTTTCGCTGTCAGTCATATTGCTTATGATGTCTATTTATCCGAAGAAGAGATGTCAAACTCTGCCCTATTTTGAATACAGGCCGGGGAGCACCAGCTCATTTGCATTTAAAGACACACACACACACACACACACACACACAAACAGCTCGTTTTATTCCCACCCAAAAATGGGCATTTTCAACATGGTATAATAAATTATCTGTGGGGTTTTTTGAGCTGAAACTTCAGACACATTCTGGGGACACCAAAGATTTAAATTAAATCTTGTGAAAAGGTGCAAAATAGGTGCCCTTTAAGTAATTATATAGAATTTGTCATATATATAATACATTTTCTATTCCATATTTTTGTTAAAATATTCATAAATGTATTGAATAACTCAATCCCATCACAGGCTTACTGTGAAAAAATGTGACAGGGTTAAGTGTGATGGAGTTATTATTTTTTTGCTCAAAATGGCCTCTGTTGACAACATGCATGATATTAATAAATTATATATATATATATATATATATATATATATATATATATATATATATATATATATATATACATACATACATATATATATATACTGATTTAATATCTTAAATTTCATGTGACTGTGTTGAGTTGTTGAGCTTGATCATACCCATCTTACTATAATACACTACAAAATATGAATACAGATGATTACATTTCTTACCTGTTTCTGTATCATGCTGTTGAAGACATCTGAATGATGTCACTTCTTATTAATAATGTCACAAATTATCGGAACTAAAATTTTAATGGGCTGAAAATGATTGGTGTGAGGGGGTTGAGTTCAGACTGAGGGACAAACCTATATAGCCTCTATTTTATAAAAGATCTTTTTGCTAAAATATCTTTCTCAGCAAAGAAACACAAATAAATCTTTACATTGATGACCTAAATTTGATATATATATATATATATATATATATATATATATATATATATATATATATATATATATATATATATATATGTATAGGGTTAGGGTTAATTTTTTTCTAGATGCAAAATCAGTGAAGTGTCTCAGGGGCATGACAAAATGCTTGGATTATGATAGAAAGAAGATTTTTTTTTTTATAATAAAGATTATTTTAATGGAAATTATCATTTCGTAAGTTCTGGGTGACTGAAATATTACCAAATCCCAGGAATGGCCCATTACACAAATACCTGTTTTCCCCATTCTCCAATATCCCTTAATATAAATACTAAAACTAAAATAAAAGCTAAATATGCTGAAAAACTAAACTTAAACTAACAAATAATTAATGAACAAAACTAAACTAAATTTGAGTAAAAAATTTTAAATAAAATAACCATGACCCTAACCCTAAAAGCTAAATTAAAAATTCTAAACTATTATAACCTTGCAGCGCACTAGAGAGGGCTTCCTTCAGCATTTTAAGAGCAATCACTAGACACTCACACTAGCTCAAGGCACTGTCATTCCAAGGCTCCTACATGCCTTTCACTAGATGTCTCACTCACTATTTTTCGCACACACATCATTTACACATTAATTCTTTCACTCATAACTCACTCATTCACTCACTCACAGGCTCACTCATTCACTCATGCTCTGGCACATTCATTAAATCTCACTCCTTCATTCACTCAGTTTCTCTCTCATTCATTCAGTTTCTCAATCATTTATTCACTCTCTTACTCACTCACATGCTCTCTCACTCATGAGTGACTGAACCAGTGTGTGAGATGAATGATCCACTTTCTCTCTCCCACACTCATTAATTCATTTATTCATTCATGCATTCATTCAATCTATCAGTTTCTCACTCATTAATTTAACCAATTTCCCACTCATTTACTATCTGGTTCACTTACTCGTTAATTAACTCTTTCACTCTCACTCATTAATTCACTTACTCCCTAATTCATTCACTTTTTTACTCACACACTGGCTCATTCATTCACTCACTCACTGGCTCGCTCATTCATTTAATCACTTACTTTTGCAGACATTCACTCATTGGCTCACTCATTCACTCTCTTACTCTCACTCATTCACTCTCTTACTCTCACTCATTCATTCAATTTCCCTTTCGTTCATTCAGTCACTCACTTTTTACACATTGACTTATTCATCCATTCATTCAATCAATCACTTTATTATTCATTTATTCACTCCTTCACATAAGCACTCAAGCATTTAGATCATTCCCTTAGATTTCCCTGTTTCTTTCTCTGTTCTCTTCTTTTCCAGCTGTTCCTGACTGCCCCCCCCCCCCCATCTTTCTTTTGCAATCCTTCACTGTTAATGGATAGGAAGGGATAGCCCAGGCTGAATATTTAAAGATGTGCTGATCCTCAATTGAACATGTCATCCATCCATCTTTAGAGTCCTAATCTGTCAGCTTCTACAGTGAGGAAAATAAGTATTTGAACACCCTGCTATTTTGCAAGTTCTCCCACTTAGAAATCATGGAGGGGTCTGAAATAGTCATCGTAGGTGCATGTCCACTGTGAGAGACATAATCTAAAAAAAAAAATCCAGAAATCACAATGTATGATTTTTTTAACTATTTATATGTATGATACAGCTGCAAATAAGTATTTGAACACCTGTCTATCAGCTAGAATTCTGACCCTCAAAGACCTGTTAGTCTGCCTTTAAAATGTCCACCTCCACTCCATTTATTATCCTAAATAAGATGCACCTGTTTGAGGTCATTAGCTGCATAAAGACACCTGTCCACCCCATACAATCAGTAAGAATCCAACTACTAACATGGCCAAGACCAAAGAGCTGTCCAAAGACACTAGAGACAAAATTGTACACCTCCACAAGGCTGGAAAGGGCTAAGGGGAAATTGCCAAGCAGCTTGGTGAAAAAAGGTCCACTGTTGGAGCAATCATTAGAAAATGGAAGAAGCTAAACATGACTGTCAATCTCCCTCGGACTGGGGCTCCATGCAAGATCTCACCTCGTGGGGTCTCAATGATCCTAAGAAAGGTGAGAAATCAGCCCAGAACTACACGGGAGGAGCTGGTCAATGACCTGAAAAGAGCTGGGACCACCGTTTCCAAGGTTACTGTTGGTAATACACTAAGACTTCATGGTTTGAAATCATGCATGGCACGGAAGGTTCCCCTGCTTAAACCAGCACATGTCAAGGCCCGTCTTAAGTTTGCCAATGACCATTTGGATGATCCAGAGGAGTCATGGGAGAAAGTCATGTGGTCAGATGAGACCAAAATAGAACTTTTTGGTCATAATTCCACCAACCGTGTTTGGAGGAAGAAGAATGATGAGTACCATCCCAAGAACACCATCCCTACTGTGAAGCATGGGGGTGGTAGCATCATGCTTTGGGAGTGTTTTTCTGCACATGGGACAGGGCGACTGCACTGTATTAAGGAGAGGATGACCGGGGCCATGTATTGCGAGATTTTGGGGAACAACCTCCTTCCCTCAGTTAGAGCATTGAAGATGGGTCGAGGCTGGGTCTTCCAACATGACAATGACCCGAAGCACACAGCCAGGATAACCAAGGAGTGGCTCTGTAAGAAGCATATCAAGGTTCTGGCGTGGCCTAGCCAGTCTCCAGACCTAAACCCAATAGAGAATCTTTGGAGGGAGCTCAAACTCCGTGTTTCTCAGCGACAGCCCAGAAACCTGACTGATCTAGAGAAGATCTGTGTGGAGGAGTGGGCCAAAATCCCTCCTTCAGTGTGTGCAAACCTGGTGAAAAACTACAGGAAACGTTTGACCTCTGTAATTGCAAACAAAGGCTACTGTACCAAATATTAACATTGATTTTCTCAGGTGTTCAAATACTTATTTGCAGCTGTATCTTACAAATAAATAGTTAAAAAATCATACATTGTGATTTCTGGATTTTTTTTTTAGATTATGTCTCTCACAGTGGACATGCACCTACGATGACAATTTCAGACCCCTCCATGATTTCTAAGTGGGAGAACTTGCAAAATAGCAGGGTGTTCAAATACTTATTTTCCTCACTGTATATCACACCCACAGCCACCTCACACCAAGCCATCTGGACAAGATACTCAGAGCCATTTTTTAACCTAGTTACGGTGGCGCTGACCTCCTGGCGTGCATGTTATCAAATATGTTGTTTTCTATTAAGCAAGACTTTCAAAAATAAACAATCATTCAACATTCACATTCAAACTCTTAAGTCTTAGAAATCATTCCAATTGACAACAACAAACAATTCACTGAACTCTGGTCCACCATTACTGACAGTGTCTGTCTTTAATCTGAAAACAGCACACATTGGACAAGCTGTATCTACCCTTCGGTCTTTTGGATGAGATATTAAACCAAGGTCCTGACTCTTTGTGGTCATTAAATATCCCAGGGCATTTTCTTGTAAAGAGTAGGGGTGAAATCCCGGTGTCCTGGCCAAATTCCCCCTATTGGCCCTTGTCAATCATGGTCTCCTAATGTTATGAATTGGCTCTATCATTCTTTCTCCTCTCCACCAACAGCTGGTGTTAGTGAGCGTACTGGCACACTATGGCTGCCGTCTCATCATCCAGGTGGATGCTGCACACGGGTGCTGGTTGAGGAGAGTCCCCTTTTCACAATGTAATGTGCTTTGAGTGGAGTATCAGAAAAGCGCTATATAAATGTAACATTCATTCATTCAAACCCTCACCTGTGCTGCTTCTGTAGTGTTCTGCTGATCTAAGATTGAAATGTTATGGTTCTCTCATGTACTGGCCTGCAGATCATACATGTACATATCAGTACATGTTACTCTGACAACACCTGATTAATCATAGTCAATGATTCACCTGACACAGCTAGACCACCTAAGGCAAGAAATGTATGGTCAAAGTCTGATTGAAGGAGGTCTAGTTGTAGCATTTGTAGATGTGATTAAGATGATAATAGCTGACTGGTAAGAACATGTGTTTTGTAAATGGTATATTTCATGATTTTTATTTTTTATTTTCTCTCCTTTTCTCCCCAATTTGGAATGCCTAATTCCCAATGCTCTCTAAGTCCTCGTGGTGACAAAGTGACTCGCCTTAATCCAGGTGGCGCATGACGAATCTCAGTTGCCTCCGTGTCTGAGACCGTCGATCCATGCATGCAAGTTGATCAATTGCTGTGATTTGGATGCTGGTTTGCTGGTGTCCCTTCCACACTTCTTACCTAGGTTAACCAGCAAGCTTCCCATGATCAACCAGCTTTATGCTGGTGGAACAACATGGCACTAATCAGCATAAACCAACTTGGATCACCATGGAAACTCATGCTAGTCTAAGCTGGTCTTTTTAGCAGGGTTCCTGCCTCCATTGTCAAATATGTCAAATATCTGATACAAGGATGTTTTAATGGTACACAATGATGTATCAGTTCCACATGCACCACAGTGGCATTCAGCCATGAACGGTCATGAGACGTTATCATAAGCATTTATGACTGTGACGAGGATGTTTGTGTCTTTTTGTTGAGTTTTCATTAAATATTACTTTGATGGTTTGTCTGGTTCCCACCTCCTCCTTGCCCGTCCTTTATGTGTTACAATGACTCATCCCCAATAAATTGTTTGTCTCTTAACATGGCATAACGATTGAACCTTGGTGCTTAACACCCACAACATAACCCTTTATCACCACATATGAGCCATCACCAATTCTGCAACACTCACCCGTATTATGTGTTTTGGGCACAGCATTTAATAATGTGTATTAAAAATCTTTGATACTTGCCAAGTCTTAAAGCTCACGGCACGTGCCTGACTGTATGCCATTCCCAATGTCCTGTTTTAATAAGGAATATTGCATTTACTACAAAAGTTGTACTCGTTTTTCTGTTTTGCTAATTGTAATTACAGAAAATGGTTTGGCACAGGGCTGCATTTCAAAATAACAGTAAACAATTTTAGTATTAGCAGCCCAGAAACTGACACTCCTTGGAGATAAATTATAAATATATTATTTTCCATGTTCACTGTCCTTAAGTGAGTTTTCATCTCAAGGAGGAATGCATCTGGCCCTGGTAGTGTGATTGTCAATACACAGGCAGTCTTGAAGGGCACACCAGGGACAAATATAGAGTTTTAAGATAAGGCTTTTGGAATAAACTTGCTTTGAATTGTACCTCTGAGAATAAGTCTTGTTCTGTTTAGGATTTATTGACACTAAGCTTTATTTTACTGCATCTATGGACACATTACCTCAAAATATGTCTTAATCGCCTACACAAATATCCAGTAACTCAGTTTTATTTCATTCTCAACTTTTGTCTTTAAAGTCCCTATGAAAGCATGCCTTTTTATTTAAATTGCCAATAGCCTTCAGTTTACGACACATACATGAACCATGATTTGCTACTTACTGTTGCTAGCAGGTGGTATTAGGGGGAGGGACATTCTCATTATAAAGAGCATTTTACTGGACAAAAATATATATCCACTTCTGAGGTCAGAATGAGTAATCACATTGCAAAAATGTGAGTATTTTTGTTTTATTTTCGGAAAAAAAATATTGAAAAATACTTAAAACTAGAAAAAAAAAATTAGCAGAAAGATGTCAAATATTAAGCCTTGTTTTTTTTAAGCGAAATCTAACAAAATTAAATGGGATTTATGATTAAAACAAGAAAAAAATATTTGCCAATGGATAAGAAAAATAAACGTGTTTTTCCTTTTTTTTCTTACCCCCATTGGCAAATAATTATTGAAAGCATAAACATTACTAAATTCTTTTAGTTTTCTCTGAAAACAAGACAAAATATCTTATGTCAGCTTCTTGAATTAATTTATCTTGTTTTAAGAATATTTAGATATTTTTACTGGAAACAAGGCGAAAGAATTTATATTCTATACATTTAAATTTAAATATTTGAAGTAAAGGATTTTAAGCGTCAAAGCTAAAAAAAAAAAAACGTAAGACTTAAAAGGCAGAAAATTCCAATTAGGATTTCATGAGTTCTTTAATACAGCATTTTTAGATATGTTGTGAAATGAATGTACAAGTGAAGTGATACCCACTGTCATGAATTGCAGAGAATAATGAGGCTCAGGACCCAAGCGCAGAGTTGAAAATAAACAGGAATTTATTAAAACAAAATAAATTAAAAACAAACCAAAACTACCACAAGGGGGCAAAACAAAAACATAAACTATCCAGTAGGGGGAAAAGGTATCCAGGCTGGGGCAGAGGGTAATGCAAATAACAGGACCGACCGGTCTGGAAACGGGAACAGGGAATAACAAGAACAAAAACCAACACTGTAATCAAGACGAACTGGCACTGGACCGCAAACACGAGGAGACTAAAATAAGGAGAGAAATGAACAGGTCAACAAGACAGGGCAGGTGTGACTAATAAACGAATAATAGGCAAACAAGGAATAATAGGCAAACAAGGAATGCGTGGCATCGCTTTGTTTGGCGTTGCTACGCATTCTCTTGTCTTGTTTGCCGGTTGGCATGGGCGTATATTGCCTCATTGTCTTGGCAATGTGCGCTCATGCTATTCGGGTGCTTTGTTGTCTTGCGAGAGCACGTGGCTTTGTTTTGTATCTGTATCGCTGTATGTCTCTCTGTCTTAGGATACCCCAACTCCTTGTTTGTCTATTATTATCACAAGGCAAACGCCACGTGATGCACACAACAGGCAACAAAAACAAGACAGGACACCTGTGCAAGAGTTTGGCCACACACAAGACACCTCAGACCAAAGTGACCGAACCTCAGCACAACACGAAGACAGCTAGCGACCCGGGCGCACAATGCAAGCACTACACGAGGCGCACCCTTGTTTGTGAGAGATAGACAAACTATTGATGCGGGTGCATTCTGCCAAGTTGACATAAGTGCGATGCACCCACATCAATAACAGACAGACATGGTTCACTAGTGTCTGGATCCCGAAACAGAACGAAACCAGACACCGTTCTCCAGACATGAAACAAAACAGGTCAAAGAGCGCACGGCAGGGAATACAATCGAAACCGCGCACTCACAAAAAGACAGACAACGAAACACAAGAGAGACATGGGACGATAATGCCATGGTCCTGTCAGACAAAAACACAGACTGACAGAGTGACAGGACTGTTACACCCACTGCCTGTTAATCCTGGTGGTCATTATTTATATCACATGATATGCACATTAAGAAATTAGTCTTTTAATTGATGTGCAAATGCATAAGGTTAGCATTAATGTACTCTTTCAGCTCCTGTAGCCCTCACATTATATGACTAGCAAAGATTCAACATCGCACACAGTGTGTCATGGCAATTTAGGACAATATGTTGGACTTCTTATGCATTGAAGCACACAGAAACTAAATGTACTCTCTATTGTCTTGTTTCTCTCTGGGGGCCACAGGCTTTGAACATTCTCCTCTTATCACCGCTGTCCTCTTGTTCTCGTTGTCTTTCACAGAGGGTCAGGAGGTGAAGGTGGGCGAGTACAACGCCATAGCAGATATACTAGACCTTATCAACAACACCAGGTTCCAAGGTAAGAAAATTCCTTTTTTTGTTTGTTTGTGGGTCAGTGTATTGGTGAAAGGGAAACATATTCATATGCCTGCCAATGTTTTGTACTCGCTGTTAAATTATTTAGTTCAACACACTTGGAAGAGTAATTTTCTCCCCTGTTTGCCCACATTGACATGCTTTTTTTCAATCCCTGGATCTTCGTCTTTTCAAACAATCCCTGCCTCTTAAGAAACTCACAGTGGTGGATGGTTTGAAGGAAAACAATTCTTTTAATGCCTCATGCTTCCTCTATTGGAACTTGCTAAGAGGCAAAGTGGATCTGAGGGAATTATTTGGCACATTTGCAATGTGTACTCAGGGGGAAAACAATGGCCATTCACTGAACAAAAATGAGGTACATTTGCAGTGTTTTCATTCTGTGTTTTTAAAGGTAAATTTTGGACCATTTAAACAAATTTAAGATGGTTAGGCTGGTATGTTTTACATTTTTGTAGAGCATTTTGGGCACTTGTTAGCAAGGAGAGCAGCTAAACCATCTGAAGACCAACTTGGCAAGGCTAAGGGACTAGCTAAAAATAATGACACTGTTACATGCCTAAGGTCTCTAATGACCCTATACACTTTTGGTACTAAACCATTATAATTAATATTGTTATTTTATTTATTTTGTACACTATTTATAGGAAAGAGAATAAAGAATAATAAAGAGGTATTTAACGCAACTCAAAATGATCCTGGTCACTAAAGACCTGAGGTATGCATCTAAGGGTTAAACCAGAAAAACACAATAGGCTGGTCTAAATTGGATTTAACAGCATTGCACAAATACAATATAAACAGACAAAAAAAAATAACCTTACGACAGGTCTACTTTACATCATATTTTTATATAGTTCCTGACATGGATAAAATGTATATATATTTTATAAATCATAATGATTAGAAATGCTTTTATGGCCAAAAATACATTGGATGACCAAAAGTATGAGGACACCCTTTCTAAAAAATTACTTATGCTGTTTCAGCTACATCCATTACTAATAGTTTCAGTCAATATCAATGTTGCAATAAAATCAAGCATACAGGCATACATCACATCTTCAACATTATCAGTACAATTGGGGCGTTCCATAAAGCTTAGAGGCTGTCAGCATGGCAACATCATGAAAATAGTACAAATTCTTGTGGAAGAACTTGAGTGGCCTACATAAAGCCAAGATTTGGACCTCACTGAGTACTTTTGGGATGAATTGGGACACCAACTGGCAAGCAAGGCCCCATCGCCACTCTTGTGCCAACTCCCTATCAATGCCCATGTTTTTGAGCATGCACATATGAGTATGGTGTTTGGGAGCACACATAGCTTTAGCCATGTAGTGTATGTACAGATTCATGGACTTATGTACCAAGCAAGAGTAGAAACCTATATCCCAAGCCTGTATACAGTATTTGCAGTGCTTTCTAAACTAAATCGAGGACAGGGCATCACACTAAGTTCTAAGGGTGTTGGGTTGGTTCAAGTCTGTCACACAAACAGCTCGTGACTCATTCTGGTGACTCATTTTGTTTCAGTGCCATTAAGTAGTCAAATGTACTCTCCTTCAACTTTTCATTATGATGTAAGATTGCATTAAACTTCACAACCCCCACCATAGTCTCTAAAACATCCACAAACATTGTTATATAACCTTGCACAGAAATAGAGTCAAATATGTCACATCAGTGACTAGATAATCTTGTATATACTGTATACATCCTAGTCATATAAATTAAACTGGAGCGTCTTCTTAGAACACCCAGAAGGCATTCTCAGAGCTTATGTTTTCAGAGTTGACTTCAATTGTAACTGACTGTGAACTGTTGTAATTCTCTTAAAGGCGTGGAACCGCCCAAGGATCGGACGTTTGTGCAGAATAAACGCCGGCAAATAAACGTCCCCCTATATAGCATCCTGTCTACCATCACTATCCTGGGCATGGTCATGGCGGGAGCCTTTCTCTTCTTTAACATAAAAAACCGCAATCACAGGTCAGTGTTGAACTAGAATACAAAACTAAAAAGTTCAAATAGAGTGACCAAAAAATATTTGGACATTTAAGTTACATTTAAAATTGAAGTCAAAACTAACTTGACCAATGACTTTTAACCAACTGGTTTCAAAGGGAGTTTTAGTGGATGTATATGTGTTCAATATATATATATAACATACATAAAGTGGCCAAACAGCATTCTTTCTTAACAGTATATCTACATCTACAATAAAAGTGGTTATGCTACAGTATCTTCCTTAAATATTAATGCCACTTGGTTTGATGTTATCTAATTCATAAATTTTTAAGTGTGGCTTAAGAGTCCAAATATGTTTTGGAGTCACTGTAAGAGGGTCACCTTTCAACATAATTTAATAAGGTAGTGTCACGCTCATATTTTTCTCATACATTTATGGGTGTAGATGCAAATTAATAATTTAAATATTTAATAATAAATTAAATGTGAATATTTAATGTGTCAGCTGTGGGCTTCCCTCCATCTGCAGGCTGATCAAAATGTCAAGTCCATATATGAACAACCTAATCATTCTAGGAGGCATGCTGTCGTACGCCTCCATCTTCCTCTTCGGTCTGGATGGATCCTTTGTGTCGGACAAAGTGTTTGAGACTCTTTGCACTGTGAGTAATGGCTGATTTATGTGAATCAAACATAAACACAACTGTATTTCTGTATCTGTATTCAGATATTGCTGGTTGTGGGTGGGGCTTAAACTGGAAGTGCGTTAAAAATAAATTAAAAGCACATGTGTAATATTTGTGACTTTCCGAATATCGTATTCGGGTTCGGTTACATCCCTAGTGCCTATATATGACTGGCATTGTAATAATAATAATAATAATAATAATAATAATAATAATAATAATAATAATAAAAAAGTTTCATTTAATAATTGATGAGTTGGAGTGGACAGTGAAGGATAAGCATCCCATGATGTGCAACATGAAGTTGTTTAAAGGAGCGTCCAGAGAATGCAGAGCTGTAATCTAGGATTAAGGATGGCTACTTTGAAGAATTTAATCTTTTTGTTTAGCTTTTTTTGTTTTTGTTGTTTCTACATTATTCCCATCTTCATGGGAATAGTTTTGATGGCTACTATGAATTATGAAATGCAGAAAATAGTCAAAATAAAGAATGAATAGATGTGCCCACACTTTTGACTGCTAGTTTAGATTTTAATCTGAAAGCTTTCACCTCTACTTTCCACATAAATGTGTCACTAAACTGAGTAAGCATGATTGGATGTGTCCCATCACACCTCTGTTCCCTGTTTGCATGTGACCATAATCCACCTTTTAATTACAAGGCTTTAGCTACTGCAATAGCTTGAGTCCCTGGGAAATAGCTGACAAATGTGTCGAGAATGGCAGATGCTTCCTGCCTCAGACAGGTCTGGTCTCTCTGGCCTGTTGAGATAAAGGCTTCCACTACAATTTTAATGATTGGGTACCACCAGGCAATTCATATTACTGAACATTAAAGAAGTTTTTCTTCTTGTTGTTGTTGTTTTTCTTGTTGTTTAGCTTTTCTTTGTTCATTGTGACTCATTGTCTTCAAGGCAATTTAATTAAGATGTAAAATAAATATATGTTTGTGTTTTTGCCTTTGACTCAAAGACAGAGATTGATCGGCCTTTACATGGTATATGCATTTCACTCCCAATGGAGAACAGAGTAAAGAGATTCTGGAATCCTGAATTTGTAGAAAGGGGAAGAAATATAGACAACTAAGGGGACAAAGCAGAGAATTCATGCCTCAGGAACTTCCGCAGAGCTCTCAACACACCCTGCCACTCAATTTGCTTTCTGATAGTGGACTTGGGATCATAATTTTTTCTGCTCCAAGTTTCTTGTGCTTAGTTGTATTCTACAGAATAGAGTTAGAGTCAAATTTTGCTTTGTGGATGATACTGAATGTCAATCTATAAAAGATAAGAGCCTTTGGATAGAAGAAACCTTGTTTTACTTTTCCATCTGTTGTTCACAGGTCCGTACATGGATCCTTATTGTGGGTTATACAACAGCGTTTGGTGCCATGTTTGCAAAGACCTGGAGAGTGCATGCCATCTTTAAGAATGTAAAGATGAAGAAAAAGGTGAGATATGTGTGGCCAAAGCATGTTAAATATGATCTGGCACCTCTAATAGACATTCAGACAATTATTGGCTGGTAACTGCTGGACTTAAAAAGATGTTTTAACAGGGTCACTGAGATTTTGTTTGAAATTTTACCGGATCAACATCTTTTGTGTTTTGTAGAGGAAAGTGAGCCTGGGTGATAGTATAAAAAGATTGTATTCACCCAGAGTCACATGATGCAGAACAAATTATTGTGCTTAATTGGGGCATTATTATTGTGGTTATATAGAATTACAATATAGCAAAATAGACTTTAACTAAGATTAAACTAAACTACAGTTTGTACATAAGAATTGTCTTAAAATTAAGATAGAAATATGATTAAAAAGAAGAGAAATAGATTTAACGCTTAAAGCATCACGGAAAAGCCATGCTGCTTTTAAGCTATCAGCTCTCTCATTTTTCAACTAAAATGCTGTAATATAGAACTGCTTTTTTCATTGAAGGTCATTTTGCTGTCTCCATGCTCAATTTCCTGACACATCCAGAATCAGCCAGCACTGCTTGTCCTACCGAATGAATCTCTGATCTTTTATAAAGAACAGTGTCTTCCTCCTCCACTAGAAATAGTCTCCTCTGTCATTTCAAAAGAAAAAGCACCACACTGGAATACAGAGGGTCTCTTTTTTAACTATAGCTACTCACAGGAACAAACACATCCACATTTTAACACAACAGATTCATCCACACCCACTGACCTCCTTTATACGCTTCTTTTTCTCTCTACTCTTGTTTTTTTCAATGCACTGTAAGAATGTGGCAGGTGAGGCAACTGATACTGTATGACAGTGCTGTAAAGGATGGCTAGCCACAGCTCCAGCACCCTGCTGGCCATCTTTATTTATAGAGCTCACAGCTTACTTCTACTGCTGCAGTCTGAATTAGTGGAGATGAATACTGCAAGCGAGATCCAGAGAAAGAAGTAGAGAGAGGTAGAGAGAGAAAGAAAGAGGGTGATGAACAATGCTGCAGGTACAATTGGAAGATTTTGTTACCCATTCGCTTGCATTGTATGGACCTACAGAGCTGAAAAATTCTTCTATAAATCTTAGTTGTACTGAGAGAATTGGTGCACTGCAAAAATAATTTTCATAGTTAGTATTTCTGTACTGTTTTCCAGTAAATATCCTTAAAATAAGATGACAAAAATATATTAAAGGGATAGTTCACCCCAAAAATGAAAATTCTCTCATCATTTACTCAACTTAATGCCATCCCTGATGTGTATGATTTTCTTTATTCTGCTGAACTCTAAGATTTATAGAAGAATTTTTCAGCTCTGTAGGTCCATACAATGCAAGCGAATGGGTAAAAAAAATGTGAAGCTCCAAAAAGCACATAAACGAGGCATAAAAGTAATCCATATGATTTCAGTAGTTAAATCTTTGTCTTCTGAAGCGATATGATAGGTGTGGGTGAGAAACAGGGGTGGAAAGAGTACTGAAAAATTCTACTCAAGTAGAAGTACTGTTACTTCCCAAACAATTTAGTATGAGTAGAGTAAAAGTAGCTGTGCTAAAAACTACTCAAGTATGAGTAAAAAGTAGCTATTTTAAAAGTACTCATGAGTAATGAGTATTGAGTACCGAGTTGCAAAACCTATGCCCCATTATAATGAACACTGTATGCCAACTATTAAAATACATAATTTATCGATGATAAACACTAGGGATGTGCACAAGTAGTTGAATATTCGAATATTCATTATGCAATAATTATTTGAATAGTATAAATACTATTTTAATCTCACAAAGTTTTGCTTTGGGCTGGCCATATATACAGTGAGATACATGTTCAATCCTGAACACACAAACTACTGTAAATCTGGGAGTTATAACAGAAGTTGATACATTTGTTGAGCAAACGGTTCTGTCAGTACATTCAGATCATGGACACCAGAAAAGTGTATTATTGTGAGAATGTGACTTACTGTGAGAAAGATGGGTTCCTGTTTAAATGTACTGGATAAGTGATGTACACTTTACTCGCGTATATGTGCAGCTCGTCAGAAAGCAGCATCCCCATAGCAACATATTCCCTGCAACGCTTCTGTAAACAACAAACATGGCATCCGAGAAAGACTTTGCTAGCTGATGTAAGGGACATTCCGTCACTTAAACTGACTAATGAGTGTAGTTTACTGAGCATGTGGATATGCTTGTTTTTCCTCAACAAAAATATGACATAAGATACAACATAAACATGAGAACTATTATATGCAGAGTGTTTATACTCATCCTGTACATTAACTGTATTATTAAAAAGATATTATAAAATATAAAAAATATTTTCATTACACTGATCACCATTTTAAATCGTAATGTATGAAACAATTACATTAAAATCAGTTTATACTGTATGTAGGGTCTAAATTTCCCTTAATGCTGACAGAGCATTATTGTTGTGCATAAAACATGTTCAAATGCTGGATCACTTGGCATGTCATATCCTGCACAATAGAGGAGGTAGAGCAGGCATGGGAAAAGTTGTTTGGTACAGGGGCTACATCACTCTTAAAAAGGAATAATTCACCCAAAAATGAAAATTCCCTCATCATTTACTCACACTCATGCTTTCTTCTGCAGAACACAAATTAAGATTTAAAGAAGAATCTCTCAGCTCTTTTGGTTCATACAATGAATTGAATCGGTGCTAAAATATTGAAGCAAATCAAATCCCATAAATCAGCATAAAAGTAGTCTAATCCATGTGCATCCAGTGTATTCACTTACGCTGAATGGACCTACAGAGCTGAAATATTCTTCTTAAAATCTTAATTTGTGTCTGAAGAAAGAAAGCCATACAAATCTGGGATGGCATGAGAGTGAGTAAATAATAAGAGAATGTTCTGCCTTATATTGCTTTACAAATGTTGATCTTTATGAAGGCTAAGCATAATTATAAATAAATATTATCATCTCTACTTTCCTGGTAATTTAAGACATTCAACATCTGGGGTCTCACACTCAACATCATAAAAAATAATGTTATTAAAAAATATAAATGTTTTATTTTATTACATAACTATTTAAAAACCTACTCAAGCTATTCAGTCAAAAATAGAGAGTGGTTTTCTTGTTTCCTTGTTATTGTTGTTTGATTAATAGTCTTTATATGACAGCCTACTAGACAGTGCTCAGTTCGGTTACATGTACAATTCAAGTCAAACATTTTGAAGTAATTACGCTTTTTTTTCCAAATGTTTAAATTCACTTTAGACATAAACAACTCCATTTACATTAAATCCTCATCAAGACGGGCTTTGGCAGAATTATAAAATGTATTTGTTCATTTTAAATTCTCCACATCCATAACAGATGGCACCAGATCTGCAGATGCTGTTTAAATTTGTTAGGTGTGATTTGATTTGACGGGAGTCACAAGAGTCTCATAGCCTCAGGTTGATAGATAAAAATAAATTCAGGACAGGGAAGTAGCAAACACGGTTGGAAAATAGCGCCGTAAAGGCACAGTTACAGCACTTAAAATGTAATCAAGTAAAAGTATACATTTTTAAACTACTTCAAAAAGTAAATTTATTGGGGAAAGTAGTTAATTACAGGAATGTGAGTATTTGTAATTCCTTACTTTACACCCCTGGTGAGAAATAGATCAAAATGTAAGTGTTTTTTTACTCTTAATTCTCCTCCCTGCCCAGTAGGTGGCGATATGCATGTAAATGCTAATTGTCAAGAACAAAAGAAGAAGAATGTGTAAATGAAAGTGAAAGTGGAGACTGATAGTAATAAAGGACTTAAAGATTGATCTGTTTCTCATCCAAACCTATCATATAGCTTCAGAAGACAGATTTAACCACTAGAGTCGTATGGATTACTTTTATGCTGCCTTTATGTGCTTTTGGAGTTCTAGTCACCATTCACTTGCATTTTGAGGATGTACAGAGCTGAAAAATTTGTGTTCAGCAGAATGAAAGTCATGCACATCTGGGATGGCATGAGTGTGAGTAAATGAGAGAATTGACATTTTTGGATGAACTATCCCTTTAAGTCTTGTTTTCAGAGAAATGTAAACACAATCGATTCAGTTAGCTTTATGGTTAAAACAGGGGAGAATAAACTTTGCAAATGGGGTAAGAAAATATGTTAATACAAGTCTATTTTTCTTACCCTTTTGACAAATATTTTTGTCTTGTTTACAATTCTCACATTTCCGTGTAATTTTCCGTGTCAGGACTGTGTATGAAGGTGAGTGTATGTACGTATATGTATAATTATTTATTTTTATTCTTTTTTTGTTTTTTTGTTTTTAATTACCTATGTCTTTCTGCTGTTTTTGGTATTGTTTGTATTGTTGTGCACTGGAAGCTCCCGTCACCAAGACAAATTCCTTGTATGTGTAAGCATACTTGGCAATAAAGCTGATTCTGATTTTACTTTTCAAGCATTTTTATCTTGTTTTAAGATATGTTTATAGATAATTTCTGGGAAACAAGACAAAAATAAGAGGGCTTGGTAACATCAGCTGAAAAGACGTCAATTAGAAGTGTTTAGAAGACGCATAAAGAAATAAATCGAGAGACATGTAACACTGAGGGTTTTAATCTAAGGACTGATTCCCTCTTGCTTCAGTGTGCAGGAAGCTGGCAGTGAGCTGACTTCTGCTCCACATAGTGATGGACTGCTGGGCTTTGGCAGTGTAAAGCGATGGTTGCTGTCAGGACTGTGGTTTGTGAGTGTGCAATCTCTTTATCAAGCTGAGAAGCAGTCTCACAGTTTTGACTCCTCAGACAGCCCATCGAAAATCAGCCAGCGTTCGATGCGGGTCCGGTGGTCCGAGGGGTCGGCTACAGTCTCTTTCTGCCTCGAAGCACAGCGAGGGCTTTGTCAATCACAGCGGTGGAGAGTGCATCTGTCCCTGCCTGATTTAAAGTTGAGATCGAGAAACAAAAGTATATCTGGAATAGGTGCACATGCAAACACGTGTCTATTTAATACAACAGCAACAACAAAAAAACACCAGGTTGTACATATTTGGATAAGAATTAAATTCATGTTGCATTGTGTGGAACAAAAGAACATGCAGCAGTAAGAAAACATTCACTGATCAGTCTTTGCATTCAGGGAATAGGTACAGAGAGCTTTGGTGTGTGACTGCAAATATTAACGGAAAAATAAAACTGAATATTACATAGATTTTTGAGCTAATATGAATAAAGGATAACATGTCTGACTTGATGCAAACTAACAAACAGATGGTTTGTTGATTGTTGATTATGCATAATAAACATTATCATCTAATGGAAAAATTTTGTTACTGACACAACAATTAAAACATAAATTAAATCAACTTAATGGCATATGCATACAGCACATAAAGAACAAATAATGATAACAAGTAAAACCATCAGTACCTTTCCAAATGGGTATATGGGTAATGTAGAAGAAAAGAACAACAGCCACTTAGTTTGCTCAAATGGAGGCACGTAGTTATGAATTATGACACAGACAAGCTGAACTCGGTAGCAAAAGCTTACTTAATTTAAAGCGTGTGCATTTCTCAGTCTCACGTGCTCCGCGTCTGTTGTGAGAGCATACGTGTAATCTGAATTGGTCTCTTTAACTAATTAGGTATAATTACAGACAATAAAATTGATTAATAAATTCAGGAATTGATGTATCAAATTGTCATCTTCACAAGTGTCAATATATGAATTAAAAAAAATCTTAATTTAATTTGGATGAGCAAGCAAATGTTTTGGGGGGCATCTGCACACCCTGGGACACCCGTGACTACACCAATGCAACATATACAGTAATAATATTTTTTTACTTGGACCAATTATAGAAAGTACAGTGTCTCAAATAGATGGCATACGAGATGTGTGCATCTGTAAATTCAATTAGGCACAAGCACATGATGTCCGGCATAACTTTGACGGAGCACAAACACACTCTGACACTAATGCACTGCATACTCTTGTAGCCCTGCAGCAATAATCTTTTACAAATAGTGCACCATTAAAACTGTGAATTAGAAAGCTTATACAGAGCCATTTTGCTCTTAAAAGCAAACGATTTTATTTTACAAGCTCCTGATTAGAGGCATTAAACTAGGTATTGTGCCTGATAAGAATAATTTGAAAGTATTTATAGCTTCTGGTGATGAAAGCATTTGAAGCATTGACAAAGGAGGAGGTTGGTATTTTATGATTGCTATTAGTTTTTGATCCTTCCTCACCTTCCGTTTGCCATTATTAAAAGAGATTTTGTACAGTAAAGTGAAGTTCAACAATCGTGTCACTTTGTGATATTGTTAATGCAATGTGAAGTGTCATGATCCTGTGTCATTTCAAATGTCTAGCCCCTTTAATGGAACCATGAACTTTGATAAAGAGTGTCCATTCTGAAAGAATTATCCATGAAACTCAGTGGTCAGACAGAAAGAACCACAAACATTTTGGTTTGGCTTGGCTTCTTAAAAGAACAGTTCACCTAAAGCAATTGGCCATATAGTGTGTATGCCAATTCACCACCTTTTTGTTTTGAGGCGTAATATTTTCAGAGGTACAAAATGTTCTGGTCTGGCTTCTTTTGGCTTCACTCTGCAAGCCATCAGAAGTAATTTGATCAAAACGAATTAGTGGATCTACACTAAATCACACGCTGGGGCGCTAAGAATGGTTCCTTGCATTTTTCCTCTAGAATACACACAGGCCTCCTAGCTGTGACCTTTCCTTTGATTTGGGCCCTGTTCAGGTCAAACACTGTTAAATAGAAGAATAGAAAAAAAAGATCAGACAGTAGCTGCACTTTCATCCACAAAGTTTCAGAATGCAAGAGAAGATCACGCTTTTGAATTGAGCGAGCAGCCCATTGATGGTTCTTATCTATATATCTCCCAATTTCTCATCCCTTAATCACCTCTTCCCTCTCTGTTTTTTTCTTTTCCAGATTATCAAGGACCAGAAGCTCTTTATCATCGTGGGTGGGATGTTACTGATTGATTTGTGCATCCTCATATGCTGGCAGATTGTAGATCCCCTGAAGAGAACTGTGGAAGAGTACAGCTTAGAGGCGAGTTTTTTTGCTTATTTTTAGTGTCATATGTAACGATTCAGCAGAATTCCTCATTCCTGGTCTTAATGATGAATAAATCAGAATTGCATCATAGGCACAGGGAGTTGGAATAATTACGAAGTACTTACACCAGCCAAGGTTTTATTACCAAGTGCATTATTTTTGGTTCAGGAAGTGAGATATCATGGACCGCCCCCCACAACCAAGTTGGTGAGTACATAGGCCAGCTGGAATGTGGGGCATTGGCACATTTGCTTGGAAAATAGACACTTGGATGAGGCTGTCGCTTGTTGACACACAGAGGGTGAAGTGTGTGACAAGGAATTTAGCAGGGCTTCATAATAGGCTGGACTTAAGTTGTGAGTGATTGAGGATGATTTGCTGAGTACAAGGCTAAAATGGACATTCTCATACTTGACCAGTAGATTAGTGGAGTAGCGGATGGCTATTCTTAAAGTTACATCAAGTTTTCAAGTGCAGACTAGTGGTGGGGATTTTGATTCATCTCAGCGACTTGAGTCTTTAGAATCCGTTCACCAAAAAGGTTCGTTCAAATTCATTCATTGATTCGTTCATTGACCATTTCTGCTAATTACGCCTGTGTGCCAGTAGATGGGACCAAATTACCTCCTTAGACATTTTGAATAAGTGATTACATTGTACCAAAAGCAAGGTAATTTATGACCAGAACAAGTCTAATTATCCTTTATTGAAATTCTACTATTCTACTAAGAGACAAGAGACTGCAGAGTGTTAAAGCATCATAAGCGTTTCCCCACAAAAGACAACAAAGAATATCGATCATAGTTTGAACTGCTAAGCACAATGTTTTACAAGCTATAAAAAGACATCAAAACTAGCCTAGGTCTCAACGCTAAGAATTTTTTCTACTGGCCCAATTGGGCAAGAGCTTCAGATTTTTACTTGTCCTGCCAAAATTTTCACTGGCCCAAACACAAAAAGAAAAACAAGCTTTTTTAACATCATGGCTATAAAAAAATATGCCTGAAGCTAAATATATTTTATATCCTGTATATTATGTTTTTAAGACGTATTATTCCCCCCAAAATTGTATCATGTTTACAATTTACAAGATATGATTTATGCATTATGTAACCCCATACAAACGCTTTACAGATATGAATTCATTAATTCATCACTTTAACCTCAGCCATCCTGTCATTTACACATGCGGTTTGAAGCGAAGAGTTCTGTAGAGCAAATTATTTGTTTTCAGTCACCCATTCCCATAGTCATTCTGTCAACTTTTGGGCCCTGTGTAATGTTTTCACAACCAGGATCAAAGATATAGTCACTGAGTTAAAGATTTGATTATTGGCTGAATGTAATAAACATATGAATCCCTGAGAGAGGGACGAGTTTGACCATTGAGTGTGATTTTGCTTCTTTTCTTATCAAATGTTATTATCATGTCGAATTAATGTTTACGTTTTGAAATTTTACCTGATTAAATGTATATTTACATTTTGGATACTGAGCTCATGATTCTCAGATCCATGTGTATAATTGGGGTTAAACCTAAGGTTGTTATGTTTCATTCCACACATCATCTACGAAGACAAATTAAAGAGATAAAAGGTACTTAAACTTAAAAGTACAAAAATGCTATGCATTCTATTTTTTGTTGTTGTTAGTTTTAAACTAAGCATAGAGATCACAGCTGTCACTTTTTACTGTGGGAACAATTCTAGCTCTCTGTCCCTTTAAGTGAGTGCATGCACGTTAAACTTTGTCTAAGCTGAGAGAAAGAGATGATGAGAGAGATGCATGTAGAGACAGATATTTACAGTCCAATAGAAAGAAACTATTGATTTCTTGTGTTCCTATGAGTGGATTACAAATTTTCACCAACATGTTAAAACAAAAACATTTAGGAATTTCATACACTGTGAACACGGAATGTGCAGGGATACTTAAAAAGTTGCGTAAGACGTGCCATTCCACTCCGATTTTCATGAAGTGGGTTTTTTTCCCTACTGTTTTATACACATTGGTAATTACTGCTGTTGAGACTCAGAAAAGAGCCAGGACAGTTCTAGGAGAGCGCGCTCGGTGTCTGCATGTTCTTGAGTGCACACACGTCCAAAATATTAGGTGCTTGCGTGTCTTTAAATATAATCACACTCGCTAGTCTCTGAGTGCTCAGGTAGAAGACTTTCACTTGTTCGCTCCTTGTAATTTTTGCGCTCGCTCACTTGTTGTCTGCTTGCACTAATGTTATAAATGCAGCAATGTCCCGAATGGGCAATTTGCAGTTCTAGCAACTGGCCTGAATCTCTCTCACACTGGCCCTGGGCATCGGGCCTTGCTTATTGTTGAGCCCTGCTAGCCTAAGAAATATGTATGAGTTTAAATAATGGCCGTATTGTAATGTGTGGTCATCACTTACTTTTATTCATCTGGCTACTTTTCTTGTTGAATGAGATTGTCTAACTAAACGAATGACTTGCCGCCGCCTCTCGTTCAGCCAGTCAGCAGATCCTCATTCATGACTGGTTCATTCCTTTCTTTTCTGAACCAGTGTATGTCTTGTCTTTATAGTTCACTGAAGGGTTAGTTCGTCTTCATTCATTGGGTCAAACCAATGATTTGCTCCTTCACAGCCCACACTCGAATACTATTGGCTCACGCTATAGTCAGTTTCTAAAAGTAGGACAAATCCACACTCACCATAACCATTTTGGCCACAAATGACAAAAATTGCCTTAATTGTTCTGATATTTTGTCAAATGCTGGGCTTCACTTTTATCAAGTTCAAGAAAAACCTAAATATATGACACTGTGCACCAAAGCAAAAGATTTCAACTCATACTTAATGTAATTTTAACTATATAGTCATAAATTGGGGGACATGTGCATACCTATAAACTTGTGTTAATGCATTTCACCCGTCTCTCCTTGTTGAACACAATTGACTCACATGCCAAACTAAACCAACCACTTGCCTCCTCCTCTCATTCACTCAAAATGTCTCATCTTGTTCAGACTCAAACGACCGACTCTAATGGTTCAGTAAAGGGCTTATTCGTTGTTCAATGGGTAAAACCAATGATATGCTGCTTTACAGCCTGCACTCGGATGCTATTGGCTTGTGGTCTACTCTGTATTTACAGGCATGAAAAGCCACCAAAGCCATCTCCCGCTGAGCTCACTGGCTTCGAAAGGGAGAGACGTCAGTGAACGAGAAATATTAATCAGTGTATGGAGGTGAAGGAGAACGATTCGTTCACTTAAAAGATTTGTTCAAAAAGACATATTCTTTCACAAATCAAACATCACTAGTGCAGGCAGCTTTGATAAAAATGGGCGCAATCTAGTTTTGTTGGATCAAGTTTTATTTTGAATTGTTGTTGTTTTTTTGAAAGCTTAATTTAGTATGTATGGATATTATTATTATTCTGTCCCCTGACCTCAGTTTTTCCAGCCTAGAACTGCCTTTTCTGAGGCTCAAGAACGAGGTACCCCGTTAATGGAAAAGGATCTAGTGAGAGAGAGGAAAAGGTCTTAAGCAGCACTAAAAGGCGATGTGGCTGAGTGGACTTTGCCATCACACGATGGAATCATGTCCACCTCCATCCCTGGAGATCTCTAAGCAGGGAGATTAGTGCAGATTGATTGGTGCTAGAAAAAGGCCCATTAACTTTCCCATCAATCTAGGTTGTTTAGACGAACTACCCTTTCCTCCTCTCTCCATTCACCACTATATAAAGTGTGCATCAGACCCAAACTAATTTAAAAATGAAAGGCATGAAAACCAAACATGAACAAAAACATATTTAAACATGACATATATATATATATATATATATATATATATACATACACACACACACACACACACACACACACACACACACACACACACACACACACACACACACACACACACACACCATCCATCCTTGTTTATCCAATAACTTTTTTGACTCAGCACAAGCCGTGATACTATTTGTGAAGTGACATTTTGGAATTACTAACGAAGGCTTGGACGCATCATTTAGTTTTAACCAGCAATGGCAGATTCTGATTGGTCACGTAAGAATGTAGTTCCATGCACAAATGCGTTTTTATGACCGTACTCAGTTTTTCCTAATTTTTTCAATTTTACTTGTTCATTGAACTGTTGTATATAAGCAATATCTCAATCTCAATCGTGCTATATGGCCCTAAATCTGCACTGCTGTGATTACCTACGGCACTCGGCCTGTGGCCGTTTATATATATTTAAATTTTTAGTTCAACTATTCCAAGCATTGAGAATTGACCATTTGAGTCAACATGTGTGACAATGACTGTTGTGCATGCTTTGAAGTTGAGCAAAGTTTAACTTTATGCAAATGTTCACCAATGCGATGTGTTGACAGCCAGTGGGAGTGCAGATAGCAACTAGCAACCAGCAGTTCAGCAACTTGGCTACCTGTATTAATGGAATAAGCCATTATTGACTGTTTGTTTGTTTTGTTTGTTTGTTTGGTTGGTTGGTTGGTTGGTTGGTTGGTTGGTTGTTTGTTTGTTTGTTTAAAATTAAGAGATGTCTATGAAGCTGGAGGCATTTACAGGAGACAGTCTCTCAGGAACTCAAAACAGAGTTAAATGGACAGCATTTTTTGTGTTCCAGAAACTCCAGCTTGCTGAGAGCAAAGTCAACATGCTCCATTTGTGCCTCCTCTCATCCAGATTAAGAGTTTGCAGAAATTTGCAAAAAGAAGCCAAAACTGGGCCATATTTGCTGCATAGAGCAGAACAGAAACATATTTTTTACCTGTTCGTCACTATACAAGCACATGTTTAAAACGAACAAAAAAAATAAAAATGATTAAACATGCAGTTTTTATGACCTCATATGAATTAATAGACTACATATAATTTTTGTACTTTTACATTTCAATTATTTGGTCATACCACAGTACTTCTTAAATTTGAAATGTGTAATTTCTGCTCAACTAGTGTCACTCAACAGAAATTGCAAAAACAATTACTGTTGACAAACAGTTTTCCTGAACACTTCCATCCGGCATTGGTCAAACAAGCAGATTGTCCTGCGCCAAACTTACAGAATTGGTTGAGACAATTGCTATGTCAGGCTGGACAGGACATTCAAACAAACAGAGCAATGTTTTCATAATGCCAACAAGCGACAGTGTTTATACTTTTTGGGGGAATCAACCTATGAATGGCTTACTTAAAAAATCTCTGTATATTAAGCTGGTGTAGGAGAAAGTATTTTAAAACTAAAGAAGTACACAATTCACCTTTAAGTGAACTACACACACACACACACACACACACACAAAATTAAAGATACATTATACTGACCAGTTGCAGCACCTACAATATGCAATTTCCCTTAAACACACAGCAAATATCCTAAGCTATTGATGTTTGAAACAAACAAGTTCATGGACATGTTATTAAGCTGCTACCAACAAACAGAATGCAGCATTAGGTCAGAGCAAATGAATTTTGATTGAACCTTAATTATCTGGCAAAACAAAATGTTTCTCCTTGTGGATACTGGTCTATGAGAGAGAGAAAGAGAGGAAGAGTGAGAGAGAGAGACTATAATGTAGACCCAGAGTATTGCTGTTTCTCTGGTCTGATGAAGGACAAACTGGAGGGGTTGATTAGTATTCAGCAGGTTTCTCCTGCAACACTCACCGTTCTCGTTCCTGTTCTCTTGTCGCGCTGCAGCAAGCGCAGTCTGCCTGCACATAGTATTGCAGTGTGGTATTGCCATGGTAACAGCCAAGGTTTCTGACACTCATAAACCAGCGCTGTCACTGCTGATCTGAGAGACAAAAATACATGGAAAGGCTTTGGACAGGCACTGTAATGACGGCGCCTGCAAACATACACACACGCATCATAAAACACTGAAAATATTTAGAATTTGTGTGAGATTCTTGTACATGCTGGACGATGTGTCAAGCGAAAACAAACAAATGCCAAAACTAAGAGCTCGTTGATGCATTTCCATTTTAATAACGTGATTGAGCGTTATTGAAGTAGGGTTAGTTGCAATTGTTAAGATAGGACATTTGTCATTTCGTGTACTAATTTGGATGGGATTAAGATCTCTGTTGTTATTACTTAGGTGAGAGTGTCTGGATGTGAGTGTTATGGAATTTCATATGCACTAGATGTGAGTATAGATGTGATTAATTATAGCAGATTATATTATTATTAGATATTATTAATTATTATTATTAGATAGATTATTTAATAACAGGAAGTAATTATTGTGAGGATAATACATGGTGCTGCTACCACAGTGGCATCCAGAATCAGACTTTACTTATTGATAAAATGTTCATTGTATGTTGAAAGGGATGCCAGCAGAGCTTAAACCACAGACTGTTATTTTTCCCAAAAAGTTGGCAAAAAAGGTTGAAATCTATAATGAAGGTGCACCAGAAAGTACTATGAGATATGTAACTATAAACTTCTCAGAGGCTTTTGATAGTAGGTCATTTGCTCCATTTTTATCAAAGTTGCACAAGAAAAACACAGACTTGTTCAATTCGGACTGGATTAAAATCACAAAGTACATCTGTGAAACATTAATTTACCTAGCCTCCTTTTGGAAAACTAGTCCATTCTAAATAATGCATTAAGACTAAAGTACACTTCTGTTTTCCTCGCTACATTGCACACACAGTGCACGTAACGTTAATTTCATCATTAGGACAGTACATGCAGACAGTCCACGAGCAGCACTGTTTTTCTAGCCTATAGTCTGTGTGCATCGTCAGTGCATGTGCCTGGAGTTGGCTGTACTAAATAGTTTGACATAGTAGTCAGTCATCTTGTCAAAAGAAAGGGTATACTTTAAAAAACTAGAACAATTGTGCGAGACGTAACAGAAAATCTAAGCATAGACTTTACTTTCAACCTCTTAATTTCTAACACACACTCACACTGATACACGCTTATATAAATTAAGGGACTCACTCTGCTATTAATGCTCACTTGCAGTTCAGTGTTCTTGAGTGAAAGTGAGCTGTCTGTCAAATTGTCTGGAGTGTTCAAATCACAAGCATTCTCTCTCTATCTCTCTCTCGCTCTCTCAGACTGAAGATAGGTAGGCAGGCATGAGTCACCAGGTCTTTTCATGTGCAAATGCTCATTTTAAGAGGGACCTACAGTAAGTAATTTGTCTAAACAAATTTGCTTTAGATGCAGGTCTAGATTATGCTTGCATCCACTCTGGAGATTTGATGTGGCCAAGGAATGTTCTTCTTAAGCCCTATTCGGATGGGGTTCGTTTTCTGGACATATGCCCATAAAGTAATTATTACTGCGTAATATTTACCGTCAATTTGCACGGGAAAAGCGATGTCTGTAAAAATCACAGAGATGGGTGTGTCTACAGCATTTTTCACACTGCTGTCACGTGTAATTGACCTATTAGAAAATGTATACTGTGCTGATTAATTATGCAGGAAATATTAAACATGAGCATATACTGTATTTGTGATTATTAGAAGAAACTGATTAGAATATCAGGCTAAAACAACAGAACTGGTGACATTAACAAGCCTGAAATCTTATATTACACTCTTGAATTGGTGGTGGTGTAGTGGCTAGAGCACAGGGCTGCTAATCAGAAGGTTGCTGGTTCAAATCCCACAGCCACCACCATTGTGCCCTTGAGCAAGGCACTTAACTCCAGGTTGCTCTGGGGGGATTGTCCCTGTAATAAGTGCACTGTAAGTCGCTTTGGATAAAAGCATCTGCCAAATGTAAATGAATTAAAAATATGGACAATTCACATTATGTAATTTTATGTTCTGAAATGCAGGGCTCAGCATAATTTTCCTCACTCATTCTGCTCAAATCATAATCAAATACTGCTCAATTCTCTTTTACATGGGTAAATAAACACTCAACAGCATAAAAACCCCAACCCCAACAAAGCTTGAGAAAAACATACATCAGTCCAAATGCACAGCCAGCATTATCTGAAGTTATGAAGCACATCTTACATTTTCTGGCGTCTTCTCTTGACCAACATCCAGTTCAGACTCTCAGAGAACTTAAGAAACAGCTATATTTAAAGGGCTCATGTACTGAAAAGTGCAGATTTGCAGGCTTTTTATTAATGTGAATTCGCACTGGATTAATATTACCAGGGGTTATTTTTATATTTACCAGCGCAGGAACGCGCAGTCCGGGAAAGTCAGAAAAAATTACTGATATGACCAATTTGCACGGGTTTAAAATTACTGAGAAACTCTGGTAATTATTACATTACTCAACGTCCCCATATATTAAACTTATACCATCCGAATAGGGCTTTAGTAGGGGACACCTCTATTTATTAGTCAAACACATTTGTTTTTCTATCATGGTGGTGATATTTTCTGTTGATTTTTACTCTGAGGTAGTGATATTTTCTATTGCCTAACCCCCTAACGCTAAACCTAACCGTCACATAAACTTTTTTGCATGTTTAGATTTTCATAAAGACATTATTAAGTATGTTTACTATGCCATTTCATGATAGAAATTTATAGCTGATCTCATCGATTTTCTCTGCTCTTTTGTAGCTATTTGCCAAAGATGCACCTTTACAGCTATCAGGTGTTGGGCTGTGTGTGTAGTAGTGTGGGTGGGCCATTATATGATTTACTTAGCCTCGGACAAAATCCTTTTATTTTCTGTCGCCTAAGAATGCCTGAATAGAGCAGGTATCGTGGGAATAAGTAGTCATCTGTCCATTTTTTTTTTTTGTCTCTTTCTTCAGCCTCTTTTGTATATTATGTGTTTGGACATTTGCAAAAAGTGTGTGTGTGTGTGTGTGTGTGTGTGTGTGTGTGTGTGTGTGTGTGTGTGTGTTCAGAAAGCTGAAGGGCCTTGGAGGACTCTTTATATTAAATGGCTGTGGTTTGAGCAGGAATCAATGGCTCAACAAAACAAACTGGGTCGTTTAGGGCTGAAAAGCCACCTACCTCACTCCTGCATTGATCATGTGTGTGAAGCAGGAAAAAGATTGCATTAAGAAGCGTGTGGATCATGTGGACACTGTTATTTTCTGCTGTATCTGTAATTTTTGGCAGGAAATGTGGAAATGTCTTAGGGTTGTGCCCATGGTACAATAACATATGATCATATGATCGTGGTTAAGGTATGTGAAGTAGACGAGACGATTGCTGGTAGTTTATTGTGTGTATACTGTATGTAACATAATCTATACATGAGTGTTTAAGGAATGTTTCAAGTGATAGGTCCTATTGACATTTCAGAGAATTAGTATGCAAACAAAGCTTAGCCAATACATTGCACAGTTTAGCAGTTAGCCCATACTAGTAGATGCCATAAACTATACTATTCTTCAGAGAGGAATATATTCTACATTCAAATGTAGCCATGTGTTTAAAAAAAAAAAAACAATTATTAATTGCAAGCAAAATCTAAATTGCAAAAATAGCAATAGCTTCCTGGTTTATTCCTTACACAAATCACAAGTAATATGGCAAATGATTATTTCATAAACACTTACTGTTTGCCCTGTACTTCACACAATCATAACTTATGACATCAAAAATGTTTACAATAGATCATTTTAGTATTTGCATTACATAAACATTACATAACACATTTTTTAAGCTTGTTCGAACTTGATCAAATTAGGCATGTTCACAAGTAATCGATTAATCGAATACTCGTTCGGCTTAAAAATTTTCAACTAGTAAAATCATTACTCGAATATTGCAATTTGATATTCCTTTGTTCCTTTGCTTGCCATTGAAAGATTGAAACTTCTTCTCTCACCTAAATCTCTCCATTATAGCCATCATTAAATTGTTTGTATTGGGGGGGCATAATGTTAATTTTATTAAGAAAAACAAGTTCAGGGGGCGAGTAAAGACGCTGACTACCACCCCTGGAGTCGGGAGTTCAAATTGAGGGTGTGCTGAATGAATCCAGCCAGGTCTCCTAAGCATCCAAATTTGTCTGGTTGCTAGGGAGGGTAGAGTCACATGGGGGTAACCTTCTTGTGGTGGCTATAATGTGGTTCGCTCTCGGTGGTGTGAGTTGTGGGTGGATGTCGCGGAGAATAGCTTGAAGCCTCCACACAAGTTATGTCTCTGCGGTAACGCGTTCAACAAGCCACATGATAAGATGCGGTCTCAGACGCAGAGGCAACTGAGATTCGTCCTCCGCCACCTGGATTGAGGTGAATCACTCAATGAGGCCACCATGAGGACTTATAGCACATTGGGAATTGGGCATTCCAAATTGGGGAGAAAAAGGGGAGAAAAGAAAAAGAAAAAAGAAAAACTGGTTCAAAAGTTGAAGGTTGAACTACTATTTAAGTAATAGATTACTTGTTTTTAATGTGATAGAATACTTGTCTACAAAATTACTCGAAATGCCCATCCCTTTTCAAGTTGCAAAGTATCTCAACTGATAGGTCATGGCATGGTGCATTAACCTTAAAAACCTCATCTGTCTGGAAGAAATTTTTACATTCCGGGGCCACACAGTAGACATTTCGAGCAGCATGGTCGCACTGTCGCCTCACAGCAAGTTGGTCCCTGGTTCGATTCCCGGCTCACACAGGACCATTCTGTGTGGAGTTTGCATGTTCTCCCCATGTTTGCGTAGGTTTCCTCAGGGTGCTCCAGCTTCCTCCACAGTCCATAAGCATGCAGGTCAAATTAAAGAGAGTGTGAATGTGTTTGTCTGTGTGTTAGCCCTGTGATGGACTGGCCACTTGTCCTGGATATTACTCTGCCTTCGGCCCGAGACAGCTGGAATAGGCTCCAGCACAACCCGTGACCTACATAGGACAAGCGGTTATAGAAGATGGATGGATGAGTGATAGTAGACATTTCACCTCAAACCTCAGTCATGTAATTTTTATGAGATCAGGTGGTTGGCTCTAAAATCACATACTTACATTGCATTCTGAAAAAGTGACAATGGGTGAAGCTGGGTGCGAATAGAAGCATTTGCGTTCACTTATTGGCGTAGAGTATGTTTCGGGCTCGCTCTCTCTCTCTCTCTCTCTCTCTCTCTCAATGCACTGTTGCTATGCAACTGCTGATTGAGTGTGAGGGAGATGCAATTTATCAATTAAAGGCCTTCTAAATTAAAGACAGTGTCAAGGGGTCCTGTACTTAGCAAGTTGCATTGTCCATCAGGGCAGTGTAATGCACAGATTGGTAAGGGCCTAAGACCAGTTCAGCTGAATAGATCATTGACACAGGCACATCAAAGATCTGGAGCTCTCTTTAGTGCATTTATTGCATGCTGGCTTTATATTGGTTGAATTCAGGTAAATTGGGCCACTTTTTGCCATTCATCTCAATGATGAAAAGTACTGTAGACCATTTTTTCTGCATTCTCCCTTCAAGCTCTGGTATTATTTTGTGGATTCATTTATATCCACAAGAGTCAGCAATCTGTCAAAGCTGTGGCCTAGTGGTCAACACACACACATGCATTCTGTTGTGGTGATCATGTGGGCAACGAGAGTTGTGATTTCCCGGACCCATTTGTACACATCATTTCCTGTCCTATCTCCACTACCCTATCCATCAAATTAGCAAAAAGAACAAAGTGTCTGCATTCTTCTCAAATGTAGACCTCTCTTTACATGTTATTGTACCATTTTACCATTTACATCCTTAGTTGAGAGCAAACATATGACAATATCAAACCCAGTCTCATATCTTCCACATGCACACCCCCCCCCCCCCCACTTTCTCACTCGCTCGATTCTAGTGCTGAACAGACACTCTCAATCACAGCTCCAGACAGATCCATTACACTCAGCTCTCCAGCTCCTCACAAAGAAGAAAATCCATTAGTGTGTGTTAGTAAGGGTGTGTGTGTTTGAGAGTGTACACGAGGGCAAGTAATAGAAAGAAAAATTGAGAGAGAAACTCACAGCTGCAATATATGTGTCCTGTGGCTCTGCTACAACTACTTTAAACTATTGTCATCATGCAGATACATGATGTTTAGAGTTTGTGTTTGTGTTTGTGTGTCAGTGTTTGTATACAGTTTAGCAACTCTTATCGGGCACCGTAGCATAGTAACCATAGTATAACTGTATTTTTAAAAAGACCATTGTAACCACAGCTAAAATTACTTTATTTTCAGTCATTTTCATTACCATTGTTAGATCAATGTTACCATGTTTTCTATAAAACAAGTAGGGTTGGGAGGGTTAGTTTTGTATGTATTCCACTACAGATTACAGAATACATGCTGTAAAATGTCATTTGTAACGTATTTTGTTAGATTACTCAAGGTCAGTAAAGTATTCTAAATACTTTGAATTACTTCTTCAGATCACATATTGGATTACTTCTTCAGATCACAATCGACCAGTGCTGAAGAAGTAATCCAAAGTATTTAGAATACAGTAAAATATTCTAAATACTTTGGATTACTTCTTCAGCTCTGTTCGATTTTTTTTCACTTGTTTTGACTATAAAAAAATCACAGTAACACAAAACACACATGTTAAAAATGCATTCTATGAAAAAAATAAATATGTTATGCAGTGTTGTTTATAAAACAAGATTAATCAAACTGATCTTGTTTTAAGAATTTTTTGATATTTTTACAGGAAAACAATACAATAATTATTATTAAGAATATGATTTTTGCCCTAATATCAAAGCTCTTACTTGAAAAATTGTGTCAAAAATTGTGATCCAACGTGAATTTTCTTGATAAAAAAATATGATCGTGCCTGGTAACCTGTAAAATGACTAGAAATAGCATTTTAGTTTAGCGTATATATTATTACATCATGTATTAATCTTTTTTATAAAAATATAAAAAATGCATAAATATACTATTGTTAATTTTTAGTTTATGTTAGTTCATAGTGCATGAATCCTTTAAGCTCTGAGAGTGTTTTTAATGATTTCCTGTTTCAGTGGCATACCTAAAATTAAAGGCTAATAATTTGAAAAAAAACAAACAAAAAAAACAAGGATGGTTAAGTGTTTGGTAGAACAAAAATATTAAAATAATGTCCAAAAGCCTTATCCTAGTGTCCAAAAGCCTCTCCAAACAAATAAAGCATAATAATTGTATATATTGAATTACATTCAAACACAACAATGACTAAAGGTTTGCATAGCACGCAGACATGATTTTAGTAATGAGATCTCACAGGATGTGTTTCATTCTGTGCCATTTGAGTCATCATTGAGTCTGTGTTGATGAAGCGTATCGTACATGGCGCCATGTCTGGTAGCTATATGTAAATAGAGTGATTGATCACATGACTCTCTGACTAAATATGGTGGACTATCTCCACTGTTTGGAGCAATGTGTACCCAATCCAATTGGTTTACGTTCCATGATGCTACAGAATTTACGATGACGTCACCTGTTCCAGGAAAGCTAATGTAGCCAGATAGCAAGATGTCATGTAGCCAGATGCTGTGTGCACATTGATTTGTGTGGGTTATCTAATGATCCATGCATCCGATTACTTTGTGTGTTGTTTCGTTTTAAAGATAACCGCCTCTAATGGTATGTGATATTTTATGTGCTGTTTATTTATTTATTTATAAGTTATAAGCAAAACATTTGCAGAAGGCATGAAGTACAGGTTTTAAACTTTTTTTTTCCTCACATGCCCATCTGAGCTTAAAGGGCTAACTAAAGCTAACAAATATAACTTCTTATTTTAAAAATGTATTAGTATAGGTTGAAATTAACCAAAATTAAAAAGTGCTGTAAAAGTATTGTGCATTGTTTTTGGTTTTGTTATCTAATTGTAACACGGTTAAAATGGGCAAGGAGGAGCCGGGAAACCGGACAAAGCATCTAATTTTAATGAAAATTTCAACAAAAAACACAAACATTAACACATGGCAGCTCTCTCACCTGAACTGCCACATTGCTCTGCCTTACCCCTTTCCTAGCCCGATTGGGGGGCGGCCATGCGCACTCACGGTCTGGCCACGCCCTCCTCCTCATCACACTAATGTAGTTAACTAATGTTAATGAATGCAATCTAATTGTGATAGTGTTACCTTTGTCATGAAGGATAGTAGCCTAAATATGTTTAGAAACTGTAATCTCTTCTAAACTGTAATATCGTCTTTAGTTGATTTTATTTGTTTCTAAAGGTAATTATTAGAGTGTAACATTCTGGTTCAGAATGTTAAATATCCCATTCATTTTTTCCACAGGCAATAGTTTATTAACTATAACTTGTAAACCTTTAAAGACAGACCTATAGACCTATTAACAACTCAGAAGTTAATCAATGATCAGTTCACATAATTTTAACTGTATTTTTAGTCAAAAATAATGTTAATAGCAGAATTTGTGGTGAAGAACTACACTACCCATGATCCTGAAAAAAATTGCGGCAAAAGAGTTCTGCAGACTGAACACTTCCATGCTGCACTGTCAATGACAATTGTCTGTCTCATTGTATCTCCTTGAACTTGTTTATTATTATATATCTAAATACTGTGCAATAAACTTACAGTAAACTTATATTGTTTTTACACATATAATTAGCAAATTTAAATCAAAAGTTGTATTTATTTATTTACAGAATTGTATCATTCTATCATGAACCTCTTTCTTTTTATTCGATTGTCAAAAACATTTTTTTTTTTTTTTTTTGTTGCTTCTAATCAGTCTTTGAATCACATCAGAGCTGGTTGCTTTGATTCATGGCTTACAACTGTCTTCTGAGGAATTTTATCAAATTGAAAACCTGAGACAGCTAAAAATGGGTGGGCACTGTTGCGCTCTATTGAGATTTGAATTGAACATTAAGAATCCAGTGTCATTGTGTCCTACTGTTAAGTAAGAATGTGCATAAGACGTGTGCGGTCAAGTGTGTGTGTGTGGGACAGACAGACGGCTCGGTAACTTACACAGAGGTGATTACTGATCAGTGCACACGCACACAGCCAGTGCTGTTCATTAGTGTGTGGCAGAGCAAGGGCAACAGTGTGAGCTGCATTCTGCTCCCTCACTTGCTGCTCTTTTCTGCTGTATCAGCAGTGCAATGGCATGGTGCATACAGATGCCAGCCGCACAGCAGTGCCGTTTACTTGAGTCCTTGAGGAGATGCCATTCTCCTCCGCCCGTCGGGAAACAGTGACACCCAATCTCATCAGTTAAAGGGTTATTTCACGCAAAAATTTAAATTCTCTCATCATTTATTCACACTCATATTATTCCAGACTGAAAAACTTTTTCTTCTTTTGAACACAAAATGAAGAAATTTTGAAAAATGCCCTGGGTTTATTATTCCATGTAATGGTAATAATGGTGACTGAGATGTCAAGCCTCAAAAAGGATGCAAAATCATAAGAAGTCCACACAACTTTAATTTTATATCGCAGGTCTTTTGAAGCCATACAATGGTGTTGTGTGCTGCACAGGATCATTTTCTTACTCAACATTACTCAGATACAGTTGCTTGAGAAGCAAAATGACCCAAGATATTAATTGTTTTCAATTATTGTGCTCAGTTTTATACTTAAAACAAGAAAACTCTTAATTGGCAACTGATTAATTAAAAATAAACTTTCCCTTTTAATTGAGTTTATTTTTCCTCTCAAACCTCTCTAAAATGTGTTATATTTATCTGAAAGCAAAATGTAATATCTTATGTAATTTTGCATCTTAAGTGTTTTTATCTTGTTTTAAGGACATTTAGATAAACAAGAAATTTTTTCAATCTTAAAATCTTGACATCTGCCATTGTGAAACAGTTTTTAACATGCTTCTTAACACTGACCCATGCTTAAACATTGCACATTCATGGGATAAAATGTTTTGGCTACATCGAAAGCTTAGTGCTATTCACGACAAAGAAGCGTAAACACAAGTAAATAATTACAATTGTCATTTTTGGATGCACTATCCTTTTAACTCACCTGTTATGTATCCACACTCCACTGAGCAAGGCAGACCAGCACAACAGTGTCACCATTGCGTGTGACACAACTCACCCTCTGTCCCCTGAGGGCACCGGGACTGCACAGCCTTGAGGCTCGGCTAATTAAACCTACGGCGGTGGCTGGGGAGCTGGCCATGTGCCAGTCCACCTGGGCATAATGACGCACACAGCTGGTGACACGAATAAGCGAGCAGCACTCTCTTGGTCACAGCGTGTTTTATGGAGAAGTGTTTGCTTGCAGTCTCCTTAGTCACTCACAGCTACAGTCCCTCGAGACAAATTCTGCTATTATGTATTTGTCCATTCATCATGTGATTGTAAATAAAAGTGGTAGTATTGGAGTGTGTGCTTGTGTGTTGGTTTACTTGGCTACTGTCTGGGTGATGAACAGGGTGTGATGGGGTGTCAGGTTGATTTGTGATCTTGTCTGCTCCATCTCTGAACTTCTTTTTATATACATATGACTTGGGTTTGGAAATAGTGGAGCTTCTTTGGAAGTGGAGGTCTTGGTAGGAGGTTGTGTATAGGTTGAACCTTGAAGTTTTATTGCTCTGATTTTTGGCTGTAATCTGGGCTTCATTATTGGCAGCCTTGAAATGATATGTTATAATAAAATGTAACTTTTGGTGCTTGCTTTGGTTTAGGGATTTAAACACACCTTTATTAAACGTATACTCTTGTAACCCATAGCTGCACCATTTGTGCTGCTGACTGGAATACAATTTTCACCAGGTTGATGATAAAATGGTTTAAAAAAGCCCATAGATTTACATTAACCCTTATATTGTGTTCCGGTGAAATATTATTTTGTTCTTTTTTTTCTCTCTCTCTCTCTCTCTCTCTGAAAGCTGTAGTTTATTTCATCCAGCTAGAATAAAATTCAGTGAATTTGTTCACACACAGCTGAACACATGACTTTTTTTTTTTTTTTGCACACAGAAAGTCCTTGGACATGTGTATACACACACACACACACACACACACACACATGTTGGTCTACCTATCATTATGAGGACTTTCCATAGATAATGATTTTTATACTGTACAAACTATATATTCTAACATCTAAAACTAACACACACACCCTAAACCTAACCCTCACAGAAAACTTTCTGCATTTTTATATTTTCAATAAAACATTGTATAATATGTTTTTTTAAGCTATTTAAATTATGGGGACACTAGAAATGTCCTCATAAAACACATTTATAGCATAATACCCTTGTAATTACCAGTTTTTAACCTAAAAATTGTCCTCATAAACCACATAAACATGCCCACACGCACACACACACACACACACACACACACACAGCATGTGTTGAGGCCTTTTTGTGTATCGTCTTTCCATGTACACACTTTGAGAAATATTAATATCATATCTACTTATCATATAACGTGTTTGGGCACGTTTGAATCAGGATAGTCTGCTGTAAGTTACAATATGTCATGTTCTAAGTTATATGTATTTTTTCAGGAAGTAATAAGGAAAAATGTGACAAAAAGACACTACTGTTTATTAAATTTATGTGTGTCAGTGGGAAGTTCATAAACTACTGCTCACTGCAGTTTTGCCTCTTGAGTGAAACAAATTTGCTCATTGTGTTTACTAATTGAGACCTTTCCAACTATATATAACACAGGGCTATCTCATCTTTTGTATTTTTTTTATTTACTCAAATATCTTTGTTGTGACAACAAATTAGAAAATTTGAGAACAAATCAGTTCAAAACAGAAAAAAAATTATTATTTAAGAATTGGTATGATTGGGGTGCTTGGGTAGCTCAGCGAGTATTGACACTGACTACCACTCCTAGAGTCACAAGATCGAATCCAGCCTGATCTCCTAAGCAACAAAATTGGTCTGGTTGCTAGGGAGGGTAGTGTCACATGGGTTAATCTTGCTATAATATGGTTCTCACTCTCGGTGGGGCACGTTGTGAGTTGATTCCATGGAGAATAGCGTGAAGCCTCCACACTCGCTATGTCTCCGCGGTAACGCACTAAACATGTGATAAGATGCAAGGCAACTGAGATTCATCCTCCGCCACCCAGACTGAGGTGAGTCATAATGCCACCACGAGGACTTAGAGCACATTGGGAATTAGGCATTCCAAATTGGGGAGAAGTGAGTAGAAAATAAAAAATAAAATCATGAAATATGCTATTTACAAAATTGATATGGTCAGCTATATGCATTGTATTGTCCAGATTCTAACCTATTTTATTTAGATGAAGCAAGTGGTTATTAATTAATTTCATCATTATTTATTTATTATGCATGGTGTGCCTCCCACTAGCCTGCAATAAGCTCAGTTCAATGAATCCTTATATCAATAAAAAAAAATTATAATAACATATAAATAAATAAATATATATATATATATATATATACACAGTGAGGAAAATAAGTATTTGAACACCCTGCTATTTTGTAAGTTCTCCCACTTAGAAATCATGGAGGGGTCTGAAATTGTCATCGTAGGTGCATGTCCACTGTGAGAGACATAATCTAAAAAAAAAATCCAGAAATCACAATGTATGATTTTTTAACTATTTATTTGTATGATACGCTTTATTTCAAGTTCAAAAAAGGACTACAAAAATAACTAAACAAATTACTAAAAAAAGAAGTTGAAGAAAAAATCGAATGCAATATCTTGGGATAATATATGTAATATGAGAAATTTATTTAGAGATTGAGATTTATTAGCAATCAATCAGTGAGCCGGTCATTTTTGACTGGGAACACAAAAGGTGTTGGCACAAACAAACCGAAAACAAGGGTTAAAGGAGCTTTTCTAGGGACAAGAATATCATAGAGACTTGGGGGGTGTGCACTTTTGTCTTGGGCCTTTTAAGAAACCACCTAGAACACCCTAGAAACCACATGGCAAAGCACTGAAAAGAAACAGAACACTTTATTTACCACATGTTGACGCTCTGGCTGTATGTCAGAATTCTGTTTAATTTTAAAAATGCTGATTCCATACAAATTAAAAAGGAAAATGTTTTGCTCAAAATACAGAAATCTATCCATTGCTGTAAAGTACACATAAAAAAGTGTTTTTTATGAACCGCAACTCATTACAGATTATTACATTTAAGACCTCAAGACTCGGTAATAGTCAGCTTATTTACTCCATAAAAAGTCAGATTATCAGAAATGCTGGGAACTCAATTCACATCACAGATGGATATCTCAGTGTGGTGGGAAAAGTGTATACTGCATCTCGATCGGCTTCCTGATCTTATCTCTGCAGTCCGGAAAAGGATAGTTACAGGTAGATGAGGAGGGGATGGAAAAAGCCCCTAGGATCAATACACACAAGCACTGGAGGAACGACATGGTGTGTGCGGGAATGTAAACCATATGGCACTATTAAACCCTACACCACTCACAGTGCGCTGGGCCATAGGAGCCTGTACATGAGTCTGCGCTATTCTCTGCATCCTCACTGGCATACTCGCTATATCAGAGACATTATGAGGGGATAAGATAGCCCACACATATAAATATGAATGGGAGAAATCATAATGCCAAAACATGGCTGGTGTAGTCTCGGCATTTAGTTAAAAGAGCCAATTTTTTGATAGAGGCATCTCAGTGCTTCTTATGGTAGCGTTAGGAATGGAAGTCCCGCCGTATGGTGTGGTCAAAAATACTTGCGCACAGCAAAATTCCACGGGTGAAGATGGTTTGGTTGGTGAAACAAGCAAAATATAATTGTCAAGCAGCCTCTTTTTAATGCAGCACTTTAGTTAAAATTAAACTCACCACTAAAATTAAATCTTTTATTTAAGGATATTTAGCTAATATTGAGTGTATGAAGCACCACACACAGAGAGGACACTGCCAAACCAAGCAACTTCCCATTGGTCAGTGCATTGAAATTCGCCTGTTAAAGTTCACATGTCTAAGTTCACCAAATTTCAACTCCCCGCGAAATCCGCAAGGTCAGATCTTCGCCACCTGAAGGGATTCCAATTGAGATGAAGAAGGTATCTTTAACTGTGCCTTTTCATTTTAAAGAGGCAGTTAGCTTTCTTATGAGGCATTGCAATGCTCAAAATAGTGTTTTGGAAAAGAAGTCCTGCCTTAAAGTTAAAGACCCAATAAACTTTCATTTGAGACATTGCACTGCTCAATATTGTGGTGGTAGGAATAGAAGTCCTGCCTTAAGTTTAAAGAGCCAGTCACCTTTTTATTTGAGACATTGTAATGCTCAATTCAGTGTTTTGGAAAAGAAGTCCCACCTTATAGTTTAAAGAGCCAGTCACCTTTTTATTTGAGGCATTGCAATGCTCAATATGGCAACAGTAGGAGTGGAAGTCCTGCCTTACAGTTAAAAGAGCCAGTCACCTATTTTTGAGGGATTGCAATACTTAATATGGTGTTTTGGAAAAGAAGTCAAACCTTGCAGTTAAAAAAGCCAATAACCTTTTTATTTGAGACATTGCAAAGTGCAATATGGTATTTTGGAAAAGAAGTCCCGTTTACAGTTTAAAGAGCCAATCACCTTTTTATATGAGACATTGTAATGCTCAATATGGCAGTAGTAGCAATGGAACTCCTGCCTTACAGTTAAAAGTGCCAGTCGTCATTTTGGTAGAGACATCAGAAGTTTGTTTATTGGAAAATGTGCATATGCATTAGCGCAATCAAACTGAAAAATAGTTTTGTTTTATTTTGCTTTTTGAGCTAAAGAAGAACCATTTATGACAACATCAAAACATTTTGCCTAACATTTCCAATTTGTGTTCCACAGAAGAAAGAGAGACAGTTGGGTGTTGAACAACATGATGGTGAATAAATGATTACAGAAGTTTTATTTTTGGGTGAACTACCCCTTTAAAGGCACTTTGGCTATACTCATGGATAACCTTTCTAACTGTTCATTGCCCCACCCTCCTGGCCCTTTCTGCACAGAGCCTCCGTCCGTCAGGACGTGTTTAGACTGAGATTTCATGCTTCCGTGATCCACGCCGCAGGTGACTGCCAAACATATTTAACCCCGCCTTTTCCCCCAGTTATGGATCTCTGTTGCAAAAGGAGGCAGTAATAACGCTATTGTGATTGCTCTGCCGAATCCCTTGTTAAGAAAACTGTGAAATCAAGTGTGCCTTCTGCTCACGAGATGCACACACATGCTCACACGTAAAGTGGTGGTGCACAGCAGGTGATCTTCCGAGTGAGAGCTGAAAAGCTGTGTGTGGTGGGAATAAAGTAGATAAAGGAGATATTAAAGGAGAAAAAGTGACGTGAAGAATGAGAGAAAGATGGAGAGGAGGGTGGTGTCTCCGACTGCAGGCGCAGCCCCCCTCCTGACTTCCATCTGCACATTCATTAACCTGCATGCCACTACACACTGCTCTGATGGGCCGGGCCTATCAAGAGCCTGTGTCTCTGTGTTTTGTGTGTGCGATTGTATTGGTTTATGCTCATCTTCCAAATCTGTAATTAAGATCATATTTCTGTAAATATGTTCTAGCTATTAATACTGAAATGACGTTTTATTTCAAACTATTATTAAGACTTATTACATTGCTTTATAAAAATGTGAAATTATAAAATCTCAGATTGTTTTAGACAGAATATTCTACATTCCAAATTCACTGACATATTTTGGACTAATGCTTAGACCTTCAAAACAACATATGCATTTTTTTTTTACAACAGGGCAAAACCAGGATAGAGAAAAATGGTTCCAGAACAACAACGCATAGCGACGATATCAGTGCAATATTTCTATGCTGTTCTTTTTTGCATCTATTTATTCATTTATATAGCATATTACTGTTGCTTTCTTTTCCCCTCCCTCCCTATATCTAACCTGTATTTGGGTTTTGAGTGCACTGAAGATCTATTTATTTAAGGAAAAGTCAGGAAAGGGAATCTAGAAGTGCATAGCCCTTATATCTAGCATTGTAAGATAACTTTATTACACATCTCTCTGTAATACTTGATTTTGATTGGTCAATTACAGTATTTTGTGGTCAAATGTTTTTGTTTAATGACCCCTAATCTGTATAACAGACCATAGTCCCTAAACATCTCAAACTATGTACATGCATTTATAAATTAGTCAATGGAGATCATCCAATAACATAAATGCAGAACTGTAGTTCGAGAGAGAGATTTATGTGTTGAATGAGGGGGCAGGGCAACAGAGACATCAGAGAGGTCTGTGCCCATGATGCCCTTCCCATGCTCGGCACCATTGGGCCAGAATAAGGCCACATCAAAGGGCTTCAAAGGGCCTATGAAGCAAACACCTATTAACCCAGGCAATGGGCCTTTTATCAGGCAGTTACTTTCCTGTATGCTAAATATTTATGTTTTTTAAGTTTGTTTTCACAAGACCTTTCTAAAATGAACAAAGTTGCGGAGGCAAAAGGGTCAACAAATATGATATAGATCCCTATTCAAGGCTGTTGTATGCATTGTGGTATAATATTAGTCAACGGTAACTCAAAAGCATTACTACATTGTTGTATTGTTGGGTAAGTAGAGCTACTGTAAATCAAATCACTTTTTTGTCATACTACCATATACACAAATGCAACAGTAGGTGAAAGTCTTGTGTGCAGTTCCGAGCAACATAGCAGTCATGACAGTGACGAGGCATATACCAATTACAATAAACAACATATTTACACAACACAATTTACATATCAAATGTACACATACTTACACAACACAATAATAATATACAATGTACAGTAAATAATACACACAATGAAGAATACACATACAATAAAAATAAAGAGTATATAAAAAATATATATACAGTAGTTGTATTATGGAGAATATAATTATGAGTCCAGTGTGAGATAATAAGATTAATAAAGTGCAGTGCTGATTGTTGATCGGGAGAGATCAAGTGTTCAAAAGTCTTATTGCTTGGGGGAAGAAGCTGTCATGTAGTTGGCTGGTGCGGGTCCTGATGCTGCGATACCGCCTGCCTGAAGGTAGCAGTGAGAGCAGCCCATGACTCGGGTGGCTGGAGTCTCTGATGATCCTCCGAGCTTTTTTCACACACCGCCTGTTATATATGTCCTGGAGGGAGGGAAGCTCACCTCCAATGATGTGTCTGGCAGTTCGCACCACCCTTTGCTGGGCTTTGCGGTTGTGGGTGGTTCTGTTCCCATACCAGGCGGTAATGCAGCCAGTCATTATGCTCTACAGTACTGGTGTAGAACCGTGTGACGATGTGGTTTGAAATTGAAAGGGAATGAACAGCAACAGGGTTGTAATTAGCAGTTGTGCAGTTTTGCCCTCTGCTGGTGTGGATGAACAATGCTGCTGCCCATGGTACTGAATTGTAGCCCTTTTTAGGGAGGACACATTGAAGATATAAAAGCCTCCCATAAAGAGATGCTATGGAGAACCACATTAGAGTAGGGGAAGGTCAAATTTTATGCTGATGTATGGTCTGATTTGGTCGCTAGTTATAGAGTCTAAGGCACTTTGCTGGAAAAAAGCAGCCTAAACTGGTTTGCTGGTCTTAGCTGGTCCCCCAGTCTGGGTGAGCTGGTGCTCAGCTGGTTTAGCTGTTTAGCCTGACCAGCTGTTATAAAACCATTCAACAGACCAGCTTGACCAAGTTTGGAGATTAGTCAAGGCTAGGAAACCAGCTTAGGCTGGTAAAAGAAGATTTTTCAACAAGAGAGGACCAAGAAAGAAACAGAAATGGATCTCAAACAGCAATGCACACTATAATGAATACATCAGAGACTGACAAGTATTGATTCAGACTGTGTTGCTCCGCATTGCCATCTTGATATGCCCATCCTGAAAGAGAACGGTTGAATGGCTGATTTGAAATCATACACTACTTAGACTAGCATACTATCTGCCCATTCCCTCCCGCTCTTATCAGGTCTGAGATCTAGACAAATTGGTGGGAAATTAGACCATGCTGTAATTAATTTATATTCTGCATTGGGTCTCTTTTCCTTTTGGGATCCAGATCTGATAGTACGGCTTACTATACTTAAGTTTTGTGACAGTCATCTTTGACAGAGTTTAGCATTTTCCTTATATGCTGATCCTACTTGGAGTGCATTGGCTGCTATCGTTAAAATTTCATGATGAATTAGCAGGAAGTCTGCATATATTTTTAATCAACCTGACTGGCGCCATGATTATTGCATTGTTCAGATCGACTTGAAGGAACAAGCAACCTATTAGATTATGTTTTTTTCTGACGGCTATCTTTCTCAGTATGTCAGCTGTATGTAAAACACTAGAAGTTACAAGCTACAGTGGAGTCCAAAAGTCTGAGACCACTTGTGAAAATGCAATAAACTACAGTTTTTTGCATACAAATTACAAGTTATATTATTAGCATAACAGTTTCAGTGAAAAGTTCAATTGAAAAATTTCTTCTCCACAAGTTTGTGCAAAACCTGACGATCCATGTTCTCCCAGTATGATTTGAGAATGAAATGGCCCACTGCACACAATCACACAGAACACACTCCTTACACTTAAAGACATGCTCACACAGACTATTATAACCAGTGTCATACTGTCTCTGTCTCTCTCCAGCACCACTATGAGGCAGTGTGTTGAAGCTCTCACCTCCAAAATGGGCCTATGTGAAAGAGGCTGATTTGAAGCGTGGGTCGATAGCTCTGGCACCACACACACCACCTAAGCCTGATAACTCAGCCACAAACAGCTCTTCATTACTCTCAAAAGACTTGAGCCTTCGAGAGAATGAAATGTGTCATTTGGCCAATATGAGAGGCAGGTGCTGGGGCCCGATCTGAGGGATTAGATCGACGTGACTCAAATGAGCTGATTTGAATTTTTAGAGTCGTGTCTGAGAGAAATTGTTAGATAATTTGGGCAATGCTGTATTTATGGTGTGAGACCATATTGAAAATCTGTGATTTTTGTTTTATTAAATCTTGGAAATGTTTTAGGATTCAACGATTTAGGTTTGAAGTTTTGTTTAGGATTTAAGTAAAAAATATTTAAGATCCTGCTCTATTTTTAAGCCAGTGATCAATAGAAAGCAAATGTATGACAGTTACCTCATCTTCCAGAAGCAAACAAGAGGATCTGGAACATTATGAAATCATGCTGGGATAACATGAATCATCAAGTTTTGTACAAATTGTTTTGCACAACCCATGCCATATAGTGTGCATGTCAAAATGAAAGCAAAAGGGAGCCACACTTAATACTAAGAATGCTAATTTTCAATTCAACTCTGTCAGTCTGTTATGATTTTAATATAATTTGTAATGAAAAGCTTTTAAATAAAAGAGAAAGTGTGGTCTCATATATCTGTACCCCTCTTTAGGTTTAGATCAATATCCTTGTGCAATCCCAAATCCACATGCATGGATGAAATATTTTGCCTTCACTATATGCAACGCATAATTAAAGTTCATTTAAACTGACTAATCAGTTCAGGAGACTCTAGGCCGTCAATAAAGAGTTAAACTTTAGATTCATGTCATGTGACAAAAAAACATGGAGTTTTTTTTGGGGAGAAACGCCAACAAATCTACATCTTGTAAGAATCCTAATTAAGTTTTTACATTTAAACCTGTTTGAGTCAAAAGAGTAGAGTGTCTATTTTCATCCGATATGCCATTTTTTAAATTTGAGTGGATTTTAATGTAGTTACACAATGTAGTTTAGCACAAAGTTTTCATTAGAAAACCTATATTTACTGTGCATTTTCACATTGAGAAAGAAAATTGCTTTCAGAGGCTTTCTATGTACTGTAGTTAGGATGAAAATAAGGTGTATTTCGAACTGTTCTGAGACCAGTGCAGACAGACAGCAAACTGGAGGTTAAATCATTCACTAAAAAGGGAGAAAGGGAAAATCCTAAAGCTTTCCTATGAATCCAATTGCATTCAATCCAAACTTCAGATCAAAAGTTCAGTTTCAGGCTGCAGATGATGTTTGGACCACTCAACATGATTGGTGGACATGGGACAATGGCAGTCAGTACTAGGATTCAGAATTTATAATGTCTCATTTTATTTTAACATGGTTTGCAGTGATTGGACAATGCTGGCCATTACTTGTATCAGAATTAATTGTGCTAATTTCTGATTGTCAATCACTTGTTTGTTTGACAGTGCAATGAGACAATATTGAGATTTTGTTGCCAACGTAGAAAAAAACATTGTAACATAAAAGTCAAATCAAGTCTAATAATTGTTATTTATATTGATTTTATTTGTGCTTTTCCCAATACACATTTTTCCAAAGCAGCTTTAAAGATAATCAGCTGTAATGTCTGTAATGTCTCAAAAACATATATAACCAACAGTACTGGGAAACATAATAAATTTTTTTTTTTAGACTTTCTATAACTTGGTATTATGGAAAATTATGGAAAAAAAAAGTCCTGCTGTCCACATATGTAAAAAAAAAAAAAAAACTATTTGCTCTTGAAGTTTTGCATGTTTATTAGCCACTACTAGTTAAAAATCAAAAAGGGAAATGGAAAATGCAAACAGCAGTCACGCTTGGGTCTCAGGATATAAGAGGAACTATATAGATAGATAAAAAAGGGCTGTAATGAGAACATATCTATATGTGGCTTCATCAGTTATGGAACTTTCAAACGCTTCCACCTCTCTAGCACCCCCTATGGTTGATGACAACCTGCGGGGAGGCCTATGGCACCAGCCTGCTGACTGACACTGTTTCCACTCTGAGCAGCTGAGACCCGATAACAAACCAGCTCTGACCATCTGACAGCCCTCCTGGCAGCCGGATGGAGCCGAGCCCTCCACCTTCTTCCTCAACTGCACCCCTGGCCCACTGCCCAAAATCCTTCCACCAGTCAGACGGGCATCTGTGGCCCCAGCACCACACTACCACACACACACTTAAATATGGGTCCAATGGGAACTCTTTCTCACCTGCATAAACACGATTGTTTGGAATATTTGATTCTGACTGGTCAATCGTGGCATTTTGTGCTTCACTTTCTCTATCACACAACTTCTCTGTGTTCATGGCTTTTCAAATATTGCTGGGAATTTAGATTAATTGTTCATTTTGATTTCATTTACTGATTCGCTCAGTGACCATTTCTTGAGGGTGCATATTTATGCCAATGGGTGGTGACCCATTAGCCTATTTTATATAATGACTGTGTCATTGAATGATTGAAAATTGGTCCATTAAAAGATTTGTTCAGAAACACTGATTCATTTCCGAACGAGACACCACTAGTTAAAAACATCTCGGGTTACTTAGCTGTAACCCCTGTTCCCTGATAAAAGCGTAACGAGATGCTGCGATGATTTAGCGCTTTGGGAACAACTTTAGGTGTTACCAGCTGGTATATGTGTGCAATACGTCAATGAAACTGTCCAGAATTTATAGCCTCTGCTGGTGACATCATTGTCACCAGTAGCAGGACTATAAATAGATGCATCACAGTTGCATCGTCAGGTATTTTGTCTGAAGAGCAGTCCTTGGGCATCCCAGTGCAGCAATGAAGCGCAGCATCTCGTAAGTAAGCCGAGACGTTCCCTGTCAAAAAGCTACACTTTGATGCTGCGCTGATTTAGCGCTTTGGGAACAAGAATACCTATGCCGCCGCACTGTGGATGTCCAGACCCCTTACGGTTGTGTAGTTGTGCTCACAAGAGAGCAAGAGTTTTCAGACATGAGCTTATGATGTTGACTCAAGGACATAAGAGTGGCATGAACATCCAAACTATAAAATCTTATGAATGTGTGCGGAGAGGACCAGCCTGCTGCATCACAAACATGCTGCAGAGGGACACCTCTAGCCAAGGCTTTAGAGGAGGCAACCAATCTGGTAGAGTGAGCCCTGATACCTACTGGCGAAGCTTGACCGTGCGCCTCGTAGGCCAGGGCAATAGTGTCCCTCACCCAATGCGACATAGTCTGCTTGACGGCGGCTGCCCCCCTGTTGTGGCCCCCATGGAAAACGAATATTTGCCCTGACTTATGCCACTGGCTAGTGCGGTGGACATAAGTCTGAAGGGCATGGACTGGACAAAGTCTGTGAAGACTTTCCTGCCCCGGCATTGTAAACAGTGGGGAGCAGAAGGCTTCGAGTGTGACTGGATGTACAGTCGAGAAAGGAACCTTAGGCAGGTAGTCAGGATGAGGGTGCAGAATTGCTTTAGCCATTCCTGGGTGAAATCTAAGCAGGCTAGCAAGACAGACAGAGCCTGTAGATCCCTAATTCTTTTTAGAGAAGTAATTTCCATAAGAAAAACCATCTTGAGAGAGAAGTTTTTCAGACACTGACTCTAGATGTTCGAAGGGTTTCTCAACCAGACCCTCAAGGACTATTGCTAAGTCCCATGAAGGGATTCTGGTCCTAGCAGGAGATCTCAGTCGCATGGCTCCACAAACGAAGCGAGCGAGAAGAGGATGTCTCCCCAACGGCACCCCGTCAATCAAGGCGTGGCAAGTTGATAGAGCGGCCACGTAAACCCTGAGAGTGCAATCTGGCAGTTAGCTGGATCTGCATTATGTGCACTGCACCATCTTTCAAAAACACCTAATTTATTGGCGTAACTTCTTCTAGTAGAGGGAGCACTAGCACTCAGAATGGTCTCGATAACTTAAGGTGAAAGCCCAGTGTCCTTCAGTTGGTACACTTCAGGGGCCAAACATGAAGGTTCCACAGCTCGGGCCGGGGATGTAAAATTGTCCCTTGCGCCTGAGACAGAAGGTCCTTCCTGACCGGAATCGCCCAAGGTTGAGTTGAGTCTCAGACCCAGAGAATCCAGATGAGCTAAGACGATATCCCTGTGCTGAACTGCCAGTTCTTGTGACTGTGCTAGTATCAGCCAGTTGTCTATGTAATTCAGAATGCGGATGCCCTGGAGTCGCAAAGGAGCCAGTGCTGCATCCATGCATTTTGTGAATGTGTAGGGTGATAGGGCTAGGCCGAATCAAAGAACCCAATATTGGAAAGCTTCGCCCTCGAAAGCGAACCTCAGGAACTTCCTGTGTTGTGGCAGAATTTCTATATGAAAATATGCGTCCATGAGATCGATCGTGACCAACCAATCGTGATATTGGATTTGAGACATGACCGTGTTGACAGTTAGCATCTTGAACTTGAACGCCCTGATTGAGCATTCAAGCCTTGAAGGTCTAAAATTGGATGCAACCCCCCACCCTTCTTGGTAACCAGGAAGAATCTTCTGTAGTAACCTGACTCTTTCTATGAAAGGGGAACATGTTCTATGGCCCCTTTGACCAAGAGATTTTGCAGTTCTTTCCACAGTATACATGCCTGTTCCGGTTTCACGGTATTGGAGACCACGCCATTGAAACACGGAGGATGGCGATCAAATTTAATTTTTTAGCCTTTTTCTATTGTTCTTAGAACCCCCATAGAAACACCTGGCAGTAGCTTCCACGCTACCAGGTTCTCTGAATTAGGTATCAATTTTGACACTTCCTGTTGAGGGGGTGTCGAGTATTCCACGTCCTGGACTAAGGCAGGAAGCAACGGAACACCCAACATTTTGCTGGAAAGCTCTAACTCCCGAAACACCAGAGGCGGCGGAAATGAAGAGGCTCGTGGGGGTATCGGGAAGGTACAGGTGAATGCTTCACGCACCATGACCCGAGGGGTGCTACCCCCACAAGGCTGCCCTGAGGTCTTGCTTTGGGGGATGCTGAGGGTGATGAGCCGGCCCCAGTCTCTCCGAGGGAGAGCACAACTTGCCATGCTTTGTTTTTGAGCCTCCCTTCTAGAAGGACCGAGGCTGGGCTGGGTGGCCGACGGTCCCTCCCCCTGGGTGCAGCAAGGAAGGAATTGCCCGAAGGCTTCCTCTTGACTCTTTGCCTCCTGGACCCTGGTGATAATTACATTCATAGCATCACCAAATAAGCCAGAAGGCGAAACCGGGGCATCGAGAAGGACAACTTTGTCCTTGTCTCTGATGCCTGACAGGTTGAGTCATAAGTGTCTCTCTGTGCTGTCTAAAGCATACATACACTGGCCAATGGCGCGAGCCGTCTGCTTGGTCGCATGGAGAGACAGATCCGTGGCTCGATGAAGCTCAGAGAAAGCCTCTTCGTCGACCGTGGTGCCCGCACTCAGGTCCTTCAACAGATCAGCCTGGTACACCTGTAACACTGCCATAGTGTGCAGGGCAGCACCAGCCTGACCTGCTGCCTGATAAGCCTTTCCCACAAGCGTCGAGGTGGTCCTGCACAGCTTTGTTTGGAGAGTTGGTCTCTTTAGTGATGATGCCAAGCCAGGCGAGAGATAACCCGCAAGTGTCTCTTCTACCGTCGGCATCACTGAATACCCCCGTGCCTCAGCACCCATGATAGTCGAATATGGAATATCGAAGACACGGGAAGTATAAGGTTCCCTCCTTGAACGAGAGAGCTCATCATGGGGGTCATCAAAGAAAGGAAGGGACTGATATAGTGGTCCATTCCTTTTTCTTTTATTTTTGGCCACCATACAGAAATCTGTCTTCTAGTTTGGAGCGTTTGGGGGTCTCTTGTTTGCGTGGCCAGTCTAACTGTAGTCTAACTGTAGTCTGGCCACACCCCGAGTAACCACCTCAGTAATTCCTCAGCCGCTATATTATTGTGTGTGGAATGTTCAGAGGTTCATCGTCCCCCTCATGAACCGAAGAGGCACCAAAGCACGCTTCAGGCTAACGAGAAGGATCAGCTGGATCTGGGGAGAGAGCGAGCGATAAGGACGGACCCATTTCTCGCTCCTCAGCCAGACCTATGCAAGAGCCCCACGATGAAAGAGTGGGCGCTGACTCTTGGAAGTGAGACAAGTGTGAAGCATTTTGACTGTAAACAGATCCCGTACCCACCCCGCCCCAATGTAAGAGCAGCATGCTCTTCCCCCAAACACACAAAACAAAACTGGTGTGTGTCTCTTTCAGCCATAGAGTGTGGGAACACACACCGCTTGCTTTGTTTATAAGTCATTCTTTTTCTTCTTTTTTTTTTTTTTAAAGAAAAGTTAAATGTTTCTGTGCATTGCCTAACAATTCTAACATAACAGAGGAAAGTAGAAAGTTCTGATAGTCAAGAAGCACAACACACACAGAATGATCTGAAGACAAAAGATCTGATGATGCACCTGTGACGCATCTATTTATAGCCCTGCTACATGTGCATCCAATGATGTCACCAGCAGAGGCTATAGATTCTGGTCAATTTCTTTGACGTGTTACACACATATTCATAGCTGGTCACACCTTAAGTTGTTCCCAAAGCGCTAAATCAGAGCAGCATCAAAGTGTAGCTTTTTGACAGGGAACAGAGTATTTAGAGCAGTGTAGAAAGTGAGTTGTGCTTGATGCTTTGGCACTATTTAGAACTATTTTTGCTGGCAGAGAAGAAATACACAAACTAACTTGGCAATTTTGTTCTGAAACTGGTGTTATTCTATATTATTTACTTGTTTGTTGAACTGTTGTATAAAAGCAATCTCACAAGCGCAGTCATGCTGTTATTCCATATTTCAGCTCATGCCTACAACTGAATCACAGCAGCGCTGATATACAGAACAACTGAACTCTTGCTTGAGTGATATTGCTTTAATATTTTTCACTTAAACTGTTAATTCAACAAGACAACCGATTTCATTCATAGCTGTGCTAGTTTTGTCTCTCGTATCAACGTCCTGATTACCATTTTTTGTGGTAATGACCAAAAAAAGTAATGATAGGTACATTGTGTGCATATTCACTCTCTCATACAGTGCATATGGTACCAATCTGAGGTCACATGGTCAGCAGCATGACCAACATAAATGCAAATGACATATGAGCGAAAGGAGCGAGGGAAAAACGAAAAGACATGCCGACATATGCATAATTGCATGTGCAAAGCGTGACTGTGGGATTATTTCTTTGGCTGGCTGTGCAGTATGATTTATCATAAGTAGTGAAGTTAGAAGAGATACTTTATCACCGTTGAGCAGAACATTCCAACAGACTTGGAACTGAGCTGCTCATTTGTATCCATGGAAACAAATTAATAGAGTTCCATACTGTTAATCATTAGTCATTTGACAGGCTAAGATTGCTCTGCATCTGTATTTTTCTCTTGTTCTCTTTCTTGTGCCCACATACTTAGCAGACAAATTTAAAGGGATAGTTCACACAAACTATCTTGACCACAGTTGCATTTGTCTTAATATACAATCAAGTTTTCATCAAACTGCACAATAAGGACTTTAAGACATTACAGACATTTCTATAAAGCTGCTTTTAAACGATGTGTGTTGTGAAAAGCACTATACACATTTGACTTGACATGTTTGCAATACATCGACTGCAAAAACACTGTTTTAAAACACCACATTTCTGTTCTGCACAGTTTCTGTTACACACTGATGTGTATTCACTCAATTCATCAGAATGCAAGAGAAGTGGTCTTCCAAAAGCATTTTACTTCCCCTGTTCCTCTTAGTTAAAAAGACAGATTGCTGGTCTCTCAGCTCCCATAAAGTGGGCCGATGGGAGGGGAACATCCAGGCTACACAGAAAAATGGGCTGCTCCTGTTTGAACATGTTTCCAAAAGCATTGGGGCAGAAGCCAAGCATCTATCCTCTTTTATTTCTATCTGCAAATCTCTCTGTACTCCGTGCAAAGTATTTTGCCCATGTGGCCACCTACAATCACAGTAATCCAATTTATGACTGAGGTGTGCTATGGGATAGAAACCAAGCAGAGAAACAAGAAAAGAAAAACTGTTCTACAATCTGCAATAAGCAGACATTTTTCCGTTTTCTTTTGAGTAATGACAATGCCTCAATATTCCCACAGCCAGTGAATTTCATTTACATACTGTATACAACACATTTGTAAGATGAACATTTTTATTGATTCATAAAAATGACAAAGAAAAACAAAACATATATATATATATATATATATATATATATATATATATATATCAAGAATCAACATTTAACTCCCACTACTACCCCTCCCCCTCCCCAATCAACAACCCAACGATCCCAACGAACATCACCGTGGTCTCACACAAGTACACACATACAGAAAAAAATAAATCTCTCTCTCTCTCTCTCTCTCTCTCTCTCTCTCTCTCATATATATATATGTATATCAGTAATATACTGATGCTTCATGACCTTTTACAAAAGCAGTAATCACCACTCCCAGAGTGTCTGCCGCTTTAAGGGGGAGTATGCTACTCCCAGAAATGGTACAGAGCTGGTGGTGCAGCTGTAAATACCTAAAGAAACTGAGATCTAGGAATCTCAAAATGTTGAACCAAATTTTCAATGGATCTCAACACTCCACTCTCATATAGGTCACAGAGTGTAGCAACCCCCCTCACAATCCGCTCTTACCAGCAGAAAGGGGATTTATTAATACAGAATTTTGGGTTCAGCCATATGCTCGAGGCAACATTTAAAAAAATGTCTGAATTAAATGCTGGATACTTTTGTCCATACCGAGTGCAAATGTGAGATAACAGGGTGTAATTTAACTTCTCCGGTTATTTTGATAGAAAGACTTTACAATGGCAAGAACTTGTTCAATACAACACCAGGGAGGGGCTCTCTTAGTTGGAAGCGACCAATGAGCCAAATGTCTGAGACCGAATGCATAATAATAAAACAAAATCTTGTGTAGGCCTAGCCCACCTTTGTCAATCTGCCTGTGTAACTTATTGAAATGTAATCTGGTAAGTTTACTATTCCAAATTAAGGAGTTCTCTATGCTATCAGATTGGTTGAAATAAGAGAGGGGGGCATCTATAGGAAGAGGTAATTGAATTTTGGAATACAATTCATTTTAATACCATTAACATTCCCAATTATAGATAAATGTAATGAAGGCCACCTGCCCACATCGCTCGAAAACCTTTTTATTAAGGGGTCAAAATAAATCACACAAACTTGCTGGGAATAAAATGCCCGTGTTTATGCCATGTTTGGGCAACTGGAAGAAGCCCAGCTAAAAAGCTGTCGCTGGACAGTATGCTGTCAGAGCCAAAGCTTTAGATTTAGACCAATTGACTCTGTAACCTGAGAACTTAGAAAAGGAATGAATAATTCTGTGGAGGCAAGGCACAGATCTAGTGGGGTTGGAGACGAATAATAAAATATCATCTGTTTAAAGCAAGAGCTTATGCACCATACCTCCCGCAACCACCCCTGGAAAATCATCATCCTTAATTAACACAGCTGCTAATGGTTCCAGGGCAAGACCCTGCCATGTGCCCCTATCCAGAGTAAAATAATTAGAAATTAATCCATTTGTTTGTATCTATAAAGTAACTTAATCCATTCAATAAATGTATTCCGAAACAAGTATATTTCCAAATTCTTAAAAAGATAATCCAATTCTACCATATCAAATGCCTTTTCCGCGTCAAGTGAGATGACAGCGACCAGAGCCTGATCATTTGCCACTGACCACATAATATTGATGAAATGCTTTATGTTATCAGAAGAGCTGCAGCCCACAATAAACCCCACCTGATCTATATGTATAAGAGATGTCATAAATTTATGTAATAGGTTATCCAAAATGTTTGACAATATTTTTACATCTAGCTGGATTAGTGAAATTGGAAGATAACTCTTACACTCACTTGGACCGTTGTCCTTTTTAAGAATCAGACTGATCTGGGCTTGTGTCATGGTTGGCGGAGGTTTTCCATTCTTTAATGATTCCATATAAACTTCGAACAAAAGTGGAGCCAGTTTTGTAGCATAAGGTCTAAAAAATCTCCCCGGAGACTTGTCTGTGTTAAAGGTCTTAATTACCTTGAGTAAAAGTAACTGTTATATTTTGACAAAATGTTATTGTTTCATATGAAATAATCTAAAGGTAGAATCAATTAGACCTCATTTTATATCAACAGTGGCAGTTGTAGTTAAAGTTTCCACGTGGAGAGAGACAATCCACTCATTTTAACATTTGGTATTTTGACATAATAGAAAATATAGATTGTGTGTAAAAAATTTAATTATTATGACTACATTCCAACATTAGTGCAACAATCAAACCCCAAACATCCTCTAAAAAAAAAAAAAAAAAACACAGAAAAAAAAAAAATGTGTGCATTAACACTGTACACGACAGCGCCAGCTGGCATCAATCCCTCTGAACTCAAACAGTCCATGTACGCCTACTAGTGCCCCCGCGACAACTTTGCTGTCAGATTTCTCAAGTCCGGTGCTTCTATACAAATTTTGTGAGACAGAATGACACAGAAGAAGAGAAGATAATCTATAACACAAACTCCAGCCAATTGGAGGCATAAGCACAAAGAGTGTGTAGATTCATCCACATAACTGTCCCGAAGGTGCTTTCCTCCACAAAACAAGCTTCAGCCACTTGTAGAACCAGCACACAAAAAACTTTCAGTTTCCTCAGGCAGTCAAACAAATGTTCAGTGAGCCAGCTCATTTGACTGTTACATGAGTGCAACAAATTACATAATCACTCCAATGTCCTGCAAGAAATATTCTACAAAACTAACTCCAGCCAATAGGAGGCATAAGCACAAAGAATATGCAGATTCATCCACAAACTGTCCCAAAGAAGTGTTATTCCACAAAACAAACTCCAGCCGCTTGGTGGAACCAGCCCAAAAAAAAAAAAAAAAAAAAAAAAAGGCGCTCAGTTTCCTCGGACAGTCAAGTGAATGTTCAGTGAGTCAGGCTCACTTGGCTGCATCGAGAGTACCACAAAATGACTTAATAACTCCACTGACTTTATGAAGGTCATTGCTTTCTGTGGGCATGTCAAAATTTTGCAGCCATCCTTATTGTCTATTCTCAATTTGGTCGGGAACATCAGTGCAAAAGGGACCTTCTGTTGATGTAAGAGTTTCTTGCATTCCTTGAATCGAATATGTTTCTCTCTTGTCAAATTTGCAAAGTCTCAAGAAAATGCTGTCGTTCTTCCAAGAAAGCCTTTCTTTACTCCTCGCCTCACGTAACACAAGATCTTTATCGGATGATCTCAGAAATTGGGCCAGAATTGATCGGGGCCTGTCTCCCTCCACAGTTTTCCAAGCCAGAATTCTGTGAGCTCACTCAATTTCCAGCTTATGGCCTGTTATGTTGAGCACACTCGGGAAGAGCCCATCTAGGAATTTCACAATTTTCTCTTCCTTCTTCATTCCAACAATTCAGACATTGTTTCGCAGGTTACGATTCTCCAAGTCTTCCAACTTTTCCCAGACGCACTTCAAATCTACCTTGGTCGCTAGCAGGTTAGCAACTAATTCCCTCTCCGATGACTCCAGATAATTGATCCGTTTATCGACATCTCCCACTCTTGTAACCATCTCAGTGAATTTAATCTCCATGGCAGCGATCGATCGACGTATTACACAAGATACTCCGAGTCAGCAACAACCTTTGTCAGCATTGCTGACACATTCATCAATTGATGCCAAATTTCCTTCACTTCACCATCCAAATTGACTCCTGGGCTTAATTTTAATATCCCCAGAGTCCGAGGATTTTGAATTGTCTTCTTAGAACAGTTACAATAGTAACAAAATAAGGGTGTATCGAATCTCACTGGTTTATGACACAAAACTTGCAAAGTTCGCAGAGCTCGCCATTCACATGTCCAAAACTCCCATGGCACCACGCGACACATTTCTATTGTTTCAGTGTCTCACCTAATTCAGTGTGCTAGCTCTTATTTTTGTACTTTTCTGAGCCATTTAGGAATGTTGTAATGTGGCCTTTTTCATGTTACTGTCACCCTTGAGTGAATCGCTTTTGTTGTGGTATTCCTCATTTGTAAGTCACTTTTGATAAAAGTGTTTGCTAAATGAATACATTTAAATATGCATGGTCTACTGGGTAAATACCAGTATTTAAGACATAACATGAGCTATCCACTGACGTCTATCCATATTCAGACAGTGATACTCAGTTAAAATACATTCTCTGTTTAACATATTATATAAGATGTAGTTTTATTATTTATTTGAAATAATTGTAACAACTGTGAAAGCAAATCATATTCCCAGCTCTAATGGATTAGAGCAGTGAACGATTGGGACTGCTGTTGTTTAACTGCTTTAAGGAGCGTTGACAGCTTGTGTAATTTACAGTAAGCGCTGATGGAATTTACTATTATTGGGTGTTTTGTTCCGCCTTTGATCATTCTTGGATTCAATTAAGTCTGCTTAGATCAGTGATGTCCCTTCAGTTGTTTCACTGCAGCTGTGCATCTATCTATCCATCCATCCATCCTTCCTTCCTTCCTTCCTTCCTTCCTTCCTTGCTTCCTTACTGTCTGTCTATCTGTCTGTCTGTCTGTCTGTTATCTATCAAAATATCTGTATATCTGTCTGTCCGTCCATCATCCATCCATCTATCTGTCCGTCCATCTGTTTGTTCGTTCATCCATCCATCCATCCAACCATCCGTCAATCTTGCTGTCTATTTGTCTGTCTGTCATTCTGTCCATCTATCTATCTGTCCAACGTCCATCTCTGTCGATGTCTTTCTATCCGTATATCAATCTGTATGTCTGTATCTGTCTGTCTCTCTGTCTATTTATCCATCCATCTATCTGTCTTTGTCTTTCCATCAGTCTATTTGTCTGTCGGTATGTCCGTCCGTCCATCCATCCTTCCATCTTTCTATCATCTGTCTGTCTGCCTGTCTCTGTCTTTCTTTCATTTTTTGTCAGTCAGTCTATGTCCATCCATCTATCTATCTGTCTGTCTGTCTGTCTGTCTATATATCTATCTATCTGTCTGTTTTTCCATCCATCCATCCATCCATCCATCCATCCATCCATCCATCCATCTTTCTATCATCTGTCCAACTGTCTGTCTCTCTATTTAAGTGTCAGTCAGTCTGTGTCCATCTATTTATCTGTCTGTATGTCTTTCTAACCATCTATCTATATATCTGTCTGTCTGTCTGTCAATCCGTCTGTCTGTCTATCTATCTAACTATCTGTTGTTCCATACATCAATCCATCTTTCATCTGTCTGTCTGTCTGTCTGTCTCTCTTTATCTGTCTGTCTGTCTGTCTGTCTGTACATAGATCTATCTTTCTACTGTATCTATCTATCAGTCTGTCCGTCCATTTGTCTGTCCATCCATCCAGCTATCTAAAAGACAAGGTTTAATATATAAAATTGTTTGATCAGACATAATATTTTAAACATTAAGATTGTATTATGATGTTACATTTAAAAATGTTATTAAGATCTAGTTATAGGTACTGTTAAGTGTATTTGTTAAGATATGTGGTATTTCAGTGTTGAACAGCATGTTGTTGAGGTTTTGAGGAACACCACATTTATGTATCATAACACTCTTCACAGTTGGCACGCAAGTCACGTCTTCAGGGTTGCCTAGGAGAACAGACAAGTAAAAGGTGGTCACATGATCTCACTTAACAGCATGCTTGAGGTCCATGTCAGATGACTTGGCCTGAAGAAAACAAGGAGACATCACATAGTCTCCACATGTGACATATGATAGCTGTTAATAGCAAACATGAGAGGTGTGGAGGTGTGGAAAAATAGAGAACAAGAAATTAGATATTTTTGTATTCATAAGCACCAGGTGATGTGCTGATTCTGTATTGTTATCAGTTGAACTGTGAAAGATTTATACTGTATAGTTGCCACAAAATGTATTTGGACATTTCTGCATAACAGGAACAAAAATTTTGAAAATATGTACAAAATACATCAATACATAATTTCAATGGTTCCAGCTGTCCTAGACAGTATTTCAAAACGCTCTGTTTATTATGGCCAGTGACCTTCTCACATCAGCTTTGCCCATGAATGCTCCTGCTATTAAGCAGACCTCCCCAACTTTCTATATCTATGCATAATACAGCCCAGTACACATCACAACACAGACCTGTGATAGAAACTGGGCCTCCAAGGACTCAATTACTGCTCTCTCAGCTAGCAGTGACAAGCAAGAGATACATCTGTGTGAGACTGCCAAAGTTAAAATGTTGGAGAAAAAATAACAGTTTTGTCTCACTGCTGGAAGTATCGTTCTTTGAATCACAGTTTTGGTCTAACTTTTTAACTAAATTCTCTATTAAAGTGATAGATCACCCAAAAATGGAAATTACCTGTGTCATTCCAAACCCATATCTCATTCTTTCTTCTGTGGAACACAAAGGAGAAATTCTGAAGACTATGCTGGTCACCCTTTTCCATAAAATCACAATGAATGGGGACTGGAGCCTTCAAGCCTCAATTTAAGTTGTTATCCACTGAAAATCTTTACTTCTGTCATGAACTATCATGAATGCATCGATGAGAGCTAGAACAAATGTTAAGATTTTTGTGTGAATTGTTTTTAAGACAAATCTTGATCATTCATCTGTTACACAAAACTTGTGAATGTTTCATTCACAAATCGGACTGATCTCTATTTCAACTGACTGACTCAATGATCTTGTTGCTGTGCTCACTGTTATTATCAGTTAATAACGACAATTTCAGTCTGTTTCTTACTCAAAATTATCATATGCCTTAATAAGCATCATATGGACTTTTTTATAATACTTTCATGGTGCTTTTGTGTCCTTTTTAAAGACAGTCATACTAGGTTGGAAAGGGTGATTTTTTTTAATTTTTTGGTGAACTATCCTGTTCCAGTTATGAACAGTCAAACAGATCTTGGCAGAAGAATGTGCACATAGTAATTGAAAAATGTGTTATAACAACCAGGAGCACTCAGTGTCTTGAACAAAACTAACACCATCAAAAGATATCACATTCACTCAGAGCTATATAATCATGTTTAATTAATGTTAATACTAGGGGTAATATCCTGGACAGAACATGCACCTCAATGGAGCACATAGAGCAAAGGTAAATGGAGAAAATGAGTGGCAGATGATACCGAGAATAATAAATTGAATGAACAGCAAGTGAGACTTTACCAAGAGGATTAGATCAGACAGTGTTTGAAGTTTGCTGTCAGCTTATTAATGTGAAGTTCACTGGGTCAGTTCAGTCCTCAAATGCAATGGATTGTTGCTATCTATTTGAACTTACTGTTTCACTGTAAGCATGGTCAGGATCTGCGGTTGTATTTTATTACTAACTATCTGGGTGTTTCTTCAACTGTGGGCACTTTTGGACCTGTGGACATTTAGACAATTATCTGTCTTTAACCACACTTTTCACATTTTCACTAGTTTATTTAATTTGTCCAAACCGTAGATATACACGCATCACAGGTGAATTCTATAGTTTTTCAGAAAGTCTTAATCATTTCCACCAAAATGTCATTTTATTCTATTATGTATTTTGTTTCATATTTCATTGTGATGGAAATAACATTACAACATTTTTTAGAATAAAATGACTACTTTCTCTTGATAAGGCTAATTTCTTCTAGGGTATTATGCATCCTAAATACACAGTATATATATATATGCACTACATTATGTGACCTGCTCCATCATCTTTAGTCACGTTGACCCAGAAACACATTGTGAGTTTAATGCACTGAAGTTAAATGGAAAATCTCAGCCAAAATTTAAATGACTACATTTTGCGAATGGTTTGTAGAAATATAATTATATTACTAGAAACATAAGACTTTCCTTTTAACATTAGTGCATAAACTAAAAAAAGTTTTTCTGTGTTAAAGTGACTCAAAAAGATGGAGCGGGTCACATACTGTATGTTTACTCATTTTGCATAATTAAACAAAATTACAGTTCAAATTACAGTTTACAATAAAAATATTCTCTTCAAAAGTGGTTTATCCTAACGTTTCTTTATTTTCTTCACACATCACATTTCATCTCAAGCATGCTCATAATGTACACTATTGTATTCTTGATAGCCAAGTGCACTTGATAAAACTTAATTATTTAAGGTTTATGATCATGTCAGTTTTTGTTTTCACCTATTTTAAAAGTTTTTTTTTTTTAAATGTAATAATGTTTTTGATGGATTTTCAAGTTTTAAGAATAAAAGTCAGAATCTTGGGACAAGTGTACAACAATAAATTCTATACATAAAAGGCATTACAAAAGCAGGGTAAAAATTATGACGGCGAGATAAAAAGTTTCCAAGTTTCAATGTAACAATGTGAGAAAAATAAACCAAGTTTGAATAAAAATACATCCCTGGGACATACAAAACACCCTTCTATCCTTTCCATGCCCTTTTATCTATGACACACAGTGCATTATGATGGAGAGCAGCCCTCTTCCATCGCTAACAGTTTGCAATGCCTGCCTTCATGAAAAGAAAAAACGGCAATCCTAATGAGTTATCAGGGCTGATGGTTTATCCTATGCGAGTCCTCTCTGTGTCCTTCACTCAACAAGGATGTATGGACGACCCAAGTCACAAATCTTGATTGTTCCTCAGAAAAGGAAACCATCTGTGTGCATTATGGCCTTCCATGTTTGCGTGTGAGTGCATTTAGATTCATGTAAGCGTTTGTGTGTTCATGACTGTAATACAGAGAACATATCATATGGAAGAGGTATTAGGGAGGACAGCAGGGGGTGCTTACCCTGCAGACTGTGTGAGTCCTAATGCCCCCAGTATGGTGATGGGGACACTATACTGTAAAATGCACCGTCCTTCGGATGAGACGTTAAATGATCTCCTGACACTCTGTGGTCATTATAAATTCCAGTGGTACCCAGTGTCCTGGTCAAATTCCCCCCATTGGCCCTTCTCAATCATGGTCTCCTAATAATCTCCATCCATTAATTGTCTCTATAACTCTACTCTCTCCTCTCCACTAATAGCTGGTGTTAGTGAGTGTACTGGGGCACTATGGCTTGGATCATCCAAGTGGATGTTGCACACTGCTGGTGGTTAAGAAGAGTCCCCTGTTCACTGTGTAAAGCGCTTTGAGTGTAGTGTCAGAAAGGCGCTATATAACTGTAACTTTATTCATTCATTGACTCATCTGTGTGACTACCTCAGTTTAGTCCCAGCAGTAACCAAATTAAATTTTTTGCCCATGAGTTAGCACTAATAATGTTTGACAGTAAGCACTCGAACCCCATTTATGAAGGTTGTTATTCACAAATTAGCTACATGTTCATAATAAGTGTGTTTGTGTAGGGCAAGGCTGTGGGTTACACTTGTGTGCCGACACATGATGGCAACAATGAGGAAAGTAATTTGCATCATAGGCTTTGGAGACTCGCAGATTGAGCAGATGGGAGTTGTGATTAAAAAAGAGATATTCCAGAGCGTTTGATTAAAAAATGATGTCAATAAAAGCATTTTAGTTTGCAATAACAAAAGCAATCTGAAACAGACCGCCACACATTCTCATTTGCATATTTAAATGAGCATGATGTTCAGGGTTAGATTCCTGGTCTAATGATGCATTTAGCCTGTAATGAATCAGTTATGGCAGCTCCCAGGCTCAGCCGCAGGGACTGCAGCAGGGCCACTTTGAAGACGCTGTGTTTGAAGTAAAGTATAGAGCAGTGGACTCCAAAAATAAGCACACACCAGAGGGAGACAGATCTGCAGAGCTTCTACTCACAGTTGCAGGTTCATCTAAAATCTCTTCAAACTGGAGCAGGTACATCCAAATGAGGTGCTGAACAGAGATACTTTTGTGCTTACCGAGTAGCCAGCAAGCCAGAAACAGAGTGCAAAGTCAGAATCGTAATCAGAATGGGCTTTATTGCCAAGTGTTCTCACATACACAAGGAATTTTTTTTTTTTTGGTGAAGAAACAAGCAAGTGCACACAGAATATTACAGTCAGACACAGAATATAATACAAGATAAGAGTATAAATAGACATTAGACAGGAAAATGGCCTGAGAGTAAAAACTGTTCTTGTTGCTGGATGTCCTGGCCCCAGAGGGTAACAGTTCAAAGAGGCAGGGTGTGTGGGGTCCAGAGTGATTCTACCTGCACGTTACCTCTGGAGATTTACATGTCTTGCAGGATGGGCACAAATAATCCTCTCATTAGTCCTGACTATCCATTGGTACTGTACACTCACCTAAAGGATTATTAGGAACACCATACTAATACTGTGTTTGACCCCCTTTTGCCTTCAGAACTGCCTTAATTCTACGTGGCATTGATTCAACAAGGTGCTGAAAGCATTCTTTAGAAATGTTGGCCCATATTGATTGGATAGCATCTTGCAGTTGATGGAGATTTGTGGGATGCACATTCAGGGCACGAAGCTCCCGTTCCACCACATCCCAAAGATGCTCTATTGGGTTGAGATCTGGTGACTGTGGGGGCCATTTTAGTACAGTGAACTCATTGTCATGTTCAAGAAACCAATTTGAAATGATTCGAGCTTTGTGACATGGTGCATTATCCTGCTGGAAGTAGCCATCAGAGGATGGGTACATGGTGGCCATAAAGGGATGGACATGGTCAGAAACAATGCTCAGGTAGGCCGTGGCATTTAAACGATGCCCAATTGGCACTAAGGGGCCTAAAGTGTGCCAAGAAAACATCCCCCACACCATTACACCACCACCACCAGCCTGCACAGTGGTAACAAGGCATGATGGATCCATGTTCTCATTCTGTTTACGCCAAATTCTGACTCTACCATCTGAATGTCTCAACAGAAATCGAGACTCATCAGACCAGGCAACATTTTTCCAGTCTTCAACTGTCCAATTTTGGTGAGCTCTTGCAAATTGTAGCCTCTTTTTCCTATTTGTAGTGGAGATGAGTGGTACCCGGTGGGGTCTTCTGCTGTTGTAGCCCATCCGCCTCAAGGTTTTGCGTGTTGTGGCTTCACAAATGCTTTGCTGCATACCTCGGTTGTAACGAGTTGTTATTTCAGTCAAAGTTGCTCTTCTATCAGCTTGAATCAGTCGGCCCATTCTCCTCTGACCTCTAGCATCAACAAGGCATTTTCGCCCACAGGACTGCCGCATACTGGATGTTTTTCCCTTTTCACACCATTCTTTGTAAACCCTAGAAATGGTTGTGCGTGAAAATCCCAGTAACTGAGCAGATTGTGAAATACTCAGACCGGCCCGTCTGGCACCAACAACCATGCCACGCTCAAAATTGCTTAAATCACCTTTCTTTCCCATTCTGACATTCAGTTTGGAGTTCAGGAGATTGTCTTGACCAGGATCACACCCCTAAATGCATTGAAGCAACTGCCATGTGATTGGTTGATTAGATAATTGCATTAATGAGAAATTGAACAGGTGTTCCTAATAATCCTTTAGGTGAGTGTATATCTTATCGTACATGAAACTTTGTTTTGGCTTGACAAAGCTTTGGATCCAGGTTTTTCATTTTTTTTTCTTCAAAAAACCCATAAACCAAGACCAAACTTTCTGACTGGTCCTCTTCTTAGAGCTTTCAAGCTACATCCACCAAACTCGGCACAGACCTTCAGACTGTTCTGACTCGGGTCATTATGTCTTTTATAACTGAACTCATACATCTGTTTTCCTGTAGCGGATTATCTAAAATCATTAAGATCCCATAGAATTAGATTGACATAAACTGATTGGTCAGTCAGTTTATCTGAAGGGCAGAATGCTAAATATAACATTTGATGTTAAATTTAAAAAATGTTATTAAGATCTAGTTATAGGTACTGTTAGGTGTATTTGTTAAGATATGTGGTATTTCAGTGTTGAACAGCATGTTGTTGAGGTTTTGAGGAACACCACATTTCTGTATCATAGCACTCTTCACAGTTGAGAACAGACAAGTAAAACGTGGTCACATGATCTCACATAACTGTATGTTTGAGGCCCACGTCAGATGAACTGGCCTGAAGATAGCCTCGCATAGCCAGACCTATGACTACTGCACAGGTTTGGGTTCTATAGCAGCTTCAGTTGGCAGAGAACCAGCCATTTAGACAGGAAAAGCCATCTAACTCACATGAAAAGCAACCAATCGCAATCGGTTTTGTCATTACGGGGTGTTTAGGTGCTGGGTTATCAGAGATGTCTTATACCATAAGTAAAAGACATACATTGGGAAAGAAATAATTGATATAATGGTGTGCGAGGCTCCGCAAGTGATTGCACAGAAAACACATGGGAGAATAGCAGAAAATGTGTAGAGAGTGTAAGTACAGCACATAAAACCTCATTACAGAGAATTTCACAGACATAACTAAGTAAACAAAGCAGAAGCTCTGCTCATGACTCTACACTGTACTTTCTACTACGTGCCTCAAACATAACTCTGAATATCTTTCAAACATTTGATGTCACTAACCTGGCAAACTTGAGAAAATGCTGTAATTATTTCTTCCTCAAAAGTGCTCATTATATCAAATCGTAACCTTGTTAACAACTTGTCTTCCAGGCAGACTGTTAAAATTTCCTGTGTGCAACTTCTCACAGACGTTTCATTGAACCAGCCAATCAGATTTGCACTGAGTAGATCAAGAAAGCATTTTCCAGTTTTGATGAGCTATGAACATCAGACATAGTGCATGCTGTCTGAGGCAGGGGCTAGCATGAGAACAACAAGGAGGCATCACATAGGGTGCTTCTTAATACCCTAATTGATGCTTCCTCATTTCCTCTCTCCTCCGTCCTCGAGCTTGTGACCCATTAACCGAGCAAAGTCCGCTATCAAAGGATGTATCAATTCTCTAAATGCACCAGGAAGATGGAGGACAGAGGAAGCTTTCTAAATAGGCTTGAGGGAGGATGCACAGATGAATCCAATGCAGTCTTTTTTATTTTTTTTGTTAAAGCACCTTATGCCAAATAAACTTTTCTCCTCCTTTACAACTGGCACCCCAATTTTAATTTGTGTTTCACCTTTGCAGTTTAAATGAACCAAATATATTATAAATATATTCAGCAGTGCATCTTGAATTATTTGGATTTTTAACAACATTCTGTTACTCCCAGCATCATAAACAAGATAAACCAGACACCGTTTCTTAGTGAAACCACACCTAGCTCGTGATTTTGTCCCTAAAATGTTATTTTTGTGGCTTAACGTGACTTAATGAGTTCTGGAGAAACTAAACTTTAGACATCTGAGATAAACATAATTAGTTGAGGTTGAAGTTGTTAAAGGGATAGTTCACCCAGAATGTAAAAAATTATCTTATCATTTACTCACCATCATGACATCCCAGATGTGTATGATTTTCTTTCTTCTGCGGAACAGAAAGGAAGATTTTTAGAAGAATATCTCAGCTCTGTAGGTCCATACAATGCAAGTGAATGTTGGCCAGAAATTTGAAGCTCCAAAAAATCCCATAAAGGCAGAAAAAAATAATCTATATGACTCCAGTGGTTAAATTCATATCTTCAGAAGTGATAATGATGAGGTTTGGTGAGAAACAGATAAATATGTATGTCCTTTTTTACTATAAATGTCCACTTCTGAAAGTGAAAGTAAAAGTCGAGATTTTTTGTAAAAAAAAAAAAGGATATAAATGTTTATCTGTTTCTCACCCAAATCAATTGCATCACTTTAGAAGACATGTATTAATCCATTGGAGTCGTATAGATTACATTTCTGCTGCCTTTATGTGATTTTTGTAGCTTCAAAGTTCTGGTCACCATTCACTTGCATTGTATGGACCTACAGAGCTGAGATATTCTTCTAAAAATCTAATTTGTGTTCTGCAGAAGAAATAAAGGTCATAACCATCTGGGATGGCATGTGGGTGAGTCAATTGTGAGAGAATTTTAAGTTTTTGGTGAACTATCCCTTTAAAAGATTTGGCAGATGTTTTCTTTAGTAGACAGTTTGAATGTTTTTGTTTGGAATTGCTCAAATCACCTACATCAATGAGGGTCAGGCTAATGTTCTCATTTCAATTAAAATAATATATTATGTTGCTGTTTTTAAGTTAGTGGCCATCTGGTGATATATTTACCAATTTACCAATTGGACTCTGGTACTAAACCTTGTACCTTTGATGTGTGTTATGGCTATGCTGTGGTCGGATTAGGTCAGTGATGGATCACATGGGTTGACCTTGAGATTAGATGGCCGAATAATTGACTTAACTTCTTGTTAAACAACTCTCATCTCCACTGAGCAATATCTGCCTTTCCATAGTACATTTAAGCAGTGCCATGCAGGCATGGAGAGATCACAGGATGTAATGTAAAAGGATCACTCCCGATAAGAGATCACTAGAGGCAATGTCAGGGGGAAACAGATGTACTGGGGTGACTGACCTGTCCAAATGAAAATTATAACAATCATTACCCTTAAACAAGAGCTTAGTTCAAAATCAAAACTTGTATAAAGTGGCTGGATAACAGAAATCTCATTGGGGCTGTACTGAGTTCTCAATGGGATGAAATGTGCTTTTGGATAAATTACTTTCTTCACTCTACCTGCCATTTTTGGTTGGTCCTGCTCTCCATTGCAAAGGTTACTGGCTTGTCTTTTGCTCCAGACAGGCCAGTTACTACTTTTATGTCTCTGTGGCTTCTCTCTTTTAATATCAACATCAACATCCAGAACTGTAACTATTTGTTTTATAACAAATATTATAGAATCATTTACAGATGCAATTTAGAAACTAATCAGTATTGTTTTGAGTTTAGAGTCTCCGGCACCCTAGAGCAGAGTTATGGGGTCAGGATTCACCAATATGCTGCCCTTTTGTTCCCCATCCTGTTCTAATACACTCCTAATGATTGCCGGTGTGCAGTTTTTAGTGGCCATATGGTTTATTTTAGACTTTAAAGTGTGATATAATTCTCTAGTCAACCGTCTATGTCCCTATTGCCTCCATCTCTCCACAGACACTCTGTCAGTCACACATCCTTTCCAGCTTCCATTGAACAATTACATTAGACGCCTAATGCAGTGAGAAATAGCAGTGCAGCTATCACACTCTTTAAGCCCATCCCACCAGCTGTTGCCTGGCAACACCACACAGCTCGTCTAACGCTCAGGCTATGATGAAGCAGACTTCTTATTGTTTTGTAATTGGAAATATGCATTGTTTGTTTTTTTTCTTCTTTTATGCCTGGGCTGCTAAGGTCAGAAAGCACATTTGCATGTTTAACAGAGATGTAAAAGCAATATTGTGTTACTATCAGTGTCAGGACACATACTCTAATACTCTCTCTATATTGCAGTTTAGTAAGCAAAGAAAACTACTGTGCAAGTAAGCCAGGTTATTTTCCCTGAAAAATGTAACACTGTGGCTCTGTGATGGTTTTTACATTGCTGTTTGTTTGAGCTGCCTGACACAGAAACTTCTGGCTCTATCAATGGTGTGAGTTTAGGTTGGGATAACCTGTTTGGCCGACCAGTGGAAGTTGGGGAAGTTTTGGGGAAATTTGCCCATCCCCTTTCTCATCCATCTTTGTTCAGGAAGTATTTTTCCCATAGGGATTGCATAAAATCCTTCTTAAAACAGTTCTAAGCCATGAACTGAACCAGCCAGCTCTGAGGTGAATCAATAACATTGAAAACTTTGATTTGAAGCAAAGTAGTATTTGAAAATCAGACAAAAAGATAATGGTACAAGACACATGTACTCAACATCTTTCATGAGTGCATGAACTACAATCCCTTGAAGCATTACAAATGACATAATCAAAATAAAATATATTGAAGAAAATAACATTTTGATTTAAAGTTGAAACAATACATTTTAAGTTCATTGCAAAATGAAGAGTGTAGGGAGACTATGTTGCGTCTTTTGATGCAGAAATAACACACAGCACCTTTAAAGAATCACCATAAACTTTTCATTCGAAACTACTTGCGTACCTTCAAGCCGTGAGCATTTCCTCTCTTATCTGCCGCCTCACTGAGTTTAAAGATTGCCCGACAGTTTGACTTCTAGGTTCATTGCATCATGGAATTTAGAATGTCATATATAAATAGAGCTTCTTGCGTTGACTGGCCCAGTTTACTCACACCGCCACTTTGTGAATTGTTTTCTGAGCAGTCAACTCCTTAATGGCAAACTCAAATCACTCAGATACTACACAGGAGACAGATGAAAGCTTGGCCGTTACGTGCTGTGACTAAACTGGGAAGAATTGGCAAAATTTAAGGATACTTTTTTGAGGTTGTATCTCCGTCTATCTTTGTGTATGGTCATGGCGAGCTTAGGGTTCTCCAAACTGGGGCAGGAGAAAGTGGTTTAGAGCCTGGCTACTTTTAGAGACTTTTTAGAGACTTTCTTGAAGTTGTGCTGACCTGTTTTGCATAGCAGTATAGGTTGTTTGCATAGCCAGACTGTAAGTATCTCAATCAATTCTAAACAATCGATGTCTGACCTATAAAAAGTTATTGTTAATCGGTTGCGCTCAAGTGGCATTGTGTAGAGGTGAATGTGTTATTCTTACTATCCCTGTGAAAGGCCATTAAGGGGATCACAATACCTGTTCACATAATGCAATCCACCTCAGGCAGTTATGTGACTTTGAAGTCACCTATAACACTTGTGGAAGTGAGACATCTAAAGGAACCAATTAATAAATGTTCTAAAATAAATCATATAAAGAAATGGTTCTCAATTGGTTTTGCTTTATGACTCAAATTAGCATCAATCTGCCACCCAAGAGTATACTTTATAAAAAACTGCATAGGCCTGAATTTTAATTTTTATTTAACTATCCATTTACAAGACAACCCTACTTAACATTCACATTAACACATTTAAAGTCAAGGCAGAAAAAGTCCAAGTTCAGCATCACGTTATTGTTGTTAGTGACAAAGGTTTTTATTTTAGTCAGGATTATTTCCACTCATTCTTTCCCTCACTGTGTCTCCACAGGCGGATCCTCAGGGACGAGACATCGCAATCCGGCCCTTCCTGGAGCACTGTGAGAACACACACATGACCATTTGGCTGGGGATTGTCTATGCCTACAAAGGCCTCCTTATGGTGAGTGAGAACATTCTAGAGAGTGTCAACATGATCGCCATCTGCTCCTGTTGACAACAGCGGCTGAATACCGCCATTTCCTTTTATATTTGGGAAATTATAACGCATATCTGACTGTCAAAAAGAATGCATACAGAATATTAGATTCCATGCATCTTTTGGGATTAATAAATACAAATGCAATGCATAAGTAAATGTTGCAGCATTTGCAAGGCAGCACAATGATGAAATTACATTAAAGGAATATTCCAGGTTTAGTGCAAGTCAAGCTCAATCGATAGCATTTGTGGTATAATACTGATTACCAGTATCACAAAAATGTATTTTGACTTCTCACACTTTTCTTAAAAAAAAAAACAACAAAAAAAAGCTAATATCTTGGTTACAGAGAGGCACTTACAAAGGAAGTGAATGGGCCCAATTTGTAAATGTTAAAATACTGTTTCAAAAGTTTAGCCACAAGACATAAATATGTGTGTTAACATGATTTAAGTGTGATAAAATCACTTCCTAACCTTTTCTGTGTAAAGTTATAGCCAATTTTACAACATGACGATGTTATGTCAACAAACCTTAAAATGACTTTAAAAATTATTATTTAAAATAAAAACTTTACAGCTCAAATAATACAGGAGTTTTAACAGAAGAATTAATAAAAGTGCTTTTATGAAATTACAAGCTTCATATTTCTGGCTTTATACCCTCCAAAAATTGACCCCAATTCACTTCCATTGTAAGTGCCTCACTGTAACCTCAGTTTTTGCTATTTGTAAAGAAAAGGAGGGACGAGTCGATTTGTTTTTGTGTGTAAATAAACACAACATGCCCCAAATGCTATCGATTGAGCTTGAATTGTATAGAACTAGAATATTCCTTACCACTACAATGATGTTGTATTCTTAAACATTAGTTAACTACATTACTTAACATGAACTAACAATTAACAATACTAATTGATTTTTCTTAATGTTAATCTCTATACTAATACATTTCTTACATTAAATGTTGTATATGTTAAAATTTTGTTATAATTAATGTAAACCAACAATGAACAATTGTATATTTTAAAATGTACTTTTAACAAAGATTAATCAATTATGTAAAAACATATTGTTAATTGTTAGTTCATGATACCTAATGCATTTTATAACATAACAAATACAACCTGGTTATAAGGTTATCAAAATACCTCTTACTTCTTTTTATTCTTTATCTTATCTATAATTTTCTGCAATTAATTCAGCTCAAACTCCTGGACATAGGTTGTGTTGTGTAAACTCCTTAAATACTTATTTTAGATTAAAATTGGAAGATCAGTTACATTGTTAGAATGCTTTCCATTCAAAATCTAAATGAGACTGATGCCGTTATTGTAATGTTTGCATACTGAATTGTAATTGTGATCTGTTTTTTCTTTCTTGCATATTTAACCATCTTTATAAAACGGATAGTTGAGACTGAAAATTATGATTGGATGTGCAGATAAAATGCAGATAAACACTCACCTCTGATGGAACATTCTATATTAAATTTGAGCAGGAAGGGACATATTTGCGTTGTGCCTAAGTACACCACTTACTCATTATAAAATCATTGTAACATATGGCCTCATGTATTAATTTACTATATGATTATTTTATTGCAAAAGTATTACACAAACCAAAAACGTACTAAAAGCTCACTTAAAACTGCAAATCGTTTATTTCATTAAGCAGACTGACTTGAATTTTATACATTTTACCCCTACCCATATCAAATGAGCAAGGTTGCTTTTTCCAATTAACCTCACTGAAGAGCACTGGTAAGTCAGTTTATTGCCCATAGCATTGTCCATTATCTTTATTAGAGTCAATGGTGGCAACATCCTACAATACAACCTGCCCTTTGGCTCATATTGTGCTCTGTGGACATTATTGGTCCCTTTGTTCTTGTTGCTGTAATAGCGGCAGGTTGTTGGCTTGACTGACAGGCTATTACCTCTGCTTGTACTTACCTTACTGTAGACCATCTGTGTCAAAGTTCAGCTGTGCACCGTTGAAGCTCTCCCTGTCTGTTTCTCTGCTCATCTGTAAGAATGCTCATGATTGCCCAGTAATACACTCACAGTCTCAAAATGTCTTGTTCTCTGAGATGTGACATACAGTCCCTAAAAATGTCCCCTCCCCTTGTAATTTTTAAACACCTTGTATTAAAACAGTTTTTAAATCCCTTACATTTGACATGTTTTAATAGGGAGTAGATAGAGGCTACATTCACAGAGCAGCAGAATGTGGTTGTCAGTCCTGTATTAGAGTGCTAAATACAGTTACGTTCACAAATATTTCAGCTATAAACGAGACTGAAAACAGCAAAAACCGAAGTGATTTGCATGCACTGTTTGAGAGCATTAATAACATCAAACACATCAATAACATCAAACCTCATTGGTTCTTGTGTCATGATGTTTGGTCACACAATGAGGTTTGATGTTATTGACTTAGTCGCCATATTTGATTTGGGCGCTGTATACAAGAGTTGATCAATGGTTTAAATTTGATAGAAGAGTGAATTTAAATTGAATATTATAAATAAACTATTCGAGCCACTCAAACACTGATTTTGTGAACTAAGCCATAGATTCTCATTCTCAGAGATGTGACATACCTGAAAAACTGATACTAAATTAGCTTGTTTTTTAAATCACTCAAAGTAGACATATTCTACTAGAACAAGGAAGAAGGAGACAGAGAGGGTGAACGAGTTAAAATAGTGTGAGAGGAGAACAAAATTGTGAAATGGGTTCCAATTGGATTAGAATTGAATAGATTTGAGCAAAGTGGGGGCAGAATCAAATCTGTGAGTGTGCGTCATTGAGTTAGCTGAGTCATATTTCTCAGAGTTTGCTCTCAGTCGCACACAAAGGTACTTTGATTACTGCAGACTTCCTGGGAAAGTTAGGCAGGTGTTGTTAGCTGTCTTTAGAGGCATTAGGGTGCTAAGTAAGTCAGCCACAGTTCATTCTCACTGCCATTGTGATTTATCACTGTGAACTCGTGAGACTGCACAAGGTGATGAAGGTGAAGATGGTTTTCTAGGGAAAATGGCTCATGATAAATAACCTTATACTTTCATTGATGTGCTTTCAAATTAAGCTGCATATATTGAATGGCTTTGCAGCCAAAAAGAAAAAGGCAATTTTATTGGACGATGCGACACAATGCTATGTAGTGGATGGGTACTTATATAGAACCATTATTTTAGCCATACCAAGCCTGACTATTGCTATTGCTCATATTTACTGTTGGGCTATACATTTGTACAAACCCTTAACACTAAAGGCCCTGATATACTTCATATGAAATCAAAGAATGAACAGGTGTGATGTAATTTAGAACAAAATCTGACCAAAAACAGGATGATTTTGCATTTGTTTCAGTGGTTCGTAACAGCTCGTCTGGGCGAACTTTTAGGAAATCCTTTAACCGGCTGCTAAACAACTTCTTACTGCCATTGGTCCACATCATTGGTAGGTGTGCCCTGAAGCTCGAAAACATGAACACACCGGCATGCAGAGTTATTAGCGAGCTGGTGCAAATTTTCCTGCATCTGTACAATCTTCGCTTGGAGACATTTTACAAGACCATGTCATGCGATTTGTTTTTGTTTTTTTATTTGTTTACAAAAGGAAACAAACCTACTCAAATGATCTCAAAGACAATTTTAAGAAACCAGAATATCATTGAAATTTGTTGGTAGGCTCTTTCGACTTTGGCCACTAAGCAACCACCCGGAACACCCTAGCAACAACCCAGAACACCCTAGCAACCACATACTGTAGCAACATGCTAAAAGGAACCACTTAGCCAACATCAACAAGAAGCAGTCACATTTTCTATAAAACCGTGCCCATAACCACCATAGACATTGATGGGAACATCCCAGCCCCTCCAATATTCAAATTATTGGCCGATCAGTAATGGGTTTCAATGGTTGATGCTTAAATTATTGCATTTGGCCCTCCTCAATCATGAATATGTGGTTGCACTGGTCTTTTATCTGTAATAGTCAATAATTGCCTCCATTCTTCTGTTTTTGTAGTTGTTTGGATGTTTCTTGGCTTGGGAAACCAGAAATGTGAGCATTCCAGCCCTGAATGACAGCAAGTACATTGGTATGAGTGTGTACAATGTGGGCATCATGTGTATCATTGGGGCGGCAGTGTCCTTCCTAACACGGGATCAGCCGAATGTGCAGTTCTGCATTGTAGCACTGGTCATCATCTTCTGCAGCACCATCACACTGTGTCTGGTGTTTGTGCCAAAGGTGAGTACTGCAAAACACAGCCTCATCCTACCCTGTGGGGAAGTAATTGTAGAGGTCAGCGAAAAGCACATTCTGGCATTTGTTTTGTGCAAATCCCCAGCAAGTTCACCTGAATATAATTTAGAGACATTGCTTACTTTGCTCCCTCTGGAGCTCTGTAAAGATAAATACACTGAAATATGAAAAAGTATTAGAAAAGCATTACACTTTTTGTAAAGTCTTATACAACATTTTTTTAAGGATTTAAAGTTAGTAGGAAATATTTAAGTTTTTGCACTTTTCCAAGTCACAAAAGCAAATAAGCAAATCTTTGACATTGGCCATGTTAATAAAAGGTCAGATTTCCTTGCTTACATTGAAGCATACAAGATTATGATTCATAAATATAATTATAATTATTATAATTATAAATCATGAAGGAATAACATGTATTATCAGGTTTTGCAGAAATTTGTGTAGTCCCGGGGGGATTGGTAGCTCAGAAAGTAAAGACGCTGACTACCACACATGGAGGCGCAAGTTCGAATCGAGGGTGTGCTGAGTGACTCCAGTCAGGCTACCTAAACAACCAATTGACCTGGTTGCTATGGAGGGTAGAGTCACATTGGGTTAACCTCCTTGTGGTCGCTATAATGTTGTTCTTGCTTTCAGTGGGGCACGTGGTGAGTTGTGTGTGGATGCCGTGGAGGATTGCGTGAAGCCTCCACACGCACTAGGTCTCCACGGTAACACGCTCAACAAGCCACGTGAAAAGATTCGTGGATTGACAGTCTCAGAAACGGAGCAACTGAGATTTGTCCTCCGCCACCCGGATTGAGGCGAGTCACTACGCCATGAGGACTTGGAGCGCATTGGGAATTGGGCATTCCAAATTGAGGAGAAAAATTTAGAAAATTTTTAAATAAATAAATAATAATCAAAAAAAGATTAAAAACTTGTGTAGTCCATGCCAACTCTGGTGCATGCTATCATTAATGCAAAAGATATACATACCAAACACTAAGAAATTCATGTTTATTTTTCAGCTCAAATATTTACTGAAATTTTATGCTGATACTATAATTGGTAACACTTGGCAACAAGATTCCATTTGCTCACATTAGTTAATGCATTAGGTATTATGAACTTACAACGAACATGTTTTTTTACAGCATTTATTAATCTTTGTTAATGTTAGTTAAAAAAATATAATTGTTCATTGTTAGTTAATGTTGGCTCATAGTTTATAAACTAATGTTAACATATACTACTTTTGATTTTAGAAATGTATTACTTTATGTTAATTAACATGAACCAAGTTTAAAAAATGCTGTAAAAGTATTGTTCATTATGTTAACTAATGTTAATAAATGGAACCTTATTGTAAAGTGTTACCACATTTTTTAATCTTGGTTAATGTTAATTTCTACATATACTGATTTTAAAAAATTTAAATCAAAGGTTGTATATGTTAACATTAGTTAACGTAATAAGAACTAACATTGACTAACAATGAACACATGTTTTTTATTAAATAACATTAACAAAGATTAACAAATGCTGTAAAAAATATATATTGTTCATTGTTAGTTCATGATAACTAATGCATTAATGTTAACTAATGGAACCTTATTGTAAAGTATTACCCTGTTTTGTCATGAAAAACTGTATTAAAGTAGGCAAATGCAAAATAGAATAATTTTCACAAGAGATTTTTTAACCCCTTATACCATAGGCAGAATCAAAAACGAGACCTTAAATGTTCGTATTTGCCTTCTCCCTTTTGTTAGTTTATCACAATGCGAACAAACCCAGATGCTGCCACGCAGAACCGGAGGTTAAAGTTAACTCAGAACCAGAAGAAGGAAGATTCCAAGACTTCCACGTCAGTGACGAGTGTTAACCAGGCCAACACGTCCCGTCTTGATGGACTACAGACTGATAACCACCGCCTCCGAATGAGAATCACAGAGGTGACACAAGTGTCACAGGCTGCAAACACAACAAATAACCTTGATTTACTTCTAACTTTAAAATGAAATTTCAACAAAAAATATCACTTTGATAGCAATATCTAATACTTCATCTCAGAGATGCATTTATTCAGTGGTGATAGCTAAGATAACATAACTATTATTATTGCTCATACTTAGAAACTGGAATTTGAACAAATCGTACACACTGTTTGTGCTACAGACATGAATGATATCTCAAATTTTGCAGCTTGTTGAGAAAAAAATGTACTATTAATTTTCTAAGAAATCAGACATACATTGGTATGGTAGATGATAAAACTACGAAAAAGCCTCGCTGCATGTGTGTCTGTGTTTCTTTATGTTAATGTTAAGTTTTATCATTAAACTTTGTTTACTGTTTAGCTGGTTCCCACCTCCTCCTTGCAAGTCCTTTACCTGTTACACCAAAATTACATGGTGTATTACATGTTTGGCTGCAGTTTCCCTGTGAAATGTCTAGCTGGTGGTGCCAAAAGTGAGTGAAAGCATGGTTTTTAAGGTGAATTTTAGATGGATGTTTTAATGAGTAAACCACACTTCCATAATCTAAACCTTTAACCTAAAACTTACGAATAATAATAAAAATAAATGAGTGGCAAATAAAACAGACATCCTTACCCTAAACCAGCACTTAAATCTAACCAATAGTGTTCTTGTCACAAATGTGACATAAAAAGCAAATTTTTTGAAGCAACCACATCATTTTGCGTCGCTTCTATGACACTTTCACTTCACTTTCCTTGGCTGGGCTCATATATCCATACCTAAAGAATTGAGACATGGGAATCCCAAAATGTTGAAGTATACTTTCAAAGGATTTCAACACTCCACTCTAATATAGGTCACCAAGCATATTAACCTCCCTCACAATCCACTCTGTCCAGCAGAAAGGGGACTTGTTAATACATAACTTTGGGTTCAGCCATATGTAGGCAAGGCATAGATCTAGTAGGATCGGAGATGAATAATAAAATATCATTTGCATAAAGCAAAAGCTTATGTGCCACACCTCCTGCCACCACCCCTGGAAAATCATCCTCCTTAGAAAAACAATGGAGAAAGAGGGCAACCCTGCCATGTGCCCCTATCCAGAGTAAAATAATCTGAAATGAATCCATTTGTTGGTACCACCACTACCAGGTGTCTATAAAGTAATTTAATCCAACCAATAAAAGTATTCACCAACCCATACATTTCCCAAAATCTTAAAAAGATAATCCCATTTTTCCATACCAAATGCCTTTTCGGCATCAAGTGAGATGGCAGTGACCAGAGTCTGATCATTCACCACTGACCTCATGATATTGATGAAATGCCTAATGTTATCAGAAGAGCTATAGTCCAGAATAAACCCCACCTGTATATGTACAAGATATGTCATAACTTGACTTAATCAGTTAGCTAAACTTTTTGACAATATTTTAATTTCTAGCTGTATCTGGGAAATTGGACGGTAACTCTTACACGCATTTGGATCTTTGTTCTTTTTAAGAATCCGGGTTTGTGTCATGGTTGGCGGAAGCTTTCCAATCTTTAATGATTCAATATAAACTTCTAGCAAAAGTGGAGCCTGTTCTGTAGCATAAGATCTAAAAAATTCAATGACAAAGCCATCTGGCCCCAGAGCATTGCCTGTAGGCAAGGCCTTAATTTCCTCGCCAAGCACCTCTTAGGTTATCTCAGAATGAAGAGAAATGCATTTCTCAATCGTCTGTTTAGGAAGTTCTAATGGTTCCACAAAGTTTCTAATATCTTCATCAGTAGATGAAGACGTGGAACTATAGAGATCAAGATAGATTTTTTTTAAAGCATTATTAATATTAATGGCCAATGTAAATATTTACCACCTGCAGATTTCACAGAGGTAATGGTAGAAAAAGACTCTCTCTGTTTTATATATCTAGTCAGAAGTTTCCCTGCCTTGTCCCTGACTCAAAGTATGACTGTCTTGCCCTGAATAGCCAAAACTCCACCTTCCATGACAAAATAGTATTATATATGTATTTCAATCTGGTCAATTCCCTGAGGCCATTAGATGACGGCGCCTCAGTTCTGCCTCAGCACTTTTAATATTTCCTTCCAGTTCTTGTGCTTTGGATTATTTGGTGAATGAGGCATACTGTATGATCCAGCCCCTAATAGCCACCTTAAGTGCCTCCTAAGCCACGCCCACATGGATACTGAGGACCAGTTTATTTCAGCCTTTAGCATTTGTTGGAATTCAGGATTTTGCAAAAGGGATACATTAAAGAGGCAACTATATGATTTCTTTTTCTACATATATGGCAACACCTCTAAACACACCAGGGCATGATCTGAGACTAAAGTGTTTCCAATTGAGCAATCAACAAGAGATGAAATTAGGGACTTAGATATAAAAAGAAAGTCTAGAGTAAATCTTATGTACCGATGAACAAAAATGTATAGTCCCTACCAGATGGGTTCAAAAGTCTCCAAATATCTGTAAGACCAAGATTTTTACACATCCTGTGAAGCATCAGTGTTGCTATAGGGAGCGTTCACACTTTTTCTTCACTATGATCAAGGACTGAGTCCATCAAAGATTAAAGTCTCCTCCCAATATTATATCATGAGGGGTGCCAGCGGCTTGCAACATCCCTACAAGATCTATAAAAAAGTCATGATCATCAACATTAGGTGCATAAATATAGCCAAAATAAGACTTTGTCCCTGAATTTCAGCTAAATTATGACTGTTCCTTAGTTTATCTTTACTCTGTTTGAGACATTTGAATTTTAGAGGTTTTCTTATCAGTGTAATGACTCCCCTGCTCTTACTCGAGCCAGCACTATAAAAAAAGTGCATACTCCATATCTTGCCAAATTTTCCAGCTTTCTGCAGAGAAAGGTGCATTTCTTGAATCATCATATTTCTTACGCTTAAGAAGAGAAATAACCTTCCTTCTATTTATGGGGTGCCAAAATCCATTCACATTGCTCGTGGAGAGAGACTACCCACTCACATTAACATTTGACATTTTGACAAATAAGAAAAAATAGATAGCGTGTAAAAAACAAGATTATTAAGACCCCATTCCAACATTAGTGCAAACATCAAACCCTGAACATCCCCCAGAACAGAACAAAAACCAAAAAAAGAAAAAAACGTGCACAGTAATCCCGCGCTCATCAGTGGCAACTGGCGTCAATCCCTCCAAACTCAAACAGTCCACACATGCCTACGAGAACCCCCTTGACAACTTTGTCATCAGATTGCTCAAATCCGGAGTTATTACACAGCAAAAGAAAACAAACTCCAGCCAACAGGCGGAATAAAAACAAATAGCGTCTAGATTCATCCACAAAACTGTCTTGAAGGTATGTTATTCTACTAAATAAACTATAGCCGATAGGCGGAGCCAGCACAAAAAATGCACAGGTTCCTCAAACAGTCAAGCAAATGCTAAGTGAGCCAGTCCACTTGGCTGCAACATGAGTGCAAGCAAATTACTTACTCCAATGACTTTGCAAGAGATACTCCACAAAATAAACTCCAGCCAATAGGCAAGCTAAGCACAAAGAGCATGTAGATTCATCCACAAAACTGTCCCGAAGGTGTGCTGCTCTACAAAATAAACTCGAGCCACTAGGCAAAACCAGCACAAAAAACTGTGCAGACTCCTCAAACAGTCGAGCGAATGTTCAGTGAGCCGTTTCACTCAGCTACAACATAAGAACAGATGACTTATTCACTCCATTGACTTTATGAAAGACAATGCTTGCTGTGGGCCTGTGAATGTTTTACGGCCATCCTTAGCATCTATTCTCAATTTGGCTGGGAATATCAGTGCAAAAGTGACCTTACGTTGATGTAAAAGTTTCTTGCATTCCTTGAAACGAGTTCACAAAGTCTGGGAACAAGAAAATTCTGTGGTTCTTCCAAGAAAGCCTTCCTTTACTCCTCGCCTCACGTAACACAAAATCTTTATCAGATGATCTCAGAAATTTGGCCAGAATTGATCGGGGCCTGTCTCCCTCCACGGATCGCCGAGCAGGAACACTGTGAGCTCGCTCGAGTTCCAGTTTATGGCCTACTATTTCGAGCAGATTCTGAAAGAGCAGATCCAGGAATTTCACCATATCCTGTCCCTCTACTCCCTCCGGGACTCATAAGATATGGATGTTATTCTGCTGGCTATGGTCTCCCAGACATGCTCCAAATCCACTTTGGTTGCTAGCAGATTAGCAGATAATTCCCTCTCCGATGACTCCAGGTAATCAATCTGTTTCTTGACATCCCCCACTCTTGTAACCACATCAGTAAACTTTGCCTCCATGGCTGTGATATATCAATGTATCACAGCAAGATCCTCCAAGTCAACAATGACCTTTGACAGCATTTTGAATTCTTTGACATTTTGTACTCCTAGAACAGTTATGGAACAGATTTATGCCATAAAAAGTATTAAAACTAGCAAAGTTCACAGAGCTTGCACGCCTGATCCTCACATGGTGTCATATGATTTGCAGATTTGTGTGAAAGTTTAAAAAAAATGCACAGTTGTTGTAGCACCTCTAGTGTTCATTTCACCAGGAAACTGCAGTGAAACTCGGCACGTATATTGAAATGTTTTTGTAATGGTAACATTTATTCTGTAAGACTAGGTTGCATGTACCATATATAGGAAGCAAAATATCATGAGACTTGGGGAATTTGGTAAGCAACCACCTATCAATGTCCTAGCAACCACCCAGAACTCTCTAGAACACCTTAGCAAATGCATAGCTTTGCCTTTGCAAACACCCACATTACACTATTGTATTTATTGTGACCACTTACATTTTCTTCAGAGAATGTAAAAAGTCTAGTTATTTATTAAACTCCTTTCACAAAATGTTAAATGTGTGTGCATTACAGCTGGATAAGGAACTAGAAGAGGTTACAATGCAACTTCAAGACACTCCTGAAAAAACTCCCTACATTAAACAAAACCATTACCAAGACGTAAACAATATCCTGAGCATACGCAACTTCACTGATGGCAAAGGTAAGAGAAGTGGATATCAATCATCGCGTTTCTCATCTGTCGATCACATGTGATCACATGTGATCGACAGAATGTGACTCTATGTGATTAGAATGTGACTCTCTTTTCCTGATACTGTCACCCAGAGAAAATAACAGTTTATTGAAGGAGTGTTATTCGTACTTCCAAACATGCCACCCTGAAATATCATGCAAGGTGCAACTTCTGACTCAAAATTATTTAGCTGCATCCACCACTGATGTCAACATCCTGACAGCAATGACTGCAGTTGTGTTCTGAGGGTCATACCTTTGTTTGCAGATGGAGACAAATCTCTTAAGAATCACTTAGAGCAGAAACCCCAGGCTCAGTGGGGATCCATGGATCCATCAAGGATAAGCAGAGGTCCGCTAGAAGACATCAACTCACCAGAACAGTGAGTTCACACACCTGCATGTACACTGGGCTCCAAAAGTATTTGACCACTTAAGGCACACTTAAGGCATTCCAGTAGATAACAAAAAATCAAACCAAATTGCATTTATTTTAAAGGAAGATAGCACAACCACACTTTTCATGCAAAACATTGGAACTCGCTTCATAGATTTGTCAGTTTCGGAAGGAAATTGGTAAATTAGTTCACCAAAGGGCATTCAACTGATCACAAAGTATAGTCAGAACATTACTGATGTAAAAAACAGCATCATCACTATTTGAAAAAAGTAATTTTGATCAAATCTAGACAGGCCCCATTTCCAGCAGCCATCACTACAAAACCTTATCCTTGAGAAAATCACTTGCCATTATATCAAACACAGTTGAAAGCTATTTGGTTTATTAAATTGAGCTTAACCCTCTGGGGTCGACGGACCCGCCGGAACGTCCTGCTGGATATTCAACAGTCTCTGGGTTCACGAGCATATATCTGAAATACGTCACAAAAATGAACTGAAACTCCGCGAATACTTATCACACAAACATGAAACATATGTCTAAAGAAAGCTTAAAATGTCTACTTTTAAATAAACAATTGAAATTTAAAACAAATATTCTCCTGCAATGTAATCTGTATGAAACAAAGCGATGTTCAGTTTTTACTGGTCTATCTAATTATCTGTAATGTGATCACACCCACCAGCAGAGCGTGACATTCATACGCTAATGCCATTCATAACCAATGCAAATGGTAAACGCCCCCGACAGTGTTCAGAGGTTTGATGTAAACAATTCATTCACTTTACTGCGGGTTTGTAACGATATACAGGTGATGAAACTCCTAGTTAGTAAGGAAGAGTTAACATTTTCCTCAGAAGAAGAGCAGGACTCCGATGAACGTTTGTATTTTGAAGAGAGACTTGATTCAGCCGAGGATACAATTTCGGACGAGTAAGTCATTTAGTTTTCATTAGTTGACATGCTATTATATATAAACATGTACATATTTTACTAGTGGGACCGTTTCCAGATTTGCCAGCCATGATTCAGAGTATTGACAACTGAAATATATCCTAATAAGCTAGTTTTATTTACATTTAAATGCTGTTTCGGCTAAAGCGGGTATTTCAATTGTATGCTGTATGATATAAATATGATATAAAAATAATATGAATGTTTAGATTATATTTTATCTAGTGTTTATGCTGCCTCATTATCATCAACAAAGCTTGTGCTTGCAAATATGTGTTCAGGTTCAATGAGTAAAATGCACTTTAAATAAGCCCATATTAGTAAATCAGCATATTATGATTTCTGAAGGATCATTTGACACTGAAGACTGCAGTAATGATGCTGAAATGATGCACATTCATTCTCTTTCTGTTACATTCCTCATTGATAGGCCCAGGGGAGGGGTCTTTTGTGTCCTCAGGTGTGAATTACCTCAATATTCATGAGAGTTCACGCCTCCTCGCATATGACCTTTCAACACTAAAATTGTCTTACAAAAGATAAATTAGTATATTGTTTTGTATGAATGAGTGATCAGGATGATTTACACATCATTTTGTAGCAAAAACTCTAGGTTCTCAAAAGGCTTGTGGACAAATGTTTAGTATGTGTTATATGGCCTTATTTGAATGACTTAAAAATTTTGTTTTTTCAAAAACCATGCATAAACGTTATTTTTTCAAAAATACAAACCTGAACAAAAAAAAAAAATACAAACCTGTACATACATTTTCTAGTACCAAATTAGCAATTTAGCGTAATTACTCAAGGATAAGGTGTTGGAGTGATGGCTGCTGGAAATGGGGAAGTGTCTAGATTTGATCAAAAATGACTTTTTTCAAATAATGATGGTGCAGTTTTTCACATCTGTAATGTCCTTACTATACTTTATGATCAGTTAAATGACACTTTGGTGAATTAAAGTACTAATTTCATTCTGAAACAGCAAAATCTGTACATTATTCCAAACTTTTTGCCACCAGTGTATATATAGTTTGGAAAGCCAGTTGATGTAATATTTTATTTGTCAATGGCATTCATTAATTAATTTTAAGTGTATTCACTAATACATTATTTTGTTTAGACTCCATTTTAGGGCCAGTGAGAAATAATATGCAGAATAAAAGTTGCATACATCAATGGGAGGTCATGGTAAAAAAAAAAAGGAAAGGAAAAGAAAGACAGGGAGAGGGGGTTCTGGATTATGTAACATGATTTCCAGCTAGCACTAAAGGTGTTGGACCCAAAAATTTACATTAGAGTTGAATTCTCAAAGCTAGTCCCAGAACACATGAATGTTTGATTGCACACACACACAATGCTCTCACACTTAACCCAGTAGCCAATGGCCTCTTGACCCTGCTAAATAACAACCTCTACTACAGGGACTATGCACTTGGTAATTGGTAGTATACTTGTTCGTCTGCAATAGAGGATAAACAATTTAGGTTTAATGCCACTGCCATAAAGTTTGCATAACCATTAACTTTTCTATAAGAAGCTGTCACATTTTTGAACCTGTAGCATCTCACTAATCAATGTTAATTATTTTCAAACAGAGTAGACATTTTCCTTTATTGATGTGTTAAATTAATATTTAATTGGAACAAATAACTCTCCAATCTCTGGAGACACTCCAAACTCAAAATCGATACGCAGAGTTATGGCTTGTGTACTTCATATAACTGGCATTTGGCTTACATATTTGATTTAAAGGGCTTTAGTCTCTTGGGGTTCAGATTGAAACTGACATTTGACACAGGCATGAAATGTACTTTATGTCAGGGGATCCACACAGCCAGGTATATAGTGGATTAAATGTTTCTGCGGAAGTACGTAGATGACATGCCTGTTTTTGAGCTAAGAGTAGTTAAGACTTAAGTCACTCCTTTTCAAACACAACTTCTCTTTTCGGTCATAAGATCTGTCAATTGGCTTCCCTTCTAAATCCATGGGCTTTTGTTTGATCTTAATATCATTGTAAGAGAGCATGTTGTCTTTTGGCCATCATCTTAAATGTACAATTTGCAAAACATCTAGTAAGCAGAGAGGGGGATGTGTGTATTGCTACTGGAATATCTGTATCTTTGTGGACCTTCAAGCTTACTGTGTTTTGCCAAGTGCAACATCTTCCTAGAACAACAAATAAATCAATCAATCAATCAATTAGATTGAAGGTTTAGGGCTTAGGTTCTTTGATCAACCTATCATTCACTCTGATTTTAGGAGACTTGCATCTCTGCAGAACAAAAATGGGCATTTTTAATCCGGGATAGGCGTTTTTCAAACGCATTACATGATTTGCCTACTACATTGAGATTCCCTACTTTCATGTGATAGGTTTGAAATCCTCATCCTGGTTTGGAAAGGCCTTCTGATTACTACATTGAGATTCCATACTTTCATTGGATAGTTGAGGAATCCCAATTCTGGTTTGGAAATGCCACTTATTACTACATTGAGATTACCTACTGTCATTGTATAGTTGAGGAATGCCCATCCTGGTTTGGAAATGGCCATTGATTAATACATTGAGATTTTCTACTTTCATGGGTTAGTTGAAAAATGCCCATCACGTTTTTGAAAACACCCACAGATTGGAAAACACATATTTATACAGCAGAGACTAACAGGTGCTGGTCATATAATTAGAATATAATCAAAAAGTTGATTTATTTCAGTAATTCCATTCAAAAAGTGAAACTTGTATAATGTATACATTCATTCCACACAGAGTGATATATTTCAAGTGTTCATTCCTTTTAATTGTGATGATTATAACTGACAACTAATGAAAACCCCAAAATCAGTATCTCAGAAAATTAGAATATTGTGAAAAGGTTCAATATTGAAGACACCTGGTGCCACACTCTAATCAGCTAATTAACTCAAAACACCTGCAAAGGCCTTTAAATGGTCTCTCAGTCTAGTTCTGTAGGCTACACAATCATGGGGAAGACTGCTGACTTGACAGTTGTCCAAAAGACGACCATTGACATCTTGCACAAGGAGGGCAAGACACAAAAGGTCATTGCTAAAGAGGCTGGCTGTTCACAGAGCTCTGTGTCCAAGCACATTAATAGAGAGGCGAAGGGAAGAAAAAGATGTGGTAGAAAAAAGTGTACAAGCAATAGGGATAACCACACCCTGGAGAGGATTGTGAAACAAAACACATTCAAAAATGTGGGGGAGATTCACAAAGAGTGGACTGCAGCTGGAGTCAGTGCTTCAATAACCACCACGCACAGACATATGCAAGACATGGGTTTCAGCTGTCACATTCCTTGTGTCAAGCCACTCTTGAACAAGACACAGTGTCAGAAGCATCTCGCCTGGGCTAAAGACAAAATGGACTGGACTGCTGCTGAGTGGTCCAAAGTTATGTTCTCTGATGAAAGTAAATTTTGCATTTCCTTTGGAAATCAATGTCCCAGAGTCTGGAGGAAGAGAGGAGAGGCACAGAATCCACGTTGCTTGAAGTCCAGTGTAAAGTTTCCACAGTCAGTGATGGTTTGGGGTGCCATGTCATCTGCTGGTGTTGGTCCACTGTGTTTTCTGAGGTCCAAGGTCAACGCAGCCGTCTACCAGGAAGTTTTAGAGCACTTCATGCTTCCTGCTGCTGACCAATTTTATGGAGATGCAGATTTCATTTTCCAACAGGACTTGGCACCTGCACACAGTGCCAAAGCTACCAGTACCTGGTTTAAGGACCATGGTATCCCTGTTCTTAATTGGCCAGCAAACTCGCCTGACCGTAACCCTATTGAAAATCTATGGGGTATTGTGAAGAGGAAGATGTGATACGCCAGACCCAACAATGCAGAAGAGCTGAAGGCCACTATCAGAGCAACCTGGGCTCTCATAACACCTGAGCAGTGCTACAGACTGATCGACTCCATGCCACGCCGCATTGCTGCAGTAATTCAGGCAAAAGGAGCCCCAACTAAGTATTGAGTTCTGTACATGCTCATACTTTTCATGTTCATACTTTTCAGTTGGCCAACATTTCTAAAAATCCTTTTATTGTATTGGTCATAAGTAATATTCTAATTTTCTGAATTTTTACTGAATTTGGGATTTTCATTAGTTGTCAGTTTTAATCATCACAATTAAATGAAATAAACATTTGAAATATATCAGTCTTTGTGTAATGAATGAATATAATATCCAAGTTTCACTTTTTGAATGGAATTACTGAAATAAATCAACTTTTTGATGATATTCTAATTATATGACCAGCACCTGTATACTTTGGGGGTGTCTCATTTGGAAGGATGCGTCTCGTTGAATTTTTTAATTTTCATATTTTTTTTATCTATTTCAATGCCTTTTATGTACATGCAGTTTTATACAATTGTTAACCTTTTTTTCATTCCCAATAAAATAAATAAATAAAAATATTAACGAGACAGCCTTGATGACGTATGCAACCTTCGGAGGATGCATCCTTCCAAACGAGACACAGGGTTAGTTTATGGTTAAGGTCAAAGTATAGCTGCATCCCAAATCATATACTTCTGAACTATTCTATTTCATTTTGTAGTGCAAGTAGATTGAGTTGTGTGTTAACACTGAAAATGCAATGAAAAGAAGTGTACAAAAAGTACCTTTCTGATATATTTCTTCAACTGAATTGTTGGACACTTTATGCACTCAGCGCTTGCAGCTTACCCTACATAGCAGAATGGGTGGGGTTACATGACCATAATACCAGCTGACTGATTGTTATTAATAATAAATGTGGCAAATAGAGAAACTTCTTACATATGTACAGTAAATGCTTTACAATCACTCCATGCTGTGTCAATATGTATATTATGTAAGATATAAGTGTTGGACTGAGGTTGGGTAATGCGCTAAAGCTAGCAGCAACACATTGCGTGCGTTTGAAACGTTACTTCCATCATCTGAAAAATGGCTTGTTGGACAAACCGTTAGTTCTTCATTTGAGACGATGCTACATTCACACACTTTATAACAAATCGCACAGTATATAGTGTGTCATTTGGGACACAGCTTATGTGAGTGGTGCACAGTGGAAGTGGAGCACTAAGTGTCGAAAGTCGGTTGTTTTCTCTAGCTTCAAGATTGCTCTTATACTGCTATTATTTCATGTGCTGTGTGGTATAATTTATACTAAACTGTTGTTACTTACATCAGAGTTCATTTTACACTACTAAACATACTCAGAAGAGTTTTAAAGAAAACTAGGTGTTTTGAGAATTTTATGTAAAGTATAATAACCATTTGAACTCTGTTCACAGCATACAGCGCAGGCTCTCCCTGCAGCTCCCCATCCTCCACCATGCCTATCTACCGTCCATAGGAGGGGTGGACGCGAGCTGCAGCAGTCCCACTAGCAGCCCAGCCTCCAGTCCACACCACAGACACATGCCCCCCTCCTACAGGGTCATGGTCTCTGGCCTGTGAGCCCCACCACAGCTCTGCACTCTGAGGATGCGATCAGCTTTTATTTTTAAAAACAGACTGAGCAATATCAGTGGTTAACAGAAGCGTGTGAGCAACCCATGGGAGGGGGTTCAACTCTTTATGCATTCATGACCCCCCTCTCACCATCCATGGCCACTTCAGAGCAGAACTGATCTTTCAGGCTTGGAGGTAGGTGACTGGATGTCCTCACACTTGCAGTAACCCACCAAGACTACCATTCCCTCCCGATTCCGTTACCTCCCATTACCTCCCTAACACAATGTACTCAACGGCCCCCCAAAACAGCAGGATCAACAAAGGACGGGAGCTTGTAGCCTTACCTGCTTCAAAGAGACAGTTCTACTGGCAGCCTTTCAACTCCTTTGACAATATCCGTGCACATTGGTTCTGCTGGAACTTGCCGTAAAAGTGTGACGAGCACTCCTCCTATTCACCATGCCAACAGCCATGTAAATACCATATTGGAACATCAAAGTGAGCTTTGAATATGCTGTAAAATGAATTATTTGGGGGTGTATTATTCTGATGAGGCCTGGTGCTCTGGAAAACTTTACAAACAGTGAACAAACCAGGAAATAGATAAAAAAAAAAGTTGCAAACTGGTTGGTATGAATTTGTTGTATTGCTTCAGTGTCCCCATAGTGTGAAAATAATGGTAAATGGTAAACAAGACTATTCAAATCTCTTTTTTTAGCTAAAGAGATCAAAAGCAAGTGTTTCAGAGTAACACAGGCCAACTGTTCATGTGTTGATCAACGTGTACCGCACTTTTGTAGAGTCACACCACATTTTGTTCTTAAAAAACACTTCATCACGTAAGCCTGACCTGGTAATAGAGTATCAAAACAGCTACTTTGAATAATAGTTTCATGTAATGTCATATTAGAGGCCAAGACTCTGATAAACATGAGTGCCCTCAAGGAGTCCCAGCTAAGAAAGCCTCTGATGAACCTAAGAGCCTCCATAAAATGTGGAGTACTGTCAAGTGTGGCAGGCTTAAAGGGTCAGTCTTCCATTACAGTCAAGTGAGGCGATCCTGAATACTTGGTAGGTCAAGGCGCACCCCAGCACATTTAGCGGGACTAAAACACACAGTTGCAGCCCCACGCTAAGAACGTGTGATTGGGCTGTAACAGAACAAGAAGACTCACAAATTGCGATAATAAAAGGGAAGTAGGACTTTGGTTTTGCAGAGCCAAACCAAAATATAATCGCAGAAAGCTGTGAGGTTACACAAAAGAACTGGTCCACACAACACGAAAGAAGAAATATATTGTATTAAACAGTATGACTGAAAAATTAGCACAGTGTAATTAACGTAATAAGAGCAAGTGACGTATGAACGAAGCCTCATTTTGACACTTGGGTCTTTCAGTTTCCCCCACCCTCTGTTTATTTTCTCTTCTTTGAATACATTTGTGAATCTTCATTGGTTGTAGCTTGGGCTAAAAGGGATTGGATGAGAATATAGATCCTATTCAAAGGGAGAAATGGAGTTTCGCCCCAGTCTTCGAGTGATATTGTGATATAAATCACCTAGCTCTTAGCAACAGTGAACTTACCTCATAGTTGCTATAGAAATATTACTGTGTGCTGTGAACTTTGCACAACGTCTTGCAGAGATAGGGAGCATCAGCATATAGCTGTTGTCATACAAATTTTGTAAATCTATATCATGACAACAAAGGAAACGTAATCAAAATATGAATTATCGGAAATAAGCTATGTCTCATGCATATCAAAGGCAAGAGTGTTTGCTTCAGCTGATTTCTCACCGTCTGTGTCTTGTTTTTTGTTTTTGTCAGATTTGTTACGTGTGTGCCTGTTGTCTTACCGTAGCCTGACGGACCGAATTGTGTCGACCAGGCAACAAAAACACATGTAATGCATATGATCATACGTAAACGTTTTTTTTTCTAATTTGTAATTACCTTCTGTATGGTTGTTAGCCGATGAGAACACAACATGCACTGTTAATTAATGTCTTTTAATGCAAGCGAGAAAAGATTGGAAAATAATAGTGGTGGGTTTCGCTAACAGCTGAGGTTGTCAAAGTACCTTCACTAACAAGTCAGGGTGATGAAGACCTTTAAATACAAAAACGCAAACAGATGCGCAAAAATCCCACAATGCCACGGGAATTAATGTAAACTCATCTTAAAATGATGGCCAAGACCTACTCTTAAGTTTGTAGCAGATTTTTTTTTATTATTATTATTATCATTTTGGATATGTAAAATTGATTGTCTTCATTGACGAAATTACGATATATGAATTTACCGTACCAGAATATGACCTAAAATTTAAGACTATTATTGCTTATTATATACTAGTATTGCAGACTATAATCAGATCCAAGTTCTTTCATTTTCAACCTAGTTGTTTATATTAAGTCTTCGTAATATGTTGTTTGGCACATTAAGCAATCAGTATCAGTTATTGAAGGAATATTTTGGGTTCAATACAAGTTAAGATTGTCCCTCCTTTTCTTAAAAAAAAAAAAAAAAAGCAGAAATCGAGGTTACATTGAGGCACTTACACTGGAAGTGAATGGGGCCAATCAGAAAACATTAAAATACAAACTGTTTCAAAAGTATGGTATGTGCAAACACTATGCATGTTAACATACTTTTAGTGTGAAAAATCACTCGTTAACTTTTTCTGTTATAATTGGCTAAAGTTATAGCCAATTTTAAAACGTTGTCTCCATTATGCCATAAATCCTGTAATCCTGGTAAACAACGATTTAAACTTTAATGCTCAAATAATACACAATTTCTAACAGAAGAATTCATTTCAGTGCTTTTATAAAATTATAAGCTAACACCCTCCAAATATTGGCCCCATTCACTTCCATTGCAAGTGCCTCACTGTAACTTCGATTTTTGCTTCTTTTCTTTTTTTTTTTTAAGAAAAGGGAGAGACGAGTCAAAATGTTTATGGTAATCAACATCATTTCACAATGCTGTCGACTGAGCTCAACTGGTACTGAAGTGCAACAGATAATGCTTCAACAACACCTTTAGACGCAATCAGAGAAATTGGAGATTGAAAGAAAATTTTACTGGTTTATTATAATGTACAACATTTAACTTTTTCCATGGTTTCTTAGTACAACCTCACCCCGTTTAAATATATTTAGGTAATACTCTATAAAAAAAAATTTATTAATGAATAAATAACAAACATCATATAATGCTAAACAGATCAGTAGTTTATGTGGACTGAAATATTTACATACAGTGGAAAGAAAAAGTATGTGAACCCTCAGGAATTAGCTGGTTTTCTGCATCAATTGTTCATAAAATGTGATCTCATCTTCATCAAAGTCACAAATATAGACAGACACAATGTGCTTAAGCTAAAAAACACAAACAATTATAATCGTTCATGGCTTTATTGAACACATCCATTAAACAAAATGAAGTAAACCCTTGGATTTAATAACTGGTCAATCCTCCTTTGGCAGCAATAACCTCAATCTAGCATTTCTGGTTTAGATCCGCACAACATTCAGAAGGAATTTTGGATCATTCTTCCTTACACACCTGCTTCAGCTCAGCCATATTCTGTGGATGTCTGGTGTGAACGGCTCTCTTGAGGCCATTCTGTAGTGGATGTACTTCGATGTTTAGAGTAATTGTCCTGCTGCATCTCCCAGCTTCTACTAAACTTCAGCAGTCACCCTGACATTATTCTGTAGGATATCTTGACAAACTTATTCATTTTTCCCTCGATGATGGCAAGAGGTCAAGGCCCCAAAGAACAAAAATCAGCCACAAATCATGATGTTCCCTCCACCATACTTCACAGTTGAGATTGGTGCCCTTTTTATGCCATACGTAGTGCTACATGTTCTTCCCAAACAATTCAACCTTAGTTTCATCAGTCCACAAAACTTTTCCCAATAGTCTTGTGAAGTGTGAAGGTGGTCTTCGGCAAACTTCTGGTGGACAGCAATGTTTTTGTTGGAAAGCAGCAGTTTCCTTCATTGTGTCCTGCCATGCACACCATGCCTGTTCAATATTTTCTGTATAGTAGACTCTTGAACAGAGATGTTAACCAGTTTCAATGATTCATTTAAATCTTTAACTGTCACTCAAGGATTCTTTTTGACCTCACTGAGCATTCTGCGGTGTGCCCTTTGAGTCCTCTTGGCAGGATGGCCATTTCTAGGGAGAGTAGCCACGGTACTAAATCATCTCCATTTATAGACAATTTGTCTAACTGTGGACAGATGAAAATCTAAAAGATAACTTTGTAACCCTTTCCAGCTTTATGCAAAGCAACAATTCTTGATCGAATGTTTTCTGAGGACTCTTGTTTTCGAGGCATGGTCCATGTCAACAGATGCTTCATTCAAAATGTTCGAGTGCTTTTTATAAGTCAAAGAAGCTCTAACCCACAACTCCAATTTCGTTTCATTAATTGGATGCCAGGTTTGCCAACTCCTGACTCTAATTAGCTTTTGTTGACATCATTAGCCTATGGGTTCACATAGTTTTTCCAACCTACACTGTGAATATTTGAATGATGTATTCACAATTCTGGTATGTACAAGAACAATACAAAATAATATGTGTGTTGTATTAGTTAAAACAGATTGTGTTTGTTCATCGTTGTAACTTAGATGATGATTAAACCAGATTTTACATTTATACATAAATGCAGGAAATTCCAAAGGGTTCACATAATTTTTCTTTCCACTTTATATAGAAATATATGAATCAAAGTTTTGTGACATGATCTACATGAATTAATGATCTGTAAAGCTTTTTATAATGTAATGTTTGATATTGTTTCGGTAACATTTTGCAACAAGGTTGTATTCGTTAACATCAGTTAACTGCATTGGTGAACTAACAATGAACAATAATTTTTCAGCACTTAATGTTGGTATATGTTAATTTGAACATATATTCATAATTATTTTCAAATAGTTAGACATGTTAACAATGCATTATGAACCATCTATGAACAATTATATCTTTATTAACAAATAGAACCTTTCTGTAAAGTGTTACCAAGTTTTCTAATGAAAGTTATTAATACAGTGTTACCAATATTTATTCAGCTCAGTGAATCAGTAGAAGTAAAAGGGCTAGCTCACACTCACATATTCATTAGTATGGACCATATTCACAGTATATCACCTTCTTTAATTTTTGATGGGAATGACAACAAAGCTGTAGGGGACAGATTTACAGTATCTTCAATAGGTTGCACTGTTGTTTAAATTGTTTTGAATTGTTGTGCTGACAAACATAAAATATATATATATATATATATATATATATTTTGCTCTCAGATCTACAATACGCATATGTCATCGTGATATATGTCATTCTAAATTTTGATGCCATTGAAATATGGCATTCAAATGAATACAGTAGGGTGTATTATACAATAGACAGATATTTATACTGAAATCCTCTGGTCCTATTTTTTGAGCAAGCTGGTGAACCTCCAGACATGAACAGGAAAATTAGTATTTAAATGAAAAGATCTTCAGATACTTCATATATCACATCAACCTTAAAATAATCCAAAGGAGGAATTCAAATCTGTATTTTAGGTAAATAACTTTTTGACAAATTTGGAGGTGATGGGGATGTTTACAAGTGTTTCAGCCAAACATCTGCTCAAGGAGAGGGCAAGAATAATTATTTCTGTACTTTTAAATCAAAAAGATGACTATATGATTATTAATGAAAAGTAAATTATCAATAAGAGATTATCAAGAGATTATAAAAACATTGTTCAGATAAATCATACAGTACAGTATAATGAATGTATGAGATTTACTACATGAAGAATTAATCATCAAATATTTATTTATAGCCATTGATTGTTTTCTAATGATTCACTCCGTGCATGGTGTTCTATGCATACATTGCCATTTTCAAATAATTGTCTCAATAATTTCTGACAAATGCACAACATAATAATTATGAAAGTGGCAATAATTAGCTCATTTGAACTGTATAGATAAGTATACTGAATGTTTTTGATGGTATATTAATTTGAAAGATCATATTGGAAATATATGTCAGCGTTGCATTTTTACACTACCTATACTTTTCCAATAATTATACCACTACTGTTGACATTGCACAGGAATACTGTCTTATGAGTCATAATTCTCAGAACAACTAACTTCTGTCTGAGCATACTAAAAACAAATATGAAAACATATTCAGTGTTCCATGCACCACATATTGTTAAAAGTGAATTTGTGACGTATAGTCTCTTTTTACAGAAACCACTGGAAAAACGCAAAAACTAAATAAAGACCAAGGTAGTGCTTTATATGATTTTTATTTGGACATTGGTTCTATACTGTGGATTCTAATAACTTTGTGTGCATGAGCCTGTGAATTAAACAAACACGAGGTTAACACATCACTTTTGAAGTTGCATCATGATCTGGTTGGTTAGGACTGTCTTGGCAATAAACTTTGCTGATTTGTTGGTCACTTAAATTGAAATTAAAATGTTGTGTTTCTCTAAAGCAAGAAAAAACTCAATTGTGTGAAGAGATTCATACATTTATTGTACATGATTTGACAAACGTTCGGCTGGACTCCAAGCGTATTCTGGTGTATAACTGCATCATGTAACAAACTATATATATATATATATATATATATATATATATATATATATATATATAAATAAAAGGCCTAGTCATCACCCCAGGAGAGTGAATAACCACTTAAAATGTATATAATGTAAACAACTTATTTTTTTCTGTAGAGGTATAATACAATGTTAGTGGGGGATGTTACAAATTATGTTAAAATGACAGAATTTTAGCAGTGAGCGTGTATGTCTGTTTGCCACTGTGTGAAAACGTGCTGTCTACAAGTTTACACATCGCTATACAAATCTATTTATTCTGTGCTGGAAGACTTCTTGCTTTTTTTTTTTTTTAATTAGTTATTTATTTTGAGTTCACAAAAATTCACTGCCCATAAAGAAAAAAAAAAAAAGAAAGAAAAAGAAAAAAAAAAGAGGAAATCCACAACTGTTGTTTTGTTTTTCTATACAGTGCTTTTTGAAAGTGTACACTTGTGTGCTCCACTCCTGGTCACTCAGTGTGTTTGCACTGGTACACACACAGACACATGGGAGCTCTTGAACAAATCAAAGTGGGTGTTCTCATTTCACTTTTCTTGTACCCTTACACTGCATGGAAATCATACAATTTTTAATAAATTATTGCAAAAAATGTTTTATTAATAAAAGAACCAAAATAATCCTATGTTCTTCATTTAATCATTTTTTTTATTTTTTTTATATCCTGGAAATATTATGGAAATGGTTCACGCAAGTTGTCAATTTACTCACCCTCATGTCATTCTGACCTGTATGGATTTCTTTGTTTCTATGAAACACAAAAGACGCTGTTCTTTTACATACAACGAAAGCATACAGTTACTCTTAATCTTCAAATTAGACAAAAAAAAAAAAAAAAAAAACACCATAAAAGTCAACTGTGCTATATTCTAAGCCTTTTGAAGCTATTAGTGACAGGGCGGAGGGCGAGCTGGGTCGTGATTCCGCACAACCAGCCCCTAATCAGGCTAATCAAGCCTTAGAGAGGGATAAAGGCCGACTGGAGATTGCAGTGGGACAGAGAGAGAGATTTAAGGACAGCTGTCCAACACCTTTGTATTTGTCTTTTTGTTTCAGTTCTATATTAAACTATTATTTTTATTGTAAAGCCGGTTCTCGCCTCCTCCTTTCCCTTTTACCCCTTTACACTATATTTCCCCTTCGAACACTCACTCGATGTTGTGTCGATGTAGTGACACTAGGGGGTCGCTCTTGGAGCCCCAAACACCTCTGATCTTTGATCAATGAGAATTGGCGAGTGGAATTAGCATGCCACTCACCCGGACATGCAGGTATGAAAGGAGCTTGCTACAACCACTCATTCAGATTTTGTGTCAGCGAGCTGAATTCTACTGCCGGTCCATTCACCTCTAAACAAAGAAGCATATGCTGTTGGATATACAGCGCATTCCAGCAGCTTTCTCTCCTGCACGATCAGTACGGTGTCTGCCCCTGGGTGCTTCGACAGTGCTAAAAGTGTATATATTTCTGCAAGAGAGTATATTTTCTCTATTAGAGCAAAAAACATTGACGTGAGCATCTTTATAAAGATGCCTTTCCATCTTTGTGCAATTCCTGGATGCGGTTGTTATCTCTCCGCCTCCGACGGCCACGGGCGCTGCCTCACGTGTCTGGGCAGCAATCACGTTGAGGCAGCGTTCGTGAATGGTTCATGATCTCGTTGCGAGAACATGACCATGGCAACGTTGCAGTTGCGGCTTTTCTCCTTCCGCGGGAAAGCCGCTACAGCCGCCCCACATGTCGCACCTTCTACATACGAGTACGAGGCCGGCTCGGCGGATGCTGGAGGCGATTTGGGGACTCCAATGGGCATGGTCTCGGTGGGTAAATCTCCACGGAACTCCCATTCCTCAGCACACTCGTTTGCCCCTGTCGAGTTCCGAGACAAGACCAGCTCGCCTCACGGCCAGCTTAAAGTCTCTTTCGATTGGTACATCAGAGAGCGCGCTGGCGATGTCGGACACCAAGGACTCAACTGGGCTGCCTTTGGGTCTACCTGCCCAGTCTGAAGCCGACGTAGAGCTGACCACCGCCCTTGCAGATAGATTATTGGTTCCTGGGTTCAGGGGCCACGTCCCCCCCCCCCCCCCAGTCCCTTTGTTCCCGGAAATGCACGACGAACTGACAAAGTCGTGGAGACACCTTTTCTGCCCGAACCAGACTTCCTAGTTTCCGCTTCACCTCGGTGTAGGGCAAGAACGCTGCCACCCTGCGTGCGGAGATCGCAACCCTTCTGCGCAAGGGCCCAATAGAGCCTGTCCCTCCAGCCGAGATGAGGAAAGGGTTATATAGCCCTTACTTCATCATGCCAAAGTAGGGTGGTGGGTTGCGGCCAATCTTGGACCTGCGAGTTCTGAACCGGGCCTTAAGCAGACTCCCATTCAAGATGCTGACGCAGAATCGTATTTTGACGTGCATCCAGCATCAAGATTGGTTCACAGCGGTAGACCTGAAGGATGTGTACATTCACGTCTTGGGATTGCCTCAATACAGACCCTTCCTACGGTTTGCTTTTGATAGCCAGGCGTATCAGTACAAGGTCCTCCCCTTCGGCATGTCCCTGTTCCCTCGCGTTTTTACGAAGGTCGCAGAGGCAGCTCTTGCCCTGTTAAGGGAAGTGGGCATCAGCATACTCAACTACCTTGACAGCTGGCTGTTTCTAGCACACTCTAACACAGAGAGATGCTGTGTGCACACAGGGACCTGGTGCTCATGAACCTCAGCCATCTAAGGTCTCAGACGCTGGCACCTGGACAGGACCACAGCTGTGTTGGCACATCAACTGCCTCGAGTTGCTGGCTGTACTGCACGCCCTGCGGAGGCAATTCCCATTGATCCGGGCAAGCACGTGTTGGTCCAGACAGACAACAGAGTGATGGTAGCATATATACTTCTCCAAGGTGGATTACGTTCTCGTCGCATGTCGCAACACAACCGCCATCTCCTCCTCTGGAGTCAGCAGCCCAGGCAGCCTCAACACCACAGCGGACGCGCTGTCAAGGCAGGCGACACGGAGCAGAGATTGAAAATTCCACCCCCATGTAGTCCAGCTGATCTGGAGTTGATTCGGCAAAGCACAGGTAGACCTGTTTGCTTCCCGGGAATCCTCCCACTGCCCACTCTGTTATTCCCTGATGGGAGCCTCCCTCGGGACAGACGTGCTGGCACACAGCTGGCCCCGCGGGCAGCGCAAATACGCGTTTCCCCCAGTGAGCCTCCTTGCACAGACCCTGTGCAAGGTCAGGGAGGACGAGCAACAAGTCAACCTCGTGGCCCCATACTGACCCACCCATTCTTGGTTCTCGGACCTCACACTCCTTGCGACAGCACCTCCCTGGCAAATTCCCCTGAGGAAGGATCTCCTCTCTCAGGGACGGTACACCATCTGGCAGTGGTGGCTCAGCGGTTGAGGCTCAGGGTTACTGACCAGAAGGTTGGGGGTTCAAGCCCCAGCACCACCAAGATGCCACTGTTGGGCCCTTGAGCAAGGCCCTTAACCTGGGTTAACCTGGCATATGTGACAACTAATACGTTTCACTGTATATATCCAAAAAACTGTGTGTATAACGTGTGACAAAAATAAAGGATTCTATTCTATCTCCATGGCTGGCCCCTTGATGGGATTCTGAAGATTTAAGTGGCCTACCACTGGCAGTGGTAGACACGGTTATTTGCCCTGAAGTGGTGTTTGTTTGCAAATTGGTGTTCTTCCAGAGGCGAAGAGATGCACAGTCGGTTAGTGCTTTCCTTCCTGGAGGGGCGGCTGTCCCCCTCCACCATGAAGGTGTATGTGTTCGCTATAGCGGTGCACCACAACACAGTGGACAGTAAGACCTTGGGGAAGCACAACCTGATTATCAGGTTCCTGAAAGGCACCAAGAGGCTGATTCTTTCTGGCTACGCCTCTTTCCCTCAGAATCTCTCCATGGTCCTTCTGGGCCTTTGGAGAGCCTCGCTGAGCCACTACAGCCAGTTGAGCTGGAAGCCCTCTCTTTGAAGATGGCCTTCAGTACCTGTATGTCTGGGGGGAGTGGCATGCAAATTCCACTTGCCAATTCTCATTGGCCATAGGTGTTTGGGGCCCCCAAGAGCAATCCCTAGTGTCACTACATCAACACAACTTCTTGTTCCCTCCATTAGGGAACGGAGATTACAACATTAACCGAGACGTTCCCCTTCTGTCACTCTTTTGACGTTGTGTTGATCTAGTGATACTAGGGATTCATATACAGAAACGCCACAACAACTGAACTGTTATGTGAACTACCGATGCAAGTGCAAGCAAGCTGCTGCATATGTAATAGCAGGTGCATCAGTCTGCACGTAGCCTCCCCCAATTTCCCAAAAGACGTCATGTAGTTCCCCACATACCTGAGGGGGGGAAGAGATGTAACTATCATGGGAGCAGGCTGAGACAGCAGCAGCCTTTTCTCTCTATGTTGTTTCTCTCCACAGAGTATTAGACGATTAGTCATATGCTTTCGAATGTTCATGTACCCTGAATTCAACTCCATTTTGAAGAATTACAAGTGCCATCCCCCATCAGACATTTCTGCTTAAATTCAGGCATGATAAAAAAAATTTCTCTGGCACTACTGATAGGTCATTGCATAAGCAACGTCTGAGCAAACTTGCTTTTGGCTCCACTGTGTGGACATTTCACCTGGAAGCTGAAAGACACATGCCCATCCATTCAAAACACTTCCAGCTTCGACCACTGGGGTCAGTGATTCTGAATGCACAGAACGATTTCTGCAGAAGAGCTTTCTACCTGTCACCAAATTCACAATGTGACCAGTATGTAAAAGTATTCATTATTCACAGAAAATCTTAGGGTGTGCATCTCAATCAGCTACTTATGTCTTGAATCAGTATATCGTAAATACAAATTAGTGTACATTATAAATTCATATAAAATCATAAGTGTCCCAATGTTCAATGGATCAACACACTTGCCAGGGTGTTGATCCACTGAACATTAGGACACTTATGACTCAATTACCTGCAGCACAATATAACTCTACTGCAACTCTAATATTTAAAATATTTTTTTCCATTTAATTTACATTACAGTGAATTAATCATATTTCCCTTATTAAAGTAAATTCCTTACAATAGAAATTGAGTGGATATGAGACATTGTATTAAGATTTTAATGGTGGACAATTTTATTCAGATAAATAAAATTATTTGTAATTTATGTTTCTTATAATGGTTGTACAACATGACTAATACCATTATAAATTGACAGACAGTTTAATTTAATTCCTAACACACATATTGTTCCCCTACAATGCAGTTGCATAAAGCCTTTACTTATTTCAGAGAAATGAGTTTTGAGAAAATAAATAATGTGTTTTCAGGTGTCACCTGTACTTAATATTAATATTCAAATGCAAAGATAGTGATAGATGCTTTTTGGGGCACTTTAGCGGAGATAAATCATCTGTGTGACACTTCAGTGTTAGAAAAAAAGCCATTTATTACAATGCAAAGCAACATGCATTTTCATACACTATAAATAGGATAGTACGTGTTTTCAGGTGATATTAAATGGACAGCTCACCCAAAAAATTAAAACTTCTGTCATCATTTACACACTATTGTGTTATTTCAAACCTGCATGTTCCAAGGAACACAAAATGATATAGTTAGGCAGAACGACGAGCTCATGGAAAATGGAAAGTATGGAAAAAGATGCAATGAAAGTGAATAGTGAGTGAGTACACACTGCCTTACTTCTCTTTTGTGCTCCAAGAGAGAAAGTCAAATGGATTTGGAACAACATGAGGGTTAGTAAATAATGATAAGAGTTTTCATTTTGGGTGACTATCCCTTTAAGAGAGGGCTCCCAGCATCCCACATGCTAAATGTTGTTTAGAACAACGCCAGAAAAGCTGTGAAATGTAGTCTATTCTTCCACTGAATATCAGCAGTGGGACAAGTACTGGAGACACAGCTGATGACCCAGAATATATGTCACCAGAGGTGGTGCGATGTCACAATGCTGATATTTTGATGTTAAAGATTTTGACCGCATGGTCAGCACCAGCACTGGCAAGCTGGACCCAGGATCGGTCCTCGTTCCCGTCCTCCTCATCTTGGCCTGCCCGACCCTGCCTTGGCCTCCAGTGCAGCCTCTTCACCACCAGTGTGTGACTCTGACTGTGAGGTGGGGGGTCAAGGAAAATCACAAGGATGGATGGATATTGTTTCAAGGCAACACAAATCTTCCCTCACATGCTGTCTGGATTTCTCTGTCTCTCTTTTATATGATTTATTACAGCTCTGCTCATCTCATTTTGAAACTCGCTCAATCATCTCAGTCTAGGTAACTTTCATATACTGTACACATGACCATTTCAAAAAATAAACAGACAGATAAATAAACACACAAATCCATCTTGTTTTCAGAACTTACTGAAAATTTTTTTTAATTCACTAGGAATAGTTCATCCAAAACATGTTTTTACAATTTGTTATGCTGCCGGTTGAATGTATTAAATTAGTGAGATGAATTACATACAAAAATAATGCATTAAAACATTACTGCAATTAACCATGTCACCGGTCCATAGTTTGGAATATTCCTACCATCGGAGCAATTCAAGCCAGAAGTTCAGATTTTAGCAGGGGGCAGTAAGCGAAACTCCAGCTGTGTAGGCAACCACAGCTTATACAGAGAACAAACCATACTCAGGTGTGCTTTTCTAAAAATGCTGAGTTTGACATGACACAAGCAAAGAAAGACACTCCAAAAGCATCCGTCTGATGCATGTAGATAATAAATCTATCTCAGACAAACTGACAAATTCAATTGTATAATGGATTGCTGTGGACTGTAGAACAATAATTGGCTTATGTTCAGCAATAGAGAAATAAACAATATATTGCCTTCGAAAGGCACTGTTTGTATTGTCTAATCAAAGTTTTAATCGTATACCAAAATAATGAAATGTTTTTTAGTTTAGAATTACTAAGTCATTATATATTGAATTATTGTTATTTAAGGGGCTTTCTTAGAGAATATTAATACATGCGATTAATTAATCTGCATATCGTAATTAATTTGATTCAAATATTTTTTGATTGACAGTCCTAAAGTTGTCGTTACAAACCCATTTGCTGTTAATGTTACATAGCTCTTTTCCATACAACGACAGCATAGCTGTCAAGCTCCTAAAAGGTGACAATGAAACCCCATTAAAGTAAACATGACTTGTGAGTTATAGCTGTAAAATGGCTTTGTGTGGGGAACCGACAAATATCAGTCATTATTCACTGATAAATTTAACCAGTTTCCAAAAATGTAATTGACGGCAAAACGGCATTAGTTCTCGAGTATGAAGTAAACCAACACAACGTGGAAATTTATTATTCTGGAAGAGGTTAAGATTCAGTGAAAAGTTACAAAAATTTCGGGCCATTCCTCACACAAACCTAACGTATAACTTGAGAAGACTTGTAATATAGTGCATAATTCTTATGGACCAATTCTATGGTGATTTTATGGTGTTCTTTGTCATTTTTTGGAACATAACAGTCCCAGGTAACTGTTGCCATATGCCAAGAGCTGCATGAAAACAAAAAAAATACTGTTCCACGGACAAAGGTATATAGGTTTGGAATGACATGAGGATGAGCAAATTATGACAGATATTTTGGTTAAACTTTTCCTTTAAGGTGAGTGACTTCTGGGCAAGAAATAACTTTAAGTGCCTACACAGATGGTTTATCAATCAAACCTACAGAAAAGGAGAGTTTAGCCAGACTTGACAATCCACTGTGGGGGAAAGTGTGATAGCTGGAAAGAGGGCTCAGTGCAAACAGAATGGCTTGCACGGCTTGGCCTCTTCACTGACACCTCATCCTCTCTCTTCACGGATCAATGCGGAACCTGCCCACGGGAGACCCCATATCTACCTGAAGCTTCTCCTGAGCAGTGTGGGCCAGCTCACAAACATGTTGCCTTATTGTTGTCAAAAACATCACCAGACCACCGGTCTTTGGAAGTAGATATTACCTTGTTTAACTTGAGAATGTGTCACTTTGATGAGATGTTAAGAGTGCAAGAATGAGAAAGAAACTTAGATTTTAGTTTTAGGGGTTTAGTGCAAATTGTTGTATAAACTGACAGCAGCAAAACAATCCATAGGCCTGCATCAAATCTGAACACTTTTGACATTTTCTGCCATTCACTGCCATTAGTAAATGATGAGAGAATTTACGTTTTTAGGTGAATTATCCCTATAAATTTGGGAAAATAAAGACAGGAGATGACCTTAACACTTTTTTTATAGCATTTAAAAATATTCAAGACTTTAAATGGCTTTTTTTATTTTTTTATTTTGAAATGTGAATTTAAAAACGACTTTTTAAGTACCTGTGAGAACCCTGATTATGTGCAGACCTATCAGGCACACCGCTGATATGCATTCACTAGACACTTTTAACTGACCATTTCAAAAGTAAAATAAAGTGTTGGGGAGCAGAGAAGAATATTACCAAGAAAAAGGATACCATACATCCGTTTCCCCACATATGCTCCAGTCTGATCCAGAAGACTCTGATGGCCACCATTTATATAGCAAAATCCGCCCATTCTCAAGACCCACAGCCAACAAATAACTGCAAAATTCAAATAAAACAAAACATTATTTAAAATGTCACTTATATCACTTATTTCCAAATATGTCATCACATTTACTCACATCATGTGTAAAATCATTTTCTTACCTCTGGTCTGAACACAGCACTGGGCAGATCGACACAGCAGTGGCTGAATCTCCAACATCCAAAACAGTGGAGCAGGGATTCACGTCAGCCCCCTCACACTCACCAAAACAGTTTCCAGAGCCACGATGTCCCCAAACTATCACCTATTAATAAACAAACAAAAAGCTGATCAAATGTCAAAGTTCAGACAGCAGGAGAGGTGGATTGCTGCTTTAAACCGTGAGTTACCTTCTTGTCTCGACTTGAAGTCACAAAATACTTGCTGTCAGAGCTCCAGTCACATGACCAAATGATGCGTGTGTGAACCGCCGTGTCCTTACTAGTGTTTGCATAGAGAGAAAAACTGGGCTCTGGAGGAAAAAAGAAAAAACAAGAAACAGGTGAGATGCAAAAATATATTGTGAAATATAATATGTGAAATATTATTGATTACAAAAAGGCATAAAATAATGTATTAGATTCATTTACTATTTATCAGTCTAATAGATTTGTTGCTGGATTTTGATTTTCAAAAAAAAAAAGAAAGAAAAAGTGTGCCAACTATACAAAAAAACAACATATAGTCAAAGTCACCCGGTGTCTTTCGGAAAACAATGAAATGTGGACGCATGAATTTAGCATTTAACATTATTTCAAACAATTTTGAAGCAATTTAGGTAAATATAAGAGGACTACTTTAAAGAATGTTGTATGAGCCAAACTTCCTGCTGCAAGTGGTGGTGCTATGACCATGACCCTAAATAGTCATATCCATGTGATTATTCCCCAAGAATAAACATACATCAAACATATCTACAGAGGATGAGACACTTCCTGTTTCACATTTTTCACTATTATTTTAATGCCGTGCCATGGCAACACCGTTCAATATATTAAAAAGCTGTTCACAATTTAGCATCTAAAATGTCTTGGCAAGATGTTGCACAAATTTGGTACCAGTCAGATGAATTCGACTTTCATATTTAAAAAGAGCCGTATTTAAAAGTTCAGAGCATGCAATTTTCAGAAAATCCAAAATGGCCAACTTCCTGTTGGGCGAGCTAATGACTGTATGAAAGTTGTTCGGCTTGATGAGAACTATATATGTATCAAGTTTGGTGACTCAAGGTGAAAATGGGGGTGTTACAGAGAACCCATTACATGCTGTAGCAAGAACATGAATTAGCTAATAGTGCCACCGTGTAGCCGATTGTCACGAAATGTATTATACCATTTCATGTGGACACCCTGCTTGTGTATAGTAAGTTTCATAACCATCTGCCCTTCCCATTGTGAGTTATTATGTGCTGAAATTTGATTGGCCTCTGGTGGCCATATTTGTTGATTTGTCAAATAAATTTTTTAAGAATATGTTAGAACTGTTCAACCGAAAGAACTGTTTCGCTAATATCTTTGGAACAATTTAACTTTATTGATCAAATGGTCTAGGAGTTTGAAAAAGTAGGTTTTTAAAAAAAAAATCAAAATGGTGGACAAAGATGTATGGACGGAAATGAAATCGTATATCCATTTGTTGGGCCTGAATCAAGGAATCGGAGGAAAAAATATTTAGATTTTAGCCCTCACGGTTGCCGAGATAAGAGTCAAATCTTTCAGGGAGTAAGAAAGGTTTTTGCATACCTTTCCATGAACAAAACTGCTTACAGCACCTTTAAAATGTTTTTCCTTTGATATGCATGACTCAGAAACAAATTCCACTAGAATACAATTCAATATGAATCAAAATATTGCCACACTTGGTTTTGCCTGAAAGCACAAGACACATATCCACAGCGCCCTCCATTAGACTCAATAATAACTGCGAGATTTGGTGAAAGATTCAGAGGGAAGTTCAGTACAATTCAACGTTGCCTATGGAAGGCAAATGAGCAAAGAAAAATCAATATGCGACGTTCAAGAAGTGTTTCAAATAGTCGACCAATTGCTGCAGAACGAGTACTCGATTAGTCGATTACTTGTGCACATCCCTAAAAACTTTTCCATGATTAAAGTAAGGTACAGTAAGGTCTGCTAAACTAGATAACCCTGTAAAGCCTGACATATGAAAGAATCGTCAGAAAATTCTTTTTTTTTTATGAAACCGTTATTAGTACCATTAGACAAGCTATAAAAATAAATAGTAAAAAAAAACAAAAACATTTATGTATCATATTTGATACATAGTCTTTAAAGGTCATTATCCTCCTGAGGCCAACAATTCATTTTTGTTTAGGTCATTTGTTATTTAAGTTTTTTCTTAGCCCTCTACACATGCTACAGTGTTAAGTCTTGGGGCATTATCAGAGGACTCCCTGGGCTTTTCAGAGTTGCCAAATGTTTGAGAGTTTGGCCATAACAACTTATATATTGAAATATATAACAGCTCAATTCAGCACATCAAATACATTATGCATAAAATATTATGTTTTTCAATAAACTATTTTTATCATATATATTTTTTTGCACCAAACACTATTTTAACATTTGAAAAAGAGAAATTGCAAAACTTTTTTCGCTGGGTCTAAGGAACTTACGATAAGATGACATCAAAATATCTTATAATGTAAAATAATAAGATCTTTATAATGACTGAGCAGGCTGCATATAGGAAAATACATAGAAATGTTAGTTCACACTTTAAATTAATCTTATAAAATGTGTCAGAATTTTGAAAGCTCTGTGATTTCTATTTTTTTGTGGTGGCATGAATGGAATGTAATAGAGAGATATACCTCAATAGTCTGTTGTATCATATTTGATACATGGATTTCAAAGGGGGGTTTCAAATAAAAATGATATTCAACATTTTAACTAAGCACAAGTTGCTTATATTCAGCAAATACTCATTTCAAAATATCAGTAACAATATTATCATTACTGACACTTTTACTTTATTAATATAAGCTGCCATTTATCCCAGCATAAGGGTCACTTTTCTGTAAAGTCCAGAAACAGATTGAAATTAAACAGATCGATATAAACATTATGGTACCATAAACATGTTGTTTGGCTCGTCATCAGGGCTGTAAAATGCTTAGTTTCATATTTGATGCACACTGCTTTATATGGTTAACAAGCAGTTTTCCCAACAAAGTATAAATACTAGCTCTGTGGCACTATCAAAACATTGCTGTTTGCTTGAGCATTCCAACCAGTCTGACATAGCAACCATGACTTAACCAGTGGTGCGAGTTTGGACTGGACTTTCCATTTGAATGAGCAATGAAAGATTGGGAGCATGTTGAGGAAACCTGTTTGCAAACAATCATTATTGCAATTCCATTTGGTGGCACAAGACGCCAAGAAATCACACATTTCAGCTCTAAATTTTCATTTATAAAATGTTGCAGTAAATAGATCAAGTATTACTTTATGGCTATACTGCAGGTATTCTTGAGTATTTTATCTTATTAGCTAAACTTTTAATTTGTATTCACCCATAGTGCAGCTTCAGATCTCCACCGCTAACCGGGTCAACACACCCCGATATCAACACCTCTGCCAATAACCCTCTCCACGCGTCTGCCCCACGCACACCAACACACGCATGCCTCCACTAATTAAAGCTTAGGCAGCCGCTGCTGGCCAGGCGCCGACTGGCGAGTCTCAACTCATTAGCCAGAAACACAAAAAGAGAGCGAGGGAGACAAATGGAGAGGAGGCAGTGGAGGCAGCTTTTCTTTGTGATAGAGATTTCTCCATGCCTGACAACGTTCGACCGCCACGCTGGGCCATTCTCTGATCAGCTGTGACACTGGTAACCTCTACACATCTCCAGCATACAGGCTGTGAGTAATACCAGCTTCAACCAGAACAGACTGCACCATGCATCAGCCCTCTGCGGCCTGCAATGCCTCAGACATGTCAGAAAATGGAGAAAGAAAAACAAATGCTCCTCTGCTTACCTTGTGTCTAGTAATTTAGTTGTGTATACTCTGAATGTAGACACACTATTATAAGCCCTCCAAAAAATGCACACTGGCAAAACATTTACTAAAGTAATGAAATATTTGTAATGTATATGTTGCTTGCACAAATGAGTCAGAATGGATGGCAACTTTTGTCCCAGAATAGTGTAGTTATGGCATCTACCAGCAGGGGCTAACTAGACATGCTAACCAGCCTGACCCCTTGTCTATGATGTGTAGAAAATAAATTGTGGGTAATGAGCTGATATGGGTAGAAGAGGGCAGGTCTGCTCACCTGAAGCTGTGTCAAGGTTTCCTCTTCTCCATAGTGACCAGGTGCGGTCCCGAGACACAGCGAGCAGAAAGTGTCCATTCGGGGAGAATGCCATCTGAGTGACAGTTAGACTGTGATAGGGCAGCGACTGGAGCTGTTTCCATGAGGTGGCGCTCCACAACAGGATTGCAGCGTGCTCTGCTTTAGAGGCCTGGAAAATAAAACACGTGATCCAAGTCAACTGGAGTTCAGTTCTGCTTACAATATGGCAGCACTTTACTCGTAGTCTCTCTTTAACAGATCTTGTGGCTTTTTCTACTTCTATTTCTACTATTACCCAAAAATGATAATCCTCTCATTATTTACTTGTTTGTGTCTCTACAATGCAAGTCAATGGGGTCCAACACTTCCAAACTCCAAAATGAACATAAATGGCAGCATAAAGGCAATCCATACGACTCAAGTGGGTTAATCCATGTCTTCTGCAGTGATGCGATCAGTTTTGAATGAGAAATAGACCTAACTGTAACTCTCTTTTTCACTTTAAATCTTGACAGCTTCAGTCTCCTTGGCACAATCATGATCTGAAGCTTGATTACACTTCCTCGCGCTTGATGCATACTGCTTTTATGCTATTTATGGAGTTTGAAAGTGTAACATCCCATTGACTTTAATTTTATGGATAAAAAAAAATTGTTTTTGTCTTCCACAGAAGAAAAGGCATAAGGATGAGTAAATAATGAGAGAATTATAATATTTGGGTGAACTATTAATTTGAAGGAAATTCCTTTTTTTACCCAAAAATGAAAATTCTTTAATCATTTACTCACTCTAATGCCATCTCATCATGTGTATGACTTTCAGTCTTCTGCAGAACGCAAAGATTTTTGGAAGAAAATTTCAGCTCTGTAGGTCCATACAATGAGTATGAGTACAAGTGAATGGTGGCCAGAACTTTGAAGGTCCAAAAATCTAATTAAGGCAGCATACAAATTATTCACATGACTCCAGTGGTTTAATCCATGTCTTCAGAGGCTATATGATAGGTGTGGGTGAGAAACAGATCAATATTTAAGTCATTTTTTACTATCACTCTCCACTTTCCCTTTCTTCTTTTGTTTCTGGCAATTCGCAATCTTCGTGCATATCGCCACCTACTGGTCAGAGAGGAGAACTGATAGTAAAAAAATATAATATGCTACTCACTTTTGAATTCTACTTATGTTTGTCAAGGTTTCTGGGCTCAAAATCATTCGTAATCTTCATTTCCCATCACCTTTGACCATTTAAACAAGCTGTTTTTCACCTTAAGACTTCAATATGTAGCTCTGTTATTATTGGCCAACAACTTAACACTGTCATTCATCAGGACAGGAAAAACTATTGAACAATAAATAGCCATACTTTTTATGGAATGTGAACTAATCTTTAATCCCTTGATCACATCACCCATCAGCTCTTCCTGCAGCTAATCTGGTAGAGCATGGTGCTTGGGACATCAAGACTGTGTTTCAATTCCCAGGGATCACATTCTGTAAGTCCCTTTAGGCAAAGCATCTGCCAAATGAATATATATGTAAAAGTAAATCTATGTGAACATTTTGGCCAATAGTAACATGAGTTCACAATTTCTAGCAGAGCTTGTCCTCTTCTTCTGAATCTCGATCATAGAGACTCCCTCCTACATACAGCGGAGTATATTCAGCCAGCATGTCCACAGCAAAGTCATGTGTGCCTGCCGGACCCCAACAGCAACCCACCATCAGCCCCACTGAATCAACCTCACAATCTCCACTCGAGCGAGAACAAATGACAGGTGACACACAGAATGTGCTTTCATTCGGAAGGGCCTTGTGCGTGATCGGCGTGAGTTTGCAGACCCACGGGGCAGACCAGGACACAAACCAATGATCTCACTTCACTGTCTCAGAAAATGTGTGTCACAGTGCCCTAAGGGCACATAGCTACCAACCATAGTCATAAGAGTCCAATGTCATATTAATACTATAGACGGCTCATTATATTGTAATCGTATAAGAAAAATAAAAGGTTAACAATTTAACACATGCTCGTGAAAGGTGAAGAGTGTAACGTTTTGGATGTTAAAATCCTTTGTTTTATCCAAGTATAATATATGCAGAGACATCTGTATGCAAGCCATTTGTAGGTTATTTTGCCGAAAAGTGTAAACACTGTGGAGATAATATCAGGGTTCCCATACCATCTCACCAACAAAATTCCTTGAATTTTCCATGATTTTTCCAGTGATTTACGATTACTGAACTGAACATTGTATAGAGACTGTACTCACACAGAGCATTGTATAGCATTGAGCATAATTAGAAAAATTATGATCACAATTATTATTACATCATATTACTATAATACAATACAAATAAATCTAAATTATATTGATATAAAAATATAAATTATTATTTTTGCAATTCCTTTTTGTAACATTAGTAGTTCAGAAATGACAAACTTCTAAATCTTTGAAATTTTTTTAGACTTAGTGCAGGTCATGCATGCATGGTTTTTGTGGGTGTCCTGTTTGGATGTTCTGTGGCTACATATGTGTGACACTAATGACCATCTGTTCGTCCGTGTCACTGTACCTTACACGCAGAGGCCACCACTGTCATCGCAGAATCAGATGCCAGGCAAAACATCTCAAAGCCATGCCCATACCTGTAGAGACAGAGCAGTGGAGAGGAGAGGGTATGTTAATGAGGGCTCTGTCAGTGCCTGCTCACAAATACAGCCCGAGCAACATGACAGGTTCAGTGAGACAGTTGAGGCGGTGATTCAAACATGGCAGATCCTTTGTGTGTCAGGGCTGCCGTTCATTCTGTCCTATGCTTATGGGAGTAGAAGAAAGCCATGCACTTTGGCAGCCATTAGCAGATCTGCTTAGTAATTTCCAGCACTGGGTGAATAGCTTGAGAAAGCCACGCTGTCAAAGCTTTCAGCTACTTACAGCCGTGCATGTAAATTATTAGAGTTTACCTAGTGCTGCCTGTGTACCAAGGAAACTGACTTTGAATTATTATGAGGGAAATAAACTAATACTGTAATTGAGAACATTTTAATTGATATTGAATGCTAGAGGCATACGGATATATTATCTTGATATCTCAAATTATGCTGTTAATGTGTAATAATTATTCGCCAAAACTCATTTTGTTTATACACCAGATTTTGTCCTGGATGCTGATTGGTCAATGCAGTGTTGCTGTCATACCTTATTGCTCAAATAATACACCCATTCTCCCCACCAGCAAAATACTACTAAGCATCCATTTCTGTAACATACAACCTACAGTTTCTGCAAATGTCAGTGTCATCCATCATATCAGTGCAGAACAGACAGTATACTTCCATAACACGAGTTTGGGAACCTTGTCGAGTCTAAAATATTTGTATTTTTTTGTGATAATCAGTATTATGCTGTCGACTGACCTTAACTTGTATTGAACCTGGAATATTCCTTTAACCTGTGTTCTTATGTTGCTGTGGCGGTATCAAACCTCAATGCTCAAGGGGGCGATAGTTCTTTCAGCTGATGTGTGTAAGTTTGTTGATGTTCAAATACTTTCTCTTACCCCAGCTACAAAAAAACAAGTAAATCATTTGTAGGTTGCTTACCCCGAAACATGTAAACACTTTGGCTCTGTGGTACTTTCCATATCCCTCTATTTGCCTAACACAACAAAACTGGCTCAACCAATGGTGTGAGTTTGGGGCGGGACTATCTGTTATTCAACCACTGGTAGATGAAGGGTGTATTGCGAAAGCTATTTGAAAATAATTAAAAAAATTTGCAATTTTTTAAAGCTTGCAATTCAGCTTTAAAAATTCTCTTGTATCAGCTCAATCTACAGTAAACTATAATTAAGCCATTGGCAAGTAGATTTCACATAAAAGTGTAAACACTAACACTGTGAAAACATTGCTTTGTTTTAGCACATCGTCCAGCCTGACACAGAAACATTAGTTCAACTAATGGTGTGAGTTTGGGGGGGAACTATCTGTTGGCACAACTGGAATATGTTTGAAAACAGCAATTATTTTTTGCAATTCTGTTTGGTGTTGCTAAGAAATAACACACTTCAGCTTAAACTTAAAAAGTCTGTGCCTTTAAATTCTAAAAACTGATTCTGATCTGTTAATATTCAGGTTGCTGGCCCTTTTAAGGTAAAGTTTGAAATTTCTGTGTCATTAGCGCCACCAAGTGGAACTGCAAAAATAAACAGTGTTTTCAAACAGCTTTCCCAGTGGTCAAATCCATATCTTTAAAAAGTGTATGAAATCAATATTTAAGTCCTTTTTTACTATCAATTTCCACTTTTACTTCCACATTCTTCTTTGGTTTTGGGTGATTCACATTCTTTGTGTATATCGCCACCTACTGGGCAGGGAGAAAATGTATTTGGAGTTTAAAAATTACCCATTCACGCATTGAAAGGACCTACAGAACTGTAAAAAATGTTGCATTCTGCAGATGAAAGTCATACACATCTTGGATGGCATGAGGGCGAGGAAATAAGAGAATTTTCATTTTTGGGTGAACTATCCCTTTAAACTAGGAGAGGAAGAAGTATTGTCACATCGAAAAAGTTTTACTGGAGCACACAGGAGGAATGGCTCCTGTCGTGGGATCTAAATACCTATTCCACTGCATTATTTATGCTACATGCACTGGTTAAGCAATAATGCAGAGTAGCATTAGTGCCTGCATCAGCACAACCAATGAGGGCACACAAACACAAACGAGAATGGATGGGAAACTCACAGCTTCTGTACCTCTGGCCACAGTGTGTTCTGCAAGAGGTCGTCCTCTGTCGGGGGCTCTGACAACACACACAGTCAGTCACAAAATGTAAACATAATTATTATGAGAAATGAGCACACCTATAGATTGCATTTTTCAAAAGGTTCATCTTTTAATTTAGCAATAGATCAACAGCCGAGCAATTTCCTTGAACAACAGCAGCTTTATCTACAATTTTCGATGCCACTTAGCTTTACAACGTGCTGTATATCAAAGTTAGCTCTCTTTGTGCAAGCCTGATATAAATTTGTCTAGAAACATAGACACTTATACACTTAGAAACTTATGCAACACATGCCCCAATTGAAATGGAATGGAGACCAGACATATTTTTTTATTTAGTGGCAGTTTTATTTTAATTGTTTCCCTCTTTGATGCTGCAGAAGACACAAGATGGAGGGAGTGGTATTATTCCATTAACAACTCAATGTCCGCCTCATTGCGCTCCCCGTAGCCCAGAGTCATCAATATTTTAACTTTGCAATTATATAAGCCTTCTTTCTAATTATGATTTCAGATTAAGGAGCTTTTTCAATCACATTGACAGTTTTTGCAACAGTTTGCCTAGAGGGAGAGGCATAAACCTCCCGCATACTCACACTCTCTCTCTCACACACACACACACACACACACACACACATCCCCCTTTTACTGTAATAACATTTGTCTCCAGAATCTCTGATTCATGCCCCAGATACATGAATAAACCAGAGAAAATAGTCTTTAATAACCACTTGTCAAAAATGTAGGATATCATTCTGTTTTTTAGGAGTAACTCAGGAATTGTTAACAAGACTTTGACTGTTATATATGCTATTGTATATTATAGTTTGTTCTGCCAAAGCCATTTGACTGACATGTAAAACGACCAACCATAGTTTGATGTTTAATGTAATGTTATGTATAGGGGTGCGAAAACATGAGGGTGATACTTTAGGACCCCGATTTTACATCAAGTGGTGACCCAACACCAACAATATAATAAATTCACTGCAAAAAAAACTATTTGGTTAATACAAACCATCCCTTAATTGCAAGTAAACACATATTTGATGTTGTCTGGATCATATTTACTTTAATTTGCACATGTTTAGTTGCTTGTTATTATTGGGATTTAGCAGGATTTTTATTTGCTGTCTGCAATGCAATCAGAACAGACCTGCAACTCATTTTTGGGTCATCATTTTGTGGCCAGTAATTTCAAGAAAATATATTAAAACAAAAACTGTCTGTATGCATATAAAAGTAAAACTACACATAAATACCTGTGAGTTTGAGAGGCTGAAAGTAGGACTCTTTGTACTGGTCAGACATGCTACTGAAACTATCACTGTCCTGTTGAGTGCTCTGAGATGCAAGGTCAACTGTAAATACATCAAAAACCAGTGTAAAGGTTAGCAATTACCCATCCACTCCTCGGATCAGCTCATTGGAAATAATCCTGTGGTAAATGTGCATTCAGGTCAACGAACACAAAGGTGAATACCTTGAAACACAGCCTTGTTGGACAGGCCAAGGGCAGGCGTGCTGGCTCCCTCTGGGAGGTCGGCTACATCCTAGACACCCAGGGGACAGATACCGTAAAAACTTCCACACAAAATCTTTCTATCGAAAAAGGCACTTTATACAAATAGGCTACAAAATAGGGGCTGAATCTTTTTTATTTTTATTTTACAAAATGGACAGTAAAAATGAGGAGTCAACCTGAGGAGGTCAAATTAAATATTATATGAGCCATTTTATTTTATACTCATTTTATATACGTAAAGTTAGCTTTTTTTGCAACCCTGTTACCACATTTTGGGACATGTGTAAATTCAGTTTAAAACCCTGATTTGTGTGATGTTATGTTTAAAGTAAAAACATTAAAATAGAGACATTTCTTTTAATAAAAAAACTTAAATAATTTTGTACTACAAAGAACTGAATATCATGAATATTATGACACTATTGTATGACTTTAATTGTTGCATATAGTTGAGAAGGTGACGACCTCTGAGGTTGGACAGGCAAAAATCACCATTATAAAATGATGATCTAATTTCACCTACCATTTTATTCTAGATTCATTTTCTATTAGATAATAATTTATATGACATAAAGAATAGTTTCAAAAGAAAAAAAAAGCATGGGATTTGTGCCTCTAATGCTCTAGTGCCAAAAATCTTCTATACACCAGTTTTCCCCAAAATCAGCCTGAATCTATTTACATTTATGACTAGTATTTATGTCATCTCATTTACCATGACACCAGGTTATAGAAAATGTAACTCACTTTTAACTGCATACAGAGCTGGATTGGTAATCTGGTATACTTGGCATTTTCCCGGTGGCACCTCAAGGCATCGTTAATAGTTCTAAAGTGACGCTTTCAAACTAGCGACAAAGGATTGGGCTATATCAAAGCAAGATGCTGAATTTGTGGTGTAAGAAAGTAGTTCCACTCACAAGAGCATTTTAGGGACAAAAAACTGAAATAGTATTGAGATAAAACCCTGAAAAATGTCTTCAGGTGTGGTAATTGTAGTATAATCGGAATAATTGACTCCGGCCCGTTGAATTCTTGAAAAATAATGCACACCCAAGAAAAGTATATGAGGGGAGCAGTGAGCAGCATGATTTTGCCTTGTTTTTTTGTTTTTTTTGTTTTTTGATCGTAGCTTTGTTGTTTTCTCTCGATCCAAGAGCGCTCCACTAACGATCCATCACGAGCACGACACCTGTATACGGCCCATAATGCAGTAAGAATTCACCATGTTTTAAGCAATGTTAAACAATATTGGCATAAAAGTATGATGGAATTTCTGATATATCAGAAAGAATGTGATGAAAAAATAGAAATGCATTTAAATAAATGACGGGGAAGGAGAACGTGAGCGAGGTGACTCACGAAAAAAGGTTTGTTGTGAAATCTTTAAAGGCATGTTTCCAGAAATCACAATAATATCTGTTTACATGTGGAAAGAAAATCTAAAAGGTCAGTAATACATATCTCTCTCTCTCTCTCTCTCTCTCTCTCTCTCTCTCTCTCTCTCCTATTAAATCATTTGAATGATCATATCATCATTCTAATCTAATTCGTCACCATCTCAACTGTATTACTGGATGTCCTGCATTAAATAGAATTGAAATGTTAATGAACTAAAATGCCAACTGGTCAAATCCATTTGTTATTTGGTGTTGTTTGACTTTGTTTCCCATCTAAAATGTATTTTAGTGCCATCATTTATGCAATTACATGTGCAGATGAACAAGCTCAACAAACGCTGAGCCATAGTAGAGGCATAGATTTTAAATCTTTTAAGTATTTAAAAGCTAGTATTTCTGAAAGTGAACTCAGCATTGAACATTTAGCTTTGATAATCTTATCTAGTTTTGAAAAAGAAGTGTAGAACTTTGATAGGGTAATATTCATTTATAAATTAAAGAAAGGGGAGCGGAAAATGGACAACCTGGAGTGGAGCTGGAGCGGAACGATTATAGAATGCTTTACGCACGGAGGGGAAATTTTTGCCACTCCACTCACATACTCTTCGCCCGAGGTGTAACGGCCACAGCGCAAACCTTGGGGTACGCATTATTTTCAATAATTCAATGGTTCTTCAACAATTATTCCTTACATAATGTAGGAATGTGAAACTCCTTAAATATCCCTGATCAAAGACAGAGCACAGAGTAATTAAACCTGAGGTTCCATTTGGCATAGCTAATTAAAGTTTATAGATGAGATGATTCTGAGTACTTACATTAGAGGCCAGCAGTTTCTCCAGGGAGGTACATGATATGTTAGCAAAGTTCTCAACTACATTCCGTGGAGCTCTGAATACCCGCAGGACCTTCTCATCAGCACCAGACACAAACTGAAACCGCCCGACCATGGTTAGACACTGCATGTCATAGCCATGAATCTGTGGCCTGGAGATCTCGTGCCAGGTCTTCTGCAGACAGATACAGCATAAATAAACATTTAAAGACCCTGTATAATGGCTTGACAGGTTCAGTTTTTTCCCCCTCTATTGACATGTTTCCGAGTTTGGGTGCAACATATTAAAGTGCCTGTTCCTTGTTTTTATTTATCTGTTTTTTTATTTTTTTTATTTAGCCAATTGCCTTTAGTTTACATCACAGTCATAATTTTTTATGACATTGGGTCTTTTGATTATGCTGACAAGAAAATAATAATAGTCACATTTGCACCAGCAACATTATGTACTAGTTATTTAAATCAATTGACAATTTAAGATCCAACAAAACGTAAACATTTTTTTTTTGATAATATAGTGATCTGTTTAAACCTGTGAGGATCCTTTTCTCGTCCAGGGCGTGAAGAGTCTGGTGGTTTGGTCAGATCCGACAGAGATGAGAAACTCTCCATCTGGGTCCCAGCTCAGGTCCTGCACTGCGTTAAAGTGACCCGAAACCACCACACCTGGCCTCCACTTTCCCTGTGCAACACACACACACACACACCCATCTCCATATTCATTATACATATTTGGTATACATATCATTATTGTGTACTTTAATTTTTTAAGTTTTAGATAAAAATCATGGAAAATTAAGTCCGTAAAATAATTAAATGTCTGTATAATTCAATATAATGTGCTTTGTAATTGATGGATGTTGAGATTTATGTCTGACCTGGTCGCCGTCACGGTGCCAGAGGTGCAATGCTCCGTGGAAGGCATGAGCCAGAATCATAGAACCATCTGGGCTCATCTGACAGCCATAGAAACCCAAGGTGTTTCCTCCAACTTCACCAACACGTACCTATTGTACACAAGGTTAACAAGAAGTTATGGAGCAACAATAAAAATACAAAATATAAATATTCTACAGCAGAGATTTCCAACCAGGGAAATGTGTACACCAGGTGTACTTAAGCAGGTACCAGAGGGAACTTGGAAAGATCAGTTTTACGTTGTTGCTAAAAACAGACACCACAACCTTAAAATTATTAGGCCTTTCAAAAATAAAGTGTCAAAAAAAAATTGTGAACTAATGTCTTAACACATTAATTTACTCTTTAAAGAAAAAGAACAATGTGTGTAAATTCTGTCAACAGTGCCCTTTAGGGGCTGTTTAGACGGAACATGTCCCAGTGCACTAAAAAGAACACTGGTATCTTGAGACCAGAAATGCAGTGCTCCTGCGCGAAAAACTGGTAGAACAGTGAGACCTGGTGCAACGGTCAAGGTCATCTGTCTAGCGCATGTTTATAGAAAAACAGTGCAGATGGACAGTGTGAATGTCCCTTTCTCATCACACTCACACTTCCGACCAGAACAGCACAACTTTCCTGTTTTTGTCTTAAATTTTTTTCTTGATATTTAGACATAAAAGTTTACTGTACTATAAAACACTGTATATCAAACCATATATTATCATATATTACTAAATCGTGAATGCTTTGGTGCAAAAAAACCTTTTATAAAATTACCATTGGAACTCATTGAAGATAATTAAATTATAAAAAAGCACTTCATGAACCCTTTAAATATAATAATACCATCTTTTTTTCTCAAACTGCTTCAGTCTGAGAGGAAGCTACTTGGTGAGGCTGTTTTTCACCCACAGTATCACTTCAGTTTAAAAGTGAATATTGTAACAATAGTAAAAGAGCAGCTTTATTCAAAAACACGGGGACTATAAGGCACACTCTCCGCCATGTTCTAGACAGAAATGAGAGGTATTTCTGGATGCTAGTGATGTCAATGTCCCTTATAACACTGCAGGTCAAGAAGGCCACTAATTTGCAGGCATGAATCCTCTCCAATCTGGGTAAAGAGACTACAGCTGTGCTCTGTCTCAGTTAAGTAACACAGTCTAATGTGTGCCCAGGACACCAATTAATCAGGCAGAAAACGAAAAGTAGGAGTTTGCAATGTGTTAACAAAGAACTATTAACAGATAAATAAATCATGTTTGATTCCTTTGAATGCATTAATGTGACATTGAATGTAATAATAGTGTACACATTAAATCAAATATGAGACTCAGACTAGCAAAGCTAGGAGACAAAATAGTTACATGAAGAATGAATCATTATAAACTCCCCTGATTGGACTAAGCTATGAATACAAAAGTGCTGTAATAATTTTCTCAGCAAACACTAACGTGAAAAAAAAAAAAAAAAAACAGTGACTTGCCCTCTGTCTGGCCCGTGTCTAACATGCTTAACACTGCTTGAAAGTCTCACGGTAATGGGGGAAGTGAGTCGTGCTGTGGAGCAAGTGGGAACATTGCCTAAAACAAGATAATTAGTCATGATTATGTTATCAGCAATAACCTGCCTCTACATTTATTCATGGTAGCATGTGAGCATAGACCGGTGCTCTTGCCTCAACATCTGCTTTGTCAATACAAACACAGTCGGTAAAAACTGCTAAATTAATTAACATAATTACACTTTCAGCTCTAAAAAGAATGAGGTGTGTGGCAAGAGACTGTGGCATCCTGAAATGTATTTGACAGTCATCACAAGGTGACTGTGATTTTGTCAAGTATTACATGATCTTGGATAAACATCTTTTATTGGTTTTGTTGCTTCTACATAGCCCTTATCATTATCCCTTTCCCTTTAATCCAACCAACCAAAAATGAAAATGTTTAACAGACAGACACACAACACTTGGTAAGGGGCAACAATCTAGGTGTGCCGATCAGTTTTTGCTCAAACTGCTTATGACCGTTCCCCTATAAAAATTGTTTAAGGCATTTACATAAGCTTACACATTTATATCTTGGTTTATAAAGCATAATCCATCTACGATTGTGCATGAAGATGTGCTCAGTGTTGTCCAAACACCAACTGTCCTAAACTTAAAGCTAAAATGTTCATGTACGACTTGGCAAAAGCATGGTCACCATCATGACAACGGCAGAAGAAATTTGCAGAAGCTGTTTTAGAGTAGCAATGATTCCTCTAGTTCAGAGTTGTCTCTGCTAAATGATTCACATTCTCTTGTCATGTCCAGTAGAGCATATCTCAAAGATATTGCCAGATCATCTGGCTGGCTTAAGCTCTCCATCAAAATGACAACAGTACACAGACAAATCATCCATCTAACTTTGCCAAAGGGAGATTTTAGCCCTTCCACAAAATAAATAGGGCTAACGATCAAACGATAGGAGCTACAGACATTTTCATGGTCCTGTGTTCACCAATAGAGAGGCGTATTCACAGGCATGTCCTATGGAGTGAATATGGCAGAACTAATGATTGAGATAAAGAGAGCACTTCACTTTGAATGGCATGGATTTTTGTGAGCCATTCTGGTAAGCACGATGCAACATTAACCAGATTGATTTTGAATTCCGTCCACATGGCTACTCATATATCATGGCCAACTCTCACAGATAAAATGTGCATTCGCTCGTTTATGAAAGGAACACCAATATGGATCTGTGGCATGATGTGTGTTGTAACACAAACCACAGAATTTGCAATGGAATTGGATGCAAAATTAGAGATTCCTGGTGCTGAATGTGAGCAATACAACACTGATGATGAGATCCTCAAGAGGGAGAGCAGCTCAATACAATACACCAAGAATTGGTGGTTAAAGTTCTGGACTAGTAAATAAAGGGTTGTAGGTTTCAAACCCCATCATTTTGCCCTTTAGCAAGGCACAAGCTCAAGTTGATCCAGGAGAATTGTCCCTTCAAAATGTATAGGATGTATGTTTTTGTAGTTCCTGTACCCCAATGTGTAGAGCATAGCGCTTGATAGAGGTATACCTTGAATACACTGTCACTTGGTATAAACATGTCTGCCTCTATCTCCATGAACTATCAGCATTGTGCCCTCAAGGAAGGTACTTCTTCAGAGGGATTGTCCCCTCAATAGGTATGACTAATTACTTCAAGCTACTTTTATCCAGTACTTGCATCCAGCCAAGAATGTTAAATAATCCATCCTGCCGAATGAATGTTAAATCATCCATCCTGACCGATAACCCCAGGAATGTTAGATCTCCCACTAGACTTCTCTCTCCATCAGAAGATATCTAAATATCAAAGTTTTGTCTGATATCCAAAACCTAGTCAAAATCAACAGTTTGTTATTTTAACTCTTCTACCAGCTCAAGGTTTAGGCACAGGCAGCAGGGAATATAGAAGGCGGCTGGAAACAAAGTGCCTTAAAGCTTTACTCATGTTTTCCCCCACAAGGTTAATATTCCTACAAATGAGCAATTTCTGTAACTGAAGGTGACCAAAGCACAAATGATAGTGGGAAGCTTGATACTGAGAGCAGCTCAATACTACACCAATTACATCCCCAATCAGGAGTGGTGTGGGGGTCATGTGATCTGGAGGTTAAAAATCTGGCCTAGTAACCCATCTTCCCTATGGTCTATGGTGGAAAATAAACTATTAGCACAACACTAATGACTCAAGGCTCACAGTCACAAAATGTTCCCTCCACACAGTTAAATGGCAACAAATCAAAATCAAATCACTTTGTCACACAACCATAAACACAATTGCAAAAGTGGGGGAAAATCTTGGGTGCAGTTCCGAGCAACATAGCAGTCATGACAGTGATGAGACGTATACCAATTTAAAATAAGCATCAGATTACACAACACAATTTACATATCTAATATACACATAATTACACAATGCAATATACAATGTACAGTATACAATGCACACAATATAGAATACACAGTATACAATAAAATAGTATATATAAAATATACAGTAGGTTGTATTGTGCTGCATTGACATTCAGGCTGTCGGTTGATAGTCAGTTGCTAGTATTATAAGAGAAAATATAATTTATGACAGACCAGTGTAAAATAATAAGCTTAATAAAGTGCAGTGCTGGTTTATATTGATTGTGAGAGATTAAGAGTTCAAAAGTCTGATTGCTTGAGGGAAGCTATCATGTAGTCGGCTGGTGCGGGTCCTGATGCTGCGATACCGCCTGCCTGAAGGTAGCAGTGAGAGCAGCCCATGACTCGGGTGGCTGGATTCTCTGATGATCCTCCGAGCTTTTTTCACACACCACCTGGTATATATGTCCTGGAGGGAGGGAAGCTCACCTCCGATGATGTATCTGGCAGGTCGCACCACCCTTTGCTGGGCTTTGTGGTTGAGGGCGGTGCTGTTGCCATACCAGGCCGTGATGCAGCCAGTCAGGATGCTCTCTACAGGGATGGTGTTATACAACATGACTTATAAGCAGGGTGTACTTTACCCAGCGGTTTGCCTGGCTGCCCCACTGCAAGCCAGCACACTCCACTAAATCTGATCAATTAGGCTAATCATTATGGAGGAGTATCTCATTTTAGATGTGTTAATTAGCCAGAAAGATGTTGGTCATTTGCTGCTTAGTGGGACAGTTGCGGTCGGTTGGTAAGTATTCATCCCAATTGTATATAATGTATGAACTATAGCACAGGTTCAATGGTCTAGGCTCAAACAAACAGATACATTTTTTTAATACTGCCACAGTCACAGTGTTTACACTTTTTAGGGAAATCAACCCAAGAATGGCTTAATTGTAGTTGACAGAACATTAAACTGGAATAATAGAAAGTACTTTAACATCAAAACAAGTGTCATTTTCTTTGTTTGTTTTTTTTTTTTTTTTTTTTTTACAATTGCATAGTTTAAAATAATAAGATGCGTCCCAAACGTCAATTCTGCACTATTTTACATCATTTTGAAGTGTAAGTAGTGCGAGTATTGTGTTTACACTGAAAATGCAACAAAAAGAAGTGTACTACGAGAACCTGGATGATGCACTTCTTCAACCATCAAAACGGAGTGTGAATTTTTGGACACTTCATGCACTCTGCGCATGTGGCTTGCCGTACATGGCGGAAGGGCAGAGTTACATGGCTGCGTTGCTGGACTGAGAAAACAATTGTAAATACTGGAGAATGACAACTAGCAAAACTTCTGTGAAGCCAGCACCTTACAAAAATGAGTTAAACGCTTTACCAAAAACCAAGCAGTGTGAATTTGTATATTATTGAAATATAAGTGTTGAACTAAGGGTAGATAGCATGCTAAAGCTAGCGGCAACACAATGCTTGGGTTTGAAATGTCACTTCAATCAGCTGTTAAACGCTGAATGCTTCCATGTACTAAAAACCGTTAAGTGTTCCATTAGGGATGGTCGATACCACTTTTTTTTTTTTTTTTTTTCCGATCCGATACAAAGTACTTTTAGGCCAATATCACCGATATGGATACTAATACCAATACCTCTATTAAACTGAATTTTTATGAATTATTTGGATTAAATAAGTAACTTTATTATTACTTAAAATGTTTTATATATTTATGGGCCTAAACAGAAAATTATTAGGCTGATTTGTTTACCCTTTAAAAATATTGTAAGTATAAGCCACATATGAAACCTCTAAAGTAACCACAGATATTATTATATGGCTATTACTATTACTAAAACAATGTTACCATATGGATATTACAGTAATGCTGAGGCAAAACCATGGTTAATTGTATCAAAACCTTGTTTACTGCCAAAAAGAAAAAAAAACATGGTTACTACAGTCATGGTTTATATAATATTACTACAGTAAATCCATGGTAGGTTTTCATGAGGGTATCATTTATTTACGAGGATTAAAGATCATTATCAATGTTTTAACATCTGAATTTAAATAAACCTGTAGAAATTGTCACACAAGACCATTATAATACATGTCACGTCTAGGTTTGTCATAACTTGGTGTGAATAACTCCAGATGCTGTTTTTCTGTCATTACCTCAGAAAACCACTGCTCCCTCTTTGAACAAACGCTATGACTGAAAGTGTATTTTAGCATTTCTGTGTGTCAAGATGTGCGGAAAAAAAACTGTTCCGGTTGTAACAACCAGCATGCAACAATTTGCTCATATAATTATTCTTTTCCACTTCAAAGCTTATGAGATGCATTCATGTAATCTAAATAATAAGATCACAATTTTTTTTATTATTTTCTCCCAATTTGGAATGCCTAATTCCCAATGTGCTTTTTAAGTCCTCATGGTCGCATAGTGATTCGCTTAAATCCGGGTGGCGGAGGACGAATCCCAGCTTCCTCCACATCTGAGGCCTTAAATTCAAGCATCTTACCACGTGGCTTGTTGATCGCGTTATCGCGGAGACATAGCGTGTGTGGAGGCTTCACGCCATCCACTGCAGCATACACGCTCAACTCACCATGCGCCCCACTGAGAACGAACCACATAATAACAATCACTAGGAGGTTACCCCAATGACTCTACCCTTCCTAGCAACTGGGCCAAACTGTTTGCTTAGGAAACCTGGCTGGAGTCTCTCAGCACACCCTGGGATTCGAACTAGCGAACTCCAGGGGTGGTAGCCAGTGTCTTTACCACTGAGCTACCCAGTTCCCTCGTCAATAAGATCACTTGTTAAAAAAAGCTTCTTTAGTACTAAACTAAACTACTAATCTTTAGATACTAAACTTTAGTATCGATCCACCCATCCCTATGTTCCATTTGGGACAATACTACACTTTGAAATTTCCTACACTACATGGCTGTGCATAGTACATTTTGTAAGTGCATAGTATATAGTGTGTTGTTTGGGACAGCTATAGTCATTTGTAATGACATAATGTGTGCTACTTATCTCTGAAATTGATCAAAAGCCGAAGTGAAAATAGGGGATCAGAAGCTGGAAATACAAAAAGTTGTACGATAACAGACATTCGTTTCCTTTGTAGGGGGGAACCTGCCAGTTCAAAGGCTCTCATCCACATCTGATACCCAAGTTCACACCAACCTCATATCGTATGCCCTTTACGACTCAGAAGACACATGCAGTGTGGAAAAAACTGGATGTGGAACAATCTTTCCTACTGCATTCAGGTACAACAGTAGACCTGAAACATACCTTGTTCTTCTTTCTACTGCAGTGCAGAACCTTTCATTTTTAATTGGATGTGTCAAAGTATGTAAAAGCACGTGAGCCGCCGAACGACAAGGCATCAAGTGTCAGAATCAGGGAAGTATAGGTCTCTGCAGAACAGTAATGGGTGTTTTCAAATCTCAGAATCAGAATTAGCTTTATTGCCAAGTATGCTTACACATGTAAGGAACTTGTCTTGGTGACAGAAGCTTCCAGTGCATAAAGTAAGAAGATTATAAAAAAAATAGAATAAAAATAAAAATAATAGAAAATATGAGTATATATATATAGAAATACACAATAAGACTATATATGCACATATACACTCACCTAAAGGATTATTAGGAACACCATACTAATACTGTGTTTGACCCCCCCCTTTCGCCTTCAGAACTGCCTTAATTCTACGTGGCATTGATTCAACAAGGTGCTGAAAGCATTCTTTAGAAATGTTGGCCCATATTGATAGGATAGCATCTTGCAGTTGATGGAGATTTGTGGGATGCACATCAAGGGCACGAAGCTCCCGTTCCACCACATCCCAAAGATGCTCTATTGGGTTGAGATCTGGTGACTGTGGGGGCCATTTTAGTACAGTGAACTCATTGTCATGTTCAAGAAACCAATTTGAAATGATTCGAGCTTTGTGACATGGTGCATTATCCTGCTGGAAGTAGCCATCAGAGGATGGGTACATGGTGGCCATAAAGGGATGGACATGGTCAGAAACAATGCTCAGGTAGGCCGTGGCATTTAAACGATGCCCAATTGGCACTAAGGGGCCTAAAGTGTGCCAAGAAAACATCCCCCACACCATTACACCACCACCACCAGCCTGCACAGTGGTAACAAGGCATGATGGATCCATGTCCTCATTCTGTTTATGCCATTCTGTTTACTTCTGACTCTACCAATTGAATGTCTCAACAGAAATCGAGACTCATCAGACCAGGCAACATTTTTCCAGTCTTCAACTGTCCAATTTTGGTGAGCTCTTGCAAATTGTAGCCTCTTTTTCCTATTTGTAGAGGAGATGAGTGGTACCCGGTGGGGTCTTCTGCTGTTGTAGCCCATCCGCCTCAAGGTTGTGCGTGTTGTGGCTTCACAAATGCTTTGCTGCATACCTCGGTTGTAACGAGTGGTTATTTCAGTCAAAGTTGCTCTTCTATCAGCTTGAATCAGTCGGCCCATTCTCCTCTGACCTCTAGCATCAACAAGGCATTTTCGCCCACAGGACTGCCGCATACTGGATGTTTTTCCCTTTTCACACCATTCTTTGTAAACCCTAGAAATGGTTGTGTGTGAAAATCCCAGTAACTGAGCAGATTGTGAAATACTCAGACCGGCCCGTCTGGCACCAACAACCATGCCACGCTCAAAATTGCTTAAATCACCTTTCTTTCCCATTCTGACATTCAGTTTGGAGTTCAGGAGATTGTCTTGACCAGGACCACACCCCAAATGCATTGAAGCAACTGCCATGTGATTGGTTGATTAGATAATTGCATTAATGAGAAATTGAACAGGTGTCCTAATAATCCTTTAGGTGAGTGTACATATACAGTGCATCCGGAAAGTATTCACAGCGCTTCACTTTTTCCACATTTTGTTATGTTACAGCCTTATTCCAAAATGTATTAAATTCATAATTTTCCTAAAAATTCTACAAACAATACCCCATAATGACAACGTAAAAGAAGTTTGTTTGAAATCTTTGCAAATTTATTAAAGAAAATAAAATCACATGCACATAAGTATTCACAGCCTTTGCCATGACACTCAAAATTGAGCTCAGGTGCATCCTGTTTCCACTGATCACCCTTGAGATGTTTCTACAACTTGATTGGACATGATTTGGAAAGGCACACACCTGTCTATATAAGGTTCCACAGTTAACAGCCCATGTCAGAGCACAAATACCAAGCCATGAAGTCCAAGGAAGACCAATTGTCTGTAGACCTCCGAGATAGGATTGTATCGAGGCACAGATCTGGGGAAGGGTACAGAAAAATTTCTGAAGGGTTCAGTAAAATTTCTGCAGCATTGATGGTCCCATTGAGCACAGTGGCCTCCATCATCCGTAAATGGAAGTTTGGAACCACCAGTACTCTTCCTAGAGCTGGCAGCCTGGCCAAACTGAGCAATCGGGGGAGAAGGGCCTTAGTCAGGGAGGTGACCAAGAACCCGATGGTCACTTTGACAGAGCTCCAGCATTTCTCTGTGGAGAGAGGAGAACCTTCAAGAACAACAACCATCTCTGCAGCACTCAACCAATCTGTATGGTAGAGTGGCCAGACGGAAGCCACTCCTCAGTAAAAGGCACAAAACAGCCCATCTGGAGTTTGCCAAAAGGCACCTGAAGGACTCTCAGACCATGAGAAACAAAATTTTCTGGTCTGATGAAACAAAGATTGAACTCTTTTGCCAAAATAGCAAGCATCGTGTCTAAAGGAAATCAGGCACCGCTCATCACCTGGCCAATACCATCCCTACAGTGAAGAATGGTGGCAGCAGCATCATGCTGTGGGGATGTTTTTCAGCAGTAGGAACTGGGAGACTAGTCAGGATCGAGGGGAAGAAGAATGCAGCAATGTACAGAGACATCCTTGATGAAAACCTTCTCCAGAGCGCTCTGGACCTCAGACTGGGGTGAAGGTTCATCTTCCAAAAGGACAATGACCCTAAGTACACAAGATAACAAAGGAGTGGCTACGGGACAACTCTGTGAATGTCCTTGAGTGGCCCAGCCAGAGCCCAGACTTGAACCCGATTGAACATCTCTGGAGAGATCTGAAAATGTCTGTGCACTGACGCTCCCAATCCAACCTGATGGAGTTTGAGAGGTCCTGCAAAGAAGAATGGGAGAAACTGCCCAAAAATAGGTGTGCCAAGCTTGTGGCATCATACACAAAAAGACTTGAGGCTGTAACTGGTGCCAAAGGTGCTTCAACAAAGTATTGAGCAAAGGCTGTGTATACTTATGTGATTTTTTTTTTTAAATAACTTTGCAAAGATTTCAAACAAACTTCTTTCACGTTGTCATTTTGGGGTATTGTTTGTAGAATTTTTAGGAAAATAATAATTTAATCCATTTTGGAATAAGGCTGTAAAATAAAATGTGGAAAAAGTGAAGCGCTGTGAATACTTTCCGGATGCATATACATGTATATCACACACAAAAATACAAATCTGATCAGATGCAAGGGAATGAAATGGCAGAAGAGGTAGTGTGTGTTGGATAAATATAAATAGATTAAGCTTTGTACTGCACATTAATTATTGCTCAATGGGGCAGTTTTAACAGTTCATAAGATGGATAGCCTGAGGGGAAAAAAACAGTTCCTGTGCCTAATGTTTCAGGTGCTCAGTGCTCTGTAGCACCGGCAATAGTTCAAAAAGATAGTGGGCAGGGTGAGTGGGGTCCAGAGTGATTTTTTCAGCCCTTTTCCTCACTCTGGAAGTGTATAGTTCTTGAAGGGAGGGCAGGGGGTGACCAGTAATCTGCTCAGCAGTCCAAACGGTCCTTTGTAGTCTACTGATGTCCGATTACGTAGCTGAACCAAACCAGACAGTCACTGAAGTGCAACTGAAGACTCAATGACTGTGGGCATTTTCAAACCGGGATGGGCGTTTCTAAACTATCCAATGAAAGTAGGGAATTTTAGTGTAGAAATCAATGGTCGTTTCAAATCCAGGAACGCCCACTAATTGGGAAAAGCCCATATGCAGAGCAGTGATCTGAGCCCTATTAGTCAACCCCAAAGCCTTGAATGTTATCTGCAGCAGGAACATTAATCAAACTGTCCTATGAAGAACTGACCTGCTATGAAGATAACTGAGGTGCTGCCATTCTATTTCTGAGAGGAACTCATTCAATCACAAAACCAAACATTTACAGTCTCAGACAGATGGAAGAGAAAACGGTTCTCTGCAGTTCTGCATGTGGGGTAGATTTGACAGAGATTGAGCAGATGTTCCCTTCATGACCCAGAAAGTGGAACACAGCAGTGGAGCTTCTGTCTCTGCAGATTACTTCCTGTCCCTGCTGTGGATTCTCTCTACAACCATTCATTTCCTGTCTACTATACTATCCGGCATAGAAACTGTTAAAAGCCTACAACTTTTATCTGTTTCACCTACACATTATTTGTTCAAAATAGAATATTACCACACTACTATGTCTGCCATATATAGAATGTACTAGGGGTGGATGATATACTGGTAATTTCGATATGAATCATTTCTATCGCAAAAATCGCAAAATGCTGCCATATGGAATGGGAATGTGCGTTCCGCATTTACATTTAGGAAGAAACTGAGGAATAGTCTGTAAAACCAGGGTTTCTCAAACTTTTTTGAACCAAGGGCCCCCTTTCATAACCCCAAAATCTTCACAAACCCCCGCCCTACATACCATCACGACAAATATGATATTATTTACTAAAAGTATAAAAATTATCTCTGTAATGAGTTCCAATAAATTTGAATACATATGAAGCTTGCAGAATGCCCAAGCACTGCTATCCTGTTGTGTTAGGCTTCTGTATGCAAAGTGTTTTAATGACATTACATTTGGTTTCATGTTTGTAAGATTGTGTTAGATGTATATTTAATGTACAGCATTTTGGTTTAACTGAAGTTTTTAAAGTGCTTTATAAATAAACCAGTCATTGTACAGCAATTTACAAGAGAGGAATATAACTATTCATATAAAAGAGAGCAAAACAAACACCATAAAATGAAGTTAGGGAGACAGTCTGTTGTTGATCATTTCTGATTTTAGCTAAATCCACAGGACAATGAAACATCACAGAGAACACTACAAAGCTTGAACAGTAGGCTACCGATTCTTTTTATTTATTAATTTTTTTGTAAATTGTTAGAATTTCCCCCTGGTCAAAGCATGAGTTTACACATCAATAAAGCACCATATACATAAACTATAACACCATACCACAATATTCATAATTAAAAAAACTGTGAAGATACAATAACAATTTAATCATCATTATTCATTTTGTCAAATTATTGTTTCATAGTTAAATGTCGCTTTTTGCTTTAATGATACCAAAGTTCACACCAACCTCATATCGTATGCCCTTTACGACTCAGAAGACACATGCGATGTGGAAAAAAACAGGATGTGGAACAATCTTTCCTACTGCATTCAGGTCAGTATACTGTATAGTATAGTCAGAAATGTGGACCTTGCTAATCCAGTGCTGGTTAGCTGGGAATACAACTTGGAATACATGTAATAAACCCCTTCTCTTTTGTACTGGATGAAGCAACAGCTCTGTGTTTCAATGCATGTTGGATATTGTCCAATGTCATCCATAGAAACTCCAGTAGATGCATGTAATACACCCCCCCCCCACCCAAACACACACGTCATCTTGAAGCAAGATTCATTCACCATCAGAGAAGTAGCTGCAGATTTTATATATTATATAGGCTGTTTGAATAAATTGTTCTAAACTGCTGTTGTTATATTATTATACTAGTCAATAGCTTTAGATTGAGTAGTTTTTTTTATTGCTTTTTTATTACTTAGCCTATTTGATTACAACATAGCAACACAATGTACAAAATTCAGGGATTTTCCACGGACCCCCTGGCTATTTGAAAAGGACCTCCATAATGTGTTCTGTTTAAGGGTGTCAAATTAAAATTCTAAATTTGTATATCCATCCAATTAAAGATAAAAATACACATTCTAATGCTAAAACTATGAACTCTAATTTTGGATGTGCACCAAGCACTGACAATGACTTTGGAAAAAATCACATTCTTAATAAAAGGCTAAATGCAGCACAACAAATACAGTTGACAATAAAATATGAGCTTTGGATCACATGTCAGAAGCTGCTCAGTTACAACTGGTAGCACTAAAGCACAGACAGCTGTTTTGACTACCGACATTAAACACTGAAGTTACTAGAGGAAGAAATATTGAACAAGCAGTGAAGACATGCATTTTATTTGCCTCCAATGTCTTTAAAACTGAAATATCTTTTCTCATATGGGTTCTCTTAACATATAAATTATTTTGCTGCATCTCTGCCTTGTACCCGGTTAAAAAACTTTATGATCTTGGATTGTCTTCATAATGTATTTCATATTGCAACATTTTTGCCTTTGCATTTAATCCTGCGTAAGTACTGTTCACAATAAAATATACAGTATATTGTGGCATCTTAGCTTTCCTATCACTTTTTTAATAAACAATTTTATGTATATTGTATGGGTTTTATCACCAAATATTAATAATATTAATACTATTGATGTAAATTGCAGTGCTCTCCATATATACGTACTGTATATACAATAAATAAGGGGTGATAAATAAATACTAATACAACAGGCAGGAAAAATAGATAATAATTTTAATAATATATATATATATTTTTTTTTTTTTTTTTTTTTTAATGTGTTCAAATTTGACACCAGGCAACGCACCCTGAAAACCACACCGCTTGAATGGTTTCATGCTGAAGAGCCACTTAAAAGTAAGTAAAGTTTTCTCTCTCGTAAATGTAAACAAGTGTAAATATCAACATCATCATGTTGAAAGGATTGAAGCCTGTCACGCAAAACATGAGCACATTGATGTCATAAAATATTATATATATTCCAACCATTACTCCTGATCGGAGTCTTCTGTAAATATTTAGTTTATGCATAGGGTTACTTCCTAAGTTTAATGATGTAACGCTCAAATATTTACTAGTGCTAGTCTAAGTTGTAACTTACGTATAGCTGGTGGAACCGGCCCCTGCGGATTTTAAATTTAGAATTTCATTAAAATTTTTGTAATATTTAAGTGAAAAATTCCAATTTAATTTCTCAGCACTAGTGTTCCACATAGTATAAAAAAAACAAAAAAAAACATTTATTTATATATATATATATAAAAAATTATAATATAGTAGGCAGTATACACTGCACAGAATTCAGTTAGGATCGTATCCCAAACATAGAAAATATGAAAAGTTACTCTGACTACCACCACTGGAGTCACGAGTTCAAATCCAGGGCATGCTGAGTGACTCCAACTAGGTCTCATAAGCAACAGAAATGCCCAGTTGCTAGTGAAAGTAGAGTCACGTGGGGTAACCTCCTCGTGGTCGCGATTAGGGGTTCTCACTCTTAATGGGGCATGTGAAATTGTGCGAGGATTGTGGAGAGTAGCATGAGCCTCCACATGCTGTGAGACTCCGCGGTGTCATGCAAAATGAGCCATGTGATAAGATGCGCGGATTGATGGTCTCAGATGCAGAGGCAACTGAGACTTGTCCTCCACCACCCAGATTGAGGTGAGTAACAGCGCTACCACAAGGACTTACGAAGTAGTGGAAATTGGGCACTCCAAATTGTGAGAAAAGGGGATAAAATGAAAAAAAGAACAAAAGAAAATATGAAAAGTTGACTGACCTGCTCCACCCACACGCCATCTTCCTCTGGCCCCCATAAGATCATGGTCTTGTCCATTGATGCGGACAGCAGTTTCAAGGGCTGTTCCACTGAGTCACCTGAAGGGGGAGATAATGAGTATTAACAGAGACTAAGCCTAAATAAAAGCAAACAGCTGATAAATATAAAGCAGTATGTGGGAATGAACACCTTTGATAAGTGGAGGCTGCCAGTGAATCCCATGAACCCAGTTTTCATGGCCAGCTAGCACCGTTTCAAGAGTCACTGCAAACACTAAGACAAAAACAAAGAGCGGACAACTTTTGATACAAAGTATTGCAAACATGTTCCACTTGGTGAGTGATAATTTTGGACCCTGATTACAACAAGATGCATGCATTGTTTAGCTTTGGTTTCAAAATTAAAAGGATACACTTAATTATCCTATAACCATTTATCCTAGACCTGCCGTCTTTCGGATGAGACGTTAAACCGAGGCCCTGACTCTCTGTGGTCATTAAAAATCCCAGGATGTCCTTCGAAAAAGAGTAGGGGTGTAACCCCGGTGTCCTGGACAAATTTGCCCCTTGGCCTCTGTCCATCATGGCCTCCTAATCATCCCTGTATACTGATTGGCTTCATCACTCTGTCTCCTCTCCACCAGTAAGCTGGTGTGTGGTGGGCGTACTGGCGCAATATGGCTGCCGTCGCATCATCCAAGTGGATGCTGCACATTGGTGGTGGTTGAGGAGATTCCCCCCTTCCTTGTAAAGCGCTTTGAGGTTACTGATAAAGCGCTATATAAATGTAACTAATTATTATTATTATTAACCATCATCCCAGTTATCAATATCTTTAATCATTACTCATCACACAATTTAATTATGATCACACAAATGACAAACTACCAGCCTCACCATCTCCAGACACTTCAAAGACATTCTCCTTCATTTTAATAACAGTGTTGATATGAAGGTCTGGTTCATTGGTAGTCTTGGCAAACAGCCTCCACACTCTGATCAGACAGTCTTGAGAACAGCTGGCTAGCAAGAGCTCTCCATCTAAACATTTAAAAGTTCAAAAACACAAGTTAAAGAGTGAAAAGCAGTATGCAAGGCTTTCCCGCTTGCATATTTCAGTTACATTGCCTTCAGTTGGCAGCAAGTGCCTGTTTCATGCATTATGAAAGAACATGAGAGCGGAATCAACTTGGATAGCAGCTCCTTAGGGTAGTACACTTTATATCCGGAGACCATTTTCACTGCTGTTACCTAATCATCTTAAATGGGTCTTTGCCTTCAGCATATAGGCTGAATCATTTGTATTGATCCCGGAAAAGTCTCTTTTTTTTGTTGTTTTTTGTTTTTTACAATAAACCTTAAAAGGTGTTTTAATAAAGAAATTAATAGTAATTTTGAAACATGTATCAAATCATGACCAAACACATGAGATGAGGAATCCAGTTATATCAGTAGCCTTATTAAAGTTTATATTGAACATGGAGAGGGTCCCCTAATGGTGCGGTGGTGAAAAGGGCCCACAATACACCGTAATTATTTTTTAATCACATGACCAGCTGAAAACTACTCGCTTAATCTCAGTAACTGCCCTGTTATTAGACACCTTCACTGATGGATTAAATTAATTATGGCTGACTGTGTATAGTGAATTTCTACAATGGCATCTGAAACTGAAAATGATTGTGTTTGAATGATGCTGCATCCACAACGCTAGGTGTCCAAGATGAGAAATTACTGAGTGCACATTTAATCAAACAAAAAAGATGTCTTAGTTTTTGAGTTTGTTTTATAATTCTATTTTTTGTATACAGAATATATATAATTTTCAATGATGATTCTCATTACAGCAAAATAAAAATTAAATCATCCAGTTAAAAAAAAAAAAAAATTTTAAATCAGCATAAATACTTAATATAAATATTGTCATCGATTTAAAAATAATAATAATAATAATAATAATTTTATTTTGATTATGGGGATGTTGGGTATATAACAATCTTAATGCTCCTTAAAACAGGCAATGTCAATATATAATTTTTCACCATTATCCCCTTTTAATCTCAAGGTGAAATAATAACCATTAAACACACATTAATATCTCTACCAATTTATTCCATCATAATATAGAGCTGAAATATAATCAAGAATAAGCTTTTTGGGGGGTAACTGCAAAAATACCTACCTTTTACGGCCCATTCCACACCTCGAACCCAATCCTCATGACCTGGCAGTGTCAGAACTCTCTGAAACTAAACACATCGACAGGTGACATCCACACACATGCCTCACATCCAAAACATTACATTTAATTCTTTACTTCATAAATATAAGACAACTTTAACAATCTTACCTGTCCACCAATCTGCACGTACAGGTGAACCTTGCTGTCATCTCCCCCACAGGCAAGTACTGGAACTGCAAGTAGATGTAATTATTCTCCTATTGCACTCCACAAGGACACATTTTGAGCCCGACAAGTGACTATAAACTGTCTAAAAGCAAAATACTGCTTCAGTAGGGAATAAAACTTAAATGGAAAGATATGGTCACCCCAGGACGTATTTAAAGCCCAGAATGAGATTTTAACACATGATAAGGATGGACAATAAAAGCAAATGAACATGGAGCAGCGGGGACAGCTTACCTCTGCTGCCTGGCAACAGCGCCAAAGAGACATCCATCACAAACCCGCTCCCAAATGAAATAGTCTGGAGGCATTCAGCTAAAAATAACAATGTAATTTTTAAAGGAGTTTATTACCAATCCAAACAATCTAACTATATTAGAGCAATTATCCAGAAAAACCTGACATTATCTGCTGATCTAAATTACAAAGTAATGTGACTAAAACATTTTTGGCACAAAACAAAGCTTGTTTCTGGGACTTGGGAGATCTCTTGGCAGATCATTGTCATTTGAATGGTAGAGAAATGACGCAATTCACCATAATCTGATGACCTGAGAAAAGCATTTAAGAAGATGGTTTTAATAAAATACAGTCTTACACAACACTTGCACATTCTGTTAACAGTTTATAACACACTTTCTAAACTGTCAGTCAATATCACTCTCAATTTGAAGTACATGTACAACAGAAAGTAGTGAAAGCAAATAATGATGGTCATTATAATAGTATTATAGAGTTATTTAAAGGAATATTTTAAGTTCAATATAAGTTAAGCTCAATCGACAGCATTTGTGGCATAATATTGAATACCACAGAAATACATTTTGACATGTCCCTCTTATTGTTTAAAAGAAGGGGAAGGTCTGGGTTCCAGTGAGGCACTTACAAGGGAAGTGAATGAGGCAAATCCATAAACGTTAAAATAATCAATATTTTTAAAGTATAGCTACAAGACAAACAATATGCTTTGTAAATATGATTTTCTGTGTAAAGTTATAACCAATTTTACAACTTCGATGTAATGTCAACAAACCCTAAAACCCTCAAAATGACTGTAAAAATTACGATTTAAAGTACTTAACAGATCAAATAATACATGCGTTTTAACAGAAGAATTCATGCAAGTGATTATATTAGCTTTAAATTTCTGCCTTTAAACCCTCAAAGAATTGGAGGATTTCGATTGTTGCTTTTTTAAAGAAATGGAGGGACTATTTCGGAATATTTTTTGTGGTAATCAACTTTTATTTAACCTGGAATATTCCTTTAATTAATCGTTTTGGAAATATGCAAGAATTGGACTTAAGTTTAACCTTCTTTTGTGATTAAAAAAAATTGATCTACACTGTCCCAAAATTCTTGAGAACTCTAGTGACAATGCTTCTATTCTGCATTTTTCTCATTTAATAATAATATTATTTTTATTCTAAATTATAAGCATAACAATTTGAAAGAAAAGTTTAATTGAAAAACGTAATAAATTTGACTATGTATTTATTTGGTATTTGACAGCAACAATCACTCTGGTATGGACTCCACAAGTTTGTTATTCCCATATGATTTGAGAATGTTCTAAAGAGCATCTTGTATGTTTCAGTGAAAGCAAGTAAATCTGACATTTTGTACAATGGTATCACAAATTTGCCTGCAATTAATTAAAGACCTAAAAAAGTGCAAGTATTATATACTTCAAAATAATCTAAAACATTTATTCATTTAAAAAAAACATTTCTGTCTTTAAAATGTTTCAAACATTCCAATCACAGATTTTCAATGTGGTCTTGTGTTTTTGTACCCCACTGTCTATATTTTTAAATAAACATTGTAGCCTTGTGACGTTTTAAAAGGTGTTTCTAAGAGACAAGGCATTCTAATACTGTATGTTTGTTACACTTAATATTATTTACAAGATCCAACCAGCAGATGTCAGGCTTGCAGTGTTGAAAAGTTTTATCTACTCAAAAATGTGCAATTAATATAGGATTCTACAGTAATGAATGCTGCTAAAATTATTTTGAAATGAGATGAAAACTCTTTTCATGTTACCTGTATCAGAGGTGCAGGTCCAGAGTTTAACAGTGGAGTCAGATGATGCTGAAGCCAGCAGTAATTGAGAGGAGGGCAGAGACACAGCATCCACTGCACACACCGGCCCGGAGTGTCCCGAACACACTGCATATACAGTGAACTGCGGTAAAGACAGACAAACTGCTTTAAAATCACTTCAGCTGATATTGTTGTTAACTTTTTATTTTTTCTAATTATCTTATGTAATTATCTTTATTGACCATTATAACAGGAGGTAAGATCATTTCTGTGCCACCAAACGGAATTATAAAAATAAACTGTGCTTTCTAAAAATTACTTTATCACAGAAAAGTTACATACTTCAGCTTTAAGTAATTGAATTGTTTCATTGCACAAACACACACTACTTTGGCAATATTTTGTATATTCGTTGTTTGTAAACACATACCTGTCCATCATGCGTCTCCCAAACAATAACATAATTATCTGAGCCACCAGACACCAGCTGTGTTTCAGGACCTGCAGAAATAGACACGATTTTAAAATGTATGTGGTACATTTACAAATAGATAAGGAAGACTACATTTCTTATTTTCAGGCAGGTTTTTTAATGTATTTTTTTAGTTCATATAAAACTCGGTTGAGTAGGAAGACACAGACAATCACGTCAGTAAACACAAAAACACTATTTGACGATTAAGTGCTGGCCAAAGTAATCGACTTACTGCAGTCATGTTTATGAACCCACTGGACAGCGTTCACCCTCCCAGTGTGTTTGTTTAGGACCTGCGCAATCTTAATTTTCTGATGACAATAAATACATAATACAAGAATGTAACACACGTCACAGCAATAAAATATAATTAGATCAAAATGACAGTTCCAAGCATTTATTATGAAACTACTCCAGCGTGCATATTCTGAAATGCATTATACATTTTATAGAGTTTATAGCTTGCACGTCACTGGACTATTAATTTAACAAAACATAAGTGTAACATGTAACTATGCCATTAAACAACAACAAAAGTTGCATCATTTTCTATTTGAAAATAACTGCACAGTCAGTACCTGTGGATTATATAGAACAACTGAATTACATGTCCCAAATGCGATAAGACCTCTTCTGCCCCATGACACAACATTAGGAGTGCGATTGGCACAACAAGAAACATGACATGTGTCCATCACAGGCGCTGCCATCTTCAGTGATGCAGAGTGTTACAATTAAAAAGAACCGGAAACATGTTTTATTGCTGCAGTAGTTCCGGGGAGAGAAATTGTTGTGTGTGTGTTTTCCCAAACTAGCCAGTATGAAACGTTGAAATTGATTAAATGATGATAGGCATGCATTAATTGTCATTTCAGTAAAAAATTGCACCTCACAGAAACGCAAAAACCTTAATAGACGCAAACAGCGTAGTTAACCGGATGTGGATTCAGAACGGACAATTCCTTGTGTAACTTTATTGGTCGTCCGACTTACAGCATCAGTGTGTTTCTGATTAGTTGGTGTGTCCCTCTCGCTCTTAAAAAAAAAAAAGTGATCCCTTTGGTATAACGCTATACAGGCGCTGGATATTGTCATGGAGGACATCGAAAAGAAAACCCCATCAGTTATTGATCGGTATTTTACTCGCTGGTATAAAACAGGTATTTGGAGCTGATCATTACAACATATTGATTCTCTGCATGTAACAGTTTGATTTTAAAGGGATAGTTCACCCAAAAATGAAACGTATCTCATTATACTCACACTCATGCCATCCCAAACGTGTATGATTTTCTTTTGCTGAACACAAACAAAGATTTAGAATATCTCAGCTCTGTAGGTCGATACAATGCAAGTGAATGGTGGCCAGAACTTTGAAGGTCCAAAAAGCAAATAAGTGCGGTATAAAAGTAATCCATATAACTCCAGTAGTTAAATCCATGTCTTCTGAAGCAATATGATAGGTGTGGGTGATAATTCAATATTAAGTCCTCTTTAACCATAGATTCTCCCTAGAAGACATTGATTAAACCACTGGAGTCGTATAGATTACTTTTATACTGCCTTTATATGCTTCTTGGAACTTCAAAGTTCTTGCCACCATTCACTTGCATTGTATGGACCTACAGACCTGAAATATTAAAAAAAAATCTGTTTGTGTACTGCTGTAGAAAGACAGTAATACACATCTGTGATGGCATGAAGTCGAGTAAATGAGAGATTTTTCATTTTTAGGTGAATTAATCCTTTAAGAATGTTAAGGACACAGTATTGTAGTCAAGTATTTTTTCAGATTCTTTGATCATTTCGAAGCATGAGATATTTTCCTGTTGTCACCATATGTGATTAATTATGAAGCTGTTGATTTTTCACAGTGAACATGGTGTAATTTGTGTTCTAGATCTAAAGGGAAAGTCATGTGAGGATCACTGCATCCTACAGCATTCCAACAGGTAGAAGAACATTTGCAAGTGTCTCCCTCTCCATATTTGCATGTATTCTGAATGTTATTCGAAATAATTGAATTACTGTAAAGTGGTTCCTAAAATTATTTTGACACTTAAGCCAAACTTAATTGTGTTCATTAGCAATGTGTCAATCATTTTCTGAAACCTTGTCACTTACCAATTTTGTTATCAATGAAAACAACCGGTCACAACTAAATGTCATTTTTAGAGGATGTATTAAATAATTTCCCGTCAAGTTAATCATATTAACAATGGACATGTTCCACTACCATACTTTTGTTGTGCTAATTTTGAACAATATACACCGATCAACCACAACATTAAAACGACCTGCCTAGTATTGTGTAGGTCCCCCCTTGTGCCGCCAAAACGGCACCAACCCGCATCTCAGAATAGCATTCTGAGATTATATTCTTCTCACCGCAATTGTACAGAGTGGTTATCTGAGTTACTGTAAACTTTGTAATTTCAAACCAGTCTGGCCATTCTCTGTTGACCTCTCTCATCAAGAAGGCATTTCCATCCACATAACTGCCGCTCACTGGATGTTTTTTTGTTTTTGGCACCATTTGGAGTAAATTGCAGCAGTTACAGAAATACTCAAACCAGCCCGTTTGGCACCAACAATCATCCATGCGATTATCTAATCGGCCAGTCGTGTGGCAGCAGTGCAATGCATAAAATCAAGCAGATTAAGGTCAGGAGCTTCAGTTAATGTTCATATCAACCATCAGAATGGGGAAAAAAAATGTGATCTCAGTGATTTGGACTGTGACATGCTTGTTGGTACCAGACGGGCTGTTTGAGTATTTCTGTAACTGCTGATCTTCTGGGATTTTCACACAGCAGTCTCTAGAATTTACTCTGAATGGTGCCAAAAAACAAGAAACATCCAGTGAGCGGCAGTTCTGTGGACGGAAATGTCTTGTTGATTCGAGAGATCAACAGAGAATGGCCAGAATGTTTCAAACTGACAAAGTCTAGAGTAACTCAGATAACCGCTCAGTACAATTGTGTTGAGAATAATATAATCTCAGAAAGCTATTCTGAGATGCGGGTTGGTGCTGTTTTGGTGGCACGAGGGGGACCTACACAATATTAGGCAGGTCGTTTTAATGTTTTATTGTTTTTCTAAGTTTAAGCCTAACAGATGTATTTTTGGAAAAGATTTTCCTTGATTTTATTTTTTTTTCTTTCTTAATAAATGCCACTTCATTTTGTATTGTGTAATGTACTGCAATGACGATATGTTTTGAAGTGTGGCTTAAGTGTCTAAAAACATTTGGGCCTCTGTGTTTCCAAACAAAGTTGTATGTCAAAGTCTAAATCTGTGTTCTTCAGGATCTGCGTCATCACACTTGCAGAGTCACACCCCATCCTTCAGAATGGACGAAAAATCAAAAACATTAACTACCAGATCAGTGACGGATGCAGCAGACTTAAAAACAAAGTGTCTGGAAAGTCAAAAAGAGTGAGTACCTCTGCCTGGAAAAATCCTTACCATACACATACAGAATGATTGTCATTAATATCTTAATGTTGTACTCCTTTATTCACATTTTTAATATGTATACTGTATTCTGTAGGGTGGTCAGTTCCTGACAGAGTTTGCCCCACTGTGTAGAATAACATGTACAGATGAAGAGGAATACACCATATTCAGGTAAGTCATAAAGTCTTCAATCACACAATGCCACTGAAGATGCAATATCAGTTGCAGTTCCCAAGTTTTCTGAACTAAATTGTGATTTCTCCACAGCTGTATCAGAGGACGTCTCTTAGAAGTAAATGAAGCCATTCTCAACAGACCAGATCTATTATTGGAAAAGGTAAATACCTGTATCTGTTTTCATCATAAGCATTAGAGTTGTACTTCCTAAAAAGTTAAGAAAAAAATACCCTTTTGAATTTTGGTGGTGATCAATACATTTTTTTCTTGTCTTCAGATAAAGTGTGAACTAGGCTAAACCCAATGTGACTTTGTTTTTTGTCTTCTTGGCTCAGCCTTCTACAGAGGGGTACATTGCTGTTATATTACCTAAATTTGAGGAGAGTAAGAGCATCACAGAGGGCCTTCTGAACAGAGAACAATATCAGGAGGTTCTCTCTACAAGAACAAACCAACAAGAGCCTTGCTGACTACAGTTTGCACCTTCAAGAATAACTGCTTCGAGAAGGTGAAAATGCCAAAGACATCCAGCTATATGGCTCTTCAATTTAAAAACAATCTTTAGATGTAGAGGAAATTTGAAGACTTAAGGAAATGAAGAGTTGCATCCACAACAAATTCACTGGATTGCACTTCAAGAGAGCTGAGAAAACCCTTGCATTTTTGTTGGACTTTACCATTATTCTTTAAATGCGTAAATACGCCATTGTCAAGCATATTTTGTGTGTTTAGTTTACACTCATTAACAGCCTTTTTAATTTAGGAATGCGTTTATGTCCTCACAGACATATTTAATTTTCCCATTGGTTGCAATGTGCTCAGCACTCAGGTTTTGAAGTTTATTACAGTTTAAGTAACTCGACTAAATTAATAATAAATGTTAAACAATTCAGTTTGGAAATATAATAGTTTGCTATTATATGTTAATTTATAATACAAGCAATCTAAGTTTTATGTTAAAGGCTATGTTTTGTAATAAATAAATCATACATAAGCAATTATAAATATTCATAAGTTGCATAAATTATTCACCCAGCCATTCATATTTTAAGAAAAATAATGTATATTTAGATGGGGATATTTTATTCAATCATTCAATGGTCATCAATAGTCCAACACTAATACAACCGCTGCACAATCATCTCTAAAGCTTTTGTATTGACTGACTGTAGTACAAATCAGAGGAACATTTTAGCAAAGTATTAACTAGAATTGGTAGAAACCCAACTCTGAAGAGCCTTGTAATATGTGCCATGCTAAAAGTTTGCTCATCAATACACCACAGTCCTACTGATTTATATACTGTCTTCATTTGAACCTTTCAGGTTAATGTACTGTACCAAAGCTCAACATACATTGTTAGCTTTGCTGTAAAATACAAATCACAGTGACCTACAAGGCAGACCATATTACAAGGCTGTCACTCCTACAAAAGTACACTTAAAGGATCTGATTTTTATATTAACATCATTAAGAAATGTCTCTTTGGAAAGTAACATTCCTCACTCTGAACCCTCCAACAGAATAACACCCGGAACACTTAGATCCTGATTTCTCAAAATAATATCCTAAGTTACTAAAAGGCTGCCCTACAGCCTTGGGCAGACTGCCTTGTGGCAAGACCAGTGTAGAAAGATGATTAAAACTGTGGATATATTTGGCATCGACTTGTAAATGAGGCAGTTATGTTAAGGGAATAGTTCCCCCAAAAATGAAAATTATGTCATCATTTACTCACCCCCATGTTGTTCCAAACCTGTATTACTTTCTTGCACATAACAGAAAGGGATGTTTGGCAGAAAGTTACATTTTCCTTCCAATGAAGGTGAATGGTGACTGTTGTGTTCTGCTAAAGAAAGGCAGACGGGTTTGGAACAATATGAGTTAAATGATGACCGAATTAAAAAACAGTTTGCAGAGTGTTTTGCATCAAACTATCTGAGGTTCTCTTCATTTAAACCTCAATATTGAAAGAGTCAAATAGAGATTCAGTTAAAACTGTAGCTTATTTACCAGCCATTACACTTGAAACAGTTGCATTAGGACTTGATCACATGCAGTGGATGTTTTTTTCTATGTTTTGGTAACTGGAATGAGGCTGGTAATGCTAACGCTACTGTAAACCACAAAGCAAATGGACAGAAGCACAAAGAATGGCACACTGTGAGAGAGTGGATTGCTGTGCACTGTGTGTGTGTGTGTGTGTGTGTGTGTTAGCAGGCGCGAGTGCCTTTGGTTTTCAGAGCTATTTGCTCTCCAGGAACGTCAGATTGGCCATGTGCTGCTCAAGGGATTTGACCCCGAAGCCATTGGAGCCTTTGCCGTTCAGAGTTTCCTCGTTGACGGGAGTGCTCAGCTGTTTCTCTCTCCAGTGCTGAGGAGAACTCAGGCAGCTGCATTCTGATTTACACTGGAATTAAATGAAGAAAATAAAGTGGAAAATAAATGAGCTTTAGGATTTGATCATATAAATTTTACTTTGTTCAAGGTTGGTGGTACAGATGGCAATCTTCACAAAATGACAGAACATGGTCCTGGCACACTATATGACCAAATAGCATAAAGGTTGAATAGGGTTATATAGTGAACTTTACTGCAATGAAATACTTGGATTATTTTAACCTCCTGAGACCCGAGCGTGCATTTTCCATTTCTGATATATAACAAGTAGCACCTAATAAACATGCAAAAAATAAAAATTGTTTTCTTAAAAATTAATGTACATACAGTGGATATAAAAAGTCTACATACCCCTGTTAAAATGCCAGGTTTTTGTGATGTAAAAGAATGAGACAAAGATAAATCATGTCAGAATTTTTTCCACCTTTAATGTGACCTATAATGTGAACAATTCAATTGAAAAACAAACTGAAATCTTTGAAGGGGGGGGGGGGAATCAAAACCTGGTTGCATAAGTGTGCAAACCCTTAAACTAATACTTTGTTGAAGCACCTTTTGATTTTATTAGAGCACTCAGTCTTTTTGGGTAGGAGTCTATTAGCATGGCACATCTTGACGTGGCAATATTTGCCCACTCTTCTTTGCAAAAGTGCTCTAAATCTGTCAGATTGCGAGGACATCTCCTGTGCACAGCCCTCTTCAGATCACCCCAGATGTTCAATTGGATTCAGGTCTGGGCTCTGGCTGGGCCATTCCAAAACATTAATCTTCTTCTGGTGAAGCCATGCTTTTGTGGATTTGGATGTGTGATTTGGGTCGTTGTCGTGCTGAAAGGTGAACTTCCTTTTCAACTTCAGCTTTCTAACGGACGCCTGAAGGTTTTGTGCTAAAATTGCCTGGTATTTGGAACTGTTCATAATTCCCTCCACCCTGACTAAGGCCCCGGTTCCAGCTGAAGAAAAACAGCTGACACCACCATGCTTCACTGTGGGTATGGTGTTCTTTGGGTGATGTGCAGTGTTGTTTTTGCACCAAACATACCTTTTGGAATTATGGCCAAAAAGTTCAACCTTGGTTTCATCAGACCATAACACATTTTCCCACGTGTTTTTGGGAGACTTGATGTTTGTTTTTGCAAACTTCAGCCGGGCTTGGATGTTTTTCTTTGTAAGAAAAGGCTTCCGTCTTGACACCCTACCCTGTATGAAGAATATGGGAGATTGTTGTCACATATAGTACACAGCCAGTACTTGCCAGAAATTCTTGCAGTTCCTTTAGTGTTGCTGTAGGCCTCTTGGAAGCCTCCCTGACCAGTTTTCTTCTCATCTTTTCATCAATTTTGGAGGGACGTCCAGTTCTTGGTAATGTCTCTATTGTGCCATATTACCTCCACTTGATGATGACTGTCTTCACTGTGTTCCATGGTATATCTAATGCTTTGGAAATTATTTTGTACACTTCTCCTGACTGATATCTTTCAACAATGAGATCCCTCTGATGCTTTGGAAGCTCTCTGTGGACCATGGCTTTTGCTCTGAGATGCAACTTAGAAAATGTCAGGAAAATCTGACTAGAACAGCTGAACTTTATTTGTGATTAATCAGAGTTACTTTAAATGATGGCAGGTGTATAATGACTTCTATTTAACATGAGTTTGAATGTGATTGGTTAATTCTGAACACAGCCACATCCCCAGTTAAAAGAGAGTGTGCACACTTATGCAACCAGGTTATTGTAAGGTTTTTAATTTAAATTTTTCCCCCACGATTTCAGTTTGATTTTCTATTGAATTTTTCACGTTATAGGTCACATTAAAGTGGAAAAAGTTCTGACATGATTTATCTTTGTCTCATTCTTTTACATCACAAAAACCTGGCATTTTAACAAGGGTGTGTAGACTTTTTATATCCACTGTATATCTGAACAGTGGGACTAAGTTGATAAATTTTAAATAATACCAAGTTATAGAAAGTCAGATTTTTATCAAATGGTTGGTTTCCAAAAGTGTTGGTTATTCATGTTTTTGAGATGTTACAGGCTTTACATCAGAAATTAGCATAATTACTTGGGTGGTGGAAAAGGCCAATGGCGTTTCGATGAAATTTTATTAGTCAGCTGAGACATAGAGGCCAGAGTCCAAAATGAATACAATCCCAGATGTAGTTATTTAGTTTTTTTACCAAAATCCCAATAATAATCAGAAAAAAATACAATAGGGTGCATAAGATGGGACTTTTAACACTAAACATCCATGAAACACACCAGGTACATTTCATTTGAAATGAAGTAGACTTCTCTCTGTTACAATACTCTATATTTAATATTTACCAAATTAAGCTTTTTATAGCCTATTTATTATTTTTATTATTAACAATATGAAGTTGGAGAAACAATGTATGTGCTGTCGAAGGATGTTTCTATATAGTCACATTTTTATTTGAATGCCCTCACTTCAATTTAAAAAAACTTAAATTTCAGAGGAACACAGAGAAATTAAAAAAACTATCAGCATAGTTTTTTGCTGATAACAGATAGTTCCAAAAAGCAACTACTGGCATTATTAATCAGTCTACCTCTATACTCATTGCCATTGTCCCATGTCTGCCAAAGTGGTCCAAAGATCATCTGCCGCCTGAAACTGAACTTATGAAAGGGAGTTTGGATTGAATGCACTTAGCTGCATTCTAAATAATGCTCCTTTGCTCCCCATTTAGTGAATTACTTAACCTCCAGTGTGCTATCTGTCTGCACTGATCTCAGAACAGTTTTAAATGCACCTTATTTTCATTATATCTCTGTATAAAGACTCTGAAAGCAAAACTTTTCAGCTTTTGATAAACACATTGATTCTCAATCTGATAATGCACAGTAAATATAGCATTTCTAAGTAAAAAATTTGCTAAAGTACACAGTGTACATTGTGTTTAGTAGCACACCGTTTCGTGATAAATCGCTAAAATTAAAAAAAATGGCATATCAGATGAACCTAGAGCCTCTAATCTTTTGACTCAAACAGGTTTAAATATAAAAACTTAATTAGGTTGTGCACCAGATGTAGTTTTGTTGCCATTTCTCCCAAAGATAAACACCCTCTGGTCCACGCCATGATGTTTTGTCGCATAACTCTGTACGTCAAACTTTGAACCCTTTACTGACAGCCCAAAGTGTCCTGAACTGAGATCAGTCAGTTTAAATTAATTTAAATTATGCGTTGCATATAGCAAAGCCAAAATACAATGTGCATGCAGGGTCGCTCAAGGTTAAATATATAAGCTATGTATATTTCACATTTTTCAAAACAGCTATGCAGAATAATCTTAATTAGATGAGTCATATGACTCAACTGAGATTTGATATAACAATATATAACATCTCTCTGAAATACTTATTTCTGATTTCTGATTTGATATAACAATATATAACATCTCTCTGAAATACTTATTTCTGATTGGTAAATTGTGTCATTTTGAGGTCATATATTTTTGTAAAATGATCGCAAACCTATATAATTGACTGTTAACCCTGGCAACCGATTTCTGACTATTAATTCCTCTGTATTTCTCCTCGGTTTCTTCTCACATAATAAAATAACTTAAAACTTAAATGTCCATTTATTTGTACATTTGATAAGAAGCCATGTACCAAGCAGGATAATGTAGTCATTTTCACAAAATAAACCTTTATAGAGTGATACAAGCACTGATCACCCTGTTAAGGATTATTTTGCAATAATGACTGACATTATCTCTTACATACGACTCTGTCTGAATCTGTCTGTTTATTCTGAAAATCTATTGCTGTTTGAAAAAGAGTATCTATGTTTTATAAACCAGTCTTTTCAAATTCAAATAGCAATTTTGGATAATCCCAGACCTTCATGTTGCTACCAACCTTTCTGATGAGCTTATTACAGATCGGCAGTAGATAGACCACCACTGTTAGGATGCCTTTGGTGTTCTGTATGGATGAGTCAACCTAAATAACACAAGAAAAACAAATGGATTGTTGGCTGACCAAAATACAGTCCTTTTTTTTTTTTAAACAAGTGAACCATGGCTGCTTGTTTGGGCTCTAATTGCAGTCAAGCAATCATTTCCAAGAGACAACAATCTATACATTTTTGACAGATGATTTGTGGAACAGGCTGGTTCACATATAATTGGTTTTTGTGAACTAATTTGCTTGTAAATCACGAGAGGGTTCCTGGAGACATGCTGGGAGATCCTGATTGAGCTTGTTTTTCTGGAGTTCGGAACACAACCTTTATAAACCAATTTAAAACCGCCTTTGAGTGTGACCTTTGCTTCTTTTTAAAAACAGATGTTGACCCTCAACAGCAGGCCATTTTATCAAGGTCAGTGTCTTGGAAGGACAAACTGATTAGGTCAACAAAATTAAATTTATCATCTAACCTCATTTGGCAATGACCTTAAAAATAATAAACTAAAGTCTACATTGTTTTCTTAAAATAAATTAAGATGTACTGTATTTACTTATTACATGGCTTTATGGATTATTTCATTTTGATTGTGCAGTCAAATATTAATGATAACACTTTATTGTACAGTATCCATGTAACACATATTACATTTGGCAACTAATTTCCTCCACAGTGGACTCATTTCACATCCCGCTTATTACAAGACAACCTACCAAAAAAATAAATAGATATGAAAAGTCAACAGCAAATGCCTTTGATGTGCTCTTGTTGTATTCCATTACCTTCTGAAAGATGGCGCTCTTCCCCTGAACTGGAGTTTTGGCACAGACCTGCAGCTGTTGGCATGAGGCTGCCAGCTTCTCTGTCTCAGATATGATGAGCATTCTGTCTTCATCCAACACCTATATCCCACAGACATAACATGTGGCCATCAGGGCTGTGTGCTACTCAGAACTGAATTAAGAATGCTTTTAAATTACACTTCAAATTTCAATTCGAGTTTCAACTGAAGTTGCAAAGAAGGATGTAGTTATAATTTGATTGTAAGGAAGAAGAATTATGATGGAATGAATTTGAAAGAAATTCTGTTCTGCCCTACAAAGACAAAATGCAGGAACTACGTCAACACTGAAACTAAGAAAAATGGCTTCAAAGTTATTTGGTTAAAGTGTGGATTTTGAAGTTTGAAGTCATCTCTCTGACCATATTTAAGCCAAACCCGTCTGTCACAGGACAGATCATATTCTTAAATACCCTTTTTTTTTCCTCATAACTCAGTTTTGACAATGTGTGTAGTTACTGCATTTTGCTTTTGAACAGCAGTGCTGTAAGAGTATTTTTTTATTATAATTTACAAGAATGCACCGATTTGATACTGACGCTTTTAAATGGAACGGGTATCGGTCCGACGAGCCAAATCCAAATCCGATACTGTGTGTTAGTCATGTTTGTTACTGTCAAGCTCCAAAAATGACATAAAAGAACCATTAAAGTAGTTCTTATGACTCATGCATTTTAATCAAAGCCACTTGAAGATGTGCGATAGCTCTGTGAATCACAAAATGCTGTGTTTAATAAGTAAATATAGAAAATGCGTGCATCAGTGAATGGCACTGCTCTGTTTACACACACACTCGTGGCTCTTTTTAGCCTTCACGCTGTGCACAATATTTGAGATGTAGATATATATATCTCAGATGTAGATGCTCAATAGTTCGGTTCACTTTTAATATGCATTGACAAGAATTTGAATAAGAAGTGAATTAAACTACTGTGAATTTGCCTACAAACAGACACACTTACATGACTTCCTGGAGAGTTCAGAATGTCAAAATAAAAGCGTGAGGGTTTAAAAGTTAAAGGTGCATGATTGAAATATATTACTATTATATTTAGGGCTGTCAATCGATTAAAATTTTTAATCGAATTAATTACATAGTGTCCCGATTAATTAATCTAAATGAATCTTAAAAAAAAAAAAATCAGATCATTAAAATGCATTATTCTTGTGGCAGAAGAGTTTATCATTGATAAGACAATACGAAAAGCGGCTTTAGAATACAATGTATTGTTTACTAACATATTATTGATCATAAGTCAATCACTGGCATACAGTTCACAGCAATCCATTTCACAAGTGAATGTGTCAATCAGTTGGAGATTTATTATGAGGGCTTGTTTAAGGACCCGTCAATTTACATCTGCGTCAGACATTTTTTTAAATTAATGCTTACAAAACTTTTACATCTAGAGCCATGTGTATTTTAAAACAAACAACAAAAAGGAAAATAAATAAACGGTTAAAAATATCAAATTGTTTACATATTTCAATACACTTTACAGCTTTCTTGTTACTCAAATTGGAAATTGTTCTTAGGTATTGCTGAACCTCTGAATTAAAAATTAAAACAAATGGTTTATAACTACCATACTTACATTTCTGAATACTAAACTTTGCCAACAAAAGCAGAAAATTAATCAAATAATATTCCTTATTAAGAGACATGTCATAGCTAAAAAAAAACAAAACAAATAAAACATTTTCAAAACAAGGTTGAAAGCTGGGAATGATATGATCTCTAACAGTCTTGCAGAAATCAGACAAAAACAAGTTGAGTAGGGACAACTCCAAAATAAATAAATGAAAAAATGTTTCTGCCTGCAGACCACAAAATGTACAGAATATATTGACATCACAATTAAATCTCTCTATAAGGAAATAATTAGTGAGGTAGTACTTATAAATAAGTTTGAAGGAAATTTCTTTGATTTTATTTGTGATTAGATATTTATGGGGTAATTTCCAAATTTTGCACCATCTCAATCCAGCCACACCCTGCGTCAGACATTTTATTATTTTTATTAAGTCATCTTTATTGCAAAAAAAAGGATACAAATCACAAGTGACTTATCAAAATATACATAACAATATACAAACATAATATGTAGACAAAATACAATAAAGTTTTTCCAGGGGAAACTTATAAAGGGTCATTATAACGAGAAGGAGGACCATATGTTGACAGTTTTAACCGCCTTTTTGTTGTTGGAGCCAGAAATCAAATTAATATAAATGTACAACTTCATGGAGAAAAAGTACAAAATTAGGTTTTTTAGTGCTGAATTTACATTTATGAATGTGGAATTTTGCCAACTGAATTAATACATTTATAATGAAGTACATATTTTCTTTACTTTGTCTTCTATAAAAGCAAAATACAACATTCTCCCATAATAAGGCAAAGTTTTTATAAATATGGTCAATGATAAATCTGCTGAAGTTTTGCCAAAATGTTCTGGTGTGTGAGCAATACCAAAAGAGGTGCAAAACAGTTTCTGGGTGGACTTCACAAAAAGAACAGTTTGTATTGATGTCTCTTTTAAATTTAACCATGTAATGATTAGCAGGGTATTATATTATCTGATCTATTATCATTCTGAACGACACTTCCTTCACATTGTTTACTAACAGGTATCTGTTTTCCAGTCAATGTCATTTACAAATCGTTCCAATAAAAAGTAACATTTGGAATAGAGACAATTTTTTCTGAAACAAAGCACGGATGTTCTTATTCTTTCGAGGAAGTTGAGGAAAAACAGATTTTTCCAACTGGTGATTCAGCCACATCGGGGAGGGAGACAGAAGTAGGGGGAGGTCTGCCAGTATTTCGAAAAAGCATGATTGTGCCTGATGGAATGGCGTCAAGTACAATTGCAAATTCTCTTGGCATAACTGGAATATTATATGTTAATAAAAACTCTCTATAAGAGAAAAGTTGCCACTCTCCATCAAATAGCTGGCCCACCAGAGAATCTGATTGAGTACCCAATTCTCAAAAAAGAGTGACTTGTTTTTATATAAAATATCTCTGTTATTCCAAATTAGATACCTGTGAGTTGAGAAATTATGCTTATAAATGAGAGCATGCTAAAAGGACCTGCTTGTGAAAAGTGGACAGTTTTACAGGGAGTTTTTCCACATTGTAGTTACAGTTCAAAATAAAGCTCAGACCACCAAAGCGAGAGAATATATAGTGGGGAATAAAATTCCAAATCAAGACAGGGTTTTTAAGAAAATGCTTAGCCCAAATAATCTTAAAAATTTTGTTTAGAGTATTGAAGTCCAAAAAGTTGAGCCCACCAGATTCGTAATTATTCATAACACTATATATATATATATATATATATATATATATATATATATATATATATATATATAAAATGTGTTTTCGATTTTTCCAGATGAAGTCAAAAAGCAAACTATCAATATCTTTAAAAATGTTACTGTCCAGGTGTAAAGAGAGAGCTGCTATGCAAGCCGGGATATCCCTTCAGCCTTGGTAAGTAACACTCTGCCTTTTAGAGATTAGGCATAGACCAGAGGTCTCTGAAAACTGGTTAATTACTTGAATGGCGAGAGATATCTGGCTTGCATTTTTTAAAAATGTTGTGGTATCGTCAGCAGGTTGACTGATAATGATATCCCTACCCGCAATAGAAATTCCTTGTATAACACTGTTAACGACATGAGTTGTGAGAATTTGTGTATTAAGTAAAAACATATAAGGAGAAATCGGGCATCCCTGACGAATGCCCCGTTTCAGATTAAATCTAGGGGAAGTTCCATTTTTCAGTTTGATAGAGCTATTGCCATTAATATATAAAGTTTTAATTGCTTTGCAGAATAAATCCCCAAAACCAAATTTTTCTAAAGACAGAAAAATAAATTGGTGTTCTATTGTATTAAAAGCCTTGATGTAGCCCTCTTCAGATATCAGGTCAGAGTAGTCAAGAATATCTAATACTAGTCTACTATTGTTAGAGATGTGTCTATTCCTCATAAAGCCTGATTGTGTCTCATCTATAATCGTGTCAAGAATTTCTTTAATTCTCCTGGCAAATATTAATGCCATAATTTTGTAATCATTATTTAGCAGACAAATGGGTCTCCAGCTATCACTAAAAAGCACATCTTTTCTAGGTATGGGAATCAATGTGACCAGCCCTTGAGTGAGGCTAGGAGGAAGGGCATCATTCTCTATACTCTCCATAAAAACCTGTAGTAAAAATGAGGCTAAGTGATCTGAGAATGCTTTATAAAAATCTGCAGTCAGTCAGTCAGTGCCAGGGGATTTATTGTTTTTTAATAGAGCAATCGAATCAGTAACCTCTGCCATTGTAAGAGGGGTGTCACAATGAACTTTGTCTGCCACATCAATCTTTCTTATGTTATTTACTGAGTTTAGAAATTGAGACGTAACTTTATTATTTTTTGAGCTGTATAAATTGCTATAAAATTTTTAACAAAAATCTGAAATTAATTTAGCGTCATCAGTAACAACCCCATTAATATGTAAATTATGGATGGAATTGGTTTCGGATCAGTATTTTTCAAGATGGAAAAAGTAGGCAGAATTTTGCTCCCCCTCCTCCAGCCATCTCTTCCTAGACCTAACAAAGGCTCCCTCTGCTTTTTGCCGATATAACTCATCTAATTTGTTTTGGAGTTCTAAAAGAATTAGTTTATCCTCCTCTGAAACTTCTTTGGGGATCTCTTATAAAATAAGGAAATTTTACTTATGACTTCCTCTTCTTCTGCTCTTTTAGCTTTGGCAATAGACGTTCCATACGGTCTTAAGAATTTTCCTGACTCAAACTTAAGTAGTTCCCAGTAAGTGTTGTAGGATTTTTCCTTTGTAGCCTAGTTGTAAAAAAGGAGTGATTAACTTAATAATTTCAGTCTTAACCTTTTCATGCTTTAACTCTGAATTGTTTAATTTCCAGAAGCAAGATCTATGGATTGTATTAGATGCACTAAATTGGATGCTTATATGAATTGCTCTATGGTCAGTGAGGGGTGTGGCAAGGATATTTACTGTAATTTTCTCTTTATCAATGTTATTGGAAAACAGCCAAAAATCAATACGAGACTGGCTGGATCCTGACCTGTTGCGCCAAGTAAAGGATCTTTCATCAGGAAATTTTTTCTCTCCATACATCCACAATGTTAAATTTTCCCATGAGTGTTTTAAGGTTTGTGCTGAGGGAGGGGGGCCGCCCAGGGTGCCACCTGTCAATAGCATTATCTAGAGCAATATTAAAGTCTCCGCCAATTAAAAGAAGAGAGTTTGGGTATCTGGTGAGCCAAAATGTAATTCTTTCCTCTATTGAATCAAGTAACTTATCATTCTCAAGTTTGTTATTATAACCGTAAAGATTAATAATTATGATAGAAATATTGTCAACTTTAATTATAAGACATATGTAGTGTCCTAGGGAGTCACAGAAAGCCCTGTGAGCCCTGCGAGAACCAAATATCATTACCCCATTGAGATTTCCAAAAATTGACATCAGCAGATGTAGAATGACTTTCTTGGAAAAAACAAAAATCCGTATGAAGTTGTTTGGCAAATAAAAATAAGGCTTTCCTTTTACAAATCTGTCTTAGACCCCTGGCATTTAAAGAAACAATGGATAAGGACAAAGTTATTAATGAACACGAACAGGGAATAAACTAGAAGGTGATCAATAACCAGTTAGTTAAGAGTATATCACTGAATATGGGACCCGTGCTGCTTCATATGAGAAAAATAACTGTAAAGGGGAAAGGAAAAAGTCCCAGCCAACAAAAAAAAAACAGCGCTCTTAATCAACTGCCTCGGTAATAAAATGGCCTTACAAAGCAGAACATAAAATAAAAATGGCAGCGATTTTGTAAATTAAGGTACCTTTGCAGAGACTTAGTTACAGTACAGAAACTATAACATTACAATATCGACTCTGAATGTAGTGCAAATCAAACCAGTAGGTGCCCTTGTGTTATTAGCCAGTAGGCGAGTCTGTTTCTCAGGTGGGCAGGGAACTTCTGACCCGCTGATAAATCTGCGACCTCCAGTGAAGTAGGCTGATTTGCCCTCCTCTCAAGCTTTTTTTTTTAATCACTGGCCATAGTTTGCTCCTTCGTTCTCTGTCTTCCTTAGAAAGATCCTTCGCAAATCTTAATCCGTTGTCGCGCAGGTGTGGTGACGTCTGGCAGCTTTCCATATGGCGTCTCTGCATACACACACGATGAACTGGATAATGATGCCTCTGGGTTTGTTGGCATTCTGCCGCTTGGTGCCGAGCCGATGTAAGTGTCGATGGTACGGTTCTTCTCCTCCGGCAGAACAGCCTGACAGACGTCAATGGCCTTTTGTATGTTTTCCTTTTCTGATTCTTCGACTCCGTAAAGTCTAAGGTTCCATCTCCTGGAGTATCTTTCTAACTCCGAGACCCTTTGCTGACACGTGTCTACTTGTTTTTTCTTCTTTTGCCATTTTTTCCTCGAGTGTACACACTTTGCTCTTTACCTCCTTAATCTCTGCACACACAAAGTCAATTGTCTTTTTAAGTCCTTCAATTTTAAGTGCATTGGCACTGACCATGCTTTCAATGTTGTCTGACCGCGTGTTTATCAGAGCTGAGAGGCTAGCTATGATATCGTTGGGGTTGGTTTGCTCAGACCCGACTGTGTACATCATTTTCTTCGGTGCTGGCAACTTACTGGGAGTGACAGGCAGCAGTGGAAATTCATCCATGAAGTCTACCACAGTGGTGAGAGGCAGGGAAGTGGAGGTATAATCATGACAATTGTCAATTAGAGCGTTGCCAGCCTTGAGAGTAACATTGCTAGCATATGGATTTAGCTTCCGTCCAGCGCTCTCTTGGTCTCTTTTCCTCTCGCGTTGGTTCGACATTGCTCAATTGTTCATCTTACGAGTGCTGTATTATTTATGAAAACAACTTTCATTTGCAGTGCTAGGTATGGTAAATGGTCTGCACTTATATAGCGCATTTTTCTAACCTCAGAGGTCACCAAAGCGCTTTACACTGTGTCCCAATCACCCATTCACACACCAATGGCGGCAGAGCTGCCATGCAAGGCGCTAGCCTGCCATCAGGAGCAACTTGGGGTTCAGTGTCTTGCCCAAGCACACTTCGGCACGTGGAGTCGTATGGGCCGGGATTCGAACCACCAACCCTGCGATTAGTGGCTGACCCGCTCTACCAACTGAGCCACAGCCGCCCCGCAGCAGCCGGTAGAAAGCGTCTACTCACTCTGCCATCTTGGTACGCCCCACCCTGCGTCTGACATGCTTGTGTATCATCTCGGTTGCGTTGCATCATAAATATAAAATGTTTAGGTCACTGTGTCAAGTTAAATATCTTTAAACGCATCTTGAGAACCCTTAGTTCGCATTTGCGCTCCTTTGAGTGTTTTGAACGCAAGAACACCTACTGAAGTCCTTTCTTCACTGTATAAACTGCGTGTTGCTCATACAGCTGAAGTTTCACTTACTGCCCTCTGGGGTAAACAGGTGGTACTACAAGCTTGCATTTCTCAGGAATCTTCCTTATTATGGTCTGGGGGAAGTACGATTAAATGCGTTAATGTTTTTTAACGCGTTACTTTTGTAAAATTAATCGCACTGAATTAACGCGTTAAATCGACAGCCCAAATTATAATCTATTATTATTATCATTTGTTTACAAATTATAATAATATTTGTTAAATCGGTTCCAAAAAAATAACTGTGAATGAAAAGTGAGCTTATATCTTACAACTAAACTGAACAAAAAAGAGATCCTTTAAAGTCCAGATACAAGTTGAAAAAAAATAAATAAAAAAAACGGTTTCTTTTCTACTGATGACATACTGGAATTGCTATTAATTTTGCTGCTACATTATTCAGTATACTAGTTAACAATAAAGTTTTTCTTAAGCTATATATTGAAATAATGTGTAGTTAGAGGTTTGTGTGTGGTATCGGTACATCCCTAATAATTTATTTCATTTTTCAGTACGAAATACCCATAAACATGTTATCATACACACAACCTATGGGCTATTTTCAGAAACAGTACATGATATGAAAGATGCTGTAAATGAAATTTCACAAGAGCCTTTGAATTACACGTCCCCTCTTTCCAAAACCATGCCTTCCAAAGATACTGCTGAGACCGCCGGTGCTGTGCATCTTCTCAGGGTTGTCAAACACAACTGTAGCAAAATAGTGGCCTCAACTAACAACTGTTATGAACTTGAAAATGGCATTTAACCAGACTGATCCACTTCAACCACTACACTATGCCAACATGCAAAATGATTGACAGGCAGAAAGCAGTCTTCTGATAGGCTGATCAAAGATGTTTGTTTGCCGTTTACACACACTATTGCTGTCACATATCAGTAGAAATAGATACATATTTAAGTCCTTTTTTACTTTAAATGACCTCTCTGCCCAGTAGGTGGCAATATACAAAAGGAATATGAATCGCCAAAAACAAAAGAAGTGAAAGTGCAGATTTATAATTAAAAAGTACTTAAATATTGATCGGTTTCTCACCCACACCAATCATATCGCTTCTGAAGATACAGATTTAACCACTGAAGTTGTATGGATTACTTTTATGCTGCCTTTATGTGCTTTTTGGAGCTTCAAATGTCTGGTCATCATTCACTTGCATTGTATGGACCTACAGAGCTGAAATATTCTTCTAAAAATCTTTCTTTGTGTTCAGCAGAAGAAAGAAAATCATACACATCTGGAATGGAATGATGGTGAGTAAATTATGAGATAATTGGTTTTCTTTTTGGGTAAACTATTCCTTTAAAGGTTTGCCACAGTGCGGTAATTGCTAACTTTGAACAGATAGCTACATACAGTAAATAGAAGTGAGCAATGTATATTAGCTGTAGTCTGCACTCACAGCTGGGGAAATGCACGCTTGAGATTATTAATCAAACCATGCGCTGTACCACATGTCAGGCTCTGTGATTATGGATGTGTAGCGCATGCCTGCCCCGGCTAGATCAGGGGTTAACTAACACTATTATCCATGTCTCTGGGTCCCAATGAGATGGATGGCAGTCATTTAAAGTCTTTATTTACAAGCATCTAATTAAATTCTGAACCATGTGGGCTGGTGGGCATGGTGGGTGTGTTACCTGTGTTGAGAGGGTGTGCAGGATGGAGCACAGATGGATACCCTGGTCTGATAGCACCTGGAAAACAATCCGTAACATCAGACCTGACTGTACCTGATTAATATCACACAACTTGAATAAACAACTTTATAAAATTATTAAATCATGTATTGGTTAAAACCTGCTTGATATTCAGAACTCATGTGTCTTTGGAAATGCATAAAGAAATAATTATTTTACATTTTATGCATAAAATTTGAGTGGTACATTCATGTGCAAAACACACTACCGTGATGCTAGACTGGTTGCCAGGGTTTTGCTATTCATTTCAAAGGAATTCTGAGTGCTTTTTTGGCATGTTGTAGGGTGTTCTGGGGGGTTTCAAGGTGGTTGTTTACTGGCCCAAACTAATAGAGCCCACCACGTCTCTATGATATTCTGTTCCCCTAGACACCACTAATGAGCAGTAGATACCCTAAAGAATTGTTTCTACTTGATCTAAACCTTAAAAATGACTTGATGTGACCAAATATATTTAGGTTGATTTAGTCATATTAAATTACATTTTCTGACTTTAAAAAAAAAAGAAAAGAAAAGTTAATTAAAAAATGAAGCAGATTTTTTACGTTACCTGACAACATTTGTATTATTATTATTATTTTAATTTTATTTTTTTGCTGTTAGTGTTAGCTTTTGACTTTGATGTTAAGCAGGTAGGCTTGTTCTGTCAGATAAGAGGTTGTTATGGGAAATGGGTATGGTAGGGTGGAGGCCAGTATGCCACACTTATTGAAAGACAGACTGCATAATCAGCATGTTCTACCCATCCACAGCACATAACCTGCTCTGGATCACAGACAAATGATAGTTGGTCCTTTTAATAATATATTGATCTGTCTTTTCCAAGGACTTCATTGCTCTTAATGACACTTCAAACAGATTCAATAAAAAGCCTATGAGAAAGAGGAAACACGGGAGAGTGAATGCTGCCGTACCTCAGCTTGGTGGAATAAATCCAGAGTTGTCTTGAGCAGGCCTTCCCCCCTTAATCACACATGGAAGATAGATAGGTTGCAAACAAATGAACAAGCAGTGTTAATCAAACATCCTCTAGATCCATAAAATTGATTGTGTAGAATGGCAAACTCCAGATCAACAACAAAATCATTTTCCTTTCCTGAACAGACTGAAAATTTTTCATAAATCTTAAACGGTAATCCTTTACAATAAGGTTGTTTACGTGAACATTAGTTCACACAATAGTTCATGTGTACTAACAATGAACAATTTTTACAGCATTTATCGACATTGGTTAATGTTTATTAATAAATATAACTTTGTTAATTTTAGTTCATGTTCGTTCATAACGCATTAACTTATTTTAGTAAAACTTTCCATGTAAAATGTATTACTATATGTTGAAATGAACAGTGATAATATTGATAAATGCTGTAAAAATATTTTTCATTGTTGGTTCTTCAGTCAAAAGTTATCTTGAAAAAAAGATATAAAATTTTGTAAGAATAAAAATCTATTTTTGAGATTTATGCATTTCAATTGTATGACAATTTCTTATCAAACTAAATGGAATAATATTTTAAATAATATACATATTATGAATATATTTATATTTTTGATGCCATATAAGCAGAAATGGCTATATTCATGGCAAAGACGACGTGTTCAAATTAAACAATATTAACAATTGTTTGACAAATACAAAAACCCACATATATAACAATAATAACAGTAGTAGTAATAACAATGATATAGAGTTTTTCAGTTTAGTATGTGATAGGGATTCTAAAAAATTTCCCAGAGAGACCTTTTTGAAAATGTCCATCAATATGTCCATCAAAAAAATCCCATTGTCCAGAAATTCACTTGCCATAACATTTTGGGCCAATCACTACTGCTGCAGATACATGATTGTCTGACTTTGATCCGTCTGTGTACACTGGTACATGAGATGGTAAACTGCATCTTATGTCCAGGAATTTCTCCTGGTAGACCTTTGGATGATCTTTTTAGTATACTGAGCCAGGTTCAACTTGATAGTTGTTTTTTTAATATTCCAGGACGGTATAGGGCACAGATGTGTCGATGTTAGGATATCCAGATTAATGTGGTTTTGTGCAAATTCCAAAAGGACTGATGTACCCTGGGTCTGGATTCATACAGGTGTGAATGTTGAGGATGAAAGACTGAAGGATATGCTGGGTTACTTTCATTAGCTTTTAGCTTAACTGCATAGTTGAGAGCCAGTTTCAGCCTTCTGTTATATAGTGATGTTGTCTTGCTTCTGTATATAAGCTTTGGATTGGAGAGGTCCTAAATGCTCCTAGTGCAAGTCTCAATCCTGTATGATGTGTACTGTATCCAACATTATAATATATGACTTCCTGGCAGATCCATAAACTGCGCTCCCATAGTCCAGTTTTGATCAAACAAGTGTCCTATAGAGTCTCAAGAGTACTTCAAAATCTGCACCCCATTTGATCCTTGCTAGCACTTTTATAATATCCATTGCTTTGAAGCATCTATTCCGCATCATTTTCACATGAGGGATGAAGGATTGTTTATTATCAAAAGTAAGTCCTATTAATTTTGTCTACTTTATGACTTTTATTTTTTTTTTAAAAGAGTTCTGGCTCGAGGTGCATGGATTGCAAAATACCAAAATGCATACATACAGTTTTTGATTTAGAAAATTTTAATCCATTTTGTACCGACCAGTCATACATTTTATTTATACATATTTGTATTTGTCTTGGCGGCACGATGGTGCAGCGGTTAGCACTGTCGCCTCACAGCAAGAAGGTCGTGGGTTCAAACCCCGGTTGCCCCGGCCATTCTGTGTGGAGTTTGCATGTTCTCCCCGTGTCTGCGTGGGTTCTCTCTGGGTTCTCCGGCTTCCTCCCACCATCCAAAGACATGCAGGTTAGGTTAATTGGTGTCTCCAAAAAAAATTGCCCTAGGAGTGAATGTGAATGTGAGTGTGAGTGTGTGTCTGTATATGTGTGGCCCTGCGATGGACTGGCGACCTGTCCAGGGTGTACCCCGCCTTTCGCCCAATGTTAGCTGGGATAGGCTCCAGCCCCCCGCGACCCTGTACGCAGGATAAGCGGTTGACGATGGATGGATGTATTTGTCTTTCAATTCCGTTCATATTTTTGCCTTTCAAACAAATGCACACATTATCTACATATAGGCTACGGAATATATTTGGCCCCATAACACTTACAATCCCGTTAATTTTAATGCTAAAAAGAGTTACTGTAGTGATACTTCCTTGGGGCACTCCTGATTCTTGTACATGCAATTCTGATAGCACGTTTCTTACTCGAACACAAAAAACTCTATTAGATAAAAAAATTGGAAATAAAAATGGGTAGACATCCCCTGAAACCCATATTGTACAAAAAGAATGCCATACCTCCACGTAATATCATAAGCTTTTTCTAACTAAAAAAATACTGCTACTACATGTTCTTTTTTAATAAAACCATCTCGTACAAAAGACTCTAATCTTATAAAAAATATCCTGTTTTGATGTTAATAAATTATCCTGATATTTATATGATGTTTTTGTAGACCTCCTTCCTTATTTTTCATCTTTCGTATCATATCCCATACTTTATTTGTTGAGTATGAACATTTGAACTTTTGTAATCAAAATTCACATTTTAAACAACATAGTTTGGTAAATGACAAAGCAACTGTAAACAAAGCAATTTATAAGGGATAAGTGCAGCGGTACGTGGCAGTTAGGGAGAGAGAGAGCCACATGCAGCTGCCGTGTGTGTTTGTGTCTTTTTGTTTAAATGAAATATTATTTTGACTGTTCAGCCGGTTCCCGCTGCCTCCTTTCCCATTCTTAACCTTGTTACAAGCATATTTATATAAATCTAATTTCAACAATTTGTTTAAATCGTACTTTTGCAAGGAATCTGTTTTGAGTGTTGTTAACAATTGCGGGGATAAAGGGATAGTTCACCCAAAGATATTCTCATCATTTACTCACCCTCATGTCATCCCAGATGTGTAAGACTTTATTTCTTCTGCTGAACACAAACCAAGATATTAAAAAGATTTAACCACTGGAGTCTATATGGATTACTTTATGCTGCCTTTATATGCTTTTTGGACCTTCAAAGTTCTGGCCAACATTCACATATTGTATGGACCAACAGAGATGAGAAGAAAGTCCTCCACATCTCAGATTGCATGAATGTGAGTAAATGATGAGAGAATTTTCATTTTTGGGTGAAATGTACCTTTAAATCATGTTAACATATACAACAGGGTCATCTCTGGGTGCTGGTGTGGGCACCTAATTACATCAACAAGGCACTAACACTGACCCTAATTCTTACCTGCTGGAACTGTAGACAGGCGCAAAATCTGAATATTATTTCAATTTACACTATTATTTAACCAGGCAAGTCACTAAAGTACAACATTCTGATTTACAAAGACAGCCTAGCAAGATGAAATTTTTGCATTCTTTTCTAACACGCTTTTAATTTCCGGTGTGTTACAGTATTACTCAACCCAATCTGATAATCTGATAGACAAACTGTGACATTTATAAAAAGGTTTGCAGGGATTCTGCTGCAGCAGATCATTACCTGGTGAAGAGGTACATGGAATAAGCCATGCTAGACATGATCTGGCACAGTCGAACCATCTCGTGGTCCTGCTCATCCCAGCGTTCCACTTCTGAGTCCACATCGGATGTGAGGAGACACAGTTCCAGTCCCAGCTTAGCAATGGTGGTTTGCTCCTGGTTAAATCAAGGATAACAGACATGTCAGATCATAGATGAAAGGTTGTTTAAACAGAACAGCGCTGACTGAACATGAATTAATTACAAAATGAGCTGTACCTCAGCATCAAGCTTGGCAGCCTTGACTGTCTTCAGGTTAGCAGAGTGTCTCTAGGAAGAAATGATTCAGTAAATATGGTGAAGGACATGAAAAGTTAACATGAGAGTTGTGATTTAAAGATATTCTGAAGGTATACACTTTCTCTCAATATACTCACCCCTGGTCTTGGTAGTGACAGATATGTTTTCTTATCACCTAAAAATGAGGAACATATTGTTTCATTGCTTTGCCTTTGAGAGGTATTAGAAAATAAAGACATGTAATAAAAGTATTAAAGGGATAGTTCACCCAAAAAAAGGACGATTTTATCATAATATACTCACCCTCACACTATTCCAAAATATAACTTTCTTTCTTCCATGGAACACAAAAGGAGAATGTTAGGGACTAACAGCCTCAGTCACCATTCACTTTCACTGCATCTATTTTCCATACAATAAAAGTGTTCCACAGAAGAAAGGAAGTCATACGGATTTGTAACAACATGAGGGTGAGTAAATGATGACATAATTTTCATTTGTGGGAGAACTATTCCATTAAACTCTTCAATTGTGTAATGTAAAATGTAAATCTGGAAAAGACAAAAATTCTCACTTGAAAAATTATATTTGAAAAGGGGACACTATCAAATAAAATCTTTGGGAAAAGGTTGCAGATAATGATGTGGATCAACAGATACAAAGGCATGATCCTTGGTGGGGGATCTCAATTGGCACAGACGATGACTGAGAGCCTCTCACCTGGAACAAAAACATCTCCCCAGGCACTGCTTTTCTGTCATGTTACTGATGCCTCTCTTCAGACTCTGTGACAAATATCACTGTCACATAAAGCTACAGCTTTATGTGCTATCGTGAGAAAACCACAGTATCACATCGGAAAGCCGGCATCACTCAAAAACATCCTTAAGCGGTATGTCCAAAAACAAATAAGTAAAAGAACTTCCATAGAGTGGGACCGCTGCAATGCGCCCTTAACCTTGCCTACAGAGATTTATCCAGCCACTTTTCAATTACCTTATGTGAGGGATGTGGATGCAGCGTAAATGTCAAAGCGGTACATCTTTAGCGGCTTGAAAAGATAGGAATCTAGCCCGAGGGAAAAGACCTTTAAAACTGTTATCGTTGCCCTGCCCACAGACATGAACAAATGCTTTTGTCCACCTGAAAAGGACTGCTACTGATGGAATAAAAACAGCCATGAAATCCACATTACCATACTGTGGTATATATCGTGGAAACTACCATTCAAAGATGATAAAAGACATGACAGGGGTTCATATCTTGGGCAATGTGAGTGGCTTTATGGGAGAAGATGGACAGCTGGAAGAACATACAGGAGGATGGGGGAGGAAATGAGTAACAGTTGGGTTCTGCAAACAAAAATCCCTTTTGTTTTCTCTAAAGATAAAAACATTTTTAACAATAACTTTTCTAAACATTTCAAGACAGATTTACAGTGAGCTCTGAGGTTGTTAAGCAATTACATATGCTCCTGTAGACACCAAACATGTCACTGTGATTTCAACTTCATTTAAAAATAATTGTGTTTAATAGTCCAATATGAACCCTGAAGAGACATCCACTGATCAAGAGAATTCGCTGTCACCATGGAAACGGGAACCATGACAAAAGGGCTCAGCAGCGATCGCTTACTCCCATGCAGCACCATGAATGCTATAATCGAAATGATCTTCCTGCATATCTTGAATACTTATTTGGATAGGGCTTTCGGTTAAATACGCTACTTCAGTGCAAAAAATTAGAGCAATTATTCATATCCCCAGACCGTCATAAGAATATTCCTACCATCGGAACAATTCAGTATTGAAGTAACCCTTGTTTTCAGTAGGAGAGAGTAAGTGAAACTCCAGCCTTATAGACAACGCACAGAAAACAAACCACACTCTGGCTTACTTGACACTAGCGACAGCACATGATGAGGATGCATTCTTGCATTCAAAGACAGCTGGACGAGAGCAACATTGAATGCAGGGATCTCAAGACACGTTTTCGAAGTTTTTAAAATTACGGTTAACTTAAAACAATGTGCTTATGACGTGATGCAAGTTAATGAGAGTTGAGCTCCAAAACCATTCGCCTGACACGTATACATTTACGCATCCTTAGAAAAGACCTTATAATAAATCTCGGACAGATTAATGAATTCAATTGCAAAATGGGTTTCTGTGGACTGTAGGCCAATGATAGGCTTATGTTAAATAATAGGGAAATAAACAATACACTCACTGAGCACTTTTTTAGGAACACTATGGTCCTAATTATGTGCCAGACTTGGCCTTCTGCTGTTGTAGCCCATCTGCCTCAAGGTTCGATGTGTTGTGCATTCTGAGATGCTTTTGTGCTCACTAAAATTGTACAGAGTGGTTATCTGAGTTACTGTAGCTTTTCTGTCAGCTCAAACCAGTCTGGCCATTCTCCACTGACCTCTCATCAACAAGATGTTTCCGTACACAGAACTGCCACTGGATGGCACCATTCTGAGTAAACTCTAGAGACTGCAGTTACAGAAATACTCAAACAAGCCCATCTGGCACTATCAATAATGCCACGGACTAAATCACTGAGATCACATTTTTTCCCCATTCTGATGATAGATTTGAAAATTAACTGAAGCTCCTGACCTGTATATGCATGATTTTATACACTGCTGACTCATGATTGGCTGATTAGACAATCACATGAATAAGTAGGTTTACGGGTGTTCCTAATAAAGTGCTCACTGAGTATACATGTATATTGTCTTTTAAAGCCACTTTTTGCACTGCTATACTCATCTGCCACAATAATTGAAAGTATTTTAATTATCTGAATTATTATATTTAATACAGATTATTATATTTATAATTATTTAAATATAATTATTTATAATAGTTTAATCATAATATATTGAACACATTTTATTTTGGAGCTTTTCTAAACAAGTATATAGATAAATTGTGAATATGGAATTAATTAATCGGCATCATGTAATTAATTAAAAAAGAAATAATCGATTGAACATCCTAATTTGAATATATCTGAATGTTTTGCATTAACCTAAAAATGTATTGTTTTGTAAACTTACTCGTGGATTTAAATGTTTTTTTTTTTTGTTTTTTTTTTAAATTTTCAACATTTTTTTTTGCTTCTAATCAAAGTTAGAATGTGATTAATCCAAGAATTAGGCTGGTGGGTTTGGTGCATGGTTTAGAACTCTTTATTGTTTGAAATCCCAATAGAGAAAATTAATGCGAAAATTACCTACTTTTGGAATCAAGACAGCTAAAAAAATGGGTGGTCTCTGTTGTGCTCTATTGAAAGGCAAAAGATGGCAGAATTACATTGGATGAAAGTGCCGTACCTCTGCGGCCCTCAAACACATCGTTGATCTCCTTCAGTAGAATAGCCATGTCACACAGCTGAGACTCCCAGGCCTCGCAAAACACATCCAAGTTCTCTTTGGCAATCTTGCTGGTGGGGTGCAGAGCTAGGGTTTGTGCCGCTGAGATGATCTGAGGGAACAAACATATAGGTTATAGCACTATATTGCAACCAAGGGCTCACAGTTTCACTGGTTAGCTCCTGCTGGTAGGTGTAGTAACTACATCAAACAACATCTTTCTACACTGACCATGACCCCCATTCAAAAGTAGTCTTTTCTAACAAAATATTTTTGTTTGGAATCAACATATGAATTGCAAGTAATTCTTTATTTTATAGTATATTTTAACAGTTCTAGATTTTTTTAGACGGCTGTTAAAAGCGTAAAATGGATATTTTTCTGTCTACTGTCTTGAGGATAGTCGCTCGTGAAGTGTTTGGGACTGTGTGCGAAATTCAAATTGAAATTCAAATCAAAAAGATCTTTCTCATCACTTTTAAATAACTTTTGATGTGACTGTATAATTTATCTGCTGTACAAAAGCTGAATAGCAATACTCATCAGAAATGCACAATCTAACTCTTTCGGCAACAGCATCATTTTGATTTACGGCTTTCTGTGAGGAACACAGCAAAGCAGTTCTCGTCTCTGCTGAGGTGTGGATTGAGTTGGTATAGATTTCGGAATTACTGATAATGTAACTAATTATTATGCACCCCTGAAGCTGCTGTTCTCCTGATATGCTCTTATTGGCTCACTGATCTTTAGAACTCGTCATTATTGGCTGTTGAAGTGAGTTCACCCTCAGTCAAAATACTAGTTCCTGCACTCTAGCACACAATCAGACATGCTAATAAAGCCTGCTGATGAAATGCACTGCAAATATACACTCAGTTTCACAAAAGGCACATCACACAAGTAAAAATACACCAGTAACTGTTGGGAACACATTCTGTAACAATATTAGGCTACAATAATTTGGAATTTCTATGTTTACTGAAATATATATTGGCCCAATCTTATTGGGTTGCAAAATCAACAAAAAAACAAAACTATATGGGGCAAATAAGTATAGGTGATAAGCACTGTCTAAGGTGGATAACAATCTTCACTTATATATATTTTGCTATTTTGCTGAGGAGCCAGCCTACTTGTATTAGAGCAGATGTTTTAAGTCTCTTTGGTCTCTTTGTTTACCTGTGGGCCAACAACACGGAAGGTTTCCTCAGCATGAATACAGGTGATCTCCAGAGGCTCGGTCCCCGAAATATGAGAGAGTAAACGACAAGTCTGAAATGAGGAGTAATAAAAATAAATGACACTAGAAATGAAAGATAATCCTAACTCAAAGTATTACAAATGGATGATATGATTACAGGTCTATATGTTAAACAGGGTTGTAAAACTGCATCACAATACATCAATCATCCTAATTGATTATAAATATTGTTCAATTGTTCCCCAAAATACTGTACTCAAGATGTTTTCAAATTTATTTGATTGATTGTATTGTCAATATTCCATAATGGTGTAAATTGTACCGAGAGTTACGTTTTCAGCATACACTACCAGTCAAAATTTGGACACACTTACTCGTACTTTATATTACTAATTCCACATTTCACAATAAAAGTAATAAAAACAATACAAAATACTGGAATTATAAAGTCACCAAAAAAATGTTAAAAGCTGCACTACGTAACGGTGTGCCTTTTAGAGACATATCAATCTAATATCAATTTTTGTATTGTACTACACTTATCAATTTAAGAGGTGAAACTCGTGATATGGCTGATACGAGTTCAATGACAGACTTTTTACTGCTATATTATATTGTACAGCCTCAGTTGATAATGCAAGTGAATCGAAATACTACAATAGTACACCAAAGCACCGTAAACTAAAAACATAAAACAAGGATTCAAAAATGATGGAGATAAAACATACTTTATTAAACATTAAAATATGATGCTAATATGCAATATTACAATTACAAGAAGCCTTAAATATTAGTAAACATGTCACAGTAACTTCACCCAATGTAGATACACCACGATTGGTTAACACACGAGTGATGTTCGATTCATACAAGCATGACAAGCAATATTAGCTTTAACAACCCTACCAGACAACATATCTAAGCATTAAACAGATAACAGATAAACATCCAAACAGACTGCAGCGTTGTCCTGAACTGAGTTGTAGCAAGAAGACAAAAGCATTCCAAAGCCCTTTCATCCACCGCAGGGGATGAATCTTTGTATTTATATAATCAGGTTCCTGATGTGATCAAGCCTTATGTAACCAAATGCCTTTTGCCACCAGATAAGACTAAAAAGATAATTTCCATGCATCTGAGAGCGGCTGACCCCTGGATACCATTTTGTTCACCTCCTGACTCACAGTAGGTGAGTCAGGAAATCAAAAGAGCAAAGAACCAAGAACCAAAGACCTAGGTGTGAATGGCAACAGGACGTCTCAAGACCTCATCAGACATGTTCTGTTGATTGTTCTGGCCATTTGTCTGGAGCAACTTACAGAGTGTGTCCAAAAAGACGAAAAATCTTCAGAGTTTTACTCCTAAAATACAAACAAAACTGCATCACATATCCATTCAGAGATCGGTATTAGCTTAACAGCAACTATTTGTGACGCAACAGTTCACACAAATGTAGCTGTTCATGTATAAATGAATGCACTGGTGAAAGTTCAACTTTTCATCACCATATTTGGACTCTATGCATTCTGCACAATTAATATTTTGGAAGTGGTTTGGAAAGTGAACAATGCTTTGGTAAAGCCTTAAATAGACTTTTCTAACTGTAAACTTTAAACTATGCAAACGAGAGGCAAAGTTTGGACCACACAGTGCATGACACCTCTGATCTTAACGGCCAATCAGAATACTGAAACAGGGAAGCGCCATATTGGGAACTCCTCCTCATGAAAAAGGTATAGAAGTATTCTTTAAAAACCAAACCCTGTCCTGAGTCTCTGAAGGGGTCCTGAGTCTCTGAGCGTGAAACTAACAGAATAACAGAAAAACAATCTACAGTTCTGCATCTCCACTCTAAGAGGAAAAACCATACCAGGAAGATAACTACAGAGATACCAGCGACAAGGTTTAGCTCTGGAAGCAAATATTCCCTTCAAGTTTCGTGCATCTGCATGTTCCAGATAAAGAAACCTCTCCGACATAAGGTCTGCCTCGGTGTATTTCAGATCGGAAAAACCTCTCGGGGCTTTCAGGAGACCAGCGTTCCCCGTTTCTTCTTGTTCAAGGCAGTGGGAACGGAATCCATCTGCTTCTCTGCTTCATCCCAGTAAACCAGTGGGGATCTGAAACCAATTCAGATGACTAACTTGCTGCAGTTTACATATTTATGATTTATTGAATGGTCCATTTGGATAATTTATTATACTGTTAAGGTGAAATTCCTTAGCTGGTGCCTTGAAAACAGAGGGAGGTGCCATCTGGCATTCATAAACACACACATACTTTGGTTTCTTGTGTACATTTTAATTAGTGCCAAGAGTGATTATAACTATAGTGCGAGTGTGACTGACCTGAACGCAGTTTCTCCACCCAGAACACATGATGGCCGTTTCTTCTTTCCTGTGTTTATGGTCATGATGTAATGATTCAAGGATGTAAGTCATAAGACAGCAATTTTGCACGAAATCCGAACCGACAGCTCCGTAGTGCATCGGGGTAAGGTAAGGTAATTGTTTTGAACACTGATTGTTTATGTACTCAATCATTAATGGCAATTTGTTCATTTTTAACCAAAAAATCTTACGCAGTGCAGCTTTAAACAAATAAAAAATCTTACATTTAAGGTAAATCAATATAGCCACCCTTTGCATAGATTACAGCTTTGCATAATCCTACAGTCTGAATCATAAATGATGAATTGTACCACAATAATTCCAAAGAAACTGAACCAAATTGTTGATAAATTTCACATTTCATGACACAAACACATTGCATAATTCAGTAAATATTTGTAATCCACGATGCAGGTCTTTATGCAAATGTGTCTGCAAGATCTATGTCAGAGCAAAAAGGTACACCCCTAATATTAAATAGATGAGCCTCTCACCTCCAGCAGCTGTTCTTTGTGCTCAGTGAGTGTGCTGGCATAGTCAGCCACAGCCTCCAGGTTTCCATCCCCACCAGAAGCCTTCAGAGCCTGCAGCACCAGGTGATCTGAATGCAGCTTTAGCAGTTCAGTGGCCCTCACCACCGCTACCTTATGAAGCTGAAGACAGGAAAAGTTGTCAAGCAGTTAGATAGACAGACAGACAGACAGACCAATCTGGAGAGAATGAAAAGTGAAAAAGTGGAAAATGTGAAAATGATGGGACGGTGTTTCCAACAGAATTCCAACAAAAACAAAACAATACTGATTTTGTAAAATAATTTATTGATTCTTTTTTGAAATACCACTGAATGCAAAAATGTGCGATTTTAACTGGGCCTAGAGTTATATGAGCAAGTCAGAAATTATACAAATTCAAGTCTTAAAAACCAGCCTTTGTTAAGGGATAGTTCATCCAAAAAATAAAATTCACATATCATTTACTCACACTCATGCCTTCCCAGATGTTTAAGACTTTCTTTCTTCTGCTGAACATAAAGTAAGATTTTTATAAAGTATATTTCAACTCTGTAGGTCCATACAATGCAAGTGAATGGTGAACAGATATTTCAAGATCAAAAATATGTAAAATCACATAAAAGTAATCCAAATTTTTATTATATGTATTCTTAAACGATGCAATCTTTGGGTGAGAAACAGATCAAATATTTCAATCCTTTTTTACTATAAATCTCTACTTTCACTTTCCAAATGTGAAAGTGGAGATTTATAGTGAATTAGGATTGAAATATTTGATCTGTTTCTCACCCAAATTGCTTGCATTGCTTTAGAAGACATAGATTTAACCACTGAATTAATATGACTTATTTTCATGATGTCTTTATGTAATATTTGGACCTTCAAATTTCTGGTCACCATTCACTTGCATTGTATGGACCTACAGAGCGGAAATATTCTTCTAAAATTGTGTTCAGCAGAAGAAAGTCAGTGAAACACATCTGGGATAGCATGATTGTGAGAATATTATCTGAGAAATTTCATTTTTGGGCGAACTATCACTATAATTTGGTAACCAATCTGATGGGTACAGTAAATTATTTGTTTGATTCATTAAATTATAACAAAATGTATTTTTAATTTTTTAGTAAATCAGACTACAGTGGTTGCAGCATCATGCTGTATATTTGTTCTTGCATAAGCATCCTTTCTGTGTTTAATATCACAGGAACATGCCCTTATAACTCATTACAATCCATTCAGACTGCAAGCTTACAACTAAAGAATTGTTTATTTTGCCATTATGCATTAGATTAAATAGCAGTGCCACCACTGAATAGTGCTGCATCAAACACATTAGAATGGATACCTCTGCAGTAAGTTTGTCTTCGAGGCATACACTCAAGGGATTCAATCCCTGTGTGTGCAGGCTGTCGCAAAAATCTCACCTCTCGCCTGAGATCACTGACACTCTGACAAGTTTTCAGAATAGAGAGCTCCATCTCTTCTGTGGCCTCTTTGGCTTTAAGTGATTTCTGCTGGAGGGAGAGAGAGAGATAAAGGGGACTTCAAACACTGCACAAAAGATGATTTTCAACCTAACATTCGGCATCCATGTTGAAGAACTCGCCACATTTCAACACAAGTGTCTGTATGGCCCCAGCAGCTTGAAAGATGGACTTTTAAGACACAACAGACTTTTTCCACAGCTCTCTCTTCAGAGGACAGGCAGACAGGTGGGTGGGATTGCTTTCAGACAGGATTACAGCGGGATGTCAACATAAACACAACACAGACAGGCGTGTGAATGCTAGCACTCTCACCTTCTGTATTTTACTTTGAGACATCACACTGTGACTTAAAAAGTCATTGCACGTCAGTGAGCACACACAGAATGTTTCTGTCACTGAAATGGTAGACAGGTAAAGTGGGGGCCAAACCAAATATTACCATGTAAAAAAAAAACACTCTCGCTAAATTAGTATTATACGACGACAGAAGAAGCATTTATGTACAAAATCTTAAGGTAGACACAACACAAAAATAAATTGGAATGGTTGAGGGATGAAAACAGGTTTGGATGTCTCTACATACAATATTCATTCAGAATTTGACATTCTTCCACCAGGGCGGTGATATAGAGCCTCTAGTTCAAGTTTAGAAACATTCACCATACCTGTCAACATTTGGGTACCAAAATCAGGGAGACTTGTAACTGGTTGGGGGAATTCATAGAAGATCTGGCAATATATTTATGTAATTATTCATATAACAAGGTTTGGGAGAGAAATAACAAAACGGGAGGGGGTCGGGAGATGGGTGTGAAATACGGGAGACTCCCAGGAAAAACGGGAGTGTTGACAGGTATGCTATTCACGCTTCTTGGAACTTGAGGGAAACTTACTTCATACATCCAATACAAATTACCATGGCACCAGTTAGTTGAAAAATCAGTTAGTAAAAATTGGTCACAAAATTTAAGTTAGTTCTGAGAAAAGGTCATGCATAGTTTTTTTGCAGATGCTAAATGGTTTGATATTTTGTTATCTAATGCAATGAAAGTCATACATTTTAATAGTGATATACTGAGATTTTGGCCAGACCAATTAATTTGCCAATATTTGGCCATTTTGTGATTATCAGCATCGGCCGATAACCATATACGCTTGGCCGATTAACAAGAGTCTCCTTGTGTAAGTTCCAAAATCTACTCTTGTTCTCAAGTTTTTACTTTTCAAGTTTATGCAAATTTGAATAAATATTGTTTTTCAAATATTGTGAAATACAGTGTTTCAATTAAGAAATTGTGTGTACATCTGCTGTTAAATTGTTTTATAGTTATCAGCATTTATATTGGCCATCAGCCATCCTGCTCTCTAGATATTGTATCGGTATCGGATATTGGAAGCCCATATCGGATGACCACTAATTTTAAGTGTGGCTCATGTGTCCACATAGTTTTTAGGGTGACTGTAAGTTGTGTATGTGTACAAATGTTTCTTTATCAGACACCTGATATCAGTTATATATCAGACATAATTCCCCTTTGAATGGACAATAAATGGCCAAAAATTCAAAGAAAATAACCAACAAAACACAGATTTTGTCGCTCACAAATCAGACATCATTATGGCTTGTGAGCCAGCTTTACTCCACCCAGGCAATAGTTGAATCCGACCACGATTGTTCCCGGCATCCCACGGTGTGTTGGTCTGGTTTCAGACTCACGTATGATTCTGTAAAACCCTTGTGCTTTTCCACAACACAAACGTGCACATGATAGAAACATGAAGCAGGTTGCTATTTTTGTGTGTTTTTTTTATTAATTTTATGTCATGATGCGCACTAGAATGAACAACACTTGCACCTCTGTGTCTCGCTTGCCATAATTCAGCAGTTGTACATGTCCAAGATAAGGCATCTTATTTGAGGACACAGCTGGTTGCACACTCACGCAAATATATAAAAGGCACCTCACCTTTGTGTCCCACAACATTTCCCTGACACTCATGATGCACAAGTGTGTTGTTTTTGTGCAACTGATGATGTCATCATGCTTAAATATTTTGTTTTGTATAAATTTATGTAGGTAAATATTGCTATTTTTATTACTGTATTGTGGAAAAATGTCTAGGTTACGTATATAACCTCTGTTCCCTGATGGAGAGAACAAGACGTTGTGTCGAAGAAGCGACACTAGGGGTCTCTCTTGAGTGCCGAATATGCCTCTGATCTATGAAAAAAGGCCAATGAGAAGTTGGCAGACAGTATTTGCATACTCTGCCCCCGGACATACGGGTATAAAGGCGAGGAGCCGGAAATGGTCCGGCCACAACAGCGGTTCAGCTTAGCGACATGGCCGGGAGGACACAACGTCTCGTTCCCTCCATCAGGGAACGGAGGTTACATACGTAACCTAGACGTTCCCCATCTGTCGCTCACTTCGACGTTGTGTCAAAGAAGCAACACTAGGGGTCCCATTTAAATCACGCCATGCACTGAGCCGTGTACGTGTACTGTTGACACAGGAGCGGGCAGGTATTTTACGTGCAAAGGCAACCAGCTGTGTCAGATCACACTTACCCTTCCCCAATGCCCCATTAAAAGTCGTCAGAATCCTTCTGGTTACCCTAAACAGGGGAACAAGGCGACGCTTGCCAACCTGGGAATGGGCCAAGCCTGGCTGGGCCTCTTTTCTCTCTATGTTTCTCGCATAGAGCCAAACGGCTGGGGCCCTAACACGCATCGTGGGAAGGGGGTCTTACCCAGTTTCCTATTCTTTAAGGGGGAAAAGACCCTGCGTAGACCACACCTGCCCAGGAAGGGGGAGGTAAAAGTGGCGCAATACTTCACATGGGCCTCTTAGGTCACATGTGGGAAAATGGCATGGTGGTAGATCCAGCCTCAAGGAGGAGGGAGTTGCTACAACATGGCGACAGCTGGAACTGCCTAAGGGAGACGTGGGTTCACTCGTAAGGGGACCGTACCGCGGAAAATACATACAGGAGGAATTCCACACAGGAGTCCTGACCTACGGAGCACCTACTCCAGTGCAGTGTAGATTTGAGTACCCGCAGTGGATTGGGTCAGCGAATTCCTCCGCTGAATTGCGGACCCACGGACCCCCTAGGGAGGAGTCATCCAGTGAGCCGAGTTAGTGGGATTTTCTGGGAGAAAAAAGCACATGATTTTACCTCGGCCGATGGAAAAGGCACTAGGCGCAAGCAGTCCACCCGGTCAATCCGTCAGCGTGTTACCGAGTTCTACCGGCTCGGACCTGAGAAAACACGGGACAAAACTGACTCTACCCTGAGATCGTAAAATCTCGCAAGGGTGTTAGGTGTTGCCCAACCCGCTGCTCAGCATATGTCTGCCAGGGAGACGCCTCTGGCCAATGCCCGTGAGGACGCAACACTCCTTGTCGAGTGTGCTTGGACCCGCAAGGGGACCCCCTCCTGGGTGTGATAAGCCAATGTAATGTGTCAGCTACCCAGTGGGTAGGCCTCTGTTTGAAGACAGCGTTCCCTTTCTGTTGTCCACCAAGGCAGACAAAAAGCTGCTCAGAACATCTAGAGCTCTGCATGTGGTCCAAGTAGGTACGTAAAGCACGTACCAGACACAGCAACGAAGGGCTGGGCCTGCCTCCTCCCGGGGTAGCTTCATTTGCTGGTTCACAACCTGGACCCTGAGAGGAGTCGTAGGAACCTTGGGCACGTAGCCCGGTCATGGTCTTAGGATCACATGAGTGTCTGCCGGACCGACTTCCAGGCAGGTGTCGCTGAAAGAGGAAGCTTGCAGGTCCCCGACTCTCTTGATGGAGGTGAGCGCGATCAGGAGGGCCATCTTCAGGGAGAGGGCCTTGTTTTTACTGATTCTAGTGGCTCAAAAGGGGGGGGTCTCTGAAGGCCGTTTAAATTTCATACATTTATAGTACATCTCACATTTTTGGCCTTCTAAAAAATATGAGATGTAAAAATTACAAAGACTTTGACATTTTTCTACATCAAGTATACATAAATAGAGCGCGACTGTGCCTGCTCACTTTTTCAGCGGCCTGGGTTCCATTCAGCGCATTCAAGTATTTTTTCCATTAATTTTTTGCATAGGCTTTTCATAAAAGCTTTATTTTCTGGAATTAATTAAAAAAAGTCCAAAATTGCTGTCTCAATCTTTTTTTATTATTACCTTGAAAAGTATTTGTCTTTCACAAGCCATCCATGTAAATGAAATGCAACCATCTAATATGCTTCTTTTCAAATTATTTCAATATACATGTATTTTTCATAGTTTCTTTTCTTCTTTCTACACTTCTTTCTTCCTTTTCATCTTTCTGTGGTGTAAAGGTAACATAAGATTTTAGATAAAGTACATGCATGTCATTATATACAGAACACAAACATTTTTAAACATAAAAAAATGAAGTATTAACAAAAAAACGTGTCTGAATAGCAAGTTGCTCCACATTAAAGTCATGCATGCCGTAATGAAAGCAAATTAATAGCTTATTCAAAAGGCTAGAGGAAACTGAAGGCTGGAACCAGGACTGAATGAACACCTATAGATCCGCACTGCAGTTCCTATTTCTCCCAATGTATGGAGCACAGTGAGGGTGTGAGGTTCAGGGACGGTTACTCCACAGGAGGGGAGACATGCAGAACATCCTTTACATAGTGGACAACAAAGATGTGAAGGACACAGATAATCAAGCCAAATAAAACGTTTTTGATCAAGCTGTCATGGGATATAAATGTGAAAAGGAAGGAACATAGAGGGACAAAGACAAGCTGAGAGATGAAGATGATGTGTGTGTGTGTGTGTGTGTGTGTGTGTGTGTGTGTTTGCATGCATAGCTATTGTTTATGGCCAAAACTCTCCCCAGAAGTGACCTAAATCTGACAAAACCTCTCTTTAGGAACATTTAGGAATACCCTCCATTGGTCTATTGATTGATAATTTAAGCAAATACTATTTTATTTTTATTCTAATAATGTACAAAGTTTTCTCTGAGGGTTAGAGGTAGGATTAGGGGATATGCAATATCATTAGCTCTGTGAAAAAACAATACAAGTCAATGAAAAGTGCCCACCATGATGGAAAAACAAACATATATGTGAGTGTGTATTTTCTTACCGCCTGTCTCCACGTGTTTATGAGCTGTTTGGTCTCATGACCAGTGATCTGGCAGAGTTGTATGATTGTCTCTCTCTGCTGGTGGTTAGTGTAGGCTGAGTCTGTGAAGTCTTCAGTCTTCTCTACCAGAGCTTCCAGCTGAGCAGCCACAGCTTCACAGGACACAGAGTACAGAGAGTCTCTCAGAGCCTCCACTTTTACCTGGAACACACACACACGTAAGATATTGATAAAAAAAGAGGCATTCAGGTTGTAGTCTTATAACACTGAACTCAATTAGCATTTTCTAGCCATGGTTACCTTTGGAATACAATTTTAAACACAGCAGCTTCAAAATTCATCGTTGAGGTTTGACCTCAAATTATCAGTTATGTTGTAGAATAAAGCTTCAAAGTCACTTCAAGTTATTTTATCTAGAGAAAGACCGATATATCGGTTTTACTGATTAATGGGTGCCGATAGTTGCTTTTTGGAACTATCGGTTTTCGTCAAAAATCAACACCGATAGTTGCAGATGGTTTTTTGTTCCTCTGTGGTCAGAGCTACAGGGTTCTACAGTATAACAGCAGCCTCTAGAGGTGAAATAAAAACAATCTCTGACACCTTGTGGGGATTTGCTGTATCTGCCCATATGACAATGTTGACTTTATAGTGTTTATATTGTAATACATTGTTGATTATAAGAGTGCATGTTTTTTACCTTGTGTGTTTGTGTGAGCTGGAAGCACAGATAATTCAATATAAGAGTCCCTGGCGTATTTCGGGCATGTTTAGAGCTAAAAGTCCTGTATTATGCACCAAATCGTAGTTTTTTTCTGGTTATTAGTGGGACTATGTTTGAGCAATAAACTGAATCTGGGATTTTATTATTTATATTTATCCAACATATCCTACCTCTTCTGCCTTTACATTCCTTTGCATTATCTTCAGAATATAATAAAAAACATTTAATAAATCGGTTTTCCATCACCTTAGTTACAAAAAAATATTTTAGCCTATTTTTAAGATGTATCCATTTCAATTTAATAACAAATTTCCATCTAATTGCATTGCCTAATCTTTAACCAAATAAAATGTATAAAATCTTAAAACTTAGAACTTAAAACTTAGAACATTTTCTTCAAGACTATTCAATTCAATTAGATGGAAATTTGTTATTAAATTGAAATGGATACATCTTAAAAATAGGCTAAAATATTTTTAAATCCAAAACTGCCAAATAAATACCCATATGAAAATCCAGAGGGAACCCTTGGCGATTAGCCTTCCAGGTTAACCGTAAACCATTAATTTAAGTTTTTATAATGAGCTTATATTTAAATACTTATCAGCGTTTTGTTGTACATGTTAACACTGTCAAATATATGCACATTCAGCAATCTAAAATCTAGATAATATGTATGTACAGCTTGATTGGTTGGACAATCATGCAATACTTTCAGAAGTTTGACTTTCAAAGAGAAACTAGATTCCATTGATACATTCATCGGAGAGCCCTTGTACAATGCCTGCACCTTAAAGTCTTTAATCCCAGTGTAGATGCTGACAGGAAGTGCTTTGGCCTCTCCACTGCTCCTCGCGTCAGTCACAATCTCAATGACTTGCTCCAGGGCCAGGCGCATACGCTGGAAGACTGCTTCTTTGTTGATCCGTGCCGACTCGCAGTCTGGATGTCTCAGACATGTCTGAGAGTCAGAGAGGGACAAAAATTACTTAAAACAACAATAGAGGAATAACAGAAGTACTGGTCATACTACATAAAAAAACATCCAAATTTGCTAGGTAAAAATGTAAATTAATCTCATTTTACCAGCATAAGAAGACAAATGAGCACTTATCACACTGTTCAGTTGTATATTCAAGCTCTAAAACTAAAAAGTACTGTGGTGGTATAGAATTCACAGAAAACTACAGTACTACATTACAGTTGTGGATATCAAATAACATTATTACCATTGTCCCCTTTCAATAAAATACCATGATTCTTGTTTTAAGTCCATTGTTGGGTAGAAATGCAATCTGATGCAGATTACAAATCATATGACTAAAATTGGAATCAGTAACGTAATCTAATGTAATGTAAACGTGGTGTGAATTTTTATTATTTAGAAATATAAATTATATACAATATATATGAGAGAGACAGAGAGAGAGATTTTTAAATATATACACTGGTGGCCAAAAGTTTGGAATAATGTACAGATTTTGCTATTTCGGAAGGAAATTGGTTATTTAATTCACCAAAGTGGCATTCAACTGATCACAAAGCATAGTCAGGACATTACTGACGTAAAAAACAGCACCATCACTATTTGAAAAAAGTAATTTTTGATCAAATCTAGACAGGCCCCATTTACAGCAGCCATCACTCCTTATCACCTTATCCTTGAGTAATCATGCTAAATTACTCATTTGGTACTAGGAAATCACTTGCCATTATATCAAACACTGCTGAATAAATGAAGCTTAACATTGTCTTTGTGTTTGTTTTTGAGTTGCCACAGTATGCAATAGACTGACATGTCTTAAGGTCAACATTAGGTCAAAAATGGCAAAAAAGTAACGCTTTCTTTAGAAACTCATCAATCAATCAATCAATCAATCAATCATTGTTTTGAGGAATGAAGGCTATACAGTTCTTGAAATTGCCAAAAAACTGAAGATTTCATACAAAGGTGTACACTACAGTCTTCAAAGACAAAGGACAACTGGCTCTATGAAGGACAGAAAGAGATGTGGATGGCCAGATGTACAACTAAACAAGAGGATAAGTGCATCAGACTCTCTAGTTTGAGAAATAGACGCCTCACATATCCTCAGCTGACAGCTTCATTTAATTCTACCCACTCAACACCAGTTTCATGTACAACAGTAAAGATAAGACTCAGGGTTGCAGGCCTTATGGGAAGAACTGCAAAGAAAAAGACAATTTTGAAACAGAAAAACTAAAAGAAAAGGTTAGAGTGGGCAAAGAAACTCACAGCTAGAATGTCAAGGATCTGCAAAGCTGTCATTGCTGCACATGGAGGATTTTTTGATGAGAACTCTTTGAAGTAGTTTAAGAAGTTCTGAAGATTTTGTAATAGTAATTTTTCACATTATTAATGTCCTGACTATACATTGTGATCAGTTGAATGCCACTTTGGTGAATAAAAGTACCAATTTCTTTCCATAAGAGAAAAATCTGTACAATATTCCAAACTTCTGGCCACCAATGTATATATAATTTGATCTAGATATATTATTTGACAGCTATACATCAGCAGTATTTAGTAACTTGAACAATTATTTGTCATGAGAAGGCATGGTCTTATCCGTTGGGTGGTGCTTTTGTCCACAAATTCAGAAGCATGGATCATAAATGTAATTTACATGGTGTAAAGATATGAAGGGAGTTGCTTTCCCCAGTTTTCCCCTGTAATGCTGATACAGCTCTAGGCCCTCCATCAATGACAGACTAAAATATGGATGAGTTTAACAGGCATTTTTTAAGTGGGAGTTTCTAAAATTATGGACAGGTGCCACGTTAAACAAACATAGTCTTACTCTAGCAATGTTGGCATTACAAACACCATCTATGTTTGAAACAGATCACACCAGTTATATTTGTGAATCAACATCACAAAAAAATAGTCTCAAAACTGACCACAAAGGCAAAAGTGCACTCATTTAAATGTTTTAAAGCAGAATACAAAAGCAATTTGCAAAACTAAAATTAACTTTAAGCACTAATGCAATCGGTTCGGCATTTATGTGTGGATTACATTGTATATATGAAATGGCGTCTATTTGTACACTTTGATGCGTTTGATTGACAAAACCCTTTCAAAGACAAAGCGACACCTGATTACAAGACACATAGAGTAATAAATCAAGTGATATTTAAAATGTGTTCAGGAGTTAAGTTAGATATCCAATGTACAGTTGAGAAAGCATGCAAGTGATCAGGTTATTTTTATTTTTTCTCCCCTTTTCTCCCCAATTTGAAATGCCCAATTTTCAATGTGCTCTAAGTCCTCGTTGTGGTGTAGTGACAAATCTCAGTTGCCATTGCATCTGAGACCGTCAACCCGCGCATCTTATCACGTGGTTTGTTGAGCGCGTTACCACGGAGACCTAGCGCATGTGGAGGCTTCCCAATATTCTCTGTGGCATCCACGCACAACTCACCACATGCCCCACCGAGAGCGAGAACCATATAATGGCGACCACGAGGAGGTTAACCCAATGTGACTATACCCACCCTAGCAACCAGGCCAAGTGGTTGCTTAGGAAGCCTGACTGTCACAAGTGGTCAGTATATTAAGTTTTGGAAGGCAGTTTACATTGCACATTAATCTTTTTGCCCTGTCTCCTTTAAACTGAAATCATTTTTTGTGAATTGAGTGGTCAAATGCTGAGTGAAATCCCCCCCCCCTCTATTTTGCTGTCATTGCCTGATTGTTTTGTATCATGTATCCATAAAAAGTCAATGTTATCTGTAAACATATTTTTACAAAATAAAAAAAATTCCTATTAACAGATTCTACCATGAATGTGTTTGAATAATCTTTAAGTACACCCCGTGTGACCATACTCTTTAAATATATTAACATGTTTTAGACAGCAAATTATACTTTCTTTCACAATCGGTTCTTACCTTAGAGGCTGTGAGAAGCATCATGGTGCATTTCTCCAGAACAGCACGTGCTGCAGCCATTCGAGCTCTTTTCTTCTCATCCTTCAGATCCTGAGGAAAACGAGAAACCACAAGACAAACATGAGAAATCACACACTGCCTCAAGTGCTTTAAATGTTTTTTTGAGTTGTTGAGAACTTTTACCTCAGATTTCACCCCAGCACAAGCCTTTACAGGTAGAATAAATCATTTGCTTGCAACAAGGCTGGAATTACACTGTATTAACTATTTAGTTAAGTTATGATTTCCACTGCTAAGTGCTTATAAAAAGCATAAGACACTTTATTAAAATAGAGTACGTACACTTTGTTGTCCCATTTACTTTAAGACACAATTTAAAATAAAATTAAAACTATAAACCAACATTTTATCCCAAACTTTCCAGATTCTAATGATTAAGAGCCTAAATTAGTCTTAGAGCTGAAGTGTGTCATTTCTGTGCTACTAATGCCACCATACGTAAATGCAAAAAATGAATATGCCCCCCCATCTGCTGTTGGTCAAACAAAGAGTCAGTCCCGCCCCCAACTCACACCATTGGTTGAGTAACATTGTTAGGGCTGGTCTAAGTGGATAGCTCAAAACAAACAGGAATTTTCATAGTGCAACAGAAACAGTGTTTACAGTTTGAGAAAATTAACCTATAACTGGCTTACTCATAGCTGTCTCTGCATTTTAAGCTTGGATAGGACTAATTATTTTAACCCTGTTACCCATTTTGCTGTTGTTTATTCATTTATTGAATTGCTCGAAAAATTACACAAATCAGGACTGGTTAAAAGGATTGCAACACATTGAAACCGCACATAACATAAATTGAAAATAAAGCTCATGTAATATTTTGTTTGACATCCTGAGGTTGACCATCAACATTTTTATTGGTTAAGCACCGCATTTCGCTGAGAATTTGTTGAAGAAAAAAAGGACCTTCAATGGACCCCATTTTGTACCCTATTCATTGAAAGTTCCATAAACTTGTCTTACTAAAGTGGGCCCAATGACTCATGACTTCAAAACAGAATGTTTGTTTAAGAAGAAGTGCACTTGACTTGACTCTTAATGGTCTAAAGCAAAACTGTCAAGAGATTCAGAGAACTCACTGAATTCATTCAAATGCTCATTTTTCAAGGTTTTGCTGAGAATGAAGGGTAAATTTGGTCCTTGGAAGACATAGCACTGACATAATGCCTTCCACCATCACTGAGTGAGGCTGGAATATAACTCAATAGAGCGCCAACACGCCTTGAGGCATAAGGGATTTGTGACTGACAGACTGTGTGTGTGCATGTCGGAGAAAATGAGACGAGCCTGATCTCTCTCGCCCCGGCTGGGAGCCACGGCTCACAAAAGGAGATGTGATTATCTGTTATTATGTTCTTCTGAATAAAACTGCAAAGACGGAGGCCGCAGATTGGCAGGAAAGCGCTGCAGAGATAGGAACGTGATGTGTTTGTGAAACATTATCAAACACATACTGAAGCTTTCTGATTGAAAATAGAGAGCCTCTCCTATCAGTTCAGGGTGTCATTCATATTCATATTACTATCCTAATCATGATGATACCCGGAAGGAGGCCTTAGGACAAACATACAGCCTTGCCCAGCTGGAAATCCTGCTTAAACTAGCTTCTGATGTTCGTAAGTTGCTTCAAGCTGGTTATTTATGGTCATTAGTTGGTTCAAGCTGGTCTAGATGGTCTGTTAGCTGGACTACCAGCTGGTGTGGCCAAGGTCAACCTGGTAGACCATCTTGTATACTATATTGCAGAAAATAGGCACATTCAGACACAGTGCGAGTGTGGTAAATAATCACGCATGTGATGTGAGTTACTGCATTGCATCAATACACAAATATGAGCCCTAACACTTTAGATTTCCTTTAATAAGCACCACAGAGCTACAATTACAATCCATCTGTTCTGCGCTGCAGGCAAGTGAAACATACCCAAAAGGTTTTTATCAGTGGGGTTTGAGAGCTGAGTGATTGAAATTGCAGTGTGCGGCACAGTTCAGTTCTTTAAAACTTAAATCCCTCCATTATCTACCCCTCTCTCGTTAGTTGTATGAATCTGCAAGGGCCCTAAACGTCTGCCCCAAGTGTCTTTATCAGTGTTTTATTATCGGTGAAGTGAGGGAATGAGATGGAAGGATGATGAACAGAGGGATGTGTATGATCTGATGTGTGTGAGGGGTCACTTACATTCTGTCTGTCTCCAGTGAAATGGGCGAACTCTACCATTTCGTTCCCGAATTGGCTAAAGATCTGGACAAACTCCTGAAAAGTGCTGACTCTCTCCAACTGCTCCAGAGTAACCAGCACCTGCACACACACATAAAACAGACATATTGACAAATAAAGCTACAATACAGAGAAAAAAATATCAGAAGTCACTACCATGTCTCAGAAGACTCAAAGGGATAGTTCACCCAATTATTCATCATTTACTCACCATCAAATGAATATTTTTAGAAGAATATGTCAGCTCTGTAGGTTCTTACAATGCAAGTGAATGGTGGTCAGACCTTTGAAGCTCCTAAAATCACATAAATGCAGCATATAAATAATCCATAAGCCTTCAGTGATTTAATACATGTCGTCAGAAGTGATATGATTGGTGTGGGTGAGAAACAGATCAATATTTTTATAAGTATTATTTTATTATATTTAAGTAAATTTCAACGTTCACTTTCAGATGTGAAAGTGAAACTAAACAGGCACCAAATGTGACTTTCAGATGTGAAAGTGGAGATTGATAGTAAAACAAAAGGATTTAAATATTGATCGGTTTCTCAACCACACCTATCGCATCACTTTTGAAAATATGGATGTAACCACTGGAGTCTTATGGATTATTTATATGGATTGCGTTTATTCTACATTAATGTGATTTTTGGCGCTTCAAAGTTCTGGCCACCATTCATGTGCATTGTATGAACCTACAGGAGCAGAAATATTCTTCTAAAAATCTTTGTGTTGAGCAGAAGAAAGAAAGTCTGTCATGAGGGTGAGTAAATGATGAAGAGAATTTTCATTTTTGGGTGAACTATCCCTTTAATGGTGTTTTCAGTTATGTTTTATCTACTTTGTCTCAGATGTTTCCTCACTTTACCAACTGCAATTATTGTGGATGGCATAACTTAGATAAAATTATCTTTGAAGTATTTGAATAGAAATGTATGAATTTACATTGAAATATATGAGTTTTGACTAATCTTTAAAGCTGATGTGTGTAACTTTAAATTTGACTTTCTTTTATCCCAGCTTAATATGCTGAGACAACTATAAGCAAGCCATTCATGGGTTAATTTTCTCGAAAACTGTTAACACTGTTTCTATACCCGCCCAAACAACTTTATTTGACCAATGGCATGAGTTGGGGGTGGGACTATCTAACTGATGAACAACTGCAGATGAGGGGCGTATTAAGGAATCTGTTTTGAAAACATTGGTCATTTTTCAATTCCATTCAGTGGTGCTAGTGTATGGCGTCAGATTAATTTTACCAGATCTTGAATTTGAAAAAGCATGATCATGATACTTTGATGTTAACGAAAATGGTGCTGTTAATTTTAAAAATGTGAAAATATTTTGTGTGTATATCTCATAAAAATATAGGCTTCGAAATTCAAGTCTCAATATTCGTGTTGTTAAATACGGGTTGAGAAATTCAGGTCACAAAATTCAAGGATGGCATCTGGGAATGCAAGGAAGAGCAAACGAGTGTCAACGTAATCCATCTCTCTCTCAAGGACAACCACAAAGCGATGGAAACAGCTCAAAATAATATATATATATATATATATATATATATATATATATATATATATATATTCCTTTTCCTCTACTACTTATTATCACCACATAATCTTTAATAGTATTTCTTTGCAACTATATTCTTTATTTTATATCTAGTTCATGTATCATGCTTTCTACAACACTGATTACTCTGATTAAAATAATTACTCAAATGCCAGCTAACTTTTTTGAATGTATATATTTATGTTTAATTATATTTTGTATATTTTCTGTATTTCCAGAACCCCACACACTTCAACAAACCATTGATAAATGCTACTTATTTGGATTACTCATGGTGTGAGACATAAATGTTCAATTTATAATAAATAAAAATATATATATAGAAATAAATTATAGAAATAGAAATACAGTATATATATATATATATATATACACATATATATATACAGGTGTATGCAAAAGTTTAGGCACCCCTGACAATTTCCATGATTTTCATTTATAAATAATTGGGTGTTTGGATCAGCAATTTCATTTTGATCTATCAAATAACTGAAGGACACGAAATGAATATTTCAGTAGTGAAATGAAGTTTATTGGATGAACAGAAAATGTGCAATATGCATCAAAACGAAATTAGACAGGTGCATAAATTTGGGCACCCTTGTCAATTTGTTGATTTGAATACCTGTAACTACCTAGCACTGATTAATTGGAACACACAATTGGTTTGGTGAGCTCATTAAGCCTTGATCTTCATAGACAGGTGCATCCAATCATGAGAAAAGGTATTTAAGGTGGCCAATTGCAAGTTGTTGTTCTATTTCACTCTCCTCTGAAGAGTGGCAACATGGGGGCCTCAAAACAACTCTCAAATGACCTGAAAACAAAGATTCTTCAACATTATGGTTTAGGGGAAGGCTACAAAAAGCTATTGCAGAGATTTAAGCTGTCATTATCCACTGTGAGGAACATAGTGAGGAAATGGAAGACCACAGGCACAGTTCTTGTTAAGGCCAGAAGTGGCAGGCCAAGTAAAATATCGGAGAGGCAAAGGCGAAGGATGGTGAGAACGGTCAAAAACAGCCCACAGACCACCTCCAAAGACCTACAACATCATCTTGCTGCAGATGGTGTCACTGTGCATCGTTCAACATTTCAGCGCACTTTGCACAAGGAGAAGCTGTACGGGAGAGTGATGCGGAAAAAGCCTTTTCTGCACACACGCCACAAACAGAGTCGCTTGAGGTATGCAAACGCACATTTGGACAAGCCAGCTTCATTTTGGAAGAAGGTGCTGTGGACTGATGAAACAAAGATGGAGTTATTTGGTCATAACAAGGGGCGTTATGCATGACGGCAAAAGAACACAGCGTTCCAAGACAAACACTTGCTACCCACAGTAAAATTTGGTGGAGGTTCCATCATGCTGTGGGGCTATGTGGCCAGTGCTGGTACTGGGAATCTTGTTAAAATTGAGGGTCGCATGGATTCCACTCAATATCAGCAGATACTTGAGAATAATGTAGAGGAATCAGTCACAAAGTTGAAGTTACGCCAGGGCTGGAAGACCACGACCCAAAACATTGCTCAAAATTTATGCAGAGGAACAAGTACAATGTTCTGGAATGGCCATCCCATTCCCCAGACCTGAATATCATTGAAAATCTGTGGGGTGATTTGAAGCGGGCTCTCCATGCTCGGCAACCATCAAACCTAAATGAACTGGAGATGTTTTGCAAGGAGGAATGGTCCAAAATACCTTCATCCAGAATCCAGACACTCATTACAGGCTATAGGAAGAGTCTAGAGGCTGTTATTTCTGCTAAAGGAGGCTCAACTTTATTAAATTTATGCACCTGTATAATTTCATTTTGATGCATATTGCACATTTTCTGCTCATCCAATAAACTTCATTTCACTACTGAAATATTACTGTGTCCTTCAGTTATTTGACAGATCAAAATGAAATTGCTGATCCAAACACCCAATTATTTATAAATGAAAATCATGGGATGTGTCAGGGGTGCCTTAACTTTTGCATACGCCTGTATATAAGGTTCTCTGCCCTCAGAACAACAGAATGTGTTCTAGTATATAGCTGTACATATATATATAGAGAGAGAGAGAGACAGAGACAGAGAGAGTCACATTTAACAGACATATAAAAAATATTTTTTTATTTTAGATTTTTTATTTAATGCTCATGATTTATTTCTTTATTTGCAGTCATGCAGTTAAAATGAAGTAGTTTGATTACTCGTTTCCACTGGTAGATGTACTTCGCCTAAATGTTTTTGAAATAAGGTTCTTGACGAAACTTGCTGATAGGTGAAGGATCCAATATACAGATTAAGTTGATCTTTTCTTCACAACACATTTGTGAAACATTATAATAATTATCCTTACAGTATACCTTTTTGTGTTTTCGCAGTAACGGTTAAATTATTTTGAGCCGTTTCCGTCACTTTGCAGTTGTCCAAGAGAGTGAATTGGATTACATCGACGCTCTTTGCTCTTCCATGCATTCCCGGATGTCATCCTCAAATTTTGCGATCTGAATTTCTCAACTCGTATTTAATATCCTGAATACTGAGACCTGAATTTAACAAACTGAAATCCACCACTTGAATAATTAAAACGGAAATTTCACAGCCCGAATTTTTATGAGGTAAATTCACAAAATATTTTTACATTTTTAAAATTAACAGCAAAACTTCAGTCTTTTTTCAAGATCATGAATTCGGAGGCTTATTCAAATTCAAGTTCTGATGATATTAATCTGACACCATACTAGTGTCGCAGAAATTACAACAAATGGTCAAACAAATGTTATAGCCAGATCTCAGCTAAGTTTGTCTAAAATAATGGAAAAAATCTAAGAAATAATGATGATTGTTTTCTACTCTTATTGTTACTCATATATTGTGTTTGATACTGTTTTTTGAATTGCCTAAATGTGTGATTATCTATGTAACAATTTCCAAAATTCCAAAACTATGTTTTCTATTATCTTGAATGTTTGCTATTTAAGAGGAGAGTTCTGAACTCCTTTTAAGGATGAAATAAGTTTGATTAATAGCCTTTATTCAACAGAAAGCATTCAGGGTCTGGCTCACACCAATATGGCATTTCATCAAATATATTCCCAGACAAAGAGAAAAGTGAGATCAAAAAGGGGTGAAAACTGAGCGATGGACAGCTGCATGGTTTTTAAAAACAGTCTGTAAAGTAATTTAGTCAACACTGATGGTCAGGTCTCTGTGTGTGTTGGGAGTTACAGCACTAGACCAGAGGGAAATAATCAAATGCTGCAGACATGTTTCATATAACTTCTGCATGCAGCACATATTGGGTTTTGTCTTTAAAAATGCCCAAAAAAAGAGTTTTCAGGTACACAACAGAAGTTCTAAATATTTTATAAAAGGTCTATTTTATAATTTATGCATGACTAAGTCTCCACAAATTAATATATACACACCAAATAGGACTTGTCGAATAAAAATAAAAATAAAAACATGTCCTGGTCAAATTTCACCTCATAATCAAAAGAAGAAAAATAAGAATTTTTCACTGGAATATTTTTCATGAGATTTAATCATTCTCTAAACCCAAAATTCTCATTACTGTGCTACAGATGAAATGTATACTCTATTTGAGACAGTAACACAATTATATTTTAATATAAAATTAGCACAAGTTAAAGGGTGTACAACAAATACTACCATGATGTATAAATGGTTGTTTTTTTCAACTTCAGGCAATTTGATGTCCCAGTGAGATTTCAAATTGTTGTCTTTTTATTATATGAAGGTCACATTAAAACTGACAACTTTTTGCCATGCCTTCATCAAATATTTGTATTCCTTTTCAAAAGCATTTCATGTGCAGATTTAACCTTGTCCCAGACGCTGAATTTCAATAAAATATAAAAATCCATCCGTTTAAAACTATGATTGTTATTTCCACCACACCAAACAATTTTGCCCCTAATAAAGTTAGTGTACTTGTAAACCAAGTCAACAAAAGTGTCCGTGATGAGCATGTTTGTGATAAATTATGAAAATTATGAAGTAATGTTTGAACTTAAAGAAAAATCGTGGTACAGTATCACTTGTGAGCAGTATTTTTTTGGGCTGTAATTTCAATACTGTACATTATGCAAAAACTTTGAAAATATTAGTCTGAAAAATTTTTTAATGACACTTTACATTCTACAAAATCCATAGTGCAAAAAGTGCCTGAAGTTGGAGAAACACCCAGATATTAAAATAGTATAAGATTTAAAAGGCATTTAATTTTTTGCGTCGCAGTAATCTACATTTTAATTATTTATCTTTTTTATTTTTATTCTAAATGGTAAAAGATTAGGCATCACTTTCTTTATAATTCTTATCACTTCTGATTGTGCAGTGAAATATGACCCAGTCATGTACTTGAGTCTTTGTGAGACTCACCCAACTAAATGTGCAAACGTTTAAAATTGTAATATCTGTCTTAGATGCTGAGTCACACACTTTGCAGCTATTTGTATAAAAGAGCAAAGTTTCAGTCAGCCTCAGAAAGAAACGTATTCTAATGTACAGACAGGCTCAACGGAAGCAATTTGAGACTCTCACATTGGTGAAAATTGATAAGAGAAGGCTCTATTTGAGGTGCATCAGCTGGCAGAGGGTGTTATCAGGCATAGTCAGGGACAAATTCAATTGTGTTTCTCTCTAATGGAGAGCTGTTCTGCTGCCTGGCTGTCTAAACATCACTAACTGGACATGATCAGCTCCAGATCTGAGTCACACACACATACACACACCACATTTCCTCATCTCACTGACATGGAAGTTAAGACAGCCTTCCTACTTTGTCCTGTACATCTTCTCTTCAATTATCTCCTAAGCAGCAGGACTCTAAATATTCCTCTGTGGCCATGCTGTGATAACATCTGAGAGCAAGGACTGCCCTTTGTCTGTGTGTTACTGCGTTTTATGAAAAGTAAGCTTGTATTTGACAGGAAAATGTAAAGGTCATTAGATGTGTATGTGGACACTGCTGGCAGTACGTACTTTGTTGCGAGAGCTTATGATCTGTTTGATAACGATGCAATCTGCGAGCACCAGGACTTTGGTAACAGAAGAGAGCAGCATGCGAGCAGCTTTAACCATGCCCGTCCTATCACTAAACAGAGTCTTGCGCCCATCGCCCTCACACTGCTCCACACCGGACACGTCTGTCAACTCAGCTATGGCAGAGCCTGCAAAGCAAAGGAGTGCAGAATGTTAGAGATGTGTATGCACATACATATTTACCAAGCTCCCTCAATGGAGACATACAACATACTTTTAGGGGCCGTTCACAACAAACGTTTTTCACACTTAAAATGTTTTGTATTCTATGTAAAGAAAAGGTGCTAGTTGAAGCATTGTGTGTGTTTGACAATGCATCTTGCTGCTTTTTCAGCATCTCGCTTTGTAGTGCCACCTTTTTTAGATATTTTATAAGTAATTTTGAAAAGAAAATGTTTAAAACAAGTCTTGTAATAAGTATATTTTTTCAGTAAAAATATCTAAACATCTTAAAAACAAGAAAAATAATCCCATTCGGTGGGATTAAATGGGCTAATGACTGTGTAGATTACCTGAAGGGTTCTGGCATCTTCTTGAATTTCCCAAAATTCATGCACTAACTCAACGGGAGAGTTCATTCATGATAACAAGTAAACAAACAACATAAAAGAATCCGCTCGCACCTGTTTGGGGTGATTCAATCAGAAGTGTGTGTATCGCCGTAATAACTGGTCATATTATGGTTCTTTTTTTACCACTTGTGATTGGATTTCATGGGAGAGACTCTGGTATAATTGCACATTTGTCATTAGGCCTATGTCAGTATATTTATTGCAAGATATTGCAAAAAGTAAAAGAAGGAGCTTAAAATGTGCACCATTTCTCTTAATTATACTTGCATTTAATCTAAGCACAAACATGATATATGAGCACAATTTGTGTAATACCTGAATTGACAGAGCTTCAAATGTGCCTGCTTAGAGATGAGTGGATTTTTTCCAATTTGTCCGACACACTTTATCATTCCTGGACACGTTGGCCAGCACTAAAACTCAGGTGCGCAGTGCAAGGCAGGTGTTCAAATGGCTGCTGCAATCATGTTAAGAGCACTATCTAACTGTGTTTTTTGTGTGCTTACTTCATTCTAAATGTTCCCCTACTTTGCTACATTGATAAAATGCTTGGCACAGGTCTCAACATAATGTCTCATGATCGTCAATGCATGGTTTATTATATAAAGACGTGTGTTAGCGGCATTAAAAAAAATAGTGCCGTTAACTTCAACAGCTCTAAAATATATATATCCATCCATCCATCCATCCATCTTCAACCACTTATCGGGTCATGGTGTCAGCAGCTCCAGCAGGGGGCACAGTACTGTATATAATATTTTTTCTGAAGTATAGCTAGGTTAGATTACAAACTACACATACATATCCATAAAACCTAACAAGACACTGAACCGATAACTTGTCAATTGGTGAAACACTTCTGTGCTTCTGGTCATACAAGGTCTGGTCAAAACAAATACGCACCCATATATCATATATATCTTCTATTAAAAACCTTAAAAACACACCAACATGCATTCATAAACTGTCAATACTCTGTCGAGAATATCCCAATATAATCAGCTCATTCTTGACAAGGCACTCTTTAGAAACACACCACATCATTTCATTATTTACAAACCAATCCATCACAGTGGGAGGTCACTTTGAAAACAAATATAAACTCTCACTCCTCTCAGTGGGAGTCCATAATAGGCCACTGTCTAACACACACACAGGAAACACAGCCCTGTCCAGACACAAATGCTATATGTTGGCTTATTTTTGGTCAGGGTGGCAGGTCTGGCGTGTCATGTCCCATTTAGAATGTGTTGAAAGGACACTTGATGAGGGCAGTTCCCAGCCTTGTGCGTCTAAAAAGCACTGTTATTCCGAGAAACAGAAAGACTGGCTCGTACAAAAGTGAAACTGGAATGGGGGAAAGAGGGTGAGAAATCGAGAGAGACACTCTGTTGCAAAACCTAGTGAGCTGCCTACAGATGAAGCATTGTAAAGACCTTATGAAATCTTATGACGAGCACAGTCTTTTCCTACAGTAAATATTATAGTTCCTATAAAAACAGAAAGTTCAGGAGGGATAGAGAGGAATTTTACCTTTTTTAAACAGCCTATAGGCTTACGTCACAGCCATGAATATTATTTGCTACTTGCAAGTTGGCATTCTTATTCTATAGAGCATTTGATTGGGCAAAAATTTGAGTGGCACAGAATGAGTCATCAACATTTTTGGTCAATTGTCCATTTTTTGTACATGTATAAATCTGCAAAAGGGCTAATGTTGTCAACTTGTAGGAGTACACTAGCATATAGATGGCTTCAAAGGTACCAGACATGGACTAAAGCCGCAAAACTAAAAAAAAAAAAAGGTGTTTAAGGCCTCATAGGCTCTTCCAACAAAGGCTGTTCCAAAAAGTAGACATCTTAATTATGCTGCCTCCATAGATACCACACTTTAGCCAAATGGTAAGGCAGCATCAATATATGGAAAAAGTAATTCTATATTGTAATGTGACACAGTGAAACCTGGAATCCAAGATGGCGAATGAGGCAAGAGATATATTCCATTTAATGCTGAAGATTATAGTGACGAGGAGGAGGGTGGGCCCGGGTTGTGACTTCGCACAAGTGAATTTGTCAATCAGTTCAAGATTTATTACGAGGGCTTGTTTAAGGACACATCACTGTACACCTGCATCAGACATGCTTGTGTAGCGTCTCAGGTGCATCATAAACATAAATGTTTTAGGTCACTGTGTCAAGTTAAATATAGTTTAATACTTAGAACACAGCTTGAGATCTCTTAGTTTGGATTTGCGCTACAAGTGTTTTGAACGTAAGCATGTAACGCATGTTTGTGTTGTGCTGCTGCAGTTTTCTTCACTGTATAAACTGCGCATTACCACACAGCTGAAGTTTCACTTACTGCCCTCTGGGGTACACAGGTGGTACTACAAGATTGCATTCCTCAGGAAACTTCCTTATTACAGTCCGGGGGCATTGCGATTAATTGCGTACATTTTTTTAACACGTTATTTTTTATACAATTAATCGCACTGAATTAACGCGTTAAATCGACAGCCCTAGTTCTTATTAAATATTATTTTGACTGTTCAGCCGGTTCCTGCCGCCTCCTTTCCAAACCTTAACTGTGTTACAAGTATATTACACTGAAAAATAGTATAATGTAATTAAAATGGATTATTCCATTTTTGACCAAATATTTGTGGGGGGGTTTTTATGTAGTATTTCACTGTTAGCTTAGCAACTTGCAAACTACCCTTTGAGCTTCCCATGTGGAACACTACTTGTGTGATGCACAGAGATGCTGCCTATGTAGAGTGATTAAAATCAGTCACTTATGAGGTTCCATGATGGTTTGGATGTTCTCTTTGAAGCCAGTTGTTTATGTAGGCAGTAGGCTAAAAGGCAGCTTACAAGGTTTCAGAACAATGCTAGAGCTAGTTTTAGTGATTGAAATTAGAGTATTTTCAGAAGGAAAACTCTGTTTAATGTTTAGACAGACTAGTACTCTTGAAGACCCTTTCCTGATTGCATCTGACAGCTCATTTTGCCAATTATCAAAGCGATTTTACAATCAAGATGCCTCATGTAGAATACTGCATTGTGGGCCAAATTACTTTGCCAATATGCGCACTCTTATCTATATTCATCTGACTGGGCACAATGCCCGAGATACACACTTTTCCCTACTTTGTGGATTTCGGTCTCGTTTATCTACGGCCATACTGCAACATTCTTGTTTCTAGTGGGGATTATTCTCTACCTCAGTGTCTTTCCTGAGCTTTGAAGAGAACCTTTGTGGAAGTTTATAGCCGAATCCCTTTAGCAGCACAAGAGAAGGGCCTGAGGCACTGTCCAAAAAGGCTGGCATTTTGCTATAAAGAGACACAGGCTCAGGCATTCGGCTACCATGTAGGGTAAAACACAAAAATTTCAGCACTGATGGCATTTAAAGACATGTATCTCTTCATTTTATTTTTATTTCTTTAAATAACGCAGCTGAGGGATGAAGAACTAGGTTCAACAATGAGATTACCTGATGGCCCGGGACCACTGTGAGAGGTTCCAGGCTTGCCCCATTCACAATAAAATGTTAATTTCTTCACAGAAAACTAAAATATCATCAAATTTGTAGTCAATACAGTTGGCCATAGTTCTGCATTATAAATACATCTCATGTTCGATGCAAACAAACTTGCTGTTATTTTAGTTTTCCGTTTAGAAAAAAAAAATAAAAAATTGCAATACATTATGGAATTGCATTATGTTGAATTCCGCTGACAAGGTAACATTATCTAGCTAACATAGATGAGATTTTCTGGAATGATTTGTGCTTGACAATATTCCAAACAACTCACCCATCATTTTTCAGCAAAAATGATGCTATAATGATACATTATAGCAGTATAATATCCTGTTATTGTAGTAAATTAAAAACGTAATTAATTATATGTTGTAAGTTATTTTGTAAAAAAACATTTACTCAAATATACTTTTTTCTAACGCATGATAATATGAAAATCTAAAGTAAAATTAAAGTATAATATAAGACATGTACAAATCTGAACTACTGGCTTGACCATGAAAGCAGAAAAAAAATCCTTATTGTTGTGCCTTGTATAGTATGGAGCTGTGTGCTGAGAGATCCCTGAGCAACCAACAGAAGAAAAAAAAAAACATTATTCTCAGCAAAACTTAAGCTACACTTCAGAATTCCCAACCTCTGCATTATCTTCAGGTTGACAAATGACAAAGTTCAGGCATGACATTCTAAATGCTGCAAGCAAAGCAAGGGGTTCTTTGAGCTTGTTATATGTTAGCCAATCACCTCACTCACATGTGATATGTCAAGCCAATCAGCACACATGGTGTAAGCTGATAGGTCTTTTGACGTGTAAATGGGTATCCAACAACTTGCGTACAATCTTTTTGAGTAACATTTAAATTTGCTCAGTTTTCAAGCAAACCGGTTTCACTGCAGCGTGCTACAAAATTTCCTCTGAAACCCTCCAACCCCCACATAATTGTGCACATGCTGATGCAGCATGTCTTGTGTTTTCCTAATTGTGGAGCAGAAGCATGTCCACATTAACTTTTTAGCATTTTCCCAGAGTCACTGCTGCACAATCCAGCACGTTGGTGGCACTAACCAACTGGCAAACACAGGTGCTGTGCTCTTTTACTCGTCTCATGCACAAAAACTCTGAATTCAATAACATAGCTGTAAATGCATTGTTTGTTTAGAAAATATATGTAATGTGCTGATACCTCATTATATAATATACCTGGTATTTTGTCTTAATGTGCATTATAAAATATGTATAGTACTATATCCTGGCATTAAAAAAAAAGAAGCTGGGTTCAGGAGTTTGTTTGGAATATATTTTTGGCAAAATAAATTCATAAAAACCCATGCAGTACACCAGAATAAATATTTGTAGAACTGCGCCTACTACTGTGCAGGGGTGAAATTGTTTTTCATTTGATTAATTACGGTTTTGCAAAATGGTCACATATTTGGTGTTAAAAGGCCTTAATTCAGTATGATGTGCATGTTCTAGCAATAGCAAGTCTCCATACTTGCAACATCTGCGTAGCAGATTCTAGTCCGCCAAGACCAATATCCTACCGATATTTCATACACACATTTACATGCTAAATCTTTCTGAGAGTTGTCATGACTGAACTTTTTATATTGGACCACAAGCTGTGCACTTTAAAACCACTCATACTCAAAACACATCCGCCTATATCCTTCCTGCTGCTGAGAAGATGAAAGCAGATCCCAGTAATGTAATCTGCACATCATTCAAAAGACTCCTGCATTTGAAGAGGTGGAGGCCATTGTGTACCATCTGTGGTTAAACCTGTCATTTCTCAAAACGGGGCTTCCCCTTTTCAATGAAAAGCTCTCTTTCATCTAATACATCTCACTCTCGGACCTCAGATAAACAATTTGAGGTATTCTACGAATTTATAATAATAATACAAAACATTGCCGAAAGTCATTACTTTCTAATACAGCATTGTTCTTGCTGAACGCACGCAAACATGAACAAACAGTGCAATGCCCTATCCAATTTTATTTGATTGCATCAATTCATTTAGTTTCATTATGTAATCCTTTATTCATATCAGATCTACAGTATAATGCATGTAACATTAGTATTATTTTTCTGTTTATACTGTATATGCAGCCACAAATAAGACTAAATGCATCTGCGACTCTAGTGCTCATGTCTGGTGCATGTCTGTGTTGTCTAAATTAAGAACGTTCAGTTAAAACTATAAATCTTTTTCTACATAATTTTGAAAATAATCATGACTCATTCTGAAATAATCTAATAAAATCGAATCAGATCGAATCATTACTAAATTTCAGATTTCAAGATGCATCGCAATTGTTATGTAAATAAATAACATGGTGTTTGTACATAAATGTGAGTCGGCAGTGTGTATACAACCACCCTACAATGTTAAAAGTCCACCAACTCTTCTTTCTTAAATTTCTATTAATCAAAAAAGTGTGTACAAATTAACGGTTTTCATTTCTGCTCTAAAGTGACGAAAACCGTTCATTTTTACACACTGTTTCTGTGTCTCGCCCACGACTGGTGATGGAATCCACCCTCCTCCCCTGAGTGATCTACACACAGTCCGCCATTTATTTCCAAGCTGGAGCAGATACAGTGAGAATAATAATGTCTCAGCTTTGTAAGCTACATAAGCATTCTGTTGTTGGCTGTAAAAGTGAGCATAACAGTCATCATGTACTCCCGGCATCAGAGCCACTGAAGATGCAGTGGACAAGCTGGACTGGTAATCTTGCATACCGTGCATTTTCCCGGTGGGCCAACGCACTTTGAGGCCAATCAGGGGCGGACTGGCAATCGGGAGAACCGAGCAGGCCAGTGGGACGCCCGCGAAACGGGCTGCAATTATTGGCACTTTCAACTGCACGTTTTGCATACTGGATACCAGTCTTCAACAACTCCGGTGTCATTTTTTAGATAGACAAAATGCTCCCAAATTGCTCATTTAATTCGCTTCTTCGGCAGATACAACTCTGGGAGATTGCGTCGTTCTGCCTTGTTTTCATTTTGAGAGTTTCACGTGCACTGAAAGTTCACGTTATGCACACACCCCACCTTACCTAGACAATCACCTCGTGAACTCCGTTACCATAGTAACAGCCTCAAAGACCAGCCAGTCAGAGGGAAGGAAACACGTGCAGTGCAGGTAGTTAGATGCAGCATCATTCAAAATCAATAGTTTTCAGTAACAGATGCAATTGTAGAAGTTCACTATTCACAATCAGCAAGTGTCCAATAACAAGACAGATACTGAGATTAAGCGAGTAGTATTCAACTGGTCATGTGACTCTAAAATGGCAGCCCCTATGAGGGCACCCCTCCCCCATGTAGAATAAAATAGCTTTTATAAGGTTACTGATATGACTAGAGTCCTCATCTCATGAGAGTGGTCATGATTTTATACATATGTTTCAAATTGCAATCAATTTCTTTAGGAGTAAAACTTTTTTAATGGGTAAAAAATTACTGAGTACACCTTTAATGTGTCTGCCACATTTACACAGTGCATGCCACTTTCGTGTCTTCAGCAACTTTAAACAGCTTTCTGAAATATGTGTAAATGAGCTATATCCACTATATCCTAATTAATATCCACAAAAGTTATGGACCCACTTTATATTAGGTGGCCTTAAATACTATGTACTTAACCATTTGATACAATGTACAATGTACCCAACCCTTACCCCAAGACCTAACTCTAACCCCTAATCCTAACTCTACCCTTACTCCTAAACCTGCCTGTACCTCAAACTCAGTAGCAGCAAATGTGGGAATTTTGCAGAACAATATGTAGTTACACAGTAAATACATAGTCTGTATGTATTTAATGTTAGTACATAGTAGTTAAGGCTACCTAATATAAAGTGTGACCAAAGTTATTACTCAGCTCTATATTGTTGAACAAACATGGTTTGAACAACTGAGGTGTGACATAGTTACTACAGACTTGGGAAACAATTGTGACTAGCTAGTTTATTTCTCTAAAGAGGCATCATACTAGGGTAGTTAAGCCCTGAGTTACATAGCTGAACGGGAAAGTGGTTGAATGAGCCCATTAATGTGTTGTGTGTACATTTTGGAAAGCAATTGTAAAATGCAATTTTGCAAGGTTAGTGAAACTTAAAATCAATTTAATAATGGACTGATGGCAACGTGTAGTTAAAGATTCGAATGTAGATTAGTTTACGAGTTTATTGTGATAAATACAAATCTAAACAAAAAATATGTTTCAAAAACACAGAAAATTCAATGTGTTTGTGCAAAACTTTTTCCAGTCATACATGGACAGCCTGTGTTATAATCAGGAGGATTAAATGTTTGGGTGCAGCATTGTGAGGAGGAGTCTAATAACTAACTTGAAGCCAGTCTAATTTGAGTGTTGTGGCAGATCTTTTGCCCTGGGAGGTATGAGAGGACTACCAACTATCTGTATTTATAGATACAGAGGAGAACACAGCTCCTATTATTTCAGACCAGAGAGACAAATGTAAACTGCAACACTCTTTGTGTAGCAGACAGTAGGATTTGATTGACACAGCTGTTGTTTTGCGACTAAATAATTTTAGACTCTCTTTTCTAACTGTATTTCTCCAAATATCATTACATTAATGATATTGGTCAACTGGCCTTGCTGAAAATCATAATAACCAGCCTTAGTGGGTTTGCTGAACAGATCTCCCAGCCTGACCAGCTGAAAAGTCCCCAAAATCCTTCTAGAAATCAGCAGGCCAGCCTAACCAAGCTATATGAGACCAGACAAGAAAACCATTTAGTGTGTTCATTGAGTTAATACAGGAATAAGTCATTCTGAAAAGGATCTGGTAGCAACTAAAGTAATATGACTTTAAATTACATAAACACGAGGTCTTTATAAGAAAATGTACAGCTGTCATCTTGCATAATATTTACATTCTACAGCTGCTTGGCTTTGTAAACCTATTTAAAAAAAAAGTCAGAACAGATCACATCTCTTCGTGCTTGTGTTGGTTATTCTGAGAGCAAGCACAGCAACACTTCATTGGGAATGAGAGATATGGAAATGCACATTTGTGGGGTATTTTTAGAGGCAAACTCTTCAGAGGCAGATGGGACATAGAAGTCTTACACAATAGGGGAGAAACTGCACCTCTCTTTCTTTCACATTCCCAGATATACTCAAGCAAACACACAAATACACATGCATACAAAGAAACAAAACCAAGGAAATGCTGCATTTGATTTTGTATCATGCAAGCAGCTGCATCCATATGGATGTGAAAGTTAAATTAAAGGCTCTAAACATGTGTAATTTTGAATAGCATTCTAGTATACACCATATAACCATGTCGTTTACATTAGACGTTTAAAAAAAAAAAAACATTCATCCTAAGACAGCTATTTTATATCTTCTGCTTTATTGTGTCAATAGGAAATATCCGTTTTAGATTTCTAAACATTCCTTTTGCAAATTGAATTAAACAAGGAGTCCTGCAACAGATGGTATGGCCACCACAGAGCCCGGATCTCAAAATCACTGAGTCAGTCTGGGATTACATGAAAAGACAGAAGCAGTTGAGACAGCCTAAATACAAGAACTGTGCTTGAAAAATCCAACCTGCCAACAACCTTGAAAAACTGTGCACAAGTGTACCTAAGAGAATTGGTGTCGTTTTAAAGGCATAAGGTGGTCACACCAAAAATGTATTTACTTTTTTAGGATTTACTGCACTTTGCAGTATTTGTTTTTGAAAACAATCTCACTATACAACATTTTACACAACTGCCTAAAACTTTGCACAGTACTGTATAGTACTCACAGCTGATGATATTTGTAGGTAACTTGCTACATTAACTTTTCAGTGCACACATGGGATAATACGGGCACCAATGTTGAGCAATATTCAGAATTAAAGAATTAGCTCCCATTAAATTCATTGCTTGGAATTTGAACTGAATTGGCCACATCATACAGAATGCTGAATTGGACTGAAAGGAATAAATAATCATGTTAATTAAGGTTTCCATCTCATAATTGTTGTCTAGCTCAAATTAAAGCATTTTAGGAAATTATTTGTTCTTCCTCCTTGGTCCATAAAATTTAATTTAGGCTATTAAACACAATTATATTTAATTTAAACACATTTCAATGGGTGGTTATTTCAAATATTCATAATCAATATAAACTATTATCTCTTGCTATTATGGTTTAATAGTAAACTATTACATAAAGCTGAAGTATGTAACTTTGTCTGTGTTAAAATTCTTTCTCCTATTCCAGCTTCAACAAATTAAGTAAGCTATTTGTAGGTTAATTCTTCTGAAAACTGTAAAAACTGTCTCTGGATAAAAGCATCTGTCAAATGAATAAATGTCTCAGTGGCAATATAAATTTAGCTCTGTTTGTTTTGAGAGACTCAACATAATAACACTGACTCAACCAATGGCATGAGTTGGGGGGTGGGACTATCTCTTTGTTTGACCAACGGCAGATTCAGAAAGCTGCTTTAAAAACAACATTTATTTTTGCATTTCTGTTCGTTGGCAGAGAATTACATACTTTACACACAGCTTTAAACTAGTACTATTATGTTTCTGGAAATACTGCATATGTTAAGAATTCTGCTTGCTTTCGAGTTAAATACAAATTTAGAAGGCATTTTTTTTAATCCATTTAATTAAGCATATTCTGAAAGTTGCCCTGATGATCAGTTATGAGGTGGTTGTGGTTGTTGTCTTACAAACAGACAAGTTGTACTATGTTTAACTAAGCTGCCCACTTCCTGTATCATTGCCAGGTAACTTAATCCAGAGAGCTTCTTATATGTCAATACACTTCCAGTTGAGTAGTGTCAGACTGACCTGCTCTTCGGGCCTCAAAGCAAGCCAGCCCCATCTCATCCTTTAAGTCTTCATTCTCTGCTGCAATGGCCTCACCTACGGCAACAAAGCGACCAACTGCGACACTGACTGCCTGCCCCACTCTCTGAATGGCCCGTAAGGTCTTCTCTGTCTTCTTAAGCTTGTCTTTGTGATTGATCAGGGTTGTAATCTGAAATGAGACAAATTAGGCAATGTTAAGCCAAATAATGTTGAATGCAAGTCAGAAACCTCAAAGAATCTACAAAGAATTGAATATATTAATTTATCACCACATATATTTGTTACACATTTCAAGTCAAACATGTAAAAAAAACTTGGAGTTTTAACAAGAATTTTTTCCATTTTAATTAGAATCTTTGCTATAATGGCTAGTCATGAATTTCCACAGGTTTGTGAGAGCTGTTCGCAAATAATGGCAGACATCTACTATTTTTATGCAAAAAATGTACCATAAAAATGCTTGCCAGTTTGAAATATTTACTGTTTATTTTTCATAAAACTGTTTGCTAGTAGTTGCAAATTGACCATTGACAAGGGCTGCAAACTTAATTTTAACCACAAGTTAGCAACAAACTGTTTTATCCAAGGGAATCCATGGCATGGTGAGCATATAATGTGTATTGCATCATGGAAAATTTAAAGTAGAGAGAAAAGACAACAGAGAGAAATGAAAAAAAGTGAGTGGCCAAGAGAGGTGAGAAAGTCTCCCTTCTCCTAATCCGCTTTATCACTATATGTTTAACGTCATCCCCTTTCGCACTTTCAGATACAAATCACAGCTACGGTCTTCGGTCTGCGTCAGGATTGTGTTCATCATTCATTTACTCTGAGCCCTCTGAAGAGCTGAAATCCCCCGCCTCCTGCTGATGGGTAATGGCAGGTGGCCTACTAAAGGAAACATTTAATTGGAGTATAACAGCAGGGAGCAAGGACAACACAAGAGCTGGAGAATAATACTCGAAAACAGCCTGCATGGAGCAAACGAGCCTATATATGATGCTGCCAACCAGTAAACATCAACATAACAAGTATTAAAGAATTTTCATTAAGCAGCATGCTTTTATAAGTTAGCTGCATTTCTATTTTAAAAGGCCTTTCCTATATTTCATATTTTATGTTAGCACCAAACTCAATCAGCAAGAAAATTCACCTACTCAGCAACAAGCATTTCACTGTGCATGGTGAATGGACGTTGTTAGGATATATTTACATTCCTAATGAGTGAGTCATCTGGTTTGATGTTTTTCATCAGCTCTCTGTCTTTTCTAAAACTGTTCAAATGCAATATTCATTTAAAGGGAGCACATCATTGCTATTTTGAATCAGCTATTCAGTCACAGCCATGAACACACTAATATTTGACTGCCCATGTTTACATATTAAACCCAGAATTCACCGACATGGGCCGCCAAGTCACTGTGAAGTAATAATAAGAAACTAGGATGGATACTATTATTCCTAAATATCATGATAAAGGTGATAATTCCAATTGGAATCTAGATGTTGGGGAAGTTGCCAAACTTTGATCTGTTCCTAGCTGTGTGTAGCACCTGCTACTCTGCATAGCCTTCCCAACAGCAAAAGATCCCAACATTATGACAGAGTAACTGAAGTTTATTTTTATCAAGATCCAGGATAATCTGATCTTAACACTATGTTCTAACCAGATGTGACATGAAAACCAATAAAAGTCTCATCTTATCAATGTAAATCTAAAGTTCTGTCCTAATCAGCTTCAATCACTGACAAGGCTTTTTTTTTGGTCGGTCGGTTTCTATTTATGCAGCGGCACGCAGGCTAGCCCCACCATCATAAAATCTCATTGGTCCAAAATCAACCTCTACATTATTTTATATTGAACAATAAAAGGCACTTTTAAATCATACGCCGTACGGTTCTTATTGTGTACCGATACAGGCTTGTTGGCACAGTCGTGGTTTCTTTTTTTGTACATAGTTAGAACCATAGACCGTAAAAAAGAATGGACGTAGTGTCCGTGACGTCACCCGTAGGTTTCTGAAGAGCGTTTTTGAAGCCTAAAGTGGGCGGGGCCGACCGTCGCCATCTTGGTAACGCGTCACTCCCGGAAAAACGAAAATGGGCAAAGAGGCGGGACGTGGGTGGAGCCGAGGAGCCTACTGCTGAAACCATGCCCACCTAGCTCGACGCGTTCAAGTTGTCTTTGGATGGAAGATATTGGCGGTTTATTTTGAAACGATTCAAACCAAGCTTACTATTGAGGTAAATTAACCTGAACCTACACAACAAAACTTGAAATAACTATTTATATGTTATTGATATTAAACTACACAAAGTTTAAAACGCTGCAGCACTTTTAATACATGTGGTAACGTTTATTTGCAACACTAGATGACTTGCAGAAAACGTTAATAGTTGTCATGAATAAGAATTAACGTTATAACTTTACTTAAAAACTTGCATCTCAAAGAAACAATTTGAAGCAAATCAATTAACCTGCATTTATGAGTGTGTATTGGATGTCAACTGAGTATAACGTTATTAAGATAGGGTTAGATTCGTATTAGGTAACATTAAAAATGTTATTACCCATTTACATTAGTTTGCGTATTTTTTACAAGCTGTGTATTGTTTTTTTAGTGATCGATTTTGAGGTGATGACCACCCGTGACGCATGCACCACGTCTGCACATACCGGTATGTCTATTGAGTAATTACAGGCTTATTTCCTACACATATCTTTGAGGACATGTAAAAAAAAAAATACTTCCAATATAGTCAGTGTTATGTTACGCTATTTATGAAATGCAGGCGTAACGTTAACATTAACTTAGCCTAACGTTATATTGACAACGTTTCAGAAGACGTTTTATACAGTCTATTCAGCCTACAGCTAATCACAGTCTGTTGGATTCTGGAGTGTAATAACGTTTTAAATACAATTATAAATAATAAATAAATTATTAGAAATAAAATGAATAAATTAATAAAACGAAATTATAATCGAATTTCACTCACCGGAAAAAATGGAGTCCAAGCTTCTTGGACGGTCTGTTAATACAATTAACCCCACAGCAAGACATTATAATTGTGAAATAATCTCGAAAAATCACAAACACGGCAGAGATGCCAAGTTTAGTGGCTAAAATTGATTTATTTTCACAGTCAGACAATTAGCTGAGGTAACGTGAGCAGCGGGAATCCTCCTGTCACTCAAAAGTGGCCACGCCCTTAATTATGCGGAAATTAAAGGCTTAATATAATTTAAACGGATTTGTTATAAAAAAATTCACCCCCTCACAGTTGTCATGAAGGGCAAAATAAGCTGTATAGATCCAAGCCACTTTTTGCTCCAGGCTGTAAACATGTTTTTTTCTGCTGTAAAGTTAAGCATTTTAACATGGGGGAGATACAGATTTGACTCACTTTTGCAGCCATCCTCAAGCGGCCAGTCGATGAATTGCAGTTTAATTCACTTCCGTGTTTGTTTCAAGAGAGAGACGGGGAGGTTGCCGCTTGGTTAGAACAGACTGACTTGCCACTTCAGAAAAGCCATTAACCATAACAGTTCTCTGAGTCTGGTTAGCTAACCTTGCAGATGACATCATTGGTTCACTCATGTTTCCTTTAACCAATCGCTGTTCACCTCTTGCTTTAAAGGTCTGTCAGCAGCCAACCACTCTGATGCCTTCAAGTGTCAACGTGGCAATTCTTTCTACAACTTACTATGTCCGACGTCGTGTCAGCTTCGCTCCCTGACGAGCTAATATGGATTTAATCACCACTCCTTAACTTTTATCCAGGTGTGCTGTTCTATATGAACATTTAGCATTTATTTGATATAAAAGTTGTAGTAAAGTGACCCCTTGTGTTCAAAGTTGGGTATTGCATTCAATATTGTTAAAGTCTTTATATGATGACATCACTAATGTGAGCCCAGCAGCAAAGAAGAGCATGCGGTCATGGCTATTATTGCTCCTTTATTTAAGTTGTTTTGAAGGCACTTTCGGTATGTATATGCTGTTACATTATAACTCCTATGCATTTTAATTGTTATATTTTATATCCCAGACGTTAATTTAGTTTCCTCTGTTTTGTAAAAGGCACAATCTGTTTCTGATACAGTGGATGTTAATTATATGTTATGTAAAAGCCTTTATTGTGCTAATGCGATAATGTAATTGACTTTAATTGTTCAAATCGAAATTAAGAGGATTCTGTATTTTGTATTTTTACAGTTTTACGTTATTCTTTGGACAGCAGTAAATAGTGGAAACAATCCCTGTGTCTGTTGTCTTTGGGAGGCGTTATCTGACTGCATACTCAAGCAAGGCGTTTGAGATAAAGGGCAGAACAGTAAAACGAAAAGCTCTTCGGTGACCAACTTCTAGTTTCTAACTCCACGGCGGGGAGCAAGCTAACCCATAAGGTGATCTTCCTCCTACAATGTCTAAGTCAAGCTCCAAATCTGGATCACGGAGGCAAGCATCTAATGTATCATGTTCGTCACAGCGCTCACGAGGCTCAACGGCCGTAATCACAGCTGCTGCAATGGCTAGAGCAGAGGCTGAAGCGGCTAAAGCGGAAATAGCGTTTGCAAAGAAAGAAAGTGAACTTAAAATACAACAAGCACAGCTTGAGGCATCATTAGAGACTTTAAGGCTTGAAAAAAGAGCTGCAGCCATACAAGCGAAGGCAGAGGCTTTAGAATCAGCTGCAGAGCAAGAAAGTCGAGGGAATTCGAGTGTAATAGACCTACCTATAGAGGATACAACAGAACGCACACAAGCTTACTTATTGGAACAAGCGAATAATGCCATAGATTCACAAATGCCAGTACTGGATGGGCCGTTTTATGATAACGGAGGGATAAACGTTTCAAAAGTGCAACAACCACAGACTACTGCATCCTATTTGCAGCAGGAGGGTCAGCGTGGTTTTCATGCCGTACTACCCAAGTCTCAGCCCGTCGATGCAGAGTGTGTGCAGTACCATACTGTTTCGCAATCCAAGGGTGTACAGTTTGCACGCCCGGCTCAGCATGAGGCATTCTGCAGGTCACCTCAAGATGTGCATCATCCACAATCTGCACCATTTCCAGGCAGTGAGAAAAGGAGCGAAGACAGAAGGGTGCCGCTCGACTATTATCAGACTCAGTCAGCTACACCTTTACAAGCTGGACAGTATCAAGGTAATCTGTATGCAAATAATCAAATGTCTGATGTCGTCAAGTTTATTGCAAGACGTGAATTAGTGTCTACAGGCCTTACGCAGTTTAATGATCATCCAGAGACTTTCAGAGCATGGAGGGCATCCTTTATAAATGTTACTAAAGACCTTAACCTCTCACATAGCGAGGAGATGGACTTGCTGGTAAAATGGCTGGGGTGTGAGTCAGCTGAGCATGCAAAACGGATCAGAGCTGTGCACATTAACCATCCGTTACAAGGGCTCAGTTTGATTTGGGACAGACTTTATGAAACATATGGCTCGCCGGAAATGGTAGAAAGTGCTCTATTCACTAAACTGGAGAACTTCCCGAAAATAGCAAACAGAGACAGTCACAGACTGCGCGAGCTGGGAGATTTGCTCATGGAGATCCAAGCAGCTAAGCAGGATGGTGATCTAAAGGGTCTTTCCTATCTAGACACACCACGGGGAGTAAATCCGATAATTCAGAAATTGCCATTCAGCTTACAAGAGAAGTGGCTCACGGTGGGATCTAAGTACAAAGAGGACTGCAGAGTTTCCTTTCCACCCTTCAAGTTCTTAGTAGACTTTGTGTGTCAGCAAGCTAAAATGCGCAATGATCCAAGTTTCTTTCTCACAGCTGTACAGGAAGAAACTCGCAAACCAAACAGACAGTTAAACAAACCTGTTTTTCCCAGAGCTGTTATCACACAAAAGACACAGGTCTCCTCCGAGAATTCATCAGCTGCCAGCGAACTCAAAAATAAGGTAAATCCAGCAAAACAGTGCTTTCTACACAATAAGCCTCACCCTCTGTCCAGATGTAGAGGATTCAGGATGAAACCTATGGAAGAGAGAAAGTCATTGCTCAAACAACAAGGAATATGCTTTAAATGTTGCAGCTCCATATTCCACATGGCAAAGAACTGTGATCAGGATGTGAAGTGTTCGGAATGTGGCAGCGTTACCCACATGGCAGCGCTCCATCCAGGCCCAGCACCATGGATGAAAGAACCACAATTCCAGACATCGGAGGATCACAAAGTGAGTGAGGACGTACCTGTGGAATCGGAGGTTTCCTCAGCTTGTACAGAGGTATGTGGAGACAGTCAACTTCCGCGCTCATGCTCTAAAGTATGTCTCGTGAAAGTATTTCCTGAAGGCCACCCAGAAAAGGCAGTCAAAACGTATGTGATACTAGATGATCAAAGCAACAGATCGCTCGCAAGATCAGAATTCTTCGATCTGTTTGGTATTATGGAGCGTAACGTAGCCTACACTCTCAAAACATGCGCAGGCACAGTTGAAACAGATGGCAGGCTAGCACGGGGCTTTCAAGTGGAATCCTTTGATGGAAGCTTAGTCTTACCCTTACCAGTGCTACTTGAGTGTAACGAAATTCCAGATAATCGCTCTGAAATACCCACTCCAGAAGTAGTAAGTAACCACAGGCACCTAAAACATCTTGCGAGGTACATTCCAGAGCCCGATCATTATGTTCCCATTCTTCTTCTGTTAGGCAGAGATATGATCAGAGTCCACAAAGCCCATAAGCAAGTGAATGGGCCACCAAATGCTCCCTTTGCGCAAAAGTTAGACTTCGGGTGGGTAATCATTGGAGACATGTGCCTCGGAAAAGTTCATAAACCGACTTCCATCCGAACTTACCACACCAACATTATGGAGAACGGTCAGTCTACATACTTTCACCCATGTCCTAACAACTACACCGTAAAGGATAGTTCTCAAAGACTAGCAGAATGGGACATATTTCAGAGAACAAAAGATGACGAGAGAACAGCTCCGTCTATTGAGGACAGGCTCTTTCTGCAGATCATGGACAGAGAAGTTTATAAAGACAAGGAAAATGCATGGGTTGCTCCACTCCCATTCAAGCAGCCAAGGCAATATCTTCCAAACAATCGTCCACAAGCTGTGGAACGTTTCAATTCACTTCTTCGATCTTTCAGGAAGAAGCCTGAGATGAAAAAAGACTTCGTAGCCTTTATGGTAAGGTTATTCCAAAATGATCATGCAGAAATAGCTCCTTCAGTTGGTCCCAATGAATAGTGTTGGTATCTACCTTCTTTTGCCGTGTACCATCCTAAAAAGCCATCCCAGATCCGAGTGGTCTTTGACTCGAGTGCTGTATACAAAGGTGCATCACTGAACAAGGTTCTCTTGACGGGTCCTGACCTCAACAACAGTCTCCTCGGTGTCCTCATGCGGTTTCGCAAAGAGCCTGTCGCCTTCATGGTAGATATACAGCAAATGTTCCACTGCTTTAAAGTTCGATCTGCAGACAGGAACCACCTCAGTTTCCTCTGGTTTCATGAAAATAACCCAGGGAACGAGGTCACGGAATACCGTATGAAGGTACACGTATTTGGGAACAGTCCCTCTCCGGCAGTGGCCATTTACTGTCTTCGTCGTGCAGCTCAAGAAGGACAAGAGGAATTCGGTCAAGACGCCCTACAGTTTGTGGAGCAAGACTTTTATATGGATGATGGATTGAAGTCCTTACCTTCCGCAGAGATGGCAATTGACCTGTTAAAAAGGGCACAGGATATGCTGGCTGTATCTAATTTGAAGTTGCATAAACTGGCTTCAAACAGCAAGGAAGTAATGGGAGCGTTCCCATCTGAGGATTATGCCAACTCAATGAAAGAACTGGATTTAGGTGCTAGCGCACTTCCTACGCAACGCAGTCTTGGCTTGCTTTGGAATCTGGAGACAGACTGCTTCAACTTCCACGTCCAAAAGGATAGAAGGCCCTACACTAGGCGTGGATTGCTATCTGTTATAAACAGTTTGTACGACCCGCTAGGATTTGTGGCTCCCATCACAGTGCAAGGCAAGGTACTGCTGAGGGAGCTAACTGAGAATGCTGTTGACTGGGATGCATCCTTACCTGTGAACAAACAAAAGGTGTGGGAGGAGTGGAGAGATTCTCTGCAAGAACTGCAACATGTACAAGTCCCAAGAAGCTATGGGCCCACATCGTTGTCATGCGCAAAGTTCAAGGAGCTCTGTGTTTTTTCAGATGCTTCTGAGAAAGTAAATCGCAGCAGTTGCTTATCTCAAAACAGTTGATTCAGATGGTGGCTGTCACATGGGGTTCATCACAGGCAAAGCAAGGCTAGCGCCACAACCAGAGCACACTATACCTCGTCTGGAACTCTGTGCGGCTGTCTTGGCTGTGAACATGATGGAAACCATCATTGCAGAGATTGCTGTCAAATTTGATGAGATCACGTTCTATACAGATAGTAGAGTGGTCCTTGGCTATATATACAACGAGAAACGCAGATTTCATGTCTATGTAAGCAATCGTGTACAGAGAATCCGGACAAGCACTAATCCAGAACAATGGCATTATGTGAGCTCAGAGCAAAATCCAGCTGACGTTGCAACGCGACCAATAGCTCCAAGCAAACTGCAGGACACTATCTGGTTCAGTGGACCTGCATTCTTGCATCGTCCAAAAACAGAGACTTTCCCTAGAGAACCTTTCGCACTTGTTGATCCTGATCGAGATTCAGAAGTTCGTCCACAAGTAACAGTGTTGCATACCACGGTCTCAAATCGCTTTGAACGCTTTTCGGACTGGAGCCGTCTGATCCGAGCTGTTGGAAAACTGATTCATATTGCACGCTCTTATAAGCTGGGTCAAAACGACACCCCTCAGGCATGCGAAGGATGGCATTGTTGCAAACTTCCTCTTAGTGCTGACACAATATTTCAGAGTACAGAAGTTGTCATACGAGCAGTCCAACAGGAAACTTTTGCTGACGAGTTGCAGTGCCTCAAACGGAACGAACCACTTCCCAAAACTAGCACACTTCGAAAACTAGATCCCTTCATTGATCAAAGTGGACTGTTGAGGGTCGGGGGTCGTCTGGTCAAAGCAGATCTAGGTTCTGAAGAAAAGAGACCCCTCATCATACCGGGTAGGAACCATGTAGCATTGCTTCTAACACGACACTTTCATGAGCAAACGCATCATCAGGGACGGCACTTCACAGAGGGAGCGATAAGATCTGCCGGCTACTGGATAATAGGAGGCAAAAGATGCGTAAACAGTCTCATCCATACCTGTGTTGTATGCCGTAGACTCAGGAGGGGCTGCGAGACTCAAAAGATGGCAGATCTGCCCGCTGACAGGCTCAGCTTGGATCCTCCCTTCACACATGTGGGATTAGATGTGTTCGGCCCCTGGTCAGTATCTGCTCGTAGGACAAGAGGCGGGTATGCAGAAAGCAAAAGATGGGCGGTGCTGTTCACATGTCTAAGTGTCAGAGCCATTCATATAGAAGTGATCGAGTCCTTGGATACCTCCAGTTTCATTAACGCTTTAAGGAGGTTTCTGGCAATCCGGGGTCCAGTGAAACGGATTCGTTCTGATAGAGGGACCAATTTCATTGGAGCCTGTAAAGACCTGCAGATTCCTTCCAATGTTGATGAGAAGGCAGTGAAACAATTCCTGTCAGATCACGGATGCATATGGACTTTCAACCCTCCGCATTCGTCGCACATGGGCGGTGCATGGGAGAGGATGATTGGCATTGCTCGCAGGATTTTGGACTGTATGCTTCTTCAGATGGCATCCTCTAAACTCACGCACGAGGTACTCTCCACCTTCATGGCTGAAGTTACTGCCATTATAAACAACAGACCACTGATACCTGTGTCTACTGATCCAACAGATCCTTTCATCCTAACACCTGCCACATTACTTACCCAAAAGACTGGTACTAACTCAGTTCCACCTGGGGACTTTGGAAAGCCTGAACTGTACAAACAACAGTGGCGTACTGTGCAAAGCCTTGCAAACACTTTCTGGGACAGATGGCGTAAACAGTACCTTTCAACCCTACAGCATCGCCGGAAGTGGCAACACCAACAGCCCAATGTTTCCAAAGGATGCATAGTCCTACTCAAGGACTCTCAGTCAAAACGAAACGATTGGCCCCTTGGCATCATAACGGAAACTTACCCCAGCCAAGACGGGCGAGTTCGAAAAGTTCAAGTAAAAATCATTGGGAAAGATGGACCCAAACTGTTTCTGAGACCTATTAATGAGATAGTACTCCTCCTACATGAAGATTCGGAATAGATCACTCAGGTTTAAACTCAAGAAAGAAGGTTTGGTATTCCCTGAATACCAGACGGGTGTGTGCTGTTCTATATGAACATTTAGCATTTATTTGATATAAAAGTTGTAGTAAAGTGACCCCTTGTGTTCAAAGTTGGGTATTGCATTCAATATTGTTAAAGTCTTTATATGATGACATCACTAATGTGAGCCCAGCAGCAAAGAAGAGCATGCGGTCATGGCTATTATTGCTCCTTTATTTAAGTTGTTTTGAAGGCACTTTCGGTATGTATATGCTGTTACATTATAACTCCTATGCATTTTAATTGTTATATTTTATATCCCAGACGTTAATTTAGTTTCCTCTGTTTTGTAAAAGGCACAATCTGTTTCTGATACAGTGGATGTTAATTATATGTTATGTAAAAGCCTTTATTGTGCTAATGCGATAATGTAATTGACTTTAATTGTTCAAATCGAAATTAAGAGGATTCTGTATTTTGTATTTTTACAGTTTTACGTTATTCTTTGGACAGCAGTAAATAGTGGAAACAATCCCTGTGTCTGTTGTCTTTGGGAGGCGTTATCTGACTGCATACTCAAGCAAGGTGTTTGAGATAAAGGGCAGAACACCAGGATCAACAGCTACTAGCCGCAGTGTGTGTCTGCAATTCCAAAGTCTCAGTGGGAGCGCGGCCCCCTTTTAATAATAATAGATATGTAAACAAGGCAGCTCCGCCAACCCAGATCTCTCCAGATCACAGGTGAACCAGCCCACATTACATCTTGGGAAACTGCCTTCCCTCCTCGACGATGCTGCCACTCCATTTAAACTTTCAGCAAACATACGGGGCATAATTGGGATCTTCATCCAGATCTCAGTCATGTAGGAGACCTCCCTCAGTCAAACCACCACATCTACCACACAACCCGGTGCTGGAAGTCTGTCAAAAGCATCGCATCAAGGCAGCAGCTGATCCCCATCAGAAATACGGCAAGATATCTATCATATTCATCAATTTGTATTTAAAGGATGGTTTAATTGTATTGGGCTTTCTGCTGTCAGTGTTGTCTGTTCATCACAACCCACTTCTGCATCAATATCACAATCCAGCAGCAATATTTAATTTCTATAGAGCATTCGGCTCTCATTTGGGGCTTTTCCACTGCACGGTACAGCTCTACTCGACTCGACTCTGCTCGCATTTTGGGGGTTTTCCACTGTGGATAGTACCTGGTACCTGGTACTTTTTTAGTACCACTGCGGTTGAGGTTCCAAGTGAGCCGATACTAAATGTGACATCAAAACCCTGCAGATCACTGATTGGTCAGAGAGAATCGTCACTACCGGCGTCACAAATTTGCGTCACGAGACATCAACCCGCTAGTTTAAAATTAGCAACAGCGATAGCAGTACCATTTGTGCACATGATTTTTGAATTGTAAAAAGAAACAGCTGTGCGCAAAACCACACTGTGGTCAATAAACAAGGTGCAGACATTCCTCTCGTTAGCGACGAACGAAACGATGCAAAATAAAAAAGTCTTTCAGGAAGTGTCTCAGCTGTTGGCCGCACACAGTAACCACTGAACCTACCAACAGTGCAGGGAAAAGTAAAAAAAGTTAAGTGACTACAGAACCATCAAGGACCATGGAGGATGGAGAATGGTACATTTTGTTATGTTAACTATATTCTGCTTGAAAGCTTTACTTTATTTAGTTGATCAGCTACTGGAACAACCAGGCCAATTTAACAGTTACACTTGTGTAAATTCACCATGCAACAACTGCTTTAATGCAGCACAATGAGCTAGCAGCTAACAGCTAGCGGTCGTGTTATTGTTCATGCTCCGTAATGCTTGTGTCACATTTAAGATGATGTCACGGCAGTAAAGGCGGTGCAACTAATGATCAGCCTATAATCCCACCCATGCTGAGGCGCCACTAAACTGCATTAGTTTCACAAACTTGGTTCAATGAGCCTGTATGATCATGTACTCGACTCCACTCTGCTCACTTTTTTGGGGTTTTCCACTGTGTAACAGATTGATGAATACACATCCTCACATGTTTAACATTTCTAAAGCTTAAGAAATGTGATATATAAAAATAAAAACAACCACTAGACATGCAAAAGACTGCTTAAATTGTTAACCCACATCCAATAAATAATAATATTCTTACATCAAAATAATCATATTCCATATCAAATCTTAATAACAATTGAGCAATTTTATTTACTGCATTCAAAATAAATGCAAAGGCATAATTTTAGCAGTATGACATTATTTTTATTCACTTATCCTTTTACAAACAGTAGTCCATGCACTGCGGTGGTGGACACGGGTTCTGTTCCTCCTGTTATAACGTATATAGTGGTCTTGATCAGATCATCTTTAGATCATATTTGACCTCATATCACAGCACTTTAGAAATTAAAATCAGCCGTTTGTGATCAGAGTTTGCTTGATTTCTTAGTAATAAAAATGTAATATTCTCCAACAGCTGTTGTGGGTCAATTGTGTCTAATAGAGCAGACGTGATAACAATGACAGTGACCCGTGAAATTTAAAGAAGCCCTGGTCTACAATAATCTGTGGAAATGTGTTTTAACCCCCAAAACAGCACTTTTTGGGCAGTTACAGCGCAATTTGAGCTAAGCGCCCATAGACAGCAGTTGTTTCTGTGTAACCAAAAGAACTAGGAATGGGAGGGGTGGAGCGTTTGTTTGTTGACAGTAACTTTATCTATAGGAAGAGCGGAACAAATGTTTTCTGAAATTGTTACTTTTATGTAAATTTGGATAGTGCTTCATAAAGGGCATATATCAGTGCTGCACAGAAATTTTTCCCAGAACGTTCTCATGACCCGGTAGCAACTATTCCATGGCCCGGTACTGGGTCGTGACCTGGGGGTTGGGGACCTCTGCCTTATATGATCAGTCAAACAGGGGTGTATTCCTATTCCACATTAAGGATGGGTGGATAGATACTAAAAAATTACAAAATAAAAATATTGATTCTGTAGTTTTGTTTTTTTAACTAGTGACATTTTAACTAGTGACAAACATAGTTAATGATCTTTAATTCTTGTTAATAAATGATACCTCTTACGAGAGCTTACAATGGATATACTGTAGTACTATTGCGTTATCATAGTAACCACAATTGTAGTAACCTGACTTCTTTTTGGCTCACAGGGCTTTGATACAAGGCTTTGATACAATTAACCATGGTTTTACTACAGGATTACTGTAGTATCCATATGGTAACTTGATTTTAGTAATAGTAACCATATAATGATATCTATGGTTAATTTTTTAGGTTTTATATGTAGAAGGAAAGTAAGGTTTTTTACTCATGTGATAAACCTGTGCCTCAAGCTTTACATGTCATGGACCATGCGTCGTGTTGCTGGTTTTACGGTCTTTATCAGAGCTATAACTTCAAACATCTTTCGCTTCATATACTTCAACCCCAATCAAGGCTGGGCATGGTACCCTCCTCACCAAAGCAAACATCTACGCTCCAAAATTATACCCACTCACCCTGCTGACTGGCCCATTCGGCCCATCTCTGTCCGGCTCACAACCAAGTGTAGAAGTAGTCCCCACATTTAATTCTCTGTCAGCAGGCTTATCTGGATCCTTCAAATATTTTAAGCTTCTGACCATACGCACCCGCTACGATTCTCTGCTCCTCTATTCCTGTCCTCTCTCAGCTCCACACATAATGTTTAAACCCTTTTGCCCCTGCTAGATTCAGCTAAAGATTTAATAAGCATGGTATTGCCCCCTCTATGTTCAAAGCTTACAATTCCACTTGTTCTCAATATTCTACATTTTGCAACTTATTCCCAGTGTTAGTGTCAACTGTCTGTGTTTTCATTGCTTTCCATTTTAATGTATGATTACTGAAACCTCATCCATTAATAAAATGGTGGTGGGCATTCACTTTCACACTAGATGTCATTCACCCAAATTCCCCAGTCTTTTCTCCTTTTCATCCAGCCAATTCTAAGAGGTATCAAATTTTTTGTATTTTATTTCCCCTACCATTCACCATATATGGCTTCCTATCACTTTAGACATTCTACACCTCCTTACTTCCACTCTTAGAGCAGGTTGTTTTTCTAAATTCAATGACATTCTTTTAGAAGCAGTTTTTCTCATGGCATTTTATGGCTTTTTGAGGTGTGGGGAATTCACATCATATTTTCTAGTTTTCCTACCTTCTCGACATTTAACCTTTTCTGATATTTTTTATTTCCAAAAATAAATAGCACTTTTTATTTCTTAAATATTCAAAAACTAATAGTTTAGATCATGGTCGCTCCATATCAATATCTAAAATTCCCAATAAATATTTTTGCCCATACGCCTCAATAATACATTTCTTAAGTCATAGCCTCACATTTCCGATGCCTCCCCCTTATTTATTAATTCATTGGGGGAACCATGACTCGCCACTGGTTCGCATCTAATCTTTCCGACACGATAACACACTGTGGTCGCTCCGCTTGAGCATATTCTGACCATTCCTTCGGGATAGGAGTTGCTACAGCAGCTGCTTCATGAGGACTTCCTGAGTCTTCTATTAACCCTCTGGAGTCTGAGGGTGTTTTGAGCCCTGAAGAAGTTTTGACATGCCTTGACATTTGTGCTTTTTTCAGTAGCTTAAAAACAAATTAATGGCTAAAGTCTGATAACACTGTATTCAGCACAAACTGGGCTACAATAATATGTGAGCAACATGTGTGTACATGTTTGTATTTTTGAGAAAATAACGTTTATGCATGTTTTTTTAAATAAAAACATATAAGGCCATATAACACATACTAAACATTCGTCCACAAGCCTTTTAAGAACTGGATCTTGTAGCCTAGAGTTTTTGCTACAAAATTATGTGTAAATCATCCTGATCACTCATTCATACAAAACAATATAATAATTTAACTTTTGTAAGACAATTTTAGTGTTGAAATGTCATATGCGAGGAGGCGTGAACTATCATGAATATGGAGGTAATTCACACCTGAGGATACAAAAGACCCCTCCCCTGGGCCTATCAATGAGGAATGTGACAGAAAGTGAATGAATGTGAGGAGACTTAATGATCAAAATCAAGTTAAGTTAAAAGAAGTAATCTGACAATACATTTTCTTTACATAAAGACTACTTAATTTTATACCTACACTACCATATAAAAGTTTTAGAAGTGGTCTCTTCTGCTCACCAAGAATGCATTTATTTGATCAAAATACTGTAAAAACAGTGATATTGTGAACTCTTTTTACAATTTAAAAGAACAGTTTTCTATTTAAATATCTTGTAAAATGAAATTTGTGATCAATGCATAATCAGCATCATTACTGCTGTCCTCAGTGTCACATGATCCTTCAGAAATCATAATAATATGCTGATTTTCTAATATGGGCATATTTAAAGTGCATTTTACTCACTGAACCTGAACACATATTTGCAAGCACAAGCATTGATGATAATGAGGCAGCATAAACACTAGTTAAAATATAATCTAAACATTCATATAATTTTATATCATATTACATTTCATATTTATATCATATTTCAAATGTCAATACTCTGAATCCTTGCTGGCAAGTGGCATGTTTATATATAATAGCATGTCAACTAATGAAAACTAAATGACATACTCGAAATTGTATCGTCGGCGGATCAAGTCTCTCTACAAACGTTCATCAGAGTCCCGCTCTTCTTCTGAGGAAAATGTTAACTCTTCCTTAATATCCAGGAGTTTCCTGCCAGTGTATCATTACAAACGCGCAGAAAAATGAATGAATTTTGTTTACATTAAACCTCACCATCGGGGGTGTCCACCATTTGCCTTGATATCTTCAGCACATTAGCGTATGAATGGCGTGCTCTGCTGGTGGGTGGGATCACATTACCTATAATGAGCTAATCCAATAAAAACTGTACATCGCTTTGTTTCATACATATTACATTGCAGGAGAATATTAGTTTTAAATGTGAATTGTTTTATTTAAAAGTAGACATTTTAATCTTTATTTAGACATATGTTTCATGTTTGTGTGATAAGTATTCGCAGAGTTTCAGTTCATTTTTGTGACGTGTTTCAGAAATATGCTCGTGGAGACAGAGACGTCTGATAGCTCACCCTTTTTATTTTCTTTATTTTACAAAAGCACAAGGTTTTGTTTTTATTGTGAGTGTACACAAATAAAAGTAGACCCTTTCAAGTCTCTTATCTGTATACCCAAAAATGACGGAGTATTTTAAGTTGTTTCCCCTGTAATGCCGAAAATATCCAGCAGGACGCGCCGGCGCCATCGACCCCAGTGAGTTAAGACACTGGGATGATGGTCTTTTTCATCATACAAGACATGCATAAGTCCCAACCTGCATTCCATCAACCAAGCTCAGCTCATGGTAAGCAATGCAAGGTACCATTTTCTTACAACTTTGGTGGTAGAATCACACATTTTTTTTTTTTAACTATTCAATCCCTTCCTCATCCTTCCCCAAGCATTGCTATCCTTTTCAGGGTTTTCCACAACAATGCTGCCTTTGCCCTAAATATGTTTCAAGCTTTGATTATTCTTTTCAAGAATATTGCATGACAAAATGCTCACCCAATCAGGGCTCAAAAGTATTGCAAGCATTGGTTACTCTTTTCAAGGGTATTGCATAAACAATGCCCCCTTCATGTGTCATAAGCTTTGGTTATCCTTTTCAAGGGTATTTCACAAATAATGTCTCCCTCCCTTTATGTGTCATAAACATTTGTAAACAAAAGTTTACAAGAATTGTTTTGTTGCTAAAATTATTCAATCGCTTGGGTTCAGAAGAGCTTTATTTGTCAAGTGGATTATTTTGATGACAGTGAGTAAATTATCAGCAAATATTCATTTTCGGGTGAACTATTCCTTTAAGGAAAAAACATAAAATGCAACATGTAGGATGTGGCCCTTTTTGGCTGTAGAACCTTTCTTGGAATTACTTCCATGTTGTGTGTCTCTTGACAACACCCACAGAGTAAAGGTGTGAGGTGATAAATCGATGGGGAGGTGCCTCTACGTCATACTGTGGTCCAGCATTCAGTCTGTCTCTGACACATCTCCCTGAAGATGGCTGTAATCAGACCCCGGGTAAAAGATAATGGGTCTTCTCCTTGCCTCACCACTCCTGCACTGATATTAGAAGAATATGAGCCATCCTGCCAACAAACCAAGGGCTATCCATGAGTCATAGATGGAGAAAATGGAACATTTAAGGGTGTGAGGGAAGCTGTGAACAATGGAAGGGTGTATAGTTCAGCGTGGAGATTATGTCAACAGATCTGGAAGAGCACCACGTATAAGAGATGTTTATCTCCCAATCATTCTGCTGATGGTAAATGCTGACAGGCCTCAGCAGTGTATGTAAATGAGTGAGCGAATATATCAAGTCATAGAGATGGGTCATGATGGTCGATTAGTGGAGTCGACTAATATAATAAATTGTTAAACTTTTAAAAACGTCTAATAACAAAAAAGTCAATTAGTAGGGTTTACCAGTTCACAGATTTAAAACAATATATATATATTTTAAGTTTTTAGATTTTTAGCAGCAATGCTTTAATTAGCGTAATGCTGACAGTGTGCTGTCTGTGCAGTTTCCACAGAAAAGTTCTAGGCTCTCATCTTCAGGATTTTTTTAGGGATATTCATTCCCTTTATATCCATACACATTCATGCTGAAATTTTAAGATGATCGCTATGCGTTTAAGATGGTGTGTCAAGATGAAAAGTCCACCCTTTAAAAATATCCAACATTGGCTCAACCAATGACATTAATTTGTGGAGGGACTACCCGTTTGTCCAACCACGTATGTGTGATTCCAGCATGGCTACATGTTTTTAATGTTGGGGTTACACTCACATGTCCTTCAGTGCTCCAGATTGAGTCTTGTTTCTAGTCTTACTCACTGAAGACTTGCCACAAAAGCATGAGGTCTCAGGATCTATGCACGCTACAATGTTTTATAGTATTTCCATGTGTGAGAAACAGAGTGAGAGTGAAAATATGAGACAGCATGTGTATTTTTTATGTGTCAAAAGAAGAGAAGGCGGCACACACAACTTCATGTTGCTGGATTACACATGGCCACTCGAGCTATGTCAACAGAAATGAAGCTGCATACAGAAACACATTCAGCACTGTGACATGACACAGCAATCGTTTCTGTCTAAATATGGTAGTCAATGCCTGACTGAGCCAAAAGGCTATTTTTATGATGTAAAGATTAGCTCAAAATGTGCTCATTCAAATGAGCCACTTAACTACTTCAATTTGGCTATAGGTTTCCATTGATGAAAAGGGTAGTTTAGACCATAACCTCAAGCTTGTCAAGGCTGGTTAAGGACTTGTCTAGCTGGTGGATTTCTAGACTACAAGAAATGTGTCTCTTTTCACAAGGGTCTACGGTTAAAAGAAAGTTACCTCTGTATGCCTTTCAAGGACATTCTTCTTTACCCAAAATTTAAAAAATATATAATTTTTAAAACTTGCTTGTTAAAACACAAGACTAGTGCTGTGTGAATATTTTTTTTTTCTGAAATATTTTTTTTCGTGCACTAGCAATAAGTTTTGCGTGCCCTCACAATACTTTTGCATTCCCCTGTATTAAATTTAACAAGATATTACTAACAGTAACCATATTTTAACCTTGATATTTGTAGTGAAACCATAGTAATAATACAGGAAAACAAAAACTATGGTAATACAAATCATAATTTTGTGATAATTATGGTTTTACTAAAATACCATAGTTTAACTATGGTTTTACTATAGTAATATTGTAGACTGTAGTATCAGTTTTTGTATATAGTTTTTGATGAAAATCTTTCTATAGTAATAGACCAATATCGAAAACAATGCCAAGCCAGCTAAAATGGTTGTAGACAACTGAAACCATTCTTCATTATGTGCACAGTGTGATCTGTTCATGCATGTACGTCATCACTGCCCCAGTTTTTGATGTCTCCATAATAAGAGCAGTATATAATCAAGGAGCAAAGCAATGCATTCCTCCAAGGGCCAATATATGACTACAAATAAGGTCATTTGACAAAAGCTGGAAATGCCTGCAAGGATTGTAGATTGGGTTTAAAAGAAAAAGAACAATAAAGAGTCTGGCTGTAGGCTACCTTTTGGATCTTCACTCTCTGAGATCTGAATTTTGTATCTTTACAACAGTGTGCGTTTTAATAGAAATTCTGTTTTAAAATATTATTGAATGTGATTTTCTGGTAAATGTTGTGTTAAAAAAATAAAAAGGGTAATATAAGCAGTATATTACATTACTTTCAAATACAGACTATAAAAAATGCATTCCCATAACTGTGATTCTAAATAAAAAAGTGTTAGTAACAAAAGCAATGTTAACTTGTGGATGTTATGTTCTGTACGTCTAACTCCGCTAAAGCATGTGTGGCTGCCCTTGTTAGAAGTGAAGCTCAAACTCTATTGTCTGATCATGAATTTTGTTTTAATATAAGACTGAAATGGGATATTGCAATGGCATGACATGACAAAATGTTATTCCACTTTGCCACCAATTATACAGTTCTGCTGATAAAAATATTTACTGTGAAAAACGAAAAGAATTCCAATTCTCCATTTCTTCACAGCCTATCAGAGAGAAAGATGAAAGAGATCCTATTTAATTTCAGTCATACCAGTGGAGAAAGCTCTGTCACATTCAGCATTCTCTTTCAATCACACGCTAGGTTAAGGGACAGAAGGTGGGATAGAGTGACAGGCGGCAGATAAAAGTAGAATGAATTGGAGTTATATCTGATAAAATAAAAAGTAAGAAATGATCACAAAAGTTGGCTTGCTCTGCAAACATCCAGTCTAATGACTTTTCACTATAAAGGAATAATTTGACCTAAAATAACATGCATCATTTGGAGTTATAAGTCAACATTAAACAAATTGTGTAAATGACAGAATATCTTGGGGTAATGCAACATTTGATGACAACCTCTCAATCATTCCATGATACAAAAACTGCTACAGATAATATGGCCGATCATTATAACAAAATAAACCCAGACAAGCTAAGGCTACTTACCGAATAAGTAAATAAATGGACATGAAATATTGCTGAGTTTTATTTTATTATGTGAGAAGATACCACAGAGTGCTACGAGAGAGGACACTAGCACAGTGTAGGAGATTGGTTGTCAGGGACAGCAGTTTAAAAGGTTTAGCAATCATAAAACAAAAATATTTGAACGCAGAATTCTGAAATTGACCAATCAGAATCAAGTATTCAAGAGAGGCGAGGAATTACATTATTTAAAAGACATTTGCCATACATTGTATGTGAAATCAAAATCAAACTTTAGTTAGCTTTGTAACAAGTCATCACAATCTTTTTGGATGCATTTTAAAGGTAGGCTCAATATTTTTCAGTTTGATTATTGTCAGATTTTCCACAAACAAAATAAGTATTTTGCAAATACTTGCACTTAAATATGGTTATGCTTTTGGATATCTCTTTAGGGCTTTGTTGTCCAATGGCATTAGCCAAATTACCTTGAGCTTTATGTTGGGTTACCCAATGCAAATATGAGAATATTTAACAAGGGAAGAGGAGTGGTCATACTAAGTATGCATTTAAATGCACACAATAGAGTCTCTCTGCATTGCCATTGGCTAGATGAAGGTACATCAGGTTTTCTGGTAGAAATCCAACAAGCCAGAGACAGATAATTAAGATCACAGAGTGGAACAGGTAGTAAGGGCCAGGACTGAGGAAACTGGCACACAGGTACTCCTGCCAAGCCACAGTCAATGGGCAGTAAACTACATCTCTCTCTCGCTCTCTCTCTTTCTCCATTCCTGTATTGCTCTTTGGGGCAAATGGTGGATAAGTTCACACTCTAATGCCATTGTAACATAAAGAGTGCTCAACTATGGGCATTACAGAGAAGCAAAAATCAAGCTTTATGAATGAGGTATATTCAGTGATGCATAAATGTTGTAAGATGTCTTTAAAATTTCCCAGGCAATATGTGCAGTTGATGGTTATCCTAATAATCAAGTGAAACTAAAGTTTTTTATCTAAAACAGCAATGTTACGATCAGCACTCCAATCCCAAATGCTGCTTCTTCCACCGGCTGCCTATAGAGGATTGACTTAAGAACATCTGTTTGAAAAAGCTTGGAATCATCTGTTTGTGTGCTTTTTTCACTTTATTGGGAAGAAGTCAACAGCAGGGATTAGTTAGTTATATTAACCAACATTATGGTATGGTTACAATAGACGTCCAGAAACTGAGTGCAATGAATTACATAAATGATAGCATTACTGTGCTAACAGGTGTGTGTAAATGTGCTAAAATTTCATTAGAAATTTTGAGAGTTTGATCATTTCTATTTAGCATCTTTTTTTGTGAATGCTTCATATGAAATTGCATTATTAATAAGTATAAAAAAAGGAAGTGTTTTTCCTGAACTGTCTGTGAGTAGTGATGTTTTCAACTGTGATGCTATACAGATTAATTCTACAGTGGAACAGTATGTACAGTAGTGAGATGTTTTATCATGTTTGAATTTAATTGTATTATGATTTTCCTCTTTCCTGCATTTTCCTGCCTGAAATTCACTTTATTTTGAATGTCTTTGCAGAATGTTCATGTCTTCAATTCAGGGGAAAATGTGATTGTAAAACAGTGTGGACATTAAATCAGTATCAATTAAATTTATTTGTACAGTGCTTTTAATAATACATACAGTTTTATGGTTGCTTTACAGAGAACATTGAACTTTTGTGTACAAAGTTTATAATGTATGTCCAAATAAATATGTTTATTTGTATTGCATGTAGTGCTTTTTGTGCGGTAGTTTATTGTGTGGCAGCTAATAAATCATTATTTCCAACACACGAACGATAAATTAAATCTATCAACAGGATCAGTTGTTCAGTCAACACTAAAACATTTAATGTAGATTATAGCATTTAGATATGGATATTATGCATGTAAACTAAAAATTATAAAGCTAGATTGAATTTACTACACACTGTTTGGCCACTGGTGAGACAGCTCAGACAGTGAGACCGATCAACCGATGGCGATGTCTGGTGGGGTTCAACTGCAAACTGTTGTTCCACTGCTGGAGAGGCCTGAGGTGGAGCAAGCCAAGTGACAGCCTACAGAAGTGGTGGCAGTCAGCCTCCCTATACACTGTAGTAACACTTTGTATGGCAGGAATTTTTTTCAGGAATAAGTTCAGATGCAATAAATCGAGAATTGGATGAAAACCACCATCTTTTTTTTGAACTAGAAAATAGTTCAGAACTCAAGTCATTTATGTTTTTTTTTTTTTTTATTGGATTCAAGTTTGGATATCAGCACTGTAAATAAAACTGCACTTGGGTTCCCACACATCTTCGTCTCGTCCTGTCTTCAGCCAGCTTGCCCGAACATTACAAACTGGTACTGGAGTATTTGTGTTTTCTGATTTAAGTATTTTGGAATTGTGGCATCTCCGTAAGTTATTAACAAAACTCGTCTATTTGAAAGCTCAAACAGGTCCATTGTTACAATCATATTTACAGCAGCTTGCTGTACTAGTCAATGAGGCCTCCTCCTGTCTAATTGCTAAAAGGACTTCAGGGATCCCTTTACAATAACTAACAATGTTCAGACAACTATGGCCCGACTGAGGAACAGATTAGTTCCTCCCACACAGACACTGTTGATAAGTCAAAACAGAGGGGCTTGTGCTAAGATACCATGGGATATTGCTGAACAAAGACTCACTGAGCCATACCCATATGCTCATTACTGTACAATATGTGGCTAAAGCTGAACAGACAGAGTGCCAAACATGAAGCCAGAATGCATATGTTCTCAGAAATCACGACACTAACAAGAACAAATATAGTCTTAGCCATTAAACTTGGAACAAAACAAAAGAGGAAGTCATGAATCCAGCTACCCTGCTGAAAACACAAGCATAGCTGGTCACCAGCATAGGCTATGTTTTGCATGCTGGTATGCTGGTGTCCCCTGCAGGCTTCTTTGCCAGCTTAACTAGCAAGGCCAGTGATGTGCTGCTCAACCAGCTTCACTAGAAGCGTTTTTCTGTTGAACAGCACGTCCAACTAGCTACACCAGCACCTAACAGTATAAAATAGAACTACCATGGAAATTCTTTGGTTGGTCTAAGCTGGTCTTTTTTTCAGCAGGTAATAAACAAATGAGGCATTTGTACCTTGGCAGGCAAGAACAAGCATTATAGGAAATCTTCAGGCTCAACATAAATTCAATGCTGAGAAACACCACATTGCTTTGCATGCATGCATGCTAATTTATCCTTTAATATGCCTGACAGGTTATATCATGGTGGCCTTAGATTTGGTGGGACCACAATTTCCCAGGCTTGGAAAATTTGATCATGTGTAAAAAAAAAGACATCAGGACCTTGAAAATGTATTTGCAGATGTAGCAGATCTTAAGAACTACTGAAGTTCATGTGGAGCAGAAATTAATCAAAAAGTGTCCTTTTATACCTTTAAGGAGTTCGAGTTTAATACAGTTAACCGATGAGACACTGTGCACATCACACAGATGTACTATTTGAAAAAGCAGGCATGATGGTGAAAGTTCTCTTTTATCTGTGTTTGCAGACTACATCTGAGCCGATATGACAAGAATGGCAGAAAAGTGTGGTCTCTCCTACCTGGGAACTTAAAACTGCAGATATCCAGGGCTGCTTTTCATTGTGATTTAACACAGATGGCTGGATGGGGATTTAAATGGGAAGATGAACTACATAGTGCTCTTGGAATGCTGTGGCTAATACTACCCAATGATTGGTGTGCTTTGTGCCCTGACAAGAATCACTGGCTGCACAACAGCACACAGGTCAAACTGGCTGGAAATTTAATCACTCTTTATATGGCCAATGTTTAACTACATTTTACCCACACTTGCTTTGCATCAACACCATCTGTTAAAACTAGACATATGATTTTGTGCATTGTGTTGGAGTGTTACTATTCACTATAAGAGGTTGAAATGTTTCAGTCAGCATCCAGTATCAATAGATGTCAATTAGAAGACTTAATTTAAAGTGATGTACAGTAAACTAAACACAAGGACAATACTAGAGGCAGAGGGTGGGGACTCAAGTTACATGACTTGACTCAAGTCCCAAATTAAAGGACTTGTGACTTGCTTGACTAAATGAAGAAAATGACTAGACTTGACTTACACTTGAGATTCAGCAACTTGACTTGAACTGAATGACACGAGAATGCCTTGAATGTTTTTTTATTATTATTATTTTCAAAAACTTATTATAAACAGTAATGAAATGCGTTTAAAAAATTATTGCAATGTCAGTTAATTCATATGCAAAAATCTAAGCTCGCCAAAATGACAGATGAGTTTCCAAAATAATCTCCTTTGGATATAAAAATTTTGAAATTGACCGTGTGAATAAAAAAAGTATGAAAATATGCAACGCAAAAATATCCGATTACATCAAACATTTCAAAACCTCAAGGAAAGGTATGCAAATCATTTTACATTTTACAATTGTTCATGAAAAATTTTACTTCGCTTTTGAGCTGGGTGATATGTAAAAAAAATATTTTTATGATAATTGCATTTAAAATATTGTGATATCCAATTATATGATGAATATTTTTACTTGATTGGTTTTGCTTTAAATATTAAATTCATTTATTGAAACACTAAAAACACTTAAAATACATTTCTAAATTCAAATTGCACTTTAAATGAAATGAAAAAAACAATTAAAATAATGAAGTGATTAAAGAATCTTATATATAACCACCTCCACAAATCCAAACATTCACCCCATTCATCTCCAACGACCCCATCTGCCATCAAGCAAGCATCAGTCATCAACACCAGGAGAAAAATTACTAATAGCATACAAATTAAGAACTAAAGACAATTATAACTGTAAAGATAATTATAATAATCATCATAATAAATAAGCCTAATAAATTCTCTTGTGCTCCTAAAAAAATGCTGCCAAATGTGTGTTCTTATCAAATGTGTTTGTATTGTGTTTTGGTAATACAGTTACTGCTGCCTAAATAAAATAAAATATAACTAAATTTTAGGTTCAAGGTGAACGTGTCTTGTTTTACTTTATGATGTAATCACTTTCGTCTTTGTTACTTTAATATTTATAAAGATGTTATATTTAATATAAATTACTGAACCTGCAGAGTTGCATTCACAAGGTGTAAGAGCGAACTACTCTGTGGAAATAAAGCGAAACTCACAGTACCTTACGAGATGATCGGAAATCATGTGCAGCATTCTCATAGACAACATTATTCTTCCAATCAGTTTTCAGTTTAATGAAACGGAAAAAAGGAGTGCTAACCCTTTACATGTGCTTGCTCCACGAGACAGGGTCCCGCTGCACTCCTCTGAACAAACAGTGAAGACACGAGCATTGACAGCTTTTCTTTTTTCAGTTCTTAAAAATATAATAAAGTGTGTTTCTTCAAACACGTCTTTTTGACTAACACCATTTCTTGTCATGTGTCACTCCGAGACGTCTTACAGGTCACCCACCTGTTGCAGGTAATTGCAAAATTACTCACATGAAATACATTTGGATGAGGAGCTCGTAAACTGGATTGAGCCTAGTCACATTTTGAGGGTTGCAGGTGCTATATCACACCCTGGGTGCACATAAAAAATAAAGAACATTCATAAAATAGCTTGTAGAAAACTGCAAAGATCAACAGTTATTGGGAAACGAGTCCCAGAACTCTATGCATGTGCGTGTCTTGAAGAAACGCATTCAGCTCACTGCACACATATCAAATCAGATGTGCATCGGCAGCATTTCTTTCATCTGTTCTTCAAAATATAATCACGTTTCATCAAACACGTATCTTTGTGTCTAATTTCTTGTAATATATCACTCCGAGAAGTCTTACAGCTCGACTTCCACAATGGCTGGTACATCAGACAATACTCTGCATGAAAAATCTGCATTTGGCGGGTGTTCATTTCAAACCTTGTTCACTAGGAGTAGCTATATGACAAATTCGGAAGAAAGGAAATCAAAAGTGTCATTGACTTCAAGCTTTGCAATCATACCCACACTGTCTGTTGGAAAATTATCTCTAGAAAATTTTAAACGTTCATGTGTTGGTGAATGGTGAGACACTTGATTTTTAACAAAGAGCCACTTGTGGCTCACAAGCCATAGGTTTCCGACCCCTGGTATAATGCCTAATAACGTATTGTTTATAAGCGCAGGGCTGCTTTGTGCACAGGCGTTACAAGGGTAACAGCTATATTTCTGCTGCATAAGTGCCACCTACTGTCAGAGAGCGAATTAGCCTTTTCATTCAGCCGACGTCGATTCGACTATCGTGGGTGCTGAGGCGCAGGTGTATTCGGTGATGCCACTGGTTGAAGTGGCACTTGCGGGTTCTCTCGCCTGGCTGGCATCATCGTTAAAAAGACCCACTCTCCTCACAAAGCCGTGCAGGACCACCTCCACGCTTGTGGGGAAGGCTTATCAGGCAGCAGGTCAGGCTGGTGCTGCCCTGCACACTATGGCAGTGTTACAGGCGTACCAGGCTGATCTGCTGAAGGACTTGAGTGCGGGCACCATGGTCGACAAGGAGGCTTTCTGTGAGCTTCGTCGAGCCACGGATCTGTCTCTACGCATGACCAAGCAGACGGCCCGCGCCATTGGCCGGTCTATGTCTGCTTTAGTCAGCACGGGGAGACACATATGGCTCAACCTGTCGGGCATCAGAGACAAGGACAAAGTTTTCCTTCTCGCTGCCCCGGTTGTATGTACGAATGTAGTCATCACCAGGTTACAGGAGGCGAAAAATCACGAGGAAGCCTTCGGGCAATTCCTTCCTCGCCACACTCAGGGGGGTGGGCCGTCGGCCACCCAGCCCCGCCCCAGTCCTTCTAGAAGGGAGGCTCAGAAACAAAGTGCAGCGAGTCGTGCTCCTCCTTGTAGAGACTGGAGACCGGCTCGTCGCCCTCAGCAGCCCCCAAAACAAGACCTCAGGGCAGTAATTTCTAAGAGGAAAAAACCCTGACAGTCTTGTGCCCAGCCTTGTGGGGGTAGCCCCCCTTGGGACGGGGGTACGTGCATCATCCACTTCGACCCTCCCTATACCCCCATGAAACCTCTCCATTCTCGCCACCTCAGGTGTTTCGGGAGTTAGAGGCTTCCAGCGAAATGTTGGGTGTACCGTTGCTTCCTGCCTTAGTCCAGGACATGGAACATTCGATATCCCCTCAACAGGAAGTGTCAAAATTAATACCCATCTCAAGAGAACCTGGCAGCGTGGACATTTCTGCCAGGTATTTCTATGTGGGTCCTAAGAACAGTAGAAACAGGCTACAGAATTCAATTTGTTCACCGCCCTCCACATTTCAACGGCGTGGTTTCCACTACCATGAAACCGGAGCAAGCATGTCTACGGTGGAAAGAACTGCAAAATCTCTTGGTCAAAGGGGCCATAGAACATGTTCCCCTTCCAGAGAAAGAGTTAGGTTATTACAGCAGATACTTCCTGGTTTCCAAGAAGGGTGGGGGGGGTTGCGTCCGATCTTAGATCTTCGAGGCTTGAATCGCTCACCAGGATCCCTTCATGGGACTTAGCAATAGTCCTTGAGGGTCTGGTTGAGACCCCCTTCGAACCTCTAATGTCAGCGTCTGATAAACTTCTGACTCTCAAGATTGTTTTCTTATGGAAATTACTCCTCTAAAATGAATTGGGGATCTACAGGCTCTATCGGTTTTGCCAGCCTGCTTAGATTTTGCCCCAGGAATGGCAAAACGCAATTTAAGGAACTACCTGCCTAAGGTTCCTTTCTCAACTGTACATCCGGTCACTCTCGAAGCCTTCTGCTCCCCACCGTTTACAACGCCGGAGCAGGAAAGACTTCACAGACTTTGTCCAGTCCGTGCCCTTCAGACTTATGTCCACCGCACTAGCCAGTGGCGTAAGTCAGGGCAACTATTAGTTTGTTATGGGGGCCGCAACAGGGGGCTGGCCGCCACCAAGCAGACTATGTCGCATTGGGTAAGGGACGCTATTGCCCTGGCCTACAAGGCACACGGTCAAGCTTCGCCAGTAGGTATCAGGGCTCACTCTACCAGAGGGGTCGCCTCCTCTAAAGCCATGGCTAGAGGTGTCCCTCTGCAGCATGTTTGTGATGCGGCAGGCTGGTCCTCTCCGGGCTCTTATGTCCTTGAGTCAACATCACAAGCTCATGTCTGAGACCTCTCATGCTCTTGTGAGCACACTACACAACCGTAAGGGGTCCGGACATCCACAGTGCGGCGGCGTGGGTATTCTCGTTCCCAAAGCACTAAGTCAGCGCAGCATCAAAGTGTAGCTTTTTTGACAGGGAATGTCTCGGTTTACTTAACTGTAACCCCTGTTCCCTGATAAAAGCAGAACGAGATCCTGCGCTTCATTGCCGCACTGGGATGGCCCAGGACTGCTCTTCAGACAAAATACCCAACGATGTACCTGTGACGCATCTATTTATAGCCCTGCTACAGGTGCATCCAATGATGTCACCAGCATAGGCTATAAGTTCTGGTCAATTTAATTGATGTGTTGCACACATATTCTCAGCTGGTCACACCTAAAGTTGTTCCCAAAGTGATAAGTCAGCGCAGCATCTCGTTCCCCTTTTATCAGGGAACTGGGGTTACAATTAAGTAACCCGAGATGTTTTCAACTGTGATGGACCGATATATCGGCCAGGCCAATTAATAGGCCAGTATTTGTCCATTTGGCCATGTAGCTCAATTGGTAGAGCATGGTACTAGCAACGCCAAGATTATGGGTTTGATTCCCAGGGAACATAAAAACTGATACAATGTATACCTTGAATGCACTACGTCAATTTGCATAAAAGTATCTCCCAAATGCATAGTGTAAATGAATAAATAGACTTGCAATATATAAGTGTTTGTTTCACTTAAGAAATTGTGTAAATATGATTTGCTTTCATTAAATTGTATTATGTGATTTAGCAATTATATTGGCCATCGGCCATCCTGCTTTCTATATATTGGTATCAGCATCTGCCATTGAAAAAACAATATTGGTCGACCACTACTGACAAGCCCTGTTATTTTTCAATTTTCACAATCCAATTAATTCCCAATTTATAAAATCAAGTCACAAAAAATATTTTGTTTACTTTTAAGTTGCACTTTTAAAAAAAATAAGCTGTTAATGTGTCTTCAGTATTATGATTCTCCAACCATGGGCCAGTGTGGTTATGTGCTGAAACACACCCCATAATAGCAGGAACAAAAATACAATATTATTTCATGTTGTCTTTACAACTCATTCTTGCATTGGTCTTCTTGTTTGGTTGAGAGGTGTAAATTTTAAGAAATCTGAAATTGTACCAGTACTAAGTCATTGCCCACTGATAAAAAGCTGTCCAATCTTTTTGCAATGCTCTCTCACTGCTCTTCGCTCATTCAGCGAATTCAACAGAGCACAATAAAGCCTTTGTATTGTGCAGCGCGCCGATGTAAGCGTGATTACGGAGTTGAGAGGGAGGGAGCAGGACACGTGACTTCTCACTGAAACTTCTCTCACAAAGACCAAAAGCACACAATGACTCTGACCTTGTTGTTACTAGAAGAGTAAGCCATTAAATAGAGGGCAAAGGTGAGGTACATTAAGGCAGAACACTCCTGAGGTGCATTATGAGTTTGTATAATTGGTTAAACACTGCACAACACTGCAGTTATCTGAAGTGCTACAAATGTAGCTTGATGCTTATGTGCATTTTTTAACCTCAAAATGTTAAAACTTATTTCCGTTTTTAATTTTTTATTGCCATTTTTTGTCATTATATAATTTTGCAATGGTATTCTAACAAACCTCTAACCTTAAATTTAGCCTTTGCACACCAAATGCTAATTTTCACTGTGATTTCGCATTGCAATTAACATTCACACCTGGAGCAAACATTCACGTGCGGACACGTAGATTTCTTTTTCTTAACCCCGCAATGAAATGCCATGACCAATAAAATATGAGATTTGGATTGCATGTCAGAAGCTGCTGCAGTTACCAAAACCAGTGATCCTGGTGGTGCTAAATCTCAGAAAGCAGATTTGACCACCGACATTAAACACTGAAGTAACTCATGGAAGAAATCCTGAACCAGCAGTGGAAATGTGTATTTTATTTGCACCAAATTATTTAAAAACTGAAAAAAAAAAAAAAAAAAGAAAAAAATCTCATAGGAGTTCTCTTAACATTTAAATGATACTACTGCATCCCTGCCTTTTATCTCCATTAAAAAGCTCTCTGATCTTATGTGGATTGTCTTTATAGTTTATTACAGATTTCTGAATTTTTTTGTCTTTGCATTTTTGTTTGTGCTCTGAACATGAATCATAACTCAAATCATGTGGCTTGTTGACAAGAGTGCCATTACTCTTCCTAAGTCCTCAAGCTAACAATTTTAGCCTGGCGAATGATAAAAAAAGACAAGATGTACATTGAAAGAGGGACCTGAGCCATATCTAGGTACCAGAATAATATAGACTTGGGTGGGGGCTCTTTTGACTTGGGCCAGTAAGCAATTACTTGGCTGGCAAGTAATCAGCCAGAATACTTTAGTAACAGCGTTGCAACACACTGAGGACCACCCACAAATCATTAGCATTTGGCGGTTAGTTTTGCTAAGTAATATTCCTTCAGAAAATGTTAAAATCTCGCCATTATGGACTAAATTATTATTTCTTTTCACATCCACATTTAGCAAATCTTTGGTGTGATTGTCTTGATAGCTTGGCTGAAAGTGAGAGGTCACGTATGGTACACGAAACCATTTTTGCCTCCAGCTTTGACAAAGATGATAGCTGAGTCCTTAAAAGTTCATGCACCAGGTATCCAAATAGATGGTGAAAATGAGCATACATTTCCAGTTCACTGCACACCAGGCATGCAGCATTTTCAGCTGTACAGCAGTGAGCTATAATCCTCATGTGTTCATGAAGCCATGTTCAAACCTGTATAGGGGAGGACGCAAGCCGAAACAACTGATAACATATTTTCATGGTCTCCTGCGCAATGATCAAAACTGACATGCTCCAAACAGACACTTGATGTGTTTCATAGGGCTTTTATTTTGTGGTACGCTGAGGTTCCCTCGCGTGATGTCTATTTCAAGTCTGCAAGAAGGTCTAAGAGTGTTAATTAGGAATTTGACTTCATCTTTGGAATAGACAACATACAGTAATTCGGTGAAGCAGAGTTGTCAGTCAAGAGAAACATAAACAGTGTATAAAACAGGTTCCATTTTATGTCTTGGCACAGGACACTCTGATGGACCATCAACTGAGATTTCTAGTCATGCATTAAATGAGAATTTATAAACACCTGTGCTGAAAAGACCAGCTTAACCCAGCATAAATTTCCATGATGGTCCAGAATGGTTTATATTGGTTAGTTCTGGTCAACCTGGAGAAACAGCATTTAACAGATGTTCACCAGCATGTCCTACCTTGTGATGGTGGTAAAGCAGCATGCACTTTCAAGTGAAACCTTGCTGGTCAAGCTAATTAAGAAGCCTGTTGGGGACACCAGCATCCTAAATACAACAATTGCCGTTGACCAGTTGTGCCCATCTTTCTAGCAGAGAAAGATACAACTTCTGATTTGTTCTGCTCTGGAAGCAGAGTCACTCAGTAACTCTGTTATTTCTTTAGAAAAGCCCAAAAAAGAGGTTTAGCAGTGGCCTTTTAGTCAGTGTGAGTCATCAGACATATTGGCCTAGGTCATGTTCCCATCCTCTTCACTTCAATTTCCTTCTAGTCTTTCTTGGTTGTATGCCATCAATAAAATGTTGGGGGGAAGGGGGTAGGGGTTGGCTAAACTGAGAGCCAACAAATGGTGAGCCACTAAAGGAAGTTGCTGCTCTTTGCTCCCTGGACCAGGTGAGGAAAAAGTATAGTGGCCGGATAGAACTCTCTCTGCACTTCCCAGACCTTAACTATGTCCCGACATCGCAGGAACACCATGTGTCATTTCAGTTCTTCATCATACTCCCCTAGACACTTGGGTTTAATGTTTTTTTATTATTGTTTAAAATAAAATATTTCTCTGAGGCCTAATGCCAAAGCCACTGTATCTGTGCTCACCCCACCACAAATGCTTAAACAGACACAAGGCACAATCAATGGTACTACTAATGCACATTTTTCCTTAAATTAAGAGTTCATGTTAATGAAGCTTGCTTATCGGTTTCATTCGTAGCCAGCTGTAATCCATTTTGTGAAGGCTCCAGACTTTAAACTATAATGGTGCATGGAGTGTTATAGCATAGTGATTAACAATCAGGGCTGATAACCAAAGGTAGTAGGTTCAAACTTAAATTAAGCACTGAACCCTAGGGGGCTGTTCGTCGATTTCAATAAAACCATCAGCTGAACAGCAAATTGGACATTAGCTGTAAGAATTTGCAGAACAATGGGGCACAGAGAGGTACCCAATAAAAGAAAGATATCAAGGGTCAACTTAGGCCATGCTGAACTACGTTGGGAATGATGGCAGGCCAGTTCCTAAGGAGAGATAACACAATGTCGCACTGGAGTGTTCAGTGGTGACTCACTTCAGTGAGTGGGAAGAGGCTATTTCTGTTTAAATAGTATTAACAGAGGGAGAGGGGGGGGTTTCAGACTTGTGCTTTGCCCATTCTCTTCGGCTGTCATGCTCCATCATCTGCCAGGACTGATGGGCCATGAGGAAAGAAACCTCTTGTTTGATGGAAGGAGATTCTTAAAGGGTTCATGACATATTCTTTTTTAATAACTGAATTATCTTCCCTGAGGTCCACTGATAATATCAGTACAGTTTTTTTGTATTTCATAAATTAGTAAAATATGATAATTTTTCACCGTGTCTCTGGGCCTCTGTTTGAAACACTCAGTTTTGGCCTCAGCGCCTCCTCTAAACTTAAACATAAACGCCCACTGTTATGACTGGCTAACATCGCACAGCCCCTCAAATACAGCCATATTTGAAACTCAATCAGAGGAGAATGAACAAGCAGGGTGAAACAAGATGTGCACACACATACAGTTTTATCCTGAACAGAGGTGCACATCACCGGAAGCGCATCTAAATGGTTAACGAAGTCCATCTATTGCATGTTTCCATACACCAACAATTAAAAATAGTTCTATTGGGTACAAGAACGTGTTCAGGACATGATGTGCTCAAAACAGCAAGATGCAGCAGCTGAATGAAACAGAATGGGGTATCCTTTTCAGAGTTGTAACTTGGCATCCCATCTTTTAAAAGTGCCATGAGAATAACGGGGTCATACGAGGAATTTTGTTCTTATCTTTTAGCTGAGATGAGCAGCGTCTGACCGCACTAAAAAGTTTCTATGAAATGCACATGGCTGTCCAACTGCACAGCTTCTCAGTTATTGATAAGTTGATACTTATATAGCTAGATTCACATTCATCTTTAATGCCAGCAATTAATTATTGAGAAGAGCTTAACTTGTGCCCACAAGTCAGGTGAGTGCACCAGAACTGGTAGACACTGAGTAGAAAATGAATCAACAGCACTTTAGCTGTGTAAATGGTCTATTCTAACAGTAAATGGTTTAATGTTTAATAATCTGCAAGTGTCAAAGAAGCATAAAACAAAATTACTCAACATACCTGGTCAAAAATATTTAAAAAATTATTTGCTTAGGCATTTAAAGCCACTTGCAAAATGTACCATAATATTGACATGTTTACTTTATACATGGTCCATTGTGGCATTCTGGACATGTACCATGTAATTCTTTGAAGTACTGAGTAAATACTATAGTATATGAATACTGTAATCATTCAGTATAATAGTGTTCCTGTAAACTGTAGGAGCTTAGAGCTTGTGACACCATGGTCATGGGTTCCCAGGGGACACACAAACCTGTTCAAAATTGTATACCTTCTATAAAGCATGTAAATTACTTGCATATGCAACCAAATTTTGTACTAGACAACAAAAAAAATGGCCTCTTTTTATACCCTTTCTGCCAATATTGTTAAAGTTTCAGTACTACTTCAGTGATTTTTATATATATCAATGTAAACTCAGAGTAAATAGTAAAAATTATGCATATAAAAAACAAACATGTAACAAAATTTGTAATAAAAGCAGTACTTTTCACAAGGGAATAGTGAGGTTTTATTGCTAATGCATGATATACAGCTCTCATCAAAGAATAACCTTTTACCTAACAAAATCCAATTACTGTGGTCTAATACTGACTAGAATCATCTTACAGCTTTTCCACAAACAATGAGGCCATTATTCTCTTTGTCTTTCCTTTATTGGGGCTATAAACACTGTGTAAAAATGTTAATTCAAAGCTTGTGAACACACTCTTCCAATAGTCGTCATCCAAACTCTTACCACAACATCCATATGTGTTTGAGTAGATTTGTGAAATGAAGTACACTGCGTCTTTGTTTTCATAAGGTGGTGTGGGTTTGTTTTTTCATGTAAGAGGGTGTGTCCAACCTATAGATTCCCTTTGTTCCCGGCATTCTGTTCCCTATGACTATGTCTGGTAATATAAGGTAATATATCTTCATATAAATGATGATGAAAGACCAAATAGGATGTTGAACTACAACACGCTAGGGTTAACTGATTTCTTTAAGGTTTGCCTATTTTTTTATTATTCATTATCACCAGGAGTGTCTATATGTATACAAGCCCAAACTACAATTATTACCTTGTTTTTATCATTTCCTTTGAACAAAAAAGTAAAAGTATACTTCAAAAAGTGCATCTCTGTTCAATAAGGTGTCTGTTTTCCTCCCTGATCTTGAAGCTCCAGAAGACAGCTCTGGTGGTTGATTAAAAAAAATTCTCCGACCTCAACAATCAATTAGTTTTTCATTTCAATCCAATGTTTTTATGAGTTAATCTCTTAGGAAATCAATTAAGATAGGCTGTAACTAGAAATGTAATACTGATATGAACTATAATGTGATGTAGTAAAACAAAGATGTGCACTTGAGAAAATTAAAGCAAGCCAAAGTGATGTTTAAGGCCAGAGTGTAAAAGCTTCCATATGTGAGACAATGACAAAGAACCCTTTCTTAAGGGCTGTAACAGTTCACATACAATGCGTCTTTGCGCTACCAAAAAATGCTAGACGAATCGCTGTAATCACCAGTCACCTTTTTCAACAATTGAAGTCTGTATTTATTTTGACAAGGCATCTAAAAAATGTGGCGCTCCTGCATTAGAAGCTAAAAAAAATATAATATAACTGTGTGGAGAGTGAACGGCCCCTTAATTGCAAAGGCATTATTTCTATTATTGCGCTACTCATCTCCAAATAAAATTCCCTAGAAAATGCTAACTGTTTTCAAACTGATATCCCAAATACTCACTCATCTTCAATTGGTCCAAAAAACAGATAGTCACAACTTAAACTCACACCACTGATTGAGCCAAAGTTGCATGAGGCAACATGTGGGATGATCAAACAAACAGAGCCATTTTTTAAAGTGCTACAGATCTACAGTGTTTACCCTTTTAGGGGGAATAAACCTATGAGTAGCTGACACATAGTTGACTCTGCACATTAAGATAGGAGCAGATTACATTCTTCACCTTTAATTTCATGCTTAAAAACATTTGATAGACTGCACGCCTGCTTCAATGCAATTATTGCAATTATTGATTAAGAGATAAAATATAGCTGCAAGCAGCGATGATGGGCCAAAGCACCATGGGTCAATTTCCACCCGTTGACTTTCGGAAAACAGTCCAAGGTGGACACATGCATTTGGCATTATTCTAAACAATTTTGAAGCAATTTGGGTAAATACTGTATAATAGGAATATTTTAAAGTTTGTTGTAAGAGCCACAGTTCCTGCTGTCATGTGGTGGCACTATGACCATGACCCAAAATAGTCACATCCATGTGATTAGCAGACACTATATCTTAAGTGATGGACTGGTCATTATATAGGGAATAGTCATTTAAAATGTTGGGTCCTAGCCGGAGTTATGATTGGCAGACAAATTTTCATTAGGGACTCGAAGTCAGCTGGGGCACCCTCATTTCGGGAGTGGTGTGGGGAGATGGGCAGGGTGGCAGCATGTTCAGGGGAAGGGGTTTAATGTATTTAACTGATTCTGTATTTTATGTTGTGTTTTATGTTGTTTGTCTTGTTAATAAAAAGAAAGTATTCTGGCTTGATGAAAACTATATATGTCCCAATTTTGGTGACTTCAGATGAAAATGGGGGTGCTACAGAGGCAGTCTTGCACACACATTTTAAATGGGGAGCTAAAAAACTTTCATCAAAATAATACAATGCACACAGAAGAAATAAGGAACTTCCTGTTTCAAATTTTTGCCCTTAATTTATTGCATCACCATGGCAACACCATTCGATATATCAGAAATCATTAATTTAGCATCTTCAATGTCTTCGCATAAGGTTGCCTAAATTTGATTGATTTTTTTTTATCTTTGTAACATATAAAGAAACAAATTTTGTGATGTTGAAAAGACTATTTGAGCAGCTATTTGTTGTTTGAAGCAACAACAAAAAAAGTTTTGTGATTGCAATTTATTAAAAAAAACATTAACTACAACAATATATGTTAAAAGCTAATGTTCTGTCACAGTGGAACCAGTCTTACTTCAGAAAACAATAATGATTTATGGGTAGATCACTGGATGTACTGAAGGCATCCAATGGCAATAAGTCATTCATTTCACAGAACGAAGTGTGTGTCCAGATCTAGCCATGGAGAGCATGACCTTTGTCCAGACACCAGTGTTTGCCCGGTGGAATGTACCTTACCACACACACAAGGGCATCTGAAATATAGCCATTCAACATAAAAACAATTCAAATTTGAAGCTTGGGCTGAATTCAAAATATAACAGTGTGAACCCTCAGTGGATAAATGCAATAAATCTTTGTAAAAAAAATTAATTAGTACAGTGGACATCAACACTGCAACACGATCCAAATTACTGAGACGTACAACTCATCAATAATATTGTCAAGGATTTAAGTTGTGGGCACAGAATTTCCACAAGAACAAGAGTGTTTAACATTATCTGACCTGGTTCATGAACTGGGATGGAGTTAAGAAAAGTGTCTGCTGTCACTTTTAATATGAGGGGTACCTGTCACCAGTCGTGGCCTCTGTCACCCTGAGAGGCTGTAAAGATATAAAAGCAATTGCCTGGATCAACTAGATTTCTCTAAAAATGTGTCCTCTGTTCTGACAGTAGCCAGGTCTTCTGGAGTGTGTCTGCTCACAGGAAAACTCAAGGCCATGTTTGCCATCATACAGGGATAGTTCACTCAATATGACTTCACCATGGAACACATAAAGAGATATTAGACAGAATCGCAGCCTCAGTCACAATTCACTTTCATTTTGGTTTAGATGGTAAGCTAACTCAGTGTTTCCCAAAATCTTTTCTGCCACAGCACACATTTTATGACAAAATGTGAAGAAGGTAATATATCTTCATATAAATGATGATGAAAGACCAAAAAGGATGTTGAACTACAACACGCTAGGGTTAACTGATTTCTTTAAGGTTTGCCTATTTTAGTATTATTCATTATCACCCAGAGTGTCCACTTTCCCACATAGGCTAATCATCATCAATATTTTTCCTTTTCAAGAAATTGTCCATGTTTTCTGTCCGTCTTAGTAGCGTGTTTTCTTGTAATGTTTGAAATTTGGCTATGCAAATAAAAAATAAAAAAGTCACATAGGTAGGCTACGCTGTGTGATGTCACAGGTGGCAAGAACACAAAATGAGTAATGAAAAAACAACAAATTTGCTTATTTTCTAATTTGTAGATTTGTTCCAGCTATTTTAGTGAACCAAGTTTATTCAAGTTTACAATTGTACAGAAATAGCTGCAAAATAAAGAGTATTTTGGTGAGACTTCCTTCTGACACAAAGCAGATCTATGGTATAATTTTCCTACAGTAGCCTATTTAAACTGCTGAGCATGGCTTTTATCAGAGAAGAGCACAATAATAGACAAATAATAATAATTTTGAGTTTCAATAATGTTTTTTCGTCATTGTAAAGCGCATTTCACATGAGTTGAGTCGAGGCGTCAACGCTCCTGGATTGCCCTCCAGATGACAAGAGTTGCAGAATTGTCACAGTGGGGTGATTTTATGAGTTTGCCACGTAAAAAAAGCAGGTGTTGTGCACAGTAAACATTGAAAACATGTATTTGGAAGAAAGAAAAAAGCTTGCAGTTTCTTTGATAGCAGAAAGTAATAAAGTTTATGTTTAGGTTTAAATGTTTTCATGGTGAATTTAAATTAGTTCAATAACTGGAGTCTCTGATATTCATATTACGATAAGGTAATATTTAATTAAAAGAAATTATGAGACATTCAATGTCTCTGCACAAATTTGGACAGTTTTTAAATATTTCTTGTTGCTTAGTACTCTCAAAGACATTATTGGTGAAGCAAAAACAAATGTGAAAAACACTTTGGTGTAAAGTGATGTCACTTCATAGACTTCAATGTATTCTACAGCGCTGACACAAGTCATGTGAAAGACCCTTAAAGCGTATAAATATCACTCACTTTTGCACAATCACAAAAGTGACCGATTATTTTTTTTAAATGGCTAATTTCTCTGAAAGGTGAGGAGTTTTGATCCCGGAATTTTTTTTTTTTTTCAATTATTTATTTATTTTGTGGAATTTGATAATTTTCCACGGCACACCTGACAATCTTTCATGGCACACTAGTGTGCCGCAGCACAGAGGTTGGGAAACACTGGGCTAACTGGTATCCCATCCAGATCAGTTGACAAGTGTATAAACCTCTCTAAAACCAGAAAACCAGACAAGCCTGACCAAGATGGCAGATGTGCTAAGACTAATAAACCATTTTGAGTTGATTTAAACTGTATAAGTAGTCTAATATCCTTGCCTGAAGAAACAAAGTGTAAGATACTTTTAGAACAGCTGAAAGACACAAGCCACAGTACAGACAGACATAGCCTGGGATGGCTAGTGGAAGTATCATTAACAAAAGTTTTATCAGGATTTATCTGGCCAACAGAAGGGGTGTGCAGAGCAAATCCCTTCAGCTCAACGGTGACATGATTGATGTAAGTAATTACCACAAAGAGATTCATTTAGATCTTCCTAATGGAGGGAGTGTACACCATCTGTGAGAATCAAAAAGGATAAGCACGCTCCTCCTTACTCTCACACAAACATGCTCTCCTCCTTTGCTTGGTTTCTGCTGAAAATGCTCGCTGTGAAATTTTATTTGTGTGCACTTAATACCGTCAACAAGCCAGAGGCCTTAAAATTGCATCATCTCATTTCAAATTAGAAAACATTCACACTGCATTCTTTTTTGAGCAGGTGACATATTTGTGAATTTAACCACTTTAAATTCAACTTACCCAAGACAGGGCATGATTAAGGGCATCATTCTAATACTGTCTTCTAAAAAGCTAATTAAGATAGCTCTAGTCTTAACTGACTTCTCTCAAAAAAAGGTTCTGAGATGAACTAATGAACATCTTTTTGTAGTTTAGAAAGTTTCTTTTCATGTTTTGGTGAAAACTAGCAATACAGTCTACTGAGCAGATTAACTTTTTTTCATTTACTTTTTCACTGTGACTTTCAGGCTGTTGGCTTTGCGTTTAAATGATGGAGGTTTTAATGAGGCCTGTCTGGAACTTCATTGTCCCAGCAGACAGAGGAAAAGTTTTCAGAAGACTTTTGCACAGTGCACTGGTTTCAGGTGAAGTATTTAAGCCGAGCTCTGAGATCATGACACTCCTGAAGGGACAAAAGGTTTAACAGGAAAGAAAGGTGTCAGTCTGAGTTCAGACGGGTTCCACAAGGGCACTGTGTGCTGGGCTAAGCAAGGAACAAATGGGTGAAACTCACAAAGACATATCTGTATCATATTTAACCCCAAAAGAAAATAGAAATTATATTTAGCGCCATTATGATTTTTGGCATTGTGACATTATTTTATTACAATTTGCCTGTGTACATTTCCCAACAAATTCACATCACTGTAAATTAAGGTTGTGAAGTTTACCGGTACAAACGAAAAATCGTGCTACCAAAAAATACTGTAAAAACGGTACGATATCATCTTGCTGTTAATTTCATTAACATATTAAAGTATCCTGCCATTAGTAAAATGTAATGCAATGTGAGAATTTTGAGATGAAATCAAAGACCATTTGAAAATAATAATAAAAAACTCTAAATGGCCAAGTGTGATCATTAAACTGCAGAAGGATGTCATTTAATGAAATAATATTGTAACAGTCACAAGCCTGTTACTAGGCTGTGAAATAGCCTGTAATATTCTTCCTCACCACTAGGAGTGCTAGAGTGCCTAAATTATTGAATAAGTAGAGGTGTTGTGGTCGAGGAAGCAGTGTTGCCAACTTAGCAACTTTGTCGCTAGATTTAGTGACTTTTCAGACCCCTTTAGTGACTTTCTTTTCTAAAAAGCACCTAGCGACAAATCTAGTGACTTTTTGTACAAATCTTAGCTACTTTCCGTAGAAGAATCACCAGTACTGCTTTCCCGCCACAGGCACACCTCTCTCTGTGTCTACTCTGTTCAGTGAGTGGCAGACAGAGCAGCAGTACATTCACCTGACTGTTGCACATGTGCAAACAGAGTTGCCAAGGACCAATCAATAATCTGTATGTTTGCTCCTCCTTTGTTTTAATTTAAAATAATTTCATTTGACCATTATTTTTCGTGCTTATCCATCACTGTTACACAGATGGAGGCTGTGTGCTGTGTGAGAGAAAACATAAGACATTCTGTCGCTTCTAACTTTCTCTCTGAGTGATCATTTTACATGTAAATATAGCCGAAATCACAGTACAACCATTGTCTTTAACTTATGTTATAAAATCAGGATTTTAGCAGTGCAGAGCAGCAGCTTAGAAATTACTTGGAAGTGACTACTGGTTAACATGTAGTCTTAATGGGCAGATTTTTGGGTGTTGATATTTCTAAGATTGCTGAGTTTATTGTGAGATAAGAAGTGTTTGTTTGTATCACACATGTTGAATGATATGTGGATTGTTTGTAAAGAGGAATTACCATTTATGACCTGCATCAGATAGGACTACTAAACTCACTGAATTACTCACCATTTACCACCAACTGCTAACACTGAACTGTTTAATATTTGATTCAATAAACTGGACATTATACACTAATTTATTGCTTTGACTTGTGTCATGTTTAATTTCATGTACGTTATTGTGTTTGCATAGAGATGGATTGCTTAAAACGTTGATTTTTCTATATAAAAGACCATGGTATTCATTCATGTGGCATTCATATTTCTTACTTGTTTAATAGACAACGTAAAATGCTATAGAGCCTCCCTTTCTTAATGCATAGCTGATTTAGAGTTTAAAAAGAAAAAGACAGTTATACCATACAGTCACATGCACTTTGCGCCACAGTATGAATAAGAGGGACCTCTCAGCCCTGTCATCTCCTTCACGCACACACACAAATGTAACACACACTACTAATGCTTTATTTTCATGCAGTGTGTCCAATGGTATCCATCTGCAGAGCAGTATGTTTAGTGTCTAAACGGCTGTGAACTCTCAAATGAACTCTTTCTCCGTTGCAGCTCAGAGATTTCAGCTCAGAAGTCACAAGAAGCTTGATATAACAAACCCTTCACAAACAAGAAGAACTTCAAAATAAAAGTCCTGCTGAAATGAGAGCTCTATTCAACTTATTGCGTGAAATTGAAGACATTGTGACACAAAAATATTACTACTATGTAAAAGTGTAATATTCAAAGCAGTCACAATAATACTCATAGTAACAATAATTTAATATTAAATGATTATTATATTAGTATTATTATCTGTAAGCAATATCACTTAAGCAAGTGTAATGAATATCAGCATGTTGTGATTCAGCCATGGCCTTTTGACTCAGGTAATCAGAAGCTCTGTTGTGTGTGTATATATATATATATATATATATATATATATATATTTGTTGAAAAGTATTATATTTTCATTTGATTAAAGCTGTACAGTATGTATTTGATTAAACACAATTTGAACATAATATTTAAAACATTTAACATAAACAGAATTTGAACATAATATTTATTAAAACATTTAACATAACAGAAAAAGGCAAAGTATATTATTAGTATTGTTACTGAGGTACCAGGGCTGATATCGCACTGAAGCCAACCCTACTGTAAAGGCCCCAGCACCCTTCAAAGTTTTTCATCATTTCATCTTCATAGGTAAAAAGATGTTCGAAACAGCTAGCAATGACGTATTTTAGCTAACATTCAGACACTGGCCACGCTGTTGGGGGAGGCGTTTAGAGGAACATTTAAATATGAGGACACTAAACATCAACTATTGTGACATTAAAATGTGTTACCAATGACTTCATGCCTTATTAGCAGAATTCACACTAGATCAGTAAAAGTTGTTTTAAGGCAAGGCAATTAATTTATAAAGCAGAATTATAAACAACGGACTGTTGGGGGGGCAAGGGTAGCTCAGCAAGAATTGATGCTGACAACCACCACTGGAGTCACGAGTTTGAATCCAGGGTGTGCTGAGAGACTCCAGCCAGGTCCCCTAAGCAACCAAATTGGCCCAGTTGCTAGGGAGGGTAGAGTCACATGGGGTAACCACCTTATGGTCGTGATTAGTGGTTCTCACTCTCAAAGGGGCACGTGGAAAGTTGTGTGTGGATCACAGAGGGTAGCATGAGCCTCTCGTGCTATAAGTCTCTGTGGAGTCATGCACAGTGATAAGATGTGCAGATTGACTGTCTCAGAAGCGGAGGCAACTGAGACTTGTCCTACGCCAGCCGGATTGAGGTGAGTAACCATACCACCACAAGGATCTACTAAGTAGTAGGGGTTGTACAACCTCAGATTTTTTTAAGTTGATAGTTATGCGATTAAAGTTGAGTCAACGTTGACTAATTGCTAATGACGTCATTAATAAAAACAAAAGAGATGGGAATGCTTGCAACATGCCACAATTTGTAATTTATTTTCAAAACATTATACAGATGCTGACAGACAGCTCATAACATGTTGCAACTTAATGGTAAAAATGCAACAATAACACTAACTCCCATTTTAGTCCAAAATAAAAATAAAACGAATGATAACACTCACGCAAGATCTAGGCTGTAAGCCTACTCACTGTCACAGACCTGCTCAGTCACAGTTTTTTCTTTTCGATCCTGGTTGGCTGGATGGAGGCTCGCCCGCTGTCGGGCAATGGTATCTGGGACAGCCAAGTAGCTTTTGCAAAGCTTGGCCAAATGGGGAAATGTGTCCAGGTTGCAGGCCCACCACTACAGTTGGTTCTCCATGGTGGGAATATGTAGTGTTGTTAATAAATATTCACAGACTTCGGCTGCTGTGGAGTGGTGTCCCATTTTCCTCCCACTGTGTTAGTGTGTCCCAAAAAGCTGCTCAAAATCTTGCTGGCTTGGTGGCTGTGGGTGACCTCTGTTTTACTCTCTGGGATGAAATGAAGATGTTTGAACCAGAGATCGAGCATACATGCCACAGTGGGGATGGCTTCTGTCAGATTGTCAGACTCCAGTTTGAACCGTGCTCTTAAAAGGCACGTACAGCTGTCAGGTCAGATACTTCGACATGCAGAGTGGTGCTGATCATTTTGAAAAATGAAAACTATTGGGGAGATGTGGTCTTGTTTAGGATTACCCGTCAGGAGTCTAGCTACAGCATTCTGAACCACTTGCAGCCATGACAAAGATTACTGGCTGACTCCTATATAAAGGGATTAAAAGTAATCTAGACATGAAGAAACAAATGCATGCATCACACTGAGGCTTAACTTTGGCCAGTAATCTTAAGTAGAAAAAACTTGATTTGACAACAGAATTTTGAAGTTCTTCTCCATAGGTTTACTATAGGGAGCTAGAGGGCATAGGTTACATTTTGAAGTGCAAACACCATCAGAGGCCTCAAACACAACAATCTACTTTTTTTCATTGAGGTGTAAAAAGTTTAGAGACTTAAAGGTTTTAAATCCACCAACCAACCCAGTAGGGGCCCTATAGTATTGTTTTTCTTTTTCAAAGGCAGCTAGACTTGATTATCATCTGCATAACAGTAAAAATAAACACCATGCTTGTTAAAAATAGGCCCAATGGGAAGCTTATACAGTGAAAACCGGATGAGGCCAAGAATAGAGCCTTGGGGGATCCCACAGACAAGAGGAGCAATGCCAGACGAAAAATCACTAATATTAAATGAAAAATTCTATTGCTCAAATATGACTTAAACCACTCGAGAACAGTTCCTCGGATACCCACAGACTGTTCATGCAGTGCTATAATTATATAGTGATTGATGGTACTGAATGCTGCACTATTATCTAACAGCAGAGTCTTTAGTGTGCAAAACATCATTTTGATTTTAACATCATTCAACTTTTAAAAAATGTAGATTCTGTGTTATGGTGTGCTCTAAAACTAGATTGAACGACCTCAATCAGAGCATTCTTGACCAAAAAAAAGTTTGCAATTTATGGAGAACAACTTTCTCCTAGACTTTCGATAAAAAAGGCAATTTAGAAATTGCTCTAAATTTTGCATAAATTGTTGGATCCAGATTCGCCCTGACACTGACACCAAAAAGTACTGTATCTTTTCAACAAAAAAGTATGTATACCCTTTCAATACATTTTAATAAAATGTAAATAATAAAAAACTAAAATAACTATATCTTAAACCATATGTTTAAAATGTTTAAAAATGGTGTCAGGCTAGGAGAACCTTCTTTCTTTATTCAGTAATCTAACAATCAGCCGGATAATCACGCACACTGACATCTTATTCAAGTAAACTATTTGGAAGCATCACATTCACAATATAAAGCTGAACCCCTCCTCTTTTAAACTTAAAATAAACAACTCTTTGGATTAACACAGTTTCAATTCAGTGTTTGACTTTACCAAAAGGTAAGTAGTACACTACATATAATATTTGCTGTGTTTGTAAAATTATTACCTTCATCTGGGCATGAATCTTTTGGATGGTGATCCCTCAGGTGCTGGAACATATTAGATGTGTTCACGTCTTTTGCTGACACTTTTCATCAGCACGTTTTGCATACTGGATACCCGTCTTTAACAACTCCTGTGACATTTTTTAGATAGCCAAAATGCTCCCAAATAGCTGATTTAATTAGGATACAACTCCAGGAGTTGTGTTTGGTCTAAATTTTGCATAAATTGTTGGATCCAGATTCGTTTTTTTTTTAGTTTTTTTTTTTTAGAAGAGGCTGCACTACAGCATGTTTTAAATAGGCTGGCACAGACCCTGTTGCAAGGCAGCTATTAATTATGTACAGGATACTAGGCCCAACAATATTAAATACCTGTTTAAGTGAGATGGAAGTACATCTTGTGAACAGTCTATAGATTTTAGGTGTTGTACAATAGTTATCAAAATGGGTAGAGAGACTGGCAAACTGGCCAAACGCAGCAGGACAGACAGGAGGGGCAGATGGGTCATTAGCAGCAGATGGAATATGAGATTTAATATCCTCATTAACCTTATTAACAAAACATTTTAGAAAATCTTTGCAGGTTGCAGATGACACATCAAAGCAGACAGTATCAATGGGGTTGATAAACAGAATGTATAGTGCTAAACAAAACTCTGTGTCTATGACATTTTTTTTTACAATAATATCAGAAAAATTCCTTGTATTGACTGCTTAAACCTTTTTTCTTAGTAGACAAGGAATCCTTTAAAATGTCATAAGACACCTGAAGCTTGTCTCAGCTCTCCTGCAAGCCTGTCTAAGAGCATGAGTGACATAATTTAGCAAAGGCTCTGATTTAGGTTTAGCATGCTTAACTTTCATGGGAGCAATAGTGTCTAAAATTGTTGAACAGGTGGAGTTAAACAGGGTAAGCATAGCTTCAAGGCACAAGTGAGGTGGGGGACTTTCAAATGTGGAAAGATGTGAAGCATTTGTATAAGAAATTGAAAAATTGTCAATAGTAGAAGAGTTAATAATGCGTGACAAGTGAGCAGGAGAGCGAGGTTTGTCGTTTTGATGTGAGAATTAAGCACCAAAAATACCTAATGATCAGAGAATACTGCATCACAATTCGGTATAACTGAATTATCTTAAAACCCATAAGATAAAACAAGATCTAGTGTATGTCCATGTTCATGCGTAGGACCCCTCACAGATTGAACAAGATTAAAAGAGTTAATAAGATATAAATAAAATATTTAGCCAGAGGATTTGGTGGACAACAAACATGAATATTAAAATCTCCCAGAATTAAAAATCCACTGTATTTTGGCAGCATTTCCCCCAAAAATTCAGAAAATTATCATATAATATCCTTGTTGATTTTTGGTGGTCAATAAATCACCACACACAACACAGGAACAGCAAGGTCTAATTGAAACACGAGTTCAGAACTGGAAAAAATGTATGTCATTAAAATACAGCAGTGAAAACTGCTTTTTAAAACAGATGCGAGCCCTCCACCCCGACCCGTAATCCGAGGAGAGCTAAAACAATTACAGTCTGGGGGAACAAGTTCAGCAAAGGGGCTTAGGTCACCAACATTCATCCAAGTCTCAGTCACAAATAGATTTAACTACTCGATGATGACTTAAAGTAATATATATGTAGTAGATATTGTGTAATGTGTCTTGTTTACATTCTGAATCCATAACACTAATGTGCTAACACGCTATAATATAATAATATGTGCCGATTACACACACTGTATTTGTAATATATGATGTTTATGATGACACTGATACTACTGAAAGGTTTGGGTGTATAAAATGATGATAGGCATAACTTATTATGGGCAGATGTGTGAAAGGCTTTCGCTGCAGATGGCACATGATTGAATGCGAACTTGAGAGTATTTGAGTAGATCTGATTTCTTTCATAGGCTAATTAAACAAAAAACTAATCAAATAAATCGCATGACATGTTCTTGGAAAATGTCTCTGAGCGAACGATTGTACAAATGTAGGTCAATTTGTGCATACTCACTAATAACTCTACACGCCGATGTGTTCATGTTCATAGATCTTAACGGTGCTGTAAGTGATATTTTCATGGAAAGGTATTGTGGTAATTGTCCTTCTCCCTAAAAGATTTTCATTATAAGTGTTGTAAGATATCTCACTGGTTTCTGTGACAGCTCTAGACCCTGTTAACAGCAAAAAAAAAATATGTCCGCAGATTGCGGTCTCTTGCGGCTTTTGACCTGTCAATCATTTTGGACGTTCTTTTAGAATTGCAATTTCAGCAAATTATTGAGGCTTAATGCCATTTTTATGCCATGTTGTATATAACAGTTGTCAACAGTTGAGGGTGCTATTTTGCTGATGATGTTTTTAATAACCGTTTCTGCACCATGTCAGTCTCAGTAAAGCTCATTTGGTATCTTTGGAGTGAAGAGTTTTGGAAAGAGGGGGCATGGCTAAATCAACGGCTTAATCTTGTGGAAGAACAGCTGAAATCGCTTGCAGCACCATTAATTGACTGAATGTGAATTTGCTGTCACCTCAAAGTAGGTGGAGCTTCAGGTCACACCTATGGATGATATGGACCAATGGCAGTAAGAAGGTGTATTAGCCATTGTTAATGGTCTTAAAAACACAAAATATAATTTCTTGTCTTTTTCTTTTGACTTCGGGGTGAAATATGACCCAGACATTTCTAGGGAGGTTTTGTGAGATTCATCCAAATGCCATTTCCCCTCAAGCACTTTGTTTTATAGGAAACAATCTCTTGACATCTCAGTGTCACAGGGCAGATGAAGAAGAATTGGACAAGAAAAAAAGAACATTTGGGCTCCTTTGGCCTGAAACCTTTAGATATTTTGCAATTAACCCAGTGAAATTCTTCAGGTCATTAAAACCTCTGTCCAAAGTGAGAGAGGGGCCACTTACACCACTAGGAATCCAGAGTGGCTCAACTCTGCTCATTCAATGGTGAGAGAGGAAATGGCCATTTAAAAGGTTTTGTCCAAAAATTATTATACAACTCTGCTGCAAACTAAATCATTGCTTACAGTCGAGTTTGCTTCTGACTAGTGTGGTCGAGTGCTTGCTCTAGTTTTGCTGTTGTCTATGGAGAGGATATGCGAGCCATTATTAAGTAAAGAAGAATAATGAGCCTTTTTATAATTACTGTTAAGGTAAGTGGGTATTTGTCACGAGCCCCTCACATTCCACAAGCACAGCAACTTGAGCCAAGCACCGTCCCTGTGCCAACGTATATGCTGGAAAGATGTAAATGAATGCTCGACCTCACAAACAGAGAGATTCATTATCTTTGTTGTCTAGTGTAATTTAAATACCAAAGAGCATTAAATTGTTAGTACGGCTATAGAACGCAACAGTGACTGCTCACTTTTTCAGCTGAGGTATATTTTACCAATCAGTCATGCATTTTCATAAATTCTTCAAAGCTCTACAAACCTCTAAGCCATGACCATACCAACCAGCTCCAAAAGGAATTGCAACATTACACATTTTTATTTAAAGAAAAAAACAAATGTACTGTGTATTTTTAATGTCTTTTAAGAAAGTAACAATTCTATGAATCATTGGCAATGCATAAAATCAAGCAGATACGGGTCAGGAGCTTCAGTTAATGGTCACATTAACCATCAGAATGGGTAAAAAATGTGATCTCAGTGATTTTGAGTGTGGCATGATTGTTGGTGCCAGATTAGCTAGTTTGAGTATTTATGTAACTAATCATCTGGGATTTTCACGAACAACAGTCTCTAGAGTTTACTAGAATGGTGCCAAAAACCAAAAAAATGATTGAGCGGCAGTTCTGTGGACAGAAATGCCTTGTTGATTATTGAGGTCAACGTAGACTGGTTCGAGCCGACAGAAATGCTACGGTAACTTTGATAACCACTCTGTACAATTGTAGTGAGCATAATAGCATCTCAGAATGCACAACACATCAAACCTTGAGGCGAATGCACTACAACAGAAGAAAACCACATCGGCCACTTTATTAGGACCATAGTGTTGTTCTTAATAAAGTGCTCAGTGAATGTAACATCTCAGTTAAGTCACTGCTGAGCTTTCTATTTCCTAAACATTTTATTTTCATGGTAACATACATTTTACTGATTGGTGGAGGTCTCTGTAATAGTTTTTTTTTAACGCAGTTAAAGGTGCAGTATGAAACTATTTTCATGTAATATTCACCTTTTTCTGTGTGAACGGCTTGTAACGCAACTTAATAAATGAGCCCTTCCTGGACTTCCTAGGTTGCCTATGAATGCTGTAGACTGATTTTCATGCAAAGGGAGCGGGTCAGTTTTGCCAGGTAAATCCAAAGGATGTGACGTTTATGCATGCTCTAGAGATCCTTGCCTCAGTAATAGCTTCTCTTCCGCTATTCAACAGCGACAACAGACCTGTAACACTAGGTAATGTTATCTTAGAGATGGAATCCAGCAAATGGCCGGCTCCCAGCACAACATGTCTCCTGCACAAAAAACATAACTCAATCCCATCTGGCTAAGCGGAAAGGTGATCATGAAAACTAGAGTGAACATCGGCAGGGCATTTGATTCCTGGAGAGACCTTCGTTTGGTTTTGGGGATCAAAACCGACCCTGAATTGGCGTTCTTCTTATTGGACAGGTAAACTTACAAAACTGCAAAGCATGTGAAATATATATTGCCATAAGGATTGAGCTGTGTACTTCTAGCTAACTTGATCTTGCCTGCTAACGCTGACGAATTGCAAGCTACCTTTGCTTCATAACTTTCAAATAATTTCAACAACCTTTATACTAAAAGTCAGGTATACAGGATACAAGCAAATAGGCTGGTTTCTTTTTTCGTAGTACAACATATGACATACAAAACATACAACAGTGCAACATAACAGTGCAGCCCTGTTGTTTTATCAGTATTTTGTCAGTTGTTAAATGTATATCTTATGTCTGCCGTTGACCTTGTTCCTGCCCGTGCCCTTCGTGGATGTTTCTGTTGTGTTTATCTTGGTTTTCCCATCGTGGATGTTTCTTTTGTTCCTTGTGTTTTTAGTTACCCTGTTCATCGTTTGTGTTATTTCAATAAACTGCAAGTAGATCCTCACTCCTCGTCTGCCTATTCGTAACAGTCCCCACCCACTCAAACATGATATAGTATTACAACACGTGTTTCTGTTAGTAGTAGTAACTTAAAATAGATTTTCTAAATGTTTCCTCATCGCCCCCATTTTAAAAGTAATTTCTGCACCACTGCTAGCGTAACTTTACACCATGCGTCATCTAATTTTGTTATTTGGCCGTTTTATATTTTCTGTTTACTTTAACAGCCATGCAGCCCTCTACAATACAAGTAAATCACTCGCATATGCGAGTAAATTTCGCACTATGCAACCAAAATAGCACTTGTGTCTCATTCACTTGAACTCCAAACATCTCAGGGAACCACACCACGGACGTCACAAGAGCAGCTCTCTTGAGAGTGTGTGAAGATGAACCACTTCTCAAGCGCTCTGATGAGCACGCCGTCAACAGAGGCGTGCGCAAAACTCTCGCGAAAATATAAACTGATTCATTTTGTGAACTCAAAGCATTCCAGTTTCACTTTACGGCCATGTAATGTCAAATATCCGTGGTCATTGTGGGTTTATTCATGCAGTTTAATAATAGGCAGTGAGAGAGAGAAGATGTCCTGCTCTATTTCTGTGGAGATGATCAAATGCAAGAAACAGAATCTCAAAGTCTTCATGAGAAATAAGGGCTTGTGAGTTAACCAGAGAGCCTTAAAATAATGTGTGAAAGTGAAGAATTTAAGGCAGAAATATTTGACTATTACACAATATAATATAATATAATATAATGGATATACAGGTTAGCTGGGTTACAAAAGAAGCAAAAGAAAACAAAACATTGAAAGTCCAAAGGATCAAAAGTAAATCGGACAAATAAGAGACATATTTTAGTTATTTAGACATATTTTTATAATTAAAATATTATTTAAATTATTTCATCATTTTATTTGACTGTCATTCATACGTTTTTGAAGCCTGAAAAGGAAATCATATACCCTTATTTTATTATATGACCCAAGCTAAATTTGTATAAATTACTTTGTTGTGTGCATGAAGCACACATAGTGAGTTTGTATGATAAATAATCATCATATCCGTGAAACACCTAAAACAGACAATTAATCATCATAGTCCTAAAACAGTAATCATAGTCATAATCACAATTATTTGTTTAACAATTAATTGGTCAATTTTCACAATCATGATCCCTAATTTTCATTATTAGGTTCCTACCTTGTTAATTGTTTTGTTACAAATGTTTCTTTTACTGAGACTTGACTTAAGAATGCACAAGTTTTAGTTATTCCTGTTAGAGAAACATTGCACTAATTTTACTGTAAAATGATTTTATGTTGGACTGCTAAACTCAAGGTTGCACAATGTTTTGATATTCCTCCTGAAAGTGACGTGAATTTTACATTTCGTTTAATTTAGTTTGTTGTTGGATTGCTAAATGTAGATTGCACTTTCCTTTTACTCAAATTGAACAAGTTCTTACTTAAAATCACTCCAAAATAAAATTAATCTACATTTAGCAATCCAACAACAAATTAAATGAAATAAATGTAAAATTCAAGTACACTTTCAGGAGGAATATCAAAACATTGTGCAAAATAAAATGAATGTTGGACTGTAAAATGGAGATTAACAGTTAAGACAGGGCTATTTTTGTTGCAGAATAATTCCCTACAGTGCACACTTTGTTTCCTGTACATTTGTTTGTGTTTAAGAGAAGATAATTTATTAAAATATTGAAATATTAATGAGACAAGTTTTTTATATTTATTTTGGGTTAATTAATTGTTATATTAATCAAGAAATAATTATAAAAAATCTTTTAAACAAATCTGCAAAATAGTTGTTAGATTAATCGACTGATTGAAAAAATAATCATTAGATTAATTGATAAAAAATAATCGTTAGGTGCAGCCCAAATCATAACTGTGTAATTTTAATTATGCTACCTAATCTGTCAGCATGATGCCAGTGAATCACGTTCAGCCCCTTGTATGTTGCGTCATTGTTTTGGCCGATGCTCGCTCGCTCACGTCCCTATGGAGTGTGTGCACGAGCGTGAGCATGAGCAACAGGTAGCTGACTGCAGTTCACTTAACGGACACAGGTTTCATTAATAACAAGGGTTTCTGAATCTTACATACTGCACCTTTAAAATCAGACCTGTGACTGACTAGTGGCAGGGCTGTCGCCGGGACGCTGCCAAACATTTTGTCCCAGGACTCGTGAATATTAGCGAAGGCCCTGTAGGTCTGTGTTGAAAGGTGTATTTACATTACTGCTAAAAATCTACTTTACTTCCCAACTGTTGCACTCTATTCAGGAACCCAGCTAGAATGGAATAACAGGAACACTAAACGTAGCTGACCTGTTCTCCGAGCTGACAGCTTCTTTGTCCGTGAGTATTACCCTTGAGCCCTAAGATCAATGGTGACAGCAGGATAGCAGAGTGCCAAGGGAGTCCACCTCTTTCCCAGATTTTTTCCTAAACCTAGCGTGAGCTTAGGGAGAAAGAATGTCATCAAACTGTTGCAGTGATTAAGATCTCTTCCTGCTCAATGACAGGTCCCGTAGCTATGTAACATAAATACAGCCTGGAGCGAAGCCAAGATGTCACTGATGCAGAAACAGAAACTGAGGGGTATGCTGCACCCCTGATCAGGCGACAACTTCTGAGAGCCACCTCGGAAAGGTTATGCCTGCAGGCTATGAAGTTCCAAATGCGGTAAAAACCAGACAAACCACAGAATGATCATAGAGTCACAGTCTCTCAACAAAGAGTGATCTATGGAAAACCGGTTCAATATCAGAACTGGCTCTAAACATAAAACAAGTGGATTTTTTTTCTAAAGATGCAATGCGTCTCATTTGCCTCAGTAGAACACGTTAGATCAATTTGTTGCAACTACAGAATATTCTGGGTGGTTCGCATTGGGAGAGGTTGCTATTCACAATACCACTCTTATCAGTTCTGGCTTCCCTTTTAACACCTCCACTGGTTAAGCAAACACAATGGCACACTACTACACACAGCCAAGCAAATATGGAGAACATGCCTTCAAACATACATATGTTTACGCATACTGAACATGAAGCCTGCTTTGTTCTGGTACTGGAGAGTATTTTGCCCTGTAATTCTACGCAGTCAACAGAGTATACATTCATCCATCTTTCTTGTCACATTCTCTTCAAGAGGAACCACGTTTACCCTCTTTGCTCTTAGTTGATATGTTATTCTAATCCTGCTCTTTGTGATATAATTTCCTCCCACAGAATTTCTCTTGTATTTACAAGAAGTAGGGGAAATCTTCAACTGTGGATTATTTTGATTATGTTTGAGTCTAGTTGTTCTTCATAACAGAAAAGTCTCCAAGCAGTGTACACATGATATGTTTTTACAGTCCCAGCCTTACAGCTCTGACAAAATCCTTTTCTAGGTCATGAGGGGTTGCGGAGGCTTTGCATATGGAATGAACGTTTGGCCCGATTGTGTACTTAACTGAACACAAAAAAAAAACCTCTCACTTTCGCCACTTTTCAGAGGTTCACTTTACAACAGTGCAGATGGCATTGCACTAATAAAGGCATGAAGGCTCAACCTAATGAACCAAGGCAGAGCAAGTATTTTAAGCCAATTAAATCTGAAAACCTTTTCTGGAAAAAAAAAAAAAAAAAAAGCATAGTCCTGCAGAAAAAAGGACACAGCAAGCACAAATATGTAATAACAAGCCTTACTTATCACAGTAGTTTAAAAGCAATCTGATCAGACAAATCTTGGTCATTTCATAACTCCTGCCCTGGCTTTGGCTTTAAAATCCAAGGTCATAGCATATACCAACACAACAAAATTCTAAAATATTATGATTGTTCTATTTTAATATAGCCCAACTGCAGTTATCAACAAGGCTGCAAGTCAACGTGTTCAAAATATCAGATATTTCAAAGCAAGATTGGGTCGAAATCCTAAATATAGATAGGGATGAACAATAAATCTGTATCTGTCAGTATTGTATCGGCCAATATCAGTTTGAATCAGTTCATATGAATTTGCTGACAGTAGGTTTCCAGCTGAAATGTCCACAGATTAGAGCTAAAAGCAAGCTGTAAAGTGGATACTTTCTAGTTGCAAATGATGTAGCCTAATAGTCAATTGGAATTAGGGCTGAAAGATTAATAGTTTTCAAATCGAAATCGCGATTTGAAAGAACACGTTCAGCTAATCGTGAAGACTGCGATTAAAAATTGTTTAATTACAGCGCATCTGACCCGTTTTAAACAGTCATGCAGTTACAAATTATTTCCGTCATCATCCTTGTTTTTGTGACAGACTTGCTCACAAGCGCCATGTGCCTCCTGTTACTGTCCTGCTCACCAATCAGAGTCGGCACAGGGCATGTACATTTTACAACAACAAATGAAGCTAGGTGAAAACGTATGGGATAAATGGCATCAGCTGAACCTACAGAGCTAATCCCAAAAATTACCGGCACTTCAGTGATTTGGGGCTATTTAGGCTTTGAGAAATCAGATGTAAACCAAAAAAAGGTAATATGCAAAGCATGTCGTGCAGCAGTTGCCACATCACAGAGCAACACGACAAACCTATACCAACATTTGAAAAAGTATCACGGGCAGCTATACGAGGAGTGTATGGCCAAAAAGTCTAAGGAATATATAAAGCAGTTTTGATGGTGTCTCATGTTGTAATGTTCCATGACATTTTTTATCTATTACACAGAGAATACTGAACTTTAGCTAAACTTTTTTTTTAATCGCAAATCGAATCGTAAATCGCAATATCTCTCAATTAAATTTTTTTCCCAAATCGTTCAGCCCTAATTGGAATGCATAATTTATTAACTGTATACCCTAACCTATACTCCAAACCTAAATATTAGCATCAGTGGAGTAAAAATTCAATCTCAGAATCAGGCTAATCATTGACCGTGTTTACATGCACATAAGAAAACTTCTTTTTTTTCAAGGTTTTTGCAGATAGCGGCATTCTGAAACGTCATGTAAACAAGAACGCAGATTTCCTTATGCCGTTTAAGGGATTAAGAGAAAGCAGTTTAACACATCAAGGTTTCTCCTGGAGAATGCATCTTAATGTGGTCATGAAAACACAAGCTGCGTTCTAACAGGTTTTTGAAGAGTGTGCATGTGCATGAACAGAACGGATAACAAACATCATAGGATGGAGCTAAACAATAAGTCAGCACAGTGGAACTAATTCAACATTTCTGTGAGTACAGTGGGAAAAGTACATACACTATATACTATAGCCATTTATACACACCAATGTAAAATATCGACAGTCCCTCATGTTTGTGTATATGTGCTCAATGAGGGAATCCTGGAGTTTTGCGTAAGAGGGAACCCCCACTATTGCAGCACAATACTGCTGCATACTGCGATGGAAAGTTAAGGAAACAACATAACAACAACTCTGGAATATCTGAAAATAAAGGGAAGCAACGGGGAATAAAAGTCTTCCTCGGATACTATGTTTCTAATTTACACAAGGGTTGCGGGGAAATTACATTGCTGTGGAGAATGCTTCATACTGACTTAGCCGCGTGTATAAGGAAGTAAAGACTACACTGCTTATACATTGCATGTAAAACAGAGCGCTGCTTTCTCGCAATAAGCCGCTTTCTGGTGTCCATGTAAATGTAGTAATTGATTATGTGAAAGAGATTACTGGTTCTGCCAGTATCGCTATCAGTAGCACCACAGGAAAAGGTAAACACCTTTGATTTGATGCAAGAATGTCTGACTGTACTTGTCAGGACCTCAAGAATAGGCTGGATATCAGGGTACCGGAACATTCAATAGCAACATGTCTAGTTCCGGTGTGATTTTGCGGCTGGTTACAAAAACAGTTATCTATCTTTTCACCCAAGCATTAAAGTGTTTCAATGTCTTAAACAGGGCTCAATGCAAACATTTTTGTTTAGGAGTGCTCGTGCTCCTTAGAGAATTTTTTTAGGTGCACAATTGACAATCTTTTTTTTTTTAAGAATGTTAAAATTGCTGTAAACGATTTTAGCCTTTCTAGAATTTCCACAAACTGAGCCATTGGATTAGCCACGCCCCCTCTTTCCAAAACCCTGCAAACCAAAGATACCAAATTAGCTTTATTGAGACCAACATAAGCAGAGGCAGTTGTTAAAAGCAACAGCAGCTAAATAGCACCCTCAACAGACAACTGTAATGAACAAAATGGCATAAAAATGGCTTTACGCCTCAATAATTCGCTAAACCTACGAGAATGCGCAAAATGACTGTCAGGCAGAAAGCATCATTGTCCGCAGCCAACATTTTTGTCTGCAGTTTACAGAGTCTAATGCTGTCACAGGGACTGTTGAGATATCTCATGACACGTATTTTAATTTTATTAATATCTTACAGGGAGTAGGAAAAGTTTTTGCATACATTTCCATGAAAAAACTGTTTGTGTGTCACATCACAACGTACATTATACACAAGCAGGCATTAAGAATTACTAACAAATCAAAAGATATACTTGATACATGACAAAGGACATCACACCTTTTTATGTTATAAATAAAAATACAATCTTCTTAACATATTAGTAGTTCATAAACATTCAGATGTATATGAAAATGCAGTATATTGAGGGCCTTGGTAGCTCAGCGAGTAACGACACTGACTACCACCCCTGGAGTCGCGAGTTCGAATCCAGGGCGTGCTGAGTAACTCCAGCCAGGTCAGTTTCTCAGTGAGGCACGTGGTGAGTTGTGCATGGATGGTAACGTGCTCAACAAGCCATGATAAGATGAGTGGATTGACGGTCAAAAAGACGGTTATTTTCAAAAAGAAATTAAAAATACAGTAAATTAATCAAACATTTTGTATGTACTGTAGTTTTAACCCAATTTAATAACATTGATGGATAATTCAAACGCTGTTATTCATTTTGACAGATAAAAAACAAGCAAGAGACACGGCTTAAACCATCTTTATGTGGTATATCTGCATAAATTCTAGATTTAATTTTGATTTTTAAAACAAAAAACAAAAGAGTGTGGATTTATAATATTGGTCATCATATTACTATCAGACATTTAATAAAAATTAATTATCTATTAGCCATTGGTATTGGCCAAAATTTGTGCATCAGGACATTCCTAGAATCAATTATATTATTCCACACATTCTTATTTCACTGTATTATAGCAATGACAACCCTAATGAAAAAAACATAATTGCTGGTCACCAGCCTATGTTGTGTTTTGGGTGCTGTTGTCCCCGCCAGGCTTTTAAAATAGCTCAACCAGCTTCTTCAGAAAGACTATGCTGGTCAATCAGCTTCACCAGCAAGTTTTGGTGGTGAAAAGCATGACTATGCTGGTCCATAAGATGGTCCGAAAATAAGCTTTTAAAACCCTTTCTCACCAACATGACGCTTTAATTTCATTCCCATTATGATGCTCAACCGCCAGAGAGGGCACACAGATTCTGAGCTCTGCACTCACCTTCCTGTCCTCCACGTTTTGAGAATAACTAACTACAGACTTTTTTAATGGAACTTTTACTTTTAAATAACATTCTATATTAAAGGATTAGTTCTCTCATCATTTTCTCACCCTCATTTCCATGGAACATTTACAGTTTTTTTTCCCCATTCAATAAAATGCAATGAGGTTTTCAGTCCGTAACATTCTGGAACACTATGAGAGTGAGTAAATAATGACTGAATATTAATATTTGGGTTAAACTTTAAGTTTCTGAGGAAATAGTTTCCATCTGTATCCTTAGACTCAAATTGAATGTTGGTTATCCAGCCGTTTTAAATTCAGCCCAAATCCCCATGGAACAATTTAAACAACCGCCTCAGTTTTGGAGACAACTTCAAAGTGGTCTCCAACTGTGCTAATCACATTCCAATAGTATGTATGCATACAACACTATACAGTCTAGGGAACTTGGCAGTTATAGTCAAAGTCAAGACAATATTAAATATATTATTCAATACATTAATATCAGGTCATTATTGTTTACAGAGAGGGCATGTTCAAACAAACATGTTCAACAGAACTGTAGTTGGGGGAAGGGTTGTGACGAAGGCCACTTTGACAATCTATTGTCCGGATTCTGTAAAGCTCTGAAAGAGGTCCAATACCCAAAGGTCCACTGAATAGGCAATTAGCAAGTCTTCTAACACTGACCTTTCAGCCTCATTAACATCAGTGGCCCTAGTGAGCAACACTAACTAACTACTGAGGCACATGCACATCAAGCAGGCACCTCTTCCATATTAATGTATCCCAGGCGCGTACCGGTCGGAGCCCCGCCCCCACCTCGGCTACTCAGACCACATCTCTGTTATGCTAATTCCAGCATACAGACCGCTCGTCAGACCTACAAAACCGCTACAGAAGCAGGTGAAAACCTGGCCAGCGGGAGCCATCTCTGCTCTTCAGGACTGTTTTGAGTGTACTGACTGGCACATGTTCAGGGAGGCTGCAACATATGGCGATTCTACCATCTTGGAGGAATACACAGCATCAGTGACCAGCTACATCAGCAAGTGCATTGTTGATGTCACTTTCTCCAAGACCATCACCACACGCTCCAACCAGAAGCCATGGATGACTGCGGAGGTGCGCACGCTGCTGAAGACCAAGATTCCGCCTTCAGAGCAGGCGACAAGGCAGCCCTGAGAACAGCGAGGGCCAAACTGTCACGAGCCATCAGAGAGTCAAAGCGCGCACACACAGTCACTTCCAGGACGGCGGTGACATGCGGCGCATGTGGCAGGGCATCCAGGCCATCACCAACTACAGGAAAACATCAGTGTCCTGTGACAAAGATGCCTCCCTTCCAGATGCGCTGAACGACTTCTACGCTCGGTTTGAAGTGCAGAACAACGTGGTGGCGTGGAAGACCACCCCTCCTCCCAACGACCAGGTGCTCTGTCTTACCACGGCGGATGTGAGGAAAACTCTACGTAGAGTCAACCCACGGAAGGCTGCTGGACCAGACAACATTCCTGGCAGAGTGCTCAGAGGATGTGCAGACCAGCTGGCAGATATTCTTACCAACATCTTCAACATCTCTCTGAGCAGCGCCGTCGTTCCAACGTGCTTCAAGGCCACCACTATCGTCCCCATGCCAAAGAAGTCTTCAGTGTCCTGCCTCAACGACTACCTTCCTGTCACACTCACACCAATCATCATGAAGTGCTTCGAGAGGCTCATTATGAGGCACATTAAGACCCAGCTGCCCCCCTCACTAGACCCACTGCAGTTCACGTATCGTCCAAACCGTTCAACAGACGACGCCATCACCACCACTATCCATCTGGCCCTCACCCACCTAGATAAAAAGGAGTCATACGTTCGAATGCTGTTTATAGACTTCAGCTCAGCATTCAACACAATCATTCCCCAGCACCTGATAGGAAAACTGAACCTGGACACCTCCCTCTGCAACTGGATCCTGGACTTCCTGACGGGGAGACCTCAGTCATTCCGGATCGGGAACAGCATCTCCACCACCACCACACAGAGCATTGGGGCCCCCCAGGGCTGTGTGCTCAGTCCACTGCTGTTCACTCTGCTGACTCACGACTGTGCAGCAATGCAGAGCTCAAATCACATCATCAAGTTCGCCGATGACACGACCGTGGTGGGTCTCATCGTCAAGAACGACGAGTCAGCGTACAGACAGGAGGTGCAGCGGCTAACGGACTGGTGTAGAACCAACAACCTCTCCCTGAATGTTGACAAAACAAAAGAGATGGTTGTTGACTTTAGGAGAGCACAAGGTGAATGCTCTCCGTTGAACATCGACGGCTCCTCTGTGGAGATCAAGAGCACCAAATTCCTTGGAGTTCACCTGGCGGAGAACCTCACCTGGTCCCTCAACACCAGCTCTATTACCAAGAAAGACCAGCAGCGTCTCTACTTTCTTCGAAGGCTGAGTAAAGCACATCTCCCACCCCCCATCCTCATTACATTCTATAGAGGGACTATTGAGAGCATCCTGAGCAGCTGCATCACTGTCTGGTTTGGGACTTGCACCATTTCGGATCGCAAAGCCCTGCAGAGGAAAGTGAGGACAGCTGAGAAGATCATTGTGGTCTCTCTTCCCTCCATCAAAGACATTTACAAAAATCACTGCATCCGCAAAGCCACCAGCATTGTGGAGGACCCAACACACCCCTCACACAATCTCTTCACCCTCCTGCCGTCTGGAAAGAGGTACCGAAGCATTCGGGCCCTCACGGCCAGACTGTGTAACAGCTTCTTCCCCCAACCCATTAGACTCCTCAATACTGGAGACTGGTTTGACACACACACACACACACGTTCTGAGTTGCACTTTAATTACTGTCACTTTATAACTGTCTGCTACCTCAATAACTGCTATGTGCATAGAAAACTATATCATAGTATGTTATGTTTACATTTGACATTTTTAGAAACGTCATCTTTTTGCACTACTGTGTACTGGTCGGCGCTGCACTGTCTCTCACTGTGCCTATTGTCCTGTTCATTGTTAGTAATTTATTGTACTGTTCCGTACTTTTTGCACACGTTTGCACGTGCACTTTATATAGGTATTTAATTTAGTCTGTAGTCTCATGTGTTCTGTGTTTGTCCTATGTTGTTTTATGTTGCACCATGGTCCTGGAGGAACGTTGTCTCATTTCGCTGTGTACTGTACTAACTGTATATGGTTGAACGACAATAAAAACAACTTGACTTGACTCTTAATGTTCTAAAAAGACATTTTAGCAACTTTCTCTCATCAGCTTAAAAAAAACTTTCAAAACAACTAGAACAGATGAATAGAAAGAAATCCATTAGATGTCAGATCTAACAGTTTAGCCAAGGCCATAGGTTGGTATTGAGAGAATATAAGACATATTCTTGCGCAACATACAGTAAAAATCACAAAAAAACAGATCCACAAAGATGGTCCAAAACCAAAACACTGCATTCTTTAAGACAGGACATATCTGGTGTGTGCTGTTACGCACCTGGTGAATTTAGATGTTTAAAGTGCAATGGAAATCAATAGACCTAGGCTGTGACTGAAAACCTTGAAGATTTGACACTGCATATTTGGACATCATGTTTAATGCACATATGATGTCTAAAATGCAGTCTATTTACCCTACCATGGAAACCACACACTGAACATAGTTAAACGTATAGTTAACCAAAAATGAAAATTCTCTCATCATTTACTCATCCTTGTGCAATCCTAGATGTGAATGGCATTCTTTCTTCTGCTGAACACAAATGAAGATTTTTAGAGCAGTATTTCCACTCTGTAGGTCCATATAATGCAAGTGAATGGTGTCCACCTTTAACCACCCCACGACCAGTAGGTGGCGATATGCACGAAAAATGCTAATCAAAAAAACAAAAGAAGAATAATGTGGAAGTGAAGTGGAGATTTAGGGCAAATTCCAAACAAAAGTGATCATCACTACGCCCTATTCACTCCAAAGGACAGAGCTCTTTATGTGGGCTCTCTGAAGGGAGTATGGCATTAATGTATGAATGTACCTTTCGCTAACAGTCTTGTGCAAGGGCTCTTCGTGAAAAGAAAAAAAATATCTTTCTTTTGTTTGGAATGACCCTTTGAGTGGCGTCCTCTTCCCTCAGTGCCCTGTTATAAGGATGCCAAAATGTCATTTGGAAAATGCACTTTTAGTCAAAAAAAATACTTAAATATTGTTCTGTTTCTCAACCACACCTATCATATCACTTTTGAAGATGTGGATTAAACCACTGGAGTTTTGTGGATTATTTATATGCTGCATTTATGTGGATTTTGGAGCTTAAAAGTTCTGACCACCTTTTACGTACATTATAAGGACATACAAAGCTGGAAAAAGTCTTCTAAAATGTTTAATTTGTGTTCAGCAGAGGAAAGAAATTCATACACGTGATGAGAGAATTTTCATATTTGGGTGAACTATTCATTTAAGTTAAAAGAGAAATGTCATGCGGTAACAACGAAATTAACTAGTCAAAGACATTATTTAACATCACTAATTCAACCTGAATACGGTTAAACAACACATAGGGTTAGATCATGTAGAAAGCATGTTGGAATTTTACCACTATTTACTGTGCTTCTGCCAAAACACTACAGTTTCTACTATTATTGTTAGCCTACAATAATACTAATGCTAACTTGATTTGATTGGCAAGAAATTAAACTAAATGAAAGAATAAAAAAGCATAAATGCAATTAGTTTATATTATATTATTTCGAGATCCCAAAAATAACTGTTAGCCTATTACAATAACTGTATCAACGATTAAATTTGGCGGAAAACGTTGTTGCCGTGATGAATTGTAGGTGTTTTCTGCCTGTGGTGTTCTGGTTCGGCTAATATTTACAGAGTTTCGAATCACGAATCGCTCATTAAGTGCTTTTGTTTTCCGTTATAGGTTCTCCAGTCCTGTAGGATGTATAAAACCTTCAGTGAACGAACTTTGATCAGGACTCACCTGAGACACGAGCGGGATGAGTGTTTGCTCCACCGAGCGAGTTTGGATCTCCAGCCCACAATCAAAGTTCCCACCGCACGGAGACGAAGCCATTCCCGCCGTTCCGACTCCCCCAACTAACGACACCGCTGAGTTTGATTCAAGTCTTTCAATACTGTAAACCTGTATTTGGTTCAGTTCGGAAGCACGCGATAATTAGCCCGTTTCCAGATGATCCCCTCCGTGTGTGTTGCCCAATGTAATCCACGCGCACACACAGATGCCGACTCCAGTCCGAGCGACTGACTCTACATGCACATGCAATATACCTACAACCACAGAACTGCTGCAGCCACTGGCAACACTATCTGAGAGAGAGAGAGAGAGAGAGAGAGAGAGAGAGATGCAAGCAGTACCAGTTTGTCCCTCAGTCTGTCTCAACAAGCTTTTTATTACAACTCATTCATTTCATTCAAGTTTTGTTCTCCTTTATTTTTAAACCATTTCCTTATATGATATGCCGTCAGTTACCCAAGCTGCAAATGCTTTGGCAATACAAATCCACAGTTGTCATGCTAATTTGTTGTCATGCTAATTAAGCACATTAAAGGGTAATATTCGGGGTTCAATACAATTTAAGCTCAATCAACTGCATTTGTGGCATAATGTTGATTACAAAAAAATATTTTCCCTTCTTTTTTATTTTTTTTAAAGAAAAAAAATCTAATATTACGCACTTACAATGGAAGTGAATGGGGCTAATTCGTAAATGTTAAAATACTGTTTCAAAAGTATAGCCACGAGATGTAAACAATATGCATGTTAATATGATTTAAGTGTGATAAAATCACATACAAACCTTTTAATTTTAGCCAATTTTTACAACTTTGTTGCAATGACGATATAATGTCAACAAACCCTAAAATGATGATTTAAAGAAATTTGCACCTCAAAAATACATGAGTTTTAACTGAATAATTAATGTAAGTGCTTTTATAAAATGATAAACTTCACATTTCTGCTTTTAAACCCAACAAAAATTGGCCCCATTCACTTTCATTATAAGTGTCTTACTGTAACCTCGATTTTTGCTATTTTAAAGAAAGGAACGAGTCCAAATTATTTTTGGTGGCAATCAACATTATGCTACAAATTCTGTCGATAGATCTTAACTTGTATTAAACATGGAATATTCCTTTAATCTGAAACCAATATCTCTTTGCCATGCAAGAGTTTTGCTTAAAAGTGTACATACTGAAACTGTTTTGATTTAAAATAATAATCCCAGAGCCACATTTCAAACTAGCACATAAACTACTCAGGAAGGGCTGCTGTGTATTTCTGTGGTGCTGCTAAAGTAACAATAGTCCATTTATTAAATGCTAATTTGAGTTACTAATCTCATCACAAATGCGGACCATGCTCCAAATGTCTCAGCTTGTGATTTTCTCAGTCTGTTTAAAAATAAATTAGGCAATTCAGTGTTGGTCAACTCATTTTAATGGATTGGAAGACTCTTCTGCCATCGTATTTCTAGAAAATTATTCCTCAGGTGGACATCATGTTTGAAGTGGGACAGTCAGTTCACTAAAGCTGTAAGAGCCTACTATATCATTGGGGGTGGGGGTTAAGGTATAAGAAAGTGATTTTCCATGAGATTTCTTCGATTGTTAAGAGTCAGCATTGACTGACTTCTCAAAAGATTAACCACAATGTTACTTCTGGTTATTTAAAAATATATATAAACTTTCAGTCAAAGATTTGGACACACCTACTCATTCTTCATTATTACTTTTTTTAAAATGTTAGAATAAAGAGTTTTAAAAAATAGTTTTGTAAAGAAATGCATATGTAGGCACAATTTACTTTATATTTATCTATCTAATAAAACTAAGTTTCAAGCATTTAAGCAGAATCCTTTGGATCAAAGAGTTTTTAGGACAATGAGAAACATAAATTCAGTCAGTTTCTCCCGACTTTTGACTGGTCGTGTTTTTCTAACCCTGGAGGATGTTTCTGAACTGTGTAAACTGAACTGTTTGTGTCAAGTTCTTGCAGAAGTAACCAGCTTTGTTTAAGTGTGCCGCAGTAATTCAAGGGATGTGAGTTTCCTCTGAGTCATGAGTATCAGGTGACATGAGAACACTTCCTCAAACCAGAGCAGCTGGAGCAGGGGCCAAAAAAGCTCTATCATACAACCACACAGTGATTGTGGGCCTCAAAAGTGGTTAGTCCTTATCCAGCACAAGCAAAGAGGTCTACCACTTTGCAAACACTTGCCCAGGAAATTGACAGTAATGTCAAACATACACTTCAGTTGTACAAAAAGCAACATCTAGGCTTCCAAAATGTAATCTGATAAAAAAAAAATGTGTCCAGGATTTGACATATCACTTCATAGCTTCCGAAAAAAGAGTGATTGATATTGTGTTGGCCATATTGGCAATTGCATTCTCTCTTTCTTAGAATTTTACAGGGGGCGTAATGCAGTGTTACTTTTAAACATAAAGCTTAAGTGATTTTTTTATTATTTTAAAGGGATAGTTCATGCAAAAATTTAAATACACAATGCTCAAATACACAATACACATCATTTAATTTTCACCATGTACTCCACACATAAATGCAAAAACTATTGCATTTGTGCAGTAAAGTTAGTTTTAGCTTCTCAAATTAATTTTGTACTCCAAAAATATAAATGATCGCACTTTCACTTTTGTCATAACTTTTGATACTGTTTTTTGTGACGTTGACAAATATAAAGTAAAAAAAGATAAATTCTCATATTTTAAAGCATTAGGTAAATTTTCTTAAATGCATTTAAGCATCATTAAGTGAAAATGGTATAGATTATCCTCAAATGCATGTGTCATCAAATAAAAAAAGAGTTAGGACAGAAGTAATCCAAAAGTAATCAATTTAGATTACATTAAAAAAATAATCCAATAGTTTATGTTATTTACTGCAATCTTAGTCATGTACTTTTTAATCAAACCCATATTTCAATTCAGAGGTAATCTTTTCAACACTGGTAGTATAGTATGATAGCATGAGGTCTTTTTAGTGCCACTATAGGATGACAGATAGCACAATTTACCTTTAAAGCAGCATATAGGCAGCCAAAATGTGATATATGTGATGTGATGTCATATCAATCTGGCAAATTGAATTCTGTCCCCCTTCAGAATTTTGTAGGTGGCCTGATGCAATGCTTTTCTACTTTATATTTGGGTTTCAACTTTTATGTAATCTTGAAATCCATCTTATTTGCTCATGACTGCTCCTCTTTGAGAATAGAATATCTTGCGAACTGATTGTGCTTTTCTGCACTTTCTTCACTCTTTTCAGAAATGCTGACTGAACTTTCTCCCTTCTGAGTTCCCTCTGTTGCTCATCTCCACAATGCAAGGCAATGTACAGAATGTAGACATCATAAATGAAGGGACTTAACAGAGAGAAAGAAAAGTGTAAACTGATCACATTCATCACCTTGGAAACATGGATCTGCATTCTCACAGAATGGCAGATCCAAAGCCTATCCCAGAGGCCTTCTTTACCCCCACACTCCCTCTCCTAATCAAGACATACATATCGTGTTTGGATCATTGCTGACTGACAGTCTGATGTTTGAGAATTTAAGTGAATGTAACTGAACTTTATAAAATCCATCATGAAAATGGTTGAAGCTTTCAATTACAAGTGTTTCGACTAATGTATGATTGTACAAGTGTCATAAAGGGATAGTTCACCCAAAAATGAAAATTCTCTAATCATTTACTCACCCTCATGCCATCCCAAAATTGTGCAACTTTCTTTCTTCTGCAGAACACTAACTATGATATTTAGAAGAATATCTCAGCTCTGTAGGTCCATACAATGCACATTGAGCACTTTATTAGAAACACCTACTGATCCATGTGATTATCTAATCAGTGTGGCTGCAGTGCAATGCACAAAATCATGCAGATATGGGTCCAGATAATCAGCATCATTTAATGTCACATCAACCATCAGAATGGGGACTGCCCATTTCGATTTCAACAGTGTAATGATTGTTTGTGCCAGACGGGCTGGTTTGAGTATTTCTGTAACTGCTGATCTCCTGGAATTTTAACACAAAACAGTCTCTAGAGTTTACTCAGAATGGTGCCATCCAGTGAGCGGCAGTTCTGCTGATGAAAACAACATGATGATGAGAGCCAGACTGGTTTGAACTGACAGAAAGGCTACAGTAACTCAGATAACCACTCTGTACAATTGTAGTGAGCAAAATAGCATATCAGAATGCAAACACGTCGAAACTTGTGGCAGATGGGTTACAACAGCACATTATTATGACCATAGTTTTCCTAAAAAAGTGCTCAGCCAGTGTATGTCTTCTGAAAAGATGCAATTACTTTGGGTGAGAAACAGATCAATATTTCATTCCTTTTTTACCATAAATTTCCACACTCACTTTTAAATGTGAATGTGGAGATTTATTGTAAAAAAAAAAAAAAAAAAGGACTTAAGTAATGATCTGTTTCTCACCCACATTTGTCATATCACATCTGAACACATACATTTGACCACTAAAGTAATCAATGTGTGTCATATGGATTACTTTAATGCTGCCTGTATGTGATATTTGGAGCTTGAAATGTCTGGTTGCCAATCACTAGCACTGTATGGACCTACAGTGCTGAGATATTCTTCTAAAAATATTTTATAGATATTCTTCATTTGTTCTGCTGAAGAAAAAAGTTATATACATCTGGGATGGCATGAAGGTGAGTAAATGATGAGATGTTTTACATTTTGGGATGAACTTTCCCTTTAAGCCTTCTCAGTCTGAAAGATGAGCGTGGATGGCATCATTAGCAGTGCCAGAGCAATGTCCTCTGAAGTTTGTTTAACTGTCTCAGCCTGCAATGTGACAATCTTTAATCAAACACTCCATATACACAAACATTATGTGTCTGTGCACTTAATAGACTCTAGCATGAATTAGAACATGAGTAAAGTTTGTCTACATTGTGGGGACCAGCCAAAATGGCTTAATATACACACTAAACAAGGTCTTGCTCTAATGAAAATGTAAAAATGCAGAAAGGTTTCTGTGAGGGTTAGGTTTAGGGGTTAGTGGATATCATTAGCTCAGTATAAAAGCAATAGAAGTCTTTGGAAAGTCCCCACAGTGACAGAAAAATAAAACAAAGTGTGTGCAAATGTGGGTGAGGGTGTGCATTTATATGTGTGTATGGAGTTTGACCTCACACACTTGCTCACCCATCTGTTTGGGTCATAAAGATAATTACACCACGGTCATTGAAGCAGAAGAAATCCTGTGTATTTTGTTGTTGTTGTTGTTTTGTTTTGTCTGATTTTTACCAGAAAATTTGGAAAATGTTCAAGAAATCACACAGCTGATGCCTGTCGTTGTGACAGAGTAAACTGTGAACATATCTGTTGAAGTATAGAATGTTCTGTAACTCCAGAACGTTTATAACACCCCATTTTAAAAGCCTTGCACCCAGTTATGCAAGCTTGTAACCTGTGAAGTATGTCGGTCAAGTCCAGAAGAATTCCCCATTTCTCCCCAATTTGGAATGCCCAATTCCCAATTCGCTCTAAGACTTCGTGGTGGCGTAGTGACTTTCCTCAATCCGAGTGGCTGATGACGAATCTCAGTTGCCTCAGCGTCTGATACTGTCAATCCACTCATCTTATCACGTGACTTAATGAGCTCGTTACCGCGGAGACATAGTGCATGTGGTGGCCCATTCGATTCCCCGCGGCATCCACGCACAACTCACCATGCACCCAACAGAGAGCGAGAACCACACATTATAGCGACCACAATGAGGTTACCCCATGTGACTCTACCCTCCCTAGCAACTGGGTCAATTTGGTTGCTTTGAAAACCTGGCTGGAGTCAGCACTCCCTGGATTCGAACTTGTGACTCCAGGGGTGGTAGTGAGCATCTTTACTCGATAAGATACCCAGGCCCCCTCGAAAATAACCTTTTGACACCAAGCGGTTAAATTAGTGTTTATAATGCTAATGTAGTAGCAAGCTTTAAATCAGGCTTTAAAAATGTTGAACCAGAGGTGACAAGATCAAGCAAAATACTTAAATATTTCAAATATAGATGCTTTTATATCTGAATTGTTTTAGGATTGTTGGTTTTATTAATGTCATGCCTTTTTCCTTGCAATCTTTAAAGTTCTTTTAAGGTTCTTTATCTGTTGCCAATTTGCCTCTTTAAGCTTTTATAATCTATAAATCTCTTCATTCCCACAGGGCTTATATGACTGTCCCTCACAATCCTAATTTTGTGAAAACAAATTCCCTGCGAGTACCTAAATTCAAAGTCCAAGAGATGTACGTGACACGAAGCAGAGACAGTTTTTCACTTGAGGTGTTTGATAATGAGGAGCCAGAAAGCTAATATTTCATGACTGTGGCTTGTCTTCTTTCCTGGCTGGTTGTCATTAATCGTCTCATCTCAAAGGTTCAAAAGCAACCACAGATTTTTGTTCATGCTTGTCAAGCTGTCAGCAGGAAACCGTTTCTGACAAAACTGTCACAGAGCCTTTACAATAGATTCCTGGCAGCACTTTTTGGATTAGCTCATGTATGACAGCCGAACTGAGGTTAGGCAGAGTTGTGAAACGAGTGTTAAGACACCCAGTAATGGTGCTTTACCTCTGCCTTGCACAAAAAAAAATAAAAAAATAAAAATAATAATAATACTAATAATAATAAATAGATATTATTTCATAATCAGTATTTTTGTCATGTTTTCCAGTAAGATATCCATCCATCCTTAATATAAGATACAGTACATTTAAGAGAAACAAAACACTGTAACATAATATGACTTGTTCTCAGAGAATATATATTAAATTCATATTATTTTTCTAACCCCATCTTTCTTGTTTTAACAATAGACCTCACTAAATCCTGTTCAATTTAAGCTTAAAAGAAGAAACAACAAAATGTTCCAGTGGGTTAAGAAAAATGAACTTAATTTAAGACATATTGTCTAAAAATGACACCTAATATAATCTGCCATTTTGATGTCAGGTTCATTTATCTTCATTGAAAGATATTTTTATTGGAAGCTATGACAGTTCATAAGGTTCATAAGGTACAGGGTCATTTATTATGAAACATTTAAAGAAACAAGTAATGTACCTTTGTAAAATGTTATATGACGGGTTTATTGCACAGCTATAATATGTTTCTAACCAGAAGGTTCAGTTAAAATCCTCTTTCTCTTTCAAGTGTTTAAAGCACATCTGCACCAAAGATCATTTCAAGACCTACAGACACACTGTCAGAATACAATGAAGACTTCATATCACAACAGGGTTTAAAGGAGAAGGGTTCAGCATCTATTAAGTTTTGTTGTGCTGTATTAGTTTTATGAATATTGTGATATGGAGACAGTTCTATACAGCAGCTGGCATTATACTGGGCTGTTTTGGGCCTTTTGGGCATATTTAGCCTTTATTTATAGTACAGTGGAGGCAGACAGGATGGGAGTGGGATCAACACATATCCACAGCCGGATTTGAGCCTGGATCCCAATGCAGCAGCAGCTCTTGTTGTGAGAACGTGTGCTGCCTTCTGCGCCACTGATCCGACAATAGACTATCATTGTTATTGAATTTGTCAAAACATCTCCTATCTCTTTCATTAAATCCAAGAGTGGCGATGTCTTTCTGCATGTACTAGACTTCTGCAGATTGAACTGAGGATCACAATTACTGATTACTGCTTGGCTGAATCTTTAGCTCCATCTACTGGTGAACGGTGACCAGACCTGTGCAAAAAAAAAAAAAAAAAGGCAGCAAAAATTACGTAAAGGCAACATAAAAGTAATCCATGTGACTCCAGTGGTTAAATCCATGTATTCAGAAGTGATATGATACAATCTAAAAATGATGGGTTATTTTTTCTATCCATTTGCTGGGTTAAGCATTTTAACCAATCTTGTTGGGTTATTTTCTCTATGATGGATGACATTGGCCCAAACAATGAATGTAAATGGGGGCCAACACTTTGAAGGTCAAAAAGGACATAAATGCAGCATAAAAGTAATCCATATGACTTCAGTGGTTTAATCCATATCTTCAGAAGCGAGAGAGGGTGAGAAACAGATCAATATTTAAGTTCTTGTTTGCTATAAATCTCCACTTTCACTTTCACATTCTTTCACACACTGAAATCACATACTGGAATATCTGTAAGACTATGTCAATTAGACATCAATTAATATTGTGCTTCTGGAAATGTCTTTGATCACAATGCTGAAGGGAGCAAAGGTCACAGCACTATCCTTGCTGATCTTGAGAGATGTCATGATATCCAAGAAAGCTTGGAAAATATTCCATCCTACACAGAGGTGTAAGTCCCAGCCTAGGTGAAATTTAAAGGAACAACATTTAGGCCAGGTGTGACAGTTTTAGTGTCTTACTGTTCTAGTGGTGACTCCCAATTTGAATGTATAAGACACTGCTTGACTTTTGACTCCAAATTCAAATGAGTGATTCAGAAGTTAGTCACTGTTGGATCCGAAAGACTTTTTTTTTTTATGCTGTGCAACACACTCGTGCCAACACATGTATTGATGTCACTGATCTTACTGATCATCATCACTGGAAAGAATGATGAATGTTTCTATGTGTCTCTCTGATACAGGATGTTATAATGGTCTGAAAAAAACTGAAATCAGTTATCGTGCCACAACATGGAAAACATAATGTCATTTATTTCAATGTTATCTAACCATATCTTGTTATTTTAAATAAACCTTTTTTAGTGTATAGTGTTTTTTAAGGCTATTCAAAAATTATTTTGAAAATCTGTTTACATTTCTTCAAAGTAAAACAGTAGAGGTAGGGAAGATATTTTTAGTTGGTGGCAAGCTTCATCATTATCTAGCTCCAAGCATGCCTAGAGTTTTTTGAAACCAGTGGTACCTTTGTCCACAAACCAGCTATGGAGACAGGGGTCAGGACCAGTACTCCTTTGGCATAGAATTTGTGCACATTTCAGGCATGGCAGTAGTGTGTGCAAAAAAGTGCAATATGAAATCTGTTTTTTATTTTTTGGTCTTCTTTATCGATTTCTTTATTTCAGGTAATTTTTTTTATGTATTTAGGTAATGGTTAGAATATATTTGCCTCAACATTGTTTTTCTGTAATAAATTTGTTTGACAGTAATAAGATTACCACAAAGGCTGTTAGGAACCAATTAGGCTCTACACCTCACACCACACAACGATCACTCTCTCTGGAGTTCTAATCACTTGCACCTGTTCCAAATCAGCAGTCAGCTCCATATAAACACCCAGTTCACAATCAGTCTTTGTCAAGTCTCCAACAGGAACAGACGCTTACCATTGTCTCAAGAAGTCTCTTACTCATCCTATACCAGTCAAGTAACGTGTACTCACCTGAAATATACTAACCTCTGTGTCCATGTTCTGATGTTCCCAGAATCTGCTTCTGAATCCAAGTTTCCTGGTTCCTTGTGTTCCTCCTGAGTCACGCTTGCTGGTGGAAGTATCTGAAAGAGAAAAGACAAGTATCACTGAACTGTGTGAGTTTGACATTGGATAAACGGAAGAGGATCTGCTCACCTGGAATCCTTCCTGCAAAGTAATCCTCATCGAATTCACCTCTGAACTTTGAAAGAACTCACCATTGAACTTGATGCACTTAAATAAAGCTTTGTGTTTATTCACTTACCTCTGTCTCCGAGCCTGTATCCTGACAAAGGCATTAAATGGTATGAATTATTGTGTCTCATCTTATTGAGAAAAATGGTGAAATGTGAGTATAAATATTTGCATGTCCTTTCACCCAAATCGCTGAAGGCAATGGCTTTGAGTATATTCATCTTTTATTCTGCTGACCAACATTATCTATCTCAACTGTCATTTAACTTGTCTGTCGTGTTGAGCTATACGTGTCTTCAACCAAAGTGTGTGTGTGTGTGTGTGTGTTGTAATGGGCATCTACTGTTGGTGGTGTATTGTGCACATTGGTGTTGAGCCTTTGAGATTGCAAATGACACTATGTAGATTTTAAACTATACATAAAACTCGAAAATCTTTCAGGAGGCCTGGTTAAGCAAGAGGCAAAAACACAGGCCTTCAACAGGATTTCTTGAGACTTTGCAATATTAGACAGAGGATGGGGCGATTGGGGAAAACTGCCCTCCGTAGTGCCTGTCTGTGAGGAGAGGCCGACTCATTCCTGGTAAAACCTTTGCTTATTAAGAACTTCAAAACCTTCTACAAATACTGACACCCTTGGTAAATAAAACCAAAACAGGCTGTAGAAATATATATTTTCAGTCTATCCTTTTGGTCTTTCGCTTAAAATATACACAAAAATCTAACCTTTAAATAAGTAGGGAATAAATGATGATGGTCTGTTAAATTATTGAAAAATAATGCACACCCAGAGGTTATACACTGCAAAAAAATTAAAAAATATTTTCTTAGTTTTTTTTGTGGCCTCGATGCAGAAACAACTTTAAAGTGGCCATAACATTAATTTATATGAATTATTTAATTATTGTGTTACCACACCTCAAGATATTTTTATTTTCTTTTATTCCAAGACATTTTCAGGTTTTCATCCAAAAAATGCTCTTGTAAGTAGAACTATTTTCTTATGCCACAGATTCAGTGTCTTGCTTTGATACAGCCAAGCCTTTGTTGCTGAAAGCATTGCTTTAGAACTAGTAAAGAAGACTTGTGCTGCCTTTAAGCGCTTACTGGAGTCAAAACAAGTCATTTTTATTTGTATAGCGCTTTTCACAACACACATAATTTCAAAGCAGCTTTACAGAAAATTATGTCTATAGTAATGTCTTCCAGTCACAATAGTGCAGTTTAATAAAAAAACATCAATGTAAATTTGCGACTTAAAATAAATAATAAAATAAATATATGAGTATATTATATTTGTATTTAAAACCCCAGTGAGCTTTAAAGGCAGCTGTGGCAAAGAACACAATACTCCATAAGATGTTGGTTAATGGAGAAAAATAACCTGGGGGGAAACTAGGCTCACTGAGGGGGCCAGTTCCCTTCTGGCTAAATAGCATGAATTTAATGGCAATATAAGTTATTTCAGAAATCAGAAATCAGAAAAAGCTTTATTGCCAAGTATGTTTTTTACGCATACAAGGAATTTGTTTTGGTGTTGTAGGCGCGTCACACAATCTCTAAATATAGAAAACAAGTATTAAAATATAAGCAAAATAAATATAAATATGTCCATACAGTATATATTAAAAGTAAGAATATAGTAAAAGAGAGCAGTACAGCAGAGTAAGTACTTATATATTTATGTGTAGTACAAGTCATGAACTGTAAGATTAATGACTAAAGTCTTAGGAGTACATCCTGAGCCAAGTTTCAGGTCTTAACTGAAGTGAAGTATCTTAAGGTCTTAAGTGTCTAGTGAAGTATTCCATGTCTGATGGTTGGTGCTGGCATCAGTTCATCCACTGTGAAGTCCATCGTATTAGACTGAAGTGAACCAACTGGCTGGTGTTTTTATGGACATTTTCAACCTGTCCCTCTCCCTGTCTGTAGTCCCCACATGCTTCAAAACATCAACCATTGTGCCTGTACCGAAGCAATCAAAAATCACTTGCTTAAATGACTGGCGTCCTGTTGCCCTCACCCCCATCATCAGCAAATGCTTTGAGAGGTTGATCAGAGATCACATCTGCTCTGTTCTGCCCACCTCTTTGGACCCATTGCAGTTTGCCTACCGTAACAACCGCTCCACTGATGATGCTATTGCATCTACAAATACACACTGCTCTATCCCACCTGGAAAAAAGGAACACGTATGTGAGAATGCTATTTTGTTTTGAAACTCCGGGCTCTGGGCTTAAACAGCTCGCTGTGCAGCTGGATCCTGGATTTCCTGTCAGGCAGACGTCAGGTGGTTAGAATGGGCAGCAACATCTCCTCATCACTGACCCTCAACACTGGAGCCCCGCAGGGCTGTGTTCTCAGCCCACTCATGTATTCCCTTTACACACATGACTGTGTGGCGACACATAGCTCCAATGCCATCATTAAGTTTGCTGACGATACGACGGTTGTAGGTCTGATCACTGACAATGATGAAACAGCCTACAGAGAGGAGGTGCACACTCTGACACGCTGGTGTCAGGAGCACAACCTCTCCCTCAACGTCAGTAAAACCAAGGAGCTTGTGGTGGACTTCAGGAAGAAAGACAGAGAACACAGCCCCATCACCATTAATGGAGCACCGGTGGAGAGAGTCAGCAGCTTCAAGTTCCTCGGTGTCCACATTACTGAGGAACTCACATGGTCCGTCCACACTGAGGCCGTTGTGAAGAAGGCTCACCAGCGCCTCTTCTTCCTGAGACGGCTGAGGAAGTTCGGAATGAACCACCACATCCTCACACGGTTCTACACCAGCACTGTAGAGAGCATCCTGACTGGCTGCATCACCGCCTGGTACGGCAATAGCACCGCCCACAACCGCAAAGACCTGCAAAGGGTGGTGCGAACGGCCAGAAACATCATCGGAGGTGAGCTTCCCTCCCTCCAGGATATATATAACAGACGGTGTGTGAATAAAGCTCGGAGGATTATCAAAGACTCCAGCCACCCGAGTCATGGGCTGCTCTCACTGCTTCCATCAGGCAGGCGGTATCGCAGCATCAGGACCCGCACCACCCGACTACATGACAGCTTCTTCCCACAAGCAATAAGACTTTTGAACACATGATCTCTCACGATCAACAATCAGCACTGCACTTTATTAATCCTCATTCTGTCAATATATTCTCGCTCCCAATTCAGTTAGTGTGTATATATATATATATTTATACCCTTATCTAGTGTATGTGTATTCTACATTGTGTGTATTGTGTACATTTGATATGTAAATTGTTGTGTAGGTATGTGTACATTTGTTATGTAAATTGTGTTGTGTAAATATGTTGTTATTGTAAAGTGGTTTATGTCTCCTCACTGTCATTACTGCAATGTTGCTCGGAACTGCACACAAGAATTTCACCAACTGTTGCACTCGTGTACACAGTAGTGTGACAATAAAGTGATTTGATTTGATTTGATTGATTGAAGTGATATCTGGCTGGCACAGTCTGCAGTTAGTTGTCATCACTCAGCAACACATAGTAGTGGGAGTCGGACATCAGGCAGGACCGGAGCTGGATCAGGCAGGCTCTGGATATGTATCCCGAGGTTAAGACAGGGGAAACAAATAGAATGTTAGCATAGATGCCATTCACTTTAAAACAGGATTATAGCATAGGAGATGTGTTTTTGGTTCCGACAGGCCTCACTAAAGCAGCATAACTATGAGTTGATGGATAAATTAGGTGTATGCCTGACTGAAAAGATGAGTCTTTAGTCTAGTCTTAAACTGAGAGAGTGTGTCTGAGTCCCGAACCATATTAGGAAGAATATTCCATAATTTAGGAGCATGGGTGAGAAAAAGATAAATATTTAAGTCCTTTTTAACTATACATCTCAACTTTCACTTTCACATTCTGATGGATGGCACGAGGATGAGTAAATGATGAGAGAATTTTCATTTTTGGGTGAACTATCCCATTAACCCTCTTTATAATCGTGAAAAGCAGAAATATATATATATTTCTATATATAGAAATATTAATTTTTTATAGAGATATTTTAGCAACGATATTGTAACCGGCCCTGGTCACCCCGCTCCGAACGGGACTCAAACTAGCATCTCCGGCCTGGGAGGCGGGTGCGCTAACAAGGAGGCTAAAGGCTAGAACCTCTATTACACTATCACACATTGTCTGTCACTTTCTTTCTTTTTCATGTTGATTTAACACATTGATTCAATGAAGTTACTGCCAAATAAGATCTTCTCTTACAAAGTCCTAACATTGCTGCTTAGTGGACAAAAGGGAAAATAGTCTAGTTATACCACTTGGTGTCACTGCCTCACAGTTGTGAGTTCCAGTAATATAGCAAGGCTGGGTTGATGACAGTGTGTTTTGGCAGAATGTATAGTGAGATAAGTTTCTCACTTTGTTCCTGCCTTATGGTTGGGATGGTTCTCTTTAGTGGTTTAAAGGTCTACTTGTAATAAGTATGTCTCAAGCTTGCAAAACACTTGCGCAAACAAGAAATACTTAACCCACAAAAACCAAATACATCTTCATAGTAAATCAACTGGCAAGCAGAGGAACCTTTTTTCACACTAGTGCTGCAAGCATTCTGTTCTAAGATGTTTTTCTTAGACTAGTTTTAGCTGTTTTTCCCTCTGCTACAATTATTGTGCTTACTACTAGGCCATCTCTTCGATGGCATGCACGTTATAAAGCTGTAAAATGCTCCTAGATCGCATTTGATTTTCCACGAGTCATGTTGTTAGGATTTTTTTGTCTACAGAATGTTCTTGGAAAGATGTTTTTTTTCAATGTTTTGTCGGCAGAACGATCCAATAACACTTTAATCTGCAGAGCAGCCCATTGAAGAGACTGTATGTCCATCCTTCACAGCCTGGACGGTGCTGCTGTGAATAAGGTCTATTATAGTAGGTTAACAAATCATAATTTTGCTTTGATAAATCCTACCATTATCAGTTAACCATATCAGGTTAAGTGTTGTCAACAATTTATGAACTTATCCTGCTGAAATAAATACATTTGTATTCTTCAGGTAACTATTGTTACATTTCCTCCCCAGAGAAATTCTAATTTTAAGATTATTACATTGTGTACTTGCACCTTTAACTTTCTATTTTTCATTCTACAACATTTAATTCTGACCCTTATTGATGGGTGAGGCAGTAGAGCATCTTCCAATGTCTTTATTTCTCTGTGTGATTCCAGTTATGTGACAGCATTGCCAAGTGGAGAATAACTAATATGAAGGTTTACGTGGAAACTTGTCTCTGATGCTTCCAAAGTCAAGTTTTGCCTGGCTCACTGCCTTAAGGTGTTTCATAACAACATTTTCATTTGGACATTCCTTGAAGATGGCAGGACTAGTTATTCCCATAGCAGGGAATAACTAGTCTGGTTCAGTGGTCAAATGCTTTTTTTTTTTCAATGTCATTGGGGAGTTTACTGAAATGTGGTCATGTCAACCACCACGGTGGTTAATCATCCCTGCATGTCAAAGCTGTTTTGTTTCAACAGGTCATTGATTATTTATAATCTGCACTTTACAGACTCACAGTCTGTAAAATGATTTTACAGTCTTGTTTTATTAAAGGGTTATGGATCACCTGTTAGTTTCAAATGTTGTTCCTCTATCATAACAATACTGACCAAAGGTGACAAAAGCCAAAGTCAAAGATCAGAAAAGCACTGTGGCATTTATATTGACATTTACATTTATATTCTTAACAGTCATATAAAATTATTAAAGGAAGCAAAGATCTCTGTCCATCACCAATGTTCTATAAAAACAGACAGCAGTTTACGAGAGACATAACGAAACAGAAATTAATTATTTCACTTTAGCCAATTCATGACCTTTGCACTTAAGTTTTAGAAGGCACAAAATTTGCTTTATGCTGAGGGATGGCTAGTGATATTAGACACACAAGTAAAATATATGAGTAAAGATTACTGCGATGAACTCTAAATTACACTTAATAGTTGATTAAATACATTTTTCTTAGGGGTATTCTGCCTAACATAACTCAAAAAATCTGAGATCATTTTCAACACTAAAATAAAGACAATTAAATAACACGCACACACACACACACACATATGTCTATGTATTAATTTATTTTTTAATTTTTTTTTATTTTTACGATTTGGATAAAGATAGAGAATGAAAAGCAGTCAACAAATTGTCCAGCATAAATGGTAAGTCCTTTAAATACTGTTTAAAAAGCAACCCGTGACAGGCCTCATGTCATTAGTTGTGAGTACATATAGAGTTTGCACACTGTAAGAAATATCTGTGTATTAACAGTTGTATGACTGTATATTTGATCAGAAATTGTTCATAGCACGTAATTCACAAGTGTTTTTCCGTTTATTTTTCGTGGTGCATTATGGGACCTTGATCTCTGATCCGACCACTCTCGGACGGTGGCTATTATCGCAGTACAACCACTGATCGAGATCAGTGAGTACAACATTTTATCCGGTAAGTAATTTTATGAAAAAATTAACACTTCATTTTAAAAAGTGACTGTTTTTTTTGCAATTAATTAATAATGGTTTGAAATGATATGTTGTCTTGGTTTGTCATGTAAAATACGATGAATTCACGATGTGAATTTTCGTTGGATATCGCTAACATAGTGAGATGGTGTTCACAACGCCATTATCATAAACCACTTGGTTTGAAAGGACTGATTTTTCATAAGTTTACAAACTGAGCCGCTCTCTATGAGATAATTTTTGTAATGTTACTTGGTAATGCCAACATTCCCCATTTCTTTGTGGCAGTGGGTGAGTATCTGTGAATTTACAATTTTATTGTCGGTATAATTTTTTTTTTTGGGCGGGAAACATTTAACGGCCCATCAGTGTGTCTCTCATCCAGCTCCACTTTGCGTGTAAAATGTAATTATTCAATGAAAATGTTAAATGACTGTTTTCTTGGTATTATATAAGTTGCTAACACTAACAGTTTTAAGTTCGTAACTATTGTCTAGTATTTTTGTCGTATTAAGACGGCTGTGTTAACTAATAGTGCCGGTGTCTTTTGAGGCGCTTAAATGGAGTCTCTTTTTAAATATAATTTTGTGCCATTTGTCGTTTGAGTTTTTGTTTGCATAATTTGGGCATTTTAACTGAGGAACAACCCTAATCCAACGTTCACGTTCGTTAGTGACGCTAAATAACTGCAGGCAGGGCTGTCATTTTAACATAACGCTATGTGGGAGGGAGACACGGCGAGGCTGCATCGAACCCGGGTCCGTTAACGTAATGATTCTAAAAACGGAGGCCACTTTAGTCAGCGTGTACGCGTTCATTTCAATCGCCTGTTTCACACATGATCCATTTGCAGTACTATGCAGCACGCGTTGTGCTTTCACACTGGCAGTTTCCAGCGCGCGACGGATCCGTGGCTGATGTGTAAAAACAGTGGGTAGTTCACCATACTTTTGATGTAAATGCAAATGGTTAATAAATGTATGAGGAAAGTCCCAAGATGCTTATTTGACTATATAAACATTGGGAAGTGTTGCATATTTTTTTTCAATGATTAAGATATACTGTCATTGTTTACATGTTTTGCAGATGAAGGAAGATATAAAGTATCAGTGGACAAAGTCACCGTAAACCAAAACATCAGCTGTCCTCTGGTTGCTGTTAGCTATATGTTCAGCCTCTTCTATGTGCTGAATATCATGTACCCCCAGCCCTGACTCTGGAGTTTTTCCAGAGGTGCATTTTGACAATGTTTTTTGTCCATTTTAAAGTATACTTCATTTTGCAATGCAAAGTGACATGATACATTTTTTTTGTTGTGTTTGCCACAGGAGCCTGTTGGGTATAAATCGGGTCTAAAGCAGGAAAAAAAGGGCACAAAACAGTACAGCATTCCACCAAAACTGCTTAGATTCCTCTCGGACCTGAGTGACTTTAAGAATCCTTGGAAGATTTAAAGGTCATTACACACTCCCTTTTTTTTCTCTGTTGATATCTTTCACCCCACCTCTGGATTTTAGCTCTCTCTAATTGCATCTGACACACAATAAATCACCATAGTTGGAAGTGTAATGTTAGTTTGTATTAATAGAAATATTTTGTATTTGTTTTACAGCCATAGAACTACACATGGGATAAAGGAACAACCATCAAACCAATTTGACATGACTGCTGTAGTGAGACGTCCTGCAGTGTTTTATTACAGCACTGGTGCTCGGATGAAAAAAGGAAATCAATTACGAACAGTGGACAAGCGTCTTTGCCATTTTTGGAGTAATTAGATCAATAGTGATCCAATCGTTTTTGAGAATGATCCCTTTGGCTTCAGTGGGTGGATTCTGCATTGAGAGTGTTCTGTTTTAATATGACAAACACACACATTAGAGCAGACAACACACCCATGAGCAGGTCCCTGACCTTTCTACAACAACGCAACAGCTGCCGTTTTCAATGGATCCCTTTTTAAAAGGTCTCTCAGATTTCTTACCATTTTCTGCCCTTTTGTGTAACAGTTTAACCTTACTCAACATAACCCTGGTGGCTTGGTTATGTCTTAGTTCTATGCCTAAAATGTACAATAATTGTGTACTTTCGAAACCTCCTGTTGTCCATTTTCATTTTTTCATGCTCATATCCCAACTGTTGACGATTTCATGAAGTTTCATGTTGAAATGTTTTTATGGGTTTTTCAGTTGTGTGAAACTCTACAATGGGACATTTTGATCCAAACTAGTCGCTCATCTAAAACTTGGATGAATTTTAATTTTTTTGAATCTATAATTTAGTAAACAATCAGTTTTTATCGCAGAAGATTTGTTTGATATTTATTTCGTATTTTTTTTTACTAGAGATATCACTGCAGGTACACAGTTAACTAACAGAAAAGTTACAATTTTATTGCTGATGGTATAATATTGCCCAAAAATATTTTTGTTTCATTATCTGTAGGTAAACCATAAATTAACAGATGTTTAATTTTTTTTAATTACATGACAAAGTCAGGGTAATGAGATGCCAGTATATTTTCTGTTATTTTATGGATTTATTTAATATTTGCAGTTTTTATACTGTAGGTATACCATTAAAAAACAGGAAGTGTTCTGTTTTTTTACTGTATAGATACACTATTAAATAATAGAAAATGTCCTGTTTTTTATTGTAGATATACCATTAAAACACAGAAAATACATGGTTTTATTTTACTATAGATGCACCATTAAAACACAGAAAATGATGTTTTTTTTTCGTTGTGGGCACAGTCAATTAATAGAAAAGGTAATGAGCTGGTTATTTATCCGTTATTTTGCGGATTTATTTCTTAGAGTGCAGTGCTATAGGACTAATCTAGACAAACAGTGGCTAAAGTAATATGTAGTGTGATAAATAGGGTAGCGTTGTTGCTTTTTTTTTTTTTTTATGGTCACGGCATAATTCCTATGTTTTCCTTTGTTATTTGGTACTTCTGATGACTTTACTGTTCTTAAATGTTGTAAACAGTACTACAGAAATAACGAATGAATGGGCTATATTAGGCTATCTAGTAGGCCTATTGAACATTACATTCACTGTCAAAATGTTTCATAGACAAAACTGTCAAAAAAGCTTAAATAGCAGTTAGCAACATGAGTGTTGTGTTCAATAATGCATTTATTTAGAGTCTGTTTGGTTGTTAACAAACGCGAATCGAAAATTCATCAGCTAGAGTGAAATGTAGTAATTCCTCCATGCAACTTAATTTTGAAAGTAATCACAACATTGCGTCTCCTGTGTTTCGTTACCATAGAGATTACAAGAGCGCAACAGCTGCCACAATTATGATGACGTATCACCCCAAGATGTCAATTTTGCGTCAAAATTGGAACGCATTACATAGAAAGTTCGATGTATCCAAGTGAACTGTAGTAAACATTGCTTATTCTGTATCTGATTTTCAGCTTGTCTGTCGATGTGAGTATGCTAGATTTCGGAGTTTTTCCTCTTAATCTTGTTCATGACTAAATTGAGATATAATAAGGATGTCCGTGATGATTCAAAAGTAGCAATCGTTTAAAAAACGAGTCTAATCGCGTGTGTCGCGTGTAATCTTTGTATCCATGCATAAATAATATATTTGGTTACTATAAAAATGTCAAAAGCTGAACCATCAAGTAAAAAGTACTAAAATACTTGAATGCTCCTTGAATATATGTTAGTGTACACAACTTGCAACTTGAATATTAAACATTTGCCTTAATGTAAGTATTGCATTTAGACTAAGATGCACTGTACATTGAGACAAAAGATACATTATTTCATATAGAAAGTTCCTGTGAACTAACAAATGTTCAAGTTAACTTACAGTAATTGTTGGCCAACATTTCTAAAGGTCATCTTTTCCCTCTCTCTTTCTCTCACAGGTTTTACAGTGTTGCATATACACCAGTGTGAACATGCCCTTGTATTTTCTACAGTCAGCACCATACTGTGGTGTCCTTGCTGCTGCATTAATGGGGTCACCTCCATCTCAATCTTTCTTGCCACCTTTTATGAAGAGGATACCAGTGAGGGTACACAAATTGTTTTTAGCTTGTTCTGTTTCATATAGCTTCTTAAAAGCTGCTTGTAAATTGGAACGTGTGTGTAATATTATGCATTACCTTTATGAAAAATTGTGAGAGATAAAAGCTTGTTTTGGTTTTATATGCAAGGGACAGGGACTAGATGTCATACTTTTTACTCCTGTGAATATTCTCAGAAGAGGTTTATTTTTGAAAGCCAATTTCTATATAGGCTCATACCTTAAAGTCTTGGCTACAAGAAGTTATGGAAAATTTTCACAGCTATTGTCCAGCAAAAATGATACAGGTCACTGAATACATGTTGACCCAATAGTGGATCAAGTTGTCACAATTGGATCCTGCCTTTACAGTAAATAGTACATTTCAGGCTTTTCAGCAAAACACAAGCAATAAAACACACTGTAGTAAATTGCTGTACTTATGTTACAGTACATTTTTACAATAATATCCTGCATTCTATAAATTACAGTCTGTTATTGTATTTTGCTATGAATTCTGGTAGTTGTTGTCCAGTCTTGAATTTATGGCAAAGTCTTAGAAAAATAACAGTTTATTTGAAAACAAAATTGTAACACCAGCACTGAACTAGAGATTTTTCTGATTAAATGTTGGGGTAGCACAGAACTACTGTATTTAATGTTATATATTGACAATAATTGTTTCTTGTTTGAAGTCACCATTATGGTGATTAGTGTTCTCCTAGTTTGGGACTTTAGACCTTCTTTAAAAAACTTCCTCCCAGGCAATACCAAATGTTTACAATAAAAACATTTGAAAGCTCTGTTGCATAATGGAGAATATAGTAGGTTTGAAGTTTGACTTTAAACCAATGTAACACCCAATTAACTGTTAAAAGTGACAAAAAACAAAAACAAAAACAAACAAAAGCAACATCATAGATAAAGCCTACGAGTTGTAAATAAAAGGTCAACAGTATAATTTATTTATGCAGCAATGCATGCTGGTATGCATTGGTTTATCTTTGTAGTTCTACAGCACATTACTGCTAAATCACAGCAATACTGTACAATCACAGTTAATCTTGTAACTTCTGTTGTATATATCTACTGTAATTTTACAGTACCACTCTGAGTTTTTACAATATCTTACTACCAGAGTTGCAGTAATTTCACAGTAATTTTACAGAACATTTTTAATAGTTCAGTCATTATAAACAAAACAATGAAAGAAACAAAAACTTCAAAGATAAGCTCCAAAAAAATCGAACTATTGTTTTGACAAAACAGAATTTTTAAAGAATAAATTCCATAAATTGACAGCACAACCCGATCAGACATAAAAAAACAAAAATGCCAGTGAGGTTTTATTGTGTTCAGTTGTTTACCAAAGTGCTATTACAAACAAATACTGATTTTGGAATTTTTATTTTAGAGGATAAATTCACCAATAACATAAGTTATTCATAAATTATTCAGAATCAAGGCAGTTTGGAACTAGGAGTTTGAAACCACTGTCAAAGAAAACACACATTTGTGTTTGTATGCATGTGTGTGTGTGTTTAAAATGGTTGAGTAATACTAAACAGGAAGCAGTCATAGATGCTTTTAATTTATCACTTTATGAGTGTGTACTTCTTGTCTCATAGATTACCGTCAAAGATCCCAAGCAGGGCGGGAAAGACATTACGGAGGACATATTTTCAGGGACCTGGAAATTAAGCCCACCTGAACCACTGCAGCCAGAAGTCCCCTTCTGCCTGCAAACGGATCCCAGTGTGGGAGCCTCCATGCCTGCCTCAACAGTTGAGGCAGAAGAACCCTCTGGCCCCTCGGCTGAGCGTGAGCCAGAGAGTTCAGTGCAGCCCTTACCATTGAGCCTTTTTACTTCAGGTCAGCCTGAAGAGGCTCCGATAGAGGTGGTAGAATACTCAGGCCCCTCAGCTGAGTCTGAGCCTGCACCAGAGCCAGAGAACTCAGAGCCCCTCTCAGCTCTGAGCCTGTATGTGTCTCCAGCCCAGCCCGAGAAGGCAGCAGTAGTGGCAGAACACCTCTCTGGCCCCTTACCTGAGGTCGAGCCCTCAGGTCCAAGCATGTCCACTTCCCCTGCCCAACCTGAGATGACAGTAGTAGAGGCAGCAGAACCTACAAGCCCCTCTGTGCCGATCACACCACCATCTGCAGAGAGCAAGAGGAAATACGATAGAGATTTCGTCTTGAGTTTACAGTTCATGCCTCAATGTCTGCAGAAGCCAGAGGGTCTTCCAGATCTTCCTATTATTTTGGACAAGGTCAGTCATTCTTACAGAGTAATGCTCCAACATATCAAATATTTCCTTGAAAATGTTCCCTTTAATAATAAATTCCATAAATTGACAGCACAACCCGATGAGACATTAAAAAAAAAAAAAATGCCAGTGAGGTTTATTGTGTTCAGTTGTTTACCAAAGTTCTATTACAAACATATACTGATTTTGGAATTTTTATTTTAGAGGATAAATTCAACAATAACATAAGTTATTCATAAATTATTCAGAATCAATGCAGTTTGGAACTAGGAGTTTGAAACCACTGTCAAAGAAAACACACATTTGTGTTTGTATGCATGTGTGTGTGTTTAAAATGGTTGAGTAATACTAAACAGGAAGCAGTCATAGATGCTTTTAATTTATCACTTTATGAGTGTGTGCTTCTTGTCTCATAGATTACCGTCAAAGATCCCAAGCAGGGCGGGAAAGACATTACGGAGGACATATTTTCAGGGACCTGGAAATTAAGCCCACCTGAACCACTGCAGCCAGAAGTCCCCTTCTGCCTGCAAACGGATCCCAGTGTGGGAGCCTCCATGCCTGCCTCAACAGTTGAGGCAGAAGAACCCTCTGGCCCCTCGGATAAGCGTGAGCCAGAGAGTTCAGTGCAGCCCTTACCATTGAGCCTTTTTACTTCAGGTCAGCCTGAAGAGGCTCCGATAGAGGTGGTAGAATACTCAGGCCCCTCAGCTGAGTCTGAGCCTGCACTAGAGCCAGAGAACTCAGAGCCCCTCTCAGCTCTGAGCCTGTATGTGTCTCCAGCCCAGCCCGAGAAGGCAGCAGTAGAGGCAGAACACCTCTCTGGCCCCTTACCTGAGGTCGAGCCCTCAGGTCCAAGCATGTCCACTTCCCCTGCCCAACCTGAGATGACAGCAGTAGAGGCAGCAGAACCTACAAGCCCCTCTGTGCCGATCACACCACCATCTGCAGAGAGCAAGAGGAAATACGATAGAGATTTCCTCTTGAGTTTACAGTTCATGCCTCAATGTCTGCAGAAGCCAGAGGGTCTTCCAGATCTTCCTATTATTTTGGACAAGGTCAGTCATTCTTACAGAGTAATGCTCCAACATATCAAATATTTCCTTGAAAATGTTCCCTTTAAAGTGGGAGACCTAATAAGTATCTGCTTCATTGATTGACTGCTTTACAGGTGAATGAACGTCAACTGCCCATGTGTCCGGTGGATTGGCCAACTAAGTCCAGAGGCCAAAAATCTGGCCGTAAGAGAAGGCGTCAAGCACCTGGATGCAAAAGAATCAGTGTGCAGCTGGATTGTGATGTGGAGCTAAATAGATCTGCAAATGCTTGGAAGCGTGGTCTGAAGTCGGCCATTGAGGATCCAGAGGCCCAGAAAACTGAGGTGTGTTCCTTCTCTCTGGCTTGAGCCAAATACACATTTCAACCAACTTTTAGATAGATAGATAGATAGATAGATAGATGTCATACTTTGTACTCCTGTATTCTCAGAAGAGGTTTATTTTTGAAAGCCAATTTCTATATAGGCTCATACCTTAAAGTCTTGGCTACAAGAAGTTATGGAACATTTTCACAGCTATTGTCCAGCAAAAATGATACAGGTAACTGAATACATGTTGACCCAATAGTGGATCCAGTTGTCACAATTGGATCCTGCCTTTACAGTAAATAGTACATTTCAGGCTTTTCAGCAAAACGCAAGCAATAAAACACACTGTAGTAAATTGCTGTACTTATGTTACAGTACATTTTTACAATAATATCCTGCATTCTATAAATTACAGTCTGTTATTGTATTTTGCTATGAATTCTGGTAGATGTTGTCCAGTCTTGAATTTATGGCAAAGTCTTAGAAAAATAACAGTTTATTTGAAAACAAAATTGTAACACCAGCACTGAACTAGAGATTTTTCTGATTAAATGTTGGGGTAGCACAGAACTACTGTATTTAATGTTATGTATTGACAATAATTGTTTCTTGTTTGAAGTCACCATTATGGTGATTAGTGTTCTCCTAGTTTGGGACTTTAGACCTTCTTTAAAAAGCTTCCTCCCAGGCAATACCAAATGTTTACAATAAAAACATTTGAAAGCTCTATTGCATAATGGAGAATATAGTAGGTTTGAAGTTTGACTTTAAACCAATGTAACACCCAATTAACTGTTAAAAGTGACAAAAAACAAAAACAAAACAAACAAAAGCAACATCATAGATAAAGCCTACGAGTTGTAAATAAAAGGTCAACAGTATAATTTATTTATGCAGCAATGCATGCTGGTATGCATTGGTTTATCTTTGTAATTCTACAGCACATTACTGCTAAATCACAGCAATACTGTACAATCACAGTTAATCTTGTAACTTCTGTTGTATATATCTACTGTAATTTTACAGTACCACTCTGTGTTTTTACAATATCTTACTACCAGAGTTGCAGTAATTTCACAGTAATTTTACAGAACATTTTTAATAGTTCAGTCATTATAAACAAAACAATGAAAGAAACAAAAACTTCAAAGATAAGCTCCAAAAAAATCGAACTATTGTTTTGACAAAACAGAATTTTTAAAGAATAAATTCCATAAATTGACAGCACAACCCGATCAGACATAAAAAAAACCAAAAATGCCAGTGAGGTTTTATTGTGTTCAGTTGTTTACCAAAGTTCTATTACAAACATATACTGATTTTGGAATTTTTATTTTAGAGGATACATTCAACAATAACATAAGTTATTCATAAATTATTCAGAATCAAGGCAGTTTTGAACTAGGTGTTTGAAACCACTGTCAAAGAAAACACACATTTGTGTTTGTATGCATGTGTGTGTGTTTAAAATGGTTGAGTAATACTAAACAGGAAGCAGTCATAGATGCTTTTAATTTATCACTTTATGAGTGTGTGCTTCTTGTCTCATAGATTACCGTCAAAGATCCCAAGCAGGGCGGGAAAGACATTACGGAGGCCACATTTTCAGGGACCTGGAAATTAAGCCCACCTGAACCACTGCAGCCAGAAGTCCCCTTCTGCCTGCAAACGGATCCCAGTGTGGGAGCCTCCATGCCTGCCTCAACAGTTGAGGCAGAAGAACCCTCTGGCCCCTCGGCTGAGCGTGAGCCAGAGAGTTCAGTGCAGCCCTTACCATTGAGCCTTTTTACTTCAGGTCAGCCTGAAGAGGCTCCGATAGAGGTGGTAGAATACTCAGGCCCCTCAGCTGAGTCTGAGCCTGCACTAGAGCCAGAGAACTCAGAGCCCCTCTCAGCTCTGAGCCTGTATGTGTCTCCAGCCCAGCCCGAGAAGGCAGCAGTAGAGGCAGAACACCTCTCTGGCCCCTTACCTGAGGTCGAGCCCTCAGGTCCAAGCATGTCCACTTCCCCTGCCCAACCTGATATGACAGCAGTAGAGGCAGCAGAACCTACAAGCACCTCTGTGCCGATCACACCACCATCTGCAGAGAGCAAGAGGAAATACGATAGAGATTTCCTCTTGAGTTTACAGTTCATGCCTCAATGTCTGCAGAAGCCAGAGGGTCTTCCAGATCTTCCTATTATTTTGGACAAGGTCAGTCATTCTTACAGAGTAATGCTCCAACATATCAAATATTTCCTTGAAAATGTTTCCTTTAAAGTGGGAGACCTAATAGGTATCTGCTTCATTGATTGACTGCTTTACAGGTGAATGAACGTCAACTGCCCATGTGTCCGGTGGATTGGCCAACTATGTCCAGAAGCCAAAAATCTGGCTGTAAGAGAAGGCGTCAAGCACCTGGATGCAAAAGAATCAGTGTGCAGCTGGACTGTGATGTGGAGCTAAATAGATCTGCAAATGCTTGGAAGCGTGGTCTGAAGTCGGCCGTTGAGGATCCAGAGGCCCAGAAAACTGAGGTGTGTTGCTTCTCTCTGGCTTGAGCCAAATACACATTTCAACCAACTTTTGGATATATATATATATATATATGAGAGAGAGAGAGAGAGAGAGAGAATGTGAGTAAGTGAGTGATACAGTGATTTTGTTTTATGTAGGAACTCCTACGCAAGTTCCGGGGTCTCCTCAACAAAATTACTCCAATAAAATTTGACCAGCTGATGAAGAAGCTGACTGACCTCCATCCATCCATCGACACAGAGGAACGACTGACGAGTGTCACAGAGCTGGTGTTTGAAAAATCCATCAGTGAACCCAACTTCTCTGGCACATACGCCAGTATGTGTCTCTCTCTGGCCCCGGTGAGTCAAACGTTTACCTAATATTGGATCTTCAAATCCACACTTATGGTATAGGAGTTCAGTGGGTCAGTGGGCTTCTAAATCAATGAATGAAAAGTTATCTAGAATTGATTTTATTTCCAAAATACTAAATGTGTTTAGCTCAGAACACAGCATGAACATTTCACATACTAATGTCAGTTGTTTTTGCATACTGTGTTTGTAGTGGAAAACACAAATGACTGGTCAACCAAAGATGAAGGTCAGTTTCAAGGCCCTGCTGGTTTGTTTTTGTTGGAAGGAGTTTCTGTATAATGACAAGCCCTTGGCCCTGAAACAAAAAGAAATGGAGGCAGCTTCATCAGTAAGTGCTAAACATTTAAAGTACCTTTAAAAATGTTCTTAATATAAAAAGACATTGTATTTTGTTTCTAATGTTACTATTCTTAATAATCTTAACTGTATCATCAATAATTATAGACATCTAAAACTAAATTAGAAATATTGTCTTTCTCTGAAGAGGTACTAACAATGACACAAACTATGTTTTACAATATTTGCAAATTAATTAAATACATAACTAAACTTTCTGTTTAAGGCTGGTGAACAGGAAAGGCTGAAGGAAGAGTTAAAACAGGCAAAGAACAAGGCCCACATACGCTCAATGGGAACCATCTGCTTCATGGGTGAGCTGTTTAAACAGGGGATTCTTACAGAGGACAATATGCATGAGTGCATAAGGAAGTTGGTCAAAGAGCATGACGAGGGGTCACTTGAACAACTCTGTAAGCTGCTCAGCTCTGTGGGCCAAGACCTGGATGCTGAAAAAGCAAAGGTGAGTCCAGAATCAGTCCAGGGTAAATGTGGGTTAAACTTGACCATGTATTTTTAGGGAAGTGCCAGGCAGACATCTATAACTTTGTGTCAGCAGACAGTGTTGGGTTCTGAAATGTAATATGGTACTGATTACAAATTCCACAACTAAAACTGTAATCAGTTATGTCATTTTTTATGTCACACTGTTTAGGTAATCTGATTTATTATTTTTGGATTACTTATTGCCCGTTTTGATGAAAATCTAATGTTAAGTGTATTAATTGTACCAAGTTACAAGGCTGTAGTAAACATAAAATCAAACAACAATTTGTAATATTTTTACGCACATGTAATGTAATAATTAAAATGATTTGATTTATGTAGTTTGATTGCATAATTTAGATTACTTGATGGTCTGTTGACATATACTTGTCCCATTTGAAGCTTGTGAATCTTGAGGAATGTTCTGTTGTTTTTTCTCTTTCAGTCAAAAATGGATGGATACTTCAGCCAGTTGGAGCAAATGGTCGTGGAGCAAAAAACAACATCACGCATTTGCTTCATGATCCATGACATTATAGACCTGCGACTGGTAAGTTTGTGAGTGTTTCCAATAGTGAATGTGTGTGTGTGTTGAACTCAAGGAAGCAATTGTTAGTTTTGTTCTCCCCTTCTCTCAGAACAACTGGGTGTCTCAGAGAAGTGCTCTGGGTCCCAGGACTCTTCAGCAGGTCCATGAGGAGGCCAAAAAGGAAGAGCAGGTGGAAAAGAAGGCGCTTCATAGGATGAGAAATGGTTAGAGGAAGAATTCTGCTTTTGTCGGATCTTCTTTATCAATCTGTACCTCAATGATAGCAATGTTCTTTCTTCATGTTCCAGTGGTGCAGAGAGAGGAGGCCTGGAGCTCTGTGTATTCGTTGGACAACAACAGGCCCGCAGTGGTCAATGATGTTCCCAGGACCTCCAAGGTAGAGTCCAGTAGTCATATCCGAAACCATGAAATGTTCTGCATATCTGTGGTTGTGTTTTAGAAATTAGATTATTTTCACTTATCTATTGTGTCTTTGAGTGCAAAGATGTTGCATTTTGTTTTCATGTAATGTATCACTTTATCTTAAACATATTTAAGGAAACTCTGCAAGTGACACCTTACATGTCATGAACTATGTACTTTACAGATTGCTACCTTATGCGGCTCAGAGGCAGCAGGCCTCTCTCCTGAACCCTCAACACTGAAACCAGAGAACTCAGAGGAGCTCTCAACATCAAAACATGAGGGAAGACCACAACCAAAGGGCTCCAAACAGCCTGCTACACCAAAGCCAGAGGGCTTAGAGGGCACACCACAACAGGAGGGTTCAGAGGACCCCTCCGAACAAGAATCAGAAGAGCCTTCCACACCACAGCCAGAGGTGCCCTCCACACCACAACCAGAGGAACCCTCCATTCCAGCACCAGATGAGCCCTCTGCACCAGCACTAGAAGAGCCCTCCATACTACAACCAGAGGAGCTCAGCGAGAAGGCAGTGGTAGAGGCAGAACACCTCTCTGGACCCTTACCTGAGCCTGAGCCCTCTGGTTTAAGCATGTCCTCTTCCCCTGCCCAGCCTGAGATGACAGCAGTAGATGCACCAAAACCTACAAGCCCCTCTGTGCCGATCACACCACCATCTGCAGAGAGCAAGAGGAAATACGATAGAGATTTCCTCTTGAGTTTACAGTTCATGCCTCAATGTCTGCAGAAGCCAGAGGGTCTTCCAGATCTTCCTATTATTTTGGACAAGGTCAGTCATTCTTACAGAGTAATGCTCCAACATATTAAATATTTCCTTGAAAATGTTCCCTTTAAAGTGGGAGACCTAAAAGGTATCTGCTTCATTGATTGACTGCTTTACAGGTGAATGAACGTCAACTGCCCATGTGTCCGGTGGATTGGCCAACTAAGTCCAGAGGCCAAAAATCTGGCCGTAAGAGAAGGCGTCAAGCACCTGGAAGCAAAAGAATCAGTGTGCAGCTGGACTGTGATGTGGAGCTAAATAGATCTGCAAATGCTTGGAAGCGTGGTCTGAAGTCGGCCGTTGAGGATCCAGAGGCCCAGAAAACTGAGGTGTGTTCCTTCTCTCTGGCTTGAGCCAAATACACATTTCAACCAACTTTTAGATAGATAGATAGATAGATAGATGGTGTAAGTGAGTGAGTGAGTGAGTGATACAGTGATTTTGTTTTATGTAGGAACTCCTGCGTAAGTTCCGGAGTCTCCTCAACAAAATGACTCCAATAAAATTTGACCAGCTGATGAAGAAGCTGACTGACCTCCATGCATCCATCGACACAGAGGAACGACTGATGAGTGTCACAGAGCTGGTGTTTGAAAAATCCATCAGTGAACCCAACTTCTCTGGCACATACGCCAGTATGTGTCTCTCTCTGGCCCCGGTGAGTCAAACGTTTACCTAATATTGGGTCTTCAAATCCACACTTATGGTATAGCTGTTCAGTGGGTCAGTGGGCTTCTAAATCAATGAATGAAACGTTATCTAGAATTGATTTTATTTCCAAAATACTAAATGTGTTTAGCTCAGAACACAGCATGAACATTTCACATACTAATGTCAGTTGTTTTTGCATACTGTGTTTGTAGTGGAAAATACAAATGACTGGTCAACCAAACATGATGGTCAGTTTCAAGGCCCTGCTGGTTCGTTATTGTTGGAAGGAGTTTTTTTATAATGACAAACCCTTGGTCCTGAAACAAATAGAAATGGAGGCAGCTTCATCAGTAAGTGCTAAACATTTAAAGTACCTTTAAAAATGTTCTTAATATAAAAAGACATTGTATTTTGTTTCTAATGTTACTATTCTTAATAATCTTAACTGTATCATCAATAATTATAGACATCTAAAACTAAATTAGAAATATTATCTTTCTCTGAAGAGGTACTAACAATGACACAAACTATGTTTTACAATATTTGCAAATTAATTAAATACATAACTAAACTTTCTGTCTAAGGCTGGTGAACAGGAAAGGCTGAAGGAAGAGTTTAAACAGGCAAAGAACAAGGCCCACAGACGCTCAATGGGAACCATCTGCTTCATGGGTGAGCTGTTTAAACAGGGGATTCTTACCGAGGACAATATGCACGAGTGCATAAGGAAGTTGGTCAAAGAGCATGACGAGGGGTCACTTGAACAACTCTGTAAGCTCCTCAGCTCTGTGGGCCAAGACCTGGATGCTGAAAAAGCAAAGGTGAGTCCAGAATCAGTCCAGGGTAAATGTGGGTTAAACTTGACAATGTATTTTTAGGGAAGTGCCAGGCAGACATCTATAACTTTGTGTCAGCAGACAGTGTTGGGTTCTGAAATGTAATATGGTACTAATTACAAATTCCACAACTAAAACTGTAATCAGTTATGTCATTTTTTATGTCACACTGTTTAGGTAATCTAATTTATTATTTTTGGATTACTTATTGCCCGTTTTGATGAAAATCTAATGTTAAGTGTATTAATTGCACCAAGTTACAAGGCTGTAGTAAACATAAAATCAAACAACAATTTGTAATATTTTTACGCACATGTAATGTATTATACTTAAAATGATTTGATTTGTGTAGTTTGATTACATAATTTAGATTACTTGATGTTCTGTTGACATATCCTTGTCCCATTTGAAGCTTGTGAATCTTGAGGAATGTTCTGTTGTTTTTTCACTTTCAGTCAAAAATGGATGGATACTTCAGCCAGTTGGAGCAAATGGTCGTGGAGCAAAAAACAACATCACACATTTGCTTCATGATCCATGACATTATGGACCTGCGACTGGTAAGTTTGTGAGTGTTTCCAATAGTGAATTTGTGTGGAACTCAAGGAAGCAATTGTTAGTTTTGTTCTCCCCTTCTCTCAGAACAACTGGGTGTCTCAGAGAAGTGCTCTGGGTCCCAGGACTCTTCAGCAGGTCCATGAGGAGGCCAAAAAGGAAGAGCAGGTGGAAAAGAAGGCGCTTCATAGGATGAGAAATGGTTAGAGGATGAATTCTGCTTTTGTCGGATCTTCTTTATCAATCTGTACCTCAATGTTAGCAATGTTCTTTCTTCATGTTCCAGTGGTGCAGAGAGAGGAGGCCTGGAGCTCTGTGTATACGTTGGACAACAACAGATCCGCAGTGGTCAATGATGTTCCCAGGACCTCCAAGGTAGAGTCCAGTAGTCATATCTGAAACCATGAAATGTCCTGCATATCTGTGGTTGTGTTTTAGAAATTAGATTATTTTCAATTATCTATTGTGTCTTTGAGTGCAAAGATGTTGCATTTTGTTTTCATGTAATGTATCAATTTATCTTAAACATATTTAAGGAAGCTCTGCAAGTGACACCTTACATGTCATGAACTATGTACTTTGCAGATTGCTACCTTATGCAGCTCAGAGGCAGCAGGCCTCTCTCCTGAACCCTCAACACTGAAACCAGAGAACTCAGAGGAGCTCTCAACATCAAAACATGAGGGAAGACCACAACCAAAGGGCTCCAAACAGCCTGCTACACCAGAGCCAGAGGGCTTAGAGGGCACACCACAACAGGAGGGTTCAGAGGAGCCCTCTGAACAAGAATCAGAAGAGCCTTCCACACCACAGCCAGAGGTGCCCTCCACACCACAACCAGAGGAACCCTCCATTCCAGCACCAGAGGAGCCCTCTGCACCAGCACTAGAAGAGCCCTCCATACTACAACCAGAGGAGCTCAGCGAGAAGGCAGTGGTAGATGCAGAACACCTCTCTGGACCCTTACCTGAGCCTGAGCCCTCAGGTTTAAGCATGTCCACTTCCCCTGCCCAGCCTGAGATGACAGCAGCAGAGGCAGCAGAACCTACAAGCCCCTCTGTGCCGATCACACCACCATCTGCAGAGAGCAAGAGGAAATACGATAGAGATTTCCTCTTGAGTTTACAGTTCATGCCTCAATGTCTGCAGAAGCCAGAGGGTCTTCCAGATCTTCCTATTATTTTGGACAAGGTCAGTCAATCTTACAGAGTAATGCTCCAACATATCAAATATTTCCTTGAAATGTTTCCTTTAAAGTGGGAGACCTAATAGGTATCTGCTACATTGATTGACTGCTTTACAGGTGAATGAACGTCAACTGCCCATGTGTCCAGTGGATTGGCCAACTAAGTCCAGAGGCCAAAAATCTGGCTGGAAGAGAAGGCATCAAGCACCTGGAAGCAAAAGAATCAGTGTGCAGCTGGACTGTGATGTGGAGCTAAATAGATCTGCAAATGCTTGGAAGCCTGGTCTGAAGTCGGCCGTTGAGGATCCAGAGGCCCAGAAAACTGAGGTGTGTTGCTTCTTTCTGGCTTGAGCCAAATACATTTCAACCAACTTATAGATAGATAGATAGTGTGAGTGAGTGAGTGAGTGAGTGATACTCTGATTTTGTTTTATGTAGGAACTCCTGCGTAAGTTCCGGAGTCTCCTCAACAAAATGACTCCAAGAAAATTTGACCAGCTGATGAAGAACCTGACTGACCTCCATCCATCCATCGACACAGAGGAACGACTGACGAGTGTCACAGAGCTGGTGTTTGAAAAATCCATCAGTGAACCCAACTTCTCTGGCACATACGCCAGTATGTGTCTCTCTCTGGCCCCGGTGAGTCAAACGTTTACCTAATATTGGATCTTCAAATCCACACTTATGGTATAGGAGTTCAGTGGGTCAGTGGGTTTCTAAATCAATGAATGAAAAGTTATCTAGAATTGATTTTATTTCCAAAATACTAAATGTGTTTAGCTCAGAACACAGCATGAACATTTCACATACTAATGTCAGTTGTTTTTGCATACTGTGTTTGTAGTGGAAAACACAAATGACTGGTCAACCAAACATGATGGTCAGTTTCAAGGCCCTGCTGGTTTGTTATTGTTGGAAGGAGTTTTTTTATAATGACAAACCCTTGGCCCTGAAACAAAAAGAAATGGAGGCAGCTTCATCAGTAAGTGCTAAACATTTAAAGTACCTTTAAAAATGTTCTTAATATAAAAAGACATTGTATCTGGTTTCTAATGTTACTATTCTTAATAATCTTAACTGTATCATCAATAATTATAGACATCTAAAACTAAATTAGAAATATTATCTTTCTCTGAAGAGGTACTAACAATGACACAAACTATGTTTTACAGTATTTGCAAATTAATTAAAAACATAACTAAACTTTCTGTCTAAGGATGGTGAACAGGAAAGGCTGAAGGAAGAGTTTAAACAGGCAAAGAACAAGGCCCACAGACGCTCAATGGGAACCATCTGCTTCATGGGTGAGCTGTTTAAACAGGGGATTCTTACCGAGGACAATATGCACGAGTGCATAGGGAAGTTGGTCAAAGAGCATGACGAGGGGTCACTTGAACAACTCTGTAAGCTCCTCAGCTCTGTGGGCCAAGACCTGGATGCTGAAAAAGCAAAGGTGAGTCCAGAATCAGTCCAGGGTAAATGTGGGTTAAACTTGACCATGTATATTTAGGGAAGTGCCAGGCAGACATCTATAACTTTGTGTCAGCAGACAGTGTTGGGTTCTGAAATGTAATATGGTACTGATTACAAATTCCACAACTAAAACTGTAATCAGTTATGTCATTTTTTATGTCACACTGTTTAGGTAATCTAATTGATTATTTTTGGATTTCTTATTGCCCGTTTTGATGAAAATCTAATGTTAAGTGTATTAATTGCACCAAGTTACAAGGCTGTAGTAAACATAAAATCAAACAACAATTTGTAATATTTTTATGCACATGTAATGTAATAATTAAAATGATTTGATTTATGTAGTTTGATTACATAATTTAGATTACTTGATGGAATGTTGACATATACTTGTCCCATTTGAAGCTTGTGAATCTTGAGGAATGTTCTGTTGTTTTTTCACTTTCAGTCAAAAATGGATGGATACTTCAGCCAGTTGGAGCAAATGGTCGTGGAGCAAAAAACAACATCACGCATTTGCTTCATGATCCATGACATTATAGACCTGCGACTGGTAAGTTTGTGAGTGTTTCCAATAGTGAATGTGTGTGTGTGTTGAACTCAAGGAAGCAATTGTTAGTTTTGTACTCCCCTTCTCTCAGAACAACTGGGTGTCTCAGAGAAGTGCTCTGGGTCCCAGGACTTTTCAGCAGGTCCATGAGGAGGCCAAAAAGGAAGAGCAGGTGGAAAAGAAGGCGCTTCATAGGATGAGAAATGGTTAGAGGAAGAATTCTGCTTTTGTCGGATCTTCTTTATCAATCTGTACCTCAATGATAGCAATGTTCTTTCTTCATGTTCCAGTGGTGCAGAGAGAGGAGGCCTGGAGCTCTGTGTATTCGTTGGGCAACAACAGATCCGCAGTGGTCAATGATGTTCCCAGGACCTCCAAGGTAGAGTCCAGTAGTCATATCTGAAACCATGAAATGTTCTGCATATCTGTGGTTGTGTTTTAGAAATTAGATTATTTTCACTTATCTATTGTGTCTTTGAGTGCAAAGATGTTGCATTTTGTTTTCATATAATGTATCTCTTTATCTTAAACATATTTAAGGAAGCTCTGCAAGTGACAGCTTACATGTCATGATCTATGTACTTTGCAGATTGCTACCTTATGCAGCTCAGAGGCAGCAGGCCTCTCTCCTGAACCCTCAACACTGAAACCAGAGAACTCAGAGGAGCTCTCAACATCAAAACATGAGGGAAGACCACAACCAAAGGGCTCCAAACAGCCTGCTACACCAGAGCCAGAGGGCTTAGAGGGCACACCACAACAGGAGGGTTCAGAGGACCCCTCCGAACAAGAATCAAAAGAGCCTTCCACACCACAGCCAGAGGTGCCCTCCACACCACAACCAGAGGAACCCTCCATTCCAGCACCAGATGAGCCCTCTGCACCAGCACTAGAAGAGCCCTCCATACTACAACCAGAGGAGCTCAGCGAGAAGGCAGCGGTAGAGGCAGAACACCTCTCTGGACCCTTACCTGAGCCTGAGCCCTCAGGTTTAAGCACGTCCACTTCCCCTGCCCAGCCTGAGATGACAGCAGTAGATGCACCAAAACCTACAAGCCCCTCTGTGCCGATCACACCACCATCTGCAGAGAGCAAGAGGAAATACGATAGAGATTTCCTCTTGAGTTTACAGTTCATGCCTCAATGTCTGCAGAAGCCAGAGGGTCTTCCAGATCTTCCTATTATTTTGGACAAGGTCAGTCATTCTTACAGAGTAATGCTCCAACATATCAAATATTTCCTTGAAAATGTTTCCTTTAAAGTGGGAGACCTAATAGGTATCTGCTACGTTGATTGACTGCTTTACAGGTGAATGAACGTCAACTGCCCATGTGTCCGGTGGATTGGCCAACTAAATCCAGAGGCCAAAAATCTGGCCGTAAGAGAAGGCGTCAAGCACCTGGAAGCAAAAGAATCAGTGTGCAGCTGGACTGTGATGTGGAGCTAAATAGATCTGCAAATGCTTGGAAGCGTGGTCTGAAGTCGGCCGTTGAGGATCCAGAGGCCCAGAAAACTGAGGTGTGATCCTTCTCTCTGGCTTGAGCCAAATACACATTTCAACCAACTTTTAGATAGATAGATAGATAGATAGATGTCATACATTGTACTCCTGTATTCTCAGAAGAGGTTTATTTTTGAAAGCCAATTTCTATATAGGCTCATACCTTAAAGTCTTGGCTACAAGAAGTTATGGAAAATTTTCACAGCTATTGTCCAGCAAAAATGATACAGGTAACTGAATACATGTTGACCCAATAGTGGATCCAGTTGTCACAATTGAATCCTGCCTTTACAGTAAATAGTACATTTCAGGCTTTTCAGCAAAACGCAAGCAATAAAACACACTGTAGTAAATTGCTGTACTTATGTTACAGTACATTTTTACAATAATATCCTGCATTCTATAAATTACAGTCTGTTATTGTATTTTGCTATGAATTCTGGTAGATGTTGTCCAGTCTTGAATTTATGGCAAAGTCTTAGAAAAATAACAGTTTATTTGAAAACAAAATTGTAACACCAGCACTGAACTAGAGATTTTTCTGATTAAATGTTGGGGTAGCACAGAACTACTGTATTTAATGTTATATATTGACAATAATTGTTTCTTGTTTGAAGTCACCATTATGGTGATTAGTGTTCTCCTAGTTTGGGACTTTAGACCTTCTTTAAAAAACTTCCTCCCAGGCAATACCAAATGTTTACAATAAAAACATTTGAAAGCTCTATTGCATAATGGAAAATATAGTAGGTTTGAAGTTTGACTTTAAACCAATGTAACACCCAATTAACTGTTAAAAGTGACAAAAAACAAAAACAAAACAAACAAAAGCAACATCATAGATAAAGCCTACGAGTTGTAAATAAAAGGTCAACAGTATAATTTATTTATGCAGCAATGCATGCTGGTATGCATTGGTTTATCTTTGTAATTCTACAGCACATTACTGCTAAATCACAGCAATACTGTACAATCACAGTTAATCTTGTAACTTCTGTCGTATATATCTACTGTAATTTTACAGTACCACTCTGTGTTTTTACAATATCTTACTACCAGAGTTGCAGTAATTTCACAGTAATTTTACAGAACATTTTTAATAGTTCAGTCATTATAAACAAAACAATGAAAGAAACAAAAACTTCAAAGATAAGCTCCAAAAAAAATCGAACTATTGTTTTGACAAAACAAATTTTTAAAGAATAAATTCCATAAATTGACAGCACAACGCGATCAGACATAAAAAAACAAAAATGCCAGTGGGGTTTTATTGTGTTCAGTTGTTTACCAAAGTGCTATTACAAACAAATACTGATTTTGGAATTTTTATTTTAGAGGATAAATTCACCAATAATATAAGTTATTCATAAATTATTCAGAATCAAGGCAGTTTTGAACTAGGTGTTTGAAACCACTGTCAAAGAAAACTCATTTGTGTTTGTATGCATGTGTGTGTGTGTGTGTGTTTAAAATGGTTGAGTAATACTAAACAGGAAGCAGTCATAGATGCTTTTAATTTATCACTTTATGAGTGTGTGCTTCTTGTCTCATAGATTACCATCAAAGATCCCAAGCAGGGCGGGAAAGACATTACGGAGGCCACATTTTCAGGGACCTGGAAATTAAGCCCACCTGAACCACTGCAGCCAGAAGTCCCCTTCTGCCTGCAAATGGATCCCAGTGTGGGAGCCTCCATGCCTGCCTCAACAGTTGAGGCAGAAGAACCCTCTGGCCCCTCGGCTGAGCGTGAGCCAGAGAGTTCTGTGCAGCCCTTACCATTGAGCCTTTTTACTTCAGGTCAGCCTGAAGAGGCTCCGATAGAGGTGGTAGAATACTCAGGCCCCTCAGCTGAGTCTGAGCCTGCACCAGAGCCAGAGAACTCAGAGCCCCTCTCAGCTCTGAGCCTGTATGTGTCTCCAGTCCAGCCCGAGAAGGCAGCAGTAGAGGCAGAACACCTCTCTGGCCCCTTACCTGAGGTCGAGCCCTCTGTATCAGCACTAGAAGAGCCCTCCGTACTACAACCAGGGGAGCTCTCTGTACCACAACCAGAGGAACCCTCCATTCCAGCACCAGATGAGCCCTCTGCACCAGCACTAGAAGAGCCCTCCATACTACAACCAGAGGAGCTCAGCGAGAAGGCAGCGGTAGAGGCAGAACACCTCTCTGGACCCTTACCTGAGCCTGAGCCCTCAGGTTTAAGCATGTCCACTTCCCCTGCCCAGCCTGAGATGACAGCAGTAGATGCACCAAAACCTACAAGCCCCTCTGTGCCGATCACACCACCATCTGCAGAGAGCAAGAGGAAATATGATAGAGATTTCCTTTTGAGTTTACAGTTCATGCCTCAATGTCTGCAGAAGCCAGAGGGTCTTCCAGATCTTCCTATTATTTTGGACAAGGTCAGTCATTCTTACAGAGTAATGCTCCAACATATCAAATATTTCCTTGAAAATGTTTCCTTTAAAGTGGGAGACCTAAAAGGTATCTGCTTCATTGATTGACTGCTTTACAGGTGAATGAACGTCAACTGCCCATGTGTCCGGTGGATTGGCCAACTAAATCCAGAGGCCAAAAATCTGGCCGTAAGAGAAGGCGTCAAGCACCTGGATGCAAAAGAATCAGTGTGCAGCTGGACTGTGATGTGGAGCTAAATAGATCTGCAAATGCTTGGAAGCGTGGTCTGAAGTCGGCCGTTGAGGATCCAGAGGCCCAGAAAACTGAGGTGTGTTCCTTCTCTCTGGCTTGAGCCAAATACATTTCAACCAACTTTTAGATAGATAGATAGATAGATAGATAGATGTCATACTTTGTACTCCTGTATTCTCAGAAGAGGTTTATTTTTGAAAGCCAATTTCTATATAGGCTCATACCTTAAAGTCTTGGCTACAAGAAGTTATGGAAAATTTTCACAGCTATTGTCCAGCAAAAATGATACAGGTAACTGAATACATGTTGACCCAATAGTGGATCCAGTTGTCACAATTGAATCCTGCCTTTACAGTAAATAGTACATTTCAGGCTTTTCAGCAAAACGCAAGCAATAAAACACACTGTAGTAAATTGCTGTACTTATGTTACAGTACATTTTTACAATAATATCCTGCATTCTATAAATTACAGTCTGTTATTGTATTTTGCTATGAATTCTGGTAGATGTTGTCCAGTCTTGAATTTATGGCAAAGTCTTAGAAAAATAACAGTTTATTTGAAAACAAAATTGTAACACCAGCACTGAACTAGAGATTTTTCTGATTAAATGTTGGGGTAGCACAGAACTACTGTATTTAATGTTATATATTGACAATAATTGTTTCTTGTTTGAAGTCACCATTATGGTGATTAGTGTTCTCCTAGTTTGGGACTTTAGACCTTCTTTAAAAAACTTCCTCCCAGGCAATACCAAATGTTTACAATAAAAACATTTGAAAGCTCTATTGCATAATGGAGAATATACTAGGTTTGAAGTTTGACTTTAAACCAATGTAACACCCAATTAACTGTTAAAAGTGACAAAAAACAAAAACAAAACAAACAAAAGCAACATCATAGATAAAGCCTACGAGTTGTAAATAAAAGGTCAACAGTATAATTTATTTATGCAGCAATGCATGCTGGTATGCATTGGTTTATCTTTGTAATTCTACAGCACATTACTGCTAAATCACAGCAATACTGTACAATCACAGTTAATCTTGTAACTTCTGTCGTATATATCTACTGTAATTTTACAGTACCACTCTGTGTTTTTACAATATCTTACTACCAGAGTTGCAGTAATTTCACAGTAACTTTACAGAACATTTTTAATAGTTCAGTCATTATAAACAAAACAATGAAAGAAACAAAAACTTCAAAGATAAGCTCCAAAAAAATCGAACTATTGTTTTGACAAAACAGAATTTTTAAAGAATAAATTCTATAAATTGACAGCACAACCCGATCAGACATAAAAAAAACCAAAAATGCCAGTGAGGTTTTATTGTGTTCAGTTGTTTACCAAAGTGCTATTACAAACAAATACTGATTTTGGAATTTTTATTTTAGAGGATAAATTCACCAATAATATAAGTTATTCATAAATTATTCAGAATCAAGGCAGTTTTGAACTAGGTGTTTGAAACCACTGTCAAAGAAAACACATTTGTGTTTGTATGCATGTGTGTGTGTTTAAAATGGTTGAGTAATACTAAACAGGAAGCAGTCATAGATGCTTTTAATTTATCACTTTATGAGTGTGTGCTTCTTGTCTCATAGATTACCATCAAAGATCCCAAGCAGGGCGGGAAAGACATTACGGAGGCCACATTTTCAGGGACCTGGAAATTAAGCCCACCTGAACCACTGCAGCCAGAAGTCCCCTTCTGCATGCAAATGGATCCCAGTGTGGGAGCCTCCATGCCTGCCTCAACAGTTGAGGCAGAAGAACCCTCTGGCCCCTCGGCTGAGCGTGAGCCAGAGAGTTCAGTGCAGCCCTTACCATTGAGCCTTTTTACTTCAGGTCAGCCTGAAGAGGCTCCGATAGAGGTGGTAGAATACTCAGGCCCCTCAGCTGAGTCTGAGCCTGCACCAGAGCCAGAGAACTCAGAGCCCCTCTCAGCTCTGAGCCTGTATGTGTCTCCAGCCCAGCCCGAGAAGGCAGCAGTAGAGGCAGAACACCTCTCTGGCCCCTTACCTGAGGTCGAGCCCTCTGTATCAGCACTAGAAGAGCACTCCGTACTACAACCAGGGGAGCTCTCTGTACCACAACCAGAGGAGCCCTCCACACAAGAACTAGAGGAGACCTCCGTACCAGCACTAGAAAAGCCTTCTGTACTACAACCAGAAGAGCTCTCTGTACCACAACCAGAGGAGCCCTCCACACAAGAACTAGAGGAGACCTCCGTACCAGCACTAGAAAAGCCTTCTGTACTACAACCAGAGGAGCTCTCTGTACCACAACCAGAGGAGCCCTCCACACAAGAACTAGAGGAGACCTCCGTACCAGCACTAGAAAAGCCTTCTGTACTACAACCAGAGGAGCTCTCTGTACCACAACCAGAGGAGCCCTCCACACAAGAACTAGAGGAGACCTCCGTACCAGCACTAGAAGAGCCCTCTGTACCACAAACAGAGGAGCCCTCCACACAAGAACTAGAGGAGCCCTCCGCACCACAACCAGAGGAGCCCTCTGTACCACAACCTGCAGAGCCCTCTATACAAGAACTAGGGAAGCCCTCCATACCAGTACCAGATGGTCCCTCCGTACCACAACCAGAGGAGCCCTCCGTACCACAACCAGAGGAGCCCTCCGCACCACAACCAGAGGAGCCCTCCGTACCACAACCAGAGGAGCCCTCCGTACCACAACCAGAGGAGCCCTCCGTACCACAACCAGAGGAGCCCTCCGCACCACAACCAGAGGAGCCCTCCGTACCACAACCAGAGGAGATCTCCGCACCAGAACCAGAGGAGCCCTCCATACCAGCACCAGAGGAGCCCCCCGCACTAGAACCAGAGGAGACCTCCATACCAGCACCAGAGGAGCCCTCTGCACCAGAACCAGAGGAGCCCTTGGCACCAGAACCAGAGGATCCCTTAACAAATCAGTCAAATGAGCCCTGCACACAAGAACTAGAGGGCTCAGAAGAATGGATAGAACAACCATCAATACCCTTAGCTGAGCCCTCAACAAAAGCACCAGAGGTCTCAGAGCTTGCTAAGAGTTTTTCCACATCATCCACCCAGACTGAAGAATACCATGAGGAAGAAGAATATGGGAGGAGCTGTGACTGCAGGACTAGGAAGAGGAAATGTTTAAAAGAAAAGATTACAGTGGGGGTGGTGATAATCAAAGTCATTTACTTTATTTTAAAGGCAATATTTTTTTAGTGAGCATTTAATGGTGCATTGTAAAAAAGAATGTGCATTGTAAAAAAATTCTAATTTGTGGTGCAAATAAACATTTCAAATTAAGAAGTAAAAGAAAAATGTATTCTTTATTTATCCATCAGGGACACTACACATTAATACACATCAATACACATCACACTGTGATATACTACTGTATCTTCCCTAAACGCAAGTGTTGGTCAACAGTTGACTCTTGGATGACATTGACATTAAATGTTCTATTACAATATACCATATTTTACATCAGCTTACTACACATTTTCATAAAATCTCACCAGATCAGGATGCAGGTAATACACGGTTATGATGGGTTCATTTAGTTGTCAAACAGTACTGCAGAATCACTCTGCAAGATTTGCACTGTAAGTAATTCATTTTCAAATAAAGCAGCTAGCCAACATCAAGTGCTAAAACAACAAAAGTAAACACACCTGACAAATCACAGAAACCACCAAAACGGTATTAGACATTTAACTCTTTCAGTAATTTCAACATTAAAAAATAAAAACTGCTTCCATGACACAATGCATCCTGGGTAACCTCAGCCATGTATATTATATAGTATAGTAGATAGTAAATAATATAATGTACTACTATAAAATACACTATATACAGGTAGCATGGGACATGCTATTAATTGTGGGGTTTCGAACACAACTCAAGTATCCATAACAGACACATATTAAGATAAACTTTCTCTTAAAAATATACAATACTTTTTAAAAAAGCAATTTACTCTAGTTTTCAAACCCATAATGACATTTTCAGTGAAGTAGTCATATTTACACAAAATATGCTTAAAGCACTATTAAGGGTTGTTTCTGCCAAGACAGAAACATTGTTGATAGTTTGAACAGACTGAGACAGACCAAATCTCAGATGATGAAGAGAGAACAGATTGTTGGCTTAAACAGACTCCACCTGCCTTCGAAAAACTACTAACTGAATCCAACATCACTTACCATTGTATACGTGGCTACAGTGAGAACTTCTGTTTGCAAGCTTCATCCATAATTAATCTTTAACACCAAAGTATTATTTATTTATTTTTGTCATAAATGAAGACGGCAACAAACAAGCCCTGAAACCAGGGAAAAGCCCTGACCAGTGAACATACATACTGGTAAAATGTATCTTGAATATACTGTAAATCGCTTTGGATTAAAGCGTCTGTCAAATGCATGTAAATAGGTAGTTGACATGAAATTAGGGCTGTCAATTGATTACAGTTTTTAATCAAATTAATTACATGGTGTCCCGATTAAATAAACACAATCGCATATAATCGCAAATATTTGCTGAGAAAGCCCCTCATATAACAATAATTAAATACATGATGAAATAATTATACATAATAATCTTTATATATTTAACCATTATTTAAAAATATTCAGATAATTAAAATGCATTACATTGAGTGTGTGAGTTAATCATTAATAAGACAATACAAAAATTGGCTTTAGAATACAATGTATTGTTTACTAACATATTATTGATCATAAGTCAATCACTGGCATACAGTTCACAGCAATCCATTTCACAAGTGAATTTGTCAATCAGTTGGAGATTTATTATGAGGGCTTGTTTAAGGACCCGTCAATGTACACCTGCGTCAGACATGCTTGTGTAGCGTCTTGGGTGCATTGCGTCATGAACATACATTTTTAGGTCACTGTGTCAACTTAAATATAGTTTAGAACACAGCTTGAGATCACATAATTCGGATTTGCGCTCCATCAAGTGTTTTGAACGTAAGCATGTAACGCATGTTTGTGTTGTGCTGCTGCTGGATGGTTGTTTTGTTCACTGTATAAACTGCACATTACCACACAGCTGAAATTTCACATACTGCCCTCTGGAGTAAACAGGTGGTACTACAAGCTTACATTTCTCAGGAATCTTCCTTATTATGGTCCAGGGGCATTGCGATTAACACAAAACAACGCGTTATTTTAATTAATCTCACTGAATTAATCTCACTGAATTAACGCGTTAAATCGACAACCCAACATGAAATACTTTTGGAAAGTTGACATGTCTTATGGGGTGACATGCTCTACTCCATCTAAAATGTATATATTGACTGTAAATCTTGAATTATCTGGCAACAACTCAAATGTAAAGGTAAAAGTCCTTATTCATAGTTAACACTCTAAATTAACACTCTAAATTAATTTTGAAGGAGTCTGTTTTATGGGAAACAAATATCTTTGTAGGTGATATAGTATAAAAGGCTAGGCTAGCTTTTTCATCTTAATTTGAAAAAAAAAGATTGTCCTTCAGTTTTGTAAATTAGTCAAACTAATTCTTCAGAAATTGTGCTGCAAAGCAAGGTTAGACCAAAACAGCTGCTGACAGAGAGGAAAAATCTGCTTCACTAAAAATCTCTGAAGTTCTTATTTGAACCAAATTCTTCTGTAAGCATGTTCACGTACAATGAAAAAAACAATGTTAACCAAAAAAATTTAATCTGGAAACATCTAAACTAACTGTTTGTCTTTTCTTTAAATCAAAAATGTTACACAACATCAATGAATCGACATGAATATATTAGGTTATTTCAACAAAACTAATTTTAATGGTTAGACCAGGTAGAAATAGCTTCTTAAACTCTTAATGACGGATGGGTCAAAAATGACCCACTTGCGTTTTTATTCATATTTAATTTATGTTTAGTGCATGTTTAAACTCTGCAATTGAAAACTAATACTGACATGCAATATATCATTTGAAAGATCTGGGTCTCAAGAGTTTATATTTTAAAGATATTTTGAAGATCGCAAAGTTACAACAATAAGATGTTATTAAACGTGTCAAGAGGGAAAATAAAAACACGGAAATTGAAATGAAAGTTCTGACTTTTATTGTCTCCCAGCCAAACATAGATGAGCACAATCCTCCAAACCTCGTCATGCTTTTCATTGCAAGAGATCAATAAATAAAATCCTTTATTTAAAAGTCTTTGTCATGTTTTCCATATGCAACACCTGTTATCATTCATATCCATTCTTGGCAAAATCTTGCAGTCTGTGTAGTGTTTCAGTAGCAAAAGTAGAAAGGGTCTTTCGAAAAAAATTTGCCCTCCCTCAAATGTTTTTGTACAGTTGATTGGGTAGTCATTCAAAAAAGCCAAACAAGGCAGTCGACACAAGTGACGTAAAGATTTGCGTCATCTTTGTTTGTCTCTGGATAAAGTCGGCCAGTGAAAGCTAGATAATTTTTGACTGATGGGTCGTGTAGCTAATGAAAAGATAAAAACAACAATATGAGGGTTGTATATATATCCCTGATGCCTATTGGCAAATGTTCATAGTGGATCATCACTGAGGGTATGGAGAACACATGCTCCCGACTGCATTTTTTCATCAAACCCCCTGTTCAACTGCACATCCAGGGGACTTGGACATGTCATTCAAGCAGAGGAGCCACCCTCCCCCCAGTGGCTAAAGACCCTGGGTGAACAGCAGAGCAGTCAATTTACATTTGTATGGGAAAAAAGTGAACAGAAGCATCTGTAAAAGTAAGTCAAAGTTTATTTCCATTGCAACATTTCAAATTGCAATTCTCTTGTTTATAAAATGCATAAATATATATTCATTCAGGTTCCTGGGCACTACCATCTCACAGGACCTGAAGTGGGAGATACACATCGACTCAGGCCCAGCAGAGGTTGTACTTCCTTCACCAGCTGAGGAAGTTCAACCTGCCACAGGTGCTGCTGAAACAGTTCTGCTCACCAGTTATTGAGTCTGTCCTCTGCACTTCAATAACTGTCTGATTTGGTGCAGCTACGAAATCAGACATCAGAAGACTACAGAGGACAGTCCGGACTGCTGAGCGGATTATTGGTTGCCCCCTGCCCCCCCTTCAAGATCTATACACTTCCAGAGTGAAGAAAAAGGCTGGTAAAATCACTCTGGACCCCACTCACCCTGCCTACTACCTTTTTGAACTGTTGCCTTCTGGCCGGCGCTTCAGAGCACTGAGCACCAGAACCGTCAGACACAAGAACAGTTTTTTTCCCTCAGGCTATCCATCTCATGAACAATTAAATTGCCCCATTGAGCAATAATTATGTGCAATACACAGTTTAAGTCTATTTATATGATCCAACATATCCACTTCTGCCATTACTTACATCGCTCTGTACATAATATACTGTATTTTGTTCTTTATAATCAGATTGTAATAGATTTGCACTACGTGTGTGTATGTGGGTATGTATGATGGTGAGTGTATGTACGTATATGTATAATTATTTATTTTTATTCTTTTTTTGTTTTTAATTACCTATGTCTTGCTGCTTTTTTTTTGGTATTGTTTGTATTGTTGTGCACTGGAAGCTCCTGTCACCAAGACAAATTCCTTGTATGTGTAAGCATAGTTGGCAATAAAGCTGATTCTGATTTTGAATTCTGATTCAGATATATGGAATGCATTATAATATATATTCCCAAATAATAAAAAAAAAAATATATCTTCATGTATATGTTGATTTGTGTGGTATTTTATACATTGACATACAAACAAATTGTGTGTTTTGAACCACTTTGATCATTGGTTTACAGAGTTACTACAAGTGCTCTACTTGACGCCTCCAAGTGGCCTTATTTGAGTTTTGATCATATTGACTTTTTGTCATTATGCAGACCTTCATCAGACATGTGGCTTTGTATCAAATGTGTTTTTAGGGCACTGCACATATTCTTGCATATAAAAAAAATAAATAAAATAAATAAATAAATAACAATTATTTATTAAATACGGTGACTTCGCGGTCTTATAATTTGTGGTCACTATTCAAAATATTTGAATGGCTCTAACTACTTTTTTATATGACAATGATACATTTTTACTCTTGAATAACAAATGTCTAAGTGTCTACTTTCAAACGAGTCCAATTTTGTGTTTGTAGACAAAAGGGCTAAAGAACTGGAAGAGTTTTACTTTGGGTATGTCGTTTTCAAGCTCATGCACAAAAAGAGACCGGATGTTTAGAGGTTACAATTGCAGCTTACCACTATTACAGTGCAGATTTGACTCTGCCATAAACTTTGCTCTTTCAAGATGTTCAATATACACTGATATAGCAAACCAGTGAACACATTTTTCTTTTAGACTTATTTATGATTTTGTCGGAACACATCTGGAACACATCTGCTTCCTCAAACGGGAGGAAAAATGTTTGAATGTGCCATTCCAAAGCATACTCCTCAGTGCATGCTCTCTTTCCTCTGTACGGAAAGATTACAGCCATAATTCTCGCACATATGAGTGACAGAATGCAAAATCCACAGAGTTCAGGCTGTTCTGAACCCTAAAAGCCCTCCATTTACCTGTCTTGAAAGTTCTCAGAAAGGTACACGTGCTAGCAGAAATATGTTAAAATAAAGAACAGAACAATTGCTGTCAGCAAAAGCAAAACAAAAATGGTTCGGCCACAACTGTCTCTTTTACTTCCATTTAAGTCTGTGTTTCCATTTTAGCATCATAGGGTTAAATAGTCTTAAAGTTTATTGTTTGGATTAAGTGAATGGAACCTGAAAGCAATTTGAGGATAATGGAAATGTCAGTCGTGCTACAGCTGTTTAATTGGAACATTATATGAAAGCATGTGAGCTGAACTATTTAAAAGAAATGCTCACTGCAAATAGCTTGTATAGGTCTATGAGCCATCCTTAAATCTTAGCATAAATGAATCATGTGAATCATTTCAAAACAGACAGCGGTTTCTATGGTTTTATGTGCTCTATCAACTGTCACCCTTTTACAGATGTGACTTCTCTACAGCAACATCGTTCTGAAGGCCTCATGATACACTTCGGGAAGTATTTATACAGCATGATACTCTTTTTAAACAGCGTTGCAAGACAGATAGAGCCACGGATGTTTCTAAATTGAAATGTGTCATAACCAACATTTTATTATTTGACCACTTTGCGGTTTCTCTCTATCTCCTCTATCTATAATAATCAAACTAATGAAATGAATAGAAACAACATTCAGTTTTGATAAGACAATAGACAAAGCCCTTAAAAACAAATTAACATTTTACCACTCTCATGTCCAAAAATGTAATCAATATACAATCTGTATTCTTAATTTGTCAAGTATTTTCTTTGTTCAAGTAATCCTTTTTGTTACACATGTAACTGACTTTAAAGGGGCCATGACATGCCTTTTTTTATTATTTTAGTATGTTCCTTGATGTTCACTTATAATATTAGTAAAGATTTTTGCACAAAAAACAGTCATATATTTGTAAAACATGATCATTTATCACCCTCATTCTGACCCTCTGTCAGAAACACTTGGTTTTGCTGCTGCTTCTCCTGTAACCTTTTGACCCAAGCATGACTGCTTTGTGCATTTTCCATTTTCCATTTCCCTTTTTGGATTTGATCAATTCTAGAGCAAATCGTGTTCGTAAAAATGTATGTCTACTTATGTAGACAGCGAGACTACGATGTGAAATTTTAAATAACCCTAAACTATAGAAAGTCTGTTTTTTTCCATCAGATTGTTTATTATGTTTCCAGGAGTGTTGTCTATTCATGCTTTTGGGATGTTACAGACATTACAGCTGATTTTCTGTAAAGATGGATAAGTAATTATTCAATCACTTCCAGCCATGTTAAAATAAAATGTAGCTGTAGAGCTGAGGAGGGCCGGGCTGGAACAACATATGCCCGGTCCCCAATCAGCCTGAGAGAGACAGAGAGAGAGAGAGAGAGAGAGACAGAGAGAGAGAGAGAGAGAGAGAATGACATGCAGCTGCTCTGTGTTTATGTTTGTGTTTTTGGTTCAGTTTATTATTAAAACGATTATTTATATTGTCAATCCGGTTCTCGCATCCTCCTTGCCCCTTAACCAGCTTTACAGTAGCATTATAAAATTAGAAATCTATGTACTGATTAACATTGTCCCATGTCTGCCAATCATGTTGAGGTGTTCAAACATCATCTGCATCCTGAAACAGAACTTTTGGTTGGATTTTAGTATTGAATGCAAGCTGCATAGAAAGCTTTTGGATGCTCCCTTGTTCACTTTTTAGTGAATCACTTAATCTCCCATGTGCTGTCCGTCTGCACTGATCTCAGAACAGTTAAAAATGCACCTTATTTTCATACTACTCTATTTAAAGTCTGAAAGCAACATTTTTCAGCTTTTAGATGAATCCATTTATTCTCAATGTGATAACGCACAGTAAATATATAGGAATGCATTTACTAATGCTAATGAAAAGAATTGTATTGCACAGAGATAACAAAATGAAACATAACAAAATGTATAGTAAAATAAAGCATAATGACCCACAGATATGTTGGTCAAAATTCATTCAAAATAACAGTTTTTTCTACTTTTGAGGAAATGTGGTGCCAGTGTCCACATATGTAGACATCACGTTTATCAGCGTGCTGACGTGCAATGAATGAACAGAGTTTTTAAAGTGGCATATCAAAGTAAACTAGAGTCTCTGCTCTTAACAACCAAACAGGTTTAAATGAAAAAACGTAAAGATATTTCTTTCTTTTGTTGGCGCTGTGTCCATAGGAGCATTTCAAGGAAATCAACGTCATGTTGTTGTGTCACATGACTCAGTGTGGCAGAAGTTAACCCTTTAAATGATATTCTAGAGTCTTAGGAACCGTATTCAGTCTGGTTTTATTCATATAAATTATGCGTTGCGTAAAGCAAAGCCAAAATACAACGTCCACAAATGTGGACATGGGGTTGCACGAGGTTAAGACTTGATAATAAATGGCCTCTGTTCTGATTGGCTCTCTGCTCTTGGCTGACCAGGGTTGTGTTTCCCAAAAGCATCGTAAGCCTAAGTAGCTCGTAGTAAACCATTGGAGTCTCTACAATAAACTTAAGCTTGCAATGTTTTTGGGAAACGCAGCCCTGCTTTCTCTACTTGCTGTCTCACTGTTCACCACTACTAGGCAGAGCTACAGAAGTGATTACAGTTAAAGTAGGTGTTAATGTTTTGTTTGGAGGCAATCGGTTGCAAATGTCTGCCACAGTGATATCAATATGTGGAGGAATTAGAGAACGAGTCATATTGGCAGCTCGGTTTTTTAACAAATACTCTTTTTGCAGTGAGTATGTTTTTATAGTACAATAACCTCTTATATGTCAAATGATTAAGGAAATATTATTCTTCATATCATGACCCTTTAAGTAGCAGTAAGCAGTAAGTAATAGTCACTGAACAGAGGCATTTTTCCAAAGCGTACTTCCAGTACACTTATTACAGGGACAGTGGAGCAGCCTGACATTAAGTGTCTTTCTTATAAGGGAATAATGGTGAAAGCATACGGCTTGCAGGGGTTAAAGCAGCAACCCTCTAGTTGCCAGCCATGATCTTTAAAACTGCTTGCACACCACCATCATTGGCTGTACTAGGAATGAAAATGAACAGATATACACAGTCCTTCCCTCAGAAAGCAAACTAAATATAGTTGCATAAGAGACTTATGTACAAAATGAATGAGACTCATTTTAGACAACCTTATATTCAGTTGGAAAGAGGAACAAAAAAAACAAAAAAACAACAAAAAAAAAAAAAAACAACACAAAACAATCAGACTATATTGAGCCCTTTGCAATTCATCAGATAATTTTTTTTTCCAGAATGTCTGCAGTTAATTTTTCTGTTTACTGTTTTCCATAATAAAAAAGCATGCACATTATTTATAATCTTAATATGAATATGAATCAACTGTGGTATGTTTAAAAGAGATCTTGCTATCATAAAAAAGAGTGGTGAAGCACCTTTAAATGGGAAGCAAACATTTATTTGAACTTTTCATGGTAGGCTAGGGCCAATCCTAAGGTTTGGACAGCTGGGCCTGAGGCTAAATTACATCAAACATATTATGTTCAATGACACAAAGTTCAACACTGCCTCTGTTCTTTTTCCCATTCAAAGGAAGAGCAGACTTGTGTGCATGTTTTTATAATCTCATAGAGCAAAGATATAAACCACCACATACTGCTTTTGGTGTTTCACTTGATCTGGGAGCTGTTATATCATCACACAGATGTTAAGAGATGTTACTACATCAGATGAGAAGAGGTCTTTATCTCCATCTTACCGATTGTTTAGGAATTTGTTATAGGTTTACTATACTATAATGATAATATTGAATGTGATTCCAAAGCATCATTAGTTGTTGTTTTAGTTATGCTAAATTTGAGATGACATTGTGTCCTGTGAATGTACCCCGTTTGTTACTATTAAATTGGATTCTTTGGCATGTTCTACATCTGTCTCCGATATGTATCCCTTTGGCTGTGTGTTCACTGGAAATTATGTTTCATCCTTACCTTTTATGTACACCTTTATTCATTTTCCACCTTTACAATATATGTTCAACACATGCTACCTACATATTGACCCAACTTTTTTTTAATAGTTTGGAGCTGGCAACAATTTTAGTTGACTCACTGATAACCTGATAACAGTAAATGAGAATGTCCATGATAGCATTCTGGGTTTCAGGAGAAAGTGGCTGCAATGGTTTCCAGTGTAAGACTACAGCAAACCCAGTATGTGTGCACCACCAGATGTGAGCTCCTTATGCTTTCATTAACCATATATCTCAACCCAAGGAAAATGCTAACTCATTCTTCACCCAATTAAAAGTAAACTGATAAGACAGTGTGAGGTTATATTTAGTAGGGATGGGCATTCATCATTAATTTGGTATTCTAATATTTTAGCTCATATATATAAAACTAATATTTGAATATTCTATTATTTAAATTAAGGTAATTAATCAGAAAGGGACATTGTAAAATATTTTTTTTTAGCCATAAAGGTTGCATCACCATTAAAAAAACAAGCTTCAAATTATAATCAAAACAAGCTTATATCATGTCCGTTTGTTTTTTTTTTTAAACAAGCAATGCGTGAAAACAAAAAATGTATAGAATGAAAGCATTTAAGTTCACGCAAAACAAAGAAAATTAAACTGCTAATGAAATAGACTGACGCAGTAAACGTACAGAACGAGTATAAACACTCTGCATATAATAGTTCTCATGTTTATGTTGTATCTCATGTCATATTTTTGTTGAAGAAAAACAATCATATCCACATGCTCAGTAAACTACACTCATTAGTCAGTTTAAGTGACGGAATGTCCCTTACATCAGCTAGCAAAGTCTTTCTCGGATGCCATGTTTGTTGTTTACAGAAGCGTTGCAGGGAATATGTTGCTATGGGGATGCTGCTTTCTGACGAGCTGCACATATACGCGAGTAAAGTGTACATCACTTATCCAGTACATTTAAACAGGAACCCATCTTTCTCACAGTAAGTCACATTCTCACAATAATACACTTTTCTGGTGTCCATGATCTGAATGTACTGACAGAACCGTTTGCTCAACAAATGTATCAACTTCTGTTATAACTGCCAGATTTACAGAAGTTTGTGTGTTCAGGATTGAACATGTATCTCACTGTATATATGGCCAGCCCAAAGCAAAACTTTGAGAAATTAAAATAGTATTTTTTACTATTCTAATAATTAATACAGAAAGAATATTCAACTACTCGTGCACATCCCTAATTTTTAGGTGCGGCCTTTTCCAACTAGTTCAGTTTGACCTTTCCATAAAGCACGTTTTTGAACTGTAAGGCACAATGTTTTTGCTTTTGGGTGGAAGGTTGACTTTGTTGATGTTGCGGAAGTAATGTGCTACCTTTACTCTGTTACATTTACTTAAGTAACTTTAAAAAAAAAAAAACTATTAGAGTAGGTTTAAAAGTGGGTACTTTTTACTCTCACGCAAGTAAATTTCTAATGAAAAAACTTTACTTTTACTTTGTTACAATGGGCGGCATTCCTGTCATTACATTACTGGGTTAAATTTTAATTCATGTGTAATTTATTGAGAGATTACTGAATGGGACTTTTACGACAGCAGAAGTTCACACAGCTGTGCGTGCTGTCACAGACTGTTACTTGAGCCGAGTCCATCACTGCTGCAGCAACTAAATGAAACACTTTGCTCCACACAGTGATAAAAGAAGTTTCATCATGCAATGCCTTCATTTAACATCAAGACAAGCAGACATTTCCAGATTAAAATTGCAGATCCAATTTAAGGCAGCATGCTGAGTTAAGTTGTGGATCTAATGATAATGCAGGCTTTTCTGAGTCATGGTGATGGTCATTTTCAAGGTAATTCTGTAAATGTGGGCCCTTGTGATTTCCATTTTTAAGTGTACATTTTTAAATCAGTGCAGCAATAAATTAGTGTGCTGTGCGCATGTCATGAGCAGTATTTACGCATTTACCCTACACCCTCGCTGGTGTACTGGAAACTATAGCAGCTTCTTCGGGCTGATTAACAGTATAAATCCATGTAAACATCCAAGTTAAGTGAACATTACTTTTGCTCTAACGAACATGTGATTGACAACTGAAGCGCAAACAGAAAGCATTTCTGCGTGTGGTGTACTATGTAGGCTGTGTACTCTGCATTTAGGGAGCGACGTTACTGCTGCACTGACTCACAGCTGAGATGGGACTGTATGCAATACACTTTCATAAGGTAAGTAGCCTACATTGAAAATTCTAAATAAAGTCATAGCAGAAACTCATTAACTAATTTCCCTAGATTTCTGTCACATTCCCTGTTGTCTTTGATTTTATTGATTTTGTGCTTTTATGTTGAAGTATAATTTAGTTCCTGTTTCCTGTTAGGTTTTTGTAGTCCTTTGTAGTTTCATTTTATGATTGGTTTTCCCCTGATTGGTTCTCATTCTATAATTGTTTCCCCAGGTGTTCCTTGTTTTCCCTAGTGTATTTAAGCCTTTGTTTTCCCCAGTTTATTTGTCAGTTCTTGCATGTTTTGTTATGCTCTGTACTAGGTTCCCTGTTGTTTCTTTATTCTGAGTTTTTTTTGGTTCTTCTATGACAAAGCAGGCAAAGAGTGAGGATCCAAGTGCAGCTTTATTAAAAAGAACAAAAAACTCAGAAAAGAAGTTGTATATGTACCATAGCTATTTTCTCATTACTGTAATTTGAAAAACAAAACAAAAAATACATTATTCAAATTGTACAGTTTTTATACATAGTTGCTTTGCCTGTTGTATAGTCTAACTTCTCTTTAATTGTCTGCATTTTTGAAGTTCATTTAGGACAACTCTCAGCATATACCTTCTGAGACAGAAGGTATATGCTGCTACTACTACTACTGTACCAGCATCAAGCTAAGCTCAACGCTACAAACACTGTGCTGCTGTAGCCATTTCCCATAGTATTGTGTGAATTGAGTAGCAGCTTTATATATTTTAACACAAGGGAAAAGCTTCTGATTGGGTGATGAGGTCCTCCTGTTTAATCTACCAGCCATGCCATATAGAGCTTCCTAACTGAACTTTTAATAATTTAGTAATTTAATGCATTTCTATGTGGAACTCAATGTCATAACTATTAGAAAATAAAGGACTTACTTTATATTAGGTGTCTTTAACTACCATTTACTTAAGAATTTAATACAATGTACTTATTATGTATGTACTTGTTGTTTCATTGTACTTACATTTAAAGTATTTGCATTTAATTACATCTAGTTAAAATGTTAACCTCTCACCTAATCCTAAACCTAACCCTACCCCATCCTTTAATCTAACCCTAATCTAAACCCTATCCCTTTACCTACCCACACCTTATTAGTAGCAAATGTTAATTTTGTAAGAATTTGGCAGAGCAAAATGTAGTTACAGAATAAGTATATTGTATTGTATGTAATGTCAGAACATAGTAGTTAAAGACACCTAATATTATGTGGGACCTGTTAAATTAAATGCAAAAGCAAAAAGAGCCATCAGATGATGAAAAGTGTATTGGAATTCATCATGTGCCTTTGTGTCAGCCCTCTTTAAGTTCTGCTTGTTGCATCAGATGAATGTATGATAAATGCCACTAATTAACACTCCATATGGTTACCATTTAGATTTAGCTGCCTAGCACACTGTATGAAGACAACAACATGAGCCCAACAGAGCCTTGACAATGAGAGATTTTTTTTGTGTGTGTGGCTTTTGGGATTGGGGTTCAATGTGTTTCTCAGAACAAACCTCAATCCTGGAATATAGTTGACATGTAAAATATGACATAAATATTCCCAATGTCTTTAGCCGTTGAAGTCCTGAAGAGTGATAAACAAATAATTAAAGTGCAAAAGGTAAGATTTATTAAAAGATAAGTAGAGAAATATCAGTTTCCACTTTCAAAAAATTGTCACTGACAAGTTTGAAACAGTGACTTTTGACAAACGTACATTCAAAAATCCAATACTTATGTATTCACACACATCCACAAATATCGATAAAACTGCAAGCAGGTCAAGTATCGAACAATAACTATTTGCCTAACATTCTGATGCTGCATATCCCAATAATATAGTTTTCAGATTCAGTGTTTATAAGAATGAAATGTTCAGATCTGTGTCATTTGTCATGTGCTAAATGTTCTCATCTATATCCATATTACTGTGATCAGGCATGACATAGACAGATTTGCTCTTCTTTTTGCGGTCTTTGGACTGCCCAGCATTGGGTATTGATGTTAAAGACAGATATCCGGCTATGCTGCTCCTCACCCCGTAGCTCAACATGTTATCTTTGTTGTCCACAGCATCCAGCTCACCTGGGCTCATCAACTGTGATCTATTCACAGAGAAACTTATCAACATAGCAGTCATTGCCCCAACCATGGCTATATTTACATAAGCTGTAATGAACATTCAGTATGTGGAAGAAGAGGTTAGCATTAGAGACAATATAATAGAAAGGAGATGGACCACTCACAGAAAAATGAAATGGTGAAATTGTAATGTGTAATAAGAAAGCTGTAGGAATGGAAGTCCTGCCTTTCAGTTAAAAGAGACAATCTTTTTTTTTTTTTTAAATAAAGGCATTATAATATAAAAAGGATATTTACTTGAGATGTCCTAATGACTACAATGAAAATGCTACCAAGTGGGCCACCAAGTGAACTGATTTGCCTTAAAAGGAATTTGTTAGAATGTTCTTCAACTTTGATCTACTATGTTGGAAAGACAAAAATATACCTATTCACTTTCTTCCAATCCAAGTTATGGCGCATTACCACAGGGGGTGCTACCTGGGTTGAGCTTGGGACAGGGTTGGATAGAGCCAGACATGGAGTGCTGAGAACGCAACATATTCCATCTGAAGAGTCTGAGAGAAAACCAAAACATATGTAAGTGTCATGGTCTAATACACCCATTGCTCTTATCTACAATATACAATGCTAAATTCAACATGAAAACTTTGTTTGAGAGATATGTCTTTATTCCAGCATTCTATTGAGTATTGACTCAGAATGCAGAATGGTTGGATGATTGACAGAATGGTTTGCAGAGACATTTTCCACAAAATTTTTGGAGTGATGTGTTATATATAGAGTACCCTGTTGAAATTCAGCTTAAACCAATGTAATTCACCAGGCTGAGACTTTTTTTTCAGTAGGATAGGTTAAGTTCTCACCACAGTAGTGATTGACCATATCCTCCAGACACTGGAAGGTAAGCCGTGGTGAGATGTAGTACCAGCTATTAGTCAGACGAAATATCTTATAGTGCTTGATGGTCCTGTGCCTCACAGAGAGAGAATACACACCTGCAGGGAATAGCAGCGATTCGATTACAGTTTTAAAAACACTGCAATGTGAGACTCCTATCTGATATAGACATTTACATTTATGTGTTTGGCAGTGAGAGCTTTTAAGGTATATTGTATATTTGATCAGTTTTGTATGTGTATTCCTCAGAATTTCGAACCCATGACTAGAGGTGGGAAAAAATATAGATTTTCTAAAGTATCGTGATATGTTTGTCTCTTTATGTTAAATTGATATATTTTTATTTACATTTTTCCACATTAATATTATGGTGCATTGTAAAGGGATAATGGAAAGGAGGAGGCGAGAACCAGCTTGACAATATAAATAATAAACTGAACCAAAAAGACACAAACACACACAGGTAAATCTCTCTCTCTGTCGCACTGCCGTCTCCGGTCAGCCTTTATCCCTCTCAAGGACTTAATTAGCCTGAGTAGGGACCGGGTGTGTGGCATCACGACCTGGCCCCACCCTCCGCACTGCCACATGTACAGTATATTGTATTATGGTATATTATAATATTATCTCTATAAGATTTCAACAACAGTCTCTTAGAAGGTGCAGTTATAATGCTTTACCACATAATCACCCTCCCTTAATAAAATGTATTACAATTTTATAGTAACATTAACTGAGGTATTTTGAAAATATACATGTTAGTGTATAAAATATAGGCTAACTTATACATTGTGTATTGGATCGGCATTGTAATAAAGAATGTTATTAAATGGTTTTGGCTACTATTGTATTCATAAATACTGTAGTTTATTTTAGGCCATTATGGCCTCATGTGCTTATGGCTTTGCATTGTACATAGATATTAGGAAATAAACTAGCCTTTTTTTGTAACCTGGCACTTTTATATGAATTTAATAATGCATTTGGTAATTTGGAAAAAGTTATCTTAAAGGAACAGTATGTAAGATTCAGAAACGCTTGTTATTAATGACACTTGTGGCCGTTAAGTGAACTGCAGCCAGCTACCTGTTGCTCGTGCTGTTCACACACTCGATAGGGACACGAGAGAGCATCCAAAACAATGATGTAATGTACAAAGAGGCTGAATGTGATTCACTGGCATCATGCTGACAGATGAGGTAGCATAATTAAAATTACACAGTTTTGATTGTACACAGTTTCTACAAACATTGAGACTAAACTAAAACTAATTATCTGCTAACATAGCATGCTAATAAACACATACAGCTACATGCTACCGAAATATTCCAGACAGTTTACTGTTGCACTGCACTGTTATGTTGCACTATTGTATGTTTTTATGTCATATGTTGTACTACAAAAAAAGAAACCAGCCTATTTGCTTAAATTTATCTTGTATACCTGGCTTTTAATATAAAGAGAATATCATTGAAATTATTGGAAAGTTAGCTAAAATTACACAGATCAATCCTTATGGCAATATATTTCACATGCTTTGCAGTTTTGTAAGTTTACCTGTCCAATAAGAAGAACGTTGATTCAGGGTCAGTTTTGATCCCCAAAACCAAACGAATGTCTCTCAAGGAATCAAATGCCCTGCCGATGTTCACTCTAGTTTTCATGATCACCTTTCCGCTTAGCCAGATGGGATTCAGTGGATAAATGTTTTTATATATTTATTTATTTTGGCTTACTCTGAGTTTGTGTACGAGTCGGTGTTGTGCTGGGAGCCGGCCGTTTGCTGGATTCCATCTCTAAGATAACGTTACCTAGTGTTGCAGACTGTCTGTTGTCACTGTTGAATAGCGGAAGAGAAGCTATTACTGAGGCAAGGATCTCGGGAGCACTCATAAACGTCATAAAATCCTTTGGATTTTCCAGGCAAAAGCGACCCGCTCCCTTCACATGAAAATCAGTCTACAGGCTTTAATATGCAAACTAAGAAGTCCGGGAAGGACTCATTTATTAAGTTGCGTTACAAGCCATTCACACATTGGCAAAAAAAAGAGGCAAATATTACATGAAAATTGTTACATACTGCACTTTTAAGTCCCATGAAGACGAATGAGAAACATTGATTGAAATATTGCAATATATCATAGTTTTGAATCACAGTTCACCAAAAATAAAGAATTGCAATAATATTGTATTGTGACCTAAATATCTATATTATATCATATTGCCAGTTACCATGTAATTCCCACTCCTACCCATACAACATGATCACATGGGAAGTCGGCATGCTCTACCAGCTGAGCTTACAAGAAATAAAATCATTTAATAGATTGCCACAAGCTATGATCAAAAACAACTTACAGGTCACAAGATTTTACCAGTACATACTTATGGAATAAGTATGTGAAAATATGGAAAATATGGAATTTTGCCTTGCTAAAGTCATGCACTGCTACATTAATACACTCTAATATTAATATTAATATATAATATATAATATAATATATATTAATATATTAATACATTCATGTCTCTATAACTCTCCTCTCTCCTCTCCACTAATAGCTGGTGTTAGTGAGTGTATTGGGGCACTATGGCTGCCGTCAGATCATCCAAGTGGATGTTGCACACTGCTGGTGGTTGAGAAGGTTCCCCTGTTCACTGTGTAAATCTCTTTGTGTGTAGTGTCAGAAAAGCGCTATATAAATTTAACATTCATTCATTCAATCTACAAGTTGAACAACAGGAACACTGATGTCAGAGTGGAAATCTAATTTAAAAATAATGATAATTATAACATGTCATAATTGTCGTATTCCTAATGTAGTTAAAACTGAATGCGTGGAAATAATCAACAGCAGAAGACATTTCCGTGTACTTACCTTTTTCTCTCTGACTCTCTCTAATGAGAAAAGATCCGACGCCATTACCAGGCAGTGACAAAAGATCTTCTGCCTTCTGCCTTTCAACCCCCTCAAACAACCATCTTTAGAAACATGATGTTGTTTTATAAAATTGGAAACATAGTTAACGCTCAAAAAAAAAAGGCAACATGGACATTAATATACAAGAACAACAGCAACTTCACAATTCAATTAAGAAATTGAATTATTTATTCTTTCTTACATCTGATCAAATATCTTAAATAACCATATTCTAACCAAATTCTTTCGCAATCATTAATCTGAAATGCATGTCCGGAATTGTATCTCATATGCTGATTTGGAGGGTCAGAGGTGATATTATCATTGATGATCATTAATTATCTAAGTAAAATTTAACAGAAAAACTTAATGAATTCTGTCTAGATTATTTTGGGAATGAATAGCTCTTTCACCATGTCACAAAGACAAAAAGGTGAAAGCATCAACTATTATGTGCAACCTAATTGGAGATAAACAGTCCACACTTACCCGTGATAGACCTTTGCTACATGATTATTGGGAATGTAGTTCTCAGTTCCTGTTTGTAGAGAGCGGACTTTCCACCAGCAACCATCTCTATAGGTTGTTGCATCAACAAATAATTAAAAAACATGTTTGTAGGTATTATGCTGCTTATTTATATTTATGTGGTATATGTATGTTCATGAATATACAATGTATATATAAATATACTATATATATATATATATATATATATATATATATAAAATTATTAATCCACTACAAATTTCTAATTATTTCTCAAAATTGTAATCAGATTACTTTACTAATTACTTCATTTAAAAATAATCACCTTACTAATTACTTTTAGATTACTTTCTAAAACACTTTTCCGCTCCGCAAATTCAAAATAATGTCTATATTTATTCCTTGTTCATTGTCACACATTTCTCCTTCACAATGACTCATTACGTGCACATAATTAATATATTCTACATAAATTATATATTAAAAATAAGCATAACCCTATAATATACTTAAAAGTAATTACATTAGTTGAAAGTCAGTAACTGTAATCTGATTATAAGTATTTAAAATTGTATGAATTACACTACTTTTTAGACAAAAAATTTGATTACAGTAAGTAAATATTTTAATTGCATTACACCCAACACATACACTAGCAGTTCCATACCAACCACAGACATTGAGGGGGACCCTCACAAAAAATCTAAAGTTCTGGCAAACTTGCCACAAATTTGCCACTCATTATTTTCACATGCAAAGAGCTTGTGATTTGCCACAAATGTTTGCCAGAACTCTTCACTGATAGTGGTGATCCTTTCAAGAAACCTTTGTAAAAAATGTACAGTTTGCTGCAAAGCTAATTTCCATGTGAAAATACCTGTGGTGAATTTGCAGCAAGTTTTAGGAAAATTTGCAAAGAACTCTCGATTTTTGTAAACTCTCAATGAACTCTCGATTTTTGTAAGGGGAACTGTTCCTCACAATATTCTGATTAGTGGTATGTCAGTATTGGTTTTATGCATTTTTGAATGGCAGATTCTTAAAATGTTAACTCTAGTGCCCCACGGTATTTCATTTTTGGTTACATCTTTTTTACAGCACAATATGCATTATATTAAATTAATTCTGTAAAATTAAACTTACTCTGAAAGACCAATGAGTCTGTCCCCCATCTTAAAAATTGGTTCACTAATGTCACGGCATGGATAATCAGAGAGCACCACAAGGCTGTCACAGTCTATAGATGTGGGTTGACAAATAGCATTCATAATGTAAATGAAAAAACTCACAAACATAAAGAGAATGGTTTTACTATATATTTAGGCACAGGACATTCCATACAGCTAAAAAAAATCAACATCTCACCTTTAGACACGGAGTCCAAGCTGTTTGGCGCTGTGCTTTTCTCTTCCAGCCTTTTCATCACATTCCCCATGATGGCAGTTTAGAGCTCACAGCCCTATAGATGCTGGAATTTTAAATTCATATTTCAAATCCACGCAGCGGACAAGGCTTTTCATTAAACTGCCACATTTCTAATTTTGCAACTTCCTCTCAAAAATTGTTATCTCTATCAAGACACTAATTAGAACAGGGAAGCTGTGGGGAGCCTGAATCTGCCACTATTTTCCACTCAACTCTTTTCTGAGCATGTAAATAGGCTATAGCTCATTTGGACAATGAAGATTGTCTCAAGCTCTTGTTTGTTTGTGTCTTGTCACATAAAGTGGCATGTTGCATCTTGGGCCATAAAGAAGCTTCAACGTGATGGTTAAAATTTGCATTTCAAAAAGCATAGATATAGTATGCATGAGCACACTTCTCATTGCCAAATCAAAATCATTTTCAATCCAATCATTCACAAAAATAATAAGTGTGAAAAATAAGCATTTTCATTATATATTTGCTAAAATATGACAAATGCTCGAAGAACGTTTCTGGAAGTAGCTAACTCTCAATGGTTAAAACTTACCTTTTTGCACTCTAAGCAATTACATATCCATTTTTCTTCCCAGAAGGCTTCAGTTGTGGTTGGCTGCTCACAATAAATTTGAAGTAGGTGACTTAGAGTAAAGAAATTCTGGCCAGGTTTAAGATTCAAGGCTAGCAGTTACATCAGTTTAGGAGCCAGAAGGCTTATCTAGACTGAGCGCTAATCTATTAAAAGCAGCACATAGCCACACACTTCCTCTGATAAAATGAGGAAGAGTTCCCTGACCATGTTTTCCTTCGTCCCCGCAATATGCACCAACAGAATGTTTTTATTAAACATAATTTATGCGGATCAAAATTTCCTTAGATATCAGCCACATTTGGTTTGTTGTTTACATTTAATTTTAAGTAATTGTTGGCACTCTCTTTGTTGCTCTGTGTTGAGTACACTCAAATTGGGTATTGTGTAACTTCCTGTATTTGGCATTAGTGGGTAGATGTCTGGGTGTGTGTGCTTCGAAATGTGTGAGTTTCAGAAGAATAAAGCCTATAACTACACATTAAAATATCATCAAGGACACTTTATTGTAAACATGACTAAGGATTTGAAGTGCACACAAAAACCTTCTAGAAATATTTGATTGCCTTTATTGCCCAGTTTTCATGTGAAGTAGCAGGTCCATCTAGAGAAATTGCAATGAAATGGTTGCCACATAACTGAAAATTATTTCTACATCATACAACCTTCATTTTGTACATTTTAGACATAGAAAAAATGAATCTAATGACAAAGAGTCTATCTGTCCATGCATGATTTATGGTCTTCCATATGCTTCTACAAAATTTGACATTTTATAGCTGTCTCTGAATGTTCATGTGGGGATCAAACCTCATAAATGTGTGCATCTGGAGACCAATTATGTACCATAAATCATTTAAAAAGCTTAGCAATAGCTTTCCTGATGATAAAGAGTGCAAAATGCTTGAGGATTGTAATAATTTTTATATTATTTTGAACTTTCCTTACCACTATGCCAGTATCAGAGTACTTGCAAAATAAACATAAGATAATGTGACACAGATAACTCAAGAGCATTTCTCATTTCAACATGCTTCAGAAGCCATTTGTGCAGCACTGCCATGACCATTGGAAAGACATGAGACCTATCTAAATTTTCTCAGATTCAGAAAGTTGCTGATTGTATGCACTTTTATGCCCTATTAAATGACATCTACGAGTTAAATAAGCTAACCATTTTTACTACATGTTTTATAGAATGTAATGAATTGGATGCAGATATGCTCTCATTCTGGCTGCCACAACCTCCCAGTCACCACATTTCTTGAGCAAATTCACAGTTTTACACAGCACTGAGCATTTGTTATTGCGGATGCACCCATAAACATTCTACCATAATAGCTCAGAATGTTAATGACACTTCATTTTCCGCAGTGCTGCAAGTATACACCAGAGCTAAGAGCTGTAATAGAACTGAAAGTGCGCTGGGCTGACATGCCTAAAAAAAGATTATTCTTGATAATTAGACTTGTGTATAGTATCTGAGATGCCTGAGCTGGTCGAGGCTCTTTGTAACTTGGGTTTACAAGTCAAATTATGGATAATACTTTGTCAAATTGTAAACAGTTTGAAGTATCTGACAAAATTCTTGAGTGTAAAAGCATTCACATATAATTGTTTAAAAGTTTTAAAAGTACATTTTAAAGATGAATATTAAAGGAGAAACGTGTTTCAATGATAGAAAGGGTTGTAGCAGAGTTTGCAAAACCTATTTCGAAATGTCACTAGTGTCACAGAAATAACACACTTCATCTATCAACGTTCAACCCAGTGTACACGTGCATGGACGTTGTATTTTGGCTTGATTATATGCAACGCATACATCCAATTCATTTAAACAATCTGAGTTCAGGAGACTCTGGGCTGTCAGTAAAGGGTTAAACTTTTTGAGTCATGAGAAAAAAACTACATGGCGCCAAGTACAACAGAGTTTGTCTTTGGGAGAAACACCAACAAAACTACATCTGGTAAGAAACCTAATTAAATTTTACATTTAAACCTGTTTGAGTCAAAAGATTAGTCTCTAGTTTCATCTGATATGCCATTTTTAAAATTTGAATGATTTAATTGCAAAATGCCACGCTGCAAACACAATGTACAATGTACTTTAGTGCATTTATTCCTTAGAAAGCATATGATTACAGTGCATGGTCACATTGAGAATCAATGGATTATCAAAAAGCTAAAACAATGTTGCTTTCAGAGGCTTTATATGGAGTATGAAAATAAGGCACATTTTAAACGTTTCTGAGCCCAGTGCAGACAGACTGCACACTGGAGTTTAAGTCACTCACATATAGGTTGCAAGGGAGCATTCTATAGCTTTCCTAAGTGCATTCACTCCTAAAATCCATCCATAAATTCAGTTTCAGGCTGCAGATGATGTTTGAACCACACAATTTGCTTGGCAGATATGGGACAATGGTAATCAATACATAGATCCAGAATTTATTATGTATTATCTTATTTTAACATGGTTGGGATTGACTGGATGATGCTGGCCATTACTTGTATCAGAATTAATTATGCTAATTTCTGTAATGTCTCAAAAACATGAATAACCAACACTCCTGGAAACATAATAAACAATTTGACTTTCTATAACTTGGTATTATTTAAAATTTCACATCTTAGTCCACATATACATTTTTAGTACAATAATTTACTCTGTATAGTACAATGGGACTATGTATTTTGTAAAGGATCAGTCAGGAGACAATGAAGCAGGTTCAAGGTCAGTCTCTTTCTAATTGTTTGTTTAAAAACACACAATCGCCGGTAAATGTCGATAACCTAAAACAGCTTGTAGATAAATGAAAACTCTCTCAATTAATCAAACTCTCACCAATTAATGGTCGTCAAGCTTTCTGGTCACTCTCTCCTCTGACGCTCTGGCATGCCTTTTCAGGTCTCCCTACGCCATCACTATAATGAGAGACAGGTGTTAGAGATAATTACGACCCAGGTGACGAGCCTTACTGTTCTCCCTCTCCTGCAGACCGACACATGACCATGCCCCCCATGCCACATACCGGCCTGCCTACTTGCCCCTCATTTCTGGAGATAAAGTCAGCCACAACCATCTGCGCCCCCAGTCTGTGGATCACCTTGAAATGAAAGGGCTGAAGAGCAAGATACCAACGGGTGATCCTTGCGTTAGTATCCTTCATGCATTGAAGCCAATGAAGAGGAGTGTGATTGGAACAGAGGGTGAAGGCCCACCGCAGCAGGTACTAGCGGAGGGCAAGAACAGCCCACATAATCACAAGACGCTACTTCTCGATGATGCTGTATTTTATCTCCCTGAAGGAGAGCTTGCAACTAATAAACAGCAATGGCCTTTCCTCCTCTCCCACCTCCTGTGAGAGCACCACGACCAGCCCCCTGTCAGATGCATCAGTCTGCAAAATAAGGGGGGGGGGGGGGGGGGGATCAGGTGCATTTAAAAGCAGCCCTCCACATAGTGTGGACTTTACCTTAAGGAAAGCCTGTTGGCACAACTCTGTCCACTGTACTGGATCGGGAGCCCCCTTTTTAGTAATGTCAGCACAAACCTGGAACCCCAGATACCTAACTTCCACCCACCCAATTGCACACTTCTTCGGGTTGGCCGTGAGTCCTGCCTATCGCAGCGCTCTCAGGACCACCCTCAGATATTGCCTATGCCGCCGCCAATCATTATTCTAAATGAGAATATCGTCCAGATATGCGCCAGCATATGCCGTGTGTGGTCTGAGGATCTTGTCCATAAGGCGATGAAACGTGGCCGGGGCTAAATGGAGCATCGCAAATTTGTGTAATCCGAACGGTGTGGAAAAAGCTCACTTTTCTTGAGATAATGGAGTTAAAGGGATCTGCCAATAACTCTTTGTTAAGTCCAGCATCAAGTAAAATTGAGCAACAGCCAACAGATTGAATAACTCATGAATTCGCGGCATTGGATAAGCATAAAAATAAAAGCACAGCGTTCACTTTCTGGTAGTCAACACAGAACCGGACTGAGCCATCACTCTTCAGTACCAGAACTACCGGGCTGGCCAAATCGCTGTGCGACTCCTGTATTACTCCCAGTTCAAGCATTGCCTCTAATTCTTCCTGAACAAACTATTTCTTGTCTTCTGGAAGACGACAGGGGCGGCTACAAATGACCACCACTTGGGTGTTCTCGATATGGTGCACTATGAGGTTTGTGCGACCAGGTGGGGTGAAAACATGTCCTCAAATTCCACTTGCATCCTGGCAATGTCTGTAAGCTGCAACAGTGAGAGGTGGTCTCCGCAAGTGACTGGGGTGAATGAACTTGATTTGGGAGATACCTCTGGCCAGAGCTCTGCCCTCTCTGGAACTACCGTCGCTAAGGCTACAGGCACTGCCTCCCCTCCATGGTTTGACATGCCTCCTATCCGTTGGCCTAACCTCATAATCGAGATCTCCAACTCGTCGTGTGACTTCAAAGGGTCCTTGCCATTTGGCAAGTTATTTGGAGCTCAAGGTGGGCAGCAATATAAGCACTTTATCTCCCTTGTGCAAATTCCCGTAGTCCAGTGCCCCTGTTGTACAATCGGCGTTGACGTTCTTGTGCTTGTAGCAAATTCTCCTGTGTTACCTGCTCCAAAGTGTGGAGTTTTGCTCTAAGGTCAAGAACGTATTGAATTTGGTTTTTACTATTCGAAGGTTCTTCCTCCCAAGCTTCCTGTATGACGTCAAGCATGCCGCAGGGCTGGCGCCCATACAGTTGCTCAAATGGGGAAAACCCTGTGGAGGCTTGCAGGACTTCTCGTACTGAAAACAGCCACTTATCCCAATTCTTAGTGTCTTGGTGTACAAACTTACGAATCGTGTTTTTAAGGTTTTATTAAATCGTTCAACCAACCCATCGGTTTGCGGGTGATAAACTTGAATCGTTTTTATGCCTAATTATTCATATAGTTTGCGAAGTGTACATGACATGAATGTTGTGCCTTGATCAGTGAGGATTTCCCCACTTGGGAGATAATTCTGAAGAGTGCCTCCGCAACACTACGTGCTGAGATGAAGCACAGGGGCACTGCTTCCAGATATCGCATTGCATAGTCCACCAGAACTAATTCAAAGTGATGTCCATGTGCAGTCCGCTCTAATGGCATGATGGGGTCCATGACAGTTCTCTCGAAGGGGAACTCGATCAACAGCAGAGGGTGCAGTGGCGCTTTTGGGGTGGCCTGTGAATTCACCAACTGACATCCACGGCACACCACGCACCACATCAATTAATGGTCATCGTACTTTCTGGTCACTCTCTCTCTCCTCTGACGCTCTTGCATGCCTTTTCAGGTCTCCCTCCACCATCATTATAATGCGAGACAGGTGTTAGAGATAATTATGACCCAGGTGACAAGCCTTACTGTTCTCCCGCAGACGACACATGACCATGCCCCCCCCATGCCGCATATTTATTTATTTATTTATTTTTGCATGTTTATTAGGTGCTACTAGTTACAAATGAAAAAATGTAAATGGAAAATGCACACAGCAGTCACGCTTGGGTCTCGTGATGCTAAAAGTCATGCTGACCTGCAACATGTTATTCATGGTATAAATTACTTTATTTGAACTTTTTTTTACAAAAAAAAATACAAAATGTACACCTTGTAAATAACAAATTACCAAAATACATGAGTTGTAAGAGAAAATACAATATCTTTACACTCCTTTTTATAACAAAACATGTCCTTTCATAGTCAGGCTTTTTTTTTTTTTTAGACTGACAGTCATTACTATTCCTGTTTAAATGTGGCAATAATGCTGTTGTAAAAAAAAATAGCTGTAAAGACAACTTAACCACAGGAAACACCACCACTTTAGAGCTGCACAAACACATCTAATTACACCAAAGTATTGTAACAGCATTTAGATGATCTCTGGATGTTTTGTTTTCTTAAATACTTTTACTATATGTACATTTAGAACTCATTTGAGCAGAGTTTGTGTTTAAGTGGAAAATAGATCTGACATATTTTAAGGTTTTTAAAGATTAAAACTTCCTCATCTCTCTCTCTCTCTCTCCTTCTCTCTCTTCTAATGCTCTCATAAAACTTTCTTACTGGATGACTATAAACAGAGGAGGATTACTAGTATCAGCTCTATCATCAACACTTAATCTGTTTATTAATTTACAATGTAGAGACTGTTAGCTCCATTACTTTTCTTTCTTCTCAACATGATAATTATATCCCCCCAAAATCATCATGCTTTATTCTGTCAGGAAAATGTATTTCTGGTATCTTAGTTGTGGTTTACACGTAGATGTCTTTTTCCATTACATTTTTTTCTCTCAGTGCACCCCCCCCCCCCAACCCCCCCATTTTGACATGGCATTGGTTTCAGAAATGTTCTTAGTGATCTTCTCAGTCTGTGAAAGTCGTTAGTGCTTTGCTTCTGATCAACTGAATTATATCCACTCATTTCTCACACTTTCATAACTTGATTTATAGCCAACAACTACAGCCCAATACCACAAATATGTCTCTCCTTTTAGCCAATTCCAGGTTTTGTGAGATCACATTCATTTTCACTGAAACTGAACAAAGAAACTTACTATTCAATCAAACTTAAGCAATGATAGAAGACAAACATGTGTTGTTCAGTTGTCCTGTTTTAAAATAAACTGCTTTTCTCTATTTGGCTTCTCACTTAAAAATATAGTGTTTTAACACCGTGTCAACCAACCCCCCAGCTTGTGCCAACCAACCCCATAATGGAACATGTCCATTGTTAATGTGATGAACTATAACTTTAGTTACTCCAGACACATTTTTTATCTTTAGAGGAAATATTTATACATCCATTAAAATTACCTTGAGAACAGTTAATTAATTAAGAAATTGCAAAAGTGGCTAAGAAAAGCTCTACATTTTTTTTTTTTTTTTTTGCAGATCACACTTGGTTTGATATTGTAGTATCTATTACAATGCAGTTTTGGTTTTAAGTGTGATTAAAGTGTCCCAATACTTTTGTGGCCCTTATAGATTCCTCTTCGTGCCATTAAAATGGTCTCAATCTAACTACTCTATATCCTTGACTTTAGAGGTTACAATCATATTTGCATTTATGGTGGGGCTGTTGGGGCATATTCAGACTTATTAATGGCAGCAGGGTTCTAGTCAGATCCATACAGACCAAAGCAGACATGGCCCCCTCATCTGTACTGCAGCCACAATGGATGCAGACTTCAGTGGAAACTCTGACATAGAACAGGGTTATTAAGTCACAGTGCAATTTAAGCATTGTGGCTACGACATCATTTCGCACAGTTAGATGGAACTCATCAGACACTGCAGTCCTGAAGCATGAACACGTGGCAGAGGTCTTTCTTGGCCAGGTCTAATGATTCAGATTTGTATCACAGTAAGAGTCTGCCTTGAGCAAAGATAAATAAAGGCATCCTGTAGTGAATGAAGCCTTTTAAAGAGCCTCAAATGAAAAAGACATTCCCCTTCTATCACTCTCTCGACGTTGTGTCGATGTAGTGACACTAGGGGTCGCTCTTGGGAGCCCCAAAAGATTTTGAGAAAAGGCCAATGAAAATTGGCATGTGGAATTTGCATGCCACTCCCCCTGGACATACTGGTATAAAAGGAGAAGGAATGCCCACTCCCATTCAGATTTTTTTCTATGGAGCCGAGCGGTTGTGTATCAGCGAGCTGAATACTACTGCTGTTCCATTCAGCTCGAAGAAGCGTATGCTGTTGTATATACGGCGCATTCCAGCGGCTTTCTCTCCTTCTGCACACTTATTGCAGATTACGCCCCTGGGTGCTTCGACATAGCTACTAAAAGAGTATATTTCCTCTTTAAGAGCAATCACCTTGATGTGAATGTATTTTTAAAGACGTGTCTTTATAAAGATGCCTTTCAGTCTTTGTTTGATTCCTGGATGCGGTCGTTATCTCTCCGCTTCCGACAGCCACGGGCGCTGCTTCACGTGTCTGGGCAGCGATTGTGGATGGTTCATGTTCTCATTGCGAGGATATGACCATGGCAACGTTGCAGCTTTCCTTCTTCCAGGGGAAGCGTCCCCTGTACTGCGCCTTCTACCGGGTACGAGGCCGGCCCGGCTTGCGCTGGAGGCAATTTGGGGAGTTCAATGGGCGCGGTCTCGCCGGGTAAATCCCTGTGGACCTCCCATTCCCCAGCACACTCGTTTGCCCCCTTGAGTTCAGAGTCGAGACCAGCTCGCCTCATGGCCAGCTTAACGTCTCTTTTGGGGCTTGTGAGCAGGATGAGTTCTCAATCACTGCATCGGAGAGCGCACTGGCGATGCCAGATTCGGGTCTGCCTGTCCAGTCTGAGGACGACACAGAGCTGTCCGCTATGCTTGCCTGAGTACGCTGGTTTTCAGAACACTCCCCTTTTCTCCCATTGCTTAGACAATCTGTTAGACCCGCCCCAAACTTGAAACATTAGTTGTGCAAATGTTGCAATGTTGGCCTAGTCAGGATGCTCAAAGAAACAGAGCAATGTTTTGACAGTTTTTTTATATGGGATTGCAATCACATAAACAGGTACATTTCTTTTAAAAGTAATTCACTACAAATAAATAATTACTTCTCTAAAAATTGTAATCAAATGTCTAAAATAATTATTTAAAAGAAAAGTAATCACATTTCTAATTACTTCAAAGTTACTTTCTGAAACACTATTTTAGAAAGGAAACTTCATGTAATGTACTTACTTGTAAGTAATTACCTTAATTAAAAGTCAGTAACTGCAATCAGAGTACTAGAATTTAAAATGTAAAGCATTACTCTAATTTTGTCTAAAAAATAATTAGATTACAGTAACTAATACAGTAACAGTACAAATTACTCTGACATGAATTTCAATGCAAATGTAGTAGCCCAAACATTGAGGTCAAAATAAGATTTTTTTTTGGAACACTTATTACTGTTAAACAGGCCATCTGTATGCCCACCTCTCTTTAGCTTGCCTTGTTAGCAATGGTCTCTCATCTTAAGCATCTTAAGCATATTCCATAACCCCTGGTGAGTTCCCTTCACCAAGGTGAACCATAGTCTTTTTCACTGCTCTTATCTCTATGCAATCACATTTTCTCTGCTTATTACTCAGTGTTTATCTGTCCTGTATTTAATGTATTTTTTTTTACTAAAAACAACTGTACAACCCAGAGAACATTTCCAGTAAATGTTAGGCATATATTGAAGCCCAGTGAGCAGCACACCCTGATCTGTACAGATATGACATAAAATGAGTTTGTTGACTTGAAGGAGAATAAGGATAGATCTATTTTACAGTTGCAGGCTGGATATAAATGTTGCTAAAAAAAGAGACCAATTTGCTTAGTTCAAATATTATTTAAACATTTAAATTGCCTACATAGCTGCCAATAAAAGCCTTATTTCATTGCTGAGAAATGGAACATTTCTGCCATTCTGCTCTGATTTTACTATTTATTTGGTATCAGCAGATTCAAAGTCAAGATTCTTAGAAATACTTCCTTGCTTAGAATCAGTCCTTACAAAAATGCTTATGATGGGCACATCTGAAAATCCTTTTATCTTTTGTATTTAGATAGTTTGAATAATATGTGAGAACTGTCCTTGCTCTGTATGCTCCCCAGAAAATGTCAGCATAACCCAGTAATGAAAGACTAGCTTTAGATTGAAAACACAGTTTAGAATTAGACATGTCAAAGGAAGACATCTCAGGAATATTTAAAAGTTGTTTTCCAATCATTGGAACGTCCCTTCTATTAATTTATTGACAGTGCATTTTTTTATTTAGAGACTGTACGATTGTATATGCAGAAGAATTGAAACAACATATATCTGGATCTAGGAAAAACACAGCCTTTCAGTTTGGAATGTGTCAACATCGTAAATCACAGTTACACCAGGCTGTTCTGTGTAAGGTTACAAGGACCATCAGATTTGCACAACTTTAAGACATTTCATCTTAATCTAGCCTTGCAAGATAATGCTGAAAATCACTTTGAACTGTGGTAATGTTTATACCTGACAAATGAATGATTATAGACAGATGTACCTCTTTAAAATGTGTGTAGCGATGTGCAAACACCTATAATTGATAAATATAATCTTTAATTTTGTATGATTCATCTCATTCTACTTAGAATGGTAACTATAAAGCTTAACTTGATCAAATGCAATCATGTATAAAACCAGTATGATTTTGTAACCAGAGATTTTCATGTTTTGTTACCTACATATATAACATCCATAAAAACATGTCATGTTTAGTACGTAAGTGTCCGCTGGCGTATGCAGAGAAAGCTGATGAAAACGAATATCATGTCTCTTGTAACATTCTCAAGATATAAAAGCTCATGATTAAATATGCACTATTTTTGAGCAGGAAATTTGTAAGAGTCTGAAACAAAGGACCATAACTCAACTGTTGGAAAAGACAGCCCAGTTGACCATGTGACTCTGAAAAGTCACTTTTGATTGACGCAGGACACATTTGGGGGATGTGGCCAATCTCAGTTCAAATAGTTCCAAACAGGAAGAGCACGATCTCTTCTCTCTTCCTGCACGTGCTTCGTCTGGTCGCTCCGCTGATGGCCAGGTCATGCCATGTGAGATCGACGGAAGCTTGGGACTCGACGTCCCGAGAAGGAGTAAGAAGGCCTCGCTTCACAGCTAAACTAATTCATACAGACAATAAATTCGATCATACAGAAGTTAAAACATCGACGGAACGAACTTTCGACCAAGAACCAAGCCACACAAAGAACGCAAGGAAACACAAGCAAGTACATCTCCAATATTGTGCTCAAAGTGCTGGTGTATTAATCATTTAATTAGGGTAATCCAATAGCAAATCGATGTAGACTCAAAAAGGATGAAAGGGTTCTTAAGGTATTGCCAACAGACTCCGTAAAGCTGATTTTCACTGTACTGATCAGTAATTTCACATTCTGTCACTTTTCACCAACCTGTCTAATGTATTTATGTGCTAGATTAGATTTATGTTTAGAATAGTAATAAAGCTTGTCTGTGTTCAAAGACGACTTGACTGTGGTATATGTTGATAAATAATCTCATCCCTGTTTCTAAAAGATTTCACTTCAAAGCTGTACCTAAATACGTGTGATATTATTTTCAATAAGCCAAGAGAATAATATCAATCCAATAAGTGAATTAATCATAATTCACTTATTAAAGCGAATTCCTTACAGTAGAAATTGTGAGAAGATACAACTAGACATTGTATTATGATTTCAATGGTGGAGAATCTATTAAGACAAATAATCTAGTTATTTGTTATTTATCTAATTTATAATGGTTGTTGAACATGACTAATTCCGTTATACATTTCATTACCTAATAAGGACAGTTTAATTTAGTTCATATTTCAAGACCCTAAATTCCCTCCTAAATTTAGCATGCGTGCAAATTTCCCTATATACAATGGTGGTAAAATGCATGCAAAATACCCATTTTAACTGACCTCGTCCTCATCTCTAAATTATATATGTAATACTCTACAAGACTGATGACTGAAACACATTTCTTCAGCCCAGTCAAGCGCTTGGAATTCAAGTAAATAAATGAAGTTGTTTTAAAGGTCAAAGAAACCTTTAAAGGAACCTTAAAGGTCAGAGAAAATCATAATTTGTGCCTAAATTAACCTCTTAATAATGATAACCCTCCTTGCAATAACTCATTTTTATAACTCAAATAAATCATTGGACAGATTGTCAACAGATATACAGGCGCTATGACTGATCTGTGGACTATTATGATGTATGTCTGTTCTGATATGTCTGTATTTGCACGTGCCTTTTGTTCCAGTACATTTCGTTATAGTTAGGGTTAAGTTCAGGGTTCAACCCATTGCTTTATTTGCGCTTGGGAGGACATAGGGATAATTTGGGGGCACTAGACATGTATAGTACAAATAAAAATAAATAGCCATGGTGATGGCTAAATGATAAGTATTCCATCTCTTGCCATGTCAAAGGCCAATGAAAAAAGACAGGAAGGCAAGAATGAGGCCACAGCCCACATTGCTCTGTGATTCCACAATCTAAGAATTTCACACTGTCACTCCATGTATGGTCAAATTGAACCACATCTCACAGTTCTAGATCGCACTGTTCACTCCAGCCAAATGATAGAGCTTGCTTTGTTTCGAGCCATGAGATCTTTTACCTGATCTCATTGCTGACTGATTTTTTAAGTCCAAGCAGCTGAGCAATGCTTCTGTTTGGATTTTCCCCTGTCTGATGGTCCTCGGTCCAGATGTAGAGTAAAATGTGTGATCGTATCAGAAGAATCTGATTGTGCCAGAACGTGTGGTTTTGGCTCCTTTAGAATGAGCAGGAGAGCTCAACTCCTAAACACTGTTTATTTGCTCATTTTAAGAAAATTCGCCATCTGTACTAGAACTCCACATGGCCCATAATAGTTGAGAGCAAAGCAAGTATTTTGACATTTTCCTTTATGTCATGCATTCAATCACCCACTGGAAAATAAAACATGGAAACATTTATATACAGAATGAACTCCCACTAAAATATAATAATAGTATAAAATTTATAGGGGAGAATAAGGCTAGTTGTCACACACACACACACACACACACACACACACACACACACACACACACACACACTATTTTGTAGCGTCTTAGCCACAATAGAGCCATTGAACATAAAATATTCACCATTACTGCCCAGAAAGAAAAAATACAGATTATTTTACATAAGTTGAGCTTTTGAGACAACTTACCCCAAAAGCAAAGCATCTTGTCACACTAGATGGGATATGTTGTCACAATGGAACCTGACAATAATTACCCTTTACTGGCTTTTCATCTCAGTTTAAACAATAAAAGAATTATGAAACACAAAACATTTCAAGAAACAGCAAATATGTAAACTGTAACATAATAAGCAAAAATAAATACATTTTAACACATATGTTTGTTTGGACCATAGAATTAAAAATAATATTATTTTATTATTAGTATTATTATTATATTGTGAAGTAATTGTTTGAAACCAACATATAAATCCACTGCAAGAGAAAACACACTTTGTGTATTTGGATTTTTGACTCAAACCCCATGAGACAACCTCAGTAGCCCCAGTCTCCCCTATATGGTCAGAAATGCTATTTTATTTCCTTCTGTGATCCTGAAATAGGTCACTGTGCTAGTGCTCTCAATAAAATGAAAGTTAATGTGAATGACCATCTTATTCAGCTATCATGAGCTAATGTGTTTTATCTCTTTTGGAGACCTGGATAAGGCCACAGATTTTATCTTAATGGCCTGTACCTGTTATTACAATAATACTCACTTATGTATCATTAAAATACTGTACGTGGAGGATCTCTACACTACAGACTCTTTGGCTCAGTCTCCATGATGCTGTCCTTTTCTGCATATCGCGGTGCCATTTTGTGGTCCGTTCTGCATAACGCGGCGGCTCATTTTAGCTTATCACGGCCCATTCTGCCCGTTTTGCTGCAATGGCCAACCCGCCCCTCATCTGCCCCAAAGTGCTTTGGCCCACCAGGAAAATGCCCGGTATGCCAGATTACTAGTCCAGCCCTGATGGGAGTAAAAGGAGTGGAGCTTTAAGCACTACTTGTGGTCATTTGACCTGGAAACTGCAGCAAAAATGTTTTGTAAAAATGTATTGCATGAGACCAGGTAGCCATAAGATAATACAATAAGGTGCCATTCTTTAACATTATATAAAGCATGAAGTATCATGAACTTACAATGAACAAAATATTTTGTACAACATTTATTATACTTTGTTGATGTCAGTTAATAAAAATAAAAAAATTGTCATTGTTAGTTTGTTAGTTGATTGTGCATAACATATACAACTTTTGATTTTAAATTGTATTACTATATTTTGAAATTAACAATAACCAAGATAAAGAAATACTGTAAAAGTTTTGTTCATTGTTACTTCATAGAAACTAATGTTGTGAACTAATGTTAACAAATGCAAACTTATTGTAAAGTGTCACCGATACTATCAATCAGAACTGAAAGAACATCTCTTATGGACATTTGTAGTTGTTCTTAATATATAAGAGGTGCTCGTTTCAGATTGTATGCTGCTTTTTTTATCAGTGTGTCATCATCAGGCAGGTGTGAGTAGGGTTGGGAGGGTTACTTTTGAAATGTATTCCACTACTGATCACAGAATACATGCTGTAAAATGTAATTTGTAATGTATTCCAGTAGATTACTCGAGGTCAGTAACATATTCTAAATACTTTGGATTACTTCTTCAGCACTTTTTTCTCTTGTTTTGACTATTAAAAAATCTACCAGTACAGTAAGACCAAATACACATGTTAAAAACAGATTCTCTGAAAAACATAAATATCTTATGCAGTGTTGTTTCTAAAACAAGATAAATCAAATTGATCTTGTTTTAAACATTTTTTAGATATTTTTACAGGAAAACAATACAAAAATTATTATCAAGAATATGATTTTTGCCCTAATATCAAAGCTCTTACTAGAAAAAAATTCATTATGATCTAACGTGAATTTTCTGGTTAAAAAATATGATTGTGTCTGGTATCATGTGCATGTAAAATGTCTAGAAATAACATTTTAGTTTAGCGTAAAGCGGAAAATTTACACAAGGTTTATTTCGATTTCTAACACATCATAGGAAAGTGTTTCACCGCTGTTCAAATGCACTTTGGATCTCATAATTTATATATATAAATGTTTTCCATCTGAAAGGACTAAATATTAAATGAAACAAATGACAATAAAATGCAAAGTAATCTCTTCAGTAATCAAAATACTTTTACCAATTATTTAAATTGTAACTGTAGTGGAATAAAGTTACTTATATTTTGTATTTTAAATATGTAATCCTGTTACATGTATTCCGTAACTCCCCAACCCTGTGTGAGGAATCTTTTTGAAAAAGTGCATAAGTGATTCTCTCACAAGAGAGTGAGAAAGCAACAGGAGCTACAAAGACACAAGGCTATATCAACATTTGAGAGAGATGAATCCTGTCTTTTAATGTATAATGAATGGAACTGTTAGAAATCTAAACTTTTCATTTTTGCTAAATATATTTTGCTATTTAACTCTCCTTTGGATCCAGGGATTAATGCCATAATAGCTTTAATGCCAGTGTTATCTCTCAGTGGTGCAAAGGACTGTGGCTCTCTCCCATGCTCTGTTGGCTTTGGCATAAGACCAAGTTTCTCTGCCTCATCTGAACCTGGCAATCCTTTGCAAGCCAAAGAGAAAATTGCAAATCTACAGTCCCAAAGTGCTTTTTGTGTATGTTTGTTTTAAATGTGTAATCCAAAAATAATAACAGATGCTTTTTATCCAAAGTGACTTACAATACACATATTATAGATCCCAATTTGTATACATTTAAAGGGTTAAAGGGATAGCTCTCCCAATAATGTTCATTTTTGTTTACTCACCATCACTATTACTTTCTCAGATGTGTATGGCTTTCTTTCGCCTGCTGAACATAAAGATTTTTAGAAGAATATTTCAGCTCTGCAGGTTTCAACGTAAGTGAATGGGTACCAAATTGTTGAATGTCCAAAAAGCACATAAAGGCAACATTAAATTAATCAATATGTCTCAAGTGGTTAAATCCATACATTCAGAAGTCATATAATAGGTGTGGGTGAGAAACATATCAATATTTAAATAATTTTTTACTATAAATCTGCACTTTCACATTCTTCTTTTTTTTTGGCGATTCACATTCCATGCATATTGTCACCTACTGGGCAAGGAGGAGAATTTATAGTAAAAAAGGATTTAAATATTGGTCTGTTTCTCACCAACACCTTTCATATCGCTTCTGAAGACATGGATTTAACCACTGCATTTAACTTTTGGTTACTTTTATGCTGCCTTGTGGGCATTTTGGAGCTTTAAAATTTTGGTACCCATTCACTTGCATTGCGAGGACCTACAGAGCTGAACTTTCCTTCTAAATACTTTGTGTTCAGCCGATTTGATTTTTGGGTGAATTATCTCTTGACGGGATTTTCTCAAGTACACAATGATGTTAGGAGCTCTGCAGCTCTCCATTTCAATGATCGTCCTTTCCAGGTTTCAAACCTTAGGACCTTTGGATTATATCTTGAGCGACTATGCTAACATCCCTCAAAATTGGTTACAATTGGTGAAATTAAACAAGTGGAAAAATGAAAGTATAATGGGAAAAGGGGTTGTTATATAAAGTTCTGTAATTGTAGAAATAAATCTTATGATGCTTATACAGCTGATATTAGCCAATTATGAGTCACTGTTTCAAATAACTACTCTGTATTCCCTTTACATTTAATACATTTATAACCTATTAAAGCTTGATAATGATGAATAATTGACACAATATAAATTAGAGATCAGTTTAATGTTCTATGTTTATCTTTTCCTATTAAGGTAAATCACTTGACTCAACACCAGTATTCAGGTTTTTTTAAATGGAACACATTGCTATTGCTCATGTTGTGATGACAAATTAGCTGTCACGAGAATAAATGAGACATGACGGTTTATTTAATTAAAAAAAATATGAAAAACACTACAGCAAGTTTTATTAACCTCTTCAACTCTGGTGCATTTTCAGGCTGCTGCCTTCAGTTTTACCCACTCAAATTTAAAAGCTCACTGTTTACTGTGGACTGGGTTGGGGAGTAACGGAATACATGTAACAGGATTACGTATTTAAAATAAAAAATATAAGTGACTGTATTCCACTACAGTTACAATTTAAATCACTGGAATTTAGAATACAGTTAAATATAAAAAATATTTTGATAACTGAAGAGATTACTTTGTATTTTATTGTCATTTGTTTCATTTAATATTTAGTCCTTTCAAATGGAAAACATTTATACATATAAATGATGCGATCAAAGTGCATTTGAACAGCGGTGAAACACTTTCTTATGATGTGTTACATTCATACGAGCAGACAGAGAAGTAAGTTTGAAGTAAGTCTGGAGCAGAAGAAATAGAAATAAACCTTGTGTAAATTTTCAGCTTTACGCTAAGCTAAAATGCTATTTCTAGCCATTTTACGTGCACATGATACCAGACACGATCATATTTTTTAACCAGAAAATTCACGTTGGATCATAATTTCTATTTTTCTAGTAAGAGCTTTGATAGTAGGGCAAAAATCATATTCTTGATAATAATTTTGGGATTGTTTTCCTGTAAAAATATCTAAAAATCCTTAAAAACAAGATCAGTTTGATTTATCTTGATTTACAAACAACACTGCATAAGATATTTATGTTTTTCTGAGAATGTATTTTTAACAAGTGTATTTTGAGTTTTTATAGTCAAAACAAGTGAAGAAATAAGTAATCCAAAGTATTTAGAATGATTTAATGAGTAATCTAATGGAATACGTTACAACCCTGACTGTCGACTGATTGCCACAAAAAAAAACAACAACAACTAATAAATACTTTTTTTTTTATAAAGTTTCACACTTGTGTGGGCTTAAAAGTTACATTTTAAATAATTGAAATCCTTTTCTATTGCACTTTGTCATTTTCTCATGTCTCAAAATCGGCACATCAAACATCTTTGACAAATATAGATGCTAAATCATTAGATTTCTAGAAGCAGTGCAAAGAATGAAACAGAGCGCAGGTGTCTCGACATGCTTTTTTGAAAAAAATTTTTTTGAACTTGACAAGGTGTTTAAACAGTGCTGGTCGTGCGCGAGACGCTGTAGAAACAGCGAGACACGGCGCTACAGTCAACGACATTCATCCAGCATGTCATTACATAGGAATATAATGGGGAAACAGAATTAACACGTTTTGTGTGAACGGCCCCTAACTCGTCCATTCGCGCGTGACTTAGAATGAGAGCGCGTGCGCGAAACAAGTTCGTTATGCAATTTTTTTTTCTCATTAATTACAAACCCGACCCGAACTCGAAGTCCTACTTGAAAAACTGACTCAAACCGACCCGAAACCTGCCGTGCTCTCGCGTCAGTCTGGCCCGGGTGGAGTTGTTGAACTCTAGCTCATTTATCCACCCTGATGCTGCCCGTTTAACTGGATGGGCATCTGATTTTTTTTATTTTTTATGAATGAACATGACCAGTATGATTTATACAATCTTTACTATTTCCCAGTAGCTCCGATAGGGTATGGGGTTATGGTTACGGTTATGATTAGGGTTAGGCTAGGTAGGGTACGGTAGGGTAGGGAAGGTTTAGGCTTAGGTTTATGCATGGAGGAACGCATTCTGACAGTGGAGAATACAGTCTATAGAAACAGACAACCCCCAACTGGAGGTGGTTCTGAGTAACTGCGCTTCCGTGCATTATCCATTTAATCTTTTGGTATCAGAGAAAAGCTAGATGTTGTTGGCCAAATCATCTTTATTTTCGGGCGCGTCTTTCCTTTGGTCCTGACGTCATAATGATCTTGAGTTTTAAAACTTGATCACAGCAGCAGCAGCAGCGCGGCGGTGAGTGCGAGAGAGACTGTCATTTTACAGAATGAATGGATCCTGCTTGTTCATGGGCGCTTTTTGATGTACTAATTCTTGATTCAATGCATTTATCATTCGGGACCAGTGATGAATTGGCTCCTGACGTGGGTTACACTACTTGTCTGTGTACCTCAGGTAAGAAAATATTCAAACTCAACTTTTTTTTTATTTTTTTGTGCGAAATTAACAAATGAAATACATGCAGTTGGATCCATGCAAGCACACTCCACATTATTAGCCACTTGTGGTTTAACACTATCGATAGAATACGTTTTTAATAAACTTAAGATAGATATGTTTCATCATTGGACTATATGCAAAGGACGATGTGGATGCATTTCATTTCTTGGAATTCGGTGTCCTTTCACATTTGCTTTCACTTTGGTATTAACTTTGCTTGGATTATGCACATTGCATTACAATTATTTTTTTCCCACTATATAGCCTACGTATTAAACTGTATTAAAATATGAGACACCTTATTAGTTTTGTTAAGTAACAGTGAATGAACGGCTATGCCTCTCGTTTCCACATTACCCTTAACAATTATAATAATTTTGTATTTATTATATTTAGGCAGAAGGCCTATGCGATCGTGTAATCACGTCAGTGGGACAAAAATGTGAACCAATGACATCATACAAATTTCGCGCATTTTAGGAATGCTGTGACGAAACGACAATGTGTTATCAAGTCAAATTTAGAAATTTTAGAGGATGCCTTTTTGCTTGGAGTAGCCTAATTTAAAAGAGGCTGCTGTTTTTGTTCTAAAAAAAGAGTAGTTCACCCAAAAATTAAAATTATTTCATCATTTACTCACCCTCATGTCGTCCCAAATGTTTGACTTTCTTTCTTCTGCCGAACACAAATGAAGATTTTTAGAAGAATATCTCAGTTCTGAATCTGAAGGTCCATATAATGCAAGCGAATGGTGACCAAATCTTTGAAGCTCCAAAAAAAAAAAAAAAAAATTCAAATGCAGCATAAACTGACTAAAGTGGATACATGGTATGTCTTGATGAGAACAGACCAAATAAATGTCATGCAATTGCAGTCTCTAGACATGATTTAAAGCTCAATTTTACTTCCTAGTGCTTAATGCATGTGCAGAGCGCTAGATGGCGCTATAGGATGCGTAGTTGAGCTTGAATTCAGAAGACCGCTGATGTCAAGATTTATAGTGACATTAATTTATTTCACCCTAAAACTAATTGGATCGCTTGAGAAGACATGGATTAAACCATTTGATTTACTTTTCTGCTACCTGTTTTTTTGGAGCTTCACAGCAGTCCCATAGACATTCAATGGGCGGTGCACTGGCGAGGAGACAAGAATCCATTCTTTTTTAATGGATGTCTATGGAGGAGATGCTTCCGCTTTACTTTTGTGAGAAAACAGTTCAGAACTTAATTTAAGTCCGCCAATCTTCAACATGTTTTACACTAAACAATCCGTTTGGATTGAACTATGTGTTTTGTTTACTATAATACAATTACTGGTTTATAAGTGAAGTCATGGATGATTTTTCGACATGTAGGTGACAGTTTACGGCTCTCCCCATTAATTTGCATAGTATCTGCAAATGTTGATTTACTGTGGTAACACGCTAGTTTACCATTACGCTCTCTTCTATGGTAAAGATTTGGAGGTTGTTAACTCATTGTAGAAGATCTCTGGTCTGCTGCTACCGGCTTGTTCTTGCTGTCAAAGATGGAGCAACTTTCTGCTCTTAAGTTTATTCCGTGCACTTTCAAGTGCTTCCTCAGATTTGTCGTGTTGCCGGTCTTGGCATCAATAATCTTGTCGCAAATATTGCATCGAGCGCTGTTTGCTTTACACTTTTGATCTTTTCATCATCTTTTACATCTATAGATGTTGGTACGCATGCACACTACAGCCTCACGTGTGAGCTCTGGGCGTAAGCGACATAAACTAGTGTTTTTCCTTGATGCCTAAACACAGATCATAATTTCATATCAATCACCGGCACTTTAGATTTGGGCACATCTAGCATGCTACATACTTATCACTGACGTTGATGAGATTAACCCCTTAAGTATCAAAAAAGTTTTCGACAAGACATTTTTTGATAGTTTAGAGGCAATTCGGTTGGTGCCTAAAATGTATCAAACTCGATACCCAGCCCTAGTTGTCATATCAATCAATTATATCATGTTAATAATTAAATAATAATAATAATTATACCACCCCAATTCTCCTAAGCAACCAAATTGGCCCGGTTGCTAGGGAGGGTAGAGTCCCATGGTAACCTCCTCGAGGTCGCTATTATGTGTGGTTTTCGCTCTCAGTGGTGGGTTGTGCGTGGATGCCACGGAGAATAGCGTGAAGCCTCCATGCTATATGTCTCCGCGGTAACGTGCTCAACAAGTCACGTGATAAAATGCATGGATTGACGGCCTCAGATGTGGAGGCAACTGTGATTCGTCCTCTGCCACCCAGATTGAGTCATGTCACTATGCCACCATGAGGATTTAGAGCGATTTGGGCATTCCAAATTGGGGAGAAAATTAAATTCATTTTTGTTGTTTTTGCATTATCTATCCTTCATAACACCGTTATTTAGTTTGCATTATTTAGCCAAAGACCACAATATAAGTGACTGATTTGTTATAAGGAAAGTACTTAGGTAAAATAAGTAAAATGATTTAACAACTTTATTTGTACCCAACATTTATTTCTGTTTTAGTTTATTGTCAATTTTTTATTGACATGACTTAAATTCCAGTTTTATCTTCTAAAAAAACATGTTGAGCTGTGTCAACTGTAAGGCATTAAGAGTGCATATAATTTGTTCATTCCAACTGCTAAAACAAAAAATCTCCTCTCCATGTTTGTCTACAGCCAGGACGACACTTGGAAAAAGAAACAAATGCCTAAATCTGTCAGAAACTGAAATCTGTGGGATTTTTGTCTCACAGATCCAGCTGGCTCTGGCACAGGATTCCTCCAAACTGCAGTCCATAACAGAGCCCTTCTCCCTGGAGTCCTATAACCATACCCAGTACTGCCAGTGGCCCTGCAACTGCCCTAAAACTCCCCCCACCTGTCCGCCAGGTGTGAGCCTGATCATGGACGGCTGCGATTGCTGCCGAGCTTGTGCTAAACAGGTGGGGGAGGTTTGCAACGAGAAAGAAAATTGTGATCATCATCGTGGCCTTTACTGTGATTACAGCACAGACAAGCCTAGGTACGAAAAAGGAGTATGTGCATGTAAGTGTCCTACTAACACATGCCCTGTAATACAGCCTTCTTATTAACACTGTGTTCCGCTCTTCGATTAGATTACGGTGAAGATTAGATGTTGGATTAAGGTGATGGAAGACAGATAAACCATACCTGGAATTATAAATGGAATTACAATACAACTTTCACATAAACATCACATACTTTTCTTTGTATATTGTTTTTTTCTGGATGTATACCCCAATAATACCTGTCTTTGACATTTACTATGTATTAAAACCCATATATACTATATAATGTCCTAGATAGTGTTCAATATACTTTCAGTAAGAATTATGACCATGAAAAAGTTTTGCTCTATCACTTTCCAGACCTGCCTGGCACTGGGTGTGAGCACAATGGTGTTATCTATCGCAATGGCCAGAGCTTCCAGCCCAATTGCAAATACCAGTGTCTGTGTGTAAATGGGGCAATTGGCTGTGTCTCACTGTGTAATGAGATTCAACCCCCCAGGGTGTGGTGCCAGAACCCTCTGCAGGTTCAAATCCCTGGCCGCTGCTGTGAGCAGTGGATCTGCGATGAGTCCAGAAGGGGGCGCAAGACAGCACCACGACACGCAATGGCTGGTATGTTCTGCAACATTTCCTGCAGATGAGATAAGAATTAATCCACACAATTTCTTCAGATTATTTGATAATGGTTGGAAACTGTTCAACACAAAGAAAGAAAATTGTTGAAAGATTTTGACCAGGGTTTTATTTTCAGGCCTGGAAAATCCTTGGAAATGAATATAATCTTTCTATAAAATCCATAGTAAATGTATATCTATGTAGTTATGCTCAGCTCTAAAATAGTTAATTGTCTTGAAATTGTTCTTTGTGAGTGCTGTCTTTATGAAATTATTTAAAAAAAATATTTACCCAGTAATCACCAGTGCTGCGTAGATGACTTCAGAATTGCAATCCGATACTGATTACAAATTACATGACTAGAATTGCAATCAGTAGCGTAATCTCTTGGATTACATTTTAGGTAATATAATCTGATTACTTTTTTATTACCTCTGACCTAACTCTTGTTTATTTGATGTAACATGCATTTTGTAGGATAATCAAAACTATTTTGATGTAATGTTGCTTAAATGCATTTAAGAATACTCAAAGAATCAAAAAATGAAAACTGATATGTTTTTTTTGTGTTTTACTTGCTATTTTGATGGCAAAAAAGTTGGTTTGAATTTTTCTTATTAAAGTGATAGCTCACCAAAAATTAAAATTCTCTCATCATTTACTTAATTTCATGCAATCCCAGATGTGTATGACTTTCTGTCTTCTGCTGAACACAAGCAAAGATTTTTATAAGAATATTTCAACTCTGTTGGTCCATACATTGCAATTGAATGGTGATCAGGCCTTTGAACCTCCAAAATGATATAAAGTCAGCATCAAAGTAATCCATACGACTCCAGTGGTTTAATTAATGTCTTCTGAAGTGATCCAGTTGTTATTGGGTGAAAAAATAGCAAAATATAACTACTTTTCCACTGTATATCTTGAGCAGTCTCTAAGCAAATTCAGGATTTCAAGCTTAATTACAGTTTTTTTGACGCATGCTCAGAGCACTAGATGGTGCAAAAGGAAGTGTAATTGAGCTTGAAATCATGATTGCTATCACTGTAAAAAATGTCAGAAATTTTAATGGTAAAAGACAAAAAATGCTAAGGTAAAAAAAAAAATGTAAAAAAAAATTAAATTGGTTAACGAGTAGTTACCGTACAATATATGTTAAATTAAATTAAAATACATGTGGTTGCAAATGTACTACGATATTGTAATCTTATTCTGAAATACAGATTACATGTAATCCATTACTACCCAGCACTGGTCATCACAGCCAACTGGAAAAGTAAAAGACATGATATAGTATCTCCTCTTTTTCCACCAGCGTTTCTAGTGCTAAAATTTATTATTACCAGAATAAGATCAGTAACACTTCAGTTTCACATAAAAACAATTAAACTTTCTTATCTCTTCTTTATCCTCACCCGCTACATCCTACTACATCTCTGACTGCTGTTGACTTTGCCACGTTTTTTTATTGACAAGTAGTGAGCATCAGCAGCCAGTTCTCTACACCTAACACCCACAGTCACTCTATTCCAACATCACATCATGTTTTCCTCTTTCTCCCCTCTCTCCGGGACTGAGGTCTCCAAATTGCTTCTTTCTAACCGTCCTACCACCTGTCCACTTGACCCTATCCCCTCACATCTAATGCAAGCTGCCTCTCCATCAATCTTACCCGCACTCACACCCATTATCAACACATATTTCATAACAGGAAACTTTCCCAATACATTAAAGCAGGTTCGAGTAACACCACTGCTCAAAAAATTCAACAACTACAGACCAGTCTCTCTTCTACCCTTCCTGTCTAAGACTATTGAGGGGGTCGTATTCAACCAGTTGTCTGCTTGTCTCTCCCAGAAGAACCTGCTTGACAGACATCAGTCTGGCTTCAAAAAAAGGCAGTCAACAGTGACTGCCCTCCTGTCAGTAGCTGAACCTCTAACTCCAAATCATCCATCCTCATCCTCCTTGACTTGTCTGCTGCTTTCGACACAGTAAACCACAAGATTCTCCTGTCCACCCTGTCTGACCTGGGCATCACAGGAACTGTGCTTGGATGGTTTGAATCATACCTCATTGGTATGATGACTTTCAAGGTCTCCTGGAGAGGAGAGGTGTCAAAGTCACACGAGCTGACCACTGGTGTTCATCAAGGATCAGTGCTTGGACCCCTACCCTTCTCAATATGCACAAAATCACTCGGACCAATCATTGAGGCACTTGGCTTTTCCTGCCACTGCTATCCACAAACCTCACTATTTATCTTGGTTCAACAACACTAACACCAAACAGAACAGCTTGGAAACTGGGAGTGGTGGTAGATGACCAGCTTAATTTTACTGCACACATCTCATCAACTGCCCGTTCTTGCAGATTCATGCTCTACAACATCAGGAAAATCAGACTTTTCCTTTCTGAATATGCTACACAGCTCCTGGTCCAAGCACTGGCCATTTCAAGGACTACTGTTATGCTTTTTTGGGTGGCCTCCCAACTAACTAAATTAAGCCACTTCAGATAGTCCAGAATGCAGCAGCACATCTGGTCTTCAATCAGCCAAAAAGAGATCATATCACCCTACTCTTGATTTCACTTCACTGGCTACCTGTAGCAGTCTGCATCAAATTCAAGGCTTTGACTCTGACTTTCAGGACAGCCAGTGGAACCGCAACCTCTTACTTCAATTCACTTCTCCAGGTCTATGCTCCAACTCGCTCTACGCAATCTATGAACAAGTTGCGCCTGATAGTCCCATCACAAATAGTTTCAAAGTCTGTTTCACAATATTTCATTTTCTCTGTTCCAACCTTCACACGTTCTGCTGATACCATCTCAACATTCAAGAACCATCTGAAAACACATCTGTTCTGCAGCACTTCACAATCCACACTTATTGCACTTACTATTGAACTTAACTTGCACTTCCTGTACACTATATATATATATATATATATATATATATATATATATATATATATATATAGGCGGCACGGTGGTGCAGTGGTTAGCACTGTCGCCTCACAGCAAGAAGGTCATGGGTTCAAACCCCGGTTGCCCCGGCCTTTCTGTGTGGAGTTTGCATGTTCTCCCCGTGTCTGCGTGGGTTCTCTCCGGGTGCTCCGGCTTCCTCCCACCATCCAAAGACATGCAGGCTAGGTTAATTGGTGTCTCCAAAAAATTGCCCTAGGTGTGGATGTGAGTATGAGTGTGTGTCTGTATATGTGTGGCCCTGCGATGGACTGGCGACCTGTCCAGGGTGTACCCCGCCTTTCGCCCAATGTTAGCTGGGATAGGCTCCAGCCCCCCGTGACCCTGTACAGGATAAGCGGTTGAAGATGAATGAATGAATGATAGATATATATATATATATATATATGATCCCAGGAGATCAGCTGATACACAAATGCTCAAACTAGCCCGTTTGGCACCAACAATCATCACTGCGATTTATGTAATCAGCCAGTCGTGTGGCAGCAGTGCAGTGCATAAAATCACGCAGATATGAGTCAGGAGCTTCAGTTAATGTTCACATCAACCATCAGAATGTGGATAAAATGTGATCTCAGTTATTTGGACAGTTGCATAATTGTTGGTGCCAGATGGGCTGGTTTGAGTATTTCTGTAACTGCTGCTCTCCTGGAATTTTCATGCACAACATGTATATACAGCTCTGGAAAGAATTAAGAGACCACTGCAAAATTATTAGTTTGTTTTCCAGAGCTGTGTATATACATATATATATATAAAAACATAATATAAAATGTCTAAATATCTTTAAAGGTGCAGTATGTAAGATTCAGAAACGCTTGTTATTAATGACACTTGTGGCCGTTAAGTGAACTGCAGCCAGCTACCTGTTGCTCGTGCTGTTCACACACTCGATAGGGACACGAGAGAGCATCCAAAACAATGATGTAATGTACAAAGAGGCTGAATGTGATTCCCTGGCATCATGCTGACAGATGAGGTAGCATAATGAAAATTACACAGTTTTGATTGTATTACTACAAACATTGAGACTAAACTAAAACTAATTATCCGCTAACATAGCATGCTAATAAACACATACAGCTACATGCTACCGAAATATTCCAGACAGTTTACTGTTGCACTGCACTGTTATGTTGCACTATTGTATGTTTTGTATGTCATATGTTGTACTACGAAAAAAGAAACCAGCCTATTTGCTTAAATTTATCTTGTATACCTGACTTTTAAATAAAGAGAATATCGTTGAAATTACTTGAACGTTAAGAGGCAAGGTAGCTTGCAATTCATCATTGTTAGCAGGCAAGATCAAGTTAGCTAAAATTACACAGATTAATCCTTATATCACTATAATTCACATGCTTTGCAGATATGTAAGCGAGTAAGGGAGGAGAAGGTCACTGATATATTGGAGCGCGAGACCAGATAGTGCCTTGTGGGCATAAAGTAGAATTTTAAAATCGACCCTGAATTTCATGGGAAGCCAGTGTAGAGACGATAAAACAGGGGAAATGTGATCCCTCTTACTTGACCCATGTTTTTATCCAGCTGTAGATGGGATAACGCAGTTTGAGGGAGCTTGGCATTGTTGAACTTTGTATGACAGATTGCTTGCTATGTTCCTCATTTTTAAGTTGCTTTGGATAAAAGCATCTGCTAAATGACTAAATGTAATGTTAATGTGACAGGAAAATAATGTCTCAGTTTCATAGAGAAATGGTGTAGGAACAGCAAAGTGAAGTATAGAGATAAGAAATAGTGACTGCATGTACTGTCACCTCTGCACTCCGATAGGCGTCTCTAGTGCAAAGGACAACTGGCACAAGAATTGTTTGACCCAGACATCCTCCTGGAGTCCCTGTTCAAAGACTTGCGGCCGCGGAGTATCTTCACGCATTTCTAACAACAACAAGCACTGTCAGATGGTCAAAGAGAGCAGACTCTGCAACATCCGGCCTTGTGACCTGGACATCTTAAAACACATCAAGGTAGGGATGTAATTTTGTGTGTTTCAAGCACATGTGCCTTTACTTGCTGATCTGAGTACACTTGTTGGTTAGGAAAGTAGTTCCTAAAGCTGACTTTGAACCAGATATTTAAAAAAATATACCTCTTTTGTAAGGCCCTACTTTTTGTCAAAATCTTTAGATATCTATGAAATATTTATAAAAAATCAGGCTATATTAAATCCAGCCATCATCCTGAAGATCCTGCATTAAGTTCAGTTAGGTTAGACAGGGTTTTATTATAGTTTTTATATGTAATTTTAAATTTTAAACAACCATTATATGTCAACTCCATCCCCTTATTTCACCTATTTCTCCAAAAGCCTGGAAAGAAGTGTTTGAACATCTACAGGTTGGAGAGGCCATTTAACTTCACAATCTCAGGCTGCAACAGTACAAACACTTATCGGCCTAAGTACTGTGGAGTGTGTACAGACGAGCGCTGCTGCATCCCCTATAAATCTAAGACTGTTGAGGTTGAGTTTCAGTGTCCTAATGGATCTGGCTTCACCTGGCAAATCATGTGGATTAATGCCTGTTTCTGCAACCTGAGCTGTAAGAACCCCAATGACATATTCACAGATCTAGAACAGCACCATGAGAAGCGTGAGATTGTAAACTGAAAGTGTACTAGCCCTTGCTGAATACAATATTGACTTATTGTAATATTAGTCAATATAAATATTTGGTTAAGAGCTACTGATTTGCTTTTCTTTTATCCATTATTTTATGAGCAAGAGTCGTTTAGTCGACCAGATCATCTTTGGTGTTTTTCCTCAAAGATTTTAAAGATATTATATAGTCTATATAGTATATTGATATAGTCTTCCATGCATAGAAATATTATTTAACAACGTGTAGAAATATTATTTTTCGACAACGTGAATTTTTACAATTAAAATGTTATCTGTCAGGTTATATTTCTCACCCAAGATTAGCACAAACAGCATTTATGTTACATTGACAAATTAATGCTTTTATACACATGATGTAAGTAACTGATATGACAAAATCTTGTTGACTTTTGTGCTTAAAACCTTAATTTATGTAAAGAATAACTATAGGACATAGCCTCTATGTACTGATAATGTACAGGTTTTGTAATATCACTTTTTTTTTATTATTTCATGTTCTAATTTCACATTTGAGCTTTGTAATATCATTGTATACTTTGAAGAGTTAAAGTTTTACCTTGCATGTACTGTCTATATAACATGATTATATATGATACAAGATTCCCATTAACTTAAAAAATGATTGACACCAAAAATAGTAACCAGCTTTTTATTTTCCTTTTTTTTTTAATAAATACAAACTGTTATTCCATTAAAATGCAATGCATTAGATGGTTTCATCTTTACAAAGCGATGTTCCTTACAGAGCCTGCAAGCATTTGTTTTAGTGTGCATGAAAGAACAGGTGAGTTTCTAAGATTGACATCTTTCTTGTTCTGAGAAATTGCTTTACACTTTCAAAGCCTTGAGAAGAAAAAAGCATTCAGTCCAAGTTGAGGATTCAATGGCACATTTTGTTCTGTTGTGCTTGATTGCATAGAAATCATTGTTACAAACAAAAGACGACAAAAATATCTGTCATGTACGGTATGCATTATATTCTTATCTACAGATCGGATTTGTTGAATTTCAACTAAGACTATTTTTTTAAACATTTACAGTTATTTGATCAGTCACATTTAAAATAAAAGAAAAATCACTATAAAAGAGCATCAATCATTGCATTACATATATAACCCACAATAATGGGACACTCCCAAATGGTAAATGCAAATCAACACAGTATGAGCTTATCCCTTAATTTTATAAGGTAGTTTAGCATCATGAAAAAATACCACCTTCTCTGTGGTCAACAAATCCCTTTTCCTATCATTGCGGTCCATTTCAAGATATACAGAAAATTAATTATGCACTCAAACTAGCATGTAAAAGTCTGGTATTATAACTTTACAAAAATTAGCCATTTAAATGATTCGATGAGTGACTCTACAGTCAAGTGTATGAGAAATGTAAAGAAATTTCATTACGGACTAGAGGATCAACATAAATTTACAAACTTGTGCCCTTTTCAGTGCCCAGCTTATTTTGATGTTGACCATTACAATGTCTCTGTGCTGCATTGCCTCTAACAATAACAAGAAAGCCACTGCGCAAGGCAAATAAAAGAAATAACTCTTCTTTTCTCTTTTTCTTCATCCACTCTGTTCTCAGCGTTTCCTCAGGATATTCTCTACAGTATAGTCTTAGATACAAGACACTTTGGCGTAAATGCTCTCTGACTAAGAAAACGGTGGAAGACCCCTTTGGGAAACACCAGAGCTCGTGGCATGCAGTCCTGTTGCGGGTGTAGTTAGTGGCAGCGCAGCACAGTCAGAACAGAGGGGTTAACGCATGTGTGAGATTGGACCGGAGATATGGTTGCCAGTCTAACAGGACACTTCAGTGGACTTGGGAGTCTGGTCCACAGAACTGTCCATGGTGTCGGTATGCGAGCGTCCACGCAGGTTTTCGGACGTGTGGGCTCGGCTACGGCCCTCATTGGTGTGAGAACGACTGCGGTTGCCATCAAAGGAAGTGACGCTGGATCCCGATGCTGTGCGAGAACGAACCAGGCGGGTCATGCTGGCAGAGGGCACTGAGAAACAGAGGAAACAGTGAGATATGGGCTGCAAGCACTGTGAAAAGTATTGTAAGCACTAGTTACCTACACTGAAAAAAGTATTAACCAAACATTTCTACCTCAAGGATCCATTTCTACTTAATCTAATTCAGAAAAGATACTGGTTGGTGTAATATTGATAACATATTAATATTATGTTAATAATATACAATAAATAACACTTTTGACTTGGAAAAACTCCCAACTTATTTAGAGTTATATGAAGCATTTGTTGTTGTTACCTGACAACATTTTAGTGTCATTTTTAATTGATCAGACTCTTACAAATTAATTTTGTTGGTGCAAACTGACAGTATATAGTCAGGATGATTAAGAAATTTGACTTGAATAAAACAAATTTCATTTATATTAGTTTATCATTTGAGGTATATTTTTAGATTACTTGACAAAGCATTTTTAACCATTAAAACCTTACCTAGGGTCTTTATTGACCCGGGACCTCATTCCACCCCATGTAACACATGTATCCATTTTTTGAGTTGCACCCACACCTCTTCCGTATTCCCCGTATTCTGTATTTCTCCATTCGTGTGTAATTTTCACTATTAAAATACTTTCTCCTTTACCTGTTAAAGGAATATTCCGGGTTCAATATAAATTAAGCTCAATCTAAGCATTTGTGGCATAATGTTGATACCACAGAAGTTAATTTCGACTAGTTCCTTCGTTTCTTTAAAAAGAAGTAAAAGTCAAGTTTCCAGAGAGGCACTTACAATGGAAGTGAATGGGGCCAAGTTTTTTTTACATTAAAATACTCACTTTTTCTAAAGTATAACCATGTCTTATAAAGGTTATGTGTATAAACATAACAAATCACTTATAAATCTTTTCTTTGTAGACAATTTTAAAACTTTGTTACCATGACAATGTAATGTCAACAAACCCTAAAACAACTGTTAAATGATTAAACAGGAGTTTTAACCACTGATCGATCTATCTATCTATCTATATACATCTCAGTGGTTTTCACAATTAATGCAATTGCATTTATAAAATTATAAGCTTCAAATTTCTGCCTTTAAACACTCTAAAAATTGGCCCCATTCACTTACTCCTATTTTTGCTTTTTTTGAAAGAAAAGGAGGAACGTGTCAAAACTAATATTTCTGGTAATCAACATTATGCCACAAATGCTGTCGATTGAACTAAACTTGTATTGAACCCGGAACATTCCTTTAAATGTGCAGAAACAACTATGTTCCATTCATAGGTTGCTTTTTTTCTGAGGGAGGGGGGATGGGAGTAATCTGTTTGAAACCATTAATTTTGCAATTCTGTTTAGGTGTGCTAGTAGCACAGAAATAACACTTCACTCTTAGTTTTAAAAATTGCCCTGCAAGCATTAGAAAAAAATTAATGAAATATTGTTTATCATTTGGATTTACTAAATCTGACCACTTGAGGGCAGCACTGCTCATCCGAATATATTGCCATTGTTAATCTCTTATTGTACACTAATTTTTCAGGCTCTTCAAAGTTTGGCCAATGCATAATTTTTGTTTACTTTTGACTGATATACTATTTTTTTATATTCTTTATACAGACACAGATGTAAAGTAACAGGAAACCTATGTTGAGTATATAGGAAAATATATCTTTTTATACTTACTGTAACCCATGCCTTGAATGAAGTACTTGAAAGCCTCTGTGAGCTTTCCAGGCTAATGAAACAAAAAGAGCTGAAGTCAGATTTTTTTTTTGACAACATTTAGGTGTCATCGACTAATTAGGTCATGGTGGAAAATAGATTTCACTAAGTACATGTTGAGAAACAGAGTGGATTCTAACAGCCGGTAGTAGCAGGTGTCGAGCTGGGTATTAGAACTGTGCCATCACTGCCCGTAATGAGATTAGGGCATGCTTCATCCCAAACTGTTATCCTGTGCCTTAAGCAAACACAGAAATTAATCTAGTCATAAACACTACCAATACACACCTGGTCAACCTGTGGCAAGCCTCCACAGTCAGCCATCTGAAAAACAGTGAGAGGCATCAAGATTATTCACAGGAAAAAACACATGGCACTGCTAGTTTCTCATTTTTGTTTCACACAGATGTCCAAGACATTGAGCACTCCATATGCTGCACTGGTCACAGCACATATCGGTGATAAATAGGCCATTTCAGACACCATAAACCTGATTTTCTCTCCACCTGAGGCTGGGTTATGGGAAACTAGGTCAGCTAAGAGGGGATTTAGCCCCAGAGCTGGCCGATGTAGACTTTCTGCACTACCTGGGTAAATTAGTCACTAGATAATGCTGAGCTATCGGAATCTTATCAGTGCAGACTTTTCTATGTGGGCTATAAATACCTGGCTGCTTCAATAGAGGCCACTCACCTTAAGCAGTGTGGTTTTGGTCGGGTCCAGCTTAGTGTTGCACTCAACCTGTGCAGAAAACAGACTTCTTGAACTACAAAAAAATTATGTTAAAAACAAATTGCAAAACAGTGCAAACAAAAATGACAAACTAACCATATGACAGTGCATAGTAATGGTTGAAAAATAAATAGGCTTATTAACTTTTTAAGAGAAAACACTTCCCATATATTTCATTGTTGGCGTCAGTCTGTACAACCAAAATAATTATAATGGCTGGTAAATCACACTTCTGCTTTGTTTATCAATTTTCCTATTCAGCCTATGTCAGGTTAATATTTTTGTTAATTGTATACTACATATGCAGTTCATGGTAATATTAATACATTTCAGTTTGATTTTAAGAAGATTTGTTTACTTTTGTACTCTAAACAATTTTGGTACCATGTTACTTTTCAACATTTTTAATGATATAGATTATGCTAAATTATGCGACTCTCAGCCTAAAAAAAAAAAAACCTTGAGCCAAATTTTTTTTTAACTTTTTTTAAAATTTCTTCTGATTTGACAATATATATCTCAGGGTGTAAATAAGGTAGCCCCGAAAAACTGCTTGTTTTTTTTTTGTTCCCAATCATATAACCTGTAACTGATTGAGATTTTGTGTTAATACGACAAACCAATCAATTATTTTAATGTACAAAAGCCTCTCCAAACAAATAAAACATAATAATTTCACATAAGAAATAATTACACATGTATGCTCTCTTTCCAAAGCATCCTGGCATCTCATTCAGATCCATTCTGTGTAATATGAGCCATCATTGAGTCTGTGTCATGTACTTGGCACCATCTTCTGGTGGCAATATGTAATTAGAGTGAACAATCCTCGCTGCCCATATTTGGATGACTTCCACCTCTGGTTGCAGCGATCTGAATCCTAAAACGATTGGTTTAGCGTTCTACAACGCTGGACAACATACTACATAATTTCCGATGAAATCATCTGATCCAGGAAAGCAAATGTGTTTTTAGCCAGATAGCACAATATGTGCTGTGTGAACATCGTGCTTTGTATGTTTATCTAAGGATATATGCTTTTGATTATGTTATGTGTGGTCTGGTGTTAAAGATAAATCGCCTGTAAGTAATGGTGATATTTTATGTTCTGTTTATTATTCATGAAGTTATAAGCGAAAACACAGCTTATAAGCAACACGTTACACGTTACATGTATGTCAAAGAAATGTACTTGGTTATTACTCACAATTTTTTTGTCTGTGAGTAAAACAAATAGGCTGGTTGTATTCTACTCAAAACTTATAACACCAACAACATGGCATGTGGCTATTTGATCAGTTTGATGTTTTTTCAGATTACAATAAAATGTGCAGTGCAAAATTATTAATAAAATATCAAACCGAAACACTTCAGATTTGTCTGCAAATATTAAAGCATTTGTAGAGTTTTGGTCAAAATGCCAACATTCTAGGCGATCACTACTTTGTGTTGGTCAAGACTGTAGTTATTAATATTTTGATAATAGTTTTTCTTCTAGGCGGGCCCATCCGAGCATAAAGGGTAAATGTAAGGGGAAAAAAAAATTGAACTAATGTTAAAATGAGGTGGTCCTGGAATAAACGTAAACCTACCACAGCATCGACTGCAGGAGAACTGTCTCCAACCACCAGGAGTGCAGGACACCTGAAAACAGAGTGGCACAACATAATGGCAGAGCAGAAAAACTCATCCTACATTCTATAGAGATGTTCAACAACCATGAGAGAATTTCTCCTGACATTTTCACACTTACGTAAGAGTTCTGACACTGGAATGTCCACCAGGTGCAGGCCTCTCGATTTCCAGGTCTCGTCGGCTGTGGACAAAATTGTTGGTTAAGCGTAACATCAATGCTACTATAATGTGAGTGAACCTTGTTTTCTATCAGGAAATTTGATAGGGGTGCTGTGCTTACCTGTTATAGGACTTGACAAAGAGTTGCAGATTGAACTGGTTCATGTCATTCACAATGTGGTGACGGTACCTGCCAATGAGGTCATGGTTCTGCTGGATTTCCTCCTGAAGTAATGATAAGAAAAAAGCTTTAATTTTACTAAGAACTCCAAAGTCCACTACAGGGTCAAACATTAAACTTGACTAACCTTTCCAAACAAATGAGAGATGATCATATCAGGCATTGCATGAGTCCAACCAGAGATCTGTAAATCATGTGGAATATTAGTCCAGCAACAAATGCTATTTGAATAAATAATCTATCCCAAACTAAAGTGGCACGATGAGCATATATGCTATATGATAAAGAATTTAGCACTCACTTTGTGTGCTGCCCAGTCCATCCAGCCCTCAGCACAAGGGTTAATGTTTATAAGAACAAGGCCCTCCACCATAGCAGGGTGATCCAACTATAACAGCAAACAGCATTTGTAAACAGCTGATAAATATTCTTCAGTAGCTATCTAAACCCTTTTTAATAAATAAAGAGTCCATGAGTCAAGCAGAAATTTTCTGAACAAAACAAAACAGTTTTACACTGGGCATTCCACAGCAGCTAAACAAGCCAAAATGAATGCCAAACTCCACAGGAAAATAAACTTTTAGCTCTTTATCCTGGTTTGATTAACATTTTAAAGCACATATTAATGCATAAAAGCAAATTAAACTCACAGCAAATTTAGCAAGGATATAAGCGCCTGCTCCAACAGCCATGCCGATTACACTCTTCAGTCTACAGGGTTTAAGAAAACCAGTTAAAAATATAGAAAATAATTGAAAAGCTATCTAATATAGAACGTTGGGTTAAACTTTAATTTATTTTGTATTTTACATTAATTAATTAATGTTAGTAACCTGTCATATACTGTATGTAGCACTGATATGGTAAAATAAAAGGTGACCAATTTTTTTTAAATATTAATATAAAAATCACCTTACCCAAAATGTTTAAGGATTGATGGAAGAGTCTCAGACAGTTGGTCCATGGACGGGTACTCATATCTACAAGAAAAGTCAAATGTTATAAGGTTCTGCATTCTGCATGTACAATCCATATTGTCCAAATATCAATTTGTATGTCAGTACACAGTACAACTTACCCAATAGAGAAGGTGACAGCTCCCTCTTGCTGCCCTGGTGCATCAACATGGCACACAGCAAAGTGCTGCATAATCTCCTGCATATCTTCATGGCTGAACAAGGTTTCAAAGCAGGATTTCTCTATTGGAGAAACAGAATATATCCTTCAGACAAAGCTCTTAAGATTTCGTCTACAATGGAGTAAAGCAAAGCTTTTGGGTACATTTTATGAAGTTTTGGGAATGTTTGGATAGGTATTAAATCTTACGGTTTAGTCCGATATCATGGAAGGTGAGGATGACAGGCCGGTCACCCTTAGGAACTCCTTTCATGGTACAGTGGACTCTGCCATATGGAGTCTCCACATCATGTTCCTGCATTCAACATGACAATGCTCATCAGCATCTACTAAACCAGCGTTACCATCATTAATCTCATCTGCTTACCCATGACAACATGAATCATATATACAGCTTATGAATTTGTACTGTCTGTAAATGTGCAGATGACATGAAATACTTTTAGGAAGTGTGACATGCTATATTTAATCTAAAACTATTTTAAAAAGCATTTTGCTCATTCTCTTATAAATATTATGTATGCAGTTGTTATAATATTATATTAATTCTGAAAATACACATGGAATATCTGTGCATTTAAAAAAGGCAAAGTTATTAAAAATGTCTAGTTATGTGTTATGCATCAACTAACAAACTTTTTTCAGTTTATAGACATTTATTGCAGTTCGGACTTTAAAAAAGTACAGACCTAACAAAAACTTTGAAAATAATCGTTAAGTGTTAGGATGTAAAAATCCCGGATACTGCATTAATTTCATATAAATGTGTTATTTGTCAACCACCCAACTCCTTTTAATTTAAAGTCTCTCATTGCAATTCGTAACGTTCGATGTAACGTTTACAAAAAAGCTTGAGTTCGATCTATTATCTTCAAGTGAGCCACAGACCAATCGCAACAACTCTGCAATCAGTAAGCTTCCAGTTCATGTCAGAAACTGCCCGATTTCATAATATTCAACATACTGTGTCTACCAACATAAAGCTATGATTTACACAGCACTATTGGCTTATTTGCAAACTTCTCTGCAAAAATGTTACAATAATTCATGTAAAAGTACTTTAAACACTAGTAAAACAATAATGCACAAGAAAATAGAAATAAAATGAGGCAAAACAACAAATTCCTGTACTCACAGAGACCTCGATCTCAAATACTAATTCCATTTCAGAGTCTTCTAGAACCATAGCTGCAGGTAGTTATTAGTATTTGTGATGAGGACACTTTAGAGTGGGTAGGTAAGATCCGACTGCAAGTAAGCCTCTGTGTGCACACTTGGCCAATATTTGTCTGTGCGGAGGGTTTTATACCCCTGTTGTCATCACTCGACATAAGCCCAATGCTCCCGGCATGCTTTGCACCAAGATCAAAACAAGCTTATTTTAGTTGAAGATATCTTTAAATTGGATCAGCGTTTGTCAGATGCTTGGAGTAGCCTGCTCTAGGACATTGGAAATTTAAGGGAAGTGCAGCCAAACTATCGTGTGTTTATTGTGGTGGTTGTGTGCCATCAATAATTGTGTCACAATCAATCTCAAGTAAATCAGTAATAAAAAGCACAATTGAGCAATGATGCATCTCAAAAAGGTCAGCACATGAACAAATCAAATCAACTCCAACTGATTTACCTTTAACTTTCAATTTTATTTTGTTGGAGTTATTTTAAAACAAGTGATTTAACACTAACATATATAACATCCACTTCATTGCAAGTCATCGAGAAAAGTATGTGAGAGCAGGACACTGGTCAAAGATCAGGCTGATGCTGCAGAAACTAGTTTCAGCTGCATCAAGTTAAAGCACAAGCTGCTAAGAAAGTCAACATCTTGTGCTTGGCCTTGTATACTGACTGAATACAAACATGTTGTCTCACAATTGGAACTAATCCCTTTTAACGGGACGAGCCCAACGTGAGCTCCTCGCGCAGATGGCCAGTATTCCTCAGCAGCACACGATATTAAAACACATGACCTGCAAACTTCAGGACTTTAATCAGTGTGAGGATCAGCACGAGAGGCCAGTCATTTACGTGTCGTCTGCCATGAAACATGGTGCATAGTGCTGTTCTAATGCCATTGTGTAATGACCAGGAAAGACATGACCAATGTTGATGATAATCAATAAACCAATTTTAAAAAAAAAACTGTAATTTTAATGTCACGTTTCTGTGATCTTAAAAATGTCAACATCAATCTGATTGTAACATTTTTGACTTGGTGGTTTAACCAAGGAACCAGTAAGGATGTCCCAATACCATTTTTTTTTTTTTGAGAACGAATACAAGTACTGATACTTCTTTTTTAGTACTCGCCAATACAGTGTAGTCTGATAATAGTCTGATACCAATTTTTTTTTTTATTTATTTCAATATTGTCTTTCAATTTTATCATAATTGTTTTTTTTTTTAAATAATTAAACTCATTTTTAACATAATATTGTGTTATTTTTATATAGAAAATCACAGCACAATCCAAAGTACAACATTGGAGTTATTTCTGTTAAATAAAGTGCTGCATAACAGAGCATCACACAAGTGAGATATTCCTTAAATATAATTCAAATAATATTGATTCATTTTTATTAGTAGTAGTAGTAGTAGTAGTAGTAGTAGTATTACAGTAAATGTTTCATAACACTACGGTGGTGATATACTTCTGTCATTCTTTTCATTTAAATTGTGCTTTTATTTTAAAGTTTGTGTTGTTATGACAGTCAATCTGGAAAATCCAGTAGCTACGTGACTCTAAGTAATTATTAAACCACAAAAGGCTGCTATTTATTTAAATAAATTTGTAGTCTGTATGTGCCTCACACTACAAAGTGAATTTGCGCTCTGCTCACTGTCATCTACTATAAACAGAGAATGCAGTGCTTATGATGGTGTTTTCTGTGTATGAGCTAAGGAGGAGCTTTAAACGGTATGTGCAGCCGGTGTTGGCACAATTTGACGGTTGTGTCAGAGAGAGTCATGAAGCAGGACACTTTGCACTTCCCATCTTCTGCTGAACCTACACAAGTCACAGAAGATCATGCGATGTTTGCAGACAAAGTGGAACTCAGATTGACAGATGCTTTAATTTTACTCAAAATAATCAGAAACATTGTTCATTATGTGCTGCTTAATACAGTGCCTGTTGTGTGTGCAATAAGAAAGTAAAATAAAAGCCTTTATTTTTTTAATACCTATAAAGGAGTCAGAATTTGTAATCATTGAATGTTTTGGAGGTGTCAGAATAAACACCTTGGTAATGGCATACTAACACACTACCCTTTTTTTCTGCCATTGACTGACACAGCAGTAGTAAGTAGTATGTGAAGTATGCACTTGCGAACGCAGCCCATGAAACAGCTGTAACCATTCTCACATTGTCTGGCCAATCGCAAACTGCGCCGGCTGAGCCAGACGGCTGCTCTCAAGTCGCTCTCGCGGTGACGCGGCGGTGGTGCCGTCTCAAGTCAGACAAAAATTCTAACTGACATGCACTGCTTTAAGTCCAGCACTGATTGGTCCGCGCAGCACTGCATGAAATCGGTCACACCTACTGTATCCACACAATCACAAGAGCTCAGGCAAACTAAAATTCATCTCATTAATTTGCAGCTTTTGTGGTTATATAATCCCACTAGGACATAACGTGATTTCAATTTGTGTGCTGAATGTTTACACAATGACATTCGTATATCAGGTGGTATCGGTTTTTGGTATTGAAACATTTTTACCAGCGCAAGTACATGTAGGTGTACATGAGTGCGGTATTGGACCCGATTTCGATACCAGTATCATATCGGGAGATCCCAAGAACCAAGGATCAAAAACCAGGAACCATTTGAATAAATATGATGCAAAGATTACTGCAGTAAACAAGCCAATGAAAATAAATTTGCTCTATATATTTAGTATATTATTGAATATATAATTGAAATGAATATATAAATCAATATGATTGAAGTGATTCCCACCACCAATATGCCAAAACATTTGTATAATTACACTCCATCATGGAATCAGAGCATTAAATGGGTTTTCATTGTAAAATGTGTTATTTTAAAGTGTTCTTGGATGGAATTATGCACAGTTTATAATCAACTATTAACACATTTCACCAAATGCTGAATAAATTCTGATCACAAGATGGCGACAATGTTGCACAGCAGTGTAAAGTGCATGACCTTGAAAGTTGCTAAAGTATCAAACCAAACAATTACAATACAAAAATGAAACGCTTGCCTTAATCACCAGTTGCTGAACAGCCTCTCTTAGCCCCTAGGAAAAAGGATAAAACATTATAGGTTATCACAGAACTATCAGTTCACTACATGCTTATATTCATGTATGAATTAATGTGCATTCGGAACAAGTCTAGACAAACAACAGTGTTTCACAATTCACATACTTGTAAATCCTTATCCACAAGCAGAGGTTTCGACTCAATTACTTGGATATCATCCATTCTCAATGCTGAGGATACCTAGAGATATGATAAAAGTGACAGAAACACAAATCTTCAATGGTACACTTCAAATAATTTGCTGTAATCATACGCAGAGGTCACAGAAGGAAATATCAAATTGCTGAACAATAGAAAGATCCTGTTCCTCGCATTAACATTTTGATTTAATTCAGCTTTGGCAGCTGCGGTTTACAACGGTTTTGTTTGAGCAAGTGAGCTCAAGGAAATAAGGCTAATTTTTCCTATTGATCGTTTGGGGGGTTTACAAACTGATGGATTATGTTCATCTCCAATGTGAAAAGATAATATATGGGCATAATGTATATACCATATTTTTGAAGATTCCAACCTAAAACCCATAGCTTAAATGTATTTCTATAAATGCAATGCTAAATCTAGCTATCTAGATATATTACATCTAAAATTATTTGTATTAACTATTTACATTATATGCAACTTAAGTTATATGATCATTTCCTCTGCAGTTCTGCAAAACAGTCTAATTTGTTTCACAACAAGGATGATGCAGACCATGGAGTACACAAGATGGCAGTTTGAATGTTGATGCGCATGTAAATGGAAAGAGTGCTTGAACGGGCCCTTTGTCTAAATGAGGTTTCTAAAGGTCACATGTCAGGCTTTTCCTCTGTAGCGCGTCTGGACGCTACACACAGGAAGCCACTGATACAGCTGCTTCCATGGCTCCTGCAGTCCCTCCACCCCTTTAACATAACCAGTTTTTTTCAGCTCTGCTCCAAAGACAGCATGAAAGCCTTTGTGTCTTATCATCCCACAGGTTCAGCAAGGAGTGTTCCTTTACTAAACCCTTTCAAAGCAGCGATTGAATTTCATATTCACAGAGGAGCGTTGGGAACTGAGCCAAGCTGTGGTTCAAAAACCATGATTATGCAGTCCATCACTTGCTGAGGTTTCTAGTGCAGCCCCCTACGCACATTCCTGACCAGAATCATGTGAGTGAATACTGGACCAATCTAGAGGAAAATAACCTAAAACGAGACTCTTAAATATCCTTGAGATCTGCAGCCAACAAGCAATGGTTACCTGGCAAATCTGTTTGTTTTTATGCTCAGTGCCCTTATTGCCTCTCTGGACTAATCTTTAACCTGGGAGTGGCAGCGTCAGTACGGTCTCAGTTGGATATATAAGCAGAGCGACATAAAGACAGAACATGTCCTTTCCATGGCCTGGAACACTGACCATTACTAATAATTCAAAATATCTGAATTAACATGTCTACCTCAACAGACCATGTTTATATCACAGTATGCAGTGATAAACTTCATATATAAACCCTAATGTATGATGTATTCTAATATATAATATCCAATAAAATATTCAATATTGGTACTGATTAGACATTTCAAGCATTTGGAAACAATTCTGTCCTTCACACACTGTTGGGTTAGTTACTTAGTAATCCACTACAAATGGAAAAAAAAATTTTTTAAAAATCTGTAATCAAGTTACTTTACTAATTCATTGAAAAAGTAATCATATTACTAATTACTTTACTATTAAGTCACTTTATAAAACACCTTTCTACTCAACAAATTCAAAATAAAGTTTATATGTCCTTCTTGTTTATTGTTACACACATGTCATGCACTCAACACCTCCTTCACAATGACTACATGTATTCTACATAAATAACATGAAACAATATGCATAATCCTATAATGCTTTAAAATAATCCTATAAAAATAATTCAAAAATTTAATCTTAGTAACCATTACCTGATTGCAAGAATTTAAAGAGTAATGTATTTCACTATTTTTTTGTTGCCTAAATGTAATTAAAGTAATTAAATTACTTTTAATTTGATTGCACCTAACATTGCCTTCACATATGCAAATTAATATTTTTAATGGATACTTATTTACGCTACATTTGACAAGCATTAAACACATCATTCCATCAGTATCAGTAATGTTTATGTTGAGAATTTACAGTTTAGTTATGAAGGAGGCTCACCTATCAACCACTGCAGCTGCACACTATCCACTAAATATAGAAAGGGGAAATATTTGTTTCTCTTCTCATTACCGCGGTTTTCTTTTTTCTTCCTATGTATTTTCTCTTGACAATGCTTATTAAAGATCAACCATGCTTTTACAGACAGACAGTATAATTCTACTTTGATTTGTTGTTTACATTCTGCATTATATAAGAGTAATGCAATACAAAACGGTAAGGATTTAACCACATAAAGAGAGTGCCAAAGGAAATTGAACTAGAAGGCGCCTGCAGAAACAATAACTGCTTTCCAAATCTTTGAGAATTCATTTATTTGATCAAATCCAGAAGCCTGAGTCAAGCTTGTGTAGACATAAATTTGTAGATTGTAAGAGATATAAAAGTTGATATTAGACAGACTCTACAGGGGTCATGGTCATACCTGCTGGCAATTCCTACTAAATATTATAATCTTTAGGCACCAACATTTGACTTACAACACACATAGACAATAAAGTACAATAAATGCACCAATTTATGCCAATGTCAAAACTGTTTGCCTCTTCATGTGCTATAGACATGTGTGCACTATTTGTGAGATTTTAATTGATCAGATGTCTCATTTATGTGTTATGCCTCGTGCATCCAGATTTTTCATGATTGACAAATGTCTTACATTTCATTTCAGCAATATAGAGACAACCTCTTAAGAACTATTCTTACCTTCATACTAAAACTACAGGTAGTGGCAGGAACAGAAATAAAGTTAAGATTGCAAATATTGTAAGATCCTGGGAAAAACACCTTTTGTTTAGATTAAATTGGACAGATAAAGCAATTATTGGATATAGACATGTTAGTAGATGTTATATTTGTTTATATCAACGCACCTCACAGTTGAGTTCTCTCTTTGTTGACATGCACACGTGCTACAATACGCACGCAACCCCTCACGCGCAACACTGACTAACAACAAATAAAAAATACGACACATTTATATACAATTCTAAGCAGTTATAACTTAGCATAATACTTTTTTGCGCGTTTTTTTTTTCAAATATATTTTAAAATTTTTAATTAAACTGAGTTATTCCACCATTTTGTTTATAGCTTTTATAAACTTTGTTCGGTGGAACATCCGGACGGTTGTACTCAATAAAGTAATAAAGTAATAAAGTAAAAAATTATTAGGATATTTTAAATGAACATAATAGCACAAGACTCACCGGTTAAGGTTGATTGTCCAAAAAACAATTACGTCCAACCAAAAACGGAAAAAGTTCAAAAGTGTGACGCGTATTTTTAAATTAGCTACGTGCTTCGAGACAGAATGTTGCAGGCAATTTTATAAAGATGTGTTTAGTCAGTCCTGCCCACTCCATCCTCTATTGGGTAACATCAATGAGTCATGTGTTCCTTTCACAGCATTGCATGAGAGATATGATGACATTGTTAACTTTTAATAAAGTGGTCTTCACTAGAACTGATCTGATCTTTCACATTAGAATAAAACTGTTAAATAGAAGACAGTAGTGGCAAACTTAGATAAAATGGTATTTGTTCACCTGTGACAAAGTTTCAACGTGTGCTTTTGTCACAACAAAGTTGGGACAGACTTTGATATTCTAATGCTGTTAAAAGCAGAATTATTTCGTATCAATAAAGTATTGTTCAGAGGAGTGCATGCCTTGTGTGTGTGTGTGTGTGTGTGTGTGTGTGTGTGTGTGTGTGTGTGTGTGTGTGTGTGTGTGTTCTCTAATCACACAATGCTATCACTGTGGTTAGCTAATAGGCTGGGATAACAAGCACATTCACAATGGCTGCATTGCACAGAAACTGCTATTATGCTGATCAACTCTCAAGCACCATTTACACCACAAACTGAATTTGACCCCCACTCTAACAAAGATAGAAATAGAATAGAATTTACTTCTAAAGCTGTGTTCAGCATATGAGACTATTTCATCAATCAAAACTGTGTCAAGAGCTTGAAGTTATTTTTTGTTTATTGTTATTGGGTTCTTGATGCAATCAGCCAGGTTATATTGTATTATGGAAAAATACTGAATCCACTGTTAACCAGATACACTTTTATGATTTCAGTTTTATAGGTGAATAGAGTGCAAATCAAACAGTTGACGGCTTGGGTTTATAAACTGGGTTAAAGAGTATAATAACAGATAAGAATCGTGGACTTTTACCCAACAGGTTCATATCACTGTGTTCTCTCATGTTTTTCTCATGGAGTTTAGTTTTACACTCATGCTAGTTTTGATAATCTAATTATCAGCTCCATTCAGACAGAAGTAAAAGATGACTACGTTCTTGTAATTATTTTACTAACCTGGAAAAATAAACAAAAATACATTAATAAAAAGACATTTATTCACCCTTACTGTAAATAAAAGAATCACTTGCTACCCTGATAGCATGTGTAGATCACCCAGATGTTTATTTGATATGTGTGTGTTTACATCTGGAAGATATATTTTTGACTGCAATATGACTATCAAGAAGTATGTCTCAGATGTCAATAAGACAATCAGCAGATGTTTATGATCTTATGATATGTTTAAGATGTTTAGCAGATGTTAATTAGATTGCCAGATGAAAAAATCTCAAGCAGATATCTTGGAGATGTACATGTGCTAACTGGGTAGATTGAAGCCATATTACATTCAATTAGGATAATAAAATAAATAAATAAATAAATAAAAATAGTTACATATGCATGATTAGTTTGAGGGTCAAATGTGTACATTTATTTCTCAGCTTTCTGTTAGTTCTCTGTTATTTACAAAATCTGGGTTCATGACTTTGGCTTCTGTTCATTTCCATGGCCTTGTAATACAGAGCAGGTTGTCATCTTAAAACACCTGATATCTGGTTTGCACAACATTATTGGATGTCTCCAAAAGAACAGATAAACAATGAATACTTCCTACAAGCTCTTGTTATCAGACGAATCAAAATAATAAAAGGAGGCTTGAAACCAAAGGTGGATTTCTTCAGTGGCCATCCAAGAACAGGGTGAAACAGTAAGTCATTATGTTGTCATTTTAACCACACAACCCACAATGTAATCTAATTGAAAATGTATGGATTGTATTGGAACACTTTGTTACATTATAAAATAATTACAAGCCTTCCTTTCAGGTACTGAGAGGTCAAGGGTGCTGGTTTGACATAGAGATGTTGACTGACGAGAGTAGATTAGATGCATAGCCTTCAAAGTAAAGACAAGATGTTTCCTTTCCCTTCCTTTGACTCCTCTGATGTAGCAACATGACATGACAATCACTAGATACCCCTTTCTCCTTTCATTTGTGGTTGAATAGTTCACCCAAAAATGAACATTTTCTAATCAATTACTCACCCTCATGCCATCCTAGATGTGTATGACAAAGATTTTTAGTAGAATATTTCAGCTCTGTAGATCCTCACAATCCAAGTGATGACCAGAACTGTGATGAAGTGATGAAGCTCCAAAAATCACACAAAGGCAACATAAAAGTAATCCATAAGACCCTGTGGTTAAATCTGTACCTTCAGAAGCGATATGACAGGTGTGGGTGAGAATCAGATCAATATTTAAGTGCTTTTTTATTTTAAATCTCCACCTTTGACCAGCCCCAACCAATATGTGGCAATATGTACAAAGAATGTGAATCACCAAAAAAACAACAAGGAGAAGAATGCGAATGTGAAAGTGAGATAAAGAGCGATTTATAGTAAAAAAAAATAAATCTGTTTCTCACCCACACCAATCACATCGCTTCATAAGATGCAGATGTAACCACTGGATTACTTTGATGCTGCCTCTATGTGCTTTTTATGTTTAAGGCACATCTGGGATGGTAAGTAAATTAGGAGATATTTTTCATTTTGGGGTAAACTATCCCTTAAAGCAAGATATTGACTAAAATCTCAAGGTTTTTCATTGAAAATGAAACATATCCTGGACATATTATGGACCTTAATCAGGGTAGACAGCAAAGTTAATGCAAATGTAAAAAAAAAAAAAAGTCCATTAGGTTTTCCTTAGGTTTAATTTTCTGAACCCATGTCGTGAAACCCAGAGACTTATTTTCATTGTTTCCTCAACTTAATGATCAGTGCCAAGGTACACAACCCTGGCATCTATTCATATAGTATATGAACATAGTCTGACTACTGTCCATTTATTGCTAATATTAATATTACACAAAGTTGTCATGCTACAAGCACACAGCTTATTTCAAAGTACAGGTATGAATCTAATTAGGATTGTAACAATCAGCTTAAACTGCATTAAACTGCTTTAGTACAGATGCAGTATATGATGCAATAATGCATATAGTATGAATCATACTATGCCATGATTCATAGATACATGACATGAGACAGCTCACAGAATACAGGGCAGTGTGTATATAGGCGTCACCTCTAGCTATCACATAGTTTCTCAGAGAGAGTGCCACTCAGTTCAATGTCATCTATTACTCATTTATTAACTGGGATAATAGGACGTGTCCAAGTTGTACAATAACAATAATCACAACTTGCAGCGTATAATGGGACCGTTAAGGCAGTTTATGATCATTTTTGGAAGTATTAAGTAGGGAGTAAATCACCGAAGTAAAATGTGATGGTGGCGTTTTAGACTCAAGCACTGCAGTGCATTGTTGACATGCAATAAAATAAACAAGTTGCATAATAAGGCTTTAGTTGCAAGTGAATGTTCAATAAATGATAACTAGGAAATTATGTCCCAACACAAACTCTTGCCAGTAGGATCAAACTAGTACAGATTATGTATTAATGTGTGTGGTGGAACACCACAAATACTGACTCTAACCACTTGATTGTACAAAGGAATCAGGATCATGCAGGAACATTCTCTTAATACACTCAGTAAAATTTCAGTTTATGTCTGCTGACACTTTGCGGCATTGATGAAGCATTATACAAAAACAGTTTTTAGTTACTAAGGTCAGTTACCCTGACCAGCACTATTATGTAGAATTAGGGTTGCAAACAGTCCCACAGTCAGTGTTGTACCTATTTCTGACTCCCTAATATGATTGAGGTTAGGAGTAAGTGTAAGGATGGTCTTTAGGGATAGGGACCAATGACTCCCAACTATGGATAGGGTTAGGTGTAGGGATGGGCCGCAAACTTGCTGCCAATTCACCACTCATTATTTTCACCTGCAAACGAGATTTGCGGCAGGCACTCCTTGTCACCAAAGGATTCCTGCAGGTTCACCACTACCGATGAAGAGCTTCAAACTTCTGGCAAGCATTTGCCATGAATCGCATTTGCATGTGAAAATAATGAGTGGGAAATTTGCAGCAAGTTTGCGAAGTGAGAATCTGGCGGGTCAACACCGGAATGTATTTTGGTCAAAATGATGACATGTCATGATCAATTGAGTCCCCAAGGGGTAATCTTTGGAATGCCTGAGCAAAAACCTATCATGTTGTCTTAAAATCATGTCATTGAAGAATAGGCTAACTGAAAAACACAAATAACGACATATCTTTAATTTCACAATCTATAACTTCAATTATAGATTATTAAGTGTAACATATTATTAAAAATACGTATTTACATAGTTAAAACTGCATATACCATGATGTGAATTTGTAAGCTTTTTAATCAGGCACTGAATAGAGTACCTATTACTAGCTCTTTGAGCCAATGGAATCGCTGTGATGTCATATGGGGACTCACAGTGACACCGGCATTTGTCCTGTATTTAATCTGTGTAACGCCCAAGGGGCACCCCCGCCCCGATCAGATTGAAGTCGCAAAATGCTCAATATTATACACAGGACAGGAAAGTCAAATAAATGCCTCAGTCTTCGTCATTCATAAACAGAGAAAGTGGTCAAACAAGGAAGTGCTTGTTAACAATTTATTGGCGCCTCTGGTGTGTATGTCTGACAGAGACTTTTGTAGTGTCGGATCTTGGTTCAGTGTCTATCTCTGTTATCAGACCTTGTCACTGGAACAACAATTTATTGCTCATATCACTGATAAAGTTAATAAGTAACCATGACAATAACTTTTTTAGGGCCCATTGTTGCCCAGCTATAGAATTTCTTGATCTAGGAGAATTTCTTACTACTTTTTACTGAAATATTGCACAAATATTGAACCAAAATGGACAAGAACTGGGTGCATCGTATACAGTTTGTTATTGTTTCAACTATACTACTGATTTGCTCTACACTCAAACAAACACTTGAATATACTGCCCTTGAAATCAAAACACCATTATAAACAGTCCTAAACAGGGCTTATGCAATGTCTGTGAGAAGTGCTTCTACAGATATTCCACAGCACAGTTTTTGTTTGGTTTCTTGCAGCAGTTTTATCCAGACACACTCCAGCCAAATAAACCAAAGCTTACAATAACATATAAGGCTCGGAATGAATTATTTTCACAGGTTCATTTTCATGCAGTACAAAGCAGTAAAGGTGGAATTATTTCATAAATAATAATGTAACTTAATCTGTTTATTAAATGGATAGTTCACCCGAAAATGAAAATTGTCTCATCATTTACTCACCATCATACCATCCCAGATGTGTATGACTTTCTTTATTCAGCTGAACACAAACAAAGATTTTTTGAGGAATATCTCAGCTCTGTAGGTCCATCCAATTGAATGCTTGCCAGAACTTTGAAGCTCCAAAAAGCACATAAAGGCTGAAAAAAGTAAACCATAAGACCCAGTGGTCAAATCTGTATCTTCAGAAGCAATATTATGGGTGTGTGAGAAACAGATCAATATTTAATTCATTTTTACTATAAATTCTAATCACTGCCCAATAGGGGACGATATGCACAAAGAATGTGAATCGCTAAAAACAAAAGATATGTGAAATTTGAGATTTATAGGGAAAAAAATATTAAAGATTGACTGTGTCTCACCCACACCGATCACATCACTTCTGAAGATATGGATTTAATCATTGGAGTCTTATGTATTACTTTTATGCTGCCTTTATGTACTTTTGGACCTTCAAAGTTCTAGCTACCATTTACTTGCATTGTTTGGACATACGGAGCTAAAAATCTTCATTTGTGATCAGCAGAAGAAAGAAAGTCATATACAACTTGGATAATATGAGGGTAAGTAAATGATGAGACAATTTTCATTTTTGGGTGAACTATCCCTTTAAATTTTTTGAAATTTTAAATATCAATACTAGAGCTATGGCAGAACTGGATGGCAGGACTCCTTCTGATCTCCCATGTCCTCTAACCTGGCAAAATGTAACATTCTTGCTACAGGTCATTGCCTCTGCTGATAAGATGCAACCAATTACTGAAGTGGAAAATTGCTTTGACCTGACTTTGTTTTGTTTTCCATGAAAATAACATTTAAAACAGGTCCTAAGCTAATTCTTTAAAAACTTGCCAAAGGCAACACTACAAGGTAATGAGTCACCATCTTGTCTGAAGTAAATTTTTGAAGTTTTATCTACTGACATTTATGAATCTGCAACATAAATACTGAAAACAATGATGAGTATGATCATGAAAGGTCTGAAATGTAACCAAATGCTATATTATATTAGTCTTGTAATGACATAGGTACACTGATGAGTGTGAATGGGGCCACTGCTCCACAGGAGGACCACTTTTATTGATTTTACAAAAACACGAAAACAGTTTAGAATTTCTGAAAAAACATCTCAGATATACACATTCTATTTCATATGCCACAGCTGGAGAGGTTGGGTGTACAGGCTCCTTTGGTGAAGTCTAGCTGAAAACTCAACAATAGAACTTAACAAATCCCATGACAAGAGTGTGTTGTATTATAGTGCAGAAAAGAACACATAAGAGATGATTTGCCCTTCTGGAAAACCCATGATTAACAGTGGTTAAAAGAAAAAACACTGTCAGAAAGAGGTCAACATTTTTAGATTGCAGCTTGAACAAATAAAGGAAAACCAGGACAAAATGATGAAATTATTTACCCATATTTTTTATTTTTTTCATTAAAACTGAGCAACAGGCAAGGGTAATAATTACTCCACTGCTGATGTAGGTGATGGACAAGGCTGCTTTGCTAGGAATTTCTCTGTTAATAATTTTATCCACCTGTTGACCTTATATCCAGTCATAAGGTTTCTGTCCACACAATACTCTTACAGCATCAAAACAAAGGCACATGATCTCAAGATCATAAACCAGAGTTCACACGTCCACATGTGTGGACTTTGCATTTAGGCTCCGCAATACACAACTCATAATTAATTTTCATTTTAACCGACTGATGTCAGTTCAGCACCAGTGTTGGGTAACATTACTTTTAAAAGTAACTTTTTAGAATATTGAGTTACTCCTTAAAAAAGTAACTTAATTAAAAAGTTCTATTTTATGGAAAGTATAAAGCTTTACTTTACTTTTGCGTTACTTTTTTCTCACAGCCACTTTCTCTTCTGCTATGCTATGCATTCCATACAAATAAGCCATGCTTTGTATACAAGAGACGTTACAGGTCATGCTAGCTACTGTATATTTAGAAAGTAGGTCTTCACGTCATATTTAAATAAATAATCAATAACATAAATATGCATGATTTGTTTTTCCAGCAATACGAATAATGAAGAATAACAACTGTCTTACCTAAAGCAGCAAAATCCAACACTTGAACCTGCATCATATATTTCATCATGTTCTGTGGCCATCGACAATGTCAGAGTCAACTTCAGATGTTTTTCAAAAGGCAGGATACATTTCAGCGAGGAATGCCAGCCTAACATGTTCAAGGAATGTGTCTGATAATAAAATAATATTTTTCACTCAAGTCGTCTCAGTGCACACTTGGTTGATCCACGGTGCGTACAGACAGTGTTGATACAACTGTAATGCAATATTTGGGAATTTTAATGCTACCAAAATATCATAAAAGCATGTTTATTATAAAACAAAAATGTAGAATCTTTTTAGAAACTAAGGCATCTGTGTACACAATTGAAGTAGAACGTTGCTCGGAGCCACTGATCCAGAGTCAGCTTTTCCAATTCTCCCAGTTAACGGGAGCTGTAACACTGAGCAGTTTGGCTGCATAAGTCAGTGAACTGAGTGAGTATTTCACCCTGTGTATCATGTCGTAGCCAGTGGAAGACTTAGTCTTAGTCTTATAATCCCTCTGCCTGTAAACACGTTTACTGATTTTTTTTTTTAGTGCAGTGTGTATTAACACACAATCAATTGCGTTTCACCACCGAATGTTGACCTCATATTATTCTAAAACAGTGATTCTCAACCAGGGGGTCAGGACCCATTAGGGGGCCTCAGCACACTTCCAAGGGGGCCTTAAGACTTAAAATTAATTTAAAATAAGAAATATTAAAATAATTAAAATAATCCTACTAAATTAAAATGCTAAAAACTACATTAAGACGTGTGCCTACAAAATAATAAACAGAATCTTTCTGAAACTTCTAAAATCAGAAATTCTCCATAATAAATAAGACATATCTAATTTCGGGAGAGGTGGATTTCAAATATTGACTTGCAGTCAAAGAGGTTCAGAACCACTCTACAACACAAAATGCACATGAGCATTAGTGAGTTGATTGACAGGCGATGTCTTTATCTAAAAGTTGATTGGCTCTTTTACCTGCAAGATGGGACTTCCTGTCTACATCCATTGACTCGTCTCTGCTAAATCATCTCTGGCCTCACAATCTATAGAATCCTATATTTACTGTTATTTTGAAATTAAGAAAAATAAATGATTTCAAAGGCTTTCAAAATAATGTGTATTTAGAACTGTTGTGAGACCAGTGCAGACAGGCAGCACACTGGAGGGTTAAATCATTCACTAAATAGGGAGCATGGGATACATTCTATAGCTTTCCTTTGAAGCCAAGTGCATTCAATCCAAGTGCAAAGAGAGAACATTGATATTTTGTTGCCAAAGAAGAAAAAAAAAAACATTGTAACATAAAAGTCAATATCTTTATTTGTGCTTTTCTCAATACACATGGTTCCAAAGCAGCTTTACAGAAAATCAGCTGTAATGTCTGTAACATCTTAAAAACATGAATAACCAACACTCCTGGAAACATAATAAATAAATTACTTTCTATATTTTGATTCTGTATTAATTATTGAATTATTTATTATTTCACAATGTAATCCCGCAGTCCACATATGTAGACATACATTTTTGGAAAACTATATATATATAACTTTAGATGTTCGATCAGAAATTTTTTGCAGTGTAAAGTGACAAAGCTGTTTAGGAAAGTGCTGTGGTAGTTTTTGTTGCTATTTAGAATTTTTGAAGAAAATAAAACCAAAAGTGCCTTTTACCCCCAGGGGGCCTACAACAACACCCTTAAACAGACAGATTTTTTAATGCTGGCATGCAAGCAAGTTTTACTCTACACAAGAACTCCTAAAAAATCTGTATAAAGTTGATGCAACGTTTGAGTATATTCCCTTTAGAAATCCCCATGACATTTCCAAAGATTTCAACATTTCCTTTGTGTTTCCAGGGCTGGAGTTCGTGACCAGGCACATGCACACATAAACATCAAAGTGCACTTGAGCATCTGGCCTTTTTCTTCCTCAAGAGAAGGTGCCCTTTTTTCTGGGGTGCTTTTTTAAAAATAAAAGAATATATATATATATATAGTCCTGTTTGCGCACTGCTTCCCTGTCAAACAAATATATTTATTGAATAAAAAATCTAAATATCAGGTCGGGAGACCTTGTGGAGTTCCAATGCCCCCCCCCCCCCTCTCTCTCTCTCTCCCTCTCTCTCTCTCTCTCTCTCTCTCTCTCTCTCTCTCTCTCCCTCCCTCTCTCTCCCTCTCTCTTCCTCCCTATCTCTCTCTCTCTCCCTCCCTCTCTCTCTTTCCCGCCATCTCTCTCTCTCTCTCTCTCTCTCCCTCCCTCTCTCTCCCTCTCTCTTCCTCCCTATCTCTCTCTCTCTCTCTCTCTCTCTCTCTTCCTCCCTCCCTCTCTTCTCTTTCTCTATCTTCCTCTCCTCTCTGCAATGCAGCACACATCAGACACACAGACAGGCAGGCAGCAGCCCCTCCCAGCTCAACTTGTGTCTTGCTAACATGCAATGTACTAACTAATGTAATAAGTTTATCAATATATCATGGCCATACAGGCTAATGATCTGTACTTAATGGACACACTACAAGTGAAAACAGTCAAATTTATGTCTAATATCGTCATCACAATCGCCACATTGATGCAAATTAGGTGTTAACTAATTAAAATGTGCTAATTTGTAGGGCTGCCCCCTGATAGTCAACCAAATTAATTGATGAGAAAAGTCTTGGTCGACCAAGTTTTGATTGGTCGGTTGGTCGCAGGAAAAAAAAAAACTATTACTGCTGGTTGGACAGGTGGAACTATAATACAATTTCAGGGTTAGGGTTAAGCCTTCACAATAAAGCAAGACACCTTGATTTCAAACTTTGAACTTTATTTTTATTTTTTTAACTAAAAGTTCAAATGAAATGGAAAAATAAGTGATTTTAAAATGTGTGTTGTTCAACTATTTGAAATATGGCTTTACAACAGTTGTTACCATTTCTCTAGCAAAGAAGCTACTTCATCAGCACATTCTGGTCATCTATATCGTTGTCCGGGACTATTTACATAATTGAAGACATAAAACAATTATAAATGTAAATTATAATTATAATGATGATAATCAGGGCTGGACTGATAATCTAACATACCGGTCATTTTCCCGGTGGGCCAAAGACGCACTTTGGGGCGGATAAGAGGCGGACTGGCCATTGGGAGAACCCGGTGGGTCGGCCACGAAATGGGCTGCGATAAGCTAAAATGAGCCACAGACCACAAACCAGTGGCGCGATATGCAGAAAAAGACAGCGAACAAAGAGTCATAAAACTACATGCTGGTGTTCCACGAGACTGTACACCTCCATTTTCTGTCATCTGTTCTAAATACTAGTGTTTCTTCAAGCGTGTGTCTTTGTGTCTACGGGCAAATTATTTGATCATATTAATTTGATAATAATAGCATAATAATAATAATAATTGAATACATAGAAAAGCCAATTATTGTCTTCAGCTATTGGCGATCACTCTGACCATCATCGATCTCCGAGATCATCGTCTGTCGGCACAACCCGAATGTACATTTCTCTCTTTATAAAATAACAAAATGTTCAGACAGTCTCCTTGCTGGTTTTTCTGACACATTCAGAATCATTACCGCTTTTGACGGTGTCGCTGGGGCTCGTTCGTGCGTGCGCTTGTTAAATGTATATTTTAAAATCTCAGCCCTGGAACTCAAACAATTTTCTGACATATATATATATATATATATATATATATATATATATATATATATATATATATATATATATATATATATATATATATATATATATATAAAGTAATTAAATTAATATCATACACGATGATGGGCAGGGGCAGCCCTACTAATTTGCATAGCCTACACAAGGAACTGCAGGGAATAGGATAAACAAAATAACAAAAGCATATCACCACAGAACTTCCCCATGACTTACATCAAGAACAAATGTATGTTTAAATATGCAGATTAGCTTGTTACGATTCATTTAGAAGTAATCTACAGATGACAGTCCCTTGGTGCAGTCATTTATTCTAGATATCTACTTGAAACCAGTAGCATAGAAAACATGCACATTGTGGCATATTTTCCTTTGCTGTTACTAAAGAAGACCATGATCCCTGTGTGAACTGATTATTTTGTAGAAATCTGTTGAGTATGATACAATTGCGTGAGTGTATGGGAAAGGAAGTCAGTTATGTTAATATATTTAACGATTTGTTTAAAAAATGTTCCAAAATGTCTGTGCACGTCCCTGACTCATGTAAAAGCCCAAGACCTACAGATGACGCATAAACCCTGTATTAAAAGGACACTAGTGCTCAATCAAGGTTAAACCACCTGAGCTGTTGGGCGATAGGGAGGTGTTTCCCAGCCGTGATTGTCTTCACGTCCACATGCAGACGTGGCCAACGTGTCTGTCTAGTGTGCTTGTGATGGGCGGGGCGGACATTTAGAAGGGCGTAATAAAGTTGTTTGTCTTCCTGTCGTGGGTGTCTGCGAAAAAGACTGTCAATTGCCATTTAGTTTATTTTGTGAGCCTATTTTAGAGCATGGTACAAAGAATAATTATTCTTTTAGAGGAACTGCTCGGAAGTAATGTCACATGACGTATTAATCAAATTCCTTGATGTCAAGTTTTAAATTCAAAATTGTATGGTGATGTAAACCTTAAACATGAGGTTTGCACACGAGAGTGAAATGCTGCTATTGTGTTTCAGTCTCCTGTCTGACTGACTGTCTGTCTGACTGTCTGTCTATCTATCCAAAGATACATTTTGACACTGTTTTAAACCTTTGTACAACCAGACAAGAAGGAAAAGAGCATCAATTTCATAGATATCTATTTTAAGGCATAATGTACATTTGCTGTTATTGATCTTGGCATTGCTAGTGGTCATTCAGAATGGTGTCAACACCTGATCATCTAATTGAGCTTAGTTGAACATCTACAGAAATATCACGACAGAAAATGTAAAGAATAATCAAACGCTGAAATAAATGTTCTGCAGCTGTGATAATGTAGGCTACAGTAACTGGTGAATAATAGGTACATAGACATGGTCTTTTATTAGCCTTTGGTTTAAACTCTTTATAGAAGTCAAATTTATTGGACAAAATCATAAAGACCTTTGATTTTACAAATGGATTAATTTCAGATTATTTTACTCTGGATAGGGGCACCCAACAGGGTTATCCTCTTTCTCCATTATTGTTCTGGAACCATATAGCGGCGATAAGAAAGGAGGATTATTTTCCAGGTGTAATGGCAGGAGGTGTGGCACGTAAACTTTTGCTTTATGCAGATAATATTTTATTATTAGACTCCGACCCTATCTGCCTTGCCTCCACAGAATTATTCATTCCTTTTCTAAGTTCTCAGGATACTGAGTTAATTGGTCTAAATCTAAAGCTTTGGCTCTGACAGCATAATGCCAAGTAATGGCTTTTCAGCCAGGTGCCATTCAGAGGACCAAACAGGGCATTAAGTTTTTGGGTATTCCAAGCAAATTAATGGGATTTAGTCAGAGCTTTTTGATCAATGTGGTAGGTGGGCTTCATTATATTTATCTGTGATTGTAAGGTTAATGTTATTCAAATGAATTGTATTCCAAAATTCAACTACCTGCTACAGTCGCTCCCTGTTGAAGTTCCCTTCTTTTATTTTAAACAAATGGATAGTATAGCTAAATTTGATAATAATAATATACATTAACAAGTTCCCTTTCTTCTGGACAGAATGGATTGAGAAGGGAGTTGCTTCGCTGTGTGACCTGTATGAAAATGGAGTGTTGAGTTCTTTTGAAAATATTATACAACGGTTTGGGATTCCCAGATCTCAATTCTTCAGGTACTTACAGCTGCGCCATCTACTTTGTACCATCTTTGGGTGTAGTACGCGGCCATCTAAATTGGCAGACACTCTTGAGATGATAAAACTGATAAAACTTGATTTTGTGTATTTTTATGCTCTTTGTTTAAATATCAATAAAAAATTGTTAATGACAAAAAAAGACCCTTGATTTTACCCAGCTTAATATCTTGTTGTAGCTACCACAAATTAAAAATAACACAGATAATCGTGTCTTAACTAAATTGTAACACCTATTGTTGGTAATTAGGATAACATTATTTGAGTTTGACTAGTGAACTAATATTAGGCTACTAAATAGGTCAAAACTGCAGCTTTTAAAAGTAAAAAAAAGAAGCGTATGAAAATCACACTAGAAATAACAACAACTGTTGTTAACATGAAACACGTATTGACACGCTATTATATTGGACATTAAAATATAATATAATTGTCTAAAAAAAGGCTCGTTTTAAGATTTTGCTGGTTATTTTGAGAGGTAAAAACATAAAAATGTCAGTATTAATCATAATGTTTTTATATTTATTCATGCTACATTGTATTCATGTTTTATGCAAAATTGTTAATTTGTTAATGAATGAATATTAGTTATTTTTCCATATCAGCAGCCCTGAATATTCATACTTTACGTCTTACTGCTGCCACCCCGTGGCAAACGCAAGATGCACGTTGTGGTGCAGAAAACATGTTTGACTGGAAATTATGATGTGTTAATCACAAATTAACATACTGTTCAGTCTGTTTTGTCTGTCAAAGACAAACACTTTTTTTAACGTTAATCTATTCAAATGCACATTATTCTGACATTTTGTTTATTATTGTTTTTAGCCTTATTGTGGACCGGGGAAGTCAACAACAACTTTCAACAATATTATAGGTTAATTGAATAGTAAAAAGAATATATATGCAACTAATTAATATTTAAGGTAACAATTTTTGAATAATATTTCTGTAATATTCTAGAGATATTTTTAAATGATGCAATCTACTGTATGTTTATTCAAGACAGATATATTATTTAATATGACTGGATATGACAATTTTCAGAACTTGTCACATCAGAAGGCCCATATTCAATTTTAATGCCAAAATGTGCTTCATTTAAATGACAACATCTCAAATTATAGTTTTTTTTCCCAGATCAAATGAATTTAAAATATCAAAAGCTGGTTTACCAGAACAAACAAATCAATAATTTAAACAGATCACAGCCTAATTCTTGTAGTATCAGAGTTTGTGTGTGTTTTGTTACAAATCACATAATTATCGAACAAACGTGACTTTTTAAAATGTGTATCTATTTCTTATTTAGGTTTATTAGAATGACCAGTTAGGAGAAGTGAATGTTTTTAGATCAATTCCGTTATCCATGAATAAACAAAATAGGCCACAAACACCAATGTGGAAACAAGATGGCTTTTATTGGAAATTAACAAATAGATGTACAGAAGAAATAAGAAAATTAAAGTGCATCTTTCTCACACACATCTTTCTCACACACACACACACACACACACACACACACACACATTATTGGCGAGAACATGTTGATCATATGAGATCTGTGAAGGAAGAGGCCGTCTGAACATGGAGGAATATTTCTCCAAACATGTGCTGTGCATCACTTCACGGTCACTCATTAATAAAGACTCTATTGAAAAGGGGCCTGTAAATTTGACTTCACTTCTGTTTTCTCAGACACTGCAGACTGGCAAAAGTCGCCCAGGAGCAATAAAAATCTCTCCACATTCATCCCTCGGCTGTGTCTGAAGAGAAAGCTCTGGGAACTTGTCGATCTTGTATTTGAAATGTCGGTGAAGCATTTTTGGAGTAATGGCACTCTCATCCAATTTCCAATGGTTTTTCTTGGGATTTGGATATTCCGGATCATCTGGCACCTGTAAATAAAAAAATAAAAATAAAGAAAAATACTAATAATGTGACAAATCTGTCAGTCATATGAAGCAATATTATGAAATTATACAGACAAAAAGGTGCCCCAATTGTAATAACAAATACCTTTGCAAAACAACTGTTTGATGACAGACAAACTCTGATGTTGTTCTCAATGCGTTTTCTGTCTCCAGAGACAAATGGTTCCAGCTTCTTCATTATCGGTTCAAATTAGGGGAAATTTTTAATACATTTAATTAAATAATAAAAAAAATGCTTAATACTTGATAAATACACAGAAGATTTAAAATCCCACATTTATCAGATTTGCAACTTTGGGTCAGATATGTCGCTTCTTTGAATGTGAGCATCTTGTCTGGTGAATCTTGAATTGCAGATGCAACAAGTCCAATGTATGATGCAGTAGTGCATTTTTCTGTATCTCCTTCTTTCAATGCAAAATTGAGTGTTGATTTACTAATTATTTCAGAAAAACAATCTAAAAACATTGGTAAATTGTGCCTAGTTAAAACACTGGCACACACTACCCTATTCTAAAATGTAGCTATATGTATGACTAATTCATTATTATAGCCTACTTAAGAGTGGGCTATCTTACGTCATTATATATTATAATAGGGTGACCAGACATCCCCGTTTTCCATGGACAGTCATGGTTTTTGACATCTCGACTGGAGCTGTCTCCAGAAATGTCCTTATTTTTACTACGTGTTCAAAACATTGAAGCCTACCGTCAATCGTCTTCCTTTACTGATTATTTGTCTTGCCAGTTTTGCCATTAAGAACTGGACCAGGAAGTAAACATTTGCAGGGTAAACTTCGACAGTGGTAAATGGGAGATCACAGCACATTTTATTTTCATTTATCCATTTGCTCCAAGCAGGGCCATAGCAAAATCTGGGCCCCCTGACTTTATATTGCTCTGGGCCCCTTTCCTATTAAAACATGCTGTTTAGAATTTGTTGCGGGGGCCCCCTGGACCTTTGGGCCCCTAGAGTCGTTACAGGCTTTCACCCCACTAGCTACGGCCCTGGCACCGAGACGAAAATAAAAAATCCAACATTATGTTTGAATGACTATCAAAAAAATAGAGAGCAGTGTATAAAGATGTATAAAAATCGGTGTATAAAATTAAAGATAAAAATGAAATGGCATGGTTAAAAATAACTGGTCATGTGTGATATTGATAGTTTCAGGAGACACCTTGACTACTGGGCACTGGATGCTGAGCATTAACGGTGAGGTTGTGTGTGAGGGCAGTCAGCCTACTTTCCTGTCTGGCTTTGCCACACTATTTGCAGTGTATTCAACCTTGAGTACCAAGACGAGGCGGCGTGTACATTGGAGTTTATTCAAAGGTGAAGGGTGAATTCTAACAACCTCAAAACCTGCCGTTTATATATGTAGATATGTTTTATATCTGTTGAGTCCACTAATATTATATGGTGGTAGGAAAACTTCCAATACAAAAAGTTGATTAAATACCTCAAAATCTAAAAACTGCATTAAAATGTTTAATGTTTGTGTCATATTCCCTGTTGTCTTTTGTTTTTGTAATTTTATGTTAAAATTCTTGTTTAGTTCCTGTTTCCTGTTAGTTTTGTAATCATTTGTAGTTTTATTCCTTGATTGGTTCTCTCTTATTATTTCTCATTCCCTGATTGTTTCCTCAGGTGTTCCTCGTTCCCTTGTTTGTTCCATTGTGTATTTAAGCCCTTGGTTTCCCTGTTTCATGTGTCAGTTGTTGCATGTTTAGTTTTCATGTTCTGTGTGTGGTTCCCAGTGTTTTGTTTTTCTTTACATCCTGAGTTAGTTTGCATTTTCTTCATTAATAAAGATGTGTACTAGATCCACATTCCTCGACTCCCTCATCTTAGATCTGTGGAAACAGGGAAACCACTGCACAAGGGAACAAACAATAGAACGAGGAACACCTGGGGAAACAATCAGGGAATGAGAAATAATAAGGGAGAACCAATCAAGGAATAAAACTACAAAACTAACAGGAACTAATTAATAAGAACTAATAAGAATTTCAACATAAAAATAAAAAAAAACAAAAGACACAGGGAATATGACAGTTTCATGACTCTAACCCTGAAAGAGGGTCCAAGAAGTCAAAAGGAAAAATGACATCTAAAATCAGGGGGCGACTTGTACGGAAGAAACCGGTTGCAGTGGACCTACACGTCTCCACTCTATACTGCAAACTGATGGACTACAAGTGGAATTTCTGAAATGGTAAGAAAAAGCAGACACGCACATACACACGGACACACTGTCCCGCATACACACACAAACACACACACACACACACACACACACGGACCCACTGTCCCGCATACACACACGCGAACACGCTGTCCCGCATACAAACACACAGACAAGCTGTCCCGCATAGACACACGGACACACTGTCCCACAAACTATCTTTACTGAAGACATATTGAAGAGACAATAAACAAAAAAAAAAGCATACAAAAAAGCAATTTTATCTATCATCCCTCTATTCGTCTCTAACTGTAACTATCATCCCTCTATTCGTCTCTAACTGTATCTATCATCCCTCTATCCGTCTCTAACTGTATCTATCATCCCTCTATCCGTCTCTAACTGTATCTATCATCCCTCTATTCGTCTCTAACTGTATCTATTGTCCTTTTTAAAATGTATTTATTTGTTATAATGTATGTAATATATTGTCCTCTTTGATCTTTTCAATATTTCTAGCCACTCCTTGGACCCTCTGATGGATCTGGACCTGAAACATTTTCTTGTTAGTTAGCTTAGTTAGTTAAGCTCACTTGGGGCTGAGTTGTTTGGCCATGTTGGCCTATTCATGAAGTGTTGAAATATTGTTTGTGACATTTGAAACTGTTTTATGATGACGATGTTGATTAACTTTGCATTGTTTTTAGGACCATGTTCTCACACAGTATCCAATAATGAATGTGACATTTTGACCAGATTTTCAAGATTTATCAATACATTGCAAATTTTTTATTACATGTTTTGTGAAATAATAACTGAATTAAGTTTTATACAAAATAGATGGCAAACCTTATGCAATAAGTAGTTTAAATGTAAAATTCAGCTGCCAGTAATTGACATTCAGCAAAATATACTGGACATACAGTATTTTATGTATTTCCTCCAAAAATAGTAAATTCACACAATCAAGTAATATACTGTTAAAAAAATACAGCATTAAACTGCTAAGTTCATCTGGTAAATTACTGTATTTAAAAAATACAGTATTTTTCTGTATTCTATAATTACAATAAATAATTAAATTAAAGTAAGGTCACTGTTAAAAAATAATATTTTATATGTGTGTGTGTATGTATGTATGTATGTATGTATGTGTATATATATATATATATATATATATATATATATATATATATATATATATATATATATATATATATATATATACACATACATACATACAGTGAGGAAAATAAGTATTTGAACACCCTGCTATTTTGCAAGTTCTCCCACTTGGAAATCATGGAGGGCTCTGAAATTGTCATCGTAGGTGCATGTCCACTGTGAGAGACCTAATCTAAAAAAAAAAATCCAGAAATCACAATATATGATTTTTTAACTATTTATTTGTATGATACAGCTGCAAATAAGTGTTTGAACACCTGTCTATCAGCTAGAATTCTGACCCTCAAAGACCTGTTAGTCTGCCTTTAAAATGTCCACCTCCACTCCATTTATTATCCTAAACTAGATGCACCTGTTTGAGGTCGTTAGCTGCATAAAGACACCTGTCCACCCCATACAATCAGTAAGAATCCAACTACTAACATGGCCAAGACCAAAGAGCTGTCCAAAGACACTAGAGACAAAATTGTACACCTCCACAAGGCTGGAAAGGGCTACGGGGAAATTGCCAAGCAGCTTGGTGAAAAAAGGTCCACTGTTGGAGCAATCATTAGAAAATGGAAGAAGCTAAACATGACTGTCAATCTCCCTCGGACTGGGGCTCCATGCAAGATCTCACCTCGTGGGGTCTCAATGATCCTAAGAAAGGTGAGAAATCAGCCCAGAACTACACGGGAGGAGCTGGTCAATGACCTGAAAAGAGCTGGGACCACCGTTTCCAAGGTTACTGTTGGTAATACATTAAGACGTCATGTTTGAAATCATGCATGGCACGGAAGGTTCCCCTGCTTAAACCAGCACATGTCAAGGCCCGTCTTAAGTTTGCCAATGACCATTTGGATGATCCAGAGGAGTCATGGGAGAAAGTCATGTGGTCAGATGAGACCAAAATAGAACTTTTTGGTCACAATTCCACTAACCGTGTTTGGAGGAAGAAGAATGATGAGTACCATCCCAAGAACACCATCCCTACTGTGAAGCATGGGGGTGGTAGCATCATGCTTTGGGAGTGTTTTTCTGCACATGGGACAGGGCGACTGCACTGTATTAAGGAGAGGATGACCAGGGCCACGCATTGCAAGATTTTGGGGAACAACCTCCTTCCCTCAGTTAGAGCATTGAAGATGGGTCGAGGCTGGGTCTTCCAACATGACAATGACCCGAAGCACACAGCCAGGATAACCAAGGAGTGGCTCTGTAAGAAGCATATCAAGGTTCTGGCGTGGCCTAGCCAGTCTCCAGACCTAAACCCAATAGAGAATCTTTGGAGGGAGCTCAAACTCCGTGTTTCTCAGCGACAGCCCAGAAACCTGACTGATCTAGAGAAGATCTGTGTGGAGGAGTGGGCCAAAATCCCTCCTGCAGTGTGTGCAAACCTGGTGAAAAACTACAGGAAACGTTTGACCTCTGTAATTGCAAACAAAGGCTACTGTACCAAATATTAACATTGATATTCTCAGGTGTTCAAATACTTATTTGCAGCTGTATCATCCAAATAAATAGTTAAAAAAAATCATACATTTTGATTTCTGGATTTTTTTTTTTTTTTTAGATTATGTCTCTCACAGTGGACATGCACCTATGATGACAATTTCAGACCCCTCCATGATTTCCAAGTGGGAGAACTTGCAAAATAGCAGGGTGTTCAAATACTTATTTTCCTCACATATGTGTGTGTGTATATGTGTGTATGTGTGTATATATATATATATATATATATATATATATATATATATATATATATATATATATATATATATATATATATATATATATATATATATATATATGTGTGTGTATATATATATATATATGTATATGTATGTGTGTATATATATATATATGTGTGTGTGTGTAACATAAAATGTGGAAAATGTGAAGCGCTGTGAATACTTTCCAGATTCACTGTATCTACATAACATTTATAATCAAATAAATATTTTCTGTATTATTGCATTTATTCTCATTATTTCATATTTTTTTTATTCCTTCTACAAATCATCTGATTTATTGAAGTCATTTTGCAGCTGCTGGATCTCACTGCACCATCAACAAACCCCAAAACCCTGAAATGAATGGAAAAATTGTGATTTAAACAACTTTACAGCGCAAATAATACAGGAGTTTTAACAAATGAATGTAAGTGCTTTTATAAAATTAAGCTTCACATTTCTGCCTTTAAACTCTCCAAAATGACCAAAATGTTGTGATAATCAATATTTTGCCACAAATTCTGTCGATTGCGCTTAACTTGAAATATTCCTTTAATTTATTAGGTTATGGTCTACAAGTAGCCTATGAAAGAAACATGTTCACGTCTGTTAAATACAACATGCCAAAGTTTATTAGGATTATTATGGTTATTATTTTCTTTTTTTTTTTTACATTTCAACAGAATCGTGATTGCACATTACATTTGCAATTGCATGAGGTTTGAATGTTCGGTAATCACTTCATTGACACATCGGAACGACAAATTAGCCAAAGTTCCTTACGGACAAAATAAACGGTAACACCTTTATTTCTTAAAAGTGAAAGGTTGTATGGCGACTTAACATCTTTTAAACATAACATTATAGGTTCAGTCTTTTCTTTAGTCATGGTTTGAACATATGGGGTGGGAAGAATGAATGAAGAAAACACTTCGTCTGAATATACAATTATCACCCCGTCTAGAAATGAATGTGTATACACCAGCTGCTACTGGTAAGTGTGAGGACATATAACAATAATATTTAGGCTACATTTATATATATATATATATATATATCTGCATAAATGCATATACAAACAAGGGTTCACTCTGTTCTAGATATCTCTTCCAACAAATAGCTTTTACATTTACATAGCTTTGAAAATAAGCACCAAGTCATTTATACACGATAATTTTTTCTAGTGAGGAGAATGTGTGGAAAATGTGTGAATTTGCCAAGGATCAAGGGACGTGCCCTTTGGGTGAGGTGTATGCAGTCTTTATTTCTAATGAAAGAAAAACGGTGAGTGTGAATTACAGGCTAATATACAGTATCTATGCATTCTCTATATGCTGTTTTTATATATGTGCGTCTTCCAATTAATGCAGATACCCATTTGGAAACAAAAATCTAGTAGAGGTGATAAACCAGTTATCTGGGTGAGTGTACTATCAGGAACTTTTTTCAGTATACCTAGGACCAAAAAAAAAAATGGATAGCAATAAGATTTTTAACACATCTAACAAGGTTTTTGAATGCTTGTCTTTAGGATTACCATGTTATTCTTCTGCACACAAGTAAAGAAGGGCAGAGCTTTATATATGATCTAGACACCATCCTTCCCTTCCCTTGTTCACTTGACATGTATTTAACAGAGGCCTTGCGGTCTGATGAGTATTTGAAACCTGCTTATTGGAGGCAAGTTAATATTTATCTGAACTGCATGTGATTAATGTGTCTACCATGAATATGGATGGTACCAGTATGCATGGATGATACCAAGTAACAGGTATGGTTATCTGTTGTGTTTTAGAAAACTTCGCGTCATACCAGCAGACGTCTACTTAAAGAAGTTTGCTTCGGATCGATTGCATATGAAGGATTGTGATGGAAATTGGCGTATGCCACCTCCAACATATCCTTGCATAGAAACATCAGGTATCTTTAAATTATCCACATGCATGTATTTATCACAATTGTATTTCTTCATTCTGTTACACTGTTTAATGCGCCATTTTCACAGAATCTAAAATGAATCTGGATGACTTCATCTGCATGGATGCACAAGTGGGATATGGAGAAGTTTATGACCTTTCAGACTTTGTTCTACACTTTGGAGTGAAGTAAATGGGTTTTTGATTATGCACCTAAGCCAACAGCACTTTGTACATCTTAAAATAACTGTATCCCAGGATGAAGATCCCTTTAGTGTGGATAGTACTGTAAGTAGGCAGGTACAGAAGTAAATGTTGGTCTCAAAAGAATCCATGACAAACTCCAAAACCAGTGTTTTAACTCAGTTGCTCAAGTCTATGCTTTACAGACCTACTCTTAATTACAGTGTGGTAGAGATGAGCAGAGAGGACAGTCATACTGAATTAAACAGGATTTTTTTTTATTGTTAAAATGAATTCTTTTATAAAGAAATCAGACAGATGTACAAAAAAATTCGGCATTTAAATAAACAATAAAACCGAATTGGCAAACTATGTAAGCAGTTGTGGTGCTGTTTTTTTTTTTTTTTTTTTTTTATGAAATCGCTGCCAGGTAATCCTTCACTTCAGCAGGCGAGAGTCTGCGAAATCCTGCTTCATTACAGATGCCCACCTCTATGTTGTCCTCAGTCATCTGACCTTCGAAACTTTCCTGTACAATCACAATAAACAAACAACACAGCTCTTGATTAAGTTGTTTTGAGCAACCTGGTATGGAAGGTTAACAGTCAATAGTGATGAGAAACACCTTTAAAGTTAAGATGGCAGTGTGTATTGCATCTTCAAGTTCCAGATCTTTATTATATCTGTAATGGAAACAAGTACAAAGTGATAATGTAAAACTGTTGCAAAATCACTTAAGGAAAAAAGAGAACTTTTTACACAGTCATTATAAAACATCATATCCTCTAAACTAATTTAAAAGGAGTTTTCGGGGTTCAATACAAGTTGAACTCAATCAACAGCATTTGTGGCATAATGTTGATTACCACAAAAATTATTTAGACTCGTCCCTTTTCTTTTAAAAAAGCAAACATTTAGGTTACATTGAGGCACTTGCAATGAAGGTGAAGGGGGTAGAAATGTGAAGCTTATTTAGTTAAAAACACTTACATCCTTAAAATAAAATTTGTATATATTGTAGCAAATGTTTTGAAATAGTGAGTATTTTAACGTTTACTGATTACTTTCACTTCACTGTAACCCAGATTTTTGCTTATTTCAACAAATCCAAATACATTTATGTGGTATCAACTTAACGCCACAAAAGCTGTCTACTGGGCCTAGCTTGTATTGAATCTGCAATATTACTTTAACTCAACCTGCATGTGATCATGTTGACTTCACTATTTTGATACCTTTTCTCAAGGAATGTTTTTCCATTGACATAGTTCTTTCCCATTGCTGTAGCTTTCCAGGCAAAGTAAGCGCCCTTTGGGATACAGCGATTAAGAGAGGAGTTCATGAAATACATTGGTTGCATGTTTACAGTGAGATAAAAACAATAGTCTAACATGTTATAATAAACAGTAATGAAACGGTTTTGATTATTTTTTTACCGATGGGTCTGACTGAAATAAGTATGGTCTGTCTTCATCCCAACCAGCAATCAGAAGAGACACTCCAAAGGGCCGCACACCTCTACAAAACATGACATTTAAATTACTACAAGAGCTTGAATTCAAGTCCAGAATAGTGTACGAATTTGGCTAAGAAGTAAACAAACCCTGACTGCGTGTATTCTTGCATAACAGAAGCCACTCTCTGTACCAGCTGGCCTGTGGGGATTGGCTCTTGGTATACCAGGTAATACTGCTGTGCCAGCTTCCTTGCTCTTCTGACCAACACCCTGTCAAGAGAGCATTCCCATATACATTCCTTACAGGCCATGCACATGATGGCAGTTTAAATCAGGTATAGACCATTTTAAGAATGTAAACAAAGGAATTAGAACGGTTCAGAAATATTTCAGGGTCCTTTCAATAACTCAGCAGCCATTTTTGATATGTTCTTGGGCAGTTTTGGCAGCTATTTTTCTACGTAAACAAGCAGCATGAAAGTGCAGTTCCAATATACTTGAATGGGGAAAGACCAAAATCTCCAAAATGGTTGGTCAAGATTATGAGTAGAGAACATATTTCAAATAAGCAGTAAAATCTGATAACACTGTGCTGGTTCACTCGAGTGGTACTCGGCATCCCTCGGCACTTGAGGGGAATAGCAGCCCGGTATCATGCCTGTCGGCTGTGATGCATGCTCCAACTCGTGCCGGGGTTCCAGGGTGTGGGTTCGGCGATGCATATAACTCACACCGGACACTCCCTGCTCCATTCCTGGACCTGTAAAGATGCCAGCAGGAAGAGTCCGTCTCTCGAGGACAGGCGCGCTCGGTGTTTAAAAGCAGCAGTGATGAGGCTCTTCATTGGGATTACGCAAGCCTCATTAGGTAAGGCAGGATGATGATGATCTACGGGAAGGTCGTGTCATTCCATCACAACTGGTAAAATAAATTGTGTTTCTTTACCTCTGATTACACTACAAAACGCAGTTATGCCATATTGTATAGCTAATGGGCATGCGTGTTCTCGAGTTGATTGACAGGCGATTTCTGTATCTAAAAGGTGATTGCTAGTTTGACTGTACGGCGGGTTGACCATTGGCTAACGCTGGGTGTTCCAATTTCTCCCATTAATTTTCATAAAAGTGGCCTGTCTTTGCTAAATAGTCTGTTTTGATAATCAGGAAATATTCATGGAACAATGACATCACCAACGAACAGTCATTGAAATGGTCTATACCTGCTTCAGTTAAGAAAGGCTCATCTTAAATGTGATGTTTTTTTGTTATCATCTTTAGATTTCATAGACCATTATGTAGTTCGATAATTTAGCCTACAGATCTCACAAATGTTTATGTTTCTATGTATTATAAATAGTACTTAATACCTGTAGTCAGGACCCATTCCACTGTACACCATGCCTATGTGTTTGGTTATTGGTTCAATTTTGTGTACGCTCTGTTCATCATACAGTATGGACTTCTGCTTCTTCTCAGTCGCCAACACTACTCCATTTGATGCTGCAAAAATGACCAAAGGATATAACTTTAACATATGGTTTCGAGAAAGCATACCAAGAGAGAAACATTATTTATCCATGTATTTGTCCCAGGCACGTAGCCAGTGGGGTGAAAGGTGGGAAAGATTCTTGGGGCCCACAACAAAATCTAAACTGTATTTTTTTAACAGGAAAGGGGCACAGAGTACTTTGCTACGGCCCTAATTTGTACTAAATAAATGCACCTTTGATTCCTACAGACGGGGCACCGGCTGCGACAGCGGCCAAGGCATATTCAATCTGCACCAGTTTGCCAGAGGGGCTGTGTTGATTAAAAAAAAAGGAGAGAAATTAGCATAATTTATTATTGGAAAAATGGCACATCTAACACAGAAACACAGTTTTGTTTGATGTAGGCCTATTCATAATGTGTTTAGACACCAATTCAGATTAACTAAAATGTACAAAATTAATATGTTCATTCTGAACTCAATATATATTTATATTAATTTATTTCCTAAAATTCACATGCAGATTTGCCATTAGGCTGATACGAGTTTTCATTTCTTTTTTACAGTCTATGGTTTTCATACTATCGCCGTGACTGTGCATCTCTAATGCGACTCAAAATGACGTACAAGTAATAGGCATTGTATGGAAAACACAACTGTTTTCATTGAAGACATGCTAAAAGAGATACACACTGTAACCCTCCAGTCACATATCGATCAATAAATGACAAAATTACCTAAATGTTGTGAGAGAGAAACTGTATCCTCGATCTGCCATTTTTGTCTTCTGCTCCGGGAAAACGCTAAAACAACTTCCGCGGGATTTTGTGAATAAACTAGTCAAAATAAAAGTCCACCGTGGACAATTAAAAATAATCAAATAATAATGTTTTTTTTTCTTTTAGTTTATTCCTTATGCTTTCAGTTTGTGTGACTGTCATTTTATATTGATTAAAGCAATATAAAATAAATAAGCAAACTACTTATTAGATATATTTACTTGATACTTTTAAATAGACCCAATAATTTAGAGGGTTCGAGTTAAATACATTTTCCAGGTTCAGTACGACAGCATTTGTGGCATAATGTTGACTCGTATGTCATTTTCTTAAAGAAAAAAAAGTCTGGGTTACAGTGAGGCACTTATAAAGGAAGTGAATGGTGCCAATTTTTTGAGGGTTTAAAGGTAGAAATGGTAATCTTCTAATTTTATAAAATCACTAACATTAATTCTTCTGTTAAAACTCGTGTATGATTTGAGCTGTTAAGTAGGTTTTTTTTTACAGTCGTTTAAGGGGTTTAGTTTTTATGATGTTACGGAATCATGGCAACGAAGGTGTACAATTGGATATGAGAAAGTGAGTTATTTTATCTGACTAAATTCATATTAACAAGCATATTGTTTGTGCTTGTGAATATACGTTTGAAACAGTGAGTATTTAAATTTTTACGGATTTGTCCCATTGACTTCCATTGTAAGTGCCTCAATGTAACCCAGATTTCTACTTTTCTTTTCTTTTCTTTTTTTAAAGAAAAGGATGGACGGTAAATAATTTTTGTGGTAATCAACATTATGCCACAAATGCTGTCAGTTGAGCTCAACTTGTATTGAACCTCGAATATTCCTTTAAATTTCTATTTTCAACATATACAGTATGAAATCTCACACTGATATATATATATATATGTATGTATGTATTAGTGAATCCCAGACATTTTTCATTGTCAGACTCAGAGGCAAAACTGTAGTTACAAGGAAGTTTAAGGAATCGTTTTGCAGTCCAACCGTAGTATGAAGTCATTTTAAATTAATTATGAATTCATAACAATTTTCAGTCTGACAGTTAATTAATTGTGGTAAACCGTTATTGTGTAAATATTTCTGGCGGAAGTTGTAGAATTGCGTCTGTTAGAGCTCCCTACCGTGTCTTAACGCCGAGGTATTGTCTCTAAATATCGAAAATCTGACATGTTGTACGATACCATTTTTTTTTCTTCTGTCGATTTAAAGACATTTTTGTCAGTAGTGACATTATTTTAAGTTGGTCATCCAGCCCACTGTAATTACTGTGTTTGGAGAGAGTTTTGTCGCGTTGTGTCGCATAAAATGAGGAAGAGCTACAAGCGCATGTGGTCTTCTCGCCCTATATATTTTAATTTTGGATAATTAAAATAATTTTCTCTTATTATTATTTATACATTTATAATATCTGACATTTATATGTAATGCGTTTAGCTAGACACGGTTATCAGCGTGGTTACAGGTGTCTGACAGCAACACGATGGATTGTTTTGATTGTTCATTTTCTAATGAACTTCATTCGTAAGATTATCCTATATTATTTTCTAGTTCAAAGAATTATAGTTTTTTTGGGGCGTCTTGTAAGTATATTACAATTCAAATATATATGACTGCCTGTCAGAAAATACATTTATGGTGAGTACTAAATATGTCATGCATGTTGTTGTTTAGAGAAGGCCGTCATGGCTCGTGGGCAGCAGAAGATTCAGTCTCAGCAGAAGAACGCAAAGAAAGCTGCTGAGAAGAAGAAATCTCAAGGGGCAGATCAAAAGACTGCAGCCAAAGCAGCACTGGTCTACGCATGTCCTGTCTGCAGGGTGAGACTGTCATGTCATCTGTCTAGTTCTGTCTTAATTTATGAGGTGGATATACAGTTGAAGTCAGAAGTTTACATACACTTAGGTCGAAGTCATTAAAACAAATTTTTTAACCACTCCACAGATTTCATATTGGCAAACTACAATTCCAGTGGGTCAGAAGTTTACATGCACTGTGTTAACTACCTTTAAGCAGGCTGGACAATTCGAGAAAATGATGTCAAGCCATTAGGCAATTAGCTTCTGATAGTCAAATTGTAGTCTAAATAAATAGCCAAGACCTCAGAAAAAAAATTGTCGACCTCCACAAGTCTAGTTCATCATTGGGAGCCATTTCCAATTGCCTTAAGGTACCATGTTAATCTGTACAAACAATAGTACCTGAGTATAAACACCATGGGACCACACAGCCATCATACTGCTCAGGAAGGAAACGCATTCTGTCTCTTAGAAAATAATGTAATTTGGTGAGAAATGTGCAAATCAATCCCAAAACCACAGCAAAGGACTTTGTGATGATGCTAGAGGAAACAGGTTGACAAATATCTATATCCACAGTAAAATGTGTCCTATATCGACATGACATGAAAGGCTGCTCAGCAAGGAAGAAGCCACTGCTCCAAAATTGACACAAAAAAGCCAGACTACAGTTTGCATGTGCACATTGGGACAAAGATCTTACTTTTTGGAGAAATGGAACCATTTGGCCATAATGACCATTGTTATGTTTGGAGGAAAAAGGGTGAGGCTTGCAGGCCGAAGAACCCCATCCCAACCGTGAAGCATGGGGGTGGAAGCATCATGTTTTGGGGGTGCTTTGGCTGCAGGAGGGACTGGTGCAATTCACAAAATAGATGGCATGAGGAAGGCAAATTATGTGGATATATTGAAGAAACATCTCAAGACATCAGCCAGGAAGTTAGTGCTTGGTTGCAAATGGGTCTTCCAAATGGACAGTGACCCCCAAGCATACCTGCAAAGTTGTGGCAAAATGGCTTAAGGTCAACAAAGTCAAGGTATTGGATTAGTCATCGCAAAGTCCTGACCTCAATCTAATAGAAAATTTGTGGGTAGAAATGAACTTCTGTGGGCAGAACTGAAAAAGCGTGTGTGGGCAAGGAGGCATACAAACCTGGCTCAGTTACAGCAGTTCTGTCTGGAGGAATGGGCAAATTTCCAGCAACTTATTGTGAGAAGCTTGTGGAAGAATACCCAAAACATTTGACCCAAGTTAAACGATTTAAAGGCAATGCTACCAAATACTAACAAAGCGTATGTAAACTTCTGACCCTCGGGGAATGTGAGAAAAGCTGGAATAAATAATTCTCTCTACTATTATTCTGACATTTCACATTCTTAAAATAAAGACGTGATCATAACTGACCTAAGACAGGGAATGTTTAATATGATTAAATGTCAGGAATTGTGAAAATCTGAGTTTAAATGTATTTGGCTAAGTTGTATGTAAATGTCTGACTTCAAGTGTGTGTGATGAGGGGCTTGCTCAGCAAATATTTGTGATTAATGTGATTAAATGTGATTAATTAATCAGGACACCATGTAATTAATTTGATACAATTTTAATCGATTGACAGCCCTAATATATATATATATATATATATATATATAATGCAATAAAAATTATTCAACTCCCCCAAGCCTATAAGGATTTACAGATGTAAGATTTTCTTGTTAAATGTTACATCTATTTCAGTTCAGTGACTATTCAAATTGATAATGTGAATAATCTAATATTTCTGAGTAGCAGGATTTAAAAAAGAGAATACAGCCATTATAATTATTCAGCCACTATTCAATGTAACTGGGTATATTTATTTATTTTAAATTTTTATGGAAGACTAAAAATATATTGTTTTAAAACACAAAGGAATTTTTCAGGTCCAACACAAGTTAAGCTAAATCAGTAGCATTTGTGGCATAATGTTGATTACCAAAAAAATAGATTTAGACTCGTTCCAACTTGTCTTTAAAAAAAAGAAAATCAAGGTTATCTATATTATAAAATCGAGGCCCTAACAATGGATGTGAATGGGGCTCATTTTTGGAGGGTTTAAAACAAATATGAAGCTTATAATTTTATAAAAGCACTTATATTAATTATTCTGTCAAAACTCTTGTATTATTTGAGCTGTAAAGTTATTTAAATCATACTTTTTTAGTCATTTTATGTTTTGTTGACATTTCATCATAATAACAAAGTTGTAAAATTGTCTATAACTTTAAACAAAGGGTTTATAAGTGATTTTATCAAACTAAAATCATGTTTATACACATATCCTTTATAAGACATGGTTATACTTGGGGAAAAAGTGAGTATTGTAACGTAAATAAATTGGCCTCATTCACTTCCATTGTAAGTGCCTCACAGGAACCTCGATTTTTGCTTCTTTTTTTTTTTTTTTAAAGAAAAGTCGAATTTTTTATTTTTTTTTTTGTGATCAATATTATGCCACAAATTCTTTCAACTGAGCTTAACTTTTGAAACAGAACATTCCTTTAAGCCTTCACTCTGACACCTATTTAAAGGGATAGTTCACCCAAAAATGAAACCCCTCATTTACTCACTCTCATGCCATCCCAAATTCTGCTGAACACAAACAAATGTTTTAGAAGAATATTTCAGCTCTGTTGGTCCATATACAATGCAAGTGAAAAGTGACCAGACCTTTCAAGCTCCAAAAAAGCACAAAGTCAGCATAAAGTAACACAAGACTAAGTGGTTCCATTTATGTCTTCTGAAGTGATGCAATCACTTTGGATGAGAAACAGATCCATATTTAAAGGGTCCTGAAACACTCCTCTTTCAGCTCAAAAGCCTGCTTCACAGCTGCTTTGAAAAATGCAACTTCTTGGCGTGGAAAGCTGTGAGAACAAGGGCCCTATTGGGTGGGGCAAGGAAGGGGAGAAAGAGGGGGTGAATGGTCTGTCATCTGTCAGTTTCTCACTAAATATCAGGATAAAGTATGATAAATTGTAAGATTTGTATAGCTGGCAAAGTTAAAGTCTAACTAAATATGTTGAACGGCACTGTCTGAGAGAATAAATCAACTGTCTGAATTATTCACTCAGCATTATTTCACTAATACGATTAACAGCATCAGAGATTCTCACAATAACTCGTAACAGAACGCACAAATAAATTACACACTGTTTTATAAGCTCGCAATACAGTACACAGTATCACATTGTACATTTTATATCTCTAATTTAATACACAAGTAAATGCCAAGCCATGTTCCCTGTATTGAAAATATGTGAATGTTTTTTACACTTTAAAACTTTTGAGACTCATTCCAAGACGTTGATTCACATTTATAAGTGATAGATTGGTTAACACACATTAAGGACAATCAATGTAAACCGAATCTCAAATGAATCCTGGTCAGAGTACAATCAACTCTCTCAACTGAGGCGCTTGAGAGTTTGAAGAGAAACTATATCCTTGGTTGTGAACACTTACCTGATAACTCTATTGCATGTTATTAAGTGTAAACAATGCTCTACAAAAAGCTGACTTCGGGGTTGAACCATTTTGACATGACATTTGTGGAGAGAATTTGATTCTTTTAATTTGAACTATGAGTAAACTAAACTTTGTGTTTAAATAAATTAAATGCGTATTTAATTTGTTTTTTTTTCTGTTTACTGAGATTTTAGTTGTTGTTTTTTCATTAATATATACAGTATATTAGGGCTGTCAATTGATTAACATTTTTAATCAAGTGAATAACATATGCTGATTAATTTAATCACATATGTAAATATTTGCTGAGAAATCCCCAAATAACAATAATTAAATACATAATGATTAAATATAGTTCTAAAATATCAAATATACACAGATGAGCCAAAACATAATGACCACTCACATTTGATGCGAATAATGTTGATCATCTCCAAACAAGGCCACATGTCAAGGTCTGGGTAGATTAAATGGTAAGCGAACAATCCGTTCTTGTAGTCAACATGTTGAATGCAGGACAAATGGGCAGGAGTAAAGACCTGAGACTTCTGGGTCAGAGCATCTCTGAAACAGCAAGGCTTGTGAGGTGCTCCCGGTCAGCAGTGGTGAATACCCTATCGACAGTGGTCCAAGCAGGGGCAAACCACAATCCGGAGACAGGGTGCTGGGCTCCCAAGGCTATCCCGTCTGGTCCAAACCGTCAGAAGGTCTATTGTGTTTAAGTCAAGAAAATTTGAACGGTGGTTACTAGAGGAATGTGTTAGCACACAGTACATTGCACCCTCCTGCATATGGGGCTCTGTAGCCACAGACTGGTCAGAGTGCCCATGATGGCACTTCCACCATTGAAAGCAACTGCAATGGGCACGCAAGCATCATAACTGGACCTTGGAGCAGTGGAAGAAGGTCACCTGGCTCGATGAGTCCCATTTTCTTTTACATCCCGTGGACAGCCTTGCACGTGTGTGCCATCGCTGGGGGTCGTTGTGTCAGTTTAAATGTAGTTTAAAATTTTTAGAAAAGTTTGAATCTTCGATCAAAGTCTTAAGATCCCTTAATATATGAATCCCGATATTAGATTTGTCATAAGAATATGTTTTGATCTATTAAAACCCAAGGCATTAAGATAATGAGCTTTATGTATACAAAATCATAATTTATAGAGTACTTTCTATAAGGAGGTGGCTGTCCCAAATCCTCACCCTTAAATTTCTACATATCAAAATATTACTTAATAATTAAAAAAATTTTTTTTTTTAAAGATCTTTTTAAATTTGTTTTTATGTTAAAGGAAATTGTTTAGTTTCTATTGGTGGTTTAATTTTTAAATAATTCAACTTTATTTAAAAATGCTGTCCCTCATTATGTCACTACTGAAACGCAAAATGTTTTAGTCCATTGGTTGAGCCTGATTTTAGCCACACCCCTGCATTTTTGACTAGGAAGTGTAACTGCATCTCTGCCCATCATGGTCGTATGGTGAGTCGTATGGTAGTTCATAACTATTTTCCGTCTGACAGTTAATGAATTGTGGTAAACCTTTATTACGTAAATGTTGATCAATGTATAACATTATGAATTGTCTACCTAAACTCTGCAATTTAATCAACTTTTTGTGGGTTTAATTTAAATATTCTGTTTATGTAGGTACAGCTGTTTAAAACATGATTATTTCTTAATAATCATAAGCTAAAATTGTCATGATTATTTTAAGCAGTGACAAAATTATATCTTCAACGTCTCATTTTAAGAACATAATTACAAGCTTTGAACAGTTGCACATACATAAACAACATTTATGATGAAAACCCCAAAAATGTTTGAGTTTTGCTCAGTATGATAAAGTTTCGATAATGATGTGATTATTTTAGTAGTGACAATGTTATTCTCAACTATTAATTTTAAGGGAACAATCATAAGCTTTGAACAGTTACAGTACATAAAAACATTGTTATATTTAATTGCAGAGAATGTGTTTCGGTAGTGACGTTCTTAAAGTTACACACTGATTTTTCAGACTTTGGAGCATTTATTTCAAAATGATAAGATCTGACTACTCACAATAAATTTACATTTATTCATTTAGCAGATGCTTTTGTCCAAAGCGACTTACAAATCAGAACAACAGAAACAATTCATCCAACAAAAGGGGCAACAATATATCAATTGTATTCTGGAACAATTGCAGAGGTTTGACAGAACATGCTGGAAGGTTTGCCAGAAGAACGTTGCAATAGTCCAGCCTGAATAGAACAAGAGCTTGGATAAGGAGTTGTGTAGCATGCTTTGATAGGAAGCTCCTGATCTTCCTAATGTTGTACAAGGCAAATCTGCACGATTGGGCAGTCCTTGCCATGTGGTCTGTGAAGTTCCTCTGATTGTCAAACACAACTCCCAAGATTTCTGGCTGTCCTGGATGGTGTAATTGTTGACGAGTCTTGCTGAATGTTGAAGTTGTGATGAATTTCTGGGCTCGCTGGAAGCATGAGTAGCTCTGTCTTAGCAAGGTTGAGTTGGAGGTGGTGATCTTTCATCCAACACGAAATGTCGCTTGGCAGGCTGAGATCCGGGCCGCTACTGTCAGATCAGCAGGCTGGAATGAGAGGTAGAGTTGTCATCAGCATAGCAGTGATGGGAAAAGCCATGTCCATGAATGAATGATGGATCCTAGTGATTACATGTATATGGAGAAGAGGAGCGTTCCAAGCACTGAACCCTGAGGCATGAGGCGTAGCTAGTTGGTGAGACTTTGACAGTCTCTGTAGAATGCCCGCTTTTGAAGCCAGACTGGTTACCATCTAGCAGGTTCTGTGTAAGAAAATGAGACTTGGTTAAACACGACTCGTTCAAGTGTTTTAGTGATGAATGGGGAGGAGGGATACTGGTCTGCAGTTTTCTAAAAATGCATTGTTTAGGGTGGGTTTCTTAATCAGTGGGGTTACTTGAGCCTGCTTAAATGTGGTGGGTAAAGTACCAGTGAGAAAAGATGTATTCATGATGTGAGTGAGTGCAGGTAAGATTGAAGGAGAAATGGCTTGAAGGAGGTGAGTGGGGATATGTTCAAGAGGGCAGGTAGTAGGATGCTGGAAAGGAGAAGTTTGGAGACTTCTTCCTCCAAGAGGGGAGAGGAAGAAGAAAGAGTGAGTGTGTGTGTGTGATGCTATGTGTGAAGTGGGTTTATGGTGTGGAGAATTGACCGCTTGAGTTTGTTATTTTATCTATAAATAATGTGGCAAAGTCATCAGCTGTTGAGATGATGCAGGAGGGTTTGCGCCACTGCTCTGAGTTTAGATCAGGGGTGGGCAACTATTTTGGTAAAGGGGCCACATCGGTCTTTAAGTGGTGCATACAGAGCCACATTGTATTTCTTTTGAGATACAATGTTCTGCATTGATTTGGTTTTTGGATCTTTTAAGCCCAGAAATAGTTGTGTAATTGTACTCAATTTTCTGAAGTGTATCTGTGACTAATTGGACTATTCTGTAATTGTCTGAAGTATTGTATTGCTATACAAAGGTAGATCATTTTCTGTCAGGCATTAAAAAACTGAATAAAGGCTGAGCATATTATAAATGATTTACTTTACTATCTTACTTCCCCGTTCATTCATATTGTTCAATTTAACACTACATCAGGGGTCTGTTTTAGAAAAAAAAAAAATCTAAAATTCTAGAACTTTTTAATGTTTATCGCAGAATGGGAGAATTTACTTATTTTATTCTCAAAACATTACCTGTTTACACACTAAAAGTGTCATGATGCGGGTGTCATCAATGGTTTGACTTCCCATTCAACTGATTAAATTAAAACTAATTTAAATGTAATAAATGAATACTGCAAGAGTTAGATTAATATTCAGGTGTGAGGGGACTTTTTTGCACAAATAAACAATACATATTTATCTCTCGCTTGCTTTTGCTCGCATCAATGATTACCCCTCCGCGTGTCGATGCCGAGATCTACTTTTATATTTAGTTTAATCACTGAGAAGGTTTACCTGCAAACTTGGTAGCACCAAACATCACAAGCACCCTCAAGAATGGACACAGAGCAGAATATTGCACTAGAGATCACCAAGTTTGTCTATGTCTTGTCAATATGGATTACAAGCTACTGATATTTAACAAAAACTTGCACCGTGTACTTAAGTAATCATTTTTGTGAGGGAAGGTACTGGTTTTGGAAAATAATTAATGGGTTCATCATTTTCAGTAATTTTTTTTTCTACAAACAAAAGCACTAATGCAGCTACTTGACATTATTAAAGATTATCTACTTCATTTGGTTTGGAAAATATAGCATCTTTGTTCTGTAAAGAATTAATTAATTGAGCAATTATTTTTCGAATTCACCTACAGACACAGATGCCAGACCCCAAGACGTTTAAACAGCATTTTGAAAGCAAACACCCAAAGTCTTCAATGCCTCCTGAGCTGGCAGATGTGCAAGTTTAAAGGACACAAGTTATAAACATGGACCTATAACAGGGGTGAGTCTAAAAGAACATCAGTGTCCATAAAAGATCTACTTGTACATCGGAATCAAGCCCACAACTTACTGAATACAATACAACAAAGTATGTGTATCTGTCAGTGTGGCTGTCATTTCATTATAATGGTCCACATTTCAGAGCCCAGTTAGAAACGACATCATTAGACCTGGCCAACTGACTCAACTCTTTGTATTACAGAATCATAGACCATGGACCAGGTGTGGACAAGATGACGAAGAGATTTTAGGATGAACTCAAGCACACCAGCACTCATTTTGTTATTTTTAATATTTTTATATGTGCATATTGCCTCCATCTTTTCCAAGTGTGCAGTGTGTCTCTCATTGTCATGTGCTGTAACTCTCCATATTTATTCACCACTAATGGCACAACATCTTTCCCCCTTGTCCATGGTGTTTTTATGCCTGTAAAGTTTAATTTTCAGATTATTATTCGGTGCTGTCCACCATATTTTCTTGAAGATATCAGAAAATGCCTGTAAATGCCCTGGTCTTTTAATTGTGAAACAATTGAGAGCTGCACCTCTGTGTGTATTATTATTATTATTATTATTATTATTATTATTTAATAATAGTGACCAGGATTGGGATTGAATTGCATTGATTGACATGCTTAAAATGAACACACATGTGATTAGAAATGTACCTGTTGAAGTAGACAGAATTAAATGATGTTGAGTCAGTGCCCATGCTATAGTTACTTTGTTTTCTAAAGTTTTCAATAAATGTATATGCATATAATTAATGTCTGCCATGATTACTCGCAAGAACATCTACAGGAATGTTACATTTGGATACTATTTTTTTTCTGTTAGAAATCTTCTGATTCTAGATAGCATTACTTTATATAATCATGAACTGAAATATGGCTGCATATGTTACAATCACTAAATTCACTATGTGAAAAAGCCTTTTAGCACTGAATTTATTTCAGTCAAGCTTTGAGAAATTTAGTCAACATATGTTTAATTTTCATAAGCTTACTGAAACTGCAATTTTCTCAATAAATGCATTTTGTCTATGTATGCAGGCCTGTTCTAGTCTGAATTTATTGGCCATGGTTTGTTTTAGATAGTGTGCATGGTGCATTGGCACTAGTAGAAATTGTAAGTTATTTAATAATGTGAACGCGCTTAAGTTAAGTGTAATGTGTTGGACGTTCTCAGTCCATTGAATTTAATCTTGTGTTTTAGACCAGGGGTTTTCAAACTGGGGTCCGGGGGGTGCTAGGGCGTCCGCAACAAAACAAATCTGAGAAAAAAAGTTGACATTATTTGACATTGCTATTCAGAAATCTAGATTAATTACGATTATTTTATTGTATTGACAGCCATAGTAAGTAATTAAATTAAATTGGCATATCATTTCATATATTGTAAACTTATTTGTAAGAAATGATGGTTGTTATTCACTAGTTTCTGTAAAGCTGCTTTGAAACAATATTTATTGTTTTATTGTATACTCTTACAAATGTATTTATATAGCGCTTTTCACAATAAAAATAAATATTCATATTATTATTTTTACATTGAATTGAAAATATTTCTCTTCGGGTTTAAACATCTAACATCATAAGCATAGCATTACTCAAGCATGAGGAAAAATACAATGTCAACTTAAGTAAATATTTTACAGATAACATTTTAATAATTTATTTTGGCTTTAGAACAATGACAATATAAAGGCACTATTTAATTTGGCAAACAAGAAGTATTATAATATCATCTTTACTACTATTCTTACACAGGGGGTCCCTTGAAAGGAATCATGTTTTAAACTGTACTGTCTGAATATTACTTAAAAAAAACTTTGAGATCTGATACATTTTATAAGACAATGTGAGAAAAAATGTACAAATAATACAAATAATTTCCCTTTTTTTATAATAAAAAATATATATATAATAATAGTATGCTTATAGAACATAATGACACTTAAATAACGTCAATCAATTGGGACAAGAGCGCTCAATTTTATCTTAAAAATACATTGTATATTACAAATATTGCTTCAGTGATTTGAAAGGGGATGAACAAGAGAAAAGGTTATAAGCAGCCACAGTTCTTCACCACCATATTTCGATGTTTCTTGAGAATAACGTTGTTGTTGTCATCATAGAAGAGCACAGAAACAGAACTGAGTTTGGTTGGAGCACAGCAGGCCTTGGGCACTTCGTCTGGTCTTAGAAGATGAACCTGCCAAAGACAAGCAGTCAGTACAGCCGTATGTTCAACCATCTAAACTGCACAAGTACAAAAATAAGATTTAAATGATTTGTATTTCAGAAAGGGATCTAAGCTGAGTTGAAACCATTTCATGTGCATAAATATACACCATGAGATACAGAAATGTTAAAAGAACCGATTTCGCACCAGAAGCTGTATCATGGCATGGTTTGTGGCATTCATACAGGAGCCCAGAGGATAGTCACATTCCCCATCACAATAATATGCAGAGTAGCCTGGAGGAGCCAAAACCCAGTCCTGAAAATAATTGAAATAATATTATTTACATAAACAATAAAAGCCTACATTTGCTGTACATGTGTGAGTATACCCCGAATGTACAGAACTGTAAGACGCTTTGGTTGAAAGCATCTGCCAAATAAATGTAAAGTAATGCCCTAAGAAGTTTAATTGGCATCCTTAGGAAATAATAACTTTTGTTGGTCAAATGCAACATCCTAAAATTTCATACTGATCTTCAAAAGTCTGTATGTTTCTTACCTTCCAGCCAAGATCACTGAAACTAACGTAGAGTTCATGTTTCTTACAGGCCTGGCGTCCACTGCTGGCATGATTTTGATCTAGGAAGATTGAGATCACAGATTAAAGAAAAATAATTGATATGCTGCTTTAAACGCAATATTTAAATGGCTTAATGTGGCTCACCAAATATGCCGGGTCTGTTTGGGTGTGGCAGGTCGTACTTGTGTTTTTTCTTGCGTGGATTGTTCTGCCTCACATCGCGAGGTGGGCGGCAGGGGACATGGCTAGCCCTGAAAAATGTCACCATGAAGGGCTGCTTAGAGCGCGGACCTCGCCGACCCACCAAACCCACCCACCCGGCAGACAGCGACCGGTCTGTGAAGATAAATAAATAAATAATAACTAAATAAATAAATTGCCCATCACAATTGTGTAATTATATGTGCAATGCAAGCAGCTTTTTTAATTTATGTGAACAGCTTGAAGATTCTGTACTCAGTTGTTTTTTGTAATCTCTGTGACAGCTGAGACAGGGGTTCATTCTAGTCTATTAGAAAACTAGCCAGAAATGCTCTCTGCCTTCATTTTGCATGCTCAGGTTTGCTGACATGTCTTTGGAGGGTGAAGGCATTGCCAACTATCAATTCACAATAAAATAACTTTCATTTTGTCACCCAATCACTCTCATATATGGGTTTAAATAACTTTTACTGTACATGAAGTTAAAGGAATAGTTCACCCAAAAACAAAAATGATCTGAAAATGTACTCACCCTCATGCCATCTTAGATGTGTATGACTTTCTTTCTTCTGCTGAACACCTCTGAAGATTTTTAGAAGAATTTCTCAGCTCTGTAGGTCCATACTATGCAATTGAATGGTGATAAGAACTTTGAAGCTCCAAAAAGGAGATAAAGTCAGCAAAAACATAATCCATCAAACTCCAGTGGTTTAATGAATGCTTCTGAAGTGATCCAGTTGTTTTTTTAGTGAGAAAAAGACCAATATATATATATATAACTAATTTTTCATTGTACATGTTACCATTGCAGTCACTAGGCACAATCCTGATTTCTAACTCGATTACTCTTCCTAGTGCTTGATGCATGCACAGAGCGCTAGATGGCACTATAGGAAGTGTAATCAAGATGGAGATCATGATCACCAAGGAGACTGCTGTCAAGATGTACAGTGAAAAGGGAATTACATTTTTGTCTATTTTTACCCAAAACCAACTGGATCACTTCAGAAGACATGGATTAAACCACTGGAGTCTGATGTTTCTGCTGACTTTATCTCTGTTTTGGAGCTGTAAAGGCCTGATCACCATTCACTTGCATTGTGAGGACCTACAGAGCTGAGATATTCTTTTAAAAATCTTTGCTTGTGTTCTGCAGAAAAAAAGAAGTTCTTACACATCTGGGATGGCATGAGGGTGAGTAAATGATTAAAGAATTTACATTTTTGGGTGAACTAACCCTTTAATGGCAATCTTTGCCTCTGAACAGATGAATGTCTTGCAAGGCAAGGAAGTACACACAAACCTCAACAATGGTGACAACCTTCAACATTGTTCAATATAAAATTGTTCATTAAGACAACTCTGTTATGCTAGTTGGGGCAACATTTGGGGGAGTATTGTTGGTCTGACACATGTTTTTATGTAGATGCAAAGTAATACACATTTCATAAGTTGGATACAATTTGATTTCATTTTTACAGTGTTGTTATTGCTGTGAAACCATAAAAAATGAACATGGGATCTCCTTATCGATAGCAGGAAGCTTTTGGAATCATTCTGTCATTTCAGTTTCTTTCATGTCAGTAGTGGCTAATATCAAGTTATCACAATTTGACTGTGGTAATAATAACTGTAGTAAGAATATTATTATGAGACATACTACTCTGGTTACCATCAAGAGAGGCAAAATTAAATCTATTGTTAAATCTCTCCCAGAGCTAACATTATGAATGTATTCTGCATGCTTTAAGTAAGGAATAACTCACCCTCCTCAGTTTCCACATAAAGCCGGATGCCCAGGTTGCTTCGAGGATGGAGAAGCCAGCGATTGCTTGCAGAAGTCACATCGAATGCCAGCCAGCCCTCTTGACCTGCAGGCACTGACTGCATGTCCAACAGTACCAACTCTGGCTCCCTGTCAAACCAAACCCAAGATCATGCGATGAGATTTGGAAAGACCGTAGTTCAATTTATATGTTCAATTCAACTCAACTCTGTATGGCAACCAATGATGGATGACAAGGATACTAATTGATGCAAAATGAACCATTATGGGGAAATGCAAGTTGTTTTGGATAAGAGTAGTGCATCTTAAGCACTAAAATGAAATGAGATGTCCTATAGATAAGAGAACAGTTAGATTAAAAAGATGCAGTACTGAATCTCTGAGAGTTATATATGAGTATTGACCTCTGTCTTTTCTCCTTCTGGATTTCATACACAGAGATATGGAGGGTGCGGTTTGCCCGCCAGCCCATGGGAAGTGTTTTATAGATACGAAACTCAGCAGCGGTGACCGTCTCTCCTTGAGGCAGTGGGGTCAGATCGAAGCGGAACTCTTTCCAGTAAGGTCGAGGCTGGAGCAAATCCTTCTCCTGCTCCACTGCGGTCAGAGACAGAGAGGAAATTAGACAGAAAACCAAAGTAGAACAACATCAGCAACTATAATATTGGGCAGCGGTTCTTGACTATTTCAGGACCCAGATTTTACATTAGACTAGCGACTCAACACAGCATTAAAGTTGTTTATCAAACAAAATGTCATTTTGAGTGATTCATGCTCTTAGCTGCCAATAACTCATAGCACAAAACCATGTTCATCCTTGTAAGTGAACCTGCATTTTCTTTGTAGTCTGGGTCGAAATTTTCTTTTACTTTGCAAATGGTTTTTGAAGATCTTAGGATCTGCCTTCTACCAAGTGACAGATGGATTTGCTCCAAAATACTGTAGAGTTTGATTTAATGCACAGCCTTTGACATCCCAAAGATATGAGGAATGTTTTATCATCCCTTTTAAAAGTTGATAAGCCTATATTTATTTATTCATTTATTTATTTATTTTTTGTTGTTGCTATCCAAGCTATGCATGATTAGTGTAAAAGGTAAGGAAGCCAGATCCTGCCTTTGAATAAAAACAAAAAATAAAATAAAATAGGAAAATGTCACTTTTTATATGACAATTGTGACTTCATTTCTCGTAATTATGAGAAAGTTGCAATTGCAAGTTTATCTCTCGTAATTATGAGAAAGTGGTAATTGTGAGTTTATATCTCATAATGTGAGATATAAACGTGCAATTATGGGCTTTAAAGTCACAAGTGCAAGAAATAAAGTCAGAATTATTTTTGGGATCGAGGCACCATAGGAAAAGCCCTAACGACAGGAGAAAGTGGGATTGAGTTTGATAAGTGAATGTACAGAGGCTGGAGTCAGTTAACTAAAATGCTGGATAGGTTGATTGGCAGGAGAAGATGGAGAAAGAAAAAGGGAAAGATGAACATTTGTTCTTGTCTAGCGCTGCAGTTTGGACTAACGCCCACGGCTGTGGCTCTGCAGTTGGATAATTAGAGGCACCGTTGAGCTGGCTGCAGCTCAGCGCACAACCACTAATTACAGTCCAGCGCTGTATTTTTAGAGGAGTACCCAACAGTATTTTCATCTTCTTCATCTCATCTTTTTTCTGTCTTTCAGTGGGGCCTGTAATTCTTCACAGCTGTGCGGCCACTACAACGTCACATGGCCTGCGTGCGCTGGACTGGCATTTGTAAATCCACAAGGATCAGTAACAATTAGGATTTACATTTAGATTCAAATTTATTAGATAATTGGCAAGGTTAAAGTGAAATGCTAGATTTGTACATTTTCTGTATGGTTGCTAGGGAATTGCTAGGGCACTTTGGGTAATCGCTAGCTGTTTTGAGGAAGCTACTTTGAACCTGAAGCTCACCAAGCTACTCATAACTTAAATAAGTTAAACAATGTCCAAGTTGCTCTTTTAAAACAAGCTACAAACAACAAGAAGCTTGCTACATTGAATCTATGTAAGGATGACAATCTTTTTAGCTATATTAGCTATAACTGATTAGGTGAGATTATTTAATTCTGCTATGAGAAGTTATGATTAAATAGTTCAATAAGGATCTTATAATTATAATTATACTATATATATAGTATATATTTTGTCTTGCTTTTGTGCCACATAAATACTGTTGTGTTCAGAATAAATACAATTAGAAAACACTATTTTATATAACATGGTTATAAACAGCAATTATCTCCATATTTCACAAAAAAGATGAGATAAGAGAGAGGATTTTACACATTTTTGTACTTGTTGGGAAAAGTAGCTTGTCATGTGAAAAAGATACACTATTGTGAGATGCTCTCACGCTACTAAAAAATGTAGTTAGTAAAAGTTTTTAGCATCGGTAGGTGGTTGCTTACTGGCACAAGTAGCAATGATATTCTATCACCTTTCCTCAACAAGCTGCACATTTGAGGTATGAATTACTTCTGTAGCAAAACAAATCGTGGAACATGTTACACAAAAAAGTGTAATGCTTAGGGTAGAGGCTTAGAACACTGTAGAGATAATGAGCAATTAACAACGTGATGCTTGTCTTAGCCAGCATCACTAATTAAGTTTGATAAGAGTTGATACTGACCCGGAAAGACATGGAGAGAGAAGCAGTAGTGGTAAATGGGATGTTTCACTTGTTTGTTTCGTGACAGATAAGTATCGTCTGTGTTTGGGCTGAGACAGGAAGAGATGTTGGAGTGATAGTGAGCTGTCTTAGTTTCTCAGTAACTGTCTCACTGACTTTCTTTTTCTCCCTCATTAACATTGTGCCAAAAATCTGTGGCAAATATCATAGACACAGTATAGTAGTATCTGACTTTCAGTGTTGTATTTTTATGACATGAAACAGTTCTGCACACTAAAACATAATTTATGTTTTATATGTATACAAAATAAATAATAGATTTGGGAATATGTGTAACTCTAGTAATACATTTAAAGTAACTAAATTGAAAGGCTGTAACTGTAGTATGGTTATAAGAATTTAAAATGGAACGTTACACTACTTTTCAGACAAAAAAAGTAATTTGATTACAGTAACTAATTACTTTGTAATCTGACTAAACCCAACACTGGTTGATATATGCTATCAAGTATCAATTACAGACACTTAAGCCACACTTAAAAATGTAGATTGCACAATCACACTTTTTGAGCAAAAGCTACACAGTAAAATCGAATTAGTTAACCTTACTTAAAAAAGCATGTAAACCGATTGCCTTAAAAAATCTATGTAAAAGTACTTATTTAAGTAACGTGAACTAGGAATAGTCCACTTTACTCGATCCAATAGATCCAATAGTCCATTTTACTATGCATATTTACTTGATTTTTTTAATGCAATTGGTTTCCTCACTTTTTTTAAGTAAAGTCAATGTATTAAATTTTATAGTGTAAATTTGCGACTAGTTGTTTAAAAGTATTTGCACAAGAAATAAGTTCAGGCATGAAACTCTGAATGACGCAAGTTGATAGGGTATTTGAACTTGTAATCTGTTGGCCAATCAGCTTGCTCACATGTGAAATGTCAAGCCAATCGGCTCACATGGTGTAAGACGATAGGTCCTTTGATGTGTAATTGGGTAGCCAAGGCAATCAAATTGTGCTCTCTCTCTTTGGCTAACAGATACATTTTCTCAGCTTTCAAGTAAGCTGGTTTCACTGCTGCATCCTCCCAAGCTCCACTTGTCTAGATCTGCTACATGGAGATTTTATTTATGGCTAATTGTGGAGCAGCAGCAGCATGTTCACATGCTTAACTCAGTAAGTATGTGTTTTTCGAGCAGTAGCAAGTCTCCATACTTGCTCTGCAGCAGCGTAGCAGATCTAGTTTGCCAAGACCAATCCTGTTATATCAATATGTTATACCCCAAATTAACTTAATAAATCTTTCCATTATAAGAGTTGTCATGACTGAACTGAAGTTAGTTTTAGCAAAAGGTCTACAGCATAATTTGTTTGCAGATGCCACTTGGTTTAAAATTTTATGTTGTGCATATAATGCAAAAATCATAATTTGATTCATATATATAAATTAATATTTGGCAACCGCTTAAAAAGTGTGCTTGTGATATCTTTCTTTGAAATAAATGCTACTTGGTTTGATATTTTGTCATCTAATGCAATAACATTAAAACATTTTAAGTGTGGCTCAAGCTTCCAAGTACTTTTTGTTACTTACCCAAGTTGACAAAGCTCATGACAGTATCTGCCTCACTGACCACTGTGCCAAGGGGTGGAGTGTGTGTGCTTAATGTGGGCAGTGCTGCATGGCTGACTCCTTCTGGATTGAAGCCCAAGCCTGGTCCATCTTCACCCTCAGATGATACGGCATGGTACAGATCCAGCATAAAGAGTGGGGCAGAGGAAGGAGGTCGCAGAGGCGGGTGTGGCCTGGGTCGCCCAGGCAGTCCTAGAATGGATAAAATCTCCTTCTGCATCTCCTTCTTTTCCCGACCGCTCAGTCTGCGGAAGCTGGAATGAACCACTCCTTCCACCTGACCCCAAATGCACAGCAGCATGCACAGAGGGAGGAAGACCGCTAGAGGGAAGAGTCGTTGCCGGCCTCGGATTTTGTCCTTCCTCCCTCTGCTGTGGTGTGAGGGTACAAACTCAGCCACAACCTCTTGTTTGTCCATTGGTGTGGCACTGCGGTTGGAAGAGCTCTGTTCCATTGGTTCTGCTTTAGACTACTGTGTTACTTCTGTAGTTTTCTGCTCTACCAAAGCTTCGTTCTTGTCCTTCAAGATTCTCTGAGTGTTTAAAAGATGTTGTTCCTCTCTGCAAAGGGCTGGACTACTATTTGGAAGTCTGAGCAACACTTGAATCTCTAAGCAACTCAGATTCCATTGCAGTAGTCATTATTTTGGAGAGCGCAATGTTTACTACTACAAGACACTCAGTTTATTTCCTCTTGATGTACATTCCTCATGCTGTCACTGTATTTACAGAACACGGTCTCATAATCTATAGCTTGTTTAGGGTGTTAGATGACAAACAACATCCTAGAAACTTGGAGAGAAAACAAACATTTCTCCTTCCGAGGGTGATCTTGGAGTTGGAAAGACTGTAAGTAAAGAGCAGTTACTGAGCAGGCAATGTCAGAATGTGAAATTAAAGTCTTTGGGTACAGTAAATAAAAACAGAGGGCCTCATAATCACCAGCCTTCAAAGGTTTTCAGTCTTCAAAGGCTCCTGGATCAAACACAACACATGCTTTGGCTCTTGTATGACCTGTTACTCCAACGTATGATATAAGATCCTGTTTAAATAGTTTTAAAAAATCCAATATTTGTCTTCAAAAGCAGGTTTAATCCAATGGGTGGAAATATCCAAGACTCCTGAAAAACGTTTAGCAAATCTATACTTTAATGGATTGAGTAAGAAATGTTTAGTTCACAAGAATCGCTTCACCGTTTCCATTCCCAGTTTTGGAAGTTCAAAAATCCCAGTGAGCTGTGGTATTCTTAGCCTGTGTGCTGCTTGCAATGAAGGTATAATCTGAACATGGGTGACCTCCTTCTCTGCCAAAATACATGGTACAGAGAGGGAGTGTTCCAAATGACTGAATCCTTTCTCCTCCCTCACTTCCCAGAGCCCTTCTCACCTCAGTCTACAACTACCCTATCAACCATCTCATCTTCTACACATACCTCACAAATTGCTGACAATTATCATGTGGTTTGGCACGAAGATGTTCTCAGATGTCATCCAGACTTTGCACAGAATAGCATTTAGCTGTTAGGGCAACAATAATATGATTATATTATGTGGTTTAAACAGTAGCCTATGAGTGTCAGATCACTGCTGTTTCACTCACTATATAAAGAGATAGCAATTTGGCATAAAATGATTGCTTAAAACCTATCCCTGTGTTCTAAGAGGTCAACTATTATGCACGCGTGCGTAATCTATACTGATTTGCAAATGATTTAGATCTAAATCCTGGAGTAATTTTGTGATTATGCAAATGGGTGTTTGACATGAATGTCCAGCAGTTTCCTGCAATGTGACATTACTTCATCTAATACTATTTTAAATAACACATCTTATTCTACAATTATCCCATGTGCGTTTTTTTTTTATTTTTTACCTCATATTAATTGACATGGAATATTTGTACTCATACAAAATCTGTTTAAACACTGTCCCTTAACACTTACTTAGTTTAATAATTTTAAACCATGACTTGCACTATACATAAGATTGGCATTATATTCATGATGTTAGCCAGAGGGGAGCCCCTACAGTGAGCCTGGTTTCTCCAAAAGTTATTTTTCTCCCATTAACCAACATCTTATGGAGTTTTGTGTTCCTTGCCACAGTCGCCTTCGAATTGCTCACTGGGGTTATAAATACAATTATTATTTATTTATTTTTAAACACGATTAACAATTGTATTTTATCTAATTACACAATGATGACTCATCGACATTATAGACATTACAGTTTTATCTTCTGTTAATGCCTGATTTTCTGTAAAGCTGCTTTGAAACGATGTGTGTTGTGAAAGGCGCTATAGAAATAAAATTGACTTGACATGCAGATTAATTAATTGCAATTATTTGCATATGTTGATATTTGTCAAAAATATAAACCAACAATCATGCTCTGGTCCAATTCACAAGATCACATTTTCTTCCCCATTCTGATGGTTGATATGAACATTAACTGAAGCTTCTGGCCCGTATCTGCATGATTTTATTCACTGCTGCCACACGATTGGCTGATAAGATTATCTCATGGAATGATTGTTGGTGCCAGATGGGCTGGTTTGAGTATTTCTGTAACTGCTGATCTCCTGGAATTTTAACACAAAACATTCTCTAGAGTTTACTCAGAATGGTGCCAAAAAAACATCCAGTGAGCGGCAGTTCTGTGGATGGAAATGCCTTGTTGATGAGAGAGTTCAACAGAGAATGGCCAGACTGGTTTGAAATGACAAAGTTTATGGTAACTCAGATAACCGCTCTGAATAATTGTGGTGAGAAGAATGGAATCTCAGAATGCTATTGTAAGTTGTGTGTTGGCGCTTTTTTGGCAGCACGAGGGGAACCTACACAATATTAGAAAGGTGGTTTTAATGTATTTATAGTGGTTTTAAACTAAATTCAGTTCAGTCATGACAACTCTTATAATGGAAAGATTTATTAAGTTAATTTGGGGTATAACATATTGATAAAACAGGATTGGTCTTGGCAAACTAGATCTGCTACGCTGCTGCAGAGCAAGTATGGAGACTTGCTACTGCTCAAAAAACACATACTTACTGAGTTAAGCATGTGAACATGCTGCTGCTCCACAATTAGCCATAAATACAATCCCCATTAAAACATTAATGGCTGATCGGTGTATATATTGATCTTTTAATTTATTATAAATAAAAAACAGAAATAAATGGTATGACATTGTAGGATTGTGAAACCTCATAGGAGTCTGGCTCAGCAGTGTGGATGGTGTTTGGTGGGAAAGGATGCAAGTGGGTTTAAATATTTGTTTATAAACACAGACACACAGCTGCACAAGAGGATCATGGATCACCACCCTTCCCTAACCCCATCCGCTCCATCTAACCACCAAATCTACACAGTCCAGTACAAGCACACTGACAATGCAAGGAGCATGGGTGACACACATGGCACAAACAAAGGTGACTCGATTCACTCATGGGAGCCCATTTTATTTAACTCCTGAATGACTGAATGATATAAATCTTATACAAAAGCCCAATGTGTTCAAAACCCTCTCCCCTTTTGAAGATTTAATGGGGTGTGTCTATCTCTACTGCCTATAATTACTTTGTCATTTCCTGTTAGCTGTGGCATCCTTACACACACACACTCAAAAAAGAAACAGACAGTTTACTGCAAGCATTATTTTAATACAAAAGAGAACAAAACAAAAAAAAAAAAGGATTTATATTCATAACTTCTTTACTTTTACACAATTGCACCCCTTTGTCTCTCAGTCATTTCAAAAAAGTAACACAATCAAAAAAGTGGATCCTTTTACCTCCCTTGTCCCCTCCCACTGAAATAATAAATAAATAAAATTACCTTTCTTCAGGTATTCATATACTTCAGCTTGTCGAGGACAAGATTCAAAGCACTGTTTCATGAGGCTACACGAGCGCTCCCATTATCTATTATTCAGGGTGCTTCAGTCACAAGTGAAAAAGTGGGAAGCCACTTTTAACATCATCTAATGTTTGTAGTCACTGGCGAAAAAGGCCACCATTGGAATCAGCAAGCATCCTGGTCAGCTAATGATCATTGTCAAAGAAATTCTTCACATCAGAAGCAGATGTTTTCTTATTACAAAAACAAAAGTGGTTGTTGTTGTATTAATACTAGTCATTCTCAGTTGATTTGATACTGCAATCACAAATAAATACACAGTTACTTACTCTAGAAAAGAAACACAACATCAGGATTATAAATGAACCATGAAACAAACATTCATAATTGTAATGATTTTTGCATACTGTGGAAAAAGCTCTGTAACATGATATCTGTAACGAAATGAGCTGAACAGAAATTATAACTAGAAGTGTACACGTGAATGCATGGACACAGCAGAAAAGACAGTCGGTGCGAGCATGTGAAATGGATCTGCTGTGCGCTATAGGAGTCCCTTGAAAAGATCTTGTGTGACATCAGAAAGAGACCCCTGAAGGATCTAGTATTCTTAGTCACAAGGCTGAGAATCTCGACTCCGCAGGAAGGCTAGAGATATGTATCCTCCATTTCCTCTCCTTATTACTGCGTTAATTTTCCATGAAAGAAACTACCACACACATACGTACAAACATACAAACATACAGAATTAGAAAATGTCTTATGTGCCGAGGAGGAAAATGTCTCTTCCTTGTGTTTTCAGTGGCACGCACACCTGGGAAAGTGGTCTGCATACATGCAGAGGAGATGAGTTTTCCAACCAAACAATCTCGACAAACATGATTGTGCATGTCTGTGTGGGTGTGAATCGAGTCTCTGAGGTTTGGAGAGTGACTGGCGGTTGCATATTCATAGAGATTAAATCCCCTGGTGCAGAATTGACATTCCTCCATATGTCAACTGTAGCAAGTGAGCACTGAAGATGTAGATGTCACACAGCGTTCACATCTCAATCTCACAATCATAACCTAAAATGTCAGTCAAATTAAGGTCATGATGTATAACACAAATAAGGCAGCATTTATGGTAAGTATTCATCAGGGTGGTGTAGCAGTGTGCAGCTGCGTTTAAAGCTGCCCAGAGTAGGATGCTAGAGAACTGACAAGACTGGGTTTTGGTTAGAGTCTGGTCCTGTCTCATCTAACCTAAAGGTTTGAGTTGGGGAGGGCACATTAATTGGTCAATGTGCATTAAGGAGGCGAGAGAAGGTAGATGTTCTCTTCTCCTCAATGACCTCAGAATCAGTCACATAGGTCTTTATTGGGGTGGAGACTTCATTTTTTCCCCACTGGTGTTTTAGGGCTGGGGGTCTTCTTGGAGATTGTGGGGATTTTGGAGGGTTTGGCCCCAGGCCGGCGAGGGGTGTCTGAGGTATCGGAGCAAGCCGAGCGAGTCTCCATGAGTTCAGAGGTGTCTGAAGCGTCGCTGCCCCTTCGGCTGCTGGCTCGGCTTCCCGCACGACTTCCTGCTCGACTGGCTGGGCCACTCGTAGAGGACGGAGTGCGTTTAGTGTCTAATGAAGGAAGAAGATGGTTAATGGCTAATGTAAATAGTTAAAGTTTAAGCTAATAGGCTTTAAGGTTTAGAAGTACAGTAACACATCTGAAGGAAATAAGAACATATAAACAAAGTGCTAATATTTACTATTAACAGTGATGGGAAGTAACTGACAAAAATAGCACTAACACATGAAATGTTTTCAGTAGAGTGAGAGTAGCTGAGCTGTTTTAAAAGTAGTGTAGCTTTTCTTGAAATGAGTTACTTTATCCAACAAGTACTGTTTTTATGGAGTAATGTATGCACACAGAGCCAGAGCAAAGCCATTTAATGCACTCTCTTAAAACATCTCTTCTCTGTCAAATATCATTTGGTTGTCACAATCATTTAAAAAAATTGGTTGATATAGAGGGTTTAACGAATCAGTTAAAAAAAGTCAGTGTGTACTACAGACTATAATGTTTTCCCCTAAGTTTTATGTAGCTGTATTTAGTGTCATAATTTTATTTTATAATTTTTACTTTTTTTTTTTTTTGTACAAATATTGCCCCCTTAATAGCGTCAATGTAGTTAAATTTTTTCTGTATTTAATGTTTATTATTTTTTACATTCATTTGTTTAAAAATGTATATATTAATATAAATGATATAAATACACACATTGGCGGCCAAAAGTTTGGAATAATGTAAAGATTTTGCTGTTTCAGAAGGAAATTGGTACTTTATTTCACCAAAGTGACATTGTCTTTGTGTTTGTTTTTGAGTTGCCACATTATGCAATAGACTGACATGTCTTAAGGTCAATATTAGGTCAAAAATGGCAAAAAAAAAGAAAGAAACCGCTTTCTCTAGAAACTCATCAATCAATCAATCAATCAATCAATCAATCATTGTTTTGAGGAATGAAGGTTATTCAATGTTTGAAATTGCCAAAAAACTGAAGATTTCTTACAAAGGTGTACACTACAGTCTACAAAGACAAAGGACAACTGTCTCTAACAAGGACAGAAAGAGATGTGGATGGCCAGATGTACAACTAAACAAGAGGATAAGTGCAACAGACTCTCTAGTTTGAGAAATAGATGCATCACATGTTCTCAGCTGACAGCTTCATAGAATTCTACCCACTCAACACCAGTTTCATGTACAACAGTAAAGATAAGACTCAGGGTTGCAGGCCTTATGGGAAGAATTGCAAAGAAAGAGACAATTTTGAAAACAGAAAATCAAAAAGAAAAGTTAGAGTGGGCAACAAAACAGACATTGGACAACATATAATTGGAAAGTGTGTTATGGATCTTAACCCCATTGAACTTTTGTGGGATCAGCTAGACTGAAGTGCTACAGGAAGTATCTGGACAAACTGACTGCTAGAATGCCAAGGATCTGCAAAGCTGTCATTGCTGCACATGGAGGATTTTTTGATGAGAACTCTTTGAAGTAGTTTAAGAAGTTCTGAAGATTTTGTAATAGTAATTTTTCACATTATTAATGTCCTGACTATACATTGTGATCAGTTGAATGCCACTTTGGTGAATAAAAGTACTAATTTCTTTCCATAAGAGCAAAATCTGTATAATATTCCAATAGAAAAAATAATTTGTTTTTTAATATTATAAATATATTGCCCCCTTAACTAACTTCTAATAGCTTAATTATATTTAATGTTAATTACCTTTACATTAATTTATATTTTTATATAAATTACCTTTATATATTTGTTATTTTATATATATATATTAGCTATATGTAGCTAACTTCTCTGGACAATTATTTGCTGTATTTAATGTTAATTTCTTTTTACATTACATATGTTTTTATTTTTATACATACAGTATATATATATATATACATATACACACACACACACACACACATTTTATTGTATAATTTTTAATTAAAAAAATATATTACCCCCTTAAATAGCTTCAATGTTGTTAACTACTTTTTGGTAGTTGCCTGTAGTTGACAACTTGACTGCAGTTGAACGACTTAGCTTGATTAGCTTTTCAAAGTACAGTTTCAAAGTAGCTTCCCCAACACTGGATATTTTTTTTAAATCCTCCTTTTAGTAATGAATGCATTGAAGTAGGGACCTTGAGGTACATGGTTTCATACCAGATCGTGCAGGTTTAGCAGTGGTGGGTGTGATTCCACCGTTCTCACCAGTCAAGGAGCCTCTGCTGGAATGAAAGGTTGGTCTCTTTATTTTGGATGAGGAGCCTCCCTATTAACAAAAGAGAAAGTTTATTAAATTGCAACAGGGCAGATCTACCAATTATTCTGATCAAGATACATTTTTTTTTTTTTTCACAGAAAAATGTTGTACAATTTAGTTGAAAGTAAGTGGACTTTGTTTTACATTTGTTATACAAACAGGAAACCAGACTTAAACATCTTATCTCATCTACATTCTACCAGAAGATCTACGGTGACCGGGATGAATGAAAACAGTCAGACATGAGACCATTCAACAGAATAATTCTCTAATGAACATGCAAATTACTGCAAATGTTTTTCAACTAGGTTTTAAACTACGCTTTTGTCTTTTACTTATTACACATATTTTGTTGTGATTTTCTTTGGGCATGTATTCAGACTAAAACAAAAACCCTGCTGACACTATCAGCAATATATGGGGCCATCAGACTTAATATACTGTAACCAAAGTGAAAAATTTCTTCCTATAATTAGATCTCGCTACATCTTAAAATGGTGAGTCATCAAACACAATTCCTTCCCATTTTGTGTTGGTAGGATTGTAAGATTAGACCGCTGCTTACAGTTTCTTTTGTCATTTGGAGGCCCCCACACTTAAAGACTGTACTGTTAGTGTGTTAGGGCACTGGGGGAGGGCAGTGTGTTACCTCATGCCCAGGGGTCTGGCCGTGTTCTGGGCAGGACTGGCACTTGGTTGGAGTTGGAGTTTTACTGTGTGCCAGCCAGGGCTTGGCATAGCCACGAGATTGGGATTGGGAGGACTGGGAAATGGGGCAGCGAAAAGGACGAAAAAGAGTGGAGTAGCAAAGCAGTGGGAGGAAGCCAGTATAATCAGAAATTGAGTTGAGGGAAGTAAAGCAGCATGGCAGAGCGTAGTGTTTAATAGGTGGAAATGAGCACAAACAGGAAGGAAGAGTGGCACATTTTGGAAAGTGAGGGGAGAAGGGACAAAAAGACAAAGAACAAATAAAAATCTCACAGAAGACAATATGATTCTGACATGCAGACACAACAGCGACCATGCTTTGATCCCAAAATAACTATGGAAACAAACAATCAGTGACAGAGAAACCTTCCACCAAAAAGGAGACATGACAAATAATGTTGATTTAAAAACATTTTAAATTCTATTGACAAACTGATATAATCTGTCGATATTTAGCCATTTTGAGATTATTGGCATAAGATGATAACCATACTGCTTGACATAATAAAAGAAGTGGAAGATAATGCACATTGTAAGTTCTTAAAAAAATAGTAAATAGTAAGTGAAAATACAATAAGGTTATATCTGTTTACATGTTAACTACATTAATCGATATGAGCTAACAATGAACAATACTTTTTCAGCACATATTCATCTTGATTAATGTTAATTTATACATACACTTGCATACATTACCATTCGCTAATGCACACGAATGAACAAATAAACAATTATAATTTTATTAAATGCACATTAACCAAGATTAATAAATTCTTCAAAAAATATTGTTCATTGTTAGTTCATAAGTAGTTATGTTACCTAATGAATTAACTAATGTTAACAAATACAACCTTATTGTAAGATGTTACCAGTGTCAAACTGGAATGAGTTTACAATAATTATGTATAATTATTATGATTATATATATATATATATATATATATATATATATATATATTTATAATTATTATGATTATAATCATTGTTAATTATATATATATATATATATATATATAAGCTAGTATGCTTTGCAAGAATAACTAATGTGCGTATTGTACATAATGTATTGTATTGATTGTGATTTATGTATGATTAAAATGCAGCTAGAGAAATATATGAGAGAGGCAACATTTTCTAATGTTCTTGTCACATTATATAGATCGCGTCAATAGCTAGTTTCCGTTACAATATTAAGCAAGAGCATTAAGATATTTTGTAAATTAGATTCTTACATGAAGTTAATTAAGATATGTAAGGTTATGTTAGTGATGGAGTCAGTATCCATACCACATCCCGAGACTTACCCTTGTGGAGGCTGTGGGCGTGGCAGGTGCGGAGGGCACAGAGGCGCAACTGTGGGCACTGTGCGATGCTGATGAAGATGAACGGGTGGGTGAGGCCGTGCGCGATGAAGGTTTGGAGCGTCGACCCCGGGACCGAAAGGCTGCCAGACCCTGCGTGGCTCCTTCTGGAAGAATAAACTTTTCCCGAAGCTCCAGGTTGGTACGTCCACGAGCTACAGAAGATGAGGGACAAAGGGAAAACATTTTAATAATCTGACTGGACAGAAAAAACATCCATCAGGCGCTCAGCATTGATTCCTCACGTTCGCTGCTTTTACTCAGTGCAGACACAGGGATTGTATATTCACTTTAAAAGCAGTCAGTGTGCGTGTTGGACAAGATGCAGGGGGTTAACTGTGGAGAGAGTCAAAGAGCAAGCATCTCCAAACAAGAACTCACTCAAACAAAGCACAGCTTCCCTCAGCCCACAACGTAAACAAGTGCACACGCATAAACACTGTCGACAGACACCTGAGGCTCATGCCTGATTATGCTTCTAGCAAACACACATACTGCAAACCAACACAAGCCTTACAGAGCATTCTTAATTAAAAAAACAAACGCAGCAGCCTTTGTACAGCACACAGACCAGAGCAGCCAGATTTGATTAATAGCGTGGAATTTTTAACTTTAAAGGCACTTTAACTTTGAAATACACCAGGGGAATCTTATTTCAAAATGTTTGCACTGCTTCCAGCTAAGGGAAATAAAATGTGCACTCCGAGAATAATCTACCAAGTATTACATCATACACAATTAAAAATGAACATTGTAATATTTCATCAAAACTATACAGTGCATCCGGAAATGATTCACAGCGCTTCACTTTTTCCACATTTTGTTATGTTACAGCCTTATTCCAAAATGGATTAAATTCATTATTTTCCTCAAAATTCTACACACTATACCCCATAATGACAACGTGAAAGAAGTTTGTTTGAAATCTTTGCAAATTTATTACAAATAAAAAAAAAAAATAAAAAAAAATCACATGTACATAAGTATTCACAGCCTTTGCCATGACACTCAAAATTGAGCTCAGGTGCATCCTGTTTCCACTGATCATCCTTGAGATGTTTCTACAACTTGATTGGAGTCCATCTGTTGTAAATTCAGTTGATTGGACATGATTTGGAAAGGCACACACCTGTCTATATAAAGTCCCACAGTTTATAGTGCATGTCAGAGCACAAACCAAGCCATGAAGTATCGAGGCACAGATCTGGGGAATGGTACAGAAACATTTCTGCAGCATTGAAGGTCCCAATGAGCACAGTGGCCTCCATCATCCTTAAATAGAAGAAGTTTGGAACCACCAGGACTCTTCCTAGAGCTGGTCGCCCGACCAAACTGAGCAATCGGGGGAGAAGGGCCTTAGTCAGGGAGGTGACCAAGAACCCGATGGTCACTCTGACAGAGCTCCAGTGTTTCTCTGTGGAGAGAGGAGAACCTTCCAGAAGAACAACCATCTCTGCAGCACTCCACCAATCAGATCTGTATGGTAGAGTGGCCAGACGGAAGCCACTCCTCAGTAAAAGGCACATGACAGCCCGCCTGGAGTTTGCCAAAAGGCACCTGAAGGACTCTCAGAACAAAATTCTCTGGTTTTATGAAACAAAGATTGAACTCTTTGGCCTGAATGGCAAGCATCATGTTTGGAGGAAACCAGGCACCGCTCATCACCTGGCCAATACCATCCCTACAGTGAAGAATGGTGGCAGCAGCATCATGCTGTGGGGATGTTTTTCTGCGGCAGGAACTGGGAGATTAGTCAGGATCAAGGGAAAGATGAATGCAGCAATGTACAGAGACATCCTTGATAAAATCCTGCTCCAGAGCACTCTGGACCTCAGACTGGGATGAAGGTTCATCTTCCAACAGGACAATGACCCTAAGCACACAAGATAACAAAGGAATGGCTACGGGACAACTCTGTGAATGTCCTTGTGTGGCCCAGCCAGAGCCCAGACTTGAACCCGATTGAACATCTCTGGAGAGATCTGAAAATGGCTGTGCACCGACGCTCCCAATCCAACCTGATGGAGCTTGAGAGGTTCTGCAAAGGAGAATGGGAGAAACTGCACAAAAATACGTGTGCCAAGCTTGTAGCATCATACACAAAAAGACTTGAGACTGTAATTGGTGCTAAAGGTGCTTCAACAAAGTATTGAGCAAAGGCTGTGAATACTTATGTACATGTGATTTTTTTTCTTTTTTTTTTTCTTTTTAATAAATTTGCAAAGATTTCAAACAAACTTCTTTCACGTTGTCATTATGGGGTATTGTTTGTAGAAGGAAAATAATGAATTTAATCCATTTTGGAATAAGGCTGTAACATAACAAAATGTGGAAAAAGTGAAGCGCTGTGAATAATTTACGGATGCACTGTATCATCATCATCATCAAGAGTTGATCTTTAGTGATAGTTTGTCATAAATTTCTGATATGGATTAATGATTGGGAACTGCTCTGCAACAGCTGGAAACACTCACAAGAAAATACAACAGTGTCATGTCTTTCCGCCCCCAAATTTAAGACCTCTTTAAATAAAAATTAAAACTTTTCATGTAGATATTTTTATGACCTTAAATTTTGGAAAACTGAATTTAATTGACTTTCTAAGGACCTGCGGCAACCCTGCTTTTACTTGTTTATACTTTTTAATACTTATGAGGATACTTTTTTATTTTCATGTAAGTTTTTTTACCCTTAATAAAAAGTACCCATACTTCAAAGCTGAAGTATGTAACTTTTTTGGTGTTTAAAAACTTTCTCCAATCCTAGCTTAATATGCAGAGGCAGCTATAAGTAAGCCATTCATAGGGTAGTTTTCTTTAAAACGTAAACACTGTGTCTCTGTGGCACTACAAAATTAAAATTCCTCTGTTTTGAACAACCCATCTCAAGAGAGACAATACCAATGTCCTGAGTTTGGAGCGGGACTATCTCTTTGTTTGATCGATGGCAGACGAGGGGCATATTCAGAAAGCTGTTTTGAAAGCAATGTTTATTTTTGCAATTACATTTGGTGGTGCTAGTTTTGCAGAAATTACATACGTAATTACATTATTTAAAGAATAAAGTACCCATACTTAAGCTTATTTTATGACACAACTCTCTGACGCTGACTTGTCAATTGCACCATCCGGCGGTCTGATATTTCTGGATAATGACTGCACATCTGGGGATAAAGTGATATCTCACTAGTCATTCAGGTAGATTTTCTACTTCTCGTATCACTCTGCAATCCTTACGAGTAAGATAATAAAGTAATTTTAACTCAAATCAAAATGTAATGTCCATTTATTTGCCAAGTAGTCTTGTAATGAGGAATATAATGAGCAGTATTTGAACACTGACGCAAATCAGAGTTTAAATTCAGTAATTTCTGGAGATTTCACAGTCTCATCTCACAAAATAATGTAATTTAATGTAATTTGTGTCTAGGTCCTGTCAGGGCTTATTGTGCGATAATGACTGTAGATTATCCCTTTTATAATTTCTCTGTACTTGTTTTGAAATGAAATATTAGGTTAAACGCTGCTATTCACCATTCCTTCGAGTTATATAACTTAGGGTGTTTCTAGTTTTATTAGCAGTATTTTGTAAATGTATCTGTTTTTTGTTTAATTCCTTTAATGCTATCACACTAATGCAGTTCCTTATTGGTGCTGTGCCAGATAAATACTGCTCAGATTGTAAAAATAAATATAATCTGACAACATATATTATGTCATATAATTACAAAGAGACTGCCCCCTTAAATGGCTTCAATATGGTAAGCTACTTTTGCTTATAGTGTACCTGAAAATTGTTTCAGAAGGCTAGCTTGAGTGTAGTTTAACTCATTTAAACTACAAGTAAGTAGCTTCAGTTAACACTGCAAGAAACCCACTCTTCCATCAAATCAAGTAACAGCAGGGCAGTTGATAATGCTGTACCATATAATTTCCTCCCCACAAGCCAGGTGGGACCCAGTAATTCATTTCTCCAAGCGTAATGGTTCTTTAAGAGTTGCTTCAAACAATATTAGAAACCCAGTCCTGGCCACACCCAGGGTCCTGGATGCTTTTAATTTGCAATATTCAGCCAGGACACACATGAATCAAGCCCAGGCCTGGCCAAACTGGTTTGAATGGTTAGCATGATGCTAGCTGACACATAAACACATTCTCACACACCCCACATACAAAGACACAGCTGTGATGGAATGGACCCAAAGCTGAACACATGATTTAGAGGCTCAGAATGGAATAGAAAGACAGATATTGTTAAACAGAAACAGAATTAAGAGAAGAGAAAGGAAAGAAGAATGAGGTACCTCTGCAGCAGAAATAGCCAGGAGTGACGGTCACTGAGAGACACAAGAGACAACAGGAAAACACACATTCACACAACAAAGAGAACCATTCACATACGTGCACACACACACACACACACACATTCTGTTGACTTAAATGGGTAGTTCACCCCAAAATGTTTTTATTTTATTTTATTTTTTTAAATAATTTACTCACCATCATGTCATTAAAAACAAGTATGACTGTATCTTCTATGCAACACAAAATTACAATTTTAGTAGAATGTCTAAGCCAAGACAAGGGTTTTCTAACTGGGTTTCGGGGGTGCTAGGGGCTCCATGGAAAATTTCAGAGAAGGAAAAAGTGTTCATAAATGTAAAAAGCTATATTTACTGAATTTGACACATTATTGCCATTTATGTTTAAATGTTAAATATGTTTCTCCTTACGTTTATACATTTAACATTACTCATTATTGGATAGGTAAAAGATACAATGTTAACATACTACAAAGTAGCCTAAATATTTTCCAGATAATTAAGAGATGCACCAATATTAACATTTTTGGCTGATACAATATACTGATTAAAAAAACATGAGGCAGATTCCGATATGTTGCCTCTTACCTTATTGTTTCATCGGATCATGATTTTGCTTAGGAATTATGCTTTAAACATTTATAAACAGGTACAAATGCTATTTTATTGTTCTAACAATAACAATTTCCATTGAACATGGATTGAATCTGTTAAACGCATGACATTTTAAACATTTAAAGAGAGCAATGAAAGATAAATACAAGACTAAAAATAAAGGTTTTTTTGGCACTTCTAAATATGAAAACGCCTATAAAATATTATATTATTTATTTATACTTATTACTTATAAAATGTTGATATTAGAGGTTTATATTAATGGTCAATAATTGGCCCATACATTGGTGCATCCCTACAGATAATATTTTAAAAATAAATTTTGGCTTTAGTACAATAACAAAATAAAAGCTAAATATTTTAATTGTCTTAATAATATCACACTAAAAATGTTTCTTTTCTTTTTTTCTGGTCTTTATACACAAAAATATAGCAACCTTTATATATTTTAGGAATGGTCTCTTGCAAGGTTGTTCTCATATTTGGTTGTACTTGTCACAAAGCATCATTAAATGTAGTCCATATGACTAGTGCGCTATATTCCAAGTCTTCTGAATCCACACGATAGCTTTTTGTGTGAGGGATAGACTGAAATGCAAATCGATATTCATGGTAAAACTTCCCCTTGTCCATAACTCTCAAATCTCTTTCATGCTAGTGCACATTTAGACATGGCATATCTAGATGTCATGCCAGAATTGACGTCAGTGACGTTAAACATCATTGGTTCTTGCATCTTATGTGCCCAATTTCCATTGGTGTAAAACCTGCCGTGGAATGTTACAATGAGCGCTCATCTCCAGTCCCCATTCTTTTTTTGTGTGTGGAAAAGAGCAGCTTAGACATTCTGCAAAACATCTTCATTTGTATTCCATGGAAGAAAAATAATACCGCACTGGAATGTAATTAAAGTTTGTAAATGATGATCATTTTTTAGCCTGATGTTACTTTAAGACCTCTTGTCTTTCATCATAAGCCCAATCTGTGAAATAGAAATACAGTATCTCACAAAAGTGAGTACACCCCTCACATTTTTGTAAATATTTGATTATATCTTTTCATGTGACAACACTGAAGAAATGACACTTTGCTACAATGTAAAGTAGTGAGTGTACAGCTTTTATAACAGTGCAAATTTGCTGTCCCCTCAAAATAACTCAACACACAGCCATTAATGCCTAAACTGCTGGCAACAAAAGTGAGTACACCCCTAAGTGAAAATGTCCAAATTGGGCCCAATTAGCCATTTTCCCTCCCCGTTGTCACGTGACTCGTTAGTGTTACAAGGTCTCAGGTGTGAATGGGGAGCAGGTGTGTTAAATTTGGTGTCATCGCTCTCACACTCCCTCAAACTGGTCACTGGAAGTTCAACATGGCACCTCATGGCAAAGAACTCTCTGAGGATCTGAAAAAAAGAATTGTTGCTCTACATAAAGATGGCCTAGGCTATAAGAAGATTTCCAAGACCCTGACACTGAGCTGCAACGTGGTGGCCAAGACCATACAGCGGTTTAACAGGACAGGTTCCACTCAGAACAGGCCTCGCCATGTTCGACCAAAGAATTTGAGTGCACATGCTCAGCGTCATATCCAGAGGTTGACTTTAGGAAATAGACGTATGAGTGCTGCATTGCTGCAGAGGTTGAAGGGGAGGGGGTCAGCCTGTCAGTGCTCCGACCATACGCCGCACACTGCATCAAATTGGTCTGCATGGCTGTCGTCCCAGAAGGAAGCCTCTTCTAAAAGATGATGCACAAGAAAGCCTGCAAACAGTTTGCTGAAGACAAGCAGACTAAGCATATGGATTACTGAGACCAAGATAAACTTATTTGGTTCAGATGGTGTCAAGCGTGTGTGGCGGAAACCAGGTGAGGAGTAGAAAGACAAGAGTGTCTTGTCTACAGTCAAGCATGTGGTGGGAGTGTCATGGTCTGGGGCTGCATGAGTGCTGCATGAGCACTGGGGAACTACAGTTAATTGAGGGAACCATGAATGCCAACATGTACTGTGTGACATATGAAGCAGAGCATGATTCCCTCCCTTCGGAGACTGGGCCGCAGGGCAGCATGATAACGACCCCAAAACACCTCCAAGACGACCACTGACTTGGTGAAGAAGGTGAAGGCGATGGACTGTGGGGCATCCTCAAACGGAAGGTGGAGGAGCACAAGGTCTCTAACATCCACCAGCTCCGTGTTGTCGTCATGGAGGAGGGGAAGAGGACTCCAGTGGCATCCTGTGAAGCTCTGGTGAACTCAATGCCCAAGAGGGTTAAAGCAGTGCTGGAAAATAATGGTGGCCACACAAAATATTGACACTTTGGGCCCAATTTGGACATTTTCACTTAGGGGTGTACTCACTTTTGTTGCCAGTGGTTTAGACATTAATGGCTGTGTTGAGTTATTTTGAGCAGACAGCAAATTTACACTGTTATACAAGCTGTAAACTCACTACTTTACATTGTAGCAAAGTGTCATTTCTTCAGTGTTGTCACATGAAAAGATATAATCAAATATTTACAAAAATGTGAGAGGTGTACTCACTTTTGTGAGATACTGTATGCTTTAAGTTTCTTTAATTTGTGCAGGAATTTGTGCTTAAAATGCAGGAAGCGATGTTAACAACATAGCCAGTGTTCTCAATGTGCATTACCAGTTCATAACCAGCACCAGGTGTGAGGGAGGGGGCCAATAGTTTAGTGTTACGGTCAGCAAAGCAACATAGGATCAAACAGGGTGTAAGTGAAACAGAGAGGGAAAAAGAGGGAAACCAAATGAGTGAAAAAGAAGAATATCCGAACGAGAAGGAGAGAGAAAAACCCAACCTATGCGAGATGATATGGAGCTGCTGGAGTCAGAACGGAGCATTTTAAGTCCTGGATGTTGCACTGGGGAGAGAGAAAGAGAGATAGGGGACGGGGCAGAGAATGAGGGAGGGAGAGACCTAAGGAACATGCATCATGCACTACAATTGAGAAAAAGTATGAACAGGAGAAAGATAGAGAGGGCCAAATATAAAGGCCATGCATATAAAGACAACCACAGTGGGAAAGAGTAAAGGAAGTAATTGAGGAGTGATAGAAAATGAGATGAGAGCAAATAGGTACTGAGAGAGAGGACACTCACAGTATGGAATGGGGAAAAGAGTGAAAGATGTGAAAAAGTGATAAAAGTCTCGAGAGGACAAGGAATAATTCTAAAAGAGTTGATCTGAACGGTCTGTGAATTGTCTGTTAAGAGTGTTTAGTACTTTCTGGAACTTTTAGTACTCTTCTTTGGATATGCTGCTTTTTGTTTCATGAATCTAAAGAGCAAATTTCTTTTGTAGTTGGTCACGTGTCAGACTTACCTCGGCAAGGGTCGTTCTTGACCAGGAACTCATCCAACGCCATCCACCCACCTCCGACCCTAACCATAACGGTACTGCGCAGGATTCGCACAAGACGCAGCTGCTGCGAGTCTCCAAACTGAGGAAGGAGAGAGTGGAGAGGAGGAATGGAGGAGAAAAATTTGATATATTTGGGGGGGGAGGGGGGGGGGGAGAATAAACAGACAGAAAAGTATTACAATTGTATAATGTTTTTTAAAGGAACAGTACACCAAATAATGAAAAATATGCTGTTTTTTTTCAGTGGAACACAAAAGAAGGCTATTTGGAGAAACTTCACACAACTATTTTCATTTTTGCAGTTTAACAGATGTGGTCACTATGAACTGTTGTAATTGTTGGAAAAGTGCTGCATAAAGATTCTTCAAAATGTCTCCTTCTGAGGTCCACAAAAAAAAAAAAAGAAGCAGAATTTGGATTTAGAATTACATACAAATATTAACTTCTGGGTGAATTTTTCCTATATTATCATATTCAAATTAGTTAATTAAACTAAATATGTTGTAAAGCACCATGCAAATCAAAAGAAATCACATAAACCACATTTCTATTTTTTATTTGATTAACGATTTGATTTGATATCACGATTGCCCAACTAAAACCCATCTCTAAAATAAACACCAAACCATAGAAATTCTATGAATATATATATATATATATATATATATATATATATATACACACACACATACATACATACATACATCCATATATATATATATATATATATATATATATATATATATATATATATATATATATATATAGTTTTTAACTTCAAAGAATTACTTTGGTTTTATATTTATTTTTTGCTAAGTAAAGAAATCAACCACTCAAAAATTCTCCTCCACCAAAAGACTTTTTTTTTTTTTTATAAAAGAAAGCCTGTAAATCTTAACCATTTCCTGATCATGATAAATCATTTTCAGTAAAAAAAACAAGCACATCCCAACCACAACACATGAGCTGAACCTTTGAAATCTGACCATAGGTTTGGAAGATTAATACATTTAATATTTTGCCGATAGTACTGCATTTTTTTGATCTCCCAGACAGGAAATTCCCACTATGAAAGCAAGGAAAGACTAAAGAAATCCCCATATCACACAGAAGTCAAGAATATGGGCTGTCCACAGGGAATCCACAGCTAGCTCATGCAGAAACTGTCCTTGAGCACTGATTTAGATCTGAATGCCTTAGACACCCCAAGATACAAGACCAGTTTCTAGAGTGGGAGCTCATAGGAACTGCACAAAGGCAACAGATTTCAGAGAACATGTCACAAACACACCGGTCACTTTACCTGATTTCCAAGGAAGAACTACAATAAGTCCGGTGCACATGGAGGAGGAATAAAACAAGGAGGAAGAAAAGAAAAAAGAGAGTGAAATAACAGATACAGACATACACAGCTTTTGAACACGCTTAAATATTTGTAACCTAATTCATAATATCTTCTGTAGGGTACAATGATTAACTTCCTACAAAATATTCCTTAATATTCCTTTAAGTTAGCATATACAGAAGGAATGGAGATTGTGAGTATTTGTGGCCATGAGCAGGGTAGAGTGCTTGTGAATATTTGCTTGAAAAACACAACAAGAAGTGTACAGCAGGTGATGTAGGTAAAGAGACAGAGACAAAGACACGGACAAACATCAAGATGGAGAGTTTGGAGAGTTAGCTTCATAGATCCGTAGCCTGTGCAATGCAATAGTTAAGTTAGTAGACAGTCTTTTCAAAGATCATTAACTGATGATAATGATATTGCAGTATGAAAGACTAACACAGTGACTGTGACAGCAGCAGCTGCAACTCCAGTCATTGGAATAATGAGTATTATGGGTTGATCATTAGTTAAGTGGTGGGAAGCACACACAACATACAACTCTGTTGTTGCTGTGAAGTGTTATTGCTAAAACACACAAAAACTAATACACGCTAATACACTTTTAGCCCAAAAAGGTTGGGCCATACTAATGTAATTCAAAGAATGCAATGCTGGTTAGACTCATAATATTACAATGCAAGCTCAGTGATGATCTGAATGAGAAGGTGAGGTGATTACATGACTATGATGAGCACTGCTCTCAAATCCCTATTAAATCAAAACAATATTGTGTAATGTTTAGAGTTAGATATTATAATTCTGACTTGACTATTGTTTTTGGGCTTTACTTTTGAAGTGTTTATTACTATAATCTCACCCTATACTTGTTCTCTCCGATCTGTTCCACCTGAAACCTTTTGGCACACTTGCACTGGGCCACTTGTCTGGTGACCTGTAAAAGGAAAATTATTATTTAGTCTGGATTCAAATGAATCAAAACTTCATACACTATGTTACAAACTGCATTTTCTTATTATTGTCCATACCTCATCTTCAATCTTATCAGCATCTGTTGTGGGTCTGTAAGCATCTTTGTTGGGGTGCAAAGCTGCCACAAATTCGTAGTAATCGATGTAGCCATCACAATCACGGTCAAAAATATCAGCAACAGCTGTCATTTCCAGCTTGCTGGTGGGGAACTCTGGAATACACAACAAAGGGTTAAACTGCAATTAAAAACTAAAAAAGACAAAAATACTTAAGAGATGTGTTTGTGACCGTACTTGACGCCAAGATGCCATCAATAAACTCCTGCCGGGTGATCTTTCCATCCTGGTCTTTGTCGATGCGTCTGAAGAAGTCCATGACGCGAGACTTCTTGTGGTTCATCCAGCGCATGTATTTTTTTCTCCATACATCAAAGTCAAAGTTGGCAAATTCTTTGAGCTGGAGACAGAGTAGGGTTGTGAGATGAGATAGGCAGCTCTCACTTCTGTTTAGATGAGTGATTTTGAAATCACTTATTTAATTAATTGCAAAATAGAGACTGGGACTGGTTTTCGTGTAATTTAGTGTTTGTAAAATAGAAGCAGTACCTCCTCTAGTCTGTCGAGGGCATCATTGAGTTTGCGCTGACGATCAAGTGCAAGCAGCCACACCTGTTGCCAGCGGGAGCAGAGCTGGGTGAGGCGAGGGTTACCGCCGGTTACCTGTACTGAATGCTGTTGTTGCTGATGCTGCTGGTGTTTTCCTGTGAGCAGGACATAGAGAAACTTAGATGCTAAAACATGGTTTTACACATTTGTGAAATATGCTGAATAGTGAGTTGGTTTAAAAAAATAATGCCATGGATAATTTTTATTTAGTTATCTATTAACTTCACACGTAGGTACAACTCTGCACAGTTTTTCAAGGCTGTTGGCAGATAGGTAATTTCAAGTATCTTGGTGAACCTGCCACTGTTCTCTATATATTTAGTCTGTCTCAACTGCTTCTGTCTTTTCATATGATCCCAGACTGACTTAATGATGTTGAGATCTGGGCTCTGTGGGGGCCATACCATCTGTTGCAGGACTCCTTGTTCTACATCTATTCTATTCTTATAAGGAATGTTTGGAAATCTAAAATTGATATTTCCTATACACCCTAAAGCATAAGATATAAAATAATCATCTTACGACAAATGTTTTTGTAAAACATCTAAATAAAAGTGTGCACTGTACTGTATATAAAGGAATATTGTGGAATATTTAGTATTTCCATGATACTTTAAGCATAAATGGTTTTGGGGTTGTAAGCAGTGTGTATGCAGCTTAAATAAAGTTTCTTACGAGTTCCTCTCCTCTCTGATAGGCTGCTGGCATGTTCTGCTGGTTTCCTCTTATACGTCTTTGTCACTTTGTCTACATCTGGTTGTTTCCGGGTCATTTCCTCCATAAACACCTGATGGAAGAAAACAAACCTCAGGAATCTCTTTAAAGGGATTTTTCAACCAAACCTTTTTTACTCACCCTCATGCCATCTCAGATGTGCATGACTTCATTTTATCTGCAGAACACAAAGATTTTGAGAGGAATATTTCAGCTCTGTAGGTCTACACAAAGTTGAAGTTCCAAAAAACGCAAAAGGACATAAAAGTAATCCACAAGACTCCAGTGGTTTAATCCATCTAATTTTAAAGTGATCTAATAGATTTTGGGTGAGAACAGACCAAAATATAACTTCTATTTCTCTGTACACCTTGTCATTACAGTCTCTAGGCACGATCATGATTTGAAGCTCAATTACACTTCATAGTGCTTGATGCATGCGCAGAGCGAGAGATGGCGCTATAGGAAGTTTAATCAAGCTTGTAATCGTGATCGCCAAGGAGAGTACAGATGTCAAGATTTATAGTGAAATATTTGTTATATTTTGGTCTGTTCTCACCTGAAACCACTGGAGTCTTATGGATTACTTTTAAGCTGCCTTTATGTGCTATTTGGAGCTTCAAAGATTTGATCACCATTTGTTTGCATTGTATGGACCTACAGAGCTGAGATATCCTTCTAAAAATCTTGGTTTTCAGCAGAAAGAAAGAAAGTCATATACATCTGGGATGGCATGAGGATGAGTAAATGATGAGATAATTTAAAATTTTCGGTGAACTATCTCTTTAACACTTAATAATGAAAGTTATATTAAAAGACTTTGGACCAATAATGATTGAGTAAGGCAGGTGGCCAACCCACCTGATGCTCTGTGATTAGTGTCTTTAGTTGAGGGATGTCTTGTGGGAGCGGTTCAGTATCACGCTGCACCAGTGTGGTCTCCGCCCACTGTAACCATGACAACAGCTCTTCCAACAGTGTAGCATTGTTGAGCAATTCAGTCAGAGCTGTCTCCAAGCGCTGCTCATGCTGTTTGGCCCACGTCAGCACCTGTAGATCACGACAAACACAGCAATGTAATAACTAGATTACTTTTGCTTAACTCTAACCTATTTAACTATCAAGCTACATAAAGAGTCAGGCTGATGGCACAATTTAGATTTTCCCTGCCTCTTTACCTCTTCATAGCGAGCTCTGATGATGGTGATCCAGTGTTTGATGGTGGTTATGCAGTCCGGGTGGCAGACGGACAGTATGGTTTCACCCATGCCAGCAGCTTTATTTACGTCTACTCTCTTCTCCTCCACCGTCTGCATGAAGTCCCGGTGAGTGTGCAGCAGTGCCTGCAGTGTCTCTACCTCCTCTGGCAGGACGCCACGGAAACGCAAAGTCTGCTCCGCATCCGAAAGCCACTCCAGAATTATCTGAACAGCTGTACGGAACTCCTCTGCCTGCAGACAGAGAATGAGAGTGAAAAATAATTTTTTGAAAAATAAAAGAAAATATTAACCTTACTCTTCATTTAATTTTTTTTTTCATTGTAAATTTACCAAGAGCTGTCAGCCATACCTGTTTGAGAGCCTGTTGGAGGCGGGTTTGTTTTGAGACCGACAGAGCACAGACCGTTTCCCAGCGGTTGCTAAGCTCCTGAAGTTGAACTTTGACCCAGGCGGTGTCGTCCCGGCCAGTCTCCATCAGATCTCGAGCAGAACGCTTCAAAGCCTGCACACTACCGGTCCTCTTTCCCAACTCCTTCTGGAAGGCCTGTGGAACAATAAATATAGAAAATACCACTTAGAATCTCTACTTAGTGGTAATCTTATAATGTTTTTTCTACTGGGTCAAAATTGTGATCTCTTATTCAAGGACTAAAATAATAACTATGTTTACATGGACACCAGAAAGCAGCTTATTGAGAGAAAGCAGTGGTCCGGTTTACATGCACTGTATAAGAAGCATACTCTTTACTCCCATATACATGCGGCTCGGTCACATGAGCATGTATAAGTTAAGCAGCATTCTTCACAGCAACGTAATTTCCACACAACCCTTGTGTAAATAACAAACATGGTATCTGTGAAAGACTTCACTTTTTTATTCCCTGTTGCTTTGCTTTATTTTAAAATGCAGCTGTCTTGAAAATGCAGCTGCCAGAGTGCTGATTAGAACCAAGAAATATGATCATATTAGCCCCATTCTATCGCCGTTACATTGGCTACCTGTTAAATTAATTTAAAAATTCTGTTAACTACATACAAATCTTTGAATGGTCTAGCTCCACAGTACTAAAGTGACCTTCAGACATGCTATATTAAATCACGTTCATTACAAATCACAAAATTCTGGCTTGTTAATAATCCAAGAATTTCAAAATCCACAAAAGGAGGAAGATCCTTTTCATACTTGGCTCCTAAACTATGCAATAGTCTCCCTAACACTGTTCAGGATGCAGACACACTCACTCAGTTTAAGTCTAGACCCATTTAGACAGGCATAAACCCTATTTATCCTTCAACACACAATTAGGCTGCTTCCGTTAGGTGTGCCAGAACCAGAAACATCCATCATGATCTATAACTCTGCATATTGAATGGCATCTACACCCAACCTTGGGATGTCACTGAAAGATGACAAAAAAACTACAGCCGGTGCCAGCCAGACATCACTTCAGACTTTTGACTTCAGAGGATGAACTGATGCCAACACAACTGTAAAACATGGGATACTTCATATGTCACTGCCTGAACCTTGGACTTAGAATGGACCACACTGAACCTCACCAAAATGACCTGCAGGTTGAACTGCGATGCACCTCATTAATCTCTGCCTGCATCACCTTTGTCTATTGATGGACTACACTCTTGAAATGGAATACATAGACTATCATTCAATTGCTAACAAACGCCTTCATCAGCCAACTAACTGAACTTCTGCAGTTAATCCAGGATGGACTTCAAAGACATTAGTCATTAATCTTAAAATGTGTTATTTATTTATTTTTAAAATGATGGACCTTAACACTTACTTTATTTATAAATTTAAAACCATGACTTGCACTGCACACAAATGACTAATATTATATTCTTGTTGTTTAGCCAGAGGGGAACTGGCCCCTACAGTGAGCCTGGTTTCTTATAAGGTTATTTTTAACCAATATCTAATGAAGTTTTGTGTTCCTTGCCACAGTCGCTTCAGCTTGCTCACAGGGGTTCTAAATACAATTATTATTTAATTATTTCATTTCTATACACAATTTACATTCATATTTAATCAAACTACACAATGATCCCTCTAAGACTCTATAGATATTATGGTTTAATTTTTTGTTAATGCATTCTTTCCTGTAAAGCTGCTTTGAAATGATTTGTGTTGTGAAAAGCGCTATACAATTAAAAATGACTTGATTTAATTTCCAGATATTCCAGAGTTGTTACTGTGTTTGTTTCCTTAACTTTCTATCTTGACTTGCAATGGAATTGCACTGCAATAGTGGGGTTTCCCTCTTACTTAAAACTCTGGGATTCCCCCCATTGTACGAGCGCATATACACGAACGTGAGGGACCATCAATATTTTACAATGGCGTGGGTATAGTTTATAGTGTATTTGCAAAGTCTTGAAAAGACCTGTAAAACCTGTACATGCAAAGTCTTCAAGAACCTGTAACAATGGGACTTGACCCATTTACATACATTTACATGACCACATAAGATGCATTCTTCGGGAGAAACCTGGGTGTGTTAAACCGTTTTCTTTTAATCCCTTACACAGTGTGAGGAAATCAGCGTTCTTGTTAACATGAAGTTTCATAACACAGCTTTCTGCAAAAGTCCAGGACTAAACCTTTTTCTAAATTGCATGTAAACGTGGTAAATGATACCAATCTGATCTGCCTAAAGAAACACTGAAAGCTGTTGTTAGTACCTTATGGGAGTCCATGAGGTTGGAAACCAGGTCCAGGTCTCCATGGACAGGCTGGTCCTCTGCAAGCTGAGGCTCCACACGATACAGCCAGTCAACAAGAGCCTGGAGAGCCTCAGCAAACTGACCTGAGAACAACAGAGCTTCCTCCAACTTGTGTTGCCTGAGGAGGAGAGAAAAATACATTTAATACAAATGAAGAAAAGACATCAAAGCAGGTTCTTGTTTTCTACTTTTACCAAAGAATGTCAATCATCAGACATATTATAAATGAGAAAACAATGTTCTTACCTCTCCACACTCTTTCCACACACAGTGTCCCATTTGTCACGGACCTCACCCAACAAGTTGTCCAGTTTTTGTGTGTCAGCAGGTAGTGTGGCCTTGTCTCTCATGGCCTTCCCAGAGCGCACTGTAGTGTCATACACTGGCTGCTTGGATCCAAGAGCCTTCTGGAACTCCTGCAGTACAGTAAATAACAGATAGAGGGCATAAGAGACAAGTATAAAGGTTTTCAGCATAATTGCATGTCCTACTCATATAAAACCCCAAAGAACTTTGATGCAAGCATGGTGTACCTTATGTTTGGCAAGCTGGATTTTAATCTTGTCAGGCTCATTGGAGATTTCCAATTCAGAGTCCAGCCTGCTCTCTGCCTCCTCCAGCCAGTCCGTCAGTTTCCTCCAGGCCTCATGGAACTAGAGAAGAGATGAATGAAAAACATCAGTGACAGAGAGAGACATTAAGCATAAAGCAATGAAGAAAGGAAGAGAGTAAACAAAGCAATACCTGTTTGGCTCTCTTGCGGGCCTCATCCAAGTGCCGTCCTCTGTCCAGTGACCTATGCACAAGTTTGTCCCAGCGGGCTTGTACACTGAGCAGCAAGTTCTTGATAAGAACCACGTCCTGTTTGAGACTGGCAAACCGCAGTTGAGAGCCGGCCTTCTCCAGAGCCAGAACCTGCTCTCTGTGAGTGTTCACCTCATTTACAAACACCTGAAATATATAGGGATGATGCACACTGTCAAGGACCCAAGATATACAAAATGTGATACAATCCATATTCAAAAAGGTGATTATGGATCCAATGGTAAAACCGTATAGATAGATAACCCTTGCAGGGTTCAAAACAAAAATATTTGATTTACCAGCCAGAGCTTTAATCTGTATGGCAGAACTCCATTGCAACCAGATACTATAATATCATGGATACATATAAAAAATAAAAATAAAGTAAACAACATTTACTCCCTCACCTTGTGCTCATCTATCTGGAAGAGGACAGTGTCCAGAATGAGACTGGGTGGTTGAGCCATGTTGAGTGTCTGTTCTGCCTGAGTCAGCCAGTTTATAGTGTCCTGCAGGGAGGACTGGAACCCTGTTGCCAGTGAGACGGCTTCCTCCAGTTTACCCTTTGAAGAGAGAACGCGACAGATTGCTTTAGAATGGGAGACACGAGACACTTCACATAATTAATTAGCACTTAATTCCAAATATTGGGATCATAAAAACATAAAATCACCCTTCTGTCATCCATTTTGGCATTGAGACTAGCCCATTTGTTCTGTAGTAGGGCCAGGTTCTGTTGTGTCTGTGTGGTTCCTGGTCCAGCATCTTCCCCCCCTCTGGCCAGCAGTATGGACTCTCCCTTGTCCAGCAGCCGATGATACTGCTCACCTCTGTGAGTCAATTGAGACTGGAGCTCCTGCAGACAAAATAGAGCAAGACAAGTTGATAAATCCTTTTCATGTGGACTGATATGCTCTAATGAGTTATTCATCACATACAGTGCACATGTAGTATTTCCTGTCATCATCATTTATTTGTTATTTTTGGTACATTTATTTCTACAAAGAAATTTCTACATTTATTTCTATACATAATGCACTGTAAAGGCCTTATAATGCATTAGTAATGTCTCAAAATACACCTAGTAATATGTTTTAACTACAATATTCATACATAATTAAATAACCACAATTATAATACATCATAATTGGTGCAGTTAATTTCTGCATTTAATAGTTTTTGTTTAACGCTTTAATAATTTTCAAGAGATACTAAATTGTGTGGTGCATTGCATGTTTCATTACACGCAACGCATGTCCCGGGCATTATAAACACAGGAGCAGATTTACTGCATGGAGAAAGGAGACTGGAGACTTCGCGTGAATTAGGCTTGCGAGAGATATGTAAATGTGCAAATACTGTCGTCAGCAGTTTCAAAAGCAGAACCGCGAAAGAGAGATACCGCTTGTGCGCGTGATAGTGTGGCCATTCAGAAAGCTGCAGACTGGTATAATAGACTGAACAGCTGAACATGAAATATAATCATTTTGAGATTTAAAATTTCAGCAAATTAAATTTAAGCTTTCAATATGTTTTATCTCTGTATATATAGTGTCAAATAATGCATTGGCAATGTACAGTACACTTAAGTTTATCTTGCCAATAAAGCTTAATATGAATTGAATCAGCCCATTTGATCCTATTATTAAACAAAGTACACTGGAAAATGCATTTCTGCTGATGCTGTAATTAATGCGTTTTAATAACAGCATCAGGCTTTCCTAACAGTGAGGGGCAATCTCACAGTAACACAATAACCCTTAGCTATCAGCATGTCTTATAATTTATTTTAACTGTAGTTATAATTATTTATGAGAAGTTATAAATTATTATACAGTGTATTATGAGACTAAATAAATTAAGTATAATGCATTTATAATGCATTTACAATGCATTATAAATATGGGTTTCATAGAAAGTGTTACCAAAATTTTGAACTCAACTTTTAAACTCTTAAAATTAACAAACACCCCTGAAGTTGTGTCTATGGCTATAGGAAGATGTGAGACCAAAATGTTGCAGTTTAAACAAAAATAAGCAATTCTGCAAGCTACATCGGTAAATTCTTAAAATTACATGAACTGAAACATTTAAAGTCAAAACAATTATCCATTATTTAAAATTGCTATAATATGATGTTTATTTGGTCTGCTATCTGATGGACAGCCTGCAGGTGAACTGTGTAAATGTACCATGTGTTGCTGCAGCTGCTCTCTGGCAGTCTCAGGCAGGCCACCTGTGGGTTTGGCAGCAGACAGCTGACTCTCTGTGCGTCTGAGCCACTGCAGAAACTCCTCCAGCTCTCCATGGAAACCCTCGGCCTGACAAATAAACCATGCAGAGCAAAGACAATGAGCTAATTGACCTGACACCTGTACTACAATATTGAAGAGAACCACTCTAGCTGGACAGTAGCCCTCCAGACTACATCTGTTTCATGGTACCTAGTTCAGTAGAATCCATTGCAAAAAAATATGCATTTTAAGCCACTTAAATATGTATATTCACTTGCATTTGTGTTTTTATTGGTTCATTCAATAAGAGCTCTCTGTATAATGTATTATGTAAAAGCTTTATCATCATGTGTAGATGGGGTGCAGTGTACCAAGTACAATGAATTTCTTAATTTTTCATATTACATATTAATTAAGATTCTTTCTATGTCTTTATCTCTCTCACACACAATGTTATGATCATAATGCTTTATTAATGAATTATTGCAAATTTACATTGAGTTCATTGTTTAGATTGCCAGTGCATTTTGGTGACATTTAAAAACATAATTTTGTTGTTTTTTGGGGGTCAAGTGTAAAAAACACTGTTGTGTGCCATCCAAACAAATTGCCAAACATAAAAATACACAAAGCCCTATCACTTAGTTTCCTCTTCATAAAATGTTAATGTGTTAAATACGAGAACGACTAATCACTAATCAGTTGACAGCCCTAATATTAATATCTACAGCACCTGTTGCAGACCAGCTTCCAGCAGTTTCTGTCTCTCTTCAGTCTTGAGCAGAAGATTCTTCCAGCTGCGGTTTAGTTCATCCAGCTGGTCTCTCAGGTGGTTTATCTCATCAACAGGACTGGACTCCAGCAATTCAGAGCCAGCACTATTTACTGTCTCCACAGTGGTCCGATGGGACAGCACGTCATTTCTTAAAACCTACACAGAGAGCTTGATAAAGGCGTTTGCCTAAAGAAAGATAAAGTAGAGCACATGTAAATGAAGCCGCATGTACATACGTGATGCTTAGCCAGCTCGATTTCAATGGCCTTGGGGTCAGAGCTGATAGGCCGCTGAGTGTCCAGTGTAGCGCGTGTGTGGCTGAGCCAAGACTGTAGCTCGGAGAGAGCATGCTGGAACTGACCTAAAGCCAGCAGAGCACCCTCCAGTTTGTGCTGGGGGAGAGAAAGAGCGACAAAAAGATCAAGTCAATTCAAGGGACAAAATCAAGTCAAGATAAATAGAAAGACCTTTTCCTGTTTCTCGTAACATATTACAATGTAAACCAGGGGACTTCAACAGGGGATCCTCCAATTATTTTTTTATCTCAATCTAATTGTTGTGATATAATGAAAAAATGACTTGAACCAAATTTAAAGAGGCTAAAGTTCAACTAATTGTTTCCATGTCCATCCCAGTCCTACATTAAAATAAATTAAGTACATGATTCTGTTGATCAATAATATTGTTTTATTATTTTAATGGTTTTGCAATACAAGCATAATAACAAAAGTATGTAAATTAGTGCTGTTAGTCGCTAATTATTTAAAATTGTTATTATGGTAATCGCAAACTTTTTCGTAGTTAATTGCGATTAATCGCAAATATGGAAAATGCTGAAATTTTACTTTAAATATATTCTTTTCCTGTAAAAATGCTTCTTAGGAAATAAAACAATATGTAACAATATAATGCTTTATTAACATTTTCCACACAAAGCCTTCCACAGTATAATGATAGAAATGCACTAAAATAGCACTAATTTACATACATTAAAGGTTCCAAGTCTAAGTGGGAGTTTGACTAATTGAAAGAACTAGTAGGTTACATATTCATTAAAATGGGCATTAAAACTCTTTAACTCTCATCCTTCACAATATTAATCACCTAGCAGACTGTCACTATCTGCTTTGTTACAGCAATCGTGAAGCCACGTTCATGATTTGCGTCAGGGCCAGCGTCAAGCATCGGCTTTGAACTGCACATGAAAAGTGCTTGCAGACAAGAACGTTTCATTCTGCATTTGGTGTTAATTAAGACTTGACATGGTTCTGTGGTAATTAAAATGTGCCTTACATAGGCTGAAAAATACTTGCTTTCCATCACAAGTTCCAAAATATAACAAATGGCATTAAGAGCTCCTTTCCCTATCACTTTATCACTGACACTGAACCACTGCTGTGTGTGTTCATGGTGTGTGCATCAGTGTAATGATTCCAGGCGGACCCATCACAAAGGTTGCTCCCTTTCCAACCAGTGTTTTTGCTTTATTAATAGTTAAATTACTGTATAAATGCATTAATAGTGATTAAGCAAAACAAAAGCCTTTAACTTTAGATAATCGCTTGCGTTAACACATTCATTTTGACAGCTCAAATGTAAATACAAGTGGTACTACACACGTGATTACAGGGCAGGTTTCAAACGCAACACTCAATTTTATACAATATCTTATATCCATGGCCTGGGTTGAAGATCTTTGATTTAAACCACTTTGAACATGAGATAATTTGTAAGTGAATATAATGTCAAAAGAAGAAGTGATTGATATAATAATAAAATATTCACTCTTTCCTCACCTGTCTGTGTGTGATCTTATCCACCAGGTTGTCCCACAGGTGGCGTAGCTCAATGAGAGGCTCCTGTATCATGTCTCTATCTGTTTGATCAGTCACTTTCCTGAGCAGCAGTTCTCCTTGGTGGCACAGCTTCTCCATGTCAATTTGCTGCTGGTACACCTCTACTTTGTATTGCTGTTTCATGTCAAAATACAAAGGGTCAAACAAATAAATACTTTTCTCAGTATAAGTTGAGTGATCACAGTAGATAAGGGCCAATTCAGACCTTGAGCTCCTCGATCTGTTGTTTGACTGTGCTGAGGTCTGTCCCCACAGCTGGCATGTCACACAATTTAATGACAGCATTGTCCAAGTAGTCAAACATGCCCTGAAAAGACAAAGGGGAAGGATTGTGAACAGACAGTTGACTTGACCAATCAGGGTGGAGCTGGAGGTATCAGTAGAGTGATGAAGACCTGAAGAGCATCCTGGTACTGAACAGAAGCAGTCATTGCTTCATCCAGCCTCTCCATTCTCTCTCTCCATGTGCGGTTCAAGCCATCCCAGGCAGCATTCATCTAAAAGAGACAAAGGACCACCACATATTAACAACACATATTGTTTAAAATCTAAGTAAAATTGGGCATTCTACTTTTGACTTTGTCATTCTTCTGTCCTCTTACCTCATCAATGGTTTTCTTGACCTCTGGTTTCTCTGTCTCTCCGCAGGCAAAGATGAGATCAGCTCCCAGTGTGCGTACAATCTCCAGTTCTTCCCTCAATCCATCTGTTTCTGCCTTAATGGCCTGTGTGTGAGAGGAGAACATCATGACTTCTTGTTGACCTATTTCTTGGCACTTGTCCAACAATATTTTGTTCTATCTTCTTTAAAGCTGAAGTGTATATTTGTTACATTGTTAATTCCATCTTAACATGCGATAGTTAATTCAACTCTGGGGCTTTTTGGGCTGCAGTCTGCAATTTTTTTTACACTCAAATTTAAACGTTCAGCATTTACACATACTGGGGACTAACTGCAAAAAAATGGTCTTATTCTTTCAGAATCCCCCTAATAATAATAATAATTTAAAAATAATAATAATATTGAGTATGTTTAAAAACTTATGTTGAATAGATGTTTTCCCCTTAATTTGTAAGCATGCAATTCTTGTTCTGTTCACTTCATCTCCCGCCAAAAGTCTTATTTTATTCCACCAGATGGCAGCAAGTACTAGAATTTTTTTTTTTCCTCTATCACCTTCATTCACAAAATGCCGATCTGAAATGTAGGTGGCACTCCGACAAATTTTAGCCCTCAGAGATGAGCTGGTCTAATTTTCAGTTCATGCTCCACCCCCATTATTTCATCAAATATCTCGGCCTCTGAGTGAACTAGAAGCTCAGTCTAGGTGTCATTAGAAAGCTGATTTTCTCCACTTTGTGATGACGTATAACACTTCACCAATAGTCAATAACATTTCCAATGATTTGTTTAGCATGCTTTTCCTGTGGACCGCATATTTTGTTCTGGACATATAAGATATAACATTGGATTATTCACACAAGCAATCTCACAGACAAGTAAATTGTCTAAGGTAAATGCAGATATAAAGTTTTTAGCTATTTGGGGCTGACAGCAGCAGTGATCAGCGCATAAAGAGATGTTTTGCACCTTGTGATTCTTTTGAAAATCTTTCAAACTGGGGTACAGTACAGTCACATTCCTGAGAATGAGAGCTTTTATTTGATATATGACTTATTAATTTAAGCGCTATTTGAAAGATGTTTATATTCATATTAATATTTGTACCCCATGACCTCTAGGTGGCGTTGATCTGCTACATGAATGTTTTCAGTCCTTATTTTGTCATTTTATGTAACAAAATGCAGAATTGACTCCTATGTATCTATGAAAAGTTATTTATGAAAAGTTCAGATTCTAAGCTTTCAAACGTTATCCCACAATCCTGAGTTTTGTATTTGGAGACTTTAAAAATGTAAGCGAAATGTTCTCTCACAACTTAACGCCCACTTTTCGAGCTGCCGGCTGAGTTGAAGGTAGGTTGATTTTTACAATTCTGTTTGGTGACGCTTGTGGCACAGAAATTACATAATTTAGCTTTAACTACCCATCAAGGAGTGTTTTTTAAAAAACATTTTTTTTTACTGGAAGCACTAGGAAAACATCTTGCCACTGACTCGCTTGTTGCATCTTGCCACTGACCTCTGCTGCCTCTATTTGTTGTTTAATGAGTGAGGGATCCACCCCGGGATCCTCTAGTTCTTTCACAATGTCCTGAGAGTCACGGAGAGTGCTCAGCAGAGCGGCCATGTCAGCCCAGAACTTTCCGGCAAGTTCCAGAACATCCTGAAGCTTTCCTTCTTTTTCCTCAGCCCTCTGCCTAATCTCATCCCATAGAGAGCGCAGCCGCAAGAGTCTGGAATGCACCGCTGAGAAGGGGAACAGAACACAGAATTATCAAAGCATTTATTAGGAAAATGTATCCTTCAGCAGAAGAATATATCTTAGCTAAGAATGTAATAATATAGACACCATTTATATTCAGATAAAAGATCTTTACCCTGGGCAGCAGGATCGTCATGTGGGGCACGACTGATGAGCTCTTCTCCGCGAGAACACAGGGCGCTAAAAGACGGCAGGAGTTTGTCAAGCTCGAGTCCTGTAGCCCGGTGCTCCGCCAGTTGCTCCCGGATCTTATCCACCTCAGCTGCCACTGGAGGAGGCTGCCGCAAACGCTGGACTGCCCCCTCAAGGGTCTCCAACAGAGGGTCCATCTTATCATAAAACTGAAAGGAGAGAATGATGGACAAGGTCAGATCAAATACAGCATGTCAGAAAATGAAGAAAAACCAGGCATAAGGAGGGCTGGAGAAGAGATATTTTACCCAGACACAAGTTAATTGAAAGAGTAAGTTGGTGCTACCCAAGGATTACTTCAAGTTCAAGGTTCTACAACAGTGTTTCCGAAACCAGGTCTTGGTCCTATCCCCAACACTCCACATTTTTTATTACAATGCCTCCAGAGGCTTGTACAGTGGGCATTATGCATGAAGGGTGCATTGCATCATGTGCTTCCCTTCTCACCCTGATGCGCCCATCACTTTGGAAAAGGGACAATCTGACTCATCAGACCATATGACCTTTTTCTATTGCTTCACAGTCCAATTTTTATGCTTCCTAGCAAACTATAGTTGTTTTTTACGATTAGCCTCACTAACGAGTGGCTTTCTTGTGGCCACACAACTGTTCTCGTCAAATTGTGCATATGGAAATGCTCTTACTTTCACTATTAAACATAGCCGTGAGTTCTACTGTCAGTTTTTACGATGTGACTTCAAGCGATTTGGTGATCTCTGATCACAATCATTCAAGATTTTTTTTCTAACAAATTTCTTCTTTGAAGCTGATGGTTCACCACTATCCTTCCAGATTTTAATAATGCGCTGGACAGCTCTTAACCCAATTCCAGTGATTTCAGCAATCTTCTAAGTTAATTTCTTTGATTAAGGCAGGCCAATAAGTTGCTCCTTCTGAAACACAGTAACATCTTTTCCACGAACACAGGATACGTCTTCAGACATGGTTGTTTAAGGAATGAGAAGCTACACACTGCATCAGTTAGGGTTAAAATAATTGTTGCCAGCTGAAACATATTAATTAGTAGTGTTGGGGGTTCTCCAGGACCTGGATTGGCAAAATTATGATCTACAGAATACACCACAGAAAAATTACACATTCATCCTGCATGAACACATCTGAAAAATGCTCTACATAAATAGACACAATAATAATAATGAAAGAATTTTGTTGCCTTTCTATTAGGCTTAATTGTATTGCGGCTATATGTATTAGAAAGCACTTGTAGGTATTTCTAGAGGAAGCACTTCTTTGTCAAAGATGTTTTCCATCTGTTAAAGACAAACATCTCAGAAGTGAAGCTAAATCCCTTTTTGTAAGTTGCTCTGGATAAGTATTGATGTCAACTTTATGTAAACTGAGTATGTGAGTAGGGCCAGGATGGAGGTGTCATTAAAATTCTAATTCTAAGGCACACTATTTGGGAAGTAATTCAAAGGATAAAGGGAGAAGGTTTATTGTGGAAATTTGACTTCACACACCATTAAAAATGTAAAAAAGGAAAAAAAAACTTTTTCATAAATTATTTATATAATATTTTGCTCATCTTCATGTACTTGACATATAACTAATAATTTACTGTCTAACAAAATAAACAGTTACTGTCTAGATCAGCTGATGTGGGATTAAACTAGGTAAGGGTAAAAAAGGTTACATTTCTGTTCCATTAGAGTGCTATGACATATTTCTGATCAAAGAATTCTTGATTATTCCTGCATATATCCTGATTTTCAATTCAATACAGATGGAATAGGGGTTATCAGTGGTGATGGTATTCTTACCTCTACCAGCTGAGGGTGTTGCAGAGAGCATTGATGATGGTGGGATGGACACACAGCACATCCAAACAGAGTGAGTGCAAATGGATGGATGGGCCAATTGGACATGGAAGTGAGTAGTAGAGGGAATGAACAAGGAAAGAGTTGCAACAAGCGAGAGGGAATGCAGGAAGGAAGGTGGATAATGGACAGGGGATGTCAGAGTGACAAAGGGGGTAAATGCAGAGACAGGTGGAGAAAGAGTACAGTAGAGTTTGGAGTGAAGGGGGTGGAGAAACAGTACCATGAGTTAATTCAACAGCATGCAACAGGCCAGCACGAAGCATCAATAACACAAACATTCAGCCAAACTGCAGTCGATGATGCCTGATGTCAGTGATATAATTGTTTAGAGAAACCTTTTGAAGACTGAAGCTATCAGTTACTTAAATGGTGGATTAAACATATTTTATTTGGTTAAACTTAAAACAGTAAAAAGTCGACATGAAACAGCATTCACAATACATTTGACTTTTGGAATGTGTTTAATTTTTAAAAAATGTAGGGTGGGAATTGATTTTCATCCATCAAGAATTGATTGGATCATGAAAAGTGGTCTCTATATGACAGGTGGTTAGATAGGAGTGGTTGCTGGTTCCATTTTCTTTGGAATAACGTGCACTAAGTGTGCACAATAAAACCAGCAGTGTGCATTAAGGGTCATTTTTGATTGCATCTTGACTAAACATCTGCCTTATTGAAGCTGAAAGGTGTACATTATAAAACATGACAATGTTACAACATTTGTTATTATTGTGCAATTAAAAAAGTGTGTGTGCTATAACAGAATAAATCACAAGGGCAGCAGTCCAAAACATGCAAACATATTGAAGCAAATACCTGTGTGGACTGTGACATGGCTTCATCCAGTGCTGTGGCTCGACTTTTGACCTCTTCTTTGATCGTGATGTAACGTCTTTCTGCGCCATTATACCGCTGTCTCACTGTCTCCCCTTCCTGGGCACTCAGCTCTGCCAGCTGTGGGCCAATCTTTAGAAGCCTGTCTATGTGTGGCTTGTGCTCAGAAATGGACTCCCTCAGAAGCTAGAAAGACAAATATGAAACATATTGCATGGTGTCAATGTACAGTATTTAATTCCATAACTTGAATTTTGTGGCTTTTAGTCCATGCCCATTAGCTTTGATGCCATTTATACGTTGGTGTATTGCTCACTCACCCTCATTTGGTCTTGCTGTTGCCTAAGTGCCTCTGTATCAATGGCGGGAGGGGGTAGCTGAGTAATCAGTGTTTCCGTCTCACCCAGCCAGGGTTCAAGTTCCTCATACGTCTCCCAGAACCGGGCCACCAGCACCTGAGCCTGCTCCAGAGCTGAGAACCGCTCAGCATGACTCTGGTTTACTGCTTCATAAAGAGCACTTAAAGAGTCCGTCTTCACCTTTAGGAGGAAGATGAGTCTTTAAAAATAACTTAATGTAGCATTGTTGTTTTTCCCAAACAAGAGACTTAATTCATTACGGTCTAAACAAACAAATCACTATGGAAAACACATGAATCACATCAATTAAATTTTCCTGATGCATGGATTTTTCTCCCCTCCCTTCCTCTTTGTCTCTAACCTTCAGTGCCTCTCTCTGCTGTTCACTGCAGCTCTCCAGGATGTCCTCTCTTGACTTAATAAGTTGGTCCACGGTATCTTTGTGACGAATGATGTCAATGTTAAAGGCTCTCTGCACCTGGAGCTGAGCCACGGTTACATCAGGCTCCAGACTGAGAGGCCCCAGAGACGTCAACTTCCTCTCCGTCTCTCCGACCCAGGTCAGCTCTGCATCCACTGCCTCCTCATACTGACAGAATAACAAACATAAATACAGTCAAAAGGAGCGTGATAAATATTTACATATTCAAGCAGGCAACAATCAAATATTGTTCATTCATGGCAATAAATAAAATTTTTATAACATTAAAAACAACATAATACAAAAATATAATAAAATTTTTGAATTGGCCAGTGTTTGTTGCAGTACCTGCTGTGACCTTTGGATGGCAGCCTGCACTGACTGCACTCTTTGTGTGATGGTCTCGTCTGCTTGGCGGTAGCGCTGATTGGCATCAGCAACCAGGCGGTCCAGGCCCTCTCGTGCTCGCCAGGGCACCTGATCTAGTAAGGCACTGCCCACCTCGTTGACTGTGTCCAGAACCAACCGCTTCTCAGCAGACACACATTTCAGCTCCTGAGGCAAACATACGGATACATCTATCAAACAATTCAACAAAAATAACTAAAGGAAAAAACTAAATTGTAGCAAGATAAATAGATGCAGTGAAAACAAAAAAGGTCATAGAAGGTCTAGATGACTTCACAATTTTTAACAAAATTTTTTACAGAATTGAAATATATAGTCTCAACATTTCATATTTTTTTTCAAAATCTATTAATCAATACATTTTCAAACAAAGGAAAACACAAATGCCACATTTTCATGGCACTTTAACATTCTGTAAACACAGCTAATCTAGAATAGACATCTTCACCCTTTGTCTGTCTTGATAGGCTGATGTTGTGTCTGGCTCAGTGTTGTTAAGCTCCGCCTCTACAGCATCCAACCATTGGTTGATGTCATCGTGTGCGCTGGAGAATCGTGTGGCCAACTGAAGGGCTTGTTCCAGAGTACGAAGGGCCTTGATGCTGCCTGCTGTCATCTCTGCATAGCGGCTTTTAATGCCATCTAGCTTCTCCTGAATCAGCAGGACCTCTTCACCTGTTAGACAAATCGAAGATGATAACACTCGAGGAAGCAATTCAGTGATACACCAATGAAAATAGAGGCTGGATGGTAAAGTACCAGTGGTTTGTTTGAGCAGAGACTGTCCGTTCTTAATAGCCTGGTCCACTGTCTTCTTCCTGCTGATAATCTCTTCATTAAGAGCCTGTAGGGGGTGGCAGTGGAAATATTAACCGAATATACTGTAAGGATGTTTTATGTATAATATTTTTCAAAGTATAACCTAAGGTTAAATTGGGAATTTGGAAGTGGGGGACGTGTATGTACTGTATTTTAGAAACTTGGACACATTTGATAGCATTTTATTTTAGCAATTTCACTGGAAATGAAAGCAGGTTGCAGACTTAACCGGAGAAAACAGGATATAGAATGGATTGACAAACAAACAAATGTTTTTCTTTTTAATTGAAGGTGCCATAAGGAATGATCTGGCCCAATTTAATGCCTGGTTATTACTATGGTCTTTTGTCAGAGAGTGAGAGCTTTTTTGTGAAGGCCATTTGACAGCATTCTTTATCTCCTTACGGACTTAAAAATGTTGATCCCCAGCTCCTATTTTTTTGTAGAATCATACCAGTGTGTGTTTGTGTTGCTGTGTTAGCAGCTCCAGCTGATAACTCTGCACAGAGACCTCAGCCAGTCTCTGGGCCACCTCTGCTAGCCAGTTAAGGACTTCCACCTCTTCCTCGCCAAATAGTTGTGCATTAGCCAAGGCCTGCTCCAGCATTGCCTCCCTCCGATTGCACCAGTCACGCAGCTCTGTGTGTCCATTGCGCACAGCGGCCACACGCTCACCTAGCCAATTGCGATCAGCCGCACAGCTGAGCGGGTACAGTGATTGGCTGAGAGTCTCAAGGTGGTCAACCTTTTTCTCCCGAGAGGACATCTCCTCTTGGAGAACCTGGGATTATAACCCAGGGTAAAGAGGAGAGGAGAAAGTAATGGTATGAGTAGAAGAGGGAAAACAGAAACAAAAAAGGCAAACATAAACATAAATGCCAGATAAAGAATGATAACAAATCATAATTAAAGTTGCACTCAGTATTTTTTTGTTCATGTTGCACTGGCCAATACAGCAGACATCGTGAACTTACACTCACTGAGAACTTTAATTGGAACACCTATACACCTACTTATCCATGCAATTATCTAATCAGTCACTCATGTGCAGGGATGGATTATGACTTGCAAAGGCCCTGGGGCCAATTATCTCCAAGGGCCCCCCTCCACCAAAAAGTTGTTGGGGGGTAGACAAGCAGGGGGGAATCATCAAACTAGATCGCACCACCTTAAAGCACAGTGCACCACCGGCCTCCTGGTAGTCAAAGGCCCCTGGGCACTGGCCCCATTGGCCAGTCATAAATCCGTCCCTGCTCATGTGGCAGCAGTGCAATGCATGCAAAAAGAATCTGCAAAATCATGCAGATACGGTTCAGGAGCTTCAGTTAATGTTCATATCAACCATCAGATTGGGGGAAAAAATTTGATCTCAGTGATTTCGACCATGGCATGTTTGTTGGCACCAGACGGGCTGGTTTGTGTTTGAGTATTTCGGTAACTGCTGATCTCATGGGATTTTCAAGCACAACTAGTCTCTAGACTAGAAAAAACATCCAGTGAGTGGCAGTTCTGCGGATTTAAACTCCTTGTTGATGAGAGGGGTCAACGAAGAATGGCCAGAATGGTTTGAGCCAATATAAAGTCTACAGTAACTCAGATAACCACTCTGTACAATTGTAGTGAGCAGAATTGCATCTCAGAATGCACAACACCTCGAACCTTGAGGCAGATGCTTTACAACAGCAGAAGACCACATCAGGCACTTTAGTAGCACCATAGAGTTCCTAATAAAATGCTCAGTGAGTGTATATTTACATCTAGTGCACAACTCGCAGCAAGTCATGATTAATTTATTGCAAGTGTCTAATAATAGGGGGGTTATCAAGATAAAGTAGTATTCCGCTTGTCATGTGAGTGCTTTTCAAAAGTATTAGGGGTAAAAAATTTTTACTGAGCACAAAATACTGAGTGCATCTGTAATGGATGTGAATGGAAAAAAAAAATGTGCATCAACATAAGATGAGATAAGAACACAACCATAAAAAATTAAATAAAATTATGATGTAATCAATCATACTGCAAAATGGAAAGGATGTGAGCAGGGCTATAACCAGAGGCCTGCATTTCTTGCCTTCTTCGATAATAATTGCAACCACAGGAGACAGACTTTTTATTCCAATCTGTTTTTTGTCTATTCATTTCTAATTTAATTCTCAGCACTTTGAAAATTGCTTGCTAAAATTACTCAAATCTCAACTCCATTCCAAGCAGTGGCAGTCATTTCTTCTGAAAAGTGCGAAACCTCTCAAATTGAACATATACTTTACCTTGTGCCTTACAATCTGCTGTGAGATTTTGGAAGTCTGGGTTCCCATTGGTTCAGCAGAGCTCAGGCGTCTCTCTGCTGCACTCAACCACTCCCCAAGTGGTTCCATAGCCTCGTGGAACTGCAGAGCCAACACCTGCAGCTCCTCCAGTTGTCGTTGCCTGAGGAGATGAGGTTAGGAGGAAATCTCTGTTATATTTTTATGACTACACTGCATTTATGGCATTGTAAAGCAACTAAGTGATTGAGTTCTGAGTAAGAGATTTGATAAAGTAGTTTTAGGCTTGTGTTTCGATGTCTGATAATTGAGTTTACCTAGCACTGGCCTTTTCCAACAGGTTTGTCCATCTCTCTCCGAGGCTCTTTAGTTGTTTCTGGATTTTGTCTCTGTCTTGTGTCTCTGCCGTGGCAGCGATACGCTCTCCTTCTGCCCTGATCATCTCTACAGTCCCACGGCGGTCATCCAGCAACCGCTGAAGCAGCTGAGAACACAATAAATATGGCATCTCTGTTAGATAACATAAATTAGCTAGGATGATAAAATAGTTTAATCAACTAAAGAAGTCTTTGAACTAAATTAACTTTTATTAGCTAAAAAAAAAAATCAAACATTTCAAAAAAAAAAATTAAATAAAGAAAAAGTAAATGTGTTAAAAATATCACATAATATTAGTTAACTTCAACCAAACTTCAAACAAAGTTAAAGGTAAGAAGCTTAAGTTCAGCTTAATGTTTCACTGTACCTCCAACATTAAAATGTATTCAGTTAAATTAAAATATAATTTGCAATGTAGGCATCATAAAATATGTAAGTATATTCAGGGTTGGGAGGGTTACTTTTAAAATGTATTCCACTACAGATTACAGAATGCATGCTGTAAAATGTAATTTACTAAATATTAAATTAAACAAATTACAATAAATTGCAAAGTAATATCTTCAGTAATCAAAATACTTTTTGAATGTAACTGTATCCAAAATTATTTAAATTGTAACTGTAATGGAATAGTTACTTTTATTATGTATTTTAAATATGTATTCCCATTACATGTATTTCGTTACTCCCCAACCCTGAGTATATTAATGTGCTACTATATTTACATTATTCTTGGCAACACTCAGTATTATACAATATGTAACGGGGTCCCTGTTTGGCCTAAAAAAGTCATGTTTTTTAAAATAATTTAATGTTTATCCTTGCCTTCTGCTCCTGAATTTGTGCCTTGACCACACGGTACTCAGCGGACGGAGGTTTCTGATTGGCTATGAGATCCTCTGTGTCACTCAGCCAGCTCAAAAGTGGCTCCAGGGCATCTTGGAACTTCCCACAGTGCAACAGAGCCTCTTGCAATTGTGCAATTCTTTCAGCAACCTGTAAATAAAAATGAAGAAAAAAGTACATTAAAAATGATTATTACTCTCAATACACCAAAAAGAGGGTTAAATGGATGCAAAGCTTACCCTCTTGTTGAGGGAGTTCCAGCGCAGGTTGGTGGCTTCCAGGTCATGCTCCAGGGCCTGAGTGTCTGTGTGTTTGGCTGCACTCTGAATAAGACCCTGACCCACAGCGTTGACATGCTGGAGTTTTGGTTGGATGCCGTCTACTTGTTCCCTTTCCTCAGCCTAAAAGAGAGTGATACAAACAAAGAACAAATGGTTTGATTAGTTTATAAACAACACACTTGTGACTATGTGACTGGATATATGATAGAATGTGTACAAACAGGTCAAGGCTGCACAAACATAACAACAAGATAATTGTGGCAGCATAGCCATTTATAATTTGGGAAGCAGTTTTCAGCCCCCACACAATGAAATCAAATATAGGGCCTTGGCAATAGCACTGTACATCTCTATTCCTCCAAGAGTCCAACACAACAGCGTTCCATCAAAATGGTGCTGTTCTCATGACAGAGCCGGTGGATGTCAGGGGGAACTAAGAACCCATCTCAAAACCAGTGCCACTGACTTGAGAATCAAACGATGATGTAACTGACTACAATACTAGAGTCTTCAGTTTTTGAGTCTTATGAGTTTAAAAACACATTTTAATTTCCAAAGCAATTTTAACAGTGAATAAGTAACAAAATTGAAATAAATGCATTTTTTGCTTATTCTAAAACCACAGCATTCTTCGCGTGTAAATGCGTAAGTACTTGGCGTGTCAGCGTGTGTTCATTGTTTGCAGCTGCCTTGTGGCAAGTGGCTTCATTTCTGCATTAAACAGGATGTCTGTCGGCCTTAAAACAATGAACCACAGCCTTGACCTGCTCCACCCTCTCATCAACATCATGCGTTACTGTGAGTGTTTGGTCCCCTTTTGTCTTTCTATATCTTGTCTAACATTATCCTGAATCCATCATCTAGGCCTTCTCCTCCTCCTTCATCTCCTCGATGTGTCCACATGGAGCCATTTCCCATTTTTAATCCTGATAATTCATCACATGTGGCACTTTGCACCCACCAGCAAAGACATAACTCCATTTATCTGTGGCAAATCTACCACATCATGAGGCCAAACCAAGAGAAAGTTGTTTATTATTTCACTGACAATAATAAATCTACATGTTTGCTCATATGACTTATAAATAACAACAGCAAGAAAGGGAAATTAGTTTGTTGGAACAAAGGATGTCGCGAGACCTGGGCTGAAAGGGACTGTAGCCCTGAATCTTTTCTGGACTGCCCCAAATGTTTTAGAGTCACAATGGTGAAGAAGGTATATTCATTTTGACATATTTTTTAAGATTATGAATAGACAAAAGTTACATATGATAATCATTCTCAACATTCATAACATTACTTATAAACAGAAACATCCTGGCATAGGATTTTTACAGTTGCACAGGAGTGCGCCCACTCTCCGATAATGCTCAGCAGCCCCTCTCTTTGAAAATGAATTGTGACCTAGCGGTTTACTTTTCAGAGCAGCTGCATGCACTATTCTTTGCCATCCTTACTCAATTTGCCTTATGTCTTCCCATTGAAAAAGTCCCCTGACCTGCTAGAAGCCATGTTAATGCTGTAAAGTTAAAGTTGTTCAAATCACAGAATAAAATGCCTCACAGTTCCTAATATGCATCCATTGACTTAGTTGCATTTTTACTTGGTCTATATAAGTATGTACTGGTTATATATTTGTCTGAGATTCGAGCTGGAGACCTTTGTCACAGACATTAATTATCCTTCCTCTATAATATATATCAACAGTATATAAATGTACAAATGTATTATTTCCACTTGTACATAACTTTTCTTTATGATACAGCCATAATGGGTTAAGCTCTGGTTGTAATTAATTAATTAATTAATTAACAAAGTCCCTTGTTGAATCACTAAAATGTAAGTCTGAAAGATGCACCATCCACATCTGAGTAGGATGTGGCTATACATATCCATAAAACAAAAGAAAAAGATCAGAGCAAAATAACTAAACCTTTTTTCCTCTCTCTCTTTTTCTTGGTGGACAAGTGTTTGACTGTGATGCAGGGCTCTGGAAAATATCTAGGATTCCTTTCATTCCATTTAAACACTCTCAACCAATCTGGCCAGCAGACAAGTCAGACACACGGCTGCTTCACACTTATCTCTCCAGCTCTCACTGTTTCTTTTGTATCCAAACTTTAAACTCTTTTGTTTCTCACTTGAACCCCCACAGATGACTTTAAGCTTCTGGCAGCTTTCCATGCTGCTGCCAACCCACAACATTAATGCCATTGGATATAACCAATCCAAACCAAAACTCCACACTGCCAAACTTCCTGACATAATGTGCAGATCATTTGAGCGAGTTTTTCTGGAACTTTTTTTGTACCTGAAAACTTTGTGACTGTGAATCATGTGCAATTCTTGCCTCGTGCAATTCTTGCCTAGGATAAGATAAAAACTTTTAAAAAAAAGTTATCAGACAAACATACACTACCAGTTAAAAAATGTAACGCCCCAATTAATGAGTGTTTTTCATAATCACAAAAAGCTACTGATCTAAAGGCGTATGCTTTAATGTTGAAAAAAGTTTTGTAGACAAAATATGTTTTGGTTTGTTCAACATTGTTTTGGTCTAAACATCATTCCTATACTTTCATTTTATATATTCACGAGTAGGTGTTACTTGTATTGTATTTGTATTTGCTGTTGAGTGGAAATACATGTATGCTACATATAAGCATGTAATTCTAGACATAACGTAGGCTATACATGTCTTGAATGATTTCATGAAGACTATAAAAGTCTATACAAGACATACTGAATTTTATAAGAGCTATAAAGGTCTAAAAATGCCAAACAATAAATGGCAATATAGATAGGCTTCAAGGAAAGTAACCTAAGGGTAAAAAGAATATTCTGGATAAACTAGGATTCAACAAGAGTTAAGGCACAGGAATACAATTTCTTTCAAATCAGTGACAACATGGACTTAGCAACTGTCTTGTGCTTTGTATATCTTTCCAATCTCTCTCCATTCCTACACTTCCTGTCTTTGCTTTAGCCTCCTGCTTTCTTCCTGTCTCTCAGCCTCTCATCTTAAAACTTGCCTCCTGTTTGGTGCACTTCGAATGACTCCATTTTATTTGAATATATATTCTAACAAGGAACTAATTTATGTCGTTCCATTGGAAAAAGAGGTTAAAATTATAACCAGTTGAATTCACAGAATATGTGACTGTTTTTTATGGTCATTACTGTGCCAACAGGACTAAAGGGTTTGATCAAGCTCTCTTTTGTTTGCAACAGTCTTTTATCACAGGTGTTTCCCGCATACTGCCTTTCACTGACATGATTATCTACACAATCAAATATACCTGCTGTTACCCTACACCATAATATCAGTTCTCATCACTCCCTCTCTGATTGCTCTTCCCTCTCCACTGTGTATGTCAATAAGTGTGTCTGTTTACTTGACTGTCTCTGAAACGCTCTTTTATAAAAAAAAAAAAAAAAAAGAGTCAAGTCTAGAGGTGCATCCCAAACCGCACACTACTGCACTATTCTACATCATTCTGAAGTTCAAGTAGTGTGAGTAGTATGTTTTAGAATGCACTGAAAATGCAACAAAAAGAAGTGCACTTGGAATACCTTGATTATGTAATTCTTCAACCGCCGAAACGGAGTGTGGAATGTTGGACACCTCATACATTCAGTGTTCGTGGCTTGCCATACGTAGTGGAAGGGGCGGAGTTACCTGGCTGTGATGCTGGTCTGACAAAACAATTGTAAATAATTATGTGTAGCAACTAGTGAAACTTCAATGAGGACAACACTGTGCTGAGTGGCAACACATCACATGCGTTTGAAGGGACGATGTCACTTCCATCAGCTGTTAAACGGCAAACGCTTCTGTGTAGAAAAAACACTAAACTGTTCCATTTGGGATGATACAACACTTCATAAATTAAAACACTACATGGCTGAGTGCATAGACTATTCTGTAAGTGCATAGTGTATGGCGTGTCATTTGTGACACAGCTTAGGTTTCAGATGTGACATCAGGATTTTCTTCTGGGACTGAGCCAGCTCTTATTTTGAGTACTACCAGGGGTTCTGGACTCTTTGTCCATTCATGATCAGGCTGTAGCAAAATTTTCTGACTCTATCCAAATAAGTCCCCAACAGAGAGCTGCTCTAAAAGATTACAAAGATCTTTCCTGAGGTCTGTGATTTACTCGCTATACTTTGGGCATTGTGGGGGCGAGTCTGGCTCTTTGCTGATAGGACTGACATGTCCTTATCATCTATTTATATTTCCAACAACTTACAGTGTTTGCATGTTACAGGCAAAAGTGGCTCGCCTTACAGAGTCCAATGTTTATTTCTCACTTCCTTATCTCAATTGCAATGCTATCGGACTGCAGTGGGGAAGTATAGAAGGGGGATTTGAGTTGGGAGAGTGGGGCTGGAGATTTTGTGTGGGTTTGGCACTGCACCACAGCCACTCCTCAAATCAGTCAATTTGTTTTGGCCTTTCAATTCCTCTATCCCAACAGAGTTTAAAGATAATTTGTTAGCTGATCCTGCTTGGTCTCTCAGTTGCTATAATCCTCTTTAGCCAAATCCAGCACGATAGAGTCCTGCATCTGATTACATTTGATGGAACAGGGCTTTTGAGAGTGGTAGTGACCATGCAAAAAGACAGATTTGGGCCAGGCCGAAGGAGAAATGAGATGTGGATGACCAGCCAGGCTTGGCCACTATAATGTAATAACAATCCAGAAAGCACAAGGACTAACAGGCAGTCTCTAGGCCACCCACCACAACCACTGTGATATAGAGCAGACACTGGCCTTGTCATGGCAGCCAGAGAGGCTGTCTCAAATCATCTCAAGAATTCTAAGATGTATTTACAAAAATACATTCCTGTCCCTTTTTTGACTCTAAATCTATTTCTAAAACATACACACAGAGTTCTCATAGACAAAGCAGTGCTCCATCAGGCAGCAAAGGCAAGCACATGCAAATGTGTGCACAAACACATTTACATATAAACAAACCCACAAAGGACCACTGGGGTTTGACTACTTTGGAGTGAGCATGTTTTTGAACTAAAAATACGTATTTTCAGACCTTTGTTAAGCAATGAAATGCACAAATAATACCTAATAATACATAATAATACGCAAAACCTTCTGTGCTCTCAACCAATAAAGATTTCTGCCTTTAAAGCTAACTGAAGCCATTTATAACATAAGAATATTATGTTTAGGGTCTAATGAACAAAAAAACATGCATTCCTTCAAATGGATCTATGAAAGGACTGTCCATTCATTGTCTGAGTAATTTGGTCAGACAGTACACTACATAATATTGTGCACAATAACATTATAAAACTAGCACAGCATTTATAGCTTTGCCTGGTTAAACTAGGTAATTTCTCTGAAAAAACACTATAGATATCAACCAAAATTCTTGGTGAGTTAAAAAGACCTTTACATAAACAATTGAGGTAAACAGTAATAGATTACAGAGTGATATTTAGGTGGTGCATTTAGAGTAATGACTTTTGTGTTGTCATTGGGCCAGCTGACACCCTAGAAACTGAGAAACCTTTCTTTGCACTGACCATTTTAAATATTACACTTAAGGTATAAGCATTACCTTTGTGTTCAATTCCAGGTCATGTTTATGTGGTGAAATTTCTTCTTCAGAACACTTTTGTTGTTCACAGTTGGCGACACTGTCAATGTCACATGATTCCGCACCTTCCTGAGAGCTTGCCTCACTCTGACGGTCATAAAAAAGTGCATGCAAAATGCCTGGCTCTAGTTGCTCGTACTGATCTCTCAGTGGGTGTAAAGAGTTTGTTCCTGACTCATCCGAGTCCCATTCACTATCTCCAGTCATTGACCCAAGTACAAAGTCAGCACCTGAGTGGCTGTCTTCGGACTCAGAATCCAAATCGTGGCAGTCCTCGCAAGCAGAGCCCCCATCAGACACAAGTCGCTCAGGGGCTGCCAGATAAACAAAACTATCAGAAGAGAGTAATGGCCCTTCCTCGGGCTCAGGGCAGCATTTTGGAAGTGGGCTTGGTGGGGTTGATTCCACTGATGGAGATGGAGGACATTCCTGAGAGTACTGGGGTGGCAGAGCCACAGCTAAATAAACAAAACTGTCTGTTGTAACAAATGCATCTGCATCTTTGCTGTGAAGTTCTGCTGTTCTTGACTCATGTTTAGTGGTCGAAATGGGCAAAGGGGAATAGGCAGCAGATTCTATTCTGACATCTGGCGAGTTTACCTGGGCGTATGATATGTCTGATTTTGCCATACTTGTGGTTCCCTGATCAAGATGTGAAGACACTTGTGAAGACACTTCATCTTGAACAACAACTTCTTTGGAGACTGAAAGCTCTGCTTCTTTCTCTAACCTTGAAGGTGCCCCCACTTGGTCAATGGTAATTTCCATAGTAATGTCAGTAGGCTCAAAAGAAACTGCATCCTCATTAGAGACAGTCTCATAGTCACTGTTCTCTACTTCCCTTTCTGCCTCATCTTCTAAGACAGAGCACTCAGGGGACTGATTAATGCTGTCCTTACACTTCACCCCTTCTAAATCATTCTTGAAGATGCCAAGATCCACATTACATTCAACATCTGCATACAAATTATCTGGGTGAAAAAGTCCATGCTGCAAGAAGATATGAATATCAGATGTCTCATCTTGCTTCTTTACCTCCTCATTTTCTTGCTGCTCATGATCTAATGAAGCTCCGAAGCCTAAATCTGAATCGCTCTCGGGTCGTACATACTCTGTCTGAACTGCATCTGATGGAACAGTTACATCTTGGTGTGAGGTTTGAATGCCACTGGATTCAGAATCGAAAGCATCTTGGCCAGCTGCGTATGAACTATAATAATCTTGATCATGGTTATTATACTCACTACTACAATGAAGACATTTTTGTAATTTCTCTGGGCTTTGGTCAATATCTTCAATAGCAGAGCAGCTTTGCATAATTTCTATATCCTCTCCGGGTGCATTTTGATTGATCTGTGTTATACATGGCTCAGTCTGATCGGTGTGCTGTTTATCGTCTGTTTGATTTGTGAGTGCTGATGTCACAGCATTATCAATTTGCTCTTTAACATCACCTTCATCAACTTGATCCTCTTCCACAGTAGGCAGGTTGTCACAAATATAAAATTTTTCAGAGGGATGAAAAATGTCAGTCTGCTTAGAAACAGTTGAATCATCTGCTTCCTCTTCCAAACACTGTTTCTCCAGCTCAAGAAAGAGTTCATCTGAGCTTGCCTCAGAGCTGGGGCAGGGGGAAGCACTAGGGGCCTCAGAGCCTCCAAATCCAACAGGTGGTGTCAAAAGGGGCCACTGTCCAGAGGAACTAAGTTGCTGTGTCTCCCAGTCCTGTAACTGTGATTCCTCTCCCTCTACCTCCCAAGATATACCACTAGTTTCACTGCTCTCAAGTTTTAACACTGCCTGCCAGTTTCTCTCCTCAATTTCTAGTCTCTCCTTTTCTCCTCTCTTTTTTCCCTCTCTCTCGGTCTCATCCTCCTCCTCTAACTCCTCTAGGATTCTGCGTTCATCCTCCTCAAAGCAAAGTTCTGATGCTGTCTTTTCTCTTAGCACTCCAGTAGGAGGGGGCCAGCCCAGCAAACCATCCTCACCACCCTCTTGACTGATACATGGGGACAGCGGCAAACCCCCATAGTTAAATCCCTTGTAATTTTCTTGCAGAAAAGGTGATGGAGGATCCAACAGATACAGAGATTCCTCATCCAGATCACTGTCCTCACCAATAACAGGGGGCAGTGGGGGTAGGATAGGGAATTTGTGGAGTATTCTTCCATGCCCCAGGGTTCTTTTACTACCCCGCATACTGCGGGGCCAGGTACGGGCTTTAGTTGGGGGACAAAATACGGGTTTTGGAGGTATTAGTGGAGCTGTGTCTTGGTCATGTTCAAACAACGGTGAGTCCCGTTCATTATCTGAGTTTCTAGCTGCATTGGTATCCCAGTTTTGTGGTTGTTCTTCTGAGGCACTTCTAACATCAATTGGGGCTGGAGTTGGTTTGCTCTGCTCACCTTTCCCTGTCTCAGCAGGTTGAGAAATACTACAATTAGGTTGTGGTAAACTATCTGAGACAGTCTGATTAAAAGTAGTAGTCTCTGAGGGTGGTTGTCCTTTTGAGGGAGAGGGGAGAGCAGCAGTAGGCTTGTGGGAGTTCAGTTGTAGGGGATGTTTTTGCCTGAGTGGATGAGGGAAATGGGGGGGCATTGGGCTTATAGAGGGAGTGAAAGATGGAGAGCTGGAGACAGGGGGGGGTTGAGGACCTCCTGGTGTGACAGGTGAGGGGGGGAAAGGTGCCAATGGTGGCGATGATGTAGAAGGAATAGATGAGGCTAGTAAGGAGGGTAGAGGATGAAGAGGAGAAACTGGGATTCCAGCCCCAGAGAGACGCTTGTCTCCACTCTCTCCAGGTGAAAGCTCTAAACGTTCTGCAAACTCAGGGTAAGTAGAGGGCATAAAAGCTTTCCAGGAGCGCCGATTTGGATTGTCCTTCTTATCAATGCCCTGGAGGCGCCTTTTGGTCACAACAGCTGCTCCAACAGCAGCTGAATTTGATGCAGGAATAACCACTCCAGAGCCAACTCCTCCGACAGCTGGCATACTCTGTGGATCACCTGTGAGTTTTAGAGCATCAAAAATAACTCTTTCGTCTAGCCTTTTCATACCTGCATCTGCAGGACCTCCTCGTGCAACAAATACCCCACCTATGTCAGTGCCCAATGTCCCATTGCTGGAAAGTGTACTTCCCTCACCACCCCCTGAGCCCAGAGTGCTGCGAGAGGGCTGGCTGAGTTTTGAGCCTTGATCAATCTGTTCATTGATGCGCATGGTGTCGTAAATTGAGCGCTGGGGTACATAGCAGTCCTCAATGTATGCCTCCTCATCATCACCCTTCCCAAGGCACCTGGGGTTCTGCCGCAAGCAGTCCGGGCGGCTCAGAGGTTTTCCCATCCCAAACTACAGCGCCCTCAAGGGGCTGAGATGGGATGGTTACTAGTCCACAGTGACTAAGCCTGCAGTGTCAATCAGTGAGCTGCTGAAACTATTCATGTACCTCACACATCAGTCCAATTTTAAAGACACACATGCGTGTGTGTGTCACCAAATTCTCAGGATACAATTATGTGATCTGATGCTTAAGATCCAGGGTAAACATTCATAAGCAAGAAAAGTTAGGAACCTTTTATTCAGCGGTACACGGTGGCATCTGCACTCACATGGCTGAAATGCATTAAAATAGTCTCTGTTGCGCAGATGAATCTTTGGAGCAACATATTACGAAAAATATATAAAAGAATGGCAAAACTTCCACTATTGGAGTCAGATATCCAAAGTCCAGCACAGGAGGATAACATCCATTGTGGACAATATTCCTTTTGTTTCTCTTCTGAACAGCCTTCTGAGTCCTAACCCTCAAAACAAGAACCAAATCCAAAATCCTATCCTTCCTTACTGCCGCTTCTTTTTTACTCTATTTCCCGCTGCAATAACAGGAAAATCAAAGAGGGGCTTCGGCTACTTTTACCATGTCCGAGAACAGCATCCAAAGCTGTATGAGGCTCCTTTTAAGGTGAGAACTCCACACACCGTTACATAAAACAGTTAGAAAAAGAAAAAGTTAAACGTTCCAGTCATGAGATTTTGTCTCTCATATCCCTTTTCTTCTAAGCACATAAATTCAAATAGATAATTCCTTGGAAATATTGCCAAAAAATAACCCAGTTTGAAAAAAGGATGGCTCTGAAAAATTACGCAATAAATGCTTTTTTTTGTTGTTGTAATGGCATGTATTGTAAATCTCACTTCCAACAGTCCTACTAGTGTTCTTGTAGTGTATTCTGTATTAATTTCTTCCTCATAATGTTAATCCTATAATGAAGCATTAATAGAGCATGTCAGGAAGAGAAGCCATCTGCGCCTGAAATACAACATCCTCTTCTTTTATCCAGTCCTGTTTAGCAGCGGAGCACGAGGAAGTAAAATCAATGAAATTCAACACTCTTTGTGACATGGTTTTTTCACATATACACACACACAAGAAAAAAACACTTTCATTTTTGCAATTCTTTCAGCCAGAGCTTGGGGGGCAATCCAAGGGTCTAAAAGGTGTCTATGTCCAGAATGGTTAAGGGAATAGAGATCCAGTGAATGTTGAAGTCCAGTACAGCCAGGGAGAAAGTAGAGAGACAAGGGACTATATCCAGAAGGCAGAGACCCAGACAGAGATTCATTCCAAGCGCTGCCTTGCACTCCAGGCACTGTGTTTTCCAGACAATCCCCGGACACGCTCCCTCTGCTGTTATTTTCCCTTTTACGATATTCCAAACACTATGCTTTACGCAAGTTATTCTTTTCTCTGATGTCTTGAGGAGACTTTCTTTCTCATACACATTTTGTGGTGTCTGTTCTAAGGCTACTACACAGCTGAAATGGTTTGCAGCTGCTAAAAAAAATCTCCCACTTTTCCTCTCTCGCTCACTCCCCCTTCTCTCTCTCTATCTCTCTCCCTCTCTCTCTCATATACACACTCTCGCCTCTCTTTTTTTCTCTTGCTCTTTCTCCCCTTTCTTTTTTTCTTTTTCTTTCTCTATCTCTGTTTTTGTTTGAATCCAGCTCTGTTTGTTCTGTTTCCTGCTATGGTATTAAAACACAGGAAGTGGTCCAATCATGCCAGTTTCCTCTTCCAAAAAAGCCCACGAGAACAGGCTATGGGAGTGAGCACAAGATAAAGTGAGTGGGAGGAGGGACCATGAAGTCAGTAGGAGTGACCAATCCGGGGATTTGATGTGTTTCTGCAGTATCACTGGATAACGGGAGCTGCTTATCGCATACTAAGCACTATACAAACCACTTTTGTAAACAAAATACAATTATATTGATAAAGATGGGCTACATGCTCTCAACTAAGGATTTCTTTTAGGATGTGTGTAGTCATCCAATGAGTCAACTGTGTGAGTGATACAGATTTTTTAGTTTGTGAATGTTGTAATCCAAACCCGAATCAGAAGAGATAAATACTCCCATTTAAAAAATGCCTTAGGCAAAAAATAAACTAGACAAAGAACAACAAATACCAAAAAAAAACAACAATAAACAGAAAAAGATGACTAAAGTGGGAGTGGTCATGCTGAAAAAAAAGGGAGGGTGAGAGGGAAACAAGGAAATAACGGCTGCCTTTTTCCACCTTCAAATACACTGCCATACGTGGAAGCGAAAATCCCCTACACACATTCCCTCTCACTGTTTTGCCCCCTCCCTCCCTTCTTTTACAGACGTGCCCTCTGTAACTGTGCAAAACAATACAGGAGGACATACAAAAGTCTGCCATATTCACACACCCCACTTGTGCATTCCCGTCTGCTACTCTTCTGTAACACAATCTTGTCAGGAGAGAGTGTGAGGGGGCTGGGGCCTCTGACAAGGGGCCTCAGAAAAACTGAACATAAAATGAAAATGAATGAACATTCCACCTAGAGGTGCCCACAGAAAGAATGGGATAAAATGAGAATACAATAAGTAGTAGCTTTTAACTTTTTCTATGTGCACGTTGTGTGTTGCGCAAAAGCTTGTTGTTTTATTGCACAGACCAAAACACTGTCTATACTTCCTTCAAAGTTTAAAAGCTTTGGCAGACACTAGATCCTGAACACATGCCTGCCTATTCTTCGTAGCACTCTGTCCAAAATGCACACACTCACATCAAAGGGGGGAGGGGCTTTCTTCCTCAGTGATCTAACTGCTGCTCTGAGCCACCACACTCCCCGTGGCCAGCATGTCAAGCAAGTTAAATACTCTGTCTTCAGATAAACTCTCTTTCACACTCTATGTCAGTTGGGTTGCAGCTGTCATGCCTTCTTCCAACACAACCCTCCCTACAGAAACAAAAGGGATTTGTTGTCCATTTTGATGGTGCTTGTGCTCTCTCACTTGACCCACATCAAACTGTTTCTAAGACCATTATTTCTCCTCTAATATGAAATGGGACACATGTGCATCCTTGATGCAACTGGAGGATACCAAATTAATTTGTATTCACGGTGTCAAAATAAAATAATGCTGTAATAGAGGGTTTCTTAACCCTTTGACTCAAAAACTTCAATGACTTTTCAGGTGTTTGATAATATAATATATATATATATATTCACTGTAGACCCAAGATTTTAATTTCCATGACTGTTCCAGGCCTGGAAAACAAACTATAGTAAAATACAATGATATTTCCAAGTTAATTGTGAAAACGATGGTAAAATAAATGTTTTTATTTTATTTTCTAATTTACATAAAAAGCTATTCTTATCAGTGCACTTCCTGATACTAATTTAATTCATGACTGCTTGGCTGATGTATCCCCCACTCTTCTTTTTCTCATTCTTTTAGTAACTGGTCCTTTGGCCAGTCACGCCTAGTTAAAGAGTCACAGTCCAGACTCAGACAGGAAGAGGGAGGGGTTCAAGCTAAAATCTCCATAAAGAGTCCATGGTTAGAGCTGAACTGTGAAAAGTGTTGCTAGTGCTTTGTGTCTTGCTGCACTGAAAAAACCTAAACTATAGACTGGAAGTTACTCAGCAAAACAAGCATGAGACAAGAGAACATTATTGACTTTAGAGGGCAATTTGTTTGCTTCAGCAGAGCACCTGTTGATATTGTTTTCCCTCTTTTTCTTTGTCCCGTTTTACTCTTGCCCACTCCCTTTCTCTCTCTCCCTTAAAGCACAAAAAGTAAAAAGTACTCAAAGCCTCATCTGTTTTGGTTCTTCATCAACCCCCCACTTAATCTCTCGATCCCTGTGGCACATTCGTTGCCTCTCACTGGTTTTGTCTATCTCGGCAGTAGATTTATAATTAACTACCAGGTTTCACCTGAACGACTCAATGTGTGCATTGTTCTCTTTCGCCACCACAGACACAAAGACACAAAGAGAGGAATACAAACACTCTTCCACAGACTGATTGAAAAGTCTGATCTTGGCACAAAATTAGAGCAATAAAATAGTTTTTGAATGCACGATTGAATGTTTTTACTATTGATTTAGCGTTAACTTTACTGTTGCAATAGTGTTATATAACTGAAATGATGTGTAAAAAAAAAAACATGCCTATGTTTGATATGGTAACCATTTTTCTTTTTTACTTAATAGTCGATTTGAGATGAACATATGGATTGGTGTGCTGTGAAGTTAAGGTTAGGTGGCAGAAAATGTATTTTCCCACAGCCAGTCATTACATTGATTATTATCTTGGTAATTATTTTCAAACATCAATGGGGCAACACTGTTTTCATAAAGCCCCTATTTATTTCTGTTGATGAGTTGATCGAGATTAACTGGAAGGGAAAATGGGCTATTCTATGGAATGCCACAGTAATGCACAACAGCTGAAACAATATAAGGCAATGGGAACAGCTAGAGAGGGCATGACATAACACACACACAAATGCCAGTGATATATAGCACAGGATCAAATTAGAAGTCTTCAGATTAGTCTAATCATGTTATCCTAATTTAATCAACCCCTTAGTGCAAAAAACAAACCAAGAAAATGAGCATACTGACATAATGTTAAATTCGAAGCAGTTTTACTCAAAGGTGGTATTTGCTACAAAGAATCTTTGCAGAAAAAGAATGAAAATTACACCAGCATGACATCAGAGATAATGGATGCTGCAATTACATTTTGACCACATGCACATTGTTTTTACATTCAGTTAAGACATAACTGACAGGGTTTACATTAATTACCCACAAAGACGCTCTTGGCCATCAGTCAGCATATGTCAGCACTTTTTAGCCAGTTTATTCTAGTAGTCCTAATGAGTGATTAACATCAACAGCAACGAACATACTTTACATGCCATTGTTCTTAGAAATATCAATAAACATTACAAAACTTGCCAACAATTAATTCTTCCAAGGAAAAGCAACTCACCAAAACATGAATATTTACACACAAGTATTCCCATGTAAGAATTCATTCACCAAATGATGATTTCACAACTATAAAGATATTTAATTAAACTGGTTAAGACTTTATTCCACAAAGGATTTTACATTCTCTATAGAGTGAACATCTATTTAGAATATTCCTGTACATGTGCTTACGGATAAATAAAAACATGCTCATTCTTTTACCGCTATTCTCTTCTGAAAATAATAGAAAGGCTCGCTTTTGCAATTTATTCCACTGCACTTTGCCAATTCTGCACATGTAATTTAACTAAATACTGTAATTATCATTGATGTCCTACTCATTATGGTAAAGTGTGCACACAATAGGCCTTGAGCATATCATAAACATTTCTGATAGACTTATGGAGCTTTCACCCATTTCAAAATGTATTTATGCTACTTTTTTTTTTTAAGTTCCAAATGTTTCCTCACAGCAAATGCATGCTTGACATCTCGTATTTCCAGAATAATGTTGTTATACATGCACAGATATAACAGAATATTCAGCTTCAAAGGATTTTGATGTCAGAAATATGACAAAAATCGGAAATGAGTGTTTAGATGAAGATCAGATATCCATATCTCTGATATGCATCGGAATAAAAACCAGATATGGAAATGGCTCTCAAAAGTTACCGTTCACACGCACGCAACAAGCTCTGATCTGTGGTAGATATCTGTGAAAAGATGAATGAACTCTTTTTACACATCCGCGTTCACAAAGCAGAAATCATCATACTTGAATGGCAGTGAATGGGGGACCACAGCAAATTTAGTTTTTGCTGACCTGTTTGCTCCACCAGCAAAAGGAAAAAAAAAAATCAATGATTGCAGTTCCACAACATTGCAAAAGAAGATAAATATAAAGCGATGGATAACAGCAGTAAGAAGAGAGAAACAGGCCAAATTTTCTGTCACTCCCTCAGCAGCTGTTTTAGAAGCCTCATCGCAGCTATGGTAACTGATTTTTTTTTTACTTATTCCAGGGTAATATAATACAAAGTACAATGGTATATGTAAATAACTCAAACGTCCAGAAGAGTCTGTGATTTCAACAATTCTTTGTATTGTTAAACAAACATGCAGGTAACATACAGGCAAGTGTAAACTTAACTCTTCACAACCGCTTTGCCCCTGAACTCCCCGGGAACGCCCCTTCGTGCACGCGTAGGGACGTAACAGAATACCCTTAAAGGTATTAAGCCACATTTACATGTGCACCTTGTATGACATCTCCCCTTTTAAGTTTTGTTTCTTTCTCTGAGACAGTTCCTATAACTGAACATTTGAACGGTACTGCATTTAATTAAACAATAAGGCACTGATATCCGTAGGCTCTTCACAGTGTCCATAAACTTTTCAGCGCACAAAATCAATAAACAATTCCCTTTAGTCCTCTTTTCCCCACCCTACAGTCAATGGATAAACATTTTTTTTTAAAAAATTTTTTTTTTTTTTTTACAAAATAGCCACACCTTCACAGATTCAACCGTTCAACTGGTTTACTCAGTCTACCAGACCGGGTATGGAACAGTCCAGTCTGTGTCTCTGGCGGTTTGACACTGGGGGTTGGCGATGCAGCGTCAGCAAAGACTGCAGGGTCAGGCTGCTGTGTGGCAGCTCCTTGCTGTAGTCCATCTGGAACTAGAGGGTGTGTGTATCCAGCCACCGGAGGAACATGCTGCAAGTGACGCCGGTTGCGTCTCAAAGTCGCTCCCTGAGGTGTTTCAATAACAAAGGAGCGTGGTGTGGTGCTGTCTCCAGTGACAACGGCAGGTGAACTCCAGGCCTTCTGATGGTCCAGCTTCATGAGAACAGGATCACCTGGCTTTAAAGTAGGCAAGGGCCTAGCTCCATGGCGCTGATTAAAATAGAATGCTTGTTTCCCCTTTTCCAATGCATCCTTAGTCCTGACCGTTTCCAGATCAGGCCATCGGGGCTGAAGATTTGCCTCCAGTGTTGGAAGGGTTGTCTTTATCTTCCGGCCCATGAGTAGCTCTGCCGGGCTCACGCCAGTGGCGGTGCAAGGCGTTGACCGAAAGCACATGAGAGCGAGCAGAGGGTCTTTCTGCTTCAAGATTCTTTTAGCAGTCTGAACTCCTCTCTCTGCATGTCCGTTCCCTTGAGGGTTGTGCGGACTTGAAGTGAAGTGTATAAAGTCGAAATCTCTCGCAAACTCTTTAAATTCCTGGCATGAAAATTGAGGCCCATTGTCAGATACAACCTCATCTGGACAGCCAAATCTTGCAAACACTGTCTTCAACTTCAAGATTACCTGGGAGGCAGTGGTTGTCGGCAGGTGGAGTATTTCCAAGAACCGGGAAAAATAATCTGACACGACAAGGTAAGTGTGTTTGTTATGATCACACAGGTCCATCGCAAGTCTCTTCCAAGGCCGGTCAGGAAGTGGGGTAGAGATCAGAGGTTCTTTCCGCTGGCTGGGTTTTAGCTCACGGCATACCTGACAGGACTGGACCTTTTGTTGGATTGCTGATGAGATGCTGGGCCACCATACGGACGCATGGGCTCGCTCTCTACACTTTGTCAAACCCTGGTGTCCGTCGTGTATTCGGTTCAGGATGTCCGTTCTCAGCACATCTGGAATTACCATACGGCTGCCTCTGATGACGATCCCATTGCATTCAGATAATTCAGCTTTCATGGGAAAATACTCTCTGATTGCTGCTGGGACCTGGCCTATGTACTCTGGCCACCCTGACTTTATGTACTGCAACACCAATTGTAGGTTACAGTCGGCTGCTGTAGCTGTCTTTATGGCCTCAAGCCTGCGTGGGGTTGCAGGCAGGGCGTCTACAACGGCTGCTATATAGCATGCTACGTCTGAGTGAGTGTCAGTCTCCGTTTCCAGGTACTGTAGTGGACTCCGTGAGAGTGTGTCGGCCACTGTTAAGGTCTTCCCTGGTGCATATTCTGCCATCGGTTTAAATCTCATAAGTCTCATGAGTAGTCTTTGGCACCGTATTGGCACGTTGTCCAGGTCTTTCTGATTCATTAGTGGCACCAGAGGTTTGTGGTCGGTGACCAATTTGAAGCTCTCAAGGCCACACAGGTATTTACCAAATTTCTCACAGGCCCAGACGCTCGCCAAACACTCCTTCTCAATCTGTGCATATCTGGTCTCGGCCTCAGACAGGCGACGTGAGCAGTATGCCACAGGTTTCCATTCCCCTTCATGTAGCTGCAGCAGTACTCCACCTACGCCATAACTGCTGGCGTCAGCTGAGACAGCAGTAGGTCGGTTCACATCGTAAAACTTCAGGACTGGAGAAGTGGACAGGATGTCTTTAATCCGCTGGAATGCCTCCTGCTGATAGTGGTCCCACGTCCATACTGACTTGGACTTTAACAGGTCATAAAGTGGCTGACACACTGTGGACAAATTTGGAATGTATTTCCCTAAATAATTGAACATGCCCAAAATACGCTTTAGGTCTTGCACGTTCTGTGGTGGAGGGAGCTCGCGAATTGCCTTGACTTTGTCAGGATCAGGTCTCACACCTGATTTGTCAATGACATGACCCAAGAAGTGAAGCTGGTCCTGCCTAAACTTACATTTTTCTTTGTTTAGCTTCAGGCCGGCTAACTCGATCCTTTCCAGCACCTTGCTGAGACGTTGATCGTGCTGCTCTGGAGTATCTCCATACACGAGGACATCGTCCATGAAGATAGCCACGCCGACCAGGCCGTTGAGGGTCTCTGTCATTTTACGTTGGAAGATTTCCGGAGCACTCGTGATTCCGAATGGGAGTCTTTTAAACGCATATCTCCCAAAGGGTGTTATGAAGGTGGTTAACCTGGTGCTTTCTGGGTGTAGAGGTATCTGCCAAAACCCAGAGGCAGCATCCAATGAGGTGAACATGGTAGCGCCACTGAGTTTAGCGGTTATTTCCTCAGCAGTAGGAAGGACGTACCTCTCTCTCCTTACAGCCTCGTTTAACCTCTTCAAATCAACACAGATGCGCACCTTCCCATTTTTCCTTGGAACTGGCACCATTGGCGCACACCAGTCAGTGGGCTCAGTCACAGGCTCAATCACCTCATTTTCCTCCATGCGTTTTAATTCCTCTTTTACTTTTTGCAGTAGGGGCAACGGGACGCGACGAGCTGTGTGCACTGTGTATGGCTCAGCATTATCTCTTAACCGGATTTTAACAGGTTCGGTTTTGAGTGTTCCGTGCTCACCGAATGCTGCGTGGACCTCCTCGACACGTTTCACAAGCCCCATCGTCATTGCTGTGGCTCTGCCTAGCAGATTGTTCGCATTTCGCCCACTGATGACATATACTGGAAAAGAGTATGGCTTTCCTTTATAATCTGTGCTGGCTTGGAACTTTCCTAAACAGTCCAACTGACCACCTGGGCTGTACAGTGTGATATTAGATGACTCCAATTTCTTGTTGGGAATTATTTTGTTGAATGCCTCTTCTCCCATAATGTTTACATCTGCGCCCGTGTCAATCTTGAATTTGACCGGCGTTGTTCCAATTGTAAACTGTATAGTCCATTGTTCATCACTTCTATTTTCATTTGTGACTGCACCCAGGAAGTATGGTGTCTGTGAAACAGTCTCCGTCACTTCTCTGACTGATTTACTGTAACATTTCTTTTCCCAGTGACCCACCTTCTTACACTTGTTGCATGTAGAGTTCCTGGCTGGGCACCTTTCTGGATCACTGTGTTTAAATTTTCCGCATTTTCCACATTTCGAGTCCCCTTGATCACTTTCTCTCTTTTTAGGTTTCCACTTGGGCTTTCCTCTGCCTAATCCTCTCCCGCGGATCTCCTGTACCGCTGCATGTGACTCCCCCTGCAGGTGAACTTGGAGTGCAACCTCCTCGGACTGGCGAACAGTTGTAATGGTTTGGGCAAGTGTAAGATCAGCCATTAGCTGCAATTTACGAGACAGTTCCTTGTCTAAAATGCCCACAACAATGCGATCGCGGATGTGTTCGTCTCTGTTTACACCGAAGTCACAATGTTCTGATAACTCATACAGGGCTCTAATAAACATTTCAGCTTTCTCACCGGGCCGCTGCGATCTCTGGTGAAAACAAGCGCGCTCGTGAATCACGTTGCGTTTAGGATAGAAGTATGCGTCGTATTTTCCCAACACAACGTCAATCTTCTTCTCATCCCCCTCCGTTTCAAAGGTGAAAGACTTGAAAATGTTTTCAGCCTCAGGCCCCATGGCATAAATCAGCGAACTGACCTGAACTTCGCCGTCCTCTTTACTCAGTTTAGTGGCCAGCCGAAATCGCAGGAAACGTTGCTTCCAGTCAGCCCATTCATTTGGACGATCAAAAGCGAAACTTTCCGGAGGATTAAACTTGGCCATCTTTCAGAAAAGCAATGTGTCCGTCAAACGCTTCTGACACCATGTAAATAACTCAAACGTCCAGAAGAGTCTGTGATTTCAACAATTCTTTGTATTGTTAAACAAACATGCAGGTAACATACAGGCAAGTGTAAACTTAACTCTTCACAACCGCTTTGCCCCTGAACTCCCCGGGAACGCCCCTTCGTGCACGCGTAGGGACGTAACAGAATACCCTTAAAGGTATTAAGCCACATTTACATGTGCACCTTGTATGACAGTATACATTTACACTAAATATTTTTTAAATTGGAAATATAAAAAAGTTTGCTACATTTACATTGTTAAAGAAGATGGAAATGCGTTATAACAAGTCTGTGAAAAGGGTCCATTGGTTGACGGTGTAAATGTGGCCAGAAAGTCACCACAAAATAAACTTAAACACAAACAGCAGTCTGGCTAACACAGACATATTCTAATCAGAACTATAGAGTGCAAATCAGGTAATACAGTCATTAAACTAGTCTCAATTAAAAAGTTGAATAGGATTTAAGATTTATGCAGGTATAAGTATACATCAGTATATGACAACACAGCTGTTTTGTGAACCTCAAATAAATAAATAAATAAATAAATAAATAAATATACACTTTGCATTTAAAAAAAAGCCTATTTTTGGGCCATTGTTTGTACCAAAACAATATTTTACAATAAAATAATTATATCAAATAATAATAATAACATATACTAATGAGTTAAATTATAATTATTTACAGTACAGTAATGATAATTGGGAGAAAAATTTGTGCAATTCTTGTGCAATAAAATGTTTTAAAAAAATATTATATAATGCCTATTCTTCCATTTTCTTTATAAAGTATTATCCTATTCAGTAATGAAAATTAGTCCTGCAAATATTGTGAATTTGCACACAATAGCCAGTGCAGGAGCCAGATGTTTGTGCAGATAATCATTGGCAAAAGACGAAAATGCTGCAGTTGATGCTGTTCGTGATTGAGAGGGCTGACACAGCTGTACAGAACCAAATATAATCAGGATATTTGCAGTTTCAGTTTTACGTATTACTGTTTTATGAGCATTACAGACCCTGAACTGATGAGACACGCCTGTTTGACACTTCAAGCATAGTAAATAAAAGCACACTTTTAAGCACATTTCGTTGAACGTTCCATGTGCTTATGTGCTGACAACATTTCTGAAACAACATTTCTGCTGTGATCTGTATACTTGACCGCACTCCACACAACTATGCAATTTCTATAAGTACATTTTATTTATACAGCACCTTTCAAGAACAGACGTCACAAAGTGCTTCACACTAAAATACTAAAAAACAAACAAGAAACAGAGTAACATATATTAAATGCAGAAAACCTGATAAAAACTTGAAAAAAGACAAACAAAAACAAAAGCAAGTCTAAACAAGTAGGCGTTTAGCTGCTTTTTAAAAGTGTCAACAGTGTCCACATATCTTAACTCCAATGGGAGAGAGTTCCAAAGTTTAGGAGCACAGTCTCCTTTTGTCTTGAGCCTAGAGCGAGGAACAACCAGCAAATCCTGATCATAGAACGTCAGATTCCTAATATAAATACCTTTGATTGAAAAAGACATGATCAAATGCTCACCTAAACAGTGCGATCCATGTTTAGGTAAGCAGTGTAACTAAACTATAGCCAGAAAAGTTTAAACACGTGCTCTGGTCTGGACAACTGATGATGGCTGAATGCTGTTGCACGTGCCAATGAGCACAAGTCTTTCTAGTAAGTCAGTTCACTGTCGGCCATCTTTGGAACTCTCCCAGGAGACTATTTCCAGTCAATACAGTGCATCTCCTATTTACTTGAATGGGGGGGGGGCACCGAAATCTCAAAAACAGTTGGCCAAGTTTACGATCAAATAACATATTTCAAATCAGCAGTAAAATTGTTCAACGCTAGTATCATAAATTGTGCTTCTTTACCTCAGATTACCCTAAAAACTTAATTTTCCAAGCTTGTATAGCTAATGCGCATGCACGTTTTCGAGATGATTGACAGGTGATGTCTGTATCTAAAAGGTTATTGGGTCTTTTACCTGTAAGGCAGGACTTTCTTTCTACATCCGTTGACCATTGGGCGATAGAGCTTCTTGGTTGGGTGTTTCAATTTCTCCCCTTCATTTTAATAGAAGTGGCCCATCTCTGCTAAATAGCCTCTGGTTAAACTCCCCGTTGATTGCTGTGGCTCACGCCTGCGAAAGCTAAGAGTGTCTGATATTTCAGATGGTGAGGCAATTTTATCAAAAATCAGTCGGAGGGCCAGACAAAGATGACTGGCTGGCCGGATTTGGCCTGCGGGCTACCAGTTGACTAGCCCTGCCATAAGGTTTGGGTGGGGGTAGGGCAGGTTGTGACATAGTCTCTGTTTTTATTATTGTGCAGGAAAAACTGTGATTAGAAACTGTGTACAAAGAAAGAATTAAATATAAAATTGTAAAAGAGTAAAGGGAGTAAAGATATAAGCGGCGAGTGTGATGACATCACTGACAGTGCGATGTGATTAAAAGCCATTCCCTCAACCCAACAGCCTTGCAAAGGAATTCTGAATTGGATGAGGGGCCCTCGTTTTTATCCTCTTCGTCTCACCCTGCTGACTCAGGGCTCAGCTGCTCTTGGATAAGGCAACAAGGGAACATAGGGGATGAGAATTTTAGGGAGAGGGGGCAACCACACCCTGCTTATGTGTATTTGTGCGAGTGCGAGTGTTTGCGAGCGTTTGCGGGATCCAGGGTGGGGAGACAGCTGGGATGCCGGACACTCCAAATGGACTGGAATTAGAAACATTCTCACACATGGACCTTTAGGCACACTCCCACTACATACAAACACACCTTGAGTGTCTATTTATCACCCTTTAGCACATGTCAACCTACTGTTAAAAATTTGAATATGTTTAGACAGGAAACACTCAGAAACTTAAAACATTGGATACATTTTACATTAATGTTTGAATCAAGGCTGGATGATATAGCTAAAAAAAGGCTTCCATTAACATTTTTAAGTGATGCTAAATTTTGATATTTATAGATTCACTGAAACTGACAATTTGAACTAATTCATGGAAATTAAATGAACTTACCAATTCAAATGCCATTTTTGCTACTGAGGTTTAAAAGTAAACTCTCTAAAAAGACTCTCATAAAATATCTCATTCTTGTGAGTTGCAGGACAAGGAAGGATCACAAAACTAGTCCTGACACTTAATGGAAACATAATTGCAATAGTCACAATGTATATCATATGTTATATCACCAGCAAAATAAATCTGAATACATTGCAATATTCAATATATTGCATAGAAATACTTTGAATGGTCGCTTCCCTGCCTGGGATCCACGATGTCTCAATAAGCTCATTGTTGAAAAGCTAAACAATGAGACTGACAAATCTGACACCTACTCCTAATACCCCATGCCCCCCAGCTGCCCCAATGGAGCTTACACAACAGACAAATCTCTCAGACACACACAGAATCACCCTCTCATTTCCCCTCCTATGAGCAATGACATCATTTTGGATTTGGTGTCTTTGAAATGGAGTCTGGCTGGCAAAATAAGAGCAGACCATCTCACAGCAGACGAACAACCTGTGGCCAAATTTACATTCAAATATTTCACTACTAAGTGTTAAGCAAAGGCAGAAAATTAAAGTGAGAGAAATTGTAAATGGTGAAAGAGGATGGAAAAATAGTCAAGCTCTGGCAGTCGAGTTCATAGAATTTTTCCCTAACATATTGTATTCCTCTCTCTCTCTCTCTCTCTCTCTCTCTCTCTCTCTCTCTCTCTCTCTCTCTCTCTCTCCCTCCCCCTTTCTAATGAATGAGATCCCATTCCACAGCTCCCTAAAAATAACCCCTAGACTTCATAGACATGAACTCTGTCTGAATGTCTTATACATTGTGCAGCCTAAAGCTCAGTGATTGAACTGTATTGATCAAACACCCACATGAGCTTTACTTCAGCCCATTTTGGAATCACCCATTTTTTTATTCTTCTAGGCCCTATTCTACCCTCTATTCACACAAAGACAATAGTTCCTTCACTGTCCCTCTCTCTCTGCACTCTGAAACATGACTATTCAACCTGCTTTCATTTAGCACCAATGAAAAAATGAGAGAAAGAAATAAAAAAAACAGAAGCAGAGATGACGAGTGATGGCGTGTATTCAGTGGACCATCTGAAATATCTGAAAGACTTTATTGGACAGCTAGGTCTTTAAACAGTGAGATGAACTGAGGTAGGCGTGAAGCTATGTGAAAAGCTAGTGGGCAGACAGCGAGAAGAAAAATACTCAAAAATAGAAAAAGTGTGAGGAAAAGGAAAAAAAAAATATCTCTGAACCATTTCTTATTATTTAGCATTCCTGAATTGGCTTTATGGTTCTTGGAATGAAATTAATGTTTAAATCGTGATATGTCCAAATGTGATGATCAAACAACAAAATGCTGAGATTGAATTAAACAAACAGCCTATATGGTCCACATGAGCTTCAAGAGTAAGTGAATGTGAGAAGCCACTGCTTATACACTAACTGCATCATTAAATTCACGTGTGCTCTGTGTGTATTAATGAAAAAGAGCAGAGCACTTTATTCACTGTGAAGCGCGTTGCATATGCAGACTATACATTTATTAGGATCTATGCCTTTTTCACACATTGATAATCTGAAGATTTTCCCTATGATTGTTGAGGTATATCTGATTTATTTAATATATAAATTGGGCTGCTCATGCACAAGCCTTTGTCTTTTCAAACATATTTCTCAATATATAAAAACACTAATAACATGTGAGTGGCAGGGCACTTACCAAATGCATTTGGTGGACGACATGGTGCACGCATTCTTAAATTAGACACAATTATTTATTTTCTACAAAAGGTACACACCGGCAATTTGACCAAAATCATTATCAAAGGACAAAGATTATTTACTCTAGCATCACTGGATGATCTATTCTGAACACAGATCTTTCATAGATCCTTAACCATGTATTTTTAGTTACAAGTATGATGTTTTGTGGTTTGACAGCTTGAATGAAAGACCTATTCAAAGCTACATACAGAGAAATTGCATAATAAACGTCGCCATTTCTAATCATTCAGTTTGCACAGTTACACCAGTTTCACTAACCTGCAAACTCATCAATGTCACTTTGTTCATTCTTGAAGTATCAAAACTTTCATAACTTTGGACTGTCATCTCCTGTTCTGCTTCAGTTCATCGTGTGTGTGCTTTAGTAAATGTTATATTGCCCTCTTGTGGCCTCCCAATGTTATCACTCCAAACTGTTATACAGATGCCAACTGAGTGTTTTGGAAAGCATGCAAATTGTCAGCTAATTTTTATATATCGATGCCTCAAAAATATATTGATGAAATAACATGCCGATCAATAATCGATATATCGATATTTTATGAGATCCCTAATGCAATGGAATATTAAGTAATTGTTCTGTTTTCCTTTTATATAAATTCTATTAATTAATTTGATTAAACAGTTTTTTAATTATAAAATTTTTTTAAACTTTAAAACCTGAAATTCAGATAAAATAAAATGGAAAACAAAGAATATTGGGAAAAATAAAACAGAATTTGGAAAACAATTAAACGGATTTCATAGGGCCCCACATCAGGCTGTAACTCCCTTTTTAGAACCTTTATTTTTATGGGCCAATTAGTCTAATTCAAAACAAAGATATTACATTTAACATAAAATTATTTTAACAAATCATGCACTGATACTCATTCTGTGAATCAATGCTGTTATGATGTGGATTTCGAGACTGATTCGTTGTGCTGTTAAGATTTAGCTCACATTTAGATTCACATCAGATTTAGAAATAGCATCACCACAGTGACATCTCTGATGAGCTCTTAGTGTCTGTACTGGGCCGACAGGACAAGTGAACAGACACAAGAGCATTGTCACAGCCACAAGATTTTGAGGACACTTTAAATGATACACCCAAATTCAAAGACTCAAACTAACTTGCTAAATGTTAAAACTTTTTAAATGTACAAAAGTTATAATGTCCTCACTGGGCTACCTCAATAACTCTAACATCATTTTAAACAGTCATACTGTTGTTGCTGAGCAATCAAACATGGCTGAGGAAGCAATGATTCAGACTCAGCAAGGTATATTTTGTACAGAAGCACTGATTCACTTGCTCCTGGAGGTCTCACACGCCCACCACATCCGTCACTACCACCTACACTTCATCACTCTCTCCTTTCTTTCACCTCCTCAAAGAGGCATGAGTAACAGAGATACGGCCATTTCATCAGACAGCAAGGAGAAAGGAAAGTGAACTCTAGCATCCCACTCTGAGGAGTAAGAACTACTCTTCTCTCCTTCCATCACCACATCAAATGAAGCATAACAGGAGGAGAACAGCAAGAACATGTTAGAGAGCTTATTCCCAGCAGTTATACAAATATTAAAACGTAAAGATCTTGACATATTTTACGTGTTTCTCTCAAAAAACTTTCTCTGGAGGCAGGAGCTCAAAAAGTAATTGTGCTTAAATTCAAATAGTGTTGGAGGTTTTTATAAGTTAAATTTAATGCAGATATGACCACCTGAGAGAAAATGGCTCTATATGACAACTTAATCTCAGACAAATATTAGCTTGATGTCATTTACACAATTAGGACATGCTCATTGGTCAAAATAATTTGCTGCCTCTGGAAAATGCCAAACTTTGCCCATGTATTTAAAGGTGTAGGATTAGTCCAGGGGCCGTCAACCTTTTTGGCATGAAGTGCCATTTTTAATATTTGAGTATTTCTGTAACTGCTGATCTCATGGGACTTTCACGTATGACAGTCTCTAGAATTTACTCTGAATGGTGCCAAAAACAAACAAACATCCAGTTCAGTGGATGGAAATGCCTTGTTTCAAGGTCAACATAGACCTGGCCAGACTGGTTCAAACTGACAAAGTCTATGGTAACTCAGAATGCTATTCTGAGATGCAAGTTGGTACTGTTTTGGTGGCAAAAGGGGGACCTGCACAATATTAGGCAGGTGGTTTTAATGTTGTGGAGGATCGTTGTATAACAGTGGCTTTGTGTTTTAAGACCAAGTTACACAATTTACTAAAAAATAAATAAAAAAAATGGGCATATTGGTCCCTACCTTAAATTCCTGAAGCTGCTGTTTGATGACCTCAATCTCTGTGCCCACGACAGCCTGTGTGTTCAGCACCTCTTCTGCCCGTCCCAGTAACCCCTGTAACTCAGCTAGCTGGGCATAGAATTCCTTCACACGCTCCTCTGCTGCTTCTATGAGTGCCAGACGGTTCTGGCCTCTCTCCGCTAGCTTGCCTGCCTGTCTGCTCAGGGCCTCAGTCTCCCTCCTTAGGGCCAGAAGATCTGGAGAGCTTCCCTCTCTACGCAGCATAGTAGTGCATTCTCCACCATGACCCTCCAGCTCAGCACGTAGGGCATTGAGTCGGTTCTGGAAACCTCTGACAGCCTCAGCCTGTGAGGCCAAGGAGTCTGCGTCTCGCCCAACGGGGCTGAGACTGTCCAGCTCATCGTCCAAATCAGCCAGGCGGGAGAAAACATCCCGGACATGTGACTGGACCTCTCCCACGCCCTGTAGACGGGACTCCAAGGATGAGCAGCATTGCTCAGTCTGTGGGAGAAAAAGAGGGTATATATGGTTAAGCGTAAGTAGGTGAGTGCAGTTTAATATTTTATATGAAATATTTTATAATTTTGCAGTGTGTGTGATTAGAGAATAATGACATGCACAATGTCATAATTCCTCCCAAAAATTTAAACACTGTTGCTATGTGGTGCTATCAAAACATTGCTTTATTTGTTTGGGCATCTTGATCAGCCCAACATTGGCACAACCTATGCCATAAGTTTGGGACGGGACTATCTGTTTTCTCAGTCAATGGAAGACAGGAGGAGTTCCCCCTGGGAAACTGCTTGAATAAAGTCATTTTTGGTGACGCCTGTAGCACAGAGATTACACAATACACATTAAAACTTTTAAGGGTTAGTTCACCCAAAAAAAAATAATTCTCTCATCATTTAATCACCTTCATCCAATCTAAGCTGTGTATGAATTTTATTTCTTCTGCAAAACACAAAAAGAAAGTCTTACACATCTGCGATAGAATGAGGGTGAGTAAATGATGAGAGAATTTTTATTTTTGGGTGACCGATCCTTTAAATGGACAAAAATCATTACAAAATCTGGCTGAGATATTTACAAATGTGCAAGCTAAATCTGGACCAACAGCCAGTATAAGATTCTGTCTAATTTCAGCAAACACATTTAGTACTTGAGCACCGACATAAACTGCCGATCAGGTTACATATATCATCCCTTCAACCGCCTCGGTCCTGACAACTTCCAAAGGCTACTGATCATGTGCAGATTCTCTCACCTTCTCAGTGACTTCTTCAAAATCCCTTTCCGTGTCACAAGCTTGCTGTAATAGCATCTGGCTGCCATCTTCACTGGCCCCAGAGATCTCTGGCGCATCCTGCAGAAGCCCCTGAGCCAAATTACACAGGTACACCACCTGTGGCTGCAGAGAGTTTAACATCTCCTGCTGGCTACGAAGACGTTCCAGGCTTTTAGTGCTACAAGCCTGAGGTCCAAGTGCCTCCTGAACTTCTATCTGATGTCTGGCTGCCTCAAGTCTTCTCTCCACAGCCTGCCTGCCATCTTCAAACTCTTTCAGTCTGCTTCCCAATTCGTCCAGTTGGGCTATGCGACCCTGTAATCCCTCTGAGAGTCCGTCTATCCTACGGTTAAGCTGAGCTTTCTCATCTCTTACTTCCTCCTCGCCAGTGCAGCCCTGCTCTAAAAGCTGATCTGCTGCAGTGTTCAAAGAATCCAAGAGGGGGCGATGGCGATCCAAGTCCAGGCTCAATTGTCTAGCCTTTTGTAGGGCCTCACTTAAGGCAGCAGGATCAAATGATGGGTGGATCTCTGACTCCTTCTCCTCACATTCAGTAACCCAGGGTACTAGTTCGTCACGATGTTGTCGGTACAGCTCTGCACGGCACAGTGTCTCTTTGATTCGACAATGTTTTTCTGTTGTTTGTTGGTTCAGGCCCTCCCAGTGTTGCCGTAGGTTGTTGAGTCGTGTCTGTAGGGCTAATCGCTCATCTCCAGCAGGGAGGGATGCCAGGAGAGATGCCCCCTCTGCCTGGATGAGTTCATAGGATCCACGCTGCTGTGCAATAGCTCGCTGGAAGTCCTCCTGTTGGGCGAGAAGGGTCTTCAGAGTGTCTGGTTGGCAGGGGAGGGGTTCAGAAATGCCGGATGTGTGATTCCCAACCTGTCCATCCAACCAGCCACGAAGCTCGTCGAACATCTGCTGGAACTGTTGAGTGCTGGACAGGGCAGCCTGCAGCTGAGACAAGCCATCAGCTGAAAGAGAGTGGTGAGGAGCCATGGTTATATACACATATGCTAATATCAAGGTGTGAAAGAAGTATATAAAGCAAAAACAACTGAAAAAAGAAAAGAAACAATATGTGCCATTTGTTTTTTGTTAAAATTCTAATATCCCACTATAATATTTACAGGCAACAATAAGTAAGCCATTTGTGGGTTAATTTCTTGGAAAATTGTAAACTATGACCACGTTTACATGCACTCAAGAAAACGGTTTATTCCAGAGTTTTTGTAGAAAGCAGCATTCTTAAACGTCATGGTATCAAGAATGCCAGTTTCCTTGTGCCATTAAAGGGATTAAGAGAAAGCGGTTTAACACATCTAGGTTTCTCCTGGAGAACACAGCTTACACAAGTGTCATGGGGAAATTATGTTGCTGTGGGGAAAGCTGCTTACTGACCAATCCGCATGTATACATGAGTAAAGAGTATGCTTTTTATACATTGCATGTAAAATGGAACACTGCTTTTTCACAATAAGCCGCTTTCTGGTGTTCATGTAAACGTAGTCACTGGGTCTTAAAGGCACTTTCAAAACATTGCTCTGAGTGTCCCGAAGAGCCAGACAAAGCAACATTGACTCGCAAACATTGGCAGATGGTGGGAGTGTTCGGAAAACCTAACTTTATTTTTATAATTTTCCTTGGTGACGCTGGTGGCACAGAAATGGCACAATTCAGAAATTACAAACTATAAATCCTTGAGGGGGCATATAAAACAATTGTTTGAGACCCCTAATCTACAGAATGGAAAATTATATGAAGTTTTAGGCATCATTAAATGGCAAAGAATGTTACTCACCAGCCCTTTCTTCTAGACTCTTGAGGGGGCCACTAACACTCTCCAGTCTCTTGTACAACTCATCTCTCAGATACGGTTCAGCCACAATTGTGCTGAGCTCAGAACAAAGTTGCTCAGCCTGGGCCAGCTGACCCTGTCTCTGTTCCAGCTCAGCTCGGATCTCCCCTGTTTCCTGGAGCCTGCGGCGTAGCGCCTCAGGCTGGGCACTTAGAGAGGCCTGTGCATCCAGTCTCTCGCCTAGATCAGCCACACTCTGAGACAGCTCCCTGAGGAGGGACAGATAACACGCACTGGTTCCCTGTGCCTGGTCAATCTGCTTAGAGCGGCCCGTGAGGCGAAAGGTGAGGTCTTCCCACTGTTTTGAAATGTCTGCCAGCTCCTGCCGGACCTCTTCTAAGTCCTGCCCATCTCCAGTAGTCTCGTCTCGACCCAGGGACAGGATTCCCCCTGCTGCCTGAGTCAGCTGGTCATACTGGGGTTTTCGCGTCTCAAACTCACGAAGCATGAACTAATAGGGATAAAGAAATTGGGTGATAAGTTTTGGGTAGAAAAATACTAGTTTAAATTGATGTTTTAAGGAATAATCCAGGTTAAATTCAGCTCTCAATTAAACAGAAAATATTTGACATGTCGTAAAAATATGAAGGGAAAATGCACAGTACAGTATTTACAGAAGGGTTACTTTTTTATTCTTTTGTGTTCAATGGAAAAAAGAAAGCCATATGGGTATTTAAAAGAGTAAATCATTTTGAACTATTCTTAAAACCCCTAAAAGGACCGATGGCCAGCCAGCAGGCCCACTGAGAAAAAAAAACATTTATCAAAATATTAATAACTACAGACTTGACCAACACAATATAGGTTAGAAGCTGTACTTTACAATGCATGTAGGCATTATAACCAACTACTGATGAAGTGCTTTAAAATTTGCAGACAAATCAGAAGTGTTCCATTTTTATAATGTATTAATTACACAATGGACATTTTATTGAAATCGGTAAAGTTGTTAAATCATACTTTTGAGTTGAAATTATTTTTCAATTCGAAAATTATTTTCTGTGCTAATCCGGTTACCCAGTTTACCTGCACTTGCTGTTTCTGTGTGTTGAGCATGTTGGGATCGATACTCAGTGGGCCCAGTACACTCATCATCAGTTCCTTCTCTCTGAGCCATGGCCCTAGTTGACTGACTGCTGATGCAAAACTACCCAGCCTATCAGCACATGCCTCCAATTCAGTCTGCCTTTGTGCTGCAGTTTGATGAGCCTTCTTCCACCGTAAGTCTAGGAAAGTAAGCAATGGGTGAATTTAAAAGAAAAAAAAAAATCCAGAACCAGCTTGATGCTTCTAGAAACCATGGTAAAATTATTGCTACTGAAACCATGACAACGCTAAAATTCTAGGGTAACGTAATTGACTGATTATAAGCCTGAATCATACTAAACATAGCAAAAGCATAATGATAATAGACACAAAGCAAGTTTGTTTGGGCAACTTATTTCCTGGCAACATACAGTGACAGACTTTTAAAAAGAGCATGTTTTGTGCACTGGAAGTGGCACTGGAAGGCCAGTCATGGATGCCTGACATCTGGATACTGTTAAAATTAATTAAAGTGGAGCTTTCATAAGTTTGTTAGTAGAAGTGTAGGACATTTCATATGTAAGAAACAAGGCAAGAGCTCTTATAGGAACTTATGTTAGTTTCAGAATTCCATCCATGAGCAATAAATGAATATCAATGCACTATCCTGAGTATGTCATCACAAAGTTACAAATGTATTGCAGTGAATCAATTGAATGGAAATTCTCATTTAAATTGAATGAAAATATTTATGCTGGGACACCACCACATTTTAAAACACTATTAGACCTTTAAACTGTCTGTTTACTGACCAATGTCTTCAAGCTGGCGTTTCCATATCTCAGTTTCAGGAGAGTCTGGGTTTTCTGTTATTAGCTGCTTCAGAATTTTCTTCACGTCCTCCACTTTCCCAGAATGCTCGGCCAGCTCAGAGAGTAAAGCCTGGACAAAGAAATCTGTCTTTTATCTAACTGACCATGTAAGCACACAGAATGATGGCAACACTCAGGCCAAATAAATGTAAATGCATTATCCACACTTGTTTCCTAGGTTTTCAACTGCAGTAGCTCCAAAAAATATTTGGACACTAAAGTCACGCTTACAATGTATGAATTTCATTGCATTAGACAAAAAATATCAAACAAAGTGGCATCTGCAAGAACTAACTTTCTTAGCCATTTTTGGAAGTACTTTTAACCAACTGGTCCCAAGGTCATTTTTAATGGATTTATGAAGTCAGTTCCTCTATAATTCCTCTAATATAATAGCAGAGTAACATAGTTAGTTTATCTTTTTTTAACAATGTTCCAAAAAGTTTGACAACCAGAACATTTTCAAATACTTTTTGTCTTAGACCATGTCCACACTGTTTTCATTTAAAAATACATTGATTTTGCTACATTTACGGCTCTCTTTCACACTGGAACAGCATTTTTGAAAACACTCCAGTATTGCATACTTTAGAAAATAATGTTAGAGAATGTGGACATAGCCTTAATTAGGTTTTGCTTGAAAAGTGTGTGTGCTACTGCTTCAAAATAATTTCACTTGGTTTGATATGTTGTTATATAATTCAAAGACATTTACATTTTTAAGCATGGCTTAAGTCCAAATAATTTTGGGGGGCATTGTGCCATTACATACTTCACTTCATCCAAGCAAGTACTGTATGTTAAAGTATTAAAATCTTTCATCATGACAAAACAAAATCTAATAGTTACCTTGGTCTCTTGGGCTTGAGCACGCACCACCTCAGGCCGGGAGGGTGAGGCAGTCTGCCCTTGTGCCAGGGTCTGTTCACGGGGGCCCAGCCACTGGGTGAGTGCTTCAGTGCCCTGCCTGGCCTTCTGTCGCAGGTCGAGTGAGGCCTCTTGTCTGCTCTTCCTTTCCCTCAGGTCATTGCCCAGGTGCTCATACTTGCTATTCACATCTGCCACTGCCACCTGGATCTCTGTCAAATCTGAGTGTAAAAGAGGAGAAATTTTGTACAGTCAGGCCAAATAGTTGTAAAACTACATCATAATTGGGCTAATCTGCTTTCAGATAATGTGATAAAGCTGACAGTTCAAAGGAAAGTTCACCAAAATTTTTTATTCTGTCATCAATTACTCACCCTCATGATGTTATAAGCTTGTATGACTGTCTTCCAGGGAACACAATAGGAGATGTTAGGCAGTATGTTAGCTCAGTCACCATTAGCTTTTATTCCATCTTTATTCACAAGGAGACTGTCACTCAACCTAACATCTCCTGTTTTGCTCCATAGAAAAGAAAGTCAGAGGTTTGGAACAACACAAGGTTGAGTAATAATTACAGAATTTCATTTTTGGTTTAACTATTCCTTTAAGGGTTTCAATTCTAAATGATTGGACACACTGGCCATATGCACAGAGACAGTTGACATCAATCTGCACAAACACTGAAAGCAAACAACAGAACAGTACAAAAAGCAAAACAGAGTAAAATGGGGAGAGTGAGTGAGTGAGTGAGTGAGTGAGTGTCTCAGCCTATTTTTCTCACTTTCACTCAGAGGAAGAGGGATATGGGAGTAGTTACCATGTGAGGATAAAAAGCAAGTGAAAGTTGTTGAGCAGTTTTATGTAGTCTTTCCTTATGTGTCCACTTGCACAGAGCAAGTAAAGCCGAACAGGCATGTTCAATTAATTTTCTATGGGAGCCGAATGATGGTAGATTGTGGGATTGACAGCAGAGTGGAGCAGTTGTGAGAGCATCAGAAACTTGAGAAATGCTCAATTTTATGTAAATAAGAGGCAAAAATGCTGGGCGCCGACCAATCGTTGAGGGGAAGGCAGTGACTTCAGCCATAGACATTTAAACAAATCCACATATAATTCAGTGTTCATTTCACACTGTTACATATTTTTATTTTTAAATTATTTCAAATGCAGTTTTAACACTTTCATTATGGCCAAGTTAAAAGCACGATATATTTACACTGAACTATATACCTTGGAAATGAATTTAAATAAAGTTTGTTCAGTTCACCAAAAAAAAAAAAAAAATACTATAATCTTGTCCTTACCCTCATGTCTTTCCAAACCCATATCTTTCATCCATGAACTACAAAGGAGATGTTAGGCAGAATGTCAGGAACTGACAGCCATTCACTTGCATTGTATGGAAAAAAGATGTAATTAAAGTGAATGGTGACTGAGGCTAACATTCCACCAAACATATCCTTTTGTCTTCCATGGAAGAAAGATAGTCAAGAAAGATGGGTTTGAAACAACATGATGGGGAGAATGATGATTTTTATTTTTTTCAGCCATTCCTTTTTTTTTTTTTCTTTCTTTTTTTAATCTTTATAAAATGTTCGAAAGTGCAGTCATGCACATATGATGATTTTATTGACAGTGTATTGAAAGTGATCATAGAATACACTCGCTGTAATTTTTGCAGACACACCCCTAAAGCGGCAAACAACTAGCATTTTGTGCAGTGTTGAGCAAATTTCTTCCATATCTGTGGAAACATAGTGTAGTAATGAAAAGCCTCCAGAGATGTGGATGCTGCAAAGCTCATTGGCATAAGGTGTAGAGGAAGCTCACCTTTACAGGTGTGAATGCCATTAACACTGTTGGGGCTGGAAGCATCACTGAGCTGGGAAACACCTGGGAGAAATAGACACTGCCACAATAAGTCACAGGCATGCTTGAGCAGTAAACGAATACACAAGCAGCAAGACAAACTCAACACAGAGGGTTTAGAACACATATAAATAAACATAATAAGCTCAAATCAGTGGTGTGGGGGTGGACACCAAACATCACTCCCACTTTTTGCTTTTTGAACATTTAATTTAAAAACTGTGGGCATTATTTCCTCCCTTTGCCGTTATAACAACGTCCATTCTTCTGGGAAGGATTTTCACAAGATGAACATGGCTCCAGGTATTTGCTCCTATTCAGACACAAGAGCATCACTTCACTTAGGTACTGAAGTTGGGTGATGGGGCCTGGCTCGCAGTCATTGTTTCAAATCATCCCAAAGGTATTCAGTGGGGTTCAGGTCAGGACTTTGTGCAGATCAGTCAAGTTCGTCCACACCACACTCAGTAAAACATTTCTTTATGGATCTTGCCTTGTGCACACAGACATTGTCATTCTGGAAAAGAAAATTGCTCTCCCCAAACTGCTGCCACAAAGTTGAAAGCACACAGTTCTCTTGGAAGTCATTTTATGCTGTAGCATTAAGATTTGCCTTCAGTGGAATTACTGGAATAGCCAAATATGTAAATTTGAAGGCAGCACCCACAGTGAAAGTGGCATCACAGAGAAGTGGTATCACAGTGGAAACACTAAGCACTAGCTACAGACAAACGTGAAGCTTTGGCACTGAGCTTTCACTTTGTCACTGCTCCCTGCTTCTGTCTGCAGAATTGCTGCTTTTTGGCACCATTCTGATTAAACTCTAGAGACTGTTGTGCGTGAAAATCCCACGAGATCAGCAGTTACAGAAATACTCAAACTCAAACCAGCCCGTCTGGCACTAACAATTGTGCCATGGTCCAAATCACTAAGATCACATTTTTTTCCACATTTTGATGGTTGATGTGAACATTAACTGAAGCTCCTGACCCATAGATGCATGATTAGATAATTGCATGAATAAGTAGGTGTGCAGGTGTACCTAATAAAGTGCTCACTGAGTGTATATGCCATATGTAAATAACCTTCTGTGCCACAGCTGCAACCACTTTGTTACTGTTCTTACCAGTCTTATTCTTTGGTGCTGTGATGTTAATAATCAGGCTCTCCAGTTGTGAACTGGTTTTGTTCAACTCCTGAACTTGGCTTCCATAGGTCTCCCATTCCGTGAGAAGATCCTGCAAAGAGAATTTGAAGATGTGTTAGTTAAAGCTTGCTTCCCTAAAAACAGAAACTGGTGTCAACACACTGTAAATAGTGAGAATTGCAGTAATACTTTGAGCTGTTGTGCTCTCCTCTGCAGGCTCTCTGTGCTGAGGTTGGGCTCTTTGGCAGGCAGCTGCTCTTGTACTGTCTGCAGCCACCTAAGGAGGGAGCCAGAGCGCGAACGAAAATCTGCCAGTTGCTGTACACTGCTCTGGATGGAATCAAACCTGTGAAGGAAACAATAGTTAGGTGAATATATAACAATTAACTAGGGCTGTTAATTGAGACATAAGATGCTGAAAAACAGTGAGATGTAACACAGTTACCAAAGACAAGAGTTTGCAAGTGTACCTAGACCCATTTTTTTTTTTTAATAGAACATGTCCTGTGTAAATGGACCCCAAATCTACAGATCTACTGACAGATTGACAAACTCTATTGCAGTGGATTGTAGGCAAATTATTGGTTTATGTTCAATGATATGGAAATAAATATATGCCACAAATATGTGGCATGTCTTTGAATTATCTCAATGGAGGCTTTTCACAACTGCAGAAAAATCCCCAGTAAACTAACACCACCAGACAAGCTTGAGCAATTATCCCTCCTATTAATATGGCAACACAGAAGGCAACTATTTTAAGTCTTGATGATAGATCAGGACTTTGTTTGGGATATTAAGCAGAGCCAGACTCAACTCCAGACTCTTATGTGGGCAGCAGGCATCTACTATTGTTAGCAGCAGTTGGGGTCGAAGGTCATGTCATAACATGCAACTATTTACTACAAGTTTATATTACAATAATCCCACTTCCCACTCACAAGTATTCCCAGAGATATGCGGAGTGGAGTCATATTTGAACACATGACTGACTGTTTTATGATCCCTCTCTTGGGGTATTTGAAATGCTTGGAGAGAGAGAGAGGCATCTTAAGGAGGGGATGTGGTGGAGTGGTTTCCATAACGGAGGACACAGGGCTGTCAAATTAGGTTAGCCAGATGCTATTTTTTATGCCCAAGACTATTCTGACCTCGTCCATACTGTGTTTATGGGATTAGCCTTATTTTTGTCATGTCAAATGACAAAGCAATTAAAGCTGACAGGGCATCACATTTAAAAAAAAATTTGTGTTACAGCTTTGTCTACCTCCAGTCTGGAGAGTAAAATTATAAGTATAAGGTAATGTTAGTACAACTCTCTCCACTCACCTCTCGATGACATTGGATTCCAGGCATGCAAAATCCTCAGAAACTTCTTTGGTTGTATCCAGAAGGCTTTGCACATTGGCAAAGACCCCAGATTGGCTCAAATCTGAACCAAGCTCGACAAATGACTTTAATTGATTTGACTCTTGAGTAATCTCTGATCTCACCTCCTTTAATGAATAAGAAATGAATGATGAGGCCTTCAAACATCAGCCAATAAGCATTGACTCTTTCAAAAGTGTAAGTATATTTGAGGCCAAAAACCTCATTGTCTAACCTCTATGGTCTGTCTGTAGTCTTCCACACTGCAGTTTAGTTGGCCTACAGGGCTAAGAGCTCTTTCTCTGCTCTTTGTGAAGCTACGGAGGTCTGCATTCTGGCGCTCAAATCTCTCCAATTTGGGCAAAAGACCCCGCAATTCAGTCTCTCCTTCAGCCTGCTTGGCCTGGGCTGCTGCATAGCGCTGACTAAGGTCCTGCAGTGCCCCCTGCAGGCCAGATGCTGTTGATGCATCTGCAGATTTCAGAAGCTTGGACACAGAGTCAAAGGTGGCATCTACACTGCCTTTCCTTGAAAGAAGCTCCTGACGTATTTTCTGATGGGAAAATGGGCCATACTTAAATAAAACACATTTTCTGTTTCTCAGTGGAAAGAAAGTATTTTGAATATTGGAAAAATAAAATTATGTTCAGTTCTGATGAGTTTAAAGGTACATTTAACAAAATACCTGATTTTGTGTCAAGGCGTCCTGAACTGCTTGGGCATTGGGCTGGACTGGGCCAGGAGATAAAGGCAGGCCATCCAACCATGTCAACAGTGCTTTAAGCCCCTCCTGAACAGTGACTGACTGGGCAACAGCTGTTTGCAGCTGCTCTGCCCTCATTGACACTGTATCAGACAGAGTTTCAAACCGCTTCTCTAGAGCATCTAAAATAGCCAAAGGAAAAATAAAAATACTTAAAATATACAGTGCTGTTCAAAAGTTTTAGTTTTAGGTCTGAAGATTGTTTCAGCTTTATTGTGTCAATAGGAAATATACATTTTAGACTCCCAAAAATTCCTTTTGCAAATAGAATAACAGGGAGCCCTGCAACAAATGGTCCCCACAGAGCCCCCCCCCCCCACTAATCATTGAGTCAGTCTGGGATTACACAAAGAGACAGAAGCAACTGAGACAACCTAAATACATAGAAGGACTGTAGTAAATTCTCTAAGAAGCTTGGAACATCCTATATGCCAACAACAAAGAAAAACTGTGTCCAGGTTAACCTAGGACAATTGATGCTATTTTCAAGGCAAAATAAAAAAAAGTGGTAAAATATTTATCTTTTTTAAGTTTACTGGAATTTGTATGACACTAATTGATAAATAAAAACTATTTATGCCATTATTTTTTTAAGACATCCTCAATATGCAACATGTTTCACAAGTACCTACAACTTTTGCACAGTACTGTTTGTTGAATACGTATTTATTTACTTTGTGAGTAGGTAGTCAGCTGTTTATTATGACAGAATCCCTACAAGCAAATTAGGCTGGGCTAATTTGATAAATTACACTGTTTAATAATCATTATCAAAAAATATGTGACAGCAGAATGCTACAATTAACCAATCAAGTACTCTAGAGAGCCATGTAGTAAATATGTACATACATACTGTACATACAATGGTGGCCAAAAGTTTGGAATAATGTACAGACTTTGCTGTTTTGGAAGGAAGTTGGTACTTTAATTAACCAAAGTGGCATTCAACTGATCACAAAGTATATTCAGGACAAAAAAAAAATATTTTTTGATCAAATCTAGACAGGCCCCATTTATAGCAGCCATCACTCCAACACTTTATCCTTGAGTAATCATGCTAAATGGCAAAAAAAGAAACCGCTTTCTTTAGAAACTCGTCAGTCAATCATTGTTTTGAGGAATGAAGGTTATTCAATGCTTGAAATTGCCAAAAAAAATTAAGATTTCATACAAAGGTATACACTACAGTCTTTAAAGACAAAGGACAACTGTCTCTATCAAGGACAGAAAGAGATGTGGATGGCCAGATGTACAACTAAACAAGAGGATAAGTGCATCAGACTCTCTAGTTTGAGAAATAGACGCCTCACATGTCCTCAGCTGACAGCTTCATTGAATTCTACCTGCTCAAAACCAGTTTCATGTACAACAGTAAAGGCAAGACTCAGGGGTGCAGGCCTTATGGGAAGAACTGCAAAGAAAAAGCCACTTTTGAAACAGAAAAAAAAAAAAAAAGGTTAGAGTGGGCAAAAAAACAGACATTGGACAACATATAATTGGAAAGTGTGTTATGGATCTTAACCCCATTGAGCTTTTGTGGGATCAGCTAGACTGAAGTGCTACAGGTGTTGGGTGAAATGTCACCCGAGTATCTGGACAAACTGACTGCTAGAATGCCAAGGATCTGCAAAGCTGTCATTGCTGTACGTGGAGGATTTTTTGATGAGAACTCTTTGAAGTAGTTTAAGAAGTTCTGAAGATTTTGTAATAGTAATTTTTCACATTATTAATGTCCTGACTATACATTGTGATCAGTTGAATGCCGCTTTGGTGAATAAAAGTACCAAATTCTTTCCATAAGAGCAAAATCTGTACAATATTCCAAATTTTGGCTGCCAGTGTATATACACACTTAAATTCAGCAAAGATATATTAACCTCAGGTAGCACAAATCAAGTATGAAGATATTCGTTGCTAAAGAGAATTACCTGTAGTGTTGTTAATATCTGCTTTTTTGAGAGTCGGAGACTCTTGAGTGCTGACCAGCTCTTTTCCTGCCCTCTTGACCTTCTCAAGCTGTACAGAACGCTCAGCCAGCTCATCCTGTAACAGCTGAGAAAACACAGCAAAAGAGAGAAAAAAGCTGATTAAGATTATAGGTAAAGAAATCTTCATTTTTTTGCCATTTGAACTCCATTTATCCATTTACAGTTGAAGTCAGAAGTTTACATACACCTTAGCAAAATACATTTAAACATTTTAATTAAACATTAAATTTTTTCCAATTCCTGACATTTAATCATATTAAACATTCCCTGTCTTAGGTCAGTTACGATCACGTCTTTATTTTAAGAATGTGAAATGTCAGAATAATAGTAGAGAGAATTATTTATTTCAGCTTTTATTTTCTTCATCACATTCCCAGTGGGTCAGAAGTTTACATATACTTGGTACACTTTTAGTATTTGCCTTTAAATCATTTAACTTGGATCAAATGTTTTGGGTATTCTTCCAAAGCTTCTCACAATAAGTTGCTGAAATGTTGGCCCATTCCTCCAGACAGAACTGGTGCAACTGAGTCAGGTGTGTAGACCTCCTTGCTCGTACACGCTTTTTCTTTTTTTTTTTCACAGTTTTTGCTTCACAGTTGGGATGGTATTCTTTGGTTTGCAAGCCTCACCCTTTTTCCTCCAATCATAACAATGGTCATTCAAACAGTTCAGTTTTTGTTTTATTAGACCAGAGGACATTTCACCAAAAAGTTTTTTTGTGCCCATGTGCACATGCACATGGGCACAAAGTAATGGGCACCTTTTTTTATGGCAGATTTGGAGCAGCGGCTTCTTTCTTACGGAGCAACATTTCAGGTTATGTTGATATAGGACTTGTTTTACTGTGGCTATAGATACGTGTCTACCTATTTCCTCCAGCATATTCACAAGGTCCTTTGTTGTTGTTCTGGGATTGATTTGCACTTTCCGCACCAAACTACGTTCATCTCTAGGAGACAGAATGGGTCTTCTTCCTGAGCAGTATGATGGCTGCATGGTCCAATTGTGTTTATACTTGCATACTATTGTTTGTACAGATGAACGTGGTACCTTCAGGTATTTTAAATTGCTCCCAAGGATGAACCAGACTTGTGGTGGTCTACAATTGTTTTTCTGAGATCTTGACTGATTTCTTTTTATTTTCCCATGTCAAGCAAAGAGGCACTGAGTTTGAAGGTACGCCTTAAAATACATCCACAGGTACACCTCCAATTCAGTACACCTCCTATCAGAAGCTAATTGTCTAAAGGCTTGACATAATTTTCTGAAATATTCCAAGCTGCTTAAAGGCAGTTAACTTAGTGTATGTAAACTTCTGACCTACTGGAATTCTGATATAGACAATTAAATGTGAAACAATCTGTCTGTACACAATTGTTGGAAAAATGACTCCCGTCACGCACGAGTAGATGTCTTAAACAACTTACCAAAACTACAGTTTGCTAATATTTAATCTGTGGAGTGGTTAAAAAATAAATCATCTGACCTGTACAGTATTAAGTGTACACTGCAGTGTCTGGGTGTCTCTTTGGTCTCCGCTAGGTTTAAATATGCTCTGATTCTGCTCCTGAGCACTCAGCCAGGACTCTAAAGAACCAGCCTCCTCTTGGTACTGCTGGTAACGCTCCAGGAGATCTGAGAGATGGGTGCCAAGTTCTGAGGACTGAAAAAAGGATATCAGTATGTATTCAGTCTATTACATGCCATAGTAGATTGATAGAACATGAGTTTGTTGTACACACCTTGCCGTGTAATGAATTGTAACGCTGTGTGGCATCTTGTAGCTGGTCACTCACAAGTTGCTTGGTATCCTCCAGAGCTGGATTAGTACTGTCCACCCTCTCCAGGGCCCCCTGAACAGTCTCCAGAACCTTCTGACCAGAGATAGTCACAAAGCGCAGATCTGCTTTGTGACAGATGACATCTTCTGCAAGCTGTTAATACAGAGGAAAACAGATATAAATTTTTGTAGCATTTCATCCCATATAAGTGTCTGTTCACATAGAACATGTTTTTGCGTTTTTCAAAGTAAACATTTTTAAGATACCGTGTCAAATTAAAAGATTTCAACTACTGATTTTAAAACAACTTTTAAAAACGACATCTGCGTTGGTTGCGCTAAATAAAATTTTCTGCACTAACTTGTTAGTTTGTGACTTGACAACCATGAATATTGTGAATGGCCCCCTTTTGCAACGTAGTTTAAATAAAAGATCTAGGTGGGCTGGAGAGGTATTTCTCTGTAAATATGCACTAGATGGATGTCTTTGACTTTTGCGCTGTTTCTCACTGCTTTTTGCAAGAACAACGAGTCAGCGTACAGAGAGGAGGTGCAGCGGCTAACAGACTGGTGTAGAGCCAACAACCTGTCTCTGAATGTGGACAAAACAAAAGAGATAGTTGTTGAATTTAGGAGAGCACAGTGTGACCACTCTCCGCTGAACATCGACGGCTCCTCTGTGGAGATCGTCAAGAGCACCAAATTCCTTGGAGTTCACCTGGCGGAGAACCTCACCTGGTTCTTCAACACCAGCTCTATTATCAAGAAAGCCCAGCGGCGTTTCTACTTTCTTCGAAGGCTGAGTAAAGCAAATCTTTGACTTGGTTGGTTGTGACTTGGCAACCATTAATATTGTGAATGGCCCCGTATTGCAGCTTAGTTTCAATAACTGATTAGATGGGCTGGGGAGGGAGCTTTGTGTTGTGAATTTTAGAGTATGTGTACATAACAGTCTTTTATTCCAAAAGAGCACCTTTAAAGTCTTAATGATCCCTCATAGGAATAATTCCTTGTAACTCTACACCATCATCACTACCACTCTGATACCTTTTTGTGCACTTCCATCCGGTCTTTCAGACCCTTTGCGTCAGTTTGCCCTTCTCCGAGTGAACGTAGCTCTTGTTCACTCTGATCCAGCCATGTTCCTAGGTTCTTGTGCTCCTGCATGAACTTGGCAAACTCGTCTCTAAGGGTATCTGCCTGCCTCAGTCTGTTCTGACAGCTCTGGAGGCGCTCCAGATGCTGACTCTGCAGCTGATCCAGCTTGGCCCGCAAGCGCTGCTTCTCCTCTGGTTGCACACTGGAGTCGGGTTGCTCCAGAAGGGAATGGACGGATTGGGCCACCTGTTGAAGGTGAGCCTGTTGAGATTGTAACTGCTGCAGCTCAGTCTGGTAGAATAAAACAAAGACAAAAGGTCAAAGGACTGAATTGAGCAATTAAACTTTGAGACCTGACTGAAATTACTTTAGAACAGTCAAACTGAAAGAAAATTTTAATTGAGTTGCTACATATGATTCATTGAGAATTATTAACATCTATCCAAGAATCTGACCTGAAGTACGTCACTGTGAGAATTCAGAGTACTCTCTGGCGGGACAGATGAGTCAGTGGTAGTCTCTCCAAGTGACCTCCTTGTTGACCCATCCAATGATGACAATTCTTTGAGCAGTGTGTCTATTTTTCCCTGAGTCTCCTGCATCTGCTCCTCTGCTTTTGCCTTGAGCAGAAGCAAGTTATGACAATAAATGAAACAAATGTATAAAATACACCCAAAAATAACAGCTTAAATCCTTACTCTCTGTGTGTTCTGCTGAAGTGTTGTGACGATGGCAGTGTCCACTTGAGCCAGTGAGGAGTGGATTGAGTCTGTGAGTGAGCTGTGCTGCTCCTTCATTTGTGAAAGAGCCCCCTGAAGTTTAACTCTTTCCTCAGGACTCAAACAGTCACCCCGCTCAGACAGGAACTCCTCAACTGATCGCATAGCCTCCATCAATGAGTCACTTTTAGTCAAAAGGTCCATCTCCACCTCCTAGTTACAGGGTACCAACAGAATTAAACAAACACAAAACAACAAATTAAAAATTAAGTTAAGGTTTTGCATAAGACATTTTTGCCATTTTTACAAATCTGCAATCACAAATTCATATTTACTGTAGTAATTTGAAAAAAAATTCAGAGGTAAACATTAAATGCATCACTGTCTCACCTTAAGCTCTTTTTGCTTCTGTTGTAATTCGTTTACATCATTTGACTCCGCTCCCACTCTCTGATTGGCAAGGAGGCTGGCAGCACCAGCCAACCACATTGTGAGATTCTCCAATTTATGAGAATAGTCTGCCTTCTGCTGCTGCACAACCTACATCCCACCACAAGGAAAAATATATAAGAGCCAAAAGACAATAAAAGATTAAGAAAACTTTGCCTTTGATAATTTATAGTCATAAATAAGACCCCTCGACTTAAGAAAAGGTTCATCACCATTGTCTTTTACCCATCCATACACTACTCCTTTGTAAACAATGTACAATGTTTGAGCATGATGTGTCCAAAGTCAACACACAAAGCAACCAAATGCAACACTCTTTCGACAGGCCAGTGAAGAAGAAAAAGAACAAACAAAATATCTTAGACAAACAATATAACATCTCAGTTTTATATATTTTTTATACTTTTAATATAAAGAAAGACAGGAAAAAAACAAGCATGCTACACAGCAAGGTTGCTTTTAAATCTTTAGCCTTTTCCAAAGCAATTGTCTTCTGTGACAATCTGTAAAAGCAAGGTAGACAGGTTAATTCACACGTGTATTAGTACACACAGTACACTCACACACATCTGGCAAAATTAAGTTAGAAATGCATGTGGCCATGGAAAATTTTTTAGATCAACAGATTATCAGAAATACTGTAAAATTAAGTGAACAAATAGAACACACTGATTTTTACATGCATATGGAGATTATTTAAAATTTCAAATGCAGCATTCATGCTAACATGTATGGACGAGTTTTTTTTCCCTCCCTTTTTCTCCCCAATTTGGAATGCCCAATTCCCAATACGCTCTAAGTCCTCGTGGTGGCGTAGTGACTCGCCTCATTCCAGGTGGGAGGACGAATCTCATTTGCCTCCATGTTTGAGAAGTCAATCCGCGCATTTTACCACGTGGCTTGTTGAGCGTGTTACCACAGAGACGTAGCGCATTTGGAGGCTTCACGCTATTCTCCGCGGCATCCACGCACATCTCACCACGTGCCCCACCGAGAGTGTGAACCACACATTATAGTGACCATGAGGAGGTTACCCCATGTGACTCTACCCTCCCTAGGAACCGGGCCAATTTGTATGCTTAGGAGACCTGGCTGGAGTCACTCAGTAAGCCCTGGATTCGAACTCGAGAAGCGTACAAGTAAAAAGAAAAATGGTATTGCCTTCTGTTTTTAAGTGATTAAGTGATTTAAGGGAGCACAAGCTGTTATTCATCGGTTTGCAAACCTCTCTATCCCTTGTAGTTTGTTGCTCTTTCTCATTTTTCTCTTCTTTATCTTTCTGCTCTTTACTCATTCGTTCATTCTCTTGTGCTTGCTGGGCTAACAGTGCTTCTGCCCTGGCATGAGTGTGACCAACAGCCAGGTGAAAGACCCTCTGGAGCTGCTCCAGTTGTCCAAGGAGATGCCTGCACTGATCAGGAAGCAGGTCCTGAGCATGCTCAGAGATAAACACCTGGATATTGAATGCAACGGTGCTGACGTCAGTGGATCGGGCTGCAAGAGCATTCTGTAACTCCTGTAGGGAAAAGAAGGATAAAATGCCATAACTGTAACTCAGAAGGTATGGAAAAGCTATGCAACCATGATATTGTGCCTCTTGAGGTTTTACCTTGCACAACTGTTGTTTATGAGTTATCTGTGCAGAAATGCTTTTATCTGCTGCTGTCTTTCCATCTACCCCTGTTTCCTCCTCCATTTGTATCTCCATCTTCTTAAGCCAGCTGAGAATGTTGTTAACTTGCTCTTCTAAAGACTTTAGTTGTCTATTTATAGCTTCCTGTAAGAATATAAATATTTCACATGTTTAACAGATTGTGAAGAAAATTATTTGGAATTAAGCAATATCACCTTCATTTTAAGATTTTTCTTTTTTACTTTTTGTGCATCACATTGTGCTTGCAACCCCTCCAAAGTCCTCTGGCCAAAGTCCCTGGCTGCACTGTATGCTCTGGCTAAGCTTCGCCCATCCTTTTCCAGGGCCATAAGCAGCTGAGGTGGGACATCCAAAGAGTTATATTCCAGTAGTTTCATTGCTGCTTCAGTCTCCTTGTGCACTTCTGGTTCCAAGTCACAAATTTCCAAGAAAAGCATCTGAATAGACAATTAAATGGAAATGAAAACAGCTCTTGTTACCTTAAAATGTTAAATATGCTAGATGTCGATGTTTTACCTCTGTCTGTCTGATTATGTCATCAAGCGCGATGAGACTTCGACCAGCAGACTGTTGTTGTTTTTGTTGTTTAAGACGGACCTCGATGTGTCTCACCATGGAGAGCAGAGCCACAATCTGTTGGTCATGTTCTAAGCACTCTTGGCGGGCCAGTGATGACTGAACAGAGAAGGAAAAAATATTAAAAAAACAATTCCCAATTAATAATATTCTGATTAAGGTTCCAGAACCTGTAGAAAGATATTCAGAACTACTACTACCTTGAATGCCTTTGTAGTATCCCTGTTCAGTTGTTCAATTTTCATTTGCATTTCTTCAGGTTGCTTTTCCACTAAACAATCTGCATACTCTTCCACCTCTTCTATCTGTGTGGTAACAGACACTGGGATCTCCTCCATTAGGGATAGTCCTAATAACATTTGTGATTCTTGGACAGATGGTTCATCCATGGCTTTACTGAAAGGGGACTCTTCATTTCTTTCTTGATGAAGTTCATCACTTACTTTCCCCATTGCCGTTTTGATAATTTGCAGAGGAGTACACACCGCACTTGACAACAGTTCTTTAGAGTCCTTCATTCCTGGGGTGTAGGGAATTAATTTATTGTCTTCATGGCTGCCAGTCAAAACAGTGTCTGAGGCTAATTCAGCCATTTTGTATAACAACTTTTCATCTTCTGTACATAATGGATCAATGTTTTGTTCTTTTGCTCTTCCTTCTTTGGCTTGCACATCTAAATTCTGGATTGGAGTAAGTCTTTGCTGGTTTATGTCCACAATGTCATCAAAGGTCTTTGTAGAATATGACATATTTTCATCACCATTTAATTCTCTGTTTATATGCTTGTCATGCTCAACTTCTTCCTGTTCATGAAGCTGTGCTTTATCTTTGGAGCATCCAGGAGAATCAGACCCAGGTAGAATTGTCTCTGCCACTAACATTTTATCCTTTGTTTCTTGCCCTGTCTGGTGTAGTTTATTATCTAGGGTCATACTTTGATGAGATTCAGGTCCTGTATTTTCATCAATGGATTTCTCTTGGGTGGTCATTCGCAGTTCTCCACGACTAGCTCCTTGACGCATTGCCTCTAATTCTTCAGCAGCTTGTTTATCACTGACTCCTCGCTCAAACACCTTCCTAAGAATGCTTTCTTTAGCCTTCATCAAAAGTCTTTCATTCTGTGTCATTGCCTGGTTGACTTTCTCAAGTTGTCTCTCCTTTTCTTTCTCAACCGATTGATTATTTTGATACTGGACTTCATGAATCACTGTCTTCGGTTCTTTCTTAGACTCATCATCTTTTTTAACTCCTGCTTCAGCAGCAATCATATGCTTAACTTTTTTATGCTTATTTTTCTTCCTCTTTTTTTCTATAAGCTCTCTATCAAGCTCTCTACCAGTAGGTTCTTGATGCTGCTCTGGTTTTGCCAAATCAGTCATGATGCTGTGCTGTGTGTGAGTCTTCTCATTCTGTTCTGTGTTTACATTAAACAGCAGATGATCAGTCTCATGTTGAGGGGATCCTTCAGCAGATCTACCAGTCCTAATTTCCAAATATTTGTCTTGAACATTCTCATCGCCTCCTGGCACAGGTGCATAGCTACCAATCGTTTGGGGTAACTCTAAAAGCTCTACTTTATTCACCTTTTCTACTTTGTTATCTTTGACAATAGGCTTTTCAGCAGTGGCAATGGCATCTGTTTCACTAACCTCAGTATTTCCTAAGGGTGAAACTATAGATGTCTGACATACGCAAGAGTTTACTGAAGCCTGCAGCTTTTCACCATTTTTATTTTCCGTTTTAGCTTGCTTACTATTTTTCCCTCTGACTTTCTTCTTTCCTGGTACTTTTACAGTCTGTGTAGGTGTGGAAGCAGATTGATCCAATTTAGCCTTCTGACTGTCCTTGTTTTCCTCAGTTTTCCTCTCTGACTGATTTGCTTCTACTTTGAAACAAAGCCCTTCTAATTTCTCTGTAGATGGGTCTTGTTCTTTGTGCAAACCATCAGCGGTGTCTGAGAAATTGGCAGTAGAGATTGCAGGTTCATTCATTTTCTGCCTCCGGGTCTCTGTGGTATGATCAGGGGAAGTTGTTAAGTTACTGTTTTCCACCACTTTCCATTTGATCTCAGAAATCTGTTGCATTTGGTCAGGGCTTTGACTTGATTTGATATCTTGGTTTGGGGGCTTTATTTCTTCAATGGCCTGCTGAATCCTTTTTTCTGCTTTCAAGGCAAATTCAGTCAATACCTCTAATGATGCCTCAGTGCTCTTCTGCATCATTTCATGTGATGAACCTACATCAAACATTTGCTCTTTGTTTTTTGAATCAGAACAGTGCTCAAATATTCCAAAATGTAAGGTATTTTCAAGATCCTCTTTTTTCAGGAATTCAGCATTTTTTACTTCAACCTCTGAAGGACATAGAGGTGGTTTACTCATTAGATTTATTTCAGGAGTACTATTATTAAGGTTGACCTGATCTGATACCAGCTGAGGAACAAGAGGACAAGACATTCCATTTGTTGAGGAGACCAACACCTTGGAACTTTCCATCTCATCTTCATCTACATGTGCTATGCTCTCATGAAGCTCTGCTGCCATTTCTCTAGAAATAAGCCCATCTTCAATTGCCTCAGTAATGCTGGGGATCCTGTGTCCACTGGCTGGATCAAGTAAACCTTTCAAAACCTGATTTGTAGCAATACATTTAGCCATCTCTTCATCAACAAAACCTTTCTTAACAGCCTCTGGAAGAGACAAACGCTCTCCACTGTAAATGTCAATTATGCCCCCCGTATCTGCTTGATTTTGCAATATTCTCAGTGCAGGTATGGGATCCACGTGGCCTGCCATAACAGCCTGTGGTAAGGTCATAATTTTATCCGTTTGTTTATTTATAACACCCCTGAAAGGCCTCACTTCAAGGAACCTCTGTCCTGTCTTGATGTCTATCTTACACTGACTTATCAGCACAGAATAGGGAACAATATGAGCGCTTTGAGGGTCCAACAAACCACTTTTTACATTGGGTGAAGCCATTGCTTTATTTGTTATTTGGTCATCTAGAAGGCCTTTGGAATTAGCCTCAGTCAAAGTAAGCCTGGTTTTGGAGGCAGCATCATAAATGGAGCCTGTAGATGCCTGGAGAAGTGCAGTGGCTGGATCCAAATTAAATGGTTCTTGGCCCTTGAAAGCCTTTTCCAGTTCTTCTAATTTTGGAGCGATTGTGCGATTCACGAGACCTCGTTCTAATGCATTGACAACAGTGAGTCGAACGCCAGAGTCATGATGTATAATGCCACCTTCTGCAACCTGCTGGGATAAAATCTGCTGAGCCACCTCCTGTCCAATTATGCCTTTCTGAAGGGCTTCTTCTAGTGGCACAGCTTTTTTGGATTTTGGGTCCACCACTCCATCAATTTGTAACTGCAGTGCCAATTTAGTGTGAATCACTTTTGAATCTAAACTTTTCCCCTGGCATGCCTTTTCCAGTGCAAGCAGCTCCTCCTTTGTATTCTCTTTAATCAACCCAAGGTTGGTTGCAAGGGTAACTGATACCTTCTTGTCCCTTTGCAGGTCAACTATTCCTCCTGACACAACTTGGGCTTCAAGGAGACGAGCTGCTGTATCGGAGTCCAACAGGCCTGCCTCAGCAGCATCCTTTATTGAACAGAGCCGACCATGCTCCATGTCTACCACACCGGCTAAAGTCTTTTCTGAATGAAGCACAGAGGTCATTAAGTCCTCATTCAACAGACCTTCTTGCACCACATTTTCAACACTAAGTGACTTACAGGCATTAATGTCCAGGAAACCACCAAAGAGACCAGCTTTTGCCATAAGCCTAATAGCAGTGTGCCCTGGAAGCAAATCCTGAGTCACAGCTTCATCCAAAAGAAATTTCTGGCCACCTACAGTTAAGAGACCACCTTGTTGCAGCTCCATAACCATAAACTCAAGCTTCACATCATCACTAGGTTCCACTGACAAAGTCTTCATTTCTGATAGGTCTAATTTATCAGTATTTATAACTTTATTATGCTGATCAAAGATGCTATTCTTTACCACTTGTTCAATCTTTTCCTTTAGTTCCTCTGACTGTTTTACAGTCTTGGGCAACTGAGATTGTTCTGAATTGACATTTGGCTGATCACATTGTCTTAATTTTACGGTATCTTGTAATGAAGTATGTGCACTGCTTTCATTCATATCAGATAATGTTTGATCAGTCATCTCCATAACTGTTCCACTACTCTCTGCCTGTTCCATCTTTTGACTTTGCTTATTTTTAGGTTCATTTACTTTTGAATCAATAAACTGATTCTGAGAAAGCTGAACATTCCCTGATGTAGTCGTTGGTGGGGCTGAGCTTGAATGTGAAGGCTTTATAAAGGTTTGGTCTGTGCCTGTCAAGTGTGCAAGATCTTCCTCTGTTCTTTTTATAGATTCCTCTATAACAGTGTTCTTACTGGCAATTTCGTCTTCTTTCTCTCCCAGTGACAGAAATTTTTCTTGCCAAACCACTTTAATTGAAGGCTCTGTAAAGGTTTGTTCTGTGCCTGTCAATAATGCAAGATCTTCCCCCCATTTTTCTATAGTCTCCCCCATATCATTGTGCTTGCTGGTAATTTCATCGGTTTTAGTAATGGGTCGTTCATACTCTCCTGACAACAGAACTTTCTCTTGGCAAGTTACTTCATGTGAAGGCTCTATAAAGGCTTTGTCTGTGCCTGTCCAGGGTACAAGATCTCCCTCTGCTCTTTCTATAGTCTCTTTCATATCAGTGTTCTTGCAGGAAATTTCATATTTAATAATCTTAGGTTGTTCATACTCTCCTGCTGACAGTAGCTGGCAGTCTATGCCTGTGCCTGTCAAGAGTGCAAGATCTTTCTTATCGCTTTCTATGGTGTCTTCTATATCATTACTCCTGCTAGCAATTTCATCTTTTAAAATGTTGTGCTCTTCATACACTTCTGACGACACACCTTTCTCATCCCAAACCACTTTAAATAATGGTTCTTTAAAGGTTTGGTCTGTACCTGTCAAGGGTGCAAGATCTCCCTCTGCTTTTTCTATAGTTTCACCAATACAAGTGTTTTTGCAGGCAATTCCATCTTCCTTAATCTTGGATTCTTCATACTCCCCTGAATATAGAACGTTCTCTTGCCAAACCTCTTCATGTGAAGGCTCTACAAAGGCTCTGTCTCTGTTTTTCAAGGATGCAAGATCTTCCACTTCTCTTTCTATGGTTTCTCCCATATCAGTATTGCTTCTGTCAATGTCATCCTTCTTAATCCTTGGTTCTTCATACTCTCCTGCAGACAGCACTTTCTCTTGCCAAACCACTTTAAGTGAAGGCTCTACAAAGGCTCTGTTTGTGTCTTTCAAGGGTGCAAGATCGTCCACTTCTCTTTCTATGGTTTCTCCCATATCAGTATTGCTTCTGCCAATTTCATCCTTCTTAATCCTTGGTTCTTCATACTCTCCTGCAGACAGCACATTCTCTTGCCAAACCACTTTAAGTGAAGGCTCTACAAAGGCTCTGTCTGTGTCTTTCAAGGGTGCAAGATCTTCCACTTCTCTTTCTATGGTTTCTCCCATATCAGTATTGCTTCTGCCAATTTCATCCTTCTTAATCCTTGGTTCTTCATACTCTCCTGCAGACAGCACTTTCTCTTGCCAAACCGCTTTAAGTGAAGGCTCTACAAAGGCTCTGTTTGTGTCTTTCAAGGGTGCAAGATCTTCAACTTCTCTTTCTATGATCTCTCCTATGTCAGTATTCCTTCTGCCAATTTCATCCTCCTTAATCCTTGGTTCTTCATACTCTCCTGCAGACAGCACTTTCTCTTGCCAAACCGCTTTAAGTGAAGGCTCTACAAAGGCTCTGTTTGTGTCTTTCAAGGGTGCAAGATCTTCAACTTCTCTTTCTATGATCTCTCCTATGTCAGTATTCCTTCTGCCAATTTCATCCTCCTTAATCCTTGGTTCTTCATACTCTCCTGCAGACAGCACTTTCTCTTGCCAAACCGCTTTAAGTGAAGGCTCTACAAAGGCTCTGTCTGTGTCTTTCAAGGGTGCAAGATCTTCAACTTCTCTTTCTATGATCTCTCCTATGTCAGTATTCCTTCTGCCAATTTCATCCTCCTTAATCCTTGGTTCTTCATACTCTCCTGCAGACAGAACTTTCTCTTGCCAACCATATTTAAGTGTAGGCTCAAATAAGGTTTGATCAGTGTCTGTCAAGGGTGCACACTTTTCTTCTGCTCTTTCTACAGTCTCACCAACATAATTTTTTTTACTGGCAATTATATCTTTCTTAAACTTGTTTTTTTCATACTCTCCTGAGGACAGAACTTTCTTTTGCCAAACCTCTTTATGTGAAGTCTCTATAAAGGCACTGTCTGTGCCTGTCAATGGTGCAATATTTTCCTCTGCTCTTTCTGCAGTCTCTCCCAAATCAGTATTGTTCCTGGCAATTTCATCTTGTATAATCTTAGGTTGTTCATACTCTCCAGATGACAGAATTTTCCCTTGCCAAAGCTCTTTATGTGAAGGCTTTACAGAGTCTATGTCTGTGTACACCATGGATACAAGATCTTCCTCTCCTATTTCTATAGTCTCACCAATATCAGTATCCTCCCTAGCAATTTCATCCATTTTAATATCGAGTTCTACATTTTCTTCTGACACCAGAATGTTTTCTACCAAATCCTTTTCAAACTTGCAAAAAGCTGAGCTGTCCCCTCTAACTTGAATGTTGTCGTTTTCTTGTTGGATTGGTCTGGCAAGGGTTGTCATTTTAACATTTTCACATATTAGCTCTACCAACTCTGGTTCTAGCAAGACTAGACGTTCTCCTGAGTGAGCATCAATGTAGCTATGTGTCATCAAGTGAGTAAGAAGTTGGGTTTGGACCTGCTCTTTTGATCTGCCTTTCTCTGTGATGGAAGAGTCACAATGGATATCTGCATGTGGGACAGGGTGTGACAAAGAGTAGGCAGATCCAAAACTCAAATGGGGAAGGACATCTGGGACATGGGTCTGTTCTAGGATATCCACTGCCTGTGGCTCTAGTATCTCCTTAGCTTGATCTAGAGGGACCACCTGCCCAAGGTCAGCCAAGTATACTGCACCAACATAATGACGTTTATTCAGGGCTTTCAAGGCAAACTCTCTATTGACAATGCCCTGCTGCAGTGCCTCACATACAGGGAGCAGCTCCCCTGATTCTGGCCATAGTATTGCCTTAAAAGACTGGAGAGACTCCAGCACACTTAAGGCTATGTGATGAGAGAGAAGGTCTCTTTGTACAGCCTCATCTAACACCAAACGCTCTCCACTAACTGGATCTAATATTCCCCCAGCTTGTATCTGTCGTGTCATAAGCGTGCAAGCCAAGTCCTGATCCATCAGACCATACCGCATAGCCTCATTTACGGTCAACCTGTGTCCTGAGCGAGGGTCACTTATACCTCCTGCGAACAACTGAGCCTCCAGAAGTCGAACTGCAACATGTCGGTCGATGAGCCCTTCTTGAACAGCACAGAATATTCCTACCTTTCTGCCAGAGCATAGGCAGACAGTACCTTCTGGCTTTTGTTTAACTGGAAACAAGCGCAGACCTGTCTCCTTATTGATAACACATCGCTGCTGAAAGTCTACCAGAGTTAGCTTTTCTGCTGTATTAGGATCGATAAGCTCTCGTCGGTTAAGACAGGTTTGCAACTTATGGCAAAGAGTGGTGGATAGCAATCCCCTCTGCCTTGCAAATTCCAGACTGACCATCTCTCCATTGGAACCAACCTTGACGCCACCATTGCTTACCTGCAGCTCAAGTATACGTAGCCCCACCAGTTCCTTTATGACACCTTTTTCCATAGCAGCAGCTACTTGTAATACCTGACCCTCAGCAAAGTTTGACTTGTTGACAAGACAAAGGGCAGTCTCCAACTCTTCCAGTGATTGGTAGGTATGTTTATTAATCAAATCAATAGCAAGAGCCTTCTCTAATGAGAGGATGTCAGGGGATTCTGGCTGGAATAGACCACCCATGATGAGCTGCGCCTCAAGCAATACATGACAGGTGTCCTGATCTATGAGGCCTTGCTGTGCTGCCTGGAAAACTGGAAAGGTTTCCATGGTTCCAAGGTCAATTACTCCAACAATTATTTCTTTGCCCTGTGGAAAGAAATACTTTGCATAAAAATCATAATTTTAAGAATAGGTCTTATTTGACTTTGCAGTGTATTTTAATTTACAGTATAACTAGGAGGAAATAAAAAAAATGCCCACCACCATAGCAGGAATACCTGAAGTACACATAATTAAAGAATTCATCATCATCTTTATGTTTACATTATTATTATTCCACTGTTTACGAGTGTAAAATATAATACATTAACAAAAATGGGAAGTACAGCAGTTTTTCTAAAATAAATTTAAAACATGAAAAATTTACTATTTGGCAGAACTGCACCGCAGAGTGGAAAAAAAATAACATGATGCACAAACTGATTGACTTAAATACACTAAAAGGCAAAAAGAGAGAGAACACAGACTGAAAATCTTGAGAACAAAGAAGGCAAAGTTAAGTGTAAGCAAGCACTACTTACCAAGTGGGGTGGTCCTTAGACGCACACACACTGATAGGCCGAGGGTTCGGCAGTTTGAGGTGCGATAGGGTGAGAAGCCGGATGTTAGCGATCTGCATGCCACACTCCAGCTGCCTGAAATGCTGCCAGGGACTGACTAGGGAACCTTCTCTAACAAACTATTTTCTTACCTCCATTACCTATCTTCATATGCAGTTTTGTTTTAAAATTAGTCTTGAGACTTACCAAGGAATGCATGAAGATCTTGACTGTTTTTTGTATTACTAATCAACCAAGGATAGTACTGCATTCTGATTAATGCTTTTTTTCTGTCTAACTCCATATTCCAAGATGATGTCTTAAATTCTCTCCCGGCAGCTGTTAGTGATTTTGAAGCAAAATGCTGATTAAGTTTCACAAACAATTATAGTATTAAAGACATGGACTGAAAACAGACAACATGACAGACACGCAAACATACGGCTGTGACCTGGACACATCATGTTAAAACAGTGAGGTGGGGGTTTGCTTAGCTGGCTTCTTGTACCAAGGAAATCTGTTGGCTGTTTTTCACTGATGAATCTATCTTGTTTATTTCTGTAAATTTAGGTATTCAAACACACCCTTGTCGCACAGTAACCACTATATAATGATAGATGTATGAGTTCACAGTTCAACACAATGATGCCTGTGGCTGCATATATCAACAAAACAATGTGGATGTAAACATGTTTACACTTTTGTCTACATGTTAATCTAATGGCTTATACCAATGAAATGAGCAGGTCTATAGCGTTTAAAAGGGAAACTCTTTATAGAGAAATACAAACTACAAAAAGCTAAACTACAATGTGAACGTAGCTTACGTTGCCACTAAAATTGCTATTCAAACTGCTGTATTACTATTCTAGTCTGTTAAGCTGATGAATTGCATTGGAGCAGATGTGCTTAATTAATATGGCAAATAAGGATGGTGTGGATGAAATGAAATCAGGCATGTTGTGGATAATGGAGATGATTCAGATTACACACCATGCTATTAATCTGTTATAACCGTTAAATAAAATATCAGTGAGGTGTATAAATGTGATGATTGATGTTAAACCACACGTGACAGGCAACACAAAAACATAAAAATGATCCATTCACACTTGCACTCACATACACACAGCTGTAGCATTTCTCCAGCTCACACTGACCATACTTGACCATAACGCAGAGCAGTATTAAAAGCAATATATTTCAGAAGCATCATTTCAAGACAAGCCTTTGCAGTTGAAGCTTGCTTCGTTAAAGTTTAACACAGCTGCCAATAGTGACTTCCCCATGCCCCTCTAACTGTACCTTACGTTCCTCGTCTTTGGCCAGCTGCTCTTCCAATTGTTGTAATTGTGTGGCAGAGCTGTCACACAGTTGACTGTAGGTGGCAGTCAGCTCATCCAGCTGGGAGACCACCTGGGCACGCTCTTCAGAAGAAAGCCTGAGGATTCATGGGCTGCATTAATAAAGTATTTGCATACATATTTTATTTAACCGTTATTGGTCCTCAAATGTATTAGTCTAATTTGATCAGCTGTACTTGGTCTGAAAAGAACCACTTCCATTGTATATCTACAGTAGTTTAAAAACACTCACTTGCTTGCCTGTTTAGACATCAGGAAAACTTTAGTGCTCCTGATAGCTTCAGCAACCTCTTCTTTTTTGGCTGCTAACTGTTCACTGATGGCCTAAGTGAGACAGATGATTTAAATGCCATACATCTAACATTTACATGATCTAACACACATAAATGTACAAAACTTTTAATGACATGCTACTTTCTGCATAATATTTAAAAATCGGTACTCTAATTTTACCTGCTGTGTTGCAAGTGATGGCTCTGCCGACCTTCCAGCTCGCTCCGACAGGCCCTTAACCCAGCCAAGCAGCTCAGAGACCTGCCCTATTCTTGCCTGCCTCTCCTCCTCTACCTCTTTCTGTACCATGAGGAGGAAACATTTCCATTTAACACAACAAGTATGATGAAAACTATTATTGTCTTAGGTGTAATATTGTGTTGGCTTAGGTAAAAATTGGGCATAGAAATGTACTGATGATAACATACCTCTTCCTCTTCCAGTCGCCGCAGTGCATCACTAATGTACTTGACATGTTGTGTTGTCAGAGTGACCAGAGCAGTGTAGCGTGTGCGTAGATCCATGAACTAATAGGCAGTAGAAAAATTTGATAAAGCCCTTAGATTAAACTTAAATTAAGTCAACAAGACAATCAATGTCAACAATTAATTTAATACATAAAAAGCTGTATACTGAATCCTAAACCTCTAGGTTTTGCCTTTGTTTACCTCTTGAGTAATGACATCTGACGAAGAGTGCATTCTTCTCCTTTTCACAGGGGTTTTCTGGGTTGTTTCGAAAAAAGCTCTAAATGTCATAAGTTGGAGTTCATAGTCCTAAGGCACAGATGGGGATATATGGTATAGCCAAAAGTATAATGCTATTGTTTAAACATACTTAAATTGTTTCCATGATGCCTGCCAGAGTGACAGTAACCAGCAGACTGTACACTTCGTCAGACTGCTTACCTTGACAGCAGCACAGTACTGTTTAGAGTTTGTCTGGCACTCATCCAGTTTGGTCTGGTTCTGTTCGAACTCAGCTACCAAGGCCTGCAGAAAAACAGATGTCATTTTTTATTTTTTTTTAAATATTGGATTCTAAAACTAGATTTTGCTTGAATATTGTGTGCAAACTCTTGGAAATGCTGAGAAATCCTTTTTGACCAAAATCCTTTTATTTCCTTGACCTTTCCAGATGTTTGAAATTAACTAATAAAGTTTTTTTTTTTTTTTTTTTAATCCATTAAAATTCAGACTGATTCACTAAAGAATCTTTTCAATTCGTTTAACAGAACAGATAGACACACACACACACACAAAACTGCTCACAAACCAGACATTACTATGGCTTGTGAGCACGTTATATTTTACCCAAGAACAATGTTTTGACAATATGTTTCCATTACTTTTAAAAAACTTTTTAGGACTGGAAACACAATTTCCAATATTTTCTGGTTTTCAATGACCATGGAAAACCCGTTTATAGCACTTGGAAGTATCAGTCTCCTCTCTCACTGTTTGTTGTGCAAGCTGCTCTGATAAAGCTCTGCTGTCCGTCTGCTCTGGTTTTGTGTTCTCCTGTCTTTTGGTGGTCTCCTCAATCCAGCGGATAAGAGAAGAATGGCCTTCTCTGTACTGCTGCAGCACTGAACCCAGCATCTCTAGATCGGCATGCCTGTGACCCATTAAGTTTCATGTTACAATTTGAACAAATTCCAGAGCATATAAGTAGTTACCCACTTTTGACCTCTACACAACTAACCGTGTCTCCATTTGTCTGGACACTCCATTCCACCTCTCTGTGAGCTGATGTGCTTTCTCCTGGTACCAGTCCAGTTCGGGGCTGCGGTCAGGGTGCAGCTGGCTAAGCTGGTTTCCTGCCTCCCTAGCATGCTGAACCTCCAAACTCATACTCTGGAAGATGTGATCCTGCTCTTCCAACTCTGAATGCCATTTCTGTAACAGAATGACAAACATTTTGCAATGCATTCCAAAGCTAATAGTGTTAACTAGTTGTTGACCAATATGAGTTATTATTGATGCAAATATCCAGAGAGTAGATTGGCTGATGGCTGATATAATGCATATGTGATAATACAACACATGAACATGTGATTATCATTACATTATAGGAATACATTGATTTATTGTACACAATTGTACTCAATATTTACTCACTCAAAGAAATTGTAAACAGAAAATTCACATTATCCACTGACAAAACAGCTGGTACAAAGCTACTACTAGTTTTAATCAGCCAATCTAACATACTTATCAAACGATACCCATACTCTAACTATAATCAGACTGTCTGACACATCAGTTAATCACTAGAAACAAACATATCTATGTGCATGTGTCTCACCTTTAACTGTTCTCCCAAGGCCTGGATTGCTGAAGTATCAGCAGGCACAATATCCTCCTCACTCAGTAGACTTTCATACTTTCTCACTTGACTTTCTGCTGCCTGCAGGCTTCTCATTAACACATCTACTGTCTTTAATCTGGCAGAAGGAGTAGAACAGAACAAAATCATGCTTGCCCTTAAGGCTAAACAATGGCAGATAACTAATCAAAGCTGAGTGTTAGCATAGGTGTTATGAAATGTCTTTATGTACTAACTTTTGAAGATAAACAGATGAGAGCGAGTTGAGTTTCTCTATGTGTTCTACTGCCAGGTTGAGTTCAGAGCGTAGGACAGGCACACTGGAAGAGGTAGGCTTCTCCTCAAAGAAGCTCACACAGCGACGAGACACCTCACCCAAATCTGACTGAATACCTTTCAGATCCTTCTGGAGCTTCTGCAACACCATTATTCCTTAGATTAGATTCATTTCTCAAAATTTGACTTTTGTGGCTGTGAGTCCATGTCTAAAGCTTTGAGGCCATCTATTTGCTTGTGTGCTCTTACAAGTTGACAAAATTAACTCAGCAGATAGACACATTAAACTTTACAGTCTTTCTTATCCAGGAAAATTAACCAGAAATTTTGCACATAATTTGCAAATAAAATGCTGTTAAAAATAATACTGTCCCTCCCCTTAATACTACCAGCCTCTGACTAGCTATAGCAAGCAACAAAATCATGGTCAATGGCTATGATGTCACCAAAAGCCTATTGGCTGTTTATCAAAAAGAGTACTCCTCGATATGCTCGTAATTTCATCAGGTCTTGAAAAACATTTTTGTAGAATTTTCGGTATTTTCAACTGTAAAGCAATGATGCAGTTAATACAGTAACACTACTGTTTACTAGTGTTCATCAGATAATAACTGTAATGCAGATTGGACAAATTAACAGTCATTGAGGTTATAGACCAGTAGGGGAAGTAGTTGTACAGGTCAATCCTCACCTCTTGCTCTTCTATATGAACCACATTGTCTATGACATCTCCTGACATTGTGCTGGGGTGTGGAGACTGTATGCCACGCATCAGTCTGCTCTCTGCATCCTCCAGGTGTGACTTGATGTTTTGCAGCTCCGACAGATATGCGCGAGACACCGATTTATCCTTTTCCACTAAAAGACAAAAGTCAGTATTGTACATCATTATATGTGGTTTCATATATCATCTATACATCCACAAAAACCATCTTACCTGTCTCTAAAGAGACCAGCAGTTTTTGGCAATGTTCACGGCAGTTTTCAGCATCCCTCTCTAGCTCAGGTCGTTCAGCCGGCGAGAAAAGGGAGCTCTCGCGACTGTCTGTCTGGAAGTCGGACAGGTGGATATCCAGGTTGTCTAAAGCCTGCTGCCTCTCTACTGGGGACAGTAAGTGCATCTACCGAGAAAATTAAGTAAATGGAAAATTAGGGTATAAATAAATAAAATCCAATATGAGAGTAAATGGGAAAATGGATGAAATTTGTGGTACGAACTGTGTCTAGGCTCCAAGAGGAAATATTTTGGATGTCTTTCTGCAGGTAGTGCCAGGAGACAACACTCTTCATGTTAACATGCAGCTGGTGCCACAGAGACATGACATTCTGGTACATCTGCTCCATTCTACACAGAGAGAAAAAAAGAAGAAAGATTATCTCTTGTTTTTTTTTTTTTTTTATACCTATTCATGGTCTTGTTGTTTGCAATTTATGGGTGTGCATTATTCTAAAGATTTTTAAAAAATCTTTTTTCAAAATCTAATAACACAGAAGAGCCTCTAAAATTACTTCTCTGTTGATCTACCCAAGGTTGTGCAGTCAGGAGAAAATAATCAACTCGATTTTAACTACATCTGTGATAGCCTGCGAAAACTCAACACCACAATGCTTGTGCATTGCAATAGTGTTCTGAATGGTTGTTAATGCATTGCTGGGTGGTTGCTAGGGTGCTCTGAGTCATTGCTTACTGGCCTAAGTAAAAGAGCCCAAAATATGGCTTGGGTCCCTCCTTCAAGAAATCGTAAGTCTATGGGATTTTCAACCATTTTATCATCCAATCTGAAATTGGATCAATTAGAAATTGAACCCTTGTTGAACCCTGAATCCTGTTGCTGACGACATGCTGCACAAGTGTTTGTAGCTTGCTAGCCTGCTTAACATTGCTCATTCTTTCATTGTTTTATCCTTTGCCATTTTACAGCGTGCTTCTGGTTTTTCCACTTTTCTTCCATTTCATCTGTGTGTATTTTACCACGCGCACCCGTTTCTCTCTGTTTTTCCCCCCCTTTTTTCTGCTCTTTATATGAGGCTAATCAAGCCTCCGAGAGGGATAAAGGCCGATGGCAGACGGTGGTGCGAGGAGAGAAAGATCATTTATGGACATGTCCGTCATGTGTGTGTTTGTCCTTTTAAGTTTATCATTAAAATATTATTTATATCGTCCAGCCGGTTCTCGCCGCCTCCTTGCCCATCTAAATCCCTTTACAAGGTCAAACATGAAAAGAACAAAATAATTGAAGATAAACATCATGGCTACTAAACATTAGATCTCTTTCTACCAAAGCACTAAATGTAAATTAAATTATTACAGATCATAGTTTGGATGATAGAGCTTTAATTGTTGGTGACTTCAACATTCACATAGACAATGAAAATGACATATTGGGATTAGCATTTATCAATATTCTAAGAGATAACTCTCTTTGAGTTAGACGAAATGTGGCAGGACCAACTCATCGCCATAATCATAAGCTAGATTTAATTCTGTCATATGGAGTTGATGTTGATACTATTGATATTATACAGCAGAGCAATGACATCTCAGATTATTACCTCTCTTGTTTGTTCTGTTCAGCTAATGACACTTAATCTACACCATGCTATCGTTCAGGTAGAACTATTCATTCGACCACTAAAGATAGCTTCACTAATAAATACTGCCAGTACTGTCGCTAAAATGGTTAAGAATAAAGCATCGACTGAACCAGATATTCCATCGCAGAACAATAGTAAATACTTCATGAATTCCTTTACTGATAAAATTTAAATAATCAGAAATAAAATTGGAACTATGCAATCAACTGTCACAGCACCTCAGAAAACAGTGTCTCATAATTTTGCTCATGATCAAAAGCCACAACATGTATGTTAGATCCAATACAAACTAAGCTCTTAAAAGAGGTATTCCCAGTAATCTCAGAACCTCTTCTTAATGTTATTAACGCTATCCTTGGGACATGTCCCAATAAACTTTAAATCAAACCACTTATTAAGAAGCTATAGCTTGATCCTAGAGAACTGGCTAATTAAATTTCAAATCTACCATTTATGTCGAAAACACTAGAAAATGTAGTGTCCTCCAACTATGTTCATTTCTATGTTCACTATGTTGTTCATATTTTCAGAAATTTAATATTTTAACAATTTCAGTCCGTATTTATGCCCCATCACAGTACAGAAACTCAGAGTTACAAATGACTTGCTCTTATCATCTGATCGCAGTTTCTTTTCTCTGCCTTCGACACAATAGATCACGACATTCTCTTTAATAGGCTGGAGAATTATGTTGGCATTTGTGGACTTGCATTAGCATTGTTTAGGTCTATTTACAGATCACTACCACTTTGTATGTGTAAAAAAAGAATTTTGTCAAATAAAAAAAAAAAAAGTTAAGTATGGAGTGCCACAGGGATCAGTTTTAGGACCTCTACTTTTCTCCTTATACATGCTTCCCCTGGGAGATATTATCAGGAATCATGGAATAAGTTTCCACTGTTATGCCAATGACACCCAACTTTATATTTCTTCTAAACCCAACAAAGAACTTAGGTCTTATATTTAATACTAATCTGTCCTTTGAAAATCAGATTTCCAATGTTGGTACATTCTGCCACCTGAGAATTATTGCTAAATTATGACACATGCTCTCTGTTGCTGATGCCAAAAAATTAATTCATGCTTTCATGACCTCAAGACTAGATTATTGTAATGCATTACTGGGAGGATATCCAGCAAATAAATAAACTTCAATTGGTTCAAAATGCAGCTGCCAGAGTGTTGACTAGAACCATGTTAAATTTCATATTAATTAAAAATTCTATTAACTACATACAAAGCTTTGAATGGTCTAGCTCCACAGTACTTAAGTGACCTTCTGAGATGCTATATTCCATCACGTTCATTATGATCACAAAATTCTGGCTTTTAATAGTTAATGTTATTCTATTCGTTTCCATGTCTCAATCTCAGGATCATATCCCGAGGTTACCAGAGCCAGCCAGATCCAGCTCTGTTCCTGCTAGGTGTCGAACTCCACTGCTACATGTCGCTGAGAGATGACGACAACAGCTGGTGTTCAATAATTTGCTTGTGAGCAAAATGTCTAGCAGACATCACTTCAATCTGTTGACTTGAGAGGATGAACTGATGCCAACTCCAACTGTAAGACATCAGATACTTCATATGCCACTGCCTAAAATTTGGATTTAGAATGGAACCCACCAAACCTCACCAAAATGACCTGCAGGTTGAACTGCGATGCACCTCATTAATCTCTGCCTGCATCACCTTTGTCTATTGATGGACTACACTCTTGAAATGGAATACAGAGACTATCATTTAATTGCAAACAAAAGCCTTCATCAGCCAACAAACAAAAGAACAATGCATCAATGTGAACTTCTGCAGTTAATCCAGGATGGGCTTCAAAAACATTAGTCATTAATCTAAAAGTTCATAAAAAAAAAAACCCACCGCGTTCACCGCGAGGATGTCAGATTTCCCTTTTATTATGAACACTATTCCCCCTTGGACATTTTACGTTTATTATTATTTCCAATAACTGCCTCTTCGAGGCTTGACGCCACACCCACTGTGTCTGTCTCTTGCTCACCCTGCCACACTGCTTTGAAACTATGTGTGTTATGAAATAAAATACATAACACAAATAAATAAATATAAATATACAAATAAAAATTACTTGACATTTTTGCAGTGATTAATTGCACCCCAGTCTTCATGGGCACCCCCTTTCCCCAGGCTCCAGTGTGACTGCACATCTTGCAATGCCTGTAGTTATGCCACTGAGCACAACTCTACTCAATAACCTGCATAATTTGAGCTATCATTAATGTTCATAGCACAAACATAGCACAGGTGACGTTTAATACATAGGTAAAGGGGCTAGCCTCACATATTTCACCCCCTCACATTTCAATCAAATTCTGATGGATAAAATAAAGTCCCACCCTTCATTATGCCCTGCTGACTATTTTGTTTCACTCGGAAATCTGTTACATTACAGAAGACGTAAGTGTGTGGACGCCTCATTGACATGTTTAGAAGGTACCTGTAAGAATCTGTGTACTGTACCTGCTGGCAGTGTCAATGGCCTCCTGATTGGGAGGAGGGACGGTGAAGCACACAGATGGCACCATGGCCTCATTTCCTGTCGGACTGATGACCTTCCACTTGGTCCTCTGAGAGTTATCCTCCAGAACACACTCCTCTCCTTTACTGATCGTGATCTGGAGAAACAGAAAGAGAGAGCGATAGATGGGGAAGGACATAGAATGGGAAGGGCAGAGAAAAAAAAAAGAATGAATGGGGGAAGAGAGAGTAAATAACAGTAAGAACATTTTTGCAAAAAGCTAAATTGATGGTCAATGTTGATCATAATGTCAACCAAAATATGAGGAATAATATGTTAATGCTAATGGCCTTCATATGAGGTGAATGAATTATGCAAAATATGAATAAGGCCAAATAATACCTTACTGCACTACCAAAAAGGGGCTCTCTTGCGCATTTAAATGTTGAATTACAGTTGGTTCGGTTTCATTCCTTCTGACCGCCAGAGACAGTGTTAATCACTAGTGGATCATCACCACGCTAGCCAGGTCAAGAAAATATACCAACAAAGTCAACAAATGGTTTATAGGTTTATACATTGCAATAGCTCAGCACCTCTTTCGCTTTCTCGCCTGATATGGATAGGTCGTGTTTATTTTGTATGATATTCGTGCTGTGAAGTATCATCCTCGCAGCTGTGACAGTGTGCTCTTCAACCATTCTACGTATTTAGATTACCTTGTCATTTGAGTTTTTCGTAGTTTTAGTCAGTTTTATATTTCACTTGTGTACCATTTTCTCAGCTTGTTGGTAACACTCTTTGTTCTCGGTGCTATTCGATGTCTGGCATTAACTACACTAAGTTGGCAGTTCCCTGCTTACATAATTATCTCTCCATACAGGTTTGTTGTGATTTTTTTTTTTTACATTTATGATACTCCGTGTCCTGCGGTGCAATCCACTGGCCAGTTTTTGGAGCAGTGGATATATTCTTTCAGTTGTATTTTTTTTTATGCAAAAGTTTTTGCTGGAGATAAATTGCCTTTCGGTTCTACCCGGAGGAAATAGATTACTTCTTTCTTGCCTTTTTATATCATCGTGGCATTCTTCCTGAGTTTATCATCACACTACTTCTAGCCTTACGATTCTATCCGAGCGTGTTCATTAATCACATTGATCATTGCACGCAGCTCTTTTGACAGCTTCCTGCTGTCCTGTAAGCTGTTCCTCTTCCAGATGACTAACACAACGTATACCCATCCTTTAGGGAAATCAGTATCTGAGAGAGGTTCAAATGGACAAGTGTCTGCACTGTAGTCTTTTGCCTATGTCAGAGAGATGTTTTCGTTTGTCAAGTTGGACCCAAACTTAATGGTAAAACTTGTGGAGCTGGACATAGCCCCTCCATGGACTCCATGCATCTGGATGGTCTAAGAAAAAGGCAATCATATGGAGGGGCATTCACTCTCAGCAGCACAGAGAGTGCTTTCCTTTCTTCAGAGATGGTGTCGACTTCATTAAATTTTGTGTCTTTGCTTCAGACAGACAACTTCTCGTGGCAGTTTTAATTTGGTTCTGGAGGCTGAACCCAGAGTCAAGCGCCAAAATGCCCTCCACTTGAGTAGAGTTGCAGAAAACGTCACAGAGGGGCGTTTTTGTGCACAATAAACATTGAAAACATGTATTTGGAAGAGAGAAAAAAAGCTTGCAGTTTCTTTGATAGCAGAAAGTAATACAATGACTGGTTTATGTTTAGGTTTAAGCGTTTTCTTGGTGATTTAATTTAGTTCAATAACTGGAGTCTCTGATATTCATATTACGATAAGGTAATATTTAATTAAAAGAAATTATGAGACATTCAATGTCTCTGCACAAATTTGGACAGTTTTTAAATATTTCTTGTTGCTTAGTACTCTCAAAGACATTATTGGTGAAGCAAAAACAAATGTGAAAAACACTTTGGTGTAAAGTGATGTCACTTCATAGACAGTGTATTCTACAGCGCTGACACAAGTCATGTGAAAGACCCTTAAAGCGTATAAATATCACTCACTTTTGCACATTAATCATTGCTCTTCACAATCACAAAAGTGACGATTATGGTTTCAAAACAGCGAATTTCTCAGAGAAAGGGGAGGAGTTTGGATCCCTGAAATTATATTTTTTTTCATGCATTTATTTTGTGGAATTTGATCATTTTCCATGGCACACCTGACAATCTTATACGGCACAGTAGTGTGCCACGGCACAGTGGTTGGGAAACACTGCATTAGAGCCAGCGAATGTTGACTCCTCTGTTCCGCACTTCCTGCAAATGGCTCTTCTGGCAAAGGGTCATATGACCTGTGAGCTGGATATGCTCACCGCTACACTCCTGACAGTCTGCTGCCAAGGGGTCGATTGCTCAGGAGAGATTACCTGAGGATTGTAAGGGAACTCTGAGGGACCTTCCAGTTGTTCCTGGGCACCCCTTCGGACCTAATGTCAAGAACTTCTGGAAAAGAGGGGGGGAAGTTGTCTGAGGCCAAATGCCAGCTGACACAGGTGCCACAAGCTCAAGTTCACCATTTCTACGTGACGCCACAGCAACATTCTGCTTACTTCACAACCACAGACCCCTCAGAGGGCTCGTATTGTTGAGGATGAACATGGTTTTTGACCATAATCCACTTGTGCTTAACACTGCCTCTGGCGGTCATCCGGAATTCACAGAACCACAGTTACATATGTAACTAGCATTTTTCTGCCTTGCATTGCCCTGCTTACATGAAAACTAAAAGGTCATCAATAACGCTAAATGCAACATAAAAATGAAAGCATTCATGATTTAAGCAAATTAAAAATCAAAGAGAAGATGTGAGAGCATTTTCTAACACCCCACCTCAACTCAACTCACCATATCCCTTGCACACAGAGAACATTATTGTCCAAAATATGTTGCACATATGCTGCTAATATATGATGGTAATAATTAATAAATATATGTGATGTAGCAAATACACATGCTCCCCCCATGGAGTTGGCCAAAAATCTGCCGACCTGCTTCTTATATAACATTATATAGTATAGTATAGTATAGTATAGTATTTGATCTATGTGAGAGAACAATTTGGTATGATATATTACCTTGATTTACTGATTGAGAGAAGAACACTTTTATACACAGGGTATAAAAACTAAGTTGCCAAGGGCCAAATGCGAGTAAAAGCTTTGGCAAATTACTCACCACTTGATATAATAAATAGTTTAAATCTTATTGTAAAAACTATTGTGTTACTCTCACTTAGTGAAATTATTCATATAAAAGACATGCAAACCAGCTATTAATAAAAACATCTAACAAATTTAACTTTTACCACTGTGCAGGCTTTACTGTAAGAGATTTATCTAGGATACCTGAATTTTCTTTTCTTTAGAACAATGTGGTGACTTGCAACATAAATATGGAAAATCCTTGATAAAAGCTATCAAAATGAAAACATGAGGCACAATAACACTAAGGGTCTTTTCACCACCACAGGTGCAAAGGACAAATAGCTAAATGATTCAAAATACAGTTTCACAGCAGATAAAAAATAATTAAGGCTGGTAAATTTTCTCAATTCACACGCACTGGGAGATGTGGCAAAAAGTTAATTTGGACTCAAATTATATATAGGCTGTATGGGACGCCTGAAGTAAAGCAAGGGTCCCTTGTGTGCAGGGCCAGGCCAGAGAGCAAAGGTCAGAGGAGAAGAACGATCGACAATAGTACCTGAGAGTTGGCCTTGCCCAGCCCCGCAGACACACATAAAGAGGAAGGGAGAAGGAGGGCAACAGAGAGAGAAAAAAGGGGTTAAATGGAGGGATAAAGGAAAAAGAGGAGGATTGGGGTAGGGCAGAGTGGGGGGAGGAATGGGAGTAGGGAGGAAGAAAGAGATTATTTTTGGGCATATATTAGGCCCTTTCGGACTAAAATAATATGATCAGGAAGAGAAACAGATTGAGTGTTTATGAGTATTCTGCATACTTATCTGATAGTATCTTATTTAATTTGACTTCAATTAAGTAGTTATTGAAGAGGGGGAAAGTGATATGTGCATGAAGAGCAAGTTATATATCCAAAAATCTGATTATTTCAATATGCTACAGCAGGTGTGTTCATCACTCATGATATGCCTCCTCTTTGCCAGGATCCTCTGCTCAAGCTAAATTGGAAAATACATGAGATCTCCTGGATGTAGCTTGGTCAAAAGCACCTATCCCTTGTACTTGCCTTAACAGCTCCAGGGCAGTTTATTACTAAATAAGTGCAGATGATTTCTCAGCAGTACTGTGGGCTGATTATAATGATCAATCATTTTCCATGTAAAATTAAGTCAGCTGACAATGACATCTCATCTTTTCATGAATTATGCCACTGTGTCTATTTAAAAAGCTGTAAGTTAAGTAAGAGATGTCCTTGTGGTAGCAATGCAAAGCCATCTTCTCCTGAAAGCCTCTTCCTTTTTTATATATGATGGCTCAAAATGGGTTGTCATCACACTCTGATGAAAAGTCCACTGGGGCTGCTTGACCAAATGTTTTGTAACTATCAAGCTTCTGAGAGCAACTGCTATGCATTAGGATTCTGCCTTTGACGCCAGCTGCCTATGTAGTCGATACTGACAGCAAAGAAGCTCACTAGGTTTTGGAACAGTTAAAAATGTGCTTCACTGAAGCCCTGAGTTGAGCAGACAATGAAAGCTAAGAGAAAGTTTACAGATGAGGTAAGACTGGATTGAAAGAGGAACTTAAAACTCTGAAAAACTGAATTAGGATCACATTTATTTTTCAAATGTGACTAAAATTATTTTCTAAATGTGATCGTAGATCAGTTCTTAAGAGTATAAGATCAATGCAGGGCTGTGATGTGGTAAGGTAAGGCAAAGCGAGTGGGTTGTGATGGTGAGATATCTGGGGTGTGTCATACCTCTATTTGCCGGTAGTCACAGATAGCACGAATGGGTGTGGTGGTGCCCAGGTTACTATCTGGACTGCGAGGGCGGAGCTGAACAACAGACTTGGCCCGGCCTACAAGACTGGCCACTGTGCTGCGGTATTCAATCAATTGTTCTTTCTCCTCCTGGAAAACAAGCAGACCGCAGTTAACAACAGTTACAGTGATTTTACTACAGGTGGGGTTGCACTTAAAAACCCCTTATTGCTTTTATAAAATGGCAGCGAACAGTAAAATAAAAGGCACAAGTTCAAGAAATATTTAAATGTATTACACTATGTCCAGATCAGGTGCCACACAATAAGTTTCAAATGTCAAGTAATCTAACTGTTCACACTGAAAGGGAAAATATTTAGCAATTCCACACAATCACCACCAATCAGAACACACTGTCATACCGCTTAAACTGTCAATGAGCAGAACAGCAGCTGTGCGTCTTTTCACTGTTGTCTAAAATAATAGCCAAATAGAACCCTCAACTGACAAATGTTAATAACCTGAAAATGCCATTAAACCTGAATGATTTACTTCAACTACTACAACGTGCAAAATGATTGACATACAGAAAGCACATCGAAGTTTTCTGATTGGCTATTCAAAAAATTGGACTACGGTCCACAGCCACTTTTTTTTTTCTGTTTACACAGTCTAGTTCAGTCACAGAGACCAGTGAGATTTCACATGACAATTATTTCAGTGATATCTTTCAGGCAGTAGGAACATTTTCTGCATACTATTCCATAAAAAAGTGGCAAAGAGCACCTTTAATATCCAGATATGTGGAGCAAGATGTTGAACCAATGAGACTATGGGGGCTACTCAGTGCGATGCTGCAGAAAGAGATACAAAGTGGCCGACAAAACGACTGATTTCAGATGCAAAACTATTTAATTTATAATTGACATTTAAGCCTTTGCAAATCTAAAAGTTTCCATAATTGCATTTCCATAAAAATATTGGTTTTTCATGCTAAATGTCAAATGATAATAAATACTCTTTTTCTCACATTAAAATGAATTAATGAAGTAGCTTTAAGCAAACAAGAGGCAATCACTGCTATTCTTCCCTGGGTTATTATTTGCTTAGCTTTCGTTTTACTAATTAATGAGCTGTGTATTAGAATGTGGTACAGGACAGTATAACACTTCCATAAAAAGTTCATGACGGATTCATTAGTTCTGGCTTTGGGAAGTGCTAATAACATTACACTCTCCATATGAATTTTACATGCAGTATTAAATTTGACTGCACATCAGCATGGGCATAGAGCTCATCAAAACCACAGAGATTTTCAGAGCAACATATTGGGAAAGTTATGGCAAACATGTCAAAAGGTTATTTGAGGGATATAAATGGTCTCATTAACTGTGCTTTTTTTTCTGAGCAAGATGGAGACATCAGTCAAATTAATATAATCCCCTAGTGAGAGCTGTGGCCAAATGTAGGCGGAATAGGCCACAGTTATCACTGTGAACCATTAAGTTCCTACTGATTTACAAATATTATAATTTTTTTATTATAATTTGTATTTATTTTTTACCAATTGTAAAGGGTTTCGACGGGCAAGGAGGCGGCGAGAACCGGCTTGACAATATAAATAATATTTTAATGATAAACTTAAAAGACAAAACACACACATGACGGACATGTCCGTAAATGATCTCTCTCTTGTCGCACCATGATCTGCCATCGGCCTTTATCCCTCTCGGAGGCTTGATTAGCCTGATACGGGACCGGGTGTGTATCATCACGACCCGGCCCCACCCTCTGCCCTGCCACACCAATTTATTTACTTTAAGTATAATATAGATGCTTCTGTTAGAATCATATTGAAATGATTATCCATCCACACTTGGATAACATGTTTTACATGTCCTAACTTTACTGTAAAACAACACTTGTGCCAGCTCTGTGTCTCTCTTCCATATGGCGAGAGGAAATGCCCATTGCTCTGTCCGCTCTGTGCAACCCCTCTCTCACGGTGCCATCTGTTGTATTTAAGGACACTCATCTACTCCAGTGCACCCATGGTGCTCAAGCATTCAAATTCCTAAACTGAATGTAAAACGTGTAATGGACGGCATTACAGCAGCATATTAATTATAACCAATCATAATTGCCAGTAAAACTGATTTAAAATATGATTTAGAACTGGATTTTGTACATAGTGATCAAAGAATCAGACCCACCATGGAGTCCTGCAGCAGGTCCTCCAATCTGCCAAGTCTGCTGTTTTTATCACAGGTGTATTGTCTCTTAATGGTGTCTTGAAGCTGGCGTAGATAGCTCTCACAGTCCCGTGCATCATTCATAAACTATTAAATAAAAATATGCAATACAAAACAGTAACTTATAAATAGAAACAGAAAAAGGCATTTCTAGGACACGATTCCACTAAAAAGCCTAACTCAGCACCTGGAAGAAGGCAGTGTTGTCTTTGAGGTGTTGCTCCACACATATGGAAAGCTCTTTGACCCACTGCCACTGCGTCTGCAAGGCAGCACTGTAGGCCTGTGAATTGAGAGGTCAATAGATCAGGATGATTCAGTGGTTTAATCACTGTCTGTTTGAAAAATGGTTTCTGCTCAGAAAAACTGGTGTTAAACTCTCCTTTTTTTTACTGTGTCTAATACTAACGTATGGAGATTATTTAGTGAAGATTTGTTCATATCAACGATGTAGCCGAATGTTTAAAAATCTGCCATTGAAAAACACATATTGATCATCCAATAATCTGAATATTGGAGGGATGTGCCCCTTCGATGTCTATGGGGATTACGGCCCTGGAACAGATTGATAAACAGCTTACCTCAACAGTCTGTTTGGCTGGATGGTTCTCTTGACACAGGTGGTCGGCTCTCTCCTGGAGGGAGCGCATCTCTTTCTGTTTTTCCTCCAGCTCTGACCTCATTTCCTGAGTAAGGATATGAAGGATGAAGGATATTATTCCATAACAACACCCTGACAACCACAACGACATTAAACACTAAAGTATTAATATTTTAAAAACTTAGTGATAATTGCAAAAAATGTTTATAATATTATAATAGAAAAAAATACAGAAAAGAATATATGGAAAGGCAAAACAATTTACATGGAGTAATACAGGACTACATTATAGCACATATAGTGGTAAGAGGTAGTGTTGACTTCTAAACATTTCGTTTAGAGTGCTATGAATATCTTACAGCATATTGCTCTCTTTTGGCTGCCATGTTGGTGTTGCTGTCACTCCAGTCGAAGGCCAGCTCCTCCTCCTCCCTCTCATTGAGCCAGATCAGCTCCTCAGTGCAGCGGGACACAAAACCTCGAAGGCTCTCCAGGCAACGCAGTCGCCATGACGAATGTTCCTGCAAAAAACAAACAAAAAAACATTCATAACATCGGCTATAAGATGCAGTCAATTACTATGTCTGATGCTTTGCCCATGGTAAGAACTCTTGGCAAATTGGCCTTTCAAGTCCTTTGAAGAATTGCTTGTCTTTATGGGGAAATTATTTGGTTAAATTAAGGAAACAAGGACTGTGTGTGTGTGTGTGTGTGTGTGTGTGTGTGTGTGTGTGTGTGTGTGTGTGTGTGTGAGAAATGAGGAGCAGGTGTTGTCCAGAACTCTTATGCATGTCACACTCAAGTATTTGTTCTTTGGTAAGAAGCCACACTCTGTCACACACTAATGAGATAAGGGAACAGCAGTATCCATAATACAGAAGCTAATGAACTTAAATACACTCACATATGTCTGCTTACTATAACACGAAAACAGGAAAAACTCACCAGCAGTTTGAAATACTGGTTCTCCAGCTTGGATAGAGTTTCAGAGTAACTGCTACATAAATTAGGTGAGACCCTTGACTGGGGAAGAGAGAAAATGGGAATAAATAAAAGTTGCTGCGGCATTAGCATATAGCCTACTCACACCCATATTGTTGTGTCATAAATCATACAATAGAGGCATCACCATTTTGTTTACTGTTTGTTTAGGCACATGCACATTAGCTGGAACAGCCAGAAAAATAGCTGTAATAGTAAGTGTTCTAGCCCAATTTATGATACCAATGTTGTCAGATTGTATTGTGGAATTAAAATACGTTATTGAAAGTTTTGGAGATTTCGGTCGTTCTCAATTTGAGTAGAAAGGAGCTGTGTTTTTAGATATTATATCTACACTGCCGTTCAAAAGTTTGAGGTCACTTGACTGAAATGTTTCTTGTGATCTTAAAAGCCTTTTGATTTGAAGGCATATGCTTAAATGTTTTAAATTAGTTTTGTAGAGAAAAATATAATTGTGCCAACATATTAATATAGTTAATAAAAAATATTTTTTAAAAAGTTTTTGAAATTGATGACTTGGACCAAATAATAAAGAAAAGCAGCTAATAAGTGCCCAGTATAGATGGGATGTCCTTCAATACTGTTTAAAAAAGTATCCCAGGGTGATAACTCAAGAAGTTGGTTGAGAAAATGCCAAGAGTACATTTCTGCAAATTCTAGGCAAAGGGAGACTACTTTAAAGATGCTTAAATATAACACAGTTTTGATTTTTTTGGGGGTTTTGATGACTTTACTATTACACCGCTTTACTCGGACGCTAATCGCAGGGTTGGCGGTTCGATTCCCAGCCCACAAGACTCAGGCTAGCGCCTTGCATGGCAGCTTTGCCACCATTGGTGTATGAGTGTGAGTGTGAATGTGTGTGTGAATGGGACACAGTGTAAAGCACTTTGGTAACCTCTAAGGTTATATAAGTGCAGACTATTTACTGTACCATTCTAAAATGTGAAAAAAAATTATAATAAAGAATAAGTGACTATAATTCTGACCAGTAGTGTACATAAAAAAATAGCATCATCAAAATGGCCACCAGCTGAACTAAAAAGCACTTTATTCATAGTGCAATGATTCCTTGTTTTGTTTATTCTGAGGCTAGGTAAATGTTTGTTTGAAATCAAAAATATTATTGAGATATCCAAACTTTTTTACTGTATGATGAAAATTCTACAGCCTAGTTGTGTTGCTAATAAAGTGGTTGTAAATATTTGATACTTTTGTGTCCTTTAAAATCTAGATGCAGCTTCATGTACCTCATAGTTTTGAGACTCTTTAAGGCTATTCAGAAGATCCTCCACAGCTGTGTGAATGAGGTGATGGTCCTGCAGATGCTGTTCTACAGACGGCAAGTCTGAACCCCACTCGGCCCGCTCCAGTAGGTCCTGCATCTCCTCCACCCATCCCAGCAGTTCATAAATGAAGCGTAGGCTGCCCTCATCCTCTGAGGATGACAGGGCAACCAGGTCTGCACGAGACATAGGCCGTCTGAGCAGGGATGCCACAGCACCCACTGCCCCCAGCAATGTCTGTCCACCTAATGTGGCCATACTGCCCGTAGACCCCTTCTGACTGACATGTTCTCCCAGCAGACCACCTATGGAGAAATGGCCCTTCCGGTACACATTGGCGCACTGCAGGCGCAGGGAGACCAGCTCCTCCTGCAGACATGATACCCTACAAGACAGAGATTAACAATTTGGACTGTTGGATACAAAATAAATACATCAATACTCATAAACAGGCAGAATACGAAAAGTTATGACAAAAAAGCATGCACAGATTTCACAGTAGAATTACTAACAATCTCTACCCTCTTCTTTTATTTCTCAAACTTCACATCCTACTGTCACAAAAGGAAGTCATAAGCAATGTTTGAAATAGCATACTACCATACTACTGTATATATTGCTAATTCTGCAATATATGGAAACTGCAGAAATACTAAAAGAGGTATGCTTTTCTGAACATAGTGGTACATATTCTCTGCCTCTTATCCCTTACTCTGGCCCAGTTTCACCCTCACTTTTTTTCTTTCCTCGCCATTACCTGAAAGCCAGCTGCTCCACTTGATAGTACTTCTCATTTCGGAGGACTTGCAGGTCAAGTTGAAGCTGTTTGACCAGAGTCTCACAGTCCTGAAGATACATTCCCAGTTCGTTTTCACATCGCACTGGCTGTCCATTCTCTACCTGAGACATGTCCTGAAGTAAAACAGGAAGATTGAATGAACTTCAATTAGTAAAACATCTAATTTATACAATATTAACACATAATAGATAGCTGCAGACATATTAAGCTGCATTAGTATGTTTACACTGCAAAGTCTTATGCACAGATCTAATATTTTGACACATACCAAATTTTTTTGCACCTGTTTGCGTTCACGTAAGACATAAGCGACTGTTTATGTTAATCACTCACAGAACGGCCATTGACCATGAAGCACATTTAACTATTGGGTGCGCAGCCACATTTACTCATTCGCCAATAGCGCTTGCGCCTCACGGTAAATGCAGTTATGTGTATATGTGGTTTCACAACTCAATAATGCAATTTCCACCTTGTTTACACACAAGATTTCACTCAAAGCTTTAGCTACATACTGGAAAAAATTTACATTCATATTGAAACGGATCATGCATTTAGCTCTGATTAATGAAAATCTCTAGGTTTTCCCACACACGTGAGTCAACATCAGAAGTTTGCAGCTACACAGCTTAGATGTAACATTGAAACCATGTATTGCTATGCATTGGTGCTAAAGTATTGTGTCAATAGCTTAGCAACATTCTGACTTCAAACTCTGAAATTAATTGTGAATTGAGTCTCCTGTGTGGTTCTCATGAGCACTTCTTGTGTGACAGTCGGAGTTACTGTCCATATGAAGTTGTGTATGCTCCAAATCAGTTAAGGTTCCATTTCAGTTAGGATGCTGCCTTAAAAGGCCATCGAGGCAGCTCCCTAAGTCTTGAAACAGAGCTTACAATATGTGGCAGTTCTCACAGATGGAAGAGTATCTACAGTACTTACAGCCTGCAGAGTGTTCTTCGCCAATGTGAGTTTCTCCTCACAATCTAGAGCCATGTTCTGGATCTTATTGGCCATCTGTAGGAGTAACTCCAACCTAAACAAACATCCACATCCACAAGCTTACATATAGATATACAGCATTGTAATACTGAAAAAAATGATTTGTCTAAAATGCACGCATCTTCTCTTTCTGGGTGTCGAGTCACTAACCTCTCCATAGCAGGTCTCAGTGCTTTTTCTCTTTCTAACATTTCCAGGATCAGTTGTCCCCATTTCTCCTCTAGGTCATTAGGGTGTAGCCCTTGGGGCAGCTTAATGCGCCCAAACTCTATCCACGCCTAAACAACATCCATAAAAATCTATCTTTTTAAACATGAAAAGAAACATTTTCAATGTGTGTATGCGTTCCCTTTATGCTTGAATTTTTCCAACCCTCCTACATAGTGGCGTCATGCTCTATATTAGCCTGAATCTGTTAATGTGCAGATCCACTGTGCTTCTTGTGAACAGTATAGCCAGCATTTAGCTGCAGAATCAATGTCAACCTCAATCTCTCCCTGTCGTTCTGTCTTCGTAACAGTTTCTCTCTCACCTCCAGAAGCTTGTAAAGGTGCTCGATGTGGCTTTTCTCTCCTTCCTTGGCAGGGATCTCTGTTTCTTTGAAGTGGACATATTCATTATAAAGTGCCTAGAGAAGAGAGGATCTTTAGTAAACTGCAAAGTATGAACACATTTGTAATGGAGTAAATCCTTGATATTCATACACGTTCTGTCACATATTCTATGTTCCAAAGCTGAGACGCCAATGGAGGCATGGATTTCAAGGCACTTCAGATGCAAAGGTTGTTCCAAAAATCATAATTTCGCGGTCTTCTATGATCCACTTTTAGTGGCATTCTAAGGCAGCATTGCATATATTTTAATAGAGTAGGTAATCCAATAATGCATCCTGATGAGCTCAGAGGGAGAAAAAAAAATCCAAGATGTTGGATGAGGCGAGAGAAATGTTAATTGCAAATAAACATATTTTTCATTCAGTACTATATTTTGTCCATTAAATAAGCTCAGTATAATTAAAAATGCATTATTTTCTCAAATATTTCTGTGTGCTATGTATTGTATGCTTCATTTATAAGCTTAGCAACATGCTAATGTCAAACTCTATACAAATCAATTGCGAGTTTTCTCCTGTGTGGAGCACTATTTGGCCCCCTGAGCGTTTCTCAGTCCTGGCAACAGTACCACCATCACTAAGTCTCTACATATCCCTTCTGCATTCATTTCTGTTCTCTTACTCATCTCTCTCCCCGTCCTTGTATGTTTCCTACCTTGAGTTCCACAGGATTGTAGGAGAAGCTCCTATTGGCCATGAGGGCTGTGTGTTGCCTGGTCCATTGCAGCAGAGAAGAGAAGCCAGACTGGTATTCTGCCCATCGCTGGTCAACTTCCTGAACAACAGAAACCACATGTGAGAAAGTCAAATGAGAGAAATGACATGAAATAATATCAGAAAGTGCAATGAAGTGACCATACATGAGCTGCAATGCCTTCTCCACCCTCTGGGATTTTGGGGAAAGCATCGTAGATCGAGGAGACATATGTGATGACAGACTTCTCATCTGGCGATGATACATCCACATCTAATGTAGAGAAAGAGAATAAAGAAATGGAAAATAACAAATGACGAACAAAGAACATTAGGTGGACGAAAAAAATTGAGTGGCCTTGAGTTTGAAGGTTAACAAATTATAAATCAGACATGCTGAATGAATAAGAACAAAAGACATATAAGACACTAATGTTACCTTCAGCGTCTAGAAGTCGCGTTACACCTAATGACTCAGCAATCTCAAAGGCCTGTTCCAGGTTCTCCCGGTTACTTTTTTGTGCAATCACTTCCATGTCAATCAGGTCTGGCCTAAAATACAAATAATGTGATAATGTGCCAGTACTCCAGAACTCCCTTTTAAAGGGAGCTCTCATTATACGTTAATGTGTCTACGTGTGAGTGTACAGTACCTGTATCTGTGCAAAATGGCATTGAACAAGCGTCCATCTCTCCAGTTTGAGGAGAAATTGACACAGCGGAGACCGGGATAGCCTTCTGTGGCCTTTTGACTCCATATTAACAGTTTTTCTTTTGCTGTGAGGTCACCTGACTCACCGCTCACATAGATCTCTGAGATCTGGTAAAGAGTAAAACATTGTATCAAATGAAATCAAATGGAATTGAATTACAAAATGCTAATTGTATCATTGCAGACATTTTATCTACATTTTAAAAGACTCTATGAAAACCTATGTTTTAAAATATTTCCTTTAGAAATATTAGAATAGAAAATTGGTGCGGGACATATCAAACACTTGCATAACTGGCCAGAAAAACAAAAACAAACATGATTTCTTACTTGCTATTGCTAGTCCCTGGCATGTCATTTATTGAGAGAGGGCATTCTAGAGAGACAAGCATTTTCCCCTGAAGCAACATGAGTCATCAATATTGTTTATCCATTTTCCTAAAAGAGGAAACTTTAAAATGTGTATGTCCTAAAAGTTTATTTTGTCAACTTATAGTAATACACTAGCACATACTGCAGATGACTTCAAAGCTAAAAAAACATGGACTAAATGCCACATCTCTCATTTTGATTTCATAGGGTCTTTAATCAAGCAGGAGATCATTGTGCCAGATATTTCAAGGAATTTAAACTAATCCTCAAAGTATACAAAGATGCAAATGTCTTTCTTATAAATGTTAAATACTTTTATGGTCTATTTGCATGGAAATTAAATAGCTCAGCCTGTCCAGTTCATTATATGGGTTTCCATTTAATACACCCTTATTTTCTCCTAGCTTTAACTCCATGTTTCTTCTTCCTTTCATTTCTCTTAGCACTTTACCCCTTGTCCATCTTTCTCTGTTGTCCCTAAACAACAATTTTAGTTATTTTATACTCTGTACCTACCTCTGTCTACATAAACATTTGACCCCCCGACAGATCATGCTCATCTTTTTACTTATCTCTTTTTTTCTACTTTCCCTCTTGACAAAGAGAGGCAGTATCTGCAGTATCTGCTGTGCCAGGCTCTAATTTGTATTCCTTTGTCATTCCTCACATACACTGCTCATCACAACCCTGTATTCTTTTTCTGGAGCTAGCAGACAACACTTTAAAACATGGCACATATTCAAACAGTGTTGAGACGACAGACAGACTTAAGGAGTAAATCACTGATCAGCACAAAGCCGACACGGCTCAAGATTAGCATGGTCAAATTTTGTGACATGCAGAAACAGAATAAACACTAGCATCGCCTGAGCCTCTTACTCTAAAGATGATTATAAGGTGAGGTCAGACACGCTAGTCAAATCAACCAGGCCTTCAGCCATAAAAAAGCACCCAACATTGCCTTTTTATTTCACCATCAAACATGTTGTCCAGGCAAGACCAATGAGTCAAACCAGTCTCAAAAGCACTGAGTCAACCCAGACAGTCCAGTAAGCCTGGGTTTACCGACATGCTGCTTGTGTCATAAATATAGTGGGGAAAAATGCTGTGACACAATGGTATCAATGGAATTGACCTTATAATAAGGTGCAGCCTGCAACCCTCAAATAGTCTCATTACATCACAGTTAACACTGCATAGGTTGCCAGCAGATGAACACACACAACATGCATGTTTAAGTATTGTGGTTATAAGAAATGGTAGATGGAAAGCTTAATTAGTGTGGTCTGTAGGGTAGTAGAGAAAAATTCTACAATGAGCATGTGCTGTAAAAGGGCATTTAAGGATGTTATGGCGTAATAAAATAAAATAAATCTGTTAAAAAAACAAAACAAAAATATAGACAAACAGACTAATTGAGAGAAAGAAAGAGAGAGGCAAAAATGAAGACAGCAAACATTTCCCCTGAGGAAGTTTGCTGGAGGCCTGATAAATGTGCATAACAAATCATCTTTATTCATATGTGGGGAAACATAGTCATGACAACATCATGTGCAGCCAGCACATACTGTACTCAAAGCCACAGAACACAGTTCTGCTCTACTGAAAGAGATCACTGAGCTTGCAATACATCACACACAAAAAATTTGCATGTTGGCCTTAGTTTCTACATTGAAGAAGCATTTCTGGTACATTGATAGCATAATAACCAGCCCAACCAGGTGGACATCACAAGCAAAACAAGCACAGTCCTTGATTGAGCAAACATAGGATTACGCATCTAATATAGAGTGCTGCTAGCACAAGGCTGGAATAGCTAACAAGGCCATGAAATCCCTCTCTCTCCAACAGCCTCCACCAAACATCACTTACTAGGGTGCACCAAGTAAGGTAGGCAACAGACACACAGTCATTCATCAATATCTCATTGAGAGAGAGAGCGAGAGAGAGAGAAGAGAGAGAGATGAACAGCTCACAATGTGTCGGTGAGCATTACCAGTGATGAGATTTTGGCAGAGCCAGGCAGCTCAACTCTAGTACAGAGCATCAGGATTGACAGGAAATAGAGTGGGTGGTGTTAGGAAAGAAAAATAATGAGGAATGGAGGGAAGAGAGCTAGAGAAGGTCTGGGCAGTACTGATTAGGCTACTGGGAAAGGGCCAGGAAGGACCTCAAGATGCTGTATTCTACGCTCAGCTGATTGGCTGCAAAAAAAGCCACACAATATATAATGGGCTCTGAACAAACATAAAAGCAAATACAATGAAATTGTAAAAAAAAAATAAAACACACACACACACACACACACACACACACACACACACCCACATCCACACAAACTATGTCTACTTGTATCTCTCCCCCTTTTATGCTGCTAAAGCCACATGAAACAGCATTAGACAGACAGAGAGAGAAAGAGTCTGACCTGGTTTGGAGGCAGAGCTTGATTCTCTTGTGGGGAGATGGGACTTTCAAGCACAGAAGAATCAAGCACATCAGAGGAGCTCCCCCAGTCAGTCTGAATAGCGCCTCCTGTCTCAGGCGAAGTAAGAGGAACATCGCTAGCATAACCTGAAGACTGAGGGTCCTGTAGTGTGGGACCAAAGGCTTCAGTCATTTGAGCACAGCTGTCAAACAGAAATGCTTTCGCTTTTTTTGTCGGAGTTGCAGCTGCTGCTGGTTTGGAAGTGTCTTTCTTCTCGGGTGGTAGTCCTTGACTAGTGGACACTTGTACTATCAAAGCACCTCCAGTAACAGGAGATGCAGTTGGAGATTCATAATGGACCTCAAGTTCTTTGTCATGCCAGACGGGTGACCCATAGTCCCTGGGATATACAGTGCGGACTACACAAAGTTGTCCTCCAACCTCACGTATGTGAACCACTCCCTTCTTCTCCATTTTCAAGCGTTCATCTAACATTAGTTCACTTGGTTCATGCACATCCTCCCCTTCTTCCTCTATTTCCAGGTCATCACATAAAAGGTAGGGTTTCTCTAATACTCCCTGCACTCGCTGCCTTACCCTGTACACTCTGCCTCCCCCAGGTGTTGTGTTGCCTTGCTCTAATTCAACTTGGGGCTCTTCACTCAGTCCCTCTACCTCAAATGGGCGAAGCACCCCAATCCATGCTGGGCTAGGATCTGGGGACAGAATAGCCATCTTGCTGCCCCGCAACGTCCCTGTGCTTCCATATATAGGGGCCACTCCAGGGACCAGGACCACATTGGTGGGTGTTTCAGTAACTGTTTGGGGAGATCGCAGTTTTGTTGAAACTTCATCAGTTGCCCTTGCTGTGAACTCATCTGTAAGTTCAACACTTCTACCCTCTTTCTCTTCAAAGACCCGGATTCTCTTGTCCTCCCCCTCAACACCTTTTGTATGTTTGGCCTTGCGTTTTCTCCTGAAGCTAAGTTTTCTTTTGGGTGACATTGGTACAGCACCACCTGTTCCAGCATCCCTGGGTTGTTTCACGCAACCAAGGGAGCTCCCCATATCTCACAGAAAGAGTGAGAAATGAAGAGAAGGCAAAAAACAAAGTGAGAAATGAAGAAAAGGTGCCCACTATGGGTGCAAAATTAGTTCAGCTAAACAGTCAGCACGAGGTCATCTGAAATGAGTAACTCATCTGGAGTGAAAATCTAGACAAAAAGGAATAACTCATTACAACACATAAGGGAAGACAAAAGAGAAATGATGCAGTGGTGTGGGGAGATGGATTTGGTTCAGGTTCAGCCTTTTGAGGTGTGGACTGAGGTCATTCCTCCTGTTTCATTTTTCAGGCAATGTTGCTGTAAATGTGCCTCTAGCACATGATGCTGAATATAGATTACAGTCCTTCATTAAATATTAAAATCCAACAGCAATTTCCCCTCTCTCATGATGCAAAGATGATGCAGTGCTGATTTACATGGAAGAGAAGAAAAAGTAAAGAGTAGGTTGTCCATTCTAGCCAATTTCAAAAGCTATGTGTTGAATAGCAGCCATTTGACATGATACTCAAGACTCACCATCCTACTACTGATAATCCTCAGGGTGAGAACCAGGACAGAACTGCAGTGCAGACACAGACTGTCCTGTGAAATCACATGCACTTACACTCAATATCTCTTAGTCAGGACAAATCACTGCAAGTTTGTCAAAGGAGAGTAGGCAACTGACAGCTTGAACAAAACCACAAACTGAAGAAAAATGTATTTGAATGTGAATTCCATTGTGTGTGTACAGTAAGACCTTCAGAAACACGTGCCTCTCCAGATTTATTTAGTATATATTATTTATAAAAGCACAGATAGGGAAGTAATATGTCCAAGTAGTAGTGGTATTAGTCCTGTGGGACGTTGTTATTGATAAAGCTGTGTAACAGGCCTCAGATCAGCTGCTAATGGATAAAAGTGCAGAGTCAGGCATCCCTCTGGCAGCTCATCTACAATTTAGCCACAACCAATCATAGCTTTATGTCTTTTGTTCCCATCATCACAACAGCAGAAATATCCCCAGTCAGGTAATATTTGGTCTCTTGCATTACACCTGTGGCTATGAGTGTATGCAACTTGCAGGCGTACAAGCTCAATTAAAAAAATTCTCCAGACATTGAAGAGAAAGGAGGGGAGGGGCTAGGTACTAAGCATCTCGCCTCTGCTTCCACGGGAACTGGCATCCCATGCACTGACACTAGCATATTTGGGTCAATACAGATGATAGTGACTACTGTGAGTGAAGACCTCACCTTCAGTCAGCAAAATTCAATAACCACTATCCCCCTCGCTGTCTAAGCTGGTTATGGACGTGGTTAAGAATATAGTCCAATCACATATATCTGGTAATCATGATTTCAAGCCATCCTGTCTTCCTCATACTGCTAACAAATGGTGTACATCCAGGAATGCAGTGAGAGAATGAAAGAAAGAGTGATAGCTGACAAGAAGCCGCTCCCAGATGATGCCGGATTCTCTGGTTGTAGAATCTAATTAGTATGCCGCCAGGACAGGACTGGTCTGGGTGGCTGAACCATGACTTGATGGAAAATCCAGAAGAGTCCTTCCCCCACCTCGAGCTGCAATGCTGGCCTTCGAAAAAGTCGTCACCCTGGTGCTAAAAAAATCATAGCTTCTTTAGTCAAGCATGGCGAAATTGATCCGATTGATACGGTGCTCTCCTTTGCACAACCTGAGTGCAAATTAAACGTGTGACATACAAGTGTGCCAGCAGGGTTCAACAATCCTCTGATCCAGAGATTGAAAGCATATGCGTTTCTGTAAATGTGCTGTTGCTCAAGAGGCCTGTGGGTGACAGAGAAAGCCGGGGGGCCCAATAATAGCAGGTTGCCTGTGTCCTCTCTCAGTTGCTGGGTAGCTCCTATGCTCTCGCTTGTAGAACCTTCAGAAAAAAGAGCTTCATCTCTCGTCTGCTGCAGCCTCACGGAATACTCTGCTGCTGCTTTAGCTTCCTCCTCCCTCCTCCTCCCTCCCTCTCTCTCTCTCTCTCTCTCTCTCTCTCTCTCTCTTCTATCCACGTGCTCATCCCTCCCTCCTGCTCCCTCTCTTGCGTCTCTGATGCCTGGTAAGCTCAGAGCTCAAAATGCACAAACACACACATGCATGCAAACCAAGCCAATGGCCTTCAACTTCAACTGGCAGCCAGGACTGCAAGGAAAGAATTAGAAATAGTAATTGTTGCCTGTTTATTGGAAAGGCATGCATGTTATTTTAATAATCGTCATTGCTGGCCTGTCCTACTCCTGTAATATACGTTAAACATCCCTGTCCATCAGACATCAATGAAGAAAAAGACAGGATGAATGTATTTATTGCAGACTGGTTTAAGTTGTTTCTGTGAAAAGTGAGGGGGGTTTTGACGAAAGACCTTATCAACTCAAAGAGGGTGGGGGCATGAAGATATCAAAATCCCTCTACTATTGAAACTCCTACACAACATATAGCATTGTGATAAAACATAAATGTGATTGCATGGGCAGCTGATGAATTAAGGAGCAACAAACTGATTTAACTGAATACAAATCTACCACCCGAGCCCACATTTATGAAATCAGCCTAAATATAATTTATCCAGACTCTCCTGTATTGAAAGTGGGACAGGAGATAGATTTCTGTTTACTGACAGACAGAAACCTGAACACAGCAATCAGCATTTGTCTGCAGAATGGGAAGATATGATTCAGCGCACAACCAGAAGCCAATAGCTAAATAATCCTGCTGGCCTGACTGCACTGTGCAACCCAGCCCACCCCAGCCCACCACCACATCTTATTTCTGAGTAATATTTCAATGGCCAATCAGATCAATGGCTAAGACACAGGACTCAGGATCACAGCGTTAAATTGTCATGTCCTTTGAAAGGTTCTGTGAGTTCTTATCTGACTCAAAAACAATTCAAGACACCACCAACTCCTCTCAATTGTGGATCTGTGCTTAGATGATTATATCAGATGATGTTTCTGCAAATTAGTCATGATATATTACTCTATGATATAGTAATTTTGGCTGCAAGTCATTCTAGCTAGTGTCATATAACCGTACAGCTTTGGAGGTTGACCAACTTGAATGGCAGTTAAATGACATTCATCCCCTGACCACATTACATCTTTCTGTAGTTGTCTACTTCCACTCATATGCAGCCTTTTTATTCCTCCTTTCAACCATTTTCACTGTAGTCATACTTCACAGATAATCGAACAATGTTTAGCTACAGTGGATTATCCATACTTGATGTTACAATGTTACATATAGTCTAGATCATACCTGTTAACACTCCTATTTTTCCCGGGAGTCTCCCATATTTCACACCAATCTCCTACCCCCCTCCCGTATTGTTATTTCTCCCGGGAAACTCCCGTAATTTGTATGGCCCAAACCTCGTTATATGAATAATCACATATATTATTCCAAATTTGTCCAGTTGCCAGATCTTGTTTATAACGCATCCTACTCACACATTCTACACATCATACAAATTTCAACTCATTTGTGACCTCAACCTGGCAGCCTACAACCCAGTTGCGCTGTTGATATCTGCACAGGTAGTAGATGTGGAAAGCTGAATCAAGCATCATTGGTAGATGGGAGGAGAAGATTCAGGTGGCGCTCCGGCGAAAAAAACAAAATATACATGCACATTTAACAATAGCTGGACGGAAGAATTTCATTTCATTTCACGCCTTTTGCAAAGTGTGTCACACTGATTTTAATATTGGATACGGTTGGAAAAATGACGTTACTGAGCACATGAAATCACAGTGGCACAATTTGTATGTATTTAGCCTGCCTCTGCTAGGGATGGGCGGATCGATACTAAAGTATCGATACTTACGATACTGATGTGGTATCAAGGATATCTATGTTTTTTTTAACTAGTTATCTTATTATTTAGATAACATGAATATTAATGAATCTCATAAGCTTCGAGGTGGAAAATAATAATTATATGAGCGAATTGTTGCATAGCTCCAGAACAATTTTTTCTCCCGCTCAGAACTTCTATAGCCGCTTGTCCTATGTAGGGTAGCGGGTAGAGCTGGAAACTTTCTCAGCTGCCTCGGGCTAAAGGCATAGAAACACCCAGGAGAGGTGGCCATCACACACAGCCATACACATTCACACTCTCAGCATCAAATATTATTTTTATAAAAATAAATAAATAATAATAATTGCATTACATCTCTACTTTATACTGAGCAATCCCACTATTTTTAGAAGCACCCTCAGCAATTTTGATCTGGAACCAGGCCTACCTCTGGCTACGCCACTCTTTTCTGCTGAATCATGCTGATTGCTTTGTAATCACTGTTAACACAATCTCCTTGGCTACCAGTTACCTATGTCACCTTGTGATGTCACCACTCTATTGATAATCACTGTGCCCTCTGCTGGACAGTTCTGGGAAGTGTTCCAATCAGAGTGGAGAGTTGAAGTACATGACATTTATACATATTTCAACAATTATTTAATAAATAAAATCATGTTATTATGTTAACACACTTAACAATTTTGCCAAAAGCTACAATATGTTTAAACAAAATTAGATAAAAAATGCTAAATAACCATATGTATTTGTTCTGAGGTGATAACTGGCATGCCTTGCTAGACATGCTTTGTAGACATGTGACAATGTAGTAAACTACTGTTTGAAACATTTATGTCATATTGTTCCAGATATACAGTATACAATAAACAAGTATTCCGTTCTGATCATAGCCAAACAAATTGTCACAAAATCATACATTTATTACTTCAAATAAACTATGACGAGGCCTTCTTATATTTATTTTCTAAAATGGATGTTTTAAGATACAGTAAACTGGACTCCAATGACGTTAGTTCTAACATCCAGCAGTGCAGAATCTATTCCGGTCACCAGGGTTCTATGAAAGAGAGCTCATCAAAGATGAACAGACATTACTTACTGCAATGTCTTCACTCTTGAAAGCTAATAAACATGGACACACACACAGCCAATCTCCTCTAGCCTGAACCACAAGTCCAGAAAATAAGATCATTTTACAAATGCACTCTGCAGGGCCCATTCCAGCACATTTTCATTTCGCTCTCAGCATGCAAGTTGGCAGAGCTCCTCTAGGACTCATCCTACAGTACAGGCAGACTGGCAGGCATTTTCTTTTGAAACACCACATGAACTGGTCCCTGAGCATATTCAGAGGGTCTGAGCTTAGGACTGCACTCTATCCATCTTTATCCCATCATCCTCACACCCCTCACACCCCTTCTCTTATTCTTGCCATCAGCAAATCTCTGTTGCCAAACTGACAGATGCAGTCATCCGAGGCAAGTAAGTAAGACTAGAGTCACCTTTAACTCTGGCATGCTGTGCTGACCAATACTGCATATATTAAGAAGGCCACTGCTGGAGGTTAACATATCTTTGAATAAACCCAAGGTGAACTTACCTGGAAGTGAAGGATGATGGTCCAAATCAGACCCAGTGTCAGCTTTGGGTTTCCATCTGTGATGTCATCATTACGTATATTCACTAATTTGACCTACATTAAAAAAAAAAAAAAAAGACTTATTTGAATGACTTAAAGATGAAGTGTGTATTTGTTTGTTGTTTAAATATTTTCTCCTATCCCAAGATTGATTTTGAAGAGACAACTATAAGTAAGCTATTTGTCAGATGATTTCCCAGAAAAGTGCAAACATTGTGGCGCTATCAAAGCATTGCTGTTTTTTTTAACATCCCGACCAGCCCAGCACAGCAACATTTGCTCAACCACTGGCATGAGTCTGGGGAATCTTGAGCTTGCAAACATGTCCACCTACTTTTCATGTGATTATCTAATCAACCATTCGTGTGACAGCAGTGCAATGCATAAGATCTTCTATATACAGGTCAGGAGCTTCAGTGAATGTCACATCCACTATCAGAATAAGGAAAAAATGTGATCTCAGTGATTTCGACCATGGCATGACTTTTGGCTGAGACTGCAGTAAGCATTTGTTAGGCTCACTGCAGCCTCAGCTTTCTGTTCTTGGCTGACAGAAGTGGAAGCCGATGCGGTCATCTACTGTTGTAGACCATCCGCCTCAAGGTTCGAAGTGTTGCGCATTCTGAGATGCTATTCTGCTCACTACAATTGTACAGAGTGGTTATCTGAGTTACTGTAGCCTTTCTGTCAGCTCAAACCATTCTGGCCATTCTCCGCTGACCTCTCTCATCAAAAAGGCTTTTCCGTCTACAGGACTGCTGCTCACTGGATGTTTTTTGGTTTTGGCACCATTCTAAGTAAACTTTAGAGACTGCTGTGTGTGAAAATTCCAGGAGATCAGCAGTTACAGAAATACTCAAACCAGCCCGTCTGGCACTATCAATCATGCCATGGTCGAAATCACTGAGATAGCATTTTCCCCCCATTCTGATGGTTGATGTGAACATAACTGAAGCTCCTGACCTATATCTGAATGATTTTATGCATTGCACTGCTGCCACACAATTGGCTGATTAGATAATCGCATGAATAATTAGGTGTACAGGTGTACCTAATAAGATGGTCATTGAGTGTATGTTACAACTGAATTTGCAGTGCAGCTGCAGTATAAAAATATATCTACTTGTAACATTGATACTAGGGACAGATGGAGTGGAAAAACTTGGGAGTTTTATGCCCTTTCATGGCAGCTTTGGTTTTGTTGTCCTCTCATGGTAACAGCTGTCAGAAGCTATCTGCTGTGTTTTGGGAGAAGGGTGCTGTTGGGCAGTTTATCTGGTTTAGGGAGCATAGGATAGGATGACAACAGAGAGGGGAATGGACAGGATTGTATGGGGCAGGAAACATCTATCACTGCTTGCGATATATATGTTATCTAAAAAACTTTACCATGCTGCATTTTGAAACACAATAAGAATGAGGGCGCAGATGTCCCTACAAATGTTATTTTTTGTTTGTTTATTTACATCTCAGTCTTTTTTTCACTTATTTACCACCTTTAAATTAGCATTTCATTTGTACAGAACCATATATCCATCCTAGACATTAAGGGACACATCCTCCCCAGTATTTAGAATAGTGCTCTATGAACATGTGATTTTCAATAACTAAATCCTAATTTTTTTACTTTGATTCCCTTTGAGTTGCTATGGTGAGTTAATTCTGAAAGAAAGAAAAAAAAATCAATTTGAGGTAAACCGATAGAAGTCAATGTTATGTCCTTATTTAGCCTGCTAGGTAAACATATGTTTGTGTGTAAGTGTGTGTACACACTATACAGGTGTTCATACCTGTCTTTGCTTGAGGAATTCCAAGGCTATCTGCACATTCTGGAGTCGGTGAAATCGCATGCGACCCTTTTCCCTGGGCTAAAGAAGACAAAAGGAGATAGAGATAGAGAGAGAGAGAGAGAGAGATTGAGAGAGAGAGAGAGAGAGAGAGAGAGAGAGAGAATGCATGTGAGTCAAGTAAAAATCTGGGCAAATTGAACATCTGTGAGAAGAGCTGTTTCATTAGCAGCAGGCTGAAAGCAGTGAAAGCAGCACACTGGAAAAAAAAGATGCAAAACTCTGGATCATTAGTAATTAAAAACACCTCACAAGAGTTACATGAACAGTTAACATATCATGAAACCGTCGCCATTTGCTAAACATTCAAAAAGCAAAACTAAACTAATTTTTGCACCGCACACTCTAACTTGCTCTCTAACATCTCCCTACTGAGGCCAAAAGCAAACACACACACCCTTACATGCAAACGCATGCGCAGTAGCACCCAAAAACACAGTAGTGAGTACAGCATGGAATTAAACAGTGCAGGTTATTCATGAAGTGGCCAAAGGGGGAGGGTCAGCTGATGAATCCCACCGCAAACTGAGACACTCCACATAGGTCAAACATGTCAGTTTTATAACATTCAATGTGAGAGTGTGATAATATGTGTAAAAAGCACTTAAATGTGTCAAGGTGAGAAATGTGACAAAAATGCCCCAGATTTTTTAAATGTTGAAGTCAGTAATTATCACGTAGTGAATTTCTTTATCTGATTTCATATCATTTGTTAGATTTTACAATCTATTCTTTAGGCCTATCTACAGGTGCTTCTGCAAACACCATTGTGACCTGCAGCTGCAGGATATATGCGTTCTCTGTCCCAAGGGAGAGTGTTTATTTAATAAGTAGCTAATATGAAGCATTGTTTCATGTAAAAACTAAAGTCAGTTCTGAAAACACTGAATGGGAAGAAAACAACGCCAAACCTTTTATTGACAGCTACTATATAACAGTAGATAGCGATACAATCAAATAAAACAAGTTTAATTTTTTGATTTTATGGGCAAATCATAAATGTTCAGATTGAACCATTGATTTAATTGATGCATCTGGGAAAAAAATGGACAGCATGCTGTGTGATTATATATATTTAAGGAAACTGTCTTCATAAAGGTTAAAAATGCCTCTGAAGAACAATTCCAGGGGTAAAATATTGCTCCTTAATCAAATAGTTAATTTCTGACTTAAGTATTTTATTTAATAAACCCCATTATATGTACTGTATGTATGACAGACAGCATGAATAATGCATTGACATATTTGGTATTCCCCTCTCCATATACACAAAATTGACCTGTCCTTTGGTTTGAGCCCACACCATGCAGTGAACAGAATTGGCCATGTGTGTGCGTGTGTGTGTGTGTGTGTGTGTGTGTGTGTGTGTGTTAGAGTGGGGGGAGGGGGTCACACATACTCCCTGAGCTCCATCCTCCTCATCCTCCCCACCCATCAAGATGAGTGGCGGGGCGCGTGACACACACGCTCTCCGCAGAGTCGACACGCCCTTGTGCTGATGACATCATAGAGAGGGATGTGGAAAAAGGGCGGAGACAGAAACAGTGTTGAAGGGCAAATATGAAAAAACAACTGTTAAAAAAATTTAAGCAAGGTGGAGAGGGAGAGTGAAGCAAAACCAAAATTAGCACAAAAAAAAAATGTACATCTTACTCAACCTCAAGTTCTTTCAAACCCATATGACTATTTCTTCACAATTCACTTTCATTGTATGGAAAAAGATGCAATGAAAGTGAATGGTGACTGAGACCAACATTTTGCCTAATATCTTTTTTGTGTTACACAGAAGAATAAAAGCCACATGGGTTTGGAGGAACATACGGGTGAGTATGTAAATAATGATGAATTTTAAAAATTCTGGTGAGCTATTCCTTTAAAAAGCAAATCATAACAACAAGATGAGAGTGAGATGATGAGAGTTGAGAGAAAGATGGCAGAGGGCAGGTGCTGTGTCAGCAATCTCTCTCGGTAAATCCACCTGTCAGACAGTGTGTCCCAGTCCATCATGGTCTCCGCAGTGACACAGACTGAGTTTAGAAATAATGTACTAACGCACATGTCATAACTGCACATTTCAGCACAAGTCAGACTCCGCTATTCCTGTACAGTGAGACCTGCATCTGCATTCAGCAATGTCAGCTACACATCAGAACACTTCATGACGTAAGCCTGCATGATCACCTGCAACTGCATATGTGACTATATGACTCCATTGACATTTATCAGAGCTTCTGAGTTGCTTAATTGAAGACAAAGCGGATCTCTGCCACATGAATTACCCAGATGAGAATTACAAAATATTGTATACAAACTATCTGGTGTATAAACGCAAAGCCCGCAGTTGAGTAGGACTTCTCTGTGGTAGAGTAATGCCTCCTACACACTACACGACATAAAAGATATCGGATCAAGGTACCGTTCATATTACACATATGTCTGTCTTGTCATGGAAGTCGTAGTGTTTTTCAAATTACACGAGGAATCGGTAATAGGGGTGAACACATTACAAAACATTTCACTTTTGACGAATCCCAGACGACTCTGCCTGGACTCCAAATAATGTTTCACAACAGAGTACACGCGAGAAGTGATACGAGATATGAAAACAAATGCATGATCATATGTAATGCATTTCAGAATATGATGTGTATGTTTTTAATCGCCTAAAGGCATCATATATTTTATTGGTTACAATATGAAAATGTACCTCCTACAGAAAAATCTACCTATTTGTTTACCTGACTGTCCAAAAGAATTTCCAGTTGTAGTACTGGTACCCGGTTGTGGTACAGTTCAAATGAAACATCAAAAAGTCACTGGTGCTCCTACCAATGTTCCACTAATTCTTCCTCCATTTCTTCGGACCAATGACACTTTCTTGATACCGCAGCCATGCTAGAGTTGATGTTCTGTTTACATCAGGACTCCTCCCACTGAAACTTCCCATGCCCTGTTTCTTGCTCTCTCATTGGCTGCAGGTCAACGCTGCAATTGTATTCAGTCAAAACATATTTACATTTGTGCGATTTGGAGTTGCAGACAGGTCCAGATATTTAACATTCTAGATATCTCACTGACATCGGCGACGCATCTGCTCTTCTCTCAAATCGCGTCTTTGATAATTCATACATTGCGATCGCTGTTCGCGGGAGCGAGCTCTGATTTGCCTATGATTTCACGCTTTTGTAGCCGATCTCCACAAAACTGTGAGTGAGTGAAAATTGGGCTTAAAATCGTGTAGTGTAAACTCGGCATAAGTGATGTTCAGTGAGAGATGTGTGTGTTACAGTAGTGTTGGTGCGGTCCTTACCAATGTGACGCCAGACAGCACCTCAAGCAGGGATATGAGATTATGTCCATCCCTTAGATCTTCATACAGGTCTATGATGTGCTTCCTCACCTTATGAGAGAGAAACAGAGAGAGCAACATTTAGTAAAAGGCTGGATTGAGGGTATATACATCAGTGTGTGAATTATGAGCAAGAGTGTTAGAGTTACAAAAGAGTTTGTGCTATAGTTGCCATCTTCTACCCTTTTTACAGGCGATCTCTATACATCAAATTGCATTTAACTTCATGTGATCCTGTGTACACATAAATGATATTGTATTTCAGCTTTGCTATTTGCGATTCATAATTTATTTTAACCCGACGGACCTCAGTTCAGGACGCTCTGGGCTGTCAGTAAAGGGCTAAACATTCTTAAGTAGTTCTGTGACAAAACAACATGTCGCCGATCACAGCAGAGTTTGTCTTTGGGAGAAATGTCAACAAAACTGCATCTGGTAAGAACCCTAATTAAGTTTTTACATTTAAACCTGTTTGAGTCTCTAGTTTCATCTGATATTGCATTTTTAAAATTTGAGCAATTAATCCTGAAATGCCACACTTCTAAACTCAATGTACACTATAGTGTTTGTGGATTTAGGATGAAAATAAGGTGCTTTTCAAACTGCTCTGAAACCAGTGCTACAGAACACTGGAGATTATGTAATTCACTAAATAGGGTGGAATGGAGCATCCTAAAACTTTCCTATGAAGCCAAATGCATTCAATCCAAACTTCCAATCAAAAGTTCACTTTGAGGGTGCAGATGTTTGAAACGCTGAACATGATTGGTAGACATGGGACAATGGTAATCAGTACTTATATTCATAATTTATGTTCAATCATGTCAAATCATTTTTATTTGTATAGATTTTTATTTGTGCCTTTCCCAATCCACATTGTTCTGAAGCAGCTTTACAGAAAATCAGCTGTAATGTTGTGACGTCTCAAATACTTTAATAACCAACACTTCTAGAAATAATAATAATAATAAACAATTTGATTGAAAAAAAAAAAAAAATCTGACTTTCTATAACGGTATTATTTAAAATTACACAATTTAACCCCACTGTCTACACGTGTGGACACACTTTTTTTGGTTTTTTACATGATTATAAGGTGCTACAAGTTACAAATCAAAAAGAAAATGGAAAATGCACACAGTAGTCATGCTTGGGTCTCAGGTGGTTAAAATACAAAAAGCAAAATCTGCTTGGTTGGTGTGACCAAGCACAAACCATTAAAAAAAGCTAGCTTGAAGCACAGTTAAAGGAAAAGTTAATCCAAAAATGAAAATTCTGTCATTACTTACTCACCCTAATGTTTCTCCAAAGACATATTACTTTCAAATCACTGATCAACTCCTGTTTGCAGAGCCCAAATCAAATATGATGTCTCCAGTGCAGGTTGTATGTCAATAACATCAAACCTCATTGGATATTGTGTGACTCGGGACTAAACGTCATGACATCAAATCTACATCGTAGTTGCAAAGCTTAACACAAAATTTCTTCTGTTCATCAAACAAAGTGATTTTATGGCTTCATAAGCCTTGAAATGTAGTGGATGAGATATAGTAACTACTTATACTGTGGTTTCATGGTAATCTTTTGTACTTTTTGGAACTTGACAGCCCAGAGTCTCTATTCACTTTAATTGCAAAACCCATGTGAAGATTTTAGGCATGGGTTTGGAGCAATATTGGGGTGTATAAATAATGACAGAATTTTCATTTTTGGGTGACATATTTCTTTAATAACTAGATCTAACCAGTAGAGGGCAGCACACTCATTCAAATATGGATGTGTAAAAAGACTGGCAAGAAGCAGAGGAAAAAACAGGGCATCCTGAAGTCCTGTTCCTCAGTGTGTGTGTGTGTGTGTGTGTGTGTGTGTGTGTGTGTGTGTGTGTGTGTGTGTGTGTGTGGATACAGAGGTCCTACATCAGGGCGAACACAGATGCCTCTTGTTGGCAACCCCACAGGGCCACAGAGAGGAACCATCTGCCGAACACCCTCACACAACCATGTTTCCTATTCTCTCCATCCTCTCCATTCCTGCTTTTTCTGTCTCTAGAGCTCAGGGAATTCTGGAATGCCCCAAAATATCATATTTAAAGCAGAAGTCTGTAATTTCTTCAAAGTAATTTTTTTTTCCCCATCCCAGTTTGATTTGCAAGCCAGTCATAGGTTGAGTTCCTTGAACGGCATTATATCAAAACATTGCTGTCCATTTTAGTATCACAAGCAGCCCAATATAGTGATCAAGTTGATTGGCTCAACCATATTACATATCAACCATATTGAATATTACATTAAAACAACATAGAACAATGGAATATATGTATTGTGTTTCTATTACATGCATGTTTACACACTTCTGGAGCAGAATTTAGTCATTTCTCTCCACTTCTTTCTCTGTCCTTTCATTTAAACATTGCACTCAATCATATTATCATGGGATGCCCCCTGTTTCCATAGACACAGAAAATAAGTTAAATTTGGGCACTGGGGTTATCCCCATGTGTTCAGGTATCACACTCAAATGTGCCTCACTTGTAATATCTGCGCATGAGCTTGCATCCTTTCTGTAGGCAGGTATGTCATACAAACCTACTCAAACCTGTTGTAATGAGGTCACTGTACACAAACACAACTACAAACACCATTTTCAGTCAGTGTAACACAGCCTAAGGCATACACCTGTTCACCTGCCAGAAAAGGAGAGGGATATGTAAACACAAATGCTAACAAGCATTATCACCTACTTAGAACATGCTAATAAGGCTCTGACTCATGACAAGCTATGTGAGCTATGCTACTACAAAAACAAGAGAGAATGACTTAATCATGGATTCCCAGAAATAATCAGAAATTATCATACACAGTGTTTCCCCAGGGACTTTTTGTCAGCAGCGGTACTGTTGTGCGCGTACATGAGCCCGTCCTTGGAGGAACAGCTTAAAACTACCTTAAAATCATTAAAGATGGGTTATTCGCGTGCACCTTGACATGTGTTTATTTGATGGGAGCTTTTGACCCTTAAAGGGCTCTGGAAGACCAGATCGTTGTTTCTATAATTGTCAAAGGATGAAATGCCTCAACACAGAAAATTACTTGCACTGTTTTTAATTAAACAAATACAAATAGATAGTATAAATTTGATGCGATTCTAGGATTTCAATTTTAGGAGGACCTGATCCCCAATAACACTAAGATGTTTGCATTTAATGTATTCCACTCTGTTGCATTGATGGCGTTTTGTTTTTGAAACTGTGTTTTTACATAATCTAAGATAGCCAGCTATTATTAATTAAAAAAAAACATTGTCATTTTCTACAATAAACATGAATCAAGTTATAAATAACCAAAATCACTTGAAGAATAACTGCAAATAATTTATTATTGTGACTGTCTATTTATTGGCAGTACGTTTCTGTCCTGACTACTTTTTGTTCTCCATTTATTAACAGATGTTTTAGAATATGAATCAGTCATTTCACAACTTCTATAGGTTAAAGTTATATCAAACATCACAAAAAATTATAACTCAATAAATGTCACATTCTACTAGATTATGTTTCTTTTTCTGTGATTCAGATATGTTAACCGATTCATTCAGTGACAATTTTTCTCAATCTCACCTTATCCAGTAGGTGGCAACAAATGTGTTAGACCATTGATAAAGTAGCCTACAGAGTTGTTCACAAATGAAACAAGTCTTATTATTTTTTATACGATTTTAAGAGAAATTCAGCATTTCATGCGTTTTCCCCACAAATGACAAAGTATAGCTATCATTTTGTGAACTGCTGTACATGACTACAAAAAAAACAATATTAGCCTAAAAATAATAAGTGATTCAACTATGTCCGGATTTCATTTTAATGTAATAATTCTTTTTTTTTATGCACAATTCATCCAGCCACTTTCTCTCCTTGTTGAACGAGACTACTGAAGTAAACAAACAACATTCCTCCTCCTCCTCTCCTTCAGTCAGTCAACAGATCCTGATCCTCACTCAATCAATGAAACGGCGTATTTGTTCAGTGAGTCAAGCCAATGATATACTGATTTTCAGTCCACTCTCGAATGGTATTGGCTCGTGCTACAGTTAACTTTTACAGGCATGAAAATATGATTCAGTTTATGGAGGTGAACAATAATGATTCATTCACTTAAAAGATTAGTTCAAAAAGAATGTTTTGTTCATTAATTAAAACATCACTTCTTCATGCACTGTAGAAAGCGTGCAGCTGATTGGGGCAGCAAGCTTTTCGTTGCGTCAATATAATTGAATCATGTGAAATTTCAGCAGTGGTGCTCAGCAGATTCTCAGCTGCTGAATTCATATAGGGGAAACACTGATGTACCTGTCAAAACTAGGGATACAACAATATTAATCCACAGAAATGTCAACCACATTATGGAAAAACAAAAAATGTAACCAAAGCAAAAAAAGTCCCTTTTACATTCTATATTATATTGGTATAATGGCTAATGGATAAGGCATCCAGACCACTAGAGGGCGCTGTTTGCTCACACAGAGCTGACTTAAGCACAGAAATCAGACTGTATTTTAATCGCAGCCTTTTAAGGTTCAGTAACGGTACAAGGCCATGTTGCGACTTCAATTTTAATTCAATGAATAATGCAGCATTAATGGATACATTATACAAAGCTGAATAAATTTAGCTTTCCTTTCTTTTAGTTATTATTTACGCAAGATGACTTTGGTGTTGTGTGTTAAATAAATAAAATGTAAAAAGGATCGGCGCAATAAGCATAAGCTTCAGCCGACACCTTTTCGGTCAAGCAACTTTTCTTTTCTTTGTGTTTTTATTATTGTTTACATTGTAATTTCATTTTTGTTTCCATGTTTGTTTGTTTGTTTGTTTTTTGTTTTTAAGTTGACTGAAATAAAATTTGACTGACTGATACTATATCTGTGTCTCAGAAGTCAAAGTCTGCTGGTTCAAAGCGTTTTAGATGGTTTCCCTCATCATGTAGCTAATAGGTTTCAAAACTGTCACATCCGTTTATGGTGGGTTTTCCACATTAACATTAAGTGAGAATGAGAACGACTAAAAATGTAATATTAAATGTTCTTTGGAGGGCCAACCCTTCTATATATTGTGGATTTTAGAAATTTTGCATTGTGCATTTAAATGAACAAAGTTTTTACAAAGTGTGTTACTAAATAATTATAATAAACCATCAGTTTTTCATATCAGTGTTTTTTGTTGTTGCCAATAACCAATTTGCTGATGGTTTTAATTTGGTCAATAATTGGCAGATACATCGGTGCATCCATAGTCAAAAAAAAAAAACTAAAAAGATTTGTCAACAAGAACGCTAAACTTTATGGTATAAAGCAGGGTCATTTTTCTATATTAAAATACTTTCTCATATCCCAGCTATAAGTAAGCTTTTTGTAGGTTGATGTGCCTGAAAAGTGTAAATGTTGTGGCACTATTCAAACATTGCTCTGTTTGTTTAAGCATCCTGCCCAACCCAACACTGCTTCAACTAAGTGTGAGATTGGAGCTGAACTATTTGTTTGTCAGACCAATAAAAGATATTGTGAGTGGTTTGGTTTGGTTGTCGTTATTTTTGCAATTCTGTTTGGTGATGCTAGTGATACAGAATTTAAATACTTCTAAGTGATTAGGACTGACAGAAGAGGAATCTGTCTTTCATTGTAACATGGGAAAAAAAGCTGTCTGTCATCTCTTATACGATATAAAGAGGCACCAAAAGGGTCACACAGCTCTAGTATATATAACTACTTCCAGCGTCTAACATTACAGCAGGGCTGAGCAAAGGTATTGTATCTCATTCCCTATGGTTGACCTACATTACAGTGATACCGCTAGAGTTATGAGGTCACTATCTCCAACATCATAACTCTGGCCCTTATGTGGCTGGTCATCTGCCCTGCCCTTTGAATACCCAGCATTCTTTGCTCCCATGATCTGGTGATCAGTGGGGCAAGAGATACAGAGGATTAACAGACACAAATACAGTTCTGGAGCATAGCAACATGCTAAATGTCTTTTCAGTTGTGGAGTCATAAAAAAATATGGAAATGCTTTAATCATTGCGATATATATAGACCAATAACGGTCTGAGAAAGTACACACTGTACTTGCAGGTTTTACACCTACTGCAAGTTTGAAAGCCTTGTGGCATTAGTGAAGAGGTCAATCATTGAGTTGAGTGTGTGAGCGTGTTCAGCAGAACTGGCGCTCAGGGGCCTGTAGGCCTTATCTTTGTGCATTGCAGCACAAATGACAAAAATAACCCAGCGTGCTGGACTGTACCTTTATGAGATGTTTGTTGACCCATTTGGTGAAAGTTTTCTTCTGAACCCGGTCTCGTTCATCTGTAAAAAGTGAGAGAGAAAGAGAGAGAGAGAGAGAGAGTGCAAGATAGAGAAGAAAACAGGACAGAAAGAGAGAGGAAGAGGAGAGGAAGTGGAGAACGAGATTAGGTTAATTATGTACACAAAAGGAAGACCAAAGCATCATGAAATTGGTGTGTACTATTTGCAAGTTTTCTCTCCAGTCTTGCTATAAAGCTTAATTTCTCAAATGTAGAAAGGGAAAGAGGACAAATGCAGATTCTTTCCAAGCAATGTACCTATTGTCACATGACTTAACAGAAAGGCACATTAAATCCACGCAATTAATGATAGGCAAAGAATGTTGTAATGTGGTATATCATTATCTATTTTATGAGAGGTTTGGTAAAATTGGAAACTAGGCTGGAAGTTTAAAAAAAGACCAGTTTAATAGGTTCATTACAGTTCTCACCTGACCTACATTCTCCACAGTTTACTATAACAGGTAAGAGATTGATAAAAGTCATACATAAACGAATACCAGCTCAGATAACATAGGCTGATATTAGACTTGATGTTGCCTAATGTAAATATCATGTCTTTAATATTCTCAAATTCAGTATACAGACCTACAGTGTGATCAAAGCTGATTTTACACAGATCTGTCAGATTGATCTGACTCCTGATGCTGTGGATGTTGGTATGGTTAAAACACACAGCAAAAAGTTATTATGGTGAGAAATTTAAATATAATATTTCTTTTGGTCTGAATTAAGGCATGAACTTAATGTCTAATGCATTTTTTGTCTCAGAGACTGTACATGCCAGAGCTGTGATGCAATGAAGCACAGAATGGAAATTGATCACATAGCACTTACACTGGCAGCCATAAGTTTGGAATATTGTACAGATTTTGCTCTTATGGAAAGAAATTAATACTTTTATTCACCAAAGTGCATTCAACTGATCACAATGTAAAGTCAGGACATTAATAATGTGAAAAATTACTATTACAAAATCTTCAGAACTTCTTAAACTACTTCCAAGAGTTATCATCAAAAAATCCTCCATGTGCAGCAATGACAACTTTGCAGATCCTTGGCATTCTAGCAGTCAGTTTGTCCAGATACTTCCTGTAGCACTTCAGTCTAGCTGATCCCACAAAAGCTCAATGGGGTTAAGATCCATAACACACTTTCCAATTATATGTTGTCCAATGTCTGTTTTGTTTCCCACTCTAACTTTTCTTTTTGATTTCCATTTCAAAAGTGTCTCTTTCTTTGCAATTCTTCCCATAAGGTCTGCAGCCCTGAGACTTCTCTTTACTGTTGTACATGAAACTGGTGTTGAGTGGGTAGAATTAAATGAAGCTGTCAGCTGAGGACATGTGAGGCGTCTATTTCTCAAACTAGAGACTCTGATGCACTTATCCTCTTGTTTAGTTGTACATCTGGCCATCCACATCTCTTTCTGTCCTTGTTAGAGACAGTTGTCCTTTGTCTTTGTAGACTGTAGTGTACACCTTTGTAAGAAATCTTCATTTTTTGGGGGCAATTTCAAGCACTGTATAGCCTTCATTCCTCAAAACAATGATTGATTGATTGATGAGTTTCTAGAGAAAGCAGTTTGGGGTTTTTTTTGTGCCATTTTTGACCAAATATTGACCTTAAGACATGTCAGTCTATTGCATACTGTGGCAACTCATAAACAAACACAAAGACAATGTTAAGCTTCATTTAATGGACCAAATAGCTTTCAGCAGTGTTTGATATAATGGCAAGTGATTTATTGAATTTAGCATGATTACTCAAGGATAAGGTGATAAGGAGTGATGGCTGCTGTAAATGGGACCTGTCTAGATTTGATCAAAAATTACTTTTTTCAAATAGTGATGGTGCTGTTTTTTACATCAGTAATGTCCTGACTATGCTTTATGATCAGTTGAATGCCACTTTGGTGAATTAAAGTACCAAATTCCTTCCAAAACAGCAAAGTCTGTACATTATTCCAAACTTTTGGCCACCAGTGTACATTCTATGAGTTCATTACACTCTCTCTTCCTCTCTCCATCATTTGACCACAAACTGTGAGTGCTACAGTTGATGTGGTTGCTATGGAAACAAAGCAATACTAAGCAACCATGTGGTATTGAAGGCCCACTTCCTCTACATACACATCATACTCTTAAATTAAAAATACAGATGCATACACAGCCATACCCTCTAACGAATAATTACACTAACTAACAATTACTAACCAAAACAATCTATACCTTACACATTACAACCAAACATTATACTCACAAAAAACACACATATCAGCCAGGCTGATTAATTGGCCAGTGTTTTGGCTAATGTGAGATTATCGTGATTGTCAGAATTGCCGATTACAGAAATGTTAGCACTGACAGCCTTTTCAATTGATAATAACCTCTGTTTTCTGTTTTCAGTATTTTTTATGAATGTTGAGTACATTTTGCTAAATAAGTTTTTAGCTGATTTCAGCAATTTTGTGTAAGTCTTGTTTGCAAACATAAAACAGTTTTATGTACATATCTGCATTATGTAATAGTTACTCTGTTCTCAAATGTCAGTATTAGCCATTAAATAAAACATATTGGTCAACCACAAATATATGCAAAGTACAAAAAACAGATCCTTTTCACAAGCACACAATATAAACATATGCCAGAGACAGATTTCATTTGCAAACTAATTTTTGGTAACCCTTAAGGTTGTAAAGTAGTGAACTTTGTTTAATAACGAACAACACTTTTACAGCATTTCCTAATGTTACTGTTAATTTCCATACAAATTTACTTGTGAACTAGCATTAACTAATAACTTACAAAAGTATATTTAGAAATTAAAATTAGCCAAGACAACCAAACACTGCATAAAAATATTGCTCGCTGTCAATTCATGACAGTTAATGTATTAACTAATGTTTAATAGTTGAAACTTATTGTGGTGTTACCTACATTTTCTGTACCAAAATGACTTGTTTATCTACTACTGTGGGAATCAAACTTCTACATAGGATTTCTGAGAGTTTTAGGTGTAATACCTTAATAATGAGCATTGAATGTTTTGTCAGAGAAAGTACAGGAAACACCTTTAAGGTTTCCTCATAACACAATCTTGACAGTTTGAATGTAATACACACACACTATTGCAAAAGTATCATATATATACTTTAAACCAGTCATATTGAATATATATATATATTTAGTCTCAGCGAGACTTCATTTGCTTGTGTTATCCACGTGTCTATGGCTGTCACAGAGGGGCACATTCTCTCGTCCTCACTACAGTAAATCATTGTGCATTGCTTTACACATCCTACGCTGTGCAAACATGGTACAGAGCTCATACCGTTCGCACATGTTCACACATACAGCATCAATTCAACAGTGGGCACACATCAGCAAAGAGTAAACACAATAACACACAAATCACAGTGTGCATGTGACTAGGTGACGAAAAACACACAGGAACACAAATAGAAACTGACCTGCGCAGCACATGAGCGTGTGCAGATGAGCATTGAAGGTCCTTTCAGTGCAATAATCAGGCCACATTTTGATTTGTTTTTGGAGTTTTATTTGTCTTGGTTTCCAGAATGATCTACCTTTCCCAGTCTTGCCATTGCTGCCATATCAAATCTCAGCTCAAAGGAGAGGTTTGGCTCACACGTGCGTGTCAAACTCTATCAGAGCTCCTCCCTTACAACTAATAAGGACTGACACTCCCCTCCTCCTATAAACCACTTTTCTCACCCTCTTTCTGGGGTAAGATCTGTTGTAAATGCAGTAAAGAGTGCTCTCCTTTCACCTTCTCACATTTACTCTCTCATAATCAGTGGTTACTCAGTTCCTGTGTTTGGATTAATAACATCTTGCACAGCAGTTGCAGTCAAATTTATCCTCACCAGTTAAAACTGATTAAAAAAATGTATCCTGAACCAGTCCAAAAATTAAAATAGAGATTACTTCACTGATTAGATCATGCTCCTCTGAATTGTTGTTAGGAAGTTCTTAAACAATGTGATGAGATCAGGAAGCATGTCTCTATGATGATGTCATCTGCACAGTTTGGTTATTGTGCTCCGGTGTTCCGATTCCAACAATGCTGTCATGCAAACACTGTTCCCAAAGCGGCTGCCTTAACTTGAAAGTGCACAAATCCCAAGGAACTAGATCATGACAACATCATGCAAGTTAATTAAAGGTCCATATCATAAATAGTCTTGTGATGCAGTGTGTCTTGATCCTAAAGATGACTCCAATACGATGACCGAGTTGTGCAATAAACTCAAAAAAATATGACAGAGCATTCGGCTGTGTTTGTTGTCAAGTCATTACGGCATCATCACTCCCTCAGCAGAGCTCTCAGGATGCATAACTGAATTTCTGGGAAAACCAGAATGAAAGTGAATGTGAAAGTGAAAGTGTGTGTGTGTGTGTGGGGGGGGGGTAATCTGGGGATATTTGGGAATGAATGAATGAATAGACTGGACAAGAACAACAGAAAAAATGGAACAGGAGTGAATCAAGTCTTTTTTGCTCTATGTTTCATCACAAAATGCAGAAACAGGATCCCAAATGTGAGTCAGCAAAACAGAGGCAGTGAAGTAACTACCGAGATGCTAGCATGATCTCATAAAGCTGCGACCAAACACAGAGTCACAGCCAACCAGCAGTCAGAAAGGATCCGGCACACTGACATGACATTTGATCTCATGTAGTCCTGGTTAAACAGGTCGTTAAATCCCAGCAATGATTCCAAAAGAAAAGAAGGAAAGACCCTGATTATCCTTAGACAGTAGCACGCACACACCGGGTCCCTCAGAGACATTCACTCACAAACACGATGAATGCTACAACAAGACAGCTGAGACTTAGTTCCTTCTTCCTTATCTGTTAAAGGGACACAAGGCAGGCAAGCTGAAGCTTTTGTAATTGTGGTCCTGTCATCTTTATCCTTTCCTCCAGTAGTTCTGAATTGCATTTACTAATTTCTTTGGGATTCCACGTCTCTCATCTGATTTTTTTAGAGATTGTTATCCTGTTGCCTCCTTGTGTGGCCCTATGAACTATAAATACTAGACAGAGCTTACGCTCTTAATGCCACACAAAGTGCTTATCCCTCCTCGTCAATGTGGCCATCACGTCTAATCACTCATCAGGTCCAGTTGGACAGAAATCCCTCCTCTGTGTCTTCTCTTTCTGTTTTGCAGTTTTCTGAGCCCAGTTTCCACACTTACTTTTATTTTCATATTTAGCCTTGTGTTACTCGATCTCTCACATTGGTGGCACTCAGAGGCTGGCACAGCTTGTGTCCTCTCTTCCGGCTCCCTCCCTCCTCATGTGCTACCTCCTATCTTCTCCATTTGTCTTTTTTTACATTAACAACAAGAGCAGTTCACCAGTATTTGTGTCTAGTGGTTGTTTGGTGGGTTATGGCTGTCCACATGGAAGTTATAGGTTATAACTGGAAACTAGAAGATTTGCAAGATTGCAAATGCTGATGGTTTGGAGAGGTTTACTGGTTTGGAGAGAAATGCGTTGGATTGGATTTCTTTAGTGTGAATATAATTAAAAATAAATGACTAACACAAAGTAGCAAGAATAATTAGCTCTTAGGCAGATCTACAGACCATTAGAGTTGACATAAATCCTAAACAACAAATACAAGCTACATCTACATCTAAGCATGTATAATGTAATACAGTAGTAAAAGTTAAAGTCTAATGTATCATTAAGGAATAATTCCCAGAGATAAAGGGGCGCTGGGACTGTAAAATTAAGTCTCTGCGGGGAAGCAAAAGAACCAAGACCTATTAAAATAAAGTCTATTAGGTGCTGTGGAGAGATTCAGACAAACATTGACATTGATGGATAACAGTGGGCAGAACTTCATACCGAGTTTGTTTTGGATTTGTGTAGCAAATAAAACACAGAGACTTGAGGTTTACCACACTTGTATTAACATAAAATAGGGTGCAACATCAAGGACAAAAAGTGGTAGCCAGAACAAAACATACAGACACATACAAACAGACTAATAATGCAATGTGCCCATCCCTACAGCTTTCCCCACACCCATGTTCCGCTACACTTCCTGCTGTATCTAATAATAACCGCTGTGTAGCAATATTTCATCTCTTTCTCTCTATCACAGAGAGCATGACAGTTTGAATACTCGAGACACAACAGAGCACAGATCTTGTATGACCCATAACTTGCTCACCCTCATACACATACAGTATGCATGGATGCAAAAAATACAAAAGAATAGCAACCCAGGCTGCCTGCTACACAGATCAAGCCACATGAGTTACATACAGTATGAGCCAGAAAGACAGATTTGGCCACTTCTACTGAACTCTGCCCCAGGGTTGTCATAACTTGAATCACATCTTATGGAATAATATCAACTGATTTACAATACAACGTATTCAATACCAATATACTTCAAAATTTCTCTTTTGTGTTCCATGGAAGATTGTTCATGTTCATTTCACAGGCTTGGAATGACAAGACATTGAGTATATGATGACATAATTGTCATTAGGGCTGCACAATTCATCAAATAAAAATAATCAGCAATACAATTACAGCTGACTAAAATAATCATGAAAAGTTTCAATTACAGAATTTCATTTAGGTCTACTCCTGTTGCGTCAATATCAATATCAGGTTTTTATGCAGCACATAAATGTACTGTATGTTGCTTAGTTTGTGAATAATTTATTTAAAATTTGGACAATTTAAAATTGGTAAAAGCTCAGCTGTGCATTCCCTTCATTGTCTGTGCAATACTAATTGGTAATTTTATATTTATTTTGTTGATATTGCTGATTAATGTCATATATACAGAATGCGTTTATAAAATTGTGATTAACCCACTAAGCGCTTCAGTTTATCGGTTCCCGCAGCTCAGATGTTGCAATCCTCAAAATACAATGACTGAATCATTTGACAAGGTTTTATTTAACAAGGTTAGTTATTTATCGTTAAAGACTATATACACAATACGACAGCTTTAAAATGCTCATACGCTTATTTTGAACGTGTGCCCTGTTACTCCTTTTACACTGAAATGGACAGTTAATCCAAGTGATGTCCTACTGTGATTTATTAAACCACTAAAGGCTGCAATCTTGGTGTGGAAGAGATGCATACTTTAAATGAATGTATAAATCCAACCGCTCCTACTCTGGAAACTCCATAGACATTGAGAATCATTCATGTTTTTTGAGATGACACAGCAGAGCACTAATCCACTGTGAACCACACAGCACATGTAAACTATATATTTATATAATTAAAGCACACCACTTGCGCTTTAATCTCAACTCCACTTTATTTATATCGCATTTAAAACAACAGAGTTGACCAAACTGCTTCACAATAATACAATTTAAAACATATAATTTCAAAATTACCATATACACAAACACCAGTAATCATGCCTGGCTTGTTTGGACTGTTGGTTTCAGAATCTGGTTTCTCTCCCATGGTTCAGTTCGTTTAGGCATATATGAAAATGGCAATCACACTCGAATCTGCACCAAAACAATCGGCCCGAGACCACCTGAACAAGATGAGTTCTGTGAGAACAGGCGCTTTTCAATAAAGAAATAGTGCAAATCAACTAATAAAGGATAAAAATAATCATGATGGAAACTTTACACCTCATAACCATCCGAGTGACGGATCATTTGTATTTGGAGCACAACCTCTAACTGGCGACTCTCGAAAATTTGTAATGGTTGACAAATATTTTACAGGCATATAATTTTATCTGATATATCAATGGATGAACTTAATCCTGGAACAGCAAAAAAAAAATAAAAAAATTAGTGACTAATAAATTAAAACGTTGCCTTGTGAAAGCGAAACGAACCAAGAAGAAAATGCAACATTGTAACAATTTAGTCCCTGTTTCGAAACAAAGCAAGCGGTCTACAGGTCTGAAAATGCCCTAAAAGACTAACACACCAAAACTGTGTTCTACATTTCATTTGTCCGACTCCAAGGCCAGTGTAAACAGATGAGATTTCAGACGTGACTTGCAAGTCTTCAATGATTACACTGGGCCATGATGCGAACTGTTTATCTGGAAAAGTGATGCTTCCGGCAAAACACACGTCATAATAAAAGCATGTTTCAAAATAAAAGCTAAATGCTTGAAATTGAACAAATTAAATAAAGAATTTAATACAAATATATTACAACTGCATAGTAAAATCTAATATTCACTGTAATATAACAAAAATTAATCACAAGCAAGACAGCTGTTGAATAAAAGTTTGGCAAAATTGTTTTAATAATGTTAAAAAGTTAAGAATTGATTGATTAGACACCATTTTGATGATTAAAATGAATGTAATTTTAAATTAAAAATTTTCTGGAAAATAATAATAATTATTAAAATAATGTGTTCAATAGCACATTATCATATTAGCATATTTTTGCTGTGGTATCAAAATTGGTATCGAGAACCATGAAATTTCACTGGTATTAGTATCGACTACTGAAAATGTAGTACTGTGTCAATACTATTTAATTGTGCTGAATATTCACGTTTAGCTATATTTTGACTAGAGGTCGACCGATAGTGGATTTTACGGATAACGATAACAAGGTTGGGCCGTACTTGCCGATAATTGATTAATCAACCGATAGTTAAATAATTTAAACATTAAAATATGATATGTCAGATGTGTGTTTCTTTAGCTATAACACTTTGCAAGTCCAATTTGTTAACAAGGATTTATTAGCTAGCTTACATGAACTGTGCATTATGCAATATACATTTTTACAGCATGTATTAATATTTGAGCAATACAATTGCACCTTGATCATTCATGTTAGTTCATAGTGTATTACTATTAACAAATAAAAACCTTAATTTAAAAATGTATTAGTACATGTTAATAACAAACAAACAAACAATGAACAGCATTTATTAACCTTAGTTAATGTTACATATGGAATTTTATTGTAAGTGTCGTCATTTCATATAAATCCAACAGTCATGCTTAAAAATGGCCAACTTTAAATATCTACAATGCCAGAGCATTGAAAGGTTTTAAATATTAGGCCTACATGTATTGTCTCACACGTTTGCTTCTATTTTATAACACTTACGATTATCTAATCAAAATAACAAAATATGTATTAAAGTGATGATGAAAAAAGAACTGAAATCGAATGCTTTTCTGATTTTGTTTACATGTTTCTGTCGGCTGTATGAAAATATCAGTTTGCTATCTTACGTCTCTAGCTTTAAATATGCAACTTCGCTGCATAATGAATGCATAAAAGTGACCAGCTGGATATAAAATAATGCAAATATATGGTAACAATTGTGACATTAAACATTCGGGTCGGACTTAGGTTTATTTTTGTCAGTGTTTTAACCACTTGAGGTAACATTACTACTAATGTTAGCGTCCTCTCAGCCTCGAAGGCAAACAAACATACTGTTGTGCTGTTATTTCTCTACTAATGCAGCATCCAGTCAACAAATTAATCAAATTATAATGATATGACATCATTATATGTACTGTATACATACCTTTTCGCTGTCTGTGCTTTAAACGCGCATCTGATGTCAGCGCTCTCCACCGTGTGCTCTCAGTGCAGAGCGCGACATCACGTGTCGAAATAAACAACACGAGGCATCAGTGATAGTTTTTATTACACCTCTAGAGGCCGCTCTTGTACTGCATGATGCCAGCAGACCCTTCTCAGCTCTCTCGTACTGTGTAATGAATGACAGCGCACACTTCTCAGCCGCTCCAGCAACGGACGCAAACAGGAAAAACTATCGGTATGGATTTTTGCGGATAACGATAGTTCCAACAATCAACTATCGGTGCCGATAAATCGGCAAAAACGATGAATCGGTCGACCTCTAATTTTGACAATCTTGAATATTTTTAGCTGTTAAAATTAACATGTTACCGAAATATAAGACTGCAAACAGACATTCAACCAAAGCAAACTATTTTATTTTATTTTTATATTATGGTATTTTGCGCTTTTTGTGACATTTTACAAAGGGTTTAATTTCTATTCGGTGTTCAATAACGCACTATTTAAAGTTTGATCCACATTAAACATGTAATTTTGTGCACCACCTCTCCCGCCTGCCAACCACCATACAACACCGTTGTGGTAAAAAATTGCCACCACAATAGCCCTAATCCCCATAACCCAATTGACTCGAGCCTCCCTGAGTGATGGCAAATCATAAATAATGTTCACCAGTACAATTAACATTACCCAGAACAACATATGCCCTTCATCCACAGCTCTGCAGTGAACATCTAAACTAGCGTTTCACACAAGGGCAAAGCACACATCCCCATTACATAAGTTCAACATTACTATATCTTTATTACTGTACAGATATACTGTACTTATTCTGGCACAAGCCAGTGAGCTAACTGCGTAAATTCTAGAAGTGTAAAGACAAACTCTGCAGAGACAGTTTAACACTCGGTGTAAGGCCGATTTTAAACAGTATCTTGTGAGATCGTAAATTAACATGCTGTATTGCGATACACTGACAAGTTAATTACAACACAACACCCAGAACAAATGTAAAACTACCCTATAATTCGAAGTACATCTGTATGGACAAACACCTCCAAACAAAAAACAGTGCTGCCAATGTACTAAATGCAAAGCAATAGGGTTACAGGAAGAGGCGGACCCCAAAGAGGAAACAACAAGCCAGGAGATTCTCTTCAAGAGAAAGTGACAGACAGTTAGAGAGAGACAGAGAGAGAGAGGGAAAGTAGAAAGACCATTAGCATTACCATCAAGGCAAAGAGCATTTCGGGCGTGTCTAGCCCGCCGTCTACGATACAGCCATACTCCAGTTGCTGTCAATAGGTGAGCTGCCACAAAAAGCAGTGGCGTGATCACTGCTGGATCAAAAGGGTCCATCGCTTGATCACAAGTCGGTGTTTTCCAAAAGAATCACGTCTCAAAAAAGAAATCTGCATTAAATCTGCGAACAGAATTAATTGCAGTAACAGTATTGTCCTTATCAATGTGTCTGTCGCTCTGTCTATCTAACTACACATCCATTGTGTGCATCCTTTTTAGGATTTAGATTTTAGTAAAGAAAAAATAGGAAATAATTTAGTAAAGAAAAATAAATCAAACTCTATGCAATATTTTGCTTACTTTCAAAGTTTATCTACTTTGAAAAAGTAACTGCTGAGACTAAGCATCTAACATAGTCTTCCTCTTTCTCCACTCCCTCCTCTCTCTCTGACACTCTTACACTGAATTCCTTTCCTCTGAAACAAGCGGTATACTTTTAGTTATTGCTCAAAGAGCCATTATAAACTGAACTCGGCATGAACAAATAAAAACTAAAAGAAGTTTCCCTTCTCTATTTCAGACCACATGGCAGTTCATCCTTCCTGTATGAGTCTGTGCTTCTACATAGTGTATGTTCATGCGGCATGGATGGCAACATGTGCGTCTGTTTATGTGTGTGTATCTCTGTTGCTATGAGTAAGCACTTCGACTCTCTTCCATATTTACACGAGGCCTTCTACGGAGAGCATCCTCTGTGAGTGGTGCATTTGTCCAGAGAGCAAAGAGGCAAATAGTGTTGATGGGTGTGTGGCAGTCATTCCTATGATCTCATTTGGGTTACATTCACTGAATGTGTGAATGGCATAAGAGCCAACTATGCATGGTGTTACAGAGACGTTCTCTGATCAAAGAACAGTGATTCAACATGACTAACTGCATAGTCAAAGCATGTGGGGTTCTTGCTGTAAGTGCGTGTCTATGAGAGAGTGAGAAATAGGGAAATGTGAGAGTAGGAGCCAATGACTGTAAATGGTAGTATTTAAAGCTGACCTTAAACTGTGCACAGATGGTGTCTGTTACTTGTACTGGTTTTTTCTGGGTGTGTTCAAAGCTGTGTGCAACAGCATGTGTTATCACCAGAATCTTTGTGGTTTTGCAGTGACAGGTGGGCACATTAGTCTCCAGACTTACTGGGAAGTGACATAAGATGTGCCCATATGAGGTACATCCAATCATCTGTTACCAGAGTCCGACCTCTGTGCAATCACAATAAACCATTCAGTGCTCATCATCTCCTCATTCTCTGACTGTGGTATAGTATCTTTAAAATGTGAAAAGGGGAAATACAGTAAAGAAAGGGACTTTACAAAAAGAAAGGTTATAGCGGGACAGAGGAGATAAAAATAAAGTGCGAATGAGTAACAACTGCAAATCTGTGGTAGCAGTGTTAAACCACTTGGGCCCTTGGGTTTATATCCTGGTTACAAGCTTGAACAAAACAAGCCTGTCAGGATATGTAATGTAGAAAAATGTGCACATAACATATTATTAAGAATACCATATTATTGGAGTCACGTGATGCCATGCGAGGTTCGGACGTGTGAACGGCGAACTCTGCCCACTTTGCTAGTTTTAACACTATTAATGACATAAACAGAGATTTGATACCCTCTGTTCCATAACAGTGCTAGGAGGACAAAATGTCAAAGAATTCAAAATTCTTGGGCTCTGGAGACATTACAAGACACTTATATGCTCAAGCTGATATCCCTGTGAAGGCCACGAGCCAGGGAGCCAATTTGGTCTGAGAAATGAGGGAAATCGGTAAGAGATGCTGAACATGGCGGCAATGCTGATGAAGGTCATTGCTGACTTGGAGGATCTTGCTGTAATACATCCATCGATCACTGCCATATAGATGAAATTCTCTGAGGTGGTTACAAGGTTGGGGGATGTTGAGAAACGGATCGATTATCGAGTCATTGGTGAGGGTATAATTTGCTAATCTGACCAAGGTTGATTTGGAGCATGTCTGGGGGAAATTGGAGGACATGGAGAACTGTAGCCGGTGGAATAACTTCCAAATCGTCTGAATTCCTGAGACCGAAGAAGGTCGGGATATGGTGAAATTCCTGGACGGGCTCTTTCCGAATCTGCTCGACATAACAGGCCATAAACTGGAAAAACTTGAGCGAGCTCACAGGGTACCAGTTCGGCGATCCGAACAATCTGAACAATCAGAAGATGAAGACACAACCCATGTTTTTTGGTAGTAAGTTAAGATCCAAGAATTTTGGTTGAATGTTCAGAGTTTTATGTGTGACGTATAAGGCACTCAAATTTCATTTTGCCCCAGACTCTGTATTTTAGGCAATGGGGCGGTCATCAATATAGGGGATAAATGCATAAAAAATTATATATATATATATATATATATATATATTTTTTATTTTTTTTTTTGTGTGTGTGTGTGTGTGTGTGTGTGTGTGAGTGAGTGTGTGTACTCATGTGTGACCACAGGGATGTTTGTTGAGGGTCAGGGTGGGGTAATAGTGGGGGTTAAATGTTGATTCTGTGAATATAAATTTTGCTTTCCTTTGTTAATTGTATAAATCAATAAAAACTGTTAATCAGAAAAAGAATACCATATTATAAAGACACATATCTTCTACTTTCACTCCTAGATCTCAAATAGAAAAACATGGGGCTCCTAGGCAGAATCTGACACCTGGAGATAACAAAATACTTAAACATCTATTCACACACTGAAATGCAGTCAATGATCCATAAAGCAGCATACTCGAATACAGTGACATGATCTTCATCCATCATACACAAAATAGTACTATTTTTGTTAAATATTATAATGTAATATATTTTCTATTGCAATGGCGCTGAATAATTTTCAGGTGTTAGCTTCATTAACATAATCACCAGACAGACAAAGGGAGATGGAGCACGCATCACTTGACCGCTGGGACTCCCTAATGAGTTTATGGCTTCAAGAACTGAAATAAACACATCCTGCTTGCTTGAAATTATCACTGGCTATGGATGGGGCATGAACATGTCAGAAAGGCAGCGACCAATGAATGCTGTACGTGAATAAATGTGTTTTTTTCCCAGAGGACAGTAGCCATTTATTTCTGCAGAAAAAGCGCTCGTTGATGGTGCATTTGGAGGAGAAGTTTATTGCTCTTTGGAGTCAACAAGTATGATTGTATGACATATATAATATATATAAATAAATAAAAATTCTGCTGCCCAGATCTTTGCACAAAGTGACAATAAACGTGTAAAAACTTTTACATTTAGTATTGGGTCTTTATTTTTGTATACAGCTTTAGATGATATAAATATATTGTAATCTGCATTTCTATAACATTACGTATAAGTATGCATACCTTACAAGTTTGAACTTCTGATTTATTTTGGCTCATGCTAATTAACTTGTTTTGCACAATGTGACAATAAACGTGTGAAAGAAAGGATGTGGTTTCTTTTTGCTATGCATTTTCAATAGAACATGTCTTTAACAAACAACCTAACATAGCAGATGCTGCTGACTCTTAAAGTAATATTGAAAGTTGACTGGCTGCAAAAATGAGGTGTGATTGTAAAGCGTTGAGAAAAGTCAAAGGCAGCCGTTTATTGTGACAGCTTACCTCCATTTTTAATCGTTAAGTTCGACAGGCTCAATGACAAGAAGGGAAAGATCAGCAGCAACAGTCTTTAAGTGTGACACCCCCAACCCAAATAGAGTTGTTCTCTGTCTGCTAGTGTGACACAAGCTTAAGAAGACAGAAACAAACTGAATGGAAAGATCATAAGATCAGTCATTTTTGGAGGTCAAATTCAAATGCTGCAATTAAGGTAGAGGAAAAACAAAGATGACTGTTTGCCAAGAACACAGTGCGCCTCTACTTCACAAACAGTTTATGATGCATAAATCTCAGAGGTAAGCTGTAGAAAAAGGTGTTTTCCAGAGGGAAAGAAAATGATATAGTATACATACAGATAGTAGAGAAGGTAGTATTTAAATAGACTGTATTTAAAGATTATGAATAAACTATACAGATAAAAAGAACAGATAAAACACATAACAAACACCTTATTGTGATTGTAGTCATTGCATGACCTTCAACCATACATTTGCTGTAATCTACTGTATCATAGCAACTACCAAGTTAGACCCTAAGGCCATCTCAGTCAGACTTATCTTGTTTCTCTCCCTATTTGACTCACGCACATACACACACACACACACACACACAAATACAAACACACATACACATACACATACACACACAGCCATCTGTCTCAATCACTTGGAAATTTCAAATATGAAATTCAGTGAACTGCCTGGCAAGGTCACCCTGATGTTCAAGCCTTCACACACACTCTTCACCCAAAATAAAATCTGTTGTGCTCACCCTTAAATATGTCATCACCATTTCTGTGTAGTTCATGTGTTTCTCCTCCACATCATACACAACATCAAAGAAATATGTTGACCACAAACAAAGGCAGGGTGAAGGAGGACAGACGAAAGGAATAATGCCATGATAAAACTGTAGCTTGTACACTCGTGAACATTATAGCCCAAAAAAGAGAACTCGGTCACATCATTTTCACAGGCAGTATCATTGTCCTGTAATTGTAAGAGCAAATTTGTTTAATCTATACCGCTGCCAGTATCCACAATCCATTAAGAATGTTTGAAAGTGGTATATTTTCCATTACTCCCTCTATATCTGAGTGGGTCCAACTATGAAATCATTTTTGATGTGGAGAAGAAACATAACACACTAGCCCTTCAAATAAACAAACTGACCAAATGAACAACAACCTGCATAACTTCTTTCATAATGCTGACTTGATGTTCCCTGTAATACCAAGAAAATCAGATAGGAGGCAGTGTGGTAACAGCCACGGCACCCACATTAATAAGAAACAGGCTGACTGCCACTGTACATGCCCTTACCAACACTGTCACACTTTACAAGAAGTGACATCCCTGCCCCAGGTGTCCCTGTACCAGCAGGTCTCAAATCAGTTACCTATCACCCTAATGACAATGACGACAGACGTCAGTAATCCGCCAGACATAGCACAGGTGAAGCAACACAGAAACAAAATCTGACGTGAGGCAAGGCAAGTGTCTCGAAACTGTGTGGTGGAACTTTGAAGGAACAGGAAAAACCACAAGGCAACTGTTCAAATAGAAATTTAAATAGATAAGCCTGATACACACAATGTTTAAAGACTGCATGAGTTGAACAAACAGGCCAGACAAATGCAAGATGACCCTCAATAAAATTTTATACAATTATTATGATCATAAATGAAGTAATTTATAGTCAGAGTCCAGCGTACTCTAGAGTAACAAGTGTGCATGTTTTGACAAGGTAAATGGACAGCACTCAGAACGTCTTATCCAGCACGGTTTAAATATGCCCGAAGGTGCCATTGGGTAAATATTACAACAAACTTATATCCAGACTTACTTAACACAAGGGTTGAGCTAAGGATAATGCAGAGCAGACAGCACAGTAGACACTGCTAAAAAAAAACACACAGACACACGATTGTGCACAAACGCACACAAACACAGTGAAGAGGCAAAGCTTAACATAGGGTTTAATCTCACCACCGTTAGACTATCTAGTCAACACAAACATTTTGTCCTGAGTATATGCTGAATATTGCATGAATGACACAGCTTTCTGGAATCTTTCCATGGACAATTTTAGGGTGTTGACTTGACCTGCTTTATTGCAGATCCAGAGTGTCATAAATAGGCCTACAGAAAACAGTCTAAAATAGGTATATTTTGTAAAATTTTTATTGCAGATATTCTAATATATCTTGAATACTGTGTGTGTGCATACATACATATATATTTACATTAATATTATATTTATATTTATGCTTTTGGCAGACAGAGCCCTTATTACAGGGACAAACCCCCCGGAGCAACCTGGAGTTAAGTGCCTTGCTCAAGGACACAATGGTGGTGGCCGTGGGGTTTGAACCAGCGACCTTCTATACACACACACACACACACATACATATATACATATACATACACATATATACACACATATATATATATATATATATATATATACACACATACATACATACATACATACATACATACATACATACGTATGTATATATATATATGTGTGTGTGTGTGTGTGTGTATATATATATATATATTGTGTGTGTATATATATATATATATATATATACACACACACACACACACACACACACATATATATATATACACACTCACCTAAAGGATTATTAGGAACACCTGTTCAATTTCTCATTAATGCAATTATCTAATCAACCAATCACATGGCAGTTGCTTCAATGCATTTAGGGGTGTGGTCCTGGTCAAGACAATCTCCTGAACTCCAAACTGAATGTCAGAATGGGAAAGAAAGGTGATTTAAGCAATTTTGAGCGTGGCATGGTTGTTCGTGCCAGACGGGCCGGTCTTAATATTTCACAATCTGCTCAGTTACTGGGATTTTCACGCACAACCATTTCTAAGGTTTACAAAGAATGGTGTGAAAAGGGAAAAACATCCAGTATGCGGCAGTCCTGTGGGCAAAAATGCCTTGTTGATGCTAGAGGTCAGAGGAGAATGGGCCGACTGATTCAAGCTGATAGAAGAGCAACTTTGACTGAAATAACCACTCGTTACAACCGAGGTATGCAGCAAAGCATTTGTGAAGCCACAACACGCACAACCTTGAGGCGGATGGGCTACAACAGCAGAAGACCCCACCGGGTACCACTCATCTCCACTACAAATAGGAAAAAGAGGCTACAATTTGCAAGAGCTCACCAAAATTGGACAGTTGAAGACTGTAAAAATTTTGCCTGGTCTGATGAGTCTCGATTTCTGTTGAGACATTCAGATGGTAGAGTCAGAATTTGGCGTAAACAGAATGAGAACATGGATCCATCATGCCTTGTTACCACTGTGCAGGCTGGTGGTGGTGGTGTAATGGTGTGGGGGATGTTTTCTTGGCACACTTTAGGCCCCTTAGTGCCAATTGGGCATCGTTTAAATGCCACGGCCTACCTGAGCATTGTTTCTGACCATGTCCATCCCTTTATGGCTTCCATGTACCTATACCTCTGATGGCTACTTCCAGCAGGATAATGCACCATGTCACAAAGCTCGAATCATTTCAAATTGGTTTCTTGAACATGACAATGAGTTCACTGTACTAAAATGGCCCCCACAGTCACCAGATCTCAACCCAATAGAGCATCTTTGGGATGTGGTGGAACGGGAGCTTCGTGCCCTGGATGTGCATCCCACAAATCTCCATCAACTGCAAGATGCTATCCTATCAATATGGGCCAACATTTCTAAAGAATGCTTTCAGCACCTTGTTGAATCAATGCCACGTAGAATTAAGGCAGTTCTGAAGGCGAAAGGGGGTCAAACACAGTATTAGTATGGTGTTCCTAATAATCCTTTAGGTGAGTGTGTGATATATATATATATATATACACACACACACACACACACACACACACACACATACATATACATATATATATATATATATATATATATATACATATATATATATATATATACATATATATATATATATATATATATATATATATATAAAACACGTACTATCTTATTAATTGTACTTTATTCATTTGTTTTCAGGATTATCTTTTTTGTCTGAGGGTTCCAGAATACAGAATATTGAATGTGCCACTGAATTCTGAATTCTTCTGAAGCGGTCAAGCAGTCAAGCATAGAAATCCCAGTGTGGCCACCAGATGGAACATGCGGTACTAGTACTGACAGACACAAAATAATCCCATGCCAGATTTGGGCCTCTAAGACATGTGAATGGACCACCATAAATAAACCCAGCTAACTATACCTGCGTCAGTTTGAGGTGTCACCCTTTCATTAACTGTCAGCATAGAGTTCACCTTTAAAGTTCATCTGCCATGAAGTCAATGAACCTAAAGGGACAAGCTTACTGTTTGTGTATTTGTGTCTGTGGACATTGACACCATGGCTGCGTCAGAGTTGATGGCTGTGCTGCCTGGACTTGGTTCAATGAAGATTTAAAAGGTCCTTTTTATTTAGCCACTTTGCTACAGCAGCCAGGAAGAAGTCATTAGGCAAGCCCAGAGAAACAGTCAACACTGTAATAATGGAGTGAAAAAAAAAAAAGATTTACACTTACACCTCTTTGAGGAAAGAGCGCAAGTCTCTCATCCCTCTCTTTCAGCTGAGAGCCAAACTTCTAGAGTTGACGACAGGCTTACTTAATCACAGGTTAATAGTGGGAAAAGAATGGAAGAGAGAGGGAGTGGGGGGAAGGGATATGGAGAGACAGAGAAGGTCGTGAGAGAGACAAATTTCAGAAGGGGTCGGGGATGGGAAAGGACAGAGACCCAGGAAATAAATAAAGAAAAGATAAAAAGAAGGGGTGGAATGTACTGAGGACACAAAAATACAAGGCAGAAAGAAAGAACGTTACCATTACCTCCGTTTTCCACACAGCTCCTGTCATCACCACGGCAACCAATAAATTTGGTACCGGCCTTGCCCTCTGTTAACCACTTGACCCTTCATAAAAGACCCCCATTTCCCGATGAGGGACCAAAGACACCCACCCAAAATCCATTTGATGCATCTCCCTCCACATTCTTCAGTGGTGTGAACTTGAAAATATTAGCTCTTATATACTTAATCTCTACCGCAATGTTTCCCAAAGCAAAGGGGAGATTGGCATTATTTATGGCTGTAACAATTTATTATTTTTTAAATTGAGTGATACATTTTTAAAATTATGTGTAAAGTTATAAATAGTTCAGCTCCTAAAAACCTGTCTTAAAATCCCGGAATACAGCTCAGAACATTACATTAGTTGCACTCCTTCTTGATGTGTTTGAACATCTTGTGGTGCATTATACCCTCTGCCTCTGACTGAAAGTCTCTATATACAGTGTTCAGCAGGAGATTTAGGTTTCTGCGGAACAACAATTTTCAATTATCCAATAAAAGTTGTAATAATCAGTGGCCGTTTCCAAACTAGGATGGTCATTCCACAACTATCCACCTTTTTCCTGGGTGTCTTACTGGGTAAACGAATGTGGGTGGGACTTCTGCCGGAAGTTGTTCTATAGCATTCCCTAGTTTTGCCTGCAATCATTTTTGACCTGTTTACAGCTGGCAATAAGACGAGTTTCAGATGATCAGATTGCAAATGGTCAGTGCTAAATATAGTTGTAAACAGGTTGCAAAGTTTTTTGTGATTGGATCACAGAAACATATATAGGTGTAGACAAAAACCTCATTGCATTTGAGGTTTAAAACGACATCTTGCTGCATCTCAAATGGCAGCAAAGCACCACCGCTTACCAGTCAATCACCGGCCAAACAAAAGTTTAATCTTACTTGCAAATTTAAAAGGAAATAACCGTCCAATCGGAAAAATTTAAAAAACAATTACATACCCAAGGTTGAGAACTTCACAACTCTTCCTCAGTGTGTTTGTCTGATTGGAACATGCAGGGTGACAAGTAACACATCTGAAGCTGAACTAACACAGGTACTCCACTGAAACAACCAATAATTTTTGTCGAAATGTTGCGTTTGTGCTTAGATTAAATCTCAACTGCTTCTGGGAGAAACAGCATGCCAGTTCTGTTCGTGCTTTCTTTGTCTTTCTTTTTTTGCAGTTTATTATCATTCAGTAACACACTGATATAGTGATTAATATATGTCGTCACAAAATCAGACACACTCTCCTCAAAATCCCAACATCACAACGAAAGAATGAATGGATGTATGCCGCAACAGCTGTTTACTTGACAATGGAAGTAATGGCCATATTTCTCTTTAAGCATCATGGGACATAGGAAAAAGGTGGAAATTAAAGTATAATGAAAGTAGGGAATGTCAATGTATTTATCAGTGGCAGTTGTCAAAATAGGATGGGCATTCCTCAACTATCCAATGAAAGAAGGGAATCTCAATGTAGTAGGCAAAGCATGTAAAGCGGTTCAAAAAATGCCCATCATAGTTTGAAAACGCCCACTGATTGGGAAATGCCCATTTTTGTTTTGACACAAGTCTCTTTGGTAGGGTTGGGTGTTACAAACTACCTCACAATAGGATATGCATCGCGATACAAATGTCCCAATTTAATGCAGTGCGATCACAATATGATAATTGGATTTTATGAAGATAAATCTGTTGCAAAACTTGAGAGCTTGTAGATTTTGTACAATAAATATTTGCACTTGTAAGTTGAAATTTACACTCAGCCCCGATGTGAAAACTGAAAATCTGAAGATGAATGCTGCAAGCTGCACTCACAAACAAAAATCAAAAACCTGTGTTTTGAATTAAAAGTTGCAGACTTTGCCAAATATCGGCATTTACAACCTCACAGATCTGCCACTGCAACTTAAAATCTTCCCATCTTGACTTTTGCATAAACTTTTGTGAAAAAACCTGTAGTATAACTCACATGTGCACTTGTAAATCAAGATTTGAGCGAGATGGGGGCGAGGCCAATGAAGACATGACCAATCACAAGAGCTGGAACATTCAATACTGGACCAATCAAAATGGATCATCTTAGAACGTGATGACGTCACGCAACAGCACCAGTGTCGTTTTTGTAAGCAAAATAAATCCAGTGGTGGCAAAGGCTGGCTGATGCAATGGTAGGATAAGTTAATTAACGTGACAAAAAAATGAATAAGAGTGAATTTATCATGTAAAATGAGAAACGCAAAATTCGGTGCCAACAGACCGCACATGTAATGTCTAAGGATGGCAATGGGAGAATTCTTTGTTGAAACGTTTCTTTAGGATATTTGCATTTAGTAAAACTACATGGGATGCGACAATCCAGCCAGCTGTCATATGCCACAAGTTCCATATTTCCATGAAAACATAAAATAGATGTTAAAAATCAGTTAGGTATCAATAGGTATAAGAGTGAAGTAAGAAAATTGCAGTTATAACCAGAGAACTGTTCCAATGGATAAAATACAATTAATTATTGATAACACCAGAGACATGATAGCTGGCAAATTCTTAAATTGCCAGAGTGCAGCATTCTGCTATATTTCAGTCATTTTCTGACATTTATTTACATTGTATTATTTAAAATTTTTTTTTTTAAATGTTTAAACTAAAAGTCTGGTATCATGTTGCTGTTAAAGTGCTTGGATGGAAACATGTTTGATTTTTTTGAAGCGGAAAACACAACAACTTGAGTGTTATTCTTTCCAAAAAATTATAACTACATTAATCATGCTTGCTGACTATCTATAGAAGATTAAATGTCATGCCTTTATTATTTAATTATTATTATCGATTGTTATCGATTGTTAATTTGATGATGTAGCTGATATTGCATTGTTGCAAATTAGTAAGCGAATGTTGAATCTAATGAACTCATACAGTATTTGCTTAGATGAATTGCAATGCTACTGTAATTATTGTAAGAAACTTACTTGTGAAATAAAGATAATATTGTGCACAGTGCGCATTCTTGTTTAAAATGAAACTGTTTGTATATTTATCCAATCAGAATAAAACTCGGTTAATTTTAAATGTTGTTTATATGATGGTTATTAATTTCTTAGTTTTATCTGCTTTATCAACCCATCCATGCTTATCAATCCTTGAAAATTAAGCACTAAGAAAGTACATCTTGACAACTTAAGAATAAGATAAGATAGGCCTATATAATTTAGAACTTAAGCTATATAAATACCTGACTGCGATGACTTGCTTTAATCATAATTATCTGAGATTATCATGGTCATGTGCACTTTAAAATCACATACTGTCATCTAAACAAGGGAATTAAGCAAATACTATAAAAACCAGAAAATGCTAATTTCTATATCTCTAATTCAGATTCAGCAGGAAAATAGATTCTTTATAACTTACATTGAATTCTATACAAAGTAGATTGCCATCAAGTAAGTACTATGACCCATTTTAATTGGTCCACTATCGATTGTTCCAGCTCTTGCGATTGGTCACAACTTCATTGGTCCCGCCCAACACCAGTAGTCTGCTCTCTCACATCTTAATTTACAAGTGCACAAGTGAGTTTTGCTACAGGTTTTTCACAAAAGCTGATGCAAAAGTCAAGGCGGGAATATCTGAAGTTGCAGTGGCAGATTTGAGAAGTTGTAAGTGCTGATTTGTGATTGTACTGTGAAAGTGAGTTAAAGTACAAAAGTATGTAATACAAGTTTGTGTCTGTCATTGTATTTATATGCACGTCATTTTACATATTTGTGACTATTTGTCTGCAACTTTGAATTCAAAACACAGGATTTAGATTATTGACTGTGAGTGCAGATTGTAGCATTCAACTTCAGATTTGTATTTTACAAGTTTTCACATTGGGGCTGTGAGAGCAATTTTCATGTTACAAGTACAAACATTTATTGTTCTCAACTTCAAATCTACAAGCTATCAAGTTCTGCAACAGATTTACCTTAATGGGTTTCACTGAGAAATTCTGATTTCAGAGGTTCTGTTTAATAATACTACCTGGTTCTTTGGTAATTTAACTGCTGGAAATGATATGTCCAAAATTACACAATAGTAAAACAATAGTAATATTGCAATAGTAAAAATAAAAGTGAATTTTTTTTTCAAGTTTTGAAGATTCAATTTGTTTTCATGATTGATCTTAGCCGTCACTTCCCTTTTGTAGAGTGGAATGCTGTTTTTGAGAAAGGGTTTTACTGGACTGTGGAACGGTACAGAGAGAGAAGCATTTAGCATGAAGAGATTCACAGCTAAGCTTTGTTCCAGCCAGTCACACACTGTACCATGGGAAAGGGCCACCAAAAGTGTTCAATAAGGCCTTGTGTCCAACAGCATGTGTGTCTGTATGTGTGTATGATGTGAGAAATGATCATGGAGTTACGTCAGGATGGATGAAACCATAGAAACTTTTTTGGACTAAATGGGACCGAAAAATTCTAAATGAAAAGGTGTTCTACTAAATGTTGTCAAACAGAAGAAATGCACGTTTCCTTAATCAACAATGCATTAAATGACCAGCAGTTTTGCTAATGAGTGCTACTACAGCTGGTTCATTAAGAAAAGGTAATCCGTTTTTAACAAGCCACTCTAGGTTAGAAGGCCAATTCTTGCTGAGAAGAACTAGATCCTTGAGGGCTTCGGCTTGTTTGAAGTGCAGCACATTGAAGGTGAAGCCTAAGTATAAAAGACAGGAGGGATAGAGGGCAAAGATGGGAAAATACAAAGATTATAAAGGCTAAGAACAAGGGAAGAGACTCTAGGCAGTGTTAATTGTATGCGCTGTCAGTATCAAAATAAAATCAGTCATCATGATCTTTGTAAAGGCTCTGATGAAAAATATCTAACTGGGAAAAGGGGAGAGATGGAGGAGGAAAAGGGAATTAGTGAGATATTGGGGCCAATGGAGGGAAAACTGGATGAGGGAAGCATGAGGCCCCAGCATCCATTCATCTGATCAACAGGCCACTTCCAGTATAGAAGAACTAAACAAATATCCATGAATATAAGAACTCTCACACGCAAGCGCACACACACACACACACACACACACACACACACACACACACACACACACACACACACACACGTTTACTGGCCTCCTGAATATTTTTTTAATGTAAGGAATTTGCCTGTTGACGGCATAAGAAAACGCTAATATACATATATATATATATATATATATATATATATATATATATATATATATATATATAAAACACAAATCTTCTCTTATACAATACAATTTATTGGTATAATGTTCACCATGATTGAACTTTAAGGATGGCCTGGGGCCAAAGTAGGATGATGGAACAATTGATGGAACAGTCATTTGCCTTATTGGGTAAGTGATGCGTTGTCACTATATCTTATAAATGTTGTTCATGTGTCATCAGTATGCCTTGTAATCTTAAGCTTGTAGTTTTGTGTAATGCATTGATTTTGTAAATTGTGTGCATTTATGTTATATGAAAATATAAGCAAGATAAAGTTATCTAGCTTGCAGACCTTTTTTTTTGGTCAAAACTGCAAGATAGACTTTGGAAGTATCAAATTATTGAGCCTGTTTACACCTTCTTTCCCTGAAGCATGTTTTTACTCACTATTTACTTTCTTCCTCTCTCTTTCTTTACAGAATGATGACATTTCTAATTTGATTTACTGGGATGGTTGTTGTATTATATTCCCATGCTGCTGTAAGAAAAGCACTACAGAAACAAGAGGGATTGCGGGCACACTCCTTAAAAGTGTTTAACTGTGTGTGTGTGTGTGTGTGTGTGTGTGTGTGTGTGTGTGTGTGCACTGCAGCCTAAGGGCCAACACAAAGCAAACAGGATGTGGTCAGGTGCACAATCAATCAGAATAAAGTATTATCAGTCCCAAGATAAAGATATATCCAAACAAATAGTTCTACTTGACAAGAGGGGGAAGGACATTTGATTGGTGATTGGTGAACATCTATCTTTTGCTTCTCTTCAAACGAAAGGTGCTTGACTATCTAGATCCACTTCTCTATCTTTGTGTATCAATGACAAAGTAATGATGTAAAACTTAGTCATTAAACTTCAGCCCATAACTCATGAGTAATGAGTGCTTTACTTTTTTTAAAGCAATTAGACTTTTGATTTTAAGTGATAATAAATGGTACTTCCTTTGGGATTACTGATGAGAAATCAACTGCCAAGAAAATATAACATCAAAAGGTAATGAGAAGGCAGGGGTAACTAATCAATCACCCACCACCATAAGTGCCTGAACCAAAACACTTTGAAAATAACTGATAGAATAGGACCTCTTGAAGAAAACAATAAACATCTACTGGTATCAGTTGATAGCTCTATAAGTGGTTCAGTTTGAGATAACTGATGAAGAACTCATGCCAATCTAGAACTAACATGTTCAGACAGAATATGATTGTGTAAGTGAAAAGGTCAAAGGTGTGTTTTTGGGTTGTAAACATGTTTTCATTGACAGAAGATTCTATGAAATTAGTTGCCCTGAAAGAGTAACAAATACAACCACCAATCAGCCAACGCAACATGCAAGATAATGTACATCAGGTAATCTACTAAAATTATTATATTAGATCAATTTAAGCAAAACTGAATCCAGATGAACTAAACTGAATTATGATTAAACAAGGAACAAAATTAACTGAAATTAATTTGCAATGCCAAAGCACCAAAACAACTGTGACTCCAAAACCTTTCCAAAACCAAGTAGAACCGATCTCTTGTTTAAAGAATATGAATCCTAAAACTGAAAATGATTGGTCTAAAAGGGAAATTATTGGTTTTAAAATAAAATCCCCCAAGTATTTGAAGGGCATAGGGACTCGCATGAGGAGTCACAACTACTTTTGACATGACTAATTTTTCTTTGAGTCAGTAGGGGAAGAACAGCGTTGCACTATGAAGAAGAACAAGGTTTAGGAGAATGCAGGGATCTCCTACACATACAATCACGGCCCTATGCATTTCACAAGTGTGGAAACAATAGATCTTCCCACCACAATCTTTACAGCCATAATTACACACAAATCATCCTCTGATTATGGAGACAGCAACCAGTCACAGCCATAACTCAAAAGTAGTGGTTGTAGAAGGAGTGAACAGCTTGTCAAAATGAGCAAGCTGAAACTCAGTGAACTGATATGAGAGGATATTAAAGGAACAATGTACAATGGTCTCAATATAGCTTCATGTAAAGAGATCTGTTTTACCATTTTCAAAAATACAGGACAGCAGAAAGAGTCCTAAGGCTGGTTTTAATTTATTTTCTTCTCTATTTTTTTCCTAAATTGAGAAAAAACTACATTTTCGTATTCATAAATACAAATATATTTTTTAAGAATCTCAAGAGTGTTCTTATAATTTTTCTTAAACCATCAACATTTAAAGCTAGATAAAATGTAACAAACTGCTTATAATTTATCCTAAGGACTTTTTTTTTCTTTAAAAAACAAGATTTTTGAGAATCCGTGCCCTGAACTTTACAGTTAAGCTGAATTTAGGACATGGAGGACAGAGGGCATGACAGCACAGTTTAAAAACATCTTTGTGGCATCTTAACACCAGCAATGTTTTTGCTGCTTTGAAATTGTTTTCTCATTTGGACCTGCCACACCCAACTGGCACACAGGAGATATGCAGACGTAAACTCTTATCTCTGTCACTGCCTGCCTGTACATGCTGCCATGCTGGAGAACTACTTTGCCGTACATCTGCTTCACTGTCTCAGTGACAATTACATAAAATCTGCACCTACTGTACAGAACACTTCACAGTTTTCTGCAGAATTGGAGCACCCTTTATTCACAAAGTTCACACATCAACCACCTCTTCCATGTTTGTTTATTCAGAATTTTGACTTTGAGCCAAAGGTAGACTACCCAAAATCAATACCACACAATTCTGCTGATTATCACCTAAAATCAGTAGAAAATGTGGAATATGTCTGTGATTCAGTCTGGGCATAATTTTTAAAACATGGACCTGGAAATCAACCTACAGCAAGCAGCTGTCTGTAAAACCAAATTACCTTCTTTTTTACAAAACTTAATGTAACTTACATGATCCAGGCCAAGCAATCTGGCACAGAGCCAATGACAGTGGAAGTGGCAGAGAGGACATGTAGGAAAATATGGTTGGCCTCAGTGAAGGTTTGGCCATGAGGTCTGGTGGCAAATCAAATTATTTTATTATTATTTGAATTGTTATTTAATGGTATAATCAAGAGTAGGAAACACAGCTGAGCTGAAAGTTAGTCCACACGTGGCACTGATCAAGAGAGCACTCTGGACCAGAGATGTTTCCTTGAAACAGCCAGGAAACCTGCTTTTAGAGGCAGCCCTTTCTGTAGCTTTAGCACGTGTGAAGGCATAGTCACAGTTACCTTCGCACGGCAAAATTCCACAGGGAAAATACAGTCATCTCAATGGGAATTCGAGCGATCATTAATTTTGCACAATGGACTTTCAGTGGCAAAGAATTTCCCCTTGTGGATTTTGCATTGAGTTCAAGTTTGGTGAGCAATGGGAAGTTGCTTGGTTTGCCAGTGACCTCTGCGTGGGTGATGCTTCATATAATGCTACACTGAATATTTACAATGGACAAGGATATAATTTTAACAGGGAGTTTTTTTATTTTATTTTATCATTACTATCGCAGAGGCTGTTTGGTGCTCAACACCCGCCCCACAACTTCTTTGCCCACGTAATTTTGCCGTGCACAGGTAAATGAGACTGCACCTTGAGGGATAATATTGTGATACTTTGTTTATTGTATAGTTATTTAAACTGTGATATATTTCAAACTTTTACTCACTTTATTTTCTTTCATTTGCAATGGACTTCAGTTCTTTGCACAATTGTATTCTTAGCTTGTGCAAAGTTTGGGTCAAATAGAAATTGTTGATCAAATATTTTTGTGTTTTCCTCACAGACTTGCTCTGAGTAGTAGTCAATCTCCCTTTACTAAAAATATTCATGTGAAAATTGCAACAAAACAAAAATTCTTGGTGAGAAAAATTTGAAACCGTATAATGAGTTATTGACTTTTCCCAAACCTTAATGATATGTACTAATCGAACCAGTACTGCGTGTTACAGGTTGATCCAAATAGATAGTATTTGATAGCAGGCAGAATTGCAGCTATCAATGGTAATAAATTGATATAATCACCCAGTATTTGTCATTATGAGGTTATTGGCATCAGACTGATTAAAAGAAGACATAACAGAGTTTGTTTTCAAATATAAATATTAGCATTGATCATAGAAATACTCATACTGGTTGGCTATTTCTCTGAGGGGAAATAACCCCTTAAAATGCCAATTTACAATCAGATTTGACTCTTGGTTCATTTTGTTACTGGTTCGAGGTGACTCACTGACCATAGATTGTTAGTGTTGTTAACATGTCCTTCATTAGAAGACTGTCCAGTCCTAAAAAACATTTTTAGGAAGAATGTTCCTTTGAATTTCAAGTTGCCAACCCATATTTCTGCCACTGCAGAGTAATGCTGACAACACACTCAGACACATGTTAACAATGTTTATGGAACTTTTTTGCAAAGCTTTGCCATATGTAATAAATCATATGTTTGCAGAGATGGGAAGTGGGATGGTGCAAAACCGATATTCTACACCAGCCATATGGTTATATGTAAAAGGAGGGACATGTATTTGATATGCATTTAGCAGGAGCTGGGGCCCAATTCTTAGATCAGCTAACTGAGCACAGACTCCAGCAACGGAGCTATTTCACAGTAAAAGGGGCATCTGAGACAGATTCCAAGCTCATTTTAAAAGAAGTGCACTGTTTGCATCTTGGTTGAAGAATGCAGTCCATTTCGAGGCTGTTTTAACAGGTCTTGGAAAAGCCCAAGTGCAGAACAGAGAAGACCACAGTGCGAATTGTGTGCATGTGTGTAAGAGGCTGGACTGTCTGTGGCTTGGTGGTGAGCTTGTATAAAAACATCTAAGCCAGTGTTGAGAAGGATTGAGCCTAATTAGGGTTAGGTGGATTACAGTTCTGGGGGGACATGGCACAGCAAGTCAAGCCACAGTGACTAAATTTTAAGAGACAAACACATTTACTTCTAGGCAACCCAACATGACAGAAACACACATAGGCCTACCTACTGTTCTAAACTCTGGTTTAAACTGAAACTTTTTCCATCTACCATCTGTCCCCAAACTCTGACCAGGTGCTCCAACATATAACATCATCCAACAACATTACCTTTCCCAATTCTACTAGGACCTCACACACAACATTGCTCAACAGTCAAACATTACAATCTCTAACAGTCTTAAACTATGACTGTCACTGATAGCAACTAAACTAGTCATATCCGCAAACATATCCACTAACATGTCCTTTCCTTAAAGCTTATCCTGATAAGAGTAAGCTTGATTATAATTTTGAAACTATTATTTTCATTTTTAGAAAGAAAACAAAAATCCAAACATTATATGGTGGTTTTGCCCAGTATAAAATCTGGCAAGTCTTCAATAAGGTTACTGTTTAGATATTACTTTGGGTACAACATACCCCCACCCTCCCTCTTTCTGCTCCATATGGTCACCACACACTTGTGGTTGTCTCCATCCACTAAAAGCAAATGTTGTGCAATTGTTTGCCCCATGATCTGGGATTGAATTACAAGATAAATAAATACCTCACCATCTTCAAATAACAGTGTAAAAAGCATAAGGTGATCCTATGGCAATGTTTGCATTACAGGCAGGATGGCAAAAATGTGAGTTGGCAATGTATACACAACCACCTCAATGTTAAAAGTCCACCTACTCCTCTTTCTTATATTTCTATTAATCAAACACAGTGTGTCAGAATGAATGGTTTTCTTTTCTGCTCTAACGTGACACCACATTAGAGCAGGCCTCGCCCACGACTGGTGACGGACTCCACCATATTATCATAGATCCTACACACAGTCCGCCATTTTTTTCCCCACGCTGGAGCAGATACAGTGAGAAGAATGATGCCTCAGCTTTGTAAGCGTCATAAGTGTTCTGTTGTTGGCTGTAAAAGTGTAGAAGTATCGCACTTTATATTTTGTGAATGTTTGCAAATCAGCCTTCCAAATGTACTTGTTAGCTGATTTCAACGCTAATGCAGCTACAGTTACCATTGTCTTTGATTGTATTCACGGAGACCAGAGCTACATCAGGGGTGGGGAGCCGCAGCTCATTTGCATTTAAAAAGACACACACGAAAACAGCGTGTTTTTGCTCCACCCAAAGAGGCATTTACAAACACTTTTCAAACACAAAATTTGACAAAAAGGAGTTTGTTATGTTTCAAAAAACAATAGACATATTGTTAAAAAAAAAGAAGATAATTTTTGGACAAATTTATAAATATATATAAACTTACACATCATTCGAATATCCATACGTCCATACTACACTGCGTGGACAATTATTAGGCAAGTGATCCGATCTTATCATTATTTCCATGCAAATAAATGCTTATTGGATTCAATCATTTTCTGGCGATATATATTTGTGTAATGAGGGAGGTTGTGGCGAAAGTGACTAACACCTTATATCAAGGTGTGCATAATTATTAGACAGCTTAATTATCTCAGGTAAAATGGACCAAAAGAGAGATTTAACTGGCACTGAAAAGTCAAAAATTTTAAAAACATTCTGACGGATGCAACACTCTTGATAATAATTAAATAATTAAATGAAGCTACCAGGAACGCATTATCCTCCAGTGCCACCATATTCCACAACTGCAACCTACCTGGAGTTTCCAGAAGTACAAGGTGTCAAGTGCTCAGAGACATGGCCAAGGTCAAGAAGGCTGAAACACGAACACCACTGAATAAGATTCAAAATTTGAAGTGTCAAGATTGGGCAAAGAAATACCCGAAGACAGATTTTTCAAAGGTTTTATGGACAGATGAAATGAGAGTGACTCTTGATGAACCAGATGGATGGGCCCGTGGCTGGATCACTAATGGACACAGGACAACACTTTGAGTCAGGTGCCAACAAGGTGGAGGAGCGGTACTGGATTGCTATCACGAAGGATAAGGTAGTTGGACATTTTTGAGTTGAAGATGGACTGAAACTCAACTCCCAAACCTACTGCCAGTTACTGGAAAGTACTTTCTTCGAGCAGTGGTACAGGAAGAAGTCCGCAGCATTCAAGAAGGGCATGATTTTTATGCAGGACAATGCACCATCACATGCATCCAAGTACTCCACTGCTTGGCTAGCCAGGAAGGGCCTGAAAGGTGCCCAAATAATGACTTAGCCCCACCTGACTTAATTCCTATTGAGAACTTGTGGGCCCTTCTCAAATGTGAGATTTACAGTGAAGGAAGACAATACACCTCTTTAAACAGCATTTGGGAGGCTGTGGTTGACGCTTCAGCGAAAGGTGGTGGATGGCTCTTCTCAACTGTAGGTACTACAAATACACACCAAGATAATTGTTTCTTGTGCTTAAATGGTGCTTTTTTTAACAAAACCAGAGCAGATATTTTTCATGGTTGTTTTTCTTACATCATTTATTCGGGTCACGAGACAATACCCACATCCCCGGATGAAGTACGTTCGAAATCTATTCATACGACTCACATGCATACCTATAAGACCGTACTTTTTTTACAGACCGAGAAGTGTGTCCATCATCAATACTGTGACAGTACGTGTTTTGGACACAGCTTTAATTTATACAGTATCTACAATATTCTCAGCAAGTCAACTGTATTTCGCTAGGTGGGCAGAATTTACGGTTGGCTAGCGGGAGTGCGATTGGTATCAGTTTTGTGTTAGCCGGTCTCTGCTTGCTTGTATGTCATGCGGTTAGATTCTTGCTTTCTAAATATTGTAAGACGCTTTAAAAATTTCCAGGACAATGTGTGCAGTTAATAATCAAGCAAACTAAAGTTGTCTAAAGCAGCAATGCTATGATCAGAAACTACTCTCAAAGCACATTGCTCCAGTCCTAGATGCTGCTTCTTCCACTGGCTGCCTACACAGGATTGACTTAGGAACATCTGTTTGAAAAAGCTTGGGATAATTAGTTTATGTGCTCTTTTCACTTTATTGAGAATATAAATATTTTGAGAATTTGTTCATTTCGATTTAGCATCTTTTCTCGTGAATGCTTCACATGAAATTGCATTATTACAGAGTATAAAAAGGATAGTTTTTCCTGAACTGTCTGTGAGTAGTGATGATGTTTTCAATTGTTTTCATGCTATGATGCTAAATGGATAAATTCTACAGTGGAAGACCATAATTATTACATGAGACATGTACAGTAGCGAGATGTTTTTTCACCTTTGAATTTAATTGTATTATGATATTCCCCTTTCTTGCATTTTTCCGGCCTGCAATTCACTTTCTTTCGAATGTCTTTGCTGATGCATGTCTTCCCTTAAGGGGAAAAGGTGATTTGGAAAACAGTGTAGCCATTAATTCAGTACTGATTAAATTTATTTGTACAGTACTTTTAATAATAAAGCTGCGTGAGTACAAAACATAATGGTTGTTAACCGGAAGTTCTGCCCACATCGACCGCAAAGCTTCATGGGATTCAGGAATATTGTGGATATAGTCAAAACAAGATGAACTACACCTGTGGTTACTCAACTAGGACACCTGTGTGAACCTGAGGTGAACCTACTTCATACAGCCACAAAAAAATTACCTTGAGACCAGTTGGTTGAAAGTAATTGGAAAAAAATAGTTTAAAGGCCTAGCATCATTTGTTTGAAAATGCTACTAGGTTTACTGTTTTGTATCGAACTCAATGACATTCAGACATTTTTAAGTGTGACTTAAAGGAATATTTTAGGTTCAATACAAATTAAGCTAAAAGAACAGCATTTGTGGCATAATGTTGATTACCACAATCACAAAAATTAAATCATAATTTTTACAGGGTATTTTGACATTACACCGTCATGGCAACGAAGTTGTAAAATTTGCTTTAACTTTACACAGAAAAGCAATTTTAATCACACTAAAATGATTTCTTGTGGTTATACTTCAGTGAGTATTTTTATGTTTATAGATTGGCCCCATTCATTACCATTGTAGTGCCACACTGGAACCCAGATTTGTATTTTTATTTTTAAGAAAAGAAGTGACAAGTCAAAATTATTTTTTGTGGTAATCAATATTATGCCACAAATGCTGTCGACTGAGCTTAACTATTATTGAACCCGGAATATTCCTTTAAGAGCCCGAGTGTTCAAATAATTTATGGGCCACTTCATGTGCAACCCAACAATGGAGAAATAAATGGGGCACACACAGCCATAATGTGTGCGGAGCAAGAGAGAGAGACAGCCTGAGTGCAGATCAGGTGAACTACTCCCTTTAAGCAAATTAAGGCCATTCACCACAGCTACCGAGGAGAACACCCTCTCTGTTCAACACATACACTTTTACACTCGCACACATTCAGACACTTAGTCATAATTGTGGGCAGGATAATCTGAAAGGTTATACAGATGACATAATGGCATAAACACACACCATCTATTACCACATACACCCCAATTGTCATGCCTCAATGAACAGTTAAACTCTATATCTAGTGACTGATCTGAAGCAATGTATTTGAATGCATTATAGTGCCTAAAAGGAAGGTGACAGGATGGGTGTTTGGCTATTAAACTCAATAGCCTTGAGTTACATAGAGGGGCATGTGCTCACAATTAATCTTGACCTTGGTCAGCTAAAGGGAGCAGCTGCAACAGTGGAGCATCTTCCTTTCAAGCTTTATCAAAGACTTGCGTATTACTATATTTCAGGCCTCAGTATGTTATTCACAGCAGCATTTGCATATTTGTATAGAGTACGTTTCTGGCCTTAGTATCAAAAGTTAACTATGGTAACTAAATAGTTAAGCTGATAATAGATCGGAGAGCACATAACCTCTTCATTTGCATAATGACTGCAGTCAACCATTGACTTAGCTTTTATCAGGCTCCTGGGGCAAATAACAAATACGGATTTCAGCTTATTGCATGCCAGTGTGAGTTAACTTTACAAACAAACTGAGACAATGGACACAGACTAACAGAATAAACAAAGAAGCATATATCTATTATATAAGGCTAGGAAATTATGCAAAACACGGAACAATGTGGGACGTGTGTTGACAAAAGATATTGAATGAAACTAACCTCTCTTTTCCTCAAGGTCCTGAAGATACTGTCTGTACGATGCCATTTTGCCACAGCTAGAAAAAAGGAAAGCAATAAAGACGGAGAGTAGAGGGGGACTGGATGGATAGAAATGGCAGGATAGAAACTGAAAGGAACTGAGAGGCTGAACTAAGTTCGTTTAAAAGGCAAAGAAGCAGGAGAGGCCAGAGCGTTAAGCTCAAGGCTCGCTGGAATCCAACAAGTCACCAATCCATGTTCAGCATGGAAATCCAGTAAGTCACATCCCTGTTACATCTCTTGCGTCTTTTTCTTTGAATTACCCGCTGTAACTTGCTCTTGAGTAACTGTGTGTGTGTGTCAGCCAGCTGCCTGGTAAATCTGAAAGAGTAGCGTGTTTTAGATCTTGATAGAGGAACTGTACTTTGACCACAAGACAGGTGATGTCACTGCTAGAGCCAGAGCATGTGTTGCACTCCCTGCATGACTCAAGCTCTTTGTGTGTGCATCGTAAAGGACTTTTTTTCTTGAGGCCTAGCATTCACAAAATAAAAAAATGTAAATACCCCACATGGCCTTTGAAGCTTGTAATCTATCCATTTTCAACATAAAACAAAACTGTTCTACCAGACTCAACAAATGTGATTCCAGTCATTACACTTCACAGCCAAAACCTTTCACAGCATACTCAAAACATACACACAGACAAAACACACACTGTTAGAAAAATCACTCTCACACAAACACCCTGTATTCACTAATGCCGTGAGAATAAAAAATCTAAAGTAGTATTAAGATGACTGCAATTAACACTGATTAGCTAAAAGAACTAAGAAAAGCATTGTTATTTTTTTTATATATATATCAGTATAGGGAGATAAGATGCAAATAATATAGTCCATGGAAAAGTGAATTGAAGAGATGGCCACATACTGTAAGACAAGAAGTACTAAATGTTTACAGTAAACACAGCACTGAACCAGAGATTTAACTATTTATGCTTTATGAGAGTTTCGTAATAGCATTTTAAACCATATTATTAAATAAAAGTAAGCTCTGTGACAACATCTGTGGCATGCTTTCACTATCATCTCCTGACTAGGGATGCACCAATACCACTTTTTCTCTTCCGTTCTGATTCCGATATCGGAAAGCTCAGTATCGGCGATACGATCCCGATCCCAGTGATGGGTTTTTTTGCATAATCAGTTTAGAATATCTTTACATTATTGTTTGGAAATAATTGGGTATGCTCTTTAATATGTAAAGAAACACAAAACTCTAACTACACTAATGTATTGCTTATTAAGAAAAACTTTATTATTAACTAGTATACTGAATAATGTAGCAGCAAAAATAACAGTAATTAAAGTATGTCATCAGTAGAAAAGAAATGTTTATAAATGTTTTCAAATTGTATCTGGACTTCAAAAGGATTCAGATCTCTTTTTTGTTCAATTTAGTTATAAGATAAGACATCAGCTCACTTTTCCTTCACACAGTTATTTTTTGGAACCCATTTAACTGAAATATTATTATAATTTGTAAACAAATGATGACAATAATAATAATAATAATAATATTTTATAAAAGTAATATATAGTAATATATCTCAATCATGCACCTTTAACTTTTAAACCCTCACGCTTTTATTTTGACATTCTGAACTCTCCAGGAAGTCCTGTGTCTCTGTTTGTAGGCAAGTTCACAGTAGTTTAATTCACTTCTTATTCAAATTCTTGTGTAACAAAAAAAAAAGCACCTCCAATGCCATTCTAAATGCATATTATAAGGGAACCAAGCTTTTGTTTGTGAGTAGCACTCAAATATTGCACACCGCGTGAAGGCTACCGCAGGTGTGTGTGTGTGTGTGTGTGTGTGTAAACAGAGTCACGCCATTCACTGACGCATTTTTGTTGTAATATTGATTACAACAAAAATGTATTTGAAAATGTATCAAGTCCCATCTGGGCTTGTTTTGTACTTTAAATAGCATTAAGAGCTCCATTCTCCATCATTTTATCAATAACTACAATTCCATCCAAGGAATTTTTGCGGAAAAATTTTTTAGTGCATCAAAATAAAGCTGATGGAAACACACATTATTATTAAAATGTCACAAATGTTGACATAATATTTTTCCGTTTAACTCAAGCACATAAACCCATGTCGCTACATCAAATGTCGCAAAAAAAAAAAAAATGGTTTGGAAACACTTTTTGTCGATTAAATTGGAAAAAATGTAGTATCACATGACAGAGTTTGCCCCAATCGTTAGCCTGTATTAATCATGACAACAGTATTGAAAGCCAATTTATTGGTCGTAATTATGGATTGAACTTCATGGCATGTAGACCCGATCAGCAAACGTGACACTTCCAGGAATGCCAACACAAATATCCCCTGCGCATTAAACAAATGAATGTCCACTGTTTGTGATTAATTAAATTGCAGTCTCCATCCGTTTATTTATTAAAGTTTCTTTTCCACACCATTCAAAATAATGTACAGCAGTCAAGGAATTAGCCCACAGTACAAAAAAAGTATCATTTCTGTGCATAAAGATGTTTTAAATTAAGAATAAATACACAATACTAGGTGATAAGCTTCAGCGTGCTTTAAAAGGCCATTTGAATGGAAACGGGCAGACGGCGGCAAATGTCGCAATTTAATTTTTTGCATTTTCTCTTTGTCGATAACAAAATAGCACAAAAGGTGGACGGAAACTAGGCTACTGATAGGGAAGCGCTGTCAGAGATTCTTTTATTTACTGAGATAACTTCCGCGGCTCTATCATAGGAGAGTATTACAACAGAACCGTGCATTGAATGTCAATGGACCACCGCATTATGGATATTTTATGCTAAGCTTCTCATCTTGGTAAAAGGCTCTGGCGCTGTGTTGGTTTTAGAAGTGTGTGTCAGTTTAATGACTCACATGACACATTACAAAGGTTCTGCCCTTCACACAAATGTTTATGCCATATTATACCATGGGCTTTTAGAATACTCGATTCTGATTGTCTGAAATGCGAAACCGCTGAATGCACAAGTAGTTCTGGTCAGTTTTAATCACCGTTTGTAACCCTAGTAAAATAACATTGCAGAGCAAGCAGCGTGAGCTATAGCAATTGATAACATTTCCAAACCACTTTCATCAGCATAGCTAATATAAAGGATTTCAGCTTGTTTTGCATAGAAGGAAATCAGGACTTATTAAATGCGTCTTTCCCAGTCCAGCAAGGTGATGCAAGATGATTTAAACTGTAATGTGTTGTGTATGTTATGTTGCTGTTGCTGCCTATAGCCACTAGAGGGGCCCCACTAAGGTCAGTGTGTGAAGGGTGCCAGACTTATGGTAAAGACTAATGGTATGAGATACTGGATTCTGCTTTAATATTCTCTGCTACAGCTGGAATGAATCCCCCACAATGCATCAGAGCTGATGTAGGGAAATGTCCTCCCCTCCCCCAGCAGAGAAGGATGCATCTCTGCGCATGCACGCACGCACGCACACACACACACTCCACTGCCATTCACACAAAGGTAGAAAACCACTTGTAAGCAATGATTGACATCATAAACCAACATTTGTACACTCAGGTGGATAATGGATTGTCAAATAGGATGGTTCCAGATTCAAGTGATAAAGTAGGCTAATTGTGATCTATAAGAAAAGAAACAAACACATTCAGAGCTGGAGGCTCGGTTTTAATGTTGTACATGATTGCGGATTGCCCAAAAGAAAACACAATCAGTCTTTTCTAACATTTGTCTGAACTAGAACATCCCGTTCAGTGACATGCATAAGAAATGGACAGAGTGTGTGTCATTTGTATTAAATATACATAAACACACCATCGGATATCCACAAAGACAATGGAGCTTTCTTTTAAAGGAATTGGTGCTGCCTGCAAAAAATTACAGACTGCAAAAGAACAGAGAAGCATATGGAGAAAAAAAAATTGATGGTCAATGGAAGGAGACAAATGATAAAACCTCAGTTGCTGAAGACATGTCATGGCAAGAAATGACGTACTGTACTACTGAGAAGCAAAGCAGAGGTCTCTCATGGCCAGTTAGAGAGGAGAGGGGGGGATGGGGTTTAGAAAGCTGAAGATGGAGAGATAGAGAGAGAGAGATGGAGTGAGACATATGCAGCCACACCTAAATGTAGGTCACGCACTGTGCAGTGATAAAGTCGATAAAGATTCCACCAACTAAGAGAGAGACAGGAAAAAACAGAGGAATGAGAGAGTAGAGAGAAGAATCTAAGTAGTAGAGAAAATAAATAATAATAATAAAATAAAAAAAGTCACTGTGATGCTAGGATGGTGTGAGTGGTTGCAATATGCTAGGTTTCTTACTGGCCCCAGTCAAAAGAGTCCACCCCAAAGTCTCTTTAATTAATAGAGGAGGAAAACTACCTGTGAATCCTGAAGAGACTCCCTATATATTTTAATGTATTTTAATATTTTACAATAAACTTAAAATACACTGTTTCTAGGGCTGAGCGGTTCTCCCGCTGGCCAGTCCGCCCATGATCGGCCCCAAAGTGCGTCGGCCCACCGGGATAATGCCCGGTATGCCACATTGCCAGTCCAGCCCTGACTGTGATTCAGTTAGCTGGTTGTGTGTATAACCTTGTCGAATCTGCTTGCATTTTTAGCGAGACACACCTGATTCGATCGTTACATGTAGAATATAGGCTAAATATGAAATATTACTTTAAAGTTTATCATCGATTTCCGATAAATATCAAGATTGTTTTATGGCCCAGCCCGAATGGTTTCTGTACTTACAATCGTAATTACAATTGTTTCATTTTCAAATATTAAATACACAAGTCTTGTGTATTTTTAAAAAAACCTTTTCACTTTAAATCACAGCTTGTAACCTTGTGATTCACCTCAAAGCTAGTTTTTGTTCACGATTTAGAACTATTTCACGAAGAATTTGTTTGTGGGGGGCGGGTCTGTGATGGGGGGGTGGGGGGTTGTTTGGGGGTTTGGGTGCAGGCTTTAGGCACTTCTAGAACCACCCCTGCTGTCAGGGTGGCCTTCTGTTCAGAGGCATTTTGGCAAATTTCTGGTCCTGGTCTCTTCTCAAATCCCCTCTCCCCCCAAAAAAGAAAAGCAGATTGCTGTGGATTAGGGACCCTGCATGAATCTTCAGAGTGTATGCATTCTTGCTGTCTTCAATCCAGATGATCTGATCTTTCATAAACATGTAGTTTATGCTCACCCAGTAGGAGGGAATGTAGCATGTAGACCACAAGATCTAGTGAGGAATGAGACCATTAAGAGCACACCTTGAAGAGGCATTCTGCAGTCTGGATCAGTGCTGATTCAGAGGCAGTGAGTTTGCCACAAACTGCGTCCACAAACTGCAATTCAGGAGTTATTTTGCTTACACTTACTCAAGTAGTCCCAGTCTAATATAACTGTGTCCCTATGAAAACATACTTATATACAAGCAGGGCTGTAGTAAGGAATTCTTGGGCCCAGTTCAAAATGTGGTCAACGGGCCCCCCTTCAGTCCATTGTCTCAACTTGCGCTACCCGGACAACTTTCGTAGTTGCGTGCAGTATTTTTGATTATATCCACATCTCCTGCTGAGCATGTTTAAATGTGCTCAACATTATGGAATAGCTTACATGGCTTGCGTGGTGGTTAAAATCGCTACTGTATGGGCCCCCCTCAAACTCGGGACAAAAGGTCCAGTTGGCTCCCCTTATCGGCGGCCCTGCATACAAGACCACAGCTGCAGTTGTGCTCTACAGTTGATTAAGGCCAATAAGTTGAACCAGCCCGTCCAGAAAAATCCACCTGTCTTCCATTGGATGTAAAACAGATATTCCTGCAGAAAAGCACATTTAGACTTATATACCATCAGTTGATATATCATCAGTTAACATATCATCAACAACTGTCGACTATCAGCTGACTATTTTGTTCCACACAACCTACGGACTGTGAACAGCTGCCAGCCAGTGATGAAAACCACTGTGTGTGAAATGTGGAATCCAGCGTCCATACATGCCACACATGCAACTGTGTGTCTGGGCTGCTGTTGGTGCCATTTAGGATCTCTGTAACATAAGCCGTGATTTCCTGTGTAATAACCCATTCAAAGCCTGGTGCACATACAAATGCCTTAGACATATAGGAGACACTGACCCATTTTTGCAGACAGCAGGGGGTAGAACAAAGCACTGACGGGTCAGAACAGACCAAATGCTCAGCACAGGCTGGGACAAGCCCAAACAAATCATCAAAAACTCCAATAACAAACCTAAGTGAAACACTGCTGTATGCTGTTAAGACTGAGAGATTCATGTAAAATGGGTGATAGATGGAAATAGAAGGAGAATGACAGAGAGACAGAGAAACAGTCAAGAATTACAGGCAGAGTGATGTTGATTTATAGCTAGACGAGTGACATTAGTGTCAGAATGTAGGCAGGACACTGGAGTGGAATGGAATGGAATGAATGGACACTTCTGTGCATTTGCACCAGCGATTTCGACATAGATTACAGTCATCCATGAAGATCAATTGCAAAGCTGTATGCTCATAAGGAAAAACAAGTGACACCTGTTCAACAAACTCACAATATTACAAAATTAGTTACACTTAACAGGCTGATAATGTAATACTGATTGGCGCAATATCAAAATGATATATTACTATTTTTCTCTCTAGTCCCAGACAGAATATTTTGACTTTGTTACATACTTAATAGTATCAGAATAAATATTACTCATTAAAGAAGCATAATCAAGGAATTAGCTGGTTTTCTGCATTAATTGTTCATAAAATGTTATCTAATCTTCAAAGTTACAAGTATAGGCAAACACAACGTGCTTAAGCTAACACACAAACAATTATAATCTTTAATATCTTTATTGAACACATCCCATTACACATTCACAGTGCTGTGGAAAAAGTAAAGAACCCTTTAATAAATGCTCGATCCTCCTGTGGCAGCAATAAACTCAACCGAGTGTTTCCGGTAGCTGCGGATTAGACCTGAACAATGTTCAGAAGGAATTTTGGACTATGCTTCTGCTTCAAAACTTCTTCAGTTAGCAGCGAATGTCATCTGATGGCCTCAGAGAATTGACCTGATTGAAATACAGATATAAAACTGTTTTGTCACGGAAGGTGGAGTTTTGGCAATTCAGGGCAATACAGTCATATTTTGAGTCAGGGGACAAAGTAGGAAAACTTCTGGCTAGATATATAAAACAGAGAGAGTCTTTTTCTACCATTCCCTCAGTGATATAGGATGCTGGTGAAAAATTTACCTCAGCCATTGATATTAATAATGCTTTTAAAGAATACTATCTTGATCTCTATAGCTCCATGTCTTCGTCTACCCATCAGAATGTTAGAAACTTAGTGGAACCATTAGAACTTCCTAAACTGACGGCTGAGCAAAAGAATTCTCTTGATTCTGAGATAAACTTGGAGGAGCATGGCGAGGTAATTAAGGCCTTGCCTAGAGCCAAGGCTCCAGGGCCAGATGGCTTTGCCGCTGAGTTTTTAGATCTTATGCTACAGAACTTGCTCCACTTTTGCTAGAAGTTTATACGAAATCATTAAAGAATGGAACGTTTCTGCCAACCATGACACAAGCCCGTATCAGTCTGATTCTTAAAAGGGACAAAGATCCAAGCGAGTGTAAGAGTAACCGTCCAATTTCCCTGATCCAGCTAGATGTTAAAATATTGTAAATATTTTTGGCTAACCGATTAAGTTAGGACATCTCTTATAAAATATAGATCAGGCGGGGTTATCCGGGGCCATTTCTCTTCTGATAACATTAGGCGTCTCATCAATATCATTTTGTAAGTGGCGAATTATCAGACTCCGGTCGCTGCCATCTCGCTTGATGCCAAAAGGCTTTTGATATGTTAGGCTGAGATAATCTTTTTAAGATTTTGGAAATGTACGGGTTCAGGAATACTTTTATTGATTGGATTAAGTTACTTTATAGGCACCTGGTAGTGGCAGTATAAACGAATGGATTAATTTCAGATTATATTCTTTCCCCATTATTGTTCTGTCTTGCCCTGGAACCATTAGTAGTGGTGATAAGAAAGGAGGATTATTTTCCAGGTGTAATGGCAGGAGGTGTGGCACATAAGCTTTTGCTTTATGCAGATGATATTTTATCATTCATCTCCTACCCTGCTAGATCTATGCCTTGCCTCTACAGAATTATTAATTCCTTTTCTAAATTCTCAGGATACAATTAATTGGTCTAAATCCAAAGCTTTGGTTCTGACAGCATACTGTCCAGTAACAGCTTTTCAGCTGGGCTCTTCCAGTGGCCCAAATAGGGCATTAAGTATTTGGGTATTTTATTCCCAGTACATTTTTTAGCTTTAGTTAGAGTTCATTTTGACCCTTTAATAAAAAGGTTTTTGAGCGATGTGGTAGGTGGGCTTCATTATATTTATCTGTGATTGTAAGGTTAATGCTATTCAAATGAATTGTATTCCAAAATTCAACTACCTGCTACAATCTCTCCCTATAGATATCCCCCTCTCTTATATAAAGCAATAATTTTTGGGAGTATCATACACCTCCCTAAAGCGGCAGATACTCTGGGAGTGGTGATTACTGCTTTTGGAGAAGGTCATGAGGCAGCAGTGTATTACTCCCTGCTAATGCAGAGTCTGGGGAATGGAGATTTAACTACTGTCTAGAGATTATGGGAGAAAGATTTAAACTTGGTATTGGAGGAGGGATTGTGGGCTAGGGTTTTAAAACATCAAGTCTTTATCTAGAGATGCAAGGGTTCACCTTATGCAATTCAAGATTTTTCATAGATTCTATTGAACCCCCTCTAGATTGTATAGGCTTGGTTTTAAAGGCACACCCACCTGCTGGCGATGCCAATCAGAAGATGAAGACACAACCAATGTTTTTTGGTGGTGTGTTAAGATCCAAGAATTTTGGTTGAAGGTCCAGAGTATTTTGTGTGACGTTTTGGGCACAAAAATGTCATTGTGCCTTCTAAGGAGAGTAGCCACAGTAATAAATAGTCTCCATTTATAGACAATTTGTCTGACTGTGGACAGATGAATATCTCAGCTCTTCAAGATTACTTTGCTACCCTTTCCAGCTTAATGCAAAGTAACAATTCTTGATCGTAGGTCTTGTGAGATCTCATTTTTGCGAGGCATGGTCCTTGTCAGCAGATGCTTCTTGTGAATATGATCTTGTCAAAATGTTTGTGTGCTTTTTATAAATCAAAGTACCCACACCTCCAAAACTGCCAAGCAGTGTACAAACTTAGCACCTTTATATAAAATACAACTGCTGGTTTGCATACATCAGCTTTTCATTTAGAATGGCTTCATCCAATCAGATTTTCTGGATTAATATTTGTCCAAAAACTAAAATGTTTCACTTAAACAAGAGTCTTGTTTTGATTTGCACTAGATATTTGAGAAAGACACAAGTCATTATGCATCTTCTATTGACACAATACATTCTTCGAGCTATCTTTCAATCACAATATCTGTAATAGCGATATCTATTAAAATAAAGACATTAAATGTCATTTATCAGTAAGTTTAAATGATGCCCACATTTACACAAATTCAAATAGTCAATTTACACCATAACAACCAAAGATGGCTTAGGAGTTTTCCTACATCACCACCAGGCATTTAGGTTATTAACTGCATGGTGCTTATGTGCGAAAATGAAGGTTTGATTAACCGTGGGGCAGTGGAATATATCGATCTTACTATGCAACCTCAATGATCAATCCCTGAATGGATAACATGCATGACCTCATCTCCACTCAACACTCCATCAGAATGTATGCAGCAATCTCAGCCATTTTTTAAATGCTGTCCTCCTCTGAATTTCCCTTTCTCCATTCTTCTATCTCCGGTTCTGCTGAACCTGTTGATATGCATAGTCTAGTTAAAAAAAAATGCACTAATGTTGACAAATAATACAGATGTGTAATTTGTCAACATTAAGAACAATTTTGAATAGCACACTATATAGTAAATGTGAACTAATTTAAGCAAAGTAAAGTCAGACCCATGTATGGGGTCAATGAGCATCAACAGTTTTTAAGCAGCTGTCATTCTGCTGTAAGACCACACCATACCAAGAGGGCCCACACCCTATATTCTGGAAAACCTATACGAAACTGTCCAGTGAATGTCAATCCAATGGCACCCTTACAATGCTGACATGCATTTTATGAAACAACTGTGTCAAAAAGAGATGGCCTGGGTGGCAGCTGAGAGAAAATACTAAGTGTATTGAATCTCCCTCTCTCTCTCTCTCTCTCTCTCTCTCTCTCTCTCTCTCTCTATCTCTCTATCTCTCACACACACACACACTCACACTCTCACACACACACTCTCTCTGACACACACACTCACACACTGTCTCTCTCTCTCTCACACACACACACACACACACACACACACACACACACACACACACACACACACACTCACACTCACACTCACACTCACACTCACACTCTTCCCACCTACTCCACAATTTAAGACTCGGATCTTATTTTAATTGCACCTGTTCTCCACATTCACTCAGTCATACCTTGAATCATTGAGTCCATTCAAACTCTGTACATAGAGAAAGAGTTAAAGTAATAACATGCAAAGAGACTCTTATATAAACATTGTTATGAAGATGTGCTTGTCATTGATCACCTGCCAGTCAGAGTTAAGGGTCAGTGTCTGTTTCTCTCTCTCATACATGAGGGATAACCTAGTGAGAATGCTTTCAAAAATAAAAACTTTAATCAGGCAGGTTTGGAGCAAATAAACAGGCAATTCTTACTTTATAGACATTTTAAATGGGCTTGCACTTCTCAACCATCCTTTAAAAACGAAATAAAATTTTTATATAATGTAACTGAACCAGGTCAGCAAAGATTACAACAGTACCGTACAGTGTGCAGTGGCCATTGATTTCTTTGGAATGTATGTATCTTTTAAAAACAGCTGACCAAATCATTAAAATAACACACAGGGACAAGAAATGACTTGTTAGTGGTGCTTGCAAAATCATGTGTTAGGGATTAAATATTATTTAACATTAGGGATTAAATATATTGCACTTTGTAACTTGCCTAACACCATTGGTGGACTTTAACGATACCTCAAATCACGTGGCTTGTTGAGATTTTCTAAGCAATCAGACATTTGATTTATACAACTTGTGGACAATAAAATAGGTAAGAAATCCAATAGACTTGAGCCATATCTACAGACCAGATTAGATTCTTGGAGGTGGGGTCTTTTGAGTTGGACCAGTAAACAACCACCTATCAACCACCCCCAAAACCCTAGAAAAACAAACCAGAACGCTTTTTCCTCCTTATGTTCTCTTCCAGTAATTTGATTACTTTGATGATGTTTCCCATTAGGACACACCTCTTACATTACAACATTCCATGCTTCACCAACTGTCTGTCACAAAGTTTACATACACGTACATGCACACAACATCCAATGAGACTCTTCTAATCTAAACCAGTCCTCTCATTATCAAGCAGCTCTTTGTCTTTCTATACAGTGCATTCCAGTTAATACAAATATAAAAATGTGTGTATCCAACACAAAATCTTTGTTTGGTCTTATGATTACATAATCCAAAACAGGCATGCTGCTGAAGACTGGGGAGGAAGCATTGTAGGCCAGCAGAGGGCCTGATCTGTGCCAGAGAAAGACAGAGAGAAAGAAAAAGACTCTCCATCCAGAGAAAGATTTCATTCATTCGCTTCTGATAAACCCCACCACGCTTTTCCTTCTCCTCCCTCCTCTTCTCAAGCCTTTTTTCCCCTCCACTGCCTTTGTTACTTCCCCTCCCTCACTCTTAATGGATTCAAGGCCAGTTTGCAGTGATCTGCAGTGCTGTACAGTATTAGAGCACAGTTGGTCCACACTTCTGCCCCAGAAATTACTGCATCAAGACCCCAGACTCTGAAACAGACATTCGGCAGAGAGCTTCAGGACCAGACACATACACTTGGATCTTTTCAGCATGGTTTGGTCTTTGTGTAACCACAAGAGACTTCCACAGACAAAATGAAGTGATGAAATGTCAAAATGAAGTGATGACTTTCAAAGGGCCCACATAATCTGGCAACAAAACATCAGTTTAATCAGCCACAAATACATTAGCCTAGCATTAACCCTTAAATGCATGGGAATTTTACCAAACACTTTTACATATTCAGGTTTTTGGAGACCCGGCAATTATATCTATCACAAATGGATCTACAAAATTCTCAGCCAGTGTCAAATTCTTAAATTATTTTTAAGACAATTGGAAAATAATAGAATAAAATATATATTTTTATATATTTTGATGTTTTATTTTTCCTATCTCAAAGAGATAATGCAGCAAATCAGGACTAATCTTGAACAGGATTCATTACTTTCACACTGAAACTGGCTGCCAAACACAAACTGAGCTACACATAACACACAATCTACACATAACTTACACATAAGTATTTTCTCAGGCACTTATTGAGCCTAAAAAGATGCATAACTTAAAGCATTTCAGTAGTACACCCAAATGACAATAGTCTTATCAACTTTTCATGTGTTGCACTTGGTATAGTTTACTTCTAGATTGTTTCTTCATCAACAACAGCACCACCTTGAGTAAGAAACAACATGTATAATATGTATGTGGACACAAATATGAAATACTAATAATTCAATATCGTTGATAATTAATCAAAGAATTCAATGTGATATACTGTAGTATTTATTTGTATGAATACAGAAATAGTGTATATTCTAATAAAGAAATAGATATCCTGTGATAGTAAACTTATGAAATAAATTAGATATGAAATAATCATAAAAATATAATTTATGAAAGTGCAAAAAAACTAAAACAACACTATTAACTACACTTTTGGTACTTAAACTATTATAAAAATGTAAAACACTGCAGCAATTTTGGCTTCTTTTTTTGTGCTACACCATGTTTAAAGGAAGATTGAGAAATCCTAAAGAGGTGTGGAAACAACTCCAAAAAAATGGATGAGGTACAGGGGGTGGAATAAGGTCCCGGGTCAATAAAGACACAAGATATGCATTTAAAAGGTTAATACGGTGCAATGTTATCACTGAAATCTCCTTCACAACTAAAATCAAAATCGACTATTTACTTTCATAATAAATGTACCTGATGAAATAAAAAGTTATATGGCAAATGATCCTCTGGTAAATTCACAGAGATCCCTGTGAAATAAGGATCAGATTGAATTCCTTGCATTACAAAACCTTCCATTATTAATTAAAATTAGCATAACCTTTTCATCTTAATCCATTTTCCTAATCAATTTAAAGAGAATTGGCAGAATGTATTATTGGCATCCAAGAATAACAGATGAGTTATATAAAGGCAACAGCACAATTGGGAAATTATCATAGCAGACAAAAAAAAAAGAATGGAAAGGATCCAAATATCATCTGACCATCAGAACCCAACAAAGTGTGCCAAACACTGTGAAAAAGGGTACTCAGGAGAATACTGTGAGGTAAAACATCTTAAAATGAGGAGACAGTAGACAACTTGATAAGGTGTGGAGTTACAGAGGAAATAGAGAGTAAATCTGAGAACACCCCATTAGTGAGACAAGGAAAAGAGGGGCAGATTCAATTAAAGACTGGGAAGGATGATCATTAGATGGTGTTTTAGCTCTGCAAGTGTCAGATGCAAACTATTTGCACAGCTCCATAGAGGCAGTGGGCCCCCTCTGGGAAACCTACGCACACCGGTCTCCAACATGAATGTATGAAAGGTCAAAGGTCAGAGTGGGGCTTCACATATTCTTTACCAGATAGTGCCATCCATCTTTTTAACTGACACGCAAGCACATGTCAATATGCAATGAAACGCAACTAATCTACGCTAACACAATCTTTCTGTAGGTCATCTTGTTAAGTGATATGCAAGTTGCTGATTTCACTCAATTAAATATCCTCAAGTAATCAAATCTGCCTTTGTGTTAATATATATTTAAATTATAGACACTATAAAATAACTGTCTACAGAAGAGTATCAACCATAGGTGTGGCTGGTACAAGGTGTGTGTTAAAGGGTGTGGCACAACCACTCAAAGCTACATCTGTACTTTTTTTGGAGCTACATATCCCAAGTGTACGAGTGTAACACATCATGCTTTAAGGCAGCAGCATATTCAGGTGCACTAAAGGCAGGAGCAGATGTTTTGGGCGTTTGACTGATGTATGAAGTCAGTCCACAACCCTGAAACACCTACATGACACGTAAAGACATGAAAATACAGACTCAGACATATTAACCCCCAAACACACACATACAGTCCCTCAAGATTATACCAGTGCTAGAAAATATGAGTTTCACACAATTACTGTGAATAATAGGAATAACAATATTTAGAGTTCCCTCCCAGAATTGTCTGATTTTTAGAAAAGGCAGCTGCTAAAGAATATATAAATCATACTACAGCACAACTACACACATCTTCATTTAGGAGTCATGTAATGGGAATATTTTTAATATTTCTTTGAATAATATATATTATATCCAATTCCCAGGATTTTCTGATTTATAGAAAAGACAACTAGGCCTACACATAGCTTCATTCCAAAAGTCATAATCAAGGGAAGTAGTCAGAAAACAGTAGTCTCTGCAGACTAAAAGATGGTTAATATTTTAAAACCTCTTTATAAAAATAGACGGAAGACTTGGACAGACCTGAGATGTGCAGCTTGGGTTGGGTTTGAGGACAGCGTCAATGAAGGAGCAGAAATGGCAAAAGGTTTTATATGTACAAAATACTGAGAAACAGTCTAGATGGAAAAAAGCATTTAACAGGTAGGTGAATAAATGAGAGTAGTCTTGGATATCCTGCTAAATTCATTGACCCTTACATAGAATTCACAGAAAGAACACACCATGCTATTCTGAAGTAGCTAACAATCTCTAAAGCTTTGGGTAGGAACTTTCTCACTGAGGAAAGGAATTCTGACATTTAAGTGCGCTTTGAGTCTTTTTTCTATTATTTACACATTGTGTTACGCCACCCTCTACTCCTAGAATTTTTCAACTGCAAACCATAAAAAAAAGATAATCTAGGATCTGTTTCTGAGACATTCTGCTTGTTATAAAGCGATCACAACATAATGGACCACTGCGGTCCATAGACTTCATGCAGAGTACAAAATTTGAGGTCTAACATTTAAAACATGCTTATTAGTGGGAGCAGTGGATCAAAATAGACCTGGCTCTGATAGAGCAGTAGGGAAAGGTTGTGGAAAGTGTGACAGACTGATAGGGGATCAATGGGCTCCATAAAACACCTTCGTCAGGGGAGAGTGATTTTATCAGCAGGATCTAAGGTGCTTACAAAAGGATTTTTTCTAGGAAGTTTTACCACTGATGCCTACTGCTTGTTGTGCTTACAATATGAAAGACAGCGCAATGCATAAACAGATATGAAGTAACGTGAAGTAGTTGTTACGATGCCAAAATTTCAGTAGTCTGTACCGATACCAGTGAAATTTCACGGTTCTCGAAACCAATTTCAATACCACAGCACAAATATGCTAATATGATAGTTATTTTTAGTTTAGTTATTTTTAATAATTACTAAAAATTATAGTTTAACAATAAATATTTTCCAGAACACGTTTTGAAGTTTAATTTCATCAAAATGGTGTCTAATCAATTAATTCTTAAAACTTTTTTAAGTGACAATATAACTTTTTAACATCACTGCATTTTTTTTGGCCAAACCTTTATGAACAGCTATCTTGTTTGTGATAAATTGATTCATTATTATTATTATTATTATTATTATTATTATTATTATTACTACTACAGAGAATATTAAATTGTTCTATACAGTTGTATATTAATGTTTTTATTTATTTATTTTTTATTATTATTATTAAATTTCTTCAATTTCAAACATCTAGCTTTTATATTGAATCTTGCTTTATGACGTGTTTTTTTTTTTTGCCATAAGATTCACTTTTCTGGATAAACAGTTTGCATCACAGCCCAGTGTGATCATTGAAGACTTTCACACTGGACTGACAAATTAAATGTAGGACACAGTTTTGGTGTGTTTGTTTTTTAGATTACTGGTGTTCCTGTATGTGGTAATTCTAAAATGTTTTACATTTTATTACTGTGATGCATTTTGGTCAGTTGTTTTAAATGCAATATAAATAAAGGAGAGTTGAGATTAAAAGCGCAAATGGTGTGCTTTAATTATATGAATATATAGTTTACATGTGATGCGTGGTTCACAGTGGATTAGTTGGTCATCTCAAACAATGTGAATGATTCTCAATAGATGGAGCTTCCAGAGTATGAGCAGTCGGATATATACATTCATTTAAAGTACGCATCTCTTCCACACCAAGATTGCAGCCTTTAGTGGTTTAATAAATCACACTAGGACATCACTTGGATTAACTGTCCATTTCAGTGTAAAAGGAGTAACAGAGCACGCATTAAAAATAAGCTTGTGAGCATTTTAAAGCAGTCATATGTCAGTCATACGCGCTGGTACCGGACTCGGTGCTTGGTGCAACCGGTACTGCAGAAACACTGGTATCATTACATCTTTTTTTTATTTTAGTACCGACTTGGTACCGAAGTACCGGTACTTTTGACAACACTAATGTCAAGTCAAGTCATGTTTTACAAAGCACAGAAGTGAAGCTGAACAAAAGTGCTGTACAACTCTAGTAAACATGGAAGCAAATTTAAAACCATGAATATAAAACACGGGAATCATAAAAGAGAAAGTGAATTTAAGAAATGGAAAATAAAGAAAACACATTGAACAACAAGAAACAGAAAGAAAATGAAAAATAGGACATAGTTCATCTGGAGGTAGCACCTGAAGAGGGTTGGGAAAAAATAGACATAGTCAGTCCCAGGTAGCACCTGAAGAGCGCTGGGTTTCTAAACCCACAAAGCTGCCTACCTATACAGCATTTTTGAGCATCGCAGGCACATTCCATGTGAGCTGATAAGGGGTGCATTTCCCATACAACGATGTAACTGACTGCTTAAACACCATAGTACGATGCATCATTGGAGAAATTACCTTTGTAGTCAATATGGTTTCCAGAAACTGTGGTAACCATGTCACTCATCCATTGTTCGAACCACATTGCTTAAAACAACATAAAGCTTTCGCTAATAACGTAGTACAGAAGGTGGAGTAATAACTTCTGTGGATATAAAATTATAATAGCTTATTTACACATCCTTCAGAAAGCTGTTTAATGTGCAAAAGCTGCAATAGTGCAGTTTCCCTTTACATCAGACTTCGGGATTCCCCCGACACATTACAGAACATATGCACATGTTCGCTCATTAAAAACATATAAAACCTAACTTATGCATTAACATAAACCAATAGTCAAAAACGTGTTCAAACGCACTTTCTCTTAACAGTCTTTAATCTTTAAACGAAACAATGCTTCTAACCACTGGTAAAGAGCTGTAGTTCCCATCAACTTTGCGATGCTGTTTGCAAATGTTTGTTGGAACTACGATTTCAGGAAACATCAAAACGTTGAACTATGTTGGCAAGGATGGAACTTGCAATCATAGTTGGCTAACAATGTTTTTGGGAATGCACCCCAGAGCAGGTGCCCCAAAATGCAGTCTAGGTAGGCAGCTCACTAGGTTTTGAAACACAGATGAAATAACTACAGGATGAGGATTTAATATCTTAAGTATTTTAGGAGTGGTGGTGGTGTAGTGAGCTAAAGCACAGAACTGGTAATCAGAGTGTCGCTGGTTCGATCCCCACAACCACCACCATTGTGTCCTTGAGCACTTAACTCCAGTTTGCTCCGGGGGGGATTGTCCCTGTAATAAGTGCGTCGTAAGTCGCTTTGGATAAAAGCGTCTGCCAAATGCATAAATGTAAATATTTTATTCATCTAAATGGCATTATTACAAAATATGTGGTCTGTGTGTGTAAATGTGTGCATACCCAAACCGAAGTATAAATCACTTTTACTTTATGTTGGCCTAAAATAGCTACTGCATCTTTAAGAACTGGAACAGGAACATGTGGCGATTTCCCCTTCCTGTCACATCCCAGAATTTTCTGTTATTTCAGGAATGCAGCTCCGGCCCCACTTCTGTTTCTAGTTGCCTTTTGCTGTGTCACCCTGACCACTCCTACAGCTGGAGGGCAAATATACAGTGTGCAGAGCTGTTTACAGACAGACATCTCCATTTGCATCCCTCTAAAACACATCACATTTCATTAGCAGCCCACTAAGAAAGCAACCATCTCTCAATGTGCCATATGCACAATGACATGTGACAGGAGAACTTTTTGAAGTGCATCACTATAGACTTTATAGACATTATATGACTTCTGTCAGACTTGCAGTGGCTTTACTTTTCTCCATTTCACTTACTCCCTCCTTTCTGCATTATATGTCCTACATTTACTGTACATAGGCCTACGTTTTTAGACATGCTTCATTTAAAAATCTTGTTGTGCATACTTTTCATTCTGAAAATTTGGCCTTCAACAAGACTGTTTTCCTCATGCATTATGGCACATGGCTGGGCATTCAAAATAGCTCTGGATGCCCTGAACTCAATGGGTGAGCAATTAGCATAAACACCCACCTAACCCCAGACAGATGGAGTGGGTTCATCCTTCACCAGATGCTCGAGCCCATTGACAGGTCCAGGCATGCAAAAACACATTAACAAAACCCAACCCAAACAATAAAGACTGCAATAACTGTTTAAGCCTGAGTAATCAATCTTTCTGCAGAATCTGTCAAAACATAACTTAATTAAACCACAATGTTTTTGGCGTGATCAAGGAAACATCAACCATAGGAATTACATAACTGAGGAACAGTTCAGGGCAGCAAAGTAGCAATGTTGCAGAGCAAACATTTTTTCTATTCACTTCTGCTGACATACAGTATATTTTCTATTGTGTGAGAATACAGTTGAAAATCTTGGCCTTATCCTTGTTTTTTCCCTAGTATACAAACAGCTTAAAGTAATAGTTTACCAAAAAAGGAAAATTATTTACTCAAACATATGTTGTTCCAAGCCCGTATGCCCGTATGGCAAAGAGCAGCATCAGCATTCCCAACAATATGGGTTTTGAACAACATGATTGGTGAGTAAATGACCACATACTTTTAATTTGTGGGGAGGGGGGAGACCAATTTAATTCTTACCGAACATAACATTTCCATTGTAGAGGCTAATGTAATTTTGCTTGGCATAGGTTTGCATTAAACAGTATAGATTTTTGTTCAAATGCTGCATATAAAATAGTATGGTATGTGAAAATGAACAGCTGGATGCTGACCAGACATATGGGAATCTCAAGGTATTATTCTTTTCGTTTTACCAAGCATCCGTGCCATCTGTCAAATATTATTTTAACAGAGGCACTTGAAAGGACATTTTACAAGGTTAGGATCTAATATAATAAACTAAAGAACTCAGGACACTTTTACCAAATTGTATTAGTCTTCATTGAAACAACAAAGCAGTGTAAAACCTCAATGTCGAAAACATTGAGGTGAACAATGAAACATACTGAACACTGACTGAAAGATCTAAAATAGCCTATTTGATGTCACCACCTCTCACAGACATGTTTGTCTCCTAAACTGATAATTTTAGCCTTGTCAATTAAGAGTAAAGCTTGTTAACATAGCTCAAGCCAAATACAGATTATCACTGTCAGAAACTACTGACCTACTAATTCCTGCCACTTCAAAAGAATGTGTGAATGGGGAAGGAGGATTGAAGACAAAACTGGAGACTCTTAGTACCCAGACCTGACAAAGGTGATGACATTACACCCCATGTCTATGCCAGTGCACCATGGAAGAAGAGTAAACTTGGATAGCAATATGACAATTAATCGTGAAAGCTCTAAAACAGACACTAGTCATAATCTCAACTGTTTGTTTGACAATTAATCGTCAGCTAAATCGCATAAACGTTACAGCTCTGTGTGCCACTAGCGTTACCAAACAAAACTGCAAAACGATGACTGATTTCAAGCAGGTTTCCAGAATTTTGGGGAAATCAATTTATGAATGGGCCTTATATCAGTCTTCAACTTAACAACCTTACTTGCAGGTATCTCTGCTCATTAAACTGGGATAGAAGCACGTACTTTAATATCCAAAAATATGATATTGTTAAGTACTTATAAATTATGGTTTGGTATTTGGTATTTGTTGTACTTCCCTTAAAGGAATATTCTTGGTTTAATACAAGTTTAGTTCAATCGACAGCATTTGCAGCATAATGTAGTTTACCACAAAAAATTATTTCGACTCATCCCCTTTTCTTAAAGAAAAAAAGCAGCAAAAATTGAGGTCACAGTGAGGCACTTACAATTGAATTCAATGGAGCCAATTTTTTGTGGGTTTAATGCTAGTAATCTATCTTATGAAAGCCCTTACATTAATTCATTACTTAAGTACATAACATTTTTTATTATTTGAACATTGAAGTTGTCTAAAATCACTGTTTTTAGGGTCATATTAAGGTTAATATTGCTACGTCATCATGGCAATGAAGCTGTAAAATTGTCTATAACTTTACACAGAAAAGGTTTGTAAGTGATTTTAAATCACACTAAATCATGCTAACACAAATATTGTTTATGTCTTGTGAATATACTTTTGAAAAAGTATTTCAACGTTTACGAATTGGCCTCCATTCACTTCTATTGTAAGTGGAACCCATATTTTTGGCTTTTGAAACTTAAAATGTTTTTGTGCTAATCAACATTATGCCACAAATCCTGTCGACTGAGCTGAGAAATTTATAACAATTTACATTAAAAAAATTAGTATTACAGTAATGAAAATCATCACTAAGAATTAAAAAAAAAAAACTTTACAAACTACAGAACTACAAAAAAAAAAACCCTCAAAGGTAAAACATCTGGAAATATTACAGTAAAGATTTTAGTGGGTTTCATTTTCTTCTGCAGAATTATTTTATTTTTCCTTTTGATTTTGAGGTGAAATATGACATGTCCTTGACAGGTTTCGTGAGACTCACCACAAAACTTCACATCACACATTCACAGGTTTGAATAAAAGGTGTTAACCCCTCCCTGATTCTACAGAGACAGTCTGGAAGCACTTATCTGCCCAGGGAAAAAGAGTAAAGCACACAAAAAGCAAAAGAAGAAAAGACACAGTGGACGGCTTCACTACGGCATTCAAGTCAAAAACTACAATTAAGCACAGATGTAGAATGCAAGTGAGCACACCGTGCAGGTGAGGTGGGGAGGTGCTGCACTTTTTTTTATAATATGGTAATAATTTTGTCTAGTAAGTGGATGAGATTAGGGCTGCCTCTGCAGGAGGTCTTGCTGTAGGACACACAACCGGAAAGAGAGATTATCAGCAGAACTAATTTGCATGACAAAACTCTCATCTTTGAGGCAAATGCCCAGTCACTCTCTGGCTCATCAACTGTTAATTTACAGTATTATAAGTTTGAGTAAAGAATAACAGTAAGACGAAAAGTTAATTATGAATACTTAATAGTAAACTACTCTTTAATGTGAGCTAACAAAATGATCTAAGCTGCTTTTTATGTAACAAGCCTATCTGTCAAATATTCTATGTAAATATTGCTTGGGGAAACATTACTGGCCACTATAAACTGTGTTACCAATTCCTCTTGAAAATTCTCTTTGGAATTAATAAGGTGATATTTCCAAACTTTAAAATACTCACCTGTGTGGAAACTATTGGAAATCTAATAGGGATATAAAGGTGTCTCAGGCTCAGAATCAGATGCCACCACAATCAGTGGGCAACATTCCCACCAAAATTTGTAAATTTTTCCAAACTTTTGGCTGTCAGTGTGTTCGAGAGTGTGTTCGGGAGTGTTCGAGCGGCCATCTTGGTATGCAATGACTGACAGGCTAAAACACACCGTTTCACCGTCTCCGACCTGTGGATCCGACAGTTGCATTTCGCCCTCTAGTGACAATCCTGTTTAATGAGCTCGTTATGGATAATATTCATTACGAGGGAGAAGATATACGTGGATCGCAATGTCAGAGCATTCACCAGCCCCGGTGTTCTGGCTATCTGTGCAGCACAACAATCACCAAAAGGAAGAGTGGAAAACTGTCCGCAAGTTGGAATGCAAGTATAAAAAGCTGTAATGTTTGCTTGTTTTGGGGTGACACCATGTCCGTTTGCCTCAAGGGTCCTTAAAGTCAAACCGGGAATTTTAATTAGCATAAAATGCCGGGTATTGGCCTGTTTTCATATTGAAGCGCTCTCTGTTGTCATACATGGATACATGTCATAAAATTACATGTTTGTTTGCCATTTAAATCTATAACGTATGAGTTTAATTTTAACCAGCTTTGCTTGACTCCCTCTCTGCACATGTGATAGAGGGAGTGAGCGTGCACTCTTATTCTGGTGAAAAAGGCACTTTTTGATAAAAACATAAAACAAGTAACTGAACAAAAAACACTTCGGTGTTCGCAATAAATAGGTCTGAAAATGTCTGTTCGTATCTTACCTAAGTTTCAGTGAACTTGTTTACATTAAGCTGATCTTTTCGCTGATTAAGTTTGTTTGAGGTGGATACCGTTTGATATAGATACACATAACTCGCTCAGGCAGAAACAGGAAATATTCCCGACTTTACATAAATAAATAATTACATGTGTATGATGTTTGCGTTGTAGGGATGTACAGGCAGATTTCAGATATAAAATCAGTGATTAAATGACTAAAGTTTACTCACTGAAATGAGATTATTTCCTATTAAGTCAATAGGAATGTTTGGGCATAGCAATATGGCAGCACAGTGGCTTCTCTGTTATGATGTCATGAGCAATCAAGTTCTATATTATATATCAGTGTATTTAACTATGTTTAGCAGAATCTAAATAATATAACTCCATTGCAGCATTTAATGTTTTTTTTAAAAACTATGCTATCTATAATCTGATGAATCTTTATATGGACACCACAGGGGCCGCTAAACAAAATAATTCCATGGTATATTCCATGTTTCATGTTTGAGACCAGAATGAGCATGTTTGAAGACCTGTTTGTAATTACAACAACATCTCCTCAAGACTTGTACACTCTAAATGAGCCAGTAGTGAACTTCAAAAAACTGCTCTGACACACAGGAGCCATGTATATCTCAGAGTAATACTAATACACACTAATATGTGTAATCGAGAGAAGGCTGCAACGACTGTCCATGGATAGCTAAAACTCATAGGATGACAGATGGAGTTTCCTACAAAAACACACTTATCAAGAACAGGAGAGGATGCGAAAAGTTGATGTTCCTTTTACACACATACACACAGGTGCTTCCCACCACCTGAAGAGGATAAGGAAATGTCATGTAATCTCAGTTTTACAGTTTACGTCTGGTTTACAGTGTTACGGGGTGTTCCCACAAGACTGTTTTCAATTCACTTCCAATCATATGCTTAGGGATGCAGGAGAGTGGGAAGACATCCATATCGTTATGTAAGAGAATTGCTGCATTTGTAGAAAAGAAGAAAATATTCCAGGTGAGACCTCACACTGTGTTTGTCATTATACAAAGCATTGTTGTGAGCTGTAGCATGTGTGTGTGTGTGTGTGTGGTTTACAAGGAGATTTTTTTAGGTTACAAACTGGTAATTACAATGGTATTATGCTATAAATATGGTTTATGGAGGACATTTCTAGTTCCCAATAACTCAAATCGCTTTAAAAAATAAAATCTATAGTGCGTACAGTATAAAAATCATTATGTCTATGGAGAGTCCTCATTAGAATAGCCGCACCAACATGTGTGTGTGTGTGTGTGTGTGTGTGTGTGTTTGAGTGTGTGTGAGAGTGTGTGTGTGTGTGTGTGTGTGTGTGTACACGCACACAATGGACAGGATGTGATGTTACGCATGTTGGGAATCTGGTTATAATTAAAATACAATCACAAACAGAAAATAATATTGTTCAAAAAAATATGCAGCTTTGAAATATAAATTATTTGTATTGAGCCAAAGAGAACCATCACTTCTGGGTTTATGTTACATAAAATAAAGGCATGAAAACATTTGTGTCACAAATCAGCATCACCTAGAAGCAATGGGGAAGAAATATGAATCTGAATATAAAATCTTTCACATAGCATTTAAATAGACTAATCATATATCAAATAAAAGCTCTCATTCTCATGAATGCAACCATACAATTTATTTTGACAAACACATCAAATATTATTTAGGAGTCTTTTTAAAAAGGGGTTCTGAAATCATTTTTCTGGGCAATTAGTCCACAGTATGTGTAAATGGTGAGCTTTTAAATTTAAGCGTGAAAACGTGCTGGGTGCAGTAAAAAAGACCCAAATCTTTTCTACAAATCTAACATTAGTCAATGTCCAAGGAACCATGGCCAAATGCGTTTAACACAACCTTCAAAATTAATTCACAATCATAGTCTCTCTTTCTGCCACTGCACACTCGTTTCACAGTCCAGCTCCAAACCTCATCTCAGTTCCTATTAATTCCTTCCCATTTTTCTGGGGTTTTTTTTGGCAACAACCCGAGATAGAACAGAGTGATGTGTGTGTGTGTGTGTGTGTGGCCAAGCCCAGTACTAAACCACAGCAGTTGCACTTTTTGCCATGTTATTCAATTATAGAATCAAAAGTGAATGTCTTCAAAGATCAGCATCCAGCGACCACCAGCACTGCTCAACACAGCCAACTCACACCCAGCAGGGAGTCTAGCAATCGTTATACCTGAGGAAACGATGTAAGAAGAGCTAGAGATCTTCAGTCAAATGCAATCATGTCACAGATCAGCAGAAAGTTTGTGAGACTACAGTGAAGAATTAGCACCACAGGAGTTTTGAAGGTACCAATACACAGCTGAAAGTTCATAATGCAAGATCTCTTTGCAGGCTGGAGTAGCCACGGTGTGGGCCAGTCCTCGCCAGTCAACTGCCTAATGTAGTAGGAGTGCAAAGAGTTTAAAGGTGCTGTAAGTGATTTTTTTTCATGGATAGGTATCAAAAATGTTTCTACTACCTGAAAGATATTAATGAAATAAGTGAGATATCTCACCGGTCTCTCTGACAGCACTAGACTAAAGTGCAAACAGCAAACAAAAATGTGTCCGCAGGCCACAGTCAGTGGCGTTTTCTGCCAGTCAATCATTTAGCACTTTCTCATAGTATTGCAGTGAATTATTGAGGCTTAAAGGAATAGTTCAACCAAAAATGAAAATTCTCTCATTATTCAATTACACCAATGACATCCCAGATGACTGTATTTCTTCAGCAAACACAAATTAAGATTTTTAGAAGATAGAGCTCTGTTAGGTCCTTATAATTGAAATACATGGGTGCCAGCACTTTGACGGTTCAAAAGTTATATTTAGGCAGCAAAAAGTAATCCACATGACTCCAGTCGGTCAATTAATGTCTTTTGAAGCAAATCTATATGTTTGTGTAAAAAATTAATTGATAATTAAAATGTTATTCACTTTTAAAAAGCGCTTCCTGCCAGCAGCTGACACAAAGTGTTACGTAAGTGCCATGGGGCTTACGGCGAGTAAAAACGATTTCATTATCGACTTCATTCTTACATAAACCTATCGATTCATGTCAGAAGACATTCATTGATCTACTGGAGTGGCATGGATTAATTTATTGCTGCCTAAATGTGACTTTTGGACCATCAAAGTGCTGGCAAACTTTAGGGTGAACTATTCCATTAATGCCAAATTTATGCCATGTTGTTCATAACAGTTGAGAGCGCTATTTTGCTGCTGTTGTTTTGACAACAATTTCTGGTCATGTCAGTCTCAATAAAGCTAATTTGGTATCTCTGAAGTACAAGGATTTGGAAAGAGAGGACCAGACAAGAAAAAAAAACGGTTTCTGCCATACTACCCATACTGTTTAAGGAGTATGTAGGATATAGCCTATGCGTACTGTGCATATCTATGACATACTCAACCAGATCGGCTAAAATGTGCTGTATACACTGCATGGAATTCAGTAACATAATAATATAATTTTTTTTTAAATATAACTGGACAGCACTTATTACAAATAGTTTCACATATTCTTTTTAGAAATAGTGTGCAGTGTGCAGCACTTATTTTTTAATTAGAAAAGAATTTCACACATAAATGCAAGAAATGCAACATTAGATACGAAAACTCCACATTGAACCCCAGACAATGGAGTGATTTGCTATAAAGGAAGGATGTCAGACAAGCAGTGAGACGCCTCCGCCATGTCAGTTAACATCCTGAACCAAAGAGGATTGATCAGTGAAAGGTTTTTTTTTTTTTTTTCCAGCGACACAGTCGGGTGCCAGTGCAGAATGTGGCCAAACAGGAAGTGCAGGGAGGGAAATCCTGCAGCGTTGCAGTAAGGAAGGAAAAGAAGAGAAAGAATGAGTGAGGGGAAGTCGCAGAGGCCAAGGCTAAGGCTGCATTTACTCATGGTCACTGCAGTCTACCATGAGAGGGATTTGAGAGGAAAGTAGGACATGTGGAAAAATAGAATTGTAACGACCCATCTCTCGATCGTTTTTCTGCCTCTGTGCTCTGAATTCAGCTCCAATTTCCCCTCCAAACCAGCAGAAAGTTCAATAGGCAAACTATGTGGAGTGTTTTTGGGATTTTCCATGTAAAAAGAATCATACCCTGAAGCCATCTCCATTCAGGGAATCAACTTGCCTCTCAACAGAACAGAACTAGATTTTCTCATTTTCTGAAGACAATGTTGTGCAAAAGTGTCAGCCACAATCCTAGGGTGTTGTGGATGGTTGCCAAGGTGTTCTGAGTGTGTGTATGTGTGTGTGTGTGTGGGGGGGGGGGGGGGGGGGGGGGGTTCTCTCCTTTTCTCCCCAATTTGGAATGCCCAATTCCAATGCACTCTAGGTCCGCGTGGTGGCGTAGCGATTCGCCACAATCCAGGTGGTGGAGGACGAATCTCAGTCAGATCCACGCATCTTATCACGTGGCTTGTTGAGCGTATTATCGCGGAGACTCTATGCTATGCTATTCTCCACTGCATCCACGCACAATTCACCACGCACCCCACTGAGAGCAAGAACCACATTATAGCGACCACGAGGAGGTTACCGCTACCTACCCTCCCTAGCAACTGGGCCACTTTGGTTGCTTAGGAGACATTGAACTTGCGACTCCAGGGGTGGTAGTCAGTGTCTTTACTCGCCGAGCTACCCAGGACCCCCTGAGTGTTTTTAGCATTTTGCTATGTGGTCAAAAACTTCCAAGTCTATATGGAATTAGAGACACTAGATATGTTTTAGGTCCCTCGTTCAATATTGGTCTTCAGTTTTATTTTTGGCTGTTTTATAGTCCTCCTGGCAAGCCTGGTATAAGTCTGATCACTTAGGCTACATTTACACTGCAAGGATTAATGCACAAATCCAATCTTTTGACCATACTGTATAAAAAATGTTGTACCCATTTACATTCACTTAAGTCAAGTCAATTTTATTTCTATAGCGCCTTTCACAACACACATCGCTTCAAAGCAGCTTTACAGAAAATCAGGCATTAACAGAAGATAAAACTGTAATGTCTATAATGTCGATGAGTCATTGTGTAATTAGATAAAATACAATTGTTAATCGTGTTTAAAAATAAATAAATAATAATTGTATTTATAACCCCAGTGAGCAATTCGAAGGCGACTGTGGCAAGGAACACAAAACTCCATAAGATGTTGGTTAATGGGAGAAAAATAACTTTTGGAGAAACCAGGCTCACTGTAGGGGCTCCCCTCTGGCTAACATCATGAATATAATGCCAATCTTATGTATAGTGCAAGTCATGGTTTAAAATTATTAAACTAAGTAAGTGTTAAGGGACAGTGTTTAGACAGATTTTGTATGAACTATAAGATTAATGACTAATGTCTTTTGAAGTCCATCCTACATTAACTGCAGAAGTTCACATAGATGCAATTGTCCTTGTTAATTGACTGATGAAGGGTTTTGTTGGCAATTGATTGTCTATGTATTCCATTTCAAGAGTGTAGTCCATCAATAGACCGAGGTGATGCAGGCAGAGATCAGTGAGATTCATTGCAGTTCAATCTCGCTTGTAATTTAGGTGAGGTTCGGTGTGGTCCGTCCAAGGTTCAGACAATGGCATATGAAATATCCTATGTCTTATGGTTGGCGTTGGCATCAGTTCATGTTGTACTGTCATTTAATATTCAAATCTTCCAGGGGCCTGGGTAGCTCAGCGAGTAAAGATGCCGACTATCACCCCTGGAGGCGCGAGTTTGAATCCAGGGTGTGCTGAGTGATTCCAGCCATGTCTCCAAAGCAACCAAATTGGCTCAGTTGCTAGGGAGGGTAGAGTCACATGAGGTAACCTCCTCGTGGTCACTATTATGTGGTTCGCTCTCAGTGGGGCACATGGCGAGTTGTGCGTGGATGTTGCAGAGAATAGAGTGAAGCCTCAACACGCGCTATGTCTCCACGGTAATACACTCAACAAGCAACTTGATAAAATGCGTGGATTGATGGGCTACATGGGCTCAGACGCGGAGGCAACTGAGATTCATCCTCAGCCACCCAGATTGAGGTAAGTCACTACGCCACCATGAGGACTTAGAGCACACTGGGAATTGGGATTCAGAACTTCCTGATTTTTTTATGCTTGACAAGATTAATTATGCATAACATATACACCCCATTATGTAGATTTGACAAAAAAATTGTTTAATTATTTTTTTTAATTATTGAATCTTGAGCGTTAATAAGAGGCCATATGCTTAATAACTAGGCTGTCTTTCAGCACTATGTCAGCACTTTTTAGTGTTATTTTAGTAGAAGTTCTAATGAGTGTTTAGCATGAATGCCAATGAACATGCCTTTATTTTACATGCCATTTTTCTTATAAATATTTATTTACATCACAAAAATTAACTACAATTAATTCTTCAAAGGAGATGATTTACAGGCAAGAGTCCCATGCAAGCATTCTTTCACCAACTTGAGCATTATCAAATGATAATTTTAAAACAGAGCCCGCTGTCAGTTGTCACCAATAAAGGTAATTAATAGCCACTATCCACTATCGGGACAAATGATGGCGTGCTAGTGCGTGGCAGGTCCAGTTGCATTCCCACTGTCAGTTCAGGGCTTCATTGTGCCGCCTCAGGGCCAATGGCCAATTGCCTTTGACTTGTCGATTACCCTTGCTATTCACCCCAGCTGGCCAGTTGATAGCCCTGGTCCGCACTGGCCCGATAGTGGAAATGTGGTAAATCATACTAGTTAATCCTTTATTCCAAAAATAAATGTAATGCTCCATAATATGTACATCAATTCAAAATGTTCCTGTACATGTGGTTATATCTGATCTGTGTCAGATTCAGATTTTTTTGTCACAGTGTGAATGCAGCCTTAGAAAAGTACATTTACACTTTACCTCAACAAGCATGATTTTATTATTTATGTCCTACAATCATGCGGGAGTTATGCCCCAAAGTGTAATGCTCAGGGTTAGGGGTTTGTTCAAAGTATAAGCAACAGTAATAGATACTTTCCTTTAGCAAGCACTACTAACAAGCTTTTAAAATGCCAGACACAAAATACCTGTATATAAATAATTGCTATGACAAGTACAGTATGCTGACTAGACTAAGGACACTAGAACAACTGCAGGGTGTTTACAGCACAAAAAAAGAAACTGACAGAGGAGGCTTCCTTCCAAATTACCACTTCCTCTGGTTCACTAGAGGGAACAGACACACACAAACACACTTTGCGAAACCAGTGTTTGTGTGTGTTTGAGGGTCACTGGGAGCAGGCAGCACAGGGTGATTAGGCCAAAGGCCAATAAAACAGAGCGAGGAGAATGCATGGGTCAGACATAGCCAAGTGGCAAGATTGGATTGCATAAAGGCCCTTTCCAAATGCAAGAAATAAAACCTGTTTTAGGTACTTTAACTCAGTACTACTGGTACTACTTTTTGTTGCTTTCATCAGAGACTATATTGCAGAGGCAGGTCACTTCTATTCAAATTAATGGGAGAAATTGGGCTGCCCAACGGTCAACAGAAGTATAAAGGAAGTACAGGTAAAAGAGTCAATCACCTTTTATATACAGACATCATCTGTAAATCAACTCGAGAACATGTATGAGCATTAGCTCAGGAAAACTATTGGCATAATCTGTGGTAAAGAAGCACAATTTATGATACCAGCGTTGTCAGATTTTACTGCTGATTTGAACTATGTTTTTATCATAATCTTGATCAACCGTTTTGGAGATTTTGGTATTTCCCCATTCAAGTAGATAGCAGCTGCTCTTGTATGCAGCTTCATTACTTAGAAAAATAGCTGCCCGAGAGCATTCCAAAGATGGCCGCCAGTGGACCGACTAGCTCGAAAGACTTCTGCAAATGAGGAACCATATTTCCTCTCAGTCGTTTAGAGAGATTGTTTTAGCTCCTACTCTGGGGTAGGTACTTTCTGGAAAAATAGGTACTGTAGGAGCTGCTGCAACCTATGATAGGTCAAACATGTTTGATGCGCAAAGCAATGAGAAATGCGAAGAGTTGGCAGCTGTCAGGAGTAAACACAATTTTAGTTGCTAGCGTGATACTCAGATGATTGCGCTAATTTTACAATTCCCTTAACAGAAATAACATAAAACCAACAAAGTATCCAAAGAGTATTGCCTTTGTGTGCGAGGGGTGAGCAGAGTTGCTGCATGACTTCAATGGGAGATAACGGACGTAAATCCTGGTATAACGGACATAAATAATAAGATGTTTAACGAGAGTGGGTAATTGAAATCTATTATAAACTTAACCGTCATGAAATCAAATTCACATGATGAAAGTGTTGCGTGCCTGCTCCTTAGGGCTGCAACTAATGTTTATTTTGATAATCGATTAATCTGACGATTATTAGAACGATTATTCGTCTATTCGCCGATTATTGCAAAGATTAATCATTAGCTCTTAACCGATTATTCAGCTTGTGGCCCGACTTCAAATGTTGAATTAAACATGCTTACTAACAATAAAGAGGACAAAATAATCTTTTACAAATATTTCTAATTGACATTCTAATAAAGTTTAATTCAGTAAAGAAATTCACTGTAAAAATCCTATTGTTATCAAGTGTTTGTCTTGTTTTCCATTTAAAATTGTCTAAAAATCATTAAAACAAGATACATTTACTTGAGAAGCAACATATAAGATATTTAGACTTGCTTTAAGACAATGTATCTTAAATATAAGTGTATTTTGTATACAAGTGTATTTTATTTACTTGGTTATACTTCTGCGAGTGCAGTAAAGACAAAATATATTTATATTCAAGATCTAATCTCTTAAAGCAAGTCTAAATATCTTATATGCTGCTTCTCATGTGAATGCATCTTTTTTTTTATATCAAAGGATTTTGATATATTTTTAAATATCTCCATTTATAATATTATATTCAACAATCTCAGCAAAAAAAAATTATTCTGCAGTATAGCTGCTAAAGTAAATGTTGTTTTAAAGGAGTTTTAGATATTTATATTACAAAACAAACCAAAACAAAACCAAATCAAAAACGTATTTTGTTGCTGTGAATAATGGGGCGAAGACAACCCTGTCTCACCTTTCTGTTCACTTCAATCCATCTTTAACTCTCTCTTATTAATAAAGCTACGTATTGCCAATGTTTTTCACAATAAGAAATGCACAGTGACATTATATTTGATTCAATAAGTCACGAGCCATCACTTTGTAATCTATCTTTAGCAAGTGCGTGCTCGAGGGATGAGCATCCCCGTGACAGAGTACTGTATATATCAGCCGGGTGCAGTTTCAATATCTCCCCCTTAGATCGGGTCATTTGTGCAACTCATAGAAGAGGTGATGAACACACAGAGAAATGCCAGTTTTGGAGTTTATAGTAATTTACTTGATCTGCTTCTGTATTATTTCAACTTTAATAAATCTATAACGCATTAAATATAACTGCATTTAAGATGTAACGCATGTTTCCTTTAAAGAGCTCCGGCTCCACTTATTCCACAATGAGAGTGCTTCTGTATTTACTCATTTGTTTTTTTATATATAATTCCCTCATACTTTGAAATCTACATCACCTGAAGCTGTTTGGAAAGTTTAGAGTGCATCTGGACTGTGATCTGTGTAATTCTTCCTTAGTCTGGCACGAACTGCAGGGCTGCTCTCTTACGTCATCATTAGAGTTTAATGTGATCTCATGTTACGATAAATCATCCTTCGTTGAGATCACATGATTATTCGAACAATTAAAAAGACATCTTTTTTTAGTCATTGAGTGAATGTTTCAATACAGCAATTTATATCGAGTCAATTATTTATATCGAAATAAAAAGAACTTATTGTAAAAGATTGTGTTGATAAATAGGTTTATAGTGCATTTTCAACATGTTTTCAGCGTGTGCGTGCTGAGCGCCTCATCTCTCCCCTCACTTCGGCTTCAGGGTCACAGCACCGTACGGCTCAAGTGCCCAGTGTAAAGATTGCAACCTGTAAAGTGTAGCTCAGATCCTCCCTTCCTCTATCGGTTTTGTTGTTGTTATTGAATTGCACATGCAAACAACGTCAGAAGAAAAATGGTCGACACTAGATGACATCACTATAGAAGTTCCTTGGTGTGTGTGTGAATGCAAGAGAGGAAAAAGTCTCTTTGGGTGTGCCGCTCCTCTTAATAATTCTCATCTAGAAAGTTCAAGGGGGAAATACTGGGACTGTATGTGGGAAAGGGGCTCAAGATATTTCGTTTTTTAAGTTTTTTAGATGGGCATAAAGTAGTGCTATGGTCTGATGTTACAAATAGACAAATAGAGCCCTATGATTTCTGCAGAACTGCAGAAACGAGGATGGAAATGCAGCAGCCTCAGTAATGATCCATTTATGTTCTATTTAACTTGTCAAATAAGATAGGAAGTTTCTGTAAGATGGACCCAGGACAACAACTGCTTTTGAAAGTCCTCTCAACACGATATACTCAAACTTCAAATACGTACGATGAGCACTTAAAATAAATAGCACAGCTTTTTCATGATAAATTGAACCAGTAAACCATAAAAATGTTTTAATCCAGAACATTTAAATTATAAACAACAAATTGAAGGGCAGGGGGGGGGCGGGTTACAATTTTAGGCCCTACACAAAGGAACACATAGTCTATTTCATGAAGGATCTAATTTGGGTAACCCTTTTCACCCCTCTCCTTGCTTGATCCCAGGATATCAGGATATACATTTCTGTCTTCTTGAGTGACAGCAAACCACATACCGGGACAGAGCTGTGGCCATTTCTGCCCATCTGAAAGCTGCTTCGTTTGTATATCACTGTGCTTCCTGAATGACTCACTATTTTGACTCATGGTTCAGTCACATTCTCATTTTAGGCACCAGCCGGTCTTAGATATCCTGCTATTGTTTCCTCAGTTAACTCTTTGGTCTAATGGTCTAAATAGCCACCACCCTCTCATAAACAGACGTGCACTCACATACAGAGTCCCCTGAATTATTGAATCCCTGGATCATGTGTCTAACTCTGATTTCAGCAAGGTGACACCTTCAACAAACCACCAAATCCACATTTCTCCTCCTATTCTCATGAATCTCCCACAAGTGACGCAGCTGAATGCCTTACAAGAATGTTAAAAAAAATAAACACATATTTCAAGCATGACAGCTGAAGTTTCACTGCAAACAGCAGGGGAAGGTGACAATGGTAAAGTCTAGTAATAACATATGGAACGCAAAGAATACTGACAGGTAGAAGAAATATTTACTTTTTCAGTGTTAAAACACTTTCTTTTATACCAGCGTAATATGCAGAGACAACTACTGTTGTAGAAACAATTTTGGCACCCTTGGTAAATATGAGCAAAGAAGGCTCTTTTGATCTCTCATTCACAAAAATCAAATCTTTAATTGAAGTAAAACAACTGAAACAGGAGAAATTTCTCATTAATTAATAAATCTTTTTCTCCAAAACGTATTGGCCATAATTACAGGCACCATTTTGTTCAATAATTTTTGCAACCTCCCTTTGCCAAGATAACAGCTCTGTGTCTTCAACACTCTCACGTGTTGCATTCATATGACTTTTCTAAATTTGGTTAATTCGTATGATATCGTGTGAATGCACTCGTTTGAATTCCTACGACTTTCACTACAACCAATGACGTCGCTGGACATCATATCCATCTTATACGCGACAATTACTTGCTTCCTATCATGTTTAAACAATCTACTGATTGGTCAAGTTTAGATAAGGGGTTTGGGTTAGGGCATAATATTAATAAGTATGTCCTTAACGCCTTGTGCGCGGAAAAAGCACTTACTTCCGCATTAGACATCCGGGAATTTGCACGTGATGAAGCCGTACGAGCGAACAACATTGTTCGAGACCATACGAAATAGCCAAATCATAAATTATGTACGACTTTTCATGAGATCATGTTGGTCTTCTCTTATAATGCCTAATGAGGTTGGAGGACACCTGGCAAGGGATCTGAGACCATTTGTCCATACAGAATCTCTATAGATCCTTCAAATTCAGAGGTCCATGTTGGTGGACTCTCCTCTTCAGTTCACCCCACAAATGTTCTATGGGGTTCAGGTCAGGGGACTGGGAAGGCCATGGCCGAACCTTGATTTTGTGCTCAGTGAACCATTTTTGTGTTGATTTTGATGTTTGTTTTGGATCATTGTCCTGCTGGAAGATCAAACCAGCTTTTTTTATCTGTTGGTATTTGATAGGAGTCTGTGATGTCATGTATCCGAACAAGATGTCAGGACCTCTGGCAGTTATTTTGAATTATTTTGAACTTTATGACCCCAAGACCCAACAAATTTCTGCAATTCTCCAGCTGTGAACCTTGGACATTCTTTGGCCACTTGAACCATCTTCCTCACTGTGCATAGAGACAATATAGACACACGTCTGTTTCCAGGCAGATTCTTAAGATCTCCAGATAATTGGATATTTTAATTATTGCCCTGATGTTGGAAATGGGCATTTTCAATGCTTTGGCTATTTTCTTATAGCCACTTCCCATTTCGTGAAGCTAAACAACCTTTTGTCACACATCAGAACTATATTCTTTAGTCTAACCCACTGTGGTTGATTAAGGGAATTTGGCCTGTGTTACCTCATATTACCTCCCTGTGAAACAGGAAGTCATGGTTGAACAATTTAATGAATGGGAAACTAAAAAATTTAAAATAGGAATGTGAATATACTTTCAGATATATTTTACTCAGAAGAATTTATTGGGGTGCCAATAATTGTTGTCAACTTGTTTTGGAGAAAAATTGTTATTCAATAATAAGATATTTCCCCTCTTTCAATTATTTTGCTTCAATTAAAGGTTAGATTTTTGTGATTTTTTTTTCATGAAAGATCAAAAGGATAATTGCAAGGAAGAACAATGCAGATTTTTTTTTCTTCACCTCCTTTGCTCATATTTACCAAGGGTGCCAATAATTTTGGCCACCACTGTATTAGTAAGTCATTCATAGGTTAATTTTCTCTGAAACTGTGAACACTGTGTTTCTGTTGCAGTATGACAATGGTTCTGTTTGTTTTGAGTGACCCGCTTAGACCCACCCCAACAAAGTTACTCAACCAATGGCGTAAGTTGGGGGTGGGACTTTCTCTTTGTTTGACCAACGGCAGACGGAGGGTGTATTTAGAAACCTGTTTTATAAACAAATTTTATGCAATTCCGTTTGGTGGCACTAGTGTCAGAGAAATTACATACTTCAAGAGATAGTTAAAACCCAGAAATTTAAATCATCTCATAATTAACTTCTTCTGCTGAACACAAATTTGGATTTTTTTAGAAGAATATCTCAGCTCTGTAGGTCCATCCAATTGCATTGTTACAAGTGAATGGTGATCAGGCCTTTGAAACTCCATAAAGCAGATAAAGTCAGCATAAACATAATCTTTAATGGTTTAATGAATGTCTTCTGAAGCAATCCTATTGGTTTTGTAATATATATAATAAATATAACTCCTTTTCATTGTACATCTTGCAGTGCAGTCTCTAGCCACGATCATGATTTCAAGCTCGATTACACTCCTAGTGCTTGACACATATGTAGAGCACTAGATGACGCTATAGGAAGTGTAATCGAGCTTAAAATCATGAACAGCAAGGAGACTGCTGTCAAGATGTACAGTGAAAAGGGTGTTACATTTGGGTCTGTTCTCACCCAAAAACAACTGGATTGCTTCAGAAGACATTTAACCACTGTTGTATGGATTATGTTTATGCTGACTTTATCTCCTTTTTGCAGCTGCAAAGGTCTGATCCACATTTGCTTGCATTGAATGGACCTACATAGCTGAGATATTCTTCAAAAAAAAAATCTTAATTTGTGTTGAGCAGAAGAAAGAAATTAATACACATCTGGGATGGTATGCGCGTGAGTAAATAATGAGAGTGATTTCATTTTTAGGTGAATTATCCCTTTAAGTTTTAATGCTCTGAAAACCATCACGCGATATTAAATATAAAGAAATGCTTAAAATGAATACACTTTCTTTTTCACAGACAGTGCACTGGTTCAACAATGGAATTTTTGAAGAATAAAAAGAGAAAACATGAGGGTTTACATAACTAAAAAATATGATATTTGACATGGCAGAATAATTGCACATCTAAACATTAGCCAGCATAAAACAAAGGTGACATGAACGTCCAATTGAGAGTCAGTGGGGCGTATAAAGTTAAATCTATTGACCTTTGACAAAGCTGGCCTGGGAAGAAAAGTGGAAGGCTGTTTGCGTCAATGCATAGAGAATAAAAATAAATGAGAAGAATAAAAAGAGGAAGTTAAGGGCTGCTTGAGTTTGCTGCCCTTCATGAGACTCATTCATTCATCAAAATAAAACAACTCCCTTGGCAACCACTTTGAATATTCTGTAGGCTAATGTGGGTGTAATGGCACACAATTAATTAAGCTTGATTTACCATGCTCTCTGAGAAGGCAAGAGAGCGAGCACTCTTGCTCATATTAGGTTCTGTTGTTTCAAAAGTGTTTTATTGGCAGAACGTCAGTCAAAGAAATGTAAACATTCATTTGAATAGCCATGCAATTTTCCTGAGAGAGAGCGAGATGCATTAGTACAAAAGCAATTGAGCTTCTGTGTTTGTGGGCTTTGTTGGAGGAACTTACATGAGGAAAAACTTATTCTTGATTTCATTTAGCAAAAATAAGCACATTTCTACATATATATGTCAGAATGTCCACAAAATGAGCTTCTTATGCTGTCCTGGGACCCTGTCCACAGGTCCCTAGAGAATAGCATTTCATTACAATAATCAATAATTAAGAGCTTCTTTTCATCAGGGCTGCATCACAGACGCTCTCCAAGTCAACGGACATCACTCACTCTCTTTCTTCTATTCCCATCACGGTCAATTTGATTTGAGCTATTCATATTTCAGAGAGCCACTGTCATCTGTAGTACACAAACAACCCTTCTGAGGCCCTCAAGGGTGCTGGATGCTGTGCATCTGAACACAATTCTCAACTGATCCAGGACACCATGTGCTAGTGGACAATCTTGGACAGAGGTGAAATGCTGAACGAGCTGGGACAGTAGTGGGCAACTGGATAAAATTGGACAGAAGTGAATCTAAAAACTACTTTTATATGTAGATCACTGTAAAAAAAAAAAAAAACTGCCTGCAATTCAAGATCCTCTGCACTGTCACAAACCCCTGGGAAAAAAGACTCATCCCATAGGCTACCTCAAGTGTCCTTGGACACCTGAGAATGAATAAATTATACCAAATATCACAAGTATATAACTAGGCTCTACAAAAGTAAACAATGAAACAAACCGGTTACCTTTATATCTCTCCAGCACATCCTCATACGCCTGTGCGAACTCCTTCTCCTGGGAGTGATTCGCCGGTAGTAAGCCAGGTATGTAGCCGGCCATAGTGTCTCTCACTCCGGTTGGCCGACTCACAGCGGCCGGCTGACTGAATAATCCAGTACGGTGGGTCTCACTCGTCCGACAGCAGCTGTCAAGTCCCGTTTGCGTGGAATATCCACAGTGGATATCGACTTATCCTCGTTTCAGTATCTTTCGTTCCGTATTATATTGTATCTGACGTGGCGATAAATTAATGTTTAGATAAATATCGTGAACAAAGCTACTTTAGACAGGCGGTTCCTAAAATGTGCCAAAAATACTAGATTAGATAAAAGTACGTGTCTATCTATTATTAGTGTTAACATTCCTTAAGCGTCTCAAAACGGTTTAAATTTAAATGCAATACTAAATAAACCCATATTTCATTGGTTTAAATCCCTACTGTCATCGTATTTAAAGTCCAGTGTAGCGCGTGCGGGCCGGTGATTGGGTTTATATGTGTGCGCTTCTCAAGTGGGTGTGGGTGTGTGTCTATGTGAGGTGGGCGGTCTGTTCGGCTCCTTCCAAAAACATATACAAAGCCCCAGAGAAGCGGTATCCGGACAGCGGTTCTTATATTCCTTTGTCGATGCAAACTTGACTCGCCGGTACCTGCCGTATTATAATCACCTTCGTTTGTTTTGCTTTCCCCCTGCAAGCAGCTCAATGTAATGGCCGCTTGTATAATCACACGGCGTCCGTCTGCGACTCTTTCACTCCTCCCTCTCTTTTCCCCAGTGCGAATGGGGTTCATGTTTGTCTGTTCTTCCCGCAGTGCCTGCGCTCTCCTCCTCCATCCCTCCCTTCTTTCCACGGCCACGCCAGGCACATTCAGCGCAGGCAATATAGAGCTGTTCAGTTCTGAGTCCAAAAACTTGGACGTCTAATTCGTCATGGGTTCCCTCTGAATTTTCCTATGGGTTTTTATAATGGGGGGTTTGCATTTATGTGTAAGGTCTGTGGTAAACATTACTTGACGACACGTGGACATTTTGCTCTACGACATAAATTATAAAAACCCATAGTATAATCCAGAGGGAACCCATGGCGAATTAGACTTCCGGGTTCGCCTACAAATTGACGTCACGGCTGGTGTTGAGAGATGATTCTTGGGTTTTGACGCCCCCCGATGGTCAAAGACGAGAGGTGCAAGACGAACAGGTTTCTCACACTTCATCATGACCACTCAGTGCCAGAGAATCCTCAAGTGAACTGCCATCTAACGGCCGCAAAAAGTCGGTTCAGAAAACAGAAGAAATAATAAAAAATAAAACACTGATTTGATGAATTATGGGTCTCACTTGAAACTTGCTTCGAAACACTTCATCATTTGAGGAAATTGAGGAAATTGTTATAGGTCAAAAATTGTTATAGGTCAAAATTTGTAAATTTAGGCAAATAATGTTAAGAAATGTGAAGAAAATTTTTGATCCTACATCAGTGGGCAACTACTCACTCATAGTGATTGACAATGAGTCTATTAGACAGGTTGCCTCATACAATTATCTAGGCCTATTTATTGATAATAGCCTACTGTGGGATGTGCATGTTGATAACCTGTGTCGAAAAGTACACCAAAAAATGTATTTCCTTTGTAGGCTTAGGCTTTTTGGACTGCCCCAGAGGGTTATGCGGATGTTTTATCATGCCCTCACTGAATCCATCTTTCCCTCCTGAAGTATGGCATATCTGCTTGGTTTGGTAATTTGACAGTTACCCTCAGGTTCCAGCTGAACCGTCTGGTGTACACAGCAATAAAGGCCACCCTTCCCTTCAGTTCATATTTAACAAAACTGTTCTCAAACTGACAAGGAATTTGGACACATTTCATGTGCAATATCCTGATAATATTTGATAGGTGTGGGTGACAAACAGATTCATATTTAAGTCCTTTTTTACTATAAATAATCCTTCCTGCCCAGTAGGTGGTGATATGCATGAAGATTGTGAATCGCCAAAAAATAAAAGAACAGAAAGGAAGAATGTGAACATGAAAGTGCATATTTTTTTTACAAAATTGAATTAAATATTAACCTGTTTCTCACCCACACCAATTATATCGCTTCTGAAGATACAGATTTAACCACTGAAGTCGTAAGGATTACTTTTATGCTGCCTTTATGTGCTTTTGAAACTTTCAAATGTCTGATCACCATTCACTTGCATTGAAAAGACCAACAGAGCTGAGAAATTCTTCTAAAAATCTTTGTTTGTGTTCTGCAGAAGAAAGAAGGTCAAACACATCTGGGATGGCATGAGGGTGAGTAAATGATGGAGAAGTTACATTTTGGGGTGAACTATCCTTTTAAGAAAAGAAATGTGTTTCATAAAGGCCTTTAGCCCCTGCAAAAGGGGGTCTTTCCCCCCAAAATATTATCCTTTCATTTATTGGTATTGGATGTATTCACCTTGAACAAAACTGAAAATTATAAATAAGTATTTTTCTAGTAAGGGATTCTCATTAGCAACATATGTTTGCAACATTTTAAATATGATTAAATATTAAATCAAATTACCTCAAAATCAATCTTTAGACACTGCACACAATGATCTCATGCATCAGAAATATTTTGCAGTGTATAGTGACAAACAGGTGTTAAGGAAAGTGCTATGGTAGTTTATGTTGCTATTTAGTGTTTTGGGAGAAAATAAAATCAAGTTTTTTTAAAACTAAGGGGCCTTTACCCCCATAGTACCGTACTTTTACAGCATTTATTATTCTTGGCCAATGTTAATTTCCTCATGTACTATTACATTTTAAAATCAAAGGCTGTATTTGTTAACATTAGTAAATGCAGTACGAACTAACATGAACTAAAAATGAACAATTGTATTTTTATTAACTAACGTTAACAAATAAAAAATATATATTGTTTATGGTTTGCTCATGATATCTAATGCCTTAACTAATGTAAACGAACGGAAGATTATTGTAAAGTATTACCAATTAAATTGTTCAGGACAGTTATGTGACACAATCCCTCTCAGACAGTATGATCCTCATAAAAATAGCATGCTAACATCACAAGCCACTTTTATAAACACATCATCCGACCCATTTCCTCTGCATGTGCTGGGACGAGCATCCCCACGGTTGGGGATTGACGGAATACATGTAACAGGATTACATATTTAAAATACAAAATATAAGTGACTGTATTCCACTACAGTTACAAATTAAATCACTGGTAATTAGAATACAGTTACATTCAAAAAGTATTTTGATTTCTGAAGAGATTTCTTTGCATTTTATTGTCATTTGTTTCATTTAAATTTAGTCCCTTCAGATGGAAAACATTTATACATATAAATGATGCGATCAAAGTGCATTTGAACAGCGGTGAAACACTTTCTTATGATGTGTTACATTCATACGAAGTAAGTTTGAATCAAATTACATTTTACAGCATGTAATCTGTAATCTGTAGTGTAATACATTTCAAAAGTAACCCTCCCAACCTCGAGCATCCCACATAGTAGATGTCAATGGAGTCACTGGGAGTAATGAGCAGAAGGTAAATAGATCCAAGCTGGTGATATTTCTATACTTCTCATATGTGAAGAGGAAGTATATTGTGATATCTAAACACTAAGCGTACATCTCAGCCGGCCATCAAGTCAAAAACAATCTTTCTTGCCATTCAAACGTTACCTTTTCTTAATAGAACCACCAACTCCTACAGTAGTATGTAAATCAAACTAGAACATTCATAGAGCACCAATAGTTCACAGCGAGTGTAAATTAATGAACAGGTACAGAAAACATCTTACCTATTTTTGTAGAGAGTAAAAGTTTAGGTCTAAATGTTTTTAGGGAAAATCAGGTCAACAGGATCCAAAATTAACACTCGCCAAGCACCAAATGCGAGTAAAAAAATGGATTTGGCGAGTAAATATAACATTACTCTCCAGTTGACCAGTAGTTTTGTAAGGAACTGAAACAATGTTTAATATTAATTAGAAGAACTATAGTCAGTTGAAAGCAAAGACACAAACTGTCTTACAGACTCAAATTACAAAGGAAAAGGGGATAAAAATGTATTTATTTTAATATAGAATCATGTTTAATTAAAACAAAATGGTATTCAATCAAAAAATGCAACATTTAGGGGAAAAAAATTATACTTTTAGCATGTAAATATTCAATTCAAATACTCAATTCACACGTCATTCACACAAAAAATAGCTCTTTGTCTCACCTTGATTCAAACATGGACAGGGTGGTTCCACATGTTTGAAATTAGTCTTATTAATATAAAATAACTATATAATCTCAACACAAACACTCTGTGTAGAAAAACCTAGTTGAATTGCGTAAACCCAACAAAATTAGACATGTAAATGTAACTCACTTTTACTGTATGTCTATGTATTAACTAGTAAAATGTTAGCTTGCAATATACATACTCTTAGAATGCACTACAGAGTGTAGTTTACTAACTATACTATGATTAGCACAGCATTTTCACATGTGACATCTACCTGTCCTCATCGTAAGCTCAAGCTCCTCTTTTCACCATAATGGTAACCCCCAAAACTCCAACATAACAGAAACTCTTCTAAATCTCAACACAACAAAACATTAAACACTAACAAGTATCCCACTTTATATTCATCTAGCACAAAAACACATAAAAGGACATTTAATTTTAACATTTACTTCAGCTATCGAGTCCCATGCAAAGAATGCTGGAAAATCCCCAGCCCAGTTTCATCAACACTACATTAATGTAGACCCAACTCAAAAAAAAAATTTTTGAGAGAGAGAGAGAGAGAGAGAGAGAGAGCTTTGGCAAGTATGGCAAAAAGTAAATTTTTGGAACCTGCTCCATCGCCACCATCACCAAATTCTCCCATCCTTTCCCACATACTGTGCTGCTGATTAATACAGAAAATACACACACACACACACACACACACACCATCAATTCTTAAGCTGCACTGCCCTCTCCATGAATGTACAGAACAATATGGATAAAATAACAATGATAAAGCATAAATAATGTGTACGTGTTTGCTGGAAACTTTTAAAGGTAAGCAACCCTCTATTAAAACAGTCCTGAACTGTCATTTTTAATTACTGAAAACACTAATATTGGCAATATTAATATATCAAATGCATATAGAATGGCATACGTTTACAAACACAAAACTGCTTGAATTGGTACTCAGTATCAACCAATACCCAAAACTAGGTACTTGGTAATTGTATCAGCCTTCAAAAATTGGTATCGGTGCACCTCTAATCACAATGAAATAAACCAAGAGCTGATCAAAGAGACACATTTGTGTCATTAAAAATATTGTCTTTATTTTGCTTTTAAAATAGCTGTTGTGTAATCCTCTTCATCTCTCTCAAAAGGAATTACAGATATGACACAATGATGCCTAGTTAAGCACAATATTTTTAGCCTCACTTTTATTATGAATCATGTGCCAGACAATTAATTTCAGTAACAGCGTATCATGTTACAGATTTGTATATAAGATCTACCTCAAAACAAAGGATAATATTCTACATTTAAAGCTCTTCCAGGGAGCCTGGGTAGCTCAGCGAGTACTGATGCTGACTGGAGTCACGAGTTCAAATCCAGGGCATGCTGAGTGACTCCAGCCAGGTCTCCTAAGCAACCGAATTGGCCCGGTTGCTAGGGAGGGTAGAGTCACATGAGGTAACATCCTCGTGGTCACGATTTGGGGTGTGTGGTAAGTTGTGCGTGGATCACGGAGAGTAGCATGAGCCTCCACATGCTGCGAGTCTCCGTGGTGTCATGCACAACGAGCCACGTGATAAGATGTGCGGATTGACATCTCAGAAGCGGAGGCAACTGAGACTTGACCTCCGCAACCTGGATTGTGGCAAGTAACTGCACCACCATGAGGACCTAGTAAGTATTCAGAATTGGGCATTCCAAAATTGGGGAGAAAAGGGGATAAAAAACTGTATTTATAATATGGCTACGCCAATGTCTCTGAAGAAACCACAGTTAGCTTCTTTTCTTACTCTGTAGGTGGGCAACAACAATAAACAATGACAAAAAGGAGCAATTGCAATCCAATGGAAGTTCTAAGGAAGGGTTTTTCCATTGTGAGTCTGCTTGTCACGGCAGATTTAAAGTGTATGAAATAATTGCTTCATAAGCCTCTTTGTTTAGTGTGTGCAGTGATTAAACAACTCACGACAGCGAATGGCCACCCAGTCTGTAAACTCTCTAACATGATTTAGCCTGAGAATAAATCCATTTATTGCCAAATTTAAAATGGGAGAGAGCATATCACTGATTGGAATCAAACCATTTTTTGGCACATACACAAAATGAAAGGTAAAGGCACATATTTCACAGAAGAAAATAAAAAGAATCATCTGTCACCATTTACTCACCCTTATGTCATTCAAAACCAGTATGGCTTACGTGGAACAAAAAAGGATCAGTTTAGCCGAATGTATTTGATTCATGGAGTTTCTTAATAATTTGATTTATTTGATTGTGAATAACGATTTAAATTCCACTGTTCATCACACAATGTAATCATATGGCTTCATATGGTCTTTTTTAGAGCTTAGCGGACTGAAGGCACTTTTCACTTGCACTTGCATACAACAAATAAACCCTGTGAAGAAAAAAAAAATCCCCTTTTGTTTTCCATGGAAGAGTGAAAGTCATAAGGGTTAGGAACATATGAGTGTGAGTAAATGATGACATCATTTTCATTGATGAGTTCACTTTTCCTTTAAGATGTAGGAAACTGTCATATCTGATTTGCTGACTTGCATTTCAAGACTGAAGTGGTCTAAATCACTCACATCCCCCTTTCCTCCCAGTTTGTCCCTGTATGCTCATTGTCTTTCTAACCCTGTCTCTTTGATATGCCATCATTATTCTTCCCTTTAACCTCCTCCTCTTTGAACTGTGTTCTTTCCCAGCCCCTTCCATTCATTGCTCTCTTCGTCTTTTTTGAAAGACTCTGTCTTTCAGTCTTTTCTTGCGATCAGGATCCATGTAACTTTTCTCAAACTCAAATTGAAATTCAACTGATCCTGCAAACTGTACCTTTCTATTTGTTTTTCAGGCTTTTGCACATTTTGATTCCCGTTCCCATTCCCTTCTACTTCATAGCCATGGAAACTGTTGGGACTGGAAAAGCAAACAGGTTACCCATGGCAACAAGGGGTATGAGAGAGCCAGACTGAGTCACCCTTGGAGCTGCCTGAAAAAAAGCAGTAATTAAAACGGATACAGGCAGCTCCCAGACACCTCTGTATCAAAATACTAATGCTGAGTTCGGAATGGCATACTACCCATACTACTCTTACTACTTCTAGCATATGAGCCTAAGTGTATGGAATACTAAATCAGATACAGTATGCTCACTTACAGATCAAATATCCTTTACTTACACTAATTTGGCTAAGGTTTCAAATCTTATTATATTCTATATTTAGGAAATGTAGGATAGAACTTGTTTTCTTCAGGACCCAGATTTTACACTGGATATCAAGTTACAACCCTTATCAACCCAAAATCTTAAAGAATTAATCAAAAATGTAAATACATGTACATTTCCATGAACAGCATAGGTCCAACATTAATTAGTAACCTTACATTAGCAGAAGATGAAAAATTAATTCTTGAATTTCGATGGTTTCATGCTCACGGCAGATAATGCTTCAAACACATTGTGGTTTGTGTTAAGATATTCTATCCCTCCTGCAAGTGTACCCATATTTAATGTAGTCTGGTACATGTTTTCTATAACCTCACAAAGTTTTGTTCATAATTTTGCTATCCGAACTCTTCGAATTATTAATGCTGTCAGTCGATTATTTTATTTAATCGTGATTAATCCTATAATTTTTCATAGAATTTACTGTACAGTATATACAGTATATACTTATTTTCCTTTCAAAATGCATTTATTAGTGCTATCAGTCAATTAAAAGTTTTAATCACTATTAATCGCATATTTTTTCATTGTTAATTGTGATTAGGGAAGACACCAATATGTAAAAATATGCTTCATTAATATTTTCCAAACAATGCCTTCCCCAGTATTAAGATAGAAATGCACTAAAATGGCACCAATTCAAGTAACATTAAACGTTTCTCCTTACAGAGGCTGCAAAGTGCTTGATTTCTGTCACAAATCCCATTTGGGCTTGTTTTGTGCAACAAAAGCATTAAGAGGTCCTTTCCTTATCAAATTATCTCTGACACAGCAGTTGTGTGTGTGTGTGTGTGTGTGTGTGTGTGTGTTTATGATGTGTGCCAGTGTAATGACTCCGAGCAGACACAATGTAAAGGTTACACACTACTCCAACCAATTAGCTGGTTTATGCTTTATTAACGTTAAACGTTTTAATCAATATTAAGAAAAAATTAACGCGTTAAACATTTTAAATTAATCTCATGTGTTAACGTGTTAACATTGACAGCTCTTATGATTATATTACCATTCATATTTACCTGCTGTCTATAATCTAATAAGAACAGACCTGTGACCCAGTTGAAAGCAACTGGGCTAGAATGAAGATCACTTCAATATACAATATATTACTCTTATATACAGATGCATATAGCCTGAAGTCTTCAGCAGATGTTCTCCCATGCTCATAAACAAGCCTCCCTGATTCAAAAAATGGCCAAAACATTATTTGAATAAAAATAGATGAGGCCTGACAGTGGCAAATCTGGAGGGGTACAAGCTAAACACATGGCCATAAAACTGGGAGGTTAGGACTGGCAGAGAAAAGACTGCTGAGGTTGTAGTGTGACAGTCTGCACAGCATTCCAAATGTGCCTTGCATATCCGTTCATCTGCTTTTTAAACCTAGCAAACGGTGACTAGTGTTTTTTCACACTTCTGTCCAAACATACACTCAGGCACCCAATATATTACTAATTGTCTTTCCATTCAACTCTGTTGGTCTTTGTATAAATTCACTGTTTTGCTCTGTTCGGAGTAATGAAATCAGCAGCAAAAGCCACAGAAACACAGCCATTGTGTCTAAAAAAAAAAGTTTCGAAACAGCTTGGCTCCCAACACTCTGCCTTTCCACTCCCACTCCAGCCCAGTCTCAGTTTTTCACAGAACGTAATCTTCTTGCACAGCTTCAATACTGAGTCCCAGATATTTTCTAATGTTTTCTAATTTTCTAAAATCCACCATATGCCTAGATGATCAGAATAAGTTGCTCATAAAGGGATAGATCAACAACAACAAAAAAGAAAAGACAATTCTGTCATCATTAGCTATGTTTCCATCCAACATGCTATTTTAATTAATATGAAAAATCATAAATACAATTTTCAAATAAAGCTGCATTTCCATCCTATGGGTTTAGAAGAACAAAATCTTCTGGGGAAATTGGTGCAAAATAGAAATAAAATTGGAAGTTGAAGATGATGTTTTCTAAGCGAATAATGTATTTACATTCACATGAGGCAGTCACATGACTCTTTTCATCCGCATCTATAGTCTTATGTAAATTCTATAGGAATATATATATCGTAAATTTGTTTACATTGTAGTTTATGTGTATATATGTATATTTATACACACCTCAAGCCAACGCATTTTATTTCACATTTTGGAAACTTTATTTTTATTTTATGTTTCCGTGCAGCAATTCAAAGCTATTATATTGACTTGATGCTTTTATGGTGCTTTTTTGTTCTTTTTGGAGCTTGACAAGCATTGTTCTCAATTCTCTTTCATTGAATGAAGGAGAGCAGTGTGAAAAACGTCTCCTTTTATGTTTCATGCAAAAAAAAAAATAATATTATATGGATTTGGAACAAAATGAGGGTGAGTAAATGTTATGCGTTATGTGGTAAAAACTCTTTCTTAAATGTTTTCATTGCCTGCACTCAAGTTGTTACTGTGAAACTCTTACCTGCCACTCGCACAACTGCCCTTTCTGCAGGGTCCAGCACTGAGTCCTGGCTCTTGCGCTTGCGTCTCTCATGTTTGGATAGGTTCCATGGTAGAGTGTCCCCTTTAGGCCCAGCTGCGCTGTGAGCACATGGCGAGAGAGAGCCCCCCGACCTCTCGCTGCGGAACGAACGCTCGCTCACACACGAGCGTTCGCTCAGGCTCTCCTCGTCTGAGGAAGACATCTCATCAGGGGGCTGGGAGGAGGGATGTGAGGGGTGGCAGGGTAAAAAAGGAAACAGAAATAAGGTCAGGACAAAAACAGAGGCATGTATGAGACTCTATAAAATGTAATCTCATCTACATAAAAGTCACAAGTATAGACAAACACAACGTGCTTAAGCTCACACACAAACAATTATAATCTTTGATGTCTTCATTGAGCACGTCTCATTAAACATACACAATGAGGTGGACAAAGTAAATGAACCCTTTGATTTAATAACTGGTCAATGCTCCTTTGGCAGAAATAACCTCAACAAAGTGTTTCCGAAAGTTGCGGATTAGACCTGCACAACATTCAGAAGGAATTTTGAACTATCCTTCCTTACAGAACGGCTTCAGCTCAGCCATATTATTTGAATGTTGAGGCCATTCCAGAGCTTCTCTACTGGATTAAGATCTGAGCTCTGACTAGGCCACAAAAGGTGGATTTTCTTTTTTTTTTCTTTGTTAACCAATTCTATAGTGGATTTACTTATGTGTTTAGGGTCATTGTCCTGCTGCATCACCCAGCTTCAGCAGCCACCCTGACATTATCCTGTAGGATATCTTGATAAACTTGGGAATTCATATTTCCCTCATAATGGCAAGCAGTCCAGGCCCTGAAGCAATAAAGCAGCCTCAAATCATGATGCTCCCTCCACCGTACTTCACATTTGGGATGATGTTGGTATGCAGTGCCCTTTTTATGTCATACATAGTGCTTAGGTTCTGTCCAAACAATTCAACCTTAGTTTCACCAGTCTACAAAAATGCTCCTTGTAGTGTTTGTAAGTATCAAGGTGGTCTTTGGCAAACTTCAGGCACTCCAACATTTTGTTGGAAAGCAGCAGCTTCCTTCATGGTGTCCTGCCATGCACACCATGCCTGTTCAATATTTTCTGTATAGTAGACTCTTGAACAGAGATGTTAACCAGTTTCAATGATTCCTTCAATCTTTAGCTGTCACTCAAGGATTCTTTTTGACCTCACTGAGCATTCTGCGGTGTGCCCTTTGAGTCCTCTTGGCTGGACAGCCACTTCTAGAGCGTGTACCCACAGTACTAAATCATCTCCATTTATAGACAGTTTGTCTAACTGTGGACAGATGAATATCTAAGCTCTTAGAGATAATTCTATAACCCTTTCCAGCTATATGCAAAGCAACAATCCTTGATCGTAGGTCTTCTGAGACCTCTTTTTTTGCAAGGCATGGTCAATGTCAGCAGATGTTTCTTGTAAATAGCAAACTCAAAATGTTTGAGTGCTTTTTTGAGTGCTCAAACACAGATTGTGTTTGTTCATTATTCTAACTTAGATAAAGCTCCAACCAGATTTTAAGACAAATTTATTCATAAATGCAGGTAATTCCAAAGGGTTCACATACTTTTTCCTGTTACCGTTCTAGTACTGTTGTACTAGTTCTGAATCCTACTACCAATTTAAATTAGAGGAATAGTTCCCCCAGATTCCAACATCATTAACTCGCCGTCATATCGTTTCAAACTTGTATGTCTTCTTTTATGGAACACCAAAGCAGAAGTTTATCAGTTAGAACGTCTGAGCTGCACTTTTCCATACAGTGAAAGTGGGCAGGATCAGGGAATTTGAGGCTCCAAATAGGAAATTAAGGCATCATTAAAGCAACATAAAAGTAGTCCATATGACTTGAGCGCTATTATGGTGATGTGGCCGTAGCCGAGTGACGTCTGTGGAGAGTGAGGCTGGGATAGGAAGAACGGTAAGGATTGACACCTTTGTGAAATTATCTCTAACATCTGTTTGTGTTTGCAGTGAGAGCTGATTGGGATAAAAGAGCAGTCCAGAGCTCTGGAGAAGAGAGAGAGAGACACACAAGACACTGACTGTGGCTGACTCTGATTATGCTGAAAAGCCATTCGTTTGTGTCTTACACTGAAAGAACGTTGTATATAAAAACTCACGTTGGATTGTTTACCCGGCTCCCACTTCCTCCTTCAGAGAGTTAAAGAACCTTGTCACAGCTATATTCAGAAACCTCCAAATTCATATGATAGCTATGTGTGAGGAACAGACTGAAATCTAAGTCATTATACACTGGAAATCTTGCTTGACAGTTGTCGTTCCATCCACTTTCATTGTATGGTAAAGAGAAGCTTGGACAGTTCACTTTAAATAACTCCTGTGTTTTACAGTGGAGTAAAAAAGTTATACAGGCTTCTAAAGACATACGGGTGACTAAATAATGGATTAAGAATTTTTGCATGAACTATTCCTTTAGCCGAGGACTATGATTGCACACTAAAGCAGGAATAGTGAGGTCATTAAAGAACATATCAACTGAATGCTCAGCAAACCCATTATGAAAATAAGAGATGATGACTAATGCCTTTGGGAGATCAGGTGAACATTGCTTACTCACTTCAACAATAATGATGAGAAGGAAAGGTGTCAGGGGGATTGAACTGTTTTTGCAGAACACATTACTATTTATACAGGTCTTGATCAGTATTGGACATTCCATTAGGCTGGGCCAGATCTCTCTGATGTGCATTCTTCTGTGATCAGCTGGAAAGGAATGGGGCCCATAGGGGCTACAGAAAGTTCCTGTCCATCACATTACTCCACACAAGCTAAACTCATCAATTTAAGTAAGCACAGTGCAAGCTGTCTGGAGAAGTTTTCCCCTGTGCAAACAAGCTAGTCATTAATAAAATGCATAACAGAGTAGCTATGGCAACTCTGAGAAAATATATATGATGGTCAAAAAAGTTATATAAATAAATAGTTCAAAAAGAATGCCAAGTTCATGGATAAGTCATTGTTATATAGTTTATTTAGTCTCATATGCTTTTGAAAAATTTATAACATTTTCAGCAAAGGTTTTGTTTTACCTTAAAGTGTTTTTCTCACACATTGAATACACATGAGTGTACACATCTTAATCATACTTTTCAAACTTTCAAGCTTTAAAGATTTTGAAATGGTAATATAAATCTCCATTTTCACTTTCATCAGCGTACTTTCCTAAGAGTACTACTTCTTTTGTGTTTTGGCGATTCCCATTCTTCGTGCATATCAACATTATTATAGTAAAAAAGGACTTAAATATTGATCTGTTTCTCACCCACACCTATCATATCACTTCTGAAGACATATATTAAACAACTTGATTCGTATGGATTACTTTTATGCTGCCTTTATGTACTTTTTGGAACTTAAAATTTCTGTCCACCATTCAGGACTAAACAGGACTAAGTTCTCTAAAAATGGTGTTTTGCTGAAGCTACATCTTTTTGCCATCCCGCTGTTGCCTGACAGCATGGTGATTCTGTGGCAGCCAACAAATATAAATAGAGGCAATGCTGTGTTTAAAACCTTGCTATGTCATTATGCCTGTGAAGGAAAAGAGAAAAATCCTTCTTTTTTACCCCCAAACATTATTTCATCTCTCGTTTCTTTCCCAGTCAGTTCATGGCAGCTGAATGCACACAATACACCAACAGAGAACCGTTGTGTTGATTTAAAGTCTCTCTGCAACTGTTTCAGCGTCTGCATAAAGAGTCTGGCTTCCCACAATGTTTGCCAAGAACGTCTCAGAACGGCCTTAATATTACAACACTGCTCCATTTCCCTTAGAAAGAAATGAGGGGTTTGCACTTTGCAAAACACAGACTGGTGGAATTTGTTCTCCTGCCTATGTTTATACAATGCATGCAAACATACTCATGTGCATTGAACCATGAGGTTAGAAGCCTCTGCTATGTGTAACACTGACACACTCACGCAGCACCACCACTTCCTAGGAAGGGAACGGGAACAGTAATGGAGGAGGGTATCTTATGATAGCAATGAATAATGGGTTTGCATTATTCAGTGCATTGTAGACACTAGTTCTTACTGTAAATGCAACATTTAATCTGAGTGAAATATTATCTGGTCAAGCATTTTGTATGTTTTTAGAGCATCAGCATGTAATCTAATGTGAACAAGTCTGACCTGGAAACATTTCCGACATATCGGAAATGACAATGAATGCCCAAAATAGAGTAAATTTAAAAGTGGGAATATAGGATTCTCACAAAACCAGAGACCTTCAAGAAAATATCCCGGTCAAATTTAACCCCAAAAGTATACAATTATACAATATTTGGCATACAGTAAATACAATTAAGCCTGCATTTTGGATTTTGGTAACACTTTACAATAATGTTCCATTCATTAACATTACTTAATGTATTAGGTATCATGAACTAATAATGAACAATATATTTTTTGCTTTCAAAATTTGTTCATTTTAGTTAATAAAATTACAATTGTTTATTGTTAGTTCATAGTGCATTAACTAATGTTAACATATACAATTTTTGATAAAAAAAAATGTATTACTATATGAAATGAACATTAACTAAAATTAATATATTCTGTGAAAGTATTGTTAATTATTAGTTCATGCTGTCTAATGTTGTTAACTAATATTAACAAATGAAACCTTATTTGTAAAGTGTTATAAGGTTGTGCATTGCTACATTATTTTCAGCACAATTCACCTCCCAATTATCATTACTGTACTGTATCCGGATATACTTTCACTATTCCCATTGTTTTGTGTGAAGATGCTCATTATCGTAACACAGTGTATATATATATATATATATATTTTTTTTTTTTTTTTTTTTTTTTTTTTTTTTACTGTATTACATTGAAGAATTGCTTTTGCACACTGATTCAATTCAAATGTCCTGGTCATATTTAACCCCAAATCAATACAAAAAAAAAAAATAACAATATTTTGAATAAAGAAAAATGTAGCAAAAATTTACATTATGTCACAATGTAAAAAAAATCGAACTAGCCCTAAAATATAGACTTGCGAAATAAACTTTCTTACATACTTCTTTTGATTTTGGAGAAAAATAGGACATTTTCTTTGACAGGTTTTGTGAGAATCGGCCATTATGGGGCATCCCGGCTGCAAGGACTGAATCTTTTAGATATATTCTCTGATCAGCTTTAGAAAGTGCATGATTCTATAATAATAAATAAATTAAATAAAAAATCAGGCAGGCTACAATTACTATATGTCCTATTAAAACTATTAACTTTGAATGGCATAACTTTGATAGGGTATCCTTAAGAATGAGATCAAGTGTGAAACTGAAATGATCAACTTGACCATCTCATGGCCATCTCTAGGAGCACAGAGCAGGCAACCATCTGTGGATGGGCTTAGAAATAGCCCTTACCCACTCAATGTTCTGTACTATATCACCTTTTTAGACCAGGAATGGGTGTCATTATACAAAGAAAATACATTGACCATATTTCTTTTTGTTTGTTTCTCTCTGGGAGACATGAATGAATATTCACCATTCCTGAAGGAAAAGCAGACATATGCGTAGATCGATAAATATTTGTCAAGGAACGCCCCTTATTTCAACACGTAGATGCCAATACTAACGGGTCGCAGGCTGCTAAATTACATTAGTAGAGTAGAAATATGATTTCCGTTTAACGGGAAAGCCTGAGCGTAATGTTGAGTGAGATGTGCAGCACCTCTTTGTCCAAACACTCCCTGAATAAAGGTCCATTCAGCAGGAGTGAAATAAATCAATCTTCAATCATATTTATCTGTTATTAATTAATTCGAGTAGGCTAAATACAGAGAGAACAGTTCAGATGCCCGCTTTTTATTTGGAAAAAGTGACGCTTATAGGGAATATCTGGTTTATTTAGGCATAAAGAAACGCTTTTTAGTACGGAAGCCCCAAACCAAAATGTAAATGATGACACATAAAGGCGAAAATTGTCAGACACACACACACCGAAGCTGTAGGACAGAATAATGACGGACATTTGGACCTTCTTACCGTATAACGGCACTGCCCGTTACCGCACGCTGGGTGACAGAGGCGGAGATTCGCTGGCTCTTAATCCTGACTGATACGCCTCGCAGCCGGACACAAGAACGGAGCTTCTCGGTCCGTTTTGCACCGAGCCGGTCGACAGAAGAGTGGTGTATATGGAGACCGTGATTCGGTAATGGCTGTCTATTCCCCTCCTTTCATATCCCTCCTTCTCTCCCGCTCTCTTTCTCCAGCCCCCTCCTCTTCTTCACTCTCACTCTGTCCGTTAACGTTCCCCCTTTAACCCAACCCTCTCTTTAAGGATGATGAATTTGAATAATGAGTGTGCTTCATCATGAGCTGTATGTGAAGACTTAGTCTAATACATTTAATCAGAATGTCTATCAACGATCTAATAATCTCACCTCAATAAGAAATTCAGTCTATATCTGACCGCATCATTATGCACTTTGACTAAAAAGCTCGGTTCACATACACTATTTATTTATTTATTTCAGGATTTATGCATTTGAATTTCATAACTAAATTCAGTAAAATTCAATTGAGTCATATTTTTTCAAAAAAGAGTAAAAAAAACGGAAACACTTTACAATAAGTTTCTGTTTGTAAACATTAGTTAACAAAATTAATTAACATGAACTAACAACAATACTTTTGTAGCATTTATTCATCTTGGTTGATGTTCATTTCATATAGGCTACTAGTACATTTTTAAAATCAAAAGTTGTATATGTTAACATTAGTAAATGCACTATGAACTAACATGAACTAACAATGAACAATTGTATTTTATTAACTGACATTAACTAAGATTAATAAATGCATGCTGTAAACAATAGGCCTATATTGTTTATTGTTAGTTCATGATACCTCATGCATTAGCTAATATTAACGAATGGAAGATTACTGTAAAGTGTTACCAAAAAAACTAAACATTTTAAGTTTTATCAATTTAACTATGTTCAAAGTAAAATTTAATTTTGTTATTAAAATTGAAATGTGAAATCTTAAAAACAGGCTAAACAATTTGTTTTGAAGTGTATTGAATGTCCAACAACAACTTTAAAATAGCCTTTAAGAAATCATGAATGGTTTCTCACGGTGATATAAACTGAGTAGTTGATGCATAATGTGTGTCAATTGAGATTATTGGTCAAGATTAATATTATTGTATAAGGGAAAGATTATAGACCAGTCCTATATCCTGTAATTTACTGGTCACCATTTTTTCTTTTTATGTTTTTACCATTTTAATGACATTTTAGTCTTCACTTGTTCATTTTAAATGGTTCTGTGGTGTGACAAATGTATTTTAAAAAAGTATACATTTTCAATGTAGTTTCACTATTAATATCAGGTAAAATAAATAAATAGCTGTATGCATTAGTATTTAATGTCAGCAACCCAATTGCAGATTTAGATTAAAGTGATTAGTTCTGTTATTAGCCCCATATAAAAGTCATAAAGGTATATTACATAATGAATCTTTTGCATTTAATGAAGAATGTGTATCCTTACAGTACTGCTGCAGTGGAATTCAGTGTGATAATGAAGGATAAGATGCTATTTTGGTACGCTGATCAAACAAAACCCATCACAGAAGAGCAGCCTTGTCAAAAATACCAGTGGAACATCCTGTGGACATTCTTTTACCAATTTGTCCTCTAATAAGATAATTATTGTGACGACAACCAGTTTAAACTGCACTACATCTTAGTGACATCTAATTGTCTGGGCTTAATTGAACCCTTGTGATGGTTGGTATGTCTTCATTCCACTCTAAAACTAGACTTTGCATTTGAACTGGGTTGTCTCAACAGAAATATCTGGCTGCTTATGAACTGTATTCATCCAATTATTCCCATTTGGATCTATTGCTTAGGTTTTGCAAAAATGCATCAGATGCTTCATTGGATACTTGATTCAAGTCAATGTGTTCAGTTCATTGAGGCTCAGAGATGGTTAGTCTCTGCTACCCACTGACCACAATACCAAATCACTAATCTTTTCAAGGTGGCTGGCTTAGTAATGTAATTGGGATGCCAATGTAATGCAGTGGTTTGATGCATTCATATTAAGCTTTCAGCTGGAATCTATCCCATTGGAGCTTAACCAAACCTCTCAATTCCTGGTCAAAGCAATACGTTATTATTCATGTCAGAATATATTGTCCTAGGTTAAAATGAAGGATAATCAGATGGCCTCACACTACTTGAAGGATGAATTCAAGCTCAAATGTAAATGTGTTTAGTGGGCTTAATTCATGAAACAAGTAGCACAAATGTCTAATTTGTACATCAAATGATTCCTACATAAATGGCCACATTTATTTAAATGGGACAGTTTGCGTTCAAATTGATTTATGACTTACACAGAAGTGTTTTATAATTAAGGCCAATGTCTTTAAAGTGATGCAGAATAGGGTGCTGGATTTGATTACAAGCTTTTAATAATCTTAGTTTTACTATGTAGCTCTCTGGAGAGGCACCCAGTTGTGCCAAGAAAAGAAACAGAAGTATAAATAGAAGTATATCTAATACTGAAATCCCTTTAATGGAGCAAAAATACCAACTTGAATGAGATATAACACTATAAAGAAACCTAGTTAAAAGACAATAACATGGAAGCATTATATTTATTTCTCAAACATTTAACAATGTTGATACAACAATCATTTTTATAATACATAAAGGAGGAAGTGACTGTACAGCAGTATGACTGGATCAAGAGTATGTTCTGTCTGCGGTTCTAGATTTAAGGTCGGGCCTCCTCATTGCCTGTGTGATGTGAAGGTGGTGTGTAGGTTCCCTCCTTGATCAGCTTGTCCCTCTGCTTACGAATCTCATACAAGCGCTGTTGCTGTAAGGAGCAATCAAAATGATATTTAAGTAGTAAGAGGAGTAATGTAACAAAATATGTGTCAAATACAGTTTAAGTTGGTTGAAAAATATCTTACAGTCTTTTGGCGGTGCATGCACTCATAGAAGTCTTCAAACTCAAGTTTGCATTCCTTTTTGGCCCGAGTCTGGCCAATGCCGTCGGCACACTCTATCCACTCCTTCTCAAATGCATGACAGCGAGCAACCCGCTTCTGTGGCTGCTCCCCACTCTGGGCCAAGAGCCACTGGTCCAGATTAATACCCAGCTTTGACTGGATGTCAATGAATGGCATGTTTCTAGACGATGTGGAAAAATATATTGCATTTGGCAGATGCTTTTATCCAAAGCAGCTGACTGTGCATTCAAATAATACATTTTATCAGCTTGTTTATTTGCTACTATTTAATTATATGTGTTTTTATATGTGAATTAAGTGAATACCTTCAAAATATCTCTCATTTATCATACGAGGTAATATATATATATATATATATATATATATATATATATATACACACACACACACACAATTACCTCGTATGTTACAGCTATATGCGCGCAAATAATTATTCTAAATACAGCTAAATAGAAATATATTTACTACAGTATAAACGCTTTAAGACTTATAAAAAACAGAAACGATGACGGTTATTGGATATATTTGACAAGCTAGAATCATACAGCGGGCGATTCACATCATGTAACTAGTTTACAGTATATTATATAATAACTATTTTATCTGTGCATAATAAATTAAAATGCAGCCCTGGCTGCTAGCTATCAGGAGGCCTAAGCTTAACGATGCCACAATATACGTTTTATCCAATATACATTATTTACAGCAAGTGCCCTGCATTAGTATAGTTATTGCTGGCAATGGAGCATCTAAGACATTACAACTCTCAAACTATAAAAACAAACACTAACCGTTCACTTTCGAGTCACTTTAACCTTCCTCAAGCCCACAGCTCACTCACGACTTCTCAGCTGCCATAAACCAGGCATTGCTTTAGCTCTTTTGCGACACTGCTGCAAAATGTTTTTGATTTCTTTTTGACAGACAGTAGGGGGTAGCGTTGGTGCATTAAATATTTAAAGTATTTAACAAAAAGAAAAAAAAGAGAGGTCAAGTCAAACTTTTGGTCAGCAAAACCTGTTTTTTTTTTTTTTTTTGATTATTATTATTATTGTTTGTTTTTTATCTTGTTGTAAGGTTTTTTCAATGTTTTGAAGAAGTGTTTTAATGTTCACTTTTAATCAAATTCACTTGGACCCCACCAGGGTAAAAAAAAGCACTTCTAGCATCTATAGCTCTGTGAGTGCATCTGGACTGTGATCTGAGTAATTCTTCCTTAGTCTGGCACGAACTGCAGGGCTGCTCTCTTACGTCATCATTAGAGTTTAATGTGATCTCATGTTACATTAAATGAGATCAAACGACTATTCAATGAACATTTATTTATTTGTATTTTTTTTTTATTATTGTGAATTTGTCTAATCCTTTCAGCCCTACTTCTAAACAGGATCATGTGTGTAAATTCAGTTACTATTTTGTCATGTGGAAAATATGTGAGGATGTGTTATGTCATATAGATTCTTTGTGGCAAAAAACAAAATGCCCCCTGATATTGTTATTAATCTGATTTTCAATAAACAGGTAATGTCAACAAGCTTCCAAAAATGATTAAATATACACATTTGCACAGCCTATAAAATAGGATAAGTGCCAAATTCAGTACTCTACATCCACCACACTTTCCAGTATTCACAGAGCAGAGAAGATTTAATAGCTGAATGAATTAATGGAGATATGCTTGTATTTCTGAAATGATGTTTCAACCAACATTGATAATGGTGAAGATGATCCCAGCATTGCCCAACACATTGAATGCATGAGCAGTTGGAGTCAAAGAAGCTCATTACATTTGTCAACGTACAACAAAGGTTTCCTTGCCGTTACTGGTCTTGGTTTTTTAAAAGACTCCTTATTTTTACATTTAGCAGACACATTTATCCAAAGCAACTTACAGCGCATTTATTACAGGGACAATCCCCCAGAGCAACCTGGAGATAAGTGCCTCGCTCAAGGACACAATGGTGGTGGCCGTGGGGTTTGAACCAGCGACCATCTGATTAACAGTTATGTGCTTTAGCCCACTATGCCACAACCACTATTTTTCAAGGTTTAAGATGTTTATTGTATCATGCTCCACCAAGTTCATTAGATACTTAAGAAAAAACAATAAGATATTTTGCCTGAGTGTAAAAAAAATGCTGATCTTTCTATGAATCATCCATGCTATGGATTTGTACTAACTTTGGATTGTAAAGATGGTGGTTCTGTAGCTCCACTTTTCTCATGATCATTTTCTTTATATTCTTCTAGAGCAAATGAGCAGCGCCCGTCACATTGACACTGACAAATGTATCATCACAATTCTGTGGAAACTTTCTCCTCACCTTGTGGAAAAGTCTCAGAATATGCTTTGAATTTGTGTGAGACAGATGTGGATAGAAATGGTGAGTATTTGTCAAATACTTCACTAATACATTGTGTGGAGTGTCATGAGCTCATGCCGAAATGCAGATCTCAAACAGTGTAAACCTGCAGTTAATGACCTCATTCATTGTAGTGGGAGAGTTTTTCGCGTTGCTCGATTTCTGTGTACAATTTATTAAAGTAATAACAGTTTTGTTTTGTCATGTTAATAAATAGGCCAATGTGAATTTGATTTGTACAAAATACCAATAAAATAATTCAGCTTAAATGTTTTAAGTGTGTAGCCAACATAAAGAATATGTCATGATTAGCATATTTCAGGAATCACCATCATTGTTATCATGTCTGTTCTAATAAAACCCATTTGCCAAGAAGCCGGTATTGGTAGATTTTACATCTTCACGAATCGCACAAACTCAGATCGCAAATGACTGTTTTTCATTTCCAAAGTGCTACCACTGTGGCCAAAAATGATCTAACGACGATCTTACATGAACAAGATCACCATTGAAGATCTAACAGGATGAATGGACCCGGTCTAGACACCTAAGGGGTTACTGAACGCAGTAACTAGGTCGATTAAATGATTAAATTTATTCTATACCATAGATATCAATTTACAATCATTTTTATTTGCCTTACCTTAACAAACATTACAATATACAATACAATAAAATGCTTAAAAGAAACTGGAGCACAGCTCATATTCACCATTGAATATGCTACTCTGAAGAACCACATGTTTGCTTACTTTGTGACATCATGGTATTTTAATATTTTAATCAACATTAATAATCGCGATTACAATATCAAGAGGAATAATCGACCATTAGGATTTTTGCTATAATCGTGCAGCCCTAATTTCCACAATGTAATGCAAATTTGTTTTTAGGTCAGGTTAGTGCTGCCATCCTTCTCATGCAGTTGCTTTTCAAAGAAAATAATGAGACATGGATATGTCAACAGACCACCAGCTACAATATACTGTGCTGACAGTTCTGAGCATTAGTGGACTACATGTAATCTAGTTTTGTAATCAAAAATCACATACTTGTAATTAGATTACAAGTGTGTGGGGGGGACTCAGGGACTGACAAATAGCAAATAATTTCATGTTTACTACTGTTTAATGAAAGGATTGCAAATTGGTGCTTAAAGGTGCTGTGAGAGATTTTAGCCATTCTACTTCCATGAGATTGAGACGTTGAATTAGCTTGCCCTCTCTCTTCAAAACCCAGCACTCCAAATATACCAAATGAGCTTTATTGAGACAGAATCATGCAGAAACAGTTGTTAAAAACAACTGCAACAAAATAGCGCCCTCAACTGACAAAATATCAGTAATCCTCAATAATTTGCTGCAACTACAATACAATGAGAATGCACAAAATTATTGACAGGTCGAAAGCACCAGAGACACCGGCATGCGGATACATTTTTGTTTGCTGTTTACAGAGTCTAGAGCTGTCACAGAGACAGATGAGATATCTCACGACACTTATTTCAGCAATATCTCTCAGAGAGTTGGAAAAAATTTTGCATACCTTTCCATGAAGTAATCTCTTAGAGCACCTTTAATACATTTAAAATTAGATTTTCATAACATGCAATAAGTAATTCAAAATTAATCTGATTACATTACCTGTAAAGGGCAATATATAAAGTTTATGTAAATGATTACAATTTAGTTGTATAACACATTTAACCCACATTTACCCTGGACTGATTCTGGACTCACCTTTGCTTTTTCAGCATCCAGGTCTTGGCCCACAGAGCTGAGGAGCTTACAGAGTTGTTCAAGTGACCCCTCGTCATGCTCTTTGACCAACTTCCCTATGCACTCGTGCATATTGTCCTCTGTAAGAATCCCCTGTTTAAACAGCTCACCCATGAAGCAGATGGTTCCCATTGAGCGTCTGTGGGCCTTGTTCTTTGCCTGTTTAAACTCTTCCTTCAGCCTTTCCTGTTCACCAGCCTTAGACAGAAAGTTTAGTTATGTATTTAATTAATTTGCAAATACTGTAAAACATAGTTTGTGTCATTGTTAGTACCTCTTCAGAGAAAGACAATATTTCTAATTTAGTTTTAGATGTCTATAATTATTGATGATACAGTTAAGATTATTAAGAATAGTAACATTAGAAACAAAATACAATGTCTTTTTATATTAAGTAGTAACAGGGTTGCACACTCATGCTAATATCAGCAATTTCTCAAGGAAAGATGCTAAATTTGGAATGAAATGTCAATTTAAAGATCATTACAGTCATATTTATGAAATAAACAAAGAAAACTTTGACATAAGTACTCTAAACTGATAATGTTAGTGTGGCAGCGGGGGCGTGGTCAAGCGCCCGTCCGAAGGGAGAAAGCGGTAAGGGCGCTTGCGCCTGAGCTAAATTATGTCTAACACCTGTCTCTAATTTCAGTGAGTATGGGGAGAGCGGCATAAAAGGGCCACAACATCGCCAGTGAGGGAGACACACGCCAGTCTAGTGTTGGCAACCGCGCAAGCTGTCCACATTTCTGTTTACTTCTCTGTATTGTAAATTACCTTGCTGGCACATTAAAGGCCCCTACCTGAGTGCAGAGAGAGCTGTCACCGTGTCCTTCTTTTCCCCTTCTCATATTGAACCCTCTTTACAGTTAGTAACAGGGTTGAGTTGTTTAGATGGGCAAAGGCAACCAATGCTAAAAAAAATTATACAAATATTGAAAATTGAAGAATGAAATTACTTTTCTCCATGCTGTTAGCAAATATCTTGACGATGTAATTCCCTGTTTGCCAGGTGACCTGTTGATTTTCCATCAGGCAAGATTGGTTTCGGTAACAGGGTTGAGCACAAGATGTGGGACACAACTTAAATAATCTAAAATATTTCTAATATTTAAAATAAATGAATAAATTAAAATATGTTTTACACCATTAAAAGACACTTTTATCTAGGCAAGGTAAGTTTATTTATACTCTATAGCACATTTCATACACAACTGCAATTCAAAGTGCTTTGCATGATAATGATAAAGAAATAAATACAAGATACACAAAAATGTAAAAACCAATTAAGAATATGAAATAAGAAAAAGTAATACAAGTATTTAAAAAAAAAGATTAAATCATTAAAATAATTAAAAAAGAAAAAGAATATACTAAATTGTTAACACCACCCATAACTGTTGTTACTGTAATCTTCTCTGACAACACAGAGAATAACCTAATTGTTAGGAAGAAAAAGTTATAAAATAATACAAATATAAGAATAAAATAGAATTATTAAAATGAACGAAAGACAAAAGCAAAGTGATTCAGTACAATCAATAGGTGCAGCACAATGAGAATGCACAGCTAAACAGAAGCGTTTTCATTCTGGATTTAAATGTGGCAACTGTTGGAGCACATCTGACCTCTTCTGGAAGCCGGTACCAGCTGAGGGTGGCATAATAGCTAAATGCTGTCTCACCTTGTTTTGTGTGAACCCTCTGTATGTCTAACTGACTTGATCCTAATGATCATAGAGGTCTGTTAGGTTAATATTCAACAAGCATATGTGAAATGTATTTAGGTCCTAGGCCGTTGAGTGATTTATAAATGAGTAGTAGTGCCTTGAAATCAATTTAAATGTAACTGTTAGCCAGAGTAAAGGCCTAAGTACTAGAGTGATATGCTCAGTCTTTTTGGTTCTGTTGAGAATCCTGGCAGCAGCATTCTGAATGAGCTGCAGCTGTCTAATGGTATTTTTTGGGAAGGCCAGTGAGGAGTCCATTGCAGTAGTCGATGAATGCATGAACAAGTTTCTCAATGTCTCGACTGTATAAAAAATATCTACTTCTTGCAATGTTTTGAGATGATAGTAGGCTGATTTGTTTATTGCTTTGTTGTGACTACTGAAATTAAGGTCTGACACCAAAATTACACCAAATTTCCTTACCTGAATTTTTGTTCTAGAAACTTTGGAGTCAATGTATGTGTTCACCTGAAGGAAGATTTGGCAGATCCAACTGTTAATTTCATCAAGGCACTGGCACAGGGAGTCTATGGGGCTGTAGTCACTCAGCAATAGGGCTAGGTAGATCTTGGTGTCATATGCATTAGTGGTCGACCGATTCGATTTTTTTTTTAATGGCTGATGCTGATATCCAGAGACCAGGGTGCCTTATAGGCCGATACAATGCAATATATCATACAATTTAATACAGTAAATAACATAAACATGAAATTGCAAAACATTTTATAAACGCTTATTTAGACTCTTAATTTAACTCTTATATTTACTCAATTTCACACAAAACTTTAACTTTGTTAAAAAATGGTAGATAGAAGTTTCTTTTGATTTCTGTGTAGTCATCAAATTTTAGTAATTTATTTGCACATAAAGGAATTGTTTAAATATTAGGAAATAACAGTACAGACAGTAGTCCAGCAACTATGGATGGCATGTCCATTTTTTCTCAAAAAATACAGAATCAAACCAAATTGTACATACAGTGCAAAGTAAATAAGAAATTTACTTAGAGCACACATGAAGCACTTTTACTTTGAAGTTGCATTCATGCGCTTGTGATCTCCTGACAGTTTAAATGGCCTGAATTGCCTGCTTGTCTTGTCATGCAGTGAGTGAGCATCATGATTTGTGAATCAGAGGATAAAAAAAAATTGCGGAGAAAATTTTCTCCCCATTTCTCCCAATTTGGCAAGCCAATTCCAAATGTGCTTTTAAGTCCACGTGGTCGCATAGTGACGGAGATATTGCCACGGAGATATTGCACGTGTGGAGGCTTCACGCCATCCACCGTGGCATCCACGCTCAACTCACCATGCACCCACCGAGAATGAACCACATTATAGCGATCACCAGCTACCCAGCATGAGCTAACCAGACCCCCAATCAGAGGAACTTTTGATCCTGAAGTTTTGATTCGGGCTGATAGAATACGTGCTTCAGAGGAGGATATTAGATGACAGGAAGAAAACACTGGATTTTCATGAGGTTAATGAATTATATCTGTTTAAACGATATATCTGCATATTTGTAAATGGTATATAATAGAAGTATTATTGATATTTGCCTTTTATCATTAGAAAAGAAAGTTAAAAGTGACAGGCAATTGCTGATGAGAGGCTGATAGAATATGTGCTTTAGAGGTAAATAAGCGCTCCACAGGATGCTAGATCAGCTCAAGTTTTGTGAGGTTTGTTTATTAAATTTTTTGCAGATGATATATGATATTAGTTTTATTGATATTTGTGTTTTTATCATTAGATAAGACAGTTAAATGTTACAGGCAACTTTTGAAGAGAGAGGGGGAGAATGAAACAGGTGAGCACTTTAACATTATGAGCTCAAACTCACGACTATGATTTGATATGCAGACCATTTAAATAACACTGTGTTGCACACCAGTCTATTACAGTAGTAACATGATGGCACATAACAACAAAACAAACCATGACTGGTCGTTTAAATGTCACAGTTGCTTCACATGCAAGCAGGTGATTCTCAGTGCCCCCAAGAAACGGGAAAATGTATCTGCCAATGCCGGTAATTAAAAAAAAAAGTCAGAACATCGGTCGATTTATTGGCATCTGCAATACATCGGTCGACCACTAATCTGCAGAGTTGTGAAACGCAATTTGGTTCTTTTTCATAATATGGCATAAGTGGGAACATATACAGGTTAAACATAAGTGGCGCAAGAATTGAGCCTTGCGGGACTCCACATGTCATGGATGTCCACTCTGATTCATAGTTCCCTTCCAAACTTGTCGCATTTGCTGTCAGAGTGCATTTCACAAGGAACCTGTGTTGGTGGGTAAATCAGTCTCTCTACAGTAGCAAACAGAGTCCGGATGTTGTTTATGTTGCTGTTTATAATGTTAGAGAAGAAAGTCTGTCTAGCTGTGCCTAGTTCCAAATTAAAAGCATGAAGGCTGTCTCTATAGATATTGCAATGGACTTACAAGTTTTGTTTCCCACCGCATTCATTCTGCTTTTCTGCATTTCTTTTTCATGCTTTGCACTGCTGTTGTGTTTCTCCAAGGTGCTTACACTCCTGCCAGTAATCTTCCTGGCCTTTACAGGAGCAATGTCATCAATGTCATTTTTAACTTTATAGTCAAGTCATAAAGAGGAACATCAACAGATTCTGCAGATAAACTTGGGGTCATAGATAAAGCCTTCATAAATTGTACACTAGTGTTCTCATCTATGTACCTCTACTTGACAGAGACTTCATCCTTAATAACAGTGGATGAAATGTTCAGACTCTTACTAATTAGCAGATCTAAAGTGTGGCCACAAGTGTGTGTGGGTCCAATTACATGCTGTGTCAAGTCAAACATGTTTAAAACGATTATGAGTTCTTTTGCAGTGTTGTTTTCAGGATTATCTATAAGGGCTGGGCGATAGATTACAATGTAATCGGTTATTGACGATGTCTTACAAATATCCCCATTGCAAACAGATGACAATCGACAGTATTGGGAAATAGCAAAACAATGGATCTGGGAAGTCGCCAAATATATTAAACAGTGGCCAGAGTGTGAAACTAGCAACCGCCACCCGCAAAATACGACGAGGCTGAATCCAGTTCACAAGCTCCTCGTCCAAATGCATTTCATGTGAGGGTAATTTTGACAGAGCGACCTGTCTCGGATTGACACATGACAAGAAATGCTGTTAGTCACAAAGACATGCGCTTGAAAAAACACAATTTATTTCTATTTTTAATAACAGACAAAAGAAAAGCTGTCAATGCTCGTGTTTGATTCACTGTTTGTTCAGAGACGTGGCACAAGCACAGGTAAAGACTTTTCACATTGTTTTCTGTTTCATTCGTCTGAAAACTCTTTGCAAGAATAATGTAGTCTATGAGAATGCTGCAAATTATCTCTGATCATCTCGGGAGGTGCTGTGAGTTTAAAGCGCTTTATTTACAAATGGAACCGATGGAGACAGTAAATGTTTGGATTTGGGGGGGTAGTTAAATAAGATTTTTTGATCAATTTGTTATTGTATTGCATTTTCCGTTTTGGTTTATAGTGCTATTTGTATTTAGAAATGTTTTTTGCTTATGTTTTTCATGTTTCTATAAATGTTTTTTTTTTTTTTTTTATCCCCATTTCTCCCAGTTTGGAATGACCAATTCCAACTACTTACTAGGTTTTCATGATAGTGCGGTTACTCACCTCAATCCGGGTGGCGGAGGACAAGTCTCAGTTGCCTCCGCTTCTGAGACTGTCAGTTTGCGCATCTTATCACGTGGCTTGCTGTGCATGACACTGCGGAGACTCGCAGTACGTGGAGGCTCATACTACTCTCCGTGATCCACGCAAAATTACCACACGCCCCATTGAGAGCGAGAACCACTAATCACAACCAAAAGTAGGTTACTCCATGTGACTCTACCCTCCCTAGCAACTGGGCCAATTTGGTTGCTTAGGAGATCTGGCTGGAGTCACTCAGCATGACCTGGATTCAAATTCGCGACTCCAGGGGTGATAGTCCGGGTCAATACTCACTGAGTTACCCTGACTCCCAGATTGGTACATCAGATGTCCTCTTCATGCTGCCAGCATCCTGCTCTTACTTAAATTTGATCATAGCTAAAGGGATTTGAGCACCCTCAAAAATGTAATTCTAGTCTGCATAGCATTGCCAATCATTGGTTTTTAGTGTCGTTGCAGTGAACTATTGCAATTGCCGCACACGCGGGGCCCCCTCCCAGCTTGGGACCCCAGGCAATTGCCTGGCTTGCCTTTCCCATAGCTACGCCTCTGACTAGAGTCTTCGTTTTAATGTGAGTGTAATGATTTCCTACATATATTGCAAAATTACAAATCATGTCTTTAGGAGTTAAAATTTTTAAATGAGGAAAAAGTCACCAAGTGCATTTTTAAGGGAAAGATCACCATCAAGGGTACAGTTAAAGGAATATTCCGGGTTCAATAAAAGTTAAGCTCAATCGACAGCATTTGTGATATAATGTTGATTACAAAAAAAAAAAAAATTATAATAATTTTGACTTCCCCCTCATTTACTTTATAAAAAATAAATAAATAAATAAAGCAACACTCTGGATTCCATTGAGGCACTTGCAATGGAAGTGAATGGGGCCAAATTTTGAACATTAAAATACTCACTATTTTAAAAGTATATCCACAAAACAAAAGCAAAATGCGTCTTAACGTGATTTTAGTCTGATAAAATCACTTACTAACCTTTTCTGCATAAAGTTAGAGCCAATTTTACAACTTCGTTACCATGATGATGTAATGTCAATAAACTCTAAAATGACTGTAAAAATTACGATTTTAACAACTTAACAGCTCAAATATTATATGAGTTAACAGTGAATGAAGTGCTTTTAACTCTTCAACTCAAACACACAGTCACGTGTCGGTTTTGATCTGTAGTCATTCCAATGAAACCGTGACGGTACGGCTCCAAATTTAAGACGTTTCACAATTCCACCTGTGAGCGACTGCTGAAAGTCCTCCTTTTGAAAATGCTGTCCACAGACAAAAGTGCTTCCTCATTTAATAATGAAGTTAATTCCTTCTTCGCGTTTAATTGCCTGAACCCACCTCCTACAAAGTATAGCATCTTTTGGAAATTCGCGGAAAGACTAATCAGGATGTTTTCTTTTAGAATTTGAGCAATACGGAACACTGCAGTGTCTGTGGCTCTTACTGCTCTTCCCGATCTGTGCCATTGTTTACCCGACCATGACGACTTCCGTGTCGGGAACACAGAAGTGTGAAAAGAGTCCTTTATCATGTTTTTGTAATAGCCCTTGGGTAAACAGCTAAACAATATAATAACACACTGGTATTTTTTTAATGTCTGGTCTGGTCATGTTGTAATTTAATGGAATTATTTAATTATGTTGGCTTAAATCAATTGTTTGATGCTTTTGTAGGCTATCTTTGAAAGTTGGCCTGTTTCATTCATTATGTAATATGTGAGGATAATAGAGGATTATTGGTTGCCCCCTGCCCTCCCTTCAAGAACGGCACACTTCCAGAGTGAAGAAGAGGGCTGGTAAAATCACTCTGGTCCCCACTCACCCTGCCCACTATCTTATAGAACTGGTGCCTTCTGGTCGGCGCTTCAGAGCACTGAGCACCAGAACCGACATGGGAACAGTTGTTTCCCTCAGGCTATCCATCCCTTGAACTGTGAAAACTGCCCCATTGACCAATAATTAATGTGCAGTACAAAGCTTAATCTATTTATATTATCCAACATACACTACCTCTTCTGCCATTTCATTCCCTTGCATCTGTATATAACATACGTATACACAGATATATATATATATATATATATATATATATATATATATATATATATATATATTAGTCCTACTGTGTATACTATAAATCCTTTCTTTTCTATTAACTTATTTAACTTAAATATTTCACATATAGTTTCATCAGTATACACAAAATATTTTCCAGTAGTGTTGTGGAGTGTCAAGGTGGTGTTTGGCAAACTCCAGGCGCACAGAAATGTCTTTTTTGTAGAGCAGCAGCTTCCTTCTTTGTGTTCTACCATGCCTGTTCAATGTTTTCCATATAGTAGACTCTTGAACAGAGTTCCAATGATTCCTTCAATCTTTAGCTGTCACTCAAGGATTCTTTTTGACCTCACTGAGCATTCTGCGGTGTGCCCTTTGAGTCCTCTTGGCTGGACAGCCACTTCTAGAGCGTGTACCCACAGTACTAAATCATCTCCATTTATAGACAGTTTGTCTAACTGTGATGAACTGACAGATGAATATCTCAGCTCTTCTAGATAACTTTGTAACCCTGTCAAGCTTTGTTCAAATCAACCATTCTCGTTCATAGGTTATCTGAGATGTTTTATGAGAGGCATGGACCATGTCAGCAGATGCTTCATGTGAATAGCAAACTCAACATTTCCGAGTGCTTTTTATAAATCAAAGTAGCTCTAACCCACAACTCCAATCTCGTTTCCTTGGATGCCAGGTTTTCCAGCTCCTGACTCTGAGCTTTTTTTTGTAATATACTTTTTCCAACCTACACTGTGAATGTTTGAATGATGTATTCAGTATGTACAAGAACAATACAATCATTTCTGTTATTAGATAAAACAGATTGTGTTTGTTCATTATTGTATCATATACAAAGATCAAACCAGATTTTATGACAAATTTATACATAAATGCAGGTAATTCCAAAGGGGTCACATACTTTTTATTGCCACTGTTTATTTTAGTATATAGTATTTATAGTAGAATAAGGAGAAAAGAGATTAAACTTGCCACAAGGAGGAAATGTTTATTTTCATGTTGTTTCAAACACTCATAGCCAGTGCATTTATCTTTGTAGGGATGTACAAAACCGATTTAACACACCTTTAGTCTTGTCTGCATATTTCCTTTTAACTCAATTTAGTTGTTAACAATCATTTCACCATAACCAGTTTATAGTCAAATTGTCAAGCACCTTTCACAATCTGCTTGTAAACCTTAAAAGTATAAAAGCATCCTCACACAACAAAAAAGCTAGAGATGTGTTAACCACAAATCCTCTTTTGTGATTCCAAGACAAAGCGAATTCATCACATACTGTATGAAAGAAAAAAAAAAAAAAAAAAAAAAAAAAAAAGAGGATTCTCTCTGCAGCCAAATTTAATAATCATGAGAGTTGCGTCATAGATTCAGAAAGCATAGTAACATGTTGAGATTATGAAACTTTTAGTATTCTATTACATCCAAAATTAAATAGCAAAATCATACTGTAGACTACAGTGCCCAAATGTTCCATAATCCCAGAGAGACTGAAAATAAAAGAAAGAGGGAGTGCATAAATATAAGCCTACAATGTAGAACAATGATAAATAGTGGGATAAAGTGCAGGAGTGCTCATCCATCCATTCATCCAACCCTTCTCTCTCCATCCATCCAGCTAGCAGGTAAAAAAAAATTCTAATCTCTGTGCCAAAAATAATACAAATAATAACATGCATGTTAATGGCCATCCCACCCTTGATACTATGACTTAATACCCATCAATAGAATCAACACTGGTAAACATACACACATATATAGCAAACACACATGTCCATTTTCTCAGCTCAAGAGCGCACAACAGTGTTGTGAGTCACAGACTATGTAAGGGAGTGCATGTGCTCTTTTTGTAAGGCAGGCAGTCAGTGAATCAAGTGAATCTGTCTACAAGTGAAGTTTGGATCAGTCTCCCATTGCACTGACCTTACTCTTTACTGATTTCTCGCTCATTCACTGTGTAGATTAAGTGTTTTCTTCTGTGCAAACTGGGCCAATGCGACCAAAACAATACTCTGCTTGTATTCGCATATACTAGCACAGAACATGCACTCACATGCATACAGCAAATCATACGATTTCCAGGTCGTACAGATTCAAAACAAAGAAAAACAAACATATAACAATACTGAAATGTGTCAAGGAAGTTAGTCACTCTAAACCATTCTAAAGCCTCTCACATATACATGTGCTTGGTGACATTTTACTTTGCAGCATATGTTTGTTTGTTTGCTTTCTAAGGAAATTCTAGTACCAAATGTAAAGGAACATTTCACCCAAAATGATTAGTTCTGGCATCATTTACTCACCCTCTTGTCTTTCAAAATCCTGTATGACTTTCTTTACTCTGTGGAACACAATTATAGATATTTTGAAAAGTGTTCAAGCTGCCCTTTTACATACAATGAAATTGTATAGATGACCAGAGGCTGCCAAGCTCCAAAAACAAAATAAAAGCACCAGAAAGAAGTTCCCTAATACTACTCATTCACTACATTTCAAGAGTACGGTAGCTTTGTGTGAAAGAAAGACAAAAAAAAAATAAAAAATCATCATTCACTTATAATCGTCACTTCTACCGCAGGTCTAAAAAATAACGCTTGCTTAAATTAAAATATTATCAAGTGTCTCATAATTGATTACAATGAGACAAGTTCAAGTACATGAATACTCAAACAGCACGAATAAATTGTGAACATTTTCAGTGAATAACAACTTCAATTGCACTCTGTCCCTTACACAAAGCTATTGTATGAGTACTTGGAATATGGCTATCTAAGTTATATGAATTAATTTTATGGTGGATTTATGTCATTTGTGAAGCAAGACAACCCCTGGTCACCATTTACTTTCATGGTATGGAAAAGAGTAATGTGAATTTCCAGTCTCACATCTCCATTTGTGTTCGATGAAAGAAAGAAAAAAATAATTTGTGTTTGAAATGATATGATGGTGAGTAAAAGATGACAATTGTAATTTTTGGGTGAACTATCTCTTTAACCTTTTTTTTTTTTTTTTTTTTTTTCTTTGCTCAAGGCATTGTTACACCAAGTAAACACCAACTATTGAATAACAGTATGAATTTCTGAAGAGGTAGAGGACTTGTCCAGGCTTATAATAAGACGAGTGATGATCAGTCAGTTCCATGAGTTGTGTGGATGCAAGTAAGGTGTTTTAATAATTATAAAAAGCAGCAAAATAATACGTAAAGCATTAACAAGTCAAAAGCTCAGAAACAGTTGGGCTTGTGCAACTGTGTGAGTCTCTCACACATAAAGAATGACATTGTCGGGACAGTGCAGGCTGTCCTTGGGGTTCAAGGCTCTGCAAGTTGTCTGTGGAGGGGGAGCGGCGTGACAGCGCTTGGGGTGGGGCGAGTCACAGTCATCAGATGTGAGCTCCGCAATATCGTCCGACTGCGTGTCGGACATCTCCAGGTCACTGCGGATGCTTTCCGGCTGAGCGAGGGTGACATCTCGAAGAGCCTCCCTGAGTGACACCCCGGGGGACAGCCCTAGAGGGGAATCCAACAACACCTTGCTCCTGCGGGAACTGCAGTCCTGAGGCTCCTCCGCAGAACGGGGTGCTATCGCGGCAGTGGGTGGAGCCAGATCCTCCTCAGTGGTAAGACACAGATGGCTGGGTTTAGTTTCAATGTCCACCTGGATCTCAAGGTTAGTGCCCTCTCTGAAATGCATTAGGACAAACAAAAGGTGAGCCTAAGCAAGACTACAGTAGTTAGCTATAGCCTATATATTCATCAGATTAAGAGTTTTGTATATATGTTTATAATTTCAACAGATAAGGTTAATTTATGAGGAATAAAAACAATTTGGAACAGATTAATCCGTAAAAACAATATATCAGTCTACCTCTAGTAGTTACTAAAAGCCCTTCATATATGGAGATTATTGTATGCAAAGACTGCATGAGCTGAATAAATAAATATTTAAATTTGACAAATTTGACATGGTTCTTGGCATCAAATCTTCAAAATGATATCCAAACAAGTTTTAGGCATACTCTTGTGCAACTTAAATATACTTGCATTATACTTCATATTCCAATTATTTTGCGAAAGTTGTTTTACCTGTCAGGTAAGGTGTAAGAGGAAGTGATGGATCCTGCCATGCCCCTTGTGCTGGCACAGTCACTGGCTGCTCCCAAGCTGCCTGTCTCCCTAACAGCACCTTCCTTACCTAGCTCTGTTCCCTGCACTTCCAGCCTGAAACATAAACATAAAGGTCATGCATTCTCATGGAAACAAAAACACTACCAATATTTACAGTCTACCTCTTTTATTTACCATACAGTTTACCAAATATCCCAACATGCTCTACTGGGTAAATCACACAAAACATGTTCGATGGGGGCCTGGGTAGCTCAGCGAGTATTGACCCTGACTATCACCCCTGGAGTCGTGAGTTCGAATCCAGGGCGTGCTGAGTGACTCCAGCCAGGTCTCCTAAGCAAACAAATTGGCCTGGTTGCTAGGGAGGGCAGAGTCACATGGGGTAACCTCTTGTGGTTGCGATTAGTGGTTCTCGCTCCCAATGGGGCGTCTGGTAAATTGTGCGTGGATCGCGGAGAGTAGCATGAGCCTCCATGTGCTGTGAGTCTCCGCGCTTTCATGCACAGCAAGCCACGTGATAAAATGCGTGGATTGATGGTCTCAGAAGCCGAGGCAACTGAGACTTGTCCTTCGCCACCCGGATTGAGGTGAGTAACTGCGCCACCACGAGGACCTACTAAGTAGTGGGAATTGGGCATTCCAAATTGGGAGAAAATTTATTTACATATTGTATATATACACACCCTACTGCTGACAACCCATGGGTGTTTCATACCTGCTGTATTTTCCTGTTCTAGCACCAAGCGCTCCTCCTGCTAGTGTGTTAAAGTGGGGTGTGTCTCCCAGGCCGCCTGGGGCAACTGATAGGCCCTCGCTTGGAGAGGTAGTACTGAGGCCACTGGCTCCTCCCTCCAAACTGCTCTCACCCAAGCTGGGTGACTTCAGTGCTCGCCATGCATCAGCAACTACAGATAGAGAATGCATCAAACCGATAGTTCAATCAATTGATCAGCTTTTTATGACAACACGCCAAATTTGCAAAAATACAAATGGCCTTAACAGCCTTAACTTAATGAATGTAAAGACTTATGCCTAATTGTTTCAAAAGCTGATGGATCATTCATAAAATTATACCTGTAATAGGTCCATCGTCATCATCAAAGTCTATCCTCACACCTCGTCCTTTACCTCGGCTCACCCCACAGCCTCCACCACGGCACAGAGAGATGGGCACAACACCATACACATACGCCAACATGATGGGAACACCAATGCCTGTGTGGAAGAGAAATAATCGTTTCATATGGAGCTGTAACCAACCAATTATGGACTTGCACCAAAGGAGTTTACGTTCAAGCAGTCTATGCCATCTTTCTATAGCAGTTAATTGTATTTGTACCTTTCTTCTACTTTGATACTACATTATTAGAAATGATTAACTTGAGTTCTTATTTGTAATTTACTTTCAATAAAAACATCATCTAAATTAATAAATGTAAATTACTCACCCACACTGACAGCAGCAATAACAGGGGCTGTGATGATTGACAGAGCCACACCCCCAGTGATGGCAAGATTTCTTCTGTGATGCGACGTTTTCTTCCCCTCATAGTGCGAGTGGATCTGTGATAAACAACAGCAGGGTTATACAGTAGCACTGTCACAAATCTGCTTTTATCAGTTACTACGAAAGATTCTGATGGGAATTAATTGCACTGGATGTCTTTTAATTTTATAGGCAATACAAATAATTGAATGGGTATTGGTATTATTCAAAGTTATAATAAAAATGCTTGACAAATGGCCAATAACTGCAGCTTTGGAAACCAAAGAAAAGCATTCATCAGCATCAACATTATTGGCAAAAATATTTTGTAGCACAAGGGTGCGTGTACTTTTGCGTCCATTCCTTTTTCTTTTTTAACCCAAAAATGGAAAAATACAACAACAAAATAAACTTTATTGTTTTAACTCTGCTTAATAAAATAAGCAGATATCAACTCACTTCCTGTTGACCATTTCATTTTCTACTTAAAAAGGAATACAGAAATTGGGGGGAAAGGCTAAAAAAAAGGCCCTTCAGTGTTTAAAAAAATGAGTTTAAACCTTGAATATTTGATATGCACATTTGAGCGGCACTGAAACGAAAATTGAGACAAATTTGCAACGCAATCCCAACTCTAATTCTAATAGTATTAAGGCAGTACAGAAGATGGGGTGGGTTCACCATTCAGATAAAAGGTGTGCCGCTCACATGCGATTATTAAACATTCAAGCTGTAAATAATTTTTTTTAAACAATAAAAAGCCATTTCCCCTTTTCTCTTTATTACAGTCAACATAAAATTAGTTTGCATCTGCTTATTCTATTCATCAGTGTTAAAACCAATAAATAAAAAAACTAATTTTTCGTTTGTCATTTCTGGGTTTAAAAAGTAAAAAAGAATGGTCGCAAAAGTACATGGACCCACAAGGATCCTTGTTGAGGCACAGGAACAATGCTGTATGCCCACTAAATTTTTTACACAAGGCAGTCATTGTACCAGAATTATGGCTGGATTAAAACCAATTAGTCTGGTTGAGCAACACTCAGGGAGAGAGGGAAATTCCCAGCCTTTTTAAAGGAAATTCTGTTCCTGATAAAGGTTATAGTGTGAGTGGAAGGTGTTCACTAATGTCGAAGAATCCGCACCTTGCGTCCAATGTAAACCGGGATACCGATAACCATGGCAGGAACTGCAATTCCAGCGATCAGTGTGATGCCCACCGGTGCACCAATCAAAGTGCCCAGCTGCCAAAGAATCTTCTTCTTGCGACTCCATGGCTTCTTTCCCCAAAATGTACAACCTGATGGACTGATAAAACACAAAGACCAAAATAATTATTCTCAGGTTCTAAAGCACAGTACAATAGATTGGCTTAAAAAGCTTCTACACTTAAAGGAATAGTTCACCTAAAATTAAAAATAAATTATCATCATTTACTAATCTTCATGCCATCCCAGATGTGTATGACTTTCTTTCTTCTGTTGAACACAAACAAAGATTTTTAGAAGAATATCTCAGCTCTGTAGGTCCATACAATGCAAATGAATGGTGGACAGAACTTTGATGCTCCAAAAAGCACATAAAAGTAATCCATATGACTTCAGTAGATAAATCAGAACATTATGATTTAATAGGGTGAGAAACAGATCAATATTTAAGTCCTATTTTCTTAATATCAATCTGCACTTTCACATTCTTCTTTTGTTTTTGTCGATTCACATTCATTGTGCATATCGTCACCTAGTGAGCATTAGGAGAAATTATAGTAAAAATGGACTTTAATATTGATATGTTTCAAACCCACACCTATCATATCGCTTCTGAACTTATATATTTAACCACTGGAGTCTTACGGATTACCTTTATGTTGCCTTTAAATGCATTTTGGAGCTTCAAATTTCTGGTCACCATTCACTTGCATTGTATGGAACTACTGAGCTATATATTCTTCCAAAAATATTTGTTTGTGATCAGCAGAAGAAAGAAAGTCATACACATCTGGAATGGCATGAGGGTGAGTAAATTAGGAGACAATTTTCATTTTTAGGTAAACTAAACCTTTATATTTCAGTCTGTTCGTAATAAAAAGCTATCGTATGGCTTAATAAGACTTTAAATATAGCGCACAAGTAGTTTGGACTACTTTTATAATGCTTTGGAGTATTTTGTCTTTATTGATGCTTGACAGGCCGTGGACACCATCCATTTTCACTACATGAAAGAGACAAGCTTGGTCATTCTGCTAAACTTCTCTTTGGTGTTCCACGGAACAACATGAGTGTGAGTAAATGTTGCCAGAATTTTATTTTTGGCTAAACTATTCTTTTAAAGTCAGAGATTATACCTGAGGTAGTGCAAGTCTGATATCTCCTTCATACAGAGCCAGCAGAACTCACAGCCGCACACAGCACAGGTCATGTGATTACAGCTGCCGTCATTCATTTTGATGATGTAGGCACCGCAACGAGGGCAAGGCTTGATGTCATCAGCTGAATGGGGATTAAAGGTTTTGGATTTAGATTTTGTACAGGCAAACAGACCCTAATGTAAACAATGAGTGCTGAGGTAGCTCTTTCTAAAAGCAGCGAGAGAGATAAGAAGGGAAGAAGCTGGTCGACTGTGCTTTTACTCAGGAGGTTAGAGAAAAGAACCAAAGAGGGTGGAAAGTATACAGTCCTGTAGGGCGAGAGAAACCTCAATAAATGCACAGTGTGTAATTTGTGAAGCATACACTGAAGTGTACAAAATGAAAGTGCTTAAGGGGGAAAAAAAATAGCAAATCAAATTATATGACTGGCAGGTGGTACTCTTAAACACAATAAACAAGAAATGTAGTAAAGTTATTTTTATCCAGTAATATGTGGTAGTCATTTTCAAAGATTTGATAAACGCAACATTTACTGTACAAAGCAGTAAATATAAAGAAGGAATAATACACTTAAAGGAACAGTTCACCCAAATATGAAAATTAAAAGTAGCATAAAAGTAATCCATATGACTCCAGTGGTTAAATCAATGTTTTTAATTTCTCCTCCCTGCTCAGTCAATCTCCACTTTAACTTTCAACATTCTTCTTCTTGTGTTTTTGGTGATTCACATTTTTCATGCATATGCCCCCTATTGGGCAGGAAGATTTTCTAGCAAAAGTTTCATCGCCCACACGTTGTAGTGACGTCACTCTGCTTACATTTAATATCTAATTTACTGTCTATAAATGTAATTAATGTTAACAAATTATACATCTTTTCAAAGGTCTAAGGGTTCAACATTGACATCCGATCTGTTTCACGATAGCAATGCTCTAGAAAAAGCAATTTAGTTATTTCTGCCAGGAGTACAAATTAAAACGTACACTATCAAAACGGGACTTCATACCTTTGTTATGAAAACTTGATCGCCAGTTGAATCCAGTTCACAACACTTGGGACAATTGTCCATGACAAGCGTTCATTGAAAAACATCTAATAGCACTTTTTGTCGATAAAAGTGATAAATCTGAGAAATATTGATATATTCTCTATTGTTTACATGATTTCTCGCCTGAAAGAGTTACCCTTCGTCATCGTTCTTCAACAAACTATGCAATCTGAGCAGCATTCATGTTGTAACACTGTATATGAGCTTATATATTAGAGTCTCATAAACAAAACGAGCCTGTATCCAAAGTCTATTTTTAAAAATGGGGCATAGTTTTATTCATAACATCCAAGTAGTGCAGTCAGATTTTGTGTCATCTTGAAAGGTGGAGCCTTAATTTTCCTCTGTACACCACCAGTGATTTTACAGAAAAAAAAGCTTGCAGGAGCCTAATTTTTTGTTAGATCATCTTCAAATTTGAAACATAACTTCTTTAGACTTGTGGCTTTGAGGACATTGTATTTTTTTGGTAACATTGGTACTTTTATTATTGTTTTTTTTTAGATTATAAAAACATGTTCAGCACAAAATATTTTCATTACTATAAACTTCAGCTTCTCTAATTAAAAAAAAAAAAACATATATTAATTCTACTTTCCCTAAAAACTTGGGTAATAAAGCCCAAAATATCTACTTTCAAAAGATACTACAACTGTGTCCATACTCCAAAGGGTCCAGTAAATACAACCATTTAAGTTCAGGTATGTCTTTTTCATGGTTTGTGCTCAAAAAGGGGGTGCATATAAACAGGTCTGTTTTTCACCCACACAAATCATATCACTTCTGAACACATGGATTTAACCACTGGAGTCTTATGGATTACTTTTATGCTGCCTTTATGTGCTTATTAGAGAGTCAATGTTTTGTCACCATACATAGCTGAAATATTCTTCTAAAAATCTTAATTTGTGTTCTGCAAAAAGAAAAGAAAAAGAAAGTCATACACATCTGGGATGGCATGAGGGTGAATAAATGAATATAGCATTTTAATTTTTGGGTGAACTATCCATTTAAAGGCTGCAGAACAACATATTCAAACTAGATTTTTGCAATTTCTGAGACAATTTGAGTGGTGCTTGCTCATGCAAAACTTGCTGCCATGATGTTTGGGTGTTGTGGGTGGTTGCCAAGATGTTGCTCTGCGGATGCAAAGGTGTTCTGAGTGGTTTTTAGTGCATTGCTGTACAGTTGCTAGGGTAATGTGGGTGGTTGTTTTGGTGTTTTTAAGTGGTTGCTTACTGGCCAAAGTCAAATGAGGCACCCTCAATTTTCTATAATATTCTGATCTCTATTTATGGCTTGGGATCTTCTTTTAATGTAAGTCTATGGGACTTTTCTGCCATTTTTACAGCCGAACTTTGAGTTTGGGGTTAAGAGACAAAAATGGTAAACAGATGGCTGAATACTCACTGTGCCCCTGCTCAGCCAAGTAGCTTGGTGAATGGTTACTGTGTGTTCTGAAGGACAGTGCCCTCTGCTGTCGAGCAGTGTCACAGGTCTGGTTAGGATGCCAAGTCTGCTTGCAGTGGTAACAGAACTCTGCACCACACCCTTCCCTTCGACACACCAGCCTGGGGCAGCTGGCACATCCAGATGCAATTACTGCAAAACTGGCAAGAGAACAATGCATACAAGTCAACAGACAGTTCTAGAGAATCTATAATTTCATTTGCATGGGAATATCATTATAGATTGTTTTGTGAACTTTTTGGACCAGGTAAGATTAGAATGACAAAATGAATACAGCAGCTTTTCAGTTCTTTGAAAGTACGTCATCTCTGAGCTAGGGGAAAATCATGAATCTGATTTACACACAAACTAGGACAAGATTGTGTTCCCAACGCAATTTCATTGTGCCTTATTTTCTTAATAATTTAACTCCTTGAAGTCAAGGGAAGCATTAGATGTTATAGACAAAACTATTGCCAGTCAAAATATTTGTGCTGTGAGCATTTCCAAGTATACCAGTTCCACTTTATTTCTGCCCTAAGAACAATACTTAGTTGCCAGACTCAATTTCAGATCTGAGGAAAGCACAATGATGATAAAAAAATGATTAAAAAGAAAATGTAATGTAAATAATTTTTTGTTGTTTTTGAGAGATTTTGTGACTGAATAAGTTGAGTCAGTTATGCTCAAATGAGATTCAACACTAGTGTTTTAAGATAAATTTCTTCTGAAATACATTTTAGTAGAAGAAAAGCTGGTTTCTCCCTTCAAATTAAAATAAAACTGGTCCCAAACCCTGTTTAACATCTTCAGATTATGCGTGAAAAACAATCCTGTAAATGTTAAGTGCATGTTTTAACCTGTTGGCATAGAGGACGAAGTTAGGGCAGGTTGTTCAGAAAAACATTCCACCTCAAGCCTACACCTTATTTTATAATTTTTTCATTTGATTATTTATGTATTTTTTATTCTCTTTTCTCCCCAATTTGGAACGCCCAATTCCCACTATTTACTAGGTCCTTGTGGTGGCGCAGTTACTCACCTCAATCCCAGTAGCGGAGGACATGTCTCAGTTGCCTCCGCTTCTGAAACTGTCAATCCGAGCATTGTATCATAAGGCTCACTGTGCATGGAGGCTCATGCTATTCTCCGCAATCCATGCAGCACAACTTACCACGCACCCCATTGAGAACGAGAACCACTATTCGCAACCACTATGAGGTTACCCCATGTGACTCTACCCTCCCTAGCAACCGGGCCAATTTGGTTGCTTAAGAGGCCTGGCTGGAGTCACTCAGCACACCCTGGATTCGAACTTGCGACTCCAGAGGTGGTAGTCAGTGTCAATACTTGCTGAGCTACCCAGGCCCCCTCAAGCCTACACCTTATTAACCAGCTCAGCTGAAGTGGAGGACTGTGATGTCCTATACACAGAGCTTCTAATTACTTGCACGTAGCCAGGCACACACACCCAGTCAAGCTAAAACCAACCTCATTACACTGAGCTCACTACCACTAAGACTGAAGTGTATGAAATCGAGACTCTAATTTGTGGCTCACAAAGACACTGTGGTATGCACACAGTCAAGTGAGTAGCCAATGATTATCTTAATCAAATACTAGCCTCAGTTACCCCTAGCAACTCTACCTCTATGCCACATCTCAGTTGCCATAGCAACTCATCATTCAGGGAGAGAGAGACAAGCTGTTCCCTTCTCCGATTGGCAGCAGTGGCCTTCAATCAAGCTGAACCAGAGCTGGTTGGGGAAGCTAATGGGTAATAAGCTGCATCATGGATTGCAGCTGATACTTAGGAAGTAGAATTTACTGTAGAAGTTTTCAGGTCAAGCTTTTTTTCTTATAATAGGCTACAAGAGCCCATTTCAAGACTGATTGCACAATGTTAAACAACTTTCTACTATCTCATCTTAATATACAGAGACAACCTGAAGAATTTTCTTCAGTTACTAACCCTCATTCTCTGGAACAGAAAAAGAGATGTTAGGCATAATGACAACCTCAGTCACCTTTCACTTTCACTGTATGGAAAAAGATGCAATGATAGAGAATGTTGATTGAGATTGCCTAAACCTGTTGTTTTGTGTTCCATGGAAGAACGAAGTCATACGGGTTTGACGGAACATGAGGGAGAGCAAATGACGACTTAATTTTTCTTTTTGGGGGAGGATAACTATCCCTTTAAGGCTGCAAATAAGCCACACTAGCATTCATAATAATCATAAATGCTGCAAATCAACCAGCAAAGTTGTCTTAAATGGACTAAATGCCCTTTTGAAAAAATCCCCACACCATCTGAAAATCCCTTAGCATCCGCCGTGGGCTTTAAAGGAAGTGACAGTGACTCAAATATGCAGACATAAACATGTCCCTTAAATGCAGGTCACCGGCTCACCACTATGATTGATGAAACTCAGACAGGTTGTAAAAGGCCTCTAAAGTAATCACACTCTCCCAGAATGACAAATAAGCTAGACTAGGCTTCCCACACTAGTGCAAGTGTTCACTATAACTGTTCAAGAGCCTCCTACACTTGCTGAAAAATGCAGTACAGCACAAACTGTGAAATACTGTCACATATTTCCACTGAATCTGACTGAGATATAGATATATATATATGCACATAGAAATCAAGCGCATTTAATATATGTTGCACTATCTTCTATTCACAACAAACATGTTGTCATGTATCTTATAGGGCAGTGCTTCCCAGTCCTGGTCCTAGAGAACCTCCTGCATTACACATTTTAGATGGTCGTGTCTAGAAGGGAACCCTCGGTCTAGGAAAGTCTTGTGAGAGTCACATTTGCTGATACTAAGTTCAGGGAAGGGTTAGGGTTAGGGTTAAGTTAAGGGTTAGGTTTAGGGGTAGGTGTAGGGCTTATGTGGGACTCCAAATAAACACAGTGAATGAATGCCAGATGCGACTCCCACAAGACATTACCCAGATGAGGGTTCCCTTCTAGACACAACTTCCCTTCTAGATGTCCCCTTAATGTAACAGATGATTCAACTCATTAGTTCATTAGCAGAAGCTCCATAACCTGAACTGGATGTGCCAGATAAGATAGACATCCAATATGTGCAGTGTTGGGAGTACTCCAGGATCAGGAATGGGACATACTGTTATGTCGAACTGATATCAAACTCATTCCCTGACTTTTCCAACCAGACTTACCCACAATCCGGGGCGGGACACCATCGGCAGTCAGGGTCTGACGCCAGGCAGCGGCGTAGCAGGAACTCCTCGTACTTCTCCATCAGGATGGGATCATCCAGGATGACGGCCACCTGCCGTGGGGCTAATCGCTCTGCACATTCTGGGCAGCTGAGCTGGACTCGACTCTCCGTAATCTCGATCCTCAAGTATTGCCGTAGACAACACAAACAGGACCGGTGACTGCAACCCTGGAGCTCAGGAAGTTGCTCCACGGGTTGTCGCACCAGGCACAGGGGACACTCTAGGAGTTCTTGCCCACCTAGAGAGGCCTGGCTGGCAGATAGTGGCTCGGCCGAGTCTGCCTTAGATGGGTCAGATGAAACATAAGTGGGTGTAGGGGGCTGGAGAAGCTGTTGTTGTTGGAGTTGTTGCTGTTGGTGCAGCTGTTGTGTGAGAGGAGTGCCCACATTAGCCTTGGTCCCCCTGGATCCACGTTTACCATGAAAGAGACTTTGAAAGGAGATCCTGCCTTGCTTCTTTCCAGGCCCACGGCATTTGGGATTGGGAATGGCACTAACAGAAGAGTGGGGCGATTCAGAGTCTTTTTCCGATCCCATTTCCTAAGAACTACCTTGTAATGTTCTCCCACTTGGGTCTTTAGGGAGGTCACTTATTTTTAGGCTAGAGGAGCTCTTGTGTTGAGTGTCTCAGTTCTTTCCACTGAAATTTGTCAATGAAGCCCCAATTCTCAAGAATACGGACACACTCCTGACACACAAAAGAATGTTTGTCAATGACTCGACAAATTCCAGTTAGTTTCCCGTCATTTCTTCCTCTAAACTAAGCAAAGAAGAAGTTTAAACAATAAACGGAAAGATAACTTGACAAAAGGGAAAAAATAATCCTTCCCTCCCACAATAGTGTTCTAGTAATAGTGAAAGGGAGATCCAAAAAAAAATCAAAAACAGATACCCCCGAATTTGTTACAGACAACAAAACTGACAAATACTGTCAATTAAAAATTGAGTGTTTAAAGAAAATTAGGAAGCCAAGGTCACAGTTTTTAGTAAAAAAAAATATATATATATATAAAAAAAATAACAGATCGGGCTCAAGATATCGTAATCCTTTCAGCTGACTTGTTGTCTATCATCTGTCCTTTTATCCTCTGTTAAATTCTCTTGATCGCAAAGACAAGACGAGTATGCTCCAGTTTGCTGTTCTCTCCTTCTGAATAGGCCAGTCTGTTGAGGAAGAGAAATAGCACAGGAAGTTAGCACAGACAGCCTGCAGGAGGAGCATGCTCAGTGCATGCTCACGTACACACACACTCCACTTTTATTCTCAATTCTTTTTTTCTTTTGTTAACTTTTCACACACTGTACTCCTTTCCGACTCTCAACAGTACAATGAAATTAACTACTAACCAACCAAAAACAAACCAGTATATGGTCAGAATGATGAAAAAGAGGAAATAACTTGTACCGTGACATAAAACCTTTACTAGTCAAAACCTGAAATATGTCATGAGATTTTAAGTTCTCTGAGCTAGCGTTGGATTTAACTTCTCTCTCTCATTATCTTTGTGTCTCTGTTGATGACACCCTCTCATCCTCTCTTGAACACACAAGCACACATTCAGGTTCTTCCTCTTCACTTCACACTGTTCTGCTAGTGCAGTTGCCATGGTGATTCGCACTATGAACACAGCAAACAAGGACCCTCACAGTGACTCTGGCCCTTGTGAACACACACACACACACACACACACACACACACACGCGAGATACAGTACTCAACACACATGCATCTAATGGACTTTATTAAAATATTTATATGTAAGAGGGACATCAATACAATTCATAAATGTCATGGCACTGCAAAGACAGAGACTGAATATAAGAGATTATTTTTTAAGACATCAAAATCTCTCTGGTACATATTTCTAATCTAAAAATAAAGAAAAAAAAAACACACATTGTAGCTACAGAGATCTACACAAAACTCTTCTAAGACCGAGGTGTCCTGGTTTCCTGCTCTGATGACCCCTGGACTAATGCCTGCGATGCGCAAATCTGTTTATTTGAGCAGAAGGGGGAGGGGAGAGAGATCTACACAGTAGAGTAAAACTGTCATTGCACATATATAGTATTCATGACTTTATGAAGATGTAAAAGATTGCAAAGGATCTACATTTCATCTTAACTTGCTTTTGGTTACATTCCTATAGAACAAAACATAAAATTGTACTTACAATAAAGTACTGTGATTGTACCATGGTACAGTGATGGTATCAGATGGTAATAATATGGTTCTCTATATAACAAGGTACTAAATGATTACCATATTTATATTCCACGGTGTTAACATAGTATTCCAAGTTATTTCAACCCTCACTCCACCCAGTATTCAAATTAGTGGTTGGCCTAGCCTATAAGTTTTTAATGGTTGATTCTAAATCAACACACACACACTTTTTACTAATGTACATGTATTTTAAAAAAAGAAGAGAGAGAATACCATTGTATTTTTTTGTTAGTGTAAGGCCTTGGCTACGTGACAGGATTTTATGCATTTTTGCTATATCATCTACTCAAACCAATTACATAGCTCTGCATTTGTTTGTGATTACACAAATTATTTAAATCAAATAATTTGTAGGAGCATATAAACACATGTATGGCCTGTTGCTGCTTTATTTGAATAGGGAAAACTGCAGAATTATGCAGAGTAAACTGTAAAAGCAAGCGTCTGCTTGTTTTCTGCTGGTTTCATAGATCTGCCAGGCAAGCAGTGACAGCAGTTGGTATGACCCACTTTTTCACAGTGCGGTATTGCTCAAAGCCACTCTTCCCTGATGTCTTGACCCATTGTGATGGCCAATGCAACAATCATCAAGCGCTACATGCTCTATATATGATCGAGAGGCACACATATTAAATGCATTAAAAAAGAGTCTAGCCAATAGGCAAAGGACATTTGCATACAATTTCAGTAGTTATAAAAGATCCACCTTTAAGCAGACAGATTAAAAGGCTATATATATATATATTTTTTTTTTTATTTTTTAAACATAAACCTCACTAAACATGGTTAGCATTCTCTTAAAATAATAGGTATAGTTCACCAAACAATAAATAAAATGACAATTCTGTCATCATTTACTCACACTTATGTTGTTACAAACCCATATGACATTCTTTATTATGTGGAACACAAAAGGAGATGTTAGATAGAATCTTAGCCTCAGTCATCATTCACTTTCATTATACAGAAAAATAGATGTCAATAGATGAAAGTGAACAGACTGAATAACATTCAGCCTAACATATATGGATTCTAAGAAAGTCATAAGGGGTAAATGATGGCAGATTAATATTATGCAAGATTATAAATGATGGCACTTTAATATTGCATGTTATTTTGTTTCACAAGTAAATGTATATTGTTTTATGGATGTTTAGATACTTGAAAATAAGACAAAAAGTAAGAAGAGAGTGTGGTGTAGAATCATAGGAGTTTAAATGCAAAAAGAGTCTACCATCTATATATAACTTTGGGCTGAGATGGTAATAGCCCTCCATTCCAATTTAGGCTTTGTTGAAGGGGAGCAGCAGCCTCAGTTAATGCAACCGATGGCATATTATTACCATCTGTGCTCTCTGAGGTTTAGTGTGTGTGAGGGATGCTAGTGGGTGCACAACAAGAGCTGTTTGTGGAAAATCTGTGTCACATCTCGGCACTAGAGTGCAAGTTTACAAAGCACAAGCTGCTGTGTGTATGTAAATGGGTGTGGTTTTGTCTGTTGAAAAAAGAAGTTGCTCTATTATTTATCAGCCGCAAATGAGGTCTAGATTCACAAGAAGCTCTTTTGGAAGCTCAGCTGGAATTAGCAGGCTGGTTTTTCCACGTAGGAAAGACTTTATTTAAAAACTCTGAAAGAGGTTGGAACAATCCACATAGTCTCCCAGTGCTTGTTTGCTGATGGATTTCCATAACTGCAAGAATAACTAAGCTTGGTTTAGCGCTTGTGGGTTTTATGTTAACAGGCAGTGTTTGTAACTGGTTGCAAAGTAGCAAAGTAGACGAGTGAGAAGATAAAACAGATGTAACAGTAGCCAATGATGATTGTGGCAAAAAGGGAAATTCTACACTCGCTTAGCACTTTATTGGGAACACTATGGTCCTACTAAAGTGCCTGATGTTGTCATCTGCTTTGTAGCCCATCTGCCTCAAGGTTCGAGGTGTTGTGCATTCTGAGATGCAATTCTGCACACAACAATTGTACAGAGTGGTTATCTGAGTTACTGTAGACTTTCTGTCAGTTCAAACCAGTCTGGCCATTCTCTGTTGACCTCTCTCACCAAAAGGTGTTTCCATATGCAAAACTGCCGCTCACTGGATGTTTTTAGTTTTTGGCACCATTCTGAGTAAACTCTAGAGACTGCTGTGTGTGAAAATCTCAGGAGATCAGCAGTTACAGAAATACTCAAACCAGCCCGTCTGGCACCAACAATCATTCCACGGTCTAAATCACGGAGATCACATTTTTTCCCCATTCTAATGGTTGATGTGAACATTAACTGAAGCTCCTGACCTGTATATGCATGATTTTATGCATTGCACTGCTGCCTCACGATTGGCTGATTAGATAATTGCATGAATAAGTAGGTGTACAGGTGTACCTAATAAAGTGCTCAGTGCTACGAATGAACTCAATTTAGCCACCTCGTACTATTGTGAATAATTCTCATGAGATCCGGTTTGGCCTGTCACCAGGCCCACACAGAATCTGTGGACTTGCATTTACTGTGCTGGGATCTCTGCGGAATAGATTCAAATTGGTCAAATTTGTTAAACTGAACCAAGAGCAATACACTTTTATGGGTAGCTGAAAGCATTTTCAAATTAGCCTCAATATGTAATAACAAAACAGACAAGGGCATATATGTGTAGAGCTTTACGGATGACAGCTGTTCCAATTCAGTGGAAATCTGAGTTTTTTTGTGGAGTTGTGTGGCCCTGTCTATTACTATTTTTCATCATCATTATTATTATTATTCTCACTCTTTGTTGTACTCAGAATATTGTTTCCATTTTGCATATAGGTTATGTTTTAAAGGAAACAATTACTAATGAAGTCATAATGAAAGCATACAAATCCTTACAACAGAGACTTACTGTAAGTGAGATCCTCTATCAGGAACGAGGATATTAGTTTCATTATCACTAACTGTAAAGTTTAGTTTCAAGATGAATAGTGTTTTTTTCACACTATGTCACAGAGGCAATCGGAAACAGTAAAAATTCATTATTAACAGGTACCGCAAACAAACTATGTAGGCTACAAACCAGCATAGGTTTGCACAATCATGGGTTATTTTTATGAGGGCACAATCACACTCACACACAGAAAAATACGCTAAATATAACTCAAAAAACACCCTATAGGCAACTGAGAGAAGGGAAAACATATATTTTTGCATAGTCTGGCCTCCTACCAGAGTGTTAGTTTGCAACCCGTCCCGACACACTCATTACTCTACCATGAGAGACAAGACAATTCTAAAATTTTTGAGGTCTCAGCACTTCCACCAACGACAGACCTGAAACCTCACCTCAACACTTTCGTATCACTGACATCAGCACAAGCTACAGACCCCTTATCGGCAGCTGGCAAGCAAGGTTTAGTGTGTCTCTATCTCAGACTGTACACAAACACACCAGTCACATTGTCCAGTTGGTGTACAGGTGGGCTGCTGGATCTCTGGCCATTACATAACCATTTGAGTCACACTTGAAGCTCAATTGGGGCTTGTTGTTCTTAGAAAAGCTCAGTAGCATGGGTATTGCTGTCTTTTGTTTGTCTATCTTTATCATATAATAACTAAGTAAGTATTGTTTAATTCACTAATTGAGGGATTAGGTCATGCAAAAATAAAAATTCTGTTATCATTTACTTACCCTCATGTTGTTACAAATCTGTGGAACACTAAAAGGGAAATTTTGAAGAATGTCCATGCTCCTCTTTTCCATAGGATACAAGCATCCAGTGATTAGCAGGGACTATCAAGCTTCAAATGCGTCATGCAAGGTTTGTCATACAACTGATTCTAATCTGTCTCATAACCGAACGCATGTCCCAAGTTTGTACATGCAAAAGTCTGAATGAGATAGGAGAGCTACAGTGAATAACTTTAGTCTGAATAATATATAGTATGGCTTCAGGCAAGGGGGTTAAATTGGGGCTCAACTGCATTCCGTCACATATGGTTCAAAAAAGAAAAAACATGTTGGCACTTTGCTCGCCACTTCATTCTATTTCCTGCTGGCAGGCTCAAGTTTTGTTTTTTTGCATTCAGTCTCCATTGAGTGTGCTTGCTCAAAAACACCTTTAAATTTCTTTCAAGTTAATTATAAAACAGACAGTTCCAGCCTGGATGCTGATTGGACACCAGTCATTCTTCTTTCATGATAAAGTACAGCTTTGACCTCTTCACCCCCCCCCAAAAAAAAATAAAAATCACAATTGAACTAGTTTCCAAGTCAGAACCACCACAGCCACTGAGGGGAATATTCACATTAGTGGTATATCAATATGTTTTTTTTAAAAATATTTTTGGTCCCCCCAAAATTTTATATTTTATATTACATCCTTGGCTTCAGAAGACTTGGAAGATAGCACACAATTCATACGGACTACATTGATGCTGTATTTTTTATTTTTTTTTGTCCTTGTTGGAGCTTGACAGCCACTGATCACCACATGCTTTGTAACAGTAGCATAAAGAGTCTTCAAAATACCTCCTTTTGTGATCCATGGAAGATAGAATCTACACATAGGTGAATAAATGATCATTTATGGGTGAACTATTCCTTTAAGCTTTGTAAAATTGTTGTTTGAACTTGGAGTCCTGTTGGGATTCATTAATTTTTTATTACACATCGGCTGTTTAACCTCTCCACTGCAGAAAGTGCCGGCAGACAGGCTAATTAATTAGGTGGGTTGTGATAGTTAATGAAATCTTTAAGCTGTGAGGTTGTTTGAGTGTATGTACGGAGCAGGTGGTTGAGTTGATCCCTGTCCATTCTTGCTAAGAGCCGAGCTGTCTGTAACACATCTCCACTGTTCAACTTATCATTATTGTATCCCAATAGAAATGGCCACATCATCCTTACAGATCTCATATAACGTATATTATATACACTATCACAAAGGCTTTGTACCAGTTAATCAAATGTTCACTAATAATAACACCAACATCAGTATCCTATATTCACCCTCACTGACGTTGTGTTGGTGATGGAGGTTCACAGGATAAAAGCCGAATCACAAGTTACTGTGAAACCAAAGATCTTGATTTTATTAGCTAATGATGTCATTTACGGTATGAATGGAAAGCTGTATTTTTTAGAGGGGAAAAAACAAGACAAGAAACACTGAGGCAAAAGAAGAACTGAAACCGATAGCAAATGTCATAATTCTGTGCATTCCTTGCTTTCACTGTAAGTGTTAGCAAAACTCCAAACGCGTATAGTTACAAGGTATTTATCCAATACTGGAAAGTTCATGATAAACCAGAATGCTCTATATTTAGAAAGGTGTTGAGGAAGCAAGAACACAAACACAGGCCCAGCCAAAGGCAATAAAAGCAGTACAGGAAGGACTAAAGCCTCACCTTGATTCACAGAAACTGATTCGGCGTATATAGATATATACACACACAGGTCTTAAAAGCTGCTGAGGTTATTAAAAATGATCTATTGAATTATATGGAAAATACTACACAGTCTTAAAGAGAATCACGTTTCATTAAAATATATGCATGTGCCCTGCCTAGTTTAACGACAACAGATCAAATATAACTAAATAATCAATGTATTACGTAGCTTGTTCATTTATTGTGGGTCATACTAGTTGTTTTTTTTAATTTTTTTTTGCCGCATAACTAATCTTAAAGAACAGTACGCAGTAGACGAATTATTGATCCATCTTGACTGGTCTGTTTAAACACAATTTAAGCATGTCAGCTATCACAAAATCATACTAAAGACATTTTCAACAAAAATCATATAACACAAACTGCTCGTGATTATTCTAAGTAGTAACCATGACAACATATCTGTTTGGCACTTACCGTACTGATGGATATGATAGTGTTGAAAGCAAATCAAGCACAATAGGGCGGAACGCGGCGACCTTCGGTGCTGTTCTACACCACGTACATAAAACCTACTGAGGTGTAAATCTTTTAAATTTCACCCAAGAGGTGTACGCTACAACCGTCGACCCGAGAATAGGATAGCAGCCCTTTTCCCCTACCCTGTACTCGATACTGTTCAGATTATATCCGCAACTCACCTCTTTTCCATTCACGTCAGTGAGGAAAGCCCCTGCGCGTGACGTCAGTTTGTTCGACTCGGAAACCCCGCCCAGTGACGTCGGCTTGAAACCGAAACGGGGCGAATTCCAATTGAAAGTGATAATCCCTATGCCCTACTCCCTTCGAAGGACAGATTTGTTGATGTGGGCACTCTAAAGGAGCATGAAAGCACTGTAGTCTTGTAAATTCTCATTGTGAAGAAGAAAACAAAAAAAAAGGTTTTCCTACTTTTGTTTGGAACGAATTTTCGAGTGGTGTCCCCTTCCAGCAATGTCAAGGGCGCAAACGAATGCGGCTGTGTACCATTTCAAATCTGTATCCCCTTCCCTCGCAAACTTCACTCTATCTCGTGGAATGTATGCTTACGTTGCGCGATCGTCCGCTTCTGGCGGAAGACTTGAAATGGGTTCAACTTGAACACCCTAAACCCTTGATCACAGCATGTTAAAGGATGATGTCAATTTAGGGAATTATTTAGTGATTTTTGCACCTGAGAAAACGTTTTCTGAGATTGATGCCACCGAATCTCGAGTTGCATTGTGGGATATGGAGCTGCCTGAAGCGAACATTAGAGTAGACTCGCTCCCTCTGTCAAAATCGAGGGGTTGAGGGTATGTCAACAGAAACTTCCCTCGCACACTTAAAGTGGAATGGACTTCCAAAATGGAAGTGGAAACGCTTTGGGGAGTTAGCGAGTGGATGTTAAAAGTGTAAGTAGCTAACAGACTTGTAGAGCCAACATCGCCACTGAACATCGACGGCCCCTCTGTGGAGATTGTGACCATCGTTCACCTGGCGGAGAACCTCACCTGGTCCCTCAACACCAGCTCTATTACCAAGAAAGCCCAGCAGCATCTCTACTTTCTTCGAAGGCTGAGTAAAGCACATCTCCCACTCCCCATCCTCACTACATTCTATAGAGGGACTGTTGAGAGCATCCTGAGCAGGTGCATCACTGTCTGGTTTGGGACTTGCACCGTTTCGGATCGCAAAGCCCTGCAGAGGAAAGTGAGGACAGCTGAGAAGATCATCGGGGTCTCTCTTCCCTCCATCAAAGACATTTACAAAAATCACTGCATCCGCAAAGCCACCAGCATTGTGGAGGACCCAACACACCCCTCACACAATCTCTTCACCCTCCTGCCGTCTGGCAAGAGGTACCGAAGCATTCGGGCCCTCACGGCCAGACTGTGTAACAGCTTCTTCCCCCAAGCCATCAGACTCCTCAATACTCAGAGACTGGACTGACACACACACACACACACACACACACACACACACACACACACACACACACACACACACACACACACACACACACACACACACGTGTCCTGAGTTGCACTTTAATTATTGTCACTTTATAACTGTCTGCTACCTCAATAACTGATAACTATGATATTACACTATATCATAGTATGTTATGTTTACATTTGACATTTTTAGAAACGTCATCTTTTTGCACTACTGTGTACTGGTCGGCGCTGCACTGTCTCTCACTGTGCCTATTGTCCTGTTCATTGTTAGTAATTTATTGTATTGTCCTGTACTTGCACTTTATATAGGTATGTTATTTAGTCTGTGTAGACTGATGTGGTTCTGTGTTTGTCCTATGTTGATTTATGTTGCACCATGGTCCTGGAGGAACGTTGTCTTGTTTCACTGTGTACTTTACTAACTGTATATGGTTGAACGAAAATAAAAACCACTTGACTTGACATTCTTCTTCTGTGGGTTTACTGGTGGGCTGCAAACCAACAAAATAGGTGCATGCCGCCATCTCCTGTGCTGAAGTGTGACAAGGATGAAGTCTTGGCACTAATTAACTATATATATAGATAAATAGATATTAGTATAGGGGGACTCTCCTCAACCAACACCAGTGTGCATCATTCGCCTAGATGATGTGACGGCAGCCATAGTGAACCAGAATGGTCTAGCTATTGGTGGATAGGAGGGTAGAGTGATCTAGCCAATTAATGGATGGGGATTATTAGGAGGCTTGATGAGGGCAATTTTGGCCAGGACACCAGGGTTACACCCCTACTCTTTACAAGAAGTGCCCTGGGATTTTTAATGCCCACAGAGAGTCAGGACCTCAGTGTAACATCTCATCTGAAAGACGGTACTTTTTACAGTAAATTGTCAAAATCAAGGGGTTGAGTGTCTGTCAACAGAAACTTCCCTCACTCACTTAACAAAATGGAATGGACTTTACTGTCACATTAGGACCCACACAGAAGTGGCCTCCTTAATACCACTTCCAGCAGCAACCTTAGTTTTCCCCAGGAGGTCTGCCATCCAGGCACTGGCCAGGCTCAACCCTGCTTAGCTTTAGGGGGCAACCAGGCAAGTGCTGCAGGGTGATATGGCTGCTGATTAAAAGGTTGATTTCCCATGCTCTATGTTTAAGACCATTATTTCTTAAGAATCTCAGTATTGCTTTTACCATTTACCAGTTCCTGATCTAATATTTAAAAATTTGCACAGAGTATATTCTGTACATCCTCAAGCTTGTAGTCCTCTTATAAGTTCAATACTTTCCTGTTCACATGTTCAAGAGTTTCCATTTCCTGGCGTGTATCACATAAACCAGTGTTATGTTTGCCCATGATGAGAAGTGTTGCATTAAGTACGAGCCATTCTTAAGCGTGTGAGCATAACATGTTCCTCTTTACTAAAGTTAGAGTAATTTTACATTGCTTAATATTTTGTGGAAATGTCTGACATGTATCCCAGTACTTCTGCCATTTGTAATAGCAAGCTTCTAAAATCAAATGTTTTCCTTCCGCCCTGCTTAAATTGACTGTTAAGTTTATATAATCTAATTTAAGTGCTTCCTTAGCCATTTATCCGTTTTTTGCTTCCTTGTACGGAGAATCCAATCGGCCTTAATCTAAACCGATCAATATTTCTGTTAAGATTATCTCTACGTGTTTGAAGGCTTAAGAGTGATGCCATTGAGTCCTAACATATAACAAACATATCTGGTAACACTTCCTCAGCAACCCACTCTGCAGTGTACACTGAGGTCCCATCCGTTAACCTCCCAAAGTTTCCGATTTTAAACTCTGTTACATAATAGGCTGCACCTGTTCGTCCAGTGTCAGGGTTTCTTGAGCTATCAGTTTACACTGGAATAAATGCATAATGGGCAGTTCTAATATGCTGCAATGTTATAGATTTGATATTATTTCCACTCTCTCCTTTTTTAATGTATTCATGTAATTTAAAGTCAACTAATATTCAGTGAACTTAAGTTCACTGAATAACCTCTGGGCATTTGGGACATTGTAACAGTTGGTCCAAATATTCTAGAATCTTATTACATTTCTTCTGCCCACTCTTTAGCTTTCCATGGAAATCCTGATCCTCTTGAATTTGTTTCCCAACTCTCTTCTAATACTTTCCTTGCCAGAGGTTCTTTCTTATGAGCCTGTAAATTTAACCAATATGCCATAGATAATTTTTAATGTCGTATATTTAGTGGCATTTCAGACAGCTCTTCCTGCATTGCTGCTACTGGTGTTGTTTTAATGGTTCCTGTAATACATCTTAATTCTCTGGCTTATATAATATCCAGTTTTGTCCCATACACAATGCATTATTAATCAGAGTGAAATGAATTAGTGCATAGTATATATTCAACAATGACTGTTTGTCTGTCCTGCTACACATCTCAACAGGTTCAGCACTTTATTACACTTTTCTATATATTCAATATGAATTTTCCATGTAAGTTTACTACCCATCCATAACCCTAAATATCTGAACTATCATTCTTTCCAATGATTGTCTATACATATGCAACTGTATATTTTGTTTTATTTGTTTCCTGGTGAAGAACCGACAACATGACTTTGAAGCCACATTCTAATGACCATCGTTCCACACTCCTTAATGCTTGCTGAATTTCAGAATAATGAATGTAACATTTCTTCCCCTTTTCCACATTGTTCCATCATCTGTGTATAATGCTATACTGATGTCTGGATTTACTTCTTCAAATATATAATTTATCATAATATTAAATAATATAGGGCTGATAACACTTCCTTGAGGTGTCCCATTTTCCACATTAACCATGTTACTGTCTTCTGCAACTTTAATAATAATCCTTCTTTCCACATCATATCATAAGCTTTTTCGATATCAAAATATACTTCCCCCAGAACATCTTTCATGGCTAGTGACTTTTTAACTTTGACCAGGGCGAAAACCAAACTAGTATGGCGCTGTTAGTCCTCTGCTTTCTACAATATAAAACCTATTTGCAATTATTCTTTCCATCGCTTTACATAGGTTAGATATAAAGGTAATAGGTCTATAGTTGCCTGCTATTGATGGTTCTTTTGCATATCACATTGCCAGGAAATAGAAGTATTTGCTGTTTAATAAGACATGCCTTACGTATATTCAAATCGTATTGCATATCATCAATACTGTTTAATGTCAAAAACAGAAAGTAATTTGAATAAGGATGTTTTAAAATCAACACAAAGGCTACAACTGAGTCACATGTAAGGAAAAAAAAAAAGAGATAGACAGCTTTTGTCAAACCTCTTATGAAAATGCATTTGTATACATTTAGTAAACTAAAATAAATCTTACACTGATCTTTTAATATTATTGAAAATTTAAACTGAATTAGGGGAAGAACAAACAAACAATTTCCTAAATTGGGAATTCCAACAGTGTTCCGATTAATAAAATATTCTCCTCACATGCCACAACTATACACTACTGAGTAATACAAGGAAGCAACACCTTGATTCAAGGTAGTAGAAAATCTCTAAGTTTATTTGAGGTAATGTATAAAGTCTTTTGTGACATGGGTTTCAGTCAAATCTGTTCATTACAAAACATTCACTACATGGAATGTTTAAATTAACCTTGGAGACTGCCAACTACCACTTTCCCCATCCCTTAATTTCTCATCTGGATCAGACTGGATGGGAGAAACTGGATTTCATACAGCTGTGGGAGAAAAGACAGGGAAAAGTAAATAAATGATTCAACTCAGGACACAAATTCATAAAAATAACTAAAATAAATAAAAGTTACTGATAAAATGCTTTATTTCATTCTGCAATTATCCCACTTGCTTGCCAAAGTAAGTTTAGTTATCATTAAACATTCACACGACCTCTACTGGATAACACGCATTACTACAAAAAAAACAGGCATCTGTATTCTTTATAACGTTTGTGTAAAGAGGTTAAAATCTAACCAGCACCAGCAGCAGTGTAAATAACATAATCATACCCTTTTAAGTGTCTGGTGAGAGCAAAAATTGCTACAGCACTTATATCATTATATGGAGACATTTAACCAAACGACTTCAGTCACAATTTGTATGCTGATCTATACAGACATCACATTTAGCATTGGTACTACAATCACAGTTTCCTGATATGCTACACTCAATATTTAAGATGCCAATTAAGGAGCTCAATAGTTTCCCATGGCACAATAGGTGCCAAAATCAATTTTAATGAAAATAATAAAGTGTCATAATACAAATTAGGTTTTTATGGAGCCCTTAATAGAAATAGTGAAAGAAGGGATGCAGACATGTTTTGGATAAAATAGACAAGATTTTTACAGGAAGCAGCAGAGAAGGCAGCGAGGATGGAGGCAAAAACAAGTTCGGGGGACTGAGAAGCATCGACTGCAGTATGCAAGCCACGGGCACTGTAGTACTGCACTAGAGGGGCAGTTTGCTTGTGGTAGGACTCTAGTCGAGTGCGCAATGCTGTCTCGTTGTCATCACTACGACGCATAAGAGGCTCCCCGGTCACCTATGGATATATGGATAAAGGTATGGATCAGACCAAAACTTTAGAACAATGAACTTGCATGTCATGAAATAATTAACATAAGAAATAAACAGATTTAGATAAACTTGACAAAACCAGATAAAATGCTCCCCAGACATAAATGAGGTGCAACACTGGAAATAAGATTGTTTTTGTTTCTTACATCATCCTTCATATGCTCCTTGGGAGGGTTGAACTCTTTGTGGTAAGATCGGCCACTAGGCTGGTGAATGAGCCTGAGGAACAATGGAATAGATTACACTTAAACAAGAGTGTCAACTTAATGTTTTACAATTCTCACAAGGAAGGAAGGAGATGGTGGGAAAAATCCCTCTTTAAACAGAGTTTGGAGTCCAAGAATTATCATTTGTTTGTTTAACACAATTGCAATCAAAAATGCCTGAAAATATATTCCTGCCATTCCCCGATAATATACAACATTTTAGGACTGGGAAATTTTAATTTAGTTTCTGCTATTAAAAGTTGACTATTTAACACATTAAAACATTAAAGCAATTAATGCAGTATCCATTTTTTTTCTCCACTTCCTGAAACTTCACTAGTGTTTTCCCCCAATTTGTGTGGCTAAAATTGCTATATATAAATTTTCATTAGGTACACGTTCGACTTGACTGCACATCCCAACACAGAAACTAAATGTGCATAGAATTGCATGCTTATTTATTACGTGCAAATTCCCGGGCATAATAAACAGGGAGCGGATTTACTTTACAGATTTTCCCACAAGTAGTGAGACAAGTGTGGGAGAGATACTGGGAAGCTGCCATATCTCTTCACATTGCCCGAAAACGCTCCCACTGTCATCTGAACAAGTGTCAAAAGCAAAACCTCGCAAGAGAGACGAAGCATGTTTGCGATAAAGACTGAACAGCAGCCAGAGAAAATAACAGTTTTGAGATTTTAAATCTGAATATATAGGGTCTAATAATGCATTGGCAATGTACACGAGTCTATCTTGCCAATAAAGCTTGATATGAATTTAATCTGCCCATCTGATCCTATTATTAAAAAAAAGTTCACTTGAAAACTGCAGCAGATTTTGCCCAACTTTTAAATGCAGCATGTCCACTGATTTGATGTACTTGTCAAATAATTATACTTGTAAAGATTTGTCTAATTGACTATCCGCTAAAAATGAAAATTTTTACATGTTTAAATAAAGGAAAGGAATGATGAATGCACTCAAAAATGGGTTATATCTCACATCAATTTATTTAAACAGAGGCCCCAAAAGAGTAAAAATAATTGGCAAAAAAATTGCTAAGTGCAGCAGTAAAATGTTTTTGGGTTTACTCCAAGTAAATAGTGCTAAATACCTATAAGTATACACTTGCAATCATTTCTAGTACAAGCCGTTACCTTAAACATTCTAAAATTAAGCATGAAACTGGTTCAAAAGTCAAAACACCTAGTTATATACATTCCAAGAAACATTGCTTGTATCTATAAATAAAAACCATTACATTTTTGTACATTGACAAAGGAAATTTAGTACAGCCCCATTGTTTCTGTTTTTCATCCATTAATTGTTGGTCTAGACTACTAGACAACTTAACATTTCAGTCTACAAACAATTTTTAAATCTACAAAAAACAACCCAAAGAAAGATCTTCACTCCCAGAGGATACATTGAATTCAAATAAAAAAAATCCATCTACATTCCCTCTTTAAGAGTCTACGTTCAATATTCCCTCATCTACGGTTACGTTTAATTTGTTCAATCACTAGAAAGTTCAATTCAGAAACGAAGTGATTCGCCTCACTAAAATTAAGTGCAATGGGAAAATATTTTGTTGTCTCTTCTTATAACACTCATATGTTCTATTATGTGTGTTCTGATCTGTCTGTTAGTTTTGCCAACATATCATTTGTTACAAGGACATGAAAGTAAATCTAATTTTCAGAATCACACGTGACATTGTTTGATGTTATATGTACAGTCTGTTATCGAACATTCAAAAGAGGAAGTTCTATGCACATTCTTAAATGCAGCAGTTAAGATAAGAGACAAAAACAATGTCTTAAACAATCTCACATCTCATATTCCGTGTGATAAAGGTATCAAATTTAACAAAATAATCTCTAATATTGTTCTCTCTATAATGGGAAAAGAGCAGAGGATCAAAAAAATTATGTAGCGCATACACAATCACTCGATAATACATGCCATTGCTTTTTGATTATGTTCTTAATTTCTTGACTATACGCTAAATACGTAGTAGTACACACAACAGAAAAAGGTTTGTCCTTCTTAGTGCGTAACGTATCTCATACAGTGACTATCAATTGCATCATCAAGATACTTTGATTATCCCCTTAAATAAAATTGCTTTGACATTTGACCAACTTCGTACTCTAAATCGGATTCTAAAGTGCACATTTTGTTTATGGTAACCCCTTCTTAAGTAGGATGCACAGTCGATGCATGTTAAACCCTATTTTTTCCCATGGATTTAGTATATAAAGTAGTCAAGAAAAGAAAATGTCCAAAACATTCCTTGGACCCTTAAAAAAAAAATCATCCACATATATTTTCCACATGATTATATTGTGTGAGAACGGGATATTATTCCAAATATATCGTTTCTCTAGGTATCCTATGAATAAACACGCATAATCAGGCGAAAATGGAAACAATGGGTCTGTACTGAATTTCCATTTTATATCAATGTACAAAAAGTACATTTCTTTAGATCAATGGGAAATAATGTATATTTGATACTAAAATATATGTTTTTAATTATAGATACAAGCAATGCTTCTAGGAATGTATATAACTAGGTGTCTTGACTTTTGAACCAGTTGCATGCTTAATATTATAATGTTTAAGGTAATGGCTTGTACTAGAAATGATTGCAGGTGTGTGCTTATAGGGATTTAGCACTGATGAAGGGGTAAACCCAAAAACCTTTTGCTGCTGCACTTGGCACTTTTTTTTTATACTGTTGGTTCATCTGTATAAATAAATTGTTGTGAGATTTAGCCTATTTTTGAGTACGGATTCATAATTCCTTCCCATTTTTGGACCTAAGCACCTTGATAATTGGATTGCATCTTCGTATAATAAGACTGGTATTTGGCGCAACATTGTTTGCCACATTGCATATTTAAATAATTAAAAAGAAACGATGACTATCTAATTTATTGCAAGTTCTTTGAGACATACACCAATGACCCAAAACATTATGAGGACCTGCCTAATATGCTGTTGGTCCTCCGTGTACCGGCAAAACAGCACAGATCCACAGGGACCCCTGAAGGTGTCCTGTGGTATCTGGCTCCAAGACATTAGCAGCAGATCCTTCAAGTCCTGTAAGTTGCGAGGGAGCTACTGTGGATCAGACTTGTTGGTCCAGCATATCCTACAGATGCTCAATCGGATTGAGATCTGGGGAATTAGGGAGGCCAGGGCAACACCTTAAACTCTTCACGTTCCTTAAACCATTCCCGAACAATGTGTGCAGTGTGGCAGGGCACATTATCCTGCTGAAAGAGGCCACTGCCACCAAGGAATTCCATTACCATGAAGTGGTGTGCCTGTGCCTGGTGTGCTCTGCAACGATGTTTAGGTAGGTGGCATGTGCCAAATTGACATCCACATAAATGGCTGGACCCAGGGTTCCAAGCAGAACATTGCCCAGAGCATCACACTCCCTCCACTGGCTTGTCGTCTTCCCACAGTGCATCCTGGTGCCATAACTTCCCCAGGTAAACGGCACACACGTACACAGCTGTCCACATGATGCAAAAGAAAATGGGACTTATTGGACCAGGTCTTATTGGACCTTCTTCCACTGCCCGCGTGCCCATTGTAGGCACTTTCAACAGTGGACAGGGATCATCATGGGCAACCCGACCAGCCTGCGGCTATGCACCCCATACACACAACAGGGTGCGATGTGACATTCCTCTAGTAACAATTATAAAAAATTTTGACCAGACGGGATAGCCTTCATTGCTCTCACACATCAATGATCCATGGGCACCCAACTTCCTGTCCCCTGTTTGTCCCTCCTCGGACCACTGTCGGTAGGTATTCACCACTGCCTACTGGGAGCACCCCACGTGCCTTGCCATTTCAAAGATGCTCTGACCAAGCTTCAGGAGCCTTTCTTACCAGTTCTGAGTGGGTGTATCAATAATTCGTTCCTGAAACCTGTGCAGCAATCTACCATGTTTTGAGAAAAATACCTAATGGTATGCGTGTTATATCGGTTTTCTTTTTTGATACTTTGAAGTTTATAGTGCAGTTTGTAGGCATTTGGACACATGACAAGTTCAAATAAAAATAAAATCACTTCGTCACACGACCATATACACAAGTGCAACAGTAGGTGAAAGTCTTGTACAGTTCCAAGCAACATAGCAGTCATGACAGTGACGAGACATATACCAATTACAATAAACAACATTTACACAGCACAATTTACACAACATAATAATAATAATATACAAATGTACAGTAAACAATACACACAATATAGAATGTACATACCATAAAAAAAAAAAAAAAAACACAACACACACACGTTGTATTGTGGAGAATAGAATTATGACAGTCCAGTGTGAGAAAATAAGATAAGATTAATAATGTGCAGTGCTGATGTATATTGATCGTGAGAGATCAAGTGTTTAAAAGTCTGATTGCTTGGGGGAAGAAGCTGTCAAGTAGTCGGCTGGTGCGGGTGCTGCGATACCGCCTGCCTGATGGTAGCAGGGAGAGCAGCCCATGACTCGGGTGGCTGGAGTCTCTGATGATCCTCCAAGCTTTTTTCACACACAACCTGTTTTTTTTTTTCTCTCTCTCTCTCTCTCTCTCTCTCTCTCTCTCTCTCTCTCTCTCTCTCTCTCTCTCTCTCTCTCTCTCTCTCTCTCTCTCTCTCGGAGGGAGGGAAGCCCACCTACGATGATGTGTCTAGCAGTTTGCACCAGCCTTTGCAGCTGTGGGCGGTGCTATTGCCGTACCAGGCGGTGATGCAGCCAGTCAGGATGCCAGTCTGGTGTAGAACAGTGAGAGAACGTGGTGGTTCATTCCAAACTTCCTCAGCCATCTCAGGAAGAAGAGGTGCTGGTGAGCCTTCTTCGCGACGGCCTCCGTGTGGACGGACCATGTGAGTTCCTCAGTGATGTGGACACCGAGGAACTTGAAGCTGCTGACTCTCTCCAACGGTGCTCTATTAATGGTGATGGGGCAGTGTACTCTGTCTTTCCTCCTGAAGTCCAATACAAGCTCCTTGGTCTTACTGACGATGAGGGAGAGGTTGTGCTCCAGACACCAGCATGTCAGAGTGCGCCACGTAGGCCGTTTCATCATTGTGATACCACCGTCGTATCATCAGCAAAAGTTAATGATGGCATTGGAGCTATGTGTTGTCACACAGTCTTGTGTTTACAGGGAATACAGGAGTGGGCTGAGAACACAGCCCTGCGGGGCTCCCGCAGGGAGCTGCCCATTCTAACCACCTGACATCTGCCTGACAGGAAGTCCAGGATCCAGCTGTACAGCGAGCTGTTTAAGGCCAGAGCTTCACATTTACGCATTTGGTAGATGCCTTTATCCAAAGAGACTTTTATCCAGAGCAACCTGGAGTTAAGTGCCTTGCTCAAGGACACAATGGTGGTGGCTGTGGGGATCAAACCAGCGACCCTCTGATTAACAGTTATGTGCTTTAGCCCACCACACCAACCCCGCCACTCCACTGGTGTGTTAACATAACATAAGTTTATTCAACATGGTGTTGAATGCTGAGCTGTAGTCTACAAACAGCACTCTCACATATGTGTTCCTTTTTCCAGGTGGGAGAGAGCAGTGTGTATTGTAGATGCAAATGGCATAATCAGTGGAGCGGTTGTTACGGTAGGCAAACTGCAATGGGTCCAGTGAGGTGGGCAGCACAGAGCAGATGTGATCTCTGATTAGCTTCTCAAAGCATTTACTGATGATGGGGGTCAGAGCAACAGGACGTCAGTCATTTAAACAAGTGATTTTTGATTGCTTTTGTACAGGCATAATGGTGGCTGTTTTAAAGCATGTGTGGACTACAGACAGGGAGAGGGACAGGTTGAAAATGTCAGCCATTGGTTCGCACACGCTCTGATGACGTGGCCCGGAATGCCGTCTGGACCCGCGGCTTTACGGATGTTCACCCGTTGGAAGGATCGGGTTACATCAGCAACAGAGACGGAGAGTGAACCATCCTCTGTAGTGTCGGCCGCGTGTGCTCTCTCCGCGAGGGCGGTGTTGTTTACCTCAAAACGAGCATAAAATTTATTAAGCTCATTTGAGAGAGAGGCAGCTATGTTCACGCCAGAGTTTTTATTCCCTTTGTAGTCCGTGATGTTAATTCCCTGACACATACTTCTAGAGTTGGTGGTGTTGAACAGTCCTTCAATTTTGTGTCTGTACTGGCGTTTGGCTGCTCTGATAGAGTTACGGAGGGCATTACTGACTTGTTTATGCTCCTCCACGTTCCCGGAATTAAAAGCGAAGGTCCACGCATCAAGCGCTGCGTGAACATCGGCGTTAACCTATGGTTTCTGGTTGGGGTAGATCTGTATTGTTTTGGTCGGAACAACGTCCTCTACGTACTTCCTGATGAAACACGTTACGCTATCAGCGTAAACCTCAATGTCATCAGAAGCGGACCGGAACATCTCCCAGTCCGCATGATCAAAACAGTCTTGTAGCATAGAGTCTGATTGGTCCGACCAGCACTGGATAGTTCTGAGGGTGGGTGCTTCCTGTTTCAGTTTCTGCCTGTAAGCAGAACAGAAGAGTGGTAGTTGGAGAATAGCAATGGTCCAAAACCCGTTCCCCTCGTGTGTTGAAGCTGATGTGTTGGTGGAATTTTGTTTTAAAATTGGCTTTGTTAAAGTCCTCAGTAACAATGAATGCGGCCTCAGGGTGCATGGTTTTCTGCTCACTTATACTCCCATACAGTTCCTTGAGTGCCCGGTCTGTGTTGGCTTGTGGGGGGGTGTACACAGCTGTGATAATGACCGCTGTGAATTCCCTCGGTAGTCAGAATGGTCGACACGGAAGCATGAGATCTTCCAGATCAGGAAAGCAGAAAGAATTGATAAAATGTACGTTCCTCTGATCACACCATGATTTGTTGGTCATAAAACATACACCACCACCTCTGCTTTTACCTGAGAGGTCATTCGCTCTTTCCGCTCGGAGAACCCCGTGGACCCCCGTTCGATGGCCGAGTCTGGAATCTCCGCATACATCCAAGTTTCCATGAGGCAGATAACGCAGCAGACCCTCGTCTCTTGTTGGAAAGAGATCCACGCTCTCAGCTCGCAGAGCTTGTTGTCCAGAGACTGAACATTTGCCAGTAGTATACTGGGTAGCGGGGGTCAATTTGCGTGACGTCGTACTCTGATGAGAACGGCGGCTCTTTTTCCCCCTTTTCCTTCTGCGGCCGGGCAGCAGAGACAAAGGGCTCCGCTGGCGTTTGTAAACAGCGGGTCGGCATTGAGGAATTTGAAGTCCGGTTTTCGGTGTGTAATTGCAGAACCAATGTCCAAAAGCGTTTGTCTGTCGTATACAATAAGGCAGACAACATCCAAGACAAAAAACTAAAAACTGTAAACAAAACAAACAAACTGCACTGTTATGTCGGAGCTTGCAATGCAGCGGCCATACTCTGTGCTATCTTGAGTCCAAAAAGTTATCAAGGGTCTGACATATGAAATTAGCTGACATATGATACTAGCCTTCATGTGTTTTATATTTTGTTTTCTTGATTTTCTGTGCCCAGACACAGTGGAAGTGTGGCAGCAAGTAGCCAATAGATTCCAGGGTCTGTGGAACTTCCCAAACTGCCTGGGTGCTTTAGATGGAAAACACGTCAACATTCGCCACCCACCAGGGACTGGATCTACAAGCATATATTTTCCATAGTTCTAATGGCACTGGTTGACAGCAGTTACAGATTCCTGTACATAGATGTTGGTTGCAATGGATGGATGGAAGAGTGTTTGGTGGATGCTCGCTGCAGGATGCCCTGGTGAATAGAACATCCAACATCCCTGCCCCTGAACCACTTCCTGCATCTGACCAGCTGGCTCCTTGTTGCATTGTGGCAGATGAGGAATTTCCCTTGAAGTACCTCATGAAGCCATATCCAAACCACAAGCTATATGTAGAGCAATCTTCAATTACAGGCTGCCGTGAGCTCTGAGGGTGATAGAAAATGCTATTGGCATCCTAGCGAACCATTTGAATCTAACCACCATTAACATTCAAGTGCCAAAGTTGAGGACACTGTTTTGGATTGCTGTGCTCTGCACAACTTCCTATGGACCGCGTGCTGTGAGCTATACAGGACGTGTGTACATGTATGCAAAGGAAATGTGTAAAATACTGACAAACTTGTTGGTTTACAGAAGTTGGCCTTGGTTTCAGTTCTATGGCTATAGTCTGAAACTGCAAAATAAGGTTTTGCATTACACTATTTTGTGTTCACTCTTGAGTGAGTGCAAGTACCCTTTACCAAAAGTCAGAGTTTTATTATCAAATGTGCAGTTCAACAGGCAATGTAACTCTTAAAAGGCACAGATATGAATAATAATTTAAAAAAATAAAAAAATCAAATACAACTAGTTGTAGTTGCCACATGTAACAATACAGATGTGTGTGTCTCTCTCTCTGTCAGAGGTTTCTAATGCCAGGCCCTGGCCCACTGGATACTTGAAGATGCAGTTAACCACCTCGTGCTGGAAATGTGGCAGTAAATGTGGGGGCAACTTCTCATTCTGTGCTCAATGTTTATGCAGTAGGCAGAGCTGGCATCATTGTGGTCTTCCTGAGAAGTTAACCTATCCAGGGTTTCACCCATGGTGCACATCAAGTATGTTGATTCCTCACTGGCAGACTTGTCTAGCATCTTTCTTCCTTCACCCGAGGTCTCGGAGTGCTTGACTGACTGTAGTTGCTCGGAAAATTCTACACTCTGATGGCTGTGGACTCTGCTCCACAGATGGTGGATTCTGCAAGGGGAGTGCTGGGCCTTGGCTCAGCCTCAAAGAAGCTGGGCTCTTCAGTGGGTACTGTCCAGGTGTCACTGCTGGTGCCATCGGAGGGTGAATAGGAATCATCAGTAGCTGAATGGTCCTTCAAATAAAAATAAAATTCACAATGAGGGGGATTTAAACCATGGATTCTGTTCATCAAGCATTCATAACAGGGCATTGTGAAAACAATATCCTGAAAATTGGGCTCCATTTGGTTGGTGTGTGGTCAGGTGTGAAATGCCTGGTGTGAATAAGCTTCCGTCACAGTGGTGACAAATTGAAATTATAATGGCTTTATACAGATGAACTTCATGGCACATTGTGGAAGATAATGGGAGAGTGAAACAAAGATAACTTATGAAAGGCTACATGTGAATACAGGGGTAGAAACTCCACCAGGGCAATCAGTGACCACATCTTGCAAATTTGTTTTTACATTTTTTATCATGCAGCAGATGTTTTTATCCTAGCGACAATAATAAGTGATTCAAGAAACTATTTTTTTACAAATGGAACAGTTAATTTACCCTGAGAGTTAGGTTGGAAGTGGTCTTTTTTGTGTGGGGATCTAAAAACTGCAGCCGGGTCAAGATCCATTGCTGCCGGCAAGTCTTCTATGCTCCAAAAATTCCTGAGGGTGCAAGTTTCTTGTACCATATATCCTGTGTTTGCAGATAATCCCACCTCTTTCTTAGCCCTTACTCTGAAAGAAAAGGTCAAGTTTTGTAAGCATTGATTTAGCATGTCAAATTCATGTCTATATGCAGTGCAAACAAAGGTTATTTTTGCTATTGTTGCGACAGGGCGGATTCAAAACACTAGCACATAACTCAACTGCCAGTTCCATAACCGAAATTTGCCAGAAAATAAAAAAGTATATTTATAGTGCACTAGCAAACAATATCACAAACAATAATAAACAGTTTCTGCTAAAGAGTTCAATGGCCAAAAATAAAATCTTACCGGATATAAGAAGTTTGTTTTTGATCTCATGCCAGAGTTCTGCTTTCACCACTCGGTTGGCTTAACATTTTTCTGCAATGTCGTACAGAGCTGGCCTCTCCTCAATCATGATGATCAGTTGGTCTTCAGTTTCTTTATTCCAGATGACAATGTCCTTATGAAAATATTTGCATATTGGAATGCTCAGATGAGATGATAAATGAGAACAGCCTTCTGTGCGAGTGCCCTCTCGACTTCGTTGTTTGCTTGCTTTTGTCACGTTAATTTTTCTTCTTGTGCACTGATTCGCTAAGCTGAAAAGCCAATCAGACTGATCTGTCTCACTGACGGGCTATGGCGTCGATTCAACATGCTCAATTGGACAAAAAGCTGCCAATGGGGGTCTGACTAGTGCCAATGGTGCAGAATACACCGCAAAAACTAGGCCGACAGACGCTCAACGACGGCCCGATATTTGGCCGATGGCTGACTGTCGGCTTGGTGCGTCACGGGTTTTAGGAGATGATCAACGTTATTCGCTTTACTTGTAAGTGGTCATAATGTTTAGGGTCATCAGTGTATAGCAAATATATTTGCCAAAAATATATTTACAATTATATTTACATTTGAATGTAGCATGATTAAAATCGCAATTAATAGTATCTCCTACCTAATGCATGCTTAGTGTTATTCTTGAATGACACTGTGAATGAAGAGTGTAAAACTCTATTCAGGGCTTCCCATTTTTAAGATGAATTGAGACATTAGAATACTTGCCTATCAGTGGTGTGTGCTGCTAAAATCCTACAAGTGCACAACCTGTTTTTAACACCATGCCAGCTTCTATGGCCATTTACCATGACAAAAACCAGGTTGAACATAGGTTAAAATACAAAATCAACTATGTTTAAGATCTGTGGACTAGAAATGATCCCACCAACACTCATACCTCCCACAGATCCTGCGTACAAGTAGAGAGTCATCAACAGAGAATTCAACAACTGAGTCCAATTTTTCACTACGCGTCTCCAGGAGGCCATCCAACTAAAAAAAAAGGAAACAGAGCAGCCACAGTTTTGACATGCTGATACACATCCATATACAGGGTTGATTATCATGTGCAGTTATACAGTAATCATGTGGTCCAATTAAAATGCATACATGCTGGACAAAGCAGAGCAACGATCTCATCATCTTGTTCTGTTAGTGTATGATTTTAGTTGAACTAAAGCATTTAAATTAAAAACAAATGATTGTTTTAGTTAAACTAAAATCAAACTTTTAAAGTCCATATTAACCGAAACATACTGACTGATCCTGAATTGTTGAGGAAAAAATTCAACAATTGAAGTCCTCACCATTTCTGCCTGTTTGACAGTACGTGGGAAACCATCCAGAAGGAATCCATTCTTGCAGGCAGGTGTGTCCAGGTTGTTGTCTATGAGCTCCACCACCATTTCATCACTCACCTAAAGGTCAGTATATGATCAGGGTTATAGGTCTTTATCCCTCCAAACACAGTCTAGTCCAATTGAATGATTCTAGCACTAAAAAAAAAAAACAGTCTCCTGATGATTTAAAGGGATAGTTCACCCAAAAATGAAAATTATTTAAATTTACTCACCCTCATGCCATCCCAGATGTGCTGCTGAACACAAAGAATATTTCAGCTTTGTAGGTCCATACAATACAAGTGAATGGTGGCAAGAATTCTGAAGGTTCAAAAAGCACACAAAAGGCATCATAAAAAGTAATCCGTACAACTCCAGTTGTTTAATCTTTACGTTATGAAGCAATTTGATAAGTGTGGGCAAGAGACTGATCAATATAAAAAAAAATATTGATCAGTTTCTCGCCCACACTTATCAAATCGCTTCATAATATATAGAGTAAACCACTGGAGAATTATGGATAATTTTTACACTGCCTTTGTGCTTTTTGGGCCAAATTTATGGCCACCATTCACTTGCATGGTACGGACCTACAGAGCAGAAATGTTCTTCTAAAAATCTCTGTGTTTAGCAGAAGACAAAGTCATACACATCTGGAATGGCAAAAAGGTCAGTAAATTATGAGAGAATTTTAATTTTTGGGTGAACTATACCTTTAAGGGTCAGTATACACTAGGCTAGATATGGATCCATTTTACCAGTTTGCCAGCATCCATGGTTTCCTTCAGACGCTGGCCGAGCTCTGAGCCAGATGCCACCATGGCCCTCAGCATGTCTCCAGTGGCTAAGTGACACACACAGTACTTCTCTGCCAGCCTGGGTGCCTGTGGAGGCAAAAAAAAAAAAGGCAAATTTAGGAATCTAGAAAAAATACACAACAATATTCAACATTAAAACCCTAACAAATGTTGAAGGAAAGCCAAATATTTTATCATCTAACAATGTTAAGGAAGAATATGTATATAATCTGTATACTTAATACAAGTTGTACTTGTTCTGATAAAATAAAAGCTCAAAGCAACATGATGGCACACGTGTAACATTTATTGACAGTTCAAAGGGTATAATGAGTTACATCTGGTTCAGTTTAGTTAAACTATTTTCCCTGAGGCTGGAGGACAGAACAGAATGAGCCACGCGGCCATTCATACTGACTCTCACCTGCGTCCCTTTTCCCGCACCGGGCGGGCCGAGCAGAATGGCTCGAATGCCTTCACGTACACTGGAAACCTTACCATCCGTTTGCGTGCTAGGGGCCATGGTTACAACTTGTAAACGAACTAAAGACACTTCACTCTCTAAATCACTCTTCGAGCCCACAAACTCACTCCGCCAAGAAAGGAAGTGTCAACGCCTCCGTGTTCTATGTATGGGATCAAAGCCCCGCCTTCTCGCACCAGGCGAGCTATTTGATTGGCCAACGACACGTCGTTTATTCACTATTCAAGCACATTGGATGGAATATAATGTTTCAGAATCATCTTATATCCGGAATTTGGAATGAAATGCCACATCGAACATCAAGGAGATTTGAAAGTTTAGATAAGATAAACAACTTATTTAATAATATCTTATCAAACTGTACAAAGGCTATCCTTTCGATTTTGGTCTTCCGACTCGATAACTAAATTATTATTAACCTCAGACATCGTTTTAGAATACACTGTATTCATTTTTTATTTTATTTTAAACCCAGTGGGATTATGTTTTTTAAAGATTAATGACATTCATTTATCTTCTTACTCACATTTAAATAATTAATACTATTCAAGTTCCCACACATTTTGACCAATTTCTTTTTTTAATCACCTTTACATTAGTTTGGATTAGAAAAAATAACCTCCTTCAGTTCCTTTCATTTATAACATTACTAACACAACATTATGATAGCATATGTCATTAATGTTCAAAGAGTTTTAGGCCCATGGACACATTATTAGTAATAATAAAACAAATGAATTATTTGGTTTCTGTCCAGCAGAATATATTAATGAACAAGTGAGGCAGTTAAAGAGATAGTTCACCCAGAAATTACAATTCTCTTTTCATTTACTCAGCCTTATGCCATCCCAGATGTGTATGACTTTCTTCTACAGAAAACAAATTAAGATTATTTCAACTCTCTAGGTCCATACAATGAAAGTGAATGGTGGCCAGAACTTCAAAGGTCCAAAAAGAACATAATAGGCAGCATAAAATTAATCCATACGACTCCAGTGGTTACATCTGTGTCTTCAGATTTAGCATGACAGGTGTGGGTGAGAAACAGATCATTACTTAAGTCCTTTTTTTTTTTTTTACTATAAATCTGTTTCTTGCCCAGACCCATCATATTGGTTTTGAAGACTTTGATTTAGCCACAAAGTCATATGGATTACTTTTATTCTACATATATGTGCTTTTTTTGGGGGGACCTTTAAAGTTCTGGCCACTTGCATTGTATGTACATACAGAGCTGAAATACTCTTCTAAAAATCTTCTTTTGTGTTCAGCAGAAGAAAGTAAGTCATACACATCTGGTTTGGGTGGGTTACTTTTAAAAAGTATTCAACTACAGATTACATGCTGTAAAATGTAATTTGTAATGTATTCCAGTAGATTAGTCGAGGTCAGTAACATATTCTTAATACTTTGGATTACTTCTTCAGCACTTTTTTCTCTTGCTTTGACTATAAAAACGCACAGTACAGTAAGACCAAATACACATGTTAAAAACAGATTCTCTGAAAAACATAAATATGTTATGCAGTGTTGTTTCTAAATCAAGATAAATCTAACGGAACTTGTTTTTTTGATATTTTTACAGGAAAACAATACAAAAATTATCAAGAATATGATTTTGCCCTAATGGCAAGGGTCTTATTAGGAAAAAAAAAAGTTATCCAACAAGAATTTTCTTGATGGACAGTGTCTGGTATCATGTGCATGTAAAAAGGCTAGAAATAGCATTTTAGCTTAGTGTAATGTTGACAATTTACACAAGGTTTATTTATATTTCTTCTGCTCCAAACTTACTTCTCTGTCTGCTCGTATGAATGTAACACATCATAAGAAAGTGTTTCACCACTGTTCAAATGCACTTTGATCGCATCATTTATATGTATAAATGTTTTCCATCTGAAAGGGCTAAATATTCAAATGAAACAAATGACAATAAAATGCAAATAAATCTCTTCAGTTATCAAAATGTTTCTAATGTAACTGTATTCTAATGACCAATTATTCAAATTGTAACTATAGTGAAATATAGTTACTTATATTTTGTATATGTGTGTATAATATATATATATATAAATAAATAAATAAAAAAAACCACAAAAATATAATAAACAGATAACTGATGGCAATCAAGTTGTCAAAAATGTGGTTTATTTAAACTGTAGCTTTGCTGTATACATGGAAGCCACATTGGAGTGTTTAAGAAAGGTCATAACAAAAACAGCCAAAATATGCCATAACACTAAAGTGCCTTAAGATCTCAACAGCGATAGCGGCTGAATTTTGGTATTGTGTAACAAGGATATTAAATCTGTCCCAGTTAAGTTAATATATAAGTTTAGTGTTACAAAATGAACAAAAATTACAAAAATGCAATGTCACTGACAAAATCCAACAATCACATTTTGATACAGGTAAATATAAATGTAGGGCAAGTTATAATCATTTAAAAAACACACATTTAATCTAAAGCCATCTGGATCAAGTTAAGTAATAAAATAATTTTGATGTTGTTGGCCATTTTCCTTTGCCTTAGACACTCAATATTTTGTTTCGGAAAATGACAAATCAACATGTTTCACCGCCACAGTCATGTGGATTGTATGTATTCCATTGTATTTATTGTACTGATCTGGTGGGTCTTATTACAGAAACAGTTCGAAAAACCTTTACTGAAGCTTTTAATTATATTGGATAAGGACCTAATTTCATTATTTGAATAGTTTGCACAGAATGCTTTAACAGGAATTGGCACCATGTAAAACTGCCCATAAATCCTATCCAAGTGTACTCTCCATTGTGTACTTAAAACCAAAAATATATTTATAAATATACATCTCAATTCAAGCTCATTTAAAAAAAAGAAAATCAATAATCCATCCAAACCTTTTAGCTATTTAAACAAAATCCTGATACCTATGAAGGACGAGTTATGAATAAAGCAAAATCACAAACAGCAAGTATACCTGCTTACAAATAATATATAAAAAAAATAATGGGTTTGTTCAGTTGAAGAGCTTCGAATATTTGAGAAGAAATAAATCTGTTTTGTCACCAAATTGTGACAATTAGTGTGATTCATATCAAGATTAGTTTTCTGCGATTGTGTAAATTCTTGTCTTCTGCTTGCCTAAAGCAATGAAGAAAATTTTGGACAATCTTATTTCAGAAGGTATCTCACCAGACAATAGTCATGCAAAAGACATTTCAATATATTCATACATATTACAATTGACAGTCTAACAAAGTACACAAACTTTCATTAGTCTTAAAGTAAGCCATGCTTATTAATACAACATACACCTGAAAGCCTGTGTAAGGCAAAGCATTTAGTCCTTAATTGAAATGTCTCCCTTTATGGCTTTGATTTTTTATTTATTTTTTTATTATCCATACACATTTAACTTTGTCAAATCTAAAATTAGAAGCTTGTAAAATGGATCTGTAAACACTCTGTAACTTTGAAACCATATTGCACTTCCAAATCATACATGTACGCAGTCAATGAGAAATTCAGACCTAGATATGTTTGGCCCTTGATCTCAGACAGACAGGCTCACGTGGGCTTGTAGCATGAATCTGGCTGCCACATACGCAGGTCTACCAATATCTGGTTGAGCTTCTGCATCCATAGGTTCCTCTCATCCTTGGTGTCAGCACTAAGCCAGTTCCTGCACATTTCAAAGGAATGTTTTGATTTAGGATTTGAAATTAAAGGGATAGTTCTAACAAAGATGAAAGTGCTGTTAATATTTACAAACACTCATGTTGTTCCTAACCATCTGACTTTATTTCTATGGAACATAAAAGACCGGAAAAAGGAGAGTAGGTTTAGGAACAAAAGGAGTGTCAGTGAATGTTGACCGAATTTTCAGTTATGGGAGAACTATCCCTTTAAAGTTTCCAGCAAAGCACATGAATTCATATAATTGTTGATTTGATCTTACTTTGTAACACACAGGGTATCCTTGCACTGGCTAACCAGAGTCTCTCTGTCATCATCCCTCTGTGGTCTCACGGTGATGAGCTCAAAAGTATTGGGCCGGGCGCAGAACTCCCTGTTAGCTGGCTCTACTTTACGACTGGTACAGTTGGCAAGGTTAATGCGACCCATAGGATTCTGTGTGGAAAAGGATAGTGACTATACTATATAAACAGCATAAAATTATTTTGAAACAACAGTTACAGTAGGTGTACCTTCCGTTTCTCATCATCAGGATAAGTCCAATATGAGATGCAGTACCCTGAAAGGACACACCATCTCCTGTGCCAGGCTCCAAAACCACTGACATCCTCAAACATAGTCTGCAAATAAAAATAAATTTTCACATAACTTGGAGCTAACAAGTTTCTAGTTTATACAGCAATAATTTGATAATTAATGGGAGGATAATGAAAGTTACTACATTAACATTCCGCAAGCTTTCAATAAAGCAAGATCATACAAGCAAGAGTGCTGTTGTACCAAATAAAATTGAATTAAATGAATTATCCATGACATTCAGTTTTTTGTGATTACTGAATGATACAGTATATACAAAATAGAAATTTAGATATCACTATGACTTAGAACCCAGTTTTACTATAATATCCATGACTTTTCCAGGCCTGGAAAACCATTTTAAAATTCCCTGATATTTGCAGGTTTGCCAGAGCCAATCAAACGTTGTGTGTCAGTGAGCAACTCACAGTCTGGTAGCCTGTCTGGAAATGTCGTGAACACAGACAAGCAGAGTGATACAAATAATTTATATTTATAATTTATAATAAATTTCAGCACTCTTGGAATGGCATATGTCCAATTAGATTAGAGGGCAGAAACTAACTGTTGTATAAGAATTGCACAAGACTCACCAGGAAACCCCACTCCTCTACACGAGAGCCAACCTCGCACTGCATTTTCAGGTAAATGTGCCCCTCCAAAGGACAAAGAAAAGGAACCTGTAGCAAGACAGGAGAATCGGAGCATAAGCATTTCCTAAAAAAATATCTATTGGCAAAAATATTGCAAAAAGGTACGAGTAAAACATTTGGCTGAAACGAGTAAGAAATCAAATTAACAAAAGATTAAAAATACCCAAAATATGAAAGCATAGATAAATAAACAGCACATAGTGAAAGTTAGTAACACACATAAAAAAACAAAAACAAGCTTTGTTAGCCAGATTGTCAAGGCACACCTCCCGTGTTACTGAACACAGAGCAAACATAGCAACCTTGTAGTGAAACATGTCATTGAGCAGCTCTCTCTCACTCCCTTCATATTTGATCTAAAAGAGAGAAACTGCATGTGAAAGAATTTTGCAAACGCAAAAAAGCAGCATTTTGCAAGAACTACAAGAGTGTAGTGTTAAAACTGTATTAAGCTGGTGTGGACACTAATGCTCTGGTCAAACGTCTCCCTCTATGATGTCAGTGAGCAAATATACTAGTGTTTTTGCTAGGTTGTGGTTTTAGTATTAAATCCTAAATTAAAAGTTTGATTTGTGGAAGAGCTAGAGGTCTAGAAGGACGGTCTAAGCAAAAGTAACAGAGGGAGGAAACAAACCAAATGTAATTTACCTTCTCCAAAGGGAATCTGTTTTTCCCAATAGAGGCTAAAGTTAACTTGTGTGATCCAACAAGGACAAAGCTGCTGGTGCGCACCGCATTTGGACCGCCGGGGCTGGCCATTACTGAAAATCCAAACAGTGTCATTTAAAATTCTAAGACAAAAAGTTAAAGCTGAATTAAGATGTTTTTAAATACTAAGTACTCACCAGGTGTTTGAAGGTTGCTCTTCTATAATATTTGAATGGGGAGAGAAAAAAAAATAATATTTGAAGAACATTAAGTCTAATGTCAAAGTAAAATTTTTAATTGTTAATAACAAATAAATGTAATGGCACTGAAAGATTGGATGATGTGTTGTACATAGGAAAAATCAAGCAAGAAGTTGATTACATTAGATGAATGAGTACGCCTTTTAAAATTTTAAACTTTTTAGTTAATGTAGATTGAAGTTTAAGGAAAAAGGGCTCAAAGAAACTTTTTCAAAAGATTGAATCCGTTAAGACATCAGGATAATATAATTCTTCCTTCCTGGGTGTGGACTTGCCAGCAGAAGAATGAATTTGTCTTTGAGAATACAGATGTTTTTTGTTTTTTTCACAAGTCAAATGTTTGGGATAATTAGTGATACATTTTTTTAAGATATTGTCCAGGTTTTTCACCTATAGACCAATACATTCTCCTCTATACATAACAAAATGTCTTTATATGATCATGCAGTGTAACTGTAACATTTATGGCACGATTATTCTGAGACTGTAAAGCTAATATTCATTTAATTTACTTTGTACAAGTAAACATTGGCTACTTACAGAAATAGCGAGGAACCTCTTTGGTGTGATAGCCTGAGGAAACAAAATTTCACTTCCATGTAAAATACAGGTCCTTCTCAAAAAATTAGCATATTGTGATAAAGTTCATTATTTTCCATAATGTAATGATAAAAATTAAACTTTCATATATTTTAGATTCATTGCACACCAACTGAAATATTTCAGGTCTTTTATTGTTTTAATACTGATGATTTTGGCATACAGCTCATGAAAACCCAAAATTCCTATCTCAAAAAATTATTTTGTACTTTGTATAGAACAAGCGGAGACAAATGGCATTTGTAGTTATTTGCATATAAAATGCACCATGTGCTTAGTTTTAGGTCAGACTAAACAAACAAACAAACAAAAAAAAAACTTCTTTAAAATCTTATTAATTGCTTGCACACTAGCAAGTGATGATTTTAAAACACAGCATACCCACAAGCATGCTTCCATGTCATGGAGAATCTGGACATGTTCAGTGCTGCACTTTAGAGTAGCCAATAAATAAAACTAAGCTGTTAAAGTGTTACACACTGCACTTCCATGTATACCATGAGTAACTGTAATAGAGTAAGTTTAAAACTTAGATCTACCTTTGATTTGTTTTTTTTCCTCTTGTCAGGGTTCAGCTCCCGTTTCTGAACCTGAGGTTGGGAATCAAACATTTACTAAATCTCAACAATAAACATTCAAGACTTCTTGCATTCAAGACTTCTCTTTTCTCTTAAAAGTAAATGAAAAAGCTGTATTTACCAAACAGTAGATCTCAATATCAATCTCAAAGTCATTAGAGACTTCAGACCTGCAAAATGAGGAAAATATTGATATAAAAATGGAGGTGGGGTATCAAGACAAGATTGACAAAAATTATACTCACAAAGTGAATTTGGTGGTGAAGGTCAGAGCATCACCACTTAGAGCATTGCGAGTGCTTGCAAGAGGAGTCGCCACTGTGTTCTCAGCTCCAGCACGGATCATCACAAAGAAGTAATGGTTTCCACATTCTTGCAACACAAAACATAAGTGAGTTAACCATCTGGACAACAAACCAACTAACATACACCAATCAGCCACAACATTAAAACCACCTTTCTAATATTGTGTAGGTTCCCCTCGTGCCACCAAAACAGCGCCAACCCGCATCTCACAATAGCATTCTGAGATTCCATTCTTCTCACCACAATTGTACAGAGCGATTATCTGAGTTAGGCCATCCTTAAAAATATTCTTGTTTGCCGTAACCCGACCGACCCTGTCAATTTATGACCGACCCAATTATTATTATTTTTTTCTTTTAGTCCGACCGACTTGCTGGTTGTAAACTTGCGTTAAAACCGACCGATTTTTTTTTTACTCTTCAAACAACTTATACAAATTCAATAAAATAATATTAATTGTATTTTAGTAAGTATTGTGAATATAAATTGCTTATGCCTACATACAAACGTAGGCTACGTTCTTTCTTTTAAAAAAAAAACCTGTGGCGTCTATGATTATGTTTACGCTATTGGTTTACGCATGTCACACTATGGCTTGTACGTTCGCGTTTCATTCACTGTTCGCGCTTGGTAATGATGGCTGCGGCTGCAGTAAATAAAATGTTCGCGGTCACTGTTCAAAGTCATATGGGTTCAGGCACCATAATACATTTAAAAAATGCATTAAAACATCTCGACACCGCTTTAACTTGGCACGAAGTTCTGGAAAACCTGTGCCCAGATCTATTCCCCTCCCTTCTCCCCTCTAGTCTAACGGTGACCGTATTTTTTTCTTGATTCTGCCTCATTGTTTTTTCAAATTAATGCTGCTGGAATTAATGCAATATAGATGTTTTCTTGACAAGATTTCAAATTATTTGTGGTCTATACAACCTGCATCAGAATGAGGTTTGCAATGGTGCGCCCGAAGGCACGGTTTGAAGACCCAGACAGTGACGTCACAATATGCAAAATTGTTTAAATTTATACCTACGTAATCACCATGACCAAAATTTTACTTTTTTTTTTTACATTGAAACTTGGAAAAAAAAAAAAAAAAATAGACCTACCTACCTACTGACCCTTTTTTTTTTTTTTTTTTTTTTTGCAGCTGTTACTGCAAACCAAAATATTTTTAAGGATGGCCTTACCATAGACTTTGTCAGTTCGAACTTGTCTAGCCATTCTCTGTTGAATTCTCTCATCAACAAGGCATTTTCATCCACAGAACTGCCGCTCACTGGATGTTTTTGTTTTTGGCACCATTCTGAGTAAACTCTAGAGAATGTTGTGTGTGAAAATCCCAGGAGATCAGCAGTTACAGAAATACTGAAACCAGCCCATCTGACACCAACAATCACCCATGCGATAATCTTATCAGCCAATCGTGTGGCAGCAGTGAATAAAATCATGCAGATACGGGCCAGGAGCTTCAGTTAATGTTCACATCAAACCATCAGAATTTAAAAAAAACAAAAAAAACAACACACAACATGGCATGATTTTTGGTGCCAAGTGGGCTGGTTTGAGTATCTCTGTAACTGCTGATCTCCTGGGATTTTACACACACACACACACACCTAGAATTTATTCCGAATGGTGCCAAAAACAAAAAAAAACATCCAGTGAGTGGCAGTTCTGTGGACAGAAATGCCTTGATGCGAAAGGTCAACAGTGAATGGCCAGACTGGTTTACTTTAAACTGACAAAGTCTATGGTAACTCAGATAAGCGTACAATTGTGGTGAGAAGAATATAATCTCAGAATGCTGAGTTGGCATAGTTTTGGTGGCACAAGGGGGAGCTACACAATATTAGGCAGTTGGTTTTAATGTTGTGGCTGATCGGTGTATGCCACATCAGGTCAAACTTAGCAAAATGCAAAAAAAAAATTCAAATTAACTTTATAAAACCAGAAGCTTTCCTACCAGGCTTGTTGGCAGAGGAGCAGATGAAGTCGGCCTTTAGTGGGAGTCGCAGCTCCAGCAGTGAGATGGACCCTTTAGAAACAGGTATACCGATATCCACCTGTGCACTGCAGGTGCTTTTCTTCTGTGCTGTTGGACCCTCTGCCTTTAGCCGGTCCAGCTCAGCCATCAGGGCAGCCCTCCTCTTAGCTGAGGTCAAACAAAGAAGCAATTACTTCCCACAGTCATTTAGATATTCATATGTACAGAACAAAATGAAAAGTGTTACTCACTTGCAATAAGCAGCAGTCTCTCTGCCTCTGCCTCTACCTGAGATCCTTTTCCATGTTCCTCATCTGTGCAGCAGTTGAGAGCCTGACTAGCTTGATGGATCACAGTCTGCTGCAGGTTCATCTCATTGGTCAACATCTGTAATCAAAAATATTAAGCCAACAGTAACCAATATCTCTCCTCTAATATAAAATTGATGAGCTAGAAGGTGCTTCTTCCTTTAACTGACCTTCATTTTCTGTTTAATGTTGATGCAACTGGTGCTCCCAGTCATCTCAATTCTCTGAGACACATTCTCATTTCTCACGATCACCTGTTTAACATGAGGTCTCTCAGTCTCATTCTTAACCCTTACGGATCTGTAGGCATCAATGCTGTAAACGAACACAACCATCATTAAACACAAACAATTATAGAGACTATAGTGCAAATCAGCTGAATGATGGTTGAAGAGATGACATTGAACAGATGCACACCTGTAGGGAAGGTTCTGGTTTTGCGTCGAATCTATGATGTCGATGCTGTCCGATGATTCAGCCCGTAACATGCGTGTTCCTTGGAACTTACTGGGCCTGGATACCCCCTGTGGAGTGGAACTCTTCTCACTGAATGAGCTGGCAGGAGTGGACGTCTGGACCGAAATAAAGGTTAAGTTGAGAAATGTAACTACAGTCACCATTTAATTTTGTGCAATCACTCTTTAGCTAATAATATAAAGCTGAAGTGTGTAAATTCTGTGCCAATAGTGCCACGGATTCACAATTTTAGCCAGAATCAAGCTAGAAAATGCCTGCTTACCCGACAAAGAATTTTAACATTGGAAAATCATATGCAAAAGCTTTAATGAACCTCCACAATACTCACCATAAGCTTCCTCTCAGGGCTCTTGACCACAGCAGCTACTGTCTCTGCCAGTGGAGCAAGGATAGACATGGAAGAGATATTTAAGGCATCTTGCTCCTCATCACTTTCCTCAAGAACTCCATCAAAAAGCTCGTTTATCACCTCAGAATTCACAGAACCATCCACATTCATCTCAATCTCATGCACATCTTCGGTCTCTGCAAAGATCACAACAACATCCATAATCAATGGTATGTTACAAACAACTGGATGAACACACACACACACACACACACACACACACACACACACAAAATGAAAAGCATGCATGCTGAATGTTTGTGTTGAAGTAAACTAGATGGAAAATGCGAGTGCCTGACTGGGCAAAACCTGCCACCAAAATCAGGCTGATGCTCTGCTGTAAATAAGAGTGTCTTTAGCATTTTGCTATGTCAGTGTTTCCCCTACCATTATATAAGGGGGGCGCCCCGCCCTCCTAATGGCTCGCCCCGCCCCCCTTGAAGGTCAAGTAAATTTGATTTGATTTTCTTTATAGCGCCAGATTACAATTTGTTATTTTATTAAACAAACTAAATAGCCCTTAAGTAATATGTTATTTATCTTATTTCCACGATGGCATGTCTTTTCTGTCTGTGTTTGCGCGTTTACAATTATCCCAATGAGTGCGCGCGCACTCACACACACAAACAAACGCTTGCGTCACATACAGATGAGCACTAGCGGACAGAGCACGCGGCGGGAAATATGTCGGGTCAACCAGATGAAAACCAGACAAAAATATTTGCGTTTTTTAAACGCTCACAGGGCAAACATCCGCAATAGGCTGCAAGGAGACCATCTTGCAGCATGCATGCGGATCTCAATAAATGGGCCAGACGTTTCTGACTTCCCATATCAAGAGGCTCTGGAAATATTCTTCCAGAAGCCCAGAAAGATACAATGCAGTGACAAAAGCTGCACACTTTGTGGATAAATTACATAAAAATAAACGTTCCAATGTTTAGTTTAATGTACAGTTCAAATAATTGTTCAGTTAATATATTCACTGCTGCCATTAAAAGAAACAAATGAACACCATGACTCCTTTAAGTGTTTGTGTCTATCACCCCCCCCCCCCCCCCCCCAAAGCTGTAAACCTAGGGGAAACACTGTATGTGGTTGCTAAGGTGGTTTGGGAGCTTTCCAAATGGTTACTTACAAGCCAAATTAAAATAGCCCACCTCAAGTCTCTATAGTCAAGCACCACTCATATTTTCCATCTAGTTTACTTAAACACAAACATTCAGCATGCATGCTTTCCATCATCATTATATACATTTTTGGGCCAAATGAGTGCATGCAAGTGCTTGCCAGGGCCAGTTGCATTCCCACGGTCACTTCCGGGGAGTCATTGTGCCTCCTCTTGGCTAACAGCCAATGCCATTTGACCTGTTGATTACCCTTGGGCCGAACAAACCCAACTGGGGAGTGAGGCGGGATCAATATCAAAGGCGGAGTTCCCCAAACTTGCCAGGTTGTGTATTCAGCACACAACGTTCGTGACAAAAGTAAAACAAAAATGCAGGTACAGTACAAATCCGTTAAAATGCCCAATGGACAAAGCATGCACAAAGATTAACTTTCCATGGTTCGATAACATGGACATTGTGCTGGGACATCTTCCTGCTGTTAGTGGAGAGACCACTTGTGACACAATGGCAGTTACAGTCGGAGAGTTGTCAATGCTAACTTATCTTGCTAGCTAGTTATTGTTTACAAATTATATAAACTTGATAACCATAGGCACCAGGGCGGTGTGTTAAAGGCGGGATTTAGGGCAACATTGCGGTGCTATTGGCCCGATGGTTGGAACTAGGCGTGTAAGTTCTCTGTAAAAAAACGAAGTGTATGGTTCGCCACCCACGATTCCGTAAGCATTGGCACCACGGTTGATCTCAAGTTTTTGACGAATCTGGAGCACAAGGTTTTGCAAAGAATATAAAGCATCAGTTTTCAATCATTACTGTATATACAATATATTTCTCCTCAGCAACATGCATGATTTCATGAACCATTCATGTGTAGACATACGAACAAATCCCTAACCCCAAGTATGAGCAATAGTAATGCTTGCCTTAGCAAGGAACACTGATGAGGTTTCATATATTTAGCTGATAATTTCAATGTCTTATGTCCATACCTTTCACTTTATCTTGCTCTATGATTTCAGGCATCTCTCCTTTGCATTCAATTTCTGTTACTGGGAGAGGACACTTTCTGTCTGAGGTAAGACAGAATCTGTTTAACAAATCATCTTCCAATGAACAACATGAGACACACACACACACACACACACACACACACACACACACACACACACACACACACACACAATATATTACCTTTTCCACTAGATTTGGAAGGACTGTTGAGTATTTCAAGGACTGGTGCTGAAAGCTCATTATCAAGCAGTGGTGCAGAAGTCTGACTCTGTACAGATGGTTCAATTTCCTGAGGATAAGAAATGGTAACAACATGTTCTTCAGCTTCTAATCCCTTTCTAAAAATTAAGTACTGGGTTTAAAAACACAGAGGTGCAACTGACCCTTCGCCTTAAATGTTTCTGATTCTGACCAATCCTATTTTAGCAACTGCTGCTGTCTGCCATTTCTCTTGAAAGCATTTGCTTTTTCCAACGAGAGTAGTTTTATTGAAATTATCCCAAAAAATAATTTTTTTTTTACTTGTTACTTGTAATAGTGACACGAGTTGCCTAGAGAGGAACCAGTGTTTTTTTTTCTTTCTTTAAATAAATCTTAAGAGCATTCTATGGATAAAACAGTTTCATTCATTATTCCCAAATTAACATATTTAACATCAGCAAGGGCACTTAGATTTGCTCCAAAGTAAATTAAAGCTAATAACTTAACGTTAATACATTTATGTACGGATTCAGATCTTAGTAGAGGCAACAGCAAATAGTCTCCACATAGACTGTATTAGATGTTACAAGCAGTTATGTTCCCTTACACTAATGTTATCAGTTTTTCTCTTTTCAAGTGACTGTGATGATCGTTTACCTCAATTCTGATTCACAGTCTTCAAATCAAATTACAGTGTAACTTAATTTGATTAAAAAAAATAAAAATCTGATTAATATGCCTTAAAATGTCTTAAGCCAACGTAAGAATATGATCAATTCCGTTTATGATAATATTTTACAAAAAAAAACATGCCGTTCACTGCAATCTCCCATTGATTCTTATGGGAAGTTCTGCAAATCTTGTCAGAGTAAGCAATGGTAACCAAGGGGGGTGGCACTTAAGAAAAGGGTCAATTGATCCACAAAAATGTATAATTGATCATTTAGATTTCTGCCAAAATCCATTTAGATTTATTAATTGTAAAGTGCTTTCATACCAACATCGTACTGGTAAATAAACACTTTTAGATTAATTCCTCTAATGTTTTTCAGGTTAATATTCAGAGAAAATGGCATTCATTCATCTTTCAATTTAATGTTTTAGAAACATGACATATTCAGTTTTAATTGTGTCCAGTAAAGAACTGGACCATAAATAATTTTTCCTTGTGTTACACTGTTCAGTCATTAAGTAGCAGGAGCAAACATAATAGCAAACCTTGATTTCATGGTCATTTTTGACCTCAGAAAGATCCTCTTTGCTTTTCCACATGTTGCCTTTCTGAAATCGATTACGAACTTGCTCCAGTTCAGTGTCACGTTCCTATGAAAAAAATTAAATAATAACTAATGTTTCATATGCAATTTAACAAATATGCACTGAAAATATTTAAGACAACATGCCATTTTCTGCTTCTGAGTGAGCATGGCAGTGCAGGAGGTTGCCTGGGAACTTCCCAGCTTCTCCTGGAGCAGCCTGGACTTGGGGGTAGCAGAGGGAGTTGCCACAGGTGTGAGGACTTGACTTCCTAATGTGAATGGAGAGCTCTGGTTACGCTCCTGGCACCTTTCCCCAAAACGCTCCAAAAATGACTTGACACCTCCTAAAGGTCAACATAAAATTTTTTAAAGATGTAAACTTCTGAGTATAAACAACAAAGAGCAGAAGAACTCCACTGACCAGAAGCTCCAGCTGGGCCTCTTTGCTGTAAGGGTGTTGTGTCCTTGGTAAATCGCTCACGACTTGGAGGCACAGCAGCAGCATCAGCAGAAGATGATTTAGGTGCCAAAACTGGTTTTGCAAGATTTGCTCCAGAATAATACTTGTTCAATGGGCCCTGATTCTTCAAGGGGCTTGGAGGGATGTGACCTCTATGGGGACTAGGAGGAGAAGCTGTCAAGGATTTGAGTGGACTGCAGGACTGGGTCAAGGAGTAAATCTTTAATGGGCTTGAAACCGGAGAGGGAACCTCTTGAGCGAGTCTGGGTTGAGGCAACTCAGTCTTCCAAGGACTAGGTGGAACCACCCTTGTTGACTTGACTGGAGAGTAAACCAGTGGCTAAAAGAACAAACATCGCCCATAAATTAAGAACCCATTTACTAATGCAAAGCCAGAATAAAAAAAAAAAAAAATCCCAGCATACAATGAAATCCCAGGGCTCCAGACCCCTACAAAATAATCACAATGCAAAAAAAAACCAACAAAAAAAAAAAAAAAAAAACACCACACAAATTTAAAATCTATGGGGCATCAGACACGGTCTAATAATTTTCATCTGGTGATAAGTCAATTACAGCTTTAGAAAGCATGCCAGTGTTTCCTGAACTAATAAATTACTCTTACAAATCAGTTATTTTTAATGAATCAGTCTCAAACTCATGAGCTATTCATTTGAATTAGTCTCACTACTGACTCACTGAACTGTAAGTCATTTTTGGTCATGTCAAAACACCAAAATAATCCGGGAACCGTTAATGTGATTTCCATTAGAGGGAGATAAAAAAACAACAAAAAAAAAACACATATTCCAGAAATTCTTGGTAGATAATGTATATCACTAAGTAACTATAATGGTGGATAAAATTATTAATAAGAACTATAATATTCGATTTTTGTAGCACAATCCCTAGCATACTGAAGAGTTTGCATAAACATGATACAAAAATTTCTACCGGTATATTGATTTAACAGGTATATCGCCCACCCCTAATTTAGATCAGTCTAATTACCCACTGGTTGTGGGTGAAAATATTTAATTTAAAGATATGCAATTTAACAACTAGTATTTTGTTCCTAAATCTCAGTGGCTTTCATGTCATTTATTTAACCTGGAGCCCTGAAGTCTCAACAAGATTAGTTTTTTCTCAAATTTAAAGACATTCAGACAGTTATCAATAAACAACACAATCTTATGTAATAAAATGCATAAGAGTACAATCTGCTGTTTGTCATGACCCACCTGCTGACCGCTGTCAACAGAATTTTTTGGAGTTGGTTGGGCTGAATGAAGTTGCTGCACAGTAGATGTCGTCTTGGCATTGATGTTTGCCGCTGCACTGGCTGGTGGGCGCACACAGGCAGTGCCAGGCTGTGCTTGTGCATTGTCCTTACGGGTAGGCGGGTGCCCAAGGTCATCTTCCCAGGAACCGATTGTGGCAGCGAGGTTTGCTAATCTACCCTTTCTTCCAATGGGGAACCCAGAGTTTGTGGAAGTAGTAGGAGGTAGCTCCTCTTTCTGAGACTTTAAAGGAGATATCACTATGCTCTCTGGAACGGTCTCTGATGTCCCTGCAAAAAAAGAATATTTCATTTAATATGTAGCAAGGTGAAAGCATTTTAAGTCGAAAAAAATATTCAAGCTTTATCTTTAACAATCACATTCAAATAGTGGTCAACCAAAGCATTTTTTTTTAGTAGCAGTTTAATTATAGGCACTGCCATTTATTGACACAAACACATTAATTTTAAGGGAACATTTATTAAAAAACAAATCCCCTTCAAACATTTGAATTGTGCATTTTGATTCTCAAAATGTCCAAATGTCGACTTCTACCTAATCCAATACATCAGCCTGTTACTGATTTGAATAAAGTAAAATCCTGCGCAAACTCATTACAAGCATCATTAGTTTAGAAATCTGTAAATAAGCACAATGTATCCAGGTAGTCACAGATAACGGCCTACCCTCAGAATCCCAGTACTGCCTCTGTTCAGCAAGTCTCTGTAAACGTGATCTCATGGCAGTGGGGGCTGGAATTCCCATAGGAGTCTCTCTGGCTCCATCTAGAGCAGAATCTTTCATCACATTATATTTGCTCTTTGCAGGAGATTGTGGAGGACACACCACAATCTTTTCACTGTCTGGAGGAGTGCGAATGGGCAGCAGCTCTGTTTCTGGGATACAATGAGCAATCTTTTGCTCCACTGGCAGAGGGCGAGCACTGCTTGGTGCCAGGGGTGGCTTTTTGTCTGTCATGGGCTCAGAGACTTTAAAATGTGTGCCCACTTGATGCTCGTTTTCTTCCCCAGTGATAAGGGTATTCTCATCTGAACAGTGACGCTTTGAGGGAGATTGCTTAGAGGATGGATGTGCTGTACAAACAGAAAAAAAAAAAAAGTTATACAATTTAAAGGAATAGTTCACAACACAATGAAAATTCTCTCATCATTTACTCACCCTTATGCCATCCCAGATGTGTTTGACTTTCTTTCTTCTACTGAACAGTTCCATAACAATGTGAATGGCCAGACATTTGAAGCTCCAAAAAGTACATAAAGACAGCATAAATGTAATCCATAAAACACCAGTGGTTTAATCCATGTCCATTGGTTTTGGGAGAGAACAGACCAAAATATAACTAATTTTTCAATATAAATCTTGACATCAGCAGTCTTCTTGCTGATCATGATCTCAAGCTCGATTACACTTCCTAGCGCTAGCTAGCACATACGGCAAGTACTAGGAAGTGTAATCATCACGGATGCAAACTCATGAGAGGTGAAAAAGGTGAGCAAGTCATAGCAGGTGTTCCAGATGTATATTTTTAGTTAATATGTTTGTTGTATTGACACTTTCTTGATGTATTTAAAGTTACGTGTTTAAACCTTAAAGTAACTCTTTCAAGTGACTTTACTTAGGACAATTAAAAAAATTGCCAAACAATTTGGGCAAATAGGCTTCAGAAAAAGTGACTTTAGCTGAAAGTTGGTTAGTTTGCATCCCTGAATCATGATGGTGGCTAGAAACTGCAAAAGCAAGATGTAAAAAAAGACGTATTAAACCTTGAGTCGTATGGATTACTTTTATAATGTGTTTGTGATTTTTGAAGCGCCAAAGTTTTGATCACCAATAAATTGCATTGTATGGACCTACAGAGTTGAAATATTCCTCTATAAATCTTTGTGTTCAGCAGAAGTCATACACATGGGATGGCATGAGGGTGAGTAACTGATGCGAGAATATTAATTTTTGGGTGAACTATACCTTTTTGACATGCTACAAATGAAAGGTCAAATAGTTAAAACAGTAATGAAATATCAAACCTTTTTCAATGGGGGGCTCATTAATGCCACTGTTTGTATCTGTGAGTGGCTCTCTTGTCCTTTTTGCCATTGATCTGTTGGCCGATGTAGGTCTGTCCGCAATCTTCCTTTGGAGATTCTCTCTACGAGCCCGTGTGCGCTCCAAAAGTTTCTGTGTGCAAAAGTTAGATTGAGCTAATCAGTTTGGTCAAAACAATTATTTTATTAAGGCTTATGATTTGAATGCCACAGTACTGTAAGGAAAACTGACAACTCCTCAATCATATAACCGTACATACAAAAATACAACAGTGTGACAGTTTACGGAACACTTTATGATCAGTTAAAAATGTCAAAAGGACTAAATATTGTACAAGGCCTAAACAAAAATGAAGCAACAAAAGGTCCAAGTTTCAGTTCCTTTTTATGGGCCCCATTTATCACTGGTGCTTGCTTTCTGAATATAAACAACCCAGCAGCTCATTCTAGTAGTAGAACATCTCACAGACATGACAAACAGCCGTTACTCTGCAAGACCAAACACATTCCTCATGTTTTGCTGTTGCTTGGCCATCTCCCAGGGAATGAGTGGAAATGTCAGTTAGTGAGGTGTTCATATCCATGGAATTTTGTCATTTGAACTAGTAGTTGAATCCTATTGGCTACAGTCAAAGCATGCTTCCTGTTTTCTAGTTGCCACAAGTTATGGGCAGAGCCCTGACAACTATTCACTTTTTTCTGTTCGCTAACAAATAGTATATTCAAACGTCTGATATTTAAATCCAGAAACTTCAGATAACATAAAGATTGGATTTAAGAGATTTTACCTTCTACCACCAAATTGATTGTTAATAAGAAAATAATAACAAAAAACTATCAATAAAAATACAGGCACAACAATTAGTGACATTTACAGTGAATAATCAGCCTTGTGGACTATTTGTAAAACTAATCAGACCTAACAACAATTATAATATATAAAACAACAAGATGCAATAGATGATCACATTAAAGTCAGACATAGAGCAGAAGTGACACTTTTAAACTGGCACTTATTTAACAGAACAAACTGACAGCACAACAATAAACAAGTCTCTGGTTAACAGTTTGTTAAATTAATATTGCAAGCTAATGTAATAATGGCTTCGGTATACGGTATATTTCTTACAAGCTTACGTACACAACCGTAGACAATTCATTAAGCAAATGTTAACCTTACTTACACATTAATATGTAAATGATGGAATCAAAACGTGCAAAACGAAAAAAGTTATATCTTAAAAATAACCACACATGATTTGAAAGTTAAAAAGCGTCAAAGAGAGTTGGTGAGACAACGGACTCTCTTTGTCGGTTCTTTAACCATTTAACGGCCCTAAAAAGCTGTCACAAAGCATACTCACCTCAGTAAATGGATCCATCCCGATATATACTCCGTTTAGACTAAATTACAACACAATGCTATTTTTATTTGTCTGATAAGGGAGCGAAGGTCTCTTCAAGACGTCACGCGCTCCACAGCTGTTTGAAAATTTTGAATTTAGCGCTTGCCTTGCTCACTTCTCTCTCGCCAACGGTCGCGGACACGTCACTGAACACGAGCTGAGCCAATGAGACTCCAGCCCGTTAATCAAGCTCCGCCCACACACTCTCTTCAAACAAGGACACATGGAGCTGTGTACAATGCAAGCGAATGACACATTCCTTGCTGTTTTTATTTATCATCATTCGCATGCCCACTATATTCAATAGTTCTCCTTTATATTTTTAATAAAATTTTTTTTGTGGTTTTGGGAGATCTGAGGACCTTGTGGAAATATGTATACATTTTTTAGGTAGTTTTCAAGTTTTCAAACTAAATTTAGGCGTATTTTATTCAAATGTAAAAGTTTCTGTTACAGTTTTGGACACCTGATAGTATGCTGGCTTCTCATAGTAATAGAAACAAATCAACAATAAACAATTTTCTTTTTGAAATATCAGGTTCATAACAATGGATAGGCAACAGTTGACATATTGATTACTACATTAACTTTGTATTGTTATTAACTTTTAATCTCATGCAACGTAGACCTAAAAAAACGGGTTTTGATTATTTTGAGCCAATTATATTTTCTAAAATCAAGAAAGCCATGAGTCATTCCTGGGATTCCAGATTTTAAAGAGGTGGTTAACTAAAATGAAATGTTGAAAGCTTTTTTAAAAGATATTGATACGCCATGGGGCCTGGGTAGCGCAGCAAGTAAAGACACTGACTAGCTCCCCTGGAGTCGCAAGTTCGAATCAAGGGCGTGCTGTGTGACTCCAGCCACATCTCCAAGCACAGTTGGGAGGGTAGTGTCGCATGGGGTAACCTCCTTGAGATCGCGATTAAGGGTTCTAGCACTCAATGGGGCGTGTGTTAAGTTGTGAGTGGATCGCGTAGAGCAGCATGAGTCTCCACATGTGGAGTATCCGCAGTGTCATGCACAATAAGCTACTTGATCAAATGCGCGGATTGACGGTCTGATAAGTGGAGGCAACTGAGAATTGTCCTCCACCACCCGGATTGAGGTGAGAAAATGAGAAAACTGTCATAAACGTTATGTTTGTAGTCATAGAAGGTGCACCATGGAGCTTTGAGGTGAACTTAGTCACTTTTTGCGTTTGTGTCATCTTGAACCCACAGTGACACCTAGCGCCATGGGCGCAGAATCATTCAAAATCAATTGAGTGCAAAACTCAGGTTCGGGGAAAAAAAAGTAAAAAAAAAATCCCATAGACAAATTGATTTTCAACGATAACTTATAAACCTTTAAAGACAGACAAACCATGAGCTGAGGTTATTCATCGACGGAATGTACATCAGTTGAAGCCATCTGTCTGCGATATCTCAACTTCATTGTTTAAAAATCATGTTTGATAGCGGTAAACATCTACATTACCCATGATACAGCAGAGAAAGTCCCACCTATCAGAGAACCGTGTCCAACGAAACCTGCGAAATGTGGTTTGGAGCGACTCCCACTCTCATAACCCACTGTGATTTACCTAATCAGTTTCTAATTACAAACAAAGTTAAGGAAGTATCATTAAATATTTTCTTGTCAAATATTAATATAAGCTGTGCTTTTTGTGACAGTTCCACTGAAACTTTGACTCATTTATTTTGGGATTTTGACAAAATGTATGTGATTTTATTGTCAAGTGAATTGAGGCTCAATTCGTTTTATTATTGAAATATGTATTGTTTGGTCTTCTAGAGAAACAAAAAGACAAAGCTTTTATAAATATTTTCCATTTATATGCAAAATGTAATATTCACAAATGTAAATTTTCTTCTAAAATGTTTTATTTTATTTTTATTTACAAATTAAACTATTTATAGTATCAGTATAGAAAGTATAAAGAAAAAAAGGGGGGAAAATTAAAGACAATACAAATAGTTAGGGGTTTCAATACAAACGACATTATGTTAAATTATACAAATGAAAGATCTTTACAAATCTTTTGGCTTTAATATTTTTATAGAGTTTAATCATGTTGTAATATCCTTGTAAGTCTATCAAAAATAGGTTAATATTGGGTTTCTTTTATGACCATTTCAACTTATGTAAATAGAATCTTCCATAAATAATTATAAAATGTACAATAAAAGAAAAGTTAAAATCTTTATCATTGTAATGAAAATAAAGTAAAACATTGTAAATTGTACATATAAATTGAGCAACATCCTTCCAGAACCTTTAGACAAGATGGCAATTCCAAAATAGGTGGGATGTTTCTGGTTCAACTTTAAAGAATGCCCATTCATTATTCATTTCAATTTTACATCTTTTTTAAAATGATATTTGACAGGATATATTCTATGAATAATTTTAAAAGTTACCTCTTTAATTTGATTAGTTATAAGGTATTTATTACATTGATTACATGTGTTTTTACAATGATATTCAAAATTAATATTCCAATATGTGACACTAGGGGGAGTATTATTGCTTCTGCACACAGATCTGATATTGCTATTATTGCATTTTATAATATCTACATCTTTACAGATTGGAAAATCTGATACATTCCTTAACAGCAATCTTACTCCTTCAGGGATGGATCGCAATACTTTTTCAAACTTTTTGTGACTAATGGAATTACCAACATGGATCAAAACCTCTCAATAATTTATAAAAGAACCCTCCTTAATTAACAGTATAAACCATATTATGCATTTTTCGAAACAGTTTTTTAGGAAAATTGTTTTTCTATTATTTTCTATATCTCTATTATTCCAAATTGTATATTTGTGAGGTGAAAAATTCTGTTTATAGGTTAGAGTCCACATAAGAAGCTTTCCTAACATCAAAATAACTGTAGTCCAACAACCTATAAAATATTCCACATAGAGTCTTGTTTTTTGTTTGTTTTTAGATAATTTTGTATCCATTTTCGCTTCACTTTTTCTACATTTTGTTATGTTACAGCCTTATTCCAAAATGGATTAAATTCATTATTTTCCTCAATTCTACAAACAATACCCCACAATGACAACGTGAAAGAAGTTTGTTTGAAATCTTTGCAAATTTATTTAAAATAAAAAATGAAAAAAATTACATGTACATAAGTATTCACAGCCTTTGCTCAATACTATGTTGCAGCACTTTTGGCACCAATTACAGCCTCAAGTCTTTTTGTGTATTATACTACAAGCTTGGCACACCTATTTTTGGGCAGTTTCTCCCATTCTTCTTTGCAGGACATCTCAAGATCCATCAGGTTGGATGGGGAGTGTCGGTGCACAGCCATTTTCAGATCTCTCCAGAGAGGTTCAATCGGGTTCAAGTCTGGGCTGTGGCTGGGCCACTCAAGGACATTCACAGAGTTGTCCCGTAGCCACTCCTTTGTTATCTTGTGTGCTTAGGGTCATTGTCCTGTTGGAAGATGAACCTTCGCCCCAGTCTGAGGTCCAGAGCACTCTGGAGCAGGATTTCATCAAGGATGTCTTTGTACATTGCTGCATTCATCTTTCCTCGATCCTGACTAGTCTTCCAGTTCCTTCCGCTGAAAAACATCCCCACAGCATGATGCTGCTGCCACCATTCTTCACTGTAGGGATGGTATTGGCCAGGTGATGAGCGGTGCCTGGTTTCCTCCAGACATGCCGCTTGCCATTCTTGCCAAAGAGTTCAATATTTGTTTCACCAGACCAGATAATTTTGTTTCTCATGGTCTGAAAGTCCTTCAGGTGCCTTTTGGCAAACTCCAGGCAGGCTGTCATGTGCCTTTTACTGAGGAGTGGCTTCCGTCTGGCCACTCTACCATACAGGCCTGATTGGTGGAGTGCTGCAGAGATGGTTGTTCTTCTGGAAGGTTCTCCTCTCTCCACAGAGAAATGCTGGAGCTCTGTCAGAGTGACCATCGGGTTCTTGGTCACCTCCCTGACAAAGGCCCTTCTCCCCCGATCGCTCAGTTTGGCCGGGCGGCCAGCTCTAGTAAGAGTCCTGGTGGTTCCAAACTTCTTCCATTTATGGATGATGGAGGCCACTGTGCTCAATGGGACCTTCAATGCTGCAGAACGTTTTCTGTACCCTTCCCCAGATCTGTGCCTCGATACAATCCTGACTCAGATTACTGTGGGACCTTATATAGACAGGTGTGTGCCTTTCCAAATCATGTCCAATCAACTGAATTTACCACAGGTGGACTCCAATCAAGTTGTAGAAACATCTGGATGATCAGTGGAAACAGGCGGCACCTGAGTTCAATTTTGAGTGTCATGGCAAAGGCTGTGAATACTTATGTACATGTGATTTTTTTTGTTTTTTTATTTTTAATAAATTTGCAAATATTTCATTCAAACTTCTTTCACATTGTCATTATGGGGTATTGTTTTTAGAATTTTTAGGAAAATAATGAATTTAATGCATTTTGGAATAAGGCTGTAACATAACAAAATGTGGAAAAAGTGAAGCTCTGTGAATACTTTCCGGATGCACTGTATGACTTCTGAAATGGACTTGTAACTGTTATATAGCATTTATTTATATATATATATATATAATTGACAGATAGCTGCCCCATTTCATATTAAACACCCCCAGGTTGCCTAGCCTTCTATCTGACATCTCCTCAACATCACCCTGCCCATCTCCTTGCACCACTCCTGAAATGAGGGTGCACCAGCCAACTTCGATCCCCTCAGAATGATCTGTCTAATGATCATGACACTGGCTAAGACCCAATTTATTATATTTATCCCCTATACTAATGACCTCCACATCGCGTAAAATACAAAGCCTGGGGCAAAATTACATTTGAGTGCCCAATACGTCACACATAAAACTCTGAACCCTCAACCAGAATTCTTGCCACAGTACACTGTCAGAGCCAAAGCTTCAGATTTAGACCAATTACTTTGTATCCTGAGAACTTAGAAATGGAATCAATAGTTATGTGGAGGCAAGGCATAGATCTAGTAGGGTAGGAGATGAATAATAAAATATCATCTGCATAAAGCAAAAGCTTATGTGCCACTCCTCCCGCCACCACCCCTGGAAAATCATCCTCTCTTATTGCCGCTGCTAATGGTTCCAGGGCAAGACAGAAAAATAATGGGGTAAGAGGGCAACCCTGACAGGTGCCCTTATCCAGAGTAAAATAGTCTGTAATTAATACATTTGTTTGTATCACCCCTACCAGTTGTCTGTAAAGTAACGTAATCCAACCAATAAAATGATTCCTGAACCCGTACATTTCCAAAATCTTAAAAAGATTATCTCATTCTTCCAAATCAAACGCCTTTTCTGCATCAAGTGAGATGGCAGCGACCAGAGTCTGATCATTCCACGAGTTGTTGTGCTTTGGATTTTTTAATAATTGTGGCATATTATATGATCTGGTCCCTAAGAACCACCTTAAGTGCCTCCCAAGCCACACCCACAGAGTATACTGAGGACCAGTTTATTTCAGCCTTTAGAATTTGTTGGAATTCAGGATTTTGCAAAAGGGATACATTAAAGCGCCAACTATATGATTTATTTTTCTATGTGGCAACAACTCTAAACACACCAGGGCATGATCTGAGACTAAAATGTTTCCAACTGAGCAATCAACAACAGATGAAATGAGGGACATCCTGTGATGCATCAATGTTGCTCTAGGGGGCTTGCACACATTTGCTTCACTATGATCAAGGACTGAGTCCATCAAAAGATTAAAGTCTCCTCACAAAATTATATCATGAGATGTGCCAGCAGCTTGCAACATCCCTTCAAGATCTATAAAAAAAAGCCCTGATCATCAATGTTAAGTATGTAAATATTAGCCAAAATAAGACTTTGCCCCTGAATTTCTGCTAAGACAATAATGACTCTTCCTAATTTATCTTTAGTCTGTTTGATACATTTAAATTGCAGATGTTTACTTATCAGTTGCATGTTCTCCCCGTGTCTGCGTGGGTTCTCTCCGGGTCCTCCGGCTTCCTCCCACCATCCAAAGACATGCAGGCTAGGTTAATTGGTGTCTCCAAAAAATGCCCTAGGTGTGGATGTGAGTGTGAGTGTGAGTCTGTTTATGTGTGGCCCTGCGATGGACTGGCGACCTGTCCAGGGTGTACCCCGCCTTTCGCCCAATGTTAGCTGGGATAGGCTCCAGCCCCCTGCGACCCTGTACACAGGATAAGCGGTTGACGATGGATGGATGGATGGATGGATGTTTACTTATCAGTGTAATGACTCCCCTGCTCTTACTTGAGCCAACACTAAAGAAATAATGTCCACCCCATATCTTCCAAATTTTTCAGCTTCCTGTGGGGAAATATGCATTTCTTGAAGAAAAACTATATCATATTTCTTACGTTTAAAAAGTGAAATAACCTTCCTTCTTTTTATGGGGTACCCCAACCCATTCACATTCCACATGGAGAGAGACAATCCACTCATATTAACATTTGACATATAAGAAAAAATAGATTGTCTATCAAAAACAAAATTATAAAGACCACATTCCAACATTAGTGCAACAATCAAACACCAAACAAACAGAAAAAATATGAAGAAAAACACGTGCATTAACCCCACGCACAACAACACCAACTGGCGTCCATCCCTCTAAACTCAAACAGTCCATGTATGCCTACGTGAGCCCCCTCGACAACTTTACTGTCGGATTGCTCAAGTCCAGTGTTTCTATACAAATTGTGAGACAGAAATACACAATAAAAGATCATCTATAAAACAAACTCCAGCCAATAGGCGAAACCAGCACAATAAGAAAAAAAGGTGCTCAATTTCCTCAAACAGTGAAACAAATGTTCAGTGGGCCAGTCCACTTGGCTGCAACATGAGTGCAACAAATGACCTAATCACTCCATTGACTTTTTGAAGGACATCACTTGCTGTGGGGATGTGAATGTTTTATGGCCATCCTTAGCATCTATTCTCAATTTAGCCGGGAATATCAGTGCAAAAGCGACCTTCCATTGATGTAAAAGTTTCTTGCATTCCTTGAATCAATCATGTTTCTCTCTTGTCGAATTCGCAATGTCTGGGAACAAGAAAATGCTATGGTTTTTCCAAGAAAGACTTCCTTTACTCCTCACCACGTGTAACACAAGATCTTTATTGGATGATCTCAGAAATTTGGCCAGAATTGATCGGTGCCTGCCTTCCTCCACAGCTTGCTGAGAAGGAAACCTGTGAGCTCCCTTGATTTCCTTGAATTTCACCATATCCTGACCCTCTTCGGCCTCAGGAATTACGACAATATGGATGTTATTCTGCCAGCTACGGTTCTCCATGTCCTCCAATTTTTCCCAGACATGCTTGAAATCCACCTTGGTTGCTAGTGGATTAGCAGATAATTTCCTCTCCGACGACTCCAGAAAATTGACATCCCCCACGCATGTAACCACCTCAGAGAATTTTGTCTCCATAGCAGTGATCCATCAATGTATTACAGCAAGATCCTCAAATTCAGCAGCGACCTTTGTCAGCATTGCCAACATGTTCAACATCTCTCTGACCAAATCGACTCCCTGGCTCGGGGCATTCTCTGGGGTGCCAGCTTGAGCATGTAAGTGCCTTTTAATGTCTCCAGAGATCGAGGATTTTGAATTTGAGTGTATCGAATCTCACCAGTTTAAGTCATTAAAAGTGTTAAAACTAGCAAACTGTGCAGAGCTCGCTGTTCACATGTCCGATCCTCGTATGGCATCATGTGAATCTCCACATCGATTTTATTTAGCTGGCGTGTGTTTTTAAAATAAAAAGTATGTAATTCAATACGTCTTAAAAATCCATGTTTGAGGTATGACTGTGTGGAATTTATGTTGTACAACAAAATGTATCGTCAAGTAATTTTTACCACAAGCCTCATTTTTCTCATACGTTCAAAAACACCCATTATAAAAACCCATAGGAAAATCCAGAGGTAACCCATGGCGAATTAGACTTCCAGGTTTTTGGACTACAAGCTGAACAGCTCTATAGTTTTTAGTTACAGATTACATTGTAGAAATTCACTATACACAGTCAGCCATGATTCATTTAATCCAAGAGTGAAAGTGTTCAATATCAAGGTTGTATACTAAGATTAAGTGAGAAGTATTTGGCTAGTCATGTGATTCTAACATGGCAGTCCCTATGAGGAGACCCTCTCCATGTAGAATAAAAAAGCTTTTAAAATGTTACTGATATGACTGGATTCCTCATCTCATGTGATTGTTTATTTTATACACGTTTCAAAATTACTATTAATTTCTCTCTGAGTAAAACATTTTTAATGATAAAAATGACTGAGTACACCTTTTAATTGCTATGAGGTTTATTTTATAACAAGTATTGTGTAGACTCAGAATAATTTTTAAACCATTTCCATTATGTCCTTGATGGGGTTGAGATCAAATAGGAAATAATAAAAGGGTTTTGAAGCCTGAGGTGTGAAAATGTGATTTGTTGGAGGTTTAATTTGTACCGTATATTGTGGTGTATTCAAACAATTAATCAAATATATTTTAAACAAATTTCAAGTTGAAATATTACCAAAACCAAGGAATGACTTAATGTAGGCCTATTAAAATGATTTATGTATCATATTTGTACTATGTATGTGTCTTATTGATTTGTTATTTTTATGTTGTGAATTTGCATTAAAAGTTTGTTTAAAAAGTTATCTCCTCATTCAGAAATTATAGTTCAATGTTCAGTGATCTCAATTCAGTCTTGCATATTACACGTGATATCATTTTAAATGGTCTATCTTATCTTATCTTATCTCTAAGGCATCTAGATTTAAATCCTGTGGTCCATCTTCCACGCCTCCATAAACAGTTCTCTGAAACTATTGTTAAAGCTAAATGTGGATTTTCAAAGTGTAATACAGGATTAAATATTTGATAACTGATAACAAAATCAAGCTGGGGAAAATATTTTTCATAGTCACAAGGAGGCCGTTAAATCTTTTATTCTTTAACCTCAACTATGACTATATGCAGTGTAGGGTGTAATGCATTAATTAATTACTGTAATTAATTGAAAAAAGTTAAGGGATTACTCTTCTGATGTAATAGTGTTAAATACTGTATAGACTGTAGAACAATTCTATGTAAATCAATAGTGAATTGAATTCTAACTTAATGTAGCCCCCTTAAATTTCATGAATAACTTAAATTGATTTGATTTATTTGGAATCATTAAAAGAACAATTTAATGTCTATCCTTATATTTTTCATCTGGTCGAAATTAAGGGTTTTAGAAAGTAATTGCTAATAAGTAAGGCAATTACTTTTCACACAGAGTGATTAGTACAGTAATCTAATTAAACTGTAGATGTAATTAGTAGGTCGTAATTAATTGCTTTTTTTAGAGTAACTTACCCAATATTGACTACTGAATATGGTTAGACAAATCCCGACACAAAGGCTGATCCAGCAGATGGCACTACAGATAAAGAAAAAACAGCACAAACTTGTGCAATCTTGACAGTCCGAATTCCATCTTTGTACTTTGAATCGAGACCTGTGTCAGACTGCTGTGGTTTCCTATATAAAAATTAGTCATCAATGAGAAATCTATACTTATTCAAAACATTGCCATACATTTGATTTATTTAATCCATTGGAGTCTGTAAAATATGTGTAGATTAAACAGGCCAATTTCCACCTTCATGTGGATCTGTACCTCTTTAGACAGAAATTAATATGGAAGTCACACTTTATATATTTCTCAAATAAAAATACTGAAATCTCTACTGTTTGATGAGACGCACACATCTGACACTGCACATTACTTCAGAGGAGTAACCAAGTTGATTGATTTATCATTCAATTGCAGCACTTACAACACCACTGTAATTTGATGTGTTATCTTGAAAGTGGCCATAAGAATCAGACATCAAAGTGACTCATCCACCAAGAACAGAAAATAGCTGACACATTACAGGAAATAACAGTGAAAATAGTCCAGAATAAATTTCAAATCATTTATTTATCTTAAAACAAAGATGAAATGGGAAATGTTTTCAAAATGGGCACAATGATTACAAAAATAAAATAAAGCCAGAGCTGACCAGTCTCCCGCCTCTCACTTCCTTCAGTGTGTCTGTGGGCTGAACAGTAGGGTGACAGATAAAGTGTACACATTTTATATGTGGGTGTCAACAGCCAAGCCAACAGTAGAGCTTTTTACAGAGCATTTAGAAAGTGAGTACCTAAAACAAGCCAAGAATCCTCCTGTATTTCACTGTATGTCTACTGTATTTGATTTTGGAAGTAGGACGGTCCTAAGGGTGAGGGCTTTTCCAAGCTGGACTGAATATTGCACTCCCCAGAGATGAAGAAAATGAGAGAAAATAACATGGCTCCATGAAAGGGAAAAAAAAAGAAAATAAAAAATATTGTGTCATAGCCCCACCCACACTCCTGACAAGACACTAATTATAGTGAATAAATACAGTTGACATTTTTAAAACCTAAGCCAACCCTAAATTAAAAGCGATATATAAGGGGGCATTTGCTGCATTGGTTAGGAATATTATAAAGTTTGTTTTGTGCAAAAATATCCTACTTAAGAATTGTTTCTGTAACAAAATTGGCTATTATTTGTGGAAAGTTAAAAAAAAAAAAGAAAAAAAGAAGAAATATACTGCAAATAAACATGCCAAACAGTAAAATTAATAATACAATTCAACAATGACAGCATTTTATAACTGTAATATTTTCATCATGGTTCAAAGTATTCATTCTAAAGTAATGCAAAATAAAAAGTCATCTCGTGATTGAAAATTTGGGAATTGGGGGATATTCATGTATATTCTTGCCCGTGACCACTAAACTGGTTTACCAACCAGGTTGCGGGCTTGTCTGTGTGCTTTAATCCTTCACATTTATACTGCTGGTGAATCCAAAGATCAGCTTTTCATTCATTGCATCTCTGTGATTGGTTAACCAGGATTCATTTTATAAAATCACCACAATTATAACCCACAGCTTTTTATTCTCTCACGTCCCACTATAGTTTTGTATGACTGAAAGAATGGTGCATTACTGGACAGAACAGTTGGCCTTGAACCGCAGACGCATCTTAGGTCTGTATTTTTCGAGGTAAAGAAGCTGTTTGGAGTTGAAGGCTCCACGTCTCTTCCTGAAAACAAAGTGCCAGCATTAGAGTGTAGTAAATGTCTCGTAAAATAAAAGCATGGCATTCTATCATTAAATAAAGGTAAAAAAAAAATCAACAAGTTACTTACTGTCTTATAAACTGCACCGCATCTTCATACTTCATGCCAGACTCAATTAAAGCTAAGGCCACCAGCACTGGTGCCCTATGAAGACAAGAGATTATTGACTCAGTAGCTTTATGTCATTAACTCTTTCTCTGATTTTTTTTTTTAAAGACTGATTTAACATCTGCAAGCCCTCATAAAAAAGCAACTGTTGCTGTGTTCTAGGAGAAAACAATGTATGCTAAACTGGTTGTGTATGTAAAGAGGTTAAAAGAGCCGAGAAGGCAGTCTGGAGTCGAGTTCTCACAAACACAAACACACAAATCCCCAAACAAACAACAAAAAACACTTCTGCACTTGGAGAGCAACACAACCACAGGCTCGTTTTAAATGGTTCTGCAGTTTGTCCCCAAAGGAACTGGTGTAAACCGAGTTCAGGCAAATGAATGCAACTTGCAGAGCACTTCCCCACATTGGTGACACCAAATGAACACCAGCAGGTCACAGATGTTTGCATTTTCAAGGTTAAACTGGTTATTGTTGAGTGTATGTGTCAGTGGTTTTATATAGAGGTGAGAGAGGCTGAGAGATGAATACGCAGGAGTTGAAGTAGCAAGCACTAGAAGTACAAGTTTGAGAGCACATGCACTTATATCAACATTTGTATGAACCGAGTGAATGAAGCATGATGTGTGAATGTGCCAAAGATTGTTACTTTATGCATTTCAGTCAGCTTTCTATAAGTAAAAGGGCAAGGTGTTATTTATCGGCTTTGCTAATATTACATTGCTAGTAGAGCATAACGGTGAAAATCTACTTTTTTTTTTAAGTTGCCTTTGTGCTGGAGATATTTTCACCATTCACTTTTCCATAGGGATTTCAGAACATCATAAGAGTTCAAAGTCGTGAACCATATCAACCAGCTGAGGTAAATCTCAAGATTACAAACATTAATTTGAAGCAAAAATGCACCTGAAAATGCAAAAAGACAAAGCTACAACACTGTGGGAATGAACCACAATCCCCTGAAGTTTTATGAATGACAACAGAATTAAAAATGACAGAAAAATATAAAACTATTGCTGTAAGGTTGTTGATTAGAAGTTCATAATAAATTAATTTAATGGACATTGCAAAATATTCATATACAATTGAAGTCAGAATTTACATACACTTTAAAACTAATTGAAGTCATTAAAACTAATTTAACCAATCCACACATTTACTATTAGCAAACTATATTTTTGTCAAGTCTTTTAGGACATCTACTTTGTGTTTGATACAAGTAATTTTTCCAGCAATTGTTTACAGACAGATTGTTTCACTTTTTATTGACTATCACAGTTCCAGTGGTTCAGAAGTTTACATACACCAAGTTAACTGTGCCTTTAAGCAGCTTGAACAAAATCCAGAAAATGATGTCAAGCCTTTAGACAATTAGCTTCTGATAGGAGGTCAGGAAATCAAAAGAAATCAGCTGTTGTGCTATATTTACAACGCAAACAATTATTTGTATTCATAATTATCCAAAATACAGAAGTAGCAGGCATTTAGAATAAAGTTTAGCACAAAATCCGTTGATATTTCCCACTTTGTGCTGATAGTTTTGAATGAATACATCACATCCGGTCGGGTGTTAGCATATGGTCTAGTCACTCAAGTTGAAATATTTAAAACGTAGCCGAAGCTCAAATCAGATATGAAAACGTAGCATACAGATATGGTCGGAACTACATGCAGCCCCCAACATGACTCTTCATTGGAAATTATTGACTTCTGGTCTTTTGTCTGTCGGATGCAGTAGAAAGGTGGCTTCGGTGTCTTTTCCATATAATGAAAGTGACACGATCACCAACACATGATCATTTCCTGCAGAAAGTGTGAGTGCGATTGCAAAGCTTGCAGTCAATGACGCCGTTCTGATTTCCTTTCTCCTGAATTTGTTGAACAGCTACTCCTGGTGAACAAGGTGTGAAATTACCACCCGCCAAATGCAGATTTTTCATGCACAGTGGTGGGTAATATTGCTGATGTACAAGCCACTGTGGAGGGTGAACTGTAAGATGTCTCGGGCACATATAACAAGAAAGACACAAAGACGAATGTGTGCATTTAACTGAAACTGTTTGCAAGAATAATGTTGTCTATAAGAATGCAGCAAATGATCTCCGATCATCTCATGAGGTGTGAAGTTTAGTTTGCTTTATTTCCACGGAGCAGTTCGCTCTTACACATTGTGAATGCAACTCTGAAGGTTCAATAATATACATCTTTGTATTAAAAAAACAAAGACGAAAGCGATTAAATCATAACTTAATACGACACCTTGAACCTAAAATTGAGTTATATTTTCTTTTCTTTAGGCAGCATTAACTGTATTTCCTAAGCGCAATACAAAACACAGTTGATAAGGACACACATTTGGCAGCATTATTTTGGGAACACAAGGGAATTTATTTAGCTTATTTATTATGATGATTATTATAATTATCTTTACATTTACGTTTTTTGTTTTGTTTTTGAGGAGTCTATAGGCATAATAAATATCTAATTTTATTGAAAACTTTTTTTTAAAAATGATATTTATCTGTAAATTATATGTTATATGTTGCTATGGCTCTTTCGAAAAAATGCATCAACCAGAAATTAAAAAATTGGCTCTGGTGAAAAAAGGTTCCCGACCCCTGCCTTAAAAGAAATTCCATCTGTTAATAATAAAAATGCAACCTTTCTCTCTGATGGAATAGTCATGACAAAAAGAAGACATATGGTCTGTCATTACAGCTCAAGGATGACTGAATAAGTCATTAAATATATATTGCTATATAAAAACTGACCGGCCCAAGCCCGCAACACAGTGAACCGCGATGCAGCATCCTGGCTCCTCTCGGAACTTAGTCTTCAGCAAGTTGAACCAATCATCTACAATCTGGGTGGGGGGTGGAGCTCCATCATCAAAGGGCCAGTCCTAAAAGACATGAAAAAGATGAAACAAACACAAACAAAACAAAAGCCATTTAGATTTTGTTGAAATTCTTTAATGTCTGGTGTACATTAGTGGGAACATTTGGAGGTGAAACAGTTGATGATCTGCAAGATGTTTCACATTGGCCTTTTGAGGAGAAAAGCATTGTGGGAGATCAGAAAGTTCTCATGCACTATTTTTGGGCAGCAGGCCACAAAGATCTGGCCTCCTCCCAGCCAAACCACACAACAACTAGTGAGAGAGAATGGACAGAAGATGGGAGATATGCTATGACAATGGAGGAGAGGACAGGCCTGGGATATTAAGAAAGGATCAGATTAATAAGAAGAGACAGAGGAGGAGGAGGAGAGGTGGAAGATAGGAGTTAGTGAGGTATAAGGTTCACCAAAATGAAGCACAAGTCTAATGTCATTCTAAGGGAGTACAGTGGTTTTCGGGCAAATCCATTTGCATCACTAAACTTAGATGAGCGCAGAATTATCAGCAGTTTTCTAGGTCTGCTTTCTATTTCCTTTTTAAAAATCCAAATATTTGAGTGAGAAATGTATGTAAGGGAATACTTAAGAAAAAGGGAGTGTGAGAAAACCTGATAATGAAAACGGACTAGCTGGAGCTCTCTGTCTGTGCAGTCGCACTCCTGCTGACCTGTAGACTGCTTCTGCTCACAGCCAGCTTGAACAGGTTCATTCTCGTTTTCTGTAACTGTCTCACAAGCAATACCTTCATTTCGTTCCTTGTTCTTTCTTCAATCAGCCTTTGCCTGTTTCAAGCAACTTCTTTCAATCCTAAATGTGCCACTTCAAAAAATGTTTTTTATTGTTTTTGTCTTTTGAGTACAAGGAGCACTTCAAAGAATCGCTAGGATATGAATCTTAAGTACTGAGTTACAGCAATGCCATCCACTGGCTATATATCACACATAGTATGTTGACTCTTACCACCCAACTGGAAATGTAATTTCAACTGCTCTGTACTATCTATTTAAGGAAGTAAGGCTACTGTACCCTCTTTTAACACATTTCCTTCCTTATAAATTTACAAATAATCCTCTGTAGTTTATGGAAAATTATAAAACGCATTATATAAATGGAACAAAGTCAGGGGATGAAATTTCCTCTTTTACACAAGAGAAAGAGAGTGGTTGGCTTGTCTTAATCCCCAGATCTGTTATGCATAAATACAGTGCAGATGGAGTCAGAGATTATGGTTTTTACAACATTTGTAGCTGTCGACATATCTTCTGTTAACCAACACGGCACACAGTATGATCTGGTTCAAAGGTCCCTAAGAATGAGATGTCTCTTCCACACACCCGCAGCCTTTGTTGGCGATAGGTGACATCAGCAGGGCTCTGGGTATAACGACCTAAATAGCCAGATGGGCAAACGGAGCATTGTTTCTTTGTCACTAACTGAGGTTACAGCAGCATTGGAAGACAAGCATTCTGCATTAAAGTGCTGCCTTACACAAGATCAGCATATTCAATTAAAAAAACAAACATAAAAAGGCACAAACAAAAAATATTTCTGAAATTGAATAATAATGGAATTATGTAGACCGATCACTTGCATTGTACGTTTTGCAGTGTCAAATGAAAGTGTTGAAAGTTGGATTTTTTTTATTATTATTTTTTTTTACATGTATAAAGGCCAGGGTATGCTTTGTTTTTCCATGTGCCAGACCAAATTTTGCACTATGCGACTAAAAATGTCTGATTAGCCACTGGCTGTACATTTTCCAATTTAGTAAAATGGTTTAGATGTTCAGCATCGAAATCAAAAATAGGAACATTTATTTCTATTCACAAATGGCTTGGAAGCAGCAAAAAAAGCCATGAGTCCGCTATCGTTAATATGCGCTTAACCGAAACACTTTTTTGATGCTTGCTGAAGTGCCCATATTTTTTAGAGAGACAGTACCACGTTTAGCACTTGCTCAACATATCAATTTAAATACTTTTAAATAGTACAGATTATGGATGTAACAAACATGTTACAATAAATATATCCAATATAATTTATGCCATTTCAAGACATCATATTTATTAAAAGAATACATGTAAAAAAAAATATTTAAAGTTAAAGTGATCAAAATGATAAAAGAACTAATGATAAAATTCATTTTGTAAAGCCAATATTTTATTAATGTACTAATGTGTAGATAATTTTTTCATATGCAAGCAAACTCCGTTCATAACTGAAATATACCCAAAATGAATTGAAATCGAATCAAAATCAGAATCAAATTGATCTGAATGCTTGTGAATTGGAATCAAATGCAGAAATCTCTTCCAATGATGATGTTATCCGATCAGTCGGATCTGACTCTCGGCGATTCTATGGGCATTTCTCGCCACACTTTCCGGTGTTGGACTTTCCCTTTTAGCTGTTCTACGCCTAGGTCAGTGTCCGTTTTGATGGTGTCGAGCCAGCGCGTTCTTTGGCATCCTCGTCTCCTTGTTCCGCTGACCATTTCAAGCATCATTGCTTTCTCCAATGAAACTGATCGCATAATTTGGCCAAAATAAGTGAGTCAGAGCCTGGTGATCTTTCCCTCAAGTGACATTTCAGGCTTGATGTGCTCCAGAACCTCTTTGTTGTTGGCCCTTGCGGTCCATGGTATCCGTAACAGTCTTCTCCAGCACCATAGCTTGAAAGCATTAATCCTCCTTCGGTAAGCTTTTTTCAGGGTCTAGCTTTCACACCCATACATCGATATGGGGAACACAATAGCATGGACCAGTTTGCATTTGGTTGCAAGGCTGATGTCTCTGCTCCTCCAGATTTGGTGAATGCTCAACATCACACTACGGCCTAACACAATTCGTCGCTTGATTTCTGGGCCACAATCTCCAGTTCGGTCGATCATGGATCCCAGGAAGCAGAAATCCTTGACGCATTTGATCTCTTCACTATTGATGTAAATTTTGACTGCTCCATTTACAGCTGTTATGATTTTCGTCTTTTTGATGTTAAGGTGGAGGCCCATCTTTTCGCTTTCCTTTTTGATTCTTATCAGACCATCTTCCATTTGCCAGTAATGTTGTATCATCAGCATAAGCAGAGATTGTTGATATTTCTGCTGACAATCTTCACACCGATTTCAGATTCTTCCAGATCTACATAATTTCTGCATAAATATTGAAAAGAAAAGGGGACAGAATACAACCTTGTTGCACACCTTTCCCAATCTTGAACCACTTGGTGTCTCGGTGTTGTGTTTGGACAGTTGCTTCTTGGTCTGTATAAAAGGATCAAGTGTGCTGGCACTCCTAGTTCTTGCAGGGCCTTCCATAGCTTATCGTATTCGATACAGTCGAATGCCTTGCTGTAGTCGATGAAGCACAAGTAGATGTTTTTCTGATATTTGTGACATTTGTCCATAATCCACCGCAGATTTGTGATATGGTCATGGTACCACGACTTCGCTGGAAACCAGCTTGCAAGTCAGATAGTTCTGCTTTGATGATTGGATGCAGACAATGCTGTACGATCTTCAGAAGGACTTTGCTCACATGAGGAATCAGGACTATTGTAAGGTAGTTGCAACAGTCCCTTGCATCGCCTTTCTTAGGCAGTGGGATGAATCCTGATCTCTTCCAATACTTTGGCCACCTACTGGTTTCCCAGATCTTCTGGCAGATCGCCGTGATAACTGATGGTGGAACAGGCCTCAGCATTTCTTTTCTTTTTCTTTTTTTGGCCCGCCTTCCACCCTCTTCGGAGGACAACTTTATATTTATTTTAAATCAAACAGATTGGAGGTACATGTAGTGGAAAGACGGGTATATGTTAGAACATACAGGACAATAACATGTTTCAAAACAGAAATCTTTAGGGAAAAGATGAAAAATAAAATGGGATGCACTCAATTCCAGGTGCTGTTTGGTACTGCTTCAGCACCCATACATCTTCCTCGTCCAGGATGTCTCATTTACAACATGGTGCTTGTATACAGCTCTTCCATATATGCTGGTCATCTGCTTCTGATGCCTTGCTGGTCAGTCAGGACCTTCCTGTTCTTATCTTTGATTGCTCCTTTGCAGGCAGTGAAGGGAGTTTGAATATTCTTGAACTGCGTAAAAAGATGTGACATTTTCGACATTCCTACTCAATTTGCTTGCATTACTGATCCCAGTATGCTGTGTCCTTCCTTTCTGCCATTTGATACTCCATGTTTAGCCTCCTAGCCTTGCCCCCAGGCAGCTTTAGCTGCTCTTCTTTGATCGGCTATTTTGATTGTTTCTGCCGAAAGCCACTTTCTCCTTTTCTTGAATGGTATGTGTTCCTGCGCTGTTTCGATAATCGTGGCTTGGATTTCCTGCCACAATTCATCTGGCTGTTTGTCTGCAGTGTCAAATAGTTTGAATCTGTTCTTCACTTCGACGGTGTATGAAACAGGAACCTCTGAGACATCAAATTGCTTTGGAGCATTCTATTTGATGTTGCAGAATTTCACCTTGATGGTGGCTACAAGCAGCTCATGGTCAGAACCGCAGTCAGCACCAAGGAATGTTTTGATGCAGAGGACTGAACTTTTCCAGCGTTGACTGCAAATGATCTGATTGCAATGCTGTCCATTGGGTGCTGTCCAGGTGTACAGACAGTGTTAAGGTTGCATGAACCATGTATTTGAGACCCTGAGATGGTTTTCATGACAGAATTGGACCAAACGATCACCAGCGTCATTCCTTTTACCCAGTCCAAACCAGCCTACGATGTTTGCCTCTTCCTGACTGCAGACCTTCATGTTGAAGTCGCCTATGATATAAAAGGATATCCTTTTTGGGAAACTGCTCCAGTGCTTCCTCGATTTTGGCATAAAAGCGTTTGATTTCATCTTCTGGGGCATTTGTCGTTGGAGCATAGACTTGTAAAACAGTGATATTGAGCGGTACTCCACAGATACGAATGGCCATTATGTGGTCGCTAATGGTGGTGTAGCTCACGACTGCATGGGTGATGTTCTTGTGTGCAATGAAGGCCACTCTGTTCCTTCTACGTTCTTGATGACCAGAACAATACACTGAAAAGTCTACCGATTGGAAGTGGCCATTATCTTTCCAGTGTAATTCACTGATTCCAAGCAAATCTATGCGGAGTCTGGTAATTTCTCACTTGATGACCAGATTCCCATAACTCATTCCGCAGACGTTCCACGTTGTGACTGTGCATTTTCTTACAGCGCAGATCCTTTCCTTCATCGCAGGCAGCAGCAGCAGCTGGGCTTCCCGAAGGATTTCCCCTATTTGCGTCATAAGTTCCCGGATTACTCGCAAGGGATCCTTGCTCTTCCCCAGGTGCTTTTTGGGTAGTTACTGGCCTGGGGGCCCCACCATTGGTACCATATTTGAATCATGTGTGAGAATTGCCATGCATTTTCATGGTGATTATTTTCCAGGGTAAGTTGCCAGCACTTTCCCCAACCCTCCCCATTTACCCAGGTTTGGGACCGGCATGCAGGAGTCACACTACATGGCTGGGTTCCAATACCCAGCACAAATTTTTAATCACCTTTTGGCATTTTTGCAGTTTGCTTAAAGAGTTACTATGTAACTTTACGATCTCTAGCAACATCTGTGGTTGCAACATAAAATTGCAAGCAATTTGCGGACGAACACTTTATGTGAATACGTGTTTCGGCACTGCCCTTCTTGTGGATGAAACTCATGATTTGAGCTTTGCCAGTGTGTGACTGGTTATATTCAGAGCCGGAGTTATAACGTGCTATTTTCTTGATGGTATAATGTTACGATTAAACATTTAAAACCAAAATATTAATTGCTTTGATGAGGATAAACAACACTCGTATTGACATATTTTGAATTAATACATATTACACAGCACTTTTCTGACACTACACTCATATTCAAATATGATTTAAAGTGTTTTATCAACTACTAATGAACACGACTTCACTTAACTACACTTGACAAATTAAGAAGTGATACTTGTGATATGTCTGATATGAGTTCAATGGAACACTATTATCGTTCTATTATATTGTACAGCCTCAGTTGATAATGAAAGTCAATTGCAATACTACAATAGTATGTTTATGCAATGCACACAATAACACCGTGAACTAAAATCATAAAACAAGGATTCAATAATGATGGGGATAAACATGAAAATAATATGCTTCAAAATGCAATATAACAAGTCCATTTCAGAAGTCATACAGTGCATCCGGAAAGTATTCACAGCGCTTCACTTTTTCCACATTTTGTTATGTTACAACCGTATTCCAAAATGGATTAAATTCATTACTTTCCTCAAAATTCAACAAACAATACCCCATAATGACATGAAAAAAGTTTGTCTGAAATCTTTGCAAATGTATTTATGTAAGTATATATACATAAGTATTCACAGCCTTTGCCATGACACTAAAAATTGAGCTCAGGTGCATCCTGTTTCCACAGATAATCCTTAAGATGTTTCTACAACTTGATTGGAGTCCATCTGTGGTAAATTCAGTTGATTGGACATGATTTGGAAAGGCACACACCTGTTTATATAAGGTCCCACAGTTAACAGTGCATGTCAGAGCACAAATACCAAGCCATGAAGTCCAAGGAATTGTCTGTAGACCTCCGAGTCAGGATTGTATCGAGCCACAGATCTAGGGAAAATTTCTGCAGCATTGAAGTTCCCAATGAGCACAGTGGCCTCCATCATCCGTAAATGGAAGTTTGGAACCACCAGGACTCTTCCTAGAGCTGACCGCCCAGCCAAACTGAGCAGTCAGTGGAGAAGGGCCTTAGTCAAGTCAAGTGGTTTTTATTGTCGTTTCAACCATATACAGTTAGTACAGTACACAGTGAAACGAGACAGCGTTCCTCCAGGAACGTGTGCTACATAAAATAAAAAACGAAATAAAAATACCTATCTAAAATACCTATAGTCAGGGAGGTGACCAAGAACCCGATGGTCACTATGACAGAGCTCCAGCATTTCTCTATGGAGAGAGGAGAACCTTCCAGAAGAACAACCATCTCTGCAGCACTCCACCAATCAGGCCTATATGTTAGAGTGGCCAGATGGAAGCCATTCCTCAGTAAAAGGCACATGATAGCCTGCCTGGAGTTTGCCAAAAGGCACCTGAAGGACTCTCAAACAATGAGAAACAAAATTCTCTGGTCCGATGAAACAAATATTGAACTCTCTGGCAAGAATGGCAAGCGGCATGTCTGGAGGAAACCAGGCACCGCTCATCACCTGGCCAATACCATTCCCACAGTGAAGCATGGTGGTGACAGCATCATGCTGTGGGGATATTTTTCAGCGGCAGGAACTGGGGGACTAGTCAGGATCGAGGGAAAGATGAATGCAGCAATGTACAAAGACATCCTTGATGAAATCCTGCTCCAGAGTGCTCTGGACCTCAGACTGGGGCGAAGGTTCATCTTCCAACAGGACAATGACCCCAAGCACACAGCCAAGATAACAAAAGGAGTGGCTACAGGACAACTCTGTGAATGTTCTTAAGTGGCCCAGCCAGAGCCCAGACTTGAACCTGAGTGAACATCTCTGGAGAGATCTGAAAATGGCTGTGCACCGACGCTCCCCATCCATCCTGATGGAGCTTGAGATGTCCTGCAAAGAAGAATGGGAGAAACTGCCCAGAAATAGGTGTGCCAAGCTTGTGGCATCATACACAAAAAGACTTGAGACAGTAATTGGTGCCAAAGGTGCTGCAACAAAATATTGAGCAAAGGCTGTGAATACTTATGTACATGTGTGTAAAGGGATTTAGGGGAAAGGAGACGGCGAGAACCTGCTTGACGATATAAATAATAGTTTTAATGATAAACTTAAACAAAAGACACAAACACACACATGATGGACATGTCCGTAAACGATCTCTCTCTCCCGCACCATCCTCTGCAGTCGGCCTTTATCCCTCTCGGAAGCTTGATTAGCCTGATAAGGGACCGGGTGTGTAGAATCACGACCCGGCCCCGCCCTCTGACTTGCCACAATGTGATTTTTTTTTTTTTTTTTTTAAATTTGCAAAGATTTCAAACAAACTTTTGAGGAAGATAAGGACTTTGAGGAAAATAATGAATTTAATCAATTTTGGAATAAGACTAACATAACATAATGTGGAAATAGTGAAGCGCTGTGAATACTTTCCGGATTCACTGTAAATATTAGTAAACATGTCACAGTAACTTCCCCCTACAACATGGATTCATCGAGATCAGTGAACACACGAGTAATGTTCGATTCATACAAGCATGACAAGCAATATTAGCTTCAACAACCTTACCAGACAACTTATCCAAGCATTACAGCAGGTAAACAATTTCGCCAAACAAATAAAGATCCATCCAGATTGCTGTCCTGAACTGTGTGAGTGTGACTGACTGAACTGTAGTTTATTTTAGGGATGGGCATGAGTACTCGGACTTGGCAGCAATGATCAATCATGAAAACAATGATCGATGGTGATCATGCATGATGTGACATCTTAATTCGAAATTCAGTGACAATTACCTGACAACTTAACACAAACGTGTCAAAGATGGAGCTTATTTTTAATTTTGAGATTGATTACATTGTGATTTTGAGGGGTACATTGATAGTCAGAGATGTCTCATAGATACCAAATGATACATGATGTTGAAATGCTATCGTTACGATAATCAAGGGAGTAAGAGTTCAACCGATAAAACATTTTTGAGACCGATACGATACTGATTTTAGAGGGGGGAAATTCACCGATTTGACTATGCAAAGGTACTCTGAAGGCTGCTTTCTTAAACAAATATTTTTATCAAAGAATATTTGACATTATTATACACTGTCAACAAATTCTAGAAATGAACACTGATAAAATAAAGAATACAAATACAATAGATAAACATCAGTACTGTATGTTCAGTATTAGTCAGATGCTGACCATTTAAATAAAGAATAGAAAAAATAAAATAGCTAAATCAAAATAGCACTGTTTAGTATCAGTCAAATGCTGACTATTTTAATGCTGCAAGTCAATTAGGGGCAGGTTGTAAAACAAGAAGCATTTACACCTGCCGAGTCAAGAGATATACAGCAGCAGCGGTGTTACAATTTATTCTGCTATATGAATTCAGGCGACACTTTCAATGGCTGAAAACCAGACTTTTAAATGTTACATTTTGTAAATGCAACAACTGGAATTGTTTTGTTGAAGGGGGTACCAAACTGCGAACCCTGAATAAAAAAGTTTGGTGTTTACACATTAGCTTCCACTCAGCTGACAAGGTATCAAAGCAGCTACGTGGTTAGCTAGTTAGCTATAAGCTCGTTTTCAAGGAGAGTAAAAGATGGATGTTGTTTATTTACTTTCCAGCATTGCGTCTCACCAACTAGGTAACAATGTAGAGTGAAATCAACACAACACAATCCACCACTGCACCGCTGTCTGCAAAAAGATGCTCTGCTTACATTTCAAATTTACTACAGTACTGACTGCACTGACAAACTGTAGCTGGCTAACATAGCAAACAGATGTGATAAACATGAGTGACCCGGTTGTCAGGGACAGGGTTAACATTATTATTTGTTATATTGCAAAGGGAAAATGATGAGGTCATTGTTTAATAACTTTCTAGTATGTATTTCACAAACGAGTTTACAACTTACAGTGAAGACACCACTTAACACCTCACAACGTAACTCTGCACTGTCTGCAGAACCACTGTCAGCTCAGCTCTGTAAACAATGGAGTTGGAGCGTGCTCTGCTGGACAAACTAAATCACCCCAAGCATTGTGTTCTGCATTATATGTTCTGAGAAAAAAACAACAACAAAAAAACATTTTCATATCTAAGCATATAGAAAAACATATACACTGCCGTTAAAAAGTTTGGGGTCACTTGACAAATGTTTCACATGATCTTAAAAACCTTTTGATCTGAAGGTGTATGCTTATATGTTTTAAATTTGTTTTGTAGACAAAAATATAATTGTGCCAACATATGTTTAATTACAAAACTAAATGTATATAAGTTTTTGAAATGGATTACTTTGAAGAAATAATAAAGAAAAGCAGCCAATAAGTGTCAAGCATAGATGGGAACTACTTCAATACTTTTTAAAAAGCAACCCAGAGTGATACCTCAAGAAGTTGGTGGAGAAAATGCCAAGAGTACATTTCTGCAAATTCTAGGCTACTTTGAAGATTATCAAATATAATCGTTTTTATATATTTATGATTTTTCTTTACTCACAAGATAATTCCCATAGTTCCATTTCTGTTATTCAATAGTTTTGATGACTTTACAATTATTCTAAAATAGAGAAAAAAAAATTGACCCCAAACTTTTGAACGGCAATGTACAACGATACGATATATCTGTGAAAGGTTAATATTGGCCGAAAAATAAATCAACCCAGTACAAAGGTGGAAATTCCGACTATCCAAATTGAATGGAATGCTTCATGAATCACAGTAACAACAATACGGAGCATTGTTGTGAACAGGAGCGAACACTTGGACACACACACCTGGTATGTGGCAGTGGACTCAACGCACTGAAGCAACGCATATACAGCAGGTGAGTGTTTCAAACAGCTAGACAAAGCGCAGCTAAATGGAACAAAATGCAGTGTGTTCAAAACTTAACTTTAACTTAACATGCATATTAAAAAACACGGTTATGGCGTCTATTAATCCAACCATGATTTGAAAATAGATGGTTCAGACAGTCACTAAAAAAAACGTGTGTGTGCTTATGAAGATTAATACGATAACCTGAAAGAAGAAAAGACAGACGTGCATGGTGCACATTCTTTCAACAAGTTGGGCAGCGATTTTTCACATCATGACAAAATATGATGCATTATATTTTGATTATGCAATCTTTTGAACATTTTATAACAGATTATTTTAGAACAGCCTATAATAATGAATAGACGATACACTGGAACAACAAGACACAATGCAGCAGCCAAAGATGCTTGTCAGACATGTTATCATATATACCGTTATGTAAATGTCATTGCCCCTCAAGTACTTGACGAGTAATTAGTCAGAGTACTCGAGTAGACAAAATAACCAAAATGCCCATCCCTAGTTTCTTCTTTTTAACGGCTACTCACAAACTAAAAGTGCATTAACGCTATCTACTTTTTACATGGGATCAAGACAGCTGGATCATATTTCCTACGTTCACAGACATAACGTAATGATGCACGTCATAAGTAGGGCTGGGTATAGAGTTCGATACATTTTAGGCACCGACCGAATTGCCTCTAAAATGTCTTGCCGTTCGGTACCACAGTTATACCTAAGGGGTTAATCTCATCAATGTCAGTGATAAGCATGTAGCATGCTAGATGTGGCCAAATCTAAAAGTGCCGATGATTGGCTGTGTTTTGGCATAAAGGAAAAACATACTTATCCTTAGGGTTGGCTGAATTAACAGTTTAGCTTCCCTGTTTTTTTTTTTTTTTCACTCTTCACATTAATGTTATAGCCTCTGCCGACCATTGCATGAGGAGACCAGAAGGCTCGGGAGATTTTTGAGTCTTTAAAAAAAAGTTAACAAACTGACATTTGTTTTTGAGGTAATGATTGTAATCTTGTTTAAATGGATTTCATAAAATTGGTATTGAAAAAAGTATCATTTAGGAACCGGTATCAAAGTCAAGGTATCAGAATAAAATTCTTTGAACGATACCCAGCCCTAATCATAAGCCAGTGATTTCATGCCAAATGAAACCAGACATCAATAATGACAATTTGTTCATCTTTAACCAAAAAAAAAAAAAGAAGAAAAAAAAAAAAAAAAAACTTATTTAGCGCAGCTTTAAACATTCTTGTGGTGTGACAAATTAAATTGAAAAGTACAAATATTCTATTTAGGATGTCATAAGCATTTAAGAGAAAATAAAAAGTGTTTAATACAAAGGTTTTAGATACATACAAGCAGTAACCATCTACGATGGGAGAACTACTAGCCTACTTAGAATATAAATTATAATAATATTTAGGTGCCTTATTTGACGTCATACAAAAGGAAAACTCTTCTTCTGAAAGTAGGTTATCATTAAAAGCTAAAAGTAACCATTCTTTTGCAGTTTTCAATAAAAAAAACATTGTACTTCAATGAATGCTCTGTTCCATCATCCTCTATACTGTTGCTTAGTGATTTTGCATTTCTTGGCCATGACCGTGCCATAGAAGTCCTCTCCATAGCTGTTGCTTAAAGGGGACATTACGCGAGTACAAAAAAACCCTTGATCTTTTGACATTTACTAGATAATTCATCCATCCATCCATCCATCGTCAACCGCTTATCCTGTGTACAGGGTCGCGGGGGGGCTGGAGCCTATCCCAGCTAACATTGGGCGAAAGGCGGGGTACACCCTGGACAGGTCGCCAGTCCATCGCAGGGACAAACAACCACTCACACTCACATCCACACCTAGGGCAATTTTTGGAGACATCAATTAACCTAGCCTGCATGTCTTTGGATGGTGGGAGGAAGCCGGAGCACCCAGAGAGAACATGCAAACTCCACACAGAAAGGCCGGGGCAACCGGGGTTTTGAGCCATGACCTCCTTTACTAGATAATTGTACTATAAAAACATACTGTACGTTTCAGAACTGAAAACTTCCTCCTTAATAGAAAAAGAGCATTTATTAAACCAAGCTGCAAAAATGGCTCATTTGGAATTTGTGTAACTTGTGACGTCACAAGACCAAATACATCTGCATATGCAACACCTAGCTTCCATCACAGCAGCCATATTTCATGACCCCTTTAAAGTCCCTAATATATTAGTTCATTAAACCAAGAGGTATGCTGTAAAAATCTGTATCAGAGTACAAAAGCACTCACCAGGACCTGAATACCCTCCTTCTCCACTGGCACCTTGTCATAGGTGGCTTCACAAACTCTCACCAGTGTGTTCACCTCAAACTTCTTCAGCTCCTAAGGAGGAAAGGAGAGTAAAATGTGTAAGAGGAGATATTTGGATTACCACTTTTCTGGCAAGCTCATTCACAAAAGCAGGATGTATATGGTTCTCTTACCTCAGTGAACTTGTTGAGAGTGGAGTTGGTGGGGTTATGTGTGATGAGGAACCTCATGCAGTCATAGGAAATCTCAACAGCGGCAGGGCGGTTCATATTGGCAAGACGTCTTTAAAACAATTACAATGAAGTACTTAAAATTCCTGTTCTCTCTCTCCCCCCCCCCCCCCTGTTAAAAATTATTTGGCTCAGATGTCAGCAATATGAAAAAATAAATACAAACAAAAAATAAATAAAAAAATGGTGCAATGGTGGGTGGACACCAGACTATTAAAGTACAAACAAAAGCCAAAAGGGGGGTGATCTAGTCCACGATGTTCAGGGAATGGATAAAAAATAAAAAAATAAAAATGAGAAACTCAAAAGGAAAACTAAAGAAAAAAGGGAGACTATCTGACAGTCATCCAATTGAAACAATTGATATTACCCCATTCAGGAGAAGCGTTTCTAATTGGCTACTGGGAGAAAAAGTTGTAGGGAGGAAATGAGGCAGGCGTGCCTGAATATGCCGGGGCGGAGGACTACGTGTGATCCCACAAGGGTATATAGGAGAGACAGACTGGACCCAGTGTGGTGGCTGTCAGGGGGGCTTCTTGGTAGCGTAGTCCCGCAGGTGGCTAACAATTCACTTGTCCACAAAGGTGAGGTGCTGAGCCTGGCAGAACTCTCTACAGACAGTCACAAACGCCATATATGTGCGATCCGAATCAACACAGAAACACTGGAGAGAGAATAAGAAGATACAGTTAGAGCAGAACGAGTTGTCTTGTAACTGAACAGGACAAATAAATTAAAATTCTGAATCCCTATGATCATCACACTCAGAATACTACGGCCCTGCTCTGATGGATTTTCATCCATGCTGCTATGTGACACAGTCACTGTGATATATCCTATTGAGAAAGGAAATTTGAAACAGACAGGTGATTACAGTTAGCCTAGGACATCAAGACTTCTACGCCCTGAGGTGGCACAAAGCAAAACGTCCGGTTTCATGCAAATTTCAAGTTTGTCTCTGAAGCTGGCTCCTCACTAGCAGAGCTTTCAGCTGATTTTCTGGCAGGGGCCCATCCAAGCTTAAGGTTTAATATAAATTTATAAACTCGCATATAAGTAGGGATGTACACGAGTGATCGACTAATTGAGTAATTGTTCTGTATCAGCTAGTAGAATATTAAAAACACTACTTGAATATCACAAATACATTTTTAGTTCCTCATTTACCGTGTTGGAGTAACATGTTACAAGTAACACACATTACATAATCAGATTACTTTTTTCCCCAAGTAACGAGTGAAGTAACGCAATATTTTTTTTATTTTAGACCATAATATCGGACCATAATATCGGAGTTACTTTTTATATAAAGTGTTGCTTTATACCCCTACTGTCCCTGTATTGCAAGAAATCAGGAGTTTCTTAGGATCAACTCACTAATGTGCTTGTGCATTAGCTATACAAGCCAGGAAAATTGTGTTTTAGCGTAAAATGAGATAAACATTCGGTGGTCAAACGCGATTGCTACATAATTAATACACAGTATTAGTTAATACGCAATGCATTAAAAAAAAAAAAAAAAAAAAAAAAAAAAAAACAGTAAATGCGTTTAGGCAGAAGGATTATAAGAGTAGTCTTCCACTGGCCACGACATGATACACAGTAGTGTTTTCAAAAGTACCGGTTCTTTGGTATCAAGTTGATACTAAAATAAATAAAGATGTAATGGTACCAGTGTTTCTGCAGTACCGACCACCAAATCTATCCGGTACCAGCGCGTATGACTGACACACGACAGCTTTAAAATGCTCACAAGCTTATTCTTGTACACTGAAACAGACAATTAAGCAAAATTAAAATCGTGACATGCCATAGTATGATTTATTAAACCGATAAAGGCTGCAATCTTACTGTGGAAGAGATTTGTACATCAAATAAATCCAACCACTCATCCACTAGAAACGCCACAAACATTGAGAATCATTCACGCTGTATGAGATGACAAAGCAGAGTACTTATCCGTTGTGAATCATGTAAAATATATATTTATATAATTAAAATCACAGCATCTGCATCTTATATCGCATTTAAAACAACAGTTAACCAAAGTGCGTCACAGTAATAAAATTTGAAACATAACATTTAAAAACAACCACCAGTAATCTAAAATACAAACACTCCAAAACTGTGTCCTACATTTCATTCGTCAGATTTAAAGGCCACTTTAAAGAGATAAGATTTCAGACGTGACTTAAGTCTTCAATGATCACACTGCTCAGTGTCGCAAACCGTTTATCCAGAAAAGTGAAGCATATGGCAAAAAAAACACGTCATAAAAGCATGATTCGAAATAAAATCTAGATGCTTGAAATTGAATAAAAATATATTAAAACTTTATAATAAAATTTTATATTCTCTATAATAATAATAATAATAATCAATAAAGTATCACAAGCAAGACATCTGTTGAACAAAAGTTTGGCAAAAAAAAAAAAAAAAAGGCAATGACATGTTAAAAAGTTTTATGTTCACTTGTTAAAAATTAAGAATTTACTGATTAGACACCATTTTGATGATGAAATTAAATTAAACTTTAAAAATCGAAATTGGTATCGAAAACCATGAAATTTATCTGGTATCAATAAACAATAAATAGCAGAGAATGTGATAAGACACAAAACAATATGCAAGTACCGTAAGAAAATAGTGCCGTACACCGCGGTTAACACAAGCACTATGCAAAGACACCTACAGAACCACCACAGCTCTCAACTAAAATACACTAGGTCTGAAGAGACTCGTACAGTACCGCCGCTCCCTATAAGCAGACTACTCAGTCTGCGTAGGGCACCAACTCCCTAGGTGGGCACCAGAAAGTCCACCGGCTGCCCTTACTCGCAAGTTATAGATTATTCAAGGACCCGAAAGAAGCTGCTGAACACAGATGATCGCTTTGCGTTCATATCACGCAACCCCCCCCTATCGATACTCACATAAACATATAGATTTTTAAGGTTTTTTTTATTTTAAAACTAGTGATATATTTAGATAACATGAATATTAATGCATCTCATAAGCTTCGAAGTGGAAAAGAACAATTATATGAGCAAACTGTTGCATTCGTTCATATCATCGTGACACAGAAATGCTCTGAACAACGACAGAGCTTTTTATAAAAAGTACATCCACATAATTTTCCTTCCTCATAATGACATCTATTTTGTGAAGTGCACCAGTTCCTCCTGCAGCAAAGCACCCCCACAACATGATGCTGCCACCCCCATGCTTTAAGTTTGGGATGCTGTTCTTTAGCTTGCAAGCCCCACCCTATTTTCCTCCAAAAATAATAAAAACAGTCATTATGGCCAAAGAGTGTTACATTTTTGTTTAATTAGATCAGAGGACAATTCTCCAAAAAGTAAGATCTTTGTCCCCATATGCACTTGCAAACAGTAGTCTGGCTATTTTATGGCGGTTTTGTAGTAGTGGCTTCTTGCTGAGCAGCCTTTCAGGTTATGTCGATATTAGGGCTGGGTATCGAGTCCGATATATTTTAGGCACAGACCGAATTGCCTCTAAAAAATGGAGTATCGAAAAATGTCTTGTCGTTCGGTAACAAATTTCGATACCCAAGGGGTTAATCTAGTCAACGTCAGTGATCAGTATGTAGCATGCTAGATGTGCCCAAATCTAAAAGTGATTAGTGAGATTTCCGGTGATTGGCTGTGTTTAGGCATCAAGGAAAAACACTAGTTTACGCCGGTTACGCCCAGAGACACGGCACACACGTGAGGCTGTAGTGTGTATGTGTCTCAACCCCCATAGATGTAAAAGATGCCGAAAAGATCAAAAGTGTGGCTACATTTCACAAGGCTCGATGCCAACAGCGCACAATGCAATATTTGTGAAGATAATTGCTGCCATGAACAGCAACACGACACATTTGATGAAGCACTTGACAGTGCATGAAATAATCTTAAGAGCAGAAAGTTGCTCAGTCTTCGACTTCAGATCTGTGTACGTGTGCAGAAAATACCTTGTGCATGTGTTCAGAACTGCACACACGTGTGGGACCCGTCATAACTCGCGGTTTTTTTATTTCTGCTCGCGACTTGTTAATTTGTTTCTTTTGATTTTCCCATGATGTCCAGCAAAGAGGCACAGAGTTTGAAGATAGGCCTTAAAACACATCCACAGGTACGCCTCCTATCAGAAGCTAATTGTCTAAAGGCTTGACATCATTTTCTGTAATTTTCCAAGCTGCTTAAAAGCACAGTCAACTTGGTGTGTGTAAACTTCTGTCCTACTGGAATTGTGATATAGTCAATTAAAAGTGAAACAATCTGTCTGTAATTCATTGTTGGAAAAATTACTTGTATCATGCACAAAGTAGATGCCCTAAAAGACTTGCCAAAACTATAGTTTGCTAATATTAAATCTGTGGAGTGGTTACAAAATTTGTTTTTATGACTTCAACATAAGTGTATGTAAACTTCTGACTTCAAATGTATTTACACCTTGAATTAACATGAGTCTCCTGTAACCACTTGTGATTGGATTTCTGATTTCATTAGTACATTTAAAAGTTTGATTTTAGTAAGGCTAAAACAATAATTAATAAATCAAAATGTAATGTAAATGCTTCAATTTAAACTGAAATCATCAGATTTTTGTGAAGTCAGTCAGATAATGCGATTGTAGCTGGGTTTTGTCCAACATGTGTACATGCTAATCAGACAACAATATACTCACTTTTACATTTCTGGGTTTTGGAATGCTAAAGTAAACGATTGCAGGTAACCCTTTATAGCGGTGAATTGGAGACCAATAGAAAATAGTATTTTTACGTCAAAAGATAAAATCCTCTAACAAGTATCTACGAATTTCCACAAGACAATGAAAATAGAGTGCCAAGGATTACGAAAGTCAAAATAGAGATGCCACATACTGTCAGTCTCTCAGTAGCTGTAATAAATATGTTGTTGTATTTTTTTTTTTTACTAATTTCAGGGTAATATAGCACAAATCACAATGTTATACTAAATTTCCACTACATAATAATACTAAGATAGATAGATACAGTAGATATATATATATATATATATATATATATATATATATATATATATATATATATATATATATATATATATATATATATATATATATATATATATATATATATATGATAGATATATATATATATATATATATATATATGATAGAGATAGATAGATAGATAGATATATATATGATAGAGATAGATAGATAGATATATGATAGATAGATAGATAGATATATGATAGATAGATAGATAGATAGATATATATATATATAGATATATATATATATATATATATATATATATATATACACACACACACACACACATACATACATATGGCTAGAGTTCCGCTACTAAATAAGCTGGAGGTGGATCATCACAGTCTGTGAAAAAAGGTCTATTGGCCTTGTGCACATGCATGCTCCAAAAGACAGGGCACGACGTGCATCACAATTGAAAATAGAGGCTCGACAATGCAAAAACCCACTGTAGCATGATTATAACTAGGCATTTAAATGTACTTGGTAGGCTGCCCACTAATAGTCGACAAAAAGTTAGCCGATGAGAGGAGGGTATTGGTCGACCAAGTTTTGATTGGTCGGTTGGTTGCAGAGAGGGGAAAAAAAACAAAAAAACACTCAAAAGGAATCCAACAAATTGTTGTTGGAGTCTAGGTGGTACTATGAGGTAACTGTCATTAAGCAGGATATGGGTTAAGCCTACACAATAAAGCAAGACACCTTGATTTCAAACTTTGAACTTTATTCTAGTGCAACCAAAATATGTTGTTCAACTTTTTGAAAGAAGGCTTTAAAACAGTTGTGAAGGGCAACATCTCTCTGGCAAACAGATGTGATAAACATAAGTGACGTGGTCGTCAGGGACAGGGTTAACATTATATTAATTATATTGAAAATGAAAAATGATGGGCTCATTGTTTAATAACTTTCCAGTATGCATTTCACAAACTAGCTAACAACTTACAGTGAAGACACCACTTAACACTAGGGGTGTAAATCGGAGCCTTCATGACGATTCGATACGATACCGATTTCTTAAGCCAACGATTCGATTATTTTCGATACTTCAGAATTCCCCGCGATACGATTCAATTCGATTCAATACTAGATATTTTTACATGATATCTATTAAGTTTTCAAATAAATCAACAAAAAAATGAATTATTTGCCTTTTATTGAGAATACAGAAACAGTATTGTATTCACAATGTGTATGTTATTTTACACTATAGCAGTTGTGCTCAATGCACTGCAAATAGAACAGCAAATATAAGTTACTGCATCTACAGTTACAATAAAGTGCAATCCTGCACGTTTCTTTTATACAAAATTGGTTACATTTTGAAAATATAATTTGCATCTTATTAAGAGGTAATGGTCACACATCCTCTGCAGTAGATGAACTGCAAATAGAACGGTTACTACACAAAATCAGTTAAAGTGCAATAATAACAAAAAGTAACAAAAGTCTAGGACATAAGCCTACAGCCCATTCACTACAAAATAACAAAAATGCATTTGCATTTTAGAAGAATGAGGTATTTAGAAGCATGGCTCGTGGCTTGAGCTATAGCAGGGGCCTTGCAAATAGAACAGTTACTCAACAAAACAGTTTAAATGCAGTAAGAATCAAAAGTACTCGCTCTGCACTCATAAGACCCTAAATAACTTCATCACGTACTTTGGTGTAGAAGTTCGGAATATAGGACTCGCTGAAATGCTGACGTGAGGGGATGTTGTACCTCGGCTCAAGAACTTCGAGCAGGTATCTAAAGCCTTCGTTCTCTATGACGCAATAGGGCCTCATGTCTTTGCACATAAAAAACGCAATGCCTTTGGTGATGGTTTTTGCTCGTTTTGAAATGCTCGACAACTTGGAAGGAAAAAATGTTGTCAGTGATTTGGCGGGCGTGGAAGCCTGTGTTCTTTCTTTACACTCGGAGTCGCCATCAATACCATGGCGCCTTTTCAGGTGTGCGGATAGATTTGACGTATTGCCGCAGTATCTTATCTCACACTGACAGTCTTTCTCTTTACAAACGGCAACATCTTTTACCACTGCTCCATCTGTTTTCGTGAAGCCAAAATACTTCCACACCCATGACTTGACGCCGACTGGTGTATGTAACATTTGACTTTCATTGCCAGCTCGCTCTGATGGTTCCATGATCGCTCTTTCAGACTCAACAATGTGTGTGTGTGAACATACGTAATTAACGCGTGTGAAGTAGAAGATAATAATGAGGTTAGCACCACCCGCAGCTTAGGAGTAGGTTGTACGCACATGTCGGAGACGGAGTGGTAAACTCCGAGTGAACAGACAGGCAGCAAAATAAACACATTAATCGATACACTTGCGGACGTATCGATGCATTGAATCGTCGGCTGTATAATCGATGCATCGATACAAATCGATTAATATTTACACCCCTACTTAACACCACACTGCAGAACCACTGTCAGCTCAGCTCTGTAAACAATGGAGACGGAGCGGGCTCTGCTGGACAAACTATGTTATGACACTATTCTAATTCACCCCAAGCATTGTTTTCTGCGTTGTATGTTCTGAAAAAAAAAAAAAAAAATGAAAACAAATACCGATATAATCGATAAATTGGCCGGGCACTACTGTATGCATTACTTAAGTCGGCGAGTTACTGCATTTTAATAAAAGCCCAAAAAAGGTTCAAAGTCTGCGCACTGAATTTCCCACAAAATTTTAATCTCACCACAAATGTGAATTTCGTGCAGACTGCTCAGTTATTTTAGTTGAGAAGCTTTATTAATTGAACATTACATATGCATGTCTTTAGTAGTCAGATTATATAATAAAAGTTAGATTATATAGGAAAAGTTTTGGACCCTGTTTACATCTGTATCTACCGATGTTCACTTGTGACTGGATTACCAAAGACAGATGTAAACACTAGTGTAATCAGGGCCAATGCGAAGGTCTTTTAAGATCCATTTGCTTAGATTTTCATGCAGTCAGCAGTCACGGATGCAGCTGTTTGAGATGGAGCTCGTGTGCCAGCCCTATTTCCTCCTGCTGCTCTACTTTTACCAGTAACTCATGCAAATCATAGAACCACATTTTCAAACCACTCCTGCAATTGCTACTACCAGAACAGATGGGGAAGAATTGAACGACAAGTAACAGGAAGAACATGGAAGATTGAGAGAGAAATAAATCAACTTTTGGTAACCAAAAACTTTCTGTCTTTATAAGAAGTCTAAAAAAAACAAATGCCCATTGTGGACAATAGCACAGTCTTCACAGTTTAGAGCTCACATGGCAAGCTTTGAACTAGGTAGAACTGGAACTGTCCGGTAAGAAATTCAGTTTCTCTTTAACACCGCAGGCGAGTGTGAAGCCACTGCTGTGTCACACATACACTCTGCTCAGTTTCCCTGCTGGTTATACAAATACTTAAACACATCAGCTGCAGTGCACATGAGCAAACAGACAGCAAAAAAAAGAGGGCTGAAAAAAGGAAGACTTCTCAGAATCGACAGTTTCATGTTGCCCACTGTTTTGTGAAATATTCATGCTTGTATCTATAGAGGAGAGGTCACTGGGTACAGTGCTTTGTCTATCTCTCCTCTTGCTCTCTTCCATCCAAAACAGTAGTTCCTTCGACCCTAAGCAGCTGGGAATGTTTGAAAGGCCACTGGCTTGCTCTTGTCATAATCTATGAGGACAGCATACATATTGATAATGACCATCGAATCTGAGAACACAGCAGCTCAAACAGGTGATAGAGCCAGCACAGACTCATGGCCTTTATTTAGCATGACTGAGCAAATCCCACACTGTAAGAGCAAAGGCATGAATCTTGACATTTATCTTAATTCATTTTGTTGAATAAATTCTGGGGATTTTTAACATAAGGGTTACAAAACAAAAATGGTTTCTGTAATCCTTATATTCCCTACGATTCCAATCCCTATTTAACACTTACACTAAATGCATTTTCATGTATTTAAAAAGTACAGGAAAAGTGAGACTTATGCTGTGATATAAACAAAAGGGTAATAGGTGGTTTAATGCGTGTGTAGCTTTTGAAAAAAGGGTTTGGAACTGATCACAAAACATCTAAGAGCACCACAGCAGCATCTGAGAATATTCTGACCCAGCCAAGATGCTCCTTAGCCAGTGAAACAGATTACAGAGATTTTGAATGGCTAATATGCCAAAAGCAAAGCACTGATCCCTCTCAGATCCTCTGATTTGAACAACAAATCCTGTTTAGACACTAGGGCTGTGTATTCATGCACCAGGATAAAATCCAGTCAGAAACCTGCAGTAGATATAGACCACACATGGGTACACAGAGAACAAAGCCAACATTAAAGCATCACACCAATTCACTCAAGAGAAATTAATACTTTTTGACAGGAACAAAGTGTACAAGATAGTCATACCTATAATGTGTTCATTTCTTTTACTGGTGCGTACTTCTCATTTAGATGGCATTAACGCAGCTTGACTTATACTACAAGCCATTGAGTGGGCTGAGTTCTGGTTTCATGTCAGAGCTACTTACCCAAAGTTTGACCTGTATCAGAGTCAGCTGCAAGGCCTCCCTCTCTCATTCACAGCTGTTGGGGAACGACTCTGTGAGATCACAGGCCTTGGACTGAGGGACGGAAAGACCGATGCAGAGAGAAAGAGAGATAAGAGCCCTGCCAGCTCACGCTTTGCTCTGAACTGTAGCCATACCACACACAAATTTACAACCTGATCTCAAAGAATCATGTTACTACACCCACATTTTTACTAAATCATTTTTGTGTCTCGCTGTACGAACTAGTGTTGTCAAAAATACCGGTACTCCGGTACCAAGTCGGTACTCAAACAATTTTTTTTTACGATACCAGAATTTCTGAAGGTACCGGAGTACCGAGTCTACCCATGCAGATTCGGGAACTTTCGAACGACAAGCAAAGTAGCTGCTGCTGCGGAGGCTCAACTGAGTCTTGTCCGAAAAAAAAGTGGACAAAGCCAGGTTTGGAAATTCTTTGGATTTGAGGCTGGTGAAAAGGGAAATGTCATAGATCAGCAAAAACCTATTTGTAAACGCTACTTTCGCAATTTTCTGACGAAAGGAGGAAACACATCAAACTTAATAAAGCACCTGAAAGACAGACACCCGGATTAATTCAAGCAACTAAAGCAGGTGAGTTTAAAAGCATATTATCATTTGCATTAGGGCTGAAATGATTAGTCGATCGACAACGTCAAAAATAAAAAATTTACAAGAAAATTTTTTTGAACAGTCGTTTGATCTCATTTAACGTAACATGAATCACATTAAACTGTGATGAAGTGCGAGAGCAGTACTGCAGTTCACGCCTGATGAAGGAGAGGAAGAATTACACAGATCAGTCCAGATGCACTCTAAACTTTCACAGCTTCACCTTATGTAGATCCCAAAGTATTAGGGAATTATATTAAAAAAGTAAAAAGTAAATTCAGAAGCACTGTCGTTGTGCACCCTGAAAACTCCACGTGGCTTATTGAGCGCGTTACCGCAGAGATATAGCGCGTGTGGAGGCTTCACTCATCGACGCACATCTCACCACGCGCCCCACCGAGGGCGAACCACATAGTAATCATGAGGAGGTTACCAAGTGTGACTCTATCCTCCCTAGCAACCAGGCCAGTTTGGTTCCCGGCTGGAGTCACTCAGCACGCCCTGGGATTCGAACTAGCGAACTCCAGCGGTGGTAGCCAGCGTCTTTTCCACTGAGCTACCCAGGCCCCAAAACTGCATTGTTTGAATGGTAAAAGATTTTTCTCTCTCTCGTAAATGTAAATGCTGACATCATATATGTCGAAAGGATTGAAGCCTGTCATGCAAAATATGAGCTCACTGATGTCATTAAATGAGTTTGCTTTTTTATTCCATCCGTTACACCTGGTCAGAGTCTTCCGTAAATATTTAGTTTATACAGAAGTTTAAGTCCTACCCAAGTTTAATAGTGCAACACTCAAATATTTAGTAGTGTGTAAATTGAGACTTGGTGCCCATTTATGCCATAACTAGTTGTAGCGTAAGTAGAGCGCGCTCCGACTCCACTGGTTACAGAGCTGAGCTGATGGTGGTTCTGATGACGGTGGTCCTGCAGACAGTGTCTTTTCGGTAAGTTGTTAACTAGTTTGTGAAATACATACTGGAAAGTTAATAAACAATGACTCCATAATTTTCCCTTTTCAATATAACTAATATAATGTTAACCCTGTCCCTGACAACCATGTATTTCATGTTTATCACATCTGTTCAAAATACAATAAACAGCTAAATAAACATCAGTCTATGTTAGCCAGCTACAGTTTGTCAGAGCATCTTTTTGCAGCTCAGTAGACAACAGTGCGGTGGTGGATTGTGTCAGTTGAGTTTTGAATTCACGCTACGTTGTTACCTAGTTGGTGAGACGCAATGCTGAAAAGTAAATAATGTCCATCTTTTACTCACCATGACAATGAGATTATAGCTAACTAGCTAACCACGTAGCTGCTTTGATACCTTGTCAGCTGAGCGGAAGCTAATGTGTAATTGCTTCCACTGCCTCTGCCTCCACAAAAAAACAACCGTTTTGTTCAGGATTCACAGTTCGGTTCCTTTCAACCGAACAATTCCAGTTGCTGCATTTACAAAATCTAATATTTAAAAGTCTGGGTTTCAGCCTTTGAAAGTGTCGCCTGAATTCATATAGCAGAATAAGTGTAAATGCTTCTTGTTTTACAACATGCCCCTAATTGACTGGCAGCATTAAAATAGTCAGCATTTGACTGATACTAAACAGTGCTACTGATGTTTATTTAGCTATTTATTTTATTTGAATTTATTCATTATTTTAATGGCCAGTCATTGACTGATACTAAACATACAGTACGGATGTTGATTAAGCTATTTATTTTATTTTTATTTATTTTCTCAGTGTTCATTTCTAGAATTTGTTGACAATGTATAATAATAATAATGTCAAATATTCTTTGATAAAAATATTTAAGAAAGTAGCCTTCAGAGTACATTTGCAGACATATCAGTGCAAAGTCCACATTGAAAAGGGTCTGTTTTCATTCCAGATCAAAAATGAGCTATATCGGCCACCGTATCGATAATCTGTGAATTTTCCCCCTCTAAAATCAGCAACTGTCTCAAAAATCCCGTATCGGTCAGGCTCTAATCGAAAGTGTCATAAGCACCACAAAATGACATGTTTGGTTACGCAAATGTGTTTTTCATGTCACTTTCCTATTATAACACTACTGATTATGTTTAGGTTTAAGGTAGAGAAGAAAGTTTTATTGATTTAAAACCAGATAAAGCATTAACCTTAACTTACATTTAACTCTAATTTTCACCCTGAAACAAAAAAAAATATTGGAAAAGTCACATAATTTTCAGAATGGTCAGGCTGCAATTTTAAAGACATAATTATTGCAGCCTAATTTTCTGTAAAGCTGCTTTGAAATGGTGTGCATTGAGAAAAAGTCCAAACAAAACAAAATGACTTGAAAGTAGGGCAGCACAATATATCGTTTCAACATCGACATGTAAACCACTCAGGGTTCGTGTAAAGCTGCACTTTGTTTTTTTTAATGGTTTAAATTCAAATATGTATATTGTTTACTTAAAGAAGACTGTAATTTAATTGGTAATGTAATAAAATGTTAAATGACTTATTTTTTCATTCACATTAATTCCCTATTGTGATAATGAAACTTCCTCCGTGTAATGCTCTGTTTTAACCTGTTTGGAGTACAGGGATAAAGCATCACTTCTTCATTCACAAATGAGCCCCTTTATTTTAGGGTAAGCAACATGCATTATTAATATCATAACATGTTAGATCATTGACTTTAGCCTGTATTGATAGAAGAGTATTACATTAATACAATGGAACCATGGTGAATTATACGGTGTATTAATTATAATAAAATACACTACCAAAAATAAATAAAAAAGTTATTTTCATTTTCTTTTTTTAATTTTACATGAAGATGCAGTTCCCTACAAAATCACCGTAATCATTCTAAAATAATTAATCTCAAATAGAGCTATTCAAGTCATCTGGTGCAGTTATCCTGTATTTTTTCATATCGCAATATATACAAATCGCAGGAAAAACTGAATATCGCAATGTCAGTTTTTTTCCAATAACGTGCAGCTCTACTTGACAGACATATTCAAGTTTTTTTTCTCTAACATAGTAGGGGTGAATCTTTGGCTCAGCCAGTATTGAAGCTGACTGCCACCCCTGGAGTCACGAGTTCAAATCCAGGTCATGCTGAGGTCTCCTAAGCAACCAAATTGGCCAGGTTGCTAGGGAGGGTAGAGTCACATGGGGTAACCTCCTTGTGGTCACGATTAAGGGTTCTCTCTCTCTCTCCCTCTCTCTCTCAATGGGGCGTATGGTAAGTTGTGCATTGATCGAAGAGAGTAGCATGAACCTCAACATACTGTGGGTCTCCATGGTGTCATGCACAGCCAGCCACATGATAAGATGCACGGAATGACAGTCTCAGAAGTGGAGGCAACTGAGTGTTTTTTTTTTTTTTTTTTTTTAAATACTTCCACTAATGTGTCTTAAACAAGAAAAAGAAAGGCAAATTCAAGTTACTTGAAAGAAAACACATTAAATACATGTACTGTACATACAGGTTACTTGGAATTAGGGCTGGGTGATACATCTAATACCTACGAAATTATCACGATTTCGCTGAAAATATAATATCGTGATGATTTTTATGAGCCTTTTATTTGGCAATTAAGTTTCATAAAGTGCATCAATAGACTCATTTCATGATGCTTCAGGGCTGTATAATGAATCAAAATAACATCAAAATGGAGATAAAATCACATGTGATTATTTAACAGCCAAAGGCTGCGATTAAAGACAGATAAACATGGTCTGTGTGTGCTTCAGAATTAACTGGTGACGCACAGGGGCTCGTGTTTTTTAGAGTTCAAAATAAATGACAAAAATATATTAATTTATCTTTAACAAATGTTATCCTGAAAATAATAATTCAGTAATAATTTAGTATGATACAACATTCATCTGGTTTCCAAAAAATAGTCTAGTTTTTGCACACCTTGTTCATTCACAAAGAGAGAGGTTTTTAGTAAAAATATAGGAAGGTAAATAAGATTCTTTTTCTCAAAAACATTTATAGAATGTTATCAAATTACTGAAAAATATTGAGATATAATTTCTGAAGCCATATCATTAAGCCCTACTTGGAATACAATAATAAATGTGCCAATATTTCAGAGCTGAACATAGCTAGATAAGTATTCCATATTTCACTATAAAAAGTCTTTATATTTTTTTCGAATGTAATTTGCATTACTTTTCCAGGTCTTGAAATCACAATTAAAAATTCCCTGATATTTCCAGGTTTTCCCATGCATGAATCAGTAAACTAATCCAAATATTAAAACATTAAAGTAACATCATCTGACTACTATCAGTTTAAAAAACAAATAAAAAAAGAGAAAACAAATAGATTACTAAAAATGCAATGTTTTCTGCGCAACAAACTAAACAATGATAGAATTAAAATGGCACTATTTTATCTTATAGAAAATAACGGCTTAAGTTTCATCACAATTAAATCACTTTATTTAAGTGGTGACCCAGAGTCAGAAATTAACTTTCACATTTAGGGTCAATGTATTTGATTATCAGGGGCATTATTTGCCTTCATGAGGGCATACATTTTTCTTACAATTTAAAACTAAATGTGGCTTATTCATTTGTAAAAGTGCCAATTTGATCAATTCATTAACAGAAATTCTTAAGTCTGAGAATGTATTACGTCTTACGCTAAAATTCAATTCAACATAAGCCTATCATATGTTACAAATAAAAAAAACAGAAGAATTAATTACGAGGGCATATTTTGCCTCCACATTTAAAATTTTGGGAGCATTTTTATGATTTATAATGTCATTTTTGCCCCAAGCTCCCCTTAATTTCAGACCATGTAGTGGCCGTGCAGTTCGCAGCTGCATCAAAAGGTTTGAGCATTTTTGACACGTGACAAGATTGCCAGTGCGAGCTGTCATTTGCTCATGCTCCACCACCCGGAGGAGATCTCAGATATAAGGTGCTTGAAAGACTCTTATAGCTGCTCAAAAAAAGTTTCAGTGAGTGGTACGGATGGAATGGAGAGCAGGTGCGATCCAGTGAAGGGCATCATTTATTCACCCTCATGTTGTTCCAAACCCATATGACTTAATTTCTTCTGTGGAACACAAAAGTAGATGTTAGACCGAATGTCAAGGAATGACAGCCTCAGTAACCATTTATTGTCATTGTATGAAAAAATGATACAATCAAAGTAAATGGTGACTCTGGTTAACGTTCTGCCAAACAGCTTTTTTGGGGTTCCACAGAAGAAAGTAGATTGGTTTGTAACAGCACGAGGGTGAGTAAATGACAACAATTTTAAATTTGGCTTAACTATTATTTTAACAATTGGCACATGCTTATGCACTCCACCCTGCTGTGAGCAAACATCCACTCATGCATTGACAGTTCACAGAAATACACCCCAACAGCAATGACGCATGCTATAAAGTATGTAAGTGAGTAAAGGAAAGACATTCTTTAGGTCAAGGTGATAATGTTTCCCTGTGGATAGCTTTGCCATCAATTGCAGACTCAGCCATCTCACAAATAGGGCAAACGTGTGCATACGGATCATCTGTAGATCTGTGTGTTTGAATGTGTGAGTGTAAGCATTGACACTCTTTACCACAAATGTGCATAGGCTTCACTTGTCAATTCACTCTCAAAAAAACTTGAGCAGCCTTAAACATAAACTGCTGTTACACTCTTCTTTTCCACTACAAAGTATGCAGAAGACACCAAGCAGTGCACAAGGGAGCAAAATGTGGTGATACACCTGCTCAAGTCCGCCTGAACTTTTGATTTGACCATATACAACAGCTGAGGGTTACAATGCACTGCCTTGGTTGAAGGCCAAGTGGTAAGAAAGTACAGCCGTGAAACAGAAAATGCTGGAATGCTGAATCCAGATAAGAGAGGCTATGCTCCAGTAGGTAGAGTCCAGTTGATCCAAGCAGGATGAAAATGATCTCAGGCCATTAAGTGGTGGTGGCGTAGTGGCTAGAGCACAGGGCTGCTAATCAGAAGGTCGCTGGTTTGAACCCCACAGCCACCACCATTGTGCCCTTGAGCAAGGCACTTAACTCCAGGTTGCTCCGGGGGGATTGTCCCTGTAATAAGGGCTCTGTAAGTCGCTTTGGATAAAAGCGTCTGCCAAATGCATAAATGTAATGTAACTTTACTCCACCGCCAAAAAAGTTCACATGCACAGTCAGTCACACAGGTTACCACATGTAATGCCACAAGAAATCAAATCATAACCTGATAACACCTGCCAAAATGCTTAAAAATGCTATGGAGTGTAAGTGAAAAGACAAATTGAATCATGTTGGGCCACCACAAAAGCACACCTGGAAAAGATGATAAACATTCCTTTACCGATTATCATAATACTGCTTAAGCATTACTTTACCTGAATTGAAAATTACACCGTGTCTTGCCCTAGCACCACAGCATTGTTTACAGCTCCAGTACACTCTTATGAGATCAGAGAAAAAAGTTTGACTGAGCAGGTGTAACTGTATCGCAGCCATTAAGCTGTAGGTCACAAGAGATTTATGTTTTACAAGCAGAAGCGGAAACAGCATTCAGCTATGATAACATTCAGACAAAAGATATTGGTTGAAAGATTCTTCTTCTTTGAACATTAAACAGCTCCTCAGGCAAATATCTAACTGAGCACTGACAAACTCGCTAGATTTTACACCTCAAATCACTAAAAAGTGATGAAGTCATGTTACACGTGTTTAACAAAAATTAACAAAGAGGAAAACTGGGCACACACAGGAAGAACTTTGCTCTTTATGCATGCAAGAGCAGAGGCACTCAAGAGTGTGAATTCTGGGTAATAATAAACATTAAAGAGGCCACTTTCGCCATTCTCAGAAAGGCAGAGGAAATATGGGTACTGCTTTAAGTCGGAATGACACAGTGAAAGAATTAATGTCCCATCTCACCAGGTGCTTTATTTGGCTGCTAAGAGGAGAAAAGTGATAATTAACATGTCTGCCCACACTACGGAGAAAGTATCAAAAGACAAAAAACATAAAATAACCAATGGACTATAGGGTCATCAAGTCTAAGCAGCTATTTATCGGTTTAAATAGCACTACCAATTTAGTATGGTACATTTTCTCTCATAAAATATCTCAGTGGCCTATAAATACACCTGAGGTATATGCTGAATGCCACACACATTTTTGAGGCCTGTCTGTCTGCATTCCTCAACAGTGTCTTAGCAGTGCACTGGGGAATTGCTCAAGGACTCCTTAGCAGCAAGGTTCTCTCATGATGTTAACATTTTCAATGATAAACAGCCATTTTTTATGCAACTGGTGAGAATTGACTTGTACTCTCAAAAAGATTTACCCAAAAATGATTTTTTTTTTTTAACACTTTACAAAAAGGTTCCATTTGTTATAATCAGTTAATTACATATTGAAATAACAATAACTTCTATATAATTTAATAATCTTGGTTAATGTCAATTCCAGCATATACATTATTTTCACAGTACAATAATACAATTTCAAACATTAAAATAAAAAGTTGTATGTTAACATTAGTTCTTGCACTATGAACAATTTTATTTTTTTTAGTAACTAACATTAAACAAGATTGATGAATGCTGTAAAATATTGTTCATTGTTAGTTCATGATCGCTAATTCATTATCTAATGCTAATGAACCTTATTGTAAAGTGTTACCAAAAATTCCATCATCACTACTAACCTTAATGTTGTTCCAATCCTGTCTGACTTTCTATCTTCCTTGGAACTCAAAAGGAGATGCTAGGGAGAATGCTAGTTTCAGTCTCAATTCACTTATTTTATGGAGAAAAAATAAATAATGCAGTGACAGAGACTAGCATTCTGCTAAAAATCAAATTTTGTTTTCCTCAGAAGAGAGAAATTCATAAAGGCTTGAGGGTGAGTAATGATTTACCATCTTTCTGCACTGAGTTCTTAATCCCTATTAGGCGTAAATGATGACGATGGAGGACAAGTGAATGACCAATTTACTTGTCCAATGGACAAGCACATGACAATGCTTAATGTCGAGTCCTGCATACCACAAATAAAAAAAATCGATATGACAGCTTTCAATGGTGCACTAAAGCATTTTACTTTGCTACATTTAAATCTATGCCATGCAGTGTCAGTGACATTTAGCCTTTCATGAAATTGCTGAGGTAGTTGTGAGGTAACAATTTAAATAAATTCAATAAAATGTTTTGAACTGTGCTTAAATCAGCATCAGAAATGCCTGATTAATGGCATATTTTGTGACAAAACATAGCATTGTTTCTACCTGTATCAAAGCAGTTTGATGAACTATAATATCCTGTCACAAATCTGATCAGTTTTTGAGGTCAGCTCCCTCCTCTAGACCTAAGGCAGGAGGTCTTTTTCTTATGCTGACAGCAGGTGCTAGGAAAATGTACATCATCCAAGACATCGGTGCACTGGCAAGAGGGAAATGAGGCTCAGTGCAGTCCTAACCTCACTCTTCAGACAAGGCAATAAGGTACAGCCATAGGCCATCATCATGCTTTGCCATGGTCACAATGTTCCTCACAAAACAGGAAGCCGTTTTAGGTGAGACAAAATTCAATAAGGTAGGCTATATGTTTCTATGTGCCTACATCTTTTATCTACACCAACATTTGTCAAAAAATTACTACAATAAAATGGCCAAATAATAGGTTTCATGCTTTGGAAATGCAGTAAAATGAACCACATGTCCAAATACACCATGCAAGTTGCCTCTGGACAAGTTAGATGCGGTGCATACAGCCTACATGTATTAGGCTTACACCACCCCATTAAAGATTCTAGGCCTATATCAGCACTGAAATTTGTAATTTCTTCAAGAATAAGAGCTAAAATCATGTTCTACATAAAAAGGTTTTATATTTATTAGGGGTGTGAAGCTTTGGTAGAGGTAGACGATATATCAGTTTTTACCGATTAATCTGTGCTGATAATTGTATTTTGGAACAGTGACTTACAAAATCTGTCGATAGTTACCGATATATTTTTCATCCTTTATTAATTAAAATAAGTGTCCCCAGTGCGTTTAAAGCTTGTTTATACTTAAGTCGCTCGTTATGCACCACATGTTCATTTTGTTTTGGTTATTATTGGGATTTTGGTTGAACAAAAGAACGCATCTGGGATTTTACTCATTTTTGTCTGTCTTTGCCTGCCATAAAAAAAGAATAAGAATTTTTTTTGACATTCTAATCAGTTATCAGACTTTCCCACCACCTTAGTTATCATATCGGCAAAATCCACTTTCGGTCAATAAAATGACATAAATTGTGATACTGATTAGATTCACAATTTATGGGCTTTTGATTAGATTAAAAAATCTTATTCTGCATTTTTCCCCAATGCATTTATATTATTTAAATACTTTGGGATAGTTAACCCAAAAAATGTAAATTCATAATTTACTCACCCTCAAGAATTCCAGATGCGTATGATTTTTCTTCTACTGAACCCAAAGATTTTAAGAATAATATCTCTGTTCTGTAGGTCCATAGTGAATGGTGGCCAGAACTTTGATGTTCCAAAAAGGAGATAGAGTCCGCATACAAGTAATACATAAGAATCAAGTGGTTTAATCGATGTCTTCTGAAGTTGTCCCGTTGGTTGTGGGTGAGAACAGACCAAAATATAACTCCATCACTGTACAACTCGCATTGCGGTCTCGAAGTATGATCATGATTTCAAGCTTGATTACACTTTCTAGAGTTTGATGCATGCACCGCACTAGATGGCACTATAGGAAGTATAATCAAGCTTGAGATCAAGATCGCCAGGGAGACTACTGTTAAGATGTACAGTGAAAAGGAGTTACTTTTTGGTCTGTTCTCACCCAAAACTAACTGCATAATACGTCTAACATATGTGCCATACGTCTCTGGCTGCTGCATTGTGTCTCATTGTTCCAACGTCTATTCATTAACATAGGCTGTTATAATGTAGTCAGTTACAATAAGTAAAAGAGAGCATATACAAAATATAATGCATAATATTTTGTCATTATGTGATGACTCGCTGGTCAATTTATAACACAAAGCTCAGAATGCGAGTCTCTGTTCTTCCTTCAAGTTACCATAATAAGCATAGTAAATGTGCACCACTGTTTCTGAATCATGTATCTGCAAACCGCGGTGTCCATGACGCCAAAATCATCATGTTTTTAAAATAACTGCATTCTGTTACATTCAGCTGTGCTCCATCTAGATGTTTGAAAGAAAGACTTCGCCTTGTGTGTGCGGACACAAGGGTAGAGTGCCGTCTCTTCCCCGGACATAAAGTCACGCTGCACTCTGTTGCAGAGGTGATTCATGCTTACTCCCATTTAACTTAGAATATTAAACTTCATACTGGGAAATCTGCAATGGAACACCACTATATGTTGGACTTACAACTTGTGCGGAAATCTTCAGCTCTGATTTTGGTGAGATGCAGGTATGTTACACAAACATGTCGGCACAGAGGGAGATTTATAGTCAATGACAAACCTCCACTTTTATTAAATAATATACATTAATCAGTCAAAGTTTCAACATTATATGACTATAAAAACGGTTTAGCAAATGAGTGCAGACGTTCAAAACACGGTGGAAACTCTTACGATTATCGTAATCCCTGTAGAACAAATGTTAGCAATGCAGCATCATTTATCGGTTTGGATGCCATGAGAAGTCTGTTGACAATAAAGGTACTGTGACAATGTAATCAATCTCAAAATTAAAATTAAGGCCCGTCTTTGATACTTTGTGTATAGTTGTCACTGAATTTCAAATTCAGTGAAAAGTAACGTAATACGAAAGCATTATTCCCTGAATTAAATAAGGATTACAAAATAAGTATTACATAAATAATGAGGATTACAAAACGAAAAAAAAAAAAAAAATAACACATTTAATGTTTCTCAACAGGTTTTTCTTTTCTTTACATTGATCATGCATTTTCTTTACAACTTTATTTTATTTACTATTTTACTTTTAATAAATATACTTTAAACATCTGTAACCCACAAAATAAATAAAGTTTGAACAATTTATATTGTAAGTATTTATGGGATATTTTAATCCAAATCAGCAGATTACAGTTGGATACAATCATAGAAATCTATGCTGTTTGTGCATTATCCATAGGGAATTTGAAAGAGTGAAATATTATCAGCCTATATGAATTTTCAAAATTGTGCATGGCCTAGGTTACTAGGATGAGAAAGACATACCATAACCCACCTTTTTGTTTTCCCATATGTGAACGGAAATGTTTGTCATTTTTTGGCCACAATTCTTTTTATTTCCACAATGAATATTTGCTTGTGGTAGCTCATTATTACTATAGGCTACCTCCCGCACTCGCATTTATTCTCAACATCTATAATTTTTTGCATTTGTTATCAATTGTGGTCTTATTCAGGGTGGGAAATTAGCACCCGCCACCCGCCGAGGGCGGGTACTTTTTCAATGTGGCGGGTCACTTTGCCGTGTATACCAGCCACAGTGGCGGGTGGATTATAATAATGCTGCGTTCGCACCAAAAGCGAATACAGTTTGCAAAAATTCGCATCCACCGAGGGACCAGGACAGGACCACCAGACGCGCGTAAACGCGTCTTTACGTTGACTTAACATTGAATGTATTAAGTAGTAACCAATAAACAAGCTGCGAGTGATTTCATTGTACGGATTGGACAGCCTTTGTCAAAGAATGCGGTTGCTAAGTAACAATAATACACTTTTTTCGAGTAACTCTTTTGATTGGTTTTCAGCGCTGTGTGTCACGGCGCTGAAGATACCGTTATACTGTATAACTTATACACATAGCTAAGCTGAGAATAAATTTTTTTTAAAGTGTGTATATACATAGCTGAGCTGAGCTGGTGCAGAAGAAAGGGAAATTATTTTTAAAAATGTGGCGACATATTCCCGGTGTTAGGAGGCCCGCAGCGGAGTCAGCAGTTATAAATGAACAACTACAAACTGAGGGCGAAGTAAAGAAAACGAAAAGGTACTTTTCTAACAAGTGGCGCATTGATGACCAAGGGAAACCGAGGGAATGGTTATCCTACCTTCCCGACGACCAGTCTATGCACTGCACTTACTGTCGAACCTACGCGTCAGCAGAAAATGTAAATAATTCGTTCGTAAGAGGGACGTCTAATCTTAAATTAGAGGCAATAAAAGACCACGAGTCTTCCAAGTCGCATATTAAGTGCACTGCCATACAGCTGGCGAAGACGGGACCCCAGGAGCAAAAGTGGCTGGTAAAAAATATAAGTGGCTGGTAAAACTGGGCATCCACCAGCCACTGTGGCTGGTGGACAAAAAAGTTAATTTCCCACCCTGGTCTTATTATAGGCCTATTTGACAAAATCCATCTTTATTTTGATCTGTTAGCCTATGCTTGTAATGGAGTGGTATTGGAGCAACGGAAATGCTGATGTCCTGACTTTCAGAAGAGTAGAGAAAAAAAAAAGGTCCTCCGTGATGGGCAAATCTCATCATTTTGCTTCTATTCTGCAACACTCCCGTAACATGAGTCACATTCACTGAGCAGAATGATTGGGACCACAGTTGGCTACAATGTGTATCGTACTGTCTAACATAATGTCGCACAGTGTGCCATGGCAATATGAATGCGTTCATATCGCACAGTCTGACAAGCAAATATCTTCAAGGACTGTAAAAATCCTAGTGTATAGCGGGCTTTACTCGTATCAATCTTGGGATTTGAGAATCGATATTGTGGGGATCGTTCAAATGGAATGAAACCACGATGAATAGGAAAATAGATATTTTTAACCACACGTGTACAAACCTTAAGAAAAAAATAATACTTTCCTACACAAACCACCATATCAGTGCTTTAAATAAGCTTGAAGGAAGACAAGTGGCTTAGTGGAAACACTAAGAGGGAGGAGACTCTTGTAAAAGCTACCACAATCTTGCCCACTTCCTTTCAAGTTGAAGCTTACACTAATGTGACTGTAAACGAATGTGACTCAAACAAGGAAGACACAAAGTTAATGTCATTTAACATACATCTTCAGGATTATGCATCTTGTATAGTAACCATGTAAAGGGAGTAGATGTTTGTCAGGTCAGGATGAGAATTTGATGAGCAGCACCATGCTTATTGTCATCAAGGAGCTAGCCACTCTCCAGCTAGCAGTGTTTCCCATTAATTACCTAGACTGAGGCAGCATAATTTTTCCCACCACTGTTTTATAATGAGACGAAAATATTTTTACACTTCTCATAATAACATAAAAGCTCTCCAACAATGTGTTTTGCTCCAGTGCTCCGGCAAAGCATCTCTCACTAATAACAGTAGAATATAAAGGTGGTTTTACATGACTGTGTGTGTGTGTGTTGTATGGGTATGTACAACTATATTTAATCTAGAACAAAGTAGATATATACAGGAGGGAAGTGAAACTAATTAAAATAAATACATATTCATATCTATACAACCAATGTGTTTGATTAAATAACCTCTAGAGCACAAAATTGTTTAAAGAGCAAAGATCTTCATAGGTCAAGCATGCCAGCGGATCCCCATAAAGGGGATGAGGTCCACTTACCACAGTCTCACAAAATCCTTTGGGAAACACTGAGCTAGGCTTGTAATGTTGGCCCAAAGAATAAAACACCCCTTTCAATATTCCACATACAATCTGCAACTACAGTGGGAGGACTGGAGTCATGCTTTTGCCAGTTGTGTAGATGTTCTGAAAAAGCCTGCAGTGAGGGACAGCTCAATCCATGCTTGTTAACAAGCTGTGGACTGCTGCTACCACTGACATTTAACATGCTAGCAGGAAGAGTGGCTACTGAAAACCTTGTTCATCCAAAATGCCAGTACGGTTAAAAATGCCATGCTTAATTAGGATGGTTGTATAATTGCATTATTAATTGCACATTTTCAGCCCATATATGTCAGTCTTTATGTTGAGGCTTTGTTAACAATAAGAAGTGTCTCTATGGACCTCTGTTTCTGCCAAAAGTAACTCATTACTCACTAGAGACTCAAGTCTCTAGAGCAAAACAGCACCATGCAGAAGGTCCTTGCATTTCCTCCAATGAGTATACAGCCTTTCTACATAACAGGAGCTACAAATTATTTGCCATAGGTTGTGGTTAATTAAATGCACATTAAAAAGGAACATTCCGGGTTCAATACAAGTTAAGTCCAATCGACAGTAGACATGCTGCGATTATAAAATAACCCTCTGATTGCGGTTATTTGCTCTAACCAGGGTGCGTTTCTTTGTCACCAAGTTGTGCTACGTGCATCACTGAGTCGTACCACGGAGGTCAACCAGAGTAGCTCCTGTCCGGAAGAGCACTCTAATGAATGCACTGTCAGCACGAGGCTCATGCCAAACTCCTGCGAAAACAAATACAAACTTTGATAGTGAACGCGAAGCGCTCCGGCTTCACTTTAAACAATCATGTAAAGGCAAATGTTCTTGGTCATAAAGGGTTCATATATGCAGTGTAAATGCCACAGTGATAAAGAGGACACGCATGCCTAGTCTGTTTTTGTGGAGTGAAATACTTTACTATTGCATATTATAATATACAAAAAAAAATATATTATATAATACAAATATATTTTATAGAAAAATAAAATATAGTTTTTTTATTAAAAACAAAACAATACTTTTTAACTACAAATGTTCGCTTCCGTACATCTCTGTGATTCACGCTCATGAGAAGGATGACGCAAGCTCGTTGGTAAGGTCACACGTCACATGGAGGACGAGGCAGGAAGTGCGTCATTGTTTACAAGAGAAATTTGCACAGACCAAGCACAGCTCACAAACCAAAACAATTTCAAAACAAAATAAAAAAATAATTTCCAAATAATAATAAAAAAAAAACATTACTTGCAGTAAATAACCAGCCTTTATTTCGGAGCAATGCCGTTGCATAATCTACTTGCGCTTTTTCTTTAGCAGAAACATATAGGTTATATGACTGTAGAATTCAGCTACACAAGATGTTGTTAATGAAACCAAGTGCAAAAGCGTTTACGGAGATTCACAGGATTTACACAATGAAGTCAATGGTACAGAAGTTTCACAAACTTACACAGGCAGTGATGAGTGAGTGAATTGAGTGCAGGTGCAGTGAAATAGAAATTGGGCAATGAGGAGCGGATCGCTGAGGGAGGCGTGACAATGACAAGTTGTCACATATATCTGAGCTCGCTGGAAAAACAGTATGGGCACAGCCGATGAATTCAGATATCAACCCTTTGTTTCTTTTGATGGTCTGAAATCCTTAGGGGTAAAATGTTCACTGCACACCCTCCAATATTTGAGAGAAGTAGGGGTGTACTGATATCCAGGTTAAGCGCGATAAGCCAGAGCTTCAATTGCTCATGATCATGTATTATCAATCGATGAAAAGTTAATGTTTCCCGGCGTACATTATCTTTGGGGTTTCTGAACATTGAAGCATCCAGGATACACACACCAAACAAACATTTTGAACTATACACTTAAACAAATGCAAATCTACAGCAAAGACAATTAAACTTTTTTACAGCGCTCCTCTTGTAAACAATGACGCACTTCCTGCCTCCTTCATGTGAAGTGTGACCTTACCAACGAGCTTACGCCATCCCTCTCATGAGCGCGCATCACAGAGATGTATGGAAGCAAACATTTGTAGTTAAAAAGTATATAAGTATTGTTTTGTTTCTAAAAATAATTTGGGTTCAGAAGAACTTTATTATTTCTGGAACGGAGTCGTGTGGGTTATTTTGATGCACCCTAAATATGCATTTTGGAGTGTCAAAAAATGGAGTACATTCACTTGCATTGTTTAGAGGAGGAGGCCTGAAATGAAATCCTATAAATTTTAAATTTAGTTTTGACGAGGAAAGAAATTCAAATACATCTTGGATGGCCTGAGGGTGAGTAACTTAAACAAATTTTCATTTTTGGGTGAACTATTCCTCTGTGTATGAAGCACACTTGCACCTTAAGAAATATGACAATTTATATGACAATTAATTGTGAAAGCCCAAAAACTGACATAAATAGTCATAATTGCAATAATTTGTTTGAAAATTAATTGCCAGCCAAATTTCATAAATCGCGACTTCCCTAATATGCAGCATTTGGTGTGGATTACCACAAAAAATGATTGACACCCCTCCTTTTCTTAAAAAGCAAATATCTGGGTTACAGTGAGGCACTTACAATGGAAGATCCAAAAGTAGCCTATAGCCACAACCATAACCAAAATGTGTGTACACATAATTGTAATTTCTGTGTAAAGCGATCCAGTTTATATCCAATTTTACAACTTGGTTGTCATGACGACGTAACACTGTAAACCCTAAAACACCTGTAAAATGACAATATAAAAAAAAACTTTAACTGCAATTAATACAAGGTTTAACAGAAGAACTAAAAAGTGTTTATAAAATAAGCTTCATATTTCTGCCTTTAAACACAGCAAAAATTGGCCCCATTCACTTCCATTGTAAGTGCCTCACTGTAAACTAATTTTTTCCTTTCTTTTTTAAAGTAGGTTTTAGTCAAAATAGTTGTTTTTTTTTTTCTTTGTAATAATCAACATAATTCCACAAATGAACACAAAATTGTGTTCCATTGTATTGAACCCAGAACGTAATATTCCTCAGGTCTGACATCAGTAAAGGGAAGATAAAATTACCTGACTGCACACAGACATACAAAAAAAGAAATGTATGCAAGGCCCACAATGCATATGAAAAGATATGAAATGGTCTTGAGTTTAGCCTTGGTAGGTTATTCTATAAAGATTTTGACACTGTATAAACATTATGAATTAGACTACATAGTCTGAAAGCTCTATTTTCAGGAAATGAAACCACATCATTTGACTACTAGCTTTGATTTAAAAAGAATAAAATAAAAACAAACAGGACACTTCAGAATAACCAAGGTGGCCCCTTAGATAATGCACAAAAAGAATCTGAAGGAAATAGATCACGGTCACATGAAAACTATCAAAGACAGTTTTCTGAAGTTGCTTTAAAAATGGTTCTAAATGTAGCAAAGACAAACATTCAGTCATCAACTTTACCAATGACATGTCCATTGCTAGATGACATTCAATTATATGATGAGAGAAATAGGTCACAGTGTTTTCAAAGGCCTATTTACGCTACCTTGCCAAAACGCGACCACACAAAGTGATTCATTCAAAAATTCTATGTAGATAAGAGAAGGCCAATGGTTCCAACAATAAAAAAGCAACATTGTCAGTGTCTCTCAGGACTCCAAACAACTAAAAACTCGTCATATCATGTCATAAAATACAGGCATAATAAATGAACATTTGGAAAAGCATCTCATCTCCTATCCTTATAAGATCCAGATACCTACTGAAACATGTCCTGACATGCTCTCACCTGGCCATTTTACATACAGCATGGCATTTTGGCAGGGGTGACTGCTGCATGTGCCGTCCCAAAGACAACAAGGCCACTGATCAATACCGTTACAACAGTTTCCTCGTAATGATTACACAGTAGCAGGCTGACAATAGGTAAAGCCTGAAGCCAGGTGACTCATCAAATACCGCACATCTGATTAATGAACATCTTTCCCGTTAAGCGCTACTTATTTTTCTAACCGGTTTAATTCACATTATCCCCCTTGTCACCTCAACTGTACATTTAAACACTACTTAAGTGCCACCTAGTTTACTACACACGCCAGGGCTCATGTTGGATCGTCAGTTTGCAGTTAAATCACGTGCTGGATACGGGAAGTGGTCTAAAACACAGATCGAGCATGATTCAAAGGGTTACAATAAGTAAGAGTCGCAGTTAGTATACAACAAATATGAATATTTGAAGAAACAAATGGCCAAACATGTGACTTGGCAAGGTTTCCAGTTCATGCCTGTCTGTCAGGGATTGTGTGGCGAAATGTGAGCGCCTGGCATCCTAACCATCAAGGCAATGAAAAAAGAAAGAGTCTAGATTTTTTTTAAAGATAAAGTGGTGTCTATCTGACAGAATTAGGTTGATAACATTAGCTCGCTGTCTAAAAAATCATCAACATCCTCTCTTGACCTGACAATCGACCGAATACAGCTAACGGTGGAAACAAATATCAAATGACCAATATATATTATGTTAAAGACACGCATCAGACTAATTAGCTAACTGAATAATTCAAATAAAAGCGGGAACAAAAACAGCCCGAGTAACTTCTTGACCTGGCTTGTGGCGAGACAGCAAGCGAGCTACTAGCCAGGGCTGCCCAGGACAGTTAGACACTGAGTATAACTCTAATCTCTCATTTATCGACAACACGTGTACGCAACGGGTCACGAATGAGCATTAACCATCCCTGACCCCGTTACGAATACCGTAAAGGCATTAAAACAAGCATAAATTGTGTGTTAGGGGTTTAATTTAAACGTACGCGGGCAAATGGCTGCCACCCTCGCGAGCTCCTTCACCGGCTGAAGCGCGAGCTCTCACAGCTGCACAAGAAATTATCACACAAGCAGAACGTCACATCGTCTTTTTTTACTATAAAGGAGTCCGAAGACGCGAGGTAGTGAGCTATACTTACAAAGAACGGGCCAAACATTGAAATCCCTTGGCAATCCCCGGAGAAAGTGGACGTAGAGAGCCGTAATCGCTTTGAGGGTGAAGTCGTATTTCTCGTCCTCTCAGTGACAACTGAATTGAGATTAACTGGAGGGGGAGGAGTCAGTCAGCGTCTGCGTCACCTTTGCGCAAGAGCCTGTTGACGTTTTACGAGTACGAATACATAAAAAAAAAGTAAATAGTCTTTAACATAATGAGCAAGTATCTTATCATTACAAATAAATACAAATAAAGCCATTTAGCAACTATAATAATTGGTCATTTGTTCGCTGGTTAAAGTATTATGTATTTCGTATCAGAGTACATTTTGTTCAGTGATTTAAAAATGTAGGCTACAGTATAAAATGCATATCGTGTGTTTAAGTAGTTGCTTTAGGAAAAAAAGTTGTTTCGAAATGGTTCGAAATAATTGAGCGCTTATTGATGAAGTTAACCACCTAATCATTTTATTCTTAAGATAATTACATAGCTGATCTGAAATTAAAAGATGTACAAAGAATGCTTATAGGTGCAATTTTTTTTTTAGGTTTTTACCCATCTTTATGTAAAACGACGCCTAGCGAGATTTAAATGGATTTATACTCCCCCTAGTGTTAGACAGACTGAACTGTATACACTGCATATGCCGAATAATTATGTGATTGTCATACGTGTTTCACTCCAACAAAACATAACAAAATCAGCTTTGTAAACATGTGGACGTATTGATTTCATATAGTCTACCACCATGATTTTGAGATGATATTTCACCCCAAGTCAGGGTTGTCATCAGGGCCAGGCGTCACCAGGAATGCCGTCCCCTGTCCCTGCCTCAATGAAATGAACTAAGTTTAATATATGAAATCAGATGAATATCTGAATGTCTACATCCTATCTATAATCGACAGTTCTTTTTAGTTATGGAGAACAACAAAAATACACACTTGATCAAGAAAGTCTTTATTATGTTGAATCAGTACGGTCAAGGACTTGCAGATTGTGTATGAGCTGACAAAATATGTTCAATCAAAGAGTGCATTTAATATCCAAAATGGATTGCATAAAGTGAATGCAATAGCCATGTACAAGACAAAGGTCCTATAGATTGGTAGGTAGATTACAAAAAAGAAAATCAAAAAACAATAGTAGGATGTTGACGATAATGCATCTAACCCCCCAATGTTTTTAAAATATAAGGTTATTTATATGTTCATGTTTGTTTTGGCTGGAAATTCTTATTGAATTATCACAAATGTATAAATATGCCTTCATTATATTCATGTACAAATGGGATTGGTTGTTTGTTTCTTTAAATTAGTTTGATATTGAACAAATATCCATTGGAACACAATCAAGGATTTCTTAGTTTGTTTTGAACAGCAAAAGGAAGCAACAGTCAAAGCAGTTTTGAGATATCGCAGCACAATTAATTTTAAAAATACTCAATCCATTGCACACAAACAGTTTACACTTATCATAGAAAATATTGCTCACAGTGTTAATATATAATAAGGAAGACATCAGATACACCTCCATTAGTGAAAATTGAAATAGGATAGAACTTTTGCCAAAGCTGCATTCAAAAGTGACAGAAAATTCCATCTGAAACAACAATTATGTCATCTAAATGTTGCAAGCTCAATATTGACACTCTTTCGGTCTGATTTAGGTTTCATCATCCTACATATTGGCCTCACTAATTTTAAAAGTAAACAGAATTATTTACTTTTCTTTCTTTTAAAAATCCAGGCAATATTTCACTACAGGCAACTTAAGTTTATGTAATACTCTGTATAGAACAGTGACAAACTTTTTGTCAAATTAATTCCTTCACTTTGACAACCACCACACCACTCAAAACCAACATTCAACCGGTGTACCATGATGAAGAGGGACTTCAAGTGTCATATGACATTTTCACATCAGAAAATGTGTGGAATAATATCTTTGCGTATGTTTATATTCTAACCTATTAAAAAAAAAGCCATCAGAAGAATGCTATCAAAGCATGATGTATCCAAATTCGGTCGCCTCATAAATGTATCATATTTTGTCACTTTTCAAGAGATTAGGTGACATTGCACTCATGCTGGTGTCAGTCATGTTGGTGACAATCCAGACAGTGTAAGTCTATATCAAAAGCATGTAAAAAAAAAAAAATCAGTTAAATGTAAATAAGTCAATCTATGCAGGAAACAAACAGTTTCTAAATGCAATAGAGCTGAGACTCCAGCTAATAGCATGAAAAGTCTCTTAGTTTGAGTTAACACCAAATGTTACTAGTCAGTAAGGCACAAAACATTTCACTTCACTGAAGAAAAAGTCAAGATCACGTGAATGCCATTGTAAAAGCAGCAATGAGGAAAAATATGACAAGAGAATTGATTTCAAATCAGATGCTGTCTTCATACTCTCAACCCATTAGTAGTCCATTACTCACCAACATACTGTAGGCTATACTAGGATTTTAATAAAAAGCTAACCATTGAACATCAGCTTTGGCAAGTTTTGATTTTAAGAGTATGGAATTAGAGTAACAGAAATTACATATTTGTTTTTTATTACAGGCACTGTTGTACAGCAGTCCTCTTGAGGCCTTCAGGATCACTATGGATTTAAACCTGGCACATATCCAATAATGAACTCTTTAAATCATCAAGTAATTTTCTTCTTAAAGACTCTCAGACACAATGTTCTCCATGTAGTTGTATCAGAAACAGACAGATTAATACACAATTGCTGCTTTAACACAGTAAATCTAACAAAATATATCCCTAATGACTAAGCAGATTCACCGGTCTAGCATTAATAAGAAAAACAATAAGGAACTGAGGATTATTCTTTAAATTACATGTATTTACTGAATACAAACAATGTTTGTGTGAAATGTCTGAATTTTAAAATGTAAAATGTGGCATTGATAAAGTAGCCTAGCTGTGTATCTGAGGGACATAGAATGGTGTTTGAAACAAATTTGACTGCAACCAGGGGAACACACCGCCCCAGAGTCAAGGTAATGAAACTCAAAGGGAGACAGAACATTTGGCAAAGTGTGCAGTCACATGGGTATGTCTTAAAATGGTTAAAATGTACTTAATAGTCTGATTCCAATAAACAACAACAACTACAACAACATCAATAAAATAACACCATTATAACAATATCAACAAAAATTATATAACAGTTATAATAAAATTATAATATAGGCAGAAAATAACAACAATTACAAGTAAAACAATGATCAAATAAGACATTTCTCTGCCTCTCGGTCGTTCAGTAAGTCTTTCCTGTCATCTAGTTGCTGTTATTATAGATGTTACTGCAGGGCACTTGTGCAAGGATTCTACAGGATGGACCGTTATGTTGGGCACAAGAGGAACCCTGAGAAGGATGAATGGATGTACTCAGTGGAGTAGAGCCCATTTGCTTGGTCAGAGGGCATCTGCACCCATACCTGGTCATTCTCCTTCAGCTCGAGTACTGCACTACCTGATGCCTGGTCCATATAGCCCTTCTTGTATTCATCATAGGTGTATGTGGCTGGCACATTGTTTTTGTACAGTGCCACCCACAGGCTGGTTCCCTTTACATGAACATGATAAGCAAAATAGTAGACTCCAGGCAGTGGGCTTGTGAAGATGCCAGTAGCAGGGTTGTAAGCATTTTGCCCATTGTACAGAGTCCTGTCGAATTTGATAGGCATACCAGATGGTGGAAATGGTGTAGTCAAAATGGCAGTAAAAGCAGGAGCCACTGAGGCCGAGAGCTCAGCCTGACCAAATTGTGGTTTCTCTTTTGACTTTGGAACTGATTCCCCGCCAATATTTGGCCCTTGAACTGCCAACTGCTTTATATCACCGTTAGATGAACCAGGGGGCCCAGGAGGTCCAGGTGGACCTGGAGGGCCTTGCATACCACTAAGTCCAGGAGTGCCAGGTTTTCCTGGAGGTCCTTGTGGACCAGGCATCCCCTTGTCACCAGGTTTTCCTATTCCTTGGGACCCTGGTGGACCTTGTTCACCTTTCAACCCCGGAACACCCTGTGGTCCCATATGACCAGTGGGGCCTGGAAGTCCAGGAATCCCTGATGTGCCACGTGGCCCAGGGGGTCCTGGGATCCCATTCTCACCCTTTGAACCTGATGCTCCAATTAAACCAGGATTTCCTGGTAAGCCAATGTGACCTGCTTCCCCTTTAGGCCCAGTTTTGCCCATTGGACCATTAAGACCTGGAGGGCCCTTATCCCCTTGGAGGCCAGGCTTTCCTGCTAGCCCACTGGGACCCTGATCTCCTCTTAATCCTGGCAAGCCTGGAGGCCCTTGGGGGCCAATCTCTCCCTTCAGACCAGACATACCATGTTTGCCTGGAAGACCCATAGGGCCTTGTGGACCTGGAAGCCCTGGCTGTCCAGTTGGCCCCATATCTCCTGGTAGACCTTCCATCCCAGGTTCACCTTTGTCACCATAGGCTCCTTGTAATCCAGGAGGACCTCTGTCTCCTTTCTGTCCTAAAAGCCCTGGTTTACCATAACCTGGAGATCCAGGAAAGCCAGGTGCTCCTCTGGGGCCAGCCTCACCCTTTGGGCCTAACAATCCTGGATTACCAGGAATACCGTCAAGCCCATTCTTTCCCAGACCAGGTGGGCCTGGCTGTCCTTGTAGCCCAGGAGGACCTGCTTCCCCCGGGAAACCTAGGTCCCCTGGTGCTCCTTGATTTCCCTTTGGCCCAGATGGCCCAGGTAGCCCATCAAGCCCCGGTTTACCCAACCCAGGGGCACCTGGAACTCCTGGAGGACCTTGAAGGCCATTTGGCCCCCTGGGGCCTGGTAGACCTGGCTTTCCATTGCCATTTTCCCCTTTGAGTCCCTGTTCTCCAGGAATACCAGGTCCTCCTTTCTGCCCCGGTTCACCTCTTGACCCTGGAGGCCCTCTTATCCCAGGTAACCCTGGTTTACCATTCAATGACAGACCTGCTGGACCAGGCGGGCCTGGCTGACCTTGTAGTCCCCGTGGACCTGGCTCTCCATGAGGTCCGACCTCGCCACTGACACCTGGAGCTCCTTTAGGACCTAACTTTCCTGGTAAACCTGGTAGTCCTGGCTTTCCAATTCCAGGGAATCCTGCTGGCCCTTGAGGACCTGGTGGACCATTGAGACCAGGCTTTCCTAAACCTGGTTTCCCTGGTAGTCCAGGAGGCCCAGGAGATCCCCTTGGTCCAGGCTTCCCTTGAGGACCTGGCTCCCCTTTTACGTCCATCATTGGTGGAAACTCTGTAATAAAAATAAAACAAAACAAATTATGGGCCCTGTTTGATTATCTTCACAGCTAATATCCAAATACACCAGTTCTAACAGCAGCTCATTATTTACAAAGCCTCCTGCTTAAGACGATTTTGAAGACTAGAAGGCACCATGGAAAATTTTATTGTCAGTGACCAAGGTGGCAAAATTAGCCTTGATGCTCTCCCTAAACATTTCTCTTTAAGACAATACAATTAGTTTTAGTCTTAGTTCCAAGAATGGGTGTAGTAAATGTTAGTGGGATTAAATTTATTCATTGTGCTTTACTCCACATTACCTCATGCTCAAGGGTCTGCTTAATGGCAGCTAACCAGCCTCGAATGCCTACAGGGCAAAACGTGTTTATGGACAACACATAAACAAAGGACAAGGACAAGATTCTCAACACCATTAGATCTCAGAGGAATTTTAGCATGGGAAGTATAATGATGACATTTGACAATCATGAACCACCATGCAACTTGTCTACTTGACGTCAACTTGGTGAAAAAGTATGCCATGTTCAAGAAAAATCTCACATAGGGTTATTCATATAGGGAAATCCATACCTAATATTTACCTGGTAAACATCAATATGTGCTTCAGTCTTTTCCCTCCAAAAACTAAAAAGCTGATGGATAACTAGTAAATAAAGCTTCACACTTTATTTAACACCAATTCTTTTAATGATCAGAGATGCAATGACTCGTATACTCCAGATAAATATACTATACTTCCCTAAATAGTAACTTTATTGTTTGATAATTTGAAGGCTGTGTTTATCATTCACTTCAGCACTGGAACATTTGGGAAAACATTAGGGCATGCTGTGTGCATGCAGGGCCTTTTTAGGGCTAAACTTGATTAAGCACTAAGGGCAGCACTTAAAAGTTTTCCTCACATAGTCACAAACATTCTACTCACCACATATGTTGTTCGATTTGTATTGGTTCCTTAAATATGATTTGTGAGTTTAATGTGCAGCCCTAAGTGCTAAATAAAGTTTTGCGATCTTGCTCTGTGATCGTAAAGTACATTGCTATAAGCTATTTAAATGGATAGGAATGTTGCTGCTCTTCTATTTATTGTATCACTAAAGTAGTTTAATTTTGCAGTATAGGGGCTTGAGTCAAAGTGTGATGAATATACAGTGCATCCGGAAAGTATTCACAGCGCTTCACTTTTTCCACATTTTGTTATGTTACAGCCTTATTCCAAAATTGATTAAATTCATTATTTTCCTCAAAATTCTACAAACAATACCCATGTTGAAAAACAACATGAAAGAAGTTGTTTTAAATATTTGTACATTTATAAAAAAAGAATACAAAAAAATACAAAAAAAAAAATATCACATGTACATAAGTATTCACAGCCTTTGCCATGACACTCAAAATTGAGCTCAGGTGCATCCTGTTTCAACTGATCATCCTTGAGATGTTTCTACAACTTGATTGGAGTCCACCTGTTGTAAATTCAGTTGATTGGACATGATTTGGAAAGGCACACACCTGTCTATATAAGGTCCCACAGTTAACAGTTCATGTCAGAGCACAAACCAAGCCATGAAGTCCAAGGAATTGTCTGTAGACTTCTGAGACAGGATTGTATCGAGGCACAGATCTGGGGAAGGGTACAGAAAAATGTCTGCAGCATTGAAGGTCCCAATGAGCACAGTGGCCTCCATCAATAAATGAAAGAAGTTTGAAACCACCAGGACTCTTCCTAGAGCTGGCCGCCCGGCCAAACTGAGCAATCGGGGGAGAAGGGCCTTGGTCAGGGATGTGACCAAGAACCCGATGGTCACTCTGACAGAGCTCCAGCATTTCTCTGTGGAGAGAGGAGAACCTTCCAGAAGAACAACCATCTCAGTATGGGGTATTGTTCGTAGAATTGAGGAAAATAATGAATTGAATCCATTGTTGGAATAACAACAAAATGTGGAAAAAGTGAAGTGCTGTGAACACTTTCTGGATGCACTGTATCTCTGATATAGTTTATAATCTGTGAAAACAGTGGACCCAAAAAGTATTTGGACACTTAAGCCAAAATGTATTTGATCTATATAATAAAACATTAAATCAAGTGAAATTATTTTAAAGAAATCTAGCACAAAAAAAAAAGAAGAGAATTTTCAAGCAAACCACTTCACAAAAAGTTACCTAAAGTTAGGTTTCAAATTAATAAACAACACACATTGTTCAAAAGGAAGGCAAAAAGTATTTGGACACTTTCTGGTTGACAAAGCATGTCTATAGTCAGGGTTGGGAGTAACGGAATACTCCCCATATGTAATGGGATTACGTATTTAAAAAACAAAATATAAGTGACTGTATTCCACTACAGTTACAATTTAAATCATTGGGAATAAGAATACAGTTAAATTCAAGTATTTTGATTACTGAAGAGATTACTTTGCAGTTTATTGTCATTTGTTTCATTTAATATTTAGTCCTTTTAGATGAAAAACATTTATACATATAAATGATGCAATCAAAGTGCATTTGAACAGCGGTGAAACACTTTCTTATGATGTGTTACATTCATACGAGTAGACAGAGAAGTAAGTTTGGAACAGAAGAAATAGAGATAAACCTTGTGTAAATTGTCAGCTTTATGCTAAGCTAAAATGCTATTTCTAGCCATTTTACAGGTTACCAGGCACGATCATATTTTTTTAATCAAGAAAATTCACATTAGATCATAATTTCTATTTTTCTAGTAAGAGCTTTGATAGTAGGGCAAAAATCGTATTCTTGGATAATTTTTGTATTGTTTTTCTGTAAAAAATCTAATAATCCATAAAAACAAGATCAATTTGATTGATCTTGTTTTAGAAACAACACTGCATACTGCATGTACTGTACTGGCAGAGCTTTTATAGTCAAAACAAATGAAAGAAATCTACCAGTGCTGAAGAAGTAATCCAAAGTATTTAGAATATGTTACTGACCTTGAGTAATCTAATGGAATACGTTACAAATGATATTTTACAGCATGTAATCTGTAGTGGAATACATTTCAAAAGTAATCCTCCCAACCCTTTCTATAGTTAATGTGCTCTGCAAGTAAGATTACATGGAATATTAGGCATCCTCTTTATACATCCATAAAAAAACTAATTATAATAATAAAAAAAAACAAAAAATAAATCACATTGACAGCAGTTGCTTAAAAGACATGGGATAAATGGCTCATAAAAGTAAAGTTAAATCTGACAAAAGCTCTAGGATAACTTGTTTACAAATAGCAATGTTTTCGATATGTTGTATAAAAGCAATGACATTTATACACATTCAAATGTCTAAATACATTTTGAGGCCACTGAGTTTCACGTTCAGAAACATAAAAGAAAAACAAAACTGTACTTTAAGCGCCCTCAAGTGGTACAATAATTTATAGCATAGATCTACAGTCTCAAAAAGTTTTGTGAAATGGTTGAGATCAATATTTTAGATTTAAATGTAGAAAATGACATAAGTTCTGCAAAGTCTTTTTTTAATTCATATTGTAAAAAACTCGTGCAGAACAACCAGGGCTGGGTTTCCCAAAGTAGATCGTAGAAACTATCTGTCTATCTATCTGTCTGTCTATATGTCTGGCCAGCTCTGGGAAGATTCCTGGTTGTTCCAAACTTCTTCCATCTAAGAATTATGGAGGCCATTGTGCTCATTGAACCTTCAATGCTGCCAAAATGATTTGTAGCCTTCCCCAGATCTGTGCTTCCACACAATCCTATCTCTGAGCTCTGGAGGCAGTTGCTTTAACCTCATGGCTCATTTTTTTGCTCTGATATGCATTTTCAGCTGTGAGAGCTTATATAGACAGATGTGTGCCTTTCCATATCATGTCCAATCAATCGAATTTCCCACAGGTGGACACCAATCAAAGTGTAGGAACATCTCAATGATGATGCAGAGAAATGGGATGCACCTGAGCTAAATTTCAAGTGTCATAGCAAAGGGTCTGACTATTAAGTCAATGTGATATTTCAGTTTTCTTCTTTTTATTAAATTTGCAAAGTGTGGAGATGGAGGCGTGGAGAGCGAGGCCAGGATGGAGAGCGGAAAGGATTGATACCTGTGGGGAAATTACCTCTAACAGCTGTGTTGTGTTGCAGTGAGAGCTGTAAAGGGATAAAAGGGCAGTCCAGACCACCGGGGGGAGGGAGGGTGGGTGTGTGTGTGTTGTACACAGCCGTGTTCATGTGTGTTCATTTGCTGTGCTGAAAAGAAAACTGTGTTGTTAAGCTGAAAAGTGTTGAATAAAAGACTTGCATTGGATAGTTTACCCGGCCCTCACTTCCTCCATCACAAAGAGAGCTAGTGATCTGTCACAAAGTTTTCAAAAATTTAGTTTTTGCGAGTGTAGATTGATGTGAAATAACAAATAATTGAAAGCTTTTTAGCACAAGGCTGCAACATAACAAAATGTGAAAAATATGAAGGGATCTGAATACTTTCTGAATGCGTATATATATATACTCTGTATATTCTCTTTGTTCTCCAGGGCAGGGTTTAATCGCTTCTATGATAATTATGGCAATTGCATTACTTTATTTTTTACGTCTGTGAAATATGTTGTAAAGTTAAACTGGGTAAACAGTATGTAAGATAGCTACCTCTCAAACCAACTCCCAATCTTCAAGCAGGGCATTATTGCATCTTTTCTAGTGTCCACTAGATGGTAGTGAGTACACAGCATTTCAGCAGAAATGCCTTTGTGTAGGCTTGTTAGAAACTGGCTTGTCAGAATAATTTTAATTACAGAGTTCAAAAGTTTTGAAGTGATATTACTGAATATGTTGCAGAATAACCTATGTGATAAAGTATAGAAGAGTATTAAAAATCTTATGCTAAATAATAATCAAATAAAAAGTAATGCCTTCCTTTCTCTGCCAGTGATAAACCAAAATTGTTCACAAAACAAGAAAGCAATCCCTTCCATGCATTTACATTAATCATTTTACTTTTCTGTTATTTGAATCGCATGGAATGTGTCGTTTTCATGACTCATTATAAAACGAAGAGGCAACTCGATGCATGACACAGCAGCAAAAGAAAAAAACATTGTTCTTTGCACTGAGAAAAGTTATAAACTCACATGCACACTAGATAACCAATGTATGTAAACAGCTACCAGATGCTGAGAGAAGGCAGCCTTCCAAACAAGCCAATCATGGCAATCTTTATCAGTAGACCAAAGATATGCCAAGATCTGGACGGTCATCAACAGAGAGAGAGGTAATATATACAGTTGGGTTAAAAAGTCCACAAGTGAAACTGCTTCTATTTTGGATTTTTTTTCTTTACAAATTACATTTTCATAACAATCTGAGTGAAAAATTTCTGATTGAGAATCTTGTGTTCATTTAAATCTTTCCATGTTTTAATTAGATTCTAGGAACTAATGTAGACTCAGACTGTTGAACCCCACAGCATATACAGTATCTTGTTTGTTTGTTACATTGTTTATAATGATTCCAAATCTAAAATTGTTTTCATTAGATACTATTTCCACAAATGTGACCTAAATGAAATCCACATTGTTTGATAGATAAGTTATCTGTCTATATCAATAAAAGGCTTAGAATCTGACGCCTGATAAATCTATTAAATCTAATAGGTGAGCGAATTAAGCGGCCCAGAACTATCTTTAAACGTTATACAATTATCTTCCACTTTATCTTTTCCAGTTCATCTCTCTTTACATGTGAAACAGAGACCTATAACATCAGAAAATGACTAAGACTGAAAGAGTGCTTTCCATCTGACACCTGCTCTGGCTTTCTCATCAGCCCCAGGTTCTTTTTACCTCTCCTTTTTGTTTCGAACACCATTTCACGCCCACATTTCCTTTTGATTCGCTCCCTAGCAGCCTCAGCTTTGGAGTATATGGACCTATGATATGCTGCTCCAATTTGATGTGAATTCACCCAACACTGTCCCTCTCTCTTCTCCTCTTTCTCCTTCCCTGACATACTCACAATACCCTCTCATATATCATAGAGGGTAAAGGAGACACTGAATGGCAATCCGTTCTTGTCCTCTCTCATTGTTCATTTTCAGTGCTCTTAGTCTGACAAACGACTGGCTCGACTCTCTAAGTCTTTCTGCGCCTGGAGAATCTCAGTTACTTGAGCTGAAGACATAGGAATTGGAATCTGTGTCCATGTTGGGCATTGTCATCCATATGACATTCTATGGACTGTGGATGATTTCAAGAACTTCGAATTTCACCTTAACTATAGCCACTTTTCCACCATTGGGCCAAACAATTCTCATTGTGAAACTGTGCCGTTATGTGCTGATTAAAGTTTTTCCATTGTGGTGCCTGAATGTTGGCGATAGCATGAGAGGTAAATATTGGAGTGAGTGCGCTATGGAGGATGATCGCACATTCCAGTATTTAGGACTGCCCCCTCCCCTCCCCCCAAGTTTTAAGGCATGTCCCATGTTGCAAAAAGGAAAGCAATGAGAAAAAGGTAAGAGGTTTACCATCATAAGTTGATGCATGCCACAAGGAGTAATATAATGATATATTATTGAGTTTTAATAAGCTAGCTAGCATAATGTACCTCCCTGGTGAAAAAGGCATGTAGAAAAATTATGTAATATACTAGTTAAACTGTCATCATAAAATCACGAAGATACACTAAACATGCGCAATTTTTTAATTACATTTTAGTATCCTTACCAGAGCAGAATTTGCCAGCTACCTAGAAACAAATGAGTTACCTTGGCGTTGACAAATTGACAATGGTGAGTCACCACATTCTAAAGCAATTTCACAAGCACAGTTTAGCACGGTTAGCAAACCAAGCAGAGAAATCCGGGCAGAGAACGGTTTGTAACTATGCTCAAGTGGAAATGCTTCTGGAACCGTTCCTCACCGTGCCCAGAACCGTGTGGCCCGAAGGTGGAAAAGAGGCTTTTGGCAGAATACTGTAGAATGGTACTGTTATTTAAAGGTGAAGTAGTGTTAATTTTGTCACCTATTTTTAATTTAGTCTTAGTCTTGTGCCAAATGTCCTTGTTAGTTTTAGTCATATTTAGTCATTCACATATCTTTTTTTGTTAGTCAAGTTTTAGTCGACTAAAAGTCTCGTCATTTTAGTCTAGTTTTAGTCAAAAGAGAATTTAAGGTATCTTAGTCAAGTTTTAGTCAACTAAAAGTCTCGTCATTTTAGTCTAGTTTTAGTCAAAAGAAAACTCAATATATCTTAGTCGTTTCAAAACATTTTAGTCTTTTTTTAAATAAATTATTTCTGAGATTAATTCTGAGATAACCATTTCAGTCAAATAATGTTTCACACATCTCAAATATTGGTTAAATGTCATAATTACCTGACAAAATACACTTGTTGAATGATTTGTTGAATTCACTTTGTTAAACGTGTCTGGTTTTCTGATTTAAGAGACACATTCACAAATGATGAACTTGTTCTGAAGAGTATTTTATTAAGCAAATAAGTTACATAAAATATATATAACCTGCATAATGTATGTGCCACAACACCATAGCTAACTGGTTAATTTACAGCGTAGATGCCTAAAATCAGCATTAGCTTATGAGACGTATATTTAAGTTAACTTCCCTGAATGTGTGGGTGGTTAGCCTTTAGATGTCGCTTAAGGTTGGTGGTGTTTTTCCCCGATATTTATTGTCCGCAGTGCTTCCCGTCAGTTATAATGACACATTCTGACTTTTTGTCAATATCATTGTACCTAAAATGCGACCAAATATCGAGCCTCTTCCTTCTACCTAGCATGTCGTCGGCGCTCGTCGCGTGTTCGCCACTGTCTATGATTGTTGTGTTCTTGCTCCATGTAGTTTCGTGTTGCAGCCACAGGAGTATGAGACCTGTAACCGTTACTATAGCAACAGCGCGAACTCATTCGGAATATTTTGAAGGCTTAACAGCTGAATATTCAATCTCATGGTGAAAAAGTAGAGACGATTGTATACGAAAATGAAGAGAGATTTTATCTTAGTTTTTATTTTATGCAAAACATTTTAGTCTCGTCTTTTTTCGTCAACAATAATGCATGTTAATTTAGTCTTAGTCAGCGTTTTTGGACATTGGTGCAGTCTCGTCATCGTCTCGTCTTAGTCATGGAAAAAAAGGTCATTGACGAACATATTTAGTCTCGTCTCGTCTGACGAAATTAACACTGAGATGAAGTGTGTCATTTCTGTGCCACTAGCAACTGCGAAAATAGTGATAGGTCAGAGTACTTCCCCGTTGGTTATTGGTCTGCTAAACAGATACTACCACCCCAAACTCATGCCTTTGGTTGCAATGTTGCTATGTAGGTGTAATTGGGATGCTCAAACAAACATAGAAATGTTTTGATGGAGTCACAGTGTTAATACTTTTGGGGAAATCAATCTACAAATGGCTTACTTATAGTTGTCTCTGGCTATTAAGCTGGGACAGGAAATAGGATTTCATATCACATTTGAAGGTACAAATTATGCTGTGAAAAATTACTGACAGGACTTTGACCACACATAATGAGAGTCATGTAGTTTTACAAAGTCTGGTGCACAGGATTTTGTTTATCCTTACCAACACTTACCAAGATACTGGCCCTTTCCTTCTCTGAATGGTGGCCCAACAGGTCCCTTCATCATGGGCTGCACGTATTTCATTTGAGGCATGGGAGCGTAACCTCCACCCAGGACATGGTTCACCAGTGTTAGCAGGACAAAGGGCAGTGCCAGCATTGTCAATGATCCTTTGGGTTACGAGTTTCCAAACTGAAAAATGAGAGAGATAAAGATCATTGATGAACAGTAAGGTTAATGGTTTTTCATTTTTGGTTAAAAATTTCCCTTTACTTCACTATTTTACATAATATACTTTTCAAAAAGCCACTTTTCATTCAAGTGGTCCTATTATACAATTTTATTATTATTTTTGTTCTCTCCCTTAGGTCCACTTATATAGATGATCATGTCTCATAATTTACTCACCCAGATTTCATGCCATCCCAACTGTCTTTCTTCTGCTGAACACAAATTAAGATTTTTGAAGAATCTCTCAGCTCTGTAGGTCATACAATGCAAGTGAATGGTGATCAGGCCTTTGAAGCTCCAAAAAGGAGATAAAGTCAGCATAAATGTAATCCTTAAGACTCAAGTGGTTTAAACAATGTCTTCTAAAGTGATCCAGTTGGTTTTGGGTGAAAGTATAACTCCTTTTTCATTGTACATTTTACCATTGCAGTCACCTAGGCACAATCATGATTTCAAGCTCAATTACAGTTCCTAGTGCTTGATTTGTGATCAGAGCTCTAGATGGTGCAAAAGGAAGTGTAATCGAGCTTGAAACCATGATCGTCAAGGAGACTACTTTCAAGATGTACAAAGAAAATTTAATATTTTGGTCTGTTCTCACCCAAAACCAAATGAATCACTTTAGAAGACATTGATTAAACCACTTGAGTCTGATGGATTATGTTTATGCTGACTTTATGCTGTTAATGCTGACATTTTTTGGAACTTCAAAGGCCTGATCATAATTCACTTTCATTGCATGGACCTACAGAGCTGAGATATTCTTCTAAAAATCTGTAGAAGAAAGAAAGTCATACAAATATCATATATCAAGCTCTTTAAAAACATGTATCTTTTAAAATTAGAGTGCCAAAGGCTGGACGAATGGTTTGGAACACCAAAGCAATAAGGCATCAGCAACTTGCTACATACAGTTCTCATCCACCTCCACTTAAAAATCAAGTTCTTCACCCCATTTTTCTTTTTTTATACCATGATCAAGCATTTGATGTTTCGAAAACCCCCTGTAAAGCGATTATGGGAAAGGAGGAGGCGAGAACCAGCTTGACAATATAAATAATATTTTTAATAAAGAACTTAAACCAAAAGACACAAACACACATATGACATACAGCTGCCCATAAATATTCTCTCTCTATCGCACCACCGTCCACAGTCGGCCTTTATCCCTCTCGGAGGCTTGATGAGCCTGATAAGGGACCGGGTGTGTAAAATCACGACCCAGCCCACCCTCCTCCCTGTCACACCCTCTTTACTTGTTTGTTTTGGCTTTATCAATGTGGTTAGCTGGTTTTTATAAATATGTCCAACGCCAGTCATCATTACTGCCAGCTGGTGTAATGTTGAGTGAGAGTGGCATACATCAACAGCTCTCCTTGTGCTAGGCTAATCAGTGATGCCTGGGATGGGACTGAACATATGAAAGCTCATCTCAACTACCACATGGGCAACAAAACACTGAGAAAATAGCCCTAAAGACTAGTCAAAAAAGGAGAAAGCAAAAGCAAATCCCTTCATGTTAAACTTCACATACAAAATATTATTTTTGGCATTGTTTCAATACTTCATGGAAACTTGGGTTCACACATAGTTTTTTGGTGTAGACAAGCATACTTGTCAGAGTTACATGGTTTCATTCTGGGGCCTGCAAAGATGCTTGCAATAAGAGCCAGCAGGGTCTTCCTACACGGCTGGCTGTCGGATGGGTCACTGAGTAGAATTTTTCAACCCATCTAGGTTCAGGCCCGGTCGGAGAGGTAAGAATGCCAAAACCTAGGTAGGGCTCTGTGCCCCTATGTTTGGCTGTTTGTTTAACCAGTCATTCAAGACATCTGCAGCTGTTTTCTTTAATTTACTGCCAGAAGGAATGATAATTTCATCCTCATGTTACTCGCACCAAATATTTACACAGATCTGATCAGGTGCATGGGAGGGACCACTGGCTCAGGGGAGAGGGGTGGTGATGGCATCACATTGGGTTCTAAGGCTGCTCTTATCCACATTCCCATTTTCAGGACTACACACTCAGGCATTACCAGTTGCAATGGATGTATATTGTTTGCACCTGTTTTGATAACTTCTAGATCAGTGGCTCACATATGTTTTTGCTTCAGGACCCAGATTTTACATTTGACATGAAATGGTGACCAAACAATGTACCCAAACATGTTAATCCTTTTTGCAATGCAAGTCTAAAGATGTATTTCCCCATGTTTTATTGTGTGCCTGTCAATTCCATTTCCTTAAAAAAAGAAATAGCAACCTCTCCTTAACAAGCTGCATGATCTGAGGGATCAGAACCGACCTGCAACCCATTTTTGGGTCACGATCCACATGTTGAGAACAACTGTTCTAGACATATTTCTTCCTAGATGAGCTGTCTTTTGCTCTGATTGAGATATGGTTTATTAATTGAAATGTCTCCCAGCCCTTCATCTGAGCTCACAGTATTCTCCATAGAGTTCTAAACCTGTGAAGCTTAAGGGACAGATTTTCTTAAATTCTGTCTAAAAGCACATGGACATCCTATCGTGGCCTCCACAGTTCACAGGCTTTGGTTTGCCATTTTCAGTGGACCTGGCCAAGCCAAGACACATTCATAACCTACCTCACTTCCTTATTCAATTGTGGTGTGTCAGCTGAACTCTCCCTTTCACAATCACAGGTTTAAACACACAAAAACTCAGTAGTCAGTCTGACTGTATCTACAAGCATAAGACCACAGGCCAGCTCAACTTTCTCCACAGAGCCACAGCTCAGCAAGAGCCTCTTTATACACTAACCAAGTTAATAGTATAAACCAATTTCCCAGTTTAAACAGATAGGGGCTCCTTTAAGCACCCTATGAATGGTCAAGACACATTAAAGGAATAGTTCACTCAAAAATTTAAATTCTGTCATCATTTACTCACCCTCACATCATTCCAAACCTGAAGTTGTTTTCTTCCGTGGAACACAATGGAGAAAAGAGAAATTTTTTATTTGTTTTCCCATGTGCTTTTCCATGCAATACATGCATGAACGGGACTTAATCTGTAAAGTTTAAAGGAATAGTTCAACTAAAAATGTAAATTCTGACATTATTTACTCACCATAATGATGTTTCAAACCCATATTAATTTCCTTCTTCTGCAGAACACATAAGGATATATTTCAAAGAATGTTGCTAATTTTCATACAATGGCAGTGGATAGTGCCTCACTATAATGCTAAAAAAGCATACAAAAGTATCATTGAAGTAGCCAAAGTGACTTAGGTGTCATATTCCAAGTCTTCTGAAGACATAACATACATTTTATGATTAAATGACTGAAATTTAAATAGTTTTTCCACTCTTAAATAAAATAAAATAAAATAATTTATCAACTCATGTATTCAGAGCTCAAATCATGAATGTTAATACAGCAATAACATCAAAACTTGTTCTTGCACATCTCATGACCAAACATCAAGGCACAAGAACAATGAGGTTTGATGTTATCGATGGGTTTGGATTGGTGTGTTTAAAATGACATAAGGGTGAGTAAATAATGATAGAATTTTGCATTAACTATTCCTTTAAAAAGGGATGCTTCAGGGATGCTTAAGCAAGTTTCTGAAGAAATACAATAGCTTTATGTGAGCTAAAGGCCCAATATACTTCTGGAGAAGTTATTTTTTTGTTCTTCGCTCAGGGGTAAAAAGAAGTTAGAAACAGCCGAGTAACGGTATACTATTTGCGAACAATCAAACAACAGTTTTTAGAGGAGCATTTAAATATGAGGAAGCCACATGCGAAACCTAAATTAATGTGACATTAAAATGTGAAATCCTATTAACTATTAATCCTATTAACAGAATGTATATAACATGATTTACTGTGCTTGAAAAAAATTATGTGCTTGTATTTTTAATTAGTATTTGATAATGTATTTTTAAAAATTGTATTTACAATTTTTTCCCCCTTGTTATTGTATTGATATAAGATGCTTTGTTTTTTAGTATGATTTTTTTAACATTCTGTCAAGGGTCTACAGATGAAAAATAGACATTTGGCTAATTCTGGCACATTTACAGTCATGTTTATTAATGTGCATTGCCCCTTTAATAAAAAAAAAAGTGTAATCAATGACTTTATGCTTCATTCTATGAGTAGAATTAATTTGAGGTCTGTAAAAGAAGCTGTTTTAACCATTCGATTATTATTTAAAGTAATATATATGCAGTAGACAATGCTAAATTTGTCTTGTTTACATTCTGAATTCATGATGCTGATGCGCTAATATGCTATATGAGACCATAATATGCAATGGTTACACTCTGTTATTGTAAATTATGATGAGACTGACACTGCAAAGATAGGTGTATAAAAGTGTGTTAATATGCAAAATACAGCCAAAAGAATGATGATAAAAGAGACATATCTTGCATTGGGTAGATGGCACATGAGTGAATGGGCACCTGGGAGTATTTGAGTAGATTTGATTCCTTCTATAGACTAATTAAACAAAACAAAACAAACAAACAAACAAAAAAAATAAATCACATGACATGGTTGTAACAAGGTTCGAGAAATAAGGAAGCGGAAGAAACCAACTCAAAGGTACATTTATTTACACACACAAACTCGTTCAATTTTCTGCGTAATGGTGAAGCTTCATGTATAAACATTCAAAACTGAATGGCAGTGCCAACACACATGAAGCTTGTCAGCAGGATCTCTCTCCCCCTCACTCTGAGGCCTTGCCCCTTTTATTTCCCCGTCTCTCACTGTTAACAAAGAAACAGCAAGTACCAGCAATTAATCTCACGATAAAACCCTTACGGCTTCCTCTCGACTACGCCCTTGCCTCCACATACTCCCACCACCAGACTCAGGCAAGGGGAACTGGCCTGCCCACTCCCCCCTTTCTAGAGTGGAAGCCAGCAGCAGCCATCTGTGCCCCCGGCCTGTGGACAACCTCAAACTTAAATGGCTGGAGTGCCAGATACCAACGGGTGATCCGGGCGTGGGCATCTTTCATGCGGTAGAGGCATTGGTACGAATAGAGGGTGAATGCTCATACCAACAAATAATAGCTGAGAGTGAGGACTGCTCACTTGATGGCCAAGCACCCCTTCTCTATGGTGCTGTACTTTGTCTCTCTCATAGAGATCTTCCAACTAATGAACAGTACCGGGCGCTACTCCCCCTCCACCACTTGGGACAGTACCGCACCCAGCCACCATCTGATGTGGCCATCTGTAAAACAAAAGGGAGAGAGGTCAGGGGAATGTAGAAGCGACCCGCTACAAAGTGCAGCTTTTACCTGCGTGAATCATTGTTGGCATGGCTAAGTCCACTGGACTGGGTCTGGAGCTTCCTTTTTAGTGAGATCAGTCAGAGGGCTGGAGACATCTGAATAATTAGGCACAAACTTTCGATAATAGCCAGCCAGCCCTAGGAAATGTCTCACCTCCTTTTTGGTCTTGGGTCTCGGGCATGTCGTAATTGCTGTGGTTTTGTCAAATTGGGGCTGCACCTGACCATGACCTAAGTGAAACCCCAGACAACATACCTCCACCCATCCAATTGCACACTTCTTTGGGTTTGCTATGAGCCCTGCTCGTTGCAGTGATCTCAGAACGGCCCCCAGATTCTGCATGTGCTGCTGCTAATCATTACTATAAATAATTATATCATCCAAATAGGCAGTGGCATACACAATGTGTGGTCTGAGGACCCTGCCTATAAGACGCAGAAACATAGCCAGGGCCCCAAACAAACTGAACGGAAGGGCCACAAATTGGTGCAAACCAAATAGTGTGGAGAAAATCATTTTTCACAGGACATCCGTGTTAAGGGGATCTGCCAATATTCCTTTGTTAAATCCAAGGTCAAATAAAAGCCTTCCGTGCCCAACCGATCAAGCAGTTCATCAACGAGGCATTGGATAAGCATCAAATTTACCACCCAGCTAACTTTCCTATAATCAACACAGAACTGAACAGAGACATTGCTCTTAGGTGCCAGAACCACCAGGCAGGCCCAATCACTGTGCGATTATTCTATTACTCCCATTTCGAGCATGGCCTTTAATTCTTTCTGTAATACCCTTTTCTTGTGTTTGGGTAAGGGGTAGGGATGACTATATACCACTACCCCTGGGGATGTCTCGATGTGGTGTTTTATGAGATTAGTGTGGCCGCGGAGATGCGCGATCACATCCCATTCGGCAACCAGGAGATGAACTGCTCCAACACCACCAGGTTGATGACATCCTTGGCATCACTGTCTTCCTTGGCCAGCACCCACCGCCGGCAGGTGTCACGGAGCTGCTGGACGAAGCCAAAGGTCGACCGAACTCGTTCAGCATTATGGAGTGGAAACTCTGCTGGTGTTCTTCTGGGCTGAGGCCGACCCATTGCAAGATGGATTTTTTCAAAACCGAGTAGCCCAGGATGTTGTCGACCTGAAGATGTTGTGCCACAATCTGGGATTATCTGGTCAGTAGCGGCAGAAGATGGACCAGCCATTTCAGAGATTTGGGTGTGTGCTCAAAGAACTCAAGGTAGGCCTCCAGATCATCTTGAGGCCCCATCTTTGTGAGCAACTCATGGGGGTGCGCTGCTGCCAGGGACCCAGTACCCTCCTGGGGTACTAAGCTCTGCAGTACCTGCCAGTCCTCCTCCTGGGCCCAAAGGAGCACCTCAAAGTGCTGTTGCTGCTCTATCTGAAGCTCCATAAAGCCTGGTGCTGGCCCTGGTGGATGCTGGTAAGGGTCCTGAAGACTTCCTCCAGCGGTGATGACTCCAAGACAGCATATCCTTCCTCTATTCCTGGGTTCGGCACCAGTGTAACAAGGTTCGAGGAATAAGGAAACGGGAGACGGTGAAGCCAACTCAAAGGTTACATCTTACAAAGGTTACAATTCATTTACACAAACAAACTTGTTCCCTTTTCTGCATAATGTTAAAGCTTCATAAAGCACTCAAAACTGAATGGTAGTGCCAACACACACAAAGCTTGTCAGCTGGGTCTCTCTCCCTCTCACTTGGACTGGCACGTTATATTTCCCCCATTTCTCATTGTGAATAGAGAAACAGCAATTACCAGTGTTGGGCCTCACATGCTCAGATAGGAGACAAAGGCAGGCCTACACACAGTCATAAAGTCTGACTGAGACCTGTAGGAACACTCAAAGCATGATAACACAAATGGCCAAACAGACTACAGATCCCATCAAGCCTTGTTCACTTTACACCTAGGTGTGAAATTCCGAAGGATCGAACTCTCAACTCCTATTGGATGAAACGCACGACAGAACATGCCTCTCAACCATGATGTCATCAAGAGTATAAAACCCTGGAGATTCCTGCTAAGCCTGGATTCCAGCGACAGTATTCACCGTGTCTAGTTGCAGCCCTGCTGCTCCCAGGTGTAGGCTCGCTGCCCAAGGAAGTAACGTACCTAGAGAGAAAGCGGTAAGGGTGCTTTCACCTGAGCTAACTGCTCATGAACTTTCATTCATTAGCGGTGTTTGGTTTGGGAATTAATCTTTTTTTTCCCATTCTTTTTCACAAATCAAACTAATTTGGTTCTTGAGTGCATTGTGTGCATTGACTCAATGATCCGAACTAACATTTCTCCTTTTTCATTCCACAGAAGGAAGAAAGTCATATGGGTTTAGAACAAAACTACAGAAAATTATGACACAATTTTAAATTTTGGATGAACTATACATTATTTTTTTTTATAGTTAACAACATAGTCTGTGCCTGTGTAGCATCAATGGAAACAAAAACAAAAGAATGACACATGGCAGAGCAAATGTCCATGTAGAACCACATCTGCAATGAACCTGGTCCAACAGCAGCTCCAGCAAAAAAACAGACAGAAGAGGGTTCAGTCCTGCTGTGTTTTCCCAATCAGTAGGACTCCAAACAGGCCATTGTGTGCCTGTTAGCTTTGCCTAATTCACTGTGGTTCACTGACTTTTTCTCTTTTATCATTTTCGTTTTTATTGTTATTATTACTGGAATTTAGGCTCAGGGCTCCACTGGTCTCTGGCAGGACAATTTTAGGCTTTGCTCTGGCCTTGGAGCCATCCTATCAAAGTGCAGTGTGATTTTTAATTTTTTTTTTTGCCACTGTGAGCACATAGCTTTGTGGTTACCATCTTATTTTACTGCCGTGTAAGGATGTGCAGTCCCAAAAACCATGAACAAGCCTATGTAATTAGTCATGTCTGCGTGAGCATCTGTGTTTGCGCTCGCAAAGAAATACTTGCTTCCTCCTAGTTCTCACATGTAGCCATTTCCCCCTCCAGGAAAAACATGATCACAAGTCAGAGAGAAAGCAGGGAGGCCAAGAGAGAGAAGGAGAAAAAGACAGACCGGCATAGGCAAAAACAGAGCATTGGTGGAATGGCCAGCTTGGTTATTTGCTGAATAGTTGGCTGTCATTGGTTGAGGAGTTGGGGGCGAGCCATTCTTGGGGGTTGTGGTATTGTGGAGAGGGTAATTTAGACATGCTTAATCGTGTGCCTTGCTCTGAACAGGCATCTTAACACTCAAAACAATTAAAATCAGACATTACCCCTGTTCCACATGCCGGTACAATCTGTTTATCTAATGTTTTTCTTGAAAACCTCTGCAGACACAGTAAAAAAGTCTCACGCAATCTGTCTGGCCAAGTGCTCAGCCGTGCATGCAGACACACTCACAAACTCTGTGTTTACAGCATACAGCTGAGGTCTAAAACACAGATATGCACACAATGATGGGTGACTGCCAAACATCTGTAATGCAAAAAAACTAAGGAGCTTCTGAGTAACTAAAGCCATTCACAACAATTGAAGGTAAAGCCTTCCAGAAGATCAATAAAAAAAGACCAATTTGGCAAACAGTGATGATGGTTTATCTAAAACATATTTATAAAAGGGAACTGCACAGAAGAATTTACGGTAATAGCTACCAAAATTCGAAACAGAAAAGAAAATTATTTTTACAACAGAAAGGGAAGTATTCACCCCAAGTCCATGAGACATTAAACACTTTGGGTTTTCCATAGTAAGACGGACCTCAAATCAGAAAATAACAAAATAACAATTCACCAAGACCAAAAACAAATGGTAAAAGTAAAAGTATATAATTCACCTCTAACCAGACCTGTGAAACTCAATCAGAGAGTGGAATGTTCTTACACAAGCCCTTTTATGAAAACAGGAAAATAAGAAAAACCAAAACACATTACCTTTTGCTAGAACACTTACTCATACTGCAATTTAGGTAAAACAGATCGGCCACTGCAGGGGCCTGAGCGACTCGAAGTTAATCTTTAAAAACAACATGGCAGGTCAGGTTGTAACCAGGACACCAAAACTGAGAGCCGCAAGTAAATAGTTCAAAAGCAAGCTATTCCCACTTTTCATCACTTTAAAACATATGGCTGATGTTTAAGAAATGTACACTTTACTCATCCGCTAAAACACTAACAGCCACAGGGTCCAGTGGAAGCCTTCTCAGGTGGAGACATTGGAAGCTCAAAAGGCACCATAGAAACAACAAAGAAGAGAGTTAAATCAATGTACTTGCCATATATATACACATGGCCACTCAATCTTTTTCTCACTCTAGGCTCCGAACATCAACAAACAACTAAATTGATTTATGACATCAGAGGCATGATAAGTTAAAGGAAAGTGTGTCCGTGTGTGTGTGTTTGCACAGTTCAGGCGCATGTCTGTTTGATAGACACCATGCTTACTGAGTCAGTGAGAGAGGAGGAAATTGGGTCTGAGAGTTTTATTTCATAAATCAACTTTTCAGCATGAGTTAAATCTCAGGAGGGTCTGAATGGTGCTTAACCTGTAACAGCCTCCCCGTCCCATATCACTCCCTTGACTAGTAGGCTACCTTGTTGCAGGGCCGGTACTAGCTATAGGCAGACTAGGCAATTGCCTATGGCCTCCGCATTTCCAGGGGGCCTCCAAATTATATTTTAACTTGTTAGGCCAGGGCTGTGCACAATAAGTTTAATTTTTAGCGCTTGGAAAATCCACAAATTATGCCTATTATCAGTGTTGGAGCAAATAACTAAATAAGTTTGATGTGTCCTTTGCTATTGAGAAATCTTGAGTGCTCAAACATTACACATTGACATGATGGATATGTTGTCAGGGTCGAGGTAATGTTCCCACTGCACTGCACTGTGCTCAAGAACCATGAGACATCTTTTGCACTGCATGGGAAAAAAAAACGAGCAGCATAAAGTAGAGCGCTGAAATCCAAAGCAAGATATGGTTCTGTTTTCCCGCAGTTCTGTGAGTATCTAGATGCTTGACTTATAGAGAATGAGCTAAATGTTGAGCTTTTGACTCAGAAACACTGAATTCAGCATCTTTCTTAGAGAAACACCATATGATCTATTCCTCTATAGGCTATTCATGTTAGTGGTTGACAGATAAAGGGTTTTCAGTTGTCTATTTTAAACCAGTACAATGAACATTAATAAAACACACACACATATATATATATATATATATATATATATATATATATATGTGTGTGTGTGTTTTATTAATGTTTAATTATATTAGTGTTTACAAAGCAGGAAATAAAATACAAATTGCGTTTTAGAAATTATATAGTTTATCGTAGATTTCGCATAATTTATTTTCTTTCATTTCATTTTTACATGCTTTTTAAAGTTAAAAAGAACTTGTTTTTCACCTAACAACATTTCATCGCTTGATAAACAGTAAGACAGTAAAGTGTTTTTATCCCTTTTGCTCTGGTGTGCATATATACATACAATAATTAGACAAGTTCAATCCCATTTGCTTTTAAACCATATAAAATCATAGCACCTAAAAAATGGTATTTAACTGCAGTGGTGTAACCACCGGACTCACGGAAATGTGAACCTGCCCGGGCAGAGCGCAAATACAGTTTAAATTAAACAGTCGAATTCTATATTAATGTGTAAATCTGTAATGCTACTGATGTTGACAACCATAAACAACCTACAATTGCAAAAAGAGAGGTATGTTGCATCAAAATGAATTGAAAATCATGTAACGTATTTCTGACAAAAATCTGAACAAAAGAAAGTGTTTGAGTTTGGTGTGGTTGTTCGAAAGCTTGCTAACGTGAACACCTTACTGCCATTGGTCCACATCATGGATGGGTGTGACCTGGTGCTCCACCTCCTTTAATGGCATAATATTTTAAGGGTTAATTTCTTCACATAGCCAAGATCAGTCTACATGAACATGTTGGCATGCAGAGTTGCCTAGGTTGTGCAAAATTAACTTCATCTGTACAATCGTTCCCATAGAGACATTTGTCATGAAAAAGTCTATAAAATACAATAACCAATCCTCAGCCAAATCCCACTCTTAAAAAAGATAATTTAATATTTAATATATATATATATACAAAATAATATATGCTAATGGTAAATGAATAAATTTGACAGTTTAACAATACAAAAAGTGGCTTTATAAGTCAGTACATTGTTTTATTTCCATATCATTGGACATAAGGAAATGTATGCACAGTCAGGAGGCATGAATATGATTTTTTTTTTTAAATTAATCACAATAAATTATCTCCCACTAGGAATATGACGTACAAATTGCATGGCTTACATTTGGGTGCTTTTTTAAGCTTTAAAGGAATATTCTGGGTTCAAAACAAGTTAAGCTCAATTGACAGCATTTGTTGCATAATGTTGATTACCACAAAAATAAATGTTTGTATTTTTATAAAGAAAAGGAGGGGCAAATCAAAATAATTTTTTGTGGTAGTCAATATTATGCAGCAAATACTGTTGATTGAGCTTAAATGGATTGAACACGGAATATTCCTTTATATTGAGACACTATCCACTGCCATTGCATTAAAAAGACAGACCAAGATATTCATTAAAACATCTCCTTGTGTTCTGCATAAGATAGAAAGTCATATGGGCTTAGAACTACATGAGGCTGAGTAAATTATGACAGATGTTATGACCTCCCACAAGGAATCCATTTTTTTTATCTTTAGAGGCCACGGTCATACTCCAAAATCCTCCAGCACATTGCATATTGACGTTAATATCTGACGATATTCGATTGTTCCGAAAGCTTTTATTGATAACTTTAATCAGCAAAACGATAAATCATTCAAAATTTACTTTCTCTTATCGTATGGAGTATTAATGGTCTCCTTGACCTACCATGACCAGAAAGGATATTAAAAGGAGTTTTCATGATATTGTTTTTTTCTTCTGAGTTTTCTCAGACATGTTAACCTGTAGAGCAGTTTAAAAGCAGACCAGTAATCTGTGACAACATTTAAAATAAATCATCCATTTAATGCTGTCAGGGTCCTGCTGAGGCATGAATTTAGCTTTTTACACTGACGTTGCCATTGTTTTCTTCGCCTTCACTTTTTTCTTCCTTCCTTTCCATCATTGGGGCCTCCAGCCTACCCCAGGGCCACATAGACGTTATGCAATGGCCCTAAAGCTAAAGCTCTTGTCAAGTTAAGTGACAGATAAATGACAATTCAAGTGCATTTCTTCTTCAGTTTCACTTTCTCCAAATGGGTCTTCCTCTGAGACAGTGCAGGGTCAGCTGAGTTGTGAATGTGTGTGGATACTGTGGGACATATGTTTCCTACAAAAGTCAGTTTTTGCAGTGTGGGAGCTGCAAAGGGTATCTTTTACCTAGAGTGCATCCGGAAAGTATTCACAGCACATCACATTTTCCACATTTTGTTATGTTACAGCCTTATTCCAAAATGGATTAAATTCATTATTTTCCTCAATTCTACAAACAATACCCCATAATGACAACGTGAAAGAAGTTTGTTTGAAATATTTGCAAATTAATTACAAATAAAAAACGAAAAAAAATCACATGTACATAAGTATTCACAGCCTTTGCCATGGCACTCAAAATTGAGCTCAGGTGCATCCTGTTTCCACTGATCATCCTTGAGATGTTTCTACAACTTGATTGGAGTCCATCTGTTGTAAATTCAGTTGATTGGACATGATTTGGAAAGGCACACACCTGTCTATATAAGGTCCCACAGTTAACAGCCCATGTCAGAGCACAAACCAAGCCATGAAGTCCAAGGAATTGTCTGTAGACCTCCGAGACAGGATTGTATCGAGGCACAAATCTGGGGAAGTGTACAGAAAAATTTCTGCTGTATTGAAGATCCCAATGAGCACAGTGGCCTCCATCATCCATAAATGGAAGAAGTATGGAACCACCAGGACTCTTCCTAGAGCTGGCCTCCCGGCCAAACTGAGCAATCGGGGGAGAAGGGCCTTAGTCAGGGAGGTGACCAAGAACCCGATGGTCACTCTGACAGAGCTCCAGCATTTCTCTGTGGAGAGAGGAGAACCTTCCAGAAGAACAGCCATCTCTGCAGCACTCCACCAATCAGGCCTGTATGGTAGAGTGGCCAGAGAGAAGCCACTCCTCAGTAAAAGGCACATGACTGCCCGCCTGGAGTTTGCCAAAAGGCACCTGAAGGACTCTCAGACCATGAGAGACAAAATTCTCTGGTTTTATGAAACAAAGATTGAACTCTTTGGCCTGAATGGCAAGCATCATGTTTGGAGGAAACCAGGCACCGCTCATCACCTGGCCAATACCATCCCTACAGTGAAGCATGGTGGTGGCAGCATCATGCTGTGGGGATGTTTTTCAGTTCAGGAACTGTGAGACTAGTCAGGATCAAGGGAAAGATGAATGCAGCAATGTACAGAGACATCCTTGATGAAAACCTGCTCCAGAGCGCTCTGGACCTCAGACTGGGGTGAAGGTTCATCTTCCAACAGGACAATGACCCTAAGTACACAAGATAACAAAGGAGTGGCTACGGGACAACTCTGTGAATGTCCTTGAGTGGCCCAGCCACAGCCCAGACTTGAACCCGATTGAACATCTCTGGAGAGATCTGAAAATGTCTGTGCACCGACGCTCCCCATCCATCCTGATGGAGCTTGAGAGGTCATGCAAAGAAGAATGGGAGAAACTGCCCAAAAATAGGTGTGCCAAGCTTGTAGCATCATACACAAAAAGACTTGAGACAGTAATTGGTTCCAAAGGTGCTTCAACAAAGTATTGAGCAAAGTCTGTGAATACTTATGTACATGTGATTTTTTTTTTTTTTTTTTTTTTTTTTTTTTTAATGTTTTAAATTTTTTATACATTTGCAATTTGCAAGATTTCAAACAAACGTCTTTCACGTTCATTATGGGGTATTGTTTGTAAAATATTAGGAAAATAATGAATTTTGGAATAAGGCTGTAACATAACAAAATGTGGAAAAAGTGAAGTGCTGTGAATACTTTCCGGATGCACTGTACATGTTTTCATTTAAACATCCAGCCAGTAAGTAAAATGTTAAAGGGATAGTTCACCCAAATTCCTATCAAATTCTATCATCATTTACCCACCCTCATTTACTCACACCAAATTCATCCAATGCAAAACAAAAGGAAGCAGAATTTTAGCCTCAGACACACAACTTAGTATTTTTTTGTAGCACCCTGTCTTTTTTCTATCAAGTCACATTACAAAATAACAACTTGACTAAAACGTAACTTCTTTTGCTCTGAATCTATTAGTCGAGACCAGCTCATTCGAGTTCAGGCGGAGACCAGAGCAAATAGAATCAGAAACAAGACAAAGACCAGAAGAGGCTCTTAATTAATGTGTTAAATGTATAGTTTTTTAGTATAGTTAAACTATTGACTCTCGTATGTAAAATTTACATAATATATTATCTGCTTAAGCTTACGATGGTTAAACAATATTACCAGTCGAGAATAAAAATGAAATAATTGCCACATTATAGGTTAAGTGAAAAAATTTGTATTACAATTACAACATGTGAGTGGTAACTATATGCCAGTGCCTATTTGGCTTTGCAATGCAATTCAAACTACCAGCTTCAGTGTACTATTATTATTCCATTCATTGCAAGTCAAATTAACAATTCTGCTATACAAAATATAGTATTACTGTACTATAAATAAAATTGACTTAAAAACCAAACAATAATGTATTAAATATGAAATACTTTTTTTACACAGAAAGTGAATCTAATCCCTTATTTCAATTTGTTTACAATTTCCTCAATTGCACTATTATATTCCAATTCATTTTAAGTCAAGTAAGCATTTATGCTTACCTCCGGCTGCAGGATTTCCTCTCAGGGTCTGTACAGAATCCTCAAGTGTTTTTTTTTTGTTGCAAAAACAACACCAAACCATTCAATTCTGATAACATTGAGAGAAGTATTTTCTTCATTATGTAATGGCTAAAGCATTTATAAAATACTTTGAGGCCATTCAGACAAAACATAGTAAAATGTCTAGAGGAGAACACAGATTATAATAGTTCTTTTTAAATTGACAAAATAACTTACACTGCGCAACGGTCAAAGATATCCATTTAGCACGTTGTAACGCAGTTCAATGGAAAGGAGGAGGCAAGAACCGGCTTGACAATGTAAATAATAGTTTAATGATAAACTAAAACAAAAGACACAAACACACACATGACGGACATGTCTGTAAACGATCTCTCTCTCCCGCACCAACGTCCTCAATCGGCCTTTATCCCTCTTCGAGGCTCAATTAGCTCGATAAGGGACCGGGTGTGTATAATCACGCCCCTCGCCCTCCGCCCTGCCACACACGTTTACATAGAAAAACAACTGAAAAAACAGCATGGATAGATGCAAAAACGCATTTGGTGTAAACAGCCCTGTAAAATTTAAATATACAAAAACATGCTGCACTCATTTGATGCACCTGCCGGCAGGCTTTTCCTGGGAGACAAGTGGAGGGAAAAGGGACCACTCCTACATCTTCTAGTTGATGACAGCCGCTCCTCCCTGGGTGGACAGCAGCGGGTCCTCCATCCCCTGGCGGATGGAACACCCCTCTGTGTTCTGGGGCCAGTAACAAGCCCCTCCAACCCTGGCAGCGTCTCTGCCGCTCCAGATGGCTGGCAGCGACTCCTCCGTCCCCCAACGGTCATCCGTAGCTGCTCCTTTGGGCGGACGGAAGTGGTGAGGACTGCACGACAGCGCATTCCCTCCTTCATCCCAGGTTTCGGGACCAATGTAACAGGGGGAACTGTCTGACCAGTCAAAGCAATATTTAATGTAAAATTAAAACATAAAGACAAAAACATAAGCATGCACACGGCAGCTGCATGTGGCTCAATCTCTCTTGAACTGCCACATCCGGCTGCCTTTATTCCTCTCCTCGGCTGATTAGTCCGATTGGGGGCCGGGCGTGCATTGTCAAAGCCTGGGCTAGCCCTCCTCCTCATCATAGCCCCCTTATTCACATGACACAGTCCCAGTTACCAGTAAACCTTTAGTTTCAAGTGATTGTAGGTACTGTAATTATCCACTTCATCCAGCAATCGGTTTGATCTCTGTGTTCTTAAATATCCCAATACCGAGTGAGATACAGCTGCAAATTATATAGTGATTCAGCAGTCAGATCGAATCGGACGAACGAATCAATTCAGACCATTTTACTAACCCGTTTGGCCATTTCTCTTAAAATAATTAACACAAAAGAATGATTAATTTGTGAATTGGCCATCACTAATTCTGATTCTGCTGTACATAGCCAACAGAAATACGTGAAACACGTCATAATCGCTGATATTGTCAGTCAGAGAAATGTTTGTCAGATATGTTGAAATGATCGTGGTGTATTTTTTGAAGGGACTTGACTGGACTTGGGGTAAAGTTAGAGTCCACACTTGTGCAAGTCTGAGTCAAGACGAAGTCCAAATGCTTAAGAGTCCATGACAAGACCATAAAAATATGATTTGGAGACTGAGTCTGATCTCGAGTACAACAGCACTGCTCTGAAGATTTCGTAGTAGATTAAGTAGCAGTGTATCACTGCCGCCGAATACCGAAGAAATCATTGCAGAGAATATGTCTTTCACATGTAGTTCAGATGAAGCTCCCTCTATCTGCACCCTGAGGAAATGTTCTCTTAGACAAAATACATAACAGACACCATTCGTCTTAGCTGTCTCACTTTTTTGGCTATGCAAATGATCCATGTACCTTCTATAGTTCTGGGAATACAGAAATGTGTTTTCTTGCATATGCACATTTCTTCATAGACACACAGGTAGGTTTCATGAGCAGGGCTATTAGCACAGGTACTGTTATGGAGAAAAGACTTTCTGTCTAGGTTTAATCAGGAATTGGCCACTAGGGTGTTTGGGGTGCCTTATCTGAGACCATACCAGTAACAGTTTAGAGAATGGTAATAGTGGAGCAAACATATGTTTTAGTATTGCCTCTGTTTTTTGCTAATCTAAACTCTCTTTTTCAGATTTAAAGCTTTAAACAAGGGTTTAAATTTCCAAAGCAGAGGTTCACATTATATTCACACAAACACATATTATTTACTTTGAATGTCATGTTATTACTACATACTTTTGTGTATATTAGTCAATTGTAAAAATTCAAGAGAAAAGCTAACTGCCTAGAAGGTATAGGGATTGGTAGGTATTTAATTTGTACTTGAATTCTGGGTGGGTTCTTGCAAAATGTGTCTATAATTTAGTCATAAGGCTAGTTATTCTGTTTCTACTTTGTTTTGTGTACAGTAACAGGGAAGCCTGTTTAAATATCTGTCCGTGTTTGCCTGGCTCTATGCTAAGAATATGTTCATTAGGTGTGTACATGGTCAAGACTCCATAGTTCAGGACTGGTCACAGAAGATGATTGTTTACCTCTATAATCTTATGGGGAAATTGTGTTATCATTTTCACTATTTTGTTAGAATTTCAGCATAATGCCTTAATGATTTTTAATTTTGTGTTGTCATAATTTGAATTGGACTGAATTTATATCCCTGGTCTCTGTCAAATATGTTGGATTGTAAAAATAGCCCCTGGCCTATTTATCTCTAGATACGTTAGGGCTTTATAGTGGAAGGTCGGTGTGTTGCTTTGTTTTAGGTAATTAAGGAATATAATGCCTTGACCTGATAAGTACAAGATATATATTGATATTTTCCCTCTTAATTTTCATTACCTAATCGGCAAACTATTTAATATTCCTCACGATGGAAAACAAATTCAAATTCTGAGTTAAACACACTGAAGGTTTGAAAGGGTTAGTTCATCCAAAAATGTAAATGATCTCATCATCCCAGATGTGTATGACTTTTCTTTCTTCTGCTGAACACAAACAAAGCTATTTAGAGGAATATCTCAGCTATGTTGGTCCTCTCAATGCAAGTGAATGGTGACCAGACCTCAAAACCTCAAAATATCACATAAAGGCAGCATAAAAGTAATCCATACAACTTCATTGGTTTAATCGATGTCTTCTGAAGCAATGTAGTCACTTTTTTGTACTATAAAACTCCACTTTCACTTTCAGAATGTTAGAGAATGTGAAGGTGAACGTGGAGATTTATAATAAAAAAAGAACTTGAATTTTGATCTGTTTCTCACCGACACATTATTACTTCAGAAGACATAGGTTTAACCACTGGAGTCTTATGGATTACTTTAATGCAGCCTTTATTTGATTTTTTGAGTTTGAAAGTTCTGGTCACCATTCACTTGCACTGATTCACAGATCTGAAATATTTTTCTAAAAATCTTCTAGTCCTAGAGGCATAGTCATGAAAAGAGAATTTTCATTTTTGGGTGAACTATTCCTTCAAGAGACAGAAAAACGACTATGGAGAGAGAAATAGTAATACGAATGAAGCCCAGTCTCCAACTGAGAGGCACTTTGTTTTATTAATTGTGGAGAATAGTCTGATTAAGACGGGACCAAATACATTCCAGTTGTTAGCTTTGAAAAAAATCAGCACAGTTAACAGGAAAAAGCTGGCATTATTTCCTTTTCGACATGAATTCCTGGGGTTAGGAGAGTTTTCATAAGAGAATAGAGGAACAAAGCTTGATGAGGTAGGGCTGGGCGATAAAATGATCTCAATATTGATAAGCTTTTTAGTCATTTTCGATATATAGCTTATGTTCTACATTCTAGACGATCAGGTGCGTGACGCTAAAACAGTTTGGCTTTCTCAGACAGTATGAAGTTGCTAATGTTAGCTGCCTTGCTAGATAAGGCTATGCAAGACTTCATGGTGATGGTTGCCCCCTCTCATTGTCTCTAGAGAGCACCGCGACAAAACAACAGTGCTGTGTATACCAGATCTGATCTTTCTGCACTGTATTCTTGAATATTTTTCTCTAACACCAAACAGCTTCATTTATGCCTGTCCTCCTCTTTCTGCACTGTATTCTTGAATATTTTTCTCTAACACCAAACAGCTTCATTTATGCCTTTATAATAATAATAATAATAATAATAATAATAATAATAATAAACAAATAGATTTCTGTCCTAATTTTGTGTCTTTCTCACTTTAATACAAATATTAAAATAGTCTATTCAGACGTTTACATTTTCTACATTTTCTCTCAGAGTTTACTCCTGAACCCCCATACAGTATCAATGGCTTCAATGCCTCATACCAATCATTTGAATGTAAAAATGATATGCTGTCATTATGCTTCAAAAATAACAGATTATTATTTTTTATATGCATATCCAACTGCACTAGATTGACTCTATAAATATTTAAATATTTTGGTTGAAGATCCCTCAAGACTCTAATGCTTTGGCTGTTTTTTAGAGACTATTTTGACTGTTTAGGATTTTTTTTCTTCTTTTCTTTTGCCAACTTGGAAATTAAAAAAAATTGCAAATATGAATGTATATCATGTAAAATGTTGATATTGAAAGATATGAAAAAGAATATTGTGTTAATATTTTAGACCATATCGCCCAGCCCTAGAATGAGGTAGCTAAATGTGTGTGTGTGTGTGTGTGTGTGTGTGTGTGTGTGTGTGTGTGTGTGAGAGAGAGAGAGAGAGAGAGAGAGAGAGAGAGAGAGAGAGAGAAAGATAGAGAAGAAAGATGTAAGGAAGGGTTTTTCATTGAGGATGATTTTAACCCAGGTTATTATGGTCTGTTTGGCTCTGTAGTGTACAGAATATAATATAATGCTGTTTCTAATTTGATAGAAGGCTTATAAATGGACTTGCCTTATAATATAGTCCTCTTCAATGACAGCATGTGTATCACAAATTCAACTTAGTTTGAGCTGCCCTATGAAGGAAAAATACAGAAACTACACATTTTGTCAAAAAACTCAGTTACACCAGAATTGGGTCTCTAGGACAATGATTTTTCTTGTGACAAGATGGGTTTGGCAGACTTTGTGCAGATTTAGAGAAGACAGTATTCACAGTCATTTAGGTGGACTGACAGAAAGATTTAAACCATTTTCAGTAATGGCATAGTTACTGCATTTTCACTTTGTGGGGTAGTATATACAGTGTGATATTTTGTATGAAATGCTTGGAAAAGAAAAAAGAAAAAAGAAAAACGTCTCAGGTTACTCTAACCCTTGTTCCCTGATAAAAGCGGAACGAGATGCTGCGCTGAGATTGCTTTGAGTGCTTTGGGAACAACTTTAGGTGTGACCAGCTGTGAATATGTGTGCAACACGTCAATGAACATTGACCGGAATTTATAGCCTCTTCCGGTGTCATCATTGGATGCACCTGTGGCAGGGCTATAAATAGATGCATCACAGGTGCCTCGTCAGGTATTTTGTCTGAAGAGCAGTCCTAGATCATCCCAGTGTGGAAATGAAGCGGAGCAACTCGTTCCGCTTTTATCAGGGAACAAGGGTTAAAGTCAAGTAAACCGAGATATTTCCTTTCAAAAAGCTACACTTACGATGCTGCACTGAGATAGTGATTTGGGAATGAGAATACCCATGCCGCTGCACTGTGGATGTCTGGACCCCCTATGCTTGTGTAGTGTGCTCACAAGAGCGTGAGAGGTCTCTGACATGAGCTTGTGATGTCGACTCAAGGACATAAGAGCCCGGAGTGGCATGAACATACAAACTATAAAATCTAAGGAATGTGTGCGGAGAGGACCAGCCTGCCGCATCGCAAACATACTGCAGACGGACACCTCTAGCCAAGCCTTAAGAGGAGGCAACCCCTCTGGTAGAGTGAGCCCTGATACCTACTGGCGAAGCTTGACTGCGTGCCTCGTAGGCCAGGGCAATAGCCTCCCTCACCCAATGCGACATAATCTGCTTGGTGGCGGCCCCCATGGCAAACGAATAGTTGCCCTGACTTATGCCACTGGCTAGTGCGGTGAACATAAGTCTGAAGGGCATGGACTGGACAAAGTCTGTGAAGTCTTTCCTGCTCCAACGTTGTAAACGGCGGGGAACAGAAGGCTTTGAGAGTGAAGCCAATATATGTAAGGTTGAGAAATGCACCTTAGGAAGGTAGTCAGGATGAGGGTGCAAAATTGCTTTAGCCATTCCTGGAGCAAACTCTAAGCAGGCTGGCAGGACAGACAGAGCCTGTAGATCCCCAAAGACCCTGAGAGTGGCAGGGCATATGCCTGCTGACAGGTTTTCCTGCAGACAGTCCAGAACTGAAGCAATCTGGCAGTTAACTGGATCTGCATTATGTGCACTGCACCACCTTTCAAAGACACCCCATTTATTAGCATAGATTCTTCTGGTAGAGGGAGCCCTAGCACTTAAAATGGTCTTGATAACCTCAGGTGAAAACCCTGTGTCCCTCAGTTGGTACCCTTCAGGGGCCAAACATGAAGGTTCCACAGCTCGGGCCGGGAATGAAATATTGTCCCCTGTGCCTGAGACAGAAGGTCCCTCCTGTCCGGAATCACCAAGGTGAGCTCTAGAGGAGAGACATTATCTCAGAGAACCATACCCTGTTCGGCCAGCGCGGCGTTATCAGTAAGAGGCAAGACCCTTGCTGGCGAACTCTGGCCAAGACTCCCGGGAGCAGAGAAACTGGGGGAAATGCATACAGAAGCATTCTGGGCCATTTATGCGCCATTGCGTCCAGACCCTGGGGGAGAGAAGTAGAGGGGACATTGTGCTATCTGTAGAGAGGTGAAGAGGTCCACTTCTGCCTGTAAAACCTCACCCAGATTTGATTCATTACCTCGGGGTGGAGTTTCCACTACCCTGTCGGTATTTCTGTCTGGAAAGTAAATTTGCTCCCACATTCAGACATCCAGGTATATAAACTGCCCTGAGTGACAGGGCCCAAAGGAGAATCCAACGTGCCAGAGTATTCAGCTGACGTGAATCATCGAGCTGATGACCCTCCCATTCCCCTTGTGCTGGGCGACCACTTAAGACTGCTCCCAATCCTTTCAAGGAGGCGTCTGTCGTTAGCAACCTGTGATGACAAGACGCACCCAGAGTGGGACCCAAGGTAAGAAACCGGGGTCTGAACCACATAGAAAGGGAACGAAGCATGCATCGCCTAACCCTTAGTTGCATTAGGGGACTGGCCCTTGGATGAAACCCCCTGGCTTTTAGCCACAACTGAATGTGCAGAAGGCCCAAAGGGATCACCGTGGACACAGACGCCATGAGACCTAGTATTCGTTGATACTGACAAACAGTGCAAGCTTGACCTAGCCTGACATTGCTCAGGGTGTTCTGAATGGAAATGATTTTAGCGGGAGACAATTGTACCCGCATCGTGATCGAATTCCATATAACTCCCAGATAGGTAATTCCCTGGGTGGGAGAGAGAACACTCTTTTTGACGTTGAGTCTCAGACCCAGAGAAACCAGATGAGCTAAGACAATATCCCTGTGCTGAACTGCCAGTTCTTGTGACTGTGCTAGTATCAGTCAGTCGTCTATGTAATTCAGAATGTGGATGCCCCGGAGTCGCAAAGGAGCCAGTGCTGCATCCATGCATTTTGTGAATGTGCGGGGTGATAGGACTTGGCCAAACGGGAGAACCCGATATTGGAAGGCTTCGCCCCTGAATGCGAACATCAGGAACTTCCTGTGCTGTGGCAGAATTTCTATATGAAAGTATGTGTCCATGAGATCGATCGTGACCAGCCAATCGTGATGTTGTATTTGTAACACGACCGTCTTGATAGTTAGCATCTTGAACTTGAACACCCTGACTGAGCGATTCAAGCCTCGAAGATCTAAGATCAGACGCAACCCCCCACCCTTCTTGGGAACCAGGAAGTATTTTCTGTAATAACCTGACTCTTTCCCTGGAAGGGGAACACATTCTATGGCCCCTTTGACCAAGAGATTTTGCAGTCCTTTCCACAGTAGACATCCCTGCTCCGGTTTTACGGTAGTGGGAACCACGGCGTTGAAACACGGAGGGCGGCGAGTGAATTTAATTCTGTAGCCTTTTTCTACTGTTTTTAGGACCCACATAGAAATACCTGGCAGAAGTTTCCACGCTGCCAGGTTCTCCGAGATGGGTATTAATTTTGAAACTTCCTGTTGAGGCGATGTCAAGTGTTCCGTGTCCTGGACTAAGGCAGGAAGCAACTATACACCCATCATTTCGCTGGAAGCCTCTAACTCCCGAAACACCAGAGGCAGCGGGAATGGAGAGGTTTCGTGGGGGTACCGGGAGGGCCGAAGTGGATGATACATGCGCCCCGTTCTGAGGGGAGATACCCCCACAAGGCTGGGCACAAGACCGTCAGGGTTTCTTCCTCTTAGAAATTCCCTGAGGTCTTGCTTTGGGGGCTGCTGAGGGCGACGAGGCTGTCCCCAGTCTTTACAAGGTGGAGCATGACTCGCCACGCTTTGTTTCTGAGCCTCCATTCTAGCAGGACCGTGGCGGGTCTGGGTGGCCGACGGCCCCGCCCCCTGAGTGCGACAAGGAAGAAACTGCCCCAATACTTCCTCATGATTTTTCGCCTCCTGGAACCTGGTGATAACTATATTCATAGTGTCCCCAAATAAGCCAGAAGGCAAAACCGGGGCATCAAGAAGGAAAACTTTGTCCTTATCTCTGATGCCCGATACGTTGAGCCATAAGTGTCTCACCATGCTGACTAAAGCAGACATAGACCGGCCAATGGCATGGGCCGTCTGCTTGGTCGCACGGAGAGATAGATCCGTGGCTCGACGAAACTCGGAGAAAGCTTCCTCATCGAGCATGGTACCCACACTCAGGTCCTTCAGCAGATCAGCCTAGTATGCCTGTAACACTGAAATAGTGAAAAAGATCTGATGATGCACCTGTGATGCATCTATTTATAGCCCTGCCACAGGTGCATCCAATGATGACACTGGCAGAGGCTATAAATTCCGGTCAATGTTCATTGATGTGTTGCACACATATTCACAGCTGGTCACGCCTAAAGTTGTTTCCAATGTGCTATCTCAGCGCAGCATCATAAGTGTAGCTTTTATCAGGGAACATTCCAGTATTAGGATGTGAAAAATAGAGGCAGAGGAAAAGCCAAAACATATTTGTCCTTCCTTTTAAATCTATTTCTCAGAATATTCTCATCTTTCAATTATGAACACAAAATACATGCCATTCATTCATTGATTTCTATTCTACATATCGAATATAAAACAGTTAATTTCAGCATAGTTGGATGATATTGAACAACATTGTATACTACAGTAGGGTGAATTAAGGTAAATTTTGCATGTTGGACCAATTGGACTAATTCATATTTTTGTAATACTATGGATTATCTGTAAATTACAGATTTCTGTTTTCAATCCAACATTATATATCACTTAAAAAAGATGGCTTGTGTGGAAGTATTAATAACAGTGTGAGCAGTATTTGGTTGGGTTTGATGAATTGGCTGGATGACTGCTGGGTTCATTGGCATGACCTCTGCTCCAGCTCTATTCCCGCTGAGCTGTCTGACTCTGTCTAACATGACGTTCACTGTAGCACTCCTCATGTCAGACTAAGAATCTCAGACACAACCTGATCACAGTCCTTCCTTACCTTATCAATCAACAATCTGTTTTTCCCCTTACTACTTTTATTACTCACATTCTATCTTTCTCTCTCAACATCTTTTTTCTCTTTCCTATTACACTTTCCTAAGATACGTAAGGGACCATCCAGGGTTCCTCAGAATGCCACATTGGCTAAACCCTTTGGAGAACTTCTAAGTACCCTTTTAAAAGGATAGTTGCAAAAGGGAATTCTTAGCTGGTTTAAGTTGGTTCAGCTGGTTTGGTAGCCTGTCCAAGCTGGTCTTCAGCTGGTCTCCAAGCTGAGCCAAGGTGATGTTTAGCTGGTCGGCTTGCTGTTTTCTTGGCCTGACCAGTAGAAAAGTGCCCTGATACCAGCAAAACAGACCAGCTTAACCACCTTGGCTAAGCAGGGAGACCAGCTAACCACAGCTTAAACCACCAGGCTGGTTTAAACTATTTAATTTTCTTTAGTGTAAAGACTGTCAGCAATTCACTCAGTAACATCAACATAAGAGAAATGTTTTGAGGCACTTGGAGTTCCTTGAATACACAATGGGATACTTGAGGCAACTTCAAAGGGTAGCTAGAAGTACTCAAAAGGGTTCCACCAGTGTGGACCTGTGAGGAACCCTAAATTGTGACTCAAGAATCTTTTCATTCATCCTACAGTTCCCTTAAATTTTCTGTCTTTCATTACTTTTCTTACTTTCTCTTTCTCTTTCATGGCACAGCACATTTCTCATGTGAATGCGCACATTGTGTGCTGCCAAGCCCTGACGATGCAAGAGGCTTTTTTTCTCTTCACGTTTACCATTAAACACTGACGTGTGCTGGCTGCTCCCCACTCATTTTCTCTGAAAAATTGTAAAACAAAGAACAAAATAGTGGAGGGGAAGAAAAGGATGGATGGTGTAGGAGCCGACGGGGCAGACCATTCAAAAAGAGCAGTCATCAGCTGGCTGCATTTTGTCTCCAAAGCCCGTGCCATGTATTCAGCCTGAATGATGAATGGCTCGCTCAACTCCTCCATGTGGGTGGCATTCGTCAGTGGAGCGAGACCTACATGTGTAGGTGGACTCCTTGGATGTTTCCACAAGAAGCATAACATGTACATACCTATGGCTGATGTGAATGTGGGGCCCCAGGATTCTGTCAAGATAAAATTACTCAGAGCTTCTTACAGAACAAGGCAGAGTCTACTTATTCTCCACTGCACATTCAAGATGATAAATGAGCACTGCATTAAATCTTAACCTTACCTATATCATCTAAATATTTTTCATCCATCTCCAATCCAATCACAAAGGACATGTTTTCCTCGGTGCCATCAGCTGCAATTTGAAGGCACAATTATAGAAACCCATGCCAATGGCTACATGGATTTTAGCTGTGCAGGGTGTGAACTTATGAGTACCAAATAATTGGCTTATACCAGGGGAATCACACTTAAACCACTCCAAGTTTCACTGCTCTCTAGGACTGGAAACCTTTTGACTCAGTAGCAAGTGAGAATAGGTTCCAAAAGGAGAGCCAGAAAACAGCAAGTCCATTTCTATCATGAAATGCTGATCCATTACTGACACGCCATTAAAATGCTTGCTAAACTAACAGGTCTCGTGTTGCTTGAATTGTTGGTGCTGGCCTCCATCCTGATTTCAGATGTCTACCATGCCAATGAACTGTAGTGTGATGCTGTGGCTAAAGCTCGAGGCTTGCAGTCAGAAAGTTAAACTATCACCAATGTGCAAATCTCATGCTGTTTTGTGATAGTTTGGTAATGGTCTAGCTGGTGGCCTAGCATAGCCATCTTGTCCACCAGCAAAACTGCTTTTTTTCTGGTAATGCTGGTTAATCTAAGAAGTCTTGCTAGTTAAGTTATTCTAAAAGCCTTGTTGAAAGACCTGCACACCAGCTTCCCATGTTGTGGACCAGCATTTTAAATATAACACATGCTGGTGACCAGCTATGCAGGTTTTTTCAGCAGTGAGTGTACTATAAGGCCACCTACACACTAGAAAAAGCTATGATTGAGCTGTTGATGCATACAGTAGGAAAGCATAACATTTGTTGTGAGGTTGCTGAAAGAGCCACGGAAGTTTGAAATAATAACTGAGATTTGACTTTTGTAAACCCTTGCATTTTTCCTTTTGATGCGCCATCCCCATTGAAGTCAATGGATTCACAGCATTTTCTGACAGAGAGTAAACTCTTTTGCTTTTAGCTACCCTAAGTTTTCTTTGGATAAATGCATCTGCAATACGACTACTTACAATCACTGTATTGCTGTCTCTAATGGGTATTCAAGACACATGGAAATTGTCTCGATTATGTGAAACATAACCCTGGTTCCCTGAGTGAGAACAAGACACTGCGTAATCACATTGGGACTCACCCTGAGTGTCACGTGGTCTGAAGCTCTTGTACAATCACGGCAATTTACTGGCTTGTGGCGCTTAAGCGATGACCCTAGGGAGCTACATCACGGCTCCATAAAAGTGCTCGCTTTTGCACCATCCATTCAGATTTTCTGGTGGAAGGTACAAGCCTATGCAGCTGCTAGAGAGTATGGCCAGCTTACGCAGAGTCTTGTTCCCACTCAGGGAACCAGGCTCACATTTCACGTAACCAAGACATTCACTTTCATAGGAACTTGAGCTGCATAATCGCATTGGGAATGATATACATTCACACCATGCGAACAGTAGCTACCAACTGTCTATGCCCGTGTGGCAAGTATATGGCAGAGAAGCGAGCTAAAACGTCTGAATAAAACAGAGAAAATTGTGAGTTTACTCCTGTTCCAGCAGAGAGAACTTGTGATGCAGGATTCAAACCCTCATTCAGATTATAAAATCTAACAAATGTATGTGGAGAGAACCACCCTGCCACCATACCATACCATACACCATACAAATGTCCTCCAATTATGCACCTCTAGCCAAAGCCCATGAGGATACCATGCACCTCGTAGAATGGACTCGAATACCCAAAGGGGAAGGTAAACCACATGCTTCGTAAGCACTTGAAATTGCATCAGTAAGCCAATGAGACAGTCTTTGCTTGGATACTGAAACACCACTGTTGCGGCCACCAAAGCAAACAAACAACTGCTCTGACTTACGTCTCTGGCTAGTACAGTCAACATAAACTCGCAGCACCCAAATTGGGCAAAGCATATGCAATCATTCATGCTCCTCTGACTCAAATGGGAGAATAGAAAGCCTGAAAATTAATAGTCTGTGAGCGAAATTATGTAGAAATGACCTTAGGCAAATAGCCCAAACAAGGTCTTAACACCACTCTTGAACACCCTGCCGCAAAATCCATACATAAGGGATTGATCGACAGAGCATGCAAATCCCCAACCCTTTTAAACGATGCCAATGCTACTCGCAGGGCCGTTTTATGAGTAAGAAACTTATCAGCAATTGTTGCCAAGGGCTCAAACAAAGCACCCAAGAGTGCTTCAAATAAGATAAATCCCCTAATGGAACGTGGATGGAACGATAAGGTCTAAGCCTGCGTATCACGTGCATAAAACAAGAGCTATAGTGGCAACATAGACTTTAATTATTACTGGGGCAACCCCGGCCCTAAAACGCTCTCGCAAAAAATCCAGCACAATCAAAACCAAAGTCTCTGAGTGGGCTAGCACCAACCAATCATCAAGATAATTCAAAACGTGGATGCCCTGAAGCCTCAAGGGCGTCAAATATGCCTCCATGCATTTTGTGAAAGTGCATGGTGCCAGTGCAAGTCCGAACGGAAGGATGCAAAACTGATACGCTTTGCCCCCAAAAGCGAATCTGAGAAAGCACCTGTGCTTTGGCGCAATCTGAATATGGAAATAAGCATCCTTCAAATCTATTGTCACAAACCAGTCCCCTGGCTGCACTTGTGAGTGAATCTCCTCTATTGCCCTTTTTCTAAGAAACAATGAAATTCCAGAATCAAAAACCGTGCTTTGTCATACTGAAACATCTGTTGGAACAACCCCACTGAACACTGACAGACTCAGTCTGAATTGAATGACATAACCATGCTATATCGTTCGAAGCACCCAGTACAAAATGCTCTTCAGCTGCTGCCAAGCTGACAGATGTGTAGACAGAGGGATAATGCATGGCTCTTGCCTGCAGCGCAACCTATAACCACTAGAAGGCACGCTTGGCTTACTTTTGGCAACTGCCAGAGTGGCACAGTGGAACCAGCGGTACAGCAGAGGGAAGCCTTCGCTCCTCCAATACGGTGGCTGGTTGAAGGGAATTTGATTGTTTTCTTTATGATTATGCATGTCTCAAGACCCTTTGTCATGGAGAAAAAGGCTGAACCCAGAATGTGTTTTTATATTGTTCGCTCCCCAGCGCAAGCTGCAGGGGTAAACTGAACTATATTCTGGCTGTTGGGTGTTTGAGGCGTGAACAATGACTCAACCCACTGCTGTCCAAATGACAAACAGAAATTACACAAACATGTTTGTATGGTCCGGTTTCATTCACCGAATGGTGGTACACCCTTCGTTTCACTGCAAATCCATCAGGCTCGCTTCTGGCATCCTGCCGGCTGCTTAAAAGGGATTGGTCCAACATCCAAATGCCTAAACAGAAGAGCCCGTGATGGGGGAATGAACAACGACCCCAATCCTTCTGAGGGGGTGCAAAACACGTGTCTGGTGCCTTATGCAGCTCTCTGATGGGACGTTGGGAAGATACCAAATGTGAACAAACCGGAGCTGTAGCAGGCTTTTCTCTCTTTCAACGAGGAAGCATCTGCTGGAACATGGCAGACTGCTGTTTCTCAACGCAGAATTTTCCCACCACCGACTGGACTGCATCACCGAATAGTCCTCATTGTGACACACAGGCATTTATTAGAAAGGTTTTGTACTTGTCACGAATATCTGTAAGCATAAGCCACAGATGGCGTTCCACCACCACAAGGCCTGCCATATTCCGACCAATAGCATGAGCAATATGTTTAGTAGCTCTTAGTGCCAAATTAGAAGCATGCTGCAATTCCATGAGAGCCTCAGCATCCAGTCCAGCTCCCTTGTGTAAATCCCTCATAAAATGGGCCTGGAAGGCTTGCAAAACCACCAGTGTATGCAAAGCCGAAACTGCCTGGCCCAAAGCCTTGTAGGTCTTGCTCAACAAGGACGATGTAACTCTTCACGGCTTCGAGGGACGAGTAGGCCTCGATTTCCACGTGGTTACCGAAGAAGGAGAGAGAAGGAGCAACCGGCATCTCTTCCATAGCCGGGACCGAAGTATATATATGGTTGGAAGCTTGACCAAGATGGAGGTCTGGGGAAAAAGAGAGTGGCCTACAAGGCATAGCTGCACATTGACCGGCTAAAAAAGGTCTTCCAAGATCAATTTATGATCCTCTGACTGCGCTTCATCCGTCCAACCCAGGTGCAATTTTCCACTGCACGCCTAATAACCTACAGCAACTCCAAACATGTTACTGAAGGTCTGGAAATCCGACCCATAGGAGGCGAGGCTTGACCTGCCACCGGCGAGATCCTCTGAAACCTATGCCGCCATAAACATGGCGTCCTTGTCCTCGACGAAGGAAACCACTGTGCGGGTCTCAGGGCTAGGATGCAAATGCCTAACCCGGGGAAAATGATAGAGAAAACCGTAGGACGGCCTGCCGCTCAGTTCCCATCTTCTTTGTGTCTGCGCCGGCCTCCCACGAGTCATAAAGCCGCGTGGTGCTGGCAGACATGTAGCCTGCACAAGCAAGTGGCTTGACCAAATTTCCAAAGGAGGCAAGCTTTTCAAAGAGCATCCTAATGTTCATTAAATCTACTGTGAACAATCCAAACCCTCCAATGCAGCCTGTGTGTGGCGAAATATTTACATTTACATTTATTCATTTGGCAGATGCTTTTATACAAAGCGACTTACAAAAGAGGAAAACATAAGTGAATCATCTTAAGGAGACAGTGGTACAAAAATGCCATATTACAACTTTTCACTAGCATCAGAATAGTATACAAAACATATACATGTGCAATTTTTTTTGGGTGACACAGGTGACACACATGCCGTGGGAATCTTCACTGAAGAACAGAAAATCTGACTCGATGGTGCCAAAGGGACCTTTTATGGAGCCTGTGACGACACTCCCTAGGGGCATGTTTCAGACCAATTGATACTCAGGGCGTGTCCCAATGTGATTATGAAGCTCGAGATCCTACGAAAGGGAACCATATTCTCATAGTCTGGATGGCAGAAGGGTAAGAGGGTTTAGGGATTATAATTTAATAAGAGCCAGGAAATCCTTGTCAAACCCCATCAAAAGAATGAAAAGCCTTGGTGTTCTGTGGCAGACAGTAGGATCTTAGTCAGTGAGACAAGTTTGTTCCTCTGACACACAGGGAAGAAAGGGCAGCTATATTAGCATCACAGGTCACTAACCAGAGCCACGGCCACTGTCTCAGGAGGGGACACACTGTTCTGAATCCTCTGCCATCATTCCCAGAGAGCAAAATAAATGGAAATATCACATTGCAGGTTATTGGCACATAGTGCAGGGTAGATTTCTTCAAAATTTTAATCAGGTACTGATAACAAACTACATGAATAAAATTGCAATCAGTAATTAATCTCTTGGATTATACTTTTGTCTAGAAATTTAGAATCATGGAGTGCAAATGTATTTACATGGTGTAAAAATTACGAAGTGAGTTGCATGTTTTCCATCCTGATACTGACAGAACTCTAGGCGCGCCATCGCTAACAGACACAAATATGTTTCTGAAATATGACAAACTGAAATAATCGATTCTGCAGTTTTGTGTTGATTACATTTTAAAAATGAAATGGCATGTATTTGTGCATTTGTATGCATTTGATTGGCAAAACCCTTCCAAAGACATAGTTACACATGGTTATATGACACAAATAGTGATAACTTAAATAATAAATAGAATGTGTTTGTCAGGAGTTGGTTAGATATGCAATGTAAAGTTAAGAAAACATGCAAGCACACCTTTAAGTACTTCTTTAGATTTCACGTGGAATTATTTTGCATTGATATTAAGTTTTAGAAGGCAGAGTTTACATTGCACAGTAAAGATTTTGCCCTTTGTTTCTTTAAAAGTTAAATGATTTTTTGTAAATCGAGTGGTCAAAAGCTGAGTGAAACCACTCAGCTTTTTCACAAAACCATCTTCCTCCCTCTTCTGAAAACACCTGAAGACTTACTGAAAGTAATATACGTATATCACCTGTAGGCTGATTTACAATGAAAATGTTTTAAAGATAACTCCCCCACCCCCCCTAAGAATTCTGAACAATTTACTGCTGTTGTTTATTAATTCGTAATCATGTAAAAGTTACTTTTTGTTACTTGCATGTCAGCTCTGCGGTCATTGGTGTGTGAATGTGTGTTTGAATGGGTGAATGAGACGCAGTGTAAATCGCTTTGAATACCCCTAAGGTTAAAAAGGCGCTATATAAGTGCAGACCATTTACTGTAATCTGATTATGAGTTTTTTTTTAAAAGTGTAATTTCATCTAATTTCAAGTACTTGATATTTGTCTATTTACATAGTCTAGATAACGTAATCCATTACTACCAAGCACTGCTGATACATTACCTAATTGATGGCATCTGGAGTCCAGGATGCTAAATGCTTTAGTCTACTCGAATGTTTGTCAAAATGGTATTACATTTTTTTACAAGAGAACATTTGAAATATATGATGTATGAAAAAAGCAGCAGAATTTTTATATTTTGATCACTACCATGCACATGCATTAGTGATAGCCCAAAATATAGGCTGCCATTTGGATTATTTTGCATTTTGGATCATACTGCTATTATCTGCATCGGTGTCAGTTCAAAAATATTCAAACATCTTATTCTTAAATATAAACAGCAATATTTTCTCTTTTCAAACATGTTTTTGTGACTTTAGAGTTAATACATTTGTATTGTGTGAAAACTGATTTAAATTTAAATTGATATGGTAAAATTGTATTACTGCGATGGACTGGCGACTTGTCCAGGGTGTACCCCGCCTTTCGCCCAATGTTAGCTGGGATAGGGATAGGCTCCAGCGGTTGACGATGAATGGATGGATGGATGAAAATTTTATTAACCAATACCATACAGGCAGACAGTCAGGCAGGCAGGCAGTTTTAATTGAGTCATTAACATTTTAATTTAGTTATCTTTAATAATAATAATAATAATATTACATATATATGTATAAACACACTGTATTTTCATACATTGTATATTAAAATGTTCTCATTTTGACAGACAGGCAGGATGGCAGGCAGGCAGACAGACAGTATTAATTGAGTTATTAAAAATGTTAGTTATCTTTAATAATAATGATACGTTTTATTATTTGCTAAACATTACACAATTACATTTTCTGGTATTTAATTAAATGGAAATGTGTAAATCTTAAAAGTAGGCTAATATATTTTTTTGAGTGTACAGGTTCACATTAAGCCTGCACAGAGGCTTTATAAGTATGCAAATTGACGGACACCTTCTACCCCACCCATTTGTGAGAAACTAATATATGAAGGATTATTGCACCAGGCTGTCCATACCTCAAAGCATGTGTATGAACGGGTTTTGCCATTTAGTGGTGAGACTCTAATTTGGTAGATATTACAGTTTGCCATATTATGCACACATCCACTATTGATAAAAGAGTGATCAAAAGAATTTAGGAGGTCTATGTTGGACGCCTTCTGTTTAAACTGTGCCTTGTAGTGAATACTGGAGAAAGGTTAACTATCCATATGGTCCAAGACCTGATTTAAGCATGTTTTCACACACATGTTTGAGTGGACAAGATTCTACTTTGGGAATCTGATCATTGACACTTATGTCAGGAAGTAAGAGGAAACTCTGAGCCACAGTGTGGGATCAACACCTCATTTCCCAGCTTCTGGAATCTACCCTCTCTCCTCCATTTCCTGGAGCTAAGGTTTTCATTCCCCACTCTGCTCTTTAACTTCACCCTTTCACAGGACCTCCAGTTGAGATTAAATAGAAAAACAGTGGGTTTGTTACCAGTACAAAATTCGGACTGCCAGTTGGACCTTGAAAGGGGAACAAATTCAGATCCCAAGAGGCTGGGTATCCCACACCAGACATAGCTCTGACATCCATTTAGCTTACTAGAACTCGTGTATCAATGCCAGGCTTTTTCATGGCCTAACATCTGCAAATGTGCAATTTCCTCAATTGACCAATCCAAAAGGCTTTTGCTATTTTGACCTAATGCAACACAGATACATCACTTTGGTAAGGTCTAGGGATTCCCCCTCAACCAGTCCTGTCAAAAGAAATCCCCGATCCCAGTTCAGCGGTTCTTGGAAGATTAGGGTTGCTGGTGAAGATCTTCCCCTCTTAAGCCCCAAGTGTTTCCCACTCACCCTGCAAACACTGCTCAGTATTGTCTAAGGCGCACATTGTGTAAGGCAACACGCCTAGCCCCAACCTCACCCTAACTCAAAAAGGCCTGTAAAAGTTCTGTGTAAACAGTGAAAGGAATTATATCTTACCAACATCATATTCACAAAGAGAAAAGAATGAGAGGGGAAGGCAGAGATGACAGCAAGCCATCATAGGCAGGCTCCTGACTCAAATCCTGTACCAAAAGCTAGGAAACATTTTGCTGCCTTCTAAGATACCTAATTTTGGTCAGATATGAAGGTAGAATAGTAATCAATTCAGTTAAATTTCAGAATGCAATGTGATGAGCTCAGTGAAAAAAATAAATCTAAGATGGCAGATGAGACTTTGAAATGTTGATTATAAGTAAATGTATGTTTTATTTCAAAAGGAATGGTATCGTAATTTGGGGAAAAATTCAGTGTTATTTAAAAGGTGTCATGAGCTGGGTTTGTTCTATTTCTCTCTCACTTCGGCCATGCCTGTCTATTTTCCCACCTGTTCCTCATAGCAATTAGTGTTCGCACTGCTTCTCTGTTACACCTGTTTTCACTTTATTCTCATTACTTTCTCTCTACTTCTAGCGTTTGTTCCCCTTGTTCTTTGTCGGATTATTTCGTGTGTTTGTGAGTTATGCCTGTGTGATATGTGTCTCCATGAGGATTTACCTCGTCTTATTTGCTCCCTCTGCCCTGTCATCCTGCCGCTGGTGGTTTTCTACAGTCTTCTCCCTGCAACTTTGTGGCCACTTACAAGGACTGTGTTGCTGCTTTGTGAATCACCCACCCTGCATATTATTTCCAAGACAGGAGTCTTTCATGTTCGCTGACCTCCTTAAAGTACACCGTCTTTTGTGTTAGTCCAGTTCTGTGTCATTGCTCGACAGACTGCCTGAGTTACTACTTATTAAAGACTATTGCAAGAACTTCCCTTTGCACTTGGATCCTCTGTTTCTTCTAACAAAAAGGTATTATTTTACCCAGTATTTGTGTGTTGTGTATATTTATAGTATGCTTATTAGAGTATATGAGTTAGCTTAGCGACATGCTAACATACTCCGTTGAAATCAATTGTGAGTCGAATTTCTCGTGGGCATCATGTGAGAGCCATTTGGAGTTGCTACCTATGTAAAGCAGTCTAAATCAGACATTAATAAGGTTCAGATTCTGCTTCAGGTGCTGTTCAACACAGGATGCATTCATAATCCCTATCCATTAATTGGCTGTAACACGCCACTCACTCCTCTACAGCTGGAGTGTGGTGAGCGTACTGGCCCTATGGCTGCTGTCGCATCATCCAGGTGGATGCTGCACACTGGTAGTGGTTGAGGAGAATCCCCTGTTCACTGTGTAAAGCACTTTGAGTGTAGTATCAGAAAAACTCTATATAAATGCAACATTCATTAATTCCTTGTATCTGTATGTGCTATTTTTAATTGTTTGTGTATATAAACATGCGCTGGCAACTGAGTCTCTTTTTTAGGGCTTTGCACCATAAGCGGCACATTTTTAAGATGTCATGTCAAATTAAAAAAAGTTCAACTTTTAATAAGAGCCCTGTGTTCTGTGGTGCTCCATTAAATTCCCTTTAAGTGAACTACAAGTACTATTGACTTGAATGGGGAAAATGTTTGATCAAGAATACATATTACATGCATACACATGCACTATATTTCAAATCAGCAAAAATATCTGGCAACTATTAGAATCCTGATTTATGCTGCTTTAGTTCAGAACATGCTAAAAATAAATTCTGCTAATGCACTTTCTTGATGAAAACTGACCAGTGAGGTCTCGTTCAAAAAGGCAATTGGCTCTTTTAACTGCAAGGTAGGACTTCCATTCCTAGAGTCGCTGCATTCAGTGTTGCAAATTCTGCCATTCAAAAGTATACCAGTGACCTGTCTTATTTTATTCAGTCTCTAGCTCCATCCAGCAATTTTTTAAAATAAGTGCAAGTATAATTGTGAATGGCCTTTTAGTACGAAGCAGCCTACTGTATGTTGGTGGTGTGCAGCGAGGCAGTTTACTAGATTTTGGGAGGGTGCTAAAATGTAGGGTTAAAGTAAATGTGTCACAAACATTTCTGTGTTTTGCCCTGTCTTCTAGACTTTTATTTTGAATTTACCTTCTGTACTACACTTCCCAAGAAGCCCAGTCATCATCCTTACCTGTCCCCCATCTTTGTGTTCAGCTGTTTTGTGTTTGCCTTCATTTGTTCCCCTATTTATACCTTCATGTTTAATTGTTCTATGTCTAGTCTTGTCCATAGTGGCAGTGAAGCTATCTTGGCCCTTTGTTTTTTCCAAGCCTTGTGCTATTTGTATTTTTATATTCTTCATTAAAATACTGCATTTGGGTTCAACCAGCATCTCTCTCCTGGTTCATTGCATGACAAAGTGAGAGGAAAACCAAAGGCAGTAGGGGGCTTGAGGGCTCAAAGTATGAGAGATGAGGAGGAGAATGGGGAATGAGATATATTATGGATCACTGAAAGCTCTCTGCCATTTATGTTTTTTTACTGAATATTGGTATGATGACAGGCTGTACTACTGTTTTGTACTACTCTCAAAATGGGTGATGATAAGCAGGGCTTGTTTCGGGTATTGGGAGTTCAGTTTAAACTGTAGAGATAGACTTAAAGGGAATTGTTTAATTGCTTCAGATTTTAAAACGAAACCATTCAATTCTATGAATGAATCGCTTAGGAGTCCAAAATACCATATTACATTGATACATTACATACATTTTTAAAATTTAATTTAAGAATTGATTCTGGTTCATAGTTATGTATTTAATTAGGGGGACATTTCCTATGAAAATTAACCATAGTTGTACTACAATAACCACAATTTAATGGAATTTGTGGTAAAACCATAGTAAGCACAAAATTAACCATGGTTACAACACTATTACTATAGTAAAACCATGATACATTTTAAAGGATTAAACAAATATGGTGACTGTTGTGTAAGTATGTGTACATTTATGTAAATTGTGTTGTGTAAATGTTTATTGTAAAGTGGTTTATGTCTCGTCACTGTCATGACTGCTATGTTGCTCGGAACTGCACACAAGAATTTCACCTACTGTTGCACTCGTGGACACAGTAGTGTGACAATAAAGTGATTTGATTTGATTGATTTGAGAACATTAAATTTAACATAGATGCATTCTTAATATACTGATAAACCAGAAAACACCTTTTTTATATAACTGATTTGAAATATAGTGATAAAAAGCAGCAAAACAGTAAATATTTTGCTTTAAAAAAGAAGTTCCTAAGGCTGTGCAGGGACATTATGTGAACTAGTTAATTTACATGAACTGAAAGAACCGATCCGAAATAACTGATTCACTTAAATTATATTGTTTTCCCAGTGCTACATTAAAGAGAAGACAGTTTTGTTAGCATGATTGATATTTTCCCACGGCCAGGGTTGGGAGGATTACTTTTGAAATGTATTCCACTATAGGTTACAGAATGCATGATGTAAAATGTAATTTGTAATGTATTCCGTTAGATTACTCAAGGTCAGTAAAGTATTCTAAATTTTACTTCAGCACTGGTAGATTTTTTTCACTTGTTTTGACTATTAAAAAAATCTACCAGTACAGTAAGACCAAACACACATGTTAAAAATACATTCTCAGAAAAACATAAATATCTTATGCAGTGTTGTTTCTAAAACAAGATAAATCAAACTGATCTTGTTTTAAGGATTTTTAGATATTTTTACAGGAAAACAATACAAAAACAATCAAGAATAATTGCCATGCATGCTTTGCCCTAATATCAAAGGTCTTATTTGAAAAATAGAAATTATGATCTAATGTATAACATTTTAGTTTAGCATAAAGCTGACAATTTACACAAGATTTATTTCTATTTCTTCTGCTCCAAACTTACTTCAAACGTACTTCAAACTTACTTCTCTGTCTGCTCGTATGAATGTAACACATCATAAGAAATTGTTTCACCGCTGTTCAAATGCACTTTGGATCACATTATTTTTATGTGTAAACATTTTCTATTTGAAAGAACTAAATATGTACAATATTTAGTATGTAATAATAATATTATTATTATATCATATTACATATAATAATATAATAGTAATATATACAAATGATAATAAAATGTGAAGTAATCTTTTCAGTAATCAAATTTTTTTTTGTATACTAATTCCCAATGATTTAAATTGTAACTGTAGTGGAATACAGTTAGTTATATTTTGTATTTTAAATACGTAATCCCGTTACATGTATTTCAATACTCGCCAACCCTGCCCTCGGCTCCATTGCTGTGTTCACAATACAGTGTGACAAATGCAATGTTTTGTGACGCTACACTGCTACTCATTGGGAAATGTAGCCTGTTACTTGCACTATTGTGAAAATAGCTTAATTATTGTATCGCTACTAAAAAATGTAGTTAAGTTAGTAGCATTGTTAGTTTTATTACCTACTCCCCAACACTATCAACTGCTATTATACTGAGAAGACAGTCCTTTTGTGTTCTGCATAAGAATGAAATTCATCCAGGTTTGGAACGACATGAGACTAAATAAAATTTTTTGACAGAATTTCATTTTTGGGTGAACTATATCTTAACACCACATGGAGGTAACTGTACAACATGTCAAATGCAAACACACATGCATGTGCACACACTTTATGCGGAATTACATCCTGTAAATCTATTTTGTATTCCACGAGGAGCGCTGTCAACACCAAGTAATGTTTACACCCCTCACACTCATGGAATAACCAGAACTCAATGTCTCAGATTGCAGCAGTGTCTCAGGTTTGTACAACAAACAGAAAAAGGTAGATAAGATATTTCTAGGCTAGCAATGACATCCAAGGAAAAGCCTTTGAAATCTATCACCACAGACATGGCTGGTGTTTAATATAGAATAGCAGTGGACAGCCTGTGTATTAATAATGTTAAGATCAAACCAAGGAGTATTTAAACTCCAAACATAATATTTTCCTTAAATATGGCATTTCTCAAACTTTAGACAACAGCAGCACTATTAGTAGTACACTGCTGTGTGCATTTTTCTCACACACTGAGCAATGGGGTAATGAGTGAGATGTAGATTAGCCAACAACCCTGAACAACCCCCATATGAATAATCAGACCTTACAGATTTCAGTAGGAAAAACAAACATGGCAAAGCAAGAAGTTGTACATTGCCACTGAACCATAAACGGGGTCCTCATTACTGACAATCAATCTGTAAGTGCATACAAAATAAAACAAAGTTTCTGCTCTACAGCTGGAGAGGGAGCTGGAGATGCATGAGGTTTTTTTCCTGTACTATCCTTCACGGAGCTCCAGATGTGCCTAAACCATGAAGATGGGAAAAGATGGAGAGGAAAGAGGAGGGAGTGTCATAAATCTAAGCCAGGCCTGGAGTTGGACAGAGGAAGCATGTCCTCTTGAGGAGGGGTTAAGTCAAAACTTCCACCATGCATTTAGAGTTATGGCACATCCAAGACACTGCTGCTGCTTTTCATCTGCATCCTGTCCTCCTACTCTTTCACAACCATCACATCTTCATTGCCCCGTCTCTCCTCAAAACCCTCTATATGGCGAGACCTCCTTTTGCATCCACCTAATGAGGAAATTAATAAATTAATTCTTGATTCCTATTGGGATGGTCAAGATGGTTGACTAGTCATCCAACAACCACCTATGATTGGGAATCTTGTTCAGAAACAGTTTCATAAATAAAAAATCTGGAACCGAATGATTTTCATGACTTTTGCTTACCGTAACAGTTGTTGAATATGTCATTTTCCACCAATCCGGATGCTACATTGTACTAAAGTAGTCATACATTGTACTAGGATACTGAATCTATAGCACTGACTCTATAGTCTGATTCTCGAACAAATGACTCCTATAAGGCGATCCTTTTTTTAATGATTTAAAAACATACACTCACTGAGAACTTTTTTAGGAACACTATGGTTCTAATAAAGTGCCCAACATGGTATTCCCCTGTTGAGGCCCATTCACCTTGAGGTTTGATGTGTTGTGCATTCTGAGATGATATTCTGCTCACTACAATTGTACAGAGCTGTTATCGGAGTTACCAGAGCCTTTCTGTCTGTTCGAACCAGTCTGGCCATTCTCCTCTCTCATCAACAAGGCATTTCCATTCGCAGAACTGCCACTCACTGGATTTTTTGTTGTTGTTTTTGACATCATTCTGAGTTATGTGTCACATCGGGTTAAAAACCTGAAACCAGCCTAATTATACAGGGCTTCCCTAAAACAAGATTAGTGTAGAAGTCATTTGGCAACCCACTGCCTAAAAGATTTTGAAAAGATGTCATTTTGCCCATCCCTACAAGTGACACTTTAAGATTGGCAGTAGGCGTTTGCATCTCATAGTAAGTATTGTGTATAATTTGCCATGGATGAAATTCCACACAAAATGTCCCAGCATGCTTTGAGCAGATTTGATGATTTGAGTCACAAGTGTGCTGACACTGACATCTTGAACGTCAACACTTCCATAAGCGAGTTACGATACAGGGCCATTGTTATGAGAGCAAATAGAGAGGGCAAAGTCTGCCAGAAAAGGTGAGAAATAGTTTCTCGATTCTAATTGCCGAAAAGACTCATAAATGCAATTTAATTTGAAGAAGCCAGACGTGGAATGATTTTAACATCTGTTTCAGTCATAAACACACCGGAATTAAAGCAAATATATGGCTAATGGGGTGTTTAAAGATCTGGGGCTTTCCCAAACACCAATGCTGTCTGCAGTGAAAAACAGTATTAAAAGTATTTAACAACATTGCCTAAATCTAGACAATTACATCTTCAAGAATACCATTTCCACCTGTTCAGTTGCATTTCTGTAACCATGCCAAACCCTTAAAATGGGCTTGTGTGTCATGTGTGGCCAGGCTAGACATAATGGATGTCTGATTATTCATGCACTAAATACCAAAAATTAGGGGGAAAACAAGGAGGTGTTTGCAGAGGACGAAAAGCTATTGACCGCTGGTTCAATTGAGGCTGTAAAATGCATCCATTGATTAGAACGTAAGTTTTGAAGTCTACCAATGTCAAAAAAGTAATCAAAGCAAGTCTGCTCATAAAGATATTCAGTACAAGTTGTGCCCTCAAAATATAACTGCTGTGTCAAATCCTTCTAACTTCTAACAGGACTGCAACCCTGTTATTAGTGAAAACAAAAAGTAGTAAATGAGACCACTGCTGTCAGGGTACAAAGGGGAAAGATTCCTTCTGCTGTTTGTCCAGGAGTTGTTAATGTAAACAGCCAATATGCTGCAGGGAATGTTATGAAGATGTGGAACCGGTGATCTGTGACAAAATCAGCCACCCTTATGCTTTTAGTAATAGGTTATGGCACTCATACAACCTACCCTGATTCATCTGTGTCAACAAACTAGAGAACAGTGCTGGCTTACAAACCCACTTTAATGGCTATAAATAGCACTTTGTGACATGTTCCACTTCTTCTGATGGCCTGTGTCTTTTCTGTAAAGACTGGAAAAGGAGAGGGCTTTGCACAGGAAGACTGGAGACGCCTCAAATGACAGAGAAGGAAGGAGTGCGAAGTGGAGAATATTTCATAGCCCCACTCACTGTGGTCTGTTTTAAATTATTGACTGTGAAAAGTTACCCCTGTATCCTGACAGAGCAGCAGTAGCCAGTTAAGACAGAAGAGGTGAGAACTGAGGAAACTGGAATAAAAGACATAAGACAGGACAGTATGTAAACCGTTTAAACTCCTCAGTTCCTTATAATGGTTAAATACTGTTTGCATTGCAACCTATTTTAGTTCCATAATCAGAATTTATGATCAGACAATAATCTACTAGAGCTACTGAACCTCCAAAATGGAAACCAGGAAGTAATCAAATAAAAAATGGTTAGCGTGATATGGAGGTTGCACTTTTCCTCTAAATTACATTTTTACTCCACTGAGGGTTATGCTTAGCATTGGGGTTAAGGTTAGGGGTAGGGTTAATAAAATATGCATTCCTGTTGACTCTATTACATCATTTACAACTAAAAATTGGACTTGCTTTTGGCACCACTCTGTGGACATTTCACCAAGAGATTAGATTGGGCCCATGCCCATATGTTTAACAACACTTCCAGCTGTGGTCACTGGTGGCAGTGATATTAATTTTGGTGAAAACAGACCAATTTCAGTAGTAGAACTTTTGACCTACTGTTGCCGAATTCACAGGTGATACAGGATATTCAATGAGAAAAACAAAGTGTAGATCGGACTTGACTTTTATCTGATGGGAATTGATTGGATAACCAAAAGTAGACGTTTCATAACGAAATAGGCCCAACTTGATTTGATGATGCATAAGTGTAAGAGTGATTGGTGACGTCACTCATTTTAGAGGTGAAAATTATGAAGATATATAGACATATATAACTTTTTGTTCTTTTTTTGAAATAACGTGCACTGATGAATCAAACACAAAATTACAATGAAAGTACATTAAGAAGTAAATAAGGTCCATATTTACTTCATGTTGACTTGTTCAATTGCCATCAATTTAGTAGCAGATTAAAAGCATGTCTGTTTTTAAACAGAAGGAAGAAAAAAGAAAGGCTGAGCTGGAAACCACCACAGCTGACACTGTGCAGACTCTGTGTGAAACACAAGGCTGTTCTTCTGACTCTGGGCAGGGACATGAAAGCCATTTTGTTTGATCTTAAAGCTGAATACCTCTCACAAAAAAAAAAAGAAAAAAAGAAAAAAAAATGTCTCCCACCCCTTCCATTTCTAAAAGTTCTCTCTTTGATTTGATATAAGGCATTTACATCTTCTTATAAAAAAAGTTCCCTAGCACATTCCTTTTGGCTTCTGAAAATAATTCTATGGGACGGCAGACCAGGTGCACCAGTGATAGCGATACTGAGTTGCTCATTGCTGAATTTTAGTTTACATATCATAATGGCAGAAAAAAATATTACATATGTGGCCTATTTGTACAAGTGTATTTTCCCCCATACTGTATTCTCTGGAAACATTTCTAAGAACCCTGTGAGTTTTACGAGCCTGTGTCGGCCAGAGGAATGAGACCTGTATCATCTTGAGAGCTGGAGAGGAGCTAATTTTTTGCACAATGTTGGGCCTGGCCTCTACTGTAAATATCTATTTATCACTCCACAGCCCTCAGTAAAAGAAAACACCTGTCAGTCTAAATAAGCATCAGACCATCACAATGTCGCACCACCCACTAGACACTAGACCCGCTATGACATAAGCTGACCTGGAAAATGGAACTAATTACAAAGCACTTGTTTAAGTCAGCAGGTTAGCCAGCACTGAGGAGGTTATGTTCTCCTCAAGAACACTGGTAAAAAATTGGATGATAGCGGAGAGTAAGTATAAAAGAAGACCACACACACACACACACACACACACACACACACACATATAAATCTTAAAACAGAAGATCTTTATTACAAAATTATAAAAATAATAACTGTTTTCAAACAGTTTTCCCAATCTGCCATTCACATGAGACTGAGAGAATTGAGGAGACATGGACAGGGTTTTTCCGACATTGAACATTTCAATGAAATTCAGCAAATTTTATGACATTCATCTTGTGTTTGGCCCTTCATAAGTGCTATATATGCTTCTCATCTGACACATGCATCTGTGTTTCACGTAGTGTGTTATCTCCAGATTGCGATGCAGACCACAAAACTTAGGTAACCATTTTGAATTCTACTTTTTTTTAACCTTAAGCACTATGAAGTAAGTCAAACATCTCAAATGGCTAGACAGCCTGACATTCTGCACAAAGAATTGACAAGTAAAACAGCAACAACAACGTGCCATGTGCCAAAACAAAGGTTTTTTTTTTTAAAGTAAACATCATCAATTTACTACAATTCTGTTTGAATGATGTTAGATATTAAGAAAAACAAATTCATACATTCTCCATAGAGATGACTTTAATCATTAAGAGCATTTAACTGTTATTTTTGTTGGATTTCTTTTAACCTAGTATTATTTTCTTTGTTACATTGCTTTGAGAAAATGTTGTGTTGCTTGAGTAAAATAATGATAATAATATTGGTCAACAGCATATCAGACTGAAATGTGGCATAATGTGAAATTTAGCATTATGCTAAGACTGATTTAAAACCAAATTATGTGTTTGTCAAGTTCCAAATAAAGAGAAAATTATAAAAGAGGAAGTAGTTTTCAGTATTTAATTCACTCACTGGATTATCCAAAAATAGACATCATAATATGGTCATTTAAAATATAAAAAAAATTCCCCCCAGAAAAAATTACCATATTATGTTATATATTGTCATTGGGATATAAAATTCTTAATATCGTGATATAAGATTTTGGTCATACCGCCCACCCCTAGCTGGGATAAGACAAAAAAATAAACAAATAAACAATTCCATCAGCTTTAAACTTTAAAAGCTCAGTAATAATTTCAAAACCAAGGCAGTATTTTTTTAAACTACAAATGAAAAATGTACTTACAAAGACATGATACTTTCAAATCTATAACAAATTAAAACATAAAAATTGTGCAATCAAGACATCTGTTACAAATTCCCTAGATTTTGCTTGGCTGTTCCCTGACACTAATGGCTTAATGACACCTACCCTTAGCACTTGCGGTGTCAGCCACAGTTTTATACCCAGTAAAGTGGTCTAGGTTCCTTCTCTCTCACAGAACAGCTACATTTGGTTTTCACTTTAGCTCAAGCAAGAGCTTTATTATAATGAGGCCATAAAATGTACCACCATTACTCAACACCGACACCACACACTCAATTAAAACAAATCAAGCCTTCCCTCTTTATATCAAAATGACTCTGTCTTACACAGCTCAGCTCCTTTCAAATTCCATTGAACAGTTTCCTTCCTCTTTCTTACACATTCCTACCTTCACTCTCTTCTAATATCTCTCTCTGTGTCGGAGAAGGTCCAACACAAATTTCGAGCTCCTATCATTAAAGAGCAACATTTGATAAGCCACAGACACATTTCCACCCAAATAAAAGTTCCGGCCAAAGTGAGCCTCTCAGGGGAGGGATGAATTATGGCTGTTTTGGTCGGGCGGGTGGAGGCAGACCGCCCTAGAATGTGCAGGGCAGTGACTATTAATGAATATATGATCACCATTTTTGTACTTCAAGACTGTGTATCACTTGCCTAATGATTTCAGGAGCATATTTCACTGTAAGCCAAATAAATGCCTCTGCGATTGGAATCAAGTGATAGCATGTTCAGTTTGAGAGGAGAATTTGGGATGTCTGCCAATATGTTTCTTTTAGGTGAAATCTGTACCAAGCTCTAATAATAAACACAAAATCTATGTTTTATAACACCAGTTAGGTTACTCCTGTGAATACTACTAATTTCAGAGCTTGTTAAATATGGTGAATGTTGCTTTGTACTGCATTTTCTTTCTTAAAGTCTGTTGTGTTCGTTCATTAAGGTGTGAAAATAGCCCGTGGACTTTATCCTGCGGCTCTCTGGTTTGGAAGCTAAGAGACGGACCCCATATGGGCTGGGAAAGAGAGTAGAGTGAAAGAGTTGAGGAGAATTGGGGGGTGAGGAATAGGTGAGAGGGGGTGGGTTCTGCTAGAACAATTATCTTGTTCCTGAAACCTGCTATTTAATGGAAATCCTTGGTCCCTGCCAAAGTACATGCATGCATCTTGGTATGAGCTTTGTTACAGACCTTCTCTCAGTCATTCACTTTTTGGCATTTTTGATTGGACACTTTACTCAGAAGTTTCCTTTGTAAGGAGTGGTCATTAGTTTCAGAGATGCAACAAAAGGGGAACTCCATTAAAATTCCTTTCACACATTAAGCCTTTTTATTCAATCTATTTCTTCTGTCCATGGGCCAGCATTAGGGTCATCCTCATGCTCACCCTAACAGTAGGAGCCTATAGAGTGGAATACTGCTGGCAAAGTCTGTTGACAACATCATATCAAGGGCTTTATTTTGTGCCTTTGACTAGTGAGCTCTACAGTGTTAGTGTCATAATATTGGCCATACTGTACCTTTAAAATCTATTCTGGATAAAAACAAGGCATTATTGTAATATTAAATGCTGTGCTGCTGGGTACTCTGGAATCGGTTGTCGAACAGTGGCACATTCCTTTAAAAGGCTGGGGTGGGCACTGCTGGAGCTACATTAAATAGACAATACATTGTTTACCAATGAAGCACAATGGCTATAGAAAAGTTCTTGATGTGGATTGAAACATGGAGGTGAAGTCTGTTCTCATTCAATATTCATACTTTTATGTATAACAACAAGGATAGTTATGAAAGTGTTCATTTGTTGGGTGAGGTCTGCAAGAGATCAAAAGCATATCAGGGATGTACAGTATAGTATTTTTTATAGCAGGACTGACCCTTATCTTAATACAGAGCACCCTTTAAATTAACATGCAATATATTACATAGGCAAAAGAGCTAGACATATCTCTTGCCTGGCTGACATTTTGATCATCTCTTGATTTTTAAGCAAATCAATGGTGACCAGCCCTTTCAAGCTCCAAACATCACGTAATTTCAATAACAAATAATTTCAACGCATCTCTTTAAAAAAAAAAAAAAAAATACAAATCTTGGATACTGTAAGGCACTTTACAATGGAAGTGAATGGGTCCAATCACTATATGTTACATTACAAACCATTTCAAAAGTACAGCGACAAGACGTTAACATTATATGTGTTAACAGGATTTTATTGTTATAAAATCGCTTTCTAACCTTATCTGTGTTATATTACACTCACCAAGCACTTTATTAAGAACACCTGTACACCTACTTATTCATGCGATTATCTAATCAGCCAATCGTGTGGCAGCAGCGGAATGCATAAAATCATGCAGAAACTGGCCAGGAACTACAGTTAATGTTCACATCATCCATTAGAATGTGGATTTTTTTTTCAGTGATTTTGACAGTGGCACAATTGGGCCGGGTTGAGTATTTCTGTAACTGCTGATGTTCTGTTATTTTTTTTACGTACAACAGTCTCAAGACTTAACTCAGAATGGTGCCAAAAACATCCAGTGAGTGGCAGTTCTGAGGACGGAAATGCCTTGTTCCCTGTCAAAAATCTACACTTTGATGCTGCGCTGATTTTAGCGCTTTGGGAACAGATTTAGGTGTGACCAGCTGTGAATTTGGGAACGCTATATCAGTCCCTTCCTTTCTTTGATGACCTCCATGACAAGCTTTCTCGTTCATGGAGGAATCTTTATACTTTCTGTGTCTTCGTGCCCTCGACATCAACATATTCGTCTATCGTAGGTGCTGAGACATGGGATATTCGTTGATGCCGCCGGTAGAAGAGACACTTGCTGGTTATCTCTCGCCTGGCTCGGCATCATCGCTAAAGAGACCCATTCTCCCCACAAAGCCGTGCAGGACCAACTCCACGCTTGTGGGGAAGGCTGCTAAGGCAACAGGTCAGGCTGGTGCTGCCCTGCACACTATGGCAGTGCTACAGGTGTACCAGGCTGATCAGTTGAAGGACCTGAGTGCGGGCAACACGGTCGATGAGAGGCTTTCTCTGAGCTTCGTCGAGCCACAGATCTGTCTCTCCGTGTGACCAAGCAGACAGCTCACGCCATTGGCCAGTCTATGTCTGCTTTAGTCAGCATGGAGAGACACTTATGGCTCAACCTGGCATCAGAGATAAGGACAAAGTTTTCCTTCTCGAAGCCCCGGTTTTGCCTTCCGGCTTATTTGGTGACGCTATGAATGCAGTTATCACCAGGTTCTAGGCGGCAAAAAGCCATGAGGAAGCCTTCGGGCAATTCCTTCCTCGCCGCACTCAGGGGGAGGGGCCGTCGGCCACCCAGATGGGAGGCTCAAAAACAAAGCGTGGTGAACAGTAGAAAAAGGCTACAGAATTTAATTTGTTCGCCATCCTCCGCGTTTCAACGGTGTGGATCCCACTACCGTGAAACCGGAGCAAGCAAAAGAAGGAACATGTTCCCCTTCCAGAGAGATAGTCAGGTTACTACAGCAGATACTTCCTGGTTCCCAAGAAGGATGGGGTTGCGTCCGATCCAACATCGTGATTGGTTGGTCACGATCGATCTCATGGACGTGTACTTTCATATAGAAAGTCTGCCACAACACAGGAAGTTCCTGAGGTTCGCTTTCGGGGGCGAAGCTTTCCAATATCGGGTTCTTCCTTTCGGTCTAGCCTTATCACCTCGCAAATTCACGGAATGCATGGATGCAGCACTGGCTCCTTTGCGACTCTGGGGCATCCGCATTCTGAATTACATAGATGACTGGCTGATACTAGCACAGTCACAAGAACTGGCATTACAGCACAGGGATATCGTCTTAGCTCATCTGGTTTCTCTGGGGTTGAGGCTCAACACCAAATAAAGCGTCCTCTCTCCCACTCAGAAAACTACCTATCTTGGGATTGTATGGAATTCGATCACAATGCGGTCACAATTGTCTCCTGCTCGAATCGAGTCCATTCAGAACATCCTGAGCAAAGTCAGGCTAGGTCAAAATTGCACTGTTCGTCAGTATCAACGACTACTAGGTCTCATTGCAACTGCATCCTCGGTGATCCCTTTGAGCCTTTTGCACATGAGACCATTTCAGTTGTGGCTCAAAGCCAGGGGATTTCATCCAAGGGCCAATCCCCTAGGCTGATAAGGGTTACTTGCCACATGCTACGTACCCTTTCTATGTGGTTAGGACCCCGGTTCTTCACTTTGGGTCCCACTCTAGGTGCGTCTTTCTGTCGCAGGTTGCTAACGACAGACACCTCCCTGACGGGCTGGGTAGCGGTCTTAAGTGGTTGTCCAGCTCAAGGGGAATGGGAGGGTCATCAGCTCGATTGTCACATTAACTGCCTCGAGTTGATGGCTGTATTTCTGGCCCTGAAATACTTCCTCCAGAGTCTGCCATGTCTTGGTGCGGGTGGACAACACAGTGGTAGTCTCTTACATAAACCATCAAGGAGGTCTATGTTCACACCAGCTGAACAGACTGGCACGGCAGATTCTCCTTTGGGCCCAGGGCAAGCTCTTGTTAATCAGAGCAGCTTATATCCCTGGATGCCTGAATGGGAGCAGATTTACTGTACAGACAGAAATTACCGGGAGTGGAAACTCCACCCCGAGGTAGTGGAACAAATCTGGTTGAGATTTTACAAGAGCAGAAGTGGACCTCTTTGCCTCCCAATAGACAGCGCAATGTCCCCTCTACTTCTCTCTGAGTCACTCAGCCCCCCTGGGTCTGGACGCGATGGCACATACATGGCCCAGAGTGCGCCTGTATGCTTTCCCCCCGGCTTCTATGCTCCTGGAAGTCTTGGCCAGAGTTTGCCAGCAAGGGTCCTGCTTGTTACTGATAGCACCGCGCTAGCCAAACAGGATATGGTTCTCGGAGATAACCATATCGCCCAAGGCGAGCCGTCGAGGAGAGACATTCTGTCTCAAGCGCAGGGGACAATATTTCATCCCCGGCCCAGGCTGTGGAACCTTCATGTTTGGCCCCTGAAGAGTACCAACTGAGGGACACTGGGCTTTCACCTGAAGTTATCGAGACCATTCTAAGTGATTCTAAGTAAGGGCTCCCTCTACTAGAAGTTACGCCAATAAATGGGGTGTCTTTGAAAGATGGTGCATTGCACATAATGCAGATCCAGTTAACTGCCAGATTGCTTCAGTTCTGCACTTTCTGCAGGAAAAATTGTCAGCAGGCACATGCCCCGCCACTCTCAGGGTTTATGTGGCCGCTCTATCAGCTTATCATGCCTTGATTGATGGGGTGCTGTTGGGGAGACATCCTCTGCTTGCTCGCTTTGTTCGTGGAGCCATGCGACTGAGACCTCCTGCTAGGACCAGGATCCCTTCATGGGACTTAGCAATAGTCCTTGAGGGTCTGGTTGAGACCCCCTTCGAACCTCTAGAATTAGCGTCTGATAAACTTCTGAATCTCAAGATGGTTTTTCTTATGGCAATTACTTCTCTAAAAAGAATTGGGGATCTACAGGCTAAAATCAAAGTGTAGCCTTTTGACAGGGAACGTCTCGGATTACTTAACTGTAACTACTGTTCCCTGATGAAAGCGGAACGAGATGCTGCACTTCATTGCCGCACTGGGATGCCCCAGGACTGCTCTTCGGACAAAATACCTGATGATGCACATGTGATGCATCTATTTATAGCCCTGCTTCAGGTGCATCCAATTGATGTCAATTTCATTGACATGTTGCTCAAATATTCACAGCTGGTCACACCTAAAACTGTTCCCAAAGCGCTAAAATCAGCGCAGCATCTCGTTCCGCTTTTATCAGGAAACAGGGGTTACAGTTAAGTAACCCGAGACGTTCTTAATAAAGTGCTCAGTGAGTGTATATCCAGTATTATAACTTTGCTGTCATAATGACATAACAAAGATAAACCCTGCATTCTGGTAAACACTGTAACACTGTTAAATCACTGATTTTATCACACTAAAATCATGTCAAAACATCTTGTGGCTATACTTTTGAAACAGTGTTTATTTCAATGTGTATGGACTGGCTCTATCTTTTTTTTTTTAAATAAACAAGGAACAAGTGGAAATTATTTGTTGTGGTAATCAACATTATACCACAAATGCTGTCGATTGCACTTAACTTGTACTGAACCCGGAATATTCCTTTTATAGGTCATTTAAATGAAGAGAAAAAAAGAGGAACTTAAGAAATTAAGATCCTTATCTGTATGTAACGACATTAGGAAATAACTTAAGCATTAATGCATACAAACAGGTTTACCAGTCATACTCTATATTAATCCAACAATAAAAGCATTTCAATTAATAAATGAAGGGTTTTAGAGAACGTGTTGATCCATTGGGACTAAGGATAATTAAATGGCTAAAGTCAACAGCACAGTCTTTAAATAAGCTCTTCGTGACACACAAGTAAAGTACATGCAAATTACCCAAACAATATTCTCTCTAATCATTCATGAGCTGCTGACCAAGTGCTATGCTCTTTAGTATGGTTTGGAAAAAATGTTGTTTACTCAGGCTTAGGGAAAGGGAGCTAAAATCAATGGACTTCAGCATTTTGACAAAGCACTTTCCCTAGTTCAGCCACAGAGGGGGAAAGCTATGAGAAAACCACTCCATGACATTGAATATGGTGCAGTCTACTTTTACATGCATAAGGGTGAAGAATAAATGAAATGAAACTGTATCTGACAAATTACCAGTTTTACAGCAAATCGCCCATTTACTGGCAGAAAAGATGATTTTATTCTACAAAGACCTTTCCTTTAAAATGGGGGTAAAGAATGGTTTTCAGTAGGCTAATGAGTTATAAATCTAAGCTCATTTCTTGACTATGCACAGATGTCTCATATTCCTCTTCCTGTTTTAACAGTCTGTGGCCTGAAGATAAAAATATCACATTAAATAACACCATTCCCTTCTATGAAACTCATGAAAGGCCTTATGAACTGAAATGGCTCCAATCATGGAGAGCATGATGGTTATAAACAATCTTTTAGTGACTGCCATGTTCAGGCTTTCAAGCAAAGCCAATAATCAAGTCATGGACATGGCATTCCAATTCGCTCTATGCAACCACCATTTTGTGGCTTCTGTGGGGTGGCAGAGGAATGCTTTTTTAATCCCTTTTGGACCCATGCCCCTAATTCTGGACAAGACAAGGGTTCTTTGGTGCTCTCGTCTGGCTTTGTAGATCTTTGCAGACTGGGCTTGTATCCACAGACACCCTGGAGCTTGACAAACTTACTATTGAGGCCCAGACTAAGGAGCCTCCATGGTTAGACATAATATATAAAAGTAAAGCAAACTGCTGTGTGTGCTAATCCATGGGGCAGATAGATGTCAGGGTGACACCTCACTGAGGGGGATGGCTACCACATAGCAAACATTTTAAACACTTGTAGATTCTTCTGCAAACTTCCACTCTTGGTCACCAGCATATGTTATGTTTTGGACTATCTTTACCAGAAAGACTTCCTTTTACAACAAGTTTCACATACATACACACACACACACACACACACACGCAAAAAAGACTATGATGTAGCATTATGGATATGCTGGTCCACCACCTTGACCAGCACCAAACCAGAATTAAGCAGCATAAACCAGTCTGAACCTGCATGGAAATTTGTGCAGATGTAAGCTGGTCTTTTCAGTAGGGTTAAAACTGAAGTAAACAGCAGATATTAATGGCTTATCTTATCCTGCATGTGATGTGTTTTTGGATCCTGGGGCCCATCATGAGATTCTGCTGCACTGGTCTCCCCTCCAGACTTCTTGCCTGCTTTATCATCAGAAAGACTATGCTGGTTCATGGGCTTTACAATCTACAGTAGATTTACAATGGTTATAGTGGTCCACCAGCTAGAACAGCACCAAACCAGAACTAACCATCTTGGATCAGAATGGAAATTTATGATGATGGTCTTTTAAGAAGGAATATGACAGACCCAGAGGAAATGTGATGTGTCAATGGTAAATTATTTAGCTGTTAATGTATAAACACTGTAAAATGTGATTAAATCTAAATCTCATGTTAAAGAGGGCATCGTTGAGTGTCTGCCAGGGAGAGGGGAATCGGTAAGGATTCATCCCTGGGTGATAATTAAGTCTAACAGCTGTTTCTTGTTGCAGTAATCCGGAGAAAGTGATAAGAGGAGCCCATGCCAGAGAGAGAGAGAGAGAGTGGTGCACAGGAGTGTGATGCATTAGAATGTTTACAGACGTTAAAGAGTGTTATTTCTTGTAAATAAAATGTGTGAAGCTACCTGAACCACGCTTCCTCATTCCCATACTGACCAGTCCTGATACAGACTGCTTGGCTGTACAGTGTATGCTGCTACTGGGTTTGGATGAGATTTTGAGTCCATGAATCAAACAAATGAAGCCCATTTGAAAAACTTGCCTGGTCTAGACTAGACTCCTCCATACTGTCTTATTGTCTCTGCAATAATTATTACAGTAAAAAAGAGGAAAAGGAATTATGATGTAAACAATAGTGTTCCTTAAGGAAAAAGCAATAAGGATTATATTTTTAAGAATGGAGGAAGGATGAACTTTTCACATCTCCTACACAGACTAAATCTCTGCATAAACTGTCAGGAACTAGACAGAAAGGACAAACAAGGAAACAAACATAGCCTAACTCTTACTATATCTTTGCTTTTCCAAAATCTTTTTTTTTTTTTCTGTTTTTTTCCTATGCCGGGTGCCATTTGCTAAATCACAGGCTGCCTAATAAGGAGACTGTGGTTTCAGTTGGAATGACTTAACTAGTGTTTAAAATCCTATTTGTGTGAGAGTCTCTAATGGGAAAGTGAGAGAGTGAGAGAGAGAAGATTGTACTAGTGTCCGTGGGCACCATGGCTCAAGATATATTTCCATGCTAAATGCCAAAATCACTCTCATCCCCTATTCCTCCCCAAAAATGAATAATTCACAATGTATTTACTCTATAGGCCTAATCTAGCTGATTATTTCACTAAAGCAAACAAATATAACAAAAAAAGTAAAGGAAAGACAATAAATTGAGTAACTTTCCTTCACTAATGGCACTTTTTCACTGCACGTTACGGTTTGGTTCAACTCGACTCTACTCGCTTTACTTTTCTGAGCTTGCTTTTCCACTGCAGTTTGGTGCCGCCTCAACGTGGGTGGGATTATAGGCTGATCATCATAGATGCGGCGCCTTTACTGCCGTGACATCATTTTAAATGCAACACAAACATTACTAACATAAACAATAACATGACCACTAGCTGTTAGCTTCTAGCTCATTGTGCTACATAAAGCAGTTGTTGCATGGTTATTTTACAAAAGTTTAACAGTTAAATTGGCCTGCTTGTTTTAGAAGCAAGCTTTCAGTAGCTGGTCAACTAAATAAAGTGAAGCTTTCAAGCAGAGTATAGAGTTAATGTACCATCCTCCGTCGTGGACTCCAGCCGCGGCTGAGTTCAGGGCACTCTCCCTTCCATTGCTCACCAGTCTATATAGCGTCCATTTGTTCGAACCACTTCCACTTTTCCTTGATGGTTCTGTTGTCAATTTTAAGTATTTTTAACTTTTCCCTACACTGTTGGTAGCCATGTGCAGCCAACAGCTGAGACACGTCCTGAAAGACTTTTTCCTTTTACATCGTTTCCTTTGTCGTTAACGAGAGGAACGTCTGCACCTCGTTTAATGACTACGGTGGGGTTTTGCGCACAGCCATTACTTTTTACAATTTGAAAGTCGCATGAACAAATGATACTGTTATAGCTGTTACTAACTTTAAATCTAGCGGGTTGATGTCCCGTGTCGCAAATCCAGTGACGTCGGTAGTGACAATTCTCTCTGAACAATCAGTGATCTGCATATGTGAGTTTTGACGTCACATTTAGTATTGGCTGGCTTGGAAACTCGACTAAGGTGGTACTGAAAAAGGTACCAGGTACCAGGTACTATCCACAGTGGAAAACCCCCAAAAAGCTAGCAGAGTTGAGTCGAGTCGAGCTGTACCGTGCAGTGGAAAAGCCTCATAAAAAAATTCTTGAAAATGCAGCACATACAGTATTAACAGGTAATCTGGTAATCATTACAAATGACACAAACAAAAATGTAATTAGTAAAGAAATCTATTAGATTACACTTTAGATAATCTGATTACTTTTGAATGGCAGGCAATCTAGTCATTAATATGAAACGAATTAAAGTAATATTCTGGGTTCAATACAAGTTAAGCTCAATTGACAGCATATGTGGTATAATGTTGATTATCACAAAAATGAATTTTGACTGTAGTTACAATGAGGCACTTACAATGAAAGTGAATAAGGCCAGTATATAAATGTTAAAATACACACAGTTTTAAAAGTATAGCCACAAGAATGAAACAATATACAGTACATTATACATGTTAACATGATTAACATGATAATTTCTCATTTGTAAGTCGCTTTGGATAAATGCATCTGCTAAATAAATAAATGTAAAAGTTTAGTACCCCATTCACTTCCATTGTAAGTGCCATACGGTAACAGCGATCTTTGCTTTTTTAAATAAACGAGGGACGAGAGTCAAAAAAGAGGAATTCACCAATGTATTGGATGCCGATATTTATCTGCCAATTATTTAATTAAAAATAAACACAAATTAAAACCATGGTTTAATTATATTGAATTAGTAACAGACTTTGTAAAAACTCCCTTTCCAGAAATAATAAAACCCACAAGATGTAGAATGGTTGGCACTCTTCAGAACATATAATATTACATTTTTATTCTTTTGCGTTCTCACGTTAATCTAGAAAAAAAGCCATGCATGGACGTGACGGCACTTACCTATTGGGGCACCATCCAAAATGCTTTGAAACCAGTAGACTTTGACTTCTGAGATATTGGTATGATATTTATTAATGCTGCATGACTGACTGAATTAAGATTGCAATCGTAACATGGCCTTGCATGGTTACTAGATCTTATGCTTCAGGTATTTCATAAACACATATGTTTTCATATCAGTCATCATGTTATTATCTTTAGTTATTTTTTATTTTATCTTTGTATCTTCTATTTATCTTTCACTGTGGCTCTCTTAAAAAGTTTGGCCTGTCATGTGAAGCAATCCATGTACAATGAAATGTATTTATTGTTAGAACAGTGAAAATTTTTAAGCATACATTTCAAAGTAAAACAGTGATTTGATGTGGCAAAATATCGGTATCAGTATTGGCTAGGGTTGCTCCGATACCAAAACTTTGGCTTCGGTATGATACCAGCCCTAGTACCTTAATATCGATAATAAATTGATACATTGGCAACAAATAAATTGCCTTACTGATGAAATCACATAGAAAATGATTTGATTAAAAGAACTGCATAAAGATAATATAAAAACCATCCAAAATATACATTTTGTCAAATAAAATGCTGCACAACAGAGCTTCACAGTGAACAGTACATGAAAACATTAATGAAAACAATTCTGATTACCTGTGGCACAAGGCTGCTACGGCTTTATTACAGTACAATAGTTTTTGTGATATTGCTTACATGTAATAATAATTTCAATAAATTATTATAAATAATAATGATAATAATAATAAATAATAATAATAATAATAATGATAATAATAAAACCATTTATATACTGTACTGTTGATTGAGTTTAACTTGTATTGAAGCCAGAATATTCCTTTAAGAAACATTAATAAACAAGAAATCAAACTGTAACTCGTAAAAAGTAAAAAAAAAGAAAAAGAAAAAGTAAAAGATTATGTTTTGGAAAGTAGTGGGGTCAAAGATTCCCAAAATGAAAATACTCTGATAAAGTACAGGATCCAAACCTCTATAATCATTTATAATCTTGCATCAAGCAAATTTAGAAAGGCAAAAACAAGTGGACCCAAAAAATTAATGTGAACAGTCAAAGGACTGGATGAGAGCCATAGGCCCAGTTTCCACCTGGTATATTTCCTGCGCTAATTACTGGTCTAAACGATCAGATCACAAAAAAACACATAAGAATGTGGTCAAAAACGCATGTGAGGTGTAAACGCTAATCCATCCTGTTTGCATTCTGGCAGCCGTGATGCACCACCGTCATCGGTCAATCAACCGCTGCGCTGTGCTAAGTTTACGAGTGGCTTTAAAAGCAAATAACCCTCTAATCATAAAATTTTAAAAAGCGGATACATACATAATCACGAGAGCCTCACTTATCTTCATGTAGTGTGTCTAATATCAACACAGATGACAAGCGCAAACACCTGAAGCTCCTTCAATACAGGTAATCCACTAAAATAATGGATAATTCTGCTCAAAATTTTGCGTTTGTGCTTAGATTAAATTTCAACTGCATCTGGGAGGAACAGCGCTCCATTTTCTTTGCGTTTTCTTTGTCTTTACTTACTTTTTTACACTTTATAATCATGCAGTAACATACTGACATACTGATTGAAATAAAGAAAATCTGAATCCCCTCCAAATCTGAACACAAGTGATCACAGGAAATACATTTAAGTGACCAGGTGTAAACAGCGATGTGTTTCACCTGACCACATGTGATCAGAACACACGAGACACATCATAATACCAGGTGAAAACAGGGCCATAGAGTGTCTGAAAAAGAGAGGCAATGATCTGGCCCAGGTTGCAATGTCCTATGACAAAAATAAGAGATCCACTCAGTGTTTGTTTTGAGTCATGGCAAACCAAACCTCTTATTCTCAAATTCTTGTGTATGTGACTTAAGTTGAATTGGCCTGAGCCTCATTTGGTCTCACTAATTGTATTTATGTGTGCAATTTGTGGGTGTGTGACTTAAATGCTAGTGTTTTTCAGAAACACATGTCTTTGTTTGGGTTACTAAACCCATGAGAAAACCCTATTAGAAGAATGTTTAAATAAATTATTCATCAATAGGGACCTAAGAAGGTGCAAGGCAGTCATTAATACTGTAGAATAACATTTACAGTCCAGTTGATGACCATTTTCTTGGAGCAGAATTTCAACTAAAAGACAGCAGAGGCACTGTTATATCTGATGGGAATCAAAACAATTTCGTCAGTTGGAACTCAGCAGTAAGGCATGTAACTTTTTTCTTTTTCAGTGAATAATCTGATTGAGTCTTTGGAAAGGAAAATGGGAAGTGGGTTAAACAGTGTATATAGCCCTGTCAGATTATTTCCATGTCTGTAATACTCTTCCCCATTGATGATAATAACGTACAGCTGCAAAATATGCATATGTTAATGAGCTGTTCAAATGCTAAATCCTATTACAGTGTGTTGACATAGGGAGGGAAATTCACAGAGAATTAATTTTACCAAGTAAAAATGCCAGTTATTTGCATGTGATGTTTGCGCTGGTTTAGTGCCCAATTCATTAAAGTAATTATGCAAATCAGGCAACATCCCAAATGCGTCTATGCCCTGAAATACCACGTGCAAAAGTGTCTAAACTGTTAGGTGAATTCATCAAATGTAATATAGTAAAATATTTTTTCCTCATTTGTAAATTCCTTTGGATAGAATCTGTTAATTTTAATGTAAATATATTATATATAATAAATGTGGACATCAATGCAATGCCGTTTAAAGACTGAATGAAAGCATTACATTTCTCTGTAGACTCATCTGGATTCCATAAATACCTAATAGAGGGATTTATGCGATGACACTGTGGTATGGTATGACCAATGCAAGCATTCACAAACAGAAACGTTCCAAATTAAATTAAAGTTAAACCCAAATAACCACAGGTCACCAAGTTTATTGCCCAATCATGTGGTGGCATTTTTAGTCATGCTCACAGCCTCTACTTTCTGAATAAACCTGCATTGCATGACGTGATGCAAGAAGTGTGTTTGGTTGCATAAGATCTGCAACACAATGCCCTCCAGATTTAATATCCCCTTATTGAGTCTTGGCTGAACGTAAACGGATTAGCAGCTGCTACTTGTACTCAGACACGTGCCCAAGATCCACAGTGCACTGGGAATTGAACAAGAGAACAAACATTTTGCAGGTTATTTTTTTTTCACAGCTAAACACATATAGTATGGCAACAACTGTCCACAGAGGAATTGCTAGGGGGTATTTACACTTGGTCATGCATCTTTACTGATTGGGCAGCTATCTGATCATGACAAGACCAAGTGTAAATTTCCCTCAAGACAGATTTGAGACAGATATAAATCCAGAGGTGGTTTGAGATACATTCCAGATAAAACTTGGTCAAGTGTAAATGCATCTGGCTGTTCAAGTTACATATGTAAACATTAATCCACCCAAAGAGCATTATGTCAGTAAAGGAAAAATGCAAAACAAAACAGCTGCTACCGAGTATTTGAACAGGGCTCGCATCTCACAATAAATAATAACAAATTAAAAAAGGATGCATGTTGTAGGACAGATTTACATTTTTTATTTATTTATTTGATACTGATCGCTGACAAAACTGAAATGAAATACAGACAAAGATTGCATCTATCACACATGGACATATATTACTGCAACGATCCCAGAGGGAAAAAATAAACAGCGAACACACATACTGTCACAATTCATTGTTGTCTGCCCTGTGTATTCCCCATGGACTACACTTCCCATCATCCCCTGCTCTCATCTCTGCCAGCTGTCCTTCATTGTCCTCACCTGTGTTTCATTTAGTCATTACCCTTTGTGTATTTATAGCCCTGTTGTTTTATCATTCGTTGTCAGTTGTTGTATGTATTTAGACCACTCGTGTTCCTGTTCCTGTTCCTGTTCCTGTTCCTGTTCCTGTTCCTGTTCCTGTTTTCCCATCATGGATGTTTTATTTGTTCCTGTGTTTTTGTTTTTTCGTTATATTCTGAGTAAACTAAGCTGCAGTTAGATCCTCTTTCCTCGTCTGCCTCGTTACAGAAACACAGGTGAGGACAATGAAGGACAGCTGGCAGAGATGAGAGCAGGGGATGATGGGAAGTGTAGTCCATGGGGAACAGATGACAGAGGCCAACCTGGTATCACGCCAAAGTGTGTAATAGACACGCAGGTCCACTAGCGGATGCGTGTCAGTGTCACGCTTTGCCTCCTCTAGGCGTATATATGACACGCATGTGTGTAGTTACAATACCAGCAGGGGGCAATTATTTCATCAATGCCAACAACTCTCCACTCACCAAAGAGAAAGCGATATATTGCATTCTCCAATTCCCGCGTCGTTCAGGACATATTTGTTCATTATAGTGCTGTCATTAAGAAATCCTAACATTGCTGTAGCCTAACGTTATATTTGTGTGTGGGCTGTGGAGATGTTTAATCTGTGGTGCTGTTAACGTTACTGTGGTCAATAACGTTAATGGAAATTGATATTAATCGGCTAATTAATTAATCACAGAAAGCAGCGTTCGATCCTGAAATATCGATACTGATGTTGTCGAGTATCCTATGCTGATGTTATATCGACAGGATCGATCCTCACGTAAAAAATAAGCTTATAAATGAAAAAAATATATATCCTGCTAATCAGAATTGGAGAATGCAATATATCGCTTTCTCTTTGGTGCGTGGAGAGTTGTTGGCATTGAGGAAATGATTGCCCCCTGCTGGTATTCTACCTACACACGTGCGTGTCATGTACACGCCTAGAGGAGGCAAAGCGTGACACTGACACGCATCCGCTAGTGGACCAGCGTGTCTATTACACGCTTTGGCGTGATATCGGGTTGAAGAGGCAATACACAGGGCAGACAACAGTGAATTGTGACACATACATGGATTCACACATACATGTACGCACAAGTCACTTGGAATCAAATAATAAATCATATATTTTTAAGTCGTGTAAATAATTAATTAAAAATACTTCAGTATTATACTTATGTATTATTTTCTGGAATTTAAACAAAATATTTCACTACAGTAAATGGGCATCTAAAGTCAGATTGTGAGGTTCGTCAACCAGTTAGTGAACTGATTAAAGTGTTATTTAGAGTAATGCTAGAGTTTACCTGCTTTTAATGTCATGTGTGGATTCTTATTTCAGTGTAGTTACAGTTTTCAGTGTTGAAATAATTTAGAACATTAGTTCTGTACAACAGTACCGCCACTCTCTAAATGCCAAGTATGCAGCCTAGTGCGTAGGGCAGCAACCCTGGTCATGGAACACTCGCTGTGTCTGAAACTGCCCCTATCCACTATATAGTCCACTATTTTGGGTATCTGCCATTTTGTAAGAGTATCTGAATTCTTAGTGAGCCACTCGTTATTTACTTTTGTTCACTCATTATTACACACAATGCACTCTAATTTTGAGTGTACATTTGATGTACACTCGATGACGGTTAATTGCCCACAAACCACCACAGGGAAGACATACGAGCTGGAAGTTTACTGCTTCCTTCAGTAAACTGCTTCCTTCATTCCTCTCTCATACAGTCTCCTTTCTTGATTTCATTCTAGCTAGGAAAAATAACTTTTTGCTTTTTTAATACTTAATTACATTTTAATTAGAATTTTTTTGTCTTTTTTTTTTTTTTTTTTTTTTTTCCTTTTTTTTTCTCCCAATTTGGAATGCTGAATACCCAATTTGCTTTTAATTCCTTGTGGTCGCATAGTGATTCACCTAAATCGAGGTGGAGGATGAATCCCAGTTACCTCCGCATCTGAGACTGTCAACCTGCGCATCTTAGCACGTGGCTTGTTGAGCACGTTGCCATGTAGACATAGTGTGTGGGGGGGCTTCACGCCATCCACCGCAGCATCCACGTTCAACTCACCATACACCCCACCGAGAACTAACTACATTATAGCGACCATGAGGTGGTTACCCCATGTGACTCTACCCTCCCTAGCAACTGGGCCAATTTGGTTGCTTAGGAGACCTGGCTGGAGTCACTCAGCACACCCTGGGATTCGAACCATTAAAATAATTTATTAAACCATTTGATGGGCTCATTAATACCCTCTCAGTGAGTTGTGTAAATACTGGTGTGGCATGAATAGATTGAGAGTTAATGTTGTTGAGATCTTAAGGGGTCTAGATTTAACACTTTGGTATATGCAGTTGGCTTTCACATTTAGGGGTCATGCCTTGTATTATAATGACAGTTTGATCAGCATAGAGTCCTCCATAGGGAGTCTTTTCAATACCAATGCATCTATGCAGGCAAAGGATCATGTTCACAGAAAGCTGGATTCCACCCTGCCTCCTAACAAGGTTAATGGTTCAATTATTTTTAGCTATGCCAGGAAAATAAATCTCTGACAGGTATAACTATGTTTGGACCAAAGAAAATCACGTGCCGTCTTTAGAGTTGGGTCATCTTCAAAAAGGGCAGTATTCAAGTAAGAGGATAGTACTGTAAGCACCTAGTTTGGAAGATCTATAGTTCAGTGTAGGATAACAGGAACAACTCTGTCTTTGTCCTTGTATTGGTTTGTATTACAGGCTGCTTTGAACTCAAGACCCACTGGTTTAATTTCTCATCAATTGAATAAGGTTATGATGTTGACATCTAGATGTCAGTATTAGTTACCCAACCCAATTGCCAGGTAAAGAGACACACAATGCACAAAACAAAATGACTGGACTGTGAATATCTTGATTGCATAATTTAGATCAAAATATTTTCATATTTTGTTGTATCACGCCTTTATTTATTTTTAGCTTTTTTGACAACTAGATCCTCCAGACAACTCCAGACAACATCTCAACTCGCTTATAAAATGTATCTGATCAAACAAACTCTGTCTCAATCAGCTCCCTAGCTCCCAATGCCGTGAATCAGTATATTGTGAACATGAATTTGGGCACTGGTAAGGGTACTGATTCACTGAACATTGGGACACTTATGACTTAATCACCTCAACGAGCTCGCACATTCAAGCGCAGCTGTTATTAATCAGCCCCATTGCTGAATAAATGACACTATCATTAATTTCCATTTAAAATATTCAAATGAACAGTGTTATTATAGCAGACAATAAATGTCTATATAAAATAAATAAATACATAAATATAAATATATTGATCTGTATTTTAAAACTTATTTTAACAACCCAAATATTTAAAAGATTGTTTCAGTTTCATGGTATTTTTGAATGAAAGACATTACAATCAACATCTATTTTAAAGAGAAAATAAGGCATTGACTCTTTAATTTTACACTTGTGCTTGTCATCTAATGATCTGAGAGACTTCAGAAGACATGATGATGTTTCTGGTAAGGAAAAAAAGATCCCTGGTTTTTACGGTACTTTGTAGTATTTTTAGGGAGCAAATGTTTCAGTGCACTGGAATGATTTTGCGATTGAGACAGCCCTAAAAATGGCCAGTCCATACTGAACTAGGGAGCTGATTGAGAAGCACCCAAAGATTTGCTAGATCCCAGCATGCATTGCAGCATGAATAAATAAGAAGGTTAGTGTTGTAGGCATATTTTTTTCTATGTGCTGAATTTATTTATGCTGTTGTTGATGGTTTTGTTATCACTGTTAGGTAGGGCGACCAGATTCCTGCTTGTGGAAAACAGGATACGCCCTTCCCAGGAAAAATTTAATTGACGTATCCTTACCTAGGCACAGATCAATGTGAAGTAGAGGGTGGATCTGCATCTGTAACTGTTGTCACCTTGTACCTTGCTGACAGCAAATTTTCTCAGTGGCTTTCAAGAATTTATCGCAAAACGCAGATCAGTCCAGTCAAAAATTAATGCGTACGAAAAACACTGCCTTCATGATTGTCACACTCATTTATCCTGTGTCCATGCTGTGTTCATTAATGAGAACACATGCTCCACAGATGCAGATGTCCCAAGCAGGCATAAAACAAACTCCACGACCTCGGCTAAGACACTGAAGTTGATGGTCTTGCTTTCCAGATCACGAAAAACATATGTCCATCTCTCAGTCATGGCTGTCTTGTTCATGTTCCACTCAGTGATGGGACAAGTGACAATGTTTTTTGCGCAAGCCCATTCATCAAAGAGCGTGGCTTCGTCAATCAAACTGAGAGTGGGGATTCTGGAGTAGAAGTGTTTGAGGCTGCTCTGAATGTCTTTCCACTCTGGGATGTCTCTAAGTAGTGCCCACTCAAGTTTTTCTGTGTCCTCCACTGAGCGGCTCCAATTTTGGAGGTAATCCACCGATACTGAATAAAAGTTTCTCACTGCACAAAAGAAATCATCCGCTCGCATGTCACCAGCTTCAACTAGGGCATCCAAACGCTTTTTAATGTCAGAGGGTATGAATGATTCCTCCAGCCTGGCTTGCTTTTCTCAGGTCATGAATGTGCATAGCCACTTCTGTTGCTGATATGTGGTCTTGCTCTTCTATCTTCAGTGCATGGTTAAAAGTTGCTGTTTGCTTGAGTCCGAAGCAATCCAATGTTTAGTGCAAGGATCGCTCAAAATGGCTCTGAGAAACTTTGGGCATTTTATTTGAGAAAGAAAGTATGCATGCAGACCATTGAAAATGTGTAATATTCTTTCAAGAGCTGTATCAGGAGAGAAGAAAAGTGAGTACGTTGCATATGACAGCTTCAGATTTGGTGTGGGTATAAGAAAATTTCAGATCATATAATTAAAGATCTTGATCAATTTTGCAGTGCAGTCAGCTGACCGAAAACTGTGGCCGTGCACAACAGAATGATAAGCAGAAAGTCCTTTACGTGAGTGCACCTTGTCAGATTCTGAACTTTGCTTCACAAAAAAAATCGCTAACACTTGGTGTAGCACACTTAATTTTAACAGCATCCACATACTTTTTTGTATGAACATGCCGGTGCAGCCTCCATGGGCGATGGAAAAGCGAGCTCCACAAATCTTTCCAGCTGCAGTTTCATCTGAGTGCTCTTTCAAACTAACTCTTTAATCAGTTCACTAACTGGTGAATGAACCTGACAATCTGACATTAGATGCCTATTCACTGCACTGTTGAGGGATTCTGCAGAAATTCTGAAGGCCTGATGGGGTGGAGCTCAGACTCCATTGCTTCAGCTAAAGTGCTTGGCTTTGGGCATGCGATTTGTGATCCAGTTGTCATGCATCTCTTGTAAGGATCAAGGAATAAATTCTGATTGGATAAACTATTCATTGTTTGCTATTCGTTTTTAGATTAGTTTGAAGTGGAAAGCGATTGAAAATAAATAGGCAAAAAGGTGAATGAGAAAATATTTATTTATTAGACATGTTAGCCTTCTAACAAAAACTTCTCTGCTGTCCCTGAGAATTCACCATTGCTCAAAATAAACTGATTTAATAATGGATTATTTAGTTGTCTCAACAAAACTTCTTAAGTTGAAACTGATTTTTTTAAATAATGTAGCTTGAGTCTTGTCTTGACTAAGATAAGTTGAGTCAGCACATTTTGTTTTACAGTGTATTTGTTTGCCAGCTGAAATGATGCTAGGAAAACTTATGTAATACAAAAATTAATGTTGTAAAAAAAAAAAAGATGTAGTGTGTTATTCTCGTGCCACTAGCATCACCAATTTGAATGGCGAACAGATTTCCTGAACACTCCACCAATCTGCCATTGTCCCCAAACTCAGACCATTGGTCGATAATGAAGTTATGTCGAGCTGGTCATGATGCTTAAACTGACAGAGCAATGTTTTGATATCTCACAGAGCCAAAGTGGACTCTACAAATGGCTAGTACAGTAATTGTCTCTGAATATTAAGCTGGGAAGTCCTTTAACGTTAAATTACGTACATAACCTTTAACTCAGGAGATGAGAAGAAAAGCTTATACAAACATATTCAAACACATTAAAATGAGGGAAATCTTGGCATCACAAGACAAGTGGATAAGCTGAGGATGGCCTTCATCTTAGCAGGCATGAGTTAGCATCTTTTCCAGACATATGGCTCAGACGAGAAAGTTCAGAAGAAATCCTCTTGTAATAATTTGGCACAGGCTACCTTCCACTTTCCACAATACACTTGAAATGAAATGTGAGGGATGGCCCCGTTAATCAAGCAAAAATCTCTTTTTAGTGTGAATCGGCCTTTGATCAAACAAGAGCTTTGACAAAGGATGTGAACATAGCATGTGAATCAGGAAAGGGTTTCCAGAGAGAGTCAAACTCAAACCCTTTTCTCTCCTTTTTTTTTTTGTTTGGGCTAGGGTAATGTGAGATACAGTGTACCTTTTACACAAAGGAATAAGAGTGGGCCTTGGAGATTTAGATAAATAGCACACTGATCTTGATTGCAAAGTGCAAGGCACGGGACATTTTGAGACAAGACAAACAAATTGCAGGAAACAAAGTTTGCAGGTGAAATAGTCTCCTTAATCAGAGAAAAATCTCCAGCTAGAGGCGAAACCAGCGAGACTGTATGTTTTTCTTGAGGACCATTCGAAAGCATGATCAAAGCACTCAATGGCTCCAGCCAAATTAGCGCACAGGCAGCAAGCAACTTGAAGATGAATATCACAGCATTCCTAATACATGGGAAAGTTCTTTCATTTAGTTTTTGTAAAAAATTAAATAGTTTCTCTTTAGAAAACTGACCATAGGGCAGGAAGCGGCATTTGGATCTGGTAAGACAGTGTCGCCTATTGGCACATCAGATCTTACAATTGCTCTGGTTTGCATTAGTGAAATTGTAAAAAAAACAGGGATTTTATGGAAAATGCTGAAGAAAGGAAAAGTAAGAACTAGAGTGTAATCAATTTTAAGCCATTAAACCCCCTAATGTACAACCTTAAGGAACACATAATAATGAAATCAATATTAAGAAATTAGAAAATGTTTTGATTACCCTGTTGAAAAGACCAGCATGTTTTGTTTGGGCTGCTGGTGTGCTGATGTCTCTGCCAGGCATCTTAACTAGCTTAACCAGCAAACATGTATTGGCCAACTAGCTTAATCAGAAAAACCTCACTTGTTGGCCAGCATTTGTTGCTAGTGAACAACATGGCTTTGCTCATCCACCAGCCAGACCAGCACCAAACCAGCATTAACCAACTTGGACCAGCAAGACAATTCATGCTCTTCCAAGTTGGTCTTTTTAGCTGGTTAAAATGTTAATGTCAAAGACCTTACAACTGATTGAAGGGATACCAGTCTGCTAATGAACAGCTCGGAAACACCATTGGATGAGTTGAGGTCTTGGGAAAGTTCTGAGAGCAGATTCTGAGGGAAAGTAGTGGCCAGCTTATTTATAGTCAGAATGTTCTTTTTTTTCCATTTCGAGTGCTAGTATATGCAAAAGGTCAAGGTGCCTGCACCAAGAGCCAGTTCTCCATGCTAACATGAATCTCATCCTTGCGGTTGTTAGGGGAGAACACAAACAGTCTGTTGTGTTTGGGAGCTGTTTGGTGCACAACCCATTTGAGTGCTCTCATGTTTGGCCAGATTGACAAACTCATCCTTCATTCTAAAACACCAAACAGCCCAGAGATACGGGTTTTACTGGGCAATGTTAAAGCGTGAGGTGGAGAGAAGGGGAAATTTAAATGATAATTGTCAGAATTCTGGATGCTTTTGAAAGAGGAACTTTCAGAACAGGATGTGATAGGATAACATGGAATGAGACTTAACAACAACTGAGTAATGACTTAAATCATACAAGTCTGTAATTAATAAGTACAGCTCTGATTACTAAAAATTTCCACAATAGCTGCCATCTATGTCAACCAGATCCTGCACCATGTGTCATAGCTCATCAATGGCAGCAGATAGGGCAAAATATAAGTCCATTTTATGCTATAAAGAGCCCTCCAAATAATATAATGAAATCGTTTATATATATATATATATATATATATATATATATATATATATATATATATATATAAACAATATATATTTGTCAGTGGGAAATATACATTTTAGACTCACAAAAATTCCTTTTGTAAATAGAATAAAAAAGAAGAACAGGAAGCCCTGCAACAGATGGCATGGCCCCCAGAGAGTCCCCCACTGAACACTGAGACAGTCTGGGATTACATGAAGAGACATAAGACATTGAGACATCCTAAATAGATAGAAGAACTGTGGAAAATTCTCCAAGAAGCAAGGAACATCTTATCTGCCAACAACCAAGAAAAACTGTCCAGGTGTACCTAAGAGAATAGGTGCTGATTTGAAAACAAATGGGGTCTTAGCTTTTTTTTTTAATGTTTACTGGACTTTGTATGTGGTTATTGATAAATGAAAACTATTTATGGCATTATTTTTGAAGACATCCTCACTATGCAAACCTTTTTCAGAAGTGCCTAAAACTTTTGCACAGTACTGTATATACATATATATATATATATATATATATATATATATATATATATATATATATATATATATATATTAATGGCTATTGATGGGGAAACAGATGCTTTATGGCACCTTATGGTGTAGTTGTGGCACCTACCAGCAGAGGCTAATGACGTGTTGCTAAGCAGCCAATTCCTGTCTACTCGAGTACTTGCAGCCTCAAGGTTTGGCATTTTGTGATGCTAGTCTGCCCACTACAATTGTACAGAGTGCTCGGCTCAAACCTGTCAAGCCATTCTCTGTTGACCTCTTTGATCAACAAGGTGTATCCGTCCACAGAACTGACGCTCACTGGATATTTTTTAATTTTTTGCACCATTCTGACTAAACTGCAGAGACTGTTGTGCATAAAACTCCAAGGAGATCAGCAGTTACAGAAATATTCAAATCAACAATCAAGCACCAACAAACATGCCATGGTCGAAATCACTGAGATCACATTTTCTCCCCATTCTGATGGTTGATATGAACATAAACTGAAGCTCCTGACACGTATACGAAATATTTTATGCATTGCACAGCTGCAACATGATTGGCTGATTAGATAATTGAATTAATAAGTAGGTGTACAGGTGTTCCTAATAAAGTGTTCAGTGAAATGTTCAGTGAGGGAATGCCAGTCATATGTCTTTCGCTGCTGCGTTGCATCTTGTTGTTCCAGTGTCTTGACTATTCATTATTATAGGCTGTTATAACATAATCTGTTACAGTACAAAAGTACAAAAGATGGCATAAACAAAATAAAATGCATCATAATGCAGTGTCCAACTGCATTATGTCCAACTCAATGAAAGAATGCTCAGAAATCGCTTTTCTCTGCTCTTCCTTCAGGTTACAAGCTTGCACCACTGCGTTCATCACAGCTCTCTGAACTGTATTTGCAAACTGTGGTTGGCTTGACTGGAGACGCCATAACCATTGCGGTTTTAAAACACCATGTTAATGTAAAATAATTCTGAGTAAAAAAATGCACATGCTCATGTCTAAATTGTTTTTCAATTAATTGTGCATTCCTACTTTATTTCCATTTTAATGTATGTTAAAATTTATTTCAAATTAAGGCAGTTGTTTTCATGTGTAAAAATAATGCATTAAATTAACACAATGAATTAAGCCCCCTGAAAAGAATGTACATTTTGTGATAAGGAATTTAAAGCTTGAAGTGCCACCTTCATGTTTTTGCAACTTGTAGTCAGAAGGGTCAGTCAGCACAACTCAAGCTGTACAGCTAATGTGCAGCTGTACAGATAATAAATAAAGGAATGTGATAGCATATTATTTTACTTTACTTTTTTTCAATGATTGCCTGTGGGAAAAAACACTATAAGGGGGTGCCATAGTTTAAAAAGTTTGGAAACCATTTGTCTAATCAATGCATTACTTGTCTGCCAAAATAATGTAATGTCTTTGAAATATCTGAATTATTATATTTATATTTATAATGTAAATGTATATTGTTTTCATTATTATATATTGCATTTAATGGATCTTGAATTTATTGAAAAAGATTGAATGAATGAGTATTTCAACAAATTTTGACATATTAATCTGCAAATCATGTAATTCATTTGATAAAAAGATTGAATCAATTGACAGCCTTATTTCAACGCATTATGCAATCAACGCAAAGCACATTAAGCAAAGTTTTTTGAGGATTCATGTTGCCTAAAGGGGGATTCATTGCTCTGTTAACACAGCCAATAATTACTGATTATGAATAGAGAAAGTTAGAGTTTGAAAGACACAAAAATGTTCAAGATCTTTTCTCTTCTTGTATGACTTTTTCTGCACTGGAAGACACAACCACATCACAATCACCATTACAGAACCACACAACTTTTTACATTCAAGAGGAACCCACTGAAGTGAAGAGAAGATGAGTATGTGTAATGTATCTCTAGAACAACTTACTAAAGAGTGCAAGAGAGTACAACTGAGCCAATGCCAGTAGTGCTCCCATTTTCCTTTAGATGTTGGAGGAAAAACTGGGAACACATGTAAAAAAATATTATCTAAGACTTAAGCTGGAGTAAATAACCCCCAAAGCCCTATTCCAATCCCTGATGTCACAGACCATTGATCAACCCTTCCCATAATGTGAGAAAAGAGGTTGAAAATGCGAGGTCAAAGACAAAGATAATAAAACTTTAGTTTTATTTTAAGGATTTGACACTGCAAGGAACTAGCACTCCTCAGGTTTTTTGCTGCAGTCTTGAAAACCATCATCAAACTTTAGCTCCCAGATGCTGAACAAGGGACTTATGAGAAAGCATCCAATTAAAAAAACAGTTCTGCCATTAAGTTTCAACTGGTTCCATTGTGCAGGTAGAACTAAACCAAACAAGGACATAAGTGCATCCATCTGGACTTCAGCTCTTATTTTGATATTCTGTCATCGGCCTCATTGTTTTCAATATTTTCTTTGGAAAAGAAGTGCAAGATTTAAAAACATCTTGCACGCAAATAAAGATTTTGAGTAAACACTCTACTCTGGCTCTCAGATAAAACCAAAAAAGTCTGCCTATTGTTCCCCAAAATTCACACTCTATTGCTAAAGCTTCTAGAATCCTTTTACAGTGCTTTCTTCAAACCTAATCTTGCACAAATAATACTTTTGAGTCAGATTTTGACCCAAGGCATTTTTGTTTTCACTATGCCAAACCATGCATTACTGTTTCATCACAGACATCAGCCAGATCAAATATACCGAAGTATAGAGTAATGGTTCATGCAGAAGAGGATGTGGGAAGGGTGAAGGACAGATACAGACAGAAAGAGAGAGAGTGACTGTGTGTGTGTGTGTGTGTGTGTGAGAGAGAGAGAGAGAGAGAACAAAAGAGAGAAATGTGCCCTGCAGATGCCAAATACTGTCTCAGATCTTACTCCTTCAGACTATTTACCCCATTTGAGATTAGTGTTTTACTGGTCCAGGCTGGTGTATGTTAGGTTGGTGATGGTCTGGCTGGTGGACCAGAATACCCATGCTTTTCACCATGTTCACCACCTTACTTGGAACATTGTATGGTACAAAAAGATGCAATGAAAGTCAATGAGGCTGTCAGTCCCTAATATTCTGCCCAATATCTCCTTTTGTGTTCTACAGGAAAAAGAATGTCATATGGAACAATACTAGGGTGAGTAAACAATTTGTTGGTGAACAATACTTTAGGAGGCCAGGTGGAGACACCAGCACACGAGCATCCCATTCCGGGCACCAACACCCGAAACCCAAAATACTGCCTTTTCAACAGCTTGTTTCATTTACATACATCTGGGGTCAAGAAATCTCATACCGACCAAGTTCTCTCTACATCCTATATCACCTAAGGCAAGAAAGCACTCCCTCCATCAGTCTGCCCGGCCTCTCTCTCTGGAAGCATGACACTGATAAGAGTGTTTTAGAATCTGATTGTGGAGACGTTCACCGGGGCCTATAAATGACAGAGAGGCTGTTGAAAGAGCTGATACTGCGCAAAAGGGAAAATAATAGCAGCCGCTTGCCAAGCTTCCACATTTCGCTCTACTGCCAACGGAACGGAAAAACTTGTCGACGTCCAGTGCATTTTCAAAAGCCAGGGCACAGCAAATGAGGGAATGCATTGAAGAGGGTAATGTGAAAATGAAAGACTGGGAAGACAAGACAAATAGATAGAAAGATAGATAGGTACTTTATTGATCCCTGTGGTGAAATTTAGTAAAACTTCAAGATTAGAGGGAAGCCAAAGTATGACTTAAGGAACAAAAGTTTGAGGAGAGAGAAGCTGGTTATTGTTTCTTTCTGTTTCCTCTAAGCTTATGGTTGCTCGGTGAGGAAAGTTGACCAATCATACAGACAACACATGCTCACATAGTTGGAAGTGATTTATGATTTTCAAAATCTGTTCTGATTCTAAGACAAGATCTGTGCTGCGGTCATCAGACTTAAAGTAAATCTGTTAATTTCGGCAAGCATGTGCTTATTTGAGAATAACACAATGGACACATCTGTTTAGGGAAGTCAAACAGTCTGATGAGATCCTTAGCAGAAGAATACCCTAGTGGTCATCTTGTCACCTTGATTGTTTAGATTGGTTTGATATTATAGCATTTCCTCTTACCACAGTTACAACAGAGCAATTATTCGAAAAGCCCTTGGAATAAACCCATTGGTAACACAGTCAGGCACTTGCTTTTTCTTGGAAAATGAGAGGTATTTTTCTTCATTTCCTGTTTAAAATGAACACCAAATATAGACATTATAAAGACTGCCACACAACTGATGAGAAGAACCTTTCTTTCTACAAAGATGAGTTCAATATAACAGAGTATAACATGGTTGTATGCCAATCAAAGGGAATGAAATACACTCACTTAGCACTTTATTAAGAACAGTATGGTCCTAATAAAGTTCCCGACATGGTCTTCTGATGTTGTAGCCCATCCGCCTCAAGGTTCGAGGTGTTATGCATTCTAAGATGCTTTCTAAGATCACACAGTGAATTCGGCAAAGGTAGGTTGAGAGTTTTTCACCTGGAATCGGTCTGTGCTTACTGAAATTCGAATTATTGTTCCCCCAGTTGCCAAAGCTGGAAGTATGGACAAGTGGCGCTCTAGTTTCGGGTGAAATGTCCATGTAGTGCCGTCAAAACTTTTTTTGTTGTTGTAAATGAACTGCAACATTAAACCTAACCATCAGTGCAGTAATAATGCACTTTTAGAGGGAAAATGCAACCTCCAAATTGCGCTCACCATTGTTTATGTTCACTTGATTACTTCCTGGATTCCATGGTACCAGAACCTGTGTCATGGAAGTTGGTCTTGGAGGTACCACTTGAGAAAAATGGGCTCAAGCTTGAATTCATGGAAAAATGTCTGATGGAGGATGGCACTTGTCAGGTTGATCTTAGGGTACAAGAACATTCAGAAGCAACATATCGATTTCCCTTGTAATCATATTGAGTATTTCCTCTTACTACAGGTACAACAGAGCAAGTAAAAAAACAAAAAACCTTGGAATAAACCAATTGCTCTAGACAAATGACCTCCCCTTTCCTTAATGTGTTTGCACTTCCTTTTCTGTCCTGACCAATTCATGCACAACCCATTGGAACCAAGCCTCATGCAACAGGATGTTTGAATGGCCCATCGGGTGCATTTTCCCCTGGCATTATGGCCCAACCTCTGAGATGCTCATATCGGCAGTGCAGGCTAAGTACGTTGCTGATTGCAGAGGAGGTTTTTGCCAAAGTGCTGTTTCCGACAGCATTAAGGGTAATTCCTCATTCATTGTTTTACCTAAGTCTGTTATACCTTAATTGGAAACTAGGTGGAATAACCAGTGAAGCAGCACACTATCACACAGACTTTGAGGAAAAGCACTGTTCCTCAAAGGCATGAACTCCTTGCCTTTTAGCTCCATGGTCCTGGACAGTTTTTCTTCTCTCTTGGTGAGCAACAAAAATCTAGAAACAAATGGTAATGGTGAGAGACGGGGCGTGAGTTCCCGGAAGGTAACAGTCGGGCGTTTGCTTTTCCTGGAGAATGAGTGGTATTCTCCTTCATTTCCTGTTAAATGTGAACACCAAACAGAGGATATATGAAGATCACCACAGAGGTGATGAAAATGACTTTTCTACTAACAGAGATGGGTTCAGAATAACAGATTAGCCCATGTTGTATGTCAATCAAAGTGAACAAAAATAACTCCACTATATACAAATAACAAAAATTAATTTTAATTGTGTCAGTAATTGTGATCCTTTAATTGCCACATGTAAATGGTTAATATTGAAAGAAAAGAGGTCTTTGTCTTTTAAAATACTTCTCTCTCACATGCACAGCAGTATTGGCAGGGTCAGTCAGAGAACCTGTGTGCGTTTTTCAAGCTGTCTTTTAACAGGGTTTCTGGTTGTACTGTCAAGGTCAGCAACTCTGCCCTCTAGAGGCACTACATTGAAATACCTGTGAGGAGACGTGACCAGTCCTCTAACAAAAGCAGAAGGAAAAAAATCTTGGTTGGTACCCAGTTGTACACATCAGACAATTAACCATGCAATTCTATGAATTATAAATAAGAGTAAAAAAAAAAAAGCACGTAAAGGATAATGATGTGTTTGCACCAATTGAACTATGCTAGTCTTCCAGCTTGGCTAGCAGACAAACGCCACAATCCCCTCTAAAACCAGCAAAACAGATCAGCTTTGCCTGGGTGGGAGACCAGCTGAGACCAGCAAACCAGCTTGGGCTGATTTCTGCTGTTTTTTTCAGTAGGGAAGACACATCCATATGACATTACACAACATTAAACTAAACATTTAACCCATTTGTGTGTTCAACATCTACCATATGCTTCTCAGTCTGCAATGGGCCATCTCCTCTGTCTAGTCTATTCCACCGATTGAACATGAGTAATGAATTTAGTATCATTCAACTCTGTATAGCATAGTTAAAAAATAGATAAAATAAAAACTCAAATGGGAATTGAAACAGCAGCAAGGCATTACAAGCTGAATGAAACAGATATCCAAAATGGTTCAGATAGAAGCTTTTCTTTTTTATTCATCTTATATGGCTTCTCCAGGGCGCACATCTACAATAAAATGCTTTTAAGTCTCCCTTAACTTCAGCTATAGGAATCTAAAGCAAGGGGAAATTTTCCTGTCTCCCCTGGATTTACATATTTTGGTATTTAATAGCTTATAAACCTGACACAGTAAGTTAAAATTGCCAAAGTTAGAATTAACAAGGCAGATGATTGAACAATAGGTAAAGTTTTACCCACTGGCACTGATTCTGAATAGTCCATATATAAAAGCCCCAGTAATGTTGGTTTGAGTTACCTGATACAGGTAGTAACATGATAAAGAAAGAAATGCATTTCATCAGGCCGAGCCTGGCAGAGCCAACCACCATCATAAAAAGCAGTCAGTGGTTTTATTGGGCCATCCTAAAGGTGGGCATCCAGGTTACAGCATGGACTTGCCATTTTGATTTTACACTGCCAAAGAAATGTGCATGTGGGGAGACGGGTCAAAGTGTGTTTGTGAGAGGGAGTGAAGTGTTTGGTGGATTGAAGATATAGCTGTAATTGCTGTTTAATAGATGGGACGCTATATGCTACATCTCCTGATAAAAAGACCAGATGAGACACCATCCATCACAATATCACATTGTACTGTACATTATATCTGACTTTTCTATGCTCAGAGCTAACCACATACTAAACACATACAGACATCCCATCTAGAAGCTTTGGATTATCTCCAATTTTAGGAATCAGGGGTGTGTGATGATGAAAAGGCCTGTCTGTGGAGTGTCTCAGGCACATTTTCTCTAGTCTCAGCATCAGATGGCACGCCCACAGACTGTCCACTGTTCGTTGACCGTCTGATGGATATTGCACACAAAACTGCACACTTTCTCTATCTAGTAAGTACTTATCTGATTGGCTGCGTTTGAGTAGGAGCACTCAGGTTCTTTTAATCAGACTTCTGGGAAATTAAATTGGGTTTACAAGTCCAGGATGATACAATGAGCACTTTTGTCATTAAAAGAATTACTGGATTTGAAGTTTACCAGGTAAGCTTTAAATCTTTAAAAGACATTCAGAGTTTTGTTTGAGAAATTAAGTAGCAAATTAACTGGATATACGCTAGTAGAACTGTATTTTCTGCTTTGTTTCCAAATTGTGTGTGTGACAAAGTCTGTCCTTATTACTTTTGTTCAGGCAGAAATTCTGATCACAGTCAAATACACATTTTCTGCTATTTCATGTGCTTTCTGTACAAAAGTTAGCAGAGACTAACACCATTATTTAAATAAAAATCTGTCTGTCACTTCGGTATAATCCTGCCTGTCCCTAAATGTCATGCAAAAATTAAACAAACTGTTGTTGGCTGCATTAAACTTCAGATGGCCTCTTCCTGTCCAAGTGGGCGTTTTTTTGGCCAGAATAAGCTGTATTATGGACCAGACCTTATGACATTGAGTCAAATTGGTCTGGCTACACAATACTTTCTCCCCCCCCTCAGACCTCAGTTCAGTTATACCACATCTCTGAGGCTTGTGTAAATGTGGTAGCCGCAAGCTGCGTTCACGCGCAGGTTCACAGTCAGATCGAAATTGCCTCTCCTCATGAAAGCCATCATGTTGAGGCGCCAAATGTTTTCAGAGAATGTCGTCTTTTCCAGACTAGGTCTGTTTCAGTTCTGTATAAGCTGGGCCTTGCGACTCAGACACGAAAAAAAGGATTATTGAATACTATTCCCCAGTGCTCTTGGTGAAGAATGTATTATGAAAGCACATTCCCTTCTCTCTCCCAGTCCTCTCTCACTCTCTTCTGAAATTAAGACAGGCGCATGGAGCTCATACCAAATGTTGCTGTTGATTATGTGTAGAAAGGCTTATGCATAACAAAAAAAAAGACATTATATGGCATATTATGACAAAGCAGCATGTCAAAAGTTTTTGAGTAATTAATTAGCTACACTGCAAAATAATATTCTTAATCAGTATTTTTTTTATAGTAAAATAAATACAAATCTAAACATCCTTAAAACAAGACACATTTCTTTGAGAAGCATTATTATATAGAACATATATTTTGCTTACTGGAAAACAAGACAAAAATACTGAGTACGAAAATGATTTTTTGCATTGTAAAAACAGATTAAAAAGCAGTCCTAGCCTTCTTTATTGAGGTCAACATGAAATACTGTTTTAAACCCATTTTATAATTAAGTTAAACACGATATTCAATGAAAAAAAAAGTGACGCGGAACTTGATTTTATTTTTCAGGAACAGATTGGATCATGAAAAGTGGACGTTAACATACCAAAATCAGGTGGTTTGCGGGGAGGGTTGAAAAAGTAAGAGGGATTTATGATATCGCCTATTAAGGAAAGTAATATTAAAGGCGGACTAAAAGATTATTTGAAATAACTTGAACCACTAAATTGTGCACAATAGGATGAGGAACATGCATAAGTACACTGGTTTAATGTACCATTGCAACTTCTGAAATTTACTATGTCTGACAGATGGTCAAAACACATCACTTTTAGAAGCTAAGTAGTAGGCGGGACTTGGGGCCATTGTGGGCAGGGCCACATTTAATCGAGTGGTGTTGGTGCGCAACAGAGTGCAGACCAAACAGTCCCAGGTGTCAGTGAGAGTGGGGCTGCTATTCAGTTATATAACTCTATCCCTCTCTTATTCCACAACTCCAAAACAGCTGTGCATGACTACTACAATACCTGAAGAAGACAACCTATTCAGCCACAAGGCTAAAATATAAAGAAATACAATCAGCACCAGTATAAACACAAACAGCATTCATAGCAACATGGGCTCTGTTTAAAAATACATGCAGAGTATTGCACAGAGATTAATGGGGGGAGAACACTAAAAACACTTTGTTAATCTGTGCATAGTATTACTCAATGCCTTGTGTGCAGCAAAGCAGTGAGAAATATGTTGGTCTCATGATTGAGATGTAAACCCGTCTGTTTTTCCTCTCTCTATTGCTTTTGGCTCCATCGCTGTGGCTTACGGCAATGGGATATGAAAAACATTTTGAGATGACATGCTGCTCCCTGAGGGATGGAAAATAAAAGTCTGAGATATGAACTTACCTCACCCTTCAGTTTGAGGAAGAATCTCAGGGGAACCTCAATTTCTTCGGCAGGTAATATCGGCAGGTGGTTTCTTTTCTGTGTCTCTTCTTCAGACAGTCATCTCTTGAGAAGTAACAAAGATGTGCCAGGAACCAAACAGACAGGGTAGTCTTGGGAATGTCTTGGCACTTGTTCACAGTCAAATATCGTTTGCATACGCACAGAAAAGCAAAAATATATGGAAAGTTCTTGTTGTCAATGGCAGGTGCCAGTCTGGTATTTGTTCTTATTTCTGTCTCTAGCGAAAATTAAGTCCATATGCTTTCGCAGTGAAAGGGAAAAAAGTCCTTGTAGTGTTGTCTCCAAGCTGGATACAAGTAGGTTTCAGACGCACCTTCTGAATCTCTGTGTACTCTCACAGTGTGGAAAGTAGGAGGGAGAGAGTGAGAGAGAGGGAGAGGGAGAGAGTATGTGTGAGAGGCAGGGTACTCGACTTCACTGACTCCAGGCAGGGAGAGGTCCTTCTTACAGGGTTTTAACTAGGGGCAAAGCACCTGGAAGCTCCGGTCTCCCAGGCTCTTTTCTTGATCCCCCTCTTTAAGTACTTTTTTCCAAACAGAGAGAGAGTGGATTGTTTCTCTGGTTCCCTCCATACAAAAGGCAAGTGTATGTGGCCAGGCAGAATAAGGAAGCAGTCTAGAGTATGGGGTGGGGTAGGTGGAGTAAAAGGGATGGATTTGAAACGTTTGGTTGCACCTCAAACACCCCTCCTCTTTTCCCAGCAACTATTTAAGCCCTTGTTTTCCCACCCTCAACACAAACATCTGCAAACAAATGCTTGCACTCATACAAACAGACAAATCTTTCCCAGAAACCACCTTTGGAAAATTCTGACAGTGCTGGCAAAGCTTGCAGTGCATTGATTTCACTAGGGCTAATGCATTCTTTCGCAAAACAGCTAAAATTTTCTGTCCTAAATGGTCCAAAACAAGATTGTAAGCACGTGTGCACCAATAAGTACAGTGGAAGTCTGTTTTTGTGCAATCTTGCCAGACTCTCAGTCAATTCAAGTAATCAGTTTATGAGATGAGATACAATTTCTTGGCTGACTGATCAAGATTGATAACAATTCTATATGAACCTTTCTCGGCTGAATTGGTACCACAATTTATTCAAATGCTTAATTCAGAAAGTGTAAAGCAGCAGTTTGAATGTATGATAAGAGTTACATATTAGCATAGTTAATAGCCACTATTACCCAATTGAAATACATCTTGGACAAAATTTACATAACCTCCCTTGATTTAAAGATCTTGAGTAATTATATGAAGGGTTGTACTAAAAAGCAATGTTATAGAATTACTTCTGTCTGTATTGTTCCCCTTCAAAATAAAACATTTCCCTCATGTTGTTTCAAACCCATATAACCAACTTTTTTTCTTGCATGGAACACAAAATGAGATATTAGGCAGTATGATAATCTCACTATTCATTTGAATCTTTTTCCCATACAATGAAAGTGAATGGTAACTGAAATTCTAAAGTTTTCATTACTGGAAATATCAAGCTTAATTATTACTTGAAATACTAGGTTTTGGGCTCATAACTCATATTTAAGTTCATTAAACTTATTTACCTAAAAATCCATAGATTTAAGATTTTAAATGTTAATAACTTGAACTTTTGAGCAGGGACTAAAAACGGTTCAAGAAACAAAAACCGAAAACAATGTTTTTAGCAGAACATAACCGAAAACCAGAACCAAGTGATTTTCAATTGTTCCAGAGTGAAAACGTTATTTTTAAATATTGATAACTGGATAATTTTGTTCCAATCATTTTTTCATGAAACTTAATGCCAAAGGCTTTATCCCAATACATTTTTTGAACTACACCACTTCATGTTGCCGAAATAAATGAAATATGTGCTTTGATCCTGAAGGAAACTGCTGCATCACACATTTCTTTGCCTAAATGCCCAATATGGATGTTGCATTCTCTGAATGAAGAGCTTTTTTATCAACTGTGTATCATTTCTAAATACTGTATACACATGCACAGCTAATCCAGGTACAAGCAAAACATTATTAGAGGTAAAAAGTTAATTTCTCATTTGTTTCCAAGTATTCCCTGAATTATTGTTAGATACGAAACTTTAATACAGATTTGATGTTTCCGAGTTTTGACTCAGAAGCAGATCTACAAATAAAATTATATTTAACTGTTAATTAGCTGCTTGTTATGATTTCTATGCCGATATATCCACAACACAGGACAAAAAAGATATTGCTTATTTTGTTGAGGCAAGTGACTTATTTTGGGCTTGTTTTTACAAACCATGTTGCTTCTTTCTCTTGCAAGATCTGGCAACAGCACAAATGGTATTTCAACCACTCCAGAGTACTGTCATTTTTAAAATAATGTTATTAACTGTTCTTTTTTTTGTTCAAACCGGTAAACTTTTGGAAAAGAGGCTGCAGAACTTCTAAACCAAAATGAAAAAACTGTTTTTGCTCAGAATAAACCTAAATTAAAAACATTCAGTTTTTAGTCCCTGCTTTTGAGTAAAAAAAATGAAGGCTATGAGGAATACCCATGTTTTATGTATGAACTATTTAATTATGTTTCATTGGTCAAAGCGAAGTAATGGGGAGATTTAAATAGGTTTTTTTTGTAGTATTATTTATGTTGATTTGTTGCAAATAGTTGTTTCATGTGTTGTCACAATTAGGGTGATCAGTGTCCCATTGAACAGAACTGAGTTTATATAATGACTGACCTGAAATCCTTTATTTAAGATGTGCTATTGTTTGATCAAATATTTTATAAATTCAATTAAAATTATTAACATCAGCAGATAAAATATATTTAAACAGCAAATCTGAGTTAAGTCTACTTGCATCTAGTTAACTTAAACAAAATATTTAAGTTCATTCTATATGAGCACCAAGTTAATTTAACATAATTACATATGTTTTGGAGACACCTTTACTCAATTCAATTGAGGGAACTAGTTTACTTAATCAAATGAGTACAGTCAGCTTATTAGGGGTATCAGTGTACAACCAAACATCTCCTTTTGTGTTCCACAATAGAAATAGAAAAAAGTAATATAGGTTTGGTAGAACACAAGGGTCAGAAAATGGTGAACTATATTATTATGTCAATAAACCATTATCAGGAAAGACAAATCGTCCCTCGGTGACAAATGAATCATGATGCACAGCTCTCCAACTGATACGTTATCCTAATAACCAGAGATTTGATAACAATGTGCTCATTAAGTCCAATTATCCACTGTGATTCATGCGCAACATATAAGGACCTCCTGCCACACTGTAGATCATTTGAAACATCAACTTTATCATAATATCCAATCATAAACTTCAAGATTAGATTGAGCTCACACTGAAAAAATGAGGGGATTTGGACCCTCGGGAAGGGCTTGATATGTCTTTGGATCATGCCAGAGAAGACTGAGCAACAGGCACAATGTAAAGATGTACCCAGTGTTCAGGAAAATTAGCTTGGCAAATCTGGATCTGATGGGAACTTCGGTACCAAGTTGATGCAAAAAATTACATTTAGACTGACAGGTGACTGCTTTTGAATGTTCATTTTTGCACATTATCTCATGGTAATGTTAATCAAACAACAGTGGAGTGCAACAGTACCCACCGACTTTTTCAGCTGTCTTGGTTCCAGAAGTATTTATCTCAATAATTTTTTTTCACAGGGATTTCATAAAAATCCCTCATAAAAAAAGTTTAAAACCATGAACCAAAGCAACCAACATCCAGATTAATCACAATATTACAAATTTTGATTTCAAGCAAAATCGGACAAAAAGACAAATGCACAAGACTGTGTACAGTACTTAACGTATTTAATGAGTAATCAACTTCAATCCTGTGAAGCATTGTGAATGATGTAATCAAATAAAAAAATATTGATTCAATGTTGTTGATTATGCGTATAAAAACAATACATTTAAAGTATTTTTCAAAATAATCAGACATATCCAAAATATAAGAAGTTTGAGACTGCAGGTAGACCAACTTGTTTGCATCATTCACATAGTTCTTTTGTCGCAGTTTATTTGCCGTGATTCTCTGATTGATAGATTTTTCGTTTCGGGATAATGGATAGTGTAGTGTTTTCTTACCATGAATTCATCTATTAAACATACAACAACAACAACAAAAAAAAAATAGAGTTGAAACATAATTTCTATCAGACAGACTCGCAAAATGTCTGACTTTAGTGAAATTTAAGATGACATTTATTTGATGAATGTATAACAGAAAAGTAATGTCTCTCTTTGGCGTAAGCCCTGTCTGGCGGTCCGAATAAGTAGTACTCGGAACCGTCATATACTGCCGGAGATAGGAGGCAGGGGCGAGGAGCCTACCCCGTGCAGGACGGGACTCAACCTGTGGTGGTGGGGCGGTGGAGGTTGCCGTGTTAGTACACTGAACCAGCAATGTGATAGATTGTGAGCAGACTTATAAAACAATGGCTTACATTGGCTTTTTCAGCTGTCTTGGTTCCAGAAGTATTTTTCTCAATACATTTTTTTCACAGGGATTTCATAAAAAATTTAATATAAAACAATGGCTTACATGTGATTGGCTAGGAATTACCCAGCTAATGGTACATTGATGTACAGCTACTTGTCTTCCCACTAGAACTATGCTGCGTTTACATGGACTGATGGCTTCAACAGAAGCGTGTTCCATTGATTAACAATCTCTAAGCTCACAGTAGGACTGTATTCAAAATGTTTATTAGTTATCGTTAATAATCAATTCCACAATGGAAAAAATGTATGGGATTTTACTTCTTTAATTTACTTAACGTAATTTTTTTCTTTGTTTTCGTTGTGGTATTAAAATTGGTATTGAGAAATTGTGAACATTAATTTTGTGACAATCCTACATTCTACTTCTGTCTTTCAAGAGTATGCTTTGTGGTCTTGTGTGTTCTTGTATGATATTGTTGGCTACCTCTGTATTTGCGTGACTAAAAGGAGTCGGGCAAGACTAAGCTCTCTTAGTTTTCATGACCAGGTGAACTGTTTCCTGCAAGGACAAGCATATTTTTGTAATGACCACTCTCCTCAGTGGGATGGGGGTTTTAAAGACCATCATTTTCCACAAACTTTAATAGCAATTACTTTTCGTGTGCTTTGCTTGTTCGTTTGATCTACTCAAGCAATTTTCTCAATTAATGTCTCACAAAGATTATCAGATATTTAAATAAGAATGAAAAGTGCTTTGCAAAGAGAAAACAGACACAGACAAGGGCCACAGTTGTGCCCCTGTAAGATTGGCATATCTGAGTTATCTTGGCTGCTGATCATGCATTTAGTTACCGTAAATAGTCAGGGATGTTTCACTGAAACACTTCTGGACTTGATTACCAAAAGTGTGAAGTCCAAAGTCCAAAGTAATGTCTAGACATGGTCTGTTCTAACTATGGCTGATAGAGTGGAATCTGGGATCAAAGACACTAATTTCACTGTTCATAGGGACAGTTTAATCAAGAATGAAAAATCCACCCAAAAAACTCACCCATATGCCATTCCAACCACAAAGTTCTATAAATTGAAAGTGAATATTGACCATGAATGTCCCTGGTCCCCATTCACTTTTACTGAATGGAAAAGAGCAGCATGGACATTTGGCTAATTAACTCCTATTGTGTTCCACAGAGGAAAGTCAGATAGAATTGGAATGACATGAGGGTGAGCAAATGGCAGAATCTTCAGTTTTGCGTGAATATAACAAACTGGTGTAACTACTTAAGCCAGAATAAAAGCCTATCCCATACAGTTTCCTGAAAATCAAGGTAAAATCACCACTTTTTGTTTGTAACATCGGCAATCAAATTACATCATCAGCATCAACAAATGTGGAGACATAAATTATTACTTGCATGTGTAAGACCCTCTTTATAGATTTTATGGTGAAACGGATGAGTTTTCAGGGTGTCTTCTTGTGATGTCATCAATAGTAGCCTGTTTGTTATTTTGGGAGTTCTACGGTACCTTTCACACCCAGGTGCCAGGGTGTTTCTTTACACATCTCACTGAGGTGACTTGGGGAGAGGAGAGGGGGAAACCTGCCACTGGAACTTATTTACAAAGTACATCACCTCCGGAGGCAGCAGATGACCTCACTACCTCCACCCTGCCTTTACAATATTCTTGTTACTAACACTTTCCCTCTCTCTTACTCTGTTATGCTCTGTGAGCGAAGTGTATAAAAATAAACAGCCATCGCAAATCTAAATGCCATGCCATTGCATCAGAAAAGCTGTTTTACTTTGCACGCCCGCCAGAAGCTAAAAGTAAACTGTGACACCTGCAAAGGTTGACACCCCACCCAAGGCTCCAGTTTGTTGAGTCAGAGCTCATGTGTGGGCCTGTGTGTGTTTTAGTGAAGGCCCCACTGTGTGCTTGTATGTTAATATGTTTTGGGTGGAACCTAAGCACTTTCACAGCCCATTACTTCTCTGCAGGGCTATTAGCTATTAAAGTCAAGAGGAAGATTCATAGAATAAGAGGAAAATTGAGGCACCACCACACCACTAGAGACACTAATCAACAACTGAACACTAGATAGGTTTAACAAGTTTACATGTTTATCTAATAAAGTAGAACATTTACAGTAGTAGATGTATAAGAAATAAAGGTGGATTTGGGTGGTGGAAGTATGTCCAAGTATGTTGCACATGTGAGGTAAGCAGCTATTTATTTATCCTTTTGTTGTGATTGACAAGATTAGATGAATAAGCGCTTGTCTCCAACTTTCATTTTGGTTATCCATGATCTGTGAATGATTAATTGGTGCATGACAAACAAACAAAAAAAAAAAAAATTAATCAAAATGTAATAAATTGCTCTGCCTCTGAAATGTCTCTGGGCAGAAAAATAGCCAAACATGTTTCAATCACTCCCCTTTTAACTACCTAGCTTCAATCTGACACGTAACACCAACATTTTACAATCCAATCAATTCCTAAAAGATGATATCAAGCCTCACCCTAATATACTGTTTCATTTGAAAATACATACATAGTGATTAAAAAACATACACTCACTTAGCACATTATTAGGAACACAATGGTTTTAATAAAGTGCTTGACGTGGTCTTCTACTGTTGTAGCCCATCTGCCTCAAAGTTCGACGTGTTGTGCATTCTGAGATGCAATTCTGCACACAACAATTGTACAGAGTGGTTATCTGAGTTACTGTAGACTTTCTGTCAGTTCAAACCAGTCTGGCCATTCTCTGTTGACCTCTCTCATCAACGAGGCATTTCCATCCACAGAACTGCCGCTCACTGGATGTTTTTTGTTTTTGGCACCATTCTGAGTGAACTCTAGAGACTCTAAATCCCAAGAGATCAGCAGTTACAGAAATACTCAAACCAGCCCGTCTGGCACCAACAATCATTCCATGCTTGAAATCAGTGAGATTTTTTCCCCCATTCTGATAGTTAATATGTACATTAACTGAAGCTCCTGACCCAGATCTGCATGATTTTATGCATTGCATTGCTGCCACATGATTGGCTGATTAGATAATTGCATGAATAAGAAGGTGTTCAGGTGTTTCTAATAAAGTGATCAGTGAGTTTGACACAGTATGGTAGTAAAATGGGGGTTGAACAGCATTTTAAATTAACTTTAAGGCTTGAGGTGATATGCGCCTTGTAAGGTTGTCATGATACCAACATTTCAGTAATTGGTACCAATAAAAATTTCACGTACCGATTCTCTGTACCGATTCCACAGCAAAAATAAGTAAAATACTATTGAAAAGCCTATTTAAGATGTTAAATATTAATGTAAATATTGAAACAATGTCATTTTTACTTCGTGTTCTCAATTATGTAAACATTGCTTCAACTTTTAAATTTTTTTGTTTTCTTTTCAATGTAGCAGTGTTTTCTTTTCTATATTGTTTGATTAAAATGATTTTTTTGCTCTAACTGTATGCAGTCACTTGAATGTTTACATTAATATTGCATCTGACGACTATTTTGAACATGAAGCACATTTGATTATGCATGCGTGCGGCCACGAAAACTCATTTAACGTGAAGCGCAAGCTTCTGTCAGTCAAATAGCACATGGGTACTGAATTGTGTTGGTACTCGATACTATTGGTACCTCAGAAACTCTTAAATCTTTTTTATTTTAGTATTGACTTGTTACCAACGTACCACTACTATTGACATTCCAAGCTCCAAGTGAACTCTGAATCTCTCATCCTCTCCATTGCTATATCACACCAAGTTCCTGGCATCTGGCCTTCTTTCAATTTGACATTTTGTTCAGGTGATCCAGCCCAACCTTTGTCTACTATAACTTTAAAGTGGAATGCCTGGCATCTGGTGCCTGGTGGTGCTGGTAGAGGTGGATGGAGGAGGGTTTAAACACTGAGAAGACAGAAAAACTCCTTTATGTATGGTTAGTGAGGCTGCCAGGGCTCAGGTTGGCAGAGAAGAAGAGAAGAGTGATGCTTTGCCTGACCCATCTTGTACCTCAGTCGTGTTTTTTACTCAAGGCAATTATTTTGCATTGATAAAAGGAGCACTAAAAAAGGTTTAGAGATAGAAGACAGAGGGGACACTGTCTTTTTTTTCTCTGGGTTAAATGTGCACGATAGAGATTAGAAGAGCAGGTAGGTAAACTTAATTTCTGGCTGGATGAGAAAGAGGAAACAAGCACTATGGCCAGATGACAGGAAGCATTAGGGAATTCCTAAGAAGGGAGGGGACAGAGAGAGCGGAGAGTTTACATCACTGCTGATTGTACTAAAAGCCTACTTTTCAGCCAGTTCGCATTAAAAGACAAATAGTAATTAGTGGCATGCTTTTTAAGACTGGCTATTTTGGCTATAGTAGTCTTTAACTGAAAACATTCAAATGTCAAATGTACATGCATTTGGAGACCAATTTGCATAACTTGGATTCAATTTGCAGGTAGTCTGTGGGGGAAATTCACTAAGAATAAATTACGAGTGCTGTTCTTTCCAAAAAAAATGTATCTGAATTTGAGTCTGAATGTAACTTTTAAATACAAAACATGAAGCAAAATTTCATTGGCAAAGAAGCTATATCAAGCACATTTTTTTAATAAATAACTTCACCTTTCTTTGCCATTATTGCAATGACTTTTAATCAACCTGAATTTTAGTGAAAATATAAAGTCATTTCCCTTCAAGTTCACACAGGTGCAGTTCATCACATTAACTTTGGACATGTTCTACTAACATTAGACAATGAGAAAGTGCCACATATTTTGTATCTTAATTTTGAACAATATATCTATTGTTTTCTAAGAAAAACTGTAAATGCTGCTTGTTCTGATATCTTTTTATATAATGCAAAGACATTCAGCCATTCATTATTTTGGAGCCACTGTATGTGTTGCTTATGACATTGTGATTCAGTGTACATTGTAGGGAATAGAGAGAAAACACTTTTCTTAAAATTAAAACAATTATAAATACTGTCCTAATAAAAATATGGAGGCATGACAGTATGTGTGCCTATTTTAATCCAGCAAAAATTCAACACAAAATGTGGTGGTTTTCCCAAATTATTCTTTGCAGAGGGAGGCAAACAATAGTCTCTGTTCATATGCAAAGAACAAAATCAATGAGTAGATAAAATGAGGAGTAATTTGATTAATGGGTGAGTGAACATAATGATGAGAATGAATGACTTAAGTTCTTACAAAATCTTGTATTTTTTATTGTAAAAAATAATATTAATTGCCTATACCATGCAGAAAATGACTGACAGACAGAGGCTCTTTCACGCAGGCATGCACACAAACTGTAAATGTCTGGACACTGCCGATAAGAGCTCCACTTTCACTGATTGTTATCACAGAGCATCGAATGTTTCGGCTTCTCTTAGACCTCAAATGTTTATTCACGTGCAACACAGGATGAGAACCACAGAGTAGAGAGATGATTGGAATTGAAAGGGTTCGACAACTGAAAAAGAAAAAAGAAAAATCATAGTTATCATAGTTTCACTGTTTTTCTTTCGAAAAATAATTTTCTATTTCTTTTCAAAACCAGGAGGCGAGAGAGCAATTTCCTCCACAGCAGGGGCAACAAAATCCTAAAACCCAAACAATCATGTTAAAATAAATAACGTAAACTCCCTGAGTTAAAAATCCCAGGCACAACTCCAAATTCCTTACATTTATGGATTTTAAGGGCCAAAACTTTTATTTTCTTCTCGTGATCAAGCTTCCAAGTGTGGAAAAGATGAGCACAAGCACTGTGGTTTGAACTCTGCACACAAGGGGGCAACATTTTTGAAATACAGTCAACAACATTACACACCAACAAAATGACCATTCTAAAGCCTGCCCTGTACAAACCTCCTTGACTAGAAAAAAAAAACTACAAAAAATTTGAAAACATAAAATGATCTAATTTATGATGGTAAATCAGTAGCAAATCTTGAGAGATTATAGATTTGAATTTGAGAACTTGTCCAATAAATATTTGTACTTTACTAAAAATGTACACTCAGCACCACCCTTGTAAATGAAAAATCTGCACTCAGCACCAACCTTGTAAATTAAAAATCTGAAGTTGAATGTTGCAATCTGCACTCACAAACAATAATCAAAAACCTGTGTTCTGAATTTAAAGTTGCATAGTCACAAATCTGTAAAGTTACTTTCACATCGATACAACGACAGACACAAACTTTAATTACATATTTACTTGTCCTTTAATTCACTATTGTAGTACAACCACAGGTCAGCAGTTACACACAACCTCTCAAATCTGGCACTACAAATCAAATCTTTACGCCTTGACTTTTGAGATAGATATGTTGCAAAACTCACTTGTGCCCTTGTAAATTCAGATGAAAGAGCAGGCACCCAGGGTTGGGCGGGGCCAATGAAGCTGTGACCAATTGCAAGAGCTGGAACAATCGATGCCGTACCAATCAAAACGGATCATATTACTTTCTTGATAGCAATCTACTTAATCTACTTTAAAAAGGATTATAATATATAATTATAAGTTATAATGAATCTATGTACATGCTGCTGCATCAGAAATAGAGTTATATATATTTGTATGTTATGGTAGTTTTAGTATTATTTTAAAATTCCCTTATTTAGATGCCAATATATCATTGGAATTAAAGTGCACAATGATCATGGTGATATCTAATGATCGTAGTCAGGCAATTATTTGTCTTGTGAAATTGTAGGCATCAAGGTATAGTTTCTTACTGCTTAACTTTTACGATTGATCGGCATGGACAGGCTAGTACAATACACTTTAAACAGACCTTTAAGTTTAACTAACAAAAGAATTACCGTCATTTAAAAGACATTTAAAATTTGTTTTTATTGTGAGTGGATAAATATACAATAAACAATTATGTACACTGTGTTCAATATGACTTCTGAGTTTACAATTAACATTTGCTTGCCAATTTGCAACAACGCAATGTCATTTACAGCATCAAAAAATAAAAAAGGAACTGAAATAAAAACAATGAACTGTATCTAAAATAAATAAGGGGTGATAAATAAATACTAATACAACAGGCTGGGAAAATAGACATTTATTAATTTTAATACCTTAAATATTTTGAATGTGTTGAAACTTGACACTGAGCGACGCACCCTGAAAACTGCTGCGTTTGAATGGTTTAATGCTGAAGAGCCACTTAAAAGTACATTTTTTCACTCTCTCTTTAAATGTCAACATCATAATGTATGTCGAAAGGACTGAAGCCTGTCGTGCAAAACATGAGATCATTGATGTCATAAAATATCAGTCTGCTTTTTTAATCCATCCATTAATCCTGTAGTAATCCTGGCTTCCGTAAATATTTAGTTTATACGTAGGTTTACGTTCTACCAAAGTTTAATGGTGCAACGCTTCATATTTAGTAGTGCGTAAATTGTGACTTTGTGCCTATTTACACCACAACTAGGCTAAGTTGTATCTTACATATAGCTGGTGCAATCGGGCCCTTGTCCTTGTCATTTCCTGTTTCTTGATTTCCTGTTCCCCTCATGTGATCCCATCTTGTCATGTGATTATCATGTTTATTAGTCTTGTCTTTTCATTGGTTCATGTGTTTGTTGTCTTGTTAACTAGTTAATTAGTTCAGTTTTATCATAGGTTGTCTTGTTATCTTTTTTGCCCATGTCCATGTATTTAAACTTTCTTATTTGCCCTTGTCAGATTTGTTTTGCTCACAAATATAGTGCTGTTGCATGGCGTCATCCTGTTCTAAGATGATCCGGAATTGATTGTTCCAACCCTTGTGATTGGTCACAACTTCATTGGCTGCCCAACCCTGTCTGCCTGCTCTGTCGCATTTTGATTTACAAGTTCACGTGTGAATTTTGCTACGGTTTTTTTTTTTTTCAGCAAATGTTGTTGCAGAAGTCAAGACATGAAGATCTGAAGTTGCAGTTCCAGATTTGAGAGGTTGTAAGTACTGGCTTGTGGTTGTACTGCAATTGTGAATTATAGTATAAAAATAAATATGTAAAACAAGTTTGTCTCTGTCATTTTATTTATGTGAATGTCATTTTACACATATGTGAACTTTGAATTCGAAACATGTTTTTGATTACTGTATGTGAGAGCAAATTGCAACATTCAACTTCAGATTTTTTAATTTCAACTCCATATTTATTATATTCCCAAATTCAAATCTACAAGCTCTCGAGATTTGCTACCAATTTATCTTCATAAAGTCGTTGCAACCAAACTTACAACAGATGTTGTTTGCAAAGAAAAAGCAAAGCTTAAAGAGCTTAAAGCCCATTATTTGCAACAACAATAGAGTCCACTGAGACATTTTGTTTGACCAGAAAACAACAGCATGTCATGCATCCTCAGCACATACTCAGTTCACCCACTGGTCACACTTTATATTAGGTAGCCTTAACTACTATGTACTAACATTAATTACATACAGACTATGTATTTACAGTGTAACTATATGTTGTTCTGCAAAATTCCTACATTTGCTGCTACTGAGCTTGAGGTACGTATAGGTTTAGGAGTAAGGGTAGCGTTAGGATCAGGGTTAGAGTTAGATTTTGGGGTAAAGGTTGTGTTAGGGGTAAAGTTAACAGTGTAACTACAGATGTAATTAAATGCAAGTACTTTAAATGTAATTACAATGCAACAACATGTATCTACATAATAAGTACATTGTATCAAATGGTTAAGTACATAGTAGTTAAGGCCACCTAATATAAAGTCAGTCCCACCCATTTGACCAGTTACTGACGCACTTGAACAAATTCTTACCTCGTAAATTTCTATGTCCTGATTTGGATCATACGTGATCCTGTATGACAACATTGTCCTGTAACAAGCCATCAGCACACATCCAATTGTCCATGCCCTGTCTCACCTGGTTTCCTAAGAAACCATGTGAATGTGCTTCGGCCTCAATGACAGGAATCCCTCCCTGAACAGCTGCTTCCACTAACGTCATTTTACCAAAATTTTTATTTTTATTCCCAGTATAAAAAGCCTTGTCTAGGATGGAGAACTTCCAAAATACTGTCTGTTTCAGCTAACTCCATGACACTTTCTATGTCATTTAGCAAGACTGTTTCTGTTTGGGTTCAATTTGACCCCTGTAACTGGCAGTGTGTACACCAGTCAGAGAATCTTAGTAAGTGAAAATGTACGTATTAATGTTTTACATCAGGAGACTCTGACATAAAACAGCAAACTTTAGTAAATTATTATTAAATGTAAAGTATGTTTTTCAGCTATTAAAATGCCCTTGGACTCTCTAAAACCTTAAACAGAAAATGAGATTAAATATAAATTCAGTTCATGATGAATATATTGTGTCATATGTACATAATAAAACAGGCAAAAGTTATTTGTTTGGAACATTCTCCCGAGAAATATTGTTTAAACAGACTTTAAATAAACATATTTTACAGACATAAAGGGAAACAATTAGAAACTTGAAACTGTCATAATGTTGAATAAATTCTGCCCTGTCAACATATGAAAAAAGGCTACTAAAATTTATGTGGAGAGAATGAGGCTGACATTGTAAAAGCAAGATTTATTTGATCAGTGTTTGTTTTCTCATCTGAAAACATGTAAAAGAAAATAACACCAGTCTGCTTGTCTTTGAGAACACAGAAATACATGCCAGAAAAACAGTTCTGTAACACTGCACAGACACCAAACATATTTTTTTATTTTTTACTTTGGACCACCCATGGAGGTGGCAAATTTACAGATGAGCCAAAAGACTGGTCCAGAAAATTTCTAAACCAGTACAAGGATGAGAAATTTGCTGTGGTTTTACAAATGAGGTCTTCATCTGCAGCGTAAAGCAATGTTATCCATCTCAATTTAAGTAGTTTAAGTTTAAGATTGAATTAGGATTGCCTGACTCATGGCACTTAGAGAATTAGTGCACACTGAAATCAGAACAATAGCTTTAAATAGCCTTTGACATTTTATGTTGAATATGTTAGCCAGTGTGTTTGTATATTATGTACTGCAGAAGAATAAAGATGCTGATCACAAAGGTGGATTTACAGTATGATTTTAGGGGGATGAAGAATCCATTAGATATTATGCCTTGTTTTTGACCAGTATACTGTGTTGTTGAACGTACAAGGACGTGCAAGCTCCAGTTTCAAGGTGAAATGTCCACAAGCGAGTTGTATAGCAAGTTGCATAGCATGTATTTATAGTTGTAAATGATGTAATACAGTCAACAGGAATTAATGTTTTTATTTTTTTTCTCCCCAATTTGGAATGCCCAATTCCCAATGGTCTCTAAGTCCTTATGGTGGCATAGTGACTCGCCTCAATCCGAGTGGCAGAGGACGAACCTCAGTTGCCTCCACGTCTGAGACCGTCAACCTGCGCATCTTATCACATGGCTTGTTGTGCACGTTACCGTGGAGACATAGCGTGTGTGGAGGCTTCATGCTATTCTCCGCGGCATCCATGCACAACTTACCACGTGCCCCACCGAGGGCGAGAACCACACATTATAGTGGCCATGATGAGGTTACCCCATGTGACTCTACCCTCCCAAGCAACCGGGTCAATTTGGTTGCTTAGAAGATCTGACTGGAGTCACTCAGCATGCCCTGGATTTGAACTTGTGACTCCAGGGGGTGGTAGTCAGTGTCTTATCTCGCTGAGCTACCCAGCCCCACAGGAATGAATGTTTAATTGACTTTAACCCCTCAGTGGAGTGAAAAATGTCATTATAGATGGGAAATGCAACATCTGATCATCACGATCATCATTGATTGTGTGAACACAATTTCTTTGTGGTTTCCATGGCACCAGAATCCATGTCTCTGAGGCTGCTCAAGCAATGCATTAGAATTCAAAAATGTCTGAGGGGAGAGGACACTTGTATGTAACTCTGCAGAATGGGGTTGATGTCAGGGTACTGGAAAATTCTGAGGCATCAAGTCACTTTCCAATGTGATTTTTCGTCTGGCCACTGTTGTTGTATAAATTAGCAAGATACTTCCTTGTAACTGAGCAATTATGCTTATACCACACACATTATTTGTTACTTGCCTCTATCCTCTGCATTGCACCCTTGAACAACAAATCAATGTAGAGGCATGGCTCTATAATTATATTTATATTTCATGCAGTTAAATACTGTAATTGGAAACTCATTCCAAACCTCTGCAGACTCCATTTGGCATTTCATTTGAAATAATATTCCAATATTCAATTAAGAAATAAGTTCATTTGTAATATATTGTATTATGACCAGAAGTTGTGCTAGTATTTTTGTTATTCACCGTCACTCTGATGGAGTTGTAAAATTTCCATCATAGTCTATTTTTATCCATCCTACTTGTTTTCATTTAATTAGAACTAGGGCTACATTTAAGGATTTTTGACTCCCCAAGCGAGTGTGGTGAAACCAGTGTGTTTAGGAGTGAAAGCTCTACCTGTCAATCAACCACTGTGCTAAAACAAGATTTTTAGCGCACACACATTGACAGTCAGTATTTGGAATTATCCATCAATGTTTCATAAAAAATAGTAAATGAAAATTTTCGGTTAACACAATCCCTGATTATAAAGGTTCTTAGAGTTGAGTAGGATTAATTTTAATCTTTATTGAGGCCATGCAATAACTAGCCAAAGCAAATAACCTCAGGGACATTTGTGGTAGTCAGACCATCAGGGACATAATTGTCAGTTGAACTCTAAAAACAGTTTTAACAGTAGTCAAAACCAGAAGCCACTCTTCTTTGATTATGATGCTTACCTTTGTGACAATGGGCAGAAAGTTTAGAATGGTTACAATTCTGATTGATTGTTTCAGGATGTCCCTGCTGTTACCCAAGATCTTATCTCTGGCCAACATTTCTCCCAATTGTCAAGGCAGTAAGATGTTCATCTGACATTCTTGGCACCATGGATCCAGAAGTGTTCTGACAAAGTAGTCATAAATTTATTAGGATAGTCCAAACTTTTAAGAATTATACATAAAATTTAGGTGAACATCTGCAATTTAGAGGTAATTTTTCTAAATTTCCATCTAAGACTTTTCTAAAAATCTGTTCTGCAATGTTTTGATGTCACTGGATTTTGATATCCTGGAAAAGAGACAAACAGTTTTTCTGCTTCTGAAGGTCCTAACATATGAAATGAATTCTTTATACCTTTCATTCTGCCCTCTTGACAGAAGGCTGATATTGATATTAATTTAACATAAACGTTGATGATAAAGGAAAATTTGAAGTTAGAATGCTTCAAAGGCAAAGTCTTGTCAGACTGATCTCACTGTGAATTCAACAACAGATGGTCGAAAATTCTTCTGATGAAATTGGTCCGTGTATATCGAAATTCAAACCACTGCTCCCAGTGGCTGAAGCTGGAAGTGTTGTTGAACATGGGGGCTAGGAATGTGCAAAACTACTAATTTTCATAATTGACCAGTCGGTCAGTTGAGTGTTTTTTTTAAGGATAATGTACACCCACTGTGTACTATATTAGGTACAAAATGCTCCTAATAAAGTCCCCGATGTGGTCTTCTGCTGTTGTAGCCCATCAGCCTCAAGGCATTCTGAGATGCTATTCTGCTCACTACAATTGTAATGAGTTACACAGTAGCCTTTCTGTCAGCTCGAACCAGTCAGAGGTGGATCTAGATTTTTTCATGGGGTGACATGCAGACTATGATGGGTGGCAACACCAAAGCAAGCGCCCATGAGAAGTTCTTATTGATCAAGGTACCAAACTTTATTGCAACAAGTACTAGTTCATTAATTGGAGTCACTATCTAAATATAAATATCCATGAATTTGCAATACAACTGCACTTCCACAGGAACCACACATAGTAACCATTTTACTACTGATTTGCCAACATAAAAAAATACAAAAATAATCTCCAGAGTACCAAGACATTGTCTATTAAATACACCAACAAATTCTAAATGTCCCTTAGCTTGACATAAAACTGCCAATTCGGAATAAACTTCACCACATTATGCAGGACAAATTGTTTTATTTTGTTGTGTTCCCATGGATGGAGACTACATGCATAACCAGTATTATCTGCTAATAAAATCCTGCAGGCCCATCAACTTTGTAACAATTGGAATAAGCAATTTGAAAGGGAACATTAACACAAAGTTAGTTCTAAATAAAAATAAATTCAAGGAAAACTGTACTTTGGGTGGCAGTGCTGCAAAATTCATAAATATTAATTATTTTATGCACAATAAAAGATTCTTTTAAATCACATATACACATTCTTGATTTACAAGACTGATTCAAGTACTCAAGTAGATATTTCACATAATATGGTAATTTCATCTCTATATCTGCCACTATCAGTCTGTATGTCAGTGGATGGGTGTTACACATTTAAAATAAAATGCAATAAAAGACGCGAGTGGCGGAAACACAGACACAATTATTGACTGTTCTGGATTTAAAAAAAAACCCCCACTTAACTCCGAAGTTCAGACAGTGACAACCACAAACTCTCCACTCTAGCAGCGGGAATCAGCATAAGATGGCACAGCTCACAAACACCCGTCTCCCATCTCGCAACCATTCCATGCATCACTCAGTGTATATAGGAAGGAAATTGCAAGCCCGGTGCTTCCCATTAACGATCAGCTCACCTGGTTACCCCAAATCTGAGAGTGATTAAGAGAGGGAGTTCAAGACAAAACACATGCTCTGCATGCACACAAACAATACGGCCGAGAAGGCCATCACAATGGGGGACATATTTAGCTTTTCTATTTTCTGGAAAAGTGCATGAGCAGCAGAAAGAACTAATGACACTAAAAGACACTGATAACAACCACAATGGACATTTATCATAAATAAAGAATTAGGCTCTGTAATGTTCACGTGACTCAGACCCATATTAACCCTTAAACGCATACCTCAGGTATTTAGAGAATCGGGACCTCGTTCCACTCCCTGTACCTCATCCATTTTTTGGAGTTGTGCCCACACCTCTTTAGTATTCCTGTCTATCTATTATAAAAAGCGTAACACAAAAGATTCAAAATTTGTATTTTTTTTATTTTTATTATAATGGTTTAGGTACCAAAAGTGTATAGGGTCTTTAGAGACCCGAGGTACAGTATGTAAGAGTGTAGTTTTTTTTTCTATATTATATTTTTTATGATTATTTCATATTTATATAAGTTTACTATCACATGATATCAATTTCTTTGTTTATTACAAGCAAAATCAGTATTATATTTAAACAAAAAACACTATATCACATTGGTTTTCTGTGCATCAATGAATTACCAACAATGATGAATTATCAGTATCCCATATGCATGTAAACATACATATTATACATGTTATTTCTTACTCAAGGTGGCACTATTGTTTCAGTGATTGATTTGATTTAAATTTGACATTGCTAGCTGATGTAGAAACAACATTGAAATAAACTATAGCAAGTGTAACACATCAGCAATATGACTATTTGTGTGTATGTGGCACGGTGGAGGGTGGGACCGGGGCGTGATTACGCACGCCCGGTCCCGTATTAGGCTAATTAAGCCGTCAAGAGGGATAAAGGCCACTCGCGGACGGCGATGCAAGAGAGAGAGAGAGAGAGATCGTTCACGGACATGTCTGTTGTCTTATGTGTTTGTCTTTTGAGTTTTACATTAAACCTTTAGTTTATATGTCAAGCCGGTTTCTCGCCTCTTCCTTGCCCATGAACGTGAACTGTTTTACAGTGTACTAATGAAATAATTTGTTGTTTGAAGTTGTTTATCTATTTAGTCTGAATATGTGCCTGAGAAAATACTTGTGTAATGTATGTGTAACTTACGTGTAGCTGATGTGTATCTTATGTGTTATCTGTGGAATCCTGTTCTAGATTTGTCCTGATTTGTTGCATTATCCCTTTGATACATGAAAAATAAACATAAAAATATATCAAAATATATTAATTTTTTTTAAAATATATTTAAAATTTGACACTATCTGGGAATTTTGTAGATCCATTTTTTATAGATATATGTGCCGGGTCTCTAAAGACCTGAATATGTAAGAGTGTTTGGGAAAATTATCATGTGTTTAGGGTTAAACAAAATAATTAATAAGTGTAAAATATAGCCATCCAAGGCTGTCAACCTTATTCAACAAATGTACTATGTGAATTATAATTAATTAATAACAAATTAAAAAGGTGTGGTAAGTCAGTAAAAATTCAGAAATGTCAACAATGTGCAAACAGGCCAGCTGTAGTTAATTGTCCAAATTCTTTATGAACCTTAAATCAGTGGGGTTAAAAGTGCCAGTAAAATACAACCGACTTACACAGCATTGAAAACTGCCCTTAATTAAAGCTGTTGGGGCTGTTCAGTCTGAACACATTCTTGTGCTAAAAAAAAGCAAGACACATGCAACGAATACTGTTCGATTGCAAGAGCCAAATGTGGCCGAGCGTTCATCCTAAGAGAGAGAAAGCTGTAAGGGTGCACAAACCTGAGCGCAATAATGTCTAACACCTGTTTCTGACTGTAGTAAGCAATAGGGAGAGCAATATAAGGAGGAACCATGCCAGTGACAGAGAGAGAGAGAGCTACCACACATAAGCAAAGACTGTGTTGAGCTGTGGATGCTGAAAAGCGTGATCATTGGATATTTTGCTGAAAAGCCATTTTTGGGTTTGTCTAAATAAATACCTACCTTTGATTTAAAGACCCAAGTTTCCCGTTTCCTCCATTCCCACTGAACGAACCTCTTCACACCATAATATCCAGGAACAGGATTTAACACAGCCAATCGCCATACAGCCATAAAAACAAACACTTGCATGTGCATCTATCTGTACTCAGTTCATTTGGCAGATTTTGTGTAAATTACTTGTAGAGGAAGCAACAACGTTGACTTTAAACAATGTCTTTCAACAACATGTTTGAAAGACTTGTTTGTCTATACACAGCATATCCAAATTAACTTGTGTGACACTTCTATATATTTGTGCACATCAATTAAATCCATACAAATATGTGGATAACATCTGACCTCAGATAAGACAATCCAACTTGGATAGAATAACTGATCATATTGTTTCACTGGACCTCTGTTGAAATTTTGTATTCAATATTTTAAATTCTTCAAACATTTAAACAAAAACATCACACAATTGAAAATAAGGCAAAACGTGTTTCTTTCTCAGTCATTTTAAACTCTAAGCCGTGGTCCAACCATTGGACTGCATTCCCCTCCAGACCATTCACATGGAACTGGTTAGAACAACATTCCTTCCATGGAGAAAATATTTGGCACACATTTAATACAAAATCATAAATGGGAGGTCTTTTCTAATCACATCCTGTGTCATTTTCTCTCTCCTTAATCTCTTCCTAGAGTTTTCGCCTTCTGTAAGAAGCACAAGGAAGAGACATGCTTTTTCTTACAGAAAAAAAGGACATATGATTTTGCTTTTTAGCTGACACAGGGAGGATGGGAGAGATCTAAAGGACGGAAAATGTTCACACCATTTCTTTCTGTGTATACAGCTAAAGAGACTGAAGGGAGTGTAATTGTCTTGTGTACTTTGGCCAGCTAATACGAGTATGAAAAATGTTCATGTGCTCATAGCCACAGATCAGTGATATGTTACATGAGTTTGTTGGCTCTGTGAAAATATACAGGGCTGCTAAAAATTACCCTTCACATTCGGAGGGCACTTCTTTTTCTGTTCCCATTTTCTTGTTCTGTTCAACAACCGCAATTAAATACTTTCCAGCTATAGGGCTGCTTAGAAATAAAGGGAAGAGGAAATTCAAAGAACTAGGCTACTCCTCCTATGATCTTTTCAACTGGCACATCTTGCCATGAAACTGTTATCATCAGTTTCAATCATCAAGAGTATTTAATCGTTTAATCAAGTGTATTTAATCAGGTGGTTGTTCTAAAAGCTTCAGCCTGTCAATGGGGGATTGTGCTGTAACGTGTGCTCCTAAAGGCACCTCCGTTTAAATCTCCCCTTGACCAAAGGGCACCTTTAAATTTGTGAATGAAAGGGGTATGGGCTTGCAGTTCTGTGCACATCAGTGGCTGGTTGAACTGCCTTTGGAAATCATGATTATGCTGGTCCAACAGAAAGACTAGCACCAAACAAACATTAACCAGCACAAATCAGCCTGATCCAGCATTGAAATGAATGCTGGTTTAAGATGATGTCAGGATACAGACTCGGAGACAGAGGTAAGTGAATAAGAACAACGCTTTATTTATAGTGCATGAAGTTCAATGGTGAGTCTTTTCAAGTTTCAGAGGTGAATTCTATGAGGATAACTTAACGTGAAGGATTCAAGGTGAGTAGATCCTCTTCATTTAATCCACAGTCAAACTGACACAGTTCAGTGATACTTGTCCTTTCTCTTTCAAATGTTTCCACCAGTAACGAGACTCAGAAAGAACACAATGAATCAGGAAACTTGGATTCAGCAGCGATTTCTGGGAACATCAGAACATGGACATAGAGGTTAGTATCTTTTCAGGTGAGTATACGTTACTTGACTGGTGTAGGTAGAGTAAGAGACTTCTTGAGACTTGTATGCTTCCGTTCCTGTTGGAGACTCGACAAAGACTGATTCTGAATTGGGTGTTTATATGGAACTGAACGTTGATTGGAACAGGTGCAAGTGATTAGAATTCTGGAGAGAGTGATCGTATTGTGGTGTGAGAAGCAGCACCTGATTGGTTCCTGACACTACCCCCCCCTCCAGAGTCCGCGCCAGCGGACCGTGGACCTCGGCGTCGTGGTGGTCTACCTCTGGGTCGTGGTGCAGGTTTCTGTGGGTGCTGAGCATGGAATTCAGAGAGCATAGTGGGATCGAGGATGTCTTTCCGAGGTATCCAACACCTCTCCTCTGGTCCATATCCTAACCAATCAATTAAATACTCAAGTTGTCCACCTCGACGTCGAGAGTCCAAAATTTCTTTAACTGAGTAGATGGAGTCTGGTTCCATAGGAGGTATTGGGGAATTTTCTGCTGGAGTTGGTTCTGTAGTGGAACTGGGCACGGCTGGATGATAAGGTTTCAGGAGGGAAACATGGAATGAGGAATGGATCCGAAGTTGAGCCGGGAGATGAAGTTTATAGGTTACCGGATTGATCTGTCTCTCTATGGGGAATGGTCCGATATACTTGGGGTTTAATTTCCGACAGGGTTGACGTAGACGGATGTCTTTGGTAGAAAGCCAGACTAGTTGTCCAGGTTGGTATTCTGGAGTTTGACATCGACGGACATCTGCAAAGTTTTGTTGGCGATTGATTGCTTGTCGAAGGTGTTGATGAGTTTGGTTCCAAATTCTTTCACTCTCTCTGAACCATTTATCGACCGCTGGAATTTCTGAGGGTTCACCGGACCAAGGAAACAATGGAGGTTGATAACCTAAAACACATTGGAAAGGAGTAAGCTGCGTAGATGTCTGTCTGAGAGAATTTTGTGCGTACTCTGCCCAAATCAGATACCGACTCCAGATGTTTTGGTTGGAGTGGCAGAACGTACGCAAGAATCGTCCGACATCTTGGATCTTTCGTTCAGTTTGGCCGTTAGTTTGTGGATGGTACCCTGATGAGAGACTTACTGTAACATTCATTAGAGAGAAGAAGGCGCGCCATACCCGGGAGGTGAATTGAGGTCCCCTGTCGAACACGATATCCTCTGGTATACCGAAGTTTCGAAAGACATGTTCCATTAACAGCTCTGCAGTGACAAAGGCGGTGGGAAGATTCTTCAGAGGAATTAATTTACATGCCTTGGAGAAACGATCGATGGCCACGAGGATACAAGTGTTTCCATCTGAAACAGGAAGGTCAGTAACAAAGTCTACCCCGATGTGAGACCAAGGTCTAAGTGGGACAGGAAGAGGCATTAGCTTACCTACTGGTAGATGTCTGGGAACTTTGGACATGGCACAGGGAATACAACCTTGGATAAATGTTGTTATGTCTCTCTGCATATTGGGCCACCAATACTTGAGTTGGAGAGTAGATGTAGTTTTACTTACTCCGGGATGACCTGTGCCTACCGAGGAATGTGCTGATGAAATCAAGGAATTACGGTAATCTTCAGGTACATAAATCTTGTCGGGGGGACATCCTGGGACTCTGGGTTGCCGTCGTGACAGTTCAAGGAGTTGTTCATTGATCTCCCAAAGGATTGGGTTGACAAATAGCTTTTCGGGTAAGATGGGTTCAGGTTCTTCAATTGGATTTTCAGGGGCATGGATACGAGAGAGAGCAGCTGCTCTAGTATCCTTTGAACCGGGACGGTATGAAATTGTGAAGTGAAAACGGGTGAAGAAAAGGGCCCATCTAGCCTGACGTGGGTTCAATCTCTTGGCATCTCTTAAATACTGGAGGTTTTTTATGATCGGTGAGTACAATAAATGGATGTTTGGCCCCTTCCAGCCAATGTCTCCATTCTTCCAAGGCAAGTTTTACAGCCAAGTGTTCCCGATTTCCGATATCGTAATTGCTTTCTGCAGCTGATAGCTTTCTTGAGAAGAATGCACAGGGTATGGTTTCGAAAGAATTAGCTGAGTATTAGGACAAGATTGCTCCTACTCCTGTAGTGGAGGCGTCTACTTCCACTACGAATACCTTTTCAGGATCTGGGTGATGAAGCAAGGGTGCAGTGGTGAATGCAGCTTTCAGTGACTTAAAGGCTCCTTCTGCTTCTGGGGTCCAAAGAAGTGTCTTGGGTTTTCCCTTTAGCAGTGAGGTTAGAGGAGCAGTCAGCAGGCTGTATTGATGTATAAATCGTCGGTAGAAATTTGCGAAACCTAGGAATCTCTGAAGTTCTTTAACTGAATTGGGAGTTGGCCAGGACAGGATGGTCTCTGTTTTCTGAGTATTCATTTCTACTCCTCTTTCGCTGAGGTGAAAACCCAGAAACTCGACACTGGTCTGATGGAACGAACACTTCTCGGCCTTTAGAAACAAGGTGAATTCACGGAGTCTTTGGAGTACCTGAGATACCTGATGCTGATGTTCCACTATGTTTTTGGAGAAAATTAGGATGTCGTTGATATACACTAACACAAATTTTCCCAAGAAATCCCGAAGTACTTCATCCATGAAGCTCTGGAAAACCGAAGGGGCGTTTACCAATCCGTACGGCATAACAAGATATTCGTAGTGCCCAGCAGGAGTTATAAATGCCGTTTTCCACTCATCACCCTTTCTAATTCGGATCAGATTGTAGGCGCTCCTTAGGTCCAATTTGGTGAAGACTTTAGCTCCTTTGAGTTGTTCCAGAGCTGAAGGGATAAGTGGTAGTGGGTAACTGAATTTCACTGTAATTTGGTTCAGAGCTCTGTAATCGATACATGGTCTCAGGCCCCCGTCCTTCTTGGGAACAAAAAAGAAACTAGCTGCGGCAGGGGATGTAGACGGGCGGATGTAACCTTGTTGTAAAGCTTCTTCGATGTATTTCCGCATTGAATCTTGTTCAGGAATTGATAATGAATATATTCGACCCTTGGGAATAGATGCTCCAGGTTTCAGATCAATAGCACAATCCCATGGTCGATGGGGAGGTAACCGGGAAGCAGCAACTGGATTAAAAATGTCAGAGAATGAGGAGTAACAAGAGGGAATGTTCGTGGACAGGTTTTCCTTTGGACTTTCTATGGATGTAGAGTTAACAGTCATTTCTTTGGACTTTTGGACACTGGAGGAGTTTGGAGGTGGGGTTTCACTAAGGGAACAATCACAACCCCATCTCTTGATCTTCCCAGTCTGCCAATTGATGGTGGGTTGATGAAGAATTAACCATGGACGACCTAGGATTATATCTGTCTGACTATTCTGCAGAACAAAAGGTTCGAACATTTCCTGGTGTTTGTTCTCAACCCACAACTGGATGGGTTTTATCTGGGAAGTTACATGCCCCTTATTAATCTGCTCACCTGTTACGGCGTAGACGGAGTAGGGCTTGGGGGTGTTGATCTTCTGGAGCTTGAGTTCCTTACAGAGTCGTCCTGAAATGAAATTCCCCGCTGACCCAGAGTCGATGATGGCTGTTACAGATACATAGGTGTTTCGAGATTTCAGGATAACAGGAATCGTGAGGGGTGTGGATATAATAGAACTGTCTTGGACGGAGCTTACCATCAGTCGTTCTGGTCGTATTGGACAGGTAAGTCTAAAATTACCCTTGGCACCACAATACATGCATAATTTCAACTCCTTACGTCGAGAACGTTCAGTCTGGGAAAGTCGAGAGGAGTCAACCTGCATTCTTTCTGATTGATTCTCTGAAGTGGAACTCATGATAACTTGTGGAGTTGTGGAATGACAATACAGATTGTCTTGATAACAATCTTGGGATCGTTGTTGCACACGAATGGCCTGCTGGATAAATTTCTCTATTCCTAAACTGTCATCATAAATCGCCAACTGAAGACGTAAGGCAGGATTCAGTCCACGGCGATAAACTGAGAGGAGCGCTTTTTCGTTCCACCCACTGTTGGAGGCTAGAGTACGAAATTCTAAAGAATACTCAGAAACAGACTTCTTCCCTTGACGTAACTGCAACAACTGATCACCGAAAGAGGAATCTTCAATTGGACGACCGAAAACTTCTCTGAAGTGTTTCACGAAATTCATAACAGACGTTGTCACAGCTGATTCTTTCATCCACAATGTCTCAGCCCATCTTAAAGCTGATCCGGATAATTGCTGGATAATAAATGCCACTTTAGACTGTTCAGTTGGATATAGTTGAGCTTGTTGTTCCAAAGCAAGTGAACATTGTAACAAAAATCCATTGCAATCTTCCGCCCGACCAGAGAATGGCGCTGGACGCGATGGTGGAACAGCGAAGCAAGTAATAGAAGAAGCGGCGTTCATGGAAGTGCTGACTGGTGTTAACAATGGATTTGTCGCGGCAGCGGTGACATGTATGGGACTTGTAGCAGCGGCGGTAGGTTGTATGAGATTCGTATCCGGCGCTGAAGCTTGTCTGGAAGTCATTTTCTTCACCTCTTTTTGCCTGGTCGAGTCTTCTGTCAGGATACAGACTCGGAGACAGAGGTAAGTGAATAAGAACAACGCTTTATTTATAGTGCATGAAGTTCAATGGTGAGTCTTTTCAAGTTTCAGAGGTGAATTCTATGAGGATAACTTAACGTGAAGGATTCAAGGTGAGTAGATCCTCTTCATTTAATCCACAGTCAAACTGACACAGTTCAGTGATACTTGTCCTTTCTCTTTCAAATGTTTCCACCAGTAATGAGACTCAGAAAGAACACAAGGAATCAGGAAACATGGATTCAGCAGCGATTTCTGGGAACATCAGAATATGGACATAGAGGTTAGTATCTTTTCAGGTGAGTATACGTTACTTGACTGGTGTAGGTAGAGTAAGAGACTTCTTGAGACTTGTATGCTTCCGTTCCTGTTGGAGACTCGACAAAGACTGATTCTGAATTGGGTGTTTATATGGAACTGAACGTTGATTGGAACAGGTGCAAGTGATTAGAATTCTGGAGAGAGTGATCGTAGTGTGGTGTGAGAAGCAGCACCTGATTGGTTCCCGACAGATGATCTTCTCAGCAGAGAAACCCAGCAGAGAAACTAACTGAGAAACCCTCTCAGTTAGTTAAAACTAGATAATTAGGGGCCAAGCACTGAAGGTGTGTAAGCACCTATTGTGTTTGTTAGTGTTCTTTTTAGGGGTCCAAGCACCGAAGGTGCAGGAACCCTTTTGTATTTGTTCAGATTTTCTTATTATTTTTAGGGGTCCAAGCACCGAAGGTGCAGTAACCCTATTGCATTTGTTCTGATTTTCTTATTATTAGTGGTCCAAGAACCAAAGGTGCAGGAACCCTATTGTATTTGTTCAGATTTTCTTATTAAAGGGCTGAAACCCTATTGTAATTGCAAGGATTTTTATTTTTATTATTATTCTGCCCTAAAACTAATTGTGCACACCAAACTGTAAGTCGTAGAGAGCTAAAAGTTTCCTCCAGAGTACTAGGCGATAAAGTGGTTCTAAGGTGATCATGTTTACTTTTTGGCCCATAACTCTTAAAAAATTTGTTGCACATTGGATTCCTTGGCTCAAGACAAACAAAATGTATATTTCCAATTTAATTTCTGTCATGAAATTTTTTTGCACTAATTTGCATAATTATAAAAACATAAATTTTCTAACTTCTCCTAGGCCGTATGTCCGATTTGCATGAAAATTGGGGTGTGTCTACCATGAACCCTCCTGACAAAAGAAATTATGATTCGTCAAAGCGTTGCAAAGATATAAGCCAACAAATTGGTCAGGCTTTGTCCATTTTGTACATATTGACCAATATCTACCAAATGAAAAGTCAAAATGTTACGGAACTTGATACACATAGACAACAGGACATTCTGAGGATGCATGCAATGTTGTGAAAAATTTAGCCAATAGGGGGCGCTACAATAAATGGCGCTCCGCAACAGTATGATTGGTATGCATCTTGTAGGGGCCAAAGGCTAACATATCCTACAATATCAGTCAGACAAATAACTAAACATGGCCGCCAGCAGCCAATCAAATTTCAGCAGCTAATAACATCAAACCTGAATGGCCGACCATTACGAAACTTTAGATATTTGTAGACAGTGTCAGTGTGAAAATCGAGCACAAGGTGGCGCAATAAAAAAGACATTTACGTTTTCGCCAATAACTCACCAACTGAGTGGAATAATCTCAAAATAATTTTTTCCTATAATTCCTTGCTCCAAGACCTACAAAATATATATATTAGTTTTATTGCATTTTATAAAATTGTTTCCGCTATTCTAATTATCTTAAAAAAGCTACTTTTTGAACTCCTCCTAGGCCGTATGTTAAATTCTCACAAAAATGGGTGTGTGTCTACTATGAACCCTCCTGACAAAAAAGTTATCAAAGGAATTTTCATCAAAGCGTTGCAAAGATATAAGCCAATTAATTGGCCAGTCGTATTGAACAATATTGTACGCATTGACAACCTTGATACATATATACAACAGTTTTACATTGCTCACAAACTCTGCTTTAACAATAACTTGTCCGCCATTTTAAGTCTTACTTTATCCTGTTGCAGGATCATTGAACACAAGACATCAGAGTCATATTACACCAGTTTGCAAATTCATCAACTTACAAAGTACATATACAAATACATACATTTTTTGCATACTTTACAACTGAAAGTTCTTAAAAGGCTTGAACCCCGACAATTGCTGCTTGCAGCTATATTTTATTTCTGCCCTAACAATGTCTGGGCGTCAAAGACTGTGAGTCATAGAGATTCAAGCCAAGTGGTTTTTCCAAACTTTTTCCAAATCCCCCCCACTACTCAGGCATACAGACACACATCCTTCAGACACTGGGTTGTGCTATTGTGAACAAAACAAACAAAAATCACATTTTGAACCATAAATCTTGAACAGTAAGGGCTAGAAACCAAATACCTTTTCTCTCTGATACCCCCCTGATAGAAATTTGCTCCACCCCTTTGTTTTACTTCTATTTTGGATTGTTTGAAAAAAATTAAAAACAAACTCATCCTAGGCCATTTGCCTGATTGGAACCAAACCAGTGCAGAATGATTCAGCAGAGTCCCAATATGAAAAGTTATTAATTTGACAAATATTAGCCAACTGGAGGTGCTAAATTGTTGTAGATTCCACTGCGTTTAAAAAAGAAGCACGTTATTAAGACTATGCTGTAAACCTCCTCATTCTAAACAACTTTGACTAATCTCCATTGGTTTGAAACAAAACGTTCAATAAATACTTGAGATTATTTAAAAAAAACTACTTTTCCGAACTAGTCGTAGGCCGTTCACCTGATTGGAAACAAACCAGTGCAGAAACATTCTCTGAAGTCCTAAAATGAAAAGTTACCAAAGGAATTGTAAAATTGTAATTTATCGTCAAACGGTATGCCAAAACGTTTATTAAAATGGTTATAACTTTTCTACAGATTAAGGTATTATCACCAAATTTGGTAAACAATATTGCACACCTTTGCCTCTTGGTTGCACTGTAATAATGAAAAAAACTAAAAATGGCTCTAACTATGAAACCGTTGGTCCGATCAGCTTGAAGTACTGCATTCACTGTCTTTCTCCAAGGTGCCATCAAGGTCTATGAGCACAGTAACATATCTTTAAAAACATGTCCGCCATCGACCAATCAGGTTTCAGCAGCTTTTATATAGGGTTAAATAAGGCCGATCGGAACTAAACTAGGTATGCCTATTTGTCTCTTGTCCCAAGAGATCTGTGTAAAATGTAACAAAAACTGGCCACTTGGAGGCGCTTTTGCGTTTAAATTCATGTCAATTGTTGTAGATACCGCTGCGTTTAAAAAAAGAAACACGTTATTCAGACCATGCTGTAAATTTCCTCATTCTTTTCAAACCCCACCATTGGTTTGAAACAAAACGTTCAATATATACTTGAGAGTATTATAAAACATGACTTTTTCAAACTAGTCATAGGCCGGTCACCCATTCGCCCGTGGCCACTTTTATTAAAATGGTTATAACTCTTGAACAGAGTGAGACATTCTCACCAAATTTGGTCCACTTTTGTATGAAGTCAATCTAAGGACACACACAAATATTGCACACCTCTGCCTCTTGGTGGTGCTATAAGGTTTAAAAACAAACATGGTCACCATCGACCAATCAGCTTTCAGCAGCTTTTATATGGTCAATTTGTGTCATTTGGCATACACTGAATCATCCTGTCAATTCTGATTATTTTGGTTATTTCTTCACATGTGCTTGGACCGATGATTGCCGCTTGCAGCTATATTTATTATTATTATTAATCTGTATATGTTTCCTATGGCAGCCCTTAAAACCGTTCCTGGGAAAGTTATACAATTTTGCACACTGGTAGAGGACAGTCTGCAGATCTATCATAGCAAATGTCTTTATCTCAAACCCTCTAGCGCCACAAACAGTTCATGATTTCACTCATGTTTTTGCTTCTAACTTTTGAACCGTAAGTCCTATAGACAAAATTATTCATTCATTCATTCATTCATCTTCAACCGCTTATCCTGTACAGGGTCACGGGGGGCTGGAGCCTATCCCAGCTAACATTGGGCGAAAGGCGGGGTACACCCTGGACAGGTCGCCAGTCCATCGCAGGGCCACACATATACAGACACACACTCATACTCACATCCACACCTAGGGCAATTTTTGGAGACACCAATTAACCTAGCCTGCATGTCTTTGGATGGTGGGAGGAAGCCGGAGCACCCGGAGAGAACCCACGCAGACACGGGGAGAACATGCAAACTCCACACAGAAAGGCCGGGGCAACCGGGGTTTGAACCCATGACCTTCTTGCTGTGAGGCGACAGTGCTAACCACTGCACCACCGTGCCGCCCTAGACAAAATTAAAAAAAACTAAATTAAAAAATTTAAATTCTGAGCTCATGCCAAGTCAAAAGCATACCATGGTTTAAATTTCCACCCGACCAGATTTTCCACCATTTTTAATGAACTTTTTCAATCTCGTCCTAGGCTGTACATCTTATTTGTACGAAAATTGACCTTGCGTCATCTGTAGACACTCAGGAGAATTTTTTTTCGAAATCCTCCTAGATGGTTGGTCCGATTTTCACCAAATTTTGCTTAGATGATTTTTAGACCATGCCGACAAAAAGTTGTTCAAAGATTTTTGAAAGACCAAACTTTTCTCGAATAACTTAGAAATTTGACAACGAGCACTCCAAATCAATTGTTAGCCTATATTTCTGCAACACTTTAGCATATTCAGACCAAAATTGGTGTGTGTTATCACAAACATGACCTGAGGGTACGTGAGCAGCTTTGGCATAGCGTCACTTACTGGCTATGAGATACAAAAAATAAATGGCTATTTTTACTTATAACTTCTGAATGGTTTGTTCTAAAATAAAAATAAAAAACTGGGCTCTTTAGATTCTGTGGGGAATACTGTGTCGAATGATACCAATTTTGCATATGTTGGCCATTTTGAGTGTTGGCCATATTTAATTTGGTTGTAAAATGCTGTATTTTACAACTGCATTGGCATATCATTACGAAACTCTGTAAGTGTCATTGGCACAATTCCTTGAAGGTGCTAAATAAGTTTCAGGACAGCGCTAGCTTGTGGTAAAAAAATATAACAAAAATTTTTGCAAAACATTATATAAAATTCATTACAGATTATAATCATTATAATTATTATAATTCATGGTTACAGTGTAAGTATATTTAGCAGTGGAAGCCTGTAATTATTCACATTTCTGACAAACATATCCTATTTTTCTGTCATAAATTATATAATAGTTTGTTTACACCATTAAATAAAATAATAAATGATCCAAAGAGCCCATTCATTCACAATGATCAGTGCCTGTGCATTTAGATTTAGCCCTATAGCTGCTAGGGATGGCCATTGTTGGTCATTTTGCCTACTCGAGTATTCGAGGGGTAATGACATGTACATAACTGTACATATAATAACATGTCTGACAAACATCTTTGGCTGCTGAATTGCGTCTTGTTGTTCCCGTGTAATGTCTAGTAATTTTTATAGGCTGTTATAAAATAATCTGTTACAAAATGTACAAAAGATTGCAAAATCAAAATAAAATGCATCATATTTTGTCATTATGTGAAAATTCACTGACCAACTCAATGAAAGAATGGGCACAAGGTGCATCTGTCTGTTCTTTGGGTTACTGTAATAATAAACATGCCTGGTGTGTGTGTGTCCAAGTGTTCGCTTCTGTGGGAAAGCAGCAGTGCTCCATATTGTTGCTGTGATAATTCATGAGGTGTTCCATTCAACTCGGAGAGTTTGAATTTCCACCTTTCAACTGGGGAAAGTGCAATGTAATTACAATTTATGTCAGACTTCTAAATTGGAAACTCGTGTGGATATCTTCAACTTGATGCAGGTGTGTGTTACGTCACTTAGAGCAGGGAGGTTTACAGTCAGTAACAAACATTCACTTTTATTGAATAATATCCATTAACAATTCAAACTTCTTACATTAAATGCTAATAAAATGTGTTTAGCAAACGTTTTGCAGAGACAGGTGTTCAAAACACGGTTAATTACACTCTCTTTGTTTTGATAATCATAACGATAGCATTGCATATGAGACATCTCTGACAATCAATGGACCCTCAAAATCACAATGTAATCAATCTCAAAATTAAAAATAAGCTCCCTCTTTGACACTTTTGTGTTTAGTTGTCAGATGTGAATGACACAAATTAAGATTTTTAGAAGAAATTATCAGCACTTTTGGTCCATACAATGCAAGTGAATGGGTGCAAACATTTTATAGCTAAAAAAAAAAAAAAAAAAAATCACATAAATCAGCATAAATGATTTGAATGACGTCAATGTTCTGGAATGAGCAAGGCCAGCCCCTGTAACCATAGTAACGTCATACCAATGGCTACATGACCTGTCAATCAAATCTTGACTAGCAATCCATTGGCTGCATCTATTCACTGAAACTGTTTTGATTGACAACTCCACCTGTCAATTACAGAGAGACTTGTGGGTGGACTCAAACAATGCAGATGTTTCACCGGAATAGCGGAGACGTCAAGACCTTGATGCTGATTGATGAAACAAGTTTTATAATCAATATTTTATTAATAATAAACATTTTAATTAATTACTTGATGACATGAGCAAAGGATTATTTAAGGATTTTTTTCCTCAATTTTTGCTGTTTTGGATAAAATGGTCAAGTCTACATTCAATTGTTGATATTTTCCATGGATTGTATGCTTGAATTTCCTGCCATCATCTGATCAGATCAAAACCAGAAGATATAAAAGATAAGTAATACCGCTCATATGTTGCATGTTTTAAAATCCACTCTTTCAGTACTTTAATGCATTTCTGTAATGTCTTCCTTCAGATCACAAAACCGTGAGTATATTTCTAAGATAGAGACTTGTAGCTCAATATAAGGTTTCAAACAAACAATATAAGGTTTGTCAAGATTATGATATGAAGATTACAGATATGAATTTAATATAGTCCAATGATAATACAATAAAAAAAACAAAAAAAAAAACAACAACATATGGAACGATGCCGGATAACGGGTTAAACTAGCTCTTCAGTATACTTACTGTCTGATTGTTCATATGACAACTAATGAAGAAAATATTTGCATCATTTTATAAGGAATTTATTTAATTTAATTTGTTTTATTTTATTTAAATGTTTTATCAATTTTATTATGAAATGAAAAAAAAGTTCACATCTATCTGTGTGTATTTTGATAAAATAATTGAAATACGATAAGATGTATCATGCTTCATCAAGACTTATTTTGTAATAAAATCATAATGATGTTTCTAAAAATGCTAATAACTTTTGATAAATTTAGTCTATTGTCATGGCTATTGGCCCTTCTGTTCCCCGAGAACACGGTGGGGTGTTCCGTCCACCAGGGGCTGGAGGACTGCCTCCGATCCACCCGGGGAGGTGCTGCTGTCGTCCGTCAAAGGGTGGAGGAGTGGCTGAGGACCAAGCTACAGTGTATCGGAGAACCGGTGAAGTGTTTTTTTTTTTTCTCTCACTCTCTCCTCTCTCTCCCACAAAAGGCCACACCCGGTCTCTTATCTTGTAAGCCTAGAAGTTAAAATCTCTTGCGCTTGTGTCTGGCTGGTTACTGGTTATTGTTATAGTTACGGTTGGGGGCTGCGTGTGGTGGACTGAATGTGCACATTCAATGCATTTGAAAGTGTGCCTTAAAACACAAACTCCAAAATATAAGAAAATAATACGATCTGCCAGTCTCATAACCATAAAAAGGGACTTAAATCATCTGTTTGGGAGCATTTGAATAACTGACTGAAGACGATCGGATATAATACAGACAGTCACAAAAGTCATATAAAAGTACGCATCCTACAAATGAGACAGGATGTTCCACAAGTCCTCCACAAAACTAGTGAGTTTATTATTTTTGGCTGTGATGCTTTTAAAGGGATAAATTGTAAGATGCATTTTTTTAAAAATATTTAAACATGCTGACAGCACTGGGCATTAAAGTGCAATTACTTTCAGTGTGATAAACTAGAGAAGATTCGTCTCTATTCATCCTCATTATTTAAAGCATTGCTTGTGTTAAAATTCAATGCTTTGAACAGTCAATTTATGTTCCTGTTATTATGCAAAGTCCACATGTTTATTACTATTACATGTTAACGTCGTGGACAAATTAAAGAACAATATTTTTATGGAATGTGTTGCTGATTCTTTGGTGGGTTGTTTGACAGACATCGAATTTCTTTAATAAACTGTTGCAGAAGAAAAACCTGTGGGATACCGTAAAGTAGGGCTACATTTTGCGCAACTCTATTCACCTAAAATAAACATTTGAAGGGACTCCAAGCACTCTAGTTACACTGAAGCACAATTTTCTGTGCCCGGTATGCAAATAAGCAGTGTTGCCTTATGTTGAATTCTATTTTTATTATAAAGTTCCCCCTTTTTTTTATTATAAAGTAAGGTAAAAGCGCATTTTATTTTATTTTCTCCCAAAACACTAAATAGCATCAAAAACTACCACCGGACTTTCCTTAATAACTGTTGATTATGCTCCTATACACAGATGAGCTCTTCATGATATCTTTCCCAGACTTCACTCTCCACAGATCGGCGCTCAATCACACCCCAACTCCAATAATGCGTTTGAATCTTTCGAAACTCCAAGCAAACACTTGTTGATATAAAAGAAAAAAATCAAACCAATCACGCAGTTCATCTACATGTACAGACTGATCAATTAATAAAAGAATGTAGGGACCCATTCCAGCTAACAGATCAACTCACCATATGTGAAGAGCAACTTCATGCCCCTGGCATGACGTACCCCCCCCCCCCCGCCCCCCACCCCCCCTTTGGAGGGGCGTGCCTTCGGCCCTGTCTGCCGGTATGTCATCCCTGTCTACCTGGATGAGGGAGGGGACTAGGGAAGGGAAACATAAAGTGTGGCACATACACTCTATTTTCTATTTCTGTTTGTTTGTTTGTTTCATTTGAGATATTTTACTGATTTATTCATTGTACACAGTAATATATACACATCTTGTGGCTATTAATCAGAATAAACAGATGTGAAAGATACACAGATGTGAAATATATACATTTTTGTCAAATTTCTCCAGCATATCACACAGGGTCGGCTCTTCTCGTGGAGTTAAATTTATGTAATATTTTTATCGGAAATGTTGTCATATACTGACACAAGCTATTGTAAAATGTTTACATATAATGCTGAAATTCATTTGAGGTAAAGCACCAATGATGAAGCACCGCTTGTTCTCTTATTATTATCTTTTTTCAGGTGTGCTACACTGCCTTATATTCAGGTCTACTGGAACACAACTGTGTTGCTCAGAACATTGTGTCTAATTTACTTACTGTGCGTACACATATGTTTGTGCATGAAACCTGTGTGCCAACGTTTTCACGCAGAAATCACAGACTACTGAAGGGTTAATACATGGATTGTAACTGTGTATAACATGGAACTGGTTTTGAGAATGACACTTGGCTTTCCTCAAAGAACTTTCCACGCATGCTCTATGCTCTTAGGTAAGAGAGCGCATCTTTAAGAATATGTTTGCAGAAAGTAACAAATCACTGTACAGGAGAGGTTGTGTGGGGGATCCTAATATGGATATCGTTTGGTCAAGTTTTATGCAAATTACTAACTGCAGGGACACACTCATTCATTTAGAATACTCCGGATTCATCAACATTAGAACGACGGTAAGAACAAATTTATGTGCATACGCAAATGTTGTGAAGCCGGTAGAAAATTTGCATGCATAATGAATAACCATTTACCTTTGTTTTGAAACTGTGTGAAGCACATCTAATGTTAAAACTGTAAATGATACTTCCCCAAACTACTGACAGCATCCATCCAGTTGTCTCATTGATTCTGAACTATACAGTAAGTGCCTATTATTATAAATATCCTACATCTACTTTATATGTGTTCTAATATGGATATTTGTTTAAATATTTGCAAGCTGGAGGGGGTGAGCTGTTTGGTTTCTCCCAAGGTTTCTTCCTAATCTAACCTAACTATCTTATGGAGTTTTTCCTAGCCATTATTGCCTTTGGCTTGTCACAGTTCTCTGTAAGGCTGCTTTTGGAGCATATTGGAGCAATATGTATTGTGAATAGTGCTATACAAATAAATTGAACTGATCTGAATTGAGCATATGAGCATTGAGTTGCCAAGAGCTAGTTTATAAAAACAATACAAAACACAGAACCTCTTCGATAACTGAAATTGATATTAGCAGAACTTGTCTTGGTTGACAGATCAATTAGGTGTAATTTCTGAGGAAGGCATGCATGTAAGCAGAAGGTTAGCCAACAATAATCTTCATTAGGGATGTGCGGATCGATTCTAAATGATTGATACTTCTGATACTGATGTTGTATAAAATAATAGCGATCCTCACACAAAAATATTGATTCTAACTTTTTTTTAAAACTAGAGATATTATTATTTGGTTACCTTGTACATGAACAATAATCATAAGCTTCAAAGTGGAATAAAAAGTAACGCTATTCAATCACGGTATGCGCCGAACCGTGTATGTGAGCTGCTGACGCAGGTGTGGGCAGGCAGTTGCGTGCCAAAGCAACAGGCTGCGTCAGACTGCACGTACCCTTCCCAAACGGCCCATAAAAATCACCATAAACTTTTTAGGTTCCCGGCATCCCGGAGGGGGGGGAACAAAGCAACATGCCAAGCATGGAAGCAGGCCGCGCCAGCCACGCCTTTTTTCTCTCTAAAATGGCTGGGGCCATTTTAACTCTATTACATGCATCGGGGAAGGTGTTCTTTTCCAACTCCTATTTTTTCAGGGTGAAAAGTCTCCGCAGAGACCACCACCTGCCCAGGCTGGTGGGAGGTAAAGTGTGGTGAAATACATCACATGGGTTTTCAGGCCACATGTGGAAATGGTGCGGTGGTGGATCCTACCTGCCGCGAGGGTGGAGTTGCTACAAACACGATGACCGGGGGGCAGCGGGGACTGCCCAAGGGTGACCGTACTGTGGAAAATACACACAGGGTGATTAGTCCACAAAGGCCCATCCTGTGGAGCACCTATTCCAGTACAGAGTCATTTTAGTACACGTAGTGGGTCTGGTCAGGGAATTCCTCTGTTGGATTCATGGATCAGAGGGCTAGGGTGGAAGAACATTTAGGGAGAGCGAGTTTAGCGGACTCTCCTGGGCGAAAAGAGTGCACGTGATTATCTCAGTGGAGGGGAAAGGCGCTATGTGCAAGCGGAACACCCAGTCAGACGTTCTGCATTCCTGAGTTCTATGCGCTTGGAACCGACTCAACCCTAAGATTGTAAAATCTTGTAAATGTATTGGGTGTTGCCCAGCCCTCTGCTCTGAAAATGTCTGCTAGGGAGGTGCCGTTGGCCAGTGCCCACTAGGATGCCATACTTCTCTTCGAGTGTGCTGGGTGTGATAGGCCAAAGTGGGCGGGCATGGCCTGGGTGTGATAGGCCAAAGTGATGGCATCAACGACCCAGTGGGAAAGCCTCTATTTGGAGACAGCATTTCCTCTAAAGCACCTCTAAGGAACCTGATGATCAGATCGTGCTTCCCTAGGGACTTACCGTCCACTGCGTCGTGGTGAGACAATATGGCAGCTACATAAACCTTCAAGGTGGAAGGGGACAGCCTCTCCTGCAGGCATGAGAGCACTGACCCGACTGTGCATCTATTCTGGTCTTCGGATCGGGAAGAACGCCAATTCGTGAACAAGCGCCACTTCAGATAAAATTCAGTAAAATTGCTTGGTAGAGGGAGCTCTGGCTTGGTTGATCGTGTCTACGACAGCAGGTGGTAGGCCACTTCTGCATCCCATCAATGGGCCAGACGTGGAGGTTCCAGAGGTCTGGGTGCGGATGTCAGAGGGAGCCCTGTCCCTAAGAAAGAAGGTTCCTCCTCAGGGGAATTTGCCAGGGAGGTGAGTGATCCAAGAACCAAGTCCGAGTGGGCTAATAGGGGGCCACCATAGTGACTTGTTCCTCGTCCTCCCTGACCTTGCACAGCATCCTTGCAAGTAGGCTCACTGGGGCAAATGCGTACTTGCACAGCCCCTGGGGCCAACTGTGTGCCAGTATGTCTATCCTGAGGGGAGCCTCCGCTAGGGAGTACTAGAGCGGGCTGTGGGAATTCTCTTGGGAAAAAAACAGGTGCCAACCCAGCCGGGGCCCCAGCCGGGGCCCCATCCAGGGCCCCATCCAAACCCTGTTTATCAGCGTCTGTGGTGACCAGAACACCTTCTGTAGGGGGACTCGTGAAACTATGTATCCTTGAGGTCTGCCGCTGCGAACCTAGCTTGATGCTGGACACACGTTAGAATAAATTTCCGCGTGAGCACCTTTGAACGGGAGTCTGTGTGCGGCCCGGTTCAGAACTTGCAGGTCCAAAACTGGTCACCATTCACCCCCTGTCTTGGGTACGATGAAGTGAGTGCCGCAGAACCCTGGCTTCATCTCGGCTGGAGGGAAGGCTTCAAGAATAAAAAATAATAATATTGCATTTTAAATGGTAGATAGCAGTTTCTTCTGATTTCTGTTTAGTCATCAAAGTTTACTAATTTATTTGCACATGAAGAAATTGGTAATATATTAGGAAAAAGGAAATAAACAGTACACATCATAATCCAACAACAGTGGATGGCATGTCCACGATAGCAATCAAATTTACTATAAAAAATACTGAATCAAACCAATTGCACATACAGTGCATAGTGAACAAGACATTTACTTATAGCACATGTGCAGCACTTTTACCTTGAGGTTGCACCAGAGACTATTTTGCAGAGATGGTCCACTTCTATTAAAATGAATTGGAGAAATTAGAACGCCCAACTGCAGCCAGCTGTCAATGGATGTAGATAGGAATTTAAGATTTTTTAAGATACAGATATCGCCTGTCAATCAACTCGAGAACGCGTATGTACTATAAAAGCTGGTAGAATTAGTTTTTTTTTTGTGTGTAATCTGAGGTGAACAAGCACCATTTATGAAATAAGTGTTGTCAGATTTTACTGCTGATTTGAAATATGTTCTTTGATCATAATCTTGACAAATTGTTTTGTAGATTTCGGTCTTTCCCCATTCAAGTAGATAGGATATGCACCGTAATGGCTGGAAACTCTCTTCCCGAGAGCTTACCAAACATGGCCGACAGTGGACTGACTTGCTAGAGAGACTTTGGTTGCACTCACATGCTTGCGCGTATCCAGCGAGCAGCAGCAATCTCCTGACAGTTTAAACAGCCTGGATCACCTGTTTGGATTGTGACCACTGACCATCAGGATTTGTGAATCAGAAAAACTTTTGATCCTGCTGCTGAAGTTTTGATTCTGGCTGATAGAATACGCGCTTCAGAGTAAGATATTAGATGAGTGCTCGACGAGAAGAAAACTGTTTGATAGTTGATGGTGCTACTTGAGTGAACAGACAACTCAAACAAATGACGTGATTAAACATTCTAATATTGTATGTATTATTATATATAGTCATTTCTATTAAATGTAGAATTTAAGTTATTAAACTATTAATTCTTAAAAAAAATCTTAAAGTCTCTTATTGAATGTGCAATTTTGCTTATGTAAATGATTAATAGAAATGACTGTATAACGTTTATGAGAAAAAAAAAGGTTTGCGATGAGATATTGGGCCCACAGTACAAAGTTGTAATGGGGCCCAATAATCCTAATGGGTCTTCTTGCATTTTAGATGTACACTACATAAACTACTTAATTGACTCCACTCAGGGCTGATACGCCCTCTGCAACAATGGTCATATTGATATGCCTCCTTCAGTTTGTACCTACCATGGTTTGATCCATCTCTGTAGGCCTCTAATGAAACATCATTGTAACGCTCTTTAGTTTGGCAATGGAGGAGTCAGGAGACAGCGAAGCAGGTTTGAGGTCAGTTTTTAATATTCTCTCAACACAGGGACACATAAACAATAACTGTAATTATAAACATAGGTGTTGGCAATGTCTGCTTTCAGGTTTCTCTCTCCCCCTCTCTGGGCTCTTGGCTTTCCTTTTATGTCTCTCTCCGCATCACTATAACAAGACACAGGTGTTAGGGTTGATTATAAACCAGGTGACAAGCCTTACCACTCTCTCTCTCTCTCTCTCTCTCCCTCAGACTGACACATGACCACGTCCCCACGCCACAATCATTATCCAGTCTTTCAATAGATAAACCTGACCCCCACCTAGTGGAAATTACTCTGTTCTTAATCACCAGTTAAGACATAAAGCAAATCCTGGCATTCACAGCAAGGAATTTAATTAGCCTCATTCACAATCTTAATCGGAGAAAAAAGTAACTAAAAACAGATGGGACAAGAATCTGTAGGTTCCCTTGATCAGATTATAAAGTGAGTGAGCCAAATATCAGAATGTATTATTTAAACAGGGAGAGAAAAAAAATAAATAATCAGAAAATCTTCACATAACTTGTGAATCAAGCCAGCACCATGATGTCCACCAAATATAATTTACAGTTCTCTTTGAGAAACACTTATAATGTAAATGTATTACTAAATTACCAAGATACTCATGCCTAATGGTCTATATTCAAAGCTAAACACTGATACTAGCAGAGATACACTGTTAAAATAACAGCTTTAAGACAGCTAGATCAGACCTCAGATTATAAATGGTTTGAGTAGCATAAGGAGGATGCTATTCCAGCAGCCCACCACTATTATTTTACAGTAGAATCAAATGGTGAAAATGTATCCTGTCTTCTTTTTTAAATGCAAATAATATATCAAGTCTTCAGTGGACCATTTATCCAGAGGAGAAAATTCTCCCAAGCTTTATTTTCTTATTGAGAGCAGGTGGGTTGATCTAAATACTTAAAAATGTAATATATCTTGCTCTTTTAATGATGGCAGAAGATTCTATGTAAAAGCGTTTTGGGTGGGCCCCGCTTGGCATAAGACAATGTAGCATCTCTACATGTCTGACTCTGCTATTTTGTTTTTCTTCCAAAAAATTATCATTACTGTAAGAGAAAAAAAGAGAGATGGAGCAACGAAACAAAAGTGCCTTTCAATTTCTCCTATTAGTTTCGCATATAATGATTTCTAGATTAAAATTGTTGATATTGGCAAAAGACAGGCAGTCGGTTTTGCTGTTTGCATTGGAGAAATACTTCTGGTGGAAAATTTGTTTGAAATGACCCTAGGAAATTAAACCTCCCTTAAAAATGAATTCTAATTAATTAAATCATTTAGAGAAGAGCAAAACCTCTATTTGTGACTAATGGTTTACATTGTAAGTGTAGAATTGTGATACACATCACCTGACATATCCTACAGCAAGATTGCTCTGTATCTGTCTGGGGTATTATGTATCTCATAAACGTGAGCAAATAGATTTGATCAACAAATAGATGTCCTATCTAGGGGTGAACTCTTGCAACCCTTGGGTGAAAAGCTCATTCCAGACACATTTTCTCTCTTCTCCTTTGCTACCTATGTCCTCAAAATAACAGAAGCATAAAAGCACATAATCTGTCCTTGCCCCAGTGCATCTGATCATGTTGAGGCCATCTAATCACATTTAAGATCTACAGGGAGAAAAAAGAAACTGGACCTTTCATCCTGCACCAAAGTCAACAATATGGGATTCATAGGAAGCATTGCTGACATTATTGAAAGCAGAAAAAAGATGGACCCCTCTTAAGAGTGAACTTAAGAGAGAGGATGAAAAGGCCCTAGTTCTTGTTTGACAGTATTTTGATGAAATAATAAATCGCAACCACATTGGCCCTCTTGTTCTCTTCGCAGACACGGGTGGGGGCAACTGGTGGTTGTGGCAAGGAATCTGTACTGTAAGTGGGCGTCAGAGAGATTTATGGTGCGCTTGGTCAAGGACCCTCTAAGGACAGGGCATACATCCATGCGGTTTTTACCACACTGAATACCTCCAGTCAACTGGAGTCAGATAGGGGAAGGGCGTTTGAGCTTGAGATAAATCTTTGGCAAATGACTTGGTTAATTAATAACGCTCCTCAACGAGGTGCTGTTTACACAGATGGATTCCTTTCTTTTTAACTGGCCACATTTTCTTGTTGCTGTGTCCTCTTCTGTAGTTATTTCATCCCATGAAAATATAAATTGGCCCATTGAAAGAAGCACTACTTCTCATTCCTGCAGAAAAAAACAGCATTGCTAGTAAAAATACAATTCTATTAACCTCCTGAGACCTGAGCATGACTGTTGCGTGTATTTTCCATTTTCCTTTTTGATTTGTAACTAGTAGCACCTAATAAAGATGCAGAAATATAAATACATTCTAGAGCAAATAGTTTTCTAAAAATGTATGGCAACATATGTGGACAGTGGGACTAAGTTGAAATGTTAAATAATACCAAGCGTCCAAGCGTCATCTGCACACTGAAATTGAACTTTTGGTCACAATTATGGAGTGAATGCACTTAGAGCAATAGGTGCTCCTTTGCTCCCTATTTAATGAATGATTTAACCTCCATTGTGTTATATGTCTGCACTGGTCTCTGAACAGTTTGAAATGCACCTTATTTCTATACTAACATTTTAAGCTTTTGGAGGAACCCTTTGATTCTCAATGTAATGATACACAGTAAATTTAGGATTTCTAAGGAAAAAAAATTGATAATAAATACACATTAGTGTACATTGTGTTTAGCAGTGTGGTGTTTCGCACATGAGTATGCATGATCCACACCTGATACAATGAAATAAGATCATAGAGACATTTTTACTTAAAACAAGACAAAAATACTCTTTAAGGATTAGATTTTTTTGTACTAGACTTGCAAATTCCAAGAGAACCTACTGGATCTTACCAAAATCATCCAAAAAACAGTGTTCTGGAACAGATCCAACTATCTCAATCTTGATTGTACACTGTCTCTCAGAGCATAGCAAAAACAGGAAGTCTCTGGGGTCACATTAGCAAAACAAGGAGAGGAACACTGAAATCAAGAGAAACAGACGAAGGTAGAAGAAGGGAAAATTTCGGGATCAGGACTGCCAAAAATGAATTACAGAATTACTTGGCTCAAGCATTTGTGGTGAGAATGGCATGGGCTCAAACTAAAATTTTAAGCCCACAATGGCTGGCCTTAAAGGTTCTCTCATTAGTGTGCTCTGAACGGGAGCACCAGGGTTGTTGTCATGTTCCAAAGTGGGTGCATGAGAGGCCCTAAAACACTATGGTTTCCTTTTGATGCAAAGCTACTCGCTTAACTACATTTCTAAGAAACGCGGTGGTAACTTCACTAGTTTTTAAATCAAGTAGCTTTTCAGAAGCAAAGCTATATTTTTGATTAGGTAGCAATTAAATTTGACAATAGCTACATCATGCCTTGTACTCATTGTCACAACTAAAGATATCTGATCACAAATTAATTGCTCATTTGAGTTGGTTCTTTATAATGAATTGGTCACACGTGATAGCAAAGAGGTCTGAATCGGTTCGCGATTCAATCTGATTGACTCAGAAAGCTTGCACGCACGCTGTTGAGTCATTTGTGTGCGCTTTCACCTGCCAACACACTCTATTTTAAATATTTCAAACACAGAAAATAAAGATAATGCTGGTTGCAGTGGATCTACAATCAATGGAGACCAAACCTGCAAATGTGTCCTATCGTTTGCCAGTGATGAAGAAGGTCTTTATAAATTTCAACTTGTGTACAGCTTGTGAATGTCTTCTGCGGGTAAATCAATTTTCCAAACAAAAGAGTATCAAAACACCTACATAAAACACTTAAAAAAGTAGCATGGCATTACCAAGTTTTTTGGACACCTGGGAGCATGATAATACAATGGTTTATGAATATGGTAATCATATATGAAGTATGGTCATGGTCTTTTTTTAATTACCTTGAAGCACCATGTAAATACACTAGTATATGAATATGGCAATCCTAAATCAAAATACATTTACATTTATTCCTTTGGCAGACGCTTTTATCCAAAGTGACTTACAGTGCACTTATTACAGGGACAATCCCCCAGAGCAACCTGGAGTTAAGTGCCTTGCTCAAGGACGCAATGTTGGTAGCTGTGGTGATCGAACCAGCGACCCTCTGATTAACAGTTATATGCTTTAGACGACTACACCACCACCACTCTAAATTACCATGGTAGAAGCACCATGCAAATACAGAATTATACATACATATGGTAGTTGTATTTCAAAGTAACATGGAATTGCCATCTGATACCATCAGAAATAACATTGTTATTGCCCAGATGTGCTCACACACACAAGGAATTTGGCCTTTTACAAGAACTTCCAGTACATACAGAAATACAACAACTAGACACAGGATAAGATGAATAGTATACTGTATGTATGCAGTTTTTTTACAGGAATGTGAGGAAGTAGTATAAATATGAAAAATAATATGGAAAAAGTGATTTGGTAGCTTAGCTAGCTACATTTTTTGAGTTGCTTGCCTAACACTGACTATTGGTTAGACTTAGGTTTAAGGTTTAGGGTTGGATGGTAAGTTTAGTTACCATAGTCAATATTTTTTCAGAGATCAGGCTCAGTTTAGATGGTCGACCAGCTGGTCTCCCAGCCTGAACAGCTGAAAAGTACCCCATACCCCACCAAAACTTGAAACAGACCAGTCTGACCAGGGTGGGAGAATACCTGTGACCAGCAAACCATCTTTTTGTTTTTGTATGGTTTTGTCTAATTATCCAATTTGAGCTAGATTTAAAACACCAGATTTGGCTGACTACAAATAACACATCTGATACATCCAATGAAGAAAAAAATAGTAAGTAAATAAGGAAAGACTTGTGTGTTCTTGGATACTGTTAAAGGCTTATAGCTCTAAGAATACTATAAAAGCAGGGACTGGTGAGGAAGGCATGGAGGAATTAATATTAAATCAAGAAAGAAAAAAACATTTTGAACAACAGCAAGTACAGCCGTGGCCAAAAGTATTGGCAGTGACATAAATTTTGTGTTTTGCAAAGTTTGCTGCTTAAGTATTTGTAGATTATTTTTTCACATGTTTCTATGGTATACTGGAAAACAATGATAAGCATTTCATGAGTTTTAAAGGCTTTTATTGGCAAAAGCACTCAAAATATGCAAAGAGTCAATATTTACAGTGCTGACCCTTGTTCTTCATAACCTCTGCCATTCACTCTGGCATGCTGGATATCGGCTTCTGTGCCAAATCCTGATAGATGGCGATCCATTCTTGCCTTATTAGTGCTCGGAGTTGATCACAATTTGTGGGCTTCTGCTTGTCCGCTTGCCTTTTGAGGATTGACCACACGTTCTCTATGGGATTAAGATCCGGGGAGTTGTCTGGCCATGGATCCAAAATTTCAATGTAATGATCTCCGAGATACTTTATTATCACTCTTGCCTTGTGACATGGTGCTTCATCATGCTGGAAAATGCATGGATCATCACCAAATTGCTCCTGGATTGTTGGGAGAAGTTGCTCTTGCAGGATGTTTTTATTCCATTCTTTATTCATGGCAGTGTTTTTGGGCAGAATTGTGAGAGAACCCACTCCCTTGGATGAAAAGCAACCCCACACATGGATGGTCTCAGGATGCTTCACTGTTGGCACGACACAGGACTCGGTAGCGTTCACCTTTTCTTCTCCGGACTATCGATTTTCCAGATGTCCCAAACAGTCGGGAGGGGGTGTCATCAGAGAAAATAACTTTGCACCAGTCTTCTGCTGTCCAATCCTTGTACTTCCTGCAGAATTTCAGTCTATCCTTGATGTTTTTCTTGGAGAGAAGTGGCTTCTTTGCTGCCCTTCTTGACACCAGGCCATCGTCCAAAAGTCTTCGCCTAACTGTGCATGGAGATGCACTCACACCAACCTGGTACCAATATTGAGCAAGCTCTGCACTGGTGGTTACACGATTCCATAGCTGACTCCCAAGGAGGAGACGGTCCTGGCCCTTGCTGGAAACTCTGGGACGTCCTGAAGCCTTCTTCACTGAAGTTGAACTTCTCTCCTTGAAGTTCTTGTTGATCCGGTAAATGGTTCTTTCTGTTACAATATTCTTTGCAGCAATTTCCTTGCATGTGAGACCATTTTGATGCAAATTGATGATGACTGCATGTCTTTCTTTAGAGGTAACCATTGCTAACAAGAACACAAAGATTGGAAGCACTTCTTTCCTTCTTTTATAGCAATCAGTCTGCTCTTATAATCCAATCAGAATGATAGACTGATTTCACCTGACTAGTACTCATTCACTCTTTTCCAGGAGCTGCTGATATGATTAGTGAAACTATGTTAGCTGGTCATTTTGTGCCAGGGCCAAAAAACAGAAATTTGGGTTTTTGTGATAAAGTTAATATTTTTGGGCAATGAAGCTTTTTGCAATTATTTAAAATGCATCTGATCACTCTGCACAATAATCTAGAAACAATGTGAATCAACACCACAACAACTGAAGCACAAAACTTTGCGAAACACAACATTTATGTCACTGCTAATACTTTTGGCCACGGCTGTAGTTACTTAGTTGCAACTGGATAAAACAGGCTTCAAGTAACAAATTATTCAACATTTTCTCTGGCTTACCACAGTATCACAGGAGAGGGTAACAGTAATACAATGCTAATACTAAACAGAGGACTTAGAGCTTTAGGGTAATATATTAGCCTCTGTGACACGGGGCACGTACTGGATCCTGTCGAGGCCCAACAGGGATCAACTTTTCTGAATCAAGACCGAGGAGTGCACCAGAACCCCACTCCCTGCATGCTCCATTAAAAGCGGGCTGTCTCCGCTACTGCTCTCATCCCCTGATGATACAGAAAGTACATCCCAATAAATCACATTCTCTGATCTCGCTGCCAAGAATTCCAGTGAAGATTGCGTTTGTCACACCAATGAGATCCATGAAATACGGAAACACCAGCCCCACTCCCCAAGAATCCTGGGAATGCCATAAGGATCTACTGAGTGTCTAAAGAGGGTGGTAAAGGGAGTTCTGAGATATTGTTTGATCATTCAACAATTGAAAGTAATTCAAATGTGTCCGCATGTTGTGGTCTGGCAGAACCAAACACACACTAAAGCACATACACAGACCCAGACATAACACACACAAACAGACAGAGGTGTGCTTTGCCAAAGGTGATAGGTGTGTTCAACTTGAACTGTGCTTTGTGAACTGTGCTTTGCCTTACTAGTCAGCGAGATTTGCCGGATGTATTTGTGGGAGCAGTTGAAAAGAGAGCCGTTAATCTGGACACTTTGCGCTTCCCATTGTTCAACCTACATCAGTCACAGAAGATTTTTGCTTACTTTATTGCAGATAAAGTGAAATTTAGATAGACAAAGGTTTGATCTGCACATTATCAGGAACTTTATTTGTTTGAAAATGTTATGTGCTGCTTAATACAGTGCCTGCAGTGTTTACAAGAAGAAAGTCCAATAAGAGCCTATATTGTTTTAATACCAATAAAGGATCAGCATTTGTAATAATTTTGAAACGTTTTTTTTTTCAAGAATAAACATGATATTACTATGATAATCATAATATAACGTTAATATCACGATGAACTGTAATTAGAATGTGGATTTGTGAGAGTTTATCGGACAGAAGGTGTCAGAATAAACACCTTGGTAATGGCATACTACCATACAACTTTTATTTCTGCCATAGCAGATGTAGTAAGTGTAGTTTGTGTAGTATGCCAATGCAAACACAGTCCATGAAATACACATCACTGTTGTCATAGGGGGTAGTCTGATAAATCGATAAAAATAAGCTGTCATCAGAGCTGCTGGTCGCTCTCCAAAGCGCATCCACGATGGGACTAGGTTCACTTCACCCCTGCGTGACGAAAGCGCACTGGCATTTTCAAATGTAAGCAAAACCAATGAAGCATTTGAACAGTGTTCTCTTGTAAACAAATCGAGCTGCTCTTCCAGTTGTATCATGTCAGTTCTCGCATGAACATGCCAACGCATATACTCAATCACTGTTAGCTGTGTAATAATAGCTAATAGCTAGTGTAAATTGCTAGTAGCAAGTGTAATAATAAGATAATAAGTGTAATATACACTGTTTGTATATTTAGGCATTTGGAAATGAAGCTGGCATCTTTCCAACTGTGATTGCACATACTGTACATAAGATGATATTATTGCTCATGTACAGAAAGCATTGTTAGACAATACACACATACAAACATTTTACAAACATGCCCAGAGCGGCAGCTATCTAACATTTTTAGAGGGGCTGTGCAGACTTATGATCCAGTGGACACGTACCATGTTAGGTGCGCTAAATGTGCTGCACTTTTGAAAACAGGGTTCATACAAGGTCTCAATATAGCTTTTTCAAATTTAAGTCCTGGAAAAACCTTGAAAATAGCAATTTTTACCAAGTGGTGCTTAAAAAGTGCTTGAATTATAGAAAATCGTTAAATATGTTGCTTAAATAATTTAATAAATTAAATGAATTTATTTATTTTCAGAAAAAACAGGACAACACGATGGCAGCACTATTCAGAATAGGCCAATCACAATCAATTGTTACTGGAGGATTTAAAAATATGTATTTTACAGATAATGCTGTGACAGATTTAACAAGAATGAATCCTTCCAACCATCAGTTTTAATTACAAATAACTCTCCAGAGTGAAAAACTTTGATGAGATGTAAAATGTTCTGAGACGTTAATGCAGATCAATGGAGGATTCAGTTTTGTGAGCCGTCTAGTGCCCCCTTGTGTAAAGAAAACTTTGTGTCTCACAAAATAGAATATTTCTGAAAACATTTGGGTCAAAATCAAAATATGTTTACAAACAGTATGTAACAATTTTCATGTAATATTCATCTTTTTCTTTTTTGCCAATGTGTGAACGGCTTGTAACACAACTTTAGAAATGTGCCTTTCCTGGACTTCCTAGTTTACCTATTAAAACCTGTAGACTAATTTTCATGTGAAGGGAGCGGGTCAGATTTGCCGGGAAAATCCAAAGGATGTGATGTTTTTGTACACTCCCGAGAGCCTTCTACTGAATCCCGTCTGGCTAAACGGGAACATGATCATGGTCAAGTAAAAACAAGAGTGAACATCAGCAGGGCATTTGATTCTTGGAGGGACCTTCGTTCAGTTTTGGGGATCAAAACCGACCCTGAATTGGCGTTCTTTTAATTGGACAGGTAAACTTACAAAACTGTAAAGCATGTGAAATATAGTGCCATAAGGATTGATCTGTGTAATTGTAGCTAAATTGATCTTGCCTGATAACGCTGACGAATTGCAAGCTACCTTTGCTTCATAACTTTCAAATAATTTTAACGATCTTCTCTTTATACTAAAAGTTAGGTATAAAGGATACATTTAAGCAAATAGCCTGGTTTCTTGATCGTACTACAACATATGACATACAAAACATTCAATAGTGCATCATAACAGTGCAGTGCAACAGTAAGCTGTCTGGAATATTTCGGTAGTATGTAGCTGTATGTGTGTATCATTATGCTATATTAGCTGATAAGTGGTTTTAGTTTAGTTGGTCTCAAAGTTTGTAGTAAAACAATCATAACTGTAATTTTAATTATGCTTCTGTCAGCATGATGCCGGTGGATCATGTTCGGCCTCTTTGTACGTGATGTCAATGTTTTGGCTCGTGTCCTTATGGAGTGTGTGCATGAGCGTGAGCAACAGACTGGCTGCAGTTCACTTAACGGCCACAGGTGTCATTAATAACAAGGGTTTCGGAATCGTACGTACTGCACCTTTAATAATATAAAATGGCTTGACTCTGTTTCGCAATTTTTTAGGAAAATATATTTGAAATTGAAAATTTCCTGAAAACAATTCTTTTCCATTTTCATCTGGTACTAGGGGTGTAACTGTTCATCAATCTCGATCAATGCATCGATCCAATAACCAACAATCCAATGTTATTGGAAGTAAATATCAATACAGATATATTTTTTAAGATGTACATTTATTTTAATATTCTCATGTCAGCCACATCCGTACTCAATTCCGTCAGGTGATGAAGCAACCTTTCCGCCCCTGTGTAGTTCCTGGATGCGGTAGAGTGCTCTCCGCTTCTGGCGCTGTCTCGTGTGTCTGGGCTGCGATCACACCAAGGCAGCATTTGTGGATGGTTCATGTTCTCACTACGAGAACATGACCATGGCAACGTTGCGGTCGCGGCTTTCCTTCAACAGAAGGAACTCCACTCCAGCTGCCCCCTGCATTGTTCCTTCTTCCCATGGGATTGAGGATGACCCAGCTGACGATGGAGGTGATCTGGAGATGGCAGCGGGCTTGGATCCGCCGGGTATACCCCCGCGAACCACCCGCCCCCCGGCACACTCTGGGTCGCCTGGCCCGCAAATGACATTCTCACGGCACTCTGCCGCCACACCTCAACAGTCCCGACACGCTGGACGTGGACCTTTCGCCTTCAGCCCCACGACTGTGTGCAATGGGCTGTTGGAAAGGGGCCCTGCTGCGCTGGCACATCAACTGCCTAGAGTTGCTGGCTGTACTTTTTGCCCTGCGGAAGTTTCTCCCACTATTTCAGGGCAAACACGTCTTGATTCGATCAGACAGCACCACCACGGTAGCGTACATAAATCGCCAAGGCGGCGAACGCTCCCACCACATGTCACAACTCACCTGTCATCTCCTCCTTAGAAACGAGCCAGCAGCAACTCAAGTCACTGCCACTCACATCCCGGGCAACCTCAACGTGGTGGCGGACGCGCTATCATGACAACGCTTGCCCAGCGGAGAGTTGAGGCTTCACCTCCAGGCAGTCCAGCTGATTTGGGAACGGTTCGGCAAGGCTCAGGTTAACCTGTTCGCTCAGGGCAGACATGCTGGCACACAGCTTGCACACAGCTGGCCCACGGGGCAGCACAAGTACGCATATCCCCCAGTGAGCCTTCTTGCACAGGTGCTGTGCAAGGTCAGGAAGGACGAGGAACAAGTCACCCTAGTGGCTCTTTATTGGCCCACTCGGACTCGTACTCCTCGCGACAGCCCCTCCCTGGTGAATTCCCCTGAGGAAGGACCTTCTTTCTCAGGGACGCGGTACGCTCTTGCATCCGCACCCAGACCTCTGGAACCTCCACGTCTGGCCACTGGATGGGATGCGGAAGATCTAGCTGATCTTCCACCTGCACATGATCAACCAAGCCAGAGCCCCCTCTACCAGGCAACTTTACGCCCTGAAGTGGCACTTGTTCGCGAATTGGTGTTCTTGCCAGGCTGAAGACCCACAGATGTGCGCAGTTAGGTCAGTGCTCTCATTCCTGCAGGAGAGGTTGGAGGGGAGGCTGTCCCCCTCCACTTTGAAGGTGTATGTAGCTACTATTGTGGCCCACCACAACACAGTAGATGGCAAGTCTTTGGGTAAGCACGACTTAATTATCTGGTTCCTAGGAGGCACCCGGAAGTTAAATCCCTCCCGGCCAAGCCTGTTCCCCTCCTGGGATCTCTCAGTGGTACATAACAAGCCTGTTCCCCTCCTGGGACCTCTCCCTGAAGACGACCCTCCTGATCGTGCTCACCTCCATCAAGAGGGTCGGGGACCTACAAGCGTTCTCTGTCAGTGACGTATGCCTGGAGTTCGGTCCAGCAGACACTTATGTGATCCTAAGACTGCGACCAGGCTATGTGCCCAAGGTTCCTACCACTCCCTTCAGGGACTAGGTAGTGAACCTGCAAGTGCTGCCCCGGAAGGGCTCAGGCCCAGCCCCTTTGTTGCTGTGTCCGGTACGTGCTTTGCGTACCTACTTGGACCGCACGCAGAGCTTTAGATGTTCTGAGCAGCTCTTTGTCAGCTTTGGTGGACAGCGGAAAGGGAACACAAACAGAGGCTTTCCCACTGGGTAGTTGACGGCATTACATTGGCCTATCACACCCAAGGCGTGCCCCACCCTTGTGGGTCAGAGCACACTCAACAAGAAGTGTTGCATCCTCGTGGGCACTGGCCACAGGCACCTCCCTTGCAGACATATGCAGAGCAGCGGGTTGTGCAACACCCAATACCTTTACCTTTATCTTCCCGTGTTTTCTCAGGTCCGAGCCGGTAGAACTCGGTAACACACTGACAACTGACTGGTGGATCGCTTGCACCTAGCACCCTTTCCCTCCTTTGAGGTAAAACCATGTGCTCTTATCCCAGGAGATCCCACTAACTCGGCTCTCTGGATGACTCCTCCCTAGCCCTCTGGTCCGCGAATTCAGCGGAGGAATTCGTCAACTGAATCCAATGCGGGTACTCAACCTACCCTGTACTGGAATAGGTGCTCCACAGGATGGGCCCCTATGTGGACTTATCCCCCTGTGTGTATTTTCCGCAGTAAGGTCCCCTTGCGAGCGGACCCGCGTCTCCCTTGGGCAGTCCTCACGGACCCCCGGTCGGCGTGTTTGTAGCAACTACTCCCCCCCCCAATGAGGTATGATTGACCACTGCGCCATTCTCCACATGTGACCTAAAAGTCCTTGTGATGTATTTCACCACTCTTTACCTCCCCAGTCTGGGCAGGTGTGGTCTCCGCAGGGTCTTTTCCCCCTGAAAGAATATTCCTGATGCGTATGATAGCGTTAAGATGGCCCCAGCCGCTTAAACTCTATGTGAGAAACATAGAGAGATAAAAGGCGTGGCTTGCGCGGCCTGCTCCCATGCTTGGTACGTCGCCTTGTTCCCCCCGGTCGGAGGTAAAGAAACAGAAGGCTCTGATGATTTTATGGGGCGTTGGGGAAGGGTATGTGCAGTCTGACACAGCTGGTCGCTTTGGCACGTAAAATACCTGCCCGCTCCTGTATCAGCAGTACACGTACATGGCTCAGCGCATGGTGTGATTTAAATTGGACCCTTAGTGTCGCTTCTTCGATACAACGTCGAAGTAAGCGACAGATGGGGAACGTGTAGGTTATGGATGTAACCTCCGTTCCCTGTTGGAGGGAACGAGATGTTGTGTCCTCCCAGCCATGTCGCTGAACCAAGCCACTGTTGCGGCCGAACCATTTTCGGCTCCTCATAAAAATCCTGAATGAAACAGATGCATTTCCCCTCCTTTATACCCGTATGTCCGGGGGCGGGACATGCAAATTCTTTCTGCCAATTTCTCATTGGCCTTCTCTCATAGATCAGAGATGCAAAAGGTGCTCAAGAGAAACACCTAGTGTCGCTTCTTCGACACAACGTCTCGTTCCCTCCATCAGAGAACGGAGGTTACATCCATAACCTAGAAAATAATTGATCATCAGGCCTGAATCTAATCAAATCGAAATCATGTGGCAGTAGACTTTGAAGTATTGGCAAATATCGGATCGCAGGCTAGGATAATCAATATAAGATCGTATTGTGTTGAAACGTCCAATTTATACCCCTCTCTGGTACACCACTTCTATGACATTTAAAGTTATTTTTGTGTTTATTTTGTACTTATTTTTAATGCAAGCATTATTGCAAGGCCGAACAAGTGAGTAAAAAAGCAATTTAAAATAATTCTTTTGTTATATACAAAATATATACATTTTAAATACAAAAAGTTGTGGAAAAAAATTTAAAGGGTTAGTTCACTCAAAAATGAAAATTATCCCATAATTTACTCACCCTCAAGCCATCCAAGGTGTATATGACTTTCTTCTTTCAGCCAAACAGAGTTATTTAAAAAAATATCCTGGCTCTTCCAAGCTTTATAATGGTAGTGAATGTTACCTTAGATTTTGAAGCCCAAAAAGCACATCATCCATCAAAAAAGTATTCCATACGGCTCCAGGGGGTTAATTAAGGCCCTCTGAAGCGATGCGTTTTTGTACGAAAAATATCCATATTTATAACTTTAGAAACTAGAATCACTTGCTTCCGATAATGGCCGTCCAAACGTTCACGAGAGATTTGAGTTCCAGCGTATGACATAGGCGAAGTGTAAGCTCCGGAGAGAAGTGATGAAAAAAATGTATCCTCATCATTTATGGGCAAAAACTGAACTGAACAGAAAATTTCAATATTTTGTATGTTGGAAAGTCAAAATTTTTTGAGAATGACCTATTTGCATTTTTGGTCATTTCCTCACAAATCTGTTGTGTGACTTCAGAAAACATGGAACACAGCACATGAGTCTCACTGTTTACAGACCCTGTTATTCACCTTTGTTGGAAAGTGAAGTGCATTTTAAGAGAGCACCTACAATTGCACATTAATTTCATTATGAATGAACCAAGAATTGTGAGACTGTGTAGTTAAAGATGCACATTGAGATATGTTGTACTAGTAATAAGTGGTGTTTTATAGAAATAAATTAACCTAATAAAATAACAATATTTTTTATTTAAAATTAACAAATAAAGAATTTGTTTTAATGACATCTTGAGCATAGTCCTTGAAAACAAATAAAAACGTGCTTGAAAATTCCTTGAAAGTCTTTGAATTTAAATTTGAAGCATCTGAATGAACTCTGTGAAATCAAAGATGTTACTTAAATGTTGGTCTGTTCCTCACACACTACCTCATGGTAGAAGATTTGAAATATAGCACACAAGTGATATTGTGCTTTTATGCGCTTTTGGACCTTGACAGCCACAATCACGATCCATTGTTCTTGTGCTTCACAAATAAGAAAAATTATACTAATTTTGAACGAGGAGGGTGAGTAAAAGTAAAAGAAAAAAAATTCAGAAATTTTAATATTTGGGTAAACTATTTTATATTAACATTGCTATATTGTATATGGACAAATGTTTTATAAATTTAGGTTACAGAAGGTATACAGAAAATAAGAGAACAATGTAGTCCTAGAGACAAAAACTTAATTCAGATCGAAAAATTCTGAATTCAGGTCAAAACTTTTTTGTTTCAAAGGGGGGCATGACCAAAAAAATAAAAATAAATGAGAACAACTGCTCTAAACATTACAGAGAATATTGGCAGAACAGGATAAAAAATAAAAAAAGTCACATTTTTAGAACAATGAATTTACACAAAAGAGCTTCCAAAATATTTGCTGTTCAAATTTGTGCTCATGTCAAAAGTGGGACAAAGGTATAGGAGGAATAAATTAATTTTCAATGCATTTTGGATAGTAAGATACGTTGTCCTCAAAGTCTTTAGACTTGATCCATGCTGAAGCACATAAAAGAAAGAGTGCTTGGAGGAGATCTCTTGAGTCATGTGAAAAATGTAAGAACTAAATCATTCCAAATGTTTGCTGGTGCGCCCGTTTGCTCAACAGGGTTAGGCGGCAGTGTTCTCTGCAATATTAAAGGAGACACTAGTGGTACTCAAACAACATAAATTTAGTGAGGTAAAGGAGTGGAGACCAATCAGAATGGCTGATCAAAGGCATTCTGAATGTCATTAGACACCTTAATTCACACCAATGATGGCCAATTTGCCAGAGAACAAACCACATAGGCCACATGAAGAGAGTTGTATCGGACAATTTTGTGTAGAGAATGAAATAAACAGTTCACAGACTCATGATTCAGACATCATGATTCAGATTGTTTAAAAAATATTACATAACAAAGCATTCTTTACATGATCTATTTTAATCAACACACCAAAAAGCACAAAATGATTCTAATTGGCCTAAAAACTACTTATCATTTTAGCCATTATCGGGCAGCCCTAATTTGACCAATAAACAATCTCTGATTAGACACCCTGTAGGCAATTGCTATGATTTAATCTATAATAAGCATTGATTTAGAATGTTTTCAAGGTTCTCAAAGTGACAATTCATGCTAAAATAAATAATATATTCACTCACTTAGCACTTTATTAGGAACACTATGGTCCTAAATATAGTTCCCAATATGGTTTTCTGCGGTTGTAGCCCATCCGCCTCAAGGTTCAATGGGTTGTGCATTCTGACGTGCTATTCTGCACACTACACATGTACAGAATGGTTATCTGAGTTACTGTAGCCTTTCTGTCAGCTCAAACCTGTCTGGCTATTCTCCGTTGACCTTTTTCATCAACAAGGTGTTTCTGTCCGCAGAACTGCCACTGACTGTATGTTTTTTGTATTTGGCACCATTCTGAGTAAACTATAGAGTCTGTTGTGCATGAAAATTCCAGGAGATCAGCAGTTAAACCAGTCAAACCAGCCTATCAGGCACCAACAATCATACCACCAATTTTCCCTATTCTGATTGTTGATGTGAACATTAACTGAAGCTCCTGACCCATATTTGCGCAATTTTATGCTGTGCATTGCTGCCACGCGATTGGTGATTAGATAATCAAATGAATAAGTAGGTGTACAGGTGTTCCTAATAAAGTGCTAGGTGAGTGTAATACCTAATTATAAAGCATTGTCATTCTTGTCAGAGGGATGCAAATCCAGACAGTTCATTATATTGTTTGCCATTGTTTCAAAACACTGAAGGAATATTTTCAGATTTGTATTTCTGGACTTTTGGAAACCATGCAATATTGGACCACACACACTCACATATCATGAATATATATATATATATATATATATATATATATATATATATATATATATATATATATATATAATAAAACAATATTCATTGAGGATAAAAAGTTGTGCCAGGACAAAAGTTATAATAGTTTGACCAAGGGATAGATTCCTGACTCTCCATTTATCTGAACTCTGAATTACCTTCCCCTCCCCACCCCCAAGAATGACCTCTGCTTTGTTTTCGAGAAGCAAGAATGAGGGTACTTTTATACCTTTAACATCTATACCCAACAGTATCATCTGTTAAAATACACAAACACAAGTCAACTGTTTGTTTTAAAAATGTGTTGACCACAGTTCATGTTACTCTGCATACCATAATTTTCTTTTAAAGTGAATTATGTCTCATAGAAAGGGCAAAATCACGTCACAGTATGAGGTGATTAAAAAGTAGACGCTTATATTGTGTTTTACAAGTTTCAACATTGGGAAAGGTAAGGGGATATATCTAAAAGCACTATGTCACAGCTTTGTACTATGTGACCTACCCACTGGGTCAGAGAGGACAAAATATTATAGTAATAAAACATAATAGCACTAAAATTGTCCTATGGTTATTAGTTATGTTTTCTATAGTTTAAGTATATAGAATATTGCAAGTCTTACACCTAATTGGTAGTCCTAACCAGCCATGACTGTAACAAGCAACAAGGAAATTTTGCCCATTGCTTGGTGTCTATTTCTGCGCCTTTGAGTCAGATACTGAAGCCCTGGCCACTTATTGGTCCAAAATCCCACTCCAAATAAAGGTACAGTATATTAAAAATCAAAAATGTTCTGAGTGACTGTTATGATGCCGTTCTGTGCAGAATTTCCACTTTCAGTGTGGACAGAAATTGCTTGCTGCTAGAAACTTACTAGGTCATACTTGGTTAAGACACAGCATTAGATGTGTCCAGTGAATGACCTTTGTAATCTCAAATAAAAGGTCTTTTCCATTCTTGTATTACTCTTAAAGGAACATTTAATTTCAAGATTACAAAAGGACACAAAAATACCATAAAAGTAGTCCATGCAACTTGTACATAATATTCTTAGTCTTCTGAAGACATACAAAAGGTTACAATGAGAAATAACAAGAAATTGACAGCAAGTTGCAATCACAAGTACATAGAAGAAGCTTGTTCATGCGGCGTGGCAATTGGATAACTTGTGTTGTTTTTAATGTTAAAAAAAATCACACATTTCTGTGTGACCACCCAAGTAAATTATGACAGAATTTTCATTTTATGGGTTAACTATTCCTTTAAGTTTGAAACAAATAGATGGAGAGGCAACTTAAAAAGAGGTGTTTGTAAAAGGAAATGTGCCAGAATGGGACACTGGAACCCTATTTTATTATGTGTATAGACTCTGGGGATCTCCACTCTTAGCAATTCCAACTATTACAAGCGTCTCATTGGCACTTTTACAGCTGGTGTAGCATAGTGTACCCCAACTTGATTTATTTGACTTTTATGCCAGTACAAGAGTTCAGACATGTGGCCTTGTCCAGTGCCCATTGCGTTAGCAAAGAATGAAAAAGACGGGGATTATGTCTCACAACTCCTAAAAAGGAAATAGACAGACACATTTTTGCAATAGTTTGAAGTCATATAAACTCTAGAGAGGGGATAAATGTTTTTGAAAAAAGGGAAAGGGGAAAGTATTATGGCATGGCTGAGGCAGCATGTGTTTGGGACTGTTCAAGCCTACTAATAAAATAAAAAGGAGAAGTGCAGCTGCCCTGCCAAAAAACTAAATTTACCTTATAATCATCCACAAACGTTTACCAAAACAGTACTAATCCAAATGTTGTATTACCGCATTGTTCATGATTTACACCCTTATGAGCAACACTACCCATAGAAAATTTAAGATAATGGGCTCAGTTATTCAGATTTCCTCAACATTTTGCCCTGGAAATTTACACAACGGGTTTTGATGTCCAAATTCAGAATGATTCTCTGCCTGTGGCTTCAGTCCATTCTGCTTCCTGCCCTATTGATCAGCCTCACAAAACAAAACATATCCTAAGCTGCGAAGTTGGACAGGCAACTGTGAACATTCTCAAAAAAAAAACTGTTGATGGGACTCAAGTTTGGACTGGGCACATGCTAAATATTTATCTAGCCACCCCTGGGAAAAGAATAGAGAAAGCAGAGTAAAATTCTGAGAAGTTAAAATCTGAAGGAAAAGGAAGAATGTGAGCATGTGCTTGGAAAACATTTCATATAGAATATTATAACACCACGCAATGAAAACATGGTCTTTTCTCTCCTGCTCAAATACTGAACGAAAGAAGTGAAAAAGGGAAAAATACAGTGTGGTTCAAATGTCTGATAGCACATTTAACATCTGGGATTCAATATCTAATTTAAATCTGGAAATTAACAGAAAGTTGTAGGATTTTGATGCGTTTAAAACATAGAAATGTTATGATGTTAAATACATACTAAATATTTATTATTCTACACTATATTTAGGTTATTACTCAAATAAGCAAAATTGTAACATTGTACATAGCTGTGTCTCATCTTGCTCCCTAACACAAATTACAGCACTATCAAGGGTGTTTTGCATTGGGACACTGATGATTCGATTACATGTGACATGATTACGTCATTCACATTGAAATGCAGCAACAACAACGCTGTACCGAAGACACTATAGTGCATTTTCATTGCATATATTAACTAACAGTTTTATTATGAAAAATTATTTACATAAAATAACAAATAAAAATGCAAAGATGTGTATTTAAAATTTTCTAACAACAACAACTCTATTATTTTTTAAATGTCTCTTTTATGTACATTTTAATGAGATAATTACAAACTAAATCTCTTTTAAAGAGAAAATAAGGCTTTGACTTCATAAATTTACACTTGTTTTCATCCTCTAACAACATGAGAGTCTTAAGAAGACATGACGACATTTCCTGTAAGAGAACACAGTGCTCACTGGTTTTTAGGGTGCATTCTGGGAATTTTTAGGAGACAAACATTTCAGTTGACTGAACTGAAATATTAAGTGATTGTGTCAGCCCTTGAAATGACCAACTCTCTGGTCAGTGCCCTGACTACAGAACTAGGGAGCTGACTGAGACACATCCCATGTTGCCTCTTATTTAAAAAGTAATATTTTCTTACATCCACTGAAGCACATTGGTGCTCTTTGGAACATACGCAAATTATGCTGGGATAACATGAATCATCCGGTTTTGTAGTAACTTGTGCAGTCTATGCCAGCTCGAGTCTATGCTGTAATTTAAAGCACTCTTAAATTTTGAGATAACTGTACAGTAGCTATTCCTTCTCAAAAGTTATATATAGCACTTTCTGTCAGAGTCTGCAGAGTATGTGTTCTTGGGGGACAAGACGTTTGGCTATTTGTGGCTATAGTCCTATGGCAAACATGTTCCTTGTGCGGCCATCCAAGAAACTTGGCTGAGATTGATTTGGTCGGTACATTAGAAGATCTCCAGATGCATTGGGGTCTGCTAATAATGATATCACATTCTATTATTATAGTGCCTTTTACAAACCCAAGGACACTTCACAATGGATGACAGAAAACAACTAACTGAAACAACATGGAACAAAGATGCCTATAAATACATAAATAAATACATAAAATAAATATAAATAGAAACCAGTACAACAAAATCTGGCATAAATTGTTTGCAATCACACGAACCAGATTGGTAAACATTTCAACAACACAGAGTAAACAGATGCATTTTCAATTGAGATTTGAAGTTTGGGAGAATTGAAATGTAATGGAGATGCTAGGGGAGAAAAGATCTAGGGGATAGTGCACTAAAAGGAAATGTTATTAAGTTGTCTTCTGATTGAGTAACTGAGTCTGAGCAGGAGAGTAGGGATGAATCAGTTCAGCAAGATGTTGTGGTGCAAGAAAGGCTTTAAAATTGTAATTCTAATTTTGTGCTGTATGCAATACGAACCAGGAGCCAATGATGTTGATAGCATTTGCTTGATATATACTGACCTTTCTGTGTGTGTTAGGACTCTGGCACTAAATCTCTGGACATTTAATAAACTTTGAAGCAATTTAGCATGAAGACCAGTTAGAACTGAGTTACATTATTCTAGGTTTTATGTATGAAGGCATAACAGACATTTTCTGTTTATCAAACGCTAGTGAAACATTTCCATTGTTGTGAACCATAGAACCTAGAAACTAGATAAATCTACAAAACATAACTTTGACAGAAGTTTCAAAAAAAGTTTCATTTCAAAAATTGGCATTGAACAGTCTAGCATTATTTAGTTTAGTTTAGTTGAGTTTAGTTTATAATGCAATTTCATTCAAACATATTTAAATGTGGCTTAAAGGATTCACCCCCAAAAAAGAAAGATTCTGTCATTATTTACTCAATCTCATGTTGTTCCAAAGCCATATGATAAGGCAGCATTTTATTCTAAGTCTAGGGATGTGCATTTTCTATTAATTTTGTTGCGGAGTACACTAAACCACAAAAAAACGAGTAATCAATTACTTTTATATAAATTATATAAATATCAAGTGTGACATGTATGGTATGCAAAATTTAAATTTAAATTTTGTTTTATTCACTTTCTCACTTTCAATCATTCTTTTATTTTGGGAAAAAAATACATGAACAATATGCATTAATATATATATATATAATTATATATATATATATATATTAATATATATATAATTACATTATATTATGATTATTATTTTAAAAAAAATTTAATAACAGTAAAAAGCATTTGCACTCACCCAGAGCTTACATAGAAACCAATATTGAGGGCATTAGGGTAATGTACATATATAAACTCTATCACATGCTATCACACTTTTATAATTTCACATGATATTATTATTATTCAGAAAAACAAGTGGTGAAAGCTGGCTTTTTATTAAATGCGTTCTGCCCATGTTCAGATATTTATCTAACATACCGGTCTGATAAGCTTCTCATACCTCTTCACTTTTCCTTCCCAACATATCCAAACAGATACTTGTCCACTGGTATGCGTAACTCTAACAAGAACCGAATAACAATAAAGTAGAATTCAATAAGGATCAAAATATTATAAGCTTTGTCTTTGCTTTAAAGAACACAAAGATACCATTATGTCTCCTTTTCTCATCCAGCACCTCGACAACACTTATCCAAAGTGCTCCCCAGTGGACTCAGTTGTAACTGAAAGATTTGGTAAGCAATCCAGATGGAAATTACAGGATAATTCAGCATTGCACATGGCAGGCAAATGTGCAAAGGAAAATCAATTTGCAATATTCGAGTAGTGTTTAAAAGTCAACTAGCTGGTACAGAACTATAACTCGATTCCCCGATCTCATTCACCATTCACTTTCCTAGCATCTTTTTGCTAAACAATGAAAGTAAATGATTACTAAGGCTGTCATTTATTCTAATCCCACTATCTGTGTGCCTAAGCAGAAATCGAGATTAATCAGACCAGGCTGTTTTTCCAGTCTTCAACTGTCCAGTTTTGGTAAGCCTGTTCCCATGCAGCCAAGGGTTTTGTTCTTGGCTGACAGAAGTGAAACCCAATGTGGTCTCTGCTTGTGTAGCTCATCCACCTCAAGTTTCGACATATTGTGCATTATGAAATGCTCTTTTGCTCACTACAATTGTACAGATTAGTTATCTGGAGGATACCCAGAGGATACAGCAGCACCGGTTATCTGTGGTTACAGTGGTTTTCTGGTGAATACCCAGAGGATACAACAACAGCCTCTACCCTCTCCAACAACTTCTTCTCACACAGCCCTTGACATACCATTACATTTTCACCACTATCCTCACGATGTATCAATGTTTAATTTGAATTCCATGCTATCACTACAATGCAACCCTCAAAATCCATGTTGTTGTCATATATTGCCCTCTAGGTCAGCTGGCTAACTTTCTTGAGGAGCTGGATATCCTGTTTTCCTATTTCCCCAAAGATGGCAGTCCATTTGTGGTTCTTGGTGTTTTCAACATACACCTAGTCAAGCCCCAGGCCGCTGAATTTCATGCTCTTCTGGCCTTGTTCAACTTAGTAAGTCTGTGCACTACTGCAACTCACACATACTCTTCCTCTGGCTTCCTTTTGTCATAACCTCCATTCTCTCTCACCCATCCACCTTTCCACTGCTGTCTCTGCCTCACTTCCCTTGCAAAATCTATTTTCCACCCTTGAAGTAAACACTGCTACAGACACTCTATGCTCCACTTTAACAACCTGTCTAGACAGCATCTTGTCCTCTCTTCTCTAGGCTAGCATGTATGATACCACCCAACCCCTGGCTCTCTGATGTTCTTCGTGAACATTGGACCAACCTCAGGACGGCTGAGAGGAGATGGCAGAAATCTAAAGATCCTGCAGATCTGAGTAATTATCAGTCTCTACTTGCTTCTTTTTCTGATAACATTGCATCTGCAAAAACGTCCTTGTGGCAGGGCGGAGGGTGGGGACGGGTCATGATTCTGCACACCTGGCCCCTAATCAGGCTAATCAACCCTCTGAGAGGGATAAGGGCCAACCGGAGATGGCAGTGAGAGTGAGAGAGAGTGTTACGGGCAGCTGTCTGACACCTGTGCGTGTTTGTCTTTTTGGTTAAGTTCATTATTAAATTAAAAAATCTGGTTCTCGCCTGCTCCTTTCCCTTGTTACACTGGCAGCAAAAACCCGGGAAGGAGGAGGGATGCACTGTAGTAGATTCCTCGCCACTCCCATCCACCCCAATTGAGCAGCCGCAGCCATTCGCCAGGGGACGGAGGAATGGCCGCCGACCACGAGGGGAGGCTCCTAACCGACTACTTTGAGCAGTCAGGGCTGCTGCCAGGGGCGGAGAAGACCCCTTCCATCCACCAGAATGCGGAGTGGCTTCCGTCCACCAGGGGCCGGAGGAATGCCTCTGATCCTCCCGGGGAGACGCGGCTGTCCTCCTCTAGAGGTTGAAGGTGTGGCCGAAGACCAGGCTATGGCATATCAGAGATCCGTTGAGTAAATGTATTTATTTTTTTCTTTCCCTCTCTCTTTCCCGGTGCTGCTCCGCATTAGCCTTTTCCCTCTCTTTTTAAAAATTTGTGTTTTAATTTGGTAGATCGCCATTACGGTGTGTAAGTACCGCATTTTTTTTTAATTCCCTCCCCTTGTCTCTTCCCTCATCCAGATAGATGGGGATGACTTGCTGGCAGATGAGGCAGAAAGGGGATCCCGGCCTGAGAGAACGAGGGAGGAATGTGGCAGGGCGGAGGGCAGAGCCGGGTCATGATTCCACACACCCAGCCCCTTTTCAGGGTAATCAAGCCTTCTAGAGGGATAAGGGCCAACCGGAGACAGCAGTGCGACAGAGAGAGTGTTACGGGCAGCTGTCCGACACCTGTGTGTGTTTTGTCTTTTTGGTTAAGTTCATTATTAAATTCTCATTTATATTGTCAAGCCGGTTCTCGCCTCCTCCATTCCCTTTTACAATGTTACAGTCCTAATATCAGGACAAGCTCAAAAAACACCACCACAGACAATGACCGCTTAACACCTCGCAGATGTCTTTGCCACTTTTTTTACTGATAAGATTATTGAATATTCACTGAATATTCTTTTATTTTGGCACCATTCTGATTAAACTATAGAGAGTGTTGTGCATGAAAATCCCAGGAAATCATTAGTTACAGAAATACTCAAACCACAATCATGCCACGGTCGAAATCACTGAGATCACAATTTTACCCATTCTGATTGTTAATGTGAACATAACTGAAGCTCCTGACCCATATATGCTTGATTTCATGCACAGCACTGCTGCAACACAATAGGCTGATTAGATAATCGATGAATAATTAGGTGTACAGGTGTTCCTAATTTATGCTCAGTGAGTGTATGTTTGGAACAACATGAGGGTGGGTAAATGATGACATAATTATTATTTTTGGATGAACAATCCTTTTAAGTGTACAAATGCATTTTTGGAGCCACGGAATATATGCTCAAAAAATATTTTCAAGATTACGCTTATCAGATTCAAAGCAATTTTCCATTAAACATAATTTTGGTAAGGATTACATTTTAACTAAGGACTATGAGTTTATGAATTTTAATTTTAAATATATATATATATATATATATATATATATATATATATATATATATATATATATATATACTGTATGTGTGTGTAAGAGAGAGATTCAGAGAGAGTTACACTAAATGCACCAGGATCCAAATCTCAAGTCATGAGCCGTTTAGAGAACCTGTAAACCAGCCAGCAATTTTTGGAATGCAGCATGGATATAAGATAGGCCCAGGTTGAAAATTCAAATATCCAAAAGAATGCTAATTACAGTGGAAATTGGACACCATCAATTATAGTGTTTCAGCATTACTGCATGGCCTCCCTCAAAAAGCTGTTCTTCATCCAGATACTTTCTTTTGGCCATTCCCTTATGATAGCATGCCTGGGTAACAGGATAAAATTCATGTCTCACGAAATGATCTGTGCTGATCTCTATGCTTTAGTTACTCACATTATTTCATTCACATTTACAAATATTAGCTAGTGTGGGAGAAGAGCGGCCTTGGAATGTCCCACATAATAAACTGTGGCTGAGGAGGTAATAAACAGATTATTAATGATGATAGGATACACAATAATTCTTCACATAAACTCAAATGCACTTTGGAAACATATTTGGAATATTTCAGTCATATTTCTGATTGTGAATGCTATTCTACCACAGTGTCACAGAGACCAAACACTGGATGCAGATACTACTGAATAGAATTCCAACAAGATTTACTCTACAAGGACAACACACGCACTGGCATCCCACTCTTGCTAACAAGCTCATTTATTTTCTTAATGCATGGCTTCATGCTTGTCGACAGCACATCCAGCTCTCAGCAGTACATGCGTTTGTGCTTTAACCTAATATACGTCAACATGTGTACAGACAGAAAGATTTATTGATTTCAGGGTACAATTTATCCATGAATGTGTTTAACAACAATACTCGTGCACGCCAGTCTGCAAGGATTACCTCATGAATAGACTATTCATTTTTGGTACTCTAATGGCTATGGAGTGAGCATGCGTGCAAAACACAAGCTTAGTACACTGGAATACTAATAATTCTTATTGGTCAATTACAGCATTCTGCTGTTAAAAAAATAATGTATAAAAAACTCTAAAGTGTGTAATTGATGATTGTCCCTGGCAATCAGTCTACACTGTGCTTGTTTCATGTCTCTGGTATCACTCAATGGCATCTTAATTCTCATATAATAAAATATTTTTAATACAAATGAATATTTCCATTTCCTTATTAGGGATGTAAACAGAGAATGGTTCAAATTCTCATAATAATAATAATAATAATACAAAATAAAACACTGAACAGTTGTTGACTTTCGGTTCCTTTAATGGTCCTCGAACCTGCATTCTTCTGCCAATGTAGACGGCTGTAACAATTTCACAGGAATGAGGAAATGGGAGTCAACGATATTCAAACTCAAACTTTGTCTTTTAATGAGAAAACATGCTCACTTAACAGCAAAAAATAAAACCAATGCAAATAACAATAAATCAAAAAAGGGGAATTAAATCAGGGCAGTGTTCAGTATAACGGCAACGGCTAACACATAAACAGCTTGTTGGCTGGGCTCTCCCTCCCTCTCACACTCTGACGACTCACCCTTTTATTTCCCTGTCTCTCACTGCAAACACAGAAACAAGCAATTACCAGCAATTCATCTCAGGTGAGAACCCTTGCCACTTCCTCTCTTCCAGATGAATGCTCAACCATGTCCTTACCTCCCCAATGGCATATGATGCTAAAATATTCTGACAGTGTTTCTCCATTAAGGCAATTAAGCTTACCTATTACTACCAGTTCTACAGTGGAAATAAAGTAATTCAATCCTATGTCACTGGTTCTTGTGGCAAAAATACAGGAAAATAAGCTTAAAGTGGTGTTTGACTAGCTGAAAACTATGTGGGAGTATGGGATTCATTATCAGGCCTTTACTGAGTTCATATGAAGGGTGCATGTGAGACTGGTGTACGTTTCAAGGTGCATAGAGGTAGTGCAAATGTCTAGGCCAGTCTGTGGTGGGAGAGTATTTTACAAGTGCGTTCTGCCCAGCTCTTATCGGCCATTATCTTTGAAGGCTAAATCAACCGTCTGTCTGTGAGAAGACAAATACCGAAAGGAAAAGACGCATTAATGACCGAACTCAAAGCCCTGCCAAGTGTCACTAAGCATTATTGTCAGAGCCATGCTTTAACACCATACTGCCGACCTCCATTTCCTGTTTCCTGTCCCTAGAGATCCAGGAGACAATCTGAGGAAATCATACTTCATGGGCCCTACAGAGGAAGGTGTTCATTCAAACAAGAGACCTGGACATGTAAATACTTTAGGGTTTGAGAAAAAAGGTGTCGAAAACCATCTCAAATGGTTTTGCTTCAGGACCTATATTCTGCATTGGAAATCAAGTTACGTTTTCCCTGGGAAATAAATCCATTAAACGATGGTATTGATAGCACCATGCACTCCCAGTTGACCTATAGACACTCATTATTTAAAATACACAAGTAAACAGAAGTGATAATTTATGAAATGTATTTTTTATGAGTGGTTCATAGTATAGTCCTGGAGCGCATTAAAGGAACAGTTCACCTTCAAATTAAAATTCTCTCATCATTTGCTCAGTCTCATGCATCCCAGATACTTTAGCGATAGTATCTATAAGGATTTATATAGATGATTATTTCTACTGCAGAACACAAGATTTTTAGAAAATTTCTCAGCTCACTAGATCCATACAATGCAAGTCAATGGTGACCAGACATTTGAAGCTTAAAAAATACTACATAAAGCCACATAAAAGTTATCCATAAGAAACCACTAAAGTGGTTTAATCCATATCTTCTGAAGTAATATGATATGTGTGGGTGGGAAAAAGATCAATATTGAAGTCCTTTTTTTTTTACCACAAATGTCCACTTTCACATTCAGAATATTGAAAGAATTCTCACCCATATTTATCATAGAACTTCTGAATATATACGTAGATTAAACCACTGAGTCTTATGGACTAGTTTTATGGTGCCTTTATGTGCATTTTGGAGCTTTATGTTGGTCCCCATTCACATGCATTGTGAGGACCTACAGAGCTGAAATATTCTTCTACAAAATTTTGCGTTCAGCAGATGAAAGAGTTTCAAACACATTTAGCATGGCATGAGGGTGAGTAAAGGATGAGATAATTTGCGTGAACTATCCCTTTAACACCTGCCTTTTAAAAGTTGCAGAGTCTAGGTATATTGCTATCTTAACTATGCACAATTATATGGTTAGTTACAGCTATAATTTGCATTTAGCATTGTTTTTTTTCTGCTGCCTGCAACTTTATCACACATTTTTGGGTCGTGAACAACCTGTTGAAATCTACTGCAATAGAGCAAATTGTGTCCTTCCCTCTCACAATGCACATGTGGAATCCAGTAGGACAATCATTTATGCTACTATTCTTGTATAACTGGGCTTTGATTTCTTAATAAAGAGCAGAGGTTGTAGGCCCTAAACACAGCTTTAATTAATTTAATCAAAGCCAACAAACAAAACACTGTGACCATGAACAAGAATCTAGAAACCAAGAGCTTAAAACAGAATAAAAAAATAAATAAAAAAACACACAAAATATCAAAGGATGAATGGCAAACATGAGGGTATCTACACAAACAGAAACTAATTTGTGATAATGTTCTTGGCTCAGTTCGCGAAGTGTACATGACATGAATGTTGTGCCTTGATCTGTGAGAATTTCCTTTGGAATTCCCACTCGGGAAATAATTTTGAAGAGTGCCTCCAAAACACTATGTGCTGAGATGTTGCGTAGAGGCACTGCTTCCACATATCGCATTGCATTTTCCACCAGAACTAATACAAAGCGATGGCTGCGTGCAGTCCACTCTAATGGCCCCATGAGGTCCATGCCAATTCTCTCGAAGGGGATCTCAATCAATTGCAGAGGGCCCAATGGAGCTTTTGGGGTGGCCGGTGGATTCACCAACTTGCATTCGTGGCCCATGACCATTTGCTTACATTGCCATGAATGCCTGTACAAAAAATACGGCCCTTTATATGGATCAAAGTCTTTTCGTGACATAAGTGATGAGCCATTGGGTTATAGTGAACCGTATTCTCTTTGGCCTGAGTGTCCTGCATCACTCGATACAACTGGTCTTTAATAATAGAAAAGTATGGGTATGTGAGCGCCACATTAGGCTGGAGCTGCTGTCCACCAATTACTTTCACTTGGTCAAAGGCATACTTAAGGGACTCATCACGTGACTGCTGTAGAGGGAAATCCCTCTCGGGGAAGCCCCCGAGTACAGTTTCCTGTCTGCATCATCATGATGCAGGGCTGCCATCGACAGCCCTGGCACTGCCTCTCCAGCCAGAGCGTCGCACATCACAAACCACGTCACCACTTTGCAGGACTCAACTGATGAATCCACACACATTACCTTCAAAACATTTTTAAAACCAGGCCAATTGGTTCCCAGAAGTAGTGAATGGGTGAGGCGGGAATTAACCACAGCCTCGACTCTATGCCTTATTCCCCTCAATCATATCTCAATGGTAACCACCGGATACTTGTGAATGTTTATTCTTACCCAATGATCCGCCTTGCAATAAACATTGGTGAATAGAGGTTTGGGAACAACCCAAATCCATCAAAGCTTGATGTGTCCAATCAGGGGCAGCCTGCGGAGTGTCAAGGATCCAGATCAGTGTCCCCACCTCCATTACCTGTCAACGATCCTGGCCAGGGAAAATAACAGAGGGAGACTGGAGGAGTAGGAGGGACAGACAAGGGGAGGTGTCCCCTTGACCAGGGATGGGGTTTGGGCGGGGCACCTTCCCACTTCCAGGGAGCCTGAACAGGGTGTGACTGGGAGGGATGGGTGGGTGGGGGTGGGGGGGCATTAGACACAGGGGGTGAAGAGAGAGAGAAGATAAAGAAGAGGGAGAAGAAAACACTGCTTCGCTGCCTCCTGTAAATGCTGCCATGTAGTCCTCTGCCAGCTGGACGGCCTCCTCCAGCGATGCTGGGCGGTGGCACTAGACCCACTCAAACATGCCTTGAGGAAGTTGGGAGATGAACTGCTCCAGCACCACCAGATCGTCAACTTCCATGGCACCGCATGTTCCCTCCACCAGCAACCATTTCCATTAGGCGTCCCATAGCTGTGTGGCAAAAGCGAATGGTGGCCTTGCTGCCCACAGCTCAGGGATCTGAACAGCTGTTGAATCTGCTCCGGGATAAGACCAACCCGTTGCTGGAGTGCCTTCTTCAGATGGTTGTAATTAAGGAGGCTGGTGGCGGGAACTTGCTGTGCCACTAGCTGCACCTCCCTTGAGAGTAAGGGCAGGCAAAACCTGCCGGTCCTCCGCTTGTGCCTGGAGCAGGACATGGAAACGGTGTTCCTAGTCCAGGCATACCTCATGAGGGATTGATGCTGATTCTGCTGGATGCTGGAGAGGGTCTTGAAGACTTTGCCCAGCAGTGAGGACTCCATAATGGTGTTCTCCTCCAAAGCTGGGTTTTTGGCACCATTGTGATAATGTTGAGTTCGTGGGCAATGGGAAATCAGGAGACAGGTTCAAGGTCAGTTTTTTTATTAAACAACACGTATAGATTCAATGGAACACTCTGTCTTATGTCTTCTGGTGATTCTTTCCCCCACTCTGACACTCTGGCATACCTTATCAGGTCTCCTTCTGCCATCACTATAATGAGAGGCAGGTGTTAGAGTAATTACAGCCCAGATGACAAGCCTAAACACCTTTCCCTCTCCCACAGACAGACACATGACCACGCCCCCAATGCCACATAATGATTTAAGACTAATAACTACAACACATCTGGGAACCATCAGGAAAGGACTACAGAACTGGAACAAGACTAGAACAAGAAAACAACACTTCAAAATAAAAGTCACACAAAATACCCGCAAAGCAATGGCATTCCTAAGGTTTGTAGTTGTCTCTCTCACTTCAAAAAATGTATAGTACAAAAAAGCTTTATAGCAATAAAATTAAGAAATTGCAAACTTATGGGACTTTCCTCCTAAGAAACAGCATTAGCTGAGATTTATTTAAAAAATAAATACAAATTTTATCTTCTGCTAAGGCTTAGACAGATTCTGCTGGCTCTGCTATGAAGAAACATTAAACTGAGTTTGAAGCCAGAGGTTTGTGGTGTCTGCTAACAATGTTCTCACATGTCACTCATCTTTTATTTGTACTGTTGACCTCTGAGTAAATAATCGCACATGCATGCACTGTGAACATGGGGCTCATACAGGAAATCAAAGCAAAGGCCTACAGTTAATGATGACAGATTCAAAGAGGTCTCAGACTAAAACATACATGTTTAATGTCTGCTCCCATGGTTACCCACACACTGTCATCAATAAAGTGCCATAAAAACTGAGAATGATCCCTTTGAATGAAATACACAATGTCCTGAGTGGCCTCTTTCTGCTCCTTTCCCATGTTTAGGAGCCTGGCTGTCTACAGCATATATGGTGGTATGGCTCAACAACATGAAATGTTTTAAACTGGTATGTTGACTTGCTAGAATGGGGCCTTCTCTTAGAGCAGGGGTTCTCAATGGGGGTGGTAACCAGGGGGCATTCAAACGATGACAGGGAGCACTGAGGGCAAAATAGTAGAGAGGGGGGCGTTAGATAACAAATGGGGGACATTTATCAGTCATATTAATCAAATTGATCATCAAGTTCCTTTTTGCATAAAATTTTTTATCTAGACTGGGAATGTACCAATTCTCTATTATATGTGTTTGTGCGCATTTGTACCACGGCTCATCTGATTCTAAAGTCTAGCAACACATCTGAAGTGTCTGGTTTAGCAGCGTCAAATACACAGGGAGAATCACAACCTCTGCTAATGCATCTGTATGGATCTGTAGATGGATATAATGCAAAAGCAAAATACACTTTTTTTTAAGATGAAATAGAAATTCAATCAATCCTTCAGCTTAAAAAACAGGCATAAAATGTTTTGAGTATAAGAAAATATAACTGGCTTTGTTTGCCTTCAGAAATTCCAAGAGATGACTGAATTTAAATCAATAAGAACTTGATGAAAGGAGTTCCAACTCACAGCCTCACGAATGGACACGGATTTGCTGCATCACACTTTTCTTTGAGCATAATATTGTACTATTGAGGGCTAAGTATTTTATTTATGTATTTTTTTGGAGAAAGTTGCATGCAAGGTTGACAGATTGCATAAATTAAGTATCACAAAAGGCTAAATATGTCCTATTTGTGCAAGAATAAATCTCTGCTTGGGGTGTTGCATCTATTATCTGGCAACCCTGAGCATTTTACAAGCTTGTGGATGCATGATAGGTCCCAAAGCTAGATAAATGAAAGATCTAATAAAAAACGTTCATGATAATTCGACCCGCGGGCAGAAGTTTGCCCTGGTCTGCAATTGAGGGTGCCCTAAGGTTCGTTTGAGGATGCTTAGCACCCTCAAGCACACCCAAAAGACCAGGCCTAAAATGAGACTGAGTCGCTGAATGTTTGGAAATCATTCAACAATTGAGTTTGGCTGACCTTTATTGGACATTTCTTTTTATTACCACTCAGAGCTGAACAGAGACAAATGGTAGCATTTTCTAGTATTTTTATATTTCAGTTGATATTTTTATAATTTTTTATTATATAAAAATAAGAAATATGTTTATTAACTATAAACTCGAAAATTCACGCATGGGACATACCTCAAAATATGTGAATATACACAAAAATGAATTATGACATTTAATGCATTGCCATGGCAACAGTATTTAAGATATCAAGAATCCCTTCAGAATTTTAAATCTGCACTGTCTTGACATTATTATTATTATTTTTTTAAGCAATTCAGGTAAAAAATAAGAGGGAGATTTCAAAGTCTGTTAAAAGTGACACACTTCCACACTGTTTGATATTTAAAAATCTGTTTAGCATCTTCAATGTCTTGGCATAATGTTGTGTATATGTGGTGACAGTCTCTTGAATCCCCTAGAAGTAAAAGTTCAGAGACTGCAATATTCAAAGAATCCAACATGGTTGACTTCCTGCTGCGTGGAGCTAATAATTATAATTCTGAAAGTTGTCCAACTTGATCTTCTTCTTAGCATTTGCATTGCGGGCCCAGCCACAGAACACCATCTTCAGTCAGGTGCAGCGCCTCGGGTCCGCCATTGAAATAAGTTAGCAGACACTCGTTGACAATGTGCTGCATGGTTTCTGGTTCCCCACAGCTGCAGTTCGGGTTGGTGGCTTGATTTCACCGAACAAGTCTGACTGCACATAGACCTTGTCCCGTCCGGGAAACGGTTCAGCATTGACCAGTGTCATCGAGGAAGGTCGAAGCCAGACCGATGGCTCAGCTATGAGGGCGTGGTTCACAAAATCCAACTTGATGAGAACTACATATGTACCAATTTTGGGGACTGTAGGTGAAAATGGGGTGCTACAGATGCTGTCTTACATGCCCTTTTTTTGAGTTTGAGTGCTTTGTTTGATATAAAAAATGTCATCAATTTTCAGAAACTTGGAATCAAATGAAAGCTTAAAAACACAGATTTGAACTTCTGCAGTCTATTTTGCAATTAGAACATTACAGTGAAAACATATTATGTTATAAAATGTTAAAAGAGCGCATTTTTAAAACATGCGATGTGTGAGTGTCAGTATTATGTTTCATGTTCTCTGCTTATGCAATGCTTCTCTGCAATGACTGAAAAAACAGCATGCATTTCATTGTGAGGGTCAACTGATGAAAATGCTAAAATGACATCACATAGGTTAAGTAACATTATTAACTTCTAGTTGAAGTTCTGTTTCTATTTTTGCATCAGTTATGTCATGCTCATGAAACAGCGTTTGAAGTCGCACAGTGACGATTAACGCAAGTAAAATATTATTTTAAATGGATGCTTTGATAAAAAGTAATTCCCCATCTGTCGCTCACTTCGACGTTGTGTCGAAGAAGCGACACTAGGGGTCTCTCTTGAGAGCCTTTTGCATCTCTGATCTATGAGAAAAGGCCAATGAGAAATTGGCAGACAGAATTTGCATGTCCTGCCCCCGGACAAACAGGTATAAAGGGTGGAAAATGCATCTGTTTCATTCAGAAATTTTCTTCGGAGCCAACTGGTTGTGTGAGCAGCGAGCTCTCATCTCTCAGAGCGTATGCTGTTGGATCTACGGCACATATCAGCGGCTTTCTCCTTCTCTGCAAAGCAGTGCAGCTTTGCCCCTGGGCGCTTCGACAGCACTTTTAAAAGAGAATGTTTTCCTAAAAGAGTTTATTTCTCTATAACAGCAATACACAGCTGGCGTTGAACGTCCTTTTCAGAACATGTCTTTTAAAGACGTCTTTCCGCCTCTGTGTAGTTTCTGGATGCGGTTGATTTCTCTCCACTTCTGACGGTCATAAAAGCTGCCTCGCATGCCTGGGCTGCGATCACACGCAGGCAGTGTTTTATGAATGGTTCATGTTCGCAATGCGAGAACATAGACATGGCAGCATTGCGGTCGTGGCTTTCTTTCTTCATGAGAGAAAGCCACTTCAGCCGCCCCCCGCCTCCTTCCTACGGGATTGGGGCCAGCGTCCCTGGTGATTAAGGCGATTTGGGGACAATCACGGGCTCAGTTTCACCGGTTAAATCCCCGCCCCCCCGGTGGCCAGCCGGCATTCTCCCTTGAGCCCCCGGAATTGGATGAAGACATCGCCGCTGCATCGGAGAGTGTCACAGTGGCGTCTAATACCGATGACTTGGCTGGGCCACCACCTTCGGGTACGTCAAAAGAAATCGCCCTAGCACGGAGCTTGGATGAGTGGCATTCACTTCCCAATCTGTCACGCTGGCTGGCCAGGACCATTCGACTTGGTTACGCAATTCAGTTTGCCAGGACTCCACCCCCCCTTCCCAAAGGGGCGTCCACCTTACTGCAGTACACAGCGAACATGCCAAATCCCTGTACGTGGAAATCGCGAATCTCTTTCTCAAAGATGCGATAGAGCCTGTCCCTCCAACCGAGATGAAGAAGGGTTTCTACAGCCCTTACTTCATCGTACCAAGAAAGGCAGCGGCTTACGACCGATCTTGGACTTGTGAGTTTTCAACCAGGCCTTGCACAAACTCCTGTTCAAAATGCTCACGCAGAAACACATTTTAACTTGGGTCCAGCATCTAGATTGGTTCACAGCGGTAGACCTGAAGGAAGCGTACTTCCACGTCTCAATATTGCCTCGACATCGACCCTTCCTACGGTTCATGTTCGATGGCCAGACATATCAGTTCATGGTCCTCCCCTTCAGCATGTCCCTGTCCCCTCGCGTCTTTACAAAGGTCGCAGAGGCAGCCCTTGCCCCACTTCAGGAAGCAGGCATCCACATACTCAACTACCTCAACGACTGGCTCATCCTGGCCCACTCCAAGAGTTACTATGCGCCCACAGGGACCAGGTGCTCAGGCACCTCAGCCATTTAGGGCTTCAGGTCAACTGGGAAAGAGCAAGCTCACCCCGGTTCAGAGCATCTCTTTTCTCGGCAAGAGTTAGACTCAGTCTCAATGTCAGCGCGCCTCTCTAACGAGCGGGCGCAGTCAGTGCTGAAATGCCTCGACGCCTTCAGTACACTCCTGCCTGTCACAACTCACCCATCGTCTGCTCCTTTGGAGCCAAACTCAAGTCGCTGTGTGCCACTCACATTCCAGGCAACCTCAATGTGTTGAGTCGGTTTTGCCCCGTGTTTTCTCAGGTCCGAGCCGGTAGAACTCGGTAACACGCTGTCAACTGACCGAGTGGACCGCTTGCACCTAGCGCCCTTTCCCTCCACTGAGGTAAAACCGTGCGCTCTTATCCCAGGAGATCCCACTAACTCAGCTCCCTTGATGACTCCTCCTGAGCCCTCTGATCCACGAATTCAGCAGAGGAATTCGACGACCAAATCCAATGCGGGTACTCAATCTACCCTGTAATGGAATAGGTACTCCACAGGACACGTACATGGCTCAGCGCATGGCGTGATTTAAATTGGACCCATATATCGCCGACCAGAGGGCTCGGGAGTAGTCATCTTAATTCATGGGAACATATGACGTTCCCATGAATTAATATGTTGTGGCCACGACAAAACCAAGTGAACCAAACATGTCCCCTCCCGGTCACCGTATTTAACATCTTCTCTATATGTGCTATTTTCGGTCATGAGATATTGTATGTCAGTGGAGAAGTACATAAATCAGCGCTGATAAAAAGAGTCTGACTGTTTGGTGTAGTGGTAATTAATCCACCCATTGTATAAGAGGTTATCTTATGTTTTTAATAATGGTGACCGAGATGGCACAGCTCACAACACCCATCACACAACCCAGCCATGAATCACTCAGTGCACATTAACAATCAGATCACCTGAGAGTGATGGGGTCTTAGGGTGTTTTTGGGCCCTGGAGAAGTTTTGACATGCCTTGATATTTGTGCTTTTTTTCAGTTGCTTAAAAACATATTAATAGCTAAAGTAAAGATAACACTGTATTCAGCACAAACTGGGCTACAAAATATGTGAGCAACATTTATATACATGTTTGTATTTTTGAGAAAATTACTTTTATGCATGTTTTTTAGAAAAACAAATAAACTGTAAGTCACTGAAATAAGGCCATATAACACATACTAAACAATTGTTCACAAGACCTTTGAGAACTGGATCTTGTAGCCTAGAATATTTGCTACAAAATTAACTTCAACTTTAATTAAAACCATCCTGATCACTCATTCATGCAAAACAATATAGTCATTTAACTTTTGTAAGACACTTATAGTGTTAGAAAGGCCATATGCGAGGAGGAGTGAATGATCATGAATATGTATATGATTCACACCTGAGGAGACAAAGACCCCTCTGCCGGAACAGAATAAAATGTAATATCTGACATAAGGCATATACACAATATATATAAAAACATTTCAGGATTCTTTGATGAATATATAAGTTGAAAATAATAGCATTTATCTGAAATAGAAAGCTTTTGTAACATTATAAATGTCTTTACTGTCACTTTTGATCAATATAATGCATCCTTGCTGAATAAAAGTATAATTTTTTTTCCAAAAATAAACATGTAAAAGCTGTTATTTTGAACTTTATATTCATAAAAGAATCCTGAAAAAAAAATGTACACAGCTGTTTTCAACATTGATAATAATAATATATGTTTCTTGAGCAGCAAATTATTATATTAGAATGATTTCTGAATGATCATGTGACACTGAAGCAAAATTAAAAATTTACATCACAGGAATAAATTGCAATAATAATAATATTTTTTTTTTTTTTTAAATTAATATATATATATAAATATATATCATATTACTTGCCTCAGGGGAGTTTACCATTTGAAGCTTTATTTAAACATATGTTACATGTTTGTGTGATAAGTATTTGCTGAGTTTCAGTTCATTTTTGTGATGTGTTTCAGAAATATGCTCGTGGAGACATAGATGGCTGAAAGTGCACCCTGGATATTTTCTTTATTTTACAAAAGCACAAGGTATTGTGTTATTGTGAGTGTACACAAATAAAAGTAGACCCTTTATAGTTTATAATGCTGTCATACACGTATCTGTATGCCTATATATGATTTTAAGTATTTTAAGTTGTTTCTGCTGTTATGAGGAAAAAAATCCAGCAGGACGCGCCGGCATGTCCATCGACCCCTGAGGGTTAAGAGAGAGAGAGAGAGAGAGACAGAGAGAGACAGAGAGCGAGAGAGAGAGAGAAAACACACGCTCTACATACACAAAAAATACAGCCGAGAAGGCATTCACAGTGGGGGACATATTTAAATGTTCTATTTCCTGGAAAAGAGCGCGAGCTGCAGAAAAAACAGCTGACACTTAACGACATTGATAACAGCCAAAAATACATTCGATACACATGATTTTAATGATAAGTGCATAGATCTTTGCTCTAAGTTAAAAACAGAGGACCATTTTCAGATTGATAAAGCCTCAGTCTTGTGAGCCTTGCAAACAACCCCATTTACTAAAAGTTTAGGGCCTGATAAAGTAAGTTGGAGAGTTTTAAAAGTTTGTACTTATCAGCTTTGTGACATAATTAAATCCTCGCTGGAACTCCAGAGAGTCTCTGCAGTTTGGAAAAAATCTATCATTGTTCCTATTCCCAAAATAGCAAATGTCAGGCTAATAAAAGATTTAAGACCGATTTCTCTTACATAGTTATTAATAAAGTGTTTCAAAAGAACTATTAAACCGTTGAACATAAAGTACACAAGTCAATTACTTAATACGCTACAGTTCGCTTATAGGAGTAATAGGAGTGTGGAGGATGCCACACTTACACTCCAGAATTTCATATATAAGCATGTAGATGCGGATAAGATTCATGCCCCTTTATTATTTATAGATTTTTCATCAGCTTTTAATACCTTTTTAATACCTCAGCTTTTAGCTGAAAGTTTGTTGTCCGAATTTGATATTCATAAGAGTTTAGTTGGTTGGATTTTAGATTTTTTGACCAAAAGATCTCAAAAAGATTATGAGTTAATGAAAAATATTCCCTGGAGCTTAACTCATCAGTGGGTTCACCACAAGGTTGTATACTTTCACCATTGTTATTTATTCTGTAAACTGCTAAGTGTTATTATTATATAATATTATTAAATATGCTGACGATACAGTGGTTCTTGGTCTTTTGAAATGGGGTGAAATAGATCATGGACCCATTTTAAATAATTTTCTGGACTGGTGTGAGAGATCCTTTTTACAAATTAATGTTGATCAAATTAAAGACATGTTGATGCTCCAACAAAATTAATTATTGATTGTAAAGAGGTTGAGATGGTCAGATCATACAGTATCTTGGTACAATAACAGATGATAAACACGGTGGGTGGAAAACACAAACCTTATTTTCTCAAAAGCACAAAAGAGGTTATATTTTCTTAGGAAGCTTAAGTCCTTTGATGTGGATAGATCTGTAACTATAGGGATTTACAAATCTTGTATTGAATCTGTTTTAACCTTTGCTATGATTGGTTGGTTTTATGGATTAAATGTTAAAAGTAGATCAAAGCTGCAGAGAATTGTTAATCTGGGGTCAAGTATTACAGGCAATGTATAGTTCTGGCAATCAGTTTTATGTGAGAAAAATGTTCTTAGGGAGGCTTGAGTATTTTGGATTATTTCTTGACATATTTTAAATTCTGATTTTGAACTCCAACCTTCAGGAAGGCGATATAGAGTACCGAAATGTAGGACTGTAAGAACCTTAAGAACTGTAAGGCAGTTATGGCTGTGAACACATACATGAAGCATGGAGAGATAGATGTGTTAAATATTGATGGTGTACAGTGTATTGTAAATATGCAAATATGTGAGAGGCGGATGTGAACATGCACTGATGTGTATACATGTATTTATCTACTTTTGGCTATGTGTTTAATGTCATATGTTAGATGTTACATACTGTATATTTATGTCTTGTGATTGTTGGTAAATGTTGTGTGATGCTGAACAAATTGCCATACAAAGGGACAATAAAGATTACTACAACTACTACTGCTACAAATGCATATTAACTTTCCTCATAAATCCAGAATCCATACTGGAATATTTCAGAATTTTGACCCAAAGTGGAGTAAAAACAATCTTTGCAAAACTATGATAACAATATATTAGAATTTAAGTTATAAAGCAACAAACTTTTAAAATGGACTTTTAGAAAGTCTTTTTTAGTAATAGCAACATTTACAGTATTGTGGAAAAGTTTTAGGCACTTGTGAAATATGTTTCATAGTTAGGATTTCTTCAAAAATAATGCAATTAATAGTTCAGTATCTTCATGTAATCCTAGCCTGATTCAAAGTTCAGTGGTGGGCAATGTTATCTGTTGCAGGGCTCCCTGTTCCTCTGTTTTATTCTAATCTATTTGCAAAAGAAATGCATATCTAAAATGTATATTTCACATTGACACTAAAACTGAAGATATAAATAACCATCTTAAGACAAATGTTTTTATGGAACATATGTGCCTAAGACTTTTGCACAGTATTGTAAAACCAATTAAAAATTCAGTGTACTACTGTACATTGTGAGAATTGATAACATTTAAGGTACCCCTCCCATAAGAACAAAACATTTTAACATACTTCATTTAATTAAAAAAAGAAAATCTGTTAAATTCCTGCCCTGACATAACCTGATTGTTTTTCCAATTTTACTGTGGTGATTCCAGCTCTAACCACTGGGGACTGTTGTTCGACATTCTGAAGGCAGAGACTGATTTTAGCAAACAGAACTTCCAAACAGAAGCAAACACTGGTTGACTTTATTGGGAGTTTGGATGCCATTCCTAAAACACACATTTCCAGACATTCAATTTGTTTAACAGAGATAATATCACATAACACTTCAGATCTAAATCACATGCCCACTATCAAATTGTGAATGTTTTACAGAATCAGACTAAATAAATGAATCAATAAACAAATAAGCCATTTTGAACACAACTGTTTTTTCGATGACATCATAGCTGTTGGCTTTCCAAAGGAGCTTCTCCCTAGGCAAGCCATTGCAAACCATTGTTCCTACTCATGACATACTGGGCCTCCATAGAGCTCTTCCAGGCTGTGCTGGGAGTCCTGCATTTCACTGAATGATCATCTGTGTCCGCTGGCCCATCTTTCAGCTCAACTTAAAATAAGAGGGAGCTGTCTGCTCTGTTGTCTGGCCTGGTCCACTCGGTTGTGTTTGGTTACCTGATAAAATATTAGCTCAAGGAATTGCTGGGGTTATGATGCAAGGAGGGGATAGCTACTTTTTTATGGTTCAGGGATGCACACATCCATCTTTGCTGTCTTTATCTGTGCATTCTGCTGTAGCAGACGCCGAACAACATTCAGCTGTTGACCAGATGTGCTGAATATACAAAAAGGGGAAAATGGTTTTACTGGCACGTACCTCACTGATAGCCCAGGGCATGCCAGCAACCAAAAATATAACAGATTGTCAACTCTTGGGCCTACAATGAGATCTATATAAAAGCATACATTTTGTTTAATATAGTTGAGTTTAAGCATTTGGTAAAAGCTTTTAAACAAAGTGACTTACAGTGATTTCAAGCTATGCATTTCAAATCAATATCTGTGTTCCCTGGGAATTTAACTAATGACCTTCAGCTACAGGAACCATTAATTAAGGCATCAACCTTAAATCACATTTGCCTCAAACAAAATGTAACAGTTTCATCTGTGTCATAGGTAATGTACAATAATACATATTTTGAATTACAAATGATTCCTACAAAAAAAGATTTCTAAAAGTAATCTTTGGTTTAGACTCAAACACTTAGTTTCTGCATACAGTTGAATGCTCAGCCTTTCAAATTTTACTTAGTTTGAAAGTGTGCACATACACAGGCGGTTGGTTCATGCACACTATGCTGTGGATTACTGGACTATTTCTCTTCAGGAGTTTAGAAAAAGATGTCTTTATATACCACCTTGGTCTCATCTTGTTTAGCAGCAAATACATCTAATAGGGGTGTAACAATTCACTCATCTCACGATTCGGTTCATGGTTTGGTTAGGTTCATGATACTTAAAAACTAAGAATGAGTGAAGAACAGCAAAGATTAAAAGTTTTATTATTATTATTATTTTAAAGACATATGCAAAATAGTCCCTTTCCTATAAAATTTCGCTAATAGTTGTGTTTTAAAAAGTGCTAAATGATCCATCATCCGAGATGTACTGGGACTAAAAATTTGCCATTACATTTGCTGCTTATATATATATATATATAATAATAAAATAATATTGTCTCTGATTACATCTAAATAATATTTTCAAAAAAAATATTTAATGGAAGTGGATGCTTGTCTGTTTAAATCAAGTCAGACATGACAACTGGCATCACTAGCGGATCCTGGCATAGGCAGGTGCCTAGGGTGGCAATGTACTCATGGGTGCCCCTACACAGAGCTCACAAGATCGCGACGGGAGAAAGCTGCCCCGAATTGTGCGACCCCGACCCTGGCTCGTGGTGAGAGAAAGATGCCCCAAATCGTGCCACCCTGACCCTGGCTCGTGGTGAGAGAAAGATGCCCCAAATTGTGCCACCCTGAGTCAGCATTACACGTACACGGCTCAGCGCATGGCATGATTTAAATTGGACCCCTAGTGTTGCTTCTTCGACACAATGTCAAAGTGAGCGACAGATGGGGAATGTCTAGGTTACGTATGTAACCTCCATTCCCTGATGTAGGGAACGAGACATTGTGTCCTCCCGGCCACATTGCTGAGCCGAGCCACTGTTGTGGCCGGACCAGTTCCGGCTCCTCAGAAAAATCCTGAATGAAACAGATGCATTTCCTCGCCTTTATACCCGTATGTCCAGGGGCAGGACATGCAAATTCTGTCCGCCAACTTCTTATTGGCATTTTTTCATAGATCAGAGGTATATTCGGCGCTCAAGAGAGACCCCTAGTGTCGCTTCTTCGACACAACATCTCGTTCCCTCCATCAGGGAACGGAGGTTACATACGTAACCTAGACATTATGTATATATACAATGTACATGTTAATTTGATTTGCCATCAATCAACCAACCAACCAACCAAACAGTCAGTCTGTCTGTCTTTCTGTCTATCTATCTATATACACACACTGACGCAAAGAAGTTTGGAAAACCTGATCCTTGAGTAATCATGATAAAATGCTAATTTGGTACTAAAAAAATCACTTGCCATTATATCAAACACAAATGCTTCTGAGGTCTTTGCTGATTTCTTTTGATTTTCTTATGATATCAAGAAAAGAGACACTGAGTTTGAAGATAGGCCTTAAAATACATCCACAGTTACACCTCCAATTAAGTTCACCTCGTATCAGAAGCTAATTGGCTAATTCTCTACAGGCTTGAAATAATTTTCTGGAATTTTCCAAGCAGCTTGAAGGCACAGTTAACTTAGTGCATGTAAACTTCTGTCCTACTGGAATTGTGATATAGTCAATTTAAATTGAAACAATTGTTGGAAAAATGACTTGTATCATGCACAAAGTAGATGTCCTAAACAACTTGCCATTGGGGATGTTAAGGGGGACACCATGTCGGATCTTACCTATTGCACCAAGTAAGCCAGAACCGCCTCTGTTTGACATTAGGACTATATTCCCCCATAGCATTATTATATGTAATATTCAGCATTAGCATTATACTGTATATAGTAGATTAGTATGGCACTCTCATTAAAACTTTGTAAACTTGACTTTCTCTCGTGCAGTCAGAGCAGATCACTCTCGTGCTTCAAACAGACATTCAACCCATTGTGCAAAAATGGTGTGCCTCCCTGGTTTCAGTTTATGTTTACGCAGTTTCAGCCAAACTCATCGTAGAACACCTGTGGCTGCTGCAGCATAACCATCAAAAAAATTGAGTACATTCATTTGCACTGTTTAAAGGAGGAGGCATGAAATTAAATCCTAAATATCTTAAATTCTGTTTTGATGAAGAAAGAAACTCATTACATCTTGGATGGCCTGAGGGTGAGTAAAAAGTGAGACATTTTCCATGGCTTGTTTGCCTGAAGCTTAGGGTTACATGGAGCTCATAATAAAAATTTTAACAAAACTTTAAATAGCCCATGAGAGCATCATAATATGAAATTATTTTTAAAATAATAATTTAGTGTTCTTCTGCAGGATATATACTTGGCTATTGTTGAACATTCATTATAAACATTATTTGGATTTCACTGAAGATTGTTGCTTCATGATTAAGCATGTGAATTTAATAAACATTTAATGGAATGAATAACATCACAAATCTCTTCTGTATAATGAATTACTTAATGTTACTGTGTGTAATGACATCATGCATTCACCATGAAGTGGTGGTGGGCTTTACCAGACCGCAAAAGCCTGTTAAACATATATTGTTTTATTTTTTGTGATATAGCTATGACCTTTTTTCCCATTACACACAAAGCCTACTTGGGAAACAAGTATATATATATATATATATATATATATATATATATATATATATATATATATATATATATATATATTTTTATGTAATTAAATTGTTTTTATTATTATTAGCACAAGTAACCTGAGGTAAGCAAATAGAAAAATAATTCTAGCTCCAGAAAAAACTAAACAAAAAAACGAGCACTATTGGTAAGTCCTGTTTAAATGTACAAAATTACTTTGTCTGGCTACAGTTCCTCCACAATTATTATTTGGCAAATAACAGTAGGTTATTTACAATCACATTCCTCCACAATTGCCTTGTGGATCATTTAGACAAATGTGATTACCTCTAAAACCTTAGAAACTATAGGAAGCTCTTTTGCATTCTGATATCCAACCGTACTGAATTTCATAGCTTCCACTTAAGAAGGAAGCAGACACATAACTCTTAACTCTCTCCTAAAACAACAGCTGCCATTTTCTCCTGGGCCGATTCAAGAGTCAGGCACAACACACGCTGAGTGAATTAATTCAGTTCGGAAGGTATTATAGCACAACCAGCCAGACACATGCATGATCATGAATTAAAGCATCAATGGGAGTCCACCAATTACAGTCATCAATCTAGAAGTTGCGATCTGGGGTGATGTCATTCATTCCACATTCCAAAAGACACGTTTGGCTTGTTTCCCAAGTAGGCTTGGTGTGTAATGGGAAAAAAAGGTAATATATGACAAAAGAGATTGAATGAGAGAAAAATATATGTTTAACAGGCTTTTGCTGTTTGTGCAAGCCCTCCACCACTTCATGGTGAATACATGATGTCATTACACACAGTAACATTAAGTCATTCCTTATACAGTAGAGATTTGTGGTGTTATACATTACATCAAATGTTTATTAATTTCACATGCTTAATCATGAAGCAACAATCTTCAGTGAAATCAAAATAATTTTTATAATGAATGTCAACAATAGCCAACTATACTCTGTTCATTAGAGTGATGAATGTACGATACATGTATAAAAATTATATGGAGAGAAATATTCACTGACAACTTGATGTATTGAGGTTTAAATCAGTGACATTTAACCTATGCTTTTATGATGCAGTTAAAGTGTCTTTTCAGACAGAGAGAGACCACTGGTATATCTAAATGATAAGCAAAAGGTCTAATGCTCAATGTATATCTACATGTAGGCCTACATGTTATGATTTACATGAAGTGTCTGCATTACTTCTGAAAAAATGAATTCAATATATAACTTTTTTCATATAACTTTTTAATTGCCTTATATGCTTTACAACTCACACAATGTGTAATGAATTGTGAAATAAGACATTTCAAGTATAAAGCTGGCCCCAGTGAATGGTAAAACCATTTACTTGTGCCTTAGTGACTGCATGGTTTGATTTTAATTACAGTGGAGGGAGCAGCTTTTTAAAACATTCCAATTTTTTGTTATATGGTCTGTGGCATAACAGATTTTTCCCCTTTATTTTAATGATGTTTAAATGAAAAGACATTAATGACCTATCATTCCCAGACTAATAGACACCCAGCTCTAATTTCACAGTACTCAACCAGAGCTTTACCCTAGCTCAGAATGTAAATTTGACAGCAATTGACATTGTTCAAATAAAGACTGAGGGATAGTGAAATTGTCTGTAATCAGAAAATTAGCAAAGTGCACAGATTCTGCAGCCAATGAATTGAGTGGCCAGTCTTACAAGCTGCCTCAATTTGCTGCATTCATATTTCTCTCTTGAGTAAACATCTGGAAGTGTCTCGGTATATGTAATCCAGCGAGGGTTTCAAAGCATTTGATGCTTGATTTCCACCTCACACTGAAGATATTTTTTCATTCATAAGAGCAATACTGTTTGCACAGACACAACAGTAATTGCATTCATATTTGACTCAAGGGAGGCATGTACAGTAATTCTACAAACTAGTTAATTGGATGATCCCATGATACAGTATGTTAAACTTCAGCAATTGAATGCAGAGGCATGTTTAAGCTTTTTTATTTTTTATTTTTTATTGTTTTGCCACAAATTGTTCACATTTGCAAACAGGGGCTTTGTTAAAGAAATAATATAATCCATTATCATCCATTTTTCCACAATAATTAACTTTTAAATGACTTTATATATGTCAACTTTCAGTCATAAGCTCTGTTCCAAAAACTAATAAGCTGCCTCCGTAATGCAGCATTTTAAAGGAATATTCCGGGTTCAATGCAGGCTAATCTCAATCAACAACTGTTGTGGCATAATGTTGATTACCACGAAAATTTATTTCAACTAGTCTGTCCTTTTCTTAATTTTTTTTTTAAAAAAAGCAGCAAAAATTTAAGTAACAGTGAGGCACTTACAATGGAAGTGAATGGGGCCAATTTTTGGAGGGTTAAAAGGCAGAAATGTGAAGCTTATAATTTTATAAATGAACTTATATTCATTATTGTGTTAAAATCACTTGCTTAAATGTAAATTTTTACAATCATTTTAGGGTTTGTTGACTACATCTTCATGGCAACGAAGATGTACAATTGGCTTTAACTTTACACAGAAAAAGTTAGTAAGCTATTTTAAAAAATTGTGTTAACACACATATTGTTTATGTCTTGTGCTATACTTTTGAAACAGTGAGTATTTTAATGTTTACAGATTGGCCCCATTTACTTCCATTGTAAGTGCCTCACTGTAGATTTCTGCTTTTTTAATGATAGATATACTTACAATCCATTCAATACTGAAAAGTATCAATACAAATGATTTAAAACAATAGAAAACTGGCTATTTTACACATTGTGTGTGTGCTATGCCGTTCCTCTCATTTCACCTGTACTGAAGTCAAGTCTTCCATGTGCTGAGTGGCACATTTCTGGGGATGACACTCATGTACTTGTACTAATACTTGTAATAATGCTCTGATACTAAAAAACTATATCGTCTGACGTACGAATGTCATCGCATAAACATGAAGCACACCAATTAAAATCACAATATGTCCTATTGTGATTTTGAAACCACAAAGGCTGCTATGTATTGAAAAACTATATAGTCTGCATCCTTGTCGAATGCACATGTTCATACGTGGGCCTATAATTTGAAAGGCTGAATGCTCAACCGTGCCTTAAATGAGACGACACATTCCGTAAGGAATATTTCAGGTTCAATACAAGTTAAAGTGAAAGTTCACCCAAAAATGAAAATTATCTCATCATTTACTTACCCATATGCCATCCATGTATAACTTTCTTTTTCTGAACATAAACGAGGAATATTTCAGCTCTGTAGGTCTCCACAATGCAAGTCAGTGATGACCAGAACTTTGAAGGTCCAAAAGCATATAAAGGCAGCAATAAAGTAATCCATAAGACTCCACTGGTAAGTCCAGAAATCTTCAGAAGCGATATGATAGGTATGGGTGAGAAGCAGATCAATACCTTTTTACTAGAAATTCTCCTCCCTGCCCATTAGGTGGCAATATGAAAAAAAGAATGTGAATTGTGAGAAATAAAGAAGAATGTCAAAGTGAAAGTGGAGATTTATAGTAAAAAAGGACTTTAATATTGATCTGTTTCTCACCCACACTTATCAAATCGCTTCATACGATATAGATTAAACCACTGGAGTCGTATGGATTACTTTATGTTGACTTTCTGTGCTTTTTGGATGTTCAAAGTTCTGGCCACCATTCACTTGCATTGTATGAACCTGAAATTTTCTTCTAAAAATCTTCATTTGTGTTAAGCAGAACTGGGATGGCATGAGAGTTACTAAATTATGAGAGAAAATTAATTTAAACTTTTCTTAAAAAAATTGCAAAATCTGGGTTTCAATTAGGCAAATAAATAGGGCCAGTCCATAAACATTAAAATACACAATATGTTAAGACATAACAATATGCATGTTAACAATTTTAGTGTGACCAAATTGCTTACTAACATTTTCGGTTTAAAGTTACATCCAATTTTACAACTTCGTTGCCATGACAACGTAACACTGTAAACCTTAAAACCCTAAAATGACAGTATAAACAACAATTTAAACTTTACATCTCAAACACTACACCAGTTTTATCAGAATACTTAATGTAAGTACTTTTATGCAATTATTTGCTTCACATTTCTGCCTTTAAACCCTCCAAAAATTTGCCCCCATTCACTTTCATTGTAAGTGCTTCACTGTAACCTTAATTTTTGATTTTTGAAAGCAAAGGAGGGACGAATAAAAATGATATGTTGTGGTAATCAACATTATGGCACAAATACTGTTGACTGAACTTAGCTTGTATTGAACCTGGAATATTCATTTTAGGATGCATAGAAGGCAACTGCCTATGTAGGCATAAGGTTTTGGAACAGACCCATGGACTCCCATATGTTTTAACTTTTAGCTGAGTTCCATTCTAAAGGCTAAATAAACAGTGTATTTATTAAATTGTTCCCAGGTTACCAAGTACAAGATGAAATTGTGGCAAATCATGGTTATCCAGCAAATATTGTACATGAAAGAACAGTGGACATATTTGTATATATGGAGACAATCACTATGAATTACCTTTTACAGGTTTGCACATTTGTAAAAGTGTGCATCGAGAAAGCAAAAATAAATAAATACATTCTATTAAAAAAAAAAAATGTGTGAGTGGAAGAAAGTGAGGGAATGAAACAGGAGGAATTTAATAAGTGGAAAAGAGTAGGATGGGCTGGAAAGGGCTTTTCATCAGTTCTTTTGTTGGTGGAAGGCATGCAGAGAGTATGTGGTTTTCCCAAGGACAAGTTAGATAGGGCAGGCCACCTCACAGAGGGAAGCTAGAGTCTCCATGGTACCATGTGGATAAAGGGAGGGAAAAAATCCAGGCCAGAATGAAAAGAGGTAACCCTAGCCACTGAGGTGGCCTGATAGTAGTCAGGGGCCAGGGTATGGCTTCCCCTTTTCCCCATCCACACCCACTTTGTGTTGTGTTGAGTGCAAGGAAGAAACTCCTCTGCTTAGAGCCAAGATAAGCAAATATAATGGTGCCACACATTAGGTTACTGTAAAGAGGGATAAAGAGAGAGGGAGCGAGAAAAAATGTGAAAGAGAGAGCGTCTTAGTTCTATAGTTCTGTCCAATTGGTTTCTCCTTTTCTTGACATTTAAGAATAGGGAGCCATGCGATAAGGAGATATTTCTCAAGCTGAGCTAGCACTAAAAACAGGTCGTTGAAACCATACAGTGTCTTTGTCTAATTATGTAATAGATATATGAAGCATGCATAGCTTACAATAAATCAGCCTGTGTTAAAAAAATTCTTCAAAAATACAGAATACTTATAACAGTGTTTGAAACATTTATTCAAGAAATGAAAAAAAAAAAAAAATCTGTCATTGTCTTAAAACAACTATTTATTTTAGACACACTCAATTAGCTAAATTTTAACAGTGTGATGAGGGTCTAAATTATGCAAAATTGTAGATATTTAGTATTCACAGACAGCCATGATTACTTTAATCAATGAGTGAAAGTGTAAAATAACAGACCAGTTACTGAGATTAAGCGAGTAGTATTCGGCTAGTCATGTGATTCTAACATAGCAGCCCCCATGTGCGGACCCTCTCCATGTAGAATAAAACAGCTTTTACAGTATAACTTTACTGATATGACTGGAGTCTTCATTTTAATGAGAGTGGGCATGATTTCTGACATGTATTGCAAAATTACAATTCATGTATTTAGGAGTTCAACTGTTATAATGAGGAAAAATTACAAAGTGCACCTTTAAATAATTAAAAAGCAGTATGATTTTAAAATTGATAATGACATACTATGTTCACATAGCTTGTGTCTACACACCTGAAAATATATATTAAATACATTACATTCTGAAAATATGTGTGCCAGCCAAATGTTACAGTAAGCCTAAAAAAGGACCATAAATTGGATTGAAATAACAGATACAAATAATAGGATGTAGACATGAGACTGCATCCTTCTGTTGACGAAATGCATCCCCAAACTGCTATCATTTTCTGAACAGGGGTCAGATAGTGAGAGGCAACACTGCACCCCTGCCCCAGGATGAGCTGGTAATATTTACTTGGAGCACAAATGGCTTTCCTGCTCACTTCCTTTCTCATGACATATATACAATGGCCTCAAAAAGTATTTGGACACTTTTGGACCACAGGTGTATTAACTATGAACATGTTCCACAAAGTTTAACAACCAAAGTGCATCCAAATTTGAATGTGAAACCTAACAAACTTTTGTTAATATTTTTTGGTATATTTCTTTAAAATAAATGCCAATTGGTTTGATATTTTTGTGATACTGTATAATGCAATGATATTCATATAACTTAAGGTATCTCTTAAAAGGGTTAATCTAAAATTAAAATTCTGTCATTGATTACTCACCCCATGTTGTTCCCCCTAAACACGAATGACTTACTGCCTAGTATCTCATTTTATGTTCTATTGAAGAAAGTATGTCTCAGTCACCATCACATATTTTTGTTCCATTCAATGAAAATAACTGGTTACATAGGGCCCTATGAAATCAAATTTCTTTTTTATTTTTAAAATTCAGTTCCATTTTTTTTCTATTTATTTACTCTGAATTCTGGCTTTTAAAGTTTAATCAAACTTTATCATTAAAAAACTCTCCAATCAAATTAGTTCATGTACTTTTAATCAAATGAAAACAAAACATTTATTTTTCAACATAGCATTGCATTAGTTATTTTTTTAAATAAAGAGGGTCTCTACTGATCCTCACACAATCCAAAACCCAAAATTTGACACGCTGATTACCCATGGGCCAAACAAAGCCAACCAGGGATTTCAATGTCAAAGGCAGAGTTTCGCCGAACTTTTGGTTTAATAATGGAACAGGGTACTCTTTTAAGTTAAACCTTAAGCCCTTTCTTGATTAGTTGATGAGTCAATACATTTCCTGATCATTGAACAGAATCGCTGGCTTACATTTCAAAACAGGAGATGAGTTAGTAATTTCACTATTTACCATCATACATATCTACCGTCTTGGGACACTCAAGTTGTAGTTCCAAAATGATCTCAAATGCAAAAGTTAAAGAACTATTTTTATGTTTGACTGACATTACACACGATTAATTGTGATTTCAATTTCTGTGCCTGGTAGGGTAGACTGGAGAAAAGCAGTTGGTGTAATTTATCAAAACCTTGTTTCCAGCATGGTTACGTAATGTCACACTCCCTGCCCAGCATCGCTGCAAAGGCCTCTGTAACATTTGCAACTACACTACATGCAGACATAAAAATACGAAAAGGAAACTAATACTAAGCCTGTATTTATTAGAGAAAGGTTGTTGCCTTTGTCCAATTATTTTTTCTCCTTCCTTTTCCACCACCCTATTCAAATTGAAATATGCAAACGTAATAGTCAAGAAAATGAGAACATGGAGTTTATGGAGGAAAATGGCCTTGGCAAGGTTAATTTGCAGTTTTCTGAAGGATGGAATCTCCTGCTAGATTGGTGGGGCTATCTGCCAAATGCACCCCTGGAATGAGAGAATGCATCTACGGCTTTTCTGTGGTTTCTGTTCATCTGCAAGTCATAATTAGACCCCGATAGGCTCTCGGCTCCTCGCCTTCTCTTTCCACTGCCAAGTAAATGGTAGGGCGAAACATTCACTCCCTCTATTTTGCCATGTCCATATTGTTCTTACCAGTATAGTTAGTATTCACTGAGCATACAGTACTGTATAGCAGGAAAAGTCACTCTCAAAATTTCCAAATGGAAACAAGTGTGGTAAACATTAACAGACGTGCTGTCTTTGAACAGTGAAGTCATTCTAGCCTAGATTAAATTTACTGTGAGACAGAAGCAAATTTACAGCAAATGTCACATAGTTCATGTGGTGCAGGAGGCATTTGTTACTTGTTCATCAACGTAAATGACAAAAAGAAGGAAAAAAGTAGGAAATGGTTACTAATACAGCCAGTGTTTCCTGAACGACTAGTTGCCTGTCTGTCTTAAGCAGCAGCCACTCAAGACTTTGAACATGCGAAAATTACTTCAGACCCTATGCTATGATGTCTTGCTCTAGGGCTTCTGTTTGTAATCATAAATAACAAATAATATCCATTTAAAAATGTTAAAATATACCATCTGTTTTGAAATTAGCATTCTACGTATTGAGTTGATATGCAGGGATTTACACTAACATTTTTGTTCAGGAGCACTTCTGTTTTATTCACTTTCATTCAAATCATGACTTCAATGGCTAATTATGACTTTAACACTTATTTTTCTCTCTATTACTCAGACCCTGCCATGTTATGATATCAAGGTACTTTTACTCTAACGCAGTGGTTCCCAAACTTTTTACAGTGGTGTACCCCTTCAAACATTCAACATCCTTTCACATACCCCCCTCTAATGCATAGATAAGATTCACACAAGATAATTTGAAAATCTGTCTGTTTAACACAATTATCATTGTAAAACAACTCCTTTAAATTAAACATGTTATATTTTTACATGTTTTGTACATGTTATATTAATCATACACATACTGAATAAATGGCTTATCGATTGAGATGGAAATGCTTTGAGCTTTGAGCATTGCGGTTAAGTATCTGTGCAATTGCGTGGTCAGCTCAAGGTGCTTTTTTATGTCACATCTGTCACTATTGGCAAGGTTGAGCTCATTTGGTGAAAAAACATCATGCAACAATGTAAAAACAGGCCTCTAGAGTGCGAGCAAATGTGATTGAAAATTACTGCATGTGAATATGGTAATTATTTGGTGCTGCTGAAAGTCTAACACCTGTCATCATTGTTTTTGTACTTATACCATCAGAATCAAAACTCCCTACGCATCTAACCTTAAATACAAATTACATTTTAAATTGCGAAATAAAAACTAAACTAAAATCGTGGACGACTGACATGCACGAGTCTGGTAAAACAGTGAAGTATTTTACTTGCTATCACCAAGCTATGTAACCTAGCACTGGACTGGGCTGGCAAAAAATTATACTTGTGTGACACAACGCATGAGTAAATGCATTTTTTTAACTGCAAAAGATTGAGTTATTTCATAGCATATTTTTCTGATCTTTATGACAAAACCATTTTGGTGTTTCTTCAATAGACGGCACACAAAATATTTTTTGCCAGTTAAAAATATATGCACTGGATTTGAATGTTATTTTAGACTGTGATGAAATTGAAAGAATGGTAAATCTCTGAATTGTATTCGCGTACCCCCATTGTCACCTCACGCACCCCCAGGGGTACGCGTACCCCAGTTTGGGAAAAACTGCTCTAATGCATCTTCTGAAATATTCAACATTTTATTGCTTGTATTACAGACCCACCTACATATATTCACTTAATACAATGTGATTAGTAGTGTTGGGTTCGAGTCAACCTTAGTCAAGTCCAAGTCAAGTCAGAGTCTTAATCAATCGAGTCCGAGTCGGGTCCAAGTCCAAAAGGGGCCGAGTCGAGTCCGAATGAATCTGTTCATGAATCTGAATTCATATTGTAACTGTAAAATCAAAATTAATATTTTAAGCTTATTTTAACTTTCACAACTAAGAAAACACAATTGTCGATATGAATGTAACAAAAACATAATATATTTTATTATTAGTTTTCTGCTGAACAAACTTCAAATAGGTTTATGCATATGCTTTAGGTTTATGAAGACAAAACTGTCCATCAACACACTTCCTATAGCATTCTGTTGACATTTCAGTTATTTGTTGCTTTTTCTCCTCCACTCATACATCAACTAAAGAAAATGAAAGCTGCATTAGTCGTTAAAACCAGAGTTATTATTTTTTTGGTCCTGTGCCGTGTGAAACTGCTGTGTAGTTTCTAGTACATTGGCTACATACCTGTCTTTATGTGTTTGTCGTGCCAGCCACCTCAGTAATCGATGTTATACAGTAGTCTCTGTAGTAACATTCAAGTGTATTGGTTGACTGAGTGTGCCGCTCTGCTGTTGTGTTTGCGCAACACAGTGAAACAAACTCTGGCTATGTCTACGACATCAGGGGGTGCTACAACTGATTGCATATAAAGTGCCCATTCATTTCATTTCGTTTCATTATTTGTATGTATTTATTTAGTTTATTGCATCACAAATAAAATGCCATGGACTCAGCTGGACTCTGAAAAAAAAGGTCCAAAGTCTCGAGCCCAAATGCTTGAATTTGAGTGAATTCCGAGTAAAACTGCATCCGAGTCCGTGACAAGTCCAAGTCCATTAAAATTGGACTCGAGACTCGAGTCCAAGAATGAACTTGAGTTTCCCAACTCTAGTGATTATCTTGTGATGTAGCGTGTCTCATAGAGCACTTGACTGCGGTTCAAAACCAGACAAGAACTCAAACTGACACGTAACATGACAGAGACATAGAATTGAAGAAAATTAGCTTTTCATTTCGCTTTTTCATTTTAAGACACTATTGATTAAGGTTAGGTGTTGGTTAAGGGTAAGGATGTCTGTTTTGTTAAACTCTAATTTCTCTTTTTGGACACTATTGGTTAAGTTTAGGGTAAAGTTTTAGGTTAGGGAGGCCATCTAAAGTTCACCTTAAAAACCTCATCTGATAACAACCTCATTATGCTTTGTTTTGGCACCCCCTGCTGGACATTTCACTTGAAAAGTGCTGCCAAATGTGTTATGATGCACATACTTTCAGTTTTGCAAAAATGTTGCAATACTCACATAAATTTCATGAGACCAGGCTGGACAAACCTTGATTTTTTTTGTTAACCTAACAGTCAGCATCAAACAACTTCAGTCCTGACTGATCACCTTTATGAGCATTTCATAATATAAAAATATACTCACTGAGCATTTTATTAGAGACACCTGTACACCTATTTATTCATACGATTGATAACATCATCACAGACTACAAAGGGAATAAAACCAACTGGCTGGTGTTTTTACGGACATTTTCAACCTGTCCCTCTCCTTGTCTGTAGTCCCCATATGCTTCAAAACATCCACCATTGTGCCAGTACAAAAGCAATCAGAAATCACGTGTTTAAATGACTGGGGTCCTGTTGCTCTGACCCCATCATCAGCAAATGCTTTGAGAGGCTAATCAGAGATCACATCTGCTCTGTGCTGCCCATCTCACTGGACCCATTGCAGTTTGCCTACCGCAAAAACCGCTCCACTGACGATGTCATTGCATCTACAATACACACTGTTCTCTCCCACCTGGAAAAAAGGAACACATATGCAATAGACTACAGCTCAGCATTCAACACAATAGTGCCCTCCAAGCTTGATGTGAAACTCCGGGCTCTGGGCTTAAACAACTCGCTGTGCAGCTGGATCCTGGATTTCCTGTCAGGCAGACGTCAGGTGGTTAGAATGGGCAGCAACATCTCCTCATCACTGACCCTCAACAATGGAGCCCCACAGGGCTGTGTTCTCAGCCCACTCCTGCATTCCCTTTACACACATGACTGTGTTGCAACACATAGCTCCAATGCCATCATTAAGTTTGCTGACGATATGGCGGTGGTAGGTCTGATCACTGACGATGATGAAACAGCCTACAGAGAGGAGGTGCACACTCTGACACGCTGGTGTCAGGAGCACAACATCTCCTTCAACATCAGTAAGACCAAGGAGCTTGTGGTTTTCTTCAGGAGGAAAGACAGAGGACACAGCCCCATCACCATTAATGGAGCACCGGTGGAGAGAGTCAGCAGCTTCAAGTTCCTCGGTGTTGTGAAGAAGGCTCACCAGCGCCTCTTCTTCCTGAGACGGCTGAGGAAGTTTGGAATGAACCACCACATCCTCACACGGTTCTACACCAACCCTGTAGAGAGCATCCTGACTGGCTGCATCACTGCCTGGTACGGCAATAGCACTGCCCACAACCGCAAAGACATGCAAAGGGTGGTGCAAACTGCCAGACACATCATCGGAGGACATCTATACCAGGCGGTGTGTGAAAAAAGCTCGGAGGATCATCTGAGACTCCAGCCACCCGAGCCATGGGCTCCATCAGACAGGCGGTATCGCAGCATCAGGACCCGCACCAGCCGACTGCATGACAGTTCTTCCCTCAAGCAATCAGACTTTTGAACACTTGATCTCTCACGATCAATATACATCAGCACTGCACTTTATTAATATTATCTTATCATCTCACACTGGACTGTCATAATTATATTCTCCACAATACAAAATATATATACTACTGTATATATATATATATATATATATATATATATATATATATATATTATATACTTTTTAGTTTGTATTTTATTGTATGTGCATTCTTTATTGTGTGTATTGTTTACTGTACATCGTATATTATTATTGTGTTGTGTAAGTATGTGTACATTTGATATGTAAATTGTGTTGTGTAAATATGTTGTTTATTGTAATTGACTGCTATGTTGCTCGGAACTGCACACAAGACTTTCAACTACTGTTGCACTTGTGTATATGGTCGTGTGACAATAAAGTGATTTGATTGTCTAATCAGCCAATCATGTGGCACCAGTACAATGATTCAGTAAAATCATGCAGATATGGATCAGGAGGTTCAGTTAATGTTCATATCAACCATCAGAATGGGGAACATTTTAGATCTCAGAGATTTCCAATGGCATGTTTGTTGGTGCCAGAAGGGCTGATTTGAGTATTTCTGTAATTGCTGCAATTCTGCAGACGGAAACACCTTGTTAATGAGAGAGGTTAATGGAGAATGGCCAGACTGGTTCAAGCTGGCAGAAAGGCTACGGTAACTCAGATAACCACACTGCATAATTAGTGAGCAGAATAGCATCTCAGAATTCACAACACGTTGAACCTTGAGGCGGATGGGCTACAATAGCAAAAGACCGCGTATGGCACCATTAAGACCATAGTGCTCACACTGTAGAGTCCTGAGAGGTCAATCTGTGTTATTCTGATCTTCTTTTGGTCAAACGTCTTCTTGTCATACCAATTGACAGGTGAGAGTTCACCGAGCGGAAAGAGAAATTTCTTTACATTCGATTGTTTTTCTGGTTCGTATAGGATACATATATGAATGAAAGTGAATGAAGTGTAAAGTGTAGCTTGTAGGCACCTTTAAGGAAGATATAATATTAGTGTGATTATGCTGATTTCGGGCCACCTGACTCCGATCAGACACTTTTACTAGGGGGTGTTAAGATGTGCTCTTGCATTCCAAAAACAGCTAGTAAGACCACAAAAGAATGAAACAGAATACAGGGGTTTCGAGACAAATGTTTTGTTGAACTATTTTTAATGACATGCCATCTTAAAACACTTGTGGAGAGATGCTTAAAAAACAAGATTTGTGCAACGGCCAAAGATGTCTGTCTGAATGTGTACTTTACCAACATTACTTTAATTAGGATGAATTTAACAACGCAATCTTTCTGAGAGGTTTTTACTGTGCAAATGGTCTCATAAAAGCAAAAGCAAAGCACACTGTTTGCACACGAATTAAAGAACCAACACTCAAAATAAAAAACTAGAAAAAAAAAAAAACATCTAGACAACTAATCGAGCTCACTAAACGATTAGTTGATAGTTGACCAACATGACCATTCCCTAATTGCCATTTTCCTTAAGACATTGTTTTAATTATTGCTTACAGGGAGACACATATGCATAATATCCTAAAAACTATGTTTCAGATCAAGACATCTGGGAACAACTGTGCACACATGAACTAAAAGCATGTCTCATTTCTGTAAAAAGAACAAAGTGAAGTTCAGAAGTCTCTCTGTTTTCTCCAAAAAAAATTAACTGTGACCATGTGGACAGGCTCCCAGACAAATCATGGGTATAATAAGCTTGCATTACTGCCAAAGACAGTTGTGAGATTGATAACTATTGTTCACTGCTTTTCTTTGACAGCTTTGTTTGCTCTCACTCATCCAAATTACGATAATAGCCAATTATTGCAGACCAGTAACCTTTAAATGTCTATCTTGGCCCAACGGCAATTACCCATCAGTTACTACAGGCTGATAATTTGATAAATATACAAGGTCATGGAACAGTCTGTCACAAGAGAAACTGAGACCTTATCAGTCCACAAGCATTCTCTACTCAGATAATGTTGCCCATATCACACATCATCTGATGTATATGGGTGTTTTAAAGTTGCAGAGGTCAATTTAGACATAAAAAGACAATTACTCATCAAAGAAATTACAGGAAAAGGAAGCTAAGAAGGGTAAAAGCTTACTTCCTAAGTTTAGGGAAGGCTACACCAGTGAGCCCCACCTATTCTTTCCTGTGTGTTCTCCTGTGTTAGTACAGCTGTCATTATCAGACAAGAACGCTTGAGCTCCTATACACAGACAGGGCTCCAGACTGCGACTAAATGGTTTTGTTACAATTCGCAATGTTGCGACTACAGTGTTGGCCAATCTCCCTCTTCCTCTCTCTCTCTGTTTATGTGATGCCGTTTTCAATTAAGCAATATCAAATAGCAAACAGATCAAAAGCAGAACAAAACAGCACTATTTTCTACCCAAAACAATTATCAGCAGGGCTCAAAGGACAGATCAGTGTGAGTGCAGACTAGGTGCGTTCACTCGCGAAGTGTTAAAGGGTTAGTTCACCCAAAAATAAAAATGATCCCATAATTTACTCACTCTCAAGCCATCCTAGGTGTATATTACTTTCTTCTTTCAGCCAAACACCATCGGAGTTATATTAAAAAATATTCTGGCACTTCCATGCTTTATAATGAGTAAATGGTACCCTAGATTTAGATTTTTTTTGATGGATGGATATTTAGTATAGTAACTGTATTAACTATATTATTTAAGAGCAAATGCAAAATAAAATCAAAGGCTTTAAAGTTTGGACCTTTTTGAATTATGGACATTGCTAGTTTTCCTTGCATTGAGTGAAAAATCTGTTCTCTTCTAATGCTCTCTGATTAAAGAAAAGTATAACTGGTTTTGTTTGCCTTCAAATTTCCACGAGATGACTAGAATCATCAATAACCTGATGAATTGAGTCCCAATTCAGTTGCACTGTCAGAAAAATTTAGCTTTTTACTTTTTATAGATGGTATAGATAACCTTCCTGTTATTAATTACAGTAAATTTACATATGCATACCAAGTCAAAATCAACACCTTACTGTCGAATGAGCATTTCAATGGGGCAAACTATTCAATATAACTGGTAATTGGACTAAGTTTTGTAATATAATAATATTATCATGTTTATTATTAGTTTCTATCTTCAAATTGTTAATTGTATAAGCCCCAGAACACAACCCCCCATGGCCCCACCAATGCTCCCAAATAAGGTGCTTGGGCCACCAACTCTAGAACTTGGTGGCACTGGTGCCACTGCTCTCAAATGTTAGGAGCCCTGACAGAGGAAAGATGCTCCTACTGTCCTGGAAAGGGTAGCTTTGTCCACACTTTTATAACCCATTTCAAATAAATTAAATCTACTACTTTGAATCTTATTTTAAACATATTATTTATAACAGATACAAATGTAATCATAAAGAAGGAAACAATTCAGCATATTAATAAGTATTAAATTAACATTATTATTCTTTTGATGTGTGCTCTGTTTTGAGATACAGTGGGTTAATTTATTTTTATAAGTGTTCAAATTGCCCCAATCTTATGTATTATATATTTTGTATGCCACTGGCTTCACTAACTGAATAGTATGCCTGTGGCACACCATTAAGGTAATAATAGATTTTTTGTTGTACACATAAAGCTACATTAGAGTTTTTTCTTCTTCTCAATAACCAACCCTTCATGCAAGAATCTGCTCGTGTGAATGAAAGCTTTCCAGACAATTCAGGAAATGAATTCATACTGTATGAGAGGTGATCTGGGGATAATGCCAGAATAAACTCTCAGGAACACCCAATCCCAGACAGTACTTCTAATAGGAAAATTGCACAGGTTGGTCTGTTTCAAAAATTAGGTGGGCTACATTCCCTCGTCTCAGTGATAGAGGGGATAGAATATCAGCAAAACACTTTACAAAATTTTCACTCATAATCTGTCCCATGAATGAATAAACTGATATTTTCTCTCTAATATGGGATGTCATTGTAAATAAAAATGCCCCTTGAAAAGAGTTAGAATCAAAATGTCAAAGCTTTTAATGAAAAAAATATACAAAATTGACAAACGATTGGGATGTGTTTTAAGCAGGCTAAAGCAGATCCAACATATTGGAGTGAAAAATAAATGATCAATCCCATTTTAATTAAACCCATAACGCATTTTGAAATAACTACATATTTTATTACTATTAATATATATGTTAATATGTGAATGTCAGAAACATGATGAATACAGTTTTTCTCAGTTAAAAGCTTGCCACTCTTAAAACTCGTTCCCTAGAAAACAAGGATCTAGATATTCACAGACTTTCAGGGCAAAAAGAATAATATCTAGCATTTTATTTGTTTCAGTTTCTACTGTTCTCTTTTTTTGGCATGCTGTACATAAAATAGTAGCACTTTATAATAATGGTCCGTCCTTAATAAATAATTGTGCAGGAATTATTGCAGGATTAATGAGTAGAACTAAATTTTTTGTCCTTTATTTTACCAGGAAATAAGTGTCCTGGCCAAGACAAGCAGCCGCAGATGTTTATAGTCTTAAATAACATTTAAATAACATTTAAGACTAAAGTGTTAATTAACAGTAACACTTTAGGTACTACTATTAACTAATATGGAAACACGATTAACCAATCAGTAAGTAATAGCGAACTGATGACTGAGGTATTTCACGGTAATCAATAATTAATGAATTTGAATATCCTCATTAAAAAATATCAACTAACTATGGCTTAATTAATATAAAATAACTATAAATGAATTACTAATCATGACATTAACATGTGTCTAAAATGTGAATGATTATATTTTATTGTGAACATGATCATGAAATGTGCCTTCAGAGAAACATGCGCCTCATGTGTGTTCTTTGCTGGCTAAATTTATGAGCATAACAGCTCTCTAAATCATGGCTACAGTGTCTGGTAGAGTATCAGTGTCAGCTTACAGATGGATGTGCCCAACATGTGTATTCCTTGGGATATATCTTCTGTTCATTACAAATTATTAACGGCAGGTTTGATATTGCTGAAAGTAATTTTGGTAACACATAAGTAACAAGTCAAGTGTTACCACATAAACTTGAAGGAATTAATAATTATTTTAAAGTGAGGGTTATGGTAACACATTATTAATTAATGAATACACACTTGAATATACATTTTTTTTTTTTTTTTAAAACATTTTATGAATTTTTTATTCATTGATACTTTAGGTTAAGTGTTTAATTTGATGTGAAGTGCTTTTTTTTCAGAGTAACTTAATGAATCCAATGAAAAAAAAGAAAAAAAGAATGAGTGTCTGGTACATCAAGCTTCTAATCCAATCAGTGTTCACCATATTCAATGCTTGTGCTGAAAATGAAAGAAGAGCGAGTGTGATCAGTAAATTTAAACATAAGTTCTGTTCTGTTCATACCGAACATAGGCAAAGGAGGAAACATGTCAAATTAATTTGATAAAAACTGTACAAATTAACAGAATGGACTGTCTAGGGCAGAAGTACACATGTGGAATCAGCCTCTGGAAGTCAGCCATCTGTTGAAGTCTTGTGGAGATCAACAAATATTTCCTTTAGACACATAATTGTATTATTTTACTTTATGTTAAGAGATAAGACTTTTAAAACATGTAGTAACCGTGAGCGCCAGCCATTAAAAGTATGATCCTTCTAAAGGTGTGTAGCCTATGCAATAATGTTCAAATATTTCAATGATTCATAAATCAATGGCAGAATTTTTTTTTTGAATGTCTGTGAATATTTGGTAATTACCTGTTTGATTAAATGAATAAAATGTAGGTACAAATACTTGAGTATTCATTACTAACTGACAAGTAATACCTCACTTACTATTAATTGTTTATAATCTGACAATTTGCCAATGGCCGCTACCTAGTCCAACCCCTTGCCAGCAGTCACCAGCATCCAGTCAGATTCTGGCAAATCCCCTACAGCCACCAATGTCCAGTCGGACCCCATACCAGCAGCAGCCACCCTGTCGGACCACACGCTAGCGGTCGCCGCCTTTCTTGGCCCCTGTCCAGCTGCCGCCACTGAGCCTGACGCCTACCCAGCGCACAACACCGCATCTGACCCTGACCAGCTCACAGCAGTTTCCGCCCATTCTGACCTCATCCCTGTCTGCTTATCCAGTCCCCTCCAGTCGCTGTCCAGACTTTCCAGATTCTGTCCTTGTAACCTATAGTATTACAGTCTATCCCCTTCCCCTATTTGGAAAGACACCCTATCCTGCCTGCCCCTGCTTCGAGGCTGCCTAGTATTTTACTAGTTCGGTTTTGAGGTTACTTTTGACTCCATTGGGAAAGTTTTTGTTTGTATTTTTTCTCTTTGTTAATAAAGCCTTTTAGTTCCATCTCTGCATCACTGTTGTGATATTGAGATTAAACTAAAGCAAAACTGTCACACTGCAAATACCTTTCCTGGTTGCTTTGCCATCAGCCCAATCTTTTTGAGTGGGCTGCTTACCCCAGCCCACCTGTAGACACTAGGGATGGGTATTTTGGTCATTTTGTCCACTCTAGTACTCGGACTAATTACTTGAGTACTTGGTGAGTACAGAAGGGGTGATTACATGTTCATAACTGTGTATATATATATAATAACATGTCTGCCAAACGTCTATGGCTGCTGCTTTGTGCCTTGTTGTTCCATTATATAGTCTATTCATTATTATAGGCTGTTTTAAAATAGTATGTTACAAAATGTACAAAAGATTCCAAATAAAATGTATCAGATTTTGTCATTATGTGATCTTAGTAAGCACAAAGCAGTTTTTTTAGTGACTGTCTGAACCATCTATTTTCAAATAATAGGAGACACCATTGCGTTTTTAATATGCATGTTAAATTTAAGTTCAGTTTGAAGACGCTGCATTGTGTTCCATTTAGCTGCACTCTGTCTAGTTGTTTGAAACACTCACCTGCTGAATATGCGTTGCTTCAGTACGTTGAGTCCACTGCCACACGTGCCTGGTGTGTGTGTGTGTGTGTGTATATGTGTCCAAATATTCGCTCTTGTGAGGAAAGCCGCGATGCTCTGTATTGTTGTTGCTGTGATTCATGAAGTGTTCCATTCAACTCAGAGAGTCTGAATTTCCACCTTTCAACTGGGGAAAGTGCAATGGAATGACACTTTATATTGGACTTATTGGTTAATTACACTCTATTTTGATTATTTTAACGATAACATTTCAGTGTTGGATCAGTTTGGTTGCTATGAGACGTTTCTGACAATCAATGTACCCCTCAAAACCACAACGTAATCATTCTCGAAATAAAAAAATAAGCTCCCTCTATGTTTGTGTGTTTAGTTGTCAGGTAATTGTCTCTAGATTTCGAATTTAGTGAAAAGTCACATCATGCGAGATCACTATCGATCATTGTTTTCATGATCGATCATTGCTGCCATGTCTGAGGACCAGCGTACTCAAGTACTCATGACCATCCCTAGTAGACATGCCCCTGAGTATAGGCTTACATATTCAACTGAAGGTGCTCCAACGTTCATTTGAGTGCTTGGTGCTTAGCATCCATAGAACACTCAAGCAACCTTGTAGAACCGGGCCAAGCATTAAAACAGTTGTACAGTTTATACAAATCTTTGTATAAATTTAGCTTTGACTGAAGAAAAATGTGCATCTTGTATGTTTTTTTTTAGTTTTAAACTGTTCATTTCATGCAGTTTGTTATTGCTATTGTTAATTATTATTCGATTTTCATTCATTAACGTTAACAATTGCCGATTAAGAAACTTTCTCAAAATGTGCAACACTTTAAATCAGTGTTTGTCATCTGCATATAAGACCATTGAAGCATCATTACTCTGACACTGTAACAGTCACATTTCCTTACTTTTTACATAAACAGCATCTCTTAAGCCTGTGAGCTCTTGTAAAACCTGCTGGTTCTTTCTGGGTGATGGATCTATGGCTTGTTCTGTTTTGGCTTAAAAAATAAGTTGGGCATGCATTATTCAGCTAAGCGATTACCACAGGAGAAGGCTACATGTGTGCTCCTCAAGGTCAAACAACTCAAGGCCTAAACAGATGAAGAGAGGGGAAAAACTAATGCATACACATTAAAGCTTGAACATGTTGACAGATGAACATACCCAGGGGGAATTAAATTGTTCCTTGAAATCCAACAATCTTTCAGTTACTTTTTTTATATTTATATAAAATTGCGCTATTCATCTTTCTTGTGGGGAAAAGTCTTTGTTTTTGTTCTGTGTCAACCCAACTACATGGTTAACAGCTGTTACTGGTGGGATTGTAAAAAGCCCTAAAGCTAGAGCAAATTTGACCAATAAAACAATATAACTAAAACAATACGAAGACGAAATGAAAAATCTAGTCTCAGCAAAAGAAAAAAAAAGACATTGTAACTTGGAAGAATACTTTCCATACAAACAAGAAGTTTCATGAGAGGGTAATTGGCAAGATAATGATTACTAACATGAATGTTTATCTCTGAGAATTGAGGACAACATGGAGCAACTGAGGAAGAACATCAGTTTATCACTTTAAAAGGTGTAAATGCCATAATAGAAACTTGACCACATGAAGAGATTCAGAGAGGACTCTCAAAACTGGAGAGCACATAAATACACTCTTGCTTTGAGTTATGGAGTCTCTGGTGATTAATAACTAAACTGTTAGGCTGAGCAATCACAAAATTGTATGATTCATGTGGTATGCTTTAAAAAGGATATAATGTGTTTATTTACGTTATAAATCATGAAAAGCTTTTTTTCCCCCCAAGTATAAAGAGCCAAGGATGTCCCATATAAACTGTACAGTTTGTGCTTGGTGTAATTAGCTCCTTGACAGATACAGATACATGCACATGGCACTCTTGTGATTTTCATGTACTCTGTTCTATGGCAGGGGGTTTTCTACATAAAAAAACACTAAGAAAGCAATGCGTTCTAACACCCTTGACATACTATTTAAATAGCATGAGGTTATGCATGCTATACACACACAAACAAATAAAATATATAGATTTTAGCTTACCGTTTTCAATGTGACAGTTGAGATCGTCATGCCAAACCATGGTCCAAAATCTGACACATCTTCCAGATGTCCATAAACATTAGAAAGCCTACTTGTTTTTGATGTATGTTCGTTATTTAGCATGATCCACGTGAATTCATATTTTATATACTTCAGTCAATTCGTCCAATCTTTTTAGTTTTAACTTGAGTGTGTACATAAAAACCTTTGAGTTTTGTTTGTATATGAATCTGTGTTTTTGAATGAATCATTTGAATGAATCTTTCTCGTTCTCTTCCATTGTTTTTGGTGTGAACATCTCATTGTAATTTTAACTATTCAGTTGAATCAATAGCATATGAATCAATGACCCACTTATAACAGAAAATACATTAATTCACAGCAGCACTATATTTGATTTTTAATGGGAATGACAACAAGGCTGTGAGAGATAGACGTTCAGTCTCTTCAATGGGTTATACTGCATTTAAAGTATTTTTGGGTCGTTCCACTGACAAATATATATATATATATATATATATATATATATATATATATATATATATATATATATATATATATAAACAGATTTTTAAGAACATTCATTAGACAAAAACTCCAGACAACATGAGTTGTGGAAAATGAGATGTGATCTAGGAGCTTATTATACCATGCATGCCATTGAAGAATTGTAAGTCTATCCCTCACAGCCTTGTTGTCATTCCCATTAAAAATCAATGATGGTGCTAATGTGAACAAGGTCTACTAGTCCTATAGTCCTGGATCACATCTCATTTTCACAACTCGTGTTTGCTGTTACTTTTTATTGCTGTCACGTGGTCTGTCATGATGTATTGGCGTTGACATGTTCATGAGAGGAGTGACGCATGCGCGGCACACCCGGAAGTGCAGCACTGTTTACAAATGAGTAGGAGGAATGCTGTACAGACCTTATGCCGTAAACAAAGCATATTTAAACAAAGAGAAGAGGTGATACAAGTCTGCACAGCTATATTTATTTGAACCTGAGTAATCTGATCAAGAGCACAGGAATATGGAGGAGGCTGGACCAACAAGCCTAAGAGAGACAGAGAGCTCAGATGTCAGGCAATGCCAACAGAGGCAGTGAGCATCTGCTGCAATGAATGGAATGCTGCCATTTCATCGCTGGAAAGACCTCATGACTTCTGCCCTCTCGTGAACATACATACTGCTACTTACCAGACACAATGATTTATAGTTAAAAAGTACTTAAATATTGATATTTTTCACAACAAAGCGATCAAATCACTTCATAAGACATTCATTTAGCCACTAGAGTTGTATGGATGACGTTAATGCTGATTGTCTGTGCTTTTTGAGCATCAAATATCGTGTTACCATCCACATGCACTATAAGGACCTACTGAGCTGATATATTTTTCTGTTTTTCTTCAGATGTGTTCTGCTTAAGAAAAGAAGTCATGTACTTCTGGGATGGCATGAGAGTGAGTAAATGATTAGAGAATTTTCATTTTTGGGTGAACTATACCTAGTAATTTTTTTGAATATGTAATCTTGGACTTACACTGACACTTAGCAGCTTGGATGCAACATTATTCAAACGCAAAAGTTTCCAGTTATCGATGCCATTGTAGAAATTCACAATTGACAGCCAGTCATGATTAATTTAATCCCTGAGTGAAAGGGTCTAATAACAGAGTGGTTACCTTAGATTAAATGAGTAGTATTCGCTGGTCATGTGAAATTAACATGGCAGCCCCCACGTGGGGACCCTCCCCATGTAGAATACAAGCACTTTTATAAGGAGTCTTCATCTCGTTCGAGCGTTAGGATTTTATACATATATTTCAAAATATCAATGAATTTCTTTAAAATTAATTTTTTTAAAATGAGGAAAAGTTACTGAGTGCACTTTTAATGCTATTATTATTTTGAATATTATTATTTATTTTTTATAATTATGTGAGTCATCGAGAGAACCCTGCAAGAAAGAAACTTTGTGTCTCAAAAGAAACATTGGAAACATTTGCAGTTTCTAGTAACTATTGTATACAGTGCATTTATAAAACATGGAATATACTGTATCACATGAATCATATGGAGTTTGGAATGAAGTTGAGTAAATGATGTCAGAAACGCACAAAGGAGTCTTAATCCGGCCCTGAATCTAATCCTAGTATTTACAAAGATCTATTGCAACAGAGCTGAAAATCATGCATTTTGTCTGAAAGCTATCAGTCCACAATTCTATGCAATTAGGGGTAAACAGAACTGTACAGGTGTTCACAAACACAGAACCAAGCACACTAGGCTGTTGACACATGCCTTACTGAACTGCAGTTTGTATAGCTGTTTCTGCCCAAGGTGTTGGAAGACTAATAAGGCCCAAGGAAACATTTCCATAATCACAGTACAAGGTATATAGTGTTATAAAAACAATACAAGCTGTCATTACTTCAATTTCACCAAGGTTATAATGAGAAGTTTCAGGCCTTCAACACCAATGTGAAAGGGCCTGCAGTTTTCACCATGCCATTCCCTACATCTGTTACATTCCACTCATGAGATGGAAATTTTTGTTCTTTTCACCTTCCTCCACTTTGCACGAAACATATCTTTGAATGTACTCGCTCATGAGTTCAAATCTAACATAAAATATTCTTAGAAGTTGCTGTTTCAATGTCTAATTCTTCTTTCTGATGTTCTGCTGACATCTGTATAACTGAGCACTATAGTCAAGTGCTTATTTAATCTAGATTTAATGGTCTGGTTATTCACGAACAAGCAGAAAGGAACAGTTCTTTGCCATTTATATGGTTGTACTGATGCCTGTGCAAGTTTAAGTGTATGAGAGAGCAAGCACAAGTGAGTGTTACAGAATATACATCTGCTTTGTTCATGTGATCTCAGGAAGGTGGTGAAAGGAACCCGGCAGGTCTTCACAGAGCAGGTAACTTTTTTCCAATTAGAAATAAGATTGGCCCAAGACTCATGAGATACAAATCTGATTGTAAAAGGATCTTGGTTCATGGGCAATGGAGGAGTCAGGATCACTATAATGAGAGATGGGTGTTAGAGATAATTACGAGCAAGGTGACAAGCCTTTCCGCTCTCCCTCTCCCGCAGACCGACACATGACCACACCCTCCATGCCATACTGACCTAGACATAACAACTGCCATTCAGATTTAGCACAGAGAGGTTCTGCAGAATATGTGTCATTGATGCTGGTGTATTCTTGAATTCTCGCTGACACTCAGCGGTATAAGTCAGCGTGTCTCTTCTCTGGGATGTCATCACCCACATATTTTTGTATTATATCTCCTCACAATTATACAGCAATAGCACACTCATATGGTTCAGGTAAACATCAAAAATGCTCAAAGGCTTAGAGAACTCTTAAGAACTCTAAATCCAAGTACAGAAAACTACAGTTAAGGATTTACTTTATATGGCTGATTTGTATAATAAGAGGCTAATCAATGAGTCCTAAGAAGCATTTTCTCCTCAACAGAATTCCGTAGACTCAGAAAAAGATCTTTCAGATGATGCAGCACTCCATGACATGCTTCTGTGAGGGGTAGTTTATTGGCGTACGAGCCAAAAGAATTAGTGCTGCTTACACAAAGGGTCCATCCACTCGTGCTCTGAACCATTAAACTTAATAGGGCAAAAAATGTATTTAAATAAATACATCTATAGGCTGTGTTTTCAGCACAGAAAACAAAAAAGCAAAGATCCAACCACCATGAATCCAAACATGTCATTACATGGCATCATTTGTATATACAACAGAACTCTACTCTTCCAAGGAAAACATTTGAGGGTGCTTATATGTGTAAAGAGTGTACCCATTTAAAACACAGCCTCTCGTAAGAATTGTACTTCTCTTCTCAGTTCGCTGGGCACACATGGTGCAATGTGTACATAAGTTACATTGGAACCTTTAGACTGTTTCCACAGTGACTCATTCATATGGGTCTGCTTAAGCATTCCATCTCCTCATGACAGAAACCACTCTGGTCCACAGCCCATCCTCTGTTCCAGAACATTCTCTCTTTCAAATCAACTCAGGACACACAAAATCACAAGCAAATTAGAGTAGAGCAAAAGAAGGAAAACAGGGAGCTAGCTAAATGGCACTTCCTGCCATTTAGACATTTGGCCAATTTTACTCTTTTGGGTGCTTCATAATTGTTTTTTACATGTATAAAATTTGTTAAATGCAGAAATGGATCTTTTAGCACACGTCTGTTTGGAAATTAAGTGAATAAAGAATTATTAAAGAAAACTATATTGTGACTCTTTAACCAAGCATAAAGAAATATGACTAGGCCTCCACCCATACCTTCACCACTGAGACTATTTGCATTTACTGCAGCAAAAGAGTGGGCTGTTAATGTTATATAAACCTCATTCACTTTCAAAATGGGTTAAAAGCGTGGGTCTGGCCCTGGTTTATTACACAATAAAGAACTCATAGTTTGACAAAGTTTGACTGTTCAATTGGAACAGCCAGCTTTGACACGGGGTAGTATTCACGTCAAACAACCTTGTAATGACATCACCAGCAAGCCATGTTCAAGTGATGGAGTGCTGTGTCACATTTTTCTTGGTTTTCCAACAAAAGTCATATTAATTAAAACATAGACTTTGAGAAAACATGTCACAAGGACAATTATTTATTCAGGAAATGTCATTGGTTGGAAAACTCATTTATAATTTCATAATACTATTCAGTTTGCAGTGTCATTGCACAAATAAATAGCATGCATTATGCATGGAATAACTGACGACGGTCCATTGAATTATTTAAAAATAATGCACACCCGAGGTGGTAATGCGGCCACGAAGTGCAGCGGAGTTCAACAATTCAATGGTCCGGAGTCAATTATTCCACTCATACCATGGCTGATTAGGGCGAAATACATTGAAACATTAAAAGTTATTTAGGATAATAGAAATTGTTGTATTGATAAAGGCTGAAACTGGAGTCTCAATGTGTATGTGTGTGTGTGTGTGTGTGTGTGTGAGCATGTGTAAGTGCGGGGGAGACATGGGAGTGCGAGGGCTCTTTTTAACCGAAATTGAAATAAATCGAGGATATTTTAGACATTGTTTTAAGTTCTTAACCGATTTATTTTAACCAGTGTCTTTGTTTTAACTAGTTATTTTGTTGTGGCAGCCTGTAGGTCTCTTTAAAATAACTGAAATAAGTTGGCGAAGTGATATGGAACCGATATGTGGTCAAGACCTGGAATAACTTTATAGCCATGTGTTTCCTTTAAAAATAATTGCACACATTTGAATCTCTGTCAACCAATCAGAACCAAGCATTTAACAGACCTGTGGTAACACAAGGTAAAATTAATACACCTCTATGCAGACCTGAGTGTGGTAAGAGTATGTTGCCACTCTAACTGCATAAATACGTATAATTACACTAAGCTGATACATTTGCTTAAGAGAGCATATATAAGGAATGACTAACAATGTGCCGTTGAATTATTGAAATGCACCTCGGATGCACCTCTTATTAATTATAATGATTAATTACATTTTTTCTGAAAGTAATGAATATTCTCTCTCTCTCTCTCTCTCTCTCTCTCATGTATATACAGTACAGTATATATAAAATTAAACATCTTTTTAACACAGCAAGAATTTAAATGTTTTTGTTTATTATACACTTTGTTTTCATTATCATAGTGGATCAACGCTAAAACAATAAATCTATGCATAAAAGGCATTTGAAAAGCTCCAAAAATAAATTATGCAGCCGAACTGCTCAGTGTTACAGCTCCCCTTAAGCTGACTCAATATCAGTGGCTCCAAGCAACGTTCTACATCAATTGTGTACGCAGAGAAAACTTCTTAATTTCTAAAATTATTCTACATTTTTGTTTTATAATAAACATGTAGTTTGATTGATGAAACAAACCTTTTTATGACATTTTGGTAGACTGTCATTCCCGACTGAATTTTATCCTGACTTTTGAAAACGTCTTAAGTTGACTCAGGCATTGTTGATGGGCACAGTAAAGCAATACTTTTCTTTCCATAAAAAACCCAAACACTTTTAAATTAAGTTAAATACTTTTAAAAGTAACATTACGCAACACTGATCCCAGATATGTATGACTTTCTTCTGACAAACAAAGATTTTTAGAAGAATATCTCAGCCCTGTAGGTCTATACAATCCAAGTGAATGGTGATCAGGCCTTTGAAGCTCCAAAAAGGTCAGCTCCAGTGCTTTAATCAATGTCTTCTGAAGCGATCCAGTTATTTTCTGTGAGATCACACCAAAAAAAAACTATTTTTCATTGTACATCTTGCCATTGCAGTCTCTAGACATGATCATGATTTAAACCTCGATTACACTTCCTAGTGCTTGCCTAGAGCATTAGATGGCACTATTCAACTTATGCATCAGAGTAACTAGCGCACAGCCATCGTGACAATTTTTTCTCTGAACTTCCGTTCTAGCAGTTCTATATAGATATCTATTAGGGGTGTAACAATCCATTAATTTCCAACAGGTGATGAAGCAACCTTATTACATTCATTTCACTTTATGAGCACTGAATATGCTTTTCATGTGGGACATGGATGTGCGCAGAGTCTTTGAAGCCAAATTGTGCTCTGCTATCCATGTGGCATGCACATGCACCAACTGGGTTTCCAGCTAAATGCGAGCTCCATTGACAGGATCTGTGCGAGCACATCAACATGGGAACTCCTTAAAATACAAGCTCTTGTGACAATCGCAGAGCAGCTCACATGCAAGAATAATCCGGTCTTCCATTGATATTGTTGTGCATGTGACCCATTTGAATTTTACATGAGAATTTGCTATTCTGAAGTGTCATGGAGAAGTTCAACTATGTGAAACATCTTGACAATGCTGACAATCTGAACAGCATTAACGATGGAAAGAGAAACACCTGCTTACAAACATTTATCCTAGTTAACTGTAACAGAATTTTTCATTACAACTGTGGAAGTTGTAGCCAGGAAAACCACAGACAGCACAGATAGTTGGAAACAAGTCATGGGTGTGTAAGTATTATGAATTGGACTAAACTGAAAAATTAGCTGTCATCAAACAAGTGATGATCACTTGTGTGTCTTTATTTTTTATATTATTTATCTGTATACATTTTTTCAACATCTGAAGTACCTTATTTTGTTGTGGATGTCCCAATGTGTATACAGAGAGCTGAACAAAATAATAAATAATATTTTGGTTGCATTTGAGGGTAAAAAAAAAATTACTTTGAAAAATTTAAAGTATTGCAAATAGTGGATTGCAGGCCAAGAAAATCGATTCAAGATCGTATCATGATAAACATCCGACTTACACCCCTAATATCTATGGTGTTTATGTCAAAGTGTAATTAGCTAGCAAAGTGGATATACAGGTTATAGAGTTGTCAAAAGCTATCATGAGTGTTTTAAAGTGTTCAGGGGATGACACAATTTCATAATACATTTTAAAACAAGAATACTTCATTCAGACACTGGCTTCCACCACTGGAGATTGCTAGTTCGAGTCCCAGTTCATGCTGAGTAAATCCAGCAAGGTCTCCTAAGCAACCAAATTGCTAGGGAAGGTAGAGTCACATGGGGTAACCTCCTCGTGATCGCTATAATATGGTTTGTTCTTGGAGGGGCGCGTGGTGAATTGAGCATGGATGCCGCGGTGGATAGAGTGAAGCCTCCACGTGCTATGTCTCTGTGGCAACACACTCAAAATACCACGTGACAAGATGCGCGGGTTGACAATCTCAAACGCGGAGGCATCTGGGATTCATCGTCGACCACCTGGATTGAGGCGAATCACTATGCGACCAGTTTACTAAAAACAGCAAATCGAAAGAAAATAAATAAAAAATAGTGTTAATATTGAATATGAAGTGTTTTTAGCCATAATGTATCTACACATGTAGGCTTCTGTTGTCTCTTGTGGTCCACGCATTGTTGTCAGCTTGAACTGGTCCATAATAGCTTGATGAAGATTTAACTGTGTAACTTTTTAATTAGTTAAAGACTGATAAGCTGCTTAAAATAAATGTTTTTACAGCATTTGTCCACCATTCACAACATTCAACAATGCACAATAAATTATTAGGATATTTTGGGCAGTGAAATGTTTTGTTTATAATTTAATTATAGACTATAAAATAAATGTATTATATGATGCCAGTTTGTGTATGAAGCTAAACTTCATGTTACGAGATTAATTTATGAATGATGTTTTTATTTAAACTTTTTATTTAATTTTTTATTGTAAATCAGTGGGTTACTTGTGAACGTCTTTTTAGCTTATATCTCTGACATATCTGATGGACAATTCTGTTAAATTTATGACTCAAAATTATTATTCTCCATGTTTTTGAATTTAAAGATGAGCTCAATTAAATTTTCTTTGGTTGGTATTTAAAGATTTAAATACTGATTGCTTGCTGACCAACGTGGCTTCCGCTAAAGCAAATATCAAGCAAATAGCAATTGCGAGTGGGGTGGACAATGGGGTCCACCACTGTGTCATGGGAAAAGTAGCACATTTTAAATGTTATAAATATGATGGCCTATCCAAGGTACCCCTTTGGAAAATGGGAAAGGACAACTAGGTAGTTACCACCTAAGAACTTTGTCTAACAGAGGATTTTTACTCATTTAATAATACAAAACAAAAACATTTTTGAGCACTAATAGAAAAAACTAAAATCCGTCAAGGGATGCCTTTTTCTCTTCCTGCATCCGAGTTACCTCAGACATAAGGGTATGTTGCACTTTCTCCTCCGATCCTTTGATTTACTGTCTCATGATCTGTATCATCTCCTCCTTTTTGATGCAGAAGCATTGTGGAACAGCTCTCCAACACTAGGTCAGTTCTCAGTGCTCCAGGGCATGTTTGATATTCCCACAAGGTGAGCTTTTGAAATGCACACAGACTTGCCCTGCTCCGTTTCTCTCCTCTGGCCTCCATCTCTTGCTCTGCCAATCCTTTCGCCCTGGCAAGGCTTGAAAGAGGGGGATACAGTGGAAGAATTGGAGAGAGAAAGTGAGAAGGACGACGGAAGAATGGATGAGGGGGATTCAATAACCGTGAGCCAGCAGCAGGCCATCCACTGAATTTTATTGTTTCAGCGTGCCATTCAACATTTGTTTTTGATAAAGGACATATGGTTGCATTTAGGGGGTTTAAATGAGATTGGTTTGTATGGTCTCATATCCAGCATACGTAACATTTGCTACTTGTATGCAAGAACCATCCTAAAAGTTTTAAAGGGATAGTTTACCCAAAAATAATGTCGTTCCAAACCCATTTATGTTTCTTCGGCTGAATACAAAGAGGTTTATTTTTAAGATGTTGTTTACGTGTTGCCATATTTGATTTGTGCTATACAACCCTAAACAAATTGAATATAAATGGATGAAAGATCAAGTGTGTGGTGCAAAGGTGACTTTCTTTTTGCTTTCTCCATGACGAATTTCAGTATTGGCATGGTAGCAGATTAGGATGAATGGATAAAGAAAAAGATGAGTAGAGTCATAAGGCCATCTTGTTGTCTGGCGTTCATCCTTCCATTCATGCAGAGATTGCTTTTGGTCTAAACTGACAGTGATTGTCTGATGACAATCACCTATGTGATTGGCAAAGACAAGAGACTACTATAGAATACATATAGAATTTTTCAACATTGTTATGAAAGATAAAGAAGAAAAGAGAAATTCCTTAGAGCATATGGAATAGTGATACAGGTTTTCACGCAGTACACAATCCCAGCTGTATATCGACATGATATACGCGTCTAATTCAGCCAAATGATTTACATCGAATGTCTGCACAAAACCATTTACTTTGCTCCCTCTCTCTTTCCAATATATACATTATACAGAATACAAACACTACCGGTCAAAGTTTTGAAACACTTACTCATTCTTTAATATAATTTTTTTTCACATTTTTAATAATAGTAAAGTCATCAAAACTATGGAATAACATAAATGGAACTATAGGAATTATGTTGTGACTAATCAAAATCCAAAATAAATCAAAACTGTGTTATATTTTAGCATCTTTAAAGTCACCCTTTGCCTAGAATTTGCAGAAATGTACTCTTGACATTTTCTCAAACAACTTCTTGAGGTCTCACCCTGGGATGCATTTTTAAACAGTATTGAAGGAGTTCCCATCTATGTTGGGCACTTATTGTCTGCTTTTCTTTATTATTTGTTCAAACTCATCCATTAAAAACCTTTTTTTTTTTTTTTAAGAAAATTTTAGTTTTGGTGACAACTATATTTTTGTCTACAAAACTAATTTCAAATATTTAAGCATCTGCCTTCAGATCAAAAGATTTTTAAGATCATGAGAAACATTGCAGTCAAGTGTTTCAAAACTTTTGAACGGTAGTGTAAATTGTATGCATAATCTAGAGAGCTCTCTTTAGGGGGCCAGGGATTTCAGTCTGACAGGGTATCGCATACACTTTCCACTGTTTTTCTTGTATATGTCCCTGAATCAAGTGGAGTGAATTAGGAATTTATTCACGAAATAATTTCCCTGCCTCGGAGGTTTAAAAACAAGCAGTCAGTAGACCCAGTGAGCAATCAAATACCAAATTGGAGAGAAACACTTAAAAATCCATGAGAATGGAAACAAAAGTCAAAGACCAAAATGCTCACAGCTACCTCTTGTGGCTTGATGTAATAAAACAATACACATACACAATGAACACATTATTTAAGGAATAAATGGTAAATGAAGTACATGGAAACTCCCTTTTAGAAAAATGTGTCCAGTTCGAGCTCTCAAAACCCAATGGGAAGCAGAAGCAGTAGTAGAAAACGTCTTTCCATTTGTGACTGACGAGGTGTGGAATGTTGGAAAATGAGAGCCAAGATCATGGCTCCTCAATGACGTAAGGCTATTAACAGGTGTCAGGAATGGAGTTTGAGCTGTGCTGGAGAAATAAATGCCTTTCAGAGAACGACCTCCTCTCCGTTCACTCTGGCCTCCACCAGTCCACACGACCGTGAACCCCTAGGCTACGCCATTAAAACGTACTGGCTCCCAAAACAGCTCTGTCCTGCACACGCACCAGTGAACCTCCAGACCCTGATTGCTTCCACATTGCTTGAGTAATCGTCTGAGACAAATTAGGCCCCTTGTTATTGTTGTTTGACTCTAACCACATAATATATCTGCTCTGTTGGAATAACAGTCCCACGATGCAAAGCCTCGCACACGACAAGCAAAGGACAGTTATGGGGGCTGCCGTGACACTTCATTACATATGTGTGGAGGGACTGGCCACAGGCTCGGTAGTTGTAACATGCACACACAGGTTCCATTATCTACATACCTAGACCCCTCCAGACTGCCCCCAACACCATCAGCCTTTCCACAAAACATGTGCGTCTCTGACCACCATGTGCAAGACTACGGCTCTGTTCTTGTTGAACATGGGGCCCATTCTTCAAATGTTGGTTTTAGATTAGCAATCTAAAACTTGTTTTCGACACAAGCATCATAGACATAAAAACGGCACTGTGATACAGTCGGCTCAAATGACTGCTTTTTATTATAACTTTAAGAAAATATTATTTTATGTCAAAGGCCTATTGAGTGGGAAGAATGAAAAATAAGGCTTGGTCATAGTTGTTCATAGTAAATTATTTATTCAATCTGATTATGATACATGACTAAATAAATTAAACCTTGTGTGCATTATGCCCTAAGATGGATGCCTGAAAAAACTAAATAAGAGTAACAAAAATTCATTGGAGACAGATTGAAACAAAAAGGAGACAAAATTTATGTATTTACATATTGTGAAAGTATTGGCGCCATCTGCCTGAAACAAAAAAAATAAAACATGGGACAGGTGTAAAGACCATGAAATCCTTGGTGAACTGGGCAATACATCTGGGTGGAGCACTAACAGCAGCAACAGAAATCCTTCTCAGTGGTGAACTCTGGATAGCATTCTTGTTGCAGCACATGCTTTTTTAAAGACGAACTGGATTGTTGTAAGGTTTTCTAAGAGGTTGTTTCATTTCTAGACAAACACAGAAGGTTTTTGGTGCCCATAAAAAGTTCCTCGGTTCAAAGAGGCCAGTATCTCTCAGCTAAACACCTTATTCATCCCCAGCTGGCATGTTCTCCTCAATCCTTTTGATGAACTTCATGCGAATTTCTGTCACGCTGTCACCTCTTAGCGTGTCCTGAGCAAATCGCACATCCACTGCCATTTGAACCTGTTGGAATAGAAAGTCTGCAATTGCTATAGTGCAAATAGCTACAAAGGGTTATAAAAAGATTCATCAATGACAACTTTCGATTTTCATCTCACAACTTCACGCAATAACACTCCTTACCATTTCAAGAGCTCCTCTCAGGACTCCGCAGAGAAGGTTGGAGTACACCAGATTACTGTGGTTATCAGGAAGCTCTACAAAGTCCACAAGAGGGTTGCTTTCAAGGATAAGAGAGAACTCATCTCCAGCAGGACTCCAGTTGGTCACGCTGGGGGTGATACCCAAGTACATCTTGAAGGCTACCTGTTGATATGGAGACAAAATGGCCTTTTAGTCTTCATGAACTTTAGTTAGTTCATGCTAACTTGCTTGCCTACATCTATGATGTCAAGGCCTCATTTAAGGGATTTTGCAGAGCTGGGACATTCTTTTTAGGTGCTGAATTCAAAATTGGAGTAGCACTGAGGGTGTTTTCACACTTGTATAATTTGGAGCATTTGTTTCAGAACCTGGTGCCTTTTCACCCTTAGTTCAGTTTGTTAAGGCATATATGAACCTAGACAAGGTTGTCTCAGTCTGATTGCAAATTAATTCTGGAGTGGTTCGTTTCTGGTGAAAATGCAATCTGGCACAACGGACCAACAAACCAAACAATATGACTATAAAACTCAAGAGCATATCTAATGGATCTGCAGAGAAGAACTTTGTAGGTCAGCACGTCACTGTAACTCAAAATTAAAACATGAATAAAGCTTTTGGCAATTATATTACATATAATTGCCAATTATATTACATATAATTGCCAATTATATGTAACATTATATTACATATAACTGCATGTTTAAAATAGGAATTGTTTAATAGGTCATTTTCTAAGGTAATTTTTGTACGATCAATGCCTCTTTTTTTGGATAGCGGCAAGATGGCAACTTTTTGACAGATAAAAACCATCTTTACACTGCTTCATTATTTCTGGTGTTTGTATGTGTGTGCTTGTGTGTGGGTGAGAGAGAGCTCTGATACGGCAAGCACTTTTTTAATGCAGAAATAATACAAAAGCAACTAATGATGGATAAAAATAACAATGAAGTAAATTTTACAACTAATCCATCCAAATGACAGATTGTTTATTTGCAGTGCAACCTCTGAATGGAACACATATTCTTTACTATGCAGCGACGTTTAACATAACAATACTGTACCATACATCGACGTTTGAACAGGCTGACAAAATGTAACAGGTATTTAATTTTAGCTAAATCAGAGACTTGTAGCCCAAGATGGAGCACTTCTTTTAAAATGAAGGGAATAAACTGAAACGCCCAATATTGTGGATGTAGAAAAGAAGACCCGCCTTACAGGTAAAAGAGGAGACAAACACTTTTTAGACCAGCCTGCAAAATAGCGGGTTTTTGTTTAGAGTGATCAGAGCTAAAGAAGCACAATTTATGAAACCATTGTTGTCAGAATTTACTGCTGATTTGAAATATGTTCATTGATCGTTATCTTGACCAGCTGTTTTGGAGATTGCGGTTTTTCCCCATTTGATCGGATCTGTACATTTATACCACTAGTATCCATAGAATATAGCTGACAGGGAGTGTTCCAATGATGGCGGCCAGGTGGATTGTCTTGTCTTGAAAGGAATTTTGACTAAATCCCAGGAAACAAACAACCAATGAGTGGACAGTTTGCTTAAATGTGACCTTTACTAAATTAATTCAACTTCAAGCTAGAGCATACAATTTATACTAGAAACAATTTTTGTTATACTGGTTGAAAGTCTCTTTGCATCCTAACGGCAACCAATAAATCAAGATAACATTTTTAAAAATTGATCGGCCCGAAGGCAATGATTGGATGGCCTACCTGCCTACCTCCACGCAGTCTGCCTGTGCACTCACTGGAGATGGGGCGGGACTACCTGACTGTTTGAACAGCTGTAGGCAAGGGGCGCATTCAAAAAGCTGTTTTTTAATTTTGCAATTCTGTTCGGTGGCGCTAGTGTTGCAGAAATCACATACTCCAGCTTTAATTTAAAAAAAAAATATTAGTATTTTTTTTATAGTGGAATTCCTGGTGAAGAACTACACTACACTAGACAAAAGGGCCCTGTAGCGACTGACCACTCCCATAATGCACTGTGAATGATGCAATCGAATCTACACTCTCAAACTATGTATATATTTGTATATATCTGAATTCTTTGCGATATACTTTAAATATATGTATTTGATACTTATAATTTTCCATAGATTTTAATTTAATTATGTCATTCACAATGCTTCATGTGATAGTAGTTGATTCCCTCTTTATAGTCTTGTACCTTTGTCTATTTGGCTGATTTTTAAATAATTTTTTGCTTCAAAGTTTGTAATATTGTGGTTTACCTCAGAGCAGATTAGTTTGGTTGATGACTTCAATCTCTTATATGAAATCCCTATTGAAAAAATACTACATACAGAGTTCACTCACTTTTTTTGACCAATTATTTTCCATGACTTTTTCAGCTGTTTGTTATAACTGGATAAGGATTATTAAAAATCATTCAAATTCTAACCGATTTTAACCTGCTTGACCAATTGACTGGAAAGATCCTTAATCAAAAGAGATCACTAAAGATCACTATGGCATGTGAGCAAGTATTACTCTACCAAAGAGAGTAAATATCTAGCCGATGAAATATTTCAGAACAGAGAATAACTGGAATTTTTTTTTATACAAATTTCCATTACTTTTCTATGAGATGAAAATCACATTTTCCAGATATTAAAGGAATAGCTTACCCAGAAATTATAATTATCTCATAATTTACTCACCCTTATGCTGTCTCAAACTTGTATGACTTCCCTTCTTCTGTGGAACACAAACAATGAGGAATTTCTTTTCCATCTAATGTAAGTCAATAGGGTCTAACATTTTCAAGCTCCAAAAAGACATAAGGACAAAATATCTTCGTTTGTGTTCCACAGGAAAAAGAAAGTCATACATGTTTGAGACAGCATAAAGGGGAGTAAACGATGAGAGAACTATCATTTTTGGGTGAACTACTCCTTTAAAAATCCCTGATATGGCAAGGATTTCCATGACAGTGGGCACCCTACTCCAAAGTTCAGGATATTGAACAGTAGCCCAACGTGGCACACATGGGGGGAAATGAGGAAAGAAAGAAGTAGAAAACAGAAGATAACAAGCAGTCATGGGGACAGACAGAGTGAATAAAAGAGACCAAGCAATACAGGTGAAAGAAATTGAGAATAAACCCTCTGTCAATTATGTCAGTGTGAACCCTACGCTCAGGGTGAGGTGCAGTGTTTCATGAAAAAGCACAGTCTGTGGCTCTCCCAGACCAAAGAAAATAAGCTCAGTGGAACACAAGGATCTCGGTTCACTCTAACCCCACACAAACGGCTGGCCAGTTGGCTTTGCGGTAGCATAGTGTGGATGTTTCTCAAGCTGTGCAACTCTGAAAAATGTAAAACGGTAGAAAGATGTGATGAAAGCTCTGAAAGTATGTGGGCTTCAACAGGATGAAGTTCAAATTCCAGTCACTTGCTTGCCTGCGCATTTATATGCTTGCCTGCTTTGCGATCCGATCTCTCTCACTTTTTTTGGCCTAAGGGAGGGATCTGCACGCACACCGATTGGCTCAAAGTACTAGCGTTACCTTTGCAATGACATCGGCTGTTTCTCGGAAGTCTTGACACCTCCCCACACTTGACCGTGCCAAGAAGTCCTCAATCAGACGCACGCCGATATTGTATCCCCTTGAAAGGATGGAAGAGAATAAAAATATCACTGTTTGAGCAACTTCTGAGCAAATTGCGAGAGCACTCTCTTTAATTCACCCCTATTCCTCTCACAAACCATATTAATTTGAAGATCTTATTAAAGGAATAATTCACCTGGAATTTAAAAATATATCATTTATTCACCTTCATGAGTGTCTTTTATCCGTGAAACACAAAAAGAGATGTTAAGCAGAACATTAGCAACAGCCTCATTTACTTTCATAGCACCTCTTTTCCATATAATTAAAGAGAATGGTGACTAAAGCGGACGTGCTGCCTTACATCTTTTTTTGATCAACTGATGAAAGAAAGTCATAAGGGTTTGGAACAATATTTTTGGTTGAATTATCCCTTAAATACATTCAAGGACTAGATAACAGAGATACAGAATGAACCTGTTTGGGACTACTGGTTTAGTTCAAGGCATGGTTTAAAAGACCATTTGGCCAAAGACTACATGTTGCCCACTGATTCTCTAAATCATATTGGTTTGACTCCAAGCATCTCAGAACCTTCCACTCATCATCCACAATCTTAAAGACCCAGTAAAATCAAAATGTAAAGTTTTGCTGATTTTAGTCCCTTAGCATTAACTATTAGCATTAAGGTCTTCTACGTGCTAGCGTACTTCTAAACGTTGAACGAAAAAAATAAAAATTTGTTTTCAGAAGATATGAGCATTTAAAATCTGCAGTGTCTCTCTTTTGGCTAAAAAGACTCAGTAAAATCCATGATGTCACAAAGAGGTTGACAACCTTGTCTAATCAAATGCTTTCTAGAACGAGAATGCAGCCTCCACCAACAACTGTTTAGCACGTCTGGCTGTGTTCTAACTGATACTGATAATGCTATTGCAGGGCATTTTGAAGGGAGCACAATCCATGCTGTAGAGTCATTCCAAACATATGTTCCAATAAGAATAGCTTAAAAAGTAAGTTCTGACTCACCGTTAACACCTAATAGCCATCACCTAATAGCCATCTGTAGCTCTCACACTGGACGTTAATATTCTTCAAAGGGAATAAGGTATAGTGATGATCACTTCTGAATGAGACGTGCCAACTCGGGAGCTGGACGCAAGGAGAATAGCTGGAGTTTATTCATATTTTTCATTTTTTTCATTTTATCCCGTGGCTTGCTGCAACTTAGATCTCCATGCACAACTTACCACATGCCCCATCAAGAGCAAGAACCACTATATCATGACCACAAAGAGGGTAACCTAGGACAGCACAATTAATCAAAAAACTAATCACGATTACGGCTGCCATGATTATGTAATCGTGAAAACTGACGATTACAGCACTCAATTTATGTCTGCTCCTGCTGCATCAATGGTTTCTATTTACAATGGTTTTATTTGTTTTTGCAGTGGTTGAGTATTCTAACCAATAACTAACATGTTACAATGGCCAATCAGAGCTTCTTAAATTAGTCCTCCGTTCTATCAGTAATGCCAACTGATCCTAATGCGCAAGTTTTAAGCCGTCTGATTGCCCAGATGCTTGGTTTATGTTCCACCTATCTTCGTGGTGGCACATGAAAATTAATGGTTCAATCTTCTGACATGCAAAAAGAAGCTGTAGAACAAATGTGAAAAGCGCACATGCGCACGCACGCACACACACACACACCTCATGTGTTATATGCTTGTTTTTGGCTACTATATCTAATCATGTCACTGTTTGTAGTTGTAAGTCAGAAGTTTATTGACAGCACTGTATTGATTATTAATTGATATTACTGCATCAATAAACTTTGTTTCATTTCAAAGAAGTGTTTTGGTTTGGTTTTCATACACTTGTGTCAAAGACTGGCTGGGCATGCCAGTGCTTGGATTCAAGCCATCATTGTTCCCTTTTGAATATTGATGTTCTCTGGACGTCCAATTTCCTAAGAGAACAATCTAATATTGAGACTGTTAAACCGTCTGGTTATTAGTCCCTGATTCCAGGGTGGTGCCCCGGTGATATTAATCCTTATTAATATTCTATTGATTTTGATAATTGACAATTATCTTTGATTTGATTATTTATTTGAATGATCACTAAGCTAGTGTTAGTTCTAATCAGTGTTCCGATAATTTTAATAATTGATGATGATTATAATTCATTTTCTATTGAATTTGGTTGTCTTTGATGATTGTTGATTTAAAAGATTATAAAGCTAACATTGATTCTAATCAGTGTTCTATTGATTTTAATATTATAATATTATATTTAAAAATATAATATTTAATAACCAAACCCGCTCCTAAATGTTTTGGCTAAAGCAGGCATTTAAATTGTATGCTGTATGATATAAATATGATTATAAGATTATATTTTAACTAGTGTTTATGCTGCCTCATTATCATCAACAAAGCTTATGCTTGCAAATATCTGTTCAAGTGTAAATGAGTAAAATGCACTTTAAATATGCCCATATTAGATAGACAATATATTCAAATAGGAAACTGTTTTTTACATTGTAAAAAGAGTTTACAATATCACAGTTTTTACTGTATATTGTATCAAATAAATGCAGTATTGGAGAGAAGAAGAGACTTCTTTTAAACGGTAGTGTAGGTCTAAAATTAAGTTAAGTCTTTATGTAAAGAAAATGTATAGTCCAATAACTTCTTTTAACTTAAAACTTGATTTTGATCATTACGTCTCCTCACATTCATTCTCTTTCTGTCACATTCCTCAGTGATATGCCCAGGGGAGGGGTCTTTTGTCTCCTCAGGTGTGCAATACATCCATATTCATGTTAAGTCATGCCTCCTTGCATATGACCTTTCTAACACTAAAAGTGTCTTACAAAAGTTCAATTACTATATTGTTTTGTATGAATGAGTGATCAGGATGGTTTTCAAATCATTTTGTAGCAAAAACTCTAGGCTACAAGATCTAGTTCTCAAAAGTCTTGTGGACAAACGTATTACATGGCCTTATTTCAATGACTTAAAAACTTTGTTTTTTCAAAAAACCATGCATAAACGTTATTTTCTCAAAAATACAAACATGTACACACATGTTGCTCACATATTATAATAGCCCAGTTTGTGCTGAATACAGTGTTATCAGACTTTAGCCATTAATATGTTTTTAAGCAACTGAAAAAAGCACAAATGTCAAGGCATGTCAAAACTTCACCAGGGCCCAAAACACCGCCAGACCCCATAAGGGTTAATTTCCAAAGTGCAACCACTGAGGCCAAAAATGATCTAACCATGGTCTTACATGAACGAGAATGCAGTAAGTATCTTGGTCAATTTAAATCGGCTGTTAATAAGGGTTATTAATACAATTATTATTTAATTATTTTTAAACACGATAAAGAATCATATCTTATCTAATTCCACAACAGGGCTCCAAACAAAAAATCAATTAAGGAGCCATTGGCTCCTATAGGGGGAAAAACAGGCGCCAAATATTTTCATTTTTAACTCCTTCCATTCCTTTTCGTCCCGCAGCTCGCATGCAAGAAAAACTGCACGTGCTAACAGTGTAGTCTGTGGAGCATTCTTCGCAATTATGTGATCACGTGCATTTTTTATGCTTGTTACTGTCACCGTGTTTTCTCACAGTCTCTTTTTTGAAATGGTTAGTTCCTGCAATGAACTCCGTTTTCCCCGCTATTTCTTTGATATAAACTTTTGTAATGTATTTCGGGAAATGTAATGCAAATTTTAAAATCAAAGGGAGTACATTTTTACTGTCGCCAATGGCGACCTTGACAGAAATTACACTCGCAAATAAATTTATTTGGTCGCAAATGCGACAATTTTTTAGTCGCAGTTTGGAGCCCTGCACAATGATGATGATTTATTGACTTTATAGACATTACATTTTTATCGTCTGTTAATGCTGAACTTCTGTAAAGCTGCTTTGAAACGATGTGTGTTGTGAAAGGCGCTATACAAATAAAATTGACTTCAAAATAAATTGACTTAATAAGTTTGAATATTGAATATGTCATATTATTTACTGTATGTGGAATAATAATTTAAGCTATTTAGCAATAATTAAATTTAGTCTATATCATAGATATTCCATTTAAAATAATTTTAATTTGGCCTAACAATAACAAACATTATTACAATATTTAATGCTTAAAAGATACTTAAAAGAAACTGGAGCGCAGCTCATATTCACCATTGAAATCTGCTACTCTGATGAACCACACGGTTGCTTGCTTTGTGACATCACGGTAATTTAATATTTTAATCAACATTAATAATCGTGATTCCAATATCAAGAGCAATAATCGACAATTATAATTTTTGCTATAATCGTGCAGCCCTACTGAAACCCATGTGACTCTACCTTCCCTACCAACCGGGCCAATCTGGTTGCTTAGGAGGCCTGGTTGGAGTCACTCTGTACACCCTGGATTCGAACTTGCAACTCCAAGGGTGATAGTCAGCGTCATTGCTCGCTGAGCTACCCAGGCCCCCTTTAATCATATTTCTTGTGCAGCCGGAGGGTTCCTTGGCAGGTGCAGCTCAAGTAAGTGTTCTTTAGTGCGTTGTGATTCAAAACTTGGGCTGAAATGATTAGTCGACGTTATCGACAACGAATCCAATAAAAAATTTGTCTACAGAAATTTACATTGCCGAATAATCCTTTAATCTCATTTAACATAACAAAGTCTAAATATCTCAAGTAAATGTATCTTGTTTTAAGGATTTTTAGACAATTTTAATTGTAAAACAAGACAAGCACTTGATAACAATAGGATTTTTAGCAGTGAATTTCTTTACTGAATTAAACTTAATTAAACATATTTTTCCCCTTTATTTCAGTGAATGTCATTTAGAGGTATTTTTAAAAGATGATTTTGTCCTGTTTGTTGTTAGTAAGCATGTTTAATACAACATTTAAGTCAGGGCACAAGCTGAATAATCGGTTAAGACCTAACGATTAATCGTTACAATAATCGCTGAATAGTCATTCTAATAATCGGTAGATTAATCAATTATCAAAATAATCATATTAATAATCATATCAAGATATATTATCTTTTACCTGCTTTTTCTCTTTGTTCTGCATTGGACTTGCAAAATGGCTCCAGCCTTGTGTGATGTTTGTGGACTGGTTATGGATTCATATTTTCATTTAGATCATTGTTCAGTTCTCAAGTCTTTAAAAAAGCTGTCTGATATTGAGATCAGTTCTCAAGTATCCCCTGTAAGTGGCTCTAACATGAGCAGCAAGGTGGAAAGGGGTATGTGTGTGTGTGTGTGTGTGTGTGTGTGTGTGTTTATGTGCGGCTGTAAACTAGAGCCTATTGGGTATTTTTAAAAATGGGATGTTCGGCAGTAGGAAATATGTAAAAACACCTAATCGAACACACGTCACAGGGACTTTAAGACAGCTTGTAAGAATACGACATGAGAAGTAAACTTGTTAATACAAAAAAAGTGAAACACTCTTCAACAGCCTCAGCCTTTGTAATCTGGATCCATTCTGATGGGGCAAGAATATTTAAGAGTAGCCAACTGTGGAATAGAATCATGCATTTGAAAAACCAGGTGTGTAACCAACGGCTGCACTGTTCATTTAGCAATGCAGGGTGAGGGGAGAGAGACAGTTAAAAAAAAAAAACAGAAGTGGCACATCTTACACACTCAATAGCACCCAACACATCTGCTGCAAACTAGATGACATGGGGCAGTCACCACACCTAATATACTAAAAGCTAGGGCAGGGCATTATGACGATATGTCACGGCAAATATATAAAGTGTCAGTCAATAGAGATTTTGCTAAATTGTGTTTATCTTGATATGTAAACATCCATGCACAGTGTGTGTATCTATCTGTGGACAGGGCTTCATGTGAGACTGAGAGAACTGAATAGTCATGGACAGGGTTTTACCTGCATTGAAATTTCAATGAAATTAATACATTTATCTTGTGTTCAGGCTTCATAGGTGCTAAATATGCATCTATGTTTCACCTGAGTGTATCTCCCAGCCGTACTAAAACACAGCACACAGCCAGTACAGAAGCAAAGTACACTGACATACTAAAAACATCCATACTAAACCTGTCAGTGCATTGTTTTTCTCCTACATTTATATGAATGGAAATCTGGCTATACAAAATCACCCGTACACTTATTCAAGGAAAGTTTTGAACAGTAACATTGTCACTTAGCCTTTGTCACCTTTCTTTCAAACTAGTAAGTACGAGACAATGTAAATGGTCAAAATAGATAAAATAATAAATAAAATATAATTGTCCTGCAGTGTGACATGCTGTTCTCCATCTAAATTATATTTATTTTTTATAAACGGTATGAATTTATTGTTTATGACCTAATATTACTTGAGAATAAAATAAAAATTGGCACTTTTAAAAATTTGTCACAGCAAACATCACCAATGGTGTAAAACTTAAAACAGAGCCCAGTTCTCATCAACAAATATAAACTTAAACTATAATGTTGAAAGAAAAAATAAAATAAAAAATTGAGCGGATGGAATGGATATGCAGGGAAAAGAGAAAGAAAAACTCACATCTTATCCAGTTGTTTATTCACCTCCTCGTCATTTTCATAGTCCTTACACAGTTGAGTGACCAGGGCTCCATAGGTGAGAGTGAATAATTCTGAATTCTGTTAAACAGACAGACCAGCCTAAAAATTACTCGGATGCCACCTTAATAACACCAAAATAATATACAGTTTGGTGTACTGACTGAGAACATCTGATACGGAATTGTAAAAATATACTGGAAAACTCTCACAGATAAAACACCCATCATAATTTAGACCTTTTTATTTTATTTTATTTTCTAATTCATTTACCTGTGACATTGAGCTTCAACATTTACTTTTTGTACTTTTCTTATGAATATATTCTCAAATACTGAACCAATCATCATAAATTATACAGCGTTTGAAAGCTTAAAGTCTCTAGAATCAAACTGTGCTGTCTGAAAAAAAAAATCAACAGATATAAAGGTATAAACACAAGTTGGCTGCAGAAAGCTACTTGTTCATCACTGGTTGAAAATAAGATGATTTCTAGATTTTGTCAAGTTCTGCATTTAGATATACATTTAAACATTATCAAAAAGACTACTTTTGTCAAAGTTTAGCATTTTGTTTGAGGTTATTTTTGTCAGTTTTTGCATACCTAAAATGAGAAGAATAACAAGTAATACCCTAATTTATCCGTGGTTGTAACAAGATGAATGTGTGTGTTCAGCATTGTAGATGTGTTATGGTCTCACCAATTAATTTAGATGTGTGTGTGTTCTGCATTGTGGCTGCTTTTTTTTTTTTTTTTTGACAAATTAAAAAAATAAATAAAAATGTTCTGTTTTATAGTCTGACCAGTTCTGTTTTGTGTGTGTTTTTGTTTTGCACTCTTGATGCTTTGTAGTCTCACCCTTCCTGTCTGTGTTTTTTCTGCTGTTTTTACAATTTTATAGATTAACTAATGAAAAAAACAATCTGTGATTTGTAGTGTTTCCCTTTCATTTCATATGTTTCCCCATTCATTTCATGTTGGTCACTTCTAACCAGGAGAAGTACAAGTGTAACTTTTTTCCCTCCACCACTTACACTGATGAAATCAACTCCAATTTCTTTGTGTGTGTTCAGATATCAAATGGATGAAAAGTCACCAAGTATCGTACCCGTCAGACAAAGGAAAATAGATTTATTAAAGAAACAAACTTGATTTAGGTCAAAAATTACCTAACAGTGCATGAGGGTTAATTATTTTAAATACAATTCTATGCATGGTGGATCTTTAAGATCTGGTAAAAACATGAAATGGACTGTTGTCGAAAGATCCCCTGTTGTTATAAAATTTAAATTTTCTTGGATACCCTTTATCTATGAAAATAAGTTTATTATAAAAAAAGGGGTCCAGCATTTGAAAATAACATTGCATTATACAGAAAACTTAGTGCTTAAGTGCATCATATTACACAGAGCGGTTTTCAGATCCGAAAAGAATGAGAGAACAAGTAGACAAGCTTTGCATCTCATCAAGATTTGTTTATTAATGCAATAGTGCTGACAGACAAAACCGCTGAAGAGACTCACCTCTTCTCGTTGCAGAACAACACATAGATGAATAAACTAGCGCATGTCAGGTAACAAATATACTATAATATATATATTTTTACTTTACCTGTAAATAAAGAATCGTTGCTCAATAGACATGAAATGTACCTCATATTAATAGCTGGTTAGCTAGCTGATCTGTATTCAGAACAAATCTGCTGAAATACGACACACATACTCACCATCTTCTTGCTTTCTGTGGCTCTGTTCGATTGCCTAGACATGTTGTCTTAAATTACAGTGTGAACAGATAGGTAACAGGTAATATTTTATTAATCTACTTCGTGCAATGAGTCCCGTGATGTTGTTCCTGTCACAGTGTTGAATTTACTTCCTGCACCGCCTCTGAATCGCCGGAAGTCTTGCTTTGCTTTGTACTGTGGGTATTGTAGTTCTGCACAGTGAGGAGTTTTTATAACATAATTTTATATAACATATTTTTATGCAATAAAATGAAGTGGTCTTTTATTGTGACTTAATGTGTTATACTTCGAATTTAATCAACACCCGATACCATGTCAAGCAGATTATATCCTACTCCCTGAATTAAACGCTTTACTGGGGTATTGTTTACTTTTTCCACTAGATGGCTGTGGAACGACGTTCAAATAAAAACTAGGTTGGGTGAAAATTTACAGTCTATGTAAACTGCAAAATAAGCTGAAATTGATGTTATCATGAATCTAATATGCAATTCATGTTTATTCTCCTGAAGATTTAGCAAACATAAACTAACATCTGTTAACTCTAATTCAAACCACATAATTTGAGCTGTCACAAAATGTGTAGGCTGTGGTAACATACTGCAAAACATTAAAATAAAGGACCCTACATGACAACATTTTCTTTAAACTGGTGTCAGGTATTTTAACTTTGTGACTAATATGTCTATTTTAAAATTACTGTTTGATGGTTAATGTTTTTCCTACTGTCTTTCTCAAAAGTATATATTTTGGTCTTCAGAAAATAATATTTGGTTTGTACACTGCATTTCATAATTGGTATTAAATTATGTTATGGGCAGCAACAGCCACCACATTTCATCTATAAATATGATCTTGTAGAGCAATAAGGGCAATCATAAATGTCCTATGCATGTCCTCAGGAAGGAGATGTGGGATATTTAATTCAAAATATTATTTTCAGAGCTACTGAAATTGAGATTTCGACAACACAAAATGTCATGCTGTAGTGAGTCAGTTGATCTAGCTTGGGGAGAGAATTTTTGTTTCTGTCTGTAGCATCTGTCTAATTTTCTGTCTCAATGTTTTCTTTCTCATGCGGTTAGTGCTAAAAATGATGGATAAGCTCTTCAAAATATCAATTCTTGCACTGAGATTAAAGATCAACAAACCCAGAAAATGTATTTTAGTAGCACCCTTTTTTAAGTCTCTTATACTGTACATACTATCGAAATACAAATAACTATAAATTAATTGTTGGTTACAAAAAGCTCCCCTGTGACATATGCAGTGGATCCTAAATCTTTATATCATAGTATTATGTATAGGCTATGCTGAGGCTGACACCATCAGGATGCTTCAATTGCTCTTATTTCACCAGATATATTCTCACGACAATCTCTAAAAATGTAGCCGTGGAGTAAATCAGTAGCTACAGGCTGAAGTTTGATCTACAATAGTTGCCGGGAAGCCAGTAGCAGTCTTACAATCAATGAGGTGCCTGTTAGTTTTTGTGTGGAGTTGTACTCAATAATTATGCAGAATGCAGAAATGCACTCGCAAGGCCCAAAGCTTCAATATAGCTGATTGAAGTTGTGTTGCCATTTTGCATGGTGAAATAATCAAATTATAGACATGATATTGTAAGTAAAGGTTTCAGAATAATTTTCATATCAGACTTTAACAAAGAAAATTCTGTTCTACTTTCCACAAAGATTTTAAAATAACTCTTACATTGTACAATGAATGCATTGAGTTTCATCACAGTACTGTACATATTAAAGAGACCAGTACACAAAAGAATAGTCAGAAGGCATCAATTTACTATTTAGCTTATAGCAGGTTATTCAATAATGCTAGTTTCTCTGTCTTCGCCTATAATTAGTTGCAGAGAGGGTGAGCAAGAATCATAGATTACTCACATTTATTATCATTTGTCATTCTTCTGGCAGTGTAATAAATCCAGTCTCCTAGCAAGTTTTAGCAGAAAATTTAGCAGGTTCTCACTCTGCGCAGGAGACTTGTGCCTTTGTCAGATTGAATCTACAGTACACAAACCAATCAGGCTTTGAATTTTGTTTGAATTTATGGTTTTAAGACTGAATCCGTCTTGTATTCCTTCCAAAACTTCACCTCTAAAATTCAACCCAATGTCTAGGAGTTGTATGATAAACAACCGTTATTCATTTACCAACTGGCTTTATGTTTGTGAAAACAAAATAATAGATTAGGATGCTGTTTTTAGGGGTTCAAATTTAAAGTGTGTAATTTGTGTGCTGCTATAATCATTAAAAAGAATTGCAAAATAAAGTTTTTCATACAGGTTTCATGTTCATTCAAACAGATAGTCCCACCCCACCTTTGGTTTAGCCAATATTCTTGTGTCATGCATGCACATACCCAACTACTTACACTTTTTTGAGATATTGTCCTACAAATAATAATTAAACACTCCTTTTGGTTTTAATTATTTAATTTGGTTGCTTAGGAGACCTGGCTGGAGTCACTCAGCATGCCCTGGATTTTAACTCACAACTCCAGGGGTGGTAGTCAGTGTCTTTACTTGCTGAGTTACCCAGGCCCCAAATATGGCAATTATTTTTTTTTATTAAATGTTAAATATCACATTATCCGCTACAAACATACAGTATGCAGATGATTCAAAAACTCTGGAAAACGAAAACTGGCTTCCGTTATGAATCATGGAACACTTCCACATTCAGGAAAAAGATGGATATACTCTGATGTCAAATCAAATACATGTGCCGATTGGTTTTTGCTCAAACTGCTAAATAACTTCTCCACTAACTATTGAAAATAGTTTTTTTTCTTTGCCACGGTCACATTTATCTTGCTCACTGGGGGCTTTAAGACTTTATAACTATGTGCATTGCAATGTGCATGTGTTTTTTTCATAACAATCTGCTGATAAATGCAGTGATTTTGTTTGTTAATTTATTATGGAGCTCTGATTTATGTTGCCATTTTCAGACACTGTTGGGTCACTTAAGATTGAAAATACATTTATGTCAAATCCATGAATAAGTTTAAGTGAAAAAGAGTAGTGGACGGCATTTTTTATTTTTTTTAAATAATCGTATTGTATTGTGAGGCTGTAAGTACATTCCGGTGTCCGCTGTGAAATTGATAATCAATAAATATATCATATAAATTGGAGGTAAATCAGTTAAATACAATCTTTCAAGCCACCAGTGGTAGAGCCTCTTAATTCTAAATGGTAGAACTCTCTTGTGAAGTTTGTTTCACAGTGCTCAGTGGAGACCGGCTAAACAGTTAAGGTGAGAAATCGCAGAGTAAAAAAATGTTTTCCAGCGGGACGCAATGAGAGTGGGTTAGGCCTTGTGTGGACAAGCCAAACATTGCTTTCAACGCAGACCACGTTGCTTCTCCTATGAACCTCCTGAACCAAGTATATATATATATATATATATATATATATATATATATATATATAAAAATTATATAAAAGTATTCTTATATTTGTTTATAATCCTTTGAAATTTACATAGAATTTAACTTGATTTGGGGACACATGATATACAAGACTCTATGTTACAATAAGCCTATATCACCACCGTGTTTGAGTGTAATACAAAGCAAACAGCAACTCTAAAGCAGCACATTCTGCAGTTATAAATCACAATGTGTGGTACAGAATTTGTTCAGAACTCAGAGATTTTTGCTAGGAGATTTCTGAACACTATATGACAACGCTCAGTGAGCATTGCTATCTGTGACAGCACCCCATTGCTAAATATATTATCAGCCTGTCTCTATGCCTCCCAGGTAGTCTCCAAAACATGATTATCCCCTTTGACTTGTCTAGAGGTATTAAATACACAAGACACCTACCACTTCTTCCCAAGGGCTTGTCATGTGTTTGAAGAAAACCTTATTATTGATGGTTTTCAACGATGATAAAAAAAAAAAAATTAAAAAGAAACAGAATGCAATCCACAAAGAAACAAGGCAGGAAAAAGTGCAGCACTAGGAACTGAATTCTGTCAATATATTCTCGCTCCAATTCAGTTAGTGTATATATATATATATTTATACCCTTATCTAGTGTATGTGTATTCTACATTGTGTGTATTGTGTACATTTGATATGTAAATTGTTGTGTAGGTATGTGTACATTTGTTATGTAAATTGTGTTGTGTAAATGTTGTTATTGTAAAGTGGTTTATGTCTCGTCACTGTCATTACTGCAATGTTGCTCGGAACTGCACACAAGAATTGTACCTGCTGTTGCACTCGTGTACACAGTAGTGTGACAATAAAGTGATTTGATTTGATTTGATTTGAAGGCTGGCACATTCAAAACCAAGTGACAAACAAGGGAACTGAGGTAACTTAAATACAGTACATAAGACACAGGTGACACAAGTAAAATTAACAGAAATGGCAGGAAAACAAGACACAAAAAGAAAAAAATGAGAACTACGGACATCTAGTGGACAACATTTGAATTACATGTAAATATATGACAACAAACCCCCACTCCACTGGAACGACCCTTAACGTTCCCCCAGGATAAACCCGGTCTGTGAGCACAAAACTCTTGAATCAACTCAGGGTCGAGGATGTCTCTGGCAGGTACACAGGAGCACTCCTCTGGACAATAGCCCTCCCAATCCACCAGATACTGCAGGGACCGCTGTACCCGATGGGAGTCCAGAATCCAGTGGACTGTGTAGGTCAGCTGCCCATTGATTATACGGGGTGGAAGTCTGTCTGGGGGAGCAAAGGGAGAAGACAAAACAGGTTTTAGGAGAGACACATAAAACGTGGAGATAATTTTTAATGACCTAGGTAGATACAACCGGTAAGTAACCAGATTGACTTTCCTGGCAATGAGGAATGGTCCGATGAAACACTGGGAGAGCTTACGGGATTCCACCCATAATGGCAGGTTCCTCATGGAGAGCCATGCTCTTTGACCCGGGCAGAGGGAGGGAGCAGATCGGCGGTGATGATTGGCCTGTTGCTGATAGACATGCAAGGCTTGGAGAAGTTTGGACCAGGCTTTCCTCCGGGTCAACCGACACTGCCAGACGAACCTCTGGGCCAAGGGAACAGAGACTTTCTCCTATTGCTTGGGAAAGAGAGGTGGTGTGAACCCAAACTGACACTCGAAAGGTGACATGCCTGTAGCAGAGGACTACAGGATGTTGTGGGCTTACTCAGCCCACACAATGAATAATGACCAGGATGATGGGTTGCCATACACCTCAGGATCAATTCCAGCTCCTGGTTGACTCTCTCTGTCTGTCTGTTAGACTCCGTATGGAATCCCAAGGACAGTCTTACTGTCGAGCCCAACAACCGGCAGAAGGCTTTCCAGAACCGGGAAGAGAACTGGGGTCCTCGATCAGAGCCAATGTTCTGGACTAAAAAAAAAACATGTTCACAGACCAATTCTGGGGCTCTGTGCCCCAAGTGAAGTATCAGACTCCCAGGGGTCTTCAATCCAAAGCAGTAACTGCAACACACATGGAGAGGAGTCCAGATGGTATTCCATGTTTGTTGGCCCAAGCTGCATCCATAAAATGACCCACTGCTCCTGAGTCCACAAAAGCCTGAAGAGTGTAACTGTGAGAGTTCCACTTGAAGGTGATGGGTAGAAATAGATCAGAGTTAAAGGGTAGGGAGGTAAGGGCAGTTCCTGTTACAATCCTCCCTGACCTGTATGGTTTTGAGCATTTCCTGGGAGCTCAGGACAAGTCACTCTGAAGTGGTCGGGTCTGCCACAATACAAGCAGCAGTGCTCCTGCATGTGCTGATCTCACTCTCTTGGGGTGATCCAGGCTTGGCCTAACTGCATAGTCTCAGAGGGTTCACGGACAGAGGGCGAGTCATGGATAGGAGTTTGATAAATGGGCCTGGCTGACCTGCGGTTGAGTCCCCTCTCTCGAAGTTTATCCAGGCGAATGGACAGCTCAATCCTGATGAAAATCTGGCCATCAGAGCCTCCTGGTTCCAGCCACTCTCTGCAGCAATGGTACGGAACTGTATGGCGTACACCGCCACACTATTTTGTCCCTGTCACAGAGAGAGAAGATGTCTGGAGGACTCCCGAATGGTGAGGGGGTTGTGAAAGGTCTGCCAAAACTTGTTGGTGAAGGTCTGAAATCTAACACAACAGGAACTCTCTGACTCCCAGACAGCAATGGCCCAGTCCAGGGCCATTCCAGAGAGCAGGCTGATGACATAAGCAATCTTGGAGCGATCAGTGGGGAAACTGAAGGGTTAAAGATCAAAAGTTAGGAAACATTGTGTCAAGAAGCCACTACATGCACTCAGGTAAACTGAGAATCGTTGGTGTGGAGGTAATCTTGGCTCAGGAGCTGGCAGCACAGGGGCAGATGGTACAGGAGAAACAGCCACTGACAGCCTCTCAAAGATCTGCTTCAGAGAGGGAAGAATCTCAGACAACAGCTCTGAATGTTTGGCCATCAGTTCCTCTTGATACAAGATCCGTTTATCATGTCCCTGGACACAGGCTTCAAGCTGGGTGGAGTACTCAGGAGTGCTGGTTGTCTTTGGGTCCACAGTTGACTTAGTTTTTCTGTCACGAGCCAGACTCGAAATTGGTTCTCCTGCGCAGGAGTGAAACTGACTTTCCACTGAGCCATGGAGCAGAACAAAAAAGCAAATGTTCACAGAGTTAATCCACAATGGAAAGAAAATCTACTAAATCCAACAGAAACTCGGAATGCAATCCATGTAGAAACAAGGCAGGCAAAAGAGCAACACTAGGAACTGAAGATTCAAAAACTAAGACACGGGTGACACAAATGACATGATTAACAGAAATTGTGGGACAAAAAGACACTAAGGAAAAAAATGAGAACTAGGGACACCTAGTGGACAACATTACAGGTGACTACATGACATAATCTGACAAATTTGGGGGCTCATCTACAAGCTCCTTCTAGTCAAATTAGTTTACCTTTACCAATTTGTTTTCAATTCAAGGTCTAGATGGACATGCAAACTTGTGAAACAGACCTTTAAACACAGTTTTTTGTTTGTTTTTGTTCAAGGCAAATGACTGACGTTGAATTATATTATTTCTACTATAACATGTCTCTGTTAGTAAGAGACAACATCTAACCAAATTCTGTAAGGTTCATGACTAAGTAGCATGCATCAAGAAAAGTCAACAATGTTGAGTGTGTGGTGACCCATGAACTCTAAATATATTAATGAAACCACAAAGACCCTAAAAAATGCCACTGGGGCCAGTTTGAAAAATGAGGAACATTGGTCAAGTTACTTCTTAGCTTATTAGCTTCATGCTGTAAATTTTCGCACACATTAACATTTTTAAAAAGTCATAACAATTTATGGAACTGTTTGACAGTCTATGGATATTTAATACACATTATATTGTAGGGGTGTAATGGTTCGAATTTCTTGGTTCGGTTTGTATCATGGTTTAATGGTCACGGTTTCGGTACGGTTTAGTATTTTCTTTGTTAAAATAATAAATAAAAATAAATAACAAATATTACTACCAAATCCAAAGAATAATTTATTTGATAAACACTTCAAAATGTTTGCCCCTAAATAACTATCATTGTTTTACAACAGTACACATAGTTTAACAATAGTATTTGCAGTACAATCATAGTATCCACAATATAAACATGGTTACTGTCATGGTTACAATATATAGTAAAATCATCGTTACTATATAGAACCTACAGTATTACTGTTATAAAACCATGATTAATTGTATCAAAACCATGATTTCTGCTCAGAAAACCATGGTGACAGCAGTCATGGTTACACCATTATTACTATTGTAAAACCATGGTTAATTTTTTCAGGGTCCTTATCTAAAAACAATTTTTTCTCTAATTACTAAATCAACATTTTAACTTAATACCTGCACTAATACGCTACATGCATCAACACAAATTGCACTCATCTCAACATATTCAATATTCGGAAGCTGTACATCACAATAGAAGGAATAACCTTGCTATTAGAATGCATATGAGAAGGGATGTTGTGATAGTGCTGCATGAGTATATTAATCATACATGGAAATCCCACTTAAACACCCCAAGTGCTTCAGTTATTGTTTCATGTCTGTCCGAATTAGCACTGAGTGCTTGCTTATAAATGGAAGGGAGTTTGTTCAGTTTCGGCTCACCTGTGGCACTTTCCCAGGGTGATGTCAGCGTAAATGACTAATCATGTATCAATGTATTAAAATAACAGCATCTTAATGCCATTAATAAAAGCGCATTATTGACACTCATGATAGATTATAGCCGCGAAAGGAAACAGGAAGAATTTGCATGCACGTTTTAAATAAACCCTCATGTGCATTACTGACATATATTACCAGTATAAAGCACTCGTTTCGAGTGGTGTCTGCAAACAGTGCCTGTTTTTTAAATGTCTTTTGACCATTTGACCAATTGAATGCAAAAAATATATAGATTTCCCAGAAAGGAGAAACACAAGGGGCTTCTTTATCAATGTTTTGTTTTCTCTACTTACCATTTTCAACTACAAAAAACGCTTGCAGAACAGTGATGCCATCAAGTTGACCCACGTGCGACACAGGTGGAGCATATCCATTTACAGATTCATTCAGGTGCATTAGCGGAGGTTGTAACTGTGCCTGTCTGTTTGACGCTTTGTTTTGTTGACCAAAACTTGTGCTCCAGATGCATCATTAAATGTGTGGTGAACAGACCATGGTGCCAGTGCTTCCCGAACCGTGGGTGGCGAACCGCACTGTTAGTTTTTTTACTGAGAACTGTTATACCCCTTAGTATATAGACTGCTCCCTTTCTCTCCAAAACCTCAAAAATACTTCTTACAAGATTGTTGATAACAAATGAATAGCAAAATTTGCTGATTTTCTCATGTCAGACCAGTCATATGAAAAAGAATTCACAATGTTGTGTAGAAAGTACAGGAGCAAAACTTGCTTTCCTTAAGAAAAAGTCTACTTGAAAATGTGAGATTACACTTATACATTAGAATTAAGCACTAGTTGCTGTATAACATATTATATAAGAAGTTAATGTGAACCATATCTAACACTGACATTTCATGTGAAAACATATTTTTTTCTATGTGTGTACTTGCATTACAGTGCCCTTTTAAACATAAGAGAGCATGATAGTTAATTATGTGGCCCATTTTCAAGCCATAGTAAATCAATAACAATTTCAATTTTGGGGACTACATGATTCACTTGAAGAAAGCCAACAAATAATTTCACAGATTTCATCAACACATCGATGAAACCAGCTGTTAGAATAAACAGACTAATTTTGAGCATATTAAAAGCATAGCTTTGTATATTTCTGCAACTCTAACAAGATCCATAAAACATATTTTGGCAGAAATACTTAAATTAATTGGCTTTAAGGTGAACTGTGATTTCTGATGCTGTACAAACTGATGATAATGAACAGCACTTGAATGAGTTTCTCTATTATTGGCAACAATGGTGCAGAAGCTTATTCCAAAGATTTCTATTGTTTCCTGAACTCTAGTCCAAACCATTAAAACAGCAGGGGATGTTTCTTGGGATGCGATAACACCCACATATTACAATTAGAGAGATCTGCTTCTCTTTCATCATCATCAATCTGTCTAAACAATTTCTTGCTAATTTTCTCCCCCTCTCTCTTCCTGATGAAATCGTCCTGTGAGGTTCCACAGCCTACTTGGAATGGGCTTTTTGTTCTGAATGGTATACATTAAAATAGTAATTCACTGGAAGCACAGTATCATGTTCCAAATAATTCACGCCAGTCCTGCAGATTTTTTGTTTTCTGTCAGAGTTGTAGCTTGTCACTAAAGTGATCACTACCAAAGAATTAAAAAAAATTTGCCCACGAAAGTAACACCTTGGAATATTAACCTAGGAATGATCTAGTCCCACAACTTTCCTTAAAACCTTTGGTCTGATTTGTTTTAAACGTGTACAATAGTTCATTTATGCGTAACATAATTGATGGATTATAATGACTATCAGGATCTGATGTGTGGATGTTGGATGATGGCAGGTGGATGTTTAGGCCACTGGTTCTCAATTTGTGGGTTGCGTTTGATAGCATTGCGCTCAACAGGGAAAATTTTCAATAAAAAGCAGTAACTATGTAATTGTGTTATAGTTAAGATAGCAAAATCAGTTGAATTAGAAACTTTTAAAAATATATATATTTTTAAATATGTGTTAGGTTTAGAGAAGGGGCGAGTACTCAATCGCAGAGATCAACAAAGGTTTATTTATAAAGGAAAAACAACAAACTTAGGGGCCTGTGTAGCTCAGTCAGTATTGATGCTGACTACCACCCCTGGAGTCACGAGTTTGAATCCAGGGTGTGCTGAGTGACTCCAGCCAGTTCTCCTAAGCAACCAAATTGGCCCAGTTGCTGGGGAGGGTAGAGTCACATGGGGTAACCTCCTTGCAGTCACTATAATGTGTGATTCTCGCTCTCGGTGGGGTGCGTGGTGAGTTGTGCGTGGATGCCCCGGATGTAACATGCTCAGCAAGCCACGTGATAAGATGTGCGGATTGATGTCTCAGATGAGGAGGCAACTGAGATTCATTCTCTGCCACCCGGATTGTCACCATGCCACCACGAGGACTTATGGTGCATTGAAAATTGGGTATTACAAATTGTGGAGAAAATGGGAGAAATAACAAAACAAAAAGCAATCTCAAAGTTCCCAGAGTTAAAAAGGTTTCAAAGTTAAGAAAACGCAGTTGCTCCAGAGTGGCTGCACGAGCTCTGATGACGACAGCTTATTTGCGATTGGCCAGACTTAACAATAACAATGGTGATGTGTGTTTCATGGGCTGAGTTTGCAAAGGCATACTACAATACTATACTACTCTTTCTACTGCTATGACAATCTATGGCAAGGTGTTTTTTCTGGCATTTTCTGTTCCGTTAAACTCTCACAAATCCATGTTGTACAACAGTACATCATGTTTATATTATGTTATATTATGTTTATCCTAGTAATATCATGTTGATTCATAAAAACTATTCAAAATGACTACAAATACTGGTTAATATTGATTAAAAATTATTTTATTGGAATTAATACGGTATAGCATTTATTGGACTGTCTTCTTGTACACACAGCAGACACTGTATTAAGCAGCACATAATCTTCCCAAACGAATAATATTTCTTGTTAATTTAATATAAAATTATGTGTAAAATTCAAACCTCCATCTATCTGAATTTCACTTTGTCTGCAATAAACACTGCACAAACATTTGTGACTGATGTTGGCTCAGCACACAATGGGAAGTGTAAAGTGTCCGACTTGAAGACCCTCTTTTAAACTCCCTCAACTGCAACCAATAAATCTTGCCGATCGGTAGGGCTAGGCACAGATCAAGTCGAACACACCTTTTACAATGAAAATTACAGAAGAGCACATGGTTAAGTAGCACAAACGGGAACCATGTGCTCACACATAACGAGACACAACACGGGTGTCCAGGTCCTGGCAAAAATAACTATATATAAAAATCTTTTGACAGGACACACAATATCTTCCCATATCTTTTGCTGTTGACGTCAAAGGTTGTGCATCAAATCAAACTCAAATCTGTTTTGGCCTAAATTCCTTTTTCAGTTTGTATTAGCTTCTACCAAATGACAAAGTATGACCTAGACAAAATTAAATACTTTCATCAAGGATAATCATACTGTAGTTTGTGCCGATCACAATGTATTATTGGTAGAGCTGTCAAAGTTAATGCGTTTTTATTAACCGCAATTAACACATTTAACCTTGATAAACCTGTTCAGCGTAGGGCGGTACCTTTTCTATGTGTCCGCATTCAATTGATGGAGAGAGGACCTCTTAATGCTATTTTTTGTACAAAACAAGCGCAGGCGGGACTTGTGACAGAAATCAAGAACAATGCAGCCTCTGTAAGGTGGAGTTTATTACAACAGAAGCATGTAATTTCTTAACTATCACAAAATGCAGACTGGTTTTTCATGTGGAGTTCACTTGACACTTTTGTTGACGCCCTGATGTAAATTGTGAATGCGTCTTCACAATTGCTGTAACAAAGCAGATTGCAATAAAAATGCAACCTATATGGGGATTGGACTATTTCTTTCAATTAGTCGACCTCCCACATAGACATTGCTAAATATTTAATGTTACTTGAATTGGTGCAATTTAAGTTCATCTTTATGCTGTGGAAGTCTTTGTTTGGAAAATGTTAATAAAGCATTATATTGCAACCCGATATCACGCCGAGGCGTGAAATAGACACGCCGGTCCACTCGCGGATGCGTGTCGGTGTCACGCTTTGCCTCCTCTAGGCGTGTACATGACACGCGCGCGTCTACGTAGAATACCGGCAGGGGGCGATCGTTTCCTCAACGCCAACAACTCTCCGCGCACCAGAGAGGAAGCGATACCGTTGTCGTCGCGTTGCACGTTCGTGCGGGCGGGATGCCGGCCAATTTCGCCGGTTACTTTCACTTGTGACCATATGTGACAAATAAAGGTTCATTACATAGTGCTGCTTTCATGAAGAAATCCTAACGTTGCTGTAGCCTAACGTTGTTATACGTGTGTGTGTGTGTGTGTGTGTGGGCTGTCGAGTATCTTGTGCTGATGTAAATAAACAAATAAATATATATATATATATATAAATATATATATATAAATATATATATATATATATATATATATATATATATATATATATATATTTATTTAAAAAGTGTATTTATATACAAAAATAAACCCGGAAGTGGAGAACGCGATATATCGCTTCCTCTTTGGTGCGCGGACAGTTGTTGGCGTTGAGGAAACGATCGCCCCCTGCCGGTATTCTACGTAGACGCGCGCGTGTCATGTACACGCCTAGAGGAGGCAAAGCGTGAAATAGACACGCATCCGCGAGTGGACCGGCGTGTCTATTTCACGCCTCGGCGTGATACCGGGTTGTATATTGTTACATTTTGTTTGACCCGAACAAAACAAAACAAAATGAACAATATAATGCTTTATTAACATTTTATGCTTTATGTATACATGTTATGTATAATATGCAAGCAAGAGCAGCCGGTGGAGTTTTTGGTCCCCCACTAGTGTAAGATGGTGCCCCCCAAGGGAGTTGGTGCCCAACACAGACTGCATAATATGCAAATAGGGAGTGGCAGAATTGAAGAGCGGCACCATGAAACAAACTTTAGCAGGATGCAAGACAACACTTGTTCAAGAAAATACACATACAGTGCATCCGGAAAGTACTCACAGCGCTTCACTTTTTCCACATTTTGTTATGTTACAGCCATATTCCAAAATGGATTAAATTCATTTTTTTCCTCAAAATTCTACAAACAATCCCCCATAATGAATGTGAAAGAAGTTTGTTTGAAATCTTTGCAAATGTATTAAAAATAAAAAAACGATCACAAGTACATAAGTATTCACAGCCTTTGCTCAATACTTTGTTGAAGCACCTTTGGCACCAATTACAGCCTCAAGTCTTTTTGTGTATGATGCAACAAGCTTGGCACACCTATTTTTGTGCAGTTTCTCCCATTCTTCTTTGCAGAACCTCTCAAGCTCCATCAGGTTGGATGGGGAGCGTCGGTGCACAGCCATTTTCAGATCTCTCCAGAGATGTTCAATCGGGTTCAAGTCTGGGCTCTGGCTGGGCCACTCAAGGACATTCACAGAGTTGTCCCGTAGCCACTCCTTTGTTATTCATCATTCCCTCAATCCTAACTAATCTCCCAATTCCTGCTGCTGAAAAACATCCCCAAAGCATGATGCTGCCACCACCATGCTTCACTGTAGGGCTGCTATTGGCCAGGTGATGAGTGGTGCCTGGTTTCCTCCAGACATGACACTTGCCATTCAGGCCAAAGAGTGTTTCATCAGACCAGAGAATTTTGCTTTTCATGGTCTGAGAGTCTGAGAGTCCTTCAGGTACCAGCAGGCTGACTGGCTTTTACTGAGGAGTGGCTTCCGTCTGGCCACTCTACCATACAGGCCTGATAGGTGGAGTGCTGTAGAGATGGTTGTTCTTCTGGAAGGTTCTCCTCTCTCCACAGAGAAACGCTGGAGCTCTGTCACCTCTCTGATTAAGGCCTTTCTCCCCCGATCGCTAGATGCTTTTATCCAAAGCAACTTACAGTGCACTTATTACAGGGACAATCCAAAGTGCCTTGCTCAAGGACACGGTGGCTGTGGGGATCGAACCAGCAACCTTCTGATTGACAGTTATGTGCTTTAACCCACTACACCACCACATTTTCAGATCATGTTCAACTGAATTTACCACAGGTGGTCTCCAATAAAGTTGTAGAAACATCTGGATGATCAGTGGAAACAGGATACACCTGAGCTCAATTTTGAGTGTCACGGCAAAGGCTGTGAATACTTATGTACATGTGATTTTTTTGTTTTTTATTTTTAATAAATTTGCCATGATTTCAAACAAACTGCTTTCACGTTGTCATTATGGGGTATTGTTTGTAGAATTCTGAGGACAATAATCAATTTAATCAATTTTGGAATAAGGCTGTAACATAACAAAATGTGGAAAAAGTGAAGTGCTGTTAATACTTTCCGGATGCACTGTAACACCATTTATAAAAAAAACACTCAAAATTGACATTACAGTAAAGAGAAAAATGCCCACTTGGAGCTTAACAGTCTTTTCCCTTGGACAAAAAGAGTTCCTTGGCTGTGCATGCCACACTGCCAGTTGAGTCTTGAACTTGCAGGGCTGTCTGTAAAGAAAAGGATTATATTAGTTTATATTTTTAACATTTTGTTTTCCAAGTTGACTTCACATGTCTATTTGTATTGCTCGAAGTTGTTGTGTATTTAGTTATTTGGAACCTGGATATCTTCTAGTGTTTTGCTAGTTATTTGAGACTGTGCAATGACTTTGAAGATTTGCACTATAGATTACTCCTGGCATCTGCATTTGGACAATGGTTTATTTTATTGCAAAACAAAGTAGTAACTCTTATTTCACTGCTTCCATTTTGTCACTGAACACCTGTTTTTCCTCCTCACAAAAAGACCTCAATGCCCAAGAGCTATCTTGCTAATTAGGCATAGTTAAAAAATAATTTCAACTGATGCAATTGATTACAATTTATAGAGGAAATACTTGCACAAGTTCTACAGTTATACATAGGGCAATTTAAGGTGTTTTATTACTTGATGTATTGGTTTGTCCTCACAATCTCTTAGCTAGCTCAATTCATTATACTGTATTAAGATAGGAGGGAAATTACCAAGTCAGTTGTACAAGGTGAAATATGTGGATCCCTTTAAATAGTCCTGAAAATGCTGGGAAGATGATCTGGTGAAAAGAGGCCAAGAAAATCATCTTTAATGATTTGAACATTCCATTCAAAGCTTTTGAGAGTAAAATAACAAAATACTCTGATTTGATTTTGGACATTATGGAGAAAGGATGGGCACATTTGGCTATTTCCAGGTGTTTTGGAAAGCAGTTTAATTTCATAGAGTTTTGTGTGGTGCAGGAAGGATGTTATTATATTGTTATTACATTGTTATCATAAACATGAACAAGGTGTTCAGCAGTGCAATTGGTTACAGAAAAAAAAAAAAAACTTAATGCAGATTCTTATTCTGACATGCAGTGCAGGCCTAAAGAAAACCTTACATATGCAGTGTCCTCTTGTAATTGATGGGAGCTCAGAGGACAAAGGACTCACTATACAAACCAGGCTCTAAGCCTCCAAGGAGTGCTGACAGGAGTCTTAAAATAAGACCAATTAAACAACATTTCAATACCTAGAGCTGGACATTTGGGTCTGAAAGAAAATCCCCTGCTGTTTTGGCCCCGGACGGGTGTTATAAACTACAACTGGCCCCTTTGCTCATATCCAGGAGAAAGCTACTGGTGTTAAAGTAAAAACAAACAAACAAACAAACAAAACAAAAAACACACATGGCATGAAACACTAATACTAGAGGGAAAGTTTAAAAAAAAAAAAAAACGCTTTAAAACACATGCAAAATTGTACATACAGTAGGTACAACACATGGGTAAGTGACATTAAATACTTTTGGAAAGATGACATGTCCTTTGGCAATACCCCTTCTAAAACTATTTTAAATAGCATTTTGCTTCATGTATTATGCATGCAGCTTTTATGACCTCATTTTAAATAACAATACATGGAATTTTTGTACTTTAAAAAATTAATTGGTCACATAAAGGATCATTAAAAATGAACCAGTTAAATTAAAATTGTGAAACACATAAAATAAATTGTCACCAGTTCCAAGAAATACATTCAAGTTTTAACCTAAAATATTTAGTTTTGATGTTGATAGTCCATGTATATATTAATCTACCCATGTAATAAAGTGAATAAGGAGTAAAACCAGCAAAACTTAAAGAAATTTGTTTCCTCAAAAAACCTTGTCAAGATATATTGGTAGATATTTCAGATTTTTAGGGCCACTGTGTAGTTCTGCTTAATTTAATAACCTTAAATACGCACCTGTAAAAATGTCTAGGTTATGGATGTAACCTCCGTTCCCTGGTGGAGGGAACGAGACGATGTTTTGAAGAAGCGACCCTAGGGGTCTCTCTTGAGCGCCTTTTGCATCTCTGTTCTATGATAAAAGGCTGATGAGAAATTGGCAGACAGAATTTGCATGTCCCGCCCCGGACATACGGGTATAAAGGGAGGGAAATGCATCTGTTTCATTCAGGATTTTTCTGAGGAGACGAAAATGGTTTGGCCGCAACAGTGGTTTGGTACAGCGACGTGGCTGGGAGGACACAACGTCTTGTTCCCTCTACATCTATAACCTAGACGTTCCCCATCTGTCGCTCACTTCGACGTTGTGTTGAAGAAGCGACACTAGGGGTCCAATTTAAATAACGCCATACGCTGAGCCATGAACGTGTAATGCTGACACAGGAGCGGGCAGGTATTTTATGTGCCAAAGCGACTGGATGTGTCAGACTGCACATACCCTTCCCCAACACCCCATAAAATCATCAGAGCCTTCTGGTTCTTTACCCCTGACAGGGGGAACAAGGTGACGTTCCAAGCATGGGAGCAGGCCGCGGTAAGCCGCGCCTTTTCTCTATATATTTTTCTCACATAGAGTTAAAGCGGCTGGGGCCCTCTAAATGCTATCATATGCTTCGGGGAAGGTGATCTTTCCCAATTCCTATTCTTTCAGGGGGAAAAGACCCTGCGGAGACCACACCTGCCCAGACTGTGGGAGGTAAAGAGTGGTGAAATATATCACATATGGGCTTTTAGGTCACATGTGGAAAGTGGCACGTGGTAGATCCTGCCTATTGGGAGGGAGGAGTTGCTACAGACACGGCGACCATGGGCCAGAGGGAACTGCCCAAGGGAGACACTGGTCCGCTCAAAAGGGGACCGTACCACGGAAAATACACACAGGGGGGAAGTCCACGTAGGAGCCCAACCTGTGGAGCACCTATTCCAGTACAGAGTAGATTGAGTACCCGCACTGGATTTGGTCGGCAAATTCCTCCGCTGAATTTGCGGACCAGAGAACTAGGGAGGAGTCATCCAGGGAGCCGAGTTAGTGGGATCTCCTGGGATAAGAGCGCACGATTTTACCTCAGCAGAGGCAGCGCTTGCAGGTTCACTACCAGGCCCCTGAAGGGAGTGGTAGGAACCTTGGGCACGTAGCCCGGTCACGGTCTTAGGATCACATGAGTGTCTGCCGGACTGCACTCCAGGCAAGTGTTGTTGACAGAGAACGCTTGCAGGTCCCCGACCCTCTTGATGGAGGCAAGCGCGATCAGGAGGGCCATCTTCAGGGAGAGGGCCTTGAGGCCGACTGATTCTAGCGGCTCGAAGGGGGGTTCTCTGAAGGCCCGAGAGAACCACTGAGAGATCCCAGTAGGGGAACATGCTTGGCCGGGAGGGATTTAACCTCCGGGAGCCTCTTAGGAACCTGATAATTAAGTCGTGCTTACCCAAGGGCTTGCCGTCTACTGTGTTGTGGTGGGCCGCGATTACCGCTACATACACTTTCAAGGTGGAGGGGGACAGCCTCCCCTCCAACCTCTCCTGCAGGAATGAGAGCACTGACCTAACTGCGCACCTCTGTGGGTCTTCAGCCTGGGAAGAACACCAATTCACAAACAAGCACCACTTCAGGGCATAAAGTTGCCTGGTAGAGGGGGCTCTGGTTTGGTTGATTGTGTCTATGTTGGCAGGTGGTAGATCAGCTAAATCTTCTGCATCCTGTCCAGGGGCCAGACGTGGAGGTTCCAGAGGTCTGGATGCAGATGCCAGAGCGTGCCCCGTCCCTGAGAAAGAAGGTCCTTCCTAAGGGGAATTCGGCAGGGAGGGGCTGTCGTGAGGAGTACGAGATCCGAGAACCTAGTCCGAGTGGGCCAATAGAGTGACTTGTTCCTCGTCTTCCCTGACCTTGCACAGCACCTGTGCAAGAAGGCTCACTGGGGGAAATACGTACTTGCGCAGCCCCGTGGGCCAGCTGTGTGCCAGCGCATCTGTCCCGAGGGGAGCCTCCGTTCTGGCGTACCAGAGCGGGCAGTGGGAGGTCTCTTGTGAGGCGAACAGGTCTACCTGAGCCTTGCCGAACCATTCCCAAATCAACTGAACCGACTGGGGGTGAAGCCTCCACTCTCTGCTGGGCAAGCGTTGTATCGATAGCACATCTGCCACCACGTTAAGGTTGCCTGGGATGTGAGTGGCATGCAGCGACATGAGTCACTGCTGGCCCAAAAGGAGGAGACGACGGGCGAGTCGTGACATGTGGCGGGAGCGTACGCCGCCTTGGCGATTTATGTATGCTACCATGGTGGTGCGGTCTGATCGGATCAAGACGTGTTTGCCCTGAATTAGTGAGAGAAACCTCCGCAGGGCAAAAAGTACAGCCAACAACTCTAGGCAACCCAATTTGGAGGTATTGGTAGTGACCAGGACTCGTCTGGACACCTGTTGCAAGGGGACATCTGTCCAGGGTTTGAACGTTTGTCGGCAGGCAGGGTTGATTATCACATGGTGCGTGCCGTGGCACCATGCTCGCCTCGGGACTCGAATCTGTAGCAAGTGCTGAAGCGGTCTCATATGCTGAAGGCGGCGAGGCATTTCAGCACTGACTGCATGCGCTCGTTGGAGAGGTGTAAGAAACATGAAATTAACATGATGTTCTGCTCTGTATATTAGTGTGTCTGCTCTGTATATTAGTGTGTCTATGTTTAGCGCCTTTTCTCTGTATGTGTGAAGATAATGTTCCACACTTCACAATGCATACTAATTTTGTAAGTTGAATAGGTCATACTTGTCCTCGCGGGTACACACGTGGACAAGTAACTGAATGTCTAAAGGCCTCCGTATATGGCCTTGGTTGAGCATCCTCTTTCAGGATGCCCGTTCTCCCCCTTAATTATAAGATTGCTGTTGCTTTATTATTGGCTGTTTTCTGTCTCATGAAGAATATATAAACCACATGCTTCCTACAATAAAGTTGAGTAGATTGGACACGGACCAACTGTGTGGTGTTGTTCTTTCTACTTCCTTCGCGCGAAGTCTACAGAGACTCAGACTCACGACTGCACTTGACTGGGCACGGCATAGTAACACGGGACCGGGGGAATCGGTGATCGCGACTAAGATCTAGAATATTCCTAACAAGAGGCATGCTGACAAAGCTCCAATGCAGCGGCGAGCTCATCCAGCTCGGGGGGGGGGCTCAAGAGGATAGGCAGGCTGGCTGTGAGCCGCTGTTGTCTTGAGCCTGGACAGAAGTCAATGAGCGTGCCGGCGGGCAGTTGTTTCGCGGGGGCGTACCTGGCGGAAACGAGCCCGCTGCCATCCCCAGATCGCCTCCATCGCTAGTCGCATCATCCTCAATCCCGTAGGAAGAAAGAGCGACGCGGGGGGTGGCTGGAGTGGCGTTCTGCTGAAGGAAAGCCGCAACCACAACGTTGCCATGCTCATGTTCTCGCAGTGAAAACATGAGCCATCCACAAATGCTGCCTTGGTGTGATCGCAGCCCAGACATACGAGACAGTGCTTGTGGCCGTCAGAAGCGGAGAGCACTCTGCCGCATCCAGGAACTACACAGGGGCAGAAGGGCATCTTTATAAAGATGCGTCCTGAAAAGGATGTTCAACGCCAGCTGTGTACTGCTCTTTTAGAGAAAATAACTCTTTTAGAGAAAATAAACTCTTTTAATTGTGCTGTTGAAGCACCCAGAGGCAAGCTGCACTGCCATGCAGAGAAGGGAGAAAAATGCTGATATGCGCCAATCGCACTCAGAGATGGGAGAAACAGTGTGTGACTCGCAGCTCGCTGCATACACAACCATCGGCTCCGAAGAAAATTTATGAATGAAACAGATGCATTTCCCTCCCTTTATACCCGTATGTCCGGGGGCGGGACATGCAAATTCTGTCTGCCAATTTCTCATTGGCCTTTTCTCATAGATCAAAGATGCAAAAGGTGCTCAAGAGAGACCCCTAGTGTCGTTTCTTCGACACAACGTCGAAGTGAACGACAGACGGGGAACAGCTTTAATTAATTTTACTGGTTTTACAACCAGTATATTTGTGAATGTAGTATAGATATAAACCTAGCATCAACCCCTGGTTCCACATGTATGCCATCCCCTACAGACACACACATCAAAATGAGACAGATCTTTTGATCTCACTCCAGGACATTGTTTGGAGGGTAGAGTCTATGGTGGGGAAAACTACAACTTCCTGATTCACACACAGCAAAAAGTGAAAGACAGCTGCTTCTAATAAGTTCTTTAACCATAAAATGTTGTGTATTACCCAACTACCATTGAACTAGAAGCAGGAACACCAGTCGTACAACATGTGAACCACATTAGGGTTCATTATCCCTAAAACATGACACATATGTACAGAGTCACTGCGGGTCCACAGCAGGAGACATATCCATGCTAGATTAACATGCTACAAGGCTTAGAATGACATGAAGTGTAATTATGTTTAACTACTTACCTCCCCCAGTTATGACTGCATAACTAATCTAATCCAATAACAACTATTTACAAAGAGATTAGCAACCTTTGCATTGACGACAGCATTTTCAGAGTAATCTGACCACCTGAATGAAGAACTGCACGTAATGCAGGCTAAAAAGTAATTAACAGAGATCAAATAGCCAAGACATATTAACATGTTAACACTAAAATGTTATGAATAAATTTTGCTTAATGCTTTTATTGCTTAGTAACCACTTTGAAATGATTGTGTGGGCAATTTCTTTACAAGCAGCTTGCTGTGACTAATGAGGACTTTTAGGAGTTTAAAATGGAGCAAACAGCGATATATATATATATATATTTTTTACAACATAGCGATCAGAGCAGTTGTTGGTCATAAAATAAAAAAATGAAAAACAGATACGCTTACACCATCCTGACAGGAGTATTGAATAAAAGGGTGCGTGCTATATTTCTAATATCTGCCAGCGACCTCAGTTAACCCCCTTGAATATAGTTTCAACAAAAATCAGATATAGCAAGTGGTCAAGCGACAAAGAGTGAGAGAGAGAGGGGATAACTGCATGTGTATGAAAAATCTGGATCCCTTTTTCGGTAAATGTTCCATTTTATTAGTATTATTAAACATGTCTATTCACTATTAGGTGATCTAAACTTCCAGATAAATGTCTTGGTTGGGGGTTTAAGAAGTCCATGGAGTATTTGCGTTATCTTACTATACTTTAAATAAATGCAGTTGTTGGAAAAGATTCAAAATTATCCATGAGTCTCTATGTGTGGGAAGATTTTTCAATCTTGCAATAAAACTGTCATTTTCAAAATTTGTTCCATAGAAGAGACAAATGGAGAGGTTTCTCTTGCTAAGTTTCAGAGATTACATTTGCCTGGCTCAGGAAATCAGAGCTTTCATGTATGTGTTTGTCTTGTCCCTATGGAAATATGAGACTGTTTGTGTAGAAACATTACTGGGGTCAGATGTGAAAGGCATTCCCTGTCATCACCATCACTGTAGTTTAGGAAAACATTATTCTTGTTTTTTTTTTTTTTTTTTTTTTTTAATGGAAATTCAAAATTAACTGATGCTAAACATGCACCTGTGTGTCATGAAATCACAGGCCATTGTCATGAGTTTAATTTGGAGCCCCTTTGAGGAAAGGGTGGGAATTTTTTTTCTGAAATAGTTTTGTGTGCCCTCACAATAGTGTACGGTCCCTTGCAATAGTTTTGCATTCCCTCGCATTATCATTATTTGTTCACTACGAATATCATAGTTAAAATATGGTTACTGTAGTAATACTATGATACATTTATTGCGAGGGAACGCAAAAATATAGCATGGGAATGCAAACTTATTGTGAGTGCACGCAAAACTTGCAAGGGAACACACAACTTTGGTTGTCCTCTAATGGGCTCCGTAGCTTAAAGCTATTAAATTTTAGGAGTTTGGACAGTACAGCAGGTCAGGTCAAGTTCACTGATCTCAGAAAACAACAACAACTGAATAGACATTACAAAAATTGTCTTTAGAAGTTAATAAATTGTGTAATTTATTTCTATAGAAATGATCATAAGACTACTTCTACCACTACTTTCTACAGATATTAACTTTGGAATAGAATTCGTCAGACTGTCAAAGGTAGACTAAGGGGCTGTTCACACATGATTCATTCTTGTATTCTGACTCTGATATTTTTACTTATAGGTCTAAACATACTATCACTTCTGCAAAAAGGATGACCCAAGTGCAGGCATGAAGTAAACAGGATTGTATTAAATGAAAGTAAAACAGAACAAAAACACTCTGAATGGAGAAAAACATGAGAAATAAACAAAAAAATAGGGAAAAAAAATATATAACTGATTGAGGCAGAACTGGACTAGACTGGCACAAATAGACAGAGTAACACACAAAATGATCCAACACATTTACCAGTGACAGAGCATATGAGGGAAATACAAAGAGGGAAAAATCAAGAGGTAAACAAGAAGGGCAGGTGAAGCTAATTGCACAACAGAAAACTAAGCAAGAGACGAGACTGTCAGAATCCTGCCAAAACAGAAAACACAAGATTAGATATGGCAGGATCCTGACACACATGAAGAATAACATCTTTGGCCGTTGCATCGCATTTCCCTGTTTTTTAGTGTCACTTGCCATGAACACTATGTTTTTAAGATGTATCCGTTTAAAATGATTTCAACATTAATAAATGTGTCTTGAGACTTCTACCTTCTATTCCATTCTTGTGCTCTGTCTAGCTGTTTTTGAAGAGTTGTGTTATTTTTCTATCCTGTTATCATTATTGTTTTTATATACTGTACAGTACATGTATGTTATCACACTAAATTGACACTTTATCTTGACAGACCCAATTCAATTATCTCCTTGTTGGGGTAAAATGTAATTCCACAGATTTTATACAAAAACATGAACCAGTACCAATAATGACTTTTATGTGGGTTTAAAGGGACTGTTTTCTGTCATCTTTCCATACTGTGAGAGCTGGTTTGGTTTGCTGTTACTTTGTGGTGTGACAAGTCCACTCAAAAAGACACTATCAGGTGATTGATATTGCCCTGAAGGCTTGTTTCTTTTCTCCATGAAATAACAAAGCTGCCCTCACTCTCCTGCATTAGTGGGCCATTTTTGACAGACCCAAGAAAGAAGTCAAGCCCTTTCTGCCCTGATAGAGAGGCCGGCTTGTGTCACTTCACAAAAGGACAAGTTGGTCTGATTTAGAGCCTTTTGGGAGCTCAGAAAAATATCAATGCTCTGACTCAAGCTAAATTGCCTGTTTGTCTGCTCTTTTCTTATTTTCCTTTGCCATGTCTACTGCCATTAAGATTATGCAAGCTGAAGAAGTAAGAAAACCACTTAGTTTGTCTCAGGCTCAAAAACGAGGCCTGTTAAAAGTTATGGAAGTGAGGAGGAGGGGAACTCTTTCCTGGCACCATATCTAAACTGTCTTATCAAACTACTGAAAAGAGATCACATCTCCCAGACAACCAGTAAAAGGTAAATTGGTAGATTGGAAATGGAGAACTATGTTTCATCACTCATATTTTCATCATATATATATATATATATATATATATATAGTTGATTATATATAAATTATATTGATTTTACAATGTTTATCACCATTAATCCTGTTTAGGATGAAAGTATCATTGGAAGGTATCACTACTAACTCATCAATTCTAGAAATGAACTTAGATGAATGGCTCTGTATGTTTATAGTGGTCATAAAAACATACAAAATAAAAGCAATAAATCATCAACAGAGGAATTTACTTTAATGTAATGCCCAGAGTACATGCATATTTCAACAGTGAAACACTGATGCTCATTTATGAAGGAGATTTGTTGAGGCAATTAATTTGGTCTTTTTGGGCTTACAAGGGAGTGCTGTAACTTGTACTGCTCTTGCTGTGTTTCTGTAGCACAGGATTGGGATTTTACTCATTTGTAAGTTGCTTTAGATAAAAGTGTCTGCTAAATTGTTGAATGAAAATGTTTTATTTTTAGGAATATAAATTGAAACCATAATCTTTCTTTTGAAAGTTTTTTTTTCAGAAACTATTTCTATATTCATCACTCATTACAGCATACAGTACGCTGTTTTTCAGGTTTGAGCAAATGTTGCTTCTGCTGTTTGGTTTTGGAATTTTTCGGTTCAACTTATTAAATTCTCCAGGCATTTTGCTTTCACAGTGTGATAATCATTTCATTTTTACTCTCAAAGCAAAACAGCAACACAAGGTTCACAGTGTGCAGGAACGTTTAAACAAAACAATTTCCACCAGCCAGAGTTACAGTATATGAATAATGCTTGGTATGTACTATTACGATGAACGTATGAACCTAAACAAACCATATCATATTCTGTCTCTCTGCACACATCTCCGCAATTGATCATAGCTTTTACCAGAACAAATCCTTTTGCTGTGACCTCTCATACCCCTCGCAGCACAATGCACTGAAAGAATGCATACTTTGATCAGTTTCTGGGATAGACGCAACAATAAAGCATTCTGAGACTTGCAGAACATCGCCCACACACACTTTAGAACACCCTGATCCATGAGGCATCACATCATTTCCAGCAGATGATTCTTATTTAGTTGCTGTTCAAGAATTTAGCAAGACAAATTAACTTTCCTAGTACTGTTGGTAGAGATGTGAAGTGAGATAAGGAAAGGGAGGGAGAAGAAGAGACAGGCTCCTGTCAAAGGAGAAACATGTATAGGCAATTAATTACTGTTTGTGTTGGCAACATAATCCCGTTATATACCCACAGGATTTTTATAGCTACTAACTTTACCTTTTGTGTATACTGTTCATAAATTATAGGATGGAAAAGTGTAAAAGGAAGTAGTTTAAGTGAAAGTGGGAGGAAGATTTAAGTGCTCAGATGTATCTGAGAGTTTGTACTATTCATACCAGCTTTTGGTACGCAATCTAAAATGGTGAGCAGTAAAGTCAGTGGGTTTGGGTGAACATTCAACATACTGACAGCATTTAAAGTATAACCTAATAATGAAATAACAGCTTTAGGGTCATACAAATATTTACAAATCCTTTAAGGTTCATTGAATATTTAATACATGCAATTCATAGGTTGATTTTATTATATAATAAATAAGATAATTTAAAAATGTTTAACTGTGTCATGTTTTATTTAAAGCAGCTAATGCATTTACCTAATGTAACATGATAGTGGTTTAATTCTGTTCTTTGAGATTTCTAAAGACTGGTCTGAACAATTGTGACAGCACACACAAAAATCAGTAAATGTGTGAAACAATGTTTCAATTACAGTATATGTCATACTTGTTGAGCTGTAAAGGGTTAGTTCACCCAAAAATGAAAATTATCCCATAATTTACTCACCCTCAAGCCATCCAAGGTGTATATGACTTTTTTCTTTCAGCCAATCACAATCAGAGTTATATTAAAAAATATCCTGGTACTTCCAAGCTTTATAATGGGAGTGAAAGGTGCCCTAGATTTTGAAGCCCAAAAAAGCGCATCAAACCATTAAAAAAGTAATCCATACAGCTCCAGCAGGTTAATAAAGGCCTTCTGAAGCAAAGCGATACTTTTTTGTAAGAAAAATATCCATATTTATATCTTTATAAATTATAATCACTGGCTTCCGGTAACGGCCATCCATACATTCACGAGAGAGTCGAGTTCCGGCGTATGACATTGGCGTGGCGTAAGCTCCGGTGAGAAGTGACGAACATGGAAACACAGAGGATAGAGCAAAACAAAACCTGGCGTACACCAACCAAGAACTCCAAGATGGAAGTGGCTGCAGCAGCAGCACAAACACAAGAATCTAGTAGACGGAGAGTATGGGAGACGTGGTGGTGCTCATGCAGGAAATGCAAGGTAATACCAACAGAGTCTAGAATGTTTGCTGCAATGAATGGATGAATGGAATGACTGGATAGACGTACGAACGCATAATTTTAAGACTAGTACAAATCTACAGTATAGTTAAAACAACTCCCTTCTTTTCACCGTTTTCCTTTGCTTTAAACATCGCGCGCTTCCGCGTTCGTCACTTCATACACGGAACTCGATTCTCTCGTGAACATGCATTACGGCCAGTGATTATAGTTTATAAAGTTATAAATATGGATATGTTTCTTACAAAAAGAATCAAAGCATCGCTTTGCTTCAGAAGGCCTTTATTAACCCCCTGGAGCCATATGGATTACAATTATGATGGATGGATGAGCTTTTTTGGGCTTCAAAATCTAAGGTACCATTCAATCCCATTATAAAGCTTGGAAGAGCCAGGATATCTTTTAATATAACTCTGATTGTGTTTGGCTGAAAGAAGAAAGTCATATACACCTTGGATGGCTTGATGGTGAGTAAATTATGGGATAATTTTCATTTTTGGGCGAACTAACCCTTTAATTGTATTCAGCCATACAAAAGTGCACTTTCATTAATCCCATCTGAATTTAATTTATAAATAAATTTAGCCTTCAGTTTGGACCAGTCTTCATAGGATTTGTAATGATTTTTAAATTTCTAAATTGTACGTACGTGAGGGTTTCTTCAACCTGGCACATTTTAGGGCTGTGAACTTTTAGAAAGTAAAGTCCTATTAAAGTTTTTTTCATGCTCTCTCTATTTATTTAAATTTTTTTATTGATCTTTTATCAATGTCCAAAATTGCAAATACTGAAAGTCATGGCGAACATTTTCAGTATCATAAATACACACAATTAAATATTTTTGTTAACACTTTTTGAATAATTTGGCAAAACTGCAGCCTGATTGGAAATGAAGCACAATAAAAATATTCTGCTCATAAGCAGTGTTGGGTGTCATCAAGTTACAAAAAAAAACAAAACAGTTATTTTAGTCTAATTACTTAGTAGTACAAAAATTGTGTAACTGACTTTCAATTAATTTAATTACTTTTAAGTACATTAAAGGGTTATGCTTATTTCTAATATATTATTTATGTAGTATAAATTAATTATGGCCCCATGACAGGTCATTGTGAAGGAGAAATGTGAGGTGCAGAGTGTGACTTGATTATTTTGAATTTGCTGAGCGGAAAAGTGTTTAAGTTTGAAGTAGTAATGTGGTTACAATTAAATAATTAGAAAAGTAATCTGATTACAATTTTAGAGAAATAATGATAATTATATAATTTATAATGATTTGTAGTGGATTGCTTTTTTAAGTAACTTACCCAGAACTGCTCATAAGTGATATTTACCTTGATTTTTTTGTTTGTTTTCTTCAAACATCACTTATATTTGAAATGACCTCAACCATGGGGCATTAAAAATGTTATCAAATTAATATTTTTTTAAAATCTATCCAAATGTACAAAAATATGCAATTTATAAAAATATCACCCATTTATGAACAACTATGAATATGAATTAGATCACCTTCCATATCAGCCATCTTCCATTTTCTGTCTAGGATAAGTTATTGCTGCAATTGCGGCCTGCTGTGAAGGAGAGATTGCAGGGGGTAGAATGAAGAGAGAGAGGAAAGAACATGAGAGAAGGAGGGGGCTAATGAAAAGAGAATGTTCTCGTTTTTTTTTTTTTTTGCATCTTCCACCTCAAACTCCTGTGAGAGGGAAGGGGGAAGAAAAAGTCAGAATTAAAGAGAGAGCAAGCAAAAGAGCATGAGAGAGAGAGAGAGAGAGAGAGAGAGAGAGAGAGAGAGAGAGAGAGAGAGAGAGAGAGAGAGAATGGAGGGGGGTGAGTGATTATGTGTCAAAATAAGGGATGTTATACTCAGTCCTTAAAAAGCTTTGGCACTGAGTCCAGCGGTCCCTAAACTCAAGGCTTCAAACCTCGGACAGTCAGTTGAGTGAGTCAGAATAGAATAGACAGAGTAAGAAACTGAAAATAATTCACAGGGTAAATAAACAGAGAAGGTACTTTCAGCATGTTTCTCATTCTGAGCTGTCCTGAACATAGAGTGAGCATGGTCTAGGAAACAATCTCCCTTCTCCAGGCTGTCATCTGGATAGTGTTGCTTTTAAATTCACTGAATTTATTTGGCAAACAGTGCTGCAAGTGTACTGTTATAAAAAAAAAGATCTCCCTGGAGCGACCCTTCAAGCTAAGAAAAACTAAAAGAAGAAGAAGCTGAGGAGCAGAACTTAAAAACATCTAACTTTACAAAAGTCTGGACAAGTTGTAATCCCATTGAAGCTCTCTCATCCAACCTGCTTCCACAAGAGTGCCTACACCATTTCATCCTTGAATTATATCTTTCCTACCATCAACCTTTCCTGGAATGGGCTGGCTGTTGTTTCTGTGGTACCTGGCAGCGGCAGAAGTTATGGTGATTGGCTCGGAAAGAAGGCAGCACCAGGTGCAGCATGGCCCCTGCAGCTACACTTTTATCCTGCCAGAGGTGGAGCAGTGTCGGCCTGTTGGGGACTTCCAGGTGACCAACTTCCTCCTGCGGGACTCACCCTCACCACCTGAGTCTTCACAAGCTGAACCCACCTGGCAGGAAAGGAAGTTAGAGAGTCTAGAGAGTGCCACAGAGAACAACACACAGTGGCTACAGAAGGTAATGACCATCATTGTCTCATGACTACAACAATTGGAGCGAGATCATAATCAAAGGTACAACTTTTTGTCCAATAGAGGCCAACCAATCAGCCATCAGGGTTACACTTTCTATGAAGCCCATATTTATAATGCATCCGTAAAGTGTCATATACTGTAATATGCTGTAAATTCTCATAAATAATTGTAACCACAATTAAAATATATTATAATACTCACCTACTGAATAGGTATATATATATATATATATATATATATATATAGGTCTGCTTTAAGTAAAGTGACAAAAGCAATGTTTTCTTATTAACATCTTATTAACCAATATTTTTACTTGGTTATAAGACATTACAAGACATTAAATATGTTTTGACCTTGTAGCTTTACAATTTGTTTCTTCCTGGCTCAAAATATACAACAAGAAAGAGTGTTTTTTGTATTCTGTGCATTTGTCTATAACTTCCATTATATAAGATTGACTTGTAATGTACTGTCTATTAAAAGGTAATATTAAGACTATTTAAGACATTGCTTTTGTAATTCTACTTAAAGCAGGTCAAGACCACTTATAATGGTATATGATCATGCCAATACTTATAACTGTTTACGCTATGCTGCTTTTGTAGACAGCACTTTTACGACACCTAAAATATACTGTATGTTACATTACAGTACAAATTTTGAGGATAAAATTGGATGTCTATTGTTTTATAATGCATTATACTCTTTTAGGTATAAGTATGAATAAGTAAAATATTATAATGTATTTTAATGGTAGTTACATTTATTTATGACAAGTTATAACATATAATAAAACTAATTATGAGATATTATAACTGCATTATAATGACTTTGCAATGCATTACAAATATGGGCTTGTTTAGGATTGGGTTTAAGCTAAAATTGTTTATTGTTTTGTTTATTTTTCTCTATTCGAGTAAAAGTCAGTTATTATGACTTGTCATGAAAATGGGTTTGTTATGACTTAGTGACATCCACCTAAATATTATTTAATGTGTTTGTCTCTCTTATCCCTACTGAAAAGACAAGCTAAGTCCATTTAGTTTATGCTGATTAGTGCTTGTTTGATTGTGGCCTTTTTGTTGGGACCAGTATGGCCCTATTTCTCAACAAAACAAAAAGTAACTAGTTGGCCAGCATGTTTTTTTTTTTTTTTTCTCGGTGATGCTGGTTAACCAAGTTCGTTTTGTCAACTTCCAAAACATAACATATGCTGGTGAGCAGGTATTTTTAGTTTATGTACATTATTTATGTGTCCCAGAGCAGATACACTACAATTTGTGACTCACTAGGGTACTTCATTTAAAAAAAGGAAAAGTCTCTTCCTCTAATATGCTAAATCTTGAACATGATTATGCAAGATTTCCTGGATGCACAGATCATTTAAGTCTGTCTGACAGTTTTGCCAGTACCTAAAATTGTGTTTTAAGATCACTGAGAAGCCATGATTCCCTTGTGCACGTAAGGCCTGATGGAAAAAACAAGGATTTAGGCTCCATTTAGGGCTAAATGCATTTCTCTCTATCATCTTTAAGAGCAAAAGCTTTCTCATAAAAACAGAAGAATTGATTTTGTTTGATAATTCAGAGTTATCTTTGCAACTTGCTGCCTGACAGTGATATTGCTCTTTTAAAAGAGACCAACAGTTAAACCCTTCAAATTATTATGTGGATCAGTGAGAAAATGTTGTTTTTGCAGTGAAGGTCATTTTTGAAGTCTGATAACATTCTGGCACCACCATTTCCTAATTCAACTGAATTGAGTATGTTTATCTATGTGCCACTGTTTTCAATGAGAAATGTCATTACTCATCAAACCACTATGTGCAGTTATGTCCTCAGGACAGCAATAACAAAAATCTCTCAACAGATTTTCGCCTAAAGTAATTCTCAACTTGTGGTCTCCAGATCTGTTTTGATAAAGAACATGGACAGTAGGGATAAAACAATGCTAAATGCATGTATACAATAAAAAATAACCATATAATCATACATCATTAGAATAGCATAGTCTTATCAACTTTTAAAAGAGAGAAGACATCACTTCCCCAGTCTTTTGTTATTGACATCAAAGGTAAATCTCTATGTTTGTTTTTTGTTGGCACAAATTCATTTGTCACTTATAGGTAATGTGGCTAATTCTAATACAATATTGGGTGGTAAATCAGACATTTTCTGTTGTAAATTCTCCTAATTAGCCTTTGTCATTTAATAACTGTACTAATTTTTGGGGCCATGGGTTTAAGGTAACAAAACATGTTTGATTAAGAGGGATGGTTAAACCCAAAATAAATTTATTAAAAAATGTATTCAATTGGATTTGGAACAACATGAGAGTTCGTAAATCTACATACATTTTTGTTGACTACTGTGTTGGGTGGCCGCACAATGTGAATCTTTGCTGAGTACCACATGGCTCTTTTCAGGCCAGGCTTTCTCACCCAGACTATAGGCTCTCTGGGAAGTCTGTCTCCTTATTGATGTCTCTCCTTAGATCTGTCCATATATATAGAGATGGAGGAGGCATAGTGATGTGTGTGCACCAGAAATCCTCCTGGATGCCAAAGGATTACAAAAAATTTCAAAAACACTCATAAGTGGGCTCACTTTACATTTTACAGTCCATATATCTGGCACAAGATCCACACAATCTGGACAGTAGAAGGTATAGAAAAATCTAAACCGACTATTATGTCAAGCCATAAAAAAGCAGCCCAGACAGAGCCTCTTGACATGACTATATGCACTCTTTCACCAGCAGGCCAAATGTTGTATAAATTATTATCCCACTCCCTCTCTGGTCATTGAGTTCATTGCACATTAGGAGCAACAGCTTCCTGTGCATTGAAGAGTGTTGACCTCTAGCCTGCTGCTGAGTGGATTGTACTGGGTTTTCAGCACCTTAGAGGATCTACTTTAAATATGCATTAGTAGACTGTCTGGACAGATGCCACACATGAGACGTCTATTCGTATCACACATGCACCATACTCTCATATGATTATCTGACCCCCAGGGTCTCCCAGAGCCCCCCAAAAGAAAACACAAGCTAGTCCTGCGTGTTCATCAATCAAATTGCAATGAGAGCGGAAGAGCATCAAAATGACATTTGTGCTACAGATTACAGGGACATCCCAGTACATTTTGAAGGGGATATTTTTGTTTAGCATCCAGGCCTCCATTGAATCACTATTAATCATGTGGGTGGTCAGTAATGGAAGGTGTTTATGCTGTTTAGGCTAAATGTATAGGAAATTTTGTGCAAATCCTAGTATCTTCTACAATTGTTTTGTCCTACGAAAGCAAAATGCAGTAATTATGCCAACACTAAAACATGGTTTCAAAGTTACTTGCTTTTAGTGTGCATTTTCTCATTACTGTGGGTTTCACATTCCATTTCCTCTGAGATAGTTATGCAACTATCATGGGACAGGGACAGATTACAGACTTAGAGCACAATTTTGGCCATAGCTCAGTTTGGAAAGTGTTGTTACTGCATTTTGCCTTTGTGCGGTGTAGGTCTCCTACATTTGCCGACCATGCTCTGTTTCTCTGTCATATCTCCTGGACTTTTGTGAATCATATTAGACTAATACTTCAGCACAGAGGTCCCCTTAGATCCCCTAAGCAAGTTTGTTCAATTAGTTGCCTTAGATTTACAATCACATTCAAATGGAAACCTATTAATTGATTATATGAGAATGAAATGCGATTCATACTAAGGCATAAAACTAATAAGCTGATTATTAAGAAAGCATTCTGAAGAGAGAGAGAGAGAAAATATGACAAACAACATCATGTTTTATGTTTGTTTAACAGTGCTAAGGTTCGGAGGAAGCCCACACACTACGTAACAGAACAATTCACAGGCCACTTACACATATGTTTTCATAAGATTATTACACAAGATTATAGGTGTGTTCGACTTGAACTATGCCTCTCCTTATCAATCGGCAAGATTTGATGTTTGCCGAGGAGGAAGAGGAGCTAAAAATAGAGCCATCAAGCCAGACACTTTGTACTTCCCGTCGTGTTGTTTAACCTACAGTACATCAGACAAAGTGGAATTCAGGGTCCGAAATGAACAACTGTCAAGCACAGAAGCTACTCAAACTCGGCTTACTGCGGAGACCAGGCCTCCAGTCCTCGGTGTAACTTGATGCCGGTGACTGGGGGAGGGGATGTCGTAAGCGGTGTGCGAGGAAGCAAAAGTGCGGCAAGAGGGCAGGGGTCCATGCTAGGCTAAAAACAAACCCTAGCCGGCCAGCTCTCCCGTCTATCCTGCTCTCAAATGTTTGCTCCCTGGACAATAAACGGGACTACGTCTGATTCCAGCAGACAACGCAGCGTGAGCTTAGAGACTGCTGCATCTTTGTTTTCACAGAGACATGGCTCAATGAGAGTGTCCTGGATGCCGCCATTCAGCTAGATGGGCTCGCCTAGTTTTGTGCCGACAGAAATGCAGCTCTGTGCAGTAAGACTCGCGTGGTGGCTTGTGTGTTTACATCAACATGGAATGTTGCAAGAACTCTATGCTAGTCTCTAATTACTGCTCATCGCTGGTGGAGCTTGTGACTGTTAGATGCAGACCTTTTTATTTACCACGGGAATTCACCACTGTTATTATAACTGGATTTTACATTCCCCCCAGCGCTAACGCTAAGGAAACGCTCGGTGAACTGTATGGGGCTATTAGTGAACTGCAGAACGCTCACCCTGATGGACTGTTTATTGTCGCCGGAGATTTCAACCATGCGAATCTCAAGACAGTGCTCCCTAAATTCCATCAGTATGTGGACTTTGCAATGAGAGGGGCGAACACGCTTGATCTTGTTTACACAAACGTACCGGGCGGAGCCCCACCCCCACCTCGTCTACTCAGACCACATCTCTGTTATGCTAATTCCAGCATACAGACCACTACCACGCCGCCATCTTAGATCAAAATCACATTGTCTAATGTGCACCTGACATGATTAATGTGCATCATGTCACAAGATTGAAATGTCATGTCATATCACATGGTCATGAAATATCAAAATAAAATACAGCATACTACTGCCACCAATAAAATCAAAGTTTCTCAATCATATCACTCAGAAATGAGAAAAACACAATAAATTGAGCATTATACCATAGAATCTGCTATTCAATATGACATACTGTATTAAGAGACAACAGTGCTGAGTCAGAATCACTTTAAGTCAAGTCAGTTCACTTATCAGCCATGTTCATAAAGCTTCTTGGCAGATTTTGTCTGTCCTTCTATTAGATACAAGCGGGATACATGTACAGCTCCTGTCTTAAAATGGGAAAAGACCAAAATCTCCAACTGTTGGTAATGATTACAATCAATTACCGCATTTGAACTCTGCAATCAAATCTGACGACAATCATAAATTGTGCTTCATCACCTCAGATCATTAAAAAAATAAAAAATCTTTAGGCTGCATTGGACAATGGACAAGTGCATTTTTAAGTAAACTAACAGGCAACGCTCTATGTATTCCTACACCCACCATATTCAGCATCACATTTTCTCCCATACATACCAGTGATCTTTCCAAGTTCTTTTTCTGACAGAGTACAACACATCAAAATTTGATTAGCAATTGATATCCAATCTGTGAAATCTTTGCAGTAACAAATACAAAAAAATCTAAATAAATATATGAAAAAGCCCTCCATCCCAGCTCCACTTGTCCAGATCTGCTTGGATTGTATGCATATCTATTTGTGCAGCATGCTTGAATGTCTTCATGTCTTCAATCATGTCCACATACATAACTCAGTAAGTCTGTGTATGTTCTAGAAGTAGCAATTCTCAGTTTTTGCTCTACAGCAGCAGCAGCAGCAGCGTAGCAAATCTAGTCTGTTATGAGCAATATCCTATCAACATGCCATACCCACATTAATATGCTAAATCTTTCAGAGAGTTCACGTGACTAAACTGCATAAAATTGTACACAGAAATTCATATATTCAAGTCAAAGAAAGCGAGAAAGTTTGAGTTCCTCCTGCAGGCATTTTGACTGTATACAGTCATAATAATAAATCCATCTTGTTTCACAATGTAGAAGCCTTTTTCTTGTTTCATAGCACTGGCACAACAAACCAAAAAAGGGAACATTTGTTCTGGCTCAAGTTTTAGATGTGAAAAAAATCACCTCTATATCAGACAGGAACATGTCTTTATGTGGATGTTACATGGCGAGTACCCAGAAAATTGTCATTTTTTTGGCTACACAATCCCTTTTTAACACTGTTCTAATCAAGAATAATATCTTCAGACAGAACTCTTTTTTCTGCTTGCTTATGCAGCCCCTTCTTCACCAGTTTAAATCGGCCAAGATACACTGACATACCCTCTAAAAAAGAGAGTGAGAGACAGAAATACGAAGAGAGAAAGAATCACATAGAAAGAAAGAAGGGTGGGTTTTAGGCAGTTGAGGATCACTCAAATGTAATTCTTGTTCTGTTCAAGCTGTCTTGCGGGGTGATCGCTTTAGCAAAATATTCACATGTAACGTTTTGAACATTTGGATAGACTTAAGTCTTATTATACAGAACTATCAACACATTGACAGCATCTTAAACATAAAAACGTTTACTTCTGTTTAACTTTAGTGACCTACCTTTTTTTTTTTTTTACAAATCCTCTGAGATCTTGTCCAGACAAAAATTCCTGGAACATTTGCAAGGACAAATCTTTCAGTGAGTGAGTTCAATACTCCAGATACCACTTGGCGAGAGAACACAGGTGTTTCAGCCTTTCTTGGTATAGGTCATCATTCCCTCCTTGTAACTAATGAAAGTAAAGTCATTTGCACTACATGTATAGCTGAATTTGTTCTCATCAAACCTCAACAAGAGTAGAATATAAGTGAAACACCATTGATGTTGTCATGTAACATGTATGGGTGTTTCATTTACTAATTTGTATGTTTGTGTGTGTGTCACAATTGGTCTGACCAGTCTTTAGAAATCACAGAGAAGAGAAGAATATAAAATTAGATAAATGTATTAACTGTGTTTTGTGGCATTAAATGTGATGCTGTTAAAAGTTAATTAATCCAATTTATTAGGAATGCAATAAATTCAAATCAATTAATGTAATGTTTTGCCCTTTTTAATTGCAATTCTTTTTTTCCAGAATATGGGAAATTACAAATTGACTTGATCACTTTTTAATAGTGTTTCATTTTTTTATGGCTGGTTATTAAACTCAATTAAAAGACTTTGAATGTTCAGTATTGAATGCTGCTAAATAGCAAGATTAAAAGTGGTTTAATCAAGGCCACATTAGTTTGCCGCAAACTCACTCACTTATAGACTGGCAAAAATTAATTGTGGAAAAATGAAATAAAGTACTGGGACATGCACAGCATTACACGATACAGTGGAGATGTGTCTGGATTTCTCTTCCATTTGTCATTGTTTAAAAAGGTCACCTCAATATGAAATCTGTTTATTATTCACAGACGCCTGGTGCATCGATTTTATAGCTCACATTAACGGCAATGATGTTTATTTATTTATTTTTGCCTCCCTTCATATCACAGCCTATGATGAATTATGAACAAAACATGGTTTACCAGAGGGCACTCATGCCATTTTTTAAGCATGTTGGTAGCCATGGCTGAAAGATGGTGTGTATTGGGAATATGATATGAAGCACACTATGTGTCACAGTCTCTGTGTGCTGACATCATTTGGCTGCATTCAGTGGCAATGTAGATGGATGAGGGGATGTTTGAATTGCCTCATTAGAATTGTACAGTGAGCACTGAAGACAGTTTGTCCACAGAGAGTCAAGTATTGCAGTTTGATTGATTGTTCATGCAATGTTTTAATGTTGAACTCCAACCATAAATTGTAAATGCGTATTGTTGAGTTATTTCAAGTTGTTGGCAAACTTCATCATACACTGATATTATATATAATTGAAGATTACGTAATATTATCACTAAGATGATGAATGGGATGCAAAAATAATGCTCCTTTTAGCTTTCTTAGAGAAAAATATATATATATAAAAAATTATTTGTTCCTTTGCTCAATTCATTAAGGCTGTTTTGATTCTGGAGGTCTGATACCTCCTTAGGATGAATCACTTTAGCTGTATTCCTCATTAGTAAGTTGCCTTGGATTAAAGAATCTGCTAAATTAATGAATGTAAATGGAGAAAGTTATCCGTTAGCATTCCCATTCATATCAATGGCCGTTGTTTGGCTGGTGCAGGATTCAACTGCAGTCAACTGGGTCAGAAATACCTTGTGACTAATCTGCAATCTGTGACTCTGGAGCTGCAAGCTGTTTGGCTGATGCCACAACAAGAATGTGCATAGTCCCAAGCCCTTCACATGTAACTATCTGGTGCTGTGACATGAAAGGAAGCAGAAACAGAAAAATAAAAATATCCATACATGAATAGTCAGTTTCATACTTTTAAGGGACTTCCAAAAATGTCGGGCACATCTACAATTTACTGAAATATCTGTAGTATATATATAACTTGTAACAATAACATATTTTGTCACAATACATGGCTACTCTTGATTGTCTGTCAGTTGAGAAAAATGCTTGTCCAGTTGTAGTTACCAAATCTTCCAGCAGGGGCTAACTGAGCCACGCTAGCCAGCCAAACCTTGTGTGTTTCTCAATGCTACGAATGTAGAGAATGGTCTTGCGTACTCTTGCGATGCTGTCTTGAAAGAACGAACTTGGAAGGACAGGAGGACATTGAACACATCTTTTGCAAATTTTGAAATGTGCTGCAATCTTCTGTTAACACTTGTTTCATCCATATGTTTATTACTTTATTAAAATGATTCCCAACAAAACGTCTCGGGTTACTTGAGTGTAACCCTTGTTCCCTGATAAAAGCGGAAGGAGATGCTTCGCTGAAAAAGCGCTTTGAAAACAATTTAAGGTGCGATCAGCTGTGAACATGTGTGCAACACGTCAATGAACATTGACCGGAATTTATAGCCTCTTCCGGTGTAATCATTGGATGCACCTGTGGCAGGGCTATAAATAGATGCGTCACAGGTGCATCGTCAGGTATTTTTTCTGAAGAGCAGTCCTGGGGCATCCCAGTCCGGCAATGAAGTGCAGCATCTCGTTCCGCTTTTATCAGGGAACACGGGTTACACTCAAGTAACCCGAGACATTTCCTTTCAAAAAGCTACACTTATGATACTGCGCTGAAAAAGCGCTTTGGAATCGAGAATACCCTCGCCGCCGCACTGTGGCTGTCCAGACCCCCTACGATTGTGTAGTGTGCTGACAAGAGCGTGAGAGGTCTCAGACATGAGCTTGAGATGTAGACTCAGGACATAAGAGCCCAGAGTGGCAGGAACATCCAAACTATAAAACTGATAAATGTGTGCGGAGAGGACCAACCTGCCGCATCACAAACATGCTGCAGAGGGACACCTCTAGCCAAGGCTTTAGAGGAGGCGACCCCTCTGGTAAAGTGAGCCCTGATACCTACTGGCGAAGCCTGACCGTGCGCCTCGTAGGTCAGGGCAATAGCGTCCCTCACCCAATGCGACATAGTCTGCTTGGTGGCGGCCGCCCCCCAGTTGCGGCCCCCATGGCAAACAACTAGTTGCATTGACTTACGCCACTGGCTATTGCGGTGGACATAAGTCTGAAGGGCATGGACTGGACAAAGTCTGTGAAGTCTTTCCTGCTCCGGCGATGCAACGCCGGGGAGCAGAAGGCTTCGAGAGTGACCGGATGTAAGGTTGAGAAAGGTACCTTAGGCAGGTAGTCAGGATGAGGGTGCAAAATTGCTTTAGCCATTCCTGGGGCAAATTCTAATCAGGCCGGCAAGACACACAGAGCCTGTAGATCCCCAATTCTCTTTTAGAGAGGTGATCACCACAAGAAAAACCATCATGAGAGTCAGAAGTCTGTCAGACGCTGACTCTAGAGGTTCGAAGGGGGACTCAACCAGACCCTCAAGGACTATTGCTAAGTCTCATGAAGGGGTCCTGGTCCTAGCAGGAGGCCACAGTCGCATGGCTCCACGAATGAAGCGAGCGAGTAGAGGATGCCTTGCAAAGTGCACCCCGTCCATCAAGGCATGGCAAACAGAAATGGTGGCCACATAGACCCTGAGAGTAGCGGGGCATATGCCTGCTGACAGTCTTTCCTGCAGAAAGTCCAGAACTGAAGCAATCTGGGCAGTTAACTGGATCTGCATTATGTGCACTGCACCATCTTCAAAGACACCCCATTTATTGGCGTAACATCTAGTAGAGGGAAACGCATACAGGTACATTCTGGGCCATGTATGCGCCATCGTGTCCAGCACCAGGGGGAGCTGGGTGACTCAGAGATAAGTAGAGGGGATATTGCACTGTTTGTTGAGGTGAAGAGATCCTCTTGATTGTGTGACCAGCCAATCATGATGTTGGATCTGTGGCATGACCATCTTGATAGTTAGCATATTGAATTTGAACCCCCTGACTGAGCCCCCTTCAAGCCTCGAAGATCTAAGATCGGACACAACCCCCCACCCTTAATGGGAACCAGGAAGTATTTGCTGAAATAACCTGACTCTTTCTCTGGAAGAGGAACACGTTCTATTTTCCCTTTGAGCCAAGAGATTTTGCAGTTCTTTCCATAGTAGACATGCCTGCTCCGGTTTTACAGTAGTGGGGACCACGCCGTTGAAACAGAGGTCTCCACGCTGCCAGGTTCTCTGAGATGGGTATTAATTTTGTCACTTCCTGTTGAGGGGATGTCTAGTGTTCCGCGTCCTGGACTAAGGCAGGAAGCAATGGTACACCCAACTTTTCATTGGAAGCCTCTAACCGTAGCGTCTCCAAATAGGCCAGAAGGTGAAACTGGGGTATCAAGAAGGAAAACTTTGTCCTTATCTCTGATGCCCGATAGGTTGAGCCATAGGTGTCTCTCCATGCTGACCAAAGCAGACATAGACCGGCCAATGGCATGGTCTGCCTGCTTGGTCGCACAGAGAGATAGATCTGTGGCCAGATGAAGCTCAGAGAAAGTTTCTTTGTCGAGCGTGATACCCGCACTCAGGTCCTTCAGCAGATCAGCCTGGTATGCCTGCAACTCTGCCATAGTGTGCAGAGCAGCACCAGCCTGACCCGCTGCCTGATAAGCCTTCCCTACTAGCGTGGAGGTAGTCCTGCATGGCTTAGTGGGGAGAGGGGGTCTTTTTAACGATGATGCCAAATCCGGCGAGAGATAACCCGCAAGTGTCTCTTCAGCCGGCGGCAACATCAAATACCCCCGTGTTTCAGCACCCACGATAGTCGAATATATTGACGTCGAGGGCACGTGGACAAGGGAAGTATAAGGTTTCCTCCATGAACGAGAGAGCTCGTCATGGAGGTCACCAAAGAAGGGAAGGGACTGATGAGACGTTCCCTTCTCTGTCCACCAGAGAGAAATCCTACAACTTGGAGTGTTTTGGGGGTCTCTTGTTCACGTGGCCAGTCTAATTGAACGACTCTCACAAGCCATTAGACTTTCGAAAGCTTACAGCGGGAAACATTTGAGGGAAAAACACAACAATAAATGTCCTTCGTCTTCCACCGTAGAGCCGTTATGTCTTCTAGGACTTTAAATTGGTTATTGTCCTCAAGTAACATTCTGATGCATCCATGATATTTGGTCTGATAAAGAACATATATGTGTAATTTTATGCATTCTCAGTACTTGCGTTCTTGAGTATTGAAATTGAACTTCGGCAGTTGATGATGACATTGAACAAGTCCATGAGAACGGAAGAACACATAAGAGCGCACATTGAGAAACACCCCCAATTTATATGTGCATACTTTCATGTCTCCCAATGTTGAAATGTCTTTTGGTCTGTGGATAACAAGTGTAATAGATGGATAGGTTGGTGAATGTTTGCTGAAATGTCTTCTGCCATGTTTACAGCTGGAGAACTATATTCAGGAGAACGTGCGATCAGAGATGGAACGGAGTGTCATTCACACCCAGACAGCCAACATGCTGGAGATAGGAACCAATCTTCTAAGCCAATCAGCAGAGAACACACGCAAATTGACAGATGTGGAGACACAGGTGAGGCTAATCAAATGAGTCTGACAGCATCTAGGGAAATAAATATCACCACTGTTTAGAGCTGTTCAGTCGAGACATAAAATTGTAGGTGGCAAATTTTCAATGGGTTTTAAGAATGATAGTTTTTGATTATGTGTAAAATAAAGTCTGTGGTTAACATTACTTGAAGAGACTTTCCCACTTTGTTCCACAACATACTGTAGATTACACACAGTTATACCTCAAACATGAATTTTGAAACTGTGCTGTACTTTAAAATGTAATCTGCTCTTACCTTAAGCAGTTGTCTAAAAAATTAGCCATTTTTCACTTGCCCACATAGGCAAGACAAGCAACAATGAAAAGTGGTATCAATTCACCTTTCATGCCATTATTTGTGCAAATAAATTTGTTATAATACACAAACTGCTCAATAATTTGTATTTGTGACTTGCATACAATTGATCTCCCAGGACCTCAATATTTAACCTGGCACATTTCAGTGAGTGGACAAAATTAGACCTCAGTGTATCACAATTGACACTCAAAGTAACGCTTGCCATTCTAAATAGTGTGTCTGTGTTTATGTGTGTGTGTGTTTTTTTTTCACTTATCTGAATTCATAATTGAGTCTAAGCATTGGCCAACAGAGGTAGGGTGAAGTGGTCATGTTAAATAGTGTTGGAAGAGAATAAGAGAGACAGTGAAAACAACCCAACTAAAACAGACAGTGTTTACCCTCTCAAAGAGTGATTATTTCACACTAACATGTTTTTGCTTTCATTGTGTCTTTTAATCTATTATCAGCAGTTCATTGTCATCATAGTACAGCCTGAACAAATATTTTTACTGCTTTTGTCAGAGTATATGTTTGTTGTGTTAGAGTTACTTAAAAAAACAACAACAACACACAGTTGTCTGTAGAAACAGGCATGATGGGATAATCACCTACTCATGATCTATGGCTGAGTCTCGTTTGGAAGGCTGTGTCCTCCGGAGGTTGCATTTGTCGGCTGCAAACGTCATCGAGGCTGTCTCATTTCAGAAAAGCAAGTAGGACACTTTGAATGCAGCCTTCAAATGCGACCTTCTTTCAAGGGAATTTGGATGATGCGTGAGGTGTATCCTTTGTGGGCACTCATAACCCAAAATTCTTGTATATTTGAAATGTATAAAAAAATGACGCAAATTTGCCCATAAAGTAAAGTTAATTCCTAAGTACTTCAGTAGATGGGTGCAGATTATAGAATATGTATAATTATATTAATATATAATTAAAATAAAGCATTAGACTAAAAGCACACCTGTAAAATCTATTTTCTTTTCTCTTTACATCATAATAACTCTCCTAAAATTGACCTCATACATTCCCTTCTAAAGGAACTTTGCTCCCTTTTCACACAAAGTGCTTGTGCTTGTTAAAGTGTGCTGTGCTGTCATAGCAACCATGTTATATTCTGTTTCCTTTTGTCCTAAGAAGGCCATCTCGTTTAAATGAGGCTTGTTTAAAGGAGAACACTCTGTATTCTGCAGCCTTCAAAGGATGCATCCTACCTAGCATGCAGACTTCCAAACAAGACACCACCAATGTGTATCTTTTCGGAGGCTTCCAGTATACCTGATTGATACTGATTAACATGCATTTATTTACAACAATACTACTCTAAGCAAAGTGAATGGATAAAGTTGAAGGCAACTCTGCAAGCATTTCAACATCTTGTACTACCTTTACTACAACACCGTTCTCTTGCAAAAAACAAAAACAAACAAAATATATACTGTACATCTGCATTTAAGCTAAGATGAAAAACATTCTAGTTGGACAAGAAAATCACCATCATTCTCCCATGTCTTCAAATATTCTGAAAGTAAATTCTCTTTCCGCTTGTCTGTCATGTTTGCAGGTGCTGAACCAAACCAGTCGTCTGGAGATCCAGCTGCTGGAACACTCTCTCACCGCTCACCGGCTGGAGAAGCAGCTCTTTGAACAGACCCAGGAGGTCTCCCGCCTCAATGACAAAAACAGGTGAGCCTTCTGGGATTGTGCAGCATCTTAGTCACATTTGCGTAAGCAGTGGTTTGCAAACAGGAGCGCAAATACTAAAAATACTTGGGATTTACATGTGGAATAAATTGCATATTTAAATGAACTATGTACAATACTGTGCAAAAGTCTTAGGCACATAAGATTTTTCACAAAAACATTTGTCTGTACATGGTTCTCATGTTTATTTTTATCTTCTGCTTTAGTGTGTTAATAGAAAATATAGATTTTAGATTCCCAAACATTTCTTTTGTGAATAGAATAGAATAGAGGAACAGGGAGCCCTGCAGCAGATTGCATGTGCCTCCACAGAGCCCCCCACTGAACATCGAGTTAGTCTGGGATTACATGAAGAGACAGAAGTAATAGAGACAGCCTAAGCACATAGATGATCTGTGTGTGAATTATCCAAGATGCTTGAAACATCCTATCTGCCAAGAACCTTAAAAAACTGTGTCCAGGTGTACCCAGGTGAATTGGTGCTGTTTTGATGACAAAGATAGTCACACAAAACATTAATTTAGGTTTTATGTTTACTGCACATTGTACGACGCTAATTGATCAATTAAAACTATGTATGGCATTACTTTTGAAAATATTTTCACTATACAACATTTTTCACAAGTGCCTAAAATGTTTGCACAGTATTGTATATTTGTGGATTATATTGTGAGTTTACAAAAGCTTTCTTACATTTTGTTGCATGCATTTTTAGAGGTTTTGACACTTTAAGTTACCATTTTTCTAAATTGTGGTGAGAGCTGATCTATGCTGAAATGGAGAGGTTCATAACTTAAAAGTTTAAAAGTTATTTTTCAGTTTGTCCCAGGTGTTTATCATTCCAAAAACTGAAAATACGTATGTGTGCCTTAGAAAACACAGATCACCACATGCTTCACATCTGTGTTTTTATGACCTTATAATAATGTTCCAATAAACAATGATCCTGCACCATATACAGAACGGAACTCTGTTAAATTGGCTGACGGACAGAAATAAAGGAAATATATTTTAATATTCCTCTGTTTGTCTTAGGGGTAGCATAATTCTGCAATAATACATCTATCAGCTAAGCCCAGTTAAAATATGCAAGCTTTTTGTGGAAAGTTTAAACTTTTCTTCTGAAATTGGTGAAAAGTAATTTAATAACAACTGAAAAATTGTTGAACAGAATTTGAGAAAAGTTTCTTTAAAGCAGTACACAAATCTACAAATTAAGAAAAACAATTTAATGTATTTTTAAGGCAATGTGACAAGGTATGCCCAAGAGCAGAGAACATGAAAAGGATGCATGCTGGTAGCACTCAAACAGCAAGAAATAAAGAGATTTCGGGAATGCATCATTCGACTTACTGAATGTAACTTGTTCAGTCTGGGTGGGTGGAATGTTTTAATAAAAAACTGCTGCAAAGTCATAAGTTGGAGTCATAAAAATCAGACCTTTGGGATTTATTTTCTTTATTAGAAGTTTGGTGTGGTGTTTACAGGTCTACAGCACCTCAGTCTCACAGAGGTGTGTCATATGTAATCTTGTTAAGTGTGTCATCTGTGCTCTCAAAGAGATGTGCAAACAATCAAGCAGTTGATTACAGAGTGAAGTATAAAAAGTTAGGATTTTTTATGATAATTAATAAAATAAGCCAAAATGTTTGTGTCAGTATACTGTGGCCACAATTTTTGAATCAGGTGCAACTTATAATATTTATTTTTTTACCTTTCAAAAAGTAAAATTTTGTTTCTTCTCAGCTACCTGGAACAGCGCTTTGCTACCATTGAGGCCAGACACAGCAGAGCGCTGCAGGCCATCCAGCAGGAGAAACAGCAGCTGCTGGACCTACTGGACAGACAGAGTAACCTGGTCAACCTGCTGGAAGGTGAACTGGCCAGCTCCACCCATAACAGCACCCTGCTCCAACGCCAGCAGGCCACACTCACAGATACAGTGCAGCAGCTACTGGCTATGGTCAGTCACTGTAACGGTTAGTGCCAGTTCACATCATTTTAGCTGCATATATGCCACTCCTTATATTCATTAATTAAATTCAGTGAGATAAGTAATACGTAGGCTTTACCACTGGGACTTTGTGTGCCCCCATTTGCACAAGCCTGGGACCACGGGTCCTTACTAATTCGCTGCTGCCTGCTCTGATTGATCTGCATGATTAACCATGTTATTTTTATCACATTGTTATCAAATTTTTTACTAAATGAATGTGTTAAATTAACAGCCTTAGATTTACGATACAAACTATATAAAGTATATAATTGTAAATACAATATAATGGTAGCATGTTGCATTACAGTGTTCATATTATTCATTTTAAATGTCAGTATGACTAATTAAAATATAATTAATATGAACAATGTAATTAAAAGCTTCTACAAAAAATCATTACAAATTGCATGAGTACAAAATAATGACATGTTGTCATTAGACTGTACCATGAAAACAGACATAAAGTGTACAGCCTGATCTCATGATAATTACGTGACCGTGGCAACATTATTTCAAACCAAAATTACGTGCCTTATTACATGTGTGGCTTAAGTTTCCCAGTGAAATGTACAGCAGAGGAGCAAAAGAGAGTGAAATGGTGTCGTAACCTAAAACTTTAACAGGGATCCTTATCCTAAATCAACACCTTAACCTCACCTATAGTGTCCAAAAACAAAATGAGAAATAAAAAACACATTTTCTGAAGCAACCACGTCATCTTGTGTCACTTCTGTAACACTTGCGTCTCAAGAGTTAGCATGCATGCTTGACTGGTCTCAAACCGCAAAGTCCAACATTCTGTGATGTGACCTACCACAGAAACTAATTATATTGAATTGTATGTGTAAATGTAGGTGAGTTTGTAATAAAAGCATTAAAACCTATAATTTTTCAAATTATGCGTTATAGTGTTTCAAAATGATAACATAGCAGTGTGTGAGTAATACAGCGAAAAATAAGTGTTTACAAAGTCATAATCAGCCATGTAGATTTGTGTGAAAGTGAATAAAATACAAAGTTGTTTTAGCACCTGCAGTGTTCATTTCACCAGGAAACTGCAACAGAACATAGAATTTAGCACATAAAAGTCAATTTGCCAAAATTTTGTTATAATAACATTCATTCTATGAGACTAGGTTGAAAGTGTGACCATAAATTACACTTACTTGTATTATTACTCAGTGTATTTTAAAGATACATTTCACAACCTAAAAATATTCTTTGCCCTTCCAGATATTTCTGCTCCTATTGAGAAGGAGATGGTGAAGTTCAGAGATTGTGCTGAGATATTTAAATCTGGAGTTACAGAAAGTGGGATATATGACATTCATCTTCCTAACTCCACACAAAAAACTAAGGTTAGTAGTTTGCACCATTTTCACCCTGCCAATGAACACCTTATAAGATCTCTGGGATGGAATTTTATGTAAAGGTGAAGTTTGTAATTCTAATTAATGTGTACATGTATACATTTGCCTCACCTGGATTAAGCCATTTCAACGATGACCAGGATGATGTGGGGAGTGTTCATGAAACCTGTTTGAAAACCAGTTTGAAGTCATTATTTTTGCAATTAAGTTTGATGCAACTAGTAGTGCAGAAATGACACCTTTCACCTTTAAATAAGAAAAAAACATGTTACATGCAATAAAAAAATGTATGAGTAAATAATAATAATAAAAAAAACATTTCCTGCAGGCCAATTCTGGGTGCATCTAACTGAATATGCAGGCCAAGAACGGAGTAAGACCTGAGAGACCAATGGGCCAGTATACCACCATCACTATAATTAGAGACAGGTGTTAGAGTACTCACAACCCAGGTGATGAGACTTACCGCTCTCTCACAGACCGTCACATGACCATGCCCCCCCATGCCACATACCCTGCCGACTCAGACCGGGGCAAAATCCATCTAGATATGTGGTGGCATATGCCATGTCCATGAAGCACTGGAATTTGTCCGGGCCTCCGAACAAACCGAACAGAAGCATTACGAACTGGTGTAATCCGAACGGTGTGGAAAAAGCAGTTTTTCTCAGGATATTGTGCCCAACCGATTGAGTAACTCGTCAATTCGCTGAATTAAATAAGCATCACATTTGGACACCGCATTCACTTTTCGGTAGTCAACACAGAACCGGTCCAAGCCAGCGCTCTATGGTACCAGAACTACCTGTCTGGCCCAATCACTCAGGTGTTCAGGAAGACATTAGGGGCGGCTATAAACCACCACCCCCGGGGTGGTCTCTATATGATGCTCTACAAGGTTTGTTCGACTGGGAAGGAGTGAAAACACATCCACGAATTCCGTTGCAACTTTCAATTTCTGTAAGCTATGATGGTGAGTGGTGGTCTCCACAAGGGACTGGGGTGAACAAATTGGGTTTGGGAGTCACCTCCGGCATGAGCTCCGCCCTCTCTGGAACTACCATTGCCAAGGCTACAGGTACCACCTCCCTCCATGGTTGGAGGAGGTTGAGGTGGTAGATTTGATGTGCCCCTTCCCAAGCTGTTCGCTTAACCTTGTAATCGAGATCTCCAACTCGTCGTGTGACCTCAATTGGTCCTTGTCTCTTGGCGAGTAATTACTCGCTCGAACTGGGCAGAAATACAAGAACTTTATCTCCCTGTGCGAACTCCCATAGTCGAGTGCCCCTGTCATACAATCCGTGTTGACGTTATTATGCTTGGATCAAATTCTCCTGTGTTACCTGCCCCAAAGTCTAGAGTTTTGTTCTAAGGTCAAGAACGTATTGAATTTGTTTTTTACTATTCAAAGGTTCTTCCTCCCAAGCTTCCTGTATGACGTTGAGCATGGCACGCAGCCGACACCCATACAGTAGCTCAAATGGGGAAAACCCTGTGGAGGCTTGTGGGACCTCTCATTCTGCAAACAACAGGGGTTCGAGTCAATTATCCCAATTTTTAGCATCTTCATGTACAAACTTACAAATCATGTTTTTCAAGGTTGTGACAGGGCGGAGGGTGGGGCCGGTTCGTGATTATACAAACCCGGTCCCTTATCAGGCTAATTAAGCCTCCAAGAGGGATAAAGGCCGACTGCAGATAGTGGTGCGTTGAGAGAGAGATCGTTTACTGTCAGCTGACCATCATTGTGTCTTTTGTTTAAGTTTTTCATTAAATTACTATTTATATTGTCAAGCCGGTTCTCGCCTCCTCCTTTCCATAAATCCCTTTACACTGGTGCCGAAACCTGGGAAGGAGCAGGGATATGCCGTAGTAGAGTTCTCGCCACTACCATCCACCCCAACGGAGCAGCTGCCGCGAGGGGAGAAGGGGCTCCTAACCGACCACCTGGAGTGGTCAGGGCCACTGCCAGGGGCGGAGGAGTCCCCTACCAGCCGCTGAAACGCGGCAGGTTCTGAGACGGGAGAACCGCTGCCAGGGGCGGGGGAGACCCCATCTGTTCCCTGAGAACGCGGCAGGGCGTTCCATCCACCAGGGGCTGGAGGACTGCCTCTGATCCGCCCGGGGAGGCACGGCTGTCATCCATTAGAGGGTGGAGGAGTGGCCGAGGACCAAGCTACGGCATATTGGAAACTGGCGAGTAAGAGTTTTTCTTTTTTTTATCTCTCTCTCCTCTCTCTCTTTCTCACTGCTGCTCCACGTTGGCCTTTTCCCTCTCTTTTAAATTTTACAGTGTTTAATTTGGGGGTACTGCTACAGAAAGTACCCCCCCTATTTTTATTTTTTCTGTTTCCCTCCCCTTGTCCCCTCCCTCATCCAGGTAGACAGGGATGACCTGCCGGCAGATGGAGCAGAAGGCACGCCCATCACCAGGGAAAGGGGGGGGGGGGGGGGGGGGTGTACATCATGCCGGGGCTCCCCAGCCTGAGAGAACGAGGGAGGAATGTGGCAAGGCGGAGGGTAGTGATTATACACACCCGGTCCCTTATCAGGTCATTTAAGCCTCCGAGAGGGATAAAGGCAGACTGCGGATGGTGGTGTGACGAGAGAGAGATCATTTACGGTCAGGTGACCGTCATGTGTGTTTGTGTCTTTCGTATAAGTTTTTCATTAAACTATTATTTATATTGTTAAGCCGGTTCTCGCCTTTATATTGTTAAGCCGGTTCCTTTCCATATATCCCTTTACAAAGGTCTTATTAAATCGTTCGACCAACCCGTTGGTTTGCAGGTGATAAACGCTGGTGCAAATCGATTTAATGCCTAATAATTCGTACAATTCATGTAGTGTACATGGCATGAATTTTGTGCCTTGGTCAGTGAGGATTTACTTTGGAATTCCCACTCGGAAGATAATTTTGAAGAGTGCTTCTGCAACAATATGCTCTGAAATGTTGCATAGAGGCATTTCTTCCTGGTATCGGGTTGCATAGTCCACCAGAACTAATATAAAGCGATGGCTGCGTGCAGTCCACTCAAATGGTCCGATGAGGTCCATGCCAATTCGCTCGAAGAGGACCTCGATCAACGGCAGAGGGCACAATGGTGCTTTTGGGGTTGCTGGGGGATTCACCAACTGACATTTGCATATGTCGCCTGGCCAAATGAAACAAGCATTACACAGTTCAGTTCTTTTCATGACTTAAGTGTCCAGCTAATGGGTTATAGTGAGCCGCCAGGAAGAGTGTTTCCAACGGCTCTTTGGTACTAATAGCTGAGTTGTATTCTCTTTTGTCTGAGTGTCCTGCATCACTCAGTACAACCGTTCTTTAATAATAGAAAAGTATGGATATGTGACCGCAACATTAGGCTGGAGCTGTTGACCATCAATTACTTTGGCTTGAGGGACTCGTCACACGACTGCTCTCAAGGTTTGTGTGCTTTACCTTTGACTTATACAGTCAAATGTACTTTCTGGCCTGCTCTTGGGGTGACGGACATTTCAAAATGTGGCTAAAATTGTTTTTGTTATTCATTATTTTCTCAGGCATTCACTCCTCTTCCCCTCCATTTCCTGTGGGCATAGGTACCAGATGTTTGGCAAAGTTTCTGTAGCTTCCTTCCAGGGTTTCATGCAGTGAGGGAGAGAGTGAGAGCTGGTATATGTAGTAGCATCACTCTTTAAACTGTGCAACTCCACAAAGAAGGAAACTGGGTGGCTTCTAGCATTTAGTTTTAAATGGCTCTTTATTCCCCCACCTAAATTAGTTGCTTAGTGATAACATTCACATATTTTTGTTGGATATGATAAAAGACTCATTTGCTGTTCAAGATGGCAAATGCAAACAAATGTAAAACTTTAGTGTGTATTGCACTGGCAATGTGAAAATTGCATGGAATGTTTAAGCACGCAATTGCTTATCAGCAGGCCCACGAGGAATTTGCGCATTTAATTCTTCTTCAGATTTCCATAAAATTCAAATTCCTATCATTCACAAAGTTCTTCTAATTCCATGACCCTTGCATGTTTGTTTATTCAGTATTTTGGCTACTTTCATTGTGCTTTAAGCTATAAATATGACTGCAAATCTATTACTCAGAATTTGCCCCCAAAATCAGTGCAGAAAATGTGAAAAAATCCTGCAGATTCTTTCTTGGCCTGCTTATTATTAGCCCTGCCTATAAAAGATTGGTTCTATAGGCAAATATTTCCTTTTGAAAACCTTACCTGTTGATGTTAACCTATTTTAATACACTGCCAGGCCAAATTTAAGTAGCCCAATGAATCTTGGCATTGTCGTCCTAGAATATGCCTGTGCCGTTGAGGAAGAAAAAATCCATTGATGGGACAACCTGGTCATTCAGTACATTCAGGTAGTTAGCTGACTTCATTTTATTGCTGCATAACGTTGCTGATCCTAGACCTGACTAACTGAAGCAACCCCAGATCATAACACTGCCTTTAGAGGCTTATACAGTGGGCACTATGCATGAGAGGTGCATTGGCTTCATGAGCTTCCTTTCTTACCCTGATGTCTTTGGAATAGGGAAAATCTGGACTCATCAGACCACATGACCATTTTCCATTCCTTCATAGTCCAGTCTTTATGCTTCCTAGCAAAGTGAAGTAGTTTCTATGAAATAGGCCCTTAAGTATATGCTTATTTAAATCCAAATAGCAACTTTTTTTTTTTTTTTTGGCCAGGCAGTATATTACCCTGGTAACAGTTTGGGACATGTTTGTGCTGCCAGAAACAAGCCAATGTATTTTTTAGCATTGTTTTTCTGCATCTCCAAGTAAAACAGTGATTAACCCCAGCCTTGACACTAGGAATAAGTTTAAAATTCTCTGTAAATCCTGCCATCATGTTGTTCATATGATACATGGTGCACACACTTTGAAATTGTGGAAAGTCTGGAAAAATGGACTCTGTATGTGTCTGCAATTATAAATGAGCATGTTCTCCAGAGAGTGGCTAAGATACTGCTGGAAAATTTGGCTCAGGTTGGCTCAGGTTGAGGTTTGTCATTATGAGGTAGACACCAAAGAAGCAGAAAATAAAAGATTTATCTCAAGATTTATCTGAGAAAAAGGATATGATGTAGTGAAAAGAAGTAATCACTTCCCCCAACAGTAACGTTGATCCACATATCAGCAATTCCAGTGCTTTAAACCTGATTAGCAGTTTTAAGTTTCACAATGGAAGGTTGTGATGGTTAAATTAGCTGGTTCTGCCAATGGATTAAAATGTACATTATCCCAATTGTTGCTTTTGACAAGAAGAACTTATTCCCATTTCCTTCTCCTAAAGCCTATTTCTTTTTATATACAGCTGGGAAAATGGGAGAAATTTATATAATTCTAGAAATACTTACTTGGAATGTTTTCACATATTTCATATTTGAGAAGAAAATCCTTCACGGCTTTTTTTTTGTATGTTGGTGATGAGATTCCATGAGTATCCATTTTACTATTTTATTTTGTTGCTCATATCTCAACAAAACTACCACAACTGACTACCTTAGCTGTATTTTTTTGTTTAATAAAATAAAACACAATGTTTAAATACACTTTGTGAAGTGCCTTCACTCTAAACATTTATTAAATAAAATAACAAATTGTAATTCTTAGATGTAAGCCAACCATATATATTAGCTCAATATCAAAGGAAAGTTTTCCATGCTTTTTCAATTAACCATAAACAATTAATGAACATGCATCTGTGGAATGGTTGTTAAGACACTAACAGCTTACAGATGGTTGGCAATTAAGGTTACAGTTATAAAAACTTAGGACACTAAAGAGAGCTTTCTACTGACTCTGAAAAACACCAAAAGAAAGATGCCCAGGGTCCCTGCTCATCTGAGTGAATGTGCCTTAGGCATGCTGCATGGAGGCATGAGGACTGCAGATGTGGCCAGGGCAATAAATTGCCATGTCTGTATAGTGAGACACCTAAGACAATGCTATAGTGAGACAGGAAGGACAGCTGATTAGCCTTGCAGTGGCAGACTGTGTGTAACTACACCTACACAGGATCGGTAAGTCCGTACATCACAACTGCGGGACAGGTACAGAATGGCAGCAATTGACCGAGTTACACCAGGAATGCACAATCCCTCCATCAGTGCTCAGACTGTCCGCAATAGGATGGGAGAGGCTGTACTGAGGGCTTGTAGGCCTGTTGTATGGTGGATCCTTACCAGACATCACTGGCAACAATGTCGCCTATGGGCACAAACCCACCTTCGCTGGACCAGACTGGACTCTTCACTGTGAAAAGTGCTCTTCACTGACGACTCACGGTTTTGTCTGACCAGGAGTGATGATCGGACTCCCGTTTATCATCAAAGGAATGACCGTTACACTGAGTCCTGTACTCTGGAGCGTGATCGGGTTGGAGTTGGAGGGTCCGTCATAGTCTGGGGCGGTGTGTCACAGTATCATCTGACTTAGCTTGTTGTCATTGCAGGCAATCTGTACGTTACAGGGAAGACATCCTCCTCCCTCGTGTGGTACCCTTCCTGCAGCCTCATCCTGACATGACCCTCCAGCATGACAATGCCACCAGCTATACTGCTCGTTCTGTGCATGATTTCCTGCAATACAGGAATAATCCAGTGTTCTGCCATGGCCAGCGAAGAGCCCAGATTTTAGTCCCATTGACCTGTTGTATCGGAAGGTGAGGGCTAGGGCCATTCCCCCCAGAAATGTCCAGGGACTTGCAAGTACCTTGGTGGAAGAGTGGGGTAACATATCTCAGCAAGAACTGGCAAATCTGGTGCTGTCCATGAGGAGGAGATCCACTGCAGTACTTAATGTAGCTGGTGGCCACACCTGATACTGACCGTTACATTTTGAACCCCCTTTGTTTAGGGACACATTATTCATTTTTGTTAGTCACATATCTGTGAAACCTGTTAATTTTATGTTTTAGTTGTTGAATTTTTTTATGCTCATACAAATATTTACACATGTTAAGTTTGCAGAAAATAAAAGCAGTTGAAAGTGAGAGGACTTTTCTTTTTTTGCTGAGTATATATATGTATCTATATGGCATGTACTTTGATTCTGTCTGTTCCTGACCAGGTATTCTGTGACATGAAAACAAGAGGAGGAGGCTGGACGGTCTTTCAGCACCGTTATGACGGATCAGTAGATTTCCATCGTGGCTGGAGGGATTACAAACTGGTAAGTATATTTGGACCTTATTCACAGTAGCAGCATATTTTGACCAGAAAGACAACTAGGCTGTCAGGGATAGACTTACACTTATCAATAGATTTGTACTGTTGTTTAAAGGGGTCATGATGTAAGGAATAAAATTTTCCTTAATCTTTTGACATATAAGTGGTCATTATACTATAATAACATACTGTAAGTTTCACAAGTGAAAACTTCCTCTTTAATAGAAAAAGAGCATTGTGGCATAGGGGGCATGGTCACGTGTCGGTCTGCAGGAAAGAGAGAGTGGTAAGGCTTGTCACCTGGTTCATAACTGTCTCTAACACCTGTCTCTCATTATAGTGATGGTGGAGGGAGACTTAAAAGGCATGCCAGAGCACAGAGAGAGAGAATATAGAGTACAGTCGGCGGTCTCATACCCCACCCCGTCTCAGCGGCTGGTAGGGGTCATCTCCACCCCTGGCAGTGGCCCTGACCACTCCAGGCGGTCGGTTAGGAGCCCCTTCTCCATTCGTTCATCTGCTCTCAGGCGGCCGGGCTCCTCCATCCTCCAGCAGATGGCTGAGGCTGCTCCTTTGGGGTGGATGGTAGTGGCGAGGACTCTACTACGGCGCATCCCTCCTCCTTCCCGGATTTCGGCACCAGTGTAAGGGGGTTAAGGGAAGGAGGAGGCTTAACCGGCTTAACAATATAAATAATATTTAATTAAATAAAAAGACACACACAAACACATATATGGCAGCTGCCCATAATTCTCACTCTCTGTGCTCTGGTGTGCCTTTTAAGTCTCCCTTCACCATCACTATAATGAGAGACAGGTGTTAGATACATTTATGAACAAGGTGACGATCCTTACCACACTCTCTCTCCCGCAGACCGACACGTGACCATAACCCCCATGCCACAAGCATTTATTTAAACCAAGCTGCAAAAAAGGTTGGTTTGGAATTTTGGAACCAAATACATCTGCATATACAACACCTATTTTTCCATCATTGCACCCTTGGCCCCACCCACTGGTGCTCAGTCAGTCACAGAGTTGAAGAGCAGAGAAATGGGGCCTGTCATGGGAGATTTATCCTAAATGGACTTATGGACACAAGACACCTTCATGTGCCTGTCTGGATTTAAATGTTTTTCTAAATAAACATGCACAGACAGACATCTTTGTCTGCTTGATACATATCTCAGGCCACTTTTAAAAGATGTGGTGTCAAGTCACAACTCTGAAGAAGAGAAGCTCTGTGTCATTCAGCTGCTGCCTCGCATAATTTCGCCCATCTGTGCTACTTTTAGTTGTTGGTGTATGAAAACATGATGGAATGATACTGGACACTGGATGTGGATGTGACTTCAGTGTATCTTAGAGTGGATTATATGTTCGGCTCATATCATACCAGTCATGATATGATTCAAGCTTTGCAAATGAACTGTTTTTGAAGGATGGGGCAGTTAAAACACTTCAACTTGATTGTAAAAACCATGAGTAAACAATTTAATTCATAAATATTTCATGTCATGACTGTGTGATAGTTTATGGTGCTGACACACTGTTTATGCTGGGTGCGTAAGTTGACACAACGTAGTGGCTTGAGGCTGTCTACACCGGGCGCGTAAACACAAACTTTCTAAACCACTTATTTGTGTTGTTGGAAAGTAGTAGCGCCACCGTTTGCAGTGCAAAATGGAACAGGACATCTGTTTATTGTTGGCGCAATGAACACTTCCATGGTAGCATAATTGATTATAATGGGTTCTGTTGCTTTTGATGCGAATCTCATGTCCTGTGTAGACAGGGTGTAAACAGTTGTGCTTGAGATGAACAGTTTAATATATTCGGATGCAATGTGTGCTATGTGTAAATCCTGACATTTAGTTTTATAATGTTGCTGAGCTGGTTCATTCTCTTCCCATTGAGTTTCAAAAAAGGCTCTGTTCGAGGGGCTACATGATGTTAGCCAATCATAACAGTGGGCGCTTAGTTTTAAGGAGTTGCTTAGGCCAAAACTGAGAGCCAGAGACCAGGTATGTGTGATGCAAATTGCGTCATCAGCACAACTGCTTGGCCTAGATTTTCTTGACTCAGGCATGCGGTCCTTGGCTGTGTACATGCATCAAATGCATTCCTATTCGTTCACAGTCAGAAAATTATACTAAGAAAGGAAACACGGTCGGCTGAGCACGATCCAATCCGGAATGCGAAAAGATTACATTTACCGGGGCCTTTAGTCTATCCCTGCAAGCTTTTCATTCACGTCAAAAATCTAATTTGACACTACTATGAATAAGTTCTACGGTGGCAGACAGAGCCAACTAGCTCGTTAAGGACTTGCTTAAAATTTTCTCAGTCTGATCCTATGAAAATTAGGTGACTGTGGCAACATTTTTCCAAAATTAAATTACGTGGATCATTACACATATCACTGTTGTTTGAAGGTGAAATGTCCATCGAGGGGCGCTAAAAGCAAATGTGAGATGAAAAACGCAATAGCTAATGCAGCATGTCATTTAATTTCCCTTATGACAGTTCCTGCTCACGTGTCAACGTGTGTACTTTGCTGGACTCAATCGATACCAAGACTTCTGAGTTTAAAGTACAATGCTCTTTCAGTTGAGCTACCGTGCAACTTATTCACACTGGAATAAGCTTGTAAATGTAGTTGATTATGTAATGCAAATGTTAATATGCATTTTCTTCCAAATCATACGTTATAGTACATGTTTTTTTGATGTCATAAGATAGCAATGTGTGAGTAATATAGCAAAAACTAAGTTTAAGAACTGTTAATCAGCCATTTTGCTAGTGATGTTTGTGAAAATGAATTGTTGTTGTGGCACCACCTGTGTATTTTATAACAAAGATAGAAGTTTTAAAAACATTTAAGGACAAAACATTTAAACTCTAAAGTGATATTCAATGTTAGATGGACAAACCACTGTGTAAAATGATGAATAAAAATACATTTTTGCTTAGCTTTTTCCAGTGACCTGTCCACTGACAGCTGGCTGTTACAGATTCAAACGATGCACATGTGCAGAACTAAAAATAAATGTTGAATCAATGTCTCCTTGCTATTTGGGATCACTGCTGTCCAAATGAAAATTGAGTTTGTTTCACTTTCATGCAAAGTGGTTCAATCAAAAGCAGGTTTGTGAACACTGATGGTCGTGCACAGTCTCAGCTTTCTTTTATTATTGTTATATTTTTTGTGTGTGATTATTGTTGTTAAAAAAGCCTAACCAGGGACTGGGGCTGCAAATTAGCCTTTGGCAAGAAGCCTGTATGTGGAGCATCGGCTGCTTGAAATTGTAGAAATTGTTAAAGAAACTAAAAAATAAATAAATAAATGCACCTATTATTCAAATATAAATTCAAACTAGAGATAGACATATAAAAGATGAAGAGGTAAGAATGGTTCATAAAAATCAAAACAATTCAAGCATATTGTAAATGAACTCTATAAAAAATCAAAATAATAATAAAATAAATACATATATAAATAAAACCATTCTTATAAATTTTGCAATATAGGTAATGTTTTGGAAAATTGCATATATTGCCATGCTTTCATTAATAACTAAGAAAAATCATAAAATTCTGCTCATGGCAAATATTGTTTTGTAAATCACAAAGATTATGATTTATAGACCCAGTTGCAGAAAATGTTGAGACATTTAAATGGAAATATACTTGGAAGTGTACTTTTTGGGCCTCCATTGACACCAAAGAGCATTGCATAAATATGTTTACACCTTTTAGGGAAATCAGCTATCGAATGTCTCACTTAAAGTTGCCACTGCATATTATGATGGAATAGGAAAAAGTAATTTACCATACAAAACATATGTTTGTAGTGAATTTATATTAGACAATGAAGTATGATCTTTCCTTTAATGAAGACATAACTGTTATAATTTGCATGGGACACTGTCTATCCCTTATTGCGCTTTCTTGATTTATGCAAACTCGGCTTCTTTGAAACACACCATTGATCTGACATTTAAAAACACATGCACATAATTAACCTGCACACGATGGAGAATGTCTAACTCATACATGACATTCCATGTATATGCATAGATTACTGATGTGTTGTGATCCCTGGTGACATTTGCTTGAGACATATCATTCGATTGGATGTCTCTGTGTTCCCATGTCTCCTTCTGTTGTTACACGTACATTCCCTCCCTATATGGGAGTATGACTTGTATAATGAGTATATATTTATTCAGACTCAGTGTCTGAAGTCTTATGATGGTAAAAGCTTTAAATGGAAGTAGGAAATAATCACTCACACTTTGCGTCCTTCATTTGAAAATAAGTTACATAAAATAAAAACAGTGGTGTTCACTTCAAAAGACATTGTTAGTAAGACTAATTTGCCTAAATCCTTTTAAAGAGATCACTTTAAAACCAATGTCTTCTACCTGCACAAATAACAACTTCCTGAAGAGTTAACTTTTTCTGAACTATACTTTTATCAAGTTTTAAATATGAAAACAGTGGTAAATTGTCTCACCTAGGGGTGATTTAACCGAGAAATTGCCACGAATGCTCCGGGAGTACCCAACTGGATACACAAACTGCATGAGTTATGTTTCTTTTTTCTTACTGTTGTCCAATAAAAATGTTTTTACAAGTGAATAATACATATTTGGTCCCAGATGGAATGTGGGAGTAGGGAGCCCCTGTAGATTGTTGATAACAGCGTTTGAGTGCCCAACCAGTACCACATCTCACAGTGTTTATATAAAGTTGGAATAGTGCCATCTGAATTGTTGGTCCATGGATGTGGAGAGATTTTCAGCCACTTTAAAATGCAACATTTTCCTATAGTGCTTTTATGGAAAGTGAAGTGAAATGTTTATTAGTCTTTAAATGTCCTACTGATATTGTAATGGCAATGTCAGTAATCTGTTTTCTTCTCTTTTCTTAACATACAATGAAGGGATTTGGAGATCCATCAGGAGAACACTGGTTAGGAAATGATGTTATCCACCTGCTTACCACATATAAAGACTACACTCTCCAGGTCCAACTCAAAGATGCAGAAGGACACCAGGCTTATTCTCAATATGACCACTTCTACATTGATGGAGAGGATAAGAAGTACAGGTATTTAAATTTTCCATGTTCTCTGGTCCGCAGATGTCTCAACCTGGTCTCATAGAATCGTTTTTGCAAAATAAGTTTTACATGGATTGTTGTATGTATCATGGCTGACTCCTGATGAAAACAACACTAGAGGCACTAAAGCAATGATGACTTGTATTGCCTTTTTACACAAATCACAAGTAAAAAGGCAGATTATCAGTTCATAAACATTTACTTTTCGTCCTGTTTTTCACACAATGTTAGTTTATGACATGAAAACACTTTTACTAAAGCACATGACTTGTAAAGTGATATATTTAAATTGCATTAGATAACCAACAAAATTATAAGCTAGTTCGAGTTTGATCAATTTGCACAGTAGCTGAACAGTAACTAAAACTTTGCAATGCAAAGGACCGGGGTTCAAGTCCTGAAGAGCAAAGTAGTCGACGAGTGAGCCAAATGTGTCACAGAAGCACTACAAAATGTGGTTGTTTCAGCAAGTGCTTTATTTATGTCACATTTGCTTTTAATGTCACCATCGATTAGGTTTAGGGGTGGATTTTGTTGATATAAAACTTGATAGAGGATCAACTATAAAAGCCTCATCAAAATGTCACCAGTAAGGTAATTTTCATGAAATCAGGCTGAAATATGTATGAGCTGGGGTCATTTGAGATTCATAAAAGCGTGAATGTGCGAAAACATGCAATCTCATTCTTAAACGCCAAAAACAGGAGATAAAATCCCCAGCTTTTCATTACAGCCATATGTTTTTCTTTGATTTAGTCCAATTCAATTAACCCAGAACTGCAATAAATGTGTCATTTAAATGGAATATGTGTTGTGTTTAATGACTTGGTCCAGAGGTCTTTTAAACATGTCAAAGTGTGTTGTATCAAGTCAGATTAAGACTTCATTTTGATTCAGAAATGCATTGTGAATAAGAGGTAATTACATACAGTATGTAGCACTTTAAAACCATTATTTGCAAATTTCAGTTCCTTTTTTGGCTTATCTTTTTATTTTCTGGGATACGAAATAAAACACCCTTGTCATAACGCACGTCAGTCACAATGATAAGTTTTAGAGCTATGTTTAAGGTAAATACCATGTCTCAGAGCACCACTGCCAATTAACCAATCAACATGTCTAGATCTTTAGGATAAGTGTTAGGTTAAGGGTTGGAAGGTATGGGTTAGGGATAGTTTGGGCTATGCTGGGTTAAGGTTAGGGTTAGTGTATTTGTGTTTGAGTGGTTTTTTGTTGTTGTTGTTTTTTTTTATGTAATTAAATTGCTGAACAGCCAATGGCCAAATACCACCATGTTTATATTCCATGTGTACCTCATAAGGACAGTCTGAATTTTAGTAGTGTTCTGAAAATACTGGAGTAATCTAAAGGGAGTTTGGCCCATTTGGGAATAATCAACCAAGCAACCTGTGGTGTAAGGATGTTTTTCCAGCCAAGTCTATGCAGTGCCTTGCTGTGTGGTCTTTTTTCTGGCTCTGTGTGTGCTGAACGCTCACAATCCTTCCTGTTGAGACATCATTGATTATGGATTGTGCATAATGGAGGCTGAATAGCCTGTAATGCACGATAATAAGTTTGAAAGGTTACTAAATTCAGAAAGCGAAAAAGAGTGAAATCGCATAGGAATATCTGATACAGGCTCACAGCCAGTACATTTACTGGGTTTAACAATGAATGTGAAAGATACAGCTGTCTTAATCTGATTATGCATAGTATAAACAACAATGCAAGTTCACCTTATAGCTAAACTTTATTCATAGTATTTATCTTAAACAGGATAATTCAAATGTCTGAGCTGATTAAGAGTTGACTCTTTTACTGGTCTTACTATGGGCTTACAAGATGAAGTGGGGAATAAGAAAATGATAGCAAAATTTCAAATTTTTTTCTGCAAAAACTGCAGCCCACATCTCTTCAAGCTCTGTCTCATCCATTTCTTTGGTTCTTTATCCTGGGAAATCAGTGCAAAAACAACTGTAAGCCTTTCATTCGCATTGTTTTTTGACATGTTCTCATGAATCAACTCTAACATTAATTCTAAAAGTTGCTATACAATTTGTGGAAAGTGTGCACCAACATGACAGACAACAAGAAACTGTTACGTGTGCACAGGACAACAACCTTCTATATTGTAGTGTCTGCTTGCCATTAGCCATAACCTTATACCACAAAGGTGTTCCAAGAAGTAGTCTTTTTTCATGTTGCCATTAGACAATAGAGAGTCTAAACTTTTCTGTACATCATCCTTGGTGTATTTTTTCCATTTTTTTTTTTTTTTTTTTATGTTCTTAGAACTTCTTATGTTGGTCCCAGAAAAATATACCTATTGACTTGTTGATAAATTGTCTTGTGTAAGTAATGTTGTCCATATTGTATCTTGTATATTGTATTTCATCATGTATATTGTTTTCTCTATATTGGATACCTATATCTATTGAAATATTCAATGCAAGTTGGCCCACAGTAGGCTTACAGCATTTCCCTATTTCTTACCAGTATCCATGCAAGAGGTTTTGGAGGTACAGCAGGGCGTACCAGTAGTCTCACCCACTCAGGCATGATGTTTAGTACTAAGGATCAAGACAATGACCAATGCAGCTGCAAGTGTGCTCAGATGGCCACTGGAGGTATCATACCATATCTTTTTTGTCTACCTTTATATTTTTTTTCTAACTTTTTTCCCCTACTAATTCTGTGATTGTATATAATGAAAAAAAAAAGATTTCCAATATCCATTGATCGCTCAAGACATAAGAACTACAATAATGTTGCAATATCAAGGGTCTCCATGGTAACTGTGAAAGAAGAGGCAGACTTTTAAATGAAAAATCAGTTTAACTTCATTTGGGTTTAAATAATGGCATTGACGTATACGTAATATGCACAAATTACACATTTCACATTTGCTTTCAGTTTTTTACTGAGCGTTCCTGTAAAGGTTTTAAAGGGGTCATATCATAGATTTTTAAATTCTTTTTATTATTATTATAATTATTTAATTTTTTCAATTTATAATGCTTCTCAAGGTTTCTAACAACAAAAACAGGCATGATATAGTGTTATATGATAGTTTTACACTCTCTGGCTCTTAGAATTAAATGAGCTGATACCTTCAGACTTCTACATTAGATTGGCTAACCTCTTATGAGAAACAAAAACACTTACTTACAGGTTGTGGGTTTACTTTCTGATTCAATACAGATGAAACTGTCCCATTCTTTAATAACAGCCTTTTTTGCAAAGCCTGCATTTACATTGTGACAGGTTCAGAAAACTATCTACAGTGAAATGTGCAGCACAAACTGTTTAGGTCAGACTGATGTAATCAGGGACCTATTAAATATGTTATGAATATCCACAGGTTAGTGGCTCTCATTCAATTTCATTCATTTCAAAACATTAGTTCTGGGGAATTTGTTCTGGGGAAGTTCAGTTGATACAGGCTAAAAAAGTTTAGTAGATGGGGTCATCAGAAAATGTGCGGTTTTCTGTAAACATACATGCATCTAACATGTCAAAGCAAATTCACCATTGAGTCAGCATATTCTGGCAGGTTTAAGGATGAAGTTCCCAAAGAAAATATGACACACTCTCTTGAATTGTGTGAAAGAATGATTACTCATACAAATCACTAAGGAGATTGCATTAATGTTGAAAAGTATTAAAAAAAAAACTTCAGAGTATAGTGCCACTCTGTTGGAACATGGGGCAGCCTGATATTAATATTAATTAGGTTACATGAAAGGGCATTCCAGTAAAATAACCTATAAATGTTTGCACAACCTTCATAATATTCACAGGTTACGACATCACCATCACAATACAACCAGTTTGTTGACGCATCAACGTTTGCCAAACTTCTGCCAGATTGTTAGTTATATATCAACTACTTTAACAGGAATATCTTTTTCTTCTTTCTAATTACTTCACCATGACTGGTATTAATAAATTGTCTTTTTGATCTTGGGAAGAAGTGTGAGTTCTGAAAGTTATAGAATGTTTTTATAGTTCTTAAAACTCACAGATCAAGGAAAATGTATGCTTTGTCACTGCAGGGTGGTGGTTTGAAGCTTGTGGGCCATCTAATCTCAATGGGATATACTATTCTGGAAACTCTAATGTGGTACACTATAATAGCATTAAATGGTACTACTGGAAAGGACCAAGCTGGAGGGCTTCCATGACAACTATGATGGTACGACCTGTGGACTTCTAAAAGCAGTAAGAGACTGTCATAAATGGGTCATTTGACTTCACTGACAGCCAAATCATCCAAACAATCTGGTGACATTAATGAAAATCATGGACAATTTAAGCATTGGACAGTTTATGCCCAGGTTATTGTAGCCATTCAATCTGTCTCTATTTTGTTTGTTTAGTCTGTTGAAACTGACACAAATTGCATCATAAATGTTTTATCTCTCTCTGTATAGCAAAAGCTCTTGCAATGTAAAATGCAATGAACTGGAATGGCTGATCAGTGCTCACATTTGTACTTGATGAGCTCGATGTCTGTGTGGTAAAACACTAACCTATCATCCTTCTCCATCCAGCCCAAATCTCAGTCCTCCTGGGAGTTTTTCTCCCATTCTAAAGTGCTTGTTAAGGGTTTAAGATAGAATACCTTTATAAAAGTGCACAAGACCCTGTAACAGGTGAATGTTTTATAAGCAGACTTTTCATTATAAAATACAGTATATATTTGTAATAAAACCAGACATAACATATATGTAGTGAGATCCAGTTGTTGTCTCCCTGCTAAAAAAAAAAAAAAAAAAAAAAAAAGCCTTTAAATAGCCTAAGCTGGTTTGCTGTTCTTAACAGGTCTCCCACCCTTGTTAGATTGGTCTTTTGGCTGGATTTAGAGGGTTTTTTGGCAGGATTTAGAGGGTTTTTTGGCACTTTTCAGCTGGCTGGAGTAGGAAACCATCTTAAAACAGCTAAGACCTGGAAACAATTTTTTTCAGGAGGGATGCATGCACTTTCTCCCATTTACATAGTTGCAAAAGCAGCAGGTTTGGTTTAATCATGTACTGTGAAATCCTGACCATCCATGTGGTATGTTAAAATAGCTTGTTTTAGCCATTTTTATATACCTATTGCTTGATGAATCATATATTAATGACACTTCCTGTTATTACTACAAAACACTCCTCAGAGTTTGGCCCTCTTGCCCTACTGACCTGTTTTCACACTCAACACTTAGCTATGCTACTGCAGTCATGATTTAATACTCTGGTCTACAACCCAATTCACCCATGTGAATTCAGCCAGTGATAAAAGGGAGTTATCTGCTGTAATCGTCCATTTACAATTCTCCTCCCGCCCACTATTCTGCATTGATTTGCACTGGCATGCGGGACATCCCCCACAGCCTCAGTACTACTGTAGTACATCATATTCATATTTTCTAACTGACAGAAATCTAGAAAAATTAATAGAAATCATTTCTGCACAAAAACGTAATTAAAGAGAGAAATATTTACATTTCCCAATGTATTCCAAGATTTGCGGTACGCCAATGTAGATTTGCCACAGCAAGAAATATGCACAGCTTGTGGCAGCCATTTGCCAGAAATATATGGCGACCAAGTCAGAGATGTTGAGATAAAGACCTTCCTCATGCACCATTGCATCTAGTTTAATGTCCCAGTTACATGAAGCGTAACCCTGGTTCACTAAGAGGGAACGAGACACGTGGTCTAAAGCCCTTATACAATAACGCCAATTTATTGACTGATGGCTCTTAAGGGACGCCTCCAGAGAGCTATGTCACGAGCTCCATAAATGCACTTGCTTCGTGCCATCGCATCAGATTTTCTGCAGTAAGGTACAAGACAGCAGCTACTAGAGAGTATGTCAAGCTTACACAGTGCCTTGTTCCCTGTCAGAGCACAAGACGATCCCTATTGAGGTCACGTGAGCTACGTACGTAATCGCTATGGGTGAACCATATACTGTACATTCACACCATGCTAACAGAAGCTGCCAACTGTCTATGCCCATGTGGCAAGCATATAGCGGTTCACAAGCGAGCTAAAGTGTCTGAATAAACAGAGAAAATTATGAGCTTACTCCTGTTCCGACAGAGAGAACGTGTGAAGCAGGAGTCAAACCCTCATCCAGATTATAAAATCTCACAAATGTATGTGGAGAGGATCACCTCGCCGCCATACAAATGTCTTCAAATGACGCATGATGCAACGCTCCTCGTAGAATGGGCTCAAAAACTCAAAGGCGAAGGTAAACCACGCACTTCATTAGCACTCGAAATTGCATAGATAATCCAATGAGTCAGTCTCTGCTTAGACTTCAAAAAACCTCTGTGGCCACCAAAGCACACAAAATGCTACTCTTATTTATGCCACTGGCGTGATCAACTAGTGTGGTCAGCATAAACTGGCAGTGCCCTAACTGGGCAAAGCATATGTAATTTCCATGCACTTCCGACTCAAATAGGGGAGGGTAGAATGACTAAAAACGTTTAGTCTGCGAGTGAAAGGATGTGAATGTAAAGCGGCATTAGGGGCTAGCAGGACAAACTAGTATAGCTGATTACGCCACCCTGTTAAACAGGGAAATATTAATATTTAATTATATAACCCATAAAGGGCACACAGGTTCACTTGTTTCACAAAAGGACCAAAGACGTGGATACCAAAAATACAAAAGCTTTATTTACTACAATTATTAAGCAGTCACTTTAAAACATGTAACATTTAAAACAGTATGACCCAAACAGAAATTGCACACATGAACACACACACTACAAAACAAGAGACCGAGGCTTACCAGTGGCAGGCAGGCTAGCCGACGAACACAAGGCTCCTATCGTTAAATCTTACCACCCAGTGCACGAATCTCACCATGCACACATCAGCACATCAATGAAGTCAAGCGTGAACACACGTCAATCAGTGACAGATGTCCCCCCACCACACGTCCAGCTAGCTGCCTGCCCTGGGTCTCGGTTCCTGTAAACTGAAACAAAAGTTAACCACAAATAATAAAATCAGGAAAAACACACTTCAACAGTTCAAGAGTGGAAGCAGTTGTTTAGACAAGAAAATTACGACATAAAACATCAGTTTGTATGTTAACTAACTACCTATGAGCAGATTACACAGTAGATTAAACTCAACGGCCCATAAATATAGCAATTGAATGGCGGTGATTCACATGCTCAAAATCAAACAGAGTCAGAGAAGAGGTCAGAATAAACAAAGAAATACTAATCAAAATAGCTCAAGACTAAACATAATGCAACCAAATAAATAAAACAAAACCCACAAATAAAGACAAACATCTACAAACAAAGCAAACATCTACAAACAAAGCAGCAGCATCAGAGCCTGTTGCTCCGTAGGCCAAATCAACTGAGAAGTTTCCTAATACCCCAATTGTTCTTCCTTCATGTTGTAGCTCCAGCTGTAGATACAAATCGCACACTCACACAAATAACAAAAAGGCATCAATACAACAATAAAACTCAGCAGTGGAGAATTAAGTTTGAAGGGAGAATGTTGAGGGGTGATCACTGAGGGAATGACAGCCGCCAGCTGTCCACCGAAGCTCCAATGCGGAAGGGATCAACACCAGAATGGGCGGTCCTCATGCTTTGACGAACAAGCAGTGCTCTGACACACAAGCAGTGCCCTACAGTCCCATTTTATAGGATCCCTAAAGGAATATGATTGGACAACCAATACACCCAGAGGTGTGGTACACTAATTACAAAAAAATAACCTGTGCAATGCTCACCACTTGTCCCACTACATAAACATGAACTTGGTCAAATAGCCCAAGCAAGGTCTTAACACCACCCTTAAATACCCTGGCGCAAAATCCATAAGTAAGGGATTGATCTACAGGGCATGCATCTCACCAACCCTTTTAAACTATGCCAATGCCACCAGGGCCATTTTAAGTGTCATAAAATTATCAATAACTGTTGCCAAGGGCTCAAATGGAGCTTCCAAGAGCGCTTCTAAAACGCACAGGTCTATGCCTGTGTATGCCATGCATAAAACGCGAGACAAGAGAATTTCTACCAATAGAGACTCCATTAGCAAGCACGCGCTCAGCTGTTTAGCATCAACATACACTAAGCATTGCTGAGGTATCCCCGGCTCCAAATCGCTGTTGCAAAAATTCCAACACTGTACCGACAGGGCAGTGAATTGGATCTTCGCGTCATGCCGTACACCAAGAATACACCAAGAATCAAAAATATGCCACTTAAACATATAAAGCTTCCTAGTTGATGGAGCTATTGCAATCAGAATTGTATCAACCACTTCGGGTGATAAACCATCAGTCAACAGAGTGCCCTGTTGAGGGGCCATACCCATAACTTTCACAAGTCTGGTCGGGGGTGCCAAATGCTGCCCCGAGCCTGAGACAACAGGTCTGCTCTGACCGGAAACTCTCAAGGTGCTTCCTCCCGGAGAGAGACCAGCGTTGAAAACCATCCTTAAGATGGCCACAGTGCCACTAACAAAAGCCAAACCCGATCCTCCTGAACTCTCTGCAGCACTGGTGCAGTAGACTGATCGGAGGAAACACGTAAAGACACGTTGGCAGCCACTGATGCGCCAACACATTGATGTTCCCAGTAGTGTCGTGGCGAGAGGAAAAACCAGAGGGGACAATGTGATGGCTCGCTCGAACTGAACAAGTCCACTTCCTCTCTGCTGAACCTTTCCAGATTTATTTCACAATCTGAGGATGTAATGTCCTTTCTCCAGAGGACAAATACTGACTGGACCAGAGATACGCCCCTAAATTCAATAGGCCCGGAACATGTACGGCTTGTAGAGACAGCACATTGTACCATGCCCACAGAAGAATGTGCCATGCAAGCCTCAGCATGGCATGAGAGTGCACCCATCCCTGACAATTGATGTAGGACACCACTGTCCTGTTGTCCGACTTGATAAGGCCTTGTCTTCCTGAATCTCCGGCCGAAAATATTCTAATGCCAGCAGCACCGTAAACATTTCCAAACAGTTGATGTGCAAATATGGCCACTGGCCCATCCAAAACCCATAGGCTGGATGGTCCTCTTATACCGCACCCCAGAGGCGTCTGTTGTTATAACTCTGCGGCGGCACACCTGTGCCAAATGAATGCCCAACATCAGAAGGTGCGTTCTTTCTATGGTGTACGGGAGCACCTACTCGTCACTTTGAAGGGACGAAATGCATACGTCAGTGGTTGAAGTCCCTTTATGGAGTTCATCCAGCACTGAAAAGGTCTCACATACAACATACCCAGGGGAATGACAGCAGAAGCCACGATCATGATCCCCAAAAACCTGTAAAATGTTCTCGCAGGGAAAACATGTCCCACATTGTACCTCGCTAGATACAGGCAGAAATACAGAACACGAGCTGGAAACAGGTGTTCCTGCATCGTCCATTAATCTAGCTCCACCCCTAGAAACAGAGTCTGTTGCCTTGACAACAAAACACTCAGTCAAGTGGCTGAGAATGACATCTCGATGTTGGGCAGACAAAGTCTCCAAGTGGGCTAGCACCAACCAATTGTTGAGATAATTCAAAACGCAGATGCACTGGAGCCTCACAGTGTCAAAGCCGTATCCATACCTTTTGTGAAAGTACGTGGTGCACGTAAGGATGCAAAATTGATACAATTTGGCCCCTAAAGTGAATCTGAGAAATCACCTGTGCCTCGGTACAATCTGAATATGGAAGTAAGTGTCCTTCAAATCTATTGTCACAAACCAGTCCCCCTGCTGCACTTGTGACATTATTTGTTTTTGCGTTAGCATTCTGGATTGCGTTAGCATTCTGGATTTCATCAGCTTGGAATTGAAGCACCTCATATCTAGAATGTGACGGAAGATGGGACAGAAGATGCTGTCCTTTTTCAGCACCAGGAAATAAAGGCTGGAAAAACAACACACTGTCTGAAAAGGGGGAATTTCCTCTGTTGCCCTTTTTTCTAAGAGAGAGTGAATTTCCTGCTTCAAAAACGGGGCTTCTCGAACAGAATCCTCTGTTGGAAGAACCCCGTTGAACACAGGTGGTTTTTACCTGAACTTAATTATATAACAATTCTTTATCGTTTGGAGCACCCACTTCGAGATGCCCTTCAACTGTTGCCAAGCCAACAGATGGGCAGGCAGAAGGATTAATACATGGTTTTGGCCTGCAGAATTACCTGTGACCACTAGATGGCAGGCTTGGCTTATTCTTGTCGCTGTCTCTGAACTAGCGGCACACCGGAGGGTAAAGCTTGCTCTTTTATTACTGAGGCTGACTGAGAAGGTTTTAATAATGTCTTATTTTTATTCAGGCATGAAATATGGGTGCCCTGAGATGCCTTCACAGCAGGGATGCTGATAGAATAAACATTTTCCCTGGTATCTTGAATGGGGAAAAATGGATGAACATTTGGGGTGATGTTTATTTAGGAGAGCTTGATTGTCGCAATGGCCACAGCATTGTGAATGGTGGTACAATATGTGCTGCTTATGCTTACTGCGTGCTTTGTGTACATAAAATTCAGTTACGCATGTCTTAAAACTTTTAGTCATTGAGACAGAGGCCAAATTAATTCAGGCTAAAATAAAGGGATGGACACTGAATGTATATAAAGCAGAGGACGCCAAATAAATCCTCTTCCCTAGCATAGAAATGGGGAAGAAATGTACATGAGATGGGGATTGAGAAATCAAGTAAGCTTGCACAATCATCCATTCATATGGGGGGACAACGTGTGGTGCTTATGCTGACTGTGTGCCTTTTGCATACACATGTGCTTTGATTAACATCAAATTCTGTAACACATATCTCAAGACCCTTGGTCATGGAGACAGAGGCTGAATTCGGGAAACAGTTTTTTTTTTTTTTTTAATTTATTTGAAGCTGCGTGGGAAAACGTAACCATATTCTTTTTTTGGACGTTCGAGGCGCATACAATGGCGAACTCATTATACAACGTTTTGTAATCGCGAAGGCTCATGACATGCATGGTAACTCTTTCGCAAGCTTTTTTGTCAGAAAATGGCCACCGAGCTAGGCCTCAGAGTATGTCCAATGAGGCTCCTGCTTTCGCTCTGTGGGAGTGAGACAAACATGAGGAAGAAATCAGTGTCCGTTCGCACTCCAATCTCTCAGTCACAGAGCCAAAATCCCCAAATGGCTCCAGAACACGGAACTCCAAACCCGGAGGCCGTGGAACTGCAGCCGGTGGGGATAACTCAAATCTCGTGGCGTGAAATTAAGAGCCTCAAAAATGGCTGCTATCTCTCTTGGATACCTGCAATGTTTAGAAAAACATACATTAAAATTTGCTCTGAAAATGTCTACGCTGTATAACAACATCCTTATGAAGCAAGCGCCTTTATGGAGCTCATGACGTAGCTCCCTGGGGGTGTTGCTTAAGCGCCATCAGCCAATAAATTGGCGTGATCGTATAAGGGTTTTAGACCACGTGACATGGGACGTGTCCCCATAGCGATTACGCAGCTCGAGTGACCTCGATAGGGAACTTTATTGTGGGTCCAGCAGTTGCTGTGATATATTACTGCTGGTGAAAGGGAGGTTAATGTTGGGGGGTTCCATCATATTTGGGTTTAAGATTAGAGCTGGACTATCAACAGCTGGCTCCTTCAAATGTGGAGTTTGTATTATTTGATGATTCCATCATAATACTGACCTGGTTCAGTGTGCAAATGAGATGCCATACACTAACAGTGGGTTCTGCACTAGTAGAGCCTTTAAGGATATCCAAAAATGTATCATCTCCTGAAGCAAGAGGAGGCAAAAGAAAGAAAGATCAGTATGGAGGGTGTGTAGTTTCCACACATCCTGCCTCAGCAGGCAAGCCAGGGATGTGCCATAATGAACCCAGGAGACGGTGGATTCCTGATCACTCAAGAGAGCGTAAACCATTGACCTCGAAAGGAGAGCAAACCAGAAAGGTTGAAACAAGACCAATTTTTGCTTTCATTGTGTTTGTTTTCATGTTACATGTTTCATGTTGAAGAATTCCACTCTATTCATGTTCCAGACAAAATAAGTTTTCTTTGTAAACAGCAGAGGGCACTCTAGGCACAGCAACAGCACACTGTGTCAACTGGCAATGTTTTGCTTTCCCTGCTGTGATACTAGAACCAAATAGAAGCTGAATATTTGAAGTACAGGACTGATAATGACTTTGTCTATGCTTCCCTGTTTCTGTCTCATCATGGAGTTTTCTGCTGCAACTTCTTTTCTAATTACGTCATTGTGAGGCAGCTCTTCTATGCTGTCATCTTAAACAGATGGCCAAATGAAGGGCTTTAAAAGCAAGAAGGTGGAGGGGGGAATCAAGTGATATATGCTCATTGCTCATAAAGCACCTCGCAGCTGTTAATGATATGTGTACTAACAAGTGAGAGTTAAAAGACTTGGAGACAAGCAGACAGTGCTCGTTAATGTCTCTGAAACACAGAGAACATATCGTTCAAATACTGTCTACATCCGCAAACCCAGTCATCTGTCAAGACTACATTGTCGGCTGGGTAATGATCTAACCTATTAGCACTTCAAAGTCCAGTGTCTTTCCTTCTCTGTATCGGGGGTGTGTTGTCTTATGCTGCATATGCAAAAGATATTGAATTTATTTATGTTTCATTTCGACTGAGATTCTGATGTTAATTTGTAAAGCCGTTCAAAACAAAACCTAATGATCCGATTGCCATATGAATCCTTCCCTTTATTTGTTCTACCTCGATTCCATTTCATTTAATTTATTTCTAACAGTGTTTTTACATTTAAAAGAGTGCTGTCTCAGACATAACAGTTCTCATCCTATAATATGAACTCTGCTTTTAGCAAACTGAAAGGGCACTTCTTCAAGAGGATGCAAGTCTGCTCATATCCAGTGTTTGTGTTCTTCATTCAGCTGAGCAACAGTATACTGTTTGTGTAGCGGTGTGGTGGGTATAGAGGATAAAGCTGTAGCACCAGCAGAGGGGAAATTTTAGGGAAAACCAACAGAAAAGCTGACTACACCACCCTGTTATTATAAGGGAAATACTAACCCAGTCAAAAATAGAAAGGGCACAGAGGTTTGTGGTTCCAAAACAAAAGGGCAAGAGACGAGGATACCAAATTACAAAAATAATTATTTATTTTAAGATACATTTATCAGAAGGACACTGGACACACAGTCATTTAAAAGTGTATTAAAATTATGAGCACAGGCAATCTACTGCATGGTTCACAATAGGCATTACACCCAAAAGACAAAACAAGCATATCTTTGCTTGTGGAACACAGAGGGCTTAGGCATACCAGAAGCAGGTAGGCTAGTAGAGCACAGTGATCCCTCTATAAAAAGACACTTCACCCACAGGTGTACGCTCACTCCCACCAAGCACACAGGTGAATCATTTGTGAATACTCAGCACTCAGCATGTGACAGGGGCACAAACACCATTTAGTGGGGAACAGCTAGCCCCCTACACTGGGGCACTCAGCTCCTGTGAAAAGACAGAAGAGAAAATTAACTAAATAAAAAGGATCACAATAAACTAACAAAACCAAGACAAAAACTCTGGACACAGAGCAAACAAACTCAAACAAGGGTTTTAACACAAAACAAAAAGTGCGAAGAGCAAGGGAGAGAGATGCTGATAACAAACCACCCTGATATGATCAACTTCACACAAATAATAGCAAAAATGAAAATGGTTTCAATCAGAACAAAATAAGACAGTTTCCAAACTCCTGACAATCTCATTGGCTAAAGACATAGAGACACTTGCCTCTGTGAATCCCAAAACAGCATTTTCAGAGCCAGAGACAGAGTTTTAAATGGAAACATACCAAAACAAAACAAAAAAGCAAACAAAACAAAACCAGCAGAGTTGGATTTCCAGCCCTGCAGCTTCATTGTAGACAGACACATTCTGGTGAGCAGTTTACTTTGATATGAGCCTCGCACAAACAATTGTACAATTATACCGGAAAAGGGCTGGTCAGTAGACTGTGACGTGTGTTTAGATGGCACTAAGCCACCCTAATATAACCCATGAACACACCCCGAAAGGCTTACAAAACCCACCTAATACTGATGGGCGTGATACAATAAAGCAGACAGAAGTGCTGTTCTTGTACACACTGCATGATCCAGGTCGAATTAAAGTTTAAATATATTATGCATAAAAGGGAAAGTCACCATTATTCACAATATAACAGAAATGACAAAAACCAAGTCAATTAGACAACAGTCTAAATCACTACACTTACAAACATTCAGACACCCACCACATCACAGTGGGAGGTGTTTAGAAATCCATTTAAATAAGAGGGCACTCAAGACTACATGTAAAACCTTAACAAATGTGAAAGATACTGTACGTTATCAATGACTTTGTCTCATTCTATGAATAGAATTCACACAAAATCAGGGAAAGAAGATGGTTGAACCACTCAATTATGATTTAAAGTAATACAGTGTATATTCAGTATATGATGATTAATTTGTCATGTTTACATTCTGAATCCATGATGCTAATGCGCTAACATGCTATGGAAATCGAGAATTCATGGCAAATTTGCCACAAATTCACCAATAATAATTTTCAAATGCAAATGAACTTTGCGGCAAACTTGAGGTAAATTGTTCATTGTTGCCAAAGGTTTGCTGCAGGTTCACCACTACCTCCAAATATCTGCAAAATTCTGGCAAACATTTGCGGTGAATCACAAGCTCATTTGCTTGTCAAAATAACAAGCAGCAAATTTGCATCTAGTTTAGATTTTTTGTAAGGGATACATGGCCATAATATGTACCGATTACACTCTGTTATTGTATTTTTTTATGACACTCATACTTCTGCAAAGATGGGTGTAGAAAAGAGTGTTAATGTGCAGAATTCCTGCAAAAGAATGATTATAAGTTTGGGCAGATGTGTGAATAGCTTTCGCTGCAGATGGAACATGAGTGAATGGGCACTTGAGAGTATTTGAGTAGATTTGATTCCTTTGGCAGACTAATTAAACGAACAAACTAAAAAATCGTATGACATGGTCTTGGAAAATGACTCCATGTGAACGATCGTACAGATGTATGTACATACAGTATGCATAATACTAATAATAATTCTGCATGCCAGTGTGTTCCTGTTGACTGATCTTGTCTGACTGAACAATGTAAACAGAATTAGCTGTCAGTCTCAAAGTAGGTAGAGCTTCAGGTCATACCTACTGATGATGTGGAGCAATGGCAGTAAGGTTTTTAGCAACCGAGAAGAAGTTTCCCCAAAGGTTTGCCCCGGCAAGCTGTTACATACCACCGAAATTAACACAGAAACACCTTTTTGGACAGATTTTGCTCTAAATGGCTCACACCTGTTCGTTATTTGATTTTGTATGAAGTATATCAGGGCCATAAGAGTGAACTTGCTTTGCACTGCTCTAGTGGCAATACAACAGGTCAATTCGAGATGCTATTGAAATCACTCATCTAAACGTGACTGTTTGCAGTAGATTTTATTACAGTAAAGTAAAATAAGTAAATTCAGTTACATATTTGTTAGCACATGTCACATACTAATTGCCAAGCAAAGATGAATAAACATCTAGTAAGTGCTTTTGAAGGCCACATCAACATCCTGAAGTCGTCATAATGGAGAGCATTTTTGAAATGTTCAGTTTTTGGTCAAAGCTTAATATATAAAGACCTACTTTCCTTAAAATATTGGGTCCTCCTCAGGAATCTTTGGTATAATTCAAAAACTGCACCCTGACAGTTAAGATACCTCCTTCTTCCAACTCATGGCCCAAATAGAACATGGGGAAAAGCATAAACAATCATGACAGAATCTATTAAAGCAAGGCACATACTTTACCAAGGGATAAAAAATAAATATTTGATTCTAATGGGAAATGCAGGCCACGAGTTAATAGCTTTAATTATTAATTAGGCTCCTCTCAAATGTTTTTTTTTTAACTCCCTTCTTAAAACAGCATATGTATTAGGGGTAAATATTAAGAGCAAATAAAATTGTTGGTATGACCCTGGCTACTTGTTGACTGACTTCCTCCAGTGAGGAAGAGCAAGGAAACGATGTTGAGGAAAAAGAAATTCTGCTTCTTCCATGTTCGGTTGTGTCCATTCCTTGCAGTGTGGTGAGAGACAAGAAGAAGAATGGAAAAAAATGTAGATCTGTCAACAGAATGGATACGAGCCTTGGGCTTGTCAATATCAAATTCACTACAACCGTCAATCAAAATGATAGGAAAAAGTGAACATTGCATTTAGATTTGAGTTTTAGTTGAAAAATAAGACACTTTAATATTTATAGTTGAGAAATGTGAATATATAGATGGCCCTGCAGACCTCACTAATTAAAATGCACAAAACAGTATGTCCCACAGCAGATGTTGCGCTCACAATGCTTCACATCTGACCTGCGATTTATAATTTCATTGCTTAAAACCAGTGATTACAATTAATTTAGAAACAAGTTTTAATAACCATTATTTCACTAAGCATTGCAAATAGTCCCATCTGTATCCCCTCTCCCCATGACTAACATCATGAATTCAGCAAGAAGGCTTACTGTAATTAGGACTAATTGCTACTTTGACATTTATAAGTTTTCATTTCTCAATGCATTTTAGAAGGGAAAGTTCAACATCTACCATTGTGGGAAATAAAACAATTTCACCATTTAAGGCTTTTCACACTGCACTTAACCCTGGGTTATCATAATGTTTCACACTAGTAATCATAAAAAGACTATGAAACCCTGCTCCAGAGCTAACACCAAAGTTGTTTAGCAACAGACAATCATTTAAAAATATTCATGTTCTTTTTATAATTGCAGAAAACTTTGCATGTTGTATTTATTTTTTAGCAACTGAAAGAAAATTGAAAATATTAATTGGAGTGAAGAAAAGACTGCATTATTTGTTTTTACAGTACAAAATGCAAATAAAAACATTTTAACAGCATGAAATATAGAACAAAATGGCCCAGGATTGCTTAAAGGGATAGTTCACCCAAAATTTGTAATTCTCTCATAATTTATTCGCCCTCATGCCATCCCAGATGTGTGACTTCCTTTCTTCTGATGAACAAAAATGAAGATTTCTAGAAGCACATGACAGCTCTTTAGGTCCTCACAATTTAAATGAATGGTGGCCAGAACTTTAAGCTCCAAAAGCACATAATGGCAGCATAAAAGTAATCCATACGACTCCAGTGAATAAAGCCATATCTTCAAAAGCTATATGATACGTGTGGGTGAGAAACTGATCAAAATTTAAGTCACTTTTTTACTTTTAATCTCCACGTACACTTCCACATTCTTTTTTTGTTTTGTTTTTGGCGATTCACATTCTTCTTGCATATCACCATGAACTGGGCATGGAGGAACAATTATTGTAAAGAATGACTTAAATATTGATCTGTTTCTCACCCACTCTTATCACATCACTTCTGAAGATTTGGGTTTAACCACTGTAGTTTTATTGATTACTTGAATGCTGCCATAATGTGCTTATTGGAGCTTCAAAGTTCTGGCCACCATTAACTTGTTTAGCATTGTTTAGTGCTGAAATGTTCTTCTAGAAATCTGTATTTGTGTTCAGCAGAAGAAAGAAAGTCATGCACATATGGGATTGCAGGAGGGAGAGGAAATGAGAGAATGTTTATTTTTGGGTGAACTGTCCCTTTAAATTCAGGGTTTAGAATGGCCATGGGTAAACATTTTCCCTGGTTAAAGTATCAAACGATTGTTGTTGCACATGGATACATGCATATACAGTATAATAATGCTGCAGAGGAGTGCTCAAATCAAAGTGAAAAAAATATACATAATCAGAAATCCAAGCTTATTTGCTGTTGCCAGAAATAAAAGTTATGTTGGCCACTAATGTTCCTTTGTTTCCATTAATGAAAATGCTTTATTTTTAAGCAGAGAAAGCATGAGAAACATGACTCATCTGCTTTGAAGAGAAGAGCACAAAAGGAACTTAACTTAAAAGGAGTTAACATGACATAAAATGCATATCTGTTGGAAGGCCATGGAACCCTTCTCTTCACTTTAGAAATCTAGCATGCTGAAATAACTGCAACAAAAATAATATCCTAAGATATGAATGGGAAGCTGGTACACAATAATAATGTAGCCCACAAGGAAATTGAATCCTAACACTTTCTTAGACTGCTTCTTTAAATCAGCTAAGAAAGAATTTTGAATTTTAAAAAGAAAATATTTGACTGATTTTCTGCATTTGGCAGATGCTTTTATCCAAAGTGACTTACAAGCATTCAAGGTATATATTTGATCAGTTTATTTCTTATTGTTCAAAGTCTGGAAAATGACCCACCTATCAACATCTTCAGTTTTGTGTACAAGGAACATACCACAGTACACCTTCCTAGCTACTGCACCACTACCATCAGATATGTCTATTACAGAGTTGGGGGTACAGTATGGCCAATGATTAGCAGTGAACTCATGCTGCGTAAACATGCTCACTTACCTTAGACTGGAGAGAGCTAATGAGGTTTGGCTACACTGGACATGTTGTCACTTCTATTTTTGAGACACATGGACAGCCCATCATCAACCAGATTTGTGTCATGATTTAACTTCTATATGTAAAAAAAATTATGAACACATTACACAAGTTCCATGTGTCAGAGCAAAAGTCGTTATAGAGGAAATACAGTTAAGACCACTGCAGAGATGTGCATCTAATCCCAGTCATAAATAACAGTTTTACTCTCAGGAAAATAAATTAAAGTTTAAATGACAAACAATGACGAACTAAGAAAAAGTGCTCTTAACATTGTGAGAATTTGTATTGAATACTAATAATATCATGGGGATGTTTCATTAACTTTATTTTAAAGCTGAAGTATGAGACTTATTCTGTGTTAAATACTTTCTCCTATCCAAGCTTAACATGTTCAAATAACTATTAGTAAACCATTTCTAGGTTAATTTTCCCGAATACTGTGAACATTGTGTTTTTGTGGCATTATGAAAATTGCTCTGTTTAGAGGAACCCGCTTAGACCAGCCCCAACAACATATCTCGACCAGTGGCGTGAGTTGGGGGGATAGGACTATCTATTTTTTTTGACCCACGGCAGACGGGGGTGTATTCAGAAAGCTGTTTTGAAAAAAAAGTTTAGTTTTGCATTTCCATTTGGTGGCGTTAATGCGCAGAAATTACATACTTTATCTTTAACACATTTCATACTTTTACATAATGCTTTCTGTCTGAATGACCCCTATGATGACTTCCGCTTCTGAGAACCTGGAAATGTGAAAAGGGTCCAAAAGAAAATTATTTGGGTGCAGAAGATCTGAGATTTATTGATGAACTGTATTATTAATGTTGGCAGGGGTCAAGTGAGAAGTCTCCTTGTGTTCAGAGAGTAAAGTGGCACTTCAGGATGGCAGTTAAAGGGCTGTTGGAAGAGGAGGTGGGTTTAAAGTGACACCCCTCTGACTCTTAATGTTGATAGAGGTCACTGCTAGGAGATTGCCCCCGGGTACGAAAGCTGAGCTGAAGATGAACTCGAGCAGGTAGGCTGATGTTTTATTCAAACACCTTCAGGCCTGACATTTAAAAAGCTGGGCAGATATCAGATGTGCAGATGCATCAATGCAGCGATAAGCTATGATATGTCCACTGGACACCTTTGCCTCTCCTTTGCCCCCATTGTGGCTCAGTCATGCTGCTGCATGTATTTCCTGACTGATGTAACCCTTGGGGGTTCAAGCACCGATTTCAATGACCTTGAGTGTTTAACGAGGAGAGATGGAGGGAGAGATAGCATCCTATTCTGGCTTCCACTTTAAATTGGAAGTTTTGCCATTTCCTTTCCAAACTTCTCTCAAATGGACCAAAACTGTTTTACAGTTTTAACACAAAAGGCACATTGTCCTCAGGGTCATATTCTGTTCTGCTCGATTGACCTTTGTACATCAATGGAGCTCGTGCTTGTAGTTATTGTCTCTACAGGGGGTTCACAAATTTCAGAGACAATTATAGGTGATAAGACTATAACATACCATCGTATCTGGGCTATTTTGCTGAATGTGTCCCAATACTCTACCCAAATAGTAGTAAATATAATATACATTGTGACAAAAATGATTTATGGCCTATGATTGATGACTTAATTGATCACCTTTGACCTTTCCCCCCTCCCCATCCCCACACCACCCCTAATACTTTGTGCCAAAAATGATTGATGGTCTATGATTGATGACCTGTTTGGTGCCCCCCCTTTGACCTCCCTCCCCAACCCCACCCCCACCCCCACCCCACCCTCACCCCGCCTCACCCCTCCGGCAGTTGTACAGGCTGTGGTATGAATTGGTTGGTCAGCTGTTTTGATGCCCCCCTGCGCTGTAGCCGATCCCATCTGTGTATTTAAAAGAGCAGACAAATTATTAATCTTTAATGATGTACAATGTTAATGGAAACTGAGATGATAAAAATATTGTTATAAGAATTGTTTTCCTCATCTGTTCAATTAAATAATTGATGTAATCATTGAGATGTTTTTCAAAAACATGATAAGTAATGCGGGGGTGTTATTGTATTTATTATTATTATTGTAGGGGGTAAAAAATGGTTATTACATTTAAAATGTGTTTAAACAATGTCTCTTTTAATGTTTGCAATGCTTGGTGCTAAATCACGGTGTGGTGGCACTTTTACAGAGGTTAAAATGTGTTTCTAAAAACATTGGATATTAGTTGAATCAAAACTCATTCAGACACAAAGTGATGAAAATGTGTATCTAAAACAGTGGATACTGGCATTCAGATGCAAAACATGAATAAGACTTTCTTTATTTTTAAACAAAGTGTATCATGTTCCCATATGGTCTAGCGGTTATGATTCCTGGTTTTCATCCAGGCGGTCCGGGTTCAACCCCCGGTATGGGAATCTGTTACGTGTTCGCCCCTGGTTAGTTGGGATATGCGAAAACAATTGCATTTTCACTGACTCTGTAAGCGTACACTGTACAATGACAATAAGTTGATATAATAAAAAACTTTTATATAAACATGTTTAACAGTTAATTTCAACAAACACCATTTCATTGAAATAGTAAAATGCATCTTTAAAGAAAGAATCTTACATCTCCCGCTCAAAGTCCTTTCACGAGCTCATCCAAATGAAAATGAAGAAACAGACAAGAGTCCCAGCCGCTGGATGCTGTGTAAGAATTCATTCACAGGAGTTAACGGCGGGGGTGGGTGTGTGTGTGTGTGTGTGTGTGTGTGTGTGTGTGTGTGTGTGTGTGTGTGTGTGTGTGTGTGAGACAAGAGACCCAGCCGCTGGGTGCTGTGTAAGAATTCATTCACAGGAGTTAACAAGTGTGTGTGTGTGTGTGTGTGTGTGTGTGTGTGTTTGTTGCGGCACATACCAATGGTGCATCTGATTTTAAATCTTTAAGTATGTCTTTTGTGAACAGATCGTCAACTATTTAAAACAGAGTGTCTTGAGGGGTTCATTTTTGACTTATTATCTTGTATGCATTGGATCGTCACGGTGGGTGGTCAATGTCAGCATTGACCATTCTATCATTAACGGTTCCCCTGGAGGCATAGGCGTAAGAGACAAAGCATCATTGTAAAATATTTTCGTACAATGGTTGTGTGGGTTTTTGTTAAGGTTGTGGGGTTTGTTTGCAAGAAATCGAACGTCATTTTAAGTCTTTGATCTCTGAATATTTTACAATAAAAACAATGGTTGTATATTGACAGTCCTTTTATATTATCAAGCATAGCTTAAACCATTTTGATTTATTATCTTGTACGCATTGGATCTCACGGTGTGTGGTCAATGGTCAGCATTGACCATTCTATCATCTAAGTTAAAGGCCACCCTGGAGGCATAGGCGTAAGAGACAAAGCATCATTGTAAAATGTTTTCGGACAATGGTTGTGTGGGTTTTTGTTAAGGTTGTGGGGTTTGTTTGCAAGAAATCAAACGTCATTTTAAGTCTTTGATCGCTGAATATTTTACAATAAAAACAATGGTTGTATATTCATCCAAGCGTGTGAAAGGTGTAAGATAAAACTGTTAAGGTTATTTCGCATCAGCATTTCTTCATGCTCATTCGTCAACTAAAAATAAATAAAAAGAGAGGCTGTCACGAATATTTACGATCTAGACAATCAGGCGCGGATCAATATGTAACCTATGTGAAAACCCCAGAGTAGTGCCGCCCCATTTAAACAGATTTTTGGGGTGTTTGTGGCCATGCGTAAGATAAGCCATTCTGGTATTGTGTACGAAGCGAGAGCATCTGTGTAACACGTTGCATTATTCTTTAAAATGGCTTTTATTTCCAGAAGTATGTGGTGCATGTACGATGATTTTAAATATGTGTACTTTACAGGTAAACGTACATTTTGGTAAATTGATGTTTAAACATTTTTCTACGTAATTCAGGACCGATAGATGAACATGAAAATTTGAACACCATCGATCAACTGTGTAAGTTACGTAAAGATTTTTAATGTAATTATTTATATATATTAGACGTGTTTAAATATTATGTGACTATATTCTTTTATTTTCAGTGACTGAACCGTTAATTAATAATCCAACGAGGGAGTGCAATTCAGGAAATTCAATTTCGGCACTGCAAGGTATACACAATATTTGAGAGCTAGCTTGATCATGCAATATTGATTATAAATAAAAAAATGTATTTTCTGGTTGCAGATATTTCAAACTTTGACGTGGCCGCACTTGTCACACAACCCGGATTCACCACGCCTAAACTGTCGCTCCGTTCACCATACAGCAAGAATAATATTCCGGGGAATCAACGTAAACCCCGCTTACATATTGTATCTCCAGCTGGAAATGGTACAAGAGGGGGTTTTGGTGAAAAACAGACTTCGGTGTTAAACGAGTCAGTTGGTGAGTAGGATTTCACGCTAACATTATTTTAAATAAATAAATGACAAACCCTCGCTAACACACATATTCTGTACACATTTTTATATAGATCTGTACACTACCAGTTTGCAGACTGAGGACCCCGCATTGATATTCGATGATACATTTTTCATGAGAAGCTGGGAGGCCGGTAGTTTCAGCAACGAATTTGTTCCAGACAACACCGATAATGCCGTCTCATCTCCCGTGATACCGGCGGTGCCAGATGAATCCTTGTTGGTAAACGATACAGCGGATGTGCTTTCGGCGATTAACACAGTCTTGGATGGTACGGACGGCGATACGACCCATCAGGAGATTGTGGAAGAGTCGGTGGTGAATGCTGGTGAATCTCTACCCTCAAATCAGCAGAACTTTCATCATGATTTGTTGATTGAACTGTGTGAACGGATTCGAAGGGGTGATGAGAGATTGGATATCATTTCAGATAAAGTGAATATCATTTCAGATAATGTCAAACGCCTTTGTGACTGTTTTCATATGGTTATGACGAACTCAGAAGAGCAAGGAACTCTTACAAGGATTATGCTTGATCGTGTTGGAGCAAATCGTGAGATATTAAATAAATGTGATCGTGTTCTTCAGAATTCCTACAGAGAAAACCAACTAATGGTAACTGCATTATCCAATATTAATAACAATGTCAATGCTGGTAGATGATAACTGATTTATGTTAAAATGTGTTGTTTTGGGTTATCTAGTTGATTTGTGATTGTTTTTCATAAAATGTTTTGTGTATAATCAGTGGAGAATAAATCTAAATTGAAAAAGATTTTCAAATATGGCTAGTGAAAAAAAAAGATTACGTTCAAACGATGATTTGCAAGATTGTCAACCAGACTTTGAACAAAACCCTTCTGCAAGAACTAGATATGACCATTTGTCAAATATTGAACGGTTACAAAATATTATAGATGGTCAGATGGAATTTTTAGGACCTGCCTATTTGGATTTAAATGGTAGATTAGAGGCTATTATTCAAACACAGAGAGATCATTTAATTGCATCTAATAACAACAAAGACTGTGAAAGGTTAAATATTTCGTTAGAACCATCATCACACAGCTCCACAAGGGGCGAACTAAACGATACAGAGACGCAAACATCAGAACCGCCATACTCTAATTTATGCAAAATATTAGAAGACATGATTAAAAATCATGAAGAAATGGTCTCAACCCCTAGTCTGTGTGAAAGATTAGAAGCGCTGATAAAAATGCAAGAGGCTGGTAATAACGGGGTTGATAATGAGGCTGCTAATAATGAGGATGATTTGTTTGTCGATGCAGTACAGATTGGTGGTGTAAGCAATATTTCATCAGACACGAATGACCCCCATGTGAGTTTAAGTCAGAACGATATTGATGAATTGGCTAGAAACGGTGGAGTTTTAAACGAATTCACGATTGTGTCAAGACCGCGTTTCAATGGTATAGAGATACAAAGAACTCTAAATTTAAGGGAAATAACATCTACAGACCTTGCTGCATACAGTACATCTGTGCATAATGCATTATCTGAGATGGTGTCATTCTCCAGACAGATGGAAAATGAATCTGGTATTATTAATATATCTCTTAGAGGCCCCAGTCTGAAATCTGATGTAAATTGTGTATTATCACCTAGTAACGGCTACGATGAAAACATTTTTGTTGAACAATTTGAAAAAATCATGCAGAGCAATACGAAAGTGATGGCTGACGACAGTTTGCAGTTACATGCGTCCATAGCCAGAAGTAAGAACGGTGGTGCTCGTCGAAAGCTGGTTGATATAGCACATGACGAAGTAGTTAGAAGAAAACGAATGCATTTATTTTCCCCTGCCAATACAACAAACAATCTGTGCTTTTCAATATGTCTCGCATATTTTCTCGACCCACAGATTTCGCATGACAACTTAGAAAGGAGGGGTAAAACAATTCAAACTGCTGGTGGTTTCACGCCTCAGGATAAAATAGGTCTAGGAGACATTGTGAAATTTGAACAAGCATTAGACATAAAAATTGTTGTCTTTCACAGGTCAAGCGCTGGAAAGTTAGAAAAATATTTAACTTCTGATGAACCACACCCCAAAACAGCATATCTTTACATTCATGATGGCCATTATTACATGATAAAGAATTTGAAAGCATTTATAGGGTCTGCATATGTATGCAACTTCTGTTACACAGGTTATGCAAGCAGACAGAATCATGATTGTAAATATGTGTGCTCTGTTTGCAATGATAGCGAATGCTACAAGCATCCTAAAAACACAATACACTGTCAAGACTGCCTACGCTATTGCAGATCTAGCTACTGTTTTAATGCCCATAAAATAGTAACTCCTACGAGTGATGATTGTGGTAGATCTCCTTGCGATACTACAAAATATTGTCGTAAATGCGGTAAACGTTACTACACTGCTGGCAAAAACCCCAAACCTCATAACTGTCCAAATGATAAGTGTTTACATTGCGGGGATGATGTAAGCCGTGGAGGTCAACACCAGTGTTTCATACAACCTACCATTCCCAAGGAATATACAGACCGTTACATTTTCTATGATTTTGAAACACGCTGTGATAATGGAAAACATGTTGCTAATTACGTGTGTGCTATGACTTTTGATGGTGAGAAATTTGAATTTGGAGGCGAGGGGTGTGTGAGACAGCTCGTTTGTAGGTTTAGACAGCCGAGATATAAAAATTACACATGGGTAGCGCATAATGCAAGTGGATTTGATAACTTTTTAATTCTGGAGTATTTTTGCAATGCAGGACTCCATCTTAACATAGTAATGCAGGGATGTAGAGCCATTTTCATGTATGATGAAACTTTTAGACAGCGTTTTATCGATTCTTACTCATTCCTCCACATGGCTCTGTCTAAGACATCTTCTGCATTAAATTTGCAAAATAAAGAAAAAGGTTTCTTTCCTCACCATTTCAACAGACAGGAAAATCAGTCTTATATAGGTCCTTACCCTGCAAAAAACTACTATGGTTACAGTACCATGACAGATAGTACCAGGGCAAAATTTGATCAGTGGTATGCATCAGTCGATGGCAAAATCTTTGATTTCAAAAAAGAGATCGGGCTCTATTGCATGAACGACGTTGTTTTATTACGTGAAGCATGTATTAAATTTAGAGAAGCATTCCTGCTATGCACACAGGTAGATCCGTTCACCTACGTGACTCTTGCTAGTTGCTGTATGGGTACTTTCAAGGCGCATTTTCTCTCTAGAAATACACTGGCTCTGACGCATAATAATGCATACGTCAATCAGTATAAGACATTCTCTAACATATCTATTGAATGGCTTGAGTACGTGAAAAAATCCCGCGACGTAGACATCCACCATGCCCTAAATCACGGTGAGGTAAAATTTGGAAGTTACTTTGTTGATGGATATTACGAAAAAGATGGGGTACGAAGAGCTCTAGAATTTGCCGGCTGTTTTCACCATGGTCACGAGTGTCGTTACAGACCTGACTATGCAAACCCCCTGTCAAATGTTCCTTTTGGAGTACTCAGGAGAATGTTTAATGAAAAGCTTGATGTGTTGCAGAACGCATACTGTTTAGACGTTGAGGTGATGTATGAGTGTGCATGGAAGACTCTTAAACAAACTGATCCTCATGTAATTGCGTTTATGGCCACTTATTCGGCTCCCGAGAGACTGAAACCGCGTGATGCCCTCTTTGGGGGTCGTACAAATGCTTACAAGCTTTACCACAAAACTACAGAAAATGAGAAGATCAGATATGTTGATTTCACGAGTCTTTATCCTTACTGTCAGGCTCGAAAAAGCTACCCTGTTGGACATCCTGAAATAATCTTCAAGGATTTTGAACCCCTTGAAAATTATTACGGGCTTATTAAGGCAACAATGATACCATCTCGAAAGCTCCTACATCCTGTACTCCCTTATAGGTGTGCCGGGAAACTCATGTTTCCTCTATGCAGATCATGTGCTGAGAAACAAATCAATGCTCCTTGTACGCATACAGATGAGGAGAGATCTATCTCAGGCTGCTGGGTGAGCACTGAATTGTTAAAGGCTATTGAGAAGGGGTATCTTGTAATGGAAGTCTCAGAGGTGTGGCACTTTGCAGAGAAATTGGAAACGCTGTTTTCCGGTTATGTAAAGACCTTTCTGAAATTTAAACAGGAGGCCTCAGGCTACCCCTCTCATGTAGTCACCGAGTTAGACAAAAAAGCCTATATCGATGATTACTTTGAAAAAGAAGGGGTTAAACTCGATCCTGCAAAGATCTGTCACAACCCTGCACAGAGGTCTATCAACAAATTGCTGCTGAATAGTCTGTGGGGGCGTTTTTCAATGAGAGAAAATCTCCCCACTTCTAGACTTTTGAAAGACCCAGAAGACTTTGCTCACATCATATTTGGCTGTCAGTATGACGTTAAATATTTCACATTTGTGTCTGATGAAATTGCGCTGGTACAGTATCGTCACGATGATGGTGCCATGTACAGCACCCGGGATGTGAATATATTTCTGGGGGCCTTTACAACAGCACACGCACGGCTAGAATTGTATGATCTTATGGATAAACTGGGGGATAGATTACTGTATAGCGATACAGACAGCGTTATCTTTATCTCTAGAGACGGTGACTGGGAACCACCTCTGGGTCCTTATTTAGGAGATCTTACTGATGAAATTGGTAATGATGATCACATAACAGAGTTTTGCTCAGCCGGTCCTAAAACATACGGATATCGCACTGCTAAAGGTAAAGTGTGTATGAAAGCAAAGGGTATAACTTTGAATGCCGAAAATTCCACGGCTATTAGATTAGACACATTGATCGGTCTTGTTGACGGTTATGTAAAATCGCATGACACCCGACACATACTAGCATACACAGACAACATCGTGAGGAATAAAAAGAACTTTACCTTGCAAAACAAGTCAGTTGTTAAAAAGTTTCAAGTGGTGTATAATAAAAGACAGCTATTCCCTGATTATACAACACTACCATATGGCTACTAATAATTTTTTGAACCACCGCAGTGTGCGGGAGGTTGATGGTTTTGATTTTAGACTTCAACATCCTTTTTCATGTGTGATAAGCGGACCTTCAAATTCTGGAAAGTCTTATTTTGTAAAAATGTTGTTGGAAAATGCTGTAAATATGATTTCTAAAAAGATTGAAAACATTGTGTACATTTATGATTGCTGGCAACCGCTGTATGATGAACTGTATAAATTGTATAACATCAAATTTGTGGAAGGAATACCGCAATCTCTGAATGATGATGATTTATTACCTGTCAATAAAACTAATCTGTTGATAATTGACGACATGATGAAGGAGGCGAGTGGAAACTCTGAAGTGGAAAAGCTGTTCACTCAATATGTTCACCATAGAAACCTCAGTGCTATTTATATTGTGCAGAATTTATTTTTCCAAGGTAAATCCAGCAGAAACATCAGTTTGAATACAAATTATTTAATATTGTTTAAGAATCCTCGTGATAACAATCAGATTAATGTGTTGGGAAAACAAATGTACCCCGGAAATACAAAATATTTTATGGAATGCTATCAAGATGCTACCAACCAGCCTTTTGGATACCTCATGATAGACTATAAAGCAAAAACCCCTGAACATTTTCGTCTCAGAACGGGGTTACTTTCAAACCAACCAGCAGTTTACATTCAAAAAAGAAAGCAGTGATTTTGGTGAAATGTCTACTAGACTGTCTAGAAACCTCCCCCTGTTAAAAATGCTATTTAAAGCAACCCCGATGCAAAGACGTCTTATTATGCAATCAGCATCTGACGATCTCATTTTAACATTGTGTGAGGTAGCGCTTAATGTGCTCTATGGCACAATACCGCTAACGACGCAGCAACATCGCCGGTTGAAGAGGAAAAGGACTGAGATTAAATACATAGCCAGTAAAAAGATTGGTGTGTCCAGAAAAAAACGCATGATCAACCAGAACGGAGGATTTCTTCTTCCGCTCTTGAGCATAGCAATCCCCTTTATAACCAGTCTGATAACGTCTAAACAAGGTTGAAGATGGAGTACGCTGAGAAGCTGTTTTTAGTCCCTCAAAATCAAATAGATAAACTAAAGATGTCCAATACCCGAGAATCTATTCAACAAACAGTGGAAGACGATCTGGATCTTGCTATAAGAAATATTTTGAATAAAGACAATTTGGCTGCTCATGAGAAGGCCAAACTTTACACCTCAGTTTTACAAAGATTTTTGACAGTAGTTAAACAAGGGGATCGAGCCAGCAACACATTAACGCTTGCATTTCCACCCCCCGATGCGTCTCACAAAGAGTCCTTTGGACCCCCTGTTGAAGATGGTGGGGGCGATGATATTGTCGATGAAGTGTTGAAAAATGTACCATTGAAAAGTGTGAAAAATGCAAGATACATCATGGATAAAATGTCTAAAGCCAAAGAAGTTTCATCTTGGAATGATTGGGGAGAGTTTGTATTTAAAGGCGTCACTATACAGGGATCACACGTGTTGGATCTTGTGAAGAGTATAACATCCCCACATAAAATTAGGAATGACCGTAGGCCTCATGGATGGACTAAGTTTTTGCAGGCAATTGCTGTTTTAAACATACCCTATTCAACAGTCCCAAACCACACGGTTAGACATGTAATAAGTTCATTTAAAACCAAACCGTCTACATCGTCCTCTATGGCACAAAGAATGTATTTAAGTACACCTTCTTCTAAGGGGTCGGAGGCGTTTAAATCGCCATCTCGTGAACAAAACCAGTGGTTGTCATTTTGATGTTGTATAATATATTGGTCATATTTTTTGTACAAATTAATCATGTGATATTCAATAAAGCAGTGACATTGATACATTTTGACATTGTGCATTGTGTCGTTTTACAAATCATGTATTTAACATAAACGTTTCACCCATTTGAACACATTGAATACACTTAAATACAGTACTATTACAATGAGTTATCCTTAGTTTTTTCACAAAATGCGATACAAGAACATCATTATTAATTAAATCGTCGCTATAAAGCATCATAACATCATCATAATCACGACCTCGAATCATAAGATATAGGAAGAAAACACAATGATGACCACATGTGACAGACATAAAAGGCTGAACTTGTTTAGCCGAATACTGAATGTGTGTTGAATTCCTTTTTAGAAATTCAATGATTGATACAGGAAAACGAATAAAATCAGGACTATTACCGAAACTGTCAAAGAAAAATGCTGAGCCATACTTATTTATGTAAATAGCCACCCAGTGTTCCCCGGGGAGGTGCGAAGGATGTGTGTTGATTATGACAGATGTGGGTAGTGTTCTTATCGGATCCTTTGGTAAATAATCACATGGTAGTACACCAAGAAAATGCGTGTTTTGTGTGATTCTCTCCATAGCTACGGTAAGTTGTATGGTGTTCATGTTTTTAATTAATAGTAGTCAACAAGCACCTGTCTTCGGTTAGAAACTTCAATGATGTTGTCAAAAACAGCATAAACAATCAGATTAATGGTTCTTGGAAGCGGTTGTCTGAACCACACTTCTAGTCTGATATTCCCAGACTTAACAAGCGAGATGTGTTGGCCACACTCTTCGTCTGGTGTGAGGTTAAAACCATAAAGTGTATAACCCTGCAGAAAATCTTCTCTGTCGATTACCAATGCTTGGTTTTTTAGATGTCTTCCAGACGAAAGCGCGAGCTGGTAAAACTCTCGTACAGCTGTGCCTGATCCAAAGTTGGGTTGTAATGGTTTGGCGGGGTGTTGCTGCCCATCCACATAAACAGCTAGAAACTCCAGATCGTAATGTTTAAATGCAAAAGGGTTTTTATCGTATGCCCCTGTAAAAGCATCATTATCGACCATGCCCAATATGATAGATTTGGGGAGTGTTCCTAAGAATAGGTTTTCCTGGTTTGATACACGGCTTCCAGCTGGTATGGAAAAAATTTTCAGACAGACTCTATCAATTGGATATTTAGCGGTTGTTGAGAGAAGTGCTTGAGCGTGTCCCAGTCTCACTCCTGGTGAAACTGATACTTTTTTGACAAACAGAGACGCTGATAAAATATTTAGTTTGTATGCTATAGCGTCACTCCTCATTAGACAAAATTCATCTTTGCCTCTTGTCAACCGGATTTTAATGTCCACCCCGTTAAGCATGAGTTTTTCTTGAAAGAAAATATCACTGTGTATGGGTGATAAAAGTTCGACTACGGCACTTTCGTTGCTAAAGGCAGCCCTCTTTGTCAGACCAATGTTAGCCCCTGCCGGGTCGCCTACATCCATATGTCCTGCAGAGTCTTTGTAAAATAATCCTGCTGAGAATACGCTTTCCAGGGTATCTTTACCGTAGTTTAAAAGGCATTCTATAATACATCGATAAGGGTATGTGTTTGTACTCTGTGAAATTAACCTATCACCAAGTGATACATCAACCTGTGAAAAAATAGTGTTTCCTGGATAATTGATCAGTCCAACAGGGGTCCCATCTCTGATATTTGTACCGTCCGGATTTGTGATTTTAACACGCATATAAAGCAGTGTATTATTCAAATCTACATAATCTTCACCATTCCCTGCTATGAAAAATTCCAAGGGGGTGGTGTCCGATATTGCAGATAGAGGAGGTATTTCAATGTATGTGTTTTTTTCAATAGCCGTCTGAGTCATCGGTACCGTAAACAGATCAAGCTCTGATTTAATACATTCTTCGGACATGGTATGTAGCAGAGCCATGGTTTAGAATATCGTTTTAACAGAGCTCTTCACCGATCCAGATGAGCCGCGCTTCACAGCTCTCTTTCGTCTTTGTTGTCTAACTGCAGTTATCTTAGGTTGTTTCCTGGTTTTATTTACCGCTTGACCACTCCTCCCCATCCTCCTCACTCCTGGTGGTTTAGACCTCCGTTTACGTGACATAACCATTAACCCCGACCCATCTTGGGCTTTATTGTTATTAAAGGTATGTGACATGGCATTGGTGACAACATCGCTGACTATGTTTTTAGCAGCATTTTTAAGATGTGGTTTGGCAATGCTGAAACCTCTTTTTAACAACGGAAGAGCCATTCTAAACAAACCCCTGAAAAGTCCTCCGAGACCTGCCCCATACATAACCCCTCCACCCGCATACCCCGGTAGGCCACCGCCTGCTTGATTTTTATAATAGTTTACATAATGAGCAGGATCCATTTGGTACGGGTTATAATACACCATTTTAAAGGATTGGTTGTTTCACAGGTCTGAAGTGTAGTTTAACGACAACTTTACCGTAAGCAAATGGCACCCCCCTGTTTCTGTCGTCTTTGAGTTCAATACAAATCTCTCCAATAGAATTTTTATTCACTGACACGTAGTGCGTTCTGTCATATGTCACACTGACCATTTCACGACACGACCCGGTTATATGTACACATCTCAAAAGCGGAACGTGTGCATCCCCCACAGTTTGATATTCGATAACATCTGTGTACACGTATATGCTGTAAAATCCTCCGTTCATGTCGGTTTGATGTGGTGCATACACTGTTGTAAAAGTGGTTTCACTATGATCGTTTACAGCTTCCCATGGCTTCTCCGGTATTACACCCAAAATAATGGCTAGTTTACTGTAGAATGTTAAGGCTACTCCTAGTGGTGCTGTCATGTAAACTTTGTTTTTCACAAGGTCGTAACCGAAACGTACATGACTAGGTAGAGAAACATTTAGCTCCCTAATTACAGATGCTATTTTGTCATAATATCCGGTTTTCAGATTTATGGTCACAAAATTTTTGTTGTCGCCAACATCTCTCAAGATGATTTTCGCATCATCATCATCAATAGTGTACCACGATCTAGGGTATACAATTTCAATTTCATTTTTTAAGTTTATAGGTCTGGCTAATCTTGTTCTGTAATTCGAAATTTGGTTTTCGGGGTAAAGAGCTAATGAAGCATTGCATGGCAATGTGACATAAAACCCTGCATCATCCATGACCGTTCACTGTAGAAATGAACTCAGATGTCAATTGTATTTTCTTTATAGACTTTAAGAGCTCTGTAGATCTACAACATCTTTTTCATTAACCCAACTGTCAAACTTCGGAGGCCATCCCACCCACCGTACGAGAACCATGTTTTTTTTACCACGCTTCTTCTTGTCTAATATTTTTTCTACTTTAAAAGCATTGTCCTTGTCCATAATAATTTTTTGTAGCTCCTCTTCATAAAATGATCCGTCGATAACCTCCCCGTCATAATCAGATAGCTTGTAGACTGGTGGTTGACGTGGCATACATTCGGTTATAGTGAAAAATTCATCTGTGTAGTTTTGTTCATACCCCTTGGTAAAAGGCCCCCTCATCTTTGATATTCTAACCACGTCGCCGATTTTGTATTTAAATACAGGCTTCTTCTTACACACATTACCATACAAATTGTCATAGACGACCGGTTCATTTTCTTTGTTGACATCTACAGGGCGCATTTTAATACTTCTGTGATAACTACTGTTGTATCCTTGAATAAAGTCTTGTAAAACGTTGATGTAGCGTTTAGAGTTTATAGCTGTTAAATATCGCCACATCCGTCCTTTTAATGTTCTATTAAAGCGTTCAATAACGCTTGCCTTCAATTCACTCCCTGTGCTGAAATGGTAAATGTTGTGCTTTTTAGTTAGTTGTTGGAAATGCTTGTTAAAAAACTCCTTCCCCTTGTCAGTCTGAATTTTCTGAGGGACTCTACCCTCTTGTAGTATTGAATTAAACGCATTGGTCACAGCCAATCCAGTCTTGTTCTTTATACAACGCACCCATGCATATTTGCTAAAGACATCTATACATGTAAGCAGAAATTTAGTATTGTCATTTTCCATAGAATATATTGACATATCTACCAGATCCATTTGAAACTGTGTGTCAATACCATAAACAACGACTCTATTCCTTTTAAAATTGTGACGTAGTGGTTTGTGGAGTGTATAAGCATCTTGACTGGCTAACCAGTCTGAAACATCTTTACCACTTAGCAAATCACCACTTTCCTCTAATACACCACGTTTTAATCTATTTACACCCCCTAAAGAGCCGGGGTTAGATGGTGTGTAGTACACCTTATGCAGTTGTTCGGTCATGTTACCAGATCAGACACCGTGTAAATAATGAGACAGTGATTCTATAAAACCCCCCATTTATTTTAAATCAGGGTAATCACACAGTACAATGCATACTTATACATTTAAAATAGAAACACCAACATCATACATTGTCGAGATATTGTAGGAAATTAACACATGTATCAGAATTTTTATCAATCAGGTGATTTACCAGAATATTAACATTTTCAAAGACATGTCTAGAACACTGATCGTTTCTTGACAATAATATCACACACATATCAGTTACATATGTACATAAACATATTATATTGCCAATTTTACAATCATTATTGCATTCAAACAATGAATTTAGAATGTTTTTAAGAAACACACAGGATGAATCATTCTGACAGACACAGCGTTGTATCATTTCACCCCATTCGTTTGATATACCGCTGACTATATCCATGTGCTTCTTTAGACAAACCACTCGTTTGTTTTCTTCAGACCCATCATCATTAATGATCTTACACAGCATATCGACTATTTCACAATGAAGACGGCGTCTCAGAATAAATTTAAACAGATAAGTAACACAGTAGCAGATCCCCATGTTAGCGTCAAAATAAGGATCCAGTCGGGCTGTCTTTCCACCAGTCCACTGTGTCATAGACAGCCTGTTCACCGCTATCATTCACCAGATTCTCACGGATTTCACGCAGTCTCTGTAGAATGTGTGGCTCGTCTCTTAGTTCACACAACACGGTTTCGATAATTCCACGGATTCTCTGAGGATTCAGTATCAATCTAAATGATTTCAAAGCAGTGCCGATGACTTGTTTTAACATCGGTTTAAACACTTTACAGGAAATTTCTTCAAAATGTATGAAAAAGAAATACTTGTCAGGATCATACAAACACGTGTGCTGTACCTGACTGGGGTGATCCACTTCACAACCGTAGCACAACTCTTTTAACTTCAACCCGAGGAGATGCTCCAGAATGACCACTACGACTGCTTTTATAAAATTGACGCTCTTTACATCAACAACACCATCAGTATCATCATCCCCCTTCAGAGACGATGCATCTGGAAGTGTGTGTCCTGGACCGTGAGATGAAATGAACGTTAGATTGTGATAGCCAAGATTCATGCAAAACTTGTCGAGCCAATGGCCGGTGATAGGAATACCTCCAGGGACATCACACATTGCTGAAGTAGATGCGTCATCGGATGATGCCAAGGCCCCAGCAGATTCTGTAGTATCGTGTTGAGACATGATGATTCACGCTTTTGGTTTGAAATGAGAATGGGGACCAGCCGCTTTTAAGGTCTATAGAATGTGGGCGGTGTTACAAGGGGGTCGTACTGCGAACTTCCCCACACTTTTCGGGGTCAAACAGTCTGACCTTAATTATATTGTATTGGTCATATGCATCATTCCATTTAAACAGTTTGTCTATCTTTGAAAAAACATCATTCAGGATAGGCACATCTTTCCATTGAAATAAAAACTTCATGTGATCTGTCTCTGTGGAAGGACACACTCCGTCACTGGTAAGTATGTATCCATGGTCATCCAGCCTCTTGATAATATGGTCACCAACAGCCTCTGCAATGAATAAAGGTGCATCTCCAGAATCATTCAGACCCCTCCAAACACGATTGTAAAACACATCCCAATCCTTTTCCGTGAAATACATTGCATCGCCCCTGTTGAATAACTTAACAGAATGAGATGTTCTGTCAAAGTCGTACACGCACAAACGACCATCGTCTAGATGAAATTCATATTTCAGAGTTCCTAAAGGATCATGGAGATCCCTGGTTATGCATGGTCCATATCTTTTCCTCGGAGCCCAATCTAGCTTAGCATTTGTTTCTACATCATTTACCAACGGGGTTTTAGGACTTCTGGGGGATGCCATTGCTCAAGTGGAAATCACAAAATACGTACTTGTTGCAATGAACAGACCTAACCTCTTTTAAATACACAGATGGGATCGGCTACAGCGCAGGGGGGCATCAAAACAGCTGACCAACCAATTCATACCACAGCCTGTACAACTGCCGGAGGGGTGAGGCGGGGTGAGGGTGGGGTGGGGTTGGGGAGGGAGGTCAAAGGGGGGGCACCAAACAGGTCATCAATCATAGACCATCAATCATTTTTGGCACAAAGTATTAGGGGTGGTGTGGGGATGGGGAGGGGGGAAAGGTCAAAGGTGATCAATTAAGTCATCAATCATAGGCCATAAATCATTTTTGTCACAATGTATATTATATTTACTACTCCAAATAATTTTTTTATATAAATTCCTTCAGAACATTTTGCCTCAAGCTTGTGAGTCTAAGACAAAGCAATAACAGTAGAATCAGAGCTGTAACCACCATTGAGATTGAGGGGGGCACGTTCCCCACAATATTCCGATTAATACTATAAATATCAGTTTTATCCATCCCCACACCACATCACCACAACATTGTTTTTAGAATTTTGAGTAAATCTTAATAAAAAATTAAAAAAAAAAAAAGTTGTAATAGTATGACATATAGCCTAATATTTTGAGAATAATATCATAATAGTCCTTTTATGAGAAAAGCCAGGATTTGAAAATAGTCGCAAAACTGCCAGATTAAAGTAATTATATTTAGAGAATAAAGTAAAATAACATTAAGGCTTTAATCTCATAATGCTACGACTTTAATCTCATAAATTTGACTTTATTCTCAAAACTTTACGACTTTATTCTTGTAATGTTACAAATTTATTCTCAGAATCATATTTTTTATTATTATTTTAACATGGCACTAAAACGCCATTGTCTTGCTTTTAAAAAATGACAGGTGAAGAACAACGGGGACAGACAGTGACAGTGAGGACAACCTGATTAGTGATTGATAAACATCGCAGATTTTATTTTTTTTAATTGTAGATTCATTAACTATTACAAAATTTTACCATTAACTTTGTAACATCCTTGAGTAGGATGGTGGATAAATTCCTCCCCTCCACTGCTTGAACGTGCGTCTGAAACTGCAAAAATAAGCTTTACACTGAAGATGTCACATCTAATGACTGGCAGAATTAATTGAGGCCAATTGATTTTTTCCCCTTCTGAAGACATTTTCTGCTCCCTCGCAACACTTTGCAGCTCATTGCCGGCACTGTCCCTCAGCCACTTCGTAGTTCTGTGCTGCACTTGACCCTTCAATATATCCCTTCACAATTTATCCCGATCCTTCAAGAGGAACCGGTACAGTGAAAGAAGGCAGTGCTGATGAACCTGGCAAAAACACTCGGCTTCCTAGAATGATATAGAGAAGCTTAGATTCAAAGTTTAAATTTACTAACTACACCACAAATCAATCAATCAATCAATCAATCAATCAATCAACAAATAATTTTCTTAAAAAATATTTTTTCTTTTTAAAAGGGATACAAAAATAAAAACTTTTTTCTTTTTGAAATAGGATTACTTTCTTACCCCAAATAATGTTTGTTTAAAAGCATACATTTTATTATTATTATTATTATTATTATTATTATTTAAAGACTTAATAACTTTTTCAGTTTGCAGCAAAACGTATTTTCTGCTGAGTCTGGGAATAAAAAACACGGAAGCATTTTATCTTTGTGCAATTTGACTAATAATAAACTGTATAATAAACACTCTCATAGACCTTCATATGCCCTGTCAACAGGATCTTTTTATTTGTAGTGTAAATAACTTGAAGGTCATAATACCAGAATTTAGTGATATGGACTATCACACAACCACAGGATGTACAGCAGAATTATGTTCCAATGTAAGACAATTTTCTAATGTCAGCATTTATAGTAAAAGATTAAGTAAATCATTCACTTGTTTCTGTGTGTTGTTGTATTGAAGAGAGAATGATAAAATCTGCTTCTTTCTTTACTGAGACTGTGACGATGCAGTCTTTCTTGTCTCCATGTTAACCTCCTCATATGTACCTGCATAACCTCCATTGATGCTTTAATTTAACTATTTCCAGAGGCGATGTTTCATAAGCCATGCTAAATATGAGATCTGCGTGTCTGTTTACTATGCACCACTGTTCTCTGAGTAGAACGGAGAGTAAAATGTGTTTATTACTTGGCCAAGTTTAATCCAGATGCAGTTTACTTTTTTGAAAGTTTTTGGAGGCACTATCCTGTTAGCGCCTGATTTGTTTCATTCTGCCTGTGCAACATTGTATGATAAAACGATGGCAAAATGCAATAAACGGTAAAACTATATGCACTCAAAACAATGAGTTTTGAAAATCATAATGAATTATAATACTATGTCAACATATATTGCCAGCCTGTAATATAAAGCAGCATAATGTAGTATGTTTGTATAGCTAAAATAGCTGGAAGTGGCTTTTACCAGAAGTGGTCCACATTCAAGGTTGATAATGGCGGCGCCCTAGTTATGCTGAAAAATAAGATGGATAAGGTTGCTTATGCAAAATTCCAGAGTGCTCTATTACTCACAGATGTCTGAGCTCATTTGCAAGCAGAATTTTGGTATTTTTATCCAAAGCACTCGTCTTTTAAAAAATCCCTGGGCAAATCCCTGAGTGTAATATTATCTGTTGTTTCAAGTTTTTCACTGCATTTTCAAATCAACAGTCCACAGAACAAGGATTTATCTAAACCATTATCTAAATCTCTAACCATTTATTTAAAACTGGCAAAGTCTATGTTACAAATATTGTTTGAACTATAGTAAGGTTACTAACACAGGGACCAATTCTTCTTCTTCTTCTTCTTCTTCTTCTTCTTAAAACAAAAAGTTTCATTAAAAATTTGGGAAATGTCACAACAGCTCTAAATGGGAATGTGCAACTCCAAAAGTCCTAAGCAGATGTTTAGGAGAGGTTAGATTTGGCAGGCATGCTACATTGTGAAAAACATTTACAATAACGTTTACTAAATGAATGACAGAAACATTCCAGGCTCTGTGTAATGAAAGTTCAAAAACAAAAGCCCAATCGATGAATCAAGTTATTGCTTACATAACTGAAATAGACCATGTTTATAATAAATATGATAAAGTGATATATGATATATGATATGAAAAAAAAAAAAAAAAGGTGTGATGGGGGTACATCTATATACACTACATAAATATAATTAATACTTACAGTACATAACTGTTCCTTTTGCTTAAAATACTCAAAATGATAGATTTAGCTTAATTTTCATTGCGCAGAACACAAGTGCCAATATCTACTGAAGCAATCCAGTAGGTTTTGGGTGAGAACAGACCAAAATATAACTCCTTTTTCACTCCTTTTACATCTTCACAATGCAGACTCTTGGCACGAACATGATTTCAAGCTCGATTACACTTCCGAGTGCTTGACACTGCAAAGGGCTAGATGGTGCTAAAGGAAGTGAAAACAAGCTTGAAATCATGACAACAGGGCCAACATGGCGTAGCTGTCAAGATCATAAGGCCCAACATAACAATATTTTAGACTTATTCCCCATATTAAAAAATATATTGAACTAATTAAACTGATAAACATTGTATATAATCATAAGATTGAAGTGGGCCCTGACAACTTTACACTCACCACAAATGCAAGGATGGAGTGGAAAAAAATTATATCAAGGAGGAAAATAAGGTGAAAGGAAATATATTAAATGGAGAGATCCAGATTAAGAACCTAAAATTTAACACAGAAGGAAACTGCTGAAAGAAGTATTTATATAAAATTAAATGATTACGATTCTTTCTGTTCGACTTTTCTGTTTGACAGAAATAAAGCCATGTAATTACCAAATGTTATTTTCATGGCAAACAGAGTAGTTTAAAGTGCAATGGCAAACAATAAACAACAAACTATCATGGCATTGTAAAAAAATGTATATAAAAGAGATGTAAGACACAAGGAGACAGACAGCATCTCTCATCGACACCTAATGAACAAAAGGGGAAACAGAAGCACACGTCCCGCAAAACACTGTATCCAGCTATGAATCATGATCACGTACGGTACTATCAGATAATATTGGCCGCGGAATCAGTGGGACTCGACACAATAGAGTGCAGCGCAGGATGATGTGTGCACAGGAGCGGGAGAAAGAAATGACTCATGGGATTCCCGCAAAATATAAATATCTAAATAACAAAATAGATGTTCCTCAAATTTACTGAATGTATTTAAGGTACAGAGAGTTATTCATATTATTTGTCTTTTGACCAACAAAATATAAACTATTTACAGGCGCAGGGTTTGTGGCTAATTTATACAAATTATTCCTTGTGCTCCAAGCGGTGGAAAGTGGATGCTAAAGCTTTATTATAGAAATGTACAAACAAAACTTTGAAATCAACCAAAGGTCAATCAGATATTTGGCAATGATAGAGTGATAACAAAACGTGTTTCCTCTTTCCAGTTTAGTTTTTTTCCGGGTGGGAATTGTAAAAAAAAAAAAAAAAAAAAAAAAGCCTGATGCAGGATAGAATCTTAGGGGACCGGGACGGAAACATTTGTGCAGACCACTACCTGTGGTCTTGCAGGTGGGAATGGGACAAAATATGACATATTTTTTGTGAGAGTGTGACAGAATCTTGTGGGAGCTGGTCCACTTTATAATTCAGGTCCAGTATTTCACAAACTCCCACATTGTGATTTTGGGGAGCTGATGTGGAGGGAGAGGGAGTCAGGGAGATATTTGATAAGAGGGTGCCTGTGGTACATTAACAGCAGCCACATGGTCACTGCACACTGAGACAGCACCAGGCTTCTTTATGGGCATTAAAAACCTATGCATTGCACAAAAATATCTCACTCACATGATGTCTTGGACTCTCTGGTTTGCAGCAGCCGCTTCTTGAGGGTGTCATTGCTTTCGGACAATGACAAATATAGAAAAACACATTTTCTGTGCTGTTTTGTGATTGGTTGTGCAGTCTACAGCCCACCCTTAATGTTTGCAAAACAAAGCCCACCCCATATTGCTTTTAAACAAATGCAAATTGTTAAAAAAACATGTTTCTAAAATGTTTGATTGGGTGGGCAAGACTCACTCAGCCCACCCCTGCCCATGCCTACATCTGGCCCTGAATGGCAAGGAGACAGCTGTCAAGATGTAAAGTGAAAAAAGAATTATATTTTGATGTGTTCTCACCCAAAAACTACTGGACTGCTTCAGAAGACATTGATTAAACCATTGGAGTCTGATGGATTACTAACTTTATCTCCTTTTTGGAGCTTTAGGAGATCTGGTCACAATTCACTTGCATTGCATATAATATTTGTATATGTTAAGCAGAAGAAAGAAAGTCATACACATCTGAGATACATCCCTGCTTAGAGGAACATGATAGCTGAATGGTTAATGGTTTTGAATGACATAAAATTCTTATTAAAACTAAATATGGTACAAAAGGATTGGCACTTACAGAGTTTGAACTCTTACAGATTTAAAGCTGGAAAAGCATCAAGCACTTCTGTCTCAGCTGTTTTTTCCTTGCGACTTTGCTGCCATGAATTGGCTTAAGGGCCAGATGCCATCATGTCCTCCACATGATTGCCTCGCTCTTTATGGAGGTAGGGCAAGTGTGTGTGTGTGTGTGTGTGTGTGTGTGTGTGCAACGGCCTCTGGCATGGATCACCTGCTTCAAGACACTCAAAAAGTCCAAAGCTCACAAGAGAGGCTGATTAACAGGATGAAGATAATGAAAAGGAGAAGCAAATGAAACAGTTAATGTTTATATATACAGTAGCAGGTGGGAGGCACATCTGTTCTGCAGGGCCTGGTAGCTACGCTTAAGGTCTCTCATGGGCTTTGAGGACATCAGGAAGAAAACCACATAATATAGAGACAAGGTAAAGTCATCCACTGTCAGGCAAGTCTTAACTCTGGAGCTCAACTTAGAATTGGCTAATGACAGGAACTGTATATGACCCTTGCTAATTTTAGGTAAGGAGTAGCATGATAAAATATGCCTATGAGCATTTTTCATTTGCACCACCATATAGCAGCTGTGCAGAGAGAGAAAGTAAATTACACTCCTCTACAATCCACTGAGCTATATCAAATTTGCGAGAAAACTTCTCGTTCACGAGTCCCAGTATAAATGGACCTCATGAGTGAGTTCTTCATTGCATTATACTGAATTAAAAAGTTCAATAGTGGGATTTCAGGTAATGCCTTAACGGCAAAATTACGATATTTTCTTGCTGTGTAAATTGTGACTACTAGATCTTATCATATGAACCTAAGATGAATTCTTTGTTATTTATACTTCTCTCCAAGTAGCAATTTTACACATCTTACCAGAATGTATACTGTACATGTGTTGAGAGGTGAGTTTTTTAAATATGCTTTTCAAATAAAATGGCTACCAGATTGAGTCAGGTGTAGAACCATGTGGATTTAAAAAAATGATTTATGCTGTGAGAATAAAAACTGCCTTAACTTAAATATGCTTGGACTTTTGGGTGTTTAGATCTCTCTGGATCTGTTCATCATCAGTGTACTGTTAATGCTCTTTTAAATGTTTGTGTTCAAGTCTATGATGAAGTCAATCTTAGTAATTGACAATGCCAACATACTGTTATTGTACATACTTCGGTTAGGGCTCTTTTTCAAAATCCCCAACTTTAAAGCAAAATATCTAACTCGAACTCTGACAATTAATAAACCTATAGACTTTAATTTAGCATTCCTATAAATCATAATTCCATCCATCAATCCATCCAGCCGCAAGGCCTGTATAACCTTCAAACTTTTACCTTCATATTTTTTAACATTCAGGCAAAGCTTTAAGCAAACATTTAAAATTTGTCGTGATGCGATTTACTAGTTTGTTTCTGTTCACTCAAACAATCATGAAAGTGTAATTGCTCTGTTGGGTAAAAAAATATGTTTGGCTCTGAGCTGAAGGGTTGAATTGATTTATGATGGATACCAGTGTTACCAGTGATTAACGAGGACATATTAATTTAATTTACATCCACTTTGCTAGTTTAAGCTGTATGTGGCACATATTTGTGTACGTAACATTTAAGACAGTAAAGTAACATGAATTTCTTAATTCTGCTGAATTTGGATGGGTAGTTTATTAGCATGACTTGTTGCGGTAATTCCCCTGGACAAATCAAGGGAGTGAGTTACAGTATATGTTTAATAATTACATTGCTTTTACATGTAATAGTAAAATGCCGGCTGGGACTTGGTCTTCAAATTACAGTTAAATGTCTATCACAGCAGATCAGCAAGAGTCTGCGTTCCAACTGAGCCCTATTTATTAAATGGAAGTAATTACTCTCCTGATGAGTTTATTCTTGATGTCAGGGGAAAACAGCAAGTTACATAATCAGTCTCCATCTTTCAAAGATAAAGCATATTATACCTCAGAAAACTGAAAGTCAAAATCAGACACATGATATTGACAAATTAAATAGGCAAAGTTAAAAGTGAAAGCTCTTTGTTTATGCTTTACTCATTTGAGAGACTGATGATGTTTACACTCTTAATTCAACTGCATTATGGGTTAGAGAGGATTTTTAAAGCACTATAAGCTAATGTTTTGCTAACTTCCAACTAGGGCTGTGTTGATACAGATTTCCCTATTCGATATTGATTCATATAGGTATGCTTCTGTTACAATGTCCATTTAGCTTATATAAAAAAAAATTCTCAGTCTCAGCTAATGCTCTTAATTCTAAAGGAACCTTCCAGGCCACCCTTCTAGGTACAATGGAACCTCCACCATGAGATACTCCCCTCCCTTTCTAGAGGGGAGGTGTTGCTCTTCCGGCCGTCCTTCTGCCAGCAGGTCTTTTACGCCTCTCTGGAGCCCTGGGAGAGATGAGTGGAGGGAGAGGGGAGAGGGAAAGAGCGAGGGGGAGAGACAGAGAGAGAGAAAAACTTACTCGCTGATCCCCAGACACGACATCGACTGGTCCCCAGCCACTCCTCTGCCCTCTGTCGGACGACAGCCATTCCTCCCCTGGCAGACGGCAACGAGTCTTCCGACTCCTGGCGGATGGTAACGCTCCACCACTTCTTGGCAGATGGTAGCAGTTCTTCCAACTCCCAGCGGCCAGCAGCAACTCCTCCATCCCCTGGCAGATGGCCGTGGTGAGGACTCCAAGACAGCGCCTCCCTCCTCCTTCCTGGGTTTTGGCACCAGTGTAATGGTTTAAGGATAGGCAAGGAGGATGCGGGAACTGGTTGAACAGTAAACATAAAGTTTTAATGTCAAACATATCTTAAAAAAAACATAAACAAACACAGACACACATGCAACACGGCCCTGGCTCGTCTTTTTCCCCCTTTCCGGCTGATTAGGACAATTCAGCTCCGGGCATGCATCCTCACAGCCCGGCCATGCCCTGCTCCTCGTAACAAAGGACCTCTATTCTAATAACTTATTTTCCAATATACTACACTATATCACTGGTGAGTGAAATCTGAACATTTACAGGCCAGTGGCTAATCATAGACATTTTTAGTTGAATTGTGTGAGATTTGGATGCACATGCGAGTGATTTATTTGCATTATAGAGGGTTGCCTCATAGAGTGAAAGATCGATTTTGGGATTTAAGTTCAAAGAAAGATTGCGATGCATCAGAAAATCAATATTTTTACCCAGCCCTACTTCCAACAGACTTAAGCAGACTTAGCTTCTGAATATGACTGCCAAATCCCACTATCCAAACCTGTTGTCAGCAAACCGATCCCTTAAAATGACTGACAGACAAAGAGTGACTTAAAGTCTTTTGTTTGGCTAAACAATGGTGTCCCATTACAGAGCTGTCACAGAAACAGGTGTCTCAGGACACATATTTCTGTGATATCTATCAGGTTGTAGGGTAATTTTTTTGGTGTGCTATAAAGTAAGAATTGCTTACAGAACCTTTAAAGTTCATAGAAATATCTTATCTAACATTGTTAATAAGCATGCAATGCTATCATATTTTTGTATGATCATATTAATAGACTATTTTATTAAATAAATTCAAAGACTCAAAAGACACAAAGACAAGTTTATGCATTTTGTTGTAATTATTACTTTACATAGCTTTTACAAATAACAACTACACTATTACTGTAACAAGCATATTTTATTATATTTTATCTGTTTGTATATTATTTTTAATAGTCACCTTATTTTCAGATCATTATTCATCTTCTTCCCCATTAAAAATGCAGGTGTCATGATGGGATGGAGCTGTATCTTTGAAAATGAGTGCTCGCATAAAACCGCCTCACTCACAGACCATTTAATATTTCAAATTATTTTAAGTTAATTTTGATTTGGATGTGACAAAAGTGTTGTTATTTGAATTGGTAAGTTTATTACTCTGTAAATATTCTCTATACTTCGATCATTTTGTCCCATTCATGTCAATCTGTGAAGACCAACTGCAAGAACATGAGAGGCAGGCATTGTTGAATTGAATGACTGACAATGCAAAAAGCAAATCAGTCAGCAATGGAGGCAGTGCCTTTTCTCACAAGACTTTATGCCTCATTCACATTTTGAAAGAGATGCTGCGTCTGTTGACTCCTCTAAGAATATGCCACTGGTGAATATGCATCTTTGAAAGTGCCCCTGCTTTTCCTTGCCCATTTTTGTTCTTGCAGAACAATGCTTGTAGAAAACATTAGTGAATTCAGAATCAGAGCAAAGATTGTTGCAGCATGTGGGATAAACCCTTCTGAAAAAAGTCAGATGTATGTTCCACACAAGAAGAAAAGAGAAGATGGGTACATATTATTATAATATAATGACAGGCATAAGAGTTCACCAGTAGGGTGCAACCCATTCATTTATTAATTAATTCACTGTGACGGTAATTATGATTTCAGCAGAGCTCATTAGCTAAAGACGAGAATAAGCAGCCATAGCAGCAGCAATATGTTCAAGGACATTAGCTCTGCCCTCTGAAATGCATTGCTCTCTTCTAAACAGTAGGTATATCCTTTAAGAAAGCACGCAATTTTCCATTGAGATTATCTCAAGAGCATCAAACCTAATCAAAAAAGTTTACCTGCACAAGCGTGCAGGTGTACATACAGTATATACAGTTTTTTAATGATAGTGATGAAATTTTTCACAGCACCCCATGGTGATTAGCTGTTGAACTATGCTTTAACCAGCCCTATGCAAAGCACAGATGCAGAAGATTCCTTTAACAGTCTTGGAGAACTCATGTTGGATGAAAAATTCCTTTTGCCACCACAAACACGAGAAAATCAGCTTACACTAAATGACAGGGTTCCATTTCAAAGACTTTATTCTAATCAAGTATTTTAAGACTGATTTTCAAAAACATCCATATTTTCACATTATTGCTCACAACCTCCACCCCCCAATTTTTACTTACTGCTGCATGTGAATTTTGCAGCCACTCAGTAATAATTCAAATAACCCAGTGGGCCATAAGGCATTTAATTAAAATCAGTAAATAAATAAAGAATCAATGTGACATCTACCAGCTGTCTGCCTTCCATATTTAACAGGTTAAAGAAAGATTCAAAGAGTGGTAATTAGCCTTCTTAACCTAACGATATCAAAAGCATATATTTTTCTGTCAATCTTTGCCCAATTAGGGGAATCCTCTACTTCTCTGGGAGACTTTTTGCAGTCACTTTTATTAATTACATCCAAACACTTGCACAAGTGATTGACGTGTAATTAACCTGATTCTTCCTCACATTTTAGAGTTTGTGCTAATAGTTGAAAGACAATAAACAACTGATTTTACATTAATACAAGCATTTGCAGTGCCCTTGTGATCATCAAGAAGTGTTAATACATGAAAAATAAGAAAAATTCACATGACAAAAGCACAATATGCTATTATCATGACTCATGTGGCACAGTGGTCATTTGGACAAGTAACAATTAATAAATTAACATACTTTTTTTTTTTTTTTAACTCAAAACGATGATCAAAAAGATTTCACAACACTCACTAAAGAGACAAATAAAGCCACATCCATCTGTTTTTATTTGAAGGCACAAATTTGATACTCATCCACACTAAAACTGTTTTCTTCCACTGAAAACAGAGCTTTTTGAAAATGCTCTCCATTACTCCCCACTTTGCAAAACTATGACATTACGACATTCAAAACAGTTTTTAAACAAAAAAAGATTAGTGTGGATTATTAACACATTCAAGTCCTCACAAGTTTTTTTTTAACGCTTATTTTTCTCTATGTTATGGCCTTCTGTCCACACTGAGGTGGTGATTTTGCCAGACAGTTATTGAGAAAAAGCTCTCCCAAGTGGATACATTTGAAAATGCCATCTACAAATTGTAGCGTGGACAGGGAAAACTGTGATGTCTGAAAACGATGATATATTTGTATTTTATATGATGCAGTCATGTGATCCATTCAAACCAAAACAATCAGCCCATGTTGTAGCAGAGTTGTTGTGCCTTCTATTCACTTTGATAGCATTGTTAAAGATTAATGTTACTTTGTACAACCTTCACATTGCATTCCTTCGAACGTAACAGTAATTCTACTTGAAATTGGTGTTCAGTAACAGAACAAGAGGAAAATTATGTTTCAGACTGTACAATGAACAGTGATTTTCGCATGTGCAGTAAGGGGATTTGTGAGTTTTCTTATGTTTAATGTGGACATGCATCTTTTGGAAAACACTTGAAAACATCTAGGTTACGTATGTAACCTCCGTTCCCTGATGGAGGGAACGTGACGTTGTGTCGAAGAAGCGACACTGGGGTCTCTCTTGAGCGCCGAATATGCCTCTGATCTATGAAAAATGGCCAATGAGAAGTTGGCAGACAGTATTTGCATACCCCGCCCCTGGACAAACAGGTATAAAGGCAGGGATATACGTCGAGTTCATTCAGAATTTTTCTGAGAAGCCGGAAATGGTCCGGCCACAACAGTGGCTCGGCTCAGCAACGTGGCAGGGAGGACACAACGTCTGCGCTGAGCCGTGTACGTGTACGTGTACTGCTGACACAGGAGTGGGCAAAGGCAACCAGCTGTGTCAGACTGCATATACCCTTCCCCAATGCCCCAAAAAAGTCGTCGGAATCCTTCTGGTTACCCTAGACAGGGGAACAAGGTGATGCTTGCCAATCTGGGAATGGGCAGAGCCTGGCTGGGCCTCTTTTCTCTCTATGTTTCTCTGCATAGAGCAAGAACGGCCAGGCCCTTACACGCATCGAGGAAAGGGGGTCTTACGCAGTTTCCTATTCTTTCAGGGGGAAAAGACCATGCGGAGACAACACCTACCTGGAAGAGGGAGGTAAGCGTGGCGAATACATCACATGGGTTTTTAGGCGACATGTGGAAAATGGCACAGTGGTAGATCCAGCCTCAAGGAGGGGGGAGTTGCTACAACACGGAGACCGGAGGGCAGCTGGGACTGGCTTACTTCGTAAGGAGACCGTACCGCAGACAATACGCACAGGGGAAGTCCACGTAGGAGTCCTGACCTGTGGAGCACCTATTCCAGTACAGGGTAGATTAAGTACCCGCAGTGGATTGGGTCGGCGAGTTCCTCTGCTGAACTGTGGACCCAAAGGGATAGGGAGGAATCATCCAGGGATCCAAATGAGTGGAATCTCCTGGGAGAGAAAGCGCACAGTTTTACCTTGGCTGAGGGAAAGGGCGCCAGGTGCAAGCGATCCACCCGGCCAGTCCGTCAGCGTTTTACCGAGTTCTACCGGCTCGGACCTGAGAAAACACGGGACGAATCTGACTCAACCCGGAGATTGTAGAATCTCGCAAAGGTATTAGGTGTTGATCAACCCACTGCTCTACATATGTCTGCCAGGGAGGTGGCCAGTGCCCACGAGGACGCAACACTCCTTGTTGAGTGTGCTCGGACCCGTAAGGGGGGGGCACGGCCTGGGTGTGATAGGCCAATGAAATGGTGTCCACGACCCAGTGGGAAAGCCTGTGTTTGGAGACAGCGTTCCCTTTCTGCTGTCCACCAAAGCAGACAAAGAGCTTCTCAGAACATCTGAAGCTCTGCGTGCTGTCCAAGTAGGTATGCAAAGCACGTACCGGACACAGCAACGAAGGGGCTGGGTCTGCCTCCTCCCGGGGCAGCACTTGCAGGTTCACTACCTGGTCTCTAATGGGCGTGGTAGGAACCTTGGGCACGTAGCCCGGTCGAGGTCTTAGGATCACATATGTGTCTGCCGGACCGAACTCCAGGCAAGTGTCGCTAACAGAGAACGCTTGCAGGTTCCCATCCCTCTTGATGGAGGCGAGTGCGATCAGCAGGGCCATCTTTAGAGAGAGGGCCCTGAGTCCAACTGATTCTAGTGGCTCGAAGGGAGGTCTCTGGAGGCCCGCTAGGACCACTGTGAGAAAAAGTCTACAAAAGAAGGTCTTTTCTCAGGGGAATTCGCCAGGGAGGGGCTGTCGCGAGGAGTACGAGGTCTGAGAACCAGGCTCGGGTGGGCCAATAGGGAGCCACTAGGGTGACTTGTTCCTCATCCTCCCTGACCTTGCACAGCACCTGTGCAAGAAGGCTCACTGGGGGAAATGTGTACTTTGAGGTTGCCTGGGATGTGAGTCACTGCTGGCTCCAAAGGAGGAGACGACGTGCGAGTCGTGACATGTGGCGGGAGCACACGCCGCCATTGCGATTTATGTATGCTACCGTTGTGGTGATGTCTGACCTGACCAGGACATGTTTGTCTCGAACAAACATGAGTCGGATGGTCTGGAGAAACTTCCACAGAGTCAGCAACTCTAGGCCATTGATGTGCCAGCGCAGCGGGGCCCCTTTCCAATGGCCCGCCACTGCGTGCCCGTTGCACACGGTGCCTGAACCCAATTTGGAGGCGTCAGTTGTGGCCAGGACATGTCGGGACACCTGCTGCAAGGGGACCTTGTCCGCAGAAGGCAGAGGTCTGTCCAGGGTTTTGACGTTTAGCGGCAGGTGGGGATGATGGTCACACAGTGCATGCCACGGCGCCATGCTCGTCTTGTGACTCGAGTCTGGGGCCAGTGCTGAAGAGGTCTCATATCATTTAAAGGGACTGCCGTGCCCGGCCTGAAGGCAGCGAGGCATTTTAGCACTGACTGTGCACGCTCGTTGGTGAGGCGTGCTGACATTGAGACTGAGTCTGACTCCATGCCGAGAAAAGAGATGCTCTGAACCGGGGCGAGCTAGCTCTTTTCTCGGTAGACCTGAAGCCCTAAATGACTGAGGTGCCTGAGCACCTAGTCTCTGTGAGCGCATAGTAACTCTCAGGAGTGGGCCAGAATGAGCCAGTCGTCGAGGTAATTGAGTATGCGGATGCCTGTTTCTCGGAGCGGGGCAAGGGCAGCCTCTGCGACTTTCGTGAAGACACGAGTGGACAGAGACGTGCCGAAGGGGGGGGACTTTTTACTGATATGCCTGGCCATCAAACACGAGCCGCAGGAAGGGGGCGGGGCCTGGAAAACTGAGTCGGATGGTCTGGATGCATCCAAACTCCGTGCTAGGGGCACAGAGGGGACGATTATTTTTGACGTACCCGGCGGGGCTTCGCAGCGGGGTGGATCAGGTAGTACGGCGTCGGGAGGTGAAGACACGTCCCGAGGCTCTAGTGCTGAGAAAAGTCTCGAAGCACTTACCTTGCTCCGCACACCCAGCAGGGGGCGGTTTAGTGACTGAGGAGGAGGTCCGGAGTAGGCCTCCTCTAGACTCATCAGAACCGGCCAGCCGGGGAACAGTTGTGGGGCTGAAGGCATGGAGTCCGCATCCAGCATGCCGGGACTGTAGGGATCTGCTGGCAGAGTGCCGTGAGAACGGCATTTGCGGGCCAGGTGACCCAGAGACAAAGGAAATAGCTCTGTTATTGAGAATGTGAGTACCGCAGCCCCGTCTAGGGGGAGCGGCAAATGAAATAAATTCAACAAAAGATTCTCCTCCTGGCCCTCCATCGGGGGACGGAGTGGTCTGCTTAACAGCTCCGGAGGTAATGTCTTGGTCTCTTGGTCGGGTGTCTCATGACTGCCTGGGAGCCTTCCGGGTCCTCGAAGGGGTCCGTGAGACTGGGGCGCCTGCTTCCTGCGGGGTGCTTGACGCGGGAGCTGAGAACTGGGCCCGGGTTGAGGCGTGTTTCTTAGCCACAGAAGGACGCCCTTGGCGAGTAGATGGGGCATGGCCCATGGCGGCAGGCTTGCAGTGGGGCAGGATGTGTGAAATGGCCTCCGTCTGCTTCTTCACCGATGAGAACTGCTTGGCAAAGTCCTTGACGGTGTCACTGAAGAGGCCGAACTGGGAGACGGGGCGCTGAGAAAGTGAGCTTCGTCGGTCTCACGCATCTCAACCAAGTTCAGCCACAGATGACATTCCTGGACCACGAGCGTGGCCATCGCCTGCCCGAGTGACTGTGCTGTGACCTTCGTGGCTCTGAGGGTGAGTTCGGTTGCTGAACGCAGTTCCTGCAACACATCGGGATCAGGGTTACCCCCGTGCAGATCTTTAAGTGCCTTGGCCTGGTGGACTTGCAGGAGGGCCATGGCGCGCAGGGTGGAATTGGCATGTCCTGCGGTGTTGTGGGGTTTGGCGGTCAATGAAGACACCGTCCCACAGGCCTTGGAGGGTAGCACAGGGCGACCCCGCCAGGTGGTAGGGTTTCCGGGGCACAGGTGGAGCGCGAGGCTGTGAGCGGCGCCCAGACCCCAGTAACCAGTCATACAACCGTGATGGCTGTGAGGAGGACAGAGGTTTCCAGTCCAACCCCATACTGGCGGCAACCCAGGAAAGCATGTCGGTCATCTGAGCATCAGCCTCAGCCTGGGTGTGCTGGCCCGAAGGCGGCAGCCCAGGGGAGTCATCCGCGTCAGACGCCGCGCTCTCCGATGCATCTCATCCACCTCGAGCTCTAGAGCTCTAGCTCGGACGGGAGTCAACAAGCGTGCTGGGGGCGGGTGGTCCGAGGGGGCGTACCCGGCGGAGCTGCACCTGCTGCTGTCCCCAGATCGCCTTCCCGTGGGAAGAAGGAACAATGTGGGGGGCGGCTGGAGTGGCGTGCTTTCTGTTGAAAGAGAGCCGCGGCCGCAACGTTGCCATGTTCATGGTCTTGCAATGAGAACATGAACCATCCACAAACGCTGACCAGACACACGAGACAACGCCTGTAGCCATCTGAAGCGGAGAGCACTCTACCGCATCCAGGAACTACACAGGGGCGGAAAGGCATCTCTAAAAAGACACGTCTTGAAAAGGACGTTCAGCGCTGCTGTGTATTGCTCTTTAGAGGAAATTACTCTTTTACAAGAAAAAATCACTCTTTTACTCTTTGAAAGATGGATTTTCCAAATTCCTAATAGGAAAAGTGCAATGGAACGCCACTTGAATTTGAAATTCCTACTCTGAATCTCATGCAGAAATGTTCAACTCGTCAAGATGCAGGTGTGTGATGTCACACAAACATGTCACACCCAGGGAGACATACAAAGTAAACGATAAACAATCATTTTTATTAAATAAAATTTATAAATTTTTACATTACATGATGTTCAAGCTTGACTAACAAATTCCTGCAGAAACAGTTGTGTAAAACATGATCAATTATACTCTCTTTTGATAATTGTACAACTGTAGCACAAATGCTAGCATTGCAGCACTGTTTATCAATTGGGTTGCTAGGAGATGTCTCCAGTTACAGTCAAACCATACTGGAAATATCAAGTAGGAATATCCCACATCCAAATTGAATGGAACGCAGTATTACTACTAACACTCAAAAATGTCTAGAACCAGGTGAGCATGTAACACCATCAACCCATATTATTATATGCCAAATTATAATGTGCCGTAATAAGGTGTCAATACACACATATGATTACGTTTTGATTTCTTTTAAGATTCCATTTTGCTAGAGTCAAATGTTTTGGTCTTTCAGCCGCTGCACTCACTTCAACATACATGACAATGTACTCTGACATCCTTCTTAGATTGTCATGGAACGACAGCTGTGCAATGCATCTACACCGCAAGTGGCATGAAAAAACTTATGTTCCCTTTTCAATCAACAAAGCTGTCTTTGCTGTAAGCATGCAGTGTGTAAACAGCTTTGTAGATTGAGATGTAAATGTTAGCTCTGTTGCATTGCTGGCTTGCAATGTAGACAGTGTAAGACAAATGCAAATTTTCAGAAGGCTACTGCATTGCAGTAAACAATTTACACACAGTAACATTTTAGGCCTATTTATATAAAAATAATAATCCTTTTTATTTTCTAAGGAAATTGTCAGTTCAGTTAAAGGGGTGATGAGGTCAGAAAGGGAGCAGAGGGTGGAAAGTACAATAAAGAGAGATGAGACAAAAAAAAGAGAAATAACAGAGAGGGATGCTATGGAAATATTTAGAAGAGGATAATGAACACGGGGTTCACAGAGTCATAATCTGCTTTTCCACTATCGGGCCAGTGTGAGCCAGGGCTATTAACTGGTCAGCCGGGGCCAATAGCCTCAGATCTCAAGCTACGAGACCAAAATCGATCTGCTTTCCCATCATCGGGCTAATAGCCCCGCAATGTTGCCCTAAAACCCGCTCTTAAAATGTCGCCCTGGTACCAAAGTCACACACCTTTGTGGCTGATACAAAACTTGGCAAGTTTTTCAACAATATACTTGGCAGATGCCACAGACCTGTCTTTACACGTTTTCATCAGCCCAAAATGTCAAAAGAGCCTTGATTTCCTCTACTGCCCAGTACTAAAATTTTCTCCATTCTCCGTTGATCTGTTGAGGTAAGATGGTTGCTAAATATGAAAAATTGGGGAATGAGTATCTTGGTGCTGACCCTATGACCTAATTCAGCAAAACTCTGACTTTGACAATGACCCCGCCTCAATCCCCAGTTGGTCTTCTTTGACCCAAGGGTAGTCGGTGGGCCAAAGGTCATTGGCTATTGGCCCAGAGGGAGTCCTGAAGAGGCCCTGAGGAGGCACGATGGAGGAGGCTTCTATTCTAAAGCCAGTTTTAAGGTAGTAATAATTTCCATTAATGTGATAAACAAAGATACATGTGTTATACTGTATATCTACTGCTTGTAATCCGATACTCAAAATGCAACTGTCAGTAACAATGGCCTCTAGTCACATTATCAAATGGCAACACTAGACACATTCATACTCATTCCTTTCCTTACTCTGATGTTTTCAAGAATCTCCCTGTGACTCGCTTTACACAGAAAAAAATAGTCAAATAAATTGTGCTGCATTTGATTTATTTGAAACAGAAGGCCATTTAGCCATATTTTTTTTTATTAAAATTTAGAGATATGGCATTATTTTATGTTCCTATTACATTTGCGGGTCGTGATTGCTGTGCATGAGAATCTCTGTATCTGAGGACATGAAGTTAATAAAAATGTCAAGAGGGATAAGCATATTGATTTTCTAATCTGCGCTCAAAAAAAGAGAACATTCCCAGCTGCATCAAACAGGGACTTGGATGTTTGAGCTGCCTATTGGGTGATGTAATTGGTGAGCTGTTGTAATGTGATTGCTGGCACCATCTCTGCAATGAAGAGAGAAAAAACAGCCTGAAAAATGTGTGCATCTGAATTAAAGATTATATATAGGTCTCTGATCTGCGTACTCCTTTTCTTTACTACAAATTTGTAAAGAGGGAGGAATGCCGTTTGAGAGGACTATCTATTTGAAACACGATTTCAATGGAATACGGATCAATATGACACTAATGGAATGCTGCAGTACCAGCAAAGAAGGTCTTGAGAAACTGCATGGCAGAATCAGCTTTGTTTAACATTGTCACTTCCTTAAAGAATGCATGAATTCTTCGACCCATTTAACACAAGGTAGGGGAAAAATAAATAAAGCCATAAGTGTAATCAGTCAGTCATTGTCACTGTCACTGACAATGTATATCTCACGTCAAAGAGAATCCACTGTATTACAAGGTACAATTTCACTGCAGAACACATTTAACTTGGTCTCCATTTAGCTACATTAAGCACTTTTGCTTTAATGCAAAAGTGCTAAATGTTGCTAAATGGACACCAAGTTAAAGCCACCACTGAATAATTCACTATTGTAATTAAAGGCCGAAGCTCATGGCTGGTATGATACCATAACCATTTTATAATTACTGTTACCTTGAAGGCCCTTTTCCAAGAGCAGATAAGGGGAAGTGTGTAATGTTCTCTTTCACATTGGCATTAAAACTATCATCACTCACTTGTATATTTTTCAGAGAAGATCAGACCTCCAGGTGTCTCTTAAAGAAGAAAGTGATGCTTTAAGGGTTAAGTCACTCTGCATAGTCTGACAGTAGACTGATTCACAGCTGCTCAGGCTCTCTGTCAGCAAAAGCTAATAGAATCAACATGGGTGACGGATATGCCAAGGAAAATAAGTTGTCAAATAGAGCTGGGCCTTTTATCAATGAGTCTGCAATGTTTGATGCTGCAATGACCCTCCTGAAGTTTCAGTGGAGGTTTATCATCTGTAGACCGAAATTGCAGTTCAAGTTGTTTGACATAAGGAAAAGGGGAGGGTTGTTTGTGAAGGTCAGCGTGATGGATGCAGGAGAATCCCTCCCATGTTTAAAGAGCATAATGTGCTCATTGGACATTGAGTTGGAGGTATTGTGAAATGCAGTATTATCTGCAACAATTACCATAGAATGTCTTGGGTTACTTAACTGTAACCCCTGTTCCCTGATAAAAGCGGAACGAGATGCTGCGCTGACTTAGTGCTTTGGGAACAACTTAGGTGTGACCAGCTGTGAATATGTGTGCAACACGTCAATGAAATTGACCAGGATTTATAGCCTCTGCTGGTGACATCATTGGATGCACCTTTAGCAAGGCTATAAATAGATGCGTCACAGGTGCATCGTCAGATCTTTTGTCTGAAGAGCAGTCCTGGGGCATCCGTAGACCTCCTTGATGATTTATGTAAGAGACTGCTGCTGTGTTGTCCACCCGCACCAGGGCATAGCAGCTTCTCAAATGCTGGAGGAAGTATTTCAGGGCCAAAAATATAGCCATCAACACATGGCAGTTGATGTGCCAATCGACCTGATGACCCTCCCATTCCCCTTGAGCAGGACGACCACTTAAGACCGCTCCCCAGAACATCAGGGAAGTGTCTGTCGTTAGCAACTTGAGACGGCAAGACACACCTAGAGTGGGACCCAAAGTAAGGAACCGGGGTCTGAACCACATAGATAGGGAATGAAGCACGTGGCGCATAACCCTTATTAGCCTTAGGGGTCTGGCCCTTGGATGAAATCCCCTGGCTTTTAGCCACAACTGAAACGGTCTCATGTGCAGAAGGCCCAAAGGGATCACTGAGGATGCAGATGCCATGAGACCTAGTATTCGTTTCAATTTCAATTTCATTAACGTGTTGCACACAGCTGGTCACACAAAATTTGTTCCCAAAGTGCTGAGTCAGCGCAGCATCGAAGTGTAGACAGGGAACTGTGGTTCTCAACTGATGAGATACATCTCAAAAATGGGCTGCAGATCCGTTCTGATGGTGTTGTGTAAAGCAGGGGAAAAAACAATGCTTTATGTTAATAATAAAATGCAACTACGAATATAATCATGCGTAGTGAGGTAAAATCTTCCCATATATTGTTGTTGTCAAAGGCCATGCATTCAATCAAACTCTATTGTTTTTTAACATAAAAAGCTTATAATCAGACCTATGTCGTGCTAATAATTTTGGTAGCATTTCATTAGATTTTTGACCCTGAGATGGGTCTCCACTTGATGTCCAATTTAAAATCTGGGTACTGAAGCAAAACAAGTTGAGAAACACTTCCTTAAAAGAACTAAATATTTACATGATCTACTACATAATTCAGATATATGAAATAATGAGATAAATTGTTTTAAGAAAGATCACAGGTGATCACATAAACCTATTTTATTTCACCAGGTCCATGGAAAGCTTAACATGTAGATTTGACTGTCCAAAAATGTGTTTTGTAATCATTGCTTAAAGGTGCACTCAGTATATCAATTTGTTTATATTGGACTTACACTGACACTGAAATTCACTTTTAAGAGTCAGCCACGATTCATTTAATCCTCAAGTGAAAGTGTCCAATAACATTGCAGTTAATGAGAATAAGCAAGTAGTATTTGGCTGGTCATGTGATTCTAATATGGCAGCCCCCATGGTCAGACCCTCTCTGTGTAGATTAAAACAGCTATCATAAGGTTACTAATATGACTCAAGCCTTTATCTCATGTGAGTGCACATGATTTTATATATATATTTCAAAATTACAATTAATTTCTTTACAAGTAAAACATATTTATGAGTATAAAAATTACTGAGCCCACCCATGTGAACCAGCGTGTGTGTGTATGGGGGGGGGGGGGGGGGGGGGGGGGGGGGGAGTGTGGGGGGTTGGGTGTCAGCGACTTTATAAGAGGATATTACAGTTGTGCATTCCGGGCAACACATCCCCTCAGAGGAGAACAGGGTCTACTGAGTTTAAAGTCAAAAGAGTTTAGTTGCCAAAAGAAGGCCAAGGGTATTTTCTGAAAGGTTAATTCCTGGATGGAGGCACTGGGTTCTGGAGGAAAATAACAGACAGAGACTGCAAAGGGAGAAGGAGGTAGTGTTGGATTGGTGGAAGCCATGGAACATTTGTGGAAGATACGGTGGACTTGTTATGTGGATGAAAAATCAGCCAAAATCAGGAATATGAATAACGAATTCAGCGTATCTCACTGTGAATTTCAGCGACAGAAGGCAAAAAGTTCTAAAGTTGAAATCGGTCTGTGATTACCAAAATTCAAACCACTGCCCCCTGTTGCCAAAGCTGGAATTATTCTGGAACGTATGGGCATGTGTGAGCTCAAGTTTCCCAGTGAAATGTTTGAAGAGTGGCCCTAAATGTTAAATGTAAATGATCATATTAAGTCAATAGCAATGCATATTTTATTAACTCTACCACTAACCCAACCCAAAACCTAGCCTTCATTGATGTAAAAATTTTATTTAAGAGCGAAAATGCAACTGCCGAATGGTGATGACCATTGTTTATGCGAACACAATTACTTCCTGGTTCCACAGGAGAAGATCTTGTCTCTCAGAGCTACAGGAAAATGTGTTAACACATGAATTTATGCAAAAAAATGTCTCATGGGAGGTGGCACTTGTAGGTATTATGATTTCAGGGAAATTCTGGGAGCTACATGTCGATTTCACACATGACCTTGTTCAATAGGGTTGAGAAAACAGAGGGTAACTTTCAATGAGGTTTGAAGATTCTTGAAAGGATTTGGCTAATTATTTAGCATGCATTGAATAGAACAGTTGGTAAAAGTAGCACTCTGTTAAGAATAATGATTATGCCTTGATGATTTTTTACTTGTTGTGGTGTCCCACTCTTTGTTTTCTCTTGATCTATTGGTTTAGAGTTGTCTGTATACAACTCTAAACCTGTTTTACTCTTTCACAGACCGAAAAATCTTACCTTGCAATTTTATTTGTATAGTGCCTTTCACAACACACATCGTTTCAAAGCAGCTTTACAGAAGATCAGACATTAACAGAAGATAAAACTGTAATGTCTATAATGATGATGAGTCATCATTGTGTAATTAGATAAAATACAATTGTTAATCGTGTATAAAAACATGTAATTAAATAATGATTGTATTAATAATTTATTTTTATTTATATTTATTTTGTATATATTTCTGGAAACGTAAACAGTGACTTAAAATAGCATCTTAAAATAAACCTCATTTAATTGTTAGAGTGACACTCAAAGCACTGCATATATTCAGTGGGTATGAGTAAATGGCCTATGTAAATAAGCAGTGCTTTCATTATTATTGTGCTCTGCAAAGATCAGAGAAATTTAGAAAAGATTAAACCATTTTCTTTGTGATCATGACAAGAAGCAGCCTTTGATAAACACACCGGTGGGTACAATATGATATCAAAGATGCATAGACATCTGAATTTTGTACAGAAAAAGGGGGACGTCCATGTCTGTGGAGGAAAGTTGTCCATCTTAATTGAAAAAAAAATGCGAGATTTTGGTAAAACCTTAATGATCATTGCAGACAAACATGCTCTTTATCTTATATTTTAATCTTGGGATTGACATCACACATATGTCTCTATGAAAATATTGCTACTCAAAGACAAAACCAGGGTTTGAGAACTGAATAAAATGAAAGGGCCATAAAGGACTTCAACTGTCAATGACATCTGAATTTTTCATGGATACATTTTTTTTTTTCAGCATAGTCTTCTTCCTTTCTATAATTTTAGTCTTCTCTGGGCAGATCTATTTTTATATTAGATCTGCACACAGTTCTTTGAGATTAGTAAGAAACACAGAGAGGTGCTAAGTAGGTCAAGGATTGCGTTCACATGGCACTGCGTGCTCTGCATGCACCTCACCCAACCATCAGGGGTCACTGGAGATCCACAGATCTGCAGTCACCATCCACCATATTGTTCTGCATACATTACAAATACTGGTGGAAAAACCAGCAGCTGTTTAGTATAACCTTCCTGACATAATTAAAACTCCACACAAATAAACAATCTACATTTTATTGATCAGGCAATCAGTGATCATGTAGATCTTTCTGGTGTTTGAGACAGTAGAGAAAGAGAGGAAGTTGTTTGACAGAGCATACCACTCAAGCCAGATGTATAGCCCTAGATCTGTGCATGTACCCATGGAATAAAATAAGTCTTTGGTAGTCCTTTTTTCAGGGATTTAATCTTTTGGTTCAAATGGTTTGAGTGTAAATGTAAGTTTTGTATATGTCTACATATAAGACAGAGTAATAGGGAGCTTTTGTAAAATGGATCCAGGAAAACCAAGTAGCGACCTTTTGTTTTCTGGTCTGTTGACTTTAACAAGAGCTGGAAATTGATAGTTTTGACTCTGCAATAGTGCATACATGCTGAGTAAGGAATTGCTGAAACACTTGCCTGTAGGGCTTCTCCTCAGGCAACAAAGACACAGACAATAGGAGTTTTAAGATTAGTTTACTTGTTGCAGTAAACCGGAAAAGTAATGGTCAAAAGTACAGGGTTATTAAACATTTAACAGTCCATGGAATGTTGACCAGATAGTCAGTGGCAACTTGAAATACATAGGGAATGGGATTCTATGAAATCAGGTAAAATATAGCATTATTAATGTAAGAAAAGCTAACATTTCCTGTCACTTTATGTTCTACAATCAAGCTCTGTTTAAAGTAATGTTCCGATCTCAATTAAGCTCAATCGACAGCATTTGTGGCATAATGTTGATTACCACAAAAATGTTGTTTTTATTCTATAAAATACTGACAACATTTCTCCCAAATTTCAAATAAAAATATTGTAATTTAGAGCATTTATTTGTGGAAAATGACTACTGTTCAAAATAACAAAAGATGCTTTGTTTTCAGACCTCGAATAATGCAAAGAAAACAAGTTCATATAAATTTTTAAATGACACAATATTAATGGTTTAACTAAGCAAGAGTTCAGAAATCAATATTTGGTATAATAACCCTGATTTCCAATCATAGCTTTCATGCGTCTTGGCATGCTCTCTTCTAGTGTTTCACATTGCTGGTGAGTGATTTTAAGCCACTCCTGGCACCAAATTTCAAGCAGGAATTCAACAGACATTGGAATGGAATGGCTGCCATACATGTAGAGATGCTGATTTAATAAACATGGAGTAGTCTAAATTTTTCATTGGGGTCATCTTAAATTATCATATTATTACAATATAAAACTACAATGTTATATTTTAACAGGTACTAGTATTATTATTTACATCTTTTGGGGTCTCTGGGACCCCAAACATAAAAGAAAAGTAAAATCTCAACAGAACCAAGGGATAAAACCAACGGACGATATAAAACCACCAACATTTGAAAGCATTTATTTTCTTTAGAGGTGCCTCTAATATATGCTCTCATATCTTTGGCCACTTCATGAAACCTTCTGTCTTGATATGATGGTGACAGGTGGCATCTTTCAGCAGTTGCCTTTATGTCTGTCCAGCCTTAGGCGGCCTTTAGCTTTGCCTCAGTGAATGAGAACAGCAGAGAGAAGGTGGCTGACTGCTGACCTTCTTGAGCACTGTCAGCTGAAATTTCAAGGAGCCACATTATGTAAAAAAACAAGACCATCAACTGTCATGTTAAGATGTCAAAACAAACAAACAAACACACACACAACAGAAATCTACAGGCAAATAGTCTTGCTTCAAAGACCTGCCATACCATACAGAATGCTCAAGAGCTGAGCCTTAGAAATCTGTCATCGAATATTTTCATCCATAGTCTTAAAGATTTTCACTTTCTCTATCACAATATGTAAAATTTTCATGCTGGTCACCAATGCAACCACACCAAGTAGTAGCTTAACTAGCAAGACAGCATTTTTTTGGTCCACCAGCTAGACCTACACAAACCAAGATAAACAATCCTGCAAAATCCTAGGTACATGTACCCAAAAGTACTCAGACCTCCAAATACTACTTTATTCCATAAACAGTTCAGCATAGTTGGGTTTTGCTTCTGTAGGACAACCTTAATCAACCAACAGGACTCGACGCTGTGAGAAACCCAAATTTAGCCCTGTCAGCCTCCGAAACTTAATCCTGTCAACCATCCAAACTTAGTCTTCATACAAGTAGCTTTCATAACAATATATGACATCCCAAAAACTTCTGAGCCGCTGTGACTTGCAGAGTATTGAGTGAATGAGTCATCAGCCAGTTGGGTTTAATGTGGAAACTACTGGAGCTCTGCTATGTCCATTTATAGCATCCACTCTCTGCAAGCCTCTTAAAAACAGTATTTAGGAAATCATCAGTTGCAGTCAGACGATTTTAGATGTGCTATTGTTAAGATGCCCCCTTGAAACATTAATTTTAACCATTTTATCATGTTTTATGATGGTGAACTTTGGCCATCACCAAAAAATGTAATGTAGTTCCAAATAGTATTTGGACACTTAAACAAATAGAAATGTCTTTGTTATATACAGTATTTTTTTGTTTTGTTTTGGTATTTAATGCAAACTATGTATATAAGCAATACATTTCACAAAAATACATATATTAGGTTTGAAATTACAAAATAATACATGTATTGTTCAAAATAATAATAATAACAAATATATATTGACACTTTCTGGTTGACAATAGAGGACCTTTTCTGTAATTATGAACTACCATGGGATGAACTACACATTTGGTTACTCTGCTAGGATACATGTGTGAAAACTTTTAAATTCATAGCTAGACCAGCTAAACAGACTGCACTAGACCTGATATTTTGTTGTCTAATGCAAAGTCATTAATACATTTTAAGTCTCCAAATACTTTTCGGGGTGATTGTATCTTGTAACTAGGATATTTGTCTTTGGTGATTTAAAAACAACAACAATGAAAAGATGAGTGTTCTATGACTGCGGACATAACCTGTTGAAGAAATGTAGTAATCCAAATGTCACTTTTACAGGGTTTTGACAAGAGAGAGACTGAAAGTGAGAGAGACATTGAGAAAGGGAGAGTCTTTAGTCTCTTGATGATTTTTAATTATCAGTCTTCCATTTATTTGACCGGCATCTGTTAAATGCTTTGAGGAATTACATGCCCTCAATCAACCTCCCCTTCTGCAGGGACCAGTGTTAAGCATCCTCAGTCACATGTAATTGACTTCATGTTTGAGAGGTAATAAAGTTTATGACTATTAAACAAAACATCAAATGAGCTGTCTTATACAAACTACTGAAGCCACACTGTAAAATGATAATTGCTTACTCTGGGATGCTTAATTACCAATTGTTGGCGGTATTAGCTTATTAGCAGCACTGTTTGACAGCTTTGAATCATCGCAATAATGTCATTCGCAAAAAAGAAGTATGCCGGTGCTCTCTTTACGAACAGGCCTCCCTTATGTATTGAAATAGCTGACATAATTGAGTTTAATTTGGCTGTCAGACTCCTCTCTCCAATACTAATGATGTGTTTGATGCTTGACATGTGACATTAAGGAAACTAGTTGGTGTTGTAGCATGCCCAGTTTATTTATAGAACAAGTATGAATACAAATGGGGCACTTCCCCACACCTACTGTAGACTAGTAGTAATAATATGTGATGTTTGGCAGCAATTCTGAAATTACAGGATATCAGTAATGCAATATAAGAAAAATTTATATATTTTTAGAGGATACTTACTTTACAAAGCACCATTTAAGAAAGTATATGTGTTGTGACAACTACTTCATCCGGTAGCTAAGTATACAAACCAAGCACAAAGCCAAAATGAACAAATGCATATTGCTATCTGCAAAACGTGTTTTCTTTTGTAGAATTTAGTCAATTTCTTGTCTAGATCTAAAACAAGACTCTTCATACACAGACTAAGGAAATTAAATACAGAGGGTTGCAGTGCTCAAATAAGGCACAGACTCAGAATTTGAGTTATAAGGACCTCTAGCTGTGCAGAGGTGGAGCTGTGGGCTAACATTTCTAAAAACCTTCTAAGAGTGTCTCTCGGTGCTAACCGCCTCACCTAGGTCTACCTAGGGGTCTAGGAGCTTTGACAGTCTGTGTGTTAAATTGTCAATATTATCAATATTCTGGACGATGATAGTTCTAATCTCTATGTAGGTGGTACCAAAGTCTTTCTAGCAAGTAAGTCCACTGTCAGCCATCTTTGGAATATTCTAGGGAGGCTATTTGCAGTCATGACAGTGCAGCTCCTATCTACTTGAATAGGAAAAGACCGAAATCTCCTAAATGGTTTGTCAAGACAATAGCTGACGTATTTAATTTTAGCGCCAACAAAACAGCTTTCTGAACACGCCCCTGCCTGTTGTTGGTCAAACAAAGAGGTAGTCCCACCCCCAACTCACACCATTGGTTGTGTAACGTTGTTGGGGCAGGTGTAAGCTCAAAACAAACAGAGCAATTTTCATAGCACAACAGAAACAGTGCTTACAGTTTTCAAGAAAATCAACCTATAAATGGCTTACTAATAGATGTCTCTGCATATTGATCTGTGATAGATGTTGTGGCAGGACGGAGGGCGGGGCCGGGTCATGATGATACACACCCTGTCCCGTATCAGGCTAATCAAGCCTCTGAGATGGATAAAGGCCGATGGCAGACAGTGGGTGCGTCGGGAGAGAGAGATCATTTACAGACATGTCTGTCATGTGTGTGTTTGTCCTTTGTTTTAAGTTTATTATTAAAACATTATTTATATCGTCAAGCCGGTTCTCGCCTCCTCCTTGCCTGTCTAAACCCTTTACACTGTTGCCGAAACCCGGGAAGGAGGAGGGATGCCCGTCGCGGAGTCCTCGACACTGCCGTCTGCCCAGGGGAGCGCCGCTGCCATCCACCGGGGGAGGGAGTAGACCGACCGCCCGGAAGCGGGGAACGGCCGCCCTTCCACAGATGTATTTTAACACAGAAAGAGTTAAATAGTTCAGCTTTAACTGCTACGCTATAGAGGGTTTACAAATCCTAATGATTTGCACTGGATCAGTTTTGGAGTTAGTATTGGATATGTATCATCGTTTTTGTTCACATCTGTGGTATGTGATAATATGAGACAAACAGACAGAAAGACTGTTGAAAAGCATGGCAGTGCTGGTCTGCCAGCAAGACCAGCACCAAACCACCATAAACCAGCTTTGACCAGCATGGAAACTGCATGCTGGTTATGCTGGTCTTTTTAGGGGGGTTTTAGATTGATGGATACATAGACAGACAGACAGACAGGGAACATTTACAGTAAGAATGCGGCCTATGGGAATCCTGTTTTGCCGCCCCTGAGCTTTCCAAAGTTGAGTTGTGGACAATGTAGGTAGATCTACCTAGAACAGGGCAAGAGTAAAAAAATCGTCTGGACCAAAGGATTTGCATCTATAGGAGATGATGGCAGAAGGGGGAATTGTTTATTGGATGCGGTTGGGGACACAGATTTCAGTGTATAGTCATGAGAAGTGCTTGAGATCTACTAATTAGGTGGGAGATGTAAACAGTATGAAATAGGATTGATATTTCTTATTATGTTGAAGGGTCCTACAGTACATTCCCTGGACTGAGTTTATGGCTAGGGACTTTCAGGCAGTGATCTCAAGGTAAGGCCAGACCATCAGACAAATTTGGAAAGTGGGTGCTGGTCTGCATCTGCCATCTGCTTGGATCTTGTGGTATCGAACAGTGCTTTGTAACCTGTCATGAGGTGCCTCCTAGTTTCTCTCACTACAACGCATCATGTCAATCACTGCTGGAACTTCACAAGGTTCTTTAGTTTACGGAAAGTGTGCAGGCTGGTAATTATATTGCCAAGACTGTTAATGAGTTCATGAGATGAGGAAGTTCAGTTCGGGCCAGTGAAGAAATCTGCTCCATTCTAACTGGAGCAGGCTGTAGTAAGATTGTAGAAATCTTCTGAATGAGACGTTCCACCTGTCCATCCAACTAAGGATGGCAACTAGAAGTTATACTGAATGGTACACCAGTCACTCCAAAAGTGAGAATAACGATGCTACCATCTATACCATACAGCATTTACCTGCATGACCCAATGAAAAGCGTAGAGTGCATGCATTCACTTGTGCGTCTCTTTGATAGTAGTATTTGGACAGCTATTTGAACATCAAAACCTGCACGACTCACTGGAAAGCATGGTTGCGTGACTCTAAATTGGACTTTTACACAGAATTTGGCTTCCCATGGAGCTATGTATGCATCTGCACATGTGACCTGTGTTACATTGCATCTGAAAGTGTTAAGCTTGTTTTGGTTTTCTTTTTGCTTTTGTACTGGCCATGGTTTTTAATCCAGCTAGAGAAATATATAATGGCAGCTTGACATTATGTAATACATTTACTTTGAGATTAGTTTCTGTTGTACTTGTTGGTTTTTGACTGAGACATGTGATGTGACAATAATATGAAGGATAGTGTTATTGTGATGAAGAGAGATGTGTGACTACCTCTGTCCAGTGTCCTTATACATATAAGCTTCATCTGTAATTCACACATATTGCCAAACCCAACAAGTATTAACATATTCTTTTGTTTTCATTTCATACTGGAACTGCATGAGTTAAAAAATTAATTGTCAATTTACTTATTCTAATTTGTATCCATCTGTGCCTTTTTCCATAGTTTTTACTATGACAGCATGCAGTAGAGAAGATGGATATCTTTGACTTACACCATTATCAGTTTTTTCTTTTAGCATCTGGCAGGTGTGCAGCGTCTTTTAGACGTAGTATCAGTAAAAAAAAAAAAAAAAAAAAAAAGTATGTCATCTTTTAAAACATCCGAAATGTGTATGCCACCAGCTGCATTAATAACTGCAGTGCATCTCCTCCTCATGGACTGAACCAGGGTACCACATGAGGGAGGAGGATGTCTTTCCTGTAACGCACAGCATTGAGATTGCCTGCAATGACAACAAGATCAGCCCGATGATGCTGTGACACACTGCCCCAGACCATGATGGACCCTCCACCTCCAAATTGATCCTGCTCCAGAGTACAGGCCTTGGTGTAATGCTTATTCTTTCGTCAATAAATGCATATCCGACCATCACCCCATGTGAAACAAAATCGTGACTCGTCAGTGAAGAGCACTTTTTGCCAGTCCTGTCTGATCCAGCGAAGGTGGGTTTGTGCCCATAGGCAATGTTGTTGCCAGTGATGTCTGGTAAGGACCTGCCTTACAACAGGCCTACACGTCCCCAGTCCAGCCTCTCTCAGCCTATTGTGGACAGTCTGAGCACTGATGGAGGGATTGAGCATTCCTGGTGTAATTTGTTGTTGCCATCCTGTACCTGTCCCGCAGGTGTGATATTTGGATGTACCGATCCTGTGCAGGTGTTTTTACACATGGTCTGCCACTGTCTCCCTGTAGCACTGTCTATCTCACAGTATGGACATTGCATTTTATTGCCCTGGCCACATCTGTAGTCCTCATGCCTCCATGCAGAATGCCTAAGGCACGCTCATGCAGACCCTGGGCATCTTTCTTTTGATGTATTTCAGAGTCAGTAAAAATGTCAGTTTAGTGTCCTAAGTTGTTATAACTGTGACCTGTGTCTTAATGACCGTTCCACAGGTGTTCATTAAAAATGTTCATTAATTGTTTATGGTTCATTGAACAAGCATGGAAAACATTGTTTTAACCCTTTACAATAAAAATCTGTAAAGTTATTTAGATTTTTACAAAATTATCTTGAAAGTGTCCTGAAAAAGCTACATTTTGTCTCTTTTGTTTTGCTTACGGGCATTTTGTTTCTGTTGTTTTGCTTACGGGCAATTGTTTCTGCTGCTTGCTTACGGGAATTTGTTTTTGCTGCTTGCTCACCGGCAATTGTTTTACTGTTATGCTTTGCGGCTCGCTTGGACTGTCCGGTTATGAGCCTCGCGTTCACTGTTCTGCATATCAGCTCCTGTTTTTGTAGTTTGTTTCCCCTTTGTGCTTTGTGCTGTCTTTTTTCTTTTTTGTTTTCTTTAATTGTTAATTAAAAGTTATCTTGTGGCTATTTTTTTTATTTTTAGGTTGAGTAAATTTGTTTTGTGACCACATATAGTGTGAGAGGCGGTTTGTTAAATTGGTGCTTGTCTCTGCCTCAAACCTGTTATTTCAGGTTAGTATTTCCCACACTGTCACTTTATACTTGATGTGGTGTATGTTGTTGTATTATTGTATATTGTTATTTCTGTGTAATCATGGTCTAATTTGTGTTTCTCTTTTCTCCAGGAGCCAGTGAGGTCTTAATGGGGAGCAGGGGAGGCTAGCTGTCTTGATTCAGTGGTGTGCTTCACAAGTGTGTTAAGTGTGCCAACACAACTTTATGGTGTGTGTGGTGTTTGACGATTTGGTGTGAATTTGAGGTGGGTTTGGATGAACTCCTGAGTCGGCTGGCCTGCCTTGCTCCTGCTAAGCCTGGCCCTGGAGAATTGTTCGTTTTTTTTAATATTTATTGTGCTTCAAGGGAGAGACAACCTATAATTGTATGTTTTAGTTAGTAATGCTGAAGTGTCAATAAAATATATATTTTTATATTGATACTCGCGTCTCCCTTTTGCTTATTTCTTTGCCATCAATTGGTACAACTTACCTGCATGCCCTTTATTGGGAGTATTTCCCTGGCTCTCCCCACGGTGGTGTAGTTGGGTTTAATTTAATTTTGATTCACGTTTCCCTCCAGTTGGGAATGCCACACTACATTTCTTTTTTGCTGAGTTTTGGTAAAAGAAATCCAAAAAACTCTAGTTAAATTAGTGTCTTTTAAAGTGATACAATCACTTTTGGTGAGAAACAGATCAAGATTTAAGTTCATTTCACAATAGTTATTTACTTCTGGTCTCTCTCCAATGCATGTTCGTGAGAGGACCCAGTTCACACAGCCTCTCGTGTGACGTAGGTAGTTGGCATGTTCATGTGAGAACTGACAAGATGCAACCGGAAGTATAGTTGAGTTTACTTGCAACAGAACGCTGTTTGCTTACGTCATGCGAGAAGCTGCATCAACTCAGTCCTCTCATGAATGTGCATCGAGACCAACTGGAAGTGAACATTTATACTGAAAAGGACTTAAATATTTGTTTAAATATCTGTTTCTCAACTAAAGTGATTGTATCACTTTAGAAGACATTGATTTAACCACTGGAGTAGTATGCATTACTTTTACTACGACTGTCAGTGCTTTTTGAACCTTCAAATTTCTGGCCACAATCTACTTGCATTGTACGGACCTACAGAGCCAAGATATTCATCTAAAATTCTTTATGTTCAGCAGTCATTCACATCTGGGATGGCATGATGGTGAGTGAATAATTTTGGGTGAACTATCCCTTTAACTAGGTCATTTAGTGATGCCACAGTGCTTGCATAAGAACAAACTATGACTCCTGACAATTAGCCTTAACTGTTGCAGTTATATTGATCTACTTTGTTACATTTATTCTATTTCGTCTCAAACTTTATCACATTTTTATTGTAATTGTACAAATGGCCTGAATACCAAATCCCCATATTTATTAGCAGTATAACATAAAGTTCTACACAAGTTCCACAAGATGGCACTTTTAATGCAATTAAGAATCCTTAAACTTAATTTGACCTAAAATCCTTTGTCAGTCAGTTCTGTACAGAACCTTGTTCCAGAAGGTTCTGCCAAGAACTTTCAATTGGACAAATGTAAATGTGGCAGCGGGGGCGTGGTCAATCGCCCGTCCGGAGAGGGAAAGCGGTAATGGCACTTGCACATGAGCTAAATTATGTCTAACACCAATCTCTAATTTCAGTAAGCACGGGGAGAACGGCATAAAAGAGCTTCAGTGCCTCCAGTTCGAGAGAGAGATGCCAGTCTAGTGTTGGCAACATAGAGAGACACGTCTTACCTGTTCTATCTGAAAGAGTTTATGTTTAGCAAGTCCATGTTTATGTTCTACCCCCGTGTGTGTTTATCAATACTGCAATTAAAAGAGCCTTACCTATGAGTTGAACCCTGTTCTCGTGTCCTCCTTCCTGTCCTGTGAACCCGAAACTGTTTACAGTAAAAGATTGCAGCTTTCTCCAGTGATGCATATTTTGAAGATGTGAAATCGAGCTCCATGCTTATTTTCTTACCAAACGGCCATTACCAATTATGGGTCTGTGAATTTTTTTTTGACATATCACACTCCTATATCCTAAATTAGATCAAATTTAATACGTCATGAAAGACATTTGTCCCAGAGAGGCAGTAGAACTTAAAATTAAACACAATTACATAAATAAAACAATGTCAGTGTAATTATACCATTAAAGGTTTACACACAAATATGCACACATCATTCAGATACAGTAATAGATGTTGGCACAGTCTAACATGTCTTAGAGCCCTTCTACATGTACTAACTCAAATGTGTTAAACTTGCAGATTTTATATACTCCAGGACATTTTTGAGGGTGTCCTTCCATTCCATTCCTTTCTCTGCTCTTCCTCCATCACTCGCAAGACATTCGCTGAATGATTATCTAATGCTACTCTCTCTTATCTGTGAACTGTGAGATAAAAATCATGCATAATTCAATATCTTTCCACCCCTCATTTCATCATGCAGTCTGACAGGAGACAGAGCAGCAAATCCCTCCCTCCCCTGCCCTCCAGGAGTGCATCTTCAACTTCACGCCTCCTCAGGATGAGGCGGGGGCAGGGGACCATCTCTATTCCAGGTTTTACCTGCTGAATCATTAATGAAAAGTAAGGGAACATACACTGTCTGTATCCCCTCAAGTGTCTCAATGTTTTTAAAAGAATACAGATTTGAGCCATCTAAGATTCAAGTGCAGTGTGGCAGAGAAATATGGAGAATATCTTGGACAGTCACACAGGTGTCTCTGAATTGTAATGTGTCATTCTTTAACTCTGTGAATATCCCAGTTTGTTACATTTTTATAATGCTTCTGTAAAGGTGCTGTATGCCTAGCCTGTGAGCTAGGGGTTTCAATGTGTCAAAATGTCCTACTGGGAAATGGGCATTTCACTGCAAAGAAACCTTTCTGTAGCAATGTTGTGAAGAGGAGGAGGGCAGGGCCAGGCCGGGCCGTGACCATGCACGCCTGACCCCCAATCGGGATAATCAGCCGAGGAGAGGGATAAGTACAGCGGAAAGTGTCAATTCAGGAGAAAGAAAGCCCCATGCAGCTGCAGTGTGTGCATTTGTTTTCAGTGTCTTTTTGTTTAAGTATTCATTAAACTATTGTTTTGATGGTTCAGCCAGTTCCCAGCTCCTCCTTTCCCAACCTTAACCTTGTAACAAATGTTTAACCATGCACCTTCAAAACATAGCTCTGGTGCTGTTTTAAACTAGCTTTGGAGGATTCTGTGAAGCTTATATCATCCAAGTTAATTTCTGTGGATCTTGGAAACCTTAGTTTTTTTTAATTTAAGAATTAAAGTAACTGTAATCATGTCTGGTATATTTTACTCTTGTGACTTGGTATACATTCAAACTAATTTGTATCAATGAGTACTATGAGTAATAATTTCAACATATTGCTGTTCTATTCATGTTCGGCATGATTCAAACACATGATGAAACCCTCCTAAGCAAGATTAAACAGCATTAGAGCAAGTTGTAGAGGGAAACGTTATCATTACTTACCTGTTTAATCATCTGTACCTCAAACTTTAATACTGATGTGTGAACACGCCAAGGGGGTCTATAATACCTGGGGAGAGCTATCCAATCGAGAGGTTTCCGATCACTTGAGCCATAGGTGTCATGTGGCTAATAACAGTGGAGACACACATTGCTGATTGTCTGATGGCACCACAAAAACACACATAGTCTCAAGCCCTTCACTTACAATTACCCTACCACTCCATGAGCTGTGAGGTGAAAGGCAGATAGGGAAAAATATGTTCATTTCACACTTTAAAGAGCCCCTCCAAAAATCTATCACAAGTAAAACTTCTACTGTGATATTATGAACTATTTGTGATTTCTATGTTGATTGCTAAATATTTTATTAAATTAGAAAACACAGCTACTTTTGAATGGCCATCAGTGGAGAATAGGCTTTCTTTCCCTGAATAGTATAGTTATGGCATCTGCAGTAACAGCAAGGGATAACTACCATTGCTAACCAGCCATATCTCATTGCTAACCATGTACCTCTTGGAACAGACAAGAATCTACAAGCAGACAAAAAGCAAGGTCTGAGAACAGCTTTAGGTATATCACAACGACTACTTAAAGGGGTCATGAAATGCTCTTTTTTTTTTTTTTTTTTTTTTTTTTTTTTTTTGCATTAAAAGTCATAATTTAGTAATATATGATCATTTTGCACCCTATCTCTGGCCCCCTGTCTGAAATGCTTGGTTTTGACCCAAGTGCCTCCTTAAAACTAAATGCCCACTGTTATGATTGGCTAACATCATGCAGCCCCTAGAATAGAGCCAATTTTGAAACACAATAGGAAGAGATTTAACCAGCATCAACAACATTATATAACAGGGTTTACACATAACGTGCATCCAACAAATTGCATCCAAATACATTAAACTGTTCATCTCAAGCACAACTGTTAACACTTACACCCTGTCTACAACGGACGCGAGAGGCGCGTCGTGTCAAAAGCAATAGAGGAACCCATTAAAATCCCTTTCCATTTTGTGCTGGCGCTACTACTGCCATTGCCAGCAACACAAATAAACATCTGTGGCACGGTGGAGGGCGGGACCGGCGCGTGATTACGCACGCCCGGTCCTGTATTAGGCTAATTACGCCGTCAAGAGGGATAAAGGCCACTCGCAGACGACGATTGAGAGAGAGAGCTCAATTACGGACGTCCGTTATCTTATGTGTTTGTCTTTTGTGTTCTCCATTAAACCTTTAAGTTATATGTTAAGCCGGTTTCTCGCCTCTTCCTTGCCCGTGAAGTGATCTGTTTTACATTGGTGCCGAAAGCCCGGGAAGGAAGAGGGATACGCCGTAGCGGAGTTCTCGCCACTTCTCAATGGAGCAGCCGCGGCCATCTGCTGGGGGACGGAGGAGCCCAGCCGCCTGGACGCGGAGGAACGGCCGCCGACCGCGAGGGGAGGAGGGGCTCCTGGCCGACCGCCTGGAGCGGTTAGGGCCGCTGCCAGGGGCGGGGGAGTCCCCTAGTAGCCGCTGGAACGCGGCGGGGTTGGAGACTGCCGACCGCGTGCGGGGAGGGGCTCGCCGCCGACCGCCTGGAGCGGGAGAACCGCTGCCAGGGGCGGGGGGAGGCCCCTTCGACACCCTGGGAACGCGGCGGGGCGTTCCGTCCGCCAGGGGCTGAGGACTGCCTCCGATCTGCCCGGAGAGGCGCGGCTGTTGTCCTGTAGAGGGTGGAGAAGTGGCTGAGGAACGAGCTACGGCGTATCAGAGAACCGGCGAGTACGGTTTTTTTTCTTTCTTTCCTTTAATCTCTCTCTCCTCTCTCTCTCGATACCGCTCTGCGTTGGCCTTTTCCCTCTTTTTTTTTAAATTATGGTGTTTGTGGGTGGGGAGGTACTGCCCAGTGCAGGAACCCTCCCCCCCCCCCCCTATTTTTAATTGTTGTTTCCCTCCCCCTTGCCCCCTCCCTCGTCCAGGTTAATGGGGATGACCTGCCGGCAGACCGCGCGGGAGGCGCCCCCCCCCAGGGGATGTACGTCAGGCCGGGGGTCCCCAGCCTGAAAGAACGGGGGAGGAATGTGGCACGGTGGAGGGCGGGACCGGCGCGTGATTACGCACGCCCGGTCCCGTATTAGGCTAATTACGCCGTCAAGAGGGATAAAGGCCACTCGCAGACGACGATCGAGAGAGAGAGAGCTCAATTACGGACGTCCGTTATCTTATGTGTTTGTCTTTTGTGTTCTCCATTAAACCTTTAAGTTATATGTTAAGCCGGTTTCTCGCCTCTTCCTTGCCCGTGAAATGATCTGTGTTACAACATCTTAGAAAGTTTGTGTTGATGCGCCCGGTGTAGACAGCCTCAAGCTGCTGCGTTGCGTCATGTCAACGGGACCGGTGTAGACAGAATGTCAGCACCATAAACGATTAAACAACCATGACATTTGGAATATTAATGAATGGAATTGTTTACTTACGTTTTTCTTTGGGTTTAATAGTGCTTTAACTGCCCCATATCCTTCAGTGACAAATCCTTGGCAAATCCTTACTTGTTTTATGACTGCTTCACAAGACACACACACATCCAGTTTCCTGTAACATCTTGAACTGAGGTTCACATCGCTGGAAACAAATCAAAACGGTCAAAGACTTCCATCTAGTGTGTGTTTACATACACCAATAATTAAAAATAGCGCTGATGGGCAAAAGAACAGTTTGTTGACCAGCATAACAACAAAACAAAAAGTGGCAGAAGCTGCCACTCTTCTCTTCAGAGTTGAAACTTGACTCTGTGTCTTTTAAAAGCATGCTAGAGACATGACAGTCAACAATGTCAATGTCGGGCATGCTTATATACAAAAACAATTAAAAATAGACCAGATGGGTCTCATTTGGCATTCAGGAGTAGTGAGGCCACAGTAGACCTTTTGTCCTTCTCTCTGTTTGAGCACCAGTGGGCAGGGCCATGGGTTCGATAATTCTAAAGTAGGTGTTGATGATGTTGCTGTTGAGGTGGTCATGAATTAATAAGTACCCTTTGTGACATCACTAATATACAGATGTAGAGAATGAGGCATTTTGGCAGCTTGGTTTCAATAATGCTTTTATTGCTTTGGGGATAAAGTTTTGAGTTCTGAAATTTACAGTATGTTTTTATAGTAGAGAGACCTCCTATAGGTCAAAATGTCAAGGAAAATTTGAATCCTCATGACGTGACCCCTTTAAGTATTTTAAGTTTACTAAACTAACTCTTTAAATAGCAGATAATGCAACACCAGTGACAAAACTTAAACAGCCTCTCTGGGTGCATTTTCATTGCTATAATAATGAAACTGTAGTGACACAGAATTATTCATAGTCATTTATTGAAAGCTGGATGCTATGTTGCTGTTCATGAATTTATGGCAAATTATCTACTTTTATCTAGTAATTTTCTACATTACCCATTTCACTAGTATTATGGTGTTACCTTGCTCTCTCCTTGGACACAAGTCACAGCTTGCCTGCCTGTAGACACTGGGAATAGAGAAGGACTTCTATTCAAGTGTGTATATCCTTGATAAATACAGTCCCTGTTATCAATCTAGGCCTTTAGTGGGATTGATGCTCTGTCGCTAACAGAGAGGAGTGTGTACCGATGGGGAAAATCAGCTCCAATAAGAGCAGATTTAAATGGCTGCTGTGGACTGTGATGGGCTCGGCAGATGACTCTTCAGTATAGCCAATCAGCTGGCGACCTTGGCTATGATTGCTCATCACTCATTCTCTCCATAGCCACATCACTCAATGAAAACTTGCCTTTGCCTGAATTGACCATGCTGTATGTGCTTGCTTGAGAAAAAATTGTAAAAAAAATAAATAAAAAATATATAGAGCAAATAGTTTTCCTAAAAAAATGACATACACGTGTGTACAGCGGGACTAAATTGTAATTGTTTTTAATAATACCGACCAATAGAAAGTCAGATTGTTATTATTGTTATTTTAATTAAATTGTTTCCAGGAATGTTGGTCTGCCAAACATGTTGAGCGGTTCATATTAAGCCTCTAAAAGCTAATTATTTTTCTCAATTTTGAAAATGCACATCAAATATAGGATTTCTAATAAAAGCCTTATGATATTGTACACATTAGTGAGCATTATGTTTAGCGGTGTGGCATTTTACAATGTTAAAAATGGCATATCGGATGAAACAAGAGACTAACATTTTGACTCAATTTGGTTTCAGTGTAAAACAATGATTACGTTTCTGACTAGATGTAGTTTTGTTGATGTTTCTCCCAAAGACAAACTACACTGTGATCGGTGCCATGTTTTTTTTTGTCACATGACTCCGTACATCGAAAGTTTAACCCTTTACTGACAGCCCAGAACCTCCTGAACTGAGATCAGTCAGTTTAAATTAAATTAAGTTAAATTAAGCATTATGCGTTGCTTATAGCGAAAACGTAATGGTTACTGTTTTAACCTCCGTTACCCTATGGAAGGAACAAGATGTTTGTCAATTGTAGTGAAACATTGGGGTCTCTTCTGAGAGCCTCGCGTACCTCTGAACTTGAGAAAAGGCCAATATCAAGTTGGCAGACAGAATTTGCATGCCCCGCCCCCAGACATATGGGTATAAAGGGGAGCGGTCGAGCGAATGTCAGACAGGTTTTCACTGAGGAGCCGAGAATAAGGTTACAGCGCATTACAGTGGTAGGTATAGTGAAGTGGCAAGGGGAACACAACGTCTCGTTCCTTCCATCGGGGAATGGAGGAAACAGTAACCATGACGTTCCCCTTCTGTCACTCACTCGACGTTGTGTCGATTGTAGTGACACAAGGGGTCTCACTTCAAAACGCCATGCACTAGCCGTGTTACGTGACTGCAGAGCCAGGTGCAATTAGGCTGTTGCAGCTGCACTTAACCCTCCCAAACGTCCCCAATAAAAGGTGTTATATACCGCTCTTAGATTCCCAGCACCCGTATGGGAACAGGTGACATGACATGTATGGGAGCCAGCCGGGGCTATATTAACACTAGATAGATGCATCGGGGAAGGCGTCCTTTTCCATTCCTATTCTTTCAGGGTGAAAAGGCCCTGTGGAGACCACAACCTACCCAGACTGGGAGGAGGTAACTTGTGGCTAATACACAAGGGGATTATCAAGCCATCCGTGGACATGGTGCAATGGTAGATCCTGCCTGACAAGGGAGGAATTGCTACAGACACGGCGACCGGGGACAGCCAGAGGGCTAGGGAGGAAAAGCATCCAGGAAGCGAGAGCTTGGTGGATAACCTGGGAAAGAAGGCGCACTGGATCAACTTGGTGAAGGGCACAAGGTCCAAGCGGAACACCCGGTCGGCTATTCCATATTACTGAGTTCTACCGGCTCGGACCTGACAAAACATGGGACGAGACCGACTCAAACCTGAGGTTGTAGAATCTAGCATAGGTGTTGGGTGTTGCCCAACCCGCTACTCTGCAGATGTCTGCTAGGGAGGTGCTATTGGCGAGTCCCCACTAGGATGCCACACTTCTCATAGAGTGTGATCACACCCGTAAGGGGGGCACGACTTGGGTGTGATAGGCTAGGGGATAGCATCAACAACACAATGAGCTACCTCTGTCTGGAAATGGCATTCCCCTTCTGCTGTCCACCAAATCAGACACAGAGCTGCTCAGAGCATCTAGAGCCCAGCGTGGGGTCTTCATGGATAACACGTACCGAACACAGCAACGAAGACGCTGGGTCTGTCTGTAGCTTCGCTTGCAGGTTCACGACCTAAACCCTGAAGGGGGTCGTAGAAACCTAGGGCACATAGCCCGGTCACGGTCTTAGGATGAGGTGAGCATCTGCCAGACCGAACTCCATGCAAGTGTTGCTGACAGATAATGCTTGCAGGTCCCCAACCCTCTTGATGGAAGCGAGCGTGATCAAGAGTGCCATCTTCAAGGAAAGGGAATTTTCCAGGGAGGTGCTGTTGCGAGGAGTGTGAGATCCGAGAAACAGGTCTGAGTGGGCCAGTAAGGAGCCACTAAGGTGACCTGTTCCTCGTCCTCCCTGAGCTTGCTCAGCACAAGTTCAGGAAGGCTCACTGTGGGAATGTATACTTGCGCAGCCCCTGGGGCCAGCTGTGTGCCAGCAGTCTGTACCGAGAGGGGCCTCCGTTAGGGGGTACCAGAGCGGGCAGTGGGAGTTGTCTTGGGAGGCAAAGAGATAAATTTGTGCCCTGCAGAAGCGGCCCCAAATCAGCTGGACCACATGGGGTTGGAGCCTCCACTCTCCGCTGAGCAACCTGTTGTGACAGCACGTCCGCCGTCTTGTTGCGGTCGCCCGGGATATGAGTGGCGAGCAATGATCTGAGTCACTGCTGACTCCAAAGGAGGAGATGGCGGGTGAGTTGTGACATGTGATGAGAGCGTACACCGACTTGACAATTTATGTACGCTACCATGGTGGTGCTGTTTGAACGGATCAAGACGTGCTTCCCAGAATAAGCGGGAGAGACCGCCGCAGAGCAAGGAGTACAGCCAACAACTCGAGGCAGTTGATGTGCCAACACAGACGGGGTCCTGTCCAGGAGCCAGTGGCTACGTGCCTGTAGCACACGGTGCCCCAACCCAGTTGAGAGGCATCTGACACCTGCAGTAGGGGGACTCCTTTCCACAGAAAATAGAGGTCTGTCCAAGGGTTAAATGTCTGACAGCAGGAAGGTGTGATTAACACACAGTATGTGCCGCAGCACCATGCCCATCTCGGGACTCGAGTCTGAAGCCAGTGCTGAAGCGGTCTCATATGCATCGATGCGACCGGTGAGATCACGGCCGAGGATGCCATATGCCCCAGCAGCCTCTGGAACTGTTTGAGAGGAACCGCTGTGCCTGGCTTGAAGTGAGCGAGGCACCTGAGCACTGACTGCACGCTCTCAGTTGTGAGGCGTACTGATATTGAGACTGACTCTATCTCCAAGCTGGGAAAAGAGATGCTCTGAACCGGAGAGAGCTTGCTTTTTTCCCTAGTTGATCTGAAGCCCGAAACGGTGTGCGAACGCCTGGTCAATGTGTGCTCATAGTAGCTATCGAGAGTGTGCTAGGATGACCCAGTTGTCGAGGTAATTGAGTATGCGGATGCCCACTTCACGTAGCAGGGCAAGGGCTGCATCTGCAACCTTGATGAAGATGAATGGGGACAGGGACGGGCCGACGGGGAGGACCTTCTACTGATACGCCAGGAAGAATGTTAAGTACGCGTCCTTCGGGTCTACCACTGCGAACAAATCTAATGGAAACGCAGATAATAATTTGTTTCTGCATGAGCATTCTGAACAGGAGTTTGTGTAAATCCGGTTGAGAACTCGCAGGTCCGAAATTGGCCGCAACCCACTGTAGGTACGACGAAGTAAGGGCTGTAGAGACCCTTCTCCATCTCGGCTGGAGGGACAGGCTCTATCACATCTCTGAGTAGAAGGGTCATAACCTCTGTACATAAGGTGCTGGCATTTCCGCCACGCATGCAGTGGAGCGAAAGCTGGCAAGACGAGGCGGGAGCCCGACGAACTGAATCGCGTAGCCGAGTCGGATGGTCCTGACCAGCCAACACGACGGGTTGATAGCGACGTCCAACTACGTGCGAGGGGCACTAACGAGACGATTGTTTTTGACGTACCAGATGGGGCTTCACAGCCGGAGGGAAGCAGTTAATAATGCGTCGGGAGGCAGAAGCGCGTCCCGAGGCTTGGGATGCTGAGAATGATTCAAAGCACTTACCTAGCTCTATGCACCCGGCAGGGGGTGGGTTAGAGACTGAGGAGGAGGTTCGGAATTCGTCAGCACTGGCCTGCTGGAGCTGGACAGTCGTGGGTCTGGAGGCGAGATGACTGCGTCCGGGGAGCCGGGACTGTAAGTCTTTGGTGCCGGGGTGCCGTGAGAACGGCGCGCGCCGGCTAGATGACCCAGGAAGTGAGGAAATCTCTTTTTTATTAACAATGTGGGTAGTGCAGCCTGCAGGGGGTGCAGCAACGAAGAATAAGGAAAACAAGTGTTTTCCACCAGGGGACGGAGTGGTCTTGGTACCAGCTTGGTACCGAACATCTGACTGCCCGGGTCTTCCGTCTCAGGGGCGCCTAGGAGCTTCACGGGTCCTAGAGGGGGTCCTGAAGACATGGGGCATACACCGCCTTTGGGGCGCTCAACGCTGGGGCTGAGAGCTGGGCCCATTTGAAGCAGAGCTGCCTGGTTTAGTTGCAGGGGGGTGCCCTCGGCAAGCAGATGGGGCTTAGGCTGCGTTGAGGCATGATGTGAGATATAGCTTCTGTCTGCCTCTTCACTGCCGAACTACTGCTGGGCAGAAGTCATCAACGGTGTCACCAAAAGGCTGAACTGGGAGACGGGGGATTTGAGAAAGTGTACCTTGTCAATGTCATGGAATCTTGATCAATTCAGCCACAAATGGCATTCCTGGACCACGAGGTTGGCAATCGCCTGCCCGAGTGCTTGCGCCTCGTAGCTCTGAGAGTTAGGTTGGAGTTAGGGCGCAGTTCCTGCAGCACATCGGGATCGGGACTACCCAGGTGCAGATCTTTAAGTGCCTTGGCTTGGTAAGACATGGCTATGAGCGGTGCCCTGGCCCGAGGAACCGATTGAGTAGCCGTGAGAGGGGGACGGAGGTCTCCAGTCCACCTCGCGCTCATGGCGGCCCGGGAAAGCGTAGCGGACATCCGTACGTCATGCTCATACTGGGCGAGCAGACCCGAAGGTGGCAGCCCAAATAAGTCATCAGAATCAGACGCTGCTGTGATGCTAGCTGTGAGGCGAGCTGTACTCATCCCGAGCTCGGACAGAAGCAAGCAATCATGCCGGGGGGCGGGTGTTTCGTGGGGTTTTACCCAGCGAAACTGAGCTCGTCGTCATCCCCGAATTGCCTTCAATGCCAGCCGGGTCGTCCTCAATCCCGTAGGAAGAAGGAACGACACGGGGCGGCTGAAGTGGCTTTCTCTCATGAGAAAAGAAAGCTGTGACCGCAATATTGGCATGGCTATGTAATCGCACTGAGAACATGAACCATTCATAAAACACTGCCTGCGTGTGTTCGCAGCCCAGGCACACGTGGCAGCTTTTATGACCGTTAGAAGTGGAGAGAAATCAAGGAACTACACAAGGGCACCTTGAAACAGACTGCTGTGAAAAGGACGTTCAATGCCTGCTGTGTATTGCTATTTTATGAATGGAAACTCAAACTCTTGTAGAGGAAATAAACTCTTTTAGGAGGAGTAACACTCTTTCAGACAATGAAAGAGCTGTCAAAGCACCCACAGTGCATGGACTTCACAGCATGCAGAGAGAAAGTCGCTGGAATGCGCCGTAGATCCAACAGCAGTGCTTATCGCCAATCAAGGTGAGTGGAACACTGGTGAACTCAGCTTTGCTTTTGCACAACTGCTTGGCTCCGAAGAAAAAAATCTGTCTGACATTCTGACTCCCCTTTATACCCGTATGTCTGGGGGCAGGGCATGCATATTCTGTCTGCCAACTTGACATTGACTTTTTTTCAAGTTCAGAGGTACACAAGGTTCTCAGAAGAGACCCCTTGTGTCACTACAATCAACACAATGTCGCGTGAGTGACAGAATGGGAACAAAATACATCTTGATTGCCAAAATGAATTTTGCACACACTAAAAATCAATCAATCAATCAATCCATCAATCAATTAATATTGTGGTCTTATTAACTATTTTCTCATTTGATTGATTTCCTCAGAATTGGTATCAGTTTCTTAATTAATTAATGGCATTTTGCTCATTTTAATCTTGACAAACAAAAAAAAAATAACGCAACCAGTTGTTGCCTGGTGAATTTAAGCCAGATGCCAATATTTTATTAAAATTCCCAGCTCGTTGATTGTTTCAGTGCCAGGAATTTAGTTAGCAAAAGTTGTTTTAAGAAGTCTGTTTACAGTGCTAAATTTGGCACAATTTCAAGATAATATCGGCTTACAATTAATGATCCAAAAAGCTCATGGTGCCTGGATGCCAGTAACAAGGACTGAAGGACATATCTTGATCAATTAATTTTTATCTCTTAAAAGGTTAAATCACTTGCAGCACCTTCTTCTAGGATCTTGGCTGATGTACTTGTTGGCTCTGCTTGAATGACTGCAATGCAGACATATTCATACTGGAAATTTTTTATTTTTTATTATCTGAAACAAGGTTAGAGGATCTTTTAATAGCTCTCTCCTTTTATCTTTGAATTTTCTTGAATGCCTGAATACACTTGTATTTTGTGCCAGTCCATAGCTTGACAACATAATTCTTTTAAAAATAGTCTCACCACATCAAACTGTGATCAAAACACAGCATTTAAGGTATAAAGGCATAGCATCATGTCAAGTACTCTAATGAACTCCTAGCACAATAGCTGACCACCTTGCTGTTTTGCCAGTTTGTGCATGAGCAGAACCAGCTTGGTGGCGTCTCTTAATTTCAACACTTTGAGTTCAGTACTCAGCAAAATATCTAAAAGGGCCTTTTAGGAGGAGTGCTGACTCATCTTTTCAGGGAAGTCTGAGGAGATTTTTGAGATATTTGTCAAAAAGAAAAACTGTGTTTAAGTTCACCTACCAACTCTTGATCAAATTTTGAGCATTGTGAGAAGCTGTATCATGCAATTTCAAACTATTATCTGCAAACAAAAGCAATAAATGGAATGCACTTATTTGCAAATAAGTCCTTTTAAATGTTACGTCTTGCAAGGTGAAGGTATAAAGAAGTTCAGTATTGAACTGGTTTTAGCACACAAACCTGAGTTGTTGTCCAATTCATGAATACATTTTAAATAAAACAGGTCAGAATGGTAATAATTCTGAAAAAAAACATTGATATATATATATATATATATATATATATATATATATATATATATATATATATATATATAAGCATTTGTTATTTTTTAGGCATGACAATGTCTTGGGCCAACCATGTGACAACTAGTATCTAGCAATGACATAAGTCAATGACAGTCTGATTTAAAGACCAGATATCCATTTTTACTTCCAAAGAAAATCATATTCAGAAATGAATTCCCAGCAGTGGGAAATAATGTGACATTTGTATATGAATTGATTGAAGGCAGTTCTGCAAATTCTCTCACAAGAGACAAGCTCCTGGTTACCAGGGAGAAAATTGTACATGCTCACTGATTGCTAGGACAGTTGACTGACGATATCTGAACAATTTCCATCATTAATGTGGTAGGCCAATGCAAATGGAATACAGAGAGGTATTTTGCACCGGCAGCTCTTTGTATTAAACTATTCTGTGCATGACAAAGTGCAAACTCATTTTTGTTGCAACCTTGAAATAATGTGCATTATTAGATTCCCATGTGTCACAATTTGATTCCAAATCCCTGATCTCTTACAGGGTAAGGTAAAGCAAAAGAGAGGAAGAAAGAGAGAGATTGTGTATCTGGTCCTGCTCAATCTGCTTTGAGCGGAATTTGAACCAGCGTTAGTCGGAATGGGAGGTGGGCGCGATAACAAGGAGGCTGAAAGTGTCAACCGTTAGTGCACCTGTTGAGGCCAGGTGAGTGAGGTTTAAACAAACCGCACAGCTGTCACGTACCAGCTGGCTCTTGTTACAGTTGCACACGAATAGCAAGAAATCTTGGAAAAAGACCCAAATTGCACATTTATATTACTTTTAAACCAGCATAATCTTGGAATCTTTAAAAGTGAAGTGTGTAATTTTTATACCCATAGAGCCAGTAAATGGAACTGCAAAAATAATGTTTGTTTTAAAACAGGTTCCTCAATACTCCCCCTGTCTTCCACTGGTTGGGAAATACTTAGAAAAAAAAAAAAAAAATCAGGAAGTCCTGTGTCAAACTAATTTTTTGAGCCAATGTTGCCATGCTAGGTTGATTGGTAATGAGCAATGATTTGACAGTGCCACGTCTTTACACTCAATCAACAAATGCCTTAATTAATTTAATATAATAGTTATATCTGGATATTAAGCTTGGATTAAAGAAAGTATTATTTTGAAAAAAGTATATACATCACATTTATGACTTCAGGTGAGTGACAAAAATATCTCTTCCTCAGATAACTTCATGGGAACCAATGGCATCAAACAAAAAGTGTTTCAGAGAATAGCACAAATCTGAAAAGCAGGAAGGAAAGACATACGTGCCCAAGAAGATAATCTTGCAGCATATGAATGAAGGAAACCTGTGTGTTTCAGTGACAGCATGTCACTTCCTGACACAATGAATGGGGAAAATCTATATTATTAATGCGTGCAGCTGTAAGGTCAACTTTTCACCCCACCCTTCTCTCTCTGAGTGATGGCTGAAACTGATATGGATGGGCACATTCCCAAATTACACACCATACTCATTCACAGACTTAATTAATCATGACTTGAACTTGGCAGTCAGATGCTTCTTCAAAAACCAGCCTATCAGGTTAAGATGGGGTGTAGGATGCATGGAGAGAGAGAGAGAGAGAGAGAGAGAGAGAGAGAGAGAGAGAGAGAGAGAGAGAGAGAGAGAGAGAGAGAGAGAGAGAGTAAACAAGAAGTAACCAAATTGAGGATAGAACAGATCTGGGGAGAAAAAGATCCATCTCAACGAACAGCACTTTTGAAGTGCGATACAGGCCCAATTACACCTGAATTTAGGACAGAAATTTAGAACTACAGTGTGTGTCTATATATATATATATATATATATATATATATATATATATATATACACTCACCTAAAGGATTATTAGGAACACCATACTAATACTGTGTTTGACCCCCTTTCGCCTTCAGAACTGCCTTAATTCTACGTGGCATTGATTCAACAAGGTGCTGAAAGCATTCTTTAGAAATGTTGGCCCATATTGATAGGATAGCATCTTGCAGTTGATGGAGATTTGTGGGATGCACATCCAGGGCACGAAGCTCCCGTTCCACCACATCCCAAAGATGCTCTATTGGGTTGAGATCTGGTGACTGTGGGGGCCATTTTAGTACAGTGAACTCATTGTCATGTTCAAGAAACCAATTTGAAATGATTCGAGCTTTGTGACATGGTGTATTATCCTGCTGGAAGTAGCCATCAGAGGATGGGTACATGGTGGCCATAAAGGGATGGACATGGTCAGAAACAATGCTCAGGTAGGCCGTGGCATTTAAACGATGCCCAATTGGCACTAAGGGGCCTAAAGTGTGCCAAGAAAACATCCCCCACACCATTACACCACCACCACCAGCCTGCACAGTGGTAACAAGGCATGATGGATCCATGTTCTCATTCTGTTTACGCCAAATTCTGACTCTACCATCTGAATGTCTCAACAGAAATCGAGACTCATCAGACCAGGCAACATTTTTCCAGTCTTCAACTGTCCAATTTTGGTGAGCTCTTGCAAATTGTAGCCTCTTTTTCCTATTTGTAGTGGAGATGAGTGGTACCCGGTGGGGTCTTCTGCTGTTGTAGCCCATCCGCCTCAAGGTTGTGCGTGTTGTGGCTTCACAAATGCTTTGCTGCATACCTCGGTTGTAACGAGTGGTTATTTCAGTCAAAGTTGCTCTTCTATCAGCTTGAATCAGTCGGCCCATTCTCCTCTGACCTCTAGCATCAACAAGGCATTTTCACCCACAGGACTGCCGCATACTGGATGTTTTTCCCTTTTCACACCATTCTTTGTAAACCTTAGAAATGGTTGTGCGTGAAAATCCCAGTAACTGAGCAGACTGTGAAATACTCAGACCGGCCCATCTGGCACCAACAACCATGCCACGCTCAAAATTGCTTAAATCACCTTTCTTTCCCATTCTGACATTCAGTTTGGAGTTCAGGAGATTGTCTTGACCAGGACCACACCCCTAAATGCATTGAAGCAACTGCCATGTGATTGGTTGATTAGATAATTGCATTAATGAGAAATTGAACAGGTGTTCCTAATAATCCTTTAGGTGAGTGTATATTATATATATATATATATATATATATATATGCAGTGCTCAAATCTGATTGGACGTGAGAAGTTCCATAGGTACTGATAGTCAAACACCGTCAGGACTCTTCACCACTGTGAATGCTTCACTGCGTGACATCACATCGCTTGTGTTTGTGCCATGCTAAACTAAAGTGTAAGAGCAGTGCAGATGTGTTAAAAGCTACTGTGTATTTGTCTTTACATTTAATTTTGTGAAATAACATATTTTCATGTGGAGGCAAAAGAAAATTTTTGTGTGTAGTATGACACGTTGGTGACGTGAAGTGTCAGTGTGAGTCAGTGTTTATATTCAACAGCACTTAATGATCTCTCATATTATTACTACACTACTAAAGCTAGAAAATAGCTTTAAACGGCTTTAAACTAACAACTTCAGCATTAAGGCTCATCACAGCCGAGAGGCACAACAGACTGATTAATTACGCAAACTCAAGGCACTTACCTCTTACCGGACTTTCCACATTGAAGAGGACAAAATGGATGTTATTGCGGTTTCTATAGCGAAAGACTCTTGCGCACTGGCTACCGTAAAATAGAGAGGAATACCCCTGCTTGGATGGCTATTTTTCAACTGAGAAAATAGGATGCATTTCACCGAAATGACATTATCTTCAGAAAGCTGACTACAGCATCATCAAAAGGTGATCACACACGCTCCATCTCTCTCTCTCTCTCTCTCTCTCTCTCTCTCTCTCTCTCTCTCTCTCTCTCTCTCTCTCTCCCACACACAGAAACACACACATACACCCTTGTTTCTCCAATAACATGTTAGAAACATCCCAAGCTGTGAAACTAGTAGTTCTGAAGTTATGTTTTTGCGAGGCTTGGATGCATCATTTGGTTTGAACCAGCAACGGCAGATTCTGATCTATCTCGTAAGAAAGTAGTTCCATGCACAAATACATTTTTTGTGATTGTATTCACTTTTTCCTATTTTTTTTTTAATTTACTTGTTCATTGAACTGTTGTATATAAGCAATATCACTGTCACAATCATGCTATATATTACCTTGCTGCGTTCAGCTTTCTTTCAACCCTGACCAGTCCCCCAATCCCTACCACTGAAATGCTCAACCATAGCCTGCGGCCGCTGAAATAGGGCCATATTTCACTCTTGATCATGTGATATCACAAAGGTATATATATATATATATATATATATATATATATATATATATATATATATATATATATATACACACACACACACACACACACACACTGGCATCCAAAAGTTTGGAATAATGTACAGATTTTGCTCTTATGGAAATAACTGGTACTTTTATTCACCAAAGTGGTGAATAAAACAATGTATAGTCAGGACATTAATAAGGTGAAAAATTATTATTACAATTTGAAATTTCATTTCAGAAATTCTTAAGAGGACCTCTTCGCCTCTATGAACAGCGCAACGTCTCCTCTACTTCTCCCTGTGTCTTTTCTTATGGAAATTACCTCTCTAAAGAGAATTTGGATAGGCTCTATCTATCTTGCCAGCCTGTTTAGAGTTTGCCCCTGGAATGACCAAAGCAATTTTACACCCTCATCCTGACTACCTAAGGTGCCTTTCTCAACCTTACATCTGGTCAGTCTCGAAGCCTTCTGCTCCCCGCCGTTTGCAACGCCGGAGCTGGAAAGACTTCACAGACTTTGTCCAGTCTGTGCCCTTCAGACTTATGTCCACCGCATAAGTCAGGGCAACTATTTGCTTGCCATGGGAGGCCGCAACAGGGGGGTGGCCGCCACCAAGCAGACTGTCACATTGGGTGAAGGACGCTATTGCCCTAGACTACAAGGTGCACGGTCAAGCTTCGCCAGTAGGCATCAGGGCCCACTCTACCAGAGGGCTCGCTCCTCTAAAGCCTTGGCTAGAGGTGTCCCTCTGCAGCATGTTTGTGATGCGGCTGGCTGGTCCTCTCCGCACACATTCATTAGATTCTATAGTTTGGATGTTCATGCCACTCAGGGCTCTTATGTCCTTGAGTCGACATCTCAAGCTCATGTCTGAGACCTCTCACGCTCTTGTGAGCACACTGCACATCCGTAGGTGGTCCGGACAGCCACAGTGCGGCGGCGTGGGTATTCTCGTTCCCAAAGCGCTTTTCTCAGCGCAGCATTATAAGTTAAGCTTTTTGTAAAGGGAACATCTCTGGTTACTTGACTGTAACCCTTGTTCCCTGAAAAAAGCAGAACGAGATGCTGCGCTTCATTGCCGCACTGGGATGCCCCAGGACTGCTCTTCAGACAAAATACCTGACAACGCGCTGGTGACACATCTATTTATAGCCCTGCCCCAGGTGCATCCAATGATTAACACCGGCAGAGGCTATAAATTTCGGTCAATGTTCATTGCACACATATCTCAAAGTATCTTGTTCCGCTTTTTTCAGGGAACAAGGGTTACATTTAAGTAACCCGAGACGTTTTGGTGAGTAATTTTTACTTATCCAGTCACATTAAAAAAAAATTAAGTCTGCATATATTGCATCGCAATGCAATCTTCCTAAATATGTAACTAGTTATTTATTTGGACTCTCATTTTATCCCTGCTTATTGTAAATGTGAGCATGTTATGTTACTCTTTATTGCAGCAGCATTACCTTCAGCGGCGCACATGTTAACTCAAGAGAAATTAAGAAACTGAGGTAAGATATCAGTAGACATTTTCAAACATATATTTTGCAGGCTTTAAAATTTTTATTCTGAATACATAATTATGCTTTGTAGCTGTTTTTTACATTGAACATTCATTGTGGTTATTTTCTTAGGCTAAATGAATATTAGCTATGTAGCTAACGTTTACTTAGGAAAATAACCACAATGAATAACAGTATAACTCACCAAGTTTTTGGTCAAGTTGAATATCTACTTGCAGATCAACACTGGTTAAATATGATGAATATAATGTGGGCTTGCATTAACTCTCCGTGTGTGATTTGTACCTTTTGCAATGCAGGCTTGAATACCTAGCTCACAGGCATAATTTCTAAAGTGGCCAATTGGAATTGAGGAGGAGCAGGGCTAGACTGGTAATCTGGCATACCGGGCATTTTCCCGGTGGAAACTTTGGGGCCGATCAAGGTGGACTGGCCATTTGGAGAACCGAGCGAGCCGCTGTGTCAGTCGCGATAAGCTAAAATTAGCCGCCGTGTTATGCAGAACGGACAAATTAATGGTGCCGCAATATGCAGAAACCCCCAACAACAACTTTTGGGCCAGTTGCTATGTAAAATCACGGGCCGTTTTCTCTTCCCAGCCCTGACAAGGAGCACAAGGAGATCTTATAGAAGTTAAACAAGGTAAGTTTACAGTTTGGATTTCAATAAACATCCCACTGAATGTTAGATAAAACTTGAATTGGTTTGCAACAGGAGTAAAGAGCTGTATGAGTTTGAATGTATGAATTTACAAAAATGTCAATTCTGTCATCATATACTCAACCTCATGTCCTTCCAAATCCATGTGACATTCTTTTGCACAACCCCCAAAAAAGGTATTTTGTATTCCATATAAGGAAAGTAAACGGTGAGCAAAATAGCTTGTTTTGGTCACCATCGACTTTCACTATATGGACAAAAACATTCTTTAAAATGTAATCTTTTGTGTTCCACAGAAAAAGTCATACAGGTTTGGAAGGACATGAGGTTGAGTAAATAGCTGTGCATGAGGTCTTGCGTAAGTTGGGGTGTAAAGTTCACAATAAGGGCTTAGTAACTACTAGGTAGTTTGTAACTAAGACAGTGCTTAATATGGTTGCACCACCTGTTCTTAAAGCAAGTCTTAACTAGTAGTTCGTAAGCTTTCCATAAAGTGTAGTCGCATAATATGACGTTTACCTCTATTATCCAATAAGCAGCCTGATGTGCCTCTAATGCCTCCACCACTGGGGGTAGTTGGGCATAGCCGTTCATTTCCCTGTGGTCCACGTTCGTGAGAACGTAGTTACTGGATGTGCACACTGAGAGGGGCGTGTGCCAGGACTTAGTTCTCTGTGCACATTAGGGAAGAACGGGGCAGTTCTGCGGTGCACGGCTGCTTGACTGCGTCCGGACTTCAAGAACCACTCAAAGCGAGACTGTCCAGGTACCTCTGGGGGAGACCACTCGAGATTGAGTTCTTCGACCACCCTTGCAAGTACGTGAAGTATCTCCCTGTCCGTGGTGCATAAACGGTCCTTGCCCTCAATGGGGGGAGGGGCGGTTGCATCATCCATTGACCAGTTGCCTGATCTGGCAAGAGACATCATCATTATCATCTTTATCATCCCCAGCATCAGATGAGGAATGAGGAAACGAGATGAGGCCGCATGCTCTTTCAGATAGCCAGAGCTCGTCTCGCAAATAGTGTATGGGGAAATATGCGCTTCAAGGAGATTGAGGGGCTCGTGGGTCATGTGCCAGCACGAAATCCATCTTAAGTTGTCCTGCTCGACCTTGCGGCCCTGCCATGCCCCCTCGTGTGAACCCTCGGGAATCACAGAAGAGGCAGGAGGGAGGGTGCAAGAGGCTGAATCGTCCCTCAGAATGAGGGCGATTCGTGAGTGAAGCGACTTGAGACTCATGTCCTCACAGTGAGGACAGTCTGTCTCCATGAGAGCTGACTCTGCGTGGGTGTGGCCCAGACAGAAAACGCAGCTCTCATGCTTGTCTGACAGCGGGATGTGTCTCTCGCACAAGGAACACTTACGGAATGACATCTTGAAAAAGACACGAAAACGTAAGTGGCTCTTCTAGATATATAAATATAGATTTATATTTAAATAACTTATATTTATAACACAATTACAATTTTGCTTTAAAAGGATACTCTACACCTGCCGACGCACTGCGGAGAATCAGGATGCTGAGGTCCATTCACCAGCAAAGCATCAAGTAGCGAGGTTGAGTGATGTTCACTGGAGCAGGGGAGCGGAGAGTCTTCACGCAGCCGTGAAAATTCTGCACGCTGACTGATGTGAATCGATGGCGAAGGTAGAGGGCTTTGAGACAAGAGGTAATCGCTGTCTTGAAGGAAGAAATTCTGAGGAAATGGTGTCTGTGCACATGTTTTATAGCGGTCAGTTACTTGCCAAAACAGGTGGGGCTCAAACACCATATCCAATATTTGAATATTGGTGTTATTGTTTCAAATAGGTAGTGTATGAAGGCACTCCCCATAATGCATTAATAAACGCAATTTGAAGTGGACTGAAGTCGTAAGGGAACCAGAGACTCTAACCACTACCTCCCCCTATCAGTTTAGAATTCTATGAGCAATCCAGTTTTATATATATATATGATAGTTAGATCGATCGATAGATCGATCAGTGGATTTATCCAGACAGTCAATCTTGCTGTAGCCACTGACTTCATAGAGTTAACACAGACAGACACAGAACAGAGGAAGAAGTGAAGAGCAACAAGATGCTGATCAACTGCGCTGTTAGGAATTTTTAGTAGCAAAAGACTGAAAAATAGAAAATATTAGTTTAATCTCAAACTAAAGCTCTAGAAAAAGAGAAAAATAATTAAATGAGAAGTGAATCTTGATGTCCAATCGAGATAAAGACGAGTGATGAAGCAAAATCATTTATTTTGCCATTCATCCGGATAAAACCTGAAAGAAAATGACAAGTTTAGTCTATCTGTAAAATCTGTAAATGTAATCTTTTATTCTAAATCTAAATTAGAATCAGAAACGTAAGCTTGTTTATTGAGTGAACATGGCTGAAATGTTAGGAAAATGTTTCTGAGAATGTTTTCCTGCTTTGTGCAGGCCATTTTTTGTATATGTGTTTTTTCGAGTTGAACCACATTTTCAACAAGGATAGTGGACTGTTCATCATGGATGTTTCTGCATTAACTTTCTGGAAATTTTGCTGGCGAGCCAAAAACCCAAAAGTCTTACCTGAACTGTGAATATCTTCTATTTGTGGATTTCCAAATAATCTTCAATTAATCTCTACTTTGAATTCATTCGGCAACAAAAAGTTCGAGGTATATGAGAATCTGAACATTTATTGAATGCTTATTATTGAAGCTATTATATTGTACTGAATTTAGTACATTTGTTAATTCAGTTGATTTGATTCTTGTTTGTTTAATTATAAAATTGTTTATTTGAATTGTATAGGTAATGAATAGGTAATTGTAATTGTATTTGTTTGGTTTTAATTACATTTCATTGAGTTTAGTTGGGACAAAAGTTACAAAAGAGTTAAATTTGATAATAGATTAGGATTCAATATCGAGAAATATTTTATTAGCTTCAAATAAACTAAATAAGCATAATTAGATTAAATTACCTGAATTTGAAGAGAAAGAATATTGAATTTAAATATCTAATTGTGTTTATTTTATTTAAGATGTATTTGTTGTATTGTTTATTGTTTTATCTGTGAAGTTTATTTTGTACAAGTTATTGAGTGTGTTTGTGTACCTTTTTGCTTCCACGTACACTAGTTATCTTCTAATTGGCCTAACTTTTTGCTGCCCAGGTGCAATCACACGTGCATCCCACACGCTACAATATACACCTTGACAAGTAGTATAAAATACGCAGAATGACTCGTGACGAAATCTAAGTGCTATCATAGTGATTATGACTTCTGAAAACTTGAATGCAATACCTTTATGTCTATTTTATATAAATGTTCTCTAAAGGGAACAGACTGTCTTCGATGGGATTTTCTTTTCATCTTACATCCGTATAATACCTAATAAAGTATTGTTTATAAGCACAGGGCTGCTTTGTGTACAGGTGTTACCAGGTTAACAGCAATATTTCTGCAGCATAAGAGCCACTTACTGTCAGAGAGCGAACTTGCCTTTCCATTCAGCCCGTCTGCCGTTTTTGTTAGATCAATGTGAAAATCTGACCACATCTTTACACAGCATACACGCAGTGTTATACATTTGAACCAGTTAGTTCTAAAATCTAAACAATTCGGATAATAAGGTATCCAGAAGTATTCACAGTATTTTTAAGTGCCCACGATACAAATACAGTGCGTGTTCATTAAAGCAATTTACTATTAACGCAATTTACTAATATATAGTAAAATTGCATTAATGAACACACAGTATTTTTATTGTGGGCTCTTAAAAATATTGTGAATACTTCTAGATACCTTATTATCTGAACACATTACTGTTATACAATCCATATAAAAAATGTAATGTAAACGTATATATATACAGTGGCATGAAAAGGTTTGCACACCCCTGGTCAAAATTTCTGTTGCAGTGAATAGTTAAGTGAGTAGAACTGATCTCCAAAAGGCATAAAGTTAAAGATGACACATTCTTTTCAACATTTTAAGAAATATTAGTTTTTTATTTTTATTTTGTACAATTTTAGAGTGAAAAAAGGAAAGGAGCACCAAGCAAAAGTTTGGGCACCCCAAGAGTTTTGAGCTCTCAGATAACTTTTAACAAGGTCTCAGACCTTAATTAGCTTGTTAGGGCTATGGCTCATAGTTTGGAAAGGCCGTTTGATGCCAATCATCCATGCGATTATCTAATTAGCTAATCGTGTGGCAGCAGTGCAGTGCATAAAATCATGCAGATACGTGTCAGGAGCTGCTATTAATTTTCACAACCATCAGAATGGGGAAAATGTGATCTCAGTGATTTGGACTGTTGCATGATTGTTGGTGCCAGACGGGCTGGTTTGAATATTTCTGTAACCGCTGATCTCCTGAGATTTTCACTCACAACAGCCTCTAGAATTTACTGAATGGTGCCAAAAACATCTAGTGAGCTGCAGTTCTGTGGATGGAAATGCCTGGTTGATGAGAGAGGTCAACAGAGAATGGCCAGACTGTAATCGAACTGACAAATTCTACGGTAACTCAGATAACTGCTTTGTACCTTTGTGGTGAGAAAAATAGCATCTCAGAATGCTGTTCGGAGATGCAGGTTGGCATTATTTTGGCAGCACGAGTGGGACCTACACAAGTGAAACAGGTGATTTTAATGGTGTGGCTGATCGGTGTATACATGATATAAAAATATGTGCGCATGCAGTTTTAAGGTGTAAATTATGTAGCAAATACATTCACTAGCAACGCTTATTTTATTAACTATATGGCTTAACCCATACCAATTGTTGCAAAGATGTCTGATGAGAGATGGTGCTTGTTAGAAACTTGGCAGAACGTGGTGTCAGGGTACCGGAACATTTGATAGCAACACGTTAAGTACCTGTGTGATCACGTTAAATGAGACCCAGTGTTTCAAATAATGATTGTGACATTTGTTGAATGTTAGATGCCTGGTCAAATCTTCACCCTGCAGCTATTTTGGTGTTATGGTGCTTTTTCTGACATTCTAAAGGTACATGAATTTCATAAACTGTGCCTCTCTGTGTGCTTGACTCTCTCTCATATGTTTCTAGTTCTTTTAAAAGAGAATGCAAGTCCCCAAGGATCCTTGGATAAACCCGCAAAGAGAAGAACAAAAGACAGACAGGATGTCATTAATTTTCTTACATAAAAAAATGTGGCTTGGCAAGATACAATTGATACTGATGAGTTGATGTAAAATGAACACACCTTGGAAAATAATAATCAAAGTGAAAAAAGATAGAACAAAAACCCTACATTTCCAAATATTCAATTTGCAAGTGTTTAATGTTGTTACATTGGTTTCTCACTTTCTCTCTTTTATTTTTAATCTCCAATCTTGTCATTTCTTGCTATGCAATTAAATATGACAGGTAAAGGTAACAGATTATTGCAGGGACACAGGCTGCTCAGCTGTGCGATACAATATTGATGCAAACTCTCATCAGATTCACAGATGGAGCTAAGGGTCAGAGTGAAATAAATGTATGCTCTTCAATCTCATTTATTATCACTTTGCACGAATACATGCCTTAAAAAGCCACAGATGTAAAGATGCCTATATATGATGGACCTTGCAATAAAATAATTGCTTAGGTCCATTTGTTATTATTATTAACTAAAACGGCTCCCAATGTCTTCCTTAAAGAGATACTCAAATGTCTGAATTACGCCAGATTACTAAACAAACTCATTTGTAGTTGTAGTTTCAGGTGTGGCTGTGGCTCAGGTGGTAGAGTGGGTTGGCCACTAATCGCAGGGTTGGTGGTTCGATTCCTGGCACACACGACTCCACATGCCGAAGTGTCCTCCCAATGGCAGCCTTGCATGGCAGCTCTGCCATCATTGGTGTGTGTGAATGGGTGAATGAGACACAGTGTAAAGCATTTTAAATGCCTTTAAGGCTATATAAAAGCAGACCATTTACCATGTGTTAATAAACTCAATAATGCCAAAAGTATGTGGACACTCTTCTTTTTAAAAGATCTGGCTCTTAATTCCAGTGTAGACCATTCCTAATGCTGCAGCATACAATAGATTTCCAAAGAATTGTGTGATACCATCTTTGTGGCAAAAGTTATGCTTGGCTCATTCTGTTCCAGTATGACAATACCCCTGTGCACAAATTGAGATTCATAAAGAAATGGTTTGCCACGTTTGGTGTAAAAGAACTTGACTGGCCTACACAACATCCAGACCTGAGCCTTTGGGGGAATTTTAAGCCTTTTGGTGAGCCTTGATGAATTGGAACGCCGACTGAACATCATTGCCTAATCTCAATGATGCTCTTGACTGTAAATGGGAATAAATCTCCACAAACAATTTCTAACAAATAGTGGCAAGCCTTACCTGAAAATTGTAATCTGGTTGGAAGAACTAATACCACATGTGGGCCATGTGGGTGTGCTGCTTGGGTGTCCACAAACATATGGGCATGTGGTTTATTTTATAAATGTCCTCAGGGTCCTGTGTTATTTATTTATTCTTAATGAGTGTGACATGTCGTGTTATCAGCATGTCTTTTTCTCACACATGGAAAGAGGACACATGTCATGACCATGACAAGCAGCCATTTTGCCCATGCCTCTGCCATGTACAACCTCTCATAATGCATAGCACATTCTCGTCTGATTGGCACGTTGCACACATGAAAGCTGTAGGAACATTCTTCTTCTGATCACACATTTCTAATGCCAGTAGCCTTCTACATCACGTGCCATGTAGTGGCACACATACACATGTCTCTGACAAGTCTCCGAGTTAGAAACACCCTGAGGACCCTTTACACGAAATAGCTCAATCCATTTTCATTGCATGACTGGCTATGGCAGTTATCCAGTCCATGACCCGAGGAAGTAATGAGTTCTTAGAAGTGGTTTGAACGGGTGTACTGTCTTACAACTGTAAAGACTGAAGAGACCTCCCATCTGCCATGCAAATGCATGCAATAGCTTTGAAATGTGAAAGGAATTTGTTTTGCTTTTTTATAGCTTAAAGCAAAGTACAGTATTATTTTGAGTTCCTGGCCTAATACCCAGGGGACTTGAGCTATTTTAGTATGATAGACGCAACAACTGACTATTCAAAAACAAAGATTAAACAAGAGGTCTAAATGGCAATAATGACCACAAAAACTCATATATTTAATTAGTATTTAATGAAATATTTATTACAAACAAGGCTATCAATGTCTACCCCGTTGTCATATTGTATGTTTGTATGGGCAGGATGATGGCCAATTTCACTGGTTACTTACTTGTGACTATGTGACAATAAAGGGTTACTACTACTACATTTAAACAAATTTTCGTAATAAGTTGGAGGCATTCTTGTTTAATACCATACCTGACCTCAGGTATGCTACAATGCTAATCAACAAGAGCCTGATTTTTGTAATCTGGTGTGTCAGTCAGAACCAAGAAATGTATTAAAAGGGCTGACTATAAAACACAAAATAACTGTTTGTACAATGATTGCTTGGTATATTAAACATCTAATTGTATGCAGATGGGTGGTGGAGGAGTAACAGTGTTGTGTCAGAGGATTGGGATGGAGGTGAAATTTCACCTGAGGTTAAATTCGTGCACCCCAAGCTTGTATATGTGACATAATATCATGGCATCAATCACCTTGCGGCCAGGACCTGGGTTACAGATGCAACTTTCTTGCCTAGCTCACCTGTCGTCTGAGGTATAGGTGCAATAATGGAGTAGGCCATAACCACAATCATTACTTGGTGGTGTTGTTTTACCAAAATTAACATGAGTACATGCCTCAATGTCACACCAAACCCCAAACCCTTGCACTCTCTACTATAATGGCACCCATGAAGAGAGCCATTTCAGTTGAGCATGCTTAACGATGAATTGCATCAGACAGACACTCTGTCCTTCCTTTAACTACACGAAACTCTATGGCTGAGTCTTATCTCGCTCCCCAGTTCCTTATGACATAAACCAGTATGTCATGAACACAAACTGGGCACTAGCAAAAGTGTTGACCACTAAACATTGGAACACCGATGACACTAAATCTACAGCTAAAATCTACACTTTAGAGAAAGTAGCTAGTTACACTATACAATCTAAACACCAAAATAGCTTGCTAAAATCTTTCAAAACATTTTCAAGACAATTAGAAAATAATAGAATAGAATCTATTCTAAAATATTTTTGTTTTATTTTTCATGTATAATAGAGATGATGCAACAAATCTAGTACAGGATTCATCACTTCCACACTGAAATTTTTTGAGACACAACTGACTGACAAATATATATTGATCAACACGTAAGCTAAACATAAGCTACACATGTGCTTTCTTTAGCAATTTTTTTAATCTAAATAGGAGGTACAATTAGAGGTAATTTCACCAAAATGTCAGTAACCAAATCATACTGTTCATGCGTTACACTTATTATACTTACACCTTGGTTTTTTCTTTTTTTCTGTCAAATAGCAATGTCAAATGTAAATCAAGTCAATCACTGAAACAGTGCCACCTTGAGTAATAAATAGCATGCATAATAATGTATGTATGTTTGCACATATATGGGATACTGATAATTCACCATTGTTGCACAGAAAATCAAAGTAATATAGTATTTATTTGTATGAATGAACTTTATTTTTTTTATAAACTAAGAAATATATATGATGTGATAGTAAACTTCTATAGATATGAAATAATCATAAAAATATTATTTATGGAAGCACACACAAAAGTGACACTATTACTATTATAGGCTCTTTAATGACCCTATACACTTTTGGTATGCAAGCAATTTTTTATTTTTTTTTTATCTTACACTATTCAAAAGAGTAAGGTTGAGGAATACTAAAGAGGTGTGGGCATAACTCCAAAAATGGATGAGGTACAGGGGGTGGAATGAGGTCCCTGGTCACTTAAGACCTGAAGTATGCATTAAAGGGATACGCTTCATATTTATTTTTTTCAACCAGATGCAAGGAGCATACTTTTGTAGTCAAAGCATCTAAAAGACTTATTCACATGATGTTTATCAAGGCCGTACTACACTATAGTACAATATATTGCAATACAGTAGTGAAGCTATTACAGACATCTGCCGGCTTTCAGATGTTCAGACCGGATCGCATTGCGGAGTTAACGGGGAAAACGAGAGGCGGTTGAACATGCTTTTACATCAATGAATGTTGGTGTACAGATGTAAAAACGTTAAAGAGGATGTGCTGTCCTCATTTGGAAGCACTCTTTATTAACTGTAAGCCATTCTACTCGCCACAGGAGTTTTTCTCGTTTATTCTGGTGAGTGTATATATCGCGCCAAACTTATGTGTGAACACAGCGCTGCAACAGTTGACTGATCAAATCACAGACACAGAAAAACAACACCCAGACTCAGTTTTTAATATTCTTGGTATTTACAAAGCAAATCTCACATGTGGACTGCCCAAATACAAACAGCACATTACATGCCCCACCAGAGACAGGAACATACTGGATCATTGCTACACAACAATAAATGATACATAACGCTCTGTCCCTAGAGCAGCTTTGGGACTTTCTGATCACTGTCTTGTTCATCTTCCATTTAAAATCAACTAAAAAAGTGGACCAATGAAGCAGAGTGGGAACTACAAGCCTGCTTCAATTGCATGGATTGGAGGGTTTTTGAGGCTGCAGCCACAGACCTGGACGAGCTCACATATACTGTTACATCATATATCAGTTTCTGTGAGGATATCTGCATTCCTACTAGGACTTAAAGTTCAACAATGACAAACCATGGTTTACAGCAGAGCTCAGGCAGCTTCGTCAGGCCAAAGAGGATGCTTACAGGGGTGAGGATAAAGTCTTCAGGCCAGGAACACACTGAATAAGGAAATCAGAGTGGCTAAAATAAAATATTCTGAGAAGCTGAAAAACAAGTTTTCAGCTAATGACCCTGCATCAGTGTGGAGTGCCATGAAACAACTCCCAAATTACAGGACTCCTACCCCCAACCCTGTGGTGGACCAACAACTGGCTGATGAACTGAATGTGTTCTACTGCAGATTTGAAAGGCCCAATCTCAAACCCCTCACCTAATCTGACCTTCAGTTCACACAAACACCAACACCTCCTGCAACCCACCACCTGCTACTTAACCTGTACTTCTCGGGATCTGTGAAGATGATGACCTTTCGGAAACAAAAGACGAGGAAAGCTTCAGGCCCAGATGGCATCTCACCTGCATGTCTTTGATCCTGTGCTAACCATCTGGCCCCATCTTCACACTGATTTTCAATAGATCACTGTAGCAGTGTGAAGTCCCAAATGCTCAATCATTATTGCTGTCACAAAGAAACCAAAAATCACAGGACTTAATGTCTACAGACCTGTCGCCCTGACGTCTGTAGTCATGAAATAATTTGAGAGACTGGTGTTGGCCCACCTGAAGAACATCACTGGAGCCTTTCTAGATCCCCTTCAATTTGCATATCGAGCAAACAGGTCTATGGATGATGCAGTCAACATGGGATTGCATCATATCCTGCAACATCTGGATAGACCAGAGATGTATGGAAGGATCCTTTTTGTGGAATACAGTTTGGCTTTCAACATCATCCCAGCTATACTCCTGAATAAATTACACCAACTCTCTGTTCCCATGCCTATCTGTCAGTGGATTTCCAGCTTTCTGACGGACATGCAGCTGCTTGTGAGACAGGGGAAATTCACTTCCAGCACTTGCACAATCAACACTGGTGCCCCCCCACCCCACCCCCACCCAGGGATGTATGCTCTCCCCACTACTCCCTCTACACCAATGACTGCATCACCAAGGACCCCTCTGTCTAGCTCCTGAAGTTTGCAGACGACACCATTGTCATTGGCCTCATCCGAAATGAGGAAGAGTCTGCATACAGAAGGGAGGTTGAACAGCTGGCTGCCTTGTGCAGTCAAAACAACCTTGAGCTGAACACGCTAGAGATGATTGTGGACTTTAGGAGGAACACCTCAACACTGACCCCCCTCACCATTCTAAACAGTGCTGTGGCAGCTGTGGAGTCATTCAGGTTCTCCTGGGCACTATCAATCCCACATTGACTCCATTGTGAAAAATGCCCAGCAGAGGTTGTACTTCCTTCACCAGCTGAGGAAGTTGAAGCAGTCATTGATTCTGTCCTCTGCACTTCAATAACTGTGAAGTGTGATTCAGCTACAAAATCAGACATCAAAAGACTAAAAATGGAGAGTTCAGACTGCTGAGAGGATTATTGGTTGCCCTGCCCCCTTCAAGAACTATATATTTCCAGAGTGAGGAAAAAGGATGGAAAAATCCCTCTAGACCCCACTCACCCTGCCCATTACCTTTTTGAACTGTTGCCTTCTGGACGGCGCTTCAGAGATATTAGCAACAGAACCGTCATGCACAGGAACAGTCTTTTTTTTCCCCTCAGGCTATCCATCACATGAACAGTTAAAACTGCCCCATTGAGCAATAACTGTGCACTACATTTACATTTTACATTTATGCATTTGGCAGACGCTTTTATCCAAAGCGACTTACAGTGCACTTATTACAGGGACAATCTGCCCGGAGCAAACTGGAGTTAAGTGCCTTGCTCAAGGACACAATGGTGGTGGCTGTGGGGATCAAACCAGCGACCCTCTGATTAACAGTTATGTGCTTTAGCCCACTACCACCACCACCACCACCACCACCACTCCTCCCACAGTTCAGTATTTTTATATTCATCCAACACATCCAACCTCTTCTGCCATTTCATTCCTCTGGGAAAAAAAATTGCACTGTACATAAGTCAAGTCAAGTCAATTTTATTTGTATAGCGCCTTTCACAACACACATCGTTTCAAAGCAACTTTACAGAAGATCAGGCATTAATGAGAAAACTGTAATGTCTATAATGTCAATTAATCATCATTGTGTAATTAGATAAAATATGATATGTTAATCATGTTTAAAAATAAGTAATTCAGTAATATTTGTATTAATAACCCCAGTGAGCAAGCTGAAAGCGACTGGTAAGGAGCACAAAACTCCATAAAGATGTTGATTAATGGAGAAAAATAACCTTGGGAGAAACCAGACTAGCTGCGAGGGCCAGTTCCCCTCTGGCTAGCATCATGAATATAATGTAAATATTACTTATGTATAGTTAAAGTCATGGTTTAAATTATTAAACTAAGTAAGTGTTAACGGTCAGTGTTTAAATTTTGATTTTGTTTGAACTGTAAGATTAATGACCAATGTCTTTGAAGTCCATCCGGGATTAACTGCAGAAGTTCGCATAGATGCAATTGTCCTTGTTAAGGACCAAATACATAACAGATTTGTATTTTGCACTGTACATAATAGATAACAGATTTGTATTAGATTTGCACTATGTATGTGTGTGTGTCTGTGTTTGTATGTACGTATGTGTATAATTATTTTATATTTTTTATTATTATCTATGTCTTGCTGCTGTTTTTGTATTCTTTTTGTATTGTTGTGCAAAGAAAGCTCCAGTCACCAAGACTAATTCATAGTATGTGTAAGCATGCTTGGCAAGAAAGCTGATTCTGATTCTGATATGTATACAGTATAGTGCATGTAAATTCACATTTATGCATACTACTTATATAAACCCATGTGTTCAATAAGAAAAACACTTTTTATATTTATACTATAACCTGTACTAACCCATGCCTCTGCACGTAATTTTATTTTCACATTTCAGTAAATAGTTAATCTATGTACATATAAATTGCATATTATTTTACAATCTGTACTAATAGTACTTTAAAGAATACCATGTAATACCATGGTACTTTGATATATGTTACCATATTAATGTACTATTGTATTTACATAGTAAAATGCTTCAATGTAATTCAAAGAATATTACCATAGTACTTAATTATATGATTACCATATTCATGTAGGATTATCCATGAATGAAGCCATCAAATGAACACCACATTGCACAGATCAGAGAGATCCCCCACCATGAGATTCCCCATTATAGAGAGTCATAAATATTTATTCAAGGCGCCTAAATTGCTGAAGGAGACCACCTCTCCCATGCTTAATCTCAAACTAGGGTTTGTAATGACAGAGTGTCATGAAGACAGTCCCAAAGTGACATCTGTTTCTCCCCCAGGACACCTCCTCTCCCCATCTGCACATTCCAAAGACATTATCTCTTAGCTCAGCAGAGACCGCATTGCCACGCTCATGATTTTCAGACAACGGTCTCAAAATTGCTGCCAATAAACTGTGTTAATCACCAGTAGTTAAATAATCTGGTTTCTCATAACATGTAATGTCTTATCCATGTTGTAAAACCAACGAATTAACCGGTATCATTTGTAACCAGGGATTTTCATGTTTTGTTACTTACGTGTGTAATATTCATGAAAGCATGTCACATTTAGTATGTAAATGATTCTTGTTTACATAGAGAACAACGAATGTCATGTCTCTTGCACTGTTTTCAAGATATAAAAGTTCATGATTTAACATGCTCTATTTTGAGCGGGAGCTGAAAGATCCTCCACACAAAGGATTGTAAATCAACTTTGAAAAGGACAGACCAGTCGACCATGTGACCCTGAAAAGCCATTTCAACTCTTCTTGAGTTATTTTCTCTCCTGCAACGCTCTCTTTGAACCATCGCTTGGTCTCCTCCCTTCGACTCTCTTGCTGCTTTCAGATCCTCCGTGCCATTTAGAGTCCAAGGAAAACTCTGGACACAAAAGTCCCAAGGAAGCATCTCAGTCTCTGCTCTATGGTTCACATACCCAAATGGGAGTCGCGAGTCTTCCTTGAAGAAGGCCTTGCTTCACTTTATCAGCCTTCCAGTCAATGACTATGTGCGATCATTTTTGTCCAAGACATCGATGGAACAAATTTTCTTCAAACGCCAAAGAACCAAGCAACACAAGGAAATGCAATGCAAGGAAACACAACGATGTGCAAGTCCATCTCCAGACTTTTGCTCAAAGTGCTGGTGTATTAGTTGAGTACTTTGGGTAATCCGATTGCTAATCGATTTAGACTCAAAGAAGGATAAATAGTCTTAAGGCATCATGAACAGACTCTGTAAAGTTCATTTTAGCTGTACTGATCATTTATTTCACATTCTGTCACTTTACTCACCAACCTGTTTCATATTTTATGTGTTACATTAGTTTGTTTGATTTATGCTTAAAATAGCAATACAATTTGTTTGTATTCAAAGATCATTTGACTGTGGTATATTTTGATAAATAATCTCATCCTTTTTTTTTAAAGATTTTGCTTCAAAACTGTACCTAAATGTGTGATATTATTTTCAATGAGCCATTTGAATAATATTTCTCCAATAAGTAAATGAATCATAACTTCGTTATTAAACCTAATTCCTTATGATAGAAAATGTGAGTGGTTACAACGAGATGTTGTATTACGATTTGAATGGTGGAAAATTTTATTCAGACAAATAATCTAGTTATTTGTCATTTATATTTCTTATAATAGTTGTCGAACATGACTAATTCCATTATATATTTCCTTACATAATAATGATGTACAATAAGGACAGTTTAAGTTAATTCCCAGCTCACAAACTTATATGTTTCCAACATATAATGGTGAAGGTACATAACCCATCCAGTGTACATCTACATCAAGTGAAATTTCCTACATTCATATTGCATTGCATTTATAGTACATAATGATTTAATGCAATGGTATATGTCCAAAAACATGGTAATGCCTTTACCTGCAGTTGTCGTTAACAAGCTGCACATGTGTTAAACTTAATACAGACCTTCTTCATCACTGGCAAGAGATGTGAAAATTAGCAATGCTACCACCTCACTACTGAGAATAAGCATCTTCTTTACTGAGAATTCTAAAGATGAAAATTACAAAAAACATCTCTTTTATAAAGAAATGAAGGCTTTGAAATCATACATCTATACTTGTGTAAATCTTCTAAAAACTTGAGAGACTTAAGAAAAAATGGACAGTGCCTTTAATACTGACCTAGGGAGCTGAATGAAGAGCATCATATGACTTTTTGTAGTGCTCCTGGAGGGCATTTACAGCTTTGAATTAGAATTTGAAGAGTCTTATGAATTTTTAGGTGTAATATGGAAGCCATGTTTCATTTGAATATCTATGTGTCAGGTATTGCATACAGTGTTTGTTGTCATATTAATACCACATAGTTGCAAAAGAGAGACTACTAACTCTTCTGAATGAGCTTGATTAAGTTTGCTAAGCAGCGTTTCAAGAAAACAAGAATACCAAATAATTTGTTCTGTATCAGATAAACTTTGAAGCTCTTGGATTCTAGCTTGCCAAATGGAAAACTCTAAATGCCTCATATATTTCAATACACTTAAAAGGCATTTTAGCATCTTACAGACAAATACACACAAGTAATGTAGCTCACATTTCATTCCACATATATCATTCTGTTTTTATTATTTCTACTATAGCTTGCACAAACCAAAATGTAATTGGTAAACACTCGAAACTGATTATATACTTAGATATAGTAATTTCATTTACTAAAGCATACCAATCTGTCAAATCTAATGTATGTCTGACTGAGTATGCTTGTTGGCTTGCTCAAGATAAATTACTTTAATGACCCCCCCACCCCACCTCCATTTATCTAAAATATGTACTGTATATATATATATATATATATATATATATATATATATATATATATATATACACATACAAGGGTGGAAAGAGTACTGAAAAATCATACACAAGTAGAAGTACTGTTACTTCCAAAAAATGTAATGTGAGTGGAGTAGCTGTCCTAAAAACTACTCAAGTAAGAGTAATAGAGTAGTTCTTTTTCTATTTAAAAGTACTCATGTGTAGTGAGTATTGAGTACAGAGTCGCAAAACCTGTCCCCATTATATGCCCTATTATAATGAACACTGGATGTCAACTTTTAAAATACATCACTTATCTATGATAAACACTACATGAATCTGATTCCAAAAAATAAAAGGGAGACATGATAACAAAAATTAAAAGATTAAAAAGTTATTTTCAATACACTGTTCACCATTTTAAATCACAGCGTATGAAACCATTACATTAAAATCAGTTTATGTGTAGGGTCTAAATTTCCCTTAATACCGACAGTGTGTTATTGTTGTGCATAAAACATTTACAAACAATGCAAGGAATGCAAAAAATGCTAAATAAGCAGGATCACTTGGCACATCATGTCCTGCACAATAGAGGAGGTAGAATAGGCATGAGAAAAGTTGTTGGGTACAGGGGCTACGTCATGCTTAAAAAGGGATAATTCACCCAAAAATGAAAATTCTCTCATCATTTACTCACCCTCATGCCATCCTGGATGTGTATGACTTTCTTCTGCAGAACACAAATTAAGATTGTTAGAAGAATATCTCAGCTCTTTTGGTCCATACAATGAAAGTGAATCGGTGCTAAAATATTGAAGTTCCACAAATCACATATATCAGCATAAAAGTAGTCTAATCCATGTCCCTTCAGTGGTTTAATCCATGTCTTCAGAAGCGATATGATAGAAGTGGTGAGAAACAGAAAAATATTTAATTCCTTTTTTACCATTAATTCTCCTCCCTACTCAATACTACAATATCCACTTTCACTTTCACTTTTTTCTTGTGTTTCTGGGGATTCACATTCTTCTTGCATATCTCAACCTACTGGGCAGGGACTTAAATATTGATCTGTTTCTCAACCACACCTGTTATATCAATTCTGAAGTCATGGATTAAACCACTTGAGTTTTATGTATTACTTTTATGTGCTTCTTGGAACGTGAAAAATGGCATGAGGGTGAGTAAAGATAAGATAATAAAATTTTTGGTGTGAATTATTTCTTTAAGTAGCACATGGGGGGCCACATTATCCTCATTTTGAGATACAATGTTTCACATTGATTTAGTTCTTGTATATTTTAAGCAAAGAAATATTTGTGTTTTCATTCAAATGCATGATGCACCATTTTATTCTATTACATTAATACATTTAAAGCTACTGAAGTTATTCAGCCAAAAGTAGTGAGTGGTTTTCTTGTTCCCTCGTAAATGTTATTTGATTAATAGCATTTATATGACAGCCTACTAGACAGTGCTCAATTCGGTTACATGTACACTTCAAGTCCAACATTTTGATGCAAATGCGCTTTTTGTCCCACTGTTTAAATTCACTTTAGACATAAACAACTGCGTTTACATTAAATCCTCAACAAGACGGGCATTGACGGAATTATAAAGTGTATTTGATCATTTAGGCGCGAACCAACAGTAGTGCTCAAACGTTAACCACCTGTTAATCAAACAATGCACAGTGACAGATATCAGGAAATAAAAAGTCAGTCTTTTATATTTCATTTAAATCAACCAACCAGTGGTGCTCTTGCTATCACGATTGATGTAATGAACATGCATTAATCTCTCAGAGCAGCCCAACAATCTTAGTGAAATATAGTTAAATTACAGAATATGTTATATACAGAAATATGAAATTTACCTCGAAATGTTTCTTCAAATTAGAGGGAGCATTAATCCTGATATATGGCTTGAGCAAGTTAAAATGTTTTTCTTAAGACAAAGTAGTTAATTACAGTAATAGGAGTATTTGTAATTCATTACTTTACACCCCTACACACACACACACACACACATATATATATATATATATATATATATATATATATATATATATATATATATATATATATATATATATATATATATATTTAATTAATTTATTTAATTTAATTTAATTTTAATTTTTAATTTATTTTTATTTGTATAGCGCCTTTCACAACACACATCGTTTCAAAGCAGCTTTACAGAAGTTCAGCATTAACAGACGATAAAAATGTAATGTCTATAAAGTCGATAAATCATCATCCTTGTGCAGGGCTCCAAACTGCGACTAAAAATGGTCGCATTTTTGACCAAATAAATTTATTTGTGAGTGTAATTTCTGTCAAGGTCGCCATTGGCAGTAACAAGTATAAAAAATGCACGTGATCACAAAATTGCGAAGAATGCTCCACAGACTACACTGTTAGCGAGCTGCGGGACGAAAAGGAACGGAAGGAGTTAAAAATGAAAAAAAATTTGGCGCCTGTTTTTTTTCCCCCTATAGTAGCCAATCGCTCCTTAATTGATTTTTTATTTTTTTTTGTTTGGAGCCCTGTTGTGGAATTAGATAAGATATGATTCTTTATCGTGTTTAAAAATAATCAAATAATAATTGTATTAATAACCCCAGTGAGCAAGCCGAAGGCGACTGTGGCAAGGAACACAAAACTCCAAAAGATGATGGTTAATGGAGAAAAATAACCTTGGGAGAAACCAGACTCACTGTGGGGGCCAGTTCCCCTCTGGCTAACATCATGAATAATGTAAATAAGAATTATTTATAGTTAAAAAACATGATTTAAAAAATTATTAAACTTATTAAGTGCTAAGGGTCAGTATTTAGACAGTGATTGTGTTTGAACTGCAAGATTAGTGACCAGTGTCTTTGAAGTCCATCCTTGATTAAATTCCAGAAGTTCACTTAGATGCAATTGTCCTTGTTTGGCTGATGAAGGCTTTTGTTGGCAATAGTTAGTCTATGTATCCCATTTCAAGATCGTAGTCCATGGTGATGGGGCATCTGAAGTCTCCGTGAGAGGCTGGATACAAACTGGAGCTGACGAACGCTATTTACCTCGGGACTGGCGTCCCGAGATAACAGCAGAAAAGCAGATGGGAAATAATTAGCATAGCTGATGTTCATAATATTAATGCATTATAACTGATTCAGCAGTAGTATAAAAAGTAAGCATTATGTGAATGCTTGGTTAAAGAGATGCGTCTTTAATCTAGTTTTAAACTGGGACAGCGAGTCTGAGCCTCGAACAATATCAGGAAGGCTATTCCAGAGTTTAGGAGCTAAATGTGAGAACGCCCTCCCTCCATTAGTGGACTTAGATATCCTAGGTATGACCAGAAGCCTTGAATTTAGTGATCTTAAAGAGCGCGATGGATTGTATGGCGATAGAAGATCCGTTAAATACACCGGAGATAAACCATTTAGGGCTTTATAGGTCAGTAGTAATACTTTGTAATTGATACGGAACTTAGCCAGTGTAGAGATGTTAAAATCGGTGTTATATGATCATATTTTCTTGACCTAGTAAGAACTCTAGCGGCTGCATTTTGGACTAACTGTAGCTTGTTTATTGAGGATGCAGGGCAACCAGCTAATAAAGCATTACAGTAATCTAGTCTCGAGGTCATGAATGCATGAACTAACTTTTCTGCATCAGAAACAGATAGCATGTTACGTAGCTTAGCAATGTTTCTAAGGTGGAAAAAGGCTGTTCTCGTAACAGATGAAATATGTATCGAAAGTCAAGTTGCGGTCTAGTATAACACCCAGGTCTTTTACTGTAGTGGATAATGTAACAGGACATCCTTCTAAATTAAAGTTGTATTGTAAGGGATTTTGTGGGTAGTTTTTTGGACCAATAAGTAATACCTCCGTTTTATCGGAATTTAATAACAGGAAATTACACGTCATCCAGCATTTTATATCTTTAAGACACTCTGTCAAGTTAGATAAGTTAGTGTTTTCATCTGGTCGTGATGAGATATATAATTGAGTGTCATCAGCATAACAGTGGAAATTAATTCCATGTTTTCTTATAATTTTACCAAGTGGCAGCATATATATTGAGAATAATAGAGGGCCTAACACAGATCCTTGTGGCACTCCATAGTCTACTGACGTTATTTTTGATTTTTCCCCATTTAAACAGACAAAATGGTAACGGTCTGATAAGTACGATCTAAACCAGCTTAATGCCTGTCCCTGAACACCAGTGTAGTTTTGTAGTCGATCCAAGAGTATTTTATGATCTATAGTGTCGAACGCAGCGCTAAGATCGAGTAGAACTAATATTGAGATGCAGCCTTGGTCAGAAGCCAAAAGTAAATCATTTGTAATTTTAACTAGCGCAGTTTCTGTGCTATGATGCGGTCTGAATCCTGACTGAAATTTTTCATAGATATCATTTTCTTGCAAGAAAGAGCACAATTGAGCGGACACAACTTTTTCTAATATTTTAGACATAAATGGAAGATTTGAGATGGGTCTGTAATTTGCTAGGTTATTTGGATCTAATTGTGGTTTCTTAATGAGAGGTTTTATAACTGCCAGCTTAAATATTCTTGGAACATGACCTAAAAATAAAGACGAGTTAATAATATTGAGAAGAGGCTCTTCCACTACAGGTAACACTTCTTTCAGTGTATGAAATATATATATATATATGTATATATATATACACACACACATATATATATATATATATATATATATATATATATATATATATATATATATATATATATATATATATATATATGTATGTGTGTGTGTGTGTGTGTGTGTGTGTGTGTGTGTGTAAAGGTTATATCTTTTATTTCTGTCTTCTATCAGATAAGTGGCTGATATGGTTCTGATATGAGTAGAGCTGTTTAGCATTGATGTTTGCATTTGTGATAAGTCTAATTCTGGGTATGTCTACAGCTCCAGCACCATTTCTTAGAAGGCAAAATCCATTCCTCCCCAGCTTCAACAAAGCACTACAGATCTAAAATCTCAGTATAACGATTATCTTCTCTTGCTGCATCACTTTGTGGTATGGGAACTGCTCAAATTTTAACAGAAAGCCCCTGCAGCAGATGGTGAAAATGGCCCAGTTCATTGCTGATACCAGTCTTCCTGTTATCATGGACATCTCTAATGAGAGTTGTATAAATTCACACCAATACTATCTGAAAAAGGGCTAAGTAGCTTTCAGGAATGTTCATTTTACCCAAAAGCTGTCAGACCACTTCAACAATATTGCCTGAGAGTTTTTCATCTTGTGTGAATTAACTGCTCTGCAGATCTTCCATGCTGTTCAAACCTACAACTTCTACAAACTACCTCAGCCTGTTTTTACATTGCTCTATAAATATATATTTTTTATAGTATGTGTTTTATTTATTTCCCTTTTTATTCAATGTTTGTTGTTTAATGTATGGTCAGATAATACTGATGTTAGCTGTATGGTCAGTCCACCTCCACAACAAAATACAAATGAAAGTGTTGACTGGATTGGTAGTAGTTCCCTTTCAAAAAGCTACACTTATGATGCTGCGCTGAGTTAGCGCTTTGGGAACAACTTTAGGTGTGACCAGCTGTGAATATGTGTGCAAAACGTCAATGATCATTGACCGGAATTTATAGCCTCTGCTGGTGACATCATTGGATGCACCTGTAGCAGGGCTATAAATAGATGCGTCACAGGTGCATCGTCAGATCTTTTGTCTTCAGACCACTCTGTGTGTGTGTGTGCTTCATGAGCCTGTCAGAAACTTTCTACTTTGCTCTGTTAGGAGTTAGAATTGTTAGGCACTGCGCAGAAATTTTCTCTTTCTCTTTTCTTTAAAAAAAAAAGAAGAAAAAGAATGACTGATAAACAAAGCAAGCGGTGTTTACGCTCTATGGCTGAAACGGACACACACCAGTTTTGTTTTGTGTATTTGGAGGAAGAGCATGCTGCTCTTGTGTTGCGGCAGGGCGGGTGCAGGCATTGCGATCTGTTTACATTCAAAATGATTCAGACTCGTCTCGCTTACTTCCAAGAGCCAGTGCCCACTCTTTCGTTGTGGGGCTCTCGCATAGATCTGGCTGAGGAGCGAGAGACAGGTCTGTCCCTATCGCTTGCTCTCACCCCAGATCCAGCTGATCCTTCTCGTAAGCCTGAAGCTCGCCTCTGAGCCTCTTCGGTTCACGAGGGGGACACTGAACCTCTGTATATTCCATGCACAATAATAAAGCGGCTGAGTAATTACTCGAACAAGAGACCCCCCCCCCAAACGCTCCAAACTAGAAGACAGATTTCTGTCTGGTGTCGAAAAAAAAATTAAAAAAAATAAATAAATAAAGGGAGGGCGGCACGGTGGTGCAGTGGTTAGCACTGTCGCCTCACAGCAAGAAGGTCATGGGTTCAAACCCCGGTTGCCCCGGCCTTTCTGTGTGGAGTTTGCATGTTCTCCCCGTGTCTGCGTGGGTTCTCTCCGGGTGCTCCGGCTTCCTCCCACCATCCAAAGACATGCAGGCTAGGTTAATTGGTGTCTCCAAAAAAAAAAAATTGCCCTAGGTGTGGATGTGAGTATGAGTGTGTGTCTGTATATGTGTGGCCCTGCGATGGACTGGCGACCTGTCCAGGGTGTACCCCGCCTTTCGCCCAATGTTAGCTGGGATAGGCTCCAGCCCCCCGTGACCCTGTACAGGATAAGCGGTTGAAGATGAATGAATGAATAAATAAAGGGAAGGGGATGCTATATCCTTCCTTTCTTCTATGACCTCCATAATGGGCATTCTCATTCATAGAGAAATCCTTATACTTCTCATGTCTTCGTGCCCTCGACGTTGACATATTCGACTATCGTGGGTGCTGAGGCTCGGGGGTATTCGGTGATGCCGCCGGTAGAAGAGACACTTGCGGGTTTTCTCTCGCCTGGCTCGGCATCATCGCTAAGGAGACACACTCTCCCCACAAAGCTGTGCAGGAACACCTCCACGTTACATCGTACTCGGTGATCCCTTTGGGCCTTCTGCACATGCCAGGGGATTTCATCCAAGGGCCAATCCTCTAGGCTGATAAGGGTTACGCATTGCGTGCTACGTAAGCTTTCTATGTGGGTCAGACCCCGGTTCCTCACTTTGGGTCCCACTCTAGGTGCGCAGGTTGCTAATGACAGACGCCTGACAGATGCCCCAGGACTGCTCTTCAGACAAAATACCTGACGATGCACCTGTGACGCATCTATTTATAGCCCTGCAAAAGGTGCATCCAATTATGTCACCGGCAGAGGCTATAAATTCCAGTCAATGTTCATTGACGTGTTGCACACATATTCACAGCTGGTCACACCTAAAGTTGTTCCCAAAGCTCTAACTCAGCGCAGCATCTCGTTCCGCTTTTATCAGGGAACAAAGGTTACAGTCAAGTAACCCGAGACTTTTTCACTGTGCTAATGATTTGCAGTCATTCCAGTATTCAGCATCAGTCTTCAGCAGCCTGGGATATCAGTGAAAGGCCAGCTCTATATGGTTAGGAGCAGAATGGAGTGGATGTGCACCACATCGAGAGGGCAGAGGAGAAGAGGCAGGCAATTCTCTGTTAGAATTTTCAGTCAGTTTCACTAATGGAACAAGTGACAAAATAAACACATTTTATTTTTTCCTCACTCTGCTGGGCCCTTTGTGGAATACAACAATCAACAGAAGAACTATGTAAATCTAGACATTGTTCTTCTATTTAGAGATATACCCAGGATAACTCAAAAATAAACATATGGATAAATTAATCTTTCAGCGGTGTATTTACATCAGTGGTTAAAGTGAGGGGTGAAACTGGTTCTTTGTTGGCTAGTTGGGGGGCACTACTTGAAAGCGTTTTAGGATTTCTGGAGTTCCACACAGGAGAATAAAAGAAGAAAAAAAAGCCACAGTGGTAGCTACTCTTTAAAAAGTGACAACAAAAAAACAACAAATTTCAAAACAACAAATTCTAGATTATTTTAATTTTACTTGACCGGACACAAAGTGATAAAGTGGCAGAAGATAAAATCTATGTCTTCCATGTTCCATGAGTTTTTGTCCTAACCAGTTTAGCACAGTCGCAACTGTGGCGAGCTATAGGACATTTTATTGGTCACTTGGTTTAGTCATGCTGGGTAGCCACACACACATTTTAATTGCCACATATAAAAAGTCAAAACATTTCTAATTAATTAACTTTTTGGTTACTTTTAAAAATCCCTATTAACACTTTTCACAGAAAATATTTAGTTTTTAAGCAACAACATTTTAATGTCAGTATCATCCTCATCCATTGGCACACACAAGTCCCTTTAAATGACTTATTTGGGGGCACACACCCTTCTGTGGTCAAAGAAACAAATAGACGTATGTATGAACATAATTACTGTTTTTAATAGTTCTCCATAAAATGTTATTTTAGGAATATGTGTAACCAAATGAATGAATAGAGCAGCTGAAAGTCAGTAACTGATTATAAGAGTTTAAAATGTAATCTACCACACTACTTTTGACTTAAGGTAAATGGATTACAATAACTCATTACATTGAAACTGAATTTGTTTTGATTGTATCATGCTGTGCAGCAGTTTCGATTCAGTGTTTGCAAATAATTGCTTGTCATTGGAAACTTGACGCATCATATGTGGTTAGAACAACGTGTTTGTTGTCGCACACCTTGTTGTCACACCTAAGTTGCTTATGTGCTAAAGCTATAAAATTTGTTCCTTATAAATATTTTTAAGAATTCCACAAATCCAGTGTATTCGCCCATGAAGTGAATGCACCTTGTCATATCACTGGGTGTGACAAGACTATTTGCAAATCTAAGTATTTAAACAATATGTTTTGCTTTTCATTTTGCTTGGCCCCTGCAGCTGCAGTCAGGTGTGTGCACACAGTTCTGTGGGATATAGCTCTCAGAATCACCATTCTTACTCCAGCTCAATTTACCGTGAAATGGGCAAACAGCAAGGAGTCTACTCTGTTACACTTTTTGCATCGACTGAAACTAGATGTGTGATACAAAGACCATTGACATCACTGGCACCCTTCAAGAATTCTTCTCAGGCTGGTGCAGAGGAGCTTATATTTACACAGTAGAAATGGACCCATCATACTCTGCCAAAGGGCTTTCACTGTGTTTCATTGTTTCAGTGAGAGGAATTTTAAGTCAGCTTTTGCAAGTGAGAATAATAAATTGATGCACTTACCTTGGTTTTATAAAAGCATCTTTAAAAGCTGATGTTTGCCACATTATCCATTTAACTAACATTCCTTTGCTTAGTGAATCATCCTCATTAAGACCTGGAGAACATGTTGACAGACCAACACAACCTGGGAAGTGCCATTCATAGCAAGTTAAGCAAGTCCAAGTGCACTCTATGAAGATATATATATATATATATATATATATATATATATATATATATATAGTATAGTATATATGGTATTACCATGTGCAATAAAAAATGGAGAAGCAGGTTGAATGACTTTTATACTAAACTCGGAACAAGACTCAGGCAAGTGAAATGTTAATCAAACCAGTTTTGGTTACACCTCTCTGACCAGCCTATTATTTATCTGAAAAACTCCAATTCCGTCATGTTAGCCTCTTGGAAGAAAAGGTCAGATTCTCTGCATTTTCATTTTAAGACATACTTTATTGTTTTGCTTAAACCTGGATTGTGCATCTGTCTAAAATTAACTGTGCACAATTATGTGTTCGTCCTCTAGTCCTGCTAGTCCTCAAACAGAACAAAATATCAATAAAACAAATTCCATGAATATCATGAATTTCACTGGGCCCTAAGGTGTGTCCCTCATTAAATGACAGATGGACGAGCTCATCTATGTGCAACTGAGCAAGATGTATTCAGAAGATGTACATTAAATTACAATGAACACTTTGGCTGAAACTGCAATAACTGTTAGGGCCATTAATCTTGCCTAGTTGGCATGAATACAAATGGAACAGCTCTAGTCTATGGACATGCTGAAAATGTTTAACTCCAACAGTTAGTTGCAAAGATTTATTGGTTCTTTTGTGTCTCATGACCAAACGTCATGAAACCATGTTGCAAGAACCAATGAGGTCAAGAAGTTTGGTCAAGACGTACAAGTACTGATATGGTTTGATGTTATCTACGTAGATCTATGTAGATTTAATTATATCATAATGATACTAGATTTCAGCACGTTTTATGTAGTTTCTTAATGATTTGAGTTTATATGAGAGAGAATAATTACTTATATTAGTTTGTTCATTATACAAAGTGATTGTATGTTATCAGCAGACTTGGACATAAGGAATGTGACACACAACCAACATGGTCTACAGTTATGACTGGTATTGTATTGAATTCAGCAAACAGGACATTCATTCAAGTATTTTATTTTGTGTTTTGCAAAAAATGGATTTGGAACAACATGAGGGCGAGTATGCAAATGATGACACAATGTTTATTCTTGGGTGAATTATACCTGTAAGCCTTTAATAGGATGAACGTCATAATTTACAGAAAGAAATAAGACAATGAATAAATATAGAACCGGTAAAGAATAAAAATAGCAAAGATATAAAGAAATTGGATTTGATCAACAATCGGAAATAATTCCAACATTATTAGTACTTTGTATGGTATTAAAATATACAAAACATGATTACAAAGTAGTTGAAGATCATTCGCAGTGGACTCTAGAAACTGCTACAAGCTTGGTAGAGATAGTAGATACTGCATTCTTCACTCCAAATCTTGATCAATAACTATACACAATACTCTGTAATGTGAGATACAGTACTTCAGCAAAACTGCTTTCTGCTGGGAGGAAGAGCACGCTGTCATATTCCCCACCTGAGAAGTTTATCAAAAGGTAAATAACCCTTTGTTTGGGGACCGTGGCATTGATGCTGTCTTGTACAATTTCCTGCGAGACCAGAAGCAATAAAACGGTTCCTCTCGGATTCCTCATGAGCCAGATAATCCCTTGTTTTCCACCTCCATGGTAAGGATTTACTCGCAGAGCAGCACCAGTGAAGTGGTGTAAATCTGCATTGAAATCTGCCTTATGGTTTGATAACCAGGCATTTCTCTAAGCACCCCAGATATCCTTTATCCTTCAGCTTAATGTCCTTGCAGCTGAATGTAATGTGAGGAGATGGATGTCCCCAGCCCTCTACCCACACCACACAGGGATGCGAGATTGCATGCCTGATCCCATCCTCCATCTCGTCGGCTGTGGAAATGTTCTGATCAATACGACTCCCTGATATGCCATCCGTCAAGCCAGGGAGTTGAGCAATATTTCCAAAGACTACGGAGGCAGGCGGGGATAAGGGCAGGAGAGGTCTCTACAACAACCTTCTCACTCTTGCTCAATCTATCCCAAGATTGCTGCTTGTGAAGGAAGGAACTCTGTTTTCCTCTGTCCTTTTCCACTCTTTCCTAAACTGTCCCCACCCGTCTGACGGTTAGTGATCTACTGGGTGCTTTTGGAGTTCAAGGGGTGACCTGGACTCTGCAAGAACACCTCTTTATCTCTGGCTCCTCCATTTCTCTTCCCCTCTGAGGGAAGTGCTACTTCTACATTCCCTCTCATCTTGAAATCAACTGCTCTCACAAAACATCCCATTACAGATTTAGGGAGAGCATAGAGGGGACAACGAAAGAACAACAGAATTTTTTGACTGCTAGCTATCTTTAAATTCAGAATATGGCTGTAGTTGTGAATGAGAATTTTTGACTGACATGAATGGTCTGAGTAAAATGACTGTTCCTTTCACCTTAAGGGTAACAGTCCTGTACATGTAGCAATAAAGTAATGTAAATAAATCAAGCACAAGATAATGTGATAGGAGAAAAATAAAGCTCTCTCTCAATTCAAATGAGCAACACCATCAAAGGTGTAAAACGTGGAATTAAAAAAACCCAACACACTCACGCATTCTCATCTTGTAGCATGACAGGTATGTAAGAGAAACTGTGCTAATAGTTTCAAAGTTATCCCTAAATTACAATACAGGAATTGCTGCTTAGTTAGTCTGTCTGCTTCTCCCTAGGCAATACATTATGCAAAAGCACAATCTGGATGATTTATAAAAGGCACAATTAGATCTTTAAGGCTACATTTGCTATTTGGTGATAGTGGGTTCATGGAATGTCCTACTTCGAATGCAAGCATTGATTTAATGTAAGAAGTGTGCTGAATTTATTGCAAGCTGGAAAAGCACATTGACTGACATGACACAATGAACATAGAAATATTCAGATTTCTTCAAATAAACTAACACAAAATTTTAACATTGTAAATACAGCTTTTGGCTTTTTTCTATAAATTTTTTTAAGGATGTGGAAAATAATAATATACATTACATATCACTTATTGACTATACCTGGTGAAAAAACCTGCTAACACTGGCCTTAGGTGGTTAGCTGGCCTTCCAGCTTATAGGCAGTTTGTACAAACTCATCTGCTTTGATTGCTTTAGAGAGGTCTTTGGGCACTTATCAGCAGGCTGACAAGCTAAACCAAATATACACCAGCTAGGCCAAGCTGGAAGCCAGCTAAAACCAGAAAAAGGAAAAAATATATATAAAATGCATTTATTAATACATTTATTTATTTATTTATTTTCAGCAGGCAACTCAAAATAAAAAGGAAGTTTGAACAAATAAAACCTACAAACAAAACAGGGCATCCTGAGGTGTCAGCATTTTTATTGCCTCTGCCTTTGTTGACCTGTTAAACAAGATATAATAAAGGCTATTGCTCTTTACGGCAAGACAAAATGATTCTGCAGTGGGCTGAATATGCACTAGTGGGTTTTTACTGGGTATCTCATCACATATGGTTTCAGATATTACAGTTAATTTTTGGCCTCTAGGTGAGCTAAATAAGAGGAGAAAAAACTCAAGGGGTGATGCTGATAATGTCAACCCCAGAGCGTGTTGTGAAAAAGAGATATTTCTTGTAAATCTCCAGCAGATGGGAGGCCGATAAAAATTACAAACACAATCACCAGCATCTTTATTACAGCCTACACATCTGTTCCTGGTGCTAGCCTACCTCTCCATCTCCACAACTCACAATGGAGCTGTGTAATATTTCACTTATTGTCTTTTAATACTGCTGGATAGCTTTGCTAGGATTCCTGTAGCTCTATGGTTGTAAAATCCAATCCCAATTATTATAGCACTATTCCACCGTATCTCCCTCAGAAGTAGCGTAACTGTGAAACCCATTAAGATAGCACATACAAATGAAGCATATTTTTAAAGGTGAAGTTTAACTTTTCCAGTGTTAAAATTACTTACTCATATCCCAGCTTAATATGCAAAGACAGCAATTAATAACACACTGTCTACACCAGATGTTAGTGGCGTGTTGCAGCACGTCAATAGCAGTAGAACCCCATTATAATCAATGATGCTCTCTACACTTGAACACAAATAAATGGTTTAGAATGTTCATTTATTATTGGGTCAACTGTTAAGTTGGGATAGGAAAAAACATTTTAACATTAAAAATGACACTTATCAGCTTTAAGGATTAAAGCTTAATTTTGTTTTCCCTCAAGCAAAGTAGGCAAAAAGGATTTGCGTTAGCTGTATCTTTCATCAATATTCAAATAAATAAAAACAGAATAAGAAGTATATATTTATACTTTCCTTCACAAGCTTTCAACATTTTTGACATAAACAGCAGGGAGTTATGACTTTAATTGTTTCCATTTCTTGTGACCCTGTGGAGGAAGCAACAGCTTAGGCAGGGTGATGCATCAGAGGCAAAGCTAGGAGTGAAGGAATGTGGTAAATGGAGAGGGTGTTAAACCACTGCAGACAAATGGAAGCCTGCTGCTGATGAAGGTAAGCCTGTGCCATCTGCAGCTCTCTGATGAGCTGACAGCAATTTCTCACCCCACTGATGCACAGCTCCTCTGCCACCCCACCCACCACCCCACTAACTCATGTTCTTTATCCCCTCTTTTTCATCTGTTTTTATGTCCCCTACTGTACCTCCCCCCGACCCCACTCAACATCCACAACTGTTTCAGTCTCTGCTGACATAAACAAATTCTGCTTTAATGAAATAAACTTATTTTTGCCTGCGATGCTGCTCTGTGTTTAAGTAATGTTCCGGGGTCAATACAAATTTAGCTCAATTGACAGCATTTGTGGCATATTTCCACACACACACACACACAAAAAAAAAATTCAACATCCCTCGTTTGCTTTAAATAATAGCACTATTTTAAAATACACATTGTTTCAAAAGTATAGCCACAAGATATAAACATATACAACATATTTTGTACATAACATGTTTTAAACTGATTTAAGTGTGATAAAATAGGTAACTAAACTTATATGTGTACAGTATCACACTAAAATAATGTTAACACCTATAATGTGTACGCCTTGTGGCTATATTTTTAAAACAATGTGTATTTTTATGTTTACAGACTGGCCTTATTTACTTCAATTGTCAGTGTCTTATCAAGACAGTAACCATGAATTTTGCTTTCTGATGTAATCTTTTCACTCTCTACTGAAAAGCAAATATTCTGCTGACCAGACACAAATTAACTTATCATGCTTATTAGCATGCCATGCTGAGTTATTCCTCGCACAGTTATTCATGTGCAGCAGTGAAAATGCAGGAACATGCTTACTGCTGCATGTGGAAAGCAGGGACATAAACTGGAGGTAGGTCAAAGTCATATGCTAGCAGGTTACGGTAATGACCTGCCTGGGGGAATGTATGTCCAATCTCCACTACTAGAACTATGACATTGAGTTAAAGTGAATGACCCACTCTAAGAGATGTAGCTTGTTGGAGTCTGATAAACATCCAGTAAGGCAGAAAGAGTGCTTCGCAGCTCAGAGAGGGAGATTTTAGCAAGAGAATAAAACTGTCGAGGGGATGATTATATTTCTTCTACATTGTTACATTTACCACAGGCATCTATCTCATCCAATGCCTGTGTTTAAACATCTTTCAGTTAAGATCAGCATGTACCACATGCATTTTTAGTTTGTAAACATTTTGTGTATTATGACCATTGACATGGAATTGTTCCATATGTCTTTTTTTTTTTTTTTTTTAAGTATTATTTAAAAATAGATCCTGATTGAAACCATTCCCTTACATTTCCTAGCTTTGGAACAGTGGTCAGATTAAGGGTGAGATGTTTTGCTCTTGATAGCATGCTGTATACGTTCTCAAGAACTATCCAAGGATGTGAAAATTATATATTATAAATTGAGTGGCAATTTTGTTATTTCACAAGTGTATACTTCAAAAAAGAAAGATTATGTTTTTTAGAGCCCTAAAGCAGCTGTGCCAGCAAGACATCATGTCATTCAAATCTTATCAAATGTTCAAGTTTTGCTCATGGAATTGAAAGATTGAAAATCTAGCAGAGCATTCCTTGCAACAACATGGCTTTATTGAAATGGTTTTGATTCAAAATTGAAATTCAACCTGACACAACCAATTTTACTGTGTGAAGTGGCACCTAACACTATCTAAAGAGATAAAAAAAAAAATGAATAGCCTTACAGCAATCTATGCAAACAAGCCAAATATGTACATAGCTTAAATACTGAGGGGTGCTGTGGAATACATTTCAGAGGATTGTTTGGTTCCTAACATCTAGAGGTATTATATCTTACACTTTTTACCTACTTAATCTGAAATGATAAAATCATGAAAATATAATGATAGTAACAATATGATAGATGCTGATTAGAGTGATATTCTGTAATGGCTGACATTTTATCTTATAGATTCTATCTTATATCTACCTGAATCTGGGTCTTTTTTTTGCAGTTGCAGATCTTCAAGGTTATTGAGAAAACCATTTTTTTTATTGGTGTGTTGCATAATTGACTCTCTGATGAAGGATAACTATGATTTAGTGAGACTGTCCATACATATTCTTTCATATCTCAACTGTGATTAACAGCATGGTATACTCAGACTGATGGGTGTATCATACATCATGCAAAGTAGTCAGTCATGACCAGGCCATTAGTCAATATGAAACTTGACAGGACATTCAAGGAGAAAATCTTTGCTACTATAGATATTTTGCATCCACTACAAAAGTGGATGAACTGCATAAACTGGGCTCCTTCAAATCATGCAATACACAGTACAAAGTATCTTCATGTATTTTTAAAGTACATTTGTATTCCACTCACAAGGGAAACAATCTATCTATAACATCCTGTAGACTAAAATATTTATGCTGGTCAGCATTATTAATCATTATTAGTATTTATAATCATTTAGTAGCATTATCGATCATTTGTATTACATTATTAAACTTATGTCTTTATGTTATGTTGTGTAATATGCATGCCTAAAGCCTAGTGTAAGTCAAGGTTGCATATTTAAGCTTTATATGGGTTGTATATGAGTTGCCTTATATGAGCTGCATGTGTAAGTTGAGATGTGTGTTTTTCATGAGGGGAGGGGAAGTTATTTTAAACTACTAGGGTATGCTTAAATACAACATACAAAAGTATTTTGTTCAGAGAATGACTAAGAAAGCCCCAGCACGACTGAGGGACGATTGGAAAACCATTTACCTCTCTTCAAATTAAAATGTTGCTTTCTCTCCTATGTCTGATAATGAAAAGAATGAAGAAATTAGTTATTTCTTGGCAAGTAACTGATGTTTGGCTCTGTGATTTTACAACAGGGAAAATTACATAAATTTAAAGTCTTCACAGTCCCTGTTTAATTCTCTTTCAGCTATACAGTTTTAATCATGCACATTGTCATTTTTGTTCATCTATATTTTGACATTTAGATACAGAATATGTTTTACTCTGTCATTTGCCATCTTAACCTTTCTCTCTGGGGCTGTTCCAGCTAGTACAGTGACTGCAGAACAGCAGATGCAGAGGTCATTTCTCATTTTCATTCCATGCATTTCTGCTCCATACTGATGTAAAATATCATAATTAATTGCTTAGTTAAAAAAAAAAAGAAAAAAGAGTCAATCAGTAAAGCGCTAAAACAGATGAGCGCTATGGATTACAGAAGACACAATATTAGTATTGAACTTCACTGTCAGAAAAAAGTGTACGGTCAGGGTCCATTTGTGATCATATAGGGTACAGCTTATGTGGTTGTACCCTCACTGGGTCAAAGTTACACCTTAAGGTAATTTTATGTACCCTTTAGGGATAGAGAAGGTGCAAATACATTTCTGTCCATCATAGGGCTCATGTATGTACCATTTCATCCAAAAGAGGTACAAAATACTGTGATAAAATGTTTTGCCTGTTGGTGGATGGGGTGGTTCAAGGCTGCCTAAGCCAAACCCTTCAGGTGCATGAAATTTGCTTCATTGTCCCATACGTCAACATACGCCAACATAAACTTAAATAATTATAAAAAATAAAATGTTGTACAGCTAAATAGTTCATGTTCTCTAGTCAAATACATATCAACATATCTGACCTCTGGATTTTTGTGTTTATATTTAGAGAATTAAGATGATTATTTTTTTTTATATACATTTTTTACATATAAAACAAATGATTTCAATTAAATTACAAAAAGGTTTAGAAACAATGTCATTATATCCCATATAAAATAAACAAGCTGTTTCTTTCAATAAAATCATTAAACTTTGGATCTTTTGGACTTTTAATTTATTCAAAGGAAGAGCGCAAAGGAAACTTATGCACAATTAATAAAAAAAAAAATTAAACAAGAACTGAAGAGCTGCAAGTGCAACAGGTAATTTCACAGTGTAGGGCTTTATTTAAATTCGTCCAATGGTACTGATTCACGCGCGTGCCATGAGCGGGAAGTTTGGGATGTGCACTGGAATTTTGGGATATTTGGGATATACATATTCGAATATTCGACTACTTGTGCACATCCCTAGCTACTAGACCTTAAGATGTTTTTGTCATGTTTTTTTTTTGTTTTTTTTTTCATTTCAATATTTTAGTCTGTCGAACTGCTTTCTTGCACCACATATTGAGCATGTAACAGTACGTGTCCACTGGTGCGGAAGAAATAGCTCAACGCTGCTCACCATCCCAGAGTCCAGGGTAGGGTTGCACCAGCTGTGCGGAAGTTCTCACGTAAGTTGGGACATAAAGTTCACACTAAGGGCTTAGTAACTACTAATTAGTTTGTTACTAAGTCAGTGCTTAATTTGGTTGCAAATTTTGGTTGTTCTTAAGGCAAGACTTAAGTAGCTAGTAGGTCGTAAGCTCTCCGTAAAGTAACGCATAGTCATATAATAAGGTGTTTACCTGTATTGATCGTGTTTCAGTTAATGCTCAAACTGTGTTTGCTCACATAACTGTCAGCTGTAATAAATTATTTCCCCATTAAAATATGATATGTAATAAAAGTATATTGAATAAACAGTATATTTGCCCTGTGTAAATAACAATGAACTGTATCTAAAATAAATGAGGGGTGATAAATAAATACTAGTACAACATGCTGGAAAAAAAAAAAAATTATTAATTTTAATATCCTATATATATATATTTGTTTTTGAATGAGTTGAAACTTGACACTGGGCAATGCACCCTGAAAACTAGGGATGCACTGATATCACTTTTTCTCTTCCGATCCAATTTTGATACCGGAAATCTCAGTATTGCCCGATAACGATCACAATCCGACACCAGTGTTGATTTTGTTGCATAATCAGTTTAGAATATCTTTACATTGTTGTGTGATAAGTTTTTTTGTTTTGTTTTTTTTTTCAAAAAAATGTCAACTTATATCTGGACTTAGATCTCTTTTTTTGTTCAATTTACTTGTTCACTTTTCATTCACACATTTATTTTTTGGAACCTATTCAATTTTAGTTATTATTATAAATTGTTAACAAATACTAATGATGACAATAATAATAGTAATAATAATACATTGTTATTATTATTATTATTATTATTATTATTAACTTTTAATTTCAGTTTTAAATAAAACTGTAATATATTTAAATTGTGCACTTTTTAAACCCTCACGCTTTTATTTTGACATTCTAAACTACCCAGGAAGTCCTGTATGTGTCTGTTTGTAGGCAAGTTCACAGTAATTTAATTCGCTTCTTATTTAAATTCTGGTAAAATGCACCTCTGGTGCCGTTCTAAATACATATAAGTGAACCGAACTTTTGAGCATCTACATTTGAGATGCTGTTCTTGAGTAGCACTCAAATATTACACACCGCTGTGAAGGCTAAAAATAGACTGAGTATGTGTGTGTGTAAACAGAGCAGCACCATTCATTAAGGCGCTGCGCATACTATATATTTACTTATTAAACACAGCCTTTTGTGATTCACAGAGCTATCGCACATCTTCAAGTGGCTTTGAATAAAATACACAAGTCATATGAACTGCTTTAATGGTGTTTTAATGGTTCTTTTATGTAATTTTTGGAGCTAGACCAAAAATTTTAAATCCACAGTATTGGATTTGAATCGCCTTGACCGATACCCGATCCATTTAAAAGCTTCAGTATCGGAGCCGATACAGATCCAGGTATTGGATCAGTGCGTCTCTACTGAAAACTGCACCGTTAGAACAGTTTCATGCTGAAGAGCCACTTAAAAGTAAGTTTTTTTTTCTCTCTCTCATAATTGTCCACATCATAATGTATGTTGAAATTATTGATGCCTGTCACGCAAAATATGAGCTGATTGATGTCATACAGTCTGCTTTTTTATTCCATCTGTTACGCCTGGTCTGAGGCTTCCGTAAATATTTAGTTTATGCGTAGGTTTACGTCCTACCTAAGTTTAATGGTGCAATGCTCAAATATTTAGTAGTGCGTAAATTGTGACTTAGTGCCCATTTACGCCACAACTAGGCTAAGTTCTAACTTACGTATTGCTGGTGCAAACGGCTCCTGGTGCTTTGGGCCGGTATACAGCAAGTGTGTATCATCTATGATTGTTTTCCGTCCACAACCAATAATATCATTTTTAATATGCGCAATTACAGTTGGAAAGATGCCAGCATTAATTCCGCATGCCCAAAGTATTAAAAAACATTGTTGATTTATTACATTTTTGCTTCCCCAGCCACAGTATTGTCACAATAAATCCAAGTTTTATGACATTTATATCCTGTAATCCTTGATCATGCTTATGTTTCTCTGTTTTTTTAGCATACTTGGCACCAATCTCTTGGAGCATGTACCTTTTATTCTCGAGGAGGAGAGGAGTAAGGAAAAATTTGGACATGGTCATACAGTCTGAAAATACTGAAAAGAGCCTGTCACAGGTCTGTGTCAGGGGTAAGTGGATTGCTGTAGTATAACACATTAGCTAGCCAAGTGCACAATAATGTTTTACAGGACATATATTTGAAGTCTTTATTTTTATTTGTATAGTGCTTTTCACAATACACATAGCCTCTAATCAATGATAGCATAAATACTATTTATAACTGAAGAGTAACAGCGTATCTTGAGTGGTTGCAAAATGTAAGTTCAGATGGGAAAATGGTTTGTACATTTGAGATTGAACAAATATTTTCCTCTGCACTTTTGATTTGGCTCCAATGGGAGTTTGCTTTCATTGATGAGGATGCACCTTTGAGGGACATGTAAATATTTTGCATGTACTGCATGGCAAGATGCTACCAGATACCTTGTTTGTTAAAGACCGGATGCAGCCTACTTTTTCATGGCAGAGGAGTGTAAGTAATATCACAGATGATTTTGTGTCAATTATCAACTTAAAATACATTTTTGATTGCAGTGTTGCATGTGGAGCAGTAGGTTAGAACTACACTGAAAAGACAAGTGGGTCATGAAAACGATTGTTTACCCAAAAAGGAAAATTCAGTTTTTACTCACCCTAATGTAATTTCAAACCAACATGACTATTTCCTTCTTTGCAACACAAAAGGTACATTTCTGGTGTCAATACATAAACCACAGTAAAAAGAATTTGTAACAAAAGGTGCGATGTATTCCAAGTTCCCCACTGTTGGTCACTTCGACGTTGTGTCAAAGAAGCGACACTAGGGGTCTCTCTTGAGAGCCTTTTGCATCTCTGATCTATGAGAAAAGGCCAATGAGAAACTGGCAGACAGTATTTGCATGTCCCGCCCCTGGACATACGGGTATAAAGGAGGGGGAAATTTTCTTCGGAGCCGATGGTTGTGTATGCAGCGAGTTGCGAGTCACAGTTTATTCCTCCCATCTCTGAGCGATTGCTGTTGGATCTATGGCGCATATCAGCGGCTTTTTCCCTTCTCTGCACGGCAGTGCAGCTTGCCCCTGGGTGCTTCGAAAGCGCAATTTAAAGAGTTATTTTCTCTAAAAGAGCAATACACAGCTGGTGTTGAACGTCCTTTTCAGGACGCGTCTTTATAAAAATGCTCTTCCGCCCCTGTGTAGTTCCTGGATGCGGTAGAGTGCTCTCCGCTTCTGATGGCCACAGGCGCTGCCTCGTGTGACTGGGCTGTGATCACACTGAGGCGGCGTTTGTGGATAGTTCATGTTCTCATTGCAAGAACAAATAAACAGAAAGAAAGAAAGAATAAACAGGTTTGGAGTGACAAAAGGGTGAGTTAGGACATAATTTTCATTTTTGGATTAACTAATTATATAAGACTGGTGTGACCACTTTAATATCAAGTTAATGTTAATGATTAACTTTCCATTATTATAAAAATAATTCAGTTATGTGATGAAATAGACTGAATCCATTCATCAACTGTCCAGTGCTTCAAAGAGGGTTTCACTAGTATTGTGCATGAACTTGCACCAAGAAAAATCCTTTTGGCCAAAATATACATTGAAGCAAGAGAGGAGATTTAGGCAGAAGATCTTTAAGGTATTTACGGTGGCATTACTACGGATTATATGAGAAGTAAATATTGTCAAACAAATTTATTTTTTTTTTTTTTCGTCAGAATGATGCAATACTGTAAGTTTTGTCATAGTAAATTAAGTAAAACTTGGAAAGATGTTTTTGCAGATGTTGCATGGCTTTAATACTGTTCTAACATTATGTTTTCCTCTTACAGTGTGATGCTGGCACACCATATGAAAAATGGCTTTCACCAGGATTGTTCAAGTCCTGATCAAATGGATTGTGTGCATAGAGAATAAGGATCAAAGAGGGGGTAATTGCAGCCTTCAGTGTATACTTTCTTTTTTAACGTGACTATTTTCTTCCTATATGAAAAATTTTGCTCACTTCCTGCAAAGTGCTATTGCAAAGATAGGAGTCAAGAATCGTTCAAAGATGTCCTGTGTTCCAGAAGAGACTATTAACACTGAAAAATACAAATTGTTATATTAAACTCAAACTCATGATGTTTCCAACCTGGATGACTTTCTTTTCTTATCTGGGGGCAGAAGAGAGATATCACAGCCTGTCCTTTCAATGCAATGGCAGTGGAGATATAGGCTCATTTTAAGATTAGAGGATCCAAAAGATGTCATAAAAGTAGTCCATTTGACTCGTGCATCTAATTTCAAGTCGTCTGAAGGTATACGATAATTTATTTTTGTGTTAAGTAACCTGAAATGGGAGAAGCTCCTTTGAAGTGCATCGAAGGGTTTGTGTTCACGTGTTTGGTTTGCTCTCTTTTTTTAAGCTTTAGAGTGAGGTACTGTCAACTGCCATTGTGCTGAAAAGTTAGCCTGTGAAGTTCATTAAAATTTCTCCTTTAATGTGCTCCTTGGGATGAGTATTAAAGGGTATTTAAGTTCAAATAAAATGTGTAGTAATATTTTTTAAAGCAAAATGTCTAAAACAACATGTGATCCTACTGTATTTGATGACAAATTGCGATTTTGATTTGTTTAAATGGTTAATTCTGTGACATTGTGAACAAAAATGAGAAAAATTTGAAATTATTGAATGTTTCATGCTATTAAATAAATGTCAAGTTGGCAGTTTTTAATATGCTTTATTGAGAACAAATTTGCAATTCATAAGGTACAAAGTGCTTGTCACTGGGGCATTACCCTTAAAAGGCCAAAGTTGCACCTTTTCCAAGGGTACATTTTAGTACCATATCACGGAGGTCCAAGTTAGACACCAAGGGTACATATTTGCCTCTTAAAAGATACAAGCTGTAAGGGTACGAAAATATACCCACATTTAAGGGTACATGAATGTACCTTTGAGGGTACTTCCCCAGTGACAAGCCATTGTACAAGTAAATGTACAGATTGTGCACTTTTTCTCTGACAGTGATGGGAGGTGGGCTGGCGTCTTTTTCCATAATATTCATGTCTTATTATTTTTTTTACATACAGAGGAATGTGAATCCTAATAAATTAATTAATTATCTGAATGTCATGCCCTAATGAAATGAGTACTATGCCTTTATAAAACTGGTTAAAGGTTTCTAAAATCTATCCAATTTTTAAATGCTGCAAAGGTTAATGAGGGTAATGTAAACCTCACATATGAATGAAAAAAAGTATAAATGTATTTCACTTTTAAAATTAGCTAATAGCTTAAATGTGAAGTGTTTAACTTCAAGCTACAAATGTCTCATTTACAGTTGTCTGCATATTAAAATTGCATAGGAGTTGTATTTTAATTAATAAATTACACATTTCACCTTTACAGGAGAAGAACTGGCATACATTTTGGTTTTAACAACTTTTGCCATGCAAATAATTTAAATATTCAAACATGACTGCTGCAGATTTTCAACAAAACATCCAATGAATTATGGAACCAATACAAGAAACAGCCAAACCAAACACTAAACCTCTTACAGATGCTTTCCCTCCATGTGGTACTATTACTGGAGCAGCGTACAATGCAGCAGCTGTCTGTGGCCAACGCAAGCCTGTAGTGAAATATTTCAGAGAGAGACAGAGTAAAAATGAAAGCAGGGCCACTGACCCCACTTGCGGGAAATGGGAAACACAGTGAGCAACAGAGTGGCAGAGCAAAATACACATCTATCATCAACCCAGCAGAGGTGAAAGACTGATCTTGACATTATCACATCCAGAAAAAAGAGAGAGGCTCTTTTTTGTGTTTGTTCTTTGAACTCAAACAATGTTTTCTCATACCATGGAATTTCGTGGAGATGCTACTCCATGTGCCAATTAGGGAGATGGAACCCTGTGAGTCACTCCATCAAGCTGTTGTTTATTAGCAGTAATGATGTGTGTATCAGGCTGGAAAAATAAGGTAATGACACCAGTCAACAAATACTTGAGTAGAAGTATGATACAGTTTCACAATGTATATGTAGGCTATACATAATGTGAACTAGTGAGACATATTCAAGAGGGCAGCATGCAATGCTTAAAATAAATCTCAACCTTAACATAGCTATTGCAAAATGTGGTACTTATAGCCATTTTAATTTACATACCACTATTTAGGCATAGCCACAAATCGTATTTCTCATTTTCTTGATCATTCACATGATTGCAATCTGAGTAATTGCTAGACTGCAAGGAATCTAATACTGTAGATTAATATTTTATACGGAAATCTACATAAGACAGTTATTCATTTAAACCAATCTATACATTTATGGAATGTTTATAAACATTAATCCAACAGACCAATGTAAGGCAAATGTTAAATCATTAGAAATCTTTCAAAATGTTAATTGTATAGCAATTTGAATAATCAGTTCCAGTCCTCTAATTTGATTCAACAAGCAGCGTTCTAAGATGCATGCTGATATTTAGTCGTTCCATTGAATTAAATAAATAGAATAGGCACATTTAACCTTGCTCTCAAAACTGGCTAGTGCTATTCTAAAATGCACCTGTCTCACTTGTTTTTTTTATTCATATATCTGTGTTGCCATAAGCATAATGATCCAGGGTCAGGACAATAGAGCTAGGGGTTCAGTACAGGAATACATTTGTTTCCGTTTATTTTTCTAGAAACTACAATAAATGAAAAGCAAATCTGTGATCATCCTTTCATCTTCATTATTTACATTATACATTCAGTTGTTTCACTAACCATAGCAGCAACAGAATTACAAAACCAGAAGAACAACAATCCTAGCATGTTAGCATATTATATTTAAAGAGAACAAATTAATAATTTAAATACATTGGCTAATTGACATTCATTTATCCGTCTTTTGTGAAAGAGGAGCATCTGTTTATGACTTCCTAATTTTGTTGTTTAAGTTTTACAGCCCATTAGAGCCAAAAATTGAGACCAATGGCCAACATAACACAATCAAGGAAATGCAGTTAAATAATTTTTTATGAAAATAATTGAAGAATGCATACAAATGCAGTGTGTTTGCACATGAGTAATTAAAGCAAGCTCTTCAAACGAATCTATATATTGTGCGTTTTGATTGAAAGCTCATGAATATTCATGAAGATGGTGCAAATGTGTCTCTACAGATGGTCTTATAAATATAGATCTGATTCCTCTGGGCACCCCTATATACATAGGGTCTATGTGAAGACATACAGTCATATAACTCCTAAGCATACTGTATGTGCTATCCATTTTAAGTCTTGTCAATCAGATTAGTCCTATTGGGTGGATATTTTTTTTTAATTCACTCTCAATTACACATGCATGGAAGGTGACAAAATGTCTAAAATGTGTGTGTACAATGGAGACTACTTATCCACTAAACGTGTGTTTTATGGGAATGGAAGCAATAGGAAAATTTAATAGATCCTACATAAAATCCACTATTGAATGAACAGTGCACTAAACGGTAATCCATCCATCCATCCATCCATCTTCAACCGCTTATCCGAAGTCGGGTCGCGGGGGCAGCAGCTCCAGCAGGGGGCCCCAAACTTCCCTATCCCGAGCCACATTAACTAGCTCTGACTGGGGGACCCCGAGGCGTTGCCAGGCCAGTGTGGAGATGTAATCTCTCCACCTAGTCCTGGGTCTTCCCCGAGGCCTCCTCCCAGCTGGACGTGCCTGAAACACCTCCCTAGGGAGGCGCCCAGGGGGCATCCTTACCAGATGCCCAAACCACCTCAACTGACTCCTTTCCACGGAGCTCCTTTCCTCGCGGATGACTGAGCTCCTCACCCTATCTCTAAGGGAGAAGCCCGCCACCCTTCTGAGGAAGCCCATTTCGGCCGCTTGTACTCGCAACCTAGTTCTTTCTGTCATGACCCAACCTTCATGACCATAGGTGAGGGTAGGAACAAAAATTGACCGGTAGATCGAGAGCTTTGCCTTCCGGCTCAGCTCTCTTTTCATGACAACGGTGCGATAGAGCGAATGCAATACCGCCCCCGCTGCCCCGATTCTCCAGCCAACCTCCCGCTCCATTGTCCCCTCACTCGTGAACAAGACCCCGAGGTACTTGAACTCCTTCACTTGGGGCAATACCTCCTTCCCCACCCGGAGTACGCACTCCATCGGTTTCCTGCTGAGAACCATGGCCTCAGATTTAGAGGTGCTAATCCTCATCCCAGCCGCTTCACACTCGACTGCCAAGCGGTCCAGTGAGAGCTGAAGGTCACGGACCGATGATGACATGAAGACCACATCATCTGCAAAAAGTAGAGATGCATACCTTCCCCACCCCGACTACGTCTCAATATCCTGTCCATGAATACCACAAACAGGATTGGTGACAAAGCGCAGCCTTGGCGGAGACCAGCCCCCACATAGAACGAGCTCGACTTCGTGCCGAGGACCCGGACACAGCTCTCGCTTCGGACGTACAGGGATTGGATCGCCCTAAGAAGGGACCCCCCCACCCCATACTCCCGAAGCACCTCCCACAGTAGACCGGATGGGCATACTCCCAGGCCCCCTCCTGAATCCTTGCGAGAGTAAAGATCTGGTCCGTCGTTCCACGGCCAGGACGGAACCCGCATTGTTCCTCTTCAATCTGAGGTTCGACAATCGGCCGCACCCTCCTCTCCAGCACCTTGGAGTAAACTTTACCAGGGAGGCTGAGAAGTGTGATACCCCTGTAGTTGGCACACACTCTCTGGTCCCCCTTTTTGAAGAGAGGTACCACCACCCCGTTCTGCCACTCCTTAGGCACTGTCCCAGATTTCCACGCGATGTTGAAGAGGCGTGTCATCCATGACACCCCCTCCACATCCAAAGCTTTCAGCATTTCTGGTCGGATCTCATCAATCCCCGGGGCTTTGCCACTGCGGAGTTGTTTGACTACCTCAGTGACCTCCCCCAGGGAAATAGAATCTGATCCCCCATTAGCCTCCGGCTCTGCCTCTAGCATAGGGATAGAGTAGGGATTTAGGAGTTCTTCAAAGTGTTCCTTCCACCGCCCAATAACCTCCTCGGTTGAGGTCAACAGCGTCCCATCTTTGCTGTATACAGCTTGGATGATTCCCCGTTTTCCCCTCCTAAGGTGGCGGACGGTTTTCCAGAAGCACTTTGGTGCGGACCGAAAGTCCTTCTCCATGGCTTCTCTGAACTTTTCCCACACCCACTGCTTTGTCTCCCTCACGGCTGAGGCCGCAGCCATTCGGGCCTGTCGGTACCTTGCAACTGCCTCCGGAGACCTCCGGGACAACAAATCCCGGAAGGCTTCTTTCTTCAGTCGGACAGCTTCCCTGACCACCAGTGTCCACCACGGTGTTCGAGGGTTACCACCCCTTGAGGCACCTAAAACCTTGAGGCTGCAGCTCTCCACCGCGGCTTCGGCAACGGAAGCTTTGAACATTGCCCACTCCGGTTCAATGTCCCCAACCTCCGCAGGGATGCCTAAAAAACTCCGCCGGAGGTGTGAGTTGAAGATCTCGCGGACAGGGACCTCCTCCAAACGTTCCCAGTTCACCCGCACTACTCGCTTGGGCTTCCCAGGTCTGTCCAGAGTCTTTCCCCACCCCCTGATCCAACTCACCACCAGATGGTGATCAGTTGACAGCTCTGCCCCTCTCTTCACCCGAGTGTCCAAAACATATGGCCTCAGATCTGATGACACGATTACAAAATCGATCATCGATCTTCGGCCTAGGGTGCTCTGGTACCATGTACACTTATGAGCATCCTTATGTTCGAACATGGTGTTTGTTATAGATAATCCATGACTAGCACAGAAGTCCAATAACAAACATCCACTCGTGTTCAGATCGGGGAGGCCGTTCCTCCCAATCACGCCTTTCCAGGTGTCCCTGTCATCTCCCACGTGTGCGTTGAAGTCACCCAGCATCACTATGGAGTCCCCTACTGGGGCCCTATTCAGGACTCCATTCAGGGTCTCCAAGAAGGCTGAATACTCTGTACTGCTGTTCGGTGCATATGCATATGGCAGCGCACCTGACTCCTGCGGTTTCTCCAATGGGTGGTGGGCCCAAGGGATGTAGAGGGGGGTGTCACGTTGCTTCTTCGGGCTGTGGCCGACCGGGCTCCGTGACAAGCCCGGCCACCAGGCGCTCGCCAACGAGCCCTCCATCTGGGCCTGGCTCCAGACGGGGGCCCCGGGCTTCCTCCGGGCAGGGTAACTCCTCCTCTTGCCGTTTTTTTCATGGAATCTTTGTGAACCATTCTTAGTCTGGCCCCTCACCTGAGACCACTTTGCCTTGGGAGACCCTATCAGGAGCACCTGGCTCCAGACAACACAGCCCTCAGGATCATAAGGGCACACAAACCTCTCCACCACGATAAGGTGCTGGTTCCCGGAGAGGCTAAACGGAAATCATTTTGCTAAAAATAAAAGAGATTATGATGTGGAGAAAAATGTGTTTTAACCATTCTCAGCTGATGCTGACTATTAAATTAAAATATATATTCTATATTCTGTGGACAAACACATCTAATAGTCCATGTCCTATGCTGTACACTGACACTCGTTTGGAACATTTCCAAGGGTAAAATCAAATTTATATTTAAGTTTGAAACTTCTTTTCAGTTACTGAATTATTGAACTATGCAATGAACTTCTATGTTTTCTGGGATTTGGACCTAATGTGCTAATGGAAAATTTAAATACAATGTGAAATGGAATTATCTGGCTGCAGCGGTTATCAGTCCATTAAAGTCAGCATGAACTGATGTTAGCCATGAACATGCACAATTTTTACAGCAACAAAATCCACAAATGGTTAATCATATCAGAGGAAGGAATTGGGTTTTGTATTCTCCTTTGTATAAACAAAATAAGTATTCTTGGTAGTGAAGTATTACAATACTTCACTACCAAGAGGAAAATAGTTAGGAAAATAGTCAGTCACAGGGTGTTCATGGTAATACAGCACAAAACAATGCCAGGTGTATGTGATTGCAGAGCAGATGGATTAAATAAATTGGCATCAGAATATTTACAATTGTTTTAGGCAAACACCTAAAATAACTAAAATATTGCAAATTAAAATGGATGTCTTCAATAGACAAGAGTAGGCCTCCTCAAAAGAAAGATTATGACTTGAATACATAATTTATAATATATATGTCACATATTCCTTGTTGACTTTTGTTTTGTGCTTTTATGTTGAAGTTCTTGTTTAGTTCCTGTTTCCTGTTTGGTTTTTGTAGTCCTTTGTAGTTTAATTTTTTGATTGGTTTTCACCTGATTGTTTCCCATTCCCTGATTGTTTCCCCAGGTGTTCCTTGTTTTCCCTAGTGTATTTCAGCCCTTGTTTTCCCCAGTCCATTTGTCAGTTATTACATGTTCTGTGCTAAGTTCCCTGGGTTTTTTTTTTCTTTATTCCAAGTTTTCTTGTTTTTTTGATTAATAAAAAGCTGCACTTAGATCTTTCGCTGCCTGCCTCGTTACAGAATAACTGACCTAAAATGGATCTCCTCCTCAAGCAAAGGGACCGTCCAGTTGAGGATCACGTTCGTGAGTTCCTAGAGCTGGCAAATATAGAGGACTACCCAGAATTTTCCTTAGTGGTTTTCTTCAGGGCGGGTCTCAGTAGTTCACTACAGGAGCTATTGCCTCTGGCGTATCTTCACTGGATGCTCCTCGAGTTTGTGGAGGAGACTCTGCGAGTTAGCGGCTCGCCGTTCACTGTGGGTGTAGTGGAAGAGGACTTTAAATCTCCTCCCACAGTGGTCACCCCCCCAGCCTTCCATGGTTCGTCCCACCTCGCCTGCCACGGCCAACGAGCCAACACCCACGGCCAACGAGCTGGAAATCTCGTCCGTCCCAGAGCCAGCGTTGCCAGCCTCGTCCGTCCCAGAGCCAGCGTTGCCAGCCTCGTCCGTCCCAGAGCCAGCGTTGCCAGCCTCGTCCGTCCCAGAGCCAGCGTTGCCAGCCTCGTCCGTCCCAGAGCCAGCGTTGCCAGCCTCGTCCGTCCCAGAGCCAGCGTTGCCGTCCGGAGGAGGGCTTCGGTTTCCCAGTCTCTGCCCTCCACGGCTCCGCCTCCCAAGTCTTCCAGGGCTCCGCCTCCCGAGCCTTCCACGTCTCCGCCCCTAGAGTCCTTCATGACCCCGCCTACTATGCTACGCAGCCAGAGACTGCTCCTGACCCATTCCCTGTCCTGTGGCCTCCTCCCAGGCCTCCTGACCCGGTCCCTGTCCTGTGGCCTCCTCCCAGGCCTCCTGACCCGGTCCCTGTCCTGTGGCCTCCTCCCAGGCCTCCTGACCCGGTCCCTGTCCTGTGGCCTCCTCCCTGGCCTCCTGACACGGTCCCTGTCCTGTGGCCTCCTCCCAGGCCCCCTTACCCTCTCTCGGCCCTGTGGCCCCCCTCCCAACCCAGTCCCTGTCCTACGGCCACCTCCCAGACCCCCTGACACAGTCTTGGCCCTACTTGGAATCCGCTCCTTAAAGGGGGGGCTCTGTCACATATTCCTTGTTGACTTTTGTTTTGTGCTTTTATGTTGTAGTTCTTGTTTAGTTCCTGTTTGGTTTTGTAGTGTGTGGGGTTGGTTTTTTTTTTTTTTTTTTTTTTTTTTTTTTTTTTATAAATTGGTTTTCCCCTGATTGTTTCCCCAGGTGTTCCTTGTTTTCCCTAGTGTATTTAAGCCCTTGTTTTCCCCAGTCAATTTGTCCGTTATTACATGTTCTGTGCTAAGTTCCCCGTGGTTTTCTTTATTCCAAGTTCTTTTGATTAATAAAAAGCTGCACGTAGATCTTCTTTCGCTGCCTGCCTCGTTACAATATAAATGGTAAATGTTTGTAGCCGGGTGTAATGTGGGAAGAAAAATATGCCAGACAATAAAATGTCTTTTTGGGGCTTTTTTCTGACTGCTGTTTATTTTAAGTGACAGTGGTCAATGGGAGCTTAATCAAATAAAATAATTGTATAGAAAGTAAAGTATCTTTGTGACTTTCAGAAGATATTTAATTACAATTAAATTAATCTTGGGTCCAACACACAGCCGATCGTGATTAAAAATGAAAAAAAAGAAATTGTATTGAAATACAGCAGTGGCTAATATTCAAAGTAAATAAGAATATACATTAGTCTACCCTTTGTCTCTGATTTTTCACATGTAAATACCATGAATTCCCAAGAAGTTTTTTTTTTTAACAACTCTGGTATCATTACAAAATATTTCTTCTCAAATAAATAACCAAATAAACACTGGGTTACAACAATTAACATGAATTTCACATACCCAGTCCCCACTCTGGCTCACAATGAGGTCTACACATCACACATGCGATCCAAGCACATCTAACAAAATTACACACCATCCATATTTTTAGGATTTACTGGTGATCACATTTATGCATATACCAGATATAAACCTACATTTTTCAAAGAAAGATGATATTTACCACGTGTTAGGATGAAATCATGCAGCACTCCACAACATGGAGCTCTCATGTCACAAGCTGGCTTCTCTGTCAGCATAGTTGCACCAAAAGGCCAAAGAACAGTTATGCAAGAGGAAAGAGAGAAACTCTTAAAGGGGTCACATCTAAATTTAGCATGTCAGAAATAATCTCGGTTTCTGCCACCTGGCCACATTCTCCCCTGCTAGAGGTCATTGTCCTTAATGACTCAACACAAATTTTTCACTTCCTGCACCTCTTTCCTGAAAAAAACACTACCAAGGCTTGTTAAAACCTGGGAGAAAACTTCAGGTCTAAGTGAAAAATAATTATACGCTGACCTTGGCTCAAAAAAGGGTCTGTGTGAATATCAGCATTTGCTGTCTTGGGTCAGCTTAGTGCTTGCACAAGCCTCCTTAACTCTGGTTCTTCTACCCTAGGGGCTGTGTCAGGTACCACTCTTTCTGGTTCAGAACTTTGTTGTTCTATCTAAGACAAGATCAGGTTCAACAGCAAAGGTTTCCTCAACTGACCTGGAGACCTCAGCGTCCACATCCTTTGTCTCTTCGAGACTGGAATGAGTGACTGCTTCCAGCACCACAAACTCAGGATCAGAGGATTCAACTTCCACTTGCTTAGACAAAGACCTAGATAGTGGAGATGACAATCAGTTCCCTGACACCACTGGCTCAAGAACAGGGTTCACGCTTGGATGCAAGTCGACCCTGTGGACAATCTGAATATGACCACTCTCCAGGTGCTCAATAGTGTGTGTAGTACCCAGTACCTCTATGACCCTATATACAGTAGAAGCCCATGCATCATGTATTTTATTTCTACCAAAATGTCTGTGATGTAAATACACCATCTGACCAATGGTAGGACAAATAACTTTGTCATTTAACGGAACAAGTCTCTCAGTAGCCTTGTGCTCTGCAAATTCTCTTGCTTTTTCCTGAGCTTCTCTGAGCCTGTCCTGGTGAGTCACTAACCAGTCATGTCTTTTGTCCACAGCCTGCTCCTGACCTAGAAGCACATCTACTGGAAGACATGGATTTACTCCAAACAGCAAGTAATACGGTGAGTACACGGTGATGCATGTGATGTTAAATTATAAGCATAAACCAGTTTAGGAAGTTGTTTTCTCCACTACTTTTTCTTTTAAGGGGGTAGTATTCGTAACAGATGGTGAAGCGTTCTGTTGTATCGCTCGAGTTGTGCATTTCCTTACCCCATACAATCTACAATGCTCAGCAATCACTTTAATTCCGAAGTTTCTTCTCTGATCAGAATGTAACATTTCCAGTACGCCATACTTCATGAATCATTCTTTCAGTAGAATTTTGGCAGTGGTGTCAGCCTTCTGCCACTGCCAAAATTCTACTGAAAGAATACCACTACTTCAAGAGGCCTTGAAGCTGGGAACGGCTTCATAGGAGAATGTATCCTTGGCTGTGGCATCTTGGTTGAGATACACAGCTGACACTTTTAAATTAATTGCTCTATATTCTCTACTTTATCATATATGCCAACCCAGAATCATCTCTGCCTTAACAGGTTGAGCATGCATTTAATTCCCTGATGTCCTATGTTGTCATGGACACTTTTAAGGACTTGTTATTTTAAACAAGCAGGTAAGAGAAGCTGTTGGCATTCACCATGACGTGGATCATCCACAATTCTATATAGCAACACCTCTGACTCCCTTATGTATTTCCACTGCTTTAACAGGGTTAGAAAGGTCTGGTCTTTCAGGATTTGTGGGCTTTCATTTATGGTCCCAGAACTTCCTGAAAGAACTCAGAGTAGGATCCTTCACCTGGAAACCATTAAGTTCAGCTTTTGTATAGCCTTGTAGAAAATTTGTTAGTGTACACGGTACGGATTAAAGTGCCGCAATTCTCCACCATTATATGTAGAAAAAGTATGTGTAAGCTAGGAATTAAATTAAACTGTCCTTATTCTACATTATAATGTAAGGAAATTTATAATGGAATTAGACACGTTCGACAACCATTATAAATTAGAAGATTAAATGACAAAAAAATAGATTATTTGTCTGAATAAAATTCTCCACCATTAAAATCTTAAAACAACATCTCGTATCCGCTCACAACTTCTATTGTAAGGAATTAGCTTTAATCAGGGAATTATGGTTAAATAACATATTGGAGTAATATTATTCTCATAGCTTATTGAAAATAATATTACACATATTTAGGTACAGGTTTGAAGCTAAATCTTTTAAAATCAGGGAGGAGATTATTTATCAAAATATACCACAGTCAAATAATCTTTGAATACAGACAAACTTTATTGCTATTCTAAACATAAAACTAATCTAACATATACAACATGAAACAGGTTGATGAGTAGTGACAGAATGTGAAGTAAATTGGATGGACACTTGGATATCCCCACAAATTGCCATGGCCCATTATTACAGACACATTTCAAATGTTCTGATTTCTTTATCCCAGTTGGTCTTTGTATTGGTGTAACATTCTCTGCCATTCGTTGTTGGTTAAAACTGTTATCACAAAGAATTAGCCAACATTCAATGGTCTCTAGTGGGGTATTATTATTGTATGTGGCATTCAAAAATGCTTTGGCCACCCTTCTGCACCCCTCCTTGGTCTTCACCCCACTAGGTGAGTTTTCCCTCTTGGTGTTAATGTGTGTCGCAAACCCTATTGCTTCTCCTTGGTCACTAACGAGTTGGTCACTAACAGCACCTGGTAGGGCCTGGTCCACCTAGGCTTCCTCCAATTCCACCTTTAGCAGTCCTTCACCACCCAGTCTCCTGGCTCCAGATAATGCAATTTCCTTTTTGACTCCCTGGTGAGTGCTGCTTTCACCTGTCTATGAATATCACAAAGCACAGCACAGAGGTTTGCACAATAACCCAATATTTCATCCTCACTCTGGTCTGTATCCGGCAGCTGCATTTTTTTGTGGTCCAATTCCGTGTTATGTGGCCTGACAAACAGAATTTCAAATGGGCTCAAACCATTTTGTTTCTTTAGTCTTGCCTGCATGTGCATTAACACCACTTGTAATGCTTGAACCCAATTTATTCCAGTTTCAACTGAATATTTGATAAAAAAAATTTAGTGAGCCATTTTCTCTGTCCACTGCTCCCCCACTCAGTGTGCTATGAGTAGTGTGTTGTCATATTAATTAACAAATACTGCGTAATGTAGAACTTGATTCAAAAAGTGGCTTCTATTGTCACTGCTACTTTTCCCTGGAATGCCCCATCTGAGTTTTTTATTCTCACATTAGATTTTTTGCCACTGCACTCACATCTGCCTTTCTGTGGGTTACTCTAGCCACTTGGAGAACATATATACAATCACCAGGCAATACTTTTAGCAATAAAGTCTATTTGAAGGTGGTCGGATGGCTTTTCAGGTGGCGGATATGCACTCATAGGCATTTTTGGGCATAAAGGGAAAAACCCTTTGTGAACCAGTACCTATTTATTTTTGAACCAGCACTTATGCGCATCCCTCCTTTTGGCACATGGTCTACACAGTGTGTAAATTTGGCATAATGTGGAAATAAATGATGTGGCAGGCATGGTTTACCGCTTGGATCAACCCAAATACCACCTTGCTTTGAAAAGTCAGCATTCTTCCAGGCAGCTTTCACCTCTGCTATGGCTCTTCTCTGAAAATCAATTAAATCTGCATTTGGTGTATGTGTGTATTTCAGTTTGAGGAATAGAAACTTCCTGTTGATCAGCTTTCTTTGCTCCAACATTTGATCATACATTTAATCATCAACAAACAGTTTCAACTTATTATTTGAGAGTGGTGTATCATTTAGGTCTGGCCTGTGGGAGCAAATGGCAAATGGCTGTTATTTAAGCAACACCGTTATGTGATTCACCATCATCTGCTGTGGGGAGAAGAGTGGCAGGGTTAAGAACTGTACATCTTTTAACAGTAATGTTTGGCATTTTCAAAGATACAGCATTTTATCTTAACCTTCGTGCTCCAGACAGGTGAGCTATTTTTTTAACCCACCAATCCTCTGGAAGAGAGTACTGCTTTTTCTGCAACAGCAACAGCTCTAAGGCATTTGGGCAGTCCAGCTGCCACTGTGTCTAGTTTAGTTGAGAAATAAGCTACTGGCCTTAATTTCCCCCATGGTCTTGAGACAGAACAGAAGTCATGTTACCTCCTTTTTCATCCAAAGTCTGCACAAAAGGCTTAGTCATGTCAGGCAGTACCAATGTGGGTGTTGATTGTAAAGCCACCTTCAGAGAAGAGAAGGCTTCATGTCGGAATTCAGTCCAAACTACTTTTTTCATGTGCTGTATGGCCTATACCATGTATAATTGTGGTGGAGCCTCTATTTCTGCAATTAGGTATTCACTGCCTGTAATATGGTCCTGATCAGCCAATGCGACGGGTTGGGGAGCTCCGTGCGAGAGGGACCAAGGGGACTATAGCGTTGGACGTACTGGCAGGCGGGGCCTCGCGACATCAAAGCACTTACCTGGCTCCTTGTGACCACTCCCGGAACAGCCTGGGAATGGGGAGGAACAATTTCGTCCACGTGGCCCCCGGTGACCGTCGGCTCGGGGAGTTATCTGACTTTCCTGTGTGAGCCAAAATGTGGATCAGCAAGTCGGTGATACTTATGTGGATTGTTGCGCTTTTCCTCACAAGTTCCTCGTCGGCTCTGTTTCAATACTCGACTGCTGAACTTCTCAAACTCTGCTTCAATCCGACTGCCTCAGCAGTGTTAAAATCGACGCTGCACTCTGGCTCGGAAAACGCTCGCTTACCTCGTCGGAGATATCTTCATTGTGGGTCCCGACGGAGTTTCTACATCGATGTTTCTACTTCAATCAACTCCTTCTGGTCCTCATCTCGCCGTCAACCGAGATCATCCAGCAGGAGGGTGGACCAGAGTGTGCTAACCAGTCTACCCAGGTCTACTAATGCTAGCTCTGTCTTCCACAAGAACAACCTTAGTGATCTCCACTTTGGATTATACAACATACGATCACTTTCGGGCAAAGGACTTTTTCTCCAGGATTTCATCAATGATCATAAATATGACTTTTTTAGTCTGACAGAGACTTGGCAGCAGCCAAATGACTTTTCCCAGTTGAATGAAGCAACTCCCCCCGGGTTTGTTTACAGCTGTCAACCCCGCGTTACAGGTCGCAGGGAGGTCTCGCGATAATATATCGCGAGAGTTGGAAAGTCTTGCCTGTCTCTGTGCCACTTTATCAGTCATTTGAGTCTCTTGTCATTAAACTAAATGGTCCATCCCCTATCATTGTAGCCACTGTGTATCGTCCACCTAAGCCCAATTCAGAATTCATTAATGAATTTTTAGATTTTCTTACACTTATATCACCTCTTTCCCCTAATATTATTCTCCTTGGTGATTTTAATATCCATATTCATAAAGACAATAACTATCTCACAAAAGACTTTATATCATGCCTTGATAGTTCCGAATTGCAGCAGTTTATTAATTTCCCCACCCATTCAAAGGGCCATATCTTGGATCTACTTTGCTGCTTTGGTGTCACTCCTTTTAACTGTACTGCATTGGACCTTCCCATCTCTGATCATAAACTTATTTCATTTAATGCTAAGGCGACACTGTTCAAAACAAAACTGTCACGTACAATTTCCTTCCGTAACATCAAGTCCATTGACCCAGCAGCTCTAGTCTCTGGTATTGCCAATCTTCCCAATATTGACTTCACATCCACCCCTGATGAACTGCTCAGTCACTATGATTGTGGCCTACACCATCTTCTCGATACCCTGGCTCCAATAAAAACACGGACTGTTTCCTTTTCCCAATCTGCACCCTGGTTTACTTCTGAAAATCGCCAACTGAAAGCTAGAGGTCGTCAACTGGAACACCTCTATAGAAAAACTGGTCTGGCCATTCACAAACAAATGTTTTATACCCATTTACTTTCCTATAAAGATTCTCTTTCCACTGCAAAGTCCATCTACTATACAGACTTAATTAGCTCAGGCTCTGGTAACTCTCAAGCACTTTTTTCACTGGTCCATAAAACACTTCGTCCACCTGATTCTCTACCACTACATTTTTACTCCACTGATTCCTGTAATTCTATTATGACATTTTTTTCTACTAAAATTGATCGTATATATCAACAGTTACCCCCTCAGATCTCAACCTTTGAACTATCGTCTGATTTTCAAATATCTTCTTGTCATCTTTTATCTACCTTCACCCTCCCCTCTGATGTTGAAATAACCAACCTTGTTCGTAAATCCAAACCATCAACTTGTCAACTTGATCCTCTTCCGACTATATTGGTTAAAACATGCATTCACTCCCTGATCCCTCTTATAACTGCAATTATCCATTCCTCGCTTATCACTGGTATTGTTCCGTCAGCTCTCAAATCAACGGCAATAACCCCTATTCTTAAGAAACCTGGGGCTGACCCCAGCAACTTTAACAATTTCCGTCCAATTTCTAACCTCCTTTTCCTTTCAAAAATTCTGGAAAAAACAGTTGCTTCTCAGATTCATGACCACCTCACCTACAATAGTCTCTATGAACAGTTCCAATCAGGCTTTCGTCCCCTTCATAGCACCGAAACAGCTCTTGTTAAAATAACCAATGACCTCCTCATGGCTGCGGACTCTGGATTACTAACAATCCTCATCCTTCTGGACCTGAGTGCGGCTTTTGACACCATCTCCCACACCATCCTTATTGACCGATTAGCTTCTCTTGGATTATCTGATACACCCTTGCACTGGTTTAAATCATATCTTTCTGGCCGTACTCAGTTTGTCAAACTTAAAAATTTCCGATCCCACTCTGCCCCCCTTTCCTCTGGTGTTCCCCAAGGCTCTGTCCTTGGACCACTTTTGTTTATTATTTACCTTCTCCCTCTTGGCCATATTTTTCGTAAACATAACATCCAGTTCCATTGCTATGCAGATGACACCCAGCTCTACTTATCCACCAAACCCAATATATCTCTCCCTCCCACCTCCCTATCAAATTGCCTTCAGGAAATCAGATCCTGGTTCTCGCTAAATTTTCTCAAGCTTAATAGTGATAAAACTGAACTCCTCTTAACTGGCACCAAATCCATCCTTTCTAAAATAAATGACTTCTCCATCTCCATCGATAATTCATCTGTGTTTCCCTCTCCTCATGTTAAGAGTCTGGGTGTCATCCTAGATAGCACTCTGTCATTTCAGTCTCACATTAATAATATCACTCGGTCAGCATATTTCCATTTACGTAACATCTCTCGCTTATGTCCAACTCTCTCCTCTAACAGTGCTGAAATTCTGGTTCACACCTTGGTTACCTCCCGCTTAGATTATTGCAATTCTCTCCTCTATGGGCTACCTGACAAATCTATTCATAAATTACAACTTGTCCAAAACTCTGCTGCCCGTATCATTACCAGAACCCCCTTTATTAGTCACATAACACCTGTCCTGCAGCAACTTCACTGGCTGCCCTTCAAATATCGCATAATTTATAAAATTCTTCTCCTTACATTTAAAGCTATCAATAATCTTGCACCTAAGTATCTCACTGAGCTCCTTCATATCAAGATACCCACTCGTTCTCTCAGGTCCTCTTCTTCCATTCAGCTCATCCTTCCACAGGCTCGTCTGGTTACCTTGGGATATAGAGCTTTCAGTCATTCAGCCCCATATCTCTGGAACTCTCTGCCCCACTACATTCAACACTCCACGTCCATAACTACTTTTAAAACTCACTTAAAAACTTATCTTTTTAGACATGCATATTCTCTTTAACTTTTAAATGCGTTTCACTGTAAGGATCCCATCCTTTCTCTCTGTTTTTTAAATAGTATTTTATGTTATTATATTGCATGCTTTTGCTGATTCAATGTTAATTGGATTGAGTGTTTTATTGTTGATTTTGTAAGGTGACCTTGAGTGTTGAGAAAGGCGCCTATAAATAAAATGCATTATTATTATTATTATTATTATTATTGTGTCACGGCTGGGATCGTGGAAGCGTGAGGTCCGGTTCCATGTGTCACGGCTGGGCGCGTGGAAGCGGGAGGTCTGGTTCCAGGGCTCTGTACCTGCCAAAGAGAACTGGTGGCCAGCGGTCGTGATAACGATGGCCGGGGAGACCGGAAATAGAGCCCGGGGGTAGCTCCCATAGTACAGTTTCTTGAGTCCCGGGGCTGCCCGTCTCGGGGGCGCATCGAAGCCTTCTTGGGGGTTCTTGGCTGCCAGCCGTGAGGTGGGGGGCGTCGCTGTCCTGTGGGTAGCTCCGTGTCAGGGCCAGTCCTGAGGGGAGGGTTGTGGTGGGGCTGGTGTTGGTGCTGGCACTGCAGGGGGACGGGTGACGAGCAGACGGGGTAAGGGTTCTGTGGCTCTTCCTGGGCAGGATGTGCTGTATAGACTCCATCTGCTTCCTCACCATTGAGAAATGCTGGGCGAAGTCTCCAACAGTGTCGCCAAAAAGCCCAACCTGGGAGATGGGGGCGTCAAGGAAACATGCCTTATCAGCCTCTCGCAACTCGACCAGGTTGAGCCAGAGGTGGCGCTCTTGGACCACCAAGGTGGATATCGCCTGCACGAGAGCCCGTGCCGTGACTTTCTTTGCCCGGAGGGCGAAGTCAGTCGCCGAGCGCAGCTCCTGCATTACACCTGGGTCAGGACTACCCTCGTATAGTTCTCTAAGTGCCTTGGCTTGGTGCACCTGCAGGAGTGCCATGGCATGCAAGGTGGAGACAGCGTGCCCAGCGGCGCTGTAGGCTTTAGCTGTCAGAGATGACGTCAGCCTACAGGCCCTGGACGGGAGCCTCTGGCGGTTTCTGCCAGGTGGAGGCATTTTACAGGCATAAGTGCACCGCGACCGCTTGGTCCACCTGTGGAATTGCCGCATAGCCCCTTGTCGCCTCGCCGTCGAGAGTAGAGGGAGCGGAGGAGCTCACAGATCACATGCGGGCAGTAAAAGGTGCCTGCCACGAGCACGTATGTGCCACGTGCACCTCCAGGTAGAAAGGAACGGGCGCTCTGGCCCCAGGAACCAATCGTCAAGCCACGAGGGTTCAGGGGGAGGTGGAGGATTCCACTCCTGCCCGACACTTGCGGCTGCCTGGGCAAGCATGGCTGTCAGCTCCACGTCAGCCTGCGACTGAGCCACTGCACCCGAGGGTGGGAGTCCAGCTGAGTTCTCAGTGTCAGACATGATGAACCCACTCTCTGATGCCGCGATCGAGATCTCTTCATCGTCAGGCACTCTGAACGAGATCACAGGTCCGCCGTGAAGCGAACCGGAAAACCCGCTCCAGCAACTGGTTGGAGCATACGACCGTGACGGGGAGTGGGAGGTCCGTGCGGTTATACCCAGTAGAGAGGCTCCCACTGAGGTCCCCATATAGCCCCCAATGCTAGCCGACACTGCCTCATACCCGTAGGTAGAAGGACCGAGTCGGGGAGTGGCTGGGGTGGCTTGCGCTCTTACGAGGACAAACCGTGACTGCAACATGAACATAGTGAGGACATGAACCATCCACAAATGCTGACTCCATGTGGGTAGCAGCCAGACATGAGAGGCAGCGATCGTGGCCATCAGATGGGGAGAGACAATGAGTGCTACCAGGAAATACACACAAATGGAAAGACATCTTGAAAAAGACGCTTCACTGTTTGCACCACTCTTTTAGAGAAATAAACTCTTTTATTGGTGTATTATATATATATATATATATATATATATATATAAACACAGTTATTCACTCCATGAGCTCTTTTTTCTCTGCTGCTGAAGCCCCCTGGGGTGTATGCTCAGCACAAGGGGGGAGGGGGAGAACCGCTGGAAAGCGCCGTAGAACCAACAGCTTTGAGGAGATGATGAAGACGGCAGAGGAATTCAGCTCTGTGACTGCTCTCTCGGCTCCGAAGAAGAAATCTGATGTGGATGTCACTCATTTTATACCCGTATGTCCGGGGGCGTGGCATGCAAATTCCACACGCCAATTCACATTGGCCTTTTCTCAGGATCAGAGATGTCTGGGGTCTGCAGGAGCGACCCCTAGTGTCAACTCATCGACACAACGTCAAGTGAGTGACAGACAGGGAACCTAGTGTTCCTTTGTGCACTAAATACATAAATAATAATGTTTTAATATTCCTAACTATTATAATTTATTTTCCACTCAGGACCAACAGGTTCCCCTGCTAATCTTGCTAGAACATCAGCAGCTACATTATGCCATCTTGGACAGTAGACCTCACCTCAAAACCAAAGACAGCAAATTGAGCCATCCATCTTTGTTCAATTGCACCCAACTTAGCAGTTGTAAGGTGACACAGAGGATTGTTATCTGTGAAGACCACAAATTTAGAACCTAGCAAATAGCTGCAGAATTTTTCAGAAACTTCCCATTTGAGGGTCAGTAGCTTGATCTTCATGCTACTATAATTCCAGTCATTCCTTTCAGTGTTATGTAGCCTCCTACTGGCAAATGCTCATACAGCCACCTTGCTGTTAGTATATGACTGCACATAGACCTTCACTACCTGCATCTGTCTCCAAGGTGAAAGGAAGGGAGAAATCTGCATAGCCTAATACAGGGGCAGAGGTAAGATTCCCTTTCAACAACTCAAAAGCTGACTGACACTCTGCTAACCACATTGAACCAAACTCATGCTTGGTTTCAGTACCATGCTGTCTCAGACACAGGTTCACTAAGTCATAAAGAGGACCAGCAATTTAGAAAAACCCTCAATAAACCTTCAGTAGTAGCTACCGAATCCTAAGAAAGATTTTATCTCCTTTTTAACTCCTGCTGAGAATCTTCCACTGCCTTACTGCCTCAATTTTGCCAGGGTCAGTACCAATACCTTGAGCTGAGATCTGATGACCTAAGCATGTAAGAAATTACACTTTTCAAGATTCACCTTAAGACCTGTTTCTTTTGGTTGGCTGAACACTCTAGTCTATGAAAGGAGCTCATGGAAGGTAGGCGAGTACACAAGTATTTCATCAATGGAGTGGTGGTGGCATAGTGGCTAAAGCACTGCACTGCTAAGCAGAAGGTTGTTGGTTCGATCCCTACAGCCACCACCATTGTGTCCTTGAGCAAGACATTGAACTCCAGGTTTTTCTAGGGGGATCCCTGTAGTAAGGGCACTGTAAATAGCTTAAGTGTAAGTCGATAAATGTGTCTGCCAAATGCATAAAAAAAACATGATCTGAAAAATTAAATCACCCATGCTGGTCTGCATTAGATGCTGAAAAATAGACTGTCCATTTCAGACCCCAAAGGGCATCCAAGAGTAGTCAAAGATCTCAAATGGAGTTGTGAATGTAGTCTCATGTCTGTCTTACGCCAAACGTAATCGTCATATTAGTGCCCCTTGTGCGGGGTTCGATGCATGGCTTTCGCTTCCCAATCCGTCACGCTGGCTGGCCAGGACCATCCGACTCGGCTACGCGATTATGTTCGCCCGGCTCCCACCTCGTTTCAGTGGTGTTAGCTCCACTTCAGAGGAACGGCGAGAAAGCCAGCGCCTTACGAGCAGAGATCACGACCCTGCTTCTCAAGGATGTGATAGAGCCTGTCCCTCCAGCCGAGATGGAGTAGGGTTTCTACAGCCTTTACTTCATCGTACCCTAAAAAAGCGGTGAGTTGCGACCAATCTTGGACCTGAGAGTTCTCAACCGGGCCTTACATGCTCACGGAGAAACAAATTCTTACCTACGTTTGACAGCTAGATTGGTTCGCGGCAGTAGACTTGGAGGACGCAAACTTCCACGTCTCCATTCTGCTTCAACACCGACCCATCTTACGGTTCACGTTCGACGGCCAGGCGTATCAGTACAAGATCCTCCCCTTCGGTCTGTACCTGTCCCCTCGCGTCTTCACAAAGATCGCAGAGGCAGCTCTTGCCCCGCTAAGGGAAGTGGGCATCCACATACTCAACTACCTGGCTGGCTCATCCTAGCTCACTCTCGAGAGTTACTGTGCGCTCAAAGGGACCAGGTGCTCAGGCACCTCAGCCGTCTAGGGTTTCAGGTCAACTAGGAAAAGAGCAAGCTCATCCCGGTTCAGATCATCTCTTGTTTCGGCATGGAGTTAGACTCAGTCTCAATGACAGCGCATCTCACCAACGAGCACGCTCAGTCAGTGCTCAGGTGCCTCGCTCTCTTCGAGCCCGGCACAACGGTTCCTCTAAATCAATTCCAGAGGCTCCTGGACAGGACCCCGGCAGCGTTGGTACATCAACTGCCTAGAGTTGTTGGCTGTATCTCTTGCCCTACGGAGGTTTCTCCAACTAACCCGGGGCAAGCATGTCTACATCCATTCAGACAGCACCACGATGGTAGCGTAAATAAATTGCGGTGCTGTGCAAGATCAGGAAGGATGAGGAACAGGTCATCCTGGTGGCCCCTTACTGGCCCACCTTGGCCTGGTTCTCGGATCTCTCGCTCCTCATGACAGCACCTCCCTGGAAAATTCCCCTGAGGAAGGACCTTCTTTCTCAGGGATGGGGCACCCTGAATCTACCACCTGCAGTTGTAGACACGATCAACCAAGCCAGAGCTCCCTCCACCAGGCAACTTTACGCCCTAAAGTGGCGCTTGTTCGCGAATTGGTGTTCTTCCCGAGCCGAAGACTCATGTTCGGTCAGTGCTTTCATTCCTGCAGGAGAGGCTATAGGGGAGGCTGTCCCCCTCCACCTTGAAGGTGTATGTAGCTGCTATCGCAGCCAACCACGACGCAGTAGATGGCAAGTCCCTAGGTATGCACGACTTGATTATCAGGTTCTTGAAAGGCGCCCGGAGACTGAACCCTCCCTGGTACTTGCTTTGTGTATCTATTTGGACCACATGCAGAGCTTTAGATGTTCTGAGCAGCTCTTTGTCTGCTTCGGTTCATGGCGGAAAGGGAATGCCGTCTCCAAAAAGAGGTTAGCTCACTGGGTTATTGATGCTATTTCCTTAGCTTATCACAACCAGGCCGTGCCCGCCCCGGGTTCGAGCACACTCTACGAGAAGTGTGGCATCCTCATGGGCACTGGCCCATGGCATCTCGTTAGCAGACATCTGCAGAGCAGCGGGCTGGGCATCACCCAATACCTTTGCCAGATTTTACAATCTTAGGGTTGATTTGGTCCCTTGTTTTGTCAGGTCCGAGCCGGTAGATATCGGTAACCGGCACAACCGGCCGGGTGTTCCACTTGCACACAGCACCCTTCACCAAGTTGATCCAATGTGCCTTCTATCCCAGGTTAGCCACTAAGCGTCGCTCCCTGGATGTTCTCCTCCCTAGCCTTCTGGCCTCCGAATTCAGCGGAGCAATTCACGTCTAGACCCACTACGAGTCACAGGTTCTCTGTACTGGGGTTGGGCTCCACGGGCTTAGTTCCCTTCCCAGGCAAACTCCCTGTCATGTATTTCCTGTGGTACGGTCCCCCTGTTGGGGGACCTACCAGTGTGCTCAAGGGTGCGGGGAACCTAAGGTCTGTATGTGACATCTCTTTGGGGGCGTTGGGGAGGGCTACGTGCAGCCGACACAACTGCCTGTAGCACGCAGTAGCCTGCTTGCACCTGTCTCGGCAGTTCATGTAACACGGTCAGTCGACACAACGTCGAGTGAGTGACAGAAGGGGACTATCATAGTTACTGTTGTAACCTCCATTCCCCGAGGGAAGGAACGAGACATTGTGTCCCTCCTGCCACAGCGCTAGACCTACCACTGTAAATGGTTGTACCTTATTTTCAGCTCCTCAGTGCAAAATCTTGACTGGCACTCGCTTCCCTTTATACCCATATGTCCGGGGCGGGGTATGCAAATTCTGTCTGCCAAATTGACATTGGCCTTTTCTCAGGTTCAGAGGTACGTTTTGCATCCCAGGAAGACCCCTTGTGTCACTTCATTTGACACAACGTCTCATTCCTTCCCTCGGGGAACGGGGGTTACAACAGTAACCATGGCGTTTTTCCCACCTGGCCACATGCATTTTGTGTTAATAAAAGTATTTATGTAGTCATGGTTTATTTGTCAGAAAGGTAAACAAGGCACGATGTTCTCATTTGCAGTTCATTTCATTTACATTTATGCATTTGGAAGTTGCTTTTTCCTTTTCAAAGCAACTTACAGTATGCATTTAATCAGTATGTGGGTTTCCTGGAAATCGAACCCACAATGTCATAATTGCTAGCGCCATACTCTAATAATTGAGCTACAGAAATGTTTGTGCATTGTTATATTTTTTTCTAACCTTACCAGCAAAGGTTTCATTAATGAATAAACAGCCTTAAACTTGTTTTATATAAACAAACGGTGAATTACTGTATTTGTGTATAGTCCACCTTTGTAAAACAAAATGATATATAATACATCATACAGCAGTGTATGATAGATACAGATATTGTTTTAAATAATCTTGACACTAGTACATTTGTTTATTATTTTTTATTATTTTCCCACAGTTTTATTACACTTTAAAGCCATTGGCTTACCCAGAGCTGCATAATAAGAGAATGTACCTGAGGCATCCTCTCCATCATCGTAGCCGATGTGATTCTGCATTTTTCAAAGTCCACAGTAAACAAAATAAAATATATATGTAATAGTGAGATGCTGGCAGGTGAGAAAATGACATTACATTTTTATGTCTACAGAGAAGGCTAATCCTTTTTCCCTGTGAATCCTAAGATCGCAGGGCAAAGATGTTGAAAGAATGTACTGTCGGAGCTCATTAGTCTAGCTATGACAAATGAGAATAACAAGCTCTCTCCCCACCAACAGTGAGCCTCAAACTTAAGCTTAAGTTCCTCAGAAGAACTACTGCCAAGAGTCAAGTTGGAACAACACTTAATACTACATTTTCATTGCTATTGTATTTTGAGAAACTGAAGCTAGCCTGAATAATTTGTTGTTTGGGTCTATCTTGGTAGTTGGGTGTATTCGCACCAAACAAGCCTCCAGCAGAACATAATTTCTGGTGTCGATATTCTAGTCGACAATTGGATTGTTTTTAGGGGAGTTTGTCTTGCACAAACTTTGGGTTACTTTGTACCATTTTGATGTCACCAAGGGTATAGCTTCTCAGCCTTGGTTAGTATGTGCTTAAATTATGTAGAAGTTCTAAATTTTAAGCTGAATAACATCTAGTGTCTATGTCAGGTAGATATGATCTGAACATGCAATAAAGGAATAGTTAACCCAAAAATGAAAATTCTATAATTGTTTATCCACCCACAAGTTGTTTAAAACCTGTATGCTATTATTTTTTAATTGTAACACAAAAGAAGAATCTTCATGCAACTGTTTGCCATAAAGAGTACAATGAGTTTATAGTGACCAGAGGGGGTATAAAAATTCATTATGGTGCATCGATCTAACAAAGAATTTATTAAATTATTAATTATTAAATTATTAATCGATTATCATGACTATATTAATACACAGTGAAACAATATTCAGGTGTTGTCTCAGATTACACAAGCCTTCCCCAAGAATGAAGGGAAAAACCACACTTTGAAAATAAGTTAATGCTGCTGAGTTCACCCCCTTTGAACTATAGGATAAGGGGGTAAATGGATGGATGGATGATGAGTTCAGCTTTCTGTGTCATTATTCATAACTGTTTGAACCCACTTGAATAAGTACATTAATTATTGTTGCTTTCTTCCCCAATTACAGTAATTTCTGTTTATATTGCTTTTATATATCCATAAAATGTGTTTTTTTTCTCCATATATCATACAACACAAAAAATTATTGGTGGGCAGACATGTGGGTGTGAACATAAATAATACTATTATTCATTCCCTCTATAGTGAATCCCACAGAATATAGCGAATAGGGAGCATTATCAGATTGTTCAGAAGGGAAATTTAGCTAAATGTCTGTTGTGATTGGTCAATGACACATGGCAGCCATAAAACTATGAACATTTTTATATTGCAGTGTCTCGTGAATGGAACTGCCGCCTTCATTCAGCAGCCTCTTGCCCTATCTCAAAATGAACAAGGAACTTGCATTTACCACATCCCATGTAAAACTTTACAGGTTACTAATATATATTTTTTTCAAATCTATTATGATTACATATGCTCTGTTTGTGTTTTCACATGAAGTCATTATGTTCCATCAGACATTATGTTATCCTTTATTCATATTGGATGTCTGCAATGGATGAAACATATTTATATGTACCATATCATGTATATACACTCACCTAAAGGATTATTAGGAACACCATACTAATACTGTGTTTGACCCCCTTTCACCTTCAGAACTGCCTTAATTCTACGTGGCATTGATTCAACAAGGTGCTGAAAGCATTCTTTAGAAATGTTGGCCCATATTGATGGGATAGCATCTTGCAGTTGATGGAGATTTGTGGGATGCACATCCAGGGCACGAAGCTCCCGTTCCACCACATCCCAAAGATGCTCTATTGGGTTGAGATCTGGTGACGGTGGGGGGCATTTTAGTACAGTGAACTCATTGTCATGTTCAAGAAACCAATTTGAAATGATTCGAGCTTTGTGACATGGTGCATTATCCTGCTGGAAGTAGCCATCAGAGGATGGGTACATGGTGGCCATAAAGGGATGGACATGGTCAGAAACAATGCTCAGGTAGGCCGTGGCATTTAAACGATTCCCAATTGGTACTAAGGGGCCTAAAGTGTGCCAAGAAAACATCCCCCACACCATTACACCACCACCACCAGCCTGCACAGTGGTAGCAAGGCATGATGGATCCATGTTCTCATTCTGTTTACGCCAAATTCTGACTCTACCATCTGAATGTCTCAACAGAAATCAAGACTCATCAGACCAGGCAACATTTTTCCAGTCTTCAACTGTCCAATTTTGGTGAGCTCTTGCAAATTGTAGCCTCTTTTTCCTATTTGTAGTGGAGATGAGTGGTACCCGGTGGGGTCTTCTGCTGTTGTAGCCCATCCGCCTCAAGGTTGTGCGTGTTGTGGCTTCACAAATGCTTTGCTGCATACCTCGGTTGTAACGAGTGTTTATTTCGGTCAAAGTTGCTCTTCTATCAGCTTGAATCAGTCGGCCCATTCTCCTCTGACCTCTAGCATCAACAAGGCATTTTTGCCCACAGGACTGCCGCATACTGGATGTTTTTCCCTTTTCACACCATTCTTTGTAAACCCGAGAAATGGTTGTGCGTGAAAATCCCAGTAACTGAGCAGATTGTGAAATACTCAGACCGGCCCGTCTGGCACCAACAACCATGCCACGCTCAAAATTGCTTAAATCACCTTTCTTTCCCATTCTGACATTCAGTTTGCAGTTCAGGAGATTGTCTTGACCAGGACCACACCCCTAAATGCATTGAAGCAAACTGCCATGTGATTGGTTGATTAGATAATTGCATTAATGAGAAATTGAACAGGTGTTTCTAATAATCCTTTAGGTGAGTGTATGTAACATGTCATTCATATCCATAATGCATGTTACATTATTTTTCTGTTTATAGTATATGCAGCCACATACATATAAGCCAAACCATTTGTGACTCTAGTGCTCACATCTGGTGCATGTCTGTGGTGTCTAAATTAATAATGTTTAGTAAAAACTTTTAATATTTTTTTTGGCATATATTTTTATTTTATTTTTTAAATAATGAATCATTCCAAAATAATTGAATCGTTGCCAAATTTGAGATGTCACAATGCATCGTAATTATTAGGTAAAGAATCCAAATGTATTCGAAGTCAAAGCAAATATTTACACACCTAGTGACCAAGTCTTTAAAACTCTAAAAAGAAGCATACCAATGAGTAAGGGATAACCAACAATTATTATTATTTTTTTCTTTTTCTATTTTAATGCACAACTTGGAGATGAAGAACCGTATGATACAAAGCAGAGATCCAGAAATAATATATGCATGTATTCCAACCCAACATCGCTTGCTCGTATTAGCTGAAGCAATTGTCTACAAAATGTTTGAGTCTACAAAAGCTTTCAGTTTTGTCTGATTGTCTGTTTAAGAGCCATCAGTTCCATTATAAATTATAGATATTAAAACATTAATATGGCAAATTAAAACATTGTTAAAACAATGCTTTAAAAGCTGTGATGTTGCTTTGAACATCATAAAATTTGCAGATTTATGAACTTTCAATGAGTAGAATCCCAATCTCCATATCTCTATCCAGTATCTATACTGTATATATTTATTTATTTTTTAGTATTTTTTTTGCCAAAGTGCACATACAGTGATCTTGGGAATCAGCCATTCTATATTAGACTAAATAAAAAACTCTTTAGTATGACTAGCCATCTGTGTCAAAAAATAATTGTTGCATGTTACAAAGATTTTTCTAGCCTTCCTACACAGCTAGTAGACACTTTTATTTGTTGTCTAGATTCAGAATTTTCAGTAGTATGTATACTGTGCACAGTATGAAAAACAAAGAATACTGCATGGAAAACTGTATCCCAGAATAATGCACTCGACATGATCTTTCATTGTGTGATAAATGCACCAGAGTCACTTTTCACAAGTGATTCATTTCAGAATCACTTTTTTTTATTGATTATATGGCTTTTAAAAGTTGTCAGGTTTCAAGATGAAAATGGGATGCCACACATATGTAATGTGATAAGGTGACAACAATACTGCATAGAATACTACTGTATGAATCATTTATCAGGAAATAATGTCTGCAATTTTACTTTTTATTATTTCATTATGAAAACCTTTTATTTTTTTTATTATTTTTAAATAGTTTATCCAGTGTATACTATGCAGTATTTAATTAGTAGTATTCTATTTCAAACATAGTCACATTTGTTGCAATGATGGTCACAAACATACTCATATTGCTTGGCTGACTTAAATTCATCTCCTCTATATGACAATTTCCCAGATCTCAATTAAAGCACTGTATGCCATGTCTGCATGAACAGAAGATCTGCAGCCCTTCAACAGTGTTTCATAGTGAATGATGTAGTGATACATCATTCTGTGTCCCGATCACACAAACACCCAATTAATTAGTGGACCTCACACAAGACATCAAAGGATATGGTGTATGTTTGTGTGTTTAGAAATGTCAGATGGCCTCTCCCTTTGTTTACCTCCAGATCACTAAAAAGGTTAAGACATTTTCACTAAATAACCCATAAACGCATACCTCGGGTCTTTAGACCTCCCTCATCCCTGGTTAGGCTTTTACATAAAATCAAAACAAAAACACAATCATCACAAGAAACAAATCAAATACAAATACACATATGTATATTTACAGATAACTATGTATATATAGTTATATATATATATAACTGTGTATATGTTGGTCCTAAACAATCAAACAATGGCATATTGACATACCATTTATACAAAGTCACAAAACATAAAATGAAAAATATCATACATACAGAAAGAAAATGTAAACTTAACTAACCTTAATTAAACTAAGGTACTCATTGTTCACATCGCTGAAAATATTTCAGCCATTGTTTCAGCTTTGTAGAGAAAACTGTGAGTTCTGATTGCAACTTTAAATCTACAGACATAGTGTTCCACAGATGTGAACCTTTCATTGAAAAGGATGATTGACCCTCAGCAGTTCTTCATCTCCGAATGCTACAATGCACTTACTGCCTCTCTGGTCAGTAGGATCTTGTTAAATATTAGAAAGAAAGTAATGAATTTGGTTCTTGATTTCTCCTGATTTGTTTCATTATCTCTTTAATAGAAAAAATTAATAAAATAAAATAAAACATAAAAATGTATCAAAATATATTTTATTTTATTGTTTTCTAATCGTCTTGAATATTATATATATATATATATATATATACGTATATATATATATATATATATATATATATAAAATGTACACTATCTGGGCATTTTGTACATCCATTTTTGATAGATATATAAGTGCCAGGTCTATAAAGACTCGAATATATAAGTGTGTTTGGAAAAATGACCATGCATTTAATGTTTAAACAAATAAGATAATTGTCTAGACGTGCTATCAGTTATGCTATTTCTAAAGACCATTATTTAATCAAACATTGATTGTACAAACCAAAGCCAAGGTCTCTGGTAAGAGATTTGGATAGTGATATTTACATTCCGCTTGATCAAGTAATGAACTCGGGGGTGACAACGTCTTCCAGTGGTTATGCTGGGGTACGTTGCAGTGGGAAAAGAGCTGAATTCTGTTTCAGTAACCTTGAACACAAATCCCAGAGGAATGCTGATCTCCTGGAGGGTCCTTGCAATCTGGAGCAAAAAGATGAAGCCCTGATGTTGCCGCAGAAGTTCCTTTATTTGGAATGCTCAGATGCAGAAAACTTCAAACGAAGGTTTGCTCGAGAATTTGCATGTCCCTCCCCCAGACATATGGGTATAAAGGGAGGGAATCATGCCTCTGTTCATTCAGATTTCTTCTTCGGAGCCAAAAAGATCTGCACTTGGGTAGTCCTGACCCCGACATGTTGCAGGAACTGTGCTCTGCGACTGACCTCGCCCTCCGGGCCATGAATGTCACAGCACGGACACTCTGGCAGGCGATGGCCACCCTCTTGGTCCAGGAACGATATCTATGGCTGAACCTGGTCGAGATGTGGGAGGTAGACAAAGCTCGCTTTCTCAACGCCCCCGTCTCTCAGCTTGGTCTATTTGGCAACTTCGCACAGCAGTTCTCGACAGTGAAGAAACAGATGGAGGCCATTTCCCACACCATGCCGTTCTAGCATGGCTGTGCTCCATCTGCTCACCGAGGGCATCCTCCTGCGGCTTCCAAATGTCACGCAGCTCCGCCTCAACCTGGGCCCAGCTCTCAGGCTCAACGCCCTGCAGGATGTGCACGCCCCCATCTCCTGAACATCCTCGAGGACCCGGAAGGCTCCCAAGTGTTCCTGAGATGGACGCCCCAGGGAACGAGACATTTTCTCCAGAGCTGGCAAGCAGACCACTCCGTCCCCAGGTGGAGGGCCGGGAGGAGAATCCTTATTTAAAGTTATTTCCATTGCCACACGCCCTTCGGGCTGCGGTACCCACATTCTCAATAAAAGAGCAATTTCCTTATTTCCTGGGTCATCTGGACCGCAAATGCCGTTCTCACGGCAACCCGGTGCCACATTTCAGCAGTCCCAGCACCCCGGTTTGGACCTCTCGCCTCTGGACCCACAACTGCTGCCCCCTAGCTGGTGGGTTCTGACGAGTCTAGAGGACGCCTTCACGGGACCTCCTCAGTCACTAACCCCACCCCCTGCCGGGTGTGCGGAGCAAGGTAAGAGTTTCGAATCTTCTCTCAGCACCAAAGCCTCAGGATGTGCTTTTGCCTCCCAACGCCACACTACCTTCTCCGCCACGCTGCGAAGCCTCGCCAGGTATATCAAAAACGATCGTCCGCTTAGTGCCCCTCGCATGGAGCTTGGACTTGCTCTCACTTCCCAACCCGTCGCGCTGGCTGGCTAGGACCATCAGACTCGGCTATCCGATTCAGTTCACCAGGCCCCCGCCCCATTTCGTTGGTGTCCGAATTACCTCGTTCGGCGGCGAGACGCTGACACCCTACATTCGGAGATTGCGACCCAAAAAAACACGATAGAGCATCCGCATACTCAACTATCTCGATGACTGGCTCATCTTAGCCCACTCTCGAGAGTCACTGTGCGCCCACAGGGACCAGGTGCTCAGGCACCTCAGCCGTCTAGGGCTTCAGGTCAACTGGGAAAAGAGCAAGCTCGCCCCAGTTCAGAGCATCTCTTTTCTCGTCTCAATGATGCAGTCGGTGCTGAAATGCGTAACCTTATTCAAGCCAGGCACAGCGGTTCCTCTAAAACAATTCCAGAGGCAACTGGGGCATATGCCATCCTCCGCATCGGTAGCACCACTGTGGATGATGCATATGACCGCTTCAGCACTGGCTTCAGGCTCAAGTCCCGAGAAGTGCATGGTGCCATGGCACATACTGTGTGTTCATCACCCCTGCCTGCCACCAGATTTTCAATCCCTGGACAGACCTCTGTTTTTTGAAGACAGAAGTCCCCCTACAGCAGGTGTCCCGATGCATTCTGGTCACCATAGACACCTCCAAACAGGGTTGGGGTGCCGTGTGCAATGGGCATGCAGCCACCGGCTCCTGGACGGGGGCCCAGCTGGGTTGGCACATCAACTGTCTAGAGTTTCTGGCTGTAATCCTTGCCCTGCGGAGGTTTCTCCCGCTAATACGGGGCAAGCAGGTCATGATTCACTCAGACAGCACAGCTATGATAGCATACATAAATCGCCAAGGCGGCTTGCGCTCTCGTTAAATGTCACAACTCGCCCGCCATCTCCTCCTATGTAGCCAGCAGTGACTCAGGTCGTTGCGCACCACTCACATCCCGGGCAACCTCAACACAGGTTCTTGTGAACTGTTGTATCACAAATAGTTGTTACTAAGCTATGTCTCTGAGAGTCAAAAAGGTGATCCAGTGATGGGTGGAGGTCAACTTTCCTCCAGGCCCCTTTGTCTCCCAAAAGGTGCCTGGAAATTGTCTTTTCAGTCTAAAGCCCAAAGTATACTTACATTTTGATGCAAATGCTTATTGTCTGCATACAGTTGAACGCTAGCCTGTCAAAGTATTCTTCATTATTACTGGATGCATACACAGGCAGTTGGCACATACTGTCAGAGGTTGAGGGGAGACAAAGGGACCCAAACGCAGAGGGAAACAGTCAATGAGTTTGTTAACAACAACGTTTGAAAACAAGGACAGGCACATCCGGCACCGGCTGCAGTGATGAGCAGAGTCAAAAGCTATAGCTGCTCTGCAAGAGAAGGAATGAGTGTCTTAGTATGATGAGTGTGTGCATTGTGGAAGTCAGGAGCAATCCAAAGAGAGCCCGTTGAAGCTGGTGTGGTGTGAAGCAAAGCCCAGGCGATTTTCTTCACCAACATACGGGCAGAGACCGAGGAATCCTCCTCCAAGCAAACTGGGCGACAATACATGTGAATGCGACAGCAAACAGGAAGGTAACCACACCTCAAGGCAGCCAACAGACACATGACTAACACTTGACAGAAAACAACAAACTGGCAAAGAAAGAGGGAAAAACACAATGAATAAGTAGGTAGTGCAATCAGTCAGAAGCAGGTGGAATGGACCAGTAAATCATTGCCATGATCGACACCACCCGGGAACGATCAGCATTCCCATGGAAACGCTGATCATGCATGCCAGCTCCACCTGTGAGACACAAGGGAGAGAGAAAAACAAACAACAGTATGAGCCAGCACAAATGCTGGAACCATGACACATATGACACTTTTCCACTGCACGTTAGGGTTTGACTTGCCTCAACTCTACTTGCTTTTCTTTTCTGAACTTGCATTTCCACTGCAGTTTAGTGTCTTCTCAGCATGGGTGGGATTATAGGCTGATCGTCATAGTTGTGCCGCCTCGACTGCCGTGACATCATCTTAAACATGACACAAACTGACGAAAACAATATCACAACCACTAGCTGTTAGCTACTAGCTCATTGTGCTGCATAAAGCAGTTGTTGCATGGTGATTTCACACAAGTGTAACAGTTAAATTGGCCTGGTTGTTTTAGAAGCAAGCTTGCAGTAACTGGTCAACTAAATAAAGTATAATATGCTTGAAAGCTTCAGAGTTAATGCAACAAAACTTACCATCCTCCATCGTGGTTGAGTCCAGGGCACTCTCCCTCCCATTGCTCACGGGTTTAGATAGCGTCCATTTGGTCGAACCACTTCCACTTTTCCTTGATGGTTCTGTAGTCACATTTAAGTTTATTTTTATTTTTTCCTACACTGTTGGTAGGTCCGGTGGTAGCCATGTGAGGCTAACAGCTGAGACACTTCCTCAGAGACTTTTTTGTTTCACTCATTGCTAATGAGTGGACCGTCTGCACCTAATTTTTTACAATTTGAAAGTCGCTTGAACAAATGATACTGCTATCGCAGTTTCTAACTTTAAAACTGGCGGGGTTGATGCCTCGTGTCAGAAATCCAGTGATGCAGGTAGTGAAGATTCTCCCTGACCAATCAGTGATCTGCAGGATTTTGACTCGCTTGGAACCTAGACCGAGGTGGTACTAAAAAAATATCAGGTACCAGGTACAATTCACAGTGGAAAACCCCCAAAAAAGCGAGCAGAGTCGAGTTGTACCATGCAGTGGAAAAGCCCCAATACACACTACAAATGCTATGAGAGACCCCTAGCTCTATTAATCTTCAAGAGTTTAGACCCAAAGATGTCTTTATATTCCTCAAGTTATACAAATACAGGTATCTCCTGGCCGCCTCACACGTGTATTCTTGAAATCAACATCCACTGTTGTCGTTTCCACACTCGTCTCCTGTTGTTTAACAGTGATTACATCTTATTCTAGCACTTCTTCATGACAGCAATGGCTCAAATATGGGTGTTGCCAGCTTGTGTACCCAATAATTAGTGCAAATACTTTTAAGCACATGACTATACTGCATGGTTAGAAAAATCGGGATGCATACCTTCAGTGTTCGAGCACTGCTAATGATGAAATTTATGTCACAGATCCTGTACGCAGATGCTCAGTGTTCGCATCTGACCGAAGTATACTTTGGGCTTTATCTGATGGTAAACAGACTTTTTTGGTGTTAGGACACAGAAACCTGATTGCATCAATGTGATCACATCAATGTGAAGTTTATCCTTTGTAGTGGATTAAAAAGCTTTGGAAAGCATTTAACTTTTTGCTAAAATGAGATTGGGACTCAAATAGTCACATTATTTTAATGGAGACTTAATGTTAAGGAGGACTCAACAAAAAGCACTTAACAAAATACTCTTAATAAAAACACTCTTATTTCTCACCCTCCCTGTGGTCTGTGAATACACTTGTTTCACAAAAATTATGATTCCTGTTCCTTATACTCATAACAAAAAAAGCTGTGTGGCTTTTGCATAGTACACTGTCTATTGTGGAAGCAGCATGGAATATTATCCATCCATCCATCTTCAACCGCTTATCCGAAATAGGGTCGCGGGGGCAGCAGCTCCAGCAGGGGGCCCCAAACTTCCCTAACACGAGCCACATTAACCAGCTCTGACTGGGGGACCCCGAGGCATTCCCAGGCCAGTGTGGAGATGTAATCTCTCCACCTAGTCCTGGGTCTTCCCCAAGGCCTCCTCCCAGCTGGACGTGCCTTAAACACCTCCCTAGGGAGGCACCCAGGAGGCATCCTTAGCTCCTAGCTCCTTATGGATGACTGAGCTCCTCGCCCTATCTCTAAGGGTGAAGCCCGCCATCCTTCTGAGGAAGCCCATTTCGGCCGCTTGTACTCGCGACATAGTTCTTTCGGTCATGACCCATCTGTCATGACCATAGGTTTGGACCATTTGTAGGAACAAAAATTGACCGGTAGATCAAGAGTTTTGCCTTCCGGCTCAGCTCTCTTTTCGTGACGATGGTGCGATAGAGCGAGTGCAATACCGCCCCCGCTGCCCTGATTCTCCAGCCAACCTCCCACTCCATTGTCCCCTCACTCGTGAAGAAGACCCCGAGGTACTTGAACTCCTTCACTTGGGGCAATACCTCCTTCCCTACCTGGAGTACGCACTCAGCCGGTTTCCTGCTGAGAACCATGGCCTCAGATTTAGAGGTGATAATCCTCATCCCAGCCGCTTCACACTCGACTGCCAAGTGATCCAGTAAGAGCTGAAGGTCACGGACCGATGATGACATGAAGACTACATCATCTGCAAAAAACAGCGATGAGATCCCCAGCCCCCCAAACGGCACGCCTTCCCCACCCCGACTACACTTCGATATCCTGTCCATGAATATCACAAACAGGATTGGTGACAAAGCGCAGCCCAACCCCATAGAACGAACTCGACTTCGTGCCGAGGACCCGGACACAGCTCTCGCTTTGTACGTACAGGGATTGGATTTCCCTAAGAAAGGACCCCCCCCACCCCATACTCCCACAGCACCTCCCACAGTCTCTCCCGGGGGACCCGGTCATATGCCTTCTCAAAACAAACCAGATCCACAAAACACATGTAGTATGATGGGCATACTCCCAGGCCCCCTCCAGGATTCTTGCAAGAGTAAAGATCTGGTCCATTGTTCCATGGCCAGGACGGAACCCGCATTGTTCATCTTCAATCTGAGGTTTGACAATCGGCCGAACCCTCTCCAGCACCTTGGAGTAAACTTTACAAGGGAGGCTGAGAAGTGTGATACCCCTGTAGTTGGCACACACTCTCTGGTCCCCCTTTTTGAAGAGGGGAACCACCACCCCGTTCTGCCACTCCTTAGGCACTGTCCCAGACTTCCATGCTATGTTGAAGAGACGTGTCATCCATGACACCCCCTCCACATCCAAAGCTTTCAGCATTTCTGGACGGATCTCATCAATCCCTGGGGCTTTGCCACTGCAGAGTTGTTTGACTACCTCAGTGACCTCCCCCAGGGAAATAGAATCTGATCCCCATCAGCCTCCAGCTCTGCCTCTAGCATAGTTGGGATTTAGGAGTTCTTCAAAGTGTTCCATCCACTGGCCAATAACCTCCACGGTTGAGGTCAACAGCATCCCATCTTTGCTGTATACAGCTTGGATGGTTCCCCGTTTCCCCCTCCTAATGTGGCGGACGGTTTTCCAGAAGCACTTTGGTGCGGACCAAAAGTCCTTCTCCATGGCTTCTCCGAACTTTTCCCACACCCACTGCTTTGCCTCCCTCACGGCCGAGGCTGCAGCCCTTCGGGCCTGTCGGTACATTGCAACTGCCTCCGGAGACCTCCGGGACAACAAATACCGGAAGGCCTCTTTCTTGAGTCGGACAGCTTTCCTGACCACCAGTGTCCACCACGGTGTGCGAGGGTTACCACCCCTTGTGGCACCTAAAACATTGAGGCTGCAGCTCTCCATCATGGCTTCGGCAATGGAAGCTTTGAACATTGCCCACTCCTGTTCAATGTACCCAACCTCCGCAGGGTGCCTGAAAAGCTCATCCAGAGGTGTGAGTTGAAGATCTTGCGGACAGGGACCTACTCCAAACGTTCCCAGTTCACCCGCACTACTCGCTTGGGCTTCCCAGGTCTGTCCAAAGTGTTTACCCACCCCCTGACCCAACTCACCACAAGATGGTGACTGGTTGACGGCTCTGCCCCTCTCTTCATCCGATTGTCCAAAACATATGGCCTCAGATCCGATGACAAGATTACAAAATCGATCATCGACCTTCGGCCTAGGGTTCTCTTTTACCACGTACACTTATGAGCATCCTTATGTTTGAACATGGTGTTTGTTATAGATAATCCATTACTATCACAGAAGTCTAATAACAAACATCCACTCGGGTTCAGATCGGGGAGGCCGTTCCTCCCAATCACGCCTTTCCAGGTGTCCCTGTCATTTTCCATGTGCGCGTTGAATTCACCCAGCATCACTATGGAGTCCCCTACTGGAGCCCTATTCAGGACTCCGTTCAGGGTCTCCAAGAAGGCTGAATACTCTGAACTCCTGTTTGGTGCATATGAACAGACAACAGTCAGAGACCCCCCCCCCCCACAACCCGTAGGCGTAGGGTGGCAACCGTCTCGTCCACCGGGGTAAACTCCAATGTAGCGGCGCTCAGCCGGGGACTCGTGAGTATCCCCACACCCGCCCGTCGCCTCACACCCTGGGAAACTCCAGAGAAGAATAGAGTCCATCCCCTATTCAGGAGTATGGATTCAGAGCCAAAACTGTGCGTCGAAGTAAGCCCCACCAGATCCAACTGGTAACGCTCCACCTCCCTCACCAGTTCCGGCTCATTCCCCTCCAGTGAGGTGACGTTCCACGTCCCTAGAGCTAGCCTTTGCCACCCGGACCCATGGCCTTCACTGCCACCCATATGGCAGCGCACCCGACTCCTGCGGTTTCTCCAATGGGTGGTGGGCCCAAGGGATGTAGAGGGGGTTGTCATGTTGCTTCTTCGGGCTGTGCCCGGCCGGGATCCGTGACAAGCCCGGCCACCAGGCGCTCGCCGACAAGCCCTCCATCTGGGCCTGGCTCCAGACGGGGGCCCCGCGCTTCCTCCAGGCAGGGTAACTCCTCCTCTTGCTGTTTTTTTCATGGAGTCTTTGTGAACCATTCACAGTCTGGCCCCTCACCTGAGACCACTTTGCCTTGGGAGACCCTACAAGGAGCACCTGGCTCCAGACAACACACCCCTCAGGATCATAGGGGCACACAAACCTCTCCACCACGATAAGATGCTGGTGGATGGAATATTATACATTCTAAAATAAATCTTTTGAAGCAATTATTTGAAAAAAAATAAAAAAAATAAATATATATATATATATATATATATATATATATATATATATATATATATAGGAAAAATATGTACAGCTGATTAACAGGACATGAGTCTTTAAACTGCTTTCACAGACAGAGCCATCCATTTCGGTTTCTAGGTCAGGCTTGCTTTTGAGTGATTCTGCAGATGGTATCAGTGTTTTAAGAAAGTCTTTGTTGCTCAGATCCAGTGTCATTTCTTTCGTTTGTTAAAGGGATAGTTCACAGAATTTTTTAAAAAAATTATACTTCTGTCATTACTCCCCTTATGTTGTTCCAAACCTGTATCTCAGATTGAACAACCTGATCTCTGATTCAAATGTATTTTTAGTTAACAGCTATTTTTTTTATAAAATATTTTCCACCAGTCTGAGCAAGTGAACTTTGAATTAGACATTCACATCTGATATAATTTAATAATAATTTTTCGGTATAATCATTTATCAACAGTTAATTCCAGTCGTCTTACTTGATTGACAAGAGCTGCTGATATTTTATTTTAACAGAATTGGGACATTTTTATCAGTCTGTTCCCATACAGAAATGTAGCATATCACAATGTACAGTATGTATATGTGTTATATACAGTATATTATACATGTTAAATTTATTGTTCCCCCTGATATAAAAATAGGACATACATTTAAAATACTTGTAAATAGTGTATATGCAACATAATATATATATATATATATATATATATATATATATATATATATATATATATATATATATATATATATATCATGCATATCACATGTATGGATACATATGTTAGATTGTATAGAAAGTGAAAAAAAACATGTTTTGCACTTTATGTATGTACTTTAGATTATAAGCCACAAACAAATAGTGGAATTGGACATATGTACATGTATGCCCAGATTTCCATATGGGTTTGTCTGTGTGTGTGTGTGTGTGTGTGGCATTCATTTCTCTGCTACACAACAATTGATTGATTGAGTTTCAATGACAGAGAAAAATAAAAACAAAATGACTTTTTTTTTTTTTAAGAAATGTAAGTTATTCTATAATAAATTATTTATAGAACTGTTGTGAAAAAGCAACATCACTCTCACAAACATTGTGGTGTAATTTCAACACTCTTGCTTATCTGATATTGTTAAAATGTAAAATTGTAAAAATCAAGTTTAACTATAAGGTTGTGCAGGTTTGTCATAAGTTTCAATTTGTTATGATATTTTTAGCTTCTAGAAACCCACTGGCATTTCATTCACCTACTTTTTAAAAATAAGGTCCTTGGCAGGTACAATAGAGAATGTTCGCTGTTCAAACTGTGGTGCCGTACGGAGATTTTGGGCTGTGAGTCTGGTCATTAAAGGTGCACTAATGGACCCGATCAACAATTTTGCTCTGGTGGACAGCCCGCACAATGGTCCATTATTCAGCCAATAAAGGGGAAACCAGGCAGCACACCCACTGTGATGAGGTGTGGAATCTGATCTGGAGTTTATCACTAAATTTACATTTCACACTTCGGCAATAATGGCCCATACATCAGCCATTTTGTCCAAAAAGGAATGCAGTAAATGAGTAAGACTTGTGGTTGAGTAAAGTTATTAGGAATGTTTCATATACCAAGTCTTAGACCTATACATTTTAAGATCCAGCCTCAAGGCTGGTTGTCTTTCCCGACATTGCCTTGAATTATATGTACGAGCATGTAAATCATTTACATCTATATGGTTTTGTGTACCTCTCTAAAGAGAATTGGGGACCTACAGGCTCTGTCTGTCTTGCCAGCCTGCTTAAAGTTTGCCCCAGGAATGACCAAAGTAATTTTGCACCCTCATCGTGACTACCTGCCTATGGTGCCTTTCTCGACCTTACATCCGGTCACTCTCGAAGCCTTCTGCTCCCCGCTGTTTACAACGCCGGAGCAGGAAAGACTTCACAGACTTTGTCCAGTCCATGCCCTTCAGACTTATGTCCACTGTACTAGCCAGTGGCGTAAGTCAGGGCAACTATTCGTTTGCCATGGGGGCCGCAACGGGGGGCAGCCGCCACCAAGCAGACTATGTGGCATTGGGTGAGGGACGCTATTGCCCTGGCTTACGAGGTCAAGCTTCACCAGTAGGCATCAGGGCTCACTCTACCAGAGGGGTCGCCTCCTCTGAAGCTTTGGCTAGAGGTGTCCCTCTGCAGCATATTTGTGATGCGGCAGGCTGGTCCTCTCTGCACACATTCATTAGATTCTATAGTTTGGATGTTCATGCCACTCCAGGCTCTTATGTCCTTGAGTCGACATCTCAAGCTCATGTCTGAGACCTACACATCCATAGGGGGTCCGGACAGCCACAGTGCGGCGGCGTGGGTATTTTTGTTCCCAAAGCTATTTTCTCAGCGCAGCATCATAAGTGTAGCTTTTTGAAAGGGAACGTCTCGGGTTACTTAAGTGTAACCCTTGTTCCCTGATAAAAGTGGAACGAGATGCAGTGCTTCACTGCCGCATTGGGATGCCCCAGGACTGCTCTTCAGACAAAATACCTGACGATGCTCCTATGACGCATCTATTTATAGCCCTGCCCCAAGATTATAGATTATACCGGAAGAGGCTATAAATTCCGGTCAATGTTCATTGACGTGTTGCACACATAATCACAGCTGGTCACACCTAAAGTTGTTCTTCAGCATCTCGTTCCGCTTTTATCAGGGAACAAGGGTTACACTCAAGTAAACCGAGACGTTTTTCTTCACAACATCCAGTGTCTAACCTCTGAATGTCCAAACCCTTTTCCAAAAAACTAAACATGCAGACACTGTATACCTATGGCAAAGTTCACTGGTGATTGATTGATTTGTTATCAACAGGGAGATACATTGCTTCCTTGTAACCCTTCCCTGTGTAAAGTCTTGATGCCCTTGTGGCATGACCTACTGGCCTGCCTATCAATCTCCACCTCATTCAACTTTTCAACTCAGACGGTGTTAAATGAATGCTGTTTCCCAGTAAACATAAGCTGAACTCAGGTTCACACGTTAGATCGCCAGAGAGAGCGAGGTGTTTTTCTTATTTTTTATCTCCTGAGAACATAGAGTATCTGGAATTATCTGACTTGATTCAAATGAGGTATAGATTTGTTATTAAAGTTTATTCTTCCTTGAAAATTAGTGCTTGATTACCTGATACACCTTTATAAGTAATGAAAAGATTAATGGTGATTATAATTCAAATAAAATAGTTAAAGTATTTTTTTTAAAACTATTTATATTTTTGTTTCATTCAAACATGACTCAGAGAGACTGAACTCAAATAAGATAAAGTACAAATTTACATTTCAAAAAATGCTCAAAGATCAACATAATGATGTTAATTCAGTTCTAAAAAGAATGTATACTGTTAAACTATATACAATTAAATTAATAAACAAGTTAGTTTTTAACTTTTTGAAGTTAATTTACAAAAACTGAAAGAACTGAAAAACACTCTTAGAATAAAGGTTCTTTGGGGTTCTATATAGAACCCTAGGGTTCTTTACTAATCTCCAAAAACACTATGCAAAAGGACTCTATTTACAAAGTTTTTACAGAAAAAAGGACCCATTTTACACAAAATGAATCTTTGGGTTGACAATTGCTTAATGTGAGTACAGGATGTACTGTATGCATGTATGTATGTATGAATGTATGTATGCATAAATTACATTATTGAAAGTTTTGTTTATAAATAGTTTTGAACTCTACACTACATTACTTATGCTTTTGCATTTCATACAGCAAAACTTTTACAATGTACTTCTACAGCTTTAGGTTTGATTAAAAAAGAATAAATGACAGAAGATCAGATCCAATATCCATTTTCTTTTGGACGACAAGTTTATCTTAGTATTAATATTCCGTCTGAGTCTATTCTTGACTCAAAATTCATAAACAGCAATCAACTTGAGCGAATAGCTCTGTTTCCCCCCTCCTATCTACATAACACAAAGGTGCATTTAAGCCATGTGCTCGCAGATGCGCAACTCGCAGGAGTGATCAAAATGCATGAGTATCTTGGTAACACGCTCAACAAGCCACATGATACGATCATCCTGGTTACATTCGTAACCCCCCTTCCCTGATGGTGGGAACGAGATGTTGTGTCAATGTAGTGACATTAGGGGTTGCCCTTGGGAGCCCCAAACACCTCTGACCTTTGAGAAAAGGCCAAAGGGAATTGGTAAGTGGAATTTGCATGCCACTCCCAAAGACATACAGGTATAAAAGCAGCTGGCTTGTAACCACTAATTCAGGTTTTGTGCTGAGAAGCTGAGACAATATCCCATCCATTTCAGCGGGAAGTTCAGTGTTGTGGCAGGAGGGTCACAACGTCTAGTTCCCTCCATCAGGGAATGGAGTTTACAAAAGTAGCCAAGATGTTCCCCATCTGTCACTCACTTGATGTTGTGTCGATGTAGTGACACTAGGGGTCCATATACAAAATGCCACAACTAGCTGAACTGTGTTATTTGGACTGGCGTTGCAAGACAGGCAGACCCTTGTGTGCCTCATAACCAGTGCCCCCGGCCATCACGTAACCTCCCCCAATGCCCTTACAAGCGTCCTATGGTCCCCTACACCTCGGGTCAACTGCCCAAAAAAGGGACCGGCTGGCCCAGCCACGGCCTCTTCTTTTTTTTTCTCCCAAAAGGCAATGAGAACACACGGCAACTTTGTGGTAGATGTCCAGCAACTCAAGGGTGCCATCTGCCCCAGTGAGCTCGTGAGAATGAGTCTAACTCCATGGCGAGAAAAGAGATGCTCTGAGCTGGGGAGAGCTTGCTCTTTTCTCAGTTGACCCAAACCTGAGCACAAGGTGTGAGGTGACAGGGACAGGCCGAAGTGGAGGACCTTGTACTGGTATGCCTGGCCCTTGAAAGTAAACCATAGGAAGGGCCTGTGTTGAGGTAAAACCAAGACATGGAAGTATGCATCCTTCAGGTCTGCAGTCGTGAATCAATCTTGATACCGGATGCTCACTAAAATGCATCTTTGCATCAGCATCTTGAACGGGAGTTTGTGAAGGGACAGGCTCAATCGTGTCCTTCTGTAGAAGGGACTCAATCTCTGCACGCAAGGCAGCAGTGTTCTCACCCCGTGAAGCAGACACTGCTGAACTTGGGTGGGCACCTGGCGAACTGAATCACGTAGCCGAGTTGGACTGTTCTGATCAGCCACCGCGACGGGTTGTGGAGCGTGAGCCACGGCCCCAAGCTCCGGGCGAGAAGGACTAAAGGGACAATCGCATCAGACGTACCGGCAGGTAGGGCCTTGCAGCAGGGCGGAGCCTAAGGCGCCACTCATGGCCATGTTGAGTCCGTGGACATCAAAGCACTTGCCTACCTCCGTATACCCAGTCGTGACCATGACAATTGTGACCATCGAATGTATGACCCAGGAAGTTAGAAATCTGCTCTTTTCTTGAAAATGCGGGTACAGCAGCCCCTTGGGCGTGTGGAAAAATTTTAAGAAAAGGTAAACAAGGATTTTCCACCCGTCTTACCAGCTCATGTGTAGCAGGTCTCTGACTCTCTGGGTCGCCCGTCTCAGGGGTGCTTTGAAGACTTCCTCGAGTTCTTAGCGGCCAGTCATGAGACGAGTGGCTTCTGTTTCCTGACGGTGACTCCACGCCAGTCTACTGGGGTGGGCTGTGTCAGAGCCAGTGTTGCTACCGCAGGGGGACACACTTGGCGATGAGCAGATGCGGTGCGGGATCTTGAGCCGCGCCAGGGTAGGATGTTTTGGATGGCCTCAATCTTCTTCTTAACTTTCAAGAACTGCTGGGAAAAGTCATCGACGGTGTCGCTGAATAGACTTTGCATGATCATATGTTATGCATTTCATAATATGATGTGTATGTTTTTAATCGCCTCAAGGCGTCATATATTTTATTTGGTTACAATATGAAAAAGTAGCTCCTACTGAAAAATCTACCTATTTGCTTACCTGACTGTCCAAGAGAATTGTCAATTTCTTTCCAACTCTTCTCTTTTTCCATCCGGTTGTTGTATAGTTCAGAGGAAAAATCAAATAGGCACTGGTGCTCCTGCCAATAGTCCACTAATTTTTCCTCCATTTCTTCGGTCCAATTAGAGTTTGTTGAGACTGCAGCCATGCTAGTTGATGTTCTGTTGCAGGTACTTCAGGACTCCTCCCACTGAAACGTCCCGTGCTCTGTTTCTTGCTCTCTAATTGGCTGCATGTCAACGCTGCTTTTGTATTCAGTCAAAACATATTTCACACTGCACGATTTGGAGTCGCAGACAGGTCCAGCGACACGTTGGTGATTCTCTCAAATTGCGTCTTTGATAGTTCATACATTTCGATCATTGCTCACGGGAGCGAGCTCTGATTTGCCCACGATTTCAGGCTTTTGGTGGCCATCTCCACCAAACTTTCGGCGAGCGAAAATCAGGCTTAAAATCGTGTAGAGTAAACTTGCCATAAGTTTGTCAGACCAGTGGCAATTCATTGGTCATTTGTGTTTATTTATTTTTACTTCGTTTTTTACTTGTTTATTAATCTAATTTATGGTTATAATGTTAACTTATAGTTAAAAATGGGAAACACTTTATTTTATAGTGTCTGTGTTACGTATATTACATGTATTGACTACAGAAATAACAATCAATTATGAATAATTACAAGCAACTAACCCTAATCCAAACTAAACCTAAAGTTAGTTCACATGTTGTTAATTAGTATTAAGAATGATTTAGTGTAATCAAATAATATTCTACTAATTAGACTTTTAGCTTATTATTAAGTCAATTCTCATAACTATTGCATTTTGAAAAGTGTTAATTATTGCTTGTGTTGTTGTAAATACAAACTATTAAAAATGCTTTACTTAATAATACGTAATTGTCTTTTATATGGTTATTTCACTTTCTTGGTGATATAGTATATTAACTATTCAATTTGCTTATCCATTAAATGTTCTCCTGGTAATAAAACTAAAAATACAAATGTTACGGTTGCATGTTGGGAACCCCTAAATGGTTCTATATAGAACCTTCCCACCTGGAATAAAGAACCCTTTGGGGTTCTTTTGATAGGACCCTTAAAAGGGGTTCTAAGAACCTTTTATAGATTCCAAATATGAAGTGAGTGATATAACCCTTTAGGATTATATAGAACCTTTTCTTCGAAGAGTGTATAATTCTGTAATGCCCTAATGCCAACCTTTTTAAGAAAAATGTATTACTAAATAACTACAAATACAATAAATAAAAACAAATAAATCAAATCTGTCCTTAATGCTGCTAAACAGTTGATCAATGTCTTGTCCTATTCCACTTTTGAAAATATTGCATCTATTATGGAACACATTACTCAACGTATCCTTAGCTTTTAATTTCTTCAAAAACATAAAAAGTAAAACATTTATTTACATACAGATGTCTGAGCTATAGATGCTGCTGTTTAAAATATTAGCTAAAATGGAGATTTTAGAATTCCAAAGTTCAGGAATAAGATTCACTTCATTCACTTCGTTGACTTCATTCCGGGCTCAAGGCAACAGCGGCTCACCTCACAGCCAGCCTGCCTATCCTCTGGAGCCCCGAGAGCTGGATGAGCACGCCGCTGCATCAGAGAGCGGTCCGGCATCTGACACGGATGACTCGTCTGGGCTGCCGCCTTCGGGCCAGCACGCCCAGGCTGAGGCTGACACCCAGATGTCCGACATGCTTGGTATCAGCGTGGGGCTGGACTAGAACCCTCCGTCCTCCCCACAGCCATCGCGGTTGGATGAATGGTCCCTGGGGTCTGTGCGCCAAACACAGTCACGCCCCCCGGTCCCATTCTTCCCGGAGGTGCATGCTGAGCTGATGACTGCATGGAGAGCACCCCTCTCCACTCGTCACAAAGCTCCTCGCTCATCCGCACTCACTACCCTCGACGGCGGAGTGGCCCACAGGAACACGGTAATTTCCCAGGTGGATAGGGCGGTTGCGATACACCTATGCCCACTTAAAGATCTGCACGAGGGTAGTCCTGATCCCGACGTGCTGCAGGAACTGCACTCAGCGACCGACCTCACCCTCAGGGCCACAAAGGCCACAGCGTATTCACTCGGGCAGGAAAGAGCAGTTCTCCGTGGTGAAAAAGCAGACTGGTAAGCGGACCACTCCTAGTGGAGGGCCAGGAGGAGAATCCTTATTTGAATTTATTTCATTTGCCATACCCTTATTCTCAATAAAAGAGCGATTTCCTTTGTCTCTGGGTCACCTGGCCCCGCAAATGCCATTCTAATGGCTCTCTGCCGCCACACCTCAATAGTCCCGGAATGATGGATGCGGACTTACCGCCTTGAGCCCCACGACTGTTCCCCGGCCGGCTGGTTCTGATGAGTCTAGAGGATGCCTCCGCCGGACCTCCTCCTCGGTCACTAACCTGCCCCCTGCCGGGTGTGCGGAGCAAGGTAAGTGCTTCAACACTTTTCTCAGCACCAGAGCCTCGGGACACACCTTTGCCTCCCGACGCCGTACTACCTGCTCTGCCCCGAAAATAATCGTCCTGTTAGTGCCCCTAGCACGGAGCTTGAATGCATGGCTTTCACTTCCCAATCCATCACGCTGGCTGGCCCGGACCATCCGACTTGGTTACGCAATTCAGTTTGCCAGGCCCCCCTCCCCCCTTCGGGGGCGTCCGCTTTACCACAGTACACGGCGAGCATGCCAAAAAGACACAATAGAGCCTGTCCCTCCAACCGAGATGAAGAAGGGTTTCTACAGCCCTTACTTTATTGTACCCAAGAAAGGCGGCGGCTTACGACCAATCTTGGACTTGCAAGTTTTCAACCGGGGTTTGCACAAACTCCCGTTCAAAATGCTCACGTAAAAACAAATCTTAACTTACGTCCAGCATCTAGATTGGTTCGCAGCGGTAGACATGAAGGACGCATACTTCCACGTCTCAATATTGCCTCGACATCGACCCTTTTTACGGTTCACGTTCGACGGCCAGGCATATCAGTACGAGGTCCTCCCCTTCGGCATGTCCCTGTCCCCTCGCGTCTTAACAAAGGTTGCAGAGGCAGCCCTTGCCCCGCTCCGAGAAGCCAGCATCCGCATACTCAATTACCTCGACGACTGGCTCATCCTGGCCCATTCCCGAGAGTTACTATGTGCCCACAGGGACCAGGTGCTCAGCAACCTCAGCTGCTTAGGGCTTCAGGTCAACTGGGAAAAGAGCAAGCTCGCCCCGGTTCAGAGCATCTCTTTTCTCGGCGTGGAGTTAGACTCAGTCTCAATGTCAGCGCGCCTCACCAACGAGCACGCACAGTCAGTGCTGGAATGCCTCTCCACCTTCAGGCCAGGCACTGCTGTCCCTTTAAAACTTTTCCAGAGGCTCCTGTGGCATATGAGCACTGGCTCCAGACTCGAGTCCCGAGACGAGCATGGCGCCACGGCACGCACCGTGTGATGGTCACCCCCGCCTGCCGACAAGGCAGGAGTCCCCTTGCAGCAGGTATCCTGACGTGTCCTGGTCATGACCGACGCCTCCAAATTGGGTTGGGGCGCCATTGGAAAGGAGCCCCGCTGCGCTGGCACATCAACTGCCTAGAGTTGTTGACTGTATTCTTTGCCCTGCGGAGGTTTTTCCCACTGGTTCAGGGCAAACACGTCTTGATCAGATCAGACACCACCACCACAGTAGCGTACATAAATCCCCAAGGTGGCGTACACTCCCGCCACGTCACAACTCTCCCGTTGTCTCCTCCTTTGAAGCCAGCAGCGACTCAAGTCACTGCACACCACTCACATCTCCGGCAACCTCAATGTGGTGGCAGACGTGCTATCACGACAATGCTTGCCCAGTGGAGAGTGGAGGCTTCACCCCCAGTCAGTCCAGCTGATTTGGGAATGGTTCGGCAAGGCTCAGGTAGACCTGTTCACCTCCTGAGAGACCTCCCACTGCCCGCTCTGGTATGCCCAAACAGAGAATCCCCTTGGGGCAGACGCACTGGCACACAGCTGGCCCACGGGGCTGCGCAAGTACGCATTTCCCCCAGTGAGCCTTCTTGCACAGGTGCTGTGCAAGGTCAGGGAGGACGAGGAACAAGTCACTCTAGTGGCTCCCTATTGGCCCAACCGGGCTTGGTTCTCGGACCTCGTACACCTCGCAACATCCCCTCCCTGGCAAATTCCCCTGAGGAAAGACCTTCTTTCTCAGAGACGGGGCACGCTCTGGCATCTGCACACAGACCTCTCGAACCTCCACGTCTGGCTCCTTTATGGGACGCGGAAGATCTAGATGATCTACCACCTGCTGTTGGAGACATGATCAACCAAGCCATAGCCCCTTCTACCAGGCAACTTTACGCACTAAAGTGGCGCTTGTTCACGTATTGGTGATCTTCTCGGGGCGAAGACCCAAAAAGGTGCGCAGTCAGGTCAGTGCTCTTATTTCTGTAGGAGAGGTTGGAGGGGAGGCTGTCCCCGTCCACCTTGAAGGTGCATGTAGCTGCTATTGCAGCCCACGACGACGCAGTAGACGGCAAGTCTTTGGGTAAGCATGACTTGATTATCAGGTTCCTAAAAGGCACCCGGAGGTTGAATTTCTCCCGGCCAGGCCTGTTCCCCTCATGGGATCTCTCAGTGGTCCTCTCGGGCATTCAGAGACCCCCCTTCGAGCCGCTAGAATCAGTTGGACTCAGGACCCTCTCTCTGAAGATGGCCCTGCTGATCGCACTCGCTTCCATCAAGAGGGTCGGGGTCCTGCAAGCGTTCTCTGTCAGCGACATTTGCCTGGAGTTCCGTCCGGCAGACACTCATGTGATCCTAAGACCGCGACCAGGCTACGTGCCCAAGGTTCCTACCACGCCCTTCAGAGACCAGATAGTGAACCTGCAAGCGCTGCCCCGGGAGGAGGCAGACCCAGCCCCTTCGTTGCTGTGTCTGGTACATGCTTTGCGTACCTACTTGGACCGCACGCAGAACTTTAGACGTTCTGAGAAGCTCTTTGTCTGCTTCGGTGGACAGCGGAAAGGGAACGCTGTCTCCAAACAGAAGCACTCCCACTGGGTGGTGGACGCCATTTCATTGGCCTATCGCACCCAGGCAGTGCCCCCTCCTTTACGGGTCCAAGCACACTCAACAAGGAGTGTTGTGTCCTCATGGGCACTGGCCAGAGGCACCTCCCTGGCAGACAAATGCAGAGCAGAGGGTTGGACAACACCTAATACCTTTGCGAGATTCTACAATCTCAGGGTCAGTCTCGTCCCGGGTTTTCTCAGGTCCGAGCCAGTAGAGATCGGTAACACGCTGACAGACTGACTGGGTGAATCGCTTGCAGCGCCTTTTCCCTCGGTTGAGGTAATACCGTGTGCTTTTTTTCACAGGAGATCCCACTCACTTGGCTCCCTAGATGATTACTCCCAAGCCTTCGGGGTCTGCAATTTGGCAAACGGATTTGCCGACCCAATTCACTGCGGGTATTCAAATCTACCCTGTACTGGAATAGGTGCTCTGCAGGTCAGGGCTCCTACGTGGACGTCCCCCCGTGTGTATTTTCTGCGGTACGGCCCCCTTACAAGTGGGTCCACATCTCCCTTGGGAAGTTCCCGCTGCCCCCCGGTCACCGTGTCTGTAGCAACTCCTCCCTCCAAAGAGGCGGGATCTACCACCACGTCCATTTCCCACATGTGACCTAAAAATCATTAATGAAACATTTCCCCGCTTTATACCCGTATGTCTGTGGGTGGGACATGCAAATTCTGTCCGCCAACTTCTCATTGGCCTTTTTTCATAGATCAGAGGTATATTCGGCGCTCAAGCGAGACCCCTAGTGTTACTTCTTCAACACAGCGTCTCGTTCCCTCCATCAGGGAACGGAGGTTACATACGTAACCTAGACGTTATGTTTTATTTAAGTAAACTTTTTTAAAGACATTTCTTCTAAAATGCATTACTTAAATCAAATGAGACCATTTTTGATAAACTACACTGTAGAGTAAGAGTATAGAGCAAGAAAATCAATGTGGATAATAGTGACGTGCACGGAGAGTCATTATTCAGGTAACCTTTCTATATATTCAAATACTAAAATCACTTTTTGGTTAATCTACACATGCAATGGAGGTGCACAATCTGACTCCAGCCATCAGGACCTGATACAGTTTTTCAAGTATAAGTTAGTTTTTGCATCTGCACTGTTTTCCCAGTTGTTCTTCAATGTAAACAAGCGCTGGATGGATATCTTCATGTTAAAAAGATCTTCAGTATTTGTAAATGCACCAATACGCATGAACGCTGCAATATTTGAATTTTTTTTATATTCTTCAAACATATTATTCATTTCTTTATGTGTAAAGATTTAAATGAGCTTTAAATTATAAAGTACACCTTTAAAAAATTATTGTCCTAACAACATGGGTTTGTAGGAGTAGTTTTTACATTTAACATAATTAATGATGATAGCCACTGACTGCCACAACCAACAATGTAACTGAGAAATCAAACAGTACTTAATCCAAGTACATTTTCTGCCACTGCATTTTCTATCAGATACAGCCATTGTCCCTATACAAAAAACTGTAACATGAGAAATTATAATCATGATGGTCTCTCAGACACTTTTAAACTGTAGGACAGGATTAACAACCTGTACAGGTGTTCCCAAATAGCACCGATTTATTTCCCAAATTATGGTCTCATAGGAACACTAGAGGGATCTTATGCATCATAAAACCACTTAGAGTGCTGGGCTTGGCAGCAGGATGAGATATTAATAATAGATTAGATGCATGACAGAATTTATGCTACTTTTCACACAGCTTGCATATCAGATGTGGTAGACAGTAAAAATTATTTTTAAAAGACTTAACATGGTATTTTACCAAAAGTGGACGGATTAACTGTAGACTTTGTGTGTGTTTTAATTGAGCATTTGCATTTACGCTATGTGGTGGATGAGCAGCTGGCCTACCAAGCAGGAGTCATTAGAACTGAGGCTCTACCTTTTGTCATACACAGGAGATTGTGTGGCTTAACCTGGAGCCTCACTACAGGCATAATCAGTAACAAAAGTCCATACCTGGGCAACCCCTAACTTCAATGGCTGTGTCTCATTCTACCAAAGTGGATACCGAAAGTAGAGAGAACTCAGGGCTTATAACAACATATTTATAGGGCAAGGGCTGAGAGGGGTTATTGGGTCTGGAGTTTCATCTCTGCAGCAGGATCTCCACTTCTGGAGTGTCCAAGTCCAAAAGGAAGAGCTGTTATAACTGGGTCTCATCAAAGTACCGCCTGTAGGGCTCACTGGCCAGTCTTTCACATAGCACCTACATGGACAAGTCATAAATCAAATGAAAGCTCTCCTTCTCAGGAATGTGACTTAATAGTTTATTTTGTTACTCTTATATTGTTGTTTTGTTAGTTTGAAATATTTTCAAAATTCAAAAATTGAGATATGATTTCTGTGATTCATCAAATATAAATGTTTAATTTATGCACCTATCATTGCTGCTGTAAGCCCCAAGTAGCCAAAAACTTTATATATTTTGTATTTATAATTTTTTTTACCTTAGACAGTTTTCTAAACTATTAGGCTTTTTTTGTACAAATCTGTGAGCTTGCTTGACTGAATAATCCAATGTTATATCTTAGATGTCCAGAACAAAACATGCCATCCAGCAGGAAAAGCATGTTAAACAAATCAGACATAGATTGAGCTTCTATTTCACTCAGAGGCTAAGATATTCAATGAAACAATGGGTTGTGCTTGAACTAATTTTTTTACTGAATGTCTATGGACGAGCACATCTGTGAGGCCTGATATGCGTTAGAGCGTCACCTACATTTCAGATCTGTATATTGTATTGGAATGTGATAGAAAAAAATTCTAGTACTTGCTGTCATCTAGTGGAATGAAATGAGACTTTTCAAAGTAAGGTAGTGTGAACAGAACCAGAATTACATGGTTACAAAGTTAGGACTTTTTATATTATGTTTATCATAAGATTATGATTATTAAACACATAAAATATTATTTTTGAATGACTGGAATCATTTTTTCACTTGGAGGTTCTCTGAAACACTAGGCAATTTTTTCGCAATTAGTCCACAGTATGTGCGAATGGTTAGATTTTAAATATGAGAGTGAAAAACTGCAGGCATCAGCCTAAAAATGCACCAAAGTATAAGGGGTTAATGTCAACAACAATGGTATAAGAAGCATTTTCTCCGCTCTTTAAAAAGTTGAACAGCCTATTTGCTATCCTAACAGAACTAAGGATTTCCACTGGAACCGCTTATGAACATTGTTTGAGGTCAGGCTAATTTAAGGTCTAGAAATGTATAAATGAATGTTAATTCAAAGGATGGACATTCTCCTGCAGATAAAACCAGAGTGGAATTAATGACAGTGACCGCAACACAATTAACCTCATCGTTTGTCACTCCAACTGATGTCTATAGGGATTTTAAAATGGGCAAACCTGTCATCAGCGCTCACCCCAGAGCTATAATGAAAACGATGTCTTGGACTTAACGGATGATGGTTAGGTAATCTCTACATCATTCACAGGGTCACTGGTGAACCATTGCCATAAGGAGTTTCTTGAAAGATCAAGATATGAGATTCAAAGATTCTCTTAGCTATATTTATCTCTAGTAGACTGCAGGACATTGCACCTCGTGAATGAATGAAATCATTGATTTTCTCTGAAAGACTCAGGAAGAAATAGGAAGCCAACCACTGTTCAAAATGCTAAGCATTTAAAAATGATTATAAACAGGCAAAAACTAATGAACTAACCTCCAAATTTTAAATCAACATGAAACGGCATTAACAACCTATTTACTTTCATACTTATATTTGGAATTACATTTTTAATCAATTTAATTTCCAGTTGACCTCCTAACAATAATTCCCATAGTTTTAGCTGTTGTGAGTGAGACTAATCAATGCAAAATTAATAAAATAAATATTTGAAATTATTCAAATCCTTACAGTGATAGTTCACCCAAACATTTACGTTATCAATATTTGCTCACCCTCATATGTACAGTATGTGTAATGAGTAAATGTTGACGGAATTGTTGTTTTATGTGGAACTAATCCTTTAAATGCATTTTAATAATAATAAAAAAGCATTACAAAACTGTAACGTAAATAACTGTGATCCAAATTACACAGATATGTGTTCAATACAGTGTAATTGCCACCAATGCAAAGGATTCATCTTAATCTCACCCTCCTAAAGCAGACTGGTTCATAATGTATCCAAGCGTAAACAATCAAACAACATTGATCATTCACCATGACAACCAAATGAGTATATAATACAACATGCCATGATATCTATTGGCCTAGAAGAAATGTCATAAATTATTTTAGGCACTTATCAAGTTGTCCATACTTTATGTAAAAGTATAATTCTGAAATATTAAACAAGCCCTTTTTATGTTCAGAGAGAAACGAGAAAATTTGCATTTTATAGTTTTTGGGAAGACATTAAATTAATACTGCACTCAATATTACCTCTAAAGACATGACCTTGCATCTCAGCTATGAGTTCCATCAGCATTAGGTGAAGGTATAGGTTCCATTAAATCAGGACCCTTAAATTAATGTACAGTGATATGGCTGAAACTTGCCAGAATTCTGCATGAGTGCAGGCTGTTCTTCCATTTTAGAACACCATTCCTTGAAGTCATTTCCACAAAATTTTCACAGAAATGTAATATTTCTTAAGTATTAGTTAAAAACCATGTAAGCCAGGATTACTGCATATTTTGAGGTAGAATGCAGGGAAACTAGCTTGTATTTCATGTTTTGAATATTAAATATTGTTGAATTGACTTTGAAGTTTATATTTTAGAAGAGCACAGAACACAAAGCACATACAGTACATCTTCCTTTTAAACCATATTAGTCAAAACAGTACAAAACAGATTACAAATCCCAAGAAGCCTTTCTCACTTTACACCTATGTGTGAAATTCCAAAGGATCGAACTCTCAACTCCTATTGGTTGAGGCGCTAAACAGAACGTCCCTCAACCATGATGTCATCGGGAGTAGAAATACCTCAGAGATCCTTCTGGGCATCACTTCCAGTGACCTGCCATGCGTAGACGTAGCTCATCGCTGCTCTCAGTGTAGTCTTGTTGCACAAGGAATTAATGTATGACTTGAAACTTTGGCCATACAATCTCGCTGGACGAGTTGAGATTACTCTGTGTTCCACTGAACACTTTAACGGGTCCGAAGAAGACCGCCGGGCAATCCGCATCTTCATCCGTTTGCCTGCAGAAGAAAGAAGATTTCTCTTCCCTCTTCAACCAAATCAATGTCTTTGATTTCTCCACCAGCCCGCCGATAATCAGCAGCCATACCGCCCGCCGACAGAGCGAGGAAACAGCCTCCCGTCATCACCTGAGCCTCGAGGAACAGAGTCGGAGTTAAAGGACGGATGAACACACATTTATTAAAAATATAATCATTTCATTATAAAGAACACATTTTTCCTGTATAAGATTTTACATTTTAAACAACAATTTGACATTTTAAATTCTCTAAGTACCATAATAAAAATACTTATGGTGCCACAGAAGTCTTTATATCGCAAACAAAAGCAATAGCTGCAACACTTTCATTAATGTTCCCTTTGTTAAGGGTTTATAAAGGCATTAAAAATAATTGATATGCAGTTATAACAACTTGTATACAAGTCAATTCAATGCAATACCTGCCATATAGTCAGCCATTTTACCTCATGTTACATATGCTTGATAACACTTATTCAACATTAATAGTATATGAGTGTATATGACAAATGTACCTTCTTGTAAAGCTGACACAGATGTAGAATTTATTAAGGAGTTGCCAACATTACAAACCTATGTACATTCAGTTCAGTATGTTTTGATAGTCAACAGGTTGTATTATAGCATGTATGTTGTGAATGAGCATAAAGACCTGAAAAGTGTTTTTCTAGAGGACTTTAGGTTACTGTAGTAGGACTAAGTAAGTTGGGACACCACTGGTGGCACTATTCTTTTGACATCAATGTGACAATGAAAAGTGATGACACAATTGAATCGAGACATTACTGTAATTAATTCAAATTAATTTCATTTAAACAAACAAAATTGAGCAGACAAAATTGCAATTCCTCCTTTTATTCTAACAATAACATCCTGTTTTTGCTGTATTGTGACTTCTATCATGAATTTGGCATATTACGGAATTTTTGAGTAATAAAAGTATGAAAGCATGTATTTATTAAGCATTTATAAACAATCTAATTAAAATACTCGCTATTTTGCAAGTACTGCATGGAAGTTGCCTTTTTTTATTCATGTTATAACTGCACATCAATGATTTTTAATCCATTTGTAGTTGACTTTGTCATTAATGAAGCCTTTTTTAAACCCATAAAGGGAACATTAATGTAAATTGTTAACACGACAAATTTATAGTATAAAGTTATACAATTATATTGAGTATAGCTATATTGAATATGCTATTCAATATACTGAGGAACTCTCAGAGAATCTTTTAAATGATTTCACTAGGCATCACTCTCCCTCTCACCTATGAGAGCCTGAACTGTCATACTTGTTCAACTCTGTGCCTGATAAGATTGACTGAATGCACAGTTTATATCTCAGTGGGAAAGAGTTTCCACATGTCAGTGTATCTTTTTGATAATCAAAACCATCTGGACACACAGATGTTTCAACAGTTTGTAAAGGATGTTGCAATTCTCCAATTACATACCTTGATGAGCATGCTGAATGCATTACATTATCAAAACCACTTTAGAAGATTCCATGAAATAGTTGATTCATTTTAGTTCCCTTTTTTTTCATAATCATTCCATACACATACAAAAAAAAAAAAAGAAACTTGTTAAACCAAAAATTCTCAGGCTATACCAAATAGTGGTAAATGACTGTCAAACCTAGCCATATGAAAACCAATTATGGAGATTATTGTATAATTGAAAAAAGAGACCTAATAAATAAATAATTAAATAAAATAGTTATTTTCAGTCTTTGATTTCAGAGATAAATAGATTTCCTCATTTCCACAGCAGATGGCCATGCTTTTCATCGGACCACTAAATTATTCTATTAAACCAACTCTATCTCCAAGGACGTCTTCAACATTTATAGAGAATTGAGGAATCATCTCTTTGAAAGTGTATCCTTGTTTGTAGTTTTTGTAAAAACCACTGGCAAACAGGTGACATCTTAAGACCTTGATCATCCAAGCAAGTGAGGCAAGGTAAGCCATGGTGTTTCAACAAAACAAGAAGAGTAAAATGTAGAGTGGTCCAAACTTGATTTTCAGTTATTTGTGCCAAAGACCATTAATCAAAATATTTACAATCTGTTCCTGCTGCCACCATCCAATTGTGCTAATTCTGAATGTAAGAGGCAGGAAAGTCTGCATAGGAAATTACTTCAGGAAGGATACATTATTTGGACAGGGCTTGGAAATTACATTTTCCAGTGATTAAGCTATCATGCCTTGGCCTCAAAGTGCCACTGCAGGCAGATAAGATCGTAATAGTGTTAATCGTACAGAACAACCTTGATTTAAATGGAGGCACTGATTAATGTTTAAAACGAAGGAAAGAACTTATACAAAAATCAGATTTTTACCCTCCCTCAAAATGAGTTTTAGTATACACAAATTATTTTGAGAGAATATCTGAAATCATACAGCATAACTGATTAATTTATTCTCTCAGACAGCATTTCCTAAAGAGTTTGAATTGGGTAAATACTAGCTGTTAGGAATGAAGTTAGCTATGTGGACTCATCAGCTCCCCAGTTAAAACGTCCTGGTTACTTCTGTAACCTCCGTTCCCTGATGGAGGGAACGAGACGTTGTGTCGATGAAGTGACACTAGGGGTCACTCTTGGGAGCCTGTGACACCTTCTGATCTTTGATAAAAGGCCAATGGGAATTGGTGAGTGGTAATTGCATGCCACTCCCCTGCACATACGGACATAAAGGAGCTGGCGTGCTAACCGCTCATTCAGGTTTTTTACTGAGGAGCAGAGAGAGAGGGTCCCAGCCATTTCAGTGGGTAGTCTAGCATTGTGGTAGAAGGGACACAATGTCCCATTCCCTCCATCAGGGAACAGGTTACAGAAGTAACCAGGAAGTTCCCTATCTGTCACTCACTCACTCACTCACTCACTCACTCACTCACTCAATGTTGTGTCGATGAAGTGACACTAGGGGTCCCCTACAAAAACTCCACAACTAGCTGAACTGTGTTACTTGAACTGGCAGTGCAAGATGGGCAGACTACTGTGTGCCTCGTAGCCAGTGCACCAGGCCAACTCGTAACCACCCCCAACGCTATTATGAGTTTCAAACGGCCCTTTAGGGACAAGTCAACTGCCCAAAAAATAGGGGCAGGCTAGCCCAGTCATGCCCTCTCCTTTCTCTCTTTTTTCTTTTTTCTTCCCAAAAAGAGTGAACATTTCTCAACAGTACCACCAGTGTCCCAAGGGGAAGACACTGTGGAGACCACACCCCGCCCTTGTCGGAAGTATGTCATTTGGAGAAGTCCCATGGTAGGTCCTATTCAACGGGGGAGGAGTTTCTACAAACATGCTGACTGGAGCAGAGGGGCCTCTGCCCAAGGAAGATGCAGTTTACCAACAGGGAAATGATTTAGCGGGAGATATACATTGCATGGGGTTACCTACGGGGAATCAGCACATGTGTAGCACCTACCCCAGTACAGGGCTTAGTTAACACGTGTACTGAGCCAGCAGCAAGTTTCTCTGCTAACCCATTTGCCACAGGGCTATTAGGAAGTCATCCAGGGAACACATTTTGTGAAAACTATTGGGAGTCAACAGCGCACATCTTCAGCTCAGTGGAGGTAAAAGGCACAATGCGCAAGCGATTAAAGGAAAGAATTACCTGTTCATTCCTGCTAAGACACAGGATAAGACCGGCTCAACCCGGAGATTGTAGAACCTTGCAAAGGTGTTGGGTGTTGCCCAGCCCACTGCTCTGCAAATGTCTGTTAGAGAGGCACCACTGGTCAGGGCCCTGGAGGCCACCACACTCCTAGTAGAATGGGCTTGTTAGCCCTAAGGGAGGCGGTACATACTGGGCTTGATATGCCATAGCTATGGCATCAATGATCCAGTGGGTGATCCTCTGCTTGGAGACAGTGCTTCCTATCCACTGTCCACCAAAGCAGATAAAGAGCTGCTCAGAGACTCTAAAGCTCTGTGTGCGATCCAAATCAAATCAAATCCAGATCAAAGCCCGGTCAGGTCTCAGGATCACGTGAGAGTAGCCCGGACCGAACTCCAGGCACGTTTTGCTGGCAGAGAACGCTTGCAGTTCACCAACCCTCTTGATAGAAGTGAGTGCAGTCAGGAGGGCAGCCTTTAAAGATTGGACTTCCTGTTGCTGACGGCACGCTGCACAAGTGTTTGTTTGTAGCCTGCTTAGGCTGCTTAGCATTGCTTATTCTTATTCTCAAATATTCATAGTTATATTCATCATTCATCATTATATACTTTGTAATTTTACCGCGTTTCAGGCTTTTCTGCATTTCTACTATTTCATCTGCGTCTGTTGCTGCTGGCGCCTAGCTAGTGTCTGTGCTTGTTTTTAAGCGCATCAGGTTTTCCCTAATATTATTCTCTTATTGAGATTAAACTGCGTGCCTTTTTCAGCGTGCACTCGTTTTTCTCCTCTGTTACACAGATTATTGCATCGATCTCAAAGCACTGCTTATCAAGAACAACCAACTTAGCATCCGCTTATGTTATTTCTTCCTGCATTGCATGTCACATGTTTACAATAGCCTCCTCCATCAGCAGTGAGGGATTTACATGTGATAAATGTAAGGAATTAGTCAGGCTGACGGAGAAGATTAATGAGTTAGAGACACGCATCTGAACGCTAGTGAAGGTCAGTGAGAAATAGAAGCCGGTAGATACTGTTTCGGATGTGGGTAGTACAGAGAGCAACACACACACTTTGGTTCCGGCTGTAGAGCCCCTGAAGCAGGGCATTTGGGTGACGTCTCGGAGGCATACTCACTCAGCAAAGAGACACCACTCTCCCATTGCTGTTAGGGTTTCTAATCGATTCTCCCCACTCAGTGATGTAACCACTGAGAATCATGTTGAAAGAGCCCTTGTTATTGGCAATTCTATTGTAAGGAACGTGGAAATAGAGACTCCAGCCACTATTGTTAATTGCATTTTGGGTGCTAGAGCATCTGTCATCAAATCAAATTTACAAGTTCTAGCTGATGCTAAATGTAGATTTTCTAAATTGTTAACCATGTTGGCACTAACGATGTATGGCTTCACCAGTCAGAGATCACTAAAGATAATGTTAAAGAGGTGTGTGAATTTGCAAAAACTATGTCAGACACTGTAATATGCTCTGGTCCCCTCCCTGTTCATCATGGTGATAAGGTTTATAGTAAATTAGTGTCACTGAATGGCTGGATGTCTGAGTGGTGTCTGAAGAATAAAATAGGATTTATAGACAAGTGGAAGAGTTTTTGGGGTAGACCTGACCTGCTAAAGAGAGACGGACTCCATCCCTCCAGGGAAGGTGCCACTCTCCTCTCTAGTAATTTGACTCATAGTCTTAATATTGATAGTATTTGACTAAATGGGACCCAGGTCAGGAAGCAAACAAACTGGTTGTAAGGGAATTTCTGATCAATATAACACAAAGGTGATTGAATTACAGTGAATTAGATCCGAATTCAAAGGTAAATGATTCAGAATTAACATTTAACACTTTATCAACTATTCGTCCACCGATAAATTGATATTAGAGTATTTTACCAATTCTGGACAGAATATTTTCCTGTGGCCAACAGTAAAGTTGAACATGTATGGGAGAGACGGTCTCCTTCAGCAATTTGGGTGTGATGGATTCGTTTTTATGGCTCTCAAATGGCTCTATGGGGGATATCTCTTATCTGTGGAATGTGGTGTTCTGATCATTTGATGTTTTTTGTTCACAGATAGTCCTACATGTTTAATCCGAATGTCTGCTAGTGGCCTTGAGATGTCACACAGGTCACATAAACTACAGTATCTCCTAGATATCTCATAGAGACTGTGTCTGTTCCCTGAACTACCAACCACAAAACCCTCACTTAATAATTTAGATAAAAAAAATTGATTAAGGTCAAACTTGAACAAAACAAACAAATTAAAGATACACATCATATAAAAATAGGGCTACTAAACATTAGATCTCTTTCTACCAAAGCACTAATTGTTAATGAAATTATTACAGATCATAGTTTGGATGTGCTCTGTTTGACTGAAACCTGGCTTAAACCGGATGATTGTAGTAGTTTAAATGAATCTACTCCCCCAGGTTATTGTTATAAACATGAGCCTCATCTGAAGGCTCGAGGAGGAGGTATTGCTACAATTTACAGTGAAATATTTGGTGTTACTCAGAGGACAGGATATAAATGTAAGTCTTTTGAACTAATAATGCTTAATGTAACACCATCAGATATAAAAAACAAACAAAACAATGTCGTCTTTTACCCTTGCTACAGTGTATAGATCACTCGGGCCTTATTTTGATTTCCTTGGTGAATTTGCTCATTTTTTATCAGAATTTGTAGTTACTGTAGATAGCGCATTAATTGTTGGTGACTTCAACATTCACATAGATAATAAAATTGATACATTGGCATTAGCATTTATTGATATTCTAAACTCTCCGAGTCAGACAAAATGTAACAGGACCAACTCATCCCCATAATCATATGCTAGATTTAATTCTGTCATATGGAGTTGATGTTGATAATATAGAAATTCTGCAGCAGAGTGATGACATCTCGGATCATTACCTCGTCTCTGGTATACTGTGATCAGATAATGCCACTAAATCTACACCCCACTATCATTCAGGTAGAACTATTCTTTCGACCACTAAAGATAGCTTCACTAATAATCTTCCAGATCTATCTCATACAGGTAATAAACCCCAAAGCCCAGAAGAACTTGATGAAATAACAAAAAATATAAATGCGGTCTTCTCCAGCACTCTTCATAGTGTCGCCCCACTTCTCTTAAAGAAAATTAAAGAAATAAGCCCTGCACCATGGTACAATGATCACACTCATGCTCTCAAGAGCGCATGTGGAAAAATACAAAATTAGATGTATTTCGTGGTGCATGGAAGGATAGTGTCTGTAGATAGCTGCCAGGTCAGCATATTCTAGTAAACTCATAGAAAATAGCCACAACAATCCTAGGTGTTTATTCAGTACTGTGGCTAAATTGGTTAGGAATAAAGCCTCAACAGAACCAGATATTACGTCGCAGCACAAGAGTAATGACTTCATGAATTTCTTTACAGATAAAATTGAAATAATCAGAAATAAAATTGGAATTATGCAATCATCTGTCATAGCACCTCAGAAAACAGTGTCTAATAATTTTCCTCACGTGCAACTTCAATCCTTCGCTGTCATAGGTCATGAAGAGCTAACAAAACTTATCGAAACATCAAAAGCCACAACATGATTGATAGATCCAATACCAACTAAGCTCTTAAAAGAGGCATCTCCCGTAATTTCAGAAACACTTCTTAATATTATTAACTCCTCGCTATGCTTAGGACATGTCCCAATAAACTTTAAAATGGCAATTATCAAACCGCTTTTTAAGAAGCCACAACTTGATCCTGGAGAACTGTTTGATTATAGACCGATTTCAAATCTCCCGTTTATGTCGAAAATACTAGAAAAGGTAGTATCCTCCCAAATATGTTCATTTCTACAGAGAAATAGTATATATGAAAGACTCTTATCAGAGTTACAAATTACTTGCTCTTATCATCTGATCACGGCTGCATTTCTCTTCTAGTGCTTTTAGATCTTAGTGCTGCATTTGACATGACAGATCATGACATTCTCTTGAATAGGCTAGGGAATTATGTTGGCATTTGTGGAGTTGCATTAGCATGGTTTAGGTCATATTTAGCAGACCGCTACCACTTTGTCTATGTAAATGAGGAATTGTCAAACCAAACAAAAGTAAAATATGGAGTGCCGCAGCGATCAGTTTTAGGGACTCTGCTTTTCTCCTTGTATATGCTTCCTCTGGGAGATATCAGGAATCGTGGAATAAGTTTCCACTTCTATGCCGACGATACACAACTTTATATTTCTTCAAAACCTGATGAGATTTCACAATTCTCCAAATTAGCAGAGTGTATCAATGAAATAAAAGATTGGATGGCCAGAAATTTCCTTCTACTCAATTCTGACAAAACAGAGGTACTAATTATTGGACCAAAAAAATAAAAAATAAGCCACCACAATATAATTTGACTCTCGATGGATGTACTGTTACATCATCTTCAACAGCGAAGAATTCAGGTGTTATATTTGATACTAATCTGTCCTTTGAATATCATATGACCAATGTTTGTAGAACAGCATTTTTTCATCTAAGAAATATTGCTAAATTACGGCACATACTCTCTGTTGCTGATGCTGAAAAACTAATTCATGCATTCATGACCTCAAGACTAGATTATTGTAATGCATTACTGGGAGGATGTCCAGCAAGATCAATACATAAACTTCAATTTGTTCAAAATGCAGCAGCCAGAGTGCTAATGAGAACCAAGAAATATGATCATATTAGCCCCATTTTATCATCGTTACATTGGCTACCTGTTAAATTCTGTTTTAATTTTAAAATTATATTAACTACGTACAAAGCTTTGAATGGTCTAGCTCCACAGAACTTAAGTGACCTTCTACCATGCTATATTCCATCACGTCCATTATGATCACAAAATTCTGGCCTGTTAATAGTTCCTAGAATATCAAAATCCACAAAAGGAGGTAGATCCTTTTCATATTTGGCTCCTAAACTATGGAATAGTCTCCCTAACACTGTTCGATATGCAGACACACTCCCTCAGTTTAAGTCTAGACTAAAGACTAATCTATTCAGCTAGGCATACATCTAATTTATCCTTCAACCCACAGTTAGGCTGCTTTAGTTTAGTCTGCCGGAACCAGAAACCAGAAACATTGATCATGATTTATAACTCTTTAATAAATTGAATGGCATCTATGCTTATATTATTTTATTTGTTTCCCTGTCTCAACCTTGTGACACCTATCCTGAGGTCACCAGAGCCGACTGGATCCAGCACCATTCCTGCTCCACGTTGGACTCCACTACTACGCATCGCTGAATGATGATGACTAAATGCAGCCGGTGCCAGACAAACATCACTTCAGTCTATTATGATGGACTTCAGAGGATGAACTGATGCCAGCTCCAACCATAAGACATGGGATATTTCATATGCCATTGTCTGAACCTTGGATTTAAGATGGACCACACCGAACCGCACCGAAATTACTGGCCAGGTTGAACTGCGATCCACATCACTGATCTCTGCCTGCATCACCTCAGTCTATTGATGGACTACACTCTTGAAATGGAATACATAGACTAACAATTGCCAACAAAAACCTTCATTAGCCAATTAACAACAATTACAATTGCATCTACACTCACCTAAAGGATTATTAGGAACACCATACTAATACTGTGTTTGACCCCCTTTCGCCTTCAGAACTGCCTTAATTCTACGTGGCATTGATTCAACAAGGTGCTGAAAGCATTCTTTAAAAATGTTGGCCCATATTGATAGGATAGCATCTTGCAGTTGATGGAGATTTGTGGGATGCACATCCAGGGCACGAAGCTCCCGTTCCACCACATCCCAAAGATGCTCTATTGGGTTGAGATCTGGTGACTGTGGGGGCCATTTTAGTACAGTGAACTCATTGTCATGTTCAAGAAACCAATTTGAAATGATTCGAGCTTTGTGACATGGTGCATTATCCTGCTGGAAGTAGCAATCAGAGGATGGGTACATGGTGGCCATAAAGGGATGGACATGGTCAGAAACAATGCTCAGGTAGCCGTGGCATTTAAACGATGCCCAATTGGCACTAAGGGGCCTAAAGTGTGCCAAGAAAACATCCCCCACACCATTACACCACCACCACCAGCCTGCACAGTGGTAACAAGGTATGATGGATCTCATTCTGTTTACGCCAAATTCTGACTCTACCATCTGAATGTCTCAACAGAAATCGAGACTCATCAGACCAGGCAACATTTTTCCAGTCTTCAACTGTCCAATTTTGGTGAGCTCTTGCAAATTGTAGCCTCTTTTTCCTATTTGTAGTGGAGATGAGTGGTACCCGGTGGGGTCTTCTGCTGTTGTAGCCCATCCGCCTCAAGGTTGTGCGTGTTGTGGCTTCACAAATGCTTTGCTGCATACCTCGGTTGTAACGAGTGGTTATTTCAGTCAAAGTTGCTCTTCTATCAGCTTGAATCAGTCGGCCCATTCTCCTCTGACCTCTAGCATCAACAAGGCATTTTCGCCCACAGGACTGCCGCATACTGGATGTTTTTCCCTTTTCACACCATTCTTTGTAAACCCTAGAAATGGTTGTGCGTGAAAATCCCAGAAATTGAGCAGATTGTGAAATACTCAGACCAGCCCGTCTGGCACCAACAACCATGCCACGCTCAAAATTGCTTAAATCACCTTTCTTTCCCATTCTGACATTCAGTTTGGAGTTCAGGAGATTGTCTTGACCAGGACCACACCCCTAAATGCATTGAAGCAACTGCCATGTGATTGGTTGATTAGATAATTGCATTAATGAGAAATTGAACAGGTGTTCCTAATAATCCTTTAGGTGAGTGTATGTGAAGTTAGTTCTGCAGTTAATCCAGGATGGACTTCAAAGACATTGGCCATTAATCTTACAGTTAAAAAAAAATGTTTAATTATGTTTAAATATGTTTAAACACTGACCCTTACCACTTACTTAGTTTAATAATTTTAAACCATGACTTGAACTATACTTAATTTTACATTACATTATACTTTATTTACATTACATTGAGTCTGGTTTCTCACAAGGTTATTTTTCTCCATTAATCAACATCTGATGGAGTTTTGTGTTCCTTGCCACAGTCACCTTCAGCTTGCTCACTGGGGTTATTAATACAATTATTATTTAATTAATTATTTTAAACATTATTAACAACCGTATTTTATCTAATTACACAATGATGATTCATTGACATTAAAGACATTACAGTTTTATCTTCTGTTAATTCTTCTATGATAACGATGTGTGTCGCTATACAAATAAAAATTGTCTTGATTTAAAGAGTGTGCCTTAAGCTTAGCTGACTCCAAACGCTCAAAGGGGGAGACCCTGAAGGACTACAGAGAGGTCCCATGAGGGAATGAGGCGCGGTCTGGAGAGATTCAACCTCCTGGCGTCTCTCAGGAACCTGATGATCAGGTTGTTCGTCATGTAGTGCTGCTATAGTGGCTACATACACCTTCAAGGTGGAGTGGAACAGTCATCCCTCCAACCTCTCCTGCAGGAAGGAAAGCACAGATTCAACTGCGCATCTATGGGGGTCTTAACATCGGGAAGAACACCACTTAGCAAACAGACGCCACTTCAAGGTATACAGGCGCCTCATAGAGGAGGCACTAGCCTGAGTTATTGTGTTTACCATGGTGGGTGGTAGTCCCTTCCAGGGGCCAGACATGGAGATTCCAGAGGTCTGGTTATGAGTGCCAGATGGTGCCCCATCCCGGAGAAAGAAGGTCCTTCCTCAGGGGAATTTGCCAGGGGGGGCTGACGTGAGGAGCGTGAGGTCCGTGAACCAGGTCTGGGTGGGCCAGTAGGTTGCTACTAGGACGACTTGCTCCTCGTCCTCCCTGACCTTGCACAGGGTCTGTGCAAGAATGCTCCCTGGGGGAAATGCATATTTGCGCAACCAAAGGACCAGCTGTGTGCCAGCACATCTATACCGAGGGGTGCCTTGGTCAGGGCGTACCAAAGCGGGCAGTGGGAGGATTCTGGTGAAGTGAACAGGTCCACCTGTGCCTGCCCGAATCAACTACAAATCAGCTGGACCACCTGAGGGTGGAGTCTCCACTCTCCCTTGTGGGTAACCTGTTGTGACAGCGCATTCGCTGTAGTGTTGAGGTCGCCCTGGATGTGAGTGTCTTGCAGCAACTTGAGGTGCTGCTGACTCCAGAGGAGGACACAGAGGGTGAGTTGTGACATACAATGGGAGCGTAAGCCGTCTTGACAATTGATAAATGTCAGCGCTGTCATTATCTTTTCCTCGTTGACCCGAAGCCCTAGCCGGCTGAGGTGCGTGAGCACCAGGTCCTGAGAGTGAGCACCAACATGTCCCGAGAATGAGCTGGAATTAGGCCTTCATGAAGACGCGAGGGGACAGGGACAGGCCGAAAGGGAGGACCTTGTACTGGTATTGAGACAATGTCATCGGTCATACCGGCAGATAGGGCCTCGTGGAGGGATGGAGCCAGAGGCGCCACATTGAAGGAGCTTGAGCCCTGTGGCCATGCTGAGTCGAGGGACATCGAAGCACTTACCTGGCTCCTTATACCCACCAGAGGATCGTTGTGGAGGGGGGAGGAGGAACATCATCCCAGCAGTCCGTCAAAACCGTCCGGGTGTGGGCATGTTTGTGCCACAGCTGATGGGGGCGGGGGAGGTTGGTCACTGGAGAAAAATTTGAAAATGCACAACATGATTCTAATGAAAAGATACTGTTTAATTTACAGCAGAACTGTTGTCAAATTAACAATGTAGGCACCATATTTTGAAAATATTTTGTAATTATTTTTGTTAAAATCTGAAACACATTCCTGAGCCATTGCCTTTGTGTTGCAGCAAATAAAAATGGAAATGTTGTGACAATAACAATTTGATAGGTGAAATAGTGTTTAGATAGAATAGATTGACTCTAATAGAGTGCACAGACAGGCCCTGACCTGACATCTCATCCCTCTATGTAATAAAAATGGGTGACAATTATGCAGAGGCATGGGGTAAAATAAATTATGTTTTGGAAAATGTGTGTGCTTGAGTTAGTCTCAGAAAGAAAGAACATCTGAAATTAGTCATCAACAAGGTGAGTAACACTTTATATTCACCACAGGCCCTAGCAGACAAATACACACATCCTGCAAAGTCAGGAGAGAAGAAACCCCCCCCAAAAAAACATGACCGATATCGGCAGGCATATACGATGACAAGTAGAATTTGAAATCTATCCAGAATCTGTAAATTTGTCTAGAGTGGTAAATGACAGTTACTGTCACTAAAGGATAGTTGTTTATACAGCATTTGTTTTTAACCACACAAATCTGTCCCAGAGAGTAAAATTTAGTAACATTTCACAATTTGAAAAGTTTAAGAACCGAATAAAGCATTGATATAGCAAAGTACAAGACCTTTTAAAGGTGTAGTTCACCCCTAAATTAAAATTCTGAACATAAATTAATCATTATTTACACACCCACATTTTGTTAAACATTTAATCCGTTACATTTACATTTAAGAAAGAAAATACTTTTAGTGCAGGTTTAAAAGTGGGTACTTTTTACTCTCACTCAAGTCAATTTCTAATGATTTTTTTCTAACTTTAACTTTGTTACAATGGGCAGCATTTCTGTTGTTACATTACTGTGTTTTATTTGAATTAATGCAGAATTTATTGAGAGATTATTGAATGGAACTTTTTCGAGAGCTGAAGTTCACAGCTGCATGCGCTGTCACAGACTGTCACTCAAGCCGAGTCCTTCACTGCTAAACATCAAGCTCTTCAAAGTAAAACACTTTCTTCACTCTGCACAGTGAAAATAAGAATAGTTTCATCATGCAATGCCTTCATTTAACACCAAGTCAAGCTGACATTTCAAGATTAAAATCACAGCTCCAACTTATGGCGTCACGCTGAGGTTAATTCTAGCTCTAATGATAAAGCTGGCTTTTCTTTGACATGGTGATGGTCATTTTTATGGTGATTCTGTAACTGGGCTCTTATGACATCAGTTTTTAAGTGTACATTTTTAAATCAGTGCAGAAATAATATATCAGTGCATTTGTCCTGCGTACCACATGTCACGAGCAGTATTTACACATTTACACCACGCCCTCGCGGGTGTACTGGCAACTATTGCAGCTACTTCGGGCTGATTAACTGAATAAATTCATGTAAATATCCAAGTAATGTATACATGGCATGCCTTTTTCTCTGCTGTTCGCGTGATTGACTACTGAAGCGCAAACAGACAGCATTGTATGGCAAAGAGAGTGGCTATGTCCGAAATCGTTCACTCACACATTCAGTGAGTGAACGAAATGACTGAGTGAATTCGGACAGTGAAGTCAACTTTTAAAATACTTGGGCCTACTTGTTGTTCTTATGAAATAATATATTAATAAAATAAATATTCATTCCTTTTGCCATTTTGAATATATTAGGTAATATAAATAGTAAACACATTTTATTAAATGTACATTATTGTATTTATTTGTTACTTGTTACTTATTTATACTTTATTATCTTTAAACTCCAATACAAGCTGGGTAGCGTTTCTGGGCATATAGCACCCTCATCCGACCATAAACAGCACCAAAGTTATCATAACCTACATGTTTAAATTAATATTTCAGTCATCCACAGAAGAATCATTTCCACACAATAGGCAGCGTACTCGGCATTTAGAAAGAGTCGGTACTGTTGTACAGAACAAAAGATCTTAATTATTTGACAATGAAAACTGTAACTACACTGAAATACAAATCCACACAGGACTTTAAAAGCTATTAAATAGTTAAAGTAGGTATTAATAAAACATGATCTTGGTTTTATATTTCAGCATTATATATAATGTCCTTGTTGGACATTTACACATTTTCACTGTAATAATTACTAGAAATTTTTCTAAACCTCCCTTATTGACAAATTCATCCAGATCTGACAAGCGCCCTTAATGGTATAGTTCACCCAAAAAATACAATTCTCATTATTTACTCACCCTCATGCCACCCCAGATGTGTATGACTATCTTTCTTCTGCTGAATGCAAATGGAGATTTTTAGAATAATTTCTCAGCTCTTTTGGTCCACATAATCAAGTGAATGGATGGCAACGGTTTAAAGCTAAACAAAATCATATGAGTCAGCATAAAAGCAATCCATAAGACTCCAGTGGTTATATCAATATCTTCAGAAGCAATTTGATTGGTGTGGATGAGAAACAGAGAAACAGATCGCTTTCACATTCTTCTTGTGGTTTTGGTGATTCACATTCGTATCTGTATATCACCCCCTGCTGTCTAGCAAAAAATGACAACTATTGATCAGTTTCTCACCCACATCTATCATATCAGTTCTGAAGACATGGATTAAACCACAAGAGTTTTATGGATTACTTTTATGCTGCCTTTATATGCTTTTTGGAGCATCAAAATTGTGGCCTACAGAGCTAAAACATTCTTTTAAAAATCTTAATTTGTGTTCTGCAGAAGAAAGGAAGTCACACATATCTGGGATGGCATGAGGGTGAGTAAATGATGAGATAATTATAATTTTTGTGTGAACTATCCCTTTAAAGTGATAGCTTAGCCATAATTTAATATTCTGTCATAATTTTCCCACCCTCATTTTGTTCCAAACCAGTGTTACCTTCTGTATTCTGTGGAACACAGAATGTTAGAAACTGACAATCTCGGTCACCATTCACTTTCAAAATATGAAGTAAATGAAGTGAAGTAAATTGTGACTCAAACATTCTGTCTAAAATCTCCTTTTTGTGTTGCATGGAATGTTATGCTGGTTTGGAACAACATGATGGAGTGGTGGTGGTGTAGTGGGCTAAAGCCCATAACTAATAATCAGAAGTAATCAGAAGGTCACTGGTTTGATCCCCATTGTCACCACCATTGTGTCATTGAGCAAGGCACTTAACTCCAGGTTGCTCTGGGGGGATTGTCCCTGTAATAAGTGCACTGTAAGTTGCTTTGTATAAAAGCGTCTGCCAAATGCATAAATGTAAATGTGATGGTGAATGATGACAGAATTGTCAAATAGGAGGCTTTATACATTCAGTTTGTATAAATTTGGTTCTTGGAGTACAGCATTAGGTGAAAATGCAGTTCACTGCCCTGTCGGTACAAATACAATTTTTGCAGGAGCGTCTAGGGGCTGGGTTGCCCCGGCAATGCTTAAAGCCTATGTTGCCACTTATGTGGCTGAGCATGCGCTTAACAATGGTGTCTCTGTCAGAAGACATTCTATTGTCTTACGGGGTACACAGGCTTAGACCTTTTCGTCCTGTCCGTGTTCCTTTATGGTGTTTATCTGTTGCGTTAGAGGCACTCTCTGGGTGCTCTGTTCGAACCCTTGGCAACAGTCACTGATACGTTTTTCACTCTTAAAACAGCCCTGCTAGTGGCATTAATCAAAGAGTTGGTGATTTGCATGCCCTGTTGATCAGTCCCTTTGTGTGGATTTTGCGCCAGGGTGTTCAAGGAGTTAAGACTTCATTTGGGCTATTTTCCCAAGGTTTTTTCTACATAATTTTGCTCACAGACTATAATTTTTCAGGCTTTCTCTCCTCCCCCCATTTGAGTTGGAGGAGCATGAAAGGTTGCATATGCTTTGCCCAGTTTGGGCGCTGTGAGTTTATGTTGACCGTACTTGCCAGTGGCATAAGTCAGAACAGTTGTTTGTGTGCTTTGGTAGCCACAACAGGGGTATTTCGGTGTCCAAGCAAAGACTGTCTCATTGGCTTATTGATGCAATTTCAAGTGCTTATGAAGCGCACATTTTACCTTCACCTTCGGGTATACAAGCCCATTCTATAAGGAGCATGGCATCCTCATGGACTTTGGCTAGAAGTGCATCTTTGGAGGACATTTTTATGGTGGCAGGGTAGTCCATTTGTTAGATTTTACAATCTGGGTGAGAGTTTGACTCCTGCTTCCCAGGTTTTCTCTGTTTGAAGAGGAGTAACCTCATAATTTCTTCTTTTAATTTGGACGCTTCAGCTTGCTTGTGCGCCACTAAATGCTTGTCACACGGGCTTAGTTCACAGCTACTGTGCGCATGGCATGAATGTATATCATTCCCATAGCGATTACACAGCTTGAGTTCCTACGAAAGGGAATGTCTTGGTCATGTGGAACGTAACCCTGGTTCCTTGCGTGGGAATGAGACACTGTGTAGCTGGCCATACTCTCTAGCAGCTGCATAGACTTGTGCCTTCCTGCAGAAAATCTGACTCAATGGCATTAAAGTGAGCACCTTTATGGAGCCTGTGACATATCTTTCTTGGGGAATCGCTTAAGCATCTTCAGCCAATGAATTGGCATGATTATAAGTCCTTCAGACCACGTGACACTCAGATGTGCCCCATAGCAATTACACAGCATCTCGTTCCCTTTCATGGAACCAGGTTTCCTCTTATGTAAAACTCTTGGATTCCCCAATGTATGAGCGTATATACACAAATATGAGGAACCGTCGATATTTTACATTGGTGTGTATAAATAGGTATAGAATTGTATGCATTGTATAGAAATGTTTCATTCTTTTCGCTGAGTTGACTCTAAACTGCTTTCTCTTAATCACATAAACGGCGTAAGGAAATCAGTAAGGAAACTGCTACCAGTTTGAAATCTGATGCCTGTATGACAACTTGAAATTGCATCTAACATGTTGCAGTCTATTCATGATTGGTGGAGCTTCTCCAGCCTCTACAAATGAGTTTTATCTATAGGGAGTTTTTGGAGATATGGAATTTTTTTATTTTATTATTATTATTATTATTTCACAAAAACTAAAGCATGGTATAGTTAATATTAAAAATAAAATACAAATTATTGCTTTGAAAGGAGTAATAACAGTGCCTAAATACCCAAATGAATACAGTTGTCATTTTGAACAAATTGTGGACTTCATAAATCAAACAAGAGCTATGACAAAATTTATCATGGACACTTCTTTTATAAATTAGCAGTTTTGGCTGGAAAAGATACAAGCACAATAAAATTAAGAGAAAAGGCTTTGTTTATAGCTCTGCCATGTCATACAGAAATAAAGAGGCAAACGTCTCCTGTGTTGAGGAACTTGTTTGTTGAAGCTTGTAGAAGTAAAGAGAAGGAGTAATTGAAATGCTCAATACATGTGAGATTAGAAGTAGTCCCTCACAGTGGCCACATTAGGCCTGTATATGCACTATTCAATCCTCTACTGAAATAGCAAACCATTTCAGTTCTATCGGGAAGACACGCAGTTGAGTGAGGTTTAAGATGCCATTTATTTGATGAGTGAAGAACAGAAAAGTAATGTCTCTCTTTGGCGTAGGCCCCGTCTGGCGGTCCGAGGTAGTTGTACTTGGAACCATCATATCCTGCCGGAGATAGGAGGCAGGGGCGAGGAGCCTACCCCCGTGCGGGACGGGGCTCAACTGGTGGTGGTGGGGTGGTGGAGGTTGCCATGTTAGCGCACTGAAACAGCAATGTGATAGATTGTGAGCAGACTTATAAAGCAATGGCTTACCTGCGATTGGCTAGGAAGTACCCAGCCAATAGTGTGATGATGTACAGCTGCTAGTCTTCCCGCTAGAACTACACTGCGCTCACATTAATGATCAACAATAAGTTGTAGACACAATTTCAAAGGTTTAGGCTGAACATTTTATCAGTAAATGAGCAAAAAACTAAAACTGTAACCAACTGTGTTTGCTCCACCCAGATACTTTGGTGTATTTGTGAGTAGGAGTGTTTAGGGTACACTCCTGTTGAGCTGCAGCTATGTATCCTAGGTTGTTCTTTTTCTAACCTCTGTAATAGGCCATGGGCATTTGTTTTGATATTGGGTAGCCACAGTCCTTAGCCTTGAGTGGCCGTCCCTAACACAGTGATGCATTCACAAATGATAAAAATTCAATTTTAATAAAAATGAGCAAGATGAGATTAGTGTGACAGCCTGTGGAAATTATACAGTCTTCATCACCGCCATCCCAGCCAGATAATAAGGTTAATGCTGGTTTAGAAAATATATGAAAATGAGCTAAGATTATAGTAATGAACTAATGTAGTTGATTTCATTCATATGCATAAACTAGTTATATGGTGGAGGTGGTATAATTAATTAACACCCTTACAAAGTAGCCCTAAATGGATTATTATTTGTTTCAACACAGCCGACGGTGTCGGTAAAGGACTCTGAAAGTCCTAAGTCCTTTAAGCCTCTAAGCCACCATTTAATTCTGTTTTTAATTTATTTCATGTAATTTATAATGTAGGGATGCACGATTTGGGAAAAAAAAAAGTCATATTGCGACTATCTAGAAAAATAATACAACTGCAATATAATAAACCAAAAAACTGTGATTACTTTTGATCAATATCAGGAACTGTTTTGCCCTTTTTTACTAGTTTTCCTATTGCAGACCATGCTTAGCATCCACATATCCCTAAGAAACATGTCCACTAACATGTCATTATGATATGACATGACTTTTTTATTATGCTGTTGCATAATAAGATCATTTACAAATAATCATAAAACTGGTTAACCATGATTTTTTTTTTCAGATGGTCTACCCTATAAAAAAATATCTGTAATTTTAATGGTAAAAGATTGTAAAAATGCAGAAAAAAACATTAATTGATTAATGAGTATTAACTGTAAAATATACAGTAAAAAAGTATTGTAATATATTTTAAAATATATACTGTAGTTACAGTAGTACAATAATCTGTTGTAAAATTTTTTATTTTTTTTTAGAAAAATATGTAATTAATGGTAAAAATGTATATTATGTTTAACAAGAAAGTACATGTACTTTTTAAAGTAGATTATTGTTAAAAAAAAACTATAATTGTGTGTTCACACAATTCCCTGCATTATCCATCATGTTTCATTATATTTTATGGGCATAGTTATGTTTCTTCTTATTTTTAATAACAGTTATGTACATTGGGGTGTTCTGTTTTATATTTTACTACATTATTTAAATTTACATGTATTACCCTGATATTATTTAGTGTTTGTGTGAGTGCAACTGAGCACTACATGTTTATTGGTCAATGCTCCTGGAAAAGCCTCTATTAATGACTGTCATCATGAGCTCTTCTGTAATTTTTAAGGTTATTAACCATACCATATAAAGCAAAAGCAGATTTTTACAGTTTTTACAGGTTAATATCAAGTTGATGATGTTTTATTAATGTAAATGTAAAAATAAATTTTATATTTTTTTACAGTGCCAGTGTGGTCATGTAACAGAGCATTTACAGCCGTTTTAAACTGTAAAATTAACAGGTTGGTCTGTAAAGTTATTTACATTTTACAGTATATTTTTCATAATTATTCTGGCAACAACCACTGGCATTTTTTATTTTTTTGTAAAAACAACAGGTTTTATTTTACAGCATACAAACCACCAAAATCTCACACCGTGGCATCTCTAGTGAAGACAACCCAAAAATCTTTAACACATCCACATAAATGCAACATACTCTATCAACAGCATGATCGACAACACTGAGGGTATGCTCTATAAAGTTTATTCAAATGTGTTTCCTGAATGAATACTTCCCTCAAAAACACACTATTTAGAACATACTCTACTACCCATGCAAACACACACAAGGGAACTGTGCCTGCTCATCCTTCAAATCTACTTTCTCAAGCACCCTGTCCAGACACCACTGCTGCAAGGGGTATCAGATAAGATAAGCAGTCCAGTCTTATCTTAGTTTAATATGAACTGGGCTGTCAGAATGGACAGTATCAACATAGTATTTCCTTATATACAGTATGCATTGTTTTCTTTCATTAATAGGTATGAAGATTATGTGTCTGGATTATAAACACGGAGCTGTTTAACTTTCATTTCTTGTGATGGCGGTCAAAGTCAATATAATGGCCAATGATCCATGGATCCTGTAGGCTCATTGACCCTAATTACACTACATGCACCAGGTCTATGCATAAGTCTTGTCACAATTAAAATAATACACTGCGGTTGAGGAAACAGTGATTAAAAAATATGTATACAAGTACAATTAAAAATGTAGCCTTGTCAGAGACATAAAGGTCAAGGCAATGCATGCAGTTAAAATAAAGATGAAGCAGGAATTAATTCAATGTGCCAAACAAATCTTAATTTATTGTCACCAATGGCCATTTTTACATTTTAATTAATAAAACTATTCCCATGTCTCATTTATTAAAGCTGAAGTATAATAATTTCTCCTATCCCAATTTAGTATGCAGAGACAGCTACTTTATAAGTCAGCCATTTGTTTGTTTGAGCATCCCGACCAACCCCTAACATTAGCTCAACCAAAGGCGTGCGTTTGGAGCAGGACTGTCCAACCAATGGAATATGTGGAAGTGTTTGTGAAACCTAAATAATCTTATAGTTGTTTCTGCAAATTAAACTGGGATTGAAGAAAGTATGTTAGCATCAAAAAACTAAACATGAATGTTGATATCCATTTAAAAAATGGATCTCAATTGGTCTAGTTGCATTTCTGATTCAAAGTGACTCTGTAGTCACAGTACTTTTAAATTAAATCACCCTTACTGTGTCAAATAACACAGCATTTGTTTTAAATTGAGACTTATTAAAATGGGCTGATCAGTGATCCGTGTGATTATGTCATGCTGATATTTTATTATTGCAATCAAACATCTAGGTTACGTATGTAACCTCCATTCCCTGATGGAGGGAACGAGACGTTGTGTTGAAGAACCGACACTAGGGGTGTCTCTTGAGTGCCGAATATGCCTCTGATCTATGAAAAAAGTTGGCAGACAGTATTTGCATACCCCGCCCCCAGACATACGGATATAAAAGCAGGGAAATACGTCGAGTTCATTCAGGATTTTTCTGAGGAGCCGGAAATGGTCCGGCCACTACAATGGCTCGGCTCAGCGACGTGGCCGGGAGGACTCAACGTCTCATTCCCTCCATCAGTGAACGGAGGTTACATACGTAACCTAGACATTCCCCGTCTTTTGCTCACTTCGACGTTATGTCGAAGAAGCCACACTAGGGGTCCAATTTAAATCACGCCATGCGCTGAGCCGTGTACTTGTTCCGTTGACACAGGAGTGGGCAGGTATTTTACGAGCAGAGGCGACCAGCTGAGTCAGACTGAACGTACCCTTTCCCAATGCCCCATAAAAGTTGTTGGAATCCTTCTGGTTACCCTAAACAGGGGAACAAGGTGACGCTTGCCAACCTGGGAACAAGCCGAGCCTGGCTGGGCCTCTTTTCTCTCTATGTTTCTCCGCATAGAGCAATAGACGGCCGGGGCCTTTACACGCATCGAGGGAAAGGGGGTCTGACCCAGTTTCCTATTCTTTCAGGGGAAAAAGACCCTGCAGAGACCACACCTGCCCTGAATGGGAGGTAAGAGTGGTGAATACATCACATGGGTTTTTTTAGGTGGCATGTGGAAATGGCCCAGTGGTAGATCCAACCTCATTAGGAGGGGGGAGTTGCTACAACCCAGCGACCGGAGGGCAGCTGGAACTGCCTAAGGGAGATGCGGGTCCACTCGTAAGGGGACCGTACCATGGATAATACACACAGGGGGAGTCCACGTAGGAGTCAGGGTAGATTAAGTACCCACAGTGAATTGGGTCGGCGAGTTCCTCCGCTGAACTGCAGACCCACAAGGGCTAGGGAGGAATCATAGGAATTCAACATCTGGGTGCCTCTTTGGAACCTGATAATTAAGCCGTGCTTACCCAAAGACTTGCCGTCTACTGTATCATGGTGGGCCGCGATGGCAGCGACATACACCTTTAGGGTGGAAGGGGACAGCCTCCCCTCCAGCCTCTCTTGCAGAAATAAGAGCACTGACCAAACTGTGCACCTCTGTGGGTCTTCAGCCCGGGAAGAACACCAATTTGCAAACAAGCACCACTTGAGGGCGTAAAGATGCCTGGTAGAAGGGGCTCTGGCTTGGTTGATTGTGTCTATGACTGCAGGTGGAAGACCAGCTAGATCTTCCGCGTCCCATCCAGGGGCCAGAAGTGGAGGTTCCAAAGGTCTGGGTGTGGATGCCGAGCATGCCCTGTCCCTGAGAAAGAAGGTCCTTCCTCAGGGGTATTCGCCAGGGAGGCGCTGTCATGAGGAGTACGAGGTCCGAGAACCAGGCCTGAGTAGGCCAATAAGGAGCCACCAGGGTGACTTGTTCCTCGTCCTCCCTGACCTTGCACAGCACCTGTGCAAGAAGGCTCACTGGGGAAATGCCGCCATGGCGATTTATGTACGCTACCACGGTGGTGCTGTCTGACCTGACTAGGACATGTTTGTCCCGAACTAACGGGAGGAACTTCCGCAGGGCAAAGAAAACAGTCAGCAACTCTAGGTAATTGATATGCCAGCGCAGTGGGGCCCCTTTCCAACATCCCGCAGCTGCGTGCCCGTTACACACAGCACCTGAACCCAGTTTGGAGGCGTCGGTCATGGCCAGGACGTGTCGGGACACCTGCTGCAAGGGGACTCTTGTCCGCAGAAAGCAGAGGTCTGTCCAGGGTTTTGATGTTTAGCGGGGGGCGGGAGGGATAGTCGCACAGTGCGTGCCGTGGCGCCATGCTCGTCTTCTGACTCGAGTCTGGGGCCAGTGCTGAAGCAGTCTCATATGCATCAACCCCAGTAGCGCGGCCGCCACAGAGGATGTCATATGCCCCAGGAGCTTCTGGAAAGGTTTTAGAGGGACCGCCGTGCCCAGCCTGAGGGCAGCGAGTCATTTTAGCACTGACTGTGCATGTTTGCTGGTGAGGCGTGCTGACATTGAGACTAAGTCTAACTCCATGCCGAGAGAAGAGATGCTCTGAACCGAGGCGAGCTAGCTCTTTTCTCGGTAGACCTGAAGCCCTAAACAGCTGAGGTGCCTGAGCACCTAGTCTATGTGTTTGCATATTAACTCTCGGGAGTGGGCCAAGATAAGCCAGTCGTCGAGGTAATTGAGTATGCGAATGCCGGCTTCTCTGAGCGGGCCAAGGGCAGCCCCTGCAACTTTCATGAAGACGTGAGGGGACAGTGACTTGCCAAAGGAGGGGACTTTGTACTGATACACCTGGCTGTCAAACACGAGCCATAGGAAGGGTCGGTGTCGAGGCAGAATTGGGATGCGAAAGTACGCATCCTTCAGGTCTGCCGCAGCGAACCAATCTGGATGGCGTACGCAAATGTAGACATGTTTTTGCGTGAGCATTTTGAACAGGAGTTTGAACAGAGCCCGGTTGAGAACTCGCAAGTCCAAGATCAGTCGCATCCCGCTGCCTTTCTTGGGTACAATGAAGTAAGGGTTGTAGAGATCCTTATTCATTTCGGTTGGAGGGACAGGCTCTATCGCGTCTTTGTTTAGTAAAAGAGTAGCGATTTCCGCGTGCAGGAATTTGGCATGCTTGCCGTGTGCAGCGGGGCGGAGCAGGTAGTACGGCGTCGGGAGGCGAAGATGCGTCCCGATGCTCTAGTGCTGAGAAAAGACTCAAAGCACTTACCTTGCTCCGCACACCCGGCAGGGGGAGACTGAGGAGGAGGTCCAGTGGAGGTGTCTTCTAGACTCACCGGAACCGGCCGGCCGGGGAACAGTTGTGGGGCTGATGGCGGGGGTCAACGTCCAGCATGCCGGGACTGTAGAGATCTTTTGCGGGCCAGGTGACCCAGAGACAAAGGAAATAGCTCTGTTATTGAGAATGTGGGTACCGCAGCCCCGTGTGTGGGGGGGGGGGGGGCAGCAAATGAAATAAATTCAACAAAAGATTCTCCTCCCGGCCCCCCACTGTGGGACGGAGTGGTCTTACCAGCTCCGGAAATAACATCTCGGGCTCTGGGTCGAACATCTCAGGAGTGCCTGGGAGCCTTCCGGGTCCTCGATGGGGGGTCCGTGAGACGGGGGGCATCTGCTTCCTGCGGAGTGCTCGACGCTGGGCCCGGGTTGAGGCAGAGCAGGGTGCTTCTTAGCCGCAGGAGGACGTCCTCGGCTAGCAGACGGGGCATGGCCCATGACGGCAGGCTTGCGGCGGGGCAGGATGTGAGAGATGGCCTCATGTGAGAGATGGGGGCGGGTGGTCCGAGGGGGCGTACCCAGCGGAGCTGCACCCGCTGCCATCCCCTGTTCGCCTCCATCGCCAACCGCATCATCCTCGATCCCGTGGGAAGAAGGAGCAATGCGGGGGGTGGCTGGAGTGGCGTGCTTTCTATTGAAAGCGAGCCATGACCACAACATTGCCATGGTCATGCCCTCGCAATGAGAGAATGAGCCATCCACAAACGCTGCCTCGGTGTGATCGATGCCCAGACACATGAGACAACGCCTGCGGCTGTCTGAAGCGGAGAGCACTCTACCGCATCCAGGAACTACACAGGGGCGGAAGGGCATCTTTAAAAATACGCGTCCTGAAAAGGACGTCCAACGTCGCTGTGTATTATGCTCTTTAGAGGAAAATACTCTTTTAATCAGAGAAAATCACTCTTTTAAAACACTCTTTTAAGTTTCTCTGTGCTGTCGAAGCGCCCAGGGGCAAACCGCACTGCCGTGCAGAGAAGGAGAAAAGCCTCTGTAGTGTGCCGTAGATCCAACAGCAAGCAGAGCATCAGAGGAAGAAAGCAGGAATGGGTGTGTGACTCGCAGCAGACTGCATGCACTACCATTGGTTCCGAAGAAAATGTCTGAATCAACTCAACGTATTTCCCCGCTTTTATACCCGTATGACCAGGAGCGGGGTATGCAAATGCTGTCTGCCAACTTCTCATTGGCCTTTTTTCGTAGATAAGAGGCATATTCGGTGGTCAAGATAGACCCTTAGTGTCGCTTCTTCGACACAACGTTGAAGTGAGCGACAGACGGGGAACATTAGTTCCATTCACATATTTATTATTTAATTAATTAATTTATTAATTTATTTATTTATTATTATTTTGCATTCCACATTGGAAAGATCTTTTCTGGCTAGTTTGTTAATCTGACTGAAACTGTTTGGAACAAAGGTTTAGTGGACCCATTCTATGGTTCACCAAGTTTATCAATAGTTCCTCTGCAGTCTTTCATCGATAAGTGTGTGATGTATCAGCACTTATCCTATACTAATGCTGCTGGAATGTGGACAAGGCCAATTGAACATTAGTGGCATTCCTGTTTAAATGGTCATGTAAAGATCAATTTCATCCTTGAGATGTAAATGTGTGTATATCTCATTACATCTTCATGCAGATGAATTTCATAGACGCATTTGCATTATCCTCGGCCTGTGGGTTCCGCATCGTCAATGCTGACGTATTTTCATTTGAGAGCTGAGACCATAAACCTTAATGAATGAATATTTAATGTCATGCTCATGTAATGCAAATAGTTTAATTTTATTTTGCTCATCAACTATAAGATTTTCAAACTTCACATAAAAAGGGAGATCCATCATAATCAAATATCTGACATCAAACTGCCCAGTACACAACAACTGTTAGTCTGTCAATAAATCATTGACTTTCTCAGTTCAACTGCATTCTTTAATCACCCCCTCAGTCAGTCTCTTTTGAAACACATTGACTTGAATGGCTGCCATTCATAGTACTCAGAAGTGGAAAAGAGAACACCTGTATCCAGTGAGCATCAGATTACAGTAAGTGAAGGAGGACTGTGTTTGATTCAATAACAGGAGATAAACATTCACCTCCTGGCCTTATCTGTGAGAGGTTTACAGAGTGAGTATAAAAGGCTTACTTTAACTTATTTTAAATTAAATTAGTATCAGGCTTTTGGCATGCTATTTATGTGCACTAAGTATTTACCACAGAATGGCTTTGGCAAGTACACATCTGTAGATTATGGAAGTAGCCAAAATTGCACAATTAACTTTGTAACTTTAAAGGAATTGTTAATTCAAAAATTTATATTTTCTCATCATTTACTCACCATAATGCCATCCCAGATGTGTATGACTTAGGTATTTCTGCTCGGTGGTGCAGTGGTTAGCACTGTCGCCTCACAGCAAGAAGGTCGTGGGTTCAAACCCCGGTTTCCCTGGCCTTTTTGTGTGGAGTTTGCATGTTCTTCCCGTGTCTGCGTGGGTTCTCTCCGGGTGCTCCGGCTTCCTCCCACCATCCAAAGACATGCAGGCTAGGTTAATTGATGTCTCCAAAAATTGCCCTAGGTGTGGATGTGAGTGTGAGTGGTTGTCTGTATATGTGTGGCCCTGCGATGGACTGGTGACCTGTCCAGGGTGTACCCCGCCTTCCGCCCAATGTTAGCTGGGATAGGCTCCAGCCCCCGCGACCCTGTACAGGATAAGCGGTTGACGATGGATGGATGGATCTCAGCTCTGTTGGTCCTAGGTGACCAGATGTCATTACAACAAATCAGAACACAACACATAGTATCTTAATCTTTTTTTTTTTTTTTTATGTGAATTTAAATGATAAAATAATGTATAAAATAAGTATTAATTAATATAAAGTGCAGGTAAATTCATCAAAAGCAATTAATAACATAACTGATGAGGTAGTCAGAAATCACTGAGGGTCAATAATCCTGGTCATCAATAAGGCTGAGCTAGCATGTCATCAACTGGTCAAAAATTAGGTCATTCAAGATTTCACTACTTTAGTAATCAATGTGGTCATCAAAGACATAATGCTGTTACTGATTGTAAAAAAAGATGTAATACTTAATTTTGAAACATTACCAAAAAAATATGCAAGAAGCAATTCAGAAATTACGAAGATTAACAACAAACCATCGCACACCTGCAGATAATAGGTGCGTAGGAAAAAACGACCAAAAAAAATGTGCCCACAATTAGTCGAAGTGGTTGCAGGTGTAGCCTTGTTTAGTAGTCATGTTGCTTTTTCTTTAAATGTGATGAGGTTGAAGTTTTTGTATGCCTGATGAAGGTCGTGAGACCGAAACGTTGCTAAATAAATATTTTTTATATGCTAGTTCTGATAGTGTGCGGGAGTTTCTTGTTTGCAGAAATTACGAAGATAAAATTAAGTCAACAGTGCTTTTGTGTAATATGAGCTTAAAGTGTAATTGGAGGTTTGAAGGCTGAAGACATAAGAGTGGTTAATAGATGACAAATCAAAAAATTATCGAAAAGATAAATTCACATATTAAGTCATTCAATATGCACACTTCTTGTCTAAAATTTTGTAATTAGTTTCCCTGATTGAGTTTAAAAGGTAAGGTTTTTCTACAATTTATCAGATACTTTGTTTTACTCTTTAAAGTAAAGCATGTAGTTAGCTGTAAACCGCTATCAAGATGTTATTGCTTTAATGTAATTCTAACAATTATCATTCAATTTCATGCCTCCACTGTCTGCTTGTCCCAGCAGGCTCTGCATTTGACGAAAATATGACACAAATTAACACTGGTTTAGCCTATTGAGGAAAACAACTGGGCTTTAGCAGTGCTTCTGCTAGCATAACATTGGCCATATGGCCAGAAGGCAGAGTCAACAGGATATGGTGAGATCTCTGATGTCTTTGTATTTCCTGCATCTTTTCAGGTACTTTGTGAATCGACTCCTCAGTGGCCTTTGGAAATGAATGGTACAAACAACTTTGGCGAAATCTGTCATTTGTCTCTAGAGCTCAAGTCTTATTGGATGTGGATGTCTAATAGTCTGCCATGGCTGGCGGCCGTTTTAAGCAAACTAATGTGGCACACCATTGGATAGCAGGCCACCAGAGGACACTCTCCAGCTGTTGTTTGGACCACTTCTATGAGGCGTGCTGCATGTCCATGCACTTCATTAACCTCAGTCTTTATGCTGCAGACTGAGGCCAAATTGGGTAAACACACTCCTCAAAAGTTTGAGAAAGAATAAAATCAAGGAGCTGTCTGAACTGAGGTATTTAATGATGTTTTAAAGTTCAGACATAAAGTTGCAGCATAATTTCAAATCAGTAGTTTTCAGTCACAGATGCCATTTTAGAAATGTTGTATTCACAGTCAATGAATCAATCAATAATCAATGAATGAAAGTGCAAAATAAGAGGACAGGTACTGAAATTAAGCGAGTAGTATTCAGCTGGTCATTTGATTCTAACATGGCAGACCCATGTGCCGACCCTCTCAATGTAGAATAAAACAGCTTTCATATTGCAAAATTACAATTCATGTCTTTAGGAGAAAAAATTACAGAGTGCATCTTTAAAGTCAACCTGATTTCAAAATGGACCTTTTTACTATGAAACTATTATTATGGAAGTCAAATGTGTTGTTAAATGATGTTCAAATAACTTTTGTCATTGTCAGTTATTCTTACACTGACTTCACATTTGTGATGCTTTGTGTGTGTCACTGCAGAGAGTTGGCAAGATCTTGTCAGTCACATTATTCATAGAGCAACGGTGCAGTGCCGCCTGAGGCCGGAGAAGCAGCCAACTATGTACAAGCATCACTCCGCAAGATTAATATGCTCATCCCACTCACTTTCAGCTGGCACCTAATAGCACAGAAACCTTCCCTAAACTGCTCTACATAAAGTAAAAATAAATGAGACTAATACTACATGACAACAAATTAAAAAAGAAAAGATCCTAATAAACTAAAACTTAACATAATAGCAAATAAAATAAATTAACTCATACCTGGTAAAACTTCATCAATACTTCACATTTAAATAAAAGTGTGGAGGGCTTTGAAATGTTGAGCAAAACGTTTGAAAGTAATAATTATTAACAATCAAATATTCACATTAATGAAACAAGATCATAAAATATTACATTTGAAACACTTTAATTAGTTTAAGGATTTAATTTTTAATGGGGCCTTAGCACAGCCTGAAACTTTCACGTTACGAAAATTCACATTAAGAAAAAGTTATTATTTACTAGTTCCAAAAATCTGTCAGACAAGAAAAAACTGAAGTACTGAAGTATTTTATTAGCAACATGGAAGGTTTTACAGTTTAAAACTCCATTGGATCAATACAATCAATTAAAAGCCAATTTAGAGTCATATACATATGCGACTAGACAGGCAACAGTAGGCATATTTTCACTCCCTAAAGCATACACTAATTTCTTTAAATGTACAGTAGTTTATAGGGCAATGAAAATATGTAATTATTTACCATTGCCATTAATTCAAATAACACAGAATTTAAATTTTAAAAGGCAGGTAAAGGCACAACTTGGATTATCATATTTATAGGAGGTTATGTATAGAAGTTAGTTGGATTTGCATTATGCATTTACAAGATGGTTGTAATGTTGAATATATGTTGGGGGTGTTGTTTTTTGGACCATGATGTGTTATGAGAGCATTTTTAATGTTTTTGTGTATGTGTTAATAAATAATGTAAGTGTTGTGTGGACCCCAGGAAGACTAGCGGTGCACTTGGGTATAGCTAATGGGGATCCAAATAAATAAACAAAATAAATGTATGTACTCTTTAGCCACTTTTAATTTTACTCACTACTTTAGTCCCTAAGATGTTTCTTGTCCATTTTGTATTTTACTCTATGGATTCTCTCCTATGCATCTCCATCTTACATCTCATTGTTCTTACAATGACAATGAATTCACTAAGTATTATTAGCTGCTTTGAATGTGTGATCTTTGGCAGAACAACAGCACATTGAAGTTGTATGATTAGTATGATTGTGCATTGGCTGGTTGGATGCAATGCTGATATCATGCCACACTGGGTATTGGATGGTCCGATTCTGAAAGCTTTACTTGTAATACTGATGATGAATGCCAAGAACAGCTTTTGTTTGGAGCAACACTCTGGTCATTTTTACTGGTGTGTGGTTGGAAATACTCAAAGTAACAATACAACCAGTGTTGGGTGCCAGACAGGTTAAACCTATAAACAAACAAGATTTTTTATAATATATATATATATATATATATATATATATATATATATATATATATATATATATATATATCCATAAGTTAAACCTGAGAAAAATGGCACCATCTGATGGAAAATATGGAATGAAAACATAATATCATAGATTAATGGCACTGGGATCAAATATTATAGGTTATATTATCAAATATGAGGTTGAAATATCAAAATTCCCCAAAAAATGCAAACAGCCAAAATGTCCTGAAGGTTACTTTATACACTGTGACAGTATGCAGTTTCAAATGCAGCATAGGTATAGTTTTTTGAGGCAACATAATTAAGGGAATACTACCTTTAGGAACAGCCTTCGTATCAGGAGTGTGCATATGATGTCTTAAAATGCTGCCTCTGAAGGAAGGTCACTGGGTTTTGGAACAGACCCATAGTGTTTTATATTTTCAAGGATATCAACCAATGAATTGCTGACTTTGTATAACTTAGGATCTAATAATTCAACATTAAAAAGTTACACATCCAAGCTTTAACAGAAGTTTCAATAACCTCTTCAATACAAAAAATCCATGAGCCCAGTAAAAATGTTTTTAAATCCATCATTGGGCCCAGAGAATATACAGTATAAAGTCCATCAACAACAAAGTATAAAGTAAATATTGAAACAAGCCAACAACCAAGCAAATCAATAAATACTGGCAAGTATAATAAAGGTGTGTGTGTTTTACTGGTAATTACAAGAGTTCCCTTTCAAAAAGCTACACTTATGATGCTGCGCTGAGTTAGCGCTTTGGGAACATCTTTAGGTGTGACCAGCTGTGAATATGTGTGCAACACATCAATGAATATTGACTGGAATTTATAGCCTCTGCCGGTGACATCATTGGATGCACCTGTAGCAGGGCTATAAATAGATGTGTCACAGGTGCATCGTCAGATCTTTTGTCTTCAGATCACTCTGTGTGTGTGCGCTTCATGAGCCTGTCAGAAACTTACTACTTTGCTCTGTTAGGAGTTAGAATTGTTAGGCACTGAGCAGAAATTTTCTCTTTCTCTTTTCTTTAAAAAAGAAGAAGAAAAAGAGTGACTGATAAACAAAGCAAGCAGTGTGTGTTCTCATGTTTACACTCTTTGGCTGAAACGGACACACACCAGTTTTGTTTTGTGTGTTTGGGGGAAGAGCATGCTGCTCTTGTGTTGCGGTAGGGCGGGTGCAGGCATTGCGATCTGTTTACAGTCAAAATACTTCAGACTCGTCTCGTTTACTTCCAAGAGCCAGCACCCACTCTTTCGTCGTGGGGCTCTCGCATAGATCTGGCTAAGGAGTGAGAGATGGGTCCGTCCCTATCGCTTGCTCTCTCCCCAGATCCAGCTGATCCTTCTCATTAGCCTGAAGCGTGCCTCGGCGCCTCATAGGTTCATGAGGGGGACGCTGAACCTCTGTACATTCCACACACAATAATAAAGCAGCTGAGGAATTACTTGAGGTGCTTACTCTGGCTGTGGCCAGACAATAGTTAGACTGGCCACGCGAACAAGAGACCCCCCCAATAAAACGCTCCAAACTAGAAGACTAATAGAAAATAAATAAATGTATAAAATTAAATAAATAAATAAATAAAAGGGAATGGAACGGTATATCAGTCCCTTCCTTTCTTTTATGATCTCCATAACGAGCATTCTCATTCATGGATGAATCCTTATACTTCCCGTGTCTTCGTGTCCTCGAAGTTGACATATTCGACTATCGTGGGTGCTGAGGCTTGGGGATATTCAGTAATGCTGCCGGTAGAAGAGAAACTTGCGGATTATCTGTCGCCTGGCTTGGCATAATCGCTAAAGAGACCCACTCTCCCCACAAAGCAGCATCATAAGTGTAGATTTTTTGAAAGGGAATGTCTCGAAAACTTGACTGTAACCCTTGTTCCCTGATAAAAGCGGAGCAAGATGCTGCACTTCATTGTCGCACTGGGATACCCCAGGACTGCTCTTCTGACAAAATAACTGACGATGCACCTGTGACGCATTTATTTATAGCCCTGCTACAGGTGCATCCAATGATGTCACCATCAGAGGCTATAAATTCCGGTCAATGTTCATTGTTCAATGACGTATTTTATCAGGGAACAAGGGTTAGTCAATTAACCCGAGACATATTATGCTATAAATGTGGTTTATGAGGACATTTCTTGTGTCCCCATAATTTGTGAATTTTTTTTGTTAGTTTGTTTGGGTTTTTTAATGAAAAAATGTGTGAAGTTTTTTTGTGAGGGTTAGGACCAAGAGCAAACAGGCAAGCTCAAACAGCATTCAAACCAGCTTCTAAAGAGATGTTGTCTATGGTTTGTCCTGTCACAGTTTCAAACAGACTGGAAATGTGCTGCACATGCCTTTGTTGATCACCTTCACTTTGATTGCTTTCTGTTCGATTCAATTATTACCTGATTGACAAGAACAAAAACTATCTGCCTTAAAGGAACAAAGGCGGTTTATACCTGCCAATACAATATGAAGCTGAATATGTGTATTTGTGTGAAAATGAGCTGGGATATAAAGGAGATGGGGAAGATGTGCCCCTTAAGAAAAATGTGCATTTACTGATACATTTGAACATTTATATATGAGTTTAACACATACAGAATGATAATGCATCAATGTGTTGACAAGGAAAATACATTGAAACAACCCTCATTGTTGAGGTTAGATCTCTGTGACATCCCTACACTGCAGGCAGCTCAATCATCTGAAATGACAAACATTATGTGTTTTTTTTTTTTTAGATGACATAAGCACGCTTTTGAAAACAACAGGAGCTGTTTGTCCTCACAGACCATCTGCATTTGAGAAAAACGGAAATACACTGGCAATCTTAAACATACTCAGAAAATGTATCAAGGGTGACCAGAACATTAATGTAATATGCTAAGCCAGTGAATCTGGTGACAATTTTGTTTAATTAAAATTATTACAAGATGTCAGCCACTTATCCATCTTCAAGTAGCTGCTGTTAATGTAGTGCTCCAACTCAACCCAAAAGCCATGATTTTGTAGAATTCATGATCACTAGTTTCATATGAGCTGTTTGATATGCTCCATAGTAGGTGTAATCATGTGAATTATGGTGCCACACTTATTATTTCTCCTATCAAGATTTGAGATGTTTGGCTGCATCAATAAAAATGTAAATCAGACATTAACAACACCTTGTGAGTGAACTTCATTGGCAGACCATGTTATTCTGAAACTGACATCTTTTGCTCCAGTATAATTCTAATTTATCTTTTCTAAGTTTTTAGAAGAATATGGCAGCTTTGAGTCAGTTTCTGACAATGAAATACATAAACCATTTAATAATTTGTTTCCTGTCTACATACATCAGAAATAATAATACTAATAGAGACAGTAGATAACTAAAGTTCGATTGAACTTCATGTTTAGATTTAGTATTCAATCCTTCACTTATTTGCTTTTAACCCATCACCTGATTACATTATTTTTAATTGCATAGTATGTATTTGATTCTTGAACCATCAAAATGACTATTGCTTAGTTTGCATTACAAAAGAAATAGCCTCCATTACAGGTTTTCTAGTGCTGAGACAAGCCATAGGGTGATGTGATGAATAGTTGGTGAAAATTAATATGCAATGCAAATGAAGGTGCTTGGGTCATATGCATTAAATTAGCATATCCATCAAGTTGTCATGTCAAAGTGCTATTTTGTGTCAGTGGATGTAAAGACATCATTCGGTAGTTTAGTATGGTGGCACAATTCAAGTTTGTTCTTATTTCTCATTCATATGTGTGGAAAAAAATTGTGTACAAAAATGTTTAAGGACAGACAGAACATTTTTAGTTTGTAAAGTGAGGTGTGTGAATGCTCAAAAGAACGTTAGAAATGGGTCGAATTATATCAACATGATCACACTGGAAATCGACATGTTGCTTCCGAGTACATGTGCACTGAAATCAATCCCATCAAGTGGCATCCCCAATTAGACATTTTTGCCACAATTTAAGCATAACCAAATTTTTCTCTGACCCTACTGATAGTGTTTTGGGAAAGCAACCCCCTTGATATGAGTTCTGGTCCTGTGGAACCAGGGAATGATTTTGTACACATAAACAATGGTGAGCGAGAATCAAAGGCTGCATTTTCACTGTGAAATCACCACACTGTGGACATATCTGCTGTGCATACAATCCCATATGATCAACAACTCTTCCAGCTTCGGCCACCAGGGCGGGGAGAAGGGGGGACCAATTTCAGCTGTAGAAATTGCCATCAACTGTTGCTGAATTCACAGTGTGATAAGTCTTTATAATATATATCATTGTTAGACTGTTTCCTTAGCTCTAAATATAACCACATTTTATTTTCAACATCAACATTTTGCTTTGCTCTAGACCAGTGAAATAATGTTTTATATACATGATACAATTTGTTTGAGATTGTGATTCTTCAGTCTTATGATTCAAATGCTGAATACAGAGTATAACTTGAATGCACTGTAATTGACTTTAAATATAAGCCTATGTCAAATGAATTTGGATGGCATATAGTGCTCAAGTGACAGTGATACAGTTTCAAGTGCTATGTTTTTTTAACTATACAGCAGAGGCCGGTGGTAGGCCCAGCCCAGCTGATTAATTTAGACAAAGAAGAGAAGTCAGTTCTTCCATCATCTAGAAGGGTCACTGTTATAGTGGAGAACTGACAAATGAATGTCTCTGCTTTAATCCACTACACCTGCCAGATTAAACATAGAGTCGACAAACCTAAATAACCAATCAGAGCATGGTCAGAGATAAGTGCACTCTCCACAGTTGACAGGTGTAATTATGCCAAGAGCCCTGAATGGACATAATCACAGTGTCAGATTTCAGAGCGGGATACGTCAAAGGTGAAGGAGCGATTCCATTACTAGAGCTTGACTCAGGATGTGTTCTCATTGAATGCTTGTATTTGGCTCTAAGTTTTTCTACTACAATGTATAAATTAGATATTATTCTTTCCAGAGCTGTGGCTCAGAAGTTTCAAGATAAGAATGATCTCTGCACCTTTTTTCTAAAAGGCTAACTGATTTTATAAGATTTTCAACATACATTTTCCTTGTAAAAACATTTGGCTCTGGTTAGTATTATGATCAATATTTAGAACAGTGGTTCACAACTGGTTTTGTTGCAGGATCAAGATTATTCATTGGATATCAAGTGGTGACCAAACACATCACAGACATTGCTCATCATAATCTACAAAATTAAAATAAAAATGTCCTTAGATTTTTTTTTAAAATAAATAAAAATTAAACGTATTAACCCTACAAGCCTGATGTTTTAAATATTAATCAGAATATTCATTTAGTATTTTGTATATATATATATATATATATATATATATATATATATATATATATATATATATATATATATATATATATATTATATTAGCCACTACAGTGGCTCGGCTCAGCGACGTGGCCTGGAGGACACAACGTCTCGTTCCCTCCATCAGGGAACGGAGGTTACATCTGTAACCTACACGTTCCCCATCTGTCGCTCACTTCAACTTCAGACTGCACGTACCCTTCCCCAATGCCCCATAAAAGTCGGCGGAATCCTTCTGGTTACCGTAGGCAGGGGACCAAGGCGACGCTTGCCAACCTGTTAACGGGCCAAGCCTGGCTGGCACACTTCATTGGTGGGGCTCTCGTATGGATCTGGCTGAGGAGCGAGAGACGGGTTCGTCACCTTTGGCTCGCTCTCTCCCCAGACCCAGCTGGTCCTTCCCGTGATCATGAAGCACGCTCCGGCGCCTCTTCGGTTCATGAGGGGGACCTTGAATCTCTTGAGTCTGCAGACTTTGAGTTACCCACCTCCGAGCATTCCGGGCATGATTGTAAATCAGCGAAGGAATTACTCGATGTGATTACTCATGCGGTGGCCGCTGGAACTGCCACTTCTGTGGGGAGGAGCAGGTAGTATGGCGCTGGGATGCGAGGACGCGTCCCGAGGCTCTAGTGCTGAGAAAAGACTCAAAGCACTTACCTTGCTCTGCACACCCGGCAGGGGGTGGGTTATCTAACTGAGGAGGAGATCCAGTGTCGGCGTTCTCTAGGCTTGTATTATACATCTGTAACCTAGACGTTCCCCACCTGTCGCTCACTTCGACGTCGTGTCGAAGAAGCGACACTAGGGGTCCAATTTAAATCACGCCATGCGCTGAGTCATGTACGTGTTCTGCGGACACTGGAGCAGGCAGGTATTCTACGTGCAAAGGTGACCAGCTGTGTCAGACTGCACGTACCCTTCCCCAATGCCCCATAAAAGTCGTCGGAATCCTTCTGGTTACCCTAGGCAGGGGAACAAGGCGACGCTTGCCAACCTGGGAATGGGCCAAGCCTGGCTGGGCCCCTTTTCTCTCTATGTTTCTCCACATAGAGCAAGAACTGCCACTTCTGTGGGGAGGAGCAGGTAGTATGACGCTGGGATGTGAGGACACGTCCCGAGGCTCTAGTGCTGAGAAAAGACTCAAAGCACTTACCTTGCTCTGCACACCCGGCAGGGGGTGGGTTATCTAACTGAGGAGGAGGTCCAGTGTCGGCGTTCTCTAGGCTCATTGTTACTGGCCAGCCGGGGGACAGTCGTGGGGCGGGGGGTCCGCGTTCAGCATGCCGGAACTGTAAAGATCTGGCGGCAGGGTGCTGTGAAAACGGCATTTGCGGGCCAGGTGACCCAGAGACAAAGGAAATAGCTCTGTTATTGAGAATGTGGGTAGCGCAGACGGGGCATGGCCCATGGCGGCAGGCTTGCGGCGGGGCTGGATGTGAGATATGGCCTCCGTCTGCTTCTTCACCGCAGAGAACTGCTGGGCGAAGTCCTTGACGGTGTCGCCAAAGAGGCTGAACTGGGCATAAGTGGACCGCACCAGCCCTATCCACCTGGGGAATCGCCATGTACCGGTGAGCCGCTCCGCCGTTGAGGGTAGCGAGAGCGGATAAGCAAATGGCTTTGTGACGAATGGAGAGTGGTGCTCTCCGATGCAGCGGCGAGCTCATCCACTTCGAGCTCCAGAGGATAGGCAGGCTGGCTGTAAGGCGAGCCGCTGTTGCCTCGAGCACGGACGGGAGTCAACGAGCGTGCTGGGGGACGGGTGGTCCGAGGGGGTGTACCCGGCGGAGCTGCACCCGCTGCCATCCCCAGATCAACTCCATCGCCAGCCGCATCGTCCTCCATCCTGTGGGAAGAAGGAGCAATGCAGGGGGCAGCTGGAGTGGCGTGCTTTCTATTGAAATTGAGTCGAGACCGCAATGGTGCCATGGTCATTCCCTCGCAATGAGAGCATGAGCCATCCACAAACACTGCCTCGGTGTGATCGCTGCCCATACACACGAGACAACTCCTGTGGCCGTCTGAAGCAGAGAGCACTCTACCGCATCAAGGAACTACACAAGGGTGGAAGGGCATCTTTAAAAAGATGTGTCCTGAAAAGGACGTTCAACGCCGCTGTGTATAATGCTCTTTTAGAGAAAAATACTCTGTAATGCCACTGTAGTGCGCCGTAGATCCAATAGCAAGCAGAGCGTCAGAGGAAGAAAACAGGAACGGGTGTGTGACTCGCAGGAGACTGCATGCACTACCATCAGCTCCGAAGAAAATTTTGAATGAACTCAGTGTATTTCTCCGCTTTTATACCCGTATGTCCAGGGGCGGGGTATGCAAATACTGGCTGCTAACTTCTCATTGGCCTTTTTTCATAGATCAGAGGCATATTCGGTGCTCAAGAGAGACCCCTAGTGTTGCTTCTTTGACACAACGTCAAAGTGAGCGACAGACAGGGAACCATGTTTATCCTTGCTGCAAGTGAATCCAGATTTAATGTAGCCTGGGTTGTATTTATTTTTGCCTTATTTATTTTCATGACAAAAATGCACAATTATTAATTTATATATACATATATAAATGCATCCAAAAACACTGGAAAAGCCCACTTATAATATTAGGGCCATGTTGTCACGGACATGATTTTCTAGTTAATTTGCGTGAAACCGCACAATGCAGGGCAGTTCTTCATGCTGCTTGTGTACCCTGTACTCTGCAGCACCTGCTGCAGAAGATAAAAAGAACAATAATAATAATTGATATTTGCTTGATATTTGCTTGAGCGGCAGCCATGTTGGTCAGCAATTAGTCTGAAATCTTGAAATACCAACCAAAGAAAATTTCATTGAACTCCTCTTTAACTGCAAAAACATTTAGAATAATAATTTTGTCATAAATTTAATTGTCCTTCAAATGAGATATAGGCTTAAAAAAATTACATTTATAATTAAAACTTCATAACCAACTAAATTAATCTCGTAACATGAAGTTTTGAACAAACTCTGTCACCGAATAATACATTTATTTTATTGTATATAATTAAATTATGAACAAAAGATTTCACTGCCCAAAATATCCTAATATTTTATTGAGCATAGTTGAATGTTGTGAATGATGAACAAATGCTGTAAAAGAATTTATTTTAAGCAGCTCATCAATGCTTTCAAAATAGTCAATTAATAATAAATAAGTGCTGTTTATCTGTTTAGAGTTGCTGTCTGCTTTAGCCATAACTTTTCCCCCCTGACTATTTAAAAAGTTACACAGTTAATTAATCTAGCTATCATGGACCAGTTCAAGCTGAAACAGTGCATGGACTACAAATAGAGACTACAAATGCCTACATGTGTAGATACATTACACCTAAAAAGTAGTCAATGTTTTATAATAGTCTCTGTAGTAACATTCAAGCGTATTAGTTGACAGGTGAGTGTGTCTGTGCATGTGCGTATGTGTCTACGTCTATGTATTCAGGGGCTAATATAGCTGCATGCAGACAGAGATATGTTCATTAATGTCTGTTTTGTTATTATTTTTAACTTTTTTCATTGCATCACAAATGTCATGGACTCCCAAAGGCTTGAGTCAGAGTCAAGTCCGAGTAAACATTTATCTGAATCCGTGACAAGTCCAAGCCCATTATAATTGGAGTCAGAGTCCAAACTTGAGTACCCCAACTCTACTTCATTGGGTATTTTAGGGGTAAGAAGAGTGATATTATGTACTTAAGCAAATAAAAGGTTCTTAGATCACAGTATATCCATCAAATTAGTATGCTAGTGTAATGTGTGACATGTAGTGGTTAATAGCTGCTACCGTTCTCTTCTGTAAAATCATTTTCAAGTCATGGCCACTTGAGTGCCAGTGACATTATTTGCTTTCTGATTAGAACTCCTTGCCTGCCATTGGTAGTACAATGCTTTGATTTTTTTTCTTCTTCATGGAAATAAGCCACGTTCCTCTGTAATTATCACAGCACTCTGCTGAAATGATGACTGGATGATCCCATAATAAGCCTGCTTGCCACTGCAGCTTTGAAACCCATTAAAACCCTTCAGTAGATTGCGCCAATCTCCCAACACATGCAGATTCCTGACAGGCAGTGCACGCATCATGCATCCCTGTGGCCTATGCACTGTTCATCTGTCAAAGAGCCAGGGATCCATCTCCCTACAGCCCATATTAAACACTGTGTGCACAGCACTCTAATTACATTGATGAATGCTTTTGTCTCTTGCCTTCCTGCTTGCATTTTATGGCTGTGGTGACCCAGGTCACCTTTATGCATGATGGGAGACACGCACAGGTAAAAGACCATACATGATCAGCATTTTGCCATTTGAGAAGTCAGCATCTCATTTCTTCCTCTCATAATCATTCTACATGAGTTTTATTTTTGTTGATGATTGTTTTGGCATTAAACAGCACCTGCGTGAGTCCCACCAGCCCTGAAACAGCTTTAAACTCAAAGAGGACACGTACATGCTGACTGCAGTTGAAAACAGTGGATTTCTATTGTAGGGATGTAATTTGTATAGTTAATCTAAACTCATTAAACTTGTAATATGTTATGTTAATGTTTTCTCATTTTCAACCCAGTATAACATTTTTATGTGCACAAAATCAATTAAAAACAAACAAACATGACTCATAGTCATTTACAACTTTCTACACATCCACCACACCCTGTGTGTTTTGTTAAATACATTTGCTAATTTGATCATGATTTTGGATATGAGTAAGATCTGTTAAACACTAAGTACCATGTTTAAATCCAGTCTTTCGCTGATTTTTCCTTAAAGTACTCTCTGGGACTGCTCATTAACAAAATGATTGAAACATATGCACAATTATATACATTAAACATAACATTTAAATTAGGTCATGATATGTATATGTAAAACTCCAATGAGTAAAACAAAATCCCTTAAAAATTTAACATGAGTGACAGTGAAGATCAGAAAGGGTTCCATACCATTAATCACTGATGAAATGTTCATTCTATTCCACACACGTCACTCAACTCATGTTACCAGGTGAAAACCTTGTCAATGAGGAAAACTTTGGTTTCCGAATTGTCATATGACAGCGGTTCATGTTTTTATAAAGTAATCGCACCTGCTAGTAAAACAGAGAGTTCAAAGATCCTTCATCCCTGGTGAGTAGACACAGCTCAGAGATGGTTGCTACGTTTTCTCGGCTTGCTTAAATGACTGACAAGTACCTCACAGGAAGAATTACCGCAGATTTCATCATTTGTTGATTTTTTTTTCCCTAGACATATATTAGAGGATGCATCAAACTTTAGACATATATCAGGGGATGTATCTAACTTGTTAGACAAATTGAATGCCCTTTTAAGTGTAATATTTTAAATGATTTAAAATCTCTGCTCTGTCTAGAACTAGAGGACCAGCAACAGTATAAACAAGGCAAGTTAAGAGTCTCTCTCTCAAAAAGGAGTAACATACTGTGATAAGTAATTTAATAAAAAAGTAACCCACTACAAATTTCTAAGCACTTCTCTAAAAATATAATCAGATTACTTTACTGATTACTTGATAAAGTAATCAAATGACTAATTTCTTTACTTTTATGTTACTTTCTAAAACACAAAATATTATTGTTCCCTTTACAAAAAGCTTCACTTATGATGCTGCGCTGAGAAAAGCACTTTGGGAACATCTTTAGGTGTAACCAGCTGTGAATATGTGTGCAACACCTCAATGAACATTGACCGGAATTTATAGCCTCTGCCGGTGTAATCACTGGACGCACCTGGGGCAGGGCTATAAATAGATGCGTCACAGGAGCATCGTCAGATCTTTTGTATTTTTTGCTATCACGAGCCTGTCAGAACTTTCTTTCCTCTGTTAGGATTTAGAATTTGTTAGGCAGTGCGCAGAAGACCTTTCTCTTTTTCTCTCCTTTCAAAAAAAAGGGGGAAAAAAAAAAAAAAAAAAAAAAAACAATGTCTGAAAGTCAGGGCAAACGATGTGTGTTCCCTTGTCTCCGCTCTATGGCTGAGAGAGACACGCATCAGTTTTGCTTTGTTTGTTTGGGGGAAGAGCATGCTGCTCGCGTTGGGGCGGGGTGGGTGTGAGCATTGCAATCTGCTTTCGGGCAAAATGCTTCGGCTCGCCTTGCTTACTTCCAGGAGTCAGCGCACACACTTCATTGGTGGGGCTCTCGTATGGATCTGGCTGAGGAGCGAGAGACGGGTTCGTCACCTTTGGCTCGCTCTCTCCCCAGACCCAGCTGGTCCTTCCCGTGATCTTGAAGCACGCTCCGGCGCCTCTTCGGTTCATGAGGGGGACCTTGAATCTCTTGAGTCTGCAGACTTTGAGTTACCCACCTCCGAGCATTCCGGGCATGATTGTAAATCAGCGAAGGAATTACTCGATGTGATTACTCATGCGGTGGCCAGCCTTCAGTTAGACTGGCCACGCCAACAAGAGACCCCCAAACGCTTCAAATTGGAGGATACATTTCTGTCTTGTGGCCGGAGGAAGGGAACGCCTCATCAGTCCCTTCCCTTCTTTGATGTCCTCCATGATGAGCTCTCTCATTCATGGAGGAAACCTTATACTTCCCGTGTCCATGTGCCCTCGACATCGATATACCCTCTCTCCCCACAAAGCCATGCAGGACTACCTCCATGCTAGTGGGGAGGGCTTATCAAGCAGTGGGTCAGGTTGGTGCTGCTCTGCACACTATGGCAGTGTTACTGGCATACCAGGCTGATCTGCTGAAGGACCTGAGTGCGAGTACCATGCTCAACGAGGAAGCTTCCTCTGAACTTCGTCGAGCCACGGATCTATCTCGCCGTGTGACCAAGCAGACAGCCCGGTTTCGCCTTCTGGCCTATTCGGGGACGCTATGAATACAGTTATCTCCAGGTTCCAGGAGGCAAAAAGCCACGAGGAAGCATTTGGGCAGTTTTTTCCTCGCCGCACTCAAGGGGTGGGGCCGTCGGCCACCCAGACCCGCCCCGGTCCTGCTAGAAAGGGGGCTCAGAAGCAAAGCGTGGCGAGTCATGCTCCCCTTCGTAAAGACTGGGGACAGGCTCGTCGCCCTCAACAGCCCCCAAAGCAAGACCTCAGGGGAGTATAATTTCTAAGAGAAAACAACCCTGACGGTCTTGCACCCAACCTTGTGAGGGTAGCTTCCCTCGGGACGGGGTGCACGTATCATCCACTTCGCCTCTCCCTGTACCCCCACGGAACCTCTCCATTCCCGCCGCCTCCGGTGTATCGGGAGTTAGAGGCTTCCAATGAAAAGTTGGGTGTACCGATGTTTCCTGCCATAGTCCAGGACGTGGAACATTCGACATCCCCTCAACAGGAAGTGTCAAAATTAATACCCATCTCAGAGAACCTGACAGCGTGGAAACTTCTGCCTATGTGGGTCCTAAGAACAGTAGAAAAAGGCTACAGAATTCAATTCGCTTGCCGCCCTCCGTGTTTCAACGGTGTGGTCCCCACTACCGTGAAACCGGAGCAGGCATGACTACTGTGGAAAGAACTGCAAAATCTCTTGTTCAAAGGGGTCATAGAACGTGTTCCCCTTCCAGAGAAAGAGTCAGGTTATTACAGCAAATACTTCCTGGTTCCCAAGAAGTGTGGAGGGGTTGCGTCCGACCTTAGATCTTCAAGGCTTGAACTGCTCAGTCAGGTTGTTCAAGCTGAAGATGCTAACTATCAAGACGGTTGTGTCACAAGCCCAACATCACGTTTGGCTGGTCACGATCGATCTCATGGATGCATATTTTAATATAGAAATTCTGCCACAGCACAGAAAGTTCCTGAGCTTCGCTTTCAGGGGCGAAGCCTTCCAGTATCGGGTTCTTCCATTCGGCCTAGCCCTATTACCCCGCACATTCACGAAATGCATGGATGTAGCACTGGCTCCTTTGCGACTCCGGGGTATCCACATTCTGAATTACGTAGACTGGCTGACACTAGTGCAGTTCCAAGAACTGGCAGTTCAGCACAGGGATATCGTCTTAGTTCATCTGGTTTCTCTGAGTCTGAGACTCAACGTCAAAAGAGCGTTCTCTCTCCCACACAGCGAATAACCTATCTGGGAGTTATATGGAATTCGATCACGATGCGGGCACAATTGACTCCCGCTCGAATCATTTCCATTCAGAACACCCTGAGCAAAGTCAGGCTAGGTCAAGGTTGCACTGCTTGTCAGTATCAGCGAATAATAGATCTCATGGTGTCTGCGTCCACAGTGATCCCTTTGGGCCTTCTGCACATGAGACCATTCCAGCTGTGGATAATAGCCAGGGGGTTTCATCCAAGGGCCAGTACCCTAAGGCAAATAAGGGTTATGCGCCGCTGGCTTCGTTCCCTTTCTATGTGGTTCAGACTCCGGTTTATTTCCTTGGGTCCCACTCTAGGTGCGTCTTGTCGTCGCAGGCTGCTGACGACAGACGCCTCCCTGACGGGCTGGGTAGAGGTCTTAAGTGGTCGTCCAGCTCAGTGGGAATGGGAGGGTCGTCAGCTCAACTGTCACATTAACTGTCTCGAGTTGATGGCTGTATTTCTGGCCCTGAAATACTTCCTCCAGAGGCTGCCATGTCTTGGTGCGGGTGGACAATACAGCGGTAGTCTCTTACATAAACCGTCAAGGAGGTCCACGTTCACGTCAGCTGAATTTCTGGCATGTCAGATTTTCCTCGGGGCCCAGGGAAAGCTCCTGTCACTCAGGGCAGTTTATATCCCTGGATGCCCATATGTGGGAGCAGATTTACTCTCCAGACAGAAAATACCGACGGGGGAGTGGAAACTCCACCCTTAGGTAGTGGCCTGGGTACCGGGAGGGGCGAAGTGGATGGTACACGCACCCCGTCCCGAGGGGAGCTACCCCCACAGGGCTGGGTGCAAGAGCATCAGGGTTGTTTTCTCTTAGAAATTACTCCCCTGAGGTCTTGCTTTGGGGTCTGTCGAGGGCGACGAGCCTGTCCCCAGTCTTTACGAGGGGGAGCACGACTCGCCACTCTTTGCTTCTGAGCCTCCCTTCTAGCAGGACCGGGGCGGGTCTGGGTGGCCGACGGCCCCGCCCCCTGACTGCGGCAAGGAAAAAACTGCCCAAATCCTTCATTGTGGCTCTTCGTTTCCTGGAACCTGGAGATGACTGTGTTCATAGCGTCCCCGAATAGGCCAGCAAGCAAAACCGGGGCATCAAGGTGGAAAACTTTATCCTTGTCCTTGATGCCCGATAGGTTGAGCCAAAGGTGTCTTGCTGTGCTGACCAAGGCAGACATTGACCGGCTAATGGCACGGGCTGTCTGCTTGGTCATGCGGAGAGATAGATCTGTGGCTCGGCGAAGCTCAGAAAAAGCTTCTTAGTCGAGCGCGGTACCTGCACTCATGTCCTTCAGCAGATCAGCCTGGTACACCTGTAACACTGCCATCGTGTGCGGAGCAATACCAGCCTGACCCACTTCTTGATAAGCCCTCCCCACTAAGATGGAGGTAGTTCTGCAAGGCTTTGTGGGGAGAGGGTTTTTTAAGTGACGATGCCGAACCCGGCAAGAGATAACCCGCAAGTGTCTCTTCGACCGGCGGCATCATCGAATACCCCCGTGTCTCAGCACCCACGATAGTCGAATATATCGACGTCGAGGGTACATGGACATGGGAAGTATAAGGCTTCCTCCATGAGCGCGAGAGCAGCATGCTCTTCCCCCAAACAAATGAAGCAAAACTGATGCGTGTCCCTCTCGGCCATAGAGCAGAGACAGGGGAACACACATCGTTTGCCCTGACTTTCAGTCATATTTTCATTTTTTTCCCCCTTTTTATTCCCCCTTTTTTAAAGCAAGAAAGAGAAGAGAGAAAAGGACTTCTGCACACTGCCTAACCAATTCTAACTCCTAACAGAGGAAAGAAAGTTCTGACAGGCTCGTGAAAGCACACACAGTGATCTGAAGACAAAAGATTTGACGATGCTCCGGTGACACATCTATTTATAGCCCTGCCCCAGGTGCATCCAATGATTACACCGGCAGAGGCTATAAATTCCGGTCAATTTTCATTGACGTGTTGTGCACATATTCACAGCTGGTCACAACTATAAGATTTTCCCAAAGCGCTTTTCTCAGCACAGCATCATATGTGAAGCTTTTTGTAAAGGGAACAACAGGTAATAGGGAAAAAGGCACATGGTGGACCTTTTACAATTAGGAATTAATTGATTTAAGCATTGTCATCAAGCAAGCAGACATTACATAGAAAAACACCAGTGACATTGAAATTGTGTATTGCTCAAGTAATCAAAGGATAGAATAGGCATTATCGAATTACCCTAGCCCTAGTATGAAGTTGTAATCATATTAGGTAACTTCATAGTCTAATTAGTTGGTATGCAAGAGGCTTTAAATTTCAAAAAATATGTTACAATTTTAAGAATGATATGCAGATTGTATGACATAATATTTGTGAGGATTGGACACACTTCATGTTAATAGTATATAAACAGTGCATCCGGAAAGTATTCACAGCGCTTCACTTATGTTACATTCTTATTCCAAAATCGATTAAGTTAATTATTTTCCTCAAAATTCTACAAAAAAAACCCATAATGACAACGTGAAAGAAGTTTGTTTGAAATCTTTGCAAATTTACTACAAATAAAAAAACGAAAAAAAATACAAAAATAAAATCACAAGTACATAAGTATTCACAGCCTTTGCCATGACATAAACTGGCCTTTGCCAGCTCAGGTGCATCCTGTTTCCACTGATCATCCTTGAGATGATCTACAACTTGATTGGAGTCCATCTGTGGTAAATTCAGTTGATTGGACATGATTTGGAAAGGCACACACCTGTCTATAAAAGGTTCCACAGTTAATAGTGCATATCAGAGCACAAACCAAGCCATGAAGTCCAAGGAATTGTCTGTAGACCTGCGAGGCAGGATTGAATCGAGGCACAGATTGGGGAAGGGTACAGAAAACTTGCAGAATTGAAGGTCCCAATGAGCACAGTGGCCTCCATCATCTGTAAATGGAAGAAGTTTGGAACCACCAGGACTCTTCCTAGTGCTGGCCGCCCGGCCAAACTGAGCAATCGGGGGAGAAGGGCCTTAGTCAAGGAGGTGACCAAGAACCCGATGGTCACTCTGACAGAGCTCCAGCATTTCTCTGTGGAGAGAGGAGAACCTTCCAGAAGAACAACCATCTCTGCAGCACTCCACCAATCAGATCTGTATGGTAGAGTGACCAGACTGAAGCCACTCCTCAGTAAAAAGCACATAACAGCCCATCTGGAGTTTGCCAAAAGTCATTTGAAGGACTCTCAGACCATGAGAAACAAAATTCTCTGGTCTGATGAAACTAAGATTGATCTCTTTGGCCTGAATGGCAAGCATCATGTCTGGAGGAAACCAGGCACCACTCATCACCTGGCCAATACCAATACAGTGAAGCATGGTAGTGGCAGCATTGTGCTGTGGGGATGTTTTTCAGTGGCAGGAACTGGGAGACTAGTCAGAATCGAGGGAAAGATGAATGCAGCAATGTACAGAGACATCCTTGATGAAAACCTGCTCCAGAGCGCTCTGGACCTCAGACTGGGGCAAAGGTTCATCTTCCAACAGGACAATGACCACAGCCAAGATAACAAAGGTGTGGCTATGGGGCAACTCTGTGAATGTCCTTGAGTGGCCAGCCAGAGCCCAGACTTGAACCTGATTGAACATCTCTGGAGAGATCTGAAAACGGCTGTGCACCAACACTCCCCATCCAACTTGATGGAGCTTGAGAGGTCCTGCAAAGAAGAATGGGAGAAACTGCCCAAAAATAGGTGTGCCAAGCTTTTAGCGTCATACTAAACTAGACTTGAGGCTGTAATTGGTGCCAAAGGTGCTTCAACAAAGTATTGAGCAAAGGCTGTGAATACTTATGTACATGTGATTTTATTTTGTAATAAATTTGCAAAGATTTCAAACATACTTCTTTCACGTTGTCATTATGGGGTATTGTTTGTAGAATTGAGGAAAAAAAATTATTTAATCCATTTTGGAATAAGGCTGCAACATAACAAAATGTGGAAAAAGTGAAGCGCTGTGAATACTTTCCGGATGCACGTGTATAGGTAGATAGATAGATAGATAGATAGATAGATAGATATTCAGCTCTGGAAAAAAGAAACAACTGCAAAATGATCAGTTTCCTGGATTTACTATACACTATTTGTTAAATATTGTCATTTAGTGCATTTATTTGCAGAAAATGATGACTGGTCAAAATAACAAAAAGATACAGTGTTATCAGACCTAGAATAATGCAAAGAAAACAAGTTCATATTTAATTTTAAACAACATAATCATTTTTTAACATAGGAAGAGTTCAGAAATCAATGTTTGGTGGAATAACCCAGATTTTCAGTCACAGCTTTCTTGGCATGCTCTGTTCCAGTCTTTGGGGAACATTGTCAGAGACAAAGGAAGCAAGTTTTCTACCAGGTGTAGGATTATCCACAAACAATGCCATCAAATTAACACAACAACACATTCCACAGATCAGAGGGTTCCTCCACTGAGCCATTAGAGAGTCATAAAACTCATCCATGGTGCCTAAACTGCTATTAAGACCATCTCTGCAAAGAGGCCCCTGTGTTCAGGGGTCACAAGCTATAAAATACAGAGAACACACTCCCTGGAATTCCCAAATACAAAGTTATCCTGGAAGAAAACTTGCTTCCTTCTGCTCTGACAATGTTCCCCAACTCTGAGGATTGGTATTTCCAGCAGGACAATGCTCCATGACACACAGCCAGGTCATTCAAGGTGTGGATGCAGGACTACTGGATCAAGACCATGTCATGGCCAGTCCATTCTCTAGACCTGAACGGCATTGAAAACCTCTGTTAACCAATCCGAAAGGCATGAACGAATATTCAAAGTGCCCCTATGGGTGTTAAAAGCTGTCTTCCACCCATCCCCTTCCCTGATATGAACATGGTGATAAGCAATGCGTAGGTCCAACTTTGTAAAGATGGACGCTCCTTGCAAGATTTCGAAAGCGTAAGACATCAACGACAAAGGATAACGATTCTTCACCATGATGTCATTCAGCCCCTGATAATCTATGTATGGTCCAAGCGAGCTGTCCTTCTTCTGCCTCGAAAAATAACACTGCCCCTGCAGGAGAAGAGGAAGGATGGATGAGACCGGCTGCCAGTGAATCAATAATGCATTTATTCATGGCTAGTGTGTTCGTAGGTATGTATGCGTCGTGGTAGTGTGAAGAGAAGATCCAGTGTAGAGAGGTAACCGATGAGGAATACTCAGGTGAAGCGTCAAGGTGAGTGATTCAACCAACAGGATGGTAAACAAAATCCAGGCACTATGGCAAAGACTGGCAACCATTATAGAAAAAAATGCAACAGGACCAACTAAGCAGAGAGAGTGGCAAGTAACTAAACACACAACAACAATCTAGCAATGAACACGAAACAGAGTGGGGTGTATATATAGGCACAAAACAAATCACGATCAGGTGATGATCGTCCACTGAATATTGGCAAGATCAGCATTCCCATGCAAACGATCAGGGTTCCCATGGAAATGCTGATTCTGCGAGCCAGCGGCACCAGAAATACATGAAGAGAAAATAAGCACAAACTAGCAGACTCTTTTTTTTTTTTTTTTGCAGTATCAACAAATTTTAGCCAGGTAAACAAAAACAAAAAAAGTTTTTATCAGACTTGCATCCTAAGATATTTCATGTCAAAAAAATAAAATAAATAAATCTACTTTGGACAACTATTTTGCAGAATATTCTCAGCATTATTCTCATGTTTTTGTAGTATTTTAATAAAAATATTCAAAGTGTTTTCAATCAACTGAATCCTTGCGATTTACCCTACTTACTTATTTATTTCATAAAGTTATGAGCATTAATTTTCTGTTTCCTTTTATTAGGATAATCTTTAAAAAATGCCTTCAGGGTGTAATGAGAAAGGATGAGAATATTAATTTTAGATGATTTTACTGTATTCTCAGAGCCTTGGTTCAAGTGTATCACAATACAAAGGTGTTGATTTCAAGGTAAAGTGTGTCATTTTTTTCAAACTTAAAATATGGTGTTAGTTTCAGGAAGGACTATATGTTTGCCTGACCAGTGGCAGATGGGGAAGTGTTTGAGAAAACAGTCACAATTATTATGATTATTATTATTATTATTATTTAATTCAGTTTAGTTACACTAGTGGGACATAAATAACACACATCACCTTTATACTATTCTCTTCTTTTTAATTATTGCAAATATTGCAAGCAAACAATTCCATGTAATGTTTACTCTTTTGAATTAACCCCTTTCCTTTCAGTAAAACCCTCAATATCAGCATAGTTAATGAGCTGTTTTAATAACTGGCAAGTTTACAGCAACTTTAAAATCTTAAAAAAAGGACACATTAGTGTAAAATAAATTGTTAAAACGGTCCAGATGCTAGTGGTGCACTGTGCTGGTTGCCATGACAAAGTGTTTTAGGTGCATGCCAGTCTATATTCAATTTGACGGGGAAGTGGTGCAGATCGGTGGCCCTGCCTGTCTATCAGTTCCTTGTCTGAATGAGCGTGTCCTTATGATTAAAGAGGAGAAATTCTGGGTCTAACCAGCTTGGGCCAGCTCAGCTAGGCCATATTTGACCCAGATTTAATGATAAACATTCAAAATACAGGAAATTGACAACATGTGGGGTCAACATTTCTATGGGACAACATGAGCTGGCATGGAAATGAGAACCTTTCTCTGAGATTTCCCAATATTAGCAACTGGAGAATGAAAAGCACAAAAGATAATGAAAAATTATAATAATAATAAAACAATGTGTAAACTCCACAATGTGACTGGGGCAAATTGTCTTGCACTGCCTTTATTTGACACACATTAATTGAAAACTAATTGCATTCAACAGCCAAACTGATCTGAATGAGGTGTTAAACAATCAATTATTCAAAAATAGACAAATTTATTATATGTTTGGCGAATGATGACTCAAGCTTTTTCTTCAATACATCTTCTAAAAGGAAATCTCTGTGTGAATATATCATATAGTGCCACAAAACTATGACAACATCCATTGCTTATTGTCTCATTGCAGGAAAACAGTAGATTGGGAATTATAGATCCAGTGGGAAACTTTTCAGAACAAGTACCACCTTTAAACAAATTAGAAAATCCAAATACCATCACGACAAGCATCACAGCAATCAACAAGCCCTCCCAGTTCATTCGAATTGAGCAAACTGACATAATTTTAGGTGTTAATTTAAGGACTAATCTGAACAACACAGTGCTGTACTTCAATTAATATCAACATTTCTGCTTAAAACTCATCAGTTAGACTGGTTATATTATCAATATACCATGCTGAAAATTGTCCAAAGCTGTACTCTCTAAAAGACTGCCCTCCTGAATTCAAGAATCTAGACTTTAAGTGCAAACATAATAATGGAGCATTCACACTAAAAGCAATTTGCAGTGACAAAGCGACCAGAAGTCATTAATTTTCAATTGTTCAGTTCAGTTGGTAGTGATGGTTTATGACAAAGTTGAGCATTATGCAAATGACCATGACTACTGCTAATTGGAGTGCAGACAATAATCCACCACATGATACAGTTGTTGGATACAGCAGTTGAGTAGGAATGCCTACTAGTAACCAGCAGCAAAAAAACTTGTCATCCTCCAGTGATATAATCACTGTCAGTGTGAACATGGTTTACTATTGTTAATATCGTCATTTTTTTCTCTCTTTTCAGTGGTACATGAACTTAGATGCACAATGCTAGATTGCAATTGTGCATAGTATAAAATGAGAAACAAAACATAAAAATACAAATTACAATTGAAATAAAATGTCAGCATTTTGTAATTGTGTGAATATCCATGGTTTGAGAAACTCTGCCATAAAGCAAAAATATTTCAGAGTTTCAGAGAGGGCTGCTCTGGCATTTTCTTATTTAGAGCTTTTGAGTCTTCCTCGTATTATTACAAAACCACAAATGATAAAACAACAACATATGAAGTGGTAGAAATCTCTTCCTTTAGTATGTTTTTTAAAGGAACATCTGTTAAGTTGCAATGCATTCTCAAGCACATTCTATTTTAACCTCTGAACACAGGAAAAGAGAGAGAGAGAAATAATAATAATAAATAAAAAATAAATAAAATAAAACATATAGAGAGAGAGAGAGAGAGATAGGAACAGTATGCTCTGTTACTTGCAAAATATCTGTACTGTCTCAATATATATTTTTTACTCTCTCTCTCTCTCTCTCTCTCTCTCTATATATATATATATATACACATTTTATATGAAAATATAAATAAAATTAATTATTCAATAATCTTCTCTTGTTTCTTTGAAGTATCAACTTTGTCTTAGATATTTTCTTTTCTCCCACGTGACCTTAAAGAATAAAAAAAGACAAATTAAACAGTTGTTGACACTACTATACTACTGCTACTACAAGGGCTATATCATTAATGCAGCTAGTAAAGCAAATGCAAACATATTTGACTTGCAGTAAAAGAGAAGTTCAAAGAGATTATTGAGTCTATAAGAAAGAGTATTAGCCATTTATCTCTTTCCGAATTCTAGAACTGTTACGTCACTGATTTCTTCATTTACCTGGTTCGAAGTTCCTGTTTACTAGTATTTAGCCTGACTAGCCCATGTCCTCTTTGCAAAGTCTTGTTAGCCTGTCTGAAATTCTGAGCATTTTGTATTGCTTTTGTTTCTTGTGATGGTTTGGATTTTTGCCCGTTTCTACGACCCACATCTTTATCTCAATCCCTTTGGACTTGTTTGCCTCATTGGACTGATTACTGTGTTATTGACCTTGTCTGTTCCACAACCATCCCTGATAACCTCCACTTATTTACTCTTCTGAATGCACTAATAAACATCCGCACATGGATCCTAAACCTTCCGTGTGGTCAGACGTGCTACAGTGGGAAGGTACTCTAACTATGAAATTGGTACTATTGCTATTGTAGTTTTATATCCAGTGTAAATATTAAGATGTCTATTAAGGTCCCCAGATGTTTTTTTGTTCCTGATTGTGGAAAAACTGAAGGATCCCAGCATTAGGAATGAGTGGCTTCAAACAAAGTTCATGAACGTGTCAATATGAGATTATGCTTCTTTTGTTCGACATATTTATCAATGGCTTTGTTTTAGAATCAATACTCAGGGTTTGCAAAAAACTAATTGAAAGATGGAGCAGTGACAACTATATTTGACATGGTGAGTTGCAAATTAATGTCTGTGGTTGTTTTATATTTAAGGAATTGTACATTCAGCCATTTTCATGGCAAAATAAAACATGATAGGATTGATGCCGCTGTCCTTTTCTTCATATCCTGGCTCCGTTTTGCAGCATTCTATAGCCTGTCGCGACCCGGTAGGCATAACGTGGCGTCCCGTTTCAGCTTATTGCGGTCTATTCAGCCCCGTTTGACAGTTTCGCACCATAGCCGGTCCACTGGGAAAAGTCCTGGTTCTCCCTATGGCCAGTCTGCCCTTGTTTACTGTTGTCAGATTTACAGTATATAGCAGTATTTTAGCACCAAATCTTTTATTCCTATGATATAAGTATCAGGGAGCAACACTTTGCCGACATTGTTCAGTTTTCTTTGTTCAGCATGCTTCACATAAATTGGGACATCAATAATTGCCAGGACTTAATGCCTTTAGGGAATTAAGTAAATCACTTGCAATTTTTCATTCTTGAAAAAAAAGAAAAGTTCCACGAGTATAATGGCGGGGGTGTTAGCACTGCAAAGATGTTAGCCCATTATATAACAGTGGGCATTTATATTGAAGTTTTCAAGGGACAGTACACAGAAACTGAGTATTTCAGACAGAGAGCCAGAGAAAGGGTCGAAAAATGTCATGTAATACTACATTATGACATTATAAATGATCTTCAAAGAAAATAACACAATTTAAAAAAAAAAGTGCGTGAAATGACCTTTTATAAAAAGTACATTTTAACCGATTGCTGCACACCACAGTGAAATACAGTGGAGTATTACTTCATTAGGATGGAGACCAGGGATGAGGGTGTTGTTGCAATGGTTCTGCAGACCAGCGGATGGTGGACCTTCAAGGCATGTGATTTATCACTGCTAAGTGCAGAAGGGACCTTTGGTGACTAATGACCTGGTGTGGCAGTTGATTTAATCAATCAAGAGCTGAGTTTAACCCAGCCAAGCACCCATCACCATTAGCCCACCATTTACCACTCCACAAAATGAACTGGAACACACATGCCGCTCTTTAACATGCACATGGGGTGGATTTCTTACTCGAGTACCTCACCTTCATTTCACCTGCTCTCACCTGACTCATAGTTAATTAATTTTATTGAGTGAGGGTTAATTGTAAAATGGAGTACCTAAAGTCCTCAAAAAAGGTTTGATGGAATTGTCACAGCATACAACACAGCATGGCAATTTTAATACCGAAAAACAAGTTAAAATACAATTAAAATTAAAGTGATTAAAAACCTATATATGTTTTATAATATATATTTTCTCTAAAATGCTACTTCATTAGAGGCTGTGGTAAATGAAAATGTCCATCTTTTAATAATCATAATAAAAAAGATAATTTAAATGCTTTCCATCACTTTGACAGGAAGGGTTTGTCCTTCACTGAAAATGTTTGAATGATATTCATCTCACGTATGGCACGTTGTAAGTGCTAAATATGCTTCTCATCTAAAAAAAAAACTTGGTTTTATGTGAGTGTCACATGGACCCTATTTATATCTGGTATTAAGATGCGTTTCAGGTTATCCGATCACAAGTGGTCAGCGTTAAATACAGGCGCAAAAAAGGTTTAGTACGTTTTGTGATTAGATTGCAAAAAACACATGCAGAGGGAGTCAAAAACACATGTGACCACATTGCATTTGAGGTGTTAACGCTAAACCACCCTGAATGCTTCCTGGAGAGTAGTGAAGCGCCACCCCTCACCTGTCAATCAACCGCTGCACTTAAACTTAAAACGATTTTAAACTTACCTCGCTACGAGTGACATTAACTTGAAATAACCATCCAATCGGAAAATTTGAAAAAACTGCTTAAACATCTCAGGCACTGTTTGACAAACTTTAAACCTAATAGTTGCTATTATTGCAAAAGAACTGATAGAAGTGTGCTCCCTCCAACGATGACTTAACAAGAGTGTCAAGGTTACTGTTGTAACCTCCATTCCCTGATGGAGGGAACAAGATGTTGTGTTGAAGAAGCAACACTAGGGGTCTCTCTTGAGAACCTTGCGCATCTCTGAACTTGAGAAAAGGCCAATGAGAAATTGGCAGAAAGAGTTTGCATGTCCCGCCCCCGGACATACGGTTATAAAGGGAGGGAAATGCACCTGTTAATTCAGGATTTTGCCTGAGGAGCCGACAATGAGGTTCGGCCATAACAGTAGCTCGGTTCAGCGATGTGGCCGGGAGGACACTACGTCTCGTTCCCTCCATCAGGGAACAGAGGTTACAACAGTAACCTAGACATTTCCCGTCTGTCGCTCACTTTGACGTTATATCAAAGATGCGACACTAGGTGTCCAATTTTAATCATGCCATGCACTGAATCGTGTATGTGCACTGCTAACACAGGTGCGGGCAGGCAGTTATGTGCCAAAATGACAGGCCATGTCAGACTGTACGTACCCTTCCCCAACGCCCCGAACTCCAGGCAGGTGTCGCTGACAGAGAACGCTTGCAGGTCCCTGAACCTCTTGATGGAAGCGAGCGTGATCAGGAGGGCCGTCTTCAGGAAAAGGGCCTTGAGTCGAACTGATTCTAACAGCTCGAAGAGTGGTCTCTGAAGGCCAGAGAGGACCACTGAGAGATCCCAGGAGGGGAACAGGCTTGGCCGGGAAGGGTTCAACCTCCGGGTAACTCTAAGGAACCTGATAACCAAGTTGTGCTTATCCAAAGACATGCCTAGCTCTGGCTTGGTTGATCATGTCTACAACAGCAGGTGGTAGGCCAGCTAGATCTTCTGCATCCTGTCCAGGGGCCAGACGTGGAGGTTCCAGAGGTCTGGGCGTAGATGCCAGAGGGTGCCCCGTCCTCATGGGAATTCGCCAGGGAGGGGCTGTCACGAGGAGCACGAGCTCCGAGAACCAAGTCTGAGAGGGCCAGTAGGGGGCCACCAGAATGACTTGTTCCTCGTCCTCCCTGACCTTGCATAGCATCTGTGCAAGAAGGCTCACTGGGGGAAATGGGTACTTGCACAGCCCCCTGGGCCAGCTGTGTGCCAGCACATCTGTCCCGAGGGGAGCCTCCGTTTGGGAGGACCAGAGCAGGCAGTGGAAGGTCTCTCGGGAGGCGAATAGGTCTACCTGTGCCTTGCCGAACCATTCCCAAATCAGCTGGACCGACTGGGGGTGGAGCCTCCACTCTACGCTGGGTGTACCCTGTCACGATAGCACGTCCACTGCCACGTTGAGGCTAACCGGAATGTGAGTGGCACGCAGCGATGTTGAGGCTCCAAAGGAGGAGACAGTGGGCGAGTTGTGACATGTGATTGGAGCGTACGCCACCTTGCCGATTTATGTACGCTACCAACGCGGTGCTGTCTGATCATATCAAGATGTGCTTGCCCCGAACTAGCAGGAGAAATCTCTGAAGGGCAAGAATTACAGCCAACAACTCTAGGCTATTTATGTGCCGGCGCAACGGGGGCCCTTTCCAAAGACCCGCGGCTGTTTGCCCATTGTACACAGTGCCCCAACCCTATTTGGAGGTGTCTGTGGTGACCAGAATGCGTTGGGACACCTGCTGCAAGGGGACTCTTGCCCTTCTGTCCAGGGTTTGAAAGTCTGGCGGCAGGTGGGGGTGATAAACAGCCAGTGCTGAAGCGGTCTCATATGCATCAACCCCAGCTGCGCGACCACCGCAGAGGATGCCATATGCCCCAGGAGCTTCGGGAAATGTTTTAGAGGGACCGCCGTGCCTGGCCTGAACAAGGTGAGGCATTCCAGCATTGTCTGCGCGTGCTTGTTGGTGAGGCATGCTATTATTGAGATTGAGTCTAACTCCATGCTGAAAAAAGAGATGCTCTGAACCGGGACAAGTTCACTCTTTTCCCAGTTGACCTGAAGCCCTAACGGCTGAGGCGCCTGAGCACCTGGTCCCTGTGGAGCTAGTCGTCGAGCTAGTTGAGTATGTGAACGCCTGCTTCCTGAAGTGGGGCAAGGGCTAACTCTGCAACCTTTGTAAGACACAAGGGGACAGGGACATGCCGAAGGGGAGGACCTTGTACTGATAGGCCTGGCCGTCAAACGTGAACCATAGAAAGGGTTGATGACGAGGCAAGATTGAGACGTGGATGTACGCGTCCTTCAGGTCTACTGCTGCGAACCAGTCTAGAGCATTTTGAACAGGAGTTTGTGCAAGGCCCGGTTGAAAACTTCTTCATCTCAGCTGGAGGGACAGGCTCTATCGCGTCTTTGAGTTAGAGGGTTGGGGGAGGGTTAGTGACTGAGGAGGAGGTCCCATGGAGGCGTCCTTTAGACTCGTCAGAACCGGCCGGCCAGGGGAAAACAGTCGTGGGTCTGGAGGCGGGAGGTCCATGTCCGAAGTGCCGGGACTGTTGAGGTGTGGCACCGGGGTGCCGTGAGAACGGCATTTGTGGGCCATGTGACCCAGTGAAAGAAGAAATTGCTCCTTTAATGAGAATGTGGGTACCGCAGCCTGAAGGGGGTGCAGCAAAGAAAACAAACTGAACTGAGGATTCTCCTCCCGGCCCTCCACCAGGGGATGGAGTGGTCTGCTTATCAGCTCTGGAGCAAACGTCTTGATCTCTGGGTTGTCCGTCTGGGAATCTTCTGGGTCCTGGAGGGTGTTCGTGAGATGGGGGGAGTACCCTTCCTTCGGGGCGCTTGTCGCTGGGGCTGAGAGCTGGGCCCAGGTTGACACAGAGCTGCACATTTTCTGGAAGCTGCAGGAGGACGCCCTCAGTGGGCAGATGGAGCACGGCCCGTGCTGGTGGCACGACAGGGCATTATATGAGAGATGGCCTCCGTCTGCTTCTTCAACGCTGAGAACTGCTGGGCGAAGTCCTCGACGGTGTTGCCAAAAAAGACCGAACTGGGAGACAGGGGCGTTGAGGAAGCGTGCTTTGTCCACGTCCCGCATCTCGCCCAGGTTCAGCCACAGATGTCGTTCCTGAACCACGAGGGTGGCCATCACCTGCCCGAGTGTCCACACTGTGACCTTCATGGCCCTGAGGGTGAGGCCGGTCGCTGAGCGCAGTTCCTGCAACACGTCGGGGTCAGGACTACCCAAGTGCAGATCTTTAATTGCCTGGTGGACTTCCAGGAGGGCCATGGCATGCAAGGCGGAATCGGCCTGTCCAGTTGCGCTGTAGGATTTGGAGGTCAGTGATGACGTCATCCTACAGGCCCTGGAGGGGAGAACAGGGCAATCATTCACAGGAGACAGGTGGATCACAACCGCTCTGTCCACCTTGGGGACCGGCGAGTACCTGTGGACCGCTCTGCCATCGAGGGTAGCGAGAGATGATGAGTCCAGGATGTGGGGAGGACGGAGGGTTCCAGTCAAACCCCACGCTGACAGCAGCCCGGGCAAGCATGTCGGCCATCTGGGCATCAGCCTCTGACTGGGCATGCTGACCCGAGGGTAGCAGCCCAATCGAGTCTTCCACGTCAGATGCCGGAACACTCTCCGATGCAGCGGCGAGCTCATCATCCAGCTATGGGGGCTCAAGAGGATAGACAGACTGGCCGTGAGGCGAGCCGCTGTCACCCCGAGCCCGGGCGGAAGTCAACGAGTGTGTCGGGGGGCAGGTGGTTCGTGGGGATGTACCCAGCGAAACCGAGCCCGCTGCCATCACCAAATCACCTCCATCGCCAGCCGGGTTGTCCTCAATCCCGTGGGAAGAAGGAGCAATGCGGGGGGCAGCTGGAGTGGCATTCCTTTTTAGGAAGGAAAGCCGCGACTGCAACGTTGCCATGGTAAGGTTCTCGCAGCGAGAACACGAACCATCCACAAACGCTGCCTCTGTGTGTTCATGGCCCAGACACACGAGGCAGCGCCTGTGACCGCCAGGAGTGGAGAGAACTCGACCGCATCCGGGAACTACACAGGGGCGGAAGGGAATCTTTATAAAGACGCATCCTGAAAAGGACGTTCAATGCTTCTGTGTATTGCTCTTTTAGAGAATCAAACTCTTTTACAATATTCTCTTTTAGACAGCGCTGTCGAAGCGCTCAGGGGCAAAGCTGCACTGCCGTGCAGAGGAGAAAGCCGCTGATATGCGCCAAGATCCAACAGCATGCGCTCTTAGAGATGAGGTGAACGGTTTTGTGAATTGAAGCTTGCTGCTCACACAAGCAGTCGGCTACCGAAGAAAATTTCTGAATGAACAGATGCATTTCCTTCCCTTTACACCCGTATGTCCGGTGGCGGGACATGCAAATTCTGTCTGCCAATTTCTCATTGGCCTTTTCTCAAGTTCAGAGATGCGCGAGGCTCTCAAAAAAGACCCCTAGTGTCACATCTTCGACACAATGTGAGCGACAGTGAATGACACTAATGACAAGAACTGAAGAAAGAATAAACTATCAAAATGACATCTGTACTCCCACAGTCCAGAATACTTTAAAAACACAGAAAGAAGTTGCTTCTAAAGAAGCTTGTTTTATACTACCTATCTAAGAACATTTACGTGGAAGATGGCAGCTTTTCCTCTAGGTCGGATCATAATGTTTGTTAATAAACACATCCCACTTTTTTGGCCTTCGGTACCAATTCAATGTTTTTAATCAAGCTATTTCCAGTCATACAAGTACAGCAACTTTCACAGAGAAAGATTATAATCTCTAAAACAGAGACTTCCTATCCCACAGCCACCATGTTGAGCGAAATGAATAGGCATTTCACATTCTCACATATATTTTTCAGCAGTGGACTGTCTCATTCTTATATAATCTATGACAGAGTATATAGCTTGTTTTACCATGGCATAATAAACACACTGAGCACCCATCATGGCAGCAGAAACAGCCTGAGCCTTTCACACTTTGGAGTCATACAAGTACAAGTCATTCAGTGACTCAGCTGTAGCCTGAAATACTTGAGATGGATTTATGGTCTGAGATGTAGTGAGCCTGCTATTTTTCTCATTTTAAACTTTATTATTTTAGATTCAGCAAATCTTCTTTCTTGACCAACTAAAGGGGGCAAAGCAGGAAATGAGATTTAGGGCAGACATTACACGTAAATACTGGGAATATGACTTAAAGAATTGTGGCCAAAATAAACAAATATACTCTGTAATACATATACTGTTTGGCTCTGTTGTTAAACTTAATGTAAAATATTACCTCTTCAGAGAGCACATGACACATGGAATAAAGGTAATTGCAACCCACCAAAACACAATCCAGTCTCACTTGTTTCTCACACCCAATTCAGACATGGACCTCAATAGGGAAACCAGCCAAAACATCAGTTATAACCCAGGCCTTGGTCACTCTGTTTAGTCACAACAAAAGTACAGCAATAAACTTCTTTTGAGATGTCGTAGATCCACAACACTCACGAGAGAGCAACATGTGGCTTAAACATATTACATGCCACTGAAAAACAACAAGGGAAAACAACAATATGGATTATATTGAAATCCTGGAGCATTTATAGATTTGTTCACAAAAATAAAGCTGCAAATGAAGGTGATTAAGTAAGCTAAAAAAAAGATTTATAAATGAATGGTGCACTCATTAATTTTTTGAATATGTCCCCTTGGATTTACACTGACACCTAGCAGTGTGGATGCAGCATCATTTCAATGCAATAGTTTTTAGTTACATGATGCCATTGTAGAAATTCACTATTCACAGTAAAACAGGAATAATATAATGGTTTGGGAAGCAAAATGTGTTTGCATTGATCAAAAGAGAATATTTGCCCAAAAATTTTGCTTCTAGATGTTTGAATTGCCCAACTACTTTCACTCTTTCAGCTTGTCATCAAAAGGCACAGTTACAAAACAGAAAAAGATTCCAGAAAAATGTGTTCATTTTTTTTTTTATTCCAAAAACTTCAAAATAGGTTTCAGGTTCAAGAAAGTAGAATAAGCTTAAACACAATGCAAAGCATCATATACAGACAGATAAAATACATTTTATATATTGCAGACAAGCCATGTTGGGTATTACATATTTACAATATGTAAAGTTGTATATACAATCTTTTTACATTTACAAAAAAAAAAAAAAATCTTTGTCTCTATTTTGTCTTTGTATGTATGTATATATATATATATATATATATATATATATATATATATATATATATATATATATATATATATAAATCCACTCTAGCATTTGAACTACAATAATGAAAAACATTTACAGATCTGTCAACACATGTTTTCTTTTTTTATATTATAAATTTATTCCCATAAAAATATATCTCTGTACAAAAAAAAAGTTTCTATTCATTAGTTTTCCTTTTCAGTCTCAGAGTTCTGTCTGTGTATCCACAATGGATCGCTCCATTAAGGTCCTTGTACGGTTTAATGTCACTGTTCAAAACTCCTTTTGGTCAAGTACATAACTCATAAGTGACTCTATTCCTTTTAAAAGTACTTCAAGGCTGGGCTTGTATTCACTTGCTGACTGGAGAGAAATGCATGGTTGTAGTTCCCAAAATGAGAGAGAGAGAGAGAGAGAGAGAGAGAGAGAGAGAGAGAGAGAGAGAGAGAGAGAGAGAGAGAGAGAGAGAGAGAGAGAGAGAGAAAGAAACAAGACATATTGAGAGTGCATATTGAAATATTTTCACTTTGATCTCCACACAAAATTGATATGTTCATCCTTTAGAACAACATTTTCTCATGGAACTATGAGATACATGGTTTTAACCGTGAACTTTGCCAATATAAGTTGTAATGTGAAAATGTTCATATATATTGATATGCATTCTTTTGGGGATGGGGCATTTCCCCTATTTTTAATGATTATTTTTGTTATGTAGCTTGCACATAGAGTATCTTGTTGTATGGGGAGACATAAAAAAAAATAAAAATAATAAGGAGACATAAAAAAAAATAAAAATAATAATAACATACAGCATAAATATTTCCAATATTAAAATGCATTCAGTGCAACCCAGGTATTTTCAACTTCGAAACTCAATAAATGAAAACATGTTTTAAATATTTCCTTAAAATTAACTTGAAACAGAATTTAACAAAAAAAGAGTATTTAAAAGAAGCACACTTTCTTGTTATGCTAACAAATCCTTTGATGAAAAGGGTTATATGCTCATCATAGATATAATAGAATTTTAGTTGTACAACATGCTGGTCTCTTTTTAAGTGTATGAAATGTATACTGTATGTGATTTTGTTGGACTGAGTAATAAAGGACTATTAAAATAAAGGAAATGGAGGGCTACCAGAAAAAGTTCCTTAAACACAAAGAAGTGAGCACCAGTTTTGGGATGATGAAAATGGTCTGACACTGAAAATGGAGCATGTATCTGACATGTCAACAGTCTCTCTGGGAAATGATGCTGAAATGTTTTAGGACCAAATGTACTTGTAGCATTGCAGTATGTCATAGTATAAACCATAAATGCTTTAATGCTTTTTATTTTGGTTTGTCTTTATATATATATATATATATATATATATATATATATGTATGTATGTATGTATGTATGTATATGTGTGTATATGTGTGTGTGTGTGTGTGTGTGTGTGTGTGTGTGTGTGTGTGTGTGTGTGTGTGTGTGTGTGAAAATGTTAATTAATTGCATGTTTTAGGGTGCTGGTCTTTATTCTGCCATAGAAACTAGCTGTTCTTGCCCAGTGTCGACTACTACTAATACAATTGAACAATAGGAAGAGAGTCAGAGCTCTCTTTGAGTAGCTGGATAAGCCATAGATAGAGTTATCAAGGCACTATTACAAGAAACTAATGGATGTGTCAAACATGAAACAGGCTGCATGGATTCTTATTTCAAGGGTATTTCATGTTAGTAAAACTACACGTATAACGATATGTGACTCTGAAGCCCTTCTGCCTTGATTTTGTGTGTGTATTATCACTTGCAAAGTGCATCTTTTCATAGGGTTTTTAAAGGGGAAATTTAGTTGATAATCCGATGTGAATATCATAAATTTGGCAGCACGTTATGCACTTTTTTTATTCATTTCTATTGTTGCAGTTTTGCTAAGACATATACCACTAGGGTAAGACAATGTAAAAAGCCAAGCTGGTGGGGGATAAACTGCACTGAAATAATCATAACTGATGTCTGATATGTGGGAAACACTTACGCCATCCACACTGATAAAGCAATTCAAAATGAAAAGAAATAGGCTACAAAAAAGGATGACAATCTTATAAATATAAATTGAAAGCCAACAGGTGTAAGATAATGTGCCTGCCTAATTCTTTGCCTGTAAAATCCCAAGGGAACTACAACCTTTGCTTTTTCTATCAACTCAGGTAATATTGTATTAACACAACCATTATGGGCTACCAGTTTCAAAAGTAATAAACCTGTAAAAGCAATCATAGCAAAGAGAGTTGAAACAGAATAAAGTAGCAATGTGAAGTATAGTGTACTTTACAGCAAATAAACTGAAAAAATTAGGAATTCTCATGAAAATAAATACCATTTATAGCAGGAATAATTCAATAAAAATGCCATAAGAGAAGGAAGGCTGCATAAACTCACTGAAAAGTTCAACCAATCTGTAAAATTGATATTCAATAACTGAAAATGTCATAAACATTAGCCAGTTAAAGGACACTGCATCCCATAATATAATGCACTTAGAACATTGACAACAAAATGTATCATTTATCATCTCTGCCTTCCATATTCCATTCAACATATTTGCATAAAGCAACAGCTGCACTCTCATTTAGCACTGCATATGGATTCTCATATTGAGTGTGATACAAATTGAATTGTTACAGTAAAATTCTTAAATAGATTTGAGTGTACCATCATCGAAGTTGTATATGCATCTTCAGGTGGAAAACTCTAAACTTGCTCTTAAAACCTGTGCTGTTGATCATTTTCAAACCTTCCCATCAATATTTTGGGACTTGTGTCCAGCCTTGGATTTATTTTTCTAGGATGTAATCTTTATGTCCCACTTACCTATCAAAAACGCAGATTGGGCATAGATGACACAGAGGACTATGAAAGCAAAGAGAATATGAAACAATGCAACAGAGATTTTTAAATATTTTGATGCTCTTTTGGATGTGGCTCCATTTTGACTAATCCTAATGTAATTATTATCCTTAACTTCAGAAAATGAGAACAGAACTATCATCTGGTTATGAAAGACATGGCTTCAGTCATTTTTGCCTTTATACTTAAAATCTCCAAGGGCTATGCTTCTTTATATAATCTATATATGAAAATCACTAATCTACATTATTGAATGACATCAGAAAGTCAATGGAGCCCAGAAACCCAACCTAAAATTTGAATCAATGACATCATATCTTTAAACGCTAACTAATGGTTCTTCCACATGACATCCCAGCCACAAACTAATCATAACACAACATCCTTTGAAGACCATTCAGATGAGGAGGGGCACAGTGCTGTTCAGATAGCTCTCCTATAAAATATAGATCCTTTATAGTTACTTGTAGGCTGCATGTAAAAAAAATAGCAGATAATGGCCATGAAGTCAGCTTCATAAAGCACTGAACACAAAAACACAAAACACGTTCACCATGTCTTTTCATGTTCTCCTCCACCAGGCTACTCAGAGGGTTGCCCGGACTGTCCAATCTCAGTCGGGATTGTGATAAGATGGCGGGAGAACACTCTTTCCTTCAGACAGGAATGGGTAGATAGAGGTGCTACAGGTAAAATCCATGTCTTCTAATAAGTCTCAGAATCTCATTCCACTTCAATTGTAGATCTGAGCCCTCAGGTGCTATTACATTCTCAGGGAATTGATGGTGAAGGTGTCAGTGAGAGTGTCCTCAGTGATCTGAACAAAGTCTGCACTTGTTTGCAATTTTTTTTCTGTTTCGATGTGTAATGGGGAAAATCAAGCCAAAACACACTCCATGGAAAGAACTCAGTATACAAAAGAAAAACAAGCTTCGGCTCACTTGGACACACTTTTCTTGACTTCCTGAGCACATTTAAAGTCCTCCGCCTCACAACTAAGAATGGGCGGCCCTCGTTTTACCAAACAAAATACCTCTTGTATTTGACAAGCGATAGCTGTGAGCATCACATTTGTCCCCTCGCTGTGCCACAGTTAACAGGAGGTTCCCTCAGAGGGCAAAAAGAGGAGGGTAGCGTAATAATTTTTTATCTGGTTATCTTTCAGTGTTTCTCTGTTTATGCTTTGTTTTGCTGCATCATTGTCAGGGTTTATCGCTTTGTAACAATTGGAATTGGTTTTCATGAAGAAAAAGAAAACTCCTCTTTTATTTCGTCGATGTGGCCCATTCACAACTATGGGAACAATTGTGTGGAGAGGGGAAGATTATATCCAGCCTGTAAAGAGAGGAAATGAAACAGAAATAATTAAGAAGAAGAGAAAATACAGTTGACAGCAGTGCTGGGATAGCTATATATAATTTTATATATATATACATATATATATATATATATCATTTTTATTATTGTTTGTGCAATCAGAGTAGTATAGTTCTTGCATAAAAACAAAATGATCTCTATTAGGGTGACAACATCAAATAACATTTGGACAGATAGATTTACACTAAATTAAACAATAAATATACAATATACAACCAATAAATCCAATAATATCTAAATTTATATAAAGTAAAATGCATATTTGAACAAATATTTCACTACAAAATTCTGTGCAGGGACTTAAAATAATCAAATAATAACTTGTTGAACTGGGTCATTTAAATGAGCTGTCTGAATGAGCTGATTCACTAATTCATTATTAATACATTAAAGTGAATCAGAGTTCCTGATGACTAAATTGAAAGACAGAGGACAGGAGTGCATTACAATAACAGCGATGACAAAACAAAAAATTACGAGTTTTGTTAAGCTACACCATTAAAAAGTATCTTGTTACTAGAAGAGTCATGCTACTTAAAAATTTTATAAGTTGGGTAGTTACTATCCAACACTGGTTGTCAGAACAAACCACAGATGGACATGGCAAAAAGAGTGTGAGAGAGATCAAGAAAGAGAAGTGCCCAACATAACAGTATAAGATATTATAACAACATTATAACACCAGATTGGAGGTACATTTTTAAATCTTATGTAATTTGGTTAACAGATTACATAACGTCTTCAAACTGTAGAAAAGAAGAAACCTTTTCCCTCGTGACAAAGTGCTGTTTCAAGCTGAAATCAGCAGAATAGATATAAATAAATGGGATTCAGCAGCAAACCAATTACAGATTCTGCCCAAATTCATAGTCTGCGGCTTAGATTACATGCTCTTTAAGGAAAAATCTGGAAGAGGGTATAAAGCAAAAAAAAATTAATTCAATCAATTTCTATCCATATCTACTTTCCTCAGCAGTTTGATTTCTATTTTGTCTGAGGGCAAAACTAGGATAATAAAGTCATTTTTTTAAGAAACATTTCACTGGTTTTAATTTTCTCTCCCCAAATTCACACTCAAACTATTTGCTGAAAATCCAGATAAATAGAAAATTATGCCAATAAATCATTTCAAAGCAACTATGTATGAAAATATTGGCCTTTCCTTGAGACCTATGTCCTGGTTCAGCTTATTATATTGCAAGATTTTATCTGTGCTCGGCAATGACCTTTTTCATCTCTGACATCACGGTAGTTTGTACAGTCCCTTAATTAAGCATTTTAGATGTGGATGCAGAAAGCTAAGGTCACGTTGTATCTTTTTGCTCAGGAAAATGTCTACAATTAAAACATGAAAAATATTTATATACATATATATTATTTTTTATCATCTTAAAGGTCCTGCGACTTACAGTCTGAAGCAATTTTTTTAATTGAAGTCGGGTGGTCAAGCGCAATTCCTTTTCAATTGCAAGCGCAATTCCTCACATCCTCCCAAAATGACCTTTCATCACACTTGTAGTGAAAGAGATGTAGTTAGTGAACTGGCTAATTAGTGCATAGCAAAGGGGGTTGCAAATATTCTAAATATCCATAAATAGACAGCTAACGTTAAGGAATATATATAATACAGCATACATATTTTTTACAGACTAAAAGCTGTTTATTTGCATACAGTATAGAGCTACATGTTATAAACAGATGTGGATTATTTGCCTGGTTTATTCCATGAATCAAAAAAAATATAAAAATGATTACTTAAACAATTACGTAAGACAAATGCTCCTGATTAAACAAGGCCAAATGCTGTGTAATACGATGTGTGTAGATCCTAAAGTAATCTTCATAAAACGTGTCTGACATGTTACCACATCGGGCAGCTGTTCCGGGTCCTAATGCCTGCAGCATGCAACCTCTGTCACTGCAACTTATCTGTGTTTTTTAACCTCTAAAACAATACAATTTTGAACAGGTGCAACTTCTAATCGAGTGTGACTTTATTTCCGGAAAATATGTTAATAATAATGAACGGAAAATACAATTTGTCCATCAAATAATATAGTTAATTAGTGTAAATACATACATAAATACTGTTTACGTTTTTTGAGCAACAACTTAGTGCAATATAGAAAGTGCATTCACAGATGTGCGGAAAATTTTTAACACGGCTAACCCAATCAGAATTTAGAGTCTGAACAATCTGTTTTATAACAACCTTCCTTTTCACAAATCCATTTGGTGACACTAGTTTGGTGACAGAAATGTCACACTTTACATGTAGTTTTCTTTTTTTCCAGTGGAAGAGTCACCTTTGACAAGAGCGGTCGCTATACTGCAGTGCACACTGTGCTGACCGTGAACTCTGTCTCATTGGCCATGATGTCAGTAGGCTGGATGTTGCGGTCATACATTGGGTTCTCAAAAGTCGCCCTTCCGTTAGTGTTCTCATGGCCCGCATAACCATTGAAGGGTACTTTGGGCCTTTTCCTAAAAAGAAAAGAAAGATACACTCACAACTGTGTGCTTCATCTGATGAAATAGGGACAGAGATTGGAAAGGGTTGAAAAGTCCACAGTATCTTTTGTAAATCACTTTACCTGTGTTTGTAGAGATAGAGAGCAAAGCCTGCTATGATCATAGCAATAAAAGGCACTAAAATGGCTGCTGCCACTGAACTGCTATTGGAGGCAAAGTTGTAGCCTGGATTCTCCCCATTTGGATCAAGGCCTTCTGTAAAACAACACACAAATAAAGATTTATCAGGCACAATCAAATTAACTTAGTAATAACATCAGAAAATGTGTCTTTTCCTTCCCAAACATGAAAGAAAATAGAGGAAGTGCAAAATAATTTAGTTGCATAGGGAATTAATTATAATTTACTTTATATAACTAACCACAAGTGAAAACCTTTGTGTCCAAGCATGTGTTCAAATTAATTTTAAACCACAAAACAAATAGGAAATTAATTAATTAAATGTGAAAACTTCATATCCCACTGTTTTGTACAACTCAACCGAGAGACTTTTCTATGGGAGATGTCAAACTGTATTATCTTGACAATGCTTTTTAATTACTTGTATCAAGGCACGGCAAAGATGAAGTCATTACGTATTCACTTTTCAATTAAAACCACTGAGCTCTCCTAAACAACAAGAGAGTGTCAGCGCACCTGTTCATCAGACAATGCCAAAAAGCTTCCCAATAACATCAAGCCTGCAAGTGGGGGATTCAATTAACTAACTCAACAGAGCCAGCCCATCAAACCAACAGAAATTATGGAATATGGGCACAAATGTACACACATACTCTTCCCACTATGGTCCCACTTATTAATAAATCTTCTGTTTGCACAATCTGTCAGATGATGTTGGGATAGGAGTCTATACACCAGTCATTTATAGATGTTTCATTATGGCAGGATTTGACAGACTACTCTCGGTTGGCTTTTACATGCCGTACACCAGATATTTTCACATATTACATTTTTCTTACTTTCTTATTGTAAATACACACAGATTTGTAAAATTCTATAATAACAGTACCTACAGTAATTGCTAGTTTGGCTGGGGTTACATACGGTACTATAATAATACATACAGTAATAGCTAGTTTGGCTGGGGTTACATACGGTACTATAATAAAACCTACAGTAATAGCTAGTTTGGCTGGGGTTACATACGGTACTATAATAATACATACAGTAATTGCTAGTTTGGCTGGGGTTACATACGGTATTATAATAATACCTACAGTAATAGCTAATTTGGCCGAGGTAACATATTACAATATGGTTGTATTAGTTAGCAGCAGTTAATGCAATAGCTAGCATGAACAAACTAAGTGTCACATTCCCTGTTGTCTTTTGTTTTTGTGCTTTTATGTTGAAGTTTAGGTTAGTTCCTGTTTCCTGTTTTTGTAGTCCTTTGTAGTTAAATTTTAGGATTGGTTTTCCCCTGATAAATTAACAATAGCCAAGAATAATAAATGCTGTGAAATAATATTTCATTCGTAGCTGTTGATACATAAAGTATTAACTTATGTTAATGAATATAACCTTATTGTAAAGTGTTTCTGTGGTTGGCATTTATAGTATGTATAATTTTAAAGATATAATTGATAACTACGGTAATATCTGAGAAAATGACAGAGATGACATTTTAATGATGGGTTTAAGTCAACTAACACTTGCTTCATTTTCCAACAATAACCAATAGTCCATCTGTCAATTTAGATGTTCTAAATATAAATATATTTCACAAAGCTGTCAGATGTAAAGTTGAAGTGATTCATTTCTGCACCACTAGCGTCACCAAATGATAAAGACTGTCTTCAGGTTTCCAGAATACTCCCCTTGTCTGCCATTGGTCATTAAACAGATAACACGCCTCAAACTCATGCCACTGGTTGAGCCAATGCTGCTGTGTTGGGCTGGTCAGGATGCTCAAACAAACAGAAAAATATTTTGATAGCGCCACAGTGGTGACACTTAATGGGGGAATTATCCTACAAATGTCTTTCTTTTAGCTACCTTTGCACAAGCTTGGATAGTAAACTGTATTTTAACTTTGAAAAAGCTACACACTTCAACTTTTTCAAGCACACATACCCAGCCTCTGAAGTCCAAACTGACCGAAGCCTTTTCCTCTAACAAAGCCTTGGTACACAAAAGAGTCAGAGGAAGGCATGTATGACACCTATGGAGAAAAATGCAAACAGTGAGTGTCTCATATTGTCAAGTACATTCAAAATGTCAAATATTAGCCTTTGAAAGGTAAAATGTGTCAGCAATGTGAAAGACTACTTATGTTTGACATTTACTTCCCAACCTTCGCTGAGGCATAAAAATTTCACATATGCACAAATAAACACACATGTATGGCACAACATAGACACACACAAAGCTTTCACCCTCCCTTTCTATCTCTAATGCTGTATTATGTGCCCTTTCTCACAAATGCACACACACACACACACACACACACACACACACACACACACACACACACACACACACAAAGAGCCACACACTTCATGGCCCACACTTTTAATTACACTCTCCAGGTGCTTGTCCCAAGTGCATTGGAGTGGGGAAGAGACGTCTGGCCCTGATTACCTAGCAATGATTTAACTGACATTTTAATTAAAAGGAAAACTTTGTCTGTGCTTTGCTATCCCCAGGAGTGACAAGGGTTTTGTGTGTGTGTGTGTGTGTGTGTTCCAGTAGTTGTAGCAGCCCAAGGTCTGGCCCTAGACAAGAGCCTTTACATCAGCCTGTGATTATAGAAGTACACTTTGGTTGGGTGTCCACTGTGCATCTTTTGCCGTCCTTTACGATCGTTGCTTGCCACGGCAGATTATGCGACATCTACGGTCTAATATGTCAGATTGTGCTATATACATCTTAGCTAAGACTTTGGTCATGATCGACATGATTGACTGGGTGTTTTAATTCACAAGTACATGTCCGTTGTACTTCTTACATCTTAATTTCCACACGAGAATTAAATTGTCACATGCACGTCATCAATTGTTGTGCTCTAGTTGGCTTTTCATTAGAAAGCCACTGTCGCAACAGTCACACTACATACAGTACTTTGTAACTGCAACCCAAAATTTCTTACAGTGTCAGAACTTCGTTGGAGGTTAAAATGAATTGCAAAGACAATTAATCGACTGTCAGTGAGCATGTCACATTATGGATTCAAAGACAAATTTTATATTCAAGATAATAAATATTTTACAATAATAGTGAAATATATGATGGGCAAAAACTATGCAGTGTGTACCTGGCACTAGAGAACTCTGAGGTTGCAGTATTAGAACATAAATCTCCACCTTTCAAAGTCTCCAAGAGAGGCCATATCTTTCAGAAGACTGCATGCAGTCATACCTTACAGCAGAGAGGGCTTGCATCAACATAAAAGCATGGCAAATGTAAGATGTTTATTTTTCTCAGTTGCCAATCCACTTGATTATAAAGCCAATCAGATGGCTTGGTCATGTTAAATTGCATTTTGTTCCACAAGTTGACACAACTCAAATATCTGATCTGTGTTTGCCTAATATTTTCAAAGCAAACAATGTAAAACCTAGACAATCTGGAGAATCATCACAATGATTATTATTAGCGCAGTCTCTGTTTCAAAATGATGGGATGCAATGACAATTTTAGGGAAGATCAGAGAGAAAAAAAGTCAATAAACAGATACATATACATACATGTCCATCTAAAGCCCAGTTGTCAATTTTAAACTTGTTAACAAAGATCTCCACAGGCCCGCGGATCTGATACACCTGCAGCAACAGCTGGGCCTCTTCCTTCTTATAAGTACCTGCAGGAATGGACAGGATATATGGGTTTGTTACAATGCAGTAATATGCATTAATCTTAATGTGTGAGGCAGTTAAAGAAATTGTTTAAAACCTAACAAACTTCTTTTTGTGAAATTTTCCCCTTGAAAAACATGCTTGTGCTAACTTGAGTGAAACTCAACTAAGTGAAAAATTGTTTGATATTTTGTTATTTAATGCAATGACATCAATGTATTCTTAATGTCCAAATACTTTTCTTTTTATTTTGTAACAAACAAGACAAACAGTTGTAAGAATTGTCTGAATAAGGCATTGTATTTCCATTTTGGAACATGGCAGTGTAAAATAATCAGTGTAAAACCATTCACTCATTTTAGACATTAGACATTCTGCTAAACCTCTCCATTTGTGTTTTGCAAAAGAAAGAACACCCAACAGGTTCGGAATGGCATACTGGTGAGCAAATGATGACAGAATGTTTATTTTTGGGTAAACTATTGCTATAATAGAAAACAAAGTGCAATTTGTAAACAGTTAAATCCAGAAAATTTGCATTCCTTTTCTGTTGAAGCGTAACCAATTAGTGATTTGCACCATGTGTTGTAAATAGTGCTGCATAATTTTTAATAATTATTTACGATTAATTGCAGATTTCGAAGATGCTGAAATTTGACTTAATATATATTTCTTTCCTTTCAAAATGCCATATTACTTTCTTAGTTAAGAAAACAAAACCATATGTTATAATAATGCTTTATTAAAATTTCCCAAACAAATCCTTCCACAGTATAAAAAATTATGTGTGTATTTAAAATTTTCAATTCAAGTAACAATAAATGTTTTGTAAGTCTAATTGGGAGGTTGACTAATTGAAAGAACTATGCAAACTTAGGTTTAGTATTCATTGCAGTGCACATTAAATTCTAAACTATCATCCTCTACAGACTGTGGCTACCCGCTTAAAGCCATATTCACAATTCACGTCAATGCATCAATGCCAGCATCAAGTGCTTTGAATTCCACATGAAAAGCGCTTGCAATCAACATCTCGTTCTGCATTTTTGTTACAGTTAAGACGACGTGCTTCTGTGTTAATTATACTGCACCTCACAGAGGCTGCAAAGTACTTGATTTTTGTCTCAGGTCCAATCTGGGCAATATCATTATAAGGTCCTTCCAACCATAATTTGATCACAGACAAGTCTGTTATGTGTGTTTGTGGTGTTTGTCAGTATAATGAGTCAAGGCAGACACATCGCAAAGGTTCCGCCCTGCTCCGACAAGTGTATATGCTGGTTTATGCTTTATCAACAGTCAATGTGTTAATCGTGTTAAAAAAAATGTAATTAATTGCATGCATTAACTCACAGTAAAGATTTTTAGAACACTCACCAGCCAGATTGAGCTGTACACCACTGTGGTCCATGAGAGTGCCGTTGACCCGATTGCTTAATGGTTCAAAAGCAGTTATGCTTAGCATGGCTGGCTGCTTCTTCCCTAGATATTCGTATGAACCCCTCCAAAGAGAGTTCTTAGCAAACACTCCACTTGGCACTGAGAGACACAGAACAAAAAGAGAGAAAGAAATAAAATAAATAGAGTTAGTATACATTCGAAGTAACTAATATATTCAGGAGTTTTTAAAGTATGTAGACTACAAAACTTACCAGGAAGCTTGGTGTTGGGCGGCTCTTGCACAGTTCCAACTGTTTTACCGCTTGGTCTGTTATCGGCTGTAGGAATTGAGATGTACATTTTAAAGAGGGAGATAGGGCACATTGAACAAGACCTTTTACAACTCCACTAATAAACAATTGTCTCCTGCTCTGCCCTGAACATGAAGTGGGCTGCTACGGTGACTAAGCACTGTTGTAGTCCACACAACCATTCATGCCATATGAAATCAGCACAAACACTTAAACAAGATTATGATGCATACTGTTTGAAAACCTATACACGTTAGATTAGATTTACAGTCCCACATATTAAAGCATGCTGGATAACATGGATATCAGGTTTTTGTACAAATTTAAGGAGTCCATACCAGCTCAAGTGCATGCAAAAGAGCAGACCAGATACTAATTCTAATTCTTAAATAATTTATTAATTACATTTTTACTCAAATTGTATTGCTGAAATAACAATAATAATAAAAATAATAAAACATTGGGAAGAAGGGTTTTTCTAATTTGTCTTTGCTCTCCCACAAGTGTTAATATCTCTCAACACCAAAAGGCAACAGCACAACCCAAAATTTTTTCATATTTCAACAGCTCTTACAGTGAGATCCATTAAAGCTAAATCTTTCTCCAGGCCGACTGAAACAACAATTGTTTGGCTGATAATTGTGTCCAATGATCACAGTCACCACAGTGAATACTGAATGGGAATCATTTATCTGAAAGAGGACATTTCAGAGCAGTCTGGGCTGACTTAGACCAAATCAATGCATTCCAGTGGGCTAATCAAAGATCTACTCATTTTAAATTTCAACAATAATGTGATGAATTGAGCACAGTGATCACACCAGTTGTGGAGACAAAACAAGCGCACAAACAACTTTTCCACATTTCTGTTAAAATAAATCTCAAAGTGCTGGAGAATGGTAAATCATTAGGTGTGTGTGTGCTGTTGAAGCAGATTGGCTAGACCTAAATATGCAAATGTGGTAAGAAACAGTTGGATGCAAATCAATACCCTTCCACTTAAAACTTTAAATACCCCATAGAAACTAAATTGGAGTTTTGGGCTTTAAATCTACTTCTATTACTGTTAAAGCCACTGTGGCAGGGTGGAGGGCGGGGCCGGGTCGTGATCCTACACACTCGGTCCCGTATTAGGCTAATCAAGCCTCCGAGAGGGATAAAGGCAGACTGCAGAAGATGGTGCGGGAAAGGAGGAGGCGAGTACCGGCTTGACAATATAAATAATATTTTAATAGTAAACTGAAACAAAAGACAAAACACACACATGACGGACATGTCCGTAAATGATCTCTCTCTCCCGCACCATCCGCTGCAGTCTGCCTTTATCCCTCTCGGAGGCTTGATTAGCCTAATACGGGACCGGGTGTGTATCACGACCCAGCCCTGCCCTCCGCCCTGCCACAGCCACCTCCTACATGCTAGTTTATGCCAAAAAGTTAATATAATTTTTTTTTTAAGCAAATACGCATTCATAATTTGCAGACGTTTTCTTCAGGGAAATTGCACCAAAAATATTGATGTCTCCCTTTGATATGTCTCACCTAAACTTCCAGTTTCAATAGAAAATGTCAATACAGGAACTGCGCTTGTCAAGTAATTTCATGTTGCCTTTAAAATTTTGTTTGTCAGTGATTTGATGCCATGACAGCTTCCGTAGCTGTTTTCATAAAAAAAAAAGAACAATAAAATGTAAACTGATTAAAAAAACAATATACGATTTTTCAAATCTATCTTTGCTAAAACTCTAAAACTGATTTAGTCCTGACTTTGCTAAAAATCTTTTCAAAAGTGTCAGCTGAAAAAACTTTTCTTAAGGAATGAAAACCATCACAATCCAGTAAAATATGCTTCAGAGATGGGCCTTTAAAAAAACAAACAATATTTAATTGAAAAGTACATTTTTAAGTCAGTACACTTTAGTTTATGAGTGAGCTAAAACACTTTTTGGTAATTTGTTCTATACATACGTGTACACAGTGGAGGCTTCCCCGTCCAACTGCCATCTGCCCTGCAGGTGCGGTGCTCGGACCCTCCAGCCAGGTAGAAGCCAGGCTGACAGGTGTAGATAAGTGTATAACCCAGAGAAGGCAGCTCTATAGCACCTACATCCACCTGTGCAGGGAGCTCAGGCTGATTACAATGATGAGCTGAAGAGAGGAGAGGAGGGGTAAAAATCATATCCTAAAAAGCTTTCTCTACATTATTCATCACTACATATCACATTTGTTCTTTTTTTTTTTTTTTGCATGTGAAAACAAAAAGCAGTGAACAGAAAAATCAAACTGATACATTCATAAAATTGTGGCTAACCAATGCACTCAGGCTGCATTCCACTCCAGGTGAGGTTGGGCAGACAGGTACGGGAGATGGAGCCAAGGAGGAGGTGGCCCTTTCTGCAGCTGTAGTATACTAAACTGCCAATCTGTTCAAACAAACAAACAAACACAGTGAATAAATGACAAGAACAAATTAGTTCCAGATGTATTTATAATAACTCTTATTTGATATAATAAGCACCTGGAAGCCTTGAGAGTTGTTCTGATGTCCAAAGAGAGGAGTGCCAGGATCTACACAGCTGGTGTGACTAGGATCTGTAATCCCAAAATAAATTCACACTAACTCACATCATGGTGTCTATTATAGTGCTGGTATACATGGTTGAATCCAGTGCAGACACCAAACATGTTGATAAGAGAGGCATTAATATGCCTTAACATATGAGCAATCAGTCCATAAATAGATGCTATTAAATACGAACCCAAATAAGCCTGTATGTTATAAAATGAATCCTTTCGCTTGACTATATATATACACAACTAAACCATCAAAAATTGTAATTTCTGTGGTTTGATATAATTTAAGTACAATCATTCTTCAATGATAAAAAATAAATATATAAATGCTCCAATATCAATATAGTGACATCAGGAACTATAATTATTGGATTAGCTTGCTATCATGCTATTAAGATGATAAAGATCATGAAATTAATAATGTGACCTTTATATTCAGATGTTAAGCCAGATTTATTTTTCTTTTTATATATAATGTTGGCAGCTTAAATACTACAGCTTCCTGACCTATACAAGATGGCTGGGTTCCACTCCAGGTTCCGTCATATTGACAGTAACGGTGCGTAGAGCCAACCAGAATAAAAGGTGGGTAACATGAGAAGGAAACAGAGGACAGGAAAGTGAACCCTCGGTCTTCCCGTTTGCCCTGGGCTGGTATCCCAGGATCTCCACAAAAAACAGCTGCAAAAGAAAGAAAATTGCAATGAAGAAAATAGGTACCATATTACCATGTATTATCAGCATAACGAAAACTACAAGGTTAAATTGTTGACTGATCATTGTAGAAACGACCAGCTAAGTAAGATATATTTGAGGATATAGATGCATGTGAACCCTGAGAGGACAGACATTTATAGTAAAAGTCCAATTCTATTTCTAGCCTTTCCCAAAATATACACTTACGAAAACATTGAGGCTGTTCACCACTCCAGTTCCCTGTTCCCTGGCAGGTGAGGATGGTTGGAAGGGAAAGCTGGTAACCCTGATTACAGGTATAGCTAATGCTTGAGCCCCACTGGAAGTCCGAACCCACCACCTGCCCATTAGGGATACTGGGGGGAGCTGCACACACAATGGCTACAAGCAGACATAGATGATCAGACATGTTGAACAGGAGAAAATGAAACAATATTATATCTAGTCATATTTTTATTATCTATGTGCATACATCTGAAGAAAGTTTAGGGCCAAAATACTCTATACAAGCACATAATAAAATTCAGAAATGTATTCTAACTCTATACCCTTCTTGACTACTGAGGTTTATTATTGACAGAGCAATACAATAGTGCACATTAAGTATAAAAAATGGGGCCACACATTTGTATCATATTGGACAAACATTCACATATTTATGTGTTTGCGTAGATTACCTTCCTGCCCTTGACCTTCTGCAAACAACAAAGCCAACACAGCCCAATCATGTTGAGGATACAGGAAGCTTTACAAGAAAATGTTAACTCAAACCTTTGCAAACAGGCTTGGTGCCATTCCAGGTGCGGTCCTTGGTGCAGATGAGTGTGGAGGCACGGTCAGCATCCACTGTGAATCCCGGTGAGCACTGAAAGCTCACAATGTGGCCGAAGGTGAATTCACTGCCCAGTCTGACACCATTAGCAGGCACCCCGGGATCTCCACAGTTAATGACTGGATGTGGACAGAGAGAGGAAGACTAAAGTCAAGAGGAGTGACCCTAAAAAGTACTTGTATACATAACAAAACAAGAGGCTTTTATTTAGAACAGTGTTTCCCAACCACTGTGAAAGATTGTCAGGTGTGCTGCGGAAAATTCCACAAAATAAATAAATGCATGAAAAAAAAAAATAGTAATTTCAGGGATCAAATCTCCTCAATTTGCCATTTTGAAACCATAATTGGTCACTTTTTTGATTGTGAAGAGCAATGATTAATGTGCAAAAGTGAGTGATATTACTACGCTTTAAGGGTCTTTAAGTGTTTTTCTCACACGTTTTTGCTTCACCAATAATGTCTTTGAGAGTACTAAGCAACAATAAATATTTCAAAACTGTGTGTCTCATAATTTCTTTTAATTAAATATTACCTTATTGTTTACGAATATCAGAGACCTCATTTATTGAACTAATTTAAATTCACCAAGAAATTGCTTAAACGTGAACATAAACCAGTCATTTTATTACTTTCTGCTATCAAAGCAACTGCAAGCTTTTTTCTCTCCAAATATATCGCCCCTCTGTGACGCTTTCTGCAACTCTTGTCATGTGGAGGGCAATGCGGCGCTTGACGCTGGGTTCAGCCTACAGAACCAAATTAAAATTGCCACGAGAAGTTGTCTGTCCAAGGCAAAGACACAAAATCTAATGAGAATTGCCTCAGCATCAGTCTCTCTTGATGCGTTTGATTAAGCACAGACGAGCACACAGTTTAAGTCGATGAGGACCAGGAGGATGGTTGGAGTTGTCGATTGAGTTCTGTTCAGTTAATTTTTTACGTGTTCTGTTCATATTTTATTCGTATTTGTTTTTTTAATATTGCGTTGTTCATATGTTGTGTTTTAGTGGCCTCCGCTGTCACTGCAGGGGAACAAACATTAATCTACTTCGTGTGTCTCTGTTTTTCATCTGTTTTCTTCATAAATAAATAAATGCATAATCTATAGCTATAGGCTCGTCTTGTAAGTGCATGATTAAAAATGAAAATGTTAATGGAAAAAAGCTATTAAAGGTCTTATTACCATTAAATTATGAAAATTAAAATGACGAGTAATAATAGATTATGTCAAAATGACAGACAATGAGAAAGTCTAAAGCAAGCACTGTATGGTTTGTATTGCTTTTATTTGTTTGTTTTTTGCATAGCTGAATTTCAAACATTACAAGTAAACAGGCTACTAAGACGGACAGAAAGTTCTTGAAAAAGAAAAATAATGATGATGGTTAGCCTATGTGGGATAGTGGTGTGCCGTAGAATTCTTTAGTTGTGAAAAGTGTGCCATGGCAGAAAAAAGGTTGGGAAACACTGATTTAGAAGAGGCACCTTGGTTTAATATTTTCTTTCAATTAAATTGACACATTTTTACGTTAAGGACTGTTTTAAGGATTTAAGGACTTTTCAAATATTTTTTGCTAAATGGCTCAATGATAACCATGTCTTTGCCAAAATTAGATAATTTGGAACCATTATATAATTAGCCCTTTCATTGACATAAATAACAAAATTAGACAGAAACATATTAAATGGGTCATAATGTGGAAGCAACATAATGTTTTATTACTAAAAGTGGTGCATTTTAATTAATGAACTGTTCTAGGAAGCAGCATTGAAAGGCTCTTTCCTCTAGTCACTTCCTGTATTCTGTAGCCACCAGCACCTGCTCTGTGCCAAAGACACCAATGTGTCTGGAGCCATAATGTCTGCACGTGACCTCCATTTGCTCTGAGCCTAAACAGTGTGCATTGTGTTTTTATGAGCAAGGCTAGTCACTCAGGCTGCTGCCAAGAGGGGGTGGGGGGTGGGGGGGTGCATGGCTTCTCTCTATCTCTCCAACACAGGCCTGCTATGTAGACGTCTCTGATCAGCTTGTGTCCAGGGCTGAGATAATGGAAAGCACTGTATCTCATTATATAGTCCAGTGCCACAATGATTAGAAAAGCTTCATGCGAACAAAACCAATTCAACCCGGCCTATGGATTCCTCAAGAGCATGGCCACTGAGAGCGTTACTTACCAGGGCCTCGTTTCCCAAAAGCATCATAAACCTAAGTAGACTGTAGAATCCAACTTACGATTCATCTTAGTTTTGCGGCCATTTCCCCAAAGCATCTTAACTTAGGCAATACTTGAAAATGCTTGTAGATTTACGAGTGCTCTAGAGTACTCGTACAGTGCTAAGAGCATTGAAAGCACTTATGCAGGACAATCACAAAATTTCTCTTCATACAAATTAAATACCAATAGCTACAATTTATGCTGAGACGTTATTACCAGGATATATGTGTTTTATATTTTAACAGACAAGCCTAATAATAATAATAATAATAATAATAATAATAATAAGGAAATCCATAAAATAATTAGTCTGAATGGATGAATAGATTAATTAGTAAACAAATAAATGTATATGTGTGGACTAGTAGGACTAGTTGGTAACAACAAAGTGGAGGCATGATTGATGCAGACAACTGTATAAATTAATATTAGAGAGAGAATAAAAAAGGTATTAAATTGCTGCCATGCCTAAAAATTGACCGTATATATTTGCTCATAATCCTACATTTACATTTATTTATTTGGCAAACACTTTTATCCTCATCTCCTCTTCCTCTCTGATACACAAAGGCACTCACACCAGCACTACAAGTTGTGTAGCACCGCACTTGCAGCATTAATGTCACCATTATCACCTTTGGGAAAAAAGAGCAGATCTCCACTTTATTGGTGAATGACTTCAATGAATTGATCTTCCAAACGTCTCCGCGCAAATAACACATTGAATCTCATAATATTCAATGAATGCTTGTAATTTGCAGGATCACACACAGGGCCTCCACTGTCTTCACTATTCCTGGAAACTTTTGTATCAAGAGGAATTTGTGAAAACTAAATATTACAAATGCTCTACTGATTATGGAAGCAGATTGTATAAAAGAAAAAGATCGTTCTGCACAAAATTATTTTAAAAACAATATGCAAATATACAGTTAATTAGGTTGAATATTTAAGAAAATATTTTTAATAAAATGTTAGCATGGTAAATTACAAATGATTGTAAAATTATGCACAATTTAATGAAGTTACAATGATGGACAGCACTTGGTCACATTTCAGCACCGTCACACGCAGCGACTCTTTTAACCCTCTAGGGTAAACGGATGCACCAGCGCATCCTGCTGGATTTTTTCGTCATTAAAGCGGAAACAACTTAAAATACTCTTACAGATAAGTGTAAGACATCATTAGAGAATATAAAGGGTCTACTTTTATTTGTGTACACTCACAATAATAACAAAATCTTGTGCTTTTGTAAAATAAAGAAAATAAAAAAGGTGAGCTTTCAGCAGTTTCTGTGTGCGCAAGCATATTTCTGAAACACGTCACAAAAATGAACTGAAACATGAAACATATGTCTAAAGAAAGCTTAGAATGTCTACTTTTAAATAAAACAATTCAAATTTAAAACATATTTCCCTGCAATGTAATATTTATGAAACAAAGCGATGTACTAATTCTCCTGGCTCAGCTAATTATCCCTAATGTGATCACACCCATGGGCAGAGGGCGCTATTCATACAGTAATGTGCTGAGACGATCAATGCAAATGGTGAAGCCCTCGACTGTGCCTTAAAAACATCAAGTTCATTCACTTTTCTGCACGTTTGGAAGATAGCACGAAACTCCTGGATAGTGACGAAGAGTTCACATTTTCCTCAAAGAGCCCCTGTTGCCCTATTTTGCATTGAAACAGGAATTTTTGGTAGAACATATCGAAGAAATCTTACATTTTTTAAAACAGGCAATACACTTTAGTTTCATCACAACCATGAAACATGATTTGGTGCTTGGTGGTCCATTGCAGGGGGAGGGACGTTCTCATTTTCCATCATTTGGATGAGATGTTAAACTGAGATCCTGACTCTCTGTGGTCATGAAAATTCCCAGGACACTCCTCGAAAAGAGTAGGGGTGTAACCCTTGTGTCTTGGCCAAATTCCCCCCATTGGCACTTATAAATCATGGCCTCCAAATAATCCCCATCCATTAATTGGATGTATCAATATACTCTCTCCTCTCCACCAATAGCTGTTGTGTGGTGAGCATACTGGTGCAATATGGCTGCCGTCACATCATCCAGGTGGATGCTGCACACTGGTGGTGATTGAGGAGAGTCCCCTGATCACTGTGCAAAGAGCTTTGAGTGTAGTGTCAGAAAAGCACTATATAAATGTAACGTTCATTCATTCATTCATTTTAGATTAATTTCATGATTGGAAAAAAAATCTGTGTTGTGCAGCTTGATTAATCAATATTTCTGGCCAATTTTCCAGGAATAGAAAGAATTTGAATTGCATATACCTGCTAAAAGTGAACTTTGTCAACTTTTAAGAGTATACTAAAATATAGATGGCCTCAAAGCTAACATACACAAAGTAAAAAGCCACAAAACTGTAATTTTGATCTCATGTGGTCTTGGTGAAGATAGCAAAAGAAAGAGGATATCTAATCTGTTTAAACTCATTTGGAGGTGTAGATGGGGCACCTGTGCATTCCGGCATATCACCGGTCCAGGTGCCATTAACGGTACAATGACGGGTAAGCAGGCCATTGGAGTAGTAGCCTTCTCTGCAGGCATAGGTGATAGAGCGGGAGAAGATAAGTCCATTATGTAACTGGATCATGGAATTGCGTGGAGTGCCAGGGTTGCCACATGAGACCACTGTGGAGAAGACAAAAAAACAGAAAACATGGTTTGAAAGACACATCAATCACTTAAAGACACAGTGCTAGTGCACAATGAAGTTGCATAATCCTCCTTCTCCTCCTCCTCCTCCTCCTCCGACCTGTACAGTTATTTGTTAATTTGCCATTTAATTCATAAACACATTTACTGCAGGAGCCCTCATACATTAAACACTCTTTTGTCCCAGGACAAGGCAGATGGAGCTCAATCATGGGTGTGTGCCAGTAAAGAGCAGGTGGGCACACACTCACAACCAGGGATGCTACCAATATGGGCAAAACGTCTGGGCACTGGAGACCTGCCAACATGGAAACAAATAACCTGAACAGTGAATTCTGAGATAAACATATATAACAGCATCTCTGTGATTGTGATGTGAAAAAAACATGTTTTGCTTCAGGACCAAGATTTTTCATTGACCATCGTTACAAATTTGTGCCAAAATACTGTAGAGTTTAGTTGGATGTACATCCTTTCACAGTAACAACAAAATATATGGGGAACATTTTAAATGTTGATAAGCCTATTCATTTTCTAAATACATACAATTAGACTACATTTTTAGTTGTGTTTTATTTTTTGCATTCTGCACTGTTTTTCCCTGCTCTTTGCGACCTTATCAGAACAGATCTGCGACCCATTGTTGTCTCATAACCCAGCAGTTGAGAACCACCAATTCCAGAGTGAAACCTCATTTCCTGCTATAGGTTAATGCTGGAACATGCAAGATTTGTAATGAAGGCATAAATGAAAAAAAGTCTCCTTGATCTCATCCTGGAAACCATGTGCTTTTTATGGTGCGTTTAGGATGTAAATTTATGAGAGGGAGCGTAGGTCATTATTGATTTGTTCTCTCTCAGCGTCTGCATGTTCTGAAAATCTACCTTTAAAGCCACAACAGTTTGCTGAATTGGCATGGATAACAATAGCCCAGGGATCAAATCAATAGAGAAACACAAACTTAGGCCCTTACGCCCCTTCAAAATGCACAACCTCAAACATCTGTGAAGTAGGAATGGATTCTGCAGGCAGGTGCTTTTGAGATAGATTTGGAACTAAAAATATATAAAATTAATGTTAACAAGACGCAAGATAAAACAAATGGCTGGTGTTAAAAAAGTGGGGTAAGAGAAATGGCATAAATCTCCACATGGGCAATTAACCTGGGTTTTCTGCTTCTTTGACATGCCTTTCTCTGGGTTGTCAGCTCGACTCTGCAGGCACTTTGCACAAACCAACATGAGCAGAATAATAATGCAGTTAAGGAGAGGAGAGAGAGCGAGAGAGAGAGCGCGAGAGAGAGAGAGAGAGAGAGAGAGAGAGAGAACGAAACAGAAGTGCAGTGTCCAGGGGTCCAGTGTGGCTGGCATATTCATTTGGGATTCTCAACTGGGTAGTATTCAGCATATTGAGAGAAAATATAACAGTTGGAGTTCAAGTGTAATAATTGCACAACCTAGGTGTACTGAGTCACTACAAAGCTACATGAGAGACCAAAGAGAGAAACAGATGGAAACCAATATAGACAGAAGAACATAACTGTAACACGGGGTTAAGATGGGCAAGGAGGAGGCGAGAACCTAAATAATAAAAAGCACTTAAACAAAAAGCACAAACACACACACACAATGGATGACGGACATGTCCATAAGGATCTCTCTCTGCCGCACCGCCCTCTGTGTTGAGTCACAACCCGCCCTCCGCCGTGCCACAATAACTTCTCACCAAACACTTTCTATCTCTGGCTGTCTTTCTCTTTGTCTCAAACTTTAGACACAAACAAGTTTGTGAACAGAATCAAGCTGCAATGAAATAACTCCTTGTCTAAGTCATTCGCATAGTGTTTTTGGTCTTGTAGAGTCTTCCACCAACAGAGTGATTAATCACCCGCATTCAAGCCACGTTCTCTACAGTCACCCAGGTTTCATTATTCTTACCATGGCACTCCGGCTGGATGCCCACCCAGGAGCCATTGGACAGGCAGGTCCGTTCAGAGGAGCCCTTCAGAATGTAGCCAGGCTCACAGCTGAATCGTACAACTCTCCCTACAGAGAACTCCTCTCCCAGACGGATCCCGTGCACTGGAATGCCAGGGTCTCCACACAGACCAGCAGAATCCCCTGTAACACACACACAAACTGTATATAGACACTTCACGATGTGAAAAGTATCCAGTGCACAGAAAAATATTTTTTTAAATCAGTATTTTTTTGTCTTTTTTTCAGTAAAAAAAATCTTATCATCCTAGATATGACAAGATACAACAAGATACATTTATTCAAGCAAAACTTAAGATCAACATTTAAGCCTTAAAGGTGCTGTAAGCGATTTCAGCTGATCTACTTCCATGAGATTGAGCTATTGGATTAACCATGCCCCGTCTTTCCAAAACCCTGAACTCCAAAGATACCAAAATAAGATCTACTGAGAGTAGAAACGGTTGTTAAAAATGATAGCAGCAAAATAGTGCCCTCAACAGACAACTGCAATGAGCAACATGGCATAAAAATGCATTTAGACTCAATAATTAGTTGCAACTACAATACTACGAAAACAATTCGAACAGGTTTGACAACGTAATTGACAGGCAGAAAGCGCAATTTTCCCCAGTCACATTTTATTTACTGTTTACAGAGTCTAGAGCTGTCACAGAGACCGGCGAGATATCTTGTGACACTTATTTCATTAATATATTTCTGGGAGTAGTACAATTTTTTGCAACTTTCCATGAAATAAAAATAGCTTACAGAAAAATTAAGCTCAAGCATAAATGGGTGATTCTCACAAAACATATCAATTAAATGCCCTGGTCATATCTAACCCCAAATCAATACAAAGTATATAAATAATAATAATATACTGTATACACACACACACACACACACACACACACACACACGCACACACTGGCAGCCAAAAGTTTGGAATAATGTACAGATTTTGCTGTTTGGAAGGAATTTGGTACTTTAATTCACCAAAGTGGCATTCAACTGATCACAATGTATAGTCAGGGCATTACTGATGTAAAAAACAGCACCATCACTATTTGAAAAAAGTTATTTTTGATCAAACTACTAAACTGGTACAAGAAAATCACTTGCCATTATATCAAACACTGCTGAAAGCTATTTTGGTTTGTTAAAAGAAGCTTAACATTGACTTTGTGTTTGTTTTTGAGTTGCCAAAGTATGCAATAGACTGGCATGTCTTAAGATCAATATTAGGTCAAAAATGGCAAAAAAGAAACAGCTTTCTCTAGAAACTTAACAGTTAATCATTGTTTTGAGGAATGAAGGCTATACAGTGCTTGAAACTGCCAAAAAACTGAAGATTTTATAAAAAAAGTCTCACAATACAGTCTTCAAAGGCAAAGGACAACTGGCTCATGAAACTGGTGTTGAGCGGGTAGAATTAAATGAAGCTGTCAGCTGAGGACATGTGAGGCGTCCATTTCTCAAACTAGAGACTCTGATGCACTTATCCTCTTGTTTAGTTGTACATCTGGCCATCCACATCTCTTTCTGTCCTTGTTAGAGCCAATTGTCCTTTGTCTTTGAAGACTGTAGTGTACACCTTTGCATGAAATTTTCAGTTTTTTGGCAATTTCAAGCATTGCATAGCCTTCATTCCTCAAAACAATGATTAACTGATGAGATTCTTTTTTTGCCATTTTTGGCCTAATATTGATCTTAAGAAATGCCAGTCTATTGCACACTTTGGCAAATCAAAAACAAACACACAGACAATGTTGTTAAGCTTCATTTGACAAACCAAATAGCTTTCAGCAGTGTCTGATATAATAGCAAGTGATTTTATAGTACCAAATTAGCAATTTAGTATGATTACTAAAGAATAAGATGTTGGAGTGATGGCTGCTGGAAATAGGGCCTGTCTAGTCTTGATCAAAAAGTTTTTTTTTTTTTTTTTTTTCAAATATTGATGGTGTTGTTTTTTACATAATGTCCTGACTATACTTTGTGATCAGCTGAATGTCACTTAGGTGAATTAAAGTACCAATTTCCTTCTGAAACAGCAAAATCTGTACATTATTCTAAACTTTTGGCTCCCCCTGTGTAAATACACACACGCACACACATATATACATTACTGTGCAAACGTTTTAGCCACTTGAGATGTTTCACAAAAACATTTGTCTAAAGATGGTTATTTATATCTTCAGCTTTTATGTGTCAATAGGAAAAAAATACATTTTAGGCTTCCAACCATTACTTTTGCAAATAGAAAAGATTAAAAGTCAGGGCACTCTGAAAGAGATGGCATTTCCCCCACAGAGCCCCCCACTGAACATTGTGTCAGTCTGGGATTAAATGAAGAGCTAGAAGCAACTGAGAAAGCCTAAACAGATAGAAGAAATGTGGTGAATTCTCCAAGAATCTTGGTACATCCTATCTGCCAACAACCAAGAAAAACTGTGGCGTACCTATGAGAATTAGGGCTGTTTTAAAGGCAAATTTTGCCACACCAATTATTGATTTATATACAGGCAGTACCATGGGACTACAACTGATATGTAAATACTTTACAATTTAATTTTTTTTTTTCACATTGCGGTAATGACAATTAAGGGTTAAAATGTGAAAACAGGGTGAAAACTGGAGGGAACTATTTTTCATTGGGTTAAAAACTTAATTCAAGATATATTTTCAGAAAAAAAAAAAAGACTTTTTGCAACACTACAAGCAATTTGTCTGTCCAATGGGAAACCAATCATAACCTATTTTATGTTTCAGCAGCAATGTTCTGAACCAATCTGATTGCACCATGGACGAGGATACCTAGGGCAACGCTGTGTAAATAGAAACCAATCGATCGATAAAATGTTGTGTTGCAGCTGATTAGGACAAGAATTCACATTCACATAAAAGAGATAGCTTTTATCGCTTCTCACTTTATTGTCCCAAGCATGGTTAGGACACTGTGTATTATTAACACTTGTAAGCGTTTTGTTATGTGCAGTCTGTGTACAATATACAATACCCCAATACCAGTTCAATTTAGATCCATTGGCAGTAAATGACTAGAAAACTACTATCTACGCAGCCCACATGATTTTGAAACTTGCTCTCTATTGCATTAGGTTTTATTTAAAGAGGTTAACTGAGATTTACACAAGATAATGAGTAATTTCATTCATAATTTCATACATATTTATTGAACAACTCTCTGTGGTAGGCCTAGCAGAGATGAAAAAAAGAGGCATCACAGTGGCTTGGGTAATGTGATAATTTACTTTGAATAAGAAAGCACCGGGGACAGAAAATGTCCCTTAATTTCCCTGCTCATAATGTAGACTTGCATGCTGCTTGGTGTTCTTCAGTAGAAGGCAGAAATTCTTATGATTGCTAAACAAATGACCTGACATTGCCTGAGGACATTAGTTCCCCCACTGTTTAACCAGCCTAGGGCTGTTACAGAGACAGGTATGATATCTCATGGCACCCATTTCAGTGATATCTAACAGGTAATAGAGGCCTTTTCTGCATGTCATTTCATTAAAAAAGAAAAAAGGAACAGCACTTTTAAGTGTATAAATACTGTACTGCCACTGTATATTGTTTTTACAAACTTTCACTGACAGGCTGGTTATTGAATACAGGGTGTGTGACTGTTCTTTACAAAAAAATACCTAATGCAGTCTTTTACAGTCAGTGAAAGAAACTGCAATCTTTGAGAAATATGAATGTTATGAATTGTGACATTAACCTGTCAGTGGTTTTACAGCAAGGGATAAAGCTCTTCTGGCATATCTGAGGGTTGCAAGGGACTGATGTGTTTATAGTGGAGCAGGGCAGCTCATTGCCTGGCAGGCATGTGGGAGTCTATGTCGCTGAGCCCAATATGAGAAGATTAAAGCAGTTTATGGAGGGACACACTTCTCGCCCTTCAAGACGCTGCCTAGACGGCAATATTGTATTACCGCCCACTGATCTGGGCAATAATCCCAAAGCCATTGATTCATCATCTCACACACTTACGAGGCCTCAGAGATGCTGAAGCAATGTGAAAAATGGAGCCCCTGCCTCACTGGTGATGTATGATATATGTGCGTGAGGATAAAGTATGCATGATGGGTAGGAAAGAGGTTTGCAGTACCGGAGCAGTGTGGTAGGGAGCCGCTCCATTGGCTATCCAGCTGGCACATGCGGGTGGTATTTCCCACAATGGTGCGCTGGCCGATGCAGCTGAAGCGGATAACAGAGCCCACTGTGCGTCTGTCCCCTGAGATCTGTGCATACGGAGGCATGCTGGGACGATCGCAGAGTACCACTGTAGCAACGAGAAAAACAGAAGAATTTTATACGTTTAAGAAGCAAGCTTCATTTTATAGGTGCAAAAAATGTTCCTTCTCCATTAAAGATATGAATGAAATAAGTGTTTTGAGATATCTCACCGGTCTCAGTGACAGCTGTAGATTTTATAAACAGTAAATAAATGTGGACACTGACGCCTTTCACCTTTCAGTCATTTTGCTTGCTGTCATAGTGTTGTATTTGAAATGGATCATTGAGGCTATAATTAAAAATGTTTGTCAGTTGAGGGCACTATTGTGCCACTGTTTAATTTGACAGCCACAATGCTGCTTTTTTGCTTGGTTTTGGTCTCAAAATGATAATTGGAGGGTGGGGTTTTGGAATGAGGGGACGTGGCAAATTCAACGCCTCAGTCACGTGAAAGCTTCAGAATGATAAAAATTCTTACAGCACCTTTAAGGCAAACTTTACTCATTATGCACTATGCCAGATCAAAATCCTTAAGGTGAAGTGCACAATTATTAATTAGATTTTATAAGTAATTCATAGCTCAACCAATGGCGTGTGTTTGGGGCGGGACTATCTTTGTGTCTGACCAATAAAAGGAGGGACTGCAGGAGTGCACAATTTAAAACATATTTGAAAATATTTTTTTCAATTCTGGTGATGCTAGTGGCACAGAAATGACACATTTCACCTTTACAAAGTGTAAACAAAATGTCCTTTTTTTCCATTTAGTATCCTTTACAAGAGATGTCCCAATAAAAACAAAGAAGTTAGGATTAGTTGCATAAATACATTTTCATGTTAAGGTGACTTACAGAGGCACTTGGGTAAGGAGCGGTCCCATGTGCCGTCTCCCTGACAACTTAGAGTGCTGGTGCCTAGCAGGTAGTATCCCGGGTTACAGCTGTAAGAGACTGTGGTCTGGAAACTGTAACGATTAGGCCCGCTGGACAAGACCTGTCTGACACCATTCTCAACATGTCCTGGATCCGTACAGTTCACAACTGAGATAAAGACACAGAGAGAAACAGAGAGAGAGAGAGAGAGAGAGAACAAGAGAGAGAACAGCAGCTTATAATGAATATTTCAGCAAAAACTGTTCTGACAAAAACATGACTAATAGATGTGAAGAAAATACTGTGCTACAAGCAAGCATCCAATCAATCCATCCACTCTTTCAACTAAGTAAACCATACACTAAACAAAAATGGGGAATTCACAAAGAATGAAGAGCACACTTGGATAGCTTTTGCACACAGGTGGTTTGCCTGCAGGGTTTTTCCTGGGTCAGAAATGGTCTTCGGTTGTGGACGGTCATCCAAAAACATAATGCTGTTTATATATGTATGGAGTAATAGAAAAATGTCAAGTGGTCTGATGAGTCCAGATTGACACTATTCCAATGAGATGGGCATGTCAGGGTAAGAAGGGAGGCACATGAAGCAATGCACCTGTCATGCATAATGCCCACTGTATAAGCCTCTGGAGGAAGTGGTATGATCTGGGTTTGCTTCAATTGGTCAGGTCTAGGCTCAGCAACATTATGCAGCAATAAAATGAAGTCAGCTGACTACCTGAATGTACTGAATGACTAGGTTATCCAATCAATGGATTTTTTCTTCCCTGACGGCACAGGCATATTCCAGGATGACAATGCCAAGTTTCATCTAGCTCAAATTGTGAAAGAGTGGTTCAGGGAGCATGAGGAATCATTTTCACACATGAATTGGCCACCAAAGAGCCCTGACTTTAACTGGTTCGAAACTCCCGTCATCAATACAAGATCTCGGCCAAAAACATATGCAACTCTGAATGGAAATAAATGTTGACATTGCAGAAGGTTGTCGAAACAATGCTGTGACGAATGTGTGCCGTAATCAAAGCTAATGGCGGTACAACAAAATATTAGAGTATGCAATTTATTTATTTATTTTTGGCCAGGCAGTGTACTTTGTACACAGTGACTTATTTATTTATTTATTTTTATTGAATATTTATTATAGAAAAGCATAATAGCCAAAACACATAAAAAAAAAGTTCAGTTGACTGTGATTAAATGTTAGTAAAGTGTTGATGTGTAGATGTGAAAAGTCTTGTAGTTGATGCTGGTGCAGGGCAAGTGTTTTCTTTTCCCTTGTCAGTGCTCTTCAGAATGTCAGTGATGTGCTCATTTGAAATGTCTGAATTGCTCCACAGTGCTTTAAAATACAAAATTCTCATGTGATCCACTCAATGCCATCCTGTCACTGGAGATCGCATATCAGCTGGTTGGCACGCACGTACTATCTCTCTCCATATATACATTAGGTTAGAGCAGAGCGCACCATTGTGCGAGTTATTCTCGGTTGATTGCTGCAAAATCCTTTAACATTTACATTAGTATACTATGCCCAAACATTGCAGAAGCACTCCACCACTGCGCACTCCAGGCACCTGCATAGCCTTTTTAAAATGCAGAAATTGCAGTTGACTAAAGTTATTATGAATATTTCAATAGAAATGTATCAAACAAACATCTTTTTTAATAAAATTACATTTACCATCAGCTATCCGTGGGCGATAAAATGTAATCACAGTTAAATTTCCAGGCAAATAGCACTTTGTTATGTGAATAAGTCACAATCTGTATTTCGCTAGTGAATAAGATGCAGGATTTTGCGCTAAAACACTGTGTGCAACGGTTTAGTGAATTTTCCCTAAAGACTTGAAAGCTCCTCATCATACACAAAAACACCAAAATAAGAATATTTACAAAGCGCTTCTGGCAAATATTTGAAACCCAATACAAACAAACAGTTGCCTCATTAACGGCTGGTCTACAGGATGACTGAGGACATAAATTGGGCTCAGAGAGAGGAGAGACAAAGGAGGGGGCGGTGTGTTTGCTATGAGCCAAATGGTGAGAAGTAGAGAAGAGCGGATAAGAGGACAGAAAAGTGTAATGGAGAACCTAGGGCAGAAAGCAGTAATTTGTATTGGTTTACACACTGGAAGGAAGGCAAAATGATGTAAATTACAGTGCAATATGATATTGGGCATATGAAGCAAGATAACTGGCAATTATTTTTAACAAGTAGAACTTGGACCCTGTTTATACTTGGTATTAAGATGCGTTTCAGGTGATCTGATCGCAAGTGGTCAGCACAAAATACAGGTCTACACGGGGTCTAAAACATTTTGTGATCGGATTGCAAAAACCACATATGGAGGTCGTCAAAAAACGCATTTCACATTTAAGTTGTAAATGCTATACATCCTGAATGTATCCCAGACAGCACTGAAGCACCTCCCCTCACCTGTCAATCATCCTCTGCGGTAAAACAGAGATGCATTTAAGCTGTGCCAGTTATGAGTGGCTATAAAAGGAAATATCCATCTGTTCTGAAAATGTGAAACATCGAATACATACACAAGCATCAGTACTTCACAGATCTTCTGATGAGAACCACAATCATTGGAAGCTGAACTAACAGAGGTACTTCACTAAAACAATTGATAATTTTGCTCGAAAATTAGCTTGAAGTGTTGCTTAAAAGATTGATGAGACCCTCCCCTTGAAATCCGAACACATGTGGTCACAGGAAATGCATTTAAGCATCCAGGTGTAAACAGCAATATATCTCGCATGACCACATGTGAATGGATAACCTGAGAAGCACAGAGGTCTTAATAACAGGTGTAAACAGGGCCCAAGTAGGGTTTTTCAAAGGTTCTGTAAGTGATTTTGTTATGGAATGGCACATAGAAAATATTCCGACTACCTGACAGTTATCATTTAAATAGGTAACTGTCTTTGTAACAAATATACTGTATATTTTGTAAACAGCAAAAGTTATTATTCTTTTTTAAGCCATCCTGAAGTCTTTGAGGCATGATCTGTCTGTCAATAATTTTGCACATTAAAAGGGCAGCCCACACACATACCTCTGATTCTAAAATAGTCTTCAAGTATCTGTGTGTGTGCATGTCTTTGGAGGCTGGAGTTCTGGAAAGAGGTGTCGTGCCTTATTCAGTGGCTATGTCTGGCAGAAGATCCAAAAGAGCTAGCATCGCTTACATCACCTTTAAGTACTTGAACTAATTTAAGTGAATTTAGTGAAACACACTTCCACTGACACGTTTTATGTGCAATTATAGGAAAACAATGACGCTAAATGAGGAGGACAAGCTTTCTTATGGGACTACAGAGTGCCCCTTCTGCTGAAGAACAGCAACTAAAAATCTCTCCATTAGGAACAGCTTGTCAACAGAATAAGACTTACTAGTGTAGAAATGCATGCTAATGTCTTTTATAGCTCTTCACAGAGCCAGCCAAAACCATTTTCAATGATGCCAACATTAATAACTTACAATATTACTTTAGTTTGATATTCAGCTTAAATGTTAATGGCTAGGTTTAAAAAAAGAAAGAAAAGATAAAGACAAGAAAATAAATAATCTTTTTATTTGTGTTTAGAAGTAATTTGATACCAGAATTAATGCTCCTGGTGGTCAGTGGAAATTTTTGAGAAGAGGTGGTTAAATTAACCACAGATATGGGTCTAACCAACTTATCGGTGTGGTCTAGGAGGCCATTTTGGAGATAGAAGGGCCTCAGACACAAATTGGTGCTGATTAGAAAGGCTGTGTTGAGGCCTACTGAATTATTGATGCCGCTTGGAGCTTCAGCATTTGTTACAGGCTCCTTTTGTGCCATTAGGCAAACTTCTTCCCACGCTCTGTGCTAATGATGGGCCGTGATGCTGAGGAAAATGTGACTGATTTTCTTCAACTTCAACTTCTTCAGAAAGAGTAAACACATTTGTAATGCAAAGAGAGGGAAGAGCTGTGGTGAAGGAAAATGCAACTTTAAAGATAATAATTTAAGAGATAAATTGGATCAAACTGACAATGGAAGTGATCATATTTCTGTGCATTAGGATCTCTGGGTAATTATGTCCCTTTTTGGCATCTGTATGGTTGCTCAGATTTAGACCTCAATTATGCATCTCCAAATAACCTTAAAATAAGTTTGAATACTTTTGCAATGTACAGTGAAAATATTGTTCAAAGCAATAAAGCATGTATCAGTCAGATTTTACAAACAAAAATTCTCAGACCTCTGACACATGATGGGCTGTCATTGGCTAAGGCTTAGTCCCAATCATCTGATGCTGCAAGAATGTGAGCCCATATGGAGAAGTTTTAAACATGTAGAACATGTTACCTAATTGTTTTTCCATATAAACATGTGTGAGACAGATGTCTTTGATCATTGCACTGTATCTTCCTATTTAAAAAAGATGTCATTTTTAGTTAAAATTACTTTTTTAATTAATGTTTAATATAACATTTCCTTAGTATACCCTACTTTTGTTCCCAAAATCAATATTTATTTTGGGGTGGGGGGGGGGGGGTCTTCCCTTTTTCTCCCAATTTGGAAAGCCCAATACTCAATGTGCTCTAAGTCCTCGTGGTGGCATAATGACTCGTCTCAAGCTGGGTGGCGTAGGACGAATCTCAGTTGAGATCTGAGTCTGAGACCATCAACCCATGCATCTTATCACGTGGCTTGTTGAGTGCGTTACCGCGGAGATATAGCGTGTGTATAGGCTTCATGCCATCCACGCAGTGTCCAGGCACAACTCACCACGCAACCCACTGAGAGCAAACCAAATTATAGTGATCACGAGGAGGTTACTCCATGTGACTCTACCCTCCCTAGCAACCGGTACAACTTGGTTGCTTAGGAGATCCGGCTGGACTCACCCAGCATGCCCTGGGATTCAAACTAGCGAACTCCATGGGTAGTAGCCAGTGTCTTTATCACTAAGCTACCTAGTCTGCCCAAAATCAGTATTTTGATGAAAACCCTTCATTTTGGTTATTAAAAGTCATGTTTTTGTTAATAACTATATATTAGAACATGTACTCTTGTTCTGAATCATGGTGAGTTATAGAGCTGAAATAAATAAAGCCTGATGAAGCTGAAACACTTACTTTTGCACCTGGGAAGAGCGTTACTCCACTGGCCATTGGGCTGGCAGTGAGACTTGATCGCACCCTGTAGAACATAACCTGGGTTGCAGGCAAAACGTGCAATGTCGTTCAGGTTAAACTGTGTTCCCTGAGTCACACCATTAGCAGGGGTGCCTGGATGTCCACAGGTGATAGCTAAATAGCATAAGGGCCAAATATTAATGCCATATACACATTAATTTATTCTTCAAGACAAGTCAAGTGTTTTTTTATTGTCGTTCAACCATATACAGTTAGTACAGTACAGTTTTCACAGTTGGAAAACTTGGCAAAAGGGTATAAAAAGATATCGCTATTTCACTGTCACTTACGGACACAGATGGGAGTCTTTCCAGACCAGCGGTGGTCCTGCTCACAGATGCGTACTGATACGCCGATAAGTCGGAATCCAGGATTACACTGGTAAACAACACTCCCTCTGTAGTTGTAGTTCTCTCCAATGATCTGACCATTAACAATAGGTTCAGGTGTGCCACAGTGTCCAGCTAATGAAGAAAAAACATTGTACATACTCATACAGAGCACAAAAAGTTGCAACATATGCAATATTTTCTCCAGTTTAGCCTAGGAAAGGAATATAAACTACTCACCAAGACACTGGACCTCAGCTCCACTCCACAGGCCATTGGACATGCACTCTCTTACTCTGGACCCCACCAGAGTATAGCCAGAGTTACAGGAAAAAATAGCTGTAGCTCCGTAAACTGTCAATGTTCCTATCTTATTCCCATTTGGAGGGGTCCCAAGGTCCCCACAGGAGATAACTGGGTAAACAGATTTTTTTTTAAAAATTTTTTGGGTGTTTTTACAAAAAATTTGAAACACTAGAACATAATCTAGACATTAGCAATTTTATTTGTAATTTTTTTTTTTTTTAAACCTAAATTGATAACCTATTACATAAATTGCCTGCAAAAGAATCAAATTAAGTATATGTAAAATATGTATAGGAACAAGTAAAAAAGGGGGCTAAAAATGCATTTAGGCTGTAGGAATAAAAAAGAGATCTTAATATAATCTAGAAACATGTTGTATCTCTATGAACTATATATTTTGAAGATAGAAACACTCACTTTCACAGGACGGTCTGGGCTCAGGGTAATCCCATTGGCCGTTGACCTGGCAACGGATGACCCTTTGACCCATGTAGAAATATCCAGGGTCACAGGTCAGCATCATCATGGCCTCATATTTATTCTGCATGCCGTAAATAAGTCTCCACCTCCCATGATCCACTGCGGAATGGCCAATGTCAGGGCAGGTCACAGCTGAGTGTAAGACAGGGGTTCTATATCAGTCTTTTCAAAAGTTTTTTCAAAAATATGTACTCTTCGAATTGAAAAATAAAACACAGTATTTCTTCTATTTATCAAACACAGTAAATAAAAAGAAAAACTAGTTTAAAACAAAGATTTTTGAAATCAAACTGATGGTCTCATGAACTCACGGACACAGCGAGGGCGGGTCTCCATCGGGCTCCATCGCCCTGACTCTTGGCAAACCGTTGACACCGACTGACTGTTAGCCAATCGGAAACCAGGGTTGCAAGAGAATGTGACACTATATCCAAGAGTAAAGTGCTGCCCGACAACAGTGCCATTCAATGGAGCAATAGGCATCCCACAGGACACAACTAAGAGAAATAAATAAAATTATATAGAGAGAGTTACTCAGATATTTTCTGACAAAACCCCAAGGAAAGTGGATATTTCTTTTCATCATAACAGAGAACACTCAGTGTTAACAAACTCAGTGAACACAACAAAAGCAGCAAGCTTTTGTGCAAACATGAGTTTATTTCTTTCTTTTTTTTTTTTTTTTTTTTTTTTGCATTTCTGGGAAGGTAAACAAGAGCAGATAGCGAAAAGTGGGCTTGATCCAAGATGGAGATTACATCTGGGCATGGGTACACAGAATGCCAGCCACATTTACAGCTGCTGGTGTGAGCCAGCTTCTGAGAATCATGAACACACCAGCAAGACAATACAAAAGCAACATTTTCTGTGGCCCTAAAGAGAATTTGGACACTTAAGCCATACTTAAATGAAGTGGAAAACAAACAAAAACAAAAAAACAAAGATAGCACAAGCTCACTTTTTAAGCAAAACCTTTTTCAAAGAGGAAGTTTGTTACATTCTTAATAATAAATCTAGCTTCAAGCTGTAATTAACTGGGTTCAAACGGTTATGGGTCTTTTAAGTACATATGCATTTTTTTTAAGTATTAATAAGACAGTTAGCACATAAAACAACCATAAAGTGCCTTAATTTTCAGAACCATCAGGTTAGTTAGCATTTTTTACATTCCTGACTGTTATAGTGCCACAAAGAGGCAAATGTGCATAATTTTTGTTGTGTTCTCAGATTGAACTCCTACGTAAGTGTCTAAAATTTTGCATTGAAGATTTACAACAGTTTAAGTAAAGGAGGCCACACCCACTGCGTACGCTTTGGCAACTGTTGTGAAGATGAATTGAAAGTTCAAAATTATTTGATTATTATTTATAATGGGACTCCAGAGAATCGTTCTCCACTGGTTTGGTTCTGTTTAGAGAAACATCCTAGGACTAGTCCGAAAAAGTAGGCTTTTATTTGGCTGAACATTTTTAATTGCTGAAATGAAATCGGAGACAGCCTAGGACTCATAACATGACAATATGAATCATTATAATATATCCGGGCCAAGCCAGAATATTTTATTATCGAAAAACTTCTATCTAACGGTATTGTGTTATAGTAGGTCTATAACATTCTATCACTATATAAACGAATGAATCCAGATGAATCCTATGAATTATTTTACACCAAGCAGGAAATTCTGAAAAACAAAAACAAAACAAAAAACAGGTTACTTGAGACAAAAAAGAAAAAATTGGTCTATAACAGAGAGATTAAATCAGAGTGATACTAAACATTTTATTAAACAATAACAGTGAAGTTTAGATGTAATAATTTAAATGTTTGACTTTTCAAATCAAATTTTTAAACCAAATTAAGGAATATAACTATAAGACCGATAATGATAATTTGTAGCACAATCTTTAAAAGTATCTAAAAAACCTGGTGCTCCTGAAGGAGACACTGTAAAAACATCAAGACATGGTGCGATGTCCATCTAGTGCAAGCTTACATAGAAAACAATAATAAAAAAAATATTATTACATTTTAAATGAAAAACACAAAATGTGTTTGTTGTTAACAGCCCCTAAAAAAACTGACAAGCTCAAGTGGGCCACTGAAAATGTAATATATATATTTAATATATATCACTATATATACTTATTGTCTTATCAAAATGCATCTTATGACATAAAACAAAACAATATGCACAAAACATTAATACATAAAATAGCACTAAGAGCATTTTATAACTGACAGGGAAGCACTGTCAGAGATTCTTTTATTTACTGAGAGAAAAACCTTAGTAGCTCTATCACAGGAGAGTATTACAACAGTACCGCCCATAGAATGTCAATGGGACCACGGCGTTATGCAATTTTATACTAAGCTTGTAGGCTCATCTTGGTAGAAGGGCTCTAGCGCTGTCTCTGTTTGTGACGTGTGCGTCAGCGTCGGCGTAATGAATCCGTGCAGACACTCACAAATGTTTCACCTTTCACACCAGTGTGTATGCTGTATTAATGGTAAATGTGTAAATCATGATTAATACAAATTAACGTGTTAAACTTTTTAAATTAATCACGTGCTTTAACACGTTATTTCTGCCAGCTCTAGTTAAAAGTAACTGCAAACCAATGGACATGAAAAGTGAAGTTAGTTCAGAGGAAAGTCTAGAGGCATTACTGGATTGCAGATTGATTGTTTACACATTATTTTAAAGTGTCCTTGTTACAGTGTAATCACACTGTAATTACTGATTATTACTAATTAACAACATGTGCTTACTGCAGGTTAGGTTTAGGATAAGTGTATGGTTTAAGAATAGTTGCTTGTAACTATGCATAATTTACTGTTATTACTATAGTAAACACATATATGTAAATATATGTACCAAGGACACATTAAAATATAGTGTTGCCGATTGTTTTATATTTTATCACATAATGCTATGAAATTCATATATTTTTATATTTAGTTTAAGTGTCTAGAAACATTTTCAGCCAAATAAATCAATGTATGTGTCAAATCAGAGCACCAACAAGGGGATGCATTACTGAAGTTTTAATTGCCTTAGTTCTGCATCCTCCAATGTCACTATCCAAAGTGACTTGTGGTCCACTTAAAGGGACATTACATGGATATCAACCTGTGGATGAATACCTTGCTTAAGGGCACAATGGTGATAGTTCATGAATAGTCCCTTGCTGGTTTAAACATAAAACCTTTAAGATAACATCCCATATATTTAATCACTACATCAAACCACCCCTAGAGTCCTCTATATTCTCTAGAGCATTTTCAGTTTGTTCTTTGTTCTGAGGCTCTTGGCCCGAGGCACCCTGTACCTTCCCTGTCAAACTAAAATCCGCCTCTCTCACACCCGAGGCCCTTGTTAGTCAGGTAGAGGCGATAAAGAGATTGCTTGTGAAACTGCAAAATGGTGTACTCTGAGGAGGTCCCTCCTTTAGTAGATGATAACTGTCTCTTCCTGAGGATACTTCACCCCCCCACCCCTGGACAGCATATTAGCAATAGACTCGCAGCTATGGCTTCTGGCTAACCCATTTATTGCGATGAGCAATTTGACAGATGCAGCCAAGCCCTAAACAATGATGGAATACATAATTAGCTTCAATGGTGCTGGTCTATTGCAGACAGTTCCGAGATGGTTAGAGAGGAACAATGAGTCATAGAGTAAGGAGGGGTAGGTAGTAGCCTCCAGGCTTTGTCCAAAGTATCATCAACAAGATTTTCAGACTCACCTTGGCAAAGAGGCACTGGAGCATTCCATTGGTAGACCCCTGGTGGGGTTCGGGTACAGGTAGCGGTGCTCTGGCCAATCAGGTTGAAGCCTCGTTCACAGCTGAAGCGCAGAGTGCTACCCAGCTTTGTGCCTGTCTGGCTGTGTACAGAGCCATTCACAGGAGGGTCTGGGATGCTGCAGTATGCCGCTGTAGAACACACATGTAAACACACACAGAAGTCAAAAACACATCTGACTGTGCTTTATGGATATTTGCTGCTTCATCTTTTATTACTTTTCAATTCTTTATTCTGTTTACTGGAGATAGTGAATATTATTGTAGCCAGGAGCAGAGGACTGATTAAAAAGATGTGCATGGTATTAAATTGGGAACTCTCAAAAGGCTATAAATGATAGTTACACTATTATTTAAAAAAATATATCCTTTTGTGCATACTTGAAAATGTCCAATATTTGAAAATAATTCCGAATCAAGCAAGAAGTCAATATACAAAGCTGTTCTGGTTGGCACATCCGATTCAGGCCACTACCTCTCCTGTGGCACAAGATGATTCTGCTAGCAGATCTTATAGAGGATGTTCTTGTTGCAGATTAACCAAGAGAAAGAGAATAACTGAAGTGATATGGGGAACAAGAGGAAGAAATGGGAAGGAATGCAATTTGTCGAATTATTAATCAATCTGATCATATTATAGGTCATTCTATTTCATGAGTTTACATGATCATGTAATCCTTGAATAATAATTACATCTAATCGTGTTTGTCTTGTGATCAGTAAAGAAGGGGCTTGAGCAAATTACCCCTTGACTATTTAATTAATTGAGGTTAATTATTATATAGACAGAAATCATAGAAATGAAAGTGTAGTAGGGCTGCAGAATTAATCGAAAAACTAATGGTGATTATGATTATGGCTGTCACGATTATGTAATCGTGAAACTGATGATTACTCAATTTAAGTCTACTCCTGTTGCATTAATGTTTTAGAATGTGTTTTTACAGCGGTTAACTTTCTATCCAATCCCAGACGTGTGCGTTGAGCAATGAAACTATAATGGCCAATCAGAGATGCAGTGAGACTACAGACCTAGGGAGCCCCTGGCGTGACATACACACCCCCCCCCCCCCCTTCCCCGCACCCGGTCTGCTGGCAGGTCATCCCCATCTACCTGGATCAGGGGAGGGGACAAGGGGAGGGAAATTAATAAAAGGTGTGGAACCTACATGCCGTAATGGCGATCGTGCCAAATTAACTAAATATTTTAAAAAGAGAGGGAAAGGCCGACACGGAGCAGCAGTGTAAGAGAGAGAGGAGAGATAGAGAGAAAAAAATAAAAAATTACTAGCCGGTTCTCCGATACGCCGCAGCTTGGTCCTCGGCCACTCCTCCACCCTCTAATGGATGACAACCGCACCTCCCCGGCGGATCGGAAGCAGCCCTCCAGCCCCTGGCGGACGGAACGCCCCGGCGCATTTTTGGTGGGTGGTAGGGGTCTCCCCCACCCCTGGCAGCGGTAACCGCTCCAGACAGTTGGTTTGGAGCCCCTCCTCCCCTCGCCATCTGCGGCCGTTCCTCCGCTTCCAGGCGGATATTCATGGCTGCTCCTTTGGGGTGGATGGTAGCGGCGAGAACTCATCTACGGCGCATCCCACCTCCTTCCTGGGTTTCCGCACCAGTGTAAAGGGATTAAAGGGAACGGAGGAAGCGAGAGCCGGGTTGACAATATAAATAATATTTTAATTAAAAACTTAACCAAAAAGACAAACACACACACAGGTGTCAGACAGCTGCCCGTAAATCTCTTTCTCTGTCCCACTGCCGTCTCCAGTCGGCCCTTATCCCTCTCTGGCTAATCAGCCCAATTAGGGGCCGGGTGTGTGGAATCACGACCCAGCCCCGCCCTCCGTCCTGCCACAAACAGTAAAAAGAAGACTCAGGGGTGCAGGCCTTATGGGAAGAATTGCAAAGAAAAAGCCACTATTGAAACAGAAAAACAAAAAGAAAAGGTTAGAGTGGGCAAAGAAACAGACATTGAATCAACAGATCATTAGAAAAGAGCATTATGAATCTTAACCCCATTGAGTTTTTGTGGGATCAGCGAGACTGTAAGGTGCATGACAAAACAGCAACATCTATGGTAAGTGCTACAGGAAGCATCATACTTTTGTCCCATAATTTATATACAGTAAAGTGCCATGAAACTCATGTGTTTCCTCCCACATTTTGATGTTCAGCCATCTCTATTGTGAGTGATGGTGAGCAGTAGTTTTTGATCCCCAAAGTTAATGAAATTGAATAGTGAGTGAGACTAACATATTGTCTTACATCTCATTTTGTTCCACAGAAGAATGTCATATGAGTTTGTACTCGAGGATGAGTAAATAATTACAGAATTTTAATTTTTGGGTGATTTATCCCTTTAAGACTTTAGTTCTTCACATAAAATGTAAGCAGATATAAATGGTAACTCACTGTAGGGCAAATAAATAACAAAAACTTAATCCAGTAATGCAATGTAATGAAAACAAGACGCTGCAAGTTTTACAAGACATTAACCTTTTTAACAACGAAGTAGAAACATTTCCAGCATCTCATCTATTAGCACTGTCAATGGTGATTATATAGATCATGGAAAAATTACAATAAATTCCCATGCCACCATTGTGTCCTACTTTCTCCAATCAATGTAAGTTCTAACGGGAAGACTAGCAGCTGTACATTATAGCACCATTAGCTAGGTAACTCCTAGCCAATCACATGTAACCAATGCTTTATATGTTTTTTCACATTGCCGTTTCAGTGTGCTAACACGGCAACCTCCACCACCCAACCAACACCCGTTGAGTCCCGTCCTGCGCATGGGCAGGCTCCTCGCCCCTGCCTCCTATCTCCGGCAGGATATGACGGTTCCAAGTACAACTTCTTCAGACCACCAGACATTTACGCCAAAGAGAGACATTACATTTCTGTTTTATATTCATCATATAAATGTCATCTTTATTTTCACTCATGTCTGTGAGTCTTCCTGAGTCTTCCTGTACATTTATTGCTGTCAATCTTAAGCCTTTAACCTTCTCCTTTCTTCTACCCTTCACACCACTCAAAGCAAGTCTTTTACCATACCGTACACAGGTGAGAGTGAAAAGAAAAGGTCAAGAAAGAAAAAAAAAAGAGAAACATGTGAAGATGGAGGGGGTTAGGCAAGAACTGGCAACATTTGATGAAGTAACAGCCTGTGGAGTTAAAAGATTGATTGAAAAAGAAAACAGTACAAAGCTTTGAGTCTATCCCACCATCTGTTTTTATCCTACTGAGCTACAGAAGGGAAACCATATTGAGGAGGGAAACCTAGGTGTGCTGCTGCTGCTGCTGTCACAGAGACCTATATCAAAAATCCATCATGCGTGGATATAGTGAAAAATGATGATGACGAGATAAGGGATGCTGTTGAGCGAGACAAAGGGGTGATTAGTCATTCTTCTGAAATGCTAATGATTAGGAGCATACAGAAACTTTTTAAATATTTACAGGGTAATGTATAATTTAAAAACATGCCACTGCTAGGGTTTGAAACAGCTCTATCAAGTCTTGATAGCATGGTGTAGTGTTTTCTTCAAAGTTCTGTTTTTGCAGTCTGGGAGACTCCCACACCCACTTTATTTGTCCTAACAACAAAGTAAACAATACAATACTATTCATTGAAACATATTTTATTTATTTAAAACATCTTTAAAGGTGATATATATATATATATATATATATATATATATATATATATATTATTTATTTTTTTTATTTTTTTTTAATGTTGTGCTGTTCAACGTGGCAGCTGACTTGGAACTACACTGCCGCCTAGGGGCATGGATGCAGCATCATTCAAATGGAATAGTTTTAAGTTACTGATGCAATTGTAGAAATTCTCTATTAACAATCAGCCATGAATAATTTAATCCAATAGTCCAATAACATGGGATTATGTCATATGAGTGGTCATGTGATCCTTATGAGTTCAGTCAGTGAAAGCAACACAATAGAAAGACGTGCTGTGTATTGATTCTCTTTGTATTATATCACACTACCCAGTCTTTTGATCAGAGCACATTCAATTCAAACTGGAAATTCACAATTTGGATAAAGTTTATTTTGCCACTGCACTGTACTCTCAGCAGTGGTAAATATTGCTGCAGGTAACACTGACTTAGGGAAATCCAAATTAAATGTTGCATTGTCTAGCAGTGTATTGATGACATGTTTGAATGCTCACCTGAGTAGCGGATACGAAAGCCCTTGTGGCTGGAGGTGTGATCGAAGGACCAGTGCAGATAAACCTTGCTTGATGAGCTGGTAATACTGATGGGAGATGAATAGTTCCCAATCAGAGAAATGAGCAGTGGGCTCTGTCTTGAGGGACCTAGAGTGTACAGCAAAGGAAAGAGTTATGACACAGGTATAACTAACAGTTAAGCATTTGCATGTTTCTCATCATTTTAAAAACGAACTAAACTGAATTTATTTCTCTTTACGAACAATATTTTCATGTCCAGCATTTATAAGAACTTCTTCAGTATCAATAAAAGCATCCCAGGTGGACACCTCATAATGTTGGTTGAGAGAATGCCTACAATGTGCAAACCTCATCTCTACAGTAGGTAAACGATAGGTACTTTGAAGAAGCTAAAACATAAAATAGTTATGATTAATTTAAAATATGATGGCCAATTCATAGTTCCCATACTTCCATTTGTGTTATTTCAAAGTTTAGTCAACTTTGACATTAAATAAAGTATGAATAAATGTGTCCAAACCTTTGAATGCTGCATATGTATGTCTAGAGATATGTACTCTATGTTTGGTATTGTTTTAAATTAATTTATCTAAAATTCTACATCTACTATATCTACACTTTATTATACATTTCTTGAGTTTAAATTAACTCAACACCACTTCCCACTTCCTTGGACAACTGATCATGGCAGCTACTGTATATGTTTGTGTATAAATTTCTATTTTTACAATCCTATCTCTTCCTGCCACAATCAGTATGCTCATATCTTACAAACTTGAAATTGACATGTTTACCACCAGCAGTGATGCCACTGCTTTATTTCAGATGAATTTACTGTCACAACGTTGCCTTGCACCTCACAGTTAATGCTGAGTGACAGGGCTCCTTGCATAAATGTCACTGACGGCGTTTTGGGATCAACTGAATTATGATTCAGCCAAGAAAGGGCTGTGTGTATTTTAAAGGCTGTAAAAGATGCCACGTTAGGGCCTGGACCAAGCTGCAGGGAAGTAAAGAGATCTGGTGTGATCTGGCTGGCTTTGACACATTGTAAACAGAAAAATGTGCTTCATAGCACAAAAGGGAGTTCAAATCGTAATCAGCATTGTGCATGCCAGCTACCCTCAGGAGAGCTCACACTGCTCCCAGATGACATGCAAATAGGCAGAGCAGCAGAGGTGCTTTGTCAGCCTCGGAAAAAGGGTGTGTAGCAAACTACGATTCTGTGAGGCACTGCTATCTTTTAAGTCCCATTTTACACAAAGCGTTCACTATTTTTAACAATTCTGAGTGGATGGATTGAAAATTATGATTGTTAAGCGGATGTATAAATGACACTTTTGTACTCTTTGCAATATTTTACAGCAATATAAAACACTTTCAGAAAAAGTCAAAAATAATAGCCAAGAAAATATATAAATATAAAATTTTTTGATTTTTGAAATCACTGTTAAATTGTAGCATTAGCTAGTATATTTCAATGGCCATCTTCTTGAGGTGACATTTTTACTTTAACAGCAAATTCTATTTCTCTCATTTCATAATAGTTCATAATTGACAAAAATGTTTTTTTTTCTTCTCATTAGCATTTTATAACACACTAAGTCAAAATACCAAGTAATATCATGATACCACATGATATCTGAAAGTGATGAAATAACTGATGGATGAATTGGGAGAAGGGTAAAATGGACTAACATGTTACATAATACATTCTTAGTTTGACATAAAAATCTTCACTGCATCAAAATAGCCAGTTCTAATGGTAACGGCTTTAAACTTTTATTCCATTATTCCTGTGATTATTTGATTGTTGGTAACAGAAATAAAGACAGTGTAACATTGAAAAGACTGATTTGAGCAGCTGTTTTACAGACCTTTTTCTAAATATTGAGTGCAAGTTTATAACATTATTCTTTGTGTTATATTACCCTGGAATTAGTTTTTAAAAATTAATTACCACAGCTGTGAGGATGTTTTGATTACAGCTGCTGAGAGAATGACAGTAAATTTGGTATCTTCTTAAGTGATCCAGTTACCCATTTGGCAAAAGGGTAAGTGAAAATAATATTTGCTGTGGTCTCCCATTCACTGCTGTCAAAGTTTACCCAGCAATTGTTTACTACCGAGTTCCAAAATGCTGAGTGTGAAAAAGGTATATTACAACCGCTTCAGCCCCTCTCTCCTGGTAAACAGTAGTGCGAGTGCAGGACACACACACACACACACACACACACACACACACGCACGCACGCACGCACGCACGCACGCACGCACGCACGCACGCACACACACACACAGGTTTGATCTCATGGCATTTGGGATGTGATCTAATCATAAGTGTGAACTTTGCAGTTACCGCCAACATATGCAATTTTACTTGAAATGTGTTCAACGTTCGATTTTTCAGAGGAACGGTAAATCTGTAAATGTTAAGATAAAGCATTTAGGATAAATTAATTGGCACTAACCCGTGTGTATTCTGCAGAGGCAGAGGGATGTGTCTGAAGGTGTTTAATAAGATTGCTGGTGTTTCCCCCTTTGGCTGGAAAACTCTGTCAACATTCACAGCAGATGTGTTTCCCCAGTCTCATGAGCCAAAGCCCAAAATAATTCAAAATCTCGTTAAGTGAATTGTATTGTGTAAAAAGCTTCTCACTCTCTTAAGTTTTACTTAAATCCATATTGTCCGTTAGGAGACACGACCACCAAATAAACACGCTCATATTCAAATCTGTGTGTTTGAAGCATGGGAAAAACACTAGGGCAAATTCTAAACAGCATTTTGTGCTCTTAAAGGGCACTGCATGAAGGAGACACCACACAAAAAGACTATATATTTAATGTTATTGCAGACAGGTCTTATGGCAAAATAATACATTTACTACTGCACACACAACATAACTTACGGTACTACCATATTGATGGTACTAAGGTTTAAAAAATACTGTGGTACCACCAGTATTTTGAAGCCTTAGTATCGAGATACTACCGTTGCACCAGTCTACCGTGCAACCCTAATATATATACACTGACGGTCAAACCTTTGTAATAAAGTACAGATTTTGCTGTTTCGGAAGGAAATTGGTACTTTAATTCACCAAAGTGGCAATCAACTAAATGAAGCTAAACATTGTCTTTGTGGGGTTTTTTTTAGTTGCCACAGTATGCAACAGACCGGCATATTATTATAGGTCAATATTACGTATACAAAAATGGCAAAAAAGAAACAGCTTTCTCTAAAAACTCATCAGTCAATAATTGATTCATTTAGTAAAGAGAAAACTCAAGGGTGCAGGTCTTATGTAAGATTTGCAAAGAAAAGCCACTTTTGAAACAGAAAAAAAAGAAAATGTTAAAGTGGGCAAAGAAACACAGAAATTGAAAAACAGATAATTGGAAAAAATTTGGCCGCCTGTGTGTGTGTGTGTGTGTGTGTGTGTGTGTGTGTGTGTGTGTATATATATATATATATCCATCCATCCATCTTCAACCGCTTATCCGAAGTCGGGTCGCGGGGATATATATATATATATATATATATATATATATATATATATATATATATTTTTTTTTTTTTTTTATTTATTAAATTTTTGGGGGGTGGATCAGACTTGTTGGTACAGCACATCCCACAGATGCTCCATCTGATTTAGATCTGGGGAATTTTGAGGCCAACAATGTATGGTTCACATGAATTGCCGGACCCAGGGTTTCACAGCAGAACATTGCCCAGAGCATCACACTGGCTTGTCATCTTTCCACAGTGCATCACGGTGCCATCACTTCCCCAGGTAAACAACACACACATGGTGTAAAACAAAATGGGACTCATCGGACCAGACAACCTTCTTCCACTGCTCCAGTTGTCTTGTTCCAATGCTCGTGTGCCCATTGTAGGTGTTTTTCTGATGGTGGATAGGGGTCATCATGGGCATTCTGACCAGTCTGCGACTACAGAGCCCTATACGCAGCAGTGTGAGATCCTCCCATAACCATAATTTTTTCAACCAATTTGGAATGCCCAATTCCCAATGCACTTTTAAGACCTTGTGGTCGCGTAGTGACTTGCCTCAATCTGGGTGGCAGAGGACGAATCCCAGCTGCCTCTGAGTCTGAGTCCTCAGCGTGTTAAGAGTTACTGTTTGTCTTTTTTTTTTGGACATTACATATGTTAGCCAGCAGGTGGTGGCAAAATATAATTTTTGTGTATAATATGAGCTAGTTAGGTGATGTGAAGTGAATCCATATCAGCCACTTTACATACAACAGCTCTTTATGATCACTTGTATTACTACTACTAAAACAAGGAAATAGTTTAAATTTGGCTTTAAATTAACAACTTCAGCATTACGGCTCATCACAGCTGAGAGAAACAACAGACTGATTAATTACACAATGTGTGCTGTTTAAAATGGCGGAGGACATTGCCATTTCTATAGTGATAGACTCTTGCCCACCAGCTACCACGAAATAGAGCACTAATATATACATATATATATAATATTTTCCTGTATTTTCCCACATTAACCTTTTGGGAAGTATTCAAGTCAGACTGTGTTGAAAAGAAAGACAGAGTGATATTATGATATTGATAAAAAAATAAATAATAATCTTTCTTTCTTTCTTTCTTTCTTAAATGATGTCTTAAATGTGACGACTCTCCCTGTGTGTGAGATGACACTACTGACCTGTAATCCACTTCATAATCTCAGTATAAATGGGATCACTTTGACCCCAGTACAGCCGCTGACCTGAGCATGGCCCTAAATAGACCCCCTTTGGCTAAAGCAATTTCCTTTGCCTTTTACAAAAGGTATTGACTGTATAAAAAACAAATGTCATCCCTATTGGCCTCTATACAACTGTCAATCTGGCTCAATACATCAAGGCGGCCTGTGCGCTGTATGTCTGTAATTGTTTTGGAAGGAGAAGAAAAACTGCTTTTTGTGAGTAAAAACAAGTTTCAAACCAATGTTGCAATGTTGATCTGATTCAATCAATCATCAACCTTTATTACAAAAACAGCAGCAACAAATGCTACATTATGGTGCAATATTAAATGTAATAAACATAGTGTATTCATCATAATAAAGTATTAATTTTATTTTTAGTATATTTTAATTGTTGTTATTATGTATTACATAATGTTGTAAATTAAGTATAATTTTAATAATAATAAAAATAACAAATACTATTAATATTATTGTTGTTATATTATAATGATGATGATAATGACGATGATGATGATGATTATTATTATTATCAACATCACATAATTCACAAAAAATGCTCTTTAAAATAGTTTGGAAGCTGTGATAATGCCTCTCACCATCAAAGATCTCCAACTCGTCAAACTGCCTGCTGGTCTGGAAGTGCTCAACAGTGAAAGTGATGTTGTAACCTGACTCCACCTTCACCACCCAAGAGCAGGATTCAAAGTGCGGGAGGCTGCTGCCCGGTGACTGACTCAGGATTATCCCCGTGGAGGCTGTTAGCACCTCGTTCATTGGACAAGTGACTGTGAAGAGAAAATACAATAGCTATTGTTTAGCAAATACTATTGGACATGGATCAAGGAAACAAAAGGATTGCCTTTGATTCTCCATGAAAGATTCTAGCAATTATACAAAACACGATCAGTACTGACAGACACGAGAGTAGGTCTAGACCCCGTTAATATGGTATGTCCTCCTGTTGCGTTTAAATTTGGCCGACAAAATGATTCCAAACATTTTAAAATAAGATTAATTACTCAAATTCACAATGTTATTTGCTTTTATGTCATACATATACAAATATTTGCTGAGAAAGTCCCTCATATAACTATAACACAATATATAATGATTAAACATATTTATATCAATATATAATTATCATAGTTATCTTTAAATATTAAATATATATATATATATATATATATATATATATATATATATATATATATATATATATATAAAAATATTCAGATAATTACAATGGAATTCCTGTAGCAGAAGAGTTAATCATTGATAAGGCCATACAAAAAGCGGCTTTAGAATACAATGTATTGTTTACTACCATATTATTGAACATAAGTCAATCATTGGCATACAGTTCACAGAAATCCATTTCACAAGTGAATTTGTGGAGAGTTATTATGAGGGCTTGTTTAAGGGCCCGTCAATTTACCCCTACGTCAGACGTCTCGGGTGTACTGAACATAAAATGTTTGTCATAAACAAAAAATGTTTATGTCATAAACATAAAATGTTTAGGTCACTGTGTCAAGTTAAATATAGTTTAAAACTCAATCTTTAAACACATCTTGAGATCCCTTAGATCGCATTTGCGCTCCTTCGAGTGTTTTGAACGCAAGAACATAACGCATGTTTGTGTTGTTCTGCCTACTGAAGTGTTTTGTTCACTGTATAAACTGCGCGTTGCTCATACAGCTGAAATTTCACTTACTGCCCTCTGGAGTAAACAGGTGGTACTACAAGCTTGCATTTCTCAGGAATCTTCCATATCATTGCGGGCACTGCGATTATTTGCATACATTTTTTTAATGCGTTATTTTTTTGTCAAATTAATCGTACTGAATTAATGCGTTAAATTGACAGTCCTAATATATATATATATATATATATATATATATATATATATATATATATATATATATATATATATATTATTTATAATGACATGCCCGGTTTGCAGAGTAAAATAATTGTTTATACCCACAAAATCACAGTTGTGTTAACAAACAATACTTTGTGCTCTTTGAAGGCTCAGTTTGTGTCATTAAGTAATGTATTTGTAGTTTTGTAAGAAATGGCAATTGAATTCACTGTATATGTTGGAAAATGATGAAATTTATGATGTTTGTAGTTAATTTGACACCAGTTAAAACAAACAGGTTTTACATATTTATTTGCAAAAAACACCCCAAAAAAACCACCACAGATCCTTAACAAGAAACATTCAACAATAAACCAGTGTTATTAAAGTTAATTGATACCCAATGTTCATTGGCTCCTCTGTGCTACTGTGTACATAATGTATTGTACAGATTGTTTGTAAATGTATGTAATGTAGTGATTCATGGTTGTAAAATCAGTGTTTATTAGTGTAGGCCTAATGTGTTTATAAACACATTATAATGTTGCTTTCACATAACCAGTTTTCTTTCTTCATATTAGGAAAAACTATCATAAAAATCTATAATAATAATATTATTATAATTTGTTTTATTTAAAATAATTTTTATCCCTTTTCTCCCAATTTGAAAAGCCCAATTCCCAATACTTAGTAGGTCCTCATGGTGGCGCGGTTACTCACCTCAATCAGGGAGGCGGAGGACAAGTCTCAGTTGCCTCCACTTCTGAGACCATCTGACCACGCATGTGCATGACACCGCAGAGACCCCGCATGGGAGGCTCACGCTACCCCCCGCAATCTAAGCACAACTTAACACACACCCCATTGAGAGTGAGAACCACTAATCGCGACCACAAGGAGGTTACCCCATGTGACTCAACCCTCCCTAGCAACCAGGCCAATTTGGTTGCTTAGGAGACCTAACCAAATTAGCTAATTTTACATTCACTGAATTTATTTACTGATAAATACTGCCAAAAAATCTCTGCATCAATTCAAATGTGTATAGCTTTTTTTCTGTGGCACTGTTGATAGTATGTTGCATGCCAACACAAATTCAGAATAGTCCCTTGTACAAAGTTTACAATGTACAGACCATGTTTGTAAAATTATGTTTACTGAATCTAAAAGTGATACCATTTAATTCATGGTTGGAAGAAAAATAGAGTAATGTGTTTATAAACAAATTATTATGTTGTTTTTACAAATGCTAGTTCTCTTTCTTTATTTTAGGGAAAGATGTTGATACAGTAAAGCATTCAAAAATAGTCAAAAAGAGGTTTTCAGAGGTGTGAAACACTAAGCAAAAATTTTTAAAAGCCCTCTAATAGAGAAAAACTCATGTTAGGGCATAAAGTTATGGGATAATTTTGTAATGAGTTGACAATATCATGGGAGAGAATCAGCAAGAAATTATAAAACAGTAGAGAAAAATAAAGCGGTACATTTTTCCAGGTTGCCTACCATAAAATAGGTTGGGGTCAAAATGACCCCCAAACTAACCGGCCAGGTAAAAATGTGTACAGGGAATTTTGACAACTCTGGAATTGTCATTTTTCTGAAATTTAGGATTAGTAAGAAAGATTCAAGTTTATCATATTTTTAAGAAATGGCAAAGATATGCTGGGGGATCAAATTGAACCCAAACATAACAGGATTGTTAAGATGCATTTCGGAAGACCGGTCAAATGTGGTCAGCACTAAATACAGGTCTAAACGGGGTAATCAGAAAACCACATCCGAATGTGGTCAAAAACGCATGTGACCACATCGCATTTGAGGTTTAAATGCTAATCCATCCTGAAAGCGTCTCAGCAGCAGCGAAGCACCACCCCTCACCTGACAACAACCTGCTGCGCAAAAACAACAGTTTAAACATTGGTGGTTATTAGCGACTTTAAAAGAAAAAAAATGTCTGACCGGAGAACTTCACAATCTTGTCTGATATCATCATGTAGTGACACAAATGGGAAGCACAAACATCCGAAGCTCCTTTAATACAGCTAATCCACTAAAACAATGGAGATTTGTTTAGTTTGTGCTTAGATTAACTTTAAAAGGCATCTGGGAGAATCAACGTGCCAGTTTTATTTATATATTCACGCTTTTGTCTTTTCTGATTTTAAATTTTTTTTTTGCGGTTTTTAATCATGCAGACATATTGATTGATGTATGTCGTCATGAAAGATGATTCCAGATTGAGATATATTGAATATCAATTTTTTTTACCTCTCCAATAAGTAAGATTTATTGTAGGGTAGTTTAACTATCCAGTTTATAATAATATTAATAATAAAATATTAATAATATACTTTAAACTGTATCACCTAAACATATTCCATGTATCATGTTTTCAAGGCCACCTAAAGACTGATATTTACATACATTTGGTTTGAGTTGGTTTAAAATTTTATCCTAAAATTATATATAAAAATAAAAATAAAAAATAAAAATAATAATTTATTGAGAAATGACTGATTAATCATGATTTCTGTTTAAAAACATACACACAAAGGCTTTACGCATGAATATGTGCATGAGCATAGATAGTGGAATGAGACCCAGTGCATGTCCAGACCGTTAACCATCAATGCAACCATCTGCACTGTCATACTCAATTGCCCAAGAAATACTTGATGCAAGAGATCCAGAACCATACAGATCTGTAGCTCAGTTCAATAAGACACTTGTTCTTCAGATGTGACGGAAACAGCCTACAGATCAATTCGTGTAAAACAGTCCCAGACCTGTGTGTGTATGCCTAAGTTTAAGGGGGAGGACTGAATGCAATGTTAAGTCAATGATAATAAAGGCACCCTGGGCTATCATGATGTGACTCTGAGAGGGATTGATCACTGTTGCTCACATGGCTGGTTCTCAACTCTCAGCCTACTGCCATACGGCCCCTGAGTCATTGATATTCCTCAGTGGCCCGCCGTGACATTTCCCCACAATTTTACCTAGAATTATCAGGCTTTATGCAGTGCCCTGTCTTGGACGCTTTGCTCAAATCTCAGAAGCCTGTCTCTTATTCTTTCTGTAACTGTCTGCATACAAAGTACAAATACAAATGACAACAGAAAAAGGATAAACTCTCATCTCTGAAACAACTTTTTTATTTTGTCTCATTTTGTTAGCATGATGCGATTGAGCAACTGCATATGGCATGTCTGATGCAAAACCTGCCGTGGGACTGTTATAATCAAATATTTATGACATGAATATTTGAATATATGAAATATAGATTTTCCATTACATGTTTGCTAAATAAATGCACTGATGTTTTAGAGCTCTGCTTGTTTGAATACTTGATTGAATTAAATTGCTGCATGTCACAATTGGAAGAGGAATTGTTATTCACTCGAAAAAAATCATATCATCTCATTGATCACCTCTGCTATCTAAATATTGATGGCACAGTCTAGCAAAATGAACACTTTGTGTGCTGAATCCCTGTAAATAATATGACCAGGTGTAAACAGTTTTGTTTCTACATTTGGCCTATGTAATTAGCCTCTTAGCTTTTTTAGCCCACGGTCTGTGCACTTATTATGATTATTTATTATTATATTAATCAAAGCAGTATTTTTATGCATGCTGTGCACTGTCCAGCTTCACATGTCAAACAACAGGTAAGATATTCTTCTAATTATAGTTAAGTCAATTTTAATGTAGATTTACTCAAACATCTTTGTGATGAGGAGGATGGCATGACCGGGCCATGAGGCCGGGCACTGAGTTGCCCCAATCAGTGGGAGAGAGAGATAAGGAGGAACCGGGGACACCAGAGAGAGAGAGAGAAAGACAAGCGGCAGTTTGTTTGTGTCTATGTGTTAGTGTGAAGCAGAGTGTTATTGTGTGCGCCTGAGAAGTGCAACAATAAATGTCTATGTGTACTGTTCAACACGGTCCCAGCTTCCTCCATTCCACACAACAATGAACCTTGTTGGTGCTGAAATCCAGGAAGGAGGAAGGATGCGCTGTCATGGAGTCCTCACCACTGTCATCCGCCAGTAGGCAGTGCAGCTGACTGAGGGTGCCGGCGAACCAGAGTGTTTTTAATTTTTTACCTTTCTCTCTACCCTCTCTCTCTCTCTTGGGCTCTCCCGTTCTGTTTTTTTCTCTCCCCTCTTCCTCCCCTCATCCTACTCAGGTTCCCAGGAGGTGGGGAAGACCAGCCAGTGGCGGAACGGCCGAAAGGGCAACTCCTCCCCTCCAGGAAGGGGGGGGGGGGGGGGGGGGGGAGTAGGTCAGACCGGCTGGACCCCTAGCCTGAATAGGGTGTTGGGGGTATATGACAAGGAGGAGGGTTTGGGTCCGTGATGGGTTGCCCCAATCACTGGTAGAGAATGATAAGGAGGAGCTGGGGACACCAGAGAGGGAGAGAGAGAGAGAGAGAGAGAGAGAGAGAGTGAGAGTCATACGCGGCAGTGTGTGCCTATGTGTCAGCGTGAAGTAATGTGTTATTTCGTGTGACTGAATTATGCAACAATAAATGTTCCAGCTTCCTTCCCACGGAACCTTATTACAATCTTCTTTTGGGTTCCATGGAAGAAATAAACTCAAACAGGTTTGGGACAACATTAGATGAGTAAATGATGATGAAATGTTCCTTTTTGGGTGAACTATCCCTTTAACATGGGTGCCAAAATGAAAAGTGCGGTATTAAACATAGTGTGGCTTCCGGCTGTTTGTCTTCATTGACTGTGCATAGAGCTCAGTTGAATATTCAGGAATAGTATGGTCACTGCTTACCATTTTGACATGTTTCCTTTATGAGGGTGAAATACAGAGGCACTTGGACTGGTTACAGGGCTCTACGGTATTATAAAGTGTGAATGTTGTTTCATTGGAGGACAAACATAATCAGTGATGCATATCAATGTCCGTTTGAGTCTATCATCACTGCATAAAGCATAATGCGTTCAAGTAAAAATACACCCCCCAATAACCTACAACTATGCATCTTGGCGCTTGCACTCACAAATTACATCCTTGAAAGTGTGTGCGTGGGTATTATGCTTGTTTATATGCCGGTGTGTGTAGCAGTTTGAAAGCTAGCTGTTAACCTATAAACAAACAAAGATGCACTGTAAAGCAGTGAACCGATAGATATGACAAGTGTTTTAAAAGTACCTTCAATAAATCATAACATTTAAAGGCCTTTGATATATTCTTCATATTTACATTTACAGTATATTCAAGTTTAAATCTGTTTATATGGCAAAACATAAAATAAACTCTTGGCCTCAATGCATTTTAGACACAGAAGTCCTGCATTGCTCACAGGGCTGTTGATATCTGGGGAAACTCAGATAGCCTGTATAATTCACAGTATAATTCCATTCTGCCAAAACAAAGCGAGGAAGACCATGACTCTTTAGACAAAATCTCAGCTGAAATCCTTATTATCCTAGGCATTTTACCATGGCTACAAATGGAAATGAACTCCCGCAGGTCACCCTTATCCCCTAATCCACTTTGAAATGGACTGTCATTGGCTGAATGTAAACAATAGTTTTTGTGCCAGATTCTGACAGAAAAGGAGACAGAATATCTCAAATGTCCCTCTTACAATGACAGCTAAAGATTATCTACTGTATGAGATGGGATGGCATCTTAAGAACTTTAAATGTCACCCTTCGGTGACAATTCATGTGTGCTGCAATGAATTGCAAATGGCATCAAGAAAACACAAAGCATTAATTTCCTGCTGTCAAGGAAATGGATACATATCATGCAGCAAATTGTCATGTAGGTCATCCAGGCTTGTGTATTGTTTTCCACACACAGTTGTCACATAATTAAGGCCAATATCTTGTCCAATTAAGTGTCAAGCTGCTAGTGTAGTTTTAATTAGCAGTGAGACATTCAATCACTGCAAATAACGAGAGAGAGAGTTTCCATATTCTCCATTGGGAAAAGTGTAAAAGTTAGCACTCACACGCTTTCAAATGAGCATTAAATTAGCGTTGACCATCGAATAATAAGGAAGTGAGGGATTTTTTTGACCCTTGTGCCTGAAACAGAAGGCCCCTCCTGTCCGGAATCACCCAAGGCGAGTCGTCGAGGAGAGACATTATCTCCGAAAACCATACCGTGTTCGGCCAGCACGGCGCTATCAGTAAGAGGCAGGACCCTTGCTAGCGAACTCTGGCCAAGACTCCCGGGAGCAGAGAAACCGGGGGAAAAACATACAGGCGCATTCTGTATCTGGATTTTTTAAAATGAGCAAGGGAGGATGTAGGTATAGGGTTGTTGTTAATTGGCTCTTATTGGCTGGTTGTTCAACTGTCCTGAACATTTGAATTTTTAACCAATCATCAAATAGAGAATGTGTGCTTCCAGGTGGGTTAAAAATCTTAATAAAAAAAAAAACCCAGTGTCCAAAAAAAACAATGCTTTTTCAAATACAAATAGTGCTAATGATGCTCTCACAGACTCCCAGTGAAACAAGATATCTGGGCGTTAGCCCAAAATAATGTTTTAGGAGCCAGTTGTCCAATGAAAAACTATCTTTGCTCTTTTAAAATTTTACAGGTATTTGGCATAGAATCACACTGCAACATGGCTTCAAATGCCCCTTTTCCACCATCAGGCAAGTGAGAGCCAGGGCTATCAACTGGTCAACAGGGGCCAACAGCCTCGGACCTCGAGCCACAAGGCCAAAATCTATCTGCATTCCCACCATCGGGCTAATTAATCTCTCACAGTGGAAGGTAAACAGGGGCATAGAGATCATCACTTCTGAATGAATCACCCCCATATGTCATTTATATGTTACAGGGCACGCAAAGCACTGCAAACCTCTTATAATAATACAGACATTAACTTAACTTACCCAAAGAGATGCGCTAAGGTCTAGCAAACCATATCAGGTGAGAATAATCACAATGCGCTAAAAGTATTGAATGCCAAGCGAACATGGGACGTGTTCTTCTCACCATTGACCTATTTATGCTTTAATACGGGACACAAAGCCTACGGGATGTTTCGCTCTATGCTAAAATACAGGACCCCAAGACAAAAGGCATCCCGTATGAGAAGCAACAACACTAGCAGCAACAAACATTGCATATGCCAACTCTCACATTTTTAAGCCGTTGTCTGTGAAGAATGTTCATATTTGGATACTGCCCTCATGAAAGCATAATTAATGGCAAAACATCCTTCACTAAAATCTCATGGATGGTGTACATATGTGCACATTTTCTGCGTTACCATGACAACTAATGTGGATGTGATAGCAAGAGTGACTAATAAAAAATGATTTGGCCACATATAACTTGCAGTTTGAACAGTCACTCAAACATTTTTTTAGGAAAAATCTGATTTTTCCTGCAGTTTGAACATAGCCTAAGAGTGATATGTAATGTTGATGATTTGTATATACTGAACATTTATTGCCACGTTATTGATTAAATGTGTAGGGGAAGCTGTGCTTCCTGTGCAGTCTTAAAGCAATTACCATTGGCCAACATGCATGCAGTGACATATCTTTAATGTGTACACATGAAATATCTATATCATACAGAATATACGAGCAGTTTCATATTTTATATTAATTTATTAGAATATTGAATTGCATAGATTTTATAAAATATGGAGTGAAATTATTCTTAGAAATTGAAAATAAGAATTTTGGAAAGTGGGAAAAAATTGTTTGGGATATTCATCACTATGGCCACAGAATTGTGGAATAACTCAAATCTATGTGAATGTATGCTAAACATGCTGTGCGCCACTGATAAAAAGTGTATTTTATTTGTGTAATGCAATGCATTTTATTTGTATAAACAGGCAAAATATACATTTTGAGAAAAAAAGTCTAGAATGTGCATGTGTGCTTGTGCAACAGAGATATGTCACATTATGTGTGAGATTTTCCTAGCTTCAATTTGCATAATATGTGATTCAGAGGCAATGCACTCTCAGCATTCCCAAACTATTTTCTCTCTTTGTGTCTGTCTAAAGCCCAAAGTATACTTCAATTAGACATGAACATGTGCATGTATGTACAGGATGCGTGACAAAAATGTTATCATCAGCAGAGTGCTTGAGCACTGAACACATGCAGCCCGATTTTTCAGAACTCTGAAAATGCAGTAAGCATGTGCACTTAAAATGATTTGCACTAATAAGTGAGTCCACAAGATGGAAACACTCAAAGTTGAGTCATTGCTTTCACAAAGAAGATGTAATAGCCATTAAACAACAGGGAACAAAAGTGGAAACAACAATAGTGAATGTGTATGTCAAGAGTGAACAGTCAAATGGAGTATACTTTGAAAGGCTGAGCGTTCAACTACGCAGATGTTAAACATTTGCGTCAAAATTGAAGTATACTTTGTGCTTTATGGTGTGAAAGGCTGTCTCTTCGTCTCTATTGGCTATATAGCTTAAACATCATAACAGTCAGAGAATGGCCAAATAAACAAATCTACCATTTAACTAAAAATCAACCTCCATCTCATAGATCTGCATTATAGTCAGAAAAGATCCAGGAATCAGGGCAAAAACACCACAAAAACTTGCAGCCAAATATTACCCCTTACAGAAGATTTCTGACACTGTTCTACATAAATAGCACCCTTAATTTAATTAATTGGCCAATTGTCACACATTATACATACATTTCTGCATATATACAGTGAAATTATTTATTTTTCACATATCCCAGCTATGCTGGGGTCAGAGTGCAGGGTCGGCCATGATTCGGCACCCCTGGAGCAGATAGGATCAAGGGCCTTGCTCAAGGGCCACACAGTGGTGTCTTGTCGGTGCTGGGGCTTGAACCCCCAACCTTCTGGTCAGTAATCCAGAGCCTTAACCGCTGAGCCACCACTGCCCCCCTAATCACATTGTCTGTATGTTAAAGGGGTTTATTTGGAAGATATTTTTACAGGGCATATTTTTACAGATCATCATCATCATCATCAATATGTCAGATTATGTCTGCAGAATTGCAGGATGAAGTGCAGGATGGGATTTCTTGTATCAGAGAAAGACTGAAAAAAGAAATGAGAAGTGGCGGGCCATGCATTAAAAGTCTAGGACTTCAGTGTGATTCATGCCACTAAGAGAACACTGTTTCATAATAAATAATACACCCTATGCCTTTGGGCATCATACATTATGTCGCAGCTAACTAATATTTTCAACAGTTTCGTCAGGGTACACGGTTATGCTGCGTTCCATTTAAATTGGATGTGGGGTATTCCTACTTGATATCTCCAAACATAAATGCATTAAATTCCCCGATATTCAGAAGATAATGAAACTGCAATGTTCCCATTAGCTAGCAGACTCTCATTAGAGATGTCTCCTAGCAACCCAACTGATAAACATTGTTGCTAAGCTAGCATTTGTGCTTCAGGTGTACGATTATCAAATAATCAAATAATGTTGCACCTGTTTCTGCTGGTGTTTGTTAAACAAGCTTTAATATCAGGTAATATGGAAACAAACTCATTTCTCAATATTACTTAATTAAGTGAATGTTTATGACTTTGTAGATCTCCCTGAGTTTTGACATGTTTGTGTGACATCATGCCCCTGCATCTCGGCGAAATCAGAGTTGAGAGTTTGTAGTTGTAATTCTGACTTAAAAATGCATTCCATTGCAATTTTCCTGGTAGGAAGTTGTCAAATCTGACTTTCCGAGTTGAATGGAGCGCAGCACTACTTCTCAAATCTTGATCTGACACTGAATGCTCAAGCAGTCGAATTTACACTTAGAAAACTCCTGATGTTGCAATAAAAATGCAAAAAGCACTTACCAATTTGCTTAAAGTGAAAATCAGTCCACCTTTCCTGTTTAATAAATTAAGCAATCACACAGTCATGCAGAACATCTCATCTTTAAATCCATAAGGATCTTACTCAACAGAAATACCAGCAGTAATAAGAGTAGACTGTTCAGTAAGATCTTGCGCTCGCTTTCAAATTACGTCACTTAAAGCGTGATTGCGTCACTCAAGGCCAGCTAGAAGGCCTCGACTGGAACATATCCTAAAGATCACACCCACCAAGAATAAATAAATCAATCAATCTGATTGGCTGATGAATTTGACAATCTGACTTTAGATGAACATTAATTTGCATTTTTGAGGGATTCTGTGGAAATTCTGAAGGCCTGAGGGGGTGGAGCCCAGACTCACTCGCTGCTTCTGCTAACAAGCTCGGATTTGGGCATGTGATTTGTGAAACAGATGTCATGCTTCGAATGTAAGCATCAAGGAAAAGATTCTGACTTGATAAACTTTTGGTTTTTCTCTATTTGTTTGTAGATTAATTAAGAGTGGAAAGCAATTAAATATACATAGGCAAAAATGTGATTGAGAATGAAAGGATGAAAAATATTTATTTATTTGGCATATTAGGCCAGCAGAGAAGGCTTTGCTTGCCCTAAGAATTCACCACTGGAAAGGAGAGATGTTTGATGGAAAGCAAGACATGGCATGATGTATTCAACAAGAGTATGTGACAGATCAGGTACAGAGAAAAAGAGACAGACAGAGGGACAAAGAGAGAGATGGGGAGAGACAGAGGGAGTGAAGCTGTGATTTAATAGCTGGGTGCACCTGCAGCTTGGCTATCCTCTGCATCTCAATGAGCTTTGCACTCCCTCTACCCAACAATGTCCTTTCTCTCTTCTCTTTCAATCCCTCTGTTTTTCTCTCTGCATACTTGTTTAGTCTGTCAGTCCAGAGTTTAAGAAATATAGATTGGATATAGACCTTATTCAGTGTACACGCTGTATTTAATTTGACGCAAATGAAAACAAGGATGTGAGGGATATACAGTCCGTTCAATGGGTTGTGCCGTCTTATGCCAGAAACATACTTTACGCAAGTAAGCATGCTTGGCCAACGCATTGCCAACGCAATATCCAGTTTAACAGACATAATGTGCCATTAAACTGAATTTGTTATTATTCAGGAAATTGCTATAAATATACTTACTTTAACTTGCTTGCTCAGTAATATTCTCTACAAACTTTTTCTCCACAAAACAGTTGTTGACTGTAAAACTCACTGTAATCTCACTGTAGAAATGGACTGTTCACACTAATGTCCACGACAGTGCCTCCTGTGGCAATGTTGAAAATGTAATGCATACTTGTGCTTGTGCTAATGCATATGTGTGCGGTCTGACACATTTTGTAATGTTACTAATGAAGCTTTAGCGTTAGTTTAGGCAGACTACAGTAGTTGCCAGCCAGCTCATCAGCTGATGCTCAGTTGATCGTTAAACTCCACCTCTACCAATTAGGCAGTATGTACAAACACATCATTTGAACACACATTTGCCCAGTATGTTGCATAGACATCCCGCCAAAACCATTGTCAAGAGCTGATCAAATACATTTTATTTCAAAGAAAGTAGTCCTGTACTGTACTGTATGCACACAACTGAGCTTGCGTTGCTAGAAGCAACTGCAATCGCGTACTTGCATCGACAATATCGAGGACATGCTCCCCCAATATTCAGAATATTGTATGATCAATATGTAATTTTTAATCTTGAACATTTGACTACATCTGTGGTCTAAAGGTTGCATATACTTTTCACAAATAATGCTTTCTTGAGATTTTGTCCATTGGACATTTTTTAATAAGACATACTTTCAATGTTTTGTAGGATAAATGTTAAACAGCAACAACTGTGAGGTCAACCTCTATTTGAACTTCTATTTTATGAAACCTAATCTAGAGATTTCCTTTAAAAGATAGACTAAAACAAAACATATAGATTCCTTCTTGTAGTTCCAGTACAGCCCCCGTTTCTCTTACACCAAGATGCATAATAAAATCTTACACCAATGCATAAGTTTTTTTTTTCCTTGCTTCCTCTTAATCCTTCTGTCTTTCATTCCACCAGGCCATCTCTCTTTCTCTCCTTGTGCCTTTCTCTTGTTTGACGAGCCAGGCATACTTAATCTGACTGACAGCCAGAGGCAGCACCCCGACCAAATGGAGCGGGTGTCAGCTGGCTATGTTGGCCCTAAGTATAAGGGTCTTTTCATATAGCCGGAGCGATTAGCTGCCGACACCTAATTAATGTTAGAATGAATTACAACAATTCACAGTGAGCACTCCACCATGAAGGTTGAGGAAATTCATGTTTGGGTATGCTACACTTAAAAGAAGAAAAAAGACAGATGATGATTATGTTTCATACCACTTTACACTTTTCCCAACTCCCGGCCTCTGTCTGTATTAAATCTTTCCATTTATTATTTGTTCCATTTATTAGCCTTTTTTTCTACAGGCCTTCATTAGTTTCTGCCAAACAGCTGCATTTCTGCCTTTAGGGCGGCATGGTGGCTCAGTGGTTAACACTGTTGCCTCACAGCAAGAAGGTCCTGGCATCGAGTCCTGGTTCAACTACAGCCTTTCTGTGTGGAGTTTGCATGTTCTCCCTGTGTTTGCGTGGATTTCCTCTGGGTGCTCTGATTTCACCCACAAATCGAAAAACATCAGGTTAAGTGAATTGGAGACTAAATTGCCCCATATGTGTGTGAGTGAGAGTCCCCCAGCCACTGGGGGTTGTGTCAGGAAGAAATTTGTCCCAAATCAAATATATGTGGACTATCACGAAGCGGACCCTGCACCTACATTGGATAGTTGCTAGGAAAGAAAGAGAGAGCTGCATTTCTGCATTTAAATTGCAGCCAGTACACAAACACACCAATTACCATTTACTTGCACTGTAGACACAGCCAAACACAGGAAATTATTGTTTAGGCACGTTTCAATATACAATTGGCACAAAAAGTATTTGGTCCCTTTAATCACAGGTAAAATGTCTGAAGTACAATGCAATAAAGAACAAATGATCAAAATGGCATCTGCAAACAAATCATGCTACCAGTCTTTGTCTCAGAGTGAATTTCACTTTTCTACATTATTGCAATTGAGTTTAACCAAAAGGTAATTAAAGAGGATGTATGAAGTAAATTTTCGGTTCACACAAGTGTCCTAGCAGAGAAACCACAGGTGTAGTTCAAGTGTTTTGCTTGAAAAATATGCTTGTGGTACTTTTCTTTGAAATAAATTCATTGGTATGATAAATATTTGGTTTGATATTTTGTTGCATAATGCAGACATTTAGATGTTTTTAAGGATGTACAAATACATTATGGGGCCAGAATATAGCTATCAGGGCCCCTATGAAGATGCTTTTTAGTCAGACTTACACAGTGAGGACTAGGACAGAAAGCTCAGATATAATTCTACTTCACTGAAACTGAAGAGACAAACATAATGAGGAGGAACTGAGGCAGTTTATGGGAAACGGCAAATCAAATCCCATAAAAGCAGCTGGAGCAAAGGTAGATGAGCATTTAGAACACTCATGGGGTTTGGTTGACAGATTCTGAGGTACTTCATCCTCATCTATAGCAATATATAGCATAATAGCAATAATGAAGCTTCATATAGCACATATCCAATCACCATGATCAATAGTCACATCATGCATTGCAAGACAGTGGGGTGGATTTTATATTACATTACATGACTTTTGTTAAACCAGGTTAGTGGGGAAGATTACATTTAAAATATACAGAGGAAAATACAGAGGGCCTCTTCTTAGAGGCCCTCATAGCTATATTGTGGCCCCATAAAGTATCTGTACATCCTTAAAAACATATAAATTTGTTTTGGGGCTGCTGTGGCGCATTAGGTAGAGCGTGTTGCCACTAATTGCAGGGTTAGCGGTTAGATTCCTGGCCCACATGACTCCACATGCCGAAGTGTCCTTGAGCAAGACACTAAACCCCAAGTTGCTCCCAATGGCAGGCTAGTGCCTTGCATGGCAGCTCTGCTGTCATTGGTGTGTGTGTGAATAAGTCACAGTGTAGTAAGGTTAAAAAAGCGCTATATAAGTACAGACCAAAAAAAATAGAGCTTAGAACTTTTGTTTAATATCTGCACCACTAGCATCACTCAGACCTATAATTAAGGACGATGGCTTTTCCTACCAATGCTATGCAGATAATATGAAGCTCTACCTGTCGTTTTAGCCCGACGACCACACTGTCTCAGCTCGTATCTCTGCCTGACTTTTGGAGATCTCGACCTGGATGAAGGAATGTCACCTTCAGATCAACTTTGCCAAGACATCCTTGTGATCCCAGCCAACCCCTATGTTGACCACAACCTCACTATTAATTTCTGTTCAACTACACTAATGCCAACCTGGACTACTCGGAACCTGGGAGTATTGGTAGATTACCAACTTTACTTCACCAGCAAGTCACACATGTTCAAGTCATAAGCAAGTCTCAAGTCAAGTCTCAAGTGCAGTGCAGACAAATCAAGCAAGTCGAGTCAGTGACTCACCTCAAGCAAGTCAAGTCGAGTCCTGATGAGTTTTTTATTTTTAAATAAATATATATTTTTGCTCTGAAAAGATTAACTTATATACGTATCTTTACATTCATTTTTTTACATGAATTGTATAACAGTAATGTGTTATAATATATATATATATATATATATATATATATATATATATATATATATATATATATATATATATATACACACACTCACCTAAAGGATTATTAGGAACACCATACTAATACTGTGTTTGACCCCCTTTCGCCTTCAGAACTGCCTTAATTCTACGTGGCATTGATTCAACAAGGTGCTGAATGCATTCTTTAGAAATGTTGGCCCATATTGATAGGATAGCATCTTGCAGTTGATGGAGATTTGTGGGATGCACATCCAGGGTACGAAGCTCCCGTTCCACCACATCCCAAAGATGCTCTATTGGGTTGAGATCTGGTGACTGTGGGGGCCATTTTAGTACAGTGAACTCATTGTCATGTTCAAGAAACCAATTTGAAATGATTTGAGCTTTGTGACATGGTGCATTATCCTGCTGGAAGTAGCCATCAAAGGATGGGTACATGGTGGCCATAAAGGGATGGACATGGTCAGAAACAATGCTCAGGTTGGCCGTGGCATTTAAACGATGCCCAATTGGCACTAAGGGGCCTAAAGTGTGCCAAGAAAACATCCCCCACACCATTACACCACCACCACCAGCCTGCACAGTGGTAACAAGGCATGATGGATCCATGTCCTCATTCTGTTTACGCCAAATTCTGACTCTACCATCTGAATGTCTCAATAGAAATCGAGACTCATCAGACCAGGCAACATTTTTCCAGTCTTCAACTGTCCAATTTTGGTGAGCTCTTGCAAACTGTAGCCTCTTTTTCCTATTTGTAGTGGAGATGAGTGGTACCCGGTGGGGTCTTCTGCTGTTGTAGCCCATCTGCCTCAAGGTTGTGCGTGTTGTGGCTTCACAAATGCTTTGCTGCATACCTCGGTTGTAACGAGTGGTTATTTCAGTCAAAGTTGCTCTTCTATCAGCTTGAATCAGTCGGCCCATTCTCCTCTGACCTCTAGGATCAACAAGGCATTTTCGCCCACAGGACTGCCGCATACTGGATGTTTTTCCCTTTTCACACCATTCTTTGTAAACCCTAGAAATGGTTGTGCGTGAAAATCCCCTTAACTGAGCAGATTGTGAAATACTCAGACCAGCCCGTCTGGCACCAACAACCATGCCACGCTCAACATTGCTTAAATCACCTTTCTTTCCCATTCTGACATTCAGTTTGGAGTTCAGGAGATTGTCTTGACCAGGACCACACCCCTAAATGCATTGAAGCAACTGCCATGTGATTGGTTGATTAGATAATTGCATTAATGAGAAATTGAACAGGTGTTCCTAATAATCCTTTAGGTGAGTGTATATATATATATATATATATATATATTTTTTTTTTTTTAGTAAATTGCATTAATGAACATGCACATATTTTTATCATGGGCACTTTAAAATACTGTGAATACTTCTAGATACCTTATTATCCGAATTGTTTAGATTTTTAGAATTAAATGTTACATGTATAACACTGCGTGTATGCTATGTAAAAATAAGGTCAGATTTTCACATTGATCTAACAAAAACGGCAGACTGGCTAAACGAAAATGCAAGTTTGCTCTCAGACAGTAAGTGGCACTTATGCAGCAGAAATATAGCTGTCACCCTGGTAACTCCTGTACACAAAGCAGCCCTACGCTTATAAACAATAATTTATTAGGTATTATACGGAGGTAAGATGAAAAGAAAATACAATCAAAACTTTTCTGAAGACAGTCAGTTCCCTTTAGTGATACATTTATATAAAATAGTCATAAAGGTATTGCATTCAAGGGCTTTAGTTAAAAGTCTTCAAAGGTCATAATCACTATGAGGGAACTTGGATTTCATCACGAGTCATTCTGTATATTTTAAACTACTTGTTGCATATTTTCATACTTTTTTATTCACATGGCCCAATTCGAAATCTTTATATCCATAGGAGATTATTTTGGGAACTGGTCAATCATTTGTCATTTTGGCGCGTTGTGAGTGCAGCGTTAAATGCGTAGATGCAGATCAGTGGTGCTGGCGGACTTGCATTATTTCATATTAATTAATTGATGTTGCAATATTTTTTAAACACATTTCATTAATGTTTAGAAAAAGTTATTGAAAATAATAATAATATAATAAAAAACATTCAAGTCATTGTCGAGTCATGCAGTTCAAGTCAAGTCTCGAGTCACTGGTGCTCAAGTCAAAGTCAAGTCATTTTCCACATTTAGTCAAGCAGGTCACAAGTCCTTAAATTTGCGACTCGAGTCAAGACATGTAACTCGAGTCCACCATCTGTGCTGCCCACAACTCATTAACTGTCTGGTCTTGCAGGTTCTAACTTTTTAACATCAGGAAAATCAGACCTTTCCTGTCTGATAATACTGCACAGTTCCTGGTCCAAGCTCTGGTCATCTCAAGACTGGAATACTGTAATTCTCTGTTGGCCGGCCTCCAAGCTAGTACATTAAGCCACTGCAGACAATCCAGAGCGCAATAGCGTGTCTGCTCTTCAATTAGCCAGAGGGTTCACGTCACCCCACTCTTGATTTCACTTCACTATAGCTGCCCACATCAAATTCAAGGCTTTAACTCTGGGCAATGGAACAGCACCCTCTTACTTCAACTCACTCTCTACTGTCAATTAACAAGCCGAGCCTTGTAGTCCTGTTGCATTGAAGCAAAAAGTATATTTCACGATCAATCACTTTTTCTGTTCCTCTGTGGTGGAATGAGCTTCCAAACTTCAATATGCTGAAACCATCTCAACAATCATGAACCAGCTGAAAACACATCTGTTCCGAGAGCACTTGATCAATGCACTTACTTAATTGTTAATAATAATAATTAAAAAATCTTGCTTATCTCATATATTCTACATTAGCTTTTACCTTCCAACCACATTGAGAACATAGCAGTGCGATACTGCAGATATTTTTTTTACTTTTGTACGACATATTGCTATCTTTTCTCCTCATTTGTAAGTCACTTTGGATAAAAGTGTCTGCTAAATGACTAAATGTAAAATGAATACTGCAAAATAACTGCTTACTTATATTTGACTCTACATATTAAGTTGGGATAGGACTAATAGGACTAAGACGGACTAATGAGAAAGGAACATCCCAGCTGAAAAGATCATCTTTGATCAACATTTGCACTTTAATGCTGATTCAGGCTGGTTTATGCTGGTTTGGTGCTGGTTTAGCTGGTGGACTAGCATGCTATTTGAGTTACAGCTTACTATCACATGATGGTGGAGGCCCTTCAAACTCCAGGTGTGTCCCCAGGCGACATGTTTGTATGCTGTTCCCATTTAAATGATATCCTGGAAAACACCTGTAGCGCACAATATCACCTGTGAAGAGATTGAAGAGGAGAAACAGACAGTGAACAGATGAAAGGATATTAATCAGAGCTTTATCAATTAACTTGCAGATGCACGTCACACCTTCTGACAAATTATGGAGAATCTGGGAATTCTGAGAAGCTCAGAACAACAGGAGCAGAATCCTGCTGTTTCTTTGCTTAGAACTTAATGAAGGCCACATCCTCTCACTGTCGCACTTAATGGCTGACTTTAATGGTAAAAAAAATAAAATAATAATAATATATTTTTTTTGAAGGTGCTCATAAAGTTTTTTTTTTTTTGAGAATGTGAGAACCAAAGGGAAACTTGACGTGCTGGAGCTGCAATGCAGTGTAATTAAGAATGCACCACACTGCATGGTTTAAATTCATAACACCCAGCAGTCGCTACCTGAGGGCTGCTCAGATCTCTGAAGCAGTTCTCCCTGTTGCCTCACAAACATTCAGACACTCTGTGACTCAGCTAAGGGGAATAACACCTAGAACTACATCAATATAATTCAGAGCTTTGAAAAAAAGCTTGTCTTTATATTTGGTTACATTCCAAGTGGTTTTATAATGTAGCATTTTACTCCCCTGCAATAACGGAACACATGCTTACGAAGAATCCGTTTTTCAAAGAGACTTTGCATGCTTTGAAATATATTTGTGAATGTTTGCATTTTTGCATTAAGTGAATGTGGTGGGTAATCAGTGATCAAAACAGTGGTAAATCAGTACAGGCTAGTGCTAAAAACTACAGTAGGACTGTGTCAACCCCAGTGAAGCTCTGCAGACATGCTCCCTTCCAAACAGATTAAACAGCCCTGTGCCAACACATAACTATCTATTAAGAACAACTAATATCAATTAATCCATCTCCGTACATGGCAGAAAAAAAGTGACATGTAGGAGAGAGCAGGGATAATAGTAACACTCAATAAATGTAACAAAGATAATGACTCAATGTACAACACACTCACTGTGGCCATATCAGATATGTACAAACACAATTCAGCCCTCTATCTCCTCTCAAAATAATGAATAGATTCATTAAAAACAATTCAAATCTGCAACTGTTCTGTCTCTATGAATCTAACACCTTCTTAGTAGTGCAAATGAGGGTCCAGCGCATGAAGAATACACAGGATTAAGTTATACATTTAATTGACATTGGTAAATTAATGCAGATGTATCTAAGAAGTTTGAGGTAAACTATGAAAGCTTTAAACTACACATTCGCTGAGTAAATGAGCAAAAACCAAAATGTGATACAATTATCCCTGGTCTCCCCTTAACATTGGATTTCAGAGGCAATGCTGCATGTTAGTGCTGGTGACTCATCATTAGAGGTCCAGTGAGGTCACAATTGGTTCATTATTTATAAGTGCTTTCTGTGGGCACTTTGAGGTAAAACCAAACCATTGTTGAACAACTCCAAGTAACTATTAAAGAGTTTAATTTTTTTCTTGACCACACTGACAATAAAATTGTCTGACATAAATAAATAAATAAATAGATAAATAAATAAATGCATTTCTGCCATCATGCACAAAACAATGCCACTCAACACGTCAGTCTTTGTTTTGAATTCTGGCAATGAGTCAGCATATCAGGACAGCCCTGTGGGACTGGTAGCCCTGGCATTGGAGTGGATTTACTCTCCTCAAAGTGAGTTCTCGAGGAATGTTAGTGGTGGTGTTGGGGGGGGGGGGTGCTCTGCTATTCTGGGAACATTATTAATGAGAGGCGCTCAAGCCTGAAAATGAACTGGCAGCCTGCGTCTCTGCTCAAAATGTTCCACTTACACTGGGTCAGGCCAGTGGAGCCAGCAAGTCCACAGTCATGAACAAGCACAAGCAGGCATACAAAAGAGATTGAGCGTTTGCATTCAATATCAATCCAAACTCACCTATCTTAAATTCTTTGCTGGCCATCAGAATTTCGGCATTTGGAATAATGGGAGGCGGCAAGCAAAACTGAAGTCTATAGGCTAGAATAGAGAGGCAGAGACAGAAAAGGTAGAGAGAAAAGAGACAGCCATGTCATATTGCACTGTGAATTAACAAAATATGGAATTAATAAGGAACATTGTTGGGGACGCTATGTGGGAGGGGGAAGGGTTCAATTTAAACATGTAACTAATTACATTTTCATTTAATTAGTAATTTAATCAGAGCAATATTTTTATGGTACAAATGTTTTTTTTTTTTAAATTTTTTTTTTTTTTATACAAATTATCTCAATTATGGTGAAAACTGCATTAAAATTCAACTTGAACTGATACATTTAGAAATATACAGTTTAGTAAATGTTCACTTGACTCTAAAGCTGTGGCAATGATGAACGTAGCATTTGGCTGCGCTATACCGCTACTTGTTGAAAAACAGTCACTTGTTTCTAGAAAAGCTGCACTATTTTGAAAACAGCTGCAATACATTTACAATACTGAAAAATGTAGCCAAGTTAGTCACATCGCTCTCCAACACTCTGAGGAATTACTGATGGATTACCTTGGTAGTTGATCTTGAACAGTCCACCTTTTTCAGAGTTGCTCCGGAAACGTATCAAAATTTGATTAGATGTACTGCGGGGTGGGTTATTGGGTTCTCCCTCAGTAAACACTCCCAATTTGTGGGCTGTTTCCAGAGGTCCATCCCTGTTGAATAAACAAGATACTATATGAGATAGAGAGAGAGAGATGCTCTCTAAGACGAATCGCTTATGATGTATTATTCCTATTTTGTAAGTTGCTTTGTATAAAAGTGTCTGCAAATGAATAAATGTAAATCTAAAAGGAAGTCAGCACCTAGGGAGCTTAGCCCCATCCTTTCAGTCCTTTGGTTAGCAGGGAATAATTTGGCAGCTACCTGATCCCAGTTTTAACCATGTCTGATGTGCCTGTCTGAGTGTGCACTACAGATTATGTCCTTTCTTGTGCATTCATAAAAGCATCTGGTTGGCTTAAGGGAGTGCTGGCTCACTAAACAGAGGCCAAGCTGTCTTGATGGAGCTTTTCCTGGTCTGGGTTAAAAATAATAATAATAATAATAAAAAAATGCTCTTCTAGAGATCTTCCAACTTCATTTGAAGTGGCAGAATCCTGTATGTAAATACATGAGAATACATGATGCCCCTAAGAAATAGTAGGGGGGAAAAGTCAATGCTTTCTCATACTATTTTAACAGGTTCAATTGCTTTGTCCAAATCTAATTGCAACATTACCCCCCTGCTGGTCTCTTTTCAGGTTGTTCTTTTGGGTCCAAACCATCATATGTTAGCATCACAAATGCAAGTACCATCGTGTGTAGGGTACAATGGGATAAAGGCTCCTTTGATTTGATCTTCTCCCAAAACACTAAATAGCATAGCATAAATAAAAAACTACCTCGAAAACACCTGTTTGTCACTATGAACTGCACATTTTTCCTCTTCTGCAATTTGTTCTTATACAGTTGAAGTCAGAAGTTTACATACACTTAGGTTAAGTCATTAAAACTCATTTTTCTTAACCACTCCACAGATTTAATTGTCACTTTTTGTCTTCACCTGTTTCATGGACTCTTATTTTGAAGTTCTCTCCCTCACTACATTCCTACTCCTGTGTCTCCTTGATTCCCAGCACACCCAAACATTACATTAATATTAGCAAACTATAGTTTTGGCAAGTTGTTTAGTACATCTACTTTGTGCATGACACGATTAATTTGACCAACAATTGTTTACAGACAAATTATTTCACTTTTAAATGACTACATCACAATTCCAGTAGGACAGAAGTTTACATACATTAAGTTAACTGTGCCTTTTAAGCAGCTTGGAAAATTCCAGAGAAAGATGTCAGGTCTTTAGACATTTAGCCAATTAGCATCTGACAGGAGGCGTACTGAATTGGAGGTGTACCTGTGGATGAATTTAAAGGCCTAACTTCAAACTCAGAGCCTCTTTGCTTGACGTCATGGAAAAATCAAAAGAAATCAGCCAATACCTCAGAAAAAAAATTGGGGACCTCCACAAGTCTGGTTCATTCTTGGAAGCAGTTGTCAAATGCCTTAAGGTACCACATTCATCTGTACAAATAGTACACAAGTATAAACAGCATGGGACCACACAGCCATTGTACCGCTCAGGAAGGAGATGCATTCTGTCTCCAAGAGATGAACGTAGTTTGGTGCAAAAATTGCAAATCAATCCCAGAACAACAGCAAAGGAACTTGTAAAAATGCTGGAGGAAACAGGTCAGCAAGTATCTATATCCACAGTAAAACAAGTTCTATATTGACATAACCTGAAATGATGCTCAGCAAGGAAGAAGCCACTGCTAGAAGACCACCATATAAAAGCCAGACTACAGTTTGCAAGTGCACATGGGGACAAAGATCTTTAATTTTGGGGAAATTTCCTCTGGTCTGATGAAACAAATATTGAACTGTTTGACCATAATGCATGGGGGTGGCAGCATCATGTTGTGGGAGTGCTTTGCTATAGAAGGGACTGGTGCACTTTACAAAATAAATGGCATCATAAGGAAGGACAATTATGTGGCTATATTGAAGCAACATCTCAAGATATCAGCCAGGAAGTTAAAGCTCTGTCACAAATGGGTCTTCCAACTTGACAATGACCCCAGGCATACCTCCAAAGTTGTGGCAAAATGATTATAGACAACAACGTAAAGGTAATGGAGTGGCCATCACAAAGCCCTGACCTCAATCTGATAGAAAATGTGTGGGTTGAACTGAAAAAAATAAATAAAAAATGTCAGGAATATATATTTTTAAATGTAGTAAATGTATGCAACTAATGAATTTCCAGGAAATTATAATTTATTTGGAGACAAATACTTAATTGCCATTTTCTATTTTGTTCAAGGTTATTATATATATAAAAATACAAAATTCAATAACTGCCTAAAAAGTAAAAGGATAGCACTTGGGGTAAAAATCCCCCCTGTTGCAAAACAACCTTCTGTTGTTATTTGTTTTCACTCAAATTACTAGTGGAAGCTGTTTACTTATAGAAGATACATTAAAAAAGATGCAAGACCGCAAGCTGCTCTCAAAATGCAATGTATTCAGAGACAATCAGCTGTGAGAAAGGCAGGTGTGATGGGGAGCATACAAAAATGCTAATTATACACCAATACTGGTTAGGATTAAGATCGATTCCGTTTTCACATATCGATAATCAGAAGATTGTCCAGATGAATATCGATATATATATTAGGATTTTTTCAGATATAAATAGGGCTGCTCGTTGCACAATATTCTTTGTCTTTTTAAACATATTTCTCAACACAGCTTTGGAAAAGTGAGAGCAGCAGGGTTAATTAAAGTGGGTCGCACAGCTGACGTGTCTGACGGATGACGTGCCGCATTCTAAAATTCTAAATAATTATTTTCTAAGTAGGAATGTAATATGTACACACACCGAAGGCTCTCTGTCTTTGTAGGCTGTTAAAAATTCTGTGTCGTCGTGGAGCATTACTCACTTAAATTTCCATTAAATTCAAACCCAAATCATTATCAAAGGACAAAGATTATTTACTCTAGTTCTTACTGGATGATATATTGTCAGGGTTGGGTGGGTTACTTCAGAATACATGCTGTAAAATGTAATTTGTAATGTATTCCGTTAGATTACTCAAGATCAGTAACATACTCTAAATACTTTGTCAATACTTTGATTCCTTCATCAGCACTGGTAGATTTTTTTCATTGTTTTGACTATAAAAACACACAGTATAGTCAAAATACAGATAAAATACACATGTTAAAAATACATTCCCTGAAAAACCTAAATATCTGATGCAGTGTTGTTTCTAAAACAAGTTTAATCAAACTGATCTTGTTTTTAGGATTTTTCGATATTTTTACTGGTAAACAATACAAAAATTTACATGACTGTTGCCCTAATATCAAAGGTCTTACTAGAAAATCAAAATTATGATCCAAGGCAAATCTTCTTGATAAAAAAATATGGCTAGAAATAGCATATTAGCTTAGCGTAAAGCTGACAATTTACACAAGGTTTATTTATATTTCTTCTGCTCCAAACTTACTTCAAACTTACTTCTCTGTCTGCCTGTATGAATGTAACACATCATAAGAAAGTGTTTTCACCACTGTTCAAATGTACTTTCGATCATATACATGTATAAATGTTTTCCATCTGAAAGGACTAAATATTAAATGAAACAAATGACAATAAAATGCAAAGTAATCTTTTCAGTAATTAAAATACTTTTTGAATGTAACTGTATTCTAATTACCAATTTAAATTATAACTGTAGTACAGTTACTTATATTTTGTATTTTAAATACGTAATCCCATTACATGTATTTCGGTACTCCCCAACCCTGTATATTTTGTATAATATATATCATAGTACATGCGGTGTGTGAAAAAAGCTCAGAGGATCATCAGAGACTCCAGCCATCCGAGTCATGGGCTGCTCTCACTGCTTCCATCAGGCAGGCGGTATCGCAGCATCAGGACCCGCACCACCCGACTACATGACAGCTTCTTCCCCCAAGCAATAAGACCTTTGAACACTTGATCTCTCATGATCAACAATCAGCACTGCACTTTATTAATCTATTATCTCAAACTGGACTGTCATAATTATATTCTCCCCAATTCAACTAGTGTATATATATTTTTATATACCCTTATCTAGTGTATGTGTATTCTATATTGTGTGTATTGTTTACTGCACATTGTATATTAGTACTATGTTGTGTAATTATGTGTACATTTGATATGTAAATTGTTGTGTAATTATGTGTACATTTGTTATGTAAATTGTGTTGTGTAAATATGTTGTTTATTGTAATTGGTATACGTATGTCTCGTCACTGTCATGACTGCAATGTTGCTCGGAATTGCACACAAGACTTTCACCTGCTGTTGCACTCGTGTACACAGTAGTGTGACAATAAAGTGATTTGATTTGATTGATTTGATCATAGAGCCTACACAATGAATTATCAGTTGCAAGTATTTATTTTTGGGGTTAGACAGCTTGAATGAAAGACCTATTCAATGTAGCTCCTACATCCAATAGACTTGGGTTCACACCAAAAACTACAGTGCAAACGTGCACTAAGGTTATTCAAACACAAGTGGAGGCCATTGCCATTGTCTTGTGGTGCTACAGCTAAGACAGGAATATGGATTTAAAATAGGTAGTGTTAAAGTGTTATTTTATGTTTTATGGGGAACTTGTGCTAAGGCTGTATGTCCTAACTGTGCATGCAGGCCTCAGGTGACTAGACCTGAATAACTCTCAGTAAAGGGGCTCATTAATTAAACTGTATTAGCTATAAATGTGTTTATTCCCAGACAGGAGACTGGCATTAAAGAAAAAGAAAGAAGGTGACAAGCATAGGTGGAGGTGTAGACAGGATAATGACAACAGGAAGTCAGGTCACTCACCAGACAGTGATGAAGTCTTGGGGGCCATGGACTTGCAGAAGGGTGAAATTAAGTTGAACGCCCAAGCCAGGTGCTACTGTAATTAGCCAGCTACAGTCCGCAGAAGAGGGGTAGTCCTCCGGGTAACCAGGGGAGAAGATTGTGCCATTGTCTGATGTAATATTACCTCCACAGGGCACTATAAGAAAAAAAGAGGAATCAGACAGGAATGAGGTCCCTCTCTATGATTTGTCCCTTAACATATCGTGTAGGGCCCAAAGATCAAAGAAAGCCAGTCTTGTGGTATCATCAAGAACGTTATTGCAAGATAAGGGACCAAACCTTACCCAGCTAGGAGCTTGTGAAGCAAGTGGGAACCCGGATAAGGGCAGAGCAACATGGGTGAAAAGCCCCACTGGCTTCTTAAACATCACTCAGTCTTCCCAATAGTACACTTTCCTTGTCTGACATCTTACAAATCCCTCTTGTAGCCAGTGCTTTGCATTTATATAGTCGTGTCCATGTTTCTACTGATTCAAATGAGCCTTAGACATATGAAATCAAATCCCTTCCTGTCCCTGCTGATCCCATACTGCTGCTAGCCCGATTCAGAGGGGAAATAATCAATGTGATTTGGATGGCGGAATAAAGATAGGCCCCGAATTGTACGCACGCATAAGGACAGTCATAATATACTTTAGCTCCGACTGTACTCTCAGCAGTTTCTTGCACTGTCAAGGTCTCGCTATCCCCACTTCTTTCCCAACTCGTCCCTATCATCTATCTTTCTACAATTCTTCCTGTGCTCCGTCCTTTTCCCTCATTTCCTCTCATCTCCGACGGCATCCTTTGAGCGGTGCCTATGTTAATCCCTGATGGCGTGTGCTCTTTCCCTGCAACTTACCTGCTAAATGAAGTATCGATCAGGGCATTGATTAAAAAAAAACCAGTGCTATCAAGCATAAATGCATGGTGGCACAATCAATTGTTCCAAAACGTTGAGTGGTGAGTAGGAATGGGAGGATATGGGGCTGGAGTCAGAGGAGGCAGGAGGAACAGGGTTGGGAACCTATACATGGGAGAGGAAATATATGTACATGACAGAGCACATAGGACTCTGGGTGCAATCTGTTAGTGGCAGCATGTGCAGGTGATGGCTGGGGCCGTAACTGGAGTATGTAAGAAAGACAAAGACAAATGAAAAGACAGAAAAGGGCTTTTCACAATATTTTTTAAAACACACTTTTCATCCTGAGTAAAGCAGTTTTTCACACCTTTGCCCCACTTTTGAGCTGCTAACATCTAATTGTGTACAGTGTACAATGTGAAAAATTGCAGTGCTAGAATGGAACAGCTGTTTAAGGAATATTTAACCCAATTAGCCAACATCTTATGGAGTTTTGTGCTCTTTGCCACAGTCGCCTTAAGCTTGCTCACTGGGGGTCTAAATATAAATATAACGATTTTCTGTTATTTATTTTAATGCGCAATTTACAATCATATTTTTATAATTATTATTATTAAACCACACTATTTTGACTCGAATATATTACTATATTACAGCCTTTTCTGTTTAAACATAATTTTCTGTAAAGCTGCTTTGAAATTATGTGTGTTGTGAAAAGCATTACACGAATAAAAATGATTTGACTTGAAAAATGACTTGACTTGACCTCCCTTCTATGGAACACAAAAGGGTATGTTAGGAAGACAGCCTCAGTCACCATTCACTTTCCTTGTATGAAAAAAATTAAAGTGAATGGTGACCGAGTTTATCCTCCTGCCAATTATATTTTCTGTTCCACGGAAGAAAGTCATTCATAAAGGTTTGGAACAATTAAAATTTTTGGGTGAACTAAAGGCCCCGATATACTTCTAGAGAAGTTCTTTGTTTTTCATTCAGGGGTAAAAAGACGTTCGAAACAGCCAAGTAACTGTTTGTGAACATTCAGACACCTGCCACAACACTGTGGGAGGCATTTAAAAGTACATTTACATATAAGGGCGCTCAGTAAAACCTTTAAACTGATGTGACAGAAAAATGTGTAATCAACGACTTTATACATAATAATTCACACTAGACCAGGAAAATATGTTTTTTTTTTTAACCACTCGATGATGATTTAAAGTAGTATATGGTATATGCAGTAGAAAATGCACAATTTGTCTTGTATACATTCTGAATTCATGACGCTAATGCACTGTATGTGATCATAATATGTGCTGATTTCATTCTGTTATTGTAATTTATGATGACAATGGCACTACTGCAAAGACTGGTGTACACTAGATTGTAAATGGGAAGAATATAGACAAAAGAATGATGATAAGAGGGGCATATCTTAATATGGGCAGATGTGTGAATAGCTTTCACTGCAGAAGGCACATGAGTGAAGCATCATAAAAAAGAAAAGAGTGAATGGGCACTTGAGAGTATTTGAGTAGATTTCATTCCTTTGGTAGACTAATTAAACAACAACAACAACAAAAATGCATTTCTTATTCTTGGAAAATGTCTTTACACGAACAATCGATCAGATGTAGGTAAATTTGCAACAGCTTGCTAATTGCAAGTCTGTGTGTTCATGTTGACTGACTTTAACTGACTGAATGCAGTGAATGGGAATTAGCTGCAGGCCTCAAGGTAGGTGGAACTCCAGGTCACAACTACTGATGACATAGACCAATGGCAGTAAGGGGTTTATCAGACGGTAAGAAGTTTTCCAAAAAGTACGCCCAGACGAGCTGTTACAAACCACTGAAATGAACACAAAAACAACCCCTTTATTCTTAATGACGTCACAACTGTTAGTGCTTCGATTTTGTATGAAGTATTTCGGGTATATATATATATATATATATATATATATATATATATATATATATATATACATACTGTGTGTGTGTGTGTGTGTATGTGTGTATATATATATATATATACTGTGTGTGTGTGTGTATGTGTGTGTGTGTGTATATATATATATATATATATATATATATATACATACTGTGTGTGTGTGTGTGTATGTGTGTATATATATATATATATATATATATATATATATATACTTTGTGTGTGTGTGTGTTTGTATGTGTGTGTGTATATATATATATATATATATATATATATATATATATATATATATATATATATATATATATATATATATATATATATATATATACACTGTGTGTGTGTGTGTATGTGTGTATATATATATATATATATATATATATATATATATATATATATATATATATATATATATATATATAAACAGTCGGCCAAAAGTTTGGAATAATGTACAGACTTTGCTGTTTCAGAAGCAAATTGGTATTTTAATTCACCAAAGTGGCATTCAACTGATAACAATGTATAGTCAGGACATTACTGATGTAAAAAACAAGCACCAACACTATTTGAAAAAAGTATTTTTTGATCAAATCTAGACCGGCCCCATTAGCAGCACCCATCACTCCAACACCTTATCCTTGATTTATCGAGCTAAATTACTAATTTGGTACTATAAAATCACTTGCCATTATATCAAACACTGCTGAAAGCTATTTGGTTTGTTAAACTACAGCTCATTGGCTTTGTGTTTGTTTTTGAGTTGCCACAGAATGCAATAAACTGGCATGTATTAAGGTCAATATTAGGTCAAAAATGGCAATAGAGAAACAGCATTCTCTAAAAACTCATCAGTCAATAATTGATTCATTTAAGGCTCTAAAATTCTTGAAATTAAAAAAACTGAAGATTTCATACAAAGGTGTACACTACAGTCTTCAAAGACAAAGGACAACTGGCTCTGTCAAGGACAGAAAGAGATGTGGATGGCCAGATGTACAACTAAACAAGAGGATAAGTGCAACAGACTCTCTAGTTTGAGAAACAGATGCATAACATGTTCTCAGCTGACAGCTTCACTGAATTCTACCCACTCGGCTGCAGGCCTTTTAAGAAGAATTACAAAGAAAAAGCCACTTTTGAAGCAGAAAAGCAAATAGAAAATGTTAAAGTGGGCAAAGAAACAGACATATTACAACAGATAATTGGAAAAGAGCATTATGAATCTTAACCCCATTGAGCTTTTGTGGGATCAGCTAGACTGTAAGGTGCGTGAGAAGTGCCCGACAAGACAGCCACATCTATGGGAAGTGCTGCAGGAAGCGTGGGGTGAAATGTCACCTGAGTATCTGGACAAACTGACAGCTAGAATACCAAGGAACTGCAAAGCTGGGGGGATTTTCTTTGGAGGATGAGAACTGTATGAAGTAGTTTAAGATTTTTTTTTTCCGAAATTGTAATTCACATTTTTAATGTCCAGACTATACATTGTGAACAGTTGAATGCCATCAATTTATTTCTATAAGAGCAAAATCTGTACATTATTCCAAACATTTGACAGCCAGTGTATATATACAGTATTTAGTATACAGCATATAATGCCTTTTTCTTTCTTTCTTGGACCTTAGAAAACTTATCTCCTTGAAAAGTACTTTACAAGATATCAAAACTTATATTCACCAGTTAAGTGTCCACTTAAGCTTTCCAAAATGGCTCTGTTGTACTCAAAGAGACTTATTAGCTGCATCTATGGTCTAGTCGCAAAATCACCTTCTCTGAACAAAAGAGTCAAATCTTTCGTCTTGACAGTTTGCATATTACACAGTGTGGAGTTTTACTGTATCTATTCTTTCTTGCTTCTCTCAGAACACCAGCACCTTGAATACAACAAATTTAATTTCACACTCTCTCTGCAAGAGTATTCTAACAAGGCCCAGATTGGTGCTAAATTGTGCATTGTGTGGATACTGGTATCTGCCGAATGGATGAATAATATGTGTTCTGTTTCATTCCAGAGGCATTGTAAACACTATTGGATTATCGCAGTGCCAGCCAGATAGGTCGAGAGCACATACCAACAAAGTCACATAGTGATGTATGCTGAGCCCTGGGGTTATAAACCACAGTACCTCAGCACTCTGCCTCTTTTGCTTTCTCACCCGGAATTCACAGAACCACAGTTACATGTGTAACTAGCGTTTCATTTTTGTGGGTCTACCTGTGTAAAAACACTGGGCAAAGCACTGACACCTAAATGAGGCAGCAAGGCTGTGAATGCTCAGTGCAGGAACTTGGTAATTGGTAATCTGGCATACCGGGCATTTTCCTGGTGGGCCAACACATTTTGGGGCCAACCGGGGTGGACTGGCCATCTGGAGAACCGGGACTAAGCTGAAATGAGCTGCCGCGTTATGCAAAATGGGCCACAAAACATTGCCGCGATATGCCGAAGGGAGCAGCGGTATGCAGAAAAGGACAGCGACAAGGCCAGTTCCTATGTAAAATCCTAGGCCGATTTCTCTTCCCAGTCCAACCCTGCTCTGTTAGCTTCTTGAGTACCTCCCCAGAGCGCCTTTATTCCCACACCAGCATTCAGCGTCCCCTGTACATAAGCTACCTCATGACCTGCTGCATAATTAACTAATTTTATCAACTGAAAAAATTTGCATGAGAATGTGGGTCAAGGATAAGGTGTATGAAAGAGAATCCTCTGCTCTCCTTTCCCATCATGCCCTCTGGAGGATGGGGGATAGTAGAAAGGAGCCCTTGAGTCTGTAGGGATGGTTTATTGTAAGGGGGCTGAATTTGCATTTATGTGCTGTTGACCTACCTGACCCCACATTCAAGCCTGGAGTGATGATGGAAAGAACAAAACGTTAATTTTAAATAAAATTGTGTCTTAATTTACTCACCCTTCAACCCGATATCACGCCAAAGCGTGAAATAGACACGCTGGTCCACTAGCGGATGCGTGTCGGTGTCACGCTTTGCCTCCTCTAGGCGTGTGTGTGACACGCGCGCGTGTAGTTGCAATACCAGCAGGGGGCAATCATTTCCTCAACGCCAACAACTCTCCGCGCACCAAAGAGTAAGCGGTACCGTTGTCGTATTGTATGTTCGTACGGGCAGGATGATGGCCAATTTCACTGGTTACTTTCACTTGTGACTATGTGACAATAAAGGGTTACTACACATACTACGTTCAGGACATATTTGTTCATTATAGTGCTGTCATGAAGAAATCCTAACGTTGCTGTAGCCTAACGTTGTTATATGTGTGTGTGGGCTGTGGAGACAGATGTTTAATCTGTGGTGCTGTTAACGTTACTGTGGTCAATAACGTTAATGGAAATTAATCACAGAAAGCAGTGTTCGATCCTGAAATATCGACACTGATGTTGTCGAGTATCCTATGCTGATGTTATATCGACAGGGTCGATCCTCACGTAAAAAAAATAAGCTTATAAATGGAAAAAATATATATCCTGCTAATCGGAATTGGAGAACGCAACATATCGCTTTCTCTTTGGTGCGCGGAGAGTTGTTGGCGTTGAGGAAATGATTGCCCCCTGCTGGTATTCTACCTGCACACGCCTAGAGGAGGCAAAGCGTGACACCGACACGCATCCGCTAGTGGACCAGCGTGTCTATTTCACGCTTTGGCGTGATACCGGGTTGCACCCTTATGCTCTTCCAAACCCTTATGACTTTCTTTCTTCTGCGAAACACAAACAGATGGATATCACGTGTCATCTTTTCAAAACAATAGCAGTGGATAGTGCCTCACTCCAAAACATAAAAAAAGGATATCTTAAAAGTTGTCCACGCGATTCGTATGTCATATTATTCGTGTGGGTGGCTGACTCTAAGGTGGTAGAGCGGGTCGGCCTCTAATTGCAGGGTTAGTGGTTCAGTTCCTGGCCCACATGACTCCACATGCCGAAGTGTCCTTGGACAAGACACTGAACCACAAGTTGCTCCCAATGGCAGGCTAGCGGCTTGTATGGCAGCTCTGCCGTCATTGGTGTGTGAGTGTGTGTGTGTGTGTGTGTGTGTGTGTGTGTGTGTGTGTGTGTGAATAGGTGAAAGAGACACAGTGTAAAGCACTTTGGTAACCACTAAGGTTAAATAAAAGGTGCTATATAAGTGCAGACCATTTACCATTTATTAATCTTCTGAATAGATATGATTTTGTGAGAAACAACATTAATTTAATTAATTTTTCACTGAAAATCTTGACTACCGTTGTGTGTTCATGAGTGCATTAAAACACCTTGTTGTGTGTTCATGTGAGAACTTACATTGTTTTTAGCAAGATATTGGTCAAGATTTTTACTGGCCAATTATATTGTATGCCTACAGAAGATCTGACATATGATGCACGAGTCAGATGGACTATTTTGATTGTATTTTTTTAATCCTTTTTAAGCCTTTAAAGTGAGTCTCAATCAATCTGCCATTGTATTGAAAAGATCTTAATTAAAGCATCTCATATTTTTCCACATAAGAAAGTCATACAGATTTGAAACAACAAAGACTTTTACTTTAGGTGACATTTTTTTAATAAAACTTAAAAATATTTTATTCATGTGTTTAAAACATATGTGGAACTGCATATATATTATATATTTAAAGGTATTATTTAATACCATTTAAAATCATAGTTACTATGCAAATATTTATACAGCGCTGCTTGTAATTAAACATTATTATTGTTATTACTATGAGATTAATGATAATAACATGTAACCCTTGTAGACTATTTAGACATACAAAAAGTCTTAAAGGACGATATTTATTAAATCTGTCACATGAAACCAGGCTGCTTGGTAAATTAAACTGTCTGAACCCACTATGCAAATAAGTGCACCAGCTGTTTACTGACTTTGGGGAGTAAATGGAGGGAATTGTACCTTCACAGCGAGGAAAAGGATGATCCCAGTTGCGCGTTGTGCCGTGCTGACAGGTAAGAATGGAGTGCCCCATCAGTTGATACCCTGGATAGCACTCAAAGGAGATGGACTGGCCCACGTTGTAACCAGCCCCCACTACCACACCATAGTGAAAGGGTTCAGGGTCAGGACACTCCTGAAGTTCATAAGCTGGGAAAAAGAGACATTTTGAGACAATGCAACATGACACATGAGGAACAATTTTCAATCCATTTCAAGCCCTCTACAGTTCATAAAAAGCATGTGAATCTGATATCTCCAAATCAAATATTCAGTCTCTGAGCTTCAAGCATCAAATTCAAATTTGCTCTATGCCGTGACTCTGGAAATGACACATGCAAACCATATGCATTAAATCAACTGATTGAGCAAAAATGATTGCTGTACAAAAACAATGCATTTGGAACTGCAAAAATATATCTAAACAAATGTAATTAAAGACCTTGCAATGACATATGTGGTCAGATAGACTTCCTCAGTTATGGAGACCTGAAACGTATGGCAACTCAGCTGCATTATTACTGTTTATTTAAAAATAATTATTATAAATAAATAAAATACATGTTTTAAAATAAACAAAATGTTTTTTTTTGTTTTTTTCATTATTTCTGCCTGGGTCTGAAACTATTATCAGAATGTTTGCTAAATAATTTTTCAAATCTCGTAGACTAAAAAGGAAATAGGATGAGGCTTTCAGATGCAGAATGAATATTACTAAAGGAATTGATTTATGTGGATCTGAGCATCTTTTGTGGGAGTTTGTGGCAAACTCTGCAAAAGCGTGTACTGCTGGATATAATGCTTGATTTATATGCTAATGTACATATAATTATGTAAATATTATTTCACAAGTCATTGCAATTCTGCAAACTTTCCTTGCATTACAGTACAAATTCCTCTAGCTTTCATGGATCTGTCTTTGAAGATAAAAATGCCATTTCTACGACACTCATTGCATTTTGATTTCGCTCATTGGACTCATATTTTGCATTGGTTTCTAAGGAAATAACTGACATCAGCAGCATTTGATACCTGATGGATTTTATGCACAGTTTCACAGAGCCAGGGTTATTACAGTGTTTACTCGTTATCTTGACTGATTGTCTTGGCAAGGTATTGAAATTGACATTCAAATTGAGGTGCTTGAGAAGATAAATGTGCAAAAGGAAAAGAGGAACTGCAACAACAATGCTAAATACAACTTCGAGTGGTCTGGAGAGTGATGCACTTGTGTTGTTTAGTATTCAATACATGTTCAATTCTCAATAACTTCTTTTGACCTTATTTTTCTCTTTTGTTTGTTTCCTTACCCTGATAATCAAATCTGAAGCCAGGCTTATTCTGCGAGTGATCGCTATGGAAATATATTGTGGTCTCATGGGAGGTGGTTAGAAGTGAGGGTGGTATGTCCTGCCCACTAAATCTGCCAATCACAGTGCTGGTGTCGAAAGGCCCATTCCTAATTTCCAGGAAATCATGGTTGGCCTCAGTGGAAAAGTTGAGGAATTGCACATGAGCTCCTGTTTGGATAACAAAACAAAAAAAAACAAACAAAAAAAAAAATAACAGGATATATTCAGTAACAAATCAGTTAGTCTAAAAGTTCTAAGCAACTCTAAGGCCCTTTTAACATTTAAAAAACAAAAAAACAACAACAACATTGAAGTATTATTTTGATAATTCATGACTCTTCTAAATTTTATGGGAACTGATTATTAAATTTAAACTTGATTACATAGCTTACACATAATCCATGGGAAAAAATAATATATATATATATATATATATATATATATATATATATATATATATATTTACAGTATCAACTTTGTTAAATATGAGCAAAAGGGCTGTGAAACAAACCTGCATTGTTTATAATTTTGATCCTTCATTCAAAAAATTCACAAAAATCTAACCTTTAATTGAAGAAAAACAATTGAGTGAGGGGAAATATCTCATTTTAAAATAAATATTTTTCTCCAAAACACATTGGTCACAATTATTGGCACCCCTAGAAATTCTTATGAGTTAAATATATGTGAAGTATATTCCCATTCATATTTTACATTTTTTAGTGCACCTGGGTGAAAAAATATGAGGTAACACACAGGCCAAATTCCCTTAATCATCAATCACCGTGGGTTAGACTAAATAATATACACTGGCAGCCAAAAGTTTGGAATAATGTACAGATTTTGATCTTATGGAAAAAAATTGCATCAGTTGAATGCCACTTTGGTGAATAAAAGTACCAATGTATAGTCAGAACACTAATAACATTTGAAAATAATTCAAATCTTCAGAACTTAAACTACTTCAAAGAGTTATCATCAAAAAATCCTCCACATGCAGCAATGACAGTTTTGCAGATCCTTGACATTCTAGCTGTCAGTTTGTCCAGATACTCAGGTGACATTTCACCCACGCATCGTGTAGCACTTCCCATATATGTGGCTGTCTTGTCAGGCACATCTCACGCACATTACAGTCTAGCTGATCCCACAAAAGCTCAATGGGGTTAAGATCCATAACACTCTTTTCCAGTTATCTTTTGTCCAATGTCGGTGTTTCTTTGCCCACTCTAACATTAAAAAAAAACAAATTCTGTTTCAAAAGTGTATTTTTCTTTGCAGTTCTTCCCATAAGACCTGCACCCTTGAGACTTCTCTTTACTGTTGCACATGAAACTGGTGTTGAGTGGGTAGAATTAAATGAAGCTGTCAGCTGAGGATATGTGAGGCGTCTATTTCTCAAACTAGAGAGTCTGATGCACTTATCCTCTTGTTTAGTTGTACATCTGGCCATCCACATCTCTTTCTGTCCTTGTTAGAGACAGTTGTCCTTTATATTTGAAGACTGTAGTGCACACCTTTGAATTATTATTTTTTTGGCAATTTCAAACATTGAATAACCTTCATTCCTCAAAACAATGATTGAATGAATAGAGAATGCTGTTTCTTTTTTCTTTTTTTTCTTTTTTTTGCCATTTTTGACCTAATATTGACCTTAAGACATGCCAGTCTATTGCATACTGTGGCAACTCAAAAACAAAGACAATGTTAAGCTTAATTTAACAAACCAAATAGCTTTCAGCTGTGTTTGATATAATGGTAAGTGATTTTCTAGAAACAAATTTGCAATTTAGCATGCTACTCAAGGATAAGGTGATGCTAGCACCAGAAATGGGGCCTGTCTAGATTTGATCAAAAATGACTATTTTCAAATAGTGTTGGTGCTAATTTTTTACATCAGTAATGTCCTGACTATAATTTTTGATCAGTTGAATGCCACTTTGGTGAATAAAATTACCAATTTCTTTCCATAAGAGCAAAAACTGAGTTTTTGGCTGCCAGTGTAGTTCTGATGTGTGGTTGTTGAGCTTAACACAATGGGAAGTGGATATACAGTGAGGAAAATAAGTATTTGAATACCCTGCTATTTTGCAAGTTCTCCCACTTAGAAATCATGGAGGGGTCTGAAATTGTCATCGTAGGTGCATGTCCACTGTGAGAGACATAATCTAAAAAAAAAAAATCCAGAAATCACAATGTATGATTTTTTAACTATTTATTTGTATGATACAGCTGACAAAAGAGCTTTTTGGCAGCAAACACCAGAGATGGGTTTGGCGCACACAGAGATGAAGTACCCAATGCCCACGGTAAAATGTGATGCTGGATCTTTAATGTTGTGTGACTGTTTTTCTGCCAGAGGTCCTGGACATCTTGTTCAGATACATGGCATCACAGACTCCTATCAAATACCAACAGATAAAAAATCTGGCTGCCTCTGCCAGAAAGATTTCAATGGGCCCTGGTTGGATCTTCCAGCAGGACAATGTGGTTCACTGACCAAAAAATCAAGGTTCGGCCATGGCCTTCCCAGTCCCCTGACCTGAACCCCATAGAACATATGTGGGGTGAATTGATGAGGAGAGTCCACCAACATGGACCTCTGAATTTTATGGATTTTTAGAGATTCTGTATGGAGGAATGGCCTCAGATCCCTTGCCAGGTGTTCTGAGAAGACTCAGGGATTATCTTGGCAAAGGGAGGTTGCAAATAGTATAAATGGGTGCCAATAATTATGGCCAATGCGTTTAGGAGATTCTTTTTTTACATTTATTTAATAATGAGATATTTTCCCTATTTCAATTGTTTTACTTCAATTACAGGTTAGACTTTTGTGATTTCTTTGAATAAAATTTCAAACGGATAAACAACACAGATTTGTTTTTCACAACCTTCTTTTTTCATATTTACCAAGGGTGCCAATATAATAACCCAAAGATAAGTAATGTGTATACACACACACACACACACACACACACACACACACACACACATATATATATATATATATATATATATATATATATATATATATATATACAACATTACTAAATACCATTAATGTTTTCATGCTATGGTTTCGTTATAGCAGTTCATGCACGCCATTTATTAATTTGGATTTGTTTTAATGTATTGTTAATAATTATTTTTAAGCAACATTAATATATTAGACAGCTGTCACATTCCTGAAAAGATAATTCAGGCAAAAATAAAATGTATGTCATCATTTAATCATTCATTTAATTACAAAACCTATATGAAATTATTTCTTCCGTAGAACACAAAAGGGGATGTTAGGCAGAATGACCATTCGCTTTCATTGTATATATATATATTCAATACAATTCAAGTTTTCCACCAAAAAAAGACAAACAGTTTGGAACAACATGGAGTGAGAAAAATATAAATTTTGGGAGAACTATGCCTTTAAGTGTCAATAATATCTGTATAATAGGAGTTGAATAATTCAGAGAAACATCTAAAAAATTGAAGGGCAAATAATAAGTTATTATTTTCACACATTCACTACAAGTCAAAAGATTTGAAACACTTACTCATTCTTTATTATAATTTTTTTTCCACATTTTATAATAATAGTAAAGTCATCAAAACTATGGAATAACATAAATTGAACTATGGGAATTATGTTATGACTAAACAAAATACAAAATAAATCAAAACTATGTTATATTTTAGCATCTTCAAAAAACCCTTTGCCTAGAATTTGCAGAAATGTACTCTTGACATTTTCTAATTTTCTTGACTTCTTGAGGTCTCACCCTGGCATGCATTTTTAAACAGTATTGAAGGAGTTCCCATCTATGCTGGGCACTTATTGGCTGCTTTTCTTTATTATTTGGTCCTAGTCATCAATTTCAAAAACTTTATTTTTATTTTTTTATAAAATGAAATAAATTAATATGGTGGCACAATTATAATTGTGTCTACAAAACTAATTTCAAATATTTAAGCAAATGCCTTCAGATCAAAAGATTTTTAAGATCATGAGAAACATTTCAGTCAAGTGTTTCAAAACTTTTGACCGGTAGTGTAGATCATTGAGGCTTCTGGAACTCCCAAAACAAAGGCAGTGAAGTAAACAGAACATAAGGGTTAACCTTAAACCAGGAAAGTCTTTTTTAAAAACCATCTGTTAACCCTCTGGGGTAGTGTCCTTACCATAACCAACTGGCAAGTAAATCCTCCAGGTGCAGTCGCTGTTGCTAGGGTAGTTTCCTGGGAAACCAGGGCTAAGGATGGTGCCTTCCATCTCCTCTCTGATCCCCCCACACAGAGCTGTTGGGTAAGAAAATGGTGGGAAAAGAAATTGAAACAATAATTTACAGGAAACACATTCAGAGACAAACCAAACCTGCTGTGCTCAACATTCAACTACCTTTAAAGGCCAATTCAACCAGATGACAGCTGTCAGGCTACCATTACAGAATGATATGAGGCAACTGGATATTACCGCTTTTTTAGATTGGTGGGAAAATACATTTGGCAGACGAAAGAAAGTGACACTAATCTGCAAATTAACGTGTCTATTTTGGTTAGCTAAAATGATTTTTTACTGTGGCTTCAAATTAATTTTCCAAACCATAATATCCCTGAAGCAAACCAGTAGAGCAATGTGCTCACAGTTTTAAACATCTTAGGTTTAATCCCCAAGGAACACACATGCTCGCAAAACATATACACTAAATTAATTTAAAGTCGTATTGGATAAAATACATCTATACGATATTTTAAATATCGTATACAACGATAGCATGATTTTAGGGCTAATTTGCATTTATTGCATGGAAAAAGGAGAATGTAAACATGCATTGTGACATCCATGATTGCCTGAGTTGGCTACAAGTCGATTGCTGTTTTCTGTTGCTTGGTTATCGCCCACATTATGCATTGACCATAAAAGCTTTGTGCTAAAGAAAGAAATGTAACACATTAGCTTTCTATTGACATCATAGAGCGAACAAGTCTTTAATTTATTAAAAGGCCAATTCACTTCCCAAAGCTATCAAAGGCCTCTTGAGTACCCCTGTAGCCTTCAATCTTATTCTCATATCAGTGAAAACGCACATTCGGTTCCCTCCTCCTCTCAAGGCTTTGAGTCTAAACTACTGATTGATTCAAATATCACACTGATTAAAGCCCTGGCTTTGGATTCAAAGAGGCTCTGTGGATGTGCCGAGAAGCCCTTCAAAGCAACAGATTCTGAATGGAGTCTATGTAGAGTGGAGGGGTTAAAAATGTTCTCCGAACCAATGAAAAAGCAGCAGATGACTGTCAAAGCCATGAATTATCCCAAGAGCCGCATCCAGGATCCAAAATGTACTTTTTTGCATCACCTTCCAATGGCGAGTGTATTGATTAATCAGCCACAAATATTTCTTACTGGTCATAAAACTGCATTATTTTTTATCAAATTTGTTTTATTTTTATTCTCTTGAAAATGTTATTATTTAATAGTCCTTTTCTTGCTTTTTTTGTGACAAACTACACAAGTAGTTTGCAGCAGCATATACGAGCAAGACTTCGTCTCTCTGTAAAACTGCAACGGTCAAAAACCGTTGTGATTTTGTTGCTCTTAATTTTGCTTTTGTGGCTTAATGCAAGAAATATTCTACTTATGTATTGCCACATGGAGTTCTAGAGGTAGAAGAAAAAGAAAAAATAAAGCAAATTTTTTTTTTTTATTAACTTCTGATGGTAAAGTTTCCATGGATGTGAACATTCTGAGATCTGAGTGGCGACAAATGCTTTTATTTGACAGTTTACATGTCTTTGATTTTAATTGTTCACATTGCTTACTTCAGTGAGGGGCAGATTCTCATACTCGCAATTTTATTTAAGTTACTGTACACTGGCAAATACCTCAGTTTCATTTACTCCAATTTGGTGCTGAACATTGGTGGCCAGTGATCATTTTGGATGCTGCCCACATCAAACATATACACAGACACAAATACCACAATAAAATGCATTCAGGGCTGGCAGGTAGCTCTGAGCTCATAAATCTGCAGTAGAAAGGATTTACAGAAGAAATAAATGAATAAAAGATGACATGAGTTATTACCGATGCAGAGAGGAGGTGGATAGTTCCAGCGCCGCACAGGCCCTGGCATGCATGAGATATGGGAGACTCCCTGTAAAAGATGAAACAACAGACAAAAAATTCTAAAATAAATAAAAATATATGTTTCACACTTTAGTTCATTTATTTAGTATGCACAATGTCCACTCTCTGACCTCCACAGCTTGGACCATTATGACTGATCATGATAGTTCCCTCTCGACACAATATGGTACTCGTATTCCTTCAAATTTTCAGATTCTCAGAGAAAACCATTCATTTTATCACAAGATGCTGGAGTTGCAATACTGCATTGAACTAGTCAATTAGTAAGGTTGACTAATTGGTAGTTGTGGAGGGCGACGCACGCACCCCTGGCCCCAAGTGGGCTAATCAGCCGAGTAGAGGTTTTTTAAGGCTGTCAGATGCGGCAGTTCGAGAGAGGGAAAGAGCCATATGCAGCTGTTAATTTTACATTCAATATTAATTTGACTGTTCAAATCATTTTAACTCCCTTGTTACAGTCATCTATATACAGTAGATGTTTTCTTTTTCTTTCTTTTTTTTCTATGCAGAGCGCTTTAATTTGCATCATGCTGTGCTTTAGCTGTTAAGAAACTTTATGCAGTAAAACCCTCTCGGAAAAGATGTCTTTGAATTTTAATTCATCCCCTTTCAAGCCCATTTCAGCCATATAAGACATCCATAGACAGACTCTTGGGCTGTTGTGTCATGTCTCAAACTGTTTTTGAGCATTCCACAATAGACATTGCACTTTTAAGTTAAACAAAATTTTAAAATCAAAAAGAATTTTTAGAACTGTGCATTCAGTTGCACTAATTATCTCATTATTGTTGAACAAAAAAATGCATCTACAAACTCCACCTAAGAAAAAAATGGATTTCCTGGAGACAGATTAACTGACAAGTCGTTTAGACATCTTACAAGTCGATTATAAAAATATGAAGCTTTGTACATCCCTAACAGGCTAGGTCTAACGTTTGGTCCAACTCTTGGCAACCTCTCTCTCACCTGCAGAGTATATCCAGGGTCACACTGGAATGACACAACATTGTTCATCTGTAGCCTCTCACCCACTTTGAAGCCATTCATGGGTAAAACTGGCTCAGGACAGCTTGTGAGGGACACGGCTGTGAGAGAGAAAGAGACAATATGACAAAGAGATGAATGTAGAAGACAAGAGAGTTTTTAGAGATGTGAGCGCAGCCCAGATGCACAGGACTTGCAACAGATGTCTTACTCTTGTACTCCAGACGGAAACCGGCTGCAGAAACACTGATGTCTGAGAAGAAGTGCAGGTAAAGCTGGTTGGAGGTGCTGTTCAGCAGGGCTGGGACTGTTGTGCCTGCAGATGAAAAAAAGCTCTTACAATATTGTGATTCTGTAGCAGAACACCTCTTTTCTTTATTTTTAATTTTTTTATTAGTGGTTGGATAAACTTCATAGACTGAGCTGATACATGATTGCAAAAGAAAAGTAAAGCTACATGTATTTACAATGAAACTACAAAGGCATCCACAGAGGAATTTTCAAAGCATTCAAAGCAACAACAACAGGATTACTGTGACCATGTGTGTTTATGTAATGAATTGAGCTATAGAAGTATTACACAGTTTTAGCCCACCTGAAAAGCTCCCCAGCATGGTGTCAGTGTTGTCACCACCATCAAACACCTCAAGAGAGTCCCAGTTCTGCTCAGTCACAAAGCTAATCACCTGGATCTGAGAGTAAGGAACAGAACAAAGGAAATAATACAGAGGCTTGCTTCTTTTTGAGGATCATTGGTTTGTACTAAAAGTAAGGTTAGATTGTAGGCACTTCATCAACACTCTAAAGTTAAAAAGAAATGTGACAAGAACGTCTCAAATACAGATGTCTTAAAATGCCTATGTTATATAACATTTTTCAGCTTAATAAAATCTTCAAAAAAATGTCATCTTCAAATCAGAGCGGCCTTCTGCATTTGATGTATACTGTATCACTTAGTTCTTCCTGTGTGCAGCCCAGTAAACATTTTTGTAGATATTTATTTTTCCCCCAGCCTTAAACAAGCCTAGAAATTGTCTGGACACAGTGGCATGTCTGTGGCTATTGCTGGAAGATTGTCGAATCTGATAGCCTTGCCGTCAAATGGCACATTTATTTGTGCTCGCTTCTCATGGTGAATTGGAAATTTCATGAGAGGGAGGGGGTTAGATCTATATCCAGCCTGTCATGAGCAGTCTGTCTGACACAAAATGAAAACACACCATCAATCCACCCTATGCCATCAGTTAAGAGCTCTGCTTCACGGCATCTTACCCTTAAATATAAAAGTAGTGAACATTATTAATTGACAATATTTGGTTATTTTTGGCTGGGCAAATGTGCAAAATGTGAAAATTATTTAAAACTAAGATTATTTGTGTGATCCAAATCATAAATCGACATGAATTTCATCAAATAAGGCAGAGTAATATAGCTAAATTATATCTCAATATTTTCAGACTTTTTTCTGTATTTGATATACATCTAAATATGTATGTATTTGCTCAAAAATGGCTAATTCCAATTTTTATGTATTATTCTTCTTATTATTATTTTAAACAAAAGGAACAATAATTACAACCAATATAGTTTTAAAATTCTAAATGTTTAATGAAAGAAGTAGCATACAACTAAAATCTATTTGAAACAATCAAGGTATGTTATCCACACCATTCTGCACTAAATAAATATGAAGAAAAATTATATTCAACCATTTTTAATTATGTGCACCAATAAACACAACATAATATAAACAATATAATATAAACTGTATATTTATTCATATATTAAGCAATTTTTGTCTAAATATAATTTGTTTAGAAAAAAGCTACAAGGATTTTTGAGTAATGACATGAACCAATTGTTGAATCTGATTTAGTCATTTATTGCATTTAATCATAAAAATTATATTAAGTTTATTAAGTTAAATAACTTAACTTACCAACTCATACTGTATGCCATTTTTAGCATACGTTTAAATTAGAGAAACTATTAAAACATCTTTGTCTTATCACTCATTCTCACAAGTAAGAAAACAAAACAATTGTTGCAAAACTTTTACAGTTACACGTTTCTGGTAATCTCTTTGGTCAAAACACATTAAAATCATTGTGAAATTTATGATGTGGCTTGATTTTATAACTCCAGCTAAATCATTGTAAATACATCGCAAATATGCAATATATCAACCAGCCCTATTGACAATAGGGTAAGAGAAAAACATATGCACAATTACAGTAATTGTATTGGAATCTCTCTTAAATCTTCTAATCTGCATCTTTTTTCTTTCATACAGTACCAACTGCCTCTTCATATCAGTCTATCTTACTTTCACTGATGCTGTAATCATTTCTGCATGGTTCCAATTCTCATACAGTGAGAACTTTATGAATTGGGTTAAAAGCAATTAAGTAAGTGGTCCCGAACTCCTCCCATGTTTCAGAGCTATATTTGATTACACTTGTACCCAACAGTGTGAGGCTAGACTGGAGAGGCGGGTGCAGATGCTGCTTGATAAAAGTCACTTTTATCCAACTGGCACTGCTCATCTTGCCTACTTTCACATAAGACCCTTATACATATAACTGCTTCAACTGTTCTAATCTATGTTTCTTATAAGACAGGCAAAGAAGACAAAGGTAAATATATGTGTGCAAAAAAGTAGTTTCATTCATATTACTACTTTATACTTTAGTATTTACTTGAGTTCTGTTGTACTGAATATCCTCATGGCTAATATTCACTGAAGACTACATAACATTCTAAGTTGATGTACTTCAGAACAGAGGATTGAATATTTTGGGATGCATTATGATAGGCAGCAAGTATATCTGGCTCTGCTCCGGAATACCGCAGGGACCAGTCATTGGCCCACTGCATACTGATTGCAGTGGGGGTAGGTCTCTACTTCAGTGAAAGTCTGGAAGTAAATGTTCTTGCATTATGTTGCATTATGTTGATGTCCTAGGTTTGGGCTCTGGGAGGTCTATGTTGAGTTTGACGGTCTTGATGCTCCGATGTTGCTGGAGTATCGATTTCGGCAGAAATCTATTATGCAAGCAAGATTGATGATGGAAAGATCAACGGAGCCTCGGAGACAGCTGCAGAAGAAGTTTGCAACTTCTACATTCTAGAGACTTTGCAATCTTTGAAACGAGGACACCCGCAAGGGACCTCTTGGTCTCAAGAGTTTCCCTTAGAAACTAGCATGATGGTTACATGAGAACTTGTCTTGCTGGAATTTTTCCAGAGAGGAGAAGGACAGCTGTTATTCAAGACAGGGAAATTTTGAGTTGAGTTTGAGCCAATCAGAAATGTCTTTTGCTATGTCACATGGTCATCATTTTCCCTCATTCTTCAAAGGTGATTGATGAGCATTGTTCTCAAGTCTTTCCAGTCTCTTGCTCGAAATAGGACTATGCTTAATCATACGTTTTAATATCATTTGTACGCTAAGGTGTATAATAGCATAACCTTAATTAGCATTCGAGACATGCAAAATGAAACTCAATGACAGTAAATATGACATACTTTCATTAATATTTACATACTAGTCACAAAACATGAGAATACCTGATTAAAAGTCACAATGGTTAATTCATTGTACCTTTGTTTTCAAGGCAGTTAACATTATTCAGATGTGGGTTTTAACTCATTTATGGCTTTGAGGAATTTTCAGTGTGGAATGTATTATTCTCTTAAAAAGCACCTATTATGGATTTTAAACATGCCTAATTTTGCTATAAAGGTCTCATACAATAGATTTACATACATCAAAGGTCAAAAAACACTTTAATTTGCTCATAATTTAAATTGCAGCATTACCTTTTTTTTCCCTGTGTCAAAAATGTCTCCATCAATGATCTGTTCTAAAGGATTTATTCTAAACTCCTCCTTTCAGAGAGCTTACTCTGCTATGATTGGTCAAATGTCCCAGTGTGTTGTGATTGGTCTACAGCTTATGGTGCTTGTCAGAAAGGAAATGCCCACTACCATATCCGAGTTTCAGCTCCGTCGGAAAAAATGACTGCTTTACCTTACCAATTTGAGCCCGAGTCCGATAGTGATACATTGGAAGATCAACCCGAAACACCATCGCAAGCATGACGAGAACAAGATGTTTCTAAGTGGTAAGTTTATATGTAGTTTGACCATAACGTGAGTTAGCCGGTTAGCAGAAGCAGGCTGTAATTGACTGCAAAGGATTTGCAACCAAGTATTAAAAAGTGAAAGTTTGATTTATGATTGTAAATCTGTCCCATTACTTTTGGTCCCTTAAATAGTGGGAGGCACATATACAAACTGTTGTAATTCCTACACCGTTCACCTGATTTGGATGTGAATACCCTCAAATTAAAGCTGAAAGTCTGCAGTTAAAGTTCATTTCATTTCAACTCCATTGTGGTGGTGTATAGAGCCAAAAAGATTACAATTGTGTCGATGTCCCAATATTTATGGACCTGACTGTAAGTCTGGAATTACTAAAGACTCGTTTCAGATGTTCAGAATAGGTTATTTCTTTTGGGTTTCAATAACTCCTTTTATCGTGCACTTTGATTTTTGAAAATTTGCAGATTTTTTACATTCACAAACAGCTATATAACACACTACATGAAAGGTAATATTTGAAAAAAACATAATAGGTACTCTAATGCTTTTTCTTCCTCCAATCACTTCAGCATTGCAGTCTTACCTGTAATAACCACAGGCAAAGGCTAGAGGTATTGTGGCTTATTGAAAGATATAATAATGTTATATTCTGAACGCAGCCTTTATAGATGTTTCTTGCAAAGGCTCTGAGGAAACCACCCTCTGTAGGTGCCAAATAAACTCTTTACAACTAGCCTGTGGAGGTGCCAAGAAAGAAAATTTGGACAGAGTTATGAAGAATGAATCAAGGCTGTAAAAAAACCTGTTAAAAATCTGTAGATTAAAGGCATTGACTTGAATGTGAGATTCTAAACTTTAATGGTCTGCACTGAAATAAAAAAAATTATACAGTTAAAAAGGTAACAGCCTTGAAATATTGCAGACTTGGTAAAATCTCCACACTTAGTACACTTCCAAGTGTTAAAGAATATCTAGTGACACAGAAATAAACCCTTGTTTAGTGATTTTATTCATTATGCCTTAGAAAAGAGCATGAATAAGGGATAACATATAGTCAGGCTGGCAGGGTGATCAGAACTTAATCAACATAGGAACAAGACGGACCTATATTAATTGACATATTATTATTAATCTGCAATCCAGTTACTTTTATGGACTAGTTAGCTAACATTTTTAGCTACTGTGTTCCATGACTGACTATTCATCGTGATCAATGCTTCATTTTCTTGCTTTAACAAGGGAATCTAGTGCATCATTTATGTTTATCCTATATATACCAATCAGCCACAACAATAAAACCACCTGCCTAATATTGTGTAGGTCCCCCTCGTGCCCCCAAAAGAGCACCAACCTGCACCTGCTATTCTTCTCACCACAATTATACAGAGTTACCATAGACTTTGTCAGTTCGAACCAGTCTGGCCCTTCTCTGTTGATCACTCTTATCAATAAGGCATTTTCATATGCTGAACTGTCACCCACTGGATGTTTTTTGTTATTTTTGGCACATTCAGAGTAAATTCTAGAGACTGTTGTGTGTGAAAATCCCAGGAGATCAGAAGTTACAGAAATACTCAAACCAGCCGTCTGGCACCGACAATCATCCATGTGATTATCTAATCAACTAATTTTGTGTCAGCATTGCAGTGCATAAAATCATGCAGATACGGGTCAGGAGCTTCAGTTAATGTTCACATCAACCATCAGAATGGGGAAAAATGTGATCTCAGTTATTTGGACCATGGCATGATTGTTGGTGCCAGACGGGCTTGTTTGAGTATTTCTGTAACTGCTGATCTCCTGGGATTTTCACACACAACAGTCTCTAGAATTTACTCTGAATGGTGCCAAAAAAAAAAAAAACATCCAGTAAGCAGCAGTTCTGTGGACAGAAAGGCCTTGTTGATAAGAGAGGTTAATAGAGAATGGCCAGACTGGTTTGAACTGACAAAAAAGTCTACAGTATCTCAAATAACCACTCTGTACAATTGTGGTGAGAAGAATAGCACCTCAGAATGCTAATCTGAGATGCGGATTGTCTTTGTTTTGGAAGCACAAGGTGGTTTTACATTGTGGCTGATTGGTGTATATATATATATATATATATATATATATATATATATATATATATATATATATATAGTAATGTAACTGTTTTGAGTTGCTAGACAGTGCTAATTAGATATTTTTGTGTTATGAAAAAAGATACACCACAGAGTGATAAGTGGCACCAGTATGTTGCCACGGACAATGGTCAAATATACAGTTTTGATGACTCGATGTCACAACTGAGCTTTAAGAATCTAGTATTCCAGGGAGCTGTGTAAGAAGGTGTTTTATTGATGCTAGAAGGCCATACCTGGATTCCCATTCCCTCAGGCACAGTGATCTTCCACACGCAGCTCAGGCTGTTAAGGTACGGCTCAGGGTATCCAGGGGACAGAATAGTGCCTATTTTCTGTGTTAGATTCCCTCCACATGGCACTGAAGCACAGATAAAAAGATAAAAGAATGAGAGAACAGACAGAGAAAGCAAACCTTACATACAGAGCTGAGCACAAATCCCCTATAGTCCCCAATATTATTTATAATCTTCAAGGACATAATCTTTCCCATTGCAGCTCCTGTGTTCAAGTATCTGGTATTTGCGGCAGAGTGCACAGGTTAGCAGCAGCACAAATTATTTAGGGTTCCAGTGTGTGTGTGTGTGTATTTATACAGTCCAAAACAAGGATTACCTGCAGCAACACCTGCCATACATGTGCATTTGTGTGTGTGACGTGCTGGAGGCCATGGCTGCTCGCCCATAGCAGTGTGTTGCCTCTTGTTAGCCAGAGAGAGAACGTGTAAGTAACAGCTTTCTCTCAGGAGGAGTAGGCTCAAGTCTGTTTGCTATGTTCACCTCAAGGAAAGCCACCAGATCTGTGATGTGACTCTAACAGAATGCTTATTCATCCAAGAAAACTTAAGCAAAAGCATTTGAGGACGTTGAAGAGGAAAGTAAATATGTAATGCTTAACGGAGAACTTCTAATGTCATCAATCGAGATCAGAATTTCTCTGAACACTACCTCCATATGCTACTGGTAGATCAAACAGATGCCATGGGTTGAGCCATTGTTGCTGTTTGGGGCTGATTGAGGTACTCAAACAAACGAAGTATCGTTTTAATCACACTACCGAGCCACAGTGTTTACGCTTTTCTGGGATATCCTCCTATGAATTAATTTGTTCTTATAGTTTTCTCTTCATATTAAACTATAAAGTAGTTTAACATTGAAAAAAAAAAAAAAAACGTTCATCATATAATAATGAACCAAGAGCCAGTAATTCAAACATTTAAACTATTTCCTTCAAATTATCTGGTAAAACTGTCCATTTATTTACATTGCAAATAAATTGAGATAATACATTTTAAGGATGGCACATTTAGATGGCAGGATGGCAGATCTACATAGAATGTAAATCATTGTTGATGGACAAGCTCTAACAATACCTGACATTTATATTTAATGACAAGCATGGCTCTCATTGAAATTATGATTGTCAAGGAAGAAAAAGTTTGAAATCTGGATAAAAAGCAGTCAAAGCATGTGACACATATGAGCTGTGATGTGGGTATCACGGTTTTGAATCTGGCTTGCAACATTTCCCGATGTGGTTTCCTCTCTCTCTTGCTTTATTTCGTAATAATTTCTCCCCTGTAATCTCCATAAAAGTGGAAAAAAGGCTAAAAATAAAATAACAATGCAATGTATTATGCATTTCTCACCAATACAGCTGGGCATGTTGCCATTCCACTGGGCCAGAGCATTAGGTACAGTCAGGCACTCGATGGCACTAGGTCCCTCCAGGATGTATCCTGCATTGCACTCAAAACTAACCATGGCTCCAACCGCAAAGTTGTTCCCTGTGCGCCTGCCATGCCTGGGCTCAGGGACTGAGCTGCACTGGGTCGCGCTGGTCCTTGGAACAGCTTAATAAAACCCACCATTATAAGATACATTTGTAGAAAAAATAAATTCCAGGTTGCTATAACGACTGTCTTGAGAAACCCTTAACAAGTGAGAAATACTTTATAATGCATTGTACATGCAGTCATGCACCAGACTGTTAGTGTTACTGGCAGTTTAAAGTTGAACCACAGTAGGTACAGTAGAGTGTACAGATGGATGGGATGCCACAGAACACCACTACTTTAATACTTTTATAAGATGCTGTACTTTTCCATTAAGGACACGGCAGGATCTGACAGATGTATGACTGCAGAGCACAAGAGAGGCAAGATAATACAATAATGCTGCTTTAACTCTTAAAATGCAAGTTATCTATTATAGAGAAAAATTCAGGGGGTAAAAGCACACTTTAACAGGAAGCCCCACGGCTGACAAAGAAGTAGAGCACACTTACAGCATTGTTAATTGTGTGTGTGTGTGTGTGTGTGGATGTGTGTTTATCAGGGGACTGAGCCTCTCTCATTCAAAACTGGATTCATCACATAACCACAAATTGTGATGGGAACTCCCCCTTCAAAACATTTGACCTGTTAATAGTAAATGAAAACAGCATGGAAAGAAAGCTTTAAAGAACGTTTACCTTGGTAGACCAGGTGGAAACCCCTTGAACTTGACTGACCCTTGGAGGAGAAGCGTATGAGGATCTGGTTGGAGGTGGCTAATGGCAATGATTCACCTGAAAAACAGACAATGGGTTTTAAGGAGAAGAAATCACAACACAACTGGTAAACATGTTGGGGGGAATTCACAAACATATATTGTCGTTTATTGCGTTGTTTTAGCACCTGATTCTCTGTAAGAAATATGGAAATCAAGTAATGACATAACAACGGCCAAAACATTTGTACTGAAAGCAATTTGCCATTTTGCCAGTTGGTTGTGAAGGATGCAACATACTACAAAAATCTGGTAGAATGACTGTGCTGGGACAATACTTTGATGCAGGTGCCTGAGATTAATCTTTATCCTCCTGAGACTGGAGTATGACTGTTGTGTGCATTTTCTATTTCCCTTTTTGATTTGTAAATTGTAGCACCTAATAAACATGCAAAAAAATAAATAAAATAAAAAAATCCTTTCTAGAGCAAATAGTTTTCCTAAAAATGTATGTCCACATATGTGGACAGAGGGACTAAGTTGTTAAATAATACCAAGGTATAGAAAGTCAGACTTTTTTTTTTTTCATTTGATTTTTTTTACAAATGTATTATGTTTCCAGGAGTGTTGGTTACTCATGTTTTTGAGACGTTACAGTCATTACAGATAATTTTCTGTAAAGCTTCTTTGGACCAATGTGTATTCGGAAAAGCACACAAAACTTATTGACTTGATTTGACTTTGTTACAATGTTTATATATATATATATATATATATATATCGGCAACAAAATCTCAATGTTTTCAATTTGCACTGTCAAACAAACAAGTGATAGCTAGTTCTGAAGTATTTTTCCAATCATAAATTAGCATAATTAATTTTGATTCAAAGTAATGGCCAGCATCATCCAATCACTGCAAACATGTTCAAATAAAATTACACATTACACATTCTGAATTACCATTACCACGTGCTGATTACCATTGTCACATGTCTGCCAAACATGTTGATTGGTTCAAGCATCATCTGCATCCTGAAACTGAACTTTTGAGAAGAAGTATGGATTGAATGCACATGACTTCATAGAAAATCAATAGGATGCTCCCTTACTCATTTGCTCCCTATTTAGAGAATGACTTAACCTTCAGTGTGCTGTCTGTCTGCACTGGTCTCAGACAAGTTTAAAAGGCACCGTATTTTCTTACCATCTCCAAATAAAGCCTCTGAAAATAGAAATGTAAAAATGTAAAATACACCGTAAAATTAGGATTTCTAATAGTTAAGCAGTGTGGTGTTTCGCTATAAATTGCTCACATTTTTTAAAATGGCATATTAGATTAAACTTACTCTACTCAAACAGGTGTCAATGTAAAAACTTAATTAGGTTTCTTACCAGATGTAGTTTTGTTGGTGTTTCTCCCAAAGAAAACTCAGCTTTGATCGGCGGTATGTTGTTTTGTCACATGACACGTCGTAATGTCGTTTAAAGTTTAACCCTTTACTGACAGCCCAGAGTCTTCTGAACTCAGATTAGTTGGTTTAAATGAATTTAAATTAGGCATTGCATATAGCGAAGCCAAAAGGCAATGTTCACGCATTAGCGCGGGGTCATATGAGGTTAAAATGCCAAAAGTGTGCTTGACAGCATGGCACATTTGGATATTTGCCAGGTTATAATGCTCTTCTCCATGTGATCACCATGCAATGAATTACTGCTGCCATGATTATTAAATCACGTACATAAACGTCTCTTTTAAACAAAATTCAGTTTACCCCCTGATTTCAACGTGTTCAAAAGAATGGCAATTACTTGCTATAAATATGCGTGGCGTTTTGCTATACAGCATTTAGCAGCTGGTTAAACTGGATGGCAGGTGGTTAGTTAAACAGGTTTAGACAGTTTTTTGCACTGAGATGTTTAGTGAATTCATTCCACGATGTTTTAATTGTAGAATTGTACATTTAATTGTAATAATTTAATTACTTTATATCTGTGTACTGTAACTGTTCTTTAATTTAGCATTTCAGGACTTCAGTTTAGCATTACAATTTTTCCTAACATACAGTATGTTGCAAACAAATTATTTTAATAACCACACCACAATCTCAAAACACTCTCACCTGGCTTCTCCTTTGCATCACTCATTATTAAGTGTATGTGCTTTCTGTGGCACGGTGTGGAGGCTGAGGCTTTGAATCTACCCACAGCTCCCTGGGGCACCACTGAGTTCCACAGTGGTTTGCAGAGAGCAGGTTCGGTGTTGATAAATTCCTACAGTGGCCAGAGAATATGAAACTGCACAACACTCTCGCCCATGTTGGGATCGACCAACGCTCCTGCTCATGCCTTTAGCATGCTGAGATGTTATTTGAACAGGCCTCCATGGGCGACCGACAGAGTGACAGCTAATAATACGGTCGAGGCAGAGGTGTGGGGAAACCCTCACCTCTGCTTTATCAATACCTGCTGCTTTTTGCTCCGATGACCATATTATTTCTAACCCTGTTGCAACACTGCATGGAAACTGCTATCCTGTCTATAAGAATCCTTTACTTTCGTTTAAAGTAAAAGTTCACCCCAAAATGAAAATTCTGTCATTATTTACTCATCCTCTTGTCATTCTAAACCCATATGCTGCTTTCTTTGGAACATATAAAGCAATTTTTTTAAGAATGTTCTCGCTGCACTTTTCATATACTTTAATGCCAATATTATACATATCTGTCAAGTTAAAAAAATCTGAATTTTGTATTTTTTTAAAAACAAAACAGAAAAGTAGTCCAAACAACTTGTACGCTGCATTCCAAGTCTTCTGAAGCCACATGATAGCTTTGTGTTTGGAACAGTCTAGAATTTTTCATAGTCATTCACTATGAAAATCTTCCTCTCCAGTGTGTTTATAACTTGAGAACTACTGCCAGAGGTGCAGTGACCCATTTTCAGGAGTGTACGTTATATCAAAATTGCCACATCCTTAACGTTTCACAATCCGACCGGATGGGGGGTGGAGGGATTATATGTGTTTGATATGCTACATATCCTGTTTTTGCCCCACTGACTATTATGACCAAAATATTAAGTTGGTGATTCGAACACGACATCTGACTTAGTCAGATTTATGAATTGGACCAACTTATTAACTCAAAAGAATTACTTATTTAAAAATAGTTTTGGTCTGGTTCTTGAGTGAACAGCTCACTGGAAAGCAAGATTATCAGCAAAGAAAGTCTTAAATTTAGGTATGTTCCTTAAACAAAGCTACTGCATGGTTTCATCAAACTTGGACTACAGTACACAAGTCAAATAGAAGGCTTTTATGTTGCTTTTTTTGTCCTTTTAGGAACTTGATTGACATTCACCATGAACTGTTGTTGTATTACAAAAAATATGTTTATACATGTTTGGAACAAAATGAAGGTGAGCAACCAATGACACAATTGTAATTTTTGGGTGAACTATCTCTTTAATATAGGTTCCTAATGTAGGTTTCTAACTAATAGGTTTTTTTCACATGTTTTTTTCCTTCCCTGTGCACGATTTTCGACCCTTACAAAAAATCTAAATTAGCTGCAAACTTTCTGCAAATTTGCCACTTGATACATGTCACATGCAAATGAGCTTTTAATTCACTGCAAATGTTTCCAAGAAGTTTGCAGCTCTTCTGCAAACCTTTGACAATGATCAGTGGCAAATTTGCAGAAAGTTAGCAGCAAATTTGCCATGAATGCTCGATTTTTGTAAGGGCACTTAGAATGTTAAGAAATATCCATCAAATCTGACAACTGTGCTTATACCAGTAGTGACATCCATCACATCTTGTTTGCCATTTCTCAATAGCATGGAAAGATAAGAGAGAATATGTTTTACTTTGCCATCTCACTATGCACGCTCCAAAATGTGAATGATTTCACCCAGCATACTTCACTGATTTCACACTGGCATCTGAAGCTAAAAAGCGCATCTGAGATAGTACTGTATATGCACTCCGAGCAGCTCAACTTCCTTGAGCGCTCAGGGTTTCACACCGCATGCTAATCGCAGGTGTTTGACTGGTGGGACGAGTGAAGAAAAAATAGAAAAAACAACTCTTTGGCGTTGTCATGGGAATCTCAGAAAGAGCGAGAGAGCTCAAGAAAACCCTGTTAATCTCATCCAATTTGAAATCTCCTCAACTGACCACATTAAAATGAACTTCAATAAGGCGGAATAAAAGCTTTCAGCCACAGTGTCTCACTGGAAATTTCTATTTAGCTAGTCAATTTAGCTTTTTTTTTGTTTTTGCTCTTTTTTATATTCTATTTTCTTTTCTATTTTAAATGAGATCCTTATTTAGTGGATCCCACTCTATTGAGTTATGTTAATTAGGTTTGATGTTTCATCAAATGAGTTATTTTATAGATAAAAACATGTTTTATTTTCTTGAGTACATCTCTCTTGATTATGTCATTGTGCGCTTTGATAATTACTCCACAGAGTCCTTGTGTAACCCAGAGGAGATGAAGAGATTCAGAAGTACACGTGCAATATGAAACGGCATTCAAAACCCATTTTACTTCAGTGTAAATAAAATGTGATGTATTTTCGAGTGAAACAGTATATTCTTTTTGTTAATTCGATGGTTAAAATGTAAGAAGATCTGGTATCACAATGAGCTGACCAACAGACAAGCATGTGTCTCTTTAACTTTTTGGTGTTACTCATCTTGTCAATTGAGCTGCTTAATTTACTTTTTTTTTTTTTTATTTACCTTCATGTCTGAATGCATTCTCTTTAGCATTCATCTCCTGAGTCTGAAATAGACTGAACTTGTCAGGCTAGCACTGCTTGAGAAGGTTTGCTGACATATAAAACAGGAATTGCTGACCTGTGTGTGCTCCAGAGAGAGAGCTTAGGACACGGGCATGCTGGGTAGGGCCATCGTACACCTCCACAACATCATTTAGTGCAGTATGGAAGAACGCAAACTGGCTGAACACCACTAGAGAGAGAGAGAGAGAGAGAGAGAGAGAGAGAGAGAGAGAGAGAGAGAGAGAGAGAGAGAGAGAGAGAGAGTTAAAGTCATAGCTCCTGAAATTTTAGTCCAGAATGACTTTCTTCAGTGGAACACAAAAAGAGATGTTAAGCAGAATGTTACTCTCAGTCACAATTCACTATTATTGCACTTTAAATCCATAAAATGAATGTTAATGGTGACTGAGGATAACGTTATATATAACATATTTTGAGTGTCATATTTCAGTGTCACTGAAGAAAAAAAAAAAGTCATATATAATACAGGTTTGTAACAAGATGAATTCAAGTAAATGTTTTTTTAGGATTTCCCTTTAAGGAGAGAGAAATAATTACTGAAAAGTTATGAAATATGAAACTGGGTCCATGAGTATGTAAATGCTAATTCAATGGTAAATGATAGAACCTAATCACACCTGCGAACCACCTGTTTCATCCATATATACACCCTAGTGCTTTGTTATAAATTTCTAGATAAGAGCCATAAAATTAAAAACCCTGCGTCGCTCCATTCTCTATCATCCAGCTGTTCAAAGCCATTACGCCGTGCCTGCAAAAATTTGTGCTTTAATTATCTCTGCTTTCACAACTTTTGGCTTGACCCAGAGAAATACTAGCATGTTTGCCTCTGCTATTTCAGTCTCGGCATGAACCGCAAATTGGCTAAATGTCCTCCATGTTTTATTAATTAATCAACAAGGTTGTGTGGTCAAGAAGAGGCTGCTGGGGTGATATGAGGTATGGGGATATTAAAAGGTCCTCCAGCTGCTAGAACTTCTCAACCCAAGAAAGAGGGATAGTACAGGTTTTATGGGTTTTAAGATGTGAACTTACAGTGAGGTCCAAGTGTCTGAGAACTCATTTAAAATCTGGGATTCTGTGTATGTGTAAAATTTTAGTAATGCATGTGTAGATGAATGTGCTGCTTACCATAGTCTTTTGGCACAATGACAGAGTAGAGGCAGGTCCTCCCACTACTGTAGTTTCCAGGGTAACTAGGGGAGAGCACTACCCCCTCCAACCCAGAATACTGACCACCGCATGGAGCTGAGTGAGACAGACAGACAGAGAAAGAAGGCATTAGAGACTAATTTTCTGTACTCCCCATCTCCTCTTCTGTTCCCTCATTCTGCTGACCTTAAATTACTTTTCTTGACTGATTCCTGCACTGCCCTGCTTGATGTCCCCAGTGTTTGCCAAAGTGAAATTGCAGTGTGTTCAAAGTATTCCTCAAGGTTACACTGCAAAGATGAGCCACTGCTTCCTCTCAAAGGGAACAGCAACATATGTGGCAAACATCAGGTCTTTGAAATAGATCACACGTGGAAACTGAATAGACCAGCATTGTTGGTCTCCACCATATGTAGTGTTGGATTTTAGATGAGTCAAATCTCTCTTTTTTCAAAAAAACTAAACAAAAAACCCCCCACTATTTTATTTCAATATCAGCAGCACTTGAGCTGGCATGGACAGCAAAAGTGTGTGCAAAATCTGATGATGTTATCCCAGTATGTTATTCCAGCAAAACAAAATAAATAAATAAATACACATAAAATAAGGAGAGTAAAACAAGTAAAATCAAGACAGAATAAAACATTTATTAATTAATTAAGAAGGTGAAATTAGCAGTTTTACCTATGCAAACAGGCTTTGGTTTGTTCCATCCGGGTTTGCTGTCCGCCCCCATGATGCAGGTGAGAGTGGCGTCTCCCTCCAGTGTATAGCCATTGTCACAGTAATAGGTGACTGTTGCCCCCAGCTTTAGCTCAGTGCCAACACGAGTTCCATTGCGCACCAGACCTGGCTCGAAGCATGACTCTCTAGGATTTTCTGTTGACGAAAACAAAGACTAGAGTGAGAGGAATAAATATGGAAAGAGAGGGCAGAAGATTAGGATTTATGACTATTTGTGTAAGATTGATAGTCTAGTGCAGGTTAGGAAGCATCAATAGCCATAAATACTTTGAAAGGTCAGTCAAGAAGAGTGTACGTTGATTGTTTCTCATAGTAATCGTAATTGAGAACTCCATAGAGATAAACGTGAAAGAATAAAGACAGAGGAGGCGCTTGTGTGGATAAATACATTTCAAAGATACTTAAATGAGCACACACAGATGCTTCCACACATTCACAATATAAAAATATGCTACAGCAACCTACATGCCCTGTGGAGCATGAACAACCCGACGTAGGACAGATTAAATGTGACACCAGACTGGATTGGGTCTGCTGACTACACAAAACAGTATGTCACCCTGCAGGACATATGTACAGCACACCGCATCCTTCGGCAGTCCAAATTTAGAAATCAATCAGTCTTCCTACACATCCGCATCACACAGTGAAAAATGGGTTGAGAAAATGTACACATTTATTGTTGCTGTTGAGACATTGTGTCCATACATACTGTAGATATGCTGTTGCATGCCACAGTTCTTGTGTTAAGGAGCCATGCTTCATGGCTTTAAAGTGTGCTAAAAAAGGCATGCTAATCTTTTCATTGGGGCCAATGTTCCAGACAGTCCTTAACTAAGTTTGCTGCTTTGACAGTATGAGTGCAGCAATGATAATAGCCTTAAGAGAATAGTTAACTCAAAAATGAAAATTCTGTCAGCATTTGCTCACCCTTATGTTGCCCCAAACTAGTATTCCTTTCTTTCTTTTATGGAACACAAAGGACATTTTAGGCAGAATGTTTGTCTCAGTCACCATTCAATTTCATTGAGTAGTAAAAAGATGCAATGAAAGTCAATGGTGACTGAGGCTAACATTCTTCTTACCATATCATTTTGTGTTCCATGGAAGAAAGTAAGCCATATGAGTTTGAAACAACAAGGTGAGAAAATTATCAAATCATTTCCATTTTTGATTAACTTTGAGGTCCATTTAGATGTCCATTTATAAGACTCAGTCTGTCATTTGTGTTTGTGTGTTGTTGTTGGTGAGGATGTGTTTGTGCATTTGGGCATGACAAATGTTTGAGCTGGTAGGGAATACTTAGTACAAGCAATGGACTGTGTGTGTGGTGTTTATATAACCATCGGTCAAGCGTGCAGAGCCTTGGCACACATCTTGCACCTCGGAGGCCAATCAGACGTGGTTGGGTGTCTGTGAGAAGCTGATTGGTCTGAAAAGAGGTTGAAAGCACCTGAAGATCGTTCCAACAACTGTGGTTTGCACAGGCCAACCAACGTGAGGCCTGTGCCTCCCTAAATATATATATATTTATATATTTTCTTCCACAATATTAGTTTATACTAATTTGAGTCCATCTGCTACACCAGATTGAGAGAATACTGTTCATCTTTTCACCGAGCCCATCTGAGGATGATGAATCGGGCACTCACGCTCTCTACACTGCATGCCAAAAGCGGTCATCAGCCTTCCAAGTCAGTAGGTAATGTTCTAGTATGGTTCACTCTGAGTTCATTGACATGCTAAAAGCATTTACAGCAACATAAACAGAAGGAAACGCAAATATAAGTGCAATGGCAGTCAATTTGGATACACCTACTTATTCTTAAAAATAAGTATGAAAAATATGAAAATTATGAAAGAAATATGAAAGAGTTTCCATGTTTGCGGGGCATTTATTTGTGGTTTTTCCTCATCCATTTAAGAATAAAATAAAATAAATAATTGGTTTGTAAATAAATTGTAAATAAAACATATGCACAATTACTTGTCTGCAAAACTAATTTCAAGCATTGAAACATAAGCTTTTAAAATAAGTAGAAACATAAGAGACATTAGAGATTTCTCCAGGTCTATGCTCTGACTCACCTTATGGTCCCATCACAAAGAGGCTCAAAGTCTATTTCACACAATCTGCTGAAATCATCTCAACATTCAAGAACCATCTGAAAACACATCTGTTCTGCGAGCACTTAACCAATCCACACTAACTGCTCTTACTGTACACACACAGACACAAAACTCTTTCTCTGTCTCTTTTGTTAGCGCTAGCACCTATACTGCTCCAGCCACATTGAGAGCTTGATAGTGTTGATGTTGTTGTACTTTGTATGACAAATTGCTTGCTATGTACCTTATTTGTAAGACACTTTGGATAAAAGCACCTGCTAAATGTAAATTCAGTCAAGCAAATCCTAACTTTTGATTGGTAGAGTAGCTGTAGTTGAGACTAGTGTAGATTTCACCACATGAAGAACTAAGTAGAAACATATTCTGTTTAATCTATCTAAATGGTGTTTAATACTGGACCACATCATTACAAATTCCTTTGAAAAGTGAAAAGTTATAATTCTCCTCTAGGCGACTCCGAGAAGCGCTACGGATCGATAATTATACACAGCATGAATGTGGTACAAGCAGGAGGGGGTGATCAAAGCAACATTCAAAGTTCTGTTTGAATTTAGCTCACTACACAAACAAAAGGCTAAGAACATGATAAAGGGAGAGATGATGCAAAATTCATGTGTCATCCTAATATCACTCTTCGATTTTAGTTTAAGGAATAGTTTACTCAAAAATGATAATTCTATCATTATTTACTAAGAAGAAGTTTAATCAAGCTTCAAATCGTGATTGGGCCAATGAGACTGTAGATGGAAAGATTTATAGTGAAAAATAAGTTACATTTACTTTTTTCAGCCTGTGGCTAACCAGCTGTTGTTGGTTACTGCAAGGAATATATGTAACTTAATCCTCCCACCACAAGGGGTAATATACCTGTGTACTGCAGGACAAATCCATTGCTGCTGAGTGAGGCATCACTGCGAAAGGCCAGGAAGAGCGTGTTGGAGCTGCTTTCAATTCGCTCAGGAATGTCTGTGCCGTAAAAGCTGCCCAGCAATGGGCTGAGAGAATCAGAACCATCATAGACGTGCAGAAAGTCATAGCTTGGCTCTAGGCTAAAGCTAGAGGGAGGAAGGACCATATACTGTTAGCAAGTATTGTATTGTACAATATGACTTTGCAGGATACTACCATATGCATTAGTAGCTACTACAGCAGGTCTAATGTTGGTTATTGCTGGACATTTGTTTTAGACACTTGGCTTACTGATTGAAGTTGAGTGATATGATGTGGTCAAGAGTGACCGTAACCGTCCAGTCGCATTCTCTGCCATGAGGGTAGGGCTCTGGGTATTCAGGGGACAGGATCAGTCCACTGGGGCCAGTCAGATTTCCTCCACATGGAGCTGCAAATCAAAGGAGGGAAAGGGACTTTACAGATCACTAAAAATGTAAATATCGGAAATACTATTTGTACTTTCAAAATGTGACCCTCTAAGGCTAGAACTTTCTTCAAATTAGATCTCACACCATACAGTACATAAACCATTCAAAGTTGTGATTCTGTAAAGTTGTTTTTATGAGATCAACATTAATCATTTAAACAATAAGGAAATTCAGAATGATATTGTCCCATATAAAGAATAACATCCATACACAAGGAAGACCCTGAAGCCACTTGCTCCCCAATGTAGACAAAAAAAAAACAAAACAAAATAAATCATCTCTCTCTCTCTCTCTCTCTCTCTCTCTCTCTCTGTGTATGTATAAATATATATATGACAATCTAATAATAAACAAGGCCTATTGTTATCTCACATGTTCAACAATGTAGTGAATCATCTTATGTTTCCTTATTGGGAGCAAGCAAAATCTGTTTTTAATGCAGTTTATTTATGCAGAAAATTTAACTATCAAATTGGTGTAGTGGAAACCGATGTATATTATACACAATAAAAATTTAACATTTAAAAATGAAAACCTGTGCTCATGTGGGATGATCCAACATCAAATGCATATGTGCCTTTTTTAAGTAAAAATGATTGTGATGTAAACACAACTGAGCAAGAATATATCCTCCATTTGCAGGGGCGGATCTACAGGGGTGGCATGGAATGCAATGCTAAGAAATGCATTGCCACCCCAGCGTAAGTATCCAAATGTATTAAATATAAATGTAAGTATATTATTGTTGATTTTGACATTGTATAGGGGTTTATTCATGTCAATCTGCCTAAATTCTCACAGAATGCAAAAATGACTAGAGAACCATTGATTGATTACAGCGGCAGCCAATCACAGAATCGACCAGTTGCCTACCTATTGCAGTGCGTGTAGAGTGTTTGAGCTCTCGCTGGTTGATGAGATTATTTCCTCAACAACAATGACCGCATGGACAAATACGTGGAAAAAAAGAAGTAAAAGATGAAATTCTTAGTTGTTTCCAAGTATTCACTGAATGATTATTAGATACATCGCTGTCAGTTATGGGTTGAGACAGGTGAGACCACCACTCACCACTTTTTGAAATAGCTTTCGTCAGGTATGTGTATAATCCATATGAAACATCTCCAGTTCTTGAGTTGGAGTTTGTATTTCATCTGTGTTATTTTGAATGTTATGATAAGTGTTCATTGCGGCTGTTATCAGTGTTGTTTAGTGTCAGCATTTTTGTTGCAGCTCGCACTCTTTTCCGTGTCCCCCATTGTGATGGCCTTCTAAGGTGTTTTTTAATTTTGTGTGTATGTAGTGTGTGTGTGTGTGTGTGTGTTTGTGTGTGTTGTCTTTTTCTCTTTCTCTCTCTAAATCGCTCTCAGGTGTGGGATAACCAGGTGAGCTGATTTTTGATGGGTGCGCAGTCAGAATTTCATGGCTGGGTTGAGTAAAGGGAGACTGTTGTTCATGACTGTTGCTCGTTTATGGGCGCTCAAGCTCATTTTGTGTTCCCGCTGCTGGAGCAGAGATTTGTGGTTGTTGCTGTCTGAATATCGGAGTTCGATGTTCTTTCATATACAAAAATGTCAATAAATGTGTCTGTGTTTCTGCTACTCTGATCTCCACGCATCTGTTGTTGCATTTTTTAAGTGTAACACCATCCACTGACATCTTGTTTTATTAAAATAAAAAGTTATATTTGGGCAAATTAGAATCCAAAACCTCTAAAAACTAAAGGCAAAAAGTCACCACGAGTTCAATCAGTCATGTTCTTAATCAAAGTGCTGACCTATGTATTCATCTACTAAATAACAAAATCCCAAGACTGATAATTGTAGATGTAGAGATTAAATTACCTTATTATGTGAAATATTTATTTGGGTTGATTTAATCGTCATTAAGTATAGGGCTGAAATGATTAGTCGACGTTATTGACAAGGTCGACAATAAAAAATGGTCAAATAGTCGTTTGATCTCATTTAACATAACATGAGATTGCATTAAACTCTAATGACGCATGAGAGCAGCACTGCAGCTCACGCTTGACTGAGAAGAGGAAGAATTACACAGCTCACAGTATAAACTCTCCAAACAGTTTCAGGTGATGTAGATTGCAAAGTATAAGAGAATTATAATGCAAAAAATAAATAAGTAAATACAGAAGCACTCTCATTGTGGAATAAGTGGAGCTTAATGTGTTAAATGCAGATATATTTAATGTGTTATTGCTTTATTAAAGTTCAAATAATATGGAAACAGATCATGTAAATAACTACAAACTCCAAAACTGGCATTTCTCTGTGCAGTCAGCACCTCTTCTTTGACTTGCACGAATGTCCCGATCTAAGGGAGAGAGATTGAAACCCAGCTGATGCACACTGTGGCGGGGACGCTCATCCCTCAAGTGTGCACGCTTAATGCAGCTAGATTATAACATGATGGCTCATGACTTATTGAATCATAATATACTGTAAGTCACTGTGCATTTCTTATCGTGAAGAAAATTGGCAATTTGCAGCCTCATTAATAAGAGAGAGTTAACAGAAAGAGAGTGAACAGATAGGTTTTTGATTTGTTTTTGTTTTGGCTTGTTTTCCAATATAAATATCTAAAACTCCTTTCAAACAACGTGCATTTTCTTTAGCAGATATTGTACAGAAGAGATTTTATTTTATCTGAGAATGTTAAAATATTAAAAATACAAATATTTTAAAATATTAAAAAATCCTTTAAAAAAGATGGATTTACATGTGAAGCAACATATAAGATATTTAGACTTGCTTTTAGAGAATAGATCTTGAATATAAGTATATTTTGTACTTAATAAACTCACAGAATTTAGTTTATTAAGTGAAAAAATACACTTGTATACAAAATACATTTACTGTATATTTAAGATACATTCTCTAAAAGCAAGTCTAAATATCTTATATGTTGCTTCTCAAGTAAATGTAACTTGTTCTAAGGATTTTTAGACATTTTTAAATGGATATGTGTGTGTGTGTGTGTGTGTGTGTATTAATAATTGTTTTTGGGAAAATCTGTTTCAAAATGTTTACTATGCGGTTCCTGTGGAAATGCATTTGTATCACAAATTTATGGACATTTAGAATTTGACAGAGACTCCAGTTAATTAACTAGTACTTGTAGCAATGAAGCTTGGTACCTTAATACATACAAAATATGCATGGGCGCTTGCTTTAGTGATGCCACTCCCTTGGCACCCCATTAAAAAAAATTTGCTAGATATGCCCCTGTCCATTGGATGTTCCTTCATTAATAATTTTCTCTATGGGACAGAGTTAAATGGTTGCAGTAAGATCAATACATCACAGTAGAAACAAAGTGTTACTGTAGGAATGGAATGGTTACTTATAATTTGGTATGCTCATACCAGAACAAGTGGGTGGATCAGGCTGCCAGAAGAAACGGTTGTTGATCTCAGTACAGGTGATCTTGGTCGCCCCCTGTAGGATGTATCCGGGATCGCACTGAAACAGCACACGATCCCCTGGCTCTCGGCTGTCTCCAATGCGAGTGCCATTGGTTGGAATGCCAGGATCATTACAGGAAGTGGCAGTTGAAACTAGGGAGAGAATAACATCCAGTATAGAGTAGGTAAAATACACTAAATAAAAAAAAAAAAAAAAAGGTAACCATAATATCCTAGTTTGAGAGATTGAAAGTCCATTTCAACATCAGGGCCCTTAGCCAAATAGCATACTTGATGTGTCTTTGCATTCTTGTGGAATTGCAAAATTGCTTGCACCTGTCCGTGAAGTCCAAGAGACAACAGGGTGTTGCATCTGTCATCTTATGTTTCTGAAGGATACTATATATGGTGTACAACCTTGATGCACACTTTTGCTGAGCCTACACTTATGCAGACTCCACAGCAAAATACCTGACAGTTTATATGGCCCTGCGTCACCAAAGTATGGACAACCGTTAAGACTTAAAGCAGTCATCTTTTCAGTTGTGAGGACCACTGGCACTGACCTACCAACCATTAAGGAGGTCTACTATAACTGCCATTCAAACAAGGATTAAATACCATCTGCAGACCTCACACCTCTACAAAGAACAGACAGGCTTGTGTTTAGTGTTCTATGACTGCAGAGCAGCTGAAGAAATGCTCCAGTCTGCAATCATCTACATACACTAATTTATTTATCAAGGGATCTGCATCTCCAGTATCTCAAAAATGCTTTAGATTGGATGGGCTGTTTTAAAAGTAAAATGTGAAGCTTTTGAAAAGAAATACCACAGAACTGATGCATAATGATGTATCATTTCTTTTTATGTAAAACAAAAATAACTGTCTTTTTTGAGGCTCTAAGGTAAAATGCAGAAAACCAGGACACTGTGGTTGTAGTTATGGGTGATGGAGGTGGGCGGGGATGGTTACCCTGGTTACAGGCTGACAGCAGACAGAAGCACATAAAGCTTGGCTTAATAGGTGTCAGTTATTTTAAGTGAAGGGAGCTGTAGGTTGGGAGCTTTAAGAGGCCTTGTGAGAAGCTCTAGGAAAGTGTTTCTCTATTGTCCTGTCTCCTGTAGATGTTAACTTTTATCCACAACTCCTGTTTACATGGTAATGGATACTTCCCTTTTTATTATTTTATTATATAATTATAGATGTTTTACCATTACCGATTTTCTGGAGTATTCTTGCGTGAACATGTGGAATGGACTTATGTGTTTCACTGTCTGCTGCTTTTCAGGTCACAGATCAGTTTAACTGATAGTGAAGGGCTTGGTGCACTGCGATTTTATGTGGTGCCCTCAGCCATTCAGCGATGCCATGACGTCACTTTCCTGAAGTGTTGGAAAAGTTACTCAAAGATAGCAATCAACTTCAAATTACAAATTATTTTTCAAAATCTTTAATCAGATTACTTTACTTTTAAATTACTTTTTAATTTTTTTCTTTTAAACAAATTCAAAATAATATCTATATATTTCTTCCTTGTTCATTGTTACACACAAGTCATATCATCAGCACCTCACAATTCTCCATTGACTCTTTAAGGGGCCATAATTCATGTATTCAACATATACAACATCTATTAGAAATAAGCATAACCCCATAATATACTTAAAAGTAATTAAATTAATTGAAAGTCAGTAACTGTGATCTGATTTCAATTAAACTACTTTCTGACTAAATAGTAACTTGATGACAGTAACTAGTTACTTTGTAATTGGATAATACTGTTTTCCTGTGGCTCGTTCAAAAAGTTTTGTTAGTACATGAGCAAGATGGATGATTTCAAATTGCATACTTCCAAGGGATCATGCGCCAGCTGAGCAACTGCCATTAAGATGAATGGGCCGGATAGTTTTCTCCAGGTATTATAGTCCTCCTTGGTTAAAGTTAAAGCTCATTTCATTTTGTAAACTTTATCACAAAGGAAAGGAAAATTCAATGGTGACGGCCCACTGATTGAGCATAAACATATAATTAAATATGTCAAGCACAGAAAGTGAGAACACATGCAAAAAACACATACCTGAGAACTGCAGAGCAAAACCCTGCTTGCTGGTGAAGAAGTCAGTTGTGAACTGCAGGCTGACAGAGTTAAAGGTGCTGTGGAGGTCTGGAGGAAGTGTTGAGCCACTCAGCTCTCTCAAGAGCACACCTCCATCCTGAGGTCCATCCCAGATCCGTAAAACATCATGCACCTCCTCTGTATGGAAGACCAGGAAATGCAACCTGTGGAAATCACAAAAATAAACATAACATTCGTCAGTTATTCTATTTAGACAAAAGAGCATAGCTGGAAGGGAGAGGGAGGGAGTATGTGTCTGAAAGGAAGAGAGAGAGAGAGAGAGAGAGAGAGAGAGAGAGAGAGAGAGAGAGAGAGTGAGAGAGAGGTAGAGAGACCAAGAAGGCAAATCTACAGTATATGGTACCAAGGAAAAAGAGACATAATTGGAATCCCTATGTCAATGTGTACATTCTCACATTTTCACTGGTTATATGCATTACAATAATTTGTTTAAAAAGTGATATAGTCAATTTGGTGTGGCTGGATGGGAAAAGAATCAAATTATTCTTGGCACTTAATATCAAAAGGATAAAACAGACAGGAAGAGTATAGAGGAATAAATAAAATGATAAACAGTACAATTGAAAATCAGTAGATATACATCTGCAATATTGAATTTGCAGATGTTAAATATAAATGAGAAGAAAATAGAAGGAATTAAAAAAGAGAAAATATAATTTTCAGGGGTTTGCAGCAAAGCAATTATTTGTGTCGGTATCTGTATATGTTGCTATGACACAAATAACAATGATCTGAATTCATATAAAACCAGATAAAGGGCGTAAAGTGCTTCAAACACTTCTTTAACTGGAAGTATGTCAACACTAAATGAAACACCCATTTTAAGTGTAGCACTATTTCATTTAGAGTTTATAATATGCCTTGTGTATTCCTATTCATTAAAAAATAATAATAATAATAATTGTTAGTGGTGCTTGCAAAGCAAAGTATCAAAACTACAATCACATTTATTTCACATTCTTATTATTTTTCCCATACACTTTTTTCGACACCTAACTCGTTCCGCATCATTTGTCAAATACCCACAAATGCATTGTCAAATCGACTGGCCTATTTATGACAACTGTGCAATGACTTTTCTAAGGGATTGGGGATACGGTACACCCCTGGGAGGCAAAAAACTTCCTGAAAAATCCCATAGATTTTGCAATGCGACGAACTTTGATGGATTAAATCTCCGGATCAGAATTTCATAGAGACATGTGGGTGGGCTCATTTCGTATGGCCTAGCAAGCTATTTTGGAGCATTACATGAGTATACCCCATACTTAACGCAACTGTTAATTTCCTACTATGACAAGACACTGAAGTTTGTGGGAACATGTCTCCCAATCAGAATGTCATAGAGACATGGGGGCTCATTTCACTAGGGCTACCAATCAGTCTTTAATTATCATCTTGGAAATGGCATAGCCAGGCCCTTGCAACCATTTACAGCACCCAAGCAACCGCTCCCATACTCTTCCATTCTAAATGGCTCAGAAGGATATCTTTAGAACAGAATGTTGTAGACACTTTGGAATTGGATCTTTTGAGTCAGTTTAGTAAACAGCCAATAAGAATCACTCTGGCCACTGGCTAGCCACACTCTAGCAATGATTTAGAGCACCCTAGCAATCAGCCCTAATAACTTCCGTTCAAAATGGCTGAGAGTGATATCTTCCGATCAAAATGTCCTAAAGACATGAGAGTTGGCTTGTTTTATTTGGGTGAGCTATCAGTCTTCAATTATCATCATGGAAACTACTTAGCCACACCCTAGCAACCAGCCCAATTGACTTCCATTCAAAATGGCTGAGTATGATATCTTCGGATCAGAATGTCCTAGAGACATGAGAGTTGGCTTGTTTTATTTGTGTGAGCTATCAGTCTTCAAGTGCAATCATGTTAACTACTTTGCCATGCCCTAACATCTATTTAGAGCACCCAAGCAACCAAACCCCATTGACTTCCATTCAAAATCACTTAGATCTCAGGATCAGAATGTTGATCAGAATGTTGTGAATGTTGGGAGTTGATGGGTCGTGGTGACAAATTTTGCCACGGAAGGCACCATTCATATTTTCTTCAGGAAATGTACCTGTCTAGTTATTATTATTATTATTATTATTATTATTATTATTTGGCTTTTATTATTTAATTATATGATTTTTCTCTAACCAGATGAAGCTAAATATTTAGGCTAAATTAACTGTGAAATATTTTGATAACTGTGTATGTTTCTCATATTTTTGACATTAATACCTGCTGAAACAATCTATGCATGTTTGACAATTTAATTCTGGAGGCAGAAGCAATTGTGGAATGTCAAGCACACATTTTGCAGTGAATAATAAATACAAATACATACATTTAAAGAAATGAGAATTTATTGATATTGCCCCAAAATAGGTGAAAGCCCTGTAAGTCTATTAGAATGTTTTATGGTGCACTCAAGGCTGATTTTGTGCACATGTACTTTAATGTAGCGAACATAAATGCATTATTTAGTTAAATTATATAAGCAGGATTAACTAAATGTAGTGGAATACATGACAAGAGCGAGCCTCTCTGTTTTTTCCAGAAGAGAGTAGCTGGAATGAACAAGCATGTTTTATTATTAGCATTTAACATTTCTTAACCAGATAATAACCTTAATCGGTGCATATAAATTTGGTCAACGTTAAGCGATGAATTGAGGAGTTCAGCTGTGAAATCATTATGTTAGATCAGGATCTCAACATCGCTCTCAGGTTGTTTTATGAATGCATTCATGGGAATCATGTGACATTTTTTCATGGACATTTTTAGAAGTGGACAGTGTATATTATTTAGTAAGTTATAGAGCTGGGGTACTCGAGTTTGGACTCGGACTTGAGTCTGAATCACAAGTCCAATTTTAATGGATGCATTTTTACTCAGACTCCAGCCTTTCAGATTCTGGATTTTTTTCAGTCCATGGCATTTGAGAAGCAATGACAAACAAACAAGCAAGCAAACAAATAACGTAACATAGGGTGACCATATGTCCTCTTTTAAAGCGTCCGGGCAGGATTTCAAAATTGCTTCTAAATGTCCAGGATATGGCTTTGTCTTCATAATGATGTGCTCTCTACAATCAGCACTATCATATATTCTGTTTATTTGATACTGCACATCAGTTTTCACTCATATATGTCGTTTCCTGTGATTATTTTAGCTGAGAGCGGCAGCACGCACTCTTTCAAGGTACACTCTCTCGCATGCTGTATGTGTGTGCGGGAATGAGATTGCCATTCGCCAGATGTGCTCTGCCGGTCTCATCCAGGAACATCAATAACGTAAGTACACTTTAAAAAGTACGTTCCCCAACTCTGCAAATTATTAAATAAAACAAATATTTTATAAGACACACGTTACTATGCAAAGCCATGTATAACTGTAAAGTATTGACTATATTGAGACAAAATAAAATATGCTACATATAAGGGATATTTAAACTAATATGACGGATGAAATAGATCATGGAAATTGTACAACTCAGTCCATTACTTATTTGTAGTGCAACCTCTATGTGTTACCAGTAAAGCTGGCACATGCGTTTCAATGGCAAAAAAGTCAGAAAATACAATGAAGAGAACCAGTGAGGGGACAAGTCTCCTTTCACCTATTATCCATACTAAATATAATGTGAAAATAACAACACGTCAGCTCAAAGAGAGTTTGTCATTAAAAAAAAATTATCTTGACTTTAGGGAAGACACAGCAGGACAGATAAGTGTGAAGTGTAGTAGAATAAAAATAAATTTCTAATGGTATCTGATCTTTTCCTGTTTTTATTTTCTGTTTAATATTATGGACATTATTAAATGTTTTACTATTATATCTTTTTAAATGTATTAAACATATTAAATGTTTTATACATTACATGTATTTCACACATCATTTTAGATAAAACTAAACTAAATTGAATGGACAAATTGGAATTGTAGAAAACAAAAATTATAAATAATAATAACTCAGGAGTAATGCATCTTTCACTTTCTTTAGTCTATGTTTGAGTGGTGGGGAAAAATCAGCAAATAACTGAAAAAGTCAACAGAACTCAATAAGCAGTTTTGTCTTCATACACCTAAAGCATATGCATTCAATCTGAAACCAATTTGATGTTTGTTCAGCAGGATCCTAATCATAACGTGAATATGAAATGCATCAGAGCTGTTTTTTTTTCACATTTATATTGACAAATTGTTTTTCTTAGTTGTGAAGGTTAAAATAAGCTTAAAAAATGTATGTTGAGTTTACGGTTACAATTTAAATTCAGATTCATTCGGACAAAAACTTGACACGGATTCAGCCTTTTATGGACTCGGACTCGATTGTTTAAAGAGTCAGACTTGACTCGGACTCGTCTAAGGTGGACTAGAACCCAACACTGGCAAGTTAATTCATGTGATTGCAAATGGAGTTGAGTCCACAGCTATCCTATTTTAAATCACACTGTGCACATCAATTTCAATTAATTTTGTTAAAGCTACAATATATAACTTTTGACCCTCTAGCGGTTAAAAAAGAAAACTACATGCCTCTTGCGGAAGACCATTGTTATGGTTATGATGTTAGTCGTGCTTTGGCTCTGCTCCTCTGCGTGGATGAATGTGGTTTGAGGTATCGGTGTACAAACGGATACAGGACATCTTATCACAGCAAATGGACAAATAAATAATGAAAGAAAGTAAAATACATATATCTGAAAACATGTCATCTGAGCAGATAAGTGCCATATCTTATGTTGTTGTTTTGACTTATTGGAAACATGGATGTTTTGAAATAAATTAAGTTACAATAGTTACGTTTACATTATAAAGTTTACTGCAATATATTCTGGCCAAATAGACCACAGTAGTAACCAATTTATAGATTAGTTGGTCAACAACATTTCAAGACTCACATGTCCTTGGCAAGCCTAGGACTAAATGATTTATTTATAGAAATGATTGCTGTTATAAAGAAAAATACACACCTGTGCTGTAAGTGAAAAGTACAGCACCGATTATAGTATAATTTTTTGTATTTCACTACACACTCGCAGACATGTATAACTATACATAAACAATATAAATAAAATATCTAACCTGTTGAGTAAGAAAAAAGCCATCTCTGAATCACTTTTAAATCCTTTCAGTTGTGGCCACCTCTGAAAATCCAAGCCGATGTTGATTCGGTTTTTATTACGGTTATAATTTTTTTGCTTGTAGACTCTGCTCTGTTCAGGGTTTCTTTTTTTTTTTACAATCTTTGATTCTCTGGAGGTTTGCCATTTGAAAGATCCATGGTCATTTTTCTCATTCGTTGTGACAACAAACTTTCAGTTTCACACTACTTCCACACCATACGTAGCACTCTGTGTATGAATATGACGTCAACATGCATGGGCGAATGACATATGGATGCAAATTCCGGCGAAATCCTTTCCGAAAGCTCTAAAATATTTATTATATAATATCATTATTATATATATATATATATATATAAATAATATAATATAATAAATAGAATTTTTGTTGCACAATCTCATTAATAACATTTTGTATTTTTTTAACAAAATAATTTACACAGTGAAGCTTTAAGCTTTTCATGTAATAAAGATACATAATATTCCAAACAAATTGAATGCATTAATTTGCTTTGTTTCTCAATGTATTGATTACTTCACCTACAAACAACTTCAGCTAGATTAATGTACCATTATTTGTCTTGCTGGTAAAGCACACTGGAAGGTAGAGAGAGAGAGAAAGAGAGAGAGAGAGAGAGAGAGAGAGAGAGAGAGAGAGAGAGAGAGAGAGAGAGGTGGGCAAGTCATATGCATCAGTATGAGTTACGAGTTGTTGAAAACAAAAAAGCTGTAATCGCAACAGAATGACCTTTAGCCTGTATCAATTACCAAATGGTTATAACACGATCGCCTAGATGGAAGTACAAAATCAGAAATAATAAATAAATACTCATTCAAGACATTTTGGGACAACTGGAACAATATGTATCACTTAAATTATCAAAATTGGCAATCTGAATGGATATTATGTAAATTGTTTCAGGAGCCTGTTTTTATAAATGTTTTTAAGAAAATTAAGTAAATGTCCTCAGCCACAGAGACAGCTGAGAGCTGCCTGACTTTATCATACTTACACACAAACACAAAAGCTCATTAACACAGACTTTGCCTCATTAATGCTGAATCGAAAAAATAATGGGTATAATACTGGGTATAATACTGCGACTTAGAGATGAGTACAGCAATTTCACGAATTGCAACAGATCTATGCTAAGTGAGCAAGAAAAAGAAGTCATGTGTAAAAGCTGACCTCACAGTTCACTGACCTTTCACACATGCATGACTTCAGGGGGAGTATGAAAAGTATTGATATCCCAAAAGCCAAACTGGATTCTCATTCTTCGAGAAAAAAAAACAAAACAAAAACAACTTGCAGTCCATGACTGTGGTTAAGTGTAACTGAATTAGAATCTGGAAGGCATAAGGATTTCTGTTTTATTGAATATGTGTTCCTCACATTTACAGACTACTGCTGGGAGGAAATAACAAATGTAATAGAATGTTTTCAACATCTAAGCTAAACATGTGTAGTAGACCTAAGTATTTCCACCATAAACGTTCACTGAATTGTTGCCATGCTTACCAATACAAAAAAAAATCCAATGCTTCTGGCTTACTGTAATTCACATAAGTGAATTAGCAGAGATTTCCCTGGTTCCTCTCTCTCTCTCTCTCTCTCTCTCTCTCTCTCTCTCTCTCTCTCTCTCTCAGTGTGTGTGTGTGTGTGTGTGTGTGTTTTCACAGCTCCCTTCAGATCTGAGTGGGAGGTATTTCTAAATCCAAGTTTCAATTTAATAGTGTGTGGGTTGTAGAATTCTACAAATCCATCTATTCAGAATGAAAGACACACACACACACACACACACACACACACACACACACACACACACACACACACAAACACGTAAAGACACAATATAGAGCAAACTGTGCTAGCTACAGGTGTTTCACTCTGTACAGTCTGGTTGCAATGAAAAAGCCAACAGTGATTTATAGCTGCATATACAGTTAAGCAGTAGCTTTCAACTGGTCGGAGGTCTGTTCTTATAGGGTCATAGACAGCAGGGAAAATGCAACGCTAAATGGAAATAATGCAACTACCCATATAATTGTCCATTGTTAGGTTAAGTTAGTTATTTTTTTCATATTGTTTGATATCAATATTTATCACAATATACAATTCATACCATTAATTGGGGTTGAAATACATTCCACATGTTAGTTAGACCTCAAGAATGGGTGCAAATATAACTTTTTACAAGTAAACCACAGAGTGTAAGAAACCTATAAAGTAAACTCATTTTAGGATTTAATCATACATAAGGATTGTGTGTGACCTCTTTTCAATGAAATTTCACCAATTCCATCATATTCTGCTGACGTTTGACTCCACTGACATCAGGTATTATCAGGTATCACACATCAGGTATCACACTGAGGAGCCGAGCCAAAGATCCGGCGCTTTCAGTGGTTGGTTCAGTGTTGTGGCCGGAGGGACACAATGTCTCGTTCCCTCCATCAGGGAACGGAGGTTATGTCAGTAACTGAGACATTCCCCGTCTGTCACTCATTCGACGTTGTGTCGATGAGTTGACACTAGGGGTCCCAATGGAAAACGCCACAAGAGCTGAACCGAGTTACGCAGACTGGCAGTGCGAGACGGACAGACCTCTGTGTGCCTCGTAGCCAGCACAGCAAGCTGTCGCATAACTACCCCCAACACACTGGCAGGCATGAAGCGGTCCCCTGCACCAAGGGGAACGGCTAACTGCTCAGAAGTATAAGGACTGGCTGGCCCAGCCAGGGCCTTCTCTCTATTATTCTCCCCTGTAAAAGGAATGAAATAGTTCGGCTGGGGGCCAAATATATGGTCCAAGCTGGGGGGTGTCTCTCCAAAGAGGTCAGCCAGCGACTGAGCCGCCGCACCCGAGGGTGGGAGTCCAGCCGAGTCCTCAGCGTCAGACATGACGAACCCGCTCTCCGATGCCACGATCGAGATCTCATCGTCATCAGGCGCTCCGAACGAGATCGCGGGTCCGCTGTGAACCCTGCTCCAGCGCTTGGTTGGAGCATACGAGCGTGACGGGGAGTGGGAGGTCCGTGGGTTTTTACCCGGCGGAGAGGCTCCCACTGAGGTCCCCATATCGCCCTCGCAGTGAGGGCATGAACCATCCACAAATGCTGACTCCGCGTGGGTAGCACCCAGATACGAAAGGCAGCGATCGTGGTCATCAGATGGGGAGAGACAACGACCGCAACCAGGAAATACACACAAACGGAAAGACATCTTGAAAAAGACGCTTCACCGTTTCTGCCACTCTTTTAGAGAAATATACACTTTTATTGGTGTTTATATATATATATATATATATATATATATATATATATATGTAAATGGAAAATATATATAAACGAAGTTATTCGCTCCGTGAGCTCTTTTTCTGCTGCTGAAGTGCCCAGGGGTGTGTGCTCAGCACAACGTAGTGTGCGAGGGGGAGAACTGCTGGAAAGCGCCGTAGAACCAACAGCTTGGAGAGATGAATGAGACGGCAGAGGAATTCAGCTCTGTGACTGCTCTCTTGGCTCCGAAGAAGATATCTGATGTGTATATGCAGCTTCACTCCTTTTATACCCATATGTCCCGGGGAGTGTCACGCAAATTCCACACGCCAATTCTCATTGGCCTTTTCTCAAGATCAGAGATGTCTGGGCTCCACAGGAGCGACCCCTAGTGTCAACTCGTCGAGTGAGTGACAGACGGGGAACACAGTCATTGGACAACAGATAATTGGAAAAGAGTGTTATAGATCTTAACTCCATTGAGCTTTTGTGGGATCCGCTAGACTGTAAGGTGAATGAGAAGTGCCAGATAAGACACATCTATGGCATGTGCTACAGGAAGCGTGGGGTGAAATTTCACATTGTATCTGGACAAACTGACAGCTAGAATGCCAAGGATCTGCAAAGCTGTCATTGCTGCATGTGGAGGATTTTTTGATAACTCTTTGAAGTAGTTTAAAAAAAAAAAAAATTCTCATTATTAATGTTCTGACTTATACATTGTGATCAGTTGAATGGTGAATAAAAGTACCAATTTCTTTCCATAAGAGCAAAATCTGTACATTATTCCAAACTTCTGGCCGCCAGTGTATATATTAGATTAGATTCAACTTTAATGTCATTGTGCAAAGTACAATTACAGAGCCAATGAAATGCAGTTTTATATGAATCTATATAAATGCATATATACAGTATATATATGCTCTACAGTATTTTGGCACAAATTCACCTGACAATCAGTAGAAGCTAGTCAAATTAGACAGATGCCCTCATCCTTGAAACTCAAACAAAACTATGCAAAGAAAAGATAGAGATACAACCCAGATACAAGTACAGCCTTCATTGTCTTGAGCTACCCACAATATGTTTTGTGTGGTGAATAAATGGCTGCCGAGAGCATAAAACCATTAAAATCCAAGAGACATTTAGAAACCAAAATTGTTTACCTGTTCAGTCTAAGTCATGGTTATAATTTTGCATATTGTTGGGCCAAAGCAGTTCATGGTAATATTAGTTGTATGTACTATGTTGGTTTACTTGAAAAAATTTTAATTGATGTCTAGAATAAAATCTGTGTCCTGAAGCAAAACCATTTGAGAGCCACTGCAATAAAGTAAGCCCCTGCTTATGAGGGTAAGAGAGAGAGAGAGAGAGAGAGAGAGAGAGAGAGAGAGGCAGATAAATAGAAAAAGAACTATTATTCAAACCAGAGGTTCTAAATGAGATCAATCAGCTCACAGCCAGAATGCTATTACAAATCTGATAAAAAAGCCAGTTATTTCACCACACTCCACCCATTTCTCAACCCAAAGGTTTACCAACCCTACATTCTCTTTTTATGCAACAAAATTGAAGCCTTGAAGCATCCACTGTGCCACTGAGGCAACGCCAACAAGACGGATATGTGTCATGCTAATGATAAAACACTAATCTATGCAAGGGGCAGCTAGTCTCTCAAGGGAAACCAGTACACAATGATGAATCCATTCCAGCATGACTGTGCTAGTGTTCTAGCTTCCTATTTGCCTGCAAGATATGTTAATGCAGGTGTTATTTGCAGAATTGAATGTGAAAATGGGGCAAGCCGAATATTAACATGTCTCGCGGTAGGCAGGACAAGGACTCTGAGAGACCAAAAGCAATGTGCTCTCGTGATTGTGCACAAGACAGTAACAAACAAGAAAAATAGCACAGATGTTTTGGGCTAATGGACTTAGACCATCATGATTTTACCTGCTTGTTATGCTGGTTAGTGGTGGAGTGGGGCTGGTCTAGCTAGAGGACCAGTATAGCCATGCTTAGCTGGTGATGTTAGTCGATGAAGGTAGTCATGCAGATTAAGCTCAAGTGGTCGAGTTTAGGGTGATTAGCATGGTCTGTTAGCATATGCTTGTTGATGCCAGAACTTCATCACCTGGACCCAAAATGCATGTTTCTTCATCACTGGCCATTCAATGCAATTACTTTTAAATGAATTATGTGTGTTAAGTGGTTTAGGTACACGTGCTGGAAAATAATTTGACCTTTTCATGCTTTCTTACTAAGCTAATCAACCTCAGTTCCAGTGCTTTGAGGAGGGCCAGGTAGTGATATTGAGGGTTGTCCACTGAAGGTCTGAATAAACAGCAACTCTTTCATGTAATCCGTACTGATGGTATGGTGGGTCGGAAGAATGTGTATGTGGGGGGGGTGGGGGTGGGGGGCCCAAAACCCTGAAAGGTTTGATTTGTGTCCCTCAAACCATGTGAATATAGTGGTCAACTGTTTCCAAGGTGACTGGAAAATACCTTTAATCTCATCTCAACACAGGTTAGCCACTTTCCTTATATTCATCCTGTTCATTTTGTAAATGTCTCTACTTACTCAAGACAAAAAAAAATATAGCCAAGACTCCTGTCCTTTCAAAATGAATACATGAAATAACCATTTTGAAGCTGGGAATGAGAGGTAAGCTTAAAAGTTGCCTGTGTCTTTAAGTTACAAAGCGGTTCAATCAGATGTCAAAGGAACTGCCAAAGATAGAGGGAAGAGGAGAGGAAGAGATGTGAATCAAGAGGAGAGCTGTGTCATATGAATACCAAACAGCACTGCTACCCCAGGAGTTTCGCCTGCCTTCCTGCTGTAATGACTTGGCAGACAGGGAGCGATGTGTGCTTTGTGAATGTGTGTCTGCCTATGCATTCATTTGACTTATTTGCTTATTTAACCTCCATACATTCAACACTTTACATTCAAAATGTGTAATTTACTCACTATCATGTTGTTTCAAACCCATGACTTTCTTTCTTCAATGGAACACAAAAGGAGATGTTAGGCAGAATGACAGCCTCAGTAACCATTCGCTGTCAGTGAATGAAAAAAAAAAATGCAATAAAAGTAAATAACTACCATTCTGCCTAACATCTCCTTCCAAGCCCCACGGAAGAAAGCAGGTCAAATGGGTTTGGAACAACATGAAGGTGAGTATATGATGACATAATTGTAATTTAAGGACAATCTGGCAAAGAGGGAGTTCATTATCGCGAAAGAGCAAGGGAACAAACAATTCATTAAGTATATAAATAAATATACAACACGGTAAACAACAAAGTCAAAAACATAATGTGAAAAAACTGAATATTAACAAAAATAGGACATTAAACTATTAAATTTAAGATGAATAACTAACGATTTTTAATAACGTGAGATGCTTTTGCAGGTGTTCGAGAAAATGACCATGATAAGAGTCCTTGAATGCTTTGGTGGTGAGAAAATCATAGAGTTTCAGAGCTTTCTTGTAACTTATTCCATTCACTGGGTAAATCACAATTTTTAAATGTTAAGCAATTATGATCTGGTACATTTAAAGCAGAAATCAAGTAAATAATAATACATTTGGACTGTAGGATTTAGTGACTAAGTGAATTTTTCATCAAGTGTTCAGAGATGGTCTGTTCTGTAAAAGAGGAGTACAAATTCTTGATTTGCAATAAAATATAATTGCTTTCAAGGCAGCAAAATAATAACATTAAAGGTTTAGGTTTTGGTTCTGTGTTAATGAAACGCTCTGAACCGCTGTGCATTTTTTGCCATATGCACCTATTGCTGTCATGAGCACGTCTTGTGTTGGCTGGACACAAGAATGTCCTGGCACCATCTTTGAAAGTAAAGGTGGCTACAGATGGACTAATATATGTCTAAAAGATAAAGAAAAGCAACAAATCAACATGCACATGAATGCAAAAATAGACCAATCAAATTTCAGGATGGAAATATTTTTTAATGATGACATTTTGAATAATGACCATTGTAACAATGTAAATTAATGGGGGATATTCTCATTTCAACCTTACATTTCTTACATAAAGACCAAACAATTGCAGAGAATGGGTAGAAGAATATAGGCAGAATGCTGAAAGAATATCAATACAGTGCTGCCTTGCCGTCAATGTAATGATGGGTTCTTTAATTGCATATGTGATGGCAGCCTGATATAGAATCTCAAGGGCATTCATATCTTTACAGAACATCTCCACTATCCAGGATAGGTATGATTGGTCATATTGATGAGGGTTATTTTGGCTAAAGTTTGCTAGTAGTAAATTTTTCATAAATGTGCTGTTTTGTTTGTTATTTGGTAACATGTAAAGAAAGGACCTAAAGTTATATAAATCCTGTTAAATAATTTTTTTATTTATTTTTTTTTTTATCTAATCTAAAAAGAATACAACAAAAACAAAAAACATCAGGACAGCTTACTTACCTAGTTACTACCCTTTTTTAAAACATTTTGCACAGTTGACTTTTGTAAACATTCAATCATAAGTTTATTTTTTCTTCTAAAATTTACTAACACCACCACAACACTTTGTGGTGGACAGGTGTGCATTGAACAAGCACTACAAAGACGCCTTTAATGGTTGCGCACTGTCACCGTGTCAACAACTGTGTCTCCCACTGAAAGTGTCTAAACGCACTCCTCCCGATGCGCCCCATGGGAGTTATTGGCCCCTGGGATTCAGCGAGTCTTCCTTTCAGTTGTCTTACAACTCACATATGCACTCCTCTTTGTCTTCCACACCTCAGTCTACCTACTCTGTCAGCCATGTTTGCATAATACAATCATAACAAAGTTTGCCCCTTTTGTATGGCAATGACATTGATAAAGTAAAATAGCTGAGTAGATAATCGGCTAAAAGATCACCTGTAACAACTGTTCACAACTGTAACCAATTGTAAAAATACCTGTAATCCTAACCCAGATCCAGACTCAGACCTAGACTTGTCAATCTTAGAACTAGCTAAAACTAGCTTAACCAGCCATTCTCGGACAACCAGCTTCATCAGAAAGACCATTCTAAATGGCTAGCCCCAGACTTGGAAACCAGCATGGAAATTCACTCTAGTCTAAGCTGGTCTTTTCAGTTGGGAAGCCATATTCTTATTATTTGAAGGATGTCATATCCTGTGATGGTTAGGGGTAGGTTAAAAAATATGTGGTAAAAACAGTCAATCAAATCTCTGTATGCATACTTTAAAAATGGAAGCATTTCATACACAAACATTAATAAAACACAGAACATTAATATAAACCATAGAATACAGTGTGAGGATCTAGCTGATGCATTAATGATTGGTTATATTTATCTGCTGTGTAGGCAGATTGGATAAGTGTATGAAGCAAGTCTTGGTCTGATTCAGCAGATGTGAACTCCTGGCCACCTTAAAAACAAGTGCGCAGCACTTTCTACCCACAATCCAGTCTCCTCCCTTCACCTCTGTCAGCTATACCCACTGCAAAGTGCTCCCAGGAGAAAGCAAGCAGGAGAACCAACCAAGTGTTTATTCTCAGGTTATTCTATGAGTGCATGTAAACATTCCACCCATTTAGCAACGTATTGAATTTTGGGGTACATTAACCTTTTAGAAAATGTGTACGTTTCAAACATTGACGGTTTGTATATTGAGAGAAATGGCTAAAGTGAGAAAAGTGAGTCACTGCAAGTGAGAAAGCACAATTTCATGGCCCATTAAAAATTAGCTTAATTAATGGATTGATCAATCCCAGCCTTTGTGGAGTCTCTCCTCTTCCTCCCTGCCTGCCCCATCAGCTGATAAAAAAACACAATTTAGTTGATCACATCTGTGCAGATTCTCTCCTGCATGAATCAATCAACTTTCAATCTAGTGCTATGCTTATGTTAGAACAGACGGATCTCTAGAAAGCGGATGGATGTGAGGAGCAGTGTTGGGAAGAAACCAAGGATGCCTCCACATTTTCAAGCTTTTGGTGGACTGAAGGCAAAAGTACCCTCATCAATCAACCATTAGTCAGAATATTGGGAGAGACAAGTCCTACTCAATGCTGATGTTCGTTACATCCCTGAGAGTCACTGACTAAAGTAAAAATGCTACTAACATAACAACATTATTTAGTAGCATCCAGTAGCTTAACTGTGCAGTGTATGCTACATCACTTTCTTTGTTTATTTGCCCATAGATTTTACAGTTGGGCAAATTGAACTGGCTCTAATAGAATGCACTCTCTTATGTAGCACTAAGAAATCTGATTCATTTTAGTGATTAGGTTATTTCGGATTTGTTAAAAATACCCCTTATTCACCAAAATGGTTAATGGGTTGGTTCCTTGGTTTCCGTTCTGCACGTTTCCACCACAGAAAAGGCACTTCTATCAGAAAGACTTGCAGATTTAAGTAAAGTTGACGGCATTTATTTGATGAATAATAAGAAACATGAATATAATGTCGATTTTTGGCATAAGCCCCGTCTGGCGGTCTGATGAAATTGCTACTCAAACCATCAGATACTGCCGGAGATATGAGGCAGGGGCGCAGAGCCTACTCCCGTGCAGGACAAGACTCAGCTGGTGGCTGTGGGGAGGTGGAGATTGCCATGTTGGCACAATGTGATAGACTGTAAGTAGGCTTAAAAAGCAATTGCTGATACATGATTGTCTAGGAGCTACCTAGATAATGGCGTGATGATGTACAGCTGCAAGTCTTTGCTTTACTGCACTTACATTTCCAGGGCAGAAAAACTGGATCCGCACCAGCCCCAAAAGCTTACTGGTCTTTTAACAAGAACCATTTACGCCAGGGGACAGAGGACAGAATAATGTGCCGTCACCAGGTAAAGTTTTTCAACAATAACAGTTTGGCTAGCTACTGTCTGCAGCATGGAGTATTTCTTTACTCCAAAATCACAACAACATAAACCACAAAAACGTCCAATATCAAACATGTTCAGCAGTGTTCCAAAGAGTAAAGTGGCACTCTACTTGTGTTTGGGTCTTCTTTGGAGATCCAAGATAAATTAGAGAGCTCACAAAAAAAAAAAAAGCGTGTATGTGGAGATACAGCAAGAAATTATGAATGCCAGCTTCAATCGGACGATTGACCAAATAATAAACAAATGTAAAAAAAATTAATAAAAAAAATCATACAAAGGAGTACAGGGAACAGAATAAGGACCTAAGAAAAAGAGGCAGTGGACAGAGCAGTAAAACCTTCACTACGATGTCTTGGAATCTGTGCTTGGACACTGACTAGCCTACTAACCCAAGCATTGAATTCATCCGAATCGCCGATGTCCTCTGCAGCTGAACTCAGTAAGTTATTCCATACAAAATAATTCATACATACAAATTGTATTCATACAAAATAATGTAATTACATGTAGTCTTGAGCGCAGACGTCATCTCTGACATTCTTGTTGGATCTTGTTGGATTGCATTACTCTACATGTTTAAATATGTCCTCAAAAACTGGACCAAAAGCTGTACACAACAACGTAAAACTTACCACGTAGCCACGTAACGCATTATGTCACCATTCGGTTGTCAAGTCAGTGGAAAATTGGACTGGTTTGCGATAGGGTCCATTCTCCTGGCCAAGAACTAGCTGAACATAGGATCTGGCATGAGAACCAGTGTCATTTTGTTGGAAAATGGCTAAAAGAGTCTCTGTGCAGAATTTTGCTTGATTTTAAAGCAAAATATTTAAACTGAATTTTCAAATCAGTTATACAGTTTTCAATTTTTTGTGTGTGTGTAAATGTATCTGTTCAAGTGTTATGCAATCTTCCGAATTTTTGAGCCAGAGAAATACTGTTCTGATTAACTTATACATTTCAAAATGATAAAGTTAGATATTTATATATATTTCCGCCATAAAGAGCTTGTAAATGTAAAGAGCAAAAATAAATAAAAATGTGTTAGTAGGTTGTAGTGTATCTACTTTTTTTAAAAAGAGGCTTGGCTTCAGTTTTAAAGTACTAAACTACTATTTTAAATTATGAGTAGCTTGTATCTTGAAAAGCTACAGTGTCAAAGCAGCTTCCAACAATGTTGAGGAGAATGACAGCAGGAAGTAATGGAAAAATAGGAAAGAGCAGATGAAAAGAGAGCAACTGTAGGAAGTCTCAATACAACGGGAAGTGAGCGAGGAAAGAAGAGGGTTAATGTTTGACTTGGAGGCTTTGAAGAAAGAGAAAAGAAGGTTGATAAAACAGCAGAATAGGAAAGGAGGGAGGGGGGGGGCACAGCTTCCGTTAATTCCTCAGATTTCTTTCGTGACTGCAGATGAGCTTTGAGCATGACAGTACGATCCTTTGAGCTCCAACTCGAGCGCGCAAAACCGGCTCTGGAACAGCAGGCTTAACCAATGTCTAATCCCGCGTGGATGAGAACATTTGGGCATAGGTAGTATATCTGTCTCTATGCGTGTGTGTCTGTGATTATGTGTATGTGTGTGAGTGCAAAGTGGCTGCTGAAAGTAATTATCACTTTTGCCAATCAAAGGTATCTCAGATGTAGAGACATGTCTATGATGAAAGTGCAACGATATAGCCTTTCTTGCCTCCTGAAACCCCCAAGTGTGTCCCACCCCCTCGACATCTTTGCACATCACACACCTAGTCCACCCTTACACATACTATAACGTCCCCACACACAGACTTTTCCATCAACCCCTTTGGATATGGCCGCCTACCAGGATTTATCCAACCCCAGCTCCCTTTCGTCTTTTTGATCCTGTACTTCTGTAGTCGCTCTTGCTAACACATTCTCACTGCTGCCTTAACAGAGTCCTAATACTAGAGCGAGACATCGTCCCAGTCCTAATGCATTGCAAATTATCTTGAATAATTGATCATTCATGATGAGATCAAAGAAATGCCTGTGTATACCTTACAGTGGGGAACAAGATTTGAGACTGGAAGGTACCTAAGCTTTTAATTACCCTGTGCCGGTGGAACAGGGATCTCATAAACAATTTAGACTCACAAACACACATACACTGTATGTACATATATCGAAAGAGGGTAAATATAGACACATTCTAATTATATGACATGTGATACTCATGTGTGGTCACACAAAATATGCAGCTTACAAGAATCAAATTTAATATATGGCACACACATACACACTCCAACAGCTGTTTGACATTGACAGATGAGTGTCTTCAGAAATAATTACTCACACATACACAAACACTCTCAAGCTCAGCCATGTTTACTTAGTTAACAGGTTTCAGCAGTGAACACGTGTTATTTCATCATGATGTACTATTTAATGATTTATTAAAATTAAACTAGTTTTGGCAGGATTCCGAAATTCTGATTGGATGTGAATGCTGCACACCTGTGATCATTTTAATGTGCCATGTTGCTTGGTAACTAATAGCCTTTAGTTAGGATAATAAGCTATATCACTTAAAGAATTCTTTATTTCGATTCCTTATAAATATATAACAAATGCATCATTATAATGCTGCTGTTCAGGTAATATTATAAAGGCAAAACAAAAATGTGCTTCAGTGCTTAAGCCTCATATCATTACTAAAAACAACCTTTAACCATAGTAAAATAACACTAACACATGGCCTCTTGTAGCTTATAGCTTTAATTATGTGTTTATATTCCACAACAGTACTATCAGTCCAAGCACACTCAAAAAATATGCTGTTTTGTTCCCCTTTAACAACAGCTTGCCTCAATGATTTCATCATGGTGGTCTAGATAGGTTGCATCCATAGTGCTTACTTTTCAAAGGCAGTAATTACTAAATGAAAGCTTTCAGAAAAAGAAAAAAAAGAAAGATAAAACAGCCTCTATTGAATAACAAGGTATATTTAACCTCCATTATTTAATGTGGCTAGGATACTTTTTTGCATATCTTTTCAACCAGAGCCATAGCTTAAATTCACAGTGCCAAGGACATTTTTATTTATTTATTTTTTATGCCTGGCACACCTTTCCTGGAAGCACTCCCTGATGACAGCCCTGTCTCGAACTAACTTATTTCTGAAGTTTGGGGAGAAGCAACACCCCATACTTCATTTAGTGGTTGCTTGTTGTCTCAAAGAACAGCATGCCTTAGATACTTAACTCTCCTATGGTCTTCGGTCATTTTTTTTTTACCGTAAACACTTTTGTTCATTTAATAGAAATGGTTTCCTTTATCTGAGTGGTACAAGACTTGGTTTCTTTTCCTCCAGTTGGCATGATTCATTAAGTCTAAGTGGTCGTAAAAAAAGAAAAGATAAAGAAAGGAGACACCTTTTGTCTTGCTGTAAAAATTGACTGACCATTGAAAATGAATGGGAAAAATCATAAAACAGAACAACAGTTTTTTTCTTATCTGGCAAATACAATCAATAAATTAGCCACAATGCAAAAAAAAAAACAAAAAAAAAAAAAAAAAAAAAAAAAATCACACACACATCACAAATTAACTAAATCATACACAATGCTACAGACACTTATAAATGAGGGGGTGAGACAATAACACACCCACAATGTGGAACACGTGCATACCTACACACACACACACACACACACACACACACACACACACACACACATGTTGGGTTTCCATGTTTTATGGGGACTTAGACATAATGTTTTTTATACTGTACAAACTTTATATTCTATCCCCTAAACCTAACCATCACAGAAAACTTTCTGCATTTTTACATTTTCAAAAAACATACATTTAGTATGACTTATAAGCTGTTTTCCTCATGGGGGCCGACAAAATGTCCCCACAAAGTCAAAAATTTCGGGTTTTACTATCCTTATGGGTCCGCACACAGTGATAAATACACACGCGCACACACACACACACACACACACACACACACACACACAGAAATAAAGGTGTGCTGAACAGACATTATAAGCAGCATGGTGTGCATAAAATCCCTCTGCAAATTACTTGCCATCATGACTACATAAAGACATTGCATCATTCTTTACTGCTCTTACTGTTTTTATTGTTTACTCTTTCTTTTTTATGCATTTAGTGTTGTTCATTATTGCTGTTCACCTCACTGACTTGAAAGTGTTTGCAATAATAATTTTTACAATAGAACATTTTAAATTGAAAAATGTTTACTCTGATTCTTCTGTTTTATACTTATATTTATAATACTTATAATTCTCACAATTTTGCAGTTAATTTCTGTTAACTGCAAAAACTTCTAAAATTCTAAACTTTGAGAAATAATAGTTTGATAATGTATAAATATACAGTATATATCCAAATGCATCAATTGTGATAAAATATAAAATTAGGTTACAACAAACAATCAGACTATGCTGTAGATGGCTGAATATAAAACTTCAGCCACCTACTGGCTATTACTCTCACAACATGATTTTCAAGTCATGTTATTTACATTTTGTACACCGGATGGCAGCAATCTGCCTCCAATGTCACAATCTCATTTTCTTTGCTTTCAACTTATAGAAGTGTAGGTTTTTTCTGTACTAAAGTTTAATAAATTTGCTTATTTGCATGTGCAAATGAATTGTACAATTGAGAAATGTACATGTTAAAAAGATAAAAATAGCATAAAATCTCAAAATAAGTGCAGAATATTTCAGGGAAGAAATTGTGTCATCATCATAAAAAAATGTTTAAAAATGACAATGAGGACAAAAGTTAGGGCTCATTTATGAAGACCAAGGTTAAAAACACCTTTATGATACTATTACAATAGCACTATTTCTCATCTCCAACTATTTATGGACACAAATTATACATGATAAAAATAGTTGGAAGTTTGTCTGAGCTCTCCAAATCTTTGGAATCACCTAACAATGTCTTTAGCAGTGCAACACCACATCAAATGTCAATTTTGGATCACTTTAATACAGCAATAGGGCAGCATCTGTGAGCTCTTTAAGTGTCCAGATGAAGGAAGGATCTGATAAACACCACAATTAAAGCCCCAGACAAATTAGTCAGAGCTCGGCAGCAAGATTTCATGCAAAATTGCGCTGGCGAAACGAGTGGCAATTAACAAGGGGGCATGTTCATTCATTAGCACGAAAGAGAGTGATTTGCCTAGCAAGGGAAGAGGTCATACTGTAGGACTGCCAAAGTGCTAATGTCCTCCTAGCTTCTATGAGTCCCACTGACTGAGAAAGCAGGATGAACAATAATGGCATGTGCCAAGCCTGAGTTTGACCTGCAAGCCAATCGCCATTTGTGACTGGGGTAGAGTTGACAAATATACCATCACACCAATTAGACAGCACACAGTATGGCAAGCATAGTGGGACGCAGGGTGAGAGGGATATACATTATGGAAGCTCCTAGAGCTTAGGTTGGGTTAGGAAGGGTTAATGGGATGCAATTTAAGTTCCGATAGGATACAGAAGGAGGCTACACCATGAAGATGAAGATATTAAAGCAGACTGGTGAGATGAAGGGACAGATGGTTGGGAGGGGGGTAATGGAAGAGTAGATACAGACCCAATGGTGCTTCCAAGAGCCGCATCAATGGTCCAGATACAGTGCAAATTGTGCTCGTAGGGTGCTGGGTAACCGGGAGACAGAATCCGGCCCATGGACTCGTCTTTAATCGTTCCTCCACACTCGGCTGGGTAAAGAAAGAGATAAACAATGGCACCATCCTTCAATGACAGCACATAGCTTTGAAGCAAACTTCAGTAATCCTTTTACCAATGATATGAAATATGCTGGAAACATCCAGTAGGGTTCAAAAGTCTGATACAACCAGTGAAACTTCTTCTATTGTGCATTTTTTAAATTTAAAATATATATATAATATTTATACACTATATTAGCATGCACTCAAACTGACAAAGACTTCACAAGTTTGTGCAAAACCTAATAACATGGTTAATGCCACACAACCGCTCATTTGATTAGCGATCTAGAAACTTTGCAGAATATTCAGTATTCATTTTGCACATCATGTGAACGTTTATTGAAAAGTTTCTGAAACTAGATTTCTAATCTTATAGTTTCAATGTGGTCTCAGAAGTTTGGAACCTACTGTATATAGCCTAAATGAAATTCACAAACTGAAGCATGATATTCTTCATGCTAACTGAAGAATGTTAATGACCTTATAGTTTAAAACCTATAAAAAAAAAAACTGTCCCAATTCATGACGTCAGAAAATAAAAGTCCTCCGAGCAACAAGTCCGCTTCAGTAAGAGATTCAGCATCCGTATCTAACTCCCTCAAGCAGTGCTGTAGAGAGTGATGCATCATCAGTTGGCAGGGGCAAATATAACTTTCCACTTTAAAAGAATACATTCTGCACCAAGCAGAGCTTTATGAGTGATGAGCAGAATAATTTGGCCGTATATCACCTCCGGGATAGAGCCTTCCCTGAGGAGGGCATATTTCCTTTAGCTAATATCACTGATAGTGTTGGTAATATCTCCTGCCCTAGACATTGCTATCCATCTTGTAGTGGGGCAATGGTGATGCTGCTGGTGGAGGGCAGTGGGGAACAAATCACTTCTTTGTCAGCAGGCAGGGGTCTGTGTGCATGACAGCTCTAGTTTCAAGGATCAGGAAGTCGTGAGGGTCTTATATCAAGTACCTGCTATCCACCTCATTATCCATGAGGTCAAATGTGTGCTTCTTTAGACTGTATACAGTAATACATACAAATATCCACACTGCTGACAAGGACTGGAGCACATTTCACACACAAAACACAGATATACAATGAGTCTTTGTAAAAACCCTCCTATCCTTCTCACTCACCAGACCAAACTCTCTCTATTTATAACATTTCAACATAACATTTATAGCGACAGAGCCTTTATTGTCAGGATTATTAAAAGTGCAGTGAAATAATCTTTAAAATATGGCGCAACCAGCCCGACATAGCAAAATTGGCTCATCTAATGGCTTGAGTTTGTGGTGGGGCTATCTGTCTGTCTTAACAATGGATGATGTGGCTTATTCTGGAAACCTGTTTAAAAATATTACCTATGCAATTTCATTTTGTGATGCTAGTGGCACAAATGTAACACATTTCAGCTTAAAAGTATGGCTACTGTGTCAAAATCGTCCTTAATTAGGAGTCATCAATTAAGTATCCATTAACATGGCCATATGGTGGACAGTATAGCCATAAACATACTTGAGTGAAAATTAAAAAAAAAAGTTCTCTCATTTTCAGTATTCATACATCAAATTTTGGATGCAGTTTCAGCACGAATTATCCAAAAAAAATAAAATAATTAAAACTGACTTGTCATGACTACATTATGTAAGGCTTTGACATGCCAGATATTAAACTAAATTGTAATCTAAACTGTAACCTGAAATTGACAAACATGAAATGAATCAGTAGCTGATATTATAGTTGTTTTACATTTGAGTTTAACAGTTTAAAATGTAGACCGATTGCACATTATGTTTACTTTTATAGCTCAGGAGATGTAATGGAGTTCTCAGTTAAGTTGCATTTATGTGTTAACTAAAATTGGACAGTAAATATAAATTGTTGACATAAGGTAAGAGTGTAGTGCTATAATATTAGCGTGGATTAAGACATTTAGATGATGAGGATTTTGATGAAAAATGTGAGTTCAGATTGAGATCTCAAAGAAAGAAAGAAAGAAAAAAACAAACAAACAAACAAACTCTCTAGCATAACTTGTTTAAAAAACACTGGATAATAATGAGAAGGAAAAGCAAGAATGAAAATACACCAAACTCAGCAGAGTTGAGATCATTTAAGTGCATTAATTTGTATTATTATTATTATTATTATTATTATTATTATTATTACTACATCTCAAATGTTGAGATTTATATATCCCATGTTATTTGTTTCCTTTATTCTATCCCGCTCTTTTTTTCCTGAAACTTTTTATTTTTTCATATGAATGTCCACTGACAAATGTTCCTATAGTGGACAGAAAAGCCATAAATCACAATGAAACAAACCCATCTTCTTCAACTGCTGAGATGACCTTCTCCGCAAGTCATACAGCTGCTTTTCTTGCTCTCTAGTTCTCCCTCCCTCATCCTTCTCTTCTTTTAACCAACTTCTCATTTCTCATTGTCACCCTCTGTTTTCTACAGTACTAGTTAGTTTACTGTTCTGGTGGATGACAAATATTTGCCCAAGCCTTTGCAGTTCAATTTACCTCTCTATATGTGCATTTCAATTTTGCCTAAAGGTCTCTATAGGCTCAGGTGCTGTGGAAATGTAATATATAAAATCCAACAGCATTGCAGGGCACTTCTTAATAGCAGGTGTGTGATAAATTCTCACTATGGAGAAACCATGCAGAAAAAGCCAGTGTTTGAATTAATCAAACTCCATCAAGCTTTGGGGTTCATATTCATGAAACAATTTATAAGAGTGTATCATATAAGTCTATGAGGAAGATTTAAAGTTTGCCATTAAATACTTATACAGTTATAGGAAGTGATGAGATATACTAGAAAGCTGAACTCTTCCCTCAACATATTTTTTCAGAAGGCACAATACTGTAGTTCTATAATGTCTGGGGTAGCTGAAGCATAACTAAGGAAGTTTTAATCAACATTAATATTTTATGTTGAAATATTAATGATTATATTAGGGGAAATGCATATTATCATTTATTTTAAGTCTCTCAAGATTTTTAATCACACTTTTTATGGAGCCAGAAATACGACAAAACAATTTGAATTGTGTAAATAGGTTTGCGCGGCTTTACTCTATCGCGCGTGCGAGCATCAATCTGATGTGGATTCTGATCACAGAATGAAGCAGAATTACATTCATTATTGAGTTATATGTGATGCTTTCTCTTACGCATACTAATCACTTTCATACTAAATATACTTTATACTAAAACAAATACCAGAGACCACTTAGGCAAATGTCTCATGTGCTGAGAATGTGCTAACGTGCTAACATACAAATATAAATAATAAAAGTTTAAGAACCACTTCGTGGTCAGAATGGCGACCTTTTGAATCACGCTCGTGCCAGAGAATTAATACACCTCGACCTGTAATTGGCCAAAATTCTCCGTTCGACTTTTCCGAGACCCTCTACTCTTCCCTGTGGAAAACGGAAGCTTGATCTCTGACCGAATTGCTGTAGATCTGAATTTCTGCAGTTTGAATTTTAGAATATTGAATTTAGTGTTCTGAATTTCTTCTTCATCTTGAAAACTTGAAGCTGTATTTTTTAAAACGGGATATTTACAGTGTAAGAATTCAGAGCCAAACAATTTGCTGTTTGCAAATACATATTTATAAAATTGTGCCATGAAATAAAACAATTGAATTTGGTTACATATGAAATGTCCAGGATTGGAGTTTAAAAAATTCTAATTCAAACCTATTTAAAATACAACGTAATATTAAATTTGGCAAAATCACACTTATAATTCAAATTCAAAAGTCTATACCTCAAATTTACACAATTCAAATTCAAATTGTTTTGTCGTATTTCTGGCTCCATAACTTTTGCCTTCACTAGCTAATTTTTAAATGGTCTTGTGGTGTGATAAATTAATTCAATGTAGTTACTCTATTAATCATAAAAGCTGCGTGCATAATAATTATGAAATACTTAGCAAATGCTGTTCAAAGATAGAGACTTGCATGTCACACCATAGGACATGCCAACTTTTCAAATGTATCTCATGCCAATAGTATACCAAACTGTGTCTTGTGTCAAACTGTGACTAAAAACGTCATAGTCTCTTTGACTATAATCTGTCCCAGTGACGTACACATACCTTAGCAGGGAAAGGGGCGGAAGGATAAAAAAGGCCACTGATTTTTTGAATGAGTAGTAATTATAAATACTTAACTAATTTCTTTGCTTTTTGAATATTTAAAAATTTTCTTGTATATACATATGTTGTACATATTTTTTTTTTTTTTTCATGTTTTGTTTCCTTTATCACAAATAAGAGTCTATTCCGTTATATTTCTCATAAAATGCACCATGGTAATACACTTGTTCATTTATTTATTTATTTTCAGACATGGCCTGTGATTACCCTATGTTTTACATGTGTAAAACAAAAAAATGCCATAGTAAACCCATGGCATTTTAAAGTACCTTGGAGTAATATGACAGTATCATGAAATATGAACATGATCATTCATTCAGTACTATGGCATTACCCTGGTAACATGGTGCACAATAAGAAGGCATGATGAGAAAGTGTGAGCGTGAGGTGATCGACTGTGCTCTGCGAATGCTACAGGGTCCTTGAATAATGTATAACATGCAAGAAAGGGAAGCCGGTGTAGTTTCTGGTGCCCCCCTAGGGTATGATAGTGCCTCCCAGTGAGTTGGTGCCCTACGCAGACTGCTTAATATGCATATAGGGAGTTGCGGTACTGTGGTAGACTAATAGTATTTTTCTTTGAAAGTGATTGGTCTAATGGCTTATTAGTTTCAACAAAACCAAACTGGCTTTGGCTGAACCTGACATCTCTGTCAGTTTATGTCAATATTCTATAAAAGACTCATTTAATTTATATCACTGAAAGCGATGCAACTCCTCCCAATATAATTCATAAATCTGTCTACACTGCAGGTGTGCGATGTCGGAAATGTGGTAGCAATCAAGTATTATTCTTTTAATGAACTTACAACACAATACATGGAGTGGACTTTTATCTGACCTGTTTCTCGTCTGAGGTAATGGCACTTTGATGTTCCAGGGCAAATTCAAAACTGCATTTTTTTGCTCCCTTGAAGGGCACTCCTGCTGGAGGGGATGCCACTCGAAATCTCGTTCAAGACGAAAGTGAGAAAATAAATATTTTCTCGGAGGGCCCTTCCACAAGACTGTTAGCGAAGGGTACATTGAAACAGTAATGCCATGTTTCCTTCAGAGTACCCCCTTCAAGGTCTCTGCAGTTCAGATTGTGTATAGGGAGGATCACTTGCGATTGGATTCCTACCCCGATCTGCTGTAGCACGCGCTCTTAAAGGCACCTCCAGTTAATTCTCACAATAACACATTATTACTGCTATTGTGAGATTATGACGAAATTTTTATTTAGTTTTATTTAACTATTTTAATTAAATTATAAAAATGTCACCCCTTTTTCTGTATAACCAAAAGGGCACCTTTTGATTTGTGAATGAAAGGGGCAGGGGCTTGCACCCTTGCTGCCCCCATTCTGTGCACATCAGTAATCTGTCCTTTGACAGATAGGTTTGCCTCAACTATGCTCAGATTCAGAGAAAACAGAGTGAGACTATTTTATAGTACACATCATCCATGGCTGGACAACCAAATAAACTCTGATGCTGTTTATCACTGTTTACAGTGATGGAAAAGAAACTGTGTTATGACTTTCAGGGCAGCATAAATGTTTAGCAATTTGTTTGATTTGATTAAGAATGTGGTAAAATTTGGGTTCAAAATCTTAGCTGCTCGATGTTCATGATGCAACTGGCTTTCTAGAGGACAGCCGTGTGGATTAGTAAGAATAGGCAGTATGGTCTTACCGACACAGAATGGGAGTGGGTTGTCCCATGCTCTCCTCTCCCCTCTGAGACATGTCAGCACCTCCGGACCCTTTAAAGTGTAGCCAGGGTCACAGCTGTATGATACTGTACTGCCCGCAAAGTGACCTTTGTCCTCCCGCTTAAAACCAAACTGAGGCACACCTGGGTCTTCACACTTCACCAAATCAAAACCTGCAAAAAAGAGTGTTTCCATCAAAAAATCCCCTGTGGTAAAATCATGTAAAGTATCTCACAAAAGTGAGTACACCCCTCACATTTTTGTAAATATTTGATTATAACTTTTCATGTGACAACGCTGAAGAAATGACACTTTGCTACAACGTAAAGTAATGAGTGTACAGTTTGCATAACAGTGTAAATTTGCTGTCCCCTCAAAATAACTCAACACACAGCCATTAATGTCTAAACCTCTGGCAAAAAAAGTGAGTAAACCCCTAAGTGAAAATGTCCAAATTGGGCCCAAAGTGTCAATATTTTGTGTGGCCACCATTATTTTCCAGCACTGCTTTAACCCTCTTAGGCATTGAGTTCACCAGAGCTTCACAGGTTGCCACTGGAGTCCTCTTCCCCTCCTCCATGATGACATCACAGAGCTGGTGGATGTTAGAGACCTTGTGCTCCTCCACCTTCCGTTGAGGATGCCCCACAGATGCTCAATAGGGTTTAGGTCTGGAGAAATGCTTGGACAGTCCATCACCTTCACCCTCAGCTTCTTTAGTAAGGCAGTGGTCGTCTTGGTGTGTTTGGGGTCATTATCATGCTGGAATACTGCCCTGCGGCCCAGTCTCCGGAGGGAGGGGATCATGCTCTGCTTCATATGTCACAGTACATGTTGGCATTCATTGTTCCCTCAATTAACTGTAGCTCCCTAGTGCCGGCAGCACTCATGCAGCCCCAGACCATGACACTCCCACCACCATGCTTGACTGAAGGCACTTGTCTTTGTACTCCTCACCTGGTTTCCACCACATACGCTTGACAAAATCTGAACCAAATAAATTTATATATATATATTTACTTGATCTTTTGAAATAAAAAAGAGAAATTTCAGCACATATCGTTTTGTGCAGCCACAGCTTTTCATGGTTTTCTTAAAGTAAAAGTAGCAAAAACTAGTCTGTTTAATTCTTAGTGTAAAAATTAAGGTGGGAAATAATCTTACAAAAAACTAAATTATGGTGCACACTCTATTTTTGTAGACTTTTTTTAAAAATAAAATAATATATATATATATATATATATATATATATATATATATATTTTTTTTTTTTATATATATATATAAATACATTATAAGAGGACCTTAGGGGAACATTAAAAAATAAATAAAATAGATAGATAGATAGATAGATAGATAGATAGATAGATAGATAGATAGATAGATAGATAGATAGATAGATAGATAGATAGATAGATAGATAGATAGAGATAAAAAGAATCTTCAGAAGTTTCAGGCCAATATCACATCTTTATGCATATACATAATAGATAACAATAATGTAATTAAGGACAATGTGAATATATCTGTGTGTAGTATATTACACTATAATATATTAGTGTAGGGTGTTACTTACTGGTAAAGTGCAGCTCAAAACCTTTGCTGGTATTGTCACTGTTACTTATGAACTCCAGCCACATGGTGCTGGAGGTGCTGTTCATAGTTACATCCATTAGCTCTGTGCCCGTGAAGGCGCCCAGAAAACGGGCATTGTTACTGCTACCGTCATACACCTGAAACACACATATGAGCAGACACATATCATCACAAAACTTATTGTGCAATACATAACATAAACAGTTGCACACAATTAATTAGAGAAGCTTGCAAATACAAATACAAGCAAAGTTTCAAACACCTTGAGCACATCGTCCTCTTCCAGATGGAAATCCCGTGCTCGGAGCTGTATCCCTTTTCCGGGTTGGGTTTGAATGGAGTAGATGCACTCATGGTTGTTACCATAGTAATCCGGGTAGTTGGGAGAGAGTAATACTCCTTGTTTCCCAGTAACAGATGACCCACATTCAGCTGGATGCAAAGGAGGTAAAAAGACAAATGACCTCTGACAAATGACCCTGTACAAACAACACAAACTCAAACTCTTGATTAAGACTCATGCTGGCAGATAGGAGTGTGTGTGTTTCTGATTTTTGCATTAAACGTTGCTTGAATAATTAAACTAGGTAAATTAGTGGTGTCTTTCTAAGTGGAATCAACTTGATGTTTACTACCACCCACTGCTAATGGACTAACAGCATAATATTTCTCTTGAATTATAATATCCTTAAGGAAAATACTTAGGGTTCTGTGGGCATTAGTTTTGCAACGCTTTAAAAAACAAAACAACAAAGCGCAAGTGAAGTGAACCATAAGTTATTTCTTTAGATGGCCAAATTTAATACCATCACAGTAACAAATAATCACAAACTTGTGTTTATAAATGGGCTGACCTACTTACACAAGAGTTGTAAACAAAAAAGAAGCAAGCATAGGCCAGATATTACAGCAGAAAAATACATAATACTTAATTACTTGCCTCAACTGGAACGGCAAAATCATAATGTTAACAATTACATTACAAATTTAGCAGTGCAAGCTTTTCTAACACTAAATAAATTGGATAAGTCTGGCCTCAAAGATATTTATATGCTGATGTATAACATTAAATTATTGCTTATTATGCCATTTTTCAATAACATAATTTGTGGTTGGTGCTTGCTTTGTTTAGCGGATGATGAGTCATTCTTCCTCTTTGGCACCCAGCAGTAATCTGGAAAATAAACCCTCACCCCTCACTGGAGCTGCTGTATCCATTTATTCTGAGATATGAAGTTTTGGTTCACTCTTAAGTGTGTGTGTGTGTGTGTGTGTGTGTGTGTGAGAGAGAGAGAGCGAGAGAGAGAGAGAGAGAATATATGAGTGTGTATGAGAGTGATCAAAGCACAAGGGAAAGTCTATAGTCAATAATTTGTGTACCAATGCAAAATGAAAAGCATGTGACCACCTACCAACACACCTTGGCAGAGGGGAACTCCACACCCGCCGACGCCCCCCTAGACACACAACCCTTGCTGGCCCCTCTAGACGGTACCCCGGAAAACAGGAGAAGATGAGAGCATCCCCCACCCCAAACTGCAGTCCCTTGCGAGTGCTGAAGGGGGGGACACCGGGATCTTCACAAGGCTCCAGATCGTATTCTGAGGAGAATTATAGATGCACAAGTGAAATGGGTGGAATTTTACAGCTCCTTCCACTTAAAAATATACAGTGTTGGTTGATTTACTAACTAAAAGTAGTAACACTACCAACTTACATTTTCCAGTAGCTTGACAGTAGACCAGTAGCTAATTTCAAAATATATTTTCTAATAACAAGCTACTTTTTTCCAAATATTAGAAATATAGCGTGATTAAAAGTTACATTGATGTTATTTTTGTCAAAACAATTTTGTAGGTAATAACTGAACAAGTAGTAATCTTTCTCATATATAGGGTTAGGAGGTCCAAATAATTTTTGTAAATTGGTTCGTTATTACAGTTCATATAAATGAGCAGGTTAAAATAAACAACTTACAGATTGTTTGAGCCCCTACTATTGCATTGGTGCTGTTCATGACAATGTTTCCGACTCATTTTTATAAATTATGATGTTTCTAATTTTATTAGCCATATTTAGAAAAGTCAAGCTATTATTATTATCATGTTTTTTTTAATATAGCTTTTCACAATACACATTATTTCAAAGTAGCTTTACAGAAAAAGTTGCTGAAATGTCTTAATATCTGTTTATTTAAATGCTATCGCCCTAAATTAGATCAATCTTCATCGTTTTTTGTTTTGTTTTTTTGTGCCACATAAATAATTCTCAAATTACATAATTAAATAATACAATCTATAAGTACTGTAAGTAATATATATTTGTAGTTTGTAGTGTAGCAGCTAACTACATTTTAAAGTGGTGGCATTACTAATTTTGACCTACTTTAAAGGAAAATTTAACCCCAAAATTAAAATTCTCTCATCATTCACTCTCTCTCCTGCCATCCAAGATGTGAATGACTTTATTTCTGCTGAAAATAAACTTTCAGCATTTATTTTTTAACAACTTTCAGAATGTTTCAGATCTCTTGTTCCATAAAATGCAAGGGAATGGTGACCATACATGTGAAGCTCTACAAATCAAATAAAGGCAGCATAAAAGTAATCCATACTACTCCAATGGTTACATCTATGTATTCATAAGCGATATGATAAGTGTGGGTAAGGAACAGATCAATATTTAAGTCATTTTTTAAAATAAATCTCCACTTTCACTTTCAATTTCACATTCTGAAATTGAAATATAGGGATTGAAATATCTATTTTTCACCCAAAGCGACTGCATCACTTCAAAAGAAATACAGCACATTAAACCACTGGAGACATATGTATTACTTTTATGATGCTTTTATGTGATTGTTGTAGCTTTGAACATCTGGCCACCATTCACTTGCATTGTATGGACCAACATACCTTAGATATATTTTTAAAAAAAATATTAATTTGTGTTCAGTAGAAGAAAGAATGTCATAAACATCTGGAATGACTTGAAAGTAAGTAAATAATGAGTCATTTTTTATTGTTGGGTGATCTTTCCCTTTAAATTATGAGTAGCTTGTAGCTTGGGAAGCAAAGTAGGTTCCCCAGCACTGCAAATATGTTATTTAAATGACAGAGCTGCTCAGGTCTCTCTACCAGAAAATGTTATGTTGAAGCCCTCATAGGAAACAGAGAAGTCAGAGAGGAAACGGATCTGAGCTGTGTAGTTGCCAAAGAGACCAGCGCTGAGAGGGGGCGGCAGTGTTGAGCCAGTCAGTCTCCATAGGGGCTGAGAAAAACTACCATTTTCTGTGACTAAAAGGTGATCGTGCGGACTTTCCAAGTGAAAGGTGTGGAAGGTAAACTGGACACCTGCAGATATAGAGACATACAAATAAAATATATATATACAGTATATACCAAGTGTTTAAGATTTCATGAAAGCTTCAGCCACATCACTCTTGTATCATCCCAAAAAGTGAATTCAGGGTTTTTGTGAGGTTGATGAAAACAAAATGTACACCAAATATACTTAGCCTACAATTATATTTTTATGTCCTACTATCCAAGCGAGAAGGGCTGGGAGGTATGACAGTACACCAGTATGCATAGGGTAGATATGTGTCAACAGGTAGAGATAACGTTAATACTGCAATATATTTACTTCCATGTCTGCTGATTTAAGACTGACAAAGAGTCATGCAAAAATACAAAGCAGAAGTTTCCCAAACAAATAACTTGTCATTAAGGGGTTTTGTGAGGCACAACACAAAGTGGAGTTGATGTTGTTTATGGGCTTCATTTATTTAGAATACAACTGATGTAATGACATATCAATCATAATTTAAATTATATTATATAATGTTAGCAAAACTGTTTGTATTTAACTTGTGTTACTGTACATATCGTGAAGCTGTTGTTGCACTGTTGTCAGCTGTATCATTCATCTTGTGGTTTGCAACCATCAAGTTCAAAATATAAAGAGTAAATAATTAAATAAAGTGATGTCCCTTTCATTTGTAAGGTGTTTCATTCACTGTATTCAAAATGCATTACCACATGGTTATTTAGTATATGGTATATATATCACATATATATATTCTAATGAAATTACCAGCCAAAAATATTTATATTGTAATATACTGTATACCATTACCATGATATAAAATGGCTCACCCAGTGATATAAGATTTTGGTCATAACACCCAACCATACAAGCAGATAAAGAAAGAAAAAGCTACTCACCTTTACCATGTGAAGTCTCGATCATCCAGGTACAGTTGAGGTTATGAGGGTAGAAATCAGGAAATCCAGGGGACAAAATTGTTCCACTGTTCCCCTGAATAAACCCTCCACAAAGTGCTAAAGGAAAGGAGAGAGAGAATGAGATGGAGGGAGAGAAAGATAAAGGCTAATTGTTAAAACACTGAGGAGCCCAGCTTTCACAATCTCCTAAAACAAAATTTACAGGAAGTGCCCTTCAGAAAGGACATCAACATATGGAGGCAAATTATTCCTATCATTACCCAAGGGGAAAAATCAATAATGGCCTTAAATACAAAAGCCTGGCAGAATAGGAGAAGGGAGCAGAAAGAGTAGCTTCAATCCGTAAAGGGCCTTCCAGTCTGGGAGCGATTTTGTTGCTTGAATAAATGACCTGTCCCTAATGTGTCCTTTTGTTTGGCAGTAACCATTTTAAAAGTTCAGAGTGGACCGTACCATCACAGCTGGGGAGGGGCCGACTCCACTGGAAGTTGGGTTCACACTCAAGGGGCTCGGTGTCACTGAGGGTGTATCCTGCTTCACAACTGAACGTCACCAGTGCACCCACATAGAAATCATTGCCGTGGCGCTGACCGTTGACGGGGATTCCAGGATCAACACAGTGGTCCGACTGCAGCTGCAACGCTTGAGGAGAGAGTACACAAAATATTATTCTAAAAACAACCAATGATATTTCATCAATGACAGGAAGCTTTTCCTGACCGAAATGAAGAGTCTGTCCCTAGCATTAAGCCTAACATATAATTTAATATTATATGTAAATTATAAAAAAAATTCTTTTTTTGGTGAACTATTGTCTCCAAAAAATTGCCCTAGGTGTGGATGTGAGTGTGAGTGTGTGTGTGTGTCTGTCTATGTGTGGCCCTGCGATGAACTGGCGACCTGTCCAGGGTGTACCCCGCCTTTCGCCCAATGTTAGCTGGGATAGGCTCCAGCCCCCCGCGACCCTGTACACAGGATAAGCGGTTGACAATGGATGGATGGATGGATGGTGAACTATCTAAAGTTTAGCAATTTTAATCACACCTCTATTAGGAGAAGATACAAAAGACAGAAGTATTTGTTTAACACACACACACACACACACACACGTACATGATATAGTGACACTAGGAGTTCGCTCAGAAAAGGAAAAGGCCAGTGAAAAGGCCAATGAAAATTGGCAAGTTGAGTTTGCATGCCGCTCTCTGGACCGGACATATGGGTATAAATGCAGATGCATGCACCACTCGTTCAGATTTGTGCAGAGAAGCCGAGAGAGAGTCCCGGCCTTATCAGCGGTCGGTTCAGCACCGCGACAGGAGGGACACAACATCTTGTTTCCTCCATCAGGGAACAGAGGTTACATCTGTAACCAAGACGTTCCCTGTCTGTCACTCACTTGACGTTGTGTCAATAGAGTGACTCTAGGGGCTGAGCCATGTCATGAGGTACAGATGAGCGGACAATGGCAAGCTGCTCTATGCCTTGCAGCGAGAGCTCGACCACGTCGTCACCTTCCAGCGAGATAGGTACGGCGTCTCCCTGGTCCTGTTAAAGGTGATAGGACCAGGGAGTTATTTTTGTATTAAGTAATTTCCCACCGAGCACCTGCTGGAAAAGCGCTGGTGAAGTGCTCTTCCCTCTCCAGGAGGGAGAGCACTACGGAGACCACATCCTACCCATGGGAGGTTAACATGTGGTGAGAATACCTCACATGGACTTACCGACGGGGAAGTTCACATGGGGAAGTTCATGATACCACTGGGAGGACCCTATCTACGGAGAGGGTACACAGCAACAGTGGCCGGGGCAGAGTGAAGCTCTGTAGAGGGAAAACACAGGCTTCACCTGAAAGGAAACTGAACAGTGGAAACGCATCATATGGGATTACCGAGGGGGGAATCACCACGTATGGAGCACTGAACCCAAGTACGCGGGCTCACCTGAAAAGGGGCATACCACGAGTACTGGGCCTGGTGGCATTACTCCTCCGCTGAGTTCGTCACCGAACAGTGCTTCTGAGAGGCCGGCATGCGGGCTCCGATGTTGGAGGAGCCAGGGTTGATGCCACAGGAGCACGGCCTTGGCAAGAGGCAGACGGGGCGTGAGTGTGATTAATGGCCTCCATCTGCTTCTTCACCGTCGAGAGTGAAGACAGACCTTCTTGGCGTCATGCATCTCCACAAGGTTGAGTCACAAGTGTCACTCTTGGACCACTAAAGTGGACATCGTCCGACCCAAGGCACGCAGCGTCGTTGGTCGGTCCTACCCTAGTGCAGGTCTTTAAGGGCCTTAGCCTTTTGAACCTGCATGATAGCCATGGAGTGCAAGGTGCAGTTGACCTGTCCCATTGTAAACCTTTTCCACTAAAGACGAAGAAAACTTACATGCCTTGGAAGGGAGCCATGGCCAGTTCCTCCAGGTGGCTGCGCCCTGCAGGCACGGGTGCACCGCCATTGTGCCCTCGACCTGGGGAAGCTCGACATATCCCTTGGCCCCCTAAGGTAGAGTGTACGGGTGGAGAAAAGTGCCTTCCATGAATTCACAAGCTCCACGTGCACTTCCGGGAAGAAAGGCACTGGGGTGGGGCATGGCCTGGCCATGAGTCACGCTCTGATGCCAGAAACCAATCATCCAGCCACGAACGTTCAGAGCAGGGTGGAGGGTTCCACTCAAGCCCGATGTTTGCAGCCACCCGGGCAAGCACGGCTGCCAACTCAGCGTCCGCTTCATCCTGAGCGCTACCGCCCAAGAGTGAGAAATCAATAGACTCGTCTTCTTCTGAAAGCAGGAGCCCACCTTCTGATGCAGAGACCGACAACTCATCCTCATCACGAGCCTGGAACGATACATTAAAAAAAATGCCTCCCTCGCTTGTGATCTCTACCGGGCAGAACGAGTGTGCTGGGGGATGGGAGGTCAACGGGAACTGATCCGGCAGAGAAAATCCCATATCGCCGACCCAGCCGCCTGAGTTTCAAAGCAGTACTGACGGGGTCGGGAAGAAGCCGCGGTGGCTCTCTGCTTCACGAAGAGAGAAGCGACCACAACGTTCTCACAGGCATGTTCTCACAGTGAGAACATGACCCCTCCACAAAAGCTGCCTTGGCATGCTGGTGTAGGATTATCCAAGAACAAAGCCATCAAATGAACACAACATCACATTCCACAGATCAGAGATTCCACACCAAGCCATTATAGTGTCATAAAAACTAATCTATGGTGCCTAAATTGATGAAGGAGACTGTCTCTCCCATGCCTGCTTAATTTCAAACTAGGATTTGTAATGACAGAGTTGACCAATAAAGAAGATCCTTCTTTGTTCCACAAACTTAAACCCTCAGCATAATCTTCTGAACTTCCACACAGAGCTAAAGCAGGTTTTCTATGAATGGTTTCCTTGTGAGATCCTCATCCCAGTCCCAGTACTTTTGATTTGATTTAACCCTATAAAATATACACCATACCTAGCCTTGCTAGATCATTCTGAAAATGACTCCATGACCTGTGATCACTTGTATTACTGACAAATGAATGTTATAGCCGATGTACTTTTTAAAATATGTGCAGTGATTGGTAATCACTTATAACTGACAAATCGATGATTATAATCTTTAATCTGGTATGAATCATGTCATTCTACTAAGAATGGGCAACTATACCCCGACAATCAGGTTTCTCTTCACTTCGACTCAAAGAAGGATAAACGGTTCTTAAGGCATTGTCAACTGACTCCATAAATTTAATTTTCTGTGAGTGACAGACAGGGAACTAAGATTTATACAGAAACAAGAAGAAAGCGTTACAAACGTGAGTCATACAAGCATAAAAAGCAAATTTTCAGTTCAAAACACTGTGACAGAGATAGTTCTGTGGTCCTGCGAGTATGTATGTGTGTGAACATTCTATGATGCATGTTTCACAGCATGAAACTTATCACAGAAATTATCTAAAAACAATCACCATCCTATTATATCATAATTACAGTGTCTGATTAGAATCACTGCATAGTAATAGAGCATGTGGCTATTAATTATAATGATGCCTTCATACCTCCATTCGTTCAGAGAGCTGCTAGTAGGCCCAGGTATCAGTGCTAACAGATCCTTTTAATTACAGCCGCGAAATGCGTTTGAGAGGAGATAATACCAATTTTGTGTAAAAAGCATGCTTCAACTAAAATCCATGAAATAGCATTGTAGGACAAATTAGGCCTAAATTACACTTGTCACATGTTTTAGTTTGATAGATGTAATTCATAGATTTTTGTGAGGTTCTTTCAACTGTGCTCTCCATCCAAGTGGTATAATTAAAAACTAGAGAATAACATTGTGGAACTGAAATAATACATTATTAGATTTTTATTTTAACTTTATCATTGTTACATATATATGTGTGTGTGTGTGTGTGTGTGTGTGTGTGTGTGTGTGTGTGTGTGTGTGTTTCTTTCTTTTTTTTTTTCTAGCACACACAATTTTTTAAATGTATATTTTTTTTTTAGTGGTGGGGCCAATGAACGTTGGTAGAGCAAGTAAAAATTATTAAAACTATTGAATTTTTGTTGTGAGTTTTTTATATATTGCAATAACTACGATCTTTCATAGATTAGTCTTTATCAGTGTTGTTTGCTGCTAACCCTAAGTATTAAAATGTACTGTAGAACATCTCATTTCACACCAATTGTCTATGGACATGAATGATACCTTAAATCATGTGGATTAACAAGGAGAGGTTCGATGATATATATATATACAAACAATGATCAATTTAATAATCATAGTAAACAGTACAGACACATACTCTCATATCGAATGCGGAAGCCGATGTCGGAGTGGCTCTTGTCGGTGGTGAAGAGCAGGTACAGGAAGTTAGAGGTACTGATGAGGAACTGCGGAACTTGTGTGCCCTGATAACTGCCAATCAGAGGCGAAGAAGGATATCGGCCATCCCGTACCTCAAGGACATCATAGTTAACCTCAGTCCGGAATCTGTGGCACAAAAAAAAAGGTTGCTATACATCAGCATGGCAGCTTCACAATAAAGTATAGTCTGTGATCTGCCTATAGATGCAAAACTGAAAGGCATCATAGGCATGCTTCCATCGTGAAGGCAGGCATCTTATGTTCCCTTAAATCAAATTGCAGGTATCCTTCATGAAGAAGCCAATCACATGATGAACAATCTATTATGGACAATAAGTGAGAGAAATGTCTATTATAAATAAGCGTGTGTCTGCTATGTATTTTTAATGCTTATTAAGAGCATCATGTCATTATCTAAGCTAAGCTGGCATCAAACTATTGAAATCAATTGCATATGAAGTCTGCAGAGTTGCTACCTATGTAAAGCTGTCAAAATCGGTCACTTATGAGGTTTGATGATGGTTAGGATGATGCCTTAAAAGGCAGTAGTGTTAGGAAAGCTAATTTGAATCTGTAGCTTGTAAATCTACTTGCTACTCATAATTAAGTCAGTCAAGCTACCCTTTTGGAAAAGTAGTTGGGTAAGTACTTAAAAATTGTAATCTAATACAAACCACTAATTATTTCTAAAAACATTTAATCAGATTACTTTAATAATTATTTAGTTTAAAAAGTAATTACATTACTAATTCATTTACTTTTAACCCTCATATTGCGTTCAGAATCTGCATACACCTTTTGCATTCGTGGGTCAATTTTGACCCGTTGAAATTCAAGATTATAAATTATTCAGAACCCAATGGTTTTCATCTAAAACTATCAACTTTTAGTCATTAACAGGTTCTTAACTGTTCATACATGTAAAAATATTGATATTTTTGACATGCTAACTGACAAATATTTTGAAATATATTGATTAATATGCCAAAATGTAGACATTCTTTTACATTTCAAAATATACAATCAAAATAACTGTGATATATGTGGACATATTTTGTATCAAAATTTCTGTTAACATTTATCTAAATATAACATAATATAAAATGTATGCTAATATTTAATGTGAGAATTACTAGTAACAATACTAGCTCAACAAATTCAAAATATGCATGTCTATATTTTTGTTACATAAAAGTCATATACACAGCACCTCACAATTCTCCTTCACCATGACTCGTTTCAGGACAATAATTCATATATTCTAAATAAATAATATATTAGAAATAAGCCCTTTAATGTACTCAAAAGTCAAATAAATAAATTGAAAGTCAGTAACTATAGTCTGATTACAAGAATTCAAACTGTAATCTGTTACAGTATTTTTTTTTACTTAAAAGTAGTTACATTACAGGAACCAACTACTTTGTAACTAGATAACACCGAACACTGTTAGCTCTACATCATACTACCACAGCCGCCAGGCCGGTGGGCGGGCATTGTCACTATATGACCATGAGCTACATGTACGGGTTTAGCAGTTGCACATCATCTCTATGTTTACATAATTACATACACGTCCTCCCACGAGCGATGACTGGGGAGAATTCGGTGGTGGAGGCCACGACCTGAGCATACATTTTGTACTCAGTATATTTACACTCAATAAAAAATACATATTCAAATACAAATCATATATATATATATATATATATATATATATATATATATATATATATATATATATATATATATATATATATATATATGCAAATAAAGAAAACACCCTAATTTAAATAAATGAGTCAAAAACATATTAATGTCCCGTAGAATTTAATTAAATATTCAGATATAAATCTTAAGACATAAAATGCTGTGCAGGGACTTCTGCGCAAAGCCCTGACTAAGTAATTATTATTACATAAAAAAATTAAAAAAACAGCAACCACAATTCACTAGAATAAATATGACTACCAAGTGCAACATACAAGACAGAGGACCCTTTTGTAGAGCATGTTTGATATTTGCCACATCTTGCTTGGCTGCAAAGCTGTGTGTGCATTACTGTACAATGCGTCAGGGATGTGCCACTTTGTTGCGCTACACCACCACCCGATGAAAAAAGTAGGTTATTACTGGAAAAGAAACACTATTTTGAAAATAGTTGTACTACTCTCACAATACAGAACGATGCAGATAAGCTAGTAGTATCACTACTTGTAGTTAAGTTACTTCCCAACACTGGTAGGCAGTAGACAGAGAGGCAGCTCACTAGGTTTTGGAGGACTCAAAGAGCTTCAGATTCAAAACAGTCGTATACTCTAGTGTTCCTCCAGGATACCACATATTTACAGTGAGCATAAGGAGCACTACATCATTTAACTGAAAGCAATGTCTGCTCAAAAGCAATACGTGTTATTTGAGTTTCCTGCAGTTGCAGCCCATTAAAGCTTTGCTGCTTTCTGTATTCACAGTCTGACGGTGCCCATCAGCTTACCGGCCAGCCTCAGCTTTTAAACTTTTCTTCAGATAAATAAATAACAATGGCTAGAACAAACATACATTCATAAACAAACATAGATGTAGGTACATCAGGTGCCCAGGCCTCAGTAAAAGCAAGAGGAGGAAGCCACAGTGGAAGAAGAGCTATATTGAACGCACAGTAGTTACATTGCAGGCAGATCGGTGGATATGACTCCATCAATCTCTCTAGCTTCATTGTGCCCGCCAGGCCTGTTAGTCCGCTCCTTTTGTGTTACTCAAACTGTTATGAATAAAATGTGCTATTTTAGAGATGAGCCAGCTAAACAGAGCGGAACGGTATGTTTTATTGACGCTACATAAAATCAAAGAGCTAAAAACATTTTTGTTGCATCCATCTTTTATGGGGAACATCGTGTATAAAACCATTATAGAGGTGAGAGATGCTAATATGAATTCAGATTGAACCCCTAGTTTGCTGAAGAAGCCGTCTGATAATCACTATGGGAGTATGAATAACCTGATCCTCTCATTCAAAGTCTATGCTTAACAGCTACAGTGCACCCGTGACCTATTTATGATATGACGATAATGATTTTACACTAAATAGAATGAAAGTATAAGAATGCAAGATAAGAGACTTATGAAGAGCAACATGAGAGTGATGTTCATGAATGTGAGAAAGGGAGGGAAAAAAAACCTGTACGCACTTGTCAAAGATGATCTTGATAGGATATCCTGGTAGGGCCTCGATTATCCACTCACAATTGAGGGCCTCTTTATAAAGCTCAGGCCAGCCCGGGGAGAGAATGATGCCATTAGAGGCCTTCAAGTTTCCACCGCATGGAGCTGGAGAAAACGAAAGTAAGACAAATATGAAAAAAGGCTTTACATTTTTATTTTATTGCCACAGTGGTTCTGAAGCCCATTCTGAATAGCTTTTTCGACGTAAACATACACTAGACCAATTTATTACTTTTTTTAGTTTTTCATAGCATCTTATGCATTAGCAGCACATTTTTAAGTCATTGTGTCAGGTAAAAAGAACTTAAACTTCTAAAAATGCATTTCAAGACAGGTTGCGCTACATCTAGCTTTATTTAATTAAAGAATACATTCAGTTTGAATGGCCCATTTGTCCATTGAATTGTTTTTCCCATAATGTTTCTGCAATGTCACCATGTTAAAGATTAGATTAGGGTAACGGTTAGGGTTAGGTTAGTATTAGGGTTGATACTAACTATTGGAGCCAAACAGAACTGCAAAAATAATAATTGTTTTCAAACAGGTTTTCTGAACAATCCCTCCATGTGCCATTGGTCAGCAAACATATTGTCCCACCCCAAACTCATCCCATTGGTTGAGCCAATGTTGCATTGTTGGGCTGGCAGGGATGCTCAATCAAACAGAGTAATGTTTTAATAGGGGCCCAGAGCCAAAGTTTGTTTCACTTTCAGGGAAATCAACACACAAATGGCTCATTTAGTTGTGGCTGCATATTAAGCTGGGATCCAAGAAACTATTTTAACATTAAAACAATCACCTTTAAATGACATAAACAGTCCACCAGTGCAATTTTCGGTTAAGTGCCCTGCTCAAGGGTACATTGGTGAAAACTGAAGGATCACCCCTACCAGGGTTTCAACCATTTACCAGCCAAGATCGAACAATTTCAACACTTTGGTAAAAGCATACTGCTACCCAGATGTATGTAACATAAATAAAGAACAAATATGAGATCAGAGTCATGACATGCGAGTTACACAGGTTTGTTAACAGCTATATACAGTATATGTATTCCATTTTGCCCCCCCTTCTCAATAATTTCCTGTCTCCTCTTCACTATACCATCCAATAAAGAGGCAAAAAGACCAATAAAAAGATCAAAGATAAAGGATAACGGCTACCAAACAAACAAAAAATCCAATGCATTATGATTCAAGAGGACAAATAAAACTTACGCTTGCTGAATAAGTCTGGTTAATCAAATATAGAAAAAAGAAAATGTCTCGGGTACATGAAGCGTAACCCTGGTTCCCTGAGAGGGAATGAGACGCTGCGTAATCACATTGAGACACACCCTGAGAGTCACATGGTCCGAAGCCCTTATAAAATCATGCCAATTTATTGGCTGATGGCGCTTAAGCGACACACCTAGGAAGCTACGTCATGGGGTCAATAAAGGCGCTGGTTTCACGCCATCGAGTTTCTGCATGAAGGCACGAGCATATGCAGCTGCTAGAGAGTATGGCAAGTTTACGCAGCATCTCATTTCCACTCAGGGAAGCAGGGCTACGCATCATGTAACCGAGATGTTCCCTTTCATATGAACGCGAGCTGCATAAACACACTGGGAACGATATACATTCAAGCCATGTGAAAAATAGCTTCCAACTGTCTACATCCATGTGACAAGCATATAGGGGCACAAAAGCGTGCTAGAGCTAAAGTGAGCTTTTGTTGAAGCAGGGAAGCAGGAGTCAAACCCTCATCCAAATTATAAAATCTAACAAATATATGTGAAGAGGACCATTCTCCCACAACACAGAAGTCCTCCAAGGATGCACCTCTAGCCAAAGCTAATGAGGATGCCATGTTCCTCGTAGAATGAGCTCGTTTTTGTGGATGCAGGGAAGCAGGAGTCAAACCCTCATTCAAATGATAAAATCTAACAAATGTATGTGAAGAAGACCATTCTGCCACCATACAAATGTTCTCCAATGACGCACCTCTAGCCAAAGCTCACAAAGATGCCATTCTCCTCGTAGAGCTTGAATACCTGAACGTAAGCACCTGAAATTGCATCAACTTGCCAATGAGGCAGTCTTTGCTTGGACTCCGAAACACCCCTGTTGCGGCTACCATAGCACAAAAACAACTGCTCTGACTTAAACCACTGGCTAAAACGGTCAACGTAAACTCGCAGCCCCCGAACTGGGCAAAGCATATGTAGCCTTTCATGCTCCTCCAACTTAAATGGGGGAGGATAGAAAACCTGAAAATGAATAGTTTGATAATAGTCAATTCTGTTGTGTACGGTCTTAACACCACCCTTGAACACCCTGACGCAAAATCCATATATAAGGAATTAATCGACAGGGCATGCATCCCTTCGATACCAACCCTTTTAAATTACTCGAATGCACCAGCAGGCACATTGCCCCAAGCCCACAGAAGAATGATGTCATGTGGTCTGACCGGATAAGGACATGACTGCCCTTAATCTCCGGGAGGAAAAACTTTAACTTGAACAGCACGTGAAAATCTCCAGTTTATGTGCCAATATTGCCGCTGGCCCGTCCAAACTCTGCAGGCTGGACAACCCTGATATACAGCGCCCCAACCCATGGAGGAGGTCTGCCGATACAACTTGGCGGTGAACATGAACTGGAGACAGACGTGCCTGCATTGCCCCCAAATCTAGCACCACCCCTAGAAACTGAGTATGTTGCCTTGGCAAAAGGACACACTTGTCTAGATTTACACACAGCCATACTCTGGACAGCCAACGTTTCTGAGTGGGCTAGCACCAACCAATCATCGAGATAGTCTTAATGGAAGGATGCTAAATTGATACGCTTTGCCCTTGAAAGCGTATCTGAGAAAGCACCTGTGCTTTGGCGCAATCTGAATATGGAAATAAGCGTCCTTCAAATCTATTGTCACAAAACAGTCCTCTGGCTGCACTAGTGACATTATTTGCTTCTGTCAGCATTCCGAACTCACATTTCATTAGTTTGGAATTCAAGCGTCTCAAATCCAGAATTGGAAGCAAGCCGCCTTATTTTTTCGGGCCCCTTTTTCTAAGAAAGAATTAATTTCCTGAAAGAAAAATGGGGCTTCACAAACAGAAATGTCTTTCACCCCCACTGAACACTGGTGTAGTTTGCCTGAATTGAATTATATAACCATGCTTTATCGTTCAAAGTACCCAGTTCGAAATGCCCTTCAGCTGCTGCCAATCCAATAGACAGGCAGACAGAAGGATTGCCTGCAGTGTGACCTGTAACCACTAGTTGGCATGCTTGGCTCACTTTTGGCGAAACCAGCAGCACAGCGGAGGGAAGCCTTCAGTCCTCTAATACTGTGGCTGGTTGAAGGGAATTTGATAATTATTTTGCCTTTATTGAATTTAGTCAGAAAAGATGAGCACCCTGAATGTATCTAGAGCAGGGACTCTGACAGAACAAACTTTCCCCTCATATTTGAACGGGGAAAAGTGTATGAACATTGGGGGGGAATGTTTATTTCAGACAACTGGTTTTGAGGGGAATTGAGAGCATGCATTATCGCCACAATAGTCCCAGCATTATTATGGGAGTACAAAGTGTGGTGCTTATGTTCACTGTGTGTTTTGTAAACACTTGTGCTTGATGAACATCAAATAAAAGCATCGCCTTGACCAACTCATTCCTCAGTGCGATATGCGGGTGAAAAAACTAGGGAAAATCCAAACTGAGCTGATATTAGCTCAAAGAATGCCTGCGTGGTCCTCGAATGAGCGAAAGATAAAACAAAGAAAAGTGAAAATACCTTGCATATTGAAAGAATAATGGCACGATGAAGCGCTCACGCGTTGGTTTGCTACCACTCCATTGGGGTATATTCTCTAATTCCAGCACCCTCCATTGGTTTATTCATGTGCAATGTCCATGTGCAAAGGGGCTCATTTATTTCCTTCAAACGCTGAATTCTCTCATACAACGTTTTTTTAATAGTGACGGCTCAAGACGCAACATCGTAACTCTATCCCATGCTTGTTCATCAGAAAATGGCTGCTGAGATAGGCCTTAAAGCATGTCCGACAAGACTCGTGCTTTTGCTCAAGGGGAGGGCAATAAACACAAGGAAGAATCCGATGTCTGTTCGAACTCCAATCTACAAACAAAGCCGAAATCCCAAATTACTTACGCACATGGAGCTCCAATCTGGAGGCCGTGGAACTGAAACAAATAGGGATAATGCGTTGTGTTGAGAAACTGCAAAACTCGAACTGCGCCGCGGCCCCCTTCTGACCCTTGTAATGTTTGGATTAAACACATTAAAATTGCTCTGAAATTATGCTGAATAAAACAGTGTGAGTCGCTTCTAAAATTCCATCCTGTGTTGCCACTCAAAAGGGAGAATAATAATGATCCTCGCTTCGATGTGGGTCATTGGTACAACACAGGCCAGACGAGATTGTGCACTGAAGAACAGAAAATATGACTCAGCCAATAAATCGCTGTGATTGTACAAGGGCTTCAGACCACGTTACACTCAGGGAATGTACCAATGCGATTACCCAGCTCGAGTTCCAATGATAGGGAACACAATGAGTACTTTTCCTAGAATACAAAATATGGAAATATAAGAGCTTGAGCAAATGGCCCCTTGTGTCCAATGGATGGGGTGGATGATCTCATCTCTTGACTAAGTGCACTGAAGGACATCTATAAAAGATATTGCTCGATAAATGAACTGAAATGATTTGAGGTTCCAAGAGAATACACCAGTGCATTTCATTAAATGTGAGGACATGTCATTTATTGTCAAGGTATAAGGCAAAAGAGTTTGAACAACCTGAGAGAGAGGAATCCATGAAAACGCATTCCTTGAATACTTCATCAGGTTTATAAAACCTGAAATAAAGGTATTGTTTTTAAAGAAAATTTTAGTTGCTCCGAAAGTTTTATTTAGTCATGTCTGTCCCTGAATGTACATAACAAATTAATAATAATATAAAAGTAATTAGAGCACTTTCTAAGGGTTCAAGTAAAGTGCAAACTAAGTTGGACTGTATCATTTAGTTTTTGTTACAAGCAAACTAACATAAAAATTTGAGAAAATAGAAGGGAAAATATGGAATTGCAAGTTTATAACAATCAACTCTAAGACCTAATGTCTAAGTCAGTATGAATTATGAGATGTGCATATTAATTTATGCAGTTATAATAGAGAGGACAGACCTTCGCAACGTGGCACAGCATTGTCCCACACAACATTGCCATCTTTGAGGATGCAGGAGATGGTTTGAGAGCCGTGGGTCTTTACAAAACCCTCCTCGCACAGGAAAGAGATGGAGCTGCCAAGCTGTAGACTCTCACCAAAACGCTTTCCATTTACTGGAACACCAGGGTCGGGACACTCATTGTGCCGAAACGCTGCAGGTGAAATAGCAATGAGACAAGTTCATGAATTATGTAATTCAGAGAATGGCATGCCAACTGCAACACAAATAAATCGATTTAAATTTTACTTTTGTGGCTTTTAGTCCATTTTTATTAGCTTTAAAGCCATCTATATGCTAGTGTACTCCTAAAAAAAAAAAGGGAAAACGGATCGAAAAAACTGATGACTCACCAAGTACGACAGATTTTTGTCCAATCAAATGCTCTCTAGAATAAGAATGTCCCTCCCCCAATATCACCTGCAACTGACTGAAACTCATCTGTGTGTATTTATACCCTCTTCTTTCTTTCACTGATTGTCAGTAATTGTTCTCATATGTTATTATGTTAAGCTGTCGCGTTCATGTATATATTTAGTTCTTTTCTATTCCTCCATATTTATTGTATTAACTTCTTCCTTGTTTTCATTAAACAAAGATGTGATTAGATCCTAAGCCTTTTCTCTAAAAGATAACTACCACCATGTTACACGTAACTGAAGCCTATTGGCAATTTTTTTATTTTTATTTCATGTACCACCCAATGTTTCTGTTTCAGTAGGAAATATGTCAACACAGGAAAGAAAACTGCACTTGTTAAGGGATTTCATGGGGTCTTTAAAAGACCAACATGGTGGGCATAGCAACAGCTTTGTTTGAGCTGTGTAAAAGGTTTTGTTTTAGTTTAAGGACACATTTAACACAGCCCCAACAGTCCTCAATATGCCCATTGAACTGAAAACTATGTGACTCATGGTTTCAGCTGCATAACTACAGTAATTCATTTTACTTAGAACAAAATATTGATTTATATGCCTCCCAAAAATTATTGGTTGAGTGGGAAGCTTGGAGCCACTCAGTGCTCATTGATAGGACTTCAAAGAAGATGATGCATTACTAGCAGACACTATATCTCCAGAAAATCTCTGTTTCCTTCTTTCTCTATCTCTTAAAACACTTCCCATTGATTCTAAATCTGTCCCATTCTCTGTTGGTCTGTCTCTGGACTTGTTTGCTCAATACACACATTCCATACATGAATAATCAGAATGAATGTGATGACAATATAATTGAGCTTAAATTAGTAAATTTTTGTAAACAATACTGTGGTTTGTTTATGATGTTACAGTTTATGAGCATTCCATATGACAAAAAATGAAAACTTGAATTAAAGGACGTGGATTTAATTTAATTCAACAACATATGGATGTGGTTTGGAATCGTATTTGTAACAATTGGATCTAATGTGAAATTTGAATTGGACAAGCCAAAATATATATATATATATATATATATATATATATATATATATATATATATATATATATATATATATATATATTAGCTCTCTGAACAAATATCTTTTTCTGTAACGTTTTCTATTGCTCTGACTATATCTCTATCTGTATTTTGTTATATGAACAACATTGCCTTTTTTATGATAAACTCCTTGTCTCAAGAAGGCTCCCAAACCCAAAGATTGTTCATCTCATCCATCACTATCACTCTATGTGCCAACAGGTTTTTCAATTGAGTTCGTCATTTCCGTAATTAGCATGAATAATTGGAGCATTCTGCCCGCTCCCCAAAAACATGCCACATAGGGAGTCATATCATGTGGGATCAGCTCCCGACAGCTTCAATAAAATTTTGCTTTATCTAATTATATATTATATATATATATATATATATATATATATATATATATATATATATATATATATATAGATACTATGTATATATATAACATCTTTTGAAAATGTGCTAAATGATACCACCAACAAAACATCTAAATCGTGTTATATCTATTATACATCTTAAAATGAATCCTTATTTCCAACTTCACAGTGATGTTAGACTTAATAAAAAACAAAAATACAAAAAAAACATGTACAGGTCTACCCGAAATAACCTGAACAAATAATTTATTTTTACCGCAGGACATGAAAAGTCATGTTGCATCTAAAGCAGTCGCTAAAACGTACTGGTGAATGTGATGTTGAAGCCACGGTCTGTGTATGTATGGTCAGTTAGAAACTCAAGCCGGGCCACGTGGCCACTGGTAGTGATGGGTGACGGCAGTACATCTCCAGAAAAGGTGCCCAGAATGGGTGACTCTGCCTTTCCGCCATCTTTAATGGACAGAAAGTCAAATTGTTTCTCCATGCTCAGGTCATTGAAGGCCAAGTTGATGCGGCTCTCTGGTTTGGTGATGATCAGCCACACGCAGTGCATGTTGTTGCCGTATTCCTGAGGGTAGTTTGGTGACAGTAGGACTCCAAATGGAGTTGTAAAGTTGAAGAAACATGAAACTGTAAATGGAGAAAAGACATAAAGCAAGTACTAGTTAAGACATTGTATTGCATACTTATCGTTATTATAGGGCAAACTTGAGAAGGTAGCATGCTAGCTATATTAAATTCTCAATGCAAAGCGAGGGTATTTACTGCTTAAAGGGATGCTTAGATGGAAAAAAGATAGTCATACAGGTTTGGAACAACATTAGTGTGGGAAAATAATCACAGAGTTTTAATTTTCATCCCTTCTAACAGAAAGATAAAGAAACTACAGCTTGTAGGATGTGCACAGTGTACTGGCAGAAGAACTTTTGGTTATATGTAACATGAAAACTTGAAGCTAGATGAAAGAACTCTCAGATATTGAGTATGGAAATATGGTTTTAAGAAATGCTCATTATATTTTTGAATATGCACACTTAAATAAGTCCTTTTTTCTAGGCTCTCTGCCACACATACCAGCAGTAATCAGTTTATTTTAATGTGAAGTGTGTAATTTGTAGGCGGATTTCCCCCAAAAAATACAAACAGAAAGGCTCTGTGGTGCTGACAGAACATTGCACTGTTAGTTTGAGCTTTCCAACCAGCTTCACAGAGCAACATTGGTTAAACCAATGGCATGAGTTTGGAGCATCTGTTGTTGAACGGACAATTTTGGATGAGGGGAGTGTTTTGTGGAACTTGTTTAAAAAAAGCTATTCTTCATATTTATTGGTGGCACTAATGGTGCAGAAATTGCACATTTCACATTTAGGTTGTATCGAGAAGGAGAACAGGCTCTAGATACTATAAAGAAAATGTACTCAACAAAAAGATAAAATTGTAACAAAATAGTTTAAAGGGGTAAATACAACTTTTAGTAAGCCCCTACTGGACATACAGTAAATCAAACTAAAGGATCATTTAATTACATAAACATAGGCAAAACAAAATAAAATCCTTAATTTTTAATAATGTTGCCTCTAAAAGTGAGATGAGCCCAACACAGCCAATTGTTGAGCCCCATTTAAACCTTTAATACCTTTTTTTTCTATTGACAATCTCTTAATATGTTTGTATGTGCATGTGTCTGTACTGTATATGTGGGGTGCTCTTGCCTATTGCAGAAGATAATAAGACTGAATATATTACAAGTAAGTGTGTTTATCTGCTGGGATTATCCGCAGACAGGCATTGACTCATTTTTAGGATTTGGGACAAAGCTGAGAGGGCAATAAGCACCACTAAATAGCCATGGGGAGGATGAAAATGAGAATTGGTGGTTTAAGACAAATTGTTACTGTTCAACCTCATATGAATGACTTTTCCATCTGAGCCAACAATAATGTCATAAAATAGCAGAAAACAAAGTCAACTGCATTTCCATTGATGTAATAAGACTGTCACCATTGTAATGACAAATTACTACACTTTGGGGCAAATTGACAGTACACACAAATCCAAATAATAGAAAAATAACAATATCAAACAAGTTAGGCTAGCACTAACTGCCAAACAAGATTGCATTTTGTGACACATAATATCATTTAAAGCATTTAAATTGCACAAAAAACATTTTACTACTTCAATGAAGCAAACAATTTTTCTAGTTCTAATGTTGCCAGCAATGCTATTATGGCTTCCTTCTTTTTTTAAAACTTGTGTTTTATTACTTATTTTCCATTACTTCTTTAAAAAAAAGATTATATTTTTTCCAGTTCTGTTAAATTCAATAACTTTGAATTTACTACTACTACTAAAACCATGATTTAATAGTAAATAAGGCAACTGAATAAATCAAATGACTATAATGAACCTTAGCTTTAACGTGAATTATGGTTAATGATTTAATGGATCAAATACTGAGAGAAAACATCTGCCAGCTAGGACATACTGTACAATAGATTCTGCCATTAGATTCACTCATTGACATGCCCAGACAGTAATAATGATGCATCAGTCTCAAGTGTGATGATGTGGGAGAGGAAGGTATTGCATTTTAGGGAAGGTCTGTCACTTACACACACAGCTTGGCTTCTTGGCTGACCACTGATTATTTTTCTGGCAGGTAATGTTCTTTTTTCCCACCAGCTCAAAGGCTGGAAGGCACTCAAAATATAGCTTGTCACCATGTCGGAAGCCTGAGCCTTCCCTCTTGCCATAGGCTGGGATTCCTGGGTCTCCACACCCACCCTGATCAATTTCTAGGTAAACAAAAAGAGTGAGAGAGAGACAGAGAAGAAAACAAACATAAGATTTATACCTTGGGAGAATTTTCACATTACATTTCTGTAACAACTGGTGGGAAATTTGTTTCTCACTAAGGGAATGGATCTTACAATAGATATTGTAAGGTTAGTACCTCTATATCTCTGAATGGAAATGTACAGTATTAGCTTATCATTTTGGTGTGTACTTACTGTGCATTTAATGATTTATTACAACTCGATAAGTCTAAAAGCATGTGTGTGTGTGTGTGTGTGTGTGTGTGTGTGTGTGTGTGTGTATGTATATATATATATATATATATATATAACACATTTAATATAAGTTAAAAATACGTATGTGAACGTCTTAGTATTGAAATAAATTTAGCAGTATGCCTTTTCGAAATGTTGTTATGGACAAACTTGTGCAAAATGTGATAGTCCTTGCTATCCCAATGTAATTTAAGACTGGTTCAAAAACCATCTTTCCCACAAGGAAAACCGTCATTTTGTCAAAGGTGTGACACGTTCAATGTCACAAAATTTGCTTCCATTTGATTTGTGACCCAGAAATGGTGCAACAACTTAAACATGGCATTTTCATTTTACATTATAACTATTCTTTGTTTTATTTCCTTTTTTCATTCTAAATATTCCCATATTTTCAATGTGGTCTCAGACTTTTAGACCCCATTCCCACTTAGGCCTTCCTACAGCCTTCCATTTCCAGACACAATAGAAACACATGGTCAAGAGGATATGTGTGAAAATAGCACATGAAGCACACCTGGTGATCAGAAATACTTCTATCAGAAATCTTTTGTGTTTTTCCTTCAATAAACATGTATCCACAAGCCCACAAGTACATGCATAAGCAGTGGTGTAGTAGTGTCTGAAGAAGTGGGCATACTGTGAACGTATGAACAAACCATTCTCTAGAATTTACTCCGAATGGTGCCAAAAACAAAAAAACATCCAGTGAGTGGCAGTTCTGTGGATGGAAATGCCTTATTGATGAGAGAGGTCAACAGAGAATGGCCAGACTGGTTCAAACTGACAAAGTCTATGGTAACTAAAATAACTGCTCTGGACAACTGTGGTGAGAAGAATAGCACCACAGAATGGTTTTAATGTTGTGGCTGATCGGTGTGTATGTGTGTGTGTGTATATATATATATATATATATATATATATATATATATATATATATATATATATATATTTATATATATACACACAGTACTGTGCAAAAGTCTTAGGCACTGATGAAAAATGTTGCATAGAAAGGATGTCTTCAAAAATAAAGTCAAAAACAATTGTCATTTATCATGTCCAGTAAACTTAAAAAAAGCTAAATACATTTTTGATGTGACCACAGCACCAATTCTCCAAGGTACTCCTGGAGTTTTTCTTGGTTGTTGGCAGATAGGATGTTTCAAGCTTCTTGGAGAATTTGCCACAGTTCTTCTATATATTTAGGCTTTCTCAATTGCTTCTAGCTCTTCATTTAATCCCACACTGACTTTATGTTCAGTGGGGGGTTTTGTGGGGGCCATACTGTCTGTTGTAGGGATCCCTGTTCTAGAATTCTAATCTATTCTATTTACAAAAGTAAAGTTTGGAAGTCTAAAACGTATATTTCCTATTGACACACTAAAGCTGAAGATATACATAACTATATATATAACTGTCGATTTAACATGTTAATTCAGTGCGATTAATTCTATTAAAAATACCGCGTTAAAACAATTTACGCAATTAATCGCAATGCCCACGGATTGTAATAAGGAAGATTCCTGAGAAATGCAAACTTGTAGTACCACCTGTTTACTCCAGAGGGCAGTAATTGAAATTTCAGCTGTGTGGGTAACACACAGTTTATACAGTGAACAAAACAACAATCCAGCAGCAGCACAACACAAACATGCGTTACGTTCTTGCGTTCAAACACTTGATGGAGCACAAATTAGAACTAAGGGATCTCAAGATGTTTTCTAAGTATTACAATATATTTAACTTGACACAGTGACTTAAACATTTTATGTAAATACATTTACAGTGCAAATTATGGTTACTCCAGTGTTGCTTGTGCATAAGCATTAGGCACTGGAAATGTCCCACCCCATTCTGAAATGGAAAATATGATTGGTTATCATATATCCAATCGCATCTGAAATGAATGTTCAGATTGTTGGAACAGCTTAGTCGGACTGTCTGTCTTACCTGTGCCATCGGTTGCGCTCATGGAGCTCTGTGCTTGTTTAGAGAGAATCTTTGTACACTTTTTAAAATAATAATAAAAAATAAAAACCCCATTCACTCATCTGTGCTGCGGCATGTTATTAGATTGCAAAAGATTTGGGTCAAAAGCCTACTCGTTGTATTGGTGGCCATACATGTAATAATTTATTTTAGGTGCGCGTAAGCAAAATCCTATGAAAGATAGGTGGGCATATGGTGTATGCCCTAGACTACACTATTGTGCATAAGGTATCATCAAGTACAGTATATGTACATATGTGTACATATATATGAAAATACAAACACGACAAGCTATTTGATTCTAAACCACAGAGTCCCACACTAATACATGTAGAGTTATATTTGCTATCTAAAAAAAAACACCACTAACCACAAAATCTACATATTTTTCTCTATGTTTTTGTCTTTATAACGTTCTTTGTCCTAGAGTAAAGCATATTCATGCAGACTGCCATCATTGCTGCCCCAGTGGAATGTCAGAATGGCTTGCTGTCCTAATGAATTGTCTTCTTTCCTTCTGTTCCCTTATACCTTCACCTGTCTTAATATGTCAGGGCTCATTTCGAAACACACGGCCAAAGCAAAAAAAGAGGCAACTACAGATAGTGAGAAAGACAAAGGGGTACAGGGGGATTAAAGAGCTAGTGAGATACAGGTACTACAGATCCCAACAACTCGACAGTAAAACAGGAATAAACAACTGAATAAGCAATTCAACTAACAAAAGATATAGAGGAACATGGTTCCTTATATTAAACAGACACAATATACCACACTGTAAAATGTTATTTTACATCATAATATTTTTTTCTACCCTTTAAATTCTGTTACAATAATTGATGTAATTTCTTCTTTATTTTAGGAGTAATATTGGACATAATGTTACACTTTACAATACATATAAAAAGATATACTCTTACTTCTGGCCACAGCCATTTGTTAAGGTGACAGGATTGTGAGAGATGGTGTCCCTTAGTTGACAAATGTTGCAGCAAAGTTGTCCCTGTGGGAGTGTTTGTCTGCACAATCTAAACGTTTGTTAAAGCTGTCTTCTGCTTGGTGACAAACACACACTCTCTAAGAGCTGACATGTGCACTTTCATAAGGGGCGGCATTTGTTATTTACACGTTCCAATCTTCCAATGATTTATTTATCAGTTACTTCATTAAAAAAATAAAATAAATAAAGAACTCTGAGAACACAGATGGAAGTCATTGACTTCCTAATCAAGGATTGCTAATAACGCAAACAGGCATGGGATCAAATAAATCAATTTATCCCCACACAAAATATAAGTCCAGAATTACATTTTCCCCAGCATGCACCTGTTGTCGTAAAGAGGATAAACTTTCTCTGTATTCAGCAGGGTATGGCAAAATTCAGAAATTCAGAATTGGTTCAACTCAGAGTTGGAAGTTTAATTAAATTGGCCACACCCCTAGGAAGTTGAATTGGAATGATAGGAAGTTAAAGGTGCTGTAAGTGATTTTTTCATGGAAAGGTATGCAAAAAAATTGGCCAACTCCCAGAGATATTACTGAAATAAGTGTTGTAAGATATCTCACCTGTCTCTGTGACAGCTCCAGACTCTGTAAACAACCAACAAAATTGTGTCTGTGCACCACGGACAATGACGCTTTAAGACATGTCAATCATTTTGCAAGTTCTCATACAGTTGTAGCTGCAGCAAATTATTGAAACTTGCAGCCATTTTTAAGCCATGTTGCTCATTACAGTTCTCAGTTGAGGGCACTATCTGCTGCTAATGTTCTTAACAACAGCTTCTGCATGACGTCTGTCTAAATAAACCTCATTTGTTATCTTTGGACTGTGGGTTTTGGAAAAAAGGGGGTGTAGCTAATCCAATGGCTCAGTCTTTTGAAGTAGAGTGGCTAAAATCACTTACAGCATCTTTAAATTCATTTAATTGAAATGTAAATAAATTCAACAGAACACAGCACAGGGATTTCATGAGTCCAACAAAACAACAACACATTGGACAAATAGTTCAGATAGTTTATAGTCTTAAAAAAGTGTAGGACATTCTGAGAATGTCATTCAGTTGACATTTTTTTTTTTTGTCTACAGAACATGGTAAAGCTAATTGAAGTTTGTTTAAAGAAAGGCATAACCTTTATAGGTCTAAAAATATTATTTTTAAAATTTGGTATTTAATTATTTTGTTTAATGCTTGATTCATTTGGTAATTTATTTAGCCTAATTTAATACAGGGAATTTTGCCAGCATTTTTTCACAAGTAAGCTAAACAATCATTTTAGAATTGGACTACATGTTAGTGTTCCAAAAAAGCACACTGATGCTCTTCTCATTGTATTGTGTATTTATTTTTAATTTAAAACATCTTTGTGCATAGAAATTATGTTTTTTTTGTTTTGTTTTTTTTTGTATTATGGGCTAATTCCATGACTGCTATCTATTATTTTGAATGGTGTGGAAAAGTAAAAATAAATAAAATAAATGGATGGATAAATGGATGGATACTGCGATTAAATTAATCGCAAGCAGTGATCATTCATGTGTTCTCTTTGCACTTGCTTATGTGCATGATATGATATAGGCTTTCCTGGAAGTGTCAGGATTGCAGCATTGGATCTGTGCAGGTATGCCGTTAAGATCAGTCCATAATCACGTTCAATAAGTTGGCTTTTAAGGATGTAGGCTATACCTTGTCGTCATAATTAACACAGGCTAACGATTGGGGAAAATTCTGTCATGTGACACTACATTTCTGCATTAATGCCAACTTTCTCAACAAAAAGTGTTTTTCATGACATTTGAAGTATCGACATAGAATTTATGTGCTAGAGTTTTAACAAGGACAATTGCATCTATGTGAACTGCAGTTAATACATGATGGACTTCAAAGACATTAGTCATTAATCTTACAGTTCATACAAAATCTACTGTATGTTTAAACACTGTCCCTTAACACTTACTTAGTTTAATAATTTTAAACCATGACTTGCACTGTACATAAGATTGGCATTATAGCTTTTTAAATTTAAATAAGTTAAGTTTTTTAAGTTATAAATACAATTATTATTTAATTATTTATTTTTAAACAAATCGTATTTTATCTAATTACACAATGATGACTCATCAACATTATAAACATTACAGATGTATCTTCTGTTAATCCATGATTCTGTAAAGCTGCTTTGAAATTATGTGTTTTGAAAGGCGCAAATAAAAAATGACTTGACTTGACTTGAGTTAAATGGAACAATATGATGTCGACACTTGTGAAATTTTTGCGAGAATTTACGTTTCCATCAGCTATATTTTGATGCGCTAAACCTTTTTTCGCAAACAATCCTTGTAAAAAGTAAAGTCACCGTAACAGAACATGACATGTTAAAAGCTTGGGTCTACACTGACACTGAACATTCTGAGCAATTATGCTCAGAAATATGGAAATTTGAGATGCAATAATTTCAGGGTGCACCTCGACCCACAGGCAGAGGTTCAAAGAGAATCCTCAACTTCATTAAGTGTCTCTCATTGTTTTGAACATGTTGGGGTATGAACACTGCTCCACTTTTGTCTTATGTTTTTGCAGCTAAAAAAATAAGCATAAAAACTGCTGGCCTAGAGGGTTACTGTGGATTTGACAGCAAATATTGGTTTGCAATTCATAAAATATGCCAAAGTCCTACATTTGTGTCAGAAAGCGGGCCAGAATGGAAGCTTGGGTGTTCTTATTTCCAATTAGACATAAAGAGCTCAGCTCTGAGAATAGAAAACTAGTAGACACTCTTGCATGATATCCTTATCATCATGTGGCCCTCATTCAAGCAAGGTTAAATGATCACAGTCTGCTTTGATTAACCTTGCCACATGAGAAGAAGGTATAATGTTAATATGTGAAAAGAAAATAATCAAAAAAGAACACGCTGTGCTCGTATTCTTAGTGGATATCCCAAGAGTGTCAAATAGCATAAAAGAAGAAAATTGAGAAATTTGCCCGGAGGAATACATAAGGTACAAGATCACACCGACAATGACCGAGTTAGTGTATAAACTTGAAGTTCCACTGTGTGTATACCATCAATGGGAATGCTTTGCGTTAAATAGACCAATGTCCAATTTACATTGTGTCTGCTTCACCCTGAATAGTATCTGCATTCAATGCGATAGGGAGTAAACAAAAACCAAATAGGCATTTAAAGGCTTCTCATGCCCACCCACATGATTCATACAAGAGAAAAGTGGTTATAATGTTGTAAACATAGAGGGAGGAAAAAATAACATTATAATTTTTGATTACAGTAAAGGATCATCTCTTCGTAATGACACTGCCATAGCAAGAGGCTTCAAAAGAAAACAATCTATTGACATGATAACTACAAAATGTGTAATCACATCCCTCCAAAGCTATGAGACAAAAATGTTGCTTTTTATAATGGTGAACTACAGATTTCATGTAGCTAGTGTGTTTTAGGCTGTTTTCACACTTGGTATGATTGCTTGATCTGACAGAAAGTTTGATTCTACCCCCTTCATGTCCCTGCTAGTCTCTTTTCATATTGTATTTTTGGGACAGAACTGGGGTGCGTTTGCATCATCAACGTGAGTACCACTGAGAGTACTAGCGAGAGCTGTTTACCACTTTAGCAAGGTAACGACTGAGGGCAAGAAGCTGCCAGCTTCACTGTTTTATTCATGTTTTTGTCCCTTTGGATTTACCACTAAAACTTTATATGCACAGAACAGCACTTTTGTTTGTATGCTGCAGATACATTACAAAAGAGACGGAGAATGTGAGCTGCTCTCTGAAGGCAATTAATTCTGAGACAAGCATATAAGAAATGCATTAAACTACATGTGTGAGAGGGAGTATGAAAAGATGCACTTATATGATATAGAACGGATTGCTTACATACAAATAGTATCAGAGTTTACACTAACTGTACCCCAGACCAACTTTTCAAGTAAAAAAAAAAAACTAGTGTGAAAGTACTCTTTTTTTAAATTGGCTTAAGAGCCCTTGCTTTTTCTCTGGATCCAGTCACAAACCATTATACTCAACTTACCTTCATAAGAAACCTTGAAGCCCAGGGAGCCACTGGTGTCATCCGTCTTGAAATTGAGCCACATCTGATGGCTGGTGCTGACCACTAGATCTGGGGTTGTAGTCCCAGACAACCTTAAAAAACAGATTAAGACAGACAGACACTAAGAACCATGACAGTAATACAGCGATTCTTCAATCAAATTATGCACAGTATCCCTTGGCACCTCCCAGGGAACCTGGGAATTCCCTCATTCTTCCAACTTTTGCCTTCAAGGACCTCCAGAAATGGTCCATAAGTGCTTTTAGACCTGCTAATTAAGCACATTAGTCCACCAGGGGACTTTGAGTAACCAGAAAGAAAGCGCCCAGAGACATTGGGCCGTTCAAAAGGAACACAAGCACTTGTCCACCCCTGCCAGAGAGTGCACATAAAACGCCATCGATAAAACTTTATGAATGCCATAAATCTCAGCACAATTAATAACAACACACTCAGCAACGTTCCCGGGCATCTGTTGTGGAAATCTGCATTATGGGGGCGTCAATATGTGATGCACTCTGTTGAGGCAGGCGTGATCTTGTTCTAACATTGGGACTCATTGTGATTGACAATAAAGCTTTGGATATTCCATATACTTTTGCTCAGAGGGATGATGAAACGAGATGAAATCGAAAGGGTAAGATGAAGAAACGGCGGAGGAGGAGAGAAAAGAAAGAGGCTGAAGGAAGTTAGGACGTTGAGAGATGAAAGAACCAGGGGGTGGGGGGCAAGGAGCAGTTTACACACACGGAGAGGAGGGTTAAAGAGTGGGAGCTGCAGCCTGGGAGGAGATTGAGAGAGGATGGAGAAGAAAGGAGAAGAACAAAAGTACTCACACATGAAAGACTGTACGCTGATCACCGATTACAGCCCCGTCACCCACGGTTAGAGTATCGTAGCCACGCTCCAATTCAAACTCTTCAAAAGTCAGCTTGATCACCTGCACACAAGAATGACTCTAAATCAGTTTTCACAGCCTGGTTAGCAATATATTTTATTACTTTTTTTTAACAGAGGGTCTATTTGCACCCAGGTGTAAATAGCACCTGCAACACAGCTCGGCTATTTGCACCATAGTAGTCTATTGGAAACATAGAAATGGTTAACAAACTGAGTTGTAGGTATCGCTGCAGTGGCATTGGGCGTAACGGTTCAAATCTGCTTCTTTTTCCCATTCTGTTTCCTGTCTCCATTCTTAATGTTTTCTTTAATACTACTTATAATAATAAACAAAAAATAACATAAAGGTAGTTTTACTATAGTAATATTGTATGGTTTTAATATAGTAACCATGTTTAATTTGGTTGTTATTATAATTTTACTACAAAATACCATGATGATACTAAGGTCACTGTAGTAAAACCATGTAAATGAAGGTTTGGGTTAGGTTTAGGGGTATGGAGTTGGTGTAGTGTGTCTGCCAGACTCTATATAAACGTAATAAACATGATACAGTGATGCCCCTATACTGTATGTTAGTATTAATATCTGCCACTATTTGAACCAAGAGTTTGGTGAATAGCATTCACCATTACTAGTACCAGGGTGCAAATATTATCTGTCTTTTTATGTTGATTTGTTGGCTTTCTGTCTTTATTAAATAGGGTAGTTGAGAACTGACAGGAAAGTGAAGGGAGAGAGAGGGGGAATGAAACTGGGAGATGACCCAGGTTGGATTCAAATCCAGGTCCCTGTGAGCACAAAAGCTCTTTATGTCATCATGCACTATCTTCCGTGCCACTGTTCTGACTTTTTTTATTTTTGTAATCAATTTAAGTTATAATAATAATACTCATTCTACTACTATTTTTTTTAGGATTTCATTTCAGGCCTCCTCCTTTAAACAATACAAGTGAAAGTACTATTGTTTTGACGTTCTTCTGAACCCAAATGATTGATTATTTTTAGAAATAAAACAATACTTATAAATTTTTTAACTCCAAATGTTCGCTTCCGTACATCTCTGTGATTCGCGCTCATGAGAGGGATGACATAAGCTCATTGGTAAGGTCACGCGTCACATGGAGGAGGAGGCAGGAAGCACGTCAGGAGAACTTTATATATATATATGACTGGAGTCGTGTGAATTATTTTGATGCACCCTAAATATTAATTTTGGACCGTATATTCACTTGCATTGTTTAAAGGAGGAGGCCTGAAATTAAATCCTAAAAATCTTGAATTCTGTTTTGATGAAGAAAGAAACTCATACATCTTGGATGGCCTGAGAGAGAGTAAATTATAAGCAAATTTAAATTTTTGGGTGAACTATTCCTTTAACAAGACTAACCAGCAACACTTCCTTGGTCAGCCAGCTGGCTGACCATTATTTTCTTTGCTGGTGAATGCCATGGCACCAGTTAGACCAGCACCGAACATCACTAACCAGCATAAACCATGAGTTGGCATGCAAATTCATGCATTCAGCAGCGACATCAGACATTTCATACATTTATTAAGGAAAAAGTAGTTCTCAGAATGTACACAATTGCCAAAAGAGGAGACAAACTTGCTTGGCAGTTGCAATAGAAAACAACAAACTAATTTCTGCATTTGATTTAGGAAAATGAAGAGTCAAAGGTGCATCATTCACATTCTTCTCCCAGATGAAATATACTGTAATAAAGAGAAAGGTGAGAGATATGGAAAGATGAACAATTAAATATGATAGCGTGCTTCACTTTGCCCATGTTTATAGCTGATAAACAGAAATGGAAACACCGTGAAAAAAGTATGAATAAAATAAACAAAATACACTGTCTACTCCCATTTCAAATTGTCTGCCATATTTCCACCAAATTCGTAATGTTTTTGAAGAGCTCCGAGACCAACTCCCAATGAAAAAGCTTATATAAATGCAAATTGCATTCTGTTCTATAGTAAACACACTGCGCGACAAGAATTGCCAGGGGTGGGGTGGCAGCATTTTAGGTCATACCAACAGTAAACAGAATTTCATCCTCTTTTTCCTCCTCTGATCCTTCCTTTTCACAATATACCCCCTCAACAGTAGGTGTGCTGCCCACCACAAGTGAGTCCCACTGTATCCTGTTGCATTATGATTGCAGTGTGTATGATCATGACTGACAGCTCTGTGGGTGGGGCAATCTTAAAATTACTTATTGTGGGAATATGATGCAAAGGCTGCTCCCAGCAATTCGATTCTCAGAAACACATAGGCAGAGCTTGAAACGTGATCATGGCCACATATGCAAAGCTTCTTTACATTTATTCACATGCATGCTATATTCACAATCTAAAATTTTAGCTAGAGCAGGACAAATAAACACTTTAATTGGTCACGTTGCATGTTATAGCTCATATCTTAAAGCGGTAGAACCTTTTAATTATGCATTGCATTTGGCACTTGGAACATGGAAATTTGCACTTTATTTAGCCATGCCTTCTCATGAACAACTCATTTTCTATTAGTATGCCTTCCGGGGATCCCTCCATCTAAGACAGAAACCCGGTGTCTAGACTCTGAGCTAATGTTTATCTGTGAGCGGGGGGGATTCAGCCCTCTGTGGCTCCAGATGCTGCCTTCCCTGCAGAGTTTCATTCTATTCTTTCATTCTTTAGTTACAAGCTCAGCCATTTTCCAACACCCGTCATTAAGCAACAGGGATGGCATAAATAGAATGGGCATGTCTGAATAGCAAAAGCATCTTTAATGTAGCTCCAGGCTATCTGGTACTGCGGCATTACAGATTGGTTTAATTCGCTTCCTGAACTTTCAGAAGTTTAATTTAATCTTTCTTCATATGGCTTATTATTATTTATTATTTGTGCTTTATTTATTTATATTTATCCCATTTTTTATCCCCAATTTGGCATGCCCAAAAACCAATACTCTCTAATTCCTTGCAGTGGAACAGTTACTCGCTTCAACCCGGGAGACGGAGGGTGAAACGCTTTTGTCTCCGCATCCAGAACAGTCAGCATCTTATTCAGTGTGGCATCCACGCACAACTCGCCATATGCCCCAACGATAACGATAACCAACATATAGTGGAAGGAAGGTAAGGTAACAAGGAAGGTATCCCACATGTGTCTACCCTCCCAAGCAGATGAGCCTTTGGTTGATTTGGCTGATTAGATGCAAATATTTCTTCGCAATACCCAGTGGAATTGCATAAAATTGCAATGGTATCCAAACAGTTATCTATTGTCCTCTCTCTAGGCTATTTCACCAGTATCATTTTGGCATTGTTCGGTATTTTACTTACAAATATGAATCCAGTACAATTTACAATTATTTCTAAAAGATTGTATTCAGATTACTTTACTAATTACCTCATTGACAAAAATCAATCGCATTACTAATTACTAGAGTTGGGGTACTCGAGTTCGGACTCCAAGACATGAGTGCAAATATAATGGGATTAGACTTGTCACAGACTCAGAAGCATTTTTACTCGGACTTGGTTCGGACTCAAGCCTTTGAGACTGTGGATTTTTATCAGTCCCAAAGACTTGAGTCCGAACCAAGTCCGAGTCCATGCCATTTGTGATAAAATGGAAAAAAAAAATGAATACAAAAAAATAACAAAACAAAAATAAATGCACATCTCTTTCTGCATGAAGCTGTAGCACCCCCTGATGTCGCAGATATAGCTAGAGTTGTTTCACCATGTTAAGCGAGCACACGACAGTCACAATCATCAGTCAACCAATACACTTGAATGATATTACAAAGACTACTGTTTAACATCGATTACTGAGGTGGCTGGCATGACGAAAACACAGCTAAACAAGGCATGAAACTTGACAACTGGTAAAATCAAACGCACCATTTGTGCAGCCAAGGCGGTGCTTGCATCGTGGTTAAGAACTTCAAACCAAGAAATTAATTGAGTCACCCACATAATTTCTCTTACAGTTTACTAAAAACAACATATTGAAATAAAAATTCTGAAAAATAGTATTAATATTGGCCTATTAAGTCTTTTTAGGCATAAAATATCTACACATGTAGGCTTCTGTTGTCTCTTATGGACAATGCAGTGTTGTCAGCTTGAAATGGTCAATAAGAGCTTAATGAATTTACTTTGTAACTTTTTTAAGAAGACAAAAAAAACATATAAATGTTATTGCTAAAGCAGACTGCAACTCTAAACAGATAAACAACACCTATTTTTTTATTTACTATTTTCAAAGCATACACTATAAAATGTATTATTCGATGGCAGAGTTTGTGTATGAAGCTACTTCATGCAATGAGTTGAATTTAGTTGGTTATGACATTTTTATTAAATTTTTACCACCAGGTAACTTATGCACATATTATTTTTAGCATATATCTCTGACACATTTGAAGGACAATTCTGGTAAATTTAGGACTCAATATTATTATTCTCCATGTTTTTGCAGTTAAAGAAGAACTCAGTGAAATACTTTGGTTGGTATTTATAAATGTCATAATGATTGTAGACTAACGCGACTGCCGCTCAAGCAAATATCTTTTCTTTTTTTTTTTTTAAATCTTCGGCAGCAGCTGTGGCGAGACGCACACAGATGCATCAGGGTTTTAGGTGCACGAGCAGCATGTAGAACTGTTTTCACTAATTAACTATGTCCTTGCTAAACTGCCCTAATATTAGCAATGGGCTTTTCCAGTGTTTTTGGATTTAACATTTGCAGCCAAATTTTGAGATGTAACTTTTCAGCAAGTGCTAATTACTACTGAGTTGACTCATTTGTACGTATTTTCCAAAACCACTTAGCAGATAGATGCTCACTATATATATATATATATATATATATATATATATATATATATATATATATATATATATATACACTCACCTAAAGGATTATTTGGAACACCATACTAATACTGTGTTTGACCCCCTTTCGCCTTCAGAACTGCCTTAATTCTACGTGGCATTGATTCAACAAGGTGCTGAAAGCATTCTTTAAAAAAGTTGGCCCATATTGATAGGATAGCATCTTGCAGTTGATGGAGATTTGTGGGATGCACATCCAGGGCACGAAGCTCCCGTTCCACCACATCCCAAAGATGCTCTATTGGGTTGAGATCTGGTGACTGTGGGGGCCATTTTAGTACAGTGAACTCATTGTCATGTTCAAGAAACCAATTTGAAATGATTCGAGCTTTGTGACATGGTGCATTATCCTGCTGGAAGTAGCCATCAGAGGATGGGTACATGGTGGCCATAAAGGGATGGACATGGTCAGAAACAATGCTCAGGTAGGCCGTGGCATTTAAACAATGCCCAATTGGCACTAAGGGGCCTAAAGTGTGCCAAGAAAACATCCCCCACACCATTACACAACCACCACCAGCCTGCACAGTGGTAACAAGGCATGATGGATCCATGTTCTCATTCTGTTTACACCAAATTCTGACTCTACCATCTGAATGTCTCAACAGAAATCGAGACTCATCAGACCAGGCAACATTTTTCCAGTCTTCAACTGTCCAATTTTGGTGAGCTCTTGCAAATTGTAGCCTCTTTTTCCTATTTGTAGTGGAGATGAGTGGTACCCGGTGGGGTCTTCTGCTGTTGTAGCCCATCCGCCTCAAGGTTGTGCGTGTTGTAGCTTCACAAATGCTTTGCTGCATACCTCGGTTGTAACGTGTGGTTATTTCAGTCAAAGTTGCTCTTCTATCTGCTTGAATCAGTCGGCCCATTCTCCTCTGACCTCTAGCATCAACAAGGCATTTTCGCCCACAGGACTGCCGCATACTGGATGTTTTTCCCTTTTCACACCATTCTTTGTAAACCCTAGAAATGGTTGTGCGTGAAAATCCCAGTAACTGAGCAGATTGTTAAATACTCAGACTGGTCCGTCTGGCACCAACAACCATGCCACGCTCAAAATTGCTTATATCACCTTTCTTTCCCATTCTGACATTCAGTTTGGAGTTCAGGAGATTGTCTTGACCAGGACCACACCCCTAAATGCATTGAAGCAACTGCCATGTGATTGGTTGAATTAGATAATTGCATTAATGAGAAATTGAACAGGTGTTCCTAATAATCCTTTAGGTGAGTGTATATCTATCTATATATCTATATATATCTATAAATATATTTATAGAAATATATATATATATATATATATATATATTAAGAAAAATTGAGAATTTAACATGTAAATTAAGCATTCTGGTGCACTCTGACAAAAAAATTAAGGGAAAAGACAACATTTGCTTCAAGTAAAAAAAGCATATTTATTAATACTAATTAAACTTCTTGGAACACCAGCCACAACTTGGTCAAAATGTTTATTTCTTCTGTCCGTCCCCACGGATTTGTAAACTGTACTCACGGATTTGTGGCTCGCCCTCATTTTAGAAGAACAGCAAGTGGAATGTTGTTAATTAATCTTATTGTATATTGTTTTATTGTGTAGGATATTACATTGTCTTACAGTAACTGCGTGCTTAAAGTGATTCTCAATTGTAGCGGGTATGGGGTGAGGCAAACCTACACTGAGTGGGGGCCCCTGGCAAAGTTAAACAATGAGGCCCTTTTTTTAAAAAAAAATATATATATAAGTGTTATATAATTAAATTAATACATAATTTTTTTTGTTAATTTATCTTCATTAACTAGAGATGAATTATACAAAATACAAGTAGTCAAAACACATCTAACAGACCATAAGTTGTTTTGTTTTTTTTACAACATTATGTGCTTATTTTTTTAATTAATGAAATGTCAGAAAAACAGAAAAACAATACAATGCAACCATCTTCAAGATACAGTACAATCTTCACATGTATATTGTCACCTTAAAAACAGTCCTTTGTGTGGTGGAACAAGCATTGCTATATAGAAATATATGTTAGCATCTTAATTTCATCTTTATTTTATAATTTTATTAGTTCATTAATTATGTTAACTCAACTAATTTAATGTAAAGAGCTGGATACTAATTACTGTCAACTAAATGTATTGATTAGAGTTGCCATAGACTAAAGTTTTTTTCTAGTCCACTAGTAGTCATCAATTTAAGCAATTAGTCGACTAATCGCATGCTTATATTAATTTCTGCTTAAATACTGGGTGCATGGAGGAATATATCCTATTCCGCACTCAAGCGCACGCATAAATCTTGCCGCAAAGCACCGGAAAAAGTAGGATAATGATAATAAATAGCTGAAAGAATAACGAGGCATTTTAATTGTTTATTATTAATAAACTAATGTTTTCTAAATCAGTGTCGACTGCAAACATGTCCATCTCCGCTGTAAAGCGGATGCGCCTTTAGAGAAAAATGCACCTTGATTACATAATCAGAAGGTATTTGCTTTCGAATTTGTTCTTTCCAAGCTTTAGGTATATTTCTCATGTCTGTGAGTATACGCTGTTTATCAGTTCTTTTATAAGACGTGATCCAGTTCACAGAGACCATGAAAGCGCGCCCTGATTGTTTTATTTTACAAAAGCAAAAAGTTTTCTTGTTACTGTGAGTTTACACAATTACAAGTAGTTGCGAATTATGTAGTATTCTTTTCTGTATGACCAGAAATTATGGAGTATTTTAAGTTGTTTCCAATGTTGTTGATAGGAAAATGCATGTCATGCAGTCAGCGCGCTCCACAATAGTGGTGGAATAGACGATTTAATATGAATGATGTGCGTCAAAATATTGGTTATTTGTGATAATTTTAGCCCTTTATTATTATTATTGTCTAACCTGTATAATTTTTTTGTAAGTAGTTTTGGATAAAAGCGTCTTCTAGTTAAAATGGGAGGATTTGTGGGAGGAACCACAAACCCGTGAGAACGGATTGCGAAAGCGTGGGCTCGGTTTATGAATTTGTGGGTACAATTCAAAAATCTGAGAGCGCGGATTAGAAACTCGTGGGTACGGTTTAATAATCCGTGGCCTCGATTTGTTAAACCGAGGGAACAGTTTGAGAATTCGTGAGTACGGTTTATAAACTGAGGGGACGGATTGCAAAACCGTCACCACGGATTGTTTTTTTTTTTCTCCCACAGGTGACTTCCCGGGCTCCGTATGTATTAGATCGACAGATCTGGAAAAAAAAAAAAACATTCATTTAGCCACTCATAGACACTCCCCTCGAAGAAATCAGGATAGAAGTGGTTGAAAGTGGACGAAAGAGACGGATTAAAACACCAGGTGTAAACGGGTAACGTTATGTGTCTCCCTCGTCAACTTGTGATACGATCGACCAAACCGCATCTTAATACCAGCTGTAAACAGAGCCTTACTTGACTTAATAACAGACTAAACTTGATTTGGCAAATTTTAGCAAGTTACCTAAGGTTTAGTTAATTTAAAAGCATTACATCGTTGGCAGCAAACTTACCTCAGAATTGTTGATGTACCGTGAAAAGTCGTCCATGTAAAAAGAAGAGGATGGCCTTATCTTGATTCTGATTGGTCAAAAGTATTGGCGAGGATGATTTCGTCAGCTTGAGAGATGGCTTTAGAATACAATGTATTGTTTACTACCATATTACTGAACATAAGTCAATCATTGGCATACAGTTCACAGCAATCCATTTCACAAGTGAATTTGTCAATCAGTTTGAAATTATGGACCCGTCAATTTCAACAAGCATCAGACATGCTTGTGGAGTGTCTTGGGTGCATGGAGTAACTCTTGTTTGCCTTGACAGTTAGAGAGGGGCTCTGCCATAAACTGGCTCCTGGAATGTCATCTGCTCCATTTGTTCACCACACATAGTAAAACATCTTTGTAAAACTATAAAAAAGGGCTTTATGAAATTGGTATTCTATACAGACACTAAACCTCCCTAAACACTAAAGAGATCTTTCTCAATGGGCACCATTTAACATAAATCCAGTAATCTGAACAACTGGAAATATCATGGAAATTAACTCTTTGAAAAATGTGTAAACCCTGTTTTGTTTTGTTTTGTTTTTGTATTACCAAAATGCAGTGTTGGGTGTAATCCAATTACAAGTAATTATTTACTGTAATATAATTACTTTTAGTAGTAGTGTAATATGTTGCATTTTAAATATTGTAATTAGATAACAGCTACTTACTTTCAATCCAAAGGAATTTCTTTTAAGTACATTATAGGGTTATACTTATTTCTAATACATTATTTGTGTAAAGTACATGAATTATGGCCCCGTAACGAGTCATTGTGAAATGTGAGGTGCTGAGTGTATGACTTGCGTGTATCAATGAACAAGGAAGAAATATTTTGTAATGTATTCAAATACATTATTTTGAATTTGTTGAGCGGAAAAGTGTGTTAGAAAATGACTTAAAGAAAAGTAATTAGTAGTGTTGGGTTTGAGTACATCTTAGTCGAGTCCGAGTCAAGTCAGAGTCTTTAAACAATCAAGTCCAAGTCGAGTCCGAGTCCAAAAGGGGCCGAGTCGAACTTAAGACAGAGTCCATATCAAGCCAATTCCAAGTCGAATCAGTCAGAATCAGGCTGAAAATTGTAACTGTAAACTAGACATCAATATTTTAAGCATATTTTAACCTGCAGAACAACAGTATATATATATTATATTTAAAGATAACTATGTATAATTATTTCATCATTATATATTGAATTATTGTTATATGAGGGGCTTTCTCAGCAAATATTTGTATATGCGATTAAATGTGATTAAATGTGATTAATTAATTGGGACATCGTGTAATTAATTCGATTAAAAATTTTAATCGATTGACAGCCCTAATATCTGTATGTTCCAGATTGCAAGAACCCTCTCTGTGCTTCCAGGAGATCAGTATTCCTCAGTTCCATCGTGTCCATGGCTGTTGAAATTGAATCCAGCTCCTTCCCCACTGTAATGTGGCTCTGAGCCCCAGTGGAGGACATAGCTGTCACCGAACCCATCGATCAATCAAATAGAACGTAAATATCACTACTAAACCCCTTTCCAGAGACCATGGCATTAGTGTATACTATCAGTTTATGATTATCTAATGTTCCTATGATTGCATAACCTGTGTATCAAACATCTAGCAAATCATCTTTGAGTTATTTGTTTAAATGGAAATAAGGTTTTTCACCTTATTAATTAACAGAGAAACAGCAATTTATCTTTCATAAGATAATAGTCATAGTTTACCATTGCTACTTCCAATTCAACCACTTACATCTTTCCATCCTATGCACATTATTTACCTATTCATTTGTTTCATCTTTCAACATATTAGTACTATTTTGTAGTTTTTGTTAGTTATTCTTTTTTAGTTTTTTTGTAAATAAAACTTTTTTATTTGTAATTTTATTACAACTGTGTCTTCCTTGCGTTGATGATACGGAAGAGCTCTAAAGGGTTAGACCAAAATTCACGAATCCTTCATTAATCATATAACCAGCTCCATCTAATTTACATTTTCTAATTTAATGAATGGTCCATTTGGATAATTATTTTACTGTTATAGTGAAACTCATTAGCTGGTGCCCCGAGGATGGAGGGAGGGTCTGCCTGATATTAATAATCACACACTCATACTTTAAGTGAAGTGTGATCAAAAATCACCACATATTTTGGTGTATTTTTTGAGGCCCAGTTCATTTCAGTTGGTGCCAGGGTGATTCTCACCACATCTCTGTATTTTGGAGGGCTATTTTGTTTTCAACTAAGTATCTGGTAATAACAAAGGGACTTATTTTGTTTCAATTATTAGATTTTTTTGGACATAATAGTCAATTCTTCCTAAATAGCCAATTACATAATTCGATTCCAAACTCACACAACTGACTGAGCCAAAAGCAGGCATATGTCACTGTTACTATATCTTTATCTTTGTGCCATGTCTTTTATTTTAAAGTGTTTTTGTTGTCTAGTCTGTGTGCATATTACCCCTTCATTTTGTAGTCCTATCTTGTCACTGATTCATTAGACTTGTTAATTTATTTGGTTTTGTGGATTAGTCTTGTTTTGTGATTGGTTCTCATTAGATGGTTTTGGTAGCCCCTTGTTTATATACAGCCCTTTGTTTGCCTAGCTCTTTGATGAATAACAAACACGACATAAAAACCAAAAATATGAAAACCAAAAAACTAAAAGACAATAAAGTATACAAAACCCATAACAACATGTTGGACTACTCCGACAAACAGAACAATGCTTTACACAGTGTTTGCACTGTTTTAGTCAATATAAAAAATCAATTTACTTGTATAGAGTTGTCTCTGCAACTGGGTAAGGATAAAGCATTTTAACATATTGTAGAAAAAAAAATAACATTCATCACCTTTAAATATTCAGTATGCATCATCAAATGCTAAATGATGTCAAACTGCAGCTAGCTGTTATGGCTTTAACAGCTGTTGGGGTCTCTCCACATGGGGGAGAGTATTTTGCTCGGGCACCAAACCAGTTGCAGCTAAATAAAAAGCTTATTGACAGGTACATTTCATACAGCCCTGGTTCTGTCTCCGTATCACAGCTAACCTCATGTCTTCCCTGGCTGCTATTGTGTCAGAACGAAAAAACAATGTCATTACGTTTGTAAAGAGCAAAAACAGCAATTTTCCATCTTTATCCATACCCCGCTCTCTAGTCATGACAGTCTAGGCACAACTGTCTGGATGAAAGAGCGGATCGGGGTCACAGAAAAACCAGGGAGCATTAATAAATCCACTCCACCTCATTCCATTTCACTCCATCTATCGCTTCCATTCTTTCCCAACTGAGTCATGGTGACGAGGGGAGAGGTTTGTAAAGCCATTTATTTTAAACTAGATAAAAAAAAAAATCTGGCAAGCGAGCCAGGAAATGGCCTTGAACTAGCCTCCAAAGTCGTGACAAAGTGTGCCACAGTTTTGTCACTCCCATGGTATCCACTCAATGCAGTTCCATTTATGTTCTCTTTGTACTATTTCCTTTATCTTCCATTCCCCTTCAGCAGAACTTTCAATGTTTCATATTTTATAAGTGTGTAGATATCTGGATATTGCACTCTTATCATATCTCAATATATATATAGATTCTTTCCCTGCACCCTGCAGTTATAAGACTTCACTTGAAATAATGTTTCCAGATATTGTAAGCTTGGAGCCAGGTTTAGGATTAAGAAAGTTTCATGTTTTTCAAAGTATTTACCTTGGAAGGGTCGGACGCTGTGATTATCCAAGTGCAGTTCGCGTTGTTGTCATATTGTACTGGGAAGTTTGGGGAAGTGATAATGCCATTAGGTCCACGAATTTGACCCCCACACATAGGAGCTGAAAGAACACAAATGAAAAAATCATACTGTTTACTATAACATTTCAGAGAGTTAAAGGTGAAATATGTTATTTATGCTCGACCAACACCACCAAATGAAATTGAATCAATAATCGCTGTTTTCAAACAGGTTTTCTTTTATACTTTCCCAGTCTTTGATTGGTTGGCAAAATAGATATCTAGCCCAAAATTGCAGGAATGGTTGAACCAATATTGGTGTGTCGGGCTGGTTGGGATGGTCATACAAAGAGGTGCAGTGTTTACACTTTTCATGGGAATCAACCTAACAATGGCTTATTTATAGTTGTCTCTGCTTATCACGCTTGTAGAGGAGAAATTATTCTAACATCGAACAAATTACACCCTTTACCTTTACATAAGAACTCCTTATCATCATAATTTATTGTGTCCAAAGACAGGCTATCAAGGAAATAGGATAAAGGACCACTTCAGCAAAAGAGTATGTCACCATAGCATCTTTGACAGGGCTTTTAAAAGTATAGAATTAAAAAAAAGAAATGTTATTGCCCTGTAATGACAGTACGTGTAAATATCACAGCAACCCAGACTCTGAAGGTAAAACTAAAGGTAAAAGCAACGAGACTCCAGATACTTAATTTACTCTTTATGTTGCCTAAACCACAGAATACACCCAAAACGGGCTCACAGACTTTCTAGACAACATTTTTAGAACTATACCCCATCCATTACACTTTCAAAAGCTGTGATTGCCTACAGACCGATGAATTGTATCAAAGTCTTCAATGATTAAAAAAAGGACACGTATTAAAGCTTAGCCCTCAGCTGCAGTCAATATTTCACACTTGATTACTGTTAAAGTTACCAGAAATAATCTATCTGGTTGTTGGTTTTGATTGGACCTGCATGTGAGCTGAATTTTCAAGGACCTTACCAGTGACTGGTTGGGGGATTGACTTTTCTGTGACTTTTCTTTGAGTCTTAAAGTCTTTTGTGACACACTCTTGGCCTCCAGGAGGACGTTAAATACCTCCCTGAATGAAAGTGCTCAGTGTCTAATGAGAAGGAAGGGCACAACCAGCGTGTTTGCAGTAAATGTATGTTTTTGCAGATCTGGGACCAGCTGCAGCTCTTAATGAGCTATGTCTGAGGTGAGCTCCTCAGGGCCACCTCCTCCACACACACACACACACACACACACACACACACACACACACACACACACACACAAACTTAAAGTTCTTCTCAAACACTATAAGGTAGGGTGACATTAAAGACCAAAATTCTTTAGAAAGTTAATTAACATCAAGGCCAGTCGACCCCAATTTTCACCTTCACAAAAAATAATATTTTTTTATATAATAACATAGCAGGGTGTGAGTAATAGAGCGCAAAATACGTATTTATAAAGTAAAAAAACAGCTATAGTACCTGTGAACTGTGTGAAAGTGAATAAAACACAGTTTTTGTAGCGCCTCTAGTGTTCATTTCACCAGGAAACTTCAGCAAAATGTAGAAAGTGGCACATAAAACTCTTTAACTAAAATTTTGTTATAGTAATGTTCATTATATGAGACTAGGTTGTAAGGTTTCAATAATATCACCCTGTGGCATCATTGTAACATAAACATCCTAAAATAAAATACAATGCTTTCCAATACAATAATCATGCTAATACTTGACAATGTCCTTTAGTAGGGACTCAGATAAGAAACAAACAAAATGTATTTAAGCTGCAAGGGCAATAGTACAATTAGATAATCACTCCTACACTCTGGAAGAGTTTTCCCATCGCTAAACTTAATCATATTCAGGCTGAACTGGATCAGTTTGAAAGTCAGGCCAGGAGTTCTAACAACCTTGATTTCCTCAAAGCAAATTTCAGCAGCGGCAGATGTAAAAATGCCCTATGACAGACCAAGATTAAGGAATAAAACACTGAGGAGTTTACTTTTACTTCCAAATGAGTAACTGTAACGATCCACACCGTCTTTGGTTTGTGTACCTTTTATTTTAAGTTCTGGCACCTTTTATGTTCCATATTGTTCTTTGTTTATGCACTCTTATTTTAAGTTTTGGCACCTTTTATGTTCCGTATTGCCTTTTGTTTTATGCACTCTTATTTTGAAGTCTTGTCATGTCCTGTTTCCCCTCCATGTTCGTGTTTGGTTTTCATTGGTTCATTGTTTATTGCCTGATTACCAGTTCTAGTTTTGTCATTGGTTTTAGTTAATTGCCTTTTTACCTTGTTATGAGTTCTGTTTGTCCATTGGCCTTTGTTTCCCCTTGGTTTTGTATTTAAGCCCTCATGTTTACCTTGTCCTTTGTTGGTTATTTGTTGCTGTATGTTCTTGTCTGAAGTTAATCGTTCAATGTAACTTCAAGACATTCTTGCCTTCGACCGGTTCCTGCCTCTGCCCTCATTAGAAGATTCCCCGTGTTGATCTTTGTGTTTGAACCTTGTTTTCCCCCTCGTGGATGTTTATTTATTCCTGCTTTTACTGTTTGTTTCACTCCTTGCACCATCCAAATAAAGCTGTGCCTGGATCCTCATTCCTCGTCTGCCCCTTCATTACAGTAACTTTAGGCCACAAGATCTAGAATCACCATGATTTAACAGCTTTTATAAAATGCTGACTTCAAGTGCTAATAAACACAACTCATCTTACATGATACTGTATTTGGTTTACTACAGGATCTACTTTGGGATGAAGATTATTATTTTTATAATTAATTTTAATTTTCTTTTAATATACAATAAAAAGGCAAATGTATTGTATTGCATTCTTGTATAAGCCATTGTCTCTAAGATACTTTTAGATCCTGCAAATCATGGAAATGACCTTTCTATATAAACAGAGAGTGAAAAGCTGAAGGACACAATATTATTATTGTGCATTTTCTCCTTACGACAGTGATTTATGAATACTTTTTCTGTGGCGCCATTCCTAATTATTCTTATGATTCCAATTTTCCTGCAGCATGCAATTAAAAATGGCCGCTTTGAATAATAGCCTGGCATTTAGGGTGTTAAATCAATAAAACAAGACAAATAATCATTCTCAACATTAGTAGTGAAAAGGAGCAAGTGATGAAGAAAGGGGTTCTAGGGAGCAATAGGTAAATATCAACCCTTTTAACGTGAGTAATGGGGCTGATAAGGGAATTTGGTCTTTCTGATCATTCCGACAGTTTTCCCAATTCATCCATTTTTCTTTTTTCTACAAGCTTAAGGTATGTGCCAAAACTGATCATTAAACCATTAAAACACAATAGCAACTGGTGCAGTCCATCAAAAAGCTGTACAACTAACTTTCTCCCCAAGACTGTCAAGCCTAAGGGGTCTGTGGTGGAAAAGGCGACTGGTGGTGTTAGAGATGGGATTTGTAACTCTAATGACAGACTAATTGTCCACAGCTGGCTGTGCAGCACTGAAGAAATTAATCGATATAAAGGAGAAGGGAGCAGGTATAAGTGACTCTGTATGTCTGCGAGTGCGTTTCTTGCCACTTTCCGATCTCTAGTTCCAGGGGCGGCCTGGCCATAGGGAGAACCGGGACTTTTCCAGGTGAGCCGGTCACGAAACGGGGCAGAATGGGCCGCGATAAGCTGAAGAGGGCCGCAAAACGGTGCCGTGATATGCCAAAGGGTGCCGGATATGCAGAAAAGGAGAGTGGCATCCGCCCATAGCTTTCGGATGCAGCCAGCATATGGTGGTGTGTCTTTTCAACAGTTACACCAACACTATCAACGAAGGGACAGTTTGCTTCTATGTGACTTTAATTTGACATTTTTGGTCTGATTTGAAATGTTGCCTTGTGAGCATGAAGTGAATCAAGGAGAAAATGCAACATTGTAAAAATTTAGTTCTTGTTTGGGAACAAAGCAAAGGAGCTGTACAGTGGCAGACTGGAAAGAGGCAGTATACGGAGGTAGGAAGGTAACAAGACACGTCCACATCCAATATTTGTGTTACACCCTGTCTGCTAAGATGACTTCATATCGTTTTTTGAAGGCATCATAGATATATCCTTTGCTGCCTTTGACCAAAACATAAGCATTGTAGTAATACAATATTTGCTTTGTATCTGTAAAGCTCTAAAAAAATAAAAAATAAACTTGATGCTACAATGGCTTAGAAACACTGCAAAACATAGTCCATAAAGTAATTGACTAACTAGGCAGCTGCCTTAGCTTTTGGGCAAAGCTAATGTATTTTGCATACTTGTCTCCATCATGAGTGGCTGCTTAACCAGCAAGACTGCTGGTTCACAAGCTTCACAAACTAGGCTAAATTTAACTGGTTCACAACATTGCTAGGATGTTCTACCAACTAGTTCAGCATAAAACCTGCACAAACTAGCCTGGACCAGCTGCAATTCAAGCTTTAAGTCATTTCAATATGAAAGGGAAAGCACTGCTTACAGAGGATTCTGTAGGACAGTCTACATGTTCTTCTAACGGAGTTACACATTATGACATCTAAATTAAATTACTTTCTACAATCTTATCAAAAGTAGAACATATCTCTGTTTGCATAATATGCAAGCACATGCACAATTATCTATCCTCCATATTACTGACAGGCTTTAACTGCATGCAGTTAAGATGCATAGAGTTTGAACCAGAGTACTAAACACAAGACTTTCACTTCATTTTATGCCTCAATTTTCAGGCAACAGTAGTATGTTGGACACATCTCTAAGGGGACTTGACAGTTGCAGCAGGAATGAGGTCCTGGGGGCTGTCTGAGCCAATCAAAGTCAGAAATGAAGTAAAGCTCAATAATGTAATTAATCGGAGCCTGGTGAGGCTAAAAAAGCTGATTACTGGCTAAGCGATACCATCTTCTCCGCCTTAGGAAATCTGCTTTAGAGATCTATTGTCATCCTCTCTTTTTCTTCTCTCTCATCTCCCTGTTCTTTATTTATCTATTTTTTTCTCCTCAATGTCCTCTTTCATTGTCAGGACATTAATTAAGGCACTTAATTAATTAATTAAGGCACTCTGCAGGGATACACAAAGATTCAAAATAATTCAAAGATTGGGCCTATATCTGCTGCAATACATATGGTTTTAATTATGGGTATGACACTTATTTATTTTGAAGAAACTTTTATCTAGAAGGTACAAACCTCTGCAGATCGGCCGGTCATCACTCCAGCCCACGTAACTGTCCGTAACTCGCAGACAGGTGATGCTCTTGGAGCCCTGAAGCTCGTATCCTTCATCACAAGAAAAGTGGACTGTAGCACCCCGTCTGCAAGAGGTTAAGGAAAGTTTATTCATTTGCAAGGAAATCAATACATATATCAATAAAATGTGTCTACATTTATATGTATAGGAGATGCACTAATTCTACTCAGTAGTACTCCTATCGGGCTATATTAGGGGGTAAATACTAGAGATGCACCGATAATAATTTTTGAAGACTGATACAACTACAAAGTACCTATGTTTAGGTATTGGCCAATACCGAGTACCCATAAGAGCAGTTTTGTATTTGCATTTTGTATTTGCATTTGATATCTTGATATAGCCAATAGTAATGTTTTCAGTATGGATGCCCCTTAATAATTGACCAAACGTTAGTCGATGAGAAGAGTCTTGGTCGCCAAGTTTTGATTGGTCGGTTGGTCGCAAAGAAAAAAAAAAACTCTACAGGTAACCGGCGAACACCAGTTTTATCACTGGTTGGAAGCTATGTGGTGCTATGGGGTAATTGTCATAAAGCAGGGTTAGGGTTAAGCCAACACAATAAAGCAAAACTTTTTTGAATTTATTTATTTATTTGAACCAAAATTCAAATGAAACTGCGCCTGAAATGTGTTAAAAGATGGCTTTTCATGGTTGTCCAAGAAAATACATCATGTGTGTGAAAAAAAAAAAAAATTTGTTCCCTCCTTCACGATAGCTACAGACACACAAATATATATATATATATATATATATATATATATATATATATATATATATATATATATATATATATATATATATATATATATATATATAGCAATATTCAATTACATCTGCAACCCCCAGGCTAAAAAAAAACAATTTACAATAAACATCAGATTTACACAACACAATTTATATATCTAATATACACATAATTACACACAACACAATATACAAATAATAATATACAATGTACAGTACACAATACACACAATATAGAATACAAAGTATACAATAAAATAGTATATATAAAATATGCAGTAGGTTGTACTGTGCTGTATTAACATTCAGGCTGTTGGTTGATAGTCAGTTGCCAGTGTGTTGTTAAGAGAGAATATAATATATGACAGTCCGGTGTAAGATTAATAAAGTGCAGTACTGATGTATATTGATCATGAGAGATGAAGAGTTAAAAAGTCTGATTGCTTGGGGGAAGAAGCTTTCATGAAGTTGGCTGGTGCAGGTCCTGATGCTGCGATACCGCATGCCTGATGGTAGCAGTGAGAGCAGCCCATGACTCGGGTGGCTGGAGTCTCTAATGATCCTCCAAGCTTTTTCACACACCGCCAGTTATATATGTCCTGGAGGGAGGGAAGATCACCTCTGATGATGTGTCTAGCAGTTCGCACCACCCTTTGCAGGGCTTTGCGTTTGAGGGCAGTGCTGTTGCCGTACCAGGCAGTGATGCAGTCAGGATCAGGACTCTCTACAGTGCTGGTGTAGAACCGTGTGAGGATGTGGTGGTTCATTTCAAACTTACTCAGCCATCTCAGGAAGAAGAGGTGCTGGTGAGCCTTCTTCACAACAGCCTCAGTGTGGATGGACCACACTGTGTGATTTACTCTGTAATGTGGACACCGAGGAACTTGAAGCTGCTGACTCTCTCCACTGGTGCTCCATTAATGGTGATGGGGCTGTGTTCTCTGTCTTTCTTCCTGAAGTCCACCACAAGCTCATTGGTCTTACTGATGTTGAGGGAGAGATTGTGCTCCTGACACCAGCATGTCAGAGTGTACACCACCTCAATGTAGGCTGTTTCATCATTGTCAGTGATCAGAACTACCACCGCCATATCGTCAGCAAACTTAATGATGGCATTGGAGCTATGTGTTGCCACACAGTCATGTGTGTAAAGGGAATACAGGAGTGGGCTGAGAACACAGCCCTGTGGGGCTCCAGTGTTGAGGGTCAATGGTGAAGAGATGTTGCTGCCCATTCTAACCACCTGGCATCTGCTTGACAGGAAGTCCAAGATCCAATTGCACAGCGAGCTGTTTAAGCCCAGAGCCCGGAGTTTCACATCAAGCTTGGAGGGCACTATGGTGTTGAATGCTGAGCTGTAGTCTACAAACAGCATTCTCACATATATGTTCCTCAAAGCATTTGTTGATGATGGGGGTCAGAGCAACAGGATGCCAGTCATTAAAGTAAGTGATTGTGGATTTCTTTAGTACAGGCACAATGGTGGATGTTTTAAAACATGTGAGGAACACAGACGAGGAGAGGGAAAGGTTGAGAATGTCCATAAAAACACGAGCCAGTTGGTTCACACACGCACTGATGACGCAGCCCGGAATTCCGTCTGGACCCGCAGCTTTACAGATACTCACCCATTGGAAGGATCGGGTTACATCCGCTACAGAGACGGAGAGTGAACTAACCTCTGTTGCTTCGGCCGTGAGAGTTCTCTCTGTGAGGGTGTTATTTCCCTCGAAACAAGCATAAAAAGTATTAGGCTCCGCTGGCATAAATGAGGGTCGGCATTGAGGTATTTGAAGTCAAATTTCAGTGTGCTATTGCAGAACCAATGTCCAAATGTGTTTGTCTATCATAGACAATAAGGCAGGCAACATCCAAGAATTGTAGAAAAAGAAAAAAAAAACTGCAATATTGGGTCAGAGCTTGCAACGCAGCAGCCATAATCTGCACCATCTTGAACCATGGGAACATTATAGTGACCACAAGGAGGTTACCCCATGTGACACTACCCTCCCTAGCAACCGGGCCAATTTGGTTGCTTAGGAGACCTAGCTGGAGTCACTCAGCATGCCCTGGATTCGAGCTCGCGACTCCAGGGGTGGTAGTCAGCGTCAATACTCACTGAGCTACCCAGACACCAGTAATCACACTTTAGCTATCATACTAAAATAACATTTCCATGCATATTGTTTACGTCTTGTGGATATCCTTTTGAAACAGAGCATTTTAATGTTTACAGATTAACCTCATTCACTTCCATTGTAAGTGCCTCACTGAGAACCCAGGTTTGTATTTGTATTTAATTTAATTTTTTTTAAGAAAAGGAGGGATGAGTCAAAATTAGTTTTGTGGTAATCATCATTATGCCAAAAAGGCTGTTGATTGAGGTTACTTTTATGTAACCTGGAATATTCCCTTTAAGTATCCAAACATGCTTAAGGGCCATAGCAACCCAATAATTCTGTTCATCTAACTCATTTGGAAAACATACATGTTAGCTGTATCTTTATCTTACATTTACTTTGCTACATCTATATTGCTTTCCTGAAATATTTGCTAACTTCAGACTCGTCAAGCCCTTCTCATAGCAGTTCCTATCCTTGCACATGTGTGTGTGTGTGGGCTATGTGCTCATTGCTGAATCAAACAGCATATCAGCATAAATACCCCCACTCTCCACCTGAGAGCAAAGGTCCAGTCAGATCTTGGCAATGGACCGTCGGTAACTCTGCTGTGCGCTTCAAGATGCAATACAGTATCTCTTTCATTACCTTGCATCTGATGGAGTACTCAGGTAGCCAGAGCTAAGAGCATTCCTGTAAAAAAGTTTTGATTGTCTTTCACTTCCCCAATGCTATTGCCCTGAGAGCTAGTGAGTGTAAAACGGATTGTCCCCATTTGTCTGTGTTAGAATCCTCTGGGGTGCCGCCACTCGCCCTGCAGGGGGACTCTGACAGCACAGCTCACACCACAGGCCTCTCTCTAGTGGCACTGTGCCTGCAAATGACACCGGTATTGCACTGTTCCCACACAATTAAATAGGTCTGAACCTCTGTCTCATTCTCAATCTTCTCTCTCTGTTCTCTTTTTCTGTCATAAATGATGGTTCATATTTCTCTCAATTTCTTTCCTCGTTAATCCCTGCATGGCCCCATCAAATATGTCTTCAAGGCATAGTTCACTCTAAAAAGAAAAAAAAAATCATCATTTACTCATCCTCATATCATTTCAAGCAATTTCTTTCTTTTTTGGAACAAAAAAGGAGTATTGGCTGCTCTTTTCCATGCAAAAAGTGAGAATAATGATCGTGGCTGTCCCTGGTCTCCATCCATTTTTATTATATACAAATATGCAGCTTGGGCATTTTGCTAAATAGATCTCTTTTGTGTTTCACAGAAAAAATAAAGTAATTTGGTTTTGAAACAACATGAGAGTCAGTAAATGATTATAGATTTGGTGGTTGAAGCATCCCTTTAATATATTTGATCGAAACCTTAAAATTTAAAAGGATGAAAATCACATTAGTTAATATATGGGTGAATTTAAATAATTTGACAAAAGTGAATGTTGAAATTTTTGTGTCCATGTAAAAATACTTACTTAATTGAATACTTGTACTTAATGAAAAGAGGCAATTTATAAAGAAATATTCCAGGTGGTTATTTTAACTATTATTTAAATTATTTAATATTTTAAAAATATTTAACTATTTTTTTCCCCATGTCACTTCCATCCTCTTAGTGTTTTATAATATCCCTTTAACTAACAGAAGCCAGTTCCTTAAAGATCTCGGGTAAAACGTCTCGGGTTACATGTGTAACCCTTGTTCCCTGAAAAAAGCGGAACGAGATGCTAACCTGTAACCCGAGACGTTCCCTTTACAAAAAGCTTCACTATGATGCTGCGCTTTGCTAAGCGCTATGGGGAACGCAATACCCATGCTGCCACACTGGGCTGTCCGGACCCCTACAGTTGTGAAGTGTGCTCACAAGAGAGCTTGAGATGTCGACTCAAGGACGTAAGAGTCCGGAGTACCATAAACATCTAATACCATACAATCTGATGAATGTGTGTGGAGAGGACCAGCCCGCCACACCACAAATTTGTTCAGGCTTGAGCTGAGATGTCGACTCAAGGACGTAAGAGTCCGGAATAGCAAAACATCTAACCCATAAAATTTGATGAATGTGTGCGGAGAGGACCAGCCCGCCGCATCACAAACTTTACCAGACATGAGCTTGGGACGGGCAAGAACATCCAAACTATAAAATTCTAATGAATGTGTGCAGAGGGGACCAATCTGCCGCATCACAGACTTGCTTATACATGAGCTTCAGATGTCGACTCAGCATGAGCATGTAGCATGAACATCTAGTAATATAACCATAAAACCAGATGAATATGTGCGGAGAGGACCAGCCTGCCACATCACAAACTTAATTAGACATGAGCGTAGATGTCGACTCAGGGGCGTAAGAGCCCGGAGTAGCATGAACATCCAAACCATAGAGCTTGAAGAATGTGTGCGGAGAGGACCAGTCTGCCGCATTACAAACTTGTTCAGGCATGAAAGAATTAAGCCATAAGATCTGAGAACGTGTGCGGAGAGGACCAGCCTGCCGCATCACAAACTTGCTTAGACATGAGCGTAGATGTTGACCCAAGGGCATAAGAGCCCGGGGTAGCATGAACATCTAGTAACATGACCATAAAACCAGATGAATGTGTGCGGAGAGGACCAGCCTGCCGCATCACAAACTTGCTGCAGAGGGAGACCTCTAGCCAAGGCTTTAGAGGAGGAGAGCCCTCTGGTAGAGTACGCCCTAAAAACCTACTGGCGAAGCTTGACCGCGTGCCTCGTAGGCCCGGGCAATAATGTCTCTCACCCAAAGTGACATAGTCTTCCAGGAGGTGACCACACCCAGGTCATGGCTGACATTTTGCATGACAAACGGCAGGGAGCAGAAGGCTTAGAAAATAACCGGCCAAGGGTCGCGAAAGGTACCTTGGGCAGGTAGTTAGGGTGAGGGAGCAAAGAATGCTTTTGGTCATAGCTGGGGCAAACTCTAAACAGGCCAGCAAAAGAGCCTGTAGGTACCCAAGTCTCCTTAGAGACGTAATTGCCATAAGAAAAACCATCTTGAGAGACAGAAGTCTACCAGACGCTAACTCTAGAGGTCTGTAAAGGGGGTCATACCCTATGAAGAGGTCCTAGCAAGGATGCCTCTTAGGGAGCACCCCACCCACCAAGGCGTGGCAAACCGCAGTGGAGGCCACATAGAACCTGGCAGTGGCAAGGCAAGTGCCCGCTGACAGTTCTTTCTACAGAAAATCCAGAACTGAAGCAAACTGGCAGTTAGCTGGTTCTGTAATATGAACTTGGGGGGGGGGGGGAAACTGGGTGACTCGGGGAGAAGTAGAGGAGACATTGCGCTATCAACAGAGGCGAAGAGGTCCTCTTCTGCCCTGTAAAATCTACCCAGATCAGTTCGAAGTGGAGGGAGCCCTAGCACTTAAAATGGTCTCGATAACCTCAAGAGAAAGCCCTGTGAACCTCAGTTGGTACCCTTAGGGGCCAAGCATGAAAGGTTTCACAATTTGGGCCAAGGATGAGAAGGTCCTCCCTGTTCGGAATCGCCCAAGGCGAGCCGTCGAGGAGAGCTATTCGAGAAACATATCCTGTTCGGCCAGCACAGCGCCATTAGTAGGAGGCAAGAGCCTTGCTGGCGAACCTTGCCAAGACTCCCGGGAGCAGAAAAACCGGGGGACAAAAACGCATACAGACGCATTCAGGGTCATGCATGTGCCTTTATGTCCAGACCCAAGGGGGCTGGGTGACTAAGGGAGAAGTAGAGGAGACATTTCGCTATCATAGAGGCGAAGAGGTCCTCTTCTGCCCTGTGAAATCTCACACAGATTTCACTACCTCAGAGTAAATCTGCTCCCACACACACAGGCATCCAGGGACGAAACTGTCCTGAATGACAGGAGCTGCCCTGGGCCCCAAGGAGGATCCAACGTGCCAGAAATTCAGCTGACGTGAACGTGGATCCCCCCGATGGTTTACGTAAGACGCTACCGCTGTATTGCCCACCCGCACCAAGACATGACAGCCTCAGGAGGAAGTATTTCAGGGCCAGAAATATGGCCATCAGCTCGAGACAGTTACTGTGACAACCGAACTGACGACCCTCATATCCTTTTATGCCGGACGACCACTTAAGGCCGCTACCCAGCCCGTCAGGGAGGCGTCTGTCGTTAGCAGCCTGCGACGACAAGATGGACCTAGAGTGGGACCCAAGGTAAGAACCGGGGTCTAAACCACATAGAAAGGGAACAAAGCACGTGGCACGTAACCCTTATTTGCCTTAGGGGACCGGCCCTCGGATAAAACCCCCTGGCTTCTAGCCACAGCTGAAGCGGTCTCATGTGCAGAAGGTCCGAAGGGATCACCGCGGACACCAACGCCATGAGACCCTAGTATTCAATGATACTGATGAGCAGTGCAACCTCGACCTAGCCTGCCCTTGCTCAGGGTGTTCTGAATGGAAATGATTCGTGCGGGAGACGATTGTGCCTGCATCGTGACCGAATTCCATATAACCCCCAGATGCGTCAAGACGATATCCCTGTGCTGAACTGCCAGTTCTTGGAACTGCGCTAGGATCAGCCAGTCGTCTATATAATTCAGAATGCGGATGCCCTGGAGTCGCAGAGGAGCCAGTGCTGCATCCATGCATTTCCTGAATGTGTGGGTTAATAGGGCTAAGCTAAGTGGAAGAACCTGATACTGGAAGGCTTCGCCCCGAAAGCGAAACTCAGGAACTTCCTGTGCTGTGGCTCTATATGAAGATATGCGTCCATGAGATTGATGGTGACCAGCCAAACATGATGTTGGGCTTGAGACACGATCGTCTTGATAGTCAGTATCTAGGACTTGAACACCCTGACCGAGCGGTTCAAGCCTCGAAGATCTAGAATCAGACGCAACCCCCCACCCTTCTTGGGAACCAGGAAGTATCTGCTGTAAAAGCCTGACTCTTTCTCTGGAAGGGGAACATGTTCTATGGCCCCTTTGACCAAGAGATTTTGCAGTTCTTTCCACAGTAGACATGCCTGTCCCGGTTTCACTGTAGTGGGAACCACGCCGTTGAAACGGGGAGGACGGCGAGCAAATTGAATTCTGTAACCTCTTTCTACTGTTTCTTGAACCCATATAGAAATATATGAGATGGGTCTTATTTCTGACACTTCCTGTTGAGGGGATGTCGAGTGTTCCGCGTCCTGGATCAAGGCAGGAAGCAACGGTACACCCAACTCTTTGTTGGAAGCCTCTATCGCCCGAAACACCAAAGGTGGCGGAAGTGAAGAGGTGTCATGAGGGTATCGGGAGGGCCGAAGTGGATGATACACGCGCCCCGTCCCGAGGGGAACTACCCCCACAAGGCTGGGTACAAGACCGTCAGGGTTTCTTTCTCTTAGAAATCATGCTCCTGAGGTCTTGCATTGAGGGCAGCTGAGGGTGACGAACTGGACCCCAGTCTTTACGAGGGGGAGCACGATTCGCCACGTTTTGTTTTAGAGCCTCCAGTCTAGAAGGACCGGGGCGGGGCTGGGTGGCCGACAGCCCTTCCCCCTGAGTGAGATGCCCACACTCAGGTCCTTCAACAGATTTAGCCTAGTGCGCTTGTAACATTGCCATAGTGTGCAGGGCAACACCAGCCTGACCTGCTGCCTGATAAGCTTTCCCCACAAGCGTGGAGGTGGTCCTGCACAGCTTTGTGGGGAGAGTAGGTCTCTTTAGCGATGATGCCGAGCCAGGTGAGAGAAAACCCGCAGGTGTCTCTTCCCGTCGGCATCACCAAATACCCCCGAACTTCAGCACCCATCATAGTTGAATACACCAACGTTGAGGGCACGAAGACACGGGAAGTATAAATTTCCTCCATAAAGAAAATACTTGTTATGGAGGACATAGAAGAAAGGAAGGGACTGATATAGAGTTCCATTCCCTCTTTTATTTATTTAATTATTTTGGCCTTTATTATTGCGTGGAATATACAGAGGTTCAGTGTCCCCCTCATGAACCGAAGAGGCGCCGGAGCGCGCTTCAGCCAGATCCATACGAGAGCCCCACGAATGAAGTGTGGGTGCCGGCTCTCGGAAGTAAGCAAGGCGAGGGCGAAGCATTCTGACCGAAAGTAGGTCACAATGCGCGCACCCGCACTGCCCAAACGCGAGAGCAGCGTGCTCTTCCCCCAAACAAACAAAACAAAACTCATGCGTGTCCCTGTCAGTCATATAACGTTGACAAGGAAACACGCATCGTTTGCCTTGCTTCTCCACCATTTTCTCTCTTTTTTTTTTTTTTTAGCAAGAGAAAGAAAGGAGCGTTCTGCACACTGCCTAACAATTTCTAACTCCTAACAAAGGGAAGAAAGAGGTTTTTAGCAGGTTTGTGAGACACACAGTCATAGTATGCTCTGAAGAAAAAATATCTGACGACACTCTGGTGACGCCTCTATTTATAGCCTGGCCACAGGTGTATCCAATGATCTCACCAGCCGAGGCTATAAATTCCGGTAAATTTTCATTGACGTGTTACACACAAAGCTGCTCACAATAAGATTGTTCCCCATAGCGTTTAGCAAAGCGTAGCATCATAGTGAAGCTTTTTGTAAAGGGACAACTGCATACACACAAGCAGGAAATAGAAATGCATTTTATGCCATTTGTTATTGTTTGTGTTAATAGTTTGTTTAGTTTAGTTTAGTTTGTAATAGTCATCATCTTTGATAAAATAATTATGAAATATTTATGATAATAACAATTCACCCTCATCTAAGTTAACTATATATCCCTCACTGAGCGATTTGTTTCCATCCTGGTCATTTTCTTGCCATTGTGCATACTGTATATTATTGTTTTATTAACTGAAGTTTAATTAAGTACCTAAACTTTACCAGATCATATTTCTAAAAGTCTGACATGCCTTTATATAGAAATATTTTCTTAAATTACAACACAAGCATTCTTATTTTCTCAAAGTTACAGAGTTCAGAAAAAGGTGTGGCATATTCGTATATTTATTTTAAGAAATAATATATTTTCTGCATCTTAATGCAGAATTAAGGGATGCTTGTGTGTGGCATTATGTTCAAATGTTGAGCTAAAAAAATAAAAAATAAAAAATAATAATTATCTGTCACTCTGGTGGACTGAGTTGTGAAATTTCCATCATGTGTATAGGCTTTTATAACATAAACTCAGCAAAAAAAAAATAAACGAATCTCAGGACACTGTATTTTAAAGATAATTTTGTAAAAATCCAAATAACTTTACAGATCTTTATTGTAAAGGGTTTAAACAATGTTTTCCATGCTTGTTCAATAAACCTTAAACAATTGATGAACATGCACCTGTGGAACGGTCGTTAAGACACTAACAGCTTACAGACGGTAAGCAATTAAGATCACAGTTATAAAAACTTAGGACTCTAAAGAGAGCTTTCTACTGACTCACAAAAACACCAAAAGGAAGATGTCCAGGGTCCCTGCTCATCTGTGTGAATTTGCTTAGGCATGCTGCATGGAGGCATGAGGACTGCAGATGTGGCCAGGGGAATTAATTGCAATATCCATACTTTGAGACACCTAAGACAGCGCCACAGGGAGACAGGAAGGACAGCTGATCGTCCTTGCCGTGGCAGACCACGTGTAACAACACCTGTGCAGGATCAGTACATCCGAATATCATACTACAGGATGGCAACAGCAACTACACCAGGAATGCACAATCCCTCTCTCAAGGTTCAGGCTATCCGCAATAGGCTGAGAGAGGCTGGACTGAGGACGTATAGGCCTGTTGTAAGGCAGGTCCTTACCATACATCACCAGCAACAACATCGCCAATGGGCACAATCCCAGCTTTACTGGATCAGACAGGACTGGCAAAAATTGCTCTTCACCGACAAGTCGTGGTATTGTCACACCAGGGGTGATGATCGGACTAGCGTTTATCACTGAAGGAATGAGTGTTACACCGAGGCCTGAACTCTGGAGCGGGATCAATTTGGAGGTGGAGGGTCCGTCATGGTCTGGGGTGGTGTGTCGCAGCATCATCGGACTGAGATTGTAATAATTGCAGGCAATCTCAATGCTGTGCGTTACAGGGAAGACATCCTCCTACCTCATGTGGTACCCTTTCTGCAGGCTCATCCTAATATGACCCTCCAGCATGACAATGCCACCAGCCATACTGCTCCTTCTGTGTGTGATTTCCTGCAAGACAGGAATGTCAAGAGTTCTGCCATAACCAGCAAAGAGCCCGAATCTCAGTCCCATTGAGCACGTCTAGGACCTGTTGGATCAGAGGGTGAGGCTAGGGCCATTCCCCTCAGAAAATGTCTGGGAAATTGCAAGTGCCTTGGTTGTAGAGTGGGGTAACATCTCACAGCCCAAGCTTTTCTGTGAAAGTTTTTTTTATCTTAGTTGTTGAATATTTTTGTTAATACAAATATTTACATATTTTATTTTTTTTTGCTGAAGAGGTGAGAGGACATTTCTTTTTTGCTGAATTTATATGTTGACTGCCCATCCTTGAGCCTGATGAAACCAAGAAGTTCTAAGGTAAAGGTTCTACTGTATGTATCAACTGCTGCACTAAGTTTTTCTTTCTTTTTCTTTTCTATTTTTGTTTTTCTTTGCAGATTAAATAGCATACACACAGGCACAAGTTCATAGAACTTTTATTAGTGTGCATGATATCAACATATCATAAAGTGTCACAGATGAGAAGCAAACACATCTCTGTAACTCAGTTAATACATGTTCTTCACTAAATTCTGTTCTGAATGTATATTAAATGCAAATAAGTATAATTGGCAGAAACTATACACTTCTTTTTGTGCTTTATTATTATGAATATGCAGTCATGAAATCAGATACCCTCTCCTCGAAATCCGAAAACAATAAGTCAGAAGAGATGCATGGTGATGGTGCCTGTTTAAATGCATCATAACACATCTTAATACCAGGGAATAAACAGTGCACACAGACACAGTGGGAGTATGTGTGTGTGTGTGTGTGAGAGAGAGAGAGAGAGAGAGAGAGAGAGAGAGAGAGAGAGAGAGAGAGAGAGAGAGAGAGAGAGAGAGAGAGAGAGAGACTGAAGTCAAAAACTTATGCACTAGGTTAAAAGGATCTTGTTTCTCTTTATCTGTTAAAATGACAGACACGATTTGGAATTATCCGTCAATTTTTAAAAAATCAGTAAATTACATAACAAATCATTTTTGGATAACGCAACATTTGACAAGTTGGGTGGGGTAAATAATTGTTTGTGCCCCACCAGATATAATGAGCCTGAGACACCACTGTTCAGAAGGTAGTGAATAGCAGTAATGACCCTCTCCTCTTCTTTTCCTCTGTCTCTCACTCATTTCTCTCTCTCTCACTCATTTCTCTCTCTCTCTCTCTATCTCTCTCTCTCTCAATTCAATTCAAATTCAAATGAGCTTTATTGGCATGACAATTTGAACATTGTATTGCCAAAGCATTTATATGAGCATGAAAAATAAAAAAATAAATCTCTCTCTCTCTCTCTCTCTCTCTCTCTCTCTCTCTCTCTCTCTCTCCTTACACTCTCGCTGTGACCTTTGGGATCCCACAGCCCATGTTTATGCTGATCAAATATCCTCCCTGAGCCTGGAGAATTAAAAGGCCAATGAGAAATTAAACAGGTGCCTACCTCCTGCATTTCTTGCTATTCATCATCCTGCCATTACAAACACTAAATTAACTGCACTCCTCATCCCCCTCTCCTGTGTGTCCTCTCAGTGGACTATGTTAATAAGTAATCCATAAACTAATTTCTCACCTGAAATCTGACCCTTTTATTTTGCCCCTTTCTGGGATTCCTGGGTCTGGACACATGTTGTGTCCTTGTGCCACCCCCATCTGTGATACTGCAAAACAAAACAAAAAAGTCAAAACACAATGAGATATCAATGAAACAATATACAGTGTGTGTGTGTGTGTGTGTGTGTGTATATATATATATATATATATATATATATATTCCTTAATTTTTTTCACATTTTGATATGATGCAGCCTTATGCCAAAAATGCTTTAAATTATTTATTTTTCACATCAATCTAAACTCCATACCCCATAAAGACAAAGCAAAAAAAATATTTTTGATAACCATGCACATTTATTTAAAAGAAAAAAAAAAAAATATCACATTGACATAAGTATTCAGACACTTTGCTATGACACTTGAATTTTAGCTAAGATGCATCCCATTTCTCTGGATCATATTTGAGATGATTCTACACCTTGACTGGAGTACACCTGTGGAAAATTCAATTGATTGGACATGATTTGGAAAGGCACACACCTATTTATATAAGTTCTCACAGCTGAAAATGCATTTCAGAGCAAAGACCAAGTGACGAGGTCAAAGGAACTGCCTGCAGAGCTCAGAGACAGGATAGTGTCGAGGCACAGATCTGGGAAACAAACAATTGCAGTTGCATTTAATGTTCACAAGAGCACAGTGGCCTTCATAATTCTTAAATGGAAGAAGTTTGGAACAACCAGGACACTTCCTAGAGCTGGACACCCAGCTAAATTGAGCAATCGGGGAAGAAGGGCATTGGTAATTGAGCTGACCAAGAACTCGATGGTCACACTTGAGTTCCAGCAATCGTGTGGAGATGGGAGAAACTTGCAGAAGGATAACCATCACTGCAAAACTCCATCGATCTGGACTTTATGGCAAAGTGGCCAGACGGAAGCATCTCCTCAGTGCAAGACTCATAAAAAGTACCTAAAGGAGTCTCAAACTGTGAGAAACAAGATTCTCTGTTCTGATGAAATGAAGATTGAACTGTTTGGCCTCAGTTCCAAGCCTTATGACTGGAGAAAACAGGCACTGCTCATCAACTGTGCAATACCAGCCCAACGGTGAAGCATGGTGGTGGTAGCATCATGCAGTGGGTCTGTTTTTCAGCGGCAGGGACTTAGGGACTGGTCATGGTTGAAAGAAAGCTGAACACAGCAATATCCTTTTGAGAGATATCCTTAATGAAAATCTGGTCCAGAGCACTCGGAATCTCTGACTGGGCCGAAGGTTCACCTTCCAACTGGATAATGACCCTAAGCACACAGCTAAGATAATTCAAGTCTGGATTTAGGGAGTTCTGTGAATGTCCTTGAGTGGCCCAGCCAGTGCCTGGACTAGACTCCAATCGAACATCTCTGGAGAGACCTGAAAATGGCTATCCACCGACGGTCCCCATCCAACCTGACGGAACATGAAATGATCTGAAGAGAAGAATGGCAGAAAATTCCCAAATCTAGGTGTGCAAAGCTTGTTGCATCATACCCAAATATACTTGATGCTGTAATAGCAGCCAAAGGTGCTTCAAGTACTGAGGTAAGGGTTGGAAAACTTATGTCAATGTGATATATATTTTTATAAAAAAAATAAATCATTTTTTTGCTTAGTCATTATAAGGTATGGAGTTTTTTTCTTTCTTTCTTTCTTTTTTTTTTTTCTTTTTCTTATTTTTTTTTACATGGCCCATCCTACATGGCCAAAAGCATATGGACACCCCTTATAATTAACAAGTTTGACTATTTCAGCTACAACTATTACTAGCAGGTGCAAAAAAATCAAACATAAAGCCATGCAAATTCCTTAAAGTTGATCATTCTCTTCTTTTAACACAAATGCATACAGGGGAGGGCTCAAAAGCAAGCACACAAGAAAAGATGTTGCCTTTCTCTGCATTTCTGATAATTTTTAGAGTGAAAAGACGTTTGACCAACAGAGGATCTAAAAGTTAAAGACTTAACTCTATGCACATTACAAATAATACAAACTTTACTTTTTATGTGACATGGCGGAGGGCGGGGTCGGGTCGAGATTATACACATTATACACACCCGGTCCCTTATCGGGCTAATTGAGCCTTGGAGAGGGATAAAGGCCGATTGCAGACGGTGGTGCGGGAGAGAGAGAGATCGTTTACAGACATGTCCGTCATGTGTGTGTTTGCGTCTTTTGTTTTAGTTTATCATTAAACTATTATTTACAATGTCAAGCCGGTTCTTGCCTCCTCCTTTCCATTGAACTGCATTACAGGGGCATTTTTTTTTTCTGTTCTAGAATGACAATGCCCCTGTGTGCAAATCAAGGACCAGCCCGTACAAAGCCCAGACTTAAACCTCACTGATCTCTTTTGGGATGAACTGGATCTCCAACCATGAGCCAGATCTCATCACCCAATCTCCTCACCTGACCTCACTGATGCTCAAGTCTGAATGAGAGCAAATCTCTGCAGCCATTTTCAAACAATTATTTGAAAGCCTATCAAGAAAATTGGAAGCTGTTATAGCAGCAAAGGGAGGACTAATTGCCTATGAATGCCCATGGTTTTGAAATAATTCTTCGAAAACAACAAATGGGTGTGGTATAAGGGTATCCATATACGTTTGGCCATATAACATATGTATTAGACTGTCAACACAGCCTGCCCAGGAGCTTTAGTCAGTGAACAAAGGAATCAATCGGTTCTTTCAAGAATGCCAAAATATTTTGAGGCATCATTATGTGAGCACACAATTTTCCATGGCATACAAACACAATATAAGCCAGACAAGCTGAAGTCATCCAGCCCTGCAGGGAATGAAATTGACACGCCGGGTCAAGGAGGATGGCCACAGCTTCGGTTTCTACAATAGGTTCCTAGGAGGCAGGAGAGGTGAGTGCTGGGAAAACCTGAAGTGACACATGTTGATTGGCCAAAATGCGCCTGGGTGCCGATTCTCATGCATATTGATGCTGGACAAAAGGCCAAGATTGTCAGTGCTGCCGTGGAGACACTGCTTGCCATGGTGATGGTACAGGGATTCCTGATGACACCCTCAATGGCACATGCTCACACAGGCAGGCTGACATTTTCTCACAATAATGCAGAGGTAATAGAAATGTAAATAAAGCCTCTGCTTCACAGCCTAACAGAAGAAAGCAGGCTGGAGGAGACTCTCAGCACAGTGCAATTACTCCGGTCCTCGATAAGCCTTTTCTTTCTCTGTTTAACTGACAATGAATACGGTAACTGATTTTCCCTCCCTTCTGGCCTTAGAGAGAAAAATAGCTCCATTTGTCTCCAAATGACATGGCATAGAATAAAGATAACGTTAATGGTCAAGGTTGTGCTTTCATGCTAGGTGCGAGGACATACCACATGTGTGGTACTGTTTTAACAATGCATAAATCCTGAAACATTATCTTAGAAAATCACAAAGGCTGATGACTTTAAATTATCATTTATTTTAAAGTCAATCCAGAGATCAGAGTCCGGTGTGAATTGCACTCTGTCCACCATCCATGCTTGATGTAAATACTACAGGAAACAACAAATCATAGCTCTCTGCTTTTAGGGCTCTATATGTAACAGAGTACACATAAAAGCATGATATTTTGGGTCCTGTTTTAATTAATTTACAGCAAATGTGATATATACTTTACCACTATTTTATATATATATATATATATATATATATATATATATATATATATATATATATATATATATATATATATATATATACACACACACACACACACATTGCCCACTAACTGTAACTGCTGTGGCCAATGTGGAAGTTTACTGGTATCAAAAGGCTGACTTACAAACTGATATCTTGCTGTGATTGTCTTTACTTGGCAACATCTTCACCCCTCTGGACTTTAGTTCTGTCATTTTCTTCACTGTAAGTCAAAAAAGAAAAAGAAAAAAAAAATCAAAATGTTTATTTGAGAGCACTGAGGATAAGGAAAGGCTGAAAAAAAAAATCAACATGTTTATTTGAGAGCACTGAGGATAAGGAAAGGCTGAAAAAAAAAAATCAACATGTTTATTTGAGAGCACTGAGGATAAGGAAAGGCTGAAAAAAATCATTGGCCAGATGCTAGCTAGGCATTACAATTCATGAGAAAACATCATAATTACAATTAGCCTTTCAAAGAAGCTGTCATTCTTAAGCACATAGCATATTGTACATAATAAAAGCTTTGCATGTTTGTTGAATAAGCAAAACATATAATGCCAATGCATAATCGTACACACACTCATAGGCAGCCAATATTTCAGTTAACTGTCTCAAAGCTTCATAGCAATTACATCCTCTAAAAAGAAAATCCACATTTGGGTAAGCATTTGGAAGATAAATATTTTTCATGTTTTAGCAAAAACCCAATGTCATTTTATATTTTAAATGAAGTACGTTGATTAAAATAATTGGTACTACTGTAGGATCCCACCAGAATGTACTATTCCTGATCTGTACATTTGATGGTTTCCTGAATAATTATGAGTATAAATCTTGAAAGAATCAAAGCAGTGTTCAATTACAGAGACTGAACTTGTTGTATAAATACATTATATGCAGTATGGATATTTTAATTAATACATTTATTTTATTGGCTCGATTTGGGGCATTTGCAGGCTACGTTCACTGTTAGTGTTTGGGATTGACTCCCGATTGGGCTACTCATATAACAACTTACAAGACCAACTTGAATACTGTCTGTATGAATGAGCAACCAAAATCAACCACAGTAATAGTAACATAAGCAAATACAAAAGATGTGGTGACTTCCCTTACACAAGAAAGTCATATTAAAATTGACACATCCTCTAATTAAATGTGTTTTGGCTTGAAAACTTAGTTTTCCATTTCCAAATGTCTTTGTTTTCCAAAGTAAACAGTGCTAGAAAGCTTTTCCGAAAGTCTCCATTTTCTGTGGAGGAAAAAGTTGTTCCAGTGTGGTTAAGAGGAATAAACATAGCAAAATCAATGTACTTATTTAACAAAAACTGTCTGAACGTAATCATGTTTGGCAATCTAAATCAGAACTGACAACAGTATTCTTCTGCTGTTTGAACATAGCAATTGTAAAACCGTAGTCTATATTTCTAAAACGGTATACAACTAATCTCCTAGAGTGAGGGAGAATGAGTGAGAAGAAGCTAAGTGGTTTGCTATGTTAAGAGTGCCTGCTTATTGGACGTTACTCATTCCAGAGCATTTTACTAAAGGTTGGAAGAGAAGTAAAAAGAAAAGGGGTAGAGGTCAGGGGAAATTCTATTTAAGAGCTTAACTCTCCTTTCTCTCTCCCTGATATCCTAATAGTATATTTATCAAACTCGAGCCCTGTAATCCCATCCCATCGCTCTGATCTGCTTACGGAGGAGGTGAAGTTCCTGCAGATTCCTTCTTTGTTTCCCGTGGCTGAGCTGACTAATCCCGTTCCTCTGCTCATCTCCTTTGAGTGGTGACCATTGAACTTGAGTGCGACGAGAGTACAGCCAGCAATGGTGCTGGTGTGTGTGTGTGTGTGTGTGTGTGTGTGTGTGTGTGTGTGTGTGTGTGTGTGGCATCTATGCGTTGGGGGTAAACATGACCTTTTATTGACTTACATTTAGCAAAGATGATTCAAAACTTTAAATCTAGCAGCAGACAGGGACATTACGCCGTGTGTGTGTGAGTGTGTGTGTGTGGGTGTGCGCGTGCAAACACACATCCACATAAATTATGTGCTCATCTAAAGGATTGGGATGCTCCTGAACACTTATTTCTGTATTTCATAGTCTGATCCATTCATTTGCAATGGCCGGTCACTTTAGACCAGTAACACCATAGGTGTTAAATAAAACCAATAAAATTGAATGTAAAAATAAATACATAAATACATAAAACTGTGTTCAGGGGCTCTGTGTGAACAAAGTCATGGAATTGTATTCCAATTGGATCAAATAAACTATAAAATGTAGAAAAATTAAAAGTTAATCTGTCAGTTTTGACCGGAACACGATATAAGTGTTAATGCACACATCGGGACCTCATTCCACCCTCTGTACATCATCCATTTTTTGGAGTTATGCCCACACCTCTAAAATATTCCTTAAAATGTATCTTCTGAATAGTGTAACATAAATCATATTTTTATAATCATTTAATATCTATATAATTTTACTCCCTGAGCACTTTATTAGAAACACCTGTACACCTAATGATTCATGCGATTATCTTATCAGCCAATCGTGTGGCAGCAGTGCAGTGCATACAATCATGCAGATACAGGTCAAGAGCTTCAGTTAATGTTGACATCAACCATCAGATTGGGGGAAAATGTGATCTCAGTGATTTACAACATTTATTCAAAACATTTTCAAGTGGTATAAAAATGGAAAAATGCATAAACAAGCAAAGAATGGAATTTTGTGCAAAATTTGTGTGGAATAGAATGTGTGAATGATATACAGTATGGGCAAGCAGCAAAGCCTGAGGCCACGTCCACACAAATCTGTACTCATTAATCATTTTAATGATATTTTTGTCTTATAACATCTCAGTTTTTCAAAAGTATGTGTTAATGGAGAGTGTTTTCAAAACAAGTGCCTTGTTTGGAGCCACTTGTGCGGAGAAAAACAGCGCAAAAGTGTGGATGTTGTATAGTGTGAATGCGAAAAACAATTTAATTAAACTTCAAACCAACAAAAAAATTAAAGTCTGTGACATCGCACAGCTCATTGGTATTTTCAAATCTCTGAAGTACATTTTTGAATCAACAGAGAAAATTTATCACAGAATATATCTGGTGATCACTATCACCAGATATATTACTATAGGAGTTGAAGCACATTTTTTGTGATTGATTAACTTGACTTTTAACAACAAAGCATCATGTGTAATTGGCCAAGAGAAGTGGAGTGCACATCACATTGTATGTGGTGATACCCTGTGCCACCTGAGAGAATGCTGCCATCCTAGGGATCTGCCTGTCTGCCTGTAGTCAAATACAGTGGGAATCTATATAACTTTTCTCAGAGATCAGTGGTCACAGATTTCATGCAGGCCAATGTATGACGAAAGTATTTTTGCTTTCTCTCCATTTCTCCTTTTTCACTCTCCCTTTTGTCCAAGTGTTTTTGGCAGCAGAAACCCCCAAGGCTGATTCTATGTCTTGTTGCTTTGACATAAACAAGTAAGGGCACCAGTCCCACGGCAGCCCAGCTAGAACAGTCATGTGTCTTCCCTCTCTTACCTTGGTACTGAGCACTGAAGCCTCTGAGTTTGTGGTTGCCATCGGATGTGAAGTGGAGCCTCAGCCAGTTTTTGCTGCTGATGATGGGTGATGGCAGGTTTGGACCAGTAAACCTACAAAGAAGGACAGAAGATAGGACAGTCACAAAATGTGCAGAGTGCAGTGCACTTAACCTAGAGAAAGAACACATTTACAAGCACATTTCACTAACACTTGAGACTAGCAACTTAATACTGTACTATACAGTGACATATGGCATATATGTCATAACATACTATATGACTATATGACATAAACATAAACAAATCAAACATACAACCTACACCAATTTAAAAGTAATAAACATGGCAATTCACCTTAGCACTGTAAAAGTATAGTGCAATGCTACTGTATTGTAATAGTGCAATTGCTGCTTCATGATCTGACCCTTAAACATACTTTCGTTGATGAAGCCTAATTTACTCAGATTGGTTCAGTCAAATGAAATTATATTTTTGAGTTCATTAAAACCAGTTAATTTAGACCAATGCTCAAACAATTTCCACATCTCATTCTCAATAATTGCATTTGCATCTATCAGTCAAGAATAACACATTAAATTGTTCCAAAGAACAGCTTGAACTGTTATGTAAATGGGCTTGCACACAGGGTTATTAGAGTTATTATGTATAATTAAGAAGATTAACATACAGTATATACTATTTTCATTTACTATACAGTTTTCCCAGCAACACACTATCGGTCCAGCGTTGTGTTTAGAAGTACCAGTGCTTAGGTCATTGGATTGTCAGAATTAGTGTTAATTACTAAGATAAGACAGGCACAGTAGGAAAGCTTCCATATTGTAGTGAGTGTTAATCGCATAAGCCGAAAAGAAAACAGAAAGTTGCCTGACAAATAATGTAAGCTCATACTTGCAGTATTTACCAAATGTCAGATTTGGCTCAACCAGCCCTTCTAGTACAAACAAAGAAAGACAGAAAGAGAGAAAGAATGAGAGGGAGACAGGGGAAAATAAAATAAAAATGCACTGAGAATGGGGTGACATGAATAGTTTAAGAGAGCTTAGTCCATGTTTGCTATTTATGGCACAACTGATGCAATATAATATTTTCAAACTTCTCTAATTCAGACTGACTGCCATTCAGCAAACCAGAGTGTCCTTCAGAGCTTAAAACAAGGATAAAATTGGGTCTGAGTCACTACCACTATAACTTTTTTTTTACAAACAAAATCATTAAAATTTAAATGGCTACATGCGCTATGCAATATGTGCATCTGTTGCTTGTGTCATTATGGCTTAATCACTCCACACGCTATGGGGGAGTCTTTACAGCAGTCTGTCTGAACTGTGGTATTCTTTGCTTTTAATATATTTTGCCTGCAAACTGTCAAAGATACAAAATGCTTAGATAAGTATTCTACATTTAGACTTACAGTAGGTCAGTTTCACTTATTTACTGATTGTGTATTGTGCCTTTACTGATTTGTGCAGTCACAATGGTTTTGACCATTTTTAAGTAAATGCATTAAATTTGTTGAATACATGTGATGTTGCATTTATCGAAATACCACAAATGTACATACCGTATAACAATCTGCATTTGGGCTCGAGCACCAAAATAAAAGCATGAGATATTCCCCATTCATTTTCTCCATTGTCATTTCAACATTAACAGATCGGGCAATTACATGAGAGATTAAATGGTAAATGGTCTGCACTTATATAGTGCATTTTTAACCTTAGCAGTATTCAAAGTGCTTTACACTGTGACACATTCACCCATTCATACACACAATCATACACCAATGGCAGCAGAGCTGCCATGCAAGGCACTAGCCTGCCATTGGGAGCAACTTGGGGTTCAGTGTCTTGCCCAAGGACACTTCGGCAGGTGGAGTCATATGGGCCGGGATTCCAACCACCAATCCTGCAATTAGAGCCACAGCCACCCACAATTAAACATTTCAGAAATTTGCACAGTATCTTTCAACATAACCTCTGATGTACATTCATGATTTTTCGAGAGAGTGTTGAGGCCCACTCCATTTGAATGCAAGGCTACCGTGATCTGTTACACATAGTATTAAAGAGCATCAAAACAACATTTATTTATTTTTTTAATTTCATGATTCATTAGACATTATTTGAAAGCTGAGACTAAAACTGTGTTACTACAAAAGCTACTTTCGACTCTTACTAATAGTGAAACCATATTTACAATATGCAGTCTATTTGAAATTTGGAATAAAAGACAAGTATGTTTCTGATCTCTGCAATACACAGTCCATTTTCCAAAAGATTTCAGTATGTTTAGGTGGTTCCAATGTTCTGCGCCCTCTGATAAATTATTGCATTGCATATTGCAATTTACATTGTCCAACAACGTATCACTTATCAAATTTTTCCTCCATATCATAAACACGATAAAATAAAGCTCGAAATGCCAGTTTCAATATTCTATAAACCTCAAACATGTGTGCATCTCTTAAGTAGTACATACATACAGAAAAGTGCTTGCATGTTATTGTAAATGCTGTCAATTTTGTCAATTCAAGGTTTCAAATGTAAGAAAATGCTTTTTTTATGAATATATACTAATTAGATTATGTTAGATGATTTCATTATGAACAGGACTTTAATATTAGACCCTGGATGATAGAACCACACTATTTACCCCAAAACAGCACACAGGCTCAAGAATCAATTGTTCTACACTGTGTTGAAGAAGGCAAGCGGGGATACTAACCCATTGATGAGTTACCACCCAACAAATGCTGGAGCGCTCTCTTTTCAAGCACATCTCATAATAAAATGTCATCCATTTGACGGCAAAAGTATGTACTCTGACTGTTTTTCATTCTCACATACAATACTAGTGGTCAAAGCAACCTTGTGAATCTATAATCACAGTAAATGAGTTCTCTCGCAGTATGTTAGCAGAAGAAAGGATAGCTACATTAATGTCAGCTGTACGGACCTGTTGTAGTGCTGAAGCTTGAAGCCCAAGGGTGTAATCATGGAGAATGAAGTGCACCACAGCGCTATTGACGCACCAGTTCCTATCATAATGCTGTGATGATAAAGCAGCAGGGAATCACATAGTCTTATTTTAACACATATTAGCACAGTTGGGGCTCATTAACTGAAACAGGACCAGTGCTCTCATGGAAAACAGGAACAAGAGTGACAGAACATCTCAGTAAGCCACTGGGGAATCTCTACTTTTTCCTCCTGGGCCCATTGTCTGCTGTGTTAAAGCTTTAGTGGATTTGTCGAAAACCAGGACAAACACTGTGGAACAATTCAATAAGAAAGAATTTTGTTATTTATTTGCACATGCTCTCAAAATAGGATTTTAAATATTAAATAGGATTTAAGTAATGCCTAAAAAGTTTGTGCTGTATTCAATTTGTGCACTTTCTGATCTCGTGGGTAACTAACTACTGTGATCTGGCACACTTCACTCCACCACTGTGATCCAGGCACCTAAATCGTCCCTATAAAATGCTGAATGTGTACTATGTAAACTGAATATATGCACAGTTATAATGCAATACTGTTAAGTGAATTCAACCCTGTGTCTACATCAGCAATGGAATCAAAATCAAACCTAAGATATGGTCATCTACTGTACTTAGCATAATCATATTATTAACATAACAGCTTTAGAGACTAGCCTTAGATGTCACCCTTAACCTATATTGTGACCAAACTGCAAATTTGTGTCCCTAAAACATATGGATAAACTGTGCTGCCCCATGTACTGTCAAAAACATTCTAGCAGTAACTGATGGGCAAGAAGATGGCAAGAACCAGATGAATGTATTCCACAGAATCAATCACCCACAGGTCTGCCTTTACTGAAATTAATTTTCATACTCTCATGCACATTATTTATTTATTTCATTTCATTCTCTATCCCTCTTTCCTTTGAGGCCTTCTGGAATAATGGAAGTGGTGTTGAGTTCTGACAACTTGTCACATGACATTAGACTTGATTTTCAATGGCAACCACTAGACAGATGAAGTGAGTCTTGTTTCAGATTTAATCTTTTTATTGCGCTATTGCCAGTTTTTGTTACAATATTATATCTCACATTGGAACAGGTGAACACACTTGGAGTTCGAATTTGTCAAATACAAATTTTCCACACATTGAGATGGATTTACATGTTCTCTATCATCTATTATTCATTGCTTTTCTCCTTCACACTCTTTACTTCATCAGAATTAGACCTTAGTGATATCCGTTGTGTTGTACTATATGAAGCAACAATTTGTAGAACAGCTGCAACAGTTTTGTTCAAATTGTGAATTCACTAGATCTTCATAATCATCTTTTGAACTGAACTTTTGACTGAACTTCAGAAGGCAGAAAGTATTCTCCACCGAGAGGAAAGGGATCATTTCATAATCACACATACTGTAATTAGACCAAAGATTAGAAAAACGTCAAAATATTTTGGACTTAAATCAAGGCAAATTGTACTAAAACCAACACAATGCTCAAAAAGTGAAGCTCGGTTGCAAAAAAGAAGACACAAAAAGAATGCGATGCAAGTTAGTCAAGTATATACAGCATAATTGCATATATATAGTAATATATAGTTTCTAAATACAGTTTGGAGAAAATGAGGAATTGATATGAACAAGGTTCACAATATTAGACCACTGAAAGTGCACACACTGAAAGTGCACACAAAAATTTACAAAGAATGACAGTGGATATTTTCCAGATATAAGAAACATAAGGACCTTTATCGCAATCCTATTCGTATTTATACAAATTATGTGATCTCACAGTTGCTTAGATGTAGTTGAAAAAATCTCAGGACAGACATTCAAAACTACCAGACATAGTGCTTTCTAAGGGGAATCCAGAGTCTAAATCCAGTCTGCATAATCAAATTGTGTGTATAATAGGGCATACCAGGTTGTGCATTTGAGTAAAGCTACATAAAAAGAACACGGATATGTCAGTAGATCAAATAATGATTATAGTCCCAGTCAAGCATATACAACACACATTTGCACACATTTTTTTTATGTCCATCCCACAATGCAGCAATTGAGATGTCCATTTGAGTTAAAAAGCAATTCAGACTCAAGTCACCTCTATTAATGTGTATTGATTATCCCAGAAAAAGGATCTGGATCGTGTAAGTAACAGAAAGGGGGTATGTGGCACGGTGGTGGGCGGTTCCGGGTTGTGACGCAACACGCCCGGTCCCGTATTAGGCTAATCAAGCCACCGAGAGGGATAAAGGCCGATTGCGGAAGGTGGTGTGGGAGAGAGAGATCGTTCACGGATATGTCCGTCGTCCTATGTGTTTGTCTTTTGAGTTTCATATTAAACCTTTAGTTTGTATGTAAAGCCGGTTTCTCGCCTCTTCCTTGCCCGTGAGGGCGAACTTCTTTACAGGGTAGTATCGAAAATGGCATTATAAATAAGAGCACTCATAAATACACTATTAGGGCAAGCTGAAAAGAGACTCACAACCCGGGCATCACACCGCCTCTTTTATTTCCTTTATTTTAAACTAAACAATTTGCACAGGACAAAGAGGTCTGAAAGTCAAAGAAGCTGTCCAACTGGATTGATGGAAGACTCTTTAAGGTATCATTGCAAGTTCAATTCTTTCATTTCACCCTCATTCTTAGTATTAGATTTTCTTCAGACGTGCCTCAAGAGTACAGCTATAAATGAGTTCTTGATCCCCATCCAATGAAGCTACGAGAATAATCGAAAATGTATCTTACAGTACATTTGAGAAGGTAAGTCAAGGGCACGGGGCCTGCGGCACTCCTTGGACTTCCAAACACTAGTCAGCACTCACTTTAGGACTTTCCAGATAAATATCACTGCAAAAGTTAATTGGTCTGAGTCCTATTTCTATTAAATGGTCAAAATAATTTTAGGTTAGCAGACTAAAAAAGCCAGAAGTTTTGAACTTTGGGTCAAGTCTAGGTGCAAACCACATATATATCTATCCTAAACCTTGCTGTTGAATTTTGAAATGCCAAATGGCCTAATGCTGTTTTTGCCAGGGCACTTGTCAAACAGAGTGCCTGAAATTGCGGCGTGATTAAGCTCTTTCATGTTTGATCTCTCCACTCTCCATTTGTGTTTGATTGCAGACAGCAATGGTACAGGTTGATTTCTGGATCTGTGGCATTGTCTCACACAGGCTTAACTGTAGATACTTAGGCAGATCAATCACTCCAAATTTTATATTCCACTCAGGCCCGTTGGCTGAGCATGGGTCAGGGTGACTTTAAAGCTCCAAAGATTCAGTATTTTAATGACTGTGAATCATAAGAGGACGATAAGGAAAGTGTGTGTTTTCCCTCTGTAGTGACAAAACAAATCAGACTCCCAACCACTGACTTCAGAGGTGTGAATTAGGGCTGTGGAAAGGAGAGAAAAGGCATGGACAAAAGCTTTGAACTTCACACAGTTTTAAATCTGCAAGCCAGAATAGCTGTCTGCAAGTCCTATTAAATTCACATAGAATCTCTCATATCTCTCTCCTGGTGAGTTTACCATTCAGCAAGTACATATGTGTATAGGGGGGTCCACATGAACAGTCATTAATATTCCATAATAGCGTATACATATATGCTATTATTATTATTATAATTTCAAAATTAATTCATAAAATATAAAGTATATTATAAAGTATAAAATTAGTATAACTTAAAATCTCAGGGTGTACTCAAGTAAATATTTTAGGTCATATCATTTGACTGATTAAGGGGGTTGGGAATATTGGTATGCAAATTCCAATTTTCCCTGCATCATTTCCCAATCCTGTTCTCCCATGATGGACCCTCCCACTACTTTATTTTCACTCTCCAGATTCATTACAAAAAACAATGTTACGACGAATGATTCTGTACATAGTTCTGCCAACTACGTTATGGCATCAAAACAAAAACAAAAAAAGAGGCGGAAAATAATCTTGTTTTGCATTTGGTAAGAGCTTCTAGAAAACATGCATAGAGCCACAGAGCATCAGGGGGAGGAGCCTGTGAGAGTTTGGAGAGGACCTGATTTCCATTGCAATGTCATCCATTATTCATGAGCTGCCCTTTGGCTCCATGACAGTCTTGTTAAATCTAGAGGAATATTTTCTGTCTTTCATTCACCCACTTCACTTTCTTTCTTTTTACAGAAAATATAATACAATTGAAAGAGATTGCACTATGGATGGAGCATGCCTGACCTCATCTTTTTTTTTTCTTTTCTCTCCAAGTATTTCTATTGTATGACAATTCTATGGTTAATGTCTCACCTTGTTCACCTTTTAAGACTTGGCAAATAAAGGTGCAGACATTAATATACCAACATTAAAGTGACAGCATTCACCTGTTTCACAGTTTCTAAGCAGATTTTGGAACATAGAGATCATGAACAAATTTACAATACCATTCAAAAAGTGTGTAAACACAACACATTTTTTTCATGATTTTGAAAACAATTTTATCAGAAGGCTTATGCTTAAATTCTTGAAATTAGTTTTGTTTACAAATAGTAATTGTGCCCATGTATGTAGCACTAAAAAATAAACTACACTTTTTAAACTTTGATAAACTTTTTTCACTACACGATTCACATATTTCCATCTGTGTTTTTGAAGTTTGGTTGACACTATTAATACAATTAAATAATGAGTAGGTGTGTCCAAACTCTTTGGTAATGATTGGTAAATCAGCATTATATTGGTCATCAGCACAATTGCTCAATAGATAACAGCATCTTCAATGGCCTTTGTAGAATCCATACAGTTTGACAAATCATAGGTTTACATTATGGGATAGATATATTTGGCAAGCATAAAGAGATAAGTGGGTCTATTTCAATAATTTTAAAACAACCCTGTTCCATCGTAGAACTTCTTTCTTCTAATCTCCATATGGCTAGAACATCTCACTAACTTTATTACTAAACTCTACAAGAACTACCACTTATTTAAGATCCCCCTAACACTAGGTTTAATTGAGATTAAGTGTCATTGCAAGGTTTATTTTCTCTTACAAAGCAGCATAATATAAAAAGTAGTTTCTATCAATCCATAACATATTAAGTTAAAAGAGAAAAAATACTTCTATTGCTAGAAATACAGTACGATAAAATCTGGTTGTACTATTGTGCTTTCTTAAGTAGAGCTGCACATTATCAATTTTATCACTTAAGATACCAAATTCCCTCCTTTATCAAAGAGACCATTATGTGACAACAAAGCCTAGGTTAACTGAAAGATATGTCAAAGTAAACTAAAACTGTGACTGTGTGATTAAAGAACACATGGGGGCTGCATTGCTTAGCAATGATACTTTCATTCGAGAAAGTGGAATGAAACTGAATGCAGCATAAAAGACCCATTGAACCTACTACCTGAGAAATGTTATTTCCAAGAAATGAAAAACAAAATAAAACATGAAATCTCCATGTAATGACCTGACAATGAAAGGGACAAAAATAATAAAACACGAGACACCCTGAGAGCACTGTTATATGATTTGTTTTTCCATTTCTCAATAATTGTTATACCAACAATGACCTTCCCTTATTTCTGTATCAACCTTTGTTAAGCCATGTTAAAATAATATTAACAATAAGGAGATGCAAAAACAATAAGAAATAACAAGTATTTCTTTATCTATCCCACTGTAATCGGTCATTCCCCTGGATTTGTAGTTAACCGGAGCAAAACAAATTAGTTTCCAAGGTCACTCGTGGATGCAGCTGTGTAATTGAGCTTTCCCTGAGGATCCATAAAAGGGCCCATAAAAAGGATCCATTGCTATTTTAACATAGATAACAGAATCACAACTGTGCTGGCTTGATAGGGCCTTATGTTTAGACATGTGTGTGTGTGTGGGGGGGGGGGGGGGGTTGTAGAATCTAGTAATTCCAAGGGTAATATGACATAAATGTGGTTTATAAGGACATTTCTAGTGTCCCCATAATTCGCTTAAAAAAACATACTAAACAATGTTTTTCTTTTTAAATGTAAAAATGCAGAACGTTTTTTTGTGAGGGTTAGGATTAGGGGTAGGGTTAGGGGATAGAATCTATAGTTTGTATAGTATAAAAAATAATTATGTCTATGGAGAGTCCTCATGAGGATAGCTGCAATTAACAGTCAGTATCTGGTGTGGCCACCAGCTGCATTAAGTATTGCAGTGCATCTCCTCCTCGTGGACTGCAGCAGATTTGCCAGATTTTAGTGTGAAATGTTACGCCACTCTTCCACCAAGGCACTTGCAATTTCCCAGACAATGGGGGAATGGCCCTAGCCTCACCCTCTGATCCAACAGGTCCCAGACGTGCTCAATGGGATTGAGATCTGGGCTCTTTGCTGGTTATGGCAGAACATTGACATTCCAGTCTTGCAGGAAATCACACAGAGAAGGAGCAGTATGGCTGGTGGCATTGTCATGGAGGGTCATATCAGGATGGGCCTGCAGGAAGGGTGCCACTTGATGGCCAGTGGTGGCTCAGCGGTTAAGACTCTGGGTTACTGACCGAAAGGTCGGTGGTTCAAGCCCAGCACAGTCAAGATATCACTGTTGGACCCTTGAGCAAGGCCCTTGACTCTACCTGCTCCTGTTTCATAGCTGACCCTGCGCTCTGACCCCAGCTTAGTTGGGATATGTGAACAACTCCATTTCATTGTCTCTGTACCTGTACTCTGCACAATGACAATAAAGTTGAATCTTAATGAGGGAGGAGGATGTCTTCCCTGTATTGCACAGCATTGAGATTGCCTGCAATGATGATGCTGTGACACACTGCCCAAGACCATGATGGACCCTCCACCTCCAAATCAATTCTGCTCCAGAGTACAGGCCTCGGTGTAACGCTCATTCCTTTGACAATAAACGCAAAACCGTGACTCATCACTGAAAAGCACTTTTTGCCAGTCCTGTCTGATCCAGCGAAGGCCTACAAGTCCTCAGTCCAGCAGGACAGTCTGAGCACTGATGGAGGGATTGTGCGTTTCTGGTGTAACTCGGGCAGTTGTTGTTGCCATTCTGTACATGTCCCACAGGTGTGATATTCGGATGTACTGATCATGTGCAGGTGTTTTTACATGGTCTGCCACTGCAAGGATGATCAGCTGTCCTTCCTGTCTCCCAGTAGCACTGTCTGAGGTGTCTCAAGGTATGGACATTGCAATTTATTGTCCTGGCCACATCTGCAGACCTCATGCCTCCATGCAGCATGCTTAAGGCACATTCACTCAGATGAGCAGGGACCCTGGGCATCTTTCTTTTGGTGTTTTTGTGAGTCAGTAGAAAGCTCTCTTTAGTGTCTTAAGTTTTTATAACTGTGATCTTAATTGCCTACCATCTGTAAGCTGTACCAACTGTCCCACAGGTGCATTTTCATTAATGGTTTATGGTTCATTGAACAAGCATTGAAAATGTTGTTTAACCCTTTACAATAAAGATCTGTAAAGTTTTGGGATTTTTACAAAATTATCTTTAAAATTTTCGTACTACTGTCTCCTTAAGATGATTCGCTTATGTTTTTCCTCTTTTGTAAGTCACTTTGGATAAAAGCGTCTGCCAAATGAATAAATGTAAATGTAAAATACAGTGTCCTGAAAAAGGGACATTTCTTATTTTGCTGAGTTTACATACTCATATACAATTATTCAAAGTTAATGAAACAGCTAATTCATAAAACGTATAATATATAATTGTGACATCAGTATATAAAATATCTCTACACCTTATTATAATATGAGGAGGGTGTAACTTTTATTATTAAATGAATAGTTTTGGCACTGGTTGCTCAATGGTCATTCCAGTAGTGCATTCCATACACAATATAGCAACAGTCTCGTATATATGTAAAACCCCTTTTGACCTAGCAGCGCACATAGAATAACACTGTTATTGTTTACATGCAAGGATGATGTATAATTAATAAACACACAGCCCACAATTCACTAGTTTCTATATTATATTTACATTTTCATGTGTTTTTTGCTCTCGATTTGGTTTATCCACTTTCTGTCAAACATTTGCCTTTAGACACTAAAGCAATTTTTAACCTTGAAATTGATGTTCCGTAATTATTTTTGACTGATAGTCACTCCAAGCGAGGATCTTTCTATTTGCAATGATAAAATGGATCACAGGCATCAATCTTCAACTAAAAACAGATAGATTGGAAAAGCATTATAACATTTATAACATTTATTTTCCTACTGTTCTACTAGTTAAGAAAAAAAAAATAGGAATCAACCCAATAATGGCACAAAATCTGAAGGCATGCAACTACACACAGACTTTAAATGAGTCATCCCGAAGCAAGGTAAATGAGTGTTGAATGGTTTTGACAGCCATAATTAAAATATTTGTTTTAACTAGCATTGCTTCTTGCCTGGTGCAAGAGACAGTATTTTCCTAAGTCATACTCATTACAAATGCTTATAATATAAGTATATACATACTGTAAGAATTATACACAATATATGTAAAATACATGTATGGTGTGTGGCACAAGTACAAATACTTCTATATGTAAAGAGATGTAACAAAGCAATATTCACAACACAATTAAAAGACACATCAATCCCACAAGTCCTTTTCTCAAAATAAACACTGACAGGGTGATCAGGTCTTGTATTATCCTGAATGGTTTTACAATTGACTGACTGACTGACTGACTGACTGACTGTACATTGTCCCAGGTATTACATGAGTACTTACCAGATAAATAATGCAAAATACATGAAATATCGATTTGAGTTAAAATTAGTTTAATATGACACTAAAGACCCAATGAGACCAAGGATATCTGTTGCCAGGAACAACGGTCAATCATATAGTTTAGTGGCCCTTATACTAATTTATTTGACAGCAGAATGCTGCAATTGAACAGTCAGAATTAAGTATTCCAGAGAGTCATGTAATAATCTGAAATAAACATCTGATGAATGGAGAAATAACTTACATACAGCTGAGAACAGCTGCTAGCTTGGTATCACCATACTCAATTCTAATGATATTTTCCTCGGAGGCCACACCATTGCCCTAATGGCTACGCAAAAATGTTTACGCTTATCAGATTGTACCTGTTCAGCCAATGGTAAAGTATTTGACAATGTCAGCACACAACCTTCAGCCAATAGCTCACAGTCACTCCAAGATGAATAAGAAACAGTGAGAGCAGAGAAAAATGTCATGTTATGTAAGAGTTTTGTTCATATTTCTTGAACATGTTAATGGTAAACTACAATCTGCTAGGGCAGCAACACTGGGGACACATTCAAACACACGTACATTCACTCTGGCTTATCTCAAAAGACCAGCTGCAACACATCTGTGGTTCCTTCAAGCCGCAAACAAGAGTGATTAGCCTATTTTCTTCATCATGCCCTATAAATGCCCTATCATACTCTACAGAGAAAGGTTATAGGATTTCAGACAGAAAGTAAATAACACAGTATTGAGTAACACTGTATTGCACATCTGTATGACAAGAGATCTACTATGTCCATCTTTTCTGCACTGTGAAGCTGTGAGTTAACAGTCTCAAATTTGAAAAGCAAAGGGTACCTTTATCCTTTAGCTTACCTTAAATGTGCTGTATTTTATTTAATGTTTTTTTTTTTTTTTTCATTAAATGACATGCAGAAAACTCCTGTTACCTGTCATATGTCACTGAAATAGGTGCCATCACACCCATCTTTGTAACAGCTCTAGACTCGGTACACAGCACGAATAGCTGTCCACAGGCCGAGGTCAGTTTCTGCTTGTCATTCATAGTGCGTGTTCACAGAGTTACCCATATATGCTTATGGTAAGTGCCGGTATGGCATCCTGCCCCTTTAAAACACTCCGGGTCTGACAGGAAGCACTAATGGGGGGTCCCACCGCCCCCAATCTGCTCCAACAATGGTCTCCAGGTGTGTCTATGTATGTATGTGTATCTTTATAGTGCAGGGTTTTGGAAAGAGGGGGTTTGGCTAATTCAGAGGATAGCCTGGTGAAAGTTCCAGAATTGCTAAAAACACTTACAGCACTTTTAAGCTGAAAAAAGGCTAATTTTGTATGTCAGCAACTTTATAATGTCAATAAGAATGCATTTGAACACATGACCGCTCACATTAACATGTCAAATTTGACTATTTGGTGTTCAGACACTTTGCCCACCCAGTCAAATTGAGATAATACGGATTAATTTTATTCATAAAAACCAGAAGAACCAATTAAACAAGTAAAATGTGGGCAAGTCAGTCAAATGTTGCATGCTGTTCCTGGCTGTGTAGCACACCAAGAAGAATGCCAAAGTTTGAAACAAACATCTGAAGATTATTTTTAACAATATCCCTTAAAATTTCAAACCTTCACAGTTTGTGCTGCACATTTTAGCAAGGATTGTTTTGGGTAATACTAATGATTTAAATCACTCTTTAAATCTAAGTTTGAGGGAATTTTTGAAAATGGAAATATAAGATGCCTTTGGTGAAACAAAACATATGAATATTATGGGAACTCAGGGGGCAAAAAGCAATAATATGACAAATAAAAAGATTATTAATAAAATATTAAATCAAATAATGCACAAAATACAACAACACTACTACCACCACTACTACTACTAATAATAATAATAATATGATATAACCCCTTTAATACAAAATTACCAACTATTTTTAATTTGCCTGTTTCTCTTTCTTTCCAACTTCGGCCAAAAAAGGCATTCAGAGATGAAGGCAGGAATTGCAGTGGGGAGGACAGCACTAGCTAAGTGCTCTCTGAAACACAGTGATATCCATTTGCCAACTGTATGTTAAGTTTTGTATAACAAAGAGGCCACTGGCAGTGCAGTGTGCAGCCTCTTCTCCAGATACTGTTTTTTGATCTTCACTCTTAGTGCACTTTCAGACCCACACTGTGTGGGCCTCTCTCCCATAGCCTTCCCTCTATCTGCATCTCCTCTCAAAGTTAATCCACAGCTATCTCAGAGGATGAGAGAGAACTGGCATAACAGGAAAATAGCAAATCAGGAAGAAAAAAAAAACACCAAAAAAAAAGCATCTGTGTAGGGATCCCTTTGATCTGGCCTCAAACTGAGTTCAGGTAACTTGTTTGTTTACAAATGTCTGCATGCAAAAAGTGAGGAGGTTGAGGAGGAAAATTATATATATATATATATATATATATATATATATATATATTAAAAAAAAAAAAAAGAAAAGAAAAAAAAGAAAAAAACAGTTTAGAGGATTTGGGAGGTATTTGAGGAAGCCAAATCTGGCATCCAGGAACAGAGCTGTGGAGACTTCTCGTCTTGCTGCTAAAAGGGGCTCGTCTGACACAATCGGGTTGTCGCAATCTATGTCAAGCACCATACTAAAGGCCAGGGATACATCAATGAGGTGGCTAGACCACTTACCATAGTGACTTTTTGCTGACTGGTGTTCCTGCCAGGATGAGGACCCAACACATTGCCCTGAAAAGATGATACTCTGCTTTCTGCAAGAGCATTTTGATGCAGGACTCACTACCATTGTGACCACTTATGACATCTGAGGATTGTCTGTACGCAAACATTCTCTAGTTGCTATAACCCGCGGGGCCATATCCTGTTCGAAGAGGAGGTAACATATGGTAATATGATATGTGGGCTTACCAGCCACACATGGAAGAGGCGCAGTGGTAGGTCCTGCCTCAAAGTGGAGGAGCTTTACAAACACACCGACTGGGGCAGAGAGAGCTCTGCCCAAGGGAGATGTGAGTCTGCCGACAGGGAGACCATACTGCGGAAAGACATCACAGGGGGTTACTAGAGTAACCTGCACCTGTGGAGCACCTACCCCAGTACAGGGCATATTAGCACCCATAGTGGTTCCCGCTGAAAATTCCTCCGCCAAATTCGCGAGCCACTGGGCCAGGGAGGAAGGACATCCAGGGTTCATGGTTCGTGAACTTGCATGGGAGAAGAAGCACACGTCTTCGCCTCTTGGAGGGGAAAGGCGCTATACACAAGTGATACACCCGGCCAGCTGTTCCATATTAAAAAACTTACCTGTTCATACCTGAAAAAACATGGGACTAAACCAGCTCAACAAGGAGATTGTAAAATCTCGCAAAGGTATTGGGTGTTGCCCAGCCCGATGCTCTGCAGTTGTCTGCTAGAGAGGTGCCATTAGCCAGTGCCTACGAGAATGACAAACTCCTTTTAGAGTGTGCTCGTATTCCCAAAGGGGCGGGCACGGCCTGGGCCTGGTATGTCAAAACGAAGACATCCAAGATCCAGTGGGCAAGCATCTGTTTGGAGACAGCATTGCCTTTCCACTGTCCAGACAAAGAGCTGCAAAGAGCATCAAAATCTCTTGACAAGCTGTGGAAATCAGCACACTGACACACAACCGCTCCAAAGAAAAAATCTGAATCAGTGGTTGCATTCCAGCTCCTTTAATACCCGTATGTACGGGGGTAAATTCCACTCACCAATTCTCATTGGCCTTTTCTCAAAGATTAGAGATGTTTGGGGCTCCCAAGAGTGACCCCTAATGTCACTACATCGATACAACGTCGAGTGAGTGACAGAAGGGGAACTATGGTTATATTCCCAATGGTGTGAATAAGATCATGCAAGTAATATTTTACTATCCTGTTGGTTAATGTCATTGTAGTGCCCTTCGCCTGGAGCTTGACTGTACTGCTCCCCAATATTAAAACATTGGACCACAACCAATGGCTAGTGTCTATGTCTTGGCATAGAGTCCAATGGTTTATTGTTCCTCCACATTCCTTCCTATTTTTCAGTTTGAAAGGGTAGTTATATAAATGCCTTTTCATAACATTGTTATCTAGTGGGCAATGCCCTGTTAGTACCATAGCAGTACTGATGCAGTCTTCAAATGACCAACTTAGTAAAGTAAACATCTCACTTAATGATGTAACCTTTGTTCCCTGAAAGGAGGGAATGAGACGGTGCACAGCTGTTCCGCACTACTGATTTAAAATTGTAGGGGACAGAGGGATAATCGTTCTTTCCTTTAGTCAGTAAATCCAGTTGTGTCGATACCTGTAATGACACAAGCATAGGGCAGAGTGCCAAGTGTCACCAACCAATCAAATCTGCATGATGGTATAGGGTTTCAAGGTCACAGCCCCTAGGAGGAGCTCCCACAGCATCAGTTATTGACAGTGCATGTCATTCCTTCCTTTCAGAGAATCAATGTTACATCAGCAACCATGATGTTTTCCATGACCATGTACAACGTGTAATATTTTTTTTTTTGGGGGGGGGGTGGGTTATGTAAAGCAAGAAGTTTAGCACTTGTCCAAAAAAGATTAATGAGAAACAAGTAAGTAAAAGTTTGCAATACATCGCAGATTTGAATCACACCATGATAATCATTACAATACTATCACATCAAGACCCATATATCATTATAAATACATAATACCAGGTTGCTGCAGCTTCTCAATGCTAGTTTCCATGGACTTACCTCTGAGCTTTGGAGAACACAACAAAATGCCTTCTGCCTACCTGAAGATTGACATTTATGGTGTTTATGAGTCATAATTTCAATGTGTAGCACATTACGTATGAAGTGATTCTGCTCTGTCGCTTCTCCGTGATGTCCCAGCTTTATAAAGATGGATTGTAAAAGATGGATTGTGGGGGTTGGGGCAGTTTGATAGAGCTATGTGCTGAGGAGCAGCTGAGCAGACTGGCTTTATGAGAGTTTACCCCCCTCCTTTTGAAGCTTTCAGCACGCAGGCCCTGACGATAAACGAGGAAGCCGCCACGCAAATGTCAACAGTAAATCTGCGACTGAGTTGTCAGACTAAGCCAAATAAAAAGAGGAGGGATAGAAAGACATTAACCTGCTGTTTACAGGAAGACGGGCTTGTCCAGACAATGCTAATGCACCACACATCAATATATCAAAGTCCTGCACGTCACCTAGCTGCTTTACGCGTCCCCAGGAGACCACAAAACCAACTAAAGGGTAAATGTGAATTACTGAGGGATTTGGATTGTGGCCCCTCAAATATAAGAGTGTTTCATCATTATGTGTATACATCATGCCTCTGAAGGTAATTTCTCTATGCCAGCCACTGGTAATAATGTGTTATCACAATAGCAAGATTATTAGATCTTCTACCCACCATCCACATACTCATCACACCTAAAGAGGAAATCTAGCATATTAGCATATATCCAGCACAAAAATACAAACTGATTAACATCTGCTCGTGTTGCTTTCACCAGAGTCAGAGGTCGGCTAGCATGCTCAATTTTAATATAAATCATGCCAGATCAAAACACAACTTGGATATCAAAGGTGATCTTTTTTTGTGGCATTAGCGGTACCCAACAGAATTGCAGAAGCCACTTGGTTCAATAATGCAATGAAATTCATACATTTTAAAGTATGACTTAAAGAGACCAAATGAGGAGTAATGCTTTAAAAGAACCACAAAGCCACAGTATTTACATTCTTTGAGAAATCAACCTATCAATGTATTACTTATTACAATTAGTTGTTTCTGCATGATAGTAGAAAGTATTTTGGCATTGAAAAAAAAAAAAAAAAAAAAAAAAAAACACCAACTTTGTTTTTAAGGACCCATGGTGCTCTACTTGAAGAAAATATTTGAAGGACTTTGAAACATAAGATTGCTGAATTCAAAAGTGCCTTGCCTTGTGCTATCATCTATTTTTCTCTTTCATCAAAGGAATGAAGGGTTGAGTTTTGAAGATGGACTGCTATACCCTTTGGGTATTAGTGTGGAGAGAGGCACAAAATATAAAATAATCTCTCTTCCCTGGGATCCTCCTTGATTGAATTTTGTCCAGAGATTATTCTTTGGTGTGCATGCATGATGTATCATTGGGTTCTATTTCCTCCTCAGTGTTTTTGGTCTTCATTTGGCTTCATTGAATTATATTTTTTTATGCTACATCTTCTCGCACTCTGAGGAAAGTCAAAACGAGCTGAAGTGAATCAACTGCGATACAAATTAAAGTGATCAATCACCCAGACCGTATGGATCTGGTGTGTGTGAGTATATGTGTGAGACAAATGAAAGATTGCAGTGTGGCAAGATAACAGAGTGAGAGAGAGAGAGAGAGAACTTCAGACCTATCAGATTAGATTTGTGCCAAATGGTTTGAAAGTAAGTTTTTAGGTAACAAATACAAATATAAACTGAGAATGAAAAACTAAAAAAAAAAACAACTAAAATGACCATAGGACACATTTTAGACTTAATCAAAAAAAAAAAAAAATCCTTTGTTAACAATATTTTCTGCTTGTGTTTTCTAATAAGAACGTATGAATGCTCTGCTAGAGTTTTCAATCATACTTCCAAATTTTTAATTTACACTCCCTGAGTTTTCATACTTGACCTGGTAATCCTTACTATTGCATTCTTTGATGAGATCATTTTTACTTTTTCAAAAGTTATCCGGAAATTGTTCTAACCCGATTAAGGAATGGATTATTTTTGTTTCAGAACATAATTTATTTTACTTTTTTTTTCATTCAAAGTGAATGCAATCAAACATTCTTTTTTTTTGTTTTTGTTTACAAATAGAAGAAGGAAAGTCATACATATGGGCTTGAAATAAAGCTATGAGTAATAATTCTTATTTCTGGGGTGTAAACCATTTATTTATCATTTTGGTGACATCCAGATTCTAGATTTGTTTTTACAAGTAATCAATAAATTAATCATTAAAAAAAATGTATACATATTTTTTATCAGCCATTGTTTATGTGGGAGCGCAGTTTGTATCTTTAAACAATAATCTCTTTCCCTTTTTATTTAACAGCTTGGGTCATCAGATGTAGTGGTGACACTAGAAATCCATTGCCCCTTAACAGACTAGAATCTTGCTATTCTGCATGGATGAATTAATCACTTGACATAATCTTCGAATAATCGAGAGCTCCAGACACTATTATACTATGATTTATGCAGACTATTTTCTACTACATTTGTAGTAACGCAATTCACAAGAACACAAGCAATTACACTTAATTAGTCTACACTGGGCTCTTTATATACGCTGGTCTCTTGACTGGCATTCCGACAAATGAATGTTAATGCCTGATATTGCCCTCGGAACTGCATACTAAATTATAGAACACATAATTGTGTAGGAAACAATTTATGCTACTGAATCTCCATTAGGATGGACCCTTACATTAGGCACATTCAATTTCATATTCAGGATACAGCTGCTTGGCCTTTCTCATATTAAAATCCTTTATCCAAAATATCCTAGACCACATAAAGATTATATATAAATCGTAATTATGCATTTGTTGGCTGCTTCATACAAAAGTAAATATCTGTAATTCAGTCAGCTGTTTGAAGAAAAATTACACAAAAATGTATCTCTAGACCAGATACAGGTAAGTTTTTTGGATGATGAATTATGATTGACGGCTGGTGTCTGAAAATGAACATGACATTTTGAATTTGCACTTAGTGATGTGTAATCCTGATTTAAATTAAGAAATTTCTTTGGCTGTAAGATTTAAATCGTAAAACAGTAGTCTATTATTGATGCTTGAGGCTTAGATATTTTGAATGATATTGTCCAGATTAATTAAACTGTAGACAATAAAACATACAGTAAAGTTACATTGAATAAATAAAACAAATAAGCCTCTAATGCATAATCATCCTAATGGATGTTCAGAGTGGTCTAACACTCTGAGCATATAAAAGTAGATTTAATATGCTCTAAAGCATATTAAAAAGCAATATGTGTAATATTTCATGCATACTCTGTAAATTGTGATTAATGTGTATATTATAAAATATGGATAGTGTGCATTAAGTGTAGCATTTTTCAGTGACTGTATTATGTATTCTGTTCATCTTATATTGACTTGTTTCAGTGATGTCACTTTCCCCCGCAACCACCATATTTGTGACCATCCAGCAGGAGGAAACACTGGCAGTGAATGGAAAATAACCATCAGAGCAGATAACAACACAAACATTTGTAACTTCTGAATGAGAGATGTTTATGGTGATGTACCAGTAGGCATGTGCACTCGCGGTCACACACCAGACTCGCCGGCATACAGAGATGAATCATGGATAAGGTATATTTAAATGTCAGAAAAAGTCAAATTTGGCAATACTTGTGCTGACTTAAGACCTGTATACAGCTTTCTTGGGATTTTGCATGGATCAAAAGTGTTTTTTGAAGTTTTTGTTGATATCGTGTTACAGTGGTCACAATATTACAAAACTTCTGTGATGATCCCGTCTGTATGAATGTAAGAGCTGCTTTTAATTCATGAAGAATACACAGAAAGCAACCAAGGCATATTAGTAAATAAGACGAACATGTTTACATTGTAGTCTGGTGGTGTGCATAAAGTCTGTGCAAACATTAGTATATACACATTTAATATATATTATATATTAACATTATTATTTTTTGTTATTATTTATTAAAATGTGTTCCAATTATAACATTCTAGATGTTATGAATAATATCGTCCTATGTGTATTTACAGTTAAATAGTATTCAAATTGATGATATTATAAATATAATTGACACATGACAGATAACTGACATGTCTAAAGAAATGAGCACAAAGACTCACAAGTGTTTTATCCCTGTTCTCCCCCTTCATCGCTGCTTGACTTTGGTGAAATGAAGCTGTGTCACTCAAAAGATAAAACTGTATTGAAAGGAAAATTACATTAAACACCAGTATCACCTTTCCATGATTTAAACAACAAAAACAAAAAATTTTAGCCGGCTTTTGCCGCATCTCACAGCACAATGAAGAAATATGGTATTTTGGTCACAAACAAGGCAGTGCTGTCATACAGTGATGTCACATGAAACAGGTCAATATGATTTTGTTATAACATGACTGCAATGTTGGTGGAACAGCAGCCAAGACTGACACTCTTACAATTATATGCTGTAGTACACACATTTTATTTGGTATAGTTTTAATAAAGTGATTTGATTTCCATAACAATTTTAACCAAGTTAAATTTATTCAAACTTAAAAATCAATAATTCAGCTGGTTTTGTATACGCCACATTTGAAGCAGTATTTTTTGACTGCAACAAAAAGACTTTTTGGCAACAAAAATATACTTTGGATTGAAAACTCATGCATTATAATACTCTCAAAGGTCTACTACAGCCTGTGAATACAAGCTCCATGCTTGATTGTGATTTAGATAATATTTTCAATTCTTCAGAAATTGCAAGTGGAAATTGTGAAGGTTTAAATGTATGCGAAGACAACAGGTAATAAAGTGTGTAGTCAGTGTTACGCCATTTGTCAGTTGCGCTACTGAAAGCTTGTCGCGACAAAGTAGTAGTAAGACAGAGAGAGCAAAAATAAAAACATAAAATACAGAATATTAAACATTATACACTAATAAAATATTACGCTGCCTCCAAATGCTCATAATGTTACACCCAGCACAGACCTTAACTTCCAGGTCAAGTAGCTGTTACTTAAAAAATCACTAGCCAATAAGCACCCATCTTTGTTAAAATACCCATACTAGAGGTTTGTGCCAGATCTGCAAACGAAAACTCATAAATGAAAACCTAGGAACAAGGGAGCAAATAAATATATATGTTTGTTTTACTTCTTATATATGAGGGCATTTATTTTTTTACACATTGCTAAAACACAAATTGCTAAAAATAAATGGACTAATTTTTTATTGTGGTTTAAATATTGGCATTAGCCAGTAGCTTTGCAGCATATAGTATATTGTGTTTTTAGTGCTGATACCCAATGTGCTAGTGTGCTGGTGTTTACTGGCATCTTAACTAGCTTGACCAAATAGGTCAACAAGTTTCATAAGAAAACTGTCTACAATAGCCAATATTTGTTGGTGAACATCTTGAATATTCTGGTTCAACAGCAGAGGTGGGAAGTAACGAATTACATTTACTCCGTTACATTAACTTGAGTAACGTTTAGGGAAAATTTTACTTTTAGAGTAGGTCTAAAAGTGGGTACTTTTTACTCTCACTCAAGTAAATTTCTAATGATTTTTTTTCTTTACTTCACAATGTTACATTACTGGGTTTAATTTGAATGAATGTGTAATTTTTTGAGAGATTATTGAATGGGACTTTTACGAGAGCGGAAGTTCACAGCTGCTCGCAATGAGACTGTCACTCAAGTCATCAGTGTGGCAGCATCAAACTCTTCAAAGTGAAACACTTTCTTCGCTCCTCACAGTGAAAAAAAAGAATAGTTTCACAATGCAATGCCTTCACTTAACACCAAGACAAGCTTATATTTCAAGATTAAAGTCACAGCTCCAACGTATGGCAGCATGCTGAGGTAAATTTTGTCTCTAATTCTAACGCAGGATTTTCTGTGTAATGTGATGGTCATTTTCAGGGTGATTCTGTAACTGTGATCTTATGAAATCAGTTTTTAAGTGAACATTTTTAAATTAGTGCAGCAATACATCAGTGTGCTTTGTCCCGCATGTCATAAGCAGTTTTTATGCATTTACTCCATGCCCTCACGGGGGTACTGGAAACTGTCGCAGCTTCATCAGACGGATTAACTGAATAAATCCATATAAACATTAGTTCATCGCTGCATTTTGCGTGACCGACAACCGGCGCGTGAACAGATAGCATTTCTGCATGTGCACAGCGAGGTACGAGGGGCGCGCTTGTGTGAGATGTGCGGGCATGAGGCGATCGTGGCGACGAGAGTGGCTGTGTCCGCTATCGTTAACTCATTCACTATTTCCTATATAGTAAATGGCAGTCAGTGCACTATAACTCATTAGTAAGTGAATGAAATGAGTGAATTCGAACATGAGTGTCGGAAATCTTGGGCTGGATAAGAAACGTCACATATGAAATTTGAAAATAATTGGGCCTTATTTGTTATTCTTATTAAATAATATATTAATACAATACATCTTCATTCTGTTTGTAATTTTTAATATATACTGTGTGTTAATATTAAGAGTAAACACATTTGATCAAATAAAGAGTACATTTTAAAATGTATCTGTATGTTTTGTCTCTCTATATGTTATTATGTTATTTTAATCCAGTAATGATTTGTCAAAAAGTAATTTACTACATTCAGAATAAAATAAATCATTGCAGGAGTGAAGGAAGCAGTAAACTCCTAGCTCGTACATCTTCCCCATGGTGGATTGTGGGAAATTAACCGTCATCGAGTGTACTTGAAATGTACACTTGAAATTAGATTGCATTGTGGGTAAGAATGAGTGAACAAAAGTAGGGAACGAGTGGCTCACTCAGAATTTAGACACTCCTACAAAATAGCAAAAACTCGAAATAGTGCACTATATAGTGGATAAGAGGCGTTTCAGACACAGCGAGTGTTCCACGATCTGGGTTTGTGCCCCACGTAGGTTGTGTACTCTGCATTTAGAGAGCGGTGATACTGCTGTACAGAACTAAAGATCTTACGACACTGAAAACTGTAATTACACTGAAATAAGAATCCACACAGGACTTTAAAAGCTATGCTATAGCAAAAGATGGCATTATATTTCAGCATTATATATAATGTCCTTGTGGGACATTTTCATGTTTTCACTGTAATAATTACTAGAAATGTTTCCAAACCTCTCTTCTTATTGACAAATTCATCCTGATATGACAAGAGCCCTTAAAGGGATAGTTCACCCAAAAATTACAATTCTCATTATTTAATTACCCTCATGTAACCCCAGATGTGTATGACTTTCTTTCATCTGCTGAACTCAAATTAAGATTTTTAGAAGAATTTCTCAGCTCTGTAGGGCCATACAATGCAAGTGAATGGATGGCACCATTTTGAAACTAAACAAACAAACATAAGTCAGCATAAAAGTAATCCATATGACTCTAGTGGTTAAATCAATATCTTCAAAAGTGATGTGAAAAGGAGTGGTGGTGGCGTAGTGGGCTAAAGCACATAACTGTTAATCATAAGGTCGCTGGTTCGATCCCCACGGCCACTACCATTGTGTCCTTGAGCAAGGCACTTAACTCCAGGTTGCTCTGGGGGATTGTCCCTGTAATAATTGCACTGTAAGTTGCTTTGGATAAAAGCATCTGCCAAAAGCATAAATGTAAATGTGATATGTGTGGATGAGAAACAGATCACTTTTTGTGTTTTTGGTGATTCACATTCTTCTCTGCATATCGCCCCTGCTGTCTACCAATAAAGGACTTAAATATTGATCTGTTTCTCACCCACACCTATCATATCACTTCTGAAGACATTGATTAAACCACTGGAGTCTTATGGATTACTTTTATACTGCCTTTATGTGCTTTTTGGAGCATCACAATTTTGGCCTACAGAGCTAAAATACTCTTTTAAAAATCATACACAACTGGGATGGTATGAGGGTGAGTAAATGATGAGAGAATGTTCATTTTTGGGTAAACTATCTCTTTAAAGTGATAGTTCAGCCGGAATTGAATATCATCTCATCATTTCTCTACCCTCATGTTGTTTCAAACCAGTGTGATGCTTTGCATTATAATGGAACGTATGCTAGACATAATGTTAGGGACTGACAGTCTCGCTCACCATTCACTTTCAATATATAGAGAGAAAGTAAATGTGTATTATGTAATGGAATATAGGAGAGTAAATGTCTATTATGTCATTTGTGAAAGTAACTAGTTACTCACTATTTGAGTACTCTTTTAATTGGATACTTTCTTACTCTTACTCAAGTAAAAAAATGTATGTTAGTACTTTTACTTCTACTTGAGTAATTATGTTTTTGAAGTAATTGTACTTTTAATTGAGCACAGTTTTTGGCTACTCTACCCACCTCTGGTCACCAGCTAGATCAGCACCAGACCAGTACTAACCAGCATATGCCAATCTGGACAAGCAAGGAAATTCCTGTTGTTTTTCTTTTCTTTTCTTTTTGTTCCATTTGAAGTGTAAGCTGATTGAGTGAACCAAATCAAATGTTCAGTTTGCCAGTGAAACCATCACCTGTAATGTAAGATCAGCATATGGCTAAAAGCTGGACAAACACCGTACATCACAGAAAACACTTAATTCAAATCAAGCACAGTCTTCATCCAGCTGAGACACACTGCAGGTGCACACTGGATCACAAAACTAGTGCTCACAGGGAAAGGAAAACAGACAACAGGGGGATAGTGTGAGCATGTGTGAAGGTGGACAACTGAGGTGAATCAATTATCATCTCTTGTTGCTGTGGAAATTATTCTGTAATTCTATGATAGGTCTTAATGCAACAAAATAGCTGAGATGCTTTCATTAATGAACACACTAAGCAGTCCTTTTGGCCAGAGAAGGGAATATTCACCTATCCAATACGACAGCCATAATATTTGAAAAATGTAATTTACTACAAGAACTCATAACCTGAGCTAGATCATGGTCCTTTGACACTCCTGGGCACACATATTTGAAGGCATAAAGCTTTGGAGCTCCCTGGCAGTACAAGGTCCGGACAGTAATGGCATCAGGCAGGACTACCGTTGTGCTTTGATTCAATGGTAAAGGCCCTACGAAATTGTTTGACAAGTGCAGTTTTCTTTCACAGCACCTAAACTCTATAGCTCTTTACAGTGATTGTTTGCCTGCTTTAGAAGTCTTTTAAGAAGACTTTATTTAGATCATCTATATAATACTCTTTATTTGTTCATTTTTACAGCTGTCCTTCAAATTCACAAACTCACATGTTAATCATGTGGATTTTCTTTATCCAGAACATTCTGTAGTTATTTTAATGACTCACAGGCAGAGGTAATTGTAAAGAATTTGAGTCCTTATTATGATTTTTCTTTATTTTTTCTTCTAATTTGTGATTTTACAACAGGAGTACTGGATATTTATGCAAACAACACTTTTTTTTGGTTGTCAGTGTCACACTAAATAATTGCACAGTGTTTCAATGCAGTGAGAAAAAAAACTGCAATATTTCAGAGAAGGCATTTCAGTGAAAATTATCAGCATGAATCTGCAAGTTTTAACATTTATTTTAAGAATTTTGAGGTTCAGCATCTTTGGAAAAACAGATGTATTGAACTTTTATACAAACTGGCTCTGTATTTTATACAAACTTGAAGATGGCAACTTCAAATAAGGCAGATACACAACATTATTTAAAGCATCTTTGGAGTGCTTGATACTTTATTTTTATACTTCATTCATTAGAAATAAAATTGTATGACACATACATATATGTTTATGTTTATATGTCAGGTTACATACAATACAAAGCAATACTAATTATTTTTAATACTTATTATTTTGTATAATGAGTTTTAAAGTTTTGTAAAAATGGTGGGTCACTTTTGCTAAATCCATAATTTGTCTGTAGACAAACAGTGCTGCAAGTACATATCACGCATTAAAACCATGGTCAAAACGCTCCCAAAATGCCAATGAACCTCACATCATCCTCTCACATTTACACTTTATTCAGTTTTAGATTTAGTTAGATTTATTATCCAACTGGACTCTCACATTACCCACATTGCTGAAACACCATCTCTGAGTTAAAACACAGTTAGTTATGCCTTAATATGCCTTTCCTATGAAAGATTAGGCTTAAAAAAATTAAAATGATATACAGACTGACATACATCAAAAAATGGAGATTGATTACAAAATTACTATTATTATTATAATTTTCTGGCAGGCAGCTACAGGTGGTGATTTAACGCTCATGTCTGTTACTGTTGCTCTTTTTCACAGATGAATATGTAGACAGGAACCTTTGGAGTGATTACAAATTGAAAGAAAAAAAAACATCTTTGGCGAGGTGTTAAATATATTCAATCTTTCATGAGGTACCTATACTGAAGTGAGGTAACTTCCTCTATGTAAACAATTTCAACTCTATAAGCTTAGCATTCGATCAAAAAAAAAAAAAAACACAAAAAAAAAAACATTCTAACGCAGTCTAAGCTGAAACATTCAGGTGAAAAACATCACCAAATAAACACCCACACATCTGATCTATTTGTTGGTTTACAGACTATATCTGCAGCTATTTAGTTTCCAATGGAAACTGCTGCAGTATGAAAATTAATGTCAGTTAATTAGACCAAGATTAAGAAAACAGTGCCAATGTTTTTAACTTTCCCTTATTAATGCTGCAGGAAAAACTGGAAACTACAGTGAAAAGAGATGAAAATAGACAAACCATCAACCCCTCAATTTTTTATTTTTGCTCAACCTGGCTTTCAACTTGAAGTCAAGCTGACAGAATTAACAAAGGACATGGATTGCACAGCTGGGCTACAAAAAAAAAAAAAAAGAAAAAGACAACTGGCATGGATACTTTTGGCAATGTGTAAATTCATCTCTAAAAGGCCTGTGTGTGTCTGTGTGTGTGTAGGAGAGAAAAATAATAAGTGTGTGTGTGTGTGAAAGAGAGAGAGAGAGAGAGAGAGAGAGAGAGAGAGAGAGAGAGATAGAGGGGGGGTGGGGGGGTACCCGTACATAAAATGCACACTATGGCGTACGCCTTTAATCAGACAATGACACAAAAAAGACACAAAAAAGCTTCTCTAATAGCATTGAATCTCTCCATGCATGACTAATGGTTAAGAGAAGCCATCCCTCTGGAGCTCATCAGCTCACTGTTTGTACTCCCACATCCTCCCATCACAGTTAATGATGGATATCTCCAGCCCCTCCAGACTTCACACTTTCAGTGGTACCACTATAACGAACTCCGTCCTTAGACTCTCTAGTGTGGTAGAGGAAGACAGAATCAGGTGGTTTGGTGGCACATTGCAGCTACAAATATATATTAAAAAAAAGTAGTATCTAGTTATGTTTATGGATATTTCTGGGTCAATACATTTATGTGAGGGTCCCAAAATGGATTAAGGATGGATTTTCCTGGAATTTGACTTTGCCTTGGCAAATAGTAAGATCGTAGATGCAGAGAAAGAGATCTCGAATGAAGATATACTGTGCTGATTAAGCTCTTTATTTACACACAACATTCAAGAAGACATGTCTGGATGAAAGTAATTGGGCATGGAAAGAGGAATGCTGAATCTGTAAGAGTTTTACTGTATATGCTACTGCTAAATATTCCCTGGTGGTCTAGTGGTTAAGATTCTGCGCTCTCACCATCACAAACTGGATTAAATTCCTGGACTTATTCTGGCATAGTGAGGTGTAGTGGTTGAGGCACAAGGCTGGTAATCAAAAGGTTGAGTCCCGCAATGAGGGAGAAATGAGCCATCACAATTGAGGCATGAGTGCAGCACTTTGTTCTAATTTTCTCTTTGGAGATTGTCCCTTTAATAAGTTAATGGTGCCGTTATATACACCAGTTACCAGCTTGACATACCAGCTTAGTTGGTAAACAATTTTTTTTAGAAAATGTTTTAATGACCACTTTAGACCAGTTAAAACTGTAGCTTGTTAGCTGGGCCAAGTTGGTCAATAGCTGGGACAAGCTTACAGACCATCTTGGAAGACCAACAAACCAGCTTAAGGTGGTCAAACTGGCTTTTAGAATATTGTGGCTGGCCATCCAGCTAATGACCAGCTTGGATTAGTGACCAGACTAGACCAGCTACCATTTCCAAAACACAGCTTCCAGCATGCAAGAAACTCTGGTATCTGTGTTTTGGTACATGTAGATGATTATTAGCTGGTCCAATTTGGTCATTAGCTGATCCAAGCAGGCAGGTCATCTTGGACCTGCAGCAAACCAGCTAACATCTGGCCATACCAGTTTAAGGTGGTCAAACTACAACAATACGGCTGGTCATCCAGCTAATGACCAGCTTTGGCCAGCTAAAACCAGCTTTCAGGTTCCAAAACAGAAAACAAAAAACAGCTTAAATTGGATTTCCCAATAGGTTAGCAGATTTTATTCAATTAAATATAAATAAGATTCTATTCAAAAATTAAAATAACACAAGTGAAATATGTGTCAGTGTAGTGTGCCATGGACAAATAGAAAGACATAAGTGCCAAAGAGAAGACAAAGTGCAGGTCAACTTGTCAGTTTAAATTTTCTCAAAAAGCTGCCAGTGCACAGTGACCTTAAGGGTTTACCCTAGCGGGCATGCTGTGTATTAATGAATTATGTTAGAATAGTGTTTTAGTGAAGTGACTACATAAGTGTGTAACAAACATTGTGTCAGCTGTCACTTCAGGCTTAGATGCTTAGTGACACTCCGCCCACAATCTCCAGCTACTGTCGCCAGAGGTGGGAGCAAGTCACACATGTTCAAGTCAAAAGCAATTCTCAAGTCTTAACCATCAACTCTCGAGTCAAGTCTCAAGTGCAGTGCAGACAAATCAATCAAGTCAAGTTGTCAGTGACTCATCTCAAGCAAGTCAAGTCGAGTCCTGATGAGTTTCAAGTTAAGTCGTGTCAAGCCACAGTACTAAAATAAAGAGGTTAATTTTTGAAATAAATATTAATTTTTGCTCAGAAAAGATGAACTTATATACATATCTTTACATTCATTTTTTTTTACATGAATTGTATAACAGTAATGTGTTATAGTATATATATATATATATATATATATATATATATATATATATATATATATATATATATATATATATATATATATTAGTAAATTGCATTAATGAACATGCACATATTTTTATCATGGGCACTTAAAAATACTGTGAATACTTCTAGATACCTTATTATCTGAATTGTTTTGATTTTTACAATTAAATGTTAAATGTATAACACTGCGTGTATGCTGTGTAAAAATGCGGTCAAATTTTCCCATTGATCTAATAAAAATGGCAGACGGGCTGAATGAAAACGCAAATTCGCTCTCAGACAGTAAGTGGAGCTTATGCAGCAGAAATATAGCTGTTACCCTGGTAACGCCTGTACACAAAGCAGCCCTGTGCTTATAAACAATAACTTATTAGGCATTATACAGAGGTAAGATGAAAAGAAAATACCATCAAAACTTTTCTGAAGACAGTCAGTTCCCTTTAGTGATACATTTATATAAAATAGTCATAAAGGTATTGCATTCAAGTCTTCAGAAGTCATAATCACTATGAGAGAACTTGGATTTCATCACAAGCCATTCTGTATATTTTAAACTACTTATGTTTTTATATTGCCAACATATGGTTATGGTGTAATGTTGACTGTTTAAAAGGTTTAGAAAATGCACACACACATTTAGTGAGGGGTTGCACACACACAATAATTGTGAATCATTTAAATTTACTGACAACCCTCAAACATTTGATCAGTAATTTTACATATTAATCTTTCTGGATAATGAAATGATAATGAAATGATTTACTCACCTTTCCTTGTGGTTTTTGAAATGTCTGATGAAATTCGAGGTTGTGGTGGTTGTATCCAATATTTTTGCGTTGCTTACTGTGCATCTGGCAATTACATTTTATTCACATGGTCCAATTCTAAATCTTTATATCCATAGGAGATTATTTTGGGAACTCGACAATCATCTGTTATTTTGGCGCGTTGTGAGCGCAGCGTTAACTGCGCAGATGCAGATCAGTGGTGCTGGCGGGCTTACATTTTTGCATATTAATTAACTGATGTCGCAATATTTTTTAAACATATTTCATTACTGTTTATAATAAGTTATTGAAAATAATAATAATAAAAAACATTCAAGTCATTGTCGAGTCATGCAGTTCAAGTCAAGTCTCGAGTCACTGGTGCTCAAGTCAAGTCATTTTCTTCATTTAGTCAAGAAAGTCACAAGTCCTGAAATTTGCGACTCGAGTCAGACTCGTGTCAAGTCATTGTTGGATTATATATGCAGAAGAATTGCAGTGACATGATTTGAATCTAAGAAAACCCAAATTTTGTAATCCTGAAATTCTTCACTGTCGTAAATTCTCAAACATCGAGCTTGGTCCGAAAGGCCCCTCAGTGTGACCTTCTGAACTTTCACACAGAGTTAAACCAGACTTTCCTTCGTAAGGCATCCAAAAGTCCATCAGATTTGCACGACTCGAATACTAAGACACTTCATCTTAATCCAGGAACATTTTACACAAAGTCACAATACATTACCGGATTAACCTTCTAAAATGTACAGAATGCATTTAAATCCAAGATTTATACAATACCTAGTCTTGCTAGGTAATTCTGACAATTGCTTTGAACTGTGGTAATGTTAGGACCAGACAAATTAATGATTGTAGACGATGGAACTCTTTAAAATATGTGTAGCGATGTGCAATCACCTATAATTGAAAAATATAAGCTTTAATTCTGTATGATTTATCTCATTCTACTAAGAACTAATAACTACAAGGTTTAACTTGATAAAATGCAATGATGTGTAAAACCAATATGATTTTGTAAACAGAGATTTTCATGTTTTATTACCTACACATATAACATCCATAAAAACATGTCATGTTTAGCATGTAAGCAATTGTTTGTGTATGAAGAAAAATCTGATGACAATGAATATCATGTATCTTGTACCATTCTCGAGATATGAGAGTTCATGAGTAAGTATGCACTATTTTTGAGCGGGAGATTTGTAAGTCTCCGAAACAAAGAGTCACAAATCAGCTGTCAGCAAGGACAGCCCAGTTGACCATGTGACTCTGAAAAGTCACTTCTGATTGGCGCAGGACACCTTTGGGGGATGCGGCCAATCTCAGTTCAAATAGTTCCAAACAGGAATAACTCGCTCTCTTGTCTCTTCGTCCTTGTAACACAGATCATTATCATGGGCAAGGAAGAGGCGAGAAACCGGCTTGTCAACATAAATAATAATTTAATTAAGAACTTAAAACAAACATTTAGGACAGCAGACATGTCTGCTGATTAAGCTCTCTCTCTCGATCTCCGTCTGCGAGTGGCCTTTATCCCTCTTGACGGCTCAATTTAGCCTGATACGGGACCGGGCGTGCGCAATCACACGCCGGTCCCGCCCTCCACCGTGCCACATTCCTCCCCCGTTCTCTCAGGCTGGGGACCCCCGGCCTGACGTACATCCCCTGGGGGGGGGGCGCCTCCCGCGCGGTCTGCCGGCGGGTCATCTCCATCAGCCTGGACGAGGGAGGGGGCAAGGGGAGGGAAACAACAGTTAAAAATAGGGGGGGGAGGGTTCCTGCACTGGGCAGTACCTCCCCTCCCACAAACACCATAATTTAAAAAAAAGAGGGAAAAGGCCAACGCAGAGCGGTATCAAGAGAGAGGAGAGAGAGATTAAAGGAAAGAAAGAAAAAAAAACGTACTCGCCGGTTCTCTGATACGCCGTAGCTCGTTCCTCAGCCACTTCTCCACCCTCTACAGGACAACAGCCGCGCCTCTCCGGGCAGATCGGAGGCAGTCCTCAGCCCCTGGCGGACGGAACGCCCCGCCGCGTTCCCAGGGTGTCGAAGGGGCCTCCCCCCGCCCCTGGCAGCGGTTCTCCCGCTCCAGGCGGTCGGCGGCGAGCCCCTCCCCGCACGCGGTCGGCAGTCTCCAACCCCGCCGCGTTCCAGCGGCCAGTAGGGAACTCCCCCGCCCCTGGCAGCGGCCCTAACCGCTCCAGGCGGTCGGCCAGGAGCCCCTCCTCCCCTCGCGGTCGGCGGCCGTTCCTCCGCGTCCAGGCGGCTGGGCTCCTCCGTCCCCCGGCAGATGGCCGCGGCTGCTCCATTGAGAAGTGGCGAGAACTCCGCTACGGCGTATCCCTCTTCCTTCCCGGGTTTCGGCACCAATGTAACACAGATCATTATCATGGGCAAGGAAGAGGCGAGAAACCGGCTTGTCAACATAAATAATAATTTAATTAAGAACTTAAAACAAACATTTAGGACAGCAGACATGTCTGCTGCTCTCTCTCGATCTCCGTCTGCGAGTGGCCTTTATCCCTCTTGACGGCTCAATTTAGCCTGATACGGGACCGGGCGTGCGCAATCACGCGCCGGTCCCGCCCTCCACCGTGCCACAGTCCTCTTGCTCTTCAGTTGCTCTCTGAACACTGACTCTATGCCATGTGAGGCCCACGGAAACTTGGGACTCGACGTCCCAAGAAGGAGTGAGAAGGCCTCACTTAACAACTTAAATCGTCATTCATACAGACAATAAACTTCGGTCATACAGAAGTCCAACACATCGACGGAACAAACTTTCGACATAAAGAAAGCCTGGACATACCAAGGACATGTAAGTTACACCTCCAGTTTGTGCTCAAAGGCCTGGTGTATTGATTAAATATTTTGAGTAACACGATAGCAAATCGATGTAGACTCAAATGAGGATAAATGGTTTTTAAGGCATTGTTGATAGACTCCACAAAGTTCCTTTTCACTGTATTGATCATTTATTTCACATTCTGTCTCTCTTCACCAACCTGTCTCATGTATATATGTATTCGATTAGATTTATGTTAAGAATAGTTAATAAAGTTTGTCTGTGTTCAAGGATGATTTTACTGTGGTATTTTATGATAAAATAATCTCATCACTGTTTCTAAAAGATTTCGTTTCAATGCTGTACCTGAATAAGTGAGATATTATTCTCATTAAGCCATGAGAATAATATTACTCCAATAAGTGAATTAATCATAATTCACTTATTCAAGCTAATTCCTTACAATAGAAAGTGTGAGCGGATAAAACTAGACTTATTTTTTTTAATTATTATATTACGGTTTCAATGGTGGAGAATCTTAGTCAGACAAATAACCTAGTTCAGACAAATAACCTAGTTATTTGTCATTTATCAAATTTATAATGGTTGTCGAATGCGACTAATTCCTAATTCCTATTGTGACTAATATGTATAATCCTACATCGTGTAACTCAGAGTAAATTTTGCCGAAGCCTGACAGAAGAGTTCTAATAAACATGATGACATCTTTGTTTAATTCAAGGCAATGTCCAATACCAATGCAAGAGGAGGGGGGTGCTGTTGTCCAGCATTTTCTCATTTGTTGTTCTCCCAAGGTGGATCGTTTCTAAAAGTGGAAAGAAAGTTTAAACAAAGCTTCAAAAAGGCAACCGGAAATACAGTGAACATATATAAGCTTTCTCCTCCTCTCCATTAGGTAAGAATGGATTAGAGATCAAAGGTTCCTAGAGAGGGGGCACAAAAGGGCTACAGATTCTCGCTCTCTCACTCAGAACAATGAAAGGCAGAGAACAGGACAGTGAGGCTTAAAATATCAATTTCAAACTACTTTGTTCTTCCTTTTTCTGCATACCAAAACCAAATCAGTTTACACAAGTTTTGCAAGTTCTACAAAGTACAACTATGATGCACTTTACACTCTAACAACCCTTAATTTCATATATCACCACACGCTATGTGTATTACATATTCATTGAGCTGCTATAACTATAAGTCATTCATTGGCTGATGCTTCCAAAGAATGTAAATATGGTTTCTCTATGGTTGTTTAAAAAAAAAAAAAAAAAAAAAATAGCTTGAGTGATTCAACGTCAATTTGTCACTAAATCAATGTCATGGCGCCATTATTTGTGCAGAAATTACAAACTTCAACTTAATAATGAGTAGTGGTGCAAATATGTAATAGTTGCTTGCACTCCATAACTGACTATCAAGGCAAAATATATAGTTAGACATCTTCGTCTGTCAAAGCCCCAAGTTCAAAATACTGCATATTAAGTGAACATCCATTATTTCCTGTGTAGCCAAGAGGGAGCCTGCAGACACATTCCTGTAACTAATTTTTCTATTCTCACCCATATATCTGCCTTTCCCACTCTCTACTTCCTTTGAAGTAGGAGCCCATTGCAAAGGGCTGGTATAATTGGCTTAATGGGTCACTGCAGTCAGAGGGGGTGAAATGGGTTGGGTTGGTGGAATTTGGACGATAGGTGAGGACAAGTCCAGTTAAAAGGCAATTTCTGACCCAAAGAGCTGCCATTTTAGAGTGTAGCTTTTACATGCTTCAGCTTGATATTCAGGAGTCCTAAGGTTATCTGATTTGATGTAACAGGGTAGCAAATTACCCATGTATGAAAGTGGGAAGGAGACAATTCTAAACAGTACAACTACCAAAGTTGTATTTGAATGGGAATTCAATCTGGAGTTCAGAATTCAAAGAAGTAAAAAAAGGATTTTGAAGAGGGCAGAGTGGCAGGTAGGTATGGGCATGCATGGTAGGAGTGATATTGATATACAGGCTGTGAAGTGAATACTTTTAGACAAATTGGCACAGGTCCCATCTTCCTTTTCTGGGCCTGGCTATCTGAACACACTGAAATAGAGCCTGAATAATACTTCAGCACCAGCGGCCATTTATCATCCACATTTATAGACTTGCTATTCATAGTGTCTCTGAAAAACCCAACGTTTATTACCTCCAATAAAATATGTAAGTAAAATAAATTAAAAATGTTCCCCTCCACTGCATGAACTTTTCTTTCAAAATGTCATTGCATGAGATGGAAAACATTTCTTGTCATCTTTGAAAATGACAGTGTTCAGAGATAAAACCATACACAAATAAAAGACAAGATATTAATAACTGTCAAATAATGGCCAGTGAGCTGAACGACTGTTTCTGAATCTCGACAGGGAGATATCAATTTAATTATCTGACTGAAAAAGAAAAAAAAAACTCGCACAAAGGAGGCAGAATGAACTCTTGATTAATACCATGTTCATGATACATTCAAAAAAGAAACAAACAAACAAAAACATAGATAATACAGAGAAAAAAGAAACAAACTGATAATTTCCCATGCTTCAGTGTGAAAGTATTAATATACATTAATGAGACAATTTGGTATATTCTGTATGTCCACCACAAATCTGCTTCTGCTGTATGCAAACATGTAATCATTAGAGTCTTGGACATTCACTCCAACTGTTTTCATTACCTGAACTTTTAGCGGAATTGGTGAAGGTCAACATGGCTTAATTAGAGTGAACAATACGTCTACACCACTTTTGGCATTTGCAGCTTAAGAATGAAAGGTCTTTGCAGGCACACAGCTCAAAGGCTTGCATGAGTCATGCCAGGGGATGTACAGTATACACAGAAGCTGGTGCCTCTTTGGTAATGCAACATGGATTCCCATACCTACATGGCTTATACAACCTGATATGGTCACTAAATAGAGCTGGTTACATCTATAAGCTACATAAATTTCAGATCTGGAGTCTATCCATATGCAATTGTTCTTTACCACTTGCTCATTGGCCAAGCATTGTGTTCTAAGCCTATGTTGCCCACTGTGAAGAGGAAGCTAATAATGGCCAAATCAAGCCACTGATGTGCCTCAGATAGCCTGCGTCTCTCATTTAATTTTGTCTCCTAGAGTCTAAGACCCTTATAATCCAATTTTTAATTTTCCTCTCAATTTCCAAATCACCTTATCTAATTAAAAACACAAAAGGCATCCAACTACCATCAACAGGAAAGAAAGGGAAGACAACCAAAACAAGTGAAAAAACAAATGATTGGGGGAATCTATGTCTTTCTAATCTATGTTATTTTACTGTATATATATATATATATATATATATATATATATATATATATATATATATATATATATATATATATTGACAGTGAAAAGTTTGGACACCTAGAGTACTAACCTGTTATTATTACATTTATCACATTGTAGAATGACACTGTAGTTTAGTCAGCTAACTATAAAATAACACAGATTGAAGTATGAGGATGTCTCTCCACATTATTCATGAGAGGTAGCGCTTCAGTCTAATCACACTAGTGTAACATTGTCATGAAAATGGAATTGAAATACTGGATAACTTAAAACAGACAAGGTTAGTAAGCAATTTGATCACACTAGCGTCATGTAAAAATGCATTAGGCTTAAGTATTGCAGCTATACTTTTAAAAACAGTGTGCTTATGTTTTGTGTATTGGACCTGTTTACTTTCATTGTATGTGCCACACTGAATTTCTTTTAATTTGCTTTAGAAGAGGGATAAATTGAAATTAGACATTAGAGTTTAAATTACAGTATTAAACTCAAAACACTCCTTGTAAGAATGAATATCTATTAATTATTGTAAAGTTTTAACACAGTGCTGGTGGTAATGTCTACTCTTGAGTGCTGTTCTCACTTCATTCTTCATTCAACAAAATATCTATATATTTTTGCAGATTTTCAAACTGTTCTACTGCCGATTGATATTCAGCCCTAAACTCTTTTGTTTTCATCTCAGCTCATAATGCGAGGTTCAATCATCTCTGTTGTGTGTTTTTGAAAGGAGCTCTTGACCCCACCCATTTTATATTTTCCCGCCCACAATACCTGTCACACATTTACATATTTCCCAGCCATTTCGAGAGTTATTTTTTTCAGTCTGAGGTGTGAAAATTGGGGTTCAACTAGGTGGATTTCATGACCCTTTAACGGCTTATCCAAAATGCACAAATGTTGTGCATATGTGAACAATCCAGTGATTTATCTCATGTAATCTCATGTAAATGTGGATTACTTTGTCAGATTTGTTTAATAAACGGTTTTTTTTGGTAATTTACAGCATATTGGTATACATGTAATCAAGCTTACTAAAATACTGTATATAAAGAGGATGGAATACTAATAATAGAGATATAAGAGGATGGGGGTGTACCTTCTAACAAAGACACTTGTTTAATTCAAATATCTAATTGCACCAGACTGACGTAATGGCAGCCCAGACTAATCCTGTTCGCACTGGTGATAGTGGAAACTAAAGAGATTTAGGAGGACTTTAAGAGGAACACCCCAAAATTTAACCCGCTCACCATTCTAAACAGCACTGTGGCAGCAGTGGAGTCATTCAGGTTCCTGGGCACTGCCATCTCACAGGACCTGAAGTGGGAGATCCACATTGACTCCATTCCTTCACCAGCTAAGGAAGTTCAATCTGCCAAAGGTGCTGCTAATCCAGTTCTACTCAGTAGTCACTGACTCTGTCCTATGCGCTTCAATAACTGTCTGATTTGGTTCAGCTACGAAATCGAATATCAGTCTACAAAGTACAGTTTGGAATGCTATATGGATTATTGTTTGCCCTCTGTCCTCTCTTCAAGAACACTTGAGTGAAAGAACACTCTTCTTACACTTCCAGAGAGAGGAAAAGGGTTGGAAAAATCAATCTGGACCCCACTCACTCTCAATATTACCTTTTTGAACTGTTGCCTTCTGACCGGCGATACAGAGCTCTGAGCACCAGAACTGTCAGACAAACAAATTAATAAAAAATGTATCTACTGAATCCCGTCTGGCTAAGCGGGAACATGATCGTGGTTGAGTGAAAACTAGAGTGAATATCAGCAGGACATTTGTTTCCTGGAGAGACCTTCGTTCGGTTTTGGGGATCAAAAACGACCCAGAATTGGCATTCTTCTTATTGGACAGTTAAATTACACAACTGCAAAGCATGTGAAATACATTGCCATAAGGATTGATCTGTGTAATTTTAGCTAACTGGATCTTGCCTGCACTGTAACTGTTATAATCAATGATAATCTGTAAATATTCAGCAAGGTAAACTACAATAACACATGAAATGAATGCTAGACAATGTTCAAGGTAAAAGACCCATTCATTTGTGTAATGTAACTTGGTTATACAGAAAATATATGCAATCTATTGTTATAAAATAATAGCGCATCGATATATCAAAATGTCAGTTGTGATGGAATCACATCAATACTGAATTGTGTCAACATGTTTATAATGTAGCCTATTTTATAAACAGCTTATGTCATCATCCACCAAATTTAGCTAACAGCAATTGATAAAGCTGGCTGCTAGCTAACGCCGACATATCGTATAAATGCAGTCAATGTCTCATGCAAAGAAAAGTGATTACTTCAAACTACAGTCTTGCATAGTCAGGCCTATATCCACACTTTTTGTGGACACACACGTTTTGAACTGTTCCAGCTCTGGAGAGTGAAATATAATATACAGTCTCAAAATGTGTAGTAAAACAACCATAACTGTGTAATCTGCTAGCATGATGTCTGTGAATCACGTTCAGCCTCTTTGTACCTTAAAATTATTTTGAGGTTTTTTGAGTATTACAAACTCAAAAACATAAATGTGATATACAGAAATGGGACAGCTTAACAACTTCCATGCAAGCTAGTATAATTAAGACGAAAGTACTACCTAAAATTAATCTTCTATTTTTCAAGTTCCCAGTCCCCCATCACCCCAAGTTCTTCACAGAAACTAACTCTCTAATGTCTAAGTTCATCTGGAGAGGAAAGCGTCCCTGAGTCAGTCTCTTGACACTACAGCACACAAAGCCACATGGTCATCTCGGTCTCCCACATCTTAACTTTTACCACTCGGCCTTCCAATTGAGGCAAATGCGTATGGGCGGACCAAAGTTCCAAAGGGCCATGGAGAATAATAGAAGTAGAATACGCTCTTCCTGGTAGACTTCAAGAAATCCCTTTTTGATGGTATACAACCATGGAACTTGAAAGCTAAATTTGGAAGCATTATTTCAACCATTCTGGTGGCATGGTATGCTGCTGAGAAAGTAGCAGGACACTCAAAGATTGTTTCTCACCAATATCCCTTCTAGAACAATGCTAATTTGCTTTCAGGTGGACGGTCCTTCATTTATTCTCCCTGGTCATTGAGATATGTCTTTACATTTGGTGATACCTTAAATTGGAATGGACTGTGTACATTCCAAAATATTCTAGGATAGTTCTTTCTACCAGGCACATCTTTTTTTCTGAGGCTCAGGTCTTCAATGAAGGCATACGGTGTCCCACGGGACTCCCCCTTAATAGATCACCCTTTATTAAAATGGATGGATCACACTGCTGGCTCTCAGGGTGCCGTCACTTTGATCTACAACAGCCTACTTAAATATCCCTACAAGCCATTGAAAATATTGAATACCTGGGAGAGAGAAACCACTTGGTTAGGTTTCAGATCGGACTGGGACACGATATGGTCTAATAGACCATATTAGACCTTACCTCTAAAAAACCCTCACACATACTAATTCATTTTAAGACTATTCACAGGATGTACTGTACCCCATAAAAAACCCTGATCCTTATTATAGTTTGTGTAATTCTAATGCCAAGTGTACTTTCCTACATATGTTTTGGGGCTGTACAACCATCACATATTTTAAAAAATATGTGGTCCAGGTACTTTGTTGTCTTATGAAGCTCTTTGATCCTTGCCTACTGCTACTTAATGACAATTCTTCCTATCAGTTTACGTTAGTTCAGAAAAGATTGCTGATTTTAGGCTTACTGATGCTAAAAAAAAAAACTATTCAGCAATCATGGATTGCTCCAGATACTAACATGAACATCTATTGATTATCCTCATTTTACAATATAGCTTGCCTAAAACACAGCATGGCAAGGATCAATGGGGCAAAGAAATGTACTGTGAATTGCTGGAGCAGCATAGTTAAAACTTTGAAGGAACTGCCTTAGCTTAGTTTTATAAGTGTATGTTTGTGTACATTCATGTATATACATACATACAGGGTTGGGAGGGTTACTTTTGAAAGGTATTCCACTACAGATTACAGAATACATGCTGTAAAATGTAATTTTTAATGTATTCCTTTAGATTACTCAAAATCAGTAACATATTCTTAATACTTTGGATTACTTCAGCACTGGTAGATTTTTTAATTGTTTTGACTATAAAAACTATATTAAAAATACATTCTCTGAAAAACCTAAATATCTTATGCAGTGTAGTTTCTAAAACAAGGTAAATCAATTTGATCTTGTTTTAAGGATTTTTAGATATTTTTACAGGAAAACAATACAAAAAATTATTATCAAGAATATTATTTTTGTCCTATGAAATGTCTTACTAGAAAAAAAAATTATGATATAATACAAATTTCCTTGATAAAAAAATATGATCGTGTCTGGTAACGTGCTGGTAAAATTTCTAGAAATAGCATTTTAGCTTAGCGTAAGCTAACAATTTACACAAGGTTTATTTATATTTCTTCTGCTCCAAAGTTACTTTACTTCTCTGTCTGCTCGTATGAATGTAACAAATCATAAGAAAGTGTTTCACCGCTGTTCAAATGCACTTTGGATCGCATCATATATAGCCTATGTATAAATGTTTTCCATCTGAAAGGACTAAATATTAAATGAAACAAATGACAATAAAATCTCTTTAGTAATCAAAGTACTTTTTGAATGTAATGATTTAAATTTTAACTGTAGTGAAATACCGTTACTTATATTTTGTATTTTAAATATGTATGTAATCCCATAGCATGTATTCCATTACTCCCCAACCCTGCATACAGTTGTATACGTGTATGAGCTCAGTATGTATGACTAATAAGTACATGTAGACTAGAATGTATTGCTGAGTGTATATATGTATTTACATGTTTGATTTTGTTAAAAAATAATAATACAAATAATAATATATATTTGATATAAAGAACTGTACTGGTAAGCATAGAGGTAGAGGGAGCTTTTTTAGTTTGTTTTGGAGTTTTGAGACAAGTCTGTGAGAGACTCAGATGGGTTTTTCTGGTCTTTCTTTGACAAAGCAATATATCAGCCATGTATATTGACCAGCATGCTGGGTGATACATCTTTGTCCAATACCCAGAGCTGAGAGAAGACTCCTGTGTGCTCCCTCATATGACACGGGGGAAGAGAGATATATATTTATGCTTATCATTATCTTAAAAACCTTTTGATCGAAAGGCTTATGTTTAAATTCTCATACATAGGATTACATATTACATGTATTACACTGCATGGGATTTAGATTTTAGAAACAAATAATTAAAGGTCTTTACACGTGACAAGAAATTGGGGTAATGTGCAAAAAAAAACATTTATGACCTTACCCCGATAAAGGAAAACCATTTAAGACGTGGACATGGCCATACACATTGTCAGCTTATTAGGCATAATCGGTAGAAGAACATGCATGTTGTCAGCTCAGAATTGCTCATCTTGTCATGTACAGCCAAGTTAAATATGAATTTTTCAAACTTAAAAAAATGAACAGTTTAAACAGTTTAAATAACCTCTAATAATAGTCAGTAGAGATGCACTGATAATGTATCAAGCTGTGACTACATATTCATACTCATTAAAATGTCCTAATGCCAAAAACCATGCAGTATTTGCTGGCCACAAAAAGAAACACTGGTAGCAGAACAAAATGTCAGTGCATATCTCTGTAGAGAGCAATGCTGGGAGAGGGAGAGCGGTAAGGATTGACACCTGTGCAAAATTATTTCTAACAGCTGTTTTGCATTGCAGTGAGAGCTGGAGAGAGATATAAGTGCAGTCCAGACTGTCGGAAGAGAGAGAGAGACTGAGCAGCGTGCGTGCGTATACATGTATGTTTGCCAGAAGTTTGCAGCTAGTTTACCAGAACTCTAGATTTGTAGTAAGGGCATCACTAATGATTAGAAATACAAACAATACTGTTACTTTGCCTACTTATTATATAACTATTCTTTTATTCTCACTCTGTCTTTCACTCTTTCTTTATTCCCTGTCTCTCTCTGGTTCACTCGCTCAAACACATAAAAATGTCACTCTTGCTGTCATAGCATGTGGGGCTTTCCCCTCAGGTTGAAGGCAAGGTAGGTGAGATGACAGGGAAAGCACATATACTGTATAAATAAAGACTGATTGAACTTTGAGTGAAGGATGGTTTGCTGAAGACTCCAATGCTACTTAAGTATGCTACTCTGATATTGAGGTCTACTACCTTGAAAAAAACAAATAACAAATTCATAGAAATGTCATTGAGATTTCGTTAAATGGGTAGTTCACTCAAAAATGAAAAACATGTAATTTAATTGCTACCTCTAATTCTTTATGAACATGTAAGAATTTCTTAAGGCAGTATGATAATGTCAGTCATCATTCAGCTCCATTGTATGGAGAAAAAAATTGAGTGAATGGTGACTAGGGCTAAAATCCTGCCCACCCATCATATGTTTTTATTTTGTAGTTTGTCTCATGCAAGTTTGAAACAACATGAGGGTGAGTCAGTGATGAAAAAAAAAATCAGTTTTGGGTGATCTATCTCTTTAATTGACATTTTTTTTATGTTATTAATGTTCCATCAAGTATTACAAGTTTAGAGATAGTGACATGTTTTCTGATTGGCAGATTCGTGTTAAAGGTGTGGCTATGTTGTAGGGTGAGGTTAGAGTTTCAACTACATTTCTGTTCTTTTCTGGGTATAAAAAAAGTTATGAACTGAGTGGTTAAGTTGTAATGGTTGAAACCCGTATTAATAAAAGATCCCATGACAATTCAACTGTGACTGGTGCTTCACAAACTAGAGGGATGATTCAAAACTGTCACATTGCTTATTCCATCTTTTGTTACCTGTACACACACCACTTAAAAGTCTTTAGCACCCAAAATCAGAGGTCAGAATGAACACTCACCAAGTGAATAAATCTCAGCCAGTTGGCCGAAACCTATAAATGGAACTACTGCCTAATACAGCAAAATCACATAGTGACACAATGAGTATAAATAAATAAATATTCCACATTTGCAGGTATTCCCAAAACTTTACTTTGGAACCTGCCAACAATACCCTAAAGAAAAGTCCAGCTTAACCAGCATACAATTCCGATGCTGGGTTAGCCTGGTTTATGATAACTTGGACCTTTTCTGGTTGAGCAGCACAACCACGTTGTTAACCAGCAAAACTTAGATGGTGAAGATGGTTTTCCAATATGTTTTCCAAGTAATGCTGATTAACCAAGTTAGTCTTGCTGGTTCAAAACACATGCAAAACACAAAATGTGCTGGTGACCAGCTATGTCTAACTAACTGATATTATGATACAGTGTATTAGCACAACAGACCTGAGATGTGTTGAGTAGATTCAGCATGTCATTTCACAGCTTAAATCTTAGAGTAAACATAGCATGTATAGATGCATTTTTCACTATATGGTTTCAAAATCCACACTTTGATAAGAAGTGCTGTGCAGATAAAATTGTGTTTTAGTGTTTTTTAGAGTGAGTCAGCCATTTTGAGTGCAGTCAGAGCAGTGTGGCTTGCTGAATCGGAGGGAACACTGCTCTTTGAATGGGGATGCCGAGGCATGACCGATGTAATTTATAAAGGCATAAAAGCATGCAGGACAATGCTGATATACACAGCTATTGAAGCATGCCAGCAGACAACACAGAGCCTGAAAATCAAACCTATAAACACAGAGTACAGTAGAGTGTTAAACATCTCTGACCCAGAAGATAAACTTAAAAAAAAAAGAGATAGGGTGTAAACATGTAGTTCACAGTATGTCACAGTCACACTAGTGTACCATCTTGTTCCAAATCTCATGCTTTTCTTAATGAACCTTAAAAAGAAAATCTACTCTCAATTTTACTTCCATAACTCATAAACATTTACGTCAAAACCCTAAACGTTGTTAAAGGAGTAGTAAATGAACACTTTTAGGAAACAGAAGGGGTCTCCCCCGCCCCTGGCAGCGGTTCTCCCGCTCCAGGTGGTCGGTAGCGAGCCCCTCCCCGCTCGCAGTCGTTGGTGTTAGACCCCGCCGCGTTTCAGCGGCTGGTAGGGGACTCCTCCGCCCCTGGGAGTGGCCCTGACCGCTCCAGGTGGTCGGTTAGGAGCCCCTTCTCCCCTCGCAGTCAGCGGCCGTTCCTCTGCTTCCAGGCAGCTGGGCTCCTCGTCCCCCGGCAGTTGCCCACGGCTGCTCTGTTGGGGTGGACGGTAGTGGCGAGAACTCTACTATGGCGTATCCCTCGGGTTTCGGCACCAGTGTAAAGGGATTTCAAGGGAAAGGAGGAGGCGAGAACCGGCTTGACAATATAAATAATAGTTTAATGTGAAACTTAAGAGACAAACAAACACATGAAGGACATGTCCGTAAACAATCTCTTTCTCCCGCAACATCCTCTGCAGTCGGCCTTTATCCCTCTCGGAGGGATAATCATCCCTCTTTATTAGCCTATATATATATATATATATATATATATACAGAGTAAATACTAAATAGAAGATTTCTAAGGTAAAAATGCACTAAAGTACAAATAAGTGTACATTGTGTTTAGCAGCGTGACATTTCGCAACACATTGCTCAAATATCGGATGAAACTAGAGATTCTAATCCTTTGATTAAAACATATTTCAATGTAAAAACTTAATTAGGTTTCTTATCAGAAGTAGTTATCTTGGCATTTCTCCCACAGACAAACTCCACTGTGGTTGGCAACATATTGTATTGTCGCATGACTCATGACGTTTACACTTTAATGACAGCACAGAAGTGTGATTACCTGGTTTAAACTAATTTAAATTATGCACTGCATATAGCGAAGCCACAATTCAATGTCCACGCATGTCTATGCAGGGTTGAATGAGGTTAATTTACAAAAAGCTTCATAAGGATTTAGAAGATTCAGAATCCAGCGCAAGATTCATATGGACCACTTCTATGGTTATTTAACCTTTTTTATCATTTTGATAGATGCCATGTTTGATTTGTGTTCTCTTTAAAGGAGTTGATTAATGATTTCATTTGTAAGATGATCAGACCAAAATGTAAGTGTTTTTTTCAATCTCAAATCAAAGTGATTGTATGCCTTACAGAAGACCTGGAATATGATGCATGAGTCACAAGGACTACTTTTATGACACGTTTTGCGTATTTTTCAAAGCTTTAAAGTAAGTCACTATCATCTTCTTTTGTATTGAAATCAGCAAACTGAACATCCTTTAAAATATATCATTTTAAATTCTGCAGAGGAAAGAAAGTCATAAGGGTTTAGAACGACATGGGGATGAGTAAAAATTAACAGACTTTTCAGTTTAGTCTGAACTATTCCTTAACCCTCTGGGGTCGACGGACGCGCCGGCGCGTCCTGCTGGATATTTTCGTCATTACAGCAGAAACAACTTAAAATACACCGTCATTTTTGGGTATACAGATAAGTGTAAGACATCATTAGAGACTATAAAGGGTCTACTTTTATTTGTGTACACTCATAATAACAATGAAACATTGTGCTTTTGTAAAATAAAGAAAATAAAAAGGGTGAGCTTTCAGCAGTCTCTGGGTTTGAGAGCATTTATCTGAAACACGTCACAAAAATGAACTGAAACTCCACGAATACTTATCACACAAACATGAAACATATGTCTAAAGAAAGCTTTAAATGTCTACTTTTTAATAAAACAATTAAAATTTAAAACAAATATTCTCCTGCAATGTAATCTGTTTGAAATAAAGCGATGTTCAGTTTTTACCGGTCCATCTAATTATCTGTAATGTGATCCCACCCACCAGCAGAGCGCGCCATTCATACGCTAATGTGCTGAGACAATCGACACAAATGTACATGCCCCCGACTGTGAGGTTGTAAACAAATTTTGTTCATTTTTCTGCGTGTTTGCAATGATACACAGGCGAGAAAGCTCCAGGATTGTAAGGAAGATTTAACATTTTTCTCAGAAGAAGAGCGGGACTCCGATGAACATTTATATTTTGAAGAGAGACTAGATCCAGCCGAGGATACAATTTCAGACGAGTAAGTCAATTCGTTTTCATTAGTTGACATGCTATTTTATATAAACTTTTTAACTTTTATTTTACTAGTGGGACTGTTTCTAGACTTGCCAGCCAGGATTCAGAGTATTGACATTTGAAATATGTCCTAATAAGCAAGTTTTAGTTACATTTAAATGATGTTTCAGCTAAAGCAAGTATTTAAATTGTATGCTGTATAATCTAAATATGATATGTAATATGATATAAAAATAATATGAATGTTTAGATTATATTTTGTCTAGTGTTTATGCTGCCTCATTATCATCAACAAAGCTTGTGCTTGCAAATATGTGTTCAGGTTAAATTAGTAAAATGCACTTTAAATATGACCATGTTAGAAAATCGGCATATTATTATGATTTCTGAAGGAACGTGTGACACTGAAGACTGCAGTAATGATGCTGAAAATTCAGCTTTGATCACAAATTGCATTTTACAATATATTTAAATAGAAAACTGTTCTTTTAAATTGTAAAAAGAGTTCAGAATATCACTGTTGTTTCTGTATTTTGGATTAAATAAATGCAGTCTTGTTAAGCAGAAGAGACTTCTTTTAACAGTAGTGTAGGTCTAAAATTAAGTAAAGTATTTATGTAAAGAAAATATATAGTCAGATTACTTCTTTTAACTTAAAACTTGATTTGGATCAAGTCACATTCATTCTCTTTCTGTCACATTCCTCATTGATAGGCCTAGGGGAGGGGTCATTGTCTCTCAGGTGTGAAATACCTAAATATTCATGATCATTCACGCCTCCTTGCACATTACCTTTCAACACTAAAATTGTCAAAACAAAAGTTAAATTACTATATTGTTTTGCATGAATGATTGATCAGGATGATTTTCACATCATTTTGTAGCAAAAAATCTAGGCTACAAGATCCAGCACTCAAAAGTATTGTGGACAAATGTTATGTATGTGTTATATGGCCTTATTTCAGTGACTTATACTTATAATTTGACTTATAATTTAAGTTTTTTCAAAAACCACGCATAAACGTTATTTTCTCAAAAATTCAAACATGTACACACATGTTGCTCACATATTATTGTAGCCCAGTTTGTGCTGAATACAGTGTTATCAGACTTTAGCCATTAATATGTTTTTAAGCAATTGAAAAAAGCACAAATGTCAAGGCATGTCAAAACTTCTCCAGGGCCCAAAATACTCTCATACCCCAGAGGGTTAAAACCTGTGCTCTCAAAATCCACAGTGCGTGAAGAACTATTACACAAAAGACCTTCATACAGCATGATATCTATGAGTGTTATTTTGTAAATGGTCAACTTATTTAGCTGAAAATGAATTAATCATGTTAATGCCTCTCTCGCTCTCCCTCTCTCTAGAGAGAGAGAGAGAGAGAGAGTGAGAGAGAGAGAGAGAGAGAGAAAGAGAGAGGTGCAAATTATGTGTGCAAAGAATAATTATACTTCCTAGAAACAATGAAGAACCACAGACAAATAAGACAGCAGCTCACTGTTTCTCCCACCCTGATCAATATTTCACAAAATCAACATTACACAAAAAGAAAAACCCATGCCTTTAAAACTATGACAAATGACCTCATTTACATTTATGCATTTGGCAGACGCTTTTATTCCAAGCGACTTGCAGTGCACTTATTACAGGGACAATCCCCCCGGAGCAACCTGGAGTTAAGTGCCTTGCTCAAGGGCACAATGGTGGTGGCCATGGTGTTTGAACCAGCGACCTTCTGATTAGCAGCACTGTGCTCTAGCCACTACGCCACCACCATTCACCTCAGACAAAAACAAAAAAAATCAGATTTGGTATTTTACTGTTTCTTTGCCATATGAAAATTGGATCTTAACCAGAATTAACTCCTTTCCAGACTTTCCAAAGAGACAAGCAAAATATTATACATTAATGCACCTCATCGATCACCAAACTGTTGGCAATTTCCATAAAGCGCTATACAAATACTGTTGACACTGCAGATATTGAACACAGCTTGACATCGTAACAGCAATGATAATTTAATTTATTATTTTTGGTAAAAACAAATACAATAAATTGATCCAGTGTATAATATCATCCTCATATCAATTCAAACTAGAATGTGTAAAATAATAAATTCAAGTGGAAACTGCAGAATTCAATAAAATAAAAATTAACATCTTAGAGGATTTCATGTGATGTGATATAAATGAATGTATATACTGTAGATGTTCACTAAAGCATATGCTAATTTCACTAGACACAGCTATTAATGTAACCAGTGTAAGTGTCATCTGATGCACAATGCACATAAAACTAAGAAGAGCTGACTGAAATTGCCTGTTCCAAATCTGTTTGGTGGGTTTATGCATATTCTTCTATGCAAAAAGGGTTCACTGGAATATATTGGTTCATGGAGAAATTTTACAATTTACTGAGCTGCTACAATGAGGACTGAGGAAAAGTTGATTTTGCAAGGTGAAAAGTTGAGTTTGGAAGCTTTATTGAGCCTTTGAGATATTCAAGAGTTGTGTTTGATGCTGTCAATGACTAAATGTAAAATAGACCAATAGTCTCTACTCATTACTTTTGAATATTGGTCGACCGGTATATCGCTGAGGCCGTTAAATCGGCCGATATTCTGACTTTTTTCATTTTCGGCTGAAAATGTTTCCTGTTTGGCCAATTTTTTTTCTTGAGGGTGCCGAAAATCGCCTTCTTGCATGTGACGCAACTGATACATGTAAATGACCAGTCAATTTTGTTGTCTCTTACCTCCTCTCTCGGGTCAGGTGTGTTTTCCGCAGGGTCTTTTTCCCCTGAAAGAAACTGGGTAAGACCCCCTTCCCTGATGCGTGTAAGGGCCCCAGCCATTAACTCATACATAGAAAAAAACAAAAAGAGGCCCAGCCCATGCAAACAGTATATAATAAAAATGTTATTGATATTTGCCTTTTATCATTAGAAACATCTAGGTTACGGATGTAATCTCTGTTCCCTGATGGAGGGAACGAGACATTATGTCCTCCCGGCCACGTCGCTGAGCCGAGCCACTGTTGTGGCCGGACCATTTCCGGCTCCTCAGACGTATATTTCCCCGCCTTTATACCCGTATGTCCGGGGGCGGGACATGCAAATTATGTCTGCCAACTTCTCATTGGCCTTTTTTCATAAATCAGAGGTATATTCGGAGCTCAAGAGAGACCCCTAGTGTCGCTTCCTCGATACAACGTCTCATTCCCTCCATCCGTAACCTAGACGTTTCTAATGATAAAAGGCAAATATCAACAAAACGTTTATTATATACTGTTTGCAAATATGCAGATATCTTGTTTAACCTCATGGGAAACCAGCGTTTTCTTCCCTTCAAGCACTCATCTAATATCTTCCTCTGAAGCGTGTATTCTTTCAGTCAGAATCAAAACTTAAGGATCGGGATCAAAAGTTCCTCTGACACACAAATCATTATGCTCAATCTGTGACAATTGAAGCAGTGGAACCAGGCCACTTCAACTGTCAGGATATTGCTTCTCATGCTGTATTCACACAATCATGTGAGTGCAAGTCTTTCTAGCAAGTCAGTCCAATGTCGGTCACGTTTGGAACACTCTCGGGACGCTATTTCCTATCATGACAGTGCTGCTGCTATCTACTTAAATGGGAATAGACTTAAATCTCCAAAATGGTTGATCAAAGATTCAAAGAATCAAGATTCTGATCAAAGAACATATTTTAAATCAGCAGTAAATTCTGACAACACTGGTATCATAAATTGTGCTTCTTTACCTCAGATTATGCTAAACACACACACAATTTTCCCAGCTTTTATAGCTAATGTCTGTAACTAAAAGGTGATTGGCTCTTTTACCTGTAAGGCGGGACTTCCTATCTACAGCCGTTGACCATTGGCTACAGTTGAGCTTTCTAATTTCTACTATTCATTTTAATAGAAGTGGCCCGTCTCTGCTTCACATGTGCTAAAAACAAATGTCTTATTCACTATGCACTGTATGTATATATATATAAATATATATATATTAAGAAAGGCCAAAGGGTGACTACTTTGAAGATGCTAAAATATAACATAGTTTTGATTTATTTTGTTTTGCCACAACATAATTCCAATAGTCCCATTTATGTTATTCCACAGTTTTGATGACTTTACTATATATATATATATATATATATATATATATATATATATATATATATATATATACTATTATATATATATATATATATATATATATATATATATATATATATATATATATATATATATATATATATATATATATATATACACTATATATATTTTATTTATTTATTATTTACTATATTCAGTTGTGTTTTATATCAGCATTGTATTGGCCTATCGGCTCTCTGGATATCAGCCATTAGACATCAGCCATCAAAAAACCCATATCAGTCGACCACTACTTTTGAATGGATGGAAATTCAAACAAAGTCTACACACTTACACTTATCTGCAGTGATTCTGCTGAAATAACTATTATTGTGGTAGCATTGATTTCAGATTTGCAAGCCTATAAAATTCACATTGAAAAATGAGCCACAGTTGGTTGTTTTAAGTGTTGATCAGATGGCTCCTTCCTGTCCAAGTAGGTGGTTTTGACCAGGAAAAAAAGTGGACAAGACATTATGCTGATAGATAAAAGTTTGGCATGCTCTGTTTTAAAACTCAGTGAGCTACCTGCACAGACAGCATTTTAAGGCATCAAAGGCCCACTATTACAAATAATACATTACATTAATGATACTGCTTCCAAAGATACACTGTTTTAGCCAAATTCTAAGGGGCACCAAGCTACTGCCTTTGGAAAGTGTTCAGGTATGAGGTTCCATGATGGAACTTCTTCTAAGGATCCTTAGAAGAAAGCTTCTTATGTAAAGTAGGCTGCAGTTTTAGAACAGAGCTAGTACTGTATGTCTGCTTCAGCAATGTCTGTGAAACACAGCAAGCAGAATTGAGCCAATCTCAGCCGGCTAGCCTCTCTCTATAAAACTGAACGGAGTGCTCAGTAATCAACAGTAAAGAATGGGGAGGTGATCTAATTCATTACCTTCACTCTCTCATTGTAGGGTCCACGTCTATCATTACTTTTATAAAGTCTCTACAGCAGTAAACATGATTACACAAACACTTATCATAGTCAGCCTTGGTCTCAGTCCATCTCCATGCTGTTTTTCAATGTGAACCCTGTTATAGGGCAAACTCAGAGTGGGGATCTAGTTTAAAGTGTGCCAGGCCAGAATCAATGGTTTTATAGCCATCATCCCACAGTGGGGCCTAAAGAGTATTTATAGGCAGCCTTGCCACAGTTCTCACCTTATTCACAGATGAAAATGCACCATAGCAGTCATTTTGCAAACAACTTAAACTAAACATTCTCACCCAAATCTTTCAAAGTGTATGACTCCAAAAGAATTTAGGTCGAATGAACTAACTTTTAAGGTGTTTTTACATACTTTATGAAGCTTGCAATGTCCAGTTCCCATTAACTGTAAAAAATCATTCAGTGCATTTTTCAAAATTTCCCATTTTGTGTACTATTGAGGAAAGCCACGAGGGCCTGTTCAGACCAAGTGCATTCTTGTACTAAAAAAGCTAAACGAAAAGAACACAGGTGTCTCGAATTGTATTTTTAAACTTTTTATGCATTATTTTCCACTTTAAACAATATGGCATCTAAAATTGATGCTTAAATTAAAAAAAAAACAGTTAAATGCATTCGTCAAGCACATGTTTACATATAAAAACAATTTAAAACCAATGTATTGGTCACAAAAATGTTCAGTTTGAATGGCATGGGGTTGAGTAAATTATGACACAAATGTTATTTTTGGGTGAACTATCCCTTTAAAAGCACTTTAAAACTCCAGGGAATAAATACAGATTCTGGTCATGACCCTCAAGCAAACACAGATCTATGATGATAAGCTTGATTATACAATATAATCTAAATACGTGAGTTGGCTGACTGTTTGTTGCTGACTGTAAGAATCTGTTCCTCACCTGCTCTCATCTATATTGATTTAGACTAGGCAGAAAAGTGAGTCATCTGCACAGTTTTGATTGATTGGCTTAGTCTGAATGGAGACATTAGGGCAACATGTGCCTACATAAAACAGGACTTGCAGAAAAGAAAGAAAGAAAAGATTTTGATAAGTGCTTCGGGTGGACTAAATAGACAGCTATCGATTTCACACTGGCCTTAAAAGAAATTCAAAACATAGTTTCAGTCTAATTCTGCTGCCACAGCATAAATGGTGGAGATCCACAAAGGTTGGAAAGATGCTTTACCTCTCCAAGGCATTTTCGCAAGCTAGAAACTCATCCACGATCTGACTGGGCACCAGAGATAAAATGAACGTGCGGATTCACTTATTAAACAGCATTGTAATCCAACGTATAGTAGGTTCTTATTCCCCAGGTGATCAACAGCAAAGAAAAGGATCCTTGGCAAATAAGAGAATGTAACCTCACCACATATGTTTCAATCTGATCTCTGCTTGTATGTTTAGCACATACTCCTCCATAACATATGGCCTTGTGTTTTATTTATGGAGAGAATACGTGTGTAGCTACCTTTTTTTATCAGTCAGTACCGAGTACTCTCTTGGTGAGGAAGGGAAGGATATACTTCATATACAGAACAGCACACCCACCTCACAAAGAATAATTGAACAGGTGATGTCAGGATGCTCGATGTGATGTCACTGGTTAGTCCTATAAGAAAAGGCTTGCAATACAACAACAATTATAATGTACTCAGCTCCAATCATCCTGTCAGCCTCTGCCCATGTCATTTTCTCAAGGAATCCAAAGATTCATAGTTACAATATATTCAACCGAAGTTGAAATTTGTCTTTGACCACACCCACAACATTTACAAAAAAGATTAAAACAAATACAATAGAATTAGTAAAAAAAAAAAAAAAACAGCATAGATAGACTAGTAAAAACAGTTGCAGTAAAATTCATACAAATGTCTGCCTTTCACCTCAGGGCAGGAGTGCCATTCCAAGGAGGGGGGAAAAGCAGGGTGAGGGGGCATTTAAAATCATTATAACCTGTTAGTTTGGTTAAGAATTCCAATAGCAGTAAGTAAAAAGGAACTTTGGTATATATTCTTTTTTTTTTTGCCAAAGGCATTGCGTATTGTCTCCCGGAGGGCAAAAAAACAAACCGGTCATACAAAGGGTGAGTAATATCTTTTAAAATACACTCGACTTTGTATCACTTAGTAATGTACAACTCACCAACGTCTGTGGTTTGCCAATAATTTAGCTGGCTATATTAAAACTTTAGCCAGGATATTTTTATGTTTACAGCTAAAATGCCCATACCAGGATGCTAAATTAAATGTAAGCATACTCTCAGCCAATGATTTGTAAGCAATCTCCAGGATATTCTGGCTCACACTAAAATTGCTTTATTTTCCTTACCAGGAACAGACGTTCCATGCATTTTTTAGAAATGTAATTAGTGCCATCAGAAAAACTCACTTAACTATCCAAATAGATACTAAGTTATTTAAAACTATCATAAATTTCAACAGGTTGCTTATTTATCATTACTGGAGTGATTATAACTTCTCCTATTACTGCTACTGATTACCAATTATTTTGGTTTAATTTATATTCAACACCAATGCACTATTGTTTCACCAACTCAACAAATCCGCTACACAAGTCTTTTCCATTGTTTTTTGTTCCAAATTGTAAAATCATTAACACAAAACAAAAATAATATTGGTGATAGGATACAGCCCTGGGGGGCCCCTGTATTAACAAGGCATTTGTCTAGCATATGTCCATTATACTAAACCCACAGCGTTCGATGCAACAAAAAGTCTTTACACGCCAATCTTATCACAGATCATTTTTCATGCATTTTTAAGTTTGCTAATGCACTGCAAAAATTATTTTCTTAATTTTCTATCTTGTTTTAAAGTAAAATATACTAATCATTAGACAAATCTACTTGAGAAGAAACATTGTGCAATATATTATAAGTATAACAGTTAGTACCAGTCCTCAAATCTGATTAGATGAGTGATGTCGGTCAGCGAGCAGTTTCTTTGAAGTCATTGGCATTGTTTCTTTCTCCATGATTGCTCGTATTTCTACTACACTACAGCTGGGAAATAAAGTATAACAGCTTCAGTATTATGGGTTATCACAGCTGTGAGACACAACAGACAAAGTTACATACTCAATACGCTTACCTACCAGAGTGTGTTGGGAGAATATTGTAAACATATAGCATGGCGAAGGAGAGAACGAGTCGGCTAACACAAAATACTCAGGGAGGAACCTGCTAGGATGGCTATTTTTACATAAAGAAAATAGGATGTATTTGACCAAAATTCCATTATCTTCAACAAGCTGGCAAACACTTTGAGTACACATGAATACAGTTTAATAGCTATAGCTTTAGACTTCTTCTCTGCTTGGGAGTCACGACAGACGCAGGTAATCGCATATGCCAAATCGTTCTCTCTCACTCTCAAACGTGCACGTGTGCGCACACACACACACACAAATGCACACACACACACACAAACACACACACGCACACTCACACACACACACACACACACACACACACACACACACACACACACACACACACACTCACACCTGTTTCTCCAATAACTTTGCTACTCCATGCCATCGCTATTAGCTCTAAAGTGGCGTTCTTTAAATAGTAACGGAAGTTTGGGCGCATCTTTTGAACAAGCAACAGCAGATCCTGATCCGTGGGGTAAGAAAGTAGTTCAATACACAAGTGCATTTTTTAGGTGACAGTATTTTTTTATTTTGTTGTTTGTTGAACTGTTGCATAAAAGCAATATCACACTCGCAATCATGTTGTATGGCCCTAAATCAGCATAGCTGTGATTACATGCAGGCCATACAGCACTCTTGCTTGTGTGATATTGCTTTGAAAAGATTTGTTGTCAGAGAATACTGTATATCTTGTATATACAAGTAAACAATTAATTCAACCAAAAATGTATATTATGTCATCTTTTACTCACCCTCATATCATTCCAAACCAGCATGACTTTCTTTCTTTTTTTTGATGTACCCTGATGCGGTCTTTTTTGTTCATGCAAGAAAGTGAATGGTGATGGAGGCTGTTATGACTCCTTTTGTGTTCCATGGAAAAAAGAAAGGCATATGGATGTAAAACAACATGATGGTGAGTAAATTCTTTTACATGTATGCTTGAATAAAAAGATTCAATAAAATAAAATAGATTTGTCAATGGAATGACAAAATAATTCAAGATGTAATGCATTCTCTGGAAAGATGTCTTAATATATTATGCAATTTTGCTTCACGTAAATATATCTAATTTTAATAATGTTTAGATATTTACTAGAAAAAAAGACAAGCATACTAAAAAGATAAAATACATAAAATTTGTCAATGGGATGACAAATGAATTCAATATATAATGTATTCTCTGGAGAGAAGTCTTAATATATTATGCAATTTTGTTTCTCAAGTAAATATATCTAAATTTAATAATGTTTAGCTATTTACTAGAAAAATAGACAAGCACACTAAACATTTGAAGTGTAGAAGCATGGCCATTCCTTGTTTAAAGCTTAACCCCACCAACTAACGAAAAAATATTGTCAATTATGATGCAGATATTCGTTTTTGTTTTGTCAGTAAATAAACATTAGATACAGTAACGTTGAAGTATTTGATCTGGTGAATTGAGAACAAATTACATGGTTCTAAATTCTCTGTCCTTCAGAATATGATATTGTCTTGAATTACAAATAAAGACGATCAGGGGAGGGAAACGTGCAAAGAGAAAGAAAGAAAAGCATGATGAATGGTGTGGAATGAGAAAGGCATCCAGTAGAGAAATGGTATTGATATCACCTTCCACAGAAAGACTTGGACCTGCTTTAACAGTTCTGATGTAATTATCTTTGACATGTGTCTAAAGCATGGAGAAGTGAACATTTGCCTCACTCCATGCACATTTCCATGTGAAATGCACCACCATTCTTCATCAGTGTTTGTATTGGTCGAGTTTTATGTTGTTTTATTAATGGAAATGAGAGGGCTTGGACAAATAAAACAAGAAGCTGTACTAATGGTGAATGACTTTACAATGGCTCACTTTCATCTGACAATTAGAGCATCCTGTCTGCATCCGCTTTATGGCATCTCAATAATAATGAGGGGGAGGTTGCTCTGGAAAGACTGACAGGAAGGGAATTGTCTCTGTGGGGATCTGCGTGACTTGAGTGCTGATAAGCCATCATGTTTAGCAAACGAAGCAAGAAAAATGGCAAGAAATGCTTCACTCCTTCACAAATGGTCCGAGGTATAAACGTTTACCTAAATAAATAAAAAATAATTAAAATGCTACAAATGATTTATAATGCATATTTGTCCGTGTTGCTTGTTGCTCTCAGTGTTTTTCAGCAAGTGCTACTTGTGAAAAAAATTATGCTGCTCAAGAATGAAAAATCCTCTGTCAGTCGTGCAAATCCAGACTGTAATCTAAAGAGAGCGGCGGGGGAATGCGAGTGAGCAATTACAGTACTTGAGCCTGCACTACTGCCAGCCAATTGTGCAAAACAAAATGACACCAATATCTCTGTCCGCACCTAACTGAATGGCGCTTTATTGTAGGAAGCACATGGGCTTTCGTGACTGGAAGCCATCAGTAACACGTGACAGATTACCCCTGAGAACTAGGGGAGGATTGGAACATCCTGGTTTCAAGCATGAAGAGACAGAGATAGGCTAAAAAGAAGTGCTCCTGAGATTAAAACACAGGTGGGGAGATTTTCGAAAGGAAGACTTGCATCAGCAACCAATAATAGTGTGGCTATGGGATTATAGTATAAGAAAGTAGGTGTTAAGAGAGGTAAAATATCTGATATTTTAAGAGATAAAAGAGGGCTTAATGGATTAGGGAAGGGTCATGATGGGTAATTTCTCTTCGTTGAGCAGGGTCTGCTGTTTTGCAAGCTGCTCTCCATTTCCTGTGGTCTAGAGTAACTTCCGGGTTGACTCCAATGGCACGCATGTCATCTTTAATGCAGTTCATCCATCGTTTCTTGAGACAGCCAAAGGGTTGCTGGCCGGCTGGATCAAACCTCATTGCCGGTTTTGCCACAGACACTTCCTCGCTTCGCATCACGTGCCCATACCCTCGTAGTTGCGCCTCATGCATTTTATCTTGTATCCTATTGTATCAAGGTTCAAATGGGAAAGGTGGAGGTGGGAACCAGCTGAACAATCAAAATAATATTTAATTTAAACAAAAATACACACAACACAAACACACACATGGCAGCTGCATGTGGCTCACTCTCTCCCAAACTGTACAGTTCCGCTGCACACATCCCTCTCCTCAGCTTATTAGCCCAACTGGAGGCCGATGACTCCTAGTCACACTTATATGTATAAGTACTGTATTGCTCAATTGGCAGAAAAAAAATCACTGTTTTTATGACTTAGTAGAGGGATCTCATCTCGGCCATAAACCGGTGTGGGATAGAGTCTGGGGAAACACTAGCTCTTCATCCTGGACCTTGCATATCAGTTAATATACTTCAAGTTGATCCGAAGAGCCTACACTACTCCTCCAAGATGCTTCCAGATGAATCTTTCTAGTGATCCTTATTGTCATATGTGCTGCGCCAAGGCTGTAGATACCCTGATGAACATGTTCTGGGATTGTCCCAAAAAAGTTTTTTTTGGTCAAGTGTAGCCTGTTTTATCGGATGTATTGTGACTACAAATCACACTCTCACCTGCTCTGTTCTTATTAAATGATGACTCTCAGCTATGGCTCTCTGTTGTATACCTCAAACTGTTTCTTGCCACTCTCACAGTGGCCAAGAAAACTATCCTTCAATCATGGCTTACACCCACTCTAACACTATTCAACACCAACACAGTAAATGTCGCTTATATTGCTACCCATGAGAGATTGTATGCCAAACTCCATGTAGCAAAGAGCAAAACCATTAACATCTGGACATTATTGTGAACAACATGAGAGAACTTATACCCAAAACCAGCCTAATTATTCATGACCGATCATGAATAGACCGATCAATTAGACTTTCAGGCAACCTAACAAATAGTCGATTTTAATCAATTAGCTTTGCAGACCCCTAGAATAGAGTCATGTTCTACAAGATAACTACTCCACTGAATGATTCAGCATAATTGTTGATATTCTCTTTTGATTTAAAAACACTCTAAACAACCTGTACTGTATATAGGGCATCAAACATTACAACTTAATAAGGACAGTTGTAACACTGTGTTCCCACAAAGCAAAACAAACAAAATAATTTTGAGGCTACAAGGATACATCCTAAAATCCAGTGCTTTCTATAATTACTCTTTCAAAGTTTATAAGAATCAGATAGCCAATAACACTGAACATCAGTCAGTCTCAGTGGAGATATACATATAGAGACTCTGTAAAATATAGGGAGAGGGGGAAATAAAGCATTGTTTAGATGCATAAATAACAAATAGTTCTTATGGTAGGGTTTAGATGCCCAGGGCATTGTGGCTGTTCATTGCTCTCTACCCTGCTGAGTAACAAGAGATCAGGGAGAGGTTATCCAGAGGATTGACTGCCTTAGATCTACAAAATCTACAGATCTAGAGATCTACAGATCTCTGAAGTGCTGAATATCAGAAATGTGTTGTGTGGGAAAGGAACAGCACTGTGTTAAAAATAGCCTTCTCAAATAGTCAATTTTGATCAAGTGAACATGAGATTTTGATGTTTGAGAGACATTAATTAATTAATTTTTATATGAAAGTTATTCGATAAAATTAATTTGTCAAGTAATAAAAGAAAAACACAGACAGACAGACAAGACAGACAGATAGACAGATAGATAGATAAAAACACTGAATTACAAAAACAAATTTGAATTTTTGAATTGAATGATTTTTCTTTAATACAGTGTATAAGTTAAGATAAGATTAGATAATAATCATAATCATAATAATAATCATAATAATAATAATAGGTGCAAAATATATTATTATATTATTATGGATTGTTCTGACCAACATGTTGATTGGTCAATACAGCGTTCCAGTAGTGCTAAAATCCACAATATAGTGCAGGGACTCCTACCTTTTTTAATTTTTAATTTATTTTAATATAAGCTTATCACCTTAAATTGGACGAGCCAGTAGATAGTTGACAAATAGTTCAAATTAGATTCTAATTAGCAAATTTAAACTGGAATAATAGACCGATGAATCCACAATGGTTGATTCTTCATGTGCAAGAATCTTCTTCTAATTGTGTTTGGCAAATGGTTACATTTATCAAGTTGGATACACATGTTGCTTTGTTAGTACTACTGCCACTCAGTGGCGCAGTGCTAAAAGAGTGAAAAAGGTAATGAATGAGGGGCTTTTTGGAGTGATTCATGGCTAACCCTGCTGCCCTGCTCAATATATGAAGGCAGCTGACTGAGAGTCCAATGTTGTTTTCTAGCCCCTGCGTGACATACAGACATGTCTCATGCCAATCAAATGCTTAGGGTGATAGAAAGAGGTCCAGAAAAGGAGAAGTGCAATTTTTCTTCTCGATCGCATTCAGCATGCAGTCTTTGATTTCTCTCCTTTCAGGGGTGTGGCCAATTGTCTAGATTGCTGACCACTTCCTATGTAGGACCCCTTTTTATCTGAGTAATGTTATCTTTACATCCTTGTATCCACATCTGTAAATCATCCTACTAAATTCTATGCAGACTGCAAGCAACATATAGTCCACTATGTGTCCAAAAGTCTATACCACCTTCTAATTAATAGTTTGGGCTATTCTAGAAATTTCAGTGACAAATAGTCTTAATGCATACAATGACATTCTAGAGTATTGTGTGCTTCTGATTTTGTGGAACCAGTTTGGGAAGGGCCCTTTTATATTCAAGCATGACTGTTACGAAGTGGGCAGACAAGGAGTGAGGATCCAGTTGCAGCTTTTATTGAAGGTAACTCAAAGTAAAACGAAGTACGAAAACAGGAACAAATAAAAAGTCCACAATGGGAAAACAAAGGTATAAACACAAGGTATTAACACAGGGAATCTTCCAAGGTGGGCTCAGGCTGAAACATGGACGAGGGCAGGAAACACATGTAACATTTACCAGAAAACATCAAACAACGACCAACAAAGGACAAGGTGAACATGAGGGCTTAAATACAAAACAAGGGGAAACATAGACCAATGGAAAACCAAAACTCAAAACAAGATAACAAGACAATAAACTAAAACCAATAATAAATAAGAACTGATAACAAGATAATTAGACAATGAACCAATGAAAATCAGACACATAGACATGGAGGGGAAAACAGGACATGACAAGACTTCAAAATAAGAGTGCATAAAACAAAAGGCAATGTGGAACATAAAAAGTGCCAAAAACTTAAATAAAAAGGTACACAAACCAAAGACGGTGTGGATCGTTACAATGACAGTGCCCCTGTGCACAAAGTGAGGTCAATAAAGAAATGGTTTACAGAGACCGATATGGAGGAACTTGACTGGCCTGCACAAAGCCCAGACCTGAAGCTCATTGAACACTTTCACCCAACATAATGCAGGATTGGTGCTCTTGTGTTTAAATGGGACCAAATCCCTACTGCCATGTTTCAACATAAATTGGAAAGCTTTTCCAGAAGAGTGGAAGCGGTTATAGTAGCAAAGGGAGGAATTAATAACAATAATTTTGAAATTAAATGTTCTGTAAGCATCCACATGTTTTTGGCCACATAGTGTATATGAGAATCTGAGAGTAAACAGGAGGATCAGTATTTCTATATTACAGCATTTAGGTAAACATCAGCAACAATAATGTCTTCCAGTGTGTCTTTCCTCCATCATCCCTTAGAGCAGTAAGAAGAGTCAAACAGAATTTACAACAGCATTAAATCAAACCGAAGATAACCATTACTCATGCTCCAAGCAGAAAAACACCAACAATCTCCATTCACTCATCTAAGGCCAAACTGTGCTGGTTTTCAGTCTGGTGCTTTGGAGTACTGGACCTTTTTTGCCAGTGGAAACTCAGTTTCTTTGTTTTGATGCATTTTCACTGGTTAACTACCCATGCAATTCAGTGATCTGGTGCTGGGATGGCCATTCAAGCTTTATTTACACTCACTGAGGCTTCTAGAACATGCCAAGGTCGAAAGACACCATCATCTCCTTTCTCTGCATCTGCTCACTCCTCACCCTATGTTAATTGCTTATTTAATTAAGGGTTTTGCTGTGACCACATGCATGGTGGCAGAAAGGGGACAAGAGGGGATAGAGAGAAGAGGGCAAGAGAGAAGTGGGGTCTATTGATCGCCTCCTCTGGGCAGGAACAACCTTCCCTCAGCATTCTCTGTATTCCTCTGCTGACCCTCAGTGTTTGACAGAGAAGCAGAAAAGTGTCCATGCTTCAGGGCATCTGTGTGGCGTGTCAGAGCTCAATAAGGCCTGTGTATGTTTCGGGCTGGACCTGAGCAGTAGGCAGGCTCTTTAAACCACTGAAAAAAGGCTACTCAATTGGTCAACAGACAAAAGGCATTAATTTCCATGCCAATTTCTCTGCCTCACTGTTCTCGAAAAGTATGTGTTACATGACGTGACAGCTTAATTTCATTGCATTAGGTCCATTTAAATTAGTACAATGGAAGTTTACTTAATACATTTGTGTTTGGACTAGATTAATAATTTTGTGGCATTGATGTGCAATTGCTGAAACTGAAAATGTAGTATGCTTACATGTACTATTACTAGCTAGTAGTTATCTGGAATAGATTCAATTGAGATACTCATGATAGGAACAATCTCATTACAGTTACACAACTCAATTAAGTTTCTGCTAAACAATATATGAGTAGAGTTGACATCTTAATTTAATTAAAGAAACCCCATTGGAACCTGTGGTGAACAATCAGTCCAGATGAGATTTAGGAGCCAGTTTATGGCAGAGCCCATCTCTAACTGTCAAGGTAAAGAAGAGTGGCTCCATTTTAATTGAATCATGGCAGGACCAACACAAAAAAATGGCAGGCACAGCCATCAGATAAGCAGTTCGGACAACTGCCAGATATTTCAGAAAGTAAAGCCCCGGACCTTCTAACACATTGGAAAAGACTTCTCATTGGTCCATGAGTGGTTTCTTAGCAACCTCACAACCCCCCCCCCCATCCTAATGTCTGCCCAGAGACCAGAGGTAAGAAGGACATTAAAAAGTCTTGAAGCAGCATTAACCATGTGGCAAAAGCTGTAACAATGTCACAAAGAGAAATATTTACACACAAACTTTTACTCCAAACATGGACACTAACTGCAACACATCCACTCAAATGTTTGTTCACAGAACTGTTTATGTACATTGCAGTTTTTCAATTAGCACATTAGTTCATAAAAACTGAACTATGGTGGTATAAATTAATGCATAAGTAATATGTAATTTTTCAACATCATATTTGGTCTCTATATATTAAGAAAAATAACAAGAGTATTTTTGAAGAGGTTTGGTAAAGGAACAATTCATAATTAAAACTTTAAAGCCATTGTTCTAACTATGTACTTTAAAATATGCAACTGTTCCACACAGAGAAGGGAGGGTGAGCCACACTGTGTGGGCCCCTCTGACCTCAGCAGCCAATCAAAACCCTGAAACAATAAGCGCCAAACTGAAAACTCTTCCTCATCACGAAGGTATAAAACTATCCTCCGGATGACTACACCTTTGTCCTGAGTCCCTGTCCAGAAGGTCGTTAACAGGATACACTTCTACAACGCTTCTCCGTTCTGAGCTCCTGGATGTTCGAGTTCGGGAGAAATAAAAATATAATAAGCAACGTTCTGAGTTCTCGGCTCTTCAATTTCTGGAGCAATAACAGAATAATAATAAACAATCTGAATCTCTGGGCGAGTGGTAGGTGACGTAACAGAATACAAACCATCCAAAGTGCTAAGTCTCCACTTCACAGAGAGAGAGAGGATAACAGATCACCCAACATTCTCAGTGTCCATCCAAGAGAAAGTAGAAGATCGATCAAATACCAAGTCTCACTACAAGAGACTATTGCAATGCCAAGTTTGGAATCCCTATACCAGGGAGATAACTACAGCGCAAAAGTTTAGCTCTGCAAGCAAAACTTCTGTTCAAGTTTTTTGCATCTGCATCTGCATCTCCATCTGCGTGTGCAAGATGATGAATCTTGCACCGACATAAGAGCTGTATATCTGCGTGTTCCAGATTGCAAGAACCCTCTAGGTGCTCCAGGAGATCAGAATTCATCAGCTCCTTTGTGTCCATGGCTGTTGAAATTGAATCCAGCTCCTTCCCCACTGTAATGTGGCTCTGAGCCCCAGTGGAGGACATAGCTGTCACCGAAGTCGTCAATCAATCAAATAGAACGTAAATATCACTACTAAACCTCTTTCCAGAGACCATGGCATTAGTGTATACTATCAGTTTATGATTATCTAATGTTCCTTTGATTGCATAACCTGTGTATCAAATGTCTAGCAAATCATCTGTGAGTTATTTGTTTCAGCAGATATAAGGTTTTTCACCTAATTAATTAGTAGAGAAACAACCACTTATCTTTAATGAGATAATAGTCATACATGCCATTGCTATATCCAATTCAACCACTTGCAAATTTCCATCCTATGCACTTTTATTTACATATTAATTTATATTATTCCTTGATATATTAGTACCATTTTTAAGTTTTTGTTTTTTATTACAACTGTGTGTTACAGTTGATGATACAGAAGATCTCTAAAGAGTTAGGGAATCTCACAAATCCTTCAGATTATTCAGATGACCAACTCCCTCCAATTTACAACATTTTAATTTATTGAATAGTCCATTTGGATTATTTTTGTTATACTGTTAAGGTGAAACTCCTTAGCTGGTGCCCTGGGGATGGGGGGGAGCAGCCGTCTGATATTAAAATCACAAAAACATACACCTTAAGTGAAGTGTGATCAAACATCACCACATACTTTTTTGTCTTGTGTGAGGCCCAGTTCATTTCAATTGGTGCCAGGGTGATTCTCACAACAAACCAATGTACACAGAAAGTTATTCCAACAAGGTATTTTTTCAGTGTATATGTAAGCTATTCAAAGGGTAGGATATAAAATATAGGATATAGTATATAGTATATGGGATAGGATGGAATAATGCAAACACTGTGGCGATATTGAAACATTGCTGTTTGTTTGAGCAACCCTAGGCATTCCCCTTGCTATTTGGGATGCTCAAACAAACAGTGTAATGTTTTGACCAAACCACAGACCCACAGTGTTTACACTTTTCAGTGAAGCATGTACAAATTGCTTACTTATATTTGTCTTTGCATATTATAGTAGAAAATATCTTAACATCTAAAAACACATCATTGACATTCATGAGTAACTCTGTCATCACTGTAATAATGCTATTCTATGAAGTAAATTCCATTAGTATTATGTTTATCAATCTTATGTTATTAGAGTGTTATTTATAGGTCCACAGCCTCATCACATAAATACTTTACCATCCATATCCAAGAAGAAATTATGAGAGATTTTAACTGTGCTTAGCCCTTTAATGGGTGTGAATTGAAAACCATGTGAACGAAGAGGCTTAGAGGGAGCAGAGGGCCATAAAACCATTTTCATAATTTTGAACAGAACTCTGGTGCTGTAGACAAGGCCTTCGATGGACTGCAACATTTTTATGCTCTCTATTTGGTCCAAGAACTGTGCACATTATGTGCTGAATAATTGAATCAAGCTGTGATTTAGTTCTGTTCCATTGAACAAGTGCTGAGATGTTTCATGACTAGTGCTTCTACTGGCTTTCTCTCTCTCACACACACTCTTTTTTCCACTCAAGTTTGCAAAATACTAAAGAAAGATCTATCAGACAGATAGATTTTGCTCATGATCCAGTTCAAAGCAATCTCTCATATCTCCTTTTCTCGGCAGTGACTCTCTTTTCTCTCATTACATACTGTACCTTCAAATTGCAAATCCCATAGCAAAAGAGAGATCTCTATCAGAGATCTTAGACAGAGCCTCTGAAACAAGGGTCTGTGAGGGAAATACTTAGGGTTTGTGAGATAGTGAAGGGACTGCGCAAATAAATATGTTAGTAATTTACAAAATTTGAAAAACATTGACAGATAATTCCAAAAGTTGTCTGTACCCGTGGTTTACGAGGATAAATTTTTTTTGGTTACAAACTGGTAATAAGAAGGGTATTATGCTATAAATGCAGATTAGGAGGACATTTCTAGTGTCCCCATAATTCAAATTGCTTAAAAAAAAAAACATACTAAGCGATATTTTGAAAAAGTACCAAGACACTTTTGTGTGTGATAGTATGTGTGTGTTTACATGTTTATGCAACACATTCTCACACCCAACTCGTCACATGTTGACGCTTTTGACAGGACCCCTTGGCGTCATATTTTAACGCCCTGGGTATACCTTTGGCGTCATTTTTCGACGCGTTGGGTAGTCTTAACCAAAACCGCATTCAAAGGTGAGTTTAACAACGCTCCACGGCGTGTGCAAGTAAGCAGTTTAAGCGTTTTCTTAGATACTGGTAACTAGAGCATGCTGGATAACGTATTTTTATCGGAGGTTTGTTGATGTTAATAAATATATATAATATGCTACGATTGTGTTCAATTAATCAAAGTTTTTTATATTTTTATTTTTATAATTTTGTTCAATTAATCAAAGTTTTTTATATTTTTATTTTTAAAATCCTCTATAGAAATCTATCGGACTACCCAATGCGTCGAAAAATGACGCCAACTGCTATAGGCATACTGAAAAATCAGGCCATGACTGGAAAAAAACCATTATGTTTATGTTTGTATAAATTGTACCACCATCGAATACATGTGACCTCCTTCATAAACCCAAACTCTATCAGTCTGGACAGTGAAGGAAAAACTCTGAACTTCAAGTGCTATAGAAATTACACAGTTTTAACTTTGTGTAAATAAGAGAATTAATCCATTGCATTAGTTTGCTCACTTTTAGTTCCAACTCTGACTCAATTCATTGCATTTGCCCTTGTATCTCCTCATAGTATTAGATTTTGTAATCATTTGAGCCATGAGTGTGTTAGATTTGTATATGGTCCTGGCTGAAGTTACAGAAGCCAGTAGTTCACAATTGTCCTGCATTGTTATTCGCAGAAATCAGTTTATTTTTGAAGTATGGGGCAAGTCCACATTTTAAAATGTAGCTGGTTTTGTCCTTTCCACATGTGAAACATTTGGCTATTTGCGAATCAGGAAACATTCCCTACGTATGAACGGTGCTGCATGCTCTGGTGTCTGAAACGTCTGCCTGCACCTCTGCCTGCAGCGTCGCGTTCGAACCAAACGCTGCTCAAAGGTTGATCGATTTTCCTTCGGTACCTTAGTTGCTGAAGATGTTATTTTGTCGGTCACGGCGAAGTAACTTGAGATAGTTAATTGCTGTCTGCCTTTTAAAGCTGATTTGCGGCCATCGGACTCCATATGAGATTTAACAGCTCCATGTTGACAACCATGTCCTAAATTCTTTGTCTTCTAGCCAATTTTGCTGGAATTTGCACTTACCCATTTCTTAGCAACTTTACAAAATTTATGTTCTCTGTTCTAACTCCTCCAGGTCCCAGCCCGCCGTTGTCCAAACATCCGGCGTTACGTCAATTTTGCACCGGCCGGAGGCAATTACCAAACTGGATCCACGTGTTTATCACACCAATATACATATTTTGCGACAGCATATCAAAGTTATTAATTGTGAAGGCTACATTCAAAATAAATTGGTAATATTATTTTTTCAAAACTATCTAAAATTTTGAATGCCTGTAGGAACAACATTTAATGCTTTTTAATGCTATTTAAGGCCTTAATTTTCGCAAAATCCATTTAATGACTTTTAATGCTTTTTAATGCCCTGCGGAAACCCTGTATCCTCAAATTTTTCCAAGATACCAAAGTCTGCAATCAGAAGTCAGAGGTTTCACTATGAACTCAAACATTTCTAATCAAATTCGACCCATAATTCTATTATCTATTCTATTAATGTTATCCATATTAACTGTATCGCTCTATATTATTTCTGTACATCAACAATTGTCTCATTTACGTCTATTTTTATTTCTACTAAGGAATTGTTGGATAAACCTCTGAGACCAAGTTATTACATAAATGAAACATCTCCATTATGTTTCCTGATCTATGAAAGAGCTATCTAAGCAAAAAAAAAAAAAAACTCTGGCATGGCATTACAATAAGTGCCTGCAGTGATTATAAGACGCATTTTTAGGTATCCTCAGTAAAGACTCAGATGGACCTCTTTTGCCAGAAATCAAAACCGTAATTGGGCACTCACCACTGAGATGAAACTTCTGTGCCAGTTATCTCCAGAACATCATAATCCTCTTCCAAATGAAAGTCAGAGAAGATCAGGGCGATGGTGTCACCTGGCTCAGCCAGCACAGTCCAGGTGCAGTCTGCATTGTTGTTGTACTCCTGCGGGTAGTTTGGACTAGTGATGACACCACTCTGACCCCGCAGTGTGCCGCCACATCCATCGTCCGCTGTGAAGAGGTCACATGCAAAATACAAAGATAAATAACATGTACAGTTTAAAGAAATATTTCACCCAACATGAGAATGTATAATAAATAAAGACATGTTGGTTTGTTTATCACAGAAAGCTATTTTATTGCTACAGAAGACTTTAAATATAGTTACACAGATTATGGATTGTAGTTGTATATTGTATGGATTACTTTTCTGAAACATTTATATTTCTTTTTTTTGTCATTTTGGAACTTGACAAGCTGAATCCCCTTGCATTATATGGAAAAGATTGGCCAGTAAATTCTTCAACAATTATCTTTATGTGTTCCATGAAGAAATAAAGTCATACAGGTTTGGAACAACATAAGGGTGTGTAAATAATGACAGAAGACCGGAATGATGGTGGAGCACTTGAAGCAGCAGGGAATTTCACACTGCTCCAGTGATCTATTAAAGATCTGTGTGAAGATGGGGCCAGTTGGTCAGTGCAGACTTTCAGACAGATGAAGCTCCTAGCGTTTTGATTCCAAAAGACCTGACACACATCCTCCTCACAGATCATAAGTGCAGAAGGGGAGGAGGAGGGTTTCAGGAGCTGTTGGTGTGTGTTGGTGTGTGTGTGTGTGTGTGTGTGTGTGTGTGTGTAGTGAAGAACAGAGCAGTGGGGGAGGGATGTGAGACTGGGCTTTTCAAACCTGCAGTAAAACACATTTAGTTCATCAGCCATTAGTTGACTCTCTACAGTGTGAGGGGGAGGTGTCTTGTACTTAATGATGCTTTTTAGGCCTTTCCACACATATGCAGGATCGTTGGCAGAAAACTGTTTGTTCAGCTTTTCAGAGTAGCTTCTTTTAGCCACTCTGATTTCCTTAGTTACAAATTCTGTAAGCATGCTCTTTGGCATAATGAAGCTGTCTGAATCTTCCTGTAAACCATGGTTTATCATTATAGGCCAGTGATCTAAGACATTGTAACATGGATGTAATTAATTGAGATAAATGTAAAAATCTATTAATAATTTGTACTTGTGGTATGTTATTGTCCTTAAAAAATGTGCTAAAGAGACAATTATAAAATCAACAGGCACTTATTGGCTGCTGTGGTAATCGAGTCCCCTGGCTGCCCCAATGTACCTTACTGAATCAAATGCAATCTCTCTCTCTCTCTTTAGCCTTGATACTCAGTCTCACTGCCTGAGAGCGAGTCTGTGAGGTGAGGAAAACGAGCCAAGCCAATTAAGGGTGAAGGCAAAGCAACAGAACCACTGACTTCCCTCCCACTCTCTCACTGTGCATCCCTCCCCATAAAAAAAAAAAAGAGAGAGAGAGAAAGAAATCTAAAAAATTTGACACAGTCTAGCCCCTACTCAGAAAAAATCTTAAGGCTAAAAGTAACTCTAAACTCAGAAATTTTGGAGCAAGTCTTAAAAGTGATGGGCGTGTCACTACTATTTTTTTTTTACTTTTCACCTTAGAGTTATACATGGAGCATTTTAATGCTAAAAGTAACTACTAAACACAAAACAATTTCAAAGTCATCATGAGGACTCCAAGATTTTTAAGAATGAATAATAAACGATCTTAAGCATGGCTGCTGTTATCAATCCCTGTTGCAATTGAGTGAATGTATTCAAATATAATGACTTTGACCTTTTACAAATTGCGAGGGTGCTTAAACTATTGTAAACTTAGTTAGGGATGCAATTACACTGTAAAATAAAACCTTAAAAATTAGTTTCATGTGGAAACATCAAAATTAATTAACTAAACTGACTAAATTGACCTGACAAATTAAGTTAAACCAAAAAAAAATTGTTATTGGTTAGATCAAGTATAAATAAATAGACTGAATATGAATAAATTGAGGTAACAATTGCAGGTTACAATTTTTTTAGTATACCGTACATCTCCCACAAACTGAAACAACCCAATTACACCAGAGATTTTGAGCGATACATTAAAAGAACCAAGCCTACTATTTGGGGTGAAGAATTATGAACTTCATGTAGCCAATATGGGATAAATATAAACTCATTTATTAAAAATATGCTACATCAAATGAAATGATTTTTCTTTTAATGTTGTTTTAAAAATATGATTACAATTACAAAGACCAAATTATCCAATTACCTGTGGAAGATGTTTGTCCATTAAAGGCTGTGATCTTGAGTACACCATTATAACGTTTCTAAGGAAATGCCATAATTGATGTAGAAACATTTGTTCCCATGCTATCTTTTTGGCTCTAACGGTGAAGCCACCTCCAAATTTCCCTTAAAGTTCATTCATTATTTTTTCCCTTATTTATGTGTTTCCATATAAGTTGAGCTAGAAGCAACCAACTTCCTTTGTCTTTTTTTTGTTTGGGTTATGTATTATCCATAGCTCTTTTATGCTTGTACTGCCTGTAAAAGCCGGTTAATAAATACATAAATAACGTCCTGTAGTCCGTCTTGAATGAATTTTCAACAAATAGGAGTTCCATCTCAACCAAACCCTTGCTATGTGGGTGACTGAAGAGCCTTTATGGAAGGTCAACTCCACCTTACTCTTGCCTTACGATTTCCTTCGTAAAACTTTCTCTTAGCAGTTTTATGAATAGGTATTAAACAAACACTCTTAGCTATAAACTCTTTGGAGAACTCCTATGTGGTAAAATAAAAATATTTACAAATTGGGGCCCTGACCTCCTTTTTCAAAAAGTCCATCCCCCATTACCACCTGAAAAGGCATTGTCTCTAGCATGACACAAAGAGTAAAAAAATTACAAATAATTCTGAGATTCCACAGGAAGTCTGGGAATTCCAAATCTGAGGTAAATTGCACCATACAATACAGAAACTAGAGATGCACAACTGCTAATTTTTACTAGTAGACCATTTGTCCAGGAAAGAAGTATGCTAGTTGACAAGTCGGTGGCAGGTCAATGTTTACCTTATGTAAAAGACTCAACATCAGCCATGCATCATCATTGGTTTTTGCTGTTTCTGACAAGTACTACATGGTGTAAACTGTGTGAGTGAAGTGTGATTTAAATTTGAAGATATGGACGAGAAACATAAGCATGTATATCTCCATTGAAAAATTCATGTCGCAATTGTTTTTGGTTTATTTGAATGACACTTGATAATTTTCAGGTCAGTTAAAAATTATTTTGGGTTGTACGAGTTCACAATCAGACATCATACCATCTCCGATGTCCGCAGAGCGGTTCACTCATAAAGTGCTTTGAAAACACAAAGCACTCCAGGTTAAATTTATTTTCACTTTCCTGTGGCTGGTCCTGTTTATTACACAAAAATTTGGCTAATTGGCACACTTTTATTCTCAAGTGAATATTTCTGATGGAAGCTTTATTTTTGAAAGTTGCCTTCTGTAAGGATTTTAGAACGTAGATGTCAAAAAGAGGACAAAAAAAAGAGGCTAACTTTGCAAGTAGTTTTTGCAGGATTCACAAACAGTATGCATATACACATATGCACAAGAAAGACAGCAGGCCTTTTATCACACTTAAGAAAGCAGAATATAAAGACAACCATGACCTGAAAACCCTCCAGTCTGATAGCTGTAGAAGAATTCTGGGTTCATGCCAAGTGGATATATGTTGCCTTACAGGCAAGTAAAGGAGCAAAGAGCCTCAGTGAGCGAGTGTGTGACTCATAATGATAACCAGGAGGCTCTCGGGAGTAAAGGAAGGATTTAAGGGAGGAAAGAGAGAGAGATAGATAAAAAGAGTGATGGGAGATTTGTTTATGGGGTGTTTGAATGTGTGCGTGCGTGTGTGTGTGTTCAAGAGAGAGGAAGAGGAGACAACATGAGAGAAAGTGAGTCATCACACCTATCTAGCAGGCAAAATTGTATCTCTCCGACCAAATAAATAGTATCTCTGTCAGTGTGAGAGCAAAGTATGTGAATATGCTTCACACAGTTGAAGAATCTTGCTGTCACCGATGGGTAATGAGTTCCTCTCTGACAGGCCAGCATGGGATTCATTAGCGGTGACTGGATAATCGCATGATTTCTTTTCTGTGAGTGGAGAACGGAGCGGAGGACCTGGGACCTATCAGTCTTCTGTGGGATCTGTCACTCTTACAATTCCCCAGAGAGACACAGAGCATATGTGAGGAGAAGTGTCTGAGAGCTCTCGAAACAGAGGCATGGAAAGCTGAATGAAGGGAGGACTCGGAGGGAGGACAGGCCATTGGTTTTCCAGCCAAAATTTTCCTTCACACTTCAGGAGAACACGCCTATCTCTGGCCTCAGATCTGCCACTCAGGTTGTTTGATCTTAGGAAGACTTTGTGACTTCATGTTTGAAATGTTAATATTTGAATGGCTTTTTGAAAAATAATTTAGTATTTATCTAAATAAAAAGTACAAAATGAAAAGCAGATTGCCATCATCTGAAGGAAATGTCAGCGCTCACAAGGCACCAAAGGGGTTTTGGTTCTGTGTAAATGAAATGCACATCTGAAACTTTGCCATTGAGATGGCACTTGTCACACATCTTGTTTTCAGTCAGCCTCATGCATGAATCAACATATAGGGCCCTATTTTAAGAGTGCTAGCGCTAAGTGCAGAGCTTTCAGTATATATATATATATATATATATATATATATATATATATATTAGCACATCATGCTAATAATTTAGAGTACCTTATAAATTCCATGGCACATGAATATGGTAATAATGGTATTTATCAAAGTAACATGAAATCACCATCTGATAACATCATAACATGTCACTGCCACATTACTTTTTGTATGTGCATCAATAATTTTATTTTAAATAAATTATGTCACTTAATGAGCTAATGCAGCCTTTTGAACAGACCAATAAAGTCATGTTCATTTCCAAGTGACTTTTCTATTAGCTTGGATAAATGTTCGATGTGTGATGCATAAAGATCTAAACCCCTACAAAATATGCTATGCTTGTGTTACATGTTGCTCTGCACTGCCTTCCCGGAGCTCAGCGGCTGCCATGGTAACACAGCAGAGAGTGCTGTGCATCAGAACCCTGAGACCTGAGAGCACAGCTCTGATAAAGAAGAGGAGGGAAAAGGATAAGCTAAGAAAATGATTTTTGGGGAAGACAAGCTCAAATCCACTCTGTGAGATTTTGACTTTTCTCTTTTCTTCCTTCTGGGAAAATCATTCTGTTCAATGTGCCATTGAAAAGGATGGCATGTCAGCAGCCCACCATTTTGAATGCAGAAAAATGCATGTATTCCCACTGTGAGAGTAAATGAGAAAGAGGAGTTTAAGAGGTGCATGAAGATACAGAGAGTGTGGGGAGTAAATGGGATACTGGAGTGGCTTGGAGGCCAGGGATCTGAATCTATATTTAAATTTGGGGATGTGTTTTGTAATATATGTGAATGTATGCACATATGTACATTCTGTAGGAAACATAAAATAGGGCATATTGGAGTCTGTACAATGTGTTTGAAAGAACAGGCCTGGAAGATGTGTACTAATGAGGAGAGAGAATCAAGCTTGCTTCTGGAGCTTGTGATTCCTCTAAAGGAATGGCCCAACCCCTGCCACCTCCAGGCCACCCACAATCAGAGGCTGAGAAGAGGCTGTATGCTGTCGGCTTTCAAGGCCTTTGATTTGCTGTTTTCTGTACATGTGTAGAGAGCAGAACTCTGTTTGGTTTCAGTCACAAGATTAATTAATCTGAAAATCCATTCAAATAAACTTGAACACCAGAGACAGGAAGTAGACAGAGATGGTGGGAAGAAGATAAATAAGGCATGACTGATGACAGAGGATAAAGGTAAGTACTTATATATGTTTAGAGGATATTGGACTTAGAACCTTCCAAAAAATTAATAAAAGGTTAGGCCAAATTACTCACTCATGTAATATATTTCCTATTAAAGCATTAAAAGCATTTTAAAGGTATTGTTCTCCCAAAAATGAAAATTATGTCAATTATTACTCGTCTTTCTTCTGTTAAACAAAAAAGGAAAATTAAATAAATAAAATAATTCACCTTTTCCCCTGCCATTTAATTAAAGTGAATAGTACTTTAATGAAACCGGGTGGGATTTATTTATTTAATTATTTTTTTGTGTTCCCTCACAATAGTTTCTGTTTGCATCTCTCCACCATAGAGCATAACGCACTATGTCTGTTGGCGCATGATACAGGTAGATGCTGCACACTGGTTGTTGGTGAGGGGAGTCCCCTGTTCAGTATGTAAAGCGCTTTGAGTGTAATGTTAGAAAAGCACTATATAAATATTACATTCATTAATTCATTCCCTCGCAGTAAGTTTTGTGTTCCCTCGCAATAAGTTTTACATTCCCCCGCAATAGTTTTGTGTTTGCATAGTTTTGAGTGTCATGACAATGCAAAGCAGCTCTGATGCAGCATTTCATTTTTGCAGAACCAAAGTGAAAAACCAGAACATACCCAACATTTTAAAACGATTATTTTGCAACTTTGCAAGCACTGGCATTTCCTTCATGAAATGCAAAATCAAACTGTTTAATTCTGCATGCAAGAAAATCATAATTGGGTTTTCCTGTAAATGTTTTACTGGTTAAGGATGAGTGAAAAGGGATGCAGAAAGTAGGGATGGTGGATTTGTGGTTCAACTAAACAACTGGTACAAGGAGGCCGGGGTGAGGGAAAGGGCAGCTTTTTGAAGATTACATAGGTCTTGCAAACATGAGACAGGGTAATGGGAAAAAGGAGGAAGAAAGGAAGGATAGTGGGGCTTCGGTATCGGCAGAAGGGGTCTTCTTCTGCCATTGTATGCCTAAGCATGTGTGTCCTTACTTTGGCTTCCTGTCCCCCAGCCTGGGCACAGATGGCCCTTGTCCATACTGGCCTACAAAAACACATTCACACTTGATCTGGAGACCACAGTTACTGTGTATCGCGCATATATCTAATACATTATGCGTGCTATTATCTATGGAGTACTTTTTCATTGTTTCATAAACTGCAAGACTTAATGTGTAGATTTATATGACACTGTTATGAAAATGTGCTCCAGTGACCAAACACAATAATAAAAGCATGCATGTACCATGTACAATATCCATATTTATGAGCCTGTGCTTTGTGCATAAAAAAAATGGGCTTCACATGTCTACACATGTAATGTCAATGGTGCAAATACGGCCTCACGTTGTGCTAATATTTGGCCTCAAACTGTCAGCGTGTTTTCAGTGTATTATGACGGAGCATTTGGATATCCCTCTCCACCAGGCAACCGCTAGAACTCTAGCATATGACCCCGCTGTCTCGACTAAAACGTCTGTATGGCTTTCACACATCTGCAGGTATAACCTTGGGGCTTTGTATTGCATCTAATCCAGGAAAAATACAAACGTGAAACCAACCTGCTATTACACACTGGGATGCCTGTCATTGATAAAGACACTTAGTAACCCTAGACTATTTTGGGGAGGTTCATTAATCCAGTGGTTTTCAACCTGTTTTACTACAAGGCCCCCCTCCTGTCCAACAATATTCACAGGTCACGACTCTCCCTCACTTGTGAGCACTTTTCCAAGTGATTATTCTGTCATGACATTTCAGATATGTATGACACTTTCTTCTGCTGAACACAAATATTTTTAGAAAATATTTCAGCTCCATGTCTTCAAAAGGGACATGACAGGTGTAAGTGAGAAACAGATCCATATTTAAGTCCTTTTTACTATCAATATATAAAATTTTGCTTTGGGCAATTCACATTCTTCATGCACTTCGCCACCTACTGGGCAGGGAGATTAATTTATATTAACAAAGGACATAAATATTTATATGTTTCTCATCCACACCTAACATATCACTAACTAACAACTGGAGTCTAATAGATTACTTTTATGCTGCCTTCAAATGCTATTGGAGCTTTAACATTTTGGTACCATTCACTTGCATTGTGAAGACCTACAGAGCTGAAATATTTTCTAAAAATCCTTGTTGGTGTTCAGCAGAAGAAAGAAAGTCATACACATCTGGGATTGCATGAGGGTAAATATCATTTTTTTTATAATTTTTGGGTGCACTATCCCTTCAACATCATCACAGAGGGGATAGTAGAACGGATTTATAACTGTATTTCGGAGACACATTTAAGTGGACAGTTAAACATGGAATGAACATAATCAGATAGCAATAAAATTGATCAAGATGCAATAAATATAAATAGGCCCTGAGCTCCTGGACTCACCTCGGCAGTACGGGAGGGGGAAGTCCCAGGCTGCAGTGCCGGAAGAGGTGGCCAGGCAGGACAGCACAGTGTGTCCCTCCAGCACATAGCCCTGGTTGCAGCTGTAGCGGATCTTGTCCCCAATGTTGAAAGTGGATCCCTGCTGCATGCCGTTGAGCAACTGGCCTGGATTTCCACAGGTGTAACTTGGAAGAGCTAGAGAGCGAGGGTGACAGAAAGGTAGATGAATTATATTACTTGCCTGAAGAATTGTTAATATCAGTAATTATTAAATTTCTTTTTTTTTTTTTTTACCAATTCAACAAAACAAACTGACAACAATGATATCATAAATGTTGCTTCTTTAGGATGAATCAAGCAACAAAACAAAAAGGCTAAGATACAAGCAATGACTGTCAAAAAGGCTGGGTTAGTGTGAACCTGAAAGGTTCTTCCAAATGCATCACAATTTCTCCCATTATTTTCATTATGATTGGTCCTTTTCCTCCACCATCTATGGTCTCTTATCTCATACAAAAGAACAAATCTATTTCAAGGGGAACCATAATAATGTTTGTTCTACATTCAAATTCTCCTGTACTGTAAGGCAGATGTTTTTCATATTGCTTTTCATTAAGTCAGTGTGCTAACATCTGTATTGACCTGTAAAGCCATGCTAGTATAATTTTGCTCTTGAGCACACAATCGTAGCCATAAGGTGCTAGGTATTGGAGTACCTATACTGGAAGTTAAGCTTACAGTAATGGCAATGACCTGGTAGAAAGGATAAACACTGCAGTGGGGGAATTTGTCTCCGGTGTAAGTGGTGCAGGGAAATGGAAAGACAGCTAGAGAGAAAGAGAGATAGGTGGGCTGACTACTGATTACATCAGCACTGATTAGAAATGTGGTTTTGTCATGGCACATGTGAGAGCATGTGAGAGACAGACTTGTTACACACACACACACACACACACACACACACACTCACACACAAACGCATGCATGCATGCATGCATGCATGCATAATGATGAATTGATTAACAACGATGCAGATGAGAGAAGGTAGGCACTGAGATTGATCCTACTTCAAGACCCCAAGAAATAAAAATTAGAGTTATGTGACTTTGAGTCCATGTATGTTAGGCTAGGCCTTCAATATACAGTACTAGTGTACTCCTAAGCACTGACTACATTCAGTGATGTCGCGACCAATCGGAGCTGGAATAATTGATGTCAGACCAATCAAAACAGATCATAATACATACAGTACATACTTAGGTGATAGATGTTAACATAAAGAATTCAGAGTAAGTTATAATTAATCTTCATACTGCTGCATCAGAAGTAGTACATTTATTAATTCAGAATAAAACATTTCTATAGGTAATTTTAAATGTAATTTTATGACAGTAATTATTCTGTTAGTTCTAGTTAAAGGTCTGTTTAAACTTTTCTGTTTAAAGGGCTGCTTTATCAGCCTGTCCATGCTGTCCAATAACAAGAATCAAGAAATAAAAAACTGAAGCTTAACTCTTTTTAAGATAAATCCTTGCCTGTTTGCTATTATTTGCTCTAATCGTGATCATTAGAGATTACTATGATCATTGTGCACTTTAATTCCAGTAACATGTTGCCTTCTACATAAGTGAATTTTAAGTGAATAACAAAGACTCATTTTCAAACAAGAATGCACACTGTGTTCAATATAATTTCACAAGTGGGTCTCTTACAATAGTTTTAGGAATATAACTTTATATTTAAATATAAATTTTGCAAGTACTGCAACCTTAGCAACAATGCATATATGTTACAGCATCAAACTACTTTGCTGGGTTATTTTTAACCGAATGTGTCTTCTGTGCCCAGCGCTGGGTTGCTAATTGGTTTATGTTTAACCCAGCCAATTTCAGTAAATGGCTATGATGCAAAAAAAAATTACAAAAATATAAACAAACAAATGCGTGTTTTCATAATATTTAATCAAAACGCAATGATTCACAATCCCAAAACTGTCCTGATGAATATAATCCTATTTCAAATGCTGTTTTTCTCAGAAATCTATCCGATTATGGAAATAAAATGTCTTACGAATGAGCTGAGTTTAGTGGTTCCTTAATTACCTTGATTGAACATTGAGTGGCATGATTAACAGAATCCATGTGAGCTAGATTGCTAACTAGAATCCTCTGTTCAAACAAACAGAAAACAGCAAATCAATATCCCATTGTTATTTTCTAATTCTGCCAATATATCATTCAAAATTGCCTTGTGCATTTTGATATTATGCCTCTTTATTTCTTAAATATACTCAGATCTCTACTGATCTTGCAGAACTTTGAGTATTCTGTGCAGACCCTAGCTGTTCCCTCATATCATGTTCTCCCTTTGGCCTACTGCATTTGTCATCTCCAGTCTATAACTCACAGGACTCTGTACAGTATTACTGCTTTACTGCTTTAACCATTATATGGGTTGATACTGTATCCTTAGCTCATCTCACAGCCTGGCAAATCTGGTGTTTATCTTGTCTAGCTAGTCTACCAGCCTGAACAACTTAAAAGTGCACAACATTCCTCTTAAACCCATCAAAACAGATCAGCCTAGCCAATGGAATGAGATATGACACACTACTTTCCCTGCAAAATCTCAGTGAAGCAAATGAGATTTGCATAAATGGACTGGCAGGGCAAATAAATAATTAAAGTGTGCATGAGTGATCATAACAATCAACGCTCCAATAATCTGAACAGCTTATTGTGTAATATTTCTGCACCAAATTGTACAGAACTGATTTTATGCTTATGGGAATGGATTTATTATACCAGCACAAAATAATGGTAGTAGAAACATATGGAAATTATGCGCATAGCAGCAGCCAAGAAAGCAACAACACAAACGAGTTACAAATAATCATACAGTTACCTACCTAGTCTGTATAGTATAGGCAAGGTTATGAAAACCTTGTGTCCATGCACATAAAAATAATATGAAAGCTCTGGTTGTAACCTGCTTTGACACACCCAGTTCTCTCTATACATGAGTAACTCTGTTACTTAAGTGACATTGTGAAATTGATCCCAAAACACTACCACATTAGCTCAATAAGCAGTTTATACGATGTTCAGCAACGATTCAATCAATACCTCTCTGTGTGTGAACAATTACCAGGCAACTGCAGTGAACACTCATCACCCCCTGCACGCAACGGGCAAGGCATGCGATCTCTTGAAAATCCCGTCTTTATACATAAGAGTTGAGCATTACGGCTTCACACTATATAAGTTCTACCAAAAAGGAGACAGCTTACTTGTGTATGAAATAAAATGTACTTTAAAGTCAAATGTTAATTTGTCCAAGGTGTTTCATGCTTTTCGAATGCATTACTATTGCAGGGCCTTATGAAATCAGTTGAATGGAATCAGCTCCTGTAGCTGGCTCTGGGATGGACAAGGCTCCAGGTGCTGGCTCTAGGATGGACGCAGCTCCAGGTGCTGGCTCTGGGACGGACGCGGCTCCAGGCGCTGGCTCTGGGATGGACCAGGCTCCAGGCACTGGCTCTGGGACGGACGTGGGAAGAGACGAGTCTGTCCCTATCACTCGCTCTTTCCCCAGATCCAGCTGGTCCTTCCCGTGATCCTGAAGCACGTTCCGACGCCTCTTCGGAACGTGCTTCAGGATCACGGGAAGGACCAGCTCTTGAGTCTGCGGACTTCGAGCTACCGAGCTTCTGAGCATTCCATGCATGATAATAAAGTGACGGAGGAATTACTCGAGGTGGTTACTCGTGCTGTGGCAAGGCTTCAATTAGATTGGCCACACGAAAAAGAGACCCTCAAGCGCTCCAAACTGGAGGACAGATTTCTGTCTGGTGGCCAAGGGAAGGGAATGCCTCATCAGTCCCTTTCCTTTTTGATGACCTCCATGACAAGTTCTCTCATTCATGGAGGAAACCTTATACTTCCTGTGTCTTTGTGCCCTCGACGTCTACATATTTGACTATCGTGGGTGCTGAGGCACAGGGGTATTCAGTGATGCCGCTGGTAGAAGAGACACTTGCAGGTTATCTCTCGCCTGGCTTGACATCGCCGCTAAAAACACCCACCCTCCCCACAAGGCTGTGCAGGACCACCTCTACGCTTGTGGGGAAGGCTTATCAGGCAGCAGGTCAGGCTGGTGCTGCCCTGCACACTATGGCAATGTTACAGGCGTACCAGGCTGACCTGTTGATGGACCTGAGTGCGGGTACCACGGTCAATGAAGAGGCTTTCTCAGAGAATCCGGCCTTAGTCCAGGATGCAGAATACTCAACATCCCCACAACAGTAAGTGTTCAAATTGATTCCCATCTCAGAGAACCTGGCAGCAGGAAGCTACTGCCAGGTGTTTCTATGTGGTTTCTAAGAACAGTAGAAAAAGGCTACAGAATTAAAATCAATCGCCGTCCTCCACGTTTCAACGCCATGGTCTCCACTACCGTGAAACCGGAACAAGCATGTCTACTGTGGACAGAACTGCAAAATCTCTTGGTCAAAGGGGACATAGAACATGTTCCCCTTCCAGAGAAAGAGACTCCAGGGCATCTGCATTCTGAATTCTATAGACGACTGGCTGATACTAGCACAGTCACAAGAACTTAGCTCATCTGGTTTCCCTGGGTCTGAGACTCAACGTCAAAAAGAGTATTCTCTCTCCTACTCAGGAAATTATCCAGCTGAACAGACTGGCATGGCAGATTCTCCTTTGGGCCCTGGGCAAGCTCCTGTCAATCAGAGCAGTTTATATCCCTGGTGGCCTGAATGTAGGAGCAGATTTGCTGTCCAGACAGATAATACAGATGGGGGATTGGAAACTCCACCCCGAGGTAGTGGAACAAATCTGGTTGAGATTTTACAGGGCAGAAGTGGACCTCTTCGCCTCCCAATAGACAGCGCAATGTCCCCTCTACTTCTCTCTGAGTCACCCAGCCCCCCTGGGTCTGGACACGATGGCACATACATGGACCTGAATGCGCCTGTATGCATTTCCTCCTGTTTCTCTGCTCCCTGGAGTCTTGGCCAGAGAGTTGGCAGAGTTAGCCAGCAAGAGTCCTGCCTCTTACTGATAGCACAGCGTTGGCCGAATAGGGTTAGGTTCTCAGAGATAATGTCTCTCCTTGACGGCTCGCCATGGGCAATTCCGGACAGGAGGGACCTTCTGTCTCAGGCGCAGGGGACAATATTTAATCCCCGGCCCGAGCTGTGGAACCTACATATTTGGCCCCTGAAGGGTATCAACTGAGGGATACTGGGCTTTCCCCTGAAGTTATTGAGACCATTCTAAGTGCTAGGGCTCCTTCTACTAGAAGAAGTTATGCCAATAAATGGGATGTCTTTGAAAGATGGTGCAGTGCACATAATGCAGATCCAGTTAACTGCCAGATTGCTTCAGTTCTGGACTTTTTGCAGGAAAAATTATCAGCAGGCACATGCCCCGCCACTCTCAGGGTTTATGTGGCCACTCTACTGGCTTGCCATGCCTCGACTTGACGGGATGCCTTTAGGGAAACATCCCATGCTCGCTCACTTCGTTTGTGGAGCCATGCATTTGAAACCTCCTGCTAGGACCAGGATCCCTTTATGGGACTCATCAATAGTCCTTGAGGTTCTGGTTCAGACCCCCTTTGAACCTCTAGAGTCAGCATCTGATAAACTTCTGACTCTCAAGATGGTTTTTCTTATGGCAATTACTTCTCTAAAAAGAACTGGGGATCTGCAGGCTCTGTCCGTCTTGCCGTCCTGCTTAGATTTTGCCCCAGGAATGGCTAAAGCAACATTGCACCCTCACCCTGAGGGTCTACCTGCCTAAGGTTCCTTTCTCGACCATACATCTGGTCACTCTTGAGCCATTTATAACGCCGGAGCAGGAAAGACTTAACGGACTGTGTCCAGTCGGCGCCCTTCAGACTTATGTCCACCGCACTAGTCAGTGGCACAAGTCAGGGCACTATATGTTTGTCATGGGGGTCGTAACAAAGGGGCGGCCGCCACCAAGCAAACATGTCACATTGGGTGAGGGATGCTATTACCCTGGCCTACGAGGCGCACGGTCAAGTTTCGCCAGTAGGTATCAGGGCTCACTCTACCGGAGGGGGTCACCTCCTCTAAAGCTTTGGCTAGAGGTGTCCCTATGCAACATGTTTGTAATGTGGTGGGATGGTCCTCTCCACATACATTCATAAGATATAGTTTGGATGTTCATGCTACTCCAGGCTCTTTTGTCCTTGAGTCTACATCACAAGATCATGTCTGTGACCTCTCACGCTCTTGTGAGTACAACTACACAACAGTAAGGGGTCCGGACATCCACAGTGTGGCGACGTGGGTATTCTCGTTCCCAAAACACTAAATAGCGCAGCATCAAAGTGTAGCTTTTTGATAGGGAATGTCTTGGGTTACTAATCTGTAACCCCTGTTCCCTGATAAAAGCAGAACGAGAAGCTTCATTGCCGCACTGATGATGCCCCAGGACTGCTCTTCAGACAAAATACCTGACCATGAACCTGTGGTATTTATAGCCCCATTACTGGCGCATCCTGACGATGTCACCGGCGGAGGCTATAAATTTAGTCAATTTCATTGATGTATTGCACACATATTCACAGCTGGTCACTCCTAAAGATGTTCCCAAAGCACTAAATCAGCGCAGCATCTCGTTCCGGTTTTATCAGGGAACAGGGGTTACAGTTAAGTAACCCAAGACATTCTTCTGTAATGTTTGCAGGAACGAGATGAGAGAAAAAGTATCGAAGTGCAGGCTTTTTAATATAAACTAAAATAAACACAAGAAACTAAAAACCAAAAACAGAACAAACCACTACAGCCATTAAAGGTTAAGAACTGACAATGAACACAGGGATTAAATAAACAGAGACTAATGAGCAAACAAGGAACACCTGGGACTAATGAACAAAACTACAAAACTCATAAGCAAATGAAACGAAGTGAACAATAAACATACACAGCGACCGCTGGTGGTCGCCATAATAATCATTACACCATTACTTCAACCAACACACTGCACTGTATTATCTGTATATATATATATATATATATATATATATATATATGTATGTATATATACATACATACAGCCCTTTTGGCCGATTTGTTTCTTGAGGGCACTGAGAATCACCTGCTTTCATGTGAAGTAGGGTTGCAGCGGTATACCGGTTTCACGGTATGAAAATTGACGGTTATCATACCATGTACATTTGCTTATCTACGGTATTGAATAAAAAAATCCAACCGGACGGAGAATCTCACATGAGCTTGCTTTCCTCCTTATCTGCCTGTCAGAGAGAAGCGAAGCGAGGGGTCTGACTTGAGTGTGTGTGTGAGTTAAAGCAGTGTTTCTCAACTGGTTTATTCAAACTGGGTCGTGGACAGCAGGGAAAGAGCAATGCCATGGTTCTCCCATTGAAGATATTTCATGGCTGCCCAAGTGATAGACTATTTAGGACTGCCGAGGCAGATCTAATGATAATCTCGCAAACAGCTAAAGCAGACATGGGCAATTTACAGCCTGCGGGTTGGATCAGGCCCTCCACATGGTTTAATGTGGCCCGCGGCTCATTTATAGTAAAAACGTTTTTATTTTTCATTGGATATTTCAGCTAACTTGCATTGGGACATAACACGTCTCCACAAGCGTTTACCATGCTCATGGTTGCCAGAGAAAAGGTATAAGAGACGCAACACCCCCAGATTGAGATTTATACTTGCGCAAATTGGAAATATTCCACCTAATGTAAAACTTGTTTTGTGCAATCTGGCAACCATGCACACGAGTGCGCTATTTCTATCTGGCTTTCCCCTTTGAACAAACTTAGCGATCTGTAGTGCAATATTCTGCTCAAGGAAAAGTGTTATACGGCTACTCTGTGTCCATTCTCGAGGCTGCTTGTGATGTTTTGTGCAACTAATTTTGCAGGTAAACCTTCTCAGTGATTAAATTAAATATAAAAGTAGATCTCGACATCATTGACACACGGAGGAGTAATCATTGACATGTATATGTATTTATTATTTGTTCAATTTAGAAATATTGAAGTCCCTTCGCGCCTGTATGTTAATCTAACTCTTGCAGTATTCATTTATCATAGTCATGATGTCTGTTATTCAGTAAAAATGTCACTTGATGCAAGTCCTTGTACTGGAAAACCATGAACAAAACTATGCAACATAAAAGGAAATGCAACCCAAGATACATTAAATACAGGTTATGTTAAACTATGGCAGGTCGCCACTTGTTGTCCAATGTAAAATCTGCATCCTGAAGCAAAACCAGTTGAGAACCACTGAGTTAAAGGTACAGACAGGAGCAGTCTGGCCTCACCGTCACGCACCTACAGTATATGTTAACTGTTAGTAATCATAGGACATTACTTCAAAAGATCACACATCTGATGTTATTTTTCATTTAGTAGTTAATTTAACATATAAACTAACATGCTTTAGTTATATAACATGTTATAGTTACATGCTTTTTTTTATCATGTTTATAATTCGATTTATTATTATAATTCTGTTAGCTTTCTTATTTTTCTATTTATTTTATTTTCAAAAGGCAGATTTTTTTTACACATTCTTCAATAAAATAAATGGTTTCAAGTTTCAGTTATAATAAAGTGTTTACTCAAAAATAAATAAATAAATAAAATAACCCCTTCTGTTTTCACTGATAATAGTAATTGTGTAATACCGTATACCGTGATACCGTGAAACCGTGATATTTTCTGAGACGGTTATCATACCATGAAAATCTCATACCGTGCAACCCTAATGTGAAGTGACTTAGACATGTAAATGACCAGTCATGATTTGTTTTGCTGTTTCTTGCCATCGTGTTACTACAATAATTGACCAGTGTGCAACACAAACTCATTTAAACGGTTCGCATATCAGAGCATCGGCAGAGACGTTTGAGCTCATAATGTTAAACCGCTCACATGTTCTATTCTCCTTCTCTTTTCTCAACAGTTTCCTGTAACTTTAACTGTCTTGTCTAATGATAAAAATGCAAATATCAATTACACTAATATCATATACCATTTGCAAATATGCACATATATCGTTTAAACAGATGTAATAAACCAACCTCACACAGCTTCAGCAGATCTAGCATCCTTTGGAACGCTCATAAATCTCTCCTCAACAGTTCCCTGTAACTTTTCTTTCTTTATTTATTCACCCCCCAGGGACAAATCCCAGCTGCCTCCGCATTTGACAACGTCAACCCACGCATCTTATCAAGTTTTTATCATTGTTGAGTGCATTTCCACGGAGATATAACGTACGTGGAGGCTTCACATCATTCACCGCGGCATCCATGCACCACGACCACGAGGAGATTAACCCATGGGACTCTATCCTCCCTAGCAACTGGTCAAATTTGGTTGCTTAGTAGACCTGGCTGGAGTCACTCAGCATACCCTGGGATTTGAACTAGCAAGCTAGCAAACTCCAGGGGTGGTAGCCAGTGTCTTCACCCCTGAGATAACAGGTTTAAACAGATTTAATTCATGAACCTCACGACAATCCAGCATTTTCTTCCCATCATGCAATTGCAAATGCAAGAATCAAAAACTTCAGGATCAGAATCAAAAGTTCCTCTGATTCACAAATCATGACACAGGACACAAATCCGTGACAATTTAAGCAGGTGGTCCAGGACGTTTACACACTTAGTAGATTGCTGCTCGCTCTGGAAATGCACGAGCATGTGAATGCAACTTCAAAGTAAATGTGCTTCACGTATGCAATAAGTAAATTTATTTATTTATTATGTATTTTTTGAGAAAATACAATTGCTTATGTGGACACGCCATCTATGGTTGCTGGACTGCTGGGTGAACTATTATTTCCTTCTTTAATATATTAACAAAACATGTGCAAATAAATTACTAAAATTTTATGAATAAACAGAAATCAGATAAAACTGCTATATACCATTTAAAATATAACATTATGTTTTTTTTTTTATTATATTTTAAAAAGTTAATGTTTAGTGTGAAATTGAGCAAATGTTTTAGCCACTGTCTTCAAAAATAATGAAATAAATAGTTTTCATTTATCAATTAATTTCATACAAAATCCAGTAAACATAAAAAAGCTAAATCAATATTCAGGGTAAGCACCAATTCTCCTAGGTACATCTGAACACAGTTTTTCTTGGTTGTTGGCAGATAGGATGTTCCAAGCTTCTTGGAGAATTCACCACAGTTCTTCTATCTATTTAGGCTTTCTCAATTGTAGTAGTAGTAGTAGTAGTAACCCTTTATTGTCACATAGTCACAAGTAAAAGTAACCAGTGAAATTGGCCATCATCCTGCCCACACAAACATACAATATGACAATGGGTAGACAGGGCAGGAAGACAGGGAATTGAGAAGATATACAGCATTACATGGGGAAAGGTGAGATAAAAAAAGCAACCCCCAGACTATGCTCCTGTTAGGATTACAGTATGGGAACAGGAAAAAACATCTCAGCAACACTTAGCACATAATCAGTACATCTACAACATAACAAAAACTTGCAACAGGGTAGGGGAGTGGGGGATGGAGGTAGCCCAGCACTGACAGACAGCCATCTGGTCCTGCAGCCATTCTCGGCGCTGGTCACAGACCCGCCTGTCAGACTGGGGGGTACGAAGCAGCGAAGGCGTGGGATGGGGTGTGGGGTCGGATGCATATCTGTATTTGTGTAAAGTCTTGTGTGTGTGTGAGCCCAGAGATTCGCCAGAAGGTCACAATCCCAGGGTGTTTTGGGAGGGGGGAGGGAATGCGAGAGCGGCTCATTGCAGTGCTCTAACCAGGGGAGTTGTTGATCCATCAGCGGCCTTGGCCAAGGCCAGTGCTGGTTGCTGGGTGCCGAAACAGATAAGATTGAGATGTTTTGTCTTGGGGCGAATAGCTGCAATTTCTCAGGCTATTCTTCATGTCCATTTTGGTCTCTTAAACGATCCATTTGCCTTTGCAAAGCTGTAAGCTCCTTCATGATGTTATCCATATTGAGAGTCTAAGTGCTGACAACTCTGCCCACCGCCTCAATCATGACGGGCAGCCTTGTGAGGCTTTGGACAGCTGTCTCCGTCTTCTTAATTCTTCGATAACCCAGGGCAGTGCCTAATCCAATCAGCAGAAGACCTGTTATCATGGTTCCGAATAGGTAGATATCTTCAACGTCCTCCACGGAAAGAACCGCCAGACACACGACCCGCCACCTCTCCCACGCGTCCATCGTGTAGCCAGCTGCAAACGTTCCGTCAGGACAGTTAGGTTCCCCCGAACCCAAGCTTCTCTTCGAGAAGATGGTGTCAATTGCGTTGAGAGACCAGTTGATCAAATCCATAATAATTTCTTAGTTTGGAGAGCAGTGCTGTGAGAGTCTCTCAAAAGTACAAGACAGTTGACTAGACGTGACGAGAGAGCAAGCAGGGAGGTCAGGGGAGGGAGAGGGAGAGAAAATGCGACCGCCTTCACTGAGTGCCAAACGAGACGCTTCTGTGTCTTTATGTAATCTCAGACTGACACAATATTCAGTGGGGGGCTTTGTGGGGGTAATGACATCTGTTGCAGTGATCCCTGTTCTTCTATTGTAATCTTTCCTATTTGCAAAAGTAATGTTTGTGAGTCTAACAAATATATAAATAACTTATAAATAACCATCTTAAGACAAATGCTTTTGTGAAACATCTTATGAGCCTAAGACGTTTGCACAATATTGTGTGTGTATATATACACACACACACACACACACACACACACACACACAGTATTGTGCAAAAGTCTTAGGCTCATAAGATGCTTCACAAAAGCATATATATATGAAAAATAAAAGAAAGCAACCAAAACCAAAACTATGTTTGGTACGGAATATGCTGGAACTCAGCACTGCATATGTGGGTTTTATTAAAATAATTATTTATTTTCTATTTATTTTTGGCCTCTCTGCCACTTTATTGAAAGGGAAAGTGAGACAAGAAACATCAAGGAAAAGAGGGGAAAATGGAATTGTAAATAAGGCGAGGCAGACTCAAACTTGATTTGCCTGCATGATCGTCACAACTCAGCATGTTGGCGCACATACAAGAAACAATAAGACACTGTGTTTTCTGTCTTAGAGGATTATTGAAGACAAGTGTACCATTTGTCATTGGATGCTCACTTTCTATGTCACATACAGTAATTTCAAGAAGTATTATTCAACCAGTACAAGCAAATTTCTTGCATATAGGTGTAAAATCAAAAGTGGCTGCTACAGTCACGATTTTGACAGTGGCTTATGAATTCATACATAATACAAATGGGTTTATGTGAAATTAAAACAATGAGACTTTCTTCACAAGTCACAAGGTCTTTTATCTGGATCTATTTTATCTCAGGGGTACACTCAAGGTATGTATTTCCTTAGTACCTTGTGTCAGCAGAAAAGCAGACATGGAGGTAGAGAGAGATCCGTTTAATAAATGCACAATTTACATACCCAAGCAACTGGGGGTTAAAGGTGCCTGTCTAACAATGAATGCTCAGTAACATTATATGTTCATAATTGGCTAAACAGCTGCCCAGAGGAATCCAGCTTTGATTCTCCATTCTGTGTGCTTGTTATTTTTATATCTATATACTTATTTATTTATTGTCTCCAACATAAGCCAGAACGTGGTGTGAACAGTAGGATTCCAGAGCCAATTAAATGGTAGTATGTTCAGCTCATAGTAAAAATTTGGTTCTAAATACTTTAAATACTTAAATAAAATGTGCGCACACCAGAGGTTGGTAGTATCGTGTTATATTTACTCTGTTACATTTACTTGAGTAAATTTTGGGGGAAAAATGTACTTTTAAAGTAGGTTTAAAATTGGGCACATTTTACTCTCACTCAAGTAAATTTCTAATCATTTTTTTTTTACTTTTACTTCTTTACAATTTTTAGCATTAATGTTGTTACATTACTGGATTTAATTTGAATGAATGTGTAATTTATAGAGAGATTATTGAATGGGACTTTTACGAGAGCAGAAGTTCACAGCTGCTCGCAATGAGACGCTCCGACTTGAGTGATGAGACTGTCACTCAAGTCATCAGTGTGGCAGCATCAAACTCTTCAAAGTGAAACACTTTCTTCGCTCCAAATAGTGAAAACATTAATAGTTTCACAATGCAATGCCTTCATTTAACACCAAGACAAGCTTATATTTCAAGATTAAAGTCACAGCTCCAACTTATGGCAGCACGCTGAGGTAAGTAATGGCTCTAATTCTAACGTGGGATTTTCTGTGTAATGTGATGGTCATTTTCAGGGTGATTCTGTAACTGTGATCTTATGAAATCAGTTTTTAAGTGAACATTTTTAAATCAGTGAAGCAATACATCAGTGTGCTTTGTCCCGCATGTCATAAGCAGTTTTTATGCATTTACTCCGCGCCCTCGTGGGGGTACAGGCGTATTAACTGTATAAATCCATCTAAACATCGAAGTTGAGTGTAATCACTGCCATTCACATGATCAACAACTGGAGTGTGAACAGTTTCTGCGTGTGCACAGCGAGGTGCGAGGGGCGCGTGCATGTGAGATGTGCAGGGGCGAGGCAATCGTGGTGACGAGAGTGGCTGTGTCCGCAATCGTTCACTCATTCACTATTTCCTATATAGTTAATGGCAGTTAGTGCACTATATCTCAGTAGTAAGTGAATGAAATGAGTGATTTCGGACGAGAGTGTCGGAGCTCTGGTGCTGGTGTTGAAACGTCACATATGAAATTTTTAAATAATTGGGCCTTATTTGTTATTCTTATTAAATAATATATAAATACAATACATCTTCATTCTGTTTGTCATTTTTAATATATACTGTGTGTTAATATTAAGAGTAAACACATTTGATCAAATAAAGAGTACATTTTAAAATGTATCTGTATGTTTTTTTTCTCTATATATGTTATTTTAATCCTGTAATGATTTGTCAAAATTAATGTAATACATTCAGCATGAAATAAAACACTGCAGGAGTGAAGGAAGCAGTAAGCTCCCAGCTCGTACGTCTTCCCTATGGTGGATTTTGGGAAATTAACCGTCACTGAGTGTACTTGAAATATACAGAATGCATTGTGGGTAAGAATGAGTGAACAAAAGTAGGGAATAAGTGGCCCAATCAGAATTCAGACACTCCTACAAAATAGCAAAAACTCGAAATAGTGCACTATATAGTGGTTAGGGGGTGGTTTCAGACACAGCGAGTGTTCCACGATCAGGGTTGGTGCCGTACGTAGGTTGTGTACTCTGCATTTAGAGAGTGGCAGTACTTCTGTTCAGAACTAATTATCTAAATTCTTTCAACACTGATAACTGTAATTACACTGTGTGGTAAGGCGGAGGGCGGGGCTGGGTAGTGAGTCTACACAATCAAGCCTCCAAGAGGGATAAAGGCCGACTGCGGCAGATGGCACCAACGGAGCCAACCGCAAGGGGATAACCGCCTGGAGCGGTCAGGGCCACTGCCAGGGGCAGAGGAGTCCCCTACCAGCCGCTGAAACACAGCGGGGTCTGAGACTGCCAACTGCGAGCGGGGAGGGGCTCGCTACCGACCGCCTAAAGCGGGAGAACCGCTGCCAGGGGCGGGGGAGACCCCTTCTGTTCCCCAAGAATGCGCCAGGGGCTGCAGGACTGCTTCCGATCTGCCCGGGGAGGCGCGGCTGTTGTTAGTTAGAGGGTGGAGGAGTGGCCAGGGACCAAGCTACGGCGTATCGGAGAACTGGCGAGTACGTTTTTCTCTCTCTCTCTCTCTCTCTCTCTCTCTCTCTCTCTCTCTCTCTCTCTCTCTCTCTCTCTCACTGCTGCTCCACGTTGGCCTTTTCCCTCTCTTTTAAATGTTAGTGTTTTTTTTAATTATTAATTATTTCTGTTTCCCTCCCCTTGTCCCCTCCCTCATCCAGGTAGATGGGGATGACAGGTAGAGGTATAAAACATTCACTGAAAGTAAATAGTGACTCAGGCAAACATTCTGTCTAATATCGCCTTATTGTGTTGCATGGAAGAAAGAAAGTCATACAGGTTTGGAACAACAATATGACAGAATTTCCATTCATAATAATACAAATTCTGTAAGACATGTTCAATGTGTACTATGTAATGGAATATAGGAGAGTAAACATCTATTATGTCATTTGTGAAAGAAACAAGTTACTCATTATTTGAGTACTCTATTAATTGGATACATTCTTACTCTTACTCAAGTAATTATTTATGTTAGTACTTTTACTTCTACTTGAGTAATTGTGTTTTTGAATTAATTGTACTTTTACTTGAGTACAGTTTTTGGCTACTCTACCCACCTCTGGTGCATACACACACACAAGCAGGCAGTGTAATTGGGATTGTGATAACTGTTGCACAACAAGAAAAATAAATAAAAATATAATAAAAACCAGAGAGAACCTAGTTTTGCCTTCCTTTTTTTTTTTAAATGAGAGACAAGTCAAACACATTTTTTGTAGTAATCAACATTGTGCCACAAATGCTGTGCTTGATTTGTACTGAACCCGGAATATTCATTTAATGTTTTTTTTTTTTTTTTTTCCCTGAGGGAATTAACTAAAATCCCATGAAGCATTGCAAATTAAGTAATTGATTTTGAATTTTTGGTGGTAATTGAATGGCAGGAAACTATAAAGTTGTTTATAATAAGTATAGAAACAATATATTTTTATTGTATTGCAAAAATATTACAATATATGCAGATATAAAAGTAGTTTGAGAGTGTAAAGAGACTGATTGATTGTGTCATTCACAGTGCATCATGAAATAATATTTATTATTATTAATGCTAGGGTAATATAACACAGAGTATAATGTTATAAAATCATGCAAAATAATTTGTATTATTTCAAATATATAAAAAAAAAAAAAAATCTATTTACTCTACGCTGCAAAATGCAGCCACTATTTTTAGCAAACTTGAAAAAGATGACAATTATAGATTTCTCAACATGATCACTCTTAAAATCTGCAAATAAGTTCTAAATACATTGCCACCCAAATTCAGACTCAATGTGCCGAATTCAGGAAACGTGCCACCATGCGGCAAATGTTCATGCCCTGAAAATTGCGTGCACTGTGCCTTTGACATCACATTCCTTTTCATCTTTAGCTAGTCTGAAGACCCTCTAAATAGGGTCTAGAATCACCTACTGTATCTTTTAAAATTAGACTAGATTCAGACTTTTTTAAATTATCTGTCTTTAGATCATTCTCCTCTACTTCTTTTTATGTCCAAGTCTGCAAACACCACATACACCTTCCTAGGCCAGGGGGATTTTTTTGCATAACTTTTCTTTCATTGAAACCGGTTTCTAAAGCACTCTCTATGTAAAGAGCTTGACTGCTGAGAAAATGTAAAACTACCTGGGCCTGCTTAGCTTGACACATTATTAAAAGGCTTTTATACATCACACACTTTTATACATTCGCACACCATGACAGGATTAAAGGCGAGCACCTTTGGTAAAGATAAACAGATCTCTGGTGTTTCACTAATTCAAAATTACCCAATTTATTTGATGATATGGAGTTCTGAATGAAGTAAATGAGCAAATAATGTGCACTTGCTTTCCATGGCAACATGCTCAGATCTTCACTAAAGCTTATCACGTTACCACGGCAACAGGCACAAGTCCACCTGAGTGTAGTGGGCCGGTGCCGAAGGAGGAATGTAGCGGGAAGGGATGTACAGTGCATCAGGAATGTATTCACAGCGCTTCACTTTTTCCACATTTTGTTATGTTATAGCCTTATTCCAACATGAATTTTCCTCAACATTCTACAAACAATACCCCATAATGACAACATGAAAGTTTGTTTGAAATCTTTGCAAATTTACTGAAAATAAAAAAAAAAATCACATGTACATAAGTATTCACAGCCTTTGCCATGACACTCAAAATTGAGCTCAAGTGCATCCTGTTTCCACTTGTAAGGGGGTCCACTTATTGGTCAAATGGCAGCTTCCAATAGCATGGATGAAGGTCTCCTGCATGTTCTGTCTTATCGTGCGCATTAAATAATACTTTGATTATTAGATTTGAGTTCCATGTTTTTTAATCTTATCATTTATTGTTCTCTTTATTTCATCTGACTCCATTTATGAAAAAACCTTGTTAATGTATCTATGCTTTGGAATTTAAATTTTGTATCTGATTATTTTAGTAATTCTCTCTTCTAGACTGTACTTGTTATTTCAATGTGATTTGGGCCGGATGCAGGCCCTTTAACTACAAACTCATCAGATTCAGATATCAGTACGTTTTAGACTAAGTCCTTATAGGTTCTCGGTTTTACCCGTTTAGTCTTATTTGGCTAAATTCTATCATAGATTCTCGACTCATCGTTTAGCCCCAGTCAATTAAGTTCTGTTTTTACAGATTCCCGGTCCCACTCTTAGTTTCCCAATTGAATTCTACTTGGCTAAGTCCTGTTATAGGTTCTCGGTTTGCCATTTAGCCTTTTACTTAACTAATGGGGTTTTTCTGAAGTAGCTTAATTAAGCCAATTCTGACCATAGATTTGTAGTTAATAAGAAATATAATAAAAAAACTGTAACATCTGCTCCCTCCAACCAACAGAGGGAGCCCTCACCTGAATACTGACATCACTCAATTTCTTCTACAGTCACTTCCTGTTTGATATATATATAAAGAGCCATGCTTTCCACTAACACTTTGTGAAGTATTGCCAGTTTTTCCTGCCTTACTGAGCGCTCTCTCCATTGCTATTGTTTTTGCCTCTTGTTATGACCTTTTGCCTGCCTTTTGGATATCACGTTTTTGTATTACTGTTTTTGCCTTGGTTGCTTACTTGGACTGCCTATTTTGTTCACTGAACCCTGCCTGCATCTTTGACCATTGCTTTGCCTGTCGTTTTGGATTTTCTGCTTCAATAAAACTTCTGCATATGGATTCTCAACAAACGCCCAGTCTGAGTTCATTACAGAATACTTCGCCTGAAATGAATCCAGCAGAGGTATCACAGCTCCAGACAGCCTATGCATACCAGAGTGAGATACTAAAGGATTTTCAAGGCCAACTTTCCAACCTACGAGCAATCAACGAACATTTAACCCATTACATTCAATCTCTTCCGTCAACTAGAGCTGAACCGGTAAGGTTTTCACTACCAGACAAATTTGATGGTTCTGCTGAAAATTGCAGAGGCTTTTTACGTCAATGTAGAATTTACTTTTCCAATCAACTTGAAGCATTTCGTCTAGATACTACAAAATGTTCGTTTATGATGACTTTGCTTACTGGAAAGGCATTAGATTGGGCTTCAGCTGTATGGGACAATGACTCCCAGTTACGAACGTCTTTTGACTATTTTGCACTACAACTTCAAGAGGTATTTCAATATCCTGCAGGAGGACAGGATATCTCTGTACAGTTATTGCATATACGCCAAGGTAACGGATCGGCCGCTGATTATTCTATCCAATTTAGAACACTCGCAGCCCAGAGTGGATGAAATGATGTGGCACTTAAAACAGTGTTTCGAGAAGGACTTAACCACGAATTGCAAGCAGAATTGGCATGCAGAGATGAAACCACTGACTTATCTGCGTATATCACCATGGCTATTAAGTTAGATAATCTCATTCATAACAAACCCCGCTCCAAACAGGTCAAAATGGCTCCTGTTCCAGTTGAAGCTGTTACTCTCTCCATGCCCCAATCCACAGAACCCATGCAAATTGGCTATACTAGAGTGTCGCCAGAGGAACGACATCGCCGTCTGCAGGAACATCTATGTTTCTACTGTGGCCAACCTAATCATCAGTGCAAAACCTGTCCCAATCGAGCCAACAACACCTCAAGGAAAACAGTGAGTTTTGAAAATTTCCTTACTGTTCATCGTCAGAATTTCACCCTATCTGTATCCATTGAGGTTTCGAATAAAGAACACTATGTTTCAGCACTAGTGGATTCTGGGGCCGCAGTCAATTTAATCCATGAAGATCTTGTCCAAGAAATAAAGATCCCCACTCTGCCATGCATCCCTTCAATTGATATTACAGCAATTGACAACAAACCCATAGGACAGGGCATCTCACAACAGACTTTCCCAATAACTCTAAAGGTTGGACTGTTTCACACTGAAAGGATCTCATTTTATGTTATTTCTTCTCCCAAGAACCAGATCATTCTCGGTCATCCATGGTTGGTTATCCATGATCCTAGTATTTCCTGGAATCAAGGTGAAATCACCAAATGGTCTCCCCATTTTCAAGAGCATTGTTTTAACTCAAAGATAACCTTCCCATGTCTCCCCACGAGTGTGGAAAGCCCAGATACCTCCACAGAGACTGTGATTCCATTTGAATACTCAGAATTTTCAGAGGTCTTCAACAAGGCAAATGCAACCCAACTACCTCCCCATCGTCCATGGGATTGTGCCATTGAGCTCCTCCCAAATACTACACCTCCTAAAAGTAAGGTTTATCCTTTGTCACTTCCAGAAACTCAGGCCATGGAAAACTACATTGAAGAAGCCTTGGCATCAGGTTTTATACGTCCCTCTTCCTCTCCAGGAGCTGCAAGGTTCTTCTTTGTAGAGAAAAAAGATGGCAGACTTAGACCATGTATAGATTTTCGAGGTCTCAATGCAATCACAGTAAAGAACAGCTATCCACTTCCTCTTGTTCCTTCAGCACTGGAACAACTCCGAGAGGCACGTTTCTTCACCAAACTAGATCTTCGAAGTGCCTACAACCTTATTCGAATCAGAGAAGGTGATGAATGGAAGACTGCCTTCGTCACCACTAGGGGCCACTATGAATATCAAGTTATGCCATTTGGTCTAGTCAATGCACCCTCTGTCTTCCAGTCCTTTATTAATGAAATCTTCAGAGACCTTTTGAATCACTTTGTCATTGCTTACATTGACGACATCCTAATCTATTCCCAAACTAAGGAGGAGCATATTCAACATGTCAAGACAGTCCTAACTCGGCTCCAACAGAACCAGCTCTACATCAAAGCTGAAAAATGTGAGTTTCATAACACTAGCACTAGTTTCTTAGGTTACATAATCAGTCATCACGGTGTGGAGATGGATCTATCCAAGATCAAAACAGTTACTGAATGGCCACAACATACCACTATCAAAGAACTTCAGCGATTTCTTGGCTTTGCAAATTTCTACAGAAGATTTATTAGGAATTACAGCATCATCGCAGCACCTCTTACATCATTACTCAAAGACAAACCCAAGAAACTTCCATGGAACGAATCTGCTAACACTGCTTTTAATACCCTCAAGACATGCTTCACTACTGCACCCATCCTCAAGCATACTGATCCGAAGTTACCATTCATCATTGAAGTGGATGCTTCCGATAATGGGATTGGGGCTGTTCTCTCTCAAAGGCATGGTATGCCAGGACGGATGTTCCCATGTGCCTTCTATTCTTGTAAACTCACTGCTGCTGAAAGAAATTACGATGTAGGTAACAAGGAACTACTCCCTATGAAAGCTGGAATGGAGACATTGGTTAGAGGGAGCAGAACATCCATTTCTAGTTATCACAGACCATAAGAACTTGGAATACATCAAGAGTGCTAAGAGACTCAATCCACGACAAGCTCGCTGGTCTCTGTTCTTTTCCAGATTCCAATTCACAGTTACCTACCGCCCTGGAAGCAAGAACAGTGAAGCAGACGCTTTGTCTAGAATGTATGAACCTATGTCTTTTCAAAATAACCAAGATCCCATTCTCCCTTCATCATTGGTTGTAGCCCCCATTTGCTGGGACATCATGGATGAGATCCAACAAGCACAGCAAACAGACCCTTCCCCACCTTCTTGCCCACCAACCAAGCAGTACGTCCCACGTATCCTTCGACAACGTGTGATCCAATGGGTGCATTCTTCCCTCAGCGCTGGACATCCAGGTATTCAACGAACTGTAGCCTTAATACGCAACTCATTCTGGTGGTCAGACTTAAAGATGTTACTTCATATGTCAAGTCATGTCCTGTATGTGCTCAGTCTAAGACCCCCAAGGAACTACCTGCTGGACTACTGGAGTCCCTACCCATTCCTCAGAGGCCCTGGTCCCATCTATCAGTAGACTTTGTCACAGATCTACCCAAGTCTAACAATTTCACCACGATTCTGGTAATCATTGACCGCTTTTCTAAAGCTTGTCGTCTTGTCCCACTGAAGGGTCTTCCCACTGCCATGGAAACAGCCACTGCCTTGTTCCATCATGTGTTCCGGATATATGGATTGCCAGAGGACATTGTCACGGACCGGGGTCCTCAATTCACGTCGAGGGTATGGCAGGAATTTTGTAAACTGTTGGACATTAATGTTAGTTTAACCTCAGGCTACCACCCACAGGCGAATGGGCAAGTGGAGAGATTGAACCAGGAGATCGGATGTTACCTTAGGTCATACTGTAGTCGAGAACAACAGAGATGGAGTGAATTTCTTCCATGGGCTGAATATGCCCAAAATTCACTAACCCATTCATCTACTGGACTTACCCCCTTTCAATGCATACTGGGTTATCAACCTCCCATGTTCCCTTGGTCTGGGGAACCATCTACAGTACCAGCGGTGGATGACTGGATCAGAAGGAGTGAACGGGTGTGGGACAGCGCTCATGTGAGGCTTCAACGTGCCATTCATTCTCAGAGAATCCACGCGAATCAACGGAGGCGTCCCCACCCTAACTATCAGCCAGGCCAGAGGGTCTGGCTTTCCACACGAGACTTGCGTCTACGGCTACCTAGTAGGAAGCTCAGTCCCAGGTACATTGGTCCATTTCGTATAATCAGACAGATAAACCCTGTGACCTATCGACTTGAGCTTCCTGCTAATTACCGAATCTCTCCTTCATTTCATGTATCATTGCTAAAACCAGTCCACCCTGCATGTGGCCCCGAAACCATGGAACCGGAACCTCCACCACCCTTGGAGATTAATGGAGAACCAGCATACTTGGTAAATGAAATCATTGAGTCAAGGAGAAGAGGAAGCCAGGTGCAATATTTGGTGGATTGGGAGGGCTACGGACCAGAGGAGAGATCATGGGTAGCTGCCAAGGACATTCTGGATCCCTCTCTTATCCATGATTTTCATCGAACTCATCCTGACCACCCAGCACCCAGACCAAGGGGACGCCCCAGTCGAAGAACACCAAGAGGTGTTCATAGAGGGGGGATTCTGTAACATCTGCTCCAACCAACAGAGGGAGCCCTCACCTGAATACTGACATCACTCAATTTCTTCTACAGTCACTTCCTGTTTGATATATATATATATATATATATATATATGAGCCATGCTTTCCACTAACACTTTGCGAAGTATTGCCAGTTTTTCCTACCTTACTGAGCGCTCTCTCCATTGCTAATGTTTTTGCCTCTTGTTATGACCTTTTGCCTGCCTTTTGGATATCACGTTTTTGGATTACTGTTTTTGCCTTGGTTGCTTACTTGGACTGCCTATTTTGTTCACTGAACCCTGCCTGCATCTTTGACCATTGCTTTGCCTGTCGTTTTGGATTTTCTGCTTCAATAAAACTTCTGCATATGGATTCTCAACAAACGCCCAGTCTGAGTTCATTACAAAAACAGTACTTCAGTATGAATTAAAATGGTAATAATTTATTTTACCAAGTAATAGTAATACATTCAAACAATCCAATTAAAATAATAAATCAAACCCAAATTCATCAATAAATAATATAATTAAAGTTGCATTCCATTCAAACATTTACCAAACATAAGAAATTATAATTGCAATTACTCAGAGACATTGTAAAGCTACACACTTTGTCTGTGTGGGTCAATCTGGCTACAGAGAGACCTTTTAATTCAAATTGCAATTATCATTACCTGATAGAAAACTACACACACAAATGTGTGGGATCGTCTGACTACAGAGAACCATGAGCATGATGTGTCACATATCCTTAAATACCCAAAACATAAACAAAGGGAATTTTGGGAGTGGTTAGGTTTGGAAGTCCTGGGGACATACCTCATTAACATATAGGCAGGGATGGGGACAGACCTCAGGTGAAAATGTTCTTCTGTGTGAGTGTTTGTTTGACTTGGTTCTCGCAGAGTTTTTTGACTATGACATCTTGATGCCAGCCTTACACACAGATCATCCTTGAGATGTTTCTACAACTTGATTGGAGTCCACCTTTGGTAAATCCACCAGGACTCTTCCTAGAGCTGGCCGCCCGGCCAAAATGAGAAATCGAGGGAGAAGGGCCTTAGTCAGGGTCCAGGACCAGTGTGGCCCATGGTCACTCTGACAGAGCTCCAGCATTTCTCTGTGGAGAGAGGAGAACCTTCCAGAACAACCATCTCTGCAGCACTCCACCAATCAGGCTTGTATGGTAGAGTGGCCAGACGGAAGCCACTCCTCAGTGAAAGGCACACGACAGCCCGCCTGGAGTTTGCCAAAAGGCACCTGAAGGACTCTCAGACCATGAGAAACAAAATTATCTGGTCTGAAACAAAGATCAAAGTCATGTCTGGAGGAAACCAGGAACCGCTCATCACCTGGCCAATACCATCCCTACAGTGAAGCATGGTGGTGGCAGCATCATGCTGTGGGGACGTTTTTCAGCGGCAGGAACTGGAAGACAAGTCAGGATCAAGGGAAAGATGAATGCAGCAATATACAGAGACATCCTTGATAAAAACCTGCTCCAGAGTGCTCTGGACCTCTGACTGGGGTGAAGGTTAATCTTCCAACAGGATAACGACCCTAAGCACACAGCCAAGATAACAAAGGAGTGGCTATGGGACAACTCTGTGAATGTCCTTGAGTGGCCCAGCCAGAGCCCAGACTTGAACCCGATTGAACATCTCTGGAGAGATCTGAAAATGGCTGTGCACTGACTCTCCCCATCCAACTTGATGGAGCTTGAGAGGTCCTGCAAAGGAAAGCTTGTCCTGCAAAGCTTGTTGCATCATACACAAAAATACTTGAGGCAGTAATTGGTGCCAAAGGTGCTTCAACAAAGTATTGAGCAAAGGCTGTGAATACTTATGTACATGTGATTTTTTGTTTTGTTTTTTATTTTTTAAAATATTTTAAAAAGATTTAAAACAAACTTCTTTCATGCTGACATTATGGGGTATTGTTTGTAGAATTTTGAGGAAAATAATGAATTTAATCATTTTTGGAATAAGGCTGTAACATAACAAAATGTGGAAAAAGCGAAGGGCTGTGAATACTTTACGGAAGCACTGTATGTTTCAGTAAGTGTGTGTGTGTATGTGTTTGTATTCAGGCTCACTGTTTCAAACATCAGAGCGACCCCCAATTCAGACAAATCCGAGTTTAGTTGCACAACTCCAACCTTAGTTCATTCACTGCAGAGTTTTCACCTCCAGTAGTGTGTGCACTTTCTAAGAACTGGAGGTCTTACTTGCTAGTTCGCACCACTGAGCCACAGACAGTGTAACCCCCATCCGCCATTAAAGCTATTTCAAACCAGAGCGACATACCTTTCTAAAGCACTGTAAATTAATGATGTTACTCATTCCATCCAACAGTCAGTAAAATGGTAAAACTTACCTGCATGTTGCCTAAAATATGCTTTGGTAAACCAAAAGGCAGTTATTGAATGAAATTTTAATTAAACCTAAAGGAATAGTTCACACAAATATTTAAATGTAAAGTGTGGAAAATTAATGTACACAAAATGTGATTGTTTTACACAGCTCTTTTCCATACAACAACAATACATAGTGACCATAGCATCAATCTCCAAAAAACACTATAGTCTAAAAACACTGTAAAAGCAGTCTGTACAACTCGTGAACTATGTTCTAAAGACATACGCCAACTTGTTGTGATGATAAAACCAAAATACAAAACATATTTCACTGATAATTGTTCCCATCGCATCATCAGATCAGATTGACTTGCATGATGACATGTTGCACCAAGTTCCCTTTCGTAGGAACTCGAGCTGCATAATCGCATTGAGACTTGCCCTGAGTGTCACGTGATCTGAAGCCCTTATACAACCTTGGCAATTTATTGGCTGATGGCACTTAAGTGACAATCCTCCCACTGCCCGCTCTGCCATTCCCTGACCGAGTCTCCCCTCGGCACATATGTGCTGGCACACAGCTGGCCCATGGGGCTATGCCAGTGTTTCCCCAACCACTGTCAGGTATCAAATTCCACAAAATAAATAAATACATGAAAAAAATTATAATTTCAGGGATCCAAACTCCAATAACACCATCCCTTGTGTTGTCAGGTGCAAACAGGTACACTCCTCACCATTTGGAGATATTCGCCGTTTTGAAACCATAATTGGTCACTTATGTGATTGTGAAGAGCAATGATTAATGTGCAAATGTGACATACGCATTAAAGGTATTTCACATGCAGAATACATTGAAGTCTATGAAGTGACTCCACACCAAAGTGTTTTTCACACACGTTTTTGCTTCACCAATAATGTCTTTGAGAGTACGAAGCAACAAGAAATATTTAAAAACAGTCCAAATTTGTGAAGAGACATTGAATGTCTCAAAATGTCTGTCTCTGTTGAATAAATGTTACCTTATCGTTTACGAATTTCAGAGATCCCAGATATTGAACTAATTACTTTTACGTCCTTTTATTACTTTCTGCTATCAAAGCAACCGCAAGCTTTTTTTTCTCTTTTCGCGATGCATGTTTTCAATGTGTATTGTGCACACCTCCCACTTTTTTACTTGGCAAACTTGTAAAATCGCCCCTCTGTGACACTTTCTGCAACTCTTGTCATGTGGAGGGCAATGCAGCGCTTGACGCTGGGTTCAGCCTACAGAACCAAATTAAAACCGCTACGAGAAGTCGTATAAAATATACTATATAAAAATACTCATATTTTTCTCATAAAAATATAATGACAATTGCCTCAGCATCAGTCTCTCTTGATGCGTTTGATTACGCACACACAAGTTTAAGTCGATGCGGACAGGGGGAAGGTTTGAGTTGTCGATTGAGTTCTGTTCAGTTCATTTTGTATGTGTTTTGTTAACATTTTAATCATATTTGTCTTTTGTCATTTGCGTTGTTCATATGCTGTGTTTTAGTGGCCTCCGCTGTCACTGTGGGGAAAAAACATTCATCTGCTTCGTGTGTCTTTCGTTCATCTGTTGACTTCATAAATAAATAAATGTGTTATAAAAATAAAATAAATCTGCTATATGCACATCCTGTAAGATCATGATTAAAAATGAAAATGTGAAGGAAAATAAAAGCTATTAAATGTCTTATTATCATTAAAATATGAAAATTAAAATGACGGGTAATAATAGATTATGACGGAATTTTTACAACCCTGTCTGTCAAAATGACGGATGATGAGAAAGTCTAACGCAAGCACTGTTTGTGACTTGTGTTTTTCTTTTTTTCTTTTTGCATAGCCGAATTTCAAACATTACAAGTAAACGCACTACTAAGATGGACAGAAATCATGGATAAGTTCTTGAAAAGGAAAAATATTGACGATGGCGAGCCTATGTGGGATAGTGGTATGCAGTCAAATTTTTTTGTTGTAAAAAGTGTGCCATGGCATCCCAAAAGGTTGGGAAACACTGGGCTACGCTTCGTTCCCCCCCAGTGAGCCTACTTGCACAGATGTTGTAAGTCGGATCAGTGCTTTCCTTACTGCTAGAGGGGCGCGTGTCAGCTTGAAGCTGTATGTAGCCACTATATCGGCACATCATGATGCAGTAGACAGTAAGTATTTAGGGAAGCATGACTTGATCATCAGGTTCTTGAGACGCTCTAGGAGGTTAAATCCCCCCAGATAACACCTCATCCCCTCGTGGGACCTCTCTAAGGGGAGCTACATTTGAACCCCTAGAGTCAGCTGAGCTAAAGGCACTCTCTTTAATGATGGCCCTCCTGACGGCACTCACCTCCATCAAGAGGGTAGGGGACCTGCAGGCATTCTCTGTCAGCGAAACGTGCTTCGAAAAGTTCAGTCCATGTGACTTTCATGCAATACTGAGACCCTGACTGGGCTACGTGTCCAAGGTTCCCACGACCCCGTTTAGGGATGAGCTGGTGAACCTGCAAGTGATGCAGCCCTGGGAGGAGGCAGACCCAGCCCTATTGTTGCTGTGTCCGATGTGTGCTTTGCGCATCTATTTGGATCACACACAGAGCTCCTTAGCAGGCGATTTTACGAAGAAATTCGCTGCTGGCCTAGTACGGGTGCTAACTAGACCATGTACTGGCGTAGGTACGTTAACACGTGTGATGTATCTGCAGCAAAAAGGTTTCCTTGTTGGTAAACCGCACCTTCCTTGGGCAGAGGTCCCTCTGCCCCCGGTCACCATGTTTGTAGAACCCCACCCCCTCTCGGGAAGGCCCTACTACGGGACCAGTCCATGTAACACAGCTCAGTTTGTCATGGCGTTTGGTATAGTGACCACTAGTGTCACTACATCGACACAAGGTCAAGTGACAGAAGGGGAATGTCTCGGTAACTTTTGTAACCTCTATTCCTACATTGACACAATGTCTCATTCACTTCATCAGGGAACAGAGGTTACAACAGTAACCGAGATGTTTTGGTTCCAAATGTACAGTTTCTTCAAGAGATGTTCTTAGAAAACTGAGAGTTGTTAGGCACTGATATCATACAAATTAGGGTTTATAAGATGGCCCAAGACAGATAATTCCTGTTAAGTTGATGGAGAAACTCTCGAGTATACTGGACCCTGTTCAATAATGTTCCAGTCACAAAGTTAAAAAATAAAGTTATAAATAAAGTTAAAAACATCAAAAATATGATCCCCATGTTGCTTTGGCTCAGAAACACTAACCTAAGACAAGACCTAACCCAACATTCCACAATCACCGAACAAAAACAAACAAATGTAATCAGACAAACTCAAACGCAGACAAGACCTAACCTGTTGCTGGTCACCACAAAAGCAGCGCCCCGTAGATTCGTAGAAGTGTGAACAAAACACAGTGAACATAGCACCACACGTTGTCCATTGTGGCGAGCCTGCTTGCTCTCAATTCCCCTCAATGTTGGCACATTATTCCCCGTTGTATGCTAGGGAGGATGGTTTATCTGGCGTACTTTGCTGTAAATACATTCAGATTGATTGCTTTTTACAACTGCCTGATCAAATTATTATTGTTATTCTAGATATATGAAAGTTCCACTTTTTGAATTAAATTATGGAAAAACATTTCCAAGATATTAAAAATTTTTGAGATGCACCTGTACATTCAGGGCACTCATCATTTACACTTAAATACAATAAAGGCAAAAACATTATCAAATTCCCTTCAACCAGCCACTGTTTTAGAGGAGAGAAGGCTCTCCGCTGTGCTGCTGGTTAGGGGGTAGTCGTCAAAAGTAAGCCAATCATGCCATCTAGTGGTTACAGTTTGCGCTGCAGGCAAGCGCTATGCATTAATCCCTCTGACTGCCCATTTGTTGGCTTGGCATCAGCTGAAGGGCATTTCGAACTGGGTACTTTGAACGATAAAGCATGTTTATGTAATTTAATTCAGGCGAACTCCGAACTCAGTGGGGTTGTTCCAACAGACGTTTCTGTATGGGAAGCCCCATTTTTGATTCAGGAAATTCATTCTCTCTCAGAAAAAGGGGCAATAGAGGAGATTTCCCCTTCTCAGGGGGAGTGTGCTTTTACAGAGGGTGCAGCTTTTACAGATATTATTTTTAGGTACCGAAAAAAGACGTTTGAATTCCAAACTAATGAAATGTCAATTCGGAGTGCTGACTGTTTTGTGGCAATATAGTTGATGATGCTTATTTCCATATTCAGATTGCATCAAAGCACAGGTGCATTCTCATATTCACTTCCGGGGGCAAAGCATATAAATTTTGTGTTCTCCCGTTCGGACTTGTGCTGGCACCACATGCTTTCACAAAATGCATGGATGCAGCATTTGAGTTAAGGGCATCCACGTTTTGTATGATCTCGATGATTGGTTGGTGCTAGCCCACTCGGAGACTTTGACTGCCCAACATCGGGATGTCATTCTCAGCCATTTCAGCAATCTAGGGCTGTGTGTGAACCTTGACAAGAGTGTCTTGTTGCCAAAGCTGTTTCTAAGGGTGAAGATACTGTATATTTGCAGGCGATGAAGCCGTGCCTGTCTTCAGTTAGTTTTCTGTCATTCCGCCGGTGTCTAGCAATGTTCAGAGTGGGACATGTTCTCCCTGTAAGAACATTTCACAGGCTTTTGGGGCTCATGATTGTGGCTTCTGCTGTCATTCCCCTACACATGAGAGACCTTTTCAGTGCTGGATGAACTCCACAAAGTGACATCAACCACTGACGCATGCGTTCCATCTCTTCAAAGTGACATGTGGGTGCTACCAAACTCTGTAATCATGAAAGCGGACCAACCTTCTGATATTGGGCGTTCCATTGGGACAGGTGTGTCGCCGCAAAGTTATATCAACAGATGCCTGCTCCACAGGTTGGGGCATTGTATATGAGGGTCATCCAGCCTGCAGGGTTTGGATGGGCCGGTGACATTATTGGCACATAAACTGAATGGAGATGTTCATGGTGTTGCTGCCGTTAAAGTTTTCCTCCCGAATATTCAGGGCAGTCATGTCCTAATCCATTCAGGCAACAGGACAGTTGCGTCCTACATCAATTGCCAGGGAGGAGTGCATTCTCATGCCATGCTAAGGCTGGTATCATATTTTTCTATGGGTATGGGACAATTTACTGTCTCTAAGAGCCATGCATGTTCCGGGTCAGTTGAATTTGGGGGCAGATCTCCTGTTCAGACAGGGCTTGATGCCCGGTGAGTGGACATCCTCAGATTATGGAACAAATCTGAAGAAGTGTATCTTTTTGCTTCAATTGAGACATCACACTGTCCTCTCTGGTTTTTCCCTCTCACCCCCGGCACCATTGGGCATCGATGCAATGGCGCATCAGTGGCCGACAACATGTCTTTACACATTTCTACCGATCAGTCTGAAGCATGCAGAGGATCGGGTTCAGCTTCTGTTAGTGGTGCCGTTTTGGCCATCTCAAGTATAGTTTTCGACTCTGGTCTCTCTCCTAGAGAAAGTGCCTTGGGAGATTCCAGTCAGAACAGACATGTTGTCTCAAGCTCAAGGCAGAATTTGGCACCCCCCACCAGACTTGTGTAATTTCTGGGTATGGCCCCTCAACGGGGTGCACTTTTGAATCTAGTGGCCTATTTTTGCTTCTTGATGTACAGTTTGAGGTCAGGATTCAGTTCACTGACCTGTTGGTACAGTGCTGAATTTTTTTAGAGTGTTTTGGGGCCGGGGTTACCCCAGCAACAACTAAAGTCTATGATGCTGCTTAAGCAGCTCAGCATACGCTTAACAATGGAGTCTCTGTCGGTAGACATTCTATTGTCTCTCGTTTTATTTGAGGGGTATGCAGGCTTTGACCTTTATGTCCGTCTGCGTTGCTTTATGTGATTTATCAGTTGTTTATGAGGGACTCTCGGATGCTCTTGCTCGGATGCTGCCTCGGAGACCTTGGCAACAGTCGCTGATAAGTTCCTGACTTTTAAAATGCTGGTGGATTTTGCAACGTTTAAAAGGGTTGGTGATTTGCATGTCCTGTCGATTAATCCCTTTTGTATGGGAAACAGGATGTTCAAGGGTGGTGTTAGGACCTTGCTTGGAGTATTTGGCCAAGGTAATTTCTACATCATTTTGCTTGCAGACTATAAATTTTTGGGCTTTATATCCTACCCCATTTGAGTCAGAGGAGCATGAAAGATGCTTTGCCCAGTTCGGGCACTGCGTGTATATGCTGACCATACTAGACAGTGGCAAAAGTCAGAGCAGTTGTTTGTGTGCTTTGGCGGACGCAACAGGGGTGTTTTGGTGTCCAAGCAAAGACTGTATCATTGGCTAGTTGATGCAGTTTCAAGTGATTTTGAAGCATGTTGTTTACCTTCGCCTTAGGGTATTTGAGCTAATTTTTTACAATTTAAAAAAATTCTGATCCAGTCTTAAAAACACATTTGTGCATGGAACTACTTTATTATGCACCAGATCAGAATCTGCCATTGCTGTTTCAAACCAAATGATGCGTCCAAGCCTTCGCTAGTAATTCAAATATGTCACTTCAGAAATAGTATCACGGCTTGTGCTGTTTCTAACAAGTTATTAGATAAACAAGGATGGATGGATGGATGGATGTGTATGTGTATGTGTATGTGTATGTGTATGTGTATGTGTGTGTGTTAGTGTGAGTGTGAGTGTGAGTGTGAGAGAGAGAGAGAGAGAGAGAGAGAGATGGAGTGTGTGTGATTATCTGTTGACAAACCCAAGCAGAGATGCTGCCAGCTTTCTGAAGATCAGCTTTCTCAGTGAAAAATACCCAACGGAGGTATTTCTCCCTATTTCGCGGTAGCCGGTGTGCAAGAGTCTATCACTATAGAAACTCCTCCGCCATTTTAAACAGTGTGTCTACTCCAATGTGGAAAGTCCGATAAGAGGTGTGCCTTCAGTTTGTGTAATTAATCAGTCTGTTGTGTCTCTCAGCTGTGATGAGCCGTATTGCTGAAGATGTTAGTTTAAAGTTGTTTAAAGCAGTTTCCTAGCTTTCGTAGTGTAGTAGTAATACAAGCAATCACAGAGTGCTGTGTATAAACACTGGCTGATGCGGATTCACTTCACGTCACCTAACTGGCTCATAATACACATAAAATTATCTTTTGCCACCACCTGCTGGCTAACAAATACAAAACAAAAAATAAATAAAAAAGACAAACAGCAGCTCTTAACACTTCTGCACTGCTCTTACACTTTAGTTTTGAATGGCACGAACACAAGCAGAGTGACACACACAGTGAAGCATCGGAGTGCTGATAGTGTCAGACCATCAGTGCTCATGGAATGTCTCTTGTCCAATATATATATATATATATATATATATATATATATATATATATATATATATATATATATATATACAGGGTTGGGTAGTAACAAAATACATGTAACGGGAAAATGTATTTAAAATACAAAATATAAGTAACTGTAATCCACAACAGTTACAATTTAAATCATTGATATTTAGAATATAGTTACATTCAAAAAGAGACTACTTTACATTTTTTTGTCATTTGTTTAATTTAATATTTAGTGCTTTCAGATGGAAAACATTTATACATATATATGATGCGATCCAAGTGCATTTGAACAGCAGAGAAACACTTTCCTATGATTTGTTACATTCATACGAGCAGACAGAGAAGTAAGTTTGAAGTAATTTTGGAGCAGAAGAAAAATGTGCAAATTGTCAGCTTTTTTTTAGAATTTTAGCTAAGCTAAAATTCTTTTTCTAGCCATTTTACATGCACATGTACCAGGTGCGATCATATATTTTTATCAAGAAAATTCATGTTTTTTTTTCTAGTACGACCTTTGATATTAGGGCAAAAATCATATTTTTGATCATAATTGTAGTATTTTTTTCCTGTAAAAAAATCTAAAAATCCTTTAAACGTGATCAATTAGATTTAGAAACAATAAGTTAATGGCCCAAAACATGCATGGCTCTTAGAGACAGCACACGGTCCCATGCCCACAGAGGAATACGACATACCAGCCTCAGCATGGTATGAGAATGCACTCCTCCCTGGCGATTGTAGTGGAATACATTTCAAAAGTTACCCACCTAACCCTGTGTGTGTATATATATATATATATATATATATATATATATACACACAAATATAAATGTGTGTGCATGTATGTGTGTATGTGTAGATGGCACTTAAAAAAAAAAAAAACAACAACAACATACTGGTTTGGAACATCCCGAGTATGAGTAAATAATGACATTTTTATTTTATTACATTAAAAAAAAAAATTTGTGTACACACACATTATATGCTATGTTTAACTTTCTGTGTGCTCTTGTCAGTGGTCTGAATTACAGTAAGATTTGAAATGTAAATATTATCTTTGCGAAGAAGAAAATGCCTTCATTATGACAATGATGTTCACAAGAATCCCTAGACATCATGTCATCCAGACAGCCTCTCACAAAATAAATGTGTGTGTGTGTGTGTGTGTGGGTGGGTTTTGGGTGGTTTACGAGGAACTTTTTTTAGGTTACAGGGTATTATGCTATAAATGTGGTTTACGAGGACAATTCTAGTGTCCTCATAATTCAAATCGCTTAAAAAACAAAAATGTAAATTTGAGAATGTAAAAATTCAGAAAGTTTTTTGTGAGGGTTAGGTTTACTGTTAGGGTTAGAGGATAGCCGGAGCCTGTGTGTGTGTGTGTGTGCATGTGTGTGCGCGCGTGTGTGTGTGTGTTTATCACTTTGTGGGGACCAAATGGATAGTAAAACCCAAAATGTTTGACTTTGTGGGGACAATTTTTCAGTCCCCATGAGGAAAGCAGCTTATAAATCATACTAAATTATGTTTTTTGAAAATGTAAAATACAGAATGTTTTCTGTGAGTTTAGGTTTAGGGGTAGGGTTAGGGGATAGAATATAAAGTTTGTACAGTATAAAAACCATTATGTCTATGGAAAGTCCCCATAAAACATGGAAACCCAACATGTGTGTGTTTTTGTGTGTGTGTGTGTGTGTGTGTGTGTGTGTCTTCTTGTTTCTTAGTGTGCTTGCGGCCACTAAGAAATCCCCCAGCGATTTGGGATCCTTGTGAAATCAATCCATACCTAACGGGGATCAGGGAAGCAGACCAGAGCCTCTGAAGCAGTTTCTAAATTGCAAAAAGCTGCCGCTCTGACTGAGATGAATGTGAAATAGGAAAGGTAGAGGAAGCTTGGAGGAGTGTTATTGAATTGAGTATCAGACATATTTAAAATGAGAAATGAGGATGCAGAGAGGGACTCATGGCCTTACAGAATAAAAACAAGTTATATAAATTATATTGAAAGGGAACGATTAGAAGGAAAAAATTTCCTAAATGTTCTCTTTTAAGCTTTAGCACCAGGTCACTCTCAGAACTGAATAACAAACTACTTTATGACTGAAAAATAAATCTACACAGGCTTAGAAGTGCAAAGGTTGGCACCACACACACACTGCCGGCCTTTCTCTTTTAAAAGCTAAGGCAATTTTCAGCCTCTGCACTCATTCATCCTTTTTCTCCAGCTTTTCAATATATCATCACATACAGAAAAAAAGACAACATGTGTACAAGGACTCCTGCTGTGTGTAGTGTCACGCTGTGACCTCCACAATGGTCTTGTTCCTCCCTGGGTGGAATTCCCAATCCCATAAGTAATGCATTACTATCAGGCAAAAAAAAAGAAAGGGAAAAAAAAAATTGCATAATGTGCACTGTAAATAATATTCCCTGCACATTTCATATTAAATAATATATTAGATTTAGGTAAAAGTACTTTATTGGCATTATTGTTCTAGATACATTATTAATACTCAAACAACAGTATTGACAAAAATAGCCCTCAGCCACTCCCCAACCTCTGGCGGATGACAGCTCGCTCCTCCCCTGGTGGACGGTAGTGGGTCCTCCGGCCCCAGGAAGATGGTTCCCGCTAAACGAAACCCTCCTCCTCATCACAGACAGACAGACAGACAGACAGACAGACAGACAGACAGACAGACAGACAGACAGACAGACAGACAGACAGACAGACAGACAGACGATAGATAGATAGATAGATAGATAGATAGATAGATAGATAGATAGATAGATAGATAGATAGATAGATTTTTCTTACTAGCCTATAATGTAGCCAACTGCTTTTTTAAAACTGTCATTGAATGGGAAGCTTGGGAAGCTACAGTCTCAAAGTATCTTCTCTAACACTGCAAATGCGACAAGCAACGCAAGTCCCCTTTCATTGAAAGATATTGTATGTGGCCCATGCTACAGGTTAACATCTGCCACTAAATATGTAACATCTGGAGGCACAACACACAGAACTCAAAAACAAACTTGATAATTTCTGCAAGATCCCTTAAACAGCTGAGTTGGCAGATCAGCTCAGAGAGTAAACGGATCATTTATGCCATACACTCATACTTCAAACAAGTACACTTTCACTAGTACAATGATGGTTAGTTAAACAGGTGCTGCAGGCAAAGGTGATTACACCACGTATGTCCTACATGTCACGATCAGAGAACGCATCAAATCTGCATATGAAAATGTACAGCAAAATCATACAAAAGCACATCATATCAGTTTCTGCAGTTTGTGCATAATATATTAAATATTATACGATTCAGATCTCATGAAAGATGGAATATTGCTCAGTGTTACATCAACAGCTCTTTTGTGAGAATAAGCAAAGTGCTTACAAATAAAATGTCTAGGTTACTGATCTGTTCCCTGATAGATGGAACGAGACATTGTGTCGATGTAGTAACACTAGATGTTCGATCTTGAGAGCCCCAATCACCTTTGCTTAAAATAGAAAAGCCCAATTAGAATTGGCGAGTGGAATTTGCATGCCACTCTCTTCCCCAGACATACGGGTATAAAAAGAGATGGCGTGCACCACTCATTCAGATTTTTTCTTCTGAGCCAAACGCATGCTTGTGTTCGTCCTCTCACCTTTTGCTGGATTTTACGGCGCATATCAGCAGACACCCTCACACGGTCGAGTGTTGTGTTTCCCCTGGGCGCTTCGGCAGCTGAGTCCACCGGTGCTAAAAGAGTATATTCAAAAGAGTATATTTCCTTCTAAAAGAGCTTGCGCAAACGCTTGCCATCTTTTTAAAGATGTTCTTCCACGTTTATGCTACTGAATATGGCATTTATCTCTCCCCTCCAGACAGACTTGTGACCCCAGCACAATATGCCCATCAGAATGTTGAGGTCACAGCTCAATTCCTTCTTTATGAAGGAATCACCTTTGCATCAGTAACCAAAATGTTCCCTGTCTGTCATTCACTCGACGTTGTGTCAATGTAATGACACTAGGGGTTGCTATAGGAAACACCGCAGGTGCTGAACCTTGTCATGAGGTACGAAAGAGTGGAAAAATGCAAGCTGCTACGTGCCTCGCAGTGAGCACTCGGCCCCATTGTGACCTTCCAGCGAGTTTAGGTAAGGCATCCCCCTAGTCCCGTTAAAGGGGGGAGGCACTTATCCAAGGAGGCTACAGCAATAGCCTTACCTGATTTTTGCTGCAAAGCAATTTCCCGCCCAGCATCTACTAAAATAATGCTGCAAAGTGCTCTTCCCTCCCCAGGAGGGAAGGGCACTTTGGAGACTAGGGCTGTAAATAACAATTATTTTGATAATATATTAATCTAACGATTATTAGAACGATTATTTGATTACGGCAAAGATTAATCATTAGCTGTTAAACGATTACACAGCTTGTGGCCTGACTTAAATTGTTGGATTGAATGTGCTTGCTAACATTAAAGAGGACAAAATCATAATTTTTTTTAATATTTCTAAATTACATTCACTGAATTAACAGGAAAAAAATACTTTTTATTAAGTTCAATTCTATAAAGAAATTCACAGTAAAAAATCCTATTGTTATCAAGAGTTTTCTCTTGTTTTCCATTTAAAATGGTCTAAAAAACAAAATACATTTACTTGAGAAGCAACATATAAGATATTTAGACTTGCTTTAATAGAATGTATCTTAAATTTTCACTTGGTTATAATAAAGACAAAATATACGTATATTCAATATCTATTATCAAAAACAAGTATAAATATCTTATATGCTGCTTCTCAAGAGAATGCAGGATTTTTAGATATTTTAAAATATTTGCATTATTAATATTATATTCAACATTCTCAGAAAAAAAATATTCTGCAGTATATCTGCTAAAGAAAATGTATGTTGTTTAAAAGGAGTTTTAGATATGCATATTGGAAAACAATCAAAAAATTATTTTGTTGCTGCATATAATGGGGCAAAGACTACCCTCTCCCACCTTTCTGTTAACTTCAATCCATCTTTAACTCACAAAAAACTCTCTCTTATTAATAAAACTGCATATTGCCAATTTTCTTCATGATAAGAAATGCACAGTGACATATATTATGATTCAATAAGTCGTGAGCCATCAAGTTCTAATCTAGCTGCATTAAGAGTCTGCGCTCGAGGGACAAGCGTCCACTCAGCCGGGTGCAGTTTCAATCTCTCCCCCTTAGATCAGGACCTTCACACAACTCATAGAAAAGGCACTGACCACACAGTGAAATGCAAGTTTTGGAGTTGTAGTTATTTAAATTATCTGCTTCTGTATTATTTGAACTTTAATAAAGCTATAATAGATCAAATATAACTGCATTTAAGATGTAGCGCCTGGGTGTTTCCTTTAAAGAGCTCCGGCACTGCTTATTCCACAACGAGAGTGCTTCTGAATTTACTTATGTGTTTTTTGTGTATAATTCATACTTTGGGATCTATATCAGCTGAAGCTCTTTAGAAAGAATAGAGTGCTTCTGTACTGTGAGCTGTGTAATTCTTCCTCTCCTCAGTCTTGCACAAACTCCAGTGCTGCTCTCGTGCACCATTATTGCAGTTGAAAGTGATCTCATGTTACATTAAATGAGATCAAACGACTATTCGACAACTAAATGTTTTGTCAACAATTTTTTATTGTCGACGTTGTCGATAATGTCGACTAATCATTTCAGCTCTAACGGAGACCACATCTTACCTGCTTTAAGGAGGTTAACATGTGGAGAAAACCTCACATGGACTTGCCAACGGGAAAGTTCACATACAGAATGATACCACCTGGAGGACCCTATGTACGAAGAGGGTACACAGCAAAAGTGGCAGAGCAAGGCTCTGATGAGGGGAAACACAGGGTTCACCAAAGTGGAAACCTGAACAGTGGAACCTTCATGGGCTCACCTGAAAAGAAGTACTGTGCTTGGTGCCATAACTCCTCCTCCGAGTTCGTCACCGAACAGTGCTTAAGAATTAAAGAGGCCTCCAGGTTTTACTGGATACGGTGCACATTATCACCTTTGAAAAAGGGGAAAGCCGCAATGCAAGCGGAACACCCAACCGGCCGCCCGGCCTACCTGCTGGTAAGGTATTTTAAAGGTATTGGGTATAGCCCAACCCGCAGCTCTGCATATGTATGCTAGAGAGCCCCCCCCCCCCCCCCCCCCCCCCTTAGGTAAGGCAAGTCCTGAGATTGGTATACGAGGAAAATAGCATCCAGAATCCGAGCGTCTATAGCTCTGGTCTTCCGTGTCCCATCCAGGAGCAGGACATGGAGATTCCAGAGGTCTGGACATGGGTGCTGGTGCATGCACACCCCTGAGAAGATCCTGCCTCAGGGGAATGTGCCAGGAAGGTGCTTCTGCCAAGAGCATCAGATCCGAGAACCAAGTCTGGTTGGGCCAGTATGGTGCAACAGGGCTTGCTGCTCATCCTCCCTGACTTTGCAGAGAGTCTGTGCAATGAGGCTCACTGGAGGAGATGCATACTTGCACCGAGTGGGGCCTCGGAGAGGGAGTACCAAAGGAGGCATTGAGAGGATTCTTGGGAGGTGAACAGGTCTACCTGCGCCTCCCTGGATCTCACCAAAATCAGCTGGACTAAGTGGGGGTGTTATACCCGCTCCCTGTGGAGCTTTACCTGCTATGAGACCAGGTCTGCTGCATGGTTGAGGATGCCCTGAAGGTGAGTGGCTAGCAGAGACCTCAACGTATGCTCACTCCAAGGCGGCAGGCGAGTTGCGACATGTGACGCGAAGGTACACCGCCTTGGCGATTTATGTACACTATGGTTGCTGTGTTACTCTTCTGCCAGTTGACCTGCAGCCCAAGTTGGTCAAGGTGCTGAAGAACGAGACTTCCTTGGCGTCATGCTTCTCTGCAAGGCTGAGTAACAGGTGCCACTCTTGAACAACAAGAGTGAACATCGTCCGGCCCAGGGCGTGTGCCATCAAGGGTATTCATGGTGGACAAGCCCATGAAGCATGTATGGGCATAAAAAGGTACCTTCCACGACTTTGTTAGCTCCTTGTGCACTTCCGGGAAAAAAGGCACCGGGGCGGGGCACGGCCGTGAGTTGTTATCCATCCGTGAAGGCTAATGGCAGGGTGGAGGGTTCCAATTAGCTTGATGTTTGCAGCTGCCCAGGCAAGCACAGGTGCCATCTCTTCGTCTACTTCAAATAGAAGAAGCCCACCATCTGATGCTGATCAAAGCTCATCCTCGTTGCAAGCCACGAACGACACATTAAATCCTGCCTGAGGTGGACAGCCTGTATCACTCGATAGCTCTTCTGGATAGAATGAGGATGCCAGGGAATGGGAGGTCCACCGGGCTGAGCCGGCGGAAATGCTCCCATGTTCACATCCGGATCGTCTGCGGTGCTTGCCGACCCAGCCGGCTGAGCATCAGCCCAGGGCGGACAAGGTTGGGGAACAGCCATGTTGTCTCCTTGCTTCATAAAGAAGGAAGTGAGCCACTACCACAACGTTCTGATGACCATGTTCTCGCAATGAGAACATGTCCCTTCCCTGAAAGCGGCCCCGGTGTCGAAGAGATAACGGCCACATCAAGTAGCTCAAACGCGGAAGGAAATTTAAAAAAAGATGCCAAGCTTTTGAGCAAGCTCTTTTAGAAGGAAATATACTCTTTTGAATATACTCTTTTAGCACCCGCGGACTCATCAGCCGAAGCACCCAGGGGAAACACAACACTCAACCATGCGACGGTGTCTGCTGATATGCGCCATAAAATCCAGCAGCGTGAGCAAAAGGTGAGAGGATGAACACAAGCTTTCATTTGGCTCTGAAGAGTGGTGCATACCATCTCCTTTTATACCCGTATATCCGGGGAGGAGAGTGTCATACAAATTCCACTCACCAATTCTTCATTGGCCTTTTCTATTTTAAGCAAAGGTGATTGGGTCTTTTAAGATCAACCCCTAGTGTCACTACATCGATACAACATTGAGTGAGTGACAGACAGAGAACAAAGGTTTTAATGTGGCTAATCAACAGAAAAAAAAGGCAAACTGGTATACAACGGGTTCAATGCATCTGTTGATGGCAAATAGAGCACTTTCAACCTAATTCAAATTAATTCAGATAAAGACCTTTTCAACCAGATACAAATCAGCTAAAAACATGTAGCCAGCATGACTCACGTGCTGGGGTGTACTGTATATGAAGAATGTTTAATTGGATGGCTTAACACAAAATCAATTACTCTAATACTACAGCAGCTTACATAAATCAACGTCCAACAGCGTAACGTGTATTTGTATTCAGGGATGGTAGAGAAACCTGTCTGTTTGCTGGTAGAGAGTAAAGTGGAAAGCAATTGATTATCAATAAGGACTCTGAAATAAGGACAAATGCTGACTTAGGAGACCATTCCTCATTGCTCTATTGGTCATGGTTCTTATTTAGAGGACATTCAAATTAAATCTCAGATTTTCAAGGTTTATTGATGGTTACTTCACCAATTTGGCGCTTAATGTGCTGGATTTAAACAGAATAACTTGGAAGTGATCCACAAATGCATCCGTAAGCAACTTGCATTGACTGAAATTGCCCACTGAAGTGATTACAAATGCAAAAAGACAATCTATTGATCCTGTGTTTGTTCTTTGACCTAAACAGAGTCTTAATTAACAATCCTCTCTTTCCTGTCTATAAAACCGACTCTTATGCCAGAGAATTGAGGAGAAAGTGAGGGCAGATCGATTCAGTCTGCTGATAATTTGCACCATACCATTATGCAAGAGATTTTTCCAAAGACATTATCGTAAAGGCAAATTTCTATTTATAGCAATTAACATTGCAGCTGTCAGTTCTGAAAATGCACAAAGCGGTGGTGACATTCGCTGACCTTACTGTGTATGCTTCTACCTGAGACCAGTGCTAAGTTTAGCCCAGGAAGAAATGGGCAAGAGGCAGGAATGGAAACATAGTCCATCTTGATTAGAAATCTTAGGGTCTGTTGAACTTGTATTTGTATCCGTTTGTGTGCTAGACGGATATCTATTGGCTACTCACTGTAGAATTTTAGATTTGAGTTGTTGAGCATCATACACTATGATATCTTCAGTTGGATTTAATATTTTTTATATTCTCAGACTAAATGGGAAAAATCATCTTGTGTCCAATTTGATGATTTTTTTTTACTTCAAAGCAACTGAATCATCTCTGTCTCAAGTCAGAGTGTCCTGACCTCATACGTGCTCAGACTTTTAATCTTACAACTCTGTTCACAAAAAGCATTACAACTGAACTTTTCAGGTAAATTTTAAACTTCTTATTAAGGAAAATAGCCAGTGTTAAATTTACCATTTATTTTCGAATGGGTCGTGTTAGAACACTACCTCTAAACTGAAAATTGCTGTTCATTTTCTGGAAAAGGCTGTATGCGTGAAAGTAACTATTGATGGAAATCTGTCTTACATTCTCCACTATTATAGGAAATCAGTCCAGCATTCTCCACCAATATATGTAGAATTATAATCAGTTTAGAAACTTGATTACAAATTTTCTCCACCATTAAATATAAGACCTCAGGCAGGACTTTCCTTTAAAATATCTAGGGGATTTAGTGCTGCTTGAACTTACAGTATGTTCACGTTATTCAACCTTACATGTAATAATGTAAGGAATTACATTGAAAATAGTATCCGGTTTCTCTGCTCCCAGAGTCTTGGACAGAGTTCACCAGCAAGGTTCCTGCCTCTTACTGATAGCGCCACGTTGGCCGAACAGGGTATGGTTCTCGGAAATAATGACTCTCCTCGACGGCTTGCCTTGGGCGATTCCGGACAGGAGGGACCTTCTGTCTCAGGCGCAGGGGACAATATTTCATCCCCGTGATAGGGCTACCTCTACTAGAAGAAGTTACGCCAATAAATGGGGTGTCTTTGAAAGATGGTGCAGTGCACATAATGCAGATCCAGTTAACTCCCAGATTGCTTCAGTTCAAGACTTTCTGCCGGAAAAATTGTCAGCAGGCATATGCCCCCCCACTCTCAGGGTTTACTCTATCGGCTTGCCACGCCTTGATTGATGGGGTGCTGTTGGGGAGACATCATCTGCTCGCTCACTTCGTTCGTGGAGCCATGCGACTGAGACATCCTGCTAGGACCAGGATCCCTTGATGGGACTTAGCAATAGTCATTGAGGGTCTGATTGAGACCCCCTTCAAACCTCTAGAGTCAGCGTCTGATAAACTTCTGACTCTCAAGATATTTTTTCTTATGGCAATTACTTCTCTAAAAAGAATTGGGGATCTAAAGGCTCTGTCTGTCTTGCCGGCCTGCTTAGATTTTGCCCCAGAAATGGCTAAAGCAATTTTGCACCCTCATCCTGACTACCTGCCTAAGGTTCCTTTCTCGACTGTACGTCCTGTCACTCTCGAATCCTTCTGCTCCCCGCTGTTTACAGCGCCGTAGCAGGAAAGACTTTATGGACTTTGTCCAGTCCGTGCCCTTCAGATTTGTGTCCATCGCACTAGCCAGTGGCATAATTCAGGGCAACTATTCGTTTGCCATGGGGTCCACAACAGGGGGGCGACTGCCTCCAAGCAGACTTGGGTGAGGGACGCTATTGCCTAGGCCTAATAGGCGCACGGTCAAGCTTTGCCAGTAGGAATCAGGGCTCACTCTACCAGTGGGGCCGCCTCCTCTAAAGTCTTGTCCAGAGGTGTCCCTCTGCAGCATGTTTGTGATGCAGCAGGTTGGTCCTCTCTGCATACATTCATAAGATTTTATATTTTGGATGTTCATGCCACTCCGGGCTCTTATGTCCTTGAGTCAACATCACAAGCTCATGTCTGAGACCTCACAACTACACAACCATAAGGGGTTCGGACATCCACAGTGCGGCAGCGTGGGTATTATCGTTCCCAAAGCACTAAATCAGTGCAGCATCAAAGTGTACCTTTTTGAAAGGGAACGTCTTGGGTTACTTGACTGTAACCCCTGTTCCCTGATAAAAGCAGAACGAGATGCTGCGCTTCATTGCCACACTGGGATGCACCAGAACTGCTCTTCAGACAAAATACCTGACGATGCACCTGTGACGCATCTATTTATAGCCCTGCTACAGGTGCAACCAATGACATCTTCAGCAGAGGCTATAACTTCTGTTCAATTTCACTGACATGGTGCACACATATTCACAGCTGGTCACACCTAAAGTTGTTCCCAAAGTGCTAAATCAGCGCAGCATCTCGTTCCGCTTTTATCAGGGAACAGGGGTTACAGTTAAGTAACCCGAGACATTATGTTGCGTTGTGTTGATGTCCTTGGGTTAGGTTCAGGGAGATTTTCGTTGAGTCTTGAGGTTCCGATGAACTTGAAGTTCCGATGAGTGTCGATTTTGGCAGAAATCAATTATGCATGCTGGATTGACGATAGAAAGACCAGCAGAGTCCTGGAGATGGTGGAAGAAGGAGTTTGCAACTTCTACATTCTAGATACTTCGCAGACTTAGAAACGAGGATACCAATGAGGGACCTCGTGGTCTCAAGGGAGTTTCCCTTGGAAAATATCATAATATTTATATGCAAACTCATCTTGCTGAAACTTTTCCGGAGAGGAGAAGAACACTGTTGTTTGAGGTGGGGAGATTTTGAGTTGAGTTTGGCCACATCCCTGGTGTCTTGAGCCAATCATAAGTGTCTTTTGCTATGTCACAAGGTCACCTGTTTCCCTCCCTTTTCAAAAGTTATTTATGAGCATTGTTCTCAAATCTTCCCAGTCTCCCGATCGAAATAGCGCAATGTTCAATCCTGCATTTTTATATCATGGTAAAGAAAAGAGTAGCATCAATTAACTTATCAATAAAGTTATGGCCATGAATTATCGATCTCAAAGACACTAAATATAATATATTTTGTAGCTGACAAGTTACAAAATATGAGCAATAAATTATTACAGATCAACTTTGTCATTACATTCTGTATATTCCCTGGGAATTGAACATGAGACCTTGGCATTGTTCTACCATTTGAGCCGCTGCAGTTCAGTAAATTCCTCTTCCCAAAATTTTGTCTAACCCTGGTATATCAACACAGCAAGCAACAGAACTTTGCTGTTCTGCAAGGCTCCACACGGGCCCAGGATGTTGCAATTCTCTTACTCAAACCATTGCACAAAGGCGGACTAATCCAAAAACAATGGCGGTCTAATCTGCACAAAACAGCGATTCTGAGGTAAGACAAAACAGCGAGCTGGGTGAGAGATTCTAAGCTGCCGTACAGCAGAACTAATCCTGAGATTTGATACAGAGATGGGAAAGACTGATAAACATCCACAGCTAATGAGAATACAAAAACCTCCATATCATCCACCACCCTGTATGTCTGTATGCTTCAGAGCCAGACAGTCAAAGAGAGAAAACAGGTGTAAAGAGACAAAGCACAATTACTGAGTGAGAGGGGACTACTGTTTGAGTCAGAAATGGCAAACATGTACCTTGAAATGGGCTCCAACAAGTTCTTCATTCTTAGACAGATTGTTTCCCTCTACCTTTGACATCACTTTCTGGAGAAAAACAAATAACTAGATAAACACAGAAAGACAGAGATTCAAACTGGAAAACAGCTGCAGCAAATGTGTTGATCCATCTCAGGCTGAGCGTGGCAACCTGCCTGTGGTTGATTGGAAGAATGGCAGCAGTCCATTACTGAGGCTAATGAGAGTGTGAAAGAAATCAGCTTGTGCAGAAGCCCATCCAACATACTGTCAATCCAGTCACGTCCACCAATAGCATGAAAGAGGCAGGGTTAGTTGTGCAGACAGAGACCATATACTGTACAATCCAGTTCCATAATGTTACGGAACTTATTAAGACACAAAAACCTACATTTTCACCTACCGCAACTGAAAATGGGATTGTTTAGCATTAGGACCCTACTGAGCATAGAGAGCTGTGGAAGCCATTACTAACAGGTTGAATGGAGCAATATAAATGATAAACAGCCATTTCAGATCTAACACATTTCTAAGACATTATTTATGCTCTGTTTTGTTTTTTTCTGTATAGTCATAGTACTGAAATACAGAAGTATACTCACTGTCATTTAAGTTCATACTATTACCCTCTAAAAAGACCAGCTCAGACCAGCATGAAGTTAAGTGGCCCATGCTGATTATGCTGGTCTAGCTGGTGGACCACAATCAAGGAAGTCTAATATACATATATAGTTATCCTTTAGCATTCCTATTCATCTCAATGGCAGTAGCTCAGCTGACACATGAATTTTAATTTCCATGCAGGCCCAGGCTGGTTATGTTCATTAGTGCTGGTCTACATGGTGTACCAAAATGCCCATGCTGTTCAAAAATGGTGAAGATGGCCATCCTTTATAGTATTTCTGTTGAAACTGGTTGACCAAGAAAATGTTGCTGGTTAAGCTAGTTAAGCTACCTGGTGAAGTCACCAGCACACCACTAGCCCATGCTGGGGATTAGAATCCAAAACATAACATTGCTTGTGACCATCCAGACATTGAACTTGTGTAGAGTACCAAAGGTTCACTTTGGCTGGATAATTCAGACTAAGAGAGAAAGAATGCAAGAAAGAATGCTCTTCAGGATACACACAAAGGAGGATGTTGTAACTCTTTAAGTATTGTAGAGTGACTTCTTATGGTCTATTCAGCCATGCATGGTGAGACTAGAGTGTAAAGCATACTCCCAAAAGAGAGAGACTTCAAAGCAGATTCACAGACACAAATGGCCCTAAGCTCACTGGAGCTCAATAGTATTACTGTAGTAGTGAACCCCAGACTAAGAAAGACCCTGAGCACTACCGATTTGGAGACAAGTTAGTCCTCGATGGCCAGGATCGAAAGAAATACCTGTAATAACAGCCTGTGAGGTACAAGATACTCATGGTTTAATATACAAGTAAACTTGTATCGATACAGTGCCTGTTCATTGCTTTTAAAAGACTGTCACATAATTTACATGAATGGTTAGTCTATTCTGCAGTATTTAATGGTTGTTTGCTTGCACAGAAACATAAATTACTGATTTATTTATTTAGTTTCATAGCAGCCCACAATATGCCATGAACAACATCTAATCAAAGATTCCACAATGTTAGCATTGTGTTTATTGCTGTCAGCATAAACTAATTTTGTTTGTTGTTTGTAACTAAGCATTGCATGTGAGTGGTGTTTAGCTCCAAAGAACACAATGTAATCACTGCATGTTCTAAACAAGTCTGATTGTCTGGGCTACTTGTCAGGCATACATAATGTAATCGGAACATTTAGGACGATTTTTTTTTTTTTACTTTGGGTTCTATAATTTCAAAGGTAATTAACTCTAAGGAAAAAATATCTTATTTATACTAAAGTTTAAATAAGTACTTCTTGCAAAAAGAAGAATTGGTATGATATCCTTTTGTATATTCACTTTTGTTGGAGAATTTAGAGTCCCTGGCATGGTTTGCCAATATTTTTCCTTAGCAATTTTGCCTTGTTTTTTTTCAATAAAATTTTACTTAAAGTTGTGAATCTAAGAGAATTTGGCTTTCAAAAGCTCGAGACGGAAGCAAAAACAGTGCAAGTTTACTAGTGAACGAGGCAAGTTTTAACATAAACTAGCTTCTCTCATGCATTTATAAAAGTGCAAAGGAGAGCAATGGCGGAAGTCAAGATTTTCCCTTTAAATGTGCACTTAGTATTTTTTTCCTCTTTAAAAAGGTTGTATTCCTTTAGAGCAGTCAAAATTAACATTTTAACGCAATCATTTAATTTAAAATGTATAACATGCCATTTTTTTCTTAATCGTGAATAATGCATTTAACCAATTTTCATTTTAGATTCTTACATTTTTTAGAATTCCATTTTCTTAATTTTAGAGGGCTTAAGAAGATAATGCGCATTGATTATGAATATGCAACCTATGGGGACTAGTTATTTTATTTTGCAAACTTCCAACTTACACTTTAATGTTACCTGAATTGTTGCTATTTTAGTGCATTTCTATCTTTATACTGTGGAAGGCTTTGTTTGGAAAAAGTTTATAAAGTTTCATTGCTTCATATTTTTTTCTTTCATAAAAAGTAAACATGTATTTTGAGAGGGGAAAAGTATATATAGAGTCAAATTTCAGCACTTTCAAAATTGGTTAAAAATCGTGATTAATTATGAAAAATAATGTGATTAATCACAATTAAATATTTTAATCAACTGACAGCACTAATATAAATTGATTGTAATTTTTAAACATATGTTTTAAACCATAACCTCACACATGAGACTCCAGTTATGTCCTTAACCTTATAAAAGCTTTATTTAAATGGAGAATGTCCCATCATGGGACTGAGGCAGGTTAGAATCACATGACCAGCTGAATTCTACTCGCTTAGTCTCAGTAAAATGCTGTTCTTTGACTCATAGATTAAAGTAATCATGGCTGACCGTGAATATTAAATACCTTTAATGATATCTGAAACTGAGAACTTGACACAAGATGACACAAATAACCTTAACAAAAAAAATATTTTGAATCATATATTGTATCCATTAACAACACTTGGAATATGACACACAGTAGCATGGATTACTTTTTTGATACTATTGGGACTTTTGAAAGCATTTTACTCACTTTAGAGTTAATATCAACTTCCAGTGTATTGAAATTAGTAACAAGGACATCCTTTAAAATTCTTAATTTTGTGTTACGCAAAAGAAAGAAAGTCATATGTGATTTCAATGGCATGAGGGTGAGTAAATGTTGACAGAATCTTTTTTTGTCTATTTTTGTGTGAACTAATCTGTTCAAATAAAAATTGTTATTGAAAATTATATTAAATGTTACCATCACTATGAGGGTATGCAACTCTTTTTAATATAAATTAAGACAAGCAAATAATAGAATTAAATACTTCAATAGAAAACAGAAAAATATACCAATAGCAGGGGAATAATGGAAGGTCTATCAGATGTAAGAAAAGTCGACTGAAGGTTGTCACTAAATAAAAGGCGGACATCCAGTATCATAAAAAATTCAAGTACATTTTTCAATTCAGCTTTTCACATTTATTTTTATTCTGATAATATTGTAAAATATTGCATTTAATTGAAAAAATGAATGCCCCCACTGAATGACTTATTAACTTCCAAATAATACAGAATACAGGAGTCAGTGTGCATTTCACACACACACACACACACACACACACACACGCACACACACACACACACACACACACACACAAAATAGTTTCCTTCATTTGAATATCTACCTGTCTCCTTTTCTTTGCATAAGCTGTGGCTCCGGTTAGCATTCTTTTATGTCCCTCTTTCTATTTGATGGCTGCAAGACAGGGGGTTCAGGGGGTATATCATTATTTAATGTAAATAAAACACCTGGAAGGTATGTTCAACTCTCTGCTTTACATGTGTGCACAAATGTTATGAGACACATGCACACAAGGCCCCATGCACAGTATCCATGCATGTTTGTGAATATAGAACAAGGCTGCTATTTCTCCCAAGACCAAAACTGGTCTTCTTTCATGCTAAGCATACATTCTCACAGATTCTTTTGCTGAAGAGATCAGTTCAGACCAGCATGAAATTCTATGTAGCTTCGGGCTATTTTATGCTGGTTAGTGCTGCTCAAGGGTCAGGGTTTGGAAGATTAGCACTGATAAATGCCATAAACATTATTCTAGTGGCAAAAAGCATCTTTCTTCATTGACAGCCAGTCAAAAGTAGAAGTGTATTCTGAGCAAATAAAATTTTGTGCAAGTAACACATGGATTGCAAATAGTTCATTATACTGTCGTAGATGTTTTTGCCAGTGACTGAGTATTTTTGGAGGGCTTCAAAAGGTGTGAAATGGATATATATGCGTACTGACAATAGACAGTCCCTACTTAAGGACTGATACTGTGCACATTCTTGCGAAGCCATCAGCCATTTAGCTTTGAAATTATATAATTTTCTAGCAGCACCAGAGTAATTAGTCATATTACATTACGAATCAGGTGATGGGCTCAAATACATCTGTGCTCAGAGCTGAGTGCCCATGTGCAAAATATGACAAAATATGTTTCTGTTCAACCATTAAACGTACAAACACACATACTGTACAACCTCACCAAAAACCCTTATTCACTTACTTGTCACCCTGAAAAAAACAAACAAAAACAAAGAGAAGAAAAGTTGCAAAAATAGAAGGTAAAAATATCTGCCAGTGAGAATATCTGCACAGCAAATGGGGCATTGGAGAACTGTGGACACACAGGAACTGTCAGAAGAGCTTTTATCCTAAGTCACTTAGCAAATGTTCCTTAAGAGGCTGCAGAGAATTGGCCTAAAATATTAATGCAAGCCAGATGAAGGTGTGTGTGCATTTTGTAGGATCCGAACAGAAGCATTAGCATCACAGGCTCCTGTGTATTTCAAGATCTGACAACCCTGATAGCACACGTACATCTCTGAGATGTCTTTTTAAGAGCATTTCATATGGAAAGCAACACATTCTAATTAGCATCTGCTAAATGGAGTTCTAAACAAAGGTCCAGGAGGAGCTTGTCAAGCTAGTCCTGTCAATCATAATGCAAGCACATATAAGCACCTGCTTACCTCACTCATGTGACGATTCTTACAGCATCCCTCCACCACCCCTGCTCCTCATTGATTAATAAACTTAACTAACTTTAGTTAAATAGTCCTGAAGTGGGGGGAACTTAGAATTCGAGCAGTGCTGCATACTCAAGACCCTCATGCTCGAGTCCCTCCTTTACAAACACAAGCCAAATTTGTTTACCATTAACAATATATTTTCCACTTCTGTGTCTAGGTTTACATGCAAAATCATGAAAGATCTTAAAAAGATCAGATTTACAAACATTCTAAATCATACGTGTCTCAAAGACAATACAGACTTATTGCAGATGAGCAAACAACCTCTTCTAGACAGGGCCGTAGCTAGTGGAGTGAAAGGTGGTAACAATTCTAGGGGCCCAAAGGTCCAGGGGGCCCCATAAAAAATTTTAAATTTTATTTTTTAATAGGAAAGGGGCCCAGAGCAATGTACAGTCAGGGGGCTCAGATTACCTTACTATGGCCCTGCTTCCAGATGTAAACACACACATTAAATATACATCTGGGTGATGTATGTGTGCTATCAGAGGAACACCTTAAGTCATTATGCACAATTCTGAAAATGTATTTCATTTTATTTTCTTTGTTTACTTATAGGTACATGACAAGGGACACATTTTTAATTTTGTTTTCTTTTTTCTTTTCTTTTTTACTTAGATTACTTGGATAGCCAATAAAATTGTGATACACTCAAGTCAAGGGTATAAACACACCATCTTTAGCTGTAATATAAATTATTATTATTATTTTAATGATGGACAGAGAATGAGAACATCACTGATGGACATTTAATTCTCCTGTAATTTTCTATTATTTTTAGACATTTATATTCAATTTATAAATGTTCTTATTTTTTACATTTAGTATGACATACTGTACATAAGTTTTAAATATTGTTTATTAATATTTGGTGACAATTGCGGAGACATTGTGTAAAATAAGATTGTTTTTAGTACATTTATTTAAAAGGTATGCAAAATATTAACTTTAGGTTTAGGCTTTTTAGCTAAATATATAAAGTAATACAATAATGAAGCACTAAATTATTAATTAAATACCTAATAGAAAAGGTAGCAAACAAAAATATCATAACATTGCTTTGGCCAATATGCTTATATCTCTCAATATAGCCAATCTAACTTAATCATGCAGCTCTCTCTCTTTCAAACTAGTTAACAATATAATTCATTAATACTATTAAAATGCATTCATATTAGAACTAAAAAGAACAAAAATCTTAAGCTACAAAGTTGCAAAAAGTTTCTCGTAATGAAACTATTAAACAAATATTGTGGTCATTTAAAAGTGTGATGAGGTGACCTAACACAAAAACCATAATAATAGGGACACCCATTACAAGTGAGCAAAAATTATTGCTTCAACTTACAGACTGAAAACTAATATTGTTGTCAAAATTGAGCAGTAAATCCATTGTCTAACAAATTTAGCATCAGCTGTGGTAATAAGAATACAAAGTGTCAGAAGTGCCGGTTATATAGACACAACAACAACTTGTTTTGTGTGAAACAAAGTGAGGTGAAACGTATCTAGGAATCCATGTTTGAACTTCTACTCCTGCTGATGCATTATTGAAGAATACGTTTTTACTTCAAAAAGTTTTGTGCTTTGCAAATGCAACCAAAAAGTGTTGCAATACAGATAAATTGGCTTGATGAATACTAGGTTTTTCATTCTATAATCCATATAGTATGTTTGGAACATCAAATAAATAATGTGTATTTACAATTGGGTCTTGGGTACAACATACTGTACATTATTTAAAACATTAATACATTTTATTATTATTATTATTATTATTATTATTATTATAATTATTTTGTTTATACAACAGTTAGGCCTAATAGTCCTAAATTTTAAACTGTACACGTTAACTTTCTCATGGTTCTGATAAATTGAATTATGTAAAAATGTAATATAAAACATTAAATTATTTTTAACAATTATGTGCAAGATTGAGCACATGTATATCGATTGTGTTAATGTTTTTAGGAATATCATTTAATTGTGACAGGCCGGAGGGCGGTGATTCAACATACCCGGTCCCTTATCAGGCTAATCAAACCTACGAGAGGGATAAAGGCTGACTGCGGATGGTGGTGCGACAGAGAGGGAGCGTTTACAGGCAGCTGTCAGTCATATGTGTGTTTGTGTTTTGTTGTTTAGTTCTACACTCAAATATTATTTATATCGTCAAGCTGGTTCTCACCTCTTCCTTTCCATTAATCCCTTTACAATGGTGCCGAAGACCCAAGAAGGAGGAGGGATATGCAGTAGTGGAGTTCTCTCTGCTACTATCCTCCCCAACGGAGCAGCCGTGGCCATCTGCCAGGGGACGGAGGAGCCCGGCCACCTGGAAGTGGAAGAACGGACGCCGACCACGAAGGGAGAAGGGGCTCCTAGCCGACCGCCTGGAGTGGACAGGGCCGCTGCCAAGGGCGGGAGGAGACCCCTACCTGCCGCTAAACGCGGCGGGGTCAAGAGAGGACCGCCGACCGCGAGTGGGGAGTGGCTCCCGGCCGACCGCCTGGAGCGGGAGAACCACTGCCAGGGGCGGGGGGGACCCCGTCTGTTGCCCGAGAACGCGGTGGGGTGTTCCGTCCACCAGGGGCCGGAGGACTGCCTCCGATCTGCCTGGGGAAGTGTGGCTGTCATCCTTTAGAGGGTGGAGGAGTGGCCGATGACCAAGCTACGGCGTATCGGAGAACCGACAAGTAAGTGTTTATTTTCTCTCTCTATCCTCTCTCTCTCCCACTGCCACTCCGCATTGGCCTTTACTCTCTCTCTTACATTTTACAGTGTTTTTTTTTTTTTGTTGGGGGTACTACACAGTTATAGGAAGTACCCCCTATTTTAATCATTATTGCCCCCCCCCCCCCCCCAGGAAGGAGGGGATGACCTGCCGGTAGATGTGGCATAATGCACGCCCTCCCCCAGGGAAAGGGAGGGGGGGGGTGTACGTCATGCCGTGGGCTACCCAGCCTGACAGGACATGGAAGGAATGTGACAGGGCGGAGGGCAGGGCCGTGTTTTAAAATATTATTTACATCTTCAAGCCGGTTCTCGCCTCCTCCTTCCCATTTATCCCTTTACATTCATATTAACTCAATTTGAGAATAACCCATTTTAATATAATATTTAATATTTATAAATATTATTTTATATTTAATAACATTTAATATTTAAAAATTAAATTGTTATTTCAAATAAACTGGGCAAGCAGTCATTTCAGTTTCTATGGTTGGTCAGATGGCCTGGGCAGATGTGAAGTGCCCAAAAGCCACTCTGAAACCTTCTAAACAGAGCAATCTACCCAATTGGCCAGGCTTGGAGACAAGTTAAACATCTTAGGCTGGCTTAACCTGTTTTTTTGTTTGTTTGTTTGTTATTTGACCATCATACTATAAATGTAAAGGAAATGTTATTCCAGATGGTAAACCTGGATATAACTATTCATTCAGACACAGAAAGAGACAATATTGGAAGGCAACTGCACATGTTACTGTCTTGAAAAGATTTAGGACATTGTAAAAGGTAAGTGATAATGGCCTCAGTACTCTTTATTCCCTTCAGAAGCTAAGCTGTCGATGGTTGAAAATATAAATGTAAGAAAAACTAGATAATTAACTGTCAGAAACATTTAGCCATGAGCCACTCGATTTGACTTTCTAACCGACTAATGTCTGCAGGAAATTGTGACTTATGAGGAATCATTTAAATGCAATTGCATGTTTGCCCAAAAAAAAAAAAATTATAATAATAATGATCAGCTGAAAAACATGACTCACATATTCATATTAGTATTCCTGTTAGAGCAACAGTTATTAAGAGTCATTAATAAAGCAGTCTCAAAGTTTTTACAGCTAAGTTTGCAGTATACTTTAATTTTAAACTAACTATTATACAGCATAGCTCTGAATTTCCATTCAGTCACATAAAAGGTTGAAGATATTTTGGGTTTTGAAAGTGACCCGAATATTTATAAAATTGGGTTAAAAAAATAAATAAATAATAATAAAACAAAACAAAAAATAACATTCAAGAAGCCATATGGAAAATGAATAAACAAATGAATACATAAATTATTATACATATATTTATATTTAATTTAGGACTGAAAATTGAAAATGGTTCACTTTAATAAAAAATGTACTGCTCTACTCAATATGTGTGTGTGCTGTGCATTTTTATGCTTAGAGTATAGTAATGTGTTAGCTTAGCAACAAACAAATGTCTACTGAAAACAGCTGCAAGTCGAGTCATCTGTCACTTATGAGGTTCTATGATGGTAAGGATGCTGCCTTAGAAGACAGCTGCCTACTGTATAGACAGCAGGCAATGAGGCAGCACACTAGTTTTTAGAGCAGAGCTAACTATTTAACAAATGAGGACTGTAGCACAACTCTCAGGAAGGACATATATTGTAAGGATCTTGAGTCAAATTGAGCAAGGATCCTGCATTAGCCCTTTAGGTCTTTTGTGTCTCAGAATCAGTTGTTAATGGCCCTGAATACTCACTTTAATAGAGAAGGTCAAATTTCCAGCCTCCTGGAGTTTAAATGACATAGCAACACAGGATTTATTTGCATTTTTTGATGGTGAGAAGGAGGAGGAATGGGACTGGGGAATCCTGTTAACCAGATTTTAAAAAAATAACAATTCCTCAGGAACTTAACAATCAAACAGCAATCAGAAATTACAGTCAAATCAGTCAAACCTAAACATTTACACACACAAGCATTCACAAAATGTGTATAACACCATTTGATTATGTGAACCTTGAAGTAAGTGAAGAGACAAAGACACTTGAGGAATAAAGTGTAAGATATGCAAGCACTCCAATGTATTTCAATAATCAAATGAGGGGATACAAGAGAATACATACATGCCTGATGTAGGAAAAGTAAGTGAGCTAGGAATTAAATGAACCTGTCCTTATTCTACATCATTATTATGTAAGGAAATTTATAATGGAATTAGTCACATTCGACAACCATTATAAGAAAGATAAATGACAAATAACTAGTTTATTTGTCTTAATAAAATTCTCCACCATTAAAATTGTAATACAACGTCTCGTTGTATCTGCTCACAATTTCTATTGTAAGGATTTAGCTTTAATAAGGGAATTATGATTAATTAACTTATTGGAGTAATATTATTCCCATGGCTTATTGAAAATAATATCACACATATTTAGATATAGATTTGAAGATCTTTTAAAAAACAGGGATGAGATTATTTATCAAAAAATACCACATTCAAATTATCTTTGAATATAGACAAGCTTTATTGCTATTCTAAACATAAGACTAATCTAACACAAACAACATGAAACAGGTTGGTGAGTAGTGACAGAATGTGAAGTAAATGATCAATACAGAGAAAATGAACTTTATGGTGTCTGTTGAAAATGCCTTAAGAACCATTTATCCTTCTTTGAGTCTAAATCGATTTGCAATCAGATTACCCAAAGTATTTAACTAATACACCAGCACTTTGAGCAAAAGTCTGGAGATGTACTTGCATGTCGATGCATTTCCTTGCATTGTGTTTCCTTTCTATGGCTTGGTTCTTTGGCTCTTTGTAGAAAGTTTGTTACGCCAATGTCTTGAACCTCTGTTAGATCGGGTTATCTGTTGTGTCGATGGATGATGAGGTGGGCTTTGAAGCGAGGCCTTCCACAAGGAGGACTCGTGGCTCCAGTTACGTTTGTGTGAGAACCGTAGAGCAGAGAGTGAGAGGCTTCCTCCAGACTTCGGGTCCAGAGTTTCCTTGAACTCTACATGGCACGGAGGCTTCAAATGAAGAGCTGCAGAGGAAGTGAAGAGCAAGAGAGCCGAAGAAGAGAGAATACCGAGAGAAAAGGAGGAGATCGAGAGCTTGAGTTCTTTCTTGGTAGGAAACTTTTAAACTGAAATTGGCCACACCCCAAAGGTGTCCTGAGCCAATCAGAAGTGGCTTTTCAGAGTCACATGATCGACTTGTCTGTCCTTTTCAAAGTTGATTTACAATCCTTTGTGCAGTGGATTCCTACAAACTTTCTGCTAATACTAGTGAATGTTTAATCAACTTTTATATCTTGGAAACGGTGCAAGAGACCTGACATTCGTGTAATCAACATTCTCTACGTAAACAAGCAAGCATTTACATACTAAATATGAAATATTTTCATGATTATTGTACGTGTAAGTAACAAAACATGAAAATCCCTGATTACAAATCATTCTGGTTAATTAATTGGTTTACAACATATATAATACATTACACGTCATGAGAAACCTGATTGTCAGGGTATTTTATCAGGTTAAGTCTTGAATAGTAACCAAAATAGTAAAGATTAAAGATTATACGTATCGATTTGTCAGTTATAAGTGATTACAAATCACTACACATATGTTAAAAGGTACATCAGGCTATAATTATTAATTTGTCAGTTATAAAAGTAATCACAGGTCAAAGTAATTATCAGAATTAAGTAGCAAGGCTAGGTATTGTGTACATTTTCAGTCCAAATGGATTCTGTACATTTTAGAGGGTTAAATCACAAGTACTGTGACTTTGTGTGAAATGTTCATTTATTACTTTTTAGCTGCTGTTTGCAGAATAATGATCACAAGGATATCGATCTGATGAGTCTAAGTGTAGCAAATTAGTTTATATTGAAGGACAAACAGAGTGTGTTTAAGCCTTTCCCAGGTATTCCAGGGAGCGTGTTCTGTCTTTTATTGCCCGTAACCTAGGCACTTAGGGTCTCTTTGCACAGAGGTTCTCAAGTAATGCGTTATCTGGACAAGACCCTTTTGTTAGTTTTATTGGCCAGATGTGAGACTTCTTGGTGCCTGGTCGAGGCTAATCCCAGGGTTAAAAGGTTGGGTTTTCTAGATTCAAGTCATATTGTCAGCAATTGTTTGCTCTTCTGCATCTAATATCCTACACTGAACAAAGAGAACAAGTGGCACATGAGTGAATGTGGCTCCTATTGAGGTGCTCATGTCTTGAATTCCACTGCTCAAAGACTTTCGGCTATAACGACTATGAAGTCAGCTGTGTAAGAATGTCTGTGGACATTGGAAGCTTTCCCAGAGCTTCCTCATTGTGGTATAATTAGCCTTCCGTCAATATTACCTCCCATATGGATCATTAAATTGGTATTTGAGGGAAAATTATTTAAAGCATCTAACAAAGCAACACCATGTTGTTGCTGGTTAGACTTTTTTGGTGAAAGAATACTAGCCCTACAGGAGAAATAAAAAAAAAAACCTGCTTAAACCAGCCTAGGGTGATTTGCTGATCTTAGCTGGTTTGAGCTAGTTTAGCTCGTCTCCAAGCATGGAAAAGCTTGTCTTCAGCTTGTTTAGCTTGTCTCCCAGATTGACCAAGCAGGAGTTTAGCTGGTTTAGTTGGTCAGCCAGTTGGTAGGTGCGCAAAACTGTGAGACAAGCCAACTACCTTGGTTTTTGTTTAAGCTTTTTTTCTTCAGCACAGAAGCTCATTGACATACTCTACAACATTAAATTGAAACAAATAGATGCTTTTGACTGAAATTATATTGTTTGTTTTAGTCAGAATTAGCTTTTGTTTCATCAGTATTTTTCCTAATTTCCGAGGAAGCAGAGACTAAGTGAAAGTGTTTTGGTATGCAAGCCCAATGGCAGCCTCTCTGCTCTCCCACTGAGAGAGACTGATAGCCATGTAGTTACAACCATTTGCACAGCAATAAACCACATTTTCTCACTTTATTTGGCTCATGATAAAATATCCCAGAAAAAAGAGCAAGCAACATGCCAGATTTGGAGCGAGTGAGAGGATTTAAGGGCACAGTGAAACTGAACTTACACACACCCCTTTTAAAAAAACAAACATTCTTGCAATGAAATAAAAAATATTTTGACCAAAATAAAAAGTTAAATAAGCTACAATATAAAACACCATGACACTATAAGGCGAAATATCTCTAATGTTTAATTATTAATCGCTGTCCTGTCCAGCTACAGCCACAACAAATGACAGGACATTATGCTGGTCACTAGTTGTTTTTTTTTTTGTGTGTGAGCCCTGTGTGAGCCCTGCTCACTGTGAAATCTCATTGGCCTAAAATGCTGATCCTCACAACTGTCTATTAAATATAAAAGACCTTCTAATTGGCTGTTATTGTGAGGCACCGTACATCAATTTTGCGTTCACTGTGAACAAACGTGATGTTTGTTTCATCCACAAATCTTATTTGCAGGACATGGTTTTATTATGATACCTCAACAGGAGTGTGCCAGGCCCTCCCTGTGACCCAAATTGTCTCTATCATGCTCTATCTCAGTTCTCTGCAAGTTGCCATCCTGCCACACTCCATTAGCCCAGTTTATTCTGCAAAAAACATCCTAAACACTCCCAGTATTGGAGCAAGTGGGCAAAAGCACTGTCTGCCCACTTCAGGAAATAAATGCTATTCCTCATCTTAGGGCTGCTCTATTATGGAAAAAAAATCATAATCACGATTATTTTGGTCAATATTGAAATCACAATTATTTAAACAATTACTCATTGAATTTTGGAAAGATGTTGCATTTATTGCACTTAAATAAACAGTGAAATCACCTTGAACTGTGAAATTTCCCTTAATACTTTTCCTGTTGAACATTTTAAATTCCCCTTAAAATTAATAATATACAAATAAACTTTTTAAGATAACAAAAAATACATATTTAGTATGACTATGATCATCACAACCTTCATCAAAGCATCATTTTCCATATGGTGTGTGTGTGTGTGTGTGTGTGTGTGAGAGAGAGAGAGAGAAAGTTCACACAGTGATATTATTATTATTTAGTAGTAGTAAGCTAGTGTTACAGAGACAATCACACAGTAACTCACATATTAATTTGTTACTTTTGTTAAAATAACCTATTTAAATTCAATTAAATCACCACATGTTACACATGATCAGGAGCAAGGATTCATACTCACCTGTGGCCAAGTGGAGCATCATCCATCTATTTACCTCAGCCGCCAGCTTTATGTTTGAGGCATTGTCAGTGGTGATGCAGATTAGCTTTTCCTTCTTTAAACCCCATGCAGCCATAGCTTTGTTTAGACCATGTGTGATGTTTTCACCCGTGTGGTCTTCGGGAATAAATGCCGTATTATATGGCTCCATGGTTCAGCTAGACCATAGGTCAGTAGTGGTGGCGAAGTACTCTACCTTACTACTCATTAGTCACTTCCGCACGGCATTTCTCGTATAAAGCAGGCAGAGCAACTCTGGTGAAATAGTGGCGAGATGGCAAAACATAACACTTGTCCAAAGTATTGACCGACTTTCTGAAGCCGTCGTTGCCGACTGGGGCACATGTCTTTAGCTAAAAAGTATGCAACGACATCTGTTATATTTCTGTGCCTCTCCGAGCTCGACGGGTAGGGAGTTGCACTGTAAAGTGCATCTTTAATGGAAGACTGTGTTGCACACGATGTCATTGGCTTCTCTTTCTGTTTCTTCCTTACAAGATGGTCATACGTGACTCTGTGTTTTTGTTTAAGGTGGTTAAACAAATTTTTAGTGTTACCATCTGGTGCAGACACCACCATGTAGCAAATCATGCAAATGTTTCTGGTCCACGTTGGATTCCTTGAACCCGAATTGCTCCCATACAATGGAATTTACTCTTCCCTTTTTGCTCACCAAATGCTGCTTCTCTCCCTCCACCATCTTCTTCACTCACGCTGATTTTTAAATGACACCAGATACCACAAACAGGACCTCGCTGACTATTGGCTGAGTGAGTTTAGCTTTCGGGAGTGGCGAAAGTGCGCGTGTAATTCAGAACACAAGACAAAATAAGAGTTTACTTGTAAAACGTAATGTGCAAAATACATGTATTTTTCTGATTAAATTTTTTTTGTGATCGTTAGGAGCCGAAATCGAAATCGTGAACATTTTTTTATTAATTGCACAGCCCTACCTCATCTGCAGCTCTGCTGGAATATCTGGGTCAGGCTGGTAAAGTGGCATTCAATGGGAGTCTAATCTTCAAACAACCAATCTATGGCCCACATGAAAATCTATCTAATGCCGCCCACACACTATATGACTTTCAAAGTCGTCGGATTGCTGTAATGTTCATATTACACAACTGTCTGTTTATAATGGGGTACCTTAAAGTTGCTGTGGTTCGCACATTACACAAGGGATCGGCGACAGAGGGTTCCGCATTGCAAAACATTTAATTAGAATCCCCAGCAACTCTGTCTGGTCTCCAAAATACATTTCACAACAAAACGCATGAAATTAAACAGGAAATTGCATAAGATCACACCTGAGACAGGAGCTCTCACGCTAGGCTGGAATTCTTCCCTCTAAAAATGGAAGTCCGCAAAGAGCTTACGATCCAAGTTGTCTGTGCTCTGATTTGCATCGAAAACCCCAAAAAAGTAAAAGAAAAGAATATGGAGGAGAGAATGGTTGGGGAGACTCGGCAGCAACGACTGTCTGTTCTGCATGAACAGTTGGAGATAAATAAATAATTTTGCAATGAATGCTGGTAGCTGCCTTCTGGTGATGTGGCTTGACAAGGACATGTTTGTGCTTTGTTTTTGTTTCAATAAATGTAATAGCTTATGTGTATGTGAATTTATTCTGATAGAAACTATATTATTGTGCTCAACATACAAATACATGCACGATAAGACTGGGTTCATGGAGCTGCTGCGGATGATAGCAGAGGAGTTTGATTTCCTGCTGGGGATGGTCGGACCCCTCATAACCAAGCAGCACACAACAATTAGATGGGCAATATCCCCAAGAGAGCGCTTATTTTTGACCATGTGGTTTTTGGCAACAGGTGGGCCTGCCAGAGCAATAACAAAATAAAATTTTAATAATTTAGCTATTGTTCATTTAAAGGGACTATTACTGTATATTTGTTATTACTGTATTTCTTATGCAGGTGAAACATTCAGTTCCCTCATCTTCCAATACAGGATTGGGACCAGCACTATTTCACAGATAGATAAACACATTTCACTCTGCAGTACTTGGGAGTCACAGACAGGTCTAGATATTTAACCTGCTAGATATCTCTCGGGCTTCTGCGATGCATCGGAGCATCACTCAGATCGTGTCTTTGAAAATTCACACATACCAATCGTCACTTATGGGAGCAAGCACCGATTTGCCTCTGATATCGGGCTTTTGTAGGCGATCTCCATTAACTGTTAGTGAGTGGAAAATCAGGGCTAAAATCGTGTAGTGTAAACTTGACATAACCTAGCAGTCAGCTGCTTTCCTGTTTGACTATACGGATAATAAAATAATAATAAAAAAAATAGCACTTTAGGTTATAGATTTAAAACTATAAAGCAGCTCCTCCTAACTTGTTTTGCTTCAGGACCATGATTTTACAATAAAAATCAAGTAGAGACACAACAAAGTACCAAAATTGTTTATTAAACAAAACTAAACAAAACAGCAAATGTGAAAATTTTACTTTTTGAAAAAATAAAAATATAAAACAGTCTTTGTTTTAGGGTGGACAGGAAAAACGGAGATATTTGAAAACGATTATGTATTAGTTTTCATATGATGAAGTCATGTGATCCATGACACCCAAAACAATCAAGATGGCAGCCCATGATGTAGTGGCGTTGTTGTGCCTGCTATTCACTTTGATAGTGTTGTTAGTTATAAATGTTACTATGTACAACCTTCACATTGCATTTCTTCAAAGGCGATGAGAAGTTTACTCGGAATTGCTGTCTGGCGATGGAACACGAGGATAATTGATTTTTCGCATGTGCAGTAGGAGGATTTAAGAGTTTCCATGTGTTTCAGTGTGTATGTGCTACTTTTGGAAAAGGCTTGAAAACGGAAGTGTGGAGGGAGAGCATTTCGAAAAACGAAAACACCGTATTTAAATGTATCCTGATTAATTTGGACATAGCTTTACATGAACTGCATGGGCTCAATAATATAGAAAAATCTTAAACATGACATAGACTTGTGTTTATAGTACAGTGTTTGGTTTAGTACATGTCACTGGCAAACAATAATTCACTGCACAAAACACATTGTCGAGCACATTTTCTTTTACCTTGCGTAACAACCTCTTCATGTTGGCATCTTCCTAGTTTTGATAGCTTCAACCAAGTAACAGTTGAAGTTGCCTTAAAATAATGTTGAGTTTCATTAGACGCATGACATTTGATGTCAACTATAAAGTTATGGGAAGCGTCTACTCATCTTAATTCCTTCTTTTGTGTTCTGCTGAAGAAAGAAAGTCATAGCGGTTTGGAATAAGAATTACAATTTTTAGAAGAACTATACCTTTAAATGAGCGTGTGAAAAGAACTGAGGCATCAGTCAAGTTATGTTATCAAATGAAAGCCATTCACACAGGGTAAGTTAAAGGCAGCAGAGGATGGTAATCAGTGGCCTGCTGCAATAATTTCAGATTAGTAGAGTCTACTTCCATTTCCTCAGCCTTGGCAACAATGTGTTTAAGGTCAACAGCACACTGCATTAAATTATACATTAGTTTATGTGTTATGTGTGTGTGTGTGTGTGTGTGTGTGTGTGTGTGTGTGTGTGTGTGTGTGTGTGTGTGTGTGTGTGTTTTAGTTATACATTGATGAACAGATTAATTCATGTATGTAGCATTAGTCACATTAAAAATTCACATTAAATAAAATAAGGCAGTCTGATTTGGACCAGAGGGGAAACAATAAAATGTGCACAAAGATGGCAGGATTAACAGTTATGTGATATGAGTATAATTTAATCACTTTGAGTACTGACATAAAAAGAGGCGTGATCTAATTCCAAGAATTTCAACTTTAAAAATCAAACATCACATTATGCATAAAGTTAACATTTACCATATATAGGGGTTGAAGAGACTTTAGGGTGTGTCAGTAATGACAGAATTTTCATTACTGGATGTGCTATTTCTTTAAGAAAACCCGACCCGTGTATTATGAAGGGTTTAACGTGTATAAAGCCATATTTACAGCTCCCAAAAGCTTGCTCTGATTATTTTGTGATGTACTACAAACTCATTTTGCTTTCATTTTCTGACTGCCCAGATCACATAGAGAGACACACCTAAAATGCCAAAAGGAAGCTAAGTAGTTAGCCCCATGTGAGAAGAGAACATTTAGAGGCTGGGAAAGGATCCAAAGCATTGCTAAGGTCTTGTCTTTATGGTTTCATTTGGCAAGCACTTTTATTTAAAGGGGTTTGTTTCATTTTTCAATTACATTCCCTCTCCTCATGCTTGACTAGCTTTTGATCTTCCTCGCCCAAGCTGCTCATACACCTCTGTTAAAGTAAAGTGAGCTTTCAAAGAGGACCGCCGAGCCTGTGATGCCTATAAATACCTTATTATACCTGGATCCACAACTGTCATCTATCAGTTCCATAGCTTCTCCTTTAATTCTCTTTTTTAAGTAAACTTTGGATATTACTTTAAAGAGCCATTTAAAAAAACACTGCATATCATTTAGACAAAAATAATAATAATAAAATATCTGTGACTTGAATATCATCAACAGCATAACAATTTAGGCAATGGAGCAAAAAAATGAAAGAACAGATGGGAGGAAGTTATTCATGATAGAAGGGAAGACAAAAGTTGTTTACTTCACTTTCGCACTCATTCATTTTAGCACAGGAAATTACACTGAAAAAGAGAGAGATGGAAGATGTCCGAACATTCATATATTTCAAAGTGTTGCCATGGGTACTAAAAGTTAAGAGTCAAAATGTAGACTGCGTCATTATGTGCTTTGTTTATTTGGGTGCTGGCATTTTTGCACTTTAGATATGAGAACACCATGCACTTCAAAAGATATACAACACATCACTGGGCATCAAAATAGTTATGATTGCTCTTAGTGGAAGGGAGACTATTATGTACATCTGAGACTAATGCAGCACCTGGGCCTTCAAACAGATACTCCTAATAATCACCTCTGAAGTTCTAATTCTGTTTTGCTCTTAAAAGTTTAATATGGAGGAAACAGAAAGGCATGAGGGCAAGAGGATAAACCACCTGAAAAATAATCGAATACTTGCTTGATTATTGAAGATTTTGGGGCTTATTTAAGTTCTAACAAATTCCAACTTTCAACAAAACATCTTAATGAAGCTTTTCAATTAATATTGCTTTTTTTTCTTGAACCAACAAGGAGGTGTGACAAATGTGCATGTGTGGCATTTTAAGGTATTTAAAAAAAAATGTAAACAATAAATATATGGAACAAAAAATTGAATAATTTGCATAGAACACTTTTCAGGTTTAAATAAATTAAAAGAATGATTTTGCGCTTGCTGCAGTGATCGGCTTCTCTCGTGCACTCATGGACATTCATCGAATGTCAAGATTTTCACAGAACACTGACTTAAATTTTGGGTTGTTTCTCACAAAAATCATATGCATTCAGAAAACTATTCCTCCAGAAAACCTTCACCAAATATTTCCACCACTTTTATGATATAGTTGGGTCCTTTTTTTAGACTTAAACCCTTACACTCTTACCTCTTGTTTTTAGTATTCCTCAATCTTTCTCTAATAAAAAAATAAATACATAAATGATTAAGTACCAACGTGTATAGGGTTATTAGAGACACTACAGAAATAGTGTCTTTTTTTTTTTTTTTTTGCATATCCATAAATAATATTTGTATTATTATTATTTCATCTATGTAGGTTTACATGATAAACATGATATCTATGTTTAATTAGTTAAGAGACATTAGTACTATATTCATACAAATAAATACTTGAAATGAGAGAGACTTATCAGGTTCATTAAGATCCATGTGCAGTATTTATTTTGCAGTAAGCAGATCGGGATCATAAACAGGCAGATGGTCCAGTACACAGTAATCAGTCCAACCAGGAAAACAAATCCAAAACGTGAGACACAAGAGAATAAACAGGAAATGGTCAGCAAGATAATACACATAATAAACAAATCAGACAGGTAAATAACGCTCAGTAATGTTCGGTGACAAGACAAGACTTCGCAAAGGTAGAGTGTGAGTCCAGGACTATTTATAGAGACCTTAATGAGTGATGGCCATCAGGTGTGTGGAGATTTTAGGAATGCAGAGGGGAATGGAAGCAGATGTGACAATACTACATCATGATGATTTTCTGTGCAACAATGATGAATTATGAGTATCCCATAAGAAGGGCTGAGTATCGAGTTTGATACATTTTAGGCACCGACCGAATTGCCTCTAAACAATCGAGTATCGAATGATGTCTTGTTGTGCGGTACCAAATTTTGATACCTAAAGGGTTAATCTCGTCAACGTCAGTGAAAAGTGCTGGTGATTAGCTGTGTTTAGGCATCAAGGAAAAACACTAATATGAGAAAACGGTTTGAGTTCTAGAGCTGAGAAAGAATGTTATCGATAATAATTGCTGTTCTACATTACAGAGAAATTCTAAACCGTAATAATGAGCCTTTACAATATCATCTTTACAACCGCACTCACTAAGCAAGCCACAGCGACACCGGGAAAAGCGGTAATGATTCTGAATGTGTCGGAAAAATCAGCAAGACACTGTCTGAACATTTTGTTAATTTATAGAGAAATGCACATTCGTTTTGAGCAAACAGACGATGATCTCAGGATCAATGATGGTCAGAGTGATCGCCAAAAGCTGATGACTTTGACCATGTCATGACGATATTTGGCTCGTTTTCCCATTAATTTATTAAATTATTATTATTATTATTAGACTATTATTATTATCAGTTTAATATAACAATTAATCGTGCACTTTGTTCCTGCCTTCCCATTTTTATTTTATATTTTTTTGAGTGCTGCAAATGACCTTAGACATCCTAGTTCTTTGAGTTCAGGTAACTTTATTTCCACAGAGCAGTTTATTGTGAATGCAACTCTGCAGCCTGTAAAATAATACAAACTTAATATAATAATACAAAAACACGTTCACCTTGAATCATGATTTATATATCAGTGATTATTATCATCGTTATAATTATTATAATGTATAATATAATAATAATATTTTTACATTTATAATTATATTTATGTCTTACTTTCTGTAAGTAATTTTCCACCTGCATGTTTAGATGTATTCTTCCCTGATGGTATATGGAAAGGTGGTTACGTATACAGTATATATATATATATATATATATATATATATATATATATATATATATATATATATATATATATATTAGGGCTGTCAATTTAACGCGTTAATTCAGTGCGATTAATTTTACAAAAAAATTAAAGCGTTAAAAAAAATTACGCATTTAATCATACTTCCCCCAGACAATAATAAGGAAGATTAATGAGAAATGCAAGCTTGTAGTATCACCTGTTTACTCAAGAGGGCAGTAAGTGAAACTACAGCTGTATGAGCAACACACAGTTTATACAGTGAAGAAAAAACTTCAGTAGGTGTTCTTGCATTCAAAACACTCGAAGGAGCGCAAATGCAATTTAAGGGATCTCAAGATGCGTTTAAAGATTGAGTATTAAATTATATTTAACTTGACACAGTGACCTAAACATTTTATATTTATGATGCAACGCACCCAAGATGCTACACAAGCATGTCTGACGCAGGGTGTGGCTGGAAATTACCCCATGAATATCTAATCACGAATAAAATCAAAGAAATTTCCTTCAAACTTATAAATAAGTACTACCTCACTAATTAGTTTATTGTAGAGAGATTTAATTGTGATGTTGATATATTTGTCACAGTTCCTCCTGACACTCCCAGCACTTTCACTCCACAATCACTCTCCCCCGAGTTCTAATCACATGCACCTGAAACCCGTTACCTCACCAATCAACATCACAGCATATAAACCCTTCTCTCCTGTCACTCCTTGTCTGATCTCACTACTACGTTGATCACGGACTCCCTTACCTGCTCTCTTCTTACGAAGTCATATTGTTGCTCTGCCAAACTCCACGTTCCGTCTTTCCTTCGACGATCTTCCAGAAACTCCACTCCTGCACTCCTGTGTGCTCAGCTCCACTCTCCATTGCACCATCGCCTAGGCTCCATTCATCTACTCGCCATTCCTCCGCCATCTACATCAGGTTCACTCCATCTACTCCTTCTTTCAATAAACTACACCTCCGGGTTCAAACACCATCTTCGAGTCTGTGATTCTGTTACAATATTCTGTACATTTTGTGGTGTGCAGGCGAAAACATTTTTTTATTTATTTTGGAGTTGTCCCTACTCGACTTGTCTGATTTCTGCAAGATCGTTAGAGATCATATCATTCCCAGCTTTCAACTTTGTTTTGAAAATGTTTTATTACATTTTTTTTTTAGCTATGACATGTCTCTTCATAAGGAATATTATTTAATTAATTTTCTGCTTTTGTTGGCAAAGTTTAATATTCATAAATGTAAATATGGTAGTTATAAACCATTAGTTTTCATTTTTAATTCAGAGGTTCAGCAATACATAAGAACAATTTCCAATTTGAGTAACAAGAAAGCTGTAAAGTGTATTGAAATATGTAAATAATTTGATATTTTTATTTAAACTGTTTATTTATTTTCCTTTTAGATTGTTGTTTGTTTTAATATACCACTTGGCTCTAGATGTAAAAGTTTTGTGAGCATTAATAAATGCTGACGGGTCCTTAAACAAGCCCTCATAATAATTCTCTAACTGACTGACAAATTCACTTGTGAAATGGATTGCTGTGAACTGTATACATATTATTTTATCACTTTATAATTTATTTATTTGCTTTTTCATTTCAGTTGTAGTGCAATTTGAATTTAGAAATGTATTTGTTTTTAAAATAATTTTTTTAATTTTCAATGCAAAATCAATAAAGCAAGAATATTCACTAATCCCTCAGCTCCAAGGTTTCCGATGTAATTGGATATATATATATATATATATATATATATATATATATATATATATATTGTGAAAGAGGGAACAAAACAAATGTATTTACACACATGATATATTTTCCTGGATAACGAAACACCCGATGTGTAGAGAATGCACAGATGAAGCTTCGTTTAGGAACCGGTATAGAAGTCAAGATATCGGTATCGAAAATGTTTTAACAATACCCAGCCCTACCCATAAGCATGTACACATAAAGTAAAGTGCCTATTATACATGATTTGTGTTACTTAAGGTGGCACAGTTGTTTCAGTGATTGATTTACTGTAGTATATTAAGGGCAGAAGAACAAACTATTTTTATGCAAAATTAGAATCCAGGAGCTACACTGGTATTTCCTTCCAAGTTATTAAAACTAAGACACAGAGAGGCCAAAAAGAGTCCAAAAGCTGCTCTTTTGAATGTCAAACATCATCTGAACAAAGGAAACATTTTAGGATATCATATAACCTTCATTCATACCCCTCCTGACATGTTCTAAAACAGGAAATCCCCCCACAATTAATGGTCATGACATGACCATCTCAACCATCCGCAAGATACTCTTCTGAAGAAACCCCCATAGTTGCCATGGAAATCTAAGACACTCCTTTGTCCTTCAATATAAACAATTTGCTATACTTAAATTAGACTAATAAGGGAGCATGAGACATTTCCTATGGAATGCCTGACCGTCATATGCTAAAAACTCTTCCAAGACAAAAGAGATTGAAGACTTGCAGGCTTTCTTTGAAACTATCCCTTTGAATTATCTTCTTAGCAGGAAACAAAACTAATGCTCTGCTCATAACTTCAAATGTAAAAAAAATATATTTTCAAGCGTATACCCATATCAGGACATCTCATCTTAATCCAGGAACTTTGACACAATTGCAAAACTTACTTTCAGAGGGGTGGAGTTCTCTTCTCTGTTCTACGATTTATACAAAATTAAGTATTAATGGTTCCCAGGGCTTGGCCTATAGAACATAATGTTAAATTTACTCTGTTGTAGGTCATTTCCATTCACCTTCTGTTACAGCTCATTCACCAACCTTATTTCTATGTTTGTCTGTGTTTAGTTTTTAAGGTTTTAATTAGCAATAAAGTCTTCTCTGTATTAAAAGATCATTTGACTGTGGTATATTTTGAGAAATAATCTCGTCGATTGATTCTTAAAAGATCTGTACGCTTGAACAATATTTCAATGTATTGTGATATTATTATCAGAATAGTATTACTCTAAAGAGTTGCAACAGATGCATCATATCAATTCCATGTAGCCGAGTGATTAGACGTACAATTTAATTCTTTCAATATTCCCCAAATTAATCATAATTCCCTTTTTGAGCTAAAATTCCACATATAAATTGTGAGCAGATATAATGAGCCTGTTGTATTACATATTTAATGGTGGAGAATTTTATTCAGATTTCTAATCTGATCATTAGTCATTTAGTCGATTATGGCCAAGATTCCTAAACTAATTCCATTATACAATTCTTACATATTATTGGTGATAAAGTTGTAAATATACCCTGCCACAAATCGCAAAATTTCCTATATTACATTTGACATTACTATTTTATGAAGAAACAATATGGAAGTAAACTATAGCTCTATATAGCTATATAGCTATAGCTAAACTATATGTTCAACACACGAACAATAAGATATGATGACTGTCATTGGGGGTACCACTGAAATAATGTAAGTTGTGCATCTATTTAGACTCAATAAGTGCCTGAGTAAATATTTATGTGCAGCTCAATATGTTTTTCGACAGCTACTTGTGTCTCTTTAAATTTCAGTGTGAAAGTAATGAATCCTGTTCGCTTGGAACGTCATTAAGAGAGAAAAGTATGATATAATTTTCATTTTCGGTGAACTATCCCTTTAAAAGAAACGTGTTAAAAAATATATAATTGTTGCAATTATGGCATAGTTTAAAAAAAAAAAGTATACGTATATAGTTCTAGGTACACCTAATTTTTCACAGTGCAGATTTAGACTAGAGGGACATCTGCATTTCCTGCACACTGAACATAGTGGAATCACTCTATTCCACATTTAACTGAAAAATCAATTAATGGTCATGGTAACAAGACGTACATCTGCCACATTGCGTGGTCTGGTGAACACTGTATATTTACAAGTCACACATTTTCCTATTGGCAAAGTGCTAAATACTACAATTAAAGTGAGGCTGATAATTGAATCTGCTGGGCAATTCACAAACCATGCATTAAATTGTCATGAACTGAACATGTAATACTTTCATCACATTTTCTACAGGAGGAGATTAATGAAGAACTATTGAAATTCCAAATGGAGAGACCAGTCAAAAAACTACCTGTGACTTTCAACTATTCAAAATGTGCATTTGTAAAATGTTATTTAAAATTGCTATGAAAATGAATTGAATGACATGCACACATCTGCTACAACAATGAGGGCTGGAAGGAAGAATATTTGCCACACATAACACATGCATTGTTGAATTCACCAAGCGGTTAAAATTGGATTTTAGCGGAGGAGAACCCCTACAATTTGCTGCTGATCAAAATTAGGGCTGATCTGGAAACCATTTGGTAATACGCATACTATATTTCATTTTTAATAAACCAAGGAAATATCAGTGGATGCATATAACAAATGGGTGCATGTGATGCATTTTAATTTCACTGGAATAAAGAGTGGGCCACAAAATACTGAATACACCCCTAAACATATGCAAGCACACAGACAGCTATCACTTCTATCTCTAAACCAGGAAAAATGTTCCTCTAAATTTGTTCAATCAGGAAATTGATGCTCTCTATCAGTAAGGGTTTAGCTAAGAGTGCAAAGCATGTTTTTATAAGACCCTCTGGGGATACATATCATATATATATATATATATACACACTGTATATTTAATAATAAAATAATAATAAATAATTAATAATTATGCTATATATATATATATATATATATATATATATATATATATATCTATATATATATATATATATATCTATATATATATATATATATATATCTATATATATATATATATATATATATATATATATAGTTTATTAATTATATATAATTGTATATATAATATATAATACATATAATAATTTAGATAATTTAAATATACATTACATAATAGCAGCAGACAAGAAAATTATTAATTAAAAAGTTGTTTAGAATGCATTCTATTGTTTATTTCCATATCATATAAATCTATTATTAACATACAGTCCAGAGCGATCCATTTCGCAATTGAATTTATCAAACTTCTGTGTGCATGTGTCAGACAGATGCTTTTGAGCATCTCACTTTGGATGCATCATAAACAGCGGTTTTGATACTCTGTGTCAAGTTAAACAGTTTGAAACTTAGAAAAACACATCTGGAGACCCCTGCATTCTGGGTTGCTATCCGTCCATCAAAACAATGCATCCTCATCTTGAGCTGTATGCTGTGGCTTGTGTTACGGCTGCACCTAATGATTATTAGAATGATTATTTCTTGTGCGTCATCATTAGAGTTTAATGTGATCCCATGTTACAATAAATGAGATCAAACGACTATTCGACAATGAAAATTTTTGTAGACAACTTTTAATTGACAAATCATTTCAGCCATATTGCGCGTACTACCCCCTTCTGACTGAGAATCGTAAAAACACAAAGATGAGACCTCAAGCTTGAATTTCTCAGACTTTTTTTTCCCTTTTTTTTAAAACAAATAGGCACTGGTGTTTAACCCCATAGAATGTTGAATGTCAACTTCAGGAGGTGTAACTAAATATTATATGAGCTGTTTTATTTTTTTGTAAAATAAATATGCCCCAAAATTTGGGGTATACAGAATATAAATATAATTTAAATGCCTCATTTGTGTGATTTTGTAATTTTCCAGCAATAATCATTAAATGTATATAAAAATACAAAAATGTATAACATTAAAACTCACTAGCTAGTTTGGGAACTAATTTAGTAATTTTCCCGTTGTTGATAAAATAACTATTTTTATGATATGTTAATTTTTACATAATATTTATTTATTTTTACATTACTCACAAAAAAAATAAATAAAGTGTGCCACATCCATGGAAAGTGGTACATTAGTCCAACATCAGTAACAACAACCTCAAGTTCCATGTTATTTTGGGGGTGCATCACATTTCATTTCATTATTTGGAAGATTCAGAATTAGCTAAGCTATTTAGCTCATTTGTTTGTGGTTATCTTGCTTTCAGTCATGCAGAACAAAGCATGTGAATGAAAATAAAGAAAAAATATAATAGAACTGAGAAAGGACATGAATCAAATGAGCAGGTGATGAAGAATGAGAGATAGGTGGAGAGAATCTGCCTCCATTTCATTACGGTTCGGTGGCTCTCAGAAAATGACATCTGCTCACAGATTATTGGGGTAAAGGTTTTAATGACTGGCTCAACAACAACAGCATGGCATAGTCCCTGAGTGGGTGCAGATCTGTTTTCAAAACCATTTGCATGAATTAAAAAGTGCTTAATTGTGTCTATACCATGCTTATGAAAACCATACTCATCATAGGGTATGTAAGCATAGGGCAAACATGCTGTAAACAGTGCAACAGTGACATCAGGATGGCTCAGCATCACGCCTACACAAATAACACTCATCACGCACCCACTCAACAGTACACTGCTTTTTTACAGAGCAAATGTGCAATATCTGCCTGATCTCATATATATATATATATTATATATATGTGCGTGTGTGTGCGCACCCCTTCATGGCAATGGTATTCCCTGATGGCAGTGGTCTCTTTCAGCTGGATAATGCATCCTGCCACACTGCACACATTGTTCGGGAATGGTTTGAGGAACATGATTTAGAGATCAAGGTGTTGCCCTGGCCTCCAAATTCCCCAGGTCTCAAATATGATCCATGGCAGTTTGACCACACAACTTAGAGAACTTGAAGGATCTACTGCTAATGTCTTGGTGCCAGATACCACAGGACACCTTCAGGGGTCTCGTAGAGTCCATGCCTCTGTGGGTTGGCACTGTTTTGTTGGCATGCAGAGGACCAACAGCATATTAGGTATAATGTTTTGGCTCAACTGTGTTTATTTTTTAGTTTATTTTTTAGCCACTTTTACGGATGGGGACAAAGAGAGAATGATTGTGATTCGAATAGACTCAAACTCACAAAATCATGTTGGTTGATCTCTAGACCACAGATCTGCCAGCAGCAAGTTTGTGGATGGACATTACATATTATATGTAAGAGATAATGTACAGTACACTCAAAAAAATATTTTAGCCTATTTTCAAGGTGTTTCCATTTCAACTGAATAACAAATTTCCATCTAATTGAATTGCCTATTCTTTAACAAAATAAAATGTACATATCTTACAAAATGCAAGTTTTATTATATACATTTTCTTCAAGACTATTCAATTCAATGGAAATGTGTTATTCAATTGAAATTGATATCTTAAAAATAGGCTAAAATATATTTTTTGTGTGTATTTTGGTAATTAAGCAAAATATATCAAGACAGAATGATTAGGATTGTTTCACCCTAAGGACGTTTATTTTGCGATAATGACCAGATAATTGTACATTATCCAACTTATTACTACTTAGAAATAAATAAGTAAATGCATGGATATTGATTTGAGTTATAACTGTATTATGTGAGAAGAAACAATTGTATAAGATATATGTAAAACTAGCAAGGCTATGTAGGAAATTGGTATGTGATGATGCATTATGGTTCAGTATGATACAATAAGATGCCTCATGGACTGGTAAGATATAATATGATATGATATATTATGATAATATATGATATTGACTAGATTAAGTCTTGTTTTACCCTGAGGAGGTTTATTTTGCTATAATGACTAGATAACTGTACATACTCCAACTCATTGCAGGGCTACTTACTAAATAAATGAATACACACATTGATATTGATTTGAGTTATAATTAAACTATGTGAGAAAAAAAACGATTTGATACAAAAGATGTGAAACTAGCTCAGCTATGTAAGACATTGATTTGTAATGATACATTAAGTCACAGTATGATACCCTATGGAAATTATAATGATACGGTACGATACGATCCGGTATGATACAATATAATATGATACATGATAATATTATGAAATTGATCTATTAAAAGAATCTCAGTGAAATCCTAAAAGAACTACCATGTGAAAATGCCTGGCTACAGGCAACCAAAAACCTAGGTATGTTTTTCTTTTCACTGCCTAATATATTCAGTTATTTAATAAGTATGGATTAATGTTCCAAACTGCAGGTTTTCAGCCAAGGAAGAAATCATGTTTAGGTGAATACTTGATATGAGGATCAAAATCCTGCATTCCCATCACCCTCTACACACTTTAATCTCACACCTCTCTCCAATCCACTTAAGAGAGTTATGGGAGTGCTACATGTGTGCTTTTAGAGGACAACAGGGAGCAGCAATCTCCCACAGAGGGCATGACCACACTCTCTCTGATTCAGCAAAAATATCGATTACAAAAGCAGGGAGGCTCTTTAACAAGTCCACTCCTGCCTGTAGAGATGTCTGCCTGCCTGTGTGTGTGTGTGTGTGTGTGTGTGTGTGTGTGTGTGTGTGTGTGTGTGTGTGTGTGTGTGTGTGTGTGTGTGTGTGTGTGTGTGTGTGTGTTGGTGGGCAGAGTGCTGAAACAGCTCTTTCATGTAAAGCCTCTGTTAAACTCTCCTCATGGTGGATATGATCTCAGTCCGGTCAGTGAGGTGAGGAAGAAACAAGCATGAATTATGATGAGATAAGGAGCTTGATGAGACATGAAGAATACAGTTGCATGCAATACAGGGTTGGGAGTAACGGAATACATGTAATGGGATTCCGTATTTAAAAAACAAAATATAAGTAACTGTATTTCACTACAGTTACAATTTATACAATTGGTATTTAGTATACAGTTACATTCAAAAAGTATTTTGATTACTGAAGAGATTATTTGTATTTTATTGTCATTTGTTTCATTTAATATTTAGTCCTTTCAGATGGAAAACATTTATACATGTATATGATGCGATCGAAAGTACATTTGAACAGCGGTGAAACACTTTCTTATGATGTGTTACATTCATACAGGCAGACAGAGAAGTAAGTTTGAAGTAAGTTTGGAGCAGAAGAAATATAAATAAACCTTGTGTAAATTGTCAGCTTTACGCTAAGCTAAAATGCTATTTCTAGCCAGTTAACAGTCACGATCATATTTTTTATTAAGAAAGTTCAAGTTGGATCATAATTAATTTTTTCTATTAAGGCCTTTGCTATTAGGGCAAAAGTTGTTTTTTCGTATTCTTTTATTGTTTTCCTGTAAAAATATCTAAAAATACCTTAAAACAAGATAAATTTGATTTATCTTGTTTTAGAAACAACTCTGCATAAGATATTTAGGTTTTTCAGGGAATGTATTTTTAACATGTGTATTTTGTCTTGTTGTACTGGCAGAGTTTTTATAGTCAAAACAAGTGAAAAAATCTACCAGTGCTGATGAAGTAATCCAAAGTATTTAGAGTATGTTACTGACCTTGAGTAATCTAATGGAATACGTTACAACATACATTTTACAGCATGTATTCTGTAATCTTTAGTGCAATACATTTCAAAAGTAACCCTCCCAACCCTGATAGTATAATACATTCCCGTATATTACATTCCCCATGTTAGCATTGCCCTTTGACCCATATATTCTTTGACATATGACGTACTAAAAAACAATGTTCTTGGGTGTTGTTAAACAGTACTATTTAACCACAAACATTAAAACTACTTTCTTGGTACCTATAGTAGTTATACTTGAATAGAGCCACACAACACATGGTCATTTGCTGTTTGTATATTTTATTATTATATTTTGTCTTTTCAAATCTGATGGCTCCTCAGCTACTGTGGCCATATAGTATAGAAAAGCAACCACATTTACATTTACGCATTTGTCCGACGCTTTTATCCAAAGCGACTTACAGTGCACTAATTACAGGGACAATACCCCCCGGAGCAACCTGGAGTTAAGTGCCTTGCTCAAGGGCACAATGGTGGTGGTTGTGGGGATCGAACCAGTGACCTTCTGATTAACAGTTATGTGCTTTAGCCCACTACACCACCATCACTCCAACCACATGTTGTATACCTCAGATTCTAGGGAAATGCAACTGGTCATCCAGCTATTGTTGGGCTCCTATTTAATTAAATCCAGATTTATGCAGTTTGATTAATTTTCATGAACAGTCCAAAAACATTTGCTAATAATTTATGTCTACATTTGGGTGATACTTTAACCGTTTCAGGTTGGTTTGCAAGGATATTGTATGTAAATGCAATAAATAAACCCAAATGATCTAAAATGTCCGTGAACTCAGCACAGTTCACTTATAATGTGTGTTGCAGTTTACTATACAAAACTAATTACACATAGCTACTAATTTACACTGGTGTGCAAAGGCAAAACTTAGTAACTACACATTTGTCAAAATTTAGTTATTTTATTTGTCCTGTGCCAGACAGGCATGGTTCAACTATGCTCAGATTCAGAGAAAATGGAGTGATAACATTACAGTAACTTCAAAATCCACACAAAAATCAAGTACATTTGAAGCCAATTTTTCTCAGTTTCAGTGTTGGCATAGCTACTGTGTTTTGGCTTTGTACGGTAGGAAACTGGTACTGAGTTTATGGATCTTCTGCCTACTATCAACATGTATAGAACAAGCACGACACGTGACCCACAACTATATTTGAAACAGACCCAACACATCAACTAGTGGTAGAGTTAATCAACTAGTTGTTTCAACTCTTTTATAGAGTGTGTGTTCTTTTGTGCAAATATGTGTGCATCTGTGCACAGGTGTTAAGTGTATATCACTGTGAAATGTGTGTGTGCCCAATGTGTTCACAGGATTTAAAGCACAATCCGTTCTTTTACCAGCTCAGGCAGCACACACCAGTGAGTACATTCATCACAGTGATGCATTTTAGTTAAGTGCTCTATTCACAGTGACTTTCAGAATAATGCTATTAATTAGTGGTGTGTCATGCTAAACATTAAATTACGTGGAGTTGCTTGGCTTTGACCCAAGAGCAGAGGCAACCGAAAAAATATTGTACCCTATCTCTCCCAAAATACCTCTCTAGACACAATGCACTGCTTACCTCTGCAGTCTCTACATTCAGCTTTATTCCCAAGAAAGCCATATTAATGGCCCAAGTAAACTGCATTGCTGATTAAATAGTCCATGTTAGCTGCATTGCTGATTAAAGCTGATTAAAGGTTCTGCTGTTTAATCTAAAAATCTCAAGCAAACCCTCATAATTATTCAAAGGTTGCTTGAATCATTGGTTTGTGACAGACTCATAAGTAAAAGTACCAAACTTGCAAGCATTAGAGAGAAAATTACTATAATCACTGTTATGCTTTTTTAAAATAAGCAAGAATGGATCGGTGGTACATTTTGAGCTAACCTTTCAAGTCAGCACCTTATCACAACAATATTTTTCCTTTGTTCATTTATTGTTCCAGTTAATTGAATTTAAAACAGACCATTTATATTCCTGGAAGACTTTTAAGTCTGTAAGTCATATAAATCCTGATTCTAACAATGGATAAAAAATATAAATAGAATTGAGAAGCAATCAAGTGCATGCTGAGATGAGATACTTGCACAAATATTTGAAAAACAGAAGTGCCACTTCCTATTTTTCCAAATACAGTGCAGTGTGATATATTTAATATCCATGATATATTTGTGATGTTTTTTCTGGTGATAGCAAACTGAGAAACACTGTCTGACTTAAATGCCATTTTTATTAGAATATTTTTGCGATACATCCTTGCCTTGCAACTTGCAAGTATGAGGGCTTTAAGACTTAGATGTTTTGAAAGAGTCTCTGTTTTAAACGTCAGAAGCAAAAAATCAAACTCCATTAATTAATTTAAACTGTTCATTCCTGCGAATCAGTTCAGAGCAGTTTCAACAGTTCCTTGTCATCCCTATGTTCATTGGTGTCCCTATTTTTATGCATTAATATGTTTTAGTAAAAATACATGTCGGCAAATATTGCTTTGTATTTTTATGCATTGTTATATTGGTGTATTATTGTTATGCCTATATTGTAAATGACAAAATATAATTCTGTCTTGTGTTAATTTAGTGAAAAACAGTGTAGAACATCTTGATTATTTTTATCTATTTTTATTTTTATTTACTATATTTTAGTTCTCACATTTAAACATTTAATCTACTTGGTTTCAATGACTGATTTCAAATCAGGCTGAAATCAAATCTCATCATTTACTCACCCTCATGCCATCCTAGATGTGATATGATTTAACACAAATTAAGATTTTTATAAGAATATCACAGCTCTGTAGGTCCACACAATGCAAGTGAATGGGTGCCAAAATCTTGACACTCCAAAAACCACATAAAGGCAGCATTAAAGTAATCCAGATGACTCCAGTGGTTAAATCCATATCTTCAGATGTGAAATGGCAGGTGAGGTTGAGATTTTAGCTCTTTTTGTCCATACAATGCAAGTAAACAGGTGCCATTAAGCTGCTGGTTATGTGATGATCTAAAAGGTATATTTAGGCAGTATAAAAGTAATTCACATGACTCCAGTCGTTCAATGAATGTCTTATGAAGCAAATTGATAAGTTGGTGTAAGAAATAAATCGAGAATGAAACAGTTTTATCTTTAAATCATTGATTCCTCCCAGCGCTGTTTTGGTGTTTGTAATTACTTAACTCTCGCTTGACGTTCGTTCCTCTATTGTATACAAAGCATGCACTTCCAACATCTCACATGAATGGATCATTGCACTTACATCACTGATGTGTTGATTGCTAAGCTTTTCTAAAGTTAAAAGTTTTAATCATCGATTTATTTTATATAAAAACCTATTGATTTGCTTCATAAGACATTAATTGATCAACTGGAGTCATGTGGATTACTTTTATGCTGCCTAATTGTGCCTTTTGGACCGTCAAAGCAGTCTAATTGCACCCAATTATCTTGCATTGTATGGACAAAAATAGATGAAATGTCCTTATAAAAATCCTCCTTTGGTTGTGCTGCAGAAGGAAAGTCAAAGTTAAGTAAATCATGAGAAGATTTTCATTTTTGAATGAAACTATCCCTTTAAGTAACCATGTTATATCATTTTGCAAAATTGTTGCCACAGTCACTTAATTTTCATGCGATCAGGCTGAAACTATTTTGAGATCTTGTTTTTAGCTATATCACACAGTCCTACCCATAGTAGAACCTGCAGAAAGAAAACCTCCTTTACAAACCGTTTCATGATAACTGCAATATAATATACATTTCAACATACTTCCACATATCAACATTACTGGCCTGTGTACTAAATAAACTGCAAGTGGCTTAATGGTTTTATTCAGGCTTCAAATCATTTTGTATCATCTATTCAGCCAGCCAAGGGATTGTTTTTCTCTGTCAAATAGACTTTCATTACAGGGCTAGATTGCTCTTCCTTTAGTTCAAGATGGGTCCTTGCCGGCACTAGCACAAGGTGTGTGAGACCGTTGGCTCTCCTAACGGAGAGTGGCAGCTGCATTCAGGCCTGATTGAGAGCGTTAATTGATAGTACTGCTCATAATGCCACTAATGTTTCGCCATCACACCAGGGGGGATTTTTCTCTGCAAGGATAAATTGGAAGAATCCAGATGCAAAATGAAGATGCAGAGCCTCCATTTATAACCATTATCCTCCCCCCTCAACTCTGCCTCCTCAAAGAGAGCAAAGAGCACTGCTGAATTAGTGTTTTCTTTTTTTTATCTAGATGGGAAATCTCACACTTAGTCACCAGTGTACACGAAAACATGGATATATTGAGCTTTCTTCCTTGAGGGCTTCCTTGCATATGGTGTGTCCATGTAAAAGAGCAACAACCGATTGAGTATGCAACCAAAATGTTAAAAGAAAAAGGAAATGTTTGGTGTGACATAAAATTAAACAACATTGGGAATTTGCAATTATATTTTTGCAATCCATGCTTGTCTTGTGACTTACAGCTCTAAAAAAGGTTTAAACAATACATGGCCCTAAGACATATTTACCCATTTTTGTTTTGGGATTTTTAAAATACACATTATTACACGGCTCTCTAGAATATCTGATTCTGCAGTCAAATATGTTTAAAAAATTACAACTAAACTGCACTGTTGTCACAGGTGACAAAATTTATAGATGTGTTAATAAGTGACATAGATGTGTAAAGAGACGTTCAGACCGAACATGTTCTTGCGCTAAAAACATTTGACTCAACGCAACAAATAGAACAGAATGCAGCTGTAAAAAAAAAAGTGGTAATCTTGCAAGAGACCCTGAACAAACATCGAGATGTGGCGCAACCATCAAACACATCCATCTAATGCATGTTTAGTTAGAAAAGCAGTTAAAAAACAGCACAGACAGATGCAAAAATGTTCTTATGAATGGCCCCTTAAGTTATCTCTCATATCACTCTTCAGTTTTTTTTCATCTTATAAAATGAATAAATTCCAACTGTATTCTAAATTTCATGTCCAATTTTTTATTTGAAATTGACACAAACCAAACAGAAATTAGTATGCATTACATGAGCACAAAAGCTCAATGTGTCAGACCACAGGGCAGTCACAAAGGAAATCGCTAAACAGTTGAATGTATAGCGCAGGGCTATGGATAAAAGCTTTGGGGTTTTTCATTATTCTGCTGTGTTTAATCAGGCTACAAGTGCTACATACTGTACATCACTATTTAATTCTGCTCATTTACAGTGTGTCAGTAGCCCACCAGAAGGTCATGTGACAAGTAGTGACACATAATTAAGGTGCCAGACTGAATTAGTTTGATCCATTTTGGTGTAGGTCATTCCTCAGGGCTCTGCATAGTCCTGTCCTTTGTCCTTTTAACCTGCTCTGCTACCCTGTTGTTTGTGAGTATTGTGGTTATAATAAAAATGTGTTATGTAGCCTTTAGGATAAAAGCATTTTAGCATGTTAATAGGCATTACTAGCATGTTGCTAGGTGTTGTTAGCACATTACTAACATGTTTTAATATCAAGCTAGGTGTTCAGCATCTAAAAATTTATAAAACAATCCCAGCATGTAATTTCAGTGTCAGGAACAGAATTGCAAAAATAACAATTGTTTTCAAAAAGATTTTGCAAACACTCCTCTCAACTGACTTTGGTTGGACAAAAAAAAAACCATCCCACCCCACTTCTTTTTTATGATTTGCATAGTAATCTTGAATGAAGAAAAGTACAATGAAAAGAATATACACTGTCCCTAGCACACACACTTTTACTGTATATAGCTAATGAGAAATGCCATGTTCTCTAGACGTGTATCAATGAACTGGAACTGCTTTATCACTTTATGTAACAACCATATCAAATAAACCAGGTCGACCATCTACTACAAGCAGCATCAGACTACATGTATGAGACAAAGAAACACTTGAACATATAACACATACCTTAAATGCATGCCTATATAGACCACAGTCATGATCTCTATTTAAATCAGACAGATCCAAAAAGTACAGTGCAGATCTAGATGGACTAAAGTTCCCAGAGGCCTTGATTCACTTTCCATCAGTCTACTATTCCAATTAGATAATTAATCTCATTAGTGTAGATTCATTCTCATTGCTTCCACTCTGAAGCAAGCATTCATATAACTGCTTTTTGGGTCATAAAGCACTCACATCTAATGAAATATGATGAGAAGAAAGTGATGGATTCTCTTCCTTTAAATTTACCATGCATATTAATACAATTAGCCTATAAAATTAGATAAAAGTCTACTCAGCAGCACATGCTAGTGCACGAGTCCACTATACTTGATCATAGGGTCTGCCCAAAGGATTAGGGATTGAACATGTTCCAACAAAAGAAAGATATGAGTGAAAGACTGATCCAAAGAAAGAAAATTATGATTCTTACCTTCGTACACTGCTTTGAAGCCCTGGCCGCTTACAGCGTAGTCTGACAGCAGCCATAGTGTGAGCCTTGGTCCTGTGCTGACTATAGGGGCAGGAAGTTGAAACCCTGTCAACCTGAAATGCAGAAAAGGAACAAAACACATGTCAACCAAGAGTAAGGTTATATAAATTGAACGATGGGGCTCAGTGTTTCCTACAGAATTATGTTTTTGCAGTGGGGTCAGGAGGGGTGGCATCCATTTTGCGGGAGCAGGACACTTTATAGGGCACATTTTAAGAGCTGCCAGAACACAGAGATATGCACACCAGTGTACCACCCCACTTCGAGCACTTATGGTAACATTTTGAGTCAGACATGGATGAAAGTTGAATGTTCAGTAAGAGAGTGAAATGTTAACTTGGTAATTACTTAAACAGAATTACTTAGTTTAAATACTAAACGCATTCAGTGAATTATTCAATAGAATGATTCAAACCGAAAACTCATAAGAGCTGTTGATTCACACGAAATTCAGGCTCAAGCACGACTTCTGCCCCAATCCCATTCCCCTCTCTAACCCTTATTTTCCTGTCTACACTCAACTATCTTCTAAAACAAAGGCAAAAAGCCCAAATAATAAATAAACAGTGGTGCAGGAAGAACTGCTGTATCTTAGCTTGCAAATTTATATGTCTGAGCACCAAATAGACTTTGCTAAATTGACTCAATGTCAAGCTTTAACAGAAAATAAAATCCAGATAAAGCCATTTACTGTTCTGTAAAAGCTAACTAGCACATCACAGGTTATAAGTAATATAATTCTGGACAATATTGGCCACAAGAGACCCAGTGGTTCATGTTCCAATCATCAGAATGGTAGCTAATAAACACTTTACAGACCTATCAAAAAGCACTCAAATAGAGCAGCCAAGGGACCCTAATTCACAGGTCAGAGATTAGAGATGGTTACAAAGAAGCCATCAACACTGCTTTCAGCTCTATGCACAGAAATACCATGCCAACATGCATTTGTATGTATAAGGGTAGTTGACAAATGGACATTAACTTTTAGATGCTCAAACCAAGGGTTAAATTTGTGATTTCTGAGTAGGGGTAACGCTACTAATATGTAATTTCTATTTTGAATCGGAGGTGCCGGAATGTGGTTCCGAACCGTACTGCCTCAATTTAACCCCTGGTTATACTATTTATCAAATAACTATACATAAAAGTTTTTTATTACTCTAGTTTACAAACACATTTTTAAAAGAGAAAGTACAAATATTCTATGTAGTCTTTAAATGTAAGGTCACGAAAACTACCTGCACATAACAATTTGCTGTTTAAAATAGTCTTAGATGGAGTTTAACAAGCCACACTGTTTCACACCACAGAAGAGTTTAAACTGAAAAGTCATTGCATTCAGTTGCTTTAAAGCTAAAAATTAGCCTTGACATTGAGGTCTCTTGATGAAATTTGAAACACCTACATAAATTTGAAATAATGAAAAGAGTACTGTACCACAAACATAAGACAAAAACATAGCTTCTTACAGACATTTCTGCTCAAATTTGTCCTGGACTTCTTGGCTTAGATCCCAAATCAAAATGTGCCCGAAAAAATTGCCTTTCTAAAAATCAGGCTTTGTGGATATTTCGCAAGTGGAAACTTTAGTGATAACTACATATACATATATATATATATATATATATATATATATATACAGGTGCTGGTCATATAATTAGAATATCATCAAAAAGTTGATTTATTTCAGTAATTCCATTCAAAAAGTGAAACTTGTATAATGTATACATTCATTACACACAGACTGATATATTTCAAATGTTTATTTCATTTAATTGTAATGATTAAAACTGAGAACTAATGAAAATCCCAAATTCATTATCTCCGAAAATTAGAATATTAATTAAGACCAATACAAAAAATGGATTTTTAGAAATGTTGGCCAACTGAAAAGTATGAACATGAATAGTATGAGCATGTACAGCACTCAATACTTAGTTGGGGCTCCTTTTGCCTGAATTATTGCAGCAATGCGGCTTGGCATGGAGTCGATCAGTCTGTGGCACTGCTCAGGTGTTATGAGAGCCCAGGTTGCTCGGATAGTGGCCTTCAACTCTTCTGCATTGTTGAGTCTGGCATATCGCATCTTCCTCTTCACAATACCCCATAGATTTTCTATAGGGTTAAGGTCAGGCAAGTTTGCTGGCCAATTAAGAACAGGGATACCATGGTCCTTAAACCAGGTACTGGTAGCTTTGGCACTGTGTGCCAAATTGGTCAGCTTGTTTGACCTTGAACCTCAGAAAACACAGTGGACCAACACCAGCAGATGACATGGCACTGACCCAAACCATCACTGACTGTGGAAACTTTACTCTGGACTTCAAGCAATGTGGATTCTGTGCCTCTCCTCTCTTCCTCCAGACTCTGGGACCTTGATTTGCAAACTTTACTTTCATCAGAGAACATAACTTTGGACCACTCAGCAGCAGTCCAGTCCTTTTTTCTTTAGCCCAGGCGAGACGCTTCTGAAGCTGTGTCTTGTTCAAGAGTGGCTTGACACAAGGAATGCGACAGCTGAAACCCATGTCTTGCATACGTCTGTGCGTGGTGGTTCATGAAGCACTGACTCCCCCACATTTTTTAATGGGTTTTGTTTCACAATCCTCTCCAGGGTGCGGTTATCCCCATTGCTTGTACACTTTTTTCTACCACATCTTTTTCTTCCCTTCGCCTATCTATTAATGTGCTTGGACACAGAGCTCTGTGAACAGCCAGCCTCTTTAGCAATGACCTTTTGTGACTTGCCCTCCTTGTGCAAGATGTCAATGGTCGTCTTTTGGACAGCTGTCAAGTCAGCAGTCTTCCCCATGATTGTGTAGCCTACAGAACTAGACTGAGAGACCATTTAAAGGCCTTTGCAGGTGTGTTTTGAGTTAATTAGCTGATTAGAGTGTGGCACCAGGTGTCTTCAATATTGAACCTTTTCACAATATTCTAATTTTCTGAGATATTGATTTTGGGGTTTTCATTAGTTGTCAGTTATAATCATCAAAATTAAAAGGAATGAACACTTGAAATATATCAGTCTGTGTGGAATGAATGTATACATTATACAAGTTTCACATTTTGAATGGAATTACTGAAATAAATCAACTTTTTGATGATATTCTAATTATATGACCAGCACCTGTATATACACAGTGCATCCGGAAAGTGTTCACAGCGCTTAACTTTTTCCACATTTTGTTATGTTACAGCCTTATTCCAAAATTGATTAAATTCATTATTTTCCTCAGAATTCTAAAAACAATACCCCATAATGACAATGTGAAAGAAGCTTGTTTGAAATCTTTGCAAATTTATTAAAAATAAAAAATGAAAAAAATCACATGTACATAAGTATTCACAGCATTTTCTCAATACGTTGTTGAAGCACCTTTGGCACCAATTACAGCCTCAAGTCTTTTTGTGGATGATGTTACAAGCTTGGCACACCTATTTTTGGGCAGTTTCTCCCATTTTTGTTTTTTACGTTTTTGTTTTTAATCATAAAAACACGATGTAACGAACTGTAAAACACATTAACACGTTAAATCATTTGGAATTAATATAGCCAGGTACAATATTTAAAACTATGTAAAGTAGTATGTATGATCCATGTATGTAGCTTTTTTTTATTATTATTTTATTTATTTTTTTATAGAGTTGATTAGAGCAAAACAGAGCCTGCAGCTGTCAGGTGTGTTTGACAACCATGTATATGTGTTTGCATTTCACCACAATCCTAGTATGACCTATATAGTCCTCCAGTGTGTCAGTTGAGCAGGATGTTAAACTGTATGATGCAGCTGTAGCTTCAGGCATTGCTCTGAGCATTCATGTTCTAGTTCTCACTTCGGTTTGCCTTCTCAGTCAGATCCAAACTGTCATCTAATTTCTAACAGCTCAGCATGAATGCTCCGACCAACCGGCCACCGACTGTGGTCTGGGTCATTTTGCATATCTTTGTTCGAGGTAAACTAATTGAGCTGAGTTGCAGGCAGGAGAAGGCTGTCTCAGTGGGGTTGACAGATCTTTCACACAACTACAAAACTCCCTCTCTAAAAGTTATTCCAAGTCATGTTGTAGTGTAAGAAGTGCGTAACATAGAAAATGCAACAAAAAGAAGTGTACTATGGGTACCCGGATTATGTACTTCATGAAGTCAGCGCTTGTGGCTTGCTGTACGTAGCGAAAGGGGCGGAAATACCTGGCTGCATTGCTGGTAAGACAAAACAGTTGTAAATAATGGATAATGTAGCAACTAGCAAAACATCAGTGAATACAACACCTTACAAATGCACACTGAATGCTTTACAATCACCCCATGCTGTGTGAATATGTTGTTTGAGTTACAAGTGTTGAACGGGCGTTGGCTATGAGAGGCAACACATCGTATGAGTTTGAAATGTAAATTCCGTTAGCTGTTAAACAATGAATGCTACAGTGTGGTAAAAAAAAAACATTAAGTGTTCCAATTCAGAAGATACTTTGAAAATTCATACACTACATGGCAGACTGCATAGTGTATAGTACAAGTCCATGGTGTATAGTGTGTCCTTTGGGACACAGCTATTGTTTAACAGGCAAACTACTAATATCAGAAAAAGGACTTCAATATCTCTGAACAGACATTGTTAAAATATGACAAAATCCATAGATAGCACTTATACATTGACAAGAACTCTATTTAATGTGTGTGTTTGACTCTGGAATATGAAAGTACAAGTGTTTTTTCATGCTGCAATTCATTGCTTGTTATGTTCAATATAAATATTATGAAGATTATGTCATCATTTGCATACTCTCATGTCATTCCAAACCTGAATGACTTTCTTTCGTGAACACAAAAGTAGACAAAGACGTAGCAAAATGTTCAAGCTTTTCCATAAAATAGAATGTGTTGGTCACAAGACAAGCAAAAACCAATGGCGTTGGTCATTATTATAGAAATATTTCAGAATCAATAAAAGTTAATCTCAGTCAACAGCATTTGTGGCATAATATTGATCACCACAAAAATATATTTTGATTTGCCCCTCTGTAACCCAGATGTCTGCTTTCATTTTTGTATTTTTTTAAAGAGAAGTTTCTTTAAAAAATAATCCAACATCTGGGTTAAAGTGAGGCATTTACAATGGAAGTGGATGGGGGCCTGTAAATGTAAATGCTACAATATTCACTATTGTAAATAAAAACTAAATTTCACTAAAAACTATAGCCACAAGACAAATACAATATGTGTGTTAACATAATTTAAGTGTGATAAAATCCCTTACTAACCTTTTCTGTGTAAAATTATAGCCAATTTTACAACTTCCTAGCCATGACTATGTAATGTCAATATATCCTAAAATGACTGTAAAAATTATAATTTAACAGTTTTAAAGAACAATTTTAGAATAATGTAAGAGCTTTTATAAATTTATAAGCTTCACATTTTTGCCTTTAAAACCTCCAAAAGTTGGCCCCATTTACTTCTGTTGTTCTGTCTCGATTATTGCTTTTTTTTTAAAGAAAGGGATGGATGAGTCTAAATTATTTTTTGTTGTAATCAATATGCCGAATGCACAAATGCTGTCGATTGAGCTCAATTTGTATTAAATCCGGAAAATTCCTTTAAGAAGTAAACGCAAGTAAATGATACCACACTTTTATATTTTTTGTAAACTCTTCTTTTTATGTTTATCAGATCTGCGTTTAAAAGTAAGATGTTTACAATAGAATGTAATGTTTTCCAGATGGTGCACTCTTTCATAGACGTCACAGCAATGTATGTGTGAATATTAAGTTGTCTCTGAACAGATGGACACAGTCAAAAATATGACACTCAAAATAAAAAATAAATAAATAAAAAAAAATTGATTTTCTCTCTTTTTTTACCAAATAGGGAATCATCAGTGAAGATCATCTCCAGGCCAAGATATTAAGAAAGTAGCACTTGAGTGAAACTATAACAGACTGATTAAAGACAACATTAGGATCTATTTCTGCAGGGATAAGTGCTGCAGCATCCGGTCTTGAGTCTTCGTTAGTAAAAGGAGCCCTTCCCTCTCCAATTATCCTTAATGCCACTGGAAGGGAGCAAGGGCATTGGAGAAGGGAAATTGAAGAAGAAGAAAAAAAAACACAAAAGCTGGAGAAGCAGAACAGGTGGTGGTGTGCAAGGTTCATTGAAGAAGGAGGAAAGACAGATTGCAGTGTGCTTCAGTATTTTTCTGTGTGTGCATTGTAGGATTTGATTGTTTGTGTTTGCATGCATTTGTACACTGTATTTCCATGCATGTGTACTGATAATATAAATGTGTAAATCTTTGTGTTTGCATGTGTTTGTGTGTGCATTTCAGCTTCAGCTGGTGGCTGTGTTCTGAGACATGGTAGCTGTCTTCTAGCTGGTCATAAGCAGATCCAACCTTGTCATTAGCTAGCTGATGTTCCAAAAACCAGCTTAATCCCCATCAGTTAGTATGGCCAGCCGGGAGCTGGTTTGTTGCTGGTCCAAGTTGGTCTAGGTAGCTAATCAACCAAATTGAACCAGATAATAACCAGCTTGGATCCACTAGAAACCAGCTACCATGTTCCAAAACACAGCTAATGTACCAGCTTGTACAGTACTTTCTGTGCCACTAACGTCATCAAACGGAATTGCACAAATAATCAGTTTTCAAAAATATTGCCGAAAACTGTCAATGGAAGCAATGGAAGTCTTCCATTGCTTTTCCAAACAGACAGTTCCGCCCCAAATCCAATCAATCCATTGGTCGAGCCAATGTTGAGGACAGGCCGCTCAAACAAACACAATTTTTTTTTTAAATAGGGCCTCAGAGCCATTGTGTTACACTTGTAAAAAAAATTCTGTTTCTTTGAGTGGCCTGAATTGCATCAAACCAACCTTCAAATGGTGGTTTGACGGTTGATTTTTTTATGTATTTTTTTGATAACATCAAAAATATTACACACATCCACTTTTAGCTTGATTCTCCAGCAGGGTGTTTTCATGTGTACCCATTTTATTTGAGTATTTGCATGAGTGTGTGCTGAAAATGTGTGTGTGTGTTATAAGGAGGGTGTCACGGTAGAAATTCTCCTGATTAAAGCCATCCGTAAACACCCTCCCCACAATCCTCCATCCTTCAGTAGCACCATGCTGTGGCTGATTTACTGAGTCCAACACTGCTTCGTAATAAAATGTGATTAAATGGAGTGTCAGCCTGTGAATAATGAACCCTGGCGTCCAGCTACTGTCATCACACATCAAAGACCTACTAGTGCTCTTTGTCCCACACCAGAGTTCTTAGCCATCAAACTATTACTGGGGTTAACACTAAACCATCCACATTAGCATGGCTGCCAATATCTTTATTTCAGATACTGTATAGCGTTGTTCAGAACAAACCATGGAGGCTGATATCAGCACAGCATGTTCCAAGTAAGTGAACACAAGTATGCCAATGTGAATTGCACATATTCCAATAAATAAATATAGAAATATTAAATATTAAAAAAATTATAATCATGAAAACTTAATTCCTTTTTATATAATTTTCTCACTCTCTCTGTTTCTCACTCACAAACTCACACAACAGTTGGATGTTGTTACTATTGATTGTATTTTATCTATTGATTTGTTTTGCCTCTCAGCCCTAAATTCATGAGTTTTCCAACAGGAAAAGAGTTTTAAAATACAATACGTCTTTAATCTTAAAATGATGTGTGAGGTTTTTCAAGTGTTTAAATACTCTCTCCTATTCCAGCTTAACATGCAGACACAACTATAAGTAAGCCATTCCTAGGTAGGTTTCCTAAAAAAGTTTTTTTATAAAAAACAAAGAAATTAAATAAAACACACACACACACACACACACACACAACTTATATTATGTGTCTCTTTTGTGCTATCAAAAGAGTGATTTGAAGAAAATAATAGGGAGGGTGGGTCCCCTAGAACAGGTTTTAGTGAATAATTGAAGTAATGGCATGTAAGTAAATTGACATGTAAGCAGGATTGAAGAGGTTTGCCCATGTTATGTAAACACCATATTTTAATTCTTTGCTGTGATTATTGGCAATCAAGCATTTGGTTTACATTTTAACATAGACATTGGCTCACAAAAGATGTGAGTTTGGGGCAGAACTATCTATTTTTACGATTAATGAAAGATGTTTTGGGAAACCTGTTAAAAAAACTCCATGTGTTACCACTAGTGGTGAAGAATCTGCACAAATTATATTTGACATAAGTCACCTGCTTACTTTTTTAAATAACATATGAATAGAAGGTTGGCCTTTCCCTAATATCACTTAAAGGGTGATGTGAGAATTGCTGGAGAAGCCATATTCCAGTAGGAAGAAGGACAACCTGGAGAGAAAGAAAAAAAAAGAGAGCTGGAAAGGATTCAGTGGCAGAATTCTGACAGGCAAGCAGAGAGAAAACATTAGGGGATAAATTATAAGGAAAGAGAAAGGGTGAGCAAGGAATGTGTTATGTGTGCCTGCATCTATCAATGCTATGACATATCTAATGAAACAGGGATCTGAAGTGAATGAATTGACATCTTGTTAATTTGGAGGGTGGTTATATACTGTATCCTGCAAGCTCATCTAAAGGTAAGTGTGAGATATCCATAAATAACTTCTTTGGTGCATTGTGCTGAGCATTGTTTATAAGAGAGACTTACAGAAAAAAGCAAAAGAAGAAGAGAGTGCTTCTCATTCAAAAAGTCCACCTGTACACCTGTCCAGTCAGGGATATGGGGTGAAATGGATTTATGGTTCTTTCAGTGCAGAATGCTGTGTCCAACACAATCACTGCCGTAACTCTCTTGTCTTCAAGGACTCTAAGCCTTTCCTGGGCTGCAGCAGTTATGCACCCACTGGAGCGCCTCAGAACGGCTAACGTCTAGGGTAAAAGCCATCCAATTATCCTCCTGCCATTATTCCATCCTTCATAAACACATGCTTCTCCATTCGCCTACACACACATTTCCACTCAAAAACCTCTTGGCCAACCATTCTCCACCAAAGCTATTTTTGCACCACCACCCTGATGGGTGAATAGCACAAGTCAATCATGGCCCGTAATATGTACAATGAGTGGTTTTGTGCTTGAGACTGGATTACTGTTATGTATCTGACTTAAGAGTACATAACGAGTGGAAAACAGATCCACACAGACCAACTGAAGCCTGGGCCATCTGCTAGAAACATCTGTAAGAAACAGTTTACCAGGATTTTTAGGGCATAAACTATACTCAAGAGAACCCAATATGCAGAAAACCTACCTAAGACTTCTCATAAATTGTGATGAAGGCATCTGTATAGTGAAGGACTACCTCTGCATACCATTGGCAGTGATGATATCTTCTAACTCTGTGCTGTCCTTAAGACATTATCTCAATGAAAATATTGAGATATTTATATTTGAATCTTGAGAATATATGAATAGTTTAGTTTTAAAATGAACATCAAAATGTGGTCACAACCCACATGTCTCTATGCTTAATTAACAAGAAGTACCAGACTCTACTGTTCCCTTTCAAAAAGCTACACTTATGATGCTGTGCTGAGAAAAGCGCTTTGGGAACAACTTTAGGTGTGACCAGCTGTGAATATATGTGCAACACGGAAATTATAGCCTCTGCCGGTGTAATCATTGGATGCACCTGGGGCAGGGCTATAAATAGATGCGTCACAGGAGCATCGTCAGATCTTTTGTCTTCAGATCACTCTGTGTGTGTGCTATTACAAGCCTGTCAGAACTTTCTTTCCACTGTTAGGAGTTAGAATTTGTTAGGCAGTGCACAGAAGACCTTTCTCTCTTTCTTTTCTTTCAAAAAAAAAAGGGGGGGAGGGGGGAGAGGAAAAAAAATGACTGAAAGTCAGGGCAAACGATGTGTGTTCTCTTGTCTCCGCTCTATGGCTGAGAGGGACACGCATCAGTTTTGCTTTGTTTGTTTGGGGGAAGAGCAGGCTGCTCTCGTGTTGGGAGCGTCAGCGTCTGATAGGTTTTTCTTATGGCGATTACCTCTCTAAAGAAAATTGGGGACCTACAGGCTCTGTCTGTCTTGCCAGCCTGTTTAGAGTTTGCCCCAGGAATGAAAAATTGCAAAGCAATTTTGCACCCTCACCCTGACTACCTGCCTAAGGTGCCTTTCTCGACCTTACATCCGGTCACTCTCGAAGCCTTCTGCTCCCCGCCGTTTACAATGCTGTAGCAGGAAAGACTTCACAGACTTTGTCCAGTCTGTGCCCTTCAGACTTATGTCCACCGCACTAGCCAGTTGCTTAAGTCTGTGCAACTATTAGTTTGCCATGGGGGCCGCAAAAGTGGGGCGGCCGCCACCAAGCAGACTATGTCGCATTGGGTGAGGGACACTATTGCCCTGGCCTACGAGGCACACGGTCAAGCTTCGCCAGTAGGCATCAGGGCTCACTCTACCAGAGGGGTCGCCTCCTCTAAAGCCTTGGCTAGAGGTGTCCCTCTGCAGCATGTTTGTGATGCCACAACCACAGCCACAGTGCGGCGGTGTGGGTATTCTTGTTCCCAAAGTGCTTTTCTCAGCGCAGCATCATAAGTGTAGCTTTTTGAAAGGGAACGTCTCGGATTACTTAAGTGTAACCCTTGCTCCCTGAGAAAAGCAGAACGAGATGCTGCGCTTCACTGCCGCACTGGGATGCCCCAGGACTGCTCTTCAGACAAAATACCTGACGATGCTCCTGTGACACATCTATTTATAGCCCTGCCCCAGGTGCATCCATGGATTACACCGGCAGAGGCTATAAATTCCGGTCAGTGTTCATTGACATGTTGCACACATATTCACAGCTGGTCACACCTAATGTTGTTCCCATAGCGCTTTTCTTAGCGCAGCATCTCGTTCCACTTTTATCAGGGAACAAGGGTTACACTTAAGTAACCCGAGACGATTTTCTGTCCCCACCAAGGAAGGGATATCTTGCCACAATGGGATTTGAAACTAAGAAATAAGCAATCTGAATTCTGTAATTTTTAAGCGCTATTCCACCATTGGGTGGAACGGTTCTGAGCACAGTGAGTAATGGTTCCAGTAGCATTTCAACACAGTTGGTTCAAAACACAGTTAGCTAACTGTACTCTGGACAGAAGGTTTTAGGGGAACCACTTTAATGATGTGGCGACTCACAATTGGTCACTTGCTCAGTCAAACCATTCCAAATTCTGATTTCATAGCAACACAATGGAAAAAGGAACCACAACTGTATCAACAAGCCCAGATTGGTATAACCAGAGCCTGCCAGATCCAGCTATGGTTGTGCATTATGTCCCACTCCCACCATTATGTGTCTCTGAGTGATGACTACTAACTGCATCCTGTGGCAGCCAGACATAACGTCAGTCTATTACGATGGACTTCACAGAGGATGAACTGTTGCTGACTCTAACCGTAAGACATGGGATACTTGCCTGGCCACTGCTTTATCTTTATCTAATATTAATATGAACTGCCACAAGATTACTGCCAGACTGCTATGTACCTCACTGACCTATGCCTGCATCATCTTGGTCATATTGTAGGATGGACTACACTCGCTTATATTCATCAGCCAAAATAACAAAGGACACTGCATCTATATGAACATCTGGAGTTAATTCAGGATGGACTTCAAAGACATTTAGTAATTAATGTTACAGTTCATACAAAATAATTTTGTTTTAACATAGGCCATAACATCTACTCAGTTTATTATTTAAACCCGGACTTGTATTAAGCATAGTTAACAAATATTGACATTGTACTGTATTCATACTGTAGAGCCAGAGGATAACTTGCTTCCCAAGGTTATTTTTCTCCATTAACTAACATCTAATGGAGTTTTGTGTTCCTTGCATCAGTCACATTTGGCTTGCTCATTTGGGGTCTAAAGACAAATAATACTGTACATACTTTTTAAGGGATAATCTTAATCTACAAACACATTTTTCATCAAATCACACAATGTTGACCTTAAGACATCACAGACATTACAGCTTCAATTGTTGTGACAGCATATCTATCTGTAACGCTGCTTTGAAATGATGTGTGTTGTGAAAAGAGATAAAGATGACTTTTAGACCAGATGGTGGAAAAGCACCTTTTGTTTCATGGACAATCAGACCCAGAAATATTTTTGTTTTAATTATTTGATTATTTTATTTTTTTGCTAATCATGTTGTAAACGTCATCACTACTAGAACCCCTAGCAGCAAACAGGGAAAAACTCAAGTCCATTTCAAACTGTAAAGAGATTGAATGTATGCAATTAAATAAAAAAGTTTAATGCGTACATTTTTCTTAAATACGATAAACACATGTACCATTGATACATCATAAACCTGCATAAACACTTTTTAGGAGGGCGGAACCTTTGTAATGTGTCCGCCCAGTGTCATTACACTGATGCACACACAACAAAACTTCCCTGTCAGTGATAAAATGATGGAAAAAAATCCTCTTAGCACTATTTGATGTACAAATCAAGCCTGGATGGGACTTGTGATAAAAATATTTTCAGCCTATAAAAGGCACATTTTAATTACTACAGAAGCACGCCAAATACTTAACTAACACCAAAATGCAGAATGAGATGCTTTTGTCTGCAATAGTTTTACCATGGAGTTCAAAACGATGCTTGATGCTGACATTGATGGTTTGACATGAATCGTGAACGCAGCTTCACGATTGCTGTAGGAAAGTGGATAGCCACAGTCTACCGGCAGATTAATCTTGTGGAGGATGAAAGTTTAAGAGATTAATTGTCCATTGCAAAGAATATGCAACCAGTAGGGAGACTAGATTTTTCAATTAGTCAACCTCCCTTTTAGACTTTTGGAAATGTTTAAAGGAATGTTCGGGGGTTCAATACAAGTTAAGCTCAATCAATAGCATATGTGGCATAATGTTGAGTACCACAAAAAAACATTTGACACTTATAATTTAATATAATTTTATTATTTATTATTTTATTCATCAGCACTACAGTGATACAACCACAGGCAGGAGGCCGCAGGCCACAGGTAATTACAGCAGTGCTGATGTAGGGCCATATAGCACAATTGCAAGTGATATTGCTTATATACAACAGTTCAATGAACAAGTACATTTTTAAAAATTATGGAAAACCAAGTACGGTCACAGAAAACACATTTGTGCATGGAACTACTTTATTACATAACCGATCAGAATCTGCCGTTGCTGGTAAATGATGCGTTCAACCCTCCGCTAGCAATTAAAAAAGTTTACTTTAGAAATAGTATCACAGCTTGTGCTGTTTCTAACAAGTTATTGGATAAACAAGGATAGATGGCTGGATGTGTGTGTGTGTGTATGTGTGTGTGTGTGTGTGTGTGAGAGAGAGAGAGAGAGAGAGAGAGAGAGAAGAGAGAGCGCCTGCCTAAGATGGAGCCTGTGCAATAACCTGTTGCCACACCCAATCAGAAATGCTGTCCACTTTCTCAGTGGAAAATAGATGTCCAAGCAGGGGTATTCCTCTCTATTTCGTGGTAGCCGGTGTGCAGGAGTCATTCACTATAGAGACAGCAATGTCCTATACCATTTGAAACCGTATGCATCCAATGTGGAAACTCAGATAAAAGGTAAGCACTTGAGTTCTGTAATAAATCAATCAGTCTCTTAATCCTGAAGTTGTCCGTTTAAAGACGTTTAACCCTCTGGGGTCGACGGACGCGACGGCGCGCCCTGCTGGATTTTTTCATCATTACAGCGGAAACAACATAAAATTCATCAAAGTCATTTTTGGGCATACAGATAATTGTAAGACATCATTAGAGACTATAAAGGGTATACTTTTATTTGTGTACACTAACAATAACAACAAAACCTTGTGCTTTTGTAAAATAAAGAAAATAAAAAGGGTTTTGTATGCAGTCTCTGGGTTTGCGAGCATATATCTGAAACAAGTCACAAAAATGAACTGAAGCTCTGTGAATACTTATCACACAAACATGAAACATGTCTAAAGAAAGCTTAAAATGTCTTTTTAATAAAACAATTCAAATTTAAAACAAATATTCTCCTGCAATGTAATCTGTATGAAACAAAGCGATGTACAGTTTTCCTGGCTCAGATAATTTATCTCTAATGTGATCCCAACCACCAGCAGCGCGCACTATACAATACACAAGTGAGTAAACTCCTGGATAGTGATTAAGAGTTAAAAATTATCTCAGAAGAAGTGCGGGACTCCTATGAACGTTTGCAGAGAAGACTTTGAAGAGAGACTTGATCCAGCCGAGGATACAATTTCGGACAAGTCATTTAGTTTTAATTAGTTGACATGCTATTTTAAATACATGTAGATATACATGTACATATTTTACTAGTGGGACTGTTTCCAGACTTGCCAGACAGGATTCAGAGTATTGAAATTTGAAATATGTCCTAATAAGCTAGTTTTAGTTACATTTAAATGCTGTTTCGCTAAAGCAGGTATTTAAATTGTATGCTGTATGATATAAATATGATATGTAATATGATATAAAAATAATATGAATGTTTAGATTATATTTTATCTAGTGTTTATGCTGCCTCATTATCATCAACAAAGCTTGTTCTTGCAAATATGTGTTCAGGTTAAATTAGTAAAATGCACTTTAAATATGCCCATATTAGAAAATCAGCATATTATAATGATTTCTGAAGGATCATGTGACACTGAAGACTGCAGTAATGATGCTGAAAATTGTGCTTTGATCACAAATTGCATTTTACAATATATTCAAATAGGAAACTGTTCTTTTAAATTGTAAAAATAGTTAAAAATATCACCTGTTTTTACTGTATTTTAGATCAAATAAATGCAGCCTTGGTGAGCAGAAGAGACTTCTTTTAAATGGTTGTGTAGGTCTAAAATTAAGTAAAGTCTTTATGTAAAGAAACTGTATAGTCCAATTACTTCTTTTAAATTAAAACTTGATTTGGATCATTAAGTCTCCTCACATTCATTCTCTTTCTGTCACATTCCTCAGTGATAGGCCCAGGGGAGGGGTCTTTTGTCTCCTCAGGTGTGAATTACAATCCATATTCATGATAGTTCACGACTCCTCGCATATGACATTTCTAACACTAAAAATGTCTTACAAAAGTTAAATTACTATATTGTTTTGTATGAATGAGTGATCAGGATGGTTTTTACATAATTTTGTATCAAAAACTCAAGGCTACAAGATCCAGTTCTCAAAAGGCTTGTGGACAAACGTTTAGTATGTGTTATATGGCTTTATCTCAATGACTTAAAAATTTTGTTTTTTCAAAAACCATGCATAAACATTATTTTCTCAAAAATACAAACATGTCCACATGTTGCTCACATATTATTGTAGCCCAGTTTGTACTGAATACAGTGTTATCAGACTTTAGCCATTAATGGGTTTTTAAGCAACTGAAAAAAGCACAAATGTCAAGGCATGCCAAAACTTCTCCAGGGCCCAAAACACCATCAGACCCCAGAGGGTTAAAGCTATTTCCTAGCTTTTGGTAATGTATTAGTAATACAGCGATCACTGAGCGCAGTTCTATGTAAACAATGACTAACGGATTCACTTCACATCACCAACTGGCTCATATTACACACAAAAATTATCTTTTGCCACCACCTGCAAGCTAACATATGTAATTTCAAAAATAAAGCCAGTAACTCCTAACAGATACACTATAGTTTAGAACAGCACGAACACAAGCAGAATGATACACACACACTGTGAAGTCTGAGTGCTGATGCTGTAACACCATCAGTGCTCATGGAACGTCTCTCGTCCAATCAGATTCGAGGACCAGAACTAACTGTGGTGTATATATATATAATTACATTTTTTCACAATGGGTGGTTTGTACCAGCAACAAAGACTGCCGAAGCCAGCTATCCAAACCTTGACCCCCTCATTCCCAATGCACAAAGATGCTGACATAGAGAGAGACAAAAAGAGCTTGTTTTATTCTGTTCTTCTAATTTTATTAAAGCAGTCTGTCTCTCAAACAATTAAGTCATTATTTCTGTTTAGCCAACCTTTTCCACTCATGCGCTGAGTCTTCAGGCTCAGTAGGAGACTCAATGTGACATCCCAGCTGTCTGCCTTTCAGAGTTTGGTCTTTCAAACGGTAGTTCATTTCGGACTGTGAATACATGGAAAGGCATTAAAAAATACAGATCTTAGGTATACAAAAAGATAAGCTCAGCTACAAAGAGCGTACATCACTGCAAAGACCTTAAAAACTGGTGTGACTAATGAGTCTCCATGTCAGTGAAGATAGAGAGAGAGAGAGAGAGAGAGAGAGAGAGAGAGAGAGAGAGAGAGAATATAATACATGCTGAAGGAGAGCTAGGTTAAGTGAGAAGAAAAATAGTAGTGCAGTTCTAAATTATTTAGTGCGGAGAAGTAGTGATATAATACTTTGCTGATCAGGCAGAGGAATTTTAGGGCCATAAAAAGCCTTGAAAAAAGGATGCATAAAAGATAAGTTATCAATGGGTGAGCTCAGTGGCAAAACTCATCACTAGGGGATAAATGGTCCTAAATGGATGTGGAGTTTTTCACATAGCGGCTAATGACCATCTGCACTCTTCTTTTCACACAACCTGCTCTTGGCACTCTTCATAAAATATGCACACGATGCTGCACCTGATAATCCTTCTGACCAAAATACCCACAATCTGTGTCAGTCTGCGGCCTCTCCTTTACGCATCAAGTGTTCCCAAACAACCCTCTTGATAATGTGTCCTCTGTCCCTTGCAAGGCCTCTTAAACATATATTAACAAACACACAAAAAAACATTAACAACAAAATAATAAATCTGTTGAGACAGGGGTCAGAGGACAAAAAAACCTTGACATTGTCTCCGTTAATCCGTGTAACAGCTCGGGATTTGAAAATGCATGTTTCATTTCACAGTTTTTGAATGATCATAAGGAACTAATCGAGTAAATGGCTTGACACCTATTACCACAAGAGCTCACACCTCAACGCCATTACTCATTCCTCAGAACACTGTACAGTAATCTCCATAGCCAAACCACATCACATACAAACAATGGCAATGGTCTTGAAATTAATATTAAAGAGTCTAGAAATGTCCTCAACTGATTAAAAAAATGGTCACAGTTTTCCATGGACTCTTACCCTTAACAACTCTCTTGTTGTTTTGATATATGTAAGGGATACCAAAGGATCCAACAGTTCTGTTCCAAAACCTAGTGAGCTCTCAGTGACTACACAGGCTTCATAATTGAAATGGAACCTCATAAATTATTGATTTAGAACACTCTACACAGGGAACTCTCTGAATGTCACCAATAGCGTTGCCCTCAAGAAGACAGTGGAATATTTGACTTACAATTGATTCCAACAGAGTTGGACGTTAGCATGTTGCTAAGCTAACACAGTGATACTCTAATAAGCATAAAATACACAGCACACTCAAATATTTTGTAAAATAGTCAATTTTAAGCTACTTTTGCATAATTAATTAAATATAATGAAAGCATATTTTTTTGTCAACATTTCTCTTTCTTTGATGAGTTTTTCTTGAACTCGCCACAATTTTTATTGGACTGGCTTTTTTTTTTTTTTTTTGTGAATAATTCATGCGATGCTGCCTTGGGCCATTCACACCGAAAACATTTTTGCGTCCACCTGCACTGTTTTCCAATTGTTTTGTTTGTTTATGTAAACAGTTGCTAGATGGACATCTTTGACCATTGTGCCATGTCTCACTGTGTTTTGCAGCATCTTGTGGAGGAGCACCACATTTTTTAGACTGTACAAATAGTGATCACTAGCAATAATTTAATGATGATGAAAATGTGATGAGAAAGAAGAAATTTTATTGCTCTCTTTTATTTGAAAATGGCTGAAAGAATAACAAAACAATCAAAATACATCATTTTGAGCAGGGTTGTACCAATAATCAGAGCATCACAAATGAATATACATTACAGCCAGCTGTTGGCAATTAAATTTGGTATTAGATATTGAGACCCAGATGGGAAAAGGAAAGGGTGGTGAGATCTTCTCCACCATAATTTCATTTAATTCTCTGGGTTATTTCCCTTTTCTCCTTTATTCTTCTTCTACATCATCCTATATCATTTCTTTTCAGCTCTTCCTAAACATTCCGATTTCATCATTTTATTCTCTTTCACACACACACACACTCACTCGCTCAGCTCTACAGTACAGACTTCCATATTAATTATTCAAATGTTATCTTCATTGCCAAAGTGCAAGTTAGGAAGGAAGCTCAGCTTCAGGAAGGCGTTCAGCCTTGGAGGCCACTGCTACAATTGAATTATATGAACATCAGTTTATTTTATTGTTCTTTCCCTGTTGCACTCTCCCTCAGCACTGTGTCTAAATTCAAATAAACTCTAAAACAAGGTTTAGCCACTGATTTGATTAGATGTAAAGGGCATCGGGAAAACATTGACCATTGCAGAGAGACTCCCAAATCTCACTTTTTTGCTGTTTCTTTCTCTTTCTGTTTATCTCTTTCTCTCCCTTTTCTCTCAGCCTGACTATATATGGCACTGTCTTTATTAGTCTTTGTCACTCTCCCCAGCCTCTCTCTGTCATCTCATGTTCCACTCTATTTTTTGCTGTTCGTAGATGCAGGCGGGAAACAATCTATCACTCATAATGCTTACAGGAGACCTACGCACAGCTTGGGGATCCATGAATCTCCTTGCTTAGAAAGACCTTGGTGAATCCATATTTAGCATGTTCTCCAGAGGTACCACGCACCTTTACATTTACATTCCAGTGAAGATGGACCCTTAACTGGCATGCTGACTCATCACTGCAATATGATAAGTATTTTAATTAAAGGAGTTCATTGAAGCCACTTCCTCCGAGCTCTTAACAAGTTTGCTGAAGAGTCACATATTCACTCCCTCCTTCAATACTCATCTTCATCTCATTGCCTTCACTGCATTGGCTTATCGACATCAAGCAGCCGCTTTGTGCTACAGAAACAAAACATTGCAGAACATTAAGCAGGATGAATGGACACTTAAAGTTAATGAGGGTATAAGAAGTTTTAGTCATCATCGATGCCATGCTAAATGGTACAGAATTATTCAAGCCCCCAACCAGTAGCTGGATGATGGATCACGTTAGCAATTCTGTCCTTCATTAGTACGAAATCTCAATTTTTTTTATGTGTACAGTGTATATATATATATATATATATATATATATATATATATATATATACACACACACACACGTATGGAATGTAAGGTATAGAAGCCTCAGCGAAGTCAAATGATGTCCACACAACAAACTAACAATGAACTACGCTTCTTACCACAAGTAAAGAGCTGTAGTTCCAAACACACAAATTTGCAGTGCTGTTTGTGAATGTTCGATGGAACTACGGTTTCGAGAAAACACCAAATCGTTAAACTATGTTGTTAAAGATGGAAATTGAACAGTATGCTTTCGGGAAATGCACACTTGGTCAGGCTGGTCTGTTGGGTGGTTTCAGAGGGTTTTGAGCACTTTACAGCTGGTCAGGTTTGGAGACCAGCTTAAAAAAAGATCAAGAACATATCCTTTTGATCAGCTATACTGGTCTTTTTTTTTAATCAGGGCAACACACAGTAGTATACCTTGTAAGAGTTTGCTCCTGTGGAAGTAAGATTCTTCAAGTCCAATTCTCTCCACGAGACTCTTATTAACTTTTGAGGACCATTCATTTCTGATTAATTGCCTTTGGCATGCTTTCCAATAATTACACCACAATAAACAACACACAGATGGAACTTGACTTGATTAATTAACCTTGCATTTAAAAGTTTTTTTTTTTTTTCAGAATAATGAAAGCCAGCCTTTTCACCAAATACTAGCCTCTCATCTTTTTAGAAAAGTATCTTCCTGTTCTCTGCAACACTGCACTGAAGTGAATACAGAACAATTCAGCATAAATAGAAAAATATAAGTCAGAAGTTAACATTCGCAGGGTTCCCAGACATTTAACAAATTAATTTCCATAAATTTGCAATAAAATGGCAACATTTTCTTTTCAAGTTTTAAGTTCATGATTACCAGATAAGGATCATCATAAAAATTATTTTATAAAGATTGCACTCCTAAAGAGATTGCACTCATAAAATGAACACTGAGCAATTTATTAGGAATACCTGTACACCTACTTATTCATGTGATTATCTAATCAGCCAATTGTGTGAAACCAGTGCAATACATAAAATCACATCACACATCAACACATCTACCAATAGAATGGGGAAAAAAAATTATCTCAGTGATTTCAACCGTGGAATGATGGTTGGTGTAAAATATTTCTGTAACTGCTGATCTCCCAGGATTTTCACACACAACAGTCTCTAGAGTTAACTCAGAATGGTGCCAAAAGCAAAAAAGCATCCAGTGAGCGGCAGTTCTGCGAATGGAAACGCCTTGTTCATGAGAGGTCAACAGAGAATGGCCAGACTGGTTTGAGATGACAGAAATGCTACGGTAACTCCGATAACCAATCTGTACAATTTTAGTGAGCAAAATAGCATTTCAGAATGCACAACAAGTCTAACCTTGAGGCGGATGGTCTACAACAGCGGAGGACAACCTCATGCACTTTATTATTACCATAGTGTTCCTAATAAAGTACATAATGAGTTTATATGCACTGTCAAAATTGCCATAACTTGTCTATTAATTTCAAGATGTTATTAATTTCCATGACTTTCACCAGTCTGAAATCCTTTTATAAAATGCCCTAATATTTCCAAGATTGCATGACCGTTTACCCTACATTTGAAAAAAAGAGAATCTTAGAAGCTGAACAATTTCTCCTTCAAAGCTCAATCACATATAGACATCTTCTACAGGTGTCTCATTACGGAGAAACCAGATCAATTAGGCTCATTATCGCTTTTCCTCTTGAGAACTGCGTGTCACTTTTCAGGAGGTGCAAGCTTAATTTGTTAATGTATTTCACACTTTGAGAACTTGTGGGGTAGACTGATGAGAGTGGGGGGATAGGGGGATAGGGGGATATATTAGATGAATGCATGAAAGAGAAAATAACACATCAACTGAAGACTTGAGGCGCATGACATGACATGCCATGGCTCGTCATAAGCTGTATGTAAACTTTACCCTGTCTTGTGGCATATGGCCATACGTGAGTCTGGCATTACCCATGATTGCTGATAGAAAAAAAAACTTGAAACCCTTTTGATATTTCCCATATCTGATGTGAATGAAGAGGCCATGTTTATAGCTTGTAGAATGATGGGACATTTCGTAACATGTCTGGAGGTTAAATGATGTTGTCTTTCATCCCTAACATACCGTATGCAACATGCATAATACTGCCCTGCTATCATTCCATAATCATCTGTTACTAGTTATTTAGTACTCTGTTACTTAGTTAGTCCAAGAACATGTCGTAAAATCCATTGGCTATGCAATTGAGTACAGAAACAGATACAATCATGTAACAAAATGTCTCACCAATCAGCCAGCAGACATTACAGCCATAAACATGACCTCTTATCCTCTCATCAGGCATGGGAAATATAAAAACTTTTCTTCAGGCTGGAAGTGTACTGTACTTTGCAACTAAAAGAAAAGTCATGTATTTTCCATTTATGGCTATGACAATTTTACAGCCAACAATAAGTGCTGAGATTTCCATCAGGTACCTGAGGGTGCTGAGAAATAAATCACTGGATAGAGGAAATGTAGAGCCATGTGGACATAGAAATGGTAAATGGAACAAAATCCATAGAAACTAAAAATATATATCTCCAATGCTTTCCATTATGTTCTGTATATGCAAATTGGCACAGTACTGATACAGTATATTTCCATTTGGCCTATATTATCAGCATGTTATATGCATGAACAAAGAAAAGCAGTTATTTGTTCTAAAACATCAGATTAATTGTAACCAAATTTCAGTTGTGCTACATAAAGTGTGACAGGTCAACAACAAGTTTTTATTAGCGTTATATTTATTTATTTATTTATTTAACCTGGTAGATTTGGATGTAAAACTAAATTAATAAAACAATCCTTCATCCTCATCAGTAGCAATGGTAATAATTTAAATGTTCTTTTAAAAGACATATTTTTTCTGGAATCTGAAAGAAATCTTTAAAAAAATTATATTTCAACCTCCATGTGCTGCAGTGTGATTATACACTACTGGCAAAGCATTTTTGCAGACATACATTTTATGGGTTGCAGCGTTTCCAACAAGGGACTATACTGTAAATTATTTAACAGGATTATTTGTTTAAAATCAGTTATTATTTTGTCTTGTGGTATATATGTATATACAGGGCTCAACGCTAAGGATTTTTTTTCTACTGGCCCGTTCAGGCCAGTGCTTCAGATTTATACAGGCCCTGCCAAAATTTTCACTGGCCCACACAAAAATGATAAATAGCTGTTTTTACCATCATGGCTTTAAAAATGTGCCCAAAGATAATAATTTTTTACATATATTATGTTTTTAAGACAATGTCCCCCCAAACTGAATCACAAGATATGATGTATGACTTATGTAATCCCATACAAGTGCTTTACAGATATAAATTCATAAATACATCATATTAACCTCAGCCTTCCTGCCAAGATGTAATCACTGAGTTAAAGATGTGATTATTGGCTGGATGTAATAAACATATGAATCCCTGAGAAGAGACTTCCAAATCAGTTGTGATGTGTAATATACAGTAGGGGATATTAGGCCTAATCTGTGAATTAAGAATGTGTCTATAACATGAAATCAGACAACCTAAAGACCAACACAGCCTGATTAACAAAGCACAAAAACAAAAATACCTCTATGGTCTGGAAATGAGAAATGTGACAGGTGTTTCATGAGGATGATATGAAGAAGACTGTTTTGAATATTCATCTTCACCCTGCAGCTAAACAGCTCTGATAATAGTATCTTAATAGCCATAGTGATCTTGCTTCTTTTCATATCAAACGCCATTATCATGTCGAAATAATGATTATGTTTTGAAACACTACCTAATTAAATGTATCCTTACATTTTGGATATTGAGCAGCAGATGATTTCCAAGCACATGTATAACTGAGGTTAAACAAAGTTTATTACGTTTCATTTGCCGCTTCATCTCTAAAGGTGAATTAATGAGAGACAATTCGCTTTTTTTTACAGTGGGAATAAAACTAGCGCTATGTCCCATTACGATAGCACATGCATGTTAAACAGATTATGCTGCATGGAGAGAGAGATGATGATGATATGAAGGAGAGACATGGATTTTCAGTCCAACAGAAAGAAACTGTTGATTTCTTAAGTTCCAATAAGTGGATTAATGCTTTTTACCAACGTGTAAAAACGGAATTTCGCGCACTGTGCACACGGAATGTCAAGTCAAGTCAAGTGGTTTTTATTGTCGTTTCAACCATATAAAGTTTGTACAGTACACAGCGAAACGAGACAATGTTCCTCCAGGACCATGGTGCTACATAAAACAACATAGGACAAACAAAGAACCACATGAGACTACACAGACTAAATAACATACCTATATAATGTGCACGTGCAAACGTGTGCCAAAAGTATGGGACAGTACAATAAATTACTGACAATGAACAGGACAATAGACCCAGTGCAGCGCCGACCAGTACACAGTAGTGCAAAGATTAAATTTTCTAAAAATGACAAATGTAAACATAACATACTATGAGATAGTGTTCTATGGACATAGCAGTTATTGAGGTAGCAGCCAGTAATAAAGTGACAATAATTAAAGTGCAACTCAAAACGTGTGTGTGTGTGTGTGTGTGTGAGAAACCAGTCTCTGATTATTGAGGAGTCTGATGGCTTGGGGGAAGTAGCTGTTACACAGTCTGGCCATGAAGGCCTGAATGCTTCGGTACCTCTTGCCAGATGGCAGAAGGGTGAAGAGTTTGTGTGAGGTCATCCACAATGCTGGTGGCTTTGCGGATGCTGTGTTTTTTGTAAATGTCACTGGTGGAGGGAAAAGAAACCCTGATGATCTTCTCAGATGTCCTCACTATCCTCTGCAGGGCTTTGCAGTCCGAAACGGTGCAAGTCCCAAACCAGGCAGTGATGCAGCTGCTCAGGGTGCTCTAAATAGTCCCTCTATATAATGTAGTGAGGATGGGGGGAGGGAGATGTGCTTTCCTCAGCCTTTGAAGAAAGTAGAGATGCTGCTGGGCTTTCTTGGTAATAGAGCTTGTGCTGAGGGACCAGGTGAGGTTCTCTGCCAGGTGAACACCAAGGAATTTGGTGCTCTTGACGATCTCCACAGAGGAGCCGTCAATGTTCAACAGAGAGTGGTCACTCTGTGCTCTCCTAAAGTCAACATCCATCACTTTTGTTTTGTCCTCATTCAGAGATAGGTTGTTGGCTCTACACCAGTCCGTTAGCCGCTGCACCTCCTCTCTGTATGGTCATTCTTGCTGATGAGACCCACCACGGTCGTGTCATCGGCGAACTTGATGATGTGATTCGAGCTGTGCATTGCTGCACAGTCGTGACTCAGCAGAGTGAACAGCAGTGGACTGAGAACACAGTCCTACGGGGTCCCAGTGCTTAGTGTGGTGATGGTGGAGATGCTGTTCCCGAGCCGCTGTCCTGGAAGTGACCGTGGATTCTCTGGCCGTGTGCGCGCTTTGCCTCTCTGATGGCCCGGGACAGTTTGGCCCTCGCTGTTCTTAGGGCTGCCTTGTCGCCTGCTCTGAAGGCCGAGTATAGCGCGCGCACCTCCGCAGTCATCCACGGCTTCTGCTTGGAGCATGTGTTGATGGTCTTGGAGAAAGTGACATCATCAATGGACTTGCTGATGTAGCTGGTCACTGATGCTGTGTATTCCTCCAAGTTGGTAGAGTTGCAATATGTTGCAGCCTCCCTGAACATGTGCCAGTCAGTACACTCAAAACAGTCCTGAAGAGCAGAGATGGCTCCTGCTGGCCAGGTTTTCACCTGCTTCTGAAGCGGTTTTGTGCATCTGACGAGTGGTCTGTATGCTGGAATTAGCATAACAGAGTTGTGGTCTGAGTAGCTGAGGTGGGTACGCGCCTGCGATGTTTGTGTAAACAAGATCAAGTGCGTTCACCCCTCTCGTTGCAAAGTCCACATACTGATGGAATTTAGGGAGCACTGTCTTGAGATTCGCATGGTTGAAATCTCCTGCGACAATAAACAGTCCGCTCAGTTTGCTCATACCCCCATACAGTTCACAGAGCACTTCCTTAGCGTTAGCGCTGGGGGGAATGTAAACTCTGGTTATTATAACAGTGGTGAATTCCTGTGGTAAATAAAAAGGTGTGCATCTAACAGTCACAAGCTCCACCAGCGATGAGCAGTAGCTAGAGACTTGCATAGAATGTGCAGGGATACTTAAAATTTTGCATAAGACGTGCAATCCTGCTACGAATTTCATTAAGTGTTTTTATCCCTTTGATTTTCTACACATTGATAATACCTGCTGCTAATGGGCCTTTTCCACTGCACGGTACAACTCGACTCAACTCGACTCAACGGTTTTCCACTGTGGATAGTACCTGGTACCTGCTACTTTTTTTAGTACCACCTCGGTCGAGGTTCCAAGCGAACCGAGCCGATACTAAATAAGACATCAAAATCCTGCAGATCACTGATTGGTCAGGGAGAATCGTCAATACCAGCGTCACTGAATTCTGACACGTGACATCAACCCACTAGTTTTAAAGTTTGCAACAGCGACAACAGTATCATTTTTTTTCACGCGACTCTCGAATTGTGAAAAAAGAAATGGCTGTGTGCAAAACCACGCCGTGGTCAATAAACAAGGTGCAGATGGTCCACTTGTTAGCAATGAGCTAAACAAAGTCTCTCAGGAAGTGTATCAGCAGTTGGCCACACACGGCTACCACCGGACATACCAACAGTGTAGGGAAAAGTAAAAAAAAAAAAACTTAAGTGACTACAGAACCATCAAGGAAAAGTGGAAGTGGTTCGACCAAATGGACACTATCTAAACCGGCGAGTAATGGGAGGGAGAGTGCCCTGGACTGGCGTTGATACACGATGGATGATGGTATGTTTTGTTATGTTAACTCTATAATCTGCTTGAAAGCTTCATTTTATTTAGTTGACCAGCTACTGGAATCTTGCTTCTAAAATAAACAGGCCAATTGAACTGCTACACTTGTGTGAAGTCACTATGCAACAACTGCTTTATGCTGCACAATGAGCTAGTAGCTAACAGCCACGTGTTATTGTTTTGGTCAGTTTGTGTCGTGTTTAAGATGATGTCACAGCAGCAGAGGCGGCGCAACTGCCAACATGCGCAACGGCGCATGACGATCAGCCTATAATCCCACCCACGTTGTAGTGGCACTAAAACTGCACTAAACTGGCACTCAGTGTAATTGTTGTACTCTCTCACTTGTTGTTTTCTTGCACTAATGTTATAAATGCAGCACTTGCCCGATAGCCCGAAGCTCTTTCACACTGGCCCCGGGCCATCGGGCAGTCCTTATTGTTGAGCCCTGATATATCATTTTAGTCAAATAGCTTAATCAATTACAATTATCCCTCTTATTTAATGTATTTATTTGTTTTAAATTATAAACATATTGCAGATTCTGCAAGGGGTATGTAAACTTTGTGTTTAACCCTCTGGGGTCGACGGATGCGCCGGCGTGTCCTGCAGGAATTTTTTCGTCATTACAGCAGAAACAACTTAAAATATTCTGTCATTTTGGGGCATACAGATACGTGTAAGACATCATTAGAGACTATAAAGGGTCTACTTTTATTTGTGTACACTTATAATAACAATGAAACATTGTGCTTTTGTAAAATAAAGAAAATAAAAAGGTTGAGCTGTCAGCTGTCTGTGTTCACAAGCATATTTCTGAAACACGTCACAAAAATGACCTGAAACTCTGCGAATACTTATCACACAAACATGAAACATATGTCTATAGAAAGCTTAAAATGTCAACTTTTAAATAAAACAATTCAAATTCCTGCAATGTAATCTGTACGAAACAAAGCGCTGTACAGTTTTTACCGGTTCATCTCATTATCTGTAATGTGATCCCACCCACCAGCAGAGCACACCATTCAGATGCTAATGTGCTGAGATGATCAATGCAAATGTACACCCCCCTGACAGTGTTCAGAGGTTTGATGAAAACAATTCCTTCATTTTACTGCGCGTTTGTAATGATACACAGTTGATGAAACTTCTGGATATTAAGGAAGAGTTAACTTTTTCTATATACTTGTTTCTATTTTATATAAACTTGAACATATTTGACTAGTGGGACTGTTTCCAGACTTGCCAGCCAGGATTCAGAGTATTGAAATTTGAAATATGTCCTAATAAGCAAGTTTTAGTTACATTTAAATGCTGTTTCGGCTAAAGCAGGCATTTCAATTGTGTGCTGTATGATATAAATATGATATAAAAATAATATGAATGTTTAGATTATATTTTAACTAGTGTTTATGCTGCCTCATTATCATCAACAAAGCTTGTGGTTGCAAATATGTGTTCAGGTTAAATGAGTAAAATGCACTTTAAATATGCCCATATTAGAAAATCAGCATATTATAATGATTTCTGAATGATCGTGTGACACTGAAGACTGCAGTAATGATGCTGAAAATTCAGCTTTGATCACAAATTGCATTTTACAATATATTCAAATAGAAAACTGTATAAATATCACTGTTTTTACTGTATTTTGGATCAAATAAATGCAGTCTTGGTGAGCAGAAGAGACTTCTTTTAAACGGATATGTAGGTCTAAAATGTAGTCTTTATTTAAAGAAATGTACAGTCAGATTATTTCCTCACATTCATTCTCTCTCTGTCACATTACTCATTGATGGGCCCAGGGGAGGCGTCTTTTGTCTCTCAGGTGTAAATTACCTCAATATTCATGATAGTTCACACCTCCTCGCATATTGCCTTTCAACACTAAAATTGTCTTACAAAAGTTAAATTACTATATTGTTTTGTATGAATGAGTGATCAGGATGGTTTTCACATCATTTTGTAGCAAAAACTCTAGGCTACAAGATCCAGCACTCAAAACGCTTGTGGACAAATGTTATGTATGTGTTATATGGCCTTATTTCAATTACTTAAAATTTGTGTTTTTTCAAAAACCACACATAAGCGTTATTTTCTCAAAAATACAAACATGTAAACACATGTTGCTCATATATTATTGTAGCCCTGTTTGTGCTGAATACAGTGTTATCAGACTTTAGCCATTAATATGTTTTTAAGCAACTGAAAAAAGCACAAATGTCAAGGCATGTCAAAACTTCTCCAGGGCCCAAAATACCCTCAGACTCCAGAGGGTTATTTACTTGCTTTTTTTAATCAATTCCAAGGATGTCCACAAAGGGAAATTTTGTCAGATTTAGCTAACATTTGGGCATAGTTTTGTCGGCAATAACTATAGTCCAGTATCCACACACAGATGCGTGCACACACACGTGCTAAAATGTCTTCACTAGAGGGTTTTCAACACGTTTCACTTTATTAGTGAGGAAAAAAAATTGCCACTCACAAGTATAACCGAACTTGTAAACACACACACACACACACACACATAAGCAGCACCTCAATGCTCATCATCACCTCATTCTCTTCCTCGGGTGCACTTACAGAGGCCTGTGTATTCCTCTGATTATGATTGCAGAGGAGAGTATTAGTCCACGAGCTACCCCTTACACAAAGAAATATATTTCCTTATTTATTAAGGCTCAATATATTAAATAATTTTCAGTATATTCATAATTATATAGAATAATACATTGTGTGAAAAATATTACAATATACTGAGTAATACATATGGATTTGCCTCTTTTCATATTTTGGAAATATATGACAATGTATGTCCTTTATATATCGAAATGTATGTTATTTTATATTCAATAATATACTTTGTAATATATAGATGTGCATGTGATAAAAAATGGTGTGCTTAAGTGTGTGTGTGTGTGTGTGTGTGTGTGTGTGTGCATGTCAGTCCCCATGAGGAAAATAGCTTATTTTTCAGCTTAATCATACTAGATTATGTTTTTTGAAAATGTAACAATGCAGATAGTTTTCTGTGAGGGTTAGGTTTAGGCATAGGGGTTAGGGTATAGAATCTATAGTTCGTGCAGAATAAAAACTATTATGTCTATGGAAAGTCCCCATAAAACATGGAAACCCAAAATGGTGTGTGTGTGTGTGTGTGTGTGTGTGTGTGTGTGTGTGTGTGTGTGTGTGTGTTAAAATGTAATATGTATATATTAAAAATGTAAAAAAGTAAAATAAATGGTTGTAGATTTTGTCCAGCAGTTCCAAATACAATGTGGAAAGCAAACCTGTCACTGAATTTACATTTATGTCTTAATTTGCCTGAATCTGTAAAGAATTGGGGAACTTTGTAGGCATATTGGGAATATATTTTTGAGACATTAAAGCTGTATGTAAACTCATGCGTTAAATAATGAAAGATAAATGATTTGAGTGTTTCAATAAAGCTATTGCATGTAAAAATGCTCTGAGTTTTTGATTAGTTACTGCTATATATAATATGTATCAATATATAGCCATACATGGTTCATGCATATATTGAAAAATATAAGCACTAGATTACCATATATGAAAATTTATTATTTAATATATCACATTGTATTTTCCATTATATTCACATATATATTTGTTTCGTAAGGGACTGCCTCCACTGCAGCCAACAGCAGCTTATATTCACACACTACTCTAATCAGCTCTTTCAGATGCCATAAAAGACATAATAATGTCCAACATTGTGCAATATAACCTTTTAATGGCATGTTTTAAAAATAAACATGTTTAAATGTTAGTATATCTAAATGGCAGCCACAGCATAAAAGCCAACTTACTGTTGAAAAACACTGTTATCTTTGACCCACTGTAGGTGAGGATTTATATAGAACTGAATCTGATGGCAAGTAGCAATTATTGACAATGAACATACTAGACAAAACCCCAAATTATATCATCCAAAATAAATTCTGTCAAAGCATAAAATGTGACAGAATCCAAGGCACACTTCAAGTTGTTGTTTTTTTCCTTTGATTTTGAGTGAATCCAATACCATATCAAAGCTTATTTCACGTCATGCATGCACTGCATTAGACCGACTGCACCAAATGCTGCCAGAGCCAGTGTTGGATCTGACTTAGAACCGGAAGAGGAGGAAGAAAGAGAGGCTTGCTCATTCATAAAAGCTGGCCTGGGAGACACCCATATATCAATAGAAAGCACAGCCCTACAGTTAAAATAATAAATAAGAGCAATTTAACAAAGTAGCCAACACTCCTTACCTGGCACCACATGACCCACACACACCCACTGCAAGATCTCTTCAATACAGGAAGCCAAGTCAGGAAGTAGAGTATATTTTAATTTTCACTTGGCACTTAGGCAAATAGAATCTCGCTAAGCCTGAATGTTGAGGCACAACTCCTGTTTGGGTTTGTCCCAGAAAGTGTGCCCTGGTAAAACTGGGGAATTAGTAATACAGTATTACAATACTTTGGCAACATCACTGCCTACATCACAGTCGGAAGTGGTGGCAAAAAGACCGGCTCGAACAGTAAACTTGTCAATCCTTAGTTAATTGCTAACCCAACAGTCCTCAAAACGTAAGCTATTTCCAATAAATTGTATGTTTAAGCTAAGAAATAGCGCTGCACGTTTTCAAGTTTTTCATTAACTGTTAACCGATGCCCTTAACGGTTAATACTCGGTTAACCATAGTGTGCGCCAGGGATGGAAATTAACTTTTTTGTCCACCGGCCACTGTGGATTTCAAAATCTACCAGCCACTCAATGTTTTTACCAGCCACTTTCTTGTTTTTAACCGACAATGTGTAACTGCATGTGAAAATTAATACTACAAGATCTACAATACTTAAGCCGTTTATTTAATCTCAAGTCTCAATGAAATACTGGCATTTTCTCTTTCTCTCTTATAGCCTACACACACAATCCATGAACTGATATTCATTTCAGTTCGCATACGAGGAAAACACAATGTTACAGACGTGAGCGCTCTGAAAGCGGCACTGAAAGATGCTTTAAAACTTCCACAGAGACATCAAACAGAAAGCACAAAACCTTTCTTTAAAGTGAATTTCGTTTTGTATTAATTGTGTCTTAATTTTAATCAATGTTTCATCAACCAATTGCCTGGATTTAATAAATAAGAATTAAATATAGCAGACGATATAATCACAAAGCGGAGGCGCCGGCGCGTGAACTGCAGCTCGTCTCATAAATGAACTGAAACTCAGTGTATAAGGTAGCCTTGCCTCACAAATAATTAAAAACTAAAGAAAACAGACACAGACTGCTCTCTGCTTATGTAATCCGTAAGAAATGTGCATTTCTCTCTGGTGCGTTACTGCGAAGACCGCGAGTCAGCATAGTCAACTTCATCTTTGCAAATGACACGGACAAAGAAAAGACTTGTTTATTAATAAATAATTAAAATATCTCCTTGCTATATTTTACATATTCATAATCATTACTTTTGCCGGTTCTTTGTGACAGATTTTAGGAGCTTTATTGGCAGCGCCACGCCGCCACCCTTACATGAGCGTGTCACCGCACCCACCAGAATAGCCCTGTTTTTTTGTTAAGGATTTGTTTACTGTGTGTGTGATTCATTTAATGGAAAGCACATTCACTGAGTTGTCTTGCTAATCAGTGTCTCCTCCTTTATTCAAACTAATTTGTCCTTTAACAGACGAACGTCGCATGATGCTATTTTTATTTACCCGCCACGGTGGCCAGTAGGTGAAGCAAGTTTACCCGCCACAACACAAAATCACCCGCATTTGGCTGGTGCTAATTTCCATCCCTGGTGTGCCCGGGTGTTGGCTGTTGAGATGGTACAACAACGAGGTTGTACTTGAAGTACATCTAAGCACTGCATTGCAATACTTGCATTTTGCCCCGTCATTCTCGATTTTAAAGTGCTCCCACGCTGTGCTTTTCTTTGCCCGCTTCATATTAGAAAACTGGTCAAGACTACTTCTTGTGGACATTACAAATGTCTGGGAGCGCTCTGGCAGTCTCTGGTGGTGCAAAAATGTATTACAACTAAATTCAGTGCACGCCATTGACGCCACTTAACCTAGCAAAATGTTTCACTCGGTTACGCAATTTTTAACGGTTAATCGGTTAACCATGGACACCCCTACTAAGAAATGTCGTTTTGTGCGGTTCACAATGACAAAAACCAAGGGCTTCACTTTTATCAGATTGACTGTCAACAGAGCCGACTAGACTAGAGATAATTTCCAACTCAAAGCTTTGCAGCGTACATTTTATTAAAGGTATGCAATCATATCATTATAATAATAGTTTAGCTAAGCATACGGTATTTATGTATTTATGATGGCTTTGTGTCAAATCAAATCAAATCAAATCAAATCACTTTATTGTCACACTACTGTGTACACGAGTGCAACAGCAGGTGAAATTCTTGTGTGCAGTTCCGTGCAACAATGCAGTAATGACAGTGACAATAACAACATATTTACACAAAACAATTTACATAACAAATGTACACATACCTACACAACAATTTACATAACAAATGTACACAATACACACAATGTAGAATACACATACACTAGATACAGGTATAAATATATATAAACACTAATTGAATGGGAGAATATATTGACAGAATGAGGATTAATAAAGTGCAGTGCTGATTGTTGATCATGAGGGATCATGTGTTCAAAAGTCTTATTGCTTGTGGGAAGAAGCTGTCATGTAGTTGGGTGGTGCGGGTCCTGATGCTGCGATACTGCCTGCCTGATGGAAGCAGTGAGAGCAGCCCATGACTCGGGTGGCTGGAGTCTTTGATAATCCTCCGAGCTTTCTTCACACACCGTCTGTTATATATATCCTGGAGGGAGGGAAGCTCACCTCCGATGATATTTCTGGCCGTTCGCACCACCCTTTGCAGGTCTTTGCGGTTGTGGGCGGTGCTATTGCCGTACCAGGCGGTGATGCAGCCAGTCAGGATGCTCTCTACGGTGCTGGTGTAGAACCGTGTGAGGATGTGGTGGTTCATTCCAAACTTCCTCAGCCGTCTCAGGAAGAAGAGGCGCTGGTGAGCCTTCTTCACAACGGCCTCAGTGTGGACGGACCATGTGAGTTCCTCAGTAATGTGGACACCGAGGAACCTGAAGCTGCTGACTCTCTCCACCGGTGCTCCATTAATGGTGATGGGGCTGTGTTCTCTGTCTTTCGTACTTTCGTTTAATGAATGATTATAACTAGCTGTTTTACTAGCAATAGTGTACCCAAGCCTAGCTAGCTTTAAACCTGAAGAAAATTTTTTATCTATATTATTTTTTATCTATATTTAGTGGAGATAGCTAGCGCTACCTGTCTAATCTATCAAACATAATAGTTTGCCATCTTTCTGCCACCACTTACTGCATATGTGCTGCAATGTTTGTAAAGAATGGGATTGGTCTATAATCAATTGTGCATGTTGATAGCGTTGTTAATTTGCACACTCGGTCTGCATTGCTGTAAAACCAATTTTACTAAATGTATTATGAAAATTAGGTAATCCCACAAACACATAAAAAAAATCTGTGCCGAATGCAATTTTTAAGGCACAATTATCCATTTTGCAAGTCATTCTGTGGCCTAGGTTGTGATGGATACAGCAGACTAATGTGTCATTTCTGGATATACTGTATGCAACATTATAATGCACTCCATTATTTGATCATCATTTGATGAATTACTTCTGCCATGATTGGTATAGAATTAGATGAAGGTGGTTAGTAAATAAGAAGCAGGTTTTTGTGCAAAAGACTGCACAGAAAAGTAGTGTAACTTTTTTGGTGAATTCGGCCCAGTAACATTTAAGCTGCCGTTCCCCCTCAAACCAATATCAGTTTCTTACTACAAAGAGCCTCCTTGCTAGTCTGAATCTGATAGTCGTTGGGTAGATATACATTTCAGGCACACACATTTTTTAAAATTTCACAGTGTGAAGAGACAGCAGTAGCAGCCCATGAGCTTCATGCAGGTGATCGCAGGGGTTTGTCGGATTGGGAGAACCTGTATCAACTGATGGGTCTGAGCAACAGTTAATTGCTCTAAGCACTCTCCTATTTTGTATGGAGTGTATATGTTTTCCAGGGATGCTCATTCATGCTCCTTGAGATATACATTGCTAGCAATAAAAAGGTTAAACAATATGTATGTAGCCATCACCCTCATGTCAGTATATGATAAAAAAAAAAAAAAAAATGCTTCCACAATCCCAACAGTTGCAGAGCTCCAATTAAGAGTTACAGATACTGAAATCTTTGCATACACGCTATGGAAGTCTGCTAACTGGTTCAAGCGTCTCCAGAGATAAAAGGTACTATCTCATATTATTTAAAAATGCATGAACTATGTGACATAGCCCCGCTTAACACCTGGCATTAACATGAATTTCATATGTGGATAGTCTTCAGGAGGATTGCATTTACTATTTGCAATCAAATATGTCTTCACTTTGATCGGATAGATATCCGATCATACTAACCCACCTATTAAATTGGAAAATGCTAATTACATATTACATCACAGGCTGTGGAAACTGAAAATTATCCATTGTTCAGCAAATTCTAAAAACATTCATGGATAATCAAAATGCTTTCCATCACTTTGACAATTAAATAATGCATTATCTCTCTCTACTTTAGAAACATTTCCACAGTAAAATATGCTTATAGTGATTTGAGGAGAAAGACGATGGATTCCAAGTGTATTCTAATAGAATATATTAAGGTGATATTGTTCAAGAAATTGAGAGACAAGACCACAGTGTCAGTTGTGTTCCTCACATTGCGATGGCTGATTAAATAGGAAAAGCCAACACCAACCCACAACACATCGCTGATAATTAATGTGGTAAAGCCCTATCCGATTGCTATCCAATCACAGAAAACAGATGTTAATGCCAGGTGCAAATAGGGCCATAAATAAAGTAAAGCCATAAAGTAGCTAAGAAGGATCTATGTGTAGCTAAAATAGATTAATAGATTGAGCAGTTTACTTATACAAGCATAAAACAGTCAGTTTTATAATAGGATAGTTGACATTGTCCTGCAGTGTGACATTCTCCATCTATAGATAGACTTATATATATAAATATACCGATCAGCCACAATATTAAAACCACCTGCCTAATATCTTGTAGGTCCCCCTCGTGCTACCAAAACAGCTCTGACCCATCAAGGCATAGACTCCACAAGACCTCAGATAGTATCTGGCACCTAGGTGTTAGCAGCAGATCCTTTAAGTCCTGTAAATTGCACTGCCCACGGGTACTTGGGGGTCCCCCAGGTGGACAGAGTGGTTGCGGCTCCACCTCACCCTGGGCCAAGCTCTCAGCCCCAACATCGAGCTCCCCACAGGAAGCGCGCATCCCCGTCTCCCGAACGTCCTTGAGGACCTGGAAGGCTCCCAAGCATTCCTGAGATGGACGACCCAGCGAACTCCGGAGCTGGTAACCAAACAGAGGCTTTCTCACTGGGTCGTTGATGCCTATCACACCCAGTCTGTGCCCGCACCTTGCGGGTTCGAGCACAATCTAGAAGTGTGGCATCCTGGTGGGCACTGGCCAATGGCTCCTCCCTAGCAGACATCTGCAGAGGGCAACACCCAATACCTTTACGAGATTTTACAATCTCAGGGTTGAGTCGGTCTCGTCCTGTGTTCTCTCAGGTCTGAGCACGTAGAACTCAGGAATGCGGCCGGGTGTTCCACTTGCACATAGTGCCTTTCCCCTCCACCGAGGTGATCAAGTGCACTATTTTCCCCCAGGAGAGTCTACTAGATTCACGTTCCCTGAATGTTTTTCCTCCCTAGCCCTCTGGTCCATGAATTCAGCAGAGGAATTCCCCGACCAGACCCACTACAGGTACTAATAATTACTCTGTACTGGAATAGTTGCTCCACGGGATGGGCCTTTGTTGATTAATCCCCCTGTGTGTATTTTCTGCGGTATGGTCCCCCTACTGGCGGACCCATGTCTCCCTTGGGCCGAGCCACTGCAATGGCCGAACCTTATTCTCGGCTCCTCGGTGCAAAACCTGAATGAACAGATGCATGATTCCCTCCCGCTCCAGCTTCCTCCTTTTCTGACCGAATAGAGGTCTTTCACACCATACTTCCATTTCAATCAGCTCTCAAACTGAATCATATCAAGAGTAATTATGTTTTAGTTGAGAATTGATTCAACAGAAATTAAGAGGGATTATATGGTATTTTATGGTATTTTTTGTTATAACAGCAAAAAATGTAGAAGAAAATTTGTAAAAAAAAAAATGTATCTGGGTAAACCCTTTCAAACCATCCAAGATTGAGTGAATCTATCGCAGAGATTGGAGATAACAGATTGAAGGTTATGTGTGGCATTGGCCCACAATGATTCACTGGAGCTATTACAGAGTGGACAGAAAAACAAAAAATAAACTAGAAAGTCATTTTTAAGCAGAGTATTTAATTCATTTAGCACCGACACAAGACTGTTTCATTTGCATTTGAGCTATTTGAGGGTCTTAACAGGCAAAGAGATGTATCTATTACTCAGCATACTGAATATTGAAATGTCCTTTGTCTTCACATTGAAATAGAAGTCACTAACTTCCACATAATATCACCATGTTAGATGAATGGCTGGGTTTCAAAACTACAACAAAACCCTTTTTTGGGCAACAAAACTAAACCAGATAAATTGTGTCCTTTTACATCACATTAAACATGTTTTTCCAACATTGTAGTTAATCCAAAGTTTATTCTGTTCACTCCTCTAAAGTTTTAAAACCAAGACTATATGCTACCAGTTTACCATTTTTATAGCCAACATTATCATTTGTTTTTTCTACTTTCAGTCAGTCAGTTAAAAAGAAATGCAAGCAAGCCATTTCAATGTTATCAATTTATGCCAAAGATTTGATTTTACATTTACAAATATAACAATTTTAAATGTATTTACCGTGTCCGTAGGTTTGCTGGACTTGGCTGCCCATCATAGATTGAAAGGATGTCAAAGTCCTCCTCTAAAGCAAAGCCTTGAAATACCAACTGTATCCGGTTGTGTTCCTGTGCCACAATCACCCATGTGCAGTTGGCGTAGTTGGGATATCCATATGGGTACCCAGGGCTTTCTATTGTCCCGTTTGGACTGTGTAGTGTGTGACTGCAGTTTTGAGCTGTGAAGAGAGAGAGAGAGAGAGAGAGAGAGAGAGAGAGAGAGAGAGAGAGAGAGAGAGGATAATTAATTAAAAAAAAAGTGGATTTAGTTGAGACTTAATGTAGTTCATTTAAATAGACAAATACTGCATCAGACTGTACAAGCGTGCATGCAATTATTGGTCTAATTTGAAAAGATCTTAACTTGAATAACCTGGAACAAACGTGTGAATATTTTTCAATATTTATTAACTTTTTCAATTAGTAAAATTGCTTGAATATCAACAGAGATATGTAGAACATTTGCAAATACTCTGTAATTTACAACCATCTAGCATGATTAATATGGTCATTTGCCAGTTTGTTTTTATTATTATTATTATTATTATTATTATTAATTTACATGTATTAATGTGTTATTTGATCAAACAGAGCATTTCATCTTTCGTTAGTTCAATAAAATGCTTCCCTATTAAGAACTTGTCCAAGTAATTATTTAAGAGCAACCTCAAAGTTTATTACTATAATTTATATTGACCTTTTTTTCCCTCTGCAAAGTTATAGAGCACTAATATTAAAAAAGCCAGTTAAATGAACATATGGTCCAAAATATAAACATTTAAATTTCTCTTTTGCATATTTGTCAACAACCTCATATAAAATATTGTACTCAATATGAAATTTGAATTACTGTGTGTGACTCCATCAATCAGTGAATAGCCTGGCCTAAATGACTTGTTCTGGACAGGTCTGTACCTTCACTTTTAATTAATTGTCCTTTTTTATTTTAATATTATTTAATGTTCTCAAATTTCTTTTTTATTTTACCCTTGCAAGCTTAAATAGCTGCTATAGTCACACAGGACATGACAGTGCAGCCCAACTATTCCCTGCAGATAAACTTATATTTACATTTATACATTTGACAGACACTTTTATCCAAAGCGACTTACAAAAGAGGAATAATACATCATAAGTGATTCGTCTTAAGGAGACAGTGGTACGAACAGTGCTGCATTGTGTATCTAGTGTATGTGTATGTGTATTCTACATTGTGTGTATTGTGTACATTTGATATGTAAATTGTTGTGTAAGTATGTGTACATTTGTTATGTAAATTGTTTTGTGTAAATATGTGTTTATTGTAAAGTGGTTTATGTCTTGTCACTGTCATTACTGCAATGTTACTCGGAACTGCACACAAGACTTTCACCTACTGTTGCACTCGTGTACACAGTAGTGTGACAATAAAGTGATTTGATTTTGATTTGATTTGATTTGATTTACAAAGTTTCACTAGCACCAGATTAGTGGCATGCAATTCAGATTACAGTGCAACAAGAAAAAGAAAAAAAATTATATATATATATATATATATATATAGTGTTTCTAGAATTGCCAGACAGGATTCAGAGTATTGAAATTTGAAATATGTCCTAATAAGCAAGTTTTAGTTACATTTAAATGCTGTTTCGGCTAAATCAGGCATTTCAATTGTATGCTGTATAATATACATATGATATGTAATATGATATAAAAATAAAATGAATGTTTAGATTATATATTAACTAGAGGTTATGCTGCCTCATTATCATCAACAAAGCTTGTGCTTGCAAATATGTGTTCAGGTTAAATGAGTAAAATGCACTTTAAATATGCCCATATTAGAAAATCAGCATATTATTATGATTTCTGAAGGATCATGTGACACTGAGGACTGCAGTAATGATGCTGAAAATTATGCTTTGATCACAAATTTCATTTTACAATATATTTAAATAGAAAATAGTTCTGTTCATTTAAATTGAAAAAGTTCACAATATCAATGTTGTTTCTGTATTTTGGATCAAATAAATCCAGTCTTGGTGAGCAGAAGAGACTTATTTTAATGGTAGTGTAGGTCTAAAATTAAGTAAAGTCTTTATGTAAAGAAAATATATAGTCAGATTACTTCTTTTAACTTAAAACTTGATTTGGATCATTAAGTCTCCTCACATTCATTCTCTTTCTGTCACATTCCTCATTGATAGGCCCAGGGGAGGGGTCTTTTTTCTCTCAGGTGTGAATTAAAATCCAAATTAATGATCATTCACGCCTCCTCGCATATTACCTTTCAACACTAAAATTGTCTTACAAAAGTTCAATTACTATTTTGTTTTGTTAAATTCAGCCACAGTTGGCATTCCTGGACCACGAGGGTGGCCATCGCCTGTCCGGGTGCATGCGCTGTGACCTTTGTGGCCCTGAGGGCGAGGACGGTCACTGAGTGCAGTTCCTGCAGCACATCAGGATCAGGACTACCCATGTGCAGACCTTTTGATGCCTTGGCCTGGTGGACTTGCAGGAGGGCCATGGCATGAAGGGCGGAGGCAGCCTGTCCAGCGGCCTTAGTCGCCAGAGACGACGTCAACCTACAGGCCTTGGATGGGAGTGACTGTCGATCCCGCCAGGCGGTGTTTTGCTGGCACAGGTGCACATCAACTTTTTTAACCACCTGGGGGTGTTCCATGTACCTGTGGACCGCCTCGTCGTCAAGGGTAATAAGAGCAGATGAGTGAGGAAGTCGGTTTTGGGAAGTGAAAGCTGCCCTCCATGACTTTGTCAGCTCATCATGCACCTCCGGATAGAAAGGAACCAGGGGGGAACCAGTGGCTGTGAGTGGCGCACCAAACCCAGGAACCAATCGTCTTGGTGCGAGGTCTGAGGGGAGGATGGAGGGTTCCAGTCCAGCCCAACACTCACGGTGGACCGGGTAAGCATAGCAGTGAGCTTGGCTTCGGCCTCAGACTGGGCCAACACACCCAAAGGCGCTAGCCCAGTCGAGTTCTCAGCATCGGAGTCCACCAAAATGCTCTCCGATGCAGCGGTCGAAACTCTCATCCAGCTTAAGAGACATCAGACTGGCCGTAAGGCGAGTCGGTCTCATCTCGGAACTGGACGGGGGCAAGCAAGCATGCTGGGGAACTGGTGGTCTGCGGGGATTTATCCGGCAAAACCGCACCTGCTAAATATCTAAAATTGCCTCCTCCAGCGCCAGCCGTGCTGGCCCTATACCTGTGGTTAGAAGGCACGACACGGGGGCGGCTACAGTGGCTTTCCCCCAGTAGAAGGAAAGCCGCGACCGCAATGTTGCCATGCTCATGTTCTCACAGTGAGAACATGAGCCGTCCACAAACGCTGCCTCTGTGTGATCTCTGCCCAGACACAATATGCAGCGTCCGTGGCAGTCAGAAGCAGAGAGGTAACGGCCGCGTCCAGGAATGACACAAAGACAGAAAGGCATCTTCAAAAAGACGCATCTTTAAAAGACGTTCAACGTCAATGTGTTTACTCTTTTAGAGAAATATATACAGTATATACTCTTTTAGAGGGCTGTTGAAGCGCTCAGGGGCGTAGTCTGCACTGGCGTGCAAAAAAAGAGAAAAGCCACTGAAATGCACCATATTTCCAATAGCGTATGCTCTTTAGAGATGAGTGGAACAGCTATGGGTTTTACTCAGCTCACTGAAAAACAACCGCATGGCTCCGAAGAAAAAATATGTCTGAACAGATGCAAGCTTCCCTCCTTTTATACCCGGGGGGAGACTCTCGCCACATGCAAATTCTGTTCGGCAATTCTCATTTGCCTTTTCTTAAAGATAAGAGGTAACCGAGGCACTCAAGAGAGACCCCTAGTGTCAATACATCGACACAACGTCGAATGAGTGACAGAAGGGGAACGTTTCGGGTTACTTAAATGTTACCCGTTCCCTGATAAATGCGGAACGAGATACTGTGCTGATTTAGCGCTTTGGGAACAAATTAAGGTGTGACCAGCTGTGAATATGTTTGCAACACGTCAATAAAATTTAACAGAATTTATAGCCTCTGCTGGTGACATCATTGGATGCACCTGTAGCAGGGCTATAAATAGATTCATCACAGGTGCATCGTCAGGTATTTTGTATGAAGAGCAGTCCTGGGGCATCGCAGTGCGGCAATGAAGCGCAGCATCTCGTTCTGATTTTATCAGGGAACAGGGGTTACAGTTAAGTAACCCAAGACGTTCCCTATCAAAAAGCTACATTTTGATGCTGCGCTGATTTAGCGCTTTGGAAACGAGAATACCCATGCTGCTGCACTGTGGATGTCCGGACCCCTTGCGGTTGTGTAGTCTCAGACATGAGCTTGTGATGTTGACTCAAGGACATAAGAGCCAAGGACATGAACATCCAAACTATAAAATCTTATGAATGTTTGCAGAGAGGACCAGCCTGCTGCATCACACACATGCTCCAGAGGGACACCTCTAGCCAAGGCTTTAGGGGAGGCGACCGCTCTGGTAGAGTGAGCCCTGAAACCTACTGGCGAAGCTTGACCACGTGCCTCAAAGGCCAGGGCAATAGCGTCCCTCACCCAATGCGACATAGCCTGCTTGGTGGTGGCCGCCCTCCTGTTGCGGCCCCCATGTCAAACGAATAGTTGCCCTGACTTACGCCACTGACTAGTTCGGTGGACATAAAGCATGTTGCATAAAGCATGTCTGAAGGGCACAGACTGGACAAAGTTTGTGAAGTCTTTCCTGCTCCGGTGTTGAAAACAGGGGGGAGCAGAAGGCTTTGAGAGTGACCAGATGTACATTCGAGAAAGGAACCTTAGGCAGGTAGTCAGGATGAGTGTGCAAAATTACTTTAGCCATTCCTGGGGCAAAATCTAAGCAGGCTGGCAAGACAGACAGAGCCTGTAAATCCCCAATTCTTTTTAGAGAAGTAATTGCCATAAGAAAATCCATCTTGAGAGTCAGAAGTTTATCAGATGCTGACTCTAGAGGTTCGAAGGGGGTCTAGACCAGACCCTCATCTCAGTTGCATGGCTCCACGAACGAAGCGAGTGAGCAGAGGATGTCTTCCCAATGGCACCCCATCAATCAAGGCGTGGCAAGCCAATAGAGTGGCCACGTAAACCCTGAGAGTGTGCCTGCTGACAATTTTTCCTGCAAAAAGTCCAGAACTGAAGCAATCTGGCAGTTAACTGGATCTGCATTATGTGCACTGCACCATCTTTCAAAGACACCCCATTTATTGATGTAAATTCTTTTAGTAGAGGGAACCCTAGCACTTAGAATGGTCTTGATAACTTCAGGACAAAGCCCAGTGTCCCTCAGTTGGTACCCTTCAGGGGCCAAACATGAAGGTTCCACAGCTCGGGTGGGGATGAAATATTGTCCCCTGCGCCTGAGACAGAAGGTCCCTCCTGTCCAGAATTGCACAAGGTAAGCCGTCAAGGATTGACAGAACGACTTCTACGCTAGGTTTGAAGCAAAGGACAACGTGGTGGCGAGGAAGACCACCCCTCCTTCCAATGACAAGGTGATCTCTCTTGCCACGGCTGATGTGAGGAAAACTCTACGTAGAGTCAACCCACGGAAGGCTGCTGGACCAGACAACATTCCTGGCAGAGTGCTCAGAGGATGTGCAGACCAGCTGGCAGATGTTCTTACCGACATCTTCAACATCTCTCTGAGCAGCGCCGTCTTTCCAACGTGCTTCAAGGCTACCACCATTGTCCCCATTCAAAAGAAGTCTTCAGTGTCCTGCCTCAATGACTACCGTCCCGTCGCACTCACACCCATCATCATGAAGTGCTTCGAGAGGCTCGTCATGAGGCACATTAAGACCCAGCTGCCCCCTCACTAGACCCACTGCAGTTTGCGTATCGTCCAAACCGTTCAACAGATGACGCCATCGCCACCACCCTCCATCTGGCCCTTACCCACCTAGATAAAAAGGACTCGTATGTTCAAATGCTGTTCATAAACTTAAGCTCAGCATTCAACACAATAATTCCTCAGCACTTGATTGGAAAACTGAACCTGCTGGGCCTGGACACCTCTCTCTGCAACTGGATCCTGGACTTCCTGACTGGGAGACCTCAGTCACTCCGGATCGGGAACAGCATCTCCACCACCACCACCACCACACTGAGCACTGTGCCCCCCCCCCCCCCCCCAGGGCTGTGTGCTTAGTTCACTGCTGTTCACTCTGCTGACTTACGTCATTAATTTCACCGATTACACGACTGTGGTGGGTCTCATCAGCAAGAACAATGAGTCAGCATACCGAGAGGAGGTTCAGCGGCAAACAGATTGGTGTAGAGCCAACAACCTGTCTCTGAATGTGGACAAAACAAAAGACATGGTTGTAGACTTTAGGAGAGCACAGAGTGAACACTCTCCGCTGAACATTGACAGCTCCTCTGTGGAGATAGTCAAGAGCACCAAATTCCTTGCGGAGAACCTCACCTTCGCCTTCACCTGGCGGAGAACCTCACCTGGTCCCTCAACACGAGCTCTATTACCAAGAAAGCCCAGCAGCGTCACTACTTTCTTCGAAGGCTGAGGAAAGCACATCTCCCAGCCCCCATCCTCACTACATTCTATAGAAGGACTATTGAGAGCATCCTGAGCAGCTGCATCACTGCATGGTTTGGGACTTGCACCGTTTCGGACCGCAAAGCCATGGAGAGGATAGTGAGGACAGCTGAGAAGATCATCAGGGTTTACAAAAAACACTGCATCCGCAAAGCAACCAGCATTGTGGATGACCCCACACACCCCTCACACAAACTCTTCACCCTCCTGCTTTCTGGCAAGAGGTTCCAAATCATTCAGGCCCTCACGGCCAGACTGTGTACAGTTTCTTCCCCCAAGCCATCAGACTCCTCAATACTCAGAGACTTGACTGACACACACACACACACACGTGTCCTGAGTTGCAGTTTAATTATTGTCACTTTATACCTAGCTGCTACCTCAATAACTGCTATGTGTACATAACACTATCCAATAGTATTCTATCTTTACATTTGGCATTTTTAGAAACTGTCATCTTTTTGCACTACTGTGTACTGGTCGGCACTGCACTGTCTCTCACTGTGCCTATTGTCCTGTTCATTGTTAGAAATGTATTGTACTGTCCCGTACTTTTTGCACACGTTTGTGCACTTTATATAGTATGTTATTTAGTCTGTGGTTCTGTGTTTGTTCTGTGTTGTTTTATGTAGCATCATGGTCCTGGAGGAACGTTGTCTCGTTTCACTGTGTACTGTACTAACTGTATACGGTTGAACGACAATAAAAAACACTTGACTTGACTTGTAAAATCTCACCCAGATTTGTTCTACTACCTCGGGTGGAGTTTCCACTGCTCCGTCGGTATTTTCTGTGTGGACAGCAAATCTGCTCCCACATTCAGGCATCAGGGATATAAACTGCCCTGACTTACAGGAGCTTGCCCTGGGCCCAAAAGAGAATCTGATGTGCCAGAGTGTTCAGCTGGCGTAAACGTAGACCTCCTTGATTATTTATGTAAGAGACTGCTGCTGTGTTGTCCGCCCGCACCAGAACATGGCAGCCTCTCAAATGCTGGAGGAAGTATGTCAGGGCCAGAAATACAGCCATCAACTCATCAAATACATAAGACCACTCCCCAGCCCGTCAGGGAGGCATCTGTTGTTAGCAACTTGCGACAGACTCTCCTAGAGTGGGACCCAAAGTAAGGAACTAGGTTTTGAACCACATAGAAAGGGTACGAAGTGCGTGGCACGTAACCCTTATTAGCCTTAAGGGACTGGCCCTTGGATGAAATCCCCTGGCTTTGAGCCACAACTGAAATGGTCTCATTTGCAGAAGGACCAAAGGGATCACCGAGGACGCAGATGCCATGAGACATAGTATTCGTTGATACTGACGAACCGTGCAACCTTGGCCTAGCCTGACTTTGCTCAGGGTGTTCTGAATGGACACGATTCGAGCGGGAGACAATTGTGCCCGCATCGTGATTGAATTCCATACAACACCCAGATAGGTAATTCCCTGAGTGGGAGAGAGAACGCTCTTTTTTTACGTTGAGTCTCAGACCCAGAGAAACCAGATCGTCTATGTAATTCAGAATGCAGATGCCCCGAAGTCGCAAAGGAGCCAGTGCTGCATCCATGCATTTCGTGAATGTGCGGGGTGATAGGGCTAGGTCGAATGGAAGAATCCGATATTGGAAGGCTTCGCACCCGAAAGCGAATCTCAGGAATCTCAAAACACCAGAGGTGGCGGGAATGGAGAGGTTTTGTGGGGGTATCGGGAGGATCGAAGTGGATGATGGACGTGCCCCATCCCGTGGGGGCTACCCCCACAAGGCAGGGCACAAGACCATCAGGGTTTTTTCCTCTTAGAAATGACTGCCCTGAGGTCTTGCTTTGGGGGCTGCTGAGGGGGAGCAAAACTCGCCTCCCTTCTAGAAGGACCAGGGCGGGGCTGGGTGGCCGACGACCCCTCCCCCTGAGTGCGGCGAGGAAGGAATTGCCCGAAGGCTTCCTCGTGACTTTTTGCCTCCAGGAACCTGGTGATAATTACATTCATAGTGTCACCAAATAAGCCAGAAGGCGAAACCAGGGCATCGAGAAGGAAAACTTTGTCTTTATCTCTGATGCCCAACAGGTTGAGCCATAAGTGTCTCTCCGTGCTGACTAAAGCCAACATAGACCGGTCAATTGCATGGGCCATCTGCTTGGTCGCGCGGAGAGACAGATCCTTGGCTCGACGAAGCTCAGAGAAAGCCTCTTCATTGACTGTGGTGCCCTCAGCCTTGTACGCCTGTAACACTGCCATATTGTGCAGGGCAGCACCAGCCTGACCTGCTGCCTGATAAGCCTTCCTCACAAGCGTGGAAGTGGTCCTGCACGGCTTTGTGGGGAGAGTGGGTCTCTTCAGTAATGATGCCGAGCCAGGTGAGAGATAACCCGCAAGTGTCTCTTCTACCAGCAGCATCACTGAATACCCCCGTGCCTTGGCACCCAGTCGAATATGTCGACATCGAGGGCATGAAGACATGGGAAGTATAAGGTTTCCTCCATGCAAGAGAGAGCTCGTCATGGAGGTCATCAAAGAAAGGATGGGTCTGATATAGCGTTCCCTTCCCTTCCCTTTTTTTTTTTTTTTTTTGGCCACCATACAGAAATATGGCTAGTTTGGAGCGTTTGGGGGTCTCTTGTTCGCAAGGCCAATCTAACTGTAGTCTGGCCACAGCCCGATTAACCACCTCAAGTAATTCCTCAGTTGCTTTATTATTGTGCGTGGAATGTTCAGAGGTTCAGCGTCCCCCTCGTGAACCGAAAAAGCGTCGAAGTGCGCTTCAGGCTTACGAGAAGGAACAGCTGGATCTGGGGAGAGAGCGAGCGATAGGGACGGACCATCTCTTGCTCCTCAGCCAGATCTATGCGAGAGCCCCATGATGAAAGAGTGGGCGCTGGGTCTTGGAAGTGAGATGAGTGTGAAGCATTTTGACTGTAAACAGATCGCAATGCCTGCACCTGCCCTGCCCCAACGCAAGAGCAGCATGCTCTTCCCCCAAACACAAAAAACAAAACTGGTGTTTGTCCATTTCAGCCATAGAGCGTAAACATGGGAACACACACCGCTTGCTTTGTTTATCAGTCATTCTTTTTCTTCTTTTTTTTTTTTAAAGAAAAGATAAAGAGAAAGGTTTCTGCACACTGCCTAACAATTCTAACTCCTAACAGAGAAAAGTAGAAAGTTCTGACCGTCAAGAAGCACAACACACACAGAATGATCTGAACGAACCAGTGCCGTATCTGTCAATAGCCCTGTTACAGGTGCATACAATGATGTCACCAGCAGAGGCTATAAATTCTGGTCAATTTCATTGACGTGTTGCACACATCTTCACAGCTGGTCACACCTAAAGTTGTTCCCAAAGCACTAAATCAGCGCAGCATCAAAGTGTAGCTTTTTGACAGGGAACTGATTACACATTAGGGGTGTCCATGGTTAACCGATTAACCGATTAACCGTTAAAAATTGCGTAACCGAGTGAAACATTTTGCTCGGTTAAGTGGCGACAATGGCGTGCATTGAATTTAGTTGTAATACATTTTTGCACCACCAGAGACTGCCAGAGCGCTCCCAGACATTTGTAATGTCCACAAGAAGTAGTCTTGACCAGTTAGGGTTAGAAATCTAAAATCTGTCACAAAGAACCGGCAAAAGTAATGATTATGAATATGTAAAATATAGCAAGGAGATATTTTAATTATTTATTAATAAACAAGTCTTTTCTTTGTCCGTGTCATTTGCAAAGATGAAGTTGACGATGCTGACTCGCGGTCTTCGCAGTAACGCACCAGAGAGAAATGCACATTTCTTACGGATTACATAAGCAGAGAGCAGTCTGTGTCTGTTTTCTTTAGTTTTGAATTATTTGTGAGGCAAGGCTACCTTATACACTGAGTTTCAGTTCATTTATGAGACGAGCTGCAGTTCACGCGCCGGCGCCTCCGCGATTATATCGTCTGCTATATTTAATTCTTATTTATTAAATCCAGGCAATTGGATGATGAAACATTGATTAAAATTAAGACACAACTAATACAAAACGAAATTCACTTTAAAGAAAGGTTTTGTGCTTTCTGTTTGATGTCTCTGTGGAAGTTTTAAAGCATCTTTCAGTGCCGCTTTCAGAGCGCTCACGTCCGTAACATTGTGTTTTCCTCGTATGCGAAATGAAATGAATATCAGTTCATGGATTGTGTGTGTAGGCTATAAGAGAGAAAGAGAAAATGCCAGTATTTCATTGAGACTTGAGATTAAATAAACGGCTTAAGTATTGTAGATCTTGTAGTATTAATTTTCACATGCAGTTACACATTGTCGGTTAAAAACAAGAAAGTGGCTGGTAGATTTTGAAATCCACAGTGGCCGGTGGACAAAAAAGTTAATTTCCATCCCTGGCGCACACTATGGTTAACCGAGTATTAACCGTTAAGGGCCTCGGTTAACGGTTAATGAAAAACTTGAAAACGTGCAGCCCTATTACACATGCAAACAAAATTTGCCAAAATGTCAAAGACATTTACTCAGCGATTAATTTTTTATTAATATTCTTTCCAACAACATATTACACATGGCTCTTTGATGAGTTTGATCTTTTTACTGATTGCAATTATATGTACAGTGCAATGTTTTTATATTTTTATAAATTATCAAAATGGAACACTTCTGATTTGTTTGCAAATCACTTGTTCAGCACTTGTTCAGCACTTGTGCACTTTATCAGTATTTGGTCATAATACCTACATGCATTGTAAAATACAGTTTCTAAGCTTTAAAACGATACCAAGTTTGTGTTGGTCAAGTCTGTAGTTGTTAATATTTTGACCATTTATTATTTTCTCGCAGGTCCCATCCAAGCTTAAAGGGTTAAATTATTTATTTGTTTTTCTAGGATGTGTTTATGGAAAGGATTGGAAAGGATTAACTGCTCTGCCCATATTGTCTCATTGCACACACCTCTGTTGGGCACCAGTACCACAGAATGTCCCACAGTAGAGACAGAGAAGGGACTGCATTTTTTTTTTTTTTTTTGTACACTCGCAACATTGCTACAGCACATTACATTTCCATGTATTGATTTTGCATTACATCACTAACATTACTGACAAATACACATGACATAAGTTTTTTTGTGCTTTACCTTTTGTTAATAAATCCTTGTTTATTTTTGGCAAAGCTAGTGTGTCCCTCTCTTTTGTTGCATCCTTTGAGCCACAGGTCATAACACTAATTTATATATATACCATTTAATTATCTGCCAACTGATTGCCAATACTTTTCTCAGTGGTACTAAAGCTTTTTTTTTTGTGAATACATATTTGAATCTTTGCAAATAAGCATTGAAATCAAACCTGAAGCCAAAATAGTGCAAATGGATACCAAATCCTTGAGTAGCACAGTTTATCTGTTTATTAGATTGGAATTTATGTGGGGGGTACGTTGATTAAAATAGCATTAGGAATACACAATTAGAGTACATCTGTCATCTTAAAAGCGCAGATTCCATGTAAACAAATCCAACATCCCAGTAAACAAATGTGAACTCTGCATGTATAGCACACATATTTCTCTAACATGTTGGAGTAAAGATTACACTGCGATTAGTCTAAATGAAAAATCAAGCTCTATCAGCATGTCACATATGCACAAATATGCAGTGTTTATCGAATGCAAACACAATGTGTCATGATGACATTTCAAGCCATTTAATGCAAAAATTCGATAAGCTCAAATGAAGTATGAAATGAAACTGAAATAAAATAAAATAAATAAATATATTTTCTATACCATAAACACAGCCTGCTGAGGTTTTAGAGGATAATACCCCAACAGAAATATGCTTGTGCCTCTTTAAGACTAATTTCAAACTAGTTTTCTTGACTCACACTCAACAAGAGTATATTTATAATCAACCTTTGTCTGTTTGGGTAGACGTTTTACATTAAGCCCTAGGTATTCTTCCATTTTGACATAAATGCTTAGCGTCTGCGTACAATCAAATGTGAGCCTGTCAAAGTACACTCCACAAAAGTGTGCCAGCATACACAGGCAGTTGGAACATGCGCGACTGCTATGAGTCACCAGACTTTCTCTTCAGGAGTTTAGACCCATAATGATGTTTTTATATTCCATCAGACTTGAGTTATACAAATGCAGGTATCTCTTGACCTCCTCACATGCACTCTTGTTTGCACATCCACTGGTATTGTTTTTACCTTCATCTCCTGAGGTTTGGTGGCAATTACACCTTCTTCTAGTGCTTTGTGATGGTAATGGCTCAAAATGTACATGTTACCAACTTTTTGACCCACTAATTAGTGCGGATAACTCCAGAAGCATGCACATTGGTTAGAAAAATCGGGCTATGTGCATTCAGTGCTTGTGCACTCTGCTGATGACGAAATTTGCATCATGTCTCCTGTGTTGACCTTAAATGGACTAAGATATAAAGTAAGATACATTTGTCCTTGTCTGGTCATCTAATCAGCATTACTCAATTTTGCATAACCGACAGTGCTTTCTCCCTGGAGCGAGCTGATGTGAAGGCAGAGAATATACATTGTCTAATTAGCATAGTACATCATGATCAATATAACCTCATGATTCATTCTTTACAAACTTTTAGCACGGAACAAAAGTCAATAGTTTACTAATTTTGTGCCGATAGAGGTCACAAAGACAATGCAGACTCACATAACACTGAACAAGAGGCTAATAGTCTTAACCACAGCTATCAACATAAACAATATCCATATCCACATACAGTGCCTGCTCACAAACTGCTCACAAATTACTATTTCATATGGCAATCCTCATTCTACCCATTATCAGTAGATAAATAAATTGCATTATGTTTGCTTGTTTTATATATATATAAAATGCAAAGCCCAAGTCTCAATTAGAACTTCCCTTCTACTACCACCAGATATCACTGAAGTAGGCCTCCTGAGAAATCACACCTGTCTCTGTGACAGACATAAACTTTGTATGTGGCAAAAGGAGTCAGGGGACCAGCCATTCAGAAAACTAGCCAATCTGAAACTCTCTCTGCCTGTCAATTAAAGTTTGGTGTTTTGAGAGAGGGTGTGTTTTTAAAGTTTTCAAAATGGTGGAAGTTAAAGTAATTGACAATATTGATTACAGCACCTTTAAGAAAACTCAGTTCTAGAATTTATTGAGTTGATAGCAAGGTACAAAAGAAAGGTACTTGTGTGTGAGTATAAGGTGTTATTGCAGAGTTGTGCAAGTCCTACACAGTCTAAAGCTCTCTGTAAAAGGATACAGTTATGTTGACATGCAAAACATTCTGGCACAAAATTACACTTCAAAAACAACGATCCATGAGCCAGCTTTAGCATATTAGTGGAGTGAAGTGAAAATAAAAGGAGCGCTTTGACCTTGTTTAGCATTACTGCAGAGACCACCTCCAGAGTCAACCAATGTTTGTATTGCCTCTGCTGTTGTTTTGCTGCTACGGGGCTGCAGCGTCTCGGCATGACACTTTGATAAATCGATTGTTGCTGAGCCGAACTACGGCAGGACAGCAATCCTTCAGAGTGCTTGCAATCAGAGATCTTGGGATGGAAAGATATTGAGAAGGAGGTGGGGGGGCACAGAGAGGGGGGGGCAAGAGGGGGAATTCTGTATGAGCAGCTGGTCTGTACTTTGCACACCTCTTTAACTAGAAAACAGTCAACACCATGACATTCGTTGGAATATTACACCAGTCTGCATTATTGGCAGGAAATCAGTTTCATTGACAGAGATTATTCCATAAAGCTTTTGATATGTGCCCGATTACATATGACATCACCATTCCTTGCCAAAGCACAAAGCGTTGGACCTAACCCTGGAATTAGTGTACGTCTTTGCATGACATTGTTTGGCAATATCATTAGTTTCACATAAGAGAAAATGTTATTTGTATCCCTGTTATCTGCCTTGGTTCTTACATTAAAGCAATACAGACTGAACATGCGCTCTTCTGATTTGCTTTCAACCTCTCTTATGCCTCTTCTTGTGTCTAGCTTTTTCTCTCTGCACTTGTCTCCCCTTCCATCTGTTCATATATTCAGTTTGTTGTCCTTAATATCATGTTAGTTTCCTTATGTCTCTAGCTCCATGCAGACCAGGCTGATGTGAAAGGTGGATTGGTCCTCCCAGATATATATGCTTAATGATCCAGTCTAGCTAACAAATGGGTATTAATGAAATTGGTACTAATAATTGGAGTTGGGAATTGTTAAGTCACGGTCACACTATACTTTGCACTCCATTGACTTCCATCTAAATGCATCCAAATGCTGGGGACTAGAAATGCAAGCTCTTCTAAATAAATGTTGCATTCCACTTTGTACCAATGTTTAAGTTTGGTAATCTCCCACCTGCAAATTTGGATGACGACAAGTCCTGTGACCAATGAAAGATTAAAACGTCACAGACTGACATTTTGGCTCAATACAAATTATAGCCTATATTATATAGCTGCAAGTGTTTTCATCATTGCAGTAAAGAAATAGTATAAAAGGTATATTTTAACATTATGAATATAATACTATATGTTATTTGTGATTATTTATTAAAACCAGAAGCCTTCTATAGTGACATCATACTTAATATTTAAATGAGTTATTTAAAGTGAGCTTAGTGAGAGTTCAAACATAGCCTTTGCTTGTGAAATATCTTTTCCACAATGTGAAGGCTTTATTAATTGCATATTAATTAGATTATGTGACTGGGCACCCCAGGAAGGTTACCAAGCTATGTCAGCATTAACTAATTAATATTCATGAACAACACTATAGAATGATTAATAAATTCACATGTGGATTTCTGAAGTCTTTTTATGTTTGTGATTAACTGGGCAAGTGCAAAAATGTTTTCTCATCCAAGTAAGGACAGGATTACACTACACAACTTTAATGTCAGTTTTAGCCCTGATTTTCAGTTAGGCTGAGTTGGTGCTAGTTGGCTCTAGTCTGCAGATTTTGTGAAATTCAAAGTTGGAGAAAATCGCGTAATGTATATAAGGTACCAATTCCATCTAGACAGAGGATATTAAACATGTTTGATATTTTTGAGCTGACTATCCATGACTAGAGGAAATCTTGTAGTGTATGATGCACCACGACTCAAATTTAAGTCATGTGGTAGCCAATGGAAACTTAGCATGTGGGGCAGTGATGCTCAAGAAACAGAAATGGCAAACAAGCACACAAGTGGAGTTTAATTTTTACCACAACTCACATCCAACTCGTGTTGCAGTCTTTAGAGTCAACCTTGACACCCAAGACCCAAATAACCAGTTTCATTCGCGAACATAGAGTAGCAGCAACAACAACAGCAGCATTTTTCTGTATTAATGATATTTATTTATGTTATGTGTTTCTTAATCTTGTACAATCAGTACATTTTTTTAATTGCATGATTTTTCAGTTAATCGCGATCAATCTCAGATTTTCAAAGTGCTGAAATTTCCTCTATATATACTTATTTTCCTGTCAAAATGCATTTATTTCCTTCTTAGGAAAAAAAACAAAATAACATATAACAATAATTCTTTATTGGCATTTTCCAAACAAAGCCTTCCACACCATAAATATAGAAAAGTATGAAAACAGCACAAATGAAAGTACTATTAAACATTTTGCTACGTGTAAGTGGGAGGATGACTAATTGAAAGAACTAGTCCCCCAATAGGTTGAATGTTCATTGCAATGTGCATTAAATCTCTCAAACTCTCATCCTCCACAATATCAATCAGCTGGCAAACTATGGCTATCCGCTTTCCTACAGCAATTGTGCAGCTGCATTCATGATTCATGTACCACTTTGAACACTACATTTTTGTAATAGCTAAGTCTTGACGAGATTCTGTGGTAATTAAATTGTGAATTACATAAACTGCAAAGTACTTGATTTCTGATACAAGTCCCATCTGGGCTTGTTTAATACAACAAATAGCACTGAACAAAAATCCCCATCATTTCATCACTGACACAGCTTTTGTGTGTTTGTGGTGTTTGTGTCAGATTAATGACTCTGGGTAGACACATCGCAAAGTTTCTGCACTGCTCCAACCAGTGTTTATGATGGTTTTATGCTATATTAATGGTAATGTAACAAACTGGCCATGGAGATGGTGTTAGGATCCATGTGCAGGAAGTTTATTAAAAGAGACACAAGCAAACAATCCAAAACCGCAGGCAGAGTGACGTTGTTGTAAAGCAGGCAGATAAATCCAGTAAACTAAAAATACAGTCCAACGAGGCAAGAAAAACAAAGGGTAATCCAAAAAGCAGTAAATTCAGAAAAACAGACAATAGTCATAACATGAATCAAGAAACAATGGCAATGGAAAAATGATCGGTAAGGTAGGGTAAACTGGCAATACTTTGCAAATGAACAATGGAAATGCATGGCTATATATATGTGGTAAACAGGAAATGAGCAGTGAAGAAATGGGTGAAGCTCATTATTCGGGAGAGGGCTCCCTCTGGTGGTTGGTAGAATGGGTAACAACCTCAGATGTTACAGGTAAATGCGTTAATCGCTATTAAGAAAAATTAACGCATTAACTTTTTAATTAATCGCATGCTTTAGCTTTAACAACTCTGCCTAAAACAGAAGTATTTGTGATTGGATTGGAAGAACTTGACATTTGGGTAGTACGATGCCCAGTTTTGTCTGTAGTAATTTTCAAAGTCGGTAAGTGTATGAAGCCTAGTATTTTAAAATCTTTTTAACATTTGTGTAGTTTTATCCAACCTGATGAAAGCAGACATTCCAGAAACATTTATGGAAATGGAACTAATTACATTTATCCAGTTTCATAACTTTTTTTAAAACAGATACTGTTCTCAGCTCTACTAATTATAATTTTTTATTAAAATATATTGTAGTCGTTAACACTCTGGGGTCGACGGACACGCTGGCGCGTCCTGCTGGATTTTTTTGTCATTACAGCGGAAACAACTTAAAATTCTCCGTCATTTTGCGGCATACAGATATTTTACGATACCAGAATTTCTACCCGGTCTACCGGTTCCCAATCAGACTCGGGAACTTTCGAACGCTCACAACAAGCAAAAGATGGCGACAAGCAAAGTAGCTGCTGCTGCGGAGTCTCAACTTAATCTTGTCGAAAAAGAAAAAATGGAAAAATCCAAGTTTGGAAATTCTTTGGATTTGAGGCTGATGAAAAGGGAAACATCATAGATCAGGAAAAACCTATTTGTAAACGCTGCTTTCACAATTTTCTGAAGAAAGGAGGAAACACATCAAACTTAATAAAGCACATGAAATATAGACACCCAGATTTATTCAAGCAACTAAAGCAGGTGAGTTTAAAAGCATATTATCATTTGCATTAGGGCTGAAATGTTTAGTCGACATTATCGTCAACGTCGAAAATAAAAAATTGTCAAGAACTTTTTTCGTTGTCTAATAGTTTAATGTAACTTAAAATCACATTGAACTGTAATGATGAAGCACGAGATCAGTACTGCAGTTCACGCCTGATGGAGAAGAGGAAGAATTACACAGATCACAGTCCAGATGCACTCTAAACTTTCACAGCTTCATCTTATGTAGATCCCAAAGTATTAGGGAATTATTAAAAAAATAAAAAATAAATTCAGAAGCACTCTCTTCTGGAATAAGTGGAACCGGAGCTCTTTAAAAGAAACATGCGTTATATCTAAAATGCAGTTATATTTAATGCGCTATAGCTTTATTAAAGTTCAAATAATACAGAAGCAGCTCATGTAATAACTATAAACTCAGAAACTGGCATTTCTCTGTGTGGTCGGTGCCTCTTCTATGAGTTGCTCCAATGTCCCAATCTAAGGGGGAGAGATGGAAACTGCACCCGGCTGAGAGAGACTCTGCCTCGGGGACGTTCATCCCTCAAGTGTGCACGCTTAATGCAGCTAGATTAGAACGCAATTGCTCACAACTTATTTAATCATATATTTCACTGTGCATTTCTTATCGTGAAGAAAATTGGCATATGCAGCTTTATTAATATGAGAGCACTTTGCACATTAGTTTAGAAATTGTTTTTTATTAATTCTATTGTATGCTTGTTTATTTAGGTTTTTTTTAGTACTTGATAAAAACTTAAAGTAAAAGTTGCAAAAGTTGAAGCAAATCTTATATAAGTGTTAAAAAATACTTTAAGCATGCATTGTACAGTTTTGTTGTAATTCAAAATAATATATTTAACTTGAAGTGTTGCTCAATGGTATATTTGTGTTCTTAGTTCTGCAGCTAATGTTTTGTTAACTTTGTTAATAAAAGAGTGTTGTTCAGTAACCTGTTTTTGTGTTTTGCTTTGGTACCGAAAATGGTATCGAGTACCGTGAAATTTCACTGGTATTGGTACCGACTACTGAAATTTTGGTACCGTGGCAACACTATTAGAGAGTATAAAGGGTCTACTTTTATTTGTTTACACTCACAATAACAAAACTTTGTGCTTTTGTACAATAAAGAAAATAAAAAGGGTGAGCTTTCAGCTGTTTCTGTGTGCGCAAGCATATTTCTGAAGCACCTCATAAAAATTAACTGAAACATGAAACATATGTCTAAAGAAAGCTAAAAATGTCAACTTTTAAATAAAACAATTCAAGTTTAAAACAAATATTCCCTGCAATGTAATCTGTATGAAACAAAGTGATGTACCAATTCTCCTGACACAGCTAATTATCCCTAATGTGATCACACCCACAGGCAGAGTGCACTATTCATACGGAAATGTGCTGAGGCGATCAATGCAAATGGTAAACGCCCCCAAGTTTTAGTTACATTTAAATGCTGTTTCGGTTAAAGCAGGCATTTAAACTGTATGCTGTATGATAAAAAAAATAATATGAATGTTTTGATTATATTTTAACTAGAGTTTATGCTGCCTCATTATCATCAACGATGCTTGTGCTTGCAAATATCTGTTATGTTGTAAATGTGTCAAATGTGATGTAAATATGCAAATATTAGAATATCAGCATATTATAATGATTTCTGAAGGATCATGTGACACTGAAGACTGAATTAAGCTTTGATCACAAACTGCATTTTACAATATATTCAGATAGAAAACTGTTCTTTCAAATTGTAAAAAGAGTTCACAATATCAATGTTTTACTGTATTTTGTATCAAATAAATGCAGCCTTGGTGAGCAGAAGAGACAATAAATTAAGTAAAGTCATTATGTAAAGAAAATGTATAGTCCAATTACTTCTTTTAACTTAAAACTTGATTTTGATAATTAAGTCTCCTCACATTCATTCTCTTTCTGTCACATTCCTCAGTGATATGCCCAGGGGAGGGTCTTTGTCTCCTCAGGTGTGAATTACAATCAATATTCATGATCACTCGGGCATCCTCGCATATGATCTTTCTAACACTAAAAGTGTCATACAAAAGTTAAGTTACTATATTGTTGAATGAGTGATCAGGATGGTTTTCACATCATTTTGTAGCAAAAACTCTAGGCTACAAGATCCAGTTCTCAAAAGGCTTGTGGAAAAATGTTTATTATGTGTTACATGGCCTTATTTCAATTACTTAAAATTTTAGTTTTTTCAAAAACCATGCATAAATGTTATTTTCTCAAAAATACAAACATGTACACACATGTTGCTCACATATTATTGTAGCCCAGATTGTACTGAATACAGTGTTATCAGACTTTAGCCATTAATGGGTTTTTAAGCAACTGAAAAAAGCACAAATGTCAAAGCATGTCAAAACTTCTCTAGGGCCCAAAACACCCTCAGACCACAGAGGGTTAAGATTACTTGGAATAAACTGTAAATGAAGCACAAAGAAAATGCCATATGTCATGCTTAAAGCATGGTTACTACTCATTAGCATGTGCTTTGAAACCACGTGTCATGCTTTGTGAATTGGGTCAGTAATAATTTCATCACTCCACCTGTCTTCCTGCACCTGTGTAGTTTAAATATCTAAAAGAGGGAGACATGGATTTCAGCAAACATCCAGTTTAAACTTCACTCTTCTGACTCTAAGTTGAAGATAATGCTTTCCCAGCCAGAGCAGGTAATCTTTGCAATCTCTCCAAATGCATTCCTATTAGCTCTTCCACCATAGCTCCGCTGTAAATTGGGCACCTAAGAGACAAATGGGTCTGACTCACCAGTTTCCATAAGCACTTTGAATCGATCAAATTTCCATTTTTAAGGATCAGTGGAAAATACCATTATGACCTAAGTTCAGTTACACAATACCAACAAGGCAGATGTGAATATGGAATTCAAATATGCCAACACAAGAGGAATAACAACCTACTTAGTGACAAATTTATCCATGTACTGCCACCTTCCTTCTGATGTGTCAGGACATTTGCCAATCAGACAATCGTCATATCTTCATTAACCGTAGAAAGCCTGCCATTACAATGGAAATCAGCAACCTCAGCTTTCCTGGGTAAATCCATTCATTACTCAAATGTTTGTGTGAGGTGATTGTGGAGACCATTAATAGCAAGGCAAATTCAGTGGAAAGAGGAGAAGATTGGCTCTGCTCTAGCGAGGCGGCATCACTGCTGTTCTCGGTGGGTCGAGTAGCTAATGGGGCAAACACAACAATCAGAGCAGCTGGCGTCAGTGTGGCACATCCAGATTTGTGAATTTGGCACTAAGATGTTTCCAGTACCTCTTATTAAAATACAAAAACACTCAAGTCTGCAATAATCTACCACAACGTAGTGCAAGCCTTATTACATACAGTACATAGTGATACCTACATACTGCATTTACACTACCAGTCAAACGTTTGGACACATTTGACTGAATGTATGTTTTTTTCATGATCTTAAAAACCTTTTAATCTAAAGGTGTATGCTTAAATGGTTGAGATTAGTTTCATAGACAAATATCAAATGTTCACATTATCCTTATTATTTTATTTATTTTGTCTAACACATAATCCCTTTTCATTTTTGTTATATCATAGGTTTGATGTAATTTTTTTTATTATTATTATCCAAAATGTGGGAGAATATTAAAAATAATAAAAAATTACTTGCTGAATACAAACTTCTGACTGGCAATGTAAAACTCAAGATCAAACCCTTCAAAATGTCAATGCTTAGAAAGTTCATCATTCATTGCATGAAACAACATGCACAGACACATGATTGCAAGTGATCTATTCTATACATGTCTTTTATTATCATGGTCATAGTCTCAGGCGCCTTAGTGTTAGGTTCACATTAAATATGCATTCACAATGTCTATAGTAACAGCTAAAACATGCTGTTGTGTTTGCTTAAGGCAAATTCTTTAATTCAGCTTGGGACTGAAAATAATGTTCGCACGTAAAGGTGGCTTAGACATTCATTAAATCATGACTATTTCAGGTTGAAGTTTTGCTTCATTGCCATGAGCATGGAACGGCCTGAAATGGACAGGGTGGCCTTAATAGCTCAGTGTTTCACAGATATGTTCCTGACAGAGCAGAGAGTACACACAAGGAGTGCATTTCAGGCAGAATTTAACACACTTTCAGCCCCATTGCAGAGCCACAATGGCCTAGTGTTCTAACATGGGAAGATCTAAGATCTAACATGGGTCTTCAAAACTGCATAACAAAGCAGTACATTTCTTCTCTGTCGTTGTTTGCAAACAAGTTAGAATAGATTATCTTTAATAAGACCTCCAGTTCCTTTAATCTGGGTCTGAATGAGAAGGTGAGCAGGGAATGAATGTATCCCTGTTTTTTTTGTTGTGCACTCAGGCTGACACAGTAAGAAGGTGTCCCCATGCCAATAGGTGTGACAGAGAATAAGACTTTAATAAAGGAATCTCTGTCGCTCCCTCACTGACCATCATTCTGCTAGATCTGCCCTTCTCCCTTTACCTCTATTCCAGATAATGAATGTTTACAAGCATATTAATATGCTGATAACTACCAAAATCTTCTTAAAAATAATAGTAACACTTTAAAACACTTTAAAAATAGTAACACTTTACAATAAGGTTTAATTTGTTAACATTAGTAAATGCTTTAGTTATCATGAACTAACGATGAACAATATATGTAGTTTTGTAGATTGGCAAAATCTATGCGTGCCAATCAGTTTTTGCATGTAAGTCTTTATGATCTTAACTCAGTGAAGGAAAACCATTTAATGACATTTGCATGACCACACACGTTGTTGGCTTATTAAGCAAGACTGTGGTGTAAATGTGCTTACTGTTCAGAAACCAAAATACTGATTACGGTTGCACGTAAAAGTGCGTGAACCCTTTGGATTTCTGCAAAACATTTGGCCATAAAGTTCCTGATCATTGTGTGCCACATTTACAACTGCTGTTGATACATTTTGATTACGTACATTTGGATAGATATTCAGTATTATTGATCAGTCTAATTTATTTGATTTATTTTATCCATTCTTATGTTGCTCTCTGTGTCTTACTGCTCATCTTCCAACCTTACTTTGGTTGCCATCTACGTGTCACTAGATCAATGCTGCTTTAGTAATAGAATAATTGAGGTAGTAAAGAACTGAAATGATCATCTGAAGAATGTTATTGATTGTCCTCTAGAGAGTAATGAATGACAATCTTTGCCAAGCATAGTTTAATGATTCCAATTGTCTCAAGTTAAGTTGGGCATTCAGTGAATAGCCACATATTCATCATGATATCACTTCCTGAATGTGTCCAGGTTGTATATCTGGTGAATTAAACTCCTGCTTCTGAACTCCTACCCAGTTCACAAAACCTTCAGTGACAGACCTTTGATTTCTTACCAAAAAGGATACCAACAAGTCACAGTATTTCAAATTTGTCCTGTCATGGCACCACCAAAAAGTTAAGACTGATGGAAGAATAAAGAGTTATACCGGCTCCCGTGGTGTACAGATCTGAAGTGTGGACTCATTTTGGCTTCCACAATAAAGAAGGCATCAAGGAGATCGACAAGAGCCATGCTGTTTGCAAAATGTGCCATGCCAAAATCAAATACTCGTGGAACACAACAAATCTGAGAGCACACTTAGCTTTCTGATGTACAGCTAATGGAAAAGCAAATGGCTAACGTTAAAATAGTGGATCCTTCTCAACTCACTCTGGAACAAGTTCACACACTAAAGATACCAATGACCTCAACTTGTGCAACTAAAATAACTCAGTCTATAATTTATTTAATTTGCAAAGATATGTGCCCTCTCAGTGTTGTAGAGAATGAAGGCTTCCATAATATGGTGAATGCAATGGAGCTGTGCCAAGTTGTACAAGGAGGTAAAAATGAGAGTGCTGGAATCTCTCAGTTCAGCTGAGAGAGTCGCTTTGACATGCAACGCTTGGACATCGAGGGTCACTGAATCGTACATAACCATAGAGCATCACATAATGGATGAGTGCAATCTGGACTCGTATGTTCTACAAACAAGAGCGATGCATGACAGCCACACAGGAGAGAACATCACAGGGTTACTAAAGGAGGCCGTTACTGAATGGAATGCAAGCACTTTTATTTTTCTTGACTGATATAGGCAAATGTTAATTCTCAGATTGCACAAAAAGTGGTGCTTTGATTTTGGATGTTACAAGGACTGATAAATGCAGATCCAACTGTTCTGATTGCATAAAAAAAAAAAAAACTTTTTAAAACCATAAAACCAGTTTTATGCATATGGTGGTGTGTTATTTATACTATGACAGTTTTCCTAAAATTAGATGAAAACAAATCGCAATATATCGCAATATATTGAATCGTAACCCCTGTAGTGTGACACATATCGTATCGCCAGATTCTTGCCAATACACTGCCCTGAGCCTGACAGGTGTGTTTGCTGTGACAGCTGTGCAGCACTGACAGGGATTAGAGTGGATACCAGGCTGCAGCAGCCAGTGCACTGCAACCTGATGGCTGTCTGCCTCACTCAGCTCTTGACACCAATATATAGTGCATAGACCTCACTCTCATTTTTTTGTCCTGTACTAATTCCCCCATTTTTATCTCAGATTCAGATTCAAATAGCTTTATTGAATCCGAATTGGCACGGTAAAAGAAAAGCTTTAAATTGCCCAAGCATAGTCACATAAAATATACATACAAACACATTTACACACATATAAATGCAGTTAAAGAAAACAATGTAAAAATACAATAAAATTAAGAAATAGTAAAAGTCTAAATAAAATGCTATGTTTTCCATGTTATGCATGTTGCACAGTGTTTCGGATATTGTCTGGTAGTGGTCCTAGGCCTTGTTTCCCAAAACATCATAGAATCCATCTTACAATTCATCTTAGTTTTGTGGACCATTTCCCAAAAGCATCGTAAATTTAGTACTTGAAAATGCTTGTAGATTTACGAGTGCTCAGGAGCAGCACTAAGAACATCGTAAGGACACAGACTTATGCAGACACTTGCAGGACAAATGTGAAATTACATCTGATACAATTTAAACACCTATAGCTACACTTTATGTTCAATTAATATATACATATGTTTAATTTTATATATTTTCTAACCGAAAAGGCTAATAATAATAGTTATTATAATAATAATGAATATTATTCATTATATCAGCTGATTCAGTGCCGGCCGTGCTCCATCATGGCCCAGCCACACCCTCCTCCTTGTCACACACCTTTACTGTTATTCAGGAATGTTGTAGCTAGGAAATATTCTAGTGGGGTTTGAATTTTTGGTTTGCCAATTATGATTTAGTATGTATCGTTACTATTTTGATTCCATCTGTATGTGTTTTTTATGGAGTGGTAGTGGGATTGTTTCGATGCCTATTGGCTAGTTTTTGATCCGCTAAGGTAAAGGGTGATTTTACTACAGTCTGACAGTGGTGTTAGAGGGCTGACTGTCAATGCTCTGAGAGAGTTTTGGTTAAGGTCTGTAATAAAGTAGTCTACTGTGCTTTTACCCAATGTTGAGCTATAGGTGTACCTACAGTAAGTATCCCCTCGTAATCTGCCATTGACTATGTACAGACCCAGTGCGTGACACAGATGGAGAAGGTGTGTTGGATTTTTGTTTGTTGCCTTATCTTTTGACCTCAGTCCAATCAATTGCTGTTTAATTGTAGGGCATATATTGTACAAGGATGATCACAGGGAGGAAAGTTGGAGCTGGTGTGTATTAGTGAAGTGGTCTATAGTAACTAATGCCATCCCTCAGTAGAGCTCTGCCAAATAAAATCAGTCACACTCCTTTGACTGTGATGCATAGAGTCAAATAGGGACAGAGGAAGGAAGGACACAATAGCATAAAAGACAGTGTACTGGAAAGAAAGAAATTGTGTGTGTGTGTGTGTGTGTGTGAGAGAGAGAGAGAGAGAGAGAGAGAGAGAGAGAGGCAGAGAGAGAGAGAGAGAGAGAGAGAGAGAGAGAGAGAGAGAGAGAGAGAGAGGTTCAGGTGGAGGGAACTTAAATAGATTATCTGTGTAATCTAATCACAGATCAAAGATAAGGAAACACTAAATCAACATTCTTAAGACGCTGGAGTGACAGGCAGCAAGGCAAGAGGAATATCTGTCGTCAATCTACAACAGATAGTGGCCTCTGGATGACAGAAAGAGACCTACACATTTATATTCTCTCAATCAGAAAAGGGCAAGTTGTCTCAGCAGAGGAACACTATCACACTAGAATCTCACTTTCGGGTCAGAATAGAACCCAAGCCATTACAAGGTTGGAACAAGCTTTCTAAATGTTGTTACTAGGGAGGCACCGATCTTATTCCTGGATCGGTATCAGCTCCAATACTGACGTTTTTAAACTGATTGGGTTTCGGTCTGACGAGCCCGATCCAAATCCGGTACTGTGTGTTAGTCATGTTCGTTACTGTCAAGCTCCAAAAAATGACATAAAAGAACCATAAAAACACAATTAATGTAGGTCATATGACTCGTGCATTTTAATCAAAGCCACTTGAAGACGTGCGATAGCTCTGTGAATCACAAAAGGCTGTGTTTAATAAGTAAATATATAAAAAGCATGCACAGCTCCAGCGCGTCAGTGAATGGCGCAGCTCTGTTTACACACATTTGCGGCAATTTTTAGCCTTCACAGCGGTGCGCAATATTTGAGCACCACTCACGAATATCTATTTATAATGAGTTAATTAACTTGACAACATTATGTTACAACAATGGAAATTATTTTCTTTTTTTTTATAAAAATTATGTATATATATATATATATATATATATATATATATATATATATATATATATATATACATACATAATTTTTATTAAAAAAAATTAACTCGAGTCACTTCTTGCTCAATCATGCACTACTATAAAAATTATTCTGACATCTCAAGGCTACAAAAAAACCCACCACCAAAAATTTTATATTAGCATACAAAATTACGAAATAAATTTTTTTTCGCATACATGCCTCTAGTGATGTCAATTTAGATGCAGCTATCATTGTAAATATCAGGTTTATTTGCTTTGGCTTGCATTTTAACCTGGGCATTAGTTACCATGATGGAAAAATGTTATACATTTTACCAAACAGAAAATAACTTATAGCTGATAGTGATGCTATCAGAGTGAAGGAGGAAGATTATTGGTCCTTTCTTCTAATGCAGTGAGGCATCTATTTTAATGAAAGTCTTATCTCTCGTGAAAATAATGATCACAAATAAAATCAAAAAATGCTGTCAGGTTTCCATCCAAGTTGCAAATTAAATTTGGCCGAAAAATTGGAATACCACTAAAACAATTTGTGAATACATTTCCATCCCAAAATCGGCACTTCTGCTGAAATTGACACAACATAGAAATGGAAGTTGTAGCCACTGAGGAAGCGACTGTGGCTCTTCAATTAAATGTAGCCTAATAAATTACTTGCAGTGGGTAGAGCTCTTAGGAACTTTTTGCAACAATTATGGTCTGATAGTAAAACTTTACAAAGATAGTCTAGTGCCAGTATGTAGGTATGTGTCAGATTCATATTTTATTAGTGTCCACTGTCACGAAACTGCAAAAATTATGTGACATTTCCAAATGAACACCGGTCGGCGTTGCTTCCCACATCGGGATCTTGTGTTGAAAAATCCTAACTTTCTGACTTTAGGTGACTTTTCTTCACTTTCACACCATCTTGTGCTCAACCTTTACCAGTCACAGCTGATCGTGCAATATTTGCTTTCTTTATTGCAGATAAACTGGATGCGATAGAAATTCATGTATACAGACACTTGAATTTTACATATAATAACCAGAAACACTATTTGGGCCCTATTTTAAGATCACAAGCGCATTATGTTTTAATTCAAATGTGCGAAGGGGATGGACATGGCCATTAAGTTTTGGTATTTTTGTGCAAGTATTGCGCCAAGTCTAGGCACAAATGGGTTTGGCGAAATTGCATGTGCAAATCAGTAATGGGCTGGGTCAAATGCAATTTAATTCTGAGCTTTTTGTCTGTTTTTTTTATTGTACTGTATTCGTCCTATTATGAAATTATGAATAACAAAAATTCAAAAAACAGCACATTAATTAAAAGTTGTTAAAGTAAATGGACTGTATAAAGTGAATTAGAAGAACAGAATGGATGGACATTAACTTTGCGCATTAACTGCATCCTTGTTGAATGTCAAGCATATTTCTATGACAGTGACACGCTCCTTTAATACACATGGAAAAGTGGTTCCTGTCAGGATTTGGATGCAGGCTCCATTAAATTTTAGAGAATGTAAGTATTATTAATGTTATTCATCTACTGACACACATCATGGACAGTATTAACAGTTATTGGTCTTCCAGGTTAGGCTATGGATCGTGGGATTTTTGCACGCACTTCACTTCTACCGGTCAATTTCGATTTTGAAAAATTTAATTTATTTAAATGTATTGACACACAAAAAAATTACACAAAATATAATCAAAATAACTTTATGGTCATGCCCATTGACTTTGCCTGTACAACTTAAAAGCATAGTGCTCTTAAAATAGGGCACTAGGTGTGCTTCTCAAACGTCTCAGGAAAATAGCAAATTGTGCATTGCGCCACTTCATTGACATAAAATACACTGCCAGTTTGCACACAAACATCCACAGATAGCGGAAACACTCCCACCCAGAGCCACTTGCGCTTTGCACTGGCACGAAAATTCCGCTTTCAATTAATGCTCTCACTAAAATCCGATAAGATGTTGCACATAGCACTGAACTCAGCGCAGTCACAAAAATGTAGCCCTTCATTCTGAATAGGTTACGTTCCGCTCAATACAGTGCCTGTGTGTACAATAAAGTCTGATATAAGCCTAAATTATTTTTTATTTTGAATAGTTTTAATGAAAAACATGATATATAAGATTACGATTGCATGAAAAGGGAATTAAACTGTTATAAAACCACAGATTTGTGAGACTTTAGCGGAACTGAAGGTGTCAGAATTAACACCTTAGTAATGGCATTCTATCCTACTAGTCTTACTATTTCTGCCATTGACTGACATCGCAGAAGTAGTAAGTGTAGTATGGGTAGTGTGCCTGTGGGTACACGATCCGTTCCACCTGCACGATCCGTTCTACGCATGTGTAGTAGACACAGTAGAAAACGCGCATGCGCAAATGATAATTCTGTTTTGCGACGCTGATTTTGATTTACGACACTGCACGATCTGTTCCACGCATGCGCATATTTGTACCGCAAGACTTGTATTTACTCACAGCGAAAGAAAATGGACCGTGGGTGGAGAAGACGGGCAAAGATTTTGAAGTAACTTTGCTTACTATGTAATTTCGCCATTTCATTTTGCACAGCGGACACTATATATGGTTGTCAACATCACATCTGAGTAACCGTATATTACTTTTCAGCCATTTCCAGTTCAGTCAGATGGACAGAGCTGTGGGATATTCATGCTTATGGTAAACTTATACAATTTCTACTCAATTTTTCCTGTTTGTCCTAAATCTCCGTAATCATTATTTTTCTCTTTAACAGTATGCCCTCTGCATCTGTACTGGTGCCATGTTTCAGTTTTTGGATGTAAGTTGTAATTCATGGAATGTATATGTATCCAAGAATGTTAAAAAACAAACAATGCAAGACTCCAATATTACATGTGTATTACAGACTGACATACCATCTATTCGGAAGTGGTGGTGTCTCCAGATTCTGGAGAGATTCTCCATCGCAAGGTAGGACACATTTCAAGCAGTAAAACATTGGTCTGCTTTACAATTATGCTACATTAAAAGTACCATACTTTTGAATAGGCATGGGCAGAACTTCGGGCAGCGCTTTGCCTTCTGGACAGAGGAGGCAGAACAGCTGATGGCAGGCACCCTACCACCTATTTATAGGATTTCTCGACCCCAAATAGTCAAGGTATGGCCAAACTAACCAGACAACCATTTTCACGTATGCATTCTATACAGGTAGGTCTCAAAAAATTTGAATATTGTGGAAAAGTGTGTGAATTACTGAATTAAATGTAAAACTTGAAACTGATACATTATATAGATTTATACAACATGTTACGTCACGTGATATATTAAAAAATAGAAGATCGTAACAAACAGTTCAAGTCAAGTGGGTTTAACTCATAATAACTATTTAATTTATGCTAAAAAGATGTCTTTAGGCCCCTTTTGAAAGACCCAAAACATCTTATGTTGTAGTGTATTCTTAATTTATGGCATTTTACTTTATCATAGGAGGAACAGGTAGAAGTGGAGGAGCTGCCCCTCACATTGAAACATATGTACCAGGCAGAGTACATTGTGAGGAACAGTCTTGGTCTTTTCACTGGCCATGTGCAAGAACCATCGTACATGTTGATGGATCATGATGACCAAATGAAAGCGTGGAGGGTGCTGATGGAGTCGATGGAGTGCTATGCCATGGAGCCTTTCACGTTCATTTTTGAAAACATCCAGGACATGGAAAACTTCATGATTATTTGCAAAGACACCCTCAACCTGAGAGTAAATGCTGGAGTTGGGTTGCACAGTCACCCATATACATTTTGTTAGTGTATCTGGGTCACTGTGCACCCCACACTGTGAGTGAGTGAGTGAGTGAGTGAGTGAGTGAGTGAGTTTTTTTACTCCTAAATAAAGATACTCAAAAAGTAAACTTCACTACTGTCCACCACCGGTCTCATGCTTCTTTCAAGTCATTTCCATTGTCAGTTTGAAATACTCTAAATAAATAACGTTTCCCCAGACTAGTGCAGAAATGCATATTATGTTCCTTGTTGTCTTCTGTAAACAACATTGAAGGGATTATTTTCCTCATTTAGATTATTTATATGTATATATATTTATTTATATATATATATTAGCCTATATAGACCCATACTAATACAAATTTTCTCAAGTTAACTAATATTAGCAGCTTTTAATTAAAAGAAAAAACGACACAAACCATCTTTGACCTCAGACCAAAACACGGTTAGTTAAGTAAGTTAATACCATAGAGCAATGAATCGCAAAGGAGTATGGAGGAAACTGATCATGTATGTTCATGTAACAACTCACAACTCCTTTATTATTGTGGATTGCAACCACGTAAACGCATCGTAATGCATAGCGTAAGCTACATTTAAAATCATCAACGCTGTGACATGGTAAACACAATACAACTAACGTTACACAAATATGCCGCAAGTTGTGCCGCCTGGCCGCCAAGTGTTTCATCGCATGCGTAGTACAGATAGTGTAGGAAAACCGTGACGTTTTCTACTACGTAATTACGCGCATGCGTAGAACGGATCGTGCAGGTGGAACGGATCGTGTGCGAACCCAGCCATGAAACACGTCATTGCTGTCATTGGAGAGTCTGGCCAATCGCCAGCTATTAGTCTTATACAAAATGTTCTGTTCGATTATATGATTCACCATAATGACTGTTAACTTTTAAATTGTTTGAGCAAGCAAACTCCAATGGGGGACTGGATAAAGCATGTGCGGATCAAATGTGCAATCATAGGCTATCAGATGATCAGATCACGTGATACTGTATCAATAACTTCTCTGCATTGTTTATGAAAAATAATGAAAATGTGATGTGAAAAAAAAAAAACTTAAAATAACCAATAGAGAACATTATGTGTGTTAAATGTATACACATATATTATTTATGAAATATATATATATATATATATATATATATATATATATATATATATATATTTCATAAATAATATATGTGTATATATATATATATATATATATATATATACCGAGTTGCATCGTGGAAATGCATTGGTTTTGAGACTTTTGCCATTTAATGAAATCGAGTGCCACTTAATATAAAATATTCAGGGAGAGGAAAATGGGATTGAGTCAAACATTCATGCTGGCGAGTTGTTTATCTTGTGTTGCTTCTCTGGGATACAGAAAACGTTTAATCTGAAGTGCTTCAACATCTGCAAAGCTGTAGAAACAAAATTGGTTTACATCTGAAGAGTGACTTCTTAGTACTAAAACTGTCTTTAAGATTTGTTTTTCTTCTTAATCCGCTTTAAATCCATATTTCTTATCTCATGGCAATCATGATTGTGAAAGACTAGCCTACTTATTTTTAATAAGTAAGCGCATATGGTAGGTGATAGCACGCATTTAATTGGATGCCCGCTTTCAATCAGATAGCATTTTGTCAATATCCAGAGACCATATAGCCAACATGATGAGCTCAGTCATAGCCGAGTAGCTGAAGGGGCATTACATTTACATTTCCTTCGAAGTAGAAAAAAGACACATATTATTACACCAGTCATCCCTTATGCACTAACACGAAAACTATAAAAGGCTTCCAAGATATGTACTCGTGTATTAAAGAAGCATGGGAGACTCGACTGGCTTATTTGTACACTGCGCTATTCTGAAGCTTTGGTGCCACTCGATGGAAAAAGCGGGAAACTGCTTGGCGGCTTTGCAAGCGCTCTTCGGATTCGGTACAAAACCGGAACAATTTGTTCATGGTATTACTTAGCAATCACCGTAACGTACTATGACTAAACACATACAGTATCGAGCAGCACTGTAGATTCGTTTATCATTTTTAATCCTATGCTGAGTAGCAACAATTTGCTAGCCTACTGAAGAGAACTGTTGCTAAATCTCAGTGGTGAGAGAACTGTCCAATATATGTCAACATTTATTTATATAAAATGTATATTGTATGCCTCTCATGCAATTATGACTTTACAATTACACAATATATCATTATAATAAACATGTTTACAATTATTCATCAACTGCAGTGCCATTTTCAATTTCATATTTTAGAAAAACCTTAACATTGCACTTAAACATCAAAAGCTCACCGGTGTTCAAAGGGAGGCTATAATTCGCTTTTATTAACAAAATAGCACATACTATTAGTTACATGGGGGGTTCAAAACCATCCGCTCTCTTCTTCTCTTAGAGGTAAACAACTTCCCTATGAGGTAAATGATGCTAACGATTAACTCGTTTAATGCCGCTATTTCAAGAAAAGCAACAAATAGGCTACTGATCCTGACCTAATGATTGTTTTGATGGAATGGAAATCGTTGACATGGAGGAAACATATCACGTTATGGTGGCAAAACAGTTTTCTGCCAGCTTGATAATTCGCAGAGTCAAAGACCTGTTTTGTCGGCAGCCACCGTGATCCGCTTTCTCAAACGCCCCCCTTCCTCTCGAACTCACTCATTCACTCTTGTCTCCCACACTCACGAAATCTTGCGCCACACACACGCCCGCGCGCATACAAAAATTCGTAGCTTATATATGGCTTTTTATATACAGCCCAATTAAATGATACACTTGGCCAGTTCATGTACAGCCTATATATATTTGAACTTGTATGGTTCTCAAGATGTCCATATCCAATGATACCTGATTTTTGCGGACCTACCAATCGAAACGCATGACCCATTAAATAGCATACTATTGGTATTTAATTGAAAACGACTCCAATCCATGCACATGTCAGGGGAGAAAGGTGACATGATCACACGTGAACATTATGATCTCATGTATGGCAACAGGGAGCGCGCTTAAACCACTGCTCTGTGCACATGCTGCATAACGGGAAACTCACCCCTAACTGATGTAGCCAACAGCCCCATGTACAAGAAGAGCACCCCGCTCCAATGATGCGCCTGTACTCCCACCTTCATTAGCGCAAAAATCCTTATTCCATCCAGTTTCCTCGTCCCATTGTATGTACATCTGCACTCTGTCCTCACAAGTCCAGTTCTGTCACCATTCAAAGAGACGCTCATGGTGGGTTTTTTGGCAGGCACGGGTTATCAGATGGTTTTAAAAGGAAGATTCACTTGGTATCGGCGCTGAGCAAAATCCCAGTGCATCGAGACTGGACTTTCGCAACTGGGCTGAACCATCTCAAGCGAGCCGCGGGGTGAGACGAATCTAACAGACGCTTTCTCGCCGAAAATCCTGAAGAGACTGATAATGAGAACTGTATCTTATCTCTTCACAGCTCACATTAACATTACTGACGCTTGGAGTCTGAAAACTGGTTTCAAGCGGAAAATGTAGCATACGCCTTCACACTTCCACAAGCGCGTGTATAAGTTTTAATCCCAATTAATACGCGCTTAGAATCCTCGCGTCAGTCTATCTCCCAGAGACACAGCGTCTGAGATTGCGAAAATACCGTTACGATGCACATATCGTCACCGCCCACTCGCGGAAGTTTACAGCCTTCATCACTGTCTGAATAATTTCCAGGCGTGAAAATAATCGTTAAGGGATTTTCACTGCAGAAAACCCTTGCTATTTCTAAACTTAACTAAATGAAATGAAGAGCCCGACTGCAGCGGCAGCGTGCACTGACTGCATCTCTCTCTCTCTCTCTCTCTCTCTCTCTCTCTCTCTCTCTCTCTCTCTCACACACACACACACACACACACACACACAAACAAACAAACATACACTTACTCAATTGATTATTATTGACGCACTTTTAAAGGCATATATATATATATATAAATATGTGTGTGTGTGTGTGTGTGTGTGTGTGTGTGTGTGTAGTGCGAGAGCATTTAAGAATAGTAGATCCAGTGGGAAGAGCCTTAAGAGGACGAAGAGCTATTCAACGGAGGGTCTACAAATCAACTGTGGTATGTGTTTTGTAAATTTGGAAAAATAATTCAAATAAAATAATAAAAATAATAATAATACAGTACTTACTCCCTAGCTGGTCAATGATGCAAGATTGATGTAAGGATTTAGGATGACCAAAACTATGCTAAATAAATAATGTTATTATAAAACATGAATATTTGTAAAATCAACATGGAAATGTGAGAAAATGCAACGTTTAAAAATATTATGAAATATAAACATGATGTAAGAACATCTAATAATATTGAGATTAATTAAAAAAAAATTTATCTTTCTTCATTTTTGCATTGTTTTATATACTTTTACTTAATTTTGACCACTTCTCTCAACAATCTCGGGGGTTGTAACATTTTTATCACTAAGTAAAAATTGCCTATTTGATAGTAAAATACAACATTTTCTATGTAAAGGAAAAGGTCTTTAAAATAAGCTGACACCACCCTGGTTAGTTCTGCCCACAATCTTTCAATTTGTTGATTAACACTACGTCCAACCATAAAGCTTCCTCTGTATGCCCCTTGATTCTCAATCATAAACCTTGCAATATCAATATTCTCACTACCAGCATCACCCTTGACATGATGTGGGAGTCCAAATAGATCAACAGCACCCTGGAAAAGTTGCAAGGCAGTTGATGCTCTGTTGTCTGTGCAACATCTCAGGTAGGTAATACAGCGACTATATCCATCAACTCCTCCATGAAACACAAATCCCCATGGATTTAACTAGTGGTTTGCGTCAATATGTCTGGAATAATAATTATTGTCATTATTATTATTATTATTATTATAAACCACATTGAATGTACAGTACATCAAAGTTTAACTTATTTGGCTTTGTTGTCTTACTTTTTCTATCACATAGGCAATTTTTACTTAGTGATAAAAATGTTACAACCCAGAGATTGTTGAGAGAATTAAGTTAAAGAATTTAAAACAATGCAAATATGAAGATTTTTTTTTTATTAATCTCAATATAGATGTTCTTTCATCATGTTTATATTTCAAAATATTTTTAAACGTTGCATTATCTCACAAATTCATGTTGATTTTACAAATATTCATGTTTTTTAATAACATTTTTATTTAGCATAGTGTTGGTCCTCCTAAATCCTACATCAATCTTGCTTCATTGACTAGCTAGGGAGTAAGAACTGTATTATTATTTTAGACAGCTTGGTTTAGTGGACTATGGGAGTTTCACCAACATTTCAAATGATGATCTTGATTGTCTTATTACTGAGGTTCTTCAAGGTTTATTTATTTATTTAGTTATTTTTCCAAATTTACAAAACACTTACCACAGTTGATTTGGGACATAGACATTGTAGACCCTCCGTTGAATAGCCCTTTGTCCTCTTAAGGCTTTTCCCACTGGATCTACTATTCTTAAATGCTCTCACACTCACCATCGCTAAACTCTGATCCCTCTTCCTCTCAAACTACCAGTGATGTAGGTCTCTCCTGAGCCAGGGGTTTGTTGAAGGACCTCAGTAATAAGATGATCAAGATCATCATTTGAAATGTTGGTGAAACTCCCATAGTCCACTAAACCAAGTCATCTACTGTGGTTGTACAGTGTTTGAATGTATACAGACAACATTCAAGATTTGGTCATCCAGATAAAAGTCCCGCATGTGCATGAATGAACAACGGTTTCCTTGTTTTCCTTATTTTCATTTGCCGCACCCTCTCCGGGTTGCAGTACCCACATGTTCAATAAAAGAGCGATTTCCCCACTCCCTGGGTCATCCAGCCAGTGTTTGCCGTTCTCACAGCACACCGACCCTAAAACTTTACAGTCCCGGTTCCCCGGATGCAGCTCCCTTGCCTCCAGCCCCACAAGTGCTCAGCCCCGGCAGGCCAGCGCTGACGAGTTCCGAGACGCCTCCTTAGGACCTCTTCCTCAGTCTCTAACCCGCCCCCTGCAGAGCAAGGTAAGTGCTTTGAGTCTTTTCTCATCACCCAAGCCTCGGGACGCTCTTTTGCCTCCCGACGCATTATTACCTGCTCCCCCCCACAGTGAAGCCCCGCCCGGTACATCAAAAACGATCGCCCCGTTAGTGCCCCCTCGCAAGGAGTTTGGATGCATGGGTCTCACTTCCCAATCCGTCGCGCTGGTTGGCCAGGACCATCCGACTCGGCTACACGATTCAGTTCGCCCGGCTCCCGCCTCGTTTCAGCGGTATTCGCTCCACTCTTGTGTGTGGCCAACAAGCCAGTGCCTTATGAGCAGAGATCTCCACCCTGCTCCTCAAAGATGCGATAGAGCCCGTCCCTCCAGCCGAGATGAAGAAGGGTTTCTACAGCCCTTACTTCATCATACCCAAGAAAAGCGGAGGGTTGCGACCAATATTGGACCTGCGAGTTCTCAACCGGAAACATATTCTCACCTGCGTTTGACAGCTAGATTGTTTCGCGGGAGTAGACCTGAAGGACGCGTACTTCCACGTCTCCATTCTGCCACGACACCGACCCTTCTTACGGTTCGCGTTCGACGGCCAGGCGTATCAGTACAAGGTCCTCCCCTTCAGCTTGTCCCTGTCCCCTTGCATCTTCACGAAGGTCGCAGTGGCCACTCTTGCCCCCCTAAGGGAAGTGGGCATCCGCATACTCAACTACCTCGACGACTGGCTCATCCTGGCCCACTCTCGAGAGTTACTATGCGCCCACAGGGACCAGGTGCTCAGGCACCTCAGCCATCTAGGGCTTCAGGTCAACTGGGAAAAGAGCAAGGTCGACCCGGTTCAGAGCATCTCTTTTCTCGGCATGGAGTTAGACTCAATGACAGTGCGGCTCATCAACGAGCGCACACAGTCTGTGCTCAGGTGCCTCACTCGCCTCGAGCCCGGCACAGCGGTTCATCTAAAACAATTCCAGAGGCTCGTGGGGCATATGGCATCCTCAGTCGCGGTCGCGCCGCTCGGGTTGAAGCATATGAGTCCGCTACAGCACTGGCTACATATGGGCATGGCGCCACGGCACACACCGTGTGACAATCACCCCTTCTTGCCATCAGACTTTCAACCCTTGGACAGACCTCTGCTTTCTGCGGACCGGAGTCCCCCTGCAGTAGGTGTGCAGACGTGTTGTGGTAACCACAGACACCTCTCGACAGTGTTGGGGCACTGTGTGCAATGGGCGCACTGCTGCTGGCCCCTGGAAAGGACCCCTGCATCGTTGGCACATCAATTGCCTTGAGTTGATTGCTGTAACTCTTGCCCTATGGAAGTTTCTCCCACTAATCCGAGGCAAGCACGTCTTGATCCATTCAGACAGCACCGCGACGGTAGCATACATAAATCGCCAGGGCGGCGTACACTCTTGTCATATGTCACAACTCGCCCGCCATCTCCTCCTTTAGAGCCAGCCGCAACTCAAGTCCTTGCTCGCCACTCACATCCCTGGCAACCGGAACACGACCGCGGACGTGCTGGTCCAGCTCATATGGGACCGATTTGGCAAGGCACAGATAGACCTCTTTGCCTCCCAAGACAACTCCCACTGCCTGCTCTGGTACTCCCTGACAGGAGCCCCTCTCGGGACAGACGCACTGACACACAGATGGCCACGGGGGCTGCGCAAGTACGCATTTCCCCCAGTGAGCCTTGTTGCATCGGTGCTGTGCAAGATCAGGGAGGACGAGGTACAGGTCATCCTGGTGGCCCCCTACTGGCCCACCCGCACCTGGTTCTCAGATTTCACGCTCCTCGCGACAGCTTCTCCCTGGAAAATTCACCTGATGAAGGACCTTCTTTCTCAGGGACGGGGCACCCTCTGGCATCCGCACCCAGACCTCTGGAAACTCCACGTCTGGCCCCTGGATGGGATGTGGAAGATCTAGTGTATCTACCACCTGCTGTCGTAGACACGATCAACCAAGCCAGAGCTCCCTACACCAGACAACTATACGCCCTAAAGTGGCGATTGTTCGCGAATTGGTGTTCTTCCCGAGCCGAAGACCCGCAGAGGTGCGCAGTTCGGTCAGTGCTTCTATTCCTGCAGGAGAGGCTGGAGGGGAGGCTGTCCCCCTCCACCTTGAAGGTGTATGTAGCTGCTATCACAGCCCACCGCGACGCAGTAGATGGCAAGTCCCATGGTAAGCATGACTTGATTATCTGAAAGGCGCCTGGAGACTGTTCCCCTCTTGGGATCTCTCAGTGGTCCTCACATACCCCTTTTCCACCAACAAGAACCAGGTGCTGGTTCAGAGCTAGAGCTAGTGTCAGTTCGGAGTTGGTTCGACTGATGAGCCTCCAAAGAACCGGTTTGCTTTTCCACAGGCTAAAGAGCCAGGTCTTACATCAACGTCTCATCTTTCCCAGCAACGTTAGCGCGGTGCTGCCAAACACAAACACACCATCAACAATGGCGGACGTTGCTTTGCTATTGATGTTCATGGCTTTGCGGACCTACATCGGCATCCAAACACGGCGGATCCAACGTGTTCGCGCGGCTCGCCATTTGTACAGACGGAGATTACAAGCGAGAGTAACGGTATGTACATAACATTTATTTTTTACAATAAGATGCCGAGTTTAGCCTGAGATTTATATTTTAGCCTCAGCATGTTGCTAACCTCCTAGCATCGACTTTGCTGATAATCAATCACATTGCAGTTAAATTAAAATGTATTAAGCATTGGTTGAATACCGTTTTCCTACACCGTTTTGTGAAAACTCGTATGTATGAGTTACTGAGTTATAAGCAAAAATCACTCACAGTAATACAACTAAAACTAGATAATCTGCAGATAATGTCTCCACTGTCAGTGTTGTTTTATTAGGCTATATTATGTTGTTTTTTTAAATTAGTATTACTGCAGCTTTAATGTGTAGCCTATTAAAAATGTCCAAATTTAGATTTATACATGGTTTTCACTGGACAAGAAGGCTATGAAAATAAGTTGTCTGAAAAGACACTGTATAAACCTAAAAAGACTGAAAAAAAAAATTATAAATAAAGTAGCCCTGTCTTTTAAGTGGTACTTATATGAATTAATAAACGCTTCACTGCTACAGCTCAACTGTTTTTATAGTATTTATACCGCACTGTATACTTGATAGAAAATATACCTATATATACACTATTGCCCATAAATGAAACTTATATATATATATATATATATATATATATATATATATATATATATATATATTTTATCTTTACAGGCAATCTTGCACCTGAAGGCAAGGCGGAGGTCACCTGTAATGTGGGCATACCCACGATCTGACCACTGGTGGGACACAATTGTTCCGGATTTCCTCCCGGTGCAATTCATGCAGAATTTCCGTGTATCCCCAGAATCGTTTGAGTACATCTGCAGTCAGGTCAAGCATGCCATGGGGAGAAGGAACACAAACTACCGTTTGTGTGTCCCAATCCGAAAGCGTGTGGCAATTGCCATCTGGAAACTGGCCACGGGTGGTGAATACAGGACAATCAGCCATCTTTTTGGGGTAGGCCTCAGCACTGTATTTAATTGTGTTCAGGAATTCTGCAACACAGTCATCAAGGTGCTCCTTTCCGTCCACATAAGATTTCCTGATGCTGAAAAGTTGTTAGAAATGGCCACTTTCTTTAATAATCGTTGGAGAGTTCCACAGTGTGTGGGTGCAATTGATGGCAGCCACATTCCAATAATTGCACCAGAGGACTATCCACGAGACTACTTTAATCGTAAAGGCTGGCATTCTATTGTTCTTCAAGCAGTTGTGGATGGCAAAGGTCTTTTCTGGGATGTTTGTGTTGGCTATCCAGGGAGTGTGCATGACGCCAGAGTGCTACGACGGTCACATTTGTGGGAGGCCCTATGTGACGGGGAATTACTAGGGCAAAACAAAGTGACCATCTCTGGCTGTGATGTTGGACATTACCTGATTGGTGATCCGGCATACCCCATGCAGAATTGGCTCATGAAGCCCTTTTCCGACACTGGCAGACTGACCCCTGAACAGCACACCTACAATTACAGGCTGAGCAGTGCACGATCGGTTGTGGAGATGTCTTTTGGGAGATTAAAAGGAAGATGGAGGTGCCTCCTAAAAAGAAATGACTGCAAGCTGGAGCTGAGCAAGAGGATTGCACTGACCTGCTGTGTGCTCCATAACATTTGTGAGGAACATGGTGATAATTTCACTGAAGAGCACCCAGACAGGACTCTAAACACTGAGCCTCCTGTTCAGACATTACCTGAACGTGCGAATAGAGAAGGGGCTGACATCAGAGCTGCATTAATGATGCATTTTAACAGAGGGAACGAGTGATTCTTTGAATACACCAATGCCATATTTTTGTAACACTGCCGTTTGTGTTTGAGTACACCTGCACTTTCATAAATTGTATTTTCTCATCCATTGAATAAACCCTATTATCTCTAAAACTGCATTTTGTGAATAATTTCATAAGCCGTTTTATTGCCCTGTAAACACTTACTTGAATAATGTATGGCCATGAGAACTGCTCAATTCTTGCTTTATGGTCCTCAATCAACGACCCTTTCACACTTCTGACCGGCATGAGACATTCTTTTGTCTGAATTCAGCCATTATAGCCTTTATTCAGGCATTATAGCTTGCCATCAACTCCACTTCAAGCCCACTATCCACCTATTATCTGAAGCCTTTCTAGAAAACAAACCAAATATTGCGAATTCTTGAAACAAAATATATTGTGAAATAGATATAGCTCCTGCCTGACAGGTGGATTAGAGCTACAATTAGCACCAAACTACTTAACACAATTTAAAATATTAATATTACCCTTTTCCTCAATTCACTTTAAACCACCAAGTTTTTATTAACTTCCAATCATTAACTAATTTGGATTTTAGTCCTATTTAATGTCGAAATGGTATAGAATTTTATATGTAGCTAATCGCTTCACCTGATTAACATGTTTAATGTACACATTATAAATATGAAAATACACCAAATCGCATTTAAAAAAAAAAAAAAACATATACGATATTTGCCTGTTAAGTGTTAAAGAAACTGAACCAGACATTTGTATTAATAAACATGTTTATTTAAAAACAACAATACAAATCTTTATAAAACTTTGGAAATGTGAAGTGCAGTAAGTGAAAACTAAAATTGTAAATAGTTAATTTAAATAAAAAAAATTTACATAAAAAGCAGCAACCAAAAATACTGTGGTGATATATTTACAATCATTTTTGCACTTGTGCCTCCATTACGGCCACCATGCTCCCCATCAGTCCAAGCAGAAAATGTGTGTCCGCTCTCATGTCCTGACGCAAGGCATCGTCCATTTCTTTACTGTGCTGCAAGAACCTCTCATCTGCCCTTTCCAAATATTGCACCAGTTCTGAGGTACCGTCTCTCTTCCTTTTTCCTGTGTACAACAATAATAGCAGATGACAGATCATCAATGTGTTGTCATAGCATTGCAAATAATTGTTTTCTGCAGGGAATTACGGGTATGCATCTGCTATATTAATTATATAAAAAATATGTATAGCATCATACTACATCACTATCATTTCAGATTTTGCTCATGTCCATAAAAAAAGCATCAACATTATATTGTATATAGCAAGTTAATGTCAGATTGACTTTATATTCTATTTTAAACTTTTTTGAAAGTATTTTCTAGACTTTTGCTTTTTGTTTAAAGTAATAAAATGTAATTGTTACATATCAAAGCATGTTGTATTGCTGTTCATTATTTTAAATGAAGAAAAAATCTAAACATTATTTCAGTACCTGATAATATATAGTAATTGTTATGAAGAGGGCAGACGAGGGAGTAAGGATCCAAACGCAGCTTTTATTGGAATTTTCAAAGGTGAAGGCAAAACAAAAGCAGGAACAAATAAAAGGTCCACGAGGGGAAAATAAAGAAATGAATACAAGAAAATAACACGGGGGTCTTGCAAGGAGGGCGTAAGCAGGAACACGGGCCAAGGCAGGATTCTGGGACAGCATGAACAAAACAACTTCATCTAACATAGAACAACGACCAACAAAGGACAAGGTGAACATCAGGGCTTAAATACAAAACAAGGGGAAACAAGGACCAATAGAAAACCAAAACTCAAAACAAGATAACAAGACAATAAACTAAAACCAATGATAAATTAGGACAGATAATAAAGTAATCAAACAATAAACCAATGAGGACCGGACACATAGACAAGGGGGGAAAAAGGACATGACAAAACTTCAAAATAAGAGTGCACAAAACAAAAGGCAATACGGAACATAAAAAGTGCCAAAACTTAGTGCATAAACAAACAATGTGGAACATAAAAGGTGACAAAAGCTTAAATAAAAAGGTAAAGAAACCAAAGACGGTGAGGATCGTAACAGAGCCCCCCCTTTAAGGAGCGGATCCCAGACGCTCCTAACCAAAGGAGGGGCAAAACGACAACGGAAAACGAGGACGAACAGGTAGATATAGGGAACACGAGGGGCACAGAGGGACAAGACTTGGACAGAGGGGACCGGGTCGGGAAGACTGGGAAGTTGCGGGGTCGAAACTGGGTCAGGGGGCAATCCATTGGGCAGGGACTGGGTCAGGAGGCCGGGGAGGTGGTCATAGGGCAGGGATTGGGTCAGGTGGCCAGGGAGGCAGCCCTATGGCAGGGACTGGGTCTGGAGGCCGGGGAGGTGGCTGTAGGGCAGGGATCAGGTCAAGGGGTCTAGGAGATGGCCACAGGGCTAGGCCAGGGTCAGGAGGTCTAGGGGGTGGCCACAGGGCTAGGGCAGGGTCAGGAGGTTTAGGAGATGGCCTCAGGGCTAGGGAAGGGTCAGGAGGCTTGGGAGATGGCCTCAGGGCTAGGGCAGGGTCAGGAGGCTTAGGAGATGGCCTCAGGGCTAGGGCAGGGTCAGGAGGCTTAGGAGATGGCCTCAGGACCGGGACAGGGTCAGGAGGCTTAGGAGATGGCCTCAGGGCTAGGGAAGGGTCAGGAGGCTTAGGAGATGGCCTCAGGACCGGGACAGGGTCAGGAGGCCAAGGAGAGGGCCACGTGACAGGGACAGGGTCAGGAGGCCAAGGAGAGGGCCACAGGACAGGGTCGGAAGGCCTGAGAGGAGGCCACGAGAGAGGGTCGGAAGGCCAGGGAGGAGGCCGCGAGAGAGGGTCGGAAGGCCTGAGAGGAGGCCTCACGACAGGATCAGAAGGCCTGGGAGGAGGCCTCACGACAGGATCAGAAGGCCTGGGAGGAGGCCTCACGACAGGATCAGAAGGCCTGGGAGGAGTCGAGGAGGCCCCCAGGGACGGTGCCATGGTGGGCGGTGACCAAGGAGGCTTGGAAGGTCCTGGGGTTCTAGTGGGCGAAGGCAGAGCCGTGGGAGGTGGAGCAGACAGAGCCGTGGAAGGCGGAGCAGACAGAGCCGTGGAAGGCGGAGCAGACAGAGCCGTGGAAGGCGGAGCAGCTGCAGGCAGAGCCGAGGCAGTCCTCTGAGGTGGAGACCTGGGGGACTCTGGCAGCAGAGGCGCGGAGGGCTCGGGAGACAGGGGTGTGGAAGGCTCGGGTGGCTGAGGCGTGGGTGGCCTTGACCTAGGTCTCGAAGGCTCGAGAGGCGGAGCGCTGGGAAGCTCTGGAGGCGGAGCGCTGGGGAGCTCTGGAGGCGGAGCGCTGGGGAGCTCTGGAGGCGGAGCGCTGTGGGAAGCTCGGGAGGCGGAGCGCTGTGGGAAGCTCGGGAGGCGGAGCGCTGTGGGAAGCTCGGGAGGCGGAGCGCTGTGGGAAGCTCGGGAGGCGGAGCGCTGTGGGAAGCTCGGGAGGCGGAGCTGTGGGAAGCTCGGGAGGCGGAGCTGTGGGAAGCTCGGGAGGCGGAGCTGTGGGAAGCTCGGGAGGCGGAGCTCTGGGAAGCTCAAGGGGGGCTGGTTCTTGGACGGTCGAGGCTACAGGCGCTGGCTCTGGCTCTTGGACGGTCGAGGCTGCAGGCGCTGGCTCTGGCTCTGGCTCTTGGACGGTCGAGGCTACAGGCGCTGGCTCTGGCTCTTGGACGGTCGAGGTTACAGGTGCTGGCTCTGGCTCTTGGACGGTCGAGGCTACAGGCGCTGGCTCTGGCTCTTGGACGGTCGAGGCTACAGGCGCTGGCTCTGGCTCTTGGACGGTCGAGGCTACAGGCGCTGGCTCTGGCTCTTGGACGGTCGAGGCTACAGGCGCTGGCTCTGGCTCTTGGACGGTCGAGGCTACAGGCGCTGGCTCTGGCTCTTGGACGGTCGAGGCTACAGGCGCTGGCTCTGGCTCTTGGACGGTCGAGGCTACAGGCGCTGGCTCTGGCTCTTGGACGGTCGAGGCTACAGGCGCTGGCTCAGAGGACGGGGCCGTGAAGGGCGGAGATTGGTGTGCGGAAGCCCCTCCTCTTCTCCTCCTCCTCTTCCTGGCAGACGAGGCTGGCAACGCCGGCTCTGGGACGGACGAGGCTGGCAACGCCGGCTCCGGGACGGACGAGGCTGGCAACGCCGGCTCCGGGACGGACGAGGCTGGCAACGCCGGCTCCGGGACGGACGGGACGGACGAGGCTGGCAACGCCGGCTCCGGGGCGGACGAGGCTTCCAGCTCGTTGGCCGTGGCAGGCGTGGGCGTTGGCTCGTTGGCCGTGGCAGGCGTGGGCGTTGGCCCGTTGGCCGTGGCAGGCGTGGGCGTTGGCCCATTGGCCGTGGCAGGCGTGGGCGTTGGCCCGTTGGCCGTGGCAGGCATGGGCGTTGGCCCGTTGGCCGTGGCAGGCGTGGGCGTTGGCTCGTTGGCCGTGGCAGGCAGAGACTGAGGAGCGGAAGCCTTTCCTCTTCTCCTTCTCCTGGCGGATGGGGTTGTCAACACTGGCCCTGGGGCAGACGAGACTGGGGGTGTGTTGGCCGTGGTAGGCGTGGGACACCCGGGGGCCCTGCCCGGAATTGAGAGAGGCGGCTCCCCTGCAGCGTAGGTCTCCACAATCAGGTCCACATACTCTTGCAAGGTGCAATCCTCGATCTCCGGCAATTCTCTCCTTGGGCGAACGGGTACGTTGTACCTGTATATGGTCTTTAGGACCTGGTCGTCCCAACCGGAGCAGCTGGCCACGTTGGAAAAGAAATAGGAGAACTCGCGTACGGTCAGGTTTGCCCTAGCAAGCTCTACGAAAAACGCTGCTGGATCCATTAGTGGTTGGTCGTTCTGTTATGAAGAGGGCAGACGAGGGAGTAAGGATCCAAACGCAGCTTTTATTGGAATTTTCAAAGGTGAAGGCAAAACAAAAGCAGGAACAAATAAAAGGTCCACGAGGGGAAAATAAAGAAATGAATACAAGAAAATAACACGGGGGTCTTGCAAGGAGGGCGTAAGCAGGAACACGGGCCAAGGCAGGATTCTGGGACAGCATGAACAAAACAACTTCATCTAACATAGAACAACGACCAACAAAGGACAAGGTGAACATCAGGGCTTAAATACAAAACAAGGGGAAACAAGGACCAATAGAAAACCAAAACTCAAAACAAGATAACAAGACAATAAACTAAAACCAATGATAAATTAGGACAGATAATAAAGTAATCAAACAATAAACCAATGAGGACCGGACACATAGACAAGGGGGGAAAAAGGACATGACAAAACTTCAAAATAAGAGTGCACAAAACAAAAGGCAATACGGAACATAAAAAGTGCCAAAACTTAGTGCATAAACAAACAATGTGGAACATAAAAGGTGACAAAAGCTTAAATAAAAAGGTAAAGAAACCAAAGACGGTGAGGATCGTAACAGTAATATACAGTATGTATGTATGTATGTATGTATGTGTATATATATATATATATATATATATATATATATATATATATATATATATATATATATATATTACAGAAACATTTCAATGTTTGCATAATGTATGGTGTGACCATTTGCACACCAAGTCTTACCCCGTGCTGAAGATGTTTCTCCAGAGCTGCTACACGACGGCGCGGGAGAGCTGCAGCTCAGCGGTGGCAGCAACTCGACGTTGTCATCATCACGGTCGGTGATGGCAGACAGTTCTATAAAAAAAAAACCAAGACGACAGTGCTTTAAAAAATATGTCCATTACACTTTACACACTGTTCTGTGCTACTTTATACAATGAAATCACAGATAATACAATCATAGCTAGCCACATTGCAAACACTGATGTAAGAAATTAGAACCTCACCAAACAGCTAAGAAACATGCTAGGAAGAAGTAAAATAATCTAAAAACAGAACTTACCAGGATCGGTGCAACTTTGCTGTAGCGAATCATCCATCATTGACTCGAGCATTATTGTTGCCGAGTTCAGCGCCCCGGTCACCTGGCATGCCGGCCTATCGCCGAGAACAGAGTCGAGAACGTCGAAATGTGGGTTTTGACGAGGGCGACCATTGCCGCTTCGACCGAGGTCCTTTTTTTGGTCTCTGTAGTCCTTCTTTAGTTTTTTTAGTTTGTTGCTTATCTGTTGGAGGTTCCGGTCGAACCCCGCTACAGCCATCTCTCGCTGAATTTGCTGCAAAACCGGTTTTGTCCGCGAAGCCCCGTCTAACTTACTCTGGACTTCTGCAGAGGACCAGAGTGCAATAAAGCAGCTTGTTTCCTCCTCTGACCACAACTGTTTTTGTTTAATAGCATCCATCGTGTTTATCTGCTAATTCAAAAATGGCGCTCACAAGTTTCTGTTCGTATTGTTGGTCACGGTAACCCCGCCCCCAGCCGCTGACGTAAGCGGTTCTTACTTCTAGACCAGCAATGATTTGGTGCTACTTAAGAACCACTCTTACTGGTTCGGAGCTGGTGCTTTGGTGGTCGAAAAACAAAGAACCGATTTGAAACTAGGCTCTGGCTCCGAACCAGCACCAGCTCTGCCTTGGTGGAAAAGGGGTCTCAGGCCTTCAGAGACCCCCTTCGAGCCGCTTGATTCAGTCACTTCATTCGACACAACGTCTCGTTCCCTCCCTCGGGGAACTGAGGTTACGACAGTAACCATGATGTTTCATGTACAACAGTAAAGAGGAGGCTCAGTGGTGCTGGCAGAATTGGGAAGAATTGCAAAGAAAAAGTTACATTTGAAACAGAAATAGCAAAAAGAAAAAAGTAAGATCGGGCAAAGAAACACAGACATTGGACAAAAGATAAATGGAAAAGAGAATTATGGATCTTAACCCCATTGAGCTTTTGTGGGATCAGCTAGTCTCTACGGTGCCTGAGAAGTGCCCGACAAGACAGCCACATCTATGGCAAGTGTTACAGGACGCGTGGGGTGAAATATCACCTGAGTATCTGGACAAACTGACAGCTAGAATACCAAGGATCTGCAAAGCTGTCATTGCTGTATGTTGAGGATTTTTTTGATGATAACTCTTTGAAGTAGTTTAAGTTTAAGATCTGATTTTTTTTCTAATTGTATTAACAATTAAAATAATTTTTCACATTATTAATGTCCTGAATATACATATCATTGGTGAATAAAAGTACCAATTTCTGACCATATGAGCAAAATCTGTACATTATTCCAAACTTTTGGCAGTCAGTGTATATATATATATATATATATATATATATATATATATTAAGAAAGTATTGATAATAACTTATCAAGTAGATAAGTTAAGATAGTTAAGATAATAACTTAACAAGTACCCAATTTGGTTCATGGAAGTGCCAAAGGTAAAAGATAGATTGAAAGTTAGATTCCAAAAACTTTTGTCAATTACTTTGATTATACACTCACTGAGCACTTTATTAGGGACACTATGGTCCTATTAAAGTGCACGGCATGGTCTTCTACTATTGTAGCCCATCCACCTCAAAGTTTGATGTGTTGTGCATTCTGAGATGCAACTCTGCTCACTACAGTTGTACAGCGTTGTTATCTGAGTTACCTTAGGCTTTCTGCCAGTTCGAGAACTGCAGAACTGGATGTTTTTTGTTTTTGGCATAATTTTGAGTAAACTCTAGAGACTGTTGCGTGTGAAAAAACAGTAACAAAAATACTCAATCCAGCCCGTCTGGCACAAACAGTCATGCCAAGGTCGAAATCACTGAGATCACATTTTTTCCTATTCTGATGGTTAATGTGAACATTAACTGAAGCTCCTGACCCGTATTTGCATGATTTTATGAATTGCACTGCTGCCACACGATTGGTTGATTAGATAATCACACAAATAAATAGGTGAACAAGTGTTTCTAATAAAATGCTAATTGAGTTTATATTAAACATATGAAGACAAATTACAACTCATCTCCAATTGTTACAACTGATGATAAAGTGAAAAAATTATGAGTGTTTCCCTAAATAAGATATTGTATTAGCTCTAAGAAAAGTGTTACTTAAAATAGAATCAAGAATTATACCACACAGGGCACCCACTTCTCTCTGAAAGCCTATAATAAATTGCATTGTATAAATTGTTTATGATGGGGAAAGTTTTTGAACTAACATGAAGAAAGTTTGCTGCATTGTATGAAGTACCGTATGCAAAATCTGGCCATGGTAGCCCATGCTAATAGATCAGCCATCTGTCCCTGGTGGTCCGTGGAAACACCAACCCCATTTCAGGTACCACACAGCCATGGGAAGATCTCCTTCTGTTGTGCATGTGGACACTACAATAAGTACTCATGAAATATTCATACCTGGATACAACATATGCCACACTTACAGCAACGAAATGCAAAGCATGAAGTGTCTTCTCTGAAAGTTCACATTTGGTTAATGGAGAACTTGTGATAAATCACATGATTTTTCATAGTTAATCCCAATTAGATTCACAGATCACAGATTTTGAAAGTGCTGAAACTTTCACTGTCAAAATGCACTTATTTCCTTCTTAGGAAAGAAAACAAAACAATATGTAACAATAACATTTTATTAACATTTTCCAAACAAACTTAGTAATGCATAACACCCAACACGTTAACTTTGACAGCTCTACTTTTAATGCATCTTTTTTCCATGGAATGGTGACAGGGCCTATCATTTGCCAACATTTATTTTTAAGTTCCACTAAAGATAGAAAGTTATAGGGGTTTGGAACAAAATGAGAGTGTGTACTTAAGGAGATGACAGAATTTTTTTCATTTTTGTGTGAGCTATCCCTTCAAGGGAAAGCATTGTGTGTCTGTGTGTGGCATTGTAGCAAAGCAGGTCAGAATGACTGGATACCACTTGAGTCATCAACCTATACACCATCTTATTGGATTGTGCAGCTGTGAGTTTCATAAACTGCAAACTGACAAGATTCTCAGTACAAGTACTTTTCATGCAATGGACAAAAATTGTTTCACTACTCATATCGGTCTACTGTGACTCGGTAGTTAATTCCAGGATAGCAATTATAGTAACACCATTTAAGGTAGCAGTGTCATAGCCTTAACAGTAAACCGCATGCCATCGTATTGGTTTGGGAGACTTTGGTGGTGACACTACATGGCACTGATGTATGACTTGCATTAGCTCAGAGGGAAAGTGTTGATTTTGTTAGTGAGGATGGCCATGGATGGTGCTCAGTCAACTCTCTCCTCAGGGTATGAAAGGAGTTTCTCCAACCCCAAAAGTCACTCATTATTTGAAAGTGAATAAAACATAAAGAAGAGCGCATTGGCCCAAATCAATATATCCATTTCCTCTTGGTAATGGAATTTGTTTGTAATAGCAGTTGTGTCTAAGCGCAATCGATTTGCAATCCTCAATTTTTTTGTTTTCTTTTCTGTATCCTTTTTTCTTTCTGTTGCCTATAATTTTGCATCTAAGAGGCTTAAGGGTATTAAAAAAAATGTGTATCCTGATTTGTGTATTGCACACAAAGGATTAAAAAAAAAAAAAACGAAATAAAAATTATATGGGCTAACCCTATTCACGGTTGGCTGAAGATATGGTGATTTAAAAATTGTAGCATGTTAAAATAAGGCTGTTTTTATTATTTTAGTTACCGATATTAGTTACTACATTATAGCTAACTACTGTAGAACTAACAATTTTAAGTTAAAATTAACCATGATTTATAACGGCTGTAAAATACAAAAAAAATATTAGTGTTCATTGTTAGTTCATGATAGCTAATGCATTAAATTGCACTCACTGAATACTTTATTAGGAACATTATGGTCCTAATAAAGTGCCCGACATGGTCTTCTGCTGTTGTAGCCCATCCACCTGTAATGATTGTAGCTGGCAATGGCATGACGAAGACGATGTGTAGAACCCAAGTGCAGTTTTATTAAATAAATGTGAAATCCAAAACTTTAAATGAGAACTAAACTAGACATAAACATGACTAAAACATGGCTAAACATAAATGTGGCCTGAACTAAACTAGACTTAGCATGGTTTAAACATGACATGAACAGTGCTACACAAACTAACATCAATACTAGACAAGAGACAATGGCAAACATGAGGACTTAAAGACATGGGGAAACATAAGCCATTGAACAAACAGAACTCTAAACAAGATAACAAGACAATAAACTAAAACCATTGACAAACTAGAACTGATAACAAAGTAATCAATCAATGAACCGATGAAAACAAGACACATGAACATGGATGGAAACAAGAAGATCACATGACAAGGAAACAGGAACAAAACATTGCATGGAACATGAACAAACTTTTCAAAATAAAAGACATGAAAAACAGGAACCAACAGAATAAACATGACACCGCCTCAAGGTTTGACGTTTGTTGTGCATTCTGAGATGTTATTCTGCTCACTACAATTGTACAGAGTGATCATCTGAGTTACCGTAGCCTTTCTTTCAGCTCAAACCAGTCAGGCCACTCTCCGTTCAACTCTCATCAATAAAATGTTTCCATTTGCAGAAGTGTCACTCACTTGATCTTTTTTGTTCTTGGCACCATTCAGGGTAAACTCTAGAGACTGTTGTGTGTGAAAATCCTAGATCAACTGTTACAGAAATACTCAAACCAGCCCATCTGACACCAACAATCATGCCACGGTCAAAATCACATGTGACCATTCTGATGATCTATGTGAACATTATCAGAGGCTCCTGACTTGTATCTGCAACATTTAATGCATTATACCCCCACCACATGATTGGCTGATTAGATAATCCCATGAATACGTAGGTTAGCAGGTGTTCCACATAAAATATTCAATGTGTATGTTAACAAATGCATTGTTGTTGCAAAAATAAAGATGGTGATATTGTATTTACTGTGTAAATGGTGATTTAGCTTTCTTATACATTATTTCTTTATGTACATACATTCTGCTTGCCAGGAAAAAAAAAATGCATTCAGATTTTCCTACTATTCACGTTTCTTATATGTTAATCCTGTTACCTGTACTTCCTAAAACATGGAGCTAAACAGGAATGCAGGAATGCAGATGGTTCCCACATGGCACATAACCGGGCTAGCAGCAGTTCTAGGAGAGTGAGGAATGCAGCTGGACCACCTGACAATGCCAAATGCCATATCTACCATGAGGATGCCACTATTTCAAAAAAGTTCATAGGTAAAGGCACTGGAAAAGCTGTTTCCCCTTAATTTAATCTCTCTTAATTTACTTTGCTCTATTTCCCTCTCATTCTTCTGGAGTTATACTGTTCCATGAATTAAATGTTTAATAAGTGCTTCCTCTGTGTTTGTGGCTATAGACATGCCAATGCCAGAACATATGGATGGGATCCAGACTTTGCCATGGTAGTGTGGGATGGTTGAATTGCAGACCAGTGTAAAATGTCCACAACAAAATGCCCCATTCCCTCAGGGCATTGGTCATGTCCTACCTGCCCCTCAAAGCCATTGGTCAATAACAGCCAACTGTTCCTTCTCTGTACTTGAGGTACTGTACATCCCAAATATTACACCCATTGGAGCATGACAATGTCATCATTTCACCTGTTGATTTTCAGTTTACTACAATGGAGAAAAATAATGTAAACAAAAAAAGGGCTTCATATAGTAACATCTAAATTAAATGGTAAATGGTAAATGGTCTGCACTTATATAGCACCCTTTTAACCTTAGAGGTTACCAAAGTAATTTACACTGTGTCCCATTCACCCATTCACACTAACACTCATACACCAATTAACTAATTTGATTCAAGTGAACAATATTGTAAGAGCCATTTTGTCTTTATTTAAACCTTATGTAAGTGTGTGTCCAGCAGGGGTCTCTCTTTTGGGTAATTGGTTGCTGAATATAGGTAGGAACCTTCCTTCAGGTGACATGTGTTGCTGGAGGGAAGGTGCACACAGTTTTTTGACCGCTAAGCTATGCTACACCGAGTTACTATATGCCATGCTGTGCAGTACGAAGTCTGTACTGGTGAAGGACTTGTAACTGTGGATTTATTGACTGTTTGTTGGACTCTTGCTTACTAGAAATGAGGACCAGTCACCGTAAAATAAATCTACAATGTAAGCTTATTAACTTGGTGTGGACATTGCAGTGAATCACAACCTGAACGAGCGCGTCCATTAACAAGCACCTTCCAGCAGCCATCAGCTGCTTAAAGTAATAGACTTGGCTGCTTACAAATATTATTGAACATGTCTGAATGTTTACATATCTACTACATTAGGATGCACAAACAACACATTTTCAAGTAGAAATAGCTTCTTAAAGGAATAATCTGGGTTCAGTACAAGTTCAGTTAAGTTAATAGCATTTGTGGCATATTGTTGATTACCACAAAACTTAATTTCAACTTGTTCCACCATTTCTTCAAAAAAACAAAATAAGGCCCTTACCGAGGAAGTGAATGGGCCAATTTGTACAAGTAGTAAATATTATATAGGTTGGGACAAAAATTATTTATGGCCTATGATTTATGACTTAATTGGTGTACATTTGCCAAGTAATGTGTGTGGGTCATTTTATTTTTTATTATAATTGTAAGACGTAAAAAGTAGTATTATGTTTAAAATTAAGTGTCTTTAATGGGGGGAAATGCTTGGTGGCAAAACTGGAGTGTAAAACACAATATTTAATTTTAGCTGTAGCGTTAACAAAATGTCTTTAACAAAACGGTAAAAATGTGTTAGAAAGAAAATGTTTCAAGCTGGCAAACGCAACAAAGTCACTAAAATTATTTTTTTAAAAACTCATTATAAAATGTATCTTTAGCACAAAGAATCTTACATTTTTCCATTCAAAGTCCTTTCACGAGCTCGTCCAAAACAACAATTGTATAAGAATGTTGACAGGACCCCTCCACTGGTACAAGACTCCACCGGCGGGTGGAGTTTAACCCTGCGGTTAAGATTATTTCACAACATCTATTCTCTTAGGAAACATGTGTTTCTAAATGTTTTTAAATGTTTAGCTGTAGCGTTAACAAAATGTCTTTAACAAAATGGTGAAAATGTGTTTTAAACAAAAATTTATCAAGTTGGCAAACACAATAAGTCACTCTAAAAATTAGAAGAAAGGTTAACATAATTAAGTTAAACTGTGTTATTTCTACAAACAACATTTTAATTGAAAAGGTGTTTAAATGATCTGTCGTTAATGATGTGCAATGTTTAATGGGGAACTGAGATGACAAAATAATGTATGTTATAAGACTTGTTTTCTCTCAACTCAGACTAAAAATATTGATTGATTAAATATTTAATTGATGTAATCATTGTTTTTCAAAAACATGATAAAAGTAATGTGTGTGGGCCATTTTATTTTTTATTATAATTGAGACATAAAAAGTAGTATTACGTTTAAAATGTGTTTAAATGATTTGTCTTTAATGGTGTGTTAAGATTTTTTTTTTACTTTTTAACAAAGTGGTTGTTACGTTCCTGTATTGTGTGTGTGTTCTCTTGTGTTTCTCTTCCCGCTTTCTCTCGGTTACTTTCGCTTTTGCAGGTACCCCTGATTGGCCAAGTGACCTGTCAATCATTGTTAGCGCTGACGTCACCCCTTCTCGCTGTCGCCAATGGGAACAGGCCACCTGGGGAATAAGAGTGCGCGCCAGACGTTTCCAGTTTTTTTTGCTCTCGGCTCGCTGAGACTCAGACCACGCAGCTTTCTGTTTGTTACTTTGTATACCCTGTTAGGGCTGTGGTTCTCGTTCACTCTCTGTGATGCTGAGTTTATGTATGAGTGAACTCTTCCTGTGTTTAATTCTCTGGTTTTATGTAACTTGCTCTACAGCAGATTGCTGAAGGTTACTAGTGCGGAGAGAGATAGACAGGTAGCATGTCACGTGACATACACTGCAACACGCAGGGGTTTTTACTTTTGTCTAAATACATTAGGTTAGGGGCGAGTGCCACTCCCTGTATTTCTGTTTTCTGTTAGTTAGTGGAGATTAGGTAGGGCGTCTTGGACGCTGAAGATTATTGTTTTCTTCTTTATTTTCTTAGTTAGGATTAGAGGTTATTTAACAGCTAGACTTCGTTTTGTTTTGTTATTTTCTTTTCTTTGGCGCCGTCCACGTATATCTTTTTCTCTTTGCCTTAACTTAATCTGTCTTACAGAAATTCTGTATCTCATATCCATTTTTTTTTATATATATAAATATATATTAATCTATATTTGTATAGATTAGTTCATTTCACTTTTGCCACTTGCCTGGTGATACTGAATAAAGGTGTTGGTTTTTTTTTTTGCACAGTAGTTTGATTCTTGGGTTTTTTGTACAAACCATGGCTTATATATGTTCCTCTATAATGCCACATTTAAAATGTTGGACTCCCGAACCCCTAGACTAACTCGGGGGTCGTAACAATTGGGGGCTCGTCCGGGATATTTAACACCCATCATAAGACATTGAGAGGAATATGTATGGACTATGGTTGTATTAGTGGCAAAGTGATTTGTGTTAAGACGTCGTATTTTTCAGGGTAGCCTGATGCGTGGTATTTTGTTGACTGTAGTTTGGTTCTTAACATTAGTAGTGATGGCTTTGTTTAATCTACAGTCGTTTGTTGAGCATCCTTCCTTAGAGCAGTTTGATTATTGTCGAAAGGACGACTTACTGAAAATTGCGGACCACTATAAAATTCTTGTGGTGAGGCAGGCTCTCAAGAAAAATATTAAGAGTGCTATATTCGAAAGGTTGGTGGAGATCAACATTTTTCCGAGACCTGGCGTAAATACTCGAGAGACCGGGCCACTTGGTGCTGGCGCGCGGGTTTCTAGTGAGGGGGTATCGGACGAAGAGCTGAGCGAGACAGTTGCCGAGGTTGAGGTCGGGGCTGACACTAAGGCCGTCTTGCCGCCTTTTGATCCGTCCTCCCCTGCTTCTGCTGGGACTGGGAACGGACGCTTGAGAGTCCGTCTGGCTCGTTTACAGTATGAGGCACAGGAAAGGGCCCAGGCGCATCAGGCTGAGTTGGACTTGAGGCTCGAAATGTGCAGGCTCGAGGTTGAAGCTGAAAAGGAGGTGAAGCTGCGACAGCTGGAGTTAGAGGCACTGAAGGTGGCCTCTGGGTCGGCTGGGCGGTCACCCCGTGCTGAAGCTTCTGTGGCGGTGTCTCCGGGAGATCATTCTCCAACCTTCGATGTTAGCAAACATATTGCTCTAGTGCCTCCATTTAGGGAAACGGAGGTGGATACTTATTTTAGCGCATTTGAGCGTATCGCATCTTCCCTCCGTTGGCCTAAAGATGTGTGGTCCCTTTTGCTTCAGTGCAAATTAATTGGTAAGGCTCAGGAGGTCTGCTCAACATTATCGTTAGAGGAAAGCTTACAATACGATACAGTGAAGTCTGCTATTCTCCGTGCATATGAGCTGGTTCCTGAAGCTTATAGGCAGCGATTTAGAAATCATCAGAAACTTGCTAGTCAGACTTTTGTAGAATTTGCTCGCGAAAAGGGGAATCTTTTTGATAAATGGTGTAACGCGAGTAAATTGACAGATTTTAATTCGTTACGAGAGTTGCTTTTGTTAGAAGAATTTAAAAATTGTTTGCCGGAACGGGTTGTTGTATATTTGAACGAACAAAAAGTAATTTCTTTGTCGCAAGCAGCGGTGCTAGCAGATGAATTTGTGCTTACGCACAAAACGGTGTTCAGTTCAACTTCAGCTCGTCCTGAGAAAAATTCTTCGGTTCAGTTTACTCATCCTCAGCCGTCTCGTGCGAAATCTTCTTCCCCACGTCTTAAAGAGGTAAGGGAATGTTTTTACTGTCACAAGCAGGGGCATGTAATTGCAGATTGTTTTACACTGAAGCGCAAGCAGCAGCAACAACCGTCTAAAAGTGTGGGGTTTGTTAATTCTGTGATTGAGAATACTGATGATATTGCTGGTACGGGCTGTGTTGATTCTGGTTATAGTCCGTTTGTGCTTAAGGGATTAATTTCATTGACTGGTAAACCTGAAGATCAACATGAGATTCAGATGTTGCGTGATACTGGCGCAGCGCACTCATTTATGGTAGAAGATACTTTGCCTTTGTCTGAACAGTCATTTTGTGGCTCGAGTATTTTAGTTCAGGGAATCGAAATGGGTTTCGTGAAAGCACCGTTACATCGCGTACATTTAAAAAGTGACCTTGTAACTGGTTTTGTTTCGGTTGGAGTTCGTCCTTCTCTCCCCATTAAAGGCATTTCTTTTATTCTTGGTAATGATTTGGCCGGGGGTAAAGTGATGCCTGTGTTAGAAGTTATGGATCAGCCAACAATTGTTTCTTGTGATGAGTTATCAGTGAGTTATCCTGATATCTTTCCTGCGTGCGTTTTGACGCGCGCTCAGTCGAAGAAAGTGGACGATGTCGTTGACTTATCAAAATCGTTTATGGTTCCCGTATCTGCTGAAAAGGTGTTACCGTCGGAAGATACAAGCTTTTCTAAGGGACACATTAACGCGGACATTTTGAGGTTAGACAGTAGTACTTTGAATGTGCCTATGTCCCGTGAACGGATTATTGTTGCACAAAAGGAGGATGAATCTTTGGCCAAATGTTTTGCCTCTGTAGTCTCTCCAGACCAGATCAGTCAGGAGAAGGTAATCTATTTTGTGGAAGATAATTTGTTGATGCGTAAATGGTGTCCAAATACGGAAAAGGATGGTGAATGGAATGTAGTGTGTCAGATTGTCATTCCATCCCGTTATCGTCAGCACGTGTTGTGTTTGGCGCATGATCATGTGTTGTCAGGTCATCTGGGTATCACGAAGACTTATAATAGGATTCTGAAACATTTCTTTTGGCCTGGGTTAAAGCGGGATGTTGTGCGATTCTGTCGCACTTGTGATACTTGCCAGTGCATGGGGAAACCCAATCAAGTAATTCCCCCTGCTCCGCTCTGTCCTATTCCGATTATTGGAGAACCTTTTGAACATGTGATTATTGATTGTGTTGGACCATTACCTAAATCGAAGTCGGGTAATTTATTCCTGTTAACGATAATGTGTACTGCTACTCGATTTCCGGAGGCTATACCACTCCGAAAAATTACTGCTTCTGTTATCATCAAAGCACTGATTAAGTTCTTCGCTACGTTTGGGTTACCGAAAATCATACAAACAGATCAGGGGACGAACTTTATGTCTAAGATTTTTAATCAGGTCTTGCAATCACTTTCCATTACTCATCGTGTGGCAAGCGCATACCATCCAGAGAGTCAGGGTTCACTTGAGCGATTCCATCAGACGCTTAAGTCAATGTTGGGGAAATACTGCAAGGACACTGGGAAAGATTGGGATGAGGGAGTTCCGTTGATGTTGTTTGCGGTTCGTGAGACTGTCCAGGAGTCGCTTGGATACAGTCCTGCGGAGCTTGTCTTTGGACATAATGTTAGGGGTCCACTTAAGCTCCTAAAAGAAAACTTATTGGGAATTGATGTAAGTCCTAAGACTAATGTTTTGAATTACGTTAGTCGCTTTAGAGAGCGCTTGCATAATGCGTGGGCACAGGCGAAGGAGTCACTCGCAGCCGCACAAAAAGTTATGAAGCGTCGATATGACACCAAAGCTGTTCCTCGTTCTTTTAATGCCGGTGACCAAGTGCTCGTTTTACTGCCAACTTTAGGATCAGCTTTGTCTGCTCGTTTTTCAGGTCCCTATGTATTGAAAAAGAAATTGAGTGAGACAGACTATGTAGTTTCTACTCCTGATAGGAAACGCAAGTCACGGGTCTGTCACATTAATATGTTGAAAGCATATCATTGTAGGGAGAAATCTTCGGAGAAAACGGAGGAAAAATCTGCACCTGTGGTTTCGTCTGTTGCAGTAGTTGTCGAGGTTTCATCGTCAGTAGGAACAGGGGCAGATGAAGATGGTCTCATGCTGCGTAATGCACCTCAGCAGTGTACTAGACTGAGAAACTCAGAATTGTTGAAGAAGCTGCCTTCTTATTTAGTTCATCTATCCGAAGATCAGAGACAGGATGTTATCCAGTTGATTGAAAAATTTCCTACTCTTTTCAATGACACACCTTCTAAGACTTCGGTGTTACAACATGACATAGATGTTAAAGATTCTCCCCCTATCAAACAACATGCTTACCGGGTTAATGCATACAAGCGAGCTATTATGAGAGAAGAAGTTGACTATTTAACAGAAAATGGTTTAGCTATTCCTAGCTATAGTCCGTGGAGTTCGCCGTGTGTACTCGTTCCTAAACCAGATGGAACTTTCCGTTTTTGCACGGATTATCGGAAAGTTAATGCGGTTACGATCCCAGATTGCTATCCTCTTCCTCGGATGGAGGATTGCATTGATAATCTTGGTTCTGCAGGTTTCGTTACTAAATTAGATCTACTAAAAGGCTATTGGCAGGTGCCTTTAACTAGTCGTGCATCGCATATTTCTGCATTTGTGACACCTGATCACCTTATGGAATACAAGGTTATGGCGTTCGGGTTGCGTTGGCGGGTGTGCCAAATTGTAATGCGTATTTGGATGACTTAGTGGTGTACTCTTCAGAATGGTCAGAACATCTATCTCTGTTGCACACTGTGTTTGAACGGTTGGAAAAAGCTACATTAACACTTAATCTAGCCAAATGCGAATTTGCCCAAGCAACAGTTACTTATCTTGGCAAGGAGGTTGGTCAGGGTCAGGTTCGACCTGTAGCAGCTAAGGTTTCTGCTATTAATGAATTTTCCATTCCCACAACTAGACGCGAGTTACGCCGATTTTTGGGAATGGCAGGATACTACCGTAGTTTCTGTCGTAACTTTTCCAGTGTGGTCCACCCACTCACGAGTTTACTGAGTCCTTCTAAATCATTTGTTTGGTCAGCTGAGTGTCAACATTCAATTGATAGTGTAAAAGCTTTGTTGTGTAGTACTCCAGTCTTAGCAGCTCCGGATTTTGCTTTGCCTTTTAAACTTGAGGTCGATGCAAGTGCCGTAGGTGCTGGTGCAGTGCTCCTTCAAGAGGATAAAAACAGCATTGAACATCCTGTGTGTTATTTCTCTCGAAAATTTAACAAACATCAGTTTAATTATTCGACCATTGAGAAGGAGGCTTTGGCATTGCTGTTGGCATTGCAATACTTTGAGGTTTACATAGGCTCTAGTCCCCTCCCGGTTATCGTCTATACGGACCATAATCCGTTAGTTTTTCTTTCCCGTATGTACAACCAGAATCAGCGGCTCATGCGCTGGTCTCTGATTGTGCAAAATTATAATTTGGAAATCCGTCACAAGAAAGGAACAGAAAATGTTGTAGCCGATGCCCTTTCTAGGTGTGGTTAGTTCTTGACTTGGGCTAGGTTTAGGTAGGTATGATATAGCCTATGTAGCCTAGGCCTACTTGTTTTTTTTTTTTTTTTTTGTTTTTTTTGGAAGAATTATTCCGATTTTAACAAACTATAATCATTTCATCATTATAGGTTTGTTCTTATGGAGAGGGATGTAACGTTCCTGTATTGTGTGTGTGTTCTCTTGTGTTTCTCTTCCCGCTTTCTCTCGGTTACTTTCGCTTTTGCAGGTACCCCTGATTGGCCAAGTGACCTGTCAATCATTGTTAGCGCTGACGTCACCCCTTCTCGCTGTCGCCAATGGGAACAGGCCACCTGGGGAATAAGAGTGCGCGCCAGACGTTTCCAGTTTTTTTTGCTCTCGGCTCGCTGAGACTCAGACCACGCAGCTTTCTGTTTGTTACTTTGTATACCCTGTTAGGGCTGTGGTTCTCGTTCACTCTCTGTGATGCTGAGTTTATGTATGAGTGAACTCTTCCTGTGTTTAATTCTCTGATTTTATGTAACTTGCTCTACAGCAGATTGCTGAAGCTTACTAGTGCGGAGAGAGATAGACAGGTAGCATGTCACGTGACATACACTGCAACACGCAGGGGTTTTTACTTTTGTCTAAATACATTAGGTTAGGGGCGAGTGCCACTCCCTGTATTTCTGTTTTCTGTTAGTTAGTGGAGATTAGGTAGGACGTCTTGGACGCTGAAGATTATTGTTTTCTTCTTTATTTTCTTAGTTAGGATTAGAGGTTATTTAACAGCTAGACTTCGTTTTGTTTTGTTATTTTCTTTTCTTTGGCGCCGTTCACGTCTATCTTTTTCTCTTTGCCTTAACTTAATCTATCTTACAGAAATTCTGTATCTCATATCCATTTTTTTTTATATATATAAATATATATTAATCTATATTTGTATAGATTAGTTCACTTCACTTTTGCCACTTGCCTGGTGATACTGAATAAAGGTGTTGGTTTTTTTTTTTGCACAGTAGTTTGATTCTTGGGTTTTTTGTACAAACCATGGCTTATATATGTTCCTCTATAATGCCACATTTAAAATGTTGGACTCCCGAACCCCTAGACTAACTCGGGGGTCGTAACAGTGGTGAAAAATGGTGTTTCTAAAACAGTGGATATTGAATGACATTAGTTAACAAATAGGTTTATTTTAAACAAACACATTAAGGAATTTAATTGTAGCTCTAACAAAATGGTGAAAATGTGTTTTAAAACAGTAGATATTGACTGAAACAAATTCATTCCGATAAAAACTTTAATTGAAATAGTATGCATTATAAAATGTATCTTTAGCGCAAAGAATCGTACATATTTCTGTTCAAAGTTCTTTTGCGATAAGGTGTTTTTTGATCAGACTTTAAGGTGATGATCCGACGGGGGGGTTTGTGGTGGTCTTGTGTCACGATAATTTGTTTTATGATTCAGACTTTAAGGCGACGATCCTTCAGACTAATGCTTTGCGGGGTTTGTTATCAAGTTTTCAAAGTGTCATTTTAAATCTTTGATCTGGTTTGGTATATCGACATTCCTTTCAAATTATTTGAGCATAGAATAAACTAACAAATATACCAATGTTACTTTATTCAGTTTTTATAAAAGAGTTTTTAACTAAATATGCATCCAAGAATTAGTTTACTCAGATCTAAAATGTTTTTATTTTAAGCCATATTAAAAAACTAATTAGTATTACATGTGTTTTTAAGATTTGGGTACACATCTCCAGTACAAAGCCAAACATTTGAAACAGAATGAGTGCTGTATTTTTTTGTGCAAACGTCACAGTTGAGACATACACGTTTGTGTCAAGTGTATTTTTTGTGCAAACGTCACAGTTGAGACATACACGTTTGTGTCGAGGGTATTTTTTGTGCAAACGTCACAGTTGAGACATACACGTTTGTGTCGAGTGTATTTTTTGTGTTCAAATACACAATAATACATTTAAATGCTAATTTAGATGCATTTTTTGCACAAAGAATCTTACATTTATTAAAGACATGAAAAGTATCTTTCTAAATCGATGAGTAAAGAGTGTGCTGCAAATTAAATCCACATTCACTACGCAACACAGAATTTTAGTAAACAGGGTATGTTGCTAAAACGCAATGTTTTTTTTTATACAATTCTGACTGTATCTTTAATACAAATTTTGTTACATTTTTAATTTTAACTATGAGATTCTAAAACAAAGACTACTTTTGTGCTGCAAAACACATTCAGTTTAAATATGAACAAACATTTGAACAAAAATAAAGTTTGTGTTTTGAATTATATTACAAAACATGAGTATTTTAAAAATTGTATAAACGATTATAAAATAATGCCAAAGAAGAATTTACAAAGACTGACATCTTTGTAAACTAGAAAATATCGCAACATTTAAACAAACAACAATTTACAAATGAGAATAACTCGACAACAAACAAAAATCAATGTGTGGCCATAGAAGAACTTTGAGTAAATGCAGTCCTGTAAACACGTTACTTCATCAGTTAGATGTTTAGTTGTTTTCTTGAAATAAAATTCAGTAAAGCTAAAATCAGCTGGCATCACAACAGTAAACATTTTTGTTTACATGTACAAGTTTCTGAGTGTGGGGTTTGCTCGAGGAATGAGTAAATTAATACAGAAATATGGGTGTCAAAGTAAACTCAGCCTTTGCATTTGTGTGTGACACCCTCGTAACAGTACCATGAATGTAGTTTCAGGGTAAGAATTTGTGTTAAAATGTCTTATGTGTGCATAACACAAGTCATTTGATTGTTTTCCAGTATGCTATCCCCCATTTCTCATCCTTCTTCACACTTGGTTGTCGCCATGTTTTTCAATGAAAGCAAACCATAAAAGGCCAGGAAACTCATGGCACCATTTTAGTTTGCTGAACAGAATCACACAAGACCCCATCTGGTCTGATCAAGGTGTGAAGAGGAGTATGCGCATGATCTGAAGACCCTCCCACACCGGACCTCTGAGTTCCTGTAAGACCTCAGTATTGATTGAAAGCGTTTGTGAAAGGACTTTGTATGAAAAAATGTAAGATTCTTTGCGCTAAAGATACATTTTATGAGTTTTTTAAAATAATTTTAGTGACTTGCATTTGCCATCTTGTTACATTTTGTTTAAAGCACATTTTTACCGTTTTGTTAAATACGTTTTGTTAACGCTACAGCTAAACTGAAATATTGTGTTTTGTAAAAATAATCTGTTTGTTAAACTAATGCCAGACATTAAGTCTGCATTAAGGTCAAATGTACACCAATTAAGTCATAAATCATAGGCCATAAATCATTTTTATCACAACGTATATAATATTTACTACTTGTACATGTTAAGCTATTAACTGTTTCAAAAATATAGCCACAAGACAAAAACAATATGGGTGTTAACATGATTTAAGTGTGTAACAAAGGGTAAAATGGAAAGAAGTAGGCGGGAACCGGACAAACCATCAAAATAATGTTTAATGAGAAATGAAAACATAAACACAAAACAAACACAAATGCACACATTGCAGCTGCATGTATCTCTCTCTCTCCCGAACTGCCGTGTCCTGCTACATTTATCCCTCTCCTCAGCTGATTAGACCGATTGAGGGACGTTGTGCATAGTCACGGCCCGGCCCTGCCTTCCTCCTCGTCACATCGAGTGACAAAATCGCTTATATTAACTGTTATATCCAATTTTTACAACTTTGCCGTGATGACGTGGTGCTGTAAACCCTGTAATAATTGCAGGTTACCAATTTTAACAGTGAGCACTGTTCTGAGAAGTGTGAGAACATTCCCCTCAGAAATTATTAGTTGCATGGTAGGTTTAAATGGGTTTGTGTTTGAGTAAAATATTTTAGAGTAAAGCGAGTGTCACAGAAGAAAATGAGAATGGTGCTTTGATATTCAAGTTGTTGGTGACTTCTTTGTGGGCGTTGTTCCTTATTTTCTGTGGCACAGGGAGCGATTGAGCTTGCCAACCAGTAACAAAGAACAAGAGGCCAATTAAACTGCCATGTTTGATGCCATTCCAGAAAGTTGATTTTTGTATTTCTTTTATTTGGACCTTTTGATTAACTGGCTGTGGTTTGTTATTCTTCTTTTTTTCTCTCACTCAGAAGGAGATGTTCAATATTTGTTGAGACATGGGTGTTCACCTTCAAGAGTTTGATTGAACTTTGTGCTTCGTGTCCAGCCCTGAAGAGCGTTTACATGAACAGCAGTGCCTTAAAACTGGGCTGTGTGCTGTTGCTAGGCTACACAGGTTCCTTGTTCTCAGGCAATTTGATTTTTCATTAGCTTTCAGGGAAACCATTATTTCATATAGGCATAATTTTGGACCGGACAGTCATCCTTTTTGAAATTTCTTTGTCTTATATAATTTATTTGGTAGGGTTAAAAAGTATGAAATTAAAGTGCTTTGGGCCTTGAACTGAGAGAGAGAGAGAGAGAGAGAGAGAGAGATTTCTAATTTGTTGACCAGTAGGCAGATGAGGAAGTGTGTCATTAACATAATTAAATGATCAAGATGTTGCTAAGATACTGGCACTTTCAAAACCAACAAATAGTTGATAATGGAGAGCAAGTTTATTTTGCTGTTTAAGCTCATTTTGTCTGTTTTTTAGTAATGTCAACAAACCCTAAAACAATAAAATTACTGATAATTTTTTTTTTATTATTTAAACAACTTTACAGCTGAAATAATACATGCTTTTTAACAGAAGAATTAATGTATGTGCTTTTATAAAATTATAAGCTTAACATTTCTGTCTTTAAACCCTCCTAAATTGACCCCATTCACTTTCATTGTAAGTGCATCACTTTAACTTCAGTTTTTACTTTTTTAAAGTGTTACGTCCCATAGGTGTAGGACGCAACAAAAGTAAAGGGAACAACTCTTGCTCAGCCATCAGACCAAATTTTAGAATACACAAAGTAGAAATTCAACAATAATTTATTATTGTACAGATATTTGTGTACAAATATTTGAAAAGCAGCAGGGAAAAGGACTTCAGGATGACCCCTGGCCCAAAATAACAAACAAAACAATCTCATAAAATAAATGAGAAATAATTAACCTGCACACATATAAAAATAAATATACACAATGACTTACCTACTCTTACAAAAACAGAAGTAAACTAAACAACAAAACAGGCAGGTCACCCCTACATTCCTAACTGCTTTTAAGGCAGAACACTAGTCATGGTTTCAAGTGTTAAATCATAAACTGTACATGAAGTTACTGCTCAGAATTAACATAGCAGAGAAGAACACGCTGGGTTTGGTCTGGCAGGTGGCTTAGAATCAAGAACAGCATGACCGGACAGGGTCGTGACAGCTCCCATCTGAGAGACAACACAGGATTTTATAAAGCATTCCATCAGGAACCACCAATCGCCATTGTTTAGGTGGAGCAAATGATTAGATAATCGGCGGCACCTGGAAGAGCACAAACAAAACACCCAGACAGAGACAGAAAGAATAGAGCAAAAATCCACAAAACAACACAGGATGCAACAAAAGAAAAGGAGGGACAAGTCATTATTTTTTGTAAAGACGGGCCTGGACCGTGGAGCAGAGACAGGCCTGGACTGTAGAGCACAGGCGGGCCTAGACTGTGGAGCAGAGGCAGGCCTGGACCGTGAAGCAGAGGCTTGCTTATGACATGGCATGGAGCAGTCTGGTGATTGTCTGTGACATGACTTGGAGCAGACTGAGGTTTGGCTGTGACATGGCATGGACAAGTCTGGGGCTTGGCTGTGACATGGCGTGGAGCAGGCTGAGGTGTGACTGTGACATGACCTGGAGCGGGCTCTGGCGTGGCTGTGACATGGCCTGGAGCTAAATCTGGTGTGGCTGTGACATGGCCTGGAGTGGACTCTGGCATATACAGAGACTCTGGAATGACCTCTGTGGTCAGGGGCAAGGACTGAGACTTGGAAACAACCTCTGTGGTCGTGAACATGGGCAGAGACTTGGAAACGATCTCCGGGGTTCGTGAACATGGGCAGAATCTTGGAAACGACCTCCGTGGTCATGAACATGGGCAGAGACTTGGAAACGACCTCTGTGGTCGTGAACATGGGCAGAGACTTGGAAACGACCTCTGTGGTCGTGAACATGGGCAGAGACTTGGAAACGACCTCCATGGCCGTGAACATGGGCAGAGACTTGGAAACGACCTCCATGGTCGTGAACATGGGCGGAGACTTGGAAACGACCTCCATGGTCGTGAACATGGGCGGAGACTTGGAAACAACCTCTGTGGTCGTGTACATGGGCAGAGACTTGGAAACGACCTCCGTGGTCGTGTACATGGGCAGAGACTTGGAAACGACCTCCATGGTCATGAACATGGGCAGAGACTTGGAAACGACCTCCGTGGTCGTGGGTATGGATAGGGACTTGGAAACGACCTCCGTGGCCATGAACATGGGCAGAGACTCAGGAATTACCACTGTGGTCAGGGGCAAGGACTGAGACTCGGGAATGACTTCTGTGGTCGTGGGTGTGAACAGAGACTCAGGAGCGACCACTGTGCACTTGGGCATGGACAGAGTCTCGGGAACAACCTCTGTTTGTCATGAAATCAGGCTAAGACTCAGAGACGAAATCCCTTCTCCTCCTCCGCCTCTTTGAGGCCGAAGTTGAGGTCGTTGAAGATGAGGTTGGCAACATTGGCTCATTGGCTGTGGCAGACATGGGCGTTGGCTGATTGGCCATGGCAGGTATGGGGTCATTGGCAATGACGTGGGATGCTGGCTTGGCGGCCATGACGTGGAATTTTGGCTCGGTGGCGGCCATGTCGAGGAACCCTGTAACTGATAACAAAGTAATCAAACAATGAACCAAAGAAAACAAGACACATGAACATGGAGGGGAAACAGAACTTCACATGACTAGAACCAGGAACTAAACTTTTCTAAATAAAAGACATGAAAACATGAACCAACAGAATAAACATGAACACACATCTAAACATGACATTAGGAGGGAGCAGAACTTTGTAAAAACCTTTTCAGACAAACCTCAAATTTGAAAAATATACAGTTAAGGCTTTCTGTCTTCAATCTCTGTCAGACAAGACAAAACAGGATAGGTCTATAATGAAAGAGGGATACATATTTTATATTTGTATTTGAGTTTTTCTGTTGTAGACAGAACAGTCCTTATTTGGCATTGGGTTTTGTTGATAAAAGCGACCCTTTTCCCATATCTTCCTGAAGATTTTCATTCTCATCTTGCTTTGTTTCAAATACTGTCTTTAAATAATGCACACTGTATAAGCTTGTGTTTGTTGTTGGATGAGAGTAAAGGATTTTTTTTCTTGAAACCCTCCCAAACAACTCGTGGTGATTATAGGTGATGTCTGATATTTTTTAGACTTTCTGATCCCAAGACCCAACTAATTTCTGACATTCTCCAGCAGTGATCCTTGGAGATTCTTTGGCCACTTGAACCATCCTCCTCACTGTGCATGGAGACACACGTCCTTTTCCAGGACGATTCTTAACATCTCCCGTTGATTGGAACTTAATTATTGCCCTGATGGTGGAAATGGGCATATTCATTTGAAAATAATTATTATTTTCAAATACTTACATATTAGATTATAAGTAAAATTCCATACTTGTATTCTAGATTATAGTTTATCTTTGTGCATTTAGTAAAAAAAATAAAAAGTAAAAAATGCAGCAAAATGTTTCAAAAGAGCCAATTGACCAGCTTCTTAGAGAACTGAATCAAAAAACATTGGTGCTGGTAGCAAAAAGCATTACTGCAAGCTTAGAAGGTTTGATCCATTTCAGTGTAGGCTATTTCCTCTTCTTTTACTTAATTTGTGTGGTAGCTCAGTTTATTCCCACATTTATTTATGTACCAAGCAAAGCAGCTTTCACAGAGACATGTCAGTGTTCACATTCTAAACAAAGTGTCTGAATATGTCCGCCTACTGTTTTATTGGCATTTTCTTGGCTCTTCTAATTGGCCATTGATTTTTCTCTCCTTTTCTATATTCTTATTCACTTGGTTATTCATCCTTCTCTTGATTCCATCCCTGTAATAAAATTGTCCTTCTTTACTTCGCTTCCTTCATTCATTCCATGTTATATAACAAACTTCCCTCTTTTTGCCAGACACAGAAAGGGACTTCCATGATTGGAATATGACAGCTGTATGTGTTCCCAAACCGCATTGGGCAAAACACTCTCATAAGGAAATGTCACTACAGCAATTTTTATAGACTGTCCACAGATCGAAAGTTCTGCAGCTGAAATTGGTCTGTGCTTATGAATTACGAAATTCGAAATCCCTAGTGGCTGAAGCTGGAAATGTTGTTGAACGTATGGGCACATGGAGCTCCAATTTCAGGGTGATATTTGCCAAAAATGAGTTGAAGGGTTTAGTTGTAAAAGATGTATTACAGTCAACAGAATGCATATTTGATTAACTCTACCACCTAATCCAAATCCAAACCATAAACCTAACCATCAGATGTGTAAAAATGTCATTTTAGAGTGAAAATGCAACATCTTGCTCTTGACTGAGAATGCAACTTTTGTTTTACAAGGCTTTTATTAAGGTTAATATGCTAATTTATGAAATGACCCAGTGAACACACAAATATGTTTTTTTGTACTATTTTTCCATACAAAAAACGAACAAACAAATTCTTTTTTTTTTTTTTTTACTATCAGACTCCCAAAATTACAAAAGCAGCATAAGAGTTGTCTATTGTACTTGTGCGCTATCTGTGTAAAACACAAGTAATATAAGATATATATATATATATATATATATATATATATATATATATATATAAGATATTTCACAAAAACATTTGTCTTACGATGGTTATGTCTTCAGCTTTAGTGTGTCAGTAAATAATATAAATGTTAGACTCCCAAACATTACTTTTGAAAATACAAAAGATTAGAATAGAAGAACAAGGAGCTCTGCAACATATGTCATGGCCCCCACATAGACCCCCACTGAACATCGTGTCAGCCTAAATAGATAGAAGATCTGTGGTGAATTCTCCAAAAAGCTTGGAATATCCTATCTGCCAACAAGAAAAACTGTGTCCAGGTGTACCTAGGATTGGTGCTGTCTTAAATGCAAAGGTGGTCACACCGAATATTGATTTAGCTTTTTTATGTTTACTGGACTTTGTATGACATTAAGTGATAAATGACAGCTATTTATGTCATTATTTTTGAAGACATCCTCACTATGCAACATTTTTAACAAGTGCCTAAAATGTTTGCACAGTACTGTATGTATAAATTGCTTTGTGTGGAAAAAACCTTAAACATTCAAACCTTGCGACCTCATGTATTGTTAAATCTATGCTCTAGTTATAATTTAATTGTATATATTAGCATTATATTTGAATGATTATTACGGCTGTATCAACTTCCTTGTTTTGTTTCATTTAAACATGTTATAACATGTAATATCCCAAGTTTGCAGAGGCTTCTGAATCCTCCGAACTGAAATGAGAATGTCCCAAGAGCGATTTTTAATAAGTGTTGCAGGAGACATGGTATAAGTTGCTACAGCCCTGTTTACCTTATGAGAGGCCACTTGTCACTATCGATTGGCCTGTGCCATCTGTTCTCATCTATTGGTGTCCAATCAAACAGCCTTCACTTATAGTCCCATTATAGTCCCATTAGAATCTGTAATTGACAGGTGGCACTTTTTGCCATTGTTTTACCTTGTGTGACAACTGCAAAGGTACACTGTATTCCCAAAACACTCTGTTGTAACAATAATGACTCCTTAAAGCATAAAGCCCTTCACATTCTTACAGGTCGGAACAATGGCCAGAGATGTGAGGATGAATAGATGTGCAAGACAGAAGTGAAGGGCAGACAGATGAGCATTAGTGTTTTGTGTGTGCGTTTGTGTCTGTGCGAGTGTTCACCACACGGTACAGGCTGATGATCATGTATCCAGCACTGCGAGGGGGACTAATTGAATATGGGAGATGCTATTTGTATGACTGTCTCTGGTGATGGATGCCCCTCATAAGAGCCCTGAAATTCAGGATCATTCTTCAATCTTCATTCATCTGTTATCTACACTCGCTTCCTCCTTATTCCCTGCAAGCTTTTTTCCCTCTGATTTGTTTTCACTCTCCCTTCGTCATACTTCTAGTTTTATCATGTGATCATTAATCACATGCCGATGCCATGACTGGAACACAGATGCGTATTTTTTTTTCTCAAACATCATGCAAAGGTCCAACGAAGGCAGAGGAGAGAATTAGCAATGCATAATGAGAAGCAGGGATGTCAAACGTAGCGGTACCTCACTACCAAGTCAATACTAAAATAAAGTTTTTCTGCAATCTTGGTAGTACAGTGTATCAACTCAATTTGGTACTGTTGTGCTGGTTGACTGGTTGATGCTCACAATTGTTACAGCGCACATACTGAGTGAATAGAAGAGTGATCGTGCCTTGTGGCTGTGTGCACGAACGATCAAATGCACTTCATGGTAAAAATAGCGTCTTGGCAAGGTAATAATGTAAACTTGGTCGGTTATGTCTTAAATGTGAAAAAACAATGGACCTGCGCGTTAAAACTTGCAGTGTATGGGGCCGTTCACACCAGACACATGTTTTTGATATCGTCTGTGCTGTTTTTCTGTTATTTACATATGTAAACGTGCTTGATGGATATAATTGACAACTGCAATACATATCACAGTTTTTTTTTTAGCATTTCATGCATGAGTGCGGTGCTTTTTAGATTCCAAGTAAAAACACTTCTCGAGACACACGCGTACTGCTCCATTCATGAAGCTGTATCCAGCTTTTATTTATTTAAATAAATATATAAATATTTATTTATATAAATACTTTGATGTATCCCAGCTTAATATGTGGTAAACTATAAGTAAGCCATTTGTAAGTTGATTAGTTGAATGTTACACTTTGTCTCTGTGGTGCCATCAAAACATTTGTTTGTCAAATTTGTTTGTACAACCAATAGAAGATGTTCCTTTTGGTGAAATAAGTGATGCAGAAATACACTGTCCTTACTGCTCCTAATTTGTTTCTTTGTTATTTATTTCTGTTTACATCATAATTAATTGAAAAATTTTAATCAATGTTTACTTATTTAAAAAAATATTTGAAGGCTGTTTTAATTTAATTTTGTATATTTATATTAACAACTATCTTGTTGAATAAAATAGTGATCAATAGCATATTTGTTTTGGTTGTGGTTTCAAATTTGGTATCAAGAATCATACAATTTTAATGGTATGGATATCAACTACTGACATTTTGGTATTGTGACAACCCTAATTGGCAGAGTGCCCAGAGGCCTTTGAGAGGAGGAAATAACTGTGGACACTTCTGCCTAGAGCACCTGTGAAGGTGTGTATAACTGGTTGTGCCATGGTCTTGGAGGATGGTGGCTGTCTGAATGAATCAACACTTTGCAATAACCTGATGGTATTATTTAGAGAGGCTTTTGGCTCAGCTGATAGCAGTTAAGTTGTGCTGGTTAGTGTGAATTATGAAACCCATTCTTTCACTCGCACACAGCCATTTGTATTCATAATTTACATTCATTCATCATACCTTAAACTTTCTGGGCTGTATAAGTACTTCTAGGTGTGTGTGATTATGAGTTTCTGCGGGTGTGTATGTTCAGGTAAACTTGTCTTATAAAGATATATTGGAAATATTATACTTGTTTAAGGAGTCTAGCTGGGAAGATTGGGGTAAAAGTCATTTGGACACTGAAAGGTAATGTTAATGTTAAGTTCAATCCTTGTGATACCTTTTTTAATATCTGTGTGTATATGGTTGTTCAAAGAGGAGGTAATTACAGAAAAGTTGCCCCACATGAAATAATTTTGTCACTTTTAAAAAAAGAATGGATTTTGATTTTCTATAAATCATGCCCCACACTGCACGCAAAAGTAGTGTATAGTGAAGCAGTCGGGTTACTGCAACAGCAGTGTGCTTACTCACAGACCGCATTTCTGCTACTTAAAGGAGCATTGGCTCAACAGAGAAACAGAGTTCCCCATCTGTCACTCACTCGATGTTGTGTCGATTTGAAGTGACAATAGGGGCTTCTTTTGGAAGCCAAGTTTACCTCTGATTTTGAGAGAAGGCCAATGAGAAATTGGCGAACAGAATTTGCATGCCCCCCCCCCCCGACATATGGTATAAAAGGAGAGAATCGTGCATCTGTTAGTTAGATTCTTTCTTCAGAGCCGAGGAATTCTCTACTGTTCACTCACGTCTAAAAGAAGCATTGTGCAGTCTACACCCCTGGGCGCTTCGACATCGCTTTCTAAAAGAGCATATTCCTCTAAAAGAGTTCACATTGGCGTTGAATATCTTTTTAAAGATGCGTCTTTGTAAAGATGCCTTTCCACCTATGTGTTGTTCCTGGATGCGGCAGATATCTCTCCGCCTCTGACGCTCATAGGCGATGCCTCGTGTGTCTGGGTCGTGATCACACCGAGGCAGCGTTTGTGGATGGCTCTTGCTCTCATTGCGAGAACTTGATTGGATGGTTTCGGTCGCGGCTTTCCTTTCTAAAAGGAAACGCCACTCCAGCCGCCCCCGCGTTGCACCTTCTTCCCACGGGACTGAGGTCGACCCGGCTGATGATGCAGGCGATTTGGGGACTTCAGCGGGCACGGTTTCGCTGGGTACATCCCCACGAACCACCCGCCCCCCAGCATGCTCATTGCTTCCGTCTGAGCCTGAGGTGAGACAGGCTCACCTCACGGCCAGTCTGAGTTCTCCTTCGGACCTCAGGTGGATGATGACATCTCCTCTGCATTGGAGAGCGGTGCAGCGTCTGATGCAGAAGACTCTACTGGGCTGCCACCTTCGGGTCTGCCCATCCAGTCTGAGGCGCAGATGTCTGACATGCTTGCCCAGTCCACTGTGAGTGTGGGGCTGGACTGGAACCTGCCATCCTCCCCTCAACCCTCACGGCTAGATGATTGGTTCCTCGCCCAAATCCCTTTCTTCCTGGAAGTGCATGATGAGCTGACAAGGTCATGGAGGGCACATTTTACTGCCAGAAGCCTTCCTCCTCGCTCATACACTCTCACTACCCTTGACCCAATGATTGAGAGGTCCACCCTGGAGTTGGTGAACAGACCACTCAATCCCCGGTGGAGGGCTGGGTAGAGTATCCTGCTTTTTGTTATTTTCTTTTGCCACCTTCAGGCTCAGGTACCCACATTTTCTATAAAAGAGCAATTTCCTTATTCCTTGGGTCATCTAGCCGGCCCATGCCGTTCTCACTGTGGACGCAGACCCTTTGCCTCCACGACTGCATCACACACAGAACCCTGACCAGCTGGTTCTGACGAATCTAGAGGACACCTTCATACGATCTCCTCCTCAGTCACCAACCCACCCCTGCCGGGTACGTAGAGCGAGGTAAGTGTTTTGAGCCTTTCCTCAGCACACTTATCGGGACGCAACTTTGCCTCCCGACACAACAATACCTGCTCCCACCGCTGCGAAGCCCCACCAGGTATGTCAAATATGATCATCCCCATGGTGCCCCTCGTGTGGAGCTTGGACGCGTGGCTTTCGCTCTCCAACCTGTCGCATTGGCTGGCCAGGACCATCTGACTTGGCTACGGAATATAGTTTGCAAGATGCCCGCCCCGTTTCAGCGGTGTCCATTTCACTTTGATGCGCGGCGAGAACGCCAACACACTGCAGGCGAAAATCACAACCCTTCTAGGCAAGGATGCGATAGAGCCTGACCCTCCAGCTGAGATGTAGGAGGGTTTCTACATCCCGTACTTCATCATACCCAAAAAAGTTTCAAGATTCTCACGCAGAAACATATTTTAACATGTGTCCGGCATCAAGATAGTTGGTAGACCTGAAGGACACGTACTTCCACATCCAATTTTGCCCTGACACAGACCCTTCTTAAGGTTCGTGTTCGAAGGCCAAGCGTATCAGTACAAGGTCCTCCCCTTCGGCTTGTCCCTGTCCTCTCGCGTCTTCATGAAGGTCGCAGAGGCAGCCCTTGCCAGATCTGATGACCCACAGAGGTATTCAGTCAGGTCAGTGCTCTCATTTCTGCAAGAAGCTGGAACGAGATGTTGTGTCCCCATTGTTATGACATTGTACCAAACCACTGTAACGGCCGAACCTTACTCTCAGCTCCTTAGAATAAAACCTAACTAACAGATGCATGATTCCCTCCATTTATACCCATGTGTCCAGGGGAGGGACATGCAATTTCTCTTTGGCCTTTTCTCAAAATCAGAAGTGGCTCCCAAAAGAAGCACCTAGTGTCACTTAAATCGACACAATATCAGGGAACGGGGTTACAATAGAAACCTAGACATTTTCCTTTAATAATTCTCAAAGTATAAAATGATTATCAGGAGTTGGCCATTGAGAATCATAACAAACTTGATCATAATGATATCTTATTTAAATCAGGACGGAGACCACATTTATATTCAAATGGTAATTAATGCACACTGAAAAGAACTCAATTCACAAAGTACAAAATATAAACTGCTCAAATTGCCTAGATTCAGTCAGAATAGAAAGTCTTTGTGTGCCTGTGAAGGTGTGTGTAACTTGCATCAAGCCTGACAGAGTAATTTGCTCCATTATTTTATGTGGCTTCATTAAAGCCTAAAATGCAAAAGATTGTGTTGAAAAATAAGTTTATAGTGCGTATAGTACTGCTGTGTTAAGAAAAACTGGGCCAGTGTTGAAAACTTACTTGCTAAAAACTATGCTTCTATTTTTTGCCGTGCTGCTTAAAGGGAAAGTTCACCCAAAATGAACATACTGTCATCATTTACAGCTCATGTTGTTTTAAACCTGTATAACCAACATAGTCTCATAAAAACTCACAATGATTTGTATGAGATGGCGTACATATCGCACGAAAGTTTTTTTTTTTTTTTTTGAATTTCAAATCGATACAAAACAGTTATCAGATCTGACCTAGCCTCCTATTTAACAAATTATTTTAAGAAAAAAAAACATCAGTCAATACAATTTGTTGCTCTTTCTAGGGCTGAACAATTTACCAAAATAAAATTGAAATTGCAATATGACCCAGTGCGATTTTCAAACCGTGAGGACTGCGACTGAAATAAACAAATAAATAGTCTCAATGCCCTGCTCGCTGTGCTGCGCCTATGTGCATGGCTTTTTTGTCTGTAGTATGTAATGCTTTCTTAAATACATGTAAAAGGGATCAGTGTATTACACATGTGGTTTCAGAGTGGTTTTGTGCTCCATACTCTTAAACTCTATCTATCTGGTGTCCAGAGTGACAGATGTGCTCTGAGTTCGGTTTGTTGTGCTAGCATGCACTGTGCGCATTATTTAAAGTGCCCCAGGTTCACTTCAATTGCATATTTACATAATTTCACATACCTTAGTTTGGCCTCTACAGTTTAATATACACATTCAAAATAATTCCATGAGAGCGAGTTTTTGTTGTATATGAGAGCATTTCACTGCACTGATAACTCAATTTCAAACAACCGAAACTTCTGTCCCTTCTGTTTTCAAAATAAAAGCTTCAGCCGAAATAGGCTTGAGGGTTTACCAGGACTGCATAGTAAGTTAATAAATTATTTAAAAAAAATAACTTATTACTATTAAACAATAACAACAACAACAACAATATTAATATTAATATTAATAAAATAATAATACTATAATATACTGTATTTAATAATACAGTATAATTAATTTCTTAACTTAACATTAATATTATTGCAATAATATAATATTCAAGTTGACTGGGTCTAAAAAAAAATTAGGATAAAAAGTGAACTGACCCTTTCACAAATTGGATTTTTTTTTTACTAAGCAGACAGACTGAGTGTTTCCCCCCTCTGTTTCACTGTTTTATTTATTTATTTAGTTTGGTTATTTTTTGAGGACTCAATTGTGAACCCTTTCTAGCACAGCATTTGCGGTCAGCTGTAAAGCATGATCAAACATGGTTTTATTGTGGTTAAAAGGAATCAGCGGTGGCTATTAACTTGTTACATTTACTCCGTTACATTTACTTGAGTAACATTTTGGGGGAAATGTTACTTTTATAGTAGGTTTAAAAGTGGTTACTTTTTACTCTCACTCAAGTAAATTTCAAATGAATTGTTTTTACTTTTACTTCTTTACAATGTGTGGGGTTACTGTCATTACATTACTGGGTTTAATTTGAATTAATGTGTAATTTGAGAGATTACTGAATGGGACTTTTACGAGAGCGGAAGTTCACAGCTGCACACGATGAAATGCTCCAATTTGAGTGATGAGACTGTCACTCAAGTCATCAATGCAGCAGCATCAAACTCTTCAAAGTGAAACACTTTCTTCGCTCCACACAGTGAAAAAAAGAATAGTTTCACAATGCAATACATTCATTTAACACCAAGACAAGCTGTTATTTCAAGATTAAAGTCACAGCTCACAACTTTAGGCAACACGCTAACGTACGTTTTGGCTCTAATGCGGGCTTTTCTGTGTAATGAGATGGTCATTTTCAGGGTGATTCTGTAACTGGACAGTATTAAACACTATTGGCATGAAGGAAAGATGAAATTTCTGATATTACCAGAAAGAATATGATAAAAAAAATACTAATTTAAAATCTTGCAGCACTTGTTAATAGTCGTTCTCCAGCGCAAAGGTTACTTACGTTTTCTATGTCACTCTCCCTATTATTGAGTTAATCTTGCGGTAAAGCTCAACTTAACTACATGCTTGTGTCTTGTCTCTTTATTCCTGCATCAACTGCCATTTATTGAAAATGAATGACGGGATTGCAAAGGAGAACATGTGGGGAAATTGTTGCCGCTCCATTTCACTCATATACTCTGGTGGCAACATTTTAAAGCCAAACAAACAAACACAAGTCAGCATAAAAATAATCCATAAGACTCCAGTGGTTAAATCAGTATCTTCAGAAGTGATGTGATGATGAGAAAGGTGTGGATGAGAAACAGATCACTTTCACATTCTTGTGTTTTGGCGATTCAAGTTCTTCTCTGCATATCGCCCCCTGCTGTCTAGCAAAAAATGACAAATATTGATCTGTTTCTCACCCACACTTATATCTCTTCTGAAGACATGGATTTAACCACTGCAGTCTTATGGATTACTTTTATACTGCCTTTATGTGCTTTTTGGAGCAAACACATTTTGGCCTACAGAGCTCAAATATTCTTTTAAAAATCTAAATTTGTGTTCTGCAGAAGAAAGAAAGTCAAACACATCTGGGATTGCATGAGTGTGAGTGAATGATGAGAGAATTTTCAGTTTGGGGTGAACTATCCCTTTAAAGCACGAGACAGTATTTTGTATGTTTTCTGAGCATCTAGCTTTAGCATTGGCCAGTTGATCACAACTATTGGATATGTAGTGATGTCTTGCAGTCAAAAGTTACAGTTGACTCAGGTATTTCCATTAAGGGGAGAATTCACCAAGAATTAAATGACGCTGATAGCCCTGTTTATTTGCACAAGCTATCTGCATTGATTTAGCACCCTAAAGGAATTCTGTACATCAGGAAACATTCCCCATGTTTTAGGTCAGTTCTGAGTTCTAGGTTGAGGAGAAGAATATACAGCAGAATACCACAATCTGGCGTACTTCACTGTAATTGTACAGCACTGCTCAACCACTGCAATCACAATCAACCTGAATCAAGTCTTTAAAATACAGAGAGTTTACTTGTTTATACCGTATGCACTATTATCAGGGCTGTTGAGTGCTTTATTCTGGTTGGTTGACAGATGTTCTAATGTGTACAGTTAATGTGTTTTAGTAAACACATTGCTATGAAGTAGTTCCAGGTCTTGACAACATAATGGTTTCATATCACTTTGCAAATTATTTCAGTTATTTCAAAGAGCAGTACAGGCTGCCACAGTAAAATACAAAAGAAAACAAAGACATTGGCTAAGTAAATCAGAAAAGGATGACAACCCCCCCCACACACACACCCTGACACACATATATGCACACATGTAAAGACTCGCTAGCAACAGAGCTTTTGATGTCAACAACTTGATCAATGCAACAGTTTCTATAATATCCTTAATTCATTTTAATATCTATGGAAAGCACCGTCTCTCTCTCTCTCTCTCTCTCTCTCTCTCTCCTTCTCTGACCCACATTCTCATTCACAGACAAGCATACATATGCATCATGGCTGGACTGGGAAGAGAAATTGGCCTGGGATTGTACATGGCAACTGGGGTGGGGTGGGGTTTGTTCACTGTCCTTTAATGCATATCGTGGCACCGTTTTGTGGGCCATTCTGCATAATGCGATGGCTCATTTTGGCTAATCAGGGACAATTCGGTCCGCTCTGTTCTACCGATGGCCAGTCCACCCCTGATCGGCCCCAAAGTGCTTCGGCTCACCGGGAAAATGCCCAGTATACCAGATTAACAGTCCAGCCCTGATATGCACACACATAGACACTTGCGAGCAACACACAGAGCCTTCATAACTTTTAATATATATGTGGAAAGCACCCTTGCGCTCTCTTTCTTTTCTTTCTTTCTCTCTCTCTCTCTCTCTCTCTCTCTCTCTCTCGCTTTCTCTCTTTTACGCTCTCACACACATCCATATGCACACATACACACTCGCAACCAACAGAGCCTTGATGTCAATGGACCCCTGCTACTCAATAAAACAGTTATTTAGCAACTGAAAATCTAAATACAAGAATAAGTATACTAACATCTTGGTAATTTAAAGCGGCTTTACTGCTGACGAGAGCCACAGCAAACACAGGTAATCCCACATGCTTATATGTAATTTTTCTCTCGTTCTCACTGATACACACACACTCACACTCTCTCTCTCTCTCTCTCTCTCTCTCTCTCTCTCTCTCTCTCACACACACACACACACACACACACACACACACACACACACACACACACACACACACACACACTACTTACCTCCAATAAGGGCTTAAAAGCAGTGCAAGCATCCATTACTAGTTCTAAAGTGACTCTTTTAAAGTAGCAACAAAGGCTTTGGTGTACCAAGGCAAGATGCTGAACCTGTGCCAGAAAATGGCTTTAGATAAAAACCCTGAAAGATGTCTTGAGGTGTGGTAACCATTATATATACAGAATGATTGACCCATGGCCCATGATTGGCCAATGGAATCCTTTAAAAACAACGTGATTTGCATTGTGGCCACATTACCACCTCAGGGTGTACATTATTTTTCAATAACTCAATGTTTGTCATCAGTTATTCCTCAGTGTACACAAATTGTACACAAACATTAACCACCTGCTTTCTGTGGATGGCAATAATGCAATGTGAACTGCACCAGGCAAATAGTGCTGACTTTTGTGAATAAGGTGCAATCTACAAAAAGTTAGATTTATGTAGAAATGAGCTGTGTTTGCACTGTAAAGGATGATAATGACTTTGGTTCCCCGTCTGTCGCTCACTTCGACGTTGTGTCGAAGAAGTGACACTAGGGGTCTCTCTTGAGTGCCAAATATGCCTCTGATCTATGAAAAAAGGCCATTGAGTTTGTTGGCAGACAATATTTGCATACCCCGCCCCCGGACATACGGGTATAAAAGCGGGGAAATGCGTCGAGTTCATTCAGAAATTTACTTCGGAGCCGATGGTCATGCATGCAGTCAGCTGCGAGTCACACACATGTACATGTTCTGTTCCTCTGATGCTCTGCCTGCTGTTGGATCTATGGCGCACTTCAGTGGCTTTTCTCCTTCTCTGCACAGCAGTGCAGCTTGCCCCTGGGCGCTTCAACAGCGCAGAAAGCATAAAAGATTTTATTTAAAAGATTGATTTTCTCTATAAAAGAGTATTTTCCTCTAAAAGAGCATTTGCACAGTGGCGTTGAACGTCCTTTTCAGGATGCGTCTTTATAAAGATACCATTCCGTTCCTGTGTAGTTCCTGGATGCGGTAGAGTACTCTCAGCTTCTGACGGCCACAGGCGTTGTCTCATGTGTCTAGGCAGCGATCACACCGAGGCAGCGTTTGTGGATGGTTCATGTTCTCACTGCGAGTGAGAGGGTAGATTTAAGCACCCGCAGTGGATCGAGTCGGCGAGTTCCTCCACTGAACTGCGGACCCAAAGGGCTAGGGAAGAGTCCTCCAGGGATCCGAATGAGTGAGATCTCCTGGGAGAGAAAGCTCACAGTTTTACCTTGGCTGAGGGAAAGGGTGCTAAGTGCAAGCGATCCACCCAGTCAATCCGTCAACGTGTACCAAGTTCTACCGTCTCGGACCGGAGAAAACAAAGGACCATACTGACTCAACCCTGATATTGTAGAATCTTGCAAAGGTATTAGGTGTTGCCCAACCCGCTGCTCTACATATGTCTGCCAAAGAGGTGCCTCTGGCCAGTGCCCACAAGGATGCAATACTCATTGTTGAGTGTGCTCGGACCACGGCCTGGGTGTGATAGGCCAATGAAATGGCGTCCACCATCCAGTGGGAAAGCCTCTGTTTGGAGACAACGTTCCCTTTCCCAAGAAAGGCCCATGTGATGTATTTCACCAATTTACCTTCCTGGGCAGGTGTGGTCTCCACAGGGTCTTTTTCCCCTGAAAGAATTGGAAACTGAGTAAGACCCCCTTCTCTCGATGCATGTAAGGGCCCCAGCCCTTTCTTGCTCTATGCGGAGAAACATAGAGAGAAAAGATGCCCAGCTAGGCTCGGCCCGTTTGCAGGTTGGCAAGCGTCGCCTTGTTTCCCTCTTTAGGGTAACCAGAAGGATTCCGACAACTTTTACGGGGCAATGGGGAAGGGTATGTGCAGTCTGACACAGCTGGTCGCATTTTGCACGTAAAAAACACCTGCCCGCTCCTGTGTCAGCAGAACACGTACACGGCTCAGCGCATGGCATGATTTAAATTGGACGTCGAAGTGAGCGACAGACTGGGAATGTCTAGGTTACGTATGTAACCTCCGTTCCCTGATAGAGGGAACGGGACGTTGTGTCCTCCCGGCCACGTCACTGAGCCGAGCCACTGTTGTGGCCGGACTATTTCTGGCTCCTCAGAAAACTCGACGTATTTCCCTGCTTTTTTACCCGTCTATCCGGGGGCGGGGTATGCAAATACTGTCTGCCAACTTCTCATTGGCCTTTTTTCATAGATCAGAGGCATATTCGGTGCTCAAGAGAGACCTCTAGTGTCGCTTCTTCCACACAAGTCTCGTTCCCTCCATCAGAGAACGGAGGTTACATACGTAACCTAGACGTTCTGATACCACAATCATGTACTGATACTTGTACTCATAAATATTTTCCAATATCAAAAAACAATAGCATCTGACGTATGAATGTCATAACGTAAACATTCAGCTCAAAAATGTATATCAAGTCGTGAGATTAGTTTACAGCAAATATTTAATAATATAAATATATAGTTTGCACGTGCGGCGCACTGCAAAGGTGAGCACCTGTGAATGTGTGGAGATGTACCTTTTAATCATCCTTGGCTCATACAGGAAACACGCCATAAGAATTGAGTGCTCTGTTTGAAGCAGATGACCGAACAGAGCGCAAATTCACTTTGTAGTGTGAGGAAAAAACAGAGTAAATACTATTTAATTAACTTGCAGCATTTTCAGTTTAATAAGAATTTTTAATCAGGTAGCTACCAGCTTTTCCAGGTGGCAAGCTTGTCATAACGTCAGAGCTCAGCCAAAATAAAAGCTCAATTTAAATAATAAAAAAAAAAGGATGACAGAAATGTATATTCACTGTTATACTTTTAAACTACAACAAATAATTTATAAAAATAATAATAAATCAACAGTATTTATATTATATTTAAGCAATGACTTTGTAGTGCAGCACTTTATTTGATGAAATATAGCTCCATTGTATTTTAGATTTTTTTGATAAAAATAATAAAATATCATGTTGAAAATGAATAGTTATACTTTCATTTGATACATTTTTAATTAATTAATTAATTTAAACACCATTTTTATGACAATATTTATATAAACTGTTGATATGCAGTTCAGAGAAAAAGAAAATGGTATCTGGACATCCCTACTTTAAATGAATGAGAATTAATTTAAATATGGATGGCACAGCACTATCCCAGTGCCGATAGCATCTGCAGGATTGCTTATGTTCAGTAAATATGACACAGGTTTTTGCGCTAAAATAAAAAATACTAAAGTGACGCGACTCTATAGTGAGATCACCCCACACACTTTCACTGCAGCATTTTTTTATTTATTTGTGTTTGTTTCTTTATTCACACTTTATTGATTTAACAGCTTAAAGTCAATATGCCTGGTGTATATTATACCCAAACCATTAAGTGAGCAGGCTTTAGTAAAACATATCACATTCATTGTCCTGTTATATAAAGAGCTTGTGAGAATCATATCCATTTAAACGTGTGATTGTTTAATGAAACACATAATTATAGGCATTCATACCATTATGGAAAGGGTGAGGGTTTATGTCAAATAAAAAACAAAAATCATAAATCACTGAAAGAACAAGACTTCTATCACTTTAAGCTTTTGTTTATCCAATCTCTCTGACATCCCCTTGTTCTCCACAATGATCATGCTACACATCACAATTGTTGAATGAATTAAAATTTTCCCCTCTTATCTTATACTCGCAGTGTCAATTTTCCAGACAATGCAAATCCGTCAGCAGTGGACAGACTGCGATTCACCTGCCCGGTAAATGGTAAGGTTGATTTGATCTGTTCTTTAAAGGGGAAAATTGTAGCAAGGTCTGCATCAGTGAGAAGGTGAGGTGAAGTGTGCTACATCATATTTTACGGGTCATTTGGATTTCACAATGATGCTCCCAGCCAAGCAAATACACGCTTGCTCAAGTATGAGAATGTGGCCAGTGACGTTTGTAACCTTCCATTGTCTTTTTTTAAGTGTGACTCGGAGCTATTCTCAAGATGTGCCATGTTGTGAATGACACACACGATTATGTAGCTTTTAAAACGTTTCAATTCAGCACTTATGCGCTTGTCCAGAATAGAACAATTCTAATTCTGCTTGTTCAGAGGAGAAAAAAGCCTATTTAAAATGCTCTGCTTCTGAGTTGCAGTGGGTAGACTTGCAATATAAGATAATGGGATAACATTTTAAGGGAAACAACGTATGTTGTGGTGTGGTGCCAGAATTCTCTCTTTTTTTTAATAGAATAATAGAATTAAAGTCAACACAACAAATATTGTTGAAAGACAATGGGCAAGCCATAGGTTCCAACCGTGAAGCAAGATATTTAAAATGTCTATAATTAGGATACAATACAGTCATATACATTCAAATCAATGCATTAGATATCATTAACTAACAATGAACATTACATTAACAATAAATTAACTAATGTTAACAGATCCATTTTTAATGTAAAACATGAAGTATAAGTATACATAAGTTTTGATTAAGTTACTAAAAGAAATCCACTACAAATTGCTAATTACTTAACAATTATAATCAGATAATTTTACTGATTACTTTATGACAATTAATTACATTAATAATTAATTTTAAGTTACTTTCTAAAACACTTGTCAATACAGTATTTCCTCATTCATTGTTGCACAGACTTCAGGTTCACTTAAACACAAACAGACTGACATATGAACATGAATTCACAATTTAAATCTTATGCATAATATTGCTTTACAAATACATGTAACCCAAGTCATTTAATTAAAAATAATAACCCTAATTAAAAGGTTACTTTTAAAAGTGTTTAGTTACAGATTACAAAATACATGCTGCAAAATATCATTTGTAACATTTTCTTCTAAAAGTTAGATTATTCAAGGTCAGTAATGTAATCTATATACTTTGTATTACTACTTCAGCTCTGGCATTTTTTTAAATTTGTTTGACTATAAACAAGTAAATACAATAAGAAAATGCACGTTTCTCTGAACATTCTCTGAAACGATTATGCAGTTTTGCTACTCAAGTAAATTTATCTTGTTTTAAAGGAGACCTATTATGCCCCTTTTTGCAAGATGTATATAAGTCTCATGTGTCCCCAGAATGTGTTTGGGAAGTCTCAGTTCAAAATACCCCACGGATAATTTTTTATACCATGTTGTAAATGTCTCTTTTTGAGTGGAATCAGATACACACGGTTTTCATGTGTGTCTCCTTAAATGCCTTTCAGGAAGAGGGCTAAGTCTTTACAGCTTATGAACAGTGTCCAAAAAAAAAAAAGAAAAAAAAAAAGTCTGCTCTGTGCCTCACATTACTTCAGGCAGATTTTTCTACAAAATTGGCCAAAAAAAAAAAAACGTTTTAAATTGATATTTAGTTATAACTGTACATAGTATTACTAGCTAATGTTTATTTAAAGAAACTGCCAAAACATATTTATATAAAAAGAAGAGGCTCGCCGATGACAGTCACTACAGCATACTACATATACTGTACTCTAGCAACAACTAATGATTTCAGCCATATATGTATGAACCAGAGTCGAACACTGATGAAGGAGAGACTCCAGCAGAAGTCACAACTGTGAGAATGAACCAGGATGTTTCTGAATGGTTAATTGACATTACACAGCTGTGGTGAGTCAGTCTGGCAGCCAACATCCCTCGTGGTACTGATATGTTGTGCAGATGAGCTGGTCTTTGCAAGTAAACGTTCCACTTTTAGTACAACTCTCTTATGTTCACAGAAAATGTACATAGTTTTCATAAAGACAATCACCTTACTGTATTGTGCACACTAAAAGTGTGGTTACAGACAGTAAGCTTAAAATAATGACATAGCTCTGGTCTCTATGAATACAATCAGAGACAATGTTAACTTTAGCTGGAACATGAACAGTTCTGGCACTGATCAATGCTTGAGAATAAAAAAAAATTATATCCGGCTTTATATTGACACTCATTCACAAAGCAGTCCTATGTAAAATTATTTGCACAAACATACACAAATGTTTTTATGTTTTGGGGCACATTTCTTTCAAAAACAAAACTTGTCCACTGTGTCTGCAGTGGCTCTGATGACAGGAGTACATGAAGACTCTTATGTTCATTTTACAGCCAACAACAGAACACTTTTGGCGAACCTGAGACATTATTCTTCTCACTGTATCTGCTCCAGCATGGAAAAAAATGGCGGACTGTGTGTAGATCATTTGGGAGGATCTATGATAATAGGGTGGAGTCCGTCACCAGTCGTGGGCGAGGCCTGCTCTAATGTTACGTCACTTTAGAGCAGAAGCGAAAACCATTGATTTTGACACACTGTTACCCTTCTGTCACTCACTCAAAGTTGTGTCGATGTAGTGACACTAGGGGTCGCTCTTGAGAGCCCCGAACACCTCCCATTCTTTGAGAAAAGCCCAATGAGAATTGGCGAGTGGAATTTGCATGCCACTCCCCCAGACATCCAGGTATAAAAGGAGCTGGCATGCGATTCCATTCAGATTATTTCTTCAGAGCCGAGCGGTTGTACTATCAGCAAGCTAAATATTACTGCGGTTCCATTCACCTCTTAAGAAGTGTATGCTTTTGGATATATGGCACATTTCCAGCGGCTTTCTCTCCTTCTGCACGTCGAAAGCAGATTTTGCCCCTGGCACTTCAACAGTGCTAAAAGAGTGTATATTCCAGCTAAAGAGTATATTTTCTCTATCAGAGGACACACATTGACGTTGAATGTCTTTTTAAAGACGTGTCTTTATAAAGATGCCTTTCCGTCTTTGTGTGATTCCTGGATGCGATCGTTATCTCTCTGCTTCTGACTGGCACTGCCTCAAATGTCTGGGCAGTGATCACACTGAGGCAGCGTTTGTGGAATGTTCAAGTTCTCATTGCAAGAATATGACCATGGCAATGTTGCGGTCGTGGCTTTTCTTCTTCTGTGGGAAAGGCACACTAGTGACCCCCGAGCTGTGCCTTCTATCCACGAGGCCTACCTAGCTGAAATGAGACCAGCCCACCTCACGGCCAGCATGACGTCTCTTTCGGGGCCTGCGAGCAGGATGAGGCTTCGATCGCTGCATCGGAGAGCACACTGGCGATATCAGACACCGATGAATCAACTGGGCTGCCACCTTTGGGTCTGCCCATCCAGTCGAAGGCTGATGCAGAGCTGAACGCCATGCTTGCCTGAGTTGCCGTGACCATCGGTTTGGACAGGCACCCTCCCCTGAGCGCTTGCAGCTTGATGATTGGTTCCTCGGTTCAGGGCACCGCTCAGGGCCATGCCACCCCCCCAGTCCCTTTCTTCCCGGAGGTGCACGACGAACTGGCTAGGTCACGGAAGTCACCTTTCACTGCCCGAAACAGACTTCAAGTTTCGTCCGCTCTCACTATCCTCGATGACGGGTGGTCCACAGAGGTCCATCAGGTGGATAAGGCAGTTGTGATGCACCTGTGCCCGCAAAACGCTGCCACCTGGTAGGATCGACCGGCACTCCCCTCCAGAGCCTGTAGGTCCATGTCATCTCTGGTGACCAAAGCCTACAGTGCCGCTGGAGAGGCTGCCTCTGCCCTGCATGCCATGGCCATCCTGCAGGTACACCAGGCCAATGTACTAAAAGAACTGCATGTGGGTTGTCCTGATCCCAATGTGCTGCAGGAGCTGTGCTCGGCGTGCGACCTCACCCTCTGGACGATGAATGTCACAGCGCAAGCACTCGGGCAGGCGATGTCCACCTTGATGGTCCAGGAACGCCACCTGTGGCTGAATCTGATAAAGATGAGTGATGGCAACAAAGCTTGCTTTCTCAACACGCCGATCTCCCAGATTGAACTTTTCAGTGACAAAGCAACTTTGTTCAGTAGTTCTCAATGGTGAAGTAGCAGACGGAGGCCATCCAGAACATCTTGCCCCAGCGTGTCTCAAGATCATGCACCCCCCCCTGCTCGCTGAGTTCTCAGCCCCAGCGTAGAGCCCCCCACAGGAAGCTGACGCTCCCCTGACTCTCGGGCCAGCATGAGGACCCGGAAGGCTCCTAAGCCTCCCTGAGATGGATGACCCAGGGAGCGAGACGTCCGCTACGGAGCTGGTATACAGACCACCTGGAGGGCTGGGAAGTAAAGCCTTTGTTTCCTTTTCTCTTTTGTTTGCCGCACCCTGAACGGACTGTGGTACCCACATTGTCCACAGTCCAACGATGTCATGGCTGATGGACACCAAGCACCCACAGCCAGGGCCATACAGACACGGCCCCCCCTACCTTCGTGTGCCCGGCCACGCCACACCTATGGCCGGTTGTGACGAGTCTCGAGGATGGCCTAGAGGCCCTCCTCCTCAGTCTCTAGCCCACCCTATGCCAGTTTCACAGAGCAAGGTAAGTGATTTGTGCTCCCCTTCAGCATAGCTGCCTCGGGTCGAAGCAACACTCCCCGACGTGATGTTGCCTGCTCTCTCCCTCTGCGAGGCCCCATCCCCAGGTACGTCAGATGCGATTGTCCACTTAGAGCTCCTCACCTGGAGCTTGGACATGTGAATAACAATTTCCAACCTGTCACGGTGGCTAGCCAGGACCATCCAACTTGGCTACGCGATTTATTTTGACCTGCGTCCGGCATCAAGTTTGGTTCACAGCGGTAGAATTGAAGGATGCGTACTTTCACGTCTCAGTTCTACCTCAACACAGACCCTTCCTACAGTTTGCCTTCGATGACCAGGCATGCCAGTACAAGGTCCTCCCCTTCGGCCTGTCCCCTTGCGTCATCACAAAAGTCGCAGAGGCAGCTCTTGCCCAATTAAGGGAAGTGGGCATCCACATCCTCAACAACCTCAATGACTGGCTGATTCTAACACACTTAACAGCACTCTAGAGTGTTGCTGTGCACGCACAGGGATTTGATGCTCAGGCACCTCAGCCGTCTAGGGCTTCTGGTCAACTGGGAAAAGAGCAAGCTCTCCCCGGTTCAGAGAATCTCTTTTCACTGCACGGTGTTAGACTCTCTCAATGATAGCGCGCCTCACAAGCGAGCACGCAAAATCAGTGCTGAACTGCCTGAAGTCATTCAGACGGAGTGCAGTGGTTCAACTGAAACACTTTCAGAGGCTCCTGGGGCATATGGCCTACTCAGTGGCAGTCATGCCGCTCAGGTTGATGCATATGAGACCGCTTCTGCACTGGCTTCAGACTTGAGTCCTGAGATGGGCATGGTGCCGCAGCACACTTCGCATAGCTATCACGCCATTCTGCTGCCCTTGGACAGACCTTGCATTTCTACGGAAAGGAGTTCCCCTACAGCAAGTGTCCAGAAGTGTCGTTGTCACCACAGATGCCTACAAACTGGGCTGGGGTGCCGTGTGCAACGGGCATGCAGCTGCCAGTTCCTGGTCAGTATCATGACTGTGTTGGCACATCAACTGCCTAGAGTTTCTCGCTGTACTACTAACCCTGTGGAGGCATGTTTTGGTCCGGTCCGACAACACAGCGACAGTAGCATATATAAATCGGCAAGGCAGCGTACACTCTTCGCATTGCATGTCGCAACTCGCCCGCCATCTCCTCCTCTGGATTCAGCAGCGGTAGGCCACTCATATCCTGGGTAGCCTAAAAGCAACAGCGGACGTGCTGCCGCAGACCATTGTAAAGGGGCCCTGCTGTGCTGGCACATCAACTGTCTAGAGTTGTTGACTGTATTCATTGCCCTGCGGAGATTTCTCCCGCTAGTTCAGGGCAAGCACGTCTTGATCAGATCAGACAGCACCACCGTGGTAGCGTACATAAATTGCCAAGGCGGCGTACGCTCCTGTCCACATGTCACAACTCGCTCTTCGTCTCTTCCTCAAGCCGCTGCATGCCACTCACATCCCCGGCAACCTCAATGTGGTGGCGGACACGCTATCATGACAAAGCTTGCCGAGTGGAGGCTTCAACCCCAGTCCGTCCAGCTGATTTGGGAACGGTTCGACAAGGCCCAGGTAGACCTGTTTGCCTCCCAAGAGACCTCCCACTGCCCGCTCTGGTATGCCCGAACAGAGGCTCCCCTCGGGGAAGACGCACTGGCACACAGCTGGCCCATGGGGCTGCGCAAGTATGCATTTCCCCCAGTGAGCCTTCTTGCACAGGTGCTGTGCAACATCAGGGAGGACGAGGAACAAGTCACTCTAGTGGCTCCCTATTGGCCCACCCGGGATTGGTTCTCAGACCTCGTACTCCTCGCGACAGCCCCTCCCTGGCAAATTCCCCTGAGGAAAGAACTTCTTTCTCAGGGATGGGGCATGCTCTGGCATCTGCACCCAGACCTCTGGAACCTCCACGGACGGGACGGGTCGCGGAAGGTCTAGCCGATCTACCACCTGCAGTCGTAGACATACGTCGGCACGCAAGTCAGAATTGAGGTAGGCTATGAAATCATGATGAAACTTTTTAAAGAAAGTTTCTAAATAATACTGATGATCTTATTTTGATTCAAACATTATTGGCTCTAGAGATGGACATCAGAAAATACTTTGGATGAAGCAGGAACAGGAAAGCAGAAAGGAGTGATGAGTTTGAGGGAGAAAAGTCTTGATAAACAATTTACAGCCTCAGCCATCAGAGTCAGGTTTAAGATATCAGATGAAAAAGCGTAAAGTCTCAGGAAAACCTAATTATGCTAATTATCTAGCGACTAATAAGGACTATAGTTTGGCTTGATTTGAGTTGTTGCAAGTAAATTTAATGAGTTTCAAATGTCAGTTTAAACTTACATCAATAATGTTAGCTAGCTATTTATTAATTTATAGAAATGACACTTCTGCATTTATAAATTAAGAGATAGCTCAGCTAGTTTCGTAGCTAGCAACCAAACTCAGCGAACAATGCTTACCTAGCAACCAACTCTCTGCTCATTCTGAGACCATTTTGTCTAAACCAGTTTCGTCTGAGGCCGCTTTGCCTGATGTTGGATAATGCAATTCTATAGATTTACTTGACAGAGGTTTTCCTGATGTTTAATGTGTAATATAGAAGAATGCAAAAGTGCAAGAAAGTTTTCTCCGGTTTTGTTATTTGCATATATAGTGTATGCCTTTTATGTTGTAAAAGCGTGTTGAGAATGTTCATGTACAGATACTTAAATATTTTCATAAAGATTAATATCTCTACATGTTTATCTTTCCCAGTACTTGTTGCAGTGTAGGAATAGTGGGTTAAGCAAGGGAAGTTTGTATAGTGCATTGTGCTGCACACTTCTTGCACACAGCAGGCTTTCAAGAAGGAAAAAAAAAGCAAAGAAATGTATATGAGTAATGGGGGGCCTGTGCCCCAGTAGAGCTTTATGTCTAGCAATGTCCCTGGCTTAGCGTAAAGCTGACAATTTTTACAAGGTTTATTTCTATTTCTTCTGCTCCAGACTTACTTCAAACTTCTCTGTCTGCTCGTATGAATGAAACACCTCATAAGAAAGTGTTTCTCTGCTGTTCAAATGCACTTTGGATCGCATCATTATATGTATAAATGTTTTACATCTGAAAGGACTGAATATTAAATGAAACAAATGACAAGAAAATGCAAAGTAATCTCTTCAGTAATCAAAATATGTTTTGAATGTAACTGTATTCTACCAATTATTTAAATTGTAACTGTAGTGGTACAGTTACTTATATTCTGTATTTTAAATACGTAATCCCGTTACATGTTTTCCGTTACTCCCCAACCTTGCTAATATGTTGTATTTTAAATATAACGCAATCCTGTTACATTTATCCTGTTACTTCCCAACCCTGTAATCTGATTACAAGAATTTAAAATGCAAAGCATTGCACTACTTTTTTGACAAAAGTAAAAAAGTTACATTAATTATTTAATTTGTAATCAGATTACACCAAACACTGGTAGAAATAAACATTAACCAAGATTAAAAAAGGCTGTAAATGTGTTGTTCATTGTTTAGTATTTATTAACTACTGCATTAACTATTGTAAAGTGTTACCTATAATTATAATCTTTAATCTATAAATATGTATAATTTTGATAAAACTGCAGTAATTATCTTCAATGGTTGACATGACAGTAAATTCAGGTCCATAAACTTAATAAAAAAAAAAAAACCAAATAGCATCTAATCCACACACAACTTTTTGCATCATATTTTTCTTTGCCATTCCTTGCGTTCAAGATTGGTTTACTTTTGAAAATAATAGTACAGTAAGAAGGTCTCTCTTATATATGATTGGGTTGTCACAGAGCATTCTTTTTTTGAAGGCACACAGTAACATACATTAATACAGTAGTTGCCAATATATATCCATATAAGTTGGGTTCATAGACTGAACTTTAGAAATCTACTGGCAAGCGTCAGAGAGACCATCACGCTGCAATGTTGGAAGAACAAAAGTAATTTTGACAAGGCAAAATAAGGGAAAATAGAGAAAGTGGGGAATAGTGTACCACAGAGCAAGAAGATTAAAAGAAAATGTATGAAACACAAAGAAAGGCAGACATCAGCTGAACATCAGTTGGGATCTTTACACTGTTTCCTGAAACAAGCAGAAATACACTGGGACAAGCATTGGTATTCTTCAACATGCCTAGACTGTACAGTATGTGGTACTGATTGTCTTGCCAACGAGGAACGAGATCTTGTCACTTGATTGGCAGCACATTTTTGATGAGTCATTACTAATGAGATTTCGGCCTCTTCATGGCATCTGTTGCCAAGTGCTGTGTCTGTGATTTCACATTTTTTGGCTACATTATAAAGCTTTAAAGTACTTTGAACATTCAGCCCAGAGCTAGAATGATTACACTGCCAACAATTAGTCACAGCTGATTATCAGCAATCAGTTTCTGTATTTATTACAACAGTTTTTATTTTAGGCTGAGCAATAATTTCAACATTGTTTTTACAAAAGGCATTATTATTGCAGCATCTTTTCAGACAATGTGCCCTTTTGGCCATTCCTTCTTTCTGAAGAAATTTCATCATACACTCTCACACAAAAGCACACACTTGTTTGCGCCATCTGCAATGAAGGCGCTAATAACCTAGAGTGCAGATGCGCACCTGAACATTGGCCATGATGAGCTGAGCATGCAATCAATAATACAGCACCCTTGCAGTGCCGCTCAGATCGTCTTCCCACTGCCCTCCAGTGTCTGAAATATTTAGAGCGCTTGACATCAAATGAATACATTAATTTTAATTGTGTACATATCAGCTCTTGATCGGTGCAAGCTGTAAGAGCTCAGAGTAAAGGATGCTGCTCTTTTGACTTGGAGTAAATTGTGTCTCTTTATATGAGAACACCTCTAGTGAAACAAGGTGTACTTGGCTCAACATGTTATATGCTTATCAAGGACAAATTTAGGAGCCTACATCCTCATATAAAAGGCATTCAAGAACATAAATATAGTATAAGTAGTACTGCGTCAGTCAGAGCAAGCCAATAAAACATTTTTAGTTTCACAACTTCATGTCTTCATGGACTTGTATTTCAGAATTTCTTAGTACTTATTATGCCCCTTTTTTGCTTAAAGGGTAGTAGGCACTCAATCAAACTCAAACTCAAAGAGCATTTTATGTGCTTCAATAGAGGCACAGAAATATGACCTTTCGGTCCAAGGATGGTCAATTTTACAATTTATAATTAGCTTAATTGATTACTGATCTAGAAATAGTAATGGATCTTAAGTAGTTCTTTTTCATTGTACCCTATATATATATATATATATATATATATATATATATATATATATATATATATATATATATATAATTATTATTATTATTATTTTTTATTTTTTTTCTTAAATCTTTCTGATTATTTTCACATTTCAATTAGATGTTAAATCTCAGATTTGTAAAGTTGCCTGACTTTTGGACCCCAATGTTTAGTTAATGCAAACAAGAATGTTTTGGATGAAAGGTAACCTAATTTCAACAGAAAGCTTGACTAAACCAGTTGTTTGGCTTATTTCATTAAAAGTTTTCCACAGCTGTTCAACCAAAATATTGCATAGTTTCACCTCTTTTGGCTGAATCATCTTGCAATTAATTTACATGCAAATTCTTGTATCCAATCTTTTGTGCTAAATAATTACAAAAGTAAAAATCTGAAATTGAAATGTGGTGCTTGCAGTAATTGTACCTTGTTTCTCATTGCAGTTCCTCCAGGGTTCTCAGAAGCAGATGCCTACAGATTGTTCTGAACACCCTCTCTGTTTTGTGTTGGCTGTTCATCTTTAATTTCAAGTATAATACTGTTGCAATGTTCTTCACATTGTATAGAATATGGACAGTTTTCATAAAGCAAAGACCTCAGATAAAATGTGTTTTGTGTGTGTGAATTTAATTTTTAAGTGCTTATGTTAGCTGCTATAAAGCAAAACTAATAATGCAAGGTAATGCATTGAGAGGAAACAGAGTGGAGATAAAACATAACAACTGACTTAGAGATGAAAGCATGTCAGTTACAGATATTATTCAGTACAGGTGTTATTAAATATCAAAATCTCCATCATTGCATTTTCACCACTACGGAATATGCATATTTTATCAAAGAAATGAAATATAAAAAGATGCAAATTATTTGATATTCTCTTCCTAGGGATTTTATCCCTGTCTACTTACAACCAAGTTCCTGTGCAGTTTTGTTTTGTCATTTGATTACATGTTTCTCTTTGATAAATAATTGATGTTCTAGATTACAAAAATGGAACATGAGATCTTTACCTGGGCTCTAGAGGCACCAAACTCATTGATTATAAATAGTTATTTCAGAGATTCTGAGCAAATCTCCACTCTTTAGTGACCTCAAGCCAAGGAAATCCACTTCCAAAGTTCAGTATCCACCAGGGCTTGCATCACTTGAATATACATTTCCTTTTGTGTTCCTTACAAAAAACAAAAAACAAAAAAAAAAAAAAAAAATCATACAGGTTTAGAATTATGTAAGGTTGAGAAAATTATCATTATCATCTCTTTAAAAGGAATATTCTGGGCTCAATAAAGGTTAAACTCAATAGACATATTTGTGGCATAATATTGATTAGCACAAAAACAAAAAAATTGAGGTTACAGTGAAGTACTTACAATGGAAGTGAATGGGGCCAACATTTGGAGGGGTTAAAGTAAAAAAAATGTGATGCTTATAATTTTATAAATGCTCATTCATTCATTATTCTGTTAAAACTTGTGTGTTATTTGAGCTTAAGTTGTTTAAATCATTGTGTTTGAGGTGGACTTCTGTTCTAGGTGGACTATAAGGTTGTTACATTAAGGGGGCAGTGGTGGCTCAGTGCTGAGGCTCAGGGTTACTGACCAGAAGGTTGGGGGTTCAAGTCTCAGCACAACCAAGATGCACTGTTGGCCCCTTGAGCAAGGCCCTTAACCCTATCTGCTCCAGGGGTGCCTTATCAAGGCTGACCCTGCCCTCTGATATGTGAAAACTAATACATTTCACTGTAATGAAATGCAAAAAACTGTGTGTATAATATGTGACCAAAATAAAGTATTCTATTCTATTACATTGGATTTAACTTTACACAGAAAAGGTTAGTAAGTGATTTTATCACACTAATATCTTCACATTTTGTGTGTCTTTTGTGCAAAATTAAGTGTTGTATAATGGAAAGTATAATTCACAGGTCTGTGGTGGATTTGAAAGGCTAATTTCAATGATGCGTTCAATGATGAAAAAAATAATTTTTTTACTTTCAGCTAAAATTAATAATTGTTTTAAACTGAGATGGTGATTTCACCATGGAAACAGCACATTCACTATATATTATCCAAAGAATGACTCTTTTTACAAACATAGTCATGTATTTAGGCATACTTATGAGGAGGGGGTAGAGAGAGTAAGAGATAAAAAAATATGAGTTATGTGTTTTGGCCTATATGCCGTTAACATCATTGCCCACTCTGTACCCCTGCTTTTTGCAGCCCCATGAAAGCATTAGACAGTGTGTGTGCATGTTAGAGGAAAAGGCTCCGCTCTTTTCAACTCATCAAAGTTTGGTCCCACAAACAAGAACAAGAGCAAGTGTGTGAGTCAGAGAATAGATCGGGGACAGATGGGATGGGAGAGAAAGTGTGTTTAGTGTGTTTTGGGTCGGGGTGAATAACTTGAGCCTGAGAGAACATTCAATTATGACCTGAACTGCAAGCTTCATTAAGTGTGAGAAGGCAATGAAAATGACCACCCATCAAAGAGAAGTGCTGGGGCCAAGGCAGCCTGTAGATACAGCCAGTGTGATATGTTTTATGACAGTGAAGACCAGCACTGAGCCAGCTCTCAGAATGCACAGCAGAGTACACTGTTCTTGGCCATGCTTTCTGTTCTGTTTACTCTCTGTCTCACTCTTGCTCTCTCTCATTCGCACTGTTCTTAAAGCTTTTATTTTCTTCTTCAAAGGATTAGTTTACTAGTTTTTATTTTCTTTTTAAAAGAAAATTCTGCAATAATTTATTCGTACTCATGTTGTTCCAAACCTATATGACTTTTTGTTTTATAACTTTACTGAGTAATCCCTTGGTGTGAGCTATTTAATGCGTGTTGTGTGTATATATATATATATATATATATATATATATATATATATATATATATATATATATATGTATATATATATATATATGTATAAAAAGAAGTCACCTTAAACTTTGCAGCAGATGTACTGGAGAACAGAGTATGTATTATTACATATAATGTGATTTAAAAAAACAATGCAATTTCAAACATGATAACCGTTATGTTCGCTGCCATTATGTTTCCATTGTATTTGGATTCTGTGTTTGTCATAGCAAAGACAGTTCTAAAAAACTATTCACTCCACTTGTTGCCCCAGAAGTGGTGAAAATGAGTGGTGGACAAACTGGAATAACTAGTTTACATATTCTTATATGTTAGAAAACTTTCCCAAATCAAAGCAACCAGCTTAAATGGTACCGGCTTTAAAATAAAAAAAAATTAAATAAAGATATTCTGATGTGGAAAAGACAGTTACAGTAAGCAGCTGTTTCATTATGACAGACACTTTAGTCCATCTCTACACCAGTTTGATCGCACATCTCTGGGCCCAGCCTAGTGTAATCACACCGGTTTGAAAAATCGGTTTGACTGATCCATTCTCACAGACTCAATGATCCAGTTGCAGTAATTCTCAAATTATGAACTCACTGAAGTAAAGATTGTAATGACTTAAATTTGTAGATGGTTATGTTGGTGCTTTTGGGTCCTTTTTGAAGCTTGAATGATTCAATCCCCATTATAACTGCATGAAAAGAGTGACCTGTACATTCTTCAAAATTTCTTCTATTGTGTTCCACAGAAGAAAGAACGTCAAACAGGTTTGGAATGACAAGGTAAATGATAACAGAATTGTCATTTTTGGGTGTAAATCATTACTTTAACCTCTTCCTCTCCATCCTAAACCTGCAGTCTTTCTCTAAATCCTCTTCACTGACTGCTCTGCTATCTGGATCTCACTTTCTATCCGTATCTGTCTTGTTTTTCACATGTCCAGTGCTTAAAACATTTAATAAAAGCTTCAGTAAATGATTCAGTCTTGAATCAAATTAGACTGATTCAAAATTAATAAAAGTTATACATGATTCTCTTTATTCTGGTGGCATATCAACAAATAAGAGATCTTTGCACCAAGGGGTCCACCATCTTACACTGTAGAGGAATAGTGTCACAGTACATCAAACGTTTTTCATGACAAGAACTTGTACAAAGACATATGGTGATCAGAAATGGAGGCTGTTTTACATTTAGCATGGGGGTGTGTGTGTGTGTGTGTGGTATGTGTGCCCCTACAGGCCTGAATGCTCACAGATGGAAAGTGCCAGTGGATGTGTGCATCTGAGTGTCATGCATTTCTCATGCTAGAATGACTGATGGAGTTGTAGTACCTCTCTCTGTGCCTCCTGCTTCTCTGACATGTAGAACATGAGTGTGGTCCTCTGTCATTTAAATCTTCTTGTGAGCCCCTTGCTGTTCACAAATGCAATACCACAGCTCTATGTGGAAGTAATACTTCATAGCAAATCAGGGGTGCCTGCAGGATTTTAACCTGCACAGAAACATGACCACACCCCCTTACACACTCCCATGAGGAAACGTCACTTTAGTGACATTTATCTCGCTCCACCAAAATGTCCTTCTTGTACTTTATTCAAATGATATTCAAATACCACTTTGTTGCCAAACTGTATGCAACTCGCTTTTGAGGATTTCATTCTAAATTTAGGATTTAAATGAAAATTCTGTCATCATTTACTCTTGTTGTTCGAAACCCATAGTTTATACCCATAGAATATAGTGCATGAGTTGTAAAGACTACTTTTATTATTTAAAATAATAATAATAATAATAATAATAATAATAATCATTGTGACCTTACATTTATCTACATGTTATCTTTTTATATTGTTGTGCACTGGTTAGGGTTAAAAATCTAAACAATAGTAATATCATATTACATTAGTCTCTATGTAATATAAAAATAATAAAACATATTGTAGTTGAACCAACTTCCCTAATTTGTGCATTTAAAACATGATGATGTACAAAGTTTGCCAAGAATTTGACAGAATCATCAGAACTGAGGTGGAATGTCACAAGACCTATGTATTGGTGGTCTTATGACACTGTCCTGCACGCCCTCAAAGAGAGAACGCCACTGACTGATTAATGAATGTATTTCAATCAGGCCTACTCATTTGAAATTTACTCTCCTTCCAGTTACAATCGAATTGTCACTGTCGATTTTAATTTTGTGAATGTCCTGAGGAGCATCTCTCTTTGTCCTGTGGTTTATGGCCTATGGACTATCATTGTGTTGCGCAAATATACATGTATATTTTTTGAGGAATCTGTGGTCTCTAACTGAGAAGCAATATTACTTGTAAACTTTTTAGCAAAGGTTTCGAACAAGTCATAGTTACAAAGTGCATACTTATTTTATGCTTGGCTGCTATCAACATGATCTAGCTAGTGTATTCATGTCTGATCATACCACACTTGAAAATATAGGTCAAAAGTTCTACACATCAACTAAGAATCAGATTCCTCTAAGATGTTGCAGCAAATTACAGTGACAAAGCAATAATGATTAAATTAAATTAATGAGAAATTAAATATTATATTTAAAGATTATTATTATTATTATTTTAATTACATGAAATATTAATACATGTTTTTGCAGACTAAAAATAGCTTGTGGTGAAAATGACTCAGACATCATCTTTTTTTATTTAATATTTTTTTGAAAGCTTTTTGATTTTTGAAATCACATGTAAAGGTTGAGGTCTCCAGTGCAGGAAAGAATAAGGCATTAAAAATGTTTTTTTTATATGTTAAAATTGCAGTTGTCAGAAAATACATAAATAAAACACTTGATGCTAAAGAGTAAATAACTGATTATTCATGCACACTTGAATGACTTGCGGCTTAGATAACACACATGCAATTACCTCTTTACTTAACTAGGAAGATGTGGTATAGATTTCCAAATCTGAACAGAGCTCCATCTCTGATGAGAGAAGTGCAGAGACAGCTGAGTTCAAGCAGACACCAGGGAGATGCTAATATCTTATTAATATGGTGTAACACAGATCAAGTTCATGGGCAAGGAAGAGGCGAGAAACCAGCTTGACATATAAAATAATAGGTTTAATGGAAAACTCAAAAGACAAACACATAAGAAGACGGACATGTCTGTGAACAATCTCTCTCTCCCGCATCGCCGTCCGCAAGTGGCCTTTATCCCTCTTGACGGCTTGATCAGCCTAATACGGGACCGGGCGTGCGTAATCACGCCCCGGTCCCGCCCTCCACCGTGCCACATATGGTTTTAGTGCAGTGTTGTTAACATTTAGATGTCACCTGTCCTGACGACCACAGAGAGAGAAGCTCATATAATAAGCCTCATATAATAACCTCACAAAGGGCCCATTATAGCTAAAACCAATAAGTTAACGATAGGAAAAAAAACAAAAAAAAAACAACAACAACAAAAAAACAATCAAACCATTTGGATCAATGAAATCCTCACAGATAAAGCACTGTGGGTTTGCAAAGGTAAGATTGACCTCACAGGACAGAGTCAAATAACCAATGTGCTTGACCCTAGGGTCACAGTTACAACAAAGACTCTTACTGGAAATGCCCTTTCTCTCTCTTTTAGACTGTTTCAGAGTGTGAACTGGAGCAGTGGTTCTCAACTGGTGGGTCATGACCCAAAACTGGGTTGTTCTCATAGGGTCACAGACAGAATAGATAACTTTTCCTATTCAGCCTACACTAACTGAAATGACTGTGAAAGGTCAAATGGATGGAAACAACATGTTGTTATAAATTAACAACATAATATTAAAAAACAATATCTTGTTTAGCATGTCATGTAAAAAAAAAACAAAAAAACAAATTGGGCCAATGCAGTCCTTGTAAAACCTGATTCCTCAACCTAAACCAATGGCACTGAAACATAGCATCTATGAGATGGTTTTGATTTAGATAAATGAGTCCAAGGGATCTGCTTTCTTCAACTGCTAATTTCCCATCACTCCCTTGTACTTACACCACACAAGCCATCTGTTTGTCTCTGTCATTGTGTGCAGAGTGAAAAGGAGCACAGCTGTTGTTCTTCAGAAACGATCTTCGAGAGCAACTCTTTCCAACAAGCACCTCTGTCGAGCAACCTCTTCAAATTATGTTTTTTTTTGGTATGATTTATTTGAGTTATACTTGTTTCACAAGATTTACATTGAGATGCTTCAAAATATATCCTCACAAATGTAATCACCTGTGTAAAGCTAAAATGAAACTCTTTGCTGACACAGTGTGCATGGCTGATTTAAAGGGAAGCTGTAAATCCAGAAAAAATCTTTAAGGGATTGTTTTTAAAGTTGCATACCTTTATAGAACAAATAGTGCACTTTTCACATAGGGTTGTTCGCATTTGTGTGCACGGTGCACTCTGTGTATTAATAATGAAAGACCTCCACACCTTCAAAGCTTAGGCCACATATTAGATTGTGATATGTCATGCAGACTGGTCAAAATGCACTGAAAGCGTGGCAAGTGATGATGGGCTGGAAATATACATTTCTATATTTTATTTTTATTTGTTTGTAAATATCATAATATAATATGAAAATAATGGTAACACTTTACAATAAGTTTCCATTCGTTATCATTAGTTAACAACATTAGTTAACATGAACTAACAATGAAATATACTTATTAAGCATATATAAATCCTAGTTAATGTTAATTTCAACATATACTAATACATTTTTTTTAAATTAAAAGATGTATTTGTTAACATTAGTTAATGTACTATGAACTAACATGAACTAACAATTTAATTGTTATTAACTAACATTAACAAAGATTAATAAATGCTGTAAGAAATGTATTGTTAATTGTTAGTTCACGGTACATACTGTAATACAGTAACTAATGTTAACAAATAGAAACTTATTGTAAAGTGTTACCAAAATAATGTATAATATTTTGCAAAAACCTTATTTAAATCACAATACATAACAATAAATAACTCTATATCAATTTCAAATGAGATAATATGCATTACCCTTCACTGCACATTTGGTTGTAGACATGCTAAACTTAATCTTTAACTGTTTTACAAAACAACATTTTGCTAATTCTTTTAATAAATATTATGCATACAGATTTCAGGATCTCAAATAATTTAAAGACTACATTGAATATTTGCACTCTATTATTTATTTATCACACCGCAGAACCATTTATTATGAACTGTGAAGGCGAAAAGGTGATTAAAAATGGTGAAAAACCGAAAAGAAATGCACTCTAAGGACCTGCTGGAGGTACAATACATTTGTTCGAACCTATAAAAAGACTATATAAAGAAAGCAAAGGAAAAAGGTTAAAAAAATAAATATATCAAACCAAAATTTTTGTAATTGAGCAGTCATAAGAATACTTGAAACATTATTAATAGAGGTGTCTGTGCAATAACAAGGCAAACTTTGCACCAGTTTGTGATTTTTCACGGAATGCTTACCTCATTGATCTGAAAGGCTCAGACTTTATAGGATATTGAATGTTTTTTTTTTTCAATAATAGTTACATAATTGTTTCTGAGCATCCTAATACTTCAATTCTTTAATTTAAACGGTAACACTTTACAGTAAGATTCCATTTGTTAACATTCGTCAGTGCATTATGAATCATGAACTAACAAATAACTCTATATGTTTTACAACATTTATTAATCTTAGTTAATGTTAGTTAATAAAACATAGTTCATGTTAGATCATTGTACATTAACTAATGTTAACATTTCCGAAAAATTTGGGATAGTATGAAAAATGCTAATAAAAACAAAATGGAGTGATTTGTAAATTATATTCACCCTTTGCTATATTGAAAGCACCACAACTAATCATTATATGATGTGATGAACTTTAAAAAAAAATATATATTTACAGTCATTTCTAATCAAATGTTTGTAACACACTTCAAAAAAGTTGGTACAGGGGCAATTTAAGACTAATAACAATTTGACCAGTTGAAATAACAAGGCGTTGTGAAACAGGAGATGTTAAACAGGTGAGGCAATTGTATCATAGTATATAAGGAGCCTCCAAAAATAGCCTATACCTCCAAGATCAAGGAATCATTCAAGACTTGTCAATTTGCCAAGAAATATTAATCCAGCCATTTTAGAACAATGTTCCCCAAAGTGAAATTGGAAGTGTTTTGGGCATTTCACCCTCTACAGTGCACAATATAGTTAAAAGATTGAAGGAATATGGTCAAATCTCAGTGCTTAAAGGGCAAGACGAAAACCACTTCTTAACGCATCTTTAAAAACATAATTCATCTGTAATGGATATCATGAACATGGGCTGGGGATTATTTTAGTAAACCTTTGTTAGTCAATAACATTCACCGCTGCATTCACAGATGCAAGTTAAGACATTACTATGCAAAGCAGAAGCCCTACATCAACACTGCCCAGAAGCGCTGCTGACTTCTCTGGGCTTGGTTTCATCTTAGATGGAAGTAGATCAGTGGAACCGTGTTTTTGGCCCTATGAGTCCACATTTCAAATAGTTTTTGAAAAACACAGCCATCGTGTTCTCCTGGCCAAATAGGAAAATTACCATCCAAGCTGTTATCAGCATCAGGTCCAAAAGCCAGTATCTGTATGGGTAAGGGGTGTGTCAGTTCCCATGGCATGGGTGATCGCACATCTAGAGGTCTTCACGGGTCCACCCGAACACGAGGACCCGGGACCCGTGCGAGTTTGGGTCCATATTTTAAACGGTCAATCTGGTCCAGGTCGGGTCCCATTCTTTTCGGGTCTCGGGTCTGTTTAACATCTGCAGTGATGCAATGACTTTACCAATTGACAATTGGCTCTTTTATTTAGAAGGCGGGACTTATTATATCGGTGTTTGACAGATGGCATAAACCGAAGTGCATTATTGGCATTGGTGTGATTTTAGAGAAATTGTGGTTGGAGTTCGTTCACTTTGTATATCTAAAATCTATGATCAGACATGTCTTGGAGGGCACAGATGACAACAAATTAGGGATGCAAATGTCAGCGGCCTTGGCACTGAATGAGCAATTGTTGTTATAGTTCAGGGGTCGGGAACCTATGGCTCACGAGCCACAAGCGACTCAATCCAGTTCGCGAGCTCCTCTCCAAATGTATTTCATGCACGAGTAATTTTGCTCATCTACCTGTAAAAGTTGGGTGACCTGTAAGATGTCTCAGAGTGACACGTGACAAGAAATGCTGGCGTGTTTGAAGAAACACACTTTATTATATATTTTTTAAGAACAGACAAAAGAAAAGCTGTCAATGCTCATGTCTGATTCACTGTTCAGAGGCGGGCAACGGGAAACCTGTCCTGGTGAAACAAGTGCATGTAAAGAGTCATCACTCCTTTTTCTCTGTTTCATTCAACTGAAAATTGTTGGCAAGAATAATGTAGTCTATGAGAATGCTGCAAATGATCTCCGATCATTTCAAGGTACTGCGAGTTTAGTTCGCTCTTACACATTGTGAATGCAACTCTACAGGTTCAGTAATATTTACAGATATCTTTGTATAATAAACAAAGACGAAAGTGATTAAATCATAAGGTAAAACAAGACATGTTCACCTTGAACCTAAAATTGAGTTATATTTTTTTCCTTAAAGCATAAATATGACCAAAACAGAATACAAACACATTCGATAGGGACACACATTTGGCAGCATTTTTTGGGAACACAAGAATTTTTTAGGCTTATTTATTATGATGATTATTATAATTGTCTTTACATTTATAAATGTCTTTAGTTCTTGTCTTTAAGTTGTATGCTAGTAATTTTCACCTGTTGCTGCATTCTGATACTTGCGTGATGCCAAATGGATCCGTTGGAGATAGTAAATGTTTAGATTTGGGGAGGTGGTTATATATAAGATTTTTTTATCACTTCGTTATTTGTATTGCTTTTTAATTTCATTTAAAGTGCAATTTGAATTTAGAAATGTCTTTTGTCCAAGTTTTTCGTGTTTCTATAAAAACCTTGGGGATTGAAAATATAATCAGATATTGATATTTTAAATGTGATTATAACTCAAATGTTTTTTACAGATCGGCCAGCCCAAAAGGGAAGTAACAGTTTCCATGAAGTAAAATTAAGTAATTTCATGGAGACCCACACAAACACATGTACTCAATTCCATATTGCAACATGTTACTGTAAAACTGATCATTTTCATGGGCAAGGAAGAGGCGAGAAACCGGCTTAACATATAAACTAAAGGTTTAATGAAGAACTCAAAAGACAAACACATAAGATAACGGACGTCCGTAATTGAGCTCTCTCTCTTGATCGCCGTCTGCGAGTGGCCTTTATCCCTCTTGACGGCTTAATTAGCCTAATACGGGACCGGGCGTGCGTAATCACGCGCCGGTCCCGCCCTCCACCGTGCCACATTCCTCCCCCGTTCTTTCAGGCTGGGGACCCCCGGCCTGACGTACATCCCCTGGGGGGGGGGGCGCCTCCCACGCGGTCTGCCGGCAGGTCATCCCCATTAACCTGGACGAGGGAGGGGGCAAGGGGAGGGAAACAAAAAACAATTAAAAATGGGGGGGAGGGTTCCTGCACTGGGCGGTACCTCCCCTCCCACAAACACCATAATTTAAAAGAGGGGCAAGGGGAGGGAAACAACAACAATTAAAAATGGGGGGGAGGTTCCTGCACTGGGCGGTACCTCCCCACCCGCGAACACCATAATTTAAAAAAAAAAAGAGGGAAAAGGCCAACGCAGAGCGGTAGCGAGAGAGAGAGAGGAGAGAGAGATTAAAGGAAAAAAAAAAACTTACTCGCCGGTTCTCTGATACGCTGTAGCTCGTTCCTCAGCCACTTCTCCACCCTCTACAGGACGACAGCCGCGCCTCTCCGGGCAGATCGGAGGCAGTCCTCAGCCCCTGGCGGACGGAACGCCCCTCCGCGTTCCCGGGGTGTCGAAGGGGCCTCCCCCCGCCCCTGGCAGCGGTTCTCCCGCTCCAGGCGGTCGGCGGCGAGCCCCTCCCCGCAAGCGGTCGGCAGTCTCCAACCCCGCCGCGTTCCAGCGGCTAGTAGGGGACTCCCCCGCCCCTGGCAGCGGCCCTAACCACTCCAGGTGGTCGGCCAGGAGCTCCTCCTCCCCTCGCGGTCGGCGGCCGTTCCTCCGTCCCCCGGCAGATGGCCGCGGCTGCTCCACTGAGCAGTGGCGAGAACTCCGCTACGGCGCATCCCTCTTCCTTCCCGGGTTTCGGCACCAATGTAAAACTGATCATTTTCATGGGCAAGGAAGAGGCGAGAAACCGGCTTAACATATAAACTAAAGGTTTAATGAAGAACTCAAAAGACAAACACATAAGATAACGGACGTCCGTAATTGAGCTCTCTCTCTCGATCGCCGTCTGTGAGTGGCATTTATCACTCTTGACGGCTTAATTAGCCTAATACGGGACCGGGCGTGCGTAATCACGCGCCGGTCCCGCCCTCCACCGTGCCACAGTTACCTATTAATATTTGCATATTTGTTCATTTTTGAGTAGTCTATGGGCAATATATACATTGTATTTTATTGAAAAACTTTAATAATAAAATTATAAATGAATAAAAATAGTCAAATATTTGTTTGTGGTATGGCTCTTTAAAAAAAAAAGCAATAACCCAAAATTTAAAAATTGGCTCCTTAGTGAAAAAAGGTTACCGACCCCTCTTATATTTCAAAAGGGCAAACAGTGGAAGTTATCATATTATGCGAGATACAAAAAAAATACAAAGCTACATTAGGTAGGACACAAAGGTTTATTTTCACAACTTGTAAATTAAATTGTTAATAGCAATTAGCTGTGGGATCAGTGCCGATCGGGTTCAATCGGTTCTGTGTGTCCTGGCCGGGTCTGGGTCCAGATTTCAAATAATAGACTGGTCCGAGTTGGTTCCGGGTAGCACATTTACGGCATTTCTCTTTTCTGCACGGTCCGGGTCCAAACTTTCAAATAATAGACGAGTCCGGGTCGGTTCCGGATAGCACATTTTCGGGTCTCTTATATACTTCTATCCAGCACAGTCTTTTCCAGGAACAACCAGGAATTTTCAGCAGGAAAATCTTCAAACCACATTCTGGCCGAATAAGCAGAGAGTGCGGGTGTATCAATATAGCAAAGGGTGAATATATTTATAAATCACTCCTTTTTGTTTTTATTAGTATTTTTCATACTGTCCCATCTTTTTTGTTTAAAAAAAATCTATTACTATATGTTGAAATTAATAATAAAATACTTTAAAAGTATTGTTCATTGTTGGTTCATGTTATTTAATGTTGTCAACTAATGTTAACAAATGGAAACTTATTGTAACGTGTTACCATTAAAACTCACCTCAAGCATCCCAGCAACGGTGTGTTGAAGTACTAAACGGGCATTCGTGTCTACACTGGAAGCGACGGACCACTCATGTCTGGTGTAGACAGGTGTGATAGGCTATGAACAAAATAAATCACATAGGAGATATATTTTGGATTCAGAGTGGCAAATTTCACCAAAAAGAGACGTTTGCGTCACTCAAAATCCGAAAAAAGTGAATTACAAACTTTTCCACGGTCCAGTGGGCATTATAGGCTAACAATGTCAAAGCTAACAGAGCTAGAGTGACATTTATTGACAGTTATGTCAAATGCGCTGTCCTGTTCTTATTATGGAATGGTATATTTGAATCCACCAATCTGATAACCACTCACTCCTTAAGACTAAACATCCCTCAACATGTTTCAGCTGTCAGTGAGAATTACCAAGCCACAAACCCAGCGGCTGGTAACACTAAAACTACCCAACATTGTGAAAAAAATATTTAATTATATTACATTTTAAAATTATTGTGTGGGGATCCCCCGCGACCCTGTACACAGGATAAGCGGTTGACGATGGATGGATGGATGGATGTGTGGGGATCAGTTACAGGACCTAAAGTAAATGCTGTCACGTATACATTCATATACATTTTAACCTAAAATGTTGATGCTGATAAATAAAATAAAAAAATCCAAAGACACATGTCAACAGACCACATTCAGATGAAATGTAACAAAACATTTTGAAAACGTCCAGGTGTTTTGTGAAGTTTGTCTGTATTATACAGAGACAGATTTAGAGTAGGCACTGGTAGTGGTCCTTTTCGTCTCATGTTCATTGAACCATAAACCCTGGCTGAATGGAACATTTCTAACAGGTCCACATATATGAAAACAAACTTGCACACAGACACAAACACACCCACATATAACATGCACACAAACATGCATCACAACACAAAAATACATTTCCAACACACTGAGAGAATCTAAAAGCCCTTTTATATACAGTATGTTCAACTTTGGAGACAAATCTCTATAAAACCTCTTAAGACTGGTAAGGACTGAAATTATCAGAACTTTTTTTAAGAATTATTTTTTTCAGCGTCTATGCAAATGTACAAAAAATTTATGTCTTTAGAATCTCACATTTAAGAACACCTATGAATACTCATGAGATCCCATTAGTGATACACAACTGTAATACACACATTTTAGATGCAGTGATGTAAAATAGACTCAATATTATTGCAAATTCTCCCCTTTATAAACTTTTTTTTAGGTTCATATGAGGATAATTTGCATTCATGACTGTTTAATTTCATTCCTACTGTTCAAACATGAGCTGGCTTAAAGACAGTTTATAAAAGTGTTCTTTCATTTTGCCTGACACGAGGGAGATATTCAAATCATTTATCCTTCCCGACACGCTACTTTATGGCTTTGGTGTGTATATATGTGTGTGTATGTGGGTGTGAGAAGGAATCATTTTGATAATCTTTGTCTTTTCACTCTGCTTAAACAACTTGCAGAGACAAATTACATTTTAATGTCCTTTTGCTCCTATTACCAGAGACTGTTTTGCGAACGCTGGAGGAAAATTAAGCTTTCAACCTTCCTGTCTCTTGTCATGTCTTCTGTCAAAATCAGAGCTCTCAGAGAGCCTGTGGCTCTGTTATCGATGGGTGAAGATATTTGAAAGAAACCACTGTTACAGTTACATTTGATGCCACTATCTCAGACAACTCCACTTAGACAAGCTTGTCTCAGAGAACTAATACATCTTTCTGAGTACTTATCTGGACTACTTTCATGACACCTTTATGGTGCTTTTTGTCAGTTTGGAGTTTAACAGCGCCAGTCCTCACTTTTCAGCAAAATAAAATCACCTTTTGTGTTCCATGGAAGAAAAAAAGTCAAATGGGAAATAATACACAGAAAATAATTACACAGTTTTCACTTACAATATGTTTAGGTGAACTATCCCTTTAACATAAAAGGTTCCACAAGAAGACATTTGAATGGTATTTATATTGTAATTATTATTTAATGTACCTGGATAGCTTTCTAGAATGATTCAGTAAACAGTTGCAGTTGGTGGCCGCAGTGCATAGTTGTATTAAGAATGTGTGATGCAGAGCCCTGTGATGCTCTTAACATGTGAACATAAACATGAGGTGCAGGTCTATATTTAATACATAGGCCATGGAAAGGCGACCAATGGGATCACTAGACTGCCTGACATTAAATTTAGAAAATGAGAGCAGGGCAAGATATAAAATGTGGAAAAGTATGCTCTAATGACTCTCTTTGATATTTCTTTCCACTCTCAATCAATTTAATGCTCCATTGGCATCGGCTTACACCTTTTTTCATTCTGTCACTCTCCTCACCAGGGCTGTGCACAGACATTTTGAGGTGCAGTGGCACAAACTGCGAAAACAATACAGAGAATGATTTACAAACTTTTTAAAGTCATATGGTTAATAATTAGGCTTAATGCTACTACTTTTGTTGTTCCTGTTATAACTAGTGTTCCATTTGAAGATTCACATTTCTATCTTTCTCCTTAATAAACTCTTATTATTTTTTCCCTTAACAGTAGCCACTAAAATCCTCTCAGAAGACTCCCTCTCACTCTTTGACCTGGTGCCTTGTAGATGTGACTCATATTGAAAGGAAGAATTACATTTTCACATATTGTTATTATTGTTATATAGTATTGTCTGTATTAATGAATGAATGAATGAATGGATAGATGAATAAATGAATGATTGCATAACTGATGTCTTCTATATCCTACAAGCAAGCACACAAATTTAATCGACCCGCAATATCTGGAATTATTCTGTGCAAATTGTGTTCAGCACAAAATTATGGGCATGTTTGTATCATAACCTGATTAGCGTAATTAATTAGTGAACCAAGTGCCAAAACAATGCAGACAGCACATTCAAGGAAGCAATTAATTCTTAGTTAATCTACTCCTATGCCTTTTGTGCACAATCTAGTCTCCATAAGCTTTTGCAACTGAGAAATTCTTCTTTAGAGAAGTTAGAATTCTACTGTTTTTCTTCAACCTTTGGGGTTGCTGCTCTTTCAGTCTGGCCTAGTTTGAAATTGAATGACACAGACTGTAAAATAAGGATATCCCAACGAGTGCTTGTCCCACAGCAGCACATCAATCTGAGTCCATTGCCCCCTTTTCATCTTCCCATGGTTCTAAAACAGAGCTATCTGTGCAGGTTAATAAAACGCACACTGGGGCAACGGCTCGAAGGCTCAGTACTCCACCCCAAACACACACTCTGTACACACATCAAGCACTTTTATCTCAATATTGGCCCTCTTCAAGCCCTCATCAGTGTCAGGACTGGAATTTCTTTTCTTTGCAGAGCTGCACAAACATCCTCTAAATGTGATATGAGTTTTCCACAGGGCTGTGATATCTAAAATGTTGACTCAAACTCGCTGGCCATAAGATCGCAAGATTGTGAATGAAGGATTGCGGTTTTGTTTGACATTTCAATAGTGCAAGTTGAGAAATATCAACTGTGATCTTTAGAAAGAATTTACTGAACATGTAAAATAGAAAGAAACATCAAGGTCCCAGAAAATTCATTAAATTACTTATTCATTAATTTAATTATTATACATTTTCCAAATAACTTCGCTCTTGTGTCGGAGATGTACAAGTACTGATTAACTGCGAATGATTCAGCCTATGAATAGTTGCCTCATTCTGTAGTTGCTGTTTGTGAGTTTTTATTTTTATATAAGTCCTTGAAAATAAATAAATAAAGGCTGTGGATACAACCAGGCTGATAACAAATATCTTAAGCAGGAAAGCCAAATAATTTGGATAAATGGATGATTTCACAGTGGAACAAAGACTCTGCCATACTGCACTGTCTTATATTGATCTGGTTCCTATGGTCATCGTCTAAGGCCCTATACAACACACAACTAAGGGCTCCAGGCCCTATCTCCTGTCCCACTCTCCTCCCTCAGGAGGCAATGGAATTCCATCCATCATTGCCCTGGAAGAGTGCACCTCTACCAGCTATCTGTATGACCCATCTGCCCTGACTAGGAGATGGCTGATGAACCCAATGATTTGCTGTCACCCTTCTTCTTTGGTGTGCCATCAATGATGCCGATCTAAACACACACACCCAACCAACTGTCTACGTCTCATCAGTCTACTTTCTGTCTAATCTCTCTCTCTCTCTCTCTCTCTCTCTCCTTTTCTTTTTTTTTATTGTTTATTCTTGTTTACACATGCACAGAGTGCGGTAAATACCTGATTTACACCATTCGCAAAGACTCTGAAAAGATTTGATAAGCCTACATACATTGGCCCCAGCATACATTGGCCCCTTTCCTAGCAAAGTAACTTCAGAGAAACTTTAACGTAACAACGTATTTTTGTGAAATGCTTCGTTTGAAATGTCTACTTGCGCTTTTGATCTATAAATGCCAAGTTGTTTGATATTTTCTAATGCAATGACACAAATGCTTCCTGGGGCTGCTGTATATACATGCATTTTTTATTATATATATATATATATATATATATATATATATATATATATATATATATATATATATATATATATATATATATATATATATATATATATATATATATATATATATATATATATATATATATATATATATATATATATATATATATATATATATATATATATATATATAAATAAAGGGTGGCATGGTGGCGCAGCGGTTAGCACTGTCGCCTCACAGAAAGAAGGTCATGGGTTCAAACCCCGGTTGCCCTGGCCTTTCTGTGTGGAGTTTGCATGTTCTCCCCGTGTCTGCGTGGGTTCTCTCCGGGTGCTCCGGCTTCCTCCCACCATCCAAAGACATGCAGGCTAGGTTAATTGGTGTCTCCAAAAATTGCCCTAGGTGTGGATGTGAGTGTGAGTGTGAGTGTGTGTCTGTCTATGTGTGGCCCTGCGATGAACTGGCGACCTGTCCAGGGTGTACCCCGCCTTTCACCCAATGTTAGCTGGGATAGGCTCCAGCCCCCCCCCCCCTGTACAGGATAAGCGGTTGATGATGGATGGATGGATGGATATATATATATATATATATGGGGGGCTATCCCAGCTAACATTGGGTGAAAGGCGGGGTACACCCTGGACAGGCTGCCAGTACATCGCAGCTAATGCAAACAAATAAAAACAAATAAGTATAGAGAGAAGGGAACATCAGAGACATTTGAAAAGTTAGAGGACAAAGAGGATAAATGGAAGGTAAATTCTGAATGAAGGAGCAGTGCCAGTTTCTGCCTGCATCTGCTGTTGGATAAACTGTTCTCCAGTTACCTTGTAATGTAACACCATTCTCTAATGTGGCATTTCTGTTTCTCTAGTAAATAAATAATTGTTTGTTCATCTCCTTGTGTCTTTAGTGTCTGTATATGAGTGTGGAAGTGTGAGGGTCATGTTTGGCCCACATCATGAGGACAAAATGTACCCACAAAGATTGTAAAACCTGAAATCACTTAAATTATACGCATATTAAATAGTGTTCTAATTAAAATGTAAAAATGCAAGGAATTCTGTGTGTTTTATGGGTAGGGTAAGAGTTGTGCGATATAAAATATAAGTAGCTCAATATAAAGCAATTGAGTCAATAAGCATGATGATGATTCTGCCTAATCAGTGTTGGGTTACTTTTTCCTTGAAAACAAATGCACTTGCTTGAAGATGAAGTTATAAAGATGGAGATCGATTTTGAGTAACAGAGTTTATTAACCATTTAGTAGCAGTTTAAGAACAGTTCAAGAATAATTTATTTGATGTTATAGGATTTATTTGAAAGAATTAAAATAATAATTTTATGTCTATACTTTATCTGGTCAAAGTTGATATGGGTTTTAGAAAAGTAATTAATAATGAGTACATTTCAGACTGAGAAAAAGGACCGTAAACTAATTACAATGAAGAAAACTTTGCAATTAGTAATTTATTACTTTTTTGGAGTAACTTACCAAGAACACTGTGCCCAATCATCTCTGGAAGAGATGCCTTCAAATTCCAACCCAACAAAAACACTCTCTCTCTCTAGCTCCCTGCCTTTCCCCCTCCCCTCTCCACTGCTCTCTCACCCACACACATTTCATCACTACTCGTTTGATCATGAATCTTGTCTTTTTGGGGTTTTAAGTTTGTCAAAATTAAACTTTAATTCCTGAAACTGTTTCTGTGTAGTCATAGAAACTAATTTCCAGGATAAACTGGGGAGAAAAAAAGGAATATATATATATATATATATATATATATATAAATTAGGGCTGTCAATCGATTAAAATTTTTAATCAAATCGATTACATGGTGTCCCGATTAATTAATTGTGATTAATCGCATACAAATATTTGCTGAGAAAGCCCCTCATATAACAATGATTCAGTATATAATGATTATACATATTTATATCAAAATATAATTATACATAGTTATCTTTAAATATTAATATTAATATATATATATATATATATATATATATATATATATATATATATATATATATATATATATATATATATATATAAAACTTTTACATCTCAAGTCAAGTGGTTTTTATTGTCGTTTCAACCATATACAGTTAGTACAGTACACAGCGAAACGAGACAACGTTCCTCCAGGACCATGGTACTACATAAAACAACATAGGACAAACACAGAGTAAAAAAGTATGGGACAGTACAATAAATTACTAACAATGAACAGGACAATAGGCACAGTGAGAGACAGTGCAGCGCCGACCAGTACACAGTAGTGCAAAAAGATGACAGTTTCTAAAAATGCCAAAAGTAAACTTAACATACTACGAGATAGTGTTCTATGGACATAGCAGTTATTGAGGTAGCAGACAGTTATAAAATGACAGTAATTAAAGTGCAACTCAGGACATGTGTGTGTGTGTGTCAAACCAGTCTCTGAGTATTGAGGAGTCTGATGGCTTGGGGGAAGAAGCTGTTACACAGTCTGGCCATGAGGGCCCGAATGCTTCGGTACCTCTTGCCAGACGGCAGGAGGGTGAAGAGTTTGTGTGAGGGGTGTGTGGGGTCGTCCACAATGCTGGTGGCTTTACGGATGCAGTGATTTTTGTAGATGTCTTTGATGGAGGGAAAAGAGACCCCGATGATCTTCTCAGCTGTGCTCTCTATCCTCTGCAGGGCTTTGTGGTCCAAAACGATGCAAGTCCCAAACCAGGCAGTGATGCAGCTGTCAGAATGCTCTCAATAGTCCCTCTATAGAATGTAGTTAGGATGGGGTGTGGGAGATGTGCTTTCCTCAGCCTTCGAAGAAAGTAGAGATGCTGCTTGGCTTTCTTGGTAATAGAGCTGGTGTTGAGGGACCAGGTGAGGTTCTCCGCCAGGTGAACACCAAGGAATTTGATGCTCTTGACGATCTCCACAGATGAGCCATCGATGTTCAGCAGAGAGCATTTACCTTGTGCTCTCCTAAAGTCGACAACCATCTCTTTTGTTTTGTCGACATTCAGAGACAGGTTGTTGGCTCTACACCAGTCCGTTAGTCGCTGCACCTCCTCTCTGTATGCTGACTTATGTACTCTGATTCTTGCTGATGAGACCCACCACGGTCGTGTCATCGGCAAACTTGATGATGTGATTCGAGCTGTGCATTGCTGCACAGTCATGACTCAGCAGAGTGAACAGCAGTGGACTGAGCACACAGCTCTGGGGGGCCCCAGTGCTCAGTGTGGTGGTGGTGGAGATGCTGTTCCCGATCCGGACTGACTGAGGTCTCCCAGTCAGGAAGTCCAGGATCCAGTTGCAGAGGGAGGTGTCCAGGCCCAGAAGGTTCAGCTTTCCAATCAGGTGCTGGGGAATGATTGTGTTGAATGCTGAGCTGAAGTCTATAAACAGCATTCGAACGTATGAGTCCTTTTTATCTAGGTGGGTGAGGGCCAGATGGAGGGTGGTGGCGATGGCATCGTCTGTTGAACGGTTTGGACGATACGCAAACTGCAGTGGGTCTAATGAGGGGGGCAGCTGGGTCTTAATGTGCCTCATGACGAGCCTCTCGAAGCACTTCATGATGATTGGTGTGAGTGCGATGGGACAGTGGTCATTAAGGCAGGACCCTGAAGATTTCTTTGGCGTGGGGACGATGGTGGTGGCCTTGCAGCACGTTGGAACAATGGCGCTGCTCAGAGAGATGTTGAAAATGTCAGTAAGAACATCTGCCAGCAGGTCTGCACATCCTCTGAGCATTCAATAAATGTTGTCTGGTTCAGCAGCCTTCCGTGGGTTGACTCTATGTAGAGTTTTCCTCACATCTGCCGTGGTAAGACAGAGCACCTGTTCGTTGGGAGGATTGGTGGTCTTCCTCGCCACCACGTCATTCTGCACTTCAAACCGAGTGTAGAAGACGTTCAGTGCATTTGGAAGGGAGGCATCTTTGTCACAGGCAACTGATGTTGTCCTGTAGTTGGTCATGGCCTGGATGCCCTGCCACATGCGCCTCGCGTCACTGCTGTCCTGGAAGTGACTGTGGATTCTCTGGGCGTGTGTGCGCTTTGCCTCTCTGATGGCCCGGGACAGTTTAGCCCTCACTGTTCTTAGGGCTGCCTTGTCGCCTGCACTGAAGGCGGAGTCTTGGGTCCTCAGCAGCTTGCGCACCTCTGCAGTCATCCACGGCTTCTGGTTGGAGCGTGTGGTGATGGTCTTGGAGAAAGTGACATCATCAATGCACTTGCTGATGTAGCTGGTCACTGATGCTGTGTATTCCTCCAAGTTGGTAGAATCGCCATATGTTGCAGCCTCCCTGAACATGTGCCAGCCAGTACACTCAAAACAGTCCTGAAGAGCAGAGATGGCTCCTGCTGGCCAGGTTTTCACCTGCTTCTGTAGCGGTTTTGTGCACCTGACGAGCGGTCTGTATGCTGGAATTAGCATAACAGATATGTGGTCTGAGTAGCCGAGGTGGCAGCAGGGCTCCGCTCGATACGCGCCTGGGATGTTTCTGTAAACAAGATCAAGCGTGTTCACCCCTCTCGTTGCAAAGTCCACATACTGATGGAATTTAAGGAGCACTGTCTTGAGATTCGCATGGTTGAAATCTCCGGCGACAATAAACAGTCCGTCGGGGTGAGGGTTCTGCAGTTCGCTCATAGCCCCATACAGTTTACAGAGCGCTTCCTTAGTGTTAGCGCTGGGGGGGGAAAGGTCTGCATCTAACAGTCACAAGCTCCACCAGCGGTGAGCAGTAGCTAGAGACTAGCATAGAGTTCTTGCACCATTCCGTGTTGATGTAAACACACAAGCCACCACAGCAGAGAGCTGCATTTCTGTCGGCACGAAACGAGGCGAGCCCATCTAGCTGAATGGTGGCGTCCGGAACTCTGTCACTGAGCCACGTCTCCATGAAAACAAAGATGCAGCAGTCTTTAAACTCACGCTGCGTTACCTGCTGGAGTCGGATGTAGTCCAGTTTATTGTCCAGGGAGCAAAAATTTGAGAGCAGGATAGACTGGAGAGCCGGCTGGCTAGGGTTTGTTTTTAGCCTAGCATGGACCCCCGTCCTCTTACCGTGCTTCCGCTTTCTCGCACACCGCTTACGACGTCCTCTCCCCCGGCCACCAGCATCAATCGACGCGAGGACTGGAGGCCTGGTCTCCGCATCAAGCTGAGTACGCGTAGCGCCTCCTGTTGGTCATCATGCAGCTTGGTTGTTGCATGAATCCTATATTTGAAAGTGTCTGGCGATGGTAGACACAAACACTGGTTGCTCCGATGTCCATGTGCCGCAAAAATCATTTTTTTTTTAACAAAAATAGAACCATTTTGGATCCGGAGTGGCCGCTGCATGCTACCGTGCCGCCATCTTGGATCATGCTATATCCTTCATTACACATCTACACATCTAGAGCCAAGAGGTATATTAAAACAAACAACAACAAAAAGAAAAATAAATAAACAGTTTAAATAAAAATATCAAATTGTTTACATATTTCAATACACTTTACAGTTTTCTTGTTACTCAAATTGGAAATTGTTCTTAGGTATTGCTGAACCTCTGAATTAAAAATGTAAACTAATAACCACCATACTTACATTTATGAATACTAAACTTTGCCAACAAAAGCAGAACATTAATCAAATAATATTCCTTATGAAGAGACATGTCATAGCTAAAAAAATAAAATAAAACATTTTCAAAACAACGTTGAAAGCTGGGAATAATATGATCTCTAACAATCTTGCAGAAATCAAACAAAAAACAAGTCGAGAAGGGACAACTCCAAAATAAATGAACAATTTTTTTCCGCCTGCAGACCACAAAATGTACAGAATATAATGACATCACAATTAAATCTCTCTACAAGAAAATAATTAGTGGCGTAGTACTTATAAGTTTGAAGGAAACTTCTTTGATTTTATTCGTGATTAGATATTTATGGGGTAATTTCCGATTTTGCACCATCTCAATCCAGCCACACCCTGCGTCAGACATGCTTGTGTTGCGTCTCGGGTGTGTTGCATCATAAACATAAAATGTTTAGGTCACTGTGTCAAGTTAAATATAGTTTAAAACTAAATCTTTAAATGCATCTTGAGATCCCTTAGATTGCATTTGCATTCCTTCGAGTGTTTTGAATGCAGGAACACCTACTGAAGTGTTTTCTTCACTGTATAAACTGTGTGTTGCTACACAGCTGAAGTTTCACTTACTGCCCTCTGGAGTAAACAGGTGGTACTACATGCTTGCATTTCTCAGGAATCTTCCTTATTATGGTCCGGGGGCATGCGATTAAATTATTATTATTATGTTATTTTTTGTAAAATTAATCGCACTGAATTAATGCATTAAATCGACAGCCCTAATATAAATACAAAAAACATACTAAGATAACAAAAGCATTTTGGATGATGATCCCCTTTATCACCCTCACCCTCGCATCACTCAGACATTGTTCTGTAATGTTGAACACAGACAAATAAGAGAAAGATGGAGAGTGCATTCATTTCCTCAGGCAACATGAACATGCAATACAACAATCCAGTAATAATACATACAATACAACTTTGAAAATCAGTTAAGGATGCTTGATGCTTTGCTGTCGATATGTCACAGGAAAAAAATCAATAAAAAAAAATCAACCAGGACTGTCTGCAAAATTAGTCTATAATTTATAAAACCTGTAAAGCAAAGGGAAAATAGAGATAATCAACAAGTTCCACATTGGAAATCTGTGATTCACTGTCATGTTTAAACCTGTTTAAATAGTGACATTTTAGTTCCCCTTCTGTCACTCACTCGAAATTGTGTCGAATGAAGTGATACAAGGGTTCTTCCTGGGATGCCAAACGTACCTCTGAACCTGAGATAAGGCCAATGTCAGGTTGGCAGACAGAATTTGCATGCCCCGCCCCGGACATACATGTATAAAGGGAAGCGGGGCAGCGAGTGCCAGTCAGAATTTTTCTTTGGAGCCGAACGGTTGTGCAACAGCAAGCTGAGTTCACCACTGTTTCACTCACCTCTACTGGTGGTGAGTGAAGTACTGCTGTTGGATCTAGGGCGCGTTTCCAGCTGGCGTTCTCTCTCTCTCTGCACGCTGTGCAGTCTACGCCCCTGGGTGCTTCGACAGCGCTTTCATTGACTAAAAAAGTGTTTCTCCTCCTAAAAAGAGTTTATTTCCTTTAAAAGAGTTTGAGTTCCCACTCATAAAAGAGCAATACACAGCAGGTATTGAATGTCCTTTTCAAGACGCATCTTTTTAAAGATGTCTTTCCGCCTCTGTGTAGTTCCTGGATGCGGTTGATTTCTCTCCAATTCTGACAGTCATAAAAGCTGTCTCACGTGCCTGGGCTGCGATCACACGCAGGAAGCATTTTATGAATGGTTCATGTTCTCAGTGCGAGAACATAGCCATGGCAACATTGCAGTCGTGGCTTTCTTTTCTCATGAGAGAAAGCCACTTCAGCCACCCCCACGTCGTTCCTTCTTCCAATGGGATTGAGGATGACCCGGCTGGCGATGAAGGTTGATTTGGGGATAACGACAGGCTCAGTTTCGCTGGGTAAATCCCCACGAACCACCCGCCCCCCGGCACGCTTGCTTGCTTCAGTGGAAAGGGAACGCTGTCTCAAAACAGAGGTTAGCTCACTGGGTCGTTGATGCTATTTCCTTAGCTTATCACACCCAGGCCGTACCTGCACTGGCCCATGGCACCTCCTTAGCAGACATCTGCAGAGCAGTGGGCTGGGCAACACCCAATGCCTTTGCCAGATTTTACAATCTCAGGTTTGAGTCGGTCTCGTCCCGTGTTTTGTCAGGTCCGAGCCAGTAGAACTCGGTAACGCGGCACAACTGACCGGGTGTTCCGCTTGCACACAGCGCCCTTCGCCAAGTTGATCCAGTGCGCCTTCTATCCCAGGTTAGCCACTAAGCGTCGCTTGAGCTCGAATAGAGGTTACAACAGTAACCATGACATATTCTGACAAATGTAAAACAATTAAACATTGATGAAAATGACCAACATGCCATCCAATATGTGTATGACTTTCTTTTTTTTCCTGCTGAACATAAACATCAAAGTTAACAAACAAAGATATACACATCTGGACTGGAATGAGAGTGAGTAAATGATGAGAGGATTTTTAATTTCTGGGTGAACTATCCTTTTGACTCAAAACTTTAGGTCACTTATCAAATTGTCAAAGCAAATTCATGACACAGACCATGCTAACTAACTTGTACAATTACAAGATTTTGTACATTTTATGAACAACATTTTCACCTACAATTGTTACTATACTTACTGATAATATACAGTATCAACCAATCCCAAATGTAATGGTCTGTTATTAGATCTAAACTGAAATACATGGCATGTGCAGTCTAAAAAAGAACATGAGATGTTAGTATTTATTGTCCTGTTGCTCCGTGTTCTAGTTTGCTGAGGGATTTTATTAAGCCTTTGAGGCATTAAATGACAGGTCATCTAAAGATTCCCTTTATTGTTTGAATAAGCAACACAGGCAAATTGTCAGCACTCTAGTTGTGAGCTTAAAATGCTGGTCACATTCAGTGTCACATGAACTGAATCTGTGCCAGTGTTAGATATACTGATTGCTCTCCGAATTGTTTGAAGCAGAAAGGAAGATAGCCGCAAAACATATTTTCCCTGATTTTTACACTAAATTACAGTTGTTGGGCGCAACGGCAGATAAAAAAGAAAAAAATTCAATAATTGAAAAAAGAACAAAAGGGCTCTTTGGAGTTCATTGCAAGTTCCCTACAAATTATTTTCCAACAATGTTTTAGTAGTTACCCCTAGCAGCAGGTATGGTGAGGCTGTAAATAAATACAGTATATGGAGAGAAGTCAGAGTCTCATCACAGGACAAACAATGGGATATTATCTCACGGCAAACAATACTCTGCCATCATATGTGGCGATCAATAAAATCAATACCTCATAGAGAATAATGAAACCAAATGAGTCACTCAGTTAAGAGAAAGAGAGGATGGGGGGGGGGGTGTCCAATAAAATGTCAGTTTCATCATTGTAAGTGTAATGCATACCTGTTGAAATGCATGCAGCAATGCTATATATAAGTAATGGATCACCACAAAAGTTGTCTTTTTAATAATTAACTATTAGCATCATAAAGTGTTTGTTTGATGCTGGCTTTATTCACATTACAAACTGCACTAACGCACTAAATCTAATATTAAACTAACATTTTTTATTATTTATTTTTGTGTATAGTGAATAATATTCATTCATGTCTGCTCTCTCTTTGAAAAACATGCACACCTTTACATGAGTGCAAATTGAGCTACCACAAGGGCAGATTAGCCTTTGTGAAGAAGCCTCTTCTTTGACAGGTTCTGTTTTCGAAAGTGACTTAACAATCGAACTTTAAAAAAAAACAAATTCTCCCAATTTGGAATGCCCAATTCCCACAACTTAGTAGGTCCTTGTGGTGGCGCGGTTACTCACCTCAATCCGGGTGGCGGTGGACAAGTCTCAGTTGCCTCCGCTTCTGAGACCATCAATCCACACATCTTATCACGTGACTCATTGTACATGACACCGTGGAGACTCACAGCATGTGGAGGCTCCTGCTATTCTCCACGATCCAGGTACAACTTACCACATGCCCATTTGAGAGCGAGAACCACTAATAGTGACCACGAGGAGGTTACTACATACGACTACCCTCTCTAGCAACAGGGCCAATTTGGTTACTAATGAGAACTGTCTGGAATCACTCAGCACGCCCTGGATTCGAACTCGCATCTCCAGGGGTGGTAGTCAGCATCAATACACGTGGGGGTACCCAGGCCCCTTAACAATCATCTTTTTAAAGGCCTGCAAGGACTTCATAAAAAAGAAAATATTTTTTATATTTTATTCTAATTTCAGAAGTCTACAAACTTACCTTTCTGTTGTTTATAGAGCTCTTACTTTTTGTTAAATACTTAAAAAAAAAAAAAAAAGCAGGGTAAGTCATTGTCAAGAATCTCAGTTACGATTTCTTAAATTATGTGATCTTTCTTTTTGCAGGTAGGTAACTTTATAAGAGGGAGAAAATGCAGGAAGAGAAAGAGACAGAGATATATACCTTTGCAAATACGTTAAATCGCAGTCTGTGATCTATTATGATAACAGAATGTGATCCAAATAATTATTTAGTTACACAGTCTACTACACAGTCACTCGGTGTGGGAGTAGGTGTCACAAGCCCTTTGTTTTGTGAGCCCCAGTTCTGTACTGTGAGGATGGCTTTGTCTTTCCCTAAGCTGGGCTTGATGAGGCGGTAAGCAGTTGTCATGAAAATGATTGTGGCTCATTATTAACTTGTGTCGCTTTTGCTGAAATGGCTCTGCTTTTGCAATTCAGCATGAAGATCATTTAGCTATCCAATTAATCAAACTACTTGAACATTAAGTATCCACCATTAAAATGATACACGATGAGAGGAAGAGCTCAGGTCACCACAAACCCTTTAAAAATCAGATGATGGCTTTTCCCAACTATGATCACAGCACATATCAAACCAAAACAGCATGTCAACAAAGACGCACAAAATGAGGAAATGGTTCCTGAGCTGATGTCTGTGTGGAAATAAAATGCTAGATTGACATGGAATTGTTCCATGCCACAACACACTTGCATTCAATCTTGTTTAAATTATTCACTTTTTAAAGCCTCTTCAAACTAACATGGGAATCAATTATTCAGAGGGATACTCGAAGCTGTAAGTCTTCACCAACCTCACATGAGAGAAACGCTTTTGTGTTTATAGGTGATGTAATACAAGGAGAGAAGCAAGTACCTGTAAAATAAATGCATGCTAAAGTACTTGTCTGTGTAGCCGTGCTGCATTTATTGAAAATGTAGTCAAAACCACTGGGGATGCAGCAGGGGTGAATTAGTTACAGAAGAAACTTTGCATTTGATATCTTGGCCCAAGATCTGTAAAGTTGGGCTGGGGTGAGATAGTCTGTGTTCAGATCGCTGGGCTTGATGTGAGGGCAGTGGCATACCTGTGAAGCCATCTGTGCCACACCACCCGGCCCCTACACGATACCACCTGGCACTGAAAAGCACTGGATGAACACATCTCTCTCACTTTTCCTTTATGGAAAAGCCATTAGCTGAGGTCAGAAAAGAGGGATGCAGGAGTTGACTAGCTTGAAATCCACAGAAACTTTTTGGAACATATAGATCACATAGTTAATTTACGAGATGATTATTATCCAAACAAACTTTAAGTAAGGGTAGACAATTCACATGTATATCACTGGTTTCTTTTTGTTCTACTTAAAATGTACTTAATAGGAAGTGTGAAATTCAATTGATTCATTACCTGATAAAGTTGCTTTGTCTGCTTTATGCTTGGGCTTTTTTGAATGCTTTGTTATCTGATGGTGGAATATGATTATCAATATTTCAGTAATCATATAATCTATGTATTAATGTGAGTATTTTTATTGCAAATGGTGATTAGTATAATCTGCATTTTATTTTATTTGTGTGTGTGTGTGTGTGTGTGTGTTCTAGAAACTACAAACCTGCTAGTACCAAAAATAAATAAATAAATAAATAAATAAATTATTATTAGTTTATTTTTTTTTGGTAACATAGTCAGTGACAGTGTGAGCATAGCAATGCAAATTACAGTTTTTATTTGTTTATTTTTATATTTTTTAATTGGACAACAGAATTAGTAACATTGATGTTGGACATTATCATGATGTGATTAGTATAATCTGCATTTTATTTTATTTGTGTGTGTGTGTGTGTGTGTGTGTGTGTAAACAAGCTGTTTATCTGTTGTTAAGAAAAAAATTTAAGCTGAGCTGAACGAATCTCTGTTCACTCCGTTAACTCCTTTGTCATATCTGTGGACTCTGCTTGGCTCTTTGAACAGCGATGAAATTATCACCGTAGACAGTTCCAATTCCAGATGCCTTTTACCACTTAACCCAGGTAAAATGTGTCTAGGGTAGGCCAAAAATTATTGGGCTATCGTCATTATTATTATTCACACACACACACACACACGCACGTGCACACACACGCACACGCACACACACACACATATATATATATATTTATTTTTTTCAATCATGCCAAATGTTTATGTATGTTCAGTATACTGGCAGTTAGAATTTTTGTTTTTTTTGGTCTTTTCTTTTTTCTCTCTGACAGTTCACTGCTGATAAAAAATTATAAAAATAACAGAAATGTTTTGTGCATATTATGTCTTGCGTTATGCATTTTGAGTTGTGTAGTTTAGTGCTTTTTAGCAAACATAGACTGGATTACATGCCTGTGAGCTGAAAAAAAAAAAATATATTGCCCACCCATTTTTACTGAGGTCCATCCAAACGTCATCTTATGTCTACACCACTGGGACATACTGTTGAGTTTTCAGTGCACCCATACCCCTAACCAGAGAACTCCTAAGACAATATAAGCTTATAACCCTCATTTGAATATAGCTTATCCAACCACTCTTGAAAATTTTGAGAATCTCTTGAAGCATAATCCAAACGATACACACTATTTCTTACACACATCCTGTTTGATTACGTCCTGGCACTAACATTATTATTATCGGTCTGATGTGAGAACCATGAGGGTGTGTACAGTGGTGCCAATACCAATGTCAGCACTTTTTCTCACCGAGACTGTTACTGCCCCCCTAGGGGACCCCTGATGCGCTTCTTAAGTGAGACGCTCCGCATTGTCACAACATTTTCACAACGCTGCATTAGATGAGGCTGAGAGCTCCTTTCATCACGGCTGCGTCTAAATGAGCCTTGTCAGGCTTGATAATGTGTGCTGGTTTCTTTGCCTGTTCATCTCTCCCTCTCTCTTTTCTTTTTTACAAGTCCTCTATGCCTATGGCTCTGGTATGTGTTGCTTTTGAAACTGCAAGTTGGCAGCTGAGAGGATACACAAGAATTGTGTGTGCTCCCTGTAATAGAAGCTTGGAATGTCCCTGGAGATAAAGGATGTCCTGTCTAATTTAACAAATCTAAATAAAAAAATAAAATAAAATAAAACAGACACTATTTGGATATATCTGTAAGTGCCATTCTGAAAGTATTTCTTCTTATGTATCACATTCCAAAGAAGTCTAATATACCTAAAAGAACCAGTACTTAACGACTTAACTTAATCTCACTAGCAATTATTCGGTTGTAAATTATCACACTAGTGCAACATACCCTAACCCTCTGATTATCAGAAGAACATCGAATTCAAGGTTATTCGGCATTCAAAATAAAAGCATCTACCATATAAATGCATACTAAATTCAACAGTGCCTTGAATAGCATACAACATTTTGCAAAAACTAACTTGCAATGTCCTAATTATAAAAATAAAACCGAATTACTGTATTTTATTAAAAGTACCAACACTCATTTGCTGTGAGTGATGATGGGTAACTCGGAAGTCTATGTAAATTTACAGGTAATTTTTACTTGACATTGCAGCATGTCATTAAGAGCTTTTGATATTGTGACGATAATGGTAAAAGTTATTTTTGTGGCCTAATTTATACTCATAAACAAGAGAGAAAGAGAGAGTCGACAGGCCACATGCTAATTTCCATCACTTTTATATTTGAATCCAGGGGCTCATTAAAACATATTCTGAAATAACAACAAAATATGACAACTCTCAAGAGTGGAAATAAACATATGCACCGTTTTGTTTTAAAAGAGAAAAGGGGGCAGAACAGCACCTGTGCTGTAGCAGAAAGTGCATTTCTATAATTATTTTAGCAGTCAAAAAAGTCAGAAATTGTTAATAGACCTTGAAAATGTGCATGGCCTTGCAACCAATTGATGTGTTTTAATATAAAAATAAAATGAAATAAACATTTTATTTCAAATTAATGTAAATAAAATAAAATGTTAAAATAGTTTCTCCTTTACCAGTTTATGATGCCTAATTATAATATAAATTCCTGAAGAGTATAAACAGTGTAGCACTCTCAAAGCATTGCTATCGGACATGTCAACACGTGGCTTAACCAATGGCATGAGTTGGCAGGACAACATGCTTTGCTAAAAAAACAAAACAAAAACAAAACATTGTTTTTGTAATAATTTCAGGTGCAGCGAGAAACTGCTAAACAAGCAAAACTTTGGCAAATTTACATAGATAAACAATGGGAAAAAAGCACAGACAGATACAAAAACGTCTCGGGTTCACTTAACTGTAACCCTTGTTCCCTGATAAAAGCGGAATGAGATGCTTCGCTGAGTTAGCACTTTGGGAACAACTTTAGGTGTGACCAGCTGTGAATATGTGTGCAACACGTCAATGAACATTGACCGGAATTTATAGTCTCTGCTGGTGACATCACTGGATGCACCTGTAGCATGGCTATAAATAGCTGCGTCACAGGTGCATCTTCAGGTATTTTGTCTGAAGAGCAGTCCTGGGGCATCCCAGTGCGGCAATGAAGCGCAGCATCTCGTTCCACTTTTATCAGGGAACAAGGTTTACAGTCAAGTAACCCAAGACGTTCCCTTTCAAAAAGCTACACTTATGATGCTGCGATTAGTTAGCGCTTTGGGAATAAGAATACCCACGCCGCCGCACTGTGGATGTCCGGGCCCCTTACGGATGTGTAGTGTGCTCACAAGAGCACGAGAGGTCTCAGACCTGAGCTTGTGATGTCGACTCAAGGACATAAGAGCCCAGAGTGGCATGAACATCCAAACTATAAAATCTAATGAATGTGTGCAGAGAGGACCAGCCTGCCGCATCACAAACATGCTGCTGAGGGACACCTCTAGCCAAGGCTTTAGAGGAGGCAACACCTCTGGTAGAGTGAACCCTGATACCTACTGGTGAAGCTTGACTGTGCGCCTTGTAGGCCTGGGCAATAGCGTCCCTCACCCAATGCGACATAGTCTGCTTGGTGGCGGCCGCCCCACTGTTGCGGCCCCCATGGCAAACAAATAGTTGCCCTGACTTATGCCACTGGCTAGTGCGGTGGACATAAGTCTGAAGGGCACAGACTGGACAAAGTCTGTGAAGACTATTCTGCTCCAGCGTTGTAAACGGCGCAGAGCAGAAGGCTTCAAGAGTGACCAGATGCAGGATAAACCTTAAATGTAAACCTTAGACAGGTAGTCAGGGTGAGGGTGCAAAATTGCTTTAGCCAGTCCTGGGGCAAAATCTAAGCAGGCTGGCAAGACAGTCAGAGCCTGTAGATCCCCAATTCTTATTAGAGAGGTAAATGCCATAAGACAAACCATCCTGAGAGTCAGAAGTTTATCAGACACTGGCTCTAGAGGTTCGAAGGGGGTCTCAACCAGACCCTCAAGGAATATTGCTAAGTCCTATGAAGGGGTCCTGGACCTAGCAGGAGGCCTCAGTTGCTTAGCTCCATGAATGAAGCGAGCGAGTAGAGGATGTCCCCCCATTGGCACCCCGTCAATCAAGGCATGATAAGTCGAAATGGTGGCCACATAGACCCTGAGAGTGGCGGGGCATGTGCCTTCCTTACAATTTTTCCTGCAGAAAGTCCAGAACTGAGGCAATCTGGCAGTTAACTGGATCTGCATTATGTGCACTGCACCATCTTTCAAAGACACCCCATTTACTGGCGTAACTTCTTCTGGTAGAGGGAGCCCTAGCACTTAGAATGATCTCGATAACTTCAGGTGAAAACCCAGTGTCCCTCAGTACTTTTCAGGGGCCAAACAAGCCGTCGAGGAGAGACATTATCTCTGAGAACCATGCCCTGTTCAGCCAGCACGGTGCTATCAGTAAGAGGCAGGACCCTTGCTGGCGAACTCTGGCCAAGACTCCCAGGAGCAGAGAAACCAGGAGGAAAGCATACAGGCGCATTCTGGGCCATGTATGTGCCATCGCGTCCAGACCCGGGGGGGGGCTGGGTGACTCAGAGAGAAGAAGAGGGGACATTGCGCTGTCTGTTGGGAGGCGAAGAGGTCCACTTCTGCTCTTGTAAAATCTCAACCAGATTTGTTCCACTAGATTTGTCCCAGTCTGTTCAGCTAGTGTGAATGTAGACCTCCTTGATGGTTTATGTAAGAGACTACCGCTGTGTTGTCCACCTGAACCAAGACATGGCAGCCTCTGGAGGAAGTATTTCAGGGCCAGAAATACGGCCATCAACTCGAGACAGTTAATGTAACAATCGAGCTGACGACCCTCCCATTGCCTTTGAGCTGGATGACCACTTAAGACCGCTACCCAGCCCGTCAGGGAGGTGTCTGTCGTTAGCAACCTGCGATGGCCAGACCCACCTAGAGTGGGACCCAAATTGAGGAACCGGGGTCTGAACCACATTGAAAGGGTGCGTAGCACGCAGCGCATAACCCTTATTAGCCTAGGGGATTGGCACTTGGATGAAATCCACTGGCTTTGAGCCACAACTGAAATGGTCTCATGTGCAAAAAGGCCCAAAGGGATCACCGAGGACGCAGTTGCCATGAGACCTAGTAGTCGTTGATACTGACTAACAGTGCAACCTTGGCCTAGCCTGACTTTGCTCAGGGTGTTCTGAATGGACTCGATTAGAGCGGGAGGCAATTGTGCCCGCATTTTGATCTAAATCCATACGAATTCCATACCAGATAGGTAGTTTTCTGAGTGGGAGAGAGGACACTTTTCTTTGCATTGAGCCTCAACCCCAGAGAAACCAGATGAGCTAAGATGATATCCCTGTGCTGTAATGCCAGTTCTTGTGTCTGTGCTAGTATGAGCCAATCATCTATGTAATTCAGAATGCGGATGCCCTGGAGTCGCAAAGGAGCCAGTGCTGCATCCATGCATTCCGTGAATGTGCGGGGTGATAAGACTAGACCGAATGGAAGAACCCGATATTGGAAAGCTTCGCCCCTGAAAGCGAACCTCAGGAACTTCCTGTGTTGTGACAGACCCGTCCATGAGATCAATTGTGAGCAATCAATCGCGATGTTGGATTTGAGACACGACCGTCTTGACAGTTAGCATCTTGAACTTGAACGCCCTAGGAGGGATTCAAGCCTCGAAGGTCAAAGATCGGACGCAACCCCCCACCCTTCTTGGGAACCAGGAAGTATTTTCTGTAAAAACCTGACTCTTTCTCTGGAAGGGCAACATGTTCTATGGCCCTGTTTACCAAGAGATTTTGCAGTTCTTTCTACAGTAGACATGCCTGCTCCGGTTTCACAGTAGTGGAAACCACGGCATTGAAACGTGGAGGGCGGAGAGCGAATTTAATTATTTGGCTGTTTTATACTGTTCTTACGACCCACATAGGCAGAAGTTTCCAAGCTGCCAGGTTCTCGGAGATGGGTATTAATTTTGACACTTCATGTTGAGGGATGTCGAGTGTTCCGCGTCCTGAACGAAGGCAGGAAGCAGTGGTACACCCAACATTTCGCTGGAAGCCTCTAACCACTGAAACACCAGAGGCGGCAGGAATGGAGAGGTTTCGTGGGGGTACCGGGAGGGTTGAAGTGGATGATACACGCGCCCTGTCCTGAGGGGGGCTACTCCCACAAGGCTGGGTGCAAAACCGTCAGGGTTTTTTCCTTTTATAAATAACTGCGCTGAGGTCTTGATTTGGGGGCCGCTGAGGGCGACAAACCAGACCCCAGTCTTTACGAGGGGGAGCACGATTCGCCACACTTTGTTTTTAAGCCTCCTGTCTAAAAGGACTGGGACGGGGCTGAGTTGCTGATGGCCCCTCCCCCTGAGTGTGGCGAACAAGGAATTGCCCGAAGGCTTCCTCGTGACTTTTTGCCTCCTGGAACCTGATGATAACTATATTCATAGCGTCACCAAATAAGCCAGAAGGTGAAACTGGGGCATCGAGAAGGAAAGTTTTGTCCTTGTCTCTGATGCCCGATAGGTTAAGCCATAAGTGTCTCTCCGTGTTGACTAAAGTAGGCATAGACCGGCCAACGGCATGGGCCGTCTGCTTGATCGTGCAGAGAGACAGATCTGTGGCTCGACGAAGCTCAGAGAAAGGCTCTTCGTCGACCGTGGTGCCCGCACTCAGATCCTTCAACAGATCAGCCTAGTGCGCCTGTAACACTGCCATAGTGTGCAGGGCAGCATCAGCCTGACCTGCTGCCTGATAAGCCTTCCCCACAAGCATGGAGGTGGTCCTGCACAGCTTTGTGGGGAGAGTGGGTCTCTTTAGTGATGATGCCGAACCAGGTGAGAGATAACCCGCAAGTGTCTCTTCTACCGGCGGGATCACTGAATACCCCCAAGCCTCAGCATCCACGATAGTCGAATATGTAAATGTCGAGGGCACAGGAAATATAAGGATTCCTCCATGAATGACAATGCTCGTTATGGAGGTCATAGAAGAAAGGAAGGGACTGATATAGCATTCCCTTCCCTTTTTTTTATTAATTTATTTGATTTTTTAAATGTATTTATATTTGGCCTCCAGACAGAAATCTGTCTTCTAGTTTGGAGCGTTTGGGGGGATCTCTTGTTCGCGTGGCCAGTCTAACTCTAGTCTGGCCACAGCCCGAGTAACCACTTTGAGTAATTCCTCAGCCGCTTTATTATTGTGCTTGGAATGTACAGAGGTTCAGCATCCCCTCATGAACCGAAGAGGCACTGAGGCGCGCTTCAGGCTTACAAGAAGGATCAGCTGGTTCTGGGAAGAGAGCGAGTGATAGGGACGGACCCGTCTCTCGCTCCTTAGCCAGATCTATGCGAGAGCCCCATGACGAAAGAGTGGGCGCTGGCTCTTGGAAGTAAGCGAGACAAGCGTGAAGCATTTTGACTGTAAACAGATTGCAATGCCTGCACCCACCCTGCCGCAACACAAGAGCAGCATGCTATTCCCCCAAACACACAAAACAAAACTGGTGTGTGTCCGTTTCAGCCATAGAGTTTAAACATGAGAACACACATCGCTTTCTTTGTTTATCAGTCATTCTTTTTCTTCTTTTTTTTAAAGAAAAGAGAAAGAGAAAGGTTTCTGCGCACTGTCTAACAATTCTAACTCCTAACAGAGGAAAGTAGAAAGTTTATGACAGGCTCATGAAGCACACACACACAGAGTGATCTGAAGACAAATGATCTGACGATGCACCTGTGACGCATCTATTTATAGCCCTGCTACAGGTGCATCCAATGATGTTACTGGCAGATGCTATAAATTTCGGTCAATGTTCATTGACGTGTTGCACATATATTCACAGCTGGTCACATCTAAAGTTGTTCCCAAAGCGGTAACTCAGCACAGCATTTGTGAAAGGGAACAAGTTCAGTGTGAATGACCCCTTACACTATTTAAAGACACCAGATCAGATGACACTGGTTGAGCAAGCTGAAAACAAATAAACAGTGGAGTCATAGAAAATGTTCCGGCTCAGTTGGAGAGTGCTTTATGTCCAGGATGCTGCGGCTCATGTCATGGATGTGAAGCTTGCTGTGGGTCTGAATAAGGACTGCCCCAGACTGCAATAGACAATAGATCACCAATAGGACTTTGTAAGAGCTCTGTATAAGAAGCAACTGGGTTCACAGTAGCGAGGCACTGTATATCTGCTTCACTCTGACTGATCTTTATTTCTGATGGTGTTTGGCCTTTCTTGGGTGTAACGTAGTTCAAGGGAAAGGAGGAGGTGAGAAGTGGCTTGACAATATAATAATATTTTAATCATAAACTTAAAACAAAGGATAAACACACACATGACGGACATGTCCGTAAATGATCTCTCTCTCATCGCACCACCGTCTGCCATCGGCCTTTATACCTCGCGGAGGCTTGATTAGCCTGATACGGGACCGGGTGTGTATCGTCACAACCTGGCCCCGCCCTCCACCCTGCCACATTGGGGTAAGACATTAATCCCTCTGGCATCTGGGTCTGATCTCTCCCTACATACCTATCTCTCTGGGAAAACCAAGCCAGGCTTATTCCTGACACATGATTTAAGAGATTACACTTTAACAGCATTCTGGACCCCTATATTCTGCCAGTCTTTCATTCAATCTATTTACTTTACAAAATAACAAACTTCTTATTGGCATTAGGAGGTAACTAGTACAGAAAGGATATTTTTTGTGGCCACAGAAAAATAACTCTTTCTTAGCATGTAGCTGTGATCAAATAGTAAAATTGACGTTTATTTACAGGCAGACCAGAATTAACTCACAAGAATGTACACAAAAGCTTAATTTAAACACGAACAAATCAAAACAAACACATACACATACACACAAATCACACGATTACATGGGAAATGGAAAAGTGAAAGTGAATGAAACAAGAACAGAACAGGGGAATTAATCTTTGAAAAGAGTCATTTAACCTTCTGACAGAACCATCAGTTTCTTACTTCAAAGAACCTTTGTTAACAAAAGGGTTCACAGCTTATACTAAACTTCTGTTTAGTTAGTTTATTGTATGATACTTGCAATGCCTTGGCTGTTGAGAGAGGTCCCGGATGCAGTCTCGAGTCTTGATGGTTCCTTGAGCCGATGGTGTTGAAGTTGCAATCAAATCTTCTGCATTGAATGAAGAAATTATGATGAACTTGTGGTGTTAGTTTGACTCTGATATGGTTGAGGAAGTTACACATGGCTTGATGTGTTGAGGCCTTATGGCCCGTGACCTCGCGGTCGGACCAGGTGTTTCCGGTCCCACATGAACAGCAACCAGGAGAAAAAGGAAGAGAGAGGGAGACCACTCCAACAGTGCCCTTTAACTCCTGAGGGAAGTCACTCCTCTCGAGTTTGGCTTGACCAATGAGAGAGGTGCAATTTTCCAGAGGGAAAAGCTCCTTTGTTTGGAAGCTGACTCATTTTCATTACTGGAGTAAGCTGGTAGTTTGTGTCCCTTTATGCTCTCATTAATTTAACAAGCATGCAATGCATGCTATAAGGAGGTGATATACACCAATGTGCAGTGCGTTACACAAGGATTCATTTGATAGGAAGCATGATACCAATAATTTTACATTATCTAGTGGTTCTGTCATAAGGCATGCATAAAATGGTATATAGTACAAAAGACACTATATGAGACAGTAATAATCATACACACAATATCCTGGGGATATTCATGTTCATTTATAGAACAGTTTGTCTATAAATTAATGAAGAAAAGTCTGTTTTATGGGCTTTATATGTCTTTTCTATGGGGAAATGGAGTGAGTTACTCTCCACACATTCCTTTGCTTTTGCATGTGGCTACCTTCCCCCACCTGGAATATATCTGAGGTCCACTAGTTGCTGGAACAGTGTCAGAAAGGGGGAGTAAAAGCTGATAATGATCAGTGGCAGAGCAGAAATCTTGGAGTCTGCTTGGGCCTACTTGGTCCTTTGCTTGTTACGGTCTTGAGACGTCTGTTGGATTATTAATTAAATAATGAAAAATTGTGTGTCTGATTGGTCCAGATGCTACACACATAACTGAGACATTCCCTTTCATAGGGACTTGTAGCGATCAGTAGCTGCTAATTGTATTAGCATGTGTTGCAAGCATACTGCGGCACACAATAAAGCTTAAAAATATAAAAACTATGACTTTACTCCTGTTCCAACAGAGAGAACCTGGGAAGCTGGAGTAAAACCCTCATCCAGATAATAAAATCTGACAAAAGTATATGGAGATGACCACCCTTACACTATCCAAATGTCCTCCAAGGACGCACCTCAAGCCAAAGCCCATGAGGATTCCAGGCTCCTCGTAAAATGAGCCATCAACAAGCATCAACAAGCAAGTGAGACTGAAACACCTCTGCTGCAGCCACCAAAGCATACAAACAGCTGTTCTGACATATGTAAAACACCAACCAGTTGTCGAGATAATTCAAAATGCAGATGCCCTGAATCATCAAATGGGCCAGAGCTGCATACATGCATTTCGTAAACGCATGTGGTACTGATGCAAGTTAAAAGAAGGATGCTAAACTGGAACGGTTTGTCCCCAAAAGCCATCTGAGAAAGCGCCTATGTTTCCGCGCAAACTGAATAAGTGTCCCTCAAAACTATTGTCACAAACCAGCCACCTGACTATTTGTGACAGTATTTTTTATTTTATTTTTTTGCCTTTTCTTTAGCATCCTGAAACAGCATTTCATTAATTGAAATTAAATCTTCTCAAAACCAGAATGGGATGCAAGCCATCCATCTTTATTTGGGACCAGGAAATAATGGCTGTAAAAACCACACTCTCTCTGGGAAGGAAGAATATCCTCTATTGCTCCTTCTATAAGAGGGAATACATTTCCTGAGTCAAGAATGGGGCTTCCTGAAGAGAAACCATTGTAGAAAGTACCACATGGAATATCAGTGGTCCCACCTGAATTAAATTAAGTAACCATACTTTATCGTACAAATTACCCAATTTGATACTGTCTGTAACTGCTGCTAGGCTAATAAACGGGCAGACAATGGAATTAATGCATGATTCTACTTTGTACATGGTGTGGAGTAACCATGTAGGCTATTCGGTGCAGAAGAACAAACAATTGCTATGCAAAATGACTTGAATCCAGAAAACCCAACATTTAAACACTAAAAATTCCTCAAAGCCATAAAACTAAGAGCTGTCAAAATGGCTCCCAAAAGTCTGGCATGGCCCAGCTAAATGAACCACATCTAGCCAATAAAACAAACAAAATAGACTTATCCAAATAGCACATGACTTAAGACATTATGCTTCTGAAGACCCTTACATAATGATGGAGGTACACAGGCACTTTAATCCATACCTTGTACATTTATACAACCAAAATATCCTACAACCACTAAATGGCACCTTCGGCTTACTATTGTCGGTTGTTTCACATTCAGCTTCACAGTGGAGGGAGACCCATGTGCATTACTACTGAGGCTGATTGAATGACAGTAAATAATATTTAGCCTTTATAATACCCTGGTTTGAATAAAAGGTTTGACCTGAAATGTGTCTACATCAGGGACGCTCACTGAGAAAATCTTGAGCGGGTAAGAGTGTGTGAACATGGAGAACATTGGGAACAAGCTGGTCTGCCACAATGGTCCCAGCATTTATTATGGGGGGACAGCGTGTGGTGTTTATAACAGTGTGCTTTGTGTACACTTGTGCTTGTAGTACGCTGAGTATTATTATGTGTGCCCTGAAACCTTTGACAATAAAGGCAGTGGCAAAACTCAAGGTTAAAATTATCAATGCTCATTCACCAACACAAATTACAAGGGGGAAACTGAGCTAAATTGGGTACTGAGATTGGGTTGGGCACTAAAATGGTCCCACCATTTACAATGGGGTAACAACGTGTATTGCTTGAGACAAAGTGCTTTTGTACACTGGAGAGAGTTACGCATGCCCCAAGGTCAAGGGAGGCAGAGGCGAGATCTTAGTTGAGAATGCTCAACACTAATTCCACAATATGATTCACGGGGAGAAACTGAGACACAATTTAGAATGTTCGAGACGTGATAAATGGGAACTTTAACTTGGGAGTTACGGGAACGTATGGATGGTCTGTTTTGTCCACTGAATGGGGGCTCATCCTATGCTTCATCAGTAAACACATTAGTGGGCTTTGGCTAGCTGGACAACTGCGGTCCTCTGAATGACGTCGATCCAAACTCCGAGTTCTTCCTTGACGTGCGAACATGCAAGGGGGAATGGTTTGCTAACCTCATTTCATAGGAGGAGGCACAAAGCCCTTCATCAATCAACCTTAGCGTGAGCCACAGGGGAAATTGAGGAAAAGTCCTATCAGAGCCGGTGAACTCAAACAGACACTCCTTAATGCGATGCACTTGGTTGGAATGCAAAACAATTGTGTGTAGATTCAACAGCTTTCTGAAAAGAGCAACATCCATGACGCCATAGAAAAACTGAGCAAAGATAGCAGTCAGCATCTCTTCAATTGTAAGAACGGCCATGTAATCCATGAAACGGGCAGACATTTTTTTTTTTAAATACCTTGAATCTCCTGATCCCCAGAAAATAATGGCACAGATGGAGCGCTCTGCGTGGTGGTTCACCATCACTCAGTTGGGGAATTGCAGCCTCCTCGTTCTGCTGCCAGGGTTCACCAATCCATGCAGGATCTCATTAACTGTGAAAGAGAGGCGGCGCCTCCAACTGTGTCATTCATGTGCTTTCTCAGAACTATTTTGTTTTCATACCATCCAACATCAAAACCTCTTATACAGCATTTCTTAGTGATGGTGGCTTGTGAAGTGCATGGCTTTCGCATGTAGATTTGCCAGAAAATGGCTGCTGAGCTGGTGCGAACATTAGCCTGATGGGATGAAGCGCCATTGTCATTGTTGGTCCTTGTGGGGATGCAATGTGGGGTTTCTTAAGCCACATAGTGACGATATTTCATGTTGCCACTCAAAAGGGAGTAAAATTCATCCTAATTTCAATGTGAGTTGCCATACACAACATGGGATGAGACAAGATCTTTGTACTGAAGTAAAGAAAATCTGAAGGCTGGCGCTTATATGGAGCCCATGACGTAGCTCCTGAGAGGCTTCACTTAAGCGTTATCAGCCAATGAATAGGCATGATTGTATAAGGGCTTCAGACCATATGACCACTGACTAGAGGTCTTCAATGTGACCCGGGCCTGATGGGACCTGAAAACCCAACGGGATTAATGAAAAAGAGACAAGCTAGGGGCCGTTCACACCAAATGTGTATTTGCGCACATCTGTTCTGTTTTCCCATTGTTTTCTTATGCAAACACATGCTGGACGAATGTCTTTGACTGTTGCACCGTATCTCACTGTTTCTTCAGTATCTCACACAGAACAGGCACTGTTTAAACACTGTGGAAAGTTAAAAATAACTATAGATATTAAGATAAGATATTTTCAAGAGAATAATACAAAGATTCAATGTTCTGAACAAGTTCAGGCAGTAAGGAGGGGACTGTTGCATTGTTTATTATTATTCCAGTTTGTTCTGCACCGAGAAAAGTTTCAGTCCATAAAAGGTAAGTCAATGATTTTTTCCGTTCTGCCCTAGTGTACTTTTGGGGCTTCCGTGCCTTGTTAAAACTGTATGATTACAGTTTCAATACTATTATGAATGTTCCATATATGCTTACATATGCTTGCATGGTGAAGAAATTATAAAAATAGTGAGCGATTTCGGGTTCTGGTCGGATTCAGGCTTATAATCTGATGGTATTGTTTGGGCAACATTGTCTAGTTTATGAGTTGGGTTTGATTTAATCTGAAGGGCTGTGCAGACCTCTAACACTGACATGTTGCCATTGCGTCATCACACAGCGTAAAGACCCTATTAAAGGGAAAGCTTGCCAAAAAAAAAGTCTGGTCATGTTTTATGGGTTTAGTGAGTGCTTTTTGTGCGCTTCTCAGTTTGGAGACCAGTTAACCACCTTAGACTGGTTTAAGATGGTTTTGTTCAGGAGGCAGTGTAACTTTTCCAGTAACTAGCAATCTTTTTACAAAATGTTGCACGCTAATGTTTCTCTCTCTCTCTCTCTGATGGTGATGTTGTCAAACGTACCTCCGTTTAACTCTGATAAAGAGCTCAAGTCTATTTTAGCTTGATATGGAAAATCGGTTGGGCCGATCAAAATGATTCTTCTTGAGTTGAAACATGTCATGTCATTCAGACGTCAGGCTATCATGAAACTACATACTGAATTCGCAACACTTGAGGTGTCTGTTAAATTAACAGTGCTTGGTAAAGACTGTGCGATCTTTATCAGCACTGAATCTATGAAATGCTTTGTCTGTGGAAAACATGGTCACATTAAAACAGCCTGTCCTGTGGTTAAAGAGGCTCAAAATGTAAGGAATGGTTCTGAATTTAATTTAGAGCAGAATCCGAATTCTCTGGAGGATAATGATCCGGTTAAAGTGAGTAATGAAAGCAAAACAGCTGATTCAAAAGCTGAAAAGTCAGCGCTTACTGAACAGTTGCATACAGGTTGTAGTGTTGAGATCACTGAGACAGATGTGAACATGTCTGAAGCTAGACAGAGTGGAATGAATGACAGTGTGGAAGCTCTTGGTGAGTTAGAGCAACCCAGAGAACTAGATGGGCCTAAAGTCAGTGATGTCTTGAATGAGACATCAAGTAGTAACGTGTCTTACACTGATACTGATTTGCTGACGGAAAAAACAATTGATAGTGATTTGGATAGTGAGTGTTTGGATTTAATTACTGATGATTTGGCTGAATTTAATTCACAGGAAAGTACTGCTGGAAAATTTGCAAATTTGAAAAGTCTCATTATTATACCGTGGGACAACTCAATTATTTTTTGAATGCTACAAAAAAAAAAAAAAAAAAAAAATAGAAAAGCCAAAGATCGAAACGTTCTTTCCTGAATTAAAGCTTTTTTGCTAAATCTTCTGTAATAGCCATGAAGAAAGCAACATTAGAAAAACTGAATCAGCCTAAGCGTTATCGACTAAAGAAGTTTGTGAGTGCTGTCAGAAAAAGAATAAAGCAAAGCCCCTAAAGAATTATCATGTACAACAAATTACATCAGTATTGGATTTTATATCTCTTCTCTTTTTTAATCCTGATGGTATCCTTTAACATTGGATCCTTAAATATAAATAGTTGTAGGCATGTACAAAAGAGAGCTACTTTATTTAAGTACTTGCACCTTAAAAGAGCAGATGTAATTTTGTTACAAGAGACACATACTGATGGCTATAATCAAGAGGAGTGGATAAATGAATGGGAGGGCAACATTGACCTTAGTCAATCGTACAAATCTGAGTGCTGGTGTTGCGTTTTTATTTTCAAAGCATGTAAAAGATGATAAAGTTTTTTAGAAATAATACCTGGACGCTTTTTATGAGCTGATTTAATGAAAGACAATAACAGCTTTTATTTTTTTAACATTTATGCTCCTAATTTAGGAAGTGAGCGTAGTGATTTTTTAAAAAAACTTTCTGAACAATTGTTGAAATGTTCTCAGGATAAGATTGATGAGTTAGGTGATGATTTTAATTGTACTGTAGATCATAAATTAGATAGAGGAACCTCATCCTGGTTCAATATATGTATTTAAATCTTTAATTAATAGACATAATCTGGTAGATTTGTGGAGGGATGCTTACCCTCATGTTAAATAGTATACTTGGCTAAAATGAATTTAAATAATGTCTCTGCTGCGAGACTGGATCATTTTTTACACAGAGTGTAACAAAGGAAGATTTTTTGGTAGCTGTATCTCACCAACATCTGTGTCAGATCATCATTATATCTCCATGTCTATGTCTGTCCTGTCACCTAAACCATATCAGTCACACTGGCACTTTAATAATTGATTACTTCAAGATCACATCTTTGTGCACTCTTTTGGCTGTTTTTGGAAGTCTTGGAGGGAAGAGAGATCTAGTTATACATCTTTAAGTCAGTGGTGGGATTTGGAAAAGTGAAGATAAAGACTTTTTGCCAACAATATTCTGCACATAATACTGAAAACTTGAAAATGAAGATATCGGAGGAAGAAATTCTTCAGTAAAGCTACAATAACGTTGGAGGCAGATTATTATCAACTGATATAACTAAGCGAACAAATGCCTTTTGAAGCATTTATTGGAAGAACAGAAGGAAACTCTTGAGTGAACAAGATATATAAATTACAATGATATCCAACTGCCTTCTTTTTTGGACTAGAGAAAAAGTAAAGAGAGCATAAATTCTTTCATAAACTGAAACTTTCTAATGGCAATTAAACTACTAATCAATGAGAAATTATAGTTTCTGCTAGTTCCTTTTATGAGAAACTCTACCACTTTTCGCTCTTTTTATTCTACCCTTTATACTTCTTCTAGTGGTGACCCTGACTCTTCTGCATCTTTTCTATCCAATCTTGATTTACCTCGGCTGTCGGACTCAGACTCTAAATATCTGGCTGAACCGATTACTCTCCAGGAGCTGGAGTTAGCAGCTAAATCTATGAACATGGGGAAATCCCCTGGCATAGATGGTATTCCAATCGAATTATATACAACTTTTTGGTCTGACTTAGGTCCTCTAATGTTGGATATGATCAATTTTTCAGTTTCGCAAGGTTCATTTCACTCATCGATTAATATAGCTATTATTTCTCTCCTTTTAAAAAAAGACAAAGATCCGACTTCCTGTTCTAGCTATCGGCCACTTTCTTTGATACGGACGGATATTAAATTGTATGCTAAAGTGCTGGCCCGACGTTTAGAGAGATTTATGAATAGATTAGTTCATTATGACCAGACAGGGTTCATTAAATCTCGTTCCGCTTCGGATAACTTGCGCAGGCTATGTCATATTGTTAATTCAGCGAGTATGTTGACTTCCCCTTGCGCAGTATTATCTCTGGATGCGATGAAAGCCTTCGACCAGCTAGAATGGAACTATTTGTGGTTGGTTCTACAACATCTGGGTTTAGGGTCAAGTTTTATAAACATGATTAAAATTCTGTATACCAACCCAGCAGCTGCTGTTCTTACAGGTTCAGTTTGTTCACATCCATTCTTTATACAGCGAGGTACTCGTCAGGGTTGCCCGCTTTCTCCTTTGTTGTTTGCTTTATCCTTGGAACCCTTAGCTCAAGCGGTCCGACAATCTGAAATTATTTCCCCAATAACTATAAGGAACACACACCATCATATTTCGTTGTTTGCTGATGACATCTTATTGTTCTTGGAGAAACCGTCACATTCTATCCCTCAGGTGTTGAATTTATTTGACCATTTTGGATCCCTCTCTGGGTTCAAAATTAATTGGAGTAAGTCATGTCTGCTCCCCCTCAATTCTAAAATTGACCTTACACCCCTATCCATATCTATTCCGGTGGTTCAATTCTTTAAGTACCTGGGTATAGATATCTTTCCATCTCTTCAGGAAATTATCTCAAAAAACCTGAATAGTATTTTAGCAAAAATATCCTCAGACTTGGAAAATTGGTCTCGTCTCCCTACTTCTTTTCATGCTCATATATCTGTAATTAAAATGAATGTTCTTGCGCGTATTAATTTCTTTTCATCTATGATTCCCCTTCCTCCTCCTGCTGGCTTCTGGAATAAACTCGATGCATGCATTTCTCGTTATATATGGGATGGGAAACGTCCTCGAATCAAGCTGACTACCTTACAGCGTGACAGATTACATGGAGGTCTGTCTTTCCCTAATTTTAGACTTTAGGCTCAAGCCTTTACCCTCCGCCCTTTATCAGTCTGGTTTGATCCTGATGCTTCTGTGTCATGGAGAGCAATTGAGGAATCTATGGTTTATCCCTATGAACTGAAGCATCTTGTTTTTTCCGGGGTTCCACTGAGGCAGTGTAAATCTCAGTTTGGTCCTATTGTAACTCATCTTCTCTCCACTTGGAGGGAAGTCGAAAAGCAAACACACCAAGTTACAATCTGGCATAGGCATTCGCCTATTTTCCATAATAATAATCTTTTGTCTGACAAGGCCCCTTTTCATTGTCCACAATGGGAAAAAAAAGTAAACACTCTGGAAGAGATCTATGATGATATGGGCTAAAATCATTTCAGAACATTAAAGCTCAATATAATTTAAAAGGTACATCTTTTTATATGTATTTGCGAATAAGATCTGCCCTTCGGGCATATGGGGTGCCTTGGGACTCCCATTTACCTTTTCACCCTCTGCGCAAATTAATCCTTCCTCCTGAGAGATCTCCCTCTTCTGTGTCGGTTATTTATCGGTATCTTCTTGAGCATTCATACAAACCCTTATCTATCACAACGGTTTGGGCAAAGGATCTTAATGAAGATGTGCGTGCTTTATTTTCGGATCAGGTATGGAGGATGTTTAAGCTGTCTTCAAAGAATCCCAATCATCAAATGATACATTGGAAATTACTACATAGGGTTTACTTGACTCCTATGAAACGTTTCTATATGAATCTATCCTCGTCTCCCAAGTGTAATCTTTGTTCTCAAGGATCTCTAGGCACGTACTTGCACTTCTTTTGGGACTGTCCCTCTCTTTTACCTTTTTGGATCCAGCTCTCACAGGACTTATCTTATTTGTTGGACACTGATATTTGTTTGACCCCACACCATTTTTTTTTAACGACTTAAGGGACCTAACCTTATCCATTCAACAAAGACATTTGCTGTTAGCCGCTCTCACAGCGGCAAAAAAAATGCTAGTTAACCGTTGGAATCCTCCTCACACAATGGACAGACGAACATGGTCAGTGTATTTGCTAGACATTATATCAATGGAACTCTCAACTTCTCGTATGCATGGATCCAATGTTAAGACTGTGAATTTATGGCATGCTGCTTTTGATAGGGTGTCAATCTTTTTAACATTCATGTAACTTATTTATTTACTTATTTATTTTATTAATATTATTATTTTTAGTTACTATCATTTATTTATTTTTATTTTTATGGAGTCTACATTCCATGTTTGTATTTTATTGTTATTTTCTTGAAGTCTACCAGGGGTGAGGTGGGGTGGGTTCTAGATTTGTATACTTGCTTTTTGCTTTGTATTCTCTTGTTTCTTGACTTCTTGAAAAAAAAAAAAAGAAAACTCAATAAACAGTTGTTAACAAAAAAAAGATATTCCACATTTGTCTATGAAAGAGAAGATGGAGCTGGAGAGATTTCAGACGTTTTCAGAGCTGTCAAGTTCTATGCAGGGGATGAACAGTGGCAAATCACCTGGATTGGGTGGTCTTTCTGCTGAGTTTTACAAAAGCTTTTGGAATGTGATTGGACAAGATTTATATAGAATTTTTCTGGAGTCCTTTAACCAAGGTATTCTACCATTGAGTTGTTTAAGAGCAGTGCTGACATTAATACCCAAAAAAGGGGATCTTGGATACTTAAAGAATTGGCGTTCAGTGTCATTATTGTGTACTGATTTTAAAATACTGTCAAAAGCTATAACCAATAGGTTGAAGAATTGTTTGGCAACTATAATTCATGAGGATCAGTCATACTGTATCACCAAAAGAACAATTTTTGATAACCTATTTTTGTTAAGAGACATTATTGCAGTTGCCAAAAAACATCAAACTGATATTGGACTCTTGTCACTAGATCATGAAAAAGCTTTTGACAGTGTGGACCATTTATACTTACTAAAGACTTTGAAGGCCTTTGGCTTTGGTCCACAATTTGTCGCTGTATCAAACTGCTGTATAGTGAAACATCTAGTATTCTTCAAATTAATGGTTGCCTGACTAGGCCTTTTTCAGTAAAAAGAGGCATAAGGCAAGGATGCTCTCTTTCAGGACTTTTATATTCAATATCTATCAAACCTTTACTGTCATATTTAAGGAAACGATTGTATGGACTTGATTTTCCTTGGTTTCCAGAAATTCCACCTGTAAAACTGATCGCATATGCAGATGATAACTGTTTTTGTTAGAAACACTGATGATATGACTGCTTTGAATTCTAGTTTGAAAATCTTTCAGAAAGCAACATCTGCTAAATTTAATTGGGATAAGTATACATCCCTGCTGCTTGGTGAGTGGTGATATATGGAACCTTCTCGGCTTCCACAACAATGCACATGGATTAAAGATGGTTTTATAGTTCTTGAGATATATTTAGGAACTGATTCTTACATGAAAAAGAATTGGGAAGGCCCAGCTGACAAAGTTACGAGGAGACTACAGAAGTGGAGGTGGATCCTTCCAAAGTTATCCTTTAGAGGGAGATGTTTAATTGTTAATAACTTGGCTGCCTAAATGTTATGGCATAGATTTACAGTGTTAGATCCTCCTGAAGAGCTACTTATTACAATTCAAAAAGCTTTTGTTAATTTTTTTTGGGATGGATATCACTGGCTTCCTCCTGGAATTTTATATCTCCCAGTGATTGAAGGAGGACAAGGACTTATATATTTGAAGGCAAGAGTTAATACAATAAGACTTCATACATTAAACAAATTGCTATACGGTTCAGATAAAATACCCTGGATTGCATATAGTTTGTCTATTTTACAAAATATTGGGGGGATTGGATTAGATAAGCAGTTGTTCTTAATTGAAAAACCTTTTGTTTAAAAAATAGGTTGTTCTCTTTTTAATTTTTATGTGTCTGTTTTCCAAGTCTGGCAATTGTTAAAGAAGATTAGAGAGGATAGTGAACATTATGGTGTTTTGTAACCATTGTTCTTCAATTTCAAGTTCAGTGATTGATAAGTTTTTAAAGACAGGAATAGCTACTGTAAAGGACTTAATTTATTCTATAACAGATCAATGGCATGCAACTAGATCAACAGCTGATCAAGTTGGGCTTATATGAAATCAAATCAAATCACTTTATTGTCACACTACTGTGTACACGAGTGCAACAGCAGGTGAAAGTCTTGTGTGCAGTTCCGAGCAACATAGCAGTAATGACAGTGATGAGATATTTTGGAATGAACCAACATTGTATGAACCAACATATATCAGAGACATATTTTGAAGGGTTGATTGAGGATCATAAGAAATCCTTTCCTCAATATTTCTTGACCTATGTAAACAATTTTATTGAGAATGGTGAAACGTCTTTGACATTTCCGGACCTTAGAGTAAACATTTCTACACTGGATGAAGATTTAAACAATACTTTGTTATTAAAGGGGTTTAAAGATGTATTGTTCCAAAATGTCGAAAAGAAGATGCTGTATTTTATGTGTGTGAAATCCTTGTTTTATACTCAATTGAAAAAAATGCACTGATACTAAATGGAGAGAGTATCTATAAATTTCTTCAGAAATAGCTGCATCATGGAGGTGTTTGTATAAGCCCCCTATTCCCAAGAGGTCTGGATATCTCCAGTGGGGAGTGCTCCATTGTGCTGAGTCAACAAATAGTTTTGTGTCAAAATTCAATGGATTGGTTTTATCTGTATGTCCTTTTTGTAATATTTTTGATACTGTTTTTCATCTTTTTGTGATTTTTTTAGATGAAATCCTTTGTTTGAACTGTTAAAAAAATATTCAGATAGATTTTATGTTTACAAATAATTTGTTTATTTTGGGTTTAAAGTACAAGAAAGAATGGAAAGCACAGTGTACACTTGGTAACTTTCTAGTAGGGAAGGCAAAGTTGGCTATCCTAAAATCCCACAAATGTAAAAAATGAGGGGAAAAATATTGATTTGGTTGGAATGTTTAAATCCTTAGTAGAGAACCGGGTTGCTGTAAAACATGCATATTGTAAATGAACAAATAATATGTTTTTTTTTATGTGAAGTGGTGTGTTAAAGATGCTCTTGTGGTGAGAGAAGAGTGTGGACAGTTATGGATTAATTGGTGATATGCTTTGTTGTTTTTAACAATTTGTATTATTAAAAGTCAAAAAAGCCTCTCTCTCTCTCTCTCTCTCTCTCTCTCTCTCTATATATATATATATAGTCATGTTTATTCTGTTGGTTCCTGTTTTTCATGTCTTTTATTAGGAAAAGTTTAGTTCCTGTTTCCCTAGTCATGTGATGCCCTGTTTTACCTCCATGTTCATGTGTCTTGTTTTCATTGGTTTATTGTCTTGTTAACTTGTTATCAGTTCTGTTATGTCATTGGTTCATGTTTCATTGTCTTGTTATATTGTTTTCAGTCTTGTATTTTCATTGGTGGTCTTGTTACCCATGTCAGAGTATTTATAGTCTTAATGTTTGCCTTTGTCGTGTATTGTTGGTGTAGCGTTGTGTTTCTTCAAAATCAAGTAATTTATGTTTGTTTAGGTTTTCAAGGCTGGTCAAGTTTATGTTTTGTTTCACGTTTGGATTTCTGGTTATTGGTTTCACTCATCTTGTAAATAAACTGCACTTGGGTTCTTACATCGTCTTCGTCTGCTCCTGTGTCATTGCCTGCCAGAAACGATACATGTATATTCACAAATTCATTTGATTCCCTGCCTAGGCCACATAGTTGCCTGTGTATAGAATGTTCATTTTTTTGTAAAGATATAAAAAATAATAATATTATATAATTTGCTTTATATCAGTTGTATAAATATGGTGTTTGAAGTTTTATTGGGGGTATTTTAAATGCTTTTAAACACTGTCACCCTACTTGAGTGTCAGACAAATGCTGCCCTGATAAATAAAAATTATAATACCTACAATAATAACAATACTTCTACTAATGTACTACTACTACTCCTCCTCCCCCTACTATTACTACTACTAATAATAAATAAAATCATAAAAAATATAATTACAGTATTCTATTATTGCATTATTGTAAAGGTAGCTATTTTTTTTTTTTAGAAAGGTGTAGTTTAGCTAACTACTTTTTCACAAGGGTAGCTTGATTGTATTGGCACTTTAAATTGTGAGTTGCTTATAGCTACAATTTCAAAATAACTTCTACAACAATGCCTTCTGTCCTGTCTAACCCAGACTGTGAGAAACCAAGACTTCTCTGACCTATACCATCATCCCAGGGGAAGGATGCTCTCTTGTCTTTTTCTGAGTTCGAGCAAGGTCACTTGTGGAGATGGAAAAAATAATGGCTTGTGTTTCAATCAAGAACAATATAACTCTGGTGTGAAAAGAATACATACCATGGGTTCTTCGCCTTGTGTTTTCAAGGGCTCCTAGTATTGCCAGATGCATTACATATTACTGCATTGATAATGAAATTGGTAATGCCAGAGACTCACTGCTCAGGGAGTACTGTGCTTGTTGTTCAACCCCAAAGCAGCAGTAAGTTTGACACTTGAGCAGGAAAGTTTAATAAATGAGCTACAATTGGGAAGTACGGTAGGAGAGTTTGGGTGTAATGGTCAGTGGTGAGTCTCTTAGGGGGATTTGATGAAAACTTAACACAGAGCTGCAAACTAAACAAAGCACTAAAATAAGTCAATATCAATGGAAGAGGCAGGGAGTTTCCTATGAGTATAATGTTGGCATTCACCTTATGGTTAATGATCATCACTGTGTTTGTCAACTATTTGTTGTGGAACTTAGTTGATATGAGGTAACCTTGCCATCTCTGCAAAGAACAGAGAGAGGACAAAACAGCGTTCAACAGAAATGATGCCGGGCTATTTATAGCATGCACAACCTCAGTTTACAATGACTTTAAATTTCACAAACAGGACACAATTCTCCTTGTGTGAGACTCCATTGGAAAGTTTTCCTGTGTTTTATCAATAATACTTGGTCTGTTCTAAAAAATGCCAAATTAATATAATACAATGCAACTAAAAATATGATGCATTGTTAGGAAAGCAACAAAAATAGGCCTATCAATTCTTAAAAGAAAGGAGAAAATAAATAGGAGAAAATAGACCAGGTTCCCTCTATATATTTGGATTATAAGTTCAGTTATAAATGAGCAAACGTACACACACACAGGAAGATTATATTGTGGTGGCATTTAGACTTGTACGGCATGACACATTTTTGATTGCTACGTAAACTGAGGGGGTAATTGCAGGAGCTCTTCATTGACTGCCATCTAAACCTTCACACAGTGGCATCATGATTTTGTCACAAGGCACTTTCATTACATTGTGTTTATGTTTGTTTGAATGAGCTTTTTAATCAGGTTCTTTTGTATTTAAATTCTCCCCTAAGTCGACCAAAATGAGTTCAATCAACAGAAATTCATGTTTAACAGCAGGACAATATTGCATACGGTGTAGTTTATTTACTGTAGACTCAAAATAACTTTTTTTTTTTTTTTTTTTTAAATGGAAAACATTTTTTTTTTTTTTGCTGTTTTATTTTTTATTCTTTCATATATAATTTAATTCAGTTGATACAAGCAGTCATTTGTATATACTGTAGGATATTTGGTATGCGACATTTAGAAGGGAACTTTAAAGTGCCCTCATTCTCACACTATTATATATAAGGGTATTTGGTATGCTAAATTTAGAAGGGAATTTAGGGTCTTGAAATATGTGAGCTATGAATTAAACTGTCCTTACTGTACATTATTAGGTAATGAAATGTATAATGGAATTAGTCGCATTCGACAACCATTATAAATTAGATAAATGACAAATAACTAGATTATTCTCCACCATTAAAATTGTAATACGACATTGCGTTGTATCTGCTCACAATTTCTACTGTAATGAATTAGCTTTAATAAGTGAATTATGATTAATTCACTTATTGGAGTGATATTCTCATGGCTTATTGAAAATAAATAATAAGCTTTGAAGCAAAATCTTTTAGAAACAGGGATGTCATCTTTGAATACAGACAAACTTTATTGCTATTCTAAACATAAATCTAATTTGGTTGGAGAAAAGGGTGTCAGAATTTGAAATAAATGATCAATACAGTGAAAATGAATGTAAAACATTTCACACTCACAGGCAAGGAAGAGGTGAGAATCGGCTTAACGTATAAATGAAAGGTTTAATGGTAAACTCAAAAGACAAACACATAAGACGACGGACATGTCCGTAAGGATCTCTCTCTCTCGCACCGCCCTCTGCAGTCGTCCTTTATCCCTCTCGGTGGCTTGATTAGCCTAATACGGGACCGGGCGTGTTGAGTCACGACCCGGCCCCGCCCTCCACCGTGCCACAATGAACTTCATGGAGTCTGCTGACAATGCCTTAAGAACCATTTATCCTTCTTTGAGTCTTCTTTGATTTGCTATCGGATTACCCAAATTATTGAATTAATACACCAGCACTTTGAGCACAATATTGGAGATGTACTTGCGTGTAGTGGTGTTGCCTTGCATTCTTTGTGTTGCTTAGTTCTTGGTCGAAAGTTTGTTCTGTTGATGTTTTGGACCTCTGTAAGATCGGATAGTTGACTGTATGAATGATGAGGTTGGCTTTTCTCATGGACCATAGAGAGTTAGAGGCTTCCTTGGGACTTTAACACTAGAACTACCACGGCGGTCATTTTGACCGTTTGCAATGTAATAACTTTGTTGAAATAAAACCCATATAACCATAGGACCATGACTTTTCTTAAATGTGTGTATATTTTATTCTAACATTATTATTTTATTAAAATTTCAAAACAAAAAAGAGTTCTGAGTATTTCTACCTTGAATGGCCATAACGGTCATTTTGACTGGACGCATTTCAGCGTTTGCTACGTAAAGGAACAAAGGGCGCTGTTCACCATGGAGGTGCTGAGAAGTGACAATGCAACGCTCACAGTCTATCAGTGCAAGAAGGAAAGCACTGTCCACACAGCTGTTGCCATCACAAGTGACCAAAAGGCTAAACCAGAGACAGTCACATACTACAACAGAACCAAGTTCGGAGTAGATGTGCTAGATCAAATGGCGAGGAAATACTCTGTGAAAGCACCCACACATAAATGTCCAGTGGCTGTGTTTTATAATATCATCGACCTGGCTGCGATAAATACTTCCATCCTCTTCAAGAAATGCACAAATGAGAGAATGTCACGGAGGAACTTCATAATGCGACTGGCAAATGAACATCGCTACGGCCATATGAGAGCAAAAGCCACACATCTGATGGTGCGAGGACCCAGGCTGGAGCAGCTGCATATTGAGAGGAGAAGGCAGTGCCAAGTGTGGAGAAACTGCAAAAAACTAAGGACACTTGTGACAAATGTCAAAAGGTAGTGTGTGGGAGCTGCACATGGAAGGTAGAGAGTACATGTGTTGACTGTAAGTAATCGATCCACAAGCATCAGTGAATGATGTGCGGTGTTTGCCCCCAAAACAACCAGATGCCTAGAGCATACATGAGCCCACTTTTAGGAGAATTTGTTCATAATGATTTTACAGCACAATATTTTATAGCATGATATTTTTGCTCACTGTAAAACAAATATTGCTTTCTAAATCAGTTAGTTTTCCCACAATTTAGCAAATGTTCATATCCTTTATTAACTGTTTTGGCCATTTTGGGTTAGGCCTATATGTGTTCCATACATGTCCAAGGTTTTTACTATGCATTGAAATACACATTGGTGTATGATGTTTTTATAAGCTATTGTATCCTAAGATTTATTTTTATTTTACAAAGAAAATAATAGAATATAAATAATAAAATTTGTATCTGTAATTAGCTACAATAGCAGGTTCTGTGGTTGTCGATGAACTGATACATTTTCACATTCATTAGAATTTAAATTTTGTGTCCTGGTGTTTATTATTAATATAACAGATTCATTCATTTGTGGATTTTGATTCCAGTGGTGGCTGCATTGTTTCTGATTCGTGTTGTCCAAACATTTCCAATAACTCCAGAGCATTGTAAAGTCCAAAAGTCAACATGTTTTGAAAAAAGATAGATGTAATAATTTCCAAAATTTTAATATGTTTAATGTTTTTATCTAACAAAATATTCTGCCTCAAATCATGTTTGTTGGTGTTTAGGGTGTACGTTAGGCCGGGGGCTCCCCAGCCTGAAAGAACAAGGGAGGAATGTGGCAGGGCGGAGGGCGGGGCCGGGTCGTGATGATACACACCCGGTCCTGTATCAGGCTAATCAAGCCTCCGAGAGGGATGTCCATCATGTGTGTGTTTGTCCTTTGTTTTAAGTTAATTATTAAAACCTTATTTATATTGTCAAGCTGGTTCTGGCCTCCTCCTTGCCCGTTTAAATCCCTTTACAACCACTCAACACAAATTTAAGAAACTGTGCGGGAACCTTGTGGATTCTTCCAGCGCCACACAGCATACATGCATCAGTGTCAACAGTTCAGGTTAAGTGTTTTAGTGTCATGTAAGATGTCAGTACATAACCAAATATGCAACATTTGCAGACTATTTTATGATTGAAATGTTGTACAGACCAACAGTAATTTTCAATGCTGCAAACTATTCATCATTTGACGAAATTTGCCAATTTGAATATGTCACGTATACAGTAAGTGATTTGTATTTCATTCAGCTATTTTCAGCATATCAGTCTTAAGACAGAGAGCGAATGTGTGTATATTGTAAAGGATTTTAATAAATGTGGATTAATTCAATAATACAATGTGATGTGAATTAAATCTGTAATACAAATGTAACAAAGTCTTTAGTTTGGGCAATGGAGGAGTCAGGAGACAACAAAGCAAGTTCAAGGTCAGTTCTTTTATTATCAATTTATTTTTCTCAGCAACAATGGTAACTGTCGTTATTGTCTAGGTTACGGATGTAACCTCCGTTCCCTGATGGAGGGAACGAGACAATGTGTTGAAGAAGCGACACTAGGGGTCTCTCTTGAGTGCTTTTTGCACCTCTGATCTATGAGAAAAGGCCAATGAGAAATTGACAGACAGAATTTGTATGTTCCGCCCCCGGACATACGGGTATAAAGGAGGGGAAATGCATCTGTTTCATTCAGGCTTTTTCTGAGGAGTCCATAATGGTTCGGCCGCAACAGTGGCTCGGTTCAGCGACGTGGCCGGGAGGACACAATGTCTCGTTCCCTCCATCAGGGAACGGAGGTTACATCTGTAACCTAGACGTTTCCCGTCTGTCGCTCACTTCGATGTTGTGTCGAAGAAGCGACACTAGGGGTCCAATTTAAATCACGACATGCACTGAGTAATGTACGTGTATTGCTGACACAGGAGCGGGCAGGTATTTTACGTGCCAAAGTGACCGGCTGTGTCAGAATGCATGTACCCTTCCCCAACACCCCATAAAATCGTCAGAGCCTTCTGGTTCTTTACCCCTGACAGGGGGGAACAAGTCGACACTGCCACTGCCTACACCACTGAGGTGGTGGTGGCGTAGTGGCTAGCGCACAGGGCTGCTGACCAGAAGGCTGCTGGTTCGAATCCCACAGCCACCACCATTGTGCCCTTGAGCAAGGCACGTAACTCCAGGTTGCTCCGGGGGGATTGTCCCTGTAATATGGGCTCTGTAAGTCGCTTTGGATAAAAGCGTCTGCCAAATGCATAAATGTAAATGTAAATGTAAGGTATGTGAGCAGTGAGCCGTGCCAGCCGCGCCTTTTCTCTCTCTATGTTTCTTGCATAGAGCTAAAAGTGGCTGGGGCACTCATACACATTGGGGAATGCGATCTTTCCCAGTTTCCTATTCTTTCAGGGGGAAAAGACTGAAGGAGACCACACCTGCCCAAGCTGGGGGAGGTAAGAGTGGTGAAATACTTCACATGGGCTTTTAGGTCACATGTGGAAAGTGGTGCAGTGGTAGATCCTGCCTCAATGGGAGGGAGGAGTTGCTACAAACACGGCGACCGGGGGTCTGCGAGGACTGGCAAAGGGACTGCGCAAGGGGACCGTACCACGGAAAATACACACAGGGGGGAAGTCCACGTAGGAGCCTGTCCTGTGGAGCACCTATTCCATTACGGGGTAGATTGAGTGCCTGCATTGGATTTGGTTGGCGAATTCCTCCGCTGAATTCAAGGATCCAGAGCACTAGGGAGGGGTCATCCATGGAGCCGAGTTAGTGGGATCACCTGGGATAAGAGTGCACGATTTTACCTCAGCGGAGGGAAATGGCGCTAGGTGCAAGCAATCCACCTGGTCAGTTTGTCAGCGTGTTACCGAGTTCTACTGGCTCGGACCTGAGAAAATACGGGACGAAACCAACTCAACCCTGAGATTGTAAAATCTCGCAAAGGTATTAGGTGTTGCCCAACCCGCTGCTCTGCATATGTCTGCTTGGGAGGTACCCCTAGCCAGTGCCCAAGAGGACACAACACTTCTTGTTGTGTGTGCTCGGACCCACAGGGGGGGGTGGGGGTTGGGGGGGGGGGTTGCACGACCTGGGTGTGATAGGCCAATGTAATGGCATCCACTACCCAGTGGAAAAGGCTCTGTTTGGAGACAGCGTTCATTTTCCGCTCTTCGCCAAAGCAGACAAAGAGCTGCTCAGAGCGTCTAAAGCTCTGCATGCAGTCCAAGTAGATAAGCAAAGCACGTACCAGACACAGCGACAAAAGGGCTGCACCTGCCTCCTCCCAGGGCAGTGCTTGCAGGTTCACTGGTCTCTGGAGGGGGTGGTAGGAACCTTGGACACGTAGCCTGGTCGCGGTCTTAGGATCACATGAGTGTCTGCCGGACCGAACTCCAGGCAAGTGTCTGGAGCGTTTTCACCCTCAGACTTAAACTAGAACATGGTAAGACCTGTGTCTTGCAGATTGTGGATAGGTTGTGGCTAGGACAGTGCCATATATTTGTAATGTAAATATTATTAGGTAATAATTTAAAATCAATTTAAGATTTTCTAAATAATTTCTTTAGGTCTGAACTTTGATAAGACACTTTTAGTGTTAGAAAGGTCATATGCGAGGAGGCGTGAACTATCATGAATATTGATTGTAATTCACACCTAAGGAGACAAAAGACCCCTCCCCTAGGCCTATCAATGAGGAATGTGATTGAAAGAGAATGAATGTGAGGAGACTTAATGATCAAAGAAGAAGTAATCTGACTATGCATTTTATTGACATAAAGACTGTACTTAATTTTAGACCTTGTCTAACGTTTAAAAGAAGTCTCTTCTGCTCAACAAGACTGCATTTATTTGATCCAAAATACAGTAAAACAGTGATATTATAAACAGTTTTCTATTTGAATATATTGTAAAATGCAATTTGTGGTCAAAGCTGAATTTAAATCAGCATCATTATTGCAGTCTATCTATCTATATACTGTATACTGTATTTATAGCAGATAATTTTATATAATTGTACTTGCATATACTTGCATACTTTTTCTTTTCTATTTTCAAATTTAGATATTTTTAATTTTTTTATCAGTACATATTTTAAATGGATATCAGCAATCATCCATATCCTTCATGAACCAAAAAAGAAAACTGATAAACCTAGCATTCTTGATTAGACTTAAGAGCGTACCTATCCGTTATTGCTCATAATAATAATGTACTTAAACTAAATCTTGATCTATTTCTATTTTGAGCTTAATCAAAGTGAATTTTCATCTTTACCTGTTAAATGTTATGCCATAATATTTTGGCTTCACAGCACCTGTTTTTAATCAAAAGGAATTTCTTCAACATTACAATATACTATAATGTGGTAAAAATGTGGGTTTTGGAATTCTGCCACATTGACAATAGGGCTATGTCATATAAATTCATGACTAAAGTCTTTGAAGCATAAAGGCATGTTGAATTGCTCTAATCGAAAAAAATAAATGCATTGTATTATCAGTGCTTGCATTTTGGGAGGCTAAAATTTAACATGATTATTTTTAAGCATTGAATATTTAATTTTTGAAATATTTCATAACTAATTTCATTATTAAAAATTCAACAATAATGAATAGTAATAGTAATAGATAGTAATAGGTATACTTTATTGATACCATGTGGGAAATTGTTATGTTACAGCAGCATAGACAACAGATTATGAATAACAATAATACAAAAAACAGATTGCAGATCCACATAACAAACACTGAATATCAAATAAAATACCTGTGAAATATATACATTAAAACCAGTAATAATAATAAATACAATATACTGTATGTATGATAAAAACAATATGTAGGTAGTAAGGTGGTAGAATAGTGAATTCGCCTGTCACACAAAGGTGAGCTATTATAAAGAATTATGTTGAAATGTAAGAATGTTTTCCTATAACATTCATTATGATAATGGAGCTGAATAAGTCAGAAAGTTAAGTTAGAAAATGAGCTCCACTATCTTTGTAGTGTTTCATAGAGGGGATGGGATAGATTTTCCATGATAGAGAGCAGTTTGTTCAGTGACCTTCTACTCCTCACTGACTCAAACGTCTCAAGGTTTTGACCAATGATAGATCCGGCCTTGCAAATGAGTTTATTAATTCTGCTGCCATCTCTGGCACTGATCCAACACCCCCAACATACCACAGCACAGTAAATGGCGCTCGTGACCACAGACTGACAAAAATAGAGTCTCCTCATCCCCTTCTTGTACACAGCGTCAGTGCTGGTCCTCCAGTCCAGACTGTTGTTCAAGTAAACACCAAAAAACCTGTAGTGCTCAACAATTTCAACCCCCTCACCCATAATATCTATGGGCTTGGTCACAGTTATTTTCTTCCTAAAATCAACCACCATCACCTTGGTGTTGTTTACATTTAGGAGCAGATGATTCCCGTTGCTCCTCTCCACAAATTTATCCACCAGTTCCCTGTACTCCAACTCACGTCCATCTCTAATACACCACACCACTGCAGAGTCATCAGAGAACTTCTGCAGGTGACCTAAATAAGAGTTATACTGGAAATCTGAGGTGTACAGAGTGAACAGAAATGGAGACAGGACAGTCCCCTGTGGCGGTCCGGTGTTACTAACCACCATATCAGACAAGGAGCTCCCCAGCTACACAAACAGGGGCCTATTTGACTGTAACGTAGTTCAAGGGCAAGGAGGAGGCGAGAACCGGCTTGACAATGTAAATCATATTTTAATAATAAACTTAAAACAAAGGACACGAACAAACAGGACGGACATGTCCGTAAATGATCTCTCTCTCCTTGCACCACCGTCTGTCATCATCCCTTATCCCTCTCGGAGGCTTGATTAGCCTGATACGGGACCGGGTGTGTATCGTAACGACCCGGCCCTGCCCTCCGCCCTGCCACATTGACATATAGTCAGCAATCCAGGAGACAGTAGATGCACTAACACCCATCCCGAGCAGCTTCTCACTCAATAGAAGCGGCTGGATGGTACTAAAGGCACAGTGCCACTACTACTTCAAGTAAGAGTGAGCACACTGCAGCAGGTAGATGACAGCATTGTACACACCCACATAAGGCTGATAAGAAAACTATAGAGGGTATAAAACAGGTTTTACCAGTGGTCCAAGGTGGGCCAGAACCAGAATTTTCGCTACTTTCATGTTATGTGACATTAGGGCAACTGGTCTGAAGTCATTGAGGTCAGATAGAATAGCTTTCTTATGTACAGGTACTAAACAATATGTTTTCCATAGCACCGGTATCCTTTCCTGCTTCAGACTCAGGTTAGCAAAATACCATACAGCCGGGTAGCACAGGACTTCAGGACCATGGGACTATTACAATCAGGGCCTGCAGCCTTGCCATGATGAAGTCTCTCCAGCTGTCTCTTTTAACCTGGCCGATCATCACAGTCATGCAGGGGAGCATGGCCATCACTGTGGAGGTTGGAGTTGGGGGGCTGCGATTATGTTTGCTCTTCAGGGGGTAATTGGGACAAAGCAGGGGTTGATTTGGTGTCTGAGAGGGTGGGAAGGCTAGTCTTACTGAACCTGTTAAAAAACACATTCAGCTCATTGGCCCTCTCCAGGCTGCCTCCCTGCTGACGGTCCTTGATTTTGAAGCCTGTAATTTGCTTCATGCCCCTCCACACATCCCTGGTGTTATTTTGCTGGAGTTTATTCTCCAGCTTCTGCCTATAGCAGTCCTTACACTCCCTTAGTCCCACCTTCAGGTCACGCTGTACCCTTTTTAGCTCACCTTTGTCACCAGACCTAAAGGCTCTCTTTTTTTATTCTGCAGATATTTCAGATCACTGGTGATCAAAGGCTTATTATTGGGAAAACAGCGTAAAGTCCTGATGGGAATGGTGTTATCCTCGCAGAACTTACTGTAGTCTGTGATACAATCAGTAATGTTATTTATAACATCCCCATGTGGTTTGCAGAGCAATTCCCATTCTGTAGTTTCAAAGCAGTCCTGCAGGGCCTCACTGGCCTCCTGAGGCCACCTCCTCACAGTCCAAATGGAACATTTAAACTGCAGGAACATACTTGGCTGTTAACAAAACAAGATTGTGGTCTGATCTCCCTAGTGGGGGCAGTGCAGTGGTTCTGTATGCATCTTTAGCATTAGCATACAAAAGGTCCGGTGTTCTATTTTCCCCTGTTGAACATGTCACAAACTGATGGAAAGTTAGAGAATGAAGTCCAGATTAACATGGTTTCCATAAAGTCTCCAGTAATGGTCACAAAAGCCTCAGGGTGTTGAAACTGTAAATTAGCAACAGTGGCGTGTATTACATTACATGCTGCTGCCTCGTCAGCTGACATTGTAGTGTAAACACCAATTAGTATGTCAGAGGAGAATTCCCGTGGCAAATAATATGGACGCATTCCCACTGCTAAAAGTTAAATGACCTGAGAGCAGATGCATTCTTTAAAAGTAATATGCCTGGGATTGCACCAACTTTCATTCATGAAAACAGCAATCCCTCCACCTTTCTTCTTACTGCTCAGCGCAACTTCCCTGTCCACCCGAATAATCCTGAAGCTGGGTATGGAGGCACTGTGGTCCGTGAAGTCCACATGTAGCCAAGTCTCCGTAAAACACAAAAATACTGCTTTCCCTGTACACCCTCTGGATCCTAATCAGTACACACAACTCATCCATCTTATTTCCCAAAGACCTTACATTCCCCATGACCCATCTCCTCCTCGCTCTCAGCTTTGCTCCGGCTCTACACCCCCGGTGTCTCCTCCTGAGCTCTGCCGGGATCACAGGTCTAACTCTGAGCAGAAGCACTGGTTTAGAGAGCACTAACAGTTGGTCGCATCTGTCCACAAACACAACACCAGGCCGCTCAGCATCATGAGCCAAAGTGAGTGATAACCCAGGTAGCCCAGCAAAAAAGATAAAAAAGAGACAAAACAATTAAATAAAAGCGATAAAAAAACAAAAAACTCCAGGAGCTGCTGCAATAGGCTGCCATTCTCACTGCACAATTGATTCATTGGTCCAATAATCACCTTCCAAAGTTAATTTCCAAAAATATTCAGTTCATTTGAAAATAACATCTAGATAACATCTCAGCCCATTCTATTTCGCTTAAAAAAAAAATTGCTTCCTCAAATTCAGTGGTTGAATTTCGGGTTGGATATTCAACCTTCCACATCCGGGATCTGCAGGAAAAGCAGCAGAGTACAGATGCACAATCTCCATCTGATGCTATGCGTTCTGACCAGTAGGTGGCACAATGCAATCGGGTGTGGACTGCTGAAGACCAAAGCTACAGGTAGAGAGAACAGCCATGTACATTTTGATAGTTTGTTTTTCAAAATTGTAAATGGGTATAAAATAGATAGATATTTGATTTGTGGGAGGGCATGAAACACCTTTCCACTGATTGGTCAACCACAACAGTGCTGTGCAACAGAATAATTATCCACTGCTTCTCATTTTTTATTGCAACTACATATTATCTCTCTCTCATTAAGCAACCGGACTAAGAAATGCCTGTGACACCAACTGTACCAGTCAGGGAAGGGTTTAGACAGGGCTTCGTGCCAACATACTTCTGCGTATGCATGGGTTCTGCAACCTACGTGTGCCAGGGAAATATTAGTTGTCTGTTTTATAAATAGCCTAATGATGTCCCTCCCTAGCTGTCAGCTATCAAAATCTCTATCAAAAGGTGTGGCGAAGCTGCGCACAGCATTACCCACCCTGGACCATGCAGATCGGATGTATTTACTTTGTAGTGAAGCGCAGACCAGTATGTGGAATGCATTAGCTTTAAACATTTTATAAAAAGATTGCAGATACAGATGTTTGAAGCACTGATTGCTGTGTAGGTAGGCATTAGGTATAATGTAGTAGAGTGACCAGTCCCGAATTGGAAACTTTATTTGTCCATTGCTGGGTTTCCTGTGGCACTAAGTAGAACATTAGTACCACTAAAGTAGTTCTAATCTCTATGCCACAAAGAAAAAGTAAAAACAGTAAATTAACGAGGGCTTTGAACCGCTATAAAGACCAGTATGTCCTGGTTGAAGCCCACCTTTCCTGTCTCCTCCTTTCCCTCCCTTCCTTGAACATTTACACTGGTGCTGAAACCCGGGAAGTGTAAATGTTCAAGGAAGGGATGGAAAGGAAGAGACAGGAAACTTGGACTTCAACTCTAAGGTATAATTTTTAATAAACAAACTCAAATGGGCTTTTCAGCATAACACTTTTTAGCTAAACACACACAGTCTCTTTCAGATGGGTAGCTCTTTCTCCCTCGTCTCTGCCGTAGTCCCTTTTATCGCTCTCATCAGTGCTTATTTAAAATCAGAAACAGGTGTTAAGGCATTATAGCGCTCAGGTGTGTGCACCCTTACCCCTTTCTCTCTCTCCGGATGAACGCTCAACCACGTCCTCACCACCACATGGACTTAAGGCAGTTCAAGAGCGTTAATTTACGAACGTTTTTACAAACTACTTAAATAACGATGCTATTGGGAAATGCACCTTTTAAGTACTTCTTAAGAGCTACATATGTTCTACTTTTTGCTTCGGGAAACACAGCCAAGGTTAATAATAATAATAATGGTAATAAAAATAATAATGCATAAAATAGATATATAAATGAATGAATAGATAAAATAAAATCATAGTGAGTAGAAAAATGTCATTGACTTTTCTCATCATCTCCTCTTCCTTTCTGACACCCAAGGGCACTCTCGCCCACACCACATTTCTGTCACTGTTATCACCTCTATGAGTAAAGAGCAGATCTCTCAATTGGTGAATGTCCCTAAAGCTCAGGTTCCACATGTCTCCTTGTTTGGCGCTCCGCAATAACAAGGTGAGTTATAATCAATTAATGTCATTGGCAGGACTATACTGCCTCCACTGTGTTCATTGATCCTGGAAGCTTTCATCTTGGCCCACAGAGCAATTTGTAAAAAATAACATTACAAATGCACATAAATGCACACCTGATGAACGAAGCATTGATTGTGTAAAAGAAAAACACAATTGTTCTGCACAAAACTATTGCAAAACAAAATTTAATTATGTAGTTAAATAGGATGAATATATCTTTAAACATTTCCAGGGAGGTAAATTACAAATTTTTATAAGGTTCGGCACAAATATAATGATGTTACTATGATGAGCAGCACTTGTCAGATTGATTGCTGGTTAACCCAATAAAATCTGCCAGAATATACTAATTGTTTGAAAATTAAAATAAACTGCATTTGTCACACGCAAAATAGCTCGCATGATAATCATCACATTTATTTATTTTATTTTTTATTATGTAAATTAAAAACATTTATTGTTTTGTAATGGGTCACGTCATGCTTCTCACCGAATCGGTTTGTTCCACTCAGCAAATAATTGATCAAGTTTTGTCTCTATCAAGTAGATTTCTTAACATCCAAGACACAAACAATAGCCACTTATAAGCTGTAATAGGCTGACCGCATCCTCTTTTACCTGAGTCTGTTCTTTTTCTCTGACTTCTGGCCAACTGGAATAATCAATGTTGCTGTCTACACAGAAAGCATCACTCCTTATCTACACTGGGTGTGCAATACGCTACGACGGCTTGAGTTTGTCTACACTGGACGCGTAAAAGAGAACGTTCTAAAGGCCATTTCACACGGTATGCAGAAAGCATGAGTGTCTAGTTAATTTTCAATGAGAGGTATGCGGAAAGCGGCAAATCACAGGTGGTTTTGCTAGTGGCACGGAGGTGCTCGTGCACCCAATATCATGCCGCTTTCCTGATGGCTCTTTGCAACAGACACCGAGAGGTAAAATATTTGATCTTTTTCTGAGCTGCTGCAGCAGTCATTGAGGCTTATTATTCACAGCCAATAAAACTACAATTTGCTGAGCTCATTTCAGATTGCCGAAAACATAGAAGAAAAGATACATGTCATTAAAATTCCCAAACTACATGATCTTTGAAAATCTCATAAAGAGATATTATTTGAAAGCCAGGGCATGCAAGCATATGAGAGCACAAGTAGATTTGCCAGGTTAAAATAAACTGTTAAATGAAACCTAATTTTAAATTGAACTGATTTCAAAGGGTGACGTCATCAATGCAAAGCATAAACCATACCCCCCAAAAATATTGTACTTAATTCTAATGAAATTAGAAATAAATGAAATAAAAATAATTGCTGCACAAAATTTGCCTCAGGTTTTCTCGTAGGCAAATCAAAGACAGAATAATTAACACAAGTGCCATTTTTATTGAATAATTTGTTTATCTCATGTAATAACCGACTATGATTCAACTGACTTCTATTATTTAACTAACTATCTGCTTAATTTTTTAATAACAAGGGCTGGATTGGAAATATGCCAATATTAATATTTACACACAAACTACACAAAAAAGAAACGTTCTCTCACTTTCAACTGCTTTTATTTTCAGAAAAATTACCATGTGTAAATATTTGTATGAGCATATAAAAATTCAATAACTAAGACATAAACTGAACAAGTTTCAAAGACATGTGCCTAACAGAAATGGAATAATGTGTCACTGAACAAAATAAAAAGTAATAAAAAGTAACAGTCAGTAGCTGGTGTGGCCACCAGTTGCATAAGTACTGCAGTGCATCTGCACCAGATCTTCCAGTTCTTGCTGTGAGATGTTACCCCACACTTCCACCAAGGCACTGGCCCCATCCCTCACCCTCTGATCCTGAAAGCACAGTGTTGAGATTGCCTTCAATGACAACAAGCTCAGTCTGATGATGCTGTGACACACCGCCCCAGACCATGACAGACCCTCCTCATCCAAATCGATCCCACTCCAGATTACAGGCCTCGGTGTAACGCTCATTCCTTCCATGATAAACGCGAGTCGACCATCACCCCTGGTGAGACAAAACTGCGACTCGTCAGTGAAGAGCACTTTTTGCCAATCCTGTCTGTTCCAGCGAAGGTGGGTTTGTGCCATTAGGTGACATTGTTGCCAATGATGTCTGGTAAGGATCTGTCTTACAACAGGCCTACAAGCCCTCAGTCCAGCCTCTCTCAGCCTATTGCAGACAGTCTGAGCACCGATGGAGGGATGGTACATTCCTTTTGTAACTCAGGCAGTTGTTGTTGCCATCCTGTACCTGTCCTGCAGGTATGATTTTCAGATGTACCGATCCTGTGCAGGTGTTTTTACATGTGGTCTGCCACTGCGAGGACGATCAGCTGTACTTCCTGTCTCCCTGTAGCGCTGTCTTAGGTGTCTCACAGTACGGACATTGCAAATTATTGCCCTGGCCACATCTGCAGTCCTCATGCCTCCATGCAGCATGCCTAAGGCACGTTCACGCAGATGAGCAGGAACACTCGTCATCTTTCTTTTGGTGTTTTTCAGAGTCAGTAGTAAAGTATCTTTAGTGTCCTAAGATTTTATAATTGTGACCTTAATTGCCTACCATCTGTAAGCTATTAGTGTCTTAATGACCATTCCACAGGTGCATGTTTATGGAAAACATTGTTTAAACCCTTTACAATAAAGATCTCTAAAGTTATTTTGATTTTTACAAAATTATGTTTAAAATATAGTGTCTTGAAAAAGGGACGTTTCTTTTTTTTTTGCTGAGATTATATATACACACTGGCATGGACTCTACAAGATTCCTGAATGTGTCCTGTGGTATCTGGCACTGAGACATTAGCAGCAGATCCTTCAAGACCTGTAAAGGCCAGTTCACACTGCACTGACAGATATAACCAACACCTGTTGGGTTTTGTGGGATCAGTGTTTTAACCCTGTCGATGATTGATGCCATCTGTTTTTGAGAGTTGTCGGGTCGTGGAATGTCTGAGCAGTGGGGTAAGTTTTGGCCCATTTAAAAAAAAAAATTAAAACTATACTTCACACTTTTCAGTCCTGCTGTGCCAAGTGTAGCCTATTTCCCTAAAGATCCAATTTTTATGACAAACTCTCCTTGGGCTGGCATATTTTTGTTCTTGCCACATATCCTCTAGAGCTCGAGGTGGATGTGCTCACCACTGCATCAGAGAGCGTGGCATCTGACGCTGATGACTCCCCTGGGCTGCCGCCTTCGGGCCAGCACGCCCAGGCTAAGGCTGATACGCAGATGACCGACATGCTTTCCCGAGCTGCCACCAGCATTGGGCTGGACTAGAACCCTCCGTCCTCCCCACAGCAATCGCGGTTGGATGACTGGTTCCTCATAGCCTCCGCGGCTAAAAAACACCCTGCTCCGTCTCAACCCAGGCCCAGCTCTCAGCCCCAGCGTCGAGCACACCGCAGGAAGCAGACGCCCCCCCTGTCTCACGGACCCCCTCGAGGAACCGCATGGCTCCCAGGCACTCCTGAGATGTTCGACCCAGGGACCAAGATGTTAGCTCTGGAGGTGGTAAGCAGACCACTCCGTCACCTGGTGGAGGGCCGGGAGGATTTATTTCATTTGCCATTCTCAGTAAAAGAGCTATTTTCTTTGTGTTTGGGTCACCTGGCCTGCAAATGCCGTTCTTACGGCACTCTGCCACCAGATCTCAACAGTCCCAGCATGCTGGACGTGGACCCCCTGCCTTCAGCCCCTCGACTGTTCCCCAGCCGGCCGGTCCTGACGAGTCTAGAGGATGCCTCCACTGGACCTCCTCCTCAGTCACTAACCTGCCCCCTGCCAGGTGTGCGGAGCAAAGTAAGTGCTTTGAGTCTTTTCTCAGCACCAGAGCTTGGGGACATGTCTTCACCTCCCGACTCCGTATTAGCTTCTCCGACCCGCTGCTCCGCCCTGCTGGGTACATCAAAAATAATCGTCCTCTTGGTGCTCCTTGGACGGAGTTTGGATGCATGGCTTTCACTTCCCAACCCATCTCGCTGGCTGGCCAGGACCATCCGACTCGGTTACGCAATTCAGTTTGCCAGGCCTCTGCCCCATTTCGCGAGCATCCACTTTTCCGCAGTACACGGTGACCCTGCCAAATCCCTGCGTGCGGAAATCGCTACTCTCTTACTCAAAGACGCGATAGAGCCTGTCCCTCCAACCGAGATGAAGGAGGGTTTCTACAGCCCTTACTTCATCGTACCCAAGAAAGGAGGTGGCTTACGACCGATCTTGGACTTGCGAGTTTTCAACCAAGCTTTGCATAAACTCCCATTCAAAATGCTCACGCAAAAACACATCTTAACTTGCGTCCGCCATCTAGATTGGTTTGCAGCGGTAGACCTGAAAGATGCGTACTTCCACGTCTCAATTCTGCCTCGACACCGACCCTTCCTACGGTTCGCGTTCGACGGCCAGGCATATCAGTACAAAGTCCTTCCCTTCAGCATGTCTCTGTCCCCTCGTGTCTTCACGAAAGTCGCAGAGGCAGCCCTCGCCCCACTCTGAGAAGCCAGCATTTGCATACTCAATTACCTCAACGACTGGCTTAACTTGGCCCACTCCTGAGAGTTACTATGTGCTCACAGAGACCAGGTGCTCAGGCACCTCAGCCGTTTGGGGCTTCAGGTCACCTGGGAAAAGAGCAAGCTCACCCCGGTCAAGAGCATCTCTTTTCTCGGCATGGAGTTAGACTCAATGTCAGCACGTCTCACCAACAAGCGTGCACAGTCAGTGCTGGAATGCCTCGCCACCTTCAGGCCGGGCACAGCGGTCCCCTTAAAATTTTTTCAGAGGCTCCTGGAGCATATGGCGTCCTCCGCGATGGTCGAGCTGCTGGGGTTAATGCATATGAGACCGCTTCAGCACTGGCTTCAGACTCGAGTCCCAAGATGAGCATGGTGCCGCGGCATGCACTGTGTGATGGTCACCCCCGCCTGCCGCCGAACATTCAAACCCTGGACAGACCTCTGCTTTTTACAGGCAAGAGTACCCTTGCAGCAGGTGTGCCGACGTGTCTTGGTCATGACCGATGCCTTCAGATTGGGTTGGGGCACCGTGTGCAACGGGTACGCAGTGGCGGGCCATTGGAAAGGGGCCCTGCTGCGCTGGCACATCAACTGCCTGGAGTTGCTGACAGTTTTCTTTGCCCTGCGGAAGTTTCTCCCGTTAGTTCGAGACAAACATGTCCTGATCAGGTCAGACAGCACCACCGCGGTAGTGTACATAAATCGCCAGGGCGACTCGCCCGTCGTCTCCTCCTTTGGAGCCAGCAGCGACTCAAGTCGTGAAGTGTTTCAGATATATGCTCGCAAACCCATAGACTGCTGACAGCTCACCCTTTTTATTTTCTTTATTTTACAAAAGCACAAGTTTTTGTTGTTATTGTGAGTGTACACAAATAAAAGTAGACACTTTATAGTCTCTAATGATGTCTTACACTTATCTGTATGCCCCAAAATGATGGAGAATTTTATGTTGTTTCTGCTGTAATGATGAAAAAATCCAGCAGGACGTGCCGGTGCGTCCGTCGACCCCAAAGGTTTAACACAGGAGAATTTGCTTAAGGCTCACGAACATCAAAGCCTGTATAAGGCTGTATAATAGGGGTACTTGGCTACAGGAATTTGCACAGGGAGAAACATTTTCTCGTATTATTCCCCACATCGAGCTCTAAATTTCTCGCAAAGTGGCAAGGGCCCTTTGAGTTCACAAGGCAAGTCTGGGAAATTGATTATATAGTTAAGTGAATGGATAGAGGTGGAGCAGGTCAAATTTACCACCTCAATCTACTAAAACCATGGAGAGAGGAAGTCCCTGCGACTTTGGTGACAGTGGTTCCAGAGAGGGGGGAGCTCGGATCGGATGTGAACTTAAAGGTCACCGATCGTGTCACCCCTGTCATTACACGCTACACTGGAAGTACATTATCTGGGCTTCCACTTGGGTCATGGGTAGATGCAACCCCATATTGATAAACCCCTTATGTACAAACCTGTCACAATTTATGTTTAAGCATGTTTGTATTTTCCAGTTATACTTAGGAAATTTTCTACAATCTAAAAATATTTTCTTTGAAAATGTATGTATTTCCATTACTCCTGTAACACGCTGTCATACAAATGTACTTGTTTTCTTGAATTTACTATTGCTTTGTTCACACATTTCAAAATACGTTGGTTTTTATGATTGAATGTTATTTATTTTTAAAAAAAAATTACGGGTCATTTACAGCAAAGCAATTTTTATGGATGGCATGGTGAGTGAATGCAAATGCATGATACATGAAAAATAGACCCTAAACCCTGCAAAGCTAGCTCTGAATTGAGACCAGATGTGGCTTCTACAGCATGGCATTGATGTATGTTGAAGCAAAGCAATTGATCTAAATATGTTTATGATGTTCCAAATCAGACTATTTTGCTTAGGTTCAAATGTAAGTCAGTCTACCAGTTTGTCAGCTGGAATATTTATATTTTGTGCTTCTGCAATGTCACTGAACACTATAAATCATAATGATGTTTAACTCATTTTAGGAGAATGACAAGCAAAGTCATTGCCAGTGTGCTGTTTATCTGTTATTCCCAATGCAATTAGATAGATCTTACTTGTGATATTTGCAATGCAAATGCAGACAAGTGGTTTAGGAGGGTTCTGATTATGAGAATACCAAATCTTGGTCTCAACCCAACACATTGCTAAAAATGCCAATGGACGCACTGCATTTAGAGTCAAAGGTCACCCAAATCAAACAATTTCCCTGTCCGACTGAGTGAACACATCAGCATGTGTGATTGTGATTGTGTGCGTGTGCGCTGGTGGAGTTAAGGAAAACCCAGTTGGGCACTGAATTAATGTGCATAGCTGATACAAGCTGCTATTGGTGTGATCTATAATTCACTTACATTACTGATGAAATGTGACCTCCCCCTTTGGAGAAAAGCCTGCTGTTTTCAGAACTTTTAATCCAGACCATGGTAAAACGTGTTCCTTCAAGAGATAACTGGTGAAAAATAATTCCTGAAATTTCATGGATAAAACAGGTTCATTGCCTGACAACCCAAATGTCAACTTTTGAACCCTCTGAATGACACATTTCCACCTTAATTTTGCAGGGTAGATGTAAATTTTTTATTATTATTTTTTAATGAACTGGCGACCTGTCCAGGGTGTACCCCGCCTTTCGCCCAATGTTAGCTGGGATAGGCTCCAGCCCCCCGCGACCCTGTACACAGGATAAGCGGTTGACGATGGATGGATGGATGGATTTTTTAATGAATTAGAGAACATTTAAATCAATATACTTGTGTTATATTATCTTGGCATAAAAAAAAACAAAACAAAAAAACAACAGACATTTATCATCTTCTGAATCCAAGGCTTTCTATTTTTTCTTCTTTTGGAAATTTGTGGAAATATTTGGTGTATTTTGCTGTTAGAGCAAAGGGAAACGCAAACATAATATTTCTTATGTACCTCTATAGAAGTTTACCTTGCTATAGTTTACATCCTTGTTTTAGCTGGAAATGGAACAGAAAATGTAACATGTAGTAAAATGGCTGACATTATGTAAAGGTTAGTAACAAATATTGTTAAACTAACATTAATAGAACATCTTTAGGATATGCAGAAATCGTTCTTAATTTAATATGTTTGTCATTTAAACCAGATATTGTTTCTCAAGAGTTTGAAACATCTGCGCCTAACAATGAAAACCGAATTATATCAATGTTGCTTAGGTGCGTATATCTCAAGAAATGGAGTGGTGGTGGCATAGTGGACTAAAGCACTAAACTGTTAAGCAAAAGGTTGCTGGTTCGATCCCCACAGCCACCACCATTGTTTCCTTGAGCAAGGCACTTAACTCCAGGTTGCTCCGGGGGGATTGTCCCTGTAATAAGGGCTCTGTATGTCACTTTGGATAAAAGCGTCTACCAAATGCATAAATGTAAATGTAAATCAAACACAATGAGAGAAAAAGCTCACACACAATGTCCATAGAAACAATTTTGAGAAGTATTTATTAAGAGGCCACAAAACTGCCTAAGTGCTCACGTTTTCATCATCAGTGTCCAAGTCCATATTATCCCTTAGCTGCTTCTTATAGTGGGATTGTTGATATTCTATGTGTCTTGTGGTCATGTGACTTTGACTTTACAATACCATGTTGTATTGAGGTGACCGTGGTTAAATAATACATATATGTATTCTTGATCAGACAATATGCTTACTATAATATTTGGATTGCCTGTACATATTTTATGTATTAGTTTGATGTATTGGTATCCTGATATTATTGGGAAACCTGTTTTTGTAATTCCTGAATATAATGTTTGTATTCTTTTCAATGTATTTGAATATGTGTATAATGTGTATATTTTGTTATACCATATATACAGTTACAACACAGGTCTATGACATTTGCTCAATATTTGTGAAATTGTGCAAGCATCTATTAGTTACAGTAAAAATATACGCCTGCTCTGAGCTAGAAATGGAAGCAGGTGCGCATCTTGAACTTAGACACTGATGACAATGCACTTTGGAACTTTTCTGGCCTCTAAATAAATACTCCTTAAGGTTTGTATTATATATATATATATATATATATATATATATATATATATATATATATGTGGACATTGTGTGCAAGCTTTATCTCTCCTTGCATTTTCCCAAGATTGATCACAATTTCAGAAATGTTATGTAACCTTTAAATAACATTCTATAACATTTTATTTGTTAACACATTGTGGTTGTGATTTCCACAACCTCAATGCAATGCTTGAAAAGCATTAGAAGAAAATACATTTGTAACTGGGATTGCAGTTAAACTCTTAAATTAAATTTTTCTCAAATTTGAATCCACTGTGGTACATTGAAAGGCATCATTGTAAGCTTTTGTGACCTAAAAAGTTAAACTGGAGGGTCATTGGTTTGAATTGCTTGTTTCCTACATCAGAAAACCTGCCATTAGGAGCCATTGTAGAGCAACCAGGGAAGATGTGCCATTCTTTGAGGACATTGGCATGTCCCCTGTTCCCTGGGGCATTCTGGGTACATGCCATTTTCCCAAAAGACCAGATTGTCACAGCTCGCTCCTGCCACCTCTGGGGAGAGACACCATAAATCAGTCCCCTCACAACCCCCAGGCACACACCCACACCTTCTCACACTGCACCACAGAAAGATAAACGAGGCCCTGTCAGGGCACCAGAGAGGGGTTTTGATGTACTCACTATGAGCCATCACCTTGCCCTGCAACACCAGTGCCAAAAGTTTCCCTGTATTTTGTGCCCTTCCTGTAATGCGGAAGAACACCAGCTCTGTTCTTCTGCCAAGCCCAACATTTGTGTTTGACCCAGAATTACACTAAAGGGGTGCAGTTTCAATCTAAAATCGCAACTAGCATAGAAAAGTTGTGTGGTTAGAACTGTAGCTCTCCACCAGTGGTTAGAAGCATAGTTTATTGTTAGATCCTCTTGTTTTTTTTTTGTTTTTTGTTTTGGTTTTGTTTTATGTTCTTTTTTGTTATTTGCCCAGACTTTTTATTGTCAGCATTCAAACTTTGAAAATAGCTGTTGTTTATGATTTTCTCCCTCTTCCAAAGTTCAGTCTTTTATTTATTTATTTATTTATGCTGCATGTCTTCAGACAAGTGGACTTAAATAATGCACTTAGTTGCACTACAATATATAAATCACAATCACCACCTTTTAGATTAATGTATTTCCATTCTGATCTGTTATGCAACCCCATTGACTCCAGACTTAATGGGCTACAGGACTGGAAGATGAACAACATGTTCTGAAGAAATGCCTGAATTCAGTGGGGTTATAGAATGTTGAGGTGTGGGCCATGTTGCTGCAGCATATCACAGGGCTGTTAGTTTTAATTAGGCCCCAGGCTAGGGAACACAGTACGACTGCATCAAAGGTCAGATCTACATCAATGGTTGCTGGGAAAATGTCTTTGCTCTGGTGGGCCAGGCCCGCAGACTTGGGTCTAGAGTGAAGAGAGAGTGAACTTCAAAACCAGGAACCTTTCCACTGCTTAATAAGGACAAGCTGATGCCTACTGGTTTATCACTCTAATGGGACATACACTGCCATGTACTGCTAATACAAGAGAGAGGGTTGGAGAACAAAAAACAATGAGAGAAATGTTGTGGTAGAGTAGAAAGGGAAATAGAGAGAATTGATGAGTAGTAGATCAGAATGGAAGTTAAAATTAAGTGTTGTGAGCAGTGTTCAATGAAATCTAATTACAAAGTAATAAATTACTGTCATCTAAGTCCTTTTTAGAAAAAAGTAGTGTAGGGCCCTAGATTTAAAAAAGTGAATTTCTTTTAATTTCTCTAATTGGGTTACACAAATATGCAAAATAATATTATATAGAATACATTTAAAAACGTGAATTGCATTAATTACGCTGTGTTTTGCGATAGCTGAAGTATATGTGCCCCACTTACTAGTTAATGAACAAAGAGGAAATATCAACATTATTTTGAAATTGTTCAGCAGAAAAAGACAAATGTAAAGTAACTAGTAGTGCCTTTACTTTTTAGATTAAATAATCAGTAAATTCAGTATTCTGAATATAGTAGTAGAGTGGTAATTAGTCATCTATAGTAAATAACTTTTTTTGAGTAACTTAAAGGGATACTTCACCTCTGGGAAGATGAATGTGTATTTAAAATTGGTCATTTATATAGTATAAATGTGAAATTATTTTTGAATTTGAAGCATTCTAGACAGAGAAAAGGCAGAAAATTTATTTTTTACACATGTGGCTGAAAGACAACAACTCCCAGAATGCACTTGCTTTGCTGCCCTTACGAGGCCACTCCCAAACCATGCCTACCGGTTACAGGCGGCAGTATCTGAAAATATGATACAACTATGCTTGCTTTGATACATCGTGACTCTATAAATCGTGAGTTAGTTGATAAATTGACTGACTACGAGGGAAGAACATTATAATTCCATGTGTCCAAACTCTGTACATGACGTCTTAGTAACAAAAAAGAAAAACAAACAAAATACTCACTTTACACTAAGCCGTCCGTTTGTCCCTGCGGGCTTTGGCTGGCGTTTCCAATTTATCTTCGGGATCCTAAAATAAGTTTCCAGGACTCCCCTGTCCATGTGTGATACAAAACTTGGGTGCTCAGTTATACATGCTCATGTTATCGGTGCAGTTTCATCAGCGGATTCAGCGATCTCGTCCAGTATTGCTGAAATTCGCGACAGCAATAGGACTCTCTATCTGTTTCCATAGGCGCACAGCGAGAGCACTGACACCACCAGTCCGCCCCAACTCGAGTCTGGCCGGGCTCTTCCTCCTGCCTGCCAAGCAGGTTTTGCTCCCCTGCTACAGCAGCTGCTCCGGCTGCCTCTGTTCATCGCTGTATTGCGGCTCGTACAGGTTGCCGCGAGCATCAGATTCTTGCAACAGATCTTCGAAATCCCCTTCTGCCATTTCAACTTCAAAACTACATTCCGCCATCGTGATTAGCCTACTTGTATACAAACTTTCTACACAGAGCAAGAGCCTGTTTTCTTAGCTTCAACAGAAAGATGGCTGACACTATCTTCACATTCTGTGAGTGAGATCCCGTCCCATATGGGCGTGGTGAATACATGCGGAATACTGGCTGTAGTTTTAAGCCTCTGGACCAAAAATCCTCCGATGACGCAAAATGATGATTTTTGCGTCATCGGAGGATTTTTTTTCCAGACTAAAAATAAATAAATCTCTCGTATCAGGGGGATATGAGGGGGGGGGGAGCTCGGTAATTAGAAAATACTACTGGTTTTCTACTGATACAAAGCTTAATGCTAAATCCTGAAGTATCCCTTTAAACACAGTGTCAGTGAGTTGCATGATTTTGCGAAGACTGAGTTTTTTAAGTCAGAGATTCGGTTGTGAAAAGATAAGCACTAAAGTCAAATATGGCAGCTACACTGATAACATCAAACTATATTGGTTCTCAATGAATCTCAATGAGAACCAGTGAGGTTTGATGTTATCAGTGTAGCTGCGAATATTTTATTTTAATGCTTTATTAGCGTTTTATTTATTCATTTATTGATTTACATAAATTGTGTTATGTTTGTATAGCTTTGGAAGACTTGGAATGAAGCGCATAACCATATTGATACTTTTACTGATGTTTTATGGTGTTTTTGTCCTTTTTCCTAATCTTGACAGACTATTCATTGCAATTATGGCAAATAAATCCTGTGAAGACTGTTTATAATTTGTCTTTCATCGAAGAAAGAAAGTCTTATGGGTTTGGAGTAAATTATTTTCTTAACACATTTTTGAGTGATAAAATACTTTAAAGAGAGACAAATGAGGAGTTTTTTTGGTAACATTTTACAATAAGGATTCATTCGTAAGTAAATGCATAGGCCCTTTCTCACTTTCTCACTAAAGCCATTTTATGTACTTTTACTTGGAACTACTACTTTGCGTCGCTTTCACACATGACTACAGTTCCTTTTAGCTGTATAGAGAGATTGTTTTAGCTCCTACTCAGGGGTAGGTACCTTTTGGGAGAAGAGGGACTGTGAGAGGTGCTGCAACCTATGATTTTTCAAAAAACAAAAATGATGCACAAACAATGAGAAATGAGAGTTAGCAGTCACCATTAGTAAAAAAAAAAATTGTATCACACAAAATTAATATATGCTGTAAAATTACCATTCATTGTAAGTTCATGTTAACTACTGTTGCTAAATAATGTTAACAAATTGAACCTTATTGTAAAGTGTTTTTTTTTCTTTGCACAGTACGTTTCATTCTCCCTTGCAAAACGTCCACAAGGTTCAACCTTTTACTGTCCACACACCATAACTCTAATTCAAAATAAACCATCCATCTCTCAGCATACACAATTGTATTTTGAATCCACTCAGCAGTCTTTAAATTGTTTCAGCCATTTTTCTCCATTTTACCAATACCACATTATGCTTATACCTTTCTACCATTTCTACTCTACTGATAAATACAAAAAGCCACAATGCTTTTTGACATCTTCTGTTTGTGCTATTTTTAAAATCTTAGAATATTCCCCTGCTGCGTATTTTAAGTTTGGATTGGTTATATACAAGAGACCAACAGCACAATAGCTTTAACAACCAAAACAAGACCAATTTATGACACTTAAGACTGCTGTCTGTCAAGAGTTAATAAACATAAAATTTTTGGCTGTACCATTGGTGATTCTCTTTCCTCACAGTAAGGGTACAAGAAAACATCCTGGTTACATCCGTATCCTCCGTTCCCTGATGGAGGGAACGTGACATTGTGTCGATGAAGTGACACTAGGGGTCACTCTTGGGAGACTGAGACACCTCTGATCTTTGATAAAAGGCCAATAGGAATTGGCGAGTGGTATTTGCATGCCACTCCCCTGAACATACGGTTGGCGTGCATACCGCTCATTCAGGTTTTGTGCTGAGTAGCCGAGAGTAAGATCCCGTCCATTTCAGCGGGTTGTTCAGCGTTGTGGCAGGAGGGATACAACATATCCTCCCCTCCATCAGGGAACTGAGGTTATGGAAGTAACCAGGATGTTCCCGGTCTGTCACTCACTCGATGTTGTGTCGATGAAGTGACACTAGGGGTCCCCTACAAAAACGCCACAACTAGCTGAACTGTGTTACGTGGACCGGCGGTGTGAGACGGCCAGACTACTGTGTGCCCTGTAGCCAGCACACCAGGCCGACACGTAACCCCCAATGCAGCTATGAGAGTCGAACTGCCCTTCAGGGTCAAGTGAATGCCCAAAAAATAGTGGCAGGTTAGCCCAGTCGTGCCCTTTTCCTTTTTTTTCCGTTTTTCTCCCCAAAAACTGTGAAAAATGTTCAACTGACTGGGACCACCAGTGGCCACGATGGGGTGGGGAGGGGGGGGGGGGTGTCACTCCCAAGGGGCAGACAGTGCGGAGACCATACCCCACCCAGAGAGAGAGGGGGGGCATTTAGAGTGGAGATGCATCACATGGTCTTGCCGAGCATCGCCGGAAGTATGTGATGTGGAGAAGTCCCATGGTAGGTCCTACCCAATGGAGGAGGAGACTCAACAGCGCACGTCTTCAGCTCAGTGGAAGTGAAAGGCGGTATGCGCAAGTGATACACCCGGTCAACTCTTCCGGACTTACCTGTTCATTCCTGCTAAGTCACGGGACGAAACCGGTACAAACCTGGAGACTGTAGAACCTTGCAAATGTGTTGGGTGTTGCCCAACCCGCTGCTCTGAAAATGTCTGTTAGAGAGGTGCCACTGGTCAGGACCCAGGAGGCCACCACACTCCTGGTAGAATGGGCTCATAGCCCTGCAGGAGGCAGCACGTGCTGAGTGTGTTATGCCATAGCTATAGCGTTGATGATCCAGTGGGTGATCCTCTGCTTGGAGACAGCGCTTTCTTTCCGCTGTCCGCCAAAGCAGACAAAGAGATGCTCAGAGGCTCATTCTGTTTTAGAATATACTCTTTTAGGTTTTAGAAAAATCCTCTTTTAGAATATTCTCTGGTTCTGCCAATGCACCCAGGGGCGATCTCTGGAGTGCTCCAGTGCAGAGCGGGGAGAAAGCCACTGTAATGCACCAAAAGGATCCAGCAGAGGTGAATGGAATGGAAGCCGTGGGAATTCAGCTGTGTGAACATCAACCGCTTGGCTCCAAAGGGAAAATCTGAATGAGCGCTATGCACACCAGCTGCTTTATACCCGTATGTTTGGGGGAGTGGCATGCAAATACCACTCGCCAATTCCCATTGGCCTTTTATCAAAGATCAGAGGTTGCTCGGGTTCCCAAGAATGACCCCTAGTGTCACAACATCGACACAATATCAAGTGAGTGACAGATAGGGAACAGAGCACTTTAGAGTTATACAAAAGCAATTATGTGGGTGTGCAACAGGACACCTCTTCAGTTCTCGCTCTCATTTTTTTTTGGTCTTTTTTTTAGCACTAAATAGCATGACTTGTCTCTCAGAAACCATCTGTTTCCCACCTTCTCTATCTTACTTGCTTGACGATGTTGTATTATCCTTCATGGTCATCCTGAAAGTAATCACCATTTTGCTCGGAGGCACTTCTCAAGTGTGAAGCCACAGTATTGCTGAGCTTTTTGAGTAAGATGACAATGTGTAACCTACAGTAGCTGCAAGAAAGACAGTCCGACTCTCTCTGATCATCTTGTCCTCCCACCAACCCTGGAGGCTGGACAAGTTAATTGATTTGTGCTCCTCCCCTTGTTCCACTGTGTGTGTATAATACTTCTATTGATATACCATGAAAACCACAGAGAGGGAGATGCAGAAACTAAGTAGAGGAATTGAGAGAGTAAGATAGATATAACCTGAGCAACAGCACAATTGGCAGAGGATAAACTGTGTTGGATACAGGAAAAGACAAATAAAGGCTCCTTGATTTTAAATGAGAGCAGCTCCTAGAACATAATAATGGAGTAGTTAAGATAAGCTGGTCAGTTTATTTCACTTTAACTGTGCTAACAGAGACAGAGCTATTTTATTTAATTTATATTGAGGTTAAATCTTAATGCAAAATGTGATAAAAATTAATTGAGTAATATTGAGATACAAGACTGTCATGAGGTTTACACTATGGAAAATGCTGGTCATGAAAAATAAAAGGGAATTCCCTAAAAGGGAGTTGCGTCTGCTGATAGCATATTTTATTTGCCTTCGCTATATAGAATAAGTCTAAAGTACAATGAAACAAGGTCCTGAAGAATGACTTAATTTACTTTAATTCTTTTAAAAGCAAGAAGAGAATGACTAAATGTCATAGACTTGTCATTTAGTCATTTAGCAGAAGCTTTTATCCAAAGCGACTAACAAATAAGGAACATAGCAAGCAATTTGTCATACAAAGTTAAACAACATCTACAGTGTTGTACTGCCAAGCTCTCCAGGTGCCTGGAGTAGTGTAGGTGCTTTTGCAGAAGAAAGAGACAGAAAGATACTTTTTTTGTGTGCAAGTTATGTTCAATAGTAAGTGCAATTAGTGTGGATTGGTTAAGTGCTCATGGAATAGATGTGTTTTCAGCTTGTTCTTGAATGTTGAGATGGTATCAGCAGATCGTGTGGCTGTTGGAAGCTCATTCCACCACAGTGAAACACCTCATTGTGATGGACCACCAGGCACCGCTCGTTCATAGATCGTAGAGAGCAAGTTGGAGCATTGGCTGTCCTGAAGGCCAGAGTCAAAGCCTTGAATTTGATGTGGGCAGCTGTGGGTAACCAGTGAAGTGAAATCAAGAGTGGGATGCATGAGCCCTTTTGACTGATTGAAGTCCAGATGCGCTGCTGCATTCTGGACCATCTGCAGTTATCTGCTTAAATATGTTAGCTGGGAGGCCAGCCATAAAATCTATAAAAATTAATAATTTGTATAGGAAAATTACATTGAATTCTTATAGCTGTTAAGAAATATTTCATGCAAATATAAAAATCTGTCATTATTTACTCACCCTCATTCTTCTCTTCTCAGATTTTCTATTAGCAGTTGATAACGACCCACTTTAAAGCTTAAAAAACACCCAGTTGTTTAATAAACGTAGCCCATGCAAATTGTGCATCTTATTCCATGTCTTCTGAAGGCATGTGATCACTTTGAGCATCTCTTTCCCACTCAAGGAAACAGGCTTACGTTTCACATATCCAAGACGTCCCCTTTCATTGGAACTCAAGCTGCATAATTGCATTGGGAATGATATACATTCACGCCATGTGAACAGAAGCTGTCAAATGTTTATGCCCATGTGGCAAACATATAGCAGTGCACAAGTGAGCTACAGCATCTGAATAAAACGGAGAAAATTATGAGTTTACTCCTTTTCCAACATAGTGAACCTGGGAAGCAGGAGTCAAACCCTCATCCAGATAATACAATCTAACAAATGTATGCAGAGAGGACCACACCGCCACCTTACAAATGTCATCAAAGGACACCTCTAGCCAAAGCCCATGAGGATGCCTCCTCATAGAATGAGTACGAATACCCAAAGGTGAAGGTACACCGTGCGCTTCGTAAGCACTTGAAATTGTATCAGTAAGCCAATAAAACAGCCTTTGCTTGGACACCGAAACACCCCTGTTGTGACAACCCGAGGGCAAAAACAATTGTTCAGACTTACGTAACAGGCTAGAACTGTCAACATAAACTCGCAGTGCCCAAAGCATATTCAATCTTTCATGCTCTTCCAACTCAAATGGGGGGGAGGATAGAAAACCTGAAAATTAATAGTCTGCGGGTGAAATGATGTAGAAATGACCTTGGAAAAAATAGCACAAATGAGGTCTTAACACCATTCTTAAACACACTGGTGCAAAACCATACATAAGGGATTGATCAACAGGGCATGCGAATCGCCAACCTTTTTAAACAATGCCAATGCTACAAGCAGGGCCATATTAAAAGTCAGAAATGTATAGCGACTGTTACCAAGGGCTCAAACAGAGCATTCGAGAGTGCCTCTAAAACAACAGATTAATCCCATAAAGAAATGTGGATGGGATGAGCCACTTCAGCCGCCGCCCCCGCGCCATTCCTTTTTCCCGCGGGATTGAGGACGACCCGGCTGGCGATGAAGGTGATTTGGGGATGAATATGGGCTCAGTTTTGCCATGTAAATCCCCACGAACCACCCGCCCCCCAGCATGCTTTCTTGCTTCCGTCCGAGATTGGAATGAGTGCGGCTCGCCTCGCGGCCAGCCGGCATTCTTCCTTGAGCCCTGGAATTGGTTGACGATATCACCGCTGCATCTTCTCCCTAGCCTTCTGGCCAGCGAATTCAGCGGAGCAATTCGCGGCCAGACCCACTACGAGTCACAGGTGCTCTGTACTGGGGTCGGGCTCCATGGGCTTAGTTCCCTTTCCAGGCAAACTCCCCATGATGTATCTCCCGCGGTACGGTCCCCCTGTCGGTGGACCCACGTTTCCCTTGGGGAGCGGGGAACCTAAGGTCTGTATGTGATGGGCTACATGCAGCCGACACAGTTGCCTCTAGCACGCAGCAGCCTGCTTGCACCTGTCTTGGCAATTCACGTAACACGGTCACTGCGTGGCGTTTTTATATGTTGTGTCACTTCATTCGACACAACGTTGAGTGAGTGACAGAAGGGGAACGTCATGGTTACTGTTGTAAACTCCGTTCCCCGAGGGAAGGAACAAGATGTTTTGTCCCTCCTGCCACAGCACTAGATCTACCATTGTAAACAGCCGTACCTTATTTTCGGCTCCTCAATCCTTAAAAAGTCGGCAAAATCCTTTCTGACACTCACTTCCCTTTATACCCATATGTCCGGGGCGGGGCATGCAAATTCTGTCTGCCAACTTGACATTGGCCTTTTCTCAGGTTCAGAGGTACGTTTGGCATCCCAGGAAGACCCCTTGTGTCACTTCATTCGACACAACATCTCGTTCCTTCCCTCGGGGAACGGAGGTTAAAACAGTAACCATGACGTTATTGCTTGTACAGTTTACGGACCGCCGAGTCCAATCATTGCTGCTAATAATACTCAAGGTATTACTGAATGTACTGTTACCACTTTGAGATTTGCTGTGTTGTTGTCCAACTTCATTGGACCTTTTGTGCAGTTTCTGCCATCATGGGTGAGAACGGCACACTGAGTTTATCCATTAAAGAACCAAGAGCCACAGCGTACGGATTACGAGCAATTCACCGTATCTCTGAGTGATAAACAAACAGTTGCCTTCTCTCCCACGATTGCTATATCTGGCTTTGGTGCCATCACTCTGTTCTCTCTCTCTTGTACTAACCACACACACACACACGTGACCCCTCACAAACTTACCCGCACACACATTGGGTGAGTAGATAACTTGCTGATAAAGCTCAATTTTGTCCCTAAGTTATCATACCAGTGGAGATGCATTAAATGGGCAGACACCATTAACCAGTCTCTCCGCCCGCATTTGCATGACGGTCTCTCCACGAGAGTCACGTCCGCCATTTTGTGCACTCCACCCCTTACACACACACACACACACACACACACACACACACACACACACACACACACACACACACGTACCTTCCTTTGCCATTGATTCTAATCAATGTCCTTTTTATTTGAATAATCATTGATAATTATTATTTATTGCTAATAACCAAACCCACTCCTGAACGAAGTACCCAACAGAGCTGCTTTTATGGAGCCTGTGATGTAGCTCCCTAGGGGCGTCACTTAAGTGCCACCAGCCGATAAATTGCAGTGACTGTACAAGTGCTTCAGGCCACTTTACTCCTATGAAAGGGAACCTAACTGATTAATTTGTCATAATGTCATAATGTTCACAATGGGATTTGATGTTGTTGAGCAAATAATGACAGAATTTTCATTTTGGGGTGAACCATCCCTTTAAATGTCCTGAGAACATTGTCCTTAGTTTGGAGAAATGTGTAAATCAGATTGAGGAAAAACTGTAAAAACAAAAGTAGTGAAACTGTTTAATGATTTCTCCAGGAGATCAGCAGGATTTCTTCTGAAGATGACCTCTGAGCATCTGAATGTAAAATATGATGTCAGTCCTTGTGTGTTCAGTAATCAGAGGTCTGGGGTGCTGCGGCTCCTGTGTGTGTCGTTCTCTATCAGTGTACTGACACAGGGATGCTGCTCAAGAGCTAGGTCCCATGTTACTGTATTGTCACATTGGTTTTTCCCTTGCCAGCTTGGCATACTTTGGCCTTCACCCACCTGAACACACGGAACGCATCACTGAATATCTCTATAGGGAGCGAATGACAGGCACTGTGCTTCCTGTCACTGCCACAAATGTTGTGTTGTAGAACAAGTGCTACCCGATGCTTGAATTTAAGTCTAACTTGTGTCTTAGCATTGCATATCCTTCGACATGTCCTGAGGCACAGCTGATGATGTATTCTGATAGTGCAGAGTGCATGAAATAAACCTCTTAATATCTTAAACCAAAATCTGATTCTCCAAGTTGGTGTTGACAGTTAAGTTAGAATAACATGAGTATATCTGCTAACTCTTCTGTACAGTTTAGAAAATTTTAGAGAATAGAGATAAGCAAGAAGGACACTAATGCAAATTCCCAATGACAACAAAAGGTTTCCCTTTGTGCCACTTTTAATTTAAAGACACAGACAATGATTTCAGGTAGGGGCAGACTAGGACTAAAAAGTGACCCTGGACTTTCTGGCCCAGAGCAGACCACCAAACCTGGCCCAAAACACACCACGCCATAACACACAGGCTCATTGATTTAATTTTCCGGCACAATTTATATTTTTTGTGTTGAGAAAAAAGACAAAAAAAAATTATATTGACTGCTAGTCATGACAATGGGCCCCACCAGTGCAAAAATGGTGAAAACTTTAAAAACATATAAAACCACTGTACGTTTTTTAAACTTTTTGTCCCCAATATACAGCTGTTGGTAAGCCTCAAAGACTCAAATAGCCTCAAAGTAATATTTTTCATGACTTATTTTCTGCATTTTTATCAGATGTGCGCATTACGCTCCCTGTAATGCTTTGTGCTATGAATAAATTGTTCACATAACTATGTACTGCTCATAGTTTTACTGTTTGCCAATTTTATTTATGCTGCTGTTATTGCATTTGTTGTAACTTGTATTTATTTGTAATTTTGTTATTATTCAGAGCTCATTTTATACTTAATATATTGTTTTTTGGTTGTCACCATTATTGTAATGTGTATGTAAAATAATGAGGTCCACTGGAAGAGTTATTAGGGAGGCTAGCAGGGGGAGATTGCTCAGAGGTCTGTGTGGGTCCTAAAACCCCAGAATAGTGACTATGACATTATGCCGTAAATGACACTGTCTTTCAGATGAGAAGATAAACTGAGGTCCTGAATCTCTGTGGTCATTAAAGATTCTGGCACACATCTCATAAAGAGTGGCGTGTAACCCTGTTGTCCTGGCCAAATACCCTCCATTGGACCTTCTCAATAATGGCCTACTAATAATCCCCATTCATTAAAAAAGAACTATGAACACCATACTGTTACAGTTAATCTGTAAATATACAAGAGCTTTCTGTACTAAAACACACTTATGAGCTTCTTTTGGAAATAAAAAATGTGCTGTAAACAACTGTTCAAATGTTAAACTGTTAAACTGAAATGCAATTAAACAATACAAGCTACAGAACTGTAATTACTTGAGAAACTGCTGCAAGTAACATACTGTTAATTAATGAAACAACAACAACAACAAAATTAGTAATCCATCTGACATTTGTACACAATCATATGCAGTCAATTTTTCACACCACAAACCCACAAAAACCACCACCAACACACAACCACAAATGTCCCTCTCTGAGCTTGAAGTCTCTAAACTTCTCCACTCCAACCATCATACTACCCACCCCCAAGATCTTGTTCCATCCCATATCCTCCAAGTTATGTCTCCTTTCATCCTACCTGCACTAACACACATCATTAACACATATATTCTCTCTGGTACCTTTCCCAATTCATTTAAGCAACCTCAGGTGACCCCACTGCTTAAGAAACCCACACTAAACCCTGCACTCTTAGAAAACTACAGACAGGTTTCCCTCCTCTCATTCATAGCAAAATCACTTGAGTGAGTTGTGTTCAATCATGTCTCCTATTTTCTCTCCCAGAACAACCTGCTAGACAGCAGTGAGTCTGGCCATGCAGACACTCTATGTAAACTGCCCTGCTGTCTGTTACTGAAGCTCTGAGACTGACAAAAACTGCATCTAAATCTCATCCTGATAGGTCTGTCTGCTGCTTTCAACACAATAAATCACTATATTCTACTGTCAACCCTTTCTGCAAAGGGTATCACAGGAACTGTGCTCCTCTGTTTTGAGTGTTAGGTCTTTCAGTATGACTTGGAGGGGAGCGGTGTCCAGTTTTCACCAACTAACTACTGGGGTACCTCAGGGTTCAGTGCTTGGACCCCTCCTCTTGTCCTTATACCGAATATGTCATTCAGGCACATGGCATTTCCTATCACTGCTATGCTGATAACACAAAACTCTACCTCTCATTCCAGACTGACGATCCTACGGTAGGTGCAAAGATCTCAGCCTTCCTGAGAGACATTTTGGTTTGGATTAAAAAACACCACCTCCATCTCATCCTAGCAAAAATGGAGCTTCTCATTGTTCCAGCTATCCCGGCAGTTAATCACATTTCACCATTTGACTAGCAACTAAACTCACCAATGATTACACCATCCAGGATTGCCAGAAATATTGGTGTTGTGTTCAACGGTCAGTTGAACTTCATGAACCACATTGCAAGGACTGCCCGATCATGCAGATTTGCATTGTACAACATTTGGAAGATCACACCCTTCCTATCCAAGCATGCTACACATCTCCTTGTCCGGGCTCTTGTTTTATCCAGACTGGACTACTACAATGCACTTTTGGTGGGTCTTCCTGCATGTACAATCAAACCTCTGCAATTGGTCCAAAACTTGGAGGCGTGATTTGTCTTTAATGAGCCCAATAGAGCATGAGTTCATGCTTCTCTTCATCAGAATTCACTGACTACCTATGGTTGACTGCGTTAAGTTAAAATCATTGATGCTTGCTTACATAACAACCACTGGCTCTGCACCCCCCATCTACACTCACTACTTTAGGTCTATGTGCTCTTCAGAACTTTATGTTCTGTGTGTGAGCGAGTGCCTTCTCATAGAAACACAAAATCGCTTCCCCGGTCTTTCACTTCGACTGTGCCCTGCTGGTGGAATGACCTGTCAAATTCCACCCAAACAGCTATCACTCTAGCCTCTTTTAAGACACAGCTCTTTCGTGAGCACTTGACTCACCCTAATAACACTCTCTCCGCTACAAAAAAATTATAAATAAAAAATCTATACATTCTTCTACCTCACCTTTCTTGCTATGTGTACTTCTCTAAGCTATTTTGAAAATTTTATCACACAATGTTGCTTACCACTGTCTCCTTAGGACATATCGCTTCTATTGTTCTCCTCATTTGTAAGTCGTTTGGGATAAAAGTATCTACCTAAATTAATGAATGTAAAATGTAAATGTAACAATAGTAGGCTATATTTTAAAACAATGTAGTTCATCTTTGCAGTAAGACTACTCTGCATTTTACATTAATTGACTGGCAACTGTGCTGCCAGAACAATGCTGTAAATTATACAGCCATTTTTACAGTGTATAATTACATTCTGAGAGTTTTCAAACTGTAGCTACACAGCAACTTCTTGTCAAAACATTGATCTAGAGAGTGCTGAGGGTTAAGTCCAATGAAAAGGTCTGTGTTGGCTGATTGAAGAGCCTTTCAAAAGGAGCAGACTCATGTGTAACTTTTGTGAATAAAATCTTTCTCAAATCCTTTATCCCGAGAGTGCAATATATAGAGAATATATTTCTCTCTTTTTATCATGGTTTGAAAGATGGGAATATTGCAGTATCTGGGATTTCAGCAGTGGGGATGTGTGTGGCATGTGTGTGCGCTGGTTTGGGGCAGTGGTGGGGTTAAATGAAAAGAACTGATCCGCCACTGTGCGCAGGAGCCATGGCTGATTACAGGCAGGGAAGTGGAGGCAGGGCTCTGCAGTGTAAGAATTAGGTGGATTCACAGGAGCTGCATGTTGCAGTATAGTACTGACCCCTGCCGCAAAGGTGCACAGGCTTAGGGGTGAATTACATAGCCAGTGGCCACAGGAGAAGATACAGTTCACAGAGGCTATGGGGATTGAAGTCATACATACATGAGGCTTCAGTGCATGACTACTACACAACAGAGCTCTCTTTGTATTTCACCATTTCACTTTCCCTTTCATCGTCCATTGCACACACTCTTTTAAAATCTCTAAAAGTGTCTACCTGAGATTATGTCATCAAATGTATGCATATATTTCACATGAGTCAGTGGCAAAAATACAATGGGATTGGCAATTCAAAATCACATTTTATTAAATCTAATCAAAAGCAGTGGCGGGCCATGATTTAAAAGTCTAGGCCTTCAGTGTGATTCATGCCATTAAGAAAACACAGGAGCACAATGAATAAGACACACAGCTAACTAGTAATACCAATTTTTATTTTAAAAACACGTCCACACACGAAAGCCAGAACTTGAAACGACACTTAATGCTCAAGCAAGCCTAATTTTAACTGCAGCATGACTGTTTTGTGAAATGAACGTCTCCCGAACAGACATTCAAAAATCCTAATTTGTCATATGAATCTACCAAAGAGGTCTGTTGTACCTGAAAAAATATATCTAGTATTATTTGAGATTTAAATGTTGCTTGCAATACATTTTGTTTCGTCAGGGTACTCAGTTATGCTGCGTTCCATGCAAGTTGAATGTGGGATATTACAACTTTATATCTCTGACCATAAATACAATCCATTCCCCGATATTCAGAACTGCAGTGCTCCTGTTAGCTTAGCAAGGGTTTTACTCATTAGAGATGACTGTTATCAACCCAACTGATAAACAATTCTGCTGAGTGTAGACATGTTTGTGTGACATTATGCCCCTGCATCTCGTTGAAATCAGGGTTGAGAATTTCTGCACGAGCCTATAAATTGTAATTCTGACTTCAAGATGCATTGCATTGCACTTTACCTAGTAGGAAGTTGTAAAATCCGACTTTCCGAGATGAATGGAATGCAGCACTGCTTTTTAGGATCTTTTTAGAACATTAGGATATTTTTCTCAAATGGCGATAGCGGCAGTAATGACAGTTGACTCGTCAGCAAGATCTCACGCTCTTCACTTTCAAATTATGTTATTTAAAGCGTGATTGTGTCACTCAAGGCCAGCTAGAAGGCCTCGACTGGGACATATCCTAAAGATCACATTCACCAAGAACAAATAAATCAATTTGATTGGTTGATGAATCTGACAATCTGACTTTAGATGTACATTCATTTGCACTGATGAGGGATTCTGTAGAAATTCTGAAGGCCTGAGGGGGTGGAGCTCAGACTCACTCACTGCTTTGGGCATGTGATTTGTGTCACGCTTCGCTTGTAAGCATCAGGGAATACATTCTGACTGGATAAACTTTTTTCTCTATTTTTTTGTAGATTAATTAAGTGTGGAAAGCGGCAAAAAGGCAAAAGGTGATTGAAAATGAAATATATTTATTTATTTATGTAATAAATATATTTATTAGAAGTTGCCACTGATCAAAATTTGTTTTAAAAATTTAAACCACAAAAGGTTATGGCATAAATTAATACAAAATATGTATGATCAGTAATCAAATGAGCAAATGTGTGACACTGATCAATTCAAATCTTTGTGAAAAAGTCCATGCCAGCTCGACTGAATGCCATCATTAAAGATAAAAAGGACATACCAAATACTATGAAATTCTGCATATATTTTATTATTATTTAAATATATTATTATTATTATTTTATTTAACAAGTTACTCAAATTGCTATGCTGATCATTTATTTTGTAAAGGAGAAAAGAGCTGTATTAAATTAGAAAAAATGTCAAAAATTTTCACAAGTTGACTTTTTTAGGTAGTAAAAGGGAGTTTTGGTCAGCTTAATGGTAGGCCGAAAATGGAAAAAATTACTTGCATATTATATCAGAGGCTGTGGTAATGGTAACTTACGTTAACAGTCAGGGTTTTTCCATTTAAAATTTTTGGCGGCCCACCAGGTTCAACTCTCTCAGCACTTCCTTCTTACACTACCATTGTGTCCTTGAAAAAAGCACTTAACCTCTGGACACTGTGGGGGTCTCTCCTAATTGCTCTATGCTTTAAACCCATCCTCCTGTCTCTGTGAGATAAGATAAGGGCGACACCAAGATAAAAAACACCTAGGAGACTGCTGGACAGACTTGGAACAACATTTCTCCAAAAGTCTTGTTCACTTTGTAAGACACTGCTTCAGATATCAAACACATTCAGACCCTGATAAAAAAAAGATATTTTTTTTTCTAATGGCACAATGGCAGAGTGGGAAAGCACATCAAATGTATTAATGCATTTTTCATATAAAATGGTAATTTGTAGTGCTTTACATACAGTGCATAAAGAGACAATAAAATAAAAATGCAATAAAGTCAATTTTAAAATCACAACTAATAAAAAATAATGTAAAACAATTTTAAAATGGATAAAAATTAAGGAAAAAGAACACATAAAAAAATATGAAAATTAAATAAAACAATGCAATGCAATCAGTAAAGTGCTCCCCAGTGCTTAGTCAGTAAATGCACAGGTAAACAAATGTGCTCTCAGTCTGAAAACTGTTCCTCAGAGAAGAGATAACAGACGACTTGAAGTAAAAAGCCCTGACAGAATCTCCAGAAAATGCAGAGGGGTGAGCGTGGGGCTACAGTCGAGGTGAATGAAAGCTCATGCTCGGTTTTTAAACAGAACAGCCAGCGCAGCAGTGGTCTGATTGCCCAACAAGCACATAGGCCCAAGTTTTTGAGATTGCATTGTGTCTCTGCATGTACTGTGGGACATACATTATTCAACACTCCCAAGATGCATTGCTGATGAGTCACAGTGCAAGAGCTTGAAAAGTGAAAGAGAGAAAGCGGGATAGAGGCATACAGAGAGGAATGCCTATTTAATTCCTGGTGAATAAAACAGGAGCTTCAACAATACTGTGAGGGCACCGATAGAGTTTTGTTCCTTATTGTACTGTTGTCTTTGAATACTTGGCAGATCAAGTTTTTTTTCTTAACTCAAAAGAGGAGATTGCACTGTCAAGTTCTCGTGTCTTTTTCAGACAGAACTGTTGGGAACAAAAGAAAATAGATATCTATAAATACCAGTTAGGGAACAAGAGCAAGTTATTTCAGAATATGAGATGATGGCTTGGTATATTCCACACAGCACTGGGCTGGAAGAATAGACGCATATAACTGGTGTTAGAAAGAAAAATTGGAAACCAAAGCTGTGTTATTTCATGTGTGAAACAGGCAAGGGCACACTCTAGTCTGTTTTTCATTTTTCAGGCGTGCATGTTGTAGTTCAGGATATGCAGATGCAAAGTCACTCCAAATGCTGTCCCACTATCATTGGACTGCCTTTAAAATATCAGCACATAATGAGAGTCTGGTAAATATCCATAATTTCCATAATGTGGTCTTTTATACTGTTGACTCTGCTTGTATTAGCTATACTTTCGACATAAATGTGTCCTAAGGTGTTAGCTAAATCTGACAAAACCTCCTTGTGGGGAAAAATTGTGATAAAAAAAAAAAAGAAATTTATAACTATGTATTGTAAACATTCAGAAAAGTGTCAGTGTTGGCATAGATACTACATTTTGGCTTTGTAGAGCCATTTGGTTTGCCCCTATTTAGATAGCTAAACAAATATTTGAGAATATTTACTTGCAATACATATGAGGATGGACTGTATACTGTATACCCTAATATACTGCAGGGTATTTGTTCTACTCATGTACACAAATGTACCCTCACATATATGTTCTGAAACAACAAGTGCAACGCAAGTTGACTGTCATGATCCTGCACTGAAGCTAAAAGGAAAAGAAAAAAAGGACAATATGTTGGCTTCACTTTAATGGATTCCTGGTTGCCTGAGAGAGGCTTTTCTATTGCTTAGATGTTAATTGAGTTAAGTAGTGTGTTTTCAGCAATTTCAGTCCTTTAATGAGACACATGTTTGGGATGTTTCTCTATGCAACCTTTCTTCTTTCTTGTTTCTGATCAATTTTATGTACAAGCTCTTTCTCTCACACACGTCACCCTAGAAATTGTGAATCAGTTCCACTTTATTAAGGCTGGGGCAGATTCGCAGCATTAACAGTCTAGTAAGCACAGACACTGCTTAACTTTTTTAAAGGCAAATCCTTGGAGACCAGCACTATTCAAATGAAGGCCAGGATTAACAAACAATTATCTCAAGGTCCCTAAGATGGCAATTAAGCATGTCTATAGGTACTCAGCCTAAAAACAATTCCAGGGGCTTTTTAAACAAAGCAAGCTGATCAGACATTTTAAAGACAAGGAATTCAAAGTTCAAGATTAGATTATGTGTCAATTACTATGCATCTTGATTGGAATTTTGCCCTAGGGTGACACGAGCTGTTAAGAAACATAACCATGCCCGACTGTTGAATAGCAAGTTGCTTTTTCCAGTCCTCCATTAGCGTATTCCTTTTTATATAATGCTGATTATGGAGGGCCACTTACTCAGTACAGAATCGGAGCAGCCTGAGTATTAAACTAATGTTCTAAAGTGACAGCTATTTTTGTGATTCACACTAAGCCTTCTGCATGACAAAACTTTGCAGAAACCTAGGCATGACATTATTTTTTTGAATGTACCATTGGTTCTGTTACCTCATCTTTCGGTATCAAAACAAAACAAAACACAAAACAAAACAAGACCAACAAAACAACAAACTAGATGAAAAAAAAAAACAACAGAAGAGCAAGTATGTTTGAAGTGAGCAAAAGACACCGTTCAGACTCTTACAAAGTCTTACAGGCTTCTAAAAGCTCTATCTGTACCTCACTCTGTCTAACCTGGTTTCTCAATCCAAGCATAGGGCTGACAACAGCATAAATGGAGCTATTTCAGACATGTTCTTAATCTGAAGCTATTTGGCTCAGGACAATTTCCTTATTGTACCTCTCTGTTCTACTGTTTTCTCCATCATTTGCTTCACAAATCTGAAATAATAGAAGACAGCCAGCAACCCTAGGCGTCTCTCTTCCAGTAACACGCATCTATGTGGTTCCAAAATAATGAAAGAAGTGAGAGAGTGTAAAAGTATGCTTGTGTTTCATATCCACTCTATCCTCCAAAAAAGAAAGAAAAGCAGCATGAAAAGGTTGCAAGAGTTTTCTAAATGGATGAAAGAGGGTTTCCTTATGGGTGCAGGAATAATGGCTTGGCTGGAGAGAGCCAAAAAGCTGCAGGATTGTGTCGCATTTCTGAAAGCCTTCATTAAATATATGAAAGGCCATGAAAATCTTAATGGGGACTGTAGGGTAGCTGTAGACTTCATTTTAGAGAAGATGGCTTTGGCTTTTGAGTTTAATGTCAGAGTAACCTCGGCTGTGCTTAAACATCTTAATTCTACTTGGAATTTTAAATCACCAACACTTACTTAATTTGTTCTTTGTATGATCTATTAATGCCCCCTATGGAACGCCATTATTAAAACATTAATCAGTTTAATAGATTTAATAAAATGTTGACAGTTTCGTGGTACATCGAAAATGTATCTGAAATGTGAAACAAGTATTGATGCGTCACTTTTTACCATGCATAATTATTTTTTATTGTTACCTGTACATGTAACTCAAAGTGTTGCACCCTAAAATAAAAGTCTGCTGTAATCCTTATGGTCTTTGAAAAAGAAACTCAATCCAACTCAAACCCATCAAACCCAATGGGTACATTCCCAGAGCTATCAACCAAAGAATCAAAGCTTTCTAAAATACTTTGTCAACAATGTCAAAACAATAATGTGATTCATGGCGGCTTTATAAAACAATGCAGCAGCCACAGTGATGTCTCAGATAAACAACTCCACTCCCCCAAGAAATCACTTCTCTACAGTTAAACTACTGTAAAGAGCTTCTGTACAGTTGCATTTCTCCTGAGTTAGCTTCTTCTTTCTGAGTCACAGTAGAAACATAATTTGTCTCAGACGGATCTGTTGCACTTCAAAACTTTACAGTGGTGATGTTGTCTTAGTCTCCTGTGCATCCTTTCTTTCAGCTTAAATCTGTTTCTAGGAGGAATAAAATAAGAATAAGAATTAGGGAGATTTTCTACTATCAAGGTAAGTGAGTGGGGAAAGGGGGGCATTATTACACAAATCAATAGAGGGTGTTTGATTGGTGAATCACTCCTCAGATTGCAAAATTTAGTGGAGAGTGAACATGAATACTAATTCCGTTTTGAAAAAAAAGAAGCAACATATGTGCAGCAATGTCTCTAATAATCTCTTGTTTGAACATTTGATGGATGTTGTGAACCCAACCCTTGACATTAAAACTATTTAGAAGTTTGCTTGGTTGCAATCAATGTGTGAATTTTCCCTTGGATGAATCAATGCATGGACAAAGTTCCTTTCAATGTAAATAAGTCCACTCAGTGGCAATCTTGGAAACTGGACAGCCATTTTCTAAAGCTACAAGTGGAATGAATAAAAGTACAGCTCATATCTACTTGAATGGGGAAAGACTAAAATCTCCAAAACAGTCAATATTTATTCCATCACCATTAATGGAGCACCAGTGGAGAGAGTCAGCAGCTTCAATTCCTCGGTGTCCACATTATTGAGGAACTCAGCATCAGGACCCGCACCAGCCGACTACATGACAGCTTCTTCCCCCAAGCAATAAGACTTTTGAACACATGATCTCTCACAATCAACAATCAGCACTGCACTTTATTAATCTTCATCTTATATCACACACTGGACTGTCAAATATATTCTCCCCAATTCAATTAGTGTATATATATATTTTTATATACCCTTATCTAGTGTATGTGTATTCTATATTGTATTGTTTACTGTACATTGTATATCAGTACTATGTTATGTAATTATGTGTACATTTGATATGTAAATTGTTGTGTAATTATGTGTACATTTGTTATGTAAATTGTGTTGTGAAAATATGTTGTTTATTGTAAATTGTTATATGTCTCGTCACTGTCATGACTGCAATGTTGCTTGGAACTGCACACAAGACTTTCACCTACTGTTGCACTCGTGTACACAGTAGTGTGACAATAAAGTGATTTGATTTGATTTGATTATTACAATCTATTATTTTTTTTATAGATCACACATACGCATGCACGCATACACACACACACACACACACACACACACACACACACGTTGTGTTTCCATGTTTTATGGGGACTTTCCATAGACATAATGGTTTTTAATACTGTAAAAAATGGTTTTTATATTCTATCCCCTAACCCTACCCCTAAACCTCACAGAAAACTTTCTGCATTTTTACATTTTCCAAAAACATAATTTAGTATGATTTATAAGCTTTTTTCCTCATGGGGACTGACAAAATGTCCCCACAAGGTCAAAAATTTCAGGTTTTACTATTCTACAAAGTGATAAATACAAGCTCACACATACACACACACACACACACACACACACACACACACACACACACACACAAACATTTAGGTTCGTTCAGCTAATGTGCAAGCACATTGAGTTAAAGGAATAGTTCATCCAAAAATTATAATTATCTTATAGTTTACTGAATTACAAATTGCCATCATTTACACAAATATATTTTTATAGAGATATGAGGTCCATATATACAGTACATACAATGCAAGTAAATGGAGTCCAACACTTAAAAAAAGGACAATAAGGTTGCATTAAGGTAATCAATATGACGAAAAGATAAAAACAGTTTTGCCAAAATCTAACTATTTTTTCACTACAACTATTGCCATCTGCAGTCTCATTGGTACGTTTATGATTTAAAGCTCAATTACTCTTCCTTACGCTTGATGCATGCATAGAGGGCACTATAGCTTGCGACAAGTGTAATTGAGCTTGATACCGTGATTGCAATCATATCGATAAAATACGTTTAGAAGGATTAAACCACTCAAAACATATGGATTAACTTAATACTGCCTTTATGTCCTTTTTGTTGTTTGAAAGTGTTGGACCCCTTTGACTAAAATTGCATGGATATATTCACATCCTGTCTCCATCATAATATATATTTTATTTTTGTTCCAGAAAATAAAGAAAAACCTGCAAGTTTGAGAAGGCATGAGATTGAGTAAATGATGAGAGTATTATAATTTTTGGGTGAACTATTACTTTAACTGACGATATCTGTATCTGAAAGGTGATTTCCTTTTTTGCCTGTAAGGTGGGACTTCCTTTCCTACACTCCCAATATTGGGCTTTCACATTTATTCCTATAATTTTAATACAAGTGGTCCATCTCAGGCTAAACAGTCCCTCATTGTGTGTGAATTTAGCTGCAATGATTCAGTAGGGGAGGAAGCAGTGGACACAGTCATTGTTATTCTCGTGTTCTCCTTCACCTGCAGGTGAGTCCTTAATCCTGCCCTGCTGTGTAATTCATTTCCTCTTAACTATAATACAAATACATTGAATAAGGTTAATATTCTGGTGAATGTGTGTGTGCAGGAAAAGTGTACACAGAATTCAGAGTTTATAAGAGAAGTATAATCAAAGGATTTCTGCAGAACACATGCAGAGTGACACTGGTTAAGGTCTTTTATGATTTTTAACTCATTTGTGGCTATTTGTTGCTGCTCTAATCATCCATCAAGATTCTATGGCACTGTGCCCACTACACAGTGACAGTATATGGAAGGTGTGTTAACATGCAGCTGGGGTAATAGATGGGAATCCATAATAGATCAGGCTTGGGCTCATCCCAGCACAGTACGGCAAACTCATATTTTCTCCGTGAGCTTGTCAGAGCACGTGTGACCTTCAAGCATGTTATGTTATATACCATGCATGTGTTTTACTGAGCTTAATGGCTTTACACCACAAGAGCGCAGTAAACAGGCAGAGTCTTGTGGTTTGTTGTCATTATGAGCTGAGATTCGCTTAACACTCCAGACAAGTGTGACGGCTTGAGCTAACAAGGTTACGTTCACCTTAATAAAACTTTAAGGAGGCATCAATGATTAAATATGGGGTTTACAGCAAGCATTTACTGTAACCCAAATGTAAGCATTATTTCAGCCAAATAGAAATTATAAAAAGCATAGTTCCAACACTAAATTCTGGTTGTAGCTGTGCTCAAATGTAAAAACAGCCATAACATGTCTATAATGTACAACTTCTTGTTTATACAGTACAGCTGTTCTATAATTAAGCCACATGAAAGTAATTTTACCATGGATAACAATGGAATGGATGGATTCTGCAACAACAATTTAATAAAATTTAGCAGTTTAAGGCCTTTAAGCACATAAAGAAAATGTATGTAAAATTTTAAACAAATAAAATAATTATGTTTTATTTATCAAGCATGTGACCACCTAGATTATAGATGGAATAGACCATTTACAGCCAATACAGGCAATTTCCTAAGAAAATACATTTTTTTTAAAGCATTTTAAAGCTCATAGCCCCACCTATGTTCCGATCTCCATAAAGTGTGCATGATTGTTTAGAATATATTTTTTTTAAACAATTAAGTTTGCCTACCCCAGAATTCATTGCATGTTTTCTTCACTCAAAAGCTGTCACAGTTGCTAGGCAACAAGAACAGTCCTCCATTTTTTTACTTTGACCTCAGATTGAGCTCATACACATGTGTACAGAGTTTGGTGAAAATATCTAATTTCGTTCAGGCATAATAGCCATTTTAGTAAAAATAGCCCACCGTTTTTGAACATTTTGCCACCCCTTAACAACCGTGAGTCAAAGTTTCAACTTTTTTTGATAATTATTGATAATCAGACTCCAGAGTATATTTCTGCACTGGTTTGGTTCCGATCAGCGTAAAACCTAGGACATTGTTCACAAAAGTAGGTTTTCAACATTATCTGGAATATTTACCAAATGGTTTGACAGACACCAATACTTTTTGTGGTTGTTTATAGTGAGAAGAGCTATCAGGTGATATATATATATATATATATATATATATATATATATATATATATATATATATATATATATATATATATTAATGCATTATATTCAACCATTAACACCTACAAAAATCGTGATAGCACCACCTAGTGGCTGATTAAAAAAAAAAAAAACTTTACACAACCCTTTCAGACCAAAAAAGTTTTCTTTGGGCTAGGCTTTCGTCATTGTTAACCTTGTGTAATTGCTGCTGAAATTTTATTAGCTGATGGCGGCCATGTTTTTCAAAATACGTGAATGTCCTCTAGACTCGTCAGAACCATCTGGCTGGGGGGAAACAGTCATCGGTTTGGAGGTGGGAGGTCCATGTCTGATGTGCCAGGACTGTTGAGGTGTGGCACCAAGGTGCCGTGAGAACGGCATTTGCAGGCCAGGTGACCCAGAGAAAGAGGAAATTGCTCCTTTATTGAGAATGTGGGTACCGCAACCTGAAGGGGGTGCGGCAAAGAAAACAAACTGAACTGAGGATTCTCCTCCCGGTCCTCCCGGTCCTTTCTCCTTCTCTGCACGAAAGTGCAGCTTTGCTCCTGGGTGCTTCGAAAGCGCTCTCTAAATGAGAATTTTTGTAAAAGAGTTTAACTCTCTAAAAGAGCAATACACAGCGGCGTTGAACGTCCTTTTTAGGATGCATCTTTATAAAGATGCCCTTCCGCCTCTGTGTAGTTCCTGGATGCGGTCAAATGCTCTCCACTCCTGACGGTCACAGGCGCTGCCTAGTGTGTCTGGGCCATGATCACACGAGGCAGCGTTTGTGGATGGTTCGTGTTCTCACTGCGAGAACCTAACCATGGCAACGTTGTAGTAACGGCTTTCCTTCCTAAAAAGGAACGCCCCCCCCCCTGCCCTCCAGACGACCCGGCTGGCGTTGGAGGCGATTTGGGGATCGCAGCAGGCTCGGTTTCACCGGGTACATCCCCACGAACCACCTGCCCCCCGACACGCTCGTTGACTTCCGCCCGGGCTCGGGGTGACAGCAGCTCGCCTCATGGCCAGTCTGCCTATCCTCTTGAGCCCCCTGAGCTGGATGATGAGCTCGCCACTGCATCAGAGACTGTTCCGACGTCACTACCCTCAATGGTGGAGCGGTCCACAGGTACTCGGCAGTCCCCCAGGTGGACAGAGCGGTTGCGATCCACCTGTGTACCGAGAACGCCGCCACCTGGCGGGATCGCCCGGTGCTCCCCTCCAGGGCCTGTAGGATGATGTCGTCACTGACCTCCAAAGCCTACAGTGCCACTGGACAGGCTGCTTCCACCTTGCATGCCATGGCCCTCCTGCAAGTCAACCAGGCCAAGGCACTTAAAGATCTGCACTTGGGTAGTCCTGACCCCGACATGTTGCAGGAACTGCGCTCAGTGACCGACCTCGCCCTCAGGGCCACGAAGGTCACAGAGTGTTACACTCGGGCAGGCGATGGCCACCCTCATGGTTCAGGAACGACATCTGTGGCTGAACCTGGTCAAGATGCAGGACATGGACAAAGCACGCTTCCTCAATGCACCTGTTCGGTCTCTTCTGCAACACCATCGAGGACTTCGCCCAGCAGTTCTCAGCGGTGAAGAAGCAGACGGAGGCCATCTCTCATATCATGGCCCGCCCCGCCAACAGCACGGGCTGAGCTCTGTCTACCTGCCGAGGGCATCCAACCGCGACTTCCTGAAAACGTGCAGCTTCGCCTCAACCACTGGTATGCGCCACATATCCAACAGCACTCTGAGAGATGAGATGAACAGTCTTGTGAATCGCAGCTCGCTGCTCACACAACCGGTCGGCTCTGAAGAAAATTTCTGAATGAACAGACATCTGAATGCAGGACATGCAAATTCTGTCTGCCAATTTCTCATTGGCGAGGCTCTTAAGAGAGACCCCTAGTGTCGCTTCTTCGAAACAACGTCGAAGTGAGCATCAGACGGGGAACTAAAGGTAACTTTTCTTTGATAATTATTAACCTAGGGAGTCCTAAATGTCATTCACAATAGCAGGTAACATAAGTTAATATACAATAATGTACACACCATTTATACAGCCATTTTGCTGAAATTTCATTGGCTGCTGGCTGCCATGTTTTTTATTTGTCTCAGTCATATTGTAGACTATGATAGCATTTGGCCCCTTCAAGAAGCATAACAATTTTCAACTTAATTGATAATACAGTTGCTGAGTTATGACATTTTTTTTATAGTGCCCCCCATAAGCAAATTGTTTTCATGATTTTGCAAGCAGGCTCAAAATGTGCTGTTGTATATGTGTATCAAATTTTGTAACATTTGGCTTTTTCGTTTGGTAGATATTGGTCAATACGTACAAAATGAACAAAGCCTGACCATTTATTTGGCTTATATCTTCGCAACGCTTTGACGAATCAAAATTCCTCAGGAGGGTTCATAGTAGACACGCAAAAATTTTTGTGAAAATCTGATATACGGCCAAGGAGTCTGACTCTTCGATTGCCATAGGATATGTAAACATTTGTGTTAAAGGTGTTAAAGTGTAAATGGCTTCATGTTTCAGATGCTGACAATACATTAGTTTTGTACATTTCAATGTTTATGCAAATGTACAAAAGTGTAAGTGTGATAGACCCATACCTTCCATTCTTAAACATACAAATACTGATGAATGATCATGTTGAATGTACAGCCTCTCATAGCTTATTGCTTTAATAGTCCAGCACTCCAAAATCGACACTGACAAGGACAATGAATGACATTGTGCATATTTATGTACATTGTAAAGTGATATCCTTTAATCGCAGCTTGAAAATATTACCAACACATTTTGCCCCTCTCCCAAGATTGATGGGTTTTGTAAAAATTAAAGCCGAAACTCGGAGATCAGGAAGAATGATTTCCCGTCAATGGTTTTTTAATACTAAGAGAGCACACTGAGAAGTCATTTCTCTTGGGGACAGGTGGGCAGAGGCAGCTGAAAGATGGAGGGTTAGAAAGACAGAGAGGGCCATATAATCTGAATCAATACTGTTTGTGGTGAGGATGATTGGGAAGACAAAAGTAATCCTCCGCTATGTCTCTCTTTCTCAAGCTGTTTTTCTTGGATTAGAGGCCCAGATCTGCTCTTTTCATCAATGCCTCACAATGCATTTTGTCCTCCTTTGATCACAAACTACATCTCCTGATGTTTTAAAAATGGTTAGCCTGGCTGAAGGAATCTTATGTTTATATCTGTTTAAAATGAATTGAGGTGTAAAGCTGCATATTGAAAGCAAACTATTTCATTTTCCAATAGCTCAGAAAGCAATAACTATACAAAATGGTCTTATTTCCATATGTACAGTGCATAGGAAATGAGTTTGAACTGTGGACTTAATCACTTTGGTTGCTGGTTATGTACCATTACTGTAATAAGGCATTGAAAAGAGAAAATATGCATATTTATGCTGTTAATAATCCATGTGCTTGTCAAATGGAATCATCAAAAGCTTAAAACATTTTCCCATTTAGTGGTTCTAATTAAATATTAACACGTACCTTTGTTGCACAATTTGAGTGTGCCCACTTCAGACCAATTACATTCAGCATGGAAAGTGCTTGCTATTCTGTTTGAAACTACATCCTGTGGTGGGTTGAGCAAGAGAAAGAGGTGTGGCATCAAGCCTCGGAGAGACATTTATTAGAAATAATAATAAATATAAAATGTTAATGAATGGAGAAAAAAAAGAACCCTGGGGGAGTGGTGTTAAAATTAAAGGGGTAATCTGGCATCCTAGCGGTGAGACGGAGCTCCGTGAAGGGCGGGGAAATGTCCAAGGAATGGGCCAAGAATGAGCAGGGTTAGACGGCCACACGCACTCCCCTCCGCATGCCAATGCTGGCATGCATGCCATAGGTTGCTGACCCCTACACTGGTTTTTGACCATTACCATTTTTTTTCAGTGTCTCACACAGCAGCGCCACTCGTTTAAATGTCGTGTCATGTTAAAAACGCATCTCAGGACATCTGCATTTTGTCGGCTGGCCACTTTCGTTTGTTGCACTCCCTCTATGGGAAGTGAAGAGAAGCATACAAAATATGCTTCAGGGCACACTATTTCCAAATTCCAAAAAAGTAGTGCTGCTTTGTATGATGCTTGAAATTTTAAAGTCTATTCAAAATATAAATTAAACCTGGAAATAAAGTTTTAGGATTTGGCAGGTATGATTCCCCGGAAAGGGCGAAATAGTGGATTGGCTTGTCAGTGCGAGTCTTGTCACACTTTAGTAGTGTTTAGCCTCTCATTCATCTGATGAAAACACGCTGTGTGATCATGAGGAAGGATTACATCAAGATTTAGATTTGAATGCATGTGCGAAAAACTGCATGTGTACATGATTACAACAACATAATATAAGAAATATTTATGATTCCACACAATTTCGTGATCAGTAATTAAATATGCAAATTTGTGACATTAACTGTGTTAACTCATTTTGTACAAAAGTACAGGTTTTCTTTCATTAAATCATTTAAGATACTCATTGGAATAATAAATAATAAAAATGCAAAATAGAAACATTTTCACGAGTGGGCTCATCCTTCGCATACATTTGCATGTTTTTTTGTTTGTTGTTTTGGTCTAGTGCATGTTTATTTAGAACAGCAATCAATATCAGTGTGGACGGGCTTGAAATGCTGCCTACCTAGTCTTTGTCTAACCAACCACTAAATTAAAATATTCGCCAGCACCACACTTGAGAGAAAGTCCTAAAAATTTTGTATTTTATTTTTTTTTTAAGATAAAGGGATCTAGCAAGGGGTATGGCGACTAGAAGCATCGCTAAAGGTGAGGTTGGGGTTGTCTTTGCTCTGTAAATTGTCCTTCTTTTTTCTCCTTTGCCAATTACATGCCTGTATCACTGAGCATACACACACACATACGCGCATGCTCGTTTATAAAAAAAAATAAAGACAGACATGTTGGCACAATATAATAGAGAAATGGGAAATGGGCTTTATCAGTCATCACGCAATTTTGCCACTTAACTAATAAGGTTAAATTAACAGGTTCATGACAACTTGTAAGAATTCGTACAAGATGGAAACATCAAAAGATATCGTTCGACTTGGCTTGTATAAAAAGTTACAGCATTTAGATGAACCAAACAACAAACAAAATTTCAAACTGACACAAAACAGGCATAAAAAAATCAGCTAGCCCCCTACCCAACATTTTATATTAAAAGGATAGTTCACACAAAGGGTGAGTAAATACTGAGAGAATTAAAATTTTTCCTTTAAGAAAGGAAACGTCTATGAATAAATGTAATGTCCTGGCTTGAAATTGACTAAACACAAGGTTTGTTGTAATTGCTGAATTAGCTTTTTCCCTGTCTGGAAAAAATAATGGTCAAATGGTGTTCCCTTTACAAAAAGCTTCACTTATGATGCTGCGTGTCATGTGTAACCCTTGTTCCCTGAAAAAAGCAGAATGAGATGCTGCGCTGAGAAAAGCGCTTTGGGAACATCTTTAGGTGTGACCAGCTGTGAATATGTGTGCAACACGTCAATGAACATTGACCGGAATTTATAGCCTCTGCTGGTGTAATCATTGGACGCACCTGGGGTAGGGGTATAAATAGATGTGTCATAGGAGCATCGTCAGATCTTTTGTCTTCAGATCACTCTGTGTTTGTGTGCTATCACGAGCCTGTCAGAACTTTCTTTCCTCTGTTAGGAGTTAGAATTTGTTAGGCAGTGTGCAGAAGACCTTTCACTTTTTCTCTTCTTTCAAAAAAAAAAGGGGAAAAAAAAAACAATGACTGAAAGTCAGGGCAAACGATGTGTGTTCCCTTGTCTCCGCTCTATGGCTGAGAGGGATACGCATCAGTTTTGCTTTGTTTGTTTGGAGGAAGAGCATGCTGCTCTCGCGTTGGGGCGGGGCAGGTGCGAGCATTGCGATATGCTTTAGAGCAAAATGCTTTGCGCTCACCTTGCTTACTTCCGGGAGTCAGCACCCACACTTCATTCGTGGAGCTCTCGTATGGATCTGGCAGAGGAGTGAGAGAAGGGTTTGTTCCTTTAGCTCGCTCTCTCCCCAGACCCAGCTGGTCCTTCCCGTGATCTTGAAGCACGCTCCGGCGCCTCTTCGGTACATGAGGGGGACCTTGAATCTCTTGAGTCAGCAGACTTTGAGTTACCCACCTCCGACCATTTCGGGAATGATAGTAAATCAGCGGAGGAATTACTTGATGTGATTACTCGTTCGGTGGCCAGGCTTCAGTTAGACTGGCCACGCCATCAAGAGACCCCCAAACGCTCCAAGTTGGAGGATAGATTTCTGTCTGGTTGCTGTGGGAAGGGAACGCCTCATCAGTCCCTTCCCTTCTTTGATGACCTCCATGACGAGCTCTCTTGTTCATGGAGGAAACCATACTTCCCGTGTCCACGTGCCCGCGACGTCGATATATTCGACTATCGTGGGTGCTGAGACTCGGGGGTATTCAATGATGCTGCCGGTTGAAGAGACACTTGCGGGTTATCTCTCGCCGAGTTCGGCATCATCACTAGAAAGACCCTCTCTACCCACAAAGCCATGCAGGATTACCTCCATGCTAGTGGGGAGGGCTTATCAAGCAGTGGGTCAGGCAGGTGCTGCTCTGCACACTCTGGCAGTGTTACAGGCATACCTGGCTGACCTGCTGATGGACCTGAGTGCGGGTACCACGCTCGACAAAGAAGCTGTCTCTGATCTTCATCAAGCCACGGATCTATCTCTCTGTGCGACCAAGCAGACAGCCCATTGGCAGGTCTATGTCTGCTTTGGTCAGCACAGAGAGACACCTATGACTCAACCTATCGGGCATCAAGTACAAAGATAAAGTTTTCCTTCTTGATGCCCCGGTTTCGCCTTCTGGCCTATTCGGGGATGCTATGAATACAGTTATCTCCAGGTTCCAGGAGGCAAAAAGCCACGAGGAAGCATTTGGGCAGTTTTGTCCTCCCTGCACTCAGTGGGTGGGACCGTCAACCACCCAGACCCACCCTGTTCCTGCTAGAAGGGAGGCTCAGAAGCAAAGCGTGGCGAGTCGTGCTCCCCCCTGTAAAGACTGGGGACAGGCTCGTCGCCCTAAACAGCCCCCAAAGCAAGACCTCAGGGGAGTAATTTCTAAGTGAAAAAAAAAACCCTGATGGTCTTGCGCCCAGCCTTGTGAGGGTAGCTCCCCTCGGATATCATCCACTTCGCCCCTCCCGGTACCCCCACGGAACCTCTCCATTCCCGCCACCTCCAGTATATCGGGAGTTAGAGGCATCCAACAAAAAGTTGGGTGTACTGATGTTTCCTGCCTCCAGGACTTGACACAACACTTGACATCCCCTCAACAGGAAGTGTCAAAATTAATACCCATCTCAGAGAACCTGGCAGTGTGGAAACTTCTGCCAGGTATTTCTATGTGGGTCCTAAGAACAGTAGAAAAAGGCTACAGAATTCAATTCACTCGCCGCCTTTCTGTGGAAAGAACTGCAAAATCTCTTGGTCAAAGGGGCCATTGAACGTGTTCCCCTTCCAGAGAAAGAGTCAGGTTATTACAGCAAATACTTCCTGGTTCCCAAGAAGGGTGGAGGGGTTGCGTCCGAACTTAGATCTTCAAGGCTTGAACTGCTCAGTCAGGGTGTTCAAGTTCAAGATGCTAACTATCAAGACGGTCGTGTCACAAGCCCAACATCACATTTGGCTGGTCACGATCGATCTCATGGACACATATTTTCATACAGAAATTCTGCCACAGCACAGGAAGTTCCTGAGGTTTGCTTTCGGGGGCAAAGCCTTCCAGTATCGGGTTCTTCCATTCAGCCTAGCCCTATTACCCTGCACATTCATGAAATGCATGGATGCAGCACTTGCTCCTGCGACTCCGGGGTATCCGCATTCTGATTTACATAGACGACTGGTTGATACTAGCACAGTTCCAAGAACTGGCAGTTCAGCACAGGGATATCGTCTTAGCTCATCTGGTTTCTCTGGGTCTGAGACTCAATATCAAAAGAGCGTTCTCTCTCCCACCCAGGGAATTACCTATCTGGGAGTTATGTGGAATTCGTTCACGATACAGGCACAATTGTCTCCCGCTTGAATCATTTCCATTCAGACACCCTGAGCAAAGTCAGGCTAGGTCAAGGTTGCACTGCTCGTCAGTATCAACGACTACTAGGTCTCATGGTGTCTGCATCCACGGTAATCCCTTTGGGCCTTCTGCACATGAGACCATTCCAGCTGTGGCTAAAAGCCAGGGGGTTTCATCAAAGGGCCAGTCCCCTAAGGCAAATAAGGGTACGTGCCACAGGCTTCGTTCCCTTTCTATGTGGTTCAGACCCCGGTTTCTTACCTTGGGTCCCACTCCCCGAGGTAGTGGAGCAAATTTGGGTGAGATTTTACAGTGCAGAAGTGGACCTCTTCGCCTCTTCTCAGACAGCACAATGTCCCCTCTACTTCTCTCTGAGTCACCCAGCCCCCCTGGGTCTGGATGCGATGGTGCATACATGGCCCAGAGTGCATCTGTATGCATTTCCCCCGGTTTCTCTGCTCCCGGGAGTCTTGGCCAGAGTTCACCAGCAAGGGTTTTTCCTCTTACTGATTGCGCCGCGCTGGCCAAACAGGGTATGGTTCTCGGAGATAATGTCTCTCCCCGACGGCTCGCCTTGGGAGATTCCGAACAGGAGGGACCTTCTGTCTCACGCATAGGGGACAATATTTTATCCCTGGCCTGAGCTGTGGAACCTGAGGTGTACCAACTGAGGGACACAGGGCTTTCACCTGAGGTTATGGAGATCATTTTAAGTGGTAGGGCTCCCTCCACTTGGAACAAATCTGGGTGAGATTTTACAGGGCAGAAGAGGACCTCTTCGCCTCTATGAACAGCGCAATGTCTCCTCTACTTCTCCCTGAGTCACCCAGCCCCCCCTGGGGCTGGACGTGGTGGCGCATACATGGCCCAGAATGCGCCTGTATACGTTTCCCTCTACAAGAAGTTACGCCAATAAATGGGGTTTCTTTGAAAGATGGTGCAGTACACATAATGCAGATCCAGTTAACTGCCAGATTGCTTCAGTTCTGTATTTTCTGCAGGAAATACTGTCAGCAGGCATATGCCCCGCCACTCTCAGGGTCTATGTGGCCACCATTTCGGCTTGCCACGCCTTGATGGACGGGGTGCCGTTGGGGAGACATCCTCTACTCGCTCGCTTCTTTCATGAATCTAGGACCAGGAGCCCTTCATGGGACTTAGCAATAGTCCTTGAGGGTCTGGTTGAGACCCCATTTGAACCTCTAGAGTCAGCGTCTGACAGACTTCTGACTCTCAAGATGGTTTTTCTTATGGTGATTACCTTTCTAAAGAGAATTGGGGACATACAGGCTCTGTCTGTCTTGCCAGCCTGTTTTGAGTTTGCCCTGGGATAACCAAAGCAATTTTGCACCCTCAACCTGACTACCTGCCTAAGTTGCCTTTCTCGACCTTACATCCGGTCACGCTCGAAGCCTTCTGCTCCCTGCCATTTACAATGCCGGAGCAGGAAAGACTTCACAGACTTTGTCCAGTCTGAGCCATTTAGACTTATGTCCACTGCACTAGCCAGTGGCATAAGTCAGGGCAATAATTCGTTTGCCATGGGGCCGCAACAGAGGGGCGGCCGCCACCAAGCAGACTATGTTGCATTGGGTGAGGGATGGAGGCGTGGTCAAGCTTCGCCAGTAGGTATCAGGGCTCACTCTACCAAAGGGCTTGCCTCCTCTGAAGGCTTGGCTAGAGGTGTCCCTCTGCAGCATGTTTGTTGTGCGGTAGGCTGATCCTCTCCGCACACTTTCATTAGTTTCTACAGTTTGAATGTTCATGCCACTCCTGGCTCTTATGTCCATGTGTCAACATCTCAAGCTCATGTCTGAGAACTCTCATGCACTTGTGAGCACACTACACAACCGTAGGGGGTCCGGACTGCCACAGTAGGGTGGCGTGGGTATTCTCATTCCCAAAGCACTTTTCTCAGCGCAACATCATATGTGAATTTTTTTGTTAAGGGAACGTCTCTGGTTACCTAAGTGTAACCCTTGTTCCCTGAAAAAAGAAGAATGAGATGCTGTGCTTCACTGCCGCACTGGGATGCCCCAGGACTGCTCTTCAGACAAAATACCTGACGATGCTCCTGTGACGCATCTGTTTATAGCCCTGCCCCAGGTGTGTCCAGTGATTACACCGGCAGAGGCTATAAATTCCGGTCAATGTTCATTGACCTGTTGCACACATATTCACAGCTGGTCACACCTAAAGATGTTCCCAAAGTGCTTTTCTCAGCACAGCATCTCATTCTGCCTTTTTCAGGGAACAAGGGTTACACTTAGGTAACCAATGCCTTAGTGACAATGCAATACTCTGCATGCATATTAATAGCCTAGCTGATGGTTGTTTCCTTGATTTTCCTTGAAGTGAACTCTTGAACACTTATCATTCAGCACAACAAAAAGCCATTTCAGCAAACTTGGTGATACACACTACTTTCTGAAAACAGTTTTTCTCATCCGAGCTTCTAGAATGTTGTATTTTGATTGCATTTTGAATACTGTGAAGGTGAAACAGACTTTTGAAGGGATAAAAAGGGAGAGAGTTCATTTGTCAGGATGGTGGTTATCTGGTGCTGCTCTGTGCCCATCAAAGGCTATGTTTCAAGAGCTAGTAAAGGGAGTTTTAAAAGCAAAACAAGCACTCCAAAACATATCTTCAAAAATAACAACAGTACAGACCAATTTTACCAGCACTAATTGTGTGGAACTTCAATGAGACCTGTACTGTGTATTCAGACGTCCATTTCACTTCCTCCTCTCAGAACAATACTGAGATTTCTCCTGTTTTAAGCACAGATTCAGCAAGTTTGCAAGGTTTATGCTTAAAAATGTCAATTTGCCAAAATGTTTTATATATATATATATATATATATATAAAAAAATAGTAAGACAATATTATTTTTTGTAATGCGCATCTACAATGGCAATTGGCCCATAATTCAATCTCTTGATGCATATTCACTCTATTTGATTCTCAGCAGCTAGATGCAGCAATTTAAGATAATGCTGATAATCCCTGTGTAACAGTCTTTAATCAGCATGACAGTGCAACACTTGACCTTGGGGTGAGGTCACTGTCTCATGGATAAGAAGTCAATTTAACCATGTACTATAGATGACGGCTGAAGATAATGAACCCATATTGGAGGAGACAAATGTCCCTGGGGGCTGAGTGGTAAGCAATTACTCAATGTAATGTTAAACAACTGATCAAATCACTGACGGATGATATGGAGTTTACTGTATCTGTCCTCATAAGCAACATCAGTGTGAAACACCCCAAAAGTAGTGGAAATTAATGCTATTGATTCAGCCACATACAAGATCAGAATAACCCAAACACTCATCTACAATGCCCTAAATGAATATTGCCACAGTATATGGAACACTAGACACTGTCTGAAAAATTATGAAAAGCAATTTAACTAATGGAAGAAAGGTTGTACAGTTAGCCTTTGGACAACAGAACTGCTATGCAGGACCATCTAATTTTTTCCAAAGACAAATGTTTTAGTGTCAAGATGCAAAGTTAATTTGGGCATGTTAATGGTAATGGTAATATTAACAAAAACCCTTCAGTCAGCAAAAAGCAATGCTTAATACGAATGTGAATTTATAAGCAGTTGCAGTTTTATTATATTTTATTTATGTTTACATGTAATAGCCTATGTGTAATATTTGTGTACAGTGTTACTTGAAAGAACATTAAGGATAACACATTTCCACATAATTTGTATTTACTGAGACTCCTAAAGAATGTCTGACACTCTGGAAGTTTGAAAACAACTGCAAGTCATTTGTCCCAGTGGACATCTTACCCCTCATGGTGAGCTGGTTCAAAATTGTTCAGCCTCAAATTTGTTTCAAAGCAAATTACATTTTTGGGGTAATATTTTTTAAGCAACATATCTTAAAATGGGCAACCTAGAAAAGCACAGTATAGTTGTCTTACTTATTGCATGAAAAAAAAAATCTGTCTTTTTTTCACTCACTCACTTCAAAGCCAGGGGTTTCCAAACTTTTTGATGCCAAGGACCCTCATGATGATTTCCTTGCGAGTGACCCCCCTTCCTAAAATAAGGTAGATAAAAAAGATAAGAAAAAGAAATTGGCTAAATTAAATAACTATCTTTTATACTGTCAATGTACGAAAGCCAAAGTAAATTATTCAAATATTATCTGGAAAATATATTTATTTTGTATTTAGTTAACAGTGTATATATACTCTACCTACTATAGAGAATATTAGATGTATAAACCTGAAAAGAAACATATCAATTTGCATAGTGCTTTTCACAATAACTATTGTTTTAAAGCAGCTTTAGAGATAATATTGTTTAACAACCTCTAATGAGCAAGCCTGTCATAAAGGTGACAGGGACAAAGATAAACTCCCTAGAAACATACAAAACAAGGAGGAGAAGAGATTAACACTTAGAAATAAACTAGATATTTGTTGTTATTTCTTATTGTTAAAAAGTAGGGCTGTCAATAGAATAATCATGGTTACTCTTATGATTTTGTTCTTTAAAAAGCAGAGTAAAACAGTTATAAGGTCCAATTTAATACATGTTATCTTTTAATTATTTAATGATTTATTTAATAAAACCCATAGCATCCGCTGTTCCCTAAAGGGTCTCTGGACCCCACTTTAAAAATTCTGCTCTAACAATGCTGTGCAGCAAATCCCAAAATGCCTCGTGCATCATCAGCTCAACAGCCTGTGAAGTGGAGAGAACTTGCCTTGCCTTTACCAGCCTTGACATTGAGTGCTACCTGTGTATATGTGCATGTTGGAGAAAAAGACACAAATAACCCTATCGATAACTCAGGCTTAAAACTAATACTAGAAAAGCTTTGAGTTTGCTGGTGGCAGATGGTGTCTTACTGTAATTGCAGGTTGTTCCCATGAACCGGTGAATAGGAGATGTGAAGGAATAATGAAAAGGTAGAATGCCCTACTGTTCCAACCTCACTCGCCCTGAGAGACAGAGCCTAAGGGCATTGAGAGACAGTGAGAACAGGAACAAAAAGGAAAGGAAGGAGTCATTCTCTCTGCACTCTCACTTTGGGTTTGTTACCCAATAATGTAAGTCAGTCTGGATGACTGAGGGAAATTCATACACTTTTAGCTGGTGGCACCCAGTGAATCTAAAAATCTATTTGCATTTGAACCAAACACCATGACAGCATCAGTTGTCCCTTTTACCGAAGTGAGCCATCAATTATGTTAACTCAATTTGCTTTGGGTACTTTGTACTGAATGGCCAGAAAGATGAGTTAGACCAGAGCTCCCTAAGATTAACACACCTCTCTGTAAGTGAGACAGTCCATCAATTCGAAGGGGAAAATCTAAATGGTCATTGGCCATTTACAAACTGATGTTAAATACGGTTGTCACACCTCTTCTGGTTCTTATAGGGATCGTTCACCCAAAAATTAAAACTGGCTCATAATTTACTCACCCTCATGCCATCCTAGATGTGTATGACTTTATTTCTTCTGCTGAACACAAATATTTTTAGAAGAATATCTCAGCTTTGTGGGTCCATACAATGCAAGCAAATGGTGACCATTTACATAAATTACATACATTTTTATCTGTTTCTCATCCACATCTATCATATCACTTCTGAAGGCATGGATTTAACCACTGGAGTCTTATGGATTAACTTTATACTGCCTTTATATGCTTTTTGGGCCTTCAAAGTTCAGGCCGCCATACACTTGCATTGTATGGACCAACTGAGCTGAGATATTCTTCTAAAAATCTTTGTGTTCAGCAGTAAAAAGAAAGTCACACACATCTGGGATTGCATTAGTGAGAGTAAATGATGTGAGAATTTTCATTTTTGGGTGAACTATTCCTTAATAACAGATTTCTGGTTGTTTATGGGAATGACAACCACAAACACAGTACTGTATTTCGTGCAGACACATGGCAATAATGATGACCTGGACGTTGACGGCACCAGGTTCTACCAATTGAGCTACAGGAACATACTTTATGTCTTTTTCCACACACCTCTAGAGTTTTATAATCATCATCTTCATCTGCTAATCTAAGATGTGCCTAATGTCATGCAAACTGATACACTATCATTTGCATGGAACGTCTTACTAAACAGTATTGATCTATGTGTCAATGGATAAGAATAAGCTACCCTTTAAGGGCCTAAAAACAGGCATATGCCATGAAATATATGAAGAGAAAATAATGCCAGAGGGATTATGGTGTCAAGAGATAACATTTTAATAGCCTTTAATCTCCCCTGGTTTTAGCACATAATGCAAAACTTTACAAGAAATTTACAAGAAGTGCATTTTGTTTAACATCCATAACGATGTGCAACACCTTGGCTTCCCCCTCCGGTACACCTTGCTAATATCGGTTCCATCCACCGTGAAAGCACCATGCTTATGTAAAGAAATGAATTAATACATACACTCATATTTCAAGCATCACCCCTAGACTGAAAAGGTCAAGACAGGTCTTTGATTAGAAATGAGCGAGTGGATTGATGGAGAATGGAGGGAGGGCTTCAGCAGTGATTGTCAGCTTAAAGTTGAGAGATCATTTGGATGGTTATTGATTTTACCCTGAAAATCAGCGAGCATCATCGCTGGTCTTGTTTCTGTTTTTCAGATGAGGGTGACACAAAAATGTTTAAACTTCCTGCATGAGCAAGTGAAACAGCTTTTAACAGTTGAGGAATGGTCAATAATATAGGTGGCATTATCAGCCTGGCCACACAGCCCATTATAAAGCCGGTAAATAACGTGCCATTATATTAGTAAGGCTGATGATTTAATGCTATTTGTTTTCAGCTTCTATTTGTTTTGCATGATAGCGGTATTTATGAGCCCGTGGCCGAGAGACCCTCAGCAAGCACACTGTCAGACATGACAGCAAGGCGCACTGCACACCTGAAAGCCAATTTCCAGGTATTAGACTACTTGAAGTTTTATGACCCTCCACACCACTGAACCTAATTACCCAGCAAGGACACTCTGTCATTCCGGTGTGATGAGGGGTGCCGACGATAGTGAGAGTGGGGTGGGTCAAAAACAACATGCAAATTATTGCTTGTAGTCCTTTTATTTTGTCTTCCCACTTATTCAATGGCCATTGCACAACGAGAGGTGGTGACCTTACCAGTGTTGTTATTAATTACCTTATTTTTCTAATGAAGTAATAAGACTCCATGCAAAGTATAACTAATGACCATCACTAAGCGGCTGTGTAATTATAGATTTTTACAATCATTTTCGCACATTTCTCAATACTATGAACGCATTTTAAAAACTCTTCATACAATCAGTACTACACCAGTCTATGTGGACTAAACTTTTTCATTGCTTTAACACTAAATCCTTTCAGTGACCACAGCTATCAAAAATCGTGAAATCTTTTTTCACTCACTCTAAACAACAAGCTAAACTATGATAAAGCAACTTTTTTGCACTTGTTTGCATACTGTTTTCAATACTGTTAAACCTCACACAAAACAAAAATTTTAAAGAATTTTCTATAATTCTATAATAATAGTATACTGAAATATATCCACATTTAAGATAAATAAATAATAAAAAAAGAAATAAAAAAAAAAAACAGCTGATTCCTGTTTTAGCAGAAGACCTACCCGGGTGTTTTGATGTACTGTAAATTGATATTACAGAACTACTTGCATGTATTTGTCCCTGGGAAAAATAATAATAATAATTTAAAAAAAAAATCTTATTTGCTGCTTGCTATTGCTAGTCATACATTAATACAAGGGTATTATGCTATAAATGTGATTTATTAGGACATTTCTATATCTGCATAATTAAAATCGCTTAAAAATCATATTTTTTTTTTTTACATGTAAAAATGCAGAATATTTTTTCTGAGGGTCAGGCTTATGGTAGGGTTAGGTTTAGGGGATGGAATCTTTAGTTTGTACTGTACAAAAATCATTATTTCTATGGAGAGTCCTCATAAGGATAGCCACACCAATGTGTGTGTGTATGTGTGTGTGTGTCACCAGCAGGCTGTTTATTAAACATGAATGCTTGTAAAATCCTTTTTGACAGTGAATTTAGCTTGCAACTTGATTAAAGCACTTAAATATAATGTGGCTGTGTGTCATTGGACATTGGTAGTTTTTTTTTAAACTATAGAATAATGCATGTCACTGAAATTGATGTGAAGTTTTAAGAAGTCTCTTAATCCACTTTTCACATTCATTAATTTGATAAATTTAGCTTCTGCTTGAAATTTTGTAGGACTGACCTTAACAAACTCTGATCATCATTTCTAACAAGTTTTATGCGTGTGAAGAGTAATTTAGAAGCTATGCTTTGGACCTCCAACTTCACAAATGAAGCACACATACATTACTTTAAGTAAGACATCACAGAATGAGAGATTCTGTTTCACATGACCATACCTTGAAGGTTAGTGTCAGAGTCAGTCAGAGGTTCTGAACCCTTGCTGGAGTCTACCTCATTAGTGCGCTTGCTCTTAGAAAGTAACCACCTCCCATTTCTCTCTAGGTATGCAATTATGCAAACAATTACTAGCAGATTAAAGATTTAAACATCCATTGTTTCTGCACCTGAAAGGTGAGAGACAGTTTTTCCCTAAATTACAACTGACAGATGGTTCAGTTGTTGAGTTAATTTTTTCAGCAATTTTAATTGGATATATTCAGAAGACTTTAATATGATGCACACATCTCATGGACTACTTTAATGATACTTTTGGGTCCTTTTATAAATTGATAGTTCACCCAAAAATGAAAAATCTCTCATCATGTCATCCCAGATGTGTATGAATTTCTTTCATCTGCTGAACACAAAGATTTTTTAAACAATATCTCAGCTCTCTAGGTCCATGCAAGGCAAGTGAATGGTGGCCAAAACTGTGAATGTCCAAAAAGCATATAAAAGCAGCATAAAAGTTATCCATAAGACTCCAATGACATAATCCATGTCTTCTGAAGCAATACGATAGATGTGGGTGAGAAACAGATCAATATTTAAGTAATTTTTCACTATAAATTCTCTTATCTGCCCAGTAGTGATAGTATATGTGATAGTGAAAGTGGAGAGTTATAGTAAAAAAATGACTTAAATATTGATCTGCTTCTTACCCACATCTATAATATCACTTCTGAAGATATAGATTTAACCCCTGAAATCAAGTGGATTACTTTTATGCTGCCTTTAAATTAATTTTTAGACCTTCACATTTCTGACCACCATTCACTTGGATTGTATGGACATACAGAGTTGAAATATTCTTCTAAAAATCTTTGTATGTGTTCAGTGAATAAAGAAAGTCATACACATCTGGCATGACATGACAGTTTGTGAAAAAATGAGAGAATGCATTTTTTTGGGTGAACTGTCCTTTTAATCTTTAAATTGAGTCCTTATTAACTGCCATTGTATTGAAAAGATGACATATATGGAAAATATGGACCAGAATATTAATTAAAAAAAATTATTTTGTGCTCCGCTTAAGAACGTCATACAGGTTTGGAACAACTCCTATTGAGTAAATAAATCAATAATAATAAAACAAAATAACAGGGAAATAAAATTAAAAAAATACAGTCTATGTGTGAGAAAGTACTTGTTTCCTGACTTCCTTGTAATGCAAATTAAAATGAGCGACTGCACTTGGATGGATTTGAGAAGGACATAATTGTATGTAAATAATGGAGAAAACATCTCAGGTTACATGTGTAACCCTTGTTCCCTGAAAAAAGCGTAACGAGAAGCTGCACTTTGCTAAGCACTATGGGGAACGATCCTAGTTGTGAACGAGCTGTGAATATGTGTGTAACACGTCAATGAACATTGACCGGAATTTATAGCCTCGGCTGATGTAGTCATTAGACGCACCTGTGGCCAGGCTATAAATGGATGCGTCACCAGGTGTCGTCTGATACTTCTTTTTGAAGAGCAGTCCTGGGACGTCCCAGTGCGGCAAAGAAGCGCAGCATCTCGTTCCGCTTTTTTCAGGGAACAAGGGTTACACATGTAACCCGAGACGTTCCCTTTACAAAAAGCTTCACTATGATGCTGCACTTTGCTAAGTGCTATGAGGAACGTAATACCCATGCTGCCTCACTGGGGCTGTCCGGACCCCTACGGCTGTGAAGTGTGCTCACAAAACACGAGAGGTCACAGGCATAAGAGTCTGGGGTAGCAAAACATCCAACCCATACAAATTTGTCATAGAAATTGAGAATGTTCGCGGAGAGGATCAGCCCGACACGTCACAAACTTGTTCAGGCATGAGTTTGAGATGTCGACTCAAGGTCATAAGAGCCCAGAGTAGCATGGACATCCAAACTATAAAATCTGATGAATGTGTGTGGAGAGGACCAATCTGCCGCATCACAAACTTGTAGAGACATGAGATTGAGATGTCGACTCAAGGGCATAAGAGCCCGGAGTAACAAACATCTAAACCATAAAACTTGATGAATGTGTGCGGAGAGGACCAACGTGCTGCATCACAAACTTGCTGCAGAGGGAGACCTCTATTCAAGGCTTTAGAGGAGGAGAGCCCTCTGGTAGAGTGCACCCTAAAACCTACTGGCGAAGCTTGACCGCGCGCCTCATAGGCCCGGGCAATAATGTGATTTAGGGAGAAGTAGAGGAGACATTGCGCTATCATAGAGGTGAAGAGGTCCTCTTCTGCCCTAGATTTGTTCACTACCTCAGAGTAAATCTGCTCCCACACACACAGGCATCCAGGGACGAAACTGTCCTGAGTGACAGGAGCTGCCCTGGGCCCCAAGGAGGATCCAACGTGCCAGAAATTCAGCTGATGTGAACGTGGATCCCCCCCGTTGGTTTACATAAGAGGCTACCACTGTATTGCCCAAGACATGGCAGCCTCAGGAGGAAGTATTTCAGGGCCAGAAATACGGCCATCAGCTCGAGACAGTTACTGTGACAACCGAACTGATGACCCTCCTATCCCTTTAAGCCGGACGACCACTTAAGGCCGCTACCCAGCCCGTCAGGGAGGAGTCTGTCGTTAGCAGCCTGCGACGACAAGACGCACCTAGAGTGGGTGAACCACATAGAAAGGGAACGAAGCACGTGGCGCGTAACACTTATTTGCCTTAGGGGACCGGCCATCGGATAAAACCCCCTGGCTTCCAGCCACAGCTGAAGCGGTCTCATGTGCAGAAGGTCCAAAGGGATCACCGCGGACACCAACGCCATGAGACCTAGTATTCAATGATACTGACAAGCAGTGCAACCTCGACCTAGCCTGACCATGCTCAGGGTGTTCTGAATGAAAACGATTCGTGTGGGAGACGATTGTGCCTGCATCTTGACCGAATTCCATATAACCCCCAGATGCGTCAAGACACTATCCCTGTGCTGAACTGCCAGTTCTTGTAACTGCGCTAGGATTAGACAGTCGTCTATAAAATTCAGAATGCGGATGCCCTGGAGTCGCAGAGGAGCCAGTGCTGCATCCATGCATTTCCTGAATGTGCGGGTTAACAGGGCTAGGCCAAATGGAAGAACCCGATACTGGAAGGCTTCACCCCCGAACGCGAACCTCAGGAACTTCCTGTGCTGTGGCTCTATATGAAGATATGCGTCCATGAGATCGATGGTGACCAGCCAAATGTGATTTTGGGCTTGTGACACGATCGTCTTGATAGTCAGCATCTAGGACTTGAACACCGAGCGGTTCAAGCCTCAAAGATCTAGAATCGGACACAACCCCCCACCCTTCTTGGGAACCAGGAAGTATCTGCTGTAATAGCCTGACTTTTTCTCTGGAAGGGGAACATGTCCTATGGACCCTTTAACCAAGAGATTTTGCAGTTCTTTCCACAGTAGACATGCCTGTCCCGGTTTCACGGTAGTGGGAACCACGCCGTTGAAACGGGGAGGACGGCGAGCAAATTGAATTCTATAGCCTCTTTCTACTGATTCTAGAACCCACATAGAAATACCAGGCAGAAGTTTCCACGCTGCCAGGTTCTCTGAGATGGGTATTATTTCTGACAGTTCCTGTTGAGGGGATGTCGAGTGTTCCACGTCCTCGACCAAGGCAGGAAGCAACGGTACACCCAACTCTTTGTTGGAAGCCTCTATCACCTGAAACACCAAAGGCGGCGGGAGTGAAGAGGTTTCGTGAGGGTATCGGGAGGGCCGAAGTGGATGATACACGCGCCCCGTCCCAAGGGGAACTACCCCCACAAGGCTGGGTACAAGACCGTCAGGGTTTCTTTTTCTTATAAATCACGCCCCTTGCATTGGGGGCTGCTGAGGGTGACGAACTGGACCACAGTCTTTACGAGGGGGAGCACGATTCGCCACGTTTTGTTTTAGAGCCTCTCGTTTAGAAGGACCGGGGCGGGGCTGGGTGGCCGACGGCCCCTCCCCCTGAGTGAGGTGCCCACACTCAGGTCCTTCAACAGATTTAGCCTTGTGCGCTTGTAACACTGCCATAGTGTGCAGGGCAACACCAGCCTGACCTGCTACCTGATAAGCTTTCCCCAAGCGTGGAGGTGGTCCTGCACAGCTTTGTGGGGAGAGTAGGTCTCTTTAGCGATGATGCCGAGCCAGGCGAGAAAACCCGCAGGTGTCTCTTCTACCGGCGGCATCACCGAATACCCCCGAGCTTCAGCACCCACGATAGTTGAATACACCAACATCGAGGGCACGAAGACACGGGAAGTATACATTTCCTCCATAAAGAAAATACTTGTTATGGAGGTCATAGAAGAAAGGAAGGGACTGATATAGAGTTCCATTCCCTCTTTTATTTATTTAATTATTTTGGCCACCAGACAGAAATTTGTCTTCTAGTTTGGAGCGTTTGGGGGAGGGTCTCTTGTTCGCGTGGCCAGTCTAGCTTTAGTCTGGCCACAGCCCGCGTAATCACCTTAAGTAATTTCTCAGACGCTTTATTATTGTGCGTCTGTACTAATGTACAGAGGTTCAGCGCTCCACCCCCCTTGTGAACCGAAGAGGCGCTGAAGCACACTTCGAGATCACGGGAAGGACCAGCTGGGTCTGGGGAGAGAGCGAGGGAAAGGGATGAACCCGTCTCTCGCTCCTCAGCCAGATCCATGCGAGAGCCCCACGAATGAAATGTAAACTTCCGGAAGTAAGGGAGGCGAGCGCAAAACATTTTGCCCGAAAGCAGATCGCAATGCTCGCATTTGTCTCTTAATTCCGCAGCCGCTTTATTATTATGCGCAGGATTTACAGAGATTCAGTGTTCTCGTGAACCGAAGAGGCGCCGAGGCGCGCTTCAGGCTTACGAGGATCAGCTGGGTCTGGGGAGAGAGCAAGCGAAAGTAATGAACCCGTCTCTCGCTCCTCAGCCAGATCCATATGAGAGCCCCACAAATTAAGTGAGCGTGCTGACTCCCGGAAGCAAGCGAGGCGAGCGCAAAGCACTTTGCCTGAAAGCATGATTTGCAGAGCAGCGTGCTCTTCTCCCAAAACAAACAGAGCAAAACTGATGCGTGTCCTCTTCAGCTATAGAGCGAGAACAGGGGAACACGCATCATTTACAGCTTTCAGTCATTCTCTCTTTCTTTTAAAAATATATATATTTTCTAGACAGAAGAGAATTGAGAAAAGGTTCACTTCACACTGCCTCACAAATTCTAATTCCTAGCAGAGGAAAGGAAGTTTTGACAGGGTTTGTGTAACAAACACACACAGAATCGCTCTGAAAAAGAGGATCTGACGACACCTGGTGACGCATCCATTTATAGCCTGGCCACAGGTGCGTCTAATGACTACATCAGCCGAGGCTATAAATTCCGGTCAATGTTCATTGACGTGTTACACACATATTCACAGCTCGTTCACGACTAGGATCATTCCCCATAGCTCTTAGCAAAGCGCAGCATCATAGTGAAGCTTTTTGTAAAGGGAACACCAGAATAGATTATTCTCAAGTAATGGTGGTGGATACAAAAGCACAAAGAAAATTTATTGTATACGATTAATTAATTGGACATGGCCAAAGTCACACAGGGATTAATGTTGGATGGATTCTAGCAAGTGCTTTAGGTTATATGTACACTTAGCTTTTATTTATATTTTATGCCATCCACAAGTTTCATCATATAGTGTGCTCTTTGTTTTGGCAAAGAGACAACAGAGCCAGGAAGCTTGTTTATCCTCCAAGTGCTTTTCACAAAGTCAGTGAATGGACTCATCATGGATTTGTGTGTCCTGTAACAGGTCTAGCAGTATGATACGACAGACTAATACAACAGGCATGAATTGTTAATTTAATACAGCCTGTAATAGCAGTAAAATGATGTGCTTTGCAAGTTTTTAAAATATACAAATATTTAGCATTTTTAAATAGTTTTATAGTTTGTCTGGATTTTGCTTATGGTACATCTAACTCCTGAGTGTGCAAGTTAATGTTTTAAAGATCCTTTAACACCCTTTGTATTATGAATGTAGGACCATTAGCCCAGTTAGAAGACCTTCAGCAAGCTAATAGTGCTACTAGACTATAATATACATACATAATAAAGTAGTTGTTTGTCGTTTCAAACTGTTTCAGTGACACATTAAGAAACTAATGTCTCTGTTTGATGTCTTGGTTCAATTAAGGACAAGCACAGCAGCAAAATGGGCTTGTGAAACCCTGCAGAGTTATGACATTTTCTAATGCTTTTAAGGGAACTGCAATGAATTCAAACAGGTTTGTGTCTGTAATTGTTCACTAAATACTCCACAACATACTGTACCTTTATATAGATTATGCTTTCTTTGAGACAATGTTCGTGATCTCTGAAGGAAACTTCCATTGGATACAGTACTACTAATGGTCCTCCTGACAATGTAAGAACAGCACCCACAAAATTTAGATAAAGGGTGCTGTCTGACGATCTTTAATGATTTCTTTTGCACATGGCAGGTTTACATAATAGCATCTAATTAACCCAGCCTGCATGATGTATTGGCCGATTTGTTTCCAGCGATTTTCCTATGATTTCCATTTCTGTGCGATGTTCAACCGGCAGTTCTTAATCATACTCATAATGTTATGACTCACTTATACAGCCAATGAAAGTCATTTCTCATCACAGCACTTAATGAGACTGAAACGGTCATAGTAAGACATCTCTACTACAGGAATAGGTTGACAAATGTCAAATTAACTTTTTCAGACATTTTCTTCAAGCATAAGAAAGGCACTGGATAATAGTACAGATTAAGGTGCAAGACATAATATATTGACCTTCAGCACAGTGGAATGAGTATGAGAACTACTAGCAGGTTTTGCCTTTACATCATGGGCTTAGCAATGGTTAGCCTTTTGAGTTTGGTCCACTTTGGAGCTTTTTGTTGTTTCTTATTTGTTTTGATTCTTCATGATGTTTAAGGGTAGGCACAATCTGAAATTGATCATACCAAAACAATAGAATACATAAAAAAATAAAAAAATAAACTCATTCAAATAATTCTGCAGCAAATCGTCTGTAAACAGCTGTACAGAAAACATTAAAATGCCCTAACCCAAACATCAACTCCAACACTAAACATAACCATCAGTGGAGTAAAATGTAAATTTTAGAGCGAAAATGCAACCTCTGAATCACACTCACCATTGTGAACACAATTACTTACTGGTCTATCAAAATCAAAACCCATGTTTCTGAGGTTAATCGCACAATACGCTAAAAGGAGCACTAGAAGAAAAAAGTTGATCACATATTATGCATTTGGATGAATGGGGTACATGAACTTTCGGAAGCATCTTTCCAAAAACCCTTTTGCACTTTTTTTAATGAAATGAAGCCAACCTAAAAAAAATTACATTGTTTGTTTAAAAAATGACAGTATTTCCTCCCAAAAAATGCATAAAAACTCTTTCAGCATGTGTCATTGGTCTTAAATGCTCAGAGCAGTACAGTCAGCCAGTCTGCTGGCTAAGTGCCTTTTCTTCAACATTTTCTGTTGTGAGGTAACAGAATGTTGCGCTGGTGTCATATAATCCTAAAAAAAAAACGAAAAAAAAAAACGATATACATTCTACATTTACGCATTTGGCAGACGCTTTTATCCAAACAAATAACTTACAGAGCCCTTATTACAGGGACAGTCCCCCCAGAGCAACCTGGAGTTAAGTGCCTTGCTCAAGGGCACAATGGTGGTGGCCGTGGGGTTTGAACCAGCGACCTTCTGATTAGCAGCCCTGTGCTCTAGCCACTACGCCACCTCACAGTTTTATTCTACACACTAATGTGTGTATTGTAATTTTCATCCAATTTTTTTGCATGCAATTACAAGACACAGGAATTGAAAACATTTGCCATATTCAGTGATTATTGATAATGCATGAGGCCAAGATTTAAGTAAGAAACTTGCCATGAAAAAAATTATAGGGTGTTCAAGGCATCTTTCAAAACACCTGATAGGGATCTCATTGAAATGCAATTAAATGTTCTACTCTACGACCTGAGCCTACACTTGTACCATCCCTGAAACCAAGGGGGTAGATAGCAGTCCTTGATTAAGACTAATGGCAAAATCAGAACAATGGCCAATCCGTTTTTCTCAGAAAGCTCATTACCAAATGCCATTTCTTGTTCAGGCTTGGAAAGAAAAAATAAACAGTGACTCACCAAATGGAAAGAGGCACCATTACTATAATCTGAAGCATGTAACAGTTTCACAAACAGGATTTGGAAATAGGTTGCAGACAACCATGAGGCAGCATCAAACAGACCCCCTCACTTAGTCTACTACTTCCTGTTCTATACCGTACAGAGTACGCTCATAGCAGAGTGAAGAACATAGCAACCATAATTGCAATGAATAAACCTTGTGACAGGCAGTGACTGTTACAGAGTATTGATCATCATTCCATTGTGTTCAATAATGATGCAGGGCAAATTACATGCTTCAGATTATAGTCATGATGCATCTTTCCATTTGGAGAGTCACTGTTTATTTGTGTATGATTTGCAATATATGGGGTTTGCGGATAATGAATGTGTAAATAGTTTGAATACATGTTGAAAGAAACACCACTCTTGATTGTTCAATAATTTATTTAGTAATATACCTCTTTCAACTTAAACAAAGTAACTGGGACGGTAATGAGATTGGTGGCCTTTACGGGGACACTTATGTTGCATATTGATTTGAAAGGTCTATGTGGTGTTTGTGTTTTGGTTAACGTGTGCATTGTGTTATAGAAATGTCAATAGCATTGCGTGGTGTAGAGGATGAGTATGAACAAACTTGCCTGCAAAAGTTAGGTCAATGCTGCTCACAAACTCACAACATTTAGTAGTCAGTGTAAACTCCGGGAAGAAAAATTTAATTATAAAATTGAAAGTGAATGTGAGAGAGTTAAGCAGAGCCATGGGTTAAGCATTCGAGATCAGTGGTCGACTGTCTGAAGAGAAGAGATGCTCAAATTGATAAAAAGTTATGACAATGTTATATATACTCCAGTTTCTCCTCCATTGTCCAAACCAGCTTACTAAGCAATAATTCACCAAATTCCCAACTTACCAGACAATGTGAATGATGCATTTTTTCATCCACCTGTAAAGGCTGAATTTCCTCAATTTGATTATGATGATCCTATCTCCTTCATAGAACGCTGTGAAGAGTATTTTGCAATTATACCCCTCACAGATCCCACACACCCCTGAAATCCTAGCATCCCTGACTTCTGTGCTAAAGGGTACAGCTAAAGACTGGTAGCTGAGTGAAGACATGTACTTACCTGGGAACAATTTAAACAAGAGTTTTTGCATGCTTTCCTTACAGATGACTATGAAGCTGAGGCAACAAAACATCTCGGGTTACATAGTGTAACACTTGTTCCCTGAAAAAAGCAGAACGAGATGCTGCACCGAAGAGCGCTTTGGGAACACGTCTTAGTTGTGACCAGCTGTGAATATATGTGCAACACATCAATGAACATTGACCGGAATTTATAGCCTCTGCCGGTGTAATCATTGGACGCACTTGGCGCAGGGCTATAAATAGATGCGTCACCGGAGCATCGTCAGGTATTTTGTCTGAAGAGCAGTCCCGGGGCATCCCAGTGCGGCAGAAAGGCGCAGCATCTCGTTCCACTTTTTTCAGGGAACAAGTGTTACACTACGTAACCTGAGACGTTCCCTTTACAAAAAGCTTCACTATGATGCTGCGCTGAAGAGCGCTTTGGGAACGAGAATTCCCACGCCGCCACACTGTGGCTGTCCGGACCCCCTGCAGTTGTGCAGTGTGCTCATAAGAACGTGAGAGGGCTCAGACATGAGCTTGAGATGTCGACTCAAGGACATAAGAGCCTGCAGTGGTATGAACATCCAAGCTGTAGAATCTAATGAATGTGTGCAGAGAGGACCAGCCTGCCGCATCACAGACAAGCTGCAGAGGGACCCCTCTGGCCAAGGCTTAGAGGAGGCGACCCCTCTGGTAGAGTGAGCCCTGATGCCTACATGCAAAGCTTGACCGTGCGCCTCGTAGGCCAGGGCAAAAGCATGCGACATAGTCTGCTTGGTGGCGGCTGCCCCCATGTTGCGGCCCCCATGGCAAACAAATAGTTGCCCTGACTTACGCCACTGGCTAGAGCAGTGGACATAAGTCTGAAGGGCACGGACTGGACAAAGACGTGAAGGCTTTCCTGCTCCAGCGTTGTAAACCTCAAGTGTGACGGGTAGTCAGGACAGACGCCGTCAGACGCCGACTCTAGAGGTTCAAAGGGGGTCTCAACCAGACCCTCCAGGGCTATTGCTAAGTCCCATGAAGGGGTCCTGGTCCTAGTAGGAGGCCTAGGTCACCTAGCTCCACGAATGAAGCGAGCGAGTAGAGGATGTCTCCCCAACAGCACACCGTCCACCAAGGAAATGGCGGCCACATAGACCCTGAGAGTGGCGGGGGATATGCCTGCTGACAGTTCTCCCTGCAGAAAGTCCAGAACTGAAGCAATCTGGCAGTTGACTGGATCTGCATTATGTGTACTGCACCATCTTTCAAGACACCCCATTTATTGGCGTAACTTTCTGTGGAGGGAAACGCACAAAGGCGCATTCTGAGCCATGTATGCGCCACCGCGACCAGACCAAGGGGGGCTGGGTGACTCAGAGAGAATTAGAGGAGACATTGCACTGTTCATAGAGGGGAAGTGGTCCTCTTCTGCCCTGTAAAATCTCACCCAGATTTGTTCCACTACCTCGGGGTGGAGTTTCCACTCCCCCGTCAGTATTTTCTGTCTGGACAGTAAATCTGCTCCCACATATGGTCATCCAGGGATATAAACTGCCCTGAGTGACAGGAGCTTGCCCTGGGCCCCAAGGAGAATCCAACGTGCCAGAAATTCAGCTGATGTGAATGTGGACCTCCTTGGTGATTTATGTTAGAGACTACCTCTGTATTGCCTACCCGCACCAAGACATGGCAGCCTCTGGAGGAAGCATTTCAGGGCCAGAAATACAGCCATCAACTCAAGACAGTTACTGTGACAACCGAGCTGACAACCCTCCCATTCCCCTTGAGCTGGACAACCACTAAAGACCAGCCCGTCAGGGAGGTGTCTGTCGTTAGCAGCCTGCGACGACAAGACACACCTAGAGTGGGATCCGAGGTAAGAAACCGGGGTCTGAACCACATAGAAAGGGAACGAAGCCTGCGGCGCGTAACCCTTATTTGCCTTAGGGGACTGGCCCTTGGATGAAACCCGCTGGCTTTTAGCCACAGCTGGAATGGTCTCATGTGCAGGAGGCCCGAAGGGATCACCGCAGACGCAGACGCCATGAGACCTAGTATTCATTGATACTGACTAGCAGTGCAACCTTGACCTAACCTAACTTTGCTCAGGGTGTTCTAAATGGAAATGAATCAAGCGGGATTCAATAGTGCCCGCATTGTGATATAATTCCATATAACTCCCAGACAGGTAATTCCCTGGGTGGGAGAGAGAACGATCTTTTGACGTTTAGTCTCAAACCCTGAGAAACCAGATGAGCTAAGACGATATCCCTGTGCTGACCTGCAAGTTCTTGGAACTGTGCTGTATCAGCCAGTTGTCTATGTAATTCAGAATGTGGATACCCCGGTGTCGCAAAGGAGCCGGTGTTGTATCCATGCATTTCGTGAATGTGCGGGGTAATAGGGCTAGGCTGAATGGAAGAACCCGATACTGGAAGGCTTCATCCCTGAATGTGAACCTCAGGAATTTCCTGTTCTGTGGCAGAATTTCTATATGAAAATACACGTCCATGAGTTCGACCGTGACCAGCCAAAACGTGATGTTGGGCTTGTGACACGACCGTCTTGATGGTTAAAATCTCGAACTTGAACACCCTAACTGAGTAGTTCAAGCCTCGAGGATCTAAGATTAGACGTAACCCCCCATCCTTCTAGGGGACCAGGAAGTATTTGCTGTAATAGCCTGACTCTTTCTCTGCAAGGGGAACACGTTTGTGTCATGGGGGTTTGGTCGTGTGTCGGTCTGCGGGAGAGAGAGAGAGAGCAGTAAGGCTTGTCACCTGGTTTGTAATTAAAACGGACACCTGTGTCTTGTTATAGTGATACGGAGAGAGACATTTAAAGAACGCCAAATGTCGGTGCGAGAGAGAGAGAGTGCCCAGAAAGCTCGACAGCCCAAGTGTGCTACACCTGTGTGTTAATGTTTTACTTTAATGGCGGTTACTGTCACATGTATGAAAAGCCCAAAATAAATGTACTGACCTCAAAACCTGCTTCGCCGTCTCCTGACTCCTCCATTGCTCAAACGAATCTGTTGACAACATTCTATGGCGCCTTTGACCAAGAGATTTTGCAGATCTTTCCACAGTAGACATGCCTGCTCAGGTTTCACGGTAGTGGGGACCACGCCGTTGAAAACTCGGAGGGCGGCAAGTGAATGGAATTCTGTATCCTTCTTCTACTGTTCTTAGGACCCATATAGAAATACCGGGCAGAAGTTTTCATGCTGCCAGGATCTCTGAGATGGGTATTAATTTCGACACTTCCTGTTGAGGGGATGTCGAGTGTTCCGCGTTCCTGGAAAAGGCAGGAAGCAGCGGTATACCCAACTTTTTGTTGGAAGCCTCTGCCTCCCAAAACACCAGAGGCGGCGGGAAAGGAGAGGATTCGGGGGGGGGGGGTACCAGGAGGGGCGAAGTGAATGATACACACGCCCCGTCCGGAGGGGAGCTACCCCCACATGGCTATGCACAAGACCATTAGGGCTTTTTCCTTCTAGAAATTGCTTCACTGAGGTCTTGCTTTGGGGGCTGTTGAGAGCGACGAGCCTGTCCCCGGTCTCCACGAGAGGGAGCACGTCTCGCCACATTCTGCTTCTGAGCCTCCCTTCTAGAAGGACCGGGGCGAGACTGGGTGACTGAAGGCCCCGCCCCATGAGTGCCACTAGGAAAAAACTGCCCAAATGCTTCCTCGTGGCTCTTTGCCTCCTGAAACCTGGAGATAACTATATTCATTGTGTCTCCGAATAGGCCAGAAGGCGAAACTGGGGCATCAAGGAGGAAAGCTTTATCTTTGTCCTTGATGCCCGATAGGTTGAGCCATAGGTGTCTTTCCGTGCTGACCAAAGCGGACATAGATCGGCCAATGGCACAGTCTGTCTGTTTGGACGCATGGAGAGAAAGGTCTGTGGCTCGACAAAGTTCTGCGAGCGCTTCTTCGTCAAGCGTGGAACTTGAACTCAGGTCCTTCAGCAGATCAGCCTGGTATGCGTGTTCTGACATAATGGCGTGTTCTGACAGAATTTAGGTGGGCCGCCCATCCACCGTTCTGCTTACTTCCACACTTGTATAGAGTTAGCAATGATGGGCCCAAAACTATTTCTTATTGTTTTGTTTGTTACACTAGAGAATAGTATGTCTTGCAGCTTGTGTGGTAATATTTTAGCAGATTCAATCAATCTCCATGCAGTGGTAGATTGTAGGTCCACCCATGTGCTGAGTGCTCTGATCTGAAATGACCAATAATAAAGTTCAACGTTTGGTACTGCCAAACCACCCAGCCGTTTGGGTCGTTGCAGTGTATTCAGACGAACCCTGGGCCGTCTACCATCCCAAATAAAACTGGATATCGTAGAATGAATGTCTTTAAAGAAATTTGGAGGGGGGCAGAGTGGTAACATAAAGAAAAGGAAATTAAGACGGGGCAATATATTCATTTTGACTGTATTAATTCTACCCTGAAGAGACGTTTTTAGATTCCTCCATCTATGAATGTCTGATTTTATTTTGCTTAGCATAGTGTTGAAGCTGTCTCTGTTAATTTTATGTATGTTTTTATAAATTGTAATGCCCAGGTATGTAAAAGAGCTTTTGGTCTGAATATATACGGGAATAGGAACATTTGTGTGTATATTATTTAGAGGCATAAGTGCAGATTTTGTCCAATTAATTTTGTAGACTGACAGGCTGCTAAAATTATCAAATTCTTTAATAACTGGGTGAATAGAAGTATCAAAGTTATCTAAGAACAAAATTATATCATCCGCATACAGAGATATAATATGATTATGATGACCAATTTCCATAGGGGAAGCCGTAGATTGCCTAATGGCTTGTGCTAGAGGTTCCAGAGAAAGACAAAATAAAAGTGGCGAGAGTGGACACCCCTGTCTTGTACCACGCTGCAGGGTAAAATGAGAAGAGATTATGTCACCTGTTAGAACACTTGCTAAAGGTGAGTGGTATAGCGCCTTGATGAATGCTATGAAATTATGCCTGAAACCGAAACGTTGTAAAACTGCCCACATATATTTCCACTCTATCCCATCGAAGGCTTTCTCTGCGTCAAGTGAAAACACAGCACAAGGATTTGGGTGTGTCTCTGCCACCTCTATAATATGTAGCAGCCTTCTCATGTAATCAGATGCATAGCGTCCCTTGATAAAGCCTGTTTGGTCTTCATTGACTTGAGATTGAATAACTTTTTCCAGGCGCAGAGCGAGTACTTTGGCATATATCTTAAGATCACTTGTAAGTAAAGATATTGGTCTAAAACTAGAGCACTCAAAAGGATCTTTTCCCTTTTTCAAGAGTAAGGTGATGAGTGCTGTTTTTTGGTCTCTATGGAAGGTCTCATTTTTAATTGCAAAATTAAATGAATCCAGGATGAGTGTGCCCACCATGTCCCATAATTCTAAATAAAGCTCTGGAGGGAGGCCATCCAAGCCAGGCGATTTGCCTTTATTGAGGCATTTCGCAGCTTTATGTAGTTCATCCAGCTCTAATACATCTTCCAGATCACCTTGATCAGTTTGCTTGAGGCAGGGAAGCTCTAATTTGTCAAGAAAATGTTTACTGGTAGCATCGTCATAAGAAATCTCTGATTTATATAAGTTTTCATAAAATGTTAAGAATGTATTATTAATGGCCTGCGGATTAGTAGTAATTTTGCCCTCAGGTGTATTTATTGCTGGGATGTGAGCCTTTGTTTCACATTCCTTAAGCATAAGAGCGAGTAGGTGACTAGGCCTCTCTGCTTCAAAATAGTACTTTTGTCTGGTTCTATGCAAGATAAATTCCGCCTTTGATACACCCAGTGTCTTGTATTCATATTTCAAAGATGCAAGCAATTTAGACTGATCATCTGAGAAGTTATGTTTTTGTAAATTCTCTAATGATTCTATTTTATTTTCAAGATTTGTGATCTGGGAAACTTTTGCTTTAGCTAAAGTTGAGGAGAATGATATACAGAAACCACGTATAAAACAGTTTGTGGCCTCCCATGGAACTTGTGGATTAGAGCAATCCTTTGTGTTAATATCTAAAAAATCTTTTAATTGTACTTTGAGTGAACTAAGAAATCCAGAGTTAGTTAGTAAATATGTGTTTAGACACCACCTGGGGGCCTTTGACTTAATGTTGGGCAGATCGATGTTGCATATAAGTGCAGAGTGATCAGATAGTAGAATTGGTAAAATAGTAATGGATGTATGTCCTGCAATTAGGGCTGGACTAAGAAAGATATAATCTATCCGGGAAAATTATTTATGCCTATTGGAGAAAAAACAAACACAGACTGCACAGGCAAAAATCTGTAGGTCTGTAAGAACATAAACATTGTCTGATACGTGACCAATCCACCCCAACGCATGACTATAGTATCAGATAAACCCACACAATCATAACACAAAAAGAAAACTTCCGACACCTCTCGAACTGGTAAAGCAAGGCTAAATTATCATACTAGACTAAACTTACATTCCAAAATGCCTTAGGGAGGAACCTGAAATTGACAATTTCGAGATAACTTGTTAGATGATCTAACGTTAAGTTCATTCCTCCATGTCCACTAAGTTGCCTTCTCTGGCGTGTGGAGGATCCCTGTTGTTCTTTTCTTTGGTCGGGTTTGAGGCTGCATCAGTATCACCACCGTCGCGCCATACTGGTGAAGACGTGGACCTCCGCGGAAGAGAGTTGATAAAATCTTCGGCGGCCTGGGGGGTGTCGAACATCTTCCTTTCGCATTTATACTGCAGTTTAATCCGCGCCGGATAAATGAGGAATGGCTCCAGGCCCATGTCTTTAGCCTTCTTCGTGATAGAACTGAAGCTCTTTCTCTTCGCTGTTGTCACTGGACTGTAGTCGGGAAAAAACAGGATAGTGCCGGCTGTTGGCGCCAAATTATGAGCGGGAGGCGTGAGCAGGTGAGCGGGTGCGCGTGAGCGGGTGGCTCCATTGGCTGCGTACTTCACTGGATAAACTTGACGTGCACCGTTCAGGATAGCTGATCTGTCTTGCCAACGCAGTAATCTGAAGATAAGAGTGCGCGGCCTGTTGGAGTTTGCCTCTCCTCCAACATACACACGATGTGCCCGTTCAATGTCAATGTCTCTGCCCACCAATGAGGGGATCCACTTGGGAAGATTATCTTTCAGGTAGCCGATTGCATCCGAACCCTCCACTGCTTCTGGTAAGCCAACCAGCCTTACATTATTCCTTCGTCCCCTGGCCTCCAGGTCTGTCAACTTTGTGGTGAGCTGGTCTAGCTGTGTCTTTAGTTCGATAACCAATCGCCTGTCCTCTCGCGCAGCCATCTGAACAGATTCAACTCGGTCTTGAGTCCGTTTAGTAGATTTGACTACCCTCTCAAGTTCACTGCTGATCTCTTTTACTGCTTCATTAGTCTTTTGGATTTCGGTTCGTAAATCACGTAGTGCTGGGACTAGGATCGAGTCCACAGCTTCCCTGACAGCTGAGGCAATGGCCCCATCTAGCCCACGTTGTTGTTCCTGGAGAGCTAGCTTTATGCCATTAGAAATAGCTGTATCGAGCTCTTCCTTGGAGATGGCAGAATCCTTGAATTTTTTCTTTATAGGCGATTGTTCATTTTCCCTTTTCCGCGCTTCTTTGATTTGGGAAGGATTCATGATGAGATAGGTGTCAAAGTATTTGAAGTATGTGATAGGATTATTGAAAAAATAAGATTATGCGAGCAGAGCTGAAAACTATGCGGGCATCGCTGTCGATGGGTCACGTGATCCTCTAGCATTGTTTGCCTTGACTTTCTGTCATATTTTCTTTTTTGTCTTTCCCCCCCCCTTTTTTCTATTTGAAAGTCAGAAAGAGAAAGGAGAAAAGGTTCACTGTGCACTGCATAACAGATTCTAACTCCTAACAGAGGGAAGAAAGTTTGACAGGCTCATGATAGCACACAAACACAGAATGATCTGAAGACAAAAGATATGACGAGAGGCTATAAATTCCGGTCAATGTTCATTTACGTGTTGCACACATATTCACGGCTGGTCACAACTAAGATGTGTTCCCAAAGTGCGCTTCAGCGCAGCATCATAGTGAAGCTTTTTGTAAAGGGAACATATTTTATAAAGGAAACAAGGTTCCAGAGAATCCATTCATGAATTTGCTTACCACTAGCCCTTTGAATAAGATGGAAGAAAGAGTAGACAGAGAAAGATATTGTTCAGGCCATTTTGAGAAATTGTAATCCCAGACTTGCACGTTTACTGAGAGGAACTGTGAAGGAAGTGAGTGAGTTGGTGAGAACTGGAACACAAATTGAGAGAGATTTTGAAGAAGCGAAGCCGTATTAGAGCCAGGTTAATGCCGAACCCAGAAAAGAAAATCCCCATTTGAATGAGATTCTCACCCCAAGTCAAATCCTTCTTTAACCCGCATTCTACAACCTATGACAAGTGAGTCCAACTTAAAAACTCTGTCTTTGCCCTTGTTAGTCAGAGGAAGATACGAGCTCTGGTTGAAGCTGGAACCTCCCTGACTCTGATACAATAGTCATGTTGGAAACAGCTGGGACATAAAGAACAGGTAAAATCAAGTCATGGGAAAACTTTCAAGCAAGCCAATGGTCAAGTATTGCCTGCTATGGGAGTTGTGAATATGAGCTACAAGGAAGAAGGTATGAAGTTTAACTGTTTGCAATGAAGGATGATGATCTCATAATACCCATGGTGTTAGGTATGAATTTCCTGGTAACAACTAGAATATATTTGGATGCTGGTAATGCTCTGTATACTTTAATTGCTACAGCTGATTATCCGGAAGAGACATTTTCATTCTTGACTCCTCCTGCTACAGATATATTGCTGTCACTTTTTATTGCTTTACCTATTCCAGAAGAAACAACAGAAACCAGGCAGTATATTCAACAGCTGGTTACAAACATTGATGCATCTTCCATATACCAGTCACAACTTCATAATTTACTCCAAGAATGGCCTACTGTCTTCACAAGTGAAATCAGACACACCAGTGTGGTTAAACATCGCATTATCACCACCAATGAGGTAACGGTTCGTAAGAAAGGTTACTGTGTGTCAAAAAAATTAAAACAAGACTTCATTGACCAGGAGATCAAGTCGATGTTGGATAAGATCATCCAACCTTCATTTTCTTCTTGGGCTGCCCCTGTAGTTGCAGTGCCAAAAAGGGAGGTGGACAAAGATTTTGTATTGATTTCAGTGGTCTCAATGCAAAGACTTATCTAGACGGGTATCCTGTGCCTCAGATCCATGATATCCTTGAGTTTGTGCACGGAGCTGCAGTTTTCAGTACCCTCAATCTTAGCAAGTGGAGATGGACATTGAAAGCATTCACAAAACTGTTTGTGTGATAAAATCAGGGCTATGTGAATCTTTACGATTACCTTTTGGCCATACAAACTTAGCAGCCTCGTTTCAATGACTTATGGAGTTTGTGTTAACCCTCTGGGGTCTGAGGGTATTTTGGGCCCTGGAGAAGTTTTGACATGCCTTGACATTTGTGCTTTTTTCAGTTGCTTAAAAACATATTAATGGCTAAAGTCTGATAACACTGTATTCAGCACAAACATGGCTACAATAATATGTGAGCAACATGTGTGTACATGTTTGTATTTTTGAGAAAATAACATTTATGCGTGGTTTTTGAAAAAACTAAAATTTTATAACACATACTAAATATTTGTCCACAAGACTTTTGAGTGCTGGATCTTGTAGCCTAGTGTTTTTACTACAAAATGATGTGAGAACCATCCTGATCACTTATTCATACAAAACAATATAGTAATTTAACTTTTCTAAGACAATTGAAAGGTAATATGCGAGGAGGCGCGAATGATCATGACTATTTAGGTGATTCACACCTGAGAGACAATGACCCCACCCCTGAGCCTATCAATGAGGAATGTGACAGAAAGAGAATGAATGTGAGGAGACTTGATCAAAATCAAGTTTTAAGTTAAAAGAAGATATCTGACTATATATTTTCTTTATATAAAGACTTTTAGACATTAGACCTACACTACCATTAAAAGAAGTATCTTCTGCTCACCAAGACTGGATTTATTTGATCCAAAATACAGAAACCTATATTGATATTCTGAACTCTTTTTACAATTTAAAAGAACAGTTTTCTATTTGAATATATTGTAAAATGCAATTTGTGATCAAAGTATAATTTTCAGCATCATTACTGCAGTCTTCAGTGTCACATGATCCTTCAGAAATCATTATAAGATGGTGATTTTCTAATATGGGCATATTTAAAGTGCATTTTACTCATTTAACCTGAACACATATTTGCAAGTACAAGCTTTGTTGATGATAATGAGGCATTATAAACACTAGTTAAAATATAATCTAAACATTCATATTGTTTTTATATCATGTTACATATCATATTTATATCATACAGCATACAATATAAATGCCTGCTTTAGCTGAAACAGCATTTAAATGTAACTAAAACTTGCTTATTAGGACATATTTCAAATGTCAATACTCTGAATCCTGTCTGGCAAGTCTGGAAACAGTCCCACTAGTAAAATATATTCAAGTTTATATAAAATAGCATGTCAGCTAATTAAAACTAAACTTACTCATCCGAAATTGTATCCTCAGCTGGATCAAGTTTCTCTTCAAAATACAAACTTTCATCGGAGTCCCGCTCTTCTTCTGAGGAAAAAGTTAATTCTTCCTTAATATCCAGAAGTTTCATCGCCTGTGTATCATTACAAACGCACAGTAAAATGAATGAATTGTTTATATCAAACCTCTGAAACTGTTGGGGGCGTATACATTTGCGTTGATCGCTTCAGCACATTAGCGTATAAATGGCGCGCTCTGCTGGTGGGTGTGAACACATTAGAGATAATGAGATGAACCGGTAAAAACTGAACATCGCCTTGTTTCAAACAGATTGCATTGCAGGAGAATATTTGTTTTAAATTTGAATTGGTTTATTTAAAAGTAGACATTGAAAGCTTTCTTTAGACATATGTTTCATGTTTGTGTGATAAGTATTCGTGGAGTTTAAGTTCATTTTTGTGACGTGTTTCTGAAATATGCTTGTGAACACAGAGACTGCTGAAAGCTCACCCTTTTTATTTTCTTTATTTTACAAAAGCACAATGTTTCATTGTTATTATGAGTGTACACAAATAAAAGTAGACCCTTTATAGTCTCTAATGATGTCTTACACTTATCTGTATACCCAAAAATGACGGAGTATTTTAAGTTGTTTCTGCTGTAATGACGAAAATATCCAGCAGGACGCGCTGACCCCAGAGGGTTAAAGGATCAGAAAAGAAAAACAGTTTTGTGTACATTGATGATATTGTAGTGTATTCCAAGTCTCAGCAAGAGCATCTTAACCATCTGAGAGAAGTGTTGCAATGCTTGCACAAGGTGGGCTTAACTTTGAATCTTCAAAAGTGCAACTTGATGCAGAAGTCATTGAAATTACTTGGACATGTGATTTCAGTTGAAGGAATAAAGACTGATCAAGACAAAGTCAATGCTGTTAACAATTTCCCTGTGCCAAAGTATCTGAAGGATGTGCAACGATTTCTAGGTATGGCAGGCTGGTACCATAGATTTATTCCAAACGAGGAAAGGAACTACTTGGATGTGAATAGAAGAATGTCAGAATATTGATTAAGGGTGAATTGATTATTGCACCAATCCTCATTATAACTGCAAAGGGTGGTGCGAACTGCCAGAAACATCATCAGAGGTGAGCTTCCCTCCCTCCAGAATATATATAACAGGCGGTGTGTGAAAAAAGCTCGTAGTATCATCAGAGACTCCAGCCATCCGATTCATGGGCTGCTCTCACTGCTTCCATCAGGAAGGCGGTATCGCAGCATCAGGACCCGCACCAGTCGACTACATGACAGCTTCTTCCCCCAAGCAATAAGACTTCTGAACACATGATCTCTCACGATCAACAATCAGCACTGCACTTTATTAATCTTCATTCTGTCAAATATATTCTCCCCAATTCAATTAGTGTATATATATTTTTATATACCCTTATCTAGTGTATGTGTATTCTATATTGTGTATTGCTTACTGTACATTGTATATCAGTACAATGTTGTGTAATTGTGTACATTTGATATGTAAATTGTTGTGTAATTATGTGTACATTTGTTATGTAAATTGTGTTGTGTAAATATGTTTATTGTAAATTGGTTTATGTCTCGTCACTGTCATTACTGCTATGATGCTCGGAACTGCACACAAGACTTTCACCTACTGTTGCACTCGTGTACACAGTAGTGTGACAATAAAGTGATTCGATTTGATTTGATTGCCCCTGACCTGAGTAAACCATTCATAGTCCAGATGGATGCAAGCGATCATGGAACAGGTGCTGTTCTTACCTAAGACATTGTAGGAGTGGAAAATGTAGTCGCCTATGCATCACATATTTTAAGAGGAGCTGAAAATTCATGCTCTGATTTGGAAAAAGAGTGTTGTGCTGTGGTATGGGCAATAGACAAATTGAGATCTTAACTAGAGGGATGGCCATTTGAAGAGATAACCGATCATGCTGCTCTTACCTGGGTCTTCAACTATTCAAAACCCTCATCTCAGATAATATGCTGGGGTATTCGCCTCAAAGACTTTGAATTCACTGTCAAGTACAGAAAATGACAATGCAATATTGTTCCAGGCACACTTTCCCATAGTTTCACTGAATCTTCATCACTCAACATACTCACTCCATCAAAACTCAAGGATTCCTCAACTGCCTTTGCAACCATTCCCATAGAATGGTCAGACATTGCCAAAGCCCAACCTCACTGAGAGCTGACTTTCTGAAATATGCTCATGACAAACCATTAAGTGGACATCTCAGCAGACTCAAGACATTTTTGAGATTAGTGGACATATGCTATTGGCCAACGATACGTGCTGATGAATGGAAGCATTGGAAGGAATGTCAGGTATGTCAAAAATACAAACCAACAGTTTAGAAGCTAGCTGGCCATATGCAGTCGACACCGATAGTGGATCCTGGGAATATGTTGGGGATTGACCTCTTGAGACCATTCTCTAGAAGTCAGAAACAGAATGAAGATCTCCTTGTAACAGTTGATTAATGCTCAAAATGGGTGAATTTGTTCCCTTTGCGAGTTGCCAAAGCTCCTCAAATTTCACTTATTCTTGTTGAAGAAATCTTAACCAGATGGGGCACTCCAAGGTTCTTGGTGTCTGACCGAGGAACACAATTCACTTCCCATCTCATCAGTCTAATCTGCAAACAATGGAATGTCATCCAGAAACTTAGCACCGCTGCTCACCCACAAACCAATTTGACTGAACGAGTAAACAGAACACTCAAGACCATGATTGCCTCATATGAGCACGACCATCATCACTATTGGGACAGCTGGCTAGCAGAATTCTGATTTGCTATCAATACGGCGTGGCAAGAAAGTACGGGATTCATCCCAGTAATGCTTGGTTGCAAATTAAAAGAACCTCTAGAGAGAGCTATCCTGAGACCACCTGATCTAAACAGTCCAGCCTACCCTATCTTGGAAAAGTCAAAAGAACCAATTCAAACTGTGCAAAGAATGTCGAGCGGGCCCAGAGCTAACAATGCACGTATTATAATCTTCGAAGGCGACAAGTTCACTTTCAAATTGGATGGATTTTGTGTGGAAAATGAATGTGTAAATAGTTTGAATACATTCTGAAAGAAACACCACTCTTATTTGTTCAAGAATTTAGAGCAATAGACCTCTTTCAACTTAGATTAATTTAAGTATTTGCACAAAAGGCTTTTCAATACTGAGGCTGAATATTTTGCAACATTCATGACAGTTTAAGCTGCATGAATCTAGATATAGACATTATGTAAGGTTGCAGTATGGTTGTAGAAAGATTCCTGTAATTTTTAGATTAAATTTAATATTTTAAGAATGTAAGGGCACAACTTAAAAAAAAGTTTAATTTACATAAAAAAAAATGACCTGGCTAACCAAAAAATTACTTAAAAGCTCTGTTCTGGGAACCGAAAATTAACATTCCTAAAATGTTCTAGGAAACAAATATTGATAGTTTGGTATGCATACCTTGTAAATGAGCATTACACAGCAAAGGCCACTGATGCTGCACAGCTTATGGCAAGTCATTTAGACAAAGCAAGCATTGAACCAGCAACTAGCCAATTGTAGACTATTTTACTAAACGACCAGTTGACTAGCAAAAATTTGTAGATTAATAGAGCTCTATTATACACTAATTGGGTCCAAAAAATGTTCAGTATACACACCTTGCTTTACTATAGCACACTACCACACACACTCCACAAGTATCCTGGTCTGGTGCCCTATGGTTAAAGTTAATAGAATATAAAATATACCAAACATGTCTGAGAAAATATAACGAATCAGCCATAAATCAGCCGAATAAAGCTGTCTGTAAAAAAATTATATCAGCTCCACTTGTGTCCATCCTGTCTGGGTTTTATGTGGGTGCTAATACCTGAATTTGGAGATAATAATGTTCCCATTGAATCACAATGGAATTTTCTTCTTCTCAGGATCCAGGAGTGATATGGATTGCTGCATTGGATGCAAATTTATTTCTCTCTCAAAGGTCTATTAAACTATCAAATTAAATTAATTAATTTCTGTATTTCAAACTACTTCAGGCAGTGTGGTGCCTCTTGTCTTCATTTCAACTTTGATCATTTTATGTGTTTGCCAGATCTCTTTTTATTCAGTCTTGCTACAGCAAGCCTCAACTGGATACTTTGTCTATTTCTATAAAGCATCCTGTAGAAAGACATTTTTGAGAAATAAAATAACAAGATTACAGTAATGCATGATTATTACACCACTGCCACTGGGTTATTGCATTGATCTAGCATTTAATACCCCCCAAAAGTTAAAGAAAGTCCCAAAGTGCAATTCTAGAATTTATATTTGTGAACAATTCCTGGACTATCATTTACTTTAAAACTTCAAAGAAAGTATATACACTGTAGTTATTAGTTGTCAATATCCCCTTTAAAAACAGTAGGCCCATCTTATGTTAACCTTTTCTTTGTTATTTACTTTATATTACTTTACCCAAGTTATTCCCTAACATTCAGACATATTTCCAAGCAAGTTTAGTTCTCTGAATATTTTACAGCTTGATGAGAACTGATTTTGTATGAATAAAAGTGTCCAGTGGGAATTCGGTAGAGTTGGGGATAACTGAGGTTGGACTCTGACTCGAGTCCGAGTCACAAGTCCAATTTTAATGGACTTATAATCGACTTGGATGCATTTTTACTCAGTCTCGAGCCTTTGGGACTCAATAATTCCATGATATTTGTGATGCAATGAAAAAAATAAAAATAAAACTAAAATGAACACACCTCTGTCTGCATGCAGCTGTATTAGCCAGAGTTGTTTCACTGTGTTTACGCAAACAAATGCGCACGCGCACACACACACACACGCACGCACGCACAAGCATGAACACTCAGTCAACCTGTAACGATATGCAACGAGAGATGATCTAAGTGCAGCTTTTTATTAGTCCAAAACAAGAAAACTAGGAATAAAGAAACCCACGGGGAACTTAGCACTAAACATGAAATACCAGACAAATAGACAGGGGGAAACAAGGGCTTAAATATACTAGGGGAAACAAGGAACACCTGGGAAAACAATCAGGGAAAGGGAACCAATCAGGGGAAAACCAATGAGAAAAAGAAAGTACAAAGAACTACAAAAACCAAACATGAAACAGGAGTTAAACAGGAAGTTCAACATAAAAGCACAGAACAAAAGTCAACAGAATGTGACAGAGAAAAAGAAACTACAAAGAACTACAAAAACCAAACAGGAAACAGGAACTAAACAGGAATTTCAACATAAAAGCACAGAACAAAAGTCAACAGAATGTCACACAACCAAAACACGTGAATATTACTACAGAGACTGCTCTATAACATCGACTACAGAGGTGGCCGTCAAGACAAAAACATAAAGATGGGTATGTATCCAATGTAATATAAACTTGATAAGACAGTTTCACACAACATAGGAGCTGTTGAACACGAGACAGTGCTCGCATTGCAGTTTCATCACCCACATCATGTCTCTCACGGTTTACTAAAAACAGCATATTGAAATAAAAATCCATAAAAAAGTATTAATATTGGATATTAAGTCTTTTTAGGCTTAATGTATTCACATATGTAGGGTTCCGTAGTCTCTTGTGGTCCTTGCAGTGTTGTCAGCTTGAACTGGTCCATAATAGCTTGAGGAAGATTTAACTGTGTAACTTTTTAAATGGTCTGAGGGAAAAAAAGTATACTGCTAAAGCAGACAGCAACTCTAAAAAGATACACAACACCTATTTATTATTGATTGACTATTTTCAAAGCATTGACAAGCTGTTTAAAATACATTCTCCATGTTTTTGTTAAAGAAGAGTTCAATGAAATTTTCTTTGGTTGGTATTGAAAGGTTTCAGACTGATTGCAGACCAATGCAGCTGCCGCTCAAGCAAATATCATTTTGTTATTTAATTTTTTATCTTCTGTGGCAGCTAAAAAAAATAATTTAATAAAACAGAATTATTTTGAATGGCATAATACACCTAAAGCATATGCTTTCATTCTGAAACCACTTTGAAGTTTGTTCAGCAGGATAGTTATATATGTACTTATATAAATGGCAACAGAGGTGTTTTTGTTACATTTATATTAACAATTTTTTTTTTCTTAGTTGTGAAGTTTAAAATAAGCTTAATATTGGTGTTGAGTTTATGGTTACAATTTGAATTCAGATTCATGAACAGATTAATTCGGACTTGACTTGGACTCTGCCTATTATGAGCTCGGTCTTGAGTCACCCTCGGTCCATTGACTAAGGTGGACTCAATCCCAACACTAGAATTCGGTTTTGTGTGGACATCAATGATTCAATGATTTACAATTAAATTAAACACTGAATGCACCATATCATCCACTTGGCTGTTATTGATTTGTGGAGTCTAACAATTAAAACTTTTAAAATGGGAGAGACAAAGGATTAATGCAGTTTGATCAGATTTATTTACCAGGTATAGCAAGTGTCTATTGACATACCCATGAAATTGCAGTGTTACATTACTGAAAAGGGGAGAAGATTCATAAATCAGACACTTACAATATTACAGTGTTTCCTCAAGTAACTCATCACAAATAGAAATATTTAAACGTGTATTAGCATTATTATATATAGGATACATTTATTTTCAACATTATATTATATGTATTATATGCAGTGCTGGTTTTGATGGTAATGTCTGCTATGAGTGCTGTTCTCACTTTATTCTCAAAAGTTTGTTAAAAACATCCAAATCTTTTTACAGTTTTGTGAACTGTTCTATCGTCCAAACTCCATCCACCTCCATGAGGTTTAGCCATCTCGGTTTGTGTTTTTGGACCCCCTCCTGTTTTCCCTCTTCTGGCCCATATATTTACATATTTCCTGTACATTTCGAGGGGTGGAAAATTTGGGCTCAACCTGGGGGGGGGTGTTGTGAACTTTTACAAAAACCTGTACTTATATCTGTTTCCTCTCATTTATGCAATCACTACACAAACAGATTCTTTGTGTATGAATTTTTTTAGCTTTTTTTTGTTTGACAAAATGGATGGAGCACAGTCCACAGTTAATAACACATAACCAACTTTCTTGTCAGAAAAAAAATAGAAAAGGTACAGTATATAATTAAATATGTGCCTGTGAAGAAGAATGACAAAATATGAATTATACATGAATATACATGACATATTTGTTAAATGGGAACTAAAAATATAATATTTAAAATGGTATTTTCATTTAGTTTAGGCGCACTTACAGTTTCAGCCATGCCCACATTCAGTTATATTCGAATAAGAATACAGTACGGCTGCATCTGAAAACGTAGGTAGATGACTTTCTGCCTTGTTGCCTTATTAGTTAATTGGTTAACTGACAGCATTTTTGAATGAATAGAACTCTTAAGGAAACTGGTCTCAGAACAGTTTGAATAGCACCTTATTTTATCCTACCTCCGTTTACAGCCTCCGAGCATTTTTCAGTTTTCAGACGCAGCCATCATTTTGCCATTGATACAGATATATATAACAGCTTAGCTGAACACCACTAATATACTATGCGATATTACTAATATATCAACTACACAAGTGAACCATGCTGATCAATTTCCAAAAGAGCGCAAGTCTTCACGTTATGACTTGGCCTTCGGTACTTCCCGAATGAAGAGTGTCAAACGAAACTCAGTCCTCCTGGTTTTAAATGAGTACTGCTTCACCTTTGGTTCTGAATTGCGACAGAAACAAGGTGGAAGAAATTCACCTAACGGAACTGACTCTAATCGGTTTGATTTTACAAATGATCACTCGTTTTCCCAATAATTCACCCCAATAAAAACCAAATTACCCTTTACAGGTTTCTGAACCACTTAAGATAATTAAGGATGACTCTAAAACACGAACAATTGTAGAAGAGTCCCCGAGTACCAAAACATCCCAAGAATCCTCAATGCTAGAATGCTTACTGAATAACTAGTTATTCTCCACCAGTGCTTTAGCTTTGATGGAGGTGTTTTCTGGTTGTTGTTTGTGTTTGTCTTCTTCTGCTTGTTTTCCAGTGATTACAGATGTTTGCTTCCACTTCAAACACCGTCATTCGAAAGGGGGATATGTAAGATTATATATGCAGAAGAATTCCACCAACATTATTTGAAACGAGAAAAAAAAACAGCCTTTCAGTTTGGAATGCTTCAAAGCCAATCTCGTCATTCATACAGACACTAACTATATGGTCTTACAGAGGTGCAAAACATTGACGAAACAAACTTTCAACCAAGAGCCAATAACCAAGCAACACAAAGAACACAAGGAAAAATCACAACATGCAAGTACGTCTCCAATATTGTGCTCAAAGTGCTGGTGTATTTGCTTAATACTTTGGGTAATCCGATAGCAAATCGATGTAGACTCAAAGAAGGATGAAATGTTTCTGAAGGTATTGTCAACAGACTCCGTAAAAGTCATCTTCACTGTACTGATCAGTTATTTCACACTCTGAAACTTTTCACCAACCTGTCTTATGTATATATGTGTTAGATTATATTTATATTTAGAATAGTATTAAAGTTTGTCTGTGTTCAAAGACGACTTGACTGTGGTGTATTTTGATAAATAATCTTATTAATCATAATTCACTTATTAAAGCTAATTCCTTACAGTAGAAATTGTGAGCTGATACAGCTAGAAGTTGTATTACGATTTCAATGTTGGAGAATCTATTAAGACAAATAATCTAGTTATTTTTTATTTATCTAATTTATAATGGTTGTCGAACGTGACACATTTCCGTTATACATTTCATTACCTAATTAGAACATTTTAATTTAGTTCATAGCTCACATATTTCAAGACCCCAAATTCCCTCCTAAATTTAGCATGCTTACAAATTACCCTACATATAATGATGGTAAAATGCGTGCAAAATACCCATTTTAACTGATTGAGTCCACATCTCTAAATTCTATACGTAATACCTACACCTGAGTGGGAACGTGACTACGTAATAACATTGGGACACACCCTGAGTGTCACACCCTGCCAAGTGAACAGTAGCTGCCAACTGTCTCCGCCCGTGTGGAAAGCATATAGCTGTGCACAAGCGAGCAAAAGCATCTGAATAACAGAGGGAATTATGAGTTTATTCCTGCTCAAACAAAGAGAACCTGGGAAGCAGGTGTCAAACCGTCATCCAGATAATAAAATATAACAAATGTATGTGAAGAGGACCATCCTGCCGCCATACAAATATCTTTCAAGGACGCACCTCTAGCCTAAGTTAATAAGGATGCCATGCTCCTTGTAGAATGAGCTTGATTACCTGAAGGTGAAGGTAATCCATGCATTTCATTAGCACTTGAAATTGCATCAATTAATCTTTGCTTGGACACCGAAACGCCTCTATTGTGGCCACCAAAGCACAAAAACAACTGCTCTGACTTATGCCACTGGATAGTACGGTCAACACAAACTCGCAGCGCCCGAACTAGGCAAAGCATATACAATCTGTCATGCTCCTCTGACTCTAATGGGGGATTATAGAAAGCCTGAAAATGAATAGTCTGAGAGATAAATTATGTAGAAGCGACCTTGGCAAATAGCCCAAGCGAGGTGTTTACACCACCCTTGAACACCCTGGCATGCAAATCACCAACACTTTTAAATGATGCCAATGCTACATCAGGGCCATTTTAAGAGTCAGAAACTTATCATTGACTGTTGCCCAGGGCTCAAATGGAGCACCTGAGAGTGCCTCTAAAACTACAGATAAATCCCATAATGGAATGTAGACAGGATGAAAAGGTCTAAGACTGCATACCCTGCACATAAAACAAGAGACAAGAGAATGTCTACTGACAGAAACTCCACTGATAAGAGCATGCTCAGCCTCTAGAATGGCAACATAGACTTTAAGCATTGCCAGGGCAACCCCGGCCCCAAAACGCTCTAGCAAAAAATCCAGAACTGTACCAACAGGGCAGTGAACTGGGTCTTCACCTCGCACTTTAACCAAGAAGCAAAGCATAATTTGAACATATAAAGCTTCCTAGTTGAGGGAGCTCTAGCATTCAGAATGGAATCAACCACAACTCTGACCGGGGGTGCCAAATGCTGCCCCGAGCATGAGACAACATGTCTGTTCTGACTGCAATCTCCCAAGGCATTTTCTCCAGGAGAGCGATCAGAGTCGAAAACTTGAGATGGCCAAAAAAGTAGCCACTAACAGAAGCCAACATAAAGACGCTATTTCGGCCGCAGATGTGCCAATCGATGCCCAGCAGTGCCGGGGGTGAGAGGGAAAACCAGAGGAGACAGTGTGATGTCTCGCTCGGATGTCTCGTACACAACTTTTTTTTTTTTTTTTTTTATTGGATAAAATTAAAGCATCAGTCACACGTAGCCTTGAGCCAGAGTATTGACAGTACATTAGGCCTACATATCATAGTGCATTGGTGATTTTATAAAGACCAAATGTCAATATCTAGCTCAAATCTAAACTAAAACATTTCAGTAGGCTATCTAAAGAAGAAAAGACAAACACAGCAGCGGCCCTATGTGCGAGCACAAACGCACCAGACAGGTTTGTAGACGAGATGGATGGAGAGCTCGGATTGCTTGCGTGACGTCACTACTCCTCCAAAGATTTTGTTATGTCTGAAGAATGGAATAATTTATGATGGTTCTTTCTACGGCACAAACCGAGCACAAACAAAAGGCACTGTTTTGGGGCGATTTGGACGGCATGTTGTGGAGAGTGACGTCACAGCTCCAGAATTAAATGTGCTATATCTGCGAAAGGAAAATAGATACAATGTTTGTTTTAACGGCACAAACCGAGCACAAACGAATGAAACCGGTTTGGAGCGATTTGAACGACATGGGGTGGAGAGTGACGTCACAGCTCCCGAATTAAATTTGCTATATCTGCGAAAGGAAAATAGATACAATGTTCGTTTTAACGGCACAAACCGAGCACAAACGAATGACACCGGGTTGGAGCGATTTGAACGACATGGGGTGGAGAGTGATGTAACACAACCAAAAAAATTATGTTCAATATCTCAAACACCAAACCAGCACAAACGTTCGTTTTTGCGGCACAAATCAGCACAAACGCAGCACAAACCAATGGCATAGTTTTGGAGATTATTTCGTTTTATGGGGTGCCAACTTCACGGAGGTCATTTCCACACAGAACAGGGCACTCTTGTCTAGGTCCACACACAGCCCTAGATTGCTAAAATTACTGAGACTGAAATCTTGATGTTGCGAAGCCAAAGATTCCGAGTGGGCTAGCTCCAACCGATCGTCGAGATAATTCAAAACACAGATGCCTAGAAGCCTCAGTGGCAACAAAGCCACATACTTGCATTTTGTGAAAGTGTGTGGTGCCAGCCTATGTCCAAATGACAGGACACAAAATGTGTATGCTTTGCCCCTGAAAGCGAATCTAAGAAGGCACTTGTGCTTTGGCACAATCTAAATATGGTAATAAGCCCCCTTTAAATCTACTGTCACAAAACAGTCCCCCAGCTGCACATGTGGCATTATTTGCTTCTGTAATCATTCAGAATTGACATTTCATTAAAATCCAGAATAGGACACAAACCACAGTCTTTTAGACTCTTTTACAGAAAATAACGTCTGTAAAAGCCACACTCTCTCTGAGAAGGGAGAATATCCTCTATTGCCCCCTTTTCTAAAAGAGACTGAATCAAAAAAGGGGCTTCCTGAACAGAAACGTCTGTCATAACAACCTCACTGAAATTAATTATATAGCCATGTTTTATCATTCAAAGTACCCAGTTCGAAATGCCCTTCAGCTGCTGCCAAACCGACAGAGGAGCAGACTTTTATGGATTAATGCATGGTTCTTGCCTGCAGCGCAACCTATAACAACTAGATGGCGCACATGACATACTTTTGGTGACTGCCCCAAAATCAGTGGCAGTGGAGTGAAGCCTTAACTCCTCTAAAACTGTGGCTGTTTGAAGGAAATTTGATAATGTTTTTGCCTTTATTGTATTTAGGCATAAATAATGAGTGGCCTGAATTTTTGTTTTGTGTACACTTGTGCTCGCTAAACATCAAATTCTGTTATGCATGTCCCAAGACCATTGGTCATAGACATACAGAGGTCGAATTTGGTCAGGCAGTGATAAAAAGTTGTTACTCTGAATGTATTTACAGCAGACGATGTCAGATAAACCATCTTCCCTAGCATGCAAGTAGGCTCACCATAATGGTCCCAGCATTCGTATGGGGGACAACATGTGGTGTTTATGTTCACTGTGTTTTTTATGTTCACTTTTGCTTGATAAACATTGAATTCTCCTAAAAATACCGTTGGTAATGGAGACAGACGCTGAATTCGGGAAGCGTTTTATATTTTTTTTTTTATAATTTTCTCTCCCCAGCAAGCTGCAGAGGAAAACTGAACCATATTCTGTTTGTCTGATGTTTGAGATGCACACAATGGCGAACTCATCCCTATACTGACCGAAGTGCAAACAGGAGGGAAACGGATATGTATAAGGACCAATTTCATCACTGAAGAGTTTGCTCATCCTTCATTACACAGCAAGCCCGTTAGGCTTATGTGTAGACCTATTTTTTATTAGAGTTATATTATGCATGCTCCGAGACCCTTGGACATGGAGGCAGAGGTAAAACTCAAGCTGAAAATATTCAAAGCTTGTTCGCCAGTGTAATTATGGGTAAATTGGTGTACTGAAAAAACGGGTTAAAACTTCCCTTGCAAACAAAAGAATCGGCTTGAACAACTGTTCCTCAGTGCAAGCGTTGTGCGAAAAACTAGGGGAATTCCAAATGGAGCCGATATTAGCTCAACGTCATTGCTTAATGTGATGCGCTTAGTTAGACTGCAAAACCATCGTGTGTAGATCCAACAGCTTGATGAAAATTGCGACACCACCAACACCACCAAAAAATCGAGCAGAGATAGCAGTGAATGTCTCTTGTCTCGCCAGAATGCCCACATAGTCCACGAACAGGCGAAAGTATTTTAAAAATAGAGTTAAAATATCTTATAGTCCAAAAAGAATAATAGCACTGACGAAACGTCTCGGGTTACATGTGTATACCCTTATTCCCTGAAAAAAGCAGAATGAGATGCTGCGCTTTGCTAAGCGCTATGGGAACGATCCTAGTCGTGACCAAGCTGTGAATATGTGTGTAACACGTCAATGAACATTGACCGGAATTTATAGCCTCGGCTGATGTAGTTATTAGACGCACCTGTGGCCAGGGTATAAATGGATGCACCAGGTGTTGTCAGATACTTTTTTTTGAAGAGCAGTCCTGGGACGTCCCAGTGCGGCAAAGAAGCGCAACATATCGTTCCGCTTTTTTCAGGGAACAAGGGTTACACATGTACCCGAAATGTTCCCTTTACAAAAAGCTTCACTACGATGCTGCGCTTTGCTAAGCGCTATGGGAACGCAATACCCATGCCACCGCACTGGGGCTGTCCGGAACCCTGCGGTTGTGAAGTGTGCTCACAAGAACGCGAGAGGTCTCAGACATGAGCTTGATATGTCGACTCAAGGGCATAAGAGCCCGGAGTAACAAACATCTAAACCATAAAATTTGATGAATGTGTGCAGAGAGGACCAGCCTGCTGCATCACAAACTTGTTCAGGCATGAGCTGAGATGTTGACTTAAGGACGTAAGAGTCCGGAGTAGCAAAACATCTAACCCATAAAATTTGATGAATTTGTGCGGAGAGGACCAGCCCGCCGCATCACAAACTTGACCAGACATGAGCTTGAGACGTCGACTCATGGGCATAAGAGCACGGAGTGGCAAGAACATCCAAACTATAAAAGTCTAATGAATGTGTGCGGAGAGGACCAACCTGCCGCATCACAGACTTGCTTATAGATGAGCTTGAGATGTCGAACAAAGAGCCTGGAGTAACAAACATCCAAACCATAAAAAAAACAAAGTGCTTCGAGATCACAGGAAGGACTAGCTGCGTCTGGGGAGAGAGTGAGGGAAAGGGACGAACCCGTCTCTCGCTCCTCAGCCAGATTCATGCGAGAGCCCCACGAATTAAATGTGGGCGCTGACTCCCGGAAGTAAGCGAGGCGAGCGCGAAGCATTTTGCCCGAAAGCAGATCACAATGCTCGCATTTGTCTCTTAATTCCACAGCCGCTTTATTATTATGTGCGGGATTTACAGAGGTTCAGTGTCCTCGTGAACCGAAGAGGCGCCGAGGCGCGCTTCAGGCTTACGAGGATCAGTTAGATCTGGGGAGAGAGCGAGCTAAAGGGATGAACCTGTCTCTCGCTCCTCAGACAGATCCATACGAGAGCCCCACCCAAACAGAGCAAAACTGATGTGTGTCCTCTTCAGCTATAGAGCGAGAACAGGGGAACACGCATCGTTTACGGCTTTCAGTCATTCTCTATTTCTTTTAAAAATCTATATATTTTCTAGACAGAAGAGAAAGGAGAAGGTTCACTGCACACTGCCTCACAAATTCTAATTCCTAGCAGAGGAAAGAAAGTTTTGACAGGGTTTGTAAAACACACACACACACACACACACACACACACACACAGAATCGCTCTGAAAAAAAAGAGGATCTGACGACACCTGGTGACGCATCCATTTATAGCCTGGCCACAGGTGCGTCTAATGACTACATCAGCTGAGGCTATAAATTCCGGTCAATGTTCATTGATGTGTTACACACATATTCACAGCCCGGTCATGACTAGGATCGTTCCCACAGCACTTAGCAAAGTGCAGCATCATAGTGAAGCTTTTTGTAAAGGGAACAATGGCATGCTGGTTTGCCATCACTCCATTAGGGACTAAATTGCCATGATTCAGACTTCAGTGGAGGCTACAGACTATGTGACACTCAGGACAATCCCAATGCGATTACGCTGCTCGAGTTCCTATGAAAGGGAACCTCACTTCAGGGAGAATTGTGAATTTTTGGTGGTTATATATTTAGTTGGAAATGCTAACCATTGGGATGAGAGTTTCAGTAATATTATTCAAATGATATGTGAAATATAACACTTTCTAAAAAGTAATATTCAATAATCTAGGTTTACACATTTTAAGACGTAATTTTTCACACTTCAGACATAAAACCAACTCTCGAAATGGGCGGGACCATATGTAAATACATGAGCAGGTATTGTAGGCGGGAAGAGAGAAAACGGAAGAACCTCACATAATGAGTGGAGATGAAAACAAAAGAGTTCATTGATATTTATTCTTGTGTTTCGGATTTAATACAAGTTAAACCACAATGTTATATGTCAAATTATGTAACCCTAAGAAAGGTTTTTTTAAAAAATAGAAAATAAAAAATAAATTCTACCTTAAAAAAAAAATACGCTCACTGAGCACTTTATTGCGTACACTATGATCCTAATAAAGTGCCAGATGTGGTCTTCTGCTGTTGTACCTAATCTGCCTCAAGATTCGACGTGTTGTGCATTCTGATATTCTTTTCTGCTCATTACAATTGTACAGAGTGGTTATCTGAGTTACTGTAGCCTTTCTGTTAACTCGAACTGCTGACCTCTCTCATCAACATGGTGTTTCCATCCACAGAACTGCCACTCACTGGATGTTTTTTGCTTTTGGCACCATTCTGAGTAAACTATAGAGACTGTTGAGTGTGAAAATCCCAGAAGATCAGCAGTTACAGAAATACACAAACCAGCAATAATGTAACTGAAGCTCCTGACCCATATGTGGTGATTTTATGCCTTGCACTGCTGCCACACGATTGGCTGATTTGGTAATCGCATGAATAAATGGGCATGCAGTTATTCCTAATTAAGTGCTACGAGAATGTAGGTTTGATAACATTTTGGATGATTAGGTTGTGTACACTCATATGTATTCAAGGTGCAAGCCCACTATTTTACTACCTTTTATTTGATCATCACTTGACATCTTTAATGTCAGCTTTTATTTTATGCTAAATTTGTTTTTAAAAAATGTATAAAACCAAAATGGACACACAAATTCCATTTCTATGGACAAAATATTTGTCTTTAATCTAAAGATTTCAAAGGATTTAGCATTTTTAACATCTTGGACTACCTTGATTGAGAACGACCAACATATATGTAAGAGTTTACATATTAGATGTTGTCAATATATTTTTACTGTTTATGTCAGTTAATATCCAAATATATAATATACAGTATGTGTACACTTTTTTTTGTTGTTGCAGAAGTTCAGACGATTATGAATGAGACCATCTTCAAAATACACCTTAACTTAATAACTTAGTAGCCTATTAGGGTAAAGTACATCAGCCCAAATGTAAATATATATATATATATATATATATATATATATATATATATATATATATTTTGATTATAAGTTACAAAAGAGGGTAACCGAAATGTACATTACATTATATAAAATTACCATAATGTACAATTAAGGAGGGGAAATCTCAGCACGGTTGCCTGAGAGGTGTAACCTTCATGCATACATTACAAGGGAAATAAGCAACCGCAGTGATGGCTGGGATAACTAATGGCTGCCCTCCAGTCCTCTGATTGTGCTAATTCATTTTCCACATTTTACCCTTTCCTGCACATCTTCCCCCCACTTCACATCCCTCGTTCTTCTACCTTATTGAGAATATTCCAAGCATCCGCACCACAGATCAAGACAGAAGCATCACTTCAGAGCACATTAGCCCTGCTCTTAGGGCATTAGGATCATGGCATGGAAGCATTACTGCACTGCATTGACCTACTCATCCATCGTGAAAGCAATTAGTCCTGAACTATTATCTTATCTCTATATTAACGCTACATTTGTGTTGTACATGGTGTGACTGTTCTTCGAGCATTATGACTTAAGTCTTTGAATCTAGGTGATCTGAACATCTTGAGTACTCCAACACTGATGGCAAGGGCTAATACTTTTACAGTTTTATGAATTGCTAAAAACTATACTCCATTCTCTGAAACAAATGATCAGTAACATAAACTAATTTGCTTAAGCACTCTTTTGGCAAAACACATTCTCACTCACTAAAGCACATTTCGCACTATGATGCACAGTTGTCATCGTTTACACACAATGACTTGAAATTGTTCACACTTGTTTCTAATGATGTAAAAACATGATACTGAGGCAGAATGAATCTTTCATTGATTTTTTGCAGTTGCACAACAGTTTTGAGTGTTCGGTTATGTTTTTCAAAATGTGCTTATTATATACAATAAAAAAAGAATCTGTAACTACATGCTCTGGATGCTGTGTTCTCCATGTAGTGATTTTTAATGAATTCTCTTTTTAGTGTTTATATATTGACTGGCTGTGTGGATGATCTGAAAGTATTGTTTGATTTTGAGCACAAGTTAAATGGTTTTGAGGCAATTGTTTGATTTTGCCAGAAGAGTCAGGAGTTTTGTTAATGTAGTTTGAAGATTTGGTTTTGTGTTTAAAGTTAAGAGAAAATGGGTGAAAGTTTCAAGAAATGTGTCTTAGCAATTGTGAAAAAAAGTAAATCATTTTCTTTCCCTGACTCATTCAACCATGCAAGGAGTTGAGCTGAACTTTAAGTCTCTGGACTGGATCAACAGGCTGAATTTCACTTCACAAGAACTGCAAAGTGAGGGTCAATTTATTCTAAGACTGTAAGACTTTTAAGACCTCTTCTCTGCTATTTACACAAGTCTCAGTCAAGGCAAGTCAAGAGAAAAAAGAGGGATGTGACAGAGAGAGAGAGAGAGAAATTGACCAAATGAAGCCTTGGCAGTTGTCAAGGTTTTGAGGCCCAGGAGATGCTCATCCATATTGTTATTCTGAAATCGAACTAAAAACAACCTGTGCGTGGGTCAGACTGTTTAATTAAACTTCAGAGTCTGATATATTAATGACTGTCATGCAATATGGATAAGCTATGAATGATACCGTAGCACTCATTATGTTTATTGTTAAGGGGAAAGTGTTTTTTAGCTTGTTTATTTTAATGTGCTATTTCATTCTTTTTCAAAATGAAAGTAGAAGCAACATCACAAAATTAGGTATATTTGTAAACTTACAGTTATTATTGACAGGACAGTACACATGTATGTCACACGAATCTGAGCGTTTCTCCACATTTTTAATGAGAAGAAACACTTCTATCCAATCACAGCGCTCATTCATGTATTAGCTGGCATTACAGCCACAGCAGAGAATTCAAACTCATGGACATAACAGCTATTCTGCAGGCGCAAGATTTCAACAGCACTCAGTGAACAGACATGAGAGCAAACTTTTTCACTAAACACCATGATCAGATTGAAATCACTCCACAAATCAGACCACAGACCAGCGTGAGCATTTCTTGGCTTAAGTTCTGATACTCGCTTTAAACACACACAAACAGCATTGTTTATGAGGAAGGGCTGTTAGAGTAAGTGCTTATTCCATCAGTTAATCTCTGTGTGTTGGATCATGTATGTGATAACATTGAAATCACATATCAAAATGGACCACAGTCCATAACCGCAATGAAGTGAGAATGTTTCTTGGCAAACTGCTGTTACACTTCAAATATGAAGCATCAGTGTATTCCAAGTGTATTTGGTGAGGCTGTTTGTGACAGGGCGGAGGGCAGGGCCGGGTCTTGGTCGTGTGTGTTTGTCTTTTTGTTTAGTTCTTCATTAAACTATTAATTATATTGTCAAGCCTGTTTTCGCCTCCTCCTTTCCCTTAATCCCTTTACACTGGTCCCAAGTTTTTGCACCAGTGTAAAGAGATTAATGGAAAGGAGGAGGCAAGAACCGGCTTAACAATATAAATAATAGTTTAATATAAAACTGAAACAAAAAGACAAACACACAAATGTGTCGGACAGCTGTCCGTAAATCTCTCTCTCTCTGTCGCACTGCAGCTTCCAGTCTGCCTTTATCCCTCTCTGAGGCTTGATTAGCCTGATTAGGGGCCGGGTGTGCAGAATCACGACCCGGCCTCACCCTCCGCCCTGTCACAATCAGTTTATGAGTTGGTGACATTAAAGTCGTTGCTGAGGCGACAGGTCACTGCTGTTTGTCTTTTCTTCTGCTGGTTATTTATTTGACATGTTTTTATTCAATTTGTGATGCATTTCCATTTGAGGCATCATTACTTCAGCAAGTGGAACTGGAAAACCATCAACACAACAACAAATTCCTAGTTGTTTCCATGAACTGTGGGTATTGGATATTCTTGTAGCTGGATAGGGCCGTTTTGTCTTTCAAACCAATTGTATGTATGTATTTGTAATCTGAATGTCTAAACCAATCTTAATTTAAATCCTATAAGAGAGGAAAGGAAATGCGTGTAACTAATCTGAGTATGGGAGCTGAATGGCAGGGACTATGTGTGTGTGGGTATTATAAAGGAATGTGTGTCCAGTCAATGTGTGCATGTTTGTGTGATCTAACTTCCTCTCTTCTGCAGTGATCTGGAACACCTTTTCTGTGTCAGATGGCAGGAGCTATGCTGTTCTATTGAGATGGTTTTTAAACAGAACATCTATTGTACATTAGAGCTATGTCAGAACTGCTAGGTATAGAGTAAGGAGAGGGGACTCTGAGGAGGCTTCTCCCTCTCTTACAATTCTCGTTTCTGCTTGGATAACTTAACGAAACAAGGATTTCTTAAAATTTTATCTTAAATTTTGTACCTTTTATGAATACTTTTAAACATTTGTTTTCCTCTATTTTATCTCTTTCTTTTATACTTTCTTTCCCGTTTCCTCTTGTTTCTCTAAACAGTGAATACTACATACATTAAAACCAACTGAATTACTGTAAGCAAAAAATCCTAGTCTCTATTCGACTTTACTAAATCTTGGCAACACCCACTGGTATCAGTTGATAACACAGTTCTTTTACAGCAGATCTTGATGATATTTTTCATCAATTACTATTATCAGGAAGACTTATTCAAAATGATGAAAAAAATCTTAACTGATTTTTCTGAGACCAATGCCTGAAGATGCTAATCGTGATAGTGATGCCAAATAGAAGATTTAAAAGTACTTTTCCCCATTGTGAAATCATGAAGCCAAACATCAGTTCCCATTAGAATGAAGTGAGACTAGGGGACATTGAGAAAGGGGGCTTTGTCTACCTCCCGCATCTCGACCAGGTTCAGCCACAAGTGACGTTCCTGGACCACGAGGGTGGCAATTGCCTGCCCGAGTGTCCGCGCTGTGACCTTCGAGGTCGGTCGTAGAGAGCAGTTCCTGCAACACATCTGGATCAGGAATACCCAAGGCCAGATCTTTAAGTGCCTTGGCCTGGTATACCTGCAGAAGGGCCATAGCATGCAGGGTGGAGGCGGCCTGTCCGGTGGCGCTGTAAGCTTTGGCAGTCCGTGATGACATCATCCTTGGAGGGGAGCACTGTGTGATCCCGCCAGGTGGCGGTGTTTTCTGGACATAGGTGCATCGCAATCGCTCTGTTCACCTGGGGGACCTCCAAGTACCTATGGCCGCCCCACCATTGAGAGTAGTGAGAGCGGATGAGCAAGGAGGTCGGTTGCGGGCAGTGAAAGGTGCCCTCCACGACAAACCTATTGTCTAGCTGTGAGGGCTGTGGGGAGGACAGAGGGTTCCAGTCCAACCCCATGCTCAGTCGAGTCTTCCGTGTCAGATGCTGGGACGCTCTCCAATGCAGCGGCAAATCGTCATCCAGCTCAGCGAGCCTGTACGGAAGTCAACGAGTGTGCCGGAGGGTGGGTGGTTCGTGGGGATCTACCCGGCGAAACCGAGCCCGCTGCCATCCCCAAATCGCCTCAATCCCGTGGGAAGAAGGAATGACGCGGGGGGTGGATGGAGTGGCGTTCCTTTTTAGGAAGGAAAGCCGCAACATTGCCATGGTTAAGTTCTCGCAGTGAGAACATGAACCATCCACAAACGGCGCCTCAGTATGATCGCGGCCCAGACACATGAGGCAGCGTCTATGACCGTCAGGAGCAGAGAGATATCGACCACATCCAGGAACTACACAGGGGCGGAAGTACATCTTTAAAAAGACACGTCCTGAAAAGGACATTCAATGCCTGTTGTGTGTGCTCTTTTAGAGAAAATAAACTCTTTTAGGAAATATTCTCTTTTAGAAGTGCTGTAGAAGCGTCCAAGGGCAAAGCTGCACTGCCTTGCAGAGATGGAGAAAGCCACTGATATGCGCCATAGATCCAACAGCAAATGCTCTACAGAGTTGAGTGGAACAAAAGTGATCTCAGCTCACTGATCGCATAACCGCTCGGCTCCGAAGAAGAAATCTGAATGAACAGATTTTTCATTACCCATATGTCCGGTGGAGTGTCATGCAAATTCTGTCCACCAAATTCTCATTGGCCTATTCTCAAGTTCAGAGGTAACTGAGGCCTTCAAGAAAGTCCTCTAGTGTCGCCTCATTCGACACAATGTCTCATACCCTCCATCAGGGAATGGAGTTCACAACAGTAACCTAGACGTTACTTTGCCAAAAAATAGTACATTTATTAATCCTTTTAGTTATCAGACATTGGAGAGAAATTTAAATGTTAATTATAATGGTGTTATACGATGGTCTTCGTTATCTTTCCAATCTTTTTCTTCCTCTCTTATCTTTCTCTGAAGAGCAGTCTTTCTCTGAAGAGTATTCTCAAACTGGGCATATTTAAGTCAATCCATATGAAAAAACAACAACATAGGCCTCCTTTGTCTAAAGCAGACCCCCTAAAGTAGTCTATGGAAAGTCCCAAGTTTAACATGAGGTCATGTAAAGAACTTAAATTGAATTTAACTTACATGTGGCTGTAAGAATACATATGGTAGTGTTGGTGGCAAAGTGGATTAAAGCACTGAACTGGTAAAAAGAAGGTTGTTGGTTCAATCCCCACAGCCACCACCATTGTGTCCTTGAGCAAGGCACTTAACTCCAGGTTGCTCCAGGGGGATTGTCCCTGTAGTTTGGATAAAAGCTTCTGCCAAATGCATAAATGTAAATGTAAATGCATTTAAGACACATGATGTAAAAGCTTGAGTAGAATAATGTAATAAAATGTATCAATAATGTTACAAAATCATTGCAAATACTGATGATAATCAATAATACTGATAAGCATGAAATTTTAGTCTTTAGGGTCTGAAGGGGTTCTCAATGTTTTATGGTTTTCTTGTCACATGACAATAAAATGTCCACCATTTTACTTTGATTTGGTGAACAAAAGCTTTTTCCAATATGAATCATATTTTAAAGAATTTTTTTTGCTCATAACTGAATTTTTTTAAGGAATAAAAATAAAAGATTATTCCAAACGTCTCGGGTTACTTAAGTGTAACCCTTGTTCCCTTTACAAAAAGCGGAATGAGATGCTGCGCTGAGAAAAGCGCTTTGGGAACATCTTATAGTTGTGACCAGCTGTGAATATGTGCAACACGTCAATGGACATTGACCAGAATTTATAACCTCTGCCGGTGTAATCATTGGATGCACCTGGGGCAGGGTTATAATAGATGCGTCACCAGAGCATCATCAAGGCATATGTATATGAATACTAATAAGGTCACGTTGGCATTTAACATGGACAAATTTTAATTTCACTTATAAATGCAATTAGAAGATGAGGAATTGCAATCAAAAGGGAGCAGTTGCCCTGTTGCAGGACTGTAATATTGGTTTTGATGTTTCGCCTTTCGCAGTTTGGCACCGGTTCTGACCTGAAAGCGAATTGTAATGGCCCTTTTCAAGCTGGCAACCTGCACAAAGTAGTGGGGAAACTTTCGGACTTAGTATAAGCACAATCCGTCGATGTGTATATTATGTGTGCACAGCAATTAAAGAAAAATGTGTGTGGTGTAATATCAGGGTTTACATATGATACATTCCTGATATTCAATAGGGTATTTTGAACAATCATATAATCTAAAGCATTGCCATCACAACAGCATTATGTCCTGCATATTTGTCCAGCAACTTTTAACAACCAATTGAACTTGATTGATCTAAAATTATTTTAGTGTCATAATGCAATTGACATTTTCTGAAGGAGCTCAGCAAATGCGATCCGAGGTAAAGAGGGTTAGATTTAAATGTTTTAAAATGTTCAAAAGCTTATTTTCTGAAAGTGGACTCAGCATTGGAGAAATAGTTCTTATAGTTTGTAGGCTAGTCTTGAAAAAAGTGTAGAACATTCGGATAATGTAATAATTTTTTTTCGAACAGAACAGGGTTAAGCAAATGTAAGTTTCCTTAAAGAAAAGCATTTTATAGGTCTAAAAATATAAATATTTTTTTCATTTGGTAATTTAATTTAATACTGGGAATTTTGCCGGCATTATTTCAAAAGTAAGCTAAACAATAATTTAATAGAATTGGGTTATATGTTAGTGTTCTAAAAAGCACACTGATGTTTTTCTCATAGTAGGCCTATTGTGTATCTATTTTTAATTTGTGCACAAAATTATACGTTTTTTTTTGTATTGTGGGCTAATTCCGTGACTGCCATCTATTATTTTGAATGGTGTGGAAAATAAACATTAATACATAAATGAATGGCAACTGCAATTAAATTAATCACAAACAGTGGCCATTCATTTGTTCTCCGTGCACTTGTCAATGTGCATAATATGAGGTAGTCTATTTGTGTTGGCACTCATGGAAGTTTCATGTTTGCAGCATCGGATCTATACACCGTTAACTTAATCAACATGCATAATCATGTACAATAAATTGGCTTTCAAATATAAATACCTTGTCGTAAAGATTAACACAGGCTAACTATTGGGGTAAACTCTGTCATGCGACACTAAATTTTTGCGTTAATGCCCATTTTCTTGACAAAAAGTGTTTCCAAACCAGTTTTTCACGACATTTGAAGTATCTACATGCGCTAAAGTTAAACAGAAAAATATGATGTCGACACTTGTGAAATAATTTGCATTTCCATCAGCTTTACTTTGATGCATGCCAGTTTATAACATTAGATGTTTATCTACAAAATTTCACAAACTCATTCACATTGTTTAGTATTTGCCAGTGGCATTGACATTCTAAAGGTCAGCATCAGCCCACTGGAAGAAATTCTTGTATCAATATATACGAGCAAATAGCTTATTGACCAATTTTTAAAGCTTCAGATTCAGCACATATTAATGAAGCTGCTGGTTCTACAGAGACCTCTGTCAAACACTCCACTACTTCTAAATATCACCAGCAGTGGCATTGGAGCAAAATCTCTTTTCGTTCCACTGTGATTGTGTAGCCTTTCAAATAAGCACAAAATCATGGGATAATTGAGTTTAGAGGGACTATAAGGGACTTCATGGAGGTAGTGTGCCCATTTCACAGTGCCTCTGGAGTAATGGTTTGTTCCACCTGAGTGTACAAGTTTGATTGATTTAGGGTGTCTAACCTGTCCCATGAACTCTAAACATGCACACATGAATGCACACACTGGTGTAACACTACACTACAGGTTTGAATAGGTGACCATTCTTTTTTATATATATTAGATTAGATTCAACTTTATTGTCATTGTGCAAAATACAAGTACAGAGCAACCTGTTGAGCTGTATGTAAATATATATATATATATATATATATATATATATATATATATATATATATATATATATATATATATATATGTATATATGTATATGTGTCAAGTACTGATGAAATCAATAGAAATATGCAAACTAAATCATTTTGTCATGACCACAAATAGCTGAGTGTTGGTTCACCAGCTAGACCAGCAACAAACCAAATTTGCGCAGGCCTAAACCAGAAAAAAGTATTTTCAGCAGGACAATCACATCATGATAATTCCTGAACCAGCAAAGAGAGGTCGGACAGTTGTTATGTACACTTATTTGGTTATATGGCCCATACATACTGAGTAAAGACAAACTTTGGAAGGGAATAAGGCTCTGATGAGAAGCATTTTTCTCTATCAAGTTGATAGAGACATCTCAAGCACTAAGATTATTTTGCTGTCTTTTACTATTTCACAAAGCATTTATCTAGTCTTGCATCTTTCAACAAATCATAGGGAACACTTTACAATAAGGTTACATTTGTTAAAATGAACTAACAATGAACAAAACAATCACAGTAAGCATTTATTAATCTTAGTTAATGTTAATTTCAACACATAGTAATACATTTTTAAATCAAAAGTTTAATTTGTTAACATTATATATTCCACTTTGAACTAACATGAACTGAGAACTGTATTTTTATTAACTAACATTATCAAAGATTAATAATGCTGTTAAACATATATTGCTAATTGTTTGTTCATGATGCCTAATGCATTTACTAATGTTAACAAATGGAACCTTATTGTAAAGTGTTACCAAATCATATTTCTCGGTGAACAGACTTCCATTCAAAGGACAGGTATCCTGTAAAAATAACTTCCTTGGGGATTAAAAAAATAACAAAACTGTCAAATGCAAATAAAAATTATATTTTGAAGGTTGAAGGCTTTAAAATGCCATGAGCTCCAAATCGGCAATGACCATGAGCACTCACCTAATTTTCTTGATGTCAGCTTTGCTAAAATCACTCTAAATATTTCACTTTCCCCATAAAACTTCCTCCATACACATGTTTTTTTAAGCACACCAGCAGTAAAATAGAGAGGCCTTCATCATCTCTTTGATCAGACAATCTTACAGAAGCTGTTGCCCTCAGGATTACATTCTGTTTTATGCTGTTGTACTTCATTTGTTCCATTAGTTCTTGTGTAAACTAATCACAGGGTTTTCTATCTCTCCATTTTATTTGTGTGTGTGTTTGTGTGTGTCTGTGATGGTGAGAGATGAGTGCAGTCTGCAGGATCTCTTAACAGGTTTTCATTCACAGAGATGATTCAAGTGAACAACTATTGTACATGTAATTTCCTCAATGTTACAGAGAAATTACTCAATTGTCTCAGTTGTAAAAACACATTTCTAGCAGAAAGAACTGGAACAGCATGGCATGAAGGGAATAACAATTTAATAATGAACATAAAATAATAATTAATAAAAGTCTCTTTGGTATAAGACCCCATCTGATGGATTACATTATATTTTATGTTGTTGTACTGATTCATTAGTTCTTGTGTACACTAATCACAGCTGCTGTAAGGTTTTCTATCAGCCTGTTTTATTTTTTATGTGGGTGTGTGTGTATTTTTGAAGTAAGCTCCTTCTGACAAGACAGTTATTGATGGTCACAGTGCAAAGTTGTATGGCTGTAGGGAACAACTTCAACAGCAGGTAGTGTTGAGCAAAGCTACAGTCACTTTTAAATGTCTCCAGAGTGTTTTCAAACTATTCCCGTCTGATAGCCACTCTGATGGTAAGAGATGAGTGTAGTCTGTATGATCTCTTAGCAGGTTTTCATTCACAGAGATGATTCAAGTGAACAACTATTGTACATGTAATTTCTTCAATGTTACAGAGGAAATTACTCAATTGTAAAAACACATTTCTATTAGAAAGACTCGGAACAGCATAGCATGAAGGGAATAACACTTTATTGATGAAAATAAAATCATAATAAATAAAAGTCTCTTTGGCATAAGCCCCTGTCTGACAGTCAAGGTAAATTTTTAGTAACCCGTCAAAACCTGCTGGGGATGATGGCAGGGATGAGAAGCCTACCCCCACTCAGACGGAGACATGATGCTGGTGGTGGGGAGGAGGCAGTTGCCACGTAGATACCTGAATGCAGCAGAGTGGTAAGCTGCCCGTGGACCTTTAAAGCAAGAGGTGAAATGTGGTTGGTTAAAGGAAATTATGAATGAACCGATGACATGTATTGCATGAGTGTCCCTGACAGAACTACCACTTCTATTTCTATCAGAAAGATACAACAGCAGAGCATGAAGGGAATAACAATTTATTGATGAACATAAAATAATAATGAAGTAAAGTCTCTTTGGCATATGCCCCCATCTGACGGTCCAGGTAAATTTTTGGTTAACCGTCAGTTTTATAATTTTTATATTAGGACCCTCAAAAGAGAGGGAAAATAAGTTAAGGAATACCGACCAGGTCTTCAAGTTGGCAGGAAAAAAATCTGGAAAAGACAACAGAGCCATTAGAACATACAATATATATATATATATATATATATATATATATATATATATATATATATATATATATATATATATATATATATATATGTATATGCCATGCTGAGGTGGGGATGGGGGTAGGGATGGGGTTGCGGGAGCATCATGTGCTACACCCTTGAAAGGATAACGATGCTATGAAGAATTTGAGAGAAGGGAGCATCGTTTGTAATGACTGATGCTTTAGGGCCCTGATTCAGGTGAGCATTTGGTTGTGCAATACCCTTGACAAGAGTAACCATGTATATGACACATGAAAGGAAGGGGGGACATTGGTTGTGTAATACCCTTGAAAGCAGGGGCGTGTGTGTGTGTGTGTGTGAGTGTGATTCTACCACCACCAGAGTTGTAAGAAAAAGGTACCTTTGATGCATGGCTTACTATGAGCTGAGCTTGGTTGATTGAATGATGGTTGTGACATATGTATGTCTTGTATCATGAAAAAGACCATCCTACCAGCATCTTGATGAAAGACTCAGGAAGTCCTTTTGAAGCAGCTGCTGTAGCGGCTCCTATCCTGAAGAAATGGCTGGAATACACTTGAAGGGAGAGACCACAGCATATTAGCACGTTGGAAGCATGGCGAGTCATGGGTCACCCAAATAATTAATAAATAAGGGGGAGGCAACTGAAATGTGAGGCTGTGGCTTTATATAACTTATCATTGAGGCATATGGGCAAAAGGAATTATCAGGGATTTAAGATACTGATATGAGTGACCATGATCTAAACTATCAGAAATACCAGAAAAGGTTAAACGTCGAGAGGCAGGAAAACTAGAAAATATTAAGTGAATTACCTAAACCTCAAAAATACACAAATTGTCATGAGAATAAAAAACAGCTTCTAAAAGCATGTAATCGAATTTAGAAAAACAGCCTGCTCTGAGAGTGGAAATAAGGAGGTGTAGAATATCTAAAGTGATAGGAAGCAGTTTATAGGGAATTGTGGGAGAATTGTTTTCTGATACCTCTTAGATTTAGCTGGATGGAAGGAGAAAAGACTGGTGAATTCAGGTGAATGACATCTAGTGTGAAACTGAATACCCGCCACAATTTTATTAATCGAGAGGTTTAAATAATCGGAAGTTAAAACAGAAAGCAATGAAAGCACAGACTGTTGACACTAACACTGGGAATAACGGTGTCTTGTGAGAATTGCAAAATGACGAATATTGAGACCAAGCGGAATCGTAAGCTTTGAGTAAAGACGGGGCAATACCATGCCTTATTAAATCTTTAGCGGAACAGCAGGGGCAAAAGGGTTTAAACATACAGTGTGGAGCTCTGAGAGGACAGGAATAGATTAGCAGAGAATCGGAGTGGGTGTGTACAGACAGAAGCTTGAAACATTGGAAGGATCCAGATAAACCTGCCAACAGAGAATTAAATGTGAGGACTACTTCTACACTCAGTTGTGTGCCGGACAGAGAATAATTAATAAAATGTTAATTATTTTGTATTTTATTTTCACATGATGCTGAATGAAATTAGTGGGGTGAGTGGGTATTATTTTGGAGCATCTTGATATTTGTTTTGGTGAGGAGGGCGCTATGCCAAGCCTTGAATGGGATTAAAGTATGTGAAGCGAAAGATGTGATGTTTGAAGTAAAAGCTCTGATAAACCCGTAAAACCAGAATGGTTTATCAAGAGAGAACAAATCTTACTCACCTGCTGCAAAATGGAAGCTGCCCTGACCTCAAATATATTAACAGTGAAAGGATCGGAGAGCAAAATGCATTGTAACTTAAAAAAAAATATATATTTTTTTTTTGCAAACATATTTGTAGAAATAATGTACAATGCATTATGAGGAAGTTTGTCTTACCAGCCAATATGGAAAATAAACTGTAGCATAATTTATATAATGAGTTTTTGATATTTCGAACCTTTAGATATTCTACACCAATGAGTAAACAAACCTTACTTACCAGCTACATATAAAACCACAAAATTAACCACATATATTATTATATGGTAACTATTACTAAAACCATGTTACCATATGGATACTACAGGACTGTAGTAAAACCATACTTATTGGTATCAAAACCTTGGTTACTGCAAAAACAGAGAAAAAAAAACTACAGTAGTGGTTACTGTGATAATACAATATTACTATATAAATCCATGGTAAGTTTTCGGAAGGGTATCATTTATTAATGAGGATAAAAGATCGTTTTCAATTGCTTTAACAACTCTGAATTTAAATAACCTGTAAAAATTGTCACACAAGCCCATTATAATATATGCCACATCTAGGTTTGTCGTTACTTAGTGAAAATATCTCCAGATGCTGTTTTTCTGTCTTTACCACAGGAAAGCACCGCTCACTAGTTTAACGAGTGCTATGATTGAAAGGATGAGCTCTGTCTGTGACTTCTTGTGTAGTTTAGCATTCTGCATGTAAGATGAGCGGAAGAAAAATAGTTCTGGTGCCATGCAACAACAGCTAATATAATTATTTTATTTCCACTTTGATTATGTTTAAGATTATGAGATGCATTCCTATTCATGTTGTCTAAATAGTAACATCTTCAGAATCGATACTGTTTGGGTGAGGATCGATATTCTTAATACCACATTAGAATCGGTATGTTAGTATCAGTCCGGCCATCACTACTGTGGAATAGGAATACACCCCTGTTTGACTGATCATATAATGCATACAAATGTATTGCGCTGGTAATGAAATTAATTGTTAAAAAATGGAAATGTAATGAGCAGAGCCTGCTGCTAGGTGTCAGAGGTGTGCAAAGTGATGCTTCCTTATTTGGAGAATGCGGATGTAGACATATGAAGTATGTACATTTAGTGATTTATGTGCGATAGGAGCCACCAACAAAACAATGCATCATCTTAACTGAATGGAGTAATAGACCCCATATGATATGTACTTGTCATTCATGACATTCCTCGATAGGGGTACACTCAGGCATGCAACACTGTAACTGAATTGTGTATTGTGAACCTTACCTCAGTTACCCGCCATGGCACTGCCATCACACTGTGAAACAATTAGAAATTGGTGAGTTGAATTTGCACGCCACTCCCCCAACATACAGGTATAAAAGGGAGAATGGTATTTGGATTTATTCAGATTTTGCACCGAGGAGCCGAGACAAGGTCTCGGACATTACAGCAGTGCAGTTCAGCCTGTGGCAAGAGGGACACAACGTCTCGTTCCCTCATCAGGGAATGGAGGTTACGACAGTAACCGAGATGTTCCCCTTCTATCACTCACTCGATGTTGTGTCGATGTAGTAACACTAGGGGTCCCAATATGAAATGCCACAAAGGCTGAACTGGTCACGTGATCTGCCAATGCAGGTGTAGGCTAGCTGCTAGGAGCATAAGAACAAATGCATTCGGGCTGCTCAAAAAATGCGCCAGGGAAGGCATTCTTTTCCGTTCGTATTCTTTCAGGGGGAAAAGACCCTGCGGAGGCCACACCCTGGCTTCATGGGGGGGAGGGTATGGAAGTGCTGGATACATCATATGGGCCCACCGGGCCACACATGCGAGAGGTGTGGTGGTAGGTCCGACATTTCATGGGGGAGGAGTTTTCTACAAGCAGAGGAGACTCTGCCAAGGGAGATACAGGTCTACCGAAACAGAGAAGGGAGACCGTATTGCGGAAAATACACACAGGAGGCCACTAGGGTAGCCGAGACCTGTGGAACACTTAGCCCAGTACAGGGCCTGTTAGCACACATACTGGGTCTGACTACGGATTCCTCTGCTGAATTCGTAAGTCAGAGTGCTAGGAGGAAGAAAATTCAAGGTTCACAAGTCAGGAACACATGGAAGAAAGAGCGCACAGCTTCACCTACCTTGGAGGAAAAAGGCGCTATGCACAAGCGATACACTCGGTCAGCTATCCGTGTAACGAAACTTACCTGCTCATACCTGAAAGAACACGGGACAAGACCGGCTCAACCCGGAGATTGTAGAATCTCACGAAGATATTTGGTGTTGCCCAGCCTGCTGCCCTACAGATGTCCACTAGGGAGGTGCCATTGGCCAGTGCCCACGAGGATGCCACACTTCTCATGGAGTGTGCTCGAACCCACAAGGGGGTGGGCATGGACTGGACCTGGTATGCTTGCGCTATGGCATCCACGATCCAGTGGGCAAGCCTCTGTTTGGAGACATTTTTCCCTTTCTGCTGTCCACAAAAGCAGACAAAGAGCTGCTCAGAGTGCCTAAATCTCTGCATGCGGATCAAGTAGATGCGCAAAGCAGACACCGGACACAGCAACGATAAGGCTGGGTCTGCCTCCTCCATGGGCAGTGCTTTCAGGTTCACCACCTGATCACTAAAAGGGGTCGTGGGAACCTTGGGCACATAGCCCTGTCAGGGTCTCAGGATCACGCGAGAGTTACATGGACTGAACATTAGGCACTCTTCACTGACAGAGAACGCTTGCAGGTCCCCGAGCCTCTTGATGGAAGTGAGCATGGTCAGGATGACTCTCTACAGAGAGACAGCCTTCAACTTGACTGACTCAAGGGGAGGTCACAGGAGAGAAATTGTTCTAGGGGGTTCACCCTCCTGGCGCCTCTCAGGAACCTGATTATCAGGTCGTGCTTACCGAGGGATGTCATCGTGATACACTGCTATGGCAGCTACATAAACCTTGAGAGTGGAGGGGGACAGCTGCCCGTCCAGTCTCTCTTGCAGGAAGGAAAGCACTGACCGGAATGTGCAACACTGGGGGTCTTCACCATGGGAAGAACACCACCTAGTGAAGATACACCACTTCAGTGAGTAGAGATGCCTTGTAGAAGGAGCTCTAGCCTGAGTGTTGACCACAGCGGGCGTTAGGTTTGCTGCGTCCCGTCCAGGGACCAAATATGGAGATTCCAGAGGTCTGGTCATTGGTGCCAGAGGGTACCTGAAGTGGAGCAGCTGCAAACAGCCCATGCCAAGCCTACCCAGACAGTGCTTCACACATTCTACATGATTCACTTTCTCACAAACGCACATCGGATTCTTTCTCGTTTTTTTCACCTCTCCTTGAGCGAAAGTGCAAGTCTGTTGGACATACTTTGAGGCCTATCTTGGCCTATTACTTGAAAAGTAATTTCAAGTGAACAAGTGTGCAAAAAAGTTACCATGTGGAATAAAAGAATATTCTCCAACGGAGTGATGGCAAACCAACGCGCAAGCACTTAATCTGTTCCATTATTTCTTCCGGGAGGCTATCAAGAGATGCAAGGTATTTTAACAATTTTTTTTTGTCTTTTGCCCGTTCATGGGCCACGCAGGCATTCTGACGAGATGAGACATGCACTGCTTTCTCTGCTCGATTTATCATGGTTGAATTCATCGGCATGGATGTCACTCTTTTCAGTCAGCTGTTGGATCTAGACCCGATGGTTTTGCAATCCAACCAAGCACATTGTGTTAAAGAATTACTTAACAGCTCTGTAATATCGGCTCTGTTAAAAATTTCACTTGTGTTTTGTGCTGGGTAATACGTGTTGCTCCCCTATTATATGTTAGGAACACTTTTGTTCTAACCCATTTTTTCAGTACACCAATTTAGCTCAGTCTCCCCCATAATTTATGCTGGTGAATGAGCAGTGAATATTTTTGAGTTTTGAGTTTTGCCTCTGCCTTCATGTTCAAGGGTCTCGGGGCTCACATAATATAACTCAATGTATGATAAAAATAGGTCTACACACAAGCCTAATGGGCTTGCTGTGCAATGAAGGATGAGCAAACTAATCAGTGAACGAAATTGGACCATATACACATCTGTTTCTCTCCTGCTTGTCCTTCGATCAGTATCGGGATGAGTATGTTGTACACGCCTCAAACTTCTGACAACCAGAATATGGTTCAGTTTTCCCCCGCAGCTTGCTGGGGTGTGAACATTATAAATATATACATGTGTGTATATATATATATATATAAATAAATAAAAACGCTTCCCGAATTCTGCCTGTTTCCATGACCAAGGGTCTGGAGACATGCATAACAGAATTTTATGTTTATCAAACACAAGTGTACACAAAAAATACAGTGAACATAAGCATTACATGTTGTCCCCCCATAAAGAATGCCGGGGCTGTTGTGGCAAATATTCCGGCCAATGTTCATAAACTTTTCCCCATTCAAATACCTGAGAAAATGTTTATTCTGTTAGCATCCCTGCTGTAGATACATTCTGAACACTCAGAATTTATTCCTAAATACAATAAAGGCAATTCGTCCCATTCTGGAATGGAGACATTTGAATTCCAGACTAATGAAATGTCAGTTCGGAATGCTGACAGAAGCAAATAATGTCACAGCCGGGGGGGCTATTTTGTGACAATAGATTTGAAGGACGCATTTTTTCATATTCAGATTGCACCGAAGCATAGGTGCTTTCTCAGATTCATTTCTGGGGCAAAGCATATCAATTTTACATTCCTCCATTCGGACATGCGCTAGCACCACACATTTTCACAAAATGAATTTATGCGGCTTTGACGCCCTTGAGACTTCAAGGCATCTGTGTTTTGAATTATCTAAACTTGGTTGGTGGTTGGTTGAATGGTTAATGCTAGCCGACTTGGAGACTTTGGCTGCCCAACATTGAGATGTCATTCTCAACATGCTAGGGCTGTGTGTAATCCTAGACAAGATTGTCCTGTTGCCAAGGCAAAAAACTATGTTTCTAGGGGTGGAGCTAAATTCATGGGCAATGCAGGCGTGTCTGTTTCTAGTTCGCTTTCTGTCATTCTGCAGGTGTCTAGTGATGTTCAGAGTGGGATGCATTCTCCATGCAAGAACATTTCACAGGCTTTTGGGGCTCATGATCATGGCTTTTGCTGTCATTCCCCTGGGCATGTTGCATGCAAGACCTTTTAAATGCTGGATGAAATCCACAAAGGGACTTTAACCACTGGCGCATGCATTCCATCTCTTCAAACTGGTGACCGAACTCTGTCACAATGGAAATGGGCCCACCTTCTGATGTCGGGCATTTGTTGTGATAGGTGTTTTGCCACAAATTTATAATGACAGACGCCTCCTCCGTGGGTTGGGGTGCTGTATACACTGACCTAAAGGATTATTAGGAACACCTGTTCAATTTCTCATTAATGCAATTATCTAATCAACCAATCACATGGCAGTTGCTTCAATGCATTTAGGGGTGTGGTCCTGGTCAAGACAATCTCCTGAACTCCAAACTGAATGTCAGAATGGGAAAGAAAGGTGATTTAAGCAATTTTGAGCGTGGCATGGTTGTTGGTGCCAGACGGGCCGGTCTGAGTATTTCACAATCTGCTCAGTTACTGGGATTTTCACGCACAACCATTTCTAGGGTTTACAAAGAATGGTGTGACAAGGGAAAAACATCCAGTATGTGGCAGTCCTGTGGGCGAAAATGCCTTGTTGATGCTAGAGGTCAGAGGAGAATGGGCCGACTGATTCAAGCTGATAGAAGAGCAACTTTGACTGAAATAACCACTCGTTACAACCGAGGTATGCAGCAAAGCATTTGTGAAGCCACAACACGCACAACCTTGAGGCGGATGGGCTACAACAGCAGAAGACCCCACCGGGTACCACTCATCTCCACTACAAATAGGAAAAAGAGGCTACAATTTGCAAGAGCTCACCAAAATTGGACAGTTGAAGACTGGAAAAATGTTGCCTGGTCTGATGAGTCTCGATTTCTGTTGAGACATTCAGATGGTAGAGTCAGAATTAGGCGTAAACAGAATGAGAACATGGATCCATCATGCCTTGTTACCACTGTGCAGGCTGGTGGTGGTGGTGTAATGGTGTGGGGGATGTTTTCTTGGCACACTTTAGGCCCCTTAGTGCCAATTGGGCATCGTTTAAATGCCACGGCCTACCTGAGCATTGTTTCTGACCATGTCCTTCCCTTTATGGCCACCATGTACCCATCCTCTGATGGCTACTTCCAGCAGGATAATGCACCATGTCACAAAGCTCAAATCATTTCAAATTGGTTTCTTGAACATGACAATGAGTTCACTGTACTAAAATGGCCCCCACAGTCACCAGATCTCAACCCAATAGAGCATCTTTGGGATGTGGTGGATGGGAGCTTCGTGCCCTGGATGTGCATCCCACAAATCTCCATCAACTGCAAGATGCTATCCTATCAATATGGGCCAAGATTTCTAAAGAATGCTTTCAGCACCTTGTTGAATCAATGCCATGTAGAATTAAGGCAGTTCTGAAGGCGAAAGGGGGTCAAACACAGTATTAGCATGGTGTTCCTAATAATCCTTTAGGTGAGTGTACGTGGATCGTCCAGCCTGCAGGGTTTGGATGGGCCAGCAGCAATAATGGAACATAAACTGTATGGAAATATTCATGTGCTGCTGGCTTTAAAGTTTTTCCTCCCAGAGATTCAGGGCAGTCATGTTCTTATCCGGTCAGACAACAAAATGGTTGTGTCTTACATAAATCGCCAGGGAGAAGTGTGTTCTCATGCCATGCTGAGGCTATGGCAAAATGGTACTAATATGTTAAAGAGTAGTATAAATTAATAGGTTAATAAAAGTGCATAGGATGGAAAGATGCAAGTGGTTGAATTGAATGTATCAATTACAAAGTATGACTATAATCTTATGGAGAGAGAATTAGCTGTTTCTCTGTTAATTAATAAGGTAAAAACCTCTATTTAAACAAATAACTAGATAACTAAAGTAAAATGTTAAACATTTGATACACAGGTTATATAATCTAAAGAACGTTAGAAAATTGTAAACTGATAGTATACACTAATGCCAAGGTCTCTGGAAAGAGGTTTCGTAGTGATATTTATGTTCTCCTTGATTGATCAATGAGTTCGGTGATGTTGATGTCTTCCACTAGGGATCAGGGCCACATTACAGTGGGGAAGGAGCTGGATTCCATTTAAACAGACTTGGATACGAAGGAGCCGTGGAATGGTGATCTCCTGGAATCACAGAGAGGGTTCTTGCAATCTGTGTGCAGGTTATTGATAAGGAGGACACTGGATGCAGGTTGCTCCACTCACATGTAAGGATTTTAATGTCCACACTTCAGCACTCACAGCGTCACATAATAATATTTTATGCATCAATATAATTAACTCTTCAGCTTTATAATAATACACTTTTCAGCTTCACAATAATACAGTTTCAGCTTCACAATAATAAACTTTCTGGGCCCAGGCTCTCTCCCTGGACTTCTGGTTGTGTGGCTGCTTTTATGCCACTCTCCTCATCCTCACTGGAATTAGAAACAGGCGTTAAGCATAATTTAGCTCAGGTGAAAAACGCACTTACCACTTTCTCTTTCTCCGGATGGGCACTCCCCCACTGCCACAGAATGCATTAATTTATACCAACATAGTTCAGTTTGTGTGAACTATTGTGCTAATTGAACAACTACAATTTACATAAACAGTTCTGTGAACAAACATGGAGTGGTCGGTGTTGCAGTTGATGTCCATGTTAGGAGTAAAGTTTGTGTGAAAGATTTGTCTTTGTGGCTTCTTTGTATCAGCTTTTGCCACATGGTGAAGTTAATGCTGCTTTGAGAGGTCTTGAAGAATATTTATGGCTCCTACTTCTGAGGGCATACCTTAGGATGGGGGGTTTTAGAGGTTGCTAAGAAACCACTCATGGACCATTGAGAAGTCTCTGAGGGGCCTTACTTTCTGAAGTATCTGGTAGTTGTACAAGCAGCTTATCTGATGGCTGTGCTTGGCATTTGTTTATGTTGGTCCTGCCACGAACCAATCAAAATGGAAACATCTTATTTGCCTTGACAGTTAGGGAGGGGCTTTGCCATAAACTTGCTCCTGGAATGTCATCTGGTCCGTTTGTTCACAACAGAACAAATCTGGGAAGGTTTGGCAGAGTGGAAGTGGATCTGTTCGCTTCAAAGAAGACTGTCAAGACTTCAAACACTGTCCCCTCTAATTTTCCCTCTCGCCAGCGGCACTGCTGGGCATTGGTGTGTTGGTGCAACAGTGGCCGACAACGCATCTTTATGCGTTTCCACCGATCAATCTGCTGCTCAGTTCTGCAGAGAGTTTGGGAGGCTCAGGTTTGGCTTCTGTTAGTGGCGCCGTTTTGGCCATCTCAAGAATGGTTTTAGACTCTGGTCTCTCTCCTGGAGAAAGTGCCATTGGAGATTCCAGTCAAAACAGACATGCTCTCTCAGGTTCGGGCCAGCATTTGGCACCCCCACCAAACTTGTGGAAGTTATAGGTATGGCCCCTCAACGGGGCACACTTTTGAATGATGGGTTATCCCCCGCTGTGGTTGATACTATTCTGAATGCTAGAGCTCCATCAACTTGGAAGCTTTATACATTCAAGTGTCATATTTTTGCTTCTTGGTGTACAGCGTGAGGTGAAGACCCAGTTCACTGACCTATGGGTACTGTGCTGGATTTACTGCAAGAGCATTTTGGGGCTTCCCCTGCAACACTTAAAGCCTAAGTTGCCACTATAATGGCTGAGCATGTACTAATCAATGGAGTCTCTGTTGGTAGACATTCCCTTGTCTCTCATTTTATGCACGGAGTACGCAGGCTTAGACTTTTTTGTCTCTTCCGCATTACTTTATGGGATTTATCTATTGTTTTAGAGGTGCTCTCGGGCTCCCTGTTTTAGCCCTTGGCTCTTTAAATGGCCCTGCTGGTAGCAGGGTTGGTGATTTGAATGCCCTTTTGATTAATCCCTTCTGTATGTATTTTGCATGTTTGCTTTATTCAGACGCTTTAGCTCACTTGTGCGCCACTATATGCTTGCCACACAGGTGTAGACATTTGGCAGCTACTGTTCGCATGGCGTGAATATATATGTACCAAGTGGCATTAGGCTGCTGGAGTTCCTATGAAGCATAATTTTCTGCTTCACTGAGTAGGAATGAGATGCTGTGTAAGCATGACATACTATCTAGCAATTGCATAGGCTCGTGCCTTCATGCAGAAAATCTCGATGTCATGGAGCCCATGACGTATCTCCCTTGGGGTGTCGCTTAAGCGCCATCAGCCAATAAATTGGTGTGATTGTATAAGGGCTTCAGACCACGTGGCACTAAGAAGTGTCCCAATTCGATTGCACAGCATCTCATTCCCACTCAGGAATCTAGGATTATGCTTCACGTAAATGATACTTTCTGTAGGCTCCTCGAATAAATGGGACTATACTGTTGCTGCTGGAGTTCCTATGAAGCGTAAATCTGCTTCACTGAGTAGGAATGAGACACTAAGTAAGCTCGATATACTCTCTAGCAAATGCATAGGCTCGTGCCTTCATGCAAAAAATCTCGATGTCATGAAGCGAGCACCTTTATGGAGCCCATGACGTATCTCCCTTGGGGCGTCGCTTAAACGCCATCAGCCAATAAATGGGTGTGATTGTATAAGGGCTTCAGACCACGTGGCACTCAGAAGTGTCCCAATTCGATTGCACAGCGTCTCATTCCCACTCAGGAATCCAGGGTTATGCTTCACATAAATTAGACTTTCTGTAGGCTCCTCGAATAAATGGGACTATACTGTTGCTGTGGCTAATTCTCTTTGTCGCTTTGATGGGCCCACTTTTTTCTGCTTGATTGGCCTTCCAACAGCCAAAGGATGTGCTGATTTTTTTTTTTAACAAGACAAAGAAGCAAAAAAGAGGAGATTAATTTTATTACAAAGCTTCTATCGTTTTTCTGCCACTCTTTTTGTGGCTGGGATTAGCTGAATAAGGCCTGTTTTATTTCATACGTTCCTTGACTCTGTGTCAATCTGCGTTTTGTTCAATTTAATTCTCCCAGTCAGTTTTCTGGTGCAGTCAGTTTGTAATGAGCTGGTCCAAGAGTACAGACTTGAAGGTGGTTAATTCCACACATTTTAATTCAAAAGAGACAGAATAAAGTCCTACAAAGTGGTGCGCAAATATTTGTTCATACTATTTCCTTACCATAATTAAACTTGCTTTGAAGAAGACCTACTTCATGCCAGTGCACATACATTAATGTAGTACTTACAAAAAAACTTTAAAATATGTATTGGCATATCAATATTTACAACTCTTATTAACTATGATGCTTCATAAGAACTACAATGCATCACACCATTTGTAGCTGTAAATGGCAAAACATCATGTGCTGATTTGGAGATTAAGACACTGAGGGAGTCCAAGGCATGGCATATAAGAATTGGTCTCTGTAGAGCACAGTAAACATAATTAGCACAAATAAATAAGCATCCAAGTGATGTAGTTCTCCTTTTCATAGGAACTAGGCAAGATGGAACTCACTTCTTTAGTTCTTTAATAGTTATAGTGTATTCCAGGATGCAATCATTATTCAAGGGGTAAATAAGACAAAATTCACATTGCCATATGCATTTTTTTTCTCATTATAGGCTGAGATCTTTCTGTGATATTTGGCTCCTAGTGTAAAATAATTGTGATTGGACTACTGTGCTGGCTGTGAATGTGAAGAGGCTGTGAACATGTTGCCAATAAGAGTACAGCATGTTTAGACTGAGCACATATAAATAGTAACAACCACCAGTTGATTGTGACATTTTAATGTGAATAATGTTAATTAAATGTTAAATTATGAATTTTGTTACAAAAGTTTCTTTGAAGTTTCCCCCTTGTTCAGCAGGAGTACAGATGTTTGGTTGATTGTGTAAACATTGTATGGACAAAGCTTTGTGTATTATTTTTAGAATACTATACACCAAGTTAGGAGATGAGTAGAAGATCTGGTGTGTGCTTTCCCCATTTTTAATCTTTTTAGTTGTGATTAGGAGTTGCACTACTGGAATTGCAATTTTGGCTGGTCCAGATGATGTTTTAATGTTTTACATGGAGATATTTCCTCCTCCTCTTTTATAGGGGGTGGCATAGTAGATGGTCACACAGTAGTTTGATGATCATGACAATTAGATTTCAGAAAATAATTTGAAGCATCCTGTATGTCATAATATATAAACAAAATATCACAGCTGAAAGAAGAAATGTTTAAACATGATAGCACAACGAACACATGATCCGGAGAAAGAGAGCAGGAGTGCCTGAGAGAGAGAGAGAGAGAGAGGGGTAAAAAAACACTACAGTTCCCGACCAAGCCACCATTCGGTCCTCAGCCAGCTGTGCAGCGATACTCCATGATTCTTGATGGACCAGATGGATGGGCCCGTGGCTGGATCACTAATGGACACAGGGCACCACTTCGAGTCAGGTGCCACCAAGGTGGAGGTGTACTGGTATGGGCTGCTATCATTAAGGATGAGGTAGTTGGACCTTTTCGAGTTGAAGATGTACTGAAACTCAACTCTCAAACCTACTACCAGTTTCTGTAAAGTACTTTCTTCAGCATTCAAGAAGGCCATGATCTTTATGCAGGACATGTATAAAGCAAGGGAGGGCCTCAAATGGGGCTTTTTCACTGCACGGTACAACTCGACTCAACTCGACACTTCTCGCTTTTTTGAAGTTTTCCACTGTGGATAGTACCTGCTACCTGATACTTTTTTTAGCACCACCTTGGTCGAGGTTCCAAGCGAGACGAGCCGATACTAAAAGTGATGTAAAAATCCTGCAGATCACTGATTGGTCAGGGAGAATCATCACTTCAAAGCTATCGTCACTGGATTTTCGACACGCAACATCAACCCGCTAGTTTTAAAGTTAGCAACAGCGATAACAGTATCATTTTTAGGGTGCTACTGGTTGTTTAGATCAATTTTACTATCAGAAATGACTAATAATTAATAATTATTAATTAAATAAAATAATTATAAATAATATAATTAATCAAATTCTATCCTCGGGGCACCACTCTTTGACAAGAGAAAAATTATAGTAAGTGACTGATCAAGTCTCATAAAAATCTACCCTGAAGGTTGAGTATTTTAATTTATAATCAAAAAGGGAAGAAACTTGTCAAATTATTGCCATACGAGTCCAACAGTAATCTGGTTACAGTTGGCTTCTAACAACAACAATTTAACAATACTGAAGTAATAGGGGGGTTCTTGATGTGGCAGAGGCTGGCTTCAACACAATATTCAAACAAACAAACGGCAATGAACACCGCCAATACTATATGAATATAACACAAAAACCTAAAATGGAAGTCCTAACTAAATAGTGGAGCTATATGCTAATGTATGGATGTATGTGTGTGTGTCTAGATTCGGTAACAAAGTGGATTCAAAATGGAAACTAGTCGTAAAGGGCAGAGCCAACAATTATTTGAATGTGGAGGGAAAGAAAGATTGCTTCATCAGATCCAGGTGACCGAGCTACAACATCGGTGTGAAAATGAGCAGGAACTGACCAAACAGGTGGGAGAATTTGAAAACACCAGCCTGAGTCGGACATAAACCGTGGTGCTGCTCGCTCCTTGAATTTCAGTGTATGTGAGAGAGAGAGTGAATAAACAGGGGTGCATGCAATTTAAAGGAGGATAAACGCTGGTAACAGCGTGACTGAATCACTAATTCAGCTCACTCAAACAACATTTCACCCAAAATTGACGATCTCACAAATCAAAACAGCAAAACAGCGATCAGAGTTAAACATACAAGATTACACTCAAAACATCAAACATTCAGCATCAAATATACTATTTAGTTGTACAAGAAAAGTCACAGTTTCTAAACTAAATCTGCCCAGATATCAAGCCTTACTTGGGAAATCCTGTGTGATTTCATCAGGGTTGTCCATTTGAATTCCTGTTGTGTTAAGCGGTCAGGAGAAAACGATCTGGAATCGGTCCTTTGTCTTGCGCTCGTCAGCGAAAAAACGATTCTCTGCTTTGTTCCTCAGGTCTGGTGAAGGAGAGAAATGCAGGCGATGGTCAACTTTGATAGAAAACAAGGGAGAAGGGAATCTGCTCACCTTTCCGTTTTCTAAATAAATTCACTGTTGTCTTGCAGTGAAAATGAATGAACCGGTTGTAATACGTACATTATATCTAACAAGACACTGCCTTTCAAAATACCACACCTATGAACCAATTGATCAAACACGGCCGTCAGGTGTACAGACACTTAGGTTCTTAATTGTAAACTCACCAATCAGGCGTAAGCACTATAAAAAGGCAACAGGTGTTTTTCTGTCTTCAACAAAAATGGAAGGCAAAGAGGAAGAGGTCAATTTTGAATGTCCCGGGCCAACATGATGGTACTGTAACATCACAACGTGCGCCGCAATCACACAGAATGGGGTCCCCCACCACTGCCCCCTTGGGCAATTCTGAACAGGAGGGACCTTCTGTCTCAGGCACAGGGGACAATATTTCATCCCCGGCCCGAGCTGTGGAACTTTCATGTTTGGCCCCTGAAGGGTACCAACTGAGGGACACAGGGCTTTCACCTGAGGTTATCAAGACCATTTTAAGTGCTAGCGCTCCCTCTACCAGAAGGATCTACGCCAATAAATGGGGTGTCTTTGAAAAATGGTGCAGTACACATAATGCAGATCCAGTTAACAGCCAGATTGCTTCAGTTCTGGACTTTCTGCAGGAAAAACTGTCAGCAGGCATATGCCTCGCCACTCTCAGGGTTTATGTGGCCGCCATTTCGGCTTGCCACGCCTCGATGGACTGGGTGCCGTTGGGGAGACATCCTCTACTCACTCGTTTCATTCGTGGAGCTAGGCAACTGAGGCTTCCTGCTAGGACCAGGACCCCTTCATAGGATTTAGCAGAATTCCTTGAGGGTCTGGTTGAGACCCCCCTTTGAACCTCTAGAGTCAGCATCTGACAGACTTCTGACTCTCAAGATGTTTTTTCTTATGGCGATTACCTCTCTAAAGAGAACTGGGGACTTACAGGCTCTGTCTGTCTTGCCAGCCTGCTTAGAGTTTGCCACAGGAATGACCAAAGCAATTTTGCACCCTCATCCTGACTACCTGCCTAAAGTGCCTTTCTCGACCTTACATCCAGTCACTCTTGAAGCCTTCTGCTCCCCGCCGTTTACAACACCGGAGCAGGAAAGACTTCACAGACTTTGTCCAGTCCATGCCCTTCAGACTTATGTCCACCGCATTAGCAGGTGGCGTAGGTCAGGACAACTATTCGTTTGCCATGGGGGCCGCAACAGGGGGGCGGCCCCCACCAAGCAGACTATGTCGCATTGGGTGAGGGACACTATTTCCCTGGCCTACGAGGCGCCCGGTCAAGCTTTGCCAGTAGGCATCAGGGCTCACTCTACCAGAGGGGTCGCCTCCTCTGAAGCCTTGGCTAGAGGTGTCCCTCTGCAGCATGTTTGTGATGCGACATGCTGGTCCTCTCCGCACTCATTCATTAGATTCTGTAGTTTGGATGTTCATGCCACTCCGGGCTCTTATGGGCCTTGTGCCAATAGAAGGCGTTAATGTGTCTACTACTATACATACGTACCTATTTAAATGTATATGAGAGAACGTTCGGGAGAGGATGTGCTAAGGAAATGTTGTGAACTGTCTTTGTGTTGTCTCTGTAAAGCTACGGAATGGACAGTGTCCAAAACAAATTTCCCTTCGGGGACAATAAAGTATATCTTAATCTTAATCTTAATCTTATGTCCTTGAGTCGACATCTCAAGCTCACGTCTGAGACCTCTCATGCTCTTGTGAGCACACTACACAACTGTAGGGGGTCCGGACAGCCACAGTGCAGCGGCGTGGGTATTCTCGTTCCCAAAGCGCTTTTCTCAGCACAGCATCATAAGTGTAGCTTTTTGAAAAGGGAACGTCTCGGGTTACTTAAGTGTAACCCTTGTTCCCTGAAAAAAGCGGAACGAGATGCTGCGCTTCACTGCCGTACTGGGATGCCCCAGGACTGCTCTTCAGACAAAATACCTGACGATGCTCCTGTGACGCATCTATTTATAGCCCTGCCCCAGGTGCATCCAATGATTACACCGGCAGAGGCTATAAATTCCAGTCAATGTTCATTGACGTGTTGCACATATATTCACAGCTGGTCACACCTAAAGTTGTTCCCAAAGTGCTTTTCTCAGCGCAGCATCTCGTTCCACTTTTTTCTGGGAACAAGGGTTACACTTAAGTAACCCGAGACGTTTTTTTATGTGTATTATCACTTTAAGATGAAAGAGAGAGATCTTTTGACACTATTCACTCAAGAGGAGCTTCACAGCTGCACTGTTCGGAAACCAACATTATTTTGACCAAATTTAAGATTAATATTAGTTTTTCACTGTTTTTATCCCTTAAATGGTTCAAAATTTGCCCAAACATAACAGGAGTTTTAAGAGACCATAGAAGCTAGTACCATCAAAATAGTGTACACTGTAGATTACACTGAATAACTTGCAAGTCACGTATAGATCTGAAGTTTTTCCTCTCTCTCTCTGACCTCCAATCTGAACAGTGCAAAATGTAATGACACATTATATTTGGGATATGGGATAGGCCAACAAATTGATTCAATGGTAAAGTATCCAGCGAGGCTTCAGACAACGGTGCGCAGTCAACAGAAAAGCATTGATTTTTCAAGATGCATCCCAACTTGTCACACTTAGTCTCAGACAGGAATATGGGACACATAAATCATATAACATCAACAGTCACATAAAGGTTAAAGTGAGGTAATGTCATCTCTTAGTTCAAATGAATGGCAAACTGCAGAGGTGTTGCATCTAATTTTGCATCGCCTTCACTCTTAGATCAAACTTTTAAAAGGTAAAAAATATGTATACTTAAGCAATATCACATGAGCAGTAGTGTACTGAATATCAGAACCACAAGATTTAGTTGCACACATGGGGCGGCAGGTGACAGCATTTAAATACAACAATGCCAAATTAAGCTTAGATTATGAACCTCCTAATATCTTTGTGGACAAAAAGCCATTGAGAATCACTCTGAACTGCAATGACTGAATTTACGGATGTTTTAAATGCTACCTCCTGCCTGCAATGCCTGTAAATGTCTAACATCTAGACTTAGAGATCTGCTTTGGGTAGCTCTATGCAGCTGCATTCACACTGTGTTCTCTTTTGAGGGAGGGGGCACGGGAACGTCCTCTCTCAACTAAAGGACAGAGCTAAGCCATACCCAAGGGGCCCCAGAGGTCCATGGTTAACAGCAGGCATGCTGCCCACTCCATTAGAGCCTTAATTAGACGGGCACAATGCCCACTGAATGGCCACTGGGGGAAAGCAGTGCCCTAGTGTTTTCATTACACTTGCTGTCTGGATAAAGGCTGCATTTGATGGAGATATGGATGAAAGACATTACTTAACGGTTGGTGTACATGTGGAATTAACCCAGCACCTCATGCTGATGCAGTCTGGACTATACCTTGGATCTTTGCTGACATAATGGCTCATTAGTATGGTGTTAGTAGCCAACATTGGCTGGTGAAGGGGTATTGTTCTTCAATGGAACCCATATTATTCCCTATAGAAAAGACGCATAGGAGGAACTGCCAAGACTTTCATACAGAAGAATGTATAGTAGTATTGTCAGTCTTCATTTCACTAGTTTAATCAATCTATACATTTATATTAACTGAAGAATGTATGTGTATGGTAAGTATGGTCATCTCCTTTTGTGTTCCACAGAAGAAAGATAGTAATAAGGGTTGGAACAACATGAGTGTATGTACAGTAAATCATGACAGAATTTGCATTTTGTGATACAATTTGCAACAGTGATTCAAGAAGAATGAAGATATCCAAGATATCCGCTATCTATGCACACAGCAAAGCATGCTTAAATGCATGACATACATGAAATTCTTCAGTAATGGATCAAGCACATCCGGCTACCATATTCATTTTCATATTTAAGCAAGACTAAAACATGTTAAGGAACGCAGCTGGCTAGACTGCCTTGAGCAGTCATCTTTACCAGAGAGTGAATGCTTTACTTACTCTGTTGACAATGAAGCATTATAGCTAGTGATATCTATGGAATAGGACAGCAAAAGAGTGATCGTAACAGATAAACCAGGTGTGATGTACCGTGAAACTGTTTATGTGTTCTCAATGATATTACATGTAGAGTATCCACTGGGATGTTTTTAGCTACTGGACCTCACTTTGTCATGACCAGAGAGCACAGTAAATATTTACCTCCACTACGCCTGACTGCATGTATGAGCACATCTCCATCCAAGTCACAGTTAAGGCTGCCTGTAATAGACTATATTCTGAACTACAGGTACTAGAGTTGTTCAATTACACCTGTTCTTTTTATACTCCTTCATATCACACATCATAAGCTCTCAAGGTGAAACGTCTAAGCACAACTACTATAATCAAAGGTTCAACAATTATAATAATAACATTTAATTTAATAACAATAATAATAATTATTATTCTTTAAAATTCTAACAGAGTGTCAAAGGTGTGTGAAGTAAAAGAATAAATTGCCCATAATTTAATTTGCAGATAAAAAAAAAACAAAAAAACAGGCTATATGTTAAACAGATTTATTCAAAACAATTTCAAAAATAGTTAAATATAACAATATTAAATAATATATTAATTAACAGAAAATTTTTTATCCAAATATACTGAATATATACTGTATAATACAAAACTTCAGCTAACAGCTTCCTTGTCAGCTGTTACTTGGCAATATAGTCTGCCCTGTATAAAGTATCTTATATTGAGGAATACAATTCCTTGAAATTCTGTAATCTCCCTCCCTTCCTTTCCTCCCCTTTATTTCCATTTTAAGTAGACCTCAAATGTATGAAATGACCCGTTTAATGGTTCTGAACAATTTCCTTACACTATTAAAAGATAGCTTTTTTTCATATTTACTTTCTTTCTCTCCATGTAGCATCATTATACAATCTGGCTAATGCTGAAAATAAAGACTGAATTCATATAGCCATTGAAATTTAAATGAATTTAGTCCATGTATAACATCCTGAATAAATAAAGCATTCTCACCATGGATCAGATGATGCACACAGGATATAGGCTGGAGATTACTGGCAGTCTTTCTATTAGTGGATGATACTTTAAGGCAGCCTCTATGTCTTTTAGAGTCCTTCATATAGAGATGAAAAGTGCAATCTATTAGTGAATTTCTCCTGTGGCAGCTCTCCATTGCAATCGCCACGTGTTATTTTATAGTGTTGTCAATGAGTTCTAATCATCCTTTCCTGTATCCAGTCATCTGTTGATGACTACTATTCACTTTACTGCAGTGTTACCCATCAGTACAATGGAGTTGCATAATGGCAGAATACTGTTGGTCCTTTACTCTGGCCCATAGGGGGCCATCTCACCCGTTAATTAAGCAGCTATTAGAGAAACTCTCTGGAGAGGGAGAGGCAGAAAGAGAGAAGGAATGAAATGGGGAGAGAAAAGGAGAGCATAGAAGAGCATATGAGAGGATATGATTCTTTTTTTCACAATATTTGTTCCAAAGCAGTCCAGTTTTACAAAGAGATGTGCCTTACAAACCCCCAGTGAGCAAACCAAGGTGTCTGTGGCAAGGAGAATCTTCTTAAGATTTTTGAATAGGAAGAAACCTTGGAATGCACCAAGAAGAATGGGTTGTGTCGGTTGTGAAATGAAAAGGAAGTATAGAGGTGCAATTAGTTTTTTTGGTGCCCTGGTTGCCCTCATTAGCCTTCCCTCTGGAGTCCCCCAGCACTGTCTTTCTAGAAAAGGTAAGGGGGAGGGTGAGGGGCGGGTTGTAAGTGGAAGCTAAGCTCAGTTAAAAGCCACATCTTGGTTTGTTATGCACCATGACTAATTACCATTGGGGGCATTATATTAGTTGCTTGATTACCAGTCTGTTTTTATTGCTAATTACAAGAGCGCTTTCTTGACCTCTTACAGATATGCTACAGGTACATAGCTTGTGCCACTTTCTGCTGTTTCAGCACATTAGTCCTGTTTTTTTGCTGCAGTCTGCCTCATCTCATTGAACAGATTTTTTTCACTAAGTGTTATTCTCAAAAGGAATAAACTCAGCAAAAAAGAAATGTCCTCTCACTTTCAACTGCTTTTATTTTCAGCAAACTTAAGATGTGTAAATATTTGTATGAACATAAAAAGATTCAACAACTAAGACAAACTCAACAGGTTTGAAAATCAAAAGTAGCAGTCAGTATCTGGTGTGGCCGCCAGCTGCATTAAGTACTGCAGTGCATCTCCTCCTCATGGACTGCACCAGATCTGCCAGTTCTTGCTGTTGAAGTTACTCCAATCTTCCACCAAGGCACTTGCAAGTTCCCGGACATTTTTGAGGGGAATGGCCATAGCCCTCACCCTCCAATCCAACAGGTCCCAGACATGCTCAATGGGATTGAGATCTGGGCTCTTTGCTGGCCATGGCAGAACACTGACATTGCAGGATATCATGCACAGAATGAGCAGTATGGCTGATGGCATTGTCATACTGGAGGGTCATGTCAGGATGAGCCTGCAGGATGGGTACCACATCAGGGAGGAGGATGTCTTCCCTGAAATGCATAGCACTGAGATTGCCTGCAATGAAAACAATCCAATGATGCTGTGACACACTGCCCCAGACCATGATGGACCCTCCACCTCCAAATCAATCCCACTCCATAGTACAGGCATCGGTGTAACACTCATTACTTCGACGATAAAATCAAGTCCGACCATCACCCTGGTGAGACAAAACTGTGACTCATCAGTGAAGAACACTTTTTGCCAGTCCTGTCTGGTCCAGTGAAGGTGGGTTTGTGCCCATACGCAATATTGTTGCCGGTGATGTCTGGTAAGGACCTGCCTTACAACAGGCCTACAAGCCCTCAGTCCAGCCTCTCTCAGCCTATTGCGAACAGTCTGAGCACTGATGGAGGGATTGTACATTCCTGGTCTAACTCGGGCAGTTGTAGTTGCCATCCTATTCCTGTCCCGCAGGTGTGATTTTTGGATGTACCGATCCTGTGCAGGTGTAGTTACATGTGGTCTGCCACTGCGAGGACGTTCAGCTGTCATTCATGTCTCCCTGTAGAGCTGTCTTAGGTGTCTCACGGTACAGACGTTGCAATTTATTGCCCTGACCACATCTTTTTTTTTTTATTATTTTTTAATTTTTTATTTATTTAACAGGGACAATGGACAGTAAAAAACTCCCAGAATTAGCTACAAAGCTTTGCAAATTTCATCTGCAGTCCCTGGGCAGGAAAGTACCAAATCACATTACATACAATAAAATCTCCCCAAAAATGTTACATATATGACATATTGTCCATCACTTAACAGTAAAAACAGCAATCTTAATTAATACCAAATATATCTCAATATACATCCTACAAAACATCACACAATGTTACACAATCAATCCCCCAAAATTGTAAAACCTTGACAAAACATAGAAGTATTCAATGATTACAGACCTGACTCCCCTTTAACCACATTTTCAAATGCAGCTTGAACTGTGCAAAAGTATGACACTGTCTAATATTAATTGGTAAATTATTCCAGTTGTTAACAGCTCTTACAGAAAAAGCTGATCGACCAAACTCAGTTAATCGAAAATGTGCTTCACAGTCACCTCTTGATGAAGCTCTTGTTTGTCTTATATTTTCTCTACGCGAAGAAACAAATACTTTTAGGGGTGGGGGTGCAAGATCATTAACAATTTTATACATTAAACAACAGTTGTAAAACAGAATAAAATTGTCAAAAGTAAAAAAAAATTGTGCTTTTGGATTACAAGACAATGATGATAACTATTATGTTTCTTGTCAAATACTTTTAGAACACGTTTATATAAAATATATAAAGATCTAAGAGTAGATTTTCCTGATTGTGACCACGAAGTAATACAATAAATTTAAAATGTCTAAGTTGAGGTGCACTGCGCAGACTATTTTTTTTAATATGCTTTTCAAATGTTAAATGCCTGTCTAAGATAACTCCAAGATATTTAAAATCTGGCACAGTTTGTAAATTTTGACTGCAAAATAATATATCTGGAAGGTTCTCTAATTTTAAAATACATACAAGCAGTTTTCTTAACATTTAATGTTAAACAACACTGAGTAAGCCTGTCTGAAATTTTGGACATTGCGACACCTAATTTTTGTGCCACTTGTTCATTAGTTTTACCAAGCACACAGATCACAGTGTCATCTGCATACATTTGAATATTTACATCCGGACAAACATCAGGTAAATCATTCAAATACAAACTAAAAAGTAGGGGCCCTAATACAGACCCCTGAGGTACCCCTGTAAGACAATCTCTCAAAGACGATACATGCATTTCAATCCGGGTACACTGTTTCCTTGATCTGCAGTTAAAATTCAGTGTTCTAAAAAGGGACGTTTCTTTTTCCCTGAGTTTATTTATGTACAATATGACCATTGTGAACCGCATTTAGCCTACAGTGGAGTCCAAAAGTTTGAGTCTATTAAAAATTTGAGATTTAAAATGCTGGAATAATCATGTTTTCCACAAACTTGTAGAGTCCATGCCAGCTCAAGTACTGTTGTAATTAAATCAAACGAGGACATACAAAATATTAAGAAATTCTGAAATTCTTGTTAATTTGTCATTCAACTTCTCACTTAATTGTTATGCTAAAAAGAAAAATGCACAATAAATGCATTTTCAAGTATGGACTCAAGACTTTTGGATACCACTGTATGGATTTGCTTTTAAAGGAAGGATGTTCACTCACTCTATCAGGAAAACAACTCTTCACTACTCTAGGTCACATACTGAACTTTTACCACTTCCTAACCTCATGGCACTATCAGTGTTTTTAACTTAAATCCTAATTACTCAGTTACTATATATAAACTACCTCATGCCAAAGTGGTGTGTGTATGCAAAAACTAAATATAATTTACTTCAATGTATAGATAATGGATGCTTGACCTAGAGAAATTACAAGAACAAAAGATGGTACTAAGTGAACACTCATTACACTCATTATTATATAAGTTTGCAAAGAGGCCAGTGCAGTATTGCAATATTAAGTATCCTTGCACAGTTCATTTATGAATGCACTGTGCTGCATTACAGTAAATGTTTACAGTAAACCTATACTGAACTTTGGGGATGGCAGCAGGGATGAAAGCATTGTTTTCACCAGAAAGCAATGGATGAATGAAATAAGGGAATGATCATTGTGCATATATCAGCGGGTCAAACAGGAATGACAGTGATGATGAGGAGGCCTTGAGGTCATTGGTAACCCTGTGGACAAAGTTCTCTTGCGTGATTTGATGTCAATGGATACAGTGATGCAGTCACATATACTGAAGTGGAGGAAATTAACTAATGTCTGGAGGGTTACCAGCAACTTTACACATCCCTAGTCTAGGAGTTATGTTTGATAAAACACTTTTGGGTTTAAACCCCTCCTGCAGCACCAAATAAAGATGTTGTAGATGTTTGTAATAGAGGAACATTTTTAAGAAATAATGGAAGAAAAATATTGCAATGCCTCAGAATAGCAGAATGTTCTTAGAGACAGTTCTCTTAAAAGAATAGAAATTGTGAAAAAGACTTTCGCCCGTGACTATTGAATCACTGGTCCCATGCCCATGTCCCATTTCTTTGCATTAGACAAGGCAGACACAATGAAAGCTTTTGTGGAGTGTGCCTGGAAGATGTTCAAGTGGTATAATATGATTTTATTTTGCCTGATTGATACTGCTGTACTCAAAGGGTGCATTTAACTGCAGAAAAAATTATAATGAGGTAATAAGATGGGCTACTATAGTCTCTAATCACTGCTTTTCAGACCTTCTAATCAGACTTTGATCAGGTTTGAAGGGTATGCAAAATCCACACTACAAAACAAATCCAGCCTATTTGACCTATAGAAGCCAAAATTAACTTTTGTATTCTGCAGAAGACATTTCAAAAATATCCATCAAAGGATCACAGTTTTATACCATACCAGGTTTACCATAGGGAGTCATTAGAGAGATGGACGTTGAAGACTAAATCGTTAATTTAAACAAATGACTTGAAATTCAGTCATAAAACTACATGGCACAAGCTGACAGGTTCTTTGAACATGTTATATGTTAGCCAGTTGACTCGCACACTTCATGGCCCATGCTGATAGGTTCTTTGACATGTGATGTGTTACGGCAATTGCCTCGCTTGGTATAAGCGAATAGGTCCCTTGACATGTAATTGGTTAGCCAAATGAACTAGCATACTCTCTTAGTCTTATATTTCAATTGTTAAATTAGCAGATAACCAGCACGCTGCTGAGTCTTTTTTCTTTTTATTTTTATGCTATTGTGGTCATTTAAAAAAAAAAAAAAATGTTTTTACTATTATTATTATTATTATTTCTTTATTACTTTTCCATGTTTCGTCCATCCATTTTCTTATTTTTTCTTCTGTGTATGGGTTAAGTTGGCAGCAGACTCAGCAGGACAGCACATGCTACCTTTTCCTCTGCCACATCCTTCAGCTCTTCCTGGGGGATCCAAAAGGCATTCCTAGGCCAGCTGAGAAATATAATCTCTTCATCTTGCTCTAGATCTACCCAGGGTCTCTTCCCAATTGGACATGTATGGAACACCTCCCTAGGAAGGCCTCCAGGAGGCATCATGACCAGATGCCTGAACCACCTCAACAGGATCCTTTCAACATGGAGGAGCAGCAGCTCTAATCAAAGCCTCTCCCAGATGACTGTGCTCCACACCATATCTCTTAGGGTGAGTCCAAACACCCTGTGAAGAAGGCTAATTTCTGCCACTGCGATCTAATTATTTTGGTCACTACCAAAAGCTAATAACTATACATGAGGGCAGGAACATAAAGTTAGTGGTAAATTGAAAGCTTTCGAAAAAGCAATCTGCCTATTAATCTCATGATCCAGTTTACCCTCACTTATGAACAAGACCCTTAGATACTTAAACACCTCCACTTAGGGGAAGCAGATCACTGCCTACACAGAGGGAACAATCCTCCCTTTTCTGACAGAGAACCATGGCCTCAGATTTGGAGGTGTTGTCTCTCATCCCAGCCATTTCACACTCAGCCGCAATCTGCCCCAGTGCACGCTGGAGGTCGCAGGACGATGCCATCAGGACAACATTATCTGCAAATAGCAGAAATGCAAACCTGAGGCCCCAAAACTGGACACATTCTGATCCTTGGCTATGCCTTGAAACCCTGTCCATGAATATCACAAACAGCATAGGTGACAAGGGTCGGCATTGGCTCTCACAACCCCTGATAGGATCCTCACCAGGGTTAAGAGATGATCCACTGTTCCACGAACGGAACAGAATCTGTATTGCTCTTCATTCTTTCCTTTCTTAAGATCTGACAATTGGTCGGAGCCAGGCATATACTTTCCCAGATAGGCTGAGAAGTGTGATCTCTTGATAATTGGAACACACACTTCTTTTAAAAAATAGTTACTACCACACACGATAGCCAATCCCCAGGCATGGTCCCTGACTTTCATGCAATGTTGAAAAAGCATGTCAGCTATGACAGCCTAACAACATTCAGGGGCTTCATGTGCAGCCTAATGTAATGTTCACTATATGAACATAGTGTTGAAAACTTATTTTTGGTGATTTTACTTTTACATTTTATTCTTATTCTGTCAATATACCATAAAGTATATATATATACGTATATATATATATATATATATATATATATATATATATATATATATATATATATATATATATATATAAAATAAAGAATGAGTAAGTGTTTCAAAACTTTTGACTGGTAGTGTATGTATATAAAATGGATGTTAAAAATGTTATACTGTTTCATTAATGTATTAAAGATAATTTATTCCGCTGTATAACCTTATGATTGAATGCTTTATATTTTGTAATTTACGTGCATTGCTGTTATGTTTACAGCTTTTTCTACTTATTTGAACAGTTCACTCTTTTATTTAAACACAGCATCTCAGATGCATACATCATCTCTTGAGTTCGTAAGATTTACAGTAATAAAGCCAAGGTTCTTCATGATCTGTGATTCACACCTATCTTTTTGATGAAATCTGGCTTTTTAACCATTTAATCAAACCACTTTTTAGGATGCCAAATAAAGTCAACCTTCATTTGGTGTGAAAATGCATTAAGCAGGGAGGAGGGGGGACATAGATGAATTATGGAGCTATAGAAAATATGTTTTGCCTCTTGAAATGCTGCATTGTTTTTTTGTTTTGTTTTTCAATCCTGCTTTTTCTGTGTATATTATTATCAGTGTTGGGTAGATTGCTACTGAAATATTCACTCACCAACCACTTTATTAGGTGCAACTGTACACCTACTTATGCAATTATCTAATCAGCTGATTGTGTGGCTGCAGTGTGATACATAAAATCAGTTAATGTTCACATAAACCATCAGAATGGGGAAAAATTAATTTGACCGTGGCATGAGGCTGAGGCTGCAGTGGGCCTTTCATCTGTGTACCTCAGCATAAATCGAGATTCATCTGACCAGGTTATGTTTTTCCACTCTTTAACATCCACTTTTGGTGAGCCTGTGCCCAATGCAAACTCAGATTTCTCTTCTTGGCTGACAGAAGTGGAACCTAACGTGATATTCTGCTCTTGTAGCCCATCCGCCTCAAGGTTCGATGTGTTGTGCATTTAGAGATGCTATTCTGCTCAACACATTTGTACAGAGGGGTTATCGTACTCTCTCTGTCAGCTTGAACCACTCTGGCCATTCTCTGTTGACCTCTCTCTTCAACAAAGTGCTTCCTTCCACAGAACTGGCACTCACTAGATGTTTTTTTTTTTTTTTTTGGGCACCTTTCTGAGTAAACTCTAGAGACAGCTGTGCATGAAAATCCCAGGAGATCAGCAAGAACAGAAATAATCAAACCAGTCCACCTAGCACCAAAATTCATGCCACGATCTAAATCACTAAGATAAAAAAATTTTGCGCATTCTGATGGTTGATGTGAACATTAACTGAAGGTCTTGACCTGTATCTGCATGATTTTATGAATTGCACTGCTGCTACATGACTGGCTGATTAGAGAATCACATGAATAAGTAAGTGTACAGGTGCACCTAATTAAGTGGTCGGTGAATGTATTTTAGTACTGATTACAAAAAACACAACTAAAACTGTATGTGGAATGTGTTTTTGGCACCATGCTCTGAAAGGACTCAAAAAATTTCAGGACAGCCCCACCTTGTGGTCAAAAATTTTAATGCTATTTCTAAAAATCCCAACAGCTATTGACACCTTTCGCCTACTGTCATGAGACTGGTCATAATAGATTAATGGTTCATGCCGAGAACAATATCTGCCATTTTTAAATGTTTTGAAAACATACTTTTTCAAACTCCTACTAGAATGTTTGTCTCATTTGCACAAAAATTGGCCTGCATCATCTAGAGCCACTCACGACAAAAATTAATTCACAGAATTTTGATAAACATACCGTTTTCTAATGGCACTTCAACAAATTTGATGAAAAACGTGCAAAATTTAACTTGAGGTTCAATTCCGCAATGCTATGAGGGATTGGGATGAAACTTGGTAAATGTCATCACCATTAGGCCCTGAGGTTACCTGCTGCATTTTGTTACACTGCCCCCTACTGGTCACGAGATATTAAAAAAGTGAATTTTTGCTCATAACTTCTGAACAGTTTGTCATAAAATCAGCAAATTGGTCTCATTATATTCAGTGGGGTATAGCAAGTCCAACAATATGAAAAATTCCTATGTTGGCCATTCTGAATTTTTGGAAAAACATACTTTTTCTAAAAGAAAAAAAAAGAAAAAAAATTAGCTTAACTTCTGAACAGTTTGTCATACAATAATCAAATAGGTCTCATTAGATTCAGTGGGGTATAGCGAGTCCAATGATATGAAAAAAAATGTCGGCCATTTTGAATTTAGTCATGAAATGCTGTATTTTACGAATGACTTGTATCGTTATGAAACTTGGTATGTGTCTTTTGCACCATGCTCTGAAGGGACACAACATTTTGGGACAGCACCAAAAAATTTCAAAAATTATAATGGAACAGTCAAACATTAGAATGCTATTTCTAAAAATGCTAATAGCTATTGACTCCTTTTGCCTAATGTCATGAGACTGGTCTTGACAGGTAGATGAGCAAACTACCTGTCCGCTATTTTAAATGTTTTGAAAACCTATATGTTTTATGTTTTTATAGGCACTCAGGACAAAAATATTCACAGAACTTTTTGACGATATTCACAGAATTTTGATAAACTTTACAGTTTTCGAATGGCGCTTTAACGAATTTGATGAAGAATATGCAAAATTGAAGTTGAGGCTGTATCTCCGCAACACTTTGAGGGAATGGGATGAAACATGGTACGTGTCATCACCATTAGGCCCTGAGGTTACCTAGAGCATTTTGGCACGCTGCACCTACTGGTCAGGAGATATAAAAATGGCTATTTTGGCTAATAACTCTTCAACACTTTCCTGCATGATAACCATCATGCCCAGATACTACTTGAACAGTTCCAGAACAGCACCACATACTGGTCAAAAATTCTAAGAACTAGCTATTTTTAGTTATTATTAAAATAAATTAGTTTTTTTATGATTGAAAGGTGACTTTTTCTAACTCCTCATACACTGTTCATCAGACTCTAACCAAAAACATGTCACAAAGCTTCTTTTGCTTCTCATGGTGCCGATCATTGGCTTGACCATTGCTGGTATTGCTGCTTGCAGCTATATTTTCTTTTATTTTTGTGCCGGTTGGGCTTCTGCTTATAGCGGTTTGTATTATTCTATAAAAGAAGTTTAGCTTCTTTGAGTTTGCAGCTATTTGTTTCAATGCTGTGTTTTGCCCTCAGGGAAACACACTTCCATCTCCCTGCCCCAGGTCGATTTAAATTGGGGCGCTCAGAGTTGCTTTCTCTTTTTATGATTTTATGCCCTTGATGATGTATTTTTCCAATGTGTTTTGTATTTTATTTTGGAAAATTGTGGAATTCTTTGTTTTGTAAGCATCTTGCATTTGCTTTCTTTTGAGTATTTTTCTCTGTAATTTCTGTTTACATATTATGACCAAAATGCTGTTTTTCCCCACTGGATCTGCTTAAGCATTACTCAATATTTATAACAAGGTCCTACTTGTACGGTGCCAACTGGTTTTGTCATTTTATTTATTTTCTGTTTGTTTTTTTCTGTTGCAGGAGCTGTGTGCCCAAAGCAGAGAGGCTAGCTTTCTTTCCCTTCATTGGTGATGTGTCCCTCTCAGTGAGTGCTGTTTGTCACCTATATCAGACTTTATTGCGTGTGTGTGTGTGTGTGTGTGTGTGTGTGTGTGTGTGTGTGTGTGTGTGTATTTGTGTGTACAGTTGTATGGTGCAGTGCGATTATTCTTGAGACCCATTTTTCCCTTGCTCTAGCCTGCCTTCTGCTGGTAATACTCAGCCCTGTAGTTATGATTTCTGTTTGAAAGACAATTTCTATGTCATGGACAAACAGCTCTTTTTACATAAAAAAATATATATATATATATATATATATATATATATATATATATATATATATATATTGTGTGTGTGTGTGTGTGTGTGTGTGTGTGTGTATTATTATGCCCTTGTTAAAGAATCCTCCTTCCACTAGACAGACTGCTAAACTCCTTCCACAAGTGAGATGAACTGAAGCATGGATTTATGTTGATTAACTATAGAGGATGCTTCCACCATGAACGTAGTCAAAATTTCATGAGCAAAATGTGGTACACTCCATTTACCAACAAGCGATGTTGATAACTCGCAAAGCACGATGTTCTTTCCCGTTTTCCCAGCACGATACCATAGAACGGCATAAAGTAAGAGGGGTGAGAAGTAAGAGGCGGGGCACCAGTAAAAACATTTACTTGCAGCGCTCCGGTCTGCAACGCTCTGAAAGCTGCCACAGTTCACACCAATGCAACGAGACGGTGCGGTGCATCAACTTGATAGCACAACGACTCTTTGTACTTCTGTCCAACTTCTGACTTTTCGGCTATTTTTTGTAGCTGGATATATATCATTTGTTGCGCCTAATTATAAATATGAATGAGGATACGGTTATCGATAAATCAAATTGTTATTGTTGTTCTTATTATCATTTAGGGGGGCTTAGGAACATTTTGGGGTAGCTTCAGCCCCCCTAAAATAGGCCTAACGACGTCCCTGCTCTCAAGGCACCTTCATTGAAGTGACATTCCTGATACTCAGTTTGTTTGTGATAGTGTTGAATGAGTAGTGTTGTAATGTGACGACCTGGGAGGATAAGAAGGTAGATTTCATCCTTGCTTAGGTTTTCTTCTGAAAGGCATCCTCCAACCCTAAGTAGGCCGAAATCATCAATGTAAGGGAAAAGTTTAAAGAGCAGGCTTTGTTTGGAAATTACTGTGTCTTAAGCCATTTCAATTCCTCATTGAACAATTCGTATAATAACAATCTTGGCCTTTTAAAGATCTGGTTCAGTGCAGGGTTTGTCACATATGACCAAGCATTTAACTTCCTTGTTTCTCCTGAAGGTGTGAGCTATGTGCATAAGCCTCACTATTGCATTCACTGAGTTGAGTCAATGATCGCAAATTTAAGAATCTCTCTAAACATTTTGTATTGAACTCTTCCCTGGTGAAAAAAATATGCTAAGTATACTTGAAGCCAGACTAATTATAAGTCTGCTTCAAGTGTGTTAATGATTAGTTAACTTGAAGTGTGCTATTTTGGAACAACTAATTTTGTACTTAAGTATAATTTAGTGGTAATTAAATTGTAGTAAAGCATAACCTTAAGTGTATTTAGTGTACTTTTGTATGCCAGATTGGAACAACTTCATGTATACTTAGTATACTTTAAATATATGCCTGTGTAGGGTAATTACATGATTGATTAGTGATATTAAAGTGTACTTTATTTGTGTTACAAGTAGATTACAAATTAATTGCAGTGTCTTCGAAACATACAAAAGGTACACACTTTGTCTTCAATAACAAACTGTTATTACTTAGCTATACTTTGTACATTATACTTTAAATATTACATAGTCTTACACAAGACAGTATTTTAAATGTGTTACCTGCATACTGAAGGCTGTATTTCTAGGGGGACTTTTTTTGCCCAATGCTGAATGCACTTGTTTTCAAGGCCATTACAATAAATATCATATAATATCATAAATATCACTTCAATAACAGACAGTGTTTATTTAAATCTCACATGGATTTATAATTGTAAAACATAAAAAATGTTACCAACTGAAGCTCCCTCCAATGACAGACATGAGGCACGAGGTTATGGTTAAAAGACTAGGTTTAATCCATCCAAAACAACTTGTGAGAACTGGGTTAAAGGAAAAAATAACAAGGAATAAAATAAATCAATGTAAAAAAGTTAATGCTCACGGGCAAGGAAGAGGCGAGAAACCGGCTTAAAGTATAAATTATAGTTTTAATGGAAAACTCAAAAGACAAACACATAGGACAACAGACATGTCCGTGAACGATCTCTCTCTCACGCACATCATCCACGGTCAGCCTTTAACCCTCTTGGAGGCTTGATTAGCCCAATACGGGACCGGGCGTATTGAGTCACGACCCGGCCCCGCCCTCCACCGTGCCACAATAAAAGCATGTGTGAATGTCCTTTGTCTACATTTTTGAATCCCCACATGGCTCTACAACAGTCAGAAAACACAGTACATCACACAGCATAAACATTTCACAGTATAACTTATAACTTGCCTTTAACAATAATTCAATTAGAAACAACATACAGAAACATAGCATATTATTCAATAGCAAATTATTCAATTACAAAACATTAATGCACTAAAGATTCCATACAGACAGTGTGTAAAATTATTGCATTCAACATGCCAAAAGAAATAACCACAGTGATATTAATCTAATTTACCAAGTAAACTTCAATCAAAACATAACTCGTATGCTGCCTGTCTCTTATGAGGGGACAAATCTTCCTTTATTTTTTTCCTCGTCTTCTTTCTTCTAGGTTTGTCTGGTTACATGTTTATTACTTTGTGTAGCTGTCGGTGATTTATTTTCTGTCGTCTTTTTTGGCGCTTCGCTCAACGGGTGTTTTCTTAATTAGTTACGTGCAGAACACCAGCGCCGCAATTAATAGTTCCGCCTCCAAACTACTATTACTATAGGTACCAAAAAAATAGCAGGATGAACAGCTATAAATTAAACTGCCGATGGGAGGCAGTTACACCAACCATGCTTTAAATTAAAAGAACGCTGAAAGAAAGAAACAAAAACAAAACAATTATAATTTTGTTACTAAAGAACAATTATTTTAAAGTGTGTTAAATGTTGTATTGTGAAAATTGGTAAAAGCATGATGCTAATATACTTTAAATATATTTTAAAGATAGTAACATTTTTGTTAGTATATTTGCAATATACAATTGAAAAATGTGAATATATTTAAAATACAATAAATTATTCTTTTTTTCACCAGGGTTTCTTTGAGTTGTGAGTGGTACAGGAAATAATTTGGGTACATACTTCAATATCTACTTCAGGGTCAATCATGCTGAAGGGACCTTCCTGAATTTCAGTGTCTGTTGACTTAGACAAGCATGTTGGTTCTGTTAGCCAGGTGCTTTGAACAAGGTTAGTTGCTAAAACTGATCTTGTGGCATGATCAGCTGGGTTTTGATCGGTTGGCACATATCTCACTGCTCAGGGCATGTAGATCTCCATATCCGCTGCATACGGTTATTATTTACGTACACATGAATCCTTATGGATTAATGGTGAATGTAGCCTAGAACTACCTTGCTGTCAGAATAAAAGGTCACTGTATCCAGCTTAACGTCTATCTCATCCACAATGGTTTTAGCAATTTCTACAGTGAGAACAGCTGCATACAATTCAAGTCAGGGAATAGAAATTTCAGGTCGTAGAGCAAACTTTACTTTGCCAAACATGAAGCTAACTTCTACATTTTCAGCTGTGCTGATAATGCTGATAACTCAGTAAAAGATACACATATCTTTGCTTTTTGCTTGACAGAGAGAGATTGTAGCATGTACGTGGAATTTTGACATACTCAATCTCATTTAATGAGTCTCTCCATACGTTAAATTCTTTAAATCTTTCATCTGGGAGAGGTGTATCCCAGTCGCCAGACTCCGTAGTAAGCTCTCTGAGTAAGCGTCTTCCCTGAATAATCACAGGTGCAGCAAATCCAAGTGGGTCGAACAAACTTTTGATCATTGACAGAACTCTGCGTCTGGTATAAGGCCTCACCTGATTTGTAACCTGGAAAATAAACACATCTTCAGATACATCTCAGCTCACCCCCAAACTTCTCTGAACTGGTGGGCAGTCAGTGTTCAGATCTAAGTTTTTTAACTCCTCTTATTAGAGGTGATCATATGAAGATGCAGATTAGACAGAGCAAGCATCTCCTGAGTAGTTTTGAGAAGGTTGATGGCCTTTTCTTCTGTGGGAAAGGAGATGAGGCCATTGTCCACATAAAAGTTCCTATCCATAGTGTTTTTCACCTTCAAGGGCTGAGTCCATAAATAGTGCTGGGGATGGGCTATTTCTGAAGACATGTACTCTCATTCTGTATTACAGCACTGTAAAATCAAGATAATTTTTAAGGTACCAGAGGAAGCAAAGAAAGTTCATATCTTCTTCATTCATTAAAAAACAATAGAACATTTGCTGAATATTAGCCATTACTGCCACCAGTCCTTTCCTGAACATCAGCAGTACTCCTAACAGGTTGTTGTTGATGTTGGGGCCAGTGAAGAGGACATCATTAAGTGGCATGCCATGATGTCTAGCACTGGAGCTGAACATGTGGATGATACACCCCAAATGTTGGTAAATACCAGCACTCTTCATCATCTTGTATTGAAGTTGCGAAATGTGCATGACCATTATCAAATATCTTGCTTATGAAGTCCAAAAAATGCTCTTTCATTTCAGGATGTTTCTTCAGCTTATGAGTCAGTGAAGCAAGCTGATTGCTGGCTTGAACCTTGATATTAGGGAGAAGTTGCCATGGGCTACGGGAGGGAAGTAGGGCGTCTCAGCTGTTTGACCAATCCTGATGGAACTCCTTTTCCATAATCTTCATGAATGCAAGGTCCTCCATTGAGGGAGCTGGTTTGTCATCATCCTTAGTGTAGAAGACAGATTCATCAGCGGAAAGTTATTTGTACATGGGCAAGCATCTCTGTGTAAGGTTCAATGCAGAAGAGCTCTGGCGCAGAGTAATTAAAACAGTCTATAACATGCATATTGTGTGGACATGGATTCATGTTGCTGGGACACCCATTTGCCAAATGTGTGTTCTAAAAACATTAACTGGTGAAGGCTTGTGAGCTCCGTTAAGGCAAAATCTCCAACTATCAACCACCCAAGAGCTAAACGCTGTGCAAAGGGAGCATGTTGTGGCCAATTGAGTAGTTCTATCACTTTACGCACTTGAATAATTTCTCTACCAAGAAGAAGCAGGATCTCAGCTTTTGGGTCCAGAGGTGGAATCTTAGTGGCCATGAAAGTTAAGTGAGCTTGATGCTGTGCTGCCTCAGGCGTTGGGATCTCTATTCTGTAGTTAGGTAGAAGGTTGCATTCAGTGAGAATTGGAAGGTCTAGACATGTCTTTTCACCAAATGACTCCACCAAGAAACCTTCTGCTTGACACCCTGCAGTCTCTAACACACCTGCAAATGTCTTAAGTGTATAAGGTGCTGTATGATCTGCAATATTTTCATCTTAAAGAAAGCTGATCTTATCAGAAACCTGTTGATCTGGTCATCTAAGATGGCATAAACTCTTTGTTTTTTCTGTGGCGCATCTTTTGGGTGTATGTTCACAAGACAAATCTTTGCACAGGATTTTCCACTGCCATTATCTCCACAGACATTTGTAATGACAGATGTGACAACTGAAGAAAAGGAGTGTCTTCTCGCTGCACACCATGGATTCTAAAGGGGTTTGTATGCTCTTTTTTTTTTTAACCAGGGGGCTGAGCCGTTGTGAAGTGCAGCTATATGCTTGTCACTATTATGTTCAGAGCACTGGATTACTGCCTTACAGTATCTTGCCAGGTATGTGGTTGAAGAGCAGCATCGAAAGCATATGGAATTCTCTCAGAGGTAGGTTTTCCGATCCTCCAGATTCTTTTCTCTGAAACCTTGACACTTTCTGAAGGAATGTGGCTTTTTATGGATTTGACATTGTCTATTTAGGTTCTCATTTGCTTTGTTGTTTTCATCCTTTTGTGTGGTATTATCTATTTCTGTTCTGTGTGCAGCAACAGGAGCTCTTGTTGGTCTTGATAAGAATCTCTCACCTTTAGATGGTGCTGCAGCATTCTCATGTTGAAACTTGGATCATTTCTCATGTAGGCCTCAGTACAGATGAAATCACAGAAGAACAAAAATGAAGGGAAGCTAACATGATACTCTTGTTTATAACGTGTTCCTGTTGCATCCACTTTTCTTGAAGACTGAAAGGGAGCTTCTACAGAATGGGACTGGTGATAAATTTATCATCTAGGAAGGACATACCAGGAAATTAATCCCTCAGATTTGGCTGTATTAAGTATTAAGTCTCCTAATTCTCTGAGACGTTGAGGTTCTTTGTTATTCAGATTTGGGAAACACTCAAGTTTGTTGAAGAGGGCTGTTTCCATGGCTTCAATGGAGCCATAGCATTCTTCAAGCCACTTCCATGCCATGCCAAGGCCAATGGCTGTATAGTTGATGTGGACTGACCTAATGCGCATTGGGTGTTCAGCAGATTCTGAGCCAAGCCATTTTATGAGCAGGTCCAGTTCCTCACTTGGCTTTAGTTCAAGTTTTTCAATAGCATTACAGAAGGTGGATTCCAATGCCCTGTAGTTTCTGGTTTATCATTAAACCTTGTAAGTCCACCTGTCAGCAAATCACGCTGAGTCAGGAATTTTGTAAGCTCAAACACATCTGAACAGGTTGTGCCAGACTGATCAGTGCACAGAGGTAAATGTTTATTAATATCAGCATTGTATTTTGTAGATGGCACATCATGCACAGCAGGGCTAGACTTTGACATTTGTCTAATAGAACATTTGAGGGACTCAGACTCAGGATTAATGTACATGGTGTGGTAGCTGCTGGGTGTTTTAGGATGAATAGAGGCATGAGGAAGAGTCTTTCTTGTAAACTCAGAAAAGAAAAAGAAACAGGCTGTGGCTGATTATAACTGTCAATATTTAATTGTTTAAATTCAGTGTTCATTGCAGGATTTTCTTTTAACATTGATAACTGCGATTGGATTTTATTCTGATGCTAGTCTTGCACATATTTCTCAATTCTTTGCAATGAGTGATGTGAAGACTGACGTTCTTGATTTTCAAATCTCTGTTCTATGTCACCTATGTCTGCAGCTGCTTCAAACAGGGTAGCCTCTGCGATGACACCCTCTGCTTCTCCTTCTTTATGGAATGCTTCCAGAGTAGCTTCCAAACATGTTTGCTCCACTTTTAGCTGAGCTTATTTTACTCTCACTGCATTTATTTCTTTGTATATGAAGCTCAAGTTAATGCTACTTTGGCCTTAGCTCATGCTTCCACTGCAGCCAAGCTTACTGTAGACTTGAGCATCTTGATGGTCTAGATGAGCGTGAACACAGTGACCCCATACTGTACTTTCATCCAATGGTTTCCATACTTTCATCCAATTTATCTTTAGATTACATCTTTGTGAAGCAAACTTGTAAATTTAATCCACCAATGTAGCATCACTATTGGAACTGTCTTTTTACTATACTGCCCTCATAAAAGTGTCCACCTTCTTCCACTAGACAGACAGATAAAAGGATTTATTAGCACACCACCACTTCAAATAGAGTGAAACAGAGTAAAACTGAAATAAAAAGGAATAAAAAAGTTCCTTAAGTATGTACATTAAATAAATGTAATTGTTTGCTTAAAAAAAATAATAATAATATATATATATATATATATATATATATATATATATATATTATTATTTTTTTTTTATATATATATATATATATATATATAAAATATTTTTTATTATTATTATTACTTTTTTTTAAGTCAGAAGTTTTCATGCACTTAGGTTGACATTAAAACTAATTTTTTAACCACTCTACAGATTTCATATTAGCAAACTATAGTTTTGGCAAGTCGTTTAGGACAAATGCATAAAGGTAACATATTCATCTGTACAAACAAGAGTACACATGTATATACACCATGGGACCACACAGCCATCATACCTCTCGGAAGGAGACGCATTCTGTCTCCTAGAGATGAATGTAGTTTGGTGCAAAAAGTGCAAATCAGACCCAGAACAATAATAATAATAATAATAATAATAACAAGTTTATCTTATATAGTGCCTTTCTTCAAAAACAACGTCACTTTACCGGATGAGAGTAAACAAAAAAAAATAACAAAAAACTAAATAAAATACATTTTAAGAGTCAGAGAAGCATAGGTCAAAGAGATCTGTTTTGAGATTGATTTTGAAATTATGTATGGAGGTGTGATCACGGAGAGACTGAGGGAGTTTCAAAGCGAAATGGCATGTGTGCTAAAAGCCCTACCACCTAGTGAGGTCAGCTTGCAATGTGGAAAGAATAATATGCCCAAATCAGATGACCTGAGTGAGCATAGCAGGGTATAGTGGCGTACAAGGTCAGTGACATATGAGGGGGCAAGACCATGTAAAGCTTTGAATGTTGTAAGGAGAATTTTGTATTTGATACAATAGGAGAATGGTTTCCAGTGTAGCCCACAAAGTATGAGAGTGATGTGAGAGGATTTCTTTGAGTAGGTGAGAACCCTGCTGAATCCTGGATGTACTGCAATTTGTTTATTGTTTTAGTCGAGTGGCCAGAAAAGAGGGCATTATAATAGTCAAGTCTAGAATTAATAGGCGCGAACAAGAGTTTCTGCATCTTTGGTGCTGAGAATGGGGCGGAGTTGCACAATGTTACGTAGATGATAGAAATCAGTTTTTGTTAGATAGATAATGCCAAGATTACGAACAATAATAGCTGAGGGTCTGACCAGGACACCATTAATATTGAGCAACTGATCAGGGAGACGTGATAAAACACTTTGAGACCCAACTACCAATATGTCAGTTTTATCAGTGTTGAGCTTTAGAAAGTTACTGATCATCCATGAGTTGATGTCTTTAATACATTCAGAAAGGGAACTTGTGGGCAATGGGGTAGTGTGCTTAGAGCTGATATAAAGCTGAGTGTCATCAGCATAGCAGTGAAAGTTGAGAACATTATGGCGATTAATGTGACCTAGAGGAAGCAAATAGGTGATGAAGAGTAACGGACCAAGTACAGAACCCTGGGGGACACCTTGAGAAACAGGAACAGAATTTGATATATACTGATGAATAGAAATGTAGTGTTGGCAGCCAAAGAGGTAAGAGATGAACAAGGACAGAGCAGTGTCTGAAATGCCAATTGCAGAGAGCCTAGCGATGAGTATGCTATGAGAGATAGTGTCAAAAGCAGAACTGATATCTAAAAGGACCAGGAAAGTGATGGCTCTAGAGTCTGCAGCCATCAGAAGATCATTAACAACATTGATGAGTGCAGTCTGTGCTGTGTAGAGGATGAAAACCAGATTGAAAACATTGAAAGAAATTGTGTGTGGCCAAATAGGAGAAGCTGAGCTGCAAACACTTTCTCCATAACTTTAGACAAAAAAGGAAGATTTGAAATAGGGCAGTAACTTATAAGATAAGTGGGGTCTAAGCTTCTTTTTTTTTTTTTAAACTGGAGTGACAACTGCAGTTTTTAGTTCTGGAGGGACAAAGCCTGTACTAAATATCCTGTTCATAAGATTGGAAACAGGCACTGAGATAACAGGAAGACATTGTTTAAGCAGGAAAATGAGTCCTATATCGACATAACCTGAAAGGCTTCTCAGCAAGGAAGAATCCATTGCTCCAAAACTGACAAAAAAATTCCAGTCTACAATTTGCAAGTGCACATGGGAACAAAGATGTCCCCAAGCATACCTCCAAAGTTGTGGCAAAATAGCTTAAGGACAACAAAGTCAAGGTATTGGAGTGGCCATCACAAAGTCTTGACCTCAATCCAATAGAACATTTGTGGGCAGAACTGAAAAAGAAAGATTGAAAAGTGTAGAAAGAGAGCAATAAAGGCAATGATTGAGAGAGTAAATCTAATTACTTTCAGAATAAAAGTTTGTGTAGAGCCTGCACATGCACATGTGTGCTGTAATTACAGCCAGCAGCACTAATAACAGTCACAGGTACTCTATCGGGTATTTTGTATCTAATTTAGTACTGTACATCAGTGGAATGAAGAGGCCACAACTGATCATCAGTGTTCAGAACATCACCCGGAGGGCTCTCAATTTCCACCAATTCCTCCTTGTTTTAGACTCTGTTAAGCAGTGCACTGCTTAGACAATATCTATTGCAGCTTCCGATGGGCACATGACTTTAACATTTTAGAGGGTTGCTTATCCCTGACAATATTTAATTAATTATAAATAATCTGTATATTGCAGAAGCTTCCCTGCAAGGAAACATACAGGCCTCATTAAGGCAGAAGATGAGTGCTGCTATTGGTTTTTGCAATTGTTAATGGACTATTTATCTTGTATGAAACATTTACTCTGCAGTATATTCTGTGCCAGCACATGACTACTCATACAATAAATGTTTTAGAACATGTTGTGCATTATACTGTTCAGAGTTTACTGTATATACAGTGTATGTACAATGACACTGAATGATTAATATAACATACAGTACAGTATTTACAGTATATGGTACATCAATACATGTACTTCAAAAATATCATGGTGCTGTTTTTGTAAATAATGGAATAATATTGATGCTAATTTTGTAACATCTGTGGCAAACAACATAAAGAAACTTCAAGCAAGTATTTCTTTATACAGTACCTGACACTGTAACAATATTTCTAATAAATCTAAAAAAATTGGTCATGATTTTACCAGTTTAACTCAGACAATCTTGTTCCATATGAACTCTCTGTTCTGCCTGTCAGTCTCTCAGTCTGCCTCTATCTTTCATTCTCTCTCTTTGTATCACTCCCACCTTCTCTGCATCCCACTCCACCTCCCTCTCTGAGGTCAGAACCCCGTTGCAGATGCTTTCTCTCTAATTAAATGGAAAGGGAGGCTGCCAAATCTTGATTTCAAGAAAACTTTTACAGCATAGAAAGATCCCTCCCTCTAACACATAAATATATATAGCACACACATACCCTCATTAACAACCCATATGCACACTGTAACGACTTTACAAGAAGAAGGACACGGGAACAGGGTTCAACACAAAGGTGAGGCTCTTTAATCACGGGGTGTAGACAGACAGGGGTAGTGCAAATACGTGCTATACATAAACGTTTCTAAACTAATCTAACAATTTGGCGTTGTCTCTCTGTTGCCAACACTGGACTGGCAGCTCTCTCTCTCGACTGGAGGCACTGGTGCTCTTTTATGCCGCTCTCCCCATACTCACTGAAATTAGAGACAGGTGTTAGACATAATTTAGCTCAGGCGCAAGCGCCCTTACCGCTTTCTCCCCTTCGGACGGGCGCTTGACCACACCCCCGCTGCCACACACACTTAGACACCTCCACTTTGGAAAGACAAACATCCTTATGAATCAGTATGCCTATGTATAGTTACAAAGTCCTACACACAGAGAGATTCCAACCTCCTGTTCAGACAGCCCTCCAGTCAGTGTAATTGATTATTATGATAATGCAATAGCTGTCCTGAACACGGAGGAGAGGTAATGACATCTCTGTAATGAGTGGCTATTACATGGACTGAATAATTCAGTAGCAAAACCACTGCTGGGACCAACACACCTTGACGCTTAAGTGATTTAGTCAGTGATGTCATTGTCTCACAATTACCCCTTTTTCTACAAACAGATCCAGAAAAGGCAGAAAAATATGCTTCTACTTTATTCATGCAAATGTTCTGGGTTGTTTCACAAATGTGATAAGATGATTCAATTCACAGTGATCTATCCAAATATAGCTCTTGCTGTCGAGCTATCTCCATACATAAACTTACACCTGAAGATCTTAATTCTCTCTTCATACTTCATATTTTTATTCAATGAAAATCATTCCCTCTAGTGAGTTCTGTAACTTGAGAATTTGATTAGACTGATTCATGAATGAATCATGCAGAAGGGTTAAGTAAACTGGATCAAATAATTCATTTAAAAGATCTGACTAAAAAGAAGATATTTTCATGAATCAGACATCACTATTTCTGTCATGAACTTGTTGGATTATACATGCAGAAGAATTTAAACGACATGATTTGAATCTAGGATTTACGCAATCTTAATCCTGGAATTCCACAACATCATAAATTAGACAGTCCAGGGATCAACATTGCTCAGAAAGGCCACTCTGCATAACCTCCTGAACTTCCACACAGAGTTAAAGCAGACTTCTCTTTCAAGATTGATATACTAACTACTAACACATTTCATCTTAATCCAGGAACTTTCTACACAGTCACAGTACTTTACCGATTTAACCTTCTAAAATGTACAGAATGCATTTGAATCCACAATTTATACAATACCTAGACTTGCTAGGGAATTCAGAAAATTGCTTTGAATTGTGGTAACTTGCATAACTGATGAATTAATGATTGTAGCCTTATGTACCTCTTTAAAATGTATGTAATATTTTTATCCATATTGTATAACAAAGGAATTAACCAGTATGATTTATAACCAGGGATTTTCATGTTTTGTTACCTACACATACAAATATTAATGAAAGAATGTAAAATTTGATATGAAACCGCTCGCTTAGTTACATGGAGGAAGCTGATGACAACAAATATCTTGTCTCTTGTACCAATCTCAAGATATAAAATTCATGATTAAATATGCACTATTTTTGAGTGGGAGATTTGTAAGAATCTGAAACAAAGGACCATAAAAAAACTGTCGGAAAAGACAGTTAACCATGTGAGTCTGAAAAGTCACTTCTGATTGGCGCAGGACACCTTTGGGGATGCGGCCAATTTCAGTTCAAATGTTTCCAAACAGGAAGAACATGCTCTCATCCTCTCTTCTCTTCAGTCTCTTCTCTTCGGTCTTCACATGCTTGTCTGTCCTTTCTCTTCCTTTAGCATACCAAATATCCTTACATATAATGGTGTGAGAATGAAGGCATTTAATATTCCCTTCTAAATATCACATACTAAATATCCTACAACTTTAAAGAATGTGTCAAAGAAAAGCTAGGACATATTTTAAGTGAGTAACATCTTAGATTTGGGTGTGTTCCTGATACAAAGCTATTGAACAGCTTCAGAAGTCTTGCAATATTGCGCACAGTTTTAAAAAAAAAAAGTTTTTTATCCATCACGAATCCCCATTCATTTTATTTGCATCAAAAAAGCTGACCAGTGACCACATTCTTCAAAAAAACTTTCCACAAAAGAATGTCATACAGGTGTGAAACAACATAATGAAAATGAATAAATAATATAATAATTTTCATTTTGGGGTGAACAATTTTTTTAGTGTTGATGTTATAGAATGTCATGTTCTTCTCCAGTCAAAGTGATATCAAAAAAGCAAGTCTAGTCATGCTATATATAATCCAACCCCACTGATCTAATCAAGTCAGTTTGACATTCAGCCCAATAGCGATGGCCCTATTATAACCAGTGATGCTGCTTGGGAGATTTATTAGCTGAATTAGTTTTATTGGCTGAATTATGGACAGCCAAAAACAAACACATAGTCCCTGGAATAACCTCATTGTGTACAGGAGTTCTGTATTTCATCCTCCCACTGTGGGGAGGCTCTTTGAGGTCTGATTAGCCACTCAAGCTGGATCTGAGCTATCAATCCCACTGCTCTCAGCCAATGAAAGCACATGACAATTGATTAAATCTACAGGCTCTTTTTGTAAATATGGATCAGAATGAAGAGGCATAAAGGAGGCTCTTCCACGAACTTCAGGAACTTTTCCTAGTTCATGGAACTATTTCAGGTTCTTGTTGTTTTTCCACTATATGAACTAGTTCCATGACAAACTAAAATTTAAACCAAACTAGGAACCTTTTCAGCTCCTGCTCCTGTGGTACTATAAAGGTACTTTCCATGCAAAGTAGAACTATTTGGGGGGAGTCAGAACAGCAAACACTTCTCATTGGTCCAGAAAACTTAATCATCCTCCATCAGACACCCGAAAACAGGGGATAGTTCACCCAAAAATTACAATTCTCCCATCTTTTATTCACCCTAATGCCATCTAAGATGTGCATGACTTTCTTTTTTTTTTTTTTTGCATTTTTGAACTTAAAAATGTTGGTACCCATTCACTTGCATTGTGAGGACCTACAGAGCAGAAATATTCTTCTAAAAGTCTTTGTTTGTGTTATGCAGAAGGACAAAAGTCCTACAAATCTGGGATGGCACGAGGGTCAGTAAATTATAAGAGAAATTTCATTTTTGGGTGAACTATCCCTTTAAATTCTGGTTAATAACCTTTGTTAAAAATTTTTTTAGTTGTTGTTATTGTTGGGTTTTCAAACTGAAATGGATAGATGGACACACACAGCAGTGCAGGTGTAACGGGTCTGATCAGGTTATGATAAGGACAACTCACGAGATGACTTCTTTCACAATTTATTGGTTCCTGTAGAACACAATGCACATTAATTGCCTTCTGGCTTCCTTTACTGCACCTCTGCTTCCCTCAGCAGTGCAAAACGAGACTGCGCACTTCATGTATTTAAAATACATTTACATGAGGTATTTTGCTCAGAGTGCACATTACTCACAGAAAACCATTAACAATATTCAGAAAATATTAAACATTAAATATAACAAATACATAAACAGTATATATGTTTCTTTAAAGAAAATAACATAACAGCAATACCCTATGAGCTGAATAAAAAGTTTGTGGGAGATAACAAAACCAACAAAAATTACATTAATAAACAAAAGAAAACGCATACCTGTAGAACACAATGCACATGAATTGCCTTCTGGCTTCCTTTACTGCACCTCTGCTTCCTAAACATACAAAAATACAGCGTTTACTTTACACAAAAGTGACGCTGAAATCTCCGTCGAGCTAAATTGTCCACATGGCGCGGCCCGCCTGCTGTGGTAAAATGGCGGCTAGAAAGTGAATCTGAAAAACTCTACTAAAACTTATTTTAGCGGTCAAACTAACATAAGACTGCTACGTAGCATTATTATATTAACATTAGACAATATGCGTTGAAAGTTACAACTTAAATGATTAAATTTAAGGAAAACTGTACATTAGTCCAGCAGCACATTTTCGCACAACTTACCCTCAGCAGTGGAAAACGAGACTGAGGGAGACGGAGCACTACGGAAGCTTAAGAGGAACAGAAAGGATAGTGTGCAGGAAGGGGCATTCCCACAGGAAACATTCGCAAAAATAAAGATAAATAAAAATAACTCAATGAGATAAAATTCACAAATGTTCAATAAAATTATTAAATGATAAATAAAATTCACAGGTGCTATATGCATTTACAATATAAAAATAAGAATTATTAGAGTGCATTTTTAACTCTGTTACACCGGATCTGCTGAGTACTGAAAAAATAATAAAATCCAGGGTAAATTTGAAACAATGAGAAATGAGGTGTACAAATAATCTGATTGCCTCATGATGTTAGGCTTTGATAACATTAAACTATGTAGATTAAAAATAAACTAAATTAAAATAGATTACAAGTGAATAAAGGATCATCAAATCATTTCTGTTCCATGATCATCGTGTGCACATTTTGTATATTGTATTATGTATATAGTTTGCTCGTTCTACTGTTCAGTGCTTTATATATTTTGCATACCCTTTAGCACTGCTTACCTTGTTTGCGTGCACCTTTTAAAGGCATCCCTTTATATTATATACTAATATATTTTTTTTTATTTTAACTCAAGGCTATAAGTGAACTTTTTTACATTCATCATGTTTACATATAACTATCCTACGTGTCACAGCATTAATTGAATTACTATCATCACAGCATTGATTGAATTGCTATTTGAAATTAGTGCTAGAAAACGCCATACACGAAAGTTTCAAGTGGATTTGTTTATTGGAAGCACACATTTGATCATGCAAAGGTAAGCAAAAACAACAAACAAAATGCAGTTGACTAAAGATGAAGGTTGTGAACACTTCTGTTGTTTTCCATCTCTTACAAATGTGAGGGCATCTTGTCCACGTGAAGATTTCCACAACAAAACAGGACGGTAAAAGCCAACAAGAAATCTTTCACCGAGGCATCCATTGCTTATTTTTTAAAGTGAGTCAGCTCTGCTTTTGTCACATCAAGTTCAGGCATTGCCACCACAACAGCATCAAATGCTTACATCAATTATTAGGGGTCCAAGCACCGAAGGTGCAGGAACCCTATTGCATTTGTTCCGATTTTGTTATTATTAGGGGTCCAAACACCGAAGGTGCAGGAACCCTGTTGAATTTGTTCAGATTTTCTTATTATTTTTAGGGGTCCAAGCACCGAAGGTGCAGGAGCCCTATTGTATTCACACTGATTTTCTGTTTATTAGAGGTCCAAGCCCGAAGGGCTGAAACCCTATTGTAATTGTAAGGATTTTTATTTGTATTATTATTCTGCCATAAAACATAGACAACGGGACATTCTGAGGATGAACGCAAAGTAGTGAAAAATTTTACCTATAAGGGGTGCTGCAACAAAAAAAATCAACAAAAATGGCCACCAGCAGCCAATCAAATTTCAGCAGCTAATAACATCAAATTTAAATGGCCAGCATTACGAACCTTAAAATATTTATACACAGTGTCAAAATGAGGCTCTGTACCAAGTTGAGAGAATCGGCCACAAGGTGGCACTTTAACAACAATATTTACATTTTTGCATCTGAGCACATTAAAATCAAAATGCTATTTACTTCTAAATCCTTGTGTCAAGTCCTACAAAATGTTTATGTCAGTTTTATTAAAAATCTTTATCAGCCATTTATCTGACTTATGAAAACTTTAAACTGTTTCTGTGTCATGTCATTTTTATACGGCTGTGTCTGAAAACTGTAAAGTGCTGCCTTAAAGCCAGCCCAAAAGTGCCCATAGGCATAAAATGGCAAGGCTCTTGCCCATAAAAAATGTGTCTCCTACCATGACAAGATTAATCATATCTCCCAATCAGAATGTTGGAGAGACATAGGGGTGGGCTCATTTCACTCTGGCTACCAATCAGTCTTTAAGTATCATCTTGGAAATGGCATTAGCAACCACCCCCATAGCCTTCCATTCAAAATGGCAAAGAAGGGTCTCTTCAGAACAGAATTTTGTAGAGACTTGGCAATTGGATCTTTTGAGTTAGTAATCAGCCAATAAGAATCTCTCTGGTCACTAGCTAGCCATGCCCTAGCAACCATTTAGACCACCCTAGTGGTGCCAGTTGGTATGTTTTACTTGGGTGAGCAATCAGACCTCAGGTAACATAATGGAAACTGCTTAGCCATGCCCTAGCAACCATTTAGAGCAACATAGCAACCAGCCCTATAGACTTCCATTAAAAATGGCTGAGAGTGATATCTTTGGATTGGAATGTCTTGAAGAAATGACAGTTGGCTTGTTTTACTTGGGTGAGCAATTAGACTTCATGTATCATCATGAAAACTACTTTCATATGCCCTAGCACCCATTTAGAGCACCATAGCATCCACACCCCATTGACATCCATTCAAACTGGCTGACAGTGATACCGTTGGATCAGAATGTCCTGGATAAATGACAGTTGGCTTGTTTTACTTGGGTGAGCAATCAGACTTCAGATATCATCATGGAAACAACTTAGCCATGCCCTTGCAACAAATTAGAGCAACCTAGCAAGCAAAACCCATTATCTTCCATTGAAAATGGCTGAGAGTTATATCTATGGATCAGAATGTCCTAGATAAATGACATTTGGCTTGTTTTACTTGGATGAGCAATCATACTTCAGGTATCATCATGGAAACTACCTTGCCATGCCCTAGCAACCATTTGGAGGACCCTAGAAACCACACCCAATTGACTTGCATTCAAACATGCTGAAAGTGAAATATTTGGATCAGAATATCCTAAAGAAATTAGTTTGCTTGTTTTACTTGGGTGGAAATCAGACTTCAGGTATCATCATGGAAACTACTTAGCCATGCCCTAGCAACCATTTTGAGTACCCCAGCAACCAGCCCTATTGACTTCCATAAAAATGGCTGCGAGTGATATCTTTGGATCAGAATGTCCTAGAGAAATTACAGTTGGCTTATTTTACTTGGGTGAGCAATTAGACTTCAGGTATCATCATAGAAATTACTTAGCCACACTCTAGCAACCATTTAAAGCACTCTAGCAATGAAATCCCAATTCAAAATGGCTGAGAGTGATATCTTTGGATCAGAATGTCCTAGAGAAATGACAATTGGCTTGTTTAACTTCTAGTTATCATCATGGAAACTACTTAGCCATGCCCTAGCAACCATTTAGAGCATGCTGTGAACCTCATTCTAAACAACTTTGCCTTAAGCACCATTGGTTTGAAACAAAACATTCAATAAATACTTGAGATTATTTTAAAAGATTACTTTTTCGAACTAGTTAAAGGCTGTTTGCCCGATTTGAGCCAAACCAGTGCAGAAACATTCTCTGGAATCCCAAAATGAAAAGTTAAAGGAATTGTAAAATTGTAACTTATCGTCAAGTGGTATGCCAAAACGTTCTAAATGGGTTTGGTCAATTTTTCTAAAATGGTTATAACTCTTCAACAGATTGAGATATTTTCAACAAATTTGGTACATTTATGTATGAGGTCATTCTAAGGACACCCACACATATTGCACACCTCTGCCTCTTGGTGGCGCTATTATAGTTAAAAACAAAATGGATCTAAATATGGAACCGTAGGTCCGATCGACTTGAAATTTCCATGCTGTTTATTTGTCCAAGGTGTCTTTGAGGATAGTCACATATTTTGTAAAACATGGCTGCCATCGACCAATCAGCTTTCAGCAGCTTTTATATAGTCAATTTGTATAATTTGGCATCCACTGGATCATTTCTGTCAATTCTGATTATTTTGTTTATTTCTTCACATGTACTTGGACCCCAATGATTGCTGCTTGTGGCTATATTTATGAAATTATTATTATTTAAATTAAGTTGAAATACATCAAAGTCTGTTTACACAAATTGTAGTGTTGATACACAAGCGTGACCATTCAGCCCTCCTACCACAGCTATTGCATGAAAAATAAATAAATAATATATTTTATTTTATTCTTTAAGATGTGATTTTTCTTTTCTTTTTTATGTTTACTGTTATAAAATAACACAATTACTTAAAATCATCCTTTTAGTAATAGGGTTGCAAAAATTATGACTTCAGATTAAATAAATTATATTAAATAAGCCATTTAATATTAAGGAATGACTTTCTGAGGTCAATGATCAAAAATTTTCAAAGTTTAAGTACCTACATTCACTGACCATTTGCTGAAAATAAAATAAACATTTATAATTTATACATTTATAATTAATTCATTTTTATTAATAATAATACTATTAATAAACATTAAGAGTTTCAGAACCTATTTTGTACCTTATTTTTAAAAAGAGCGAGGAGACGAATGAAGAACTAAACCAAAAAGGGAAAGTAAATAAATCAGACACGAGTGACAGAGGCCCAGATTTGCTGTGCTAAGATTTGATTTCATGTGTAAATATATTGGCTGTTCGTTTCTATTAATCTTGTTTCTTAGCTAGTGGCAAAGACAAGCCATGTATTAGAATCTTCCCTCTGGGTACGGCACAGGCCATTAAACCATCATTACCATCATATCCTATTATACTTGAGATGTGCCAATTGAATTACCTTCATAATGAGACCAACATGAACATCACTAGAGTATAATATAGCACTATCCTCATATATCCCTCCACATTTACACTCATACACAAACAAACAAAGGCACATGGCTGCACAAAGGTCAAACAATCAAGATTTCGATATGTGTGAGGTTGCCAGGTTTCCAATCAGATCGTAGATATATATATATATATATATATATATATAGAGAGAGAGAGAGAGAGAGAGAGAGAGAGAGAAAGAGAGAGTGCTGTATGTGTGTTTATTATTTTAGATGCTACTCTTGTAGGGTCTGTCCACATATCTGCAAAAAGTTAGATTTGGAGTATATTTGGAGCTAGTCTTTAAACTACTATGTTTTTTCTATAATGGCATTTGGATCTGTTTTGTCTGGTTTAATTATCGAATATGTTAAAACTGAGTGCTGTGTTCATTGTTTCAGAGTAAAATGCCGATGTGTCACAGATTTTGAGGGGAAACAGAATAAAATCTTCACTTTCTTCCCAACAAATATAGGAGCAAAAGCTTTGTGACTTAGAAGTTAAGATGCAAGATGTTTTCACTGTATTTTCCCTGGAGTTTAGTTCATGTCTGGATATGGAATAATGGAAGAATATCAACTCTACTGCAGCACACCGCTCTCATATTAAAAGAAACGGTTCAAAATTACCATGTTAATGCTTTCACTTAAACTCTAATGGGGTAACTATGAGCTCACATATTAGACCGTTCTGGTCTCCATGTGTGGTTACACTAATCTGAAGGGATTTAATTTGGTGGGCTAAAGTAGCAAGCAAACTGAAGAGACAAATTAGTCCTAATTCACTTCCAGCTGACAATTCAAGCAAAAAGACAAAGCCCTGTCTCAGCCAATGTTTTCAAAGAACGATTAAGGGGTCAAGGGTTCGAGAGGTAAATTGTCTCAAGCTCAAGTAACATTTCAACTCAAGGTTTAAAGCATAACACATACAGTAGTGGTACAGTATGTATGCAGTTTTCAACAGATCCTTATACACTTCATAGAATTGAAAAAAAAATACAAAAATAAAAATAAGGAAACAGATTATTCTTCTTCTTTTGGCTGCTCCCGCCACAGCGGACCATTTGTAATGTGCACATTTGACTTGGCATAGGTTTTAAGCCAGATGCCCTACCTAACAAGGAAACAGTTGATTAGTTAACTAAATTTATTAATTTAAAATATCTTAAAATATAAAATTTGCCATGACTTAAAGTCTGCCATGATTGTAACAAATGCCTGTTTAGATTAAATAATTGTAGCAACAGTTCTATGCAAACTGTTCCCATAATTTAAATCATTTGTTACATATGTAGTATTATACATGCAGAAGAATTGAAACAACATGATTTGAGTCTAGGGATTTTCAAACTTTGCAATGCTAGAATTCTTCACTGTCATAAATTAAACGGCCCAGGCATCATCATTGGTCAGAAAGGCCCCTCAGCCTGGCCTTCTGAACTTCCACACAGAGTTAAAGCAGACTTTTCCTTGAAAGGTTTCCAGAAGACCATCAGATTTACATGACTCGAATACTAAGACATTTCATCTTAAGGAACATTTTACACAAAGTCACAGTACTTTACCGATTTAGCCTTCTAAAATGTACAGAATGCATTTAAATCCATGATTTATACAAGACCTAGTCTTGTTTGGTAATTCTGAAATTTTCTTTGAACTGTGGTAACTTGTATAACTGGCAAATTAATGATTATAGCCTGATGTACCTTTTTAAAATGTGTGTAATGTTTTATCCGTGTTGTATAACCAAGGAATTAACCAGTATGATTTGTAAACAGGGATTTTCATGTTTTGTTACCTACACGTATAATATCCATGAAAAAAATTTCATGTTTAGTATATAAGCATTCGCTGGTGTATACAGAGAAAGCTGATGACAATGAATATCATGTCTCTTGTACCATTCGCAAGATATAAAAGTTCATGATTAAATATGCACTATTTTTGAGCGGGAGATTTGTAAGAATCTGAAACAAACGACCATAAATCACCTGTCGGAAAAGACAGCCCAGTTGACCATGTGAGTTTGAAAAGTCACTTCTGCTTGGCTCAGGACACCTTTGGGGATACGGCCAATTTCAGATAAAATATTTCCAAACAGGAAGAACTCTTCCTCTCTTCCTTCTCTGCTCTTATGTCATCATCTCTTGTCCGGCCTCTCCTGACTGCTCAGACTTCACTCTGACTCTTCCCTTGTGGTTTTCTCGGGATCTCGTCTGAACAAGGTCCATGCCACGTGAGGTCCAATGAAGCTCGGGACTCGACGTCCCAAGAAAGCTAGTCACTCTCTACAGTTTACACACTCATGAGAAGGCCTCACTTCAAAGCCAAACTCATCTTTCATACAGACAATAACTTTGATCTTACAGAGGTCCAAAACATCGACGAAAGAACCAAGCAGCACAAAGAACGCAAGGAAACAACACAACACGCAAGTACATCTCCAATATTGTGCTCAAAGTGCTGGTGTATTAATTAAATAATTTGTGTAATCCGATCATAAATCACCACAAATCTATGTACACTAAAATAAGGTTAAATGGTTCTTAAGGTATTGTCAACAGACTCCATAAAGATAATTTTCACTGTATTGATAATGTATTTCACATTCTGTCACTCTTTTTCACCAACCTGTCTCATGTATATATGTGTTAGATTAGATTTATGTTTAGAATAGCAATAGTAGCAATTGTCTGTATTCAAAGATGAATGAATGTGGTATATTTTGATAAATAATCTCATCCCTGTTTCTAAAAGATTTTGCCTCAAAGCTGTACCTAAATACATGTGATATTATTTTCAATAAGCCATGAAAATAATATCACTCCAATAAGTGAATTAATCATAATTCACTTATTAAAACTAATTCCTCACAGTAGAAATTGTGAGCGGATACGTTGTAGTACGTATTTTAACGGTTCCCTCCTAAATGTCACATACCAAATATCTTACACATGGTTGATATTTACATTGTTGTTAGAACTTTAAAATGGGAATAAAATTACAGTGTTCAAGTACATAGATATTATAATTGTTTTAATTGTTCTGGTGACTATTAGGTACAATACCATATAATTGGTATAATTTAAGTATGTTAAACAAAAAAAAAAAAAACTCTTTGGCTGAACTTGATTCAATCATGGAAAGTGGTTCCACATTTTTTAAATTAGTTTTCTTAAATTATAATGACCATGCAATTTCAACTTGGATACTTTAAGTAGAGGAAACCTCACTAAATCATGTACTGTAAACCCAACAAAATGTTAAATGTCAAAATAACTCACATTAAACTCTTTTAGTGATATGCTAGTTAGTGACAGTAAATGTTAGCATGCAAAATACATGGTGGGAAGCACTACTGATTGCAGCTTGGTCATTATTCTATGGTTAGTATATCAATTGCTTAATGGGTAAAGCAAGAATACGCTTGTTAAGATGTGATGTGACGTATCGGCCTTCCAATAATACTGTTTCCAGGTCAAAGCCTCTACTCTACTGACACTGGCTGAGGCTCTCGTCTTTTCGACATGCCGCAGTGCTGTGTCCCTTGTTGTTTGAACAGATCCGAGTCCAAAAAAACAAACAATTAAATTGTCATTCTACCACTTTCCATGTGATAAGAAAGAGAAGAGGAAATTGCTGCAGTTGATAAGGTAAGTTACAATTCTTAAACAAATTAAGAAAAACAAAGTTTGGTACCAACAGGTGCTAACGTTAGCCAAACTGGCTCTTTGCGGATACACCTGATATAGGCTATGGGTTTTATAGTTTTTTGTTTTTTTTTTCAAACCAAGCAAGAGCACAGCTGAAACTACTGTCTACATCCTGTTACCTGTTTACATCCTGTTCTTACCAGAACTCATTATGCATATACATTAGTACACAACCTGCATTACAGTTTATCATTACTGTACACCTGTTGCCATATCATCTTACCACTGTATTATATTCTATTTTTTTACTATATTTTAATTTCTACACAATTTTATGTCTTCAATTCTTATTTTTTCAAACCAAGCAAGAGCACAGCTGACACTACTGTCTACATCCTGTTACCTGTTTACATCCTGTTCTTACCTGAACTCATTATGCATATACATTAGTACACAACCTGCATTACAGTTTATCATTACTGTACACCTGTTGCCATATCATCTTACCACCGTATTATATTCTATTTTTGTACTATATTTTAATTTCTACACAATTTTATGTCTTCAATTCTTATTTTTACTTTAGCTTGGGTGTTTCTCTTTTCTATATCATTATAGCATTGTTTGAGGAAGACTGTCTCTAGTCTGTTATTGTTCACTTCCTCCTGTGTAAACTGTCCAATGACAAGGATAGACAGGATGTTCGGCAAAAATCCCTCTGGCAAAATGTCCTGAATTATGAAGCACTTGTCTGCCATAACCATATCACCTGGTTATACATGTTGGAGAAGTCAACAGTTAGCTGTTATTGGTTTGTCTGCCATAACCAAGTTTGTCATAATGACCAGAGATTTAAGATTATCATTTCCAATGACTGCTTCACTGTAATCGTTGTGCACATGACTAATAATTAACTTAATGATTATATATATATATATATATATATATATATATATATATATATATATATATATATATATATATATATATATATTGCATCCGTATTCACAGCACTTCACTTTTTCCACATTTTGTTATGTTACAGCCTTATTCCAAAATTTATTAAATTCATTATTTTCCTCAAAATTCTACAAACAATACCCCATAATGTATGAAAGTAGTTTGTTTGAAATCTTTTAAAATTTAATAAAAAAATTAAAATAAATCACATAATCATTCACAGCCTTTGCCATGACACTCAAAATTGAGCTCAGGTGCATCCTGTTTCCACTGAACATCCTTGAGATGTTTCTACAACTTCATTGGAGTCCACCTGTGGTAAATACAGATGATTGGACATGATTTGGAAAGGCACACACCTGTCTATATAAGGTCCCACAGTTAAAAGTGCATGTCAGAGCACAAACCAAGCCATGAAGTCCAAGGAATTGTCTGTAGACCTCCGAAACAGGATTGTATCAAGTCACAGATCTTGGGGAAGGTTACAGAAAAATGTCTGCAGTATTGAAGGTTCCAAGGAGCACAGTGGCCTCCATCATCCGTAAATGGAAGAAGTTTGGAACCACCAGGACTCTTCCTAGAGCTGGCCGCCCGGCCAAACTGAGCGATCGGGGGAGAAGGGCCTTAGTCAGGGAGGTGACCAAGAACCCAATGGTCACTCTGGCAGAGCTCCAGTGTTTCTCTTTGGAGAGAGGAGAACCTTCCAGAGAACAACCATCTATGCAGCACTCCACCAATTAGGCCTGTATGGTAGAGTGGCCAGACAGAAGCCACTCCTCAGTAAAAGGCACATGGCAGCCCGTCTGGAGTTTGCCAAAAGGCACCTGAAGGACTCTCAGACCATGAGAAACAAAATTCTCTGGTCTGATGAAACAAAACTTGAACAATTTGGCCTGAATGGCAAGCATCATGTCTGGAGGAAACCAGGCACCGCTCATCACCTGGCCAATACCATCCCTACAGTGAATCATGGTGGTGGCAGAATAATGCTGTGTGGATGTTTTTCAGCGGCAGGAACTGGGAGACTAGTCAGGATCGAGGGAAAGATGAATGCAGCAATATACAGAGACATCCTTGATGAAAACCTGCTCCAGATCCCTCTGGACCTCAGACAGGGGTGAAGGTTCATCTTCCAACAGGACAACGACCCTAAGTACACAGCCAAAATAACAAAGGAGTGGCTACGGGACAACTCTGTGAATGTCCTTGAGTGGCCCAGCCAGAGGCAAGACTTGAACCCGATTGAACATCTCTGGAGAGATCAGAAAATTGCTGTGCACCGACGCTCCCCATCCAACCTAATGGAGCTTGAGAGGTCCTGCATAGAAGAATGGGAGAAACTGCCAAAAAAATTGGTGTGCCATATTGTAGCATCATACTCAAAAAGATTTGAGACTGTAATTGGTGCCAAAGCTGCTTCAACAAAGTCTTGAGCAAAGGCTGTGAATACTTATGTGCATATGATTTATTTATTTTTTTAATACATTTGCAAAGATTTCAAACAAACTTCTTTCACGTTGTCATTATGGGGTATTATTTGTAGAATTTTGAGGAAAATAATTCATCCATTTTGGAATAAGACTGTAACATAACATAAAATGAGGAAAAAGTTAAAGGAAAAGCGCTGTGAATCTGGATACACTGTGTGTGTGTATATATATATATATATATATATATATATATATATATATATAGTCCAGAATTGAAGCAATCTGGCAGTTAACTGGATCTGCATTATGTGCACTGCACCATTTTTCAAAGACACCCCATTTATTGGCGTAGACCCTTCTGGTAGTGGGACCCAAGGTAAGAAACCGGAGTCTGAACCACATAGAAAGGGAATGAAGCCTGTGGCGTGTAACCCTTATTTGCCTTTGGGGACTGGCCCTTGGGTGAAATCCCCTGGCTTTTAGCCACAGCTGAAATGGTCTCATGTGCAGAAGGCCCAAAAGGATCACCGTGGATGCAGACGCCATGAGACCTAGTATTCGTTGATACTGACGAACAGTGCAAACTTGACCTAGCCTGACTTTGCTCAGGGTGTTCTGAATGGAAGTGATTCGAGCGGGAGACAATTGTGCCTGCATCATGATCGAATTCCATATAAACCCAGATAAGTAATTCCCTGGGTGGGAGAGAGAACGCTCTTTTGATGTTGAGTCTCAGACCCGGAGAAACCAGATGAGCTAAGACAATATCCCAGTTCTTGGAACTGCGCTAGTATCAGCCAGTCATCTATGTAATTCAGAATGCGGATTCCCACAAAGGACAAAGGAGCCGGTGCTGCATCCATGCATTTCGTGAATGTGCAGGTTAATAGGGCTAGGCCGAATGGAAGAACCCGATACTGGAAGGCTTCGCCCCCGAAAGCGAACCTCAGGAACTTCCTGTGTTGAGGCAGAATTTCTATATGAAGATATGCGTCCATGAGATCGATCGTGACCAGCCAAACGTGATGTTGGGCTTGTGACACGATCGTCTTTATAGTTAGCATCTCGATCTTGAACACCTGAACTGAGCGGTTCAAGCCTTGAAGATCTAAGGTCGGACGCAACCCCCCACCCTTCTTGGAAACCAGGAAGTATTTACTGTAATAACCTGCCTCTTTCTCTGGAAGGGGAAACACGTTCTATGGCCCCTTTGACCAAGAGATTTTGCAGTTCTTTCAACAGTAGACATGCCTGCTCCGGTTTATGGTAGTGGGGACCACGGCGTTGAAACACGGAGAGCGGCGAGCGAATTGAATTCTGTTGCCTTTTTCTACTGGTCTTAGGACCCACATAGAAATGCCTAGCAGAAGTTTCCACGCTGCCGGGTTCTCTGAGATGGGTATTAATTTTGACACTTCCTGTTGAGGGGATGTCGAGTGTTCCGCGTCCTGGACTAAGGCAGGAAACATCGGTACACCCAACTTTTCGTTGGAAGCCTCAAACTACCAAAACAACGGAGGTGGCGAGAATGGAGAGGTTCCATAGGGGTACAGGGAGGGGCAAAGTGGATGATACACGTGCCCATCAAGAGGGGGGCTACCCCCATAAGGCTGGGTGCAAAACCGTTAGGGTTTTCTTTTGCCCTGAGGTCTTGCTTTGGGGGCTGCTGAGGGCAACGAACCGGTCCCCTGTCTTTACGAGGGGGAGCACGATTCGCCACGCCTAGTTTTTGAGCCTCCCGTTTAGGAGGACCGGGATGGGGCTAGGTGGCTGACAGCCCCTTCTCCTGTGTGTGGCGAAGAAGAAATTGCCGAAGGCTTCCTCATGACTTTTTGCCTCCTGGAACTTGGTGATAGCTACATTCATAGCATGACCAAATAAGCCAGAAGGAAAAACCGGGGCATCGAGAAGGAAAGTTTTGTCCCTGTCTCTGATGCCCGATAGGTTAAGCCACAAGTGTCTCTCCGCCTTCCCCACAAGTGTGGAGGTGGTCCTGCACAGCTTTGTGGGGAGAGTGGGTCTCTTTAGTGATGACGCCTAGCCAGGCGAGAGATGACCCGCAAGTGTCTCTTCTACCGGCTACATCACCGAATATTTCAACAGATTAGCCTAGTACGCCTGTAACACTGCCATAGTGTGCAGGGCAGCACCAGCCTGACCTGCTGTCTGATAAGCCTTCCCCACAAGCATGGAGGTGGTCCTGCACAGCTTTGTGGGGAGAGTGGGTCTCTTAATTCCACAGCTGCTTTATTATTATGCGCGGGATTTACAGAGGTTAAGTGTCCTCATGAACCAAAGCTTCAGGCTTACGAGCGATAGGGACGGACATGTCTCTCGCTCCTCAGCCAGATCCATACGAGAGCCCCACAAATAAATGGTGGGCGCCAACTATCGGAAGTAAGCGAGACGAGTGCGAAGCATTTTGACCGAGAGCAGATCGCAATGCTCGCACCTTCCCCGCCCCAACGTGAGAGCAGCATGCTCTTCCCCCAAACAAACAAAGCAAAACTGATGCTTGTCCCTCTCAGCCATAGAGCAGAGACAAGGGTACACACATCGTTTGCCTTGACTTTCAGTAATTTTTTTCCCCCTTTTTTTTTTTTGAAAGAAGTGAAAAAGAGAAAGGTCTTCTGCACACTGCCTAACAAATTCTAACTCCTAACAGAGGAAAGAAAGTTCTGACGTGAAAGCATACACACACAGAGTGATCTGAAGACAAAAGATCTGACGATGCTCCTGTGATGCATCTATTTATAGCCCTGCCCCAGGTGCGTCCAATGATTACACCGGCAGAGGCTGTAAATTCCGTTCAATGTTCATTGATGTGTTGCACACATATTCACAGCTGGTTACACCTAAAGATGTTCCCAAAGCGCTTTTCTCAGCGCAGCATCATAAGTGAAGCTTTTTGTGAAGGGAACAACATAGGACAAACACAGAACCACATGAGACTACACAGACTAAATAACATAACTATATAAAGTGCTTGTGCAAACGTGTGCAAAAAGTACGAGACAGAAAAATAAATTACTAAAAATGAACAGACAATAGGCACAGTGAGAGACAGTTTTTTGTAAATGTCTTTAATGGAGGGAAGAGAGACCCCGATTATTTTCTCAGCTGTCCTCACTATACTCCGCAGGGCTTTGCGGCCTGAAACGGTGCAAGTCCCAAACCTGGCAGTGATGCAGCTTCTCAGGATGCTCTCAATAGTTCCTCTATAGAATGTAGTGAGGATGGGGGGTGGGAGATGTGCTTTCCTCAGCCTTCGAAGGAAGTAGAGACTCTGCTGGGCTTTCTTGGCAATAGAGCCAGTGTTGAGGGACCAGGTGAGGCTCTCCGCCAGATGAACACCAAGGAATTTGGTGCTCTTGACAATCTCCACAGAGGAGCCGTCGATGTTCAGCGGGGAGTGGTCACTCTGTGCTCTCCTAAAGTCAACAACCATCTATTTTGTTTTGTCCACATTCAGAGACAGGTTGTTAGCTCTACACCAGTCCTTTAGCCGCTGCGATGAGACCCACCATGGTAGTGTCATCGGCAAACTTAATGATGTGGTTCGAGCTAACAACCTGTCTCTGCGTTGCTGCACAGTCGTGAGTCAGCAGAGTGAACAGCAGTGTACTGAACACACAGCCCTGGGGGGCCCAGTGCTCAGTGTGGTGGTGGTGGAGATGCTGTTCCAGATCTGGACTGACTGAGGTTTCCCAGTCAGGAAGTCCAGGATACAGTTGCAGAGGGAGGGGTCCAGGCCCAGCAGGTCCAGCTTTCCAATCAGGTGCTGAGGAATGATTGTGTTGAATGCTGAGCTGAAGTCTATGAACAGCATTCGAACGTATGAGTCCTTTTTTTCAAGGTGGGTGAGGGCCAGATGGAGGGTGGTGGCGATGGTGTTGTCTGTTGAACAGTTGGGAAGATACTCAGAGAGATGTTGAAAGTGATAGCTCAGCCATAATTTAATATTCTGTCATCATTTCTCTACCCACATGTTGTTGAAAACTTGTGTGACACTTTGAATTATGTGGAACACAACACCATTCACTTTCAAAATATAGAGAGAGAAAAAACATTCACTGAAAAAAAAAAGTCTAATATCTCCTTATTGTGTTGCATGGAAGAAAGAAAGTCATACAGGTTTGGAACAACATGATGGTGAATGATGACAGAATTTCCATTAATAATAATAATAATTCTGTAGTACATGTTCAATGTGTATTATGTAAAGGAATTTATGGGAGTAAATGTCTATTATGTCACTACTTGAGTACTCATTTTATTAGATACTTTCTTATTCAAGTAATTATTTATGTTAGTACTTTTACTTCTACTTGATTAATAATTTTTTTAAGTAATTGTACTTTTACTTGAGTACAGATTTTGGCTACTTTACCCATCTCTGGTTAAGATGAACTTCTTGAGCTAGATTGTTATGAGAGCTTTCGAGAAGGCATGAATGAGTTGGAGAGGTCTCAGTATAACTGACCACTGCAGTGATGCAGAAAAAGCCCCGTGTTAAGACTAGGCCATTTCACTTTAACGAGGGTACTATGTAGCATGTGCCAAGAGAACTTTATGATGCTCATAAACATAATTAAACTATGTCTTCAAAAGTAGCATATTTCAATCAGCTATGAAAGTGTATTGAATTCACCAAGCTTTATTGCTAAACCTCTTAAAATACTTCCTGAATGCCGCCACCAGTTTGCACACATGTACACATTTTCGTTTGAATTAAACGGCATCCTCAGTAAAACCTAAACAAGATTAACCTTTATTAAAGTAATCTGATTGATAATAAGAATGACTTGACATTTAATATCCAATCAGCATGCTTCATTACTCATTAACCAAAGAGACCAGGTTATTTGCCACTGCACTAGGCATCTCGTCTCACTTCCTGAACACACTAGGCAAGCAAAGGCATGAGACGGGCACAAATGCTGTGCTTAGGCATGCAGCCTGGATGAAAAGTAGTAACACAGCAAGTGGTAAAAAAATTGTATTTGCCCGATTAAACACACCACTGAGTTTCTAATTATCCTGCTTTATCTGATAGGAGCGAATGAGACGGCTCCATCTACAATCATGTCCAGGGGCCGGAGCATGGAAATAATGGATAGCACTTACTTTACGAGGAGATGCATAATAAGATTCATCCACCCTTTGCCTATAAACACACAGACAATGGCACAAATACTGAGAATTTTTACATATTACATTTCAGCTTGTATTTTAGGATTTAACTCTTATATTTTACATATTCTGTTATTATTGGCTACATTTTTTAATTGGAAATGATTACTTGGTGCATTCTGAACATGGTCTTATCCATTTTTACACTTTACATTAAGTGCAGATGATTATTTTGTTAATCGACTAATCTAACGATTATTAGAACGATTATTCACAATTATTGCAACGATTAATCTTTAGCTCTTAACAACTATTCAGCTTGTGCCTTGACTTAAAATGTTGTAAAAGCTCTAAATGAAATTCACTGAATTACAAGGAACAAAATTACTAGGATTTTTATTGTTTAATTCCTAAAAACATCACTTTCCAAAAATCACATGGTTATCAAGTGTTTTTGTCTTGTTTTCCAATTAAAATGATCTAGAAATCCTCAAAACAATATGTTGCTTCTAATGTAAATGTATCTTGTATTAAAGATTTTAGGATATTTTAAAATATTTAAATATTAAATATTATATTCAATATTATCTGTAGACTACACTCTCTCACCTTTTTGGTCACTTCATTTCATATTTAACCCTCAAAAAACAAAATCCCTAATTTTAATTGAGCTGAATTGTCAATTTTCGTCAAGATAAGATACACACCATGACACATATATTAAGATTCACTACATTTCAAGTTTGAAGCTCTCTCGTGATGTTTTTCACACGACTTATATAAGCGGTTCTGACCGCACAGAGTAATGCAAGTTTTGGAGTGTGTGCTTATTTTATTTATTCCTTATTATTTGAACTTTAATAAAGGATGCATTAAAGATATAATGCTGGGGTGTTTCCTTTTTAGACACTCTGACAGGCAAGTTTTTCTCACGCCGCTGCTTTATTTTATGTCATGATGGCACTGCTTCTATATTTACTTATTTTGTATTTTTGTATTATTATTCCCTCATACTTTGCCATCTACCTTAATCTGTTTGGAAAGTTTGGAGTGCATCTGGACTGCAAGCTGTTTTTTCTTACTCTTCTCAATCAAGCTCGAGATGAAGTGCTGCTCTTCATCATCATTAGCATTTCAAGTGATTTCATGTTGCATTAAAAGAGATTAAACGACTATTTGACAACATAAAAAATTTCGACATTTTCGTTAACGTTGACTAATCGGTTCAGCCCTAACATTGAGCACAAGTTAATTATAAGACTGGTTATTAAGATTTCATCACGATATACTACGATGCAAAATGAATGTAAAATAGTGAGATCTGATTGTAAATACTGAGACAAGATTTTTTCTAGGTTTTCTTTTAATTAAAAAAGTGAATTCCCAATCTGCACCAGATCATTGTCTGTGGACATATAGCCTAATTGCATGTGTGCATGTTTTAAAAAGTGTATGCAAGCCTCTTCCTGTTGCTGGGTTTTCGACTAACTTTTTCTCAGTCACATAACTGTTAATGGTCATACTGCAAGTACTTGCATATGGTTGAAATCAAGGACAGGGTCAGGTGGCTTTGAACTTGAACAAAGCTCTCAAGAATTGCTGGTGGCATATGTGAACTACAAATTAGCTGCAGAAGCAGGACTCAAGAAAGAACAAAGACTCACAATTCCTTCTCAAAAGATAATTTGTGATATGACACATCTAAATTTGCTGATATTCAGCTGAAAAAAACAAAACAAAAAAAAAACCCCCAGAAACACAAAACAAACAATGCATTTATTTAATGCTGAATTATAGGGTAATTACCATGAGAAAATGGGCAAGGAGGCACATCCTACCTGTTATCCAGAACAATCTGATTTCATGCAATGCTCAGCCAAGTGGAAATTTTGTCTGTGCTTTTTTTTTTTTAATGGCTGCATCAATCCTGTGTTTAGAAAGCAGTTTAAGTGTGTTCAAAAATAATTTGTCTCCCTGCTTCTCCTCCCTCTCTAAATCAAATATCTCTCTTTAAATGCCCCTGCTGGACATGCCATTCCCCCTGAGGGTGATTGACCTGTTCTCTCCAAAGTTGGCATTCATGGATATAATGCCTGGAAAACTTATCTTGACTGAGTTTCAGACAAACACGGAGAGGCTATTGAGGTAACATACTTCTAGTCCAGTTTGGTGTAAGCCTTTGAACTTTTGTTTGCTGTGTTTGAGTGAATGGATTGGTTACAATTGCTATACGATTTCTTGCCTTCATAAGTTCTGAGGGAATTTTGTAAGGAAGGAAGTTTGGATGAAAGAAAGAAAGAAAGAAAGAAAGAAAGAAAGAAAAAACATGTTTTTGAAACTACTGTATGATTTGTTTCATTCTGTTGTAATCTGCAACAGGTTCTCACTCCCCAAGGTTTCAAATACTGATGCTACCTACATTTGAAATTACCTACATTTATGTATACATTTGTCTTCAAATCTGGTTTGATCTTCATCTAAATTCCAATAATGAACAAACATGACCTGTTTTAACTAAGAACACACAAATGATTGTATTGTTCTTGTACATATTGAATACAGCATTCAAAAATATACAGTGTAGGTTGGAAAAAGTATGTGAAACCCAATAATGACATCAACAAAAGCAAATTAGAGTCAGGAGTTGGCAAACCTGGCACCCAATTAATGAAATGAGATTGGAGGTGTAGATTAGAGCTACTTTGAATTATAAAAAGCGTTTAGAGTTTAATATTCACAAGATGCATATGCAAAAAAGAGATCTCAGAATACCTACGATCAAGAATTGTTTCTTTGCGTAAAGCTGGAATGGGATACAAAGTCATCAAGTTTAGATACTGTCTGAAGTTAGACAAATTGTTTATAAATTGAGATGATTTAGTACTCTGGCTACTCTCCCTAGAAGTGGCCTTCCAGCCAAGATGACTCAAAAGGTCACACAGCAGAATGCTCAGTGAGGTAAAAAAAATATTTTCATTGCGGGGGTAAAGATTCAGAAGACTTTGACGATTTTATGGGGCGTTGGGGAAGGGTACGTGCAGCCTGACACAGCTGGTCGCTTTGGTACGTAAAATACCTGCCTGCTCCTGTGTCAGCAGTACACGTACATGGCTCCACGCATGGCGTGATTTAAATTGGACCCCTAGTGTCGCTGCTTTGACGCAACGACAGAAGGGGAACGTCTAAGTTATGGATGTAACCTCCATTCCTTGATGTAGGTTGTCTCCTCCCGGCCACATTGCTGAACCGAGCCACTGTTGCGGCCGAACCTCATTGTCGGCTCCTCAGAAAAATTCGGAATGAAACAGACGCATTTCCCTCCCTTTATACCCGTATGTCCGGGGGCGGGACATGCAAATTCTGTCTGCCAATTTCTCATTGGCCTTTTCTCATAGATCACAGTTTCTTCGATACAACGTCTCGTTCCCTCCATCAGGGAACGGAGGTTACATCCGTAACCTAGATGATTTGTACATACTAAACCATATTTTATCATCTGATCAAGGGGATCTGATTACTAACACTAGGAATTTGCCTCAGATATGAAAAGAGTTCACTCATGTAGTAAAATTCTCCACAATTAACTCTGACTAATTAACCAATCTTTATAAAATGCAGATGACCTGGTTCAAAGCATAATTTTATAAGCCACACTCACACACAGAAACAGGCAAACAGATTTTATCACATAGCTGAGTCATAGGAGAACCGGCAATGCTAAGTGACAGTTTAGTTTTGAATTATCAAAGTGTGACCTCTCTTTAGACTTAAAATGTCTGTAGGCAGTGTACACAATGCAATGATCAAACCCCCGACTGTGCTTTTCGACTGTTCCCTGATGTTTCATCACCATTTAAATGCTTTCCGATTAGTGTCCCTGGAGCTCAAGCCGTTGCACATATTCAAACCTTTTTGACAACCAGTGTAAATAATTAAAGCAGCATTGCATAAATTTCACTGCCCTGAAATAAAATTTCTTTACTAACCTCCTTTCTATACATAAGCTCAGGGGCGGTCCGGCCATAGGGAGAACTGGGACTTTTCCCGGTGTGCCAGCTCTTATTTTTACTGTATAAAAATTTATAAATATTCATATAGTGTGCATATACAGTGTGGTGCAAAAGTGGTTGACCTCTAGTGAAATAAAAAATAAACTCTATTTTTTTAATTTTGTAATGAAATAAAAAAAAAAAAAACTGCATTACAAATTATATCATCAGAATAAGATTTTGAGTGAGATTTAATTTTTTTAATTAACATGAATGTCAGAATTTCATAATATTATTAGGTCGCGATTTTGCTTTAATAACTGCATGCACTCAAGCTGGCATGGACCCCACAAGTTTGTGCAAAACCTGATCATTCATGTTATTCAGCATGTTTTGTACATCTTTTGTACAAAGAAGTAAACATGGTCAATGTCACAATTTCTCTTATATTTAATTGGCGAAAAATTTTAGAAATTGTGAACATTTTTCCTTTGTTTTACATCATAACTTTTCTTTGTTGTAAAATGTCCACAATCCTAAAACTTTGTTTATTTACAAGTTTAAATGAAATAAATCCAGTTCCCTGTCAAAAAGCTACACTTTGATGCTGCACTGTTTTTAGCGCTTTGGGAACATCTTTAGGTGTGACCAGCTGTGAATATGTGTGCAACACGTCAATGAAATTGACTAGAATTTATAGCCTCTGCTGGTGACATCAATTGGAGTCACAGGTGCCTCATCAGATCTTTTGCTTCAGATCACTCTGTATGTGTTGTGCTTCTCAAGCTGTCAGAACTTTCTTTTCTCTGTTAGGAGTTAGAATTTGTTAGGCAGTGCGCAGAAAACTTTTTCTCCTTTCCAAGAATGCGTGTGTAGCAAAGCAAGCAGTGTGTGTTCCTGTGTTTATGCTTTATGGCTGAAACGGACATGCACCAGTTTTGTTTTGTGTGTTTGGGGGAAGAGCATGCTGCTCTTGTGTTGGGGCGGGGCGGGTGCGAGCATTGTGATCTGTTTACAGTCAAAATGCTTCGCCCTCGTCTTGCTTACTTCCATGAGCCAGCACCCACACTTTCATCGTGTGGCTCTCGCATTGATCTGGCTGACGAGCGAGAGACGGGTCCGTCCTTATCACTCGCTCTCTCCCCAGATCAAGCTGATCTTTCTCAGCGCCTCTTCGGTTCACGAGGGGGACACTGAATCTCTTGAGTCTGCGTACTTTGAGCACCCACCTCTGGCCAAAAAAAAAAAAAGAAAAAAAAAAGAAGGGGAATGCTATATCAGTCCCTTCCTTTCTTTGATGACCTTCATGACAAGCTTTCTCGTTCATGGAGGAGTCTTTATACTTCCTGTGTCTTCGTGCCCTCGAAGTCGACATATTTTACTATCGTAGGTGCTGAGGCATGGGGGTATTCGGTGATGCCGCCAGTAGTAGAGACACTTGCATGTTATCTCTCGCCTGGCTCGTCATCATCGCTAAAGAGACCCACTCTCCCCACAAAGTCGTGCAGGACCACCTCCACACTCCTGGGGAAGGCTTATCAGGCAGCAGGTCAGGTTGGTGCTGCCCTGCACACTATGGCAGTGTTACAGGCGTACCAGGCTGATCTGTTGAAGGACCTAAGTGCGGGCAACATGGTCGACGAAGAGGCTTTCTCTGAGCTTCGTCGAGCCACAGATCTGTCTCTCCGTGCGACCAAGCAGATGGCTCACGCCATTGGCTGGTCTATGTCTTCTTTTGTCTGCATGGAGAGACACTTATGGCTCAACCTGTCGGGCATCAGAGATAAGGACAAAGTTTTCCTTCTCAATGCCCCGGTTTCGCCTTCTGGCTTATTTGGTGACGCTATGAATGTAGTTATCACCAGGTTCCAGGAGGCAAAAAGCCACGAGGAAGCCTTCTGGCAATTCCTTCCTTGCCGCACTCAGGGGGAGGGGCCGTCGGCCACCCAGCCCTGCCCCGGTCCTTCTAGACGAGAGGCTCAAGAACATAGACGACTGGCTGATACTAGCACAGACACGAGAACTGGCATTACAGCACAGGGATATCGTCTTAGCTCATCTGGTTTCTCTGGGGTTGAGGCTCAACACCAAGAAAAGCGTCCTCTCTCCAACTCAGAAAACTACCTATCTGGGGATTGTATGGAATTCAGTCACAATGCGGGCACAATTGTCTCCCGCTCGAGTCGTGTCCATTCAAAACACCCTAAGCAAAGTCAGGCTAGGCCAAGTTTGCACTGTTCGTCAGTATCAACGACTACTAGGTCTCATGGCAACTGCATCATCGGTTTTTGCACATGAGACTGTTTCAGTTGTGGCTCAAAGCCAGGGGATTTCATGCAAGGGCCACTCCCCTAGGCTAATAAGGCTTACGTGCCGCGTGCTACGTACCCTTTCTATGTGGTTCAGACCCCGGTTCCTCACTTTGGGTCCCACTCTAGGTGCGTCTTGCCGTCACAGGTTGCTAACGACAGACGCCTCCCTGATGGGCTGGGTAGCCGTCTTAAGTGGTCATCCAGCTCAAGGGGAATGGGAGGGTCATCAGCTCGACTGTCACATTAACTGTCTCGAATTGATGGCTGTATTTCTGGCCCTGAAATACTTCCTCCAGAGGCTGCCATGTCTTGGTGCGGGTGGACAACACAGCGGAAGTCTCTTACATAAACCATCAAGGTGGTCTACCTTCACGCCAGCTGAACAGACGGGCACAGCAGATTCTCCTTTGGGCCCAGGGCTAGCTCCTGTTAATCAGAGCAGCTTATATCCCTGGATGCCTGAATGGGAGCAGATTTACTGTCCAGACAGAAAATACCGACGGGGGAGTGGAAACTCCACCCCGAGGTAGTGGAACAAATTTGGTTGAGATTTTACAAAAGCAGAAGTGGACCTCTTCGCCTCCCAACAGACAGCACAATGTACCCTATACTTCTCTCTGAGTCACCCAGCCCACCAAGCAGTCTGTTGCATTGGGTGAGGGATGCTATTGCCCTGGCCTACGAGGCGCGTGGTCAAGCTTCGCCATTAGGTATCAGGGAGCACTCTACTAGAGGGTTCACCTCTTCTAAGGACTTGGCTAGAGGTGTTCCTCTGCAGCTTGTTTGTGATGCGGCAGGCTAGTCCTCTCCGCACACATTCATAAGATTTTATAGTTTGGATGTTCATGCCACTCTGAGCTCTTATGCCCTTGAGTCGACATCACAAGCTCATGTCTGAGACCTCTCGCACTCTTGTGAGCACAACTACACAACCGTAAGGGGTCCGGACATCCACAGTTCTGCTCGTTCCAAAAGCGCTAAAATCAGTGCAGCATCAAAGTGTAGCTTTTTGACAGGGAATGTCTCGGGTTACTTAACTGTAACCCCTGTTCCCTGATAAAAGCGGAATGAGATGCTGTGCTTCATTGCCGTACTGGAATGCCCCAGGACTGCTCTTCAGACAAAATACCTGACAATTCACCTGTGTCGCATCTATTTATAGCCCTGCTTCAGGTGCATCCAATTGATGTCACCAGCAGGGGCTATAAATTCCAGTCAATTTCACTGACGTGTTGCAAACTTATTCACAGCTGGTCACACCTAAAGCTGTCCCCAAAGCGCTAAAATCAGCGCAACATCTCGTTTCGCTTTTATCAGGGAACAGGGGTTACAGTTAAGTAACCCGAGATGCTATTCAATGTGGTCTCAGAGTTTTAGACCCCACTATAGTTACAGTAGGAGGTTGATATCTGTTTTAACCCTCCTATGGGATTCATAAATAAGCCATACCTTTGGTCCTTCCAGTTATTTTTGACCGGAAAGAGCAAAGGTGTAACTTTTTTTCTTTTGATGATGATGATAATGATACAATTTATTCTTCCCTGAAGTAATAAAAATAAAATTATGCACATATTTTGGGATTATTGTAAATTGAAGCATGAAGAAATTAAGAAAATATGAGAATTATATAAAATTACAATTATCTGTGTTATGGTCTTTCCCATTAATTTTCAATGGTCGGTCAATTTTGACCGTGAAGACAAAATGTGCCACTTTTTTTGACCACTTAGACATAATGAATCATGCCCATTTAGTTATTAATGTTCAGATTGCAAGTGAAGGAAACCTCAACAAGTCACTCAGATAAAGGAAACCATTTAAAATACAAATAATTTTTTCTATATCATTAATTTTTTTATGTTAAATATTTGGTCTGCTAAATTATTTCCTAACTTCATATTTTATTTTTTTTTTATGTATTTTTTTTATTGTCACATTAATATGATGCACTAATATGTGTGCTTGGCTGCTTTATAGCTGGGGTAGAACAATTTGAACTTCTTCCAATTTGACTCTAAAAAAGAAATGTTCTTGGGAACATTTCCAGTGACTGTCTTTTTATGTCAATTAACTGTTGCCACAGAGGAGCTGTGTATTATGCTGCTGAACTGACACGTTTTGTTTCATGTCAAAGGCAGAAACTTTGCTTCAGCAATGCACTCTTCATAATCACCAGAGGTGAAAGCACTGCCATCTAGTGAAAGCCAGGAGAACATAGTAGTCTCTTTCAGTTAAAATGTACAGATATATATTGTGGCATAAACTTAGAATTGGTTTTGGTTGTGTCTGCAACAAAAAAGAAACAATGCAATGTGCAGAGAACACCAAACAGAGAGCACACATGTTATAAATAGTTTGCTGATTATTTCGAAAAACAAAATTGTTGCAAGTACTTCTAACATAAGCTTGCATGGGACCCAGTTGTGTAACAATATTTTGACAATTTTAAGTAAAATGTATTCAAGAGCATCTGGAATTATTTACCCATTTTTTGTAAATGACTGAAAACTTGCCACTGGCACAACAACAATAGATTCGTATAAGTAAGATTAATTATTGCACAAACATTAGACTTAATAAAGAACCCTACAAATGTTAATTTTCCATATGTCATTACATAGGAATTGGATCCATATGCATTGCCATAAATTAGCTTGAGAAGAGTGAGTCAGAAGTCTGTGTGTGATGGGAGTTTGTATGCGTTGTATGAGTGAGCTTTGGACCAAATGGGTTGTTATAGAGAGGCACAGCATGGGTAAAATACAATGAGATTATGCATATTTTATTTTGACTGACCTCAGTTATTTGATTAGAACAGGTGTTGATTTGGGTGGTAGGCGTTACATTTGCTTAACCGACTTTGCCATTCCTTTGAAATGTACAGGTCATGAACAAAGGGCAGGTTACAACCTGCGATCCCCATTGTGGACTCCTGGGATGGAAAGAGCACTGAAAAATACTCAAGTAAAAGTACTGTTACTAGAATTTATTTTGAGTATAGTAAAAGTACCTGTCCTAAAAAAGTACTTGTGGCAGTGGGGGTGTGGTCAAATGCCTGTCCAGAGAGAGGGAAGCGGTAAGGGCACTTACACCTGTGCCAAATTATGTCTAATACCTGTCTCTAATTTGAGTGAGCACGGGGAGAGCGGAAAAAAACACACACGCCACTAGCAGTGGGGGAGAGAGAGCAACACGTCAGTCCAGTGTTGGCGTGTTCCCTGAAGTTAGAGAACTACATGTCATTAAGAAGTTTGTGTTTACTGAGAGTTTTGTTATTTGTGAAACTGTGAGCACTGCTGCGTGCCCATTAAAATCCTTACCTGAGAGGAGCAACTCGTCTTCATGTCCTCCTGATCATTCGTAACCCTTTACACTGGTGCCGAACCCCGGGATCCAAGTACGCCCTATGGAGCCCTCCAAGTTGGCCAAGATCCTCCAGTCCCTTGGCGGTATGCATCAGACACACCAACAATCCCTGATTGACCAGGACCGACAGTTCTTTGAAATCCTGTGGGCTCAAGCAGAGGACCAGCATGTGATCCAGAGCCTCCTTGGTCAGGAAAGAGCCCCAGCTGCGACCCCCGACATCTGAACCCAGCTGCCCCCCCCCACATGCTTCTGAAAATGGGGGCGGAAGATGATGCTGAGGCCTACATCGACCTCTTTGAAAGAATGGCGGAGAACAATGCGTAAACAATGGCCGGCCAGGCTCCTTCCATTACTGTCTGTGGAAGCCCAACTTGCTACCCAACAGTTGCTGGCAGCTAATCTCCTGGCCTACGCGGACCTAAAGAAGGCTATCCTGCAGCGGTTGGGTCGCATTGCGGAACAGTATCACCAGCTGTTCCGGTCTTCGAAGCTGGGGAAAATGACTGCCCGTTTGCGTTCTCCCTGCAGCTCCAAGACGCTGGCTGGAAATGTCTGCTGGCAGGGAATCCTGATGTCGGGGGAGTGATCAACCAGGTGGTACTGGTGCAGCTGATTCATGGACTGCCGAAGGGGACAACGGAATGGGTCCAGTGCCACCGCCCGGCGTCACTGGAGGAAGCTGTCCAGCTTGCAGAGGACCATTTGGCATACCCTTGGGCGGAAGAGTCCTGTTCTCTCACTCTCTCTGCTCTCTCCCCAGAGCCCATTCCTGCCCCTCGGAGGCAAGGAGCTCCGCCAACACGACCAGTTCCCCGTGCAGCACCCTGCAGTATTTTATCCGCTCTCCCATAGCTCACTGAAATTAGAGACAGGTGTTAGACATAATTTGGCTCAGGTGTAAGTGCCCTTACCACTTTCCTCTCTCTGGATGGGCCACACCCCGCTGCCACAGTACTCAAGTAAGAGTAAAAGAGTAGCTCATTTGAAAATACTCATGAATAGTGAGTATTGAGTACTGAGTTGTGAAAACAATGCTCCTTTATAATAAAAATTTTATAAATGTAGAGTGCCACATTGTACTCTTTGAGATACAATGTTACACATTTATTTAGTTCTTTTATCTATTAAGCCCAGCAATAGTTCTCATTGAGAATGATGCGCAATTTTCAGAAATTTGTGACTGTTGGAATGTTCTGCCTGAAGTATTGCTCTACAAATGTTGATACTTTTCTATCAGGCATTAGAAAAAAATATGCTAAATATTAATATTTTGATAAATAAAACATTGTCATCTCTACTTTCCTGTAAAATTCCTGTAAAATGATTATAAAAAATTAACACTACATCAGTGGTTGGTATTATTAAAAAAAATGAACAATATTATAAACAAAATTGTTTTATTCTATTACATTAATACTTTTAAAGCTACTCAAGTTATTCAGCCAAAAGTAGTGAGTAGTTTTCTAATTTCCTTGTTATTTAGTTTGATTAATAGCCTTTATATGACACAGCCTACTAGGCAGTGCTCAATTCGGTTACATGTACACTTCAAGTCCAACCTTTTGATGCAAATACGCTTTTTGTCCCAATGTTTACACTCACTTTAGACCAAACCGACTGTGTTTACATTAATGCCTCACCAAGACTGGCATTGGCGGAATCATAAAGTGTTTTTGACCATTTAGCCTCAACTCCGCATTAGCACACAAATATTAGCCTCCAGTCAATCAAATAGCATGCAGCTACAGAAGTCAGGAAGTAAAAAATCAATCTTTTATATTTTATCTAGATCAACCAACCAGTGGTTGCCTTGCTATCCAGATCTATGTAATGAACTCCCCTGTTCTAGATGTAGAACAGAGGCTCAAAAGTGTATCATCGGTATTGAGGACATCTCTCTCTCTCTCTTTTCAGATAAACATTCAGATTGTTTTATCACCCAGCCCTATTGATAACATTGCCTTAAACTCTCACACCAACCATATAATCTCAGTGATAGATAGATAAATTACAGGCTACGTTATAGACACACAGACTCTAGTAATTAGAAATTTGAAATTTACCTCGATATGTTTCTTGAAATTAGAGGCAGGATTAATGCTGATATCTGGCTTAAGCAAGTTAAACTCGCATGACACAGTCAAGCAATTGGCCTTTTTCACTGTGAAAAGTCCTTTTAGGTGTGGCCATGATGTTCAGGTGTTGAATTGTGTTTGAGGCATCCTCCACATCCATACGAATATCCAAATCTGTATCCAGATCCATATCCAGCCTGATCTACAGCTGCCATTCAAGTTTTTTATGTGTGATTTGATTTTATGGGAGTCTAAGTCAATAATAATAAAATTGTATGTCCCATTGTTGTCCCATTTGCAATCTTTTGATTACATAACATAACCATGAGTATGTGGCCAGCCCATTCTAATTATCAGATTTGGCTATTCCAGTAATTCTTCTGAAGACAAATCTTGATCCTACAACATACAATGATATTATAGACTGCAGAGAACTGTGTGCTTCAAACATTATGGCAAAAGTTTGTGGAGGGCCTTTTACTGTTACTGCATGACAATACTCCTGTGTACAAAAGTGAGGTCCATACAAAATGGTTTACTAAGTCGAATTTGATCCCCAGACCCAGGGGTGGACTGGCAATAGGGAGAACCAGAACTTTTCCCAGTGGGCCGGCCACGAAATGGGCCCAAACGGGTGGTGATAAGCTGAAACAGGCAGCCGTATTATGCCGAACGTGCAATGACTGGCTGAAGAGGGCCACAAAACTGTGCCACTATATGCAGAAAAGGACAGCAAGATTATTAAATGTAGATTATTTTAAATGGTTTTAAAATCAAATGTTCAGTAAGCACATTCTGACCATGCAGTAATAATGCCCATGAATTTAAATGTGACCATGCAAACAACTATTTATTTACCTAGTTGTGCTAAAGGACATTAGTTAAAATTACTTATTATTATTATTATTATTATTATTATATTATTTGATTTTTTGGAGTGTTATTGCTTGAAAGTTGCCTTTAATAAAACAATAATGCCAAGTTACCACTACAAATTAGTAATTACAGTACATCTCTAAAACTGTAACAATATTACACTACTCATAAAAATAAATCACATAACTAATTATTTTCTTTTAAATTACTTTCTAAAATATGTTACACAGAAAGGTTTTTGTTTTTCTACTCAATTAATTCATAATATCTATATTTCCTTCTTGTTCATTGTCACACTTACATCATACACTCCACAAGTTTATCTTACAATGACTCGTTATTGACTATTCAGCTGTCACAGAAACACAAATAGATGAACATATGAACATAACTCATGTTTTAAATGTTTGTTATATAGTGTTGTCAGAATTAACACGTTTATCCCATATGATTCATTTAAAAAGTTTAATGCTTAATCACGATTAACACATTTACCGTTAATTCAGAATAAACACTTGCTTGGAGGGCAGAACCTTAGTAATGTGTCTGCCTGGAGTCATTACACTGACACACACACCACAACAGCACTTCCCTCTCAGTGATAAAATGATGGAGAAAGGACCTCTCAGCAGTATATTTGATGTAGAAAGTAAGCCCAGATGGGACTTGTGATAGAAATAAATTATACGGTGTATTTTAATTACTACTGAAGCACGCAAACTATCACTCCGCTTTTCCCATGATTTCAAAGAGGCACTGGAACTATATTGTTGCATATTGTTTTGTTGTCTATCTGTCACTCACTCGACGTTGTGTCGATGTTGTGGCACTAGGGGTCGCAATTGGGAGCCCTAAACACCTTTGATATTTGAGAAAAGGCAATGAAAATTTTGGAATTTCCATGCCACTCCCCAGGACATACGGGTATTAAAGAAGCCCTCCTGCAAGTCCATCAGGCCAAGGCATTGAGAGAGCTAGACAAGGGTAGTCCTGACCCGAGTGTGATGCAGGAGCTGTGCTTGGCAACCGACTTCACCCTACAGGCGACAAAGGTCACGGTGCCGGCCCTCAGGCAGGCAATGTCCACCATTATGGTCCAGGAGCGCCACCTGTGGCTTAACCTGGTCGAGATGATGGCTGGCCTGTTCAGCGACACCGTCAAGGACTTTGCTCAGCATTTCTCGACAGTCAAGAAGCAGATGGAGGCTATCCAGCATATTCTGTCCCGGCATGGTTCAAGGTGCCGCACCCCATCTGCTCGGTGCCAAAGGCATCCTCCTTCGGCAGCAACACCAGCTCCACCGCAGCCTAAGCCAAGCGCTCGGCCCCGGTGTAGAGCCCCCCGCAGGAAGTCAAGGCCACCCGTCCCACAAGCCGGCACCAAGAACCCCAGGAAGGCTTTGAAGCGCCCCTGAGACGGGTGACCCAGGGGCGAGGAGACCCGCTGGAAGTTTGGAGGTGGTGCACAGACCACCCCTTCCCCCGAAGGAGGGCCAGGAGGAGAATCTTTTGTTTCCTTTTATGTTCATTTTGCTGCATGCCCGAGGGGCTGCGGTACCCACACTTTCAAAAAAAGTTTGTAGAGCTCCTCACCTCTGGGTAGGACCTACTATGGGGGCTTCTTTCCACATGTGTACGACCAGTCGGAAAATCCATGTGTTGTATTCCTCACATGTTCACCTCCCCTTAGGGCAGGATGGGGTCTCCACGGTGTCTTTTCCTCTTGGGAAAAAGAACACCTTCCCCGACACGAATACATCGGTATTGTTCCCATTGTAAGTACGTCATGTATCCCACCTTTTTGGGTACGAGGGACCTTGCAATGCTTGTAGGTGTTGGGAAGGTTACGTTGGGGCTGAGTGCATTTGCTACTAGGCACGCAGTGGCCTCCCTGCACCTGCACTGCCAGTCCACATAACACAGTTCAGATGGTTGTTGCATTTTGTATAGGGAACCCTAGTGTCACTAAATCGACACAATGTCTAGTGAGTGACAGATAGGGAACGTCTTGTTTACTGTTGTAACCTCTGTTTCCTGATGGAGGTAACGAGACATTGTGTCTCTCTTGCCACAACACTGAACTTCCCGCTGAAATGGCCAGGACTCTATCTCGGCTCCTCAGCACATACCACATTAGAGTGAGTAGTTGCATGCCAGCGCCTTTTATACCTGTATGTCCAGGGGAGTGGCATGCAAATTCCACTTGCCAATTTCCATTTACCTTTTCTCAAATATCAGAGGTGTTTGGGGCTCCCAAGTGCAACCCCTAGTGTCACTACATCGACACAATGTCTCGTTCCCTCCATCAGGGAACAGAGGTTACAAAAGTAACCAAGAGTTTTCTGTCCTAAGATGGAGGACATTTGTCCTAAATGCATTTTGACAAGAAAATACTTGTAAGTATATATGTCACATATCAGCATTTTCAATATCTGCGATCTAACTACAAACAATATGTAAATAATCATGATTAAAACTTTTAATTGACTGACAGTGCTAAAAATAATATTATTTAGAAACTGTAGTCTGATTGCACAAATTTGATTGTATTACACTACTTATTGACTTACAGTCAAGATTACATTAATTAATTTATAATCAGATTGTACTCAGCACTACAGTTTACCCTATGGCCCCGTTTCCACCTGTTATTAAGTTGTGTTTTGGGTGATCCAATCATATGAGGTCAGCCCTAAATACAGGTCTAAACGGGATCTAAATCTTTTTGTGATTGGATCACAGAAACCACATATGATTGTGGTAATCACATTTGATGTGGAAATGGTTTTCATTGGTAATCAGTCCTGTATGCGCCCCGGCAGCAGTGAAGCACTACCCCTCACCTGTCAAGCAACTGTTGCGCTCAAACAAGAGTTAAAATTTTGCTAACTACCAGTGGCTTTAAAAGGAAATAACCATCCGATCAGATAATTTGAAACAGAGGACACATACACAATCACAAGAGCTTCATGGATCTTCTTTAGTGTGTCTGATATCAACACAGATGACAAGCACGAACACTGTTATACAGTATAAAAATATGTTTTTTACTAGGTACAGGGAGGAAGAAGGGTTTTGACTAAGGGGTCACACAGATTATTTATTTATTTATTTTTACATTATTTTTTATGGTGGATATTTACATATGAAAATAACGGATGATTCTATTTGATGTGTTTGTGCTTTGATTAATTTTCAACCACATCTGAGAGAAACAGCGCACCATATTTTTCATGCTTTATCATGCAGTAACACAATGACATAGTGATTGATGTATGTTGTCATGAAACAGAGAACCTCCCCTCCAAATCCAAACACAAGTGTTCACAGGAGACAAGTTTAAATTACCTGGTTTAAACAGTCATGTCTCACCTGACCAGATGTGATCGGATCACCTGAAACGCATCTTGATACCAGATGGAAACGGTGACTTTGAGACAGCAAATATCGGGATGATCACCAGTTACACTTTAACTACAACCAATTACATTAATGTAGTTGGGAAAATGCCAAGTACCAAGTGGTAAATGACTATTGCATGTACTCATTTTCCCATACCTATCCCATTCTTCTCTCCTCCATTCACAATCTTCAATTCATCAGGCCAAAGTCAACACTCTTGACAGGGAGGAGTCAGTATTATACAAGACTATCCTAAATCTAATAAAAACCCCATGGAGACATGCACTCTGATATTTTTTCTTACCCTTTGATCAATCAGAAACAGTGTTAGCAGCTCATGTGGGCATCTGAATATGAGATATAGTCTCATCAATTGTGTCTTTTACAAATCAGTGTTGGATTGGTGCTATTATCACAACACTGTACACATTTATATCTGGCTAGTCCATTTAAATGGGAATGAATGAAGGCTACTAGACGGTTCATGGAAAGTGCAAAAATCTACAGGGAACAGGGAATCACTTTAATAGACAATGTCAAGTTACTCAAATTTATTGGGCAGGAAACGGGCAGGAAACAGACAAGACCCATTAAACATATAATGTAATTTGGCTAATTTCTCCATTAATTTAGACTTTGTCTTTACAGAGATTTTAAATCTATCTTCAATTAAATTTACCATGTCAAATTGAAATCTCACTGGGATACATGAAAGGAGTCATCAATGTTCATAGACTACATGCTAACATTGATTTACATTGCATGTTAAATATGTATTTTCTAATAACCAGAAAATGACCAAATGCATAAGTATTTTGTATCATAATTGAATCTAAATCTCAGTAACATGTTGGGTGTAATTTATGTATACTACATTTAATAGTTATTTCTTGAAATTTATATCCAACTCGCTTTTTATAATAGGTATAATGAGTTCACGATCAAACTGTTGCTTGAAATTAGCTTATAATTTAATTAGAATTTAAAACTTCACTAATTAGATGTACTTAAAGAAAAAACAAACATGGCAGGAGCCCACTTACAGTAGGAAGCTCATGCCGCTTTTAGTTTGTTTTATTCTAAAAGGATAAAAGAAGGCAAAAGATTAACATGATTACATATGAAAAGCAAGAATATTTTAATTATACATGGTTTAATAGCACATGGGCTCATCATGGTATTATTGTAGTGTGATAAGGAAAACTAGAAAATGGGTAAAACAGAATGGGAATAAATCACAACACATAAGTGTTATCTCTCTGTCTTTTTCTCTTCTCTCTTGCTCCCACCTATCAACATGATCACCCACCCACCTACAAAACATTAACTAAGATATTTATATGTGGACATACCATAGACTTCTATAGTTTTAAATTTTTTATGAAGAGCTAATTATAATTACTTTAGAGTAACTCTAGCCCACACCCTAACTTGCATTTGTTGGAACAGTATTGGCTTTATTAATTAATTTATTTAAAATTGAGGATGTCACCAAGTGTCCCAAAGGGAGGGTTTATCAGATTATGGACAATTTGGTCCCCAATCGATAGCTACTGTAAGTACACACACTTACTGGTGCAGCTATCATTATGAGGACTCTCCATAGACATAATGATTTTTATACTGTACAAACTATATAGTTCATCCCCTAAACCTAACCCTCACAAAAAAACGTTCTACATTTTTACATTTTCAAAAAAACATAATTTTGTATGTTTTTTTTTAAACGATTTGAATTATGGGGGCACTAGAAATGTCCTCACAAACCACATTTATAGCATAATACCCTTGTAATTACCAGTTTGTAACCAAAAAAAAGTCCTCATAGACCACTTAAACCTGCCCACACACACACACAATATTAATAACATCATTCTTTAACAGAATTAAGTCAAGCATCAGTCCATTATATGAGTAAAGTGTGTTTTTGTTTTGTTTGTTTAAAACAACCACTTGTCCTTCAAGTGCACTTTATTGACAACTGCAATTTGAGAAAAGTTCTGCAAAACACACTAATGTTTAACCAAACTGTGCACATGTTGTCCTCTGTTCAACATCTGTGTAGATCCTACAAGACATCAAAAAAGCCATTTATCCAGCTAAAGGAACACTATGGTTGCATGATTAATTCCAATCCTGCCATGTTCTCTCTACTGTAGAGCATGACCTGGTGAAGCAACACACTAATGCAATGTGCATATCTAGTGTCCAACAAGATCCCATGACTGTCTGCTTCTAATGAGTCTGACTCAATTACTCACCAACACAAAGGAAGAAAAAGATGCACTGGCAATGTGATTACATGATCCTAATCAGTTGTAACTCTCTTTTTAGTACACAGCAGAGGCCTCGAGAGTTTTAAAATCATCAGCTCATGGGCATTGATTTTTCTTAATTATTGACACTAACAAGGCAAGAGCTAATGGAGAAAAGTCTGTCGACCAGGTTATTTTCTGGCTCATTTAATTACTTTATGAATTAGCTAGGTGTTATAAATAAGGGTCTGACTCATAAAAAATGGAGGAGTGGATAACAATTCAATCATAGAGATGTTTCTTTCCCTGCAATTAAATAAAGTAAATTCCGCAAATTAGAAGCCCTTTGTATCCACTTTGTATCATTGAGGAGTCTATTGGTGTTAAAAGAGAGACAATTCTGTCAAAAGCATTAAAAAAGAGAACCCCTCAGAAACTGTGCTAAAATAGTGTGAAGTAAGTATTTACCAAGGGATGTAAATCCCTTACTCACTGTCTTTAGGAGTTGTTCAGAGAGAGTTCCTCCTGCCACACAGATCTATCTGTAAGGATTGCCAATAGCACTACTTGATATTCAACTTTGGAGTCATTGCAAGAGATTAAAGAACAATGGCAAATTTTGACAAAAGCCTCAGAATGCATCTGGAATATTGCATACTTTTCTGTATAATTTTTGATCAGAGAAATATTTAACTGAATATCTGATGTCTCCATGGTTTCTGATAAGGTTATGTGGAGGTATTATGGATGCCTTCAGGGACAGGGTTGTTTGGTGTCTTGGAGAAGGGTAGAGTCTTTATTGCTCGTTTGTGCACATTTCCCAATGACATTGACTTTATTTATTAAGATAATGACCTTGCCTGGATCTCATTTCCACACAGAAGAACCTCATGCAAATGACAACTGCCCTATGTCATCACTTGTGATCAATCAACAACTCTTTGTGTGAATTTGGTGATTACTACGATAAATAAAGGATAGACGAATTGAGAAACAATTCGGTGTAAAAAAAAGGGTGTAAAAAAAAAAAAAAAAAAAAAAAGAGCTTCAAAGCCAAGCCACTGCTACAGATTATGTAACAGAGTGAATGCATCTACATTTCAGTTGGAACTCTAGAATAAGAAATAACTAGCATGTAACTGTAAATTGTTACAAATGCATGCAAAAAAAGTTGATATTACCTGAAAGATATCATTGAAATGCCATAGGCTGCAGTAAGATTATTTATTTAGCCAATGAGAAAACTTTGAGGTGCTTTCTGCCTGTCAGTCTGCCTGCACAGCCCATATGTAAACAAATGTAAAAGAATCAGTGTTTTTGAATTAATGTGAATTAATTGTGAAGTGAATTAATCATTCATTTTCACTTCCATTGTTATGGTTTTATGTTTTCTTTTTTTTTTTTTTTCTTTTTTTTACAAATCAGCCAATAATTAAATGACATAAAAGGCACTCATTTGTCGTCATCTACTGTAGTAAATATGCAATCTCCAGAAAAGTTTACTAAACAAATCAGTAAATTAAATCTAAATGAACAATGAATAAAAATCTTCACAACTATTTGGCAAGCCATGGACAGTGAGAAGCTGAGTGATACAGAGAGCGTCTCAATTATGTTGGATTATATATCAGCACTCCTGTAACATCGCTTGTCCAATCAAGTTTGTCGATTGTAAGTTTGTCATGCGGGAATGCTATTTTGCATCTGTTGCCTTTCACAACTTTGAAAATATTGAGATGATGTGCTGCTGCTCTTCTACTCCATCTCTGATTACAACAGTACAGCTGTATTTTTTGACATCAGGGTTTTTTGAAACAGGGGCCATGTCTAACAAGTCTGGTAGAAGTTTCAAAATTGTTTACAGCACATTTAAATGGTTAAATTAATACAATTAATACAAATATATTACTATGTCTTCATTTTCATGGAATTGATATTAATAAACATGCTAATTTTTGTTTGTTTTATATGTTTACTTCTGTCAGACATTGTCTTATATATAGCCACTAGTGTGTAATGACATGGGGCACAAGGCTCTGTTTGGAGCCTCTTCAGAGCCCTGTTGCCAAATTCAAAGCCATAATCCATAAGTCAAAGTTACAAACTGGAGCTGCCATTTACCCAGACCAAACATTTTTTTTCCAGGGTTACTCTATCTTATAAAGCAGACAGATGTGTCTGCCCTATGCCAGTGTGATTAACTTTTTGAGAACCGGATGCAGGTTGGCCCAGTTCACTACCCTCTTCTCAGGGCACAGAGCTGCTCTGCATTCCATTACGTGTTTCCTGATCATTTTCCAATGGACCCTTTGACAATCTGCCAGTTCTAATGCTGCTTGTGTAATGTACCTTGTCAAGTCCAATAAACTCATGTATCTATCACCAAGAGTTCCCTTAAAACTTTTTATGCACCCATCATTGCTGATGTAAGCCCCAATGTAGCCAAAAACTTGGGCAATGTTTTTCTTCTGTGCGCTTGCTTATATCTTAGATGTCCAGGACAAAATATGCCATCCTAAAATCATGCTAAACAAATCATCAGAAAATTATGTTTTCAGCTATTGATGATAAAATGTCACTGTATATATCATTGCAAAGTGGAGGTTCTTGAGAATCTAGACTGAGATTCTTGTCCACTCAGGGGCTAAAATTTTCAATGAAACAATGAAGGTGGTGCATTAACTGAAAATTAGGCTGAATGTCTATGAATGTTATCAGTGAGGGCTAAAATGCGTTAGAGCGTCACCTTCATTTCAGATCTGTATATTGTAAGGGAATGTGATAATTGTGATAAAGTGAAAAACCTTTATTCTAGTACTTGCTGACATCTAGTGGAATGAAATAAGACTTCCCATTGCAAGAACCAGAAGTACATACTTGGGACAAATATGTATTTATTCATTTTTTTAGTTTCTGTTTATCATAAGATTATAAACACACAATATTATATATTAATTATTAGAGACTTTTCTTCAAAGAGGGGGGTTTGAAAAATGTGACCAATTTTTTTGTAATTAGTCCACACTATGTGTGAATTGTGAGCTTTTAAGTTTAAGTTTGAAAAATTGCAGGCTGCAGCCCAAAAATGCACCAGAGTTTAAGGGGTTAGACCAGTTTTTAGCAATCAAACTAGAGGTCTTCACAGGTCCAAAATTTTTCGCCTGAACTCAGAAACGTACTACCCGGCCCGAACCTATCTATTATTTGAAAGCTTGGACCCGTTCCCATGCAGAACTGAGAAATTCCGGGCCTGAACAGGACCCATCTAATATTTGAAGGATGGGACTCGGACCCGGCTGGGAGACACAGACCCGATCAACACCAATTTCACAGCTGATTGCTATTAACAAGTTAATTTACAAGTGAAAACAAAACTTTGTGTCTTACCTAATGTAACGTTAGTAGCCTTCTCCCCTGTGCCTGGCCGTGATACATATAATCCATCTTCCTTGCCAAGAAAGTTGGTAAAATACATCCAGGTTTTCTGTGGTTCCTCTCCTGCTGATTGAAACAGGTAATCCACTCAATAGTTCAGCTTGAAAAGTCCACTTGCTGGCACAGTGACGGATGACAAATGCTAATTGTTTAGAATCAGCTTTGCAATTTTGTTTGTATCTCGCAAGATAACTTTGACTGTTCGACTGAACTATGATAACAATTGCTCATTCATTGCCATTGCCGCTAATGTTAGCATTGATAATTTGCTATCGTGTGCTTTAACTCCGTTCTTCCTCTGACATCACTCAGCTCGTTGTGGTTCCGCTCCATTTTTCACCTTAGTTCCCACCCGCACTTTCTCATCCTAATTTTACAAAGTTTTAAGTTACAACACACACATCAGCGCTGTCTGATCATGGCCAGGTCTTCTCGGATTTACTTGGCTATTACACATAATTTTAAACAGACCATGGACCCGCAGCAATAGAATGGGTCAGGTCTCGGGTCCTCAGGTTAGGGTGGACTCGTGAAGACCTCTAAATCAAACCCACATGACCCTCACTTTGCACACAATGGTATTTCCAGTACAAGGACAACAATATATTTAACTTCATATGCCAGCTTCAACGTGGCGCAAATCATGTGCTAAATACTGTAAGTCGTTTGAAAAGATAAACCTACTCACTGTATTGTTGGCCAATAAATAAAGCTATATTAAGTAGGGCACTGGATTTGTCAAAGTTGATATTACTCTGAAAGAAAGCTGTATTTAGTATTTCTCCTACACTTTCCCCAGAAATGGCAACTGAAAGCCTGGCCACAGAATGAACGTGATGGCTTCTATTACATTTCCAAGGCGAGGAGAAGAGAAGTCTGAGCAGCCAGGAGCTCTTGCTTTTGAGGTGAGTTAAATGCAAAGCAGCCTAATACAGCAGGGCAAACTTAATTAGAAAAACTACAGTAGGGGCCACAAGGAGCCTACTGGGGGCACAGGGGTCACCCAACATTTCTGAGCACTGCACCCACATAATTAATGAAAGGAAAAAAAGTGATGACTGTGCTAGTTTGTTTGGTTGGGGGTTGGAGGTGCGGGCAAAAATAAATCACAACTTTGAGAGTGATGGCTTGGGAAAGTGATTGCGGAGGATAAATGAATGAGAAGCTTTTTAAGGTAGTGTGGAAAGGATAGAAGAATTGTTTACTTTTAGAGGATGGAAGTGGTGTATTGGCTGCAGACCATATGCTAAACTCCAGGCAAATAATAGACAGCTACATTATCACATTTGAAATAAAATGGTCACTACTCTGTTTTATTGATTGTTGTCAATCCAACTTTCTTAAGACTCTGTCAATGCAATCTGTCAGTTGCTTACATTGTTTGTATTATTTCGGATTGTCCCATTGTTGTTTTGATATCTAACTAAATCTAACCATTCAAAAATTTCCCACAGTTGCAGAACCTTATCTCCTACCATAACTATACTACAACAATGATTAAAGCAACTGGACATTTTTATCTTTATTTCTAAATCTTCAGACATATTTGAAGGGATATGTTTGTCTTGCAAAGAGTTGAAAAAGGAGCATTTAATTTTTTTTTTAACTCTCCTACCTATGTGCTTCAGATTTCCAAGTATACTTTAATGTACCTTATCGTTCTTCCACCATCCACTTTTTAACCAAGACTGGCATGTGCAGTGCAATGGAAAGGAACCAAAGATAGGTCGACAAAACATTCAGCCAAGCCGCCAGTTCTTTGCAAAGCTACTGAACTGCTCTCCCTTGAAAGAATATTGGAAGATTGAGTTGGACAGGATTCACATGGGTAGCTTGGGCCAAGCACAGGCAAGTTATCAGAAGAGAGCTCTAATGCTACCTGGCCTCATAATGAATGTTCTCCAGAGATGGAGTGTGCCTCAAGGAAGAAGACAAAGAAATTAGTTTTGCCATTTCAGTGAGAGAGTAAAAGTCTTTTACCACATATAATAATAACAAAAAAAGAAGATTAATTGATCCCAGCAAGTCCTCCGGTGCACAAGAAATTATAATTTTGGAGGGGACTGGGTAGCTCAGCAGTATTGACGCTGACTACAACCCCTGATGCTGAGTGACTCCAGCCAGGTCTCCTAAGCAACCAAATTAGCCTGGGATTTGGACATTCCAAATTTGGAGAAAAAAAAAAAAAATTATCATTTTGTATGTGAATTGATAACACTATGTAACACAGTTTTTGTTCCTGGGTAGTAAGTTTTATTTCCTAATTGCTTATGCCTCAAAAGTATAGAAAATGGCTATTATTCCCCACAAACTTGGCTTTTGTGTCCAGGGAAGTGATATTTTGAAATTTACTCATTTCCAATGAGAAAACAGGCAAATTTTGTCTTTTCGTTCACAGAGTCAGAAAAAAACAACATATGATTCCAAATTAACATGTATTAATAATAAAGTAATACAAAAATGACTACAAAAGATTTAGAAGTTAGTAGTTTTTCGATATTTACAATTATACAGTAAATCACTTTCACGAATCAGCCCCCAAATGTACTCATCATATTTCAAGGCATCCAGCAAGATCTTGATGCTGTTGTAATCCTCTTTGAGGTGCACCGAGTGAGCCAGAGGAAGAGACGGGTACATGTTACTATTATGGAGCAGCACGGCTTTGAGGCTTCTGGGTGAGCTGTCAATGAAGAAGCACCACTCATTCTGGTTACAGGCGATTCCAATTGCCTCAAACAGACTGGTCACACTGTGGCAGAAGCGGAGTCCATCTTGACGGGTGAAGAAGCTGAAAAAAGGTTGGTGACACTTCCTCTGATCTGCGACTTGCACAATTTCATTCAACAAGTTCCACTGCTTGAGCCTAAAAGCTTGGCACTGGACTTGGTGAGACCAAGATCTCTAATCAAGTCGTTGAGGTCTTTTTGGTTGGAGTAGTATGGGTTTCTCTTCTCAGCTCCACCTCTGAAATTGTCTGGATCTATAATGTCTTCTTCACTCTCTGACTGCTCTCTTATAAAGATGGCTGCTCTCTCTTCGGAAGAAGCACCGGGGCGATGGATGAAGGAAGGTCCGGATACATGATAGCAGGTGCACACTTGCCAGTCCAACGTTTGGAAGGGTCCACCATGCAGAAGTAGAAGTTGCTTGAGTGGTCAGTGGGTTTCGACAAAATTCTTGGGATAGCGAACTTCATGGCTCTCTTTTCCCCTCTGTACCATCCTAAAAAAAATACATTTATTTCACCAATGACTAATGTGTAAGAGATTCTTGCAACATTTTTAATATATTATATATTTTTTAATAACACTAAAAATTGTAAAATATTTTAAAATTGAAAACTTTTACAATTAAAAAATATTTTTTTTATAACATAACATTTACAACTGTCCATCTTACCTTCCAGAGTTTTTTTTTTTTTTTTTTTTGTAGTGCTTGCAAGTGAAATGATGAGCCAGGTTTGTCTTGATCCCGACAGGCATGCCAAAATATGCCTTGTGGGCCTCACACATCTTAGCAGATGCTTCCACGGAGTACATTTTCGCTCTTATCTTGATAAATTGGCTGCTGACATAGCAAAATGCATCTGCCGGATGCTAGCAGCCTCTTGATGCCATCTCAGAAAAATGCAGATATGTATCAACTTGGGTAGCTGGAACTAAATTGAAATGGTGGGCTTAAGGCTCCTGTATTTATACTACTATTTATATTACTGGAAAGTTCTAGAAAGTTCTAGAAGTTACTCCAAGTTTACTCAGAACTGAACCTATCTGGAATGTTCTGGAAAATAGGTAAATTTTAAAATATACTGGGCTAGTCACAAAAGCAAAGTTGTGGGGAATAAATTATGAGGTATGAGGACTTTAAGTTGTTCTTGGTGCCAGCCATTCCGAACTGAGCTGACAGTCAATATAACTTTCCCGCCACAACCCGCCCGCAGTCTCCCCCTCTGGATTCAGAGGTCGCAGCGTGCCACTCACATCCCGAGCAGCCTCAACACCACAGTGGATGCGCTTTTGAGGCAGGTGATGCTCAGCGGAGAGTGGAGACACCACCCCAATGTGGTCCAACTGATTTGGAGTCGAATTGGCAAAGCACTGGTGGACCTGTTGCTTACCGGGAATCCTCCCACTGCCCACTCTGGTAATTCCTGACGCGAGCCCCCCTCGGGAAAGACGGCCTTGAAGGCCCATGGAAGATTTATGTGGCCTACAACTGGCAGTGGTAGACACAGTCACCCAGGCCAAAGCTCCCTGTACGAGGCGTTTGTTCGCAAATTGGTGTTCTTCCTGAGGGAGATAACTGAGGTAACTCCTTGAGGAAGCACGACCTGATCATCAGGATCCTCAGAGGCACCCTGAGGCTGAATCCTTCTAGGCCACACCTCTTCCCCTCATGGGATCTCTCCGTGGTCCTCTTGGGCCTTCGGAGAACCCCGTTTGAGCCACTTGAGTCAGTTGAGCTTAAAGTCCTCTACTTAAAGATGGCCCTCCTGATTGCTCTCACCTTCATCAAGAGGGTTGGGGACCTGCAAGCATTTTCTCTCAGCGACACTCAGCTGGAGTTCGGTCCGGTAGATTCTCAAGTGATCCTGAAACCCTGACCGGGCTATGTGCCCAAGTTTCCCATGACCCATTAGGGGTCAGGTGGTGAGTCTGCAAGCATTGCTGTCTCCGGTGCATGCTTTGCGCACCTATTTGGATAGCACGCAGAGCTCTAGATACCCTGAGCAGCTCTTTGTCTGCTTTGGTGGAAAGGGAATGCTGTCTCCAAACAGAGACTTGCCCACTGGATCATGAACGCCATCATGCTGGCATACCAGTCCAGGCCATGCCTGCCCCTTTGGGAATACAAGCACACTTTACGAGGAGTCTGGCATCCTTGTGGGCACTGGCCGGTGTCACCTCTCTAGCAGACATCTGAAGGGCAGCAGGCTGGGCAACACCAAAGCCGGTTTTGTCTTGTGCATTTTCAGGTATGAACAGGTAAGGTTACGGGACAGCTGGCCGGGTATATAACTTGCATACAGCACCTTTCCCCACCATGAGGCAAAGACGTGCGCTTCTTTCCCATGCGAGTTCATGAAACTGTGAACCCTGGATGCCTTCCTCCCTAAAATATATATATTTTATTATTTTTTTTTTTTTATTATTATTGTTTTCAGCACATGACCATTCCTAAAATCTTTTGCATCAAGTTCTCTGGTTGGTAAATGGTGTTGTAAGTAAAATGAAGGAATATACCATTTTCTCTGGCATTTCCAGAAACAAGTAAAAGAGAAAATTATGTTTTCCTGAATTAAATAAATTATTGTTTATGAAGCTACAAAGGCATGAAATTGCATTTAGTATTGTTGATTGTAAACTGACCTTGTATGAGATTAATTAATCTGACCTTGTACCTTTTTACAGACCTATGCAAATACCAAGTTTTAATGCACCTCTCATTATATGACTTGTGTAAAAGTCATCCAATGATTGAGTAGAGAGTGGCACTTAATGTGAAAGTGGCATAAGAAATAAGGTAGGAATATCAAGTATGTCCTGGCCCTGTGCTTGTTCCTTGGGTAATTGTGTGAAGAATTTGACAAGCTGCATTCCTCTCTCAAATGACTTTTATGCCCGACTGAGCTCCCTCTCTCCGGTATCTCTTTGTGTAAAATGAACAATGAGCTGGATATAGTCCTCTGCTCTGCTCAATCACTTGTCCCCAGAATCAGGGATGGACTGGGAGAAATCTGCCTGGGATTTTACATGGCAACTGGCCCAACTGTTCGCTGTCCTTTTCTGCATATTGCGGCGTAGTTTTGTGGTCCATTCTGCATAATGCGGCGGCTCATTTTAGTTTATCGCAGCACATTCGACTGGCACATTCTGGTCCATGTATGCACCATCACATCCAGACTGAGGGGGGCTGGGTGACTCAGAGAGAAGTAGAGGGGACATTGTGCTGTCTGTTGAGAGGCGAAGAGGTCCACTTCTGCCCTGTAAAGTCTCACCCAGATTTGTTCCACTTCCTCGGGGTGGAGTTTCCACTCCTCCATCGGCATTTTCTGTCTGCACAGTAAATCTGCTCCAACATTCAGGCATCCAGGGATATAAACTGCTCTGATTTACAGGAGCTTGCCCTGGGCCCAAAGGAGAATCTGCCGTGCCAGTCTGTTGAGCTGGCGTGAAAGTAGACCTCCTTGATGGTTTATGTACGAGACTACTGCTGTGTTGTCCACCTGCACCAGGACATGGCAGCCTCTTAAATACTGGAGGAAGTTGATGTGCCAATTGAGCTGATGACCCTCCTATTCCCATTGAGCTGGACAACCACTTAAGACTGCACCCCAGCCTATCAGGGAGGTGTCTGTCGTTAGCAATTTGCGACAGCAATAAGCACCTAGAAAGGGACCCAAAGTGAGGAACTGGGGTCTGAACCACATAGAAAGGGTCGAAGCGCGTGGCACATAACCCTTATTAGCCTTAGGGGACTGGCGCTTGGATGAAATCCCCTGGCTTTTAGCCACAACTGAAATGGTCTCATGTGCAGAAGGCCCAAAGGGATCACCGAGGACACAGATGCCATGAGACCTAATATTCGTTGATACTGACGAACAGTGCAACCTTGGCCTAGCCTGACTTTGCTCAAGGTGTTCTGAATGGACACGATTTGAGCAGGAGACAATTGTGCCCGCATCGTGATCGAATTCCATACAAAGATAGGTAATCCCAGATAGGTAATTTCCTGAGTGGGAGAGAGAACGCTCTTTTTGACATTGAGTCTCAGACCCAGAGAAACCAGATGAGCTAAGACGATATCCCTGTGCTGAATTTCCAGTTCTTGAGACTGTGCTAGTATCAGCCAGTCGTCTATGTAATTCAGAATGCGGATGCCCCGGAGTCGCAAAGGAGCCAGTATATGCATTTCATGAATGTGCGGGATGATAGAGCTAGGCCGAATGGAAGAACACGATATTGGAAGGCTTCGCCCCTGAAAGCGAACCTCAGGAACTTCTTGTGTTGTGTCAGAATTTCAGATTTGGGACACGACCGTCTTGATAGTTAGCATCTTGAACTTGAATGCCCTGACTGAGTGATTCAAGCCTTGAAGATCTAAGATCGGACGCAAACCCCCACCCTTCTTAGGAACCAGGAAGTATCTGCTGTAATAACCTGGCTCTTTCCCTGGAAGAGGAACATGTTCTATGGCCCCTTTGACCAAGAGATTTTGCAGTTCTTTCCATAGTAGACATGCTTGCTCCGGTTTCACGGTAGTGGAAACCATGCCGTTGAAACGTGGAGGGTGAGCGAACAAATTGAATTCTGTAGACTTTTTCTACTGTTCTTATGACCCACATAGAAATACCTGGCAGAAGTTTCCACACTGTCAGGTTCTCGGAGATGGGTATTCATTTTGACACTTCCTGTTGAGGGGATGTCGAATGTTCCGTGTCTTGGTCTAAGTCAGGAAGTGTAACCCAACATTTCGCTGGAAGTCTTTAACTCCCGAAACACCAGAGGTGGCGTGAATGGAGATGTTTCGTGGGGGTATCGGGAGGGTCGAAGTGGATGACACACGTGCCCCGTACCCCCACAAGGCTGGGCGCAAGACCGTCAGGGTTTTTTCCTCTTAGAAATGACTGCCCTGAGGTCTCGCTTTGGGGGCTGCTGAGGGCAATGAGCCGGTCCCCAGTCTCTACGAGGGGGAGCACAACTCGCCATGCTTTGTTTATGAGCCTCCCTTCTAGAAGGACCGGAGCAGGGCTGTGTGGCCAACAGCCCTTCCCCCTGAGTGCGGCGAGGAAGGAATTGCCCGAAGGCTTCCTCGTGATTTTTCGCCTCCTGGAACCTGGTGATAACTATTTTCATAGCGTCCCCAAATAAGCCAGAAGGCGAAACCAGGGCATCAAGAAGGAAAATTTGTCCTTGTCGTTGATGCCCGACAGGTTGAGCCATAAGTGTCTCTCCGCACTGACCAAAGCAGACATACCGGCCAATAGTGATCCATGATGGCAGCGCGGTAGCACGAAGCGGCCACTCCGGATCCAAAATGGTGCTATTTTTGTTTAATAAGCCCGACTTTTGCAGCACATGGACATCGGAACAACCGGTGTTCGTGTCTACCATCGCCAAACACTACTAAGTTATAAGACTCATGCAAAAACCAAGCTGCATGATGAACTGCGGGAGGCGCTGCGCGTACTTGGCTTGCTACGGAGACCAGGCCTCGAGGCCTCGGCGTCGCCTGATGCCGGTGGAGAGGACGTCGTAAGCGATGTGCGAGGAAGCGGAAGCGCGGAAAGAGGGCGGGGGTCCATGCTAGGTTAAAAACAAACCCTAGCCGGCCGGCTCTCCCGTCTATCCTGCTCTCAAATGTTTGCTCCCTGGACAATAAACTGGACTATATCCGACTCCAGCAGGCTACGCAGCGTGAGTTTAGAGACTGCTGCGTCTTTGTTTTCACGGAGACGTGGCTCAGCGACAGAGTTCCGGACACCGCCATTCAGCTAGACAGGCTCGCCACGTTTCGTGCCGACAGAAATTCAGCTCTCTGCGGTAAGACTCGCAGTGGTGGCTTGTGTGTTTACATCAACACGGAATGGTGCAAGAACTCTGTGCTAGTCTCTAGCTACTGTTCATCTCTGTTGGAGCTTGTGACTGTTAGATGCAGACCTTTTTATTTACCACGGGAATTCACCACTGTTTGCATAACCGGAGTTTACATCCCCCCCAGCGCTAACGTTAAGGAAGCGCTCTTTGAACTGTATGGGGCTATGAGCGAACTGCAGAACGCTCACCCCTATGGACTGTTTATTGTCGCGAATCTCAAGACAGTGCTCCCTAAATTCCATCAATATGTGGACTTTGCAACGAGAGGGGCGAACGCGCTTGATCTTGTTTACACGAACATCCCAGGCGCGTACCGGGCGGAGCCCCGCCCCCACCTCGGCTACTCAGACCACATCTCTGTTATGCTAATTCCAGCATACAGACCGCTCGTCAGACGCACAAAACCGCTTCAGAAGCAGGTGAAAACCTGGCCAGCAGGAGCCATCTCTGCTCTTCAGGACTGTTTTGAGTGTAATGACTGGCACATGTTTAGGGAGGCTGCAACATATGGCGACTCTACCAACTTGGAGGAATACACAACATCAGTGACCAGCTACATCAGCAAGTGCATTGATGATGTCACTTTCTCCAAGACCATCACAACACGCTCCAACCAGAAGCCGTGGATGACTGCGGGGGTGCGAACACTGCTGAAGACCCGAGACTCCGCCTTCAGAGCAGGCGATAAGGCAGCCCTAAGAACAGCTAGGGCCAAACTGTCCCGGGCCATCAGAGAGGCAAAGCGTGTACACACCCAGAGAATCCACAGTCACTTCGAGGACAGCGGTGACACACGGCGCATTTGGCAGGACAACATCCATTGCCTGTGACAAAGATGCCTCCCTTCCAGATGCGCTGAACGACTTCTACGCTCGGTTTGAAGTGCAGAACGACGTGGTGGCGAGGAAGACCACCCCTCCTCCCAACGACCAGGTGCTCTGTCTCACCACGGCGGATGTGAGGAAAACTCTACGTAGAGTCAACCCACGGAAGGCCGCTGGACCAGACAACATTCCTGGCAGAGTGCTCAGAGGATGTGCAGACCAGCTGACAGATGTTCTTACCGACATCTTCAACATCTCTCTGAGCAGCGCCGTCATTCCAACGTGCTTCAAGGCCACCACCATCATTCCCATGCCAAAGAAGTCTTCAGTGTCCTGCCTCAATGACTACCGTCCCGTTGCACTCACACCAATCATCATGAAGTGCTTCGAGAGGCTCGTCATAAGGCACATTAAGACCCAGCTGTCCCCCTCACTGGACCCACTGCAGTTTGCGTATCGTCCAAACCGTTCAACGGACGACGCCATCGCCACAACCCTCCATCTGGCCCTCACCCACCTAGACAAAAAGGACACATATGTTCGAATGCTGTTCATAGACTTCAGCTCAGCATTCAACACAATAATTCCTCAGCAACTGATTGGAAAGCTGAACCTGCTGGGCCTGGACACCTCCCTCTGCAACTGGATCCTGGACTTCCTGACTGGGAGACCTCAGTTAGTCCGGATCGGGAACAGCATCTCCACCACCACCACACTGAGCACTGGGGCCCCCCAGGGCTGTGTGCTCAGTCCACTGCTGTTCACTCTGCTGACTCACAACTGCAGCAATGCACAGCTCGAATCACATCATCAAATTCGCCGATGACACGACCGTGGTGGGTCTCATCAGCAAGAACGACGAGTCAGCATACAGAGAGGAGGTACAGTGGCTAACAGACTGGTGTAGAGTCAACAACCTGTCCCTGAATGTCGACAAAACAAAAGAGATGGTTGTTGACTTTAGGAGAGCACAAAGTGAACGCTCTCCGCTGAACATTGACGGCTCTTCTGTGGAGATCGTTAAGAGCACCAAATTCCTTGGTGTTCACCTGGTGGAGAACCTCACCTGGTCCCTCAACACCAGCTCTATTAACAAGAAAGCCCAGCAGCGTCTCTACTTTCTTCGAAGGCTAAGGAAAGCACATCTCCCACCCACCATCCTCACAACATTCTATAGAGGGACTATTGAGAGCATCCTGAGCAGCTGCATCACTGCCTGGTTTGGGTCTTGCACCGGTTCAGACCGCAAAGTCCTGCAGAGGATAGTGAGAACAGCTGAGAAGGTCATTGGGGTCTCTCTTCCCTCCATCAAAGACATTTACATAAAACACTGTATCCGCAAAGCAACCAGCATTGTGGAGGACCCCGCACACCCCTCACACAAATTCTTTACCCTCCTGCCGTCTGGCAAGAGGTACCGAAGCATTCGGGCCCTCACGACCAGACTGTGTAACAGCTTCTTCCCACAAGTCATCAGACTCCTCAATACTCAGAGACTGGTTTGACACACACACACACACATGTGTCCTGAGTTGCACTTTAATAACTGCCACTTTATAACTGTCTGCTACCTCAATAACTGCTATGTGCATAGAACACTATCTCATAGTATGTTATGTTTACATTTGGCATTTAGTAACTGTCATCTTTTTTTGCACTACTGTACTGGTCGGCACTGCACTGTCTATCACTGTGCCTATTGTCCTGTTCATTGTTAGAAATGTATTGTAGTGTCCCGTACTTTTGCACACGTTTTTGCACGTGCACTTTATATAGGTATTTTATATAGGTATTTTATTCAGTCTGTGTAGTCTCATGTGGTTCTGTGTTTGTCCTATGTTATTTTATGTAGCACCATGGTCCTGGAGGAACGTTGTCTCGTTTCACTGTGTACTGTACTAACTGTATATGGTTGAAACGACAATAAAAACCACTTGACTTGACTTGACAATAGCGCGGGCCGTTTGCTTGGTCACATGGAGATACAGATCCGTGGCTCAACGAAGCTCAGAGAAAGCCTCCTCGTCAACCACGGTGCCCGCACTCAGGTCCTTCAGCAAATCAGCTAGGTACGCCTGTAACACTGCCATAGTGTGCAGGGCAGCACCAGTCTGACCTGATGCCTGATAAGCTTTCCCCACAAGCGTGGAGGTAGTCCTGCACAGCTTTGTGGGGAGAGTGGGTCTTTTAAACTATGATGCTGCGCCAGGCAAGAGATAACCCGCAAGTGTCTCTTCAACAGGCGGCATCACCGAATACCCCCGTGCCTCAGCACCCACAATAGTCGAATATATCGACGTCGAGGGCACAAAGACGCAGTAAGTATAAGGTTTCCTCCATGAACTAGAGAGATTGTTATTGAGGTCATCAAATATAGGAAGGGACTGATGAGGCGTTCCCTTCCCCTGGCCACCAGATAGAAATCTATCCTCCAACTTGCAGCATTTGGGGGTCTCTTGTTTGCATGGCCAGTCTAATTGAAGCCTGGCCACCGCACGAGTAATCACCTCAAGTAATTCCTCCGATGATTTATTATCATGCCCGGAATGCTCGGAGGTGGGTAATTCGAAGTCCGCAGACTCAAGAGATTCATGGTCCCCTCATGAACCGAAGAGGCGCCGGAGTGCACTTCAGGATCACGGGAAGGACCAGCTGGATCTGGGGAGAGAGAGCGAGGAATAGGGACGAACCCGTCTCTTGCTCCTCAGCCAGGAAGGCGAGTGTAAAGCATTTTGAATGAGAGCAGATCGCAATGCTCACACCCACCCCAACGCAAGAGCAGCATGCTCTTACCCCAAAAATACAACAAAACTGATGTGTGTTCCTCTCAGCCATAGAGCATAAACAAGGGAACACACACCGCTTGCTCTGTCTTTCAGTCATTTTCTTTTCTTTTATAGAAAAGAGAAAGGTTTCTCCACACAGCCTAACAAAATCTAACTCCTAGCAGAGGAAAGTACAAATTTTCTGACAGGCACATGAAGCACACACACACAGAGTGGTCTAAAGACAAAAGATTTGACGATGCACCTGTGACATCTATTTATAGCCCTGCTACAGGTGCATCCAATGATGTCACCTGCAGAGGCTATAAATCCTTGTCAGTTTCATTGATGTGTTATTATATTCACAGCTGGTGACACCTTAAATTGTTCCCAAAATGCTAAGTCAGCACAGCATCAAAGTATAGCTTTTTGAACAGGGAAATGTATTATTCTGTATGACATAGTTATTATGGTTTCTCCTGAGGTGCATTTCACTTACAATTACTCACTGCAGAACTACTATAATATGATGCATCATTAGATAAATTAACTAGCTAATCACAACTGTTTCCCAAAACAATAGTAACTGTGTTGCACATCCATCGTTCTAACCACACTGATTCACAATATAGAGCTTTCGTTAATGACATTATGCAGGGGGTGGAGTAAGAACTTCTGCGTATATAAAAATATAATAGCTAATTTACACTTATTCCAGAAAGCGCTTGAATGCTTGAAAGCTTGTTGAGGACACTAAAGATAGGTGCACTTTGTAAATGGAGTTTCCCTTTACATATGAAGTTGGGGTTTCCCCAGTGCACTGGAGCACATACGCACATGTGCACTCTTCAAAAACATATAAGAATAGCATTTATTTTTTAACACACGCATAAGCCTTGTTCTTCGATGTGTGTGCCTTGTGTGTTAAAGCACATACATACAACTATTAGTAAGTTGTATACCAATCATAGGTACATTGTTCTCTGAAACTGTAACAACTGTCTTTCTTTGGTGCTATAAAAATTGCTTTGTTTGTTTTGAGTGACTTAGACCTTAGACCTTAACTTAGACCTGCCCCACAACATTACTCAACAAATGGCATGAGAGACGGGACTATCTCCTTTTTTACTGATGGCAGACGGGCATATTCAGAAAGCTGTTTTGAAAACAAAGTGCATTTTTGCAATACCGTTTGGTGGCGCTAGTGCCACAGAAATTACATACTTTAGCTTTGAAGGAATGTTGTGTGCTTAATATAAATTAAGCTTGATCGACAGCATTTGTGGCATAATGTTAATCACCACAAGACTTAATTTCAACTCATCCCTCCTTTTCTTTAAAAAAAGAAAGCCACTGTTTAAACAGAAAAAAGAAGCTAGACTTTAAACTTTACAGGTTTAGAGCGATTTAACAGGAAATAACCATTAGTTCTGAAAATGTAAAAAAGGTGGACACATACATAATCACAAGAACCTCAAAGTTTGGCTGATATCAACAGACACAGAAGAGACGCATGAACATCTGCAGCTCAGGTTAATACAGGTAATCCACTATTTCAATTAATCGTTTTCACCAAACTTAAAGCCCAGGTCCCCCCTGGGCAGTCAAGGGCCCCTGGGCACTGGCCCCATTGGTCCGGTCGGTAATCCATCCCTGTCGATACCGATACAAATACCAATACTTCTATTAAATCGATTTTTTTAGATTTCTTAGGATGAAATGGGTAATTTAAAATATAATTTTAGGCATAATTCAAGTCATTATTTCTTCTTCTTCTTCTTCTTCTTATTTTTTTTTTACAATTGTGAGCCTAAACAGAAAATTATTATACTTCTGTTTTGTTTACCATTATATTCATTTAAAACATACTGTAGTTACCACACAATTAACCATGGTTACTACTACAAAATTACATGAGTAAAACGTCTAGGTTATGTATGTATCCTCCATTCCCTGATGGAGGGAATGAGACGTTGTGTCGAAGCAGCGACACTAGGGGTCCAATTTTAATCATGCCATGTGCTGAGCTGTGTACGTGTTCTGCTGACACAGGAGCTGGCAGGTATTTTACGTGCAAAGGCGACCAGCTGTGTCAGACTGCACGTACCCTTCCCCAATGCCCCCAAAAAGTCGTCGGAATCCTTGTGGTTACCCTAGAAAGGGGAACAAGGCGACGCTTGCCAACCTGGGAACGGGCCGAGCCTGGCTGGGCCTCTTTTCTCTCTATGGTTCTCCGCATAGAGCAAGAAACGGCCGGGACCCTTAAAATGTTTGGAGTAAACTAGAGGATTTTGTCTCTATTTTATCAGTCCGTTTTTGAAAGCTTAATTAGATACTGTATTACTGCATGGTATGGAAATCTGACTGTTCAATCTAAATCAAAACTAGCACGCCTGGTACATTCAGCTCAAAAAATCACAGGGGGGGAGGAAAAACGAACCATACAAGAACTGTACGAGGCATCTATTTCAAGGCAAGCTAAAAGAATTGTCTCTGATGATACTCATATTTTATATAAGTATTTTAATTTGCTACCATCAGGGAGAAGATTCAGGGTCTTGTTGTGCAAGTCTAATCGTTATAAAAACTCCTTTGTTCCAACTGCGATCAAAATTTTAAATAGAGATTTTTCCATTTAATTGATGTAGTATGCTGCTAGTTTTTTATATATAATTTATTGAATTGTGCTATTGCTTATTATTGCATGTTATTGTATGTATTGTGTTGTGTGTGATTGATGTTGTTGTGCACTGGCCGTGTGTCATGTTGTCCAAGACAAATTTCCCAGGAATGGGACAATAAAGTATAATAAAAAAAATAAAAAATAAAAAAAAATGCGGACCCAAAGGGCTAGGGAGGAATCATCCAGGGATCCGAATGAGTGGGATCTCCTGGGAGAGAAAGCACACAATTTTACCTCGGCCGAGGGAAAGGGGCCAGGTGCAAGCGATCCACCCGGTCAGTCCGTCAGTGTGTTACCGGCTTGGACCTGAGAAAACACGGGACGATACTGACTCAACCCGGAGATTGTAGAATCTCGCAACGGTATTAGGTGTTGCCCAACCCGCTGCTCTACATATGTCTGCCAGGGAGGTGCCCCTGGCCAGTGCCCATGAGGATGCAACACTCCTTGTTGAGTGTGCTCGGACCCGCAAGGGGGGGGGGGCATGGCCTGGGTGTGATAGGCCAATGAAATGGCGTCCACGACCCAGTGGGAAAGCCTCTGTTTGGAGACAGCGTTCCCTTTCCGCTGTCCGCCAAAGCAGACAAAGAGCTGCTCAGAACATCTAAAGCTCTGCATTCGGTCCAAGTAGGTAGCAAAGCACGTGCCGGACACAGCAACAAAGGGGCTGGGTCTGCCTCCTCCCGGGGCAGCGCTTGCAGGTTCACTACCTAATCTCTAAAGGGTGAGGTAGGAACCTTGGGCATGTAGCCCGGTCGCGGTCTTAGGATCACATATGTGTCTGCCGGACCGAACTCCAGGAAAGTGTCGCTAACAGAAAACGCTGCAGGTCCCCGACCCTCTTGATGGAGGCGAGTGTGATCAGAAGGGCAGTCTTAAGAGAGAGGGCCCTGAGTCCAACTGATTCTAGTGGTTCGAAGGGAGGTCTCTGGAGGCCCGCGAGGACCACTGAGAGATCCCAGGAGGGGAACAGGCTTGGCCGGGAGTGATTCAATTAGGAACCTGATGATTACGTCGCGCTTACCCAAAGACTTGCTGTCTACTGCGTCGTGGTGCTAGCTCATCTCGGGACTTGAGTCTGAAGCCAGTGCTGAAGTGGTCTCATATGCATCAACCCCAGTGGTGCGACCGCCGCAGAGGATGCCATATGCCCCAGGAGCCTCTGGAAAAGTTTTAAAGGGACCGTTGTGCCTGGCCTGAAATTGGCGAGGCATCTCAGCACTGACTGCACACGATCGTTGGTAAGACGTGCTGACATTGAGACTGAGTCTAACTCCATGCCGAGAAAAGCTTGCTCTTTTCCCAGTAGACCTGAAGCCCCAGACGGCTGATGTGCCTGAGCACCTGGTCTCTGTGAGCGCATGGTAACTCTCGGGAGTGGGCCAGATTGAGCCAGTCGTCGAGGTAATTGAGTATGCGAATGCCGTCTTCTCGGAGTGGGGCAAGGGCTGCCTATGCGACTTTCGTGAAGACGCGAGGGGACATGCCGAAGGGGAGGACTTTATACTGATATGCCAGGCCGTCGAACGTGAACCATAGAAAGGGTCGGTGTCAAGGCAGATTTGAGATGTGAAATTTTTCAACCCCGCTGTGAAGCCCCGCCGTGTATGTAAAAAAATAAAATAAAAAAAGCTTGTCCCCTTGGTGCCCCTAATACGGAGCTTGGATGATTGGCTTTCACTTCCCAACCTGTCACACTGGCTGGCCCAGACCATCCGACTCGGTTACGCAATTCAGTTTGCCAGGCCCCCGCCCCCCTTCGTGGGGCAGGCCCCCTTCAGGTCTACCGCTGCAAACCAATCTAGATGCCGGACGCTTTTCACTTGGGAAGTGAAAGCCATGCATCCAAGCTCCGTGCTAGGGGCACCAAGGGGACAAGCTTTTTTTTTTCTTTTTTTTTTACGTACACTGCGGGGCTTCGCAGCGGGGCGGTGAAGGTAGTACAGCGTCGTGAGGCTCTAGTACTGAGAAAAGACTTAAAGCACTTACCTTGCTCTGCACACCCGGCAGGGGGCGGGTTAGTGACTGAGGATGAAGTCCGGTGTATGCGACCTCTAGACTCGTCAGAACTGGCCGGCCGGGGAACAGTCATGGGGCTGAAGGCGGGGGGTCCGCTTCCAGCATGCCGGGACTGTTGAGATCTGGCGGCAGAGTGCAGTGACAATGGCATTTGTGGGCCATGTGACCCAGAGACAAAGGAAATAGCTCTGTTATTGAGAATGTGGGTAAATGAAATAAAAAAAGATTCTCCACCCGGCCTTCCACTGGGGGACGGAGTGGTCTTCTTACCAGCTCCGGAGCTAACGTCTCGGTCTCTGAGTTGGATGTCTCAGGAGCGCATGGGAGCCTTCTGGGTTTCGAGGGGGTCGGTGAGACAGGGGGCGTCTGCTTCCTGCAGGTTGCTCGATGCGGGGGCTGAGAGCTGGGCCCGGGTTGAGGCGGAGCAGGGTGTTTCTTAGCTGCAGGAGGATGCCCTTGGCGAGCAGATGGGGCAGGATGTGAGAGATGTCCTCCATCTGTTTTTTCACCTGCTTCAACTGCTGGTGATGATGTCACCGAAGAGGCCGAACTGGGAGACAGGGGCGTTGAGAAAGCGAGCTTTGTCGGTCTCACACATCTCGACCAAGTTCAGCAACAGATGACATTCCTGGACCATGAGTGTGGCCATCGCCTGCCCGAGTGACTGCGCTGTGACCTTTGTGGCTCTGAGGGCGAGGTCGGTCGCTGAGTGCAGTTCCTGCAACACATCGGGATCAGAGCTACCCCGTGCAGATCTTTAAGTGCCTTGGCCTGGTAGACTTGCAGGAGGGCCATGGCGTGCAGGGCGGAAGCGGCATGTCCGGCAGCGCTGTAGGCTTTGGCGGTCAATGAAGACGTCATCCTACAGGCCTTGAAGGGGAGCACAGGGCGACCCCGCCAGGTGGTAGGGTTTCTGGGGCACAGATGGAGCGCAATAGCCCTGTCCACCTGGGGAATCGCCGCGTACCTGTGGGCCACTCCGCCATCGAGGGTAGCGAGAGCGGATGAGCGAGTGGCTTTGTGATGAGTGGAGAGGGGTGCTCTCCACGAAGACGTCAGCTCATTATGCACTTCTGGGAAAAACGGGACCTGGGGGGGGCAGGCTGTGAGCGGCGTCAAGACCCCAGGAACCAGTCATCCAACCATGATGGCTGTGGGGAGGATGAAGGTTTTCAGGCCAGCCCCACGTTGGCAGCGGCCTGGGACAGCATGTCGGTCATCTGAGCGTCATCCTCAGCCTGGGCGTGCTGACCTGAAGGCAGCAGCACCAGGGGAGTCATCCACGTCAGACACCGTGCTCTCCGATGCAGCGGTGAGCTCATCCACCTCAAGCTCTAGAGGATAAGCAGGCTGGCTGTGAGGTGAGCCGCTGTTGCCTCAAGCACAGACGGGAGTCAATGAGCTTGCTGGGGGGGGGGGGGGGGGTGGGGGGGTGGGTGGTCCGAGGGGGTGTACCCGGCGGAGCTGCACCCGCTGCCATCCCCAGATCGCCGCCATTGCCAGCCGCATCGTCCTCAATCCCATGGGAAGAAGGAGCAATGTGGGGGGGCGGCAGGAGTGCCATGCTTTCTATTGAAAGCGAGCCACAACCACAACGTTGCCATGGTCATGCTGTCGCAGTGACAGCATGAATCATCCACAAACACTGCCTCGGTGTGATCGCTGCCCAGACACACGAGACAACGCCTGTGGCCATCTGAAGCAGAGAGCACTCTACCGCATCCAGGAACTACACAGGGGCGGAAAGGCATCTTTAAAAAGACGTGTCCTGTAAAGGACTTTCAACGCCCCTGTGTATTGCTCTAATAGAGGAAAATACTCTTTTATAAGAAATATCACTCTTTTACAACACTTTTAATCTTTTGTGCTGTCGAATCGCCCAGGGGCAAACTGCACTGCCATGCAGGGAAGGAGAAAGCCACTGTAGTGCGCTGTAGATCCAACAGCAGAGAGCGTCAGATATATATATATATATATATATATATATATATATATATATATATATATATATATATATATATATATATTCTGGAAAAAAATACAAAGTACTAAGTAAGAAAATTAGTTTGGAAATTAACAGGCTTGTTTTAGCTTCGAGCAAAATCCTCTCAATGCTTGAAAGTGTGTATTCTTAAAATTCAAGGTAACAAGGAAACAAACAAAGCCCTGACATTTACATAAATTCTGCCTGTTTGAAAAATGATGAGGATGACAGTAGCACATCTGTGGTGAAGAAAAATTCAGCCTAATGGCTTTAGTAAAAGCTACATTAATACAATTACTCAACAGAAGCCTGTTATCAGCTTCTTACTGCATTTCCAAAAGATAAAAAAGCCTGTCACAACCGTTAATGTGCTTTATGTGCTTTTATGCGTTAATAAGGCTTTTTAAAACCATTTTGGCTTAATATGTTCAGTTTGGCACTTAGACTCAATTATCTGGGCTTTTTAGCGTAACATCTAAGTGTGGATATAATAATGCATGCCTAATAAAGGGATGCAATTTTCTGTATGCAAAAATAAAGCAAGGACAGAACATTTCCTCTGCAATTCACATGAGGTGACAAAATTAAGCATAAACTGCTCATTTGATTACAAAATGGAAACAATCAATAAGTACATTTTTCTGAATTGAGTAACAGCAGGGTGGAGAACTGTTCCTCATTATCTTAAGTATTGCTTATAATTGACTGATCCTAACAAATTTAAAGTGCTCAGGACTGTCGGAGGTTTATCATTGCACAGCATTCCTGACCATCAAAGCAGCAACTTGTGCTATAAATGTTTTTGTCTGAGCTGTATTTAAATATAGGTGATAATGTTGATGGCTCACATTGGTGGCAGCCTAATGGTTAAGGGCTTGAGTGTCTTGAGGCTTAATCTTCAAATATAGTTTCTGCTTCAGAAAATTGTTACCAAAATCATAATGTTACTGCAGTACCACTGTGCCCATGAGAAAGACACTTAACCCCAGCATGCTCCAGGGGAACGGTCTTTACATTTAGCACACTCTAAATCCATTTGAATGAAAGCAATTTTCTAAATAACAAATGACTTATCAAAGCAACAGAGATGCAAGGAGTACTTGCAAATTCATAATTTTAATCGCATGAGAAAATCACATTTTGACATTAGGAGTTACACTTGTTAGCATAGTTACTGTATTCTCTGTTATTAATCAATAGCTCTTGTTTTAATCTAGTGCAGATAGTGCCAATACTGTACATGGCCATATATTAACATATGTATAAAATTATAGTTCATGAATTTAAGTATATATTTGCAAGAAAGCAAGAGACCCATGAGCAGAGGAACAGTTCACAGGGTTTGACAATAAATTAGAACACAGCAGGGCTGGCAAAGCCTGGGGAACCCAGCACCAACTGCAGCATGAAAGCGGTGAGTGTGTTCGTAGATGTGTGTGCATCGTGGTCATGAAGAGAGAAGATCCGTAAGGAATCCCCCATGAAGAGTATGTTCGTAGGCGTGTATGCATCATGGCAGTGTAGATTGCAGATCCATGAAGAATCCAGAACAACAATCTAGCAATGATCATGACACAACGAAGGGTTTAAGTAGGAAGAGAAACAATGGAGAACAAGTGCTGTCAGCAAGCTAATCAGTGACATGATCAGCGTTCACATGGAAACAATCAGTGTTCCCATGGAAACGTCAATCACGCATACCAGCAGCACCTGAGAAACACGAGGGTGAGAAAAACAAAACAAACAGAACAAATCGGTGAATTTGCCGGGACAATATTTACATATTCATCAAAATCTAATAGTATTTGGGGATCTAGTATTATACAGTATTTTAACATGTGAAAATGGCTTTTTGTGTATTTTGAAAATAAATTCTGTGATTTTTATATCATTAAAAATACATGTATGAACCTATGTTTCATGTGTTTTGCATATATTCAAGGGCGTAGATTTGGCTTGAAAATTGAGGGGGTTGCAGCGTGAAGCACTTGTTTACAATCATGGTATAAATACGCAGTGGTACGTGAGGCAGCAGACACTCATGCCACTTTTCCACTATTGAACATGTGCAAGCCAGGGCTATCAACTGGCCAGCCAGGCCAGCAACCTCGGACCTCGAGCTGCAAAAACAAAATGGATCTGCATTCCCACCATTGGGCCAATGGCCCCACAGCATTGCCCTTAAAGGAATAGAAAGTTCTCTCATTCTTCAGTTACCCTGATGTCATCACAGAAGTGTATGACTGTCTTTCGTCAGCAGAACACAAATTAAGATTTTTAGAAGAAGATAGACTCTGTCAGGTCTTTATAATAGAAGTACACAGATGCAAGGGCGTAGCAGCCATGGGGAACAAGTCCCCCCACTTTTCCAAGCTCAACCGATACCACGTCCAAATTTGATGGATTTGTATGCTGTATTATTTTGTTACTTTGGGCTGATTGAGCAACCATCCAGCCACTCACAGATTTTCATGAGCCGAAACAACATATATGTAATAGGCTGTTAGTCAGACATTCTAATCAACACAACTTTTCATTTCTACAAAGTTGCTTTCAACCATGCTCATTTATCCATGTATTGTATTGGCATTGTTGTTGATCTAAATGAATAATCTAGAGATGAGGAACACACAAATGAGAGTTATTTATCAGCATATTGTTCTTGATTTGAAGCATTACATGAAATGCACTGCAGAAAAAAAAACTATCAAGGACAATCCTTCTTTAAAGCACACATTGTAAATGGATTTTATATTAGCTTTTTACATTATGTTTGTGAGGTACTAGTTTGGTTGAATGTTTTTGCCCAATTAAGCAGATTACTAGATCTGTGTTAAATATGAAAAGCTATTTTAATACTAGCTACCTGTACTGATTTTTACTTTTATGTTGGTGTCCGGTCAACAAGCTGTAGGAAAAATTATAGATCTGCTGTGTTCTTAGATTAATTAGTCATTTTACTGAAGTGAATAGATATGTTACCATGTTTTTTTTATACCTGCAAACGTACAGATGTTATTGAAGCACATAATTATTATAAGAATATTATTGTTGTCTTTTGATAAAAGTCATGCTCAGCAGCTCAGCAGCTCACAAACTGTAGGGAAATTATAGATTTGATTTGTTTTTATAAAGCTTAAAACCTCTAATAATATCTCTTTCTAGGTCTGTAGACATACAAATTTTAAAAGATTACATTTTTCTTTTGATCGCTGATTCAGTGACTAAATAATTTCACAAAGACCCATTTGTCTTTGTCCACCTTCTGGCATCACCATTTGTCCACCTTCTGGCATCACCAGAGATGGTCACTGAATCATTAAATGGATCTGAACAAATTTTGGTGAAAATAGTCAAAACACTCAAGCCACCTGGATACATTTAAATCCGACAATACACAAGCAGAGAGTAAAAAAATGTAATTGTGCACATGCCAGCCTGCCTTCTTCCCATGGTGCATCCTGCTGCCATCTCTTCCAGAGGTAAACGATGCACACGCACCCAGTCTTGCACATGATCTAAAAGAAAATGTGATTCATCAGACCAGGCCACCTTCTTCCATTGCTCTTTGGTCCAGTTCTGACGCTCATGTGCCCATTGTAGGCGCTTTTGGCGGTGGACAGGTGTCGGCTTGGGAACTATGACATACAAAGCAAGCTGTGATGCACTGTGTGTTCCGATACCTTTCTATCATGGCCAGTGTTACGCACCCTTAGACACAAAGTCATTAAAGGGGCAACATTGAGGTCGTGATCAGAAGGTGGTGTAATTAAAGTGGCAAGAGACAACATGTAACAAGGTAATGTGAAGATAAAGTACAATTTATTGTACCTAAGTGAAATAATAATGAAAAAAGATCAAAAATAGTAATAATAATAATAATAATGATACTGGTTGTGGACACAAAGAAAGATAAACAAAACATACAGATCGGGAGATAACAAATAAATAGATAACCCAAGAGAATAAGGACGTAGATAGTGAAGCCAAATGAAAGAAAGAAAACAAAACAAACTCCGGTTAACTAGTCCCAACCTCTCAGCTAACTAATAATAAAAAGAAAATGAAGACATAGTTCTTCAGCGCAAAGCGCCCTCCCTAACTACTCTAACTAACAAACAAAACAAAAAAAAACATACAAGGGTGGCGTTCACTCCCTTACCTGGTGTTTGTATACATTGAATTTACTAGGTGTTGCTTGTGTACGTCACGTGACATTTTACCTGTCCGAATTACTCTTGGTAACCTTAAAAAATCCATCATAGGCAGAACACGCCATCATAGGCAGAACACATTACTCTTAGTAACCTCAGAACACGCCACAATGGCAGAAAGAAAAAACACAGGATAATGTCTGTAACAGAAAATAAATAGCATACAAAGCAGAGCGACAAAAAGAAAACAAGCCGTTATGCGATCTTCTCAGCTTACTTTTAAAAACCTGTCGGTTAACTTGATTGGACGCGGGGGAGCGATGACGTCACGACGTAGATGGAGATTGACAGATCCCTCGACCAATTGCGTACCAGTGGAAGCGAGCCTAAGAGTTTGACAGTAGAAAGAGAAAGAGAAAATATCCACGCGAGACCACAGGGACATAACAGCCAGCATTACATTTTTCAGCAATTTGTGCAACAGTAGCTCTTCTGTGGGATCAGACCAGACGGGCTAGCCTTTGCTCCTCATGTGCACCAATGAGCCTTGGGCCCCTGTTGCCGGTTCACCGGTTGTCCTTCCTTGGACCACTTTTGGTAGGTACTAACAACTGCATACTACATACATACACCTCACAAAACCTGTTGTTTTGGAGATGCTCTAGATACGTCTAGCCATCACAATTTGTCCCTTGTCAAAGTCGCTCAGATACTTACAATTGCCCATTTTTCCTGCTTAAAATTCATGAAATTCAGAATCAGAATGAGCATTATTGCCAAGTGTGTTCTCACATACACAAGGAATTATGTTTTTTTTTGTGTGTGCACAAAGAACATTACAGTGAGACACAGAATATAAAACAAAGTAAGAGTATAAATAGATATACAAATAAAAGGACATAAAACAGAATGGCGTAATGTATGTGCAAGGTAGGGGCATGAACAGTTATTGAATTTAATATGTGAATTTACATATGCACATGAGATATGTATTTACATAACTGCACTATCGAGAGTCCTGAGGCAGTTTAATTGTTCATGAGGAAAATGGCCAGAGGGTAAAAACTGTTCTTGTGCCTGGATGTCCTGGCGCTCAGTGCTCTGTAGTGCCTGCCAGAGGGCAACAGTTCAAAGAGGTAGTGGGCAGGGTGTGTGGGGTCCAGAGTGATTCTACCTGCACGTATTCTCACTCTGGAGATGTACAGGTCTTTGAGGGTGAGCCAGGGGGGCACCAATAATCCTCTCAGCAGTCCTAACTGTCCGTTGTAGTTTCTTTCTATCAGATGTGGTGGCTGAACCAATCCAAACAGTTATAGATATACTGTAATATCCTGTTTCCAATTAAATGGCAGTAGTTCATCACCACATCGTATTGCAGGCATAATTGTGGTCTCTTTTGAAAGGAGACACTTCGAAGTTTGTTGTTAAAAGTAAATATGAATAAAAGTCATGAACTTTTTATTTAGAAAAGGTCAAATTCATTGTTACGTGATCAGCTATTTTTTTTTCTCATAAATATTTAGATGAAATAATATATGACGCTGACCTTGTTGATGCATAGAAACATAATAGAGTGAAGCCACAGTTGTGAGGATGATAACTTTAAAACTCTTAACCATTCTGAGTAAATTCTAGAGACTGTTGTGTGTGAAAATCCCAGGAGATCAGCAGTTATAGAAATACCCAAAAAAGCCCATCTGACATCAGCAATCAAACCACGGTCCAAATCACTGAGATCAAAATTTCTCCCCATTCTGATGGTTGATGTGAACATTAACTGAATCTCCTGACCTGTATCTTAATTTGTGTTCTACTGAAGAAAGACAGTCATGCACATCTGGGATGGCATCAGGGTAAGTGAATAATGAGATAATTTTCTCTTCCTTTAAAACCTCTCTTAATATGACGCCCTCGTGCCAACGTCACACACCCCGCCCATTTCACAAGCAAGAGGGAAGCTCAAGCTGAGATATTATGTTATGTAGAATATTGAGTTTATATCATATGTAATCATAAGATAGCTAGTAAGATAAGTTAGCACTGACAACTCATCGACTGTAACTGCAATGGTGTCCAGAGCTGTCTCTCCACTAACAGTGGATTGATGTTCCAGCACACCATCGATGATCTCGAACCATGATCTTTGGGCACCGCTTTGTCTATTGTGCATTTTAACAGATTTGTACTGTGCCTGCATTTTATTTTCCTGAACCTGTACCGTTGTGTGGTGGATACACAACCTGCAAGTTCGGTGACCTTGGTGTTGAAGCCTCTGAACTGACTCAGAGAAACTCCACCTTTTACATTGATGCTGCCTCAATCCCTTGTTGGCCTTGTTTGGTCCACGATGAAGGCCCGGAAGTGACAGAGGAAATGCAACTGGCCCCGTCACACACTAGCACACCCACATGTGGCACGATAGTGGAAAATGTGGCTATGTTGTAATGATTCAATTCTCTCCCTTCTGAACATTCTCCAGGTCATAAACATCTGATTGGCATTGTGTTATGAATTCATTATAGTGTCGACAATCTGGGGCTGAGGGTGGGAAGGAAGGGTAATGTCATCTGCTAACAGAAGCCAGGGTTTAATCTCTGCCTAGTCAATCTGGAAATCCAATCAACCTTGCTTTTTCACCCAATAAATCTGTGATGAGAAGCACATGTCAGACAAATGCTGGAGAGCGTTTCTCTTTTCCTGCCTGCAGATTTCATTTGTCCTTCATCCTTAATGTCTAATAGCATCTTCAAAATAGCATTTGGCATTAAACGGACTAATGGGGATCAGGATGTCAGGTACAGGTAGTGTCTCTTTTCAGCTTACCTGTGCCATGACACAAATAAGGAAGCAAGGACTTCTGAGGCAAAGCCAGGTGAATGTAAAGCAGATTTAGCTGAATTTTGCTGTCTCTAATTGTTCCATGAATCGACAATGAATGTTACTGTTTATTCATCTATCCATGGAAGTCATAATAATAATAATAATAATAATAATAATAATAATAATAATAATAACAATAGCAGTAAAGGGCTTCACAGGACATAGCCAAGTGAACTGACATAATAATCAAACATGCTTTCCTAATATTAACGACACAGATGCAGATCTAGGCTGCATTACACAAGTTTAATATTTTGATACAAATCAATCTTTAATTTTTACTTTAGACATAGTGGTCTGTGTTTACACTAAAACCTCACCAAGACAGGCATTTTGATTAAACATTTCAGTGAATTTGACCGTTTAGGCATATTCTGAAGATTCCCTTTCGAGGCTGTCAGACTTAGCGTGCGGCAACAGAACCGAGGAAATGAAAGATGTTGTCTCATCTAATTTTGGTGAAAGTGAATGATATTTCTGAATGGGGCAGTCTTCCTAGGGTATTGTAAGGGGGGCATGCCCAACACTTTGACAACCACTGTATTAATTCAATTGAATTGTATCTGAAAGAAAGAAGCTGCCAGAAGAATCACTTGTGGAGACGGACCCCTCGCTCACTCCAGACTTCCTCTCCAGTGATAAATAATGACGAAAAAAACATGTGTTATGTGGTGATCAATTATCCATGTCTCCAGATGCAAGGAGAAAGATTTTAATCAAGTCACATTTTTTTTCTTAGCTTTCCAATTGTTTTAGTGACAGCCATATGTTGATTGATGACAAAAAGCTCAAATTAATTTGAGCAACCGAGATGGGACCTGTCAAAGAGAAAGTGCCATCTCACCTGAGCATTTCAAGGAAGTCAGTAAGCATTAGACAGAGGTCATGACATTAGGATCAGAACAAAACCTACATTACCTTTATGTATTTGGCAATTTTTTTTTATCCAAAATGATTTACAGTGCATTCAAGCTATTAATTTAATTGGTATGTGCATTCCCTGGGAACCATACCCATGACCTTGGCGTTGCCAGCACCATGCACTACCAATTTTAGCAAAACAAAACCGTACTGTACTTTGGTTTTAGAACTTGCCAATACTATACGGACCTGTATTTTTAGCAAAGTTTTCATTTTAAAGTACAATGTTCTGGGACTGATGATTTTGAGTGTGGCGTGCGTAATATTTTTTTTATATATTTACTTTTTTCAGTTGCTTAAAAACATATTAATGGCTAAAGTCTGATAACACTGTATTCAGCACAAAATGGGCTACAATAATATGAGAGCCACATGTATGTACAGGTTTGTATTTTTGAGAAAATAACCTTTATTCATGGTTTTTGAAAAAACGAAATGTTTAAGTCATTGAAATAAGGCCATATAACACATACTAAACATTTGTCCACAAGACTTTTGAGTGCTGGATCTTGTAGCCTAGAGGTTTTGCTACAGAATGATGTGAAAACCATCCTGATCACTCATTCATACAAAACAATATAGTAATTTAACTTTTGTAAGACAATTTTAATGTTAAAAGGTAATATGTGAGGAGGCATGAACGATCATGAATATGGATTGTAATTCACACCTGAGAGACAATGACCCCACCCCTGGGCCTATCAATGAGGAATGTGACAGAAAGGGAATGAATATGAGGAGACTTAATGATCAAAATCAAGTTTTAAGTTAAAAGAAGTAATCTGACTATACATTTTCTTTACATAAAGACTTAATTTTAGACCTACACTACCATTAAAATAAGTCTCTTCTGCTCACCAAGACTACATTTATTTGATCCAAAATACAGAAACAATATTGATATTCTGAACTCTTTTTACAATTTAAAAGAACAGTATTCTATTTAAATATATTGTAATTGGGGCCCCTGTCCAGCCATAATGATCCCTATCATAATCAGTTTGCTCTCATTCTATTAACAACTTGATGGTTCTGGCATCCCCATCCTGATTACATCTCTCATCTTTTGTTAAGTAACTCAGGTTTAATATCTCTGAGTGAGTGGGTGTAGTGTTCGTCTGGTGGTGCACCAACATATTAAGGTTAATGAAGGGAGCAAAGCTTTGTCATTGAATCACTGGGGTGTGTGGGTTGACCTACAATGACAGTGCACCAATGACAGTCACTTGTCAAACAGGAATAAAATGTAAAACTAGAGCTAATATGAAAGTTTCAGGATCTCTACAGAATTCCTGTGAGTTTGAGGCACAATAAACTGAACTCATGTGGAGCTGTAGGTGGAAGATAAATGTTCCAACGCCATAGGTGAACCTCACCTCACAACCTCCTTTTAATTATGCAGGACCCCTGCTTTGTGTGGTGCAAGCAGCCCTCTCAAATTTTCATGTGCTTATGGAAGATAACATATTTTACAAGCTTTGGGGAGATTCCTTCCTTTCATAAAAGTTTTCCTGAGCTTCACAGTAGTCACAGCCGCATATCTTTGTAGAATGATCTGACACTACAAACTTTATACTGTCTTCTCGTCATAAACTGGCCTAGTTTTAACACCAAAGCCAAGCCTCCTGATAATGAGTGGGAGCATCTTCACTTACTGATGTTTCTTTGCTCCATTACACATTTAGAAGTTACAAGCACACATACACACATACTCCTATATCTATCTTTATAGCCTTCTGACAATTACCCTCAGGATTTTACTAATCAGACAGATCTAATACCAGTGAACTTTCAGAAAATGCACACATTGGATAGATGGCTCTAAGGTGCTCAATAGCACCTTAGAGCCATGCTGAGATAATGGGAGGTAGGCATCAAAGAGCAGGAGGCCTGGCTGTGCTTTTTTGATTTTTGGCTTCTCGTGGTGAGAAAATACTCCCTTCACTGGGAGCGAAGCAGATGAGGGTGGGTCCAGCAGGGTCCGATCTGTATGAGCTGGCAGGAATGAAAAGTGCCACATCTCCAAAGAGAACAGGTGGCATACTTAAGGAGTGTATAGCAAGGGCACATACCATATGAGCTCTTTATTTCAACTCTCTTTTCAAAGATAAATTATCCCAGAAATCGTCATGGTTACTAACGTAACCTCCCAGATTAAGAATAAGTTTCCACTAGGATGACCTGCTCCTGGTCCTCCATGACCTTACGCAACGTGAATAATAGGGAATGATCATGTCGGACCTTGCTCGACCTGGGAGGAGGCAGGAGACAACAAAAACAAACGACAACAACAAACAAAATAGGCAAGGGACAAAGGCCAACACGGAGCGACAGTAAGAGAGAGAGAGAGAGAGAGGAGAGAGATAGGAGAGAGAGAGGAAGAAAAAAAACACCAAGAGAATAATCATGTCGGACGTACCGGCGGTTAGAGCACACGACAGGGAGGAGACAGAGGTGACACTTGTGGCCATGCCAAGTCCAGGGACATCAAAAGACTTACCTGGATCCTTTTGGCCACTCCCAGAACAGCCTGGGACGGGAGAGGAAGAAGGTCATCCTCATGACCTGTGGAGGCCATTGCATCGGGGGTGGATTTGTGCCACAGCTGGGGGCATGGTGGAGGGAACCATGCCTCCGGGGTGCCAAACCTACCAAAGAGAAACGGTGCCCGGTGGTCATGATAACGACTGCTGTTGACACCGATTGTGAGGCCCAGGAAGTAAGGAAACCACTATTTTCTTAAAATGTGGGTACCGCAGCCCTTGGGGCATGTGGCTAAATGATAAGAAAAGGCAAACAGGGATCCTCCGCCTGGTCCTCCACCGGGGTAAGGAGTGGTGCTCTTACCAGCTCCTGTGCAGCGGGTCTCCAACTTCCTTGACTGCCCATCTTGGAGGTGCTTTGAAGCCTTTCTTGGGTTCTTGGTGACTGGCCGTGAGATGGGTGGTGTCTGTTTTCTGCGGGTGGCTCCACGCCGAGGTGGCCTACTGGGGCAAAGCCATTGTTGCTGCCACAGGGGGATGCACTTGGTGACAAGCAGACGGGGTGAGGGACCTTGAGGCAGGATGTGTTGTATAGTCCCCATCTGCTTTTTGACCTCTGAGGATTGTTGGGCGAAATCCTCTACGGTGTTGATGCATAGGCCAACCTGGGACAAGGGGGTGTCAAGGAATCGTACCTTGTCAGCCTCCCTTGACTCAGGTTGAGCCAATGGTGGTGCTCCTGGACCACCAGAGTGGACATCGCCTGCCCGAGAGACCATGCCATGACATTCATTGCCTAGAGAGCGAGATCAATCAGCGAGCACAGCTTCTGCATCAATCTCGGGTCAGAACTACCCTAGTTTAGGAACCACAGAGCTCTGGGTGCTATCTGGGTTGTCCTCACGTCTCTTATGAGGCAGATATAATTAATATAACATCTTAAGGCTCAGTGCACTGATGTTTATCACAACAGTTATCTCAACAGTCTCTCTAATCACTCTGATTTTTCCCTCGGATCTGTCTCGTTAAAGCATCTGAGATTGCAAATTCATAGGAGCTCTGAGTGGAAATTTTTACCAACTCGCACTTCACTGACACTCTACCAATTCTCTGTTCGAAAACTTAAAAGAATGGCTTAACTTTTCACTCTAATTCAAAGTTTTCACATGACGTCACATCCTTATAGGAACACCCACCTGGAGGGCAAAACACGGCTTTCTTCCACTGCCCGCAAGTTATTTTTACCAGGTTTGTTTAGCTAAATGATGGATAGTTGTTGTTCAATCAGATGCACTAACCAATAAGGAGACAAGCCTGGGTTGTGCTTCTACTGAATCCCATCTAAAGAAAATACAGAGAAGAGGAGATTGTGGATTTGTGCTATTAGACGAGCCTCCGTCACTGTGGAGGGCAAAGAATGGCAACCATCAAAGTACACATGTCTTTGCAGTGAACATTTAATGAAAGGAAAGCTTAAGTAAACACTGAGTGTTTTAATTGTTGTATTTTTAGTCATTATATCTTTACATAATCGTTCAGACATGGTTTGTTCCGTGGAGCGACGCAACCAACTTCAGTAGCCTTGACGACTTACGGTAGCGGAACTCTTTCCTGAGTCAGGAAATGGTTACATTAACAGTTAGCTAGTTAAGGTGAAGGTTTAAGGAGGGTTTTACGAGTCTGCTGGAGTGATATCACAAACGTTACTAACATTACTTCTAAATTGTTGGCATATGTTGGACATAAAGCCTCTTGTATCATTATAGGTGCCAAATCTGATGGCCCGTTGTCCCCTGACTGGGTTCCATCCATCTTCTCACACACACCAGCCACCAAGAAGAGAAAAAGGGTGTTGAAGAAAAAGAAGCAAGATGCAGTGGATGTCCCCCTAGAATTGAAATCAGTGCCAGATGCTGAGCCTGCACCACCTGCTGAGGATGAACAACAATGTGACAACAAACCATGCAAGGAAAAGATTGCAAGATTACAAAAGGAATGTAATGACCTCAGGGAAGAAAACCACAAGCTGAAGGACATTATTAAATCAGGAACATTTGATGAACAGGCTTTTGAAAAAGATGATGAAAAGGTGAAGGCAGTGACTGTAATCCCACTATATCCCAAGTTACAAGTAGTTTTAATGTTTGTGATATCATTTTTTTAGACTGGTACAAATCTCTCTCCATTCCAACAACTGTTGTTAACTCTTATGAGGCTGAAATTTAAACTTCCCCTTCACTGCTTGGTTGTATCTTTAAGATTTCAATTCCAACTACCAGCAGAACATTTAGAAGCACCATTGAAATTTTGAATGCAAGGCTTGTTTCAGCACTTGTGTTTTGGCCAAATCGAGAAGAGCTGATATTTACAGGTGCTGGTCATATAATTAGAATATCATCAAAAAGTTGATTTATTTCAGTAATTCCATTCAAAATGTGAAACTTGTATAATGTATACATTCTTTCCACACAGACTGATATATTTCAAGTGTTCATTCCTTTTAATTTTGATGATTATAACTGACAACTAATGAAACCCCCAAAATCAGTATCTCAGAAAATTAGAATATTGTGAAAAGGTTCAATATTGAAGACACCTGGTGCCACACTCTAATCAGCTAATTAACTCAAAACACCTGCAAAGGCCTTTAAATGGTCTCTCAGTCTAGTTCTGTAGGCTTCACAATCATGAGGAAGACTGCTGACTTGACAGCTGTCCAAAAGACGACCATTGACATCTTGCACAAGGAGGGCAAGTCACAAAAGGTCATTGCTAAAGAGGCTGGCTGTTCACAGAGCTCTGTGTCCAAGCACATTAATAGATAGGCGAAGGGAAGAAAAAGATGTGGTAGAAAAAAGTGTACAAGCAATGGGGATAACCGCACCCTGGAGAGGATTGTGAAACAAAACCCATAAAAAAGTGTGGGGGAGATTCACAAAGAGTGGACTGCAGCTGGAGTCAGTGCTTCAAGAACCACCACGCACAGACGTATGCAAGACATGGGTTTCAGCTGTCGCATTCCTTGTGTCAAGCCACTCTTGAACAAGACACAGCGTCAGAAGCGTCTCGCCTGGGCTAAAGACAAAAAGGACTGGACTGCTGCTGAGTGGTCCAAAGTTATGTTCTCTGATGAAAGTAAAGGTCCCAGAGTCTGGAGGAAGAGAGGAGAGGCACAGAATCCACATTGCTTGAAGGCCAGAGTAAAGTTTCCACAGTCAGTGATGGTTTGGGGTGCCATGTCATCTGCTGGTGTTGGTCCACTGTGTTTTCTGAGGTTCAAGGTCAACGCAGCCGTCTACCAGGAAGTTTTAGAGCACTTCATGCTTCCTGCTGCTGACCAATTTTATGGAGATGCAGATTTCATTTTCCAACAGGACTTGGCACCTGCACACAGTGCCAAAGCTACCAGTACCTGGTTTAAGGACCATGGTATCCCTGTTCTTAATTGGCCAGCAAACTCGCCTAACCTTAACCCTATAGAAAATCTATGGGGTATTGCGAAGAGGAAGATGCGATATGCCAGACCCAACAATGCAGAAGATTTGAAGGCCACTATCCGAGCAACCTGGGCTCTCATAACACCTGAGCAGTGCCACAGACTGATCGACTCCATGCCACGCCGCATTGCTGCAATAATTCAGGCAAAAGGAGCCCCAACTAAGTATTGAGTGCTGTACATGCTCATACTTTTCATGTTCATACTTTTCAGTTGGCCAACATTTCTAAAAATCCTTTTTTTGGTATTGGTCTTATACAAAGACCAATACAAAAAGAGATAATGAATTTGGGATTTTCATTAGTTGTCAGTTTTAATCATCACAATTAAATGAAATAAACATTTGAAATATATCAGTCTGTGTGTAATGAATGTATACATTATACAAGTTTCACTTTTTGAATGGAATTACTGAAATAAATCAACTTTTTGATGATATTCTAATTATATGACCAGCACCTGTATTTATTGATATTTAGACAGGTCTTTTTTAAATGTGCTTATATTTTTGTCTGCTTTGAGATTTTCATTGTAAAGTCTAGAGACCTAAGAGCAAGAGCACAGACATACTCAAAATACAAACATCAACATTCCATTAAATATCTAATTGGCATAACACCACAAGGAACCGTTTATTTTATATCAAAAGGAAGGGTGGCAGAACATCAGGCAAATGCTTGACTGAAAGAAGTGGATTTTTGGATCAGCTCATCCCAGGTGATGTGATACAAGCTGATATAAGGTTTGATGTGGCAGATTCAGTTGGTCTTAACAATGCTGAGCTAAAGATCCCAGCTTTTACAAAAGAGAAAAAGCAACAGGGTACAGTGGAACTGGAGTGCACACGAGGACTTGCATTGGTTAAGATCCATTTGGAGAGAGTTATCGGTGAGGCACGGAATCGGTATACCATACTTCAAAGTACAACTGCAAATCAAATGTGTGAAGCTGAACATCCTAAATTTCTTACACCTCTAAAATAGTCCATGTGGGGTGTGCACTGACAACCTTGGCTCCCTCAATTGTTCCTTTGTGTTAAACATGAGAAAAAAGTGTGTGTTACTGCAGTATCTCCATCAATGAAATAATGACAATGACAATGACAATGATGAATTCATACTCTGTCTGCTCGTATGAATGTAACACATCATAAAAAAGTTTCACCGCTGTTTAAATGCACTTTGGATCACATCATTTATGTATAAATGTTTTCCATCTGAAATTTAAATTGTTAAATGAAACAAATGACAATAAAAAAATTTAATCTCTTCAGTAATCAAAATAAATTTTTAATGTAACTGTATTCTAATTACCAATTATTTAAATTGAAACTGTAGAGGAAATGGTTACTTATATTTTGTATTACATATATTACTTATATATTTATCTAAGATGAAGTGTTCCAGTTACAAGCTGGATATTCTTTCTCAACACCTTCTTAAAGAAGTTTTCATGACTATCATTTCCAGTGTGACAGCTATAATTAAAAGCTCATTAGCAAGTGGAGTTGTTCCAAGTAGTTTTAAACATGCAATTCCACATCCTTTGTTTAAAAAAAAATGTTTTTGATCCAGCAATACACAACAATTTCAGACCAACCTCCAAACTGCCTTTTATTTCCAAGATTTTGCAGAGTTGTTTATTCGCAGCTCTACTCCTATCAAAATATATTTAACATTTTAGATACATTTTAGTCTGGTTTCAGACACTTGCACAGCATGAGCAATCTGCATTGTGATATTTTATGACATTGATAGCTGTAAAGCGGTTAATGGGCAAGGAGGAGACGAGAACCAGCTTGACAATATAAATAATAGTTTAATGATAAATTGAACCAAAAACACACAAACATAAACACACAGAGAAGCTGCATGTCATTCTCTCTCTCTCTCTCGAACCGTCATCACTGGCCACCTTCAACCCTCACGCACCCCAATCAGGCTGATTGGGGACCGGGCATGTGTTGTTCCAGCCCTACCCCGCCCTCCTCCGCTCTACTCTCCTCCCACCGTTGCCTCAGGCCGAGGAGCCCCCTCTCTCTGTGCCTTCCAGTGGATCATCCCCGCCTTGCTCGACCTGGGAGGAGGCAGGAGACAACAAAAACAAACAACAACAACAAACAAAATAGGCAAGGAACAAAGGCCAATACAGAGTGACAGTAAGAGAGAGAGAGAGAGAGAGAGAGAGAGAGACAGGAGAGAGAGAGGAAGAAAAAAATTAACCAGTTTTGAGTTGGTCCTCGATCCCTCCTCCACCCTCTCAAGTGGACGGCAGCCACTCCTCCCCTGGTGGACCGGAGTCAGACCTATGAACCCCGGTGGACAGAACAACTCTCCACGTTCCCGGCGACTTGTGGGGACACACCTCTGCCCCTGGCAGCGGCCCTACCACTCCAGGCGGTCAGGGAGTCGCCTCCCTCCTCCTCTCATGGACGGCGGTCTTCTTTTGACCCCTCCGCATTTCTGGGGGACCCTTGTTTCAGCCCAGCCCTGCCCTCCTCCGCTCTACAATGGCAAAGGATATTTTACTTATAAAGTATGGTTGGCATCCAGGAGATGACCCTGCAGTGGTTTTCCTCCGATCTAAAAGAAAGTAAGTTCTCTGTGAATTTAGATAATTTTTCTTCTACTTTGACTCAATTACAGTGTGGTATCCCTCAAGGGTCGATCTTAGGACTCTTGTTATTTCACTGTATATGCTTCCTCTGAGCTCTATTTTTCATAAGTACAGCATTTCTTATCACTATTATGCTGACGATTCCCAATTTTATTTCCCAGTGAGTGTAGACAAGAATTGTTTATCTGAGAACTCCCTAAACTGCTTCAAAGATATTAAACATTGGCTGGCAAACAATTTCTTACAATTAAATGAAAGCAAATCCAAAGTTCTGATTTTAGGTTCCTCCATGTCCTACTTACCTGGCCTGTTTTCCCAGTTAGGTCCTCTGTTGTCGAATGTACAAGATCATGTGAGGAGTCTTGGAATTATTTTTGACTCATCGTTAATTTCAGTGCTGTTGTCAAGGGCAACTTTTTCCACCTGAGATCTACTTGTTATCCACTCACTTATTTCTTCAAGATTAGACTATTGCAAATCATTGTACTTTGGTCTGCTCCAAACTGCGTTATCCCACCTACAGTTTGTTCAAAACAAGGCAGCTAGGCTTTTTAACAGGGTCAAGAAAGAGGGATCACATTTCCCTGGTTTTAGCATCTCTATACTGGCTTCCAGTGAAATTCAAGTTCAATTTAAAAATTCTGATTTTTGTCTAAAGGCACTATCTGGTCTCACGCCCCAATATATCAGCGAACTTCTACACCCTTACTCTCCAACCAGAGCGCTCAGGTCTTCTGATCAACTTCTATTGAAGATTCCTCGTTGCCGCTAAAGATCTAAGGATGACCGTCCCTTTCCTAATCTATGGATTAATCTCACTTTCCATGTGATCCAGCTTCATCATTAGCCATTTAAAAATCTTCTTTAAAAACATATTTTTATTCTCGCTCCTCAGCCAGATCCATATGAGAGCCCCACGAATGAAGTGTGGGCGCCGACTCTCAGAAGTAAGCGAGACAAGCGTGAAGCATTTTGACCGAGAGCAGATCGCAATGCTCGCACTCGCCCCGCCCCAATGCGAGAGCAGCATGCTCTTCCCCCAATCAAACAAAGCAAAACTGATGCGTGTCCCTCTCAGCCATAGAGCGGAGACAAGGGAACACACATTGTTTGCCCTGACTTTCAGTCTTTTTTTTCCCCTTTTTTTTTGAAAGAAGAGAAAATTTAAAGGTCTTCTGCGCACTGCCTAACAAATTCTAACTCCTAACAGAGGAAAGAAAGTTCTGACAGGCTCGTGAAAGCACACACACACAGAGTGATCTGAAGACAAAAGATCTGACGATGCTCCTGTGACGCATCTATTTATAGCCCTACCCCAGGTGCGTCCAATGATTACACCGGCAGAGGCTATAAATTCCGGTCAATGTTCATTGACGTGTTGCACACATATTCACAGCTGGTCACACCTAAAGATGTTCCCAAAGTGCTTTTCTCAGCGCAGCATCATAAGTGAAGCTTTTTGTAAAGGGAAAATGCACAAGTTCTTGAAAAGGAAAAATATTGACGATGGTTAGCCTATGTGGGATAGTGGTGTGCCATAGAATTTTGTAGTAGTAAAAAGTGTGCCATGGCAGAGAAAAGTTTGCGAAACACTGTTGTAGGCCACATGATAGAAAAGTTTCTACAGCAGGGAGACAGCTGGTTTGTATGGATCAGTGTGGCAGGCTGCTTGGATGTTTGATGCCTCCACCATTCCTGTTTTCTGGTCAAACCACATGGCACATTAAGACTTATTGAATTCTGTGGAGAATTTTGTTTTCTGCACTTGAAGTATCCTAGTCACTTGTTCCTGGGACATTCCTGGCATGCATGACTTCAAACATACTGATGTAAAAATGTACCTGATCTTCTGTTATGCTTGACCCTGTAAAGTCTTCACTCTTTGCCTGCCATTCTTGGCATGACAGTGACCTGTACTGGGGATTGTACATCTTGCTTAGGGATGCAGGAATTTTCAGTTGCACTGCCTGAGGTATGTACCTCTTTGCGTGAGGGACAACAGACAAAATGGAGCTATTGTAAGGTTCCTTTCCAGTGCTTTCTGATATATGTAGCATATTGTTCAATGCTGTGCATTCAAATTGCACCAATCCCTCCTCCTCCTCAGCAACCCAAGCTGTCAATTGTGGGTTTTGATTGGATTTATGTCATAAGATATTGTGTAAACCTAACCAAAACATTACTGCCACTTGTCACTACTGCCCTAGACCGCTGACTACAGTAACCTGAAACTAGCATTAGCTAATTAGCACTTACCTTTGCTCTAACAACGAAAAATTCTTGTCCTTCACGTCCCAAATGGCAGCAAGCGTACTTTTGTACACTTTCATCCTGGTGGTGGTGTAAGAGGAAGGATTCTCCACAAGATATATGTAAACATTGCCAATGTGGAGCTCTGGCAGTTATTTAGCTGTTTTCAGTGTTTGAAATACTGTAGCAGGAGCTGGTGATGCCCAAAACTTGCAGTCTGTTCACGTATCTTTGTTTTTCTTCTTTTGAGAGGTGATCTAAATATTCATGGCTTGAAACAAATGGAAAATTGACAGGCCTGTTCTGCAGTTCGATTGCGTGTCCAGTGTTGGCTACCATGTTGGAATGATGTTTTGCCCTCCAGGTCTCCACGCCAGTCACGTGACTGAAAACAATGAATTAACACAGGAACTCACCACAGCCATCTCTCTTCTCCCCCTACTTCTTCCCTGACCTGAACACCCTATGCCCCCATGGTCGGAGGGGGGTTAATTATAAGTGCCTTTTCCTCCTGGATGATCTACTCTTTACTCATTTGCTGTGAATGCATGTACTTGACAGTATGCATAAAATATGAAGACATTAAGAGTTGGTAATGAATGTGCTGAGAAAGGCAAAAGTCTTGGGAATAATATCCTGTAAAAATACATGAGCTGGAGAAATTTTCAGGTGTTTTTGGACAATATCACTTCTAGCAAACCTCTCAGCGAAGGGATCTGCCTGTTCCATCTCTTAGTATAAAAAGATCTAACTTTAGAATATTGCTTCTTTGTTTTTAAAATATATTAGGTGTGTAATTTCTTCACCACTAACATAACCAAACGGAAGAGCAAAAATAATTACATAATGTTTTCAAGCAGGTTTCCTGAACACAGTATTTATTCTTGTCAACACAATTGCTGACAAAAATGTTCCTTGATGAAGAGTTTTTTTTTTCATTGATTATGAAATGTTTGAATATTTAATTTAATGTTTGATTTGTTACAGTTTGAGATTTTTTTTCGGCATTTTATCGTCAACTGAAATGTGTAGACTAAAATTATAGGCAATTGTAGTAGAAGTAAAATTGACTAAAATGAATGAATATGATGAAATATTGACTAAATTTACAGGATATTTTCATCAAAAGACAAAACTTATTACCAAAAAAGCAAACAAAAAATATAACCCCAAACGCATACCATTGGTTTAGTCAGTGTTGCTGTGTTGTGCTGCTTTGTTGTACAAATTTTCTGTTATCACTGTACAGTAACTTTAATTGCAAAAAACACCTGTAAAGAGAGACCGGTGTTGGTCGACCTGAAGAACATCACTGGACCCTGTCTAGGTCCCCTTCAATTTGCTTATCGAACAAACAGGTCTGTGGGTGATGCAGTCAGCATGGTATTGCATCATATCCTGCAACATCTGGACAGTCCAGGGACATATGCAAGGATCCTATTTGTGGACTTCAGTTCGGCTTTCAACATCATTATTCCAGCTATACTCCAGAACAAAAAAACTGCAAAAAAACACTCTGTCAAGCTCCTTAAGTTTGCAGATGACACCACTGTCATCGGCCTCATCCGAAATGACGATGAGTCTGCATATAGAAAAGAGGTTGAATGGCTGACTCACTGGTGCAACCATCTCACAGGACCTGAAGGGGGAAACACACATTGAATCCATTGTGAAAAAGGCTCAGCAGAGGTTGTACTTCCTTCACCAGCTGAGGAAGTTCAACCTGCCACAGGCGCTGCTGATACAGTACAGACCCCACTCACCTAGCCCACTACCTTTTTGAACTGTTGCCCTCTGGCCAACGCTTCAGAACTATGAGCACCAGAACCATCAGGCACAGGAATAGTTTTTTCCCCTCAGGATATCCATCTCATGAACAGTTAAAATTGCCCCATTGAGCAATATTAGAATCGCACTATGTATGTGTATATGTGTGTATCTACTGTATGTATGTGTGTGTCTGTGTGTGTATATGTACATATGTGTATAATTATTTTTATTTATTATTTTCTATGTCTTGCTGCTGTTTTTGTATTGCTGTGCACTGGAAGCTCCTGTCACCGAGACAAATTTCTTGTATGTGTAAGCATACTTGGCAATAAAGCTGATTCTGATTCTGAAAGTAAATGTAATAGATGTTTTTCTATAACCCTCCTGTGTGAACGCTTTGAGCAATGTGGTGTGGCTTCCAGATAATCTTGCAAGCACGCTAAGGGTTATCCAGGAAAAAGGCAAGATGACTGCATATCACAGCTGTGGAACAGAGCTCATGGGTTGCTCATGACATATAGAAAGCTGATGGCTCAGAGAGACCCGGGTTTAAATCTGACATTCGTTCACGTGAAGCTGCTTCCATAAACTGGCTACATCGGTGCCTCATGAGCAGACACAAGGAGCTGTTTCACATGTATACATTCTCTAACCACGCAGCTCATTAAGGGCATGATCCATTCAGCAACTCTGTTTGTCAACTTCTAATATGAATATAACACAGGAGCAATCATGCAACAGTGAACTGCTTCCAATCATCTGATACTCTAATTACAACTTCTTTGCAAACCAACGCATACATTTTAATGCAAGCTCTCTGCCACAGAGCATTCACACTGACCTCTCCACAGCACAATGCAGTTATACCGAGCCTCTGTTCAAACAGACACAAGCTTAATTTGGCTCCACAAGAGGCAGAACAAGCACTGCATCCAGGGACGGGTTTACGAATTCTGAGCCCCCAAGCAACCGACCAACCCGGGGCCCTGCTTTGAAAATGTTTGCTTAAAAAATTACATTAAATGTATTTTAAAATCATAATTTTAAATTCATCCTATCAACTACTTGTAAAGTGGGTTAAGGAAAAGGAGGAAGAATCGGCTTGGCAATATAAATAATAGTTAATGATAAACTGAACGGAAAACACATAAACACTACATGCCAATGTCGTCACCGGCCACCTTTATCTCTCCCGTGCCCCCATCAGGCTGATTGGGGACTGGACGTGCATTGTTCCAGCCCGGCCCTGCTTGGATTAGTAGCCAAGACTGTAGCCAAGTATATTTGTTGTATACAATAGTAATTGCATTCCTGTCTTATTTAGTTTACTTTCACCTGGAGATTATATTCTGATGCTAAGGCTGTATTTCATGTTAGCATCTAAGGCAACATTCGTAACAGAAATATAACAGTGGCATTATTGCAAATTAGCTTGTTGCAGAAAAATCTGAAATAATGTTAAACATTGTAACAGTCACCTCTCTGCAACTTGAACTTGTTCAGAAAAGTCATTCTTTTTAACACCTGTGCTTAAAACAATCTAGACACAGTGCAACGAATGAAGCAGAATGCATGTGTCTCGACATGCGTTTTTGAAACCAGAAGCTCTTTTTAACTTGACATAGTTCTAAAAATGTGCCGGTCCTGTGTGAGACATTGAAGAATCAGCAAGACAAGGTGCAGCAGTTAAGGACGTTTGTACATGTTTACACAGGAAAACAATGGAAATATAAAGCAGATGCACACAAGAACATATTCGATGTGAACAGCCCCTAACTCATCCGTCAACTCATCTCAACTCAGCATTCCAGCTTGCCTCACCACGCAGCCCCGATAATACAAAGCAAGTGCTGCTACAAACTTCCACTCATCTCTACACTATAACATCACTTTCCCTCCTCCAGTCATGACAAACACTTCATACAGGTAAAATAAATCTATCATTTTATTTTACAGACAGTCTTCTTTACTCTTGACCGAATCATTGGATAACAAACTTTTATTTACAATCCTGACCATACAACTTAATTTCTGCATGATTTTAAAAGCGTTCAACAATCTGTCATAATTTTATGCACCACAAACAGTGCAATGCACTGTCCAAGCGCCGCAACTGTGGCTTCTTTCCATGCAACAAACTCTCACTACACTGCAATCAGTGCCATAAATGCACCATTACTGTGGCATCTCCGGGCCATGAAACAACTCCTACTACACCACATACAGTGTATGCACTGTCCAGGTGCTGAAACTGTGGCGTCTTTCAGGCAGTGTCACTAAATCTCCCATTACACCAAACACAGTGCAATGTGCTATCCAAGCGCATCAACTGTGGCATCTTTCGGCCATGTGCCAAAATCCCACTAAACCGCAAATAGCTGTGCTGTACAGTTTCCACAACTGCGGCATCTCTCAAACCATACGACTATACCTCCCACTACACAAACACAAGTGTCCAAGCACCGCCACCATTCACGTGACTCAACCGCAGCAAGTCTTCCAGACAATGTGTCTCAGCATCCATGTCTCCGTAACATATATTATGCCACTCAAACTAAATTAACCATCAACATCTAGAAACTGACAACAACTGACAACACATCATGTCTTCCCTAAACAGTTCACCATAAGCCTTTAGCTCCTCATCAACCAATTTCATTGAAACATAGCCTAACATATGCCCCCACATGAACGCCATGCTCAACCCATTCATACCACAGAGTTCTTGCTTATTTGCAGCGTAAACTTTTCACACAATAACACGGTCTTTAAACACTTTTAAACTCCATGTGAGTCTGTGCTTGAGGATTCATCCTGAGCGCAGTATCATTGAATGCAACCTATTCTCTATGCCAACATCCATCCCTCTACCCCTTCCTATCCATGGGCCTCTAGAGTGGATTCCTTCATGAGGCTTCCTCTGCTGGTTAACTCCACTCCAAACACATTCCCTCCTCAACCTCATCCCTCTTCCTTCGATCATCCTAATCTGCCTCACTCCAGAGCCATTCCTTGCGTGAGGCTGCCTCAGTAAGTCAATCTGTTTCTGAATACTTTCTCAACCAATCCAGACTTTCCAACTCGCCTTCCCAACTTCACTCTACAAACAACTTACCACTCACCGTTCCCTCAAACACTGCAGTCTCAGAACCTCCACCAGTCTCCAACCAACTCCGCTCTCAAATCCTTGCAGAGATTCATAGTTTTGGCCCCAGAAGTGAAGCCAACACCAATCTCAGTCCCTCCCCATTCAGAACTTACATTTATAAAAAAAAATTCCCTCTCAGACTCCTCCACTAATTTCCTTAGACTCCATCCTTCATGCCGTTTCCCCCTCGAACTCTTCAAACATACTGGATGGCATGGAAATGCTTTAAAAATGTTCACAATATCTACAACCGACCATTCTCAGATTTTCCCTTCCCTCACACCTCAATCAATCAACATTCTTACAGGAACAATCAAAGGATACCTAAGCGGCACCCATTTTTTCTAAAAATTAATTTTCGGCCAAAACTCCTCCACAATAACCCATCCCCAGATCTCACTTCTTAAAGGTATCCACAAGATCCCAACCCACCAGAACCGACACCAGGCTCCCCCCATCATCAACCTGCTAATCAGATGCTTATATATTCTCTTCATTTTCCAAAAGACCGCAAAATACTTGAAGCAATGTTCATCCTCACCTTCTTTGGCTTCCTTCACTGTTTAGAAATCACTACCACAACTAAATGCGACCCAAGAATCTACCCCACCATTTCGGACCTTCATATCATAGACAACGAGACAATCAGATACTTTATCAAATATAGCAAGACTGATTAGACCAAAAAAGGGCATCCAGTTTTCATTTTCAAACTGCCAAGTCCTATACAGCCCTTCCAATCACTAGCTCACTATGTCCATCACAGAAAATCCCTTACCAGAACCCCTCTCGATCCGCTTTTTGTAGATGACAAAAACCATGCAGATTTACGATTCTGGTTCTAAAACACCACAAATCTGTCCTGATCAAATACGGAATCCCTGACAAAACTATACTCTAGTCATTCATTCTGCATCGGCACCACAACCACAACAGCTCAAAAAGGCTGCCCAGGCAACAAATACGCTTACTAGACAATTGCCTATCGGATGCATACATCAACTACATCCACACTAACCATCTCCATATGAGAAACTCTCAAAAAGCCCTCATCAGCTAACAACGAGGCATTCATGATCAGGGCCGGGAGGGGTCGCTTGCTTATCCCTTATCCCCTAGGGTCAAGCCTCGAGCCATTCACCCCGGACAGCGAGCCACACGTGTTTACACTATCCTTAAAACTATTGAAATGTAGATTTATTAACAAGATTCGGGAGGAGCAAATTAATTTAATCTGACCAATCACACAGCCAGAGTAAGAGTATAAAAGGTGCTTACTTCTACGTAGCTCTGAGAGTTTCCAGCATCCCACCACCATACCCATCTCCTCCAATCTATTCCATCAATACTAATCCAATCTGGGGGGGTATTCGAGCTCGGGTCAAGTCTGAAGCCTCGAGCCTTTCACCCCGGACAACAGGCCACACATGTTTACACTATCCTTAATACAGGATTACATTAACTGCAAACTACTCAAATAAATAAATTAATTAATTAAAAAGCCGAATGCACTTGAGTGATGGAGAGCATTTTCACTCCAGCTAAATCTGACTTTGGCAATGCTAGAGAGCCCTATGTAGTTCTCCTTTACTCTATTAACCTGCTTGATGGTCCACTGGGTACAGATGTTATCACTGAAATACATGCACAAACCAATACTGAAGATGATCTAGGCCTGTATGTGCCTGCAGGCATATTGATGTACAGCATCAACCACAGGATTAAAGTGTCATGGGTCATAGTTTATTGTGGAAAGGGCACTGCCATCTGTCAGAATATGGTGCCATATGATGAATTGGTCTCATTGACAGCAAGTCTTTAAAATCTGATTGCAGGGGAAAAATTATAATCCTCTATCATGAATCCTGATCGCTTATTTTTCAGGGTCATCTCACCCTTCAGTAAAAAGATGAAGACAATGCAATGCAGCTGAAGCCGCAAGCTTGTCAGCTTTCGAACGTCAATCAATGTCAAGCAGAGTGTGATAGGTAAAGAATTGACATTATAATAATCAATCTGCAAACATTGCTCTTAGTTGTAATGCTATAGTACATAATTATCTTCGAAGTTTCAACAGGACAGTGACGACAATATTAAGATCAATAATATGTTAAAATGTCAGTGCAATTTGCAGATGCAATGACTCTCGTTTTGGTGGAGTCATGTTGCAAAATGCCAGGCTGAACTTTATCGTTATTGAATGTTACATCTTTTCCAGACAAATTAATGCTTATAAAGAAGTGATGTAATCTAGTATGGCCTGCAGGATATGAACAGTCTGAGAATAATGTCTTGGATGGGAATAAGATGATCAGTATGTCCTCCATACATCTGAATGTGTGAGGGGACTATCATTGGAGACATCAATCACTAGGCGATCTCCAGCGTTAGAATTAGATGGATCTTCTTGCCCACGAAGAAATGTGCTCAATTTGCAGTGTAGTATTCTCAAGACTGATAAATTATAAAATAAATCAAGATCAAGACTAAGACTAAGGCAATATCAAAGAATATAAGTTTGATGTGATATAAAAAAAGAAAAGACTTTCTAGCTCAAGATAACATTGACCTAGTGATCTTCTCCATGTTTTTCAAGTGTTTGTAAGTTGATCAATGCAACCTTCCCATCAACCTGATGAGAAGACTCAAAAGGTTTCTGTTTAGACCTCAGCACACTGCCCCAAGTAAAGAGGGAAATATTTCCTTGTCAAGAGATCCCTGGCACCATCCTGGATTCGACCTTTTACTTGACATTCCTTGCACTCGCTACAGATGTGGGTGAGAGGGTTCTGTGTGTGAGGTATATGAACTGATTTGATCGTTAACATACACACACATCAGCATACACTCACCCCAAGAAGCTCACTCACTAAGATTCCAAATATAGCCTACTAAACAAGATGTTTTACCAGCAATTCAACACTGATTAAAGCAAAGCTAAAATAGCTAAAGCACTCCTATCTAACCTATGCACTCATAAATGCATTTTCAGCAAACAGGCTGGCCGTGTGTAATCAAAGAACCTTTTAATGCATTACTGTTAAAACACACTATTAAACACACATTACTGCACATTAACTCTTTTTGTTTGTATTAAAGCTACATTTATGTTCTACCTTGGCAAGAGCATTAACACTCTCACCATAATATTTATCTGAGGTTTTCTTCTTCATGGGAGCAGAGTGCTCAATGCCTTGTAGTACTTAAAAGGCATATCTAATTTTCTTCAGGGAAGTGCGTATGATGAACATGAGATTGAAATGTGTGATAGCTATAGAGCATAACAGTCTTGTTCCAATCTGATCCCATTTATTTATTTATTTTCCCATAGAGTTGATTATTAGCAATAACTTATACACAATAACAAGACTTACAATAACAAGACAAGACTAATTGATGGTATATATTTCAGTTGAAGCCATCATTCTGTGTTATTTCAACTGAATTTATTTTTAAACGTGTTTAATAGCAGAATTCTTGGTCAAGAATTTAACAATCCATGATCCTGAAGGGAAACGATCCACCAATCTGAGAAGTGTGACAAACAAAAAGCTCTTCCTACACTATGAAACTACTTGTATATTTGTATATATCTAAAAATTTTGTAATAAAACTCTAATATATTGTTCCTATACTTATAATAAACAACTTCAATTATTTCATATTTTTTCATGTTTTTAATTCGATTGTCAATTGCAATGCTTCAAAGAATTGAAGTTCATTCCCTCCTTAAAGATGTGAAGTACAGTTTTGCTTCAAATCAAAGTTTGAAATGTGATTTATTTAAAACATTTTTATGAAGTCTTTATGAAGTACTTTACGAAGGCTCCAAAAATGGTTGAAAAAGTGAACAGGCAATGTTGCGCTTCATTAGGGAAGCGTCACAATGGTCCACTAGTCCAACAATCAAGTAGTAAATTAGAAAGGTGGACAACTAATTTATCTAGATTTTATCTTATATCTTATAAACTCCTTCAGAATTTTATTAGGAACACCTGTACACCTATTTATGTGATCATCTAAACGTGCCAATCGTGTGGCAGCAGTGTAATGCATAAAGTCATGAAGAGACGGGTCAGGAGCTTCAGTTAATTTTTAATCTCAATGATTTTGACCGTGGCATGATTGTTGGTGCCAGACAGGCTGGTTTGAGTATTTCTGTAACTGTTGATCTCCTTGGATTTTCATGCACAACAGTCTCTAGAGTTTACTCAGAATGGTGCCAAAAAGAAAAAAACATCCAGTGAACATCATTTATGCTTGTTAATGAGAGAGGTCAATGGAGAATCGACATAATGGTTTGAGCTGACATAAAAGCTACAGTAACACAGAAAACCACTCTGTAGTTGATACAATTGTAGTGAGCGGAAAGCATATCAGAATGCACAATCAAGCCTTGAGGAGGATGGCTACAACAGCAGAAGACCACGTCGAGTTCCACTTCTGTCAGCCAAGAACAGAAGGCTGAGGTTGCAGCTGGCACAGGCTCACCAAAACTGGACATTTGAAGACTGGAAAAACATAGTCTTGTCTGATTTATGCTGAGACACACAGATGGAAGGGTCAGAATTTGGCACCAACAGCATGAATCCATGGACCCAACCTGCCTTGTGTCATCAGTCCAGCCTGGAGGTGGTGGTGTAATGTTTTCTTGGCACACTTTAGGCCCATTAATACCAACCAATCATGGCTTGAAGAAATATTTGAGTATTGTTGCTGACCATGTGCATCCCATCATGGCCATGTGCATGGCCACATCTTCTAACCCCTTATACTCTGGTGAATTTTTAGGCTGCCACCTGCAATTTTTCACTATCAAATTTTATTGTGGACTAATTCCAAAAAAAAATTTATGATAATTGTCTAACTCTAATGAATTTTAGCCCTCATAGATGTGCTCGTCCATAGACATTCAGCCTAATTTTCAGTTCAAACACCAACCTCATTGTTTCATTGAATATCTTAGTCTCTGAGTGGACAGGAAGCACAAGCTAGGTGTCTAGATGAGATACTCCCCTTTGAGATGATATACTGTATAACATTTTATCATCAATTGTCGATGATGATTTGTTTTGCAGGCTTTTCCTTCTGGATGTCATATATTGCTCTGACATCTAAGATATAACATTGGATTATTCAGTCAAATGCTGCTCACAGACAAGTAAAAAATATTCCATTTATTTTTAGAAAACTCCTTAAGGTAAAAGCAGATATTATTTTTTGTCTACTTGGGGCTTACAGCATTAGTTATCAGAGCATTAGAGTTGTATGTACATTATTTGATGACTTACAGAAATCATATTTCACTTTGTGATTCTTTTAAAAACCTTTCAAACTGTGGTATTAGGGCAACACAATTACAAAATTCTTGAGAGTGAGAGCCTTCATTTGATATCTGACTTGTCCATTTAGGTGCTATGTGAAGGAATTTATTTTCATATAAATATTTCTACCCCATTACCTCTAGGGGGCACATGACTCTTTTCAATTTTCAGCATGACGCTCGTGAGGCCTAATTTTGTTATTTTAAGTAGCATAATTGCAGAAGTGATTTTTCATATGACTGACTTTACGGAGATGGAGACATTTACGTTTTAAGCGTAATCTCTTTTCAAAATATATTTTCAGGCATTTTTAAAATACATAGGTTTGCACATTCCTATTGGCTATGTTACAATGTACACTAAATGTACAATCTTCATGCATCAGGGACTCTCTCCCATGTGTTCAAGAATTACACTCCACCAGAACCAAACCATTTCTCATCCATGCCATATCTTGTTGGACAATACAGAGAAACAAGATCCTGGATTCCAGGCAAATTGTGCTATGTAATAAACAGCAGCTGCTCTTGTAACACAAAGGCAGTCTGGTCTGGTATTTTTCTCCAGTGAAAATGTATTTTATTCAATCACTAAAATTGGTATTTCATTTCTTCTTCTGCCTTTAAAAATACAGAACTATCTGAAAATCTTCAAAGGCAAGTCTTCACACTCTGACTGAATATAAATGCTGTCATTTCTTTGTTCACACCACAGATATTGCATGTTTTTAATGCTGTTACATATGATTGCATGATGCCTTTCATGACAGATTAACCAGGACATGTGTGAATCATCCATGGGCAAGGGTGTCCTGTTTTTTCATCATGATCTCATTGATTTAAAAAAAAAAAAAAAGATTTCAAAATGTATGTAAAATATAAAACATTTTTCGAGTTTACTGAGTTGAAGTGATACACCATGATAGTCTGTGGTCCAATTAGCTGTTGTCCAAGCTGAGTAATGCCATTTGTTTGTTGGAATGCATATTCTGGTTGGTCAACTAATATTTTCCCCACTAATGACCATTAGTACCACCATGTCCTGGACATCTTTGACCTCAGAGATTATATAAACTTGTTAAATGGGGTGTTGCCATTAGCAACAAAAGCAGAAAAAAGGCTTGCTATATGAAAATGATCAAATTCTGAAATGTTATCCGGAATTATGAGGTATCGCATAACCGTCTGACCCACAATTTAATGGTTGTTGGGAGAGTTTGATCCTCCCCCAGCTTTAACATATTATCTTTTTAAGTAAAAATAAGGTACAGATGAAACCTTGTAACCGCTACATAAAAATACATGAATAAATACATTTAAATGAGATTGATTCAGGGGTTTTTTTATTTAATTTTTTTTATTTATTTATTTATTAATCAAATGACTAATTTCAATCTACTATGTGTGTATTATGCATGCAATTGGTTGAAATAATTTTGCACTAAAACTTGAAAACTGTTAAAACTACTGTTAAAGAAAGGAAATATGTATGGTTACTGGTCTAGGAATAATAAAACAGTATTGTTGTTGTTTACTTGTATTTGTGTTATTTTTGACATTATAGATAATGACAGATAGATAAATATTTCATGTAGTGATCAGCAGCTATAAATTGAGCATTATTGCATTTATAGACATCTTAAAATCTCTGGTTTATGGAGATTAGGCAAACCACATTACTTTTTTCTGCAGGTGTTTCCACGGCAACCATCAAGTCAGCTCTCAAGGGACCTGCCTTCTGGTGTCAGAAATTGATTAAGACACCCATCACATCTCCTTACGCTATGGTGACAGCACAAGGTGAAAATATTAATCCAAAAAAAAGTAGAAAATTGGAGGTTAAAAGCAAGGCAATGCTGACATCTCTGGGGCTGGTTAGGGCCCACTGATCTGACCAGCATATCAACAGTAAATCGCCTAGGAGGGGTCCTATCTTTTCACTCACTCTCTCTTTTCTCTCTCACCTCAAGGCAGAAAATTGTGTTAATGCTTCACTAACACATGTCAGCCAGACTAAATGCTGCTCTGATGAAGACGCGAGTGGACAGAAAGTCTGTGAGGGGAAAACAAATGCAAGTCCTAAACAAAAGCAAGAGCTCTTGACATTAACTGCCTTTCACAGCCCAGCAACAGCAGACATGACAGGGGTGGAATCTGGAGGGTTGAGGTCTCCAGTCTTCAATCAAATTAATTAAAACGGAGGATCCTTACCCTTGTCCATCTAATCAGCATGCTGAAATCACTGAACAACTCTGCAAATACATGATGGTTGCAACTGCATTAAATAATCTCAGTCTCACATATATTTTATGGGTGTTATCTTGTGCTACGCAGAGCTTACAACAATGGCTGAAGAATCTAATAGAGAAATCTATACTAAACATTATATTTTCCATTTATTTATTTTACAATAGGTCCTCTTTAAATCTACTTTTCACACACTGATAGCACAAATTTGTAAGGTTGATTCAAGCTGGTTATTGCTGATTTGATTTTGGTCTAGCTTGTAGACTATTATAGCCATGCCAAAAGCTGGTTAAGTTGGCCGACTAGTATTGTTTTTTGTGGTATTGCTAGTTAATCAAGGGTGTCCTGCTGGCTAAGTCAAAACACCTTGCTGGAACACCAGCACACCAGCATCCTTTTTTGTAGATTAACTTCCATTACACAACATGTGTGATTCTCTTTTCCAACAAAAGGAAGAGTCAGGAGACAATTGGAGCAGGTTCAAGGTTAGTCTTTTAATTGCCTGTTCGATACACAATCAACAATAACCGTCGATGACAAACTTGTTGACAAATGAAAAAAGCTCTTCAATACGAAAACATAGTCTTTTATTTTAGGCTGTCATGCTCTCTAGTCACTCTCTCACTGGTGGTCCTGTGGCCGTCTTTTTATGCCGCTCTCCCCATGCTCACTGAAATTAGAGATAGGTGTTAAACATAATTTAGCTCAGGTAAGCGCCCTTTCCGCTTTCTCCCCCTGGCCGGGCGCATGACCGCGCCCCGCTGCCACAATATGATTGTGACCAGCTATGTTATGTGCGTGCGTGTGTATGACCAGGACCTGGCAGAAGCTAATCGAAATTAGTTAGTGATTTTTTATTAATGAATGTTGACTGTACAATTGAGTTTGTATGCCTTTTTTGCACTGTTAATTATGCTTGCCACAGAATGGTAGGGACGATACTGTGAAATGTTATACCGATTTAAAGGGGAAACATTATGAAATAAACTTACTTGACAGCAACCGTTCCTATATCAATATTATAATGAACAGAATAGTCTTAAATTATGTATCTATAGTCGCCAAAAAGGGCATCTTGCAGGGTATGCGAAAAGCTTTTCTTGCGATCTTGCCACGTCTCATGTGTTCAGGTACTTTTTATACACGATAAGTGCATACAACACGGACGCGCAAGTGGTTGACATGGTAACAAACAGCAATACATGTTTGTGATAGCAAAGAGAGAAACAAAAATCCCAACCTAAAGCCGCCAGTTTGAAGGTGGTTAATATGATGAAAATTGGAACGATTGGCCTGTACCTCTTTTGAGTGTTGTTATTTTTTTTCCCCTTTCTGTAAATACGTCGGACAACACTCAGAACACTCAGTTTTTTATTAATTCGGTAAATGATGGTTAATTTATGATTAACCTAGTCACAATTTCAAGAACCCACACCGGTAAAGTTGGAAATATATTCACAGATTTGAACTTCCCAGATCAATAACTAATTACAGAAAAGTTGTCAAAATACAAACACCTCTTTCCAACCATAGTAATGTAGACAACAAGCTACAAACTCAATTTCATCAAAATGATCCTTCCTCCGATCTGCACAAATTACATTGATCTCTAAGCCCAGTCGGCTGAAGGGACTTCTGCAAGTGCAAAACCAGAAAGCGATACAACAAAAATATTCAATAACTAATTTCGATTAGCTTCTGCCATGATTACAGTAACCGACACACCCCCAACTCGGAAACTTGAGTTTCCCACTGGTTTGTGGTGGTGCATGTGCCCTCATCTATAAAGAAGATACATATTGTAATTAGTGACTTACATTACAAGAAAAGAAATTGTCTCGCGTTACTTGTGTAACTTGTTGTTGTTCTCTGATAAAAGCGGAACGAGATGCCGGAATTTATAGCCTCTGCCGGTGTAATCATTGAATGCACCTGGGGCAGAGCTATAAATGGATGCGTCACAAGAGCATCATAAGGTTTTTTTGTCTGAAGAGCAGTCCTGGGGCATCCCAGTGTGGCAATGAAGCACAGCATCTCGTTCCGCTTTAATCAGGGAAAAAGGGTTACACTCAAGTTACCCGAGACGTTCCCTTTCAAAAAGCTACACTTATGATGCTGCGCTGAAAAAGTGCTTTGGGAACGTGAATACCCACGCCGCCGCACTGTGGCTGTCCGGACCCCCTATGGTTGTGTAGTGTGCTCACAAGAGCATGAGAGGTCTCAGACATGAGCTTGAGATGTCGACTCAAGGACATAAGAGTGGCATGAACATCCAAACTGTAGAATCTAATGAATGTGTGCGGAGAGGACCAGCCAGCCGCGTCACAAACATGCTGCAGATGGACACCTCTAGCCAAGGCTTCAGAGGAGGCAAACTCTCTGGTAAAGTGAGCCCTGATACCTACTGGCGAAGCTTCGTAGGCCAGGACAATACCGTCCCTCACCCAATGTGACATTCTGCTTGGTGGTGGCCGCCCCCCTGTTGCGGCCCCCATGGCAAACGAATAGTTGTCCTGACTTACACCACTGGCTAGTGCGGTGGACATAAGTCTGAAGGGCATGGACTGGACTAAGTCTGTGAAGTCTTTCCTGCTCTGGCGTTGTAAACGGCAGGGAGCAGAAGACTGACTCTCAGACCCAGAGAAACCAGATGAGCTAAGATGATATCCCTGTGCTGAACTGCCAGTTCTTGGAACTGCGCTAGTATCAGCCAGTCGTCTATGTAATTGAGAATGCGGATACCCCGGGGTCGCAAAGGAGCCAGAAATGTATCCATGCATTTCGTGAATGTGTAGGGTAATAGGTCTAGGCCAAATGGAAGAAACCAATACTGGAAGGCTCCACCCCCGAAAGCGAACCTCAGGAACTTCCTGTGCTGTGGCATTTCTATATGAAAATATGTGGCCATGCGATCAATCGTGACCAGCCAAAACATTATGTTGGGCTTGTGACACGACCGTCTTGATAGTTAGCATCTTGAACTTGAATACCCTGACTGAGCAGTTCAAGCCTCAAGGATCTAAGATAGGATGCAACCCCCACCCTACTTGGGGACCAGGAAGTATTTGCTGTAATAGCCTGACTCTTTCTCTGGAAGGGGAACACATTCTATGGCCCCTTTGACCAAGAGATTTTGCAGTTCTTTCCACAGTAGACATGCCTGCTCTTGTTTCACGGTATTGGGGACCACGCCGTTGAAACACGGAGGGCGGCGAGCGAATTGAATTCTGTAGCCTTTTTCTACTGTTCTTAGGACCCACATAGAAATACTGGGCAGAAGTTTCCACGCTGCCGGGTTCTCTGAGATAGGTATTAATTTCGACACTTCCTGTTGAGGGGATGTTGAGTGTTTCGCGTCCTGGAATAAGGCAGGAAGCAGCGGTACACCCAACTTTTTGTTGGAAGCCTCAGCCTCCCGAAACACCAGAGGCATCAGGAAAGGATTCGTGGGGGTACTGGGAGGGGCGAAGTGGACGGTACACACGCCCCGACCCGAGGGGAGCTACCCCCACAGGGCTGGGCGCAAGACCATCAGGGCTTTTTTTCTTTTAGAAATTACTCCCCTGAGGTCTTGCTTTGGGGAATGTCGAGGGCGACGAGCCTGTCCCCAGTCATTACGAGGGGGAGCACGACTCGCCACGCTCTGCTTCTGAGCTTCTCTTCTAGCAGGACCGGGGCGGGACTGGGTGGCCGACTGCCCCGCCCCCTGAGTGCGGTGAGGAAAGAATTGCCGAAATGTTTCCTCATGGCTTTTCGCCTCCTGGAACCTGGAGATAACTGTATTCATAGCGTCTCCAAATAGGCCAGAAGGTGAAACCGGGAGCATCAAGGAGGAAAGTTTTATTTTTGTCCTTGATCCCTGATTGGTTGAGCCATAGGTGTCTTTCCTTGCTAACCAAAGTGGACATAGACCGGCCAATGGCACGGGCTGTCTGCTTGGTCACACGGAGAGATAGGTCCGTGGCTCGACGAAGTTCAGAAAACGCTTCCTCGTCGAGCGAGGTACCTGCACACAGGTCCTTAAGCAGATCAGCCTGGTATGCCTGTAACACCACCATAGTGTGCAGAGCAGCACCAGCCTGACCTGCTGCCTGATAAACCCTCCCCACTTGCGTGGAGGTGGTCCTGCCTGGCTTTGTGGCGATGATGCTGAACCCGGCGAGAGATAACCCGCAAGTGTCTCCTCGACCGGCGGCATCATCGAATACCCCATTTTCTCAACACCTACGATAGTTGAATATATTGATGTCGAGGGCATGTGGACACGTGAAGTATAAGGTAAATAAGGGAAGGGACTGATGAGGCGTTCCCTTCCCCCAGCCACATGACAGAAATCTATCCTCCAATTTGGAGCGTTTGGGGGTCTCTTGTTGGCGTGGCTAGTCTATCTGAAGCCTGGCCACCGCATGAGTAACCACGTCGAGTAATTACTCCACTGATTTATTATCATACCCGAAATGCTCAGAGGTGGGTAGCTCAAAATCTGCCGACCCAAGAGATTCAAGGACCTCCTCATGAACCGAAGACGTGCTGGAGTACGCTTCGAGATCATGGGAAGGACCAGCTGGTTCTGGGGAGAGAGGGAGCGAAAGGGACGGACCCATCTCTTGTTCCACAGCCAGATCCATGCAAGAGCCCCACGAATGAAGTGTGGTCGCTGACTCCCTGAAGCGAGGCGAGCATGAAGCATTTTACCCGAAAGCAGATCACAATGCTCGCACCCGCCCCGCCCTAACGCGAGAGCAGCATGCTCTTCCCCCAAACAAATGAAGTCCATCTCGGACATAGAGCGGAGGCAGGGAAAAACGCATCGTTTGCTTTGATTTTCTGTCATATTTTTTATTTTAACCCCCAACCCCCTTTTTTTCCTTTTGAAAGTAAAAAAGAGAAAAGAACGTTCTGCACACTGCCTAACCAATTCTAACTCCTAAAAGAGGGAAGCTCGTATAAAGCACACACAGAGTGATCTGAAGACAAAAGATATGACGATGCTCGGGTGACACATCCATTTATAACCCTGCCCCAGGTGCATCCAATGATTACACCGGCAGAGGTTTTAAATTCCGGTCAATGTTAATTGACGTGTTGCACACATATTCACAGCTGGTCACAACTATAACATGTTCCCAAAGCGCTTTTCTCAGCGCAGCATCATAAGTGAAGCTTTTTGTAAAGGGAATGTAATTTTCCCATAATGGGGAATATAATTGTACTAATTAAACACAATCACTGCATAGAGAAATAAATTATGTGTTAATGAACTTTATATGAAGTCGCTTAATGGAATAATTTACCTAAAAATGAAAGATTCATTCACAGTTAGATAAACCACACTAATATGATTACTTGCCGTTAGGTCTGGATAAAATATTATCTGCTGTATGAAAGCTTTCAACTGTTACTACAACTCAGGAAAATCACATACAAATTGCTGTTCAATGTCCTGTAACACTGTATTGAATGCATTGTTGTTCAAAACATGCATTGGATCGCTCTAAATAAAAGGAACATTTAAAGCATGCTTGAAATGGGTTGTGAGTCAAAAGCGTGCAGTTCTACATGGATTTCATACAATTGGCAAATTGCTATCAATTCGGTTCCATCAGACAACACAGTGAAGTACAAACTGCCACATGCCCACAGTGTATTTATTTCACAATAGCAAGAAATCTAAAAATGCTTTCAGGATAATGTAGCAGTATCAGTACTCTGTTATTCAATCTTCCATTCTTCTATGCTCTTTAACAGCAAAAAGAGGTGTAAAACTGTGTTGAGCTGGATCACAGCCTCACGCTCACATCATTATACTGGAGCAGGACCAAGTTTACATCACAATTGCCACCAGCAAAATTTCACACCTTTAGCTTGAGTGTAGTTGTGTCAAACAGAAATGCAGCTACATAGAAAAAAGCTTTTGCCTCAAACATAGAGTAGCATATAGATAATCTCTCTTGCAGTTGCAGATCAGACATGAACTTCAGAGGATTTACCTCATTGAATTTTAGTAGAAACTCGCTCACTGGTTTGTTTATTCTGTCTTGTTCTAAACATCTGATTTCTCTTTTCTAGATTAATCTGTTTTGTTTTTGCATTTCCTTACAGCAACCTGTCCAATATCAATAGTTTGTTTATTGTGTAAAATAGAAATGTCATATTTAGCCCTACAACAGTGTGCATCTTCTGGTCTTGGAATTGTCAGTGAAAGGAAGGATGAAAGGACACTTAGGTTGTGAGGATCCAATGAAAACATGTGCAAAAAGTACGGGACAGTACAATAAATTACTACAATGAACAGGACAATAGGCACAGTGAGAGACAGTGCAGCGCCGACCAGTACATAGTGCAAAAAGATGACAGTTTCTAAAAATGCCAAACGTAAACATAACATAATATGAGATAGTGTTCTATGCACATAGCAGCTATTGAGGTAGCAGACAGTTATAAAGTGACAGTAATTAAAGTGCAACTCAGAACATGTGTGTGTGTGTGTCAAACCAGTCTCTGAGTATTGAGGAGTCTGATGGCTTGGGGGAAGAAGCCGTTACACAGTCTGGCCATGAGGGCCTGAATGCTTCGGTACCTCTTGCCAGACGGCAGGAGGGTGAAGAGTTTGAGTGAGGGCTGTGTGGGTTCATCCACAATGCTGGTGGCTTTACGGATGCAGTGTTTTTTGTAAATGTCTTTGATGGAGGGAAGAGAGACCCCGATGATCTTCTCAGTTCTCCTCACTATCCTCTGCAGGGCTTTGCTGTCCAAAACGGTGCAAGTCCCAAAGCAGCTGCTCAGGATGCTCTCAATAGTACCTCTATAGAATGTAGTGAGGATGGGGGGGTGGAAGATGTGCTTTTCTCAGCCTTCGAAGAAAGTAGAGACCCTGCTGGGCTTTGTTGGTAATAGAGCTGGTGTTGAGGGACCAGGTGAGGTTCTCCGCCAGGTGAACACAAAGGAATTTGGTGCTCTTGACGATCTCCACAGAGGAGCCGTCGATGTTCAGCAGAGAGCGTTCACCTTATGCTCTCCTAAAGTCAACAACCATCTCTTTTGTTTTTTCGACATTCAGGGACAGGTTGTTGGCTCTACACCAGTCCGTTAGCTGCTGCACCTCCTCTCTGTATGCTGACTCGTCATTCTTGCTGATGAGACCCACCGCGGTCGTGTCATCGGCGAACTTGATGTGATTCGAGCTGTGCATTGCTGTACAGTCGTGAGTCAGCAGAGTGAACAGCAGTGGACTGAGCACAAAGCCCTGGGGGGCCCCAGTGCTCAGTGTGGTGGTGGAGTTGCTGTTCCCGATCCGGACTGACTGAGGTCTCCCAGTCAAGATCCAGTAACAGATGGAGGTGTCCAGGCCCAGCAGGTTCAACTTTCCAATCAGGTGCTGAAGAATTATTGTGTTGAATGCTGAGCTGAAATCTATGAACAGCATTCAAACGTATGAGTCCTTTTTATCTAGGTGGGTGAGGGCCAGGTGGAGGATGGCGGCGATAGCGTCATCTGTTGAAAGGTTTGGACGATATGCAAACTGCAGTGGGTCTAATAAGGGGGGAAGCTGGGTCTTAATGTGCCTCATGACGAGCCTCTCGAAGCATTTCATGATGATGGGTGTGAGTGCGACGGGACAGTAGTCGTTGAGGCAGGACACTGAAGACTTCTTTTGAATGGAGACTATGGTGGTAGCCTTGAAGCACGTTGGAACGACGGCGCTGCTCAGAGAGATGTTGAAGATGTCGGTAAGAACAGCTGCAAGGAGTAAGAACAAAGGCAGGAGTATTTAATAATAAACAAAAACAGAATGCAAAACAAACGCCAAACAAGGGGGGTTGAAACAAGAACAAATAACACTTAGATCGAAAATAACGATGAAGAGGGTCAGACACTGTATGCACACAAACAAAACTTAACAAGGAACAAAGAAAATGGTGCAACTTAAATATACACTAGTTAATGGGTATAATGGGGAACAGGTGAGTCCAATGAAGAACTGGTTAGTATAGGGAGAGACTGATCTGGTACAGTAATGACCAGATATATTTCACTAGCTCTCTCAACAATTATAATAGCCTCTCTGTCCAGCTGCTAATGAAAAATGGTCGTTTTGGGATACCTGCCATATTCCTGCATCTATTTGCTTTATCATGATTGTGCAAATGCCTATGGATAACCTTTGTCAGCCACTCAAACAGACACATTGGACACCACTTATGAGTACAGAAGATGCTGGAAGAGCTGATAGATGAACCACTGAGTGTCGCCAAGCACTCTCAGACGTGCACCATCAAGGCTTTCAATCAAACAGGAGACACAAATAAACAAACAAATAAATAAAAATCCAGAGAAGACAGACAATCATTTCTGGAATCGACATGAATTGTTCCCAGCTTATCAACAGATATTATGATATATGTGTATGGGCTGCGTTTTCTTAATTGGTTTTAAGAAGCAAAGGGTGGTTAGTTTAGGGACAGAATGACAACAAATTGTTGATGGCACTCCTGTTCTATATTCTAGCTGTCACATTTATTTCTTACGAGTAGTTGAAAAATAAAATCAGATTTATTTTGTGGCCAGGAGGTATATCTGTCATGTTTAAAGAGCTTTGTGAACAGATAGGCACAGGCAATGCAAAGATCCAACTGTTTTACAGAATGGAAGTCTAGGTATTTGCCATTTGGACAAAGTTAAATACTTATTCCAGATTTCCTGCTGTCTGTTGTTTTAAGAAGTGATGCGATTTCCTTTCTACTGACTGATACTGTAGGGTAACCAAGAAAACAAGCATGTAGTAAATACAAAAGAAAGAAAGCTGAAGAGGCAGTGAATGAACTGAAAAATTGAAAATGACACTAGGGCAAGGAAACATGAAGGTAGCAGTATCTTGTTGATTGCAACATGTTCTCAAGGGACTTACACTTTGCTTTCTTTTGTGAATAAATGCAGGCTGCTTTTAACGGTAAGTCATGACAACCTAACTGTTATTATGAGCAGGTGTATTGGTCTGTGTGTACGTGTAGTGTGGGTGTGTGTATGAGTAACTGCAAGCAAAGGAGAAAGAGCAGGATATAATTTCACACCCTGTGCCTCAATAACAGGCCATCAGGCCACCCATGGAAAGACACAGAGCATCTTTACTTTTCTTGGCGCACACACACCAATCAGAGCATGCTGTCCTCTGAAATAAAGATAATCTTCAAGATTCAGTCCAAATGCATTGCATCACTCTAGTCTTTTTCTTGTCCAACATTTTGGTTTTGTTATAGATCCTTGTTAGTTACTTGAATATTGTAATGGGTTCTCCTAGTCCAATTTGTCTGCACATATCTTCATAAACAATATTGATGTGTAGGGCTGGGCAGTATAACAGTGTTTTACCAGTAGAGAGTTTGCTATAATGTTAGTACCGATAGATATATGTGTGCGGCAAGATATATTTGTGAGCAGAATTTTGCAATTGCTTCAAATGTGGCACAGTTAATCAGAATTTAAAGTCGGAATAATCAGGTTTATAACTTTTTCTTCTGTTTTGATTATTTGTTTATGTCTTTGTATTTGTTTTTATTTTAAGTGTTAAACAATGTTAAGCTGTATTTGCACTGATGTCAGACTTATTCTTTTGTTATTAATAATCCTTTATTTTGGTCTGTGTCCATCAAGTTCATTATAAAAAGAAAAAAATATTCAAATGAGTTGAAGTACTTTACTAAAATATGTTAATACATAATTCATTGGATTATACAAAAATATGCATTACCAAAAGGACACACACACAAATAATATATATATTAGGGCTGTCGATTTAATGTGTTAATTCAGTGCGATTAATTTTACAAAAAATAACGTGTTCAAAAAATTCACGCAATTAATCGCAATGCCCCCCCGGACCGTAATAAGGAAGATTCCTGAGAAATGCAAGCTTGTAGTACCACCTGTTTACTCCAGAGGGCAGTAAGTCAAATTTCAGCTGTATGAGCAACGCGCAGTTTATACAGTGAAGAAAACAACAATCCAGCAGCACAACACAAACATGCGTTATGTTCTTGCGTTTAAAACACTTGATGGAGCGCAAATCCGAACTAAGGGATCACAAGATGTGTTTAAAGATTGAGTATTAAACTATATTTAACTTGAGACAGTGACCTAAACATTTTATTGTTTATGATGCAGTGCATCCGGGACGCCACACAAGCATGTCTGACACTTGTTGAAATTAATGGGTCCTTAAACAAGTCCTCATAATAAATCTCCAACAGATTGACAAATTCACTTGTGAAATGGATTGCTGTGAACTGTATGCCAATGATTGGATTATGTTCAATAATATGGTAGTAAACAATACATTGTATTCTAAAGCCGCTTTTTGTATTGTCTTATCGATGATTAACTCTTCTGCCACATGAATGTAATGCATTTTAATTATCTGAATATAATATTATATATAATATTATATATATATATATGCGCTTCGTACCCTTTCTATGTGGTTCAGACCCCGGTTCCTTACTTTGGGTTCCACTCTTGCCGTCGCAAGTTGCTAACAACAGATGCCAAACAGATGGTAGTGGTTTTAAGTGGTCGTCTAGCTGAAGGGGAATGGGAGGGTTTTCAGCTCGATTGTCACATTAGACAATGTCTCTCCTCGACGGCTCGCCTTGGGCAATTCCGGACAGGAGGGACCTTCTGTCTCAGGCGCAGGGGACAATATTTAATTCCCGGCCCGAGCTGTGGAACCTTCATGTTTGGCCCATGAGGGGTACCAACTGAGGGACACTGGGCTTTCACCATGAAGTCATGGAGACCATTCTAAGTGCTAGGGCTCCCTCTACTAGAAGAAGTTACGCCAATAAATGGGGGACAGATCTTTGAAAGATGGTGCAGTGCACATAATGCAGATCCAGTTAACTGCCAGATTGCTTCAGTTCTGGACTTTCTGCAGGAAAAATTGACAGCAGGCACATGCCCCGCCACTCTCAGGGTTTACATGGCCGCTCTATCAGCTTGCCACGCCTTGATTGAGGGGGTGCCGTTGGGGAGACATCCTCTGCTCGCTCGCTTCATTCGTGGAGCCATGCAACTGAGACCTCCTGCTAGGAACAGGATCCCCTCATGTGACTTAGCAATAGTCCTTGAGGGTCTGGTTGAGACTCCCTTTGAACCTCGAGTCAGCGTCTGATAAATTTCTAACTGTCAAGATGGTTTTTCGTATGGCAATTACTTCTCTAAAAAGAATTGGGGATCTGCAGACTCTGTCTGTCTTACCAGCCTGCTTAGATTTTGCCCAATGGCTAAAAGCAATATTGCACCCTCATCCTGACTACCTACCTAAGGTTCCTTTCTCGACCATATATCCTGTCACTCTCGAAGCCTTCTGCTCCCCGGCGTTTACAACGCCAGAGCAGGAAAGACTTCACGGACTGTAGCCAGTCCATGCCTTTCAGACTTATGTCTATCACACTAGCCAGTGGAGTAAGTCAGGGCAACTATCCATTTGCCATGGGGGCCGCAACAAGGGGCGGCCACCACCAAGCAGTCAGTGTTGCATTGGTTGAGGGATGCTATTGCCCTGGCCTACAAGGGGTCGCCTCCTCTAAAGCCTTGGCTAGAGGTGTCCCTCTGCAACATGTTTGTAATGCAGCAGGCTGGTCCTCTCTGCACACATTCATAAGATTTTATAGTTTGGATGTTCATGCCACTCCGGGCTATTATGTCCTTGAGTCAACATCACAAGCTCATGTCTGAGACCTCTCGCGCTCTTGTGAGCGCAACTACACAACCATAAAGGATCTGGACATCCACAGTGCAAAAATCAGCGCAGCATCAAAGTGTAGCTTTTTCACAGGGAACTTCTCGGGTTATTTAACTGGAACCCCTGTTCCCTGATAACAGCGGAACGGGATGCTGTGATTCATTGTCGCACTGGGATGCCCCAGGACTGCTCTTCAGACAAAATACCTGATGATGCACCTGTGACACATCTATTTATAGCCCTGCTACAGGTGCATCCATTTCATGTCACCAGCAGAGACTATAAATTCGTCAATTTCATCGACGCGTTGCACACATATTCACAGCTTGTCACACCTAAAACTGTTCCCAAAACACTAAGAATCTCATTCCGCTTTTATCAAGGAACAGGGGTTACAGTTAAGTAACCCGAGACGTTTAATCATTCTGTGCGAAGTCTTGCCAGTTCTTTTTTAGTCTGCAATTCTGAGCATTTATTCCTGTTTGCCTTTTTGGATTTTTGACCTCTGCCTGTTTATTGTGGACTTTGACTCTGTCTTCTCCATTTTGGATTTGTCAGCCTCTCTGGACTCTTTTCTGGTTTTGACCTCAGCCTGTTTGATCACTCTGTTAAATCTGCATACGGATCCTACGTCTGCCTCTCAGTCTGGTTTGTTACAGTTTCAGAGATGCTCTGACCGAGTCATCTGGGCATAACAATTTGGCCCTTAGGTCTTTACTCCTGCTCATTTCTCCTGCATTCAACACGTTGACTCCGAGAACTGATTGTTCGCTTGCCATCTAATCTACCCAGACCTTGACATGTGGCCTTGTTAGAGATGATCAACGTTATTCATTTCACATGTGAGTGGACACATTGGTTTGGTTTTATATATATATATATATATATATATACCAAAAATGCTAATTAATATACAAGTTGTGGCCAAAAATGCACCCTTGGTAAATATGTGAAAAGGATGTGAAAAAAATCTGCGTTGTTTAGCCTTTTTATCTTTCATTCAAAAAATTTGAAAAATCTAACATTTAATTGAAGTAAAGCAATTGAAACAGGGGAAATAACTCATTATTAAAAAGAAAATTCCACAAAATTCATTAGCCATAATTATCGGCACCTTTTTAATTCAATAATTTTTGCAACCTCCATTTGTCAAGATAACAGTTCCGAGTCTTCTCTTATAATGCCTAATGAGGTTGGAGAACACCTAGCAAGGGATCTGAGACCATTTGTCCATACAGAATCTCTACAGATCCTTCAAATTCAGAGGTCTATGTTGGTGGAATCTCTTCTTCAGTTGAACCTACAAATTTTCTATTGGGTTCAGGTCAGGGGACTGGGAAAACCTTGATTTTGTGGTCAGTGAACCATTTTTGTGTTGATTTTGATCATTATGTCACCTAGACAATATGGCTGTTCAAGATGTCGACCAAATTAACTACGCCACCCCCACTTTTCAGAAAGCATTAAGCAAAAGACAAACAAAAAAATGAAAACAATGCTCCAAACAAATCAAAATTGGTTCATTAAAGAAATACAAATAGTGAATCTAGAATTCAAATTAATTGAGCTGAAATTATAATTTAAATTATATAAGAAAAATCAATGATTGACATGACACTCAAAATAAAACAAATCAAACTAGAAAAAAACTCATAAACTGGAGAACACACCACATGGGAGGAAACAAAAATCCAAACCAGATAAAAATCAAAACCAAATCAAACCATAAGTAAAACACGCAAACCAATAAGACCTCCCATACAGTAGTACACCAGTCAATAAGACAGAAAGATGTCACACAATGAATACTATAAAGAACACAAAAAGGACGGCATGACTATCCAATTAACAAAAGATAAACAAAACACAAACTAATCTCAAATTTTCAGTGGGAAAAGAAACAATGGCCACTACCCAAAGAAGGTTTTGAAACCTGTAATTAAAACCAATTCATACTTTTATCACACATAAGAATCAACATATTCTACACATAAACACAAACATGTCAAATACTCACGTACTCAATACGCTATGGTTCACATGGTTGACTGAGACATAACAGTCTCACTGAAAGGCAGAAGTGGGTCGTAACGCAGTCTTTCCGTACAAACGTCCGTAACTGCTGGCACTCGTAACTCGGCTGAGTATAGACACGAGTGATCCTAAAATACACATTCTAGATCTTTAGCACCACCTTTTACATAAATCGTAAATAAACCGAACCCAACCGCAGAGTTGCGCACACAGCGTTCTCAGATCAACAGGTCATCAGTACAGGAAAAGTTCTAAAACACATTTGCACGTAGCCAAACCCAAACGCAGAGTGGCACGCACGCTGCGTTCCCAGATCAACAGGTCATCAGCGCAGAAATAAACCTAAAACACATTTTCGGGCATATGATACTAACATATCTCCTATTAAAATCGACTCCTATAAAAACTCGTTTACTCACACTGAATTGTCGGGCACAGCAGTAACACACAAGCAATTCTTCCAACGCGCCAGTATAGGAGTAACCACGCACACGCACACGCGCACGCCTTCATCAAGTGGAGAACGAGAACAAACAATGTTTCATTGATGCCCGCGAGACTTTAAACGTGGCCGGCCCTATCACTCACATGCCCACTTAAAGGCATAGCATACTTATTCTGGTTACAATTGTAATCCTGGAAGATCCAGCCAGGGCCCATTGTAAGCTTTCTGGCAGAGGCAGAAAATGATGCCAAGTGTCTGAACAAGATGTCCGGGACCTCTGGCGGAAAAACAGCCCCACAACATTCAAGATACAGCATCCCATTTAACCATGGGCATTGGGTACTTCATCTCTGTGTATGTCAAATACATGTTCCTAGTCACCCAGTTACACTAAAACATGTAAAATATGAATGGGAATGTATATCAGATATATTTTACTCATAAGAATTTTGGGGGGTTACAAGAATTATGGCCAACGTGTTTTGGAGAAAAATATTTATTTAATAATGAGATATTTCCCTTCTTTAAATTGTTTTATTTCAATTAAAGGTTCGATTTTTGTGAACTTTTTGAATTTAAGTATACACACACATCTTCTTTTTTTCTTTTCTTACCGTTATACCGAAATGCAAAAAAATTACAGTACTGGAAGTATAGCTAATTTCCAAATTTTTCTTCAAATGGTAAGAACAGAGCATATGGTGCAGAGATACTACTGATATTTCAGTTTAGAGCAATGAAAGCCAGATTTTTGTGGTTTTGAGAAAATATCCTTGTGTACAAATCAAGCCACTTCTTAATGTGTTATAGCCCTTTGAATTGTTTAATTTTCTTCAGCTCGTATGCTATATCTTTCGCCCAGATAGAAAACGTACTTTAATCCAGGGTCGAGGCTAGCCCCTTTTTAGGGGTGCTTCAGCACCCCTAAAAAGGAGCTCAGCACCCCTAAAACTAAGAGTAAGAAATGTTGTTATTCTAAAATTTTTGTTCGTCTTTGACAAGGTTAAATAATGTCCAAAACATACTCCGTAGTTTGTGGTTTACAATGTATGTGTTAAGGATGAAAATTAAAACATCCCCGCTTAGCAAATGGTGTCATCCTCTTCTCTTCTACTTCTCCTCTGTACCTGCTCAGCACGACCGTCATCCAGCGCGAAACACACGCAGAGTGAGAACCTGTAGTGTTGTGAATCAACTAAGTTGCTCCAAAGCTGTGTCTCACACTTCTTTCCTTTTACCTAAAGTTGTTCCGATTCCGAAACCATATCGGTGAGTACTGGAGTCAGTATCCTGAATCACCATGGTACACCTATAATAAGTGTTTATTTTCGGACTATTTTAGTCCAGCGGGTTGCCGCCGCTGTGGAGTAGCACAGGACCTGGGTGACTCGTCCATAGTCATAAACGGAGAGAAGTAGCGCCGGTTACAATGTTCTTCCGCAAGACGCATGCAGTTCTGTTTATTAACTGCTAGAGCGTGAAACAAAAACAGCAGCGCGACAAATAAACTGCGTACCTGTGTAGTGCGTACGTGTGTCTCTGTTGTTAAAGTTTATCGTTAATTTGATACTCATTTTAACAATCGTGAGTCATGTAAACATGACGTCACGTGCGTCTTTTCTGGTCAGTCGTCATGGAAACATGAAGCCCTGGCGTTTGGACCAGAGTGAAAACAAACGACATATCACTGTATACCACCAGCATGTGTGAAAACACTCACTGTGGCTTTTTAAATGAATTGTTATTCATTCCTAGATTTATATCTGTTATTTTTCAGTTGTGGCTGACTATCAGACTAGACAATAAAAGAAAGTTTAATGTTTTTCTTTTGCTGTATTTATTAATTCCTCAAACACAGAGGATTTAACCTGAACCAGGCTTAACTCCTGAACTCCTAGCATTACTCTCTCTCTCTCTCTCTCTCTCTCTCTCTCTCTCTCTCTCTCTCTCTCTCTCTCTCTCTCTCTCTCTCTCTCTCTGTGTGTGTGTGTGTGTGTGTGTGTGTGTGTGTGTGTGTGGCCTGCCAGTGAGCAATGGACATACGACAGTTCTTTAAAAGAAAAAAGACAGATTCAGGTGAGAAACTAGGGACAGTCCATAATGACCTCTGTCTTGTTTTTTGTTTTTTTTGTTCTTCTGAAAAGTGTTAAGCTAAAGTAACAGATAATGCAAACCAGATATCTGTTGTTGTATCAAATTACTTATCTAGGCAATGGTCCCCTGCTTTTATTTATTTTTTTTTTATTTCAAACCCACAATGGAGAATACAGCTTCTCTTGTGAAAGGATTTTGTGATTTAAAAAAGTTTCTAAGCCCAATAATAATAATAAATACATTTAAAATGACACGCCTCTGTGTGCCTTTTGATCATATCCTTAGAATCTGTAAATGGTCTCCATAACATTTTTGTGACATGACAAACTGACCTCAACTCTCCTGCCAACAATATATTTGTGTATGATTGTCAGTGCCAAGGGAAAGAGAGGGAGATGGAGAAGGAGAAAGGGAAAGGGAAAGGGAGAGCATGCAGGAAGAACCAGGTGAGGAAACAACAACAATAAATTGACATAGTGGCAAGCAAAACAGTAACTACTCATACTCCTATACTAACTTATTGGCATTAAGTAGCCTATATTACATTTACTTTTTGTAACATTATTTTACACCACATTTTTTCATAATAAAGGAGGAGGAAAACAACAGGGAGTGTCCATAAGGGATGAGAGGGAATTGACTAGTGAAAGAAATGAAGAGACAGAGGGAGTGCAACATAGAGACCACCAAGCCAAAGCAGCAGAGACAGAATAGAGCTGTTCAGACTTAGGGGATAAGGACACTGGTCCTAAAAAGTTATAGCTGTCTCAATACCCTCATACTCAGTTTGGCACACAAAAAAAGAGGTGTTGGGTGCTCAGCACCCCGAAAGCTCTGACCCTAGAATCGCCCCTGCTTTAATCCATTCTCCTCATTTATATTGTTATGCTTTTACTTTTTCTTATAATCTCTGTTTGGGTAATAAGGTCTGTTTTACACATTACTTGATACGTGGATTTTTTTTTCTACAAAATAAATTACACACAGTCATACCTCAAATGTGAATTTTGAAGCCGACATGTGTTTAATAAAACATAATTCAATACGGCTTCAGAATTTACGTTTGAAGTATGACTGTGTGTAATTTATGTTGTAGAACAAAACGTCCTCGTATCATTAATTAATGTTTTCCACAGACCTTATATTTCTCATAAATTCAAAAAACGCATTATAAAAACCCATAGAAAAATCCAGAGGGAACCCATGGCAAATTCCCTTCTGGGTTTTTGGACAACAAGCTGAACAGCTCTATATGCCTAAAAAAAGGGAGCATTTGAGTAGATAAAACACAAAAATAAATTCTCACACACAGACACAAATAGAAAAAAATATATTAATATATACAGTACAATAAAACCCTGATCCAGTTATTTGCATGCCTTAAGTGAAATCAGGCAGTAAAATAGATGAAGTAAATATGATTTTTTTTATAAAACATGGCAGGAAAAGAGTACAATGCTTGAATTGGAAAAATATATAATACGAGGGCTTTTATTTTAGTCTCCTGAAATCAACCTAATCAAACCAACACTAACCGACACAGCAATATTGACTGAGATTTTGATGGCAAGAGTTTGGGGTGGGATCATCTGTTTCTCCAATCCACAGAAGAAGGGGTAAGAATTTGAAAATAATAGTTAAATCAATTTTGTTTTACAGTACGCACAGCACAGTTAATTAATTGTGGATGGCTAAAGCAGAATGCCTCAGCACAGGTTGTTTACTGACATAAGACGTCAAAGGTAATAATGCTCTTCACTACCTGGTCCATTGAGAAGTTTAAAGAATTTCACCAGACAAGATGCTCATTGTCAGATGTTACTGATGTTTAAAAAGTTAATATTTGCAATTCTATTTGGTGATGCTAGTTATATAGAAAAGTAAACGCCCACTATTATGATTGACTAACATTGTGCAGACCCTCGAATACAATCTTATTTGAAATTAAATCGGAAGAGAATAAACAAGATCCACAACAATATATAACTAAATTTCACAGTTTACACATAATGTACATCACACATGTGTAATCACACAACACATTGCATCTGAATACATTAAAGTGTTTACTCAAGCACAGCAGCACCATGAGCAATTAAACCTTTAATACATTTTTGTGGTTTTATTGTGATTGATTGGTGCACACAAAATAAAGTTTGTCTTTCAAAATCTTTTTACCTAACATAATAACTTTTAAAGCCATACAATAGCTTTTCTCTTTAATGCTCATATTCAAACTTGAAACATTATTATATTACACAATTTTACATGATTACGTTTTAAACAAATAGGAACAGTATTTGGTCTGTATTTGCAATTTGAAAGTAATGAATTTGCATGTTACAGAGTTACATAATGTTTTGAAATTTTGAGATTTGTTTTGTTCACAAATTTAGACTAATAATATCACAGAGATTGACACATTATACATTATAATATTTAGAGAAACATTTTAGTCAAGAGTAGAATGTTACATTTTCACTGTTTCAATTCTAACTGCTGTAGGGGGAAAAAAAGTATATGCAAAAGCAGTCAGGGATGCCAGTGACTGCTACATGGCATTGAAGAAGACTCATTGTCTAATGAGACATTTGGCAGTTATGCTGATATTAAAATAGAACTTGACACATTTCCTGGACATAACTCTCAGTTCCTAGTCTGTGGCTTAAAGTAAAGAAATAAATACAGAAAGATAGAGCTATTTTCTACAGAAAAGAAGTGCATAGGAAATTACTGTTATATTCTTACATAAGCACTGTGAAGACTGTGGGAAGGCAGCTAAGGGCTGGAGGAATGGACGCTGGTTGGCGTGGTTACTCTAAATGCAGGTTGTTTGCTGACAAGACACCATTGAGAATTATGCTCTTCACTACCTGGGCCTTTTTTTTAGAAGTTTAAAGAATTTAACCAGACTAGACGCTCATTGTCAGATGTTGCTGATGTCTTTGCTGTCACTGTCCTAGAAATGTTGAAACAGAAGACATGAGGAGAAAAAAAAAGGGAATAAGGTCTGGATCATGTAAAATGCCCCTTTGAATCAAAGGCTCTCTTGTCTCTGAAGCAGTTTTGCATATGCCAAATGTGCAAGTAAATGAGGCCTTAAAGCTATTGTTTTATTTTATCTGAGACAGTCGGGTGCTTTGTGGTACAACAACTCTGCAAACGATAATCTTTATCAGCTTGACAGCAGCTTTATAAAAAGCACAAACATAAAAGTAGCTCTTTCTATTAACAGAGCACAACACAAAAAATGTAAAGGAAAAAACACATCCCTATAATGATTTGCTTATAAATTGTGAATTTAAACGAAGAGGAGAGCTGGGATTTTGCTAATTTATCCAGAAAATGCTACACATAAAGCTTTGAAAGTTTAGTTCAAACATATTGGGCATATTAGAAATTGGATTGCTGTATTACTGAATAGCAATTACTTACATTGCTCTGTACATCATATACTGTATTTTTGTTCTTTATATAACAGATTGTAATAGATTTGCACTACGTGTATGTGGGTATGTATGATGGTGAGTGTATGTACGTATATGTATAATTATTTGTTTTTAATTACCTATGTCTTGCTGCTGTTTTTAGTATTGTTTGTATTGTTGTACACTAGAAGCTCCTGTCACCAAGACAAATTCCTTGTATGTGTAAGCATACTTGGCAATAAAGCTGATTCTGATTCTGATTCTGATAAGAACAGCTGTGATTTGGCCATAAGTATGAGGCTCCAGGCTGAGTGTCACATGTAATCACTCCATCATATAAATATATAAATAAAAGGAAAGGTAATTTGTGTTACTTAATTGTTTGCTATTTTCTAATGGGTATTATTAAGAACTGAGAAATTTCTAACTGAACAATTTTAACTATAATTCCCCACTATTTACAGTTGTTACCAAGAACAAAGCACATATGTTAACTAACTTAGAAAAGTAAAGAAAAATAATTAAGTTTATTTAATTGTGGAATCAAGGAAGTACCCATTACAAGTACCCATTGAGATGGGATTTGATTTGGAGATTAAATGGGTTAACAGTTATAGCAAATTAATGATGTTTTGGCTTCTGCGCATTCTTAATAGGTGCATGCACTGGACCCTCATTTGCACTGCTACAGACAGAATAAGTGCAGCATTTTACTGTCACCAAATTGGTCAAGAAACAACACAGAAATTTATGTAACTTTTGAGAGATAGCTTTTTAAAAAAGTAAATGAATAATGGTTTTGGATCATACCCCCCTCCAGTGGCTCCATCACATGAAGGATACCGATGTGTAGATCACTCATTGGTATCTAGCTCTCCAGCCTTTTAAGTTTGAGGTGATCCACAGGCTGGGGACACAGATGGCTGTTACAGATTTCCTCTCTAGAAATGAGGGCGGGGGTTGTTAATTGAAATGCTGGATGGCTCCCTGGCCTGAATCAGACTATGGGGGTATGTGGTGATGGTGGCATGGTTGAGCGATGTCTATGGAGAGGGAGGCTGAGAGAGGCGGAATAGTAAGGATTGACACCTCACCAAGGAAATCACCTCTAACTTTTGTGTTTGCAGTGAGAGTGGAGAGAGATAAAAAGGACAATCTACATTGCTGGGAGGTATAGAGAGACACACGAAGCTGTGTGTGTGTGTGTGTGTGTGTGTGTGTGTGTGTGTGTGCGTGTGTGCGTGTGTGCGTGCGTGCTGTCATAAAAAATACTGAAAAGTGTGATAATAAAACTTATGTTGGACTGTTCACCTGGCGAATGATGTATGTATGCAATTTCCTGCAAAATCCATCCTGGAATCAGTTATTGACATTAAATCTTAAATTGCATCAGAGGGACCCTTACATCTCTAGATGCAGACCTGATGTCCTTCAGAGTCCCAGCCCACACTCCCTCCTCCATCACCAAGTCTAAATCTCTCCCCCAATCTCTTGAGAGAAGACGAAGCTCCATTCCCCAGAACTATTGCTACCTGAACCAACAGGTAGCAATACATCAATGTCTCATGACACCTGCCAAAAGCAGCAACCACCACCTCCAGAACAGGTGGCACAGCGGCAAACACCTAAAGAACTGAGATCTAGGAATTCCAAAATGTTGAGCCAAATCTACAAAAGATCTCGGCACTCCACTCTCATATATGTCTGAAAGAACCCCACCCGATCTGTATGTATGAGATGTCATAACTTTACTTAATCGGCCAGCCAAAATTTTTACATCTAGCTGGTTCAGGGAAATTGGACGGTAACGCGCCCAGATCCCTGTCCTCCTCAAGAATCAGAATAATCCGGGCCTGTGCCATGGCCGGCAGAAGCCCTCCACTCTTCAATGATTCTGTATAAAGTTCTAACAAAAGTGGAGCCAGTTCAGCAGCACAAAATCCAAAAAACCCAGCAGCAAAGCCATCCGGCCTCAGAGCCCCGCATGCAGAAAAGACTCCAACCACCCTGCCAAGCCCCTCCAAGATCATCCCAGAATCAAGAGAACCCTCCCGCTAAGTTGTCATTCCAGGGAGCTCCAATGGTTCCACAAAGCCTCCAACATCCTCATCAGCAGATGAAGATGTGAAACCACAGAGATCAAGACAGAACTCCCCAAAAGCACAGCCAACATCGATGGCCGAGGCAAAATATTCACCACCAGCAGACCTCACCGAGGCAAAAATTTCACCACCAGCAGACCTCACTGAGGGAATGGTAGGAAAAGGCTCTCTCCACTTTACACATCCAGCCAAAAGCTTCCCCGCTTTTTCCCCGACCCAAAAAATTACTGCCCTGCCATAAACAACCAAAACTCCACCCCCTATGACAAAACAAACTACATCTATATTTCAATTAGGTAAATTCTCTGAGGCCATCAGATGACACTCTGTGTCTAAGCTCCACCTCGGTACTTTCAATATTATCTTCCAACTCCACAAGTTCTCACACCCTGGATCCCCTGATGAATGAGGAATACTGCATGATCTGACCTCCAAAAACCACCCCAAGCACCTCCCACGCCACGCCCATAGAGGTCACTGAGGACCAGCCGGTCCCATACAAACACCAATCCCAGCCTTCAACATCCATTGGAAATCAGGTCTTTGAAAAAGGGATATATCAAAAGCCAACTAGATGATTTCTTTCTCTCCATATGTGGCAACACCTCTAAACTCACCAAGTAATGATCTGAGACCAAAATGCTTCCTATTAAGCAATCAACAACAGATGAAATGAATTTTTTACAGTCCCTACCAGATGGGTTCAAAAGTCTCCAAATATCTGCAAGACCATGACCCCCCACACATCCTGAGAAGTGTCAACGTTGATCCAGGGGGCCCGCACACCCCCGATTCACCATGATCAAGGACCGAATCCATCAACAGATGAAAGTCTCCTCCTAATACTAAATCATGAGGGGTGCCAGCGGCCTGCAACATCACCTCAAGATCCACAAAAAAGCCCTGATCATCAGAGTCAGGCACATAAAATCTAGCCAAAATCAAACCCTGCCCCTGAACCTCTGCCAAAACAATAATGAGTCTTCCTAATTTATTTTTAGTCTGTTTGAGAAATTTGTATTGTAGATGTTCACCTATCAATTCAATGACTCCCCTGCCCCCACTTGAGTCAGCACCAAAGAAAACATGCCCACCCCATGTCCTTCAGCTTCCTGCGGGGAAAGATGCTCCCCTTGTTGAAACACCATATCATATCTCCCACATTTAAGAAGAGAAACAACCTTCCTTTTTTCTACAGGGTGCCCCAACCCATTCACATTCCATGTGAAGAAAGACAATCCACCCACATCAACACTAGACATCCCGACATAATAGAAAAAATAGATTGTGTTTCAAAAATGTAATTATAAAGACCACATTCCACATAAGTGCATCAGTCAAACCCCAATCCCTCCCCAGAACAGAAAAAAAATGAAAAAAGACAAATGTGTGCAGTCCTAATACTAAATCATGAGGGGTGCCAGCGGCCTGCAACATCACCTCAAGATCCACAAAAAAGCCCTGATCATCAGAGTCAGGCACATAAAATCTAGCCAAAATCAAACCCTGCCCCTGAACCTCTGCCAAAACAATAATGAGTCTTCCTAATTTATTTTTAGTCTGTTTGAGAAATTTGTATTGTAGATGTTCACCTATCAATTCAATGACTCCCCTGCCCCCACTTGAGTCAGCACCAAAGAAAACATGCCCACCCCATGTCCTTCAGCTTCCTGCGGGGAAAGATGCTCCCCTTGTTGAAACACCATATCATATCTCCCACGTTTAAGAAGAGAAACAACCTTCCTTTTTTCTACAGGGTGCCCCAACCCATTCACATTCCATGTGAAGAAAGACAATCCACCCACATCAACACTCGACATCCCGACATAATAGAAAAAATAGATTGTGTTTCAAAAATGTAATTATAAAGACCACATTCCACATAAGTGCATCAGTCAAACCCCAATCCTTCCCCAGAACAGAAAAAAAATGAAAAAAGACAAATGTGTGCATCAACCCCGTGTACGACAAAGCCAACCAGCGTTCATCCCTCCACACTCAGACAGTCCATGTACACCCAAGAGAGCCCCCGCGACAACCCTGCCACTGGACTGCTCAAGTCTGTTGCCTCTACATAAAAAATTGTAATATAGAATTACACAACAAAAGGGAATCTATAAACAAACTCCAGCCCATAAGCAGAATAAACACAAAACTTGTAGATTCATCCACTTAATTGTCTCGAAGGTGTGTGCCTCCACAAAACAAACTCCAGCCGCCAGTGCTTTCGGAATCCCAGACCCACTGCTCACGATAATTAAGGACCTTCATGATGGCGAGCGGGCCCGGGTAAAACTATGTAGCCAGGAGTCGGAGCCATTCCCTGTTCACCTTGGAGTGCAACAGTGATGTCCTCTGGCTCCCAACATTGTGGGATAAAGTGGGGATGACCCTGCTGGGGCTGTGGTGCCTCAAATATTGGAGGAAGAATTCACTCTTGTGGGTGGCTGGCTGAGGTGCCATCTTTGGAGGAAGTACTGAAGGCGATCCGGAGCCTGAGACCAGGAAAGGCGCTGGGCAGAGATGATCCCCCAAGAAAAATGCTGAGGGAAAGTGGTGTTTGTGTACATTTGCGTTGATCGTCTCAGCACATTAGCGTATGAATGGCGTGCTCTGCTGGTGGGTGGGATCACATTACAGATAATTAGATGAACCGGTAAAAACTGAACATCGCTTTGTTTCAAACAGATTGCATTGCAGGAGAATATTTGTTTTAAATTTGAAACATTTTAAAACATTTTAAGCTTTCTTTAGACATATGTTTCATGTTTGTGTGATAAGTATTCGCAGAGTTTCAGTTCATTTTTGTGACGTGTTTCTGAAAAATGCTCATGAACACAGAGACTGCTGAAAGCTCACCATTTTTATTTTCTTTATTTTACAAAAGCACAATGTTTCATTGTTATTATGAGTGTACACAAATAAAAGTAGACCCTTTATAGTCTCTAATGATGTCTTACACTTATCTGTATACCCAAAAATGACAGAGTATTTTAAGTTGGTTCTGCTGTAATGATGAAAATATCCAGCAGGATGCGCTGGCGCGTCCGTCGACCCTAGAGGGTTAAATAATGTGGGAGCCAGAGGACATCGCTCTCCAAGGTGAACAGGGAATGGCTCCGACTCCTGGCTACATAGTTTTACCTGGGCCCGCTCGCCATCATGAAGGTCCTTAATTATCATGAGCAGCGGGTCTGGGACTCCGAAAGCACGAAGAACAACCCAGAGCCCAGGCCTACTGATGGTATCATAGGCCTTGACCAGGTCAATAAAGCAGAGATGTAGGTCTTAATGGAATTCCCTACACCTCTGCTGTATAAAACGGGGGGGCTCCGCAACCTAACACTGGGGCTCCGCAACCTCTCCTCAGCATGCCTGGCAAGGCGATGTTGAATAATCCTTGCCAGGACCTTTCCCGGCACATTGCGAGATACACTGCGAGACACACTGGCAAGATCCCCTATAGTTGTTACAATCTGTGCGGTCCCCATTTTTAAAGAGAGGGACCACCAGGGCATCCTTCCAATCCTGCGGAACCCACCCAGTGGTCCAGATTGTTATAATGTCATGTAGGGCAGTCTGTGCACAAACACTACTTTCCCTCAACATTTTGCTTGGGGGATCATCTCTGCCCAGTGCCTTTCCTGGTCTCAGGCTCCGGATCACCTTCAGTACTTCCTCCAAAGATGGCACCTCAGCCAGCCACCCACAAGAGTAAATTCTTCCTCCAATATTTGAAGCACCACAGCCCCAGCAGGGTCATCCCCACTTTATCACACAATGTTTTCCAGGCTGAGGGACTGCCCCTCCCCCAGGACCTCACAGAAATGCTCAGAAAATCTGCAAACCTGTTCCTGGGGGTTGGAGATTGGATCACCGTTCTTTCCCCTAATGATGCTAATAGGTGTGGTGCTGCAAGTAAATTTTTTGATAGAATTAAAGAGCGATTTGTGATCGTGGGCCATTGAGGCAGACTCCATCCCCTCAGCAACCCGCGACCACCAACCATCCTTGCAGCTCCTCACGGCTCTCCGAACCTCCGAGCGAAGGCTGCGGTAAGCCTCCTCATTCTCTGACGTGGGATGCTGTAGACGATGAGAGTGGGCCTGTCGCTTTTTCTCAGCCAGACTGAACACCTCCTCCATCAGCCAGGGTCTCTGAGGAGGTGTGGACCATATGCCCAAAACTGCCATTGCAGTTACATGAGCCACAGTCCTAAACCACACCCATTTCCCCTCAACATCCGGAGGAGTGGGGGATGATGCCAACCCCAGCTGCAAGTGATGCTGAAATTCTCGCCTGCAACTTTCATCAGCTATGGCCCGCATCCGCTGTTCCGTCACTATGTGTCCAGCAGATGTTCTTGCTTGGACCTGGCATGTATCCATGATGTTGTGTGGATGCGTCAATGCTGGAACAGTGTGTTGGTAATTACAAGCCAATTGGCTGCACAAAAATCTATCAGGCTCTTACCATTGTTATTGAGCTGATCTGGCCCATGTCTTCCAATCACTCCTGACCAAGTGCAAGCATCATGACCAGCTCGGGCATTGAAATCACCCAACATGATGATTCTATCCCGAGGGGCCACTTTAGCCAGCACCTGTGACAGGTCATAGAAGGCATCTGACTCATTGGCCTTTCCCGCATCCCTCCACAGATGTTCGTCTTCGGTGGGGGCATAAGTAACCATGACCACCACTCCTCTCTTCTGGTTGATGGGAAGGCGAACCCAAAGTAACCTGGGGCTCACAGCTCCCCACACCTCACTGACACGCTCCCTTCATTCTTTTGTTCAGAAGAAGAGCCACTCCCTGTTGTTTGGCAGTCACCTGCCCCAAGTAGAGGACAGTCCACCCCTCATAGTTGCAAGAGCCAGAGCCGGTCCACTGGACCTCCTGAACACCACAGAGATCCAGGCAGTACCGTTCCAGTTCCCGACAGAGGAGTGGCAGACTCTCCTCCGCTGTGAGTGTTCGAATATTCCACGTGGCTATCCGTAGCAGCTTTTTGTTGTTTCTTTAGGAGCCCCAAGGGTGAGGATTCAGTCACCTGGCTCTGCAAGATGGAGTTTGTCCAAGAGGCGTCATAGAAGCCCATCCCCCAGGGCCTCCGGCACTAGCTTACTTAAAGTTTTAATTTGTGGTTTAGTGGTTACCAGCCCCTCGCACCCATCCAGAGCCTCCATTTGGCTGCTGTGGTGCTACAAAGCACCATGACAGAAAACGGGGAGGGAACAGTCTCTATTCTAGTCCTCTCCATGGCGCTGCCCACAACTTTGCCCGTCCAGCACCACATGGAGGTAGGGAGCTGTTTTGCCAGTCACACACACTGGTGGCCAAAAGTTTGGAATAAGGTACAGATTTTGCCCTTATGGAAAGAAATCTGTACTTTGATTCAGCAAAAAAAAAATAAAAAAATTCAGAACTTCTTAAACTACTTAAAATAATCATCATCAAAAAATACTCTTACACGTGTAGGAATGTGCAGCAATGACAGCTTTGCAGATCCTTGGCATTCTAGCTGTCAGTTTGCCCAGATACTCTGGTGACATTTCACCCCACACTTTCTGTAGCACTTGCCATAGATGCGGCAATCTTCTTGAGCACTTCTCACGCACCTTACAATCTAGCTAATCCCACAAAATATCAATGGGGTTAAGATCCATAACACTCTTTTCCAGTTATCTATTTTCCAATGTGTTTCTTTGCCCACTCTAACCTTTTCTTTTTGTTTTTCTGTTTCAAAAGTGGCTTTTTCTTCACAATTCTTTCCATAAGGCCTGCTCCCCTGAGTCTTCTCTTTACTGTTGTAAATTAAACTGGTGTTAAATGGGTAGAATTCAATGAAGTTGTCAGCTGAGGACATTTGAGGCATCTATTTCTCAAATAAGAGACTCTGATGTACTTATCCTCTTGTATAGTTGTACATCTGGCCTTCCACATCTCTTTCTGTCCTTGTTAGAGCCAATTGTCCTTTGTCTTTGAAGACTGTAGTGTACACCTTTGTATGAAATCTTCAGTTCCCTTTACAAAAAGCTTCACTATGATTCTGCGCTTTGCTAAGCGCTATGGGAACGATCCTAGTTGTGAACGAGCTGTGAATATGTGTGTAACACGTCAATGAACATTGACTGGAATTTATAGCCTCGGCTGATGTAGTCATTAGATGCACCTGTGGCCAGGCTATAAATGGATGCGTCACCAGGTGTCATGAGATTCTCTTTTTTCAGAGCGATTCTTTGTGTGTGTTTTACAAACCCTGTTAAAACTTTCTTTCCTCTGCTAGGAATTAGAATTTGTGAGACAGTGTGCAGTGAACCTTTTCTCCTTTCTCTTCTGTCTAGAAAATATATATATTTTTAAAAGAAAGAGAGAATGACTGAAAGCCGTAAATGATGCGTGTTCCCCTGTTTTCGCTCTATAGCTGAAGAGGACACGCATCAGTTTTGCTCTGTTTGGGAGGGGCTCTCGTATGGATCTGGCTGAGGAGTGAGAGACTGGTTCATCCCTTTCCCTCGCTCTCTCCCCAGATCCAGCTGATCCTCGTAAGCCTGAAGCGCGCCTCGGCGCCTCTTCGGTTCACGAAGACACTGAACCTCTGTAAATCGCGCACATAATAATAAAGCGGCTGTGGAATTAAGAGACAAATGCGAGCATTGCAATCTGCATTCGGACAAAATGCTTCGCGCTCGCCTCACTTACTTCCGGGAGTCAGTGCCCATATTTCATTCGTGCTCTCGCATGGTTCGTCCCTTTCCCTTGCTCTCTCCCCAGACCCAGCTGGTCCTTCCCGTGATCTCGAAGCGCGCTTCGGCGCCTCTTCGGTTTACGAGTGGGGCGGGGCGCTGAACCTCTGTACATTTCAAGCACAATAAAGCGGCTGAAAATTACTCGAGGTGATTACGTGGGCTGTGGCCAGACTACAGCTATACTGGCCACGCGAACATGAGACCCTCCCCCAAACGCTCCAAATTAGAAGACAAATTTCTGTCTGGTGTAAAAAAATAATTAAATAAATAAAAGAGGGAATGGAACTCTATATCAGTCCCTTCCTTTCTTCTATAACCTCCATAACAAGTATTTTCTTTATGGAGGAAATTTATACTTCCTGTGCCTTCGTGCCCTCGACATTGGTGTATTCAACTATCGTGGGTGCTGAAGCTCGGGGGTATTCGATGCCGCCGGTAGAAGAGACACCTGCGGGTTTTCTATCGCCTGGCTCGGCATCATCGCTAAAGAGACCTACTCTCCCCACAAAGCTGTGCAGGACCACCTCCACACTTGTGGGGAAAGCTTATCAGGCAGCAGGTCAGGTTGGTGTTGCCCTGCACACTATGGCAGTGTTACAAGTACACTAGGCTAAATCTGTTGAAGGACCTGAGTGTGGGCACCTCACTCAGGGGGAGGGGCCGTCGGCCACCCAGCCCCACAACCGGCCCTTCTAAACGGGAGGCTCTAAAACAAAACGTGGCGAATCGTGCTCCCCCTCGTAAAGACTGGGGTCCAGTTCGTCACCCTCAGCATCCCCCAATGCAAGACCTCAGGGGTGTTATTTCTAAGTAAAAGAAACCCTGACGATCTTGTACCCAGCCTTGTGGGGGTAGTTCCCCTCGGGATAGGGTGCATGTATCATCCACTTCGGCCCTCCTGATACCCTCACAAAACCTCTTCACTCCCGCCGCCTTTGGTGTTTCGGGTGATAGAGGCTTCCAACATGGAGTTGGGTGTACCGTTGCTTCCTGCCTTGATCCAGGATGCGGAACACTCAACATCCCCTCAACAGGAAGTGTCAGAAATAATACCCATCTCAGAGAACATGGCAGCGTGGAAACTTCTGCCAGGTATTTCTATGTGGGTTCTAGAAACAGAAGAAAGAGGCTACAGAATTCAATTTGCTCGCCGTCCTCCCTGTTTCAACGGCGTGGTTCCCACTACAGTGAAAGCGGGACAGGCATGTCTACTGTGGAAAGAACTACAAAATCTCTTGGTCAAAGGGGCCATAGAACATGTTCCCCTTCCAGAGAAAGAGTCAGGCTATTACAGTAGATACTTCCTGGTTCCCAAGAAGGGTGGGGGGTTGCGTCCGTTTCTAGATCTTAGAGGCTTGAACTGCTCGGTGTTCAAGTCCTAGATGCTGACTATCAAGACGATCGTGTCACAAGCCCAACATCACGTTTGGCTGGTCACCATCGATCTCATGGACGCATATCTTCATATAGAGCCACAGCACAGGAAGTTCCTGAGGTTTGCTTTCGGGGGCGAAGCCTTCCAGAATCGGGTTCTTCCATTTGGCCTAGCCCTATTAACCCGCACATTCAGGAAATGCATGGATGCAGCACTGGCTCCTCTGCGACTCCAGGGCATCCGCATTCTGAATTATATAGACGACTGGCTGATCCTAGCACAGTTCCAAGAACTGGCAGTTCAGCACAGGGATATCGTCTTGACTCATCTGGGGGTTATATGGAATTCGGTCACGATGCAGGCACAATCGTCTCTGGCACGAATCGTTTCCATTCAGTAAACCCTGAGCAAGGTCAGGCTAGGTCGAGGTTGCACTGCTCGACAGTATCATTGAATACTAGGTCTCATAGCGTTGGTGTCCGCGGTGATCCCTTCGGACCTTCTGCACATGAGACCACTTCAGCTGTGGCTAAAAGCCAGGGAGTTTTTATCCGAGGGCCGGTCCCCTAAGGCAAATAAGGGTTACATGCCATATGCTTCATTCCCTTTCTATGTGGTTCAGACCCCGGTTCTTACCTTGGGTCCCACTCTAGGTGCGTCTTGTCGTCGCAGGCTGCTAACGACAGACGCCTCCCTGACAGGCTGGGTAGCGGCCTTAAGTGGTCGTCCGGCTTAAAGGGATAGGAGGGTTGTCAGTTCGGTTGTCACAGTAACTGTCTCGAGCTGATGGCCATATTTCTGGCCCTGAAATACTTCCTCCTGAGGCTGCCATGTCTTGGTGCGGGTGGGCAATACAGTGGTTGCCTCTTACATAAACCATCGGGGGGATCCACGTTCACGTCAGCTGAATTTCTGGCACGTTGGATCCTCCTTGGGGCCCAGGGCAGCTCCTGTCACTCAGGACAGTTTCATCCCTGGATGCCCGTGTGTGTGGGAGCAGATTTACTCTGAGGTAGTGAACAAATCTGGGTGAGATTTCACAGGGCTGAAGGAACCTCTTCGCCTATGATAGCGCATTGTCTCCTCTACTTCTCCCTTTCACCCAGCCCCCTTGGGTCTGGACTTAAAGGCACATACATGACCCTGAACGCGTCTGTATGCGTTTTTGTCCCCCGGTTTTTCTGCTCCCGGGAGTCTTGGCAAGGTCACCAGCAAGGGACTCACCTCCTTCTAATGGCGCTGCACTGGCCGAACATGATATGTTTCTCGAATACCTCTCCTCGACGGCTCGCCTTGGGCGATTCCGAACAGGGAGGACCTTCTCATCACTGGCCCGAATTATGAAACCTTTCATGCTTGGCCCCTAAGGGTACCAACTGAGGTTCACAGGGCTTTCTCTTGAGGTTATCGAGACCATTTCAAGTGCTAGGGCTCCCTCCACTTGGAACTGATCTGGGTAGATTTTACAGGGCAGAAGAGGACCTCTTCGCCTCTGTTGATAGCGCAATGTCTCCTCTACTTCTCCCCGAGTCGCCCAGTTCCCCCCCTAAGTTCATATTACAGAACCAGCTAACTGCCAGTTTGCTTCAGTTCTAGATTTTCTGTAGAAAGAACTGTCAGCGGGCACTTGCCTCGCCACTGCCAGGTTCTATGTGGCCTCCACTGCGGTTTGCCACGCCTTGGTGGGCGGGGTGCCCCCTTAGAGGCATCCTTGCTAGGACCTCTTCATAGGGTAAGACCCCCTTTTTAGACCTCTAGAGTCAGCATTTGGTAGACTTCTGACTCTCAAGATGGTTTTTCTTATGGCAATTACGTCTCTAAGGAGACTTGGGTACCTACAGACTCTGTCTCTTTTGCCGGCCTGTTTAGAGTTTGCCCCAGCTATGACCAAAAGCATTCTTTGCACCCTCACCCTAACTACCTGCCCAAGGTACATTTCGCGACCCTTGGCCGGTTATTTTCTAAGCCTTCTGCTCCCTGCCGTTTGAAATGCCGGAGCAGCTAAGACTTCTCAGACTTTGTCCAGTCTGTACCCTTCTTTTGCTAGTGGCGTAAAGTCAGGGCAGCAATTCTTCACTTGGAAGCCATGACCGGGGGGCGGTCACCTCCTGGAAGACTATGTCACTTTGGGTGAGAGACATTATTGCCCGAGCCTACAAGGCGCACGGTCAAGCTTCGCCAGTAGGTTTTAGGGTGCACTCTACCTAGAGGGCTCTCCTCCTCTAAAGCCTTGGCTAGAGGTCTCCTTCTGCAGCAAGTTTGTGATGTGGCAGGCTGGTCCTCTACGCACACATTCATCTGGTTTTATGGTCATGTTGCTAGATGTTCATACTACCCCGGGCTCTTATGCCCTTGGGTTGACATCTACGCTCATGTCTAAGCAAGTTTGTGATGCGGCAGGCTGGTCCTCTCCGCATCCATTCTCAGATCTTATGGCTTAAATCTTTCATGCCTGAACAAGTTTGTGACGCAGCAGGCTGGTCCTCTCCGCACACATTCTTCAGGCTCTATGGTTTGGATGTTCATGCTACTCTGGGCTCTTATGCCCCTGAGTCGACATCTACGCTCTTGTCTAAGCAAGTTTGTGATGCAGCAGGCTGGTCCTCTCCGCACACATTCATCTGGTTTTATGGTCTTGTTACTGGATGTTCCTGCTACCCTGGGCTCTTATGCCCTTGGGTCGACATCTATGCTTATGTCTAAGCAAGTTTGTGATGTGGCAGGCTGGTGCTCTCCGCACACATTCTCAGATCTTATTTCTTAAATCTTTCATGCATGAACAATTTTGTGATGCGGCAGGCTGGTCCTCTCCGCACACATTCTTCAGGCTCTATGGTTTGGATGTTCATGCTACTCCGGGCTCTTACGCCCCTGAGTCGACATCTGAAGCTCATGTATAAGCAAGTCCGTGATGCGGCAGGTTGGTCCTCTCCGCACACATTCATTAGACTTTTATAGTTTGGATGTTTTTGCCACCTGGTCAAGTTTGTGATGCGGCGGGCTGGTCCTCTCCGCACACATTCATCAAATTATATGGGTTAGATGTTTTGCTACTCCGGACTCTTACGTCCTTGAGTCGACATCTCAGCTCATGCCTGAACAAGTTTGTGATGCGGCAGGCTGGTCCTCTCCGCACACATTCATCAAATTTTATGGTTTAGATGTTTGTTACTCCGGGCTCTTATGCCCTTGAGTCGACACCTCAAGCTCATGTCTGAGACCTCTCACGTTCTTGTGAGCACACTTCACAACCGTAGGGGTCCGGACAGCCCCAGTGCGGCGGCGTGGGTATTGCGTTCCAATAGAGCTTAGCAAAGCACAGCATCATAGTGAAGCTTTTTGTAAAGGGAACGTCTCGGGTTACATATGTATCCCTTGTTCCCTGAAAAAAGCGGAATGAGATGCTGCGCTTCTTTGCCGCACTGGGACTTCCCAGGACTGCTCTTCAAAAAGAAGTATCTGACGACACCTGGTGACGCATCCATTTATAGCCTGGCCACAGGTGCGTCCAATGAGTACATCAGCCGAGGCTATAAATTCCGGTCAATGTTCATTGACGTGTTACACACATATTCACAGCTCGTTCACAACTAGGATCATTCCCATAGCGCTTAGCAAAGCGCAGCATCTCGTTCCGCTTTTTTCAGGGAACAAGGGTTACATATGTAACCCGAGACGTTTTTTGGCAATTCCATGCATTGTATAGCCTTCATTCCTCAAAATATTGATTGACTGATGAATATCTAGAGAAAGATTTTTCTTTTTTGACATTTTTTACCTAATATGGACCATAACACATGCCAGTCTATTGCATACTGTGGTAACTCAAAAACAAACACAGTGTTAAGCTTCATTTAATGAACCAAATATCTTTCAGCTGTGTTTGATATAATGGCAAGTGATTTTCTGCTACCAAACTAGCAATTTAGCATGATTACTCAAAGATAAGGTGTTGGAGTGATGGCTGCTGGAAATGGGGCCTGTCTAGATTTGATAAAAAAATAACTTTATTCAAATAGTGACGGTGCTGTTTTTTTACATCAGTAATGTCCTGACTACTTTGTGATGAGTTGATCCTTCCGAAAAAGCAAAATCTGTAAATTTTATATATACATTATATATATATAAAATGTTTGTATATTACCCTTTAAGAACGTGTACAGGCATTTTGATAGTGTGTAAAGTTGAATCCCTTGTGCTTGACTGGCACCACAGGCCTTTATTAAAACACTATTAAAACACTATTGGTGCTTTTAATGTGAAAATGCAATAAAGTCATTTCACGCAGCGTTGAGCAACCTCCATGTGTTATTGCAAGGCCCTCTGTGACATATACAAGGGTGGGAGGAGAGTGAATTATCCCATTTTCTCTCTCAGATAAGTTGCTCATCAGATTGGTAAAGCTAGAATATGTATACACAATCAATACAGACTTAAAGAGAAATCAGCTTAAACTTTGCATTGCCCTTGAAAAGTAAATGTAAATTGAGCAAGTGTTCCAAATAAACTAAACCCTTAAAGCAACACACTTCCAGCTCAGTTACAAACTTTCTTATCAATCATATCTATTGTTGGTAAAAAGCAGAGTACAGCCACAACAAAATGATTTTCTTCCTCAAGTACTTGTTATCTATTTCCTTGAGCATTAATAGTGTGGATAATTCTGTGCTTTAGACTATCTGCATTCTGCACTTTCATTAGTCAGGCCATTTTGCATAGTTTGATGACCAATAAGTACTGCTCTGCAATCTCCAGAATTATGAACATTATGCAACACATATGCACGCACATGCTAAGGACAGGAAAAACTAAAAGTCTGCATAAAAATTAACTTAATCCTGCAAAGCTTACATCAATATTGTTAACTGGTCTAAATATATGATTTTGCACAATAGTTTGAAATGGATCAGCCTTCATAGTACAATACAGAGCAGTTTTTAAATTGTCATTGGACAGGGATTATTCAAGGTGACATGTGTGAGCTCCCCACTTGCTTTAGTACTTAAGGAAGCATCTTTGGAGAGATTCTTCCCAACGTAGTATGTCAAAATGCCTCAGTCAATAATGCTGACACACAGTATAATAGAAATGTCTACAGTTATAAACCCAGAAAGCACTTGTTGCTTGAGCTGACTACATTTTTTGCTGTTGAATCAAACAGGACAACTAGTAATGAATCCTACTTTGAGGTTGGAAGATTGAATAACTGAAATTAACTACATTGGAGCCGACAGCAAACCTGCAGATCGTAGCATTTTTTTCTTAATTCAAATGCTAAGAGGGCATTTACATTTATGTCCTGAAGGCATAGCAGAATTAAAATAAAATGCTGTAATACCAACTTCAGAACAAAGGTTTTTAAAAAGTATATTATGACGTCATGTGTTTTTGGTGCAAAATACTTGACTAACATTATAAGTAGACCTTTAAGAACATTATAAAATAATTATAGTTTTTAAAAAATAACCACTTATTTGGATGTGCTGTCTGCATTGTGATGGTGCCCAATGCAAATCAGGTAAAGCTGCAAACAAGACCAAAAATTTTGTGTTGAAAGCCATTTACACTGTGTAATTGCCCAACTTGTGAGCCAGTTCTGAGTCCAACAGTAAACTACCATGAATCTTGCACACTTTACTAGGACTGTACAGCATCACTCCACCACTGTGATCCAGGAACCTGAATCAACCCTTTAAATTTCTGGTGACTGCTGCCATAATCCATAGAACATAAGATATACAGTATACATCTCTTTTTAATATAATTATGGGCAGGACTAGAACACATCAGAGATTTGTGAATAAGGCGAATCTACAAGGTGTCTAATTTGCATAGAAAGAAGGCATGCACTGAAAACAATGACAATAAATTAAAATACTCACAGAATAGTGCTATTTCACTTCATGTAGTACATGGTTAAACTGAATTGTTGGCAGTTACTGAATAAGACAAAGGTTTTTGCATTGAAATACTGAATGTAAAAGTGGTTCAAATGTTAAGTGAATTTGCCGCTGAGTGTTCTCAAACCAACAAGGACTAAAAGAGGGCAGGATATGCAAAATGGCACTAATCCAGTTGATTGGTCTTAAAAGGCACAGCACATTCCACTGAATAGTTACAAACAAATAAAACTTTAATGGAAAGAAACAAAAACAAACAATAAATGTGTTCACACAAAGTCATTACAGAAAATGCTTTCTTTTGTGTAAAGTGCCTTCTGTTTATGTTATATAACCTGAAGGACCAGGGGAAAAATGCACCTCTCCTCAACATGATAAAAGGGTCTTGTACCAATAAAGCATCAAAAAAGCACACTGGAAACCTACATATTGTTATCATAATGTCCCTGGGTGCATCAGCTCTACTGTGTAAAGCAGAATAAATGATAAGCCGACAGCACCAATGTCCAAAAGCTTTCCAGACAACGTTTATGGCACAGTACTTTATATTTTTATAGGCTATCTTTATTCGATCATTATCACTTTTTTATTGATTTTCCTCTCAGTGTGTGCTAGATTGTAGGAACCTGATAAACAAGCATACATCTCATTTAATGAAATAGCACCATTTGACTATTCAACTCTGTCTGTCAGAACTGATTTTTTTAAAAAATGTAATTGTATGCATAACTTTTAATGGTTTGTGAAATGCCAAAAAATATGTATTGTCAGTTTCTAGCAATTCATATGAGATTAAAACTCATTGGAAATCGGTGGAGCCGAGTTGAATTGAGTTAGATGTTTTATACATCAAAAGCCTTGATAGCAAAGCCACCAAAATAACAACCAAACATAAACACAATCAAATCAGTTTTAATTGAGTCAAAATTGTCATAATTTCTGTCCCTGTTTGAACTTTCCCTCAATAAACCTTGATTCCTGGGTTTCCAGTACCTCAAGACTTTGTTTATCTCATCTATTTTTTTTTTTTTTTTTTTTTATCTATTTCAATATTTAAATTCCTCAGCCTTTTTAAATGCTTAAATAACATGTGTCATTGCAATTGTTGTTTTTAATTCAATCTTCACAATGAAAGCCTTGTTGACAGCATCTGAAATTAACATTTTACCAACATGAGTGCCTTGACCATCCATAAATTAAAGCGAGAAAAAAGATGTCCATGATTAAATAAATTGAATATTCTTTAATCATCTCTTATTATTGAGCGGCCTTGATTCGGAAAGATATAGAAAAGGAAGAGTGAATGACAGTGGGAGAGGTGAAGGGTTGAAAGCTTGAGGAGAGGGAGTAGAGACTCACATCAGTATTGTATCATGGCAACAGAAACAGACGGAGAAGGGGTTGAAGACGTGGGTGTCAAAAAAGGCTGTATTTTTCTCTGAGCCTGGATTTAGTCAGTGCAGAGAGACTTCGACAGATAGACGGATAGACATGCACACATACACACTCAGAAAAACACACACGCACACATTCACATTCAACACAAAACTGCACAGCTAACTCAGATAATGAACTCTGAGTCACTGTCTTTCCTGATCATCACAAATTCTCATGAACGGGGTAAAATGACAAATGAGTAAGAATGTGTTTTCTGTTGAAACCACTCTAAAAATCTCCAGGAAATCCATTTACATTTGCAATTAAATCATAACAAATATCATTATTCTAACCATTTCATTCCAGCAGTATAAAAACATGTTGATCAATATCTGACTTTGTTTCTTAACACGGTGTTGTAACTTCTTTTTTTACTAGTCTGCCCTGCTCAAAAAATCTGCTTAGACCAGCATGAATTTGCATTCTGATCCATGCTGGTTTATGCTAGCTAATACTGGGTTGGTTCTGCTCTAACTGTTGGAACAAAAAGACTTAGTTGGTAAAGCTGGTTGATCAGAATGGTCTTCCTTGTGATGCTGGTGACCAAGAAATGCTGACTCTTTTGATAGCCCACTAGCTTCCTTTGGGGGACACTCAAGGCTGCTATATCTGCTCATTGCTTTTTCACACAATATGAAATAAAGCAGACTAGATGTTTCTACTGGTTTTCTGAAGGATCAGACAAAAATATGAAAATAAACAAGAACGGAATTGCTGAAATAATGCATTCAGAAAGACTATGCTGAGTTTATTTTTGTGAATGTAAGAGCTTTTCTGATAGTTGCCCTTAAAGGACTGACTTTGTATGATGTTAAATGCTGGCACAATTTTTTGAAGACATCCTCACTATTTAACATTTTTCACAAGTGCCTAAAAGTTTTGCATAGTACTGTATATACACTGCTACGTTTCTAGTGCTTAAGTGTTTGTACTAAGCTGTGCACACGTTTATGCTCTTTCCCTGGTATGACTATTTGCATACGTGTCTATACCATACGTGTTTGCTCACTCTGATGTGCAGCTTTTGTGCCATTTAGAGCAAGCTGCATTATGTGCCAGCTGTCCCCTTGAGCAAGCTTGTCTAAATATGAACTGTAGAATCACTCATATTATTTATATATATATATATATATATATATATATATATATATATATATATATATATATATATATATATATATATATATATATATGAAACACAAACAGTAAGTTTACACAGACCTTTTAATGGTGCAGAGAGTTGGCATAAATGTATATACACAGGAATCACAAGCACTGAAATGTTAATCATTCTTTCACATGCACAGCAGACTGAATACATGATGTTGAGTTGATGACATGATGAAGTTACAGTGTAAAGATACAGTGAAGCAGAGTTTGACAGGTCAGCTGCTTCCCTGTGATGTAAAGTTTTTACCCTTCTAGAATTGCTTCCCTCTTGTTTGACAGGATCTAATGCCTACTGAATGGTTACTTATTAAACTGACCCAATGTAAACTTGCTGTATAGCACCAGATGTATATATTCTGAATGATGGAAATCTAGAAATATACAAATAAAATATTTCAGCATGGAAAATTCTAATTAAACAGATTTGTTTTTTAATTGCTTAAAATAACACTACCATGGAGTTTGCATGTTCTCCCCGTGTCTGCGTGGGTTCTCTCCGGGTGCTCCGGCTTCCTCCCACCATCCAAAGACATGCAGGCTAGGTTAATTGGTGTCTCCAAAAAAAATTGCCCTAGGTGTGGATGTGAGTATGAGTGTGTGTCTGTATATGTGTGGCCCTGCGATGGACTGGCGACCTGTCCAGGGTGTACCCCGCCTTTCGCCCAATGTTAGCTGGGATAGGCTCCAGCCCCCCGTGACCCTGTACAGGATAAGCGGTTGAAGATGAATGAATGAATGAACACTACCATCGGTCTCCATTAGTTATTTCAAAACCGAAAAAAAGACTGATCTCACTGTGAATTCAGTAACCGTAGGTTAAAATTTCTTCAGATGAAATTGGTCTGTACTTAACGTAAGTCGATCCACTGCCCCCAGTGTCCAAAGCTGGAAGTGTTGTTGAACATATGGGCATGTGTGAGCTCATGTTTCCAGGTGAATTGTCTAAAATGTGGCACCAAAAGTGAGTTCTAATGAGTTGTATAAATGATTTTAGGAATGCATATTTAACCATATGACCCAACCCAAACCCTAAACCTAACCTTCAATGGAGTAGAAATCCAATCTTGGAGCAAAAATACAATCTCCAAATCAGTGATTATGTAAACACAATTCTTCTTAGTTTCCATGCGACCAGAACTGGTGTCTCTGAGACTGTTCTCATGACCTATCAGTAGCACCAGAGGAAAATAACCCATTTCTTAGCAGACATGGTGCTTGTCATTTACTCAGTGTCACAGGTTAATAAGGGAGGACACAAACCCAGAGAGGTAGAGATGGGCTTTTATTAAATAAACAAATATAATCCAAAACAAAACTCAAAGGGAGATGAAATAACAACTGAAAACAAAACAGAAACTAGACCAACCAAAAACTCTATGAACAGGACACAGACTAGCAAACTAACAGAGTACCTACACAGCAAAACTATCCAACAAAAGACAGAACAACAATGGAGAGAATATATAAGAGCTGCTAATAGGAGGCAGGTGCCGCTGGTGATGTGCTGGGTGGAGAAACAATCAGTCATCCTGGCAACAGAGCTGACAGTCTCCACATGGCACCTGCAAAACACAAGAGGGAGATGAAATCACAGACACATTCACCAACAAACAAGACAAACAGACAGGAGGAGCTGTCCAGCCCAGTCTGTGACACTTAGCACAGGAACAATCAATAGCAACATGCCAAGTTCCGGTGGGATAATATTGTGTAAAAATGCTCTGACATCACATAGGTGGGGCCCTCTTCATGGGGGGCCCTGAAGGTTTGCGATACACCTATATAAAATTTGCACTGTTTTATACATTTCAGTAAATTCTAGATTTATTATTACAAGCTTATTACAGCTCTTATAGCTACACTACCCCTCTCATTTCTCAGAACAATATTCTGTTGTTGAATTTCAGTCATATGTCACAAAATATGCCTGAAAATGGGAAAAAAATTAGTACATAATAAAAAATTGTTTTGAGCTGCATAACTAAGAGGGCTCTCCTATAAAGGGACACATGATTAATTTGTTTCTAAGAAAGCCAGCGAAGGTAATTAAAACAATGACACTTTGCCCCAATAAACTTCCTTGTACATGGCTTGAGTAATGATTAGCGTTGTGTGTGTGTGTGTGTGTGTGTGGGTCTGTCTAGTTTGATATCATTATTCGATTTGGTTATGACCTAACACTCATTTAATTTAGCAAGAGAATTTTTATGGAGCATGGACATTTCTGAGCTTTTTTACTTGTAGTCAGCGCCAAAGTAATTTGTAGTCATAATTACTTAAATTACATAAATTTTTCACTGCCCCTGTGTTTCCTGCATATGAAGGGTAAAAGACAGAAGAATATCAACTGTATTGAGAGTGGAAATGAATATAGATTTGTTAGGGCCAGCAATTAAGATGAAGTGAGACAGGTGAGGGTAAGACCCAGCTGCTGTATAATTGCATGCTCTCTGCTTCTAATCAAGTTGATCCAAAGATTTCAGGCCTGGTGGATTTATGAGAGGACAGTGTGGCAGAAGGGGGCACTTGGCGGTAACGTTTTATCCTTATTCAATGTTGAAATTGCTGTTTTTAGCTCTTCATTTTAAAGTTAAGATTAAATATGGTTTTAAAGGTTGTTTTATTTTGCTTTAAAAATGTATGTGATTTGGTTTACTTATTGTAAGAGTCCTTTTTTTTTTTTGTGGTATAGAGCATTTAGCCAGGCATTAAGAATTGGGCAAGCACATGTGTGGGGTTAATCACACTAAGGGAAAGAAGTGAGTATGTTTGGTGTGATTTAAAAATGCATTTATTTTGAAGTGTGAATAAGGGTTGAGGCTTACTAATTTAGTTTTTCTTTTAATGTCTATGTTTGCCAATACCATATTTGGTACCGTATTGAGTTTTTGTTGCATGTTTATTTGCTTTTGGTTTCATTTTTTTTTTTTTTTTTTTTTGTAGTGTCCCCTGAGAAAACTAACTGGTGAATCAACCTATTCTGCTGTGCTCGATAACAACCAGATTTTACCATTATATCAGACTAAACCCCTATTTTTGTATTTGTTAGCTGTATGTGCAATTCTTTTCGCCACGCTACATGAGTAAGTTAAGGTCTGTTTGTTAACATTACTTGAAGACTTTCACGTTTTATTTTGCAATATAAATGACACACAGTCACTGTGGGGTTTTTTTTAAACGCAAATTGCTAAAGATGTGCAACAACTCACATCCTTGTTGTAGTTGTCGTCTGTGTTTAGCAATGTGTATGCAACTGTAGTATGGAATGCCCATGTGATGGCACCCGGGAAGCAAAAAACCGGGCCAATCAGAAGATAATTAACTAAGGTATGTGAAGGAGGCAAAAGGTACACATACACGCTCAACAAATGACTTATGTGAAATAACACAAAATAAGCTTCACGGATAAAACAAACAATACAACAAATAAATCTTAAATCAAATATAATAAACAATTGGATATTTAAATTAAATATTCTTTCTTTTCAAATTCAGTAAATGTAATCTAATTACGCCTATTTAGTTTATTTGAAGCTAATAAAATGTTTATTGATTTTAATTCCTAATCTATAATCAAATTTACCTCTTTTCCCAATTAAACTCAATGAAATGTTATTAAAACCAAACAAATAAAATTATATTTACCTATTATTTACCTATACAATTCAAATAAACTATTATACAATTAAACAAACAAGAATCAATCAACTGAATTACATTTATATTTATTCATTTGGCAGACGCTTTTATCTAAAGCGACTTACAAAAGAGGAAAACATAAGCAAATCATCTCGAAGAGGACCTATTATACAAAATTCACTTTTACATGGTGTTTGAACATAAATGTTTGTTGGCAGTGTGTGTATACAACCACCCTATAATGATAAAAATACACCCAGTCCTTTTTTTTTAATCCCCATTAATCATAAGCACTGTCTCAGATCAAGCCATTCGCAGATTCTATACAAAGTGAGCTCACTTTGTACAGGTCCTGCCCACTACTGTTGACAGACACTGCCGACGGACATATTTGTTTGTGTGTGCTGTTTCGTTATGGCACATGGCGAAAGTTGTAACAGTTTTTGTGTGTGTGTGTGTTGCTCATGCATTGTTGCAAAACTGCTGAAAAAAAACTCTACAACAAATAAATCAATTTATCAAATAACCATTCGGAAACTTCCTGGTTCATTCTCAAAGATGTTACTTCTGAGTCTCTCCCACATCAGTGTCTGACTCCGGTTCAAACATATAGGGCTGAACACCACTATTTTCGCTGTCTGTCATATTGTTAATGATGTCTAGTTATCGGAAGCAGAGATGTCAATATTCCGCCCTACTCTGGATATGGGGTGGAGAGCACCAGCTCATTTGCATTTAAAGACACACACACACAAAACCAGCAAATTTTTATTCCCACCCAAAAATGGGCATTTTCAGCTTGGTGTAATACATTATCTATAGGGTATTTTGAGCTGAAAATTCACAGACACATTCTGGGGACACCAAAGATTTAAATTACATCCCTTTAAGTCAAGTCAAGTCAATTTTATTTGTATAGCGCCTTTCACAACACACATCGTTTCAAAGCAGCTTTACAGAAGTTCAGCATTAACAGATGATAAAAATGTAATGTCTATAAAGTCGATAAATCATCATCATTGTGCAGGGCTCCAAACTGCGACTAAAAATGGTTGCATTTGCGACCAAATAAATTTATTTGCGAGTGTAATTTCTGTCAAGGTCGCCATTGGCGACAGTAAAAATTTACTCCCTTTGATTTTAAAATTTGCATTACATTTCCCGAAATACATTACAAAAGTTTATATCAAAGAAATAGCGGGGAAAACGGAGTTCATTGCAGGAACTAACCATTTCAAAAAAGAGACTGTGAGAAAACACGGTGACAGTAACAAGCATAAAAAATGCACGTGATCACATAATTGTGAAGAATGCTCCACAGACTACACTGTTAGCACGTGCAGTTTCTCTTGCATGCGAGCTGCGGGACGAAAAGGAATGGAAGGAGTTAAAAATGAAAATATTTGGCGCCTGTTTTTCCCCCTATAGGAGCCAATGGCTCCTTAATTGATTTTTTGTTTGGAGCCCTGTTGTGGAATTAGATAAGATATGATTCTTTATCGTGTTTAAAAATAATTAAATAATAATGTCTTTAAGGAGACAGTGGTACGAAAAATGCCATATTACCATGTTTCACTAGCATCAGAATAGTTCATTCAAGACAGATTAAAAATGCAACAAAATTTAGAAAGTTATTTTTTTTAGTGACTGGTTAAGTGCTCATGGAAAAGATGTGTTTTAAGTAGTTTTTTGAAGACAGAATTACAAAATGTACTAAATTCAGAGGTCTTCAAGAATAAACATTCAATATAATGTCCAGATTAACAAATACCTCTACCTTTTCGTTGTCTAATGAATTCAAAGTAGAGATTAATTGAAGATTATTTGGAAATCCATGAACAAAATATATTCACAGTTCAGGTAAGACTCTTGGGTTTTTGGCTCACCATCAAACTTTTCAGAAAGTTTGTGCAGACACATCCATGATGAAAAGTCCTCTACCCTTGTTGAAAACATGGTCCAACTCTAACAAAACACATATATACAAAAACTGGCCTGCACAAAGTAGGTTCTCATTCTCAGAAACATTTTCCTAACATTTCAGACTCTTAATACATTCATTAGCTTTAGCTCTAAATGCTATACCTCATGGTAGCATTTACACAACACAGTTTCCAACCAAGTTCACACAATAAACAAGTTTACGTTTCTGATTCTAATTTATATTTAGAATAAAATATTACATTTACAGATTTCCTCGATAATTAACTAAATTTGTTCTTTTCTTTCAAGTTTTATCCGGATGAATGGCAAAATAAATGATTTTACTTCATCACTCATCTTTATCTCAATTGGACATCAAGATTCACTTCTCAGGTAAGTATTTTTCTCTTTTTCTAGAGCTTTAGTTTGAGATTAAACTAATATTTTCTATTTTTCAGTCTTTTGCTGCTATAAATTCCTAACAGCGCTGTTGATCGGCATCTCGTTGCTCTTCGCTTCTTCCTCTGTTCTGTGTCTGTCTGTGTTAACTCTAGGGTGGAGTCAGTGGCTACTGCAAAATGACTGATTGGATATATCACGTTTGCAGCACTGATCCAGACTCTTATTGTCAACTTATCTGCAATATGTTTTGCATATATTTACAAGTATTAATAATAAATATACAATGTTGCATATTTTTCTGACTCTTTGGTTTTAATTCTGTTTCTAGTTACTTGTCTTTAGTTTCTTCACATATTTTAGTTAAATCTGCATTTTATTTTTAGTTAGTTTTAAGCTTATAACTTACATCTGGACCACGCAATTTATTTTTTATTTTTTTAATACAGTGGCTTGAAAATTCATGTTTAAGATGACTAGTGTTTCCTGCACAACTGTTAAGCAGCAGCACTGTGTCGCTATTGAATCGATAGCACCATGGCAAAATAAATTATATTTTGTATAATTGTGAGCTTACAGTCTGAATTTAATTTGGTGAGATACTGTAAATGTGTACCGTGAAATAACAGCAAAACTACAAATTTTTCTATAGTGTTGTTCATGTTGTTCAAGGCAGACAGTACACACAAAAGTTACCAAGGTTTTTCCCTTCAAGAATTAATTAAGTGATGTTGATGAGTTTGCATGTTCGTGTATGAAACTGTTGTAACTGCGCAAACTGATTGATTAGAAATCACTTCATAAATTATGCAATTTCTCTATCTGCAGCATTGAATGGGCTTCATGCAAGCTGTCAAACCACAAAAGACATACTTGTAACTGAAACCACATTGTGTAGGCTATATGAGAGAAACATATACACAATAACTTATCCTGTGATCGCTAGAGTAAATAATCAATGTCCTTGATAATGATTTAGGTCTAATTTAATGGAAAACTATGCGAGTTATGCTCCGGGGCACAGCAGAACTTCAAGCAGCCTCCAGAGTCATAGCTGTGCATACATTCATAGAAAACAATTCTTTCTCATTTTAGAATACACCATGTTGTTCGCCAGTCGTGTACGGTTTGCAACACCTTTATGCGTTTATATGTCTGCATAACCTAATTTTCCATGCAAACCGAGTTTGTGTTTCATTTCAAAACACAGAGGTTGGTTTAAAATAAAATAAAACATTAATTTGTTACTAAAATAATATACTCCCGTATATTTAGTTTAATTTAGTTCCCGAGGGCTCCCGTGCTGCAAAAGCAGAATTCTGTGGTAAATACTGTATGACTGGGTAGGACAAAAACATTTTCAAGTCATATTTACCACAGACCTTATTTTACTCATAAATTAAAAATAAAATCCTGAGGGAACCCATGGCTCTAAAAGGCAAATTCTCTACCAGGCTACAATCTGAACAGCACTATAACACACAATAGGCAAACTCCCCCAGACTCACAAAGGAGAATGAAGGTGTGGGAAGTGTAAAATGAAGCCATGTCTTCCTTGTTAAGAGAGGCATCTATACCAGGACCTTTGTGTGGATGTTTGCGTGGTTTCCTGAGATGCTAATGTTGGTGAACATGGAGAAAGCAGGCCCCTAAGGGAACTTCATGCCTTATGCTGATAGACTGCAACCAAAGAGGTGTATAGGGTCCTGGACATCAGAGACACAGGGAGGAGAACTTAAGAACATTTTGGCAAAGATAACCAAATGCATAGTGGGGAATGGGGAGAGAGCAAAGCGAGAATGGGATTTTGTGAAACATGAAAATTAGAGTAGCGATATGGTGATGAAGGTAACATGATTTGGAGGGAAAGAAATTAAGAGATAGAGAGACAGACAGAGAGAGAAAGGTTGTAGATGGAGGATGCAAAAAGGATAAAGACAAGTAATGTGAATATCTTCTATTATAATAACCTGCACCAGACTCTTGTTAGTGAGACTCTTAGCTTATCTCAGCCCAGAAAAAAAAATTTTTTTTACAACCCTTGAAACATTATAAAGAAAGGTTACCATGCCCAACATCTGTGACACCCCTAGTTAGAGACAGGCCGATAAGTAGCATAAAAATGCATAACATGCTGTTATGCTGAGATCTCGCGTGTGCCAATCTGATTTTTGGGCAGCCCAGAGGAGCAGGAGATATCAAGCTGCATCACAGTAAAATCTAAAGCAACAGACATAGCGAAGGATATTCATGTCCATGAATCCATCACATTTTGGCACTTTATGTTATTATGTATGTCTTAATTTCCTTTCTCTTTTTCTTTCCTGGGTTACAGGAACCTTTGACATTAATATCTCTTTAGGTTAAACAGCTTAAAGTCTGAAATGACTCTCGAAAGTTCCCGGGAGCACATGAGTCACATTTATTTAATAGTAGATGGCAATTTTGGTTGAAATGTCCTGCGATGCCAGATGCACTGCAATGTTAAGTGGCTTGTCTATTCTCATCCAAGCTGCCTATAAAGGCTGTAAACGCTCTTTCCACAAGGGAAGTTGTTTAAACAGTGAGACAGAGGGGGGACTGGAGACTGTGGCTTAGCTCAGCTTTCATCTATTATGATAAGTTCTTGATCCTCTCAAAAGTGAGGTAGAAAAGAAAGTGGTTCAGCATTGTTCAGCAAACACCACTGAAAAAGGACATTCCTTAATCCAGAAACAAACTAATCGCACATAAAGTCACAGTACTTTACGATTTAACCTTCTAAAATGTACAGAATGCATTTAAATCCATGATTTATGCAATGCCTAGGCTTGCTAGGTAATTCTGACAATTGCTTGGAACTGTGGTAACTTGTATAACTGACATATGAATGATTATAGCCTGATGTACCTCTTTACAATGTGTGTAATGTTTTATCCATGTTGTATAACCAAGGAATTAACCAGTATGATTTGTAACCAGAGATTTTCAGGTTTTGTTACCTACATGTATTATATTAATGAGAGAATGTCAAATTTGGTATGCAAACACTCACTTGGTTACATGGAGGAAGCTGATGACAACAAATATCATGTCTCTTGGACCATTCTCTATCTTATGTATATATGTGTAGATTAGATATGTTTAGAATAGCAATAAAGTTTGTCTGTATTCAAAGATGAATGACTGTGGTATATTTTGATAAATAATCTCATCCCTGTTTCTAAAAGATGTAGCTAAACACAGGTGATATTATTTTCAATAAGTCATGAGAATAATATCACTCCAAAAAGTGAATTAATCATAATTCACTTAATAAAGCTAATTCCTTACAGTAGAAATTGTGAGCAGATACAACAAGAAGTATTACGATTTTAATTTTGGAGAATTTATTCAGACAAATAATCTAGTTATTTGTAATTTCTCTAATTTATAATCGTTGTCAAATGCGACTAATACCATTATACATTTCATTACCTAATAACGTACAATAAGGACAGTTTAATTTAGTTCATAGCTCACATATTTCAAGACCCTAAATTCCCTTATATATATTGGTGGTAGAAGACGGGCACATTAACGGTTCCCGTCTAAGTTCATCAGTACCAAATATCCTACAGTGCCAAACAGCTCGAACTTACTGCCACAAAGGCTGCCAGCACTGATAATTCTGCCCCTGAAGTACAATTCACATTCTACACTTTTTTCTTCAAAAACCAAGAGGACAACAGCATTACATCCACAACAGGATCTTTATTCTATTCTTTATACCATCATCTCCATAGTAACCGTGTAAGCGTCTCCTCCACGTTTTGTTTACTATCAAAATCCTTGTCTAAACTTTCAGCCAGGATTCAGAGTATTGACATTTGTGATATGTCCTAAAATGCACTTTAAATATGCCCATAAGAAAATCAGCTTATTATAATGATTTCTGAAGGATCATGTGACACTGAAGACTGCAGTAATGATGCTGAAAATTCAGCTCTGATCACAAATTGCATTTTACGATATATTGAAATAGAAAACTGCTCTTTTAAATTGTAAAAAGAGTTCACAATATCAATGTTTTTACTGTATTTTGGATCAAATAAATGCAGCCTTGGTGAGCAGAAGAGACTTCTTTTAAATGGTAGTGTAGGTCTAAATTTAAGTAAAGTCTTATGTAAAGAAAATGTATAGTCAGATTACTTTTAAATTAAATTTTGATCATTGTCTTTCTGTTACATTCCACATTGATAGGCCCAGGGGAGGGGTCTTTGTCTCCTCAGTTGTGAAATACATCCAGATTCATGTTAATTCACGCCTCCTCGCATATGACTTTCTAACACTAAAAGTGTCTTACAAAAGTTAAATTACCATATTGTTTTGTATGAATGAGTGATCAGGATGGTTTTTACATCATTTTGTAGCAAAAATTCTAGGCTACAAGATCCAGTTCTCAACAGTATTTTGAACAAATGTTTAGTATGTGTTATGTGGCCTTATTTCAATGACATACACATTTTGTTTTTTCACCCTCAGACCCCAGAGGGTTAAGGCGCCATTGAGTCAGATTTTCTGCAGGTATGCATGAGCCTATTCAGCTGCTAGAGAGAATGGTCAGCTTATGCAGCATCTCGTTCCCATTCAGGGATACAGGGTAATGTTTTGTGTAACCAAGACGTTCCCTTTCGTAGGAACTCAAGCCGTTTAATCGCATTGGGAACTATATACATTCACACCATGCAAACAGAAGCTACCAACTGTCTATGTCCAAGTTAAAGTGCCTGAATAAAACTGAAAAATTATGAGTTTACTCCTGTTCCAACAGAGCGAACCTGGGAAGCAGGAGTCAAACCCTCATCCAGATAAAAAAATCTAACAAATGTATGCGGAGTGAACCACCATGCTGCCTTACAAATGTCCTCCATGGATGCATATCTAGGTAATGCCCATGAGGATGCCATGCTCCTCTTAGAATTGATTTGAATACCTGAAGGTGAATGTAAACCGAGCGTTTTGTAAGCACTTGAATTTGCATCAGTAAGCCAACAAAAGAGTCTTTGCTTGGACACCAACACACCTCTATTGTGGCCACAAAAGCACACAAATGACTGCTCTGACTAAAGCCACTGGCTAGTATTGTCAACATAAACTCTCAGCAAACCATCTTCTAAAAGGCAACCAAATGCGGAGGATAGAAAGCCTGAAAATTAATAGTCTGCAATCGAAATGTAGAAATGACCTTAAACACCAGTTTTAAAACCCTGGTGCAAAATCCATACATAAGGGATTGATTTACAGGGCATGCAAATCACCAACCCTTTTAAAACTATGCCAATGCAACTAGCAGGGCCATTTTAAAAGTCATAAACTTATAGTGACTGTTGCCAAGGGCTCAAATGGAGTGCCCGAGAGCACCTCTAAAACAGCAGATAAATCCTATAAAGAATAGAATAGAATCCTTTATTTTGGTCACACATTATACACACAGTTTTTTGCATATATACAGTGAAATTTATTAGTTTCCACATATCCCAGCTAAGCTGGGGTCAGAGTGCAGGGTCAGCCATGATATGGTGCCCCTGGAGCAGATGGGGTTAAGGGCCTTGCTCAAGAGCCCAACAGTGGCATCTTGGTGGTGGTGATGGTGGTGGCGTAGTGGCTAGAGCACAGGGCTGCTAATCAGAAGGTTGCTGGTTCAAACCCCTTGAGCAAGGCACTTAACTTCAGGTTGCTCCGGGGGGATTGTCCCTGTAATAAGTGCACTGTAAGTCGCTTTGGATAAAAGCGTCTGCCAAATGTATAAATGTAAATGTAAATGGTGGTGCTGGGGCTTGAACCCCTGACCTTCTGGTCAGTAACCCTGAGCCTCAACCACTGAGTATGAAAAGTTCTAAGTATGCATACCCAGTGTATAAAACAAGAGACAAGAGAATGTCTACCGACATAGACTCCACTGAGAAGTGCATGCTCAGTCGCAACAATGGCAACGTAGACTTTAAACGTTGCTGGGGCATCCCTGGCCCCAAAATGCTCTTGCAAAAAAATACAGCAGTATACCTACAGTGAACTGGATGTTCACCTCGCACTGTACACCAAGTGCCAAAAATACACCACTTGAACATATAAAGCTTCCTTGTTGATGTTGGAGCACTAGCATTCAGAATGGTATCAACCACAGTGGGGGGATAACCCATCATTCAAAAGTGCGCCCTGTTGATGGGCCTTATCCATAACTTCCACATGTCTGGTTCCAAATGCTGCCCCGAGCCTGAGACAATATGTCTGTTCTGACTGGAACCTCCCAAGGCATTTCCTCCAGGAGAGAGACCAGAGTCGATAACCATACTTGAGACGGCCAAAACGGCGGCATTAACAGAAGCCGAACCCGATCGTCTCGAACATCCTGGTTACTTCCGTAACCTCCGATCCCTGATGGAGGGAACGAGACGTTGTGTTGACACTAGGGGTCACTCTTGGGAGCCCAAGACACTTCTGATCTTTGATAAAAGGCCAATGGGAATTGGCGAGTGGAATTTGCATGCCACTCCCCCAAACATACAGGTATAAAGGAGCTGGTGTGCGAACCGCTCATTCAGGTTTTGTGCTGAGGAGCCGAGAGAGAAAGGTCCTGGCCATCAGTGGGTAGTCCAGCATTGTGGCAGGAGGGACACAATGTCTCATTCCCTCCATCAGGGAACGGAGGTTACGGAAGTAACTAGGATGTCCCCAATCTGTCATTCACTTGATGTTGTGTCGATGAGGTGAAAAGGAGAGACTCTGAGCCAGGAGGAGCTTGCTCTTTTTCCAGTTGTCCCGAATCCCTAGGTGCGTGAGCACCAGGTCCCTGTGTGTACACAACATATCCCGAGAGTGAGCTAGGATTAGCCAGTCGTCGAGATAGTTGAGGATGAAAATGCCCACTTCCCTTAATGGGGCAATGGCTGCCTCTGCAACCTTCATAAAGATGCGAGGGAACAGGGATAGGCCGAAAGGGAGGACCTTGTACTGGTACACCCGATCCCCGAATGCAAATGGCAGGAATGGTCTGTGTCAAGTACGCATTCTTCAGGTCTACTGCCGTGAAACAATATTGATGTCGGATGCTCGCTAGAATGCGTTTTGGCATCAGCATCTTGAACGGGAGTCTGTGTAAGGCCCAATTCAGTACTCGCAGATTCGAGATTAGCCGTAACCTACCGCATTACTTCGGTACAATGAAGTAGGTGCTGTAAAACCCGTTCTTCATCTCGGCTGGAGGGACAGGCTCTATCAAACCCTTCCGTAAGTGGGTAGCGATTTATGCGCGCAAAGTAGCGCCGTTCTCGGCCTGCATTAAGGTGAAGTCGACACTGCTGAACCTGGGCGGACGCCGACATGTTGTCGGCCACTGATTTGCCAACTCATTGATGCCCAGTGGTGCCGGAGGTTAGAGGGAAAACCAGAGGGGACAGTGTGACGTCTCGCTCGAAGTGAACAGGTCCGCTTCCACTCAGTCGAACCTTCTCCATATTTATTTCAGAATCTGAGAATGTAATGTCCACTCTCCAGGTATCAAGCCCCATCTGGACAGGAGATCCGGCCCAAAATTCAACCAGCCCTTTTTATAACTTTGCGACAACACACCTGTCCCAACGGAATGCCTGACATCAAAAGGCTGGTCCGTTTCCATGGCAACAGAGTTCGGTAGCACCCGCACATCACTTTAAAAAGACTGAACACATACCTCGGTGGTTGAAGTCCCTGTGTGGAATTTATTCAACCCTGAAAAGGTCTCGCATGCAATATGCCCGGGGTAATGACAGCGGAAGCCATGTTCATGTGCCCCAAAAGCCTGTGAAATGTTCTCGCAGGGGGAACACGTCCCACTCTGAACATCGCTAGACACTGTCGAAATGACAGTACACAAACTGGATACAGATGCGCCTGCATTGCTCGCAAATCCAGCTCCACCCCTAGAAACATAGTCTGTTGCCCTGGTAACAGGATACTCTTGTCTTGGTTACACACAGCCTTCGATCTAATGGCTGGGAATGGCATCTCGATGTTAGTCTTGCCTGTGCAAGTCTGAACAGAAGGACACAAATTTATACGTTTGCCCCCGACAGAGAATCTGAGTGTCAGTATTGTAGTCAAGACCACCTAAACCGAGACCAAGACCAGAGTGTATCGAGACAAGACCAAGACAGGGCGAGACACGCACAGGAAAGTATAAAAACACTCACAGAAAACAAATGAAGATTCTTCTTCATTGTTGTACGCTATGTTCAGGAGCGGGTTTGGTTATTAGTAATAATTAATAATTATCAAATATAATTATCTATTGTTAAAATCAATAGAACATTGATTAGAATCAATGTTAGCTTTTTAATCCTTTAAATCAACAAAGATAATCATCAAATTCAATAGAATATTAATTAATATCAAATATAATTAACGATCATCAAAATCAATAGAATATTAATAAGGATAATTATCGCCGGGTCACCACCCTGGAATCAGGGACTAATAACCAGACAGTATAACAGTTTCAATTTTAGATTGTTCTCTTTGGAAAATCGACATATGGAGAACATCAACATTCAAAAGGAAACAAAGAAGGATTGAATCCGAGCACTGACATCCCCTGCCAGCCGATGACACAGGTGTATGCAAAACAAGCCAAAACACTTCTCTTTGAAATATAACAAAGTTTATTGATGCCGTAACATCAATTAATAATCAATACAATGTAGTCAATAAACTTCCGACATACAACTACAAACTAAACAGTGACATGGTTATATATGGTAACCAAAATAAGCCTATAACACATGAGAGGAAGGTAGGTGTGTGTGTGTGTGTGTGTGTGTGTGTGTGTGTGTGTGTGTGTGTGTGTGTGTGTGAGAAAGGAGTTACGTGCACAAAATGACTGACGTTACTCACATGGAGAATACGTCACACGAGATTTCTGGCTGGAGAATATGGCCAGTTAATGGTGTCTGCCTGTTTACCGCGTGTCTTGTACGATAAATTGGGGAAAATGCTGAGCTTTATCACCAAGATATCTAATAGCCAAATATGCGTGCGGGTATGTTTGTGAGGGCTTGCGTGTGTGTGTGTGTGTGTGTTTGTGTGTGTGTGTGTGGTTAGTACGAGAGAGAGCGAATAGCGAAAAGTGGTGACACCGAAGTCGGTTTCATGATCGTGGGAGAGAAAGCAGCTGTTAGTTCATCACTCAGAGATGAGGTGAACAGCCCATTAACCATCCCATGGTCTTTGGTTCTTTAATGGAAAAACTCAGTGTGCCGGTCTCATCTGTGATGCCGGAAATACACATCAGTCCAACATGATTGGACTACAACACAGCAAAATCTAATTTGTGATAATAGTACATTACAGTAATACCTTAAGTATTATTAGCAGCAATGAGCGGATTTGGCGGTCTGTAAACTGTACAAGCAATAACATTGGTACACAAGAATAACACACTATAATATTCTATCTCTGCCCAGACGTAGGTACAATGTGTTCATTCATCCTTTAACTCTAACTAGGTTCCTCGAGGCTCGGGTGATGACGGGAGGCCGCGTCCTCGCTTTGTCGGCAGGTAATCAGAAATCAGCAATGTCGACTTGGTTGAAGAGGGAAGAGAAATCTACTTTCTTCACTTCTGCAGGCAAACGAATGAAGATGCAGATTGCTTGGCAGTCTCCTTCGGATCTTTAGAGTGTTCAGTGGAACACAGAGTAATCTAGACTCATCCAGCAGGATGGAGATTGTATGGTCACAGTTTCAAGTCAACAAGGCTACAACTGAGAGCAGTGATGAGCTGCTTCTACATACGGCATGCAAAGTTGCTGGACGCAATTTCCATAAGGATTGGAAATTGTTGTTCGCCTCATCCAATAGGAGTTGAGAGTTTGATACTGGAATTGCAGAAATAGGTGTAAAGTGAACAAGGCTTCATGGGATTTGTAGTCTGTTTTGGACTCCCTCTGTTTGATTTTGGCATGGTTTTTATCAGTAAGATTTATATCTGTGTGTGTAGGCCTCAGTCAGGCTTTACGACAGTGTTCAGGCCTGCCTTTATCTGAAAACATGAGGCCCAACATGAGGTTAACAGTAACAAAAAAGGGGACAAAGTGTGGTGCTTCTGTGCACTGTATGTTTTGTGTACACTTGTGCTCAATGAACGTCAAATTCTGTTATCCATGTCTCGAAACCCTTGGTCATGGAGACATAGCTGAATCTAATCAGGCAGTTCTAAAAAGCAGTCACTCTGAATGTATTTACAGTAGAGGACGCCAGATATATCATATTCAATAGCATAGAATGGGAAAGAATGTGGGAACATGGAGGGGAATTGAGAGCAAGCATGTTCGTCAAAATGGTCCCAGCTTTCTTCATGGGGAACAACGTGTGGTGCTTATGTTCACCTTGTATTTTGTGTACACTTGTGCTTGATGAACATCAAATTCTGTTATGCATGTCTTGAGACCCTTGGTCATGGAAACAGAGGCTGATTTTGGGAAGGGTGTTATAATTTTTTATTTTAAACTTTTGCTCTCCAGCAAGCTACAGTGGAAAACGGAACCATATTCTGGTTGTCGGACGTTCGAGGTGCATACAATGGCAAACTCAAACTCAAATTCAATACTGAACGAAGGTCAACCGGGAGAGAAACGGATACATTTGAGGCCTGGTCTCTGTAGCAAGCCGAGTACGCATAGCGCCTTCCACAGTTCATCATGCAGCTTGGTTTTTGCATAAGTCTTATAACTTAGTAGTGTTTGGCGATGGTAGACACGAACACCAGTCCATGTGCCGCAAAAGTCTGGCTTATTAAACAAAAATAGCACCATTTTGGATCCGGAGTGGCCGCTGCATGCTACCGCGCCGCCATCTTGGATCGTATCCAATGCTCATTCGCAGTGTAAATTACAGGGGAGACTACTGAAAAAATGGGTTATAACTAAACCAGTCCCAACATGTAATGGGGGAACAACACAGATAGCATGAAACACCCTCGCAAACATAAGCATCACCTTGACCTACTCGTTCCCCAGCACGTCTCTGTTGTCTTATTCATGTGCATTCTCCCAGAATGACACAGAAAAAGACAATAGTGACAAAGGGGACAATTTGTTTCCTTACTTTCAATGACAATAATAAAGTTCTAATAATAATAATAATAATTTGATGATAACACCTCGTAGTGAGAAATTATGAGCCTCAAACAGCACCGCTTTCCCCGTCGGAAAATTACGCTGTGTAAAACTACATAAGTCCCTTCTTCAAAAGGGAGAATAATTGTTATGCCTGCATTGACTGCTATCTCTCTTGTATGCCACCACCTGAGTATTAACCCTTCATGAACTACATCTCCCTTAATCCTCCAGTCAGACTGATTACTCATCCACCTGTTCCACATTTACTCTGGTTATTTAAGTTCCCTGTTTTCTCGCATTCAGTGAGAAGTCTTGTTTTGCCCTTGTTACCCATCCTGTGTTTTGACTCCTGCCTGTTTCTCGTATTTCCCAGCCTGCTTGTTAGTTTTGTGGATACATTGCCTGTTTACTGGATTACCCCTCAGCTTCTCGGATTTACTTAGTTTGCCTTTCTGGACTGTCTGCCTGTTTACAAAACCCTGCCTGACTTTTTGATTCCCCTTTATTTTGCTACTTTTTTTTACTATTTTTATTGTTATTAAAGCTGCACATGGATCTTAGCACAACTGCCCCGGCATCTTTGCCACAATAATAATAATCCTCGCTTCGACGTGAGTCATTGGTACAACATAGGCCAGACGAGATCGTGCACTAAAGAAAAGAAAATAACAAAAAAAGTGAGCGCTTTTATAGAGCCCATGATGTAGCTCCCTTGGGGCATCACTTAAGCACCGACAGCCAATACTTTGGCAAGATTGTACAAGGGCTTCTGACCACGTGACACTCAGGGTGTGTCCCAATGCAATTACACAGCTCGGGTTCCTATAAAAGGGAAATTAAAGTGGCAATATATTCTGAAAATACATGTTTATAAATGTTTTTCTACTGATATAAAAAGGTCACATATATATACATACGGTATATGCACCATAAATTTCAAAATATCACAGAATGCCATTTTCATGTATGTGAAAATATTTTTGTGAAATACTTGTGGAATTTTAGTTTGTAGATAAATGCTCAAATATATGAACTGTAATTTTATTTGTTCGCATATGGCCATATTTCAGTACCGCAACATAAATATGCTCATGTAACAATGTGCTATTGAACACACTTAGCCTATTTAAAAAGTTAAATGTCAATGTAAATAATAAATTAAAAGAAATGCATGTTTCCTTCAAGTGTTTTTCAGTCAAGGATACATAGCTTAAGTGTTTTTAAGTAGCACCCTACTCTTTAATTCTTTACCAAATCATCATTTCCTTTTGGTTTTTATTATTATTATTATTTTCAGAACTCCATGTTTGAGTTTAATTTAATTTAATCATCAAAATGGTGTTTAATCAATTTATTATTAAAACTTAAAAAAAATATATCTATTCAACATGTATTATAAACTTTCTTGCATTGTCTGAGAGAAAATTTCAATAAAAAAATAATGAAGGGTTTTCCAATACCAACAGGTTTCAGTTAAATGTAAGATATTTGTGTGTAATTCTTAGTTTTTTTATTTATTTATTTTTTTGGCATGCTAGCTGCATATTCAGTTATTGTGTACTAAAATATTTACAGTACATGTAACTGCAATTACAATGTAATTAACACAATTACAGAGGTATGTAATGATGATTTGAGATTTTTAATGGCAAAACAAAGACCACATTTGAAAAAGTGCCACGAAATCCTGGTGGGACTGATAACATGGTTATGCTTATGTGTTAACTAAAGGAGCACAGTCTAGCCACGCAACATTGGATGGCTTCTTAGAATTTCACTGTTCCTGATTGCTTGAGCTAGATAAAAACATAATTCTGTCAATAAAACTAACAATACATGGAGTGTTATTGACTTTGTGAGAGTGTAACAACAGCCCACTGGTTTAACAAAAACATACATATTTTTTTAAATTACCTTTATTCTAATGTAATCAATGAATATTACATTTTTTTTTACAGAATAAAATAAAAAAAAGACTTTTTGATCCAGCTGGGAAGTAAAAAGGCAATGAAGAAATTATAACTCTTTTTTTACTCAATGTAGGAGTAAGACTAGGGAGACAATTCTTCTCATCTGCTCACCTAAATTCATAGTCTTTTCATGTTCTCAAAGAGCACACTGGGTGATGACCATTTTCTTTGACTCCAATTTATATAGTATTATACTGTAACAAGTTAAAGTATTCTGGCTGCTATTGTAGGTAATGTGTAACAAACTAGTATATGCTGTTATGTATTAAGTACCATTAGTTCTTGAATATACATTGTCAAGTGTTGTGTACACTGTAACGAATTGCTGTAAAAATGACATCATGATTTTTACAGTAAGCTGGCTGTTTTTCAATAATACAGTAGATTGCTGTCAACAGCAATGCATTCTGGGGCACGCGGCAGTTTATTGGACCGTTGTATCACATGTACAGCATACTGCTGTAAATTTCAAATGTACAGATGCATTGTGGGAGGCAGCGGCAAGAAGAGTGATTCATGAACTGTGGTAAGTGACTAAAGGCTGAATTACACTACACTTTTAAAAATAATGTCAGATTTATATATAATATCATATATTATAGTTATCATTCAATTACCGACTTAGAAAGACGCTGTTGGCAAAAACAATGAACAATGTTCTCATCATAGTGATCTCGCGGAAGCACGAGCCTGCCGTAATTAGTTATTTTTAGGTGGTTGTTGCATTTATTGGCTGTAGAGCAGTGGATTTATTGCGATAATCCAGTCATTAATTTTAGCTGTGGGAAAATCTTTTTTTCTACCGAGGCTGGCTGTGTTTTTACGTCCGTTATTTGCAGCTCCGGTGTCAACATGGTCCAGTGTCAAATTAGCATGAATTAGCATGTATTTCGGGGTGTTTTTAAATGTAAGCAATGAGGTACGTGTAGAGCAGTTAACTGTTTAAAAGACAAAAAAATATCGGCAAATTTCTGCCTTGTTTCCTTTCACTGATCACCGGCATGATATCCAGAAGTTTGAGAGAACCTTGCAAAAATGTGATGTGTTTTTTCCTCCTTGAATTGACAGAGGTGTGCCTTAGCAGCAGATCTTCAATATACACAACATAATTGGGACCCCGCGAATCATTGTGCTTGGTAAGTATACACTGAGATAGTGTATACACTCTTGAGTGACTAGAACATTAGAAACCCATGTACAGTGTAATTCAGCCTACTTTAACCGTGGACTGTGGATCCCAATGTTAGTCTGAGAGAGGAGTTGATTTAACCTGTTTAAAGTCTTGTTGTAAGGTGTTGTGTTATGAATGTTTCTAATATTGTGTTCCTCCATTTAAGTTTCATGAAGTTAGTATTTTTGTAAAGGTCTCTTGTTGGATTACATTTGATTGATGTTTTTTGTGTATACTGATTCAGATTCAAGTGGCTTTATTGGCATGGCAAAAAGGATTAACAAATATTAAAAATGTTAATCCTTTTTGCCAAATTAGTTTGCCAACCAAATTACAAACACATGTACACAAAATAAAAAATATATAAAATAATAACAATTAAACTACTAATACTAATAAAAACAAGTATAAATAGTATTTATATTTGTTTTTCTTTCTCTCTATCTTACTTGTTCTATTATATATACTAACAATAACAAGTTTATTCTGTGAAACTTGCTCATTATTTGTTCCCAATGCCTCTTGTTAACCTTGGTTTAAAATAATCGGTTCACTCAGTCATAAATATTAAAATAAAGTTTAAAGGTCAAAAGATTGAAGATAAAAATTAAATGGCATGGTTTAAAAATAACTGGTGTCATGTGTGGTGATGATTGTTTCAGGAGACACCTTGACTACTGGGCACTGGATTCTGAGCATTGAAGGCGAGTTTGTGTTTGGGGCACTCAGCCCACCTTCCCGTCTGGCCTTGCCACACTATTTGCAGAGTACTTCCTATTCAACCTTGAGTACCAAGACGAGGTGGTGTGTACATTGGAGTTTATTCAAAGGTAAAGGGTGAATTCTAACAACCTCAAAACCTGCCATTTATATATGTAGTTATGTTTTATGTTTTATATCTGTTGAGTCAACTAATATTATATGGTGGTAGGAAAACTTCCAATCCAAAAACTTGATTATATGCCTCAAAAGCTAAAACCTGCATTAAAACGTTGTGTGTTTCATGACACTTTCAGGCTCTTTGTAGGCATTAACCCTGAGAGAGAGAGACAAAGAAGTCAAAAGGAAAAGTGACCTCTAAAACCAATGGGTGCCTTGTACAGAAGAAACAGGTTGCAGTGGACCCACACGTCTCCACTCATCTCTGCATACTGATGGACTACCAGTGGAATTTCTGAAATTGTAAGAAAAAGCAGACACACACACACACACACACACACACACACACACACACACACACCAAGATCTCTCTCCATATACTTTTATTAAAACACATTTAACAGTGACCAGCTACAGAAAAACAAATATATCCCCATTATACAAACACTGCATTGACACACTGTCCCGCATACACGCACGTGCGCGGACACACTGTCCCGCATACACACGCGCGCGCGGACACACTGTCCCGTGCACACACACACGCGCGCGCGCGCGTACACACACACTGTCCCACAAACTATCATTACTCAAGACATATTGAAGAGACAATAAAAAAGCACAAATAACTAATTGTATCTATCATCCCTCTATCCATCTATAAATTGTATCTATCATCCCTCTATCTGTCTCTAACTGTATCTATCATCCCTCTATTCATCTCTAATTGTATCTATCATCCCTCTATCCGTCTCTAACTGTACCATCCCTCTTGTATCTATCATCCCTCTATCTGTCTCTAACTGTATCTATCATCCCTCTATTCATCTCTAATTGTATCTATCATCCCTCTATTCATCTCTAATTGTATCTATCATCCCTCTATCCCTCTCTAACTGTACCATCCCTCTTGTATCTATCATCCCTCTATCTGTCTCTAACTGTGTCTTTCATCCCTCTATCTGTCTCTAACTTTATTTGTCATCCCTCTATCTGTCACTAACTATTCATCTCTAACTGTACCATCCCTCTATCCATTTCTAACTGTATCTATCATCCCTCTATCCGTTTCTAATTGTATCTATCATCCCTCTATCCGTCTCTAACTGTACCATCCCAATGTATCTATCATCCCTCTATTCGTCTCTAACTGTATCTATCATTCCTCTATCCATCTCTAACTGTATCTATCATCTCTCTATCCGTCTCTAACTTTATCGATCATCCCTCTATCCATCTCTAACTTTATCTATCATTCCTCTATCTGTCTCTAACTGTACCATCCCTCTATCCGTCTCTAACTTTATCTATCGTCCCTTTTAAAATTATATATATATATTTTTTAATGTAAGTAATATATTGTCCTCTTTGTTCTTTTCAATATTTTTAGCCACTCCTTGGACCCTCTGATGGATCAGGATCAGGACATGAAACTGTTTTATGATGACCATGTTTATCAACTTATGTTTATATTTTTGTATTGTTTTAATTGCCATGTTGGCAAATATGCTTGTGCGAATATAAGCTGTGAAGTGAATAAAAAAAATATTTCATGTACAAAATTAACTTTGCATTGTTTTTAGGACCATGTTCTCACATAGTGTCCATTAATGTATGTGAATATGAAAGTCATATTTTAAATTTTGACCAGTTTTTCAAGATTTATCAATACATTGCAAATTATTTTTAATGTGTTTTGTGAAATAATAACTTTATTAAGTTATTATACAAAATAGATGGCAAACATTATGCAATTAATAAGTAGTTTAAATGTAAAATTCAGCTGCCAGTAATTGACATTCAGCAAAATATACTGGACATACAGTATTTTATGTATTTCCTCCAAAAATAGTAAATTCACACAATCAAGTAATATATTGTAAAAATTACAGCATTAAACTGCTAAATGCAACTGGTAAATTACTGTATTATTTAAAAAATACAGTATTTTTCTGTATTCTACAATTACAGTAAGTAACTATAATTAAATTGCAGTAAGGTCACTGTAAAAATTACAGTAACTGCTGGAAATCCAATTTTTTTACAGTGTAAGTTTCATTTTCAAATCAAGCGCTCATTAGTTGTTCAAAATATCCTTCTTTGGGCAAGCTACACAGCTTTCTCGTTGTCTCATAACTATAGACAACATGAAAATATCAGCTCTCTTGGCTAGTCCTCCACCCTTAGCATATTTTGTGTTTACGTAGCCATGGAACAAGACAAGAATATATCAGTAACATGCCATTGTTCAGTGGGAAGAAATACCTATTAGCCACTTAGTACACAACAGCAAACCTCCTAGAAGCACTTACAAGGCAAACACAGTGCCATGAATTTGATAGTTAAGGATTCACATACCAATGATTTCAACCAGGTCGGTACACCAGACAAACATCAAACAGTAGAGACTTGCTTATCATCCTCTAAGGCAGCGGTTCCCAAACTTTTTTTCCTGCGCACCCCCTTCTATGTCCCAACCGGGTTGGCGCACCCCCAATCCCCACTTCAAAAAAAAAAAAAAAACGCAACGCAACTTTGTTTTATCATGTTTAATCATGTGCAAATAACCAGAACACATGACAATAACAACATCACAACGGTTATGGAAATTAGAATGACGGTACAATTAATTAAACTGCAATGTTACAAACGATCCACAACATTAAAGAGAATAGGATCCGAAATAGATAAAATAAATAAATGAATATTTAATAAAATAAATTAAAATAAAAAACGAGGATCAATCTGAAACTTTTCAAGTGGGACAATAAAATTAGCCTTCACACGATCCACAACATAAGTAACAAAGAGCATAGGCTCAAACATAAAATAAATTAAGAGGATAAAAGAGGATCCATCTGGAACTTTTCAAGTGCAGCGCAAAAGTCGCTCAGCCTGCAGCGAGAGAGAGAGAGATAAGAGACGGGGAGGAGGATGTGTTAGTATTCCCAGGCCTATGTGTAGCAATAATATTAAATGAAGAGTTTGGTTCCAAAACGCGATAAACGCCATTAAAAAAAAAATAGTTACTGCAAAAATCTGTATTGTATCTGGTTGGTATTGAAAAGTCAATGTTTAATTTTAAGTAAAATGCGATATCCGCCGTGTTATTCTGTCATGTTTTCTCCCTTTCTTTCCAAACCGCGACAAACGCCAGTCTCCTTCTCTGCAGAATGTGATATATCCGCTCTCAACCAATCACAACGCACCATTACACGCAATGTAAACAGTAACGGCAGCGCCTTAAATACACCCGGCTTCCTAGTTTTTCTTATCTATTTTGTACTTTTCGATCAACAAACAAACAAAAAAATGAATAATTTTGACGGCATTGATGAACCTGTGGTTGTTTCTGCGGTGGGTAAGAAACGTAAGGCATCGAAATCGAATCATTTACGTGAGGAGATTAAGAAGATGAGGCACTCGGGAGGAGGAAAAATGTTTTCAATCTTCTTTACAGTTCTTAATAAAAATATTATACTAATAAACTTACGTTGTTGTGTATTTTTAACAGTTTCAATATGATTTTTTTAATATATATATATATATTGATTCAATGGATTAATTGCATTTTGAATAAAAAAAATGGATTTATTGCATTTTGGGGAAAAAATAATCCGTTTTTATAATAAATTGTGGCCACAGGAAAATGACACAGGACCAGCTAATACAAATGGGGTTCTTATTTTATTCCTTATAAATTAGTTAGGAATTTCTGTTTCTTTGCTGTCTGTTACAGGCAGAAATCTTACAATAAAACAAAATACAGTGCCAGTGTATTCTTAAATAACACAGCAAATTGTTCCCCAAAGTAAAGGAAAATATAAAAAGAAAATACAATGGTCATCTCTTTTTGTGTGCAGTAATCCAAACAATGCAAATACTGAAACACCAATGACAATAATACGGTAGTGGTACTTTCTATAAAGAAAACACAAACATCTTAGAACTACATAACAATTAAGCTGAAATAACATTCACATAATACACCTGAAATGACATAGTATGTATATTACTCACTTTTTCCTCGTGTTTCTCACGTTACACACTATACAATCACTTCGTCAATGCAAACAGGCCTCGTCTGTACACGCGGTGCCGTTAGCTCGATCACACTCACGCATTCACGCAATCCGGCGTACCCATCCAACTCCCTATAGATATAAATCAATATTCTAGGAAATCGTCTAGAAAGCACAAATATACACTATTACAACTCCATTATACACAGATCGGTACCTGAATAATGACAGATTAACTCGAACCACAGTCACAGGCACATGTGCAGCATATTCTGTAACTTCCTCTTTTTTTGCGCGTTCACGTTCATTTTTCTCATACGTATACGCAATGACGTCACCCGATGCCCCTTAAAGGACCCTTCAATACATATAAAACGCATTCTAGAAAGATACATCTTATTCATAATAAAAGCATAAAGGACCCTAACCAGCACCTGGTTACATTCTCCCCTGCATATGAGTAGACGACCTCGATTACTCATTAAGGGTCAAAGTATTCTTAACTTCTTTAACTGCTTCTCGGAACAGAACAGAACTTAACCCAGCTAATATCTGTGAAACTGCTACCGGACTTATAGACGGACAATCTAAGACAGACCTTGGCTCATGGTGCACATTTGAATGTTGGCCAGCGTTTGGTCTCCTGCTACATCTACGGGGTGCCGCAACAGGAAGAGTCAACACCCTGGTAGCTGCATCCAGCCTTTCCTCAGTTTCCAAGGCCTCAGCAGGGTCTTGTCTAACATTGGCAATGTCAGAACCAACTGATTCTCTGCTGTGTACCACATCGGGCACATGAACTATATTTTGTTGGTCAACTGACGAAGTGCTAAGCCCTTTTACTGCAGGCGCATGAGGTCTCTCTTCCCTTACAACTACACCTTCCTCTGAATCCTCAGATTCCGCTTCACTAAGGGACTCTGACTTTTCCTCTCGTACCTTTGGCAGTCTTCTAGGGGCAGGAGTAGGCGGACTCACACAGGATCTGATGTCTACTCTGTTTACTCTCTTTGTAGGTCCTCCTTCCAATGGTTCCACTGTGTAGGTGTTGTCCATGATTCCTACTACTCGATATACGATTGGGCTCCAGGCATCCTGGATCTTGTGACGGCCTACTGGTCTACTCCTCAGGTACACAAGTGCTCCAACCTCGATCTTCGGACAAAAAACTCTATCCTTGTGCAAGGAGATGCGTTCGGCAGCCTTCTGTTCAGAATATTCCCTTGCCCTGGCATGAGCATCATTCAGACGTCTCTGGTGAATCAACAACCAGTCATGTTCCTGATCAAAACCTTGCTCCTGGCCTAGGAGGGCATCCACGGGTAGGTAAGGATCAACCCCAAACAATAAATAATATGGAGAGTACCCAGTGGTTGCATGAGGTGTTGCATTGTACGCAAAGACCAACTCTGGTAAGTATTCGGGCCACCGTCGTTTCTTTTCAGGGGGCAGTGTTCTCAACAGGTCATGGAGCGTCCTGTTAAACCTCTCACACTGAGCGTTGCCAGTGGGATGATATGGGGTGGTGCGGCTCTTCTTCACCCCATAGAGCTTACAAAGTTCAGCTACAACTTCACTCTCAAAATTACGCCCCTGATCGGAATGCAGACGTGTGGGAATACCATACTTCATGAACAATTCCCGAAGCAATACCTTGGCTGTGGTATCCGCTTTTTGATCTCGGGTAGGGAAGGCCTGGGTGAACTTCGTAAAGATGTCAGTGACTACAAGAACATTCTCCTGACCATTTGTTGCGGGTTCCAACACCGTGAAATCCACAGCAATTACCTCAAGCGGTCTAGAAGCCAAGAACGATTTCATGGGTGGGTGGAACCTTGGCTGCGGCATTTTGGTCAGCACACAACGTTGACAACCTTTAATCCACTTGTCCACATCGTGGTGCATTCCTACCCAAAAACACCGTCTCCTCAGCAAGTGAAGGGTACGCTCGATACCTTGGTGTCCCATAGAATCGTGCACATACTCCAGAACAGGCTTCTTCAAATTGAGAGGTAACAAGAGCTGATAACATTCCCCGTGCCGCACATCCTCAAAGACACGGTACAGTAGACCCTGGCGCTCCTTCATGCGGTTCCAGTGCTTCAGCATTGATCGAACAGGTTTTGGTAGAGCTTTTAGTTCTTTACCATAGGGTATTTTCTTTTGATCCCAGAACTTCCTAAATCCGCCAATCACAGGGTCTTGCTGTTGAAAGCTGATCAATTCCACATGTGAATAACTTGGAAGGGTAGGCGTATTACCTTGACCCAATCCATTACCATCATTCAGGGAGTTTGACACTACAGCTCGCATCTGCCTCACTTGACAGCTGTGCATCCCAGAAGCCACAAGTGCTGGATCCAGGTCGGAACCTCGGTGAATCCATCCACAGACGGCCACACATCCATCATACTCTGCATCCTCTGGGGCTGGCTCAGGCTCCCCTGCAAATGGCTGCCTAGATAGTGCGTCAGCCACTGTGTTCCGATACCCTGGGCGATACTGGACATCGAAATCAAAGACAGATAGTTGTGAAATCCATCTTTGTTCAATCGCCCCGAACTTTGCAGTTTTCAAGTGACACAGAGGATTATTGTCAGTAATCACAGTAAATTTGGACCCCAACAAATACCCTCGGAACTTCTCAGCAACCGCCCACTTGAGAGCGAGGAGCTCAAGCTTCATGCTGCTGTAATTTCTATCGTTTTTCTCTGCGTCTCTCAGCCGTCGACTGGCAAAGGCAATCACACGTTTTAAATCTCCTTGTTTCTGGTATAAAATGGCACCTAGCCCCTGATTACTGGCATCTGTCTCCACAATGAAAGGTTTAGAATAGTCAGCCACTCCTAAGACAGGCGCACTCGTAAGCCGATCTTTGAGAGTTTCAAACGTGGCTTGACATTGTTCAGTCCATAGACTCCCCAACGAGACATTTGTTCTTTTTGAGCCTTCAGTGGTCAAGCATGAATTCACCACATCATGAAGTGGGCCAGCTATCTTAGAGAACCCCTGAATAAACCGTCTGTAGTAACTACAGAGGCCAAGGAATGATCTCAATTCCTTCAGTGTAGACGGAACTGGCCACTGCTTTATAGCTGCCACTTTCTGAGGGTCTGTGCCAATACCATCGGCAGATATCTGATGTCCCAGAAACACAACCTCCGACTGAAGGAAGTGACATTTCTCTAACTTGACCTTGAGACCAGTGTCCTTCAGCCTGCTCAACACAGTTTCCAGCCGTACCAAGTGCTCCTGGAACGTTGAAGAATACACTAGGATATCATCTAGGTAAACTAACAGAACCTGGAAAACAAGATCATTCATGGTAGCCTGCATCAGCCTTTGGAAGGTTGCAGGACCATTGCAGACCCCGAACGGCATATGCAAGAATTCAAAGAGGCCAAAAGGGGTTGAGAAAGCCGTTTTGTGCCGGTCTTCTTCCGCCATAGCCACCTGATGATAGCCGCTTGCTAAATCAATTGTCGAGAAAAAACACGCCCCCTGCAAAGCATCGAAGCTCTCGTCGATTCGGGGTAAGGGAAAAGCGTCTCTTTTTGTTTTCTTATTTAGTTTCCGGTAATCTACACACAGCCGGATACAGCCGTCTGCTTTACGTACCAGCACGATTGGCGATGCATAGGCACTGTTACTATCTTGTATGACTCCTTTCCTTACCAGTCGTGAGATATGCTCCTTCACTTCTTTATACTGATTAGGAGGAATTCGACGGTAGGGCTGTGTGACGGGCTCCTCATCAGTGAGGTGGATTTCATGTTTGATCTTGTCTGTGTAACCGAGGTCTTCATCCACTAAGGCAAAGATATCTATGTATTTCGTCAACAACGACTTGAGCTGAGCTTGCTCCGACTCACTTCCTCCTACATCTATCTTATCCAAGATATCCTGCACACGGTCCCGGCCCTGCTCATTCCTCATGTTTAAAGTCACTTGTTCCAGGTCCGCCGAAATCCGTTGAAATTTTACTTCACACCGCTGCGAGCTGTCCACACACTCCACTTTTGACAGGATACCCAGACGAGTCCTTGGTGACAACCACACATCCCCCCGAGACAAATTCAGAATTTTTACAGGTATGCAGGGACAATGCGAGTCAACGAGGCTGGGGATGACTATCAGACCTCCTGGCAACGGAGTACTGAGCGGTTCTAACAGCATAGGACTTCCTTGCCCACCACCTCTATTGAAACCCGTCGTGGTTATTGTCACCACCGTTTCTGCAGGTATGCGCTCTGTCCATTTTCCAGCAACACGCACAACAGATTTTCTGTTCACAGTACATGTCTGGACTTTCTGGAAAACATGTCTCCACTCAGAACCTAATTTTCCCCCTAAGGTGGTATCAAATTCCGCTTGAACCAGCTGTCCACATCGGCTGATAATATTCATTCCGATGATGCATGGAACTGTGTTGCCAGAGCTGGAGATGTCTTTGACCACTAGGAAACCACAATTCGGGATCTTAATTCCCTCCGCCTCCACTTCCAGCTCTAAATAACCCAGGTAGGGTATATCCAGACCATTGGCCGCTGTGAGCTTTAGCCAACCAGCCATGGAGAGAATATCGTCATCTTTACCACTCAAATGGTCTCTGAAAAACTGCTCATTTATGGTGCTAACCTGACTTCCTGTGTCCAATAGGCCTTTAGTGGTAACGCCACAAATTGAAAGGTCTACTACAGGACATGTGCCAACAGCACGTTGCAATAACTGGTCACAGGTTGGAGGTGTTTCTTTTGAGTCGGTAGGTCTCCCCCGAATTGCCTGACTCACAACAACCGAGGGCTCCCGTTTCCCTGGGAGTCAGAGGATACAGGCCTAACTGCTCTAGCGCTCTGCTTCTGTGGGCAATTCTTTGCCACATGTCCAGCGACTTGACACTTGAAGCATATTGGTTGTCCATCCTCAGTGAATTTTGGCTGTGTTTTTGGCCTAAAGGTTTCTACTCTTGTACTACCACCCCTTACAGTCAGATTTTTTACGGCTTGAGTGAGTTCACTAATTGCTTTGCCTTGTTCGGCTACCACTTCGAGAACATCCTCTAATGTGACACTTTTCCTCTCTTGCACCCTGAGAACTGAACATTGTGTCATATTAGTACTACACAGAGACTTAGTCGTTTTTGCTGTGGGCTCTTCTACGAACCAAAGCTGCGCTTCATCTCGCACCTCTATCATAGTACACTTAGGGTGATTTCTTACAAATTTAAGAAGCTCTCTTCGAAGCGATGGGTCGCGAACACCTTCAACAAATTGATCTCTCAATGCCACCCGTTCGTTCGCAATAGCATTAGGAGAACATTTCAAAACTAAGCCGAGGGCTTGTGACAGAGCATGAGAAAAGTCCCTAATGTTTTCCCCCTCTAATTGTTTCCGGCTGTAAAAACAGTGGAGGAGCTGAGGTGCGCTGCGTCTATCTCTAAACGCCGCCCTGAGGTACTCAAACAGATCGTCAACCTCATCATCAGTAGCACTGCGAAGACGTACCTCTTCCAAGGCTGTACCCCTTAACAAAGACATAACAAAATCGTACTGATCTTGGTCAGACTGGTGCCTAACACGCAGCACCCGCTCGACTTCCTCTATAAAGTCATCGACTGACCTGCCATCTTTCTCCATATCACCACAATATGGTGGTATGTGCCTTTCTCTCGGGACATACACATAAGACTTCTGATTCAGTGAGGAAATCGCAGCCATTGCTTGATCATGTTTACTATGCAACTCTCTAATTTGCTCTGTTAAATTAGCTCCACGATGATCATCATCTCCGAATTGTTCTGTTAAATTAGCTCCGCTATGGTCATCATCTGGGTCTGACATTGTAAAATCTCACGTCCTTACAAGTCTCTATGCAAAGCTCTGAAAAGGATAAGTGCTTGTTGAAGTCCTTCCAATCTGATGCAACACTGTCGAACAGTCTCTTTTAGCCCCTGGCGATGAGATCCAGCTGGGCCCTGGCGATCCTTCCCGACGATCCGTCTTTTTCCTCGCCACAGCCGTTCCTCCTCGTCTTCAGTCTCCTGCACCACTACCGTATTACTGCATTACACTATTTTTATTTTTTTTAGTGCACACACCAATAAACAAACTGATTTTCCTAACTCTCTTGGAATATCCCACTCCTGGTACCAAAATTGTGGCCACAGGAAAATGACACAGGACCAACTAATACAAATGGGGTTCTTATTTTATTCCTTATAAATTAGTTAGGAATTTCTGTTTCTTTGCTGTCTGTTACAGGCAGAAATCTTACAATAAAACAAAATACAGTGCCAGTGTATTCTTAAATAACACAGCAAATTGTTCCCCAAAGTAAAGGAAAATATAAAAAGAAAATACAATGGTCATCTCTTTTTGTGTGCAGTAATCCAAACAATGCAAATACTGAAACACCAATGACAATAATACGGTAGTGGTACTTTCTATAAAGAAAACACAAACATCTTAGAACTACATAACAATTAAGCTGAAATAACATTCACATAATACACCTGAAATGACATAGTATGTATATTACTCACTTTTTCCTCGTGTTTCTCACGTTACACACTATACAATCACTTCGTCAATGCAAACAGGCCTCGTCTGTACACGCGGTGCCGTTAGCTCGATCACACTCACGCATTCACGCAATCCGGCGTACCCATCCAACTCCCTATAGATATAAATCAATATTCTAGGAAATCGTCTAGAAAGCACAAATATACACTATTACAACTCCATTATACACAGATCGGTACCTGAATAATGACAGATTAACTCGAACCACAGTCACAGGCACATGTGCAGCATATTCTGTAACTTCCTCTTTTTTTGCGCGTTCACGTTCATTTTTCTCATACGTATACGCAATGACGTCATCCGATGCCCCTTAAAGGACCCTTCAATACATATAAAACGCATTCTAGAAAGATACATCTTATTCATAATAAAAGCATAAAGGACCCTAACCAGCACCTGGTTACAAAATCTTTGAAAATCAAAACCTGGATTTTATTTTATTTTTTTGTTATTATGACCTACAAATGCTATGTGAAAGGTTGAAACTGAGCAGATATGAAGCCCGCAACGCGTCTTTCGTAGACCCAACGCATGAATGAAACTGCATTTTTTTTTGGCTTTTCTGCAACTCCCCCAGCTTTGCTTTAAAATATGTAAGGGGCTTTTGGCTTAAATTGCCATGTTTCGTGTGCAGGTGACGACGGAGATAAGACGGCTTCAGACAGCTGTTTGCTAGAACTTCACTGCACAACACGCACTGAGGCTTCGGGCAATCTGTATCGCCGATCCAAGTGAAGCCGAGACCCAGATAATTGTCATCATATTTCCTTCTTTTTTTCCCCGTCTGGTGTTCACCCTCATCACCTCTTTTTTTGCGATCTCCTTCCCTCCTCTTCGGTTTCCTCCGGCGCATCTTCTGACTCCCGCTCATTTTCTTTCTCTATTATCTCCGTCTCTGTTGTCTCCAAATCCTCACTCTCTCTTGTTGGTCCCTCTCCTCCTTCGTGACTAACACTTTTAACATAAGACGTCCCACTTGACAGTTTCCCTGATTTCAGCCAGTTAAGCATATTTATAAAATGAATGAATGAAACAAGTTGGCGCGCATATAGCTAGCGGCTGCAGTGCATAAAAAAAGCAGTGTGTAGAAGAAGACAGCAGCTGTCTTCTTCTACGTTTCTATCAAAAACAAATAAATTATAGTTTTTTAAATTTAAAATAAAAGCGATTACAAAGGAAATATTTACTGTTCATGGTTTTTTATTTGATTGTATGGAAAAATCCCACTTAAAAAAAACAGGCCGCTTTTACATTTTTCCTCTCGCGCACCCCCTGGTGGCAGCTCGCGTACCCCTGGGGGTGCGCGCACCACACTTTGGGAATCCCTGCTCTAAGGCATACCCCAGGTGAGCCAACCACACTCTTACAGTACTTGGGTATGTGGTGGAGAAGATGATACCCATCTCCACAATTGAGTCCCATTCTTTAAGCAAAAATTAGTGACAGAATCCACATGGTATGCCAACAATGGGGTGGTCTGTCAGAAAAAAAAGTCACAAGCTAAACCTCACATTGGCTAAATAGTAAAACTGAAAAAAAAACAAAAAAACATTGTTATCAGAGATAACATAATTGGAGATAATGTTGAATACTATATTTAATCAGGGCTTGACATTAATGCTTGTCTGGGACAAGTGGATTTTTGAAGGGGCAAGTGAAAGAGAATTTTACCTGCCTTCAAATCTTTCTCCAATCATCTCTTGATAGAGGTTAAAGTTCCATCCCCAGTAATACACTGATGCCTTTTCATGACCTTTTCCAAAAGTAGTAATCACCTCTTATGGGGGAATGTGTTACTCCCAAAAACCATACAAAGCACGTGGCACAGTTGAAAATACCTATAAAATTCTGGGAATCCCAAAATAATGACCCAAATTCTCAAAAGATCTCAACACTCTACTCTCATACAGGTCGCCGAGTGTAGCAACCCCCCTCATAATCCACTCTGACCAACAGAAAGGGGACTTATTGACACATAATTTGGGGTTTAGCCATATGCTCAAGGCAATATTTACATAAATTCTTGTCCAAATCATGTGCAAATGTGAAATAACGGTGTGTGACTTAACTTCTGTGGTTAGTTTGATAGAAGGGCTTTGCAATTGTGAAATAGGGGCAAGGATTTCCTGTTCAATAGAAAACCAGGGAGGGGCTCTTTCAGGTGGAAGTGACCAATGAGCCAAATGCCTGAGACTGAATGCATAATAATAAAACAAAATCTTGGGTAGGCCTAGCCCACCTTAGTCAATTGGCCTATGTAATTTGTTGAAATGTAGTCTGGGAAGTTTACCATTCAAAAGGAAGCACTTTGCAATGCTATCAAATTGCTTAAAATAAGAAAGGGGGACATCTATGCAGAGTGACTGCAGCAGGTAGTTAAATACAGTTCATTTTAATAACATTAATCTTTCCAATCATCAATTAATGTAATGAAGCCCACCTGTCCACATCGCTCGAAAACCTTTTTAATAAAAGGTAAAAATGAACTAACTAAATCAGACAAATTTACTGGGAATAAAATACCCAAATTCTTAATGCCCTATTTGGGCCACTGGGAGGCTCCCAACTGGAAGGCCATTATTGAACAGTACGCTTGAAGGAGAAGTGTTGAACCAACACAAACAGAAACAAAAATGATGCCCAGAATCCTCAGACAGTTGAGTGTTTGTTGAGTCAATCCGGTCACATGAGAAACACCAAATGGCTTACTCGTGCCAAAATATTTATGAAGGACAGTGATTGTTTGGGAAATGTAAATTATTTGCAGCCATCCTTGTATCTATTCTCAATTTGGCCGGAAACATCAGTGTAAAAGCAATCTTCCGTTGATGCAAGTGTTTCTTACACTCCTTGAACCGATCGCATTCTCTTGTCGAATTCGCAAAATCCAGGAACAAGAAAATATTGTGATTCTTCCAAGAAAGCTTTCCTTTGCTCCTCGCCTCACGTGACATGAGACCTTTATCGGATGATCAAAAAATTTTGGCCAGAATTAATCAGGGCTTGTTTCCCTCAACAGATCTGCGAGCCGGAACTCTGTGAGCTTGCTCTATTTAAAGCTTATGGCCTATGTCGAGCTGACTTGGCAAGAGTTCTTCTAGGAATGTCACCATATTTCTGCCTTTTTCCAGCTCAGGAATTCCAACAATCCATACATTATTTCTTCGGCTTCTATTTTCGAGATCTTCCAGTTTTTACAAAATGCTTTCCACGACTACGTATTTTGGTCACGAACAGATTAGTGGATAATTCCCTTTCTGATGACACCAGATAATCGATGTTTCTCTACATCTGCCACTCTTGTAACAAACTCAGATAATTTTTTTTTCCATCGCTGTAATCAAACAACGTTTTACAGCGAGATCCTCCAAGTCAGCAAAAACCTTTATTAGCATCACAGACATGTTGGACTGTTGGTGCTGAATCTCTCCTGCCGCGCCATCCAAATCGAGTCCCCGGTCTACAGGCCCGTCAGAAGTTTCAGCTTGAACAAGTAAGTGTCTTTTAATGCTCCAGAACCTGAGGATTTTTACTTCTTTGCCATGTTTACCTTACAGGACAAATATGTAACTAGGAGCATCGAATGTCACCGGATTATAACACAAAAATAATTAAAAGACTAGCAATGTGCACAGAGCTCGTCGCTCACACGTCTGCTCCTCGCATGGCATCATGTTACCTCGCCATTGGGTAACTTTTAAAAAGAATTAATGCATAATAATCGTACAGTGAAGACCAGTAGTAGTTTTATGCTGCATTTCATTCTGAATATTTGCTTGTATACTTGATATCCTACTCCTGTTAAAAAAATAAATAATTAAGCAGTCTAAAAAGCACTGAATTGTCTTAATTTGTATTTTTTTTTCTATTATTTTTAATCCATTTATTCATTGCCATTTTTTTATTGTTATTTTATTATTGACTGTTTACTTGTCTTGAATAATTAAGAACTTCAAACCATTCTTCTATAATTAACATATTAGTGTTAACTGTTGTGGTTTTGAAGCTGGTATTGAGAATCATAAAATTTAACTAAAGTGATAATGTACAGCCTTTATTGTTCATGGTAGATCTTGTTGCAATAACATGATGAAAAAGTAGATCTCATTCCATAGAAGTGAGCATCCCTGCTGTAAATGGCGATGGAGGCTTTCCTTTATTTGACTATCTTACGTAACATAAATAATGACCATATGGCAACAGCCTCCTCGCCTACCCAGTGCAGTTTACATTTCAAATTCAAGGAAATCCACTGATAACAGGTTTATAAAAAAATTAAAAAAATAAAAAGATAGATAGATAGATTTTTTTGTTTGTTTTTAAATTTTAATAAAATAACAAAGTTAGAATAAAATGTACACACATTTAAGAAAAGTCATGGTCCTGTGTTATATGAGTTTTATTTCAACAAAGTTATTACATTGCAAAATTTAAAAACGGTCAAAATTACCGCCGTGGTAGTTCAAGTAGCCTTAAGGAATGTGCCATTCTCACCCCAATGGTCATTCAAACCATAAAGAAGCCGCCTGAAAATCTAGACCACAGGCTTCTGTCTCAATTAATCCATCTGCATGGGAAGCAGCACTTTCCAGGCTTTAAAGACAAGCTTCACTCATCCGTGGCTAGAAACCTCATGAGTGAGATCAACAATCAGTGGGTCCTGAGTGTTAAATGTAAAAAAGAAAAAGAATAAATGAATAAAGTCTCAAAGAGATCAACTCACAGCATCAAGGGAGGGCCTGTCAATTAATTAATCCTGTTCAAAGGGCTTGGAAATCTGATCTTAAAGTACTCCAGTGTGCAGACCTTTTGCTAAATAATGTAATAATTACATCTTACTTGCCCCGATTTTTTGCCTGTGTTGACATATTTTCCCATAGAAACTGGAAGTTTGGGCAGGACATCTTGAAGGACTGTGTAGTAAAAATAAACAAAATGTTTGTTCTGTTTTCACAGAGGAGAAAAATGTAAATGTGTATATCTGCTCAAATGCAATTTTGTTAACTTTTAACAATTCACTACCTGTACTGTATTTATATATATATATATATATATATATATATATATATATATATATATATATATATATATATATATACATACATATATATATATATATATATATATATATATATATATATATATATATATACAGTATATATATATATATACTTTCATTCACCAAAGTGGCATTCAACTGATCACAATGTAGAGTCAGAACATTAATAACATGAAAAATTGCTATTAAATTACAGATTTGCTGATCCTTGGCATTCAAGCTGTCAGTTTTTCCAGATACTCAGGTGACATTTAACCCCACGCTTCCTGTAGCACTTGTCATAGTGTGGCTGCCTTGTCGAGCACTTCTCATCCACCTTACAGTCTAGCTGATCCCACAAAAGCTCAATGGGGTTAACCCTCTGGGGTCAACGGACGTGCCGGCGCATCCTGCTGGATTTTTTTGTCATTACAGCAGAAACAACTTAAAATACTCTGTCATTTTTGGGTATACAGATAAGTGTAAAAGACTATAAAGGGTCTACTTTTATTTGTGTACACAGCAAAATCTTGTGCTTTTGTAAAATAAAGAAAATAAAAAGGGTGAGCTTTCAGCAGTCTCTGTGTTCACGAGCATTTTTCAGAAACACGAAAAATGCCATTAATATGTTTTTAAGCAACTGAAAAAAGCACAAATGTCAAGGCATGTCAAAACTTCTCCAGGGCCCAAAACACCCTCAGTCCCCAGCGGGTTAAGATCCATAACACACTTTTCCAATTATCTGCTGTCCATTGTCTGTATTTTTGCCCAATCTAACCTTTTCTTTTTTGATTTTCTGTTTCAAAAGTGGCTTTTTCTTTGCAATTCTTCCAATAAGCCCTGCACCCCTGAGTCTTCTCTTTACTGTTGTACATGAAACTGATGTTGAGCGGGTAGAATTCAATGAAGCTGTCAGCTGAGGACATGTGAGGCATATATTTCTCAAACTAGATACTCTGATGTACTTAACCTCTTGTTTAGATGCACATCTGGGCCTTCCACATCTCTTTCTGTCCTTGTTAGAGCCATTTGTCCTTTGTCTTTGAAGACTGTAGTGTACACCTTTGTTTGAAATCTTCAGTTTTTTGGGCAATTTCAATCATGGTAGAGCCTTTATTCCTCAAAACAATGATTCACTGACAAGTTTCTAGAGAAAGCTGCTTCCTTTTTTGCTATTTTTGACCTAATTTTGGCCTTAAGACATGCCAGTTGTAACAAGGGTTCTTGATAGGGCAGGGGAAAAGAAGGACACGTTGACAGCTCTCTCTCACTCAGGTAAGGGCTTCTTTAATGGGCACACAGCAGTGCACACAACTTGCACACAACTTTCAAAACAGAAAGAACTTATAATCAACACAAAACAGTTTGACTCTGGGATCACGTCAACACTAGACTGACGTATGTGGAGCTCTTGACTGGCGGTGTTGTGGCTCTTTTATGCCGCTCTCCCCGTGCTCACTGAAATTAGAGACAGGTGTTAGACATAATTTAGCTCAGGTGCAAGCGCCCTTACCGCTTTTCCCTCTCCGGACGGGCGCTTGACCACGCCCCCACTGCCACATTCCCCCACCGCCCGACTCAGGCCGGGGCATCATCCGGCCTGCCCACCACTCCCCCCCCATTTCTGGAAAGGAAGTCAGCGACAGCCATCTGCACCCCCGGTCTGTGGACCACCTCGAACTTAACAGGCTGGAGAGCCAGATACCAACGGGTGATCCGGGCGTTAGTATCCTTCATGCGGTGGAGCCACGGCAGTGGGGCATGATCCGAGCAGAGAGTGAAGGCCCGCCCCAGCAGGTAGTAGCGGAGTGTGAGGACCGCCCACTTGATGGCCAGACACTCCTTTTCCACGGTGCTGTACTTTGTTTCCCTCAAGGAGAGTTTTCTACTGATGTACAGCACCGGGCGCTCCTCCCCCTCCACCACCTGCGAGAGTATGGCCCCCAGCCCTCTGTCTGAAGCGTCCGTCTGTAATAAGAAAGGGAGAGAGAAGTTAGGTGAATACAAGAGCGGCCCCCCACAGAGTGCGGCTTTAACTTGTGTGAACGCCTGTTGGCACTGCTCCGACCACTGGACCGGATCTGGAGCCCCCTTTTTAGTGAGGTCAGTCAGCGGACTGGTGACATCCGAATAATTAGGGATGAATCTTCTATAATAGCCAGCCAGCCCCAGGAACTGCCTCACCCCCTTTTTGGTCTTGGGCCTAGGGCAAGTCGCAATCGCCGCGGTCTTATCAATTTGGGGACGCACCTGGCCATGACCCAAGTGGAACCCCAGATACCGCACCTCCACACGCCCAATCGCGCACTTCTTAGGGTTTGCAGTGAGCCCCGCCTGCCGCAGCGACTTCAGGACCGCCCTCAGATGTTGCATATGCCGCTGCCAGTCATTACTATAGATAATAATATCATCTAAGTAGGCAGCAGCGTAAGCAGAGTGTGGGCGGAGGACCCGGTCCATTAGACGCTGGAACGTGGCTGGGGCCCTGAACAAACCGAACGGAAGTGTCACGAATTGGTGTAATCCGAACGGCGTAGTGAAGGCTGTTTTTTCTCGGGAGATTGGTGTCAAGGGGATCTGCCAATAACCCTTCGTCAAATCTAGGGTCGAATAAAAGCGAGCAGTACCTAACCGATCGAGCAGTTAATCAACCCGGGGCATTGGGTACGCGTCAAATTTAGACACCGCGTTGACTCTTCTGTAGTCCACACAGAACCGCACCGACCCGTCACTCTTGGGAACAAGAACAACCGGGCTGGACCAGTCGCTGTGGGACTCTTCTATTACCCCCATATCAAACATGGCATCCAATTCGTCCCGAACAATTTTCTTTTTGTGCTCGGGAAGGCGATAAGGGCGGCTACGAACGACCACCCCCGGCTCGGTCTCGATGTGGTGCTCGATGAGGTTCGTGCGACCCGGCAGGGGTCTGTAAACTCCTTTTGCAACCTGGCAACCTCTGTTCATTGGCACGGGGAGAGGTGGTCTCCACAAATGACCGGGGCATTGAGATTGGGTTTTGGATTTACCTCCGGTCCGAGCTCCGCCCTCTCTGGAATCACCGTGGCCAACGACACCGGGACCGCCTCTCTCCATAATTTAAGGAGGTTGAGGTGGTAAATTTGACGCGCGTCCCCTCTATCGGTTCGCTTAACCTCATAATCGAGATCCCCCACTCGTCGTGTGACCTCGAAGGGCCCTTGCCACTTGGCGAGTAATTTGGAGCTTGATGTGGGAAGTAATACAAGGACCTTATCTCCCGGTGCAAATACCCTTAGTTGCGCTCCCCTGTCGTACAGCCGGCATTGACGTTCTTGGGCCCGGAGCAAATATTCTTGTGTTAGTTTTCCCAAAGCGTGAAGTTTTGCTCTGAGGTCAAGAACGTATTGAATTTCATTTTTGCTATTCGAAGGTCCTTCCTCCCAGCCCTTCCATAAAACATCTAGGATGCTACGTGGGCGTCGCCCATATAGCAGCTCAAACGGAGAGAAGCCGGTTGAGGCTTGCGGGACCTCTCGCACTGCAAACAACAGGGGATCGAGCCACCTGTCCCAATTTTTAGCATCCTCGTGTACGAACTTACGAATCATGTTTTTGAGGGTTTTGTTAAAACGTTCCACTAGGCCATCTGTCTGCGGATGATACACGCTAGTGCGAATCGATTTAATGCCCAACAGATCGTAGAGTTCGCGAAGTGTGCGTGACATAAATGTTGTGCCTTGATCGGTGAGGATTTCCTTTGGAATCCCCACCCGGGAGATTATTTTGAAGAGTGCCGCAGCAACACTACGTGCTGAGATGTTGCTTAGCGGCACTGCTTCCGGATATCGCGTTGCGTAATCCACTAGGACTAACACAAAACGATGTCCGTGTGCTGTCCACTCTAATGGCCCGACGAGGTCCATTCCAATTCTTTCGAAGGGGACCTCGATCAACGGAAGAGGGCGCCTTTGGGGTGGCCGGTGGGTTTACCAGCTGGCATTCGCGGCACGCCGCACACCACCTGCGGATGTCACCTCTAATGCCCGGCCAATAAAAATGGGCTATTATACGGAGAAGTGTTTTCCTTTCCCCTAGATGACCCGCCATGGGATTATAATGAGCTGCCTGGAATAACATTTCCCGGCGGCTCCGTGGAATCAAAAGCTGTGTCACATTTTCTTTAGTCTGAGTGTCCTGCGTCACTCTATACAGCCGGTCATTTATAATTGCAAAATAGGGGTATGCGAGAGCGATGTCTGGCTGAAGACGCTGACCATCGATCGTTTTCACCTGATCGAAGGCATGCTTAAGGGTTTCGTCCTGCGACTGCTCCAAAGGGAAATCCTCGTCAGGGAATTCCCTGCGAAGAGGAGGGGCGGAAGCCTCGCCCCTCTCCTCGTCATCCCGATTTGGAGCAGCCGAGGACGGCCCCGGCTCCGCCTCCCCTGCCAAAGCATCGCACATCTCCCTATTTTGGTGCAGGACCCATCCTCACAAATACTCCCTAATAGTTTCTTAAATGCAGGCCAATCAGTCCCCAAAATCAGAGGATGGGTGAGGCGGGAACTAACCGCTGCCTCCACTCTATGTTTTTTCCCTTGAAATTTGATCAGCACAGTCACCAACGGATAGTTGTGAACATCCCCATGCACACACCTCACCTTCACCCGTTTAGCTGTGCTCAAAGCCCCAGGTTGAACCAAGCGTTGATGGATGGTGGTCTGATTACAACCGGTATCCAGCAAAGCTTGGTGTGTACCCCCCTGGATTCTTACCGGAATCCGGTACGCACCAGCCCGATCGGGGGCAGCATGCGGGGGATCGGAGACCCGAACCACCGTCCCCACCTCCATCATTGGACACTGATCGCGGAAGTGGCCCGGGTCTCCGCACCTCCAACAGGCCGGCCCAGATGCCACCCCCGTACCTGCGTCGGCGGACGCCCCCACCTGAGGGGGAGAGCGGCTGAATGTTGCAGGGGGGGGTGAGCTGATGTGGAAGGCCTCTGCCAGGCTCCTCGTCTGCGTGGGGCAGGAACGGACCCTGGAGAGAAGACAGAGCGAGAGGGGGGCGGGGGATGGGAGAGAGTAGAAAAAAACACAGGGGGAGGGGGGGAGAGAGAGAGAGAGAGAGGGCTCGTCCGCCCTTGGGATCGCCGCCGTGTGGTCCTCCGCAAGCTGAACGGCCGCCTCCAGCGACGCCGGGCGGTGGCACTGGACCCACTCCGCTGTTCTCTTGGGCAATCGTTGGATGAACTGTTCCAGTACCACCTGATCGATAAGTCCCTTGACGTCGCGGTCCCCCACTAGCAGCCACTTCCGGCAGGCATCACGGAGCCGCTGGGCAAACGCGAATGGGCGGTCGGCTTTCTCCAGCTTCAGGGCCCGGAAGAGTTGACGATGTTCCTCGGGACTCCGACCAACCCGTTGCATGATGGCCCTCCTCTAGTCAGTGTAGGCCAGGAGGTTCGTTGCGGGCTGTTGTTGAGCCGCGAGTTGGGCTTCCCCGGACAAAAGAGGAACAAGGCGGGCTGCCCATTGATCGCGCGGCCAGCCCCAAATTTCAGCAGTCCGCTCGAACAAGTCCAAGAATGCCTCTGGATCGTCCGTTGCCCCCATCTTCTGTAACGTGGGCGGGGGCAGCGGGGAACGATTGTCCGGGGTCGCGGCTGTGGCGGGAGCGACCTCCTGGCTGAGCAGGCTCCGGAAGGCATGTCGGTCCTCTGCTTGAGCCCGCATGATTTCAAAGAAGCGCCGATCTTGGTCCTCTCGGAGCTCAAGCAGGGACTGATGGTGGCTCTGATGTAATGCTGCGAGGGACTGGAGGACTTCGGCCAGCTGGGAGGAATCTACGGGACGACCTTCCATGTTTCAGATTCCCGGGTTTTGGGCACCAGTGTAACGAGGGTTCTTGATAGGGCAGGGGAAAAGAAGGACACGTTGACAGCTCTCTCTCACTCAGGTAAGGGCTTCTTTAATGGGCACACAGCAGTGCACACAACTTTACATAAAACAGAAAGAACTTATAATCAACACAAAACAGTTTGACTCTGGGATCACGTCAACACTAGACTGACGTATGTGGAGCTCTTGACTGGCGGTGTTGTGGCTCTTTTATGCCGCTCTCCCCGTGCTCACTGAAATTAGAGACAGGTGTTAGACATAATTTAGCTCAGGTGCAAGCGCCCTTACCGCTTTTCCCTCTCCGGACGGGCGCTTGACCACGCCCCCGCTGCCACACCAGTCAATTGCATAATGTGGCAACTCTAAAACAAAGACAATGTTAAGCTTAATTTAACGAATATTTTTCAGCTGTATTTGATATAACGGCAAGTGATTTTCTAGAACCAAACTAGCAATTTAGCATGATTACTTAAGGATAAGGTGTTGGAGTGATGGCTGCTGGAAATGGGGCCTTTCTACATTTGATAAAAAAAAAAATTTTTCAGATAGTGATGGTGCTGGTTTTTTGTCCTGACTATACTTTATGATCAGCTGAATGCCACTTTGGTGAATTAAAGTACCAGTTTCCTTCCGAAATGGCAAGATCTGTGCATTATTCCAAACATTTGTCAGACAGTATGTATGTAAGTATGTATGTATGTATATATATATGTATGTATGTATGTATACAGTATATGTATAGATAGATAGATAGATAGATAGATAGATAAATACATACATACATACACACATACATATAACAAAACTCTGTCCTGGAGTGCCTTTTATTAGCTTTTCTTAGGGTTCTCATTGAAGAGAGGGAATACAATTCTTTGATTCAGCGCTTAACACCCTTTCTCTGCATTTTCATATAATCCTGGTGGCTGAAGACAGAAAGCCCTTTTATCTGATTCTGTCAGTGCAGGTGGGATCAATAATGCCTTGGCCTGAGACTGTGAGACATTTCCTGGATCACAGTCTCCCACCATCCCCACTCCTACTGATCTTTATTACTTCCACAGGTCTTTCCCAAATTCTAACTTGCCATTAAAGTCCAGCACAGTGTCTCCATCCAACAAAGTTACCTCCATAATCCACTAGCGCACTGGATCCCATCTGGTTATTGCTTCAGGATCCAGATTTTACATTGGACATTATTATTATTATTATTATTATTATTATTTTCATATTTGCTAAGGATGAGGGCATAACACAAAATATTTCCATGTTATCATGTCAGATTTTGCTAACTTCTACGAAGTGTCAGATTAACTTGCTCCAACATACTGTAAATATTGATTGAACACTCAACCTTTTATATTAAAAAAAAAATAATAAAATATGGGAAACTATGCTTGATAAATGGTTGTTGCATTATTTACATTCAGCCTTGTTTTTGATTAGTTTTTTTCTACTTTATGTGACCCTATAAGAACAGACCTGTGCACCAATGGTTCTTCTGTGATCAGCCTGAAAACTACAGACTGTAGTTCTACCAGAAAGACTCGGGAGAATAAAGCTGAAACAATTAACCATTTATTGACAGCTCGTCAAACAATATAATGATAAAGTTCTTTGGCGTAGGCCCCATCCGTAGCTCGCAATCCAGGGGTCCGGACTCTGCATTTCCTGCCTGGCGATGGAGGCAGGGGCACAGCCGACCCCCAGGGAGGTATGGGAAGGGACCATCCTGGTGGTGGTGGGGAGGATGGAAGGGAAGAAATCATCTTGGTGGTGGGGAGGGTGGAGGTGAACGAAAGTGTCAGCATCTGCGAACTCAGACATGTGTAAGTACCCATCTTTTATACCACAAGTGTTAGAACGCGACTGGATAGATGAGAAGGTAATGAGTGACGTAACAATTGAGTATTCCTGGCAGAACTTATGCTAAAGCTTCCATTTTTACTCACCCTACTGAACTCATCCTTGACCTAAGACAAAGATTAAAACAAAATGTAATGTATTACAGTGACAATCAAAATGATGTGCACCTTTAAATTTGGTTGCGGACTTTGTTATTTTTATTATTATTATTATTTTTAAATAATCACATTTTACTTTTTTGTCAACCATTTACACTTCACTAATGAAATAAACATATACTTGAAGAAATTACTATCTAATAATCTATAACATTATTATAAAGGGACTGGACCAAGAGAACTAAGGTTTCTCTGTTCAATGAATCTCAGGTAAACCTTAGTTGGTGCCCAAAAATCACACGTTATTTGCAACATGTACCACTGTGACCTGTTTTTGTGACTGAGAGTGATGGCTTGATAACATTTGCTTTATGGAGATGCTATGCAATCATGAGCTGGTTTTTATTTGCGAGGGAAAGTAGTATGTTCCTGAAACAGCCTGTTTGTCTGACAATTTTCTTGAAGAGGCTGTCTTTGGCTTTAAATCTCATTGTCCATAAAGCCCCTAAAAACCAAATTCCCAAATGAGCTCAGGGTAGTCCTCGAGAAAGTGGTTTGTGAAGGAGCTGTTCAAGAGGAAAAGCTTCTAGAAATCTGTGTCGTTACTCAGATATCTTGCTGTCAAGGAAGCAAATGCTCTCATATGTATGAACTGGAGATGTAACAAGTTCCACTATGTCTTTTAAGGAACTGACAAATGCAGTTATTGGGGTCCACCTTTTTTAAAACATTTGTCTTGAACCGTTCTTCAAGACAAAACTGGCAGTCATATAATCTTGTGAAGCTTTCAACAAATCCTGCCACAGAAAGAGCTCCCAAATTATCAGCCACCACACTTACCACTGTGCCTTTGATGAATTTCCCTAAACTTGGAATAAAAATACCATCTTTATCCAAGCTTTGAAGATCTGTTAACAGTGGCTCTAAAATTTTATGAAATCCAAATAGCTTTGTGTCATCTGCCTTACAAAGAATGGCTAAATAAATAGATGTCAATGTTGATCGTGAATGTGCTGGACTGTTTCTTTGCACCCAATAGACAGCAGTGACTGTGTATTTTGAGGGATGTTCCAAGGGGATTACACACTTCGAAGTCATCAATGTACAGAATATGACTTAATCTCTCATCATCTACTGAGAAAAACTAATTTTCTCGAAAGTTTGATCCATCATGAAAAGACAGGCATTGTGATGCACATCCAAATTTTCTTTCAATAACTAGGGCCTTTTCTTGAATATTCCTCATGACTTGCAACAAAGACTGCAATATTGGAACATACTGGAATGTTCTGCTGTCTTTCTTATCCAAGATGTACTCTATAGGTTCAACAACTGAAAAATGTCTTCATAAATTCTGTTCTCTTATATGATGTGGTAAAAGGCCCATCTTTCCCCAAAACTGAACTTATAGGCTGTGATTCACACAGATGTTTTACCAAATTTGAGATACAGGACTCAACAACATCTTTCAAAACTGAACCACATGCAGAACAGGATATGAACTGAAGCTCATCTACAATTTGATCAATGCACTTGTTTGGCACATTGAAAGTACTCTCCAACTTTAGAAAAAGGTGGCCAAACTTCTCCTTTATAACTTCAGACAAATCCTCTGGTGCTTCTACCAAAGGTTCGGAGTCATCCTCAGAGACCATTGGATCATAATGAAATTGGATATGTTTTCAAGACATCAGTTTTAAAATCTTCAAGGGAGTGTTGACTGTGTTTCCTGTGCCTATGAGTAGCAAACGTTGAATAAATGTTTGTCCTGAAGGTGCAGTTTTGAATACACATGTCACTACCTAATACCTCTTCAGATGTCTGCTAATGTGCTCAAAATATTGCCTCTCTGAAGAAAAGGAAGTCGTACTGCATAGTAGGCAACTAAATGAAAGGACTTCCCTAGATGCAACAGATTCTGTGTGGTGTCGGGACAAATGGATCCAAAGGAAATTAAATGTTTTAAATGAGCAAGGACAATCATCATAAAGACAAGGGATCGATTGACTGCGGCCAACATTTCCATGTTTGAGCCTAAAGTGCTTTAACAGTGCAAGCCTTTTGTTTGATTCAAAGCTAGATTTTTTTACACACCCATCTCATGACGTGTCACCTAAGGGAAAAGAAAAAATATAGAGACTGTATCTGTATATCTACCTATCTAAATCTGTACAGTATTGTAAAATTAATCAGTATTGTATTTATAGTAGGGTGAGTGTGTGTGTGTGTGTGTGTGTGTGGTCAAATTACCTTGAATAAGCTAACTTGGTGAATCCTCAATCTGTTGAATGGATATTTAAATTGTTGTGCAGCTATTCCTGCCAAAAGAATGCATACACAATATTAATGCGTAAAATGCATTTTGGGGTTTTGATTAATTTGATTGTAAGAAATATCCACTTAATTGATCCACTGCTGTTTTAGTTCTGTCTTTTATGGCATCCCGTTATTGTTTTCTTATTGTTTTACTTAGTATGAAACCTCTTCAAAGGATTCAGCCTGAGCGTGACTTGATTCTGACCAGACTGCAAGCCGATTGAGGCTGCTTTAGAACAATTCACTGTGAGAAAAAAAGTGATTTGTTCACACATTGAACATCGTCAGTTCTGATTCTACACAACGTGTGAGTGCCGTGATAATGTCATACAACTCATACGGTTTCTGTCATATGTAGTTTATGTATGTATGGCATTCCACTTATATGTTCTGTGGAGGGCGCTACTACAGTACACGGCGCATTTTGTTTGACAACGACACTATGCTATGGCGCCATGCGGTCATATTAAAGAGATAGTTCACCCAAAAATGAAAACTCTCATCATTCACTCACCCTCATGTCATTCCAAATCTGTATGATTTTCTTCTACGGAACACAAAATATATTTTGAAAATCATAAACAAACAACATTGGCACCCATTGACTTCCATTGTACGACCAAAAACAACACTAAGACATTTCTCAAAATACCTTCTTTTGTGTTTCACAGAAAAAAGAAAGTCATACAGGTTTTGAACAACATGAGGTTGAGTAAATTATGACATTCTAATTTTTTGGGGTGAAGTATCGCTTTAATAGTTATATTTTAAAACTTATATAATAAAAATGTTAATCGGCATGGTCCTAACTCGGTTATCCATGTGCATGAAGAGCATGTTTGCAAACATTATCCATTAAACAAAATAAAATAGTGATGGGAAGATCGGATCATTCTACTGACATGGATCTTTGAATCTCATCAGCAAAATGAACAAAATTTAAGTCGTTTAGTACATTTGAGCAGAGTTAAATAAAAAATTTAAATATCTTAATTCCCCAAGCATGTCTACTCATGCAAACTTCGATCACATCCCGAATTATGAAACTATGATAATGCAGCCAAAGACAAATTATGAGAAAAAGATTATTTCACTACTCAACTACGTCTTCTGTTCCGACGAGCGGCCTCAAGAGAGTGATTCTTACATATTTTTTTTTTTTATTTAGACCATGCATGCTCAAAATCATTTCGTTCAAGATTGAAATGGCTCAGAAGGTGAACTAATTATTTCTGTTTCCTGGACGTACAGGAAATACAAACAGTTTGTTCTTTTGTACAGGAACCAGAAATGATTAGTTACACTTCTGAGTCCCTACTCCATTCTGAGTCTTTAGTTAATTTGTCACGTGACATGACAGCCACATAGATTCTGTATTGGATACAGAAATTAGTTCCTGTAGAATTAAATTAGTTCTTGAACGAAAGGATGTAGCGCACACAAAAAAAAACGTTGAGAACTCGTTACTCCTGAGTCATATAAAAGATTTGTTCAAAATAAATGAATCGTTTAACGACCCATCACAAATAGATAACACTTGTAAGTGCCATGGCAGGTCACACCAAGACTGTAGAATATAAAATAAAGGTGGTTGCACATCCGACGTGTAGTGGGCGTCATGGCGCATTCTAAATTGTTTTTTTTTGGTTTTTTTACAAATTTCTGCCGCATCACAAGCTCAACTCGCATATTTTCCATTAGATTTCACCTAAATATTATCACAGGAGATAATTTACTCTGGCGTTGTTCATTCGCAAAGAAGTGGATAACCATGGTAACTTTAGTGTGAACTGCTTTGACGTGTCTTGTGTTTGATACTTGTGCCTTGTCCTAGATTCTAGCCGCCTTAAACCAGCAAACGTTACTAAATGGCTTCGTTAGCAAATATATTTTTCTCAAATATTATGTAAGCTACCACTTACCTTAGATGAAGAGATTTTCGTTCGACAACTTGCCTGCTCAACCATGTCTCTCTGAGTGCCAAATGTTATGCCAGAGCGCATGTGCATATATTACCTAGTTGTGTATTCTGTAATATTTGCAATTGTCAGTTTTTTTGCATCAGTGTATAATCATTGTAAATGTTACTTTGGTATTCACATTCAAATTTACGTTTTGATCTGAGCCCTAAAAAAATACAAGGAAACACCAAGTAACAAACTGAATTATATGTCACTTTTTTAAGTAAAGTCCAACACAGTATTCAATTGTAGAAAGTATTCCAATAACCTTGACTCTTTTTACAAGTAAAAATAAAAAATACATTCAGTGTGTGCTGAACAAGATACTTAAAATTTTTGTTTAAATTTTTTTAGGTATCATCGTTTAATTTTATCATTAAACTTCTAGAGTGCTGAAATAGGTTGTCTCTGCTGTATTGTAATGTTGACAAGGTGACTTTCAATTTATTAAATTATTTATGCATTCACACAGTGAGCCAAATATGAAATCGTGTTGCACATAAATCTTGTTTAGTGAGCCATGACTGTCTGGATTATCACACTCATACCTTCTTTCAGCTATCATTTAATACTCTGGACCCCACCACTTCAAAACTGACCTTATAGTTGTATCAAGGCATGATGTATTGCAGAAGAACCAACACAATTTGGTCTGCATAACCCATATGATAGCATGGATGACACCTGAGTTCCATAAAGCATGTGATGTAGCTCCCCGGAGACAATGATTAAAAATGATGATGACTTGCACCTAAGTGATGATAAACTAGTCTACTGTATCTCAACCACGTGACTGAGGCTGTAACCACCTTTATTCTCCTTATTCCCTCCCTCCACCACTGCCATACAAAGACTGCAGCTGTGAGCTCAAAAGGTGAAATGAAAAGGCCGGTTAGAAGAGTGATAAACAGAAGGCACAGCAAGTAAATGAGAGCAGTTTATTGAATGGCAAACTCTAAGGTGCCACTTTCCCTCACTGAGTAAGGCTAATTCAATTGCTCTCCCATGTCCCATCAAAGAGTGTGCCACATCAAAGCCATTCCAGAAAACACAGAATGATTGTAACTCAATTGTTGCTGGCCCATCATTGATTGCACACTGGCGTAAAGTCGAGTGCAAAGACAATACACTTTCCTGTCCTTTCCTGGACTTTGCAATCACCTTTTGATGCTTTGTGACTGCAAAACATCAACTAATGCAAAAAAATCTTGAGAGGCACACACACAAGTCAAAAGCACCACTCAAATAGAAAATGTAACTACACATAGGTCTACTTCCAACTAAGGTTGGGAATAAAGAACTGATTCTTGGTCAGAACTAGTCACTTAGTTATTTTTTAATACCAAAACCTAATGATGGTCTGCGCTGTTACAAAATCTACAGTGTCATGGCAAACACAAATATAGGTTTAATTGAATGTGATGAGAGAAAAAGACTAGCCATTGCAAAATAATAGAAAGACAATTAATAGACAGTATTTCTTTTTGTTGAATTGTACTTGGTGTTTGCACGAAACCAGTGAAGTTGGATTCATGAGCCAGTTCTTTTAAAATAATCAATAGAAAAAAACTTGCAAAGTAGTCTTTAACAATGAGTTATTAGTTTTTCAATAATTTGTATTAATAGTCAAGTCAAGTCATTTTTATTTGTATACTGCCTTTCACAACACACATCGTTTCAAAGCAGCTTTACAGAAAATCAGATATAGACTATAGTAGATAAAACTGTAATATCTATGATGTCTTAAGAGTCATCATTGTGTAGTTTGATGAAATATGATTGAGAAATGTGTTTATAACATTTAATAAATAATAATTGTATTTATAACCCCAGTGAGCAAGCCGAAGGCAACTGTCTCAAGGAACACAAAACTCGATAAAATGGTGAAACCAGACTCATTGTGGGGGGCAGTTCCCCTCTGGCTAACATCATGAATATAATGTCAATATTATTAATGTATAGTGCAAGTCATGGTTTAAAATTATTAAACTAAGTAAGTGTATGGGTCAGTGATTAAACAAAGATTTTGTATAAACTGTAAGATTAATGACTAATGTCTTTGAAGTCCATCCTGGATTAACTGTAGAAGTTCACATAGATGCAATTGTCCTTGTTAGTTGGCTGATGAAGTTTTTTGTTGGCAATTAATTGATAGTCTATGTATTCCATTTCAAGAGTGTAGTCCATAATTTGACCGACATGATGTAGACAGAGATCAGTTAGGTGCATCGCAGTTCAAGCTGGCAGGTAATTTCGGTGAGGTCTATCCTAAATCCAAGGTTCGGGCAATGGCATATAAAGTATCCCATGTCTTATGGTTGGAGTTGGCATCAGTTCATCCTCTGAAGTCCATCGCAATAGACTGAAGTGATGTTTGGCAGGCATCGGCTGTTAATAGTCATCATCACACAGCAACATGTAGCAGTGGAGTCCAACACGAAGCAGGAATGGAGCTGGATCCAGCCGGTTTTGACCTCAGGATAGGAGTCCCGAGGTTGAGACAGGGAAACAAAAAAAAATAATATTAACATGGATGCCATTCAATTTATTGCAGTTATAGATCATGATCACTGTTTCTGGTTCCGGCAGACCTAAATAAAGCAGCCTAATTGTGAGTTGGAGGATAAATTAGGTGTATACCTGGCTAAATAGAAGAGTCTTTAGTCTAGACTTAAACTGAGGGAGTGCATCATATCAGTAAATACATTACTCTTGTGCTGTGACATAATATCTGGTTCTGTTGAGGCTTTATTCCTAACCACTTTAGCAACAAGAATGAATAAACACCTAGGATTGTTGTGGGTATTTTCTAAAATATGCTGACCTGGCAGCTTTTAGTGCCATGCACCACGAAATACCTCTATTTTTGTATTCTTCCATTTGTTCCACTTATTCTTCCATCTTCCTAGCTGCTCGCTTGAGAGCATGAGTGTGAACATTGTACAATGGTGCAGGGCTTTTTTTCTTTAATCAAAGGGGGGCAGCACTATCAAGAGTGCTAGAGATGACTGTATTTATATTTTCTGTTATTTCAGCAAGTTTTCTAGGCTTTGGGGTTTACTGAGGGTATGAGATAGAGCTGGAAGTTTATTAGTGAAGCTATCTTTAGTGGTCGAAAGAAACGTTCTGCCTGAACGATAGTGTGGTGTAGGTTTAGTAACATTAGATGCTCGCAGCATCTAAGCAGATACGACGTAATGATCTGAGATGTCATAGCTCTGTGGCAGAATTTTTATTTTATCAATATCAATTCCATATGACAGAATTAAATCTAGTGTATGATTATGGCGATGAGTTGGTCCTGTTAAATTTTGTCTGACTCAAAGAGAGTTAAGAATGTAGATAAATGTTGATAAATGTAATTTTCATTATCTACATGAATGTTTCAGTTTAACAGAGCGCATCCAAACTATGATTTGTAATCATTTAATTTACAATTAGTGCTTTGGTAGAAAGAGATCTAATGTTTAGTAGCCTTATCTTTATATTATGTTTATCTTTAATTTGTTTGTTTTTTTTCAAGTTTGACCTTGATCAAATTTTGTATAAATGATTACTGAGGGTTTTATGTTTGGTAGTTAGGGGAACAGAGAACACAGTCTCTATATGATATCTAGGTGATACAGGCTCTGTGTTGTAGTTTATGTGACCTGCGTGACGTCTCCGACTGATGAAGCCAGACATCGTTAGTGCCGACATGAATAACAATTTTAGAAAATCTACGTTTAGAATTAGCCAGAACTTGTAAATTTGATTTGATGTTAGATGCCCTGGTACCCGAAATGCATTTAACAATAGTGGCTGGAGTCTCTATTTCCATGTTCCTTACAATTGAATCGCCAAAAACAAGGGCTCTTTCAACATGATTAACAGTGGGTGGATCACTGAGTGGGGAAAATCGATTGGAAAACCTAACAGGAATGGGAGTGCGGTGTCGATTAGCTGAGCAAGTATCTCACCAAGACCTCACACAAACACCCTGCTGCAGGGGCTCTACAGCCGGAAACAAAGTGTGTGTGTTGCTCTCTGTACTGCCCACATCCGAAACAGTATCTACTGACTTCTCTTTCTCACTGACCTCCACTAGCATTCAGATGCGTGTCTCTAACTCATTAACCTTCTCCATCAGCCTGACTAATTCTTTACATTTATCACATGTGACATGCAATGTAGGAAGAAATAATATGAGCAGATGCCATGACTTACCTCAATTGTTTGTTCTTGTTGTTGGTTGTTCCTGATCGGTGAGGGTTTGAGATTGATGTGAATCCCTCATGCAGTTGTTTGTTGTTGTTGGTTTTTCTTTACAAGTGGTGCTTTGAGATCATTGCAATAATCCATGTAACACAGAGGAGGAAAACGTGTGCATGCAGAAAAATGCACACAGTTTAATAGCCATAAAAATAGAAAGCGGATGCGGATGCACGTGGAATATGCACGCAGTTGAATCGCGATAAGAGAATAATGCAGAAAACCTGATGCGCACTGAAAAATGGCAGATGTTAAGGATTAAAGGCTGAAAACAGATATATAAGCACTGTTTAAAAAAAAGCTAGTTGGCTACAAACACAGACTCGATCTAGGTGCCAACAGGAACAGGTAAAATACACACAGATTAGTAGAAACAGTATAAAAGTGGAAAAACCCGAAACATGCGGTAAAATGATAAGATAAAAAATGAACATATGAGAATAAGAAAAAACAATGCTAAGCAGGCTACAAACACACATGCAGCATGCCGTTAGCAACAGGAACAGGGTAACCAAAAGACGCTCTCTGATTCTCTGATAATATTTTTAATATTTGTTTAATCATTAATGTAAATGTTAAACAACCAGAATCATTCAGTGGAACTTGAATCAGAACCAGAATTGCTAAATTCTTAATGATTCCCATCTTTACTTCTCACAGTTTTAGTCATGTATATGAAGTCAATGAAGTTGCCAATGCATTAATTGGCATGTAGTTTAGTGAATAATAAATAGTGTATGATATGTAGATGTATCTGTAATAACAGACCTTTCCTAGCAGCATTTCAATAAAGAGATGCAATGGTGGCTCAGTGGATAGCACTGTCGCCTCACAGCATGAAAGTTCCTGGTCGAGTCCAGGCTCAATCTGTGTGGAATTTGCATGTTCTCCCCGTGTTCATGTGGGTTTCATCCAGGTGCTCTGGTTTCCCCCACAGTCCAAAAAACATGCAGGTTAAGTGAATTGGAATTCCATTGTTGAGAGTGTGTATGCCTGTGTGTGAAAGCCCTGTGATGGACTGGCCACCTGTCCAGGGTGTTTACCTGCCTTGGCCCGAGACAACTGGGATGGGCTCCTGTGCTTCCTGTGACCCTACATAGGATAAGTGGCTCAATAAGGTGGATTTCCATAAAGGCTGCACTTACAGTAGATCCTGCTTTCCTGACTAAAGTTATTACAGAATAACCGACCCATTTTATATGGATCCAGCAGATGAAATCTAGCACATTAGGCATGTTGAAGACATAGAGTATACTGAGCTTTTCTATGCCGTTGCGAATTGTGTGGACTGGGGGATATCGTTTTAAAATACCTCTTTTGTTTTGGTCTCAACAAGCCAATTAAATCATGTCTGCAAGTAGTCAGATGTGATTTTAATTTGAAGCAGTATATTCACTAGGAGGAGGAGGAGAGGTTTCCCTGCTCCGGTGGTCCCTAAGTCTCCAACATCCTTGATCTCGCCTGAGTCCCTCAGCTGCCTTGACCTCGCCTGAGTCCCCTTGCTGCCTTGACCTCACCTGAGTCCCCTAGCTGCCTTGAACTTGCCTGAGTCCCCAGCTGACTTGATCTTGTCTAAGTCCCCAATGTAAGGAAATTTGGTAGTATAACTGTACATGGTATGGATTAAAGTGCCACCATTAAAATCGTAATACAACGTCTCGTTGTATCTGCTCACAATTTCTGTTGTAAGGAATTAGCTTCAATAAGGGAATTATGATTAATTAACATATTGGTGTAATATTATTCTCATGGCTTAATTAAAAATATTTTTATGAGCTTTAAAGTAAGATCTTTTAAAATCATATGACAAGATTATTTATCAAAATATACCACAGTCAAATTATCTTTGACTTTATTACTAATCTAAACATAAAAGATAATCTAACACATACAAACATGATACAGGTTGGTGAGTAAAGTGAACAGAGTAACTTGGAAATTATCTACACAGAGAAAAGGAACTTTTTGGAGTTTGTAGACAAAGCCTTAAGAACCATTGATACTTAATTCATTATAACTCTATTTGCAATTGGGTATCTAAAATTATATTAAAGAGACACCAGTATTTTCAGCAAAGTCTGGAGATGTACTTATGTTTCCTTGCATTGCTTGGTTATTTGGCTCTTTGTAGGAAGTTCTGGTTGTTCCATCAATGTTTTGGACCTCTGATAAGTGGATGTCTGTAGCTGGGATGATGATGTGGGGCTTTGAAGTGAGACCTTCCGCAATGGAGACATGTGACTCCAGTCACGTGTGTGTCATAGCGCAGAGAAGAGAAGGCTTCCTCTGAGCTTTACTACGAGCCTTCCTGGACTTCTACATTACACAGAATTTGAGGGATGCTGGGGTGAGGCTACAAGTCACAAGGGCAAGGGCACGGAGGATGCAGAGCTGCAGAGGAAGTGAAGAAGCAAGAGAGAAAAATGTTCATTTACAATTCTTTGTGTTAAGGATTATTATATATTCCTGAGATAGATTCATAGTTTTATGACCTAGAAAGGCCCTAAGGTTATTACTCAAGAAGGTTCTGCTTATTGCTTTGTGTGTCTTTTTGAATGTTTGTTGCCTGGTGCATTTAAAAGCACCATCTTTGTCAGTCTCTTAGTTTTATGGCTTTGAAGAATTCCAGAGTTAAAAGGTTGGGTTTTCCTGGATTCAAGTAATTTAGCATAGCAATCGTTCGTTCTTCTGCACCTCATATGCAACACCAAGCTTCCTTGACCTCGCCTTAGTTTGCCAACTGACTTGACCTTGGGAGATACTTGACCTTGTCTTTGTAAAGCTGTTGATTGTGATTTACCGCCATGTTTCTTGTGTTTTGCTTAGCAATACAGGCCAACGTACTACATTTCAGATATTTTGAGCTGTCTAAGAGACCTAAGCCTCATTATATTTTTATATTTACTTTACTAGGTCCACATGTTGTATCCACTTGACTTAATATCAGTTTGCAAAATCCCAGCATGACTTAGTGGTTCGGGAGCAGACTCTTAACTTCCCATTGATCAGCTTGGATTTTTCCATTAATTGATTCCAGTTAATAGCATGAGTGCAGGAGTGTGTTCCTTTGCATGTTCATGAACCTACACACATGTTGTGTGTGTGTTTGAATGTGTCTTAGCCTGAAATCAATAGGTCCAACCAATTAAAGAGGATCATTCTGCAGCTATTTAGTCAATCAGCACATTTGGTATGGTTCCAGTATGTATTATGCATTATGCAGTATGAACTGACATTTTTAGTTATGTTATGTATGTTAGCTTTGAGGTCATCTATACACTAGTGTACTCCTAAATGTTGAAAAAATTCACTTTTAGCAGATACTTGCACATAAATCTGACAGTCTCTCTCTTCCAAGGATACAGACTTACAATGCACTCACTCATTTTGTCCAATCAAAAGCAATCTAGAATGGGAATGTCCTTTCCCCTAATACCACCTACTTCTGAATAACAATAGAAAGTACAATTGCAAATCACATAAGGTTATTTTAATATGTCCCACCATATTAAATTGAACTTCCTGTTTCAATTGCATCAATCCAGGAAAGAACTATGCACTTCAAGATAGTTCATAAGAACTTGAAAAGCCATGTAGAAAAAAAGATGAGCAAAAACCTAACTCTTCAGGTGGGACTAAATTTGAAATCCTTGGTCCATTTGAGGCATTTTCCACAGGTTGCATCGTATAAAATGTTAGCAGGTAGGGAACAATCTGGTGCAAAGGACAGAAATGTCTTCAAAATACACAGAAATTCCTTAACACAGACAGCTGATATGAAGAGAGTAAAACATAAAAAATGTGCACTCTCACAAACACACTCCCCTCTGTCACTATCCATCAGAGTCCTCACTTCGACAGCTAAAACCTAGAAGGCTGCATACTAAAGTTCTCTAATCAACTGACTTGGCTAAACATGTCATTCTGAATGCCACAGCAATTAGAAGATGGGCCTCAGATTGGCATATACTGGCTGAGGCCAGAGCAAAACTAGGAAGGGAAGAAATGGAGGTATAATGCTGCATTCCTTTAAATTTGGAAAGTAAGAATTTCCATCTTCCTACTAGAAAAAAGTACAATGGAATGCAACTTGGAAACTCGTGCGGAAATCTTCGACTCCGATTTCACCAAGATGAAGGTGTGTGACATCACACAAACATGTCGGCTCCCAGGAAGATGTACAGATTTAGTGATAAACATTAATTAATTACTTAAATAATATTGATCAATAAGTCAAAGTTCCTACATGATATTTAAGCTTGTTTAACAAAAGTTTGCCTTGAACAGGTGTACAAAGCATGGTACATTTTACTCTTTTGATAATCGTACACCTGTAGCACAAATGCTAGAGTTGCAGCATTGTTTATCAATTGGATTGATAGGAGATGTCTCTGATTATAGTTGAATAACTGCTTAGCTAAGGGGAGTGTTTCCTTATACGTCTTCTTCCGTGCATCTGGGAATGGAATGCCTTTAAATTTGGAGATCAGAGATAACAACTAGAAGTATACCACATCCGACTTTGAATGGAATTCAGCATGAGAGCTAGGCCTATAGGAAATACACAAAAAAATAACATGGCAATAACAGACCACCTGAGATGAATACTGGTCTTGTTCGTGAAATAAAACTTTGAAAAATTTTTGGACAGGAAAAGAGCACTTTACATGGGATAATGGTCTTTTTTTTAAAAAACAGTATCACTAAGTAGAGTTTTAGGTGTCGTGCAACACTGCTTCCCCTCACTTTTGAAAAAAATACTCACAATTGGAATGGTTCTTTTTTTTGTTTGTTTGTTTTTTATTTTTTAGTTGCCTAAACAACTAAACTTCTTGCAAAGGTAGCACTGTATTAATTATTCTCAAACTTTCTGGTTTCTAACCCTTAAGCCTAAGTATTGAACTCCTGCTTCAAATGTACTGTACTGCTTAAAATTAAATTCATCCCACACATACTCCATTTAAACTTTGTTTTGTAGATAATTTCAGCCTTATCTCTTTTTATTTTTTTGTAAACATAATTTGTAATAAATGTATTATCAAAGTTCAAAGATCCCTTATTGACTTACATTGATAGAATGACCAGTATTCAAAATGTAACAATATTGATGAGTCATCATAATATTTGCAGTCACAATTGTTCTTCTTTGATTGCATATGGAATTGTTATTTGGCATGTCTTCTTTTAAAGAGACACATATGTAAATGCACACCTTAAATTTTGAGGTACAGGTAATGGCATAAATATATAAAGCAAAAAAATGTAACTTAAATGTAAGCTTATTTATTGATCAATGCTTTGGCCATGTCTTCCTTTCATATATTGAACCATTTATAGCTGCCTTTATACTGCACATTGAATACATGTTGATTCTTACATGTGCAGACAACAGAAAACAAGATGCGCTTTAAGTGATATGACAACGGCAAAGCAGCTCCAATGTAGCATGCCAATGCTAATACCAAAGTAAATACTATATAAATGGTTAAATATGTGCAAGGAAGACAAGCACTTAATGTTATTAAGAACATTAAGTGCTTAATAAGTGTATATAGTTCCAAATTGCTATTAATCACGATTAACTACAAAATAAATGTGATTCGAAATTTTAAACGACTGACCACACTAATTTTGAATGCTTTACATTTTATGTAAATAATATATATATATATATATATATATGTAATAATAATAATTATATAATGTTTTCAAAGACCAAAAACAGATAGCACAAATAAGGCTAAAATAATGAAAATTAATTATTTGCAGAAGTTTAATTTAATTATTTAAGAGTTTAATATTTGAGGATTTCAGTTCAGTGCCGTCTTGAAACACAGGTAAAATGTCAGTCAGTATGTTTACATGCACATTAAAAGTTACATTTCAGTCATACTAAGACAATAATTTGTCGTTTTAAAATGTCATGTAACACTTCAGACCAACAGAAACTTATCAGTCCAATTTTAATGAAGTCGGGCTAACAGAACTAGATTATGCGATTGTAGCTTGGCTTTGTTCAGCATACCACATAAATCGGACCACACTTGGCCTCTGCGTTGTGTGCATGCTCTGAAAGTCAGAGGTGACACGCATTGTGTGTTACCAGTACTTCCTCTGCTGAAGTCCTCCCTTCAAATATTTGATTATGCATTGTGTCATGTATACTTGGACAGGCAGAGGAAGACTGTAGTTTGACTATGCAAAATCCCACTATAGCTCAATTATAACTGTGCATGTAATTATACAATCATGAACATCCCAGCACACATTTCTTTTTGCCTCATTCACATTTTCACATGTTAGCATTTGAATGAAAATAACAAAATCACAAGATGATGTGTTTTATAGCCATCACAATCTTAGAGTAAATCAAAATCCCCACTGACTGAAGTGTAGCTGTTATCATGAATAACCAGTGTTCTATTTTCTTCAGGTTATGTTCTGAAGGCTATAAGCAAAACAGACACACTCTCACAGACCATGCCTTCTGATAAGTAAGCCACACATCTGTCACAACACAGGCCTGCAGAGACATTACACCTTTGTCATAAGAGTTCAAGAGTAGGAGTTCAAGTTGCTGGCATTTGAGTTGCCAGGTGCAGTATGACAAGTCGAAGCTCTGCTTCAGCAGGACACATCTACATTCATATGAGGTCTGACTCAGACACTTTGTGACAGCTCTCCTTTCCTCTCCCCCCTTGATACCACCCAATCCTTCCCCTGGTTCAGAAGAGCACAAGTCTTGACTTCTAAGTCACGGTCTCTCTCTCTCACAGCCTGTTTGCCAGTTTTCTCTTGAATGGGGATCTAGTCCTTCTCCCTGACTCCCAATCTCCCCATTATATTATATTCTGGTCCATCTTGGTCTTTAGGTTCTGACCTTTTCTTGCTTCCATTAGATTCCTGCATGTGTTAGTGTTGGGTTCGAGTCCACCTTAGTCGAGTCCGTGTCAAGTTCGAGTCTTTAAAAAATCGTGTCAGTGTTGAGTCCAAGTCTAAAAGTGGCTGAGTCGGACTCAAGACCGAGTCCATAACAGGTCGAGTCCGAGTCTGAATTAATCTGTTTATTAATCTAAATTAAAATTTGCAACCTTAAACTCAACATCAATATTTTAAGCTTATTTTAACCTTCACAACTAAGAAAAACAATTTGTAAATATAAATGCAAAAAATAAATGATTACTATCCTGCTGAAAAAATTTCAAAGTGGTGTCAGAATGAAAGCATATGCTTTAGGTGTATGAAGACAAAACTGTCCTTCAACACACGTCTTATTGCTTTATGTTGACATTTCAATTATTTGTTGATTTTTCACATACTTGATATTTCATATACTACAGTACTACACTACATACTTTTCAGTCCTCCTTCTGTGTCCAGGTGTAGCCTACTTACCTAAAGTCAAGATCAAACTCACCTTGGCTGACGTTTCATTCTTTTTACATTATAGACTTCTCCCCTCATTTGTTTTCTTCATTGTTTTTTCTATCTTTTTTGCCATTAAAACGCAAGTGCCAGCTTTACAGGTTACACACAGAGAAGGACGGACGGACTGAGTTGTACAATTTCCATCATCTCGCTCTCTCTCTCTCTCATATATATATATATATATATTCACTTTGAACCTGTCTGTCCATTCTCTGTTGATCTCTCTCATCAACAAGGCATTTCCGTCCACAGAACTGCCACTCACTGGATGTTTTTTATTTTTGGCACCATTCTGAGTAAATTCTAGAGACTGTTGTGTGTGAAAATCCCAGGAGATCAGCAGTTACAGAAATACTGAAACAAGCCCGTCTGGTACCAACAATCATACCACAGTACAAATCACTGAGATCACATTTTTCCCCATTCTGATGGTTGATGTGAACATTAACTGAAGCTCCTGACCCATATATGCATGACTTTATGCATTGCAATGCTACCACAAAATTGGCTGGTTAGATAATTGCATGGATGATTGCTGGTGCCAGACGGCTGGTTTGAGTAATGCTATTCTGAGATCTGGGTTGGCGCTGGAAGAAGTGAATCTGTTACTGGCAATGGCAATTCTGCAGGAAGTATAGCCTAAAAGTCACAACAGTACTGAGAAGTGCTAATGAAATACGTGGAATAGGACCTCATCCACCTGTTGTTTAAGGTTTAGTTCATTAGATGTGGTAAGTGTTATTAATAGTTAAGACCAGTTGACAGTTGAATTAAAAACTGATTCACAAATATATATTTATTTAGACTCTAGCAGTGTAGTTTATCTTCTCAGCATGAGGATGAGTTGTAAAGCTCTTTTCCTTAGCTCCAAGGATAACCTGCTGGCTTCTGAGAAAATGTTGATGGAAGGATAATGGAGCTTTAGCCCTCTCTAGTGGTGCTTCAGTGAAATTATCCCACTTTCACCAGTACCATGATCCCCATGCTGAAGGTAGACTACTTATTAACTGTATGCTCTTTGAATCCTAATCCTAAAGTAGAACTATATATATATAGTTCTACTTAACTTTTATTAGTATATTTGTCTTGCTGCCTTCGATGTATACTAATTTAATAGAAATAAAATGGATGCAATGTATTTTTTTATCTCCATACTATATTTCACTAATGAAAATTTAGTGAGAATACTGAAAATAAAATAAAATTAATTAATTAAAATTATCAATCTGTATCTAGCTGTTAGGCTGATAACTGGGGATATGGGGGCAGATTTGGGACAGGAATAAAGTAGGAAGGTGATTAGTATGAAGATAATTTTGGTGCAAAACTAATGAGCGTCTTTGACAGTGTAATTTGTAGAGATTAGCCAAACATGTGTATCAGTAAATTTGAAGTCACAGAAAACAATGTTTTAAGAGTTGCAAACTTGTAGATTTTTTTTCTCTCCCACTAACACAACACAACAGTTACACCTTCTCAAATTCTTCATTGCAGGTGCATAAAACCTTTTCTACGAATCACAAATTAAGAAACTTATACGCTCACATTTTTGCTACAATTGTTGTAGTGAATATTTTGCAAAACACATTCACACACCCATGTCAAAAAATGTGAAGTCACGGACAAATTTTGCTCATCCACAAATCAGTATGTGAATTCATCCAATGCACACAAGTTGCACACTTGTAGAATATTTTCTCACAAATATTTAAATTTTTCTTGGACATTTTTCTTACACAAACACAAGTATACTTGTATACTTGTAACTACAACTGCTTGAATCTGCTGCTACAAGTCTCAAACACTGTTTTTCGCGCACTGTCCCTTTTGCACCACATATCTGTGTAAAATATGGAGCAAAAGTTATTTGTGCATCTGTAGAGACAGCAGGCGGGCACTGATCAGAGATCAGAGAATTTTGGCCATTCAGAAGAGCTAGTTTGGGTGCCTGACCGTTGGCGGAACATGGCGCCCAAATGAGTAGGGGAAACAAATAACTTCCCTAGAATCTTCCCGAGCTGGCAGTGGAAAATAACAATAAAGGTATGTTTTTCTTACTTTTTCTGAAATCACTCACTGTTATACATTTGTTTATAGTTTAAATATGCGCGATGGTCAAGGCGGTCAAGCCAGCCGCGATTTAAATCCACTAATTGCAGCAATTACGGTAATTTGCGGAAAGAACAGAAAGACTTGCTTTCTGACTCCTGTTGAATGCAGAAGATAGCGAGTCTTACTATATTGACGAAAATGCGTTTATTTAGTGTTTGTTACTTGCTGGTGTTTATTAATATGTAAATAATTTATAACCAAAGTTTACTGAATTAAGTAACATTGCATTTACATGTTACATATAATAAATTGTACTTTTCTGCCAAAGATCTCTCATTGCCATTCATATGTACCTTGTAATAAACTTTAAATTGTAAATCCTGTAGGTCAATTAAAATGTTAAAGGCAGAGATTCACCCCAAAATTCAAAGTGCATCCTAGCACTTGGATAATTTCCTCACATTCAAACACATCATAAAAAGCTTTCCTTTATAGGTTGTTATTAATATAATTAAAGGCAAAATCACCCCAAAAATGTAATTTTGTCCTGGCACGTGGATCAGATCCTCATATTCAAACACTCATAAAAAGTTTAATTTTTGAGTTCTTGTTCAAACATGCTATGATTATTAACATTAAATTTAAACTAATTTAATGTAGTATTGGACAAAATTACAGGGAAATAATCTCCTGACATCATACACAGATTGTCTTCTTACATTTTATGTTTTATATGGTATTGAGATGAACTTTAAAATTATCTATTTAAATGAAAATCCAGATACAACAAGTGACAGATCAGAGAGATAAGGAAAGAGAGTTGGTAACCCAGAAAAATCAAAGAGATGCAGTGTCATGTACTTGTTTTAAAATGATCACACTTTTATACATTATTTATTTTCTTTTTTCAGATAACAGCCATGTGCATCTTAAAGAACAACAGCACTTCCGGCATGCTGTTGTATGCCCAATCCATCAGAATGCACAACAGTGTCTACGGTGTCTTCTGCACCTGTGGATATTTTTGACACTGATGCACAACTGATACACACACACCTAATAAAATTAGCTTCTCATATTAGGTTTTTGTCTTATTAGTTAAAAATTACATATTTGCATAATGTGACATGCCATAACACATGTTACATAATACTTATCACACCATCTTTCTGTAATTGACACTTTATAAAATCTTGTTTAAATTGCATTAGGTTGAGTTGCAGTATTCTCATTATCAGTCAATAGTGTGCTTAAAGTGTCACTGTCTTAAAAGGCACATATAAATAAAATGCATTATTATTATGAATAATTATTATAAATTAATACAGGAATAAGCTGGAGCAGAGGCTGCGGCAGAATGACACCAGGGAGATCTGCAGAGGCAAGAGGACCATCACTGGTTACAAGCTTTCTGGACAATAAAACATAAAAACAAGAAAAAGAAAGGAAAACTTTATTTTATTCACACACACACACACACACACACACACACGCATATACATTATATATATATATATATATATATATATATATATATATATATATATATATATATATATATATGGAGCATCAAAACATGAACATGACTGTTTTCTATTATTCATACTGAAATAATCACAAACACACACACACACACACACATACACACATAACTGCAATGTAACTGCACTGTTGGCACCCCTCCTAGGAGCACAGTGTAAACTGTGTTTTTTTTTTTTAATATTTGTTAGGGTGTTTTACAGGGTGCAAAAGCCTGTTTCATGAAATTAGTTTAGACAGCTCAATATTTTCTTTTAAATGTCATCAGGTTAGAATTAACAATGAATATTATTTATTATTTCATTGAACTTCTCTTTCTCATGGATCAAACAGTCCATTTGCAACTAAGGTTTTTTTTTGTTTGTTGTTGTTTTTACATCATTACTATCAGATTGTACCACCACGACATTGATGGTCTTAATTTAATTGTAATAAAATGCAACCTCTTTTCTTTTTTTTACTTTTTTTGTACTTTTTTTTTTTTACTTTTTCTTTCTACCAGACAATGATGATTCTAATAAAACAAGCCCGCACTTTATTGTTGCTATAGTAACAAATGCAACTTTCATGTGCGTCTGATTGACAGATATACGCGCTCTTATTTCAGTGTTGATGTTAATTTGGGGGTAATTATTTTGTGGTTATTGCTTTGTTCAGTTCATCAGCATTAAGTTACAGGATAAACGTTATATTCAAATGAACTGTGCACTGCATGTGTGTGAATTTGCTAATTTTTGCATTAACAAACTGTACAGTTAAATGACTCGAACATTGATACAGTAACAGTCAGGGTTTACAATTAAACTTTTATTAAGGTATATGAATGGTAATGAGAGATCATTGGCAGAAAAGTACAATTTATTATATGTAACATGTCAATGCAATGTTACTAAATTCAGTAAACTTTGGTTATGAATTATTTACATATTAATAAACACCAGCACGTCACAAACACTAAATAAACGTGTTTTCGTCAATATAGTAAGACTCGCTATCTTCTGCATTCAACAGGAGTCTTTTTTTTTTTTTTTATTGAGAAAACACTAAAGGGAAATACAGAGACATTTGAATCCGTGAAACAAAACAAAAAAATCACAATTCTGCATCTTATTTCACATATCAATCATCTTTCTAATACATTAAGTATCCTTTTCAACAGTTTTGATGTCTTTAGAGCTTTGCGATTGTTTTGTATTGAAGTTAGAGAGTCATAAAACGTCTTCAAATCAGTGGAAAATAGTCTAACATTTGGTACAGTGGATATACATTTTGCTTTATGTATATGATATTTTCCAAATAAAATGAGAAGTTTAATTATATTATTCATTTCCAATAAATCAGAGTTACAATCCATAAACAAGACCATTACCTCAGTTATTGTGACAAATTTATAAAATAGCTCAAAAAGAAACCAAGAAACTTGGGACCAAAATAAATTAGTATAATTACAACTAAAAAATAAGTGTACTATTGTTTCATTTTCTTCTTTACAGAAACTGCATAGTGGTGAAAACCCTTCTTTAAATTTACTAATGAAGTCATTACAAGGATAGTATCTGTTTATTATTTTAAAGTGAGTTTCTTTAACTTTATTAGGGAGTACATATTTATTTATATCAGACCACAAATTCTTAAAAACAAGAAAGTGGTAATCCTGCTTCCACTTCACCATTGCCTTAGGTGAAGAACTTCTTTCTTTGGTTAAAATTCTTCTGATATATATATATATAATTAAATTTGTTATCTCTAATAGAAAGGCCCCCAACAGTCAGACTGGGAAGAAAACTTGGAGTTACAGGATTATACATCTTTTCGTTTTTTATAAGATAAAGTAGTTTCGGGGAGATACAACGAATAAGTTTAAAGTATTCTTTAGAAGATACATTTGTTCCAATATAATTAATAAATTCATTATAATTAAGTAGGTCACCTAATTGATTTATCAAATCTTTAACAAAAATTAAACCTTTGTTAAACCAATCGTTCCAAAAAATGGTTTTGTTTTTGAATAGTACATATTGATTATTCCAAATAACACAGGAATGGGGAGAGAAACTGTGTTTGTAAACTAATTTCCACGCATTCAAAGCTTGTTTATGAAAGTTGGACAACTTAATTGGGAGTTTAGTACATTTAAAATCACAAGCAAGTAGAAAATTAAGACCACCACATTTTTTGAAGATTAAATTGGGAATGAAAAACCATGGAAGGCTATTATCACAAAGACAATGTTTGATCCAATTAATTTTAAATATATTATTGATAGTGTCAAAGTCTAAAGCATTTAGTCCTCCTTCTGATACACTTCTGATTATGGTTTTCCTTTTAACATATTCTGTTTTACCTCTCCAAATAAATTTAAATAAGATTTTATCAACTGCAGCACACATTTTAGAATCTACATAAAGAGATAACACTGGATATACAATTCTGGAGATCACTTCAGCCTTTGAAATCAACACACGACCTTGAATAGATAAATTTCTTTGGAGCCAACAGTTAAAAATATTTCTTGTTTTTTGTAATCTTTTCAAAAAAATTTCTGTTAGTCTCTCAGCATCTGATTTACTAATTACAATACCCAAGTATCTGACTAATTGTTTAACCTGTATTCCAGATATATTTGAGTCTTCAAGTTGGTGTACAGCCATAATCTCACTCTTAGCCTGATTCACAGTTAGACCTGAGGCATCAGAGAACAATTTAAGTGCCTCCAAAATAACAGGGACCTGATCTTTGTTTTTCAAAAATAAACAAGTGTCATCAGCGAGTTGACTAATAGTTAAAGTGAAATCTCCTATCTCAATACCCTTGATTTGAGAGCAATGCAGAGTGTAAAGATTCAAAGTTTCGGCTACTAATAAAAATAAAAATGGGGAGATAGGACATCCCTGTCTAATGCCTCTTTGGATACCAAAACGAGCAGACGTACCATTAGATAAAGAAACACTACTTGAAATATTTTTGTAAAGTGTGTGCATCATATTTGTAAAAGTTGGGCCAAAACCAAAATAATTAAGAGCTTGATACATGAAATTGTGCTCTACTGTATCGAAAGCCTTACAAAAATCTAAAAACAAAATAAGAGCTTCCTCATTGACCAAATCTGAATAATCTAAAAGGTCTAAGATCAGTCTAATATTGTTTGAAATACTTCTTCCTTTCATAAATCCAGACTGTGTGACAGATATGATTTCCTCCAAGCATGGTTTTAACCTATTGGCGTATAGAGATGCTAACAATTTGTAGTCCGAGTTGAGCAGTGTGATTGGGCGCCAATTATCTAAATGCAAAATGTCTTTATTTGGTTTTGGAACTAGTGTTATTACTCCCTGTTTCATAGATTCTGTAAGTTCTCCATTTGCTGCACATTCATTGAACACATTCAAAATAAACTCTCTAATTTCTTCCCAAAAACATCTGTAAAACTCAAAAGGTAAACCATCGGGTCCTGGGCTTTTGTTAAATGGTGTTTTTTTGATGATATCATCTAATTCTTTCAATGAGATCTCCTCTTCACAAAGGTTTTTACTGTTTATATTTATACTAGGAATGTAAGGCTGTATCTTGTTAAAAAATAAATCACTTGAATCAGGATTAAAAAATGATGTATATAATTTTTGGTAAAAATCTGAAACAAATTTTGAAATTATTTTATCATCTGATATAAGAGTGTTATCAATATACAAAGAGGAAATTTTTTTTAGTTCAGCTCGTTTTTTTTCCAAATTGAAAAAGTATGCAGAGTTTTTTTTCGCCGGCTTCGAGCCATTTGGCCCTAGATCTAATGAAGGCCCCTTTAGCCTTTTCTATATAAAAGGAGTCTAATTTTTCTCTTAATAGGTATAAACTTTCTTTCTCTGCATCATTTGGGTTGGGAAGACAAGTAATGCGGTTAATTTCTTTCAATATAAATTCAAATTGTAATCCTTTTGACTTTAAAAGATCTTTACTAAATTTTATGGAGAACTTTCGACACTCATATTTAAACAATTCCCAGTTTAAGGTACTAGAAATATTAGTATTTTTTTTTAAAAGAATCAATTATGCCTTTAATACCCAAACAATAATCAGAATTGTTTAATAAAGAGCTATTCAATTTCCAATACCCTGGTTTCCTAAACAAGTTATAATTAATGTCAGAGGATTCTAACTCTATACCTGCATGATCAGTTAAGGGTGCATTGGAAATAGAACATGATTTAACAGAAGAAATCAGATTATCAGATATTAACCAAAAATCAATACGTGATTTTTGTGTCAAATCAGATTTAAACCAGGTGAAGGAAGGGGAAGAGTCATTATGTAAGAATCTATGAATATCTACCAAAGAGAGACTGGTACACATATCACTAATTATTTTGTTGACAGTAGTAATGCCATATTTTGGAGGAAATCTATCATAGCATAAATCAGGAGCCTCATTAAAGTCTCCACCCATAATTAGTGATGTAGATGGGTATTTTGTTTTTAAAGAAATTAATTTGGAGGTTAAATCTGTAAAGAGACAACTATTAAGATTGGATCGGTTGAAGCCATAGACATTTGCTAGAATAACAATGTTTTCCCCAAACTGGATAACAATAATTAACCACCTGCCTTCATTTGAACAATGTGATTCAAGTACAGTGTAACTAAAGTGTTGATTAAATAAAATCATAACACCAGCAGAATTATTGGAACCATGACAGTAGATAATTTTACTCCCCCACTGATTCGACCAAAAACTTTCGTCTTTCACAACTGAATGCGTTTCTTGTAAAAAATAGACATCTCTACACTTCGATTTACAAAAAAGAAATAAAGCTTTACGTTTGGTTAAGTCTCGGATTCCCCTAACATTAAGTGAAAAACAGTTCAACTTAAATGACATAAAACAAACAACAAGAACGTGTAACCAAAATCTATTATATAGTAAATAAAACTAAAACTTCTAAATGGATTAAGGTAGACAAAAAGTGAGTGCAACACTTATCCAGACCTCCTCATTATAACGTTAGTTAGAACAAGTTTAACGTTTCTCTAACCTAGGTTGGCACCCTTACAAGTAGTAAGTTCCACGAGAATGAAAAACTTCACAGAATGTTAGAGACACAGCAAAGAGTCACTTATATGTGGTCAGCTGTAATTTTCTTCCCGTCGATGATGGCAACTGAACCCTGAAACCCTGCACGTTTACCTTCCAGCCTAGCTTGGTTCACAAGTGGCCACAGTTTGTTTCGAGCCTCCCTTGCGCGTTGTGTTAAGTCCTCCGTTATCCTGATATTCTTTTGTTTGAGACTTTCGGAACGCTTTGCGTCGGCCCAGATGAGGTCACGGTGTATGCGAGAGGTGAACTGCACAATAATACGACGAGGCTGCTGAGTGAGCCCTTTCTTCCCAAGCCTGTGGGCCACGTCGATGGAAGACTGGAGAACATCTGCTAGAGATGGTGAAACAAAGCGCAGTATTTCCATCACAGCCATCATTACGTTCTCACCTTCCACTTCAGGAATACCAGCAATCCTTAGGTTCCACCGCCTTTTGTATGCCTCTAATTCATCCAGCTTTTCCCAAAGTTGTTTGTTTTCGGTCTTTAGCGATGTAACTTGATCCTTCATCACAGTGGAGTTTGTAACAGCAAGATCGGCCTTGTCAGAGATCGCGTTCATTTCAGTTCCGAATTCAGCGATGCGGTTTGAATTACAGGAGACAGAGTTTTCAATTGCCGTTAACTTCTCTAAAAAATCGTCTTGTTTTTTCCCTAGTTTCTCAATTGCTTCCAAGAGAACAGCATTCGATGGCTCTGTAGTATGGCGTCGCATCTTCGATTGTGGACTCTTGGTGGGAGTATCGGGTAACGTTGAAAGAGCCGATTTATCCGTCTGCACGGGCGACATTGAGTAATCATGCACACGTTTTACTGCTAAAGCGTCTTCCATATGTTGCGATGAGGGACAAGACCGATAGTTATAACCGACGGAAAGAGCAGTCACTTCTCAAATAGCATAGGCCTACAGGTTAATTTCCAAGAAAGTGCGTATAGGAAACATCCATCATCTTCAAGAAAAATCCCGTTGTAAGGGTTCTAAACTTTGTAATATTTAGTATCGATTTTATTCACATGAGGACCGGTTAGGTCAAGAATTGCACATAAACGCTTAAGAGCTACTGAAAACACGACTTACACAGGCGCCATCTTGGCCCCCCCCAAGAACAGGAACAGGAGTCAGAAAGCAAGTCTTTCTGTTCTTTCCGCAAATTACCGTAATTGCTGCAATTAGTGGATTTTAATCACGGCTGGCTTGACCGCCTTGACCAGCGCGCATATTTAAACTATATACAAATGTATAACAGTGAAGGATTTCAGAAAAAAAAGTAAGAAAAACATACCTTTATTGTTATTTTCCACTGCCAGCTCGGGAAGATTCTCATGGAAGTTATTTGTTTTCCTCTACTCATTCGGGCGCCATGTTCCGCCAAAGGTGAGGCGCCCAAACTACCTCTTTGAATGGCCAAAATTCTCTGGTCTCTGATCAGTGCCCGCCTGCTGTTTCTACAGATGCGCAAATAACTTTTGCTCCATATTTTACACAGAAAAACAGTGTTTGAGAGTTGTAGCAGCAGATTCAAGCAGTTGTAGTTACGAACTTGTGTTTGTGTTAGAAAAATGTCCAAGAAAAAATAAAATATTTGTGAGAAAATATTCTACAAGTGTGCAACTCTCATTGGATGAATTCACATCACTGATCTATATAACTGGATTTCTCATAGAATCTAAACTGCCAGCAGTAGGTGAAGCTACAGGAAGTGCTCTGGCGGCCATTTTACTATTCCCTACCAACAGAGAGCATCGCAGCATGTGCAGCATTTAACCGCCGAAACAACACAATTAAGGATGTGGCAAAAGTGCCCACAGGTTGTAATTTATTCAGACTATGTACCTATTAAGCACACATTAGTCGTTATCCCCATGTAGAGTAGGCATAACGATCACAATCTTTAATAATCAACAGTAAAAATACAACACCAAAGTAAATTAATACCCATTTTTAAAGCAAAAGTATCCACTAGCGACATCTGCAGATTGTTACAGGATGCAATGTTTCTCTGCATTCATAGTTTAAACCTGTTGATGCTCACTGTTCATAATGTTGACAATTACAATGACAATTGGATGCGCATATCAAAAAGTTTTAAAGTTGTTAATAAAAACGACTAGCTTTGTGTTGATATTGTAACTAGACATTACCTCTTAAGAATAACTCCAGAAGAACAAAATATAAAAATGTAGTATAGTGTACACACACACACACACACACACAAGTTCATATGCAATGTGTGTGTGTGTGTGTGTGTGTGTGTGTATATATATATATATATATATACACATAAATTAATTTACATTTACTTAATGAAATTATCAATTTGCATTTATTTCTGGAATATGCACATACCAGCTTGTGAGCATTTAATTATTTCAACAATCCCCTGATCTTTTAAATCATAATCAGAAAGTAGTTTACTGCACACTCAACGAAATCATACATATTTATTTGTTCAATAACAAAAGCTTCCAAGTACACACACAAATTGACTTAAACTGAACAATACAATAAAAATGTGCAGATATGTGGGGACAAATCTCCTAATGGCTTTAATAACAATCCCACATTATTCAGCTTTCAAAAGAATGGTAGCAAGACATGCCATCAGAGCTAGTGGCAACAGTTCTCCACCGGATAGCACAGTGACTCTGCAGGCAACATCTTCTGATGCTGGCATTTCAGGCAGTGACGTTAATCCTAAAACAGATGACACAGAGAAAAACATCACTGTATGCTAAATCCCAGCTTGTCCATGTTCAAAGAGGCTGTGGTGGGGTACAATCAATCAAATCAAAATCAAATCAAATCACTTTATTGTCACACTACTGTGTACACGAGTGCAACAGTAGGTGAAATTCTTGTGTGCAGTTCCGAGTAACATAGCAGTCATGACAGTGACGAGACATAAACCACTTTACAATAAACAACATATTTACACAAAACAATTTACATAACAAATGTACACATACTTACACAACAATTTACATAACAAATGTACACAATACACACAATGTAGAATACACATACACTAGATACGGGTATAAATATATATAAACACTAATTGAATTGGGAGAATATATTGACAGAGTGATGATTAATAAAGTGCAGTGCTGATTGTTGATCGTGAGAGATCATGTGTTCAAAAGTCTTATTGCTTGTGGGAAGAAGCTGTCATGTAGTCGGGTGGTGCGGGTCCTGATGCTGCGATACCGCCTGCCTGATGGAAGCAGTGAAAGCAGCCCATGACTCGGGTGACTGGAGTCTCTGATGATCCTCCGAGCTTTATTCACACACCGACTGTTATATATATCCTGGAGGGAGGGAAGCTCACCTCCGATGATGTTTCTGGTAGTTCGCACCACCCTTTGCAGGTCTTTGCGGTTGTGGGCGGTGCTATTGCCGTACCAGGCGGTGATGCAGCCAGTCAGGATGCTCTCTACAGTACTGGTGTAGAACCGTGTGAGGATGTGGTGGTTCATTCCAAACTTCCTCAGCCGTCTCAGGAAGAAGAGGCGCTGGTGAGCCTTCTTCACAACGGCCTCAGTGTGGACGGACCATGTGAGTTCCTCAGTAATGTGGACACCGAGGAACTTGAAGCTGCTGACTCTCTCCACCGGTGCTCCATTAATGGTGATGGGGCTGTGTTCTCTGTCTTTCTTCCTGAAGTCCACTACAAGCTCCTTGGATTTACTGACGTTGAGGAAGAGGTTGTGCTCCTGACACCAGCGTGTCAGAGTGTGCACCTCCTCTCTGTAGGCCGTTTCATCATTGTCAGTGATCAGACCTACAACCGTCGTATCGTCAGCAAACTTAATGATGGCATTGGAGCTATGTGTTGCCACACAGTCATGTGTGTAAAGGGAATACAGGAGTGGGCTGAGAACACAGCCCTGCGGGGCTCCAGTGTTGAGGGTCAGTGATGAGGAGATGTTGCTGCCCATTCTAACCACCTGACGTCTGCCTGACAGGAAATCCAGGATCCAGCTGCACAGCGAGCTGTTTAAGCCCAGAGCCCGGAGTTTCTCATCAAGCTTGGAGGGCACTATGGTGTTGAATGCTGAGCTGTAGTCTACAAACAGCATTCTCACATATGTGTTCCTTTTTTCCAGGTGGGAAAGAGCAGTGTGTATTGTAGATGCAATGGCATCATCAGTGGAGCAGTTGTTACGGTAGGCAAACTGCAATGGGTCCAAAGAGGTGGGCAGAACAGAGCAGATGTGATCTCTGATCAACCTCTCAAAGCATTTGCTGATGATGGGGGTGAGGGCAACAGGATGCCAGTCATTTAAGCAAGTGATTTTTGATTGCTTCGGTACAGGCACAATGGTTGATGTTTTGAAGCATGTGGGGACTACAGACAGGGATAGGGACAAGTTGAAAATGTCCGTAAAAACACCAGCCAGTTGGTTCGCGCATGCTCTGATGACGCGGCCCGGAATGCCGTCTGGACCTGCGGCTTTATGGATGTTCAACCGTCGAAAGGATCGGGTTACATCCGCAACAGAGACGGAGAGTGAACCATCATCTGTAGTATCGGCCGCGAGTGCTCTCTCCGTGAGGGCGGTGTTGTTGTCCTCGAAACGAGCATAAAATGTATTAAGCTCGTCCGGGAGAGAGGCAACGGTGTTCATGGCGGAGTTTTTATTCCGTTTATAGTCCGTGATGGTGTTAATTCCCTGCCACATACTTCATGAGTCAGTGGTGTTAAACTGTTCTTCAATTTTGTGCCTGTACTGGCGTTTGGCTGCACGGATGGAGTTACGGAGGGCATAACTGGCTTGTTTACGCTCCTCCGCGTTCCCGGAATTAAAAGCGGTGGTCCGTGCAGTAAGTGCCGTGCGAACATCGCCGTTAACCCATGGTTTCTGGTTGGGGTAGATCCGTATATTTTTTGTCGGAACAACGTCCTCTACGCACTTTCTGATGAAACACGTTACGCTATCAGCGTAAACCTCGATGTCGTCATCGGAGGCAGACCGGAACATCTCCCAGTCCGCGTGATCAAAACAGTCCTGTAGCGCAGAGTCTGATTGGTCCGACCAGCACTGGATCATTCTGGGGGCGGGTGCATAGCAGGCTTTGCAGTTAAAACAACTATGAAGATGATTCTGTGCACCACCTGTTTATCAGCACTCAGTGTCGAGAGCTCTTCCCAAGATGGTGGTTCTGCAGTCAAGGAACTTGAGGCAAACATGTTCAACCTAGAACCATACAACAATCACGTCTTCATACTCAAAGTGCATTGCAGAAAGCTGCACAAACATCAGGCTCCACTTCATTGCCAAGGAAACGTGCTGCATCGCACTCCAAACAGCTTAGGAAAACTCTGGGCAAGCTTGTACTGCAAAAAAGAAGAAAAAATAAAAGTTTGATAAAAAGATCAGGGGCTGGTTGCACCAGCTATACGAAAGTAAAATTAGCCTAGTTGTGGTGTAAATGGGCACTAAGTCACAATTTACGCACTACTAAATATTTGAGCATTGCCCTACATAGAAACTAAATATTTACGGCAGACTCCGACAAGGAGTAACAGATGGAATAAAAAAGCAGACTGATATTTTATGACATCAACGAGCTCATGTTTTGCATGACAGGCATCAATCATATCGTCATACATTATGATGTTGACATTTACGAGAGAGAAAAAACCTTACTTTTAATAATCTCTTCAGCATGAAAACGTTCAAACAGTGCAGTTTTCAGGATGCATCGCCAGGTGTCAAGTTTCAATACACAGGCATGTGATCAGCAAAGGACAAAAAAGAAGGCTGCAACCCCAGCTAATCAAACCCCCCATTTCTCATTTGGCCACACAAAATACAAATCACTGTAATTACTCAATTCTGATTGGCAATTTTAGTTGTATCTGTAAATTTTGTGCTGTCGGCATTAATCCACATGTAATAATAGTTTTTAAAATACAGCAATTTGCAGTTTTATTACATTTAAGTAGACCCTTTAAACCCTCTACGATCATGTTAGAAGAAGGAGAAGAAGCATCTTTGGTTAATATTTTTGTTTTTACTTTGACAACATGCAAGCATAATATAACTAAAAAATATATTAAGCAAACTGGGGGGGGGGGGGGTGGGGGACACACTTAAAATATATATATATATATATATTCACGCAATATAGTATATTGCAATTGTTTTTTATATTTTCCTTTATGATTTTAATATCATTTTAGCTTTTTAAAAATGTACAAATTTCACATTTTATCAATTTATATGACGTCATGAAATCGCATTTTTAATAATGATACAAGCAGCTGTCACTTTTTGAAATTTCATACACATTTTTAACAAAACAATTCACAAGCAAGGAACCTAATAATGCAAATTAGGGGTCACAATTGTGAGATTTGGCTGACAATTAATTGTCAAACAAATAATTGTGATTATGACAATTATTGCCTGTTTTAGGTGATTCATGAATATGATGATTAATTACCATGTATACAAACTCACAAATTCATTTATACAAATTTAGCTTGGGTCATATTATAAAATAAGGGTATGATTTCCTTTTCAGGCTTCAAAAACATATGAATGACAGTCAAATATTAAAGTATAAAATGTTAAATAATTAAAATAATATTTTAATTTCTAAAATATGTCTCTCAAGAGATCTGCTCTTGTGACATCCGCAGTGACAGTTACGTGAGCAAACAGGGTTTGAACATCAACCATAACAAAATCAAATTGAAGTTCATGGCTTTTTAATACTTCTGTGTAGAAATATGAAGGCTGCTTATTGGATCAATGCAGGTAAACATTATATTATGCAACTACCTATCACTTTACAGAGAGTTTACAACTTACTAGTTAAAACTTGCCTTAAGAACAGGTGGTGCAACCAAATTGAGCACCGACTTAGTTGCAAACTAACTAGTAGTTATGAAGCCTTGAACTTTCTACCCCAACTTAAACCTTACGCACAGCTATTTACTCAATGTCATGTCCTTATAAACCTGTATGCCTTTTTTCTGTGGAACACAAAAGATGACATTTAAAAAAAAAAAAAATTCCATATAATGAAAGTTGTTGGTGACCAAAACAAGCTATTTTGCTCACAATTTACTTTCCTTATATGAAATACAAAATACATTTTTGGGGGTTTTGCAAAAGAAAGTCACATATTAACATCTGATGTCACATTCAGTTGTTTATTGAAATCCAAAATGCAAACTTAACTTGTTTAACTTCTACAATATCCATGTGCTCCTTGTAAGGGCTGGACTGGGAAGAGAAATCGGCCCGGGATTTTACATAGCAACTGGCCCAAAAGTTGTTGGTGGGGTGAGTGTTCGCTAATGCAGCGGCTCATTTTAGCTTATCGTGGCCGACACAGCGGCCCGCTCTGTTCTCCCGATGGTCAGTCCACCCTGACCGGCCCCAAAGTGCATCGGCCCACCGGAAAAATGCCCGGTATGCCAGATTACCAGTGCAGCCCTGCTCCTCGTCAATTCCAAATGATCACTTTAGAAATTATGCCGTGAGCTGGGCCGTATTCATGCCTGCACTGCAAAAAGTACAAATCACACACAGATTATTAATGCAAGCCCACATTATGTTCATCATATGTAACCGGTGATGATCCGCAAGTAGATATTCAACTTGACCAAAAAAGCTAACTTGGTGAGTTATACTGCTATTCATTGTGGTTATTTTCCTAAGTTAACGTTAGCTGCATAGCTAATATTCATTTAGCCTCAGAAAATAACCGCAATGCACGTTCAACGTAAACAAAAGTTACAAAGCATAATTATGTATTCAGAATAAAACTTTAAAGACTGCAAAACATATGTTTGAAAATGTCTGCTGATATCTTACCTCAGTTTCTTAAACTTGTTTCTATTAAAGTAACACGTGCGCTGCTGAACGTAATGCTGCTGCTGCAATACAGTACACGCTCACACTTAGAATAAGCAGGGGGGAAAAATTTGAGTCCAAATAAATAATTAATGACATATTTAGGAAGAGTGCATTGTGATGCAGTATATGCAGACTTTTTTTAATGTGACCGGATAGGTAAAAATTACTCACCAAAACGATTTCCCATTGAGACCCATAGGAATACAGAATGTTAGGGAATACCAAGATGGCGGCACAGTAGCTTCACTGTTGTGACGTCATGAGCAATCCAGTTATATATATATAGATCAGTGATTCACATACTTATTTGCGGATGAGCACAATGTGTCCGTGACTTCACACTTTTTGTGCGAATAATCACTACAACAAATGTAGCAAAAATGTGAGCGTACAAGTTTCTTAATTTGTGATTCGTAGAAAATGATTTGTGCACCTGCAATGAAGAATTTGACAATATTCATAGATTAGGCCAAGCTAGTTTGTAAATGTTAGGTAAGCCAGACATGCAATATATCTGTATGCAAAAACTTACCGATAGGCAAGGAGTAAGACCGTCTGACAGCTGAGGTATTATATATGAAAACAAACTACTTTTGACAGCACAGAGGTGAACGTTGTTTCCAATTACTCAGGGAGAGACTCAGAAGCAGCATGACAAATATTTGTTAACCCACAGCACATACAGACACACTGTGCTGTAGCCATGTCACCACCAGCCTAAGGAAGCAAATAGTGTTTCAGCCCACTGCTCCCTCAGCTACTTTGTCACTATGTCCATTGTGATGCAGTCTTTGAAGTAAATTATAAAGAATTTTTCCTGGTTCTTTCCCTCACTTTATTACTCTTTCTTCCATTTTTCCCTCTTTAACCTTTTCTCTCCCTCTTGTCGATTTACAGGTATGAATGCACAAAGCTTAAGCTGGTAGTTGTGTTTTGAACATGGTAGCTGGTTTCTAGCTGGTCTAAGCTTATTATGCACTGGTCTAAGCTGCTCAGTAGCTGGTCCAAGCTGGGAGACCATCTTGGAACAGCTTCCAGCTGGTCATACCAGCTCAAGGTGGATTTTTGGAACTGCCATATTCCAAAACAAAGCTACCAGCTTAAATTGGATTTTAGGAGACCAGAAAATTAAAACAATATATATATAAAATCGTTATGAAACGTTGAACACTTTAGCGTTCAGAAAATGGGTGGATAGTCCTTTTTTCTTTTGTTTCTCACTATGAATCTTATGAAACAATCATTTTCATGGGAAATAAATACAAAAATTCCTTGTAAAGAAAAAAAAACTTTATTGATATTTCTATGCGAGTACTGATCCTCTTGATTCAACATCAGTATTGGAATTATTGATACTTCAGGGACACTTCGATTGACATGAAATTATGTGTGCTTCTGGTGCACACATGCAAAGTAGTCTTGCATTGGAATTGACTGACTAAAAATTACTAGCCACATTAAAGCATTACACATTACTTTATTGCTCTTGATAGAATAATAAAATAAACTCATGTAATACCATATAATGACACAATTAACATTAAATGGAACTTAGAACATGTCATGACTATAACTCCCAATAATTTTCAAATGTTAATTAATAACACCCCCAAAACATCCCCAAGACCTGCACAGATGTATCTCATTAATTATGCAATGGAAACGGCCAATAGCAAGTCCTCAAGGATAAACAACAACAGACATTACTGTATATTCCTGGTAAGGATTACAAATCAATGTAATTTTAGCATCTGGTATTCATTTAAAGAGATGAATGTGCCATTTTGCCCTTTACACTAAGAAAAGTGAAAATATGCAGATGTCTGATCGATCCACACTGACTCTTCCAACTCTTCCAGTCACACAACGTCAAATGCAATATGCTGCTTTAAAATCAGCATAAAACACAAGGCATATTGTGCTTGTGTAACGTAGTTGAATACAGACACAAACAATAAAAAAAAACTGTCAAATGATTTAATAGGCACATAAAAAATAGGGACCATACAAAAGAACATGCATCTAAAGTGTTCCTGAAGTATCTGAAACCAAAGACAGCTGCCTCATCAAAGGTATGTGTGAACTGTGAATGTAAAATAAGTGCATAGCCAGTCTTTCTCTGTGCCGGTGGCACAGAAGCAGATTTGGCCATACAGACTGCGCAATGTTGTTGTGATGATGTCAAAACCAGCCTAGTTTGAAAAATGGGCTCTATCTATTTTTATAGAGGCCCAACCAAAAGTAATTTCCTGGCTACACCCTTGCTATTTAGTATGCAAAAAGCAGTATGTCAAATGAGTAGGATTTTCAAAATCACTGTATTCGTGATACAGTAAATTAACATATCCGGATGACCTGCGTGAACAACTAGTGGACACTTTGCTATAGCATAAGGTCTCAAGTGCTGAGGAGCTATATATATATATATATATGGCAGAGAACTGCGAGTTAAGCAGCTCTTTTCAAGTGTAAGCCACTCCACTTATAAAAGTAAGCTCCATCCTGCAATCTGATTGGACAAGGAGAATTCAAGTGCTGAGATTTAGCGTATCAGCAAGTGCCGTTTCACTGTTTGTATCACTCAGCTTGTCTGTGTTCGCAGGGTTCCAGATAGACTGTCAGTCTGTGCATTGCTCAGCAATACACAACACTAAGCATTTAGCAAAAACAGACAAAATACCTGTCCATATGTAAATAAAATGTAAGCTACTCGATATTAACCTATTGTATCACACTCTATTGTATAGCTATTCATGCTATTGATTCAAATATAAGCACTGGCACAAATATTTTTGGCCAAATTACAACCATGCTGATGTTCAGTTGGATTCAGTGCGACATTGCTTAATCATTCATGTCCAGCTACTGTGTGTGCTCTCTCGTCACATACAAGGACAAAGACAGTAGTGACCTACCCTTTGATGGAATGTTGTTTTTAACCAGATCTGTAAGGTTTGTAAATAAACCTGGTTCTCATTTTCAAATAAACACTTTCAGTTTGACATCTTTTGTTATAAACTTTAAGTTTAGATTGCTTTCACTTTCTCTTGCTTTTTTTAAAAATTATTTTTATTGCTATACAGCTCCTTGTGTCACACAGAATGCATTGTATTTGTAAATATATAAAGACTGATAAATATAAAAAGTCGCATACACTACCGGAGAAACGTTTTGAAACACAAACTCATTCTTTATTATAATTATTATAAACAATTTTTCACATTTTAGAATAATAGTATAGTCATCAAAACTATGGAATAACATAAATGGAACTATGGGAATTGTGTTGTGACTAAACAAAATCCAAAATAAATCAAAAATGTGTTATATTTTAGCATCTTTAAAGTAGTCACCCTTTGCCTAGATTTTGCAGAAGTGTAGGCCTTGTGGCAGGGCGGAGGGCGGGGCCGGGTCATGATTATACACACCCGGTCCCGTATTAGGCTAATCAAGCCTCAGAGAGGGATAAAAGCCGACTGCAGAGGATGGTGTGGGAGAGATATCATTTACGGATCGCGCGCGCGCAAGTTTATAATTAAAATATTTTTTATATTGTCAAGCCGGTTCTCATCTCCTCCTTTCCAATGAACTGCTTTACATACAGTACTCTTGACATATTCTCAAACAACTTCTTGAGGTATCACACTGGCATGCTTTTTAAACAGTATTGAAGGAGTTCCCATCTATGCTAGGAACATATTGGCTGCTTTTCTTTATTATTTGGTCCAAGTCAACAATTTAAAAAACTTTTTTTTTTTTATAACATTTTAGTTTTATAATGAAAGAAATTAATATGTTGGCACAATTTAAACATACGCCTTCAGATCATGAGAAACATTTCAGTCAAGTTTTTCAGAACTTTTGACCGGTAGTGTATAAAGATATATTTTTTATATTTGTATTTTATATTTTTTATATCATATCTAAAGTCGAATTTCCTCCTTCAGCACTTGACCAAATCCTAGTAATGCTCTAACTGCCTTCTTTATTAAAATAACAAATCTAGTCTCTCACAATCCTCTAAATCTGAGCAATCACTTTTGCTGATTTCCTTATTTGAAAGTTGCTTTGAAATTTTTTTTTTTTGTTATGAATAAATGTAAATGTAACAAACTTTATTCATGGCACATCAGAAATGTGTGAAATATCCAATAAAAAAGTGTTTATTAAAAAATTGCATCCAGCTTTATGAGAAAGTATTTCAGGAACATAAGATGATGAGTTTTTCTTTTAGCAAAATTAAATATTCTTACTGTATGCTATGAATGACTCATCACTGTGTGCGCAAAGAAATACATTACCACACACATGCCTGTAAACACACACGAACATCTATAAACAAGCAAAATGAACTACTATGAACTACTGTACATTGGAGTTCTTTCAGTCTTGAGTAAACTTTTTTTTAAGTGTTAGACAAACCTTATGTTCAGTGTGTATACAGAAGCAAAGCACATAGGGGAGGGAAGCGAAAAACAAAATTACATTCGATTAGAGTTAATATTTTGATTTCACTACAGTACATAACACAGGTGCTCGTACTGTAACTCAGCCCTGCCTCTGATTTGAAAGAGCACAGCCTTTCACCAATCAAGTTAATCTTGATTATCAAAGGAAGAGCTTTTCTTTTGAATTCCAGGAAACAATCAAAAGCTCACACAATTTATGAAACCCTACAAGGTAAGGACTTGTGCTTTTATCAGCTCCAATAAGGAGATTTGTTTTCAATAATTGTTGCTATTATAGCTATTATAACTACCCTCAATTATTTCATAGATTAATTGTAAAAGTATAAGCTAGTATGTATTTTAACCATTCTCTTAAGTAAAGCTAAAGCTCTTTTTGTAAGTTACTCTGGATAAGACCATCAGCTAAATGCCTAAATGGTAGGAAAGTTTTATAGTATCTTGCATTGCACTCACAAAATGAAGAGCAAACTTTATAAATATCTATAAGATGATTTAAAATATAAAAAGGAGTCTTAAATCAAAAATTATATATATAAATTAAAATGATTTCTTATTTTTTATTTAAGACTCATGGACTGGCTTCTGAATGACACATTGTTTTTAGGTTATGCATCAATATAATAATAAGGTAACCTAACTATGTGAATTATTATAATTTCATTTCAACAATGACAATAAAACAATGATGAAAACATTGATGATCAGTGTTGTTGTAAACTAACAAGGACACATTCAACATATGCACTATGTGGATGCTAAATGCAGAACAATTGGAAGCGACAAATAATAATAAATATTTAAGGCTAGATAAGTAAGGTACAGATTTCAACTCCAACTTTTTCTTGAAAACACAGTTTGATATTGGGCTCTGAGAAACAGTCTAACAGAATAGAAAATGAAAGTCTTCAACAGTAGATATGCATCTCTATGCTGCTTTTAGTGGCATTTGAATTATGCCTGAAGCAATTCAAATTAAAAAAAAAAAAATATACAAGTAACATAAGAAGTCTCCAAATAACAAAAGCAATATCCATTGCTATGTGCAGCTGTCAAACTTCCTGCTGCTTCAAGTTAAAGAAAAAGCTGAAACAGTGTTGTCTAAAGGTCATTCTGAAGCTTTTTAGTAAACAGTATGAGTGAAAAAGAAACTTACAGTATGTTGTGGTTATTTACAACAGGGAAATTCTGAATTCTTGCCATGTCACAGGTTTATGGCTCATTTCTTAAAGCTCTTTCATTGAAGGCATCTTCACTGTTTGAAATTACTATACAAATATTTATAATGTTTATGTAATTTTTGTCTAATATTCTAATATTGGAAAGGTAAAAAAAAAAACAGATATTTTGTATTGTATACTTAAATATAACAAATATTTTAAGGATAATGATTTTTTTAGGGTCATTGGGGTTAAAAATAAATAAATAAACATTTAAAACTCCTGATCTAAACAAAGTGTGGCAACTTGAAGAAGCTAAAATAAAAGATTGTTTACAGAATTACCATACTACTATTTTTGTTATTTTATAGTTTGATGACTAACTTAAGTTTAAAATGTGGAAAATTGTAATAATAAGTATGTCCAAAATTCTGGTTAAAGGGATAGTTCACCCAAAAATGTTAATTCTCATCATCATTTACTCACCCTCATGCCATTCTGGATCATGCAATCCAGTTGGATTTGTGTGTGAACAGACAAAATTTTAACAATTTTTTTAACTTTTTGTTGTTGTGTCATGTCCTGCACAATTGAGGAGGTAGAGCAGGCATGGGGAAAGTTGTTTGGTACGGGGCAACATCACGTTAAAAAAAGGAATAATTCACCCAAAAATGAATATTCTCTCATCATTTACTTAGGCTCATACCATCCTGGGTGTGTATGACTTACTTTCTTCGGCAGAACACAAATTAAGACTTTTAGAGGAATATCTCAGCTCTTTTGGTCCATGCAATGAAAGTGAATCAGTAATAAAATATTGAAGATCCACAAATCACATAAATCAGCATAAAAGTAGTCTAATCCATGTCCCTCCAGTGGTTTAATACATGTCTTCAGAAGACATATGAGAGATGAAACAGATCAATATTTAATTCCTTTTTTACTATTAATTATCCTCCCTGCTCAGTCAATCTCCACTTTAACTTTCACATCTTGTGTTTTTGGTGATACATGCAGAGAGATGAATTTCTAGCAAAAATGTATTTAAATATTTATCTGTTTCTCATCCACACCTGTCATATCATTTCTGAAGTCATGGATTAAACCACTGGAATTGTATGTATTACTTTTATGCTGCTTTTATGTGCTTTTTGGAGCATCAAAACTTACATTGAATGGACCTACGGAGCTGAAATATTCTTCTAAAAATCTTAATTTTTGTTTAGAAGAAAGAAAGTCATAGACAGATGGCATGAGGATGAGTAAATTATAAGAGAATTTTCATTTTTGTGTGAATTATTTCTTTAAGTAGCACATGGGGGCCACATTATCCTCCTTTTGAGATACAATGTTCCACATTGATTTAGTTCTTGTATCTTTTAAGCCCAGAAATAGTTGTTCTCATTCTAATGCATGATGCACAATTGTCTGAAGTTTGTGACTGGTGGAATGATCTGCCTGAAGTATTGCTCTACAAATGTTGATATATCTTTATAAAGGCTAAGCATAATTATAAATCATATTCTCATCTCTACTTTCCCGGTAATTTATTATAACAGGGGTCCGTATTATTAAATTTATAAATTTAATGATTAAAAAAATATTATTCTTAAAAATATCACTGTTTTATTCTATTACATTAATACTTTAAAGCTACTGAAGTTATTCAGACAAAAGTAGTGAGTGATTTTCTCGTTTCCTTGTTAATGTTGTTTGATTAATAGCCTTTATATGGCATAGTCTACTAGACAGTGCTCAATTCGGTTAAATGTACACTTCAGGTCCAACATTTTGATGCAAATACGCTTTTTGTCCCATTGTTTAAATTAACTTTAGACATAAGCGACTGCGTTTACATTAAATCCTCAACAAGACGGGCATTGGCGGAATTATAAAGTGTATTTGATCATTTAGGCATGAACCAGTATTAGTGCTCAAACATCTAGATCAACCAACAATTGGTGCTCTTGCTCTCAATTGATGTAATGAACACCCCTGTTCTAGATTGAAAACATAGGCTCAATATAGAAAACTACTCAAAAGTTTGATCGAGGATATCTCTCTTTTTTTGTCCGATAAACATATAGATCATTTATTGCCCAACCATATTGATAACATTGCATTAATCTCTCACAGCAGCCCAATAATCTCAGTGATAGATAGTTAAATTACAGGCTACTTTATAGACACACAGAACCTAGTAAGCAGAAATATGAAATTTACCTCTATATGTTTCTTCAAATTAGAGGCAGAATTAATGCTGATATCTGGCTTGAGCAAGTTAAACTCACACGACACGATCAAGCAATTGGACTCACTGCGAAAAGCCCTTCCAGAGATGTTCAGCTGTAAACTTAGATGGTGCCAAATCTGCAGCTGCCGTTCATGTTTTTTACATGTGATTTGATTTGACAGGAGTCACGAGACTCTCCCTAGCCAATCATATTGATATGTAAAAATAAAAATCAGGACAGGGATGTACCGAACACAGAAGATAGGAAAATAGCACATTAAATGTAGTTACAGCACTTACAATATACTCAAGTTAAAGTAAAAGTATACCATTTTTAAACTACATAAAAAGTAAAATTCTTGGGAAAAAGTAGTTAATTACAGTAATGTAAGTATTTATAATTTGTTACTTTACACCGCTGTAGGAACTGTAATCAATCTTGAACTCATAATTGCTAAGAATGCTGTCAAGATGTACAGCGAAAAAGGAGATACATTTTGGTCAGTTCTCACCCAATACTAACTGGATCGCTTCTGAAGACATTGATTAAACCACTGGAGCCTGATGTATTATGTTTATGCTGTCTTTATCTGCTTTTAGAGCTTCAAAGCCAGATCATCATTAACTTGCATTATATGGACCTACAGAGCTGATATATTCTTTGAAAAACCTTTGTTTGTGTTCTGCCAAAGAAATTTATTTATTTATTTATTTTTAGGACTTCAACCCTGATGTTAGATCCCGATTTGAGGTGCCAAAGATGAACTGGGTGTACCTACAAGCCCTGCTTGGTGGGGTAAGCAAATACTCCACCGTGTTTGGACGTGTTTGGTTATCTGTGGTCTTCGTCTTCCGTATCCTGGTGTTTGTGGTGGCTGTGCAGCAAGTCTGGGGTGATGAAAACAAAGACTTCATCTGCAACACAGCCCAGCCAGGTTGTACTAATGTCTGCTACGACCAATATTTTCCCATCTCCCACATCCGTCTATGGGCTCTCCAGATCATTTTTGTCACTTGTCCATCCCTTATGGTGGTGGCTCATGTCAAGTATCGTGAAATGAAGGATGAGAGATTTACCACTTCCCACCAAGGCTCACACCTGTATGTCAACCCAGGGAGGAAGCGTGGAGGCCTGTGGTATACCTACATAATCAGCCTAGTGTTCAAAGCAGGCTTTGATGCTGGCTTCCTCTATATTTTGTACTTAATTTATGGCTTTGACATGCCAAGGGTTACCAAATGCAGTCAGGATCCTTGTCCAAATATAGTGGATTGCTTCATCTCCCGTCCTACAGAGAAGAAAATCTTCACCCTCTTTATGGTGGTCTCCTCTGCTGTGTGCATCTTCATGTGCATTTGTGAGATGATCTACCTAATTTCAAAGAAAATTCACAAGTGCTTTCTCAAGCAGCATGAACTGAAAAATGTCACACAATCCAAGTCAGTTTATATGAGGGTAGATCCAACAGCCTCTTCCACCCAGAACCTCAACAACTTTCAAAAGGCAAAGGCTGCAGAAGTGAAGGCTCCATAGCAGGCCTGAACTCTGATTGTGGAACTATCAAGCATAATAAACAGTACTAAAACACATTGAACATTGGAAAATAAAGAAGATAATCCACAGTAATCCACCATACCGAGCAATATTGCCTTTAGAATAGCTTTCAAGGAGAATACTTCATGTGAAAAATAACTTTACTAGGACTATTTCACCATCTGTGAGAAAGTTTTGACCAATGAATTTCCATTACCTTCCCTTGACCTATCCAGTCACTTGTGATTACAGAAATATGGATTCAAATCTGATTTTCCAAATCAATTTGTGAACATTAAAATGAACTGACTCCAAAGAATGATTCACTTACATGCACTATGGCCTGCAAGGACATTTCCACAGAAGAGCAATACATAGCCAATGTTATATTTTAGAGAACTATTTGGTAGCAATTTACAATAAGGTTATATTTGTTAAAGTTAATTAATGCATAAGTTATCACAAACTAACAATGAACAATATTTTTAAACAGCATTTGTTTGTCTTGGTTAATGCTATTTGATTAAATAATAATAATTAAAAAAACAATTTTAAATTAAAAGTAAATGTTGAAATTAACATTAACCAAGATTAACAAATTATTTGAAAGTATTGTTTTGAAAGCATTTTTATTCACGTTAACTAACAAGTGTAGTTAACTAATGTTATTATATGAAACTTATTGTAAAGTCTTGCATTTAATATATAGAACATGACATAGTAGTACATGACAATACCTTGACTTTTAAGATTGTTCATTTTCAAGAGATACCTAAAAAACTATTTTTTAAAAATTCCCTGATATTTCAAGATTTTCCAAGACTGGGGCCTGGGTACCACACCTGGAGTTGCAAGTTCAAATCCAGGGCATGCTGAGTGACTCAAGTCAGGCTTCCTTAGCAACCAATTGGCCTGGTTACTAGGATGGGTAGAGTCACATTGGGTTAACCTCTTTGTGGTCACTATAAAGTGGTACTCGTTCTCATTGGGGTGCATGGTGAGTTGTGTGTGGATGCTGCGGAGAATAGCCTGAAGCCTCCACACATGTTTGGTCTCTACAGTTATGCGCACAACAAACCATGTGATAAGATGCACAGATTGGCGCTCTCAGACGTGGAGACAACTGCGATTCATCCTCAGCCACCCAGATTGAGGCGAGTCACTACACCACCACAAGGACTTGGGAATAAGGAAGAAGTTGGGAATTGGGCATTCCAAATTGGGGAGAAAAGGGGAGAAAAAAAAAAATAAATAAGACTGTGGAAACGCTGATTATACTTCACAAACCATTCAAATTACAAGTCATGGGTGGTATTCTTTAGTCTTGCTAACTAAAGGAGCACACTGTCCCCTAGTGTACAGATGGTAAAACCCCAGTTTTAATGAATGCCTTGCAAAGGACCCCCTTCCAAAACATAAAGCCAGCTATTAATTTTAAGTATAAAGTCCCAGTAATACTGTGTGAGAAAAATATAAATTCTGATATTAAATATTTTTTCAAATTAAATAATTGGTTTGTTTATTGTTATTGCACTAAAGACAAAAAATATATGTTTTTCCCTACACGTCACAGTAACGTTAGATGTAAAAACCTGAAGAGAAACATTTTCAATTAAATTAAAATGCAGTTTTTCTTTAGCACTTTTCACAATGCATATTGTTCCAAAGCAGTAAGTAAGCTAAATGTGTTGAGGAGAAACTAAAAGATACCATACAAGTAATCTATACTCAAATGTATGCATGTTGCAAGGAATCAGTTTAACATATTTTATATTTTTAGAAATATTTTTCACAAAGCTGTATGTAGATTTGGCTCACTTGAATCATTACTAACCTCATGATTTTTTATCAGTCTTTAGAAAGCAAAATTAAACAGTAATTGTGTCAAATGTTAAGATAAATAAAATTGCACTCTTGACTCTGAAATTGTACTTGAAACCCCTACCACCATCTTGAGGCCCCCTGAGGGTCCCCGGACCCCAGTTTGAAAACCCATGATCTGCCAGTAGTTCTTATTTCTGTTTCATAATTCATTACAAAACGTCACATAAATCCTCCTCCATATATATATTTACTTTTAGAACCAATGACGAGTTAGTTTTACTAACGTTTTCCACAGCAGTATAAGTACACATCGTGACTCACAGTTTCTACTGTCAGAGATTTTCCATTGTTTTAACCAATCATGAGAAATATATTAGGGTGCGCCTTTGACAAACGTCAAAATACACCAATCAGCGGTAGGAGGCGGGCCTTGTTAAACACAACCAAACCGCTCCATTTGCCAAGATTCGTCGAGGAATGAGTTATCAGTACGGACAGGTAAAGTCTGTCTTCCGGGTTTAGCTATTTTACTTTTATATGTGTTTTATTGTTCCTGATTTTTTTCGTAATTGTCTTCATGCCTGAACTTTAGTGTTGATAAACATTATGCATACGTTGATTACGTTCTGATTCTGCTTGTGTTAACTTTGTAGAAACGACCGTATTTTAGGCTAGACTGTTAGCCCTGTAGCTTCTCTAATGTGAAATACATTAATGCTGTTCTAGTGTATGTTGATCGCGTGCTGCAAAAACGGTTATCAGATTGCAAAATTACCTTGTATATTAAACCTATCCGTCCTCCTTATCATGGTAACTGCTGTATAATTGCCACCAAAAAGCTATACCATCACAATGAATAAATATAATCTTTCAATCAGTAAACAGAAACTTTCAGAATCTTTTTTTTTTTTTTTTTTCATTTAAAAAAATGGATGTACATGTATTGTATTGGTGACTGTGATGGGTAATACTACAATGACTGTTATTATAATACAACTGCAATGTGCTAAGTATTTTATGTCAATAAATGAATAAATCAAGGCTTAAAGGATAGATTTCAGAAATTAAAAAATTATCCAAAGATTAAAATTCTATCATAATTTACTCAAACTGGTAAAAATATTTTTTTGTTTTGTTTTCTTCCGTGGAACACAAACGATGTGTCAGGCAGAATGTTAGCCTCTGTCACAGTTCACTTTCATTGCATGTTGTTTTCCATACAATGTAAGTGAATGGTGACTGAGATTGTCATTCTGAGTAAATGATGACAGATTTTTTTTGGGGGGGGTGAACTATCACTTTAAATACTCCTTAAGGAGCACTGATGATTCTCTATAGGTAAAATAAAAAAAAATATTATTGTAATATGTTTACTTTTTCCTTTATTTTTTATTTAAAGGGTTATCGACCAGCTGGTCCCCAACACTACCCATCTCCAGGGATGCCCTATGGAGGTGGTCCCACTGGGGGACAGTATGGTGGTTCACCTTATGGAGGTGCCCCTCCAGGGCCACATTATGGTGGAGGGGCTGCACCTGGAGCTCCCTACGGTTCTTATGGTCAACCTGGTCAAGGAGGTGCCCCTGGAGCACCTTATGGTGGTGGCCATGCTCCAGGTGGCCCTTACGGAGGTTATGGACAGCCTAAGGGAGGACCATATAGTCAGCAGGCTCCCGCAGGTTAGAGACTTTCAAATCTATTAGGGGCGGCTGTGGCTCAGGTGGTAGAGCGGGTCGGCTGCTAATCGCAGGGTTGGCAGTTCGATTGCCGGCCCACACGACTCCACGTGCTGAGGTGTCCTTGGGCAAGACATTGAACCCCAAGTTGCTCCCAATGGCAGGTTAGCGCCTTGCATGGCAGCTCTGCCGCCATTGGTGTATGAATGTGTGTGTGAATGGGTGATTGGGACACAGTGTAAAGCGCTTTGTTAACCTCTAAGGATAAAAAAAGCGCTATATAAGTGCAAACCATTTACCATTTAAGTCGGGCTAAGTATCATCTTGTAGAATATATAAATATAATAACTGGCGCTTTATATGCATATTCAGTGAACTCAGAGTGGAATTGCCAAGTATTTGATCACTTAAACCATTGCATAAGAAACTACAGTATAAATCCAAGTGGCATTTATTTTTAAGAAAGCACAAGCAGCTGTGTTAACCTGAAGGAAAGTGCCTTCATACATCCTCCATGTTATTTTTGGACCAGTTGGTTATCAATAATTGCTAAAAAAGAAGTTATAAAGATGCCATTCAGTTGGATATTTAATGCAATGTATCTTATACATTTTTAAGTCTGTTTAATTGTCCAAAATCTTTTTGGAGCCACTGTAAACATTGTTCCGTTCTCCTCTTTTTTGCTGAATAGACTGTACACTTGAATGATTTTCAGACTTGATAATGATCAATTATTTAAGCAAAATACATTTGATCACATCTGAGACTAATGTTCTGCTCCTTAAGGCTATGGTTTGGCATATATTTATTTTTATCCTAATTATTCCACAACTTCATACATCAGATGCACATATGCAAAGGCACCGTAAAAGATACTGGTTCGGCAGGTGAATATTTTCACATGGTCTCAAGAGTGGCAGACAGTAGCTCCAGGCTTGACTGACTGATGATGCCTGTGTGGCAGACAGTGTTGGCAGGTGAGACAGCAAGAGCTGCTGCTGTTCCATCAGGCGTGCAGTGGCCGAGGGCTGTGCATAAAAAAAAGAAAAAGAAACGAAAGATAGGAATTTATGAAGGCTCTGCATTCAAGGTCCTTGATCCTCCTGCACTGCAGCTGTGTCGTAAACCCATCACTGAATGACTGATGCTGATACATTGCAGAATGGCAGAAGCAGCTTGTACTGATCTAGTACAGAATGTGCTCTCAGGTGAATTAAAGTGATAATTCTGAGCGAAGTGGTACGTGTGTTTGTGTCCATCTGCATTTATGTTGGTGACAATGCTGTAATGTCCTGTGGGAAAGACTGTCAGAATCAAAGACTGTCCAATGAACAGTACTTATCCCTCCACAGTATACAGTGGCCAACAAATTGGACGGCATATACTTGTCCCTCTTGGAAACAAGATAACACATCAGTAACAACTTTGTGCCTTGTAGTGTTTTCAATGAATTTTTCCCTGACTATCATTGAAGTGTGAAATCTAATTTTGAGTTATACTCTCACAGAGCAATTTATAAGGAACTCCTGTACACCTTATTCATGCGGTCATCTAATCAGCCAATAATGTGGCAGCAGTGTAATTCATAAAATCATATATGGATCAAGAGTTTCATTTAATGCTCACATCAACCATCAGAATGGGGAAAAAATGAGATCTCGGTTATTTCGACCATGGCATGATTGTTGTTGCCAGATGGGCTGGTTTGAGTATTTCTGTAACTGCTGCTGTCCTGGGATTTTACTGGAGAAAACTGGAGATTTTACTCAGAATGGTGCCAAAAACAAAAAAGCATCCATTGAGCGGCAGTTCAGCAGATGGAAATGCCTTGTTGATTATGGAGTTGATTATTACAGCAGAAGACCACAACTGGCACTTTATTAGGACCATAGTGTTTCTAATTAAGTGCTTGGTGAGTGTAGTTTTATTCCTGATTACACTTTGGCCAGAAGGTTACTAGAGCTTTGTGTGTATAAAAACTTGTGCACATTTAATAGCACTCCAAAAAATGTCCATGTGGGTCAACTAACGTAGTCTTTCAGATGCGCAAAATAGAACGTCTTTGCAATTTCTGTACGTTTCCCTGAAATTAAGACTGCCACATGATTTGCTGATTAGATAATCACATAATTAAGGTGTGCAGTATAACTTAAAATTAGATTTCACACTTCAATGATAATCTGGGAAAAATTAATGGAAAACACTACAAGGCACTAAGTTGTCACTGATGTGTCATCTGGGTCCCAAGAGAGACAAGTATATGTCATCCAGTATGTTGGTGGGATAAGTACTGTTCATTGGACAGTCTTTGATTCTGACAGTCTTTCAATCTGGTCTAGATGCAAATGATGCAAATTGCAGCTGCAAAGTGATTTATAAAACCTGAAAGTCATTTCAGATTCGGAAACTACGAGAGCAAATTAATATGAATGAAAGGCAGGAATTAATCTGATTTGCTCTGTGCATCATGCTGTCTTTGCGACAAAAAGGAGACTTTGAGAACAGATAATACAGTACATAGAACACCCTTTATTGACAGGCATAAATGTGAAATTAAATTAATAGTCATGAAAAATGTTTTTTCATTTAATTACTTTAAAACTCAATATCATAACTGATAAATTTATAAGCCTACTAACAATTTATGCCAAAAAATTGTCATAATTGTTTGGTGTAAACATAGTTTTTAACTGCTGAACTGTTTTAAATGTTGGTTCTTTCCAGTAGGCAGGCTGATACAAATCTTTTTGCCGAACAGGTTTCGTCTTGATCCATTGAAACAAACAGGGATTGCAAGTTCTGCACCATGCAGCTTCCTGTGTCCCTCTCGTGCGCAGCTAACTTTGCCATGGTCAAGATAATAGCGGTTTGAAATTCAGATTTAATTCAAGTATAAATCATTGGTGCGATGGCTTAATGTGTACATAATTTCTTTGTGAATTATGAAGATTTCAAGTGAAGAGTGTCACGCATTCTCATCAACTACTCTTACACTTGTAAAATTGCAAGGATTTTATGATAATATACAGTCATATAAATAAACTTCTAAATGTCATATTGAATGAAAATAAAATGGTATTTGGTGAGTGTTGCATTTTGGTGCAAGTGCCACTCACAAAAGCCTGTTTTTGGATGGTATGTACAACATATTTGCACATGTAGTTATTTGCGTGATTTCACCCGCAAAATGTCCACAATGCACGTATGCAATTTCATACACTGCTTGGCCAAAAAAAAAGTTGCTGTTTGGATTTAAATAAGCAGATACTTGAGAGCCTATGATTGGATAATATGTTTATGCTGACAACAATTCTTTTAACTGATGCAGTGTGTAGCTTCTCATTTCTTTAGCAACCATGTCTGAAGACGTATCCCGTGGTTGTGGAAAAGAAGTTACTGTATTTCAAAATGATCAAATTATTGGCCTGCATCAAGCAGAAAACAACTTAAGATTGGTTAAGAACTGTCCAATGCATTATCAAAACCTGGAAAGATAGTGGTGAACTGCCATCTTCATGGAAGGAATGTGGTCGTGATATGCTTGTCGTGAATGATCGTGATTGGAGGTCACTATAAGGCTTGAAGTCACATGGTAAAAATCAAGAGTAGAACTCACTGTTATGTTTAATAGTGAAAGTAAGAGCATTTCCACGCACACAATGCGACGAGAAATTACAGGATTGGGACTAAACAGCTAAGTGGCCACAAGAAAGCCACTTTTTAGTGAGGCTAATCGGAAAAAAAAACTTAAATTTGCTAGGGAGCATAAAGATTGGACTGTGGAGCAATGGAAAAAGGTAATGTGGTCTGATGAGTCCAGATTTACTGCATTTCAAAGAGATGGACGCATCAGGATAAGAAGGGATGTGCATGAAGCAATGCACCCATCATGCATAGTGCCCACTGTACAAGTAGTATAATGTGGGGTTTCTTCAATTGGTCAGGTCTAGGCTCAGCAACGTTATGCGGCAATAAAATTAAGTCAGCTGACTACCTGAATGTACTAAAAGACCAGGTTATCCCATCAATGGTTTGTTTCTTCCCTGATGGCATGGGCATATTGCAGGATTGCCAAGATTCATCAGACTCAAATTGTGAAAGATTGGTTCAGGAAGCATGAGAAATAATTTTCACACGTGAATTGGCCACCACATAGTCCTGACCTTAACCCCATTGAAAGTGTTTGGAATGTGCTGGAGAAGACTTCACGGAGTGGTTTGACTCTCCCGTCATCAATACTAGATCTCGTCCAAAATTTAATGCAACTCTTGACAGAAATAAAGGTTGTGGTGTTGCATAAGTTTGTCGAAACAATGCCATGACGAATGCACACCGTAATTAAAGCTAAAGGCGGTCCAACAAAATATTAGAGCATGCAACTCTTTTTGTAGCCAGGCAGTGTAGATTGCTCAAGCAAATTAGCAAACATTATTTGAGATCTTAGTAAATCGGGGCCTTTGAGCCCTAATTAGTCATAACTCACAGAATTAATTGTTTTTCTATGTAAACATGCACTAAACTAGACAGACGTTTTTAGTATTTCACCACGGCTCATGCAGGAGCACCAAGTTGTATTTAGGTGCTGTGTCAAGTTAAAAATAACTTCCACTTTTAAAAATGTGCATCGATACACCTGCGTTTTTATTTGTTGCGATGCATCTAGATTTTTAGTGCAAAATGCTTTCAGTCTGAATGGACCCTAACATGGTTGTTTTCATATTGTAGGTAACATTCCTCCCGGGGTGAACCCTGAGGCTTATCAGTGGTTCTCATCTGTGGACACAGATCGTAGTGGTTACATTAACCAGAAGGAGTTGAAGCAAGCCCTCATCAATTCCAACAACTCTACCTTCAATGACGAAACCTGCATTATGATGCTCAGTGAGTAACTTTTGTTAACATAATCGAATGTTCATTATATCCTATAAGGAGTCCAATTGTTTAATGGATTCCTAAATTGCCAAAAATCTAAATTCAGAACACTGCAATGTCAATTAAAAGACTAAAAATAGTCATTTGAAAACATCTCTAGTGCTAAAGGACTTTATGGAGTTTGTGCTTTGTTATTATTTCCAGATATGTTTGATAAGACCAAAACCGGACGTATAGACGTATTTGGTTTCTCTGCACTCTGGACCTTTCTGCAGCAGTGGAGGGCATTGTTCCAACAGTTCGACCGGGACCGATCCGGTTCAATTAACAGCAATGAGATGCACCAGGGTGAGTGACTCAGAGATCATGGAAGAGGACCCAAGATAACATTTTTGCAGTTAGTTAAATAAAGGCTGCATGATAACACTGCAATGACAATAATCATAGTTTATAAGCATAGTTTTCTCTTACTATAATGTGTTATAACAAGGCTTGGTTAATGTTTATGCCTAAACCTTACCCTAAACACAAGAAGTTTCCACTAATTCTGTCTTTTAAACTGTTAAATTTGTTATTTCAATGTGCATTAAGTGATTGGAAAAGCATAATACTTATTTGTGGCATTAGCAACAAGATTACAGTTCCAAGAAGCACAAAGGGCAAAAGAACCACCTCAACTGCTCGGATTTGTCAAATTTCCAGGAATATATCTATAATTTAGATCTGAATCACACACATACACAAGTAGCTGCATTAACTGTTGAACATTTGAAAGGAAAAGACAGCTGTTGGTCCTGTGTTCTCTGCTGTAAACTGATGTTCCATCTATTAATCCTGTGCAATTGATCGCTGCATTATTTGTAAGGGGGATTTCTTTGTTGAGGCGTCATGAGAAATTGCTTTTAAAATAACCCCAATAATGGTTTGCCGTCATCTTGCAGTCTCTTTTATATTCATTGATTTTGTATGAACAAGGCCATTCATGACTGCTAGAGCAATTTTTCATCTGCCGTGATAGTTGTAGCTATCATCAAGTTGTGAAAGTGCATGGATGATTACGGGTGAGGGACTGAGTGGAGAAAACATGTGAACCGTGTGGATACAAAAACAATGGTAGAATGGTTTAATGGGCTCTATGGAGAGAAAATAGGGCATTTAGGGAACTTTGGAGACTTCATTAGAGAGAAGTCCTTTTAGCATTGCTAATTACCCCTACTCGTATACTCTTTGTTTCTGACTCGTTTCATGCATAAAAAGCATGTCAAGAGCTAAATAATTAATTAATTCCCCCAACACAGATTTATGGACCACTGATGGAATATGATTAGAGCTTTTCAATTAAACACATTTGATTCACATTGTTGAATGCACTACTAAAATGTTTCTATCCAACCAGTCCAGTGGTTAGTAATAGTAGGCTTCACAAATCTCACAGGGAAGTATTCTCCATTTCATGTAAATATTATTTGCATTTTATGTTTTTATTTATCTCTGTGTTTCTCATCCTCTAGCATTATCTCAGATGGGCTACAGTCTGAGCCCACAGTTCATTCAGGAGCTGGTGAATCGTTTCTCTGCCCGTGGTGGTGTAAATGGTGTACTCCAACTGGACAGCTTCATTCAGGTGTGCACTCAGCTCCAGAGCATGACCCAAGCATTCCGCGAGAAAGACACCGCCATGACTGGAAATGTGCGGATGAGTTACGAAGATTTTCTGTCTTGTGCCATTACTAGACTGATGTAAAGTACTGTTTGAGTCAAGGAGGAGGACCTCATTGCCTGTTGATGGAAAACATGTGACATGCCAATTAACCCTTTCAGTAATCCTTCCACAGCAGGTTACCTTGATTTCATCACATTGAGCTGCAAAGCCACTATATTCATTAAGCATTGCCAGTATGCCAAAAATATAGCATGCATCACTAAAGACGATCTAGGATATGCTTGTCTGCTTTAGATTGACATACAGTATAATATCCAAGACTAAACTAATGCCAAAAAATGTCAATGGTACATGATATTAGCCATGTAGGAAGCACTATTTACTATTTCATATGAGTATTGCAAATATTTCCAATTAAAGCAAGTGTTGATTTACAAATGAACAGTTCTTTACTTTTTGAATATAAGAGTAGAAATTCTGAATATTTGTAATGCAAATTATTATTTAGTCCTTTTTTCCCAAAGCTATTGCTTTATGCTTAAGTTTGTATGACAATATTTATGCTTTCGCTACCTTTTTTTATTTCAAATAAAATAATGGGTGAATATTGATTTATTACTGTTACTGATTTGTTTACAATTAAACAACCTTAATTAAAATAAACTTTTTTTGTATTTGTTTCATTTTAAACTATTTACTAAATGTTCTCATTTTTAAATAAAATGTTTCTTTTTAAGAAACGGTGTCTTAGTGGAATAAATGTATACTTTGATGCTGATCATGCTGGTAAATCAACTGGATGAATCTCATGATGCAAAATTTTTTTTGATTATATTTTGTATAAGGAAAATTAAGATGATTTGTTGGTCCTTATTTTTGTTCATTGTGACATTTAAGCACACACACATACACTCACTGAGCACTTTATTAGGAATATCAGGACACTTATTCATGTGAAACTTAAATTTGGTTTAAGTATATCTGTAACAAAATAGTGATGTCAAATCTTGAGGCAGATGGGCTACAACATGAGAAGGCCACGTCAGGCACTTTATTAGGACCATAGTGTTACTAACTAGGTGCTCAGTGAGTGTATACAAGGCATTTCCATCAGCAAAACTGTCACTCGATTTATTTATTTTTGGCACATTCTGAGTAAACGCTAGAGACTGTCATGTTAAATTTTATATATATATATATATATATATATATATATATATATATATATATATATATACACACACACACACATACATGCATATATACAGGGTTGGGAAGGTTACATTTAAAATGTATTCCACAGAATACATGCTGTAAAATGTAATCTGTAATGTATTCTGTTAGATTATTCAAGGTCAGAGACATATTCTAAATACTTTGGATTACTTCTTAAGCACTGGAAGATTTTTTTCACTTGTTTTGGCTAAAAAACTCTGCCAGTACAGTAAGACAAAATACACATGTTAAAAATACATTCTCTGAAAAACCTAAATATCTTATGCAGAGTTGTTTCTAAATCAAGATAAATCAAATTGATCTTGTTTTAAAGATTTTTTATATATTTTTACTGGAAAACACAAAAATATTATCAATAATATGATTTTTGCCCTAATATCAAAGGTCTTACTTTAAAAAAAGAAATTCTGATCCAACATGAATTTTCTTGATAAAAAAAATATGATCATGTCTGGTAACACATGCAGGTAAAATGGCTAGAAATAGCATTTTAGCTTAGCGTAAAGCTGACAATTTACACAAGGTTTATTTATATTTCTTCTGCTCTAAACTTAATTCTCTGTTTGCTTGTATGAATGTAACACATCATAAGAAAGTGTTTCACAGCTGTTCAAATGCACTTTGGATCACATCATTTACATGGATACATTTTCCATCTGAAAGGACTAAATATTAAATGAAACAAATGACAACAAAATGCAAAGTAATCTCTTCAGAAATCAAAATGCTTTTGTATGTAACTATTCTAATTACCAACGATTTAAATTGTAACTGTAGTGGAATACAGTATTATATATTTTGTATTTTAAATACATAATCCCGTTACATGTATTCTGTTAATCCCAACCCTGTATGCATATATATATATATATATATATATATATGACTGTGGGGCAACATATGACCTGTACAGTTTATTTACAGTTTTGATTAAATAGACCTGAATGCACCCGATTCAAAATGTTTAAGGAAAAGGTTTCTTGTGGACACTGGAGCGTTGCTTTAAAAGGATAGCCTGTCTCGTTAAAAAAAAAAAAAAAAAAAAAACGTCCGAACGAATGAAACTTGTCAACGTCATTCTGACGTTGAGATTAACCAGTCAGTTTTCTGTACGTAATGACGCAAGAAGGTAGGAAGCGGAATTGCCTGGAGGAAGAGGTTTGTCTATGATATATTATAAACACTAGCGTGAATAAATGTTGACAATGTTTGAAATAATACACATTAAGTCGTCAGCGTATTTGTCATTGTGGTTTTTGAGAAATATCAGGAAAGGTTTGTTTTATCATGCCAGTTCACAGTTTATGCTTTGACAACGATACCCTTGTAACAGTTAGGCTACATGACTCCTCAATGATTTCGTGAAGTTACATAAACTGGTTTAATGAAACACGTTAACATGATGTCAAATGTATTTCCTTGTAGACCCGCTGATGTCACATTTTACACCCTATTGAAACTATATTTCTGTTATATTGATTATATGAAAACTCGTATGGTTTTTTAGACGCAAATGTGGCACTGGTAATAACTGAGCAATGATAATATGTCTCAGCTTTCCAAAGTGATAATAACCTAATCAAAATATAAATTACCCCGATCTTTTTTTCAGTTGTACATCTGAGTCTGCAACAATGTGGCCAGTGATCTACACGGCCATGCGCACCTATGCACCCTATGTGACCTTCCCAGTGGCCTTTGTGGTGGGAGCTGTTGGATACCACCTTGAGTGGTTTATCAGGGGCACTCCTAATGCCCCAGGAGAAGAGAGGGGTATTGCAGAACTACGAGAGGATAGAAAATTAGAGGAACTGGCAGGTCGAGATGGCACACAGGTCCTCAGCCTGAAGGACAAGCTGGAATTCTCCCCAAGGGCAGTACTTGAGAAAAACCGACCAGAAAAGAGTTAAGTTTTAACAGGTGTTGTGAAGTTCTACAAGATCCCATGTGATGATGTGCAATTTGGCCTACTCAAACCAACATTGGTCTCACCTTGTCTTACAACATGTTCCCAGAGATGGGAACTTGGGAAGCGTAAGATCAAACTGAATTTGTGGGATTTCATGTCCAAGCATATACCACATCATTCTGCCGCCCTAATTACATGGAGACTTTTTGTATTGTAATATTCACCACACCAGCTAGTGGAACTTGACTGCTGAGAGAATCTTTCAAACGTGCATTCTTTGAGACTTCTTAATATGCATCTTGTGCCCCTAGGCACACAGACACATGACTACATTGGCCCTAACTTAGAAAGCTTTGATAAGATTTCCATTTGTGCTTCATGACTAATGCTCATGAGACTGAAGCTGAACGTAAGACCACATTTGTTAAATTTGTGTGTATTTAAATAAAAGTCCATCTATGCAAGGCAATACTTGAGTGTGAGTGGGACTTGTAAATGTTTAAGAAGTTTGAACTGGATTGATAAAGATATAAACAGTGTTCAGGACATCAGAAAAGGTCCCTAGTTATTAGTGTAATCTGATTATTAGTAATAATAAACACAGTGAATAGGTAGGAATGCTGGATGCCTCATTTTGCCTCCGTGTTCATTGTTTCAGGTTCATCTTTTCATATTACAACTGACTTCAGTTATGTTGACAGAAAGACTTAGCCCATATTTCAAACCAATATGGCATATGTTTTGCATCTGTCTACACACGTAGTGCACTGGGTAGGGTTGCACAAACTATGCGTAAATTCTCACGTAAATTAGGACGTAAATCTCACTCTAAGGGCTTAGTAACTACTGGTTAGTTTATAACTAAGTCAATGCTTAATTCGTTTGCACCACCTGTTCTTAAGGCAGAACTTCACTAGTAGGTCATAAGCTCTCCACATAGTGATGCGTAGTTGCACAGAATGACGTATTTTTTGTAATCCAATCAGCAGCCTTCAAATTTGTAAACAGGAACCGCGCGCATCATTTCAAGCTGCTGCTTTGTGTGAACTGTCAAACAAAGAGGTGCAATCTAAAAAGTTACATTAACACGTTTAATTTAAAATATCTTTTATAGCCTACATATGGAGGACAAAAAAGTATATGCTGTCGATTATTACATTTTGCATTGATCCATTGGCAAAATACGCCACGCACACTTGGAGGCTTTGAGAGAGTGCGCCGTTTCTGTCTGTTTCATGTTGGATATAAGTCGATATCAAATCAGTTTATTCCCTCTCTTTTAAACCACAGAACAAGCATATATCCACATCATCATAAATATCCAAAGGACGAATTTGTGGCTCATTATCAATGTACCCTAATCTGGCTGCCATCTCATTACATCCATTCGTTATTCACGAGCTGAAGCTGCCGTAAATATTTAGTTTATACGTAGGGTTACGTCCTACGTAAGTTTAATGATAGAACGCTCAAATATTTAGTAGTGTGTAAATTGTGATTTAGTGCCCATTTACGCCACAACTAGACTAAGTTGGAATTTACGCACAGCTGGTGCAACCGGCCCCTGGTTTCTAAAGCATCATCACAGCTAAAAGTTGCTGATAATTGCACAAAATCTCTTTTGTGCTAAAGTGTGAGGGATGTCTGTAGAAAATTGCTTTGTTTTTCACCTTGAATGTCAGTCTGAATACTTTGGTTTGCCACTGCAGTGTATCACTGCACTGAAATATAATGTAATCACATGGAATTAATGTGTTTAATGACACAATTTACTCAATATGCTCTGTTTAGCAGGTGAAATAGTTAATTCTAGTCATAAAACACATTAGTGTGTATGTGTATATTTCTATGACCTTTGAGTGCTATATTTTCTGCATGTCTGTGCCACACATTTCCCCCCCCCCTGCAGCATGCAGCTTAATTAATAGAAACCAGAAAAGAGAGCAAGATTTCAGAAATCCCCAGAGCAAACATAATAGATGTAACCTTTACATTTTTCCAGCTTAAGTTTTGCTTCACTGCTGCCAAAAAGCTAGGAATTCTTTATGATTGCTGATCTAGATTTATATCAACAAAGTGCATAAATGCATAAACCAACCACCATTGACTTGCCTGGCTAAAACTGGTTTCTCTAAAAGTTTATGTTTGCTGCAGTTGAAAGTGAAATAATGCCATCAAATTGGCCTTAAATTAATTATTATGTGTTCAAAACAAGTTAAGCTCAACTGAAAGCATGTGTATAATGTTGATTACCACGCATACATACAAAAATAAATAATAATAATTTTGACTCGTTTTCTTTAAAAATGGCGAAAATCAAAGTTACAGTGAGACACAATGAAAGTGAATGGGAATACTATTTAGAGGGTTTAATGACAGAAACGTGAAGCTTATAATCTTATGAAAGCTCTTGCATTAATTCTGTTAAAACTCTTGTATTATTTGAACTAAAAAGTTGTTAAGATCAGTTTTACAGTTTGTTGACATTACATCATCATGGCAATGAAGTTGTAATATTGGCTGAAACTTTACATAGAAAATGATAGTAAGGGATTTGAATCCACTAAAATCATGTTAACATGAATATTGTTTATGTCTTATGGCTATACTTTTAAAACAGTGAGTATTTTAATGTTTGTGGTTTGGCCCCATTTACTTCCATTGTGTGTTTCACTGGAACCTATATATTTAGAAAGATAAGGAGGGGCAAGTCAAAATGAATTTTTGATAACTTTGTAAATGTATTAAAAATAAAAAAAACTGAAAATCACATTCCCATAAGTATTCAGACCCTTATCACAGTACTTAGTTGAAGCACCTTTGGCTGCGATTACAGCCTCAAGTCTTTTTGGATATGATGCAACAAGCTTTGCAAACCTGGATTTGGGTATTTTCTGCCATTCATCTCTACAGATCCTCTCAAGCTCTGGGGGATCTGCAGGATTCGCAGAACAGATGTAAACATGGTTAAAATGTGTTAAACCGTAATATATTTGTAATCATAGTTAATAGCGTAATTTGGCCAAAATATTTAATTAACAAACACAAAGGTTGGGGGTATGCAGAATTTTGTAAATGACTGGCTTCCAAATAATGCAGATTCCATGTGGGCCTAGCAATTAGCTATAGCAGATATACCAGAAAATAATGCTGAAATAGTACTAGATAAACCTGTTTTGTGTTTAATGCCAGGATAAACCCAAACTTTCATGTACAACCTTCCATCTAGCAGAGCTTGTGGGCTAAACATTTGACCAGTAAAAGTAAAGTGAGTAATGATTGGGCAAAATGGAATATGGAGAGGGCTGCTAGGGTCCATATTTTTTGTCAGATAATTTCTAGCTTTCCTTTAGTCAGTGAACGCAGCATTGTAATTGCTCAGATATTTGTATTTTATTATTGTGTTAAATTGAGTCTAGCTGATTAAGCAACCCAATGAGAATGTCACTGCAGATCAGATGACCATACACTCTGCTTAGATTTCTTCCTAAAAGTGTGCTTAAGCTCGAAAATCTGATTTTGCATACTCACAAAAAAGTGGGTTTATATTAAAGCTTATATTTGAATGTCTTTTCAATTAGTTGCATAAAATAATATAACCTACTATTGGCTTGATAACGATTACTTCTGTTTCAAGTGCTTAATTACATTTTAATTCTAAATGTGAAATAAATGAAAATCAGAGATTATAATCAGTCTGTTCAGTTCATTATTTGTCCAGCTGGAGCTGCCAATTCACACACACCAGTAAAAGAGTGTGTGCGCACAGTCAAGAGTGTCCGGACGGTGCACACATATTTTATTTTTATTTATATGTTTATTTTTTATAAATCATGATATGTTCCACGGGAAATTGCTTACGCACATTTCAATGCCAATTTTGTGTGTATGCAACGTTTAGCCATCAGGCCCGTGCTGTATTTGTATGAGTACTTCCATTCCCGTCCGTCCAGGTTGAGAGAAAGGATGTGATGACTGGATTGTTTGTGTCTAACCAGGTAGGAGACTGATTGTTTGGTGCTGGAATGGTGTTAGTTTGTTCCTGAGAACAAACAGCCCAATTGTTCCTGAGTGATAGGAAGGAGGAGTGACGCCTGCCACCCTCTCGTACTCATTCAGTCAGGCTGTGTACAGGCTGTTAGCATAATTATTCACTAGCAAGATTCCAATAAGCAACAGGAACAATGGAGAGACACTCAAAATCCTCCCCTTTCCCATGGACTTGACTGTTCAGTTCCCACAACCAGCTGTCCTGTCCCTCTTTGAACCTTTTAGATAGTTGCAAAACTGACTTTCATTTCCCTCGACATGGGCCTCTTGGGGCTTAGCAATACCTCAGTGTCCCATTCAAGAAAATCTCATGTTTATGACACTGTGAGAAGTGAACATGTCATGTCCTACAAATTATTTTGGCAAATGCAGTGGAAGTGTTTAATTAAACAATTATAAATGTCTTTGTATTTAGAAAGTCCACTTTTTGCTGTAATGATAGCATGCATTTGAGCTGATATTGGTTCCACAAGTTTGTGCAAAACCTAAATGTCCGTGTTATCCAACATAATTGCATCTTCAACAGAAGCAAGGAATTCTGAACTTTTGTACAAACGAGTTGGCATGGTCAGTGTCACCTGTTTAATGAGTGCGCAAGAAATATTGAAGAATCTTTTATTTATGACCCAGATTTTAAACTTTTGGATCTCACTCTATGCAAAATACAATTCAGTTATACTGAACTTACATCATGGAGACATTATCGTTTCTGTTTATACTCTTCAAGAAATAATCATAAAATTCTAATAACCATGGGCTGCTTCTTACATTTATGATGGAATTAACCTCAATAATTTATTATGAAAAAGAAGGAATGTAATATTGGAGGTTTTAAAATTTACCATATGCAGCATCAGGCATTGATCTTCATTAGAAGTTTCATTATTGAGCATTGCTTGAGGCTTGACATATGAGAAACCGAACTGTGATTCATGGTTGTTAGTCAAGATGTTCTAATCATGACTCACAAGTCTGCCTTGTATGACTGTTTACAAAGAAGTCAACTCCTTATCTCGATTAAGAAGCAATGTACTTTGACTCATCACTGTATGTCAAACATTAGTTTCGGTTCAGTCAAAACAATATGAAAGGTTCACAGATCATGTACAATTATGAATACAAATTATGCTTACCACTTTTCTGTTTATTAGTGGTGCTTGATAAGGCAATAATTGCTTCTACTATAGCTCAAAAGTAAGGTTAGGAATTTGAATAAACGTCTAACATGCGTAACCCAAAACAAAAATTGCACTTCGGATATTAAGGGGGGATCTGGGACCTGGTTCTACGGGGTGCTAGTGATCGCGACGAAGATGAGTGACAGCTTTTTAGTGACTGTAAAGGGATCGCTCGTTGTGCGCTTTCTATGCTATATATAATCCATTCAGAATTTGAATAAAACTTGTTTTTCATGCTGCTAAGAGGAGGACTAACTGCCACGTACACGCTGCAAATGTTCGGGAATAACATCCCGGGATTCACTCTTGAAATATCAATGACTGACATATTGATAACCATAGCACTGTTTGTTCCTGAATAAAGCAGCCTTTTTGACTGAAATGGTTGAATAGTCTGCTGACTGACTAACTCATAACAGTCCATTGCCGCTTCCTACTGACGGTAACAATGTAACTGCACTGAAATCGTTGAGAAATCCCCACCAACACGAACGCACAGACTGTCTTGTCACAATTGATATTTTTAATATATATTAAACAAGTTTCATGCATTTAAACAAGTCTTTTTGAACAAACATTATTATCACAAAGTGTCACATCAATCATCGAGTTGTTTTTAGTGTAGTAAATACTACATTGGTAAATAATGCTAGAATTATTCTGTTGGATGTACAGTACTGTTCAAATGTCTCTTCTGCTCACCAAGCCTGCATTGATTTGATCTAAAATACAGTAAAAACATTAATAATGTGAAATATTATTAATATTTAAAATAATAATAATAATAATACAATAGTGAAATGTAATGTATTCCTGTGATCAAAGCTGAATATTCAGCATCATTACTCCAGTCATCAGTGTCCTTCAGAAATCATTCTGATATGCTAACTTGCTCAAGAAACATTTCTGATTATTAAAATCAATGTTGAAAACAGTTTTTCTTTTTCAGGATTCTTTAATGAATACAAAGTTCAAAAGAACAACATTTATCTGAGATAGAAATATTTTATGTAAGCCTGTTTTTAATAAATAGTACATAGTTGTGCATATTATTATCAAATAAATATATTGTGTATATATATATATATATATATATATATATATATATATGCACACATACAAACACACCAAAAAAAAAAAAAAAAAACTAAATTCGAGCACTGGCCTTTATCCATAATATGTGGTTTGAGAAGTTGGCCATAACAACTTGAAACAGCTGCAGTTGGGATCTTGACCTAAAAATGTAACAACGCACAGTGTTGATCAATTGTGTCGGTGAACAATCTTTTTAGCCAATCCCTGGAGTGACCAATGGAAGAATCAGGAAGCAGATACAAGCACTTCTGGTTGTCTATATAAATAAAGCACCCACGTGTTTGGCCAGCTGAGAGCAAGGGCATTTGTTTTAGGAGTCAACAACTGCAATTTTGATTGTTGTGGCTTGACGGCTCAGCATATGGCAAAATTAATTTTTATTTTATTCCAGCCAACAAGCATTTAAAAAATGACAAGTCAACATTAATATCACTGAATTAATGTTACAATGGTAACGAAATCTTCAGTTCTACAGTACATTACTTTTGTACCCAAGTTAATGTTGAAACAACACTGAAATGTCTACAAAAATTCAGTATTAAGTCATTGAATGGTAGAATTTGATGTTCTACCTCACTTTTGTTCACTGTTAAAATAATTAAAAAAAATAACATCAATGCTGAATCAATGTTTTAATCTGAAGATGATTCTATTGCACATCACTTTTACACCCTGCTTTAATGTTGATATAACATTCAAATATAAACTAAAATCCAATGCTACCTGAACCTCAAATTTGTCCCTCAGACTCGTTTAAGCTCTTAAGTAACTGCTTTTTCTTCCTATGGTCCTAAACTTTGAAACTTGCTACCTGCTGATATAAGACAAGCACAGACCCTATTTAAATCATGTTTTAAAACATATTATTTCAGGAATGCTTTTACTTGATTGGTTATTATTTGTACCCATTTTTATTATTGACTCTTTTTATATGCATGTTTATATATATATATATATATATATATATATATATATATATATATATATATATATATATTCCACACAAACACAGGCATTCTAATTTTCAACAGTGCATTGTTAAAAAGACTAAACATCCCTGTTATTTTTAGGCCTGTTTTTCCTATTATGGAGTTGTGTGTTCTTGTTATGGCTATCACTAATCATTTAGGCTGGAAGGAAGTACAAGTTTGATCATTTAGCACCACATTCATTTGCATGTTTGCTTCATACTGCAGCCCTCAGAACCCTTATAGAAAGACTGTTGGTACTCAAGCATAACTCCTTGAGAAGCAGGGTGAATGGCCATTCAAAGCCACGTTTCATCCAGAAAACACCAACACACAGCCCAAACCCAGCACAGGCTGATGCTCCATATATTTAAAGGTATGCACATTTTAATAGAATGATTTAACCCTTTTTGTTTGATCTGTGTACGTGTGTAAACAATAGTTGGTAAGCTGAAACGCTTCGCCAGTCAGCACAACAATATCAGGATGCAGGAAACAGGCCAGAAAGAGTCACAGCTCATTTCATTGGTCCAACTCTGTGCAAATCACCTAAGGGCGAACAGGCAGGCTGTGTCTCTGCTGAGTTTCACAAATAGAAATACCTTTGTCCAAAAAAAAATAAAATGTATATGGCAAAGTAAACTCCTAATGACTCAAAGTGAGCAGGCATCTGTGACTTTTTTGTTTTTTGTAGCTAAAATGACACACATCTGTTCGCCTAGGTAAAAGTAGATTGCTCGTCTATTTGATGCACGTGTGTCCATAGTATGCCACTCTTGGCAATACTAAACAGAACAGTTTCACTAGTTGCTAGAGGCCACGATTCAGCTTTTGTAGGTGTTATGCTAAAGAAAAACTAAAGGAAATGCTCCAGAACTACTCTGTTCCTCCCGAAACGGTTTTATCAGATAGCATATGGAAAGAGAAAAAGTTTGATAAAAAAAACAATAGAGGTGTCTAGTGCACTGTCTCTCTTTACTTGGCAACTGAGCGGAACTAAAGGGGTCTGCCCTCACCAGCTGATCACTGACCCACACATCTTGTGTAGCACCTCTTATGAAGCCTTGTGTTGGCAAGAGGTGACAGGCAGACTGTTCTTGCTGGACAGCTGCTATAGAGAAAACTATGCTTTGGGCAAAGACTACAGGTTATGATTGGCAACCCCACAAGTACAAGACTCGTTAATCATTCATAGACTAGAGCCCAGTCATGCAGAAATCACCCCCTAATAAAACATGATTTTCATTAGCCAGCAAAACAACTTTTTAGGGTGGATTTTTCACTCTATAAAATTTTAATTTAGCTTCTTACTATATTGTTTTGATTTGATCCCTGATGTCAACTGGTGAAATTCATAAGAAACTGTTCCACCATTTAAATTACCTGTCATTTAATTTTTCCTGCTACAGATAACTGCTTATCATATGTTGAGACAGCTCAAGAATTGCTGGAAATTACTTTTGTGGGAGGTGCTGCACTCATGACAAGACATAAAGTGAACAAAGAAGTGGTGAACAATTCCTTACGTTGGTAGACAATTTATGGCTACTTTTGGAGTTGGACACTTTTTGATAAGTCACTTAAAAATGTTACCTGCAAATAAATTATGCTAGATCTTTTCTCAAAACTAACTGTACTTTTCTGAGCCATTTTTCATATGACTTTAAACCAAGTGGTGTCAAGGTGATTTTTATTGGATTTATGAAGTCAGTTCCCCTCAAGTTCACGAAAGTGTCCTAGCAGAGTGACTACAGATGTAGATCCTCACATTAATTATGTTCCACTAACATATGTCATACAAAATGTGTCACAGTACTTTTTGACTTCATTTTGAACAGTTTAATTATTAGTGGAACTAAACCTAAAAGAACTTACTAACTTTTGTCTCAGCCTCAGACATGATCAGAAGTTGGATGCTTTTAACACTATGTACTTTAAACGTGATTTAAAAGAAAATAAAAAATAAATTGTTGATTTCTTTTGGCTTGCCGAAGTTCAAAGCACATTGTGTACAACTAAGATTTTACTATTCATTGTTTCGTCTTGATTTTTTAAGTAAGATTAGAAGTTAGCAGGCTGTATATAAAGTGTATACAGTAAATTAATTACTAAAATTAAACCTTATTTGTATTTTAGGGTCAACTTGACACCGATGTACTGGTACATCTTCAAGACAATAAAAAAATTCTGGGCTTTTCTAAAAACATTCAGGACTTATACTGCCTTTACGTTATATTGGAATTATCGTAAATATGAGTTTCTCACTCTGAAGTTGCAAATGAACGTCCCCTCAAGTCATAATTACGACTGGATTACTCTTGAGATAATTTTGATACCTGAGTTTCTGAGATGGGTGGAGTGCTAAACTTTCAACATGGCGGAGGAGAGTATAGTTTCTGTAGTGAATGAAAGGTTTTATTAATTTGTCTAAATACAGCTAATAGTTAGCGCTTACCATTTGGGTCATATTTAAGTATATATAAGTATATCAGCAACCATTTGATGCATGAAAAATTGCTTGTATTTGACCAAAATTCCATTATCGTCAGCAAGCTGAGTAAATTTTTTATGGTGTCAAAATAAAAGATATATATTTATTAACTTTTTCCTGACAACAAAGTACTTCAACATGGCATACTCATAATTACCACTTCAGAAGAGGGAAGTAGGACATTCCGATGAAGGCAGCATTAAGCCCGGGTAGCCCAACACTAGCGTCTATGTCTATTGTTTAATCATTTAAAACTTCTGTTTTTGATATGTTTTGCTTGAAAGTGTTACTGTGATATATTTCTTTAAAATAGATGCCACTTGGTTTTAAATTTTGTTATAAATACAAAGGCATTCATACATTTATAAGTGTGGGCTTAAGTGTGCAAATATTGTTTGCCGCCACTGTGTATCATTGATAATTTGGCTAAACTAGTAGGCTACGATAGATGTTTAAATTACAAGTTATGTTATACACACAAAGTAGTAAAATTCATGAGTATTCATCTTAACCTATTTAGTAAAGAGCTAATAATATTTATGTAGTTTTAGAATTTTGAAACTGGAGAGAAAAAACGTCCTTAAAAGAAAATAAATATGGAATTAATTACAATAAACAATATAAAATCATTTTAAATACATTATAAATATTGGACATACAATTGATTGGCACATAGTTGTCTTTGGTCTCAAATACAGTATGGCATTCGCCACCTTTACTGTACCGTATCCATCAGTTTTGGCATTATTTGGCCATTGTGCTTGTTTCCAATGGGCTCAGTGATTTGAGTATTTCCTGACCTTGAGCTTCTCAGAACTAATCAGTGCTTGAGAAGGGCCCTGTATCTGGCCACAGATCACAAAAGACAGTTAATCCCAATGCACAGCCCATTTCCCTGTCTTTCTAAACAAAGGAAATGGCTCTCAAATGTACAGTAAACCACTAATGGTTCTTTATATGTGTCTAATCCCTCATTTTAATATCCCCAAAATGGAGTGCTGGTAATCATTTTCTGCACCTCAAACATAATATCTTGGTTTGGAGTGTTTGTCATCAGTCTTATGATGTTTTTTTTGTGGAAATTTTTGTTTGTGCCAGGTTTCATATTGCTTATGAAGTTTAGGTATCTAGGGAGTACATCCTCTGCTAAGTAAGGATTTTTGTTGTCCCATTCCAACCCTGATGCAGGATAGCCATCAATTACTGTTGGGTGAAAGAGATTGTCTCTCCCCTCAAATTACGATATCTGAGCATTTGCTTGTACTCTTCTAGAACGAGTCCTCCAAATAAGTTTATTGATCTCCTCTTCTGCCTGACATCTCTTCTTTAGTCGACGTGTTACCACTAGCTGAAGCAAATGTAAAAGCTCCACAACATTGAGGAGAATAGAGACTACAGCGATAACCTGTGTGTATATGGTGAAGATAGTTTTTTCTGTGGGCCGTGAGACAAAACAGTCCACCGTATGAGGACAGGGAAACCTTTGGCACTCATACTTGGCCTTGATTACAAATCCATAAAGGAACCATAGACCCACAATGAAGCCAACTTCGAGAAGAACCTTTATAGCTATGCTAGTTGCATAAGCACACAGCAGTCTCTCTTTGAGCTTTGGAGGTTCTGAAACTTTACCTTTCTTCTCTACTGTTTTCTTCTCATCTTCTACATCTTCCTCTATTATTACCTCCAGCTTACGGTCATTGTTTTTTTCATATCTTTGTCTTCTACCCTCCACTTCTGGCTTCTCTTCTTGGCTCATCTCATTTTTGGTCCTCAAGGCCACATAGCCAAAGTAGAAAATGGTTGGTGTTGAGACAAAGATGACTTGCAAAACAAAGTATCGGAAATGGGAGATGGGAAAGGCCTTGTCATAGCAGACAGAAACACAGCCAGGCTGTTTGGTATTACAGACAAATTCTGACTGTTCGTCGTCCCATGCAGATTCGGCCGCTGTGCCAAGCACAAGCATGCGGAAAAGGAAGACCACGGTTAGCCACACGCGTCCAATGCCTGTCGAATACTCCTGACCCTCTTCTAGCAGGTGCTGCAGAAAACCCCAGTCAGCTCTGGACATCCTCTGCACTGGCAGAAACACAAAGGTAGGGGAGGGGGATAAAGATGAGCTGGAGGTGCCAGTTTGAGAGAGAGAGAGACACACACACACAATATAAACTGTGTGTGGGTGTGCTTTATGTTATATCTACATTTCTTTACACCATTAAAAGTTTATGTTGACTGCTCAGCAGGTTCCTGCCTCTTTCTTTCCCTTAAGAAAAGACTTTAAACTTTACACTGGTGCCGAAACCCTGGAAGGAGGAGGGATGCACTGTTGTGGATTCCTCACCACTGCCGTCCGCGGCCATCTGCCAGGGAACAGGGGAGTCGCTGCTGGCCGCTGGGAGATGGAGGAACCGCATGTCATCCGCCAGGAAGCGGAGGAGCCATGACCATCTACCAGGGGTCGGGGGACTCACTGCTGTCCACCAGGGGAGGAGACGCTGTCGTCCGCCGGAGGGTGGAGGAGTGGCTGAGGACTAGGCGACGCCGTGGCCGGGGACCAGCGAGCAAATTTTTCTCTCTTTCTCCTCTCCCTATGTCACTCCCTCTCACCCTATCCCTCTCCCCTCTCCCTCACTTCATCTCTCCCTGGGCTCCAGAGAGGCAGGGATGACCTGCCGGCAGATGGACAGCCAGAAGGGCAACACCTCCCCTCCAGGATAGGAGGGGAAGGGAGTACCTCACGGCAGACATTTCCCCTGCATGAATCGGGTGGTGGAGTAAGAAGAGGAGGAGGCGTGGCTGGGTCGGCCTTATCAGCCGGGAGGGGGATAAAGACGAGCCAGTGGCGAAAGTATGAGAGAGAGAGAGAGAGAGAGAGAGAGAGAGAGCGAGAGAGAGAAAGAGACAGACACACACACACACACACACACACACACACGCACGCCTGCTGTGTGTGTGTGTGTGTGTGTGTGTGTGCATTTTATGTTATGTTTCAGTTTCTTTATACCATTACAAGTTTGACTGCTCAGCCAGTTCCCGCCTCCTCCTTTCCCCTAAGCAGACACTTTAACTTTTACATTCACCCAAAAATGAAAATGCACTCATTATACGCTTACCCTGATGCCATCCCAGATGTGTATGGCTGTCTTTCCTCAGCAGAACACAAGTGAAGATTTTTAGAAGATAGAGCTCTGTCAGATCATTATAATGGAAGCACACAGGTGTCATATTTAGGCAGCATAAAGTAACCCACATGACTCCAGTCGATCAATGAATGTCTTCTGAAGCAAATCGATATGTTGTGTAAAAAATAATTAAAATGTAATTAACTTTTAAAAAGCGCTTCCTGCCTGCAGCTGATGTATCTCGTAGCGGTAGCGTGACGTCAGTACGTCAGCGAGTTAACGCGATAATTCGGAAGCAGCACTTATTTACAGTAGAAGAACGAACGTCATGCGAGATTTCGGACATTACAAATAGCATCAGAGCCCTGGATTAAAGTGCCGATTTTAAGTTAAAAACATTTTAATTATCAACTTGTTTCTTACATGAACCTATCGATTCACTTCAGAAGACATGTATTAATCAACTAATCGCATTTATGCTGTCTAAATGTGACTTTTGGACCATCAAAGTGCTGGTATCTGTGTATTTCCATCTTAATTTGTGTTCTGATGAAAAAAGACAGTCATGCACATCTGGAATGGCATCAGGGTAAGTGAATAATGAGAGAATTTTCATTTTTGTGTGAATGTCATACATATACAGCTTCTCCAAAATCACATTATATCACATAATATTGGATGAAAGGCTTGAGTAGCAATGTCCACCATACAGTACGAGTTAACCAGATGGCAAAATAGTAAGATATCGTTCAAGTTAGTTTGTACAAAAATGTACAACTTATGAATGTACAGATTCGAATAGACCAGATTTGAAAGCTATAATATGGCATCAGAGGACCTGGAATATAGTGTATTAATCATATGGATTACTTTGCTGGTACTTTTTTGGGACACAGCTCCAGTTCATATTCACATATTTTTTTAAAATTCTGGTTAGGTTTAGGTTAAGATTTAGACTTGTTCATTGGATGGTTGAATGTTCTACATGGGAATTAAAATTGTAGTTGTCCAAGCCAACTTGAACTTTTGCTTACAATTTTGCCATCATGGCTAACTCAATATAATTATTACGAGTTAATGAGATAGGGTTGGAAAAACATGTTGGTTTTATTTTCTTTTTTTCTCTCTCTCTAAATTAGCCAGATAGCCATCAGTAAACATCATGAGTCACACTTTGGATAACGTCAAAGATTAATATCTCTGATCATTCAGGTTGTCCAGAATTAATGGGAAACAGACTGATTCTGTTTCTTATTGTCCTCTCTAATAAATTAAGTGAGTTGGATCTGGTAACATACGTAGACTATTTTTTTTATTGAGTCATTACTTATTGTGCATGGGTAATTTGCACATTTGTTGAGGTGAAACCATTTTATAGTCAGTTGTAAAATGTACTAAAGTGATTCCAATAGGTTGAGACATGGTGCCCATCAAATTGTTAACCCAGTTACATTTTACACCAAACTATTAAACGTATTTCAACAATGAGCTCTTTTTTTATGTAACAAATTCCATGTATTGAAGGCATATTTTTGAACACTGAAAATAACATTTTAATTACTAAATTCTATTATATAGATTATTTTAATTATGTTGTGTAATTATCAGGGTCTTTTAACTGTAACCAGCGTAAGTATCAAGTAAATGAGGCCAGATTATCCTCAAAACAATGCTAGAGAGAATAAAACTATGGATATTGGGGAGATTAATAGTATGTAATCATGTTTGTATTAACAAGAAAGCCTGTCCCTTTTCACAGAAGTCCCATGGGAGTCCAGGCACCGCATTCCCTCTTGGAATGATTCGCATTTGTGTAAACATCCCATCAACGCTGTTAGTTCCCGAACTGTTCTGAATCTGTTTTCTTATTTATTTTCTCATTTATTTTGGCTGAAGGCCTGGTTTGTTTGTGTCCACTTACATGCATACAAACCAGATCTGTTTAAATTTTTTTTTTTTAAATCACGTTTTGCGCACTGGTTAACAGACTACCTTTAAATAGCTGTTTCAGTGTTTGGCTCAAGACAATTTCTGAAGTTGTTATGTCTTATATAACAAAGAAAATTAATTCTCAGAAAGTTTAGATCACAGACATGCAACAGTGCCAGGAAACAGGTTATCACTATTCATCTTCAAACACCACTAAACAATTTTCAAAAACAGATTTTAAACCATTTTCTTCATTGTTAACATTAGTTTATTCACTATGATCTAATGTGAACTATCAATTAACAATTGTATTTTAATTAAGTAACATTAACAAAGATTAATTAATTATTTATAAAATATATGTTTAGAATTATATAATGTAAGTATGTTATCAATAAAGTTTTTATAAATTGTTAATTTTTGTTAAAATTATAGTGTGGGTATAATATCACACTAATTGTTGTGTTAAAAAGGTAGATTAAGTATTGTCTCTCTCATTAAATGTTCAGAATATACTTGAACCCTTTGCAAAGTAAACATGGCTCATTGTAAATGATGAGTCTTACCTGTCAGCCCTGCTCTATATTTATCTCCTCCTATCCGTGTGAAGAGAGTCTGTCACTAAGAGTTCTACAAGCACTTGTAGTTGAAGCTGAGACCCTTCCTCATAAAAGAACAACTGAGGGAAAATAAACTTTCCCATGATTTTTAGTGGCCCTCCCACAGGAACTCTGTGCAGGAAAGTGAATGGATGCATTCAAAAATAGATTCTCTGGGCTGTGCCTTTCAATGGGCAGTTTCGTCATGGAGAATTGTGTTGGAACATGCACACTAAATTGTGGCCAATTTGAAACTTGGATTTCCCTTACAAGAACACAAAAGATTAGTTTCAGTTTACATCTAAATGTCATTTTTGGCATAAAACTGCATCATAGTTTAAAATAACCGATACTACTTGTATATCATCGTTGTGCATCTCTTTTCACCCTGTTTATCCTCCAAACAGGGCCTTAGTAAGAGATCTACAGCAAAGTACAGACACAGGCCGATGTATTCTCCGTGATCACCACAGGGTGTCGCTATAGACTAGTGGTGAAAATATACGTATGTGATGGCTGACTAACGGAAATACATATTTTTGAGCTTTAGTGTATACTAGCATTAACTTTATCCACCCCTACGCACTTTAATGACCAACCTGAAATGAGAAGCCACCGTCAGTTGAAAGGTATAGGCTAATATACTGTATTTATAGCCAGAGTGCTTCAGTTTTCAATCAATGGCGGTTTTATATCAAATGTCTTTGTACCCAAGTAAATTTGGTCGTCAAAGAAGAGTTTATCCTTTGTTTAGTTTGCTTCCAAAGTTTTTCCCTCAACTAAATCTTTAAGTTTATAGCCCCAGAAAATACAAAAACAAAAAATAATCTGTTTAAGTGATTATTTAATTTAAACTGAGTTTATCTTGTGATTTTTTTTGGAGGAATTCTATTAATTCATGGATGTATGAAATATTCATAATTCGAACGCTTTAAATCCACTTTTCTTTTTTTGTTTACTGAATTCAGGAAAAAAAAAAAAGTGTAGGTTTTCATGGTGACCAGATGTCCCTGGAAATGTCTGGTCTTTACTCCTACTCTTTTAAATTCCTAACATTTTTATTTTAAAAATATATTATCTAATCTATTTGGCATGAAATCAGGATTTTTAGCAATTTCTTGTAAATGAACTATATCTTTCTTAATTTTCCTATTTCCTTTTTTTTTTTTAACCAAATTCTAAAAGTACCATTAATACAAATATTATCCATTGATTTAAATTTGTTGCTTTGTTTGGGTAGGAACTGGGATATACTAATAGATACCCCCATTTGATTAATTTTCATCTTCCTCCATTTCACTTTAGATTCTTCGTTTATCCAAATATATATAGGTTGAATTTGGGCAGCTTTATAATAATTTGCTACATTACAAACTAGCTGGATGCTAACATGGCAAACAGATGTGATATACATGAGTGACCCGGTTCTCAGGGACAGGGTTAACGTAATAATAGTTGTATTGAAAAGGGAAAATGATCAGGCCATTTTTTAATAACTTTCCAGCATGTATTTCACAAATTAGTTAACAATTTACCGATTACACCGCACCGTCCGCAGTCCCACTGTCAGCTCAGCTCTGTAAACAATGGATTCAGAGCGGCCTCTGCTGGACAAACTTTGTTATGACACTATTCTAAATCACCCCGAGCATTGTTTTCTGCATTATGTTCTGCAAAAAAAAAAAAAAAAAATTCATATCTGCGCATGTCTGAAAACATATATGGCTAATATCGGCTGACCGATAAATCTGTACCAATTTGAAATTTTAAACAGTGTGAAATTTCACTGTTCTCAATACCAATTTCAATACCACAGCAAAAATGTCATAATATGATAATGTGCTAATGAACACACCAGTTTAGTTATTTTTAATAATTATTTTAATAATTAAACATTTATTTAATAATTGTTTAGAATTAATTGTCTAATCAATTAATTATTAAAACTTTTAACAAGTGAAAATATAACTTCAATATGTTATTGAATTTTTTTGCCAAACTTTTATTCAATAGCAGTCTTGTTGTAAGATATTGCTTGATTGATTATTATAATTTTTTTATTACCGTGAATATTACATTTTACTATACAGTAATATATTTCTGTCACAATTTGTTCCATTTCTGACATCTGACTTTTAATATAAATCATGTTATTAAAAATCATGTAAAATTATTATGACCTGTGTTTTTTGCTTGAAGCTTCACTTTGCTGTATAAACAGTTCGTCCAAGTCAGTAGGATTGGAACGGATCTTGAAGACTTTCAGTAGTTCGTATGTTAATGTAATCTTGTATAGAAGAGGTAAATTTATTTGTCCTGCTGTCCATATACTGGAGGGCTCCTGATTACCCCCCGGACTTTACTTATTTAGATAAATTATGAATCTGGAGAACCAGCATACACTTTCATTTACATTTATGCATTTGGCAGACACTTTTATCCAAAGCGATTTACAGTGCACTTATTACAGGGACAATCCCCCTGGAGCAACCTGGAGTTAAGTGTCTTGCTCAAGGACACAATGGTGTTGGCTGTGTGGATCGAACCAATGACCTTCTGATTAACAGTTGTGTGCATTACTATGCCACAACCACCTGCAGTGTAGATGGGGTGGAGGAGGGATTTCAGGAGAATTGTCACATGAAGCAGGTAAACAGCGTCCTATATACTCCTACTCATGGGCCATGATTTTTTCAGATTAAAATGAACATGCTCCTCCCAGACCTCTTCTAATTAATCTCGTCCAGGGCTGGACTGGTAATCTGGCATACTAGGCATTTTCCCAGTGGGCCAATGCACCGGCTATCGGGAGAACCGAACTGGCTGGTGGGTCGGCTGCGAAACGGGCCGAATGGGCCACGATAAGCTAACCCTAAGGTTTCCTCACAAAAATTAACCAAGGTTTTGCTACAGTAACCATAGTATCACCATGGTGTTTTGAAGTATCATAGTAACCACAAAATTAATAAAGGTTACTACAGTATATTAACACAAAATTAATTTAATAAGTTAATTGCAAAATATGGCTTTCACAAAATTCATTGTTACTAAAATATTACTATAGAAAAATCATGGTAAATTGTACTCGGATCAAACTTTCTCTCAACACCCCGAACTATGACCAAATCACAGTGCAAAAATCCACCTTTATATTTGTTTTTATTTATTATTATATGTAGTATTAAAGGCAATATTAAAAGAAAAATAAAGGAAACATTAATAGTGGAGACAGGAAACAGAATAGAGAAAAACTGGGACAAAAGGCAGAATCAAACCCAGAGGCCTGTACCATGAAGTTCACTGAACAAACTCGGGGTTTAAGGATTGGTTTCGGGTTGACAAATTCAAACCAATCCAATCAGGTTTAATTGGTACGATGATGCAGCTCATCAACTTTCTCTGTCAACTCAGGCTTCGATCCTGACATTAAGATTAGATTATGCGCTCGTGCACATGAATGAGTGACGTTTGCAGTGCACAACCAATCGTGTGAGAGAACGCTATACACTTCTCGTGAGAGACTCAGCGGGATTTACCTCTCTGCTGAAAGCTGATGATTATGAAAATAAGAATTTAAATTAATTTAACTTTATAATACATTCCATACTACTCAATCCAATATTTCCAAATATACCAAATAGAGAAAGTAACATTTAAAACTAATAATAAAAGTCTGGAATGGGATTTGCTTAAAAATATTATAAATGACTTTAGATAGATTGTTTCCTTCAGATTCTAAATTTGTTAAAATATGACATATGATGTCTTATCCCATTTAATATTTAAAAAAGGAGGCGATGCCTTAACTTTATTTCCACTTTATTTGAAATAAAATTGTGATGAGGAGGAGGGTGGGGCGGGGCCTTGACTACACACGCCCGGCCCCCAATCGGGCTGATCTGCCGAGGAGAGGAATAAGTGCAGCGAATGCAGCAGTTCGGGGGAGAGAGAGCTACATGCTGCTGCCATGTGTGTGTTTATGTTGTGTGACTTATTGTTTCATTAAATATTATTTTGACTGTTCAGCTGGTTCCCGCCTCCTCCTTTCCCATCCTTAACCGTGTTACAAAAATATAATATATAAATAAATTAATAACACATGTTATTTATAGAATATGTTGTGAATGGTTATTTGATATGCTAATTCAAAATAACATTGTGTACAATTTATACATTGTCTTTACTATTAAAAAAAAATGCAAAAATAAAAAGCATAAAATAGTCTATTGATTAATTAAAAAGTGAGCACTTGGAATACTGGATGCAAAAAATGTATATGCAATAATAAGACGTATTTTTTCTTTTTATAAAATATGTATTTTGTGTATTGCTTATATTATAATAATTTCAAGTAAAATACTGTATGTTCATCTCAAGTCCATGAATGAAAGAAGGGGTTTGGGCATTCACCCTTTCACAGCAATGTTGACCTTTTAATATTTGAAAAACTATTTTTTTTTATCTTATAAATGTGTATATATATATATATATATATATATATATATATATACATTATTATTATATTAGTAACTACTAGTTAGTTTGTAAATAAGTCAGTGCTTAATTTGGTTGCACCACCAGTTCTTAAGGCAAGACTTGATTAGTAGGTTGTAAGCTCTCCGTAAAGTAATGCGTAGTTGCATAATGTGACTTTTACCTGTATTTATCCAATAAGCAGCCTACAAATTTGTACACAGAAGTGTGAATTTCATCTTCTGTGAGTTTTATCTTGTTTCAGTTAATGTTCAAACCTTGTTTGTCACATAACTGTCAGATGTAAATAATTATATCCCCATTAAAATATGATACTTAATAAAAATAGATTTAATAAGTAGTATATTTGCCCTGTGTAAATATCAATATATAGGCTAGGAACTCCACTAAAATAAATATGGGTGATAAATAAATACTAATACAACAGACTGGGAAAATAGACATTTATTCATTTGAATATAATTTATATATAATGAATGTCAACTTGACACAGAAAACTGCACCGTTAGAACGGATTCATGCTGAAGAGCCGCTTAAATTTATGTTTTTTTTCTCTCACACATAAATGTAAACGAGTGTATATGTCAACATCATAATGTATGTCGAAATAACTGAAGCTTGTCATGCAAAACATGAGCTCACTGATGTCATAAAATATCAGTCTGCTTTTTTATTCCATCTGTTACTCCTGTTCGGAGGCTTCAGTAAATATTTAGTTTATAAGTAGGGTTAGTTTAAGTTTAATGGTGCAACGCTCAAATATATAGTAGTGTGAACATTGTGACTTAGTACCCAGCTAACTTAGCTGGCTGACTTATAGCTGGTGCAAACAGCCCCTGTAATTCATAACTAATCATGCTACAGAGCACGTTAGCATATTATTGATCATAAGTCAATCACTGGCATACAGTTCACAGCAATCCATTTCACAAGTGAATTTGTGGAGATTTATTATGAGGGCTTTTTTTAAGGATCCGTCAATTTACACCTACGTCAGACGTCTTGGGTGTGTTGCATCATAAACATAAAATGATTAGGTCACTGTGTCAAGTTAAATATAGTTTAATACTCAATCTTTAAACACATCTTGAGATCCCTAAGATTGCAATTGCGCTCCTTCGAGTGTTTTGAACGCAAGAACGTAACGCATGTCTGTGTTGTGGGTTGTTTTCTTCGCTGTATAAAATTTCACTTACTGCCCTCTGGAGTAAACAGGTGGTACTACAAGATTGCATTTCTCAGGAATCTTCCTTATTATGGTCCGTGGGCATGCGATTAATTGTGTTAATTTTTTAACGTATTATTTTAATTTAACGCGTTAATTTTTATTAACACATTAAATCGACAGCCCTAATATATATATATATATATATATATATATATATATACTACACTGTAAAAGATGAAATGTGCAGTTTACCCAAAACTAAAAATTATGTCATTATTTTTTGACCCTCATGTTGCTTTTGACCTGTATGCCTTTCTTCCATGGAACACAAAAGTTTCAGTTAGTCTCAGTCACCATGCACTCTTGTTTTATGGAAAAATAATGCAATGAAGGTGAATGGTGACTGAGGCTGTCAGTCCCTAACATTCGGCATTTTGTGTTCAACAGAAGAGAAAAGTTCATACAGGGTTTTAACAACATGAGGATGAAAAATGTATGACAGAATTTTTATTTTTGATTGAACCATCCCTTTAAGGAGCTATTTCTACCATATTTGTCCCTTTAAAATTACTTTTGTTGGTGTAACCTAATGTAATAAGGTTGATTTAGTCTTATTGAAAAATATTTTTCACTTCAGTAGTTCCAATTAATTTAAATGTTACCACATGAAAAAAATTTTTTGGGTTACCTTCTTTAAGCATTGTAGCTATAGTGTTTGGGTTGACCTCACTTGGAGAAACATTCACGTCCTGGTGAGAGAGGGAAAAGACAGCTGTGTGGGGGCACACGTCTGGGATTGTTCAATAACTGTCTTTTTTGTGTCCTCTGATTCAGGCTACACATGGGACAAGAAGGCTGTGACCGCAAACTAAACTCAGAGGTGACCTTTAGCTATAATGTGACACAAGCCTCTGTGGAAATTTGATTTCTATTTCACTCTGTCTTACGAATACCAGGATCGACTGTGTGATGCAGACGTATTGTGATTGTTTATGTGCTGTGTATCACAAGGCCATGTGATTGCTTGAGTAAATATCAATGTCCCTACTGCCTGTTCCAGCGTGTGTCATTTATGATTGCATGAAACAAGCGTGTGTGCATGATATGAAAATATAACTAAGTCTATGAATGATGAAATAGCTTTAAGCATACCAGTATCCAACCAGTAGCCTGATTGTGATCTAGAAATAACTCAATGAGATGTACATGCTCCAGATTGTGCTGAATGATTAAATATGTATTGAGCTTGAAGGCTCTTTATATTACTGCATCTGACATCAAGAGTCATGTTTGGGGGATGTTGTCACATTGAAACTTGCCACAAAACCAGTGGTGTAGTAACAGTAAATAAAGACTAAGGCAATATTTTAAAACAATTAAAATTATATATATATATATATATATATATATATATATATATATATATATATATATATATATATATATATATATATATGTATTTATTTTGTTTTAATATTATTTGTTTTTTTTTGTCAGCACTGTTGTGGTTTCTTGAGCCAATTAGAGATAGTACAGTGCACAATGGTCGCTGGCCAAGGTGCTGAACATAACTGAATCATCTCATGCAGCAAAAAGAAGAAATTACATGTATAGCATCCTTTTTTGAGCATTTGTGTAGTTGTTCCCAATTTACATGTAACAGATTTTTACTTTGGAATGTTTTATCCAGTTTTCAAATATATTCCCATAGGCCTGCCTGCTAACGTGTGTGCAAAGTCTGTGAAGTGACGCTGCATTCATTTGCACAAAGTCTGAGAGTTGACACCGGAGGCTGTGAAAATAACACTCCACTGCTGCCAGAACTGTGTGAGCCAGATTAAAAGAAAACGTTAAAGTGTGATATTCATTTTTTCAGAATATTAAATGGTTATTAGTGACACTATGATAGCACAAGGCTGTGGGAATAAAATTAGGTCCAGTGATTAGTTTTCTGCATTTTACTGAATGACCAAGATTAGGAAAGAAATAAACATAACCAATTTTGCGTCAGTATTTAAAGTGTTGGCCTTAAAAAAAAGTGCTCTCTCTCAAATTCAAATTCAAATGAGCTTTATTGGCATGACAAATTGTACATTGTATTGCCAAAGCATTTATATGAGCATAAAAAAAAAATGAATAAAGTAGAAAAAATTCTGTATTAAACAATTGTGGAAAAACAGGGAAAAAAATAATAATAAAATAAACAGTGTATATACTTTCAGTGGTGTTTGTGTGTGTACAAGAGTTTGTGTGTGTGTGAGTGAGTGAGTGTGTGTGAGTGTGTGTGTGTGTGTGTGTGTGTGTGTGAGAGTGTGTGTGTGTGTGTGTGTGTGTGTGTGTGTGTGTGTCTGTGTGTGTGTGTAAATGGGCACATCACTGTTTGGTCGACTCTTGCCTCTTTTTGTGGCAGGAATTTACGTATTTTGCTGCTAGTGAAATGCAGTCTCTTTGTTCACCAAGTAAATATTGAGCTTGTGCATCATTCTTCAACTTTTTGAAGTTGGGACAAATAATTTCAAATTTGGGAAAGAAGTGTTTTCGAATTTCATTATAATTAGAGCAGGTGGTTATGAAGTGCAGCTCTGTTTCTATTTGTCCTTGAAAACAGTACGGGAATAACCTGCTCTCTCTGGGCATCCAGCTCTGTCTGTATCTGCCCTTCTCTATCGCCAGGCTGTGGTCGCTCAGTCTGTACCTCGTCATGCGTTTCCTCAGTTTGTGGTCTCTGACTGTACTCAGGTATTCTGCTGTCATGTAATCTCTGTTTAGGGCCAAATAACATTGTAGTTTGCTCTCTCTTTCTCTCTCTCTCTCTCTCTCTCTCTCTCTCTCTCTCTCTCTCTCTCTCTCTCTCTTCATATTCATGGCCTTATAAAAAGCATATATAAACACATGTGACCATTTCAGTAAAGCCCTGAATGTTTTTATTGTGTTGTTGATACTAAGATATAAATATATTTGAATATTAGGCAATATATACTATACAGTTAATTTTAATATAAAGAATATATACAATTGCAGTAAATGTCAAATACAAAGTCATTATGTGATGCATCTGACACACACTTCTCTAAAAAGTAAACGAGTCATAAGATTGCGTCATACATATCAAATTGTCTTCATTTTACACAACAGTAAGTTCAGTTCTCAAATCTGATGCTTCAGTATTTTTTAATCACAGCTTCTCCTTGTTTGTGGCTTTCAAAATAGGGGTGGGGATTTTAATTAATCTTTTCAATCATTGGTGACATGATTTCATTCACTGGTCACTGGAAGCACTTTACAATAAAGTTTTATTTGTTAAAATTAGTAAATGTATAACTAATTAAACACCATCAATAAAAATATACTTTTAGAGCATTTAATAATCTTGGTTAATGTTAATTTATGAATCATATAAGTGTTAGTCCATGTTAGTTTGTAAAGCATTAATGTTATATACACAAATTTTTATTTGAAAATGTATTAGTATATGTTGAAATTAACTAACCAAGTTTTATACATGCTGTGCGTTGTTCATTTAGTTAACGAGTACAAGCTTATTGCAAAAAAACATTTCTGGAGATTGCATATTATGGCAGTAGGTTGCAACAAATGAGCATCTCTTTTGCTACGTGTGAGTCTTTCAATCATTAGCTGTGTCCGAAATCCCTCACTTATTCACTATTATATAGAGTGGATATCATTGCATTATATGAGCAAGGAGTGAATTAAATGAGTGAGTGAATTTGGATGCTAACGTGTACACTGTGCGTCGGAGAGAGAACTGGAGCTGTCGCAGAAACAACTTGCATGCAGCATAATAATAATCATAATAACAACAATAATAATACTGTTATTAATACTAATAATAGCCAAATAAAATAGTATACTGTATATACTATACATCTTCATTCTTTTTGTCATGTTTAATATATATTTTCATAATGATTAAAATAATACAAATAATAACAAAATAAATTGCCAACAAGAATAAAAAAATAAAACAATCTAGCATACATTATTGTATTATTTATAAGCATGGACAGCATTTCTGAGTGCCGAGAAGTGATGACATGTGCAAAGCGCCTGCATTTGATAAATACAGTACTAAAGTTATAAATAACATAAAATCCATTTATGTTATTTATAATGAATACATTACCTACACGTAATAACAGAATATTTTAATAATTGCCCCGGTGGAATCCCACATTTAGTTATGGGCAAAATAGCTTTGGCAAGTGTACATCAGCTGTACACTCAAAAGTGAACAAATGTAGGGACGAGATGTTCTCTCAGAATTTGGACACCACTACAAAATGGCCGACACCCAAACAAGTGCACTATATAGTGGATAGGGGGCAATTTTGGACACAGGTATTGACTCAACTGACTGTTTAAACACACACACACACACACACACACACACACACACACACACACACAAGCTGCTTCTGAAAATGCATAATTCCCTACTATACAGTATGCCAATAACATTATGCCAAGGGAGAAGTATGAATGAATCCTTAAAAAAAAAAAAAGATGTGAAAAATATCCAGATTACCATCCTATTTCTGGAGAGATTCTGAAGTGCAGTTTGACTGGACACTTTACTATCATGCTTGTTTATAAAAACAAAAGTGATTATTTTCATGGTTGTTGTGAGTTGGTGTAGGTTATGAGACAACGTTCCTGATGTTGTATGTCCGGAATCTATTCATACGACTCACCTGCATGAACATTTTTTTTACCGGCTGAGAAGTGCATCGATCACGTGATTTCTGACCCAGCTGTCGTTCACAAACGAAACAATGGAAGTGAACAAGGAAGATTTGTTTACTGAAAAGATTTGTTAAACGCACTGATCCGTTACAAAATAAACCCACTAGTTAAAAATAGATGCTGAGCTCGGTATGACATACTACACTGTCTATGGCATAAATATTAAGAGTAGTATGTAGTGGTAGTATGCATGAATTCAAACTAGGGCGTAGCCAGGAAATTACTCTTAGGTGGGCCTCAATAAAAATGGATGGGCCAAGTTTTCGCCCAAATTAAAAAAAAAAAATTGTTTGTTTGTTTGTTTTTTAAACCACATTTTTGAAAAGTGGCGCATTCAAAGATTATTTCACACATTCAGAAATCAGAATTTGTGCACTTCTGTAAGTTATGTAGCTATTTTATAAATACATTTTTGAAGTCAAAGAGTAATCTCTGAGTGATCTGAGTGGGCTTGGGTCTAATTTGTGTAGGCCCATGCCCGCCCTGGCCAACCCTTGACTACGCCACTCGAAGTGTAGGCCTAATTCATTGAAAATTATTTACTACTTTATTGAACTGTTGGGTGACTGTTGATCGACTGAACCACAGCGTTTTAGTGCCCCAGGGGTGCACAAAACAACAAAATTAGCAAAGCAAATATAAGCTAAAAAAAAAAAAAAAAAAGAGCAGAAATTAGCCACAACACAACAAAATGAAGTTACCCTTGAAAAACAGCACTCTTTCTCGATCTTAATATTGTAAATATTTTGTGAAAATGTCATGTTATATTATACACGTGAGGGAAAGAGATTAGAGTAGCCTGTGCTCCTTTTGTTTCTAAGTACTCTAGTTTCGTTGCTCTTTTACCCTTTTTCTCCAATATCAAGCAGCGCTCATCATAACATTCTGTAATAGCGTTGACTTTATTCCTACATATTTCCTAACTCATAAATCACCATAATACACAAGCATATTCCTTCCTTAGGAGGTTTGTTCCTGGGAATATGCATAATGTCGTGCTTAAAAGCATCTATGTGCCCCTCCTCTAAGTGAGGTGCTGCAGGGAGTACCGTGGACCAATGGAAACGCGAGGCTGGGACAGAGGGGAATCCTGAGCGCTGCTGTCAGGATCTCAAACAGCGGCGAGTAACGGACCGTCAGCACGCGCACCGCGTCGCCCGAACCGAACCCTGTGCTGGAGGAATATTCAGTATTATCCGTACGGGATTTCGAGTCAATCTGTTAACTGTAAAGTAAGGTAAGTTTAATGTGGATGCTATTCGGGATGTCTGTGTATGCATTGCATGAACTACAACTTAAAGGCTCGAAATAATATGCAAATGTGACTAGGAGGCGGTCGCAAAACGCGTGCCGAATGAACTGTCCCGTCCGGGTTAATTTTGCAGTGGTTTGAATTAAGAGACCGTTGCAGCCCTGACAGCATGACAGCGCTTGGAAGTTTTATCATGGAGCACTGGACGTAGGACGCTTGCAAACTTGTATAGATCCATTTGGAATCAGAGCACTTTGAGGGCTGATCATATCATCAGGGACCTCTGATCCTTGGACCAACTTAAATTAATGCATAAATGATCGCTGTCCGTGAAAGAATGTCCTGAACTGAGAAGCACTAAGCGGTATAACACTAGGTCTTGTCATAAAATGCAGTGTACATCTGCATGCATTATGAATGCTACCTGTCCTGGAAAACATAATGTATTACAATTGATTATGATTGTGTTGATTAAGACTGGTAGGAAGATATGACAAGACTGGTATATAAACAGCATATAAATCGTTTTCTCTTGGCCCTGTTTATTGTATGAAAGTTCACCGCCATGCAGCATGTAAGTGGAGAGATAATGAACTAATTTGATACAACCATTGTTGCAGGTAAGGTCAGATAGTTTGAGTTGTACAGGAAGAGGAGTCACCATTGCACGTTATGCAAATGTTAACCAAGCACAAAGTATTTGATGTTTTATATTAAAACATTTATTGTTCTTAGAGAGACACTGCAGTTTAATTGGAGTTGTCAGCAACTGTTAGTCTTTTTTCCAATCTACACTAGTATAATATACCACTAGAGCATTTGGAAATGAGGCAGAATATGTTAAAACATGTAATGGAACAATTATTTGCATGGATTTCACTGTTGTTTGATGTCTTGATGTTACAGGCTTGTAGAGTGGTGTGCAGTTTATGTGTGAGCAGCTGAAGCAGAGAGGAATTGAATAAGTAGGTTAACTAACTGCTCATTGACTCAATTATATTTGGCCCTTATTTAGAAAAAATGACACATGGACTACTGTGTTTGATTCATCTGGCTCTGCTGGTGTAGAGACTTGTGCTTTAGGGGGAAGAGAAAATATACCTAATTGTTTGGAAGAAAAAAAGGATCAGAGCTAATTATGGCTAGATAAATTATTTGGTTAATTATATCCCTCAAATCAGTTTAATTCTCCTTATTGTCACAAAAAGACTTAGATCATTTGAGCTTATTTATTTGAACATGAGTATGAAACCTATTTGATCGAATATTTTAATCTGGCAAAATCCTATCCAGTAAAAATCATTAGGCCTTGCTGATGGTTGTTGGTCTAGAGTTGGGTTTTCTTTCATTCTTCAGGCTATAGACATCAGGCCAGATGAGAACAAAAGGGTTTAATTTGGTGTTTACACTAATGCAGGCATTTGCAAAGCAAGCGATGCCTTCAATTTATCTTGATTTTTATGTGCTGTAAACTTTCCTTCCTCTACAACAGACCATTGCCTTAACACTACTGCCCTGTCTATATATATGAAATGCCTTTGGGGAGTTACACTACAGGCTATCTAACTGTCCATTTTTATTTTGACCACCACTGTGATGTTTATCTTATAGTGGCAAAACAGGCAGTCCTTGATACTCTGAAAGCACTGGTAGTCACTTCCATTTGAATTTTTACACATATTCATATTAGATAATTTTTCTAGCCTTGGTCAAATTCAAAAACTACTTATACCCTCTGAGATTCTGCATCTAGCTCATGATTACTCTTGGTTTAACTCAAGCAGAATGCGGTAGACCTATTTAGACACACTGATTATTAACCTCCCTGAGATGCCATGGATTTACACATTACGTTTAAAGGAGGGATTCACACTTACCGTGCCACATAAAACCACTCTCCTCCTGAAACACAATAAACCACACTGAGCACCAGGGGCGGACAGGCCATAAACAGGGAATGGCTGAAGCCACTGGCAATTAACATTGGCAGAAAAGGTGCTGTCATTTTGCCTGATGATGTAGTTGTGCCTCCTTATGATTAAGACATGCTATTTTGAGTGGTGGTAATGGCTCTGATCAGCTTTGCCAATGACAAAGTGCCAGTCATGGAGTTGGCAGGCATTGTTTGAGTGGTAAGTAATTATAATAATTGTGCGGGTGGCCCACTGTATGGTCTGTCAGGAAAAGACAGAATTAAATTATTTTGATTTCTCTACAGAAACTCATAAAAAGTAATTACTAAGACTGTAAACTTAGCTCACTGGCATCTGAAAAAGAAATGCTCCTAGTAAGATGAAAACACTGGAATGATAACCCATTTTGTATCTATATCCTACAACTGTGGAAATTTTATCTAACGTTTTGATAGGCCTCCAAACCCATTTGTGTAAGCAGTGAAAGTACATATGAGCCTTACATACAACTTAAGGGAAAAGATGATGTAATATGTGGAAAGATCCGATTTTTAGTAAGCTTCAAACGAGTCCAGTGCATCGGGGATACATGACTAGCTGTAATATGAAATATGCTGTAGATAATTGGTAGTAATGTATCTTCATGGAGAAATCAAATTACATTTTGTCTATGTGATTATTCTCTGTGATCTTGTTCTGCATGAAATTAACCTCTTTTGCCCCAGCAGTTTCAGTTTAGCCCCAACTAAGCTGAGTGAACATGTGAGCAAACATAGCAGGCCTTTCGCCAGGCTAACTGAGCACTGCAGTGCTCCTGAAGCACACTGCATAGAGGCAGGCACATCAGAGGAGGACTCAAGAGCAAAGTGAATGGAGAACAAGTGCAGAGAGTGTAGAAGGGAGGCTGACAGGCTTGAGAGCTCTGCAAAGATGAGCTGGGGGTGGGGGAATATACAGTAGTAGAACAGTGAAACATGACTGTGGTTGATTGTTTTTGCTGTTGCACAAGTGTTGCCTAGTCTAAATATATTAGCATATTTTCATTGACTTAGTTATGGAGATTGGGAGTGATTTAGTATGTGTTTGTGTGCATATTCATGTGTGGTGTAAATGCCTTTTATCTGCTTACTATGCAAATAGTCTGAAACAATTTATAAATGCATTTAGTCATGGATCACCAGACATATTACACTAATTATTTTGTTATTATGAGATCTGTCTAGCTTTCTTATTCTGAATCCGTTTTTCACATGCATCTGAGGCTACATCTAAGAAATATGATTAGGCTATACTGTTTCAATGGGCTCTCTAGCTTCTGGTTGATACACAGTGAGAAATGCCAAAGAAAATGCCTCTATTTATAATTTTTTTTCTAATTATATATATATAGTATTTGGTATAGAGGAGGACATACCAAATAATATATATATATATATATATATATATATATATATATATATATACTGTATTATTTGGTATGTCCTCCTTTTTCTTAAATGACAGCATGCAATCCAGATCTCATGATCTGCACAAGTGTTTGTAAAACCTGCTGATCCATGTTATCCCAGCATGATTTGAGAATGTTATTTGCTTTAATGTTCGAGGGAATCTGAGCTTTTGTACAAATGAGTTAACATGGTAAATGTCATGGATTTTCTTACATTTTGTTAGTGACCAAGAATCAAGTGCAGAATACAATTTTTCATAATCCTAAACCTGGTTAAAAAAGAAAGAAAGAAAGAAATCAGTATGGTCTCAGATTTTTGGACCAAATTGTAGCTTACAGGACAGTTAACCTAGGCCTGTCTGTGGAGTTTGTGGCTTAAAGCAGTATGGAGGTCTGATCATGAAGTTTCTTCCTCAGATTTGAAACATCTGATGAACAAAGGGAGGTGATGACAAAAGCAAGTGAAAGATGAGAATGTGGTTGGCATAGAATGGATTGAGACGGAGAAAGATTGCCTCAGTGACTCAGGATGAAGGGGTGCTACGTTAAAGCAGATATATGATTGATTCAGAAGAACAGATAAAGAAGACACAGAAGAGAGATGGAAAAAATGATACAAAGGAGCAGACCAAAGCTGGTCCTACTGCAATCTCTCTGTACATTTAATTTCCTGTTGTTTCCCCTGGCCCACCTCCCTGTCTTCTAACATGGCCATGACAGCATCACACGCATGCTTTGGGATGAGTTTGCACCGGCATATAAATAGATAATGGCGGGCTAACGGTTGTTGGCTGATGATTTATTCACCAGAACCTCAAGACATTGTTGTGTAGCATCACTGGTGACATATACAAACTCTCAGGTTTGCAATATTGATATCATGGACGATGTTTCCTCCATTTTGGTTTATGTAACTCGGATATGGAAAAACAGTAATGCTAAAAAGTATGTTTTTTTTAGTAAGTTGCAACTGCTCTATATGTTATTTTGTTTTCTCTGATGATACTTTAAGTGAGGAAACCTGTGGTTAATGAAGGAACTGAACACTCTGTAGTTGCCTATAGAGCACACAGTTTCCCTTATACACCAATAGAGCTATTTAGTATTATTACTGAAAATTACTTACAAATGCATGGAGGTGTGGAAACAAGGTTTTAAAAAGCTACTTAGCAATTTAGAAAGATGGAATACAGGCAACAACATGCAGTAGCTGTCATATTTTATTGTTTAATTTCTCTGATAATATTTTCTGATAAATAATCTTTATTGTTTATCCCCTTGTGTCTGGGAAAAGAAGAAGAACGTTCTGGTTTCGACTGTAACCTTGGTTCCCTTAAACGAGGGAACGAGACAGGGCATGGTCTTCGACTCTCCGGTAAGGCAAACAGGTCTTTCCCGAATACCTCCCATTTACACGAACCAGTCCAGCTGACAAAATATACAAAATAGTAACCATCTTGAATGTAGGCATTACAAGTGTCAAGTTCAAGCGTCTCAAGTCCAGTATGGGCCGTAGTCCACCTTACTTCTTGGTGACTAGAAAAGTATTGCTATAGAAGCTGTCTTGTGTGACGCACACTGATACTGTCTTTATCACATCCTTGGCGAGGAAATTATATCTTTGAGCTTAAAACTGCCATGTCCCGCACAGACATGGTGGTGGGCAGAACGCGTTGAAAAGAGGTCGCCCTCTTGCAAACTGAAGCACATAGCCGTGTTGGACTGTGCTCAGTACACAGCTGGAAATGCCCGGAAGACATTACCATATGGTTGTGTAACGGGCCAGAGGACATGGGCTCGATTGTGCCTACCGGGCTCTGAATGCCACCCACCTCGGGGAGCAGTCGTGCAGTACATTAGTGACTGGAAATTAGCAAATTTTCTTGCATATGTTTAAGCCTCGAGGTCTCAATAAGACAGGAAAGCCATCAGTCTCACTGAGCGCTGCTTCTGCATAAGCTTGGCCCAGGCATATAAAGCAGTGCTCGTGCCCGTCAGACAAAGGAATATATCTCAAGGTTAAAAAAAATTAGTGAAGCGCCGTTGTTAAGAGCACAAGAGATGAAATCACAGCCCTGAAAAGAAAAATTCTGAAGAAATGGTGCTGTGCTTTGGTTTATATGCTTGTGATGATGCATGCATTGGTGCATCAGCTAAAAAGGGACAAGCTCATTCAGAATCAAGTTAATGTGAGTTATGCGAGTTAAAAACTAGGGCTGTCGATTTAATGCGTTAATTCAGTCCTATTAATTTTACTAAAAATTACGCGTTAAAAAATTAACGATACTAATCATAATGACCCTGGACCATAATAAGGAAGATTCCTGAGAAATGCAAACTTGTAGTACCACCTGTTTACTCCAGAGGGCAGTAATTGTAATTTCAGCTGTATGAGCAACGCGCAGTTTATACAGTGAAGAAAACAACCCACAACACAGACATGCATTACGTTCTTGCTTTCAAATCAAATCACTTTATTGTCACACTACTGTGTACACGAGTGCAACAGTAGGTGAAAGTCTTGCGTGCAGTTCCGAGCAACATTGCATAATGACAGTGACGAGACATATACCAGTTTACAATAAACAACATATTTACACAACACAATTTGCATAACAAATGTACACATAATTACACAACATAGTACTAATATACAATGTACAGTAAACAATACACAGCATATTTACACAACACAATTTACATATCAAATGTACACATAATTACACAACATAGTACTAATATACAATGTACAGTAACAATACACACAATATAGAATACACATAAACTAGATAAGGGTATATAAAAATATATATACAGTAGTTGAATTGGGGAGCATATATTTGACAGTCCAGTGTGTGATATAAGATGATGATTAATAAAGTGCAGTGCTGATTGTTGATCTTGAGAGATCATGTGTTCAAAAGTCTTATTGCTTCGGGGAAGAAGCTGTCATGTAGTCGGCTAGTGCAGGTCCTGATGCTGCGATACCGCCTGCCTGATGGAAGCAGTGAGAGCAGACCATGACTCGGGTGGCTGGAGTCTCTGATGATCCTCCAAGCTTTTTTCACACACCGCCTGTTATATATATCCTGGAGGGAGGGAAGCTCACCTCCGATGATGTTTCTGGTAGTTCGCACCACCCTTTGCAGTTCTTTGCCGTTGTGGACGGTGCTATTGCCGTACCAGGCGGTGATGCAGCCAGTCAGGATGCTCTCTACAGTTCTGGTGTGCGGATGTGGTGGTTCATTCCGAACTTCCTCAGCCGTCTCATGAAGAAGAGGCACTGGTGAGTCTTCTTCACAACGGCCTCAATGTGGACAGACCATGTGAGTTCCTCAGTAATGTGGACACGAGGAACTTGAAAATGCTGACTCTCTCCACCGGTGCTCCATTAATGGTGATGGGGCTGTGTTCTCTGTCTTCCTTCCTGAAGTCCACTACAAGCTCCTTGGATTTACTGACGTTGAGGGAGAGGTTGTGCTCCTGACACTAGCGTGTCAGAGTGTGCACCTCCTCTCTGTAGGCTGTTTCATCATTGTCAGTGATCAGACCTACCACCGTCGTATCGTCAGCAAATTTAATGATGGCATTGGAGCTATGTGTTGCCACACAGTCATGTGTGTACAGGGAATACAGGAGTGGGCTGAGAACACAGCCCTGCGGGGCTCCAGTGTTGAGGGTCAGTGATGAGGAGATGTTGCTGCCCATTCTAACCACCTGACGTCTGCCTGACAGGAAGTCCAGGATCCAGCTGCGATAAAACGATATCGATATTTATCACAATAAAGAAAATCCATGATATCGACGATAAGCTTTTGAGGAATTTTCGATATTTACTGTGTGTCGCTAAAACACAAGCAGTTCGGCTTTCTCAGACTGCGTTTCCACTGGGGTGGACGAAATCCGTTCAAAGGCGCTCACAGCGCCAGGAGAGAGCTTGCTCCGCACCGCTGCCAATCATAGGATCCACCTTGCGAGCATGACGCTCGGCTTTCATAGGAATGAATTGAAAACGCTCTCAGCTTCGCTCACAACATGCCAGTGGTAACGTAGGGTCAGACTGGATGAACTTGCTAATGCTAGCTGTCTTACTAACAATTAGGTTATGTCGGACACCGGATTGATTCCATCCACACCGCAAGACTTCATGGCAATGGTTGCGCCCTCTCATCGTCTCTAGTGAAGAGCGCGACAGAACAACAGTGATGTGGATAACAGCTCTGATCTTTCTGCAATGTAATCTTGAATATTGTTCTCTAGCACCAAACATGCATCCTTTCTGCCCTGTCCCACTCCGCACGTGTTGCCTCTTTTCCCGGCATGTGTGTAGACATGAAGCGCCGCATGAGTTAACGTGGTTTCAAAGCACCTTTTAGACCATAGCATTTTTCCCTCCTAAATATATCTTTATTAATCAGCATGTTATGAGCCTTTAATAATAAACAAATCGATTTCTGTTCTAATTTTGTGAAAATTAATTAGATGTCAGGAATGTTTGGAATGTTTTCATAATAATATTTTTACAAAATTAAATAATATCTTTGCATTACTGCAAACTTGTTATTTTCTCAATATTACACCTAAATAAAATAGAATAATAAATAAGAACATACAAATATTCACGAAAATAAGATTGTCCAAACAAACTGGGACATTTAAGCAGGATTGTATAAACTCTTTTGAAAAGGAAACTGGATATAATAGTGTGGTTCACTCGATCAAACCACTAAAACTGTTGTTGTTGTTGTTGTTGTGTTTATTTTAAATGACCAACTGGTATTTTCAAATCCTCTTTCTAAAAAGTTCTACTTATCGCTGGTACCTCTTGTCCAGTGTGTGGATAATTTTCTGAAATCCCACTTTGCTAACGGTGCATCATGTCTCTTGCGAAGCAGTGCATTATGGAGTCAGTGATTTCTTTATTTCTCTGTGAAGTCTTGTCATATGGCATGACACTCGCAAACACATCTGTAATTGTGCTTTGTTTTGTTTGGCTTACAGATTGTTGTTTCAAGTATGATGAATTTGCCATGTTGCCACGTTATGTAGAAACTTTAATTTTGCAAATTTTGCACATTACCTCTCTGTTTTTTTTTAATAGTCTTAACTAAAAGGACATTTGACACAGGATTTTTATCATATTTAGTCAACCTTATCCTATTTTTTTTTTTTTTGAAAAGTCTGGGCTTTTTAATGTAGTTTTAGTCAATGAAAACTGTTGACATTTTAGTAATATTTAGTAACATTTAGTCATATTGACATTTTAGTCAGTGAACACTGTAAACATTTTAGCCATAAGAGTATTATTGATATATACATACACACACACATTTTATTGTTGTCATTTTAGTGTTATTTTTCACATAAGATTGATCTTATCATGATGATCTCACGATGATGACGTTGTGAGCTGCAGACAGCGGGGGTGAGAGTCGAGCGTCTCCGTGTTAGAGTGCTTATCAGCAGGCAGAACTTTAAATCTCTACCGGTCTCGACTCCCGCTCAGATTGGGTCTCTATCGCAACTGGTTGAAGCAGCTCTGACCGCACAGAGAATGACAGTTTTGGAGTATGTGTTTATTTACATGGCATGTATTATATGAACTTTAATTAAGGATGAAATAAAGATATATTGCCAAGCTGTGATCTGTGTTTCTGTGTTATTTTTTCTTGCCACCAGTTCAGTGTCGGTCTGCTCGGCATCTATCTTCACCTGATTTCCACGCTGAACACCGGAAACTCACATGACCACACGTGCCACTCCCTAAACTGAGACTGACTGGTCATCTTTTTATTAGTGGTGTAGAAAATTGGCAAACAGCTCTCAGAGAGAATGGACTGTCACGTCCACACATGCACTTATTTATTTAATAAAATCGCAGCATTTTGCTGTCATATAATCGCACAGGCTGACATCGTGATTGCGATACGATTAATTGTGCAGCACTAATATATATACTGTATATATATATATATATATATATATATATATATATATATACACTCACCTAAAGGATTATTAGGAACACCTGTTCAATTTCTCATTAATGCAATTATCTAATCAACCAATCACATGGCAGTTGCTTCAATGCATTTAGGGGTGTGGTCCTGGTCAAGACAATCTCCTGAACTCCAAACTGAATGTCAGAATGGGAAAGAAAGGTGATTTAAGCAATTTTGAGCGTGGCATGGTTGTTGGTGCCAGACGGGCCGGTCTGAGTATTTCACAATCTGCTCAGTTACTGAGATTTTCATGCACAACCATTTCTAGGGTTTACAAAGAATGGTGTGAAAAGGGAAAAACATCCAGTATGCGGCAGTCCTGTGGGCGAAAATGCCTTGTTGATGCAAGAGGTCAGAGGAGAATGGACCGACTGATTCAAGCTGATAGAAGAGCAACTTTGACTGAAATAACCACTCATACAACCAAGGTATGCAGCAAAGCATTTGTGAAGCCACAACACGCACAACCTTGAGGCGGATGGGCTACGACAGCAGAAGACCCCACCGGGTACCACTCATCTCCACTACAAATAGGAAAAAGAGGCTACAATTTGCAAGAGCTCACCAAAATTGGACAGTTGAAGACTGGAAAAATGTTGCCTGGTCTGATGAGTCTCGATTTCTGTTGAGACATTCAGATGGTAGTGTCAGAATTTGGCATAAACAGAATGAGAACATGGATCCATCATGCCTTGTTACCACTGTGCAGGCTGGTGGTGGTGGTGTAATGGTGTGGGGGATGTTTTCTTGGCACACTTTAGGCCCCTTAGTGCCAATTGGGCATCGTTTAAATGCCACGGCCTACCTGAGCATTGTTTCTGACCATGTCCATCCCTTTATGGCCACCATGTACCCATCCTCTGATGGCTACTTCCAGTAGGATAATGCACCATGTCACAAAGCTCGAATCATTTCAAATTGGTTTCTTGAACATGACAATGAGTTCACTGTACTAAAATGGCCCCCACAGTCACCAGATCTCAACCCAATAGAGCATCTTTGGGATGTGGTGGAACGGGAGCTTCGTGCCTTGGATGTGCATCCCACAAATCTCCATCAACTGCAAGATGCTATCCCATCAATATGGGCCAACATTTCTAAAGAATGCTTTCAGCACCTTGTTGAATCAATGCCATGTAGAATTAAGGCAGTTCTGAAGGCGAAAGGGGGTCAAACACAGTATTAGTATGGTGTTCCTAATAATCCTTTAGGTGAGTGTATATATATATATATATATATATATATATATATATATATATATATATATATATAAATATTTAAAGATAACTATGTATAATTATTTCATCATTAGATATATTGAGTTATTGTTATATGAGGGGCTTTCTCAGGAAATATTTTATATGCGATTAAATGCGATTAATCGTGATTAATTAATTGGGACACCATGTAATTAATTTGACAGCCCTATTAAGAACATTCCAAAAATTAAGAAAAATTTGTTGTGAACCTAATAAGAGGCTATTTAAAATTCAGTAAATGTGAGTTAAGAATGTCAATGAGATAATATTGTGCTTTTTTCTCTCATATTGTTAATTACTGAGAACAGAAACTCTGAAACATGGATAAAATTTAGAGACAGTGAATAAAGTTATTATTTACGTTTCATTAAAAGTTTTGTAATGAATTACTCGTGATATAAACAAAGTAGCATAAAAAAGGCAGAACCACCAGACTATTGATACTATCGGCAGATGTTGTTCTAAATAATATGATAGCGTATCTGCACATAAATTTTGTTTAGTTGAATCCCTAATGCACAGTATAGACAAGGTGCTTCTCATATTATTCATCCACGTCTCTTTCCTTGCTTCCATTCCTCGCTTTCTTGCTCCAAGGAAAGGAAACGAGGACTGAGGAATCGAAAAAAGATGGATTTGTAAAATAGAATATCTTGCTTACTCACGCGTCACTTCAGAGCGCCGTAGGAGTGAGAAAGTGAGAATGCACAATTTAAGAAATGAGATGCACCCACAATATACATTCAAAATATTCTAAGATATTACGAAAATTGCAGACACATTGTACATTTAAAATTTCTGTTGTGCAAATTTAGATTAAATTGCTGTACTCAGAACAGTGATACAATCATAACAGTTGGAGATCCAGGCCTACTCACGGAAAGTTAATGATGTCTCTGCCCAAGCACACTTCAGATAAGTTGTACAGTCTTGTGGCAGTAGAGGGACAAACCACATTCTGTGGCACTCCCTGTTGCACTGAGGTTATATCAGCCTACTTTTGAACATGCTCCTCATTTCAACAAGAACTTTGTGGAGGAGTGGGAAATGTTTGTGAGATGTTATCCAGGATAGTCAATAATTGGGACATCATTGTCCTCATGACCACCACCTCCAGTGCTCTGGGTCCATCTTTATGATAAACAGAACCTGTTTTCCTTAGGAGCTTGTTCAGTCTGTTGGCATCTCCAGATCTACTCCATGTGCCCAAGAATATTTCAGCAAAAAAGCACTTGTGATGACAAACTGTGGGAACATGTGAAGGAACTTACTGTACACATTGATAATCTGGCACTTCTTGTAGATACAGTAGCTCCATTATTGGTGGACAATTCAGGCCTAGGTACTTACAAATCTGCATCCTGTCTCTCAATTATGTCACACTTGTGGATACACACAGGGCTCCAGATTAAAAAAAAAATACTTAGGAGCCATTGGCTTCTAAACTGAAACATTGAGGAGCCAAATTTCTGTTTTTAGTCACCAAATCACAGAATTGCTCGATTTAGATTGCTGTTCAGAAACAATATAGAAAGCCAAAGAAAAGGAAGACAGCTGATAACCCATTAATCAGAGGCTTAATAAACAGTATAGTTGAGAAGATACATTTGCATTCCCCTTTGTCTGAAATGTTAACACCCCTTTCATAATTTATTTAAAGAAAATAAATAAAATATTATATTTAATACTGCTCTTCAAAATCTACATTACTTGTAGACCAATAGTATGCATATAGTACTGTGTTGCCTTATTGAGCATCAATGAATGTTTGCACCTTGTGTAATTGTTGTGTGCAAGTCCCTCAATTGTCCACACACACAAACACATATAATTACAACTGTTTTAAAATATTGTTTTAGCCTTTCTTTACTGTTACCGGATGGACCAGACACAGAGGGTACAAGAGTGCAAATTGAAAGTAATTCCAGATGCAGTTTTATTGTGCTACTCCAATCCCAATCAATAATTTCCAGAAGAAGAAAAAAATGTGGTACACAATACTTTACACAAAGACATGCCTGAAATACACATGGGACTCTTATTTTGAAATGTCTGCATTCCCAAATGTGAGCTCACTGATGGCTGATTTGCTGAGAATGTGAATCTAATTCAAACTGCTAACCTGAGCTTCTGAGTTCAAACCTTCAGTTATTTTCAGGTGATTCATGAAAAAGACCCAGTCCAAAAGAGTAATTTGTTCACGACTCTCTCGCAGGGTTTGTTGTTGCATGCGGGTTAGTGAGCTCGTCAGAAACAGAATTGGTGAAATGCGGCACGAGACACATTGGTGGTGCGCGCTCTATAGATGTATTCAATAACTCACTCACAAGATGATATCTGATGAAGCCACATATGAACGCACACAACCGACTGTTGCCAATGGCGACTAGATGCAAAATTATTGTCGCAATCAATAATTTTTTGTCGGATTTCCTACCATTTTAGTCGCGCAGTCTGGAGCCCTGTACACACAAGGGTGGGTTGGTCCATGCTCCCTTTTATTTCAGTTGTATTTCATCCAGTGTTTTTACTTTTGTTTATTTTATACTTGCTATTTCTACAAAAATGTGTTAACATAAATAGTTTTAGCCTACAGTGATAACCTTGTTGTGCTGCTCCTAGTGGTCCAGAACTCTTTTGTTGCGACTTCTGGAATGACTATTTATGTGGCATTTCCATTTCTGCAAATGCTGCTGTCATTTAAAGTTGTTGAATAATAAGTTTTGCATTGTTTTCTGAAAAATTCTGTTTCAGGAATGTTTCATAGTTTTTAATGTAATTAAAAGCAACCTTTGCTTTTGTTTGTTTCGCTAATGCTGCTGTGTTGTGCCCCCCAGGCCCACTGTAGTCCACACTGAAATTAGCATCATATAACCTATTTTTATTACTTGCCGAGACTCCAGAACTCCGAAGGCAATAACGAAATGTCACCACATTTATCCAGAACAGCCAACTAGACTTTTCAGCAACCTGTCAGTGTCGTGATTTTTCACAATTTACTCCTGCTTCTGACACTTCAGCTGCCAGCCATCTTAAGCTGTGGATACTTTTCACTTTTATTTCTCCTCAATATGGCAGTTGTCAAGATGTTGAAACTACCATTAAAGCAGAGATAAATGGAGTCAGATAGAAGCCATTCTTTATTGCTCTTCCTTGGTTAAAATAAAGCATTATTGTGAATATTGATTTATTTTATTCACTTTTTAATATCGAATAATCAGACTAATATAACGATCCTTCAGGGCTGCAAAAGTAATGAAAATAACATATGCGATTATTAATCAGCAAAAGGCTGTGATTAAATAAAATTAATAGCCTACATATTTGTGCTTCAGAGTTAACAACAGACTGTTGTGCACAAAATTAAAAATAATAATTGTAATAATAATAAATAATAATTATAAAATAATGCATTATTTGAATCCAGCCAGGTCTATTAAGCAACCAAATTGGCCCAGTTGCTAGAGAGGGTAGAGTCACATGGTGTAACCTCCTCGTGGTGACTATAATGTGGTTTGCTCTATGTGGGACACGTGGTGAGTTGTGCATGGATGCCACGGAGAATAGCGTGAAGCCTCCACACGTGCTATGTCTCTGCGGTAATGTGCTCAACAAGCCATGTGATAAGATGCGTGGATTGACGTCTCAGACACAAAGGCAACTGAGATTCATCCTCCGCCACTCAGATTGAGGCGAGTAACTATGCCACCACGAGGACTTAGAGCACATTGGGGATTGGGCATTCCAAATTGGGGAGAAATGCAATTGGGAAGAAATGGGAAGTATGCATTAAAACCAGCTACAGCAACAGTGAAACAAATGTATATCTTATCCAAGATTATGATTATTACAGTACCTCCAGCTACTGTGCTTGTGAGAATGCTGAGGTCATATGAAAAGGTGCCCCCATTAGTAACAGGTACCCAGAGCAGGGTGCTCTGAAAGCACAGTAACCTGAAATCCGGCCTGACCACCTACCTAAAGCTAGGGGCCTGTCAATCCCAATATGGGTTGCAGCAGCTCGGATTACCAGCCAGCTGATTGAAGCTGGGTCCCTACATGAATAGCCAATGATGAAACTAATGGGACCTCACCTTCAGGAAGGTTACACACAAAATAATTCAACCTGTCAAGAACGCAAATGAAGAAGATAAGGTGTGTGTTCTAGAAACAAAAAGGGAGGAAAAAGTTTGCCAGTTCGTTGGTCATTCAGAACTGGGAAAACAACATTAATGAAGCCTGTCCAACCACTCAAAGCTGTTTTCCTGTTTCAGACAGGAAAATAGAGAAGCAGATAGAAGATTTGCTTTACGATTTTATTGTAATTCTTCTTTTATTTTTTTTTATTTGTGCTTGCTTTTTTCCCCAAAAGACTTTTCAAGAAAGGTCTCCTGGGGCCAATTTTTCTTGTTTGTGTGCTGCTGGGTTTTCCTGTCAGTCAGTTGAGACTAACAAAGATGAGTGATGTATTAGGTAGGTGTGTGTGTATGTGTGTGTGTGTGTGTGTGTGTGTGTGTGTGTGTGTGTGTGTTACTGTTTGATTGGGATAGATGCTGAATCAGAATGTGGTAGGGTTGCGCGGTATACTGGTACTAACAAAATATCGTGATACCAAAAATGTTTAAATTGTATGATATCATTTTGTTGTTAATTTTAGTACCATATTAAAGGATGCTGCCATTAGCAACATGTAATGTCATGTGAGAGATTTGAGACTAATCAAATGGCCTTTTGAAAATAATAATAAAAAAAGCCTCTATATGGCCAAGTGTGATCACTGAAAAGCAGAAGGATGTCATTTAATGAAATAATATACAGTGACGTGCTGCGCGACAGTATGAATAAGAGGCGCCTCTCTGCCCTGTCATCTCCTTCACACATACACAGGCATGCACATGAACACACAGGCATGCACACGAACACACACACAGGCATGCAGGCGAACAAACACACAAACACAACACACACTACTAATGCTTGATTTTCATGCAGTGTGTCCAATAGTATCCATCTGTAAAGCCACAGATCAGTGTGTTGAGTGTATAAACGGCTTTGAACTCTATACTTTTGTACTTTTGCTTTGTACTTTTATTCACCAAAGTGGCATTCAAATGATCACAATGTATAGTCAGGACATTATTAACATGAAGAATAACTATTACAATTTGAAAAAAAATTCAGAACTTCTTAAACTACTTCAAAGAGTTCTCATAAAAAAATCCTCCACGTGCAGCAATCACAGCTTTGCAGATCCTTGGCATTCTAGCTGTCAATTTATCCAGATACTTAGGTGACATTTCACCCCACGCTTCCTGTAGGCAGTTCTCACACACCTTACAGTCTGGCTAATCCCACAAAAGCTCAATGGGGTTAAGATCCATAAAACTCTTTTCCAATTATCTGTTGTCCAATTGCTGTTTCTTTGCCCACTCTAACCTTGTCTTTTTTTGCCCACTCTAACCTTATCTCAAAGAAAAAGCCAAAAGTGGCTTTTTCTTTGCAATTCTTCCTATAGAGCATGCACCCCTGAGTCTTCTCTTTACTGTTGTACATGAAACTGGTGTTGAGCGGGTAGAATTCAATGAAGCTGTCAGCTTAAGACATGTGAGGCAACTATTTCTCAAACTAGAGACTCTGATGTACTTATTCTCTTGTTTAGTTGTACATATAGCCTTCCACATCTCTTTCTGTCCTTGTTAGAGCCAGTTATCCTTTGTATTTGAAGACTGTAGTGTACACCTTTGCATGAAATATTCAGTTTTTTTGACAATTTCAAGCATTGTATAGCCTTTTTTTCCTCAAAAAGCTGTTTCTTTTTGCCATTTTGACCTAATATTGACCAGACTATTGCATACTGTGGCAACTCAAACACAAACACAAAGACAATGTTAAGCTTAATTTAATAAACCAAATAGCTTTCAACTGGGTTTGATATAATGGTATCAAATTATCAAATATATTAACTTGACACAGTGCCCTAAAAATTGTATGTTTATGACGCAACGCACCCGAGATGCTACACAAGCATGTCTGTGTTTCTATCAGACACTCGAGCTGCAGCTTTCCTCTCATCTCACGTGTCATCATTATAGTTTTATATGATCTCATGTTACGTTAAATGAAATCAAGTGACTTTGACACCAAAATTGTTTTATTATTATTGCCGAGATTTGCAGTTAAAAATGACAGTCCACTGAGTGCAACGCTTCCATGAACAAATTTGACGGAGGCAGCCACCTAGTAATTTTCTGTGCAGGAAAGTCTCCATTAGTGTGTTTGTGTGTGTGTGTGTGTGTGTGTGTGTGTGTGTGTGTGTGTGTGTATATATGTATATGTATATATATATATATATATATATATATATATATATATATATTTTTTTTTTTACACAAATCATTCAAAGGAATGACTTCCCAATGCAACATATGGCATATATATTTCAAGAGAGTGTGTTTGATTATTTCCTATTACCTAAAATTATATTAAATACTGTGATGCAGTGTTTTGTGAATCTACACTGCTACTTGTTGGAAATAGTAGCTTGTTACTGATAGCACTTTTTTTAAAAAACAGGTACTGTCACTCTACTGAAAAATGTAGTTACATTAGTAGTGTAACTACTTCAAGTGAGTTACTCCCCATTGCAAATATACAGTAGTCCAACTTCCTTAATGCGACAATTATCATGTATATTCATCTTTCCCTTTCACTTACACAAGCTCAAACATACTTTAACACACACTAATCCCAGCAAGACCTCTCTAGACTGCTTTTCCCTTCTCTCTCTCCTTTTAAAAAGGACAATGGTAAGGGTGAAAATCCAGGGATGAAAAATATGGGACAAACTGTATTTGAAAGATCTTTAAAGTTATGTAGCAACCCCTAGATAAGAAAAATAGAGGTAGATGTATAAAATATACCCACAACTTAAAACTTATCTGACCTAAAGTTGTCTTTACATCACATATTCACTTTATATGAGGAGCCACTTAGTTTTTAACGTATGTTTTCAAACGGGGCCAGGGCAGGTTAAGTGATGTGTTTTAGGGAGCAGCAGTTACACCTTTATATCTACAGTAGGTCAAAAGTCTGCTACCTTGAACTTTCTGTATTCCTTAAAGCAAAGCTTTTACAGTGAAGACAACAAAAGACAACATTGTGCTAAGATTTTGTTTCACTGTAGGGGTAAGTACCAACTGAAAACCTTTGAGCATTTGTTTTCTTGCAAGGAGACAAGAGAGGCAGTGCCTCCTCAAAAAATTTGGATGAGGAAATAGCCGACAGTACAAAATCAAAACAAATATTGCATAATATTTTTTTTTTTTTTTAAGTAACACTGTCCAACAGTGACATCAGCGGATAAAGTTTTAGAGAAAGGCAGCCTCCATTGAGCATTGTTGCATTCTCATAGTGACTTTAAAGCATGCGATGAATGTGGAAGGGTTAACAACAAAATACGGATTACCCTGTCAGTGTGATCATTTAAACCTTTCTTGTTCGTAACAGAAATCGATTGCACTAATTATGTTAGTCAAGACAAAGCCAAATAGTTTTATTATACATTTGAGTCAGGGTTTTTTTCAAATGCCCTCGGCGAAGACTGTAACGAAGACTGACATTTCTGACTGTAACTCGTTGTGCTCGTAGCTACCAAACTTGGCACTGACCTCCAGACTTTAGACATCCATCCATCAATCCAACCATTAATCCATGAAAGTTTGTCTTGAAAAATTGTACATCTCTAGTTGCACAGTAAACTTCTCATTCACTCAGACAACACTCCTTTCCATCACGTCCGCATCAAAATGAACTTGAAATGACTTGAATCATAAAATAATCTGCAGTGTACCAATGATTTAATGACTAATGGACCAAAAAGGTGACTTTATTATAATAGCCGAACAACAGTCAGTAGCAAATAAAACCTATACAATATATGCTTTTTTGCTTTTTTTTATTGTAGCTAGTTTTGAAGCAACTTGATAAAACTTTAAACAAACAAACAAAAAAAATATATGCTAAATAGTACTGACTGCTTGTTTACCCAAAAACTATGAACATTAAATGGAACTGGGACATGATTTTACATTGGACTAAAAAAATATTTTAGAAGCCAAGAAGCCCACCAAATGCGACTGTCCCTAATTGCAGCACCTCAAAGAAACTGTCATGACAGCACCATCATTCCTGGACATTCCTTCCAGCATTGGTGCACAGCAGGTTACGCTCTGCTTCTGGGGAGAGTGACTCTATGTGACTTGAGAAGAAGCTGGTCCAGTGGATTATAGCTGTTTCAAGAAAGCAGAGTTGGCTTTGGAGGAGATCAAAGCAACCAAGCTGGCAGGCACCAGGCAGCAAACAGCCCCTCCTTTTCCCAAGCTCCTATGTTACTGCGAATTACATTTACTAGCTGTATCACCCTGGGCATCTAGGCTGAGTGCATTAGCAGCAGTTTGCGAGCAGTAGCCCTGCCCCAATGACTCGGCCTAATGGAATATTTTCCAAGCATGCACGCGTAGGCCTATGCTAGCTTCAAGCACTGCTCTGCTGGACACGCTTACACACACAACGAAAACTGGAATGTTCTCTTGCTGGTTCATGTGCTGCTTTCTTAGTGTAAAAATGCAAGCATTAAGCATGAATGCATTGATTATGGAATTTTAAAGGTGAAGTGTGTAATTTCTGCACAACTAGTGGCACCAAACTGAATTTAGCATGCTTAATAGCCAATGTGTTACACATTTATTTAAAATCAAAATACAATTGTTGACCTCCTTAAATACATTTGAAAATCTGGATCCTCTATTTCCATCAGAAACATGTTCGATTTTCCTTCCATTTACTATTGTGTTCAGCATAGTTTTGAAAGTAAATATAATTTAACTGAATTGTGACCATTTAGTAAAGAATTATAATCAACTCAATGTCAGAGCAAATTTTTACACCCATATTTTTAAAGTGAAGTGATTGTGAGCACTTTGGCTCTGTGGCGCTTTCAAAACATTGCTCTGTTTGTATGAGCGTCCCGACCATCCCAATAAAGTAGAACTGGCTAAACCAATGCATTTATTTTGGACCAGTGGCAAATATGAGGAGTGCAACAATTTTAAAAACAGTCATTAATTTAGCAATTTAATTTGGTGATGCTAGCAGCACAGAAATTACACACTTAATATTTTATAATAGGCTTCATATGCAAGTTTCCACGGAAACGGCATCCTCCCACAGAGTTTATATATTAACATAGGAATAGTTCTGAACATTAACTTTATTCATTGTCATTATATATATATATATATATATATATATATATATATATATATACACTACCGTTCAAAAGTTTGGGGTCACATTGAAATGTCCTTATTTTTGAAGGAAAAGCACTGTACTTTTCAATGAAGACAACTTTAAACTAGTCTTAACTTTGAAGAAATACACTCTATACATTGCTAATGTGGTAAATGACTATTCTAGCTGCAAATGTCTGGTTTTTGGTGCAATATGTACATAGGTGTATAGAGGCCCATTTCCAGCAACTATCACTCCAGTGTTCTAATGGTACAATGTGTTTGCTCATTGGCTCAGAAGGCTAATTGATGATTAGAAAACCCTTGTGCAATCATGTTCACACATCTGAAAACAGTTTAGGTCGTTACAGAAGCTACAAAACTGACCTTCCTTTGAGCAGATTGAGTTTCTGGAGCATCACATTTGTGGGGTCAATTAAACGCTCAAAATGGCCAGAAAAAGAGAACTTTCATCTGAAACTCGACAGTCTATTCTTGTCCTTAGAAATGAAGGCTATTCCATGCGAGACATTGCTAAGAAATTGAAGATTTCCTACAACGGTGTGTACTACTCCCTTCAGAGGACAGCACAAACAGGCTCTAACCAGAGTAGAAAAAGAAGTGGGAGGCCGCGTTGCACAACTGAGCAAGAAGATAAGTACATTAGAGTCTCTAGTTTGAGAAACAGACGCCTCACAGGTCCCCAACTGGCATCTTCATTAAATAGTACCCGCAAAACACCAGTGTCAACATGTACAGTGAAGAGGCGGCTGCGGGATTCTGGGCTTCAGGGCAGAGTGGCAAAGAAAAAGCCATATCTGAGACTGGCCAATAAAAGAAAAAGATTAAGATGGGCAAAAGAACACAGACATTGGACAGAGGAAGACTGGAAAAAAGTGTTGTGGACAGATGAATCCAAGTTTGAGGTGTTTGGATCACAAAGAAGAACGTTTGTGAGACGCAGAACAGAGATTTGTACAGGGTAAAAGGGATTCTGAATAAGGAAGGCTATCACTCCATTTTGCAACGCCATGCCATACCCAGTGGACAGCGCTTGATTGGAGCCAATTTCATCCTACAACAGGACAATGACCCTAAACACACCTCCAAATTGTGCAAGAACTATTTAGAGCAGAGGCAGGCAGCTGGTATTCTATCGGTAATGGAGTGGCCAGCGCAGTCACCAGATCTGAACCCCATTGAGCTGTTGTGGGAGCAGCTTGACCGTATGGTACGCAAGAAGTGCCCATCCAACCAATCCAACTTGTGGGAGCTGCCTTTGGAAGCGTGGGGTGCAATTTCTCCAGATTACCTCAACAAATTAACAGCTAGAATGCCAAAGGTCTGCAATGCTGTAATTGCTGCAAATGGAGGATTCTTTGACGAAAGCAAAGTTTGATGTAAAAAAAATCTTATTTCAAATACAAATCATTATTTCTAACCTTGTCAATGTCTTGACTCTATTTTCTATTCATTTCACAACGTATGGTGGTGAATAAGTGTGACTTCAGGAAAACACAAATTTGTTTGGGTGACCCCAAACTTTTGAACGGTAGTGTGTATATATATATATATGTAGTCTCTGCCCAAATACTGAAACCTCTAACCTACATTTATCCACACAATTATCTGTGTAACACACAGGTATTCATTGCAACTGTGCTTGCATAAAGCATGGAAACTATAGCATTGGCTTCATTAAGAGGGATCACTTCTTCAATTAAAACTCATCATCCCCCTAATCTCAGCCCAAGTTCACATGTGCTTGCATATTGATAGGAGCAGCAAGGTATCAGTCTGTTATACTGAAGCCTTATTACGGAAGTGTGACAAGATTATGTGACTAGCACAGATAAATAGAGGCTGTGTTGGTACCTAGCTATGCCTGTTGCTGTCCATCCATTTACTTTTTTCTCTTTCTGCCCACCCACATATCTGTGCCTGACAGGTGCCACTATGGCTGATGTCCATCAATAGCTGGTTTACCACTCTTGCACATAAATTTGTCTGAGAAAACTTGCTGTAAGCTGATTATCTACAGGGCTTCAGTAAATGTGTTTGGTTTGAAAATCCATGTTACACATAAGTGTGAATGTGGGAAAAGAGATATTGGCATCTTTATTGCTTCTTGTTCTGGGAGATTGTTCACAGTGAGTGGGGAAATCTTATGATCAAGTACTCCAACCTGGAAAACAAAGGAAAAACATTTGCATATTGATTTGACTCTGAGGCATTGCTTTAAGCTAAAGCTTTTTTCACACTGCAACCTATTCTAATTTGTTTTTCAAATCGGATCTTTCAGTCTGACTTGACTGCACTGTCATTTCACAAATATTGAAATAATATCAGTTTGATTAGACTGTGTCATCAATATCTAGCATATTTACATTGGTTGCCTTTGTACTGACTCAGACCACATCCACACTAAGATAATTTTTGATAAAAATGCATTGGTTTTGCTATGTTTATGCCTCTCATCCACACTGGAAAGACATATTCTTCCACGGAAACAGCTTAAAAAATACTCACTAGTACAGCATACATTGGAAAAGGATGATGTTTGGTTACTAAAAACTGAGTTTTCAACTGAAAACACATTAGTGTGACGTGGCCTCAGGCTGCTTTTGTTAGTTGCCACATCACATCACTGCTCATTTGCATAAAGTTGAACTCTGCTCAACTTTGTCACATTGCGTACGATTGCTGTCACATATGTTGCTGAAAATCTCCAACGCTAATTGACGACTTTCACTCCCAGCTGCTTTATAGCTGTATGTTTGAATATATAATAGTTACTGAAGCATTAATCTAGTACTACTCATTTGTCCTGAATAGTTACTTATTAAGTGTGAAATAGTAGTCCAAAGTGTTACCCCGAAAGTTCATGTACCCTGAAATCAACCCAATTCAGCCGAATTACTGACCATCCCCAATCAGACATGTGGACTCTTATCCTATGAACATGCGCTTCACAGATGGCTATCACTGTTACACACATCTCTGTGTTTAAATTAGAATCTCCAGCTGAATGTGTTTACTTGTGCTCCTCCTGCGATTGTCGATGGGGGATAACAGGGTCGGACACTGAGAATGGGGCCCCTCATGGAGTTGGGCCCATGTAGCCCATGCATTAATGCGCCCCTATTGATTGAGTTTCACAAATATGGATTCGTTTTGACTGCATTGTATCATGTAAAATAAAAATTCGACACACTTTTGGTGCCACTCTTGTGACATTTCACTTGGAAACTGGAGCTCACATGTGCCAGTTCAACAGCACTTCCAGCTTCAGCCACTGAGAGGCAGTGATTAAAATTTCAGAAAGCACAGATGTATTTCATCAGCAAAACTTTGGACCTACTATTGCGAAATTCAAAGTGTGATCAGTCTGCTGCATCAAGCATAAATATCATAACGTTTGAAGGAAATTAAATTATGTACAGAAATGTCCATTATGTCCAGTTATTATTGTTACCAGTGGCATGGCAGAATACAATACTTTATATTTTGGCTGTGCAGTTGATAGTCACAAAAATTCACACAGAGTAAAAGAGTTAAAAACATTTCATATACAGTATCAGTTATCCCATTTGTGTATCAAAGTGGCAAGTGATTCTTCTAATTTCTTCCTTCGCTGTAATGCTAATATTTCAGCCAAATCCATCATAATCCAAGTCCAGTCAGAAACTGAGAAGCCAACACATTCTCACATCCAACTCGTCACATATTGACGATTTTGACAGAACCCCTTGGCGTCACATTTTAACGCTCTGGGTATACCTTTGGCATCATTTTTCGACGCGTTGGATAGTCTTAACCAAAACCGCATTCAAAGGTGAGTTTAACAACGCTCCACGGCGTGTGCAAGTAAGCAGTTTAAGCGTTTTCTTAGGTACTGGTAACTAGAGCATGCTGGATAACGTATTTTTATCGGAGGTTTGTTGATGTTAATAAATATATATAATATGCTACGATTGTGTTCAATTAATCAAAGTTTTTTATATTTTTATTTTTATAATTTTGTTCAATTAATCAAAGTTTTTTATATGTTTATTTTTAAAATCCTCTATAGAAATCTATCGGACTACCCAACGCGTCGAAAAATGATGCCAAAGGTATACCAGGGCGTTAAAATGTGACGCCAAGGGGTCCTTGTCAAAATCGTCAATATGTGACGAGTTGGGTGTGAGAATGTGTTGGAGAAGCAGTCAATCTGGCCTCTGACACACACACACTCGCACAATTGTAGCATGACACCAGTAGCAACCCTGAAGGAGACATGTGTTTGACACTGACAAATCTTTTTCTTTTCTTTTCTTTTCTTTTCTTTTCTGAGAATAATCGCAAAAGAGAAAATCTAGTATTGTACTGGAGAGCTATATTACAATTATTAGCTTTCCCATAATGATTGTCATTGGGCTGAGTTGAAATCACTCTTTTTATATCATTGCCCTTCAAGTTCCACCCGGCATGTTCTTAATGCACTTGCGGTTTTAAATTCACTTCCGTGAAACAGGTCAGTTATAATTACCGCAGCAGAATTGGAATTGGCATTTCAATTTTGATGTAGTGCTGATGAAATCAGCCTTGCCCTTATGAGGGCAGGCTACTCTCTCCGTGGAGGTTATTACAGGTGATGTGTTTACCTTCCTCGACCAACAGCTATTGAAACACGGGCTCTATAAAACTCGGGTGAAAATGAAGGTGTTTCTGTAAGCATAAGAAATAAAGCATATCATTTTGAAGTTTGGAAATATAGTTTTTGCAGCATCATTTCATAGATTACCATATGATGCTTGAGTGTATTAATCATTTTAGTGCCTTTAATTTGAACTGCCTTTTGTGCAATGCTTTTGTTAAATGTAAAAAAAAAAAATCAAATTTTCCCCCCGTACAAGGTTTCAGAAGCGGAATGGAAAGTAAACTCAATTAACTCTCAACCTGTGTTTTATTTTCTTGCCTTAGTTGCGGGGGATTTAACATTGAGGTCCATGATAATGTGTCAGCTGATGCACAATTCGTCAAAATGTCAAAGCTCAAGAAATGTTTGAGCTGATAAACAGGGTGTTGCCGCTTCTTTTTGACCTATGTAAACATATTCTAACTTTTTTCAAGCTAACACTTACCTTTATACATATTGTGTCCTAATTGATAGATTGATGCCGAAATGTCAAGCAGCAATTGCAAAGATTATTAGGAATGTTGAATGTCAAAACAGACCATCACTTTTTTCACAAGCTTGTTTATAGGGTAAACCAGAGTACCTTTTACTGTTACAATAGTATGTGGCTTGTTAGCATTTCAAGTAGTAACAGTAATGTACTACAGTGTGACATGCTGTATGCTCATCTAAAATATTTAAAATTTAGTTTTTTCTTGTGTAATTATTATACAGATTTATGATCTCATATTATTTGAGAGGCTACATGGAATATGTGTATTTTATTTTATTATACTTTAATACATTTAACCTAAATTTGATGATCATTATAAAGGTTCACCTCTGTTTCAGCTTCTTATATTTATTTATGTATTTAATAGTGGTGTCCTAAATCACAACACATATACTGTCGAAGTGCAGCTACATAGAATTCTGAAGGAAATGTCTGAAGGTAAAGGATGTCCAAAGACTTTACACAGTCAATGTAAAAGTACAATTTGAACTATTTCTTTATTTTATGTCACAATGTTTCTGATTTAATTATTTATTTATTTTCAGTTGCATTATTGTCTGATTATTTCCAGGATTAAATTAGATTTTGAATCCCATATTTGTCAATGTGGTATCAGATGTTATTTCATATTATTTTGAGAGGACTGTTATTCTCTTGACTTAAAGCTACACTATGCAACTTTGTTTTGTAAAAAAACAAAAACAAAATGTTATTAATGAGAGAATGCAACAAAAATCCATCTTCCAAACCATGTCTTACCCTAACCCAAATACACTTTGATAAACCTACAATAATGATTTATATTTAAGAGCTTTTGGGAAGGATTTAGCTGGAAATGGCATACATACATCATTCACCCTTGCGTGTTGACATCATATCCGTACACAAAGAAAATAAGCTTGAAGTGAAGCTGAAAGTTCGTTGTAACAACGAATGAGAAAAATTTACCATGGATCATTTAAAAAGGTAAACCTCCGGGGAATCACCGGTTGTACAAACAAAGAATCCCCAAACAGATCAGGGTCTACAAGAAAAAAGGGAAAGTTACAGAGTCCATAATAAAAACCGAATCAACATCGGCTTGGCTTTTCAAAGGTTTTTCGACAACTCAAAGGATTTAAAAGTGACCCAGAGATGGCTTTTTCTTACTCAAGAGGTTAGATATTTTATTGATATGGCTTATGTATAGTTGTGTAATCACACACACACACACACACACACACACACACACACACACACACACACACACACACACACACACACACACACACACGTCTGTAGTGAAATACAATAATTATACTGTAATTGGTGCAGAACATTTCACTTGCTAGCACACGTGTTTATTTGTCTTTATAACTTCAATTATTTATATTTTTAAATAAATCATTGAGTCCTAGGCTTGCCAAGGACATATGAGACTTGAAACGATGTTGACCACTGGTTGGTAACAATGACAATCTATAAATTAGTTACTACTGTGGTCTATTTGGCCAGAATATCCTGCAGTTATAAAAAATTTACGCTTGACCTTATCAGACTAGCAATCATTATGTCAAAGGTTAATAAAAGTCGCCTAACCTTTGTAATATAATTTATTTCAAAACATCAATGTTTCCAATAAGCAGTGTTAGGGAGTAGCTAACTACATGTAGCGATGCTACTAACTTAACTAAATTTTTCAGTAGCTCAGTTGCTTTTTAAACAGAGTAGCTTTTCCAGTAGCGAACTACTTTTTCTAGCAAGTGTGGTGTAGCGTGACCAAACACTACATCACACTGGTCAGATTGTAACTAATAGACTTCCTTATTGCGTAGAAGCCAAACTTTTACCAGCAAAACATCAGACGATCTGGCAGCATATTTCAGTCTGCTGATCAGAATCAGTGTCGTCTTCTTTTGTAATGGCAGATGCCCTAGGTGTGGATGTGAGTGTGAGTGTGTGTCTGTCTATGTGTGGCCCTGCGATGAACTGGCGACCTGTCCAGGGTGTACCCCGCCTTTCGCCCAATGTTAGCTGGGATAGGCTCCAGCCCCCCGCGACCCTGTACACAGGATAAGCGGTTGACGATGGATGGATGGATGGATTTTTGCCTTTCTGCTTAATATACAGTGTATATTATTATAATAATTACTATCAAGCAGAACTGTTTGATTTCTCCATTTCTTAGCATTTAATTGACAATTATTTTTATGTAAAATAAATAAAAAGATTGGTGAAAGAAATCATTTATGGCATGCATTATTATGCAACAATCTAGGATGATCCATCCACTTTTTTTGGATCTGACCAAAGTGAACAAATATTTGTAGAGCAACCTATGTATGTGACCTGTAAAGCTGGCATTTGCATGTCAATGGCAAATAAGTCAGAAAATACAATGTGCATGAACCCAGGTGAGGGGAAAAACAAGCCTTGAGTCTTTATTCACATATTATCCACACTAAATATTATGTGACAAGAACAAAAAATGCCAGCCCAAGGAGAGTTTGTCTTATAAATGTGATCTTTAGGGAAGTAGGCTACACCTGGCCTCAGCATGACTGAAAAATGTGAAGTATAGTGTAAAATTTTTTTTTTTAATGGCGTTTGATCTTTTTTGTTTTTATTATTGTTATTATTTTTATATTATTATTAATTATTATTAAATTATTATGTTATTATTATTGATACATTCATTAATAAATGTAATTTGTTATAATTTTGTTATTAATATTACTGGTTTGGTTGTAAAAAACAAAAACAATATTGCCTCATACTAACTACTTTTTCAAAAGAGTAGCTTGACAGTAACATAACTACTTAAAATTATGAGTAGCTTGTAGCTTTTACAAACTACAGTTTCAAAGTAGTTTCCCCAACAGTGCCAATAAGTCAAAACAACAGCGAAGGTATGGCACTTACCTGCTCAGATGACATGATTTTGGATATCCATCTTTTCCTTTTTGTTATTTATTTGTTCATTCGCTCTGATAAGATGTCCTTTATCCAAGTGTACACCGGTGCCTCGAACCACATTCATCCACGCAGAGGAACAGAGCTGAAGCAGAACCAAACATTGTTCTTCTGCAAAACGAATGCATTTTTATTTTTTAACTGCTAGAGGTCCAAAAATTACATAGTGTAGCTTTAAAGTGTGAAACTTGTTTAGTGTTAAAATGATTTATCCTATCCCAGCTTAATATGCAAAGACAACTATAAGCCATTTAGGTGAATTTTCTCAAAACTGTAAACACTGTCTCTGTAGTGCAATAAAAAATGTCTTTGTTTTAAGCGACCCAACCTGGGGTGCATACCACCATAGTATGATGCAAATTAACTAGTCACAACTGTTTCCTGAAACCGTAGTAACTTCGTTGGAACCACGTTGATTCAACAACATAGAGCTGTAATTAATGACGTTACGCAGAGAATGGAGTAATAACTTCAGCGAATATTAAATCATAAAAGCTCATTTACACTTACACCAGAAAGCCTTTCAATGTGAGAGAGCTGCTGTAAAAAGGAAAGCTGCATGCATTCTGTAGATACATATGCTGCAATAGATGGGTTTCCCTCAACATCAAACTTCCGGGTTCCCCGATGCACTTAAGCACATACGCACATGCACACTCTTCATAAACATATAAGCAGCACTCCTGCATTTACATAAACACATAAATTACGTGTTCTCCAACAGAAATTTAAATTGTAGCGCGGTAAGTTTTGGCAATTATGATAATGTGGGCTTGTCATTTTTAGGGTGATTCTGTAACTATAGTATATTATGACTGCAGTTTATAAGTATACATTTTTATATCAGTGTTGCAATATATCAGTTCCTAAATCCATGTACACATCTGCGTTAATTGTAAATGCCTTATGCTTTGCGGATCGCGCACTTGAATTCTGGAGCACGACCTGACAATATGCCTGCGTCTGCACAGCATTTAAGCTTTTGACAAATGTGGCAAGTTTTTCTCATGGACAACAAAGCTCTGAACTTAAATAAGCCCAACATGCTTCCAAACACAGAGATAAGTTGCAGTTTACCCTTAGTGTACAAAGCTAATGAAGTAATTCTTTCTACACTGATATAAGAATCCATGCAGGACTTTAAACAGTGACAGGACTTTTGAAACAGTGACAGTAGGTTTTATAAAGCATGATCTTGTTTAATTTTATTCTGCATTTTATATATAATCGGGTATCTGCAAGTATATATAAATTTGACATTGTTCAAGTTTTTCACCATAATAGTTACTAGAAACTGGTTTCCAAACTTCTCTTCTAATTGACAGATTCGTCCAAGTCTGACAAGCATCCTTAAAGTGATAATTCAAGCTAAAATTATTGTTCTGTCATAATTTACCCCCCTCATATTGTTCCAAACCTGTGTGACTTTGTGTATTTTGTGGAAACCAAAAAAGATATTAGACATAATGTTAGAGACTGGCAGACTTAGTCACCATTCCCTTTAAATATGGAGGAAAAAAACATGCAGTGACGACAGTAAATTGACTATAAGGCTAACATTCTGTCTTTAATTGTGTTGCATTGAAGAATGTTATGTGGTTTGAAACAACATGAGGGCATATCATGACAATTTGTATACTCAGAAAGCTGTTTTAAAATGTGCTTAATTTTGGAATTACATTTGGTGATGCTAGAGGTGCAGAAATTATGCTTCAGCTTTAAAGAGCTCACTTACCAGAACAGAACTGTGCAAAACAAACTGCTCTTTATTCTTTAGATTGCGGTAATGACTTGAGCAGTCCAGTAGCTGCTTAGTCACTGCTGGCACTGCATTAGAAATCTAAGATCTCTTTGATATACTGTCTTTGCATGACCTTGGATCAGCTACAATCACAGGAGTTAAAGATTTCCCTCCTCTTTCTTTTTCTGGTGTTAACATGGATATACCAAACCTTATCTCCACTGCACCCCACCAATGTACCAGAGATGTACTAATTCCAACAGCAGTCTTCATTTGCCCCTTACTGATCCATTTATTGACCCGTCCCATTGGGTGGCATCTCTTTACCATTCATTCTAGTGCAACAGTGACCGCTCACATTTTCAGCCATCTGGGTTCCTGGAAGTATTTTCCCCATTCATTTCTTCCATAGACTTTTAATAAAATCCTGCCAACAAGCAATGAACTAAACCAACCAGCCCCAAAGATAATCACAACATCATAAACTTTGTTTTGAGGCAAAAAAGTATTTCAATTCGGACATAAAGACAAAGGTACAAGGCTGTGTACTAACCTTCTTTCATGAAGGCACAAACTACAATCCCATTAATCATTGTGAATGATGACATTGAATATAAAACTATGGAAATATATAAAACTACTCATTTTAGGTTGTTGTTTATAAGTATAGAAGCAATATATTTTAAGTTTATTGCAAAATATCCTGATATGTACAAATATATGAGTAGTTTAAGGGTAAAGGGAGACCGACTGTATTACATCAGTTACAGTGCATCATGAGCGTGCGGTCATTCCAAGGCACGTTTCGTGGTTTTCTTTGGCAGCAGTTCTCTGATTGGTGGATATTTCTCTGATGTACCTTGGGTAATGTAGTTGTTTACCAAGAATTCCTCTATCAAACATGATTTTTAAACAATGAAGTTGAGATAAAACAGATGGATGGCTTCAACAGAAGCATATACCATCAATGAACAACCTCTAAGCTCACGGTAGGTCTGTTTTTAAAGTATCATTGAAGTATTTATAAGTATAGTTGAAAATCAATTTGTCTAGGGATAAATGAATGGGATTTTTTTACTTCCAGAACCAGACTGTTGTGCTCTATTGGCCAGCAGCATTCTTCCAAGCAAAGATGCAACTTCAACAGAGTTCAGAAAAGGGGGATAAATAAAAACACCAAAAACAAAGAGCAAGGCTATTTATCAGTCACTTAACAGAAGATCAGTTACATGTCACTCTATGTCAGCAAATGACCATTTGCTGACATACAGTGTAGGCTACAAATTAGAAGAATAGAAGCCTTTATTTTGGTCACACTTTATACATACATTTTTGCATATATAGTGAAATGCAGGGACGTCGTTAGGCCTATTTTAGGGGGGCTGAAGCTACCCCAAAATTATCCTAAGCCCCCCTAAATGATAATAAGAACAACAATAACAATTCGATTTATCAATAACAATAAATAATAATAATATCCTCATTCATATTTAGAATTAGACGCAACAAATGATATATATCCAGCTACAAAAAATAGCCGAAAAGTCGGAAGTTGGACAGAAGTACAAAGAGTCGTTGTGCAATCAAGATGATGCACCGCACCGTCTCGTTGCATTGGTGTGAACTTCGGCAGCTTTGAGAGCGTTGCAGACCGGAGCGCTGCAATTAACTGGAGGATTCATCTCGTCTCGTCGTTACTCTAGTTTGGTCTGAAGTTGAACTCGCTATGCACCCTCCCGCCCACACACACCGATACACACGCTAACGGTGAAAGGAAGATTGTAAGTGTCGTGATACAGAGTGAAATTGTAAGTTGTTTTTAATGACCTGCTTACCTTTATCTACGTTTTCTTGAGGTAAAGGAAAGGGGATATTTTGGTTTGCTATGGAAAACTAGTCTAGCTAGAGTGAACAAGCGAAATACAAGAAATGGTGAACTTAGCAAGCTAATCACAACTCTTTATTCTTTGCCAATAATATAACCTATCTATATAATAGGCATATAAAACAATATCAATCCCCATAGAATGTTGTTGTCACTGAAAACTAAATGTCATAGGGTCCCTGTTAATGCTATTACCATTGTAATACCGAAGTAGACAATAAACAAAAAGTAACAGTTGACTGTGGTTTTGAAAATAATTTCATTCTTAATTTTCCTTTATTTGAATACTGCCTTTTTGTTGTTGATTTCTATCATACATTGTATACATCATTTGGCAGAATAAATCATCTTTAATTGAGAAACGCTCAAACCTGTGTTGTCAAATTTCACTATGACCTTAAAATTCTGGTTCTTGGGTTAAACTGTATGCAAGCCAAACTACACAGCGAAATTATACTCTGATTGAACCAATCCACAGCGCAGTTACAGTAATTAGAGTAATTAAATAGCATTCTGTGGACAACTTATCTTATATAGAGAGGAATTAGATATAGTATGCTATTACTTTATCATACATTTACATGAGCAGACAGATAGCATTTAAGTCATTGCTTATAGAATAACTCATCAGGAGCAAAGTCTGGCCTAAGTAAATTCCCCCATGCAGCTTTGATGTGTCTAAAAGCAACATTATAGTAACTTTTCTTTAACAGAGTAGAAATGGAAGAAGAGGATATGTCTGTCACGTTTTACTTGTTAACATCTTGGTTTCTTGACTGGTTGTTGACATAAGTGTAGCTCTAGATGCGAGTGCAAAGATTTTGCAAACGCAAGTTACAAATACCCTGGGGGCTAAGCCCCCCCGTCTTCCAATCCTAGTGACGTCCCTGGTGAAATGTATTTATTTTCACATATCCCATCTAAGCTGGGGTCAGAGTGCAGGGTTAGCTATGAAACAGTGCCCCTGGAGCAGATAGGGTCAAGGGCCTTGCTTAAGGGCCCAACAGTGGCATCTTGGCGGTGCTGGGGCTTGAACCCCCAACCTTCTTGTCAGTAACCCAGAGCATTAACTGCTGAGCCACCACTGCCCCCTTTATTTAATTTGTATAGCCTAAATTAGGCAATACAATGACTTTAAAAGGTCGACCCTTAATTTTTTTTTTTCACCAATAGCTAAAATATATCTTTGTGATTATTTTTGTGATATTCATATTTATATAAGTATTATGTAAATGTATATAAGTGATAATAACAGGACTTATTATTAAGTACAATCCAATACTGATCTAAATTGAAAGCACTATCTATTTAGTGCATTCTGACTACTTTATATATATATATATATATATATATACACTCACCTTAAGGATTATTAGGAACACCTGTTCAATTTCTCATTAATGCAATTATCTAATCAACCAATCACATGGCAGTTGCTTCAATGCATTTAGGGGTGTGGTCCTGGTCAAGACAATCTCCTGAACTCCAAACTGAATGTCAGAATGGGAAAGAAACGCAAACGTAATCCTTTAGGTGAGTGTGTATATATATATATGTATATATATATATATATATATATATATATATATATAATAATACTTTTACTTCCTTTGCGGGGGTATAAACGTTAATAAGGTGGGTCAGACCCTCTCCAAACCTCCTCAAAATTCGCACCCTACTAACATACTGTATTTGCATGATGGAAGGTTCAGATATCATTGTCTTGTTATCGAATTAGAATGTATTTTTTTTTCACAATTTTTGACCCAATCAGCATCACTTATGGATGCGCACAGCAGAATTTGAGTTTCAGAAAAGAAATGGTTAGAAATTTTTACTGCCTCACTGTGCCTTTGAAACTCTGTGTCCTCTGTTATCATCTGCCTGCGGTACCCTGCAGGCCCTCTCAATCATGGCCAATGCATTCATCTTTTCAACTGAGCCGAATCCCCATATCCAGTGATTTTGCCCAAATTACTATACCCTGAAATAGCTCACACTGTCCAACATTCAAGTGGGTGTCCGAGACAATTACAATATCAGATGTACATCATCATGCATGAAAAAAAAACGCATGAGATGGCCATTAACTTGCATCAGTACAGTAAACAAACAAAAAGTAGCCTAATACTGTAAGTAAACACAATTCACTGTACACCTCAGCTCTTAGCTCTAAAGATAAAGTTATAAAACAGCCACAGAGCAAGAAAACATCTTTAAAAAATTATGAAGATGGAGAACAGGGTACTCTGATGTGACGTCAACCCAGTGAAGTGCTGTGGACTTTTTACTTGTGATATGAAGAGAAAGGCCTCAAAGATATCTCCGGGATTACTTAATCAATTGCGTAAGAATGCATTACTCCCCTTTTTTGAACATGCATGGGGGGATTCACTAAGAATGAAGTGTATTGGCACAAACACGCCCAAAAACTTGTGCTAAATACAAGTTACACTACGCATGCCCTAGCTTGCAGGCCGGTTGTGTAGGATACAATAGTGAATTCTTTAATGTTATTTTACAGTATCTCTTCACCACTGAAATCTGGGCACCACAATGGGGTTTTAGAATGTATGCCCAGTTATAATATACTTCACCATAATTTGATCCTCATTTGATAATTTATTACTTCCACCATGTTCACTAAACATTTTCACAAACAGACCTTTTAAATAAAATTTTGTTTACTGCCTGCTTTTTTTTTTTTTTTAATATGGCACATTCTAACACATATAAGTCTCTTTGAAGTAGAAAGTAGGATTTTCTTGCAGTGAAACAAATGGCAATTACTTAATTGAAATACTTAAACAATCTTTCATTGCAGATGATTAAACTGGATTGTGTTTTGTGAATTTGTCCCTCAATACGTTATATAAATAGGTAAAGCAGAGTACTATTGACACTGGAAGATAGAAAAAAAGAGGCAGAATAGCCAGGGAGAGAAAACTAATAATGCAGAAACATACTATGCACTGATGTGCTCATTTGGCCAAGGTCAGGGTAATGTGACATGAGTCCGTTAAGGCTATATGTCCTGTGCATTATAATGATTAATTAATTGTCCCATATACAGGACTACATAACTGCCATGGTGACAACTCCAGGAGAGGACAGGATACATGCAAGCAGGCTGGTGTTAGCGGTTGAAGCTCAAAGCCACAGTGGAGCAATGGATGACTCAGTCAGTCACCATGGCAACCCCATAAAGACCAGTCCCCGATGCAATTTGGGGTGCTTAGGGTCTGGGGTTTAAAGGCCGAGGTATGGTAAATAATTGGAGTAAACAACAACACAATGCAGAGTCAATAGAGAACAAAAGAAAGCTAAACAATGAGCATGTGCTCTATAATACAGATGACACAGAGTATTGTGTGGACAGGAGAATGAGATGAGGCTAGCTGGGATAAACTGGACAAGAAGAACAAAGGTATCTTATTAAAAGTACCCAAGCCATGCAAATGGCCCACACAAGCAAAACTCGGTGTCCTACCACAATGGTGCACTGCAGTAGAGATCAATATTAGGAAGCCGGTTAAGCTGTGGACCAATTTGAATTGAAATTAAAATAGAGCTGAGAGAAGCGGGTTAATACAAAAACTTGGCTTGGACTTCATGACAGTTTTGGAGGTGCAGAGGGAAATGTTGGATAGTGGAAGGTGGTCCAACAGTCAGAGGGACAGGAGTACTAAGACAGACTTCAGAGGAACACAATTGAGTGGAAAGAGAACATTAGCTACCCAGGAGCCATTTTCACATTTTTATTTTCCACTGTGGATCTGCAATGAAGCTACTGAAAGATTCTTGCCCCAAAACATAAGGGGATACACAAAAGTATTCAGCAACTGATGCAGTTTTCTGTGGACCTGAATAAATTGTTTTCTTCCTGAGCTTGTCACATCATTGCATGCAGCAGAAGTGCTTAACATGCTGATGCACTTTGTGAAGTGCTGTTACTGATCAAAGTTCCTCAGTCTTGTTTTCAGTCCATTAACTTCTCCCGTAAAATAGTTTTAAGCTCTGAATTTCCTGCTGAAAAAAAGTCTGATGGTTTAATGGTCCAAGCTGTTCTATTTGATGGTTTTAGAGGGGTTTTGGGTAGCTGGCTGGCCAGCTAAACAAGCTGAGCATCAGCTTAACCAGGCTAGGAGACCAGTTAAACCATATGAAGACAAGCTAGGCTATGTTGGGAATCCAGTTAGACTAGCTTAAACCAGCTAAGGACAGCAAAACATCTCAGGCTGGTTTAAAAAAAAATATTATTTATTTTTTCCACTCAGTGGGTGTACAAGACTTCAGACCCCTGAAGGTGCATTTCTGCTTCTTGGTTAGTCTTTAATCGCTTGTTCAAAATGACTGTGTTCTGTTGTCTCTTGTTACTTCTCATCATTTATGTTGCCACAAAGCCAATTTCTCCTGGTTCTGGTTTTATCCCTCTTTCTGGGTCCCACAACTCTGCAGGCCCCTTCTCTGATGTAGACTAGGTCTTAAGACATCTGGGATACAAGCAATGAGTCACTTTTTCTTCCTCATAGGATGCTGTCTGATTAATATTTGCAAGCTATTTTCACAGACCCAGGGACTAGTCAACCCAGAATCAATCCCGATTCTCAGTCAACTCAGGGACCCCCATATTACAATTTATAATATATATCTGTCTATTGGCCCACTATAGGACCTTCACAGACCCCCCAGGCTCTAAGAAATTAACATTCCTTGTGCAAAGTAAAATTATAGATTTCCTATTGCAATGTGGTGTATGTTTTTTTAAATCACATCCAATTAAATATTATTTTGAGCCGTATCTTTTGCCTCCAGGATGGAATGGCATCAGTGTGATGGATAATAATGCCATTATAACTAATTACATTGTTTCCACTGATATACGTATTGAAAGACATCAACGGAAACAACACTTTTTGTTTGGATTAGCTCAGAGAAATGTATATGTCTTTATGCTTATAGCTCAGAGACCCATGTTAACCCACCCACCCTTTTGTGCTAGCTTCCATTTTCAGATGAATGACAACGGATATTGAACTGTCAATCAAACTGTGTTCTGCCATTCAGGACAGAAACTGTCAAATTTCATCTTTGCAGAAATCAGGTCTCAAAAGATGTTTTTGAAAATGGAAATAGTGTCTTAAAACTGAGGTTTGTTTCTGTACCACTAGTCAAACATGCATACCAAACACTTTCCACCTTTGCCATTGATCGGACAACAGGTTGCCCTGCCCCAAACCCACGCTATTGGATGTGCCAATGGTGCTGTGTCAGGCTTATTGGGATGCTCAGAGCTTTGATAGCACCAGTGTTTATGTCAGCCTAAAGATGGCTTCCTGGCTTTCATTCAGTTGTCTCTGCTTAATATATGGGTATAGGTTGGTATAGGAGAAAGTATTTTAAGAGTTTTTGTTTGTCTTTTTATTTTGTATTTTTTTATACACATATATAAGGGGCATAGACAGTGAAATTATTTTCCTGCAGGTCAGCTCCAGTTTAGCAGTTATGCATATAAATGTGTTAACATCAAACAAGAATATAGTATTTAAATAATAAATAAATAAATGAGAAATAATAAAAGGATTGTTTTTTTTTATATGACACACAAAAAAAATATTTTAACATAATCAAATTTGTCAATGTCACAATTTCAAAGAATGAAAGAGTCTCAGGACACAAGCACAGAGATTATAAAAATACAAAAAAAGGGTGAAAAAAACATAAACATCCCCATAGGGGAAAATTAATAATCCAGGGCTGGGGCAGAGGGTAATGGGGAATCAGGACTGACCAGACAGAACAGGAACACTGCTGAGGAACAGGAACGACATGAACGAGACCAACAACCAAAACCAACTGGAACACACAAGACTGGAAACCAGATGAACTGGCTCAGGGCAGCAAAAACAAGGAGACTAACATAGGAAGACAAATCAACAGGTTAACAAGACAGGGAAGGTGTGACTAATAAACTAATAATGTGCAAACAAGGCGACAGGGTATGACCTAAGACAGAGAGACATGCAGCGATACAGAAACAAAACAAAGCCACGTGCTCTCACAAGACAACAAAACATCTGAATGGCATGAGTGCACATCACCAAGACAATAAGGCAATATACGCTCATGCCAACTGACAAACAAGACAAGAGAATGCGTAGCAATACCAAACAAAGCGATACTATGCATTCTCATATTGAATGAATCCTGAGCATACATCGTGATGCAAATGGCTGATGAACCAGACAGGAAGTCAGGATACAGATACTGTGCTCCAGACATGAAACAAGATGGACCAAAAAGCACATGGCAGGGAATACAAGCGAAACTGCGTGCTCACACAGAGACAGACAACGAAACACAAGACAGACATGGGGTGATGGTGCCACGGTCCTGACAGACCAAAACCCAGACTGACAGAGTGACCCAAATTAAGTGTATGCTGAGGTGGTTTAAATTACAGGGACATAATTTTCAATCTTTGTATGATATTGTTTGTCTTTTTTTTTTTCATTTACCAGTGTATCTTGATTTTAATTTGTGATAGAGGCCATTTCAGAGACTAGTGTTTATCGGCATTCATTTCTGTGTTTGTCTGTAATCTGTAATATGGTAAATCTAAATCTAAAAAATTATCTGATTGAGAGCCAACAGATAATTTCAAGTGTTTTTTCCAGCTACAATTTGTTTTTAGTTTTTCATTTTCCTCACTGTTGTGGCTCACTCTCTCCAAAGAACATTCAGACAAAGAATTGTTTTGATGTGAAATGTATTAAACCATGAACAAATGTACTGTCGAAGCACTGGTGCACTATTCCATTTTTTAAAGATCCCTTTGATCGGAAATGATCGGTTACATCATTATTGTGGTTGAGAGGACATACATTGTTTCCAATATTTTGGAACACTTTTTATATGATATTGAGCAAATCATTGTAGGGTGTTTGCACTGCAGCGGTCCTTGTTTTGAGCCATTCTGTAGCACTGAAATAACAGTTAATATAAAGTAATGGAGCCACAACCTAAAATATTTCTTTTTTTCATCACTCATCTAACTAAAATCACTGTGAGAAATAGGTTAAGATCAAATTAGCAGTTTATCAGTTAATAGCTACACACACATGACCAAATGTCACTGGTGGACATACAATAAATCTTAAGATTGACGAGCCTGTGATGAATCATCCGATCTGTGGTGAGAATGCTACTGCAATGATATTTTAATGATGCAGGCAAAAAGTCATGAGGTCATGAGACTGCCCTGACTGTAGCATTCAGCTATGCAACATTAATTTTGATCAATGCTATTTATAGATTGGAACAAATATATATAATTTACAATGCAGAATTAATGAGAAACGTCTCAGGTTACTTTACTGTAACCCTTGTTCCCTGACAAAGCGAGCGAGATGCTGTGCTGATTCAGCGCTTTGGGAACGCCGTTTAGGAGTGACCAGCTGTGAATATGTGTGCAACACGTCAATAAAATGTACTATAATTTATAGCCGCTATTGGTGACATCATCAGAATGCGCCAGTAGCAGGGCTATAAATAGATGTGCTACAGGTGCATCGTCAGGTCTTTTGTCTGAAGAGCAGTCCTAGGACATCCTCAGTGCGGCAATGAAGCGCAGCATCTCGTTCCGCTTTTTCAGGGAACAAGGGTTACAGCAAAGTAACCAGAGACTTTCCCTTATCAAAAACTGCACTTAATGCTGCGCTGATTCAGCGCTTTGGGAATGAGAATACCCACGCCGCCACACTGTGGGTGTCTGGACCACTTACAGTTGTGTTATGTGTGCTCACAAGAGCGTGAGAGGTCTCAGACATGAGCTTGTGATGTTGACTCAAGGACGTAAGAGCCCGGAGTGACATCATCATCCAAACTATAAAATCTTATGAATGTATGCGGAGAGGACCAGCCTGCCGCATCACAAACATGCTGTAGAGGGACACCCCCAGCCAAAGCTTTAGAAAAAGCGACCCCTCTGCTAAAATGAGCCCTGATGCCTGCTGGCGAAGCTTGACTGTGCGCCTCATAGGCCAGGGCAATCCCCTTGTTACGGCCCCCATGGCAGATGAATAGTTGCCCTGACTTACGCCACTGGCTAGTGCGGTGGACGTAGGCCTGAAGAGCACGGACTGGACACAGTCTGTGAAATTTCTTTTGCTCCAGCATTATAAATGGCGGAGGACAGAAGGCTTCAAGGGTGACGGTCAAAAAGGAACCTTAGGAAGGTAGGCAGGTAGTCAGTATGAAGGATGCAATATTGCCTTCGGCATTCCTGGATGGCAAGAAGCACAGAGCCTGCAAATCCCAAATTCTTTTAAAAGAAGTAATAGCCATAAGAAAAAAACATCTTTAGAGTCAGGAGCTTGTCAGACACCAACTCTAGAGGTTCAAAGGGGGTCTCAACCAGACCCTCAAGGACTATAGCTAAGTCACATGAAGGGATCCTGGTCCTAACTGGAGGCCTCAGTCTCCTAGCTCCGTGACCAAAGTGAGTAGGCAAAGGATGTTTCCCTAGTGGCACTCCACCGATTAAAGTATGGCAAGCCGATAGGGTGGCCACATAAACCTTTTTCCTGCAGAAAGTGCAGAACTGAAGCAATTTGGCAGTTAAACAGATCTGCATTTCGTGCAATACAGTACCTTTCAAAGACACCCCATTTATTGGCATAAGTTCTTCTAGTAGAAGGAGGCCTAGCACTCAGTATGGTCTCTATAACTTCAGGTGAAAACCCAGTGTACCTCAGTTGATACACTTCAGGGGCCAAACATGAAGGTTCCACAACTCAGGCCGGGGATGAAATATAGTCCCCTGCACTTGAGACAGGAGGTCCCTCCTTACCAGTATCGCTCAAGGTGGACCATCGAGGAGAACTATTATCTCCGAGAAACATACTCTGTTTGGCCAACGCGGCACCATCAGTATGAGGCCAGAACCTTGTTGACAAACTCTTGCTAGAACTCCCGGGAGCAGAGAAACTGGAGTGAATGTATACAGGCGCATTTTGGGCCATGTATGTGCCATTGCGTCCAGACCCAGGGGGGGGCTGGATGACTCAGAGAGAAGTAGATGGGACATTGCACTGTCTGTTAGGAGGCGAAGAGGTCTACTACTGCTTCGTTAAATCTTTTTGCGTTAAATCTACCTCGGGGTGGAATTTCCATTCTCCCATTGGCATTTTTTGTCTGGAAATGCTCCCACATTCAGGCACACAGGGATATATACTGCACCGAGTGACAGGAGCTTTCCCTGGGCACAAAGGAGAATCTGTCGTGCCAGTCTGTTTAACTGGTGTGACCGTAGACCTCCTTAATGGTTTATGTAAGAGACTGCCGCTGTGTTGTCCACTCGCACCAAGACATGGCAGCCTCTCAAATGCTGGAGGAAGTATTTCAGGGCCAGAAATACAGCCATCAACTTCGACACAGTTGATGTGCCAATCGAGCTGATGGGCCTCCCATTCCCCTTGAGCTGGATGACCACTTAAGACCGCTTCCCAGCCTGACAGGGAGGCGTCTGTCGTTAGCAATCTGCGACGGCAAGACACACCTAGAGTGGGACCCAAAGCGAGGAGCCGAGGTCTAAACCACATATAAAGGGTACGTAGCTTGTGGCATGTAACCCTTATCTGCCTTCGGGGATTGGCCCTTGGGTCAAATCCCCTGGCTTTGAGTCACAACTGAAACGGTCTTATATGCAGACGACCCATAGGAATAACCAAGGACGCAGATGCCATGAGACCAGAGTAAAATTGTTTTGGCCTAGCCTGACTTTGCTCAGGGTATACTGAATGGTCTCGATTCTAGCAAGAGATAGATGTGCCCGCATCATGACCGAATTCCAATGATCTCAAAATATGTCGTTCTCTGGGTAGGAGCAAATGCTTTTCTTGGCATTGACTTTCAACCAGGTGAGCTAAGACAATATTCCTGTGCTGTAATGCCAGTTCTCGTGACTGTGCTAGAATCAGCCAGTTATCTATATAATTCAAAATGTGGATGCCCCGGAGTCGTAATGGAGCCAGTACTACATCCATGCACTTTGTGAATGTGCGAGGTCATAAGGCTAGGCCAAATGGAAGAACCCGATATTGGAAAGCTTCGCCCCCAAAAGTGAACCTCAGGAACTTCCTGTGTTGTGGCAAAATTTAAATGTGTCTATGAGATTGATCATGACTAACCAATCGCAATGTTGTATTACCATTCTGACTGTTAACATCTTGAACTTGAGTTCCTTGACCAAACAGTTCAATCCTCGAAGATCTAAGATCGGACGCAATATCTCATCCTTATTGGGAACCAGGAAGTATCTGCTGTAGTAACCTGACTCTCTCCCTAGAAGGGGAACATGTTCTATGGCCCCTCTGACCAGAGTATGTTGCAGCTCTTGCTTTGAGGCTGCTGAGGGCGGCGAGCAGATCCCCACTCTGCTTTTGGACCTCCCTTCTAGAAGGACCGGCGATAAGCTGGGTGGCCGACAGCCCCTCCCTCTGAGTGTGGCGAGGAAGGAATTGCACAAAGGCTTCCTCGTTTCTTTTTACCTCCCGAAGCCATGTTATGACTGTATTCATAGAGTCACTGAACAGGCCAGAAGGTGAAATTGGGGCATTAAGTAGGAACACTCTGCTTTATCCTTAATACCCAAAAGATTTAGCCACAGATGCCTCTCTGTGTTGAACGGCCGAAAGCGTGAGCCGTCTGTGGTCGGACAGAGAGATCAATCTGTGACTCGACGAAGCTCTGAAAACGCTTCCTCGTTGATAGTCCTCCCCGCACTCAGGTCCTTCAGTAGATCAGCCTGGTACGCTTATAACACCGCCATGGTGTATAGAGTGGCACCAGCCTGACCTGCAGCTTGATAAGCTTTATTATTATGCAAGGAGTGCTCAGAGATAGGCAACTTAGAATCCACAGTCCCAAGAGACTCATCGTCCCTCTCATGAACTGAAGAGGCGCCGAGGCGCGCTTCGAAATCATGCGAGGGACCGGTTGGATCTGGAGAGAGAGCGAGTGATATGGATGAACCCATCTCTCGCTCCTCAGCCAGATCCATACGTGAGCCCCACGATGAAATGTTGGGGGCTGGCTCTTGGAAATAAGCGAGATGAGTGCGCAGCATCTTCACTGTGAGCAGCTCACAATGCTCACACCTACCTTGCTCTAACTTCCCCCAAACAAACAAAACAAAACTGGTGTGTGTGTCTGTTTCAGCCATATGGCTTAAACAGAGAAACACACATCGTTTTCTTTGTTTATCACTCCTTTTCTCTTTGTCTTTCACACTTAAGTGATAGAAGAAAGAAGAAAAAGAAGAAAAAGATTTCTGCACACTGCCTGACAAATCTAACTCCTAACAGAAGATAATACAGAGTTTGAGAGGCTTGAGAAGCACAACACATCACAGAGTGGTCTGAAGACAAAAAACCTGACGAAGAACCTATTTATAGCCCTGTTACTGGCGCATTCTGATGATGTCACCAACAGAGGCTATAAATTCTAGTCAATTTTATTGACGTGTTGCACACATATTCACAGCTGGTCACTCCTAAAAGACGTTTCCATATCGCTGAATCAGCGCCGCATTAAGTGCAGCTTTTGATAAGGGAACATACTTCAAACAGCTGAAACTGATGTAAGTATACTCATACAATTAATTTGGGTTACTTTTGGGTTAGTAAGCAAATATATAGTGGTCAAGAAATATTAGGCTTGACAACTTTGTTTAGGTAGCATTTAGTGGTAATTTGTTTTTGGTAATTAAAGGGATACTTCACCTCTGGGAAGATGAATGTGTATTTAAAATTGGTCATTTATATTGTATAAATGTGAAATTATTTTTGAATTTGAAGCATTCTAGACAGAGAAAAGGCAGAAAATGTATTTTTTACACATGTGGCTGAAAGACAACAACTCCCAGAATGCACTTGCTTTGCTGCCCTTACGAGGCCACTCCCAAACCACGCCTACCGGTTACAGGCGGCAGTATCTGAAAATATGATACAACTATTCTTGCTTTGATACATCGTGACTCTATAAATCGTGAGTTAGTTGATAAATTGACTGACTACGCGGGAAGAACATTATAATTCCGGGTGTCCAAACTCTGTACATGACGTCTTAGTAACAAAAAAGAAAAACAAACAAAATACTCACTTTACACTAAGCCGTCCGTTTGTCCCTGCGGGCTTTGGCTGGCGTTTCCAATTTATCTTCGGGATCCTAAAATAAGTTTCCAGGACTCCCCTGTCCATGTGTGATACTAAACTTGTGTGCTCAGTTATACATGCTCATGTTATCGGTGCAGTTTCATCAGCGGATTCAGCGATCTCGTCCAGTATCGCTGAAATTCGCGACAGCAATAGGACTCTCTATCTGTTTCCATAGGCGCACAGCGAGAGCACTGACACCACCAGTCCGCCCCAACTCGAGTCTGAATATAATTTAACACTCTCTTCCTCCTGCCTGCCAAGCAGGTTTTGCTCCCCTGCTACAGCAGCTGCTCCAGCCTCTGTTCATCGCTGTATTGCGGCGTACATCATACAGGTAGCGCGAGCATCAGATTCTCGCAACAGTTCTTCGAAATCCCCTTCTGCCATTTCAACTTCAAAACTACCTTCAGCCATCGTGATTAACCTACTTGTATACAACCTTTCTACACAGAGCAAGAGCCTGTTTTCTTAGCTTCTACAGAAAGATGGCTGACACTATCTTCACATTCTGTGAGTGAGATCCCGCCCCATATGGGCGTGGTGAAAACATGCGGAATACTGGCTGTAGTTTTAAGCCTCTGGACCAAAAATCCTCCGATGACGCAAAATGACGATTTTTGCGTCATCGGAGGATTTTTTCCAGACTAAAAATAAATAAATCTCTCGTCTCAGGGGGATATGAGGGGGGGGGGGGGGGGGGGGGGGGGGGAGCTCGGTAATTAGAAAATACTACTGGTTTTCAATTTATTTATATATCTATAATTATATAGTCCATTTGCACATGGCTATAAGAGCTTAATTGGGCATATAAGTAAAACAGTATAATTTTCAAGTGTCCTTGAAACAGATCCACTGGCTACACTTGTCATATAGTATAAGAAGAAGCCAAACAGAGACACACATTCATCTGAACTATGGACTCTTTAATGCAGAAAGGGCAAGACTACACTGTGTGTCTGCATATGCCCACTAGTTATAGCTATAATTTCTGTTGAATATGATCAATATATGAATGTAAACATCTCTTTTAAATAAAATTCTGGTTACCGTCTGCTTTCCATGGGCATTAATATAGGTTTGTGAATAAAGCACAATATATTATATGCCCAATTTACATAGATAGAAGGCATTTTTGCTAATAAATAATGACAATGATTTAATTAGTACTCAAAACAACAGCAGCTTTTAGCACATGGTTAAACTGGATTTTGAGTTGCCAGTGAAAAAGATGCAGGTTTTTGTGCTGAAATACTGCACACAACTGCTTAGTGAATTCGCCACTCATATTCGTACACACAAAAATATCATCTCCCCTTATAATGAGCCTGCTGAGAGTTGCTCTTTCTTGTTTCAGAATGGAGCGAGGTGGGACTTTAGATAAACAGAATAGCGCTGACTGCTGGTTTTGCTGCATTGGTAACGCTTTGGCATAGGTTATTAGGCTGAGCGCCTGTGAAGCTCTTCCCTCTTTAATACCATATCATTGCCCCTGGGTTTTACCCACACTGTGTGTGAAGAGACAGGAGAGTGAGGACAATACATTACAAACAGAAAGAACAGGCAACCTCTATCCAGCACCTGAGCTTACAGTACCTCACCAGGTCTCTGTCACAGCTTCGGACAAGAATCCCGCCACCCGCAGGCAGTTGGAACATTTATTCGTATGATTATGCAGAGCATAGCTCACTGCATACGTTGGCTGTACAGTTGAAAGAAGAGATAAGACGAAAGTATGAGGAATTTAAAGGCGGATGACACGGCTGCTCCTGGCCAAGATCCAGTATAAACCAGGAGAGACAGCATGTAAAAATGTATGTGGCCTATATTAGCAAGCAGACAAGGGTAATTTAGTTAGTTTGTGTGTGGGTAAGTTTGTGTGTCATTTGGACAGCTGTGATTGAGCTATGGTTCTAGTACTGTCTATTTAACATTTAAATTTAGTGCAATTATTAAAAAAACAAAAATGTGAGACAAAAGAATAAGGTATTTAATCACGCCCCCTGACCTGTACACAAGGTGTACTCCCTGGGTGAAACTCCCTTGGCCACTGGCTATTAAATGTTCAGATTTCACTCACCAGTTATTGCAACACACTCTCACGGTGAAATCGTCAGGATTCGTACAACTTTTCTAAACTTGACTAATTCGTATGATATCATGCAACTGCACTTGTTTGAATTCCTATGACTTTCACTACAGCTAATGATGTTGCTGGACATCATTCCATCTAATATGCAACAATTTCGCATCTTGCTTCTGTCACACACAACAGCCTTCTATCATGTTTACACACACTACTCTAAGGGGTGGAGCTCTGACTCATGCGCTAATTCTGCTAACAAGCTCGGCTTTGGGCATGAAATTTGTGTGGAAAGCAATTAAAAATACATAGGCAAAAAGGTGATTGAGAATGAAAGGATGAAAATTACTTATTTATTTGTCATGTTACGTCAGCAGTGAAGGCTTTGCTGGCCCTGAGAATTCGCCACTGACCATTGAATAATGTCTCATTTAATTAATTTGTGTTTTTTACCATCAGCTGTTGATAAAATGTATTTTTTTAAATTCTAATCCCAGAAGGATGCGCTAAAGAATTATGCACATCTTCTCTTGTTATATGGCTGGTGCCACTAGTCTTAAAGAGACAGTACGGATAAAGTATGTGTTCTACATATGGAAATACTTGTAAATTATTCAAGTAAACAATACAAATTTAACAAACATATATGCATCATAATATATGCATCATAATATATGACATTTTAAGACATTCATTAATGGAATAGACTGAATTTGAACATTTACCAAAAGCTAAAATGTGACCAATTTGATGAGAAACTAATGATAAAATATTATTTGATAAACTCATATTTTCAGATGGTACCTAGAAGGGTTGACTAGAAGGTTCCTTTAAATTTAAAAGCATTGGCTGAGATAATTTATTTTATATGTAAGCAAAATGCACATTGCAACAGAAATGTACCCTTATAAATAGATGATGTATTGAATCAAGATCGGAATCTAATCAATTCAAATCAAGAGCTTGTGAATCAGAATCAAATTTAATCTGGAAATCTGTATTATTTGTGCATCCCAATGTTTAATGATATGGAAATAAAGCAAACCTCTTGACTTTTTAAGGCATTTTTTGGAATGTCTATACAATCTACTGTTTTTCTGACAAAATAATATAATGTTATGAAATATCTTTGTTTGGGGCCATATTCGGCCCCCAAATTAATTTGATTAAATAATTTGGGGAGGCCTTTCCAATATGTTTATCAATATTAAATTATTTAGAAAATGTTCTGTTGAAAAAAAAATGCATGCCATTTGTTTGCTACTACATGCAAACCTGCAGTGTGTGAGAGTAGAAATGCTGGACATAAGAAAATGTGCTGTAAAGATTGCGGTATATCATACTAATGCCTAACAATTATAATATTGTGCTTAATATGTAATTCCACACCTACTGTACATTTATCACATGCTCTGACAAGCTCAAAAACTTACATGAAATAAACATAGCCTGCTCCGGAGTAGGTTAGGTTAATAGTTGCTATGGTTACTGGCCAGCAGCCATATTTCCCTGTAGCTCAAGACCAGTTGCCCTCTGAAGCTAAGCATGGTTGAGCCTGGTCAGTACCTGGATGGGAGATCTTGTGGGGAAAACTAATTTTGCTACTGGAAGAGGTATTAGGGAGGCCAGCAGGAGGTGCTCACCCTGTGGTCTGTGTGGTCGTAATGCCCCAGTATACTGATGGGGACACTATACTGTAAAAAGGTATCATCCTTAGTATGAGACATTAAATTGAGGTCTTGACTATCTTTGGTCATTAAAAATCCCATGGCACTTCTCGTAAAGACTAGAAGTATAAGCCTGATGTTTGGCCAAATTCCTCCCATTGGCCCTTCTCAAACATGGCCTTGTAATAATCCCCATCCATTAATTGTCTCTATAACTATACTCTCTCCTCTCAATTAATAGCTGTTTTGTGGTGTATTGGTGCACTATGGCCACCATTGCATCGTCCAGGTGGATGTTGCACACTGGTGGTGGTTGAGGAGAGTCCCCTGTTCACTGTGTAAAGTGCTTTGAGTGCAGTTACAGAATATTAACACCCTGAAAGTTCCTCCAGTTTTTTGAACCAAAAGTTGAGGTTAACAGCGTAATCTTAGTTAACTTACCCAGTTTAGTTGCTAAGCTTGCTTTCTAAAATATCCCCCTGGAGTGTCTTTATTGTGCTTGTTTTGATTGTGTGTGCTGTTACTAGCTCAGTGCCCCCATTGTCCAATTAAAGTGGAGGCATCAGTGAGTTTAGCTGTTCTAGGAGAGGGAGAGTACAGGCCTCCTTCTGTCCAGCCTTATTACCACCGTGCTTTGCTAGCATGTGTCCCCCAGGGGGCCTGTCTTTCCCTGCATCCCACCAACACCCTGCCTTTATTAACTCCTATTCACATTTTGCCAAACAACTCCAAAACAGACAGATAATTCTGCAGGCCCTCAGCAAAACTGACATTTTATTTAAATGGGAGGAAAATAAAACAATGGTATCTCATTAGACCAGCCATTTTTACAGCAGGTTTGAGCTCAACCATGCCTTTAAAGTTTCTAATTTCTTACCTCTAGTTTTCAGGCAAGTTAATCCTGTTCAGCCTTTGATGTCAGCTTCATGAAACCACATCTTCAATTTTTCTGTCTTATATTACTTAAAGGCTTGTGTTCTGATGAAGTTGATGCATCTAGTGCTTATCCATTAATGCATAAGAGAACTGCATTCCTGCATGAGAAGCTGTTCAAACTTTGACCCTATGCTGGAAAATCCTAGACTGCTTTAGCTTGGTCCATCAGACAGAAATGTGTCATTGCTTTCTTTGAGGGATGAAATGCTCCCACAATACCCTCCACAAACTTTTCTGGAGTCCATCTCTTTACTTTACAAACAGACTCAGAATGATTGACAACTGGCGTGTCTCCATAGCTCCCATATTCTCAGTATTTCACTCAAGACCAGCATGCCATTTTTAATTTTAACTGTGTGACTACTTTGCATACAGGGTTGTTTCTGTATGTCATTTGATGATCTACTGTATATACAGTATGCAGCAGCTGAACCCTGGCAATTTTAAGATGTGTTAAGTTCATGAAGTTAAGCCCCAACATGAAAAAAAAAACAATCATAAATTTGAGCATCCTTGAAGCAGTGTTATGCTCAATTAGATGAGCAATTAAGTGCTGCCAATATTGCAGTAAATGTTCAAGGCATGAAATTGAAATGCAGCGGTCATTACTACAGTTTACTTTTTAAAATACTCATTTACATGAGAGAGAGAGGGGGGGAAAGGGGGCAACAAATGCATGTATGCAAAGACAAGGATGATTTGAGAGCACCATAATGTTTCTTTTGGCTTTCTTGGCTAAATGCTATTGGGTAATTTTTTATGTCATGTTAAAGGGATAGTTCACCCCAAAATGAAATTGTCAATTAATAAATTTTGCCACTATTTTCTCACAATGTTGTTGTTCCAAACACATACGTCTTTCTTCCATGGAACACAGAAGGAGTTACTTTGCAAGCCAGGGCAATCAGTTGGCCAGCCAGGGCCATGAGCCACAAAAACTGCGTTCTCACCATCGGGCCAATAGCCCTGCAGTTTTGCCCTAAAACCCGCCCTAATGCGACGCACGTTAGCACCATCAAATACCCTGCCCATTTCACAAGCAAGAGGGAAACTCCAGCTGAGGTATCATGTTATCTAGTTATCTAGAATATCTTTTGTAAACATTAGCTAGCTGGCAAGATGAGTTAGCGTTGACAACTCACCGACTGTAACTGCCATGGTGTCCCAAGTGGTCTCTCCACTAACAGCGGGATGATGTCCCAGCACACCGTCCATGATCTCGAACCATGGAAATTTCTTTCTTTGGGCACAGCTTTATCTGTTGTGCATTTTAATGGATTTGCACTGTGCTCAGATTAATTACATTTTTCCCCGAACCTGTTCCATTGTGCACTGGATACACAACCTGGCAAGTTCTGTAAAATGCATTTGCCATTGACCCTGACTCAGTCCCCAGTTGTCCATGTTTGGAATAAGGGTAATTGACGACCCCAGAAGAGACACGACGAAGCCCTGGATGTGACAGTGGGAACGCAATTGGCCCTGGCATGCTCTAGCATGCCCTCATTTGACCCGTCAGTGGAAATGCGGCTATTGAGTGGAAAAAAAAGATGCAGTAGAAGACAAAGGTGACAGAGGCTAACATCTTATTTTGTGTTCCATATAAAAAAGAAAGTCATATGGGTTTGTAACAATAAGAGTGTGAGTAAATGATGTCAGAATTTACATTATTGGGTGAACTACCCCTTTAAATTTACTAGGGATGCACCGATACTGGTATCGGAATTGTGTCTGATACTGCACTCATGTACTTGTACTCATACTCATAAAAATGCTCCGATACCAAAAACCGATACCAGATGATGTGAGAATGCCATATAAATATTCAGTGCACAGATTAAAATCACATCATGTCCTTGTGAGATTATTTAACAGCAAAAGCAGCGATTTAATGAGGCAAATAGATCGTTTGCACGTGCAGCATTATAAATGTGAGTCCTTGTGAATATGTGCAGACAGTGTTGTGCTGACATAGAGACACAAACTTCTCATACCTTTAGAGATCCTTTGCTCAAACACAGAAAACACTATTACGAGTATCGAATGTTCTGTTTGTAACAGATGACAGTAGGCAGAGCGCAAATTCACTTTTTAACATGAGTCATAAACAGACTACATATTTATTTATATTGAAGCCTTTTACGGTTTAATAATTACTGTGATTCACACAGGGACGGATTATGACTTGCAAAGGCCCTGGGACCAATTATCTCCAAGGGCCCCCCTTCACCCAAAAGTTGTTGGGGGGGGGCATCGTTGTTCATACCCAAAAGGCTTAAAGCCCAGTGCACCCCCGGTCTGACAAGAGTCAGTCAGAATTTGTTCCTTGATGCTTACAAGCAAAGTGTGACATATGTTTCACAAATCGCATGCCCGAAGCAGCACATGAGTCCTCCACCCCATGAGGCCTTCAGAATTTCTTCAGAATCCCTCAACAATGCAAATGAATGAGCAACTAAAGTCAGATTGTCAGATTCATCAGCCAATCAGACGGTGTGATTGCTTAATTTATTAATCAGGAAAGGAGGACTGATTTTCACTTCAAGCAAATTGGTAAGTGCTTTTTGCATTGTTATTGCAACATCAGGAGTTTTCTAAGTGTAAATTTGACTGCTTGAGCATTCAGTGTTGGATCATGTTTTAAATATTAGTGCTGCATTCCATTCAACTCGGAAAGTTGGATTTAAAACATTCTACTAGGAAAAGTGCAATGGAATGCATCTTGAAGTCAGAATTACAACTTGTAAGACTTGTGCAGAAATTCTAACTCCTATTTCGCTGAGATGCAGGAGCATGATATCACATAAACATATTGACACTCAGGGAGATCTACAAAGTAAGTGATAAATATTCACTTTAGTAAGTAATATCGATAAATTAGTTAGTTTCCACATTACCTGATATTAAAGCTTGTTTAACAAATGCCTGCAGAAACAGGTGTATAAAACATAGTAAATTATAATCTGAAATTTATTACAAGCAACATTTAAATCGCAAATATTATTAGATTTTTTTAAGGTATTATAGACCTCCTTGTTAGTATCATATGGAAAATTATGATTTTTGAATGTCTGTTTGGGAGACCTTCATTTCACATTACAGTCATACTGCAGTTAAAACTAGTTCCCCGTCAGTCATTCACTTCGACATTGTGTCAAAGAAGCGACACTAGGGGTCTCTCTTGAGTGCCGAATATACCTCTGATCTATGAAAAAAGGCCAGTGAGAAGTTAGACAGAATTAGCATGTTCCGCTCCCAGACATACAGGTATAAAGGCGGGGAAATACGTCTGTTTCATTCAGAAATTTTCTTCGGAGCAGATGGTCGTGTATACAGCGAGCTGCGAGTCACACACACCTGTTCCTCTTACCTCTGGTGATCTGCTGTTGGATCTACGGCACACTTCAGCTGCCTTCTTCTCTGCACGGCAGTGCAGTTTGCCCCTGGGCGCTTCAACAGCGCAAACTAAAAGAGTTTATAAAAGAGCAATACACAGCGGCGTTGAACGACCTTTTTAGGACGTGTCTTTGTAAAGATGCCTTTCCGCCCCTGTGTAGTTTCTGGATGCGGTCGAGTGCTCTCCGCTTCAGACGGCCAAAGGCGATGTCTCGTGTGTCTGGGCTGCGATCACACCGAGGCAGTGTTTGTGGATGGTTCATGTTCTCACTGCGAGAACATGACCATGGCAACGTTGCGGTCGCGGCTTTCCTTCAACCGAAGGAACGCCACTCCAGCCGCCCCCCCCCCCCGTCACTCCTTCTTCCCCCTTGAGGAAGACGCAGTTGGCGATGGAGGCCATCTGGGGATGGCAGCGGGCTCGGATTCGCCGGGTACACCCCCGCGAGCCACCCGCCCCCCGGCACACTTGTTGACTTCCATCCTGGCTTGAGGCAACAGCGGCTCGCCTCACAGCCAGCCTACCTATCCGCTGGTACCCCCCGAGCTGGATCGGAGAGCGGTCCGGCATCTGACGTGGATGACTTGTCTGGGCTGCCAACTTCGGGCCATCACGCCCAGGCTGAGGCTGACGGCCAGATGTCCGACATGCTTGCCCGGGCCGCCGCCAGCGTGGGGTTGGACTGGAACCCTCCGTCCTCCCCACAGCCGTCGCGGATGGATGATTGGTTCCGTGGGTCTGTGCGCCACTCACAGACACGCCCCCCACCCCCCCCACCCGGTTCCTTTCTTCCTGGAGGTGCATGATGAACTGACGACTGCATGGAGAGCAACCCTCTCCACTCATCAGAAAGCTGCTCGCTCATCCGCTCTCACTACCCTCGACGGTGGAGCAGCCCACGTGTACACGGCGATTCCCCAGGTGGATAGGGCAGTTGCAATCCACCTATGCCCCGAGAACGCTGCCACCTGATGGGGTCGCCCTGTGCTCCCCTCCAAGGCCTGTAGGATGATGTCGGCGCTGGTTGCCAAAGCATACAGCGCCACCGGACAGGCCGCTTCCGCCCTGCATGCCATGGCCCTCCTGCAAGTTCACCAGGCCAAGGCACTCAAAGATCTGCACGAGGGTAGTCCTGATCCTGACGTGCTGCAGGAACTGCGCTCAGCGACCGAACTCGCCCTCAGGGCCACGAAGGCCACAGCGCAGTCAGGGCAGGCGATGGCCACACTTGTGGTTCAGGAACGTCATCTGTGGCTGAACTTGGTTGAGATGTGCGAGATGGACAAGACACACTTCCTCGACGCCCCTGTCTCCCAATTTGGCCTCTTCGGCGACACCGTCGAGGACTTCCCCAGCAGTTCTCCACGGTGAAAAAGCAGACGGAGGCCATCTCACACATCCTGCCCGCCGCAAACCTGCCACCATGGCCCATGCCCCATCGGCTAAGAAAACCCCCCTTGGGGCTGCGGTACCCATATTCTCAACAAAAGAGCTATTTCATTTGTCTCTGGGTCACCTGGCCCGCAAATGCCGTTCTCACGGCACTCTGCCACCACACATCAACAGTCCCAGCATGCTGCACATGGACCCCCACGACTGTTCCCCACGACTGTTTCCGACGAGTCTAGAGGATGCTCCTCCTCAGTCACTAACAGCAAGGCAAGTGCTTCGAGTCTTTTCTCAGCACCAGAGCCTCGGGACACACCTTTGCCTCCCGATGCCGTACTACCTACTCCGCCCCTCTGCGAAGCCCCACCTGGTATGTCAAAAGTAATCGTCCCGCTAGTGCCCCTAGCATGGAGCTTGGATGCATGGCTTTCACTTCCCAACCCGTCACGCTGGCTGACCAGGAACATCCGACTCGGTTACGCAATTCATTTTGGGGGAAAGGGGCCCCGTTCCGCTAGCACATCCACTGCCTAGAGTTGTTGACTGTATTCTTTGCCCTGTGGAGGATTCTCCCACTGGTTCAGGGCAAACACGTCTTGATCAGGTCAGACAGCACCACCGCGGTAGCGTACATAAATCTTGCCAATTTATGTATGCTACCGTGGTGGTGCTCGTCGTCTCCTCCTTTGGAGCCAGCTGCGACTCAAGTCTCAATTTGGGAACGGTTCGGCAAGGCTCGGGTAGACTTGTTCGCCTCCCAAGAGACCTCCCACTGCCCGATCTGGTATGCCCGAACAGAGGCTCCCCTCGGGGCAGGCACATTGCACTGCGCAAGTATGCATTTCCCCCAGTGAGCCTTTTTGCACAGGTGCTGTGCAAGCTCAGGGATGATGAGGCACAAGTCACTCTAGTGGCTCCCTATTGGCCCACCCGGGCTTGATTCTTGGACCATGTACTCCTCACGACAAATTCCCCTGAGGAAAGATCTTCTTTCTCAGGGACGGGGCACACTCTGGCATCCGCACCCAGACCTCTGGAACCTCCACGTCTGGCCCCTGGATGGGACGTGGAAGATCTAGCTGATCTACCACCTGCTGTCATAGACACGATCAACCAAGCCAGAGCCCCTTCTACCAGGCAACTTTACGCCCTAAAATGGCACTTGTTTAAGAAATGGTGTTCTTCTCCGGCCGAAGACCCACAAAGTTGCGCAGTCAGATCAGTGCTCTCATTTCTGCAAGAGAGGTTGGAGGGGAGGCTGTCCCCATCCACCTTGAAGGTGTATTTAGCTGCTATCCCAGCCCACCACAACGCAGTAGACGGCAAGTCTTTGGGTAAGCACGACTTGATTATCAGGTTACTGAGAGGCGCCCGGAGGTCAAATCCTCATGGGCACTGGCCAGAGGCACCTCCCTGGCAGACATATGCAGAGCAGCGGGTTGGGGAACACCTAATATTTTTGCCAGATTTTACAATCTCAGGGTAGAGTCAGCTTTGTCCCGTGTTTTCTCAGCTCCAAGCCAATAGAACTCGGTAACACGCTGCACTTTTTCTCCTCCCTAGCCCTCTGGGTCCACAATTCAGCAGAGGAATTCGCCGACACAATCCACTGTGGGTACTCAGATCTACCCTGTACTGGAATAGGTGCTCCACAGGTCAGGGCTCCTACGTGGACTTCCCCCCTTTTGTATTTTCCACAGTACGGCCCCCTTACAAGTGGACCCGCGTCTCCCTTGGGCAGTTCCCACTGCCCCCTGGTCGCCGTGTCTGTAGCAACTCCTCCCTCCGAATAGAGCCATTTCCCACATGTGACCTAAAAGCCCATGTGGTGTATGTCACAACTCTTACCTCCCCCTCTCTGGGCAGGTGTGGTCTCCACAGGGTCTTTTCCTCCTGAAAGAATAGGAAACTGGGTAAGACCCCCTTCCCCAATGCGTGTAAGGGCCCCAGCCATTGAATCTATGCAAGAAACATAGAGAGAAAAGAGGACTGGCTAGACTCGGCCTGTTCCCAGGTTGGCAAGCGTCGCCTTGTTCCCCTGTCTAGGGTAACTATAAGGATTCCGACGACTTTATGGGGCATTGGGGAAGGGTATGTGCAGTCTGATACATCTGGTCATTTTGGCATGTCAAGTACCTGCCCGCTCCTGTGTCAGCAGTACATGTACATGGCTCAGCGCATGGCGTGATTTAAATTGAACACCTAGTGTTGCTTCTTCGACACAACGTCAAAGTGAGCGACAGATGGGGAACGTCTAGGTTATGGATATAACCTCCATTCCCTGATGGAGGGAACAAGACGTTGTGTCCTCCCAGCCACGTCGCTGAGCCTCAGAAAAATCCTGAATGAAACAGACGTATTTCCCCGCCTTTATACCTGTATGTCCGAGGTGGGACATGCAAATTCTGTCTGCCAACTTCTCATTGGCCTTTTTTCATAGATCAGAGGTATATTCGGTGCTTCTTCGACACAACGTCTCATTCCCTCCATCAGGGAACGGAGGTTACATCCGTAACATAGACGGCTTGCTTGAGCATTAAGTGTTGTTTCAAGTTTTGGCTTTAGAGCATGGACGTGTTTTTAAAATGTCAATTGATATTATTCATTAGCTGCAACATAATGTATGATGCCCAAAGGCATAGGGTGTCTTATTTATTGTTAAACTGTGTTTTCTTAATGGCATGAATCACACTGAAGGCCTAGACATTAAATGCACGGCCCACTACTGTGTAATATTCACTGTTATGCATCTATTACTACTTATAATAATAAACCAATAGTAACTGTGTTATATTTAAGCATTATCTCACATCTGTGATGCTTTATTATGCAGAACTTTATTTGACAAAAAAAGAACTCCAATGTGGTATTTAGGGTTGTGCAGTGAGGTTCTGTATAAAATAACTTAAAAATAAAAAATAAAAATAATAAAATTTAATGTTGAAAATCAATTGTTATACTTTCATTTGATTAAAGGTTTAATTAATGTATTTATTTAAATACGATTTTGATGATAAAATTGAAATAAACTGCTGATGTTGAGTTCAGAAAAACAGGTATCAGGGAGTACTAAAAAAATGGAATATCATTACTCGTACTCATTCTCAAAAGTTTTTTTTTATTGGAACATCCCTAAAGTTAACCAATCAACTCTTGCTCAGCTCCAAATGGAGCAGAATGCAGCTGCCATGCTTTTGAGTGGTGTACGAAAACATGAACACATTACACTGAATTTCACTGCACTGGTTGCCGATTTGTTATATAATAGATATGCACCGATTGCAATTTTCTTGTCCGATTCCGATTCGATTCCGATTCCAAGTGTGACCTGCTGATACCGATTTTTTCCGATTCTGATTTTCTTTCTAAGAACTATTGACCACATATACAAACAAAATCTACCTTTCTTCAATGTAAAATTTAATTTTCATAATAAAATAAATTATTAAACATTATAATTTCCCCCAAACAAAGTTACAGGATCTTCTCTGACTTCTGATATATAAAGTGCTCTGTGACTGGAAAGAGGTAGAAATAACAATGAACTGCAAATGAGTTGCTTTATATAACAAAACAGATGTCATTTTCCACAATTTTTTATAAATGGACCTTTTTATATTTTTTACTTGTCTAACAAAACAATTCCAAATATTATAAGCCTATGAACAAAACTGAAGTGTTCAGTATGCTCAACATTGACATTAAGCTTACGTTAGATACCAGATATCAGAGGTAAAACTGATTGCTGCTTCGGGATTGGCTTGTAACCATACCTCGTCACTCACCCCCGTTTTTCCCGGGAGTCTCCCATATTTCACACCCATCCCCCACCCCCCTCCCGTTTTGTTATTTCTCCCTGGAAACTCCCGTAATTTGTATGGCCCAAACCACGTTACATGAATGATCACATCAATATATTATTCCAAGATTGTCCAGTTGCCAGATCTTGTATGAAACGCATCCTACTCACACAATCGATGCACCATACACATTTCTAATAATTTGTGACCTCAACCTGGCAACGAAAACCCATTTGCGCTGTTGAAATCTGCACAGGCAGTAGATGCGAGAAGTTCTATGGAGAACGGCTGGTCATCCAGGGCCATGAATTCCATAATTTTCCTCGTAATTCCTTTGGTCTTTTCGCTTCTCATACCATGGAAAGATAGGAGAGACTGCTGACTTCTGGCTGGCTCTGAGCTCTGGCTAGCTTTAGCCGCTTAACTTTTTTAGCTTCTTTTTTAAAAGCGGTATTTTCAGCTTTGTGAGGGTGTTTTAAGTGTCTAATTAGGTTTGTTGTTCCGAACGTTATTGTGGTGGTTCCCCCACAGTTTACTTTAACCTTACAAATATTACAAATTGCGAACTTTATGTATTTTTCACTCACAGTGAAGATCTTCCACGCCAATGACATGTTTCCATTGCTTATTTTAGCTTATAATCAACCCTAATACACTGTGATGTTTTAATGTATTTTTGTATTTGACCTTTTTTGTTTATATCTATTTTTATATAGTATACTTTTATATTTTTCTACTGTAATGTATGTACAGCAAATTGGTCAACTGTTGTTTTTGTTTTTAATTGTGCTCTATAAATAAACTGACATTGACACTAAATGTCCACAGGGCAACACATTTGTTAAGTCATGCCCCAAATCAGGTTTACTGGTAAACAATGTCAAATTGCAAGAGGAGGGAAAGAAAATTTTGTATGAACACTGAGATTAAGAAATGAAGAATATAGGACAGAAGATGGAGAATGTAGTCCATGCAGGAAGAAAGACAAGAACAAAGTAATTTGAATGGGAGAAATCTGGCACTTAATGCCATGAGGAGAATATATATTTAAATCTCCCCACATTGTTGAGAAGAGAAATCACTCTTCTAAGACAGGGGTTCCCAAACTTTTCAGCCCACGACCCCCAAAATAAAGGTGCGAGTGACTCGCGACCCCTACTATCCTCGGAGGTGGTTAAAGTATACAAACATTGCGTGAAACTGTGCACACGCACTAATAGGCATACTTACAACACAAAAGAACACAACAGTCAAAACAACCATTATATTATTTTATATTAAATATTAACATCACCTAATGAGATTTGGACACAATGACGTTGCGCACAACTGCGCACACGCACAAATAGGCCTATCTAAACACGAGCATGTTTACAACAAAAAAGACAACAATCAAACAACTATAATATTGTTTTATAGTCATTTACTGATTACTTTTATTTAAATAGTAACATCACCTAATGAGATGGATGGGCACAATGCTTGGAGCACAGCAAGTCCATTCTTGGTTTAATTTTGGAGACCGCCACTCGGAGTTCATCCTCTACATTCAGTCGCGATCTGTATTTATTTTTAATGTACGTGAGTGCCGAGAAAGTCTTTTCGCACAAGTAGGTAGTGCCAAATGGCATCAGTACATCCATAGCGGCCTTGGATAGCTGTGGGTATTCCCTCTCGACAGAAATCCAAAACTCAGCCAGCGTCTTGGAATTAAACGCTGTCTTTAAGGTTCGGTTGCTTGACAGTTCAACCAATGCGTCGTCCAGGTCGGATGTCAGATGACAGGGCTTGAAGGTGGGTAGTGATAGACTTCATCACTATGTTAACACTCAGTTCATTTTCCTCAATGAATTCGTCCAGCTTAGAAAACATGTCAATCCTACCCATTTCAACTCGCTCAGTTCAGCGCTCAAGTTTTCTCATGAATGCGTAGATTTTATCATTCAGTGACATGATGCTTGTGTTTTCACCTTGCAATGACATATTAAGGCCATTCAGTTTTTCAAATATGCAAGACAAATATGCTAGCCTTGTTAATCAGTCAGGTTCAGTGAGGTGGTCAGCGAGCTGGGACCCATGCTCCATTAGAAATAAGCGCACTTCGTCCCGCAGCTCAAACAGGCGGCTGAGCACATTCCCTCACAAAAGCCAACTGACTTCTGTGTGGAACAGCAAGCACTCATACTCAGGCAAACAGCCTGATATTGAGTGGACGCGCTTTTATGTAGTTGACAATTTTTATCGCAGTCTCAAGAACACGTTTAAGTTCTGGGTCAAGTGTTTTGCTCGCAAGAGCTTCTCTGTGTATAATACAGTGCGTGAAATTTATGTGAGGCGCCACTTGCAAGACTCTTGCTTTAAGACCTTTCTTTTTCCCCAGCATCGCTCCAGCACCATCTGCACCGATGCACTCATCCCAAGACAGTCCCTCTTCTTTTAGTTTGTTGTCAAGTTTTGTGAAAATGTCCTCGCCTGTGCACATTCCCTCCAGCGCGGTGCAAAACAGAATGTCCTCGTTAAGTTTTCCGTCAAAACTGTATCTGACGAAAATGAAAAGGCTGATGGCTTTTTTTGTTTGCATGTTTTTTATTTTTTATTTAACAACTATTTTTGTATTTTTTTACAATTATGGATAGGGCCTACAATATGCTATTTCTAATCGTTATATATATATATTTTTTGATTTCTGGAAATCATCTCGCGACCCCCCCCCCTCGCTGTCTCACGACCCCCCGGGGGGTCGCGACCCCTACTTTGGGAACCACTGTTCTAAGAAATAGATTAATTCACAGTTGGGCTGGGCGATATGACGATGTAATCGGATATTGACAATGTCTTACAAAGATCCCAATGCCGATTGCGAAGAGATAATGATCAACAATATTGGGAAATGGCAAAACCATGGATCTGGGAAGTCGTTAAATATATTAAACAGTGGCCAGGGTGTGAAAATAGCATCTGCCACCCGCCAAATGCGACGAGGCTGAAACCAGTTTGCAAGCTCCTCTTCCAAAAGTATTTTATGTATGGGTAATTTTGATCATCTAACCGCAACAGGTGAGCGACCTGTCTCGGTGTGACACATGACAAGATATGCTGTTAGTCACAAAGACATACGCTTGAAGAAAAACACTTTATTCTATTTTTAAGAACAGACAAAAGAAAAGCTGTCAATGCTTGTGTCTGATATGCTGTTTGTTCAGTGGTGTGCAACACAAGCCTCTCTCGTGGAACAAGCGCATGTAAAGTGTTTTTATGCCTTTTTCTCAGTTTCATTCATCTGAAAACTGTTTGCAAGAACAATGTCATCTACGCGAATGCTGAAAATGATCTCCAATCATCTCGGGAGGTGCTGTGAGTTTAATACGCTTTATATCATCATGGTTGGCATTCATTGCGTATTCCGTGATGCAAATGGAGCCGTTGGAGACAGTAAATGGTTGGATTTGGGGAGGTGGTTACGCAAGATTTTTGATCACTTCGTTATTTTATTGCTTTTTTGTTTAGTTTAAAGTGCAATTTGAATTTAGAAATGTCTTTTGTTTATGTTTTTGTGTTCCAATGAATACATATTTGAAAGTATAATAAAGTATACAAAAATTACGACCCTCGACACTTCACAGTGTTCCAATGCCATGGGAGGGATTGCAGGCTTGGTGTAGGTTTTAAGCTATTACTACATCAAGAGTTCAGGCTTCTGGATTGTACAATGAATTCTATCCTCCATCTGTGCCTCTTAAAGTTGTTTGTGCATCAAGCCCTACTAGTGCCTCTCCAATTGTGTGGAACACTGTAAATGGAAGAAATAACTCTCTAGACAATGGCTTCAAAAATCAAAAAATGGCATACTCTCAGCACAGGACTTGAATCATGTTTCTGCTTTAGCCTGCTGCAGGGCTTGACTGCATTAAACACTGGCGGTCCTCTTAGCAGTGTTATGCAAAACAGTGCACTAGCAGTCAATTTAGCTTTCCAAACACAATATTTTAGAGCCCTGCGCATTATTTATAATGCAAGCAAGTAGGAAAGGAACAGAAAATGGTGAAGATGCTTTCCACTAGAACTAGAATTTGATGAACATTTTGGTCATTATCGCTACTCGAATACTCAAAGTGATTACTCAAGTCGGCGAGGGGTCACTTTGTCATGTACATATGTGTCAGACAGATGTCTTTGGCTGCTGCATTGCATCCCATTGTTGTCCAGTGTCTTGCATAGCCATTATTAAAGGCTGTTATAATGTAACCTGTTACAAAAAGTACAAAAACTGTCAAAACATAATGCCTCATATTATGCCATTATGTGAAATCTCATTACCAGCTCAATGACAGAATGCTCAGAAAGTGCTTCTTTCTGCTCTTTCTTCTTGTTACCGTAATGATCTTAATATGCGCGCACTATGGTTTTCTTCATGGCTGGCTAACCATATATTTTCAATTGACAAAATGTCATTGGCTTGACTGGAGATTCCATAACAATTGCTTTTTTAATACGCAGTGTTGAAAATTGTTTTGAAGACCCTGCATTCTGTTCCATTATAGCAGTTTGAAATGAAAAACTTCCCTGGTGTGTGTGCACTTCTCTGGAGTGTTGAGCGCCTTCCCTGCCCTGGACAGAAGTCACAGTGTGTTGTGTTGAAACTTGTTGCGTCAATGATTCAGACCACAAGTTCCCGCTGAAAATCATGAAATAATAAATTTCAAAATTCCAAATAATTTGTTAATCATTTTCATGATTGATCATTAGTAATCGAGAACTCGTGCCCATTCCTGTTGTCTATGGTGTTATTAATGTTCTCATAGATCAATTGGTAGAGCATGGATCTAGCAATGCAAGAATAATAGGTTCATTTCCCAGTCAATTTGGACTGAAATGTAGGATTATCCATGAACAAAGCCATCAAATGAACACATCACATTCCACAGATCAGAGAGATTTCCCAACGAGCTATTAGAGAGTCATAAAAATGAATTCATGGCACCTAAATTGCTGAAAAAGACCATCTCTCCGATGCCTGCTTAATCTCAATCCAGGGTTTGTAATGACAGAGCTGACCAATAAAGAAGATCCTTCTTTGTTCCACAAACTTAAACCTTCAGCATGACCTTCTGAACTTCCACACAGAGCTAAAGCAGGTTTTATTTGAAAGGTTTCCTTGTGAGATCCTGATGAGATCCTCAACCTAGTCCTAGTACTTGTGATTTAACCCTATAAAATATACACCACTAGCCTTGCTAGATAATTCTGAAACTGACTCTATGACCTGTGATCACTTGCATAACTTACAAATGAATGATTATAGCCGATGTACCTTTTAAAATATGTGTAGTGATTGGTTATAATTTATAAATGACAAATCGATGATTATAATTTTAATCTGGTATGATTCATCTCATTCTACTAAGAATGGTAACTATTCAACATGATATTATACCCCGATAATCTGGTTTCTCATAAAGTTTAATGTATTATTCATGTTGTAAAACCAATGAATTAACCAGTGTGATTTGCAACCAGGGATGTTTTGTTCATGTTTTGTTACTTAAACGTATAATATTCATGAAATAATGTCAAATTCAGTATGTAATGCTTGCTTGTTTACATAGAGAATGTTGATGACAACAAATGTCATGGCTCTTGTACTGTTGTCAGGATCTAAAAATTAATGATTAAACATGCACTATTTTTAAGCGGGAGTTTGTAAGACCATGTGACTCTGAAAATCCACTTATGATTGGCTCAGGACACCTATGGGGTGCAGCCAATTTCAGTTCAAAACTTTCCTACCCAAGGAAAACCTTCTCTTATGCTGAATTTCTATCTTTCAATGCTCTTTTTGAACCGTCGCTTGGTCTCTCCTCCTCTGCTATCTTGCTGCTTCCAGATCCTCCATGCCATGTAGAGTTCAAGGAAAACTCAGGACACACAAAGTCCCAAGGAAGCCTCTTACTCTCTGCTCTATGGTTCACACACCCAACGGGAGTCGCAAGTCCTCCTTCCAGAAGGCCTTGCTTCATCCACACAATAACTATCCACATAGTTCAGAACATCGACTGAACAAACTTTCGCCAAAGAGCCAAAGAACCAAGCAACACAAGAAACGCAAAGCAAGGAAATGCAATGACACGCAAGTACATCTCCAGACTTTTGCTCAAAGTGCTGGTGTATTAGTTAAATACTTTGAGTAATCCGATTCAAATGCTGATGCAAATCGATTTAGACTCAAAGAAGGATAAATGGTTCTTAAGGCATTCTCAACAGACACCATAAAGTTAATTTTCTTTGTATTGATAATTTATTTCACATTCTGTCACTACTCGCCAACCTATTTCATGTTGTTTGTGTTTGAATACAGACAAACTTTATTGCTATTCTAAACATAAAACTATTCTAAGGTAATTTGAAAATGGTATATTTTGATAAATAATCTCATCCCTGTTTTTAAAAGATTTTGCTTCAAAGCTGTACCTAAATATGTGTAATATTATTTTCAATAAACCATAAGAATAATATTACTTTAATTCCCTTATTAAAGCTAATTCCTTACAATAGAAATTGTGAGCTGATACAACGAGACGTTGCATTACGATTTTAATGGTGGAGAATTTTATTCAGAAAAATAATCTAGTTATTTTTCATTTATCTTTCTTATAATGATTGTCGAACGTGACTAATTCCATTATACATTTCCTTACATAATAATGATGTAGAATAAGTACATTGTAAATGAATTACTAGCTCACATATGGTTTTCTTATATATAATGGTGGGAGAATTGTGGCACTTTAATCCGTACTGTGTACATTTATACTTCTAAGTTCTGTATAGAAATGTCTGCCAAGTGCATAAATGTATCTTCTGTATGCCACACTTGGCTTCCCTTCCCAAAAACAGCAAAGCTAGTCACCACATTTGTTGTGTTTTGTATGATGGTCCCCACTATGGGATGCTGGAGTAGTGGTTTACATGGCTGGCTTGAAGCCGTTTGATCAACTAATCGTTCTTCATGAGAAATACAATGCTAGTCAACCAGCTTCAAGTTGACATGGTTATGCTCAGAGGTAATTTGTAACATGCAACATTTACTAGATTAACAGTAGTAATCTTTTTACTCTTATTTGAGTAAAGTTTGAATGAAAATTTACTTTTATTTCCTAACATTGAATTGGACTAAATTTGTAAAATTGATGTCTAGCCTCAAATGCACATTGACAATCTGAGAAGAACAGTGAAATGGAAGAGTACATGTTCCTTTGTTAAATTTACCCACTATGTGTAGAGACTAGCAAGTGGGTTGTCAAAACAGACTTTAGACATTCTGTCTCTTTAGAGAAGAGCAATAATTCATCTGAGAGAGAGTAACAGATGTAGTCAGGGACCAGTTTGTGTGAAACATTGCTTCTCACTAATGACAGCAACAGGCAATAACTTTTCATTCTCCAGACAAAGACACCCTGTTTGTGAACTGCTTAGGAGCCATATTAGAGCAGCACTGTAGACTATTGATGCATACTGTATTCACCAGTGTATTATGGACTCTCATAGTTGGATTACAGCACTAGGCTTTATTACAGAACCTTTAGTAAAATGGTATTATTGAACAGCATGTGAGCCTCTCAAGAACCATTAGCAAGAAGCGATAAAAGGATAAATCAATTATTCAGCGTGTGCCATCTGAAGTTAAGTATATATGATTAGAGGATGTTGAAATTGAAAGTTCAGTTGGGGGTTAGGGATTTGTTGGATCCTGGGATGGTGATGGAAGTGTGTTTGTGGATGCGTGAGTGTGTGAAATGGGAGGGCAGGATGTGATTACCAAGAGGCAAGTGAGCGAGATCAGAGTTTATGCTGTGTGGTTCAATATCCAAGCGATAAACAAGTGGTATTGCTTGCAACTTTGTGTCTCGCTAGACTTTCGTAAAGATATTATGAGACTCAGTGGCTCGTAATGCCCATGTTGGCTAGTGAGCTCATAATATCGTTAGCTTGCTTCCAAATATCCAGCTCTTTCATGTGCTATCTCGTGTAATTTCGCCTTCATGCCCACCCCCTTCTTCGTCACTGTACATCTCTTACATTCCTCCGATCCTCCCCTTCATGCACTTATCTTTTCATTACATCGTTTGCTTGAATGCTATATTTTAGCCCCTGACTTTCTCACTTCCTCTCTTTTACCATGATTCCAATGATATTTTGTCTTGATTCACGTTTCTCTTGGTTACTAACTGTGTTCCAAAACTTAGTGAGCTGTCTTGCTGCGTACTGCCTTCTATGGCAGTATACGGCTATGGAAGCTCATAAATAATGATTTGGAATTTTTTTTTATTGACAGGAACTAATAAAAATAGTGATATGCACGCAAAGCACATGAGACTTAACTCACATTTGAATAACAAATGGAATAATTAAATAATTCATAAATTAATTTCAATTCCAAATTTTTCTTGTTTTGGCAGGTCCACGGCTAAATTTAAGTGGGCCCAGGACAAATAACACACAAAAAAAACACATTTGTTGCAATGCATTATGGGATTGTCTTGACTGCAGGACACATGTGATGCTTTGTTAGGGGCTGTTCAGACCTTATGTGTTTCAAGGTGAAAATATACGCTACACAAATACGTGGAAGCGGATGTTTCTAGCTATGCAAGCTCAATTTTGTGTGTTGCATTCCAAAATATGTCCAAACTGCAATTCATAACATAAGGAAAGTATGTGTTGTATTCTCAACATTGCCGAAAGATAGCACTATAGCAGACATTAGTGTGAACTGTCCGCTTCTGCAGCGAGGTTACTTTTTCCAAGTCAACTACTGTAATGGTGAAACAACAGTGTGAAGAGAATACTTCTGAGCAAGCAAGTTAAAGTCAATATATGAATTGCAACTTACCTAAATAATAACAAAAGCAGTTTAATGACTTTTGAAGGTTTTGTAACTCTACTGTCCCTTTGAGTACTTACTGCCTCGGTAAAGCTAGAACGCACGTCAAGCATATTCAATCAGACCGTGCATTGATTATAACTAGCTTAAGTAAAGTGTCTGAACTTAGCGTCTGTCTGCGCTGCATTGTAATATTTTTTTTTCTATTTAAACATGTATTTGATGGACATCTTTGACAGTTGCACTACGTCTCACAGATTTTTCAGCATCTTGAGTAGGAGAGCCATATTTTTAAGACGGCATGCTGAGAGCCCCTTATATTTAGCAGAAAACAACATATCTTAGGAGCCAGCAAAATTAAATTACTTACATTTTGGAACAGGCTTTGCATTGGAAGTGCCTAAAATGGCTTAAAATGCTGCATACAGAGGCAGCTCACTAGATTTTGGATCCTCACTGTCAACTAGTTTACACATTTTTTTTAACATTTTTTATTTTAATTGTCGTCATCTCTTCCTTGGCTAGCCCTTTCTTTTCTCCCGCAAATTTCTCAATTATTCCTTATTTTTGGAGCAGGCGACTTTTGTCAGAATTTGGGATTCTCCAAGGGTCTTCAGCATTCCCCCAGGATCTTAAAGTCAGGCATGGTGGTTATTGAAAGGTGTACAGCTGGCAAGAGTCAACTTTTGGATTTATCAGCACCACAATGGACACTAACAGATGCCAGCTTGACTCCCACTCTTTTAATCCTTTCTTTGCCTTTCCTCTATCACTCTCTTTGTCTTTCCACTGATTCTCTCTTTTAAAGGTGAGACAGAGAAAGGTGAGCGAACACAACAGTTGCCAAGTCTTGCCTTCATCATGTGCTGCTGGGCTTAAGGCTTGTGCTAATATTTGACTTGCAGAGAGAAAAAGAGAGGCAGAAGGGGAACAGGCATATATATATACACATACAGTTTAAGTCAGAAGTTCACATACATCTTAGCCAAAACATTTAAATTCAGTTTTTCACAAGTCCTGACATTTAATCGTAGAAAACATTGCCTGTCTTAGGCCAGTTGGGAACACTACTTTATTTTAAGAATGTGAAATGTCAGGATAACAGTAGAGAGAATGATTTATTTCAGCTTTTATTTCTTTCATCACATTCCTGGTGGGTAAGAAGTGTACATACACTTTGTTAGTATTTGGTAGCATTGTTTTTACATTGTTTAACTTGAGTCAAACGTTTTGGGTAGCCTTACAAAACCTCACAATAAATTTTGACCCATTCCTCCTGACAGAATTGGTGTACAGTAACTGGAGTCAGGTTTGTAGGCCTCCTTGCTTGCAAATGCTTTTCAGTTCTGCCCATAAATTTTCTATCGAATTGAGGTCAGGGCTTTGTGATGTCCACTCCATTACCTTGACTTTGTTGTCCTTAAGCCATTTTTCCACAACTCTGGAGGTATGCTTGGGGTCATTGTCCATTTGGAAGACCCATTTGTGACCGAGCTTTAACTTCATGGCTGATGTGTTGAGATGTTGCTTCAATATATCCACATAATTTTCTTTCCTCATGATACCATCTATTTTGTTAAGAGCATCTTTCCCTCCTGCAGAAAAGCACCGCAAAACATGATGTTGCCACCCCCATGCTTCACGGTTGGGATGGTGTTCTTCGGCTTGCAAGCCTCACCCTTTTTTCTCCAAATATAACGAGGGTCATTATGGCCAAAAAGTTACATTTTTGTTCAGTTCAGACCAGAGGAAATTTCTCCAAAATTAAGATCACTTGCACACTGTAGTCTGGCTTTTTATGGCAGTTTTGGAGCAGTGGTTTCTTCCTTGCGGAGCAACCTTTCAGGTTATGCCAGTATAGGTCTTGTTTTATTGTGGATATAGATACTTGTATACCTCTTTCCTCCAGCATTCTCACAAGTTCCTTTGCTGTTGTTCTGGGATTGATTTGCACTTTTCATACCAAACTATATTCATCTCTAGGAGACAGAATGCATCTCCTTCCTGAGTGGTATGATGGCTGCATGGTCCCATGGTGTTTATACTTGAGTACTATTGTTTGTACAGATGAATGTGGTACCTTCAGGTGTTGCTCCCAAGGATGAACCAGACTTGTGGGGGTCCACAATTTTTGTTTCTGAGGTCTTGGCTAATTTCTTTTGAAGCAAAGAGTTTGAAGGTAGAAATAAATCCATCGGAACACCTACAATTGACTCAAATTAGCCTATCAGAAGCTAATTGGCTAATGTTTGACATGTTTTACTGGAATTTTCCAAGCTGCTTAAAGGCACAGTTAACTTGGTGTATATAAACTTCTGACTCACTGGATTTGTGATATAGTCAATTAAAAGTTAAACAATCAGTCTGTAAACACTTGTCATGCACAAAGTAGATGTCCTAAACGACTTGCCAAAACTATAGTTTGCTAATGTGAAATTTTTAGAGTGGTTAAAAAATTAGTTTGAATGACTTTAATGACAACATAGGTGTATGTAAACTTCTGACTTCAATATAAAATTAAAGTATATATTACTTAAATTATATAATACACTACAGGTATATACTGAAAGCCTATGTTAAACTTCTAACAGGGAGAGAGAGAGATAAGAGATAACAAAACAAAGAATGGTCTTGCTGGGCTTAATTTTTCATAGTTGGAGTCTTACATACAGGGCCCGAAATGAACTTTTTAGCCCACGAGCCAAGGTGGCTGGTAGATGAATACATTTACCAGCCTGTCAGATTTTTTTCCGGCAATTAAAAAAAAAAAAAAAGAAGGTATTTTACAAGTACAGACATATGTGACAATTAAACAAAACTGTATGCATGTTTAAAAGTGAACTGCATTTTTTTAAAGCATTGTATTAATTGATTATTTATGAAATATTTAATTGCCAGATAGTCTAAAATACAAAACAAAATTTGTATTTTAAAGTACATGTTGTCATATGAACTGATGAGCCTAAAGTACACACAACTGTAACATTGCTGGCATAGACAATAATGAAGACTTTGATGATGGAGTGACAAACCCAAGTGCAGTTTATTAAACAAAACGTGAATTCCAAAAACCCTAACAATAAACGAGAACTAAACATAAACATGAACTTGACTTGAACTAGACTTCGGGCTGGGCGATAAAACAATGTAAATATTTATTGCAATAAAAAAAACTCCATGATATCGACGATAAGCTTTTGAGTAATTTTCTATATTTAGCCTGTGTTCCCTGGCGTTGGGAGTGGCTTTGTGCGGATTACTTCCGCTTCAGTGGAAACGAAGCCTTAGAATGTATGAAGTTGTTATTGCCCCCACTTCGCAGGTCGCCGCATTCCGGATCCTTGATTGATTCTATCTTGACTGCAAGACATCATGACAACGGTTACATCCTCTCATCGTCTATAGTGAGCAGTGGGACAAAACAACAGCGCCGGTTACATCAGATCTGATCTTTCTGCACTGTATTCTTGAATATTTTTCTCTAGCACTGAAACGCGCTTCACTGATGCCCTGTCCCGGGCCGCACCCGTTTCCTCTTTTCCCCACATGTGCGTAAACATGAGGTGCGTGCTTCCAGAGCGCCTTTAGACCATAAACTTTTTTCTTTCTAAATTTAGTTGTATTAATCAGCATGTTCCAAGACTTTAATAATAAACAAATAGATTTCTGCTCTAATTTTGTGAAATTATTCAGCTGTCATTATCTCTAACAAGGATGAAAGACAAAACAATTACTAGTTTGTAGCCTAGTCTTTCTCACTTTAATGAAAATAGAAAAATTGTCCATTCAGACTTTTACATTTTCAAAAGATTCTCTCTGTAGATACCCCTGAGCACCCATCCAGTATCATTCCTCAGTCACAAGGGCTTCTATGCCCCCATACTTCGATATCTGTATGTAAAGAAATATGAAAATACTTTTAATGTAAATAATAAAAAAAAGGGAAAAAATGATTTATATATATATATATATATATATATATATATATATATATATATATATATATATATATGTATGTATATATATACACACACACCTTCATTTTGTTTCAAAATGAACAGACCATCTTATAACATTCATATCCAACTGCACTCAATTGATAAACTCTATAAAACATTGTAATATTTTCATAGAAGATCCCTCTGACACCACTGCATTGGCGGTGTCTGGGCCCCCAATGCATTTTTGTAAAGACTATTTAGGATTTTTTTTGGAAATAAAAAAAGTATGTGCAATGTGTAAATGTGATTGAATATTGTTATACATATCGATAATGAATGATATGAAGAAGAAGATTGTGATAATATTTTTTGCCATATCGCCCAGCCCTGACTTGGCTTGGCTTGGCTTGGCTTGAACAAAACAGCAACTTTACATTCACAATACTAGACAAGAGACAATGGCAAATATGAGGGCTTAAATACACAGGTATTGGGTAAAACAATAACAAGTTAACCAATGAACAGGCAGAACTATAAACAAGATAATGAGACTAATAAACTAAAACCAATTACAAACAAGAACTGATAACAAACTAATGAAACAATAAACAAATGAAAACAAGACACATGAACATGGAGGGAAACATAAAATCACATGACAAGGGAACCACATGACATGAACAGGAACTAAACTTTTCAAAATAAAAGACATGAAATACATGAACACACATATTATACATTACAACAACAAAGTAGCATTCTTGGTTCACTTTTGAACCTTGATGTCTCTTCTTGTGCTGTAGATTAAGTAGCAGTGTTGCTGTGGTGCTTAATAGTAATACAGGAAAGACTGTCTGAGTATTTTTGTCTGGTTTTCTGTCTGCATCAGTGGAATAATGCACGTTCAAGAACCGTTAATGCTTTTTATTATAATGCAATCATTACTGTAAAAGTTGTATGTGTGTTGGTGGGTAGTAAAAACATACTCGCACATCCACTGTAAATCTAAGAGTGGTCTTCCCTTCATCCCTTCATCCCAATGGCATTAATGCTCCTGTATATACTTTCATCTTGCATCGAGATGTACTGCTAATGCTATGTGCTCAGTGGTGCAAAAGAAATCCGCTCAGCCCCACTCACCGCACCAGAGAACTGCCACATCAGGGTGAATTTGTAATACACAAAGCCAGTGTGTATTTTCTACTATTACCTTTCAGTACACGAGCAATGATGTCATCTTATATATGTGTGATTACAGTTGGAAAAATGCCAATTTAATTTTCAAATGCCCAAAGTATACAAAACAGTGTTGATTTTTAAACGTTTGCTTACCCACAAAGGTATGCCACAAAGAATGCGTGCAATCATCATTTGAAGTCTGGATTAATAGCACTGAATCCACCTTCACTCACCATGCGCCAGTGGACACACATCATTTGAGATTATTAATGAGAAGCAGGACTACATGCTAATAAGAACCGTTCTATGTATACACCTGTGTTAACGACTGTCCTGTAGGTCTACACTGAGCCTTGAGGACAAAACTAGAACATGTAAAACTATTTTACAATCTGACATAAACTGATGGAAAGCAAAAACCACCTGCTAGAGTGGCCTGTGACTGCAAAATTTACTGGCCAAGCAGAAAATGTACCTGCATTTGGCACTTAGCGGGTGTTAATTTCAGAACCTGCTTACTTATAAGGTATCTATAAAAGGACTCAAGTTGTGGTTTCAGCTTGGTTTAAGACTGCTTCAGTTATTGAGAGTGTGAATGGTGGATTACACTCATAACAACCCATATAAAAAAAGCATAAAACTAAATATTAAATGCAGTAAAATGCCACCACATCCTGTTGTCTTCCTATAAAAGGTTGTTGAAAAATATGCTCTGATATTTATGACAAAATAAAAGTGAAGAGACTTTTGTGGAACATACAGAGCAACCAGTTTTCATGGGCAGAGATCCCTGAATTGCAGCAAATATGCTTTGTTTTCTTTTCTGATTTAATATAGATCAATGTCAGTTCCCTAGCAGCTATACTGCAGTAATCGATAAATAAAAAAAATAAATAAAAAATGGATTACTGGATAATAATTTGTGACAGGACATACACTCACTGAGCACTTTATTAGGAACACTATGGTCTTAATAAAATTACCAATGTGGTCTTCTATTGTTGTAGCCCATCCATCTCAAGGTTTGAGGTGTTGTGCATTCTGAGATGCTATTTTGCTCACTACAATTGTACAGAGTGGTTATCTGAGTTACCGTAGGTCTGGCCATTCTCCGCTGACCTCTCTCATCAACAAGGCATTTCCGTCTGCAGAACTGCCGCTCAATGGATATATATATTTTTTTGGACACATAACTGAGTACACATGAGAGACATTTGTCTGTGAAAATCACAGGAGATCAGCAATTACAGAAATACTCAAACCAGCCTTTCTGGCACAATCATTCCACTGTCAAAATCACTGAGATCAATTTGTTTCCCCAATCTGATGGTTGATGTGAACATTACTGAAGTTCTTCACCAAATCTGCATGATTTTGTGCATTGTGCTGCTTCCATACGATTTGCTGAGTAGATTACTGCATGATTAAGTAGGTGTACAGGTGTTCCTAATAAAGTGCTCAGTGAGTGTAAATGGTAAGGTAATTTTTTGTGTGAGGAACCAAATCTCTCTTGTTTTGACCTACCAATACAGTAGACATGGCAGACAAAATATACGTTTTGTCTTCCAAGGTAGATGAATTGTGAAAGTTTAACAGACATAAATATTTCTTATTTGCAATGATACTGTATTTAAGCAAAGAGGTAGAAGAGGCCATGCTATATTTTGAATACAATGTAAATAATAACATAATATTATTTTGTGGTATATCTTGGTTATTCCATTATAATGCACACTAATATATACAGTTATTAGGTGAACAGTTGTTTTGAGTCATAGCTATTACTATATTTTGTATTTAAGTACAGCTGGGACAGTACTGACCAATCAGCATCCAGGACCAGAAATCTCCATTTTATAATTTGCACTATATCATTCTTGTTTCAGTGGCTTAAAAGCAGGGGGCTGTTCCAGAAAACAAGTTTAGCTTTCTTTGACACAACCTCGCGACAGCCCCTCCCTGGCGAATTCCTCTGAGATAAGATCTTCTTTCTCAGGGACAGGCAAACTCTGATATTTTCACCCAGACGTTTGGAACCTCCACATCTGGCCCCTGGATGGGACACGAAAGATCTAGCTGATCTACCACCTGCTGTCGTAGCCACGATCAACCAAGCCAGAGCCCCTTTTACCAGGCAACTTTACACCCTGAAGTGGTGCTTGTTCGCGAATTGGTGTTCTTCCCGGGCTGAAGACCCACAGAGGTCTGGTTAGGTCAGTGCTCTTATTTCTGCAAGAGAGGCTGGAGGGGAGGCTGTCCCCTTCCACCCTGAAGGTGTATGTCACCGCTATCGCGGCCCACCACGACGCAGTAGACGGCAAGTCTTTGGGTATGCACGACTTAATCACGACTTAATCATCAGGTTCCTAAGAGGCGCCCGGAGGTTGAACCCCTCCCGGCCAAGCCTGTTCCCCTCCTGGAATCTCTCAGTGGTCCTCGCGGGCCTCCAGAGACCCCCCTTCGAGCCGCTACAATCAGTTGGACTCAGGGCCCTCTCTTTAAAGACAGCCCTTCTGATTGAACTCGCCTCTATCAAGAAGCTTAGGGACCTTCAAGCGTTCTCTGTTAGCGACACCTGCCTGGAGTTTGGTCCAGCGGACACATATGTGATCCTAAGACCACGACCGGGCTACGTGCCCAAGGTTCCTACCACGACCTTCAGAGACCAGATAGTGAACCTGCAAGCGCTGCCCCGGGAGGAGACAGACCCAGCCCCTTCGTTGCCGTGTCCTTTATGTGCTTTGCGTTCCTACTTGGACCACACACAGAGCTTCAGATGCTCTGAGCAGCTCTTTGTCTGCTTTGGTGGACAGCGGAAAGGGAACGCTGTCTCCAAACAGAGGCTCTCCCACTGGATGGTGGATGCCATTTCATTGGCCTATCACACCCATGCCGTGCCCCCCCCCCCCCCTTGCACTCAACAAGGAGTATTGCGTCCTCGTGGGCACTGGCCAGAGGTACCTCCCTAGCAGACATATGTAGAGCAGCGGGTTGGGCAACACCTAATACCTTTGTGAGATTTTACAATCTCAGGGTTGAGTCAGTATCGTCCTGTGTTTTCTCAGGTCCGAGCCGGTGGAACTCGGTAACACGCTGACGGACTGACCGGGTTGTTACTCAGAAATATCAGACTAGATGGCACCTATGACCAATCAGAATTGAGTATTCTGAAAAGCTGTGTAATAAGTATAAATGAGACAAGTGATAGAAGAGAGTGAGAGAGATAAGAAACTTGCACAAAGATGAAGCAAGCATGATTGATTGCAAGCCATTATATATTTTATTTTTTTTCTTTATTGTGATGCTCTGTAGAGAAGTAGATTAAAGTGTCCAATTTTTCATTTTTTTTTTTGTTATTTTTTTGTGCCTGAATGAGTAAATGTGACTTAAGAATTAATATACTTTTGCTTGTAAAGACATCAAAGCCATGCATTTTTCGCAAAAGCTTTATATAATTTAAGAACGCTATTTTGCTGCTGTTGTTTTTAACAACAATTTCTGCGCGATGTCGCTTTTAATGAAGCTCAGTTGTTATCTTTGGAGTGTAGGGTTTTGGAACGAGGGTGTGTGGCTAATCCAGCTTTGTGGAATTAGAAAAGCTAAAATCACTTACAGCACCTTTAAAGTAAAAATGTATATGAATGTATCAGGGCAAGTATTTGACTAATCTTCTGTGACTTATTATTTTCTTTTAACATCCCAAAGTATATCAACTACCCTCTGGCAGTATTCGTTGTTAACAGTCGAGGCTGCCTGACATCAGTTTTGAGAAGTGTTATTGCTTTTTCAATGTCAGTAAAAACACACTGTTATTGTGGGACAACTGAATCTATTTCAGTCTTAGTTTCCCTGTGTCTTGCAGCTCATAAATTGTTTGTATGTATGAGATAGAGATAGGCGTCTTTTTCAACTCTTTCATGAATATGAACCCAAATGTACCAACAAGTCTACATATGATTGTAGCTCTGTTGTTTCTCTGCTTGAAATTATCCTGCAGAGAGAGAGTGTTTTGGGGCCCAGCACAATGATATTACTGCTGCAAATCACACCACCATAGTGCTGTAGCCAACACACTCCTGTGTTTGTACCAGACTAAAGACAAAGTGTAGGGAGAGACTTTTTTTTTTTTGGTTACAAACTGTTAATTACAAGGTTAATATACTATAAATGTGGTTTATGAGGACATTTCTAGTGTCCCCATAATTCAAATTGCTTAAAAAACATACTAAACATTGTTTTATTGAAATTGTAAAAATGCAGAAAGTTTTTTGTGAGGGTTAGGTTTAGAGGTAGGGTTAAGGGATAGAATATACAGTTTGTACAGTATAAAACTCATTATGTCTATGGAGAGGCCTCATAATGATAGCTGCACCAACATTATTTTTCAAACTTTTTTTAATTACAAAAATAGAATGATAATCTTACATTTTAAACAATAAACATAAATAATCCAGGATGTTGTGATTTAACCAAGATATTAATCTGAACATGTACCAGAAAAGCAACACACAATGTTACAAATGTATTGCTTAAATATATTGAAAATATCACTTCAGCTACTGCACTACTTTATCAACATTTTCCTACATAATAGATGTATTATCTCTTCCTTTCCTGAGGACAACACAAATTATTTCACAATAGTTTCTTGTTCTTTCTCATCACTATTTTTCTTAATAATGTCTGTCTAATGCGCTAAAAATAGAGATTAATTAGAAAATTGCTATAGAATTGCTTAGAGTGTGCAGACACTGGATATTGTTAGGCAAATATTTTAAAGGGGGAATTAATATATATTCATATATAACTGAAAACAAATCAATGTTTTTTTTAAGAGTAATACCAGCATTAAATGCATAAAATACCACAGTAAACACCAGTGAATATATTCTAAGGGTACTGATGCAAATTCTCTTATAATTTAAAAAATATTAAACTAAATATTAAAAAAAATCAGTTCACATGGTCAAAGACACCTTAATTGAGAAATAGCTTGAGTAGCTGATCAAAAGACCACAAATTATAGTAAAAAAAGACTGCTGTGCAATTTTGACTCACATATCGTTTTGTTTTGTTTTTAGCAATGGCAGACCACACCCACAACACCAGCAATAAGCAGACGGGGGAATATTTTGGAAACCTGTTTGAAAACAGTTATTATTGTTCAATTCTATTTGGTGACACTTGTTGTGCAGAAATTAAACACTTCACCTTTAAATAAAATACACTCAGTGGAATCCATACAGTACATACATTTAGGAGTTGTTATATATTTTCCTTTTTGTCAGGGCATTTTGTGGTCCTAGCAAAATTACTCTGCAGAACCATTACTTTAGTCAGATATTATTTCTATGTATTGCACATCTTTCTATCTCAGTCTAGTGGATGTTGGTTTAATAGTACGTGGGTCCAGGAGTTTCAGAACAAGTCAGAAACTCTTCTGTATGTAGATGCACATTTCAGTGTAGTTTATCTGACAGATGTTCACTTGAAAGTTGCAGAATATACTGCACTGTGCTGTCATGGAATCAAATGTGTACAATGATGTATCTGTCCCTTCTGAGAAACAGACAGAGAGAGAGAGTCTTGTCTCTTGTTAGATTGCTCCTCAGGGAAAATGGAGCTATTCTCTGCCAATTTCTAGCATTACAAAAGAAAACACATCACAAAAGTGGTTTATTTTATGTAAAAATGGTACATCTTGTACGATAATACAGCATCAGCATGTATTACGATAATACAGATTTTGTTTGTTTCCAGGCTGAGATTTTTGTCAAGTGCAGTTTTGTTTTCCTTTGACATTTTATTTAATATATTTCCTATTGAAAAATCTATGTTGGAACTCTTTTAAATAGCAATAGCTTTTTGTTATGACACAGCCATTGTTTGCTACTTGCTATTTCTAGTCAGTGTGAAGTGGTATGAGGAGGAGGGCTGTTCTGGTTATAGAGAGCATTTGATTAGACTAACTGAGAGAGTGCAAGATAAGTCAACACTATTTTTTATCTGTTTTCAGAGAAAGACGTAAATGAAAAACGTAAGTGAAAATGTAAATGAAAAAATACCTGCTAGTTATTTAGTTTTGTCAACTTTTATAAGTACACTATCATATACTGTTGATGGCCTCAAAGTGAATAGACATGGACTAAAAGTTAAGATGCAGTGTTATTGTCTGAAACTCTGAAAGCATTTTGCCATGTTGAGATGTGTCTATGTGGTGTTGGTGAGGTAACACACGACTGAGGGCTTATCCAGATGCATTGTGCTGATCCATTGAGCTCAAGATGAGGCAGCAGGCCAGCAAGCTGTGGAACACGTCAAGCCCTCAAACGCAGAAAAAACACTTCAACTTACACACTGCTTCATCTGCCCCTCAGCTGTTGTTTCATATAGCAATGGGACCTCCCGTTCCCTGAACTTCACCCCCACCCCCACCCACTTTTTTGCTCCACCATCTCACATACTAACTCACTTTTCTTTACATCAATAATAAGTGATTTTTTTCCTCTTTTTACTCCTTCTCTTTGAAGTACTTATTCCCTCCCACCAAACCATAATTGCACTTGGTAGCTATCTATCTATCTATCTATCTATCTATCTATCTATCTATCTATCTATCTATCTATCTATCTATCTATCTATCTATCTATCTGTCTGTCTGTCTGTCTGTCTGTCTGTCTGTCTGTCAGTCTGTCATCTATTTTGTTTTATCCTGCAGTATTTGCCTCCTCTGGTGCACTCTGCAGTGAGCTGAATCAGTAATACAGATGGAACATTTCTAATCATTTTGCCTGCACTGACTCCTGCATCAGTTACAGTACTCAACAACACTATTGATTTAACCATGGGCTACAGTCATTTGCGTTGCGACTGGGGAGCAAAAATAGAAATAACTGTCTTTGGCTCTCACTTCAAATATAGAAAAATGATGCAGGGCAATCTGTGTTCTTTAATGTTTGTGTAATTATTTTGTAATGAATAGTATTCTTACAGTATGCAGTCTGTCTTGTGTTTATGCTGCAGCATCTCCTCGTTTGTATAAATGGCTTTCTGTGTGTGTGTGTGTGTGTGGGTGGCTGTGTTTTTTATTTCTATTTATCTAACTGTTTTTGTTTGTTTTTGTTTATTTTAGCTCTGAAAAATGTGTGAGTAATAATAAAGTAGTGTTTAGCTACCTTTGACCATTGATTTCCAGTTGAGCATGGGAATGGCATCACTCCCAAGTGAACAGGTATTGTCTCTTTCGCTCGCAAGCTGTAACAGTGGAGGATGTGGCAGTGGGGGAACAAATTGGATGTGAAAACATATCATCAGCATCAAGAATGAATAAAGCAGTGGTAGTGTTTCTTAAGCACAAATCATTAGTTGCTTGAGAGATTGAGAGTGGATTATTGGTTAATAACAATTTTTATCAAGTTTTTCCCCTGGCCGCTTTAATATTGAATGTTATGATTTTCAGTGTACCACCATTCATTCATGATGACGTCATTGAACGAGAACTTTAGTAGGATTGCTACTCCACTCAAAGCCATTACATTGGGATGCAGAATTTTGGCATTGAAACACGTTATGCCGTTTAGATGGCAAGTGTTTATGTTTTTCGAAGGAGCCTTCATTGGACATTTCTGTGTCTGGAATGATGGTAAGATATTTGTGATTTACGTGACTATGGGAAGTATGACATTTTTTGAGTGCACTGACATTGGGCACAAACAGTTTGCGTGCACACACAAGGCTCATGCAAGCTCTAGTGCCGAGGTTAACACAGAAAATATATATTGTCGTGAAGATGAGAAGTCTGAAGAGGGAACAGTAGATAAACAGATTGAAATAGTCAGTGTGAGTGAGGTAAGACAGGCCATGACTGAAGAAATGAGAATGCAAATGAAGTTGATGAACAGGATTATGAGACAGAAAATGTAGGCGAGACTACTTTTTTACAGAATACTGTTGAAGTAGATGAGTGGAGTGTTGAAATAAAGTGTACTGATACTAACGCGATGAATAACGTTAACTTATCTGCAAAATCAAAAATGCTAGCAGCTGAAGTACTGGATGATGACAGTCAGGCAGAAATGATGGATGAAGATACACTTTCACTGATATCAGGTGTCTCTGAAATTAGTTCTCAGGCTGAAGGATCATTTTATTCTATCCAAGTAATCAATGATTTTTTTAGATGAAACATTTTGCAAAACTCTGGATAACTAAGATTTTTTTTTTCTGATGTGGATACATTTGTAGTATTAGTAACAAGATTGTAATGTAAAAAAAATATTCCATTTAAAAAAGATACTGACTAAATTAAGGAAGTGCAAGGGTTTATCTTATGATAAGACAATATACTTGTTTAATAAGGAATTATAATATAGTAAGTGGTGCCAGATTAGAGATGATATATTTGAGCAGAAGTTTTAATAGTAGAGCAATGAATGCTGCCATTCTTTTTTTCTGATCACCATATGGTAACTATTGACATAAACAAAACAACTTCTGTAAAGAAACATTACTAATGGCATTTTAAATCAATATTGTTCAGTGTTATAAAAGAATAATTATGAAACAAAAAGTCAATGGTGGGAATGTTTTGTAAAAATTGTGTTTCTCAGTTGTCATCTAAAGTTAAAGCTACAGTTCAAAAGTTACAGGATGAAAACAGGATTAAAAAAAGTGCTGAGCTAAATAAAAAAAAGGCTAGAACTTAAACAGTTTTTGCAAGTTAAAGTTAAAGGTGCTTTAATAGGGTCCAAAATATGTCCAATCAAGGAAATTGATACTCCAAGTGCTTATTTCTTTTTAACTGGATCGTGCCTATGGGCGACTTGGTCACAAATATACAAAAAGTTCAAGTTCTTTTATTTGTATATATATATATATATATATATATATATATATTTATAAATACAGTTGTGGCACGGTGGAGGGCGGGACCTGCGCGTGATTATGCACGCCTGGTCCCGTATTAGGCTAATCAAGCCACCAAGAGGGTTAAAGGCCGAATGCGGACGATGTGCGTGAGAGAGAGATCGTTCACAGACATGTCTGTAATTGAGCTCTCTCTCTCGATCGCCGTCTGCGAGTGGCCTTTATCCCTCTTGACGGCTTAATTAGCCTAATACGGGACCGGGCGTGCGTAATCACGCGCAGGTCCCGCCCTCCACCGTGCCACAACAGTATATATATTTATAAATACAGTATATATATATATATATATATATATATATATCCACAATAGGGAGAATTACAGTAGTCCAGACAAGAAGTGATGAAGGCATGAACTGCTATCTCTAAAGTTGTTTAAAAAAGTGTTTAACTTTAGAGTAGATGTAGATGATAGAAACTGGAGCCTAAGACAACACTAATATGTTTATGAAATTTCAGCTAGCTATCAAACTGGACACCCAGGTTCCGTACTTGAAGAGAGAGAAAAGCATTAATATTTCCGCAATCAGAATTTCTGACATCAAAATTGTCCGTAGGACCAAAGACTTATCTTCATTCAAAAATAAAACGTTTTTGGCTAGCCAAACTTTTATTTCCTCCAGGCAATCTAGAAGAGATTGTATTGCAATGTGATCATTTCATTTAACCGGTAAGTAGATTTGAGTGTCATCAGCATAGAAGTGGTAGGAGATACCATGCTTTCTGATAATGGAACACAGAGGGAGCATATAGAGAAAAAAAAGTGCTGGTGCAAGAATAGAGGCCTGTGGCACACCACAGGTAAAGTGGGCCACAGAAGAGGTAAATTTGCCCAGCTTGACAGAGAACGTTCTATCAGTTAAATAGGATTTAAACATTCTCTTTTAATTCCACACACGATTCTAGTCCTGAGAGCCATATAGCATGATCAACAGTACCAAACTCTGAAGTCAGATCTAAAATCACAATATCACCTGAATCTGTAGCTACAAAAATGTAATTTAAAACTTTAAGAGAAGAAGATTCTGTGCAATGTGAAGATTTAAAACCAGACTGAAAGGTTTAAAAAATGTGGTTGTCCTTAAGAAATACCTGAAGCTGCATAAGCACAATCTTTTCCATTATTTTGGAAATAAAGGGTAAGACAGAGATTGGTCGGAAATTATTTAAAACAAATACATCTAGTGAAGGCTTCTTGAGCAAAGTAGTGGCAGTTGCAATTTTGAGGCATTTGGGGATGGACCTGTAAACAGACATTTATTCAAAAAGGACACCAGACCAGGACCTACTGAGTCTGCTATTTATTTGAAGTACTGAGGATGAATAATATCATGGGGCAAAAGGAGACAGGTTTAAGACAGGTAGTTATTTCTATAACTGTGTGTAAAGTGTCAAAGGCATCCCGTCAGGCTTGTGACTGCATTGAATTTAATTGATCCTCAGCGCAAGTTAGTAATTTTGTCAGAAAATATCTAAAGAAACTTTCATATAGTACATCAAAGGGGGTGTTCAAAACAGAAGTTATAACAGAAAACATAACCTTGGGACGATGGTGATTATTTGTAATTAAATTAGAAAAGCAGCCTGATATGCCAATAAGCAGTCTTTCAATATTTCATAAGAAACCTGAAGTTTGTCCTTATTCCATTTACGCTCAGCTCTTCTGCACGCTTGCTAGAAGAATGAGTAATGGATTTGAGCCATGGTTCAGATCTGAATTTCGATTTACAGTGCTGTGCAGTAGCATTTAAAACTTTGCAGAGGTTAGCATCCTGAGGTTGTGGTCAGCATCCAGATCAGGTAATGATAGATCATTTTCATGTGACTGCTTTTTCACCATACATTTTTCACCATGCATAGGAAGCAGATAAGTAACTAGCCTGCAAATGTGCTTTCAGTCTAATGGTGATCCCCCCCTCCTTTTCCGCATCTTCTTCCACGTCTTCTCCTGAGGTTTCTGCTGGAAACATCGAGCGCCCAACGGCTTAAATCGTCAGGAATGTCCAATTCAAATTTCAACCTCGGATTATTAATAAAGTTTTCCAAATCCGCCTGATAATTATCCAGTAAAGTGGTTTGAATGTCCAGGAGAGGCTGGCGATCATATACCAGAAGCGACCAGCAATTAGAGACACATAGAAACATCCAAACAAACACACACATGGAGAGCATCTAACGGCATGCCACACACACCGGCGCCATCTTGGAATGCATTGAAAAAAGACTAATTAAACATTTTTGGAATGGGAAACAATTAATTCATCCTGCAAAGCTCTTCTTGCCTATGAGGGAAGGCAGGGACTAGTGGATATAAGGAGTAGAATTTAAGCTTTTTGGCTTCAAGCAGTCCAGATAATTTTCTTTCAGTAGTGATTTAATATGGACTTAGACAGCAAGTGTGATATTGCAAAGAGTGAGGAGATTAAGTTTACAGCTTTTTGGATAAAATTTGTTAAACTGATCTGGAGTACCCCCTATTACTGCTCCCTGTTAAAAGCATTTTAAGGACTATTAATTTTAGATGAGATTATGAAGTTCCTACACATTGGATGTTAGAGGAACCACTGTTTCACGACCTGATGGAATTCTGCTTTCCTCAGTGGGTGTGCAAGCCAATAGGTTAAGAAGTGGCTGCAAAAAGTAAGGAACACTGATGGCTGAAGGCCTGAAGAAGAGATAATGGACATAACATCTCTGTTATGTATGTAACCTTAGTTCCCTGAGATGAAGGGAAAGAGACATTGTGTCATGCTGACGCATATGGGAAATCCTTAACGTTGACCTAGTTGAAACCTAGCTTTAACACCAATTGGGCAATTTACACCCAGGGCAACCAGGGCAATTGCATCAACAATACAGTGAGAAAGTCTTTGCTTGGAGATGGACATTCCTTTTGTGCATCCTCCATAGCACACAAAGAGCAGCACTCACACAGAGCATAACAAATGCCAGGTCTGTACCTCATCCGAATTAATTCGAGGAGGGAAAATGTCTTGAAGGTGAACCACCAGCTGCACTAGATGCTTGATATGAGGAGGTAGTCGCTACATAATCTTTGAGTGTCGATGGAGTGAGCCCTGCGCCCAATCGCTCCAGGGGCCACACATGTAGGTTTCACAGCTTGGGCTGGGGATGCCAGATTGTGCCCTGAGCTTGAGAGAGGAGATCTCTCCTCAGCTGTATATTCCAAGGAGAGCTATCCAGAATCTCTATCATTTCTGGAAACCAGGACTGTTTGGGCCACTTCAGGCCAACCAATAGAATCGTTTCCTTGTCCTCTTGGACTTTGTTTATGACAGAGTAAAGGAGGCACACCAGAGGAAATACATATTTGTGTTTTGCAGGCCTTATGTGGACCATTGCATCCACTTCTAGAAGAGCTTGAGACTTGGAGTACCAGCCAAATCCTCAGGACAGTCTGAGGATGAAGTCTCCATTCGCTCGGCATTGCTCATTGGCATGACAAAAGGTCTGCACCATAATTCAGGCCAGGGACATATGTTGCCCACAGGGGAGTGGAGATGGCGCTCGCTCCACAGGAGGTGGAGATACGTCAGTCTCATCATTGGCAGGGAACTAATTCCACTTTGGCAGTACATGTATGCCACAACTGTCATGTTGTCCGATCCAGAACATGATTATTCAATATTTTGGATTTAAAAGCCTTCAAGACTAGCAAAACAGCCGACAGCTCCAGACGGTTGATGTGCCATGCCCTACTTGCACATGTCTAGGTACAGAAGTCTTGAAAGCGTCCATAATCACATCTGGATGCATGAAAATCTGCCCCAGCATGACACCTTGCTGGTAAAAAGCAGGAGCTGTCCAAGATGAAATGGCAGCTAGGAAGTGGCAAGATATAGCAATGCACATTGTCCTTGGCACCAGGCATGCCATGGCACACAGTGCTTGAGCCAGCACTCATGTGTAAAAGACCTAATTGAATGATGGCATATGCAACCACCATAAGTCTCAATAATTTTTTGTAACAGCTTCAGTGGAAGGGTTCTCCCCAGCCTGAACTGATACAGACACTGGAGAATGGGACACCATTGGTGAAATATGACCCTTTTGCCATTCCATATTGTAGCATTTAGCAGAATGTGTGTGCAACTCATGCAATGAGTGCTTTGCTCTTATTGAACGGCATACACATAATTTTTTTTTAAATAATTAGGATGTCACAGACCACACATGGCGGTGATAGCATCCAGTACATACCTCAAGTGTGATAAGTAATAATTCATTTCTCTACTTCGAGAGGGAAGATTAACATCACCGGCATATGAACTGAATTGTGCAGCTGTGTCCAACCATTTTTGAAACCAAGTCGGACATGGCCGAGAGGGCCCGCCCCTCATCCTGCATAACTGCATGTTAGCTCACTCACACACACACACATATATATATATATATATATATATATATATATATATATATCATTCATTTAGGACTTGCTGCAAACCCTCTCAAGTAAAAATGTATCAAGCTGCACTTTTGAGCTTGCAAAATAAAGAGAGTAATAGAGTATTAAGCTTCTACTGTGTTCCAACTGTGTTACCTGGCATAATGTTGTTTTAATCGTGCTACAGTTGTGATGAGTCCTATTATTATAATAGCAGCTAGATTTGTTTTTAAAAGGCAAAAATTAAAGACAGGTGATGCACAGAATCAACAAACGGCCTTGCCATAGAGACACACACATGAGTAAAATAAGAGTACAGGCTGTGCTTGTGCTGCTCACAAAGTGAATTACACTTCATTCACTAACAGTTCCTCAATTTGCAAACCAAGACAACAAATTTCAGTGAAAATCTAAAACCTACAAACCCTTGTACCTGCTGTTTGAGATCCCAGGATGCCAAAACCAAAACATTCTTTCATTGTTTACGTACCCTCAACCTGTATGAATTTCTTTATTCCATGGAACTAGAAAGGAGATCTTTAAAAGAAAGTACTAGTCACTTTTGAGTGAGATTTATGATGACATGTATTTGATAAAACAGAAAAGTAATGTCTCTCTTTGGAGTAGGCCCCATTTGGCGGTCCGAAGAAGATGTACTTGGAACCGTCATATCCTGCCGGAGATAGGAGGCAGGGGCGAAGAGCCTACCCCCATGCAGGACGGGACTCAACTGGTAGTGGTGGGGTGGTGGAGGTTGCTATGTTAGCACACTGAAACAGCAATGTGGTAGATTGTGAGCTGACTTATAAAGCAACGGCTTACATGTGATTGGCTGGGAATTACCCAGCTAATGGTGTGATGATGTACAGCTGCTAGTTTTCCTGCTAGAACGACGCTGTGCTTACATTTCTTGCAATTGCAATGAATATGGACTGGAGCTTTCAAGCTTCAAAAAAGGAGATGCTCCATAGAAGTGTCATAAAAGTGGTCCATATGACTCGTGGACTACATTCCATGTCTTCTGAAGCCATACTACAGCCATGTTCGTGGAGCAAATTGAAATTTAAGTAATTACTCACTGAAAAACTTGTCATTTTCCCTAGCTTTCCTTTATTTACTGTATGTTCATTCATGTTAGAATGTGCAATGTCCGATTCCATGGATGAAAGGAAGTAATACAGATTCTGAATGACATCAGGGTAAATAAACTATGACAATTTTCATTTTGGGTGTGCATATGTGTGTGTGTGTATAATGTTAACTAATGCTTTGGCAACACACTGTAAACCTTTGTTTAACATGGCAATACGGTTTATGTGACTCTTAAAACAAGCAAAAATTACACAATTTGAACGCACTCAAATGCGGAGGGCAGGATTCATCATTCCTTCCCTTTGCATATTTTTGGAACTACGCACCTGGATAATTGGATTATATCTTTGTATACTTGGACTGGTGTTTGGTGCAACATTGTTTGCCACATTGACAATTTGAAACAAGGCCATAAATTCTTTTTTGTACTATTTGCGCTGGGATTCTTCCACTTTCGTTCCATTCTCATTTTCAATATGCATTTGCCAGTGACAAACGTGGTGACACACGTAGTGGTATTTCTCTTCACTCAAATTCACTTGGCACACTCCATACTTTATTAAATGTGCAGTGGGGTCTTATTGAATTAGCTGGGCTCATTTAAATGTACTTTGTCATCCGTATGTGACTGTGGAATCACTCATCTTTTTTTAAACCCTCTCTTTCCATTCTCTCCTCTCTTTCCAATACACAATCACTCACATATGATTAAATGCTAAAAACAGTTCTCATTTGAAATGAGGTTGGATTCAGAGAACAGTTGTGCATTGGTAAAGCATTCTCTGAACAGTTCATTTCCCTTAAAAATGATTTGATACAGAACAAGAACACTCCCACTCAGCATTGATTTGGCTAAGTGATCATTTATATCCATTTATAAGGCTTTGGGCATAAAGCTTTGTCTTTTTTGTTGCAGGCACTAGGGTAAAGCGACTAAACAGTTCAGGGACAGCTGTGTTATTGCTGCTCTCAATACATGTATGTATCAGTATCAGGCCTGAAGCTCAGTTCTTAACCCAATCCTCTTATCTGAAATAACTTTAAGGGTTCAGTTGTACGTGTTATTGTATTAAATATTTACTCATGAGCAGCAGCAGCTCAGAGGCTGAAAATTCACCTGTGTGTTATAATCAGTGAAATAACATACACATCTGAGGATGGGGTTATGTTTACAGTGAATGCTAATAATTGGAGTTTCTAATGCAATTTTGGGAGAGCATTGCCTATAGAAATAGAAAAGAGTGATAGAATGGCAGTTAGGGGTCCCTGGATGGTCTTTCTAAATAGTTGTTATGATGATGCTTGCTTTCATATAAGTGGTCACATGACAGTGGAGAAACAGCTACAGAAATAGAAATATACATGAGTGTGACGATTAGGAGGGTGTGACCGGGCCGGGAGGGTGCCATCGCTGAGTCAATTAATCAGTGGGAGATGAGAGATAAAGGGGAGCCGGTGATGCCAGTTCGAGAGACAGACAGACATAAGTAGTTGTATTATGTTGTTTTAAGTTCAGTTATGACATTAAAAGTTATGTTTACTGTTCAGCCGGTTCTCCTTCTTGCCCATCCTGAACCCATTAAATTGGTGCCAAAATCCAGGAAAGAGGAGGTATATGCTGTCGCGGACCCTCGCCACCTACTGTCCACCAGAGGAGCAGCTGTGGTCTTCTGGGGACGGAGGGTTCACTGCCAGCCACCAAGAGTTGGAGGAATCGCTGCTGTCCATCAAGAAGGGGAGGAGCTGTTCCGTTTGCCAGGGGTAGGGGGACTCACTGCCATCCACCTGGGGAGGAGTGAGCTGTTGTCTTCCAGAGGGCTGAGGACCAGGCGACAGTGTGTCCGGGGACCGGCGAGTAAGATTTTCTCTCTCTCTGTTTGCCTCCCTTTTGCCCTTTCCCTCTCCCCTCTCCCTCCCCTCATCTCTCCTTTGGTTCCCAGTAGGCGGTGTGGACAATCAGCTGGTGGAATGGCCGGAAGGCCAGCATCTCCCCTACAGAGGAGGGGGAGACAGTAGGCCAGTCCGGATGGTGCACCAGCCTAAATCTGGCGGGTGAGGAGTGTGACGAGGGGTGTGGCTGGGCCATGGGGGTTCGTGGCTGGGTCAAATAGCGGGAGAGAGAGATAAAGGGGAGCCCGAGATAGCAGTTTGACAGAAAAATACGTGGCTGAGCTGTGTGTGTTTATGTTGTTTTATGTGCAATTATGACATTAAAAGTTACATTTACTCTTCAGGCAGTTCCATCCTCCTCCTTGCCCATCCTGAACTCATTGCAATGAGTTATTATTATTATATTATTAATATGTCTTGTTAAATTTATGCTTGTTAATATTTTTATGTGCAAGCCACTAGCTGACGCTAACATGTATGTGCGTGCTGGTAGGGATGGACCAATCAGAGTCGTTTGTGTTTACATAATTTTATGTCATTGTTATTTAGAGGAAGCAGGGGTGGATTTTCATTTGTATCTCAGGTCAGACTGAGCGCACTGTGAATTCAGAATCAGTAGTTTGAACCTTTTGCTGCTGAAATCGGTCTGTGCTTTCCAAAATTCAAATAAAAAACACCCATCGACTGAAGCTGACAGTGTTGCTCAACGTAGTGGCATATGTGACCAGTTTCTGGGTGAAATGTCCACGGAGTGGCTCCAAAAGCAAATCGTTTTTTTTTTTGTGTTGTAAATGATATAACACAGTAAAGAGGAATGCGTGCATGTTTTAATATCCCTGCCTCTAAACCCACACCCCAACCCAAAACCTTATCGTGGAGTAAAAATTACTTCCTGCTCTCCAAAGGATCAGATCTTGTATCTTGTAGGTTGCTTGCACATCATGCTATTAGGAGCACTATAGGGAAATTTGATCACACTGGAACTGACGCAAAAAATGTTTGATTGGGGATGGTGCTTGTCAGTTATTTGGCTAAATGGGATTGATTTCATTGTACATGAACTTTCAGAAGCAACATGTCATTTTCCTGTGTGATCATGTATCTTTAGAAACAAATCCTTGGGAAGCGTCTCGGGTTACGTAGTGTAACCCTTGTTCCCTGAAAAAAGCGGAACGAGATGCTGTGCTGAAGAGCACTTTGGGAACATGTCTTAGTTGTGACCAGCTGTGAAGGTCCTCTTTTGCCCTGTAAAATCTCACCCAGATTTGTTCCAAGTGGAGGGAGCCCTAGCACTTAAAATGGTCTCGATAACCTCAGGAGAAAGCCCTGTGTACCACAGTTGGTACCTTTCAGGGGCCAAGCATGAAAGGTTCCACAAATCGGGCCGGGGATGAAATATTGTCCCCTGTGCCTGAGAAAGAAGGTCTTTCCTGTTCGGAATCACCAAAGGCGAGACTTCGAGGAGAGATATTAACTCCGAGAACCATATCCTGTTCTGCCAGCGCGGCGCTATCAGTAAGAGGCAAGACCCTTGCTAGCGAACTGTGGTCAAGACTCCTGGGAGCAGCGAAACCGGGGGAAAACGCATACAGACGCATTCCGGGCCATGTATGCGACATCGCGTCCAGACCCATAGAGGCAAAGAGGTCCTCTTCTGCCCTGTAAAATCTCACCCAGATTTGTTCCAGATTTTTCTGTCTGGACAGTAAATCTGGACCCACATACGGGCATCCAGGGATATAAACTGGGCCCCAAGGAGAATCCGACGTGCCAGAAATTCAGCTGACGTGAACATGGACCTACTTGATGGTTTATGTAAGAAACTACCGCTGTATTGCCCACCCACACCAAGACATGGCAGCCTCTGGAGGAAGTATTTCAGGGCCAGAAATACAGCCATCAACTCGAGACTGTTACTGTGACAACCGAGCTGACGACCCTCCCATTCCCCTTAAGCTGGACGACCACTTAAGACCGCTACCCAGCCCGTCAGGGAGGCGTCTGTCGTTAGCAGCCTGCAATGACGAGACGCACCTAGAGTGGGACCCAAGGTAGGAAACCGGGGTCTGAACCACATAGAAAGGGAACGAAGCCTGCGGCGCGTAACCCTTATTTGCCTTAGGGGACCGGCCCTTGGATGAAACCCCCAGGCTTTTAACCACAGGTAGAATGGTCTCATGTGCAGAAGGCCCGAAGGGATAATCGCCGATGCAGATGCCATGAGACCTAGTATTCGTTGATACTGACGAGCAGTGCAACCATGACCTAGCCTGACTTTGCTCAGGGTGTTCTGAATGGAAATAATTAGAGCTGGAGACAATAGTGCCCGCATTGTGATCTAATTCCATATAACTCCCAGACAGGTAATTCCCTGGGTGGGAGAGAGAACGTGCTTTTGACGTTGAGTCTCAAACCCAGAGAAACCAGATGAGCTAAGACGATATACCTGTGTTGACCTGCCAGTTCTTGGAACTGCGCTAGTATCAGCCAGTCGTCTATGTAATTCAGAATAAGGATACCCCGGAGTCGCAAAGGAGCCGGTGTTGTATCCATGTATTTCTTGAATGTGCGGGGTAATAGGGCTAGGCCGAATGGAAGAACCCGATACTGGAAGGCTTCGCCCCCAACTGCGAACCTCAGGAACTTTCTGTGCTGTGGCAGAATTTCTATATGAAAATACACGTCCATGAGATCGACCGTGACCAGCCAAATCGTGATGTTGGGCTTGTGACACGATCGTCTTGATAGCATCTCGAACTTGAACACCCTGACTGAGTAGTTCAGGCCTCGAGGATCTAAGATCGGACGGAACCCCCCCCCCCCCCCCCCCACCCTTCTAGGTGACCAGGAAGTATTTGCTGTAATAGCCTGACACTTTCTCTGGAAGGGGAACACGTTCTATGGCCCCTTTGACCAAGAGATTTGAATGATACATGCGCCCCGTCCTGAGGGAAGCTACCCCCACAGGGCTAGGCACAAGACCGTCAGGGCTTTTTCCTTCTAGAAATTACTTCCCTGAGGTCTTGCTTTGGGGGCTGTCGAGGGCAACGAGCCTGTCACCAGTCTCCGCGAGGGGGAGCACGACTCACCACTCTCTGCTTCTGAGCCTCCCTTCTAGAAGGACCGGGGCAGGACTGGGTGGTCGACGGCCCTGCCCCTCAGGGGGAGTGCGGTGAGAAGAAAACTGCCCAAATGCTTCCTCGTGGCTCTTTGCCTCCTGAAACCTGGAGATAACTATATTCATCGCGTCTTCGAATAGGCCAGAAGGCGAAACCGGGGCATCAAGGAGGAAAGCATTATCTTTGTCCTTGATGCCCGATAGATTGAATCTATCCTCCAATTTGGAGCGTTTGGGGGTCTCTTGTTGACGTGGCCAGTCTAACTGAAGCCTGGCCACCGCACGAGTAACCACGTCGAGTAATTCCTCTGCTGATTTACTATCACGGCCGGAATGCTCGGAGGTGGGTAACCCGAAATCTGCCGACTCAAGAGATTCAAGGTCCCCCCCATGAGGCGCCAAAGCGCGCTTCGAGATCACGGGAAGGACCAGCTGGGTCTGGGGAGAGAGCGAGTGAAAGGGACAAACCCATCTCTCGCTCCTCAGCCAGATCTATGCGAGAGCCCCACGAACGAAGTGTGGGCACTGACTCCCGGACGTAAGCGAGGCCAGCCCGAAGCATTTTGCCCAAAATCAGATCACATTGCTTGCACCCACCCGCCCCAACGCAAGGGCAGCATGCTCTTTCCCCCAAACAAATGAAGCAAAATTGATGCGTGTCCCTCTCGGTCATAGAGCGGAGGCAGGGAAACACACATTGTTTGCCTTGACTTTCTGCCATATTTTCTTTTTGAAAGTCAGAAAGAGAAAGGAGAAAAGGTTCACTGCACACAGCCTAACAGATTCTAACACTAACAGAGGAAAGAAACTTTGACAGGCCCGTGATAGCACACAACACAGAGTGATCTGAAGACAAAAGATCTGACGTTGCTCCAGTGACGCATCTATTTATAGCCCTGCGCCAGGTGTGTCCAATGATTACACCAGCAGAGGCTATAAATTCTATAAGTTCATTGACATGTTGCACACGTATTCACAGCTGGTCACAACTAAGATGTGTTCCCAAAGCGCTCTTCAGCACAGCATCATAGTGAAGCTTTTTGTAAAGGGAACTAATCCTAACAAGCATATGTTTTTGTGTAAAAATAATTTTATTGATATCTTATGCTTGTGGCTCTGCATTCCAATAAGTAAATTTTATTTAAGTAAAATAAAATTAAAGGAGATGATTCAGTACTGGGCTTATCATTCCCACATTTCATAAAAATTATCTGTGATTTATTACTAAATCAGGAGTCTGGTACTTGTTCAGAATTACGTGGTTGACATCCTCAACTCACTTCACTATGTCTATCTCCTCACAGCTTTGCTAAATATAGTATCAAATTGAGTGGGATTGTTGTATTGGTCATATTGATGGAGTGTCATAAAGGGGACCTCAATCAGTGGCAAAGGCTTTCTGATTGCCATATCACATGGATCAATTTGCTTTATTCCATTTGTCGGAAAGTGGAGGGGAGGGTTAGAAACAGCCATCACTTTACCCTGAGCCCTGAGAAAATAGTACATGTTGAAATGAAAAGCAAAGAGAATGAATAACTAGCCTGGCTAGCATCAAAGTCCACATCTTCTGCACTTCTACTGACCCTGGATCATAGTGAAGGATCCACAAATCCTCTTTTAAAAGAACATTCAAATGTTGCTGGCACTCTTCATTAAAAGAGCAATCATTGATGAACAGATCCACCCATAGTAAAGAAAAAACACAAATTAGATCTCTTGAATATCTCAATAGTTTTTCCTAGACAGTAAAACGTTTAAATGGAGACCAGATGGAAACTTTTGCTTTTGCTTTTCTGAAATAAAAAAAATAAAAATAAAAAAGATAAAAAACTGTAACTAACTGTAGTAATCTCACATGTGTGTGATGTCTTAATCTGTGCAAATAATTGGTATATTGCAATATATGCCATAATACCAAAGTATGCAATCAAAAGTCAGAGATTTCAGTATGAACTCAAACATTTCAAACTATTTCTTCCAAGAACAAATGGTCTGACCAATGTAAGCCACATTGATTTTATTGCTCTATACTTTTACTGTATGTAAACAATTGTCATACATGTATGTTTATGTTTGTATTTATAATTTTTATGGAATCTTTGAAGAAACAAAATTGACATTTAAATGAGATAATATAAAAATTATAATTTTTTGGGCTATGAAAGAGGAACTTCTAAGCATTAATATTTGGAACTTTGTAAAAGACAGCAACCTAGATTTATATAGGATTTGGGAGTGGATTATTTTACAAGCATTATTTTTGTAGCCATCAGTGTGTACCAGACTGTGTCGTCTCTGAGAATCGCCATAGCTCTTTATTGTAGCTTATTGAGTTTGTGCACTAAATAATTTCTTTAGTGAAAGAAGATGAAAAGATGGAAAACGTCATATTTTAGCAATAAATACGATGTGTAGGAAAAAGAGGCTTTATGCAATATTAACTAATTTCTGGTAAGTTTTCCCTTCCTGTAAAGTGTTTTCCCCTCGCTATCCATTCAATCATTAGCAAGGGAAATGTGCTATTAATGGAAGATTGAAGAAAAGACACAAAGGGAGATTTAACAAAAGATTTTGAGGTGTAAAGTAAGTGCTGATCCTTGTTAACTGCAACTCATCCTTCAGTACCTGTCTTATCCACACAACTGGCATGCCATACTAAATGTGGCAGATGAAAGAGAAATAGAACCAGAGAAGAAGAACATGCGGTGGTAATGTGCTTACAAAAGAGTGAAGTAAATTGAGCCCAGTAACAGGTTCAAACCTAACAGCCTGTGGAGAGCAGATGGTATCTGTTCTTTCACCTACAGCACTCTGAACTCAAAAACTGAACAAGAAAAAAAAAGCAAAACACTTTTAACAACGCTCAAACAGGGCTGACAGAGTCCAAGGTGAAAGGCATGATGCATGGAAGATGGCAGCTATTGTAGGCTTGTGATAATTCTCAGTCAAAACACTGAAGAGGCGTCAAGAAATAAAAAGACAGTGAGAGTGGCTATTTGGATGTGTCACAGCTGGTGATTGCGAAGAGCTTGTTGAACACTCAAACAGCACGGTTGCCCATTTAGAACCTACAACCTGAGCCTAGGTCTCTCTGAGTGAAGTGCCGTGGAGTAATAATGTTGCAGGGAGAGCATTTTCACAAGGGTTTTACAAATTGCCAGGCAACCAGTGATGTGACTGCTGTTTGTGCCATATAGATTTTTTTCTATCCGAGCTGCAGTGCATTGAGCAAATCTTGCAGAGTAACCACCCTGATTTGAGATAATAATCCAAACCTGTAAAAAGGAGAGAACCACAGGAATCTACATAGCTGTTAATGGGACCAAAGCTGTGACCATTTTACCCTGATTCAATCTGTCCTAAGGAATGAGCTGTCAAAGGATCACTGGAATTAAGATCAAGTTGCTGCACACACAGGGCAGAAACTGTGCTTTCAATCATAATATGGAGCTCTTTTGTTTCAGGATCTAAGTGCTGCAATTTGTGTCCATTCTTAGGTATCCGCAAGTCCTGTAACTTCTCACATGACTTTATTGTTTGATGTCTCTTGTCTCTATACTATGTCGTTGCTAGTGGTCATTATTGCTGCTGTTGCTCTAATGTTATTGGTGGACTGCACATCTGGCCATGTCTTTTGAAAATATTATCACAGATGAGGCATTTTGCTAATAAAACTACTATGTCTTCCTAATTTGACAATTAATCAGTTTTCTTGTCCCTAAAAATGCACATTCTGAGTGTTTTTAAATGAACTGCAGCAATGCTCAATGCATCATAACATTAATAATATGATCGGATTCATACTGCTGACAATTTCTTATTTTTTCGTAATTTTTGCTATATCCATGTATGTGGTTTCAGACGAATCACATAGAACAGAGAAATTGGTAACAAAACTTCTCTTATGTCTTGCCAGCACTTGACTATTATCTCATTGAAGACGGATGATGTGAGATCTACAGACACCGTCTTAACTCCTATTGGTTGTCGTTCCCGAAAGTCGCTCCTCATTTGCATATAGTTGAACTTTTCTCAACTTTGTCATGTCGTGCCATGGCCACATCTAGTCGCCAGAGGTTCGCTGTTGCTTGTGTCGCATGAAGTCCCCAGCGCTCATTGACAATGAATGAGATGAGGTCGCTTTGTCGCTGGAAGTTGCTGCATGTGTGTTCGTGGCTTAAGACTTGTCAAGATCACACTCTGGGCTCTTGACCCATGACACCTGGATATAAAATTTCTGGTAATGAAATTGACGTTGGAAAGTGTTGCTGTTCATTACATCAGCCTGCAATTATTAATTATGTCTTTTTACTTTGCAAGTTATTTAACTGATCAATACGATGAATGGTAAGCAAAGGAAGGGTGAAAACAGTGTATGGCGAAAAAGACAGACTTATCATAGGGAAATTAATAGAATAAATCGTTATGTTCAATATGGCAGCTGTACAGTAGGAATAGAATTTCCACCTTTCAGTTTAAATAATAAATCATTTTATTAGTTTACTCTGTTATGTACACACACGTCCAAAATAAATTGCAATTGACCCAGCCCATTAGCGATTGGGCACGTGATTTTGCCAAACCCAATTGCATCTAGACTTTTACTTGCACAAAAATTATCAAAACTTCATGGCCATGCCCATTGACTTTGAGCTTATGACTTATGCTATAGCATTGTGTTAATCGCTAGTGCTCTTAAAATAGGGCCCTCTGGTATATGATTCCAGCGCCACTAGCCTCAACAAATGGAATTACAAAAATAAACATTGTTATCAAACATCTTTATTAATACAACCTCCTTATGCCATTGGTCGAACAAACAGATAGTACAGCCAAAACTCACACCATTGGTTCAGCCAATGTTGCTGCATTGGGCATACCGGGCCTCTCAAACAGATCAAAATGTCATGTGCCAATAGCTTTGTTTCCATCCACTTTTCACGCTTTTTTTGTTTCCGAACAAAGTGAAAATGCGTAAACAGTTTTTTGCTAAATTTGCCATCTTCTGCCTGTTTCCATTCAAATGGTCTTTTAGCGATAAAAATGGTGTATGTGATGACATCATGCCTAAAAAAACACTTTGTCACAAAAGAAAGGACTTAGTATATGGACCATCCATCGATGTGTATATTTTGTGTGCACAGCTATTAAAGAAAAATGTATGCAGTGTAATATCAGGTTTTATATTTGATACATTCTTGATATTCAATAGGCTATTTTGAACAATCATCTAATCTAAAGCATTGCCATCACAAATGCATAATGTCCCGCTTATTTGTCCAGCAACTTCTAACAAGCAACTGAACTTGATTATCGTCTAAAATTAATTTTAGTGTCATAATGGAATTTACATTTTCTGAAGAAGCTCTGTAAATGTAATCCGAGGTAAAGAGGGTTCAAATTTTTAAAAGGTTCATATCTCGTTTTCTGAAAGTGAACTCATTGGACAAATAGTTCTGATAGTTTATAGTTTTTTAAAATGTGAAGAAAATTCTGAGATTTTTTTTATTATTTAATAATTTTTTTCATAAGTAAGCTAAAAAAATCATTTTTATTTGTTTATAGAAATTACGTTTTTTTTTTTTTTTTTTTTATCGTGGGCTAATTCCGTGACTGCTGTCTATTAATTTGAATGGTGTGGAAAAGAAACTTTAATAAATAATCATTTGTTTACCATGATTAAATTAAATCACAAAGAGTGGCCATTCATTTGTTCTCTGTGCACTTGTCGATGTGCATGATATCAGATATTAGTGTTGGCACTCCTGGAAGTGTCATGTTTGCCAATCGTATCAGTGCAGGTATGTCGTTAAGATCAGAACATAATCACACACAATAAATTGGCTTTCAAGTATGTATACCTTGTCGTCATGATTAACACAGGCTAACAATTGGGGCAAATTCTGTCATGTGACACTACATCAACAAAAAGTGTTTCCAAACCAGTTTTTACACATTTGAAGTATCGACATAGAGTTTATGCACTAGAGTTAAATGGAAAAAATATTATGTTGTCACTTTTGAAATTTTACCGATAATTCGCGTTTCCATCAGCTTAATTTTGATGCACTAAAACTTTTTTTGCAAAAAATCGTTGGATGGAAACGTAGTTACTGAGTCTCAATGTTTACAGTTTTAGGGAAATCAACCTACAAATGGTTTACATATAGTTACCTCTATGTATTAAGCTAGTATAAATATTTTAACATAATTTACACATCAGCTTTAAGTAGATTTATCTTGTTTTAAAGTTCAGATATTATTACTGGAAAACAAGAAAACAAATACTTGTAATGAATATGCTTTTTAGATTGTTTTGCTGATTTAAAGTATGTTATTAAAAGATAATCTTGGGAAATCTTGATAATCTTATAACATAATAGTCTTTCCCCATTCATGTAGATAGGAGCTATATTTCTATGCCTATTGCCTAAATAGAAAATAGCTGCCCAGGAGCATTACCAAGATGGCTGCTGACTAAACTGACATTTCTTAAAGGGACTTTTTGCTAAGGAGTCCATAATTAAATGGTAAGAAATAAGCGAGTCAATCAAAGAGAGAAAATGTGAAAAGAGCCAGGGGTCAAAGGTGAAAATTATGAATCTCTGATAGATGAAGGTTGGCAAAGGCATAAGGACAAAGGTCAAAGTAGGAGAATAGAGATACACAAATTAACAGAGACAGGTGGAAAGATAGGAATAAAAAAGTCTGTGAAGGAGGTCTAGAGGATGAAGAAAGCAGAAAACTAAAGGTAAACAAATGTGAGCAGAATGTGCTTGCTGTAAAAAGGTCAAAGTCATCAGCAAGTGCTACTTGTATCCCTGTGTCCTTTTCTGACTTGCCATGTTTACAGTTGTGCCCTGTCTCAAGTATGATGTTTTGTTGGCCATAGTTTCAGATGTCTTTTATTTAAGAACTGTTGCAAGCCCAGTCTTTCGTTATCACTCCCTATTACTCTCTGTCTCTCTGCGTCTGCCACAGCCCCTCAAACAAGCAATTAAAATCGATCCGCTCTATTTTCAAAGAGCTTGCTTGCAGAGATCTGGGGAGGGGTGTCTGCAGGACTGGATTTCCAGTGTCTTGGGGAAACATCACTTATCACTTCATCATCTCACCAAAACAATTGGACCAATAGATTCATAGACACAACATTATTCCCAGTAAAGGACTCCATTTCGCTTCTTCAAAAACAATGTTACCCTTACCAGGAAGTACCATTGTACAGTGATGGTATCAGATGGTAATACCATGGTACTTTGACATAAACTGTACCTGCATTACCCTAACCAAAAATAATTGTGGCAGCACTGTGGTACTGTAATGGTACTAGATTGTATAACCTACATTGGTACACTTATAAATGTATAGCATGGTATTGAATAAAGACCATGTTAATGTACTATGGTATTTAAATTGTTCTCCAAGGTGCTTTGTAGAATACCATGGTATTACTATGGTATGTTCAAAAATCCATTGTAACACATCTGTATTTTTTGTTAGTGTATATTTTCCAGTTTTGAATGTGTACTCCATCTTGAGCAGAATTAATAGAAGAATATTGATAGTGATTAACATTAGTATGCAGAACATTGTTTAATGAAGAATTTAGGATTCATATAATTTTCAATGTTTAAAGCTCCATAAGCTCAGTTTTAGATGGAACTCTTGGCCAAGAGTTTGAATCATGTCAAGAGCTGGTAGCTTTGGATGAAAAGTTTCTGTCTGGTTTAAAGTCTACCCTGTTGAGAAGACCTGCATTGCTGGTCAGCAACATATGTTGTACCCGACAAGGGATGATATTGTGCTGGTGTCCTCTACAGGCTTCTTTACTACTGTAGTCAGCAAGACTTCCATATTCAACTAGATTCATTATAAAAATACAATGCTGGCTGACCAGCATTTTTTTTTCAGTTTCTGTATTTTCATTTAATTTATTTCATTTATAGAGCACTTTTTACCCTACACAGCAGTCCCAAAGTGCTGTACAAGATACAGCATACACAATATATGAAATTAAATTAAGAATAATAAAAAAATAAGCAAGCCCATGTTAAAATTGAGACATATTGAAAGCCACAGAAAGCAGATAAAACTTTAAGCAACCTTTAAAAACAGTAATGGATGTAGTGGCTCTAATTTCCCCAGGTACACTATTCCATAAACTCGGACCAGCAACAGAGAATGCAGGATCACCTTTTTGCTTAAGACGCATCTTAGGAATGTTTAGAAGCAATTTATTGATTAATCGTAGTGTCCTACCTGAATTACGTGGTGTAATCAGTTATGTAACATAATCTGGTGCCATACCATGAACAGCCTTAAAAACATAAACTTAAATCTTAAACTAGACCCTGTACTGGATAGGTAGCCAGTGAAGAGAGAGTAATAATGGTGTAAAGTGATCTGTATTTTTGGCATTCAAAAGTAGCCTTGCTGCTTCATACTGTAAAAGCTGAAGTGTTGAGATAGATGCCTGACATATCCCATTATAAATAACATTACAATAATCCAACCATGAAGAGATAAGAGCATGAATAACCTTTTCTAAATAATTTATAGAGTGAATCGGTTTAAGTTTAGAAATAATCCTAAAATGAATAAAACATCTCTGCACTACTGCATTTATCTGTTTATCAAATTTCAGTGATGAATCAAAAACTGCACCTTGGTTTTTTACTTGATTTTGCATGTTTCCAGCCCAGGGACCCAGCCTGACTTCTGTAGCCATACTGCTTACAGTTTGTCTAAAGATCAAAATCTCAGTTTTCTTTTCATTTAGTTGAATAAGATTTTGAGCCATCCAGTCTTTAACTTCTTTCAAACAATTCATCAGCAGATCACTAGAGCGTTTATCACCTAGTCTCAAAAGCAGATAGATCTGTGTATTGTCTGCATATAAATGATATGAAATGCCATATTTCCTAAGATTTGTAACCAAAGAGGGCATTTACAATGAAAATAGAACTGGGCCCAAAATTGATTGGACTAACAATATCCACCATTTTAAAGGGTTAGTTCACCCAAAAAAACAATTCCATGTTCGTCACTTCTCACTGGAGTTTACACCGGAACTCGACTCACTCGTGAAGATGGATTGAGGGTGAGTAAATTTTTGGGTTAACTAACCCTTTAATAAAAGACAAGGTGAAACTACATAACTGAAAGTCTTTAAATTAACTATGATATCTGTAATCTGTGATAAAGAAACTCATTTAAACTGACAAAACTCTCGCTCTCTCGATGTCATTAACACAGGGTCCACTTTATGGGCTGGATTAAAAATGTGTTTAATAGAGCAAAACAAAACACTAGGGGATTTGTGAGCATTTATATTGGAAAAATACATTGTTCATTGATATTTAACAGCTTTTTGATAATTTGACAAATTTTCTCTTACAATTTGCAAGTATACTTGTAACTTGTCTATCTTCCATCTTCTTTCTGCTTTTCTACACTCCTGCCTAAGAGTGCAAGTTTGCTCATTAAACCAAGGTTAATGTTTTACTTTCTGTCACCTCAATTTATATGGAGTAACTAAGTCAATAATGTCAAAGCATACAGAATTATACAGAGTAAATAACACCTCTGGGTCAGCAGACACTGCAGAAGACTCAATACAAGCAGTTACAGATGAGGCAATGTATGCATTTGAGAACTCCAACGCTGTAGATGAAGTAATTATACGAGAACAGAAAAGTGGAGATGAATACTTTGGCAAACCATTAGTGAATTTTACAATGAAAATTATAGGCAAATGATCAGAAAAGCTGTTTGGAATGATATCAACATTATAAATTATAAGTCCAATTTATAAAATAAGATCAAGTATATCGCCCTTCTCATGAGTTTTACATGTAATTAATTGTATAAAATTAAATGAGTCCACCAATTCTTGAAATTTGACCACCAGTTGTTTCACCGACAACAAACATGTATATTAAAATCATCAAGAATTAAAATGTTATCTGACAAAGGTACAATGTAGGACAAAATTTTGAAAAGTCCTTAATAAAATCTTTGTTGTATTTAAATGGTCTATAAACAACCGCACAGAGCACTGGATTCTGTAAATCCACCATCATTAGCTGTTAATAATTTACAAACAGGATCAACCGGCACTTAAAGAGCTTGTTAAAAACTGTAGCAAAAACATGGAATACCATCTCCAGATTTCAGCCAAGTTTCAGAAATAAATGAAAAGTCCAAATCATGAGATGTTAAAAATTCATTCAGAATTAAAGTTTTGTTCAAAAGGGATCTAGCATCTACTAATGCCATCCTTACCAAACCACTTTCTTCTGTAGATGCTGGAGATTCACTGCATGCTTTTGACGAATTAAGTTGGCGTAAATGATTGTAAACCACGCCACCATAACAGCGCCACTGCAGCTTCAGAGTAAAAAGCCTCGGAGAATAAGTCCAGGAAGTTGGAAAGATAGGATGCCAGCAAGAGACTCTCCAACCCTGCGCCGCCACACAATCAGCCCCTGCACCAGATCTGTTCATGGAGGAAAAAACAGCGCGGTCTCTCTTCGCTCTTGTGGAAATGCCAGCCCTATGGCCCCATCTCCTACGACGTTTCTTTTTGCAGACGGCATATCCCAAAAACCTAATTATCTCTTTAGGGACCAGCCAGGTGAAATGAGGATGAAAATAGCATTTCCCACTGCTGGAGAGGTCAGAAAATTTTTTGCGTATATGGAATAAAGTCTACCGATCGTAGATCCACTGGCTCAGTTGCAAATATACACACACAAATAAAAACAAAAAGAATAAATCAAATGAGGAGTGATGGCCAGCCAACACACCATGGTGTGCCATACTTCAACTGTATGTATGAAGAATGAATTTTTTAATTAACTTTGAAGAATAGCTGTCCACTAGCCAGACCAGCACCAAACTAGCAATAACCAGCTAAAAAAACAGCCTTGACCAACAAAAAAATAATAGCTGGTCTTTTCAGCAGTATGTGACCTTTCTATAGAAATCCTAAACCTGTTACTGACTTAACTTATTCCATAGCCAGAATATTTCAAGTGTTCCAGCTGTTTGTATTAGCAGTGTCATTACCATCAAGCCCAGACACTTGCGCTTCCCTCGGTCTGGAAAGAAAAGACTCCACTAGAGTTAAGACCACTCAAAAAGAATAAACTATCAAACAATATCTTTTTCCGCTGTTTCTGAAGGCTGTGTCGTTCCATGTGTGTCTGCGTCTTGGGAACTGAGGAATTTCCACAGAGTCATTCAATAATGAGACTCCAATGTCTGATCTTCGCAGAGTGCGGCAGATAATCAGGCTGTTTGTAAGCAAATTACAGGCAGAAAGATCTAACAAACATTGCCATAGAAGAAGAGTGTTATCTCAGAATATGTATTGCAATCCAGCTCCTATAAATATGTGTTGCTACCTTCACCCATTGCAGTCACGATTCAAGACTGATTTGTCACTTGTCACATAAGTATTAAATGTATAGTTCACCCAAAAATGAAACTTCTGGCATAATTTACTCACCTTCATATTGTTCAGAACTCTTATGAATTTCTGTCTTCTGTGGAAACTCAAGAAGAAGTTTAGCAAGGGTAAGTTTTGGGGGGGGGGGGTCAAGCTCCATAAAGAATAAGAAAAAAAGAACTGCAAACGCATGACTACGTGTACACTATATTCCAAGTCTACTTAAAGGATAGGTCACCCAAAAATGAAAATGCACTCATAATATACTCATCATCATGCCATCCCAGATGTGTAACAGTTTCTTCTGCTTAACACAAATGATTTTTAGAATAATATCTCAGCTCTGTAGGTCCTTACAATGCAAGTAAATTGGTTCCAAAATGTTGAAGCTCCCAATTTGTTTTTGTGTGTGTGTGTGTGTGTGTGTGTGTGTGTGTGAGAGAGAGAGAACTATCCCTGAAACTTTTAGAACCAGAGGGTACTAATATAGTGAAAATCTGTTCCGTACTATGCTATGTATACAGGTGCATGCTTTTTTTTGGAAATCAATATAAATCTCAGTTACCTTATTATATGAAAAATTCAAAGAGCTTTATAATAACATTTCTACATCCCTGCTAGTCACATGAGCACATCTTATTAAATTTAGCAGATTTCCACATCTCCCATTTCTGCATTCATCCTGCACGGCTGAAATGTTCTTTCACGTTTATCCAAAGGTTAAAGTCTGGGCTGTGGCTGTCTGCAGGTGTGCTAAAGAGCGAGGAGTTGTGTCTCTGTGCATTGCATGCTCATGTGGATATGACAGCAGGCAACGTTGATCACACAGCTGTGCCTGCCTGTCCCATCAGCCATCACTTTAAACAGAATGTCCTCATTCTGCCTCTGCCTCATCTATCTATACACACTGTTCGGAAAAGGGGGGGGGGGGGGGGGGGGTGATTTTATTGTCACTTTATAGGGTTGCATAGGGATTTTCATTCATGCAATTTGCGTATTGTTCCATACAAATGTTGTTGAGTGCAGTATGAGTCTTCGAGGTGAGCACAATGTTAGCTTTGAGATCTATGATAGTGCAGTGTAAAAGCTGCTTTCTCTTTAAGGTTAAGTGATTTATAAATGTTAGTTGGACTTAATAGTAATGGTGCTTCCTAGTAAACGTTTGTTGCATAATTCAAGTAAATGTGCATATGTAATGTATGCAGGGTTAGGAGGGTCTCTTTTAAAATGTATTACACTACAGATTGAAGAACACATGCTGTATAATGTAATTTGTAACGTATTCCGTTAGATTACTCAAGATCAGTAACATATTCTAAATACTTTGGATTACTCCTTCAGCACTGGAACATTTTTTCACTTGTTTTGACTATTAAAACTCACAGACAAAATACACGTTAAAAATGCATTCTCTGAAAAACCTAAATATCTTAAGCAGTGTTGTTTCTAAAACAAGATAAATCTAATTGATCTTAATAGCATTTTTAGATAATTTTACAGGAAAACAATAATAAAATGGACAAGAATATGATTTTTGCCCTCATATCAAAGGTCTTACTAAAACAAAGAAATTATGTTCCAATGTGAATTTTCTTGATAAAAAAATCTGATCGTGCCTGGTAACGTGCAATTAAAATGTCTAGAAATAGCATTTTAGCTTAGTGTAAAGATGACAATTTACACAAGGTTTATTTCTATTTCTTCTGCTTCTTCTTCAAACATACTTCTCTGTCTGCTCGTATGAATGTAACACATCATAAGAAAGTGTTTCACCGCTGTTCAAATGCACTTTTGATCCCATCATTTATATGTCTATGTTTTCCATCGGAAAGGACTAAATATTAAATGAAAAAAATAACAATAAAATGCAAAGTAATCCCTTCAGTAATCAAACTATTTTTTGAATGTAACTGTATTCTAATTACCAATTTAAATTGTAAATGTAGTGGAATACAATTACTTATATTTTGTATTTTAAATACGTAATCCCATTACATGTATTCCGTTACTCCCCAACATTGAATGTATGTCTGCTTCCTTTTCCTCAGTGGGTATGTATTTCTGCATGTGTGTGTGTGTGTGAGTGTATATACTGTATAAAGTGTGAGAACATGGAAAGGTAGCATCTGTAATGCATTAAACACATGACTATTTAGGGATCTAGGGGCCTCGCTTCACTCTAACTCCCATTTAATTGCCCATCTCCACCTATCACACTCTGTTTGAACTTTTCCCTTCTGCTGTCTAGTATTCCTTGTCCACATATTTCAAGAGTTAACCTACATTACACAAGCCTGTTTCACTTTTATTTTGAGTGTTGTTTCCCACTTAAGATCATTTACTCATCCTCATGTTTTATCTGTCCCTTTAATGTGCTGGCTGTAGTGAACTTGAACTGCATATGCAGCTGTTAAAATGACAGGCAGGCACAGTTGACTCCATTTTGAGCAGACGGGAAAGGTGGGAGGAAATGACAGAATATCTCCCCAATATCGGAATGACAAAATAGGCAGAGAAAGGTTGAATGAGAAGAGTAGAAAAAAAAACGTATACAGCATATCCATTATTATAAAGATTACTTGGAGGCAGGGGTAATTACCACCAATAATCAGAACAAGCAAGTACAACCCCCCCAATATTTATACCATGATCAATGTAAATATACATTCTTCACACTGTAACCCCCCAATGTTCAAGCCAAATCTACGCCCTTGCTTGGAGGCAAGAATGTGCTTTCTCTGAAAATCATACATCTAGTTCAGGAAAGACAATTAAAAATTGCAGGGCATCTCATTATATGGCCACATGAAGAAAGCTATGACCCACTTTTGAGTGGGTGATGGTATGCAGGGAATGATGGAATTGATAAGTTTGATCCCCCCACCCCCCCAGTAACAAATGTGGCTACCTTCATCTTTTCGTCTACTATGAAAAATGTTACAGCTGGAGATGGACTTATGAAATTTGGTACATTTGATGGTAGTGTGTGCAGTATGGTCGGCTTGATTTCCAGAAATGTTGGCTTTGGTGTAATACCAGCTCTGATACCTCAGTGTTACAGACAGTAAGTAGCAGAGGTGTAAAGTAACAAATTACTACTACTCTCGTTACAGTACTTGAGTACTTTAAAAAAAAATCAACTTTTTTAAGTTTAAATAAATAATAGTACTTTTACATGAGTTGATTAAAAATTAAGTATTCAACTTCGCTACAGTTATTTTTCACCACAAGTTAAGTTATAAACTACATGTTTATAAACTAAAACGTCATGGTTACTATTGTATCCTCCGTTCCCCGAGGGAGGGAATGAGACGTTGTGTCAAAGGAAGTGACAAGGGGTCTTCTCGGACGCCTAATCGTACCTCTGAACCTGAGAAAAGGCCAATGTAAAGTTGGCAGACAGAATTTTCATGCCCGCCCCGGACATACGGGTATAAAGGGAAGCAGGGCAGCGAATGCCAGTCAGGATTTTGCACTGAGGAGCCAAAAGGTGATGAAACACGACCATTTACAGTGCTAGGTCTAGTGCTGTGGCAGGAGGGACACAATGTCTCGTTCCCTCACTCGAGGAACGGAGGTTACAATAGTAACCATGACGTTGTGATAGGCTAAGGCAATAGCATTAATGACCCAGTGGGCTAGCCTCTGTTTGGAGACGGCATTCTCTTTCCGCCGTCCGCCAAAGCAGACAAAGAGCTGCTCAGAACATCTAAAGCTCTGCTTGCGGTCCACATAGGTACGCAAAGCACGCACCAGACACAGCAACGAAAGGGCTGGGTCTGCCTCCTCCCGAGGCAGCGCTTGCAGGTTCACAACCTGGTCCCTAAAGGGGGTCATAGGAACCTTGGGTATGTAGCCCGGTCGGGTCTCAGGATAATGTGAGAAAGTGCCGGACCGAACTCCAGGCAGGTCTCGCTGACAGAGAACGCTTGCAGTTCTCCAACCCTCTTGATTGAGGCTAACGTGATCAGGAGGGCCATCTTTAGGGAGAGGGCCTTGAGCTCGACTGAATCAAGCGGCTCAAATGGGGGTCTCTGAAGGCCCGAGAGGACAACTGAGAGATCCCAAGAGGGAAACAGGCTAGGCCAGGGAGGATTCAGTTTCCGGGCGCCTTTCAGGAACCTGATAATCAAGTCTTGCTTACCAAGGGACTTGCCATCTACTGCATCGTGGAGGGCTACGATAGCAGCTACATTCACTTTCAAGGTGGAGGGGGACAGCCTCCCCTCCAGCCTCTCCTGCAGGGATAGAAGCACTGACCAAACTGCGCATCTCAGGAAGAACACCAGTTTGCGAACAAGTGCCACTTTAGGGCGTAAGTTGCCTGGTCAAGGGAGCTCTGACTTGATTGATTGTGTCTACGACAGCAGGTGGTAGATCCACTAGATCTTCCGCATCCTGTTCAGGTCTGGGTGAGGTCTGGGTGCGGATGCCAGAGGGTGCCCCGTCCCTGAGAATGCGGTCCTTCCTCAGGGGAATTTTCCAGGGAGGGGCTGTCGCGAGGAGCGTGAGATCCGAGAACCAGGTATGGGTGGGCCAGTAGGGGTCCACCAAGATGACCTGTTCCTCGTCCTCCCTGATCTTGCACAGCACCGATGCAAGAAGGCTCACTGGGGGAAATGCGTATTTGCGCAGCACCCGGGGCCAGCTGTGTGTCAGTGCGTCTGTCCTGAGGGGGGCACCCATCAGGGAATACCAGAGCGGGCAGTGGGAGTTGTCTTGGGAGGCAAAGAGGTCTACCTGTGCCTTTCCGAATCGGTCCCAAATGAGCTGGACCACCTGGGGGTAAAGCCTCCACTCTCCGCTGGGCGAAACCTGTCGTGACAGTGCGTCCACCATCGTGTTGCGGTTGCCAGGGATGTGAGTGGCGAGCAGTGACTTGAGTCACGGCTGACTACAAAGGAGGAGATGGCGGGCGAGTTATGACATATGAAGAGAGTGCACACCTTAGCGATTTATGTACGCTACTGTCGCGGTGCTGTCTGAACGGATCAGAACGTGCTTGCCCCGGATTAGTGGAAGAAACCTCTGTAGGGAAAAAATTACAGCCATCAACTCTAGGTAATTGATGTGCCAATGCTGTCGGGGTCCTTTCCAGGCGCCAGCGGCGGCGCGCCCGTTGTACATGGCTCCCCAACCCGGTCGAGAGGCGTCTGTGGTTATCACGACACGTCTGGACACCTGCTGCAGGGGGACACCGGCCCGCAGAAAGTAGAGGTCTGTCCAAGGGTTGAAAGTCTGACGGCAGGAGGGGGTGATTATCACACGATGCGTGCCGTGGCGCCATGCTCATCTTGGGACACGAGACTGTAGGCAGTGCTGTAGCGGTCTCACATGCATCGACCCAAGTGGCACGACCACGACTGAGGATGCCATATGCCCCAGGAGCCTCTGGAATTGTTTTAGAGGAACCGCTGTGCCGGGCTCGAAGCAAGCAAGGCACCTGTGCACTGACTGCGTGCGCTCGTTGGTGAGCCGGTCTGTCATTGAGACTGAGTCTAACTCCATGCCGAGAAAAGAGATGCTCTGAACCAGGTCGAGCTTGCTCTTTTCCCAGTTGGCCTGAAGCCCTAGACGGCTGAGGTGCCTGAGCACCTGGTCCCTGTGAGCACATAGTAACTCTTGAGAGTTGGCCAGGATGAGGAAATTGAGTATGTGGATACCCACTTCCCTAAGGGTGGCAAGAGCGGCATCTGTGACCTTTGTGAAGATGCGAGGGGACAGGGTCAGGCCGAAGGAGAGGACCTTGTACTGATACGCCTGGCCGTCGAACGCGAACCGTGTGAAAATGGAGACGTGGAAGTACGCGTCCTTCAGGTCTACCGCCCCGAACCAATCTAACTGTCGAACGCAGGTGAGATCTGTGAGTTTGTGCAGAGCCCGGTTGAGAACTTGCAAGTCCAAGATTGGTCGCAACCCGCCGCTTTTCTTGGGGCGATGAAGTAAGGGCTGTAGAAACCCTTCATCATCTCAGCTGGAGGGATGGGCTCTATCGCGTCCTTGAGGAGCAGGGTGGAAATCTCTGCTTGTAAGGCACTGGCTTGTTGTAGTTGATTTCTAATAGTTGATAACAGTTTGCTTAAAAATCTCATTCCATATCTGGATAATTGCTGCAATATCATAGATGATACATTTCCTCCTCTATGATATTGCGTTATATTAGTTTTGTACTGTATGTTAACTCAATTGCACTTTACGTAGTTTAGAGACATTCAAAATGTTACAAATGGCTATTTCTATGTAAATAAATGTTGTATTCTCAATTGTTCAAGAATCCTCATGCAGCAATGCAGATATTTGGCATTTAGAAGCTGCAAGTGTAGGACCTGTATGGAGTCTGTTTCTCAAACTAGAGACTGTGATTTACTTGTATTTTTGTTTTGCATCTGGCTGTCCACTTCCCTCTCTATCCAGGTTAGAGATTCTTTTTTCAAAACAGTAATTCATGGAATAGCCTTCATCTCTCCAAAACAATTGACTTTAAGAGAAAATAGAATTTCAGGAAAAATGTGTTTCTTTTTGCCTATTTATAAAACCAATATTTGATTTTCAAGTGTAAAGCAACTTGTAAGAACTAAATACCTCAGCAAATGGGGGAAAAAAAACACTGTTTTGTTGCTTGCAACATAATTACTTTAGTTTTTCGGCAAACAACTTATTTACTCTTACTTAAGTCATAATATTTCTAAATACTTCTACTTTTAGATTTATTTCTTCAGTAGCAGTACTTTTACTTAAGTAAAAAAAAAAAGAAAAAAATCTGTACTCTTTCCACCACTGGTAAGTAGACCAATTTCATGTAACGAGATATTACTAAACCTATAATTAAAATATACATGAAGGCAGATAAGGCCTATCTTTACATCAAGCAGGGTTTAAATAATTAATAACTAACTATTAGTAACTGTGTTAACATGCACAATCCTATATTATGCTATATAGGGCCATTTGAAATCCATTTTTTTCTTCCAAATTCCATGTTTTCCATTTTTTTCTGAATTCTTTGTTTTCAATTTCAATTACCATCAAAAGTTTGTCTATTCAAATGAATTCATAAAACCTCAATCAAATAAAAAATAAAATAAAAAAACTTTTCAACATACCATTGCATTATTTGCTTCTATAAAATCATCACAGCACAATCCAAAACACAACATTGGAGTTATGTTTTTATTTATTTTTATACATTATATACATTACTGCACTACAAAATATTACAATATTAATTAAAGCAGTGATGAAAACTTTTTATACTTATAGTATAACCACACTCTTGCTTGTGAGATATTGCTTACATTTTATGTAATTATTATTGAAATTATTCTGCATATGTTATTATTGTTATTATTATTACATTGAATATTACATTTGACTATAAATTGAGCTTTTATTTTGGCTGAGTGAAGCCCTTTCAGTTTGTATGTTTATGATGATAGCTTCACACCTCCAGGTAAACCGTAAACTGCATGGCCAAATGTGCTGATTAAAGTGCAGAAGGCTGTGATTTAATTATGTAAATTTATAGTCTGCATGTGCTGCTTGCTTCAAGGTAAATAAATGATGCTCATGGTGCAGTGTTTTCAGCCGAATAATCACCTGGTTTTTCACAATCATTTTGAAGCATATGCAGATTTTTTAAAAATTATTATTTATATAAATCTTATACTTGTGGTTAAATAATCATGCTAGGACATATCACCATTTAATTTTAGTAATTGTGTATTCATGCATTCATTTTATCACATATATGTATATGATGGCTTATATTATTCCATGACATTCAACATTTTATAGTTAATTATTTTTTTTGACTCTGTTCCATGATTCAATCTGCATTTTTCGCATTGCGGAAATCACAGGGCCCTACTTTAAAAGTCGACAAAATATAAGATCACGTAAATGCCTTAAACAGTTTCCTTTATTGGGGTAAGGACGTAAATTGTTTAAGCAAAAAATTATTGGCACACAAATATTTTTAACCATTATACCCTGAATTTCTATTGAATGTACAGTAAACACCTTTTCCCGTGCTCTTATGGCTTATCTAGTGTTCACCAGTGTTGTAAGCATGACTCTTTTATAATTTTATGTCAAAAGCAGAGAATAATACGATGATTTTAAATCTCAATTTAATGTGGATCTCTTATGTTGTCTGATTGTTTTTTTTAATAAGCTGATTATTGGAGTCATCAACGTATTGTTGTGCATGTAAACACACTCAATGTTGTAATAAAACGTGTGAACTTATGAGTTTATCACAAGGTGCATGTCTCAGTATAATTTCCAATTGCATTTCCAAATATCTTATATTCTTCAAAACACAAACATCTTATGTCGTAGTTGAGAAACAACTAAAAATGACCTTACCTAACTTGCTGAAACTGACCCATAGACAAGGAATAATGACTTAAAAAAGCCAAACTCTGTTTTAATTTAAAGTGCAACTTTCTTGCATGCTCTGTGTCTGTTGCGAAAATGTTCATGTAATACTTTCAGTATTTTTTAAGCAGTGATAATTGATTATTAAATTCCACAATCTATGCATTAACTTTTCATTCTCAAATGCATTTTTACACTCCTAAACATTAACTTTGCTGTTATTCTTTGCTGTTAACTATCAAACTGTGCTTAATTTTGCAATTTTACCAAATTTTAAATAAATTGGTGCCATTCCATTTTAAATTTTGCTACCTTGGTACGTTTTTTTTACCGGTATACCACACAAACAATGTGTGCTGACATGTAGGCTACTGTATCTGATCTACATACTTGTTATGGATCCATGTGAGAGGCTCTGTTTTTATGAAAGGTAGCATATAGTTTCTCATATCTGTCATACTGTAAAGATCTCAAGCTGATTTGGAACATATGCTGAAAACATATGCAGGTCTGTTCCTCTTTCCGCCTTATGCTGTCACTCACACACATTTCTCATCACATCAGGGAAAGTAGGTTGAATCTTCATAAGCGGATGTGCTTGAGTGGGGCCATGGTGAGATATCAGCTCAAAATTGCTCCAGCCCACCATAAATTAAAAGTGCCTTCCAACTGAGCCTCCATACCACATAGCATCAGTTGACAGCTCTCTATGAAGCTCTGTGTTACAAAATCATCTTAGTCAAACATTATGGGTATTTATGCAGACACATCTAAATTTTTGGTAATCTCAGATTTACTGAGCGAAGAATTAACAAGGACTTGATCATTTGAGCCTCAAAGAACATTACCATTTATAAGATTATGCCATTTTTGTGGCACAATTTTCACAATTACTATTTTTTTTTACAATCTTAACTTTTACACTCTATCCATCTACCATTTAAAAACAAACAAACAAACAAAACAAAAAAACGATAGTCCCATCCCAAACTCATGCCATTGTTTGAGCCAGTGTTGCTGTGTTGGGCTGGTTGGAAAGCTCAAACAAACAGAGCACTGTTTTGAAAGTGCCAAAATGTTTAAACATTTTGGGGGAAATAACCTACGAATGTCTTGTAGTTGTATCTGCATATTAAACTAGATAGGGAAAAGATTCATCATCAAGTGAGCTTCCTGTTATGTTTAATGAGGACTAACCAGTGAATTGGCTCTTTTTTCATTCTCTCTGGTGCATCAGAGCTGTGTTTGGTTAGAATGACACATTTGGCACTGGTGGAAAGTTTTATTACAGCCCGAGGCACAGAAGTTCAGGCCCCAATAAAATATATTAACTATTAGTGTGTGTGCATGTGTGTATTGTGTATGTGTGCATGTTTTTCAAGAAAAAGGGAAAGAAGGCTTCAGTGATCTATTTGCACATTCATACAGTGAAAGTGCCTTACAAAAGTGCTCGTAGATCAATTTAATGTCTAACTTGCACGCATATACACACACTTGGATTTGACAGCAATGCAATCTTATCTTCATCTCATCGCTCCTTGGAGCTCAGCCTAAGTATAGCACTGTGATGTCAGCTTTCCCAGGTAATGTAATTTGTTCATCATAAGCAAAAGCAAACCTCTTAATCACTACTTCAGTCAGCAGTCAGCCTAATCATTATAATCATAAAATTACACTGAATGTGGATTGTTTCCCTTAAAATAATTGCTTATGTATATTATTGCAAAAAACTCCCTTCATCAATAGGCAACTTTAATCTGTAAATATATCTAACTGAAACATTATTCTAAGTTAAGTCATAATACTCTACACTGAACAAGCTGATAGTTCCTTTGACCATGTAATCAGTTGCCAATCAACTTGAGGCCAACTTGCAGTTTCACTGCAGTGCAAAACAAACGTTTTCTCTTTGTAACCCTCAGAACTACTTGTCTAGATCTCCTTCAATAGGATTTTGTGTATGTCTAATTTTGCAGCAGCATGTCCTGTTTGCTTGATGCAGTATGTATGTGGATGTTCTAGCATTAGGAAGTCTTCGTACTTACTCTGCAGCAGCCGTATAAGTAGAGCAAAACCTATCAACTTTTCAAATGAATTATAACCTTAACCTCTTCACACATAAATTCTTACTATATCAGGGTTTCCGCGGGGCATTAAAAAGCATTTAAAAGTCATTAAATGGATTTTGCGAAAATTAAGGCCTTAAATAGCATTAAATGTTATTCCTTTTTAGTCAAAGGTTTGGCTACGCGAGACTAAGCGTGGACTGACAACAAGCATGTTAAACCAAAGCAGAAATGTAATGTATGGCAAGCACTTCTGGACACTGTTTTTCAAAATAGGTAATTTTTAAAGGTAAGTTTAAATTTGATATGAACATTAATTTGTGTAAAAAGAAAAGAAAATATTTTACAACATTGATTATTTTAGGATATCCCACATTATGGTGAAATTAACTTTATATTGTCTTATGTATTTTTGTCTTATATAATGGCAGTGAATGCACAACGTGAGGCTCAGCGTCTCTCCAGTTTTTGCAAATTAGTTATTATTTACCTAGTTATTTGTCTGGGTAGTCAGTTGTTCGTCACAACTCTGCACTAACTTCATACAGCCGCCATACACTACTGGACATCAAACTTTGCTGCACAAACACTGCAGTGGATACAAAATCAGAACTCCATCTGCTACCTCCAGAGTTACTCCGGTCCCAGGACACGAGTGAGTCAGCCAGTCTGACAGGAAATGCCTGTCGCCAGCACCGCACGCATAAACAAAGACGGGGTAAGCGGGGCGGCCTGTGGGCTAAGCTAAAGCTAAATCCACATCTCCCGGCGTTACCGAGCATCTTTCTCGCTAATGTACGGTCTCTGGCAAATAAGATTGACGATCAACGGCTTTGGATTACTCAGCAAATGTTTTTGACTGCAACGTTATGGTTTTCACCGAAACTTGGCTCAATAGCACCATTCCAACCAGCGCGATTGAGCTAGAGGGGCGCAGTATCCATAGAGCTGACAGCACGGCTGTTGTGTGGGGGAGTTTGCATCTATGTAAAGAGAACATGGTGCATCGATGCTGTTATTACCAAATCCCACTGTTCTGCTGATATTGAGTACCTCTTTGTCAAGTGCAGACCATTTTACCTGCCCAGTGAATTTACATCTACCCTAATCGCAGCAGTATATGTACCCCCGGATGCTAATGCTAAGCTAGCCTTGAAGGAACTCTCTTCTGTTGTTAGTAAACTGCAAACAACGCACCTGGATGGAGCTTTTATCATTGCTTGCTGATTTTAATCATGTTTTTTTGCCCTACAAGAGGAGACAACACACTTGATCATGTTTATAAAAACACCTCTGATACCTACAAAGCCACCACCCCCCTCCCCCATGTTGGACAATCCGATCACTTATCCCTGTTCCTATTCCCTAAATACACAGTCATCATAAAACATGTGAAACCCACAGCGAGGACTATAAAAGTGTGGCTGGAAGGAGCAGACTCTTTACTACAGCATGAGTTCCAGAACACAGACTGGAATGTGTTTGCTTCTCAGGCCAACCTGGACTCCCACACCGACATTAACAGCTACACAAATTCTGTTTTGCAACACATCAACAGGTGTGTCGTCATGGTAACCACCCATAAAACAATTAAAACGTACCCCAATCAGAAACCCTTGATGAACAAGGAAGTCTGCTGAAGGCATGTGATGCTGCTTTCATATCTGGTGACCAGGAAGCCTACACTTTATCCATGGCCAATCTGAAGAGGGGAATTAAAGCAGCCCAATACAACTACAAACTGCGGATTGAGAACAATTTTACGAACAATGACCCCTGACGTATGTGGACAGGCATCCATGACCTCACAAAATACAAACTAGCAAACAGTACAACCAGTAATGACACCCTCCCAGACAATACTGAACACCTTTTATGCTTGCTTTGATCGTGGAAACACAGAACAGCCCATAAAATCTGAGCTCCCACCTGATGATCTGCCACTCACTTTTTCCTCTAGTGACGTGTGGTCCACCCTGAGCAGAGTGAATGCACATAAAGCTGCTGGCCCTGATGGCATCCCGGGCCGAATGCCAGGTCCTGTGCAGAACAGCTGGCTGACGTCTTCACCAACATTTTCAACCTCTCCTTGTCCCAGGCCATTATCCCCACCTGCTTCAAAACAGCTACATTGTACCAGTACCAAAACATGCTGCTGCAGTGGCCATCAGTTGCTCTTACTCCCATCATAGCAAAGTGTTTTGAGAGGCTGGTCCTCTCCCACCTGAATACATGTCTGCCCCAACACTGGACCCATATCAGTTTGCCTACAAACCCAACAGGTCAACTGAGGATGCTATCGCCTCAGCTCTTCACCCCGCCCTGACTCACTTGGACAAAAATAACACGAATGTCAGGATGCTATTCATTGATTTCAGTTCTGCCTTCAATACTGTGATCCTATCCAAGCTGTTCTCCAAGCTCACTGATCTTGGCATCAGCCCCTCCCTCTACAACTGGACCTTAGACTTTCTCACTAACAGACCACAGTCTGTTAGGATAAGCAACCACAAATCCTCCACCCTCACTTTGAACACTGGTGCACCACAGGGCTGTGTGCTGAGTCCAATCCTCTACTCCCTCTTCACCCCCGACTGCATACCTGAGCATGTTTCTAACTCCATATTAAAGCTTGCAGTTGACACCACGGTGGTAGGCCTGATCAATGGTGACAATGAGATGGCCTACAGGGAAGAGGTACAGCACCTGGTAGTGTGGTGTGCCAACAACAAACTGGTTGTGAATTACCGGCGGACTAGAAAAGGACACACACACACACTCCCATCTACATTGATGGGGACGAAGTGGAGCATGTGACGAGCTTCAAGTTCCTGGGTGTCCATATCTCTGAGGATCTTTTCTGGACCTACAACACCTCCACTCTCATCAAAAAGGCGCAACAGCGCCTTTACTTCCTTAGGAAGCTAAGGAAAGCTCACCTGTCCCCCCACATCCGGCTGCACTTTTACTGCTGCACTATTGAAAGTGTCTTAACAAACTGCATCACAGTGTTGTATGGCAACTGCACTGTCTCAGATCAGAAGGCACTCCAGCGGGTGGTAAAAACTGGCCGAAATATCACTGGTGTCCAGCTACCCTCCATCAAAGACATTCACAATAAACGCTGCCAAAGGATGGTGAGAAGCATTATCAAAGACACCTCTCACCCCAACCATGGTCTGTTTACTCCTCTCCTATCTGGGAGATGCTATAAGTGTCTTCGCTGTCGCACCAGCAGATTCAGGAACAGTTTCTTTTCCTCAGCTGTGAGCCTACTGAACACCACATCCCACCCGAACTACATATTTGTATTTTTTTATTAATTTAGATTTTTTTTTCCCCGCACATTCCCTTGCACATAAGTTCTACCTCCTGATGCCGCTTGCATTGTTATGGTCACCAGCCATGTACATATATTATATGTATTATAGACATTTGCATTGAGCTGGTTCTGGTTCTCTGCTTTTCTACATCATAACTTGCATATACAGTACATACAAACTCAAAATTTCTGGTTCTTATGGCAGTAAATATGCTACTGAAACACATCAGCTCAATTTGTAATAGGAGGCTAAGCCCCCCCCATATTACATATTGCTATTTGCACTTCTGGTTAGATGCTAACTACATTTCATTGGCTCTATACTTGTATTTTGCACAATGACAACCAAGTTTAATTTAATCTAATCTAAATCTAATATCTATATGCTTAAAAAAACTGTATATTATGCAGTCAATATACAATTTGGAAAAAAATTTAATTATGTTTGTGATCTCTGGGATAGATGGTCATTTTTTATTCCAATGAACTGGGCGGTGGGGGTTCTGTTGTTTCGCACACTCTGATGACGTTTTCATATAATTAATATATCGCATATTGCATTTTCCAACAACTTAACGTATATTGCATGTTTTCTCCATATTGTGCAACCCTATTACTCAGCTTGACGAAAGCATACTGCACCCTTGTGACTGTTTAAATGTCATTATAGAGCATGTCATTCTGTACTGGAGGCACATCCCAACTGATTAACTAACAGAAAAACAGACTCTCTATGACCTTGTCTGCTCTTCTGTCATTTCAGACGCAACTATCCATACTCTATGATTTCACTATGCAGCTTTTAAACATGACCTAGTCAGACTTTCATCTTTTTCTTTGATTGCTTTAGTGTCTCTGTTTCATTATTCTCAATAACTTTCTCTCCCTCTAGCTCTTTACCCTTCACTTCATCACCAATGGATTCTGTCATTCTGTAGTATGTCTCTTTTTTATCAGTCTGTTAAATTCTCTTTTCCTTGTCTTCATGTAAAATTATTTTATCTCTCTGTATTTCCCTCACCTTTAGTTGTATGATCGAGCAGATCTATCATTGGTTGGTCTTCTGAGACCTTTTTGTCTCCCACTGGGCATTCTCACAACTCATACCTTTTCTGCAGTTGAAAGATTAACATGACAAGTATGTCACACAAACTCACTGCTGACACTGCTGGGATGCTACACACTTCCTCTAACAATTGTATTTGAGTGAAATTTTTACTTTGACAAAATGATCATATTTTTTATGTAAACTCATTCCTACAGTATATGTTATGCAGTGGTGCTCTCTTTAGATGTTGTCAGCAGTGTCCATGCACACAGAGTTTTGTTAGCTGGAGATTTCATGCTGCGAAAACACGTGCATCTCATTTGCAGTCCCACTAAAAAGAACATGCACAACCACTTCATAAAATATAAATCATTTTTGCGTGCAGTGCATTAGCATTAGCATTTTTTTAAATAAGGCTTGACAAGTGTGGGAGAGGGTGAGAACTTTCAAATATATTTCATAGAGCCTCTGTTGATTATTATAGGATTAGATCTTGTTTCAAACATGTTACATGTTTGGATTGATGGAAGATATTAAATAATTTGAGAGTGGTGGTGGCGTAGTGGGCTAAAGCACTAAAATGTTAAGAAGAAGGTTGTCGGTTCAATCCCCACAGCCACCACCATTGTGTCCTTGAGCAAGGCACTTAACTCCCGGTTTGTCCGGGGGATTGTCCATGTAATAAGGGCTCTGTAAGTCGCTCTGGATAAAAGCGTCTGCCAAATGCATAAATGTAAATGTAAATTTGCTTGTGGTGTCTCTTGATGCAAAAAGCATGATGTCAGTGCATGTTTAGTGGGTTTATAAGATGTTGGATGTCTGCTATTTGCATATTATTATTTAAATTTTTTACATAAAAATTCACAAACTAAGGTTGAGATTTCACTGACAAACTGGCACAGGATAACACTCATGGCATGTTGCCTGTAATCTGCTAGATGTCATTACCTTAAACATAGTCTAACAGAAAGCATGGCATCTATTACCCTAGAGATGAGATGGCTCATATTAAAGGAATAGTTCACCCAAAAATATTAATTTTTTACTCACTTAGAACAGTGTACTCACCTTCAGGCCATCCAAGATGTATCTGAGTTTCTTTCTTCATCAAAACAGAATTTAAGATTTTTAGGATTTCATTTCAGGCCTCGTCCTTTAAACAATGCAAGTGAATGTACTAAATTTTTTGATGGTTCAAAATGTATATTTAGGATGCATCAAAATAATCTACATGACTCCAGTCGACAAATAATTCTTCTGAACCCAAACGACTGATTTTTAAAAAAAAACAAAACAATACTTATATAGTAAGTGAGTAGTAGTAGGAGAGTAAATTATCAGCAAATTTTCATTTTTGGGTGAACTATTTCTTTAAATAAGCCAATAAGTCATGTTGCAGTCACACTAACAGATCAATGTGTGCGTATGTGTTTGTGACTAAGAAATTAGCAGGCAATGGAACAACAGGCTGTGATTGGATGAAAATTCTGTTCACAGGATAAATGTGTTAGGAATAGTTTGTTCCTCTCACTTTTAATTAGGGCTGACATGAATCAAGTGTGGTTGAGAGGGAGATAATGAGAACATGACAGAGCAGAGATGAGCATGAGGTGCACACACTGCAAGTTTGGTTTCAACTTCCTGTGGTTTAGAAACTCTCCAAAAGAATCCAAACAAAACTTGTTTTATATATATTTATATATTTCCGTGTACATTTTTGCTGTAGCATGAATTTTTTTGTTTTATAATTGTTTTACTGTTTAAATGTAGATGAAAAACCTATTATAGGCTGTTTAATTGTAGGTCCTCATTGTGACAACTTACCCCAAATAGTGTGACAAAATTCCTTATTTTGGCATGTTGTCGCAAAAGATTGATATGTATTGTGAACTGTATCTTTTTTTCCCAGGCAATAATGGTGAAAATACATTCCTTCACATGGTGACACACACACATACATGCAGGCCCACAAGTTCATTTGTCATACTGACATGCTTGAGCGTGGCATGTTCTATTAAACCTGCTGTGGATCACCCACATTCACACATGCTGACGGACAGCCACGAGCCCACTCTCTCAGCATGCCACCTTTAATCTGCTGCCCACAAGCATAAACATGCTTTCACACTGTGTCACACAATCTCCTCACTGTATGTTTTTCACTTTTAATTCTGACACAATGCCACAAACACTCGCAAACATTAACTACTGACTAGTTTGACTTTTATTTTGAATCTGTGTGTTACTGAACAGTGGCAAGCTGCCCATCATTAGCAGCAAACCCAGTATGTGTACACAACTTTAGACTGTGTTTGAAATGGTATGCTAACTTCATGCTCTGTGTACATATACTATTATTAAAAACAAAAAATTGTATCTGAAACAATTTGCAATACACAACTAACTGTTGTATGCTATATTGCTGTTACATTACCTTACTATGTTGTATGTTTAATTGAGCTCTTATTTACTAACTTAAAATACCAATTATAAGTCCAATTTTTGGATTTGGGAAAAAGTTTTTGGCAATCCATTAAAGTAATGAGTCAAGAAAGAGATGTTAAAACCGTAGTTGAATATTACTTTGAGTTTATTTGTCACTGGAAGTGGAATTAGCTTGTGTAGACCTTATTTACAGTAGTGGCATATTAGTTTTTTTTTACGTGAATAAAAACGAGACTGCAAGGGATAGGCTTAAAGTTTCTGAAATTCCAAAATTGCTTGGTAAAATGTTCCACATTTTCCTTATTAGAATGACTTGAAGATTTTAATTTAAACCTAAACACATAAAGCTTAAAATACAACAAAAACTTTAATTACAACAAACCATTCGACTGAAAATATACATGGTCCTAATAAAGTGCACAATGTGGTCTTCTGCTATTGTAGACCATCATCCGCCTCAAGGTTCAACATGTTGTACATTCTGAGGTGCTATTCTACTCACTACAATTGTAGTACAATTGTTGAGTGGTTATCTGAGTTACTGTAGCCTTTCTGTCAACCAGTCTGACCATTTTCCATTGACCTCTCTCATCAACAAGGCTTTGTGTCCGGCAGAGCATGTAAACGGAGTGAAGCGAGTTGTTTCTCTGCTTAAATATTTACTCATGTGCGATCACTCAACTCTAATACTCAAGTTCAAAAGTCATCGCTCTTGGAGCGGAGCGGCATGAAGAAAGAAATAAGGCATAGTTTCTTTTTCAACATTCTTGTTTATTTTTTTGCATCAGGTACAAAAAAATCCCTCTTCATGTTGGCATACAGCCTAATATGTCATGGCGCAAATAACAACTGCACAAACAATGCCTTGTTGTAGGCTACTTGTTGTTCTCTGCCCTATTTGGACGTGATTATTTTATATGCGGATGTGGGATAATGAAACATCCTAATTACCAGAGCTTCTCATTTATTTTAATCCTGTGCTAATCATTTGTCAATAATTTTTCTGCACTCTTTGCACGCTACGCGTTCCCGCGGCAGTATATATAATAGCGCCTTTTACCTATCAATCTTTTTCAAATGATCAAACATTTTTCTGTAAAAATAACCCGTTATTCTTATCCCATGACATGTTGGTAAAAAAACAGTGAAACTGCACTGTCCAGCCTGAACCCTTTAACTCATTGTTTCTAAAATTCACCAAGTGTCTGAAGTGGATGTTGGTAAATGAAAAAGAACAGAAAATGTAAGATGCGCTTCAAAACTTTATTTAACGCTGGCTGTTGCATTTGGAATGATGCATGAGAAACAAATTATTTATTTTTATTAGGAAAATTAGAAAAGGGTTCAAGTAGTAATTTTGTGATTTGAGCAGAGTGAGTGGGAAAAATCGTGTTGAGCCCCACATTTCGCAACATATTTCGCAACATATTTCCAGAGGGACAAATAACATCACATTATTTGAAAAGATTGTCTATATTTTTAATTCAAGAGTGCACTGTAGGATCACTGGCTTGCTAATGTAACCAGTTCTGTTGTATTTTGGCAGATATTCAAGTCAATGTCTAATAAACCAAGATACATATGGATATGTTTAATACTTCATAATTAATCAGCAAAGCTAAATAGCATACATTTTCTGATGGGTCAGTTTGTAATGTTTTGTGTGTTTGTTGTTTCTTGTCATGTGGTCCCCTGGTCATGTGATTTCAAGTTTCCCTCCATGTTCATGTGTCTTGTTTTTATTGGTTTATTGTCTAGTTACCTTGTTATCAGTTCTGTTTTGTCATTGGTTAACTTGTTTGTCTTGTTACCCTTGTCCATGTATATAAGCCTCATGTTTGCCATTGTCTGTGGTCAGGTATTGTTTGTTTGTGTAATGCCAAGTTCATAGTCAAGTAGTTTATGGTTTTGTATTTGTTCATGTTTGTATTTAGGGATTCTGGATATCACGTTTGTAAATAAAACTGCACTTGGGTTCATCAATCATCATAATTTCTTTGCATACGTTACACATGACAGCAATGTAAAGGCAGTCGACACTCATCTCTGGGATTTGTACAGGCATCGCTTGTCCCATGCGTATTTATGCTAAACCTTACAGACATCCATGGTAGCCTTCTAAAATTATTTTACTTTACAGATGTATGTCCGGGAAACTAATCTGTGTTTTGAACTACCTCTGCACTGTCACCTCACTATAGTTTATTGTTTGAATCGGCACTGTCACCATCAGCTCTCGAATCACACTAACTTACTTACTTGCTACCTCATCTCTGATAAACAACTCTTTAAAATCTTGGACCTAATACAGCCACCAACACCAGATATTTGTCAGTGTAGAAGCTCACACATATTAATATGGCCACCCGCAAAATGTAGCGCATTCAAACTGGAGTGGAAAGTGAGCGGCTGGAGTGGGGCTGGGCTCTCTGCTCCTGCTCTGCTCACATGCTCTGGCATCCAGAGAACTGTCACTCACTGGATGTATTTTTGTTTTTGAGTAAACTCTAGAGACTGTTGTTTGTGAAAATCCTAGGAGATCACCAGTTAAAGAAATTCTCAAACCAGCCCATCTGGCATCAACATTCATGCCATGGTCAAAATCACTGAGATCACATTTGTATCCCTTGATGGTTGATGGGAAAATTAACTGAAGCTCCTGACCTATATCTGCATGATTGTATGCATTGCACTGCTGCTGAGTGGGTGATTATATAATCACATTGAATAAGTAGGTGTACAGGTGTTCCTAATTAAGTACTCAGTGAGCGAACATTTGAAACACTTGCTATGGCTTTCTCACCTCTAAAGAGTTTGCATCCCAGGTGTACCCCTTATATACTATGCCTACTGAAATTCTTGGAAATCTTTTTTTTTCTTAATGTTTTGTAAGCAGAATGATTCAAAATTTTAAACAACAGTAAACACCATTGAAGGCACTGTTTCCTTCACAGCCTCGTTGTTATTCCTGTGAATAATTTAAGATGTTGCTATTGTGAATAAGGTCTATAGGCTACAGTATTCCATGCAGTGTGCTCTCGTTGTTTACTGCACATATTTTCAAATATAGTAGGTCATCAGGGTACTCTTTGCAAACAGATAATTGCCATACTGTGCATACTCCATCCTTCTTTCTGTGTGTCAAGAAAAATAACAATGTTCATCCTTCCTTATTATGTAATGCATTACTACGATCACCTCTTGTACATTGCACCCTATCACTTTCTATATACAGTACTATCTCTCACATACTCTTGAGTGGTTTTCACCTGGTTTTGCTTTAGAACCCAGATATTGTACCAAAATGAATCATACAAAGCAAATGTATTAATATCACAATGAGATGCCTAGACTTAACAATATGAAAATGTATCAACATGGCATATGACTGTTCAATTTCAATGGTAATTCAATGCAAAAATCAAACTGTTCATCCTCACTGCAAGTGATTTTATATCTATTGTAGTCTGGGTCGTATCTTATTTGAGCTTGTGTCAATTATGTATTTATTTATTTTTTGAGGATGAGGGTTTGTTGTGCAACCTGTCCATATTGGCAAATTATTATGCATCAAAATACTGTAGGGCTTGATTGGACACACAGCCTTTGATGTGAACAGCAAAAAAATTATGGAAGTGTTTTCTTCTGTCTTTTCAAAATCTGATAATTTTTTTACATATTTATATATACATAAGCAGGTCAGTCTCATTAACGAGGCATCACCATAGCGATGATTTTTCTGCATAATGAAAGCATCATGGACAGTACGGTCTCTCCTCAGTTTGAATGATTTCATCACAGGCTCAGCAGTCTTCAGATATTATCGCAATATGTTTAAATATAAAACTGAATATATTTTATATTATTACATAAATACATTATGCTATCATATTTTAGATCCCCTCACCCAACCCCATTCCTTAACCAAACCAATTGTCAACGTCATACATGTAGCAGGCAGGTTAATTTAATCACTATAATTGTATTTACATTACACTATTATATAGATTTGATTGAGCATCTAATCCCACCTTTAAGCCTAAATCTAACCAAAAAAATACAGTAAGATCAACATAACAATAAACTATTTTAAAGATACATTCACACTAATTTATTGAGAAAAATTACAAAAAGTCCTATATTACTATTCCAAGCAACTCATTGCTGCATTCATAGTCCTCCAAAATAATACAAAAGCTAATTGTGAGGAACAGATATAAACTGAAGGTTTGAATCCCTAAAAAATCTTCATCACCGTGAAAGCAGTCACATCTCATTCAAAAGTATACAGCCAAACATTAACATGCCACAAGACACGTGAGAGTAAATGGCACTTAACATCACTGACATCAAAAGTTGTAGTAACGCTTCTTATAATTTTTAAATAAGTGTGGGCCAAGCATCAGAGTGGAATTTAACATACCGATCAATGGTAACATTTTGTTAGTGCATGCAAAAGGACCCCCCCCCCCCTTCATCATGAGAGTTTGTTGACATATCCTAATAATCAATGTTTATATGGTTAGATGCATTTTATGAAGCAACATAAAATACTCAAACTAACTACTCTTTCTAACTTGATGCAAGTTCCATACAAACGATACTTTCTGTTCAGTAAATATGTCTGAATCCAAATGATTCAAGCATTTTATAGTCTGCACTTTGGGGTTTGGTTTCTGTTCTGGTTAGATTAATTACCATTTGCATGTAAATTTAAAGCCCTCATGTAAATTATATTTCATGACAATCAAGTGTGTAATAATTCTCAATGGCCAACTCCTGAAAACCATTTTATAATCTATAATAATTTTTAATAGAAATACTCAATATAATAACCTAGAAATCATTTTATTTTCTCTATATAGTCACTATAGAGTTTCATTCTTTTTTATCTTTCTCTATCTCCAGCAGAAGCACTGCCATTGTGACAGCACAACATGAGCCTGCATCACATACGGGTTGCTCTGATGTACAGAATGACTTAGGCTTAACTCCACTCTTTAAGCATGGTTTGTGCCGCTCCCTCACTCTTTTTTCACCATGGCCTGATCATAGTGGTGTAAGAGTGATGTGGGCAGACATCAAAAGCCATGTGAAAGAGCTGCAAATGAGAATATCTGATATTACAGTCGGACAGCGCTGTGAGCACGACTGCTCCACCCTTAGATCTCATGCAGAGGGTGTAAAGCAAATGCTTTTCTGACATGTCCTTTACATCGCTGTGACCCTCCAAGCCGTTACCAGTGTATACTAGCAAATTCTGGATGGTCACAATTGGCTACTTACAATATGCGTTTTTGCAAGCATTGAAACATGAAACATTGCATCTACTTTGACACCAATGTTAAAAAAGAAAGACTTGCGTCACTGACAGCTCCCATCATGCTTAGCTTCTCTCAGTTCAAAAGATTTTCATCATCTGTACATTCACTTTTTGTTTATGCACCAGTGATTTCAATGTTCCAGTTAAGCAGTCATTAGCGAGAACTGAAGCTAAAGCCCCAATGGAATATTATATATCCAATCTTTTTTTTTATTTATTTTTTTATCACTTTTGGAGCTAGCTGCCAACATTTTATACATTGTACAGGACAAGAACATAGCAGCCATTTTTAGCCTGCATAAAATGCATTATTAAATTTTGATAAGATTATCTGATTTTGTTTTGTTACATGCATTAAATTCACGTGTCTCCTCAGTAACCTTAATTGCTCATATCTCCCATTCATTTTCTTGCTCGGTGTCAGAAATATGCCCCCAGCACTGTAGTGAAATGCCAAGCTACACACAGCTAGCATAGCTGATTTAGCTCTATAGCACATATTATGTTTCGTCTCTTCTGCTTTAGAATAAAGTCTTGATTCTCAATCAGGTTTCAAAAGCCATTAAATTCAGAAGAAAGAAAAAAAGATATGAATGATTATACAGCAATTCAAGGGTGGCCTCTGTTGGCTTGTAACCAGTCATGCTAGCTAAGCTCTAGCTAGACAGTAACAGAGCTTAATTAATGAGCAGAGAGAAGAGTCAGGCCATGACACAACATTTCCATTTCTCCAAACCCTCTGATGTTATCCTGTTCTCTGCATTAATTAACATGCTAAAAAGCTTTTCAATCTTTCTTTTTTCCACTCTCTTTCAACTTTGTTTTGTTTGTTTTTTCATGGTAGAATGCTCATTTGCTGCTCTGTGGCCTAGTAGTCCATTTTCCATTACACAATTATTACTCTGTATACTGAACTAGTCTTAAGACATCCGAGGAAAGGCAGAGATCATCACTGTGGTATAGCCTGTGTTATGCAATTTTGAGAAGGGTTGAAAAAAGGGTCAGAGTCTGGAGGATTGGTAGTCTCAGCCTACAGTTTACCCACAGTTATTACACAGATTGTCTGATGCATATTCCACACAACAACAACAAAAAGTTATATTCTGCTTTGTTTGATACTGTTAATAATCATTACTTATTAATTTTGGATGGACATTCTAGTGACAAAGTCTACACTGAAAAAAATTATTCCTACCCCACCACCAAATTATTTGTTCCTGTAAAAAATAAAATATATAAATACATAATAATAATAGAATAACTATTTAGTGAGTTTTACTCTTAAAAAACAACAACAACAACATCAACAACAACAACAACAACGTGCTCTGAAAAAAATAAACTTAAAGATATGTTGTCTGAAAATAAGTTTTGGTAATTTTGTTTTTCAGGTAAATATATCTTGTTTTAAGGATAATTATTTTGTATTATTTTTTTTTTTTACAAGAAACAAGGCAAAATATGTCTTCTGTATAACTGCAGAAAAAAATATTAATTTAATTATAGGAATTTTATTCTTTGAGTTTTTTTTTTTTTTTCGACAAATCAAAGCTGTATTGTAAGTGGGAAACTCTGAATTCTCGATGAGACCCGAGTTGCTGAGTTTTGACGTTGAAAGGGGCGTGTCGGCATGAAAGATGATGGAAAGCAATGATTTAGGTTTTTTTAATCGCAATCAGATTAATTTGTTTAATCGTTATATATATTGGAGCTTTTAGTCAGCTGATTTACAGCTAACTACTCAACCTTCATGCTTTGTTAAATGCAAATTAATTAATATTTTTTTAGCTACCATGCATTGAAGGGATAGTTCACCCAAAGAATTTTATTCTATCACAATTTACTCACCCTCATGCAATCTAAAACATGTATGACTTTCTTCTACTAAACACAAACAAAGTTTTTAGAAGAATATCTCAGCTCAGTAGGTCCATACAATGCAAGTGAATGGTAATCAGGCCCATGAAGCTCCAAAAAGTAGATACAGCCAGCATAAAAGTAATCCATATGACTTGAAGCGATCCAGTTGGTTTTGGATGAGAACAGACCAAAATGTAAGGTCTCGGTTACATGGAACATAACCCTGGGTTTCTGAGTGGGAACAAGATGCTGTGTAATCACTATGGGAGTCATCTGAAGCCCTTATACAGTCACACCAATTTTATTTGCTGATGGTGCATAAGCGATACTCCTAGGGTGCTATATCACAGGCTCCATTGTCACAGGCTCCATTTAGTCAGATCTCTTTCTGTCTAAATTAATGTTTCCTTGCCAGAACAATCTAAAAAGTGGACCAGACTCTACAGTATGTCTGTAAGTCTGGCTCTGCAAGACTACGGTAGGTGGGTGATAGCTCCACTACTATTACATCATACCCAACAAGTTCCCTGGTAGCATTATTGATGGGATGAATAACACTGAAATAGATACTAAAGTGGATCTGCACACTGTTTAATTATTCCCTTTTATTAATGTAAAAACCACAGCAACGTTTTGATCACAATGATCTTCCTCAGACACACATCAATAGGCAACAAATCAATTAAGTACTTTTGTTACAACCAAACACATCATTATGTTCACCTCTTAATAATCATGGTCAATTATCTCATGATCACTCAATCTCACTTAATGAGAACAGTTCAAACTTAAGCAAAATATACATCAGTCTCCCACAATTACAAACAATTCACAAACATCACTGAATCACATGAATGAAAACGTTGCAATTTAAGTAAAAATGTTTCAAACTACAAATATCAGACACAGGTCAAAGTCAAACAAATACATACACAATGATAAATAACATTGCCCAGACAGGACTCGAAACCATTATGGGTACCAATTTTGCTTCTGCTGCTTGTACATGGCATATTGACAGAGCTCAAACTTCACAGCTCCCCTCCTGCTGAAGTCCAACAAGCGGGGTTGGTCAATATTGCTATATGCTCCTTAAAAGTGAACCAATGCTCCTGCCAACATTCTCCCCAAAGACTCTGGCAGCCTTGGCTTTTACAGACGCTTTCATTTCTGCTCAAGATCACACAAAACACACACCAGCATACTGTATGTTTTGGATGCTTGTCTCCAGAATGGGATTCTGGTGTGCTGGTGTTCCCACTTCCCAGCAGGCTTCTAAAGTTGTTAATCATTCTTTGTTCAACCAGCATCACCTGAAAGACCATGCTTTGGTTGACCAGCATGACCATCAAAATTTTGACATGACTGTGATAGCCCACCAGCTAGACCAGCACCAAAAAATTCACAGCGCCTACCAACATATACCAACCTAGACCAGCATGGAATTTTATGCTGGTCTAAACTGGTACTTTCAGCAGAGTTATGAAGACAATTTCTTTTTATGATTTTTGTGATTATTAATATCAGACGCCCCCCCCCCCCCCAGCTAAGAAGTTTCATCTTAACAGTATAAAAAATATCCATTAACCATTAAATAAATTAAAAACCTGAAGCATTTGAGAGCAGCCTAACCATTTAGAGCTCTTCTGTATCATTTTACAGAAAAGAGTTTTACTAGCAAAATCATTTCACTTTGCTTTAACTTCAATTACACGTCCTGGAGAATTAATTAGTCTCGGGACTTTTAGCTCAGTGTGTTTTTGTATCTTCCAGTGGTGGGGTAATCACAGACTGTAGTGTAATAATAATCTGCAGATTGCCTGCTGTCGTCTCGGCTAGCTGCTCCATATTCCATGGAGCTCTTTCGTTTAGTGTTATGCTTCAGTTCTCCCAATTAGATGACACTGCTGCATTATTAGAGGGGTGAGAGGTAACTGTAGCTCTGCTTTGACATAACTGACTCTGCCAGTCAGAAAAAGACTCAGTCAAAGACTCAGGTCAAGCAACAATAGCCCAAAGCCTTCTGCTCCCACTGAGTCATAGGTCATAGATACTGAACCCCACCAAGCTTTATAGGTTAAATGAGACACCTAAAGCCCTGCTGAGATCTGAGAGCAGCATAGCAGAACAGGAGAATTGTATCTGATATGACGTCTGTCAACTTGGAAAACACTTAAATAAATATAAATAATAATCATCACGTTTACATACATTAGTCACCAAAATTTGGACAATTAATCCACACTTAAAAATGTTGGTAATACTTTCCAATAAGGAATTCCCTGTTAGACCAGTTGGTTAAAAGTAATTGAAACAATGGCTAAGATAATTGAAGTTAGTTCTGAGAAGAGGTCTAGGATCATTCATTGATGCCACTTTTTGCATCTACTGCAAATACATTCATACATTTTTAAGTGTGATTTATGTCACATTTAACAATACATTTTGGGCCCACGATATTCTCTTTCCGCTATTTTTTCAGCTGTGATTTCATTGATTTTGTTTTGCCATATTAAAATAATAAATATCCTTACCAGTTTCCCCAAAACAATCTCACGTCATTTAATCCCTCTCGCTCTCCCAGAAAGCTCCAAATCATTGTTTACAGGAAATAACTCTAAAATGTTAAATCAACCAGACCATACTGAGACACCTTAATCTGTAATTAGCCACACAAACATATGTAAATATGCAAATCTGAGAGCAGCAGGCTGGGGAGATCTCGGCAGAGCATGACGGATTCTCCGCCAAAGCTCTCTCTGTTGAAGTAGGGGACAGATGTAGTGGGGTGAGCAGGCCAGCTGGGAGGGTTTAGATAAACTCTATATAGCTCTCCAATAATCTATTTATTGAAAGCAAGTACTGTGCCAGGTGAGTCATGGGTTCACCAACAGGTTTTCTAATAAAGAGCACATACAAAAGGGAACTTCTCAGTTTATTCTGGAGTGTTTTGTAAATTAATTGCATATTTCTTCTGTATTTCACTTTACGATAAATATGCTCATGATCATCCGGGAAGGCACTGTTATTAGGCTTTCCTATCTGTCATTCACTTGACGTTGTGTCGATGAGTTGACACTAAGGGTCACACTTGGGAGCCCAGACATCTCTGATCTTTAAGAAAAGGCCAATGAAAATTGGTGTGTGGGATTTGCATGCCACTCCCCTGGACATACGGGTATAAAAGGAGTGCCGTTTGCAAACACACACTCAGAATTCTTCTTCGGAGCTGAGCGGACATATTCACAGAGCTGAATTCCTCCTGCTGTTCCATTCATCTCTCTCTGAAAGGCTGTTGGATCTACGGTGCATTACAGCGGTTTTCCCCCTCAAACACGACGGTTGTGCTAAGTAAACACCCCTGGGCACTTCGACAGCTGAGCAGAGCTTCTTTATATATATATATATATATATATATATATATATATATACACACACACACACACACAAATAAAAGAGCATATTTTCCTCTAAAAAGTGCCGCAAACAAAAGTGTCTTTTTCATTTGTGTGTGTTTTCCTGATTGCGATCGTTACCTCTCCGCTTCCCACAACCACTATCCCTGCCTCCCGTGTTGGGCACTCCCCACGGGGGGACAGCGTGATTGAGCCTGTCACTCCAGCCCAGCAATATCGCCTTTCCCCTCCCTTGAGGTGAAGACATATGCTCTTTTCCCAGTTGCGTTCGCAAAAAAGTGTGAACCCTGGACGTTCTTCCTCCTTAGCCCAGCAGCCGACAAGTCTTTGGAGAGGCTCTCTGCCGCCCCAGTACTAGTGTCACTTAGGCCCCCGTACTGAAGTAAGTGCTCCACATGTGCTGATTGTCTCCTTAGGTAACCCCATGTGATGTATATTCCACAAAATATTTTCCCCGCTGGTAAACCGTGTCTTCCTAGGGCAGAGGGCCCTCTGTCCTTGGTCACTGTGTTTGTAGTAACTCCTCCCCTCCTTGGGTAGGACCTACACCAGTGCCTCTCCACATGACGTGCTTCCGCTCCGACCCGGTAAGACCGTGTGTTGTATTCCACTTAGAAGCCTGGTTGTGGTCTCCGCGGTGTCCTCCTCTTTTGAGGGACACCCCCCAACATGGACCTTATATGGCCCCCAGCTGAAAGATTTTGCTCCTTTTTTCAGGGAGAACAATAGAGAGAAGACTATGGCTGGGGCAGCCAGTCCTTAAACTTCTGAGCAGTTAGCTGCTCCCCCAGGTGTAGGGGACTGCTTCATGCCTGCCAGTGTGTTGGGGTAGTTACACGACGCTTACTGTGCTGGCTATGAGGCACACAGTGTTCCACCCATCTCGCACCGGCAGTCTGTGTAACCCGGTTCAGCTCTAGTAGTTTTCCATCGGGACCCCTAGTGTCAACTCATCGACACAACGTCAAGTGAGTTACAGATAGGGAACGTCATGGTTACTGATGTAACCTCTGTTCTCTTATGGAGGGAACGAGACATTGTATCCCTCATGCCACAACACTGAAACAACTCAACCAACCGCTGAAATGACTGGGTCTTTGGCTCGGCTTCTCAGTGCGAAACCTGAGTGTGTGTTTGCAAACGGCACTCCTTTTATACCCGTATGTCAGGGGGAATGGCATGCAAATTCTCATTGGCCTTTTCTCAAAGATCAGAGATGTCTGGGCTCCCAAGTGTGACCCCTAGTGTCAACTCATCGACACAACGTCTCGTTCCCTCCATCAGGGAACGGAGGTTACATCAGTCACCATGACGTTTATAGATGTAATGTTCATACTATCAGTCATTTGGTCAGCATACGAGGGAAACTGTGAATACATATTAGCTTTTTGTAGTGAGAATCACCCTGGCACAAATTAAAATGAACTGGGACTCACACAAGACACCAAAGAATGTAGTGATTTTTGATAACACTTCACTTAATGTGTATGTGTTTGTGATTATTAATATCATTAATAATATCCCTCCATCCTCAGGGCACCAGCTAAGGAGTTTCATCTTAACAGTATATATAAAAAAAAAAAAATTCAAATGAACCATTCAATATATTAAAAGGTCTTCTGTATCATGAACACAAGGAACACACAGTTACAATAAAATTATTTACAAAATGATAAACAAGAATAACTTGCAAAACTTACAAAATGGTACTATGTTAAAAGATCAAATAAATGAATAGGTAAAAAAAAGTGCATAGGATGTAAAGATGTAAGTGGTTGAATTAGATGTAGCAATGACAACATATGACAATTATCTTATTAAATAATTAATAAGGTGAAAACCTTATTCCTAATTAAACAAAAACAAAGCCACAACGATTATTTGTAGGGCTGCCACCGACCAAAGATTTTCCTTGTCGACTAGTAGTCATTAATTTAAGCCATTAGTCGACTAGTCGCACGTTTATGATATTAATTTAATTACTTACATATATATATATTTTTTTGGGGGGGGGGGGCATCAGAAAATAGTTTAAGTTCCAGTACTGCTCAAGAATGTTATAAGTAACATTGTTAAAACTGTTCTACATTACAGAGAATTACTAAACTGTAATAATAAGACTTTAAAATATGAATTTATCAAGCGCCGCAGTAAAAGCGGTAATGATTCTGAATGTTTGAGACTGTCTGAACATTTTGTTAATTTATAGAGAGAATTGCACATTAGGATTGTGCCGACAGACGATGATCTCGGGGATCAACGATGGTCAGAGTTGTTATCAAAAGCTGATGCCTTTCACGATGTCAAGACGATATTTGGCTCAATTTTCCATGTATTAAATTATTATTATTATTTTTATTAGGCTATTATTATTATTAAATTAATATTACAAATAATTTGATCGAAGACACACAGACACACGCTTAAATGAACTCACTTTATTATATTATTAAGAACAGATGACAGAAAAGCATCTATAAACATGTATGTTTGTTTGGAGGCATCCAGTCTCATGGAACACGTGCATGTAAAAGGTTCTCATTCTTTCTTTGTTCCTGTCTTCTGAATTTGTTTGTTGCAAGAATAGTGCCATCTATGAGAATGCTGTAAATGACCTCAGACATCTCAGCTCAGGAGGTGCTTTACGTTTAATTTGCTTTATTGTGTAGGCTTAACCTTAACCCTAACCTATTTTTTTTGCGACCAACCGACCAATCAAAACTTGGTCATTCACTAACCTTTGGTCTACTATCAGGGGTCAGCCCAAATTATTTGCAAGTTTCAACGTTTTTTTTTAATTATTTTTTCGTTTAAACAGACTTGGAAATGAAGGCGCTGAGGAGTGCTGATTTCCTGTAGGCACAGAGAGGGATTTTACAATCTGGAACACGCAAATATACAGCCCTTATGTCGGTGAAAGATTAATAATCTGAAACACGCAGATGCACGAAACTTGAAGAGAAGGTTTGCTCACCAGAGCTAAACCTTGTTGCTGTAGTTATCTCCATGGTATCGGGATTCCGAACTTGGCATTGAAATAGAATCTTGTAATGAGATTTGGCACTTAAGATCTCTCGGATAGACACTAAGAACATTGGGTGATCCTCTCTCTCTCTGCGAAGTGGAGACTTAGCACATTGGATGGTTTGTATACTGTTACATCTCCTACCATTCAGGTCAGAGATTCAGAATGTTGATTATTAGTCTGTTATTGCTTCCGAACTCGAACAGCCGAGAACTCAGAACGTATAATTGTTATAGAAGTGTATCCTGTTAACAATCCTCTGGCCTAGGACCCAGGACAAAGGTGTTTAAGAAGTGTATCCTGTTAATGACAAAAGTGTGGTCATCCGGAGGATAGATTAATACCTTCCTGATGAGGAAGAGATTTCAGTTTGATGCCTTCCAGTTTCAGGGTTATGATTTGCTGCTGACATCGGAGGGGGTCCACACAGTGTGTCTCACCCTCTCTTCTCTATTTTAAAGTACATAGTTAGAACAATGTCTTTAAAGTCTCATCTGTGCATTGTTACTGTTCCAAACCTCTTCAAAAAAATACTCTTGGCATTTTTCCTGAAGATATAGAGACCAAACATGATATTTAAAGTTTAAATATTTTAATGCTGACTACCACCCCTTGAGGCACGACTTCGAATCCAGGGTGTGCTGAGTGACTCCAGCCAGGTCTCCTAAGCAACCAAATTGGCCTGGTTGCTATGGTGAGTAGAGTCACATGGGGTAACCTCCTCGTGGTCGCTATAATGTGGTTCTTGCTCTTGGTGGGGCACGGTAATGCGCTTAATAAGCCATGTGATAAGATGCGTGGATTGACTGTCAATATGCCACTGTAAGGACTTAGAGCGCGTTGGGAAATTACGATTCCAAATTGTGGAGAAAAAGGGAGAGAGAAAAATTAAAAAGATTAAATATTACGCATGCATTAATTTATACCACCATAGTTCAGTTAGTGTGAACTATTGTGCTAATTGAACAACTGCAATTTACATAAACAGTTCTGTGCCAGTTGTTGTCCATGTTAGGAGTAAAAGTTTGTGTGTAAAGAATTGTGTTTGTGGCTTCTTTGTTTCAGCTTTTGCCACATGGAACATTTACATTTTATGCATTTGGCAGACGCTTTTATCCAAAGCGACTTACAGAGCCCTTATTACAGGGACAATCCCCCCAGAGCAACCTGGAGTTAAGTGCCTTGCTCAAGGGCACAATGGTGGTGGCTGTGGGGTTCGAACCAGCAACCTTCTGATTAGCAGCCCTGTGCTCTAGCCACTACGCCACCACCACCTCGACACGTAAGTTAATGCTGCTTCGAGTGGTCTTGAAGAATTTAGATGGTCCTTAGCTCAACTCTTGTCTTTGGTCAAATCTTAGCATGGGGGTTTAAGATGTTGATAAGAAACCACTCATGGCCCAATGAGAAGTCTTTTCCAATGAATTGGAATATCTTTCCTGCCTTGTTAGGGGTGTCTGGCAGTTGTCTGAACAGTTTATCTGATGGCTGTGCTTGACATTTGTTTGTGTTGGTCCTGCCACAATCAAAATCAAAATGGAGCCACTCTTTTTTTGCCTTGACAGTTAGGGAGGAGCTCAACCATAAACTGTCTCCTGGAATGTCATCTGGTTAGATTGTTCACACCATTTTGTTTTCAGGATTTCAGATATCTGTCTTGAACTCCAGAAGCTACACATATTGTCAGATCCCTTATAAAACATTACAGGCAGAAGCATTGTATAATGCTTGTGTGATATATGTATCATGGTGCTAAATGATTATCATGGTAATAACATTGTATTATTATTGCACATGTCCAAACACTTGGTACTATCATGGTGCATGTCTTAAAACCATGGCATTATCATGGTAACATGTACAGTGATTGCATCAGATGGATGATAGTTTGATATTCACCATAACACTGAAGTATTACCATATTCATATACCATAATATTTACATGGTACTCCAAAGTACTTTAAAATATACCATTTTATGACTGTTGTACATGTTGAAAAGCTATGGCTTTACCATGTTATCATGTCCAAATATCCATCCTAATAGGGTAGTTCTTGGTATGTTTTTGTTAATGATTATAAGAGTCATTTTCTTAAAGATGTTGTAATGACTCCAAGTATTTAGAGTTGACATTTGGTAATGCTGCTCATGTCTCCAAATCTAAACTGCATGTCCTGTTGTAGACAGAGAGAGGAAGTGCACTGAGATGACACTGATTTTCTACTGGCTCTGAAGCGACCTATTAACCTCTCTCGATGTTGTAAACCAAAGCTTTCTTCTGCTTTGAGCAGAAGTGTCACATTTCCAATATTCTGTCACTAATGTCCACACAATCAATTCATCAAATAACCATCTAGCACCCACACAAGGTCAGGCCACAAAAGAGTCTGGTGCCTAACATTTGAAGGGGCATCTAACCAAATATTTGGAAGTTAATGCTGATGAATCACCATTGTTAACAGCTTCTAGTCTGTCGCATGGTTCCCTGAACAGAGTTTGCAAAGTGGAGAACAGTAATAAATTAATTTATTTCCAATAATTTTGCTGATGTGCATTTCTGTTTTTTTTTAATTGTCTGAATTGTGTCTCAAGTCCAAGATTTGATATCTTCTATTGGGTTGGGTGAGGCAAATTTAGTTTGAGGCAAACTCTGTTACATTATGATCTAACTTTGTGAAAAGGGGACAACTTTTTTTTATCCATGTATTTGTTGCCAGAATTGTGTTTTCAGAGTGGAAAGAGTAATTAATAAATCACTGCTTTGATGTTCTTTAAATTGCCTGCTTATGTTTGTGACATAGCTGGTGGAAATTTAAAGATGGGAAAAGACGTGAGCTGTTTGAATTCAGGATTTGGTTGCATTTTATTTTTGTTGTTTGTGCTCACCCTGTCCTACTTTTCACAGTCATCTTAAAGATAGTAAAATGCAGTGTGCCTCAATTGGGACAAGGAATTTTGCACAGTTGACCACTACACTGCTACTGAATCCCCAGCACCACGGCAAAAGAATGATATCCAGGTTGTTAGCTTGAAGTCTGAATTGAATGTGATGAGATAGAAAAAGAGTGTGCCACGAAGTAACGTAAAGGAAGTAACGTAACGCATGTCTCTCTATTAAATTTTTTTGGGCTGAACGTTCAATTGAAATAACATTTAAATCAAGATGTGTGTCAAGTCTAGTCATTTTTATTTATATAGCGCTTTTCACAACACACATTGTTTCAAAGAAGCTTTACAGAAAATCATGCTTTAACATAAAATGAAACTGTAATATCTATAAAGTTTTAATAATCATTGTGTAATGTGATTAAATATGATTGTAAATTGTGTATACAAATAAATCATTAAATAGTTAAATAATAATTGTATTTAGAACCCCAGTGAGCAACCCAAAGGTGACTGGCAAGGAACACAAAACTTTATAAGATGTTGGTTAATGGAGAAAAATAACCTTGGGAGAAACCAGGCTCACTGTTGGGGCCAGTTCCCCTCTGACTAAACAGCATGAATATAATGTTTAATGAGAATATAATGAGAGGGAGGGAGATGCTGAGCTCAGAACTGACCTTAGACTAGCATAAGCATTACACTTTTAAACTGTTAAAACTTTATTTCCCTTAAAAGTGTACCATGTAAACATACCAACACTCTAAATACGTGCACACTCACACTGGACATCAATATTTAGACACTGATTAATCAAGATTTTGATTTTATTTGGATAATATTGATTACATGTTTGGAAAATTAGACCAATTTGTACTTTTGGCAAATGGGGAAGCTACCTGCTTTGTAAGGTGGTTGTGCATTTAAAGGGCTGGAAAAATGTTTAGTGCATGATTTACCTTAGCAAACTTAATCCACAGGGGCTCAATTAACCATTTAATATAAAGCAAATCATAATTAATATAGATTAACCCTAAACATAAATGAAATCCTCTTTGTATTTTTAGAATTAAAAATGTATAAATAATTACTTAATTTATTTATTAACCATTTATCCAATTTAGGATATCCCAGAAGGGAGGTTTTGTCCGAATTAGCTAAATTCTGGAGACAAAAATAAACACAAAGTGATTATATAAATAACAGAATAATGAATGAATGTTGACATTCTCTGGGAATCTGGTCTCTCATATGTACCTTAGATCAAGGTACCTCTGTTAGAGCATGTTGATACTCATTAATAGGCCTCTTTACCAGGACTGAGCTCTACAGACTTTGAGTAAAGTGGCCTAAAATTGCAACATAATTGGGCCATCTTGGAGTGAGAGGCTAAACATTAATTCCCTTTCTCCCAAAAGACTGAGACTCTCTCTCTCTCCATGTTCTTGTCTTTCTTTATAGTCATTCTTAAGAGTTAATTTGGTATTGCAGTTTTGTTCAGTTGTGGCAGCTACCTAAGTTAAGTAGTGAGGTACAGTTGACAGTTTGTGATGTACTCTGTGGAGATTAGGAGAAGGGAGGGAAGAGAATGAAGAATGTTCACTGACCGGCCACAGTCAATTCACTGACCATCTGATGCATATTGCATACAGAACTGGGAATTACTTTCTTGATATGGCAAGTTCTTAAAATAATTTATGGGCATATGTGATTATTTAACCGCAACAAGACTGAAATATATATATACATATATGAGTGACTGTGAAAGTGAATGGGTGACACACTTTTGTGTGCACAGGTGTTGCTCATGATATGCTGTTTTCAGCGGTCTTAAAGTACTTCAAGTGCAATGCGAAGGCAAAGTGCTGCAGGCTCACATATGTCATCCAAACTTAAACTACTACAAGTTATTAAACAAAACATGACACAGTATAATAGAAAAGAAAAGATGACAGCATTTCTTCAGATTCTAATGAGGAACATTTTTAACTGTCTAATACACAATGCTTTTGTAGTTTTCACCAAAATAAAAGCTCCAGGTGAAGTAAATATAACAGAAATATATTGCAATTGGATAAAAACTGAATTACATAGTAATAAACTTCGCCAGGACCCACAATACAGGGCTCTACAATAAGGATTGCCCGGTGGCCCGGGCTGGTGTGAGAGAGATTGGGGCCATTAGTCCAAGCAACAACAAATGAGAGAGCACAAAAATTAAATGGAGCGAACAAGGTCTGCGTGAGTAAATTTATCTCGCAAAAATGCGCAAATGCATAATATACTGGACGTGCCAAGGCACAGTCGTATGCACACACAAGATTGTGCAAACACAGAGAGCACTATCCTAGCACTGTTCTTAAGCTATTATGTGCAGAAAATAGCAGGAAAAAAACACTTAATGAATTTCGTAGAGGGATTTAACGTGTCTTGCAACATTTTAAGTATTCCTGCACATTCTGTGTTCACAGTGCACGACATCCCCACATTTTTCATTTTTACATGTTGGTGAAAATTAGTAATCAACACATTGGAACACAAGAAATCAATAGTTCTTTCTATAGGACTGAAAATCCATGTCTCTCCATACATATGTCTCATCATCATCTCTCTCCGTGCCATGTAGTCTGTTTAACATGCATGCGCTCTCGTAAAGGGACAGAGTGCTAGTTTTATTCCCATTGTAAAAAAAACAAACACATTTCTCTCATTAATTCGCCTTTAGAGATGAAGCGCCGAATGAGACGTAACAAACTTTGTTAAACCCCAGTTATACACGTGTCTGGATATCCAAAGCTGCTCAATATCCAAAATGTTAGGATACATTTATTTAGGTAATGTTTCAAAACTTAAACATTAATTAGAACATTATAATGGCTTTTGATATGAAAAGAAGCAAGATCACTATGGCTATTAGGCTATTATTATCAGAGCTCTTTAGCTGCAGGGTGAAGATGAATATTTGAAACAGTCTACTTCATATCATCCTCATAAAACACCTGTTCCCCATCTGTCACTCACTCAACGTTGTGTCGAATGAAGCGACACTAGGGGTCTTTCTTGGAGGCCTCGGTTTTCTTGAGAAAAGGCCAATGAGAAATTGGCAGACAGAATTTGCATGTCCCTCCCCCGGACATACGGGTATAAAAGGAGGGAATCGTGCATCTGTCCATTCAGAGTGGTTGTGCGTTCAGAGAGCTGAGATCACTTCTGTTCCATACACCTCTGCAGAGCGTTTGCTGTTGGATCTACAGTGCGTATCAGCAGCTTTCTCCTTCTCTACACGCCAGTGCAGCTTTGCCCCTGGGCACTTCGACAGCGCTTCTGAAAAGAGATATTTTCCCAAAAAGAGTTCATTTCTCTAAAAGAGCACACACAGTAGGCGTCGAACGTCATTTTCAGGACGTGTCTTTTTAAAGATGACCTTTTGCCTCTGTGTAGTTCCTTCCTAAAAAGGAACACCTCTCCAGCCGCCCCCTGCGTCGCTCCTTCTTCCCACAGGACTGAGGACGACCCGGCTGGCAATGGAGGTGATTTGGGGATGGCAGTGGGCTCGGATTTGCCGGGTAAGTCCCCACGAACCACCCGCACCCCGGCACTATCGTTGACTTCCGTCCAGGCTCGAGGTGTGAGCGGCTCGCCTCATGGCCAGTTTGACTTCTAACTCAGACCCGCCAAACTGGTTAAAGAATTCGCCGCTGCATCAGCTTCAGGTCAACTGGGAAAAGAGCAAGCTTGCCCCAGTTCAGAGCATCTCTTTTCTCGGCATGGAGTTAGACTCAGTCTCAATGATAGTGCGCCTCAAGCACCTCACCTTGTTCATGCTAGGCACAGCAGTTCCTCTAAAACAATTCCAGAGGCTCCTGGGGCATATGGCTTCCTCTGTGGTGTTTGCATTGCTGGGGTTGATGCATATGAGACTGCTTCAGAATTGGCCTCAGACTCGAGTCCCGAGATGGGCATGCTGCCTCGGCACATACCATGTGTACATCACCCCCTCCTGCCTCCAGACTTTCAACCCCTGGACAGACCTCTGTTTTCCATGGACAGGAGTCCCCCTACATCAGGTGTCCCAACGCTTTCTGGTCACCACAGATGCCTCCAAATTGGGTTGGGGCACCATGTGCAATGGGCACGCAGCCGCCGGCTCCTGGAGAGGGCCCTGGCTGGGTTGGCACATCAACTGCCCAGAGTTGCTGGCTGTGTTTCTCCTGCTACTTCGGGGCAAGCACGTCTTGATCTGTTCAGACAGCACCACTATGATAGCGTACATAAATCTCCAAGGTGGCGTGTGCTATTGTCACATGTCGCAACTTGCCCAGCATCTCCTCCTTTGGAGTCAGCAGTGACTCAGGTCACATGCCCTCTACCAGCCACTCATATGCCAGGCTCCTCAACATGGCAGCGGACATGCTGTCACGACAGGGCATGCTCAGCAGAGAGTGGAGGCCCATAGACCTGTTGGCTTCCCAAGAGACCTCCCAATTCCCGCTCTGGTACTTCCTAGCGGAGGCTCCCCTCGGGACAGACGCGCAGGCACACCGCAAGTATGCATTTCCACCAGTGAGCCAACTTGTATGGGTGCTGTGCAAGGTCAGGGAACAAGTCACTCTAGTGGTCCCTATTATCCCAAGTCCCCCTATTATCCCAAGCTGACTTGGTTCTCGGATCTTACGCACCCCGTGACAGCACCTCCCTGTCAAATTCCCCTGAGGAAGGACCTTCTTCTCAGGGATGGGGCACCATCTGGCATTCCCGCCCAGACCTCTGGAACCTCCACGTCTGGCCCCTGGACGGGATGTGGAAGATCTAAGTGGCCTACCACCTGCTGTCATAGAAACGATCAACCAAGCCAGAGCTACCTCTACCAGGCAGCCTTACGCACGGCGTTTGTTCACAAATTGGTATTCTTCTCAATCTGAAGACCCGCAGAGATGCATAGTCGGGTCAGTGCTCTTATTTCTGCCGGAGAGGCTGGAGGGAAGGCTGTCCCCCTCCACCTTGAAGGTTTATGTAGCCACTATATTGGCTCACCATGATGCAGCGGAGGGTAAGTCCTTAGGCAAGCATGACCTGATCATCTGGTTCCTTAGAAGCGCCCGGAGGCTGGACCCTCGCAGGCCATGTCTGTTCCCCTCATGGGATCTCTCCGTGGTCCTTTCAGGCCTCCAGAGACCCCCCTTTGAGCCACTAGAATCAGTTGAGTTCAGAGCCCTCTCCTTGACAACGGCCCTCCTGATCACGCTCGCTTCCATCAAGAGGGTTGGCGACCTGCAAGCGTTCTCTGTCAGCGACACTTGCCTGGAGTTCGGTCCGGCAGACGACCATGTCATCCAAAGACCTCGACCGGGCTACGTGCCCAAGTGACCCCCTTCAGGGACCAGGTAGTGAACCTGAAAGCGTTGCCCTAGGAGGAGGCAGACCCAGCCTTCGTTGCTGTGTCCGGTGAGTGCTCTGCATGCCTATGTGGACTGCACACATGCTTTGGTTGACAGTGGAAAGGGAACGCTGCCTCCAAATAGAGGCTTGCCTACTGGGTCGTCAACGCCATTGCTTTGGCCTATCAGACCAAAGCCATGCCCACCCCCTTTCGGGTTTGAGCATACTCGACAAGAAGTGTGGCATCCTCGTGGGCACTGGCCAACGGCACATCACTAGCAGACATCTGCAGAGCGGCGGGCTAGTCAACACCCAATATCTCAGCTAATAATCAAACATTTATCTCAGTGACTAAATCTTTGATCCTTCTTGTAAAAACATTACACATGGGCAAAAGTTGCATGACAGCATGACTAAACAGGTGACCGAAAACTCATCATCTCCTCCAGAGAACTCCAGAGGTTAATATGTTGTATTTATGAATTTATATCTGTAAAGCGCATATATGGGATTACATAAAGCATAAATCATATCATGTAAATTATAAATGTGATAACATTTTGGGGGACATTGTATTTTTTTCTCTCCCCTTTTTCTCCCCAATTTGGAATGCTCAATTCACAATGCGCTCTAAGTCCTCGTGGTAGCATAGTGACTCCTCAATCTGGGAGGCGGAGGATGAATCTCTGTTGCCTCCATGTCTGAGATAATCAATCCATGCATTTTATCACTTGGATGGTTGAGCGTGTTACTGCACAAACATAGCATGTGTGGAGGCTTCATGCTATTCTCCGCGGCATCCATGCACAGCTCACCACACACCCCACAGAGAATGAACCACATCATAGTGACCACAAGGAGGTTATCCCATGTGACTCTCCCCTCCCTAGCAACCAGGCCAATTTGGTTTCTTAGGAGACCTGGCTGGAGTCACTCAGTATGCCCTGGATTTGAACTCGCAACTCCAGGGGTGAGCGTCAGCGTCTTTACTCGCTAAGCTACACAGACCCCTGGGGGGGTATATTTTGTTAATGCCATGATGTTAAAAACAGCTATTTGTAATTTTAGTGTTGGGGTCAGTGAAAATTTTGCCAGGGCCAGTAAAAATCAGAAGCACTGACCCAACCAGCGAGCCATGCAATAGCAATTTAGTATTTGAATACTATTCAATAGGGTTAAAAAAATAGGGTTAAAATATATATATATATATATATATATATATATATATATATATATATATATATATATATATATATATATATATATTTTAACCCTATTTTTTTAACCCTATTGAATAGTATTCAAATACTAAATTGCTATTGCATGGCTATATATATATATATATATATATATATATATATATATATATATATATATATTTTAACCCTATTTTTTTAACCCTATTGAATAGTATATATATATAAATAAAAATATTCAGATAAATAAAATGCATTACAGTCTTGTGGCAGAAGAGTTAATCATTGATAATACAATACAAAAAGTGGCTTTAGAATACAATGTATTGTTTACTACCATATTATTGACCATAAGCCAATCATTGGCATACAGTTCACAGCAATCCATTTCGCAATTGAATTTGTCAATCAGTTCGAGATTTATTATAAGAGCTTGTTTAAGGACCCGTCAATGTACACCTGCATCAGACATGCTTGTGTAGTGTCTCAGGTGCATTGCGTCATAAACATAAAATTTTTAGGTCACTGTGTCAAGTTAAATAGTTTAGTTTAATACTTAGAACACATCTTGAGATCCCTTAGTTTGAATTTGTGCTCCAGCAAGTGTTTTAAATGTAAGAACTTAACACACTTTATGTTGTGCTGCCTGCTGAAGGGTTGTTTTCTTCACTGTATAAACTGCGCATTGTTCATACAGCTGAAGTTTCGCTTACTGCTCTCTGAAGTAAACATGTGGTACTACAAGATTGCATTTCTCAGGAATCTTCCTTATTACTGTCCAGGAGCATTGCGATTTAATTGTGTTAATTTTTTTAACGTGTTATTTTTAATAAAATTAATCGCACTGAATTAACGTATTAAATTGGCAGCCCTAAATTATTGATATAAATACAGGTGTGTGTGTATATGTATATATATATATATATATGTGTATATATATATATATATATATATATATATATATATATATTTGGTGGGCCTTGCATTTTAAGTCTAGGCCTTCAGTGTGATTCATGCCATTAATAAAACACAGTTTCACAGTAAGACACCCTATGCCTTTGGGCATCATACGTTATGTCACAGCTATACTAATAATACCAATTGACATTTTAGAAACACAACCATGCATGAAAGCCAGAACTTAAAATGTCACTTAATGCTCAAGCAAGCCTAATTTTTGTTAAATGAATTATAATTTTTCATATGAATCTACCAATGAGGTTTAGAACACCTGGAAAAACTTTCAAGAAAATTTCAAATGTTGCTTGCAATAAATTTAGTTTCGTCAGGGTACATGGCTATGCTGTGTCTATTCAAGGTGGATGTGGGATATTCCTACTTGATATCTCCGACCATAAATGCATTCTATTCCCCGATATTTGGAAGATGACATGTAAGGCAACAAATCTGCAATGCTCCTGTTAGCTTAGCAGGTGTTTGACTCTCATTAGATATGTCTTCTAGCAACCTAACTGATAAACAATGCTACAGCGCTAGCATTTGTGCTTCAGGTGTATGATTATCAAAAGAGATTATAATGTTTTATACACCTGTTTCTGCAGCTCTACAAGCTTTGATATATCATGTAATGTGGAAACAAACTAATTTCTCGATATTACATAATAAAGTGAATGTTTATCACTTCCTCTGCATATCTCCCTGAGTGTCAACATGTTTGTGTGACATCATGCCCCTGCATCTTGGCAAAATCTGAGTTGAGAATTTCAGTTTAATTTTGACTTAAAGATGCATTCCATTACACTTTTCCTAGTAGGAACTTTCCGAGTTGAATGGAGTGCAGCACTCCTTTTCAAAACTTGAACTGACACTGAATTCTCAAGCAGTTGAATTTACATTTAGAAAATTCCTGATGTTGCTATAACAATGCAAAAAGCACTTACCATTTAGCTTGAAGTGAAAATCAGTCCTCCTTTCCTGTTAAACAAATCACACAGTCATGCAGAAATTCTCGTGATTTTAAATACATACAGTATATACATATATACGACAATTAGTTACTGTCCTCGAATCTGATTGGATGAGAGACATTCCATGAGCACTGATGGTCTCACGCCATCAGCACTAGGATGCTTCACTGTGTGTTTCACTCCGCTTGTGTTCGTGCCATTCTAAACTAAAGTGTAAGAGCAGCGCTGATCTGTTAAGAGCCATCTGTCTCTTTACATTTAATATTGTGACATTATATATTTTAGCCAGCAGGTAGAGGCAAAAAATTTTTTTGTATGAGTCAGCGTCACTCAGTGTTTATGTTCAACAGCACTCCATGATCTCTCGTATTACTATTAGACTATTAAAGCTAGAAAATAGCTTTTTAATAAAAAAAAGCTATTAACAGCTTTAAACTAACAACTTCAGCATTAAGGCTCATCACATCTGAGGGACACAACAGACTGATTAATTAAACAAACTCAAGGCACTTACCTCTTACCAGAGTTTCCACATTGGAGCGGACAAAGTGGTGGAGGCGATTGTGGTTTCTATAGTGAAAGACACTTGCGTACCGGCTAACGCGAAATAGAGAGGAAAACCCCCGCTTGGACGGCTATTTTTACACTGAGAAAATAGTATGAATTTCAAAAAATTACATTATCTTTAGAAAGCTGACTAACAGACTATACAGCATCATCAACAGTGTGATTGTGTCACTCAAGGCTAACTAGAAGTCCTTGACCGGACATATCCTAAAGACATTCTCTCTCTCTCTCACACACACACACACACACACACACACACACACACACAAATACATCCTTGTTTCTCCAATAACTTGTTAGAAACAGTCCAAGCCATGATACTAGTTCTAAAGTGGCATTTTTGAATTACTAACAGAGGCTTGGACTCATCATTTGTTAAGAACCAGCAAAGGCAGATTCTGATCCGTCGTGTAAGAAAGTAGTTCCAAATTTGTTTTTGTGTTTACCGTATTTGTTTTCTCCTAATTTTTTTTAAATGTGCTTGTAACATGTTCATTGAACTGTAAGCAATATCACACTTGCAATCATGCTATATTACGATATCACGATATATATATCTTCGATATGCTGAAATAAATCAAGATATATTTTGTGTGGCCATATCGCACAGCCCTATTTCCGGGGGTAAAGGCACACAAGGTTTTTGTTGTATTTACAAGGTATGAGGGATGACACAATAAATACTTCTGAGGATGAAATAAGCACTGGATTTGTCAACGTTTGCCAGGTCAATGGCAAAACAGGGACATTAGTAGCAAGTAAATTGCATGTCTATATAGTTAAGTAGACTGTCTATATAAATGTCTATATACATTTTTCGTTATTTCCTGTACTGCTCACAAAGACTGCCACACAATTTCTGTATTATTATTAGATATTTATTTATTTTTTTCACACTAGTCTGTTATTGTGATACATGATATATCATATTTCACCACCCCTATACAACACATAAATCCAATACAAACTGTGGCTAGTCGCTTTGCATGTCAATCTGATGGTCTCTTCATGTCTAAGTGGGAGGTTTTTTGCCGGGAGCTTTGTCTAGACCATACATTTAGCTGTTAGTTCAAAGTCTGGCTGCGCAAGACTAGGGAGCATGGCCAAACAAGTCATGAGAGAGGCGTGTCAGTTTCCGAGGGAATGAAATTCGTATTCTCTTTCATCACAGAGTGGGAAATATAATAAAAGAGAGTGATAGGTGAGATCGACACAGAACGGGACAGTGTAGGACAGCCTGGACTTGTTCCTGTCCACTGTCCAATGAAGAGGTGTTTAATGAAAACTTGAGGAGAGGAAAAGAGACAGCGAGGGAGTGAAGGAGATGCTAGACCAGAGAAACTTAATGTGAAGTGTAAGGTAGAATGAAAGACGAATTTGGAATATAAAACTGGTGGGGTATTAAATATTAATCTTCCTCAGGTTTGGGAGAGCTGTATGTCTCTCTCCACAGTACAGTATAAAACTCAGCAAAGGGTACGAACCACAGGAGAAAATGTATCTCTCACCCATGAACCAACACGAGTACGCACACACAAACACACATGCAAACTGAAGCAGATTTTCTCTAATGAACTGTCATCCACAAGCATGAATATTTTAAATCAGGACACACCTGGGTCCATTGGCATAACACACACACACACACACACACACACACACACACACACACACTAAGTGAGCTGTCACATTCAGATATGCAAAACATCTCACATAAACTTTCTGCACTCAAACTCATAGTATTACATCACTAAGATCTTCAGTCAGTGAAACAGAATTTTGCATCCAACTGTGCACTGCCATGTGTTCTGAAAATATACACATCCCCCATCTATTCAACTACACACACTCTTTTCCTATTGTCTTCTGCAATTTACCTCTGCATCTGCACACTTCCACAATGCATGACTTCAGAGAGAAATAGAAAGACTAAGCTATTGTAATTTACTCTTTGGTCAGTACTTTTTTAAGGCATTGTACTTTGTATTATAATTCTTTATACTGCCATGTAAAAACACAGTAACTACACATTTTGTCAAATCTGCATTATGACCGTGATCGGGTCTCTTAGACTTTGATCTGTCATGTGAAAGATGGGTAACAGGTTTGTCTCAACTATGCTCAGATAAAAAAATAATAATAAAATAATATATATATTGGTGGTACAAAATCCACTCCAAAACTCTGAAGCCATTATTCTTTCAATGTTCAAAGTTTCAATGTTGTCATAGTTACTGCATTTAATGGGGCAGTTCAGTTGTGTCAATAAAACGTCTCGGATTACTTGTGTAACCCTTGTTCCCTGAAAAAAGCGGAACGAGATGCTGCGTTGCTAAGCGCTATGGGGAAACAATCTTATTGTGAGCTGCTCTGAACATGTGTGTAACACGTCAATGAAATTGACTGGAATTTATAGCCTCGGTTGGTGAGATCATTGGACGCACCTGTGGCCAGGCTATAAATAGGAGGCGTCACCAGAGTGTCGTCAGATTATTTTTCTGAAGAGCGGTCCTGGGACGTCCCAGTGCGGCAAAAGAAGCGCAGCATCTCGTTCCGCTTTTTTCAGGGAACAAGGGTTACACAAGTAAGCCGAGACGTTCCCTTTACAAAAAGCTTCACTTTGATGCTGCGCTGCTAAGCGCTATGGGGAACGAAATGCCCACGCCGCCGCACTGGGGCTGTCCGGACCCCTGATCGTTGTGAAGTGTTTTCACAGAACGCGAGAGGTTCCAGACATGAGCTTGAGATGTCGACTCAAGGGCATAAGCCCGGAGTAGCAGAACATCTAACACCATAAAATCCGAAGAGTGTGTGCGGAAAGGACTAGCCTGCCGTATCACAAACCTGGTTAGACATGAGCTTGAGATGTCGACTCAAAGACATAAGAGTCCGGAGTAGCGGAGCATCTAGCCCACAAAGTCAAAAGATGAGTTTGAGAAGCCGACCCAAGGGCTCTAACTCAAAAGTTCGTACCATGAACTTGGATTTAGCATGAGCCTGGGATGTCGACCCAAGGACATAGTCCGGGGTAGCAAAAACATCCTAGCCCATGTAGAAAATTGTAGAATGTGCGTGGAGAGGACCAGCCCGCCACGTCACAAACTTGTTCCTGCATGAGTTTGAGATGTCGACTCGAGGGCGTAAAAGCCCGGAGTAGCATGGACATCCAAACTATAGAATCTAATGAATGTGTGCGGAGAGGACCAGCCTGCCGCATCACAAACTTGCTTAGACATTAGCGTAGATGTCGACCCAAGGGCATACCGGGGTAGCAGGAGCATCTAGCCAAACCATAGATCCTGAAGAATGTGTGCGGAGGTGACCAGCCTGCCGCATCACAAACTTGCTTAGACATGAGCGTAGATGTCGACCCAAGGACATAAGAGCCCGGGGTAGCATGAACATCTAGAAACATGACCATGAAACCAGATGAATGTGTGCGGGGAGGACCAGCCTGCCACATCACAAACATGCTGCAGAGAGAGGCCTCTAGCCGAGGCTTTAAAGGAGGACAGCCTTCTGGTAGAGTGCGCCCTAAAACCTACTGGCGAAGCTTGACCGCGCGCCTCGTAGGCCGGGGCAAAAATGTACCTCACCCAAAGTGACATAGTCTGCCAGGAAGTGACCACCCCCCGGTCATGACTTCCAAGTGAAGAATTGCTGCCCTGACTTTACGCCACTAACAAAAGCGGTGGACATAAGTCTGAAGGGTACAGACTGGACAGAGTCTGAGAAGTCTTAGCTGCTCCAGCGTTACAAACGGCAGGGAGCAGAAGGCTTAGAAAATAACCGGCCAAGGGACGCTAAAGACACCTTGGGCAGGTAGTTAGGGTGAGGGTGCAAAGAATGCTTTTGGTCATTCTGGGGCAAACTCTAAACAGGCCGGCAAAAGAGACAGAGCCTGTAGGTACCCAAGTCTCCTTAGAGACGTAATTGCCATAAGAAAAACCATCCTGAGAGTCAGAAGTCTACCAAACGCTGACTCTAGAGGTCTAAAAAGGGGTCTTACCCTGTGAAGAGGTCCTAGCAAGGACACCTCTTAGGGGGCACCCCGCCCACCAAGGCGTGGCAAACCGCAGTGGAAGCCACATAGAAGCTGGCAGTGGCGAGGCAAGTGCCCGCTGACAGTTCTTTCTACAGAAAATCCAGAACTGAAGCAAACTGGCAGTTAGCTGGTTCTGTAATATGAACTTAGGGGGGGAAACTGGGCGACTCGGGGAGAAGTAGAGGAGACATTGCACTATCAAAAGAGGCGAAGAGGTCCTCTTCTGCCCTGAAAAATCTACCCAGATCAGTTCCAAGTGGAGGGAGCCGTAGCACTTGAAATGTTCTCGGAAACTTCAATAGAAAGCCCTGTGAACCTCAGTTGGTACCCTTAGGGGCCAAGCATGAAAGTTTTCACAATTCGGACCAGTGATGAGAAGGTCCTTCCTGTCCGGAATCGCCCAAGGCGAGCCGTCAAGGAGAGAAATTCGAGAAACATATCCTGTTCGGCCAGCGCAGCGCCATTAAAAGGAGGCAAGACCCTTGCTGGCGAACCTTACCAAGACTCCCGGGAGCAGAAGAACCGGGGGACACGTAAGTGCCTTTGAGCCCAGACCCAAGGGGGCTGGGTGACTTAGGGAGAAGTAGAGGAGACATTGCGCTATCATAGAGGCGAAGAGGTCCTCTTCTACCCTAGATTAGTAAATCTGCTCCCACACACACACACGGGCATCCAGGGACGAAACTGCCCTGAGCTGCCCTGGGCCCCAAGGAGGATCGAACGTGCCAGAAATTCAGCTGACGTGAACGTGGATCCCCCAATGGTTTATGTAAGAGGCTACCACTGTATTGCCCACCCACACCAAGACATGGCAGCCTCAGGAGGAAGTATTTCAGGGCCAGAAATACGGCCATCAGCTCGAGACAGTTACTGTGACAACCGAACTGACGACCCTCCTATCCCTTTAAGCCGGATGACCACTTAAGGCCGCTACCCAGCCCGTCAGGGAGGCGTCTGTCGTTAGCAGCCTGCGACGACAAGACGCACCTAGAGTGGGATCCAAGGTAAGAACCGGGGTCTGAACCACATAGAAAGGGAACGAAGCACTGGGCGCGTAACCCTTATTTGCCTGAGGGGACTGGCCCTTGGATGAAACCCCCTGGCTTTTAGCCACAGCTGAAACGGTCTCATATGGAGAAGGCCCAAAGGAATCACCGTGGACGCAGACGCCATGAGACCTAATATTCGTTGATACTGAAGAACAGTGCAACCTTGACCTAGCCTGAGATTGCTCAGGGAGTTCTGAATGGAGATGACACGAGCGGGAGACAACTGTGCCTGCATCGTGATCGAATTACATATGACCCCTAAAATAGGAAATTTTTCTGGGTCGGGGAAAGAACGCTCCTTTGGCGTTGAGTCTCGGGCCCAGGGAACCTAGATGAGCCAAGACGATATCCCTGTGCTGAACTGCCAGTTTCTGAGACTGGGCTAGGATCAGCCAGTCGTCTAGATAATTCAGAATGCGGATGCCCTGGAGTCGCAAAGGAGCCAGTGCTGCATCCATGCATTTCGTGAATGTGCGGGGTGATAGGGCTAGGCCGAATGGAAGGACCCGATACTGGAAGGCTTCGTCCCCAAAAGCGAACCTCAGGAACTTCCTGTGCTGTGGCAGAATTCCAATATGAAAATATGCGTCCATGAGGTCGATCGTGACCAGCCAATCGAGACGTTGGAACTGAGACACGACGGACTTGACTGTTAGCAACTTGAACTTGACCGAGCGGTTCAAGGCACGAAGATCTAAGATCGGACGCAACCCCCCCCCCCCCCCCCCTTCTTGGGGACCAGGAAGTATCTGCTGTAATAGCCTGACTTTTTCACTGGAAGGGGAATATGTTCTATGGCCCCTTTTTCCAAGAGATTTTGCAGTTCTACCTGAAGTAGACATGCTTGTTCCGGGCTTACGGTAGTGGAAACCACGCCGTTGAAGCTCGGAGGGCGGCAAGCCTTTTTCTACTGTTTTTAGAACCCACATAGAAATACCTGGCAGAAGTTTCCACGCTGCCAGGTTCTCTGAGATGGGAACTAATTTCAAGACTTCCTGTCAAGGGGGTGTCGAATGTTCCGTGTCCTGGATTATGGCAGGGAACAACGGTACATTCAACATCTTGTTGGAAACCTCTGTCACCCGAAACACCAAGGGTGGCGGGAGTGAAGAGGTTTCGTGAGGGTATCGGGAGGGCCGAAGTGAATGATACACACGCCCTGTCCCGAAGGGAACTACCCTCACAGGGTTGGATACAGGACCGTCAGGGCTTCTTTCTCTTGGAGATACAAGCCCTGAGGTCTTGTTTGGGAGGTTGCTGAGGGCGACGAGCCTGTCCCCAATCTCTGCGAGGGGGAGCACGATTCGCCACGTCTTGTTTTAGAGCCTCCCGTCTGGAAGGACCGGGGCGGGGCTGGGTGACCGATGGCCCCTCCCCCTGAGTGAGATGCCCACACTCAGGTCCTTCAACAAAAGCCTAGTGCGCTTGTAACACTGCCATAGTGTGCAGAGCAACACCAGCCTGACCTGCTGTCTGATAAGCTTTCCCCACAAGCGTGGAGGTGGTCCTGCACAGCTTTGTGGGGAGAGTAGGTCTCTTTAGTGATGATGCCAAGCCAGGCGAGAGAAAACCCGCAGGTGTCTCTTCTACCGGCGGCATCACCAAATACCCCCGAGCTTCAGCACCCACGATAGTTGAATACACCAACGTCGAGGGCACGAAGATACGGGAAGTATACATTTTTATAAGGAACATAGAAGAAAGGAAGGGACTGATATAGAGTTCCATTCCCTCTTTTATTTCATTATTTTGGGCACCAGACAGAAATTTGTCTTATAGTTTGGAGCGTTTGGGGCATAATACCTCGAGTAATTTCTCAGCCGCTTTATTATTGTGCGTGAAAAAGTACAGAGGTTCAGCGCTCCGCCCCCCTCGGGAACTGAAGAGGCGCCGAAGCGTGCTTCGAGATCACGGGAAGGACCAGATGGGTCTGGGGAGAGAGCCCTGAATGAAATGTGGCGACTCCCGGAAGTAAGGGAGGCGAGCGCGAAACATTTTGCCCGAAAGCAGATCGCAATGCTCGCATTTGTCTCTTAATTCTGCAGCCGCTTTATTATCGCGGGATTTACAGAGATTCAGTGTCCTCGTGAACCGAAGAGGCGCCGAGGCGCGCTTCAGGCTTACGAGGATCAGCTGAGTCTGGGGAGAGAGCGAGTGAAAGGGACGAACCCGTCTCTCGCTTCTCAGCCAGATCAATTTGAGAGCCCCACAAATTAAGTGAGAGTGCTGACTCCCGGAAGCAAGTGAGGCGAGCACAAAGCACTTTGCCTAAATCACAGTGCTCGCACCCCCACTGCTGCAACGCGAGAGCAGCGTGCTCTTCCCCCCTTTTTTTTTTTTTTTATATATATATATATATATATATAGAGAAAGAAAGGAAAGGAAAGTTCTCTTTTTCAAAAAGACTTAGATTTTAACAAATTTCTAACAAAGAGTTTTGTGAAAACACACAGAGAGAAAGCTCTGAAGAAAAATATCTGACGACACTCTGGTGACGCCTCCTATTTATAGCCTGGCCACAGGTGCGTCCAGTGATCTCACCAACCGAGGCTATAAATTCCAGTCAATTTCATTGACGTGTTACACACATGTTCAGAGCAGCTCACAATAAGATTGTTTCCCCATAGCGCTTAGCAGCGCAGCATCAAAGTGAAGCTTTTTGTAAAGGGAACTTAATTTACAATTTTTTCACCTGTATAATATAGCAAACCAAAATCTACATACAGACTTTCCCTTTAAAATCCACAAGATCCACTTTATACTTAAAGATGAATGGTTAAGAAGATGATGGGCAGGGCAAATCAAATGTCCCAGATGAAGAATAACAGTTCCCAACCCCTGTGTCATTACCCCAACTCTCCGGTTCCCATCTATTGCTTGTGTAATGTAATATGTAATTCAAGCAGAACCATTCATTTTTATAATAAAAGATAGCCTTGCAGACCAGTGCGGTTCAAGGAGAGTGTCTGGCCCGCATTAGATAGAAATAGGAAACAAAATGGGAGATGGGTTGAGCAGCACGTGTCAAAGGTTCTTCTCATATAGGTCTTACATTAACATAATAATTATGTTTTATGTATGTATACACTGTATGTATACAAGGTCAAGTAGGTAATGACAGTGATTGTATATGGTGCCCTGCTTTATTTGCACCTATGATAAAGGTTAACAAAAACACAATTGTCAATTTTCCACACTCAGGTCGAATGGTTCTCGTTGTGAAACTGTGACATTCCATGCTAATCCAGGTCAGTTGTCACATTTACGGCTTATTTTTCCACTGTGGTGCTTGAATGTACACAACAGTTGTCAGTTGGCGACGCCAAGCAAGGTAAACTTGGAGCAAGTGTGCTATTGAGGTTGATTGAGTATTGCATTTTCTAGTTTTTAGGACTACTGTTCCCCAGGTTTTTACTCTGCTGAAGCAAACGAAATACATGTCCCATGTCACAAAAAGGAAAGCAAAGACAAAAGGTGAGAGGTTTACCATAATTTTCTGAGGGGCTGTGCATTCCACTGGACGTGAACGCACAGAAAGGTAAAAGTTCCCAGAGTAGCCAAAAAGGACATTTATTGACAAAATATTATACAATTAATGTAATTATATAATATATGAGTTTTAATGAGCTAGCTAGCGTAATCTACCTCCCTGACTAAAAAGGTGTGTAGAAAATAAATGACTATACTTGTTAAACTGTCATTATCAGGAAGATACACCAAACATACACAATACTAAACTTTATAATAAACCTTATCAACCTCACAACAGTGATCTTTGCCAGCTGTCTAGAAACAAATTAATTACCTTGGTGATGGCAAAATGACAATCTTGAGTCGCTAAAGCCACTCAACAAGCACTGTTAAACATGGTAAAGCACGGTTAGCTAACCACGATTTGTAATCGTTCCGAACCAAGCTCAAGCGAAAATGTTACTATAACCGTTCCTCACTGTGCTCAGAACCATTCGGCCCAATGGTGGAAAAGAAGCTAATGTATTTTTGTGTATTTGAATAGACACTTAAAATATGAACAAAATAATATCTGTCAGGGAAGAAAATGGGTTCAAAAAAGAATTTTTATTGGTATCAAAGCATTTAGGAGTTTGTGAACCCTACCTTTGCTGATATTGACCTGATAGTGACCAACACTTATCTTCTCTTATAATACTGGAAGATGTGGGAAAGTGCACATAATAGGAACTGTGGCCATTCCTCCATATAAAAATCATCCCAGTTTCATTGGACTCTCATCTTTACCTTCAGTCAGTTTTCAGTAGGTTTATATCTGCGAACTAGGGACTAGAGAAGCTTTATTGTGTTATTATTAAGCTCTGTTTATGGATTTAGAGGTATACTGTGATCAATATCTTGATCTTAGCCTTCTTGCATATGCTAATTACTACATATTAACAGGCTCTTTAGAAAAAAATTAGAAAATTACATGTTGCTTCCAAATGTTCATTTACCCTGAAATCCCAAATTACCTTCAAGTGCCATCACCCATTTGCTTCTATTTTATTGTGATCACCTTTTCCTCTGTCATACTGAGTGTGTTGTGTGAGCAATCTCTGAGAAATAGGTTCTGGTCCCATGGAAATCAGGAAGTTTTTGTGTTCACATAAACAATGGTGAGCATGATTTAGAGGTTGCATTTTCGTTTGACATTTTTGCTCCACTGAAGGTTACATTTACATTTATGCATTTGGCAGATGCTTTTATCCAAAGCGACAGGGACCCTTATTACAGGGACAATCCCCCCGGAGCAACCTGGAGTTAAGTGCCTTGCTCTAGGGCACAATGGTGGTGGCCGGGGGTATCGAACCAGCGACCCTCTGATTAGCAGCCCTGTGCTCTAGCCACTAAGCCACCACCACCTAGGTTAGGTTTTGGGTTGGGGTTTGGGATAGGGGGTAGAGTTAATAAAATATACATTGCTGTTGACTTTATTACATATAATAATTTACAATAAAAAATAAAGCTTTTGGTGCAACGTTGTGGACATTTCACCAGGAAACTGGAGCTCACATGTGCCCATACATTCAATAACACTTCCAGATTTGGCCACTGGGGGCAGTAGTTTGAATTTTGGTAAGCATAGATCGATTTCAACAACAAAATTTTCAACCTACTTTTGCCAAATTCAGTGTGATCAGTCTGGACAAACGTCCCCTCAACACCACAAATTCAACTTCATGCTTCCCGATAGGGATTGTTTTTTGTTCTCTATGACTTTAACTCTTTATATGTCAGACACTCATCTGGTCTTTGTTGTACAATGGCTGTATTTGTGTCTTATATGATCCTAGAAACTGGCAACAATCAGTTACGATCATGTTTGGTAAACTCCAGCTGCATTTCCAGTTTGAATACAACAAAATCTTAAAAAAAAATAAAATAAAAAAATAAAAAGCCTTATAATTCACAAGACTTGATATAAGACTTTTTAATTAAGTTTTAGTTGTTTTACTACGTTTTGTTCGGAAAAGAAAAGGTGAATTCTTAGGGGAATAACATTTTTTTTATTATTTAATTTTTTAACATTCAAATAACTTTACATTTATAGTAGAGCATTTATCTTCAGCAATAGGAATTGGACTAGTCAGCAGACCTGCTTCTTCTTGGGGGCAAAAAAAATTGATCTACATACTGTAGTTGAGCTGCAATGCTGGATTTATGGCCACCATGACTAGACAATAAGTATAATGTACCATTTTAATGCCCCCCTTTTGCCACAACCTCTTGTGAGCCTGGATGAGGGCCAGGTCAACAATAACTGAAAGGTAGTTGTTCTCCGGCACACCACTGTATGTAATGTATACTCATAATGTTTGAAAAATTTGCTCCATATAGGTTATATTGTGGGGAGTCAGCACTTCACCAATTTCCCCCCTGAAAACAATTGCTCAGCCTTCTGGGAAATTCCTATCGTTAAGCTTACCACTGATTAAAAACCCTGCAGTCTCTCATTAGTGACCTGCTGCCTTGCAAAACGAAAGAGAGCAGAGCTATTGATCACATTATCATAAAAAGCCACAGTTGCAGGTGACCTGAACTTATTGTTCCTCCCCAGCAGAATAATGTGGGCAGCAGACCTCTCTTTAAACCCAAAGTTACAACCTAGCTTAGGCTCCATGAATACTACATGATGATAGCCACCTGTGCCATTACTGCATTGGCTGTGGGTCAGTAATGAAAGAACAATATAATAGTTAGAGGTCAGACAGAAACTGACATTTGGTCTCTGACATACACCATTTGACTTCCCTGTTCTCTCATTCTTTCTATTCCTTTTTCCCTTATGTAATATCAGCACTCAGTCATGGACACAATTGCAGTAGAAATAGTACAGGCTGTATGTTACAAAGATCGAAGAGGGAGACACTTTATTTCAAAGCTATGGTAGTTAATTTTGGGAATTTTGGGCATCATGGCATCATGTCATGACCCGTTATGCTTTTGGAAATAAATTCTCAACTCAGCCTTCTACCTATATTCATAAAATGTACCAAACATTTGAATATATACATTATATTGTCAAAAGTTTGCGGCCATCCAAATATCATTCTAATATGTGCTTATTGAGCATTTACATTCAAAACCATTGGCATAAGAGCTTCCACTCTTCTGGGAATGTATTTTATTATATATTGGATCATGGCTGCTGGGATTGTCTCACATCTAGGCACTGATGTGGCATTGTCATTCTGGGATAGAAAAGGACCCACCCTTTAGGCTGTTGCCATATACTGTAGTTGGAACACACGTATCTATAAAAAGTCAATGTATGCATAGTTTTAATTATTTTTCTTTGCTGGAATAAAGTGGTATCCACATACCTTTGGCTATGTATCACAGTTTAATCCTAAACTTTACCAACTTGTATATTGGGGCAAATAGATGTCAACCTCACTTTAAGTCTTTCTGATACCGTGAGACTAGTTAAGTGGTTTTATGCTGTTTATTGCTTCTCATTACCCAGAAGGAAAGACACTGATCTGCTAAATAGAATTAGGGAAGCACCAGTAGCTGTATTTAAAACTGAGGCCATAAAAGATTGGTAATCTTAAGCAGATGCACAGTTTGTGAACCATGAAAAAAGCAGTGGAAAGGAATGAAAAAGTGAGTGTTTGTCCTATATCAAAGTCTGCAAGTTAAGGACATTCTGTATGGAGAGAGAAAAAAAGAAAAGCGAAAATGAGCTGGCTGAATTTTAGAGGTCAAAAACAATAAGGGCAGAAGAGAATTAATTTTATTCGATCTCTCTCTGTCACGCTCGTATTCATTCTCGACTGTTTAGAATTAGGACTGAAAGACTGTGCCAAATTCTGTGTCAAAAATAATTAGGAAGAAAAAAGAAAGAATAAGAAATTAATGCAGTATTAATGATGCAAAAACTGGCTCTCACAAACACTCAAGGGGACACAAGTGCTTCCTCACTGATGCATTTCAGTACACTGTGAACCCATATGCACAAGTGCTCACTGACATCTTTTCGCCGCGCCAGCCTCCAAACCCAGATGCGAACAAGCACATTAATTCTTAATTGTTTTCCTGGAGTTTTTGAGTTTATAATCATGTTTGGAGTGAACTTGGTGGCAGCACAAATGACTATGGTGACCTACATTTTCTGATTGCTGTTGCCCCTTTTTGGGACAATGGAGAAGCTGTGTTTGAATTATTCTGGCCCTAGATGCAGCCTCAGATCAATGTGAGCTTAAAACCGTGATGATCAAACTTCAATCTCATACTTCTATTAAAGGATTAACCATAGTTCACCTAAATGTGAAAATTCTGTCATCATTTACTTACCCTAATGTTGTTCCAAACCCATTTGAATTTCTTTCTTTCATTGAACACAACAGCATTTTCTTTTTTTTTTTAAACTGCATTAATGTCTTTCTTCTTCTATAATGCCGTGTGGTTTCTCATATTTAACATTTCAGGTGAGACATTTTAATGTGGATAACATGCAATAGAGTGTTGAGGTAGGACTGCATTAAATGAATCACAGTGGGAAATGTAAACCCCACAGACTGGTTTCAATGTAAGCATTGTAATGACGGTAAATAGTTTTGCATGAGGTTCCCAATAGACTGTCTTGCATGGTCCATTACCATGAGTAATTGTCCCTTGGCTTTAACCCATCACACATTCTCCAAATCATTTGAGGGTACCTGGAAGATATACATAGCCAATTAATTCCTAACGCCTGCTTCATTTTCTATTTTTCTTCCTATTTTTTCTACTTGTCTCTTTCTTTACCAGTCTGGAAACACTTCACAGGCTTATTTTCTTGTGAGACAGGGTTGGTAAGAAGTAGAAAGGGGGCACATTACACCCTTTCCACATTAAATAGACATTCCAGCCAAGAAGTGCTTTTAATGCTGGAACAAACAGGGGTGAATTCACTAAACAGTTGCACCACATTTGCGTGCAGTGTTTTTGAACAACAACCTGTGTCTGCACCACCCAATATTCTTTTAAACAAAACCTCTATTTTATGTATATTATGCATATTAAAAATTGCACCTTATTTATTTAAGTCAATGCTATTTACTTAGTGGAATTAACATTGTGCTATTACCACCCACAAAAAGCAGTAAATGGAATTCTGTTTAAAAGGGATGTAAGTTTGTGTACATTTTCTATTAATCATGGCAGCAGTAATTCATGAAATGATAATCAAACTATGGATAATACAGCATTTGAACCGGGTGTGTATCAAATGCACATTGCATTCGAGTGCACTTTGAGCCATTTAAACGGTCTATTTACTCTCCTGGATCGCAGTGGTGGAGAGATGCTGTTAGTGGTGGGGATTTTAAATCATCCCAGTTATTTGAGTCTTTTGAATCCGTTCACCAAAAAGATTAGTTCAGATTTGCGACAAATGACCGTAGAAGGCTACACATATATATATTTTTAAATGGTTTAAACAAGTTATTGCATTAAACCAAAAGCATCAAGTTATTTACGACCAGAGCAAGACTAATTATCCTTTATTAAAATGTGCCTGTCTACAATTCTACTAAGAGACTTAACACTGCAGAGTGTTAAATCATCTCCTCACAAATGACAACAAAGCATGTCTATCATATTACATTTACACTTATGCATTTGGCAGATGCTTTTATCCAAAGCGACTTACAGAGCCCTTATTACAGGGACAATCCCCCTGGAGCAACCTGGAGTTAAGTGCCTTGCTCAAGGACACAATGGTGGTGGCTGTGGGTATCGAACCAACAACCTTCTGCTTAACAGTTTAGTGCCTTAGCCCACTACACCATCATATTGTGAACACAATCATATTGTGAACTTCTAAGCACAAATTGTTATCAAGCTATTAAAAGAAAAAAACAACAATGCTATCCCAAAAAAAATTTAATTATAATTTTCAATAAAGTTTGTAAGTCAAATGTGTGGTCATCTCTCACTTTTATTCATAACTAATCCAACCCTTTTTATTGTTGAACGAGATTGCTGAACTGAACGAATGACTTGCCTCCTCCTCTCTTTCAGCAAGTCAACAAATCTTTTTTCATGAACAAGATGACTTATTGATTCATTTTGTTTGTAAACTAATGTGCCAGTACGTTCAGTTCATATTTACGAACGACTCAAATGACATGGTTCAGTTACGGGGTGTGTTCGTTCAGTGGGTCGAACCAAAGATATGCTTCTTCACAGCACACACTTAAATGCTATTTGCTCGTGCTAAAGTCAGTCTTTAAAAGCAGGACAAAGCAACACAATTGAATTTGCATGTCTACAAATGTGCAAAGACACAAAAATTTGTTTAAACACCATAACCGTTTTCGCCACAAATTACAAGAAGATCTTATTGTTCTTATATTTTGTCAAATGCTGGGCTTAACTTTTACCAAGACATATAAAAAGTATGTACAATGTGCACCAAACACATTTCCATCAATAATTCATGTAATTTTCAATGAACTTCTTCAGTCATTTTTACACATTTATATAAATTGAGGATTTTGTGCATACCTATAAACGTGTCTTAGTGTATTTCACCCCTTTCTCTCCCTGTTGAACGAGACCGACACATGCAGAACTCAACGTATGACATGCCACTTCTCATTCAGTCATCAGCAGATCCTCAGATTGATTCCTTCATTTTGTTTGCGAATGAGTATACCAGTACATTCAGTTTGTTCTTAAATGAGACATTTCGTCATGTTCAGACTCAAACGACTGTCTCGACTGGTTCAGAAAATCATTCAGTGGGTAAAACCAATTATATGCTTATTCACAGCCCACACTCAAATGCTATTGGCTCATGCTATGATCAGTCTTTCAAGACAAGAAAAGCCACCAAAGCAGCAGTCTTGCACTTTACAGCTCATTGGCTTTGAAAGGGAGAGACGTCAGTGAACGAGAAATATGAGTCAGTGAATGGAACGAAAACGACTCATTCACTTAAAAGATTCATCCAAAAAGACAGATTTGTTCACGAGCTAAACATCACTAGATTTTTTACAGTTCTTGTAAAGCATGCCAGATCATGGTAGTTTACATCCTCCACAACAACATTTAGGACTCACCTACGAGATCAGAAATAGTTTTCTGCAAATTGCGTTAAACAGATATTTTAAGCCTGTTAGCACCATTACCTGATTTGTTTAGTTCCAAATGTGAGCAAATGAATGACACCATCATCAAGCACAATTTATTCTTAGTGAATTCCATCCACAGTGTTTTCCCCAGACAATGTTTGAGCAAAATAAGATTGTGTGGTAAAAATACATTACAAAACATTGATGCTTGTTTGTCATCTAGTTGTTTCTGTCTAACTCATTTCTTTCTTTCTTTCTTTCTTTCTTTCTTTCTTTCTTTCTTTCTCTCCAGATTGTTTGCAGACAGCAGAAGTGTGGTTTGTGCGTCCAGTGAAGAGACCGTTTCCCCTCTGCTGATAATGAAGCACCATTTTCACATGAGGAGAGAGTGAGTATTTCATTTCTGTGACTGTTGCCACATGTGCATGCCGAGCTATTAATTACCTTGGTTCACTCTATGTCTTTGAAAACTGTCCCTCTGTGCTGCCATGGAAAGCCATTCTCAATTTCAATCTTCTATCAACTATCTGGCTGGGATTACACAAATGTCATTATAATGCCCCCAAAACCCTCACCTCAAAGGTTCCCATGCCTCTCATGTTCTTTGAAACAGTTTTTTATTCTCAAATGTTTGATGTGCATATGTTTCGCAAAAAGAGAAAAAAAGACTCTCTGTAGGGGTCTTTATATAATATTTAAAAGGGAGAGTTCACTCAAAAATTTTAATTTTGTCATCATTTATTCAGCCTTATGTTGTTCCAAAACCTATTTTTCTTTCTTGTCTTCAATGGGACAAACAAGGAGCAGAAATATATGTTAAGCAGAAATATTTTTTACCTACAACTCTGGCTAACATTCTACCTAACATCTCCTGTTATGCTTCACAGAAGAATTACTGTAATATATAGTAGATTGATGCTGCATAACACATGATACTGGAACATCATGGTATGGTGGGGTATGGTTTTGTGGTTGTCCATAATGAAGCAGTGTGTTGACAAAAGATTGTGCATTATTCAACCCTGGTCAGTCAATTATTCTTGGAGCTGACATAATGCCACAAGAGAATGCTGCCTCTGTTTGCTGAGAGTGGTCTTTGACTAAACCTCATACAGTGAGATTTCACTCATGCAGTGCGTGGAGTAGTGTGATTAAGACACTGCCTCAGAAAGTATAAAAATAAATTGATCAATTGTCACACATTATACATACATTTCTGCATATACACAGTGAAATTATTTATTTTTCACATATCTCAGCTAAGCTGGGGTCAGAGTGCAGGGTCAGCCATGATTCGGCACCCCTGGAGCAGATAGGTTCAAGGGCATTGCTCAAGGGTTACACAGTCGTCTTGGCAGTGCTGGGGCTTGAACCCCCGACCTTCTGGTCAGTAACCCAGAGCCTTAACCGCTGAGCCACCACTGCCCTACCATCTTAGATAACATCTTAGGACATGGTTTAAATTAGGTTGTAAATTGTCATTATATTGGTAGGCAATTTTGGAATGGATTATCCAAGCCATAATATTATGTATCTTTCCTTTCTGAATGCATTCGCATTATGCCTGAAAGGTTTCCATTGCATATTTGCTATAATGTACATTTACAAACAAACCCAACAGGCAACATGTTGAAACTGATCTGACATTTTGCTCATCAGCTCTTGTAGACAAGCTTATTTTGCTAAAACTCTTAAAGATGGAATTAGTTAACTTAGTGACCTTTGACCTTATATATTTAATTTTGTATAGGTTTCATCTTAAAAGAATGTATATTTATAAACATCACAGATATGTAAAAATGTATTTATGTACATGTAATTTCTTATTATGTATGACATATTTCTCTCCAGACAAGTGATATGCCCATGTTTAAAAGAAGCCTTCTAGAAACTAGGAAAATACTGTAGGAGATGATAGAGGCTGTACATGTTGTCCGCTCCGATAAGAAAGAAGTTACACTGCAAAAAATAAATAAATTAAAAAAATTCTTAATCATTACCTTTTTCTTGTTTTCTCTGTAAAAAGGAAAATCTAAACATCCTTATGACAAGATAAATCTGCTCTAGAAACAACATTACATTAGATGTTGAAACTTGTTTTCAGAAAATAATATGTAGAATATTCTGTACAATAAGTTTAATATTATAACCCCATTAGCAAGCAGATTTTGTTTGTTTTAAGCATAACTTAACTTTTAAATGTTGCTTTTCTGGGAAATGTATGGTTTTAGAGATGTTTAGATATGTTTTATCTATTTATCATTGCAATTATGGTCAGGCTAAAGTGGGACAGGCAAACTATTTCTCTGTGCAATATTTTGTACAACTACACATGTGACCACAGTACACCTTTTTGCGTCTGTTTAGTACAATTACAGAGGCATCTGACCAGACATGTCCAGACCGCTGACCACCACAAACCCACTGAATATGTCTGGCCGTGTCCGACATCATACTATCTTGCTGGGCCATGTTAGTCAAGAGTAAAGTGCACATCTTTATTGATTATTTTCAAGTGAAAATATTTTCTCTTAACTCAAACCACTATTTCTGCAATTTAGAATACCCTTACAAGCAGATGTTCTTTGGGAACTGAGCCAAGAAATGCGCGCTGTCATAAAAAATGCTGGTCCTACTTTGTATTAGGTTTCTTTAATTATTAAGTTCTTACATTAAAATGCATAAAATACAATGCTATTATTGTGTAACTACATGCTGTTCTGCAAAATTCTCACAAGATTCACATTTGCTGCTACTGAGGTTCAGGTACGGGTGGGTTAAAGAGTATGGGTATGGGTTGGGTTTAGGGTAAGGGTTGGGGTAGGGGTAGGCTTAGGTTTAGGATTAGGGGTAAGGTTAACAGTGTAGATACAGATGTAATTAAATGCAGGTACTTTATATGTAAGTACAATGCAACAACATGTATCTACATAATAAGTATGTTGTATCAAATGCTTAAGTCAATTGTAATTAAAGACAGCTATTATAAAGTGGGTCCAAAATGCTCCTTTCTTGAAATGCCATGGGAAAAGTCTTCCTAATGCAACGGATCTGCATCCAATATTTCATTTTATAACAAATATTTTATGCCTTTTCAATTAGTTACATAAAATGTATATAATGTTTTAACACCAGAATGATGATTAGGTATGATTTGAGTGCTTATCTCAATACATGAGGGCCAACATTTAAATTAAAAGTATACTTTTGAATAATTTTGTTTAGATCATTACTTGGCAGTTTTATTCTCTCCCACCATTAAAACCATTAAAGTGTATATATGGTAAAAAGTATGTGGATGATGAGCACATTTTTATTGCAAGTGTATTTTTATTTTTTTTTATAAATTCCACACTTTTCGATGTCCATTTTGTAGAGATGTAACACTTATTTATAGGGCCACTGGCTTTCATGTGTTATTTCCTGAAGGTGATGCTTTAGTGCAGTGAAAAATTGTACAGCTGAATTTTTTAAAAAGTAATTGGTTGAGACATTATTATGCAGATTACACTTTTCGTTATGTTGCATTTTGGCAGAGGAATATTTTATGATCATAATGCATTGTCCTCATACAATCTAAAACCTTCTGCTAATCCTTAACCTTACTATTCTACTAACATTTACCCTTTCAATAAACAACTTTTGGATGCTATATAATAACATAATTTTGACTGGTTATGATGTTGTTTCCTTGTCAGGAAGTCAGACAAGTTCTTTGTTTACAGTTAATTTTCCCACACAAGTAAAGAACACCTACTCACACACACTCTCCAATTTCAGTTCAATCAATTCTTTATCCATAAGAGCTCTTCATCAGTTTCAGCACTGGCTAATATGCTGCATCACAGAGGGAGAGTGTTTCTCATACAGTATACTGTGTGATTAGTGCAGCACTCTGTGTCATACAGATAATCGTAACACTTTACAATAAGGTTCCGTCTGTTAACATTAGTTAACATCATGTTAACATGAACTAATAAGTTAACAATGAATAATACTTCTACAGCATTTATTAATCTTAGTTCATTTTAATTTCAACATATACAGATGGCACCTTTGCCAAATACATTTAAACTCAGTTCTTTCACAATTTCTGACATTTAATTGTAGAAAACGTTCCCTGTCTTAGGCCAGTTAGGATCACTACTTTATTTTAAGAATGTGAAAATTCAGAATAACAGTAGAGAGAATTATTTATTTCACTTTTTATTTCTTTCATCTCATTCCCAGTGGGTCAGAAGTTTACATACACTAGTATACATACATACTTTACACTAGTTTACATACATTAATATTTGGTAGCATTGCCTTTAATTTGTTTAGCATGGGTCAAACATTTTGGGTAGCCTTCCACAAGCTTCTCAAAATAAGTTGCTGGGATTTTGGCCCATTCCTCCAGACAGAACTGCTGTAACTAAGCCTTGCTCGCACATGCTTTTTCAATTCTGCCGACAAATGTTCAATAGGATTGAGGTCAGGGCTTTGTGATGGCCACTCCAATACCTTGACTTTATTGTCCTTAAGCCATTTTGCCACAAATTTGGAGGTATGCTTGGAGTCATTGTCCATTTGCAAGACCCATTTGCGACTGAGCTTTAACTTCATGTCTGATATCTTGAGATGTTGCTTCAAAATATCCATATCATTTTATTTTCTCATGAAAGATTGCCATCTATTTTGTGAAGTGCAACAGTCCCTCCTGTAGCAAAGCACCCCAAAACATGATGTTGCCACCCCCATGCTCCACGGTTGGGATGGTGTTCTTCAGCTCGCAAGCCTCATCCTTTTTCCTCCAAACATAACGATGGTCATTATGGCCAAAAACTTTTTTTGTTCTTCAGTGTTTCATCAGACCAGAGGAAAGTTCTCCAAAAAGTAAGATCTTTGTCCCCATGTGCATTTGCAAACTGTAGTCTGGTTTTGGAGCAGTGGCTTTTTCCTTTCTGAGCAGCCTTTCAGGTTATGTCGATATAGGACTCGTTTCACTGTGCATATAGATACTTGTCTAACTGTTTCCTCCAGTATCTTCACAAGGTCCTTTGCTGTTGTTCTGGGATTTAGTTGCACTTTTTGCACCAAACTATGTTCATCTTAAGGAGACAGAATGCATCTCCTTCCTGAGCGGTATGATGGCTGCGTGTTCCCATGTTGTTTATACTTGTGTAGTATTGTTTGTACAGATGAACGTGGTACCTTCAAGTGTTTGGAAATTGCTCCCAAGGATGAAACAGACTTGTGGAGGTCCACATTTTTTTTTCTGAGTTCTTGGCTGATTTATTTATATTTTCACATGATGTCAGGCAAAGAGATACTGAGTTTGAAGATAGGCCTTAAAATACATCCACAGGTACACCTCCAATTCAGTACACCTCCTATCAGAAGCTAATTGGCTAATTGTCTGGAATTTTACAAGCTGCTTAAAGGCACAGTTAAATTAGTGTATGTATATTTCTAACCCACTGGAATTGTGATATAGTCAATTAAAAGTTAAACAATCTGTCTGTAAACCAGTGTTTCCCAACCATATATATTATTGTCTATATATATATATATATATATTGTTCATTGTTTGTTTGTGTTACCTAATGCATTTACTAATTATAAAAGTGTTAGTCAGATAATGCTACAAACTGTACAAATGTCGATGAATCAGGTTTATGTTAGGTTGTTGCTCACATCGTTCTCTCTTACTCTGTCAAATGTAGTTAAAAACATAATGAGGAACAAACAGCAGTACCTGCCTAAATAGAAAAGAGGCAAAGTTCTACAATGATCCACAAAAGAACCATCCAAACAAACTGATTCACTTAAAAGAATAAGACTATCCAACTTTCCAACTCAAATGACATTTGAGGAGAGTGCTTGGCCTATAAAGTTCTATGCACAATACAATGTAACATTAAAAACAGCAATGTAGTGTGTTGTCATAGAAAAGTAGCTTGTTACTGAAAAAGCTACACTCTATAGAGAACAGCTAAATTGTCACCCCACTGAATAATGGAGTTCATTTAGTAGCATCGCTACTTTTAGTTAATAAATCTCTAACACAGGATGATTCAGACCATCCTTTTAAATATAATTTCATATTTCCTATCCTTTGCTGCTTTTTGTAATAGGCTACTTTCTGTCCTTTGTCCAATGTAGAGGCATAGTGTCTGACCTCTGCATAACCTGCAATGAGTGCTGTTATGGGTGCACTGCTGTGAGCATGCTCACTCTCACTTTTACTGTTGTCCCCACTATACTGCATGCAATAGTGATAATGCCTGATGGAGGCAGGAACTCTAGGAGTTTTGACCATGATGTCACTCTAGGAGTTACGAGTCATGTCTAATATGCTGTTAGGCATTTCTTAGTCTTGCATAGCCAGACTTGTAAATTGTTGCATAAAGTCTGACCCAGTTTGTAAGTTGTTCTGGCCAAAGACTGCCCACTTACACAGGAAGAGACCGTCTGACCAATGTGTGAAATTTAGGGACAGGTCAATTGAAAAACTATTTCAAAATATGAAGCGGTAGTCTCCGAGATTAGAAAACACTGAACAAAGCAGCGAAATATATAAAATTTGTGATTAGTGTAAATGTCCATCCAACAGTAATAAGTTCAAATAAATTTACTGAAAGATAACAAAGAACAATGCAAAGTTCTGCACTTGATTATGTAGATTGCTTGCTTCTGTGTCTAAAACATAATTCTGATTAATGGTAAAAATATATGAAGTAAAACTGGCAAACCACAGCAAATCTAGTCCTTCCTCAAAATTGCTTATAATATCAACCCGGTAGCTTTTAAACAATATTGTTTCCCGGAAGTTGTCTTATTGTCATGCAATCTGATTGAAATTTGTGATTTTCACAAGTACTTTCTAGTTGTGTGGCAATATGCATCAGACAATCAGTGAACAGACTGTGGGCAATTTGTGGGCATGCTATCTGACCTTATTTCTATGCTTTGTTAGTATGTATGGGGTTATTTGTCATAAAGAAAATTATAATTTTTTTGTTGCCAGGAATTGTTTTTGTAAAGAATTGCAAGGGCTGTTCCCCTTCAGTCTCCGTTCCAAGTTGCCCCTTTTTAGTATTGAACCTGCTACCTTTGTGTTGCTACCATAGTAACTTAACTATAAATGGTTTGTTTGGTCCCATGAGCTCAAAAATCAATCGAAAACCTATGCTGCAAGCCTTTAGAAGAGATTCATCCATCAAGGTCACTCTGCAGTTCATAATGGTCATATAACACCAGCACTTTGTTTAACAACAGCTTTATGAAGTATCTTTGTGTTTTTCAAGGATGTTGTCCTGCCTCTTCAAGAATGGATATCAGCTTTTCAACAGCTTTCTATTCTTCCAAGTTTGCCTAACATCACAGACAAACTGACACCTAGTTTAGTAAGGCAAGCTGTTTATAACAATAAAATATGAAAGCCACATTGTTTTATCCATGAACAGTCCCAATTTGATTATGTAATTTATTCTCTTCATAAAAAGCATTAAATATATTTCTGGATACAAAAAAGGGCTACAATATACAGAATATTTTGTAAATGTTACTTACTGTTGTATATGGTAAAATATGTGTTCCTAAAAAGAAAATAATCCAACAACCAGGCCTCCTCAGTTTGTAAATACATTTAAAAGTGTGTTGCTTTTCCTTCCTAATGTTATTAAAATTGAAATCATTGTAACTGCTAGTTTACTGAAGCACTGTGTGTCGCTGTTTGATGTTGAAATGTTTAATCCAAAAGCAATATGCTCACAAGTATGAGCAACAACTTGGAAATTTGCTAATCCATCACTGTCGATGTGAGGCATTAAGATAAACAACTCTCTCTCATTCTCTTTCTCTCTCTGTATTTTCTGAATCCAGCTTATTTGCTATTTTGGTACTTAAGTCCTTCCTAATGTTTGAATCATCCAAGTCAGTGTAAAAGCAACTTTCCACAAATTATTAATATGTTTTTAACCAGGCTGCAAATTAAAGGTGCCTGCTTGCACATGCTGCTTATGTGTACATTTAGGTTGGCTAAATTGTTGTTTTGCAAATCTGCATGCTAGGAAAATAAAGCTTTGAGTTAGACATTAAAAGGATTGGCCCATATTTTGAAGTTGGTAAAATAGGCTCTGTAAATTAATATTTTTGCCCATCTTCTAAGCTCAAATAGTCATTGTGTCATTGTGCTTATGTAAGCAGGCACCAGATTTAGATGTTTATGTTTAAAAAATAGGAATCTTTTAAGAACCTTTTCTCTATTACACTAAAGGTGTACATTTGCATGTGTGTTCCACTAAATACAAACATTGAATGTGTGGGATCAATCAGAATGAATGTCAGTTTGCATGGTGGCATCAGTGTCGATGTAGTAAGTCAAACATGTCCTTGACTGGCATCTGCAATCTCTTCACTGACCCAAACCCTTCCCAGACAACGAGATATTACATCTGATCTTCTTGACATCAGGGTGTCATGGGAGCATTCTGACCTTATATGTTGGATAGCTGTCCAACACTACTCACTAAAATCAGTTGGGTTAAAAATGACCCAACACATAGCCCAATGGTGGGTTGATATAGCGCCGACCCATTGTTGGGTTATATTAACCCAATGCATTGGGTAGCAAGTTTTACCCAATAAATTAGGTTATAAAATAACTAATTTGTTAGGTTTTATTTTTTGGGGGGCCAAACTGTTGCTTTAACCATCCTAGTATTACTGGTACTATTATTATTGTTGACATCATTATTATTATTGCTGTGTAAATAAATTATAATGCACAAGTTACAAATATCTTGAAAATGCTTTATTTCCATTACATTAAAAGTTGCAAACATTTTCATTAATTAAGTAAATGGATGCGATTGTGTTATCAATTTACTTCCTTTTTATCATTAATTTACTTACAATCATGTTTCAATTTACAAGAACCACCACAAATAAAGAAGTAATAAATAAGTAGGCAATGGTGTAACATTGCTGACAAGGATGAAGACGATGACGAAAGAGAGACGAACAAAAATGCAGTTTATTAAACAAAAGTGAGATCCAAACTAGAAACATAAACATGAACATGACTAAACTAGACTTGACACAAAAAAAATATGACTTGACTAAATCTTGACCTGGCTTGGCTTGGCTTGGCTTGACTTGGCTTGACATGACATGACATGACATAAACAAACCAAAATAACATGGAGGGCTAATCATTGGCACGCTAGCAACGGCGAGAGAGGAGTAGACTAAATGTATATAAATTCCGCATCTGCATTCCAATATACATCTTGATGTAAATCCTTCGTCATGATTACAGCGTGTTTTCATCAGCAGAAAGGGAAGATAAACACTATTAAAGTGTGATGAGACTCGTGCTGCTTGCAAGCCATTCGCACATCACAAGCCAGCAGCACTTCTCTTCGCACAGGTGTCGCTAACAGAGAACGCTTGCAGGTCCTCGACCCTCTTGATGGAAGCGAGCTCGATCAGCAGGGCCATATTTAGAGAGAGGGCCCTGAGTCCAGCTGATTCTAGTGGCTCGAAGGGGGGTCTCTGGAGGCCGGCGAGGACCACTGAGAGATCCCAGGAGGGGAACAGGCTTGGCCGGGAGGGGTTCAACCTCCAGGCGCCTCTTAGGAACCTGATGATTAAGTCATGCTTAACAAAGGACTTGCTGTCTACTGCATCGTGGTGGGCCGCAATAGCAGCGACATACACCTTCAGGGTGGAAGGGGACAGCCTCCCTTCCAGCCTTTCTTGCAGAAATAAGAGCACTGACCTAACTGCGCACCTCTGTGGGTCTTCAGCACGGGAAGAACACCAATTCGTGAACAAGTGCCATTTTAGGGCGTAAAGTTGCCTGGTAAAAGGGGCTCTGGCTTGGTTGATCGTGGCTACTACAGCAGGTGGTAGACCAGCTAGATCTTCCGTGTCCCATCCAGGGGCCAGATGTGGAGGTTCCAAAGGTCTGGGTGAAAATGCCAGAGTTTGCCTGTCCCTGAGAAAGAAGATCTTTTCTCAGAGGAATTCGCCAGGGAGGGGCTGTCGCGAGGAGTATAAGATCTGAGAATCAGGCCCGGGTGGGCCAATAAGGAGCTTGTTGTGACTTGTTCATCATCCTCCCTGACCTTGCACAACACCTGTGCAAGAAGGCTCACTGGGGGAAATGCACCTGCAGGCCAGCTGTGTTGCAGTGCGTCTGCCCCGAGGGGAGCCTCTGAACGGGCATACCAGAGCGGGCAGTGGGAGGTCTCTTGGGAGGCAAACAGGTCTACCTGGGCCTTGCCGAACCGGCCCCTAATCAGCTGGACCGACTGGGGGAGAAGCCTCCACTCGCCACCGGGAAAGCATTGTTGTGACAGCGCGTAACGCTACCACATTGAGGTTGCAGGGGAGGTGAGTGGCGCGCAGCGACTTGATGAGATGACTGGCGAGTCGTGACATGTGGCGGGAGCGTACGCCGTCTTAGCGATTTATGTACGCTACTGCAGTGGTGCTGTCTGAACTGATCAGGACGTGTTTGTCTCGAACTAATGGGAGAAACTTCCGCAGGGCAAAGAAAACATTCAGCAACTCCAGGCAGTTGATGTGCCAGCGTAGCGGGCCCCCCTTTCCAACGGCCTGCTACTGGCACCCCAACCCAATCTGGAGGGGAACAAGACGCATCAGGACACCTGCTGCAAGGGTGCTCCTGCCCGAAATAAAACAGAGGTCTGTCCAGGGTTTGAATGTTTGGCGGCAGGTGTGTGCCGCGGCGCCATGCTCATTTCGGGACTCGAGTCTGAAGCCAGTGCTGAAGCGGTCTCATATGCATCAATCCTAGCAGCGCGACCACCGCAGAGGATGCCATATGCCCCAGGAGCTGTTGGTGAGACGTGCTGACATTGAGACTGAGTCTAACTCCATACCGAGAAAAGAGATGCTCTAGACCGGGGTGAGCTTGCTCTTTTCCCAGTTGACCTGAAGTCCTAAACGGCTGAGGTGCCCGAGCACCTGGTCTCTGTGAGCACATAGTAACTCTCGAGAGTGGGCCAAAATAAGCCAGTCGTCGAGGTAATTGAGTATGCGAATGCTGGCTTCTCGGAGCGCGGCAAGGGCTGCCTCTGCGACTTTCGTGAAGACGCGAGGGGACAGAGACATGCCAAAGGGGAGGACTTTGTACTGATATGCATGGCCATCGAACGCGAACCGTAAGAAGGGTCGGTGTCGAGGCTAGGGGTGTCCATGGTTAACCGATTAACCGTTAAAAATTGCGTAACCGAGTGAAACATTTTGCTCGGTTAAGTGGCGTCAATGGCGTGCATTGAATTTAGTTGTAATACATTTTTGCACCAACAGAGACTGAATAAACGAGGAGACACTGATTAGCAAGACAACTCAGTGAATGTGCTTTCCATTAAATGAATCACACACACAGTAAACAATTCCTTAACAAAAAAACAGGGCTATTCTGGTGGGTGCGGTGACGCGCTCATGTAAGGGTGGCGGCGTGGCGCTGCCAATAAAGCTCCTAAAATCTGTCACAAAGAACCGGCAAAAGTAATGATTAGGAATATGTAAAATATAGCAAGGAGATATTTTAATTATTTATTAATAAACAAGTCTTTTCTTTGTCCGTGTCATTTGCAAAGATGAAGTTGACGATGCTGACTCGCGGTCTTCGCAGTAACGCACCAGAGAGAAATGCACATTTCTTACGGATTACATAAGCAGAGAGCAGTCTGTGTCTGTTTTCTTTAGTTTTGAATTATTTGTGAGGCAAGGCTACCTTATACACTGAGTTTCGGTTCATTTATGAGACGAGCTCCAGTTCACGCGCCGGTGCCTCCGCTTCGTGATTATATCGTCTGCTATATTTAATTCTTATTTGTTAAATCCAGGCAATTGGTTGATGAAACATTGATTAAAATTAAGACACAATTAATACAAAACGAAATTCACTTTAAAGAAAGGTTTTGTGCTTTCTGTTTGATGTCTCTGTGGAAGTTTTAAAGCATCTTTCAGTGCCGCTTTCAGAGCGCTCACGTCCGTAACATTGTGTTTTCCTCTTATGCGAACTGAAATGAATATCAGTTCATGGATTGTGTGTGTAGGCTATAAGAGAGAAAGAGAAAATGCCAGTATTTCATTGAGACTTGAGATTAAATAAACGGCTTAAGTATTGTAGATCTTGTAGTATTAATTTTCACATGCAGTTACACATTGTCGGTTAAAAACAAGAAAGTGGCTGGTAAAAACATTGAGTGGCTGGTAGATTTTGAAATCCACAGTGGCCGGTGGACAAAAAAGTTTTCATCCCTGGCGCACACTATGGTTAACCGAGTATTAACCGTTAAGGGCCTCGGTTAACGGTTAATGAAAAACTTGAAAACGTGCAGCCCTAGTCGAGGCAGAATTGAGACGTGGAAGTACGCGTCCTTCAGGTCTACCGCTGCGAACCTATCTAGATGCCGATCGCAGGTTAGGATGTGTTTCTGCGTGAGAATTTTGAGCAGGAGTTTGTGCAAAGCTTGGTTGAAAAGTCCAAGCTCGGTCGTAAGCTGCCTCCTTTCTTGGGTATGATGAAGTAAGAGCTATAGAGACCCTTCTTCATCTCGGTTGGAGGGACAGGCTCTATCGCGTGTTTGAGTAAGAGAGTAGCGATTTCCGCGTACAGGGATTTGGCATGTTCGCCATGTACTGCAGAGAAGTGGACACCCATGAAAGGGGGCGGAGGCCTGGCAAACTGAATTGCGTAACTGAATCGGATGGTCCGGGCCAGCCAGTGAGACAGGTTGGGAAGTGAAAGCGATGCATCCAAACTCCGTGCTAGAGGCACCAAGGGGACAAATATTTTTTACATACCCGGTGGGGCTGGCGTTGTGAAAACATCTTTCTTTCAGTAAAGGAAACTGTCTAAACTAAATCATATCCTGTCAAATAAGGACTTGAAGACTGTTTTGCATGCTTTTATATCCACATGGTTGGATTATTGTAATGCTCTATACCTAGGCATAAGTGAATCTCTGGTACTCATTTTCAGCATGTTCAAAATGCTGCAGCGAGAATCCTAACAAACACCAGAAAGCGGGATCATATAACACCTGTGTTGATATCTCTTCACTGGCTACCTGTAAGACATAGAATACAGTACAAGGTGTTAATGTTTGTCTACAAAGTATTGCATGATCAGGCTCCTGAGTATATATAGGACATGTTATTCCCCTATCAATCCCAACGTCATCTGTGCCCATCTCTGAGCATGCTCCAACTGTCCCTCGGTCATGCTTGAGGTGTAGTGAAAATCGTCTCAGGTTATTTAAGTGTAACCCTTGTTCCGCTTTTATCAGGGAACAAGGATTACACTTAAGTAACCCGAGACGTTCCCTTTCAAAAAGATACACTTATGATGCTGCGCTGAGAAAAGTGATTTGGGAACGAGAATACCCATGCCGCCGCACTGTGGCTGTCCGGACCCCCTATGGTTGTGTAGTGTGCTCACAAGAGCGTGAGAGGTCTCAGACATGAGCTTGAGATGTCAACTCAAGGACATAAGAGCCCGGAGTGGCATGAAAATCCAAACTGTAGAATCTAATGAATGTTTGTGGAGAGGACCAGCCTGCCGCATCACAAACATGCTGCAGAGGGACACCTCTAGCCAAGGCTTCAGAGGAGGCGACCCCTCTGGTAGAGTGAACCCTGATGACTACTGGCGAAGCTTGACCACGCGCCTCATAGTCCAGGGCAATAGCGTCCCTCACACAATGCGACATAGTCTGCTTGGTGGCGGCCGCCCCCCTGTTGCGGCACCCATGGCAAACAAATTGTTGCCCTGACTTACGCCACTGGCTAGTGCAGTGGACATAAATCTGAAGGGCACAGACTGGACAAAGTTTGTGAAGTCTTTCCTGCTCTGGCGTTGTAAACGGCAGGGAGCAGAAGGCCTCGAGAGTGACCGGATGTAAGGTCGAGAAAGGCATCTTAGGCAGGTAGTCAGGATGAGGGTGCAAAATTGCTAAGGTCATTCCTGGGGCAAACTCTAAGCAGGCTGGCAAGACAGACAGAGCCTGTACGTCACTGATTCTCTTTAGAGAGGTAATAGCCATAAGAAAAACCATCTTGAGAGTCAGAAGTCTGTCAGACTCTAGAGGTTCAAAGTGGGTCTCAACCAGACCCTCAAGGACTACTGCTAAGTCCCATGAAGTGGTCTTGGTCCTAGCAGGAGGCCTCAGTCGCCTAGCTCCACGAATGAAGTGAGCGAGTAGAGGATGTCTCCCCAACGTCACCCTGTCCATCAAGGCGTGGCAAGCCTAATTGGCGGCCAAATAAACGCTCAGAGTTGTGGGGCATATGCCTGCTGACACTTTTTCCTGCAGAAAGTCCAGAACTGAAGCATTCTGGCAGTTAACTGTATCTGCATTATGTGTACTGCACCATTTTTCAAAGACACCCCATTTATTGCCGTATATCCTTCCAGTAGAGGGAGCCCTAGCACTTAAAATGGTCTCGATAACCTCTGGTGAAAGCCCTGTGTCCCTCAGTTGGTACCCTTCAGGGACCAAACATGAAGGTTCCACAGCTTGGGCCAGTTATGAAATATTGTCCCCTGTGCCTGAGACAGAAGGTCCCTCCTGTTCGGAATCGCCCAAGGCGAGCCGCCAAGGAGAGATATTAACCATACCCTGTTCGGCCAGTGCGGCACTATCAGTAAGAGGAAAGACCCTTGCTGGCGAACTCTGGCCCAAGGCTCCCGGGAGCAGAGAAACTGGGGGAAACGCATACAGATGCATTCTGGGCCATGTATGCGCCATCGCGTCCAGACCCGGGGGGGGGGGGGGGGGGGCTGGGTGACTCAGAGAGAAGAAGAGGGGCAGTGCACTGTCTGAGAAGAGGTGAAGAGGTTCACTTTTGCCCTGTAAAATCTCACCCAGATTTGATCCACTACCTCGGGGTGGAGTTTCCACTCCCCCGTTGGTATTATCTGGACTGTAAATCTGCTCCCACATTCAGGTATCCAGGGATATAAACTGCCCTGAGTGACAGGAGCTTGCCCTGGGCCCAAGGAGAATCCGACGTGCCAGAAAATTCAGCTGACATGAACGTGGACCTCCTTGATGGTTTATGTAAGAAACAACCGCTGTATTGTCCACCCGCACTAAGACATGGCAGCCTCTGGAGGAAGTATTTCAGGGCCAGAAATACAGCCATTAACTCTAGACAGTTAATGTGACAATCGAGCTGACGACCCTCCCATTCCCCTTGAGCTGGACGACCACTTAAGACTGCTACCCAGCCCGTCAGGGAGGCGGCTGTCGTTAGCAACCTGTGACGGCAAGATGCACATAGAGTGGGACCCAAAGTGAGGAACCGGGGTCTGATCCACATAGAAAGTGTACAAAGCACACGGCACGTAACCCTTATCAGCCTAGGTGATTGGCTTGCATGAAATCCCCTGGCTTTGAGCCACAATTGAAACAGTCTCATGTGCCAAAAGGCCCAAAGGTATCAACGAGGACACAGTTGCCATGAGACCTAGTAGTCGTTGATACTGACGAACAGTGCAACCTTGACCTAGCCTGACTTTGCTCAGGGTGTTCTGAATGGAAGTGATTCGAGCAGGAGACAATTGTGCCCGCATCGTGGAGTGGTGGTGGTGTAGTGGTCTAAAGCACATAACTGGTAATCTGGTTCGATCCCCACAGCCACCACCATTGTGCCCTTGAGCAAGGCACTTAACTCCAGGTTGCTCCGGGGGGATTGTCCCTGTAATAAGTGCACTGTAAGTCGCTTTGGATAAAAGCGTCTGCCGAAAGCATAAATGTAAATGTAAATGTTCCATATAACTCCTGGGATAGGATAGGTAATTCCCTAGGTGGGAGAGGACGTTCTTTTTGACATTGGGTCTCAGATCCAGAGAAACTAGATGAGCTAGGACAATATCCCTTTGCTAAACTGCCAGTTCTTGAGATTGTGCTAGTATCAGCCTGTCGTCTATGTAATTCAGAATGCGGATGCCCCGGAGTCGCAAAGGAGCCAATGCATTTCGTGAATGTGCTGGGTGATAGGGCTAGGCCGAATTTAAGAACCCGATACTGGAAGGCTTCGCCCCCGAAAGCAAACCTCAGGAACTTCCTGTGCTGTGGCAGAATTTCTATATGAAAATATGTGTCCATGAGATTGATTGTGACCAGCCAATCGTGATGTTGGGCTTGTGACAGGACCGTCCTGATAATTAGCATCTTGAACTTGAACACCCTGACTGAGTGGTTCAAGCCTTGAAGATCGGACACAACCTCCCACCCTTCTTGGGAACCAGGAAGTATTTGCTGTAATAACCTGACTCTTTCTCTGGAAGGGGAACATGTTCTATGGCCCCTTTGACCAAGAGATTTTGCAGTTCTTTCCACAGTAGATATGCCTGCTCCGGTTTTACGGTAGTGGGGACCACGCCGTTGAAACCCGGAGGGCGGCGAGCAAATTTAATTCTGTAGCCTTTTTCTACTGTTCTTAGGACCCACAAAGAGATACCTGGCAGAAGTTTCCACACTGCCATGTTTTCTGAGATGGGTATTAATTTTGACACTTCCTGTTGTGGGGGTTGTGTCGAGTGTTCCCCATCCTGGACTAAGGCAGGAAGCAGCAGTACAACCAACATTTCGCTGGAAGCCTCTAACTCCCGAAACACCAGAGGCAGCGGGAATGTAGAAGTTTCGTGGGGGTACCGGGAGGGCCGAAGTGGATGATACACGCGCCCCATCCCGAGGGGGGGCTACCCCCACAAGGCTGGGTGCAAAATCGTCAGGGTTTTCTTTTTGAAATAACTGCCCTGAGGTCTTGCTTTGGGGGCTGCTGAGGGCGACGAACCGGCCCCCTGTCTTTACGAGGGGGAGCACGATACGCCACGCCTTGTTTTTGAGCCTCCTGTCTAAGAGGACCGGGGTGGGGCTGGGTGGCCGACAGCCCTTCCCCCTGAGTGTGGCGAGGAGGAAATTGCCTTAAGGCTTCCTCGTGACTTTTTGCCTCGTGGAACCTGGTGATAGCTACATTAATTGCATCATCAAATAAGCCAGAAGGAAAAACCGGGGCATCGAGAAGGAAAGTTTTTTCCCTGTCTCTGATGCCCGATAGGTTAAGCCATAAGTGTTTCTCCGCCTTCCCCACAAGCGTGGAGGTGGTCATGCACAGCTTTGTGGGGAGAGTGGGTCTCTTTAGCGATGACGCCTAGCTAGGCGTGAGATAACCCGCAAGTGTCTCTTCTATCGGCGGCATCACCGAATACCCCCGAGCCTCAGTACCCACGATAGTTGAATAATTCAACATCGAGGGCATGAAGATACGGGAAGTGTAAGGATTCCTCCATGGATGAGAATACTCGTTATGGAGGTCATAGAATAAATGAAGGGACTGATATAGCATTCACTTCCCCCTTTTTTTATTTATTCATTTATTTATTTTGGCCACCAGAGAAAAAAAATCTGTCTTCTAGTTTGAAGTGATTGGGGGGGGGGGGGGGGGGGGTGTCTCTTAATTCCACAGCTGCTTTATTATTGTGTGTGGGATGTACAGAGGTTCAGTGTCCCCCTCATGAACCTCTGCTTACGAGAAGGATCAGCTGAACCTGGGGAGAGCGCGAGCGATAGGGATGGACCGTCTCTTGCTCCTCAGCCACATCCATACGAGAGCCCCACGAATGAAGTATGGGCGCCGATTCTCGGAAGTAAGCGAGATGAGCGCGAAGCATTTTGACCGAGAGCAGATCGCAATGCTCGTACCCGCCCTGCCTCAACGCGAGAGCAGCATACTCTTACCCCAAACAAACAAAGCTAAACTGATGCATGTCCCTCTCAGCCATAGAGCGGAGATAAGGGAACACACATCGTTTGCCCTGACTTTCAGTCATTCTTTTTTTTTTTTTCTCATTTCCCTCTTTTTTTTTGAAAGAAGAGAAAGAGAGAAAGGTCTTCTGCGCACTGCCTAACAAATTCTAACTCCTAACAGAGGAAAGAAAGTTCTGACAGGCTCGTGATAGCACATACAGAGTGATCTGAAGACATAAGATCTGACGATGATCCTGTGACGCATCTATTTATAGCCCTGCCCCAGGTGCTACAGGCTATATATTCCGGTCAATGTTTATTGACGTGTTGCACACATATTCACAGCTGGTCACACCTAAAGTTGTTCCCAAAGCACTTTTCACAGCGCAGCATCATAAGTGTAGCTTTTTGAAAGGGAACACACCTTTTCTGTTGAAATGTGTTGCCACTATCTTTAAAATCATTGTCAAGCTTGGACATTTTTTTTTAAATGGACTTGAAAACATACATATTATACCAGGCTAATAATAATTTTATCTGAAAATGAGCTGTAGTGGCTCAGAGGAATATTTCTACCTTGAAAGGGACTTATATACTTAATAACATCCAGACTGACCTTACATTGAAGTCAGAAACAGTAAGTTGACTTTTCTTTAGCGCAAATCAATCCGTGTTTACCAAATTCGAAACACAGCCCCCAATGGCCAAAGCGATACGTTTTGTTGATTGTGATAGCTCCATTTTCTGGTTGAAATATCCACAGAGGGGAGCCAAAAGAGAGTTTTAAAGCAATTTGTTTTTAGTTGAACAAGATGTAGTATATTGAAGGGCAATGCTTAATTTATAAACTACCCTCCAACTCAAACCCTAAACCTAACCATCATCAGTTATAAATTATAAATCATTATAAAAATATAATGTTAGGTGGTAAAATGCAACCTCAGAATCACACTCATCACTGAATATGCAAGCGTGATTATTTCCTGGTTTCAAAGTGGGATTCGAACCTGAGTCTCCCTCCTTACTCAAAACTGGCTTGTACACATTACTAACTCCCTATGGGGGTCACCATTTTACCCTAGAAGGGCACCAGAAAGTCCACTGGCTGCCCTTACTCACACATTCTACATTATTTAAGGACCCAAAAGCAGTTGCGTAACACAGATGATCGCTTCTCGCTCATATCACGTGATTTTCTAATCGTAAGATCAGCATTGCAAAGCTTTAGCCAAGCATAGTGGTAATTTTTTATTTGTTGCCGCTCTTTCACTTCCTTTCATTGATACTGCCTTGTCTTATTCTTTTTCTAATAAGTATAACTACTGGCAGGTGCTTTGTTAATTCTGCATGTTAAAATCTATTTGGTTGACCTTGCTTTTTCCATCAAAGTACTTGTGTAATCAAGTTCGAATAATGTGATCTTCTCAAAGAGGGAACTTAACAATTAAAGTAGTTAACTAGTTGCATGTAGACTTAACATTTCTTTTATCTAGATATTTGAATTGAATTAGCTACAATCATTCAACAATGATGAGAAGGATTGCCAATTATATGCTCACTCTCTCTCTCTCTCTCTCTCTCTCGCTGGCTCTGTTGATTTATATATCTCTTGATTGTGATGTGTGGACTTGTCTAGCCTTAGCTCTTCAACATCCATCTTTTTCTTCATACCTAGTTCACAGTTTCTGTGTGTGTGCATGCTAGTGAATGCATGGGACTTGTAAAAAATCAAAGTTGTTAGGAGCCACTCAGATGTGAGATGTTGTGAACTGCTGAGCTCTAATCAAAGTGATCCATCATGTTAGTGGTAAGTGAAGAGAACAGAAGCACTTACCATGTCTGGGGGGAGATTTCTGCTCACAGTTCTGCCACTCGGGATATCAGTCTGTATCCAGCAAAAGCTGATACTGATATGTTGTAGCAGTTCTAGTAAACTGTTCCATTTATTGGCTAATGCTGCTATGTTATTCTTGACCTTTAGGGGGTACTAGGGAATTACTCGGACAGGGTGGCGTTCCTTTCTTAAAGCAGAGAGCAAGACTGGTTAGAGTGTTGCTCAACTATAGCTTCTTTACACCAAAACCCTATGTTGAGGAACATCTAGTGTTCTACAGCTCAATGTAAGTTGTTTGTTGCTTGTTTCTTATTTTGTTACTTGATTCATTGTTTGCTCTCATTTGTATATTTCAGTGGTTTGATTTGTTTATATTATTATTATTTGTTTAGAGGGTTTTTTGTGCTTTGTTTGTTCATCAATGTTGGCTCAGAGTGGACAGAATGTAGAAAGACAACATGGATTATGTTAAAGGAGTGGAAAGAGGAGTTCGAGATCACCTTCAGAAGCAAAACCATCACCTGAATGCTGTAGAGGGAAAGGTCCTAGAAATTACAAATCAGATGACAACTCAAACATGGCTATTCCACCAGAGTCAACAAAAACTTGAAGAAAGGCATGGTTGAAAGGCAATGTAACAGTTTGAAGCAAATTCTTGAAGACCAGTTGCAGGATTTGAATAAGGCCATAACGGACTACCTGAAAAGAAGAGACAATCAGCTCAAATCAAAGATTTATTCTGTACCAGATGCTATTTCTAGTCCTATGGCTTCACAACACTTCACAACATAATTTCCAGTCAGCCAGGTAACTTCCACATCTCAGCCGATTGCTGATCAAGATAGAATTCCCCAAATTGTGAAACAGAGTGTCAAGATCTGATAACTCTGATAACATAGCTGTGCGACCTATGAGTGACGATGAGATAATGGCAACGTTACCATTAGTATTGATGCATACTGCCAAAGACTGGTGTGTTGCAGAGAAAATTCACGTCAGGACATGAAGTCAGTTCAAAGCTGCATTTCTGTGATCCTTTTTACCAGACGACCATGAGGTGAAAGTTGAAAAGGGAATAAGATAGAGGAAGCAAGGTGTGGGTGAGAACATACAGACTTTTGCTTTCCAATATAGTGCCTTGTGTCTCAGACTAAAACCATCTATGACAGAGAGAGTGAGAGAAGTACTGCAAGCTACATTAAGGAATTATAACCCCCGTCTCTCTAGTATTTTTAGAGGCACAGCAACAACCTTTGATGACCTGGTGCGTGTAGGAACTCTGGTAGAATGAGACTTGGCTTAAGAAAGAACTTTCTAGAAGCAATGAAATGCTGAGCAAGCTGCCAGAAGGGGGAGTGGCAGATAATCCAACAGAAGTAAAGATGGAAGCTATAACATTGCCCTAATGTCAGAAGGTAACATCAAACTTTTAACCTTGTCTGTAGAGTTACTGACACATCATTGTGATGCTGTTATAGACACATGTAGCTCGTATTCACTAATCCAGGTGTCATATTGGAGAATGTGGAAAGCTGATACAGAGACTTGGAGATCCAACCGAGGACTGACATTCGCTATTGTCAACTGTCAAATTCAGCAGGCATAAGGTGAGATTAATTGGAAGTATACATTAATGGAAACACACACCCAGTGTGACAGTTCGTCATGAGGGATCAAGACTTTTTGTTTACCCTTATACTAGGCTTTGAATTTCTTGTGTCAGTTGGAGTCAATCTAGATTTTGACAGTTCCACTTATTCGATTCCTGGACAGGAAGAGTCACCACAACCTTTCTCTTGTTACTACCAACCAGCCTGCATTAATATTCATTATGCTTTAACAACTGTACAAGTATCCAGTGATACCATAACTGTCAGGAAGGATTTGGTGAGTCAAGCAGACATTACCCATAGCGAGAAAAGACGAATCGAAGGTTTGTTATTAAATAGGCCAACCGGTGTGCTAGGTCCAACCTCTGTCATTAAACATCAGATCGTGACCAGGGATTCCATCCCGATATGCAAAAGAGGATACCCTGTACCAATTGACAAGAAAAGGTTCATAGAGGAGGAGATTGAGACTATGTTGAACAATGGCATAATGAGACCATCCACTTTGCTGTGGGCAGCTCCAATAGTCTTAGTACCCAACAAGGATGGGGGTGTTTGCTTGAATTCCAAAACACCATTGGACAGATTTCCTATGCCACAAATTCAAAACATCTTGGAGTCATTATATGAGACATCTGTGTTCGGCACCCTAGATCTATGAAGCAGAGACTGTCAGGTAATGATGGAGGACTGCAGCACCCAGAAAACTGTTCTCGTTACCAAGCACAACCAGTTTGATTTTGTTCATCTTCCATTCAAGTTGAAGAATGCAGGAGCAACTTTCCAAAGACTGATGAACAGTCTTCAAGGATCTGATCAGTAAATGCTGCTTCGTATACATTGATTATATTGTGGTATATTCCAAAGATGTCCAACAACACATCAAAGACCTTAAGAGTGTGTTTTATGAACTGGAATGTGCCATCTTGATGCTAAACCTTAAGAAATGCAACACTGTTAATAGATCACTGTCATTTCTGTGGATGGGATAAAAATGGAGTAGTCCAAGGTAGAGGCTGTAAAAAGCTTTCCCACACTAGAAACCTCAAGGAAGTTCAATGCTTTCTAGGTTTTACCAGATGGTATCATCGTTTCGTACCTTACTTTTTCAGAACATGCTGCTCCACTTCATGCACTTAAGTGGAAGAATGTGCCATGGAATCAGAGTAAGGAATGCCAACATGCCTTAGAAAACCTGAAGGTTTCTTTACAGAGGGCCCCAGGTCTCATGCCACATGGCACCAACAAAACCTTTAAAGTGCAGACAGATGCTAGTGACATTGGACAAGGAGCCAATGTGTGTTGTGTATTGACATAAGAATCAGATCAAGGGGAACATGTCGTTGCCTATGCCTCCCGACTGCTTCATGGAGCGGAGAAGTCATATTCTGTCTCTGAAAAGGAATGTCTTGGTGTGGTCTGGGCAGTTGAGAAATTGTGAAAATATCTGGAGGGAAGACAGTCTGAACTTCTTACAGATCTCACCGCTCTCTCCTGGGTATTCAAACACCTCATCCTACTTCACGACTCACAAGATGGGCCATCCGACTCCAAGGGCTTACCTTCATTGTGAGGTACAGGAAAGAGCAGTGCAACATTGTCGCTCATTCATTGACCTGTGCCCTGCCTGTAGAGGAACTCCTGGGACAAGTTGCGATATTCCAAGTGCAGGAGGTAGGTAAGGATTTGACTATTGACTGGGAAGAGGTAAAAGTCAGAAAAGTGACCAAGCTCTGCAAGGTTTATGGGATGATGTAAACCTTGTCCCACAAAATCCTGATCACATTCACTACATTGTACAAAACCACTTCTTGTTCAGATGCATTCCTTACTGTCAGAAATGTAAACTTTTGCAAGTGGATGTCCCAACAAATCTCAGACAACAATTTCTTGAGTTTGCACATGACAACCCATTGATATGACACTTGGGGCATATGAAGACGTTACATCAGCATCATGCATCATGTGGTGTATTGGCCAGAAATTCATTGGGATGTTTGGAATCACTGGAAACAGTGCCAGATCTTCCAACCGTACAAACCACGCATACCCAAACTCTCTGAACACCTTAAGTCTACACATATAGAGGAACCTGTATACATGCCCATTATACACTCACCTAAAGGATTATTAGGAACACCTGTTCAATTTCTCATTAATGCAATTATCTAATCAACCAATCACATGGCAGTTGCTTCAATGCATTTAGGGGTGTGGTCCTCGTCGAGACAATCTCCTGAACTCCAAACTCAATGTCAGAATGGGAAAGAAAGGTGATTTAAGCAATTTTGAGCGTGGCATGGTTGTTGGTGCCAGACGGGCCGGCCTGAGTATTTCACAATCTGCTCAGTTACTGGGATTTTCACGCACAACCATTTCTAGGGTTTACAAAGAATGGTGTGAAAAGGGAAAAACATCCAGTATGCGGCAGTCTTGTGGGCGAAAATGCCTTGTTGATGCTAGAGGTCAGAGGAGAATGGGCCGACTGATTCAAGCTGATAGAAGAGCAACTTTGACTGAAATAACCACTCGTTACAACCGAGGTATGCAGCAAAGCATTTGTGAAGCCACAACACGCACAACCTTGAGGCGGATGGGCTACAACAGCAGAAGACCCCACCGGGTACCACTCATCTCCACTACAAATAGGAAAAAGAGGCTACAATTTGCAAGAGCTCACCAAAATTGGACAGTTGAAGACTGGAAAAATGTTGCCTGGTCTGATGAGTCTCGATTTCTGTTGAGACATTCAGATGGTAGAGTCAGAATTTGGCGTAAACAGAATGAGAACATGGATCCATCATGCCTTGTTACCACTGTGCAGGCTGCTGGTGGTGGTGTAATGGTGTGGGGGATGTTTCTTGGCACACTTTAGGCCCCTTAGTGCCAATTGGGCATCGTTTAAATGCCACGGCCTACCTGAGCATTGTTTCTGACCATGTCCATCCCTTTATGGCCACCATGTACCCATCCTCTGATGGCTACTTCCAGCAGGATAATGCACCATGTCACAAAGCTTGAATCATTTCAAATTGGTTTCTTGAACATGACAATGAGTTCACTGTACTAAAATGGCCCCCACAGTCACCAGATCTCAACCCAATAGAGCATCTTTGGGATGTGGTGGAACGGGAGCTTCGTGCCCTGGATGTGCATCCCACAAATCTCCATCAACTGCAAGATGCTATCCTATCAATATGGGCCAACATTTCTAAAGAATGCTTTCAGCACCTTGTTGAATCAATGCCACGTAGAATTAAGGCAGTTCTGAAGGCGAAAGGGGGTCAAACACAGTATTAGTATGGTGTTCCTAATAATCCTTTAGGTGAGTGTAGATCTTATGGGACCATTCCCTAAGAGCTAAAAATGGAACTCCGATTTACCAGGTGTCAGACTGTGGACCTCAGTTCACCTCACAATTTCTGAAGACCAATTGCAATCAATGGGGGATAATCCAGAAACTGACCACCGCATATCACCCGCAGACAAACTTGACAGAGAGGGTGAACCGAAACCTTAAGATCATGATCACCTCCTATATGAAAGATAACCACCGACATTGGGACCGATTGATCCATGAATTCTGGTTCACAATCAATTATGCATGGCAGGAATGTACTGCATATACCCCAGCAGAAATTGCCATAGGATCCAGACTAAAGGGACCATTGGAATGATTTGAATACTGTCCCCCAGATCCTGGCCATTCTGCTTATGATGTTATTGAATGCCTGCAATACCATCTGGAGAAAATGAAAGAAAATGTCACGAGATTCCAGAAACTGCAAGGGAAGTATTATAACCAGAGAAGAACGCAGGAGATTTTTCAGGAAGGGGAACTTGTCTGGGTTCGTATTCACCTGTTGTCTCGTGCAGATGAACGCATCTCGCGTTCATGGCCAAATTAACTCCTTAGTGACAAGGACCTGCGAAAGTTGTAAAACAATTGAAACAAATAAATTACAAAGTTGAAATTTCAACCAACCGCAAGCAGACTGAGATGTACCATGTAGAGAGTTTAAAAAGGTTTTACGTCTATGTCAAGCCGCCTTTTGAGGGTGGGGGAGGGGGGATGTGGGTGGATTTGTAACCATTCTACTAAAGTGTTCCATTTATTTGCTAAAGCTGCTATGTTATTCCACAATGGAATAACTCTATCAGAAAAGAGTTCCCTTCTTAAAGCAGAGAGCATGACTGGTTTGAAAGATGTGCTGGCAGTGGCTATGAGTGTTTGCTCAACTATAGCTTCTTTACACCAAAACCCTATGTTGAGGAACATCTTGTGTTATGCTGCTCATTGTAAGTTGTTTGTTACTTGTTTCTTATTTTGTTACTTGATTCAATGTTTGCTCTCATTTGTATATATCATTGGTTTGATTTGTAGTTTTTATTTTTTCTTTGTTTGCTTATATAATGCTGAGGACATTTCAACTGGATTACACTTTGGACTTTGACTATTGCCTTGTTATGCTTCGGATTATCATTCATGCTGAATTATGTCTTTGTTAGAATTGAACTTCAGTATTGCTGAAAATCCTACCTCTTACCTGAATATCCATGGTTTGGTGAGAAATCTGTTTATTTACATATGGACATAACTCTTGAACGCTTTGAATGAAATGTAACATACTCCTTAAAAAGCAACATTGAGAACTGTACTTTTCTTTATAGATGTTTTCTTTAGAAGTTGATGTGATCAATGCTTTTGTATATAAATGTCTGGCTTGATTATTAGTGAATCACAATTTCGTAAATACACTTGATCTTCACTCTTGGGTGAATGGATTCCCCTCATTTATATATGTGACCAATTTGAAGTGTTAAGAGTGTGGATATATTTTGAACACAGAACTTTGATGAATGATTGTTTAGATATATCCCATACATTAGCTACATTTACATGCAGCATAATCATTCATAAATTTGACAAAAAAATTATCATATTTAGCTCACAAATGACAATTCAATCCAATCGAAAGAGGTGGTTCAGATTCAAAAATGCATTGCAGGCATGCATAGTGCAGTCCAGGACAACTCTTTCACTAAACTTTGCTAACTATTTTATTGTTGGAGGAATAGGTATGATGCTGATTTCAGGACACTTTGTTTAATTATTGGTTTTTATTCAGCAAAGTTAGCATCATAGAGAAGGCGGCTTTATTTTCATATTACAAGCACATGTATATAATCCCCATGCTTGTCTAGGCTGGTGTATGCTGGTTTGGTGCTGGTCTTGCTGGTGGACCACTATTGCCATGTTTTTTCCCCAGCAAATGTTTAGTTTAAAAGCCTGGTAGGGTCACCAGCATACTATAATCCCTTGCTGGGAGACCAGCACCCAAAACACAACATAATCTGGTGACAAGCAATGCTGGTATTTCAGTAGAGATACAGGATGCTTTCTTGTGCTTGAAAACAGATAGATGGAATGTGTGATGCAGTAGGCCTTTGCTGACCCACCTTTCTCAAAACTTTCTCAAACTTGCTCAAAGAATGGGTCCACTCGGACCCACTGGGGTATGTGGAGATTAAAACGTTGATATTTTTTCCCTAAAAAAATAAAGGAAACATTATGGCTTGACCAGCAAATGCACTTCTGGTGCAATATGGAATTTTATTTACAGTGTACCAATAAAAATAAGGTGAATCCAAATGTGAAGTAATATTTACAGCTAGTGCAGATCATGGGGTCCACATAAAGGTTATTCCATATTGTAGAGCACATCTAAATGCGTTCAGTGGGAGATGCGGATATAAACACGGAGACAGTGCTACCACGAAAGCTGTCCAGGTAGGGCACGTTGATGGGATAACTGTCCGCCTGCCAAAAAAATATATCATTTTGCAACACTAGCAACAAACGCTGTTAGATAAATGAGATTTCTAGAGACAGGTCACAGCTCTGTTTCAGGTTATCATAGTATATACAATTTTCTTTTTTGCTCTACCAGAGGTTATGAATTGTTGCATATGAGTGTATTGCATGTATCTCTGAAAATAAATAGTGTTGTTTGAGGGTTAAGCTAAGGAACGCAGTCAAAAACCACTAGATTATCTCTTCTAGGAAGCACCACCTCACGAATTGCAGTCCAAAAAACCCTCTAGCGTCACAGTCTAACCCCAGACATGTACGGATTTGAACACTACTAATATTTTCTTGATATTTCCCTTGGGCCTAAGTTAACCAGTGAAGTGGATTGAGTACACAGGAGAGTGAAGCTAGTTATCAGAATATAGTTATCAAAAGACCACTGCAAAAACATAGTCAATTATGCACTAATTGCACCTTAAACCTCTGCTGATGGAGCTTGAGATGCCCATTACCCTGCATTTATGACAAAATGATATACTGCAGTGAAGAATTAGAGGTGGGACCTTCCAGAAGCAGTTTGATAATTTTAAATCACAATATCTCAGATGTGTCATACCTTGTGACAGTCTCAGGATAAATGACAACAAATGACTTTGGGAAATTAATTATCTGTCTATTGTTGATCTGTCAAATCTTTTTATGTGTCTAGCTTTAGCTGTATTCAGGTCAACTTCTAGGGAAACTTAATAAAATAATTTTATAAATAACTTCATATTTTTTGTTGGAATGCATTGTCCTTCTGCCAATGGCAAATAATTTCAACAAGTATTCCCTTCCCTTCTCTTATTTCTCTCCTGTTATTCTGTTAATCAGAGCCAGCACTTCAGAGATGTATCAGCCATCACGGCGTAGCTCCAAACGCACTTCACTTGAAAAAAATTAATGAATCACCCTACCAAAACATCACAAACAAATAAGCTCCAAATTGCATCCCAGTCAAAGGAAATGTTTTGGAGTTTTGTGGTGATGAAGAATGAGACAATGGCTAATTATTTTCTTCAGTGAGGCAGTCAATTAGCTAATAAAATCAGTTGTATCTAATTTATATAGTTTTTTAAGCATACCATTTGCACATGAATGAATGTGCAATCAGTGTGCTTGTGTGTGCCTGTTTACATTTGCACATGAGTTGTTTTGAGTTCTAAGGGTGCTGGCAGCCTGTGTAGATTCTCCTGAAGTGACCGCTGGTCACATTGTCAGCTGATCCTATACATGCAACATGCACATTGACCCCATTTAAACCATGTATTAAGATACATCTTGAGTGATCTGATCCCAAGTCAACAGCACAAAATACCAGCCTGATCTAATAAGAATTACATGACTGTGGTACCATTTTTGAAAAATGATATTATGTGGTTACTTACATGTATTGTGCCAGTTCCGAGTTAAAAGCGGGATACATTTCCCCCAATCAGATTATGTTTTTAGGTTAATGATTGTAAAGGTTGGAAGGGAAGGAGGACACGGAAGGTGGGTTGCTCCACTCAGGTAATACTTTTTACTGAACACACTGCAGCGCTCACAGATTTACAATAATGTCTCAGAATAACAACTCTTCAGCTTCAAAATAACAACTCTACAGTTTCACAATAGCGACTCTACAGCTTCACAATCTCATCTGTTCAGAACCCAGACTCTCTCTGCCTTCTGCTGGTGGTGTGGGTGGTTGTATCTGCTCTCCCCGTGCTCACTGGAATTAGAGCTAGCTGTTAGTCATAATTTTGCTCAGGTGTAAGTGCACTTGACCACACCCCACTGCCACAATGATATATTGTGTTTTAAATCTACAAAATATACCTTCCTACCTTAAACCTAAACCCACAGGCATTGAAATACCCTATTTAGGGGGCTTGAGCAAATCTGTGATTGCCTGTTGTGACCTCTCTAACAGTGGAAGCTCTTTGGAGGCAATAATTTCCTGTAAAGACTATCACACGAGCTGATAGCATTTGAGGGCAAGCTGTGAAGTAGTTGGTTTGTCCCACTGAACAAATATGCCCCTTTACTGAACCAGTCAGTGATTTGAGTCTAAATGGGACAGATCACATCTCTCAATCATAAATAAGCGAGGGTCTGGATCTGTTGACAGATGGAAGGATTGCTGTATGTCATTTGTTTAGTTCGGTAATCTCGTTAAACTAGGAGAGAAAGAGACTGGATGAATTATAAGTAAAAGTGACTGATGACATTACAATGGTATAAGGATGTAATTGAAATGTATAATTATTTTTAGGCCAAAATGTGTTTTTTTTTTTTTTTTTTTTTTGTAAAGCTTGATTGCTATGCATAGCAGTTCACAGAATCATATATATTCACTTTTTTGTCATTTGTAGGGAAAATGCTTATGATGCTTAAACACTCTGCTGAAGTCTTTTAGTAGATTTGTAGAACACACACATTTTAATTTAACACAATGTGCTTTATTATTGGTTTACTGACTCATTCAAAACACATGAAATACATTAATTTATTGCAACTTACTAGTGTAAAGTTATGACTTACAAAAATGGTCATTGAATGAATCAGTGAATTAATCTGAACAAATCTTTTTGATGAACAGATTCAAAAGACTCAAGTCAATGATAGAGACAGAGAAACATCATCTGGAGTTAATTTACTCCCCTAAATAACAACCAGACTAAATGTGATATTTATAGGTTTTTGTGGTGATTGATACAACTTTAAATTATAGAAGTTGTGAAATGATTGATTCATGTTGTACATTTTTTGTTAATAAATTAAGAACAAAAAAGGAATGATTATAAAAGATGAAACGTTGCCAATCAATAGACAGTTGCGATAATTCTGTTACTGGTATAGTTTGTCTACATTCATCAAGCGGTTTCTGTTATTTTAAATGTGTAGCTATTTATAAAAGGCAATTACAATATTCTGGATGAATATTAGCTTAAGTAATGTAAATCGAAAGTGCAATGCTCTATCAGTTGAGTGTGAACAAGCATGCAAATATAGATGCTTATGTAATGAAAATTTTATAATGTATCATTTTATAAATCATGCACTGTAGTAAAAGTGTTTAGAAGTCATAAGTCATCATTGTGAGAGGAAAAGGTTGAAAGGTGTTTATAAACTGACAATCTGCAGTTTTACAAATTATTTGTGGTAAAGGGAATACATGTCTTTGTTTTAGTGCTAGTGTTCAGAAGTTCGTAAATGAATGTAATCCTGCATTTAGGATAATGTAAACGTGTTTGGCTTGCTGTCCTGGGTAAAGGACTCGAGGCGCGAGACTTGAACTTGTGAACTAATCTCGAGTGAATTTGATGAAATAGATATGTGGAGATGGGGAGGTGGAGGGATGCTGGGAGGCTCAATGCCAGTTAGAGGTAAGCAGCAGTTTATATACACTTGCTCTGGCAGTGTGATTGGTTAGCCTGAATGAACTTGTTCCTCCCAAAATTTGTTAATGAAACTCCATTATATTTTACTAGGACACTTCCGCGATACGTACAACGAACTACGTAACAATCATTTTGAAAAAATGTAGGTATAGTGGCGTGATTCTTTGAGACCAGGTTGCAAAATATAGGTTTAAATGCAAATTTAATCACTTAAACCACAATCAGCTGTAAAGAAAATAGGAAACTTTTGCACTGATGTTCCCAGCCAAACTGAGTATAAATACGAAGGATGGCCGTAAAGTATTTGTATGCCCCAAGTTAAAATTGGAGTGATTAAGCCATTTGGTGGCTCTCATTTGAGTGGATTGACTTGCTGGATTTATTCTGGCTGCCTGAGGAAGCTAGGCGCCATTTTTGTTTCTTTTTGTGTTGGTTCTGCTTAGTGGCTGGAGTTTGTTTTGTGAAGTGACACTCCTTCTAGAAACGTTTGCATTGACAGAAGATTGCTTTTACACTGAGGTTCCCAGCTAGTGATAATGATGACAGCAAAATAGCTACATGCCTACAACAAGCGATATCTTTTATAGAGTTGATGGACTGAGGAAATCATGGTGTGTTTCTTATGTGGCCTCTGAGTAAACTTGACTTGTTAAATATACACTGGACCGTCCGAGGAACTGGGACGCCTGTTTTGTCTCGTTTTGTGCTGGTTCCGCCTGGTGGCTGGAGTTTGTTTTGTGGAGGTACATACCTTTGGGAAAGCTGTGGATTAATCTGCTTGTTCTTTGTTCTTATGCCTTCTATTGGCTAGAGTTTGTTTTACAAAGTATTTGTTGTTATGTACAGTAATGGTGCCTCACAAAATTTGTATAGAAGCAACAGGCTTGAGCAATCTGATGGCAAAGTTGTCACTGGGGTTCTTGTAGGCCTGCATGGACTCTTTTAGTTTAGAGGGATCTACACTGGTTGGCGCTGTCATGTGCGGGGTTAATGAGCACGTTTTTCTTTTTTCTGTTTGTTTTGTTCATGGTATTATTGTTGCACTAATGTTGAAATGTGGTCTTTATAATTTTATAATATTAATTTTTTTCTATTATGTCAAAATGTCAAATGTTAATATGAGTGGATAATCTCTCTCCACATGGAATGTGAATGGGTTTGGGCACCCCATAAAAAGAAGTAAGATTATTTATTTTCTTAAATGTAAGAAATATGATATAGTGTTTCTTCAAGAAATGCATCTTTCCCCGCAGGAAGCTGAAACATTTGGGAAGATATGGGGTGGACATATTTTCTTTAGTGCTGGCTCAAGTAAGAGCACTGTCATTATATTGATGAATAAACATCTACAATTAAAATTTTTCAAACAGTTTAATGATAAATTAAGAAGAGTCATCATTGTTTTAGTGGAAATTCAGGGGCAAAGGTTGATTTTGGTTAATATTTACACACCTAATGATATAGATCTTGAAAGGATGTTGCAAGCTGCTGGCACCCCTCTTGATATAATATTGGGAGGAGACTTTAAGCCCCCTAGAGCAATATTGACACTCCACATGATGTATAAAAATCTTTAGAACCCATCTGGAAGGGACTATACATTTTTTTCATCAGTCCATAAGATGTATTCTAGAATAGATCTTTTTTGATATCTAAGTGTTGTGGATTGCTCAATTGTAAACATCTTAGTCTCACATCACTCCCTGGTGAGTTTAGAGGTGTTGCCACATGCAGAGAACAAAAAATCATATAGTTGGCACCTTAATGTATCCCTTTTGCAAAATCCTTCCAACAAATGTTTAAGACTGAAATTAATGTTTATATGGAGACCAACTGTCCTCAGTATCTTCTGTGGGTGTGGCTTGGGAGGCACTTAAGGCAGTTCTTAGGGATAGGATCATATATTATGCCTCATTCACCAAAAAATCCAAAGAAAACTCGTGGAGTTGGAAGGGAATATTAAAAGTGTAGAGGCAGAGCTGAAGTGCCAAATGTCATCTGATGGCCTCAGTGAATTGACCCATTCTAAATACAGATATAATACTATTTTGTTGTGGAAAGTGGAGTTTTGGTTATTCAGGACAGTCATACTTTGAGTCAGGGCACAAAGCAGGAAAAACTTCTGGCTAGATATATAAAACAGAGAGAGTCTTTTTCTTTTACCATTCCCTCTTTGAAATCTGATGGTGGTGAAATTTTTACTTCGGCCATTGATATTAATATTTCCTTTAAAGAATTATATCTTGATCTTTATAGTTTCATGTCTTTGTCTACTGATGAAGATATTAGGAACATTGTTGAACCATTAGAACTCCCTAACTTGACGACTGAGCAAAAAAATTATCTTGACTCAGAGAGGAGCTTGACAAGGTAAATAAGTCCCTGCCTACTGGCAAGGCTCCGGGGCCAGATAGCTTTTCCGCTGAATTTTTTAGATCTTATGATTTTGAGAAGTTTATATGGAATCATTAAAGAATGGAAAGCTTCCTCCAACCATGACACAAACCTAGATCAGTCTGATTCTTAAAAAGGACAAAGATTCCAGTGAATGTACAAGTTACCATTCAATTTCCCTGATCCAGTTAGATGTACAAATTTTGTCAAAAATTCTGGCTAACAGATTAAATTAAATTATGACATCTTTTATACATATAGATCAGGTGGGGTTTTGGCGGTAGGTGTGGCACATAAGCTTTTACTTTACACGGATGATATCTTTACCCTGGATTGGAATTTAACAGAAAGTTCTTGCTCCTATTTTACTATTACAAAGCCTTTCTATGAAACTAATTGGAGAAGTAAAGTCGCACCCCATTATCTCAAATCTGCATCCGCTGTGGACAGATGTGTCCAGAGTGTTTAATTTAGACATTTACTTAAATGTTGCCTCGAGCATAAGGCTAAACCCAAAGTTGCGTAATGGTGAGCCCTGTTTCTGCTGGTCGGAGTGGATTGTGAGGGGTGTTAATATGCTTGGTGATCTATATGAGAGTGGTGGGTTGAGATCGTTTGAAAATTTGGTCCAACATTTCAGGATTCCTAGATCTCAGTTTTTCAGGTACTTACAGCTGTGCCACCTGCTCTGTACTATTTTATGTGTATCATACACCCCCCTAAAAGGGCAGATACTCTAGAAGTGATGATTACTGCTTTTGGAAAAGCTCATGAGGCATCAGTGTACTACTCCCTGTTAATTCAGAGTCTGGGAAATGGAGCTTCAACTTCTCTGAAGAGATTATGTGAGAGAGATTTAAACTTGTTATTGGAGGTAGGATTGTGGGCTAAGATTCTAAAAAAAATGTCAAGTCTACATCTAGAGATTCAAGGGTGCGTCTGATGCAATTTAATATATTGAATAGATAATATTGGACACCCTGTAGATTGTATAGACTTTGGTCTTAAAGACCCACCAACCTGCTGGTGATGCCAATCAGAAGACGGCGACACAACCCATGTTTTTTGGGGATATGTTAAAATACAGGAATTTTGGTTTGAAGATTCAAAGATTTATGTGTGATGTGTTTTCATTTTTGCACACAGTTTTTATTTTGCCCCAGACTCTGCATTTTGAGTGATGGGGAGGTCATTTATTTTTGGGATAGCCACTTGAAAGGTTGGGTCCTGGCCAGAGTTATGGCGACAAGGTGAATAATTCTCAGGGAGTGGAAGAAGGCTGGGGCACCCTCGTTCTGGGAGTGGTGCGGGGAGATGGGTAAGGTTTCGGCATTTGAGGAGGCGATCCATAGAAGGTTGGGAAAGTGGGATTTGTTTAATAGGAAGTGGAGTGGATATTTAGAATTTTTGGAGGGTTCTTGGGGAGGGGCTGTGGAGAGGGATTTTTGATTGTACATTTTTAGTTTGATGTGAATGTGCACTAATTGTTTTTTGAAAGTATATTTTGGCTTTTGTTTCAAATTTTTTGTTATAATTGTAAGAGGCCACTGTAATGCGTGTTTGTGTCAGGAGGGGGGAGGGGTTTAATTTATATAACTGATTCCGTATTGTATGTTGTGTTTATTGGTTTTTGTAGATTGAATCAATAAAAATGCTAATAACAAAAATAATGATTATCATTAGAGATGCACCGATTGCAATTTTCTTGGCCGATTCCGATTTCCGATTTTTTTCCAAGTGTGACCTGCCGATACCGATTTTTCCGATTCCGATTTTCTTTCTAAAAACTATTGACTGCATACACAAACAAAATCTACCTTTCTTCAATGCAAAATTTTATTTTCATAATAAAATAAATGATTCAACATTACAATTTCCCCCAAACAAAGTTACAGGATCTTCTCTGACTTCTGATATATCAAGTGCTCTGTGACTGGAAAGAGGTAGAAATAACAATGAACTGCAAATGAGTTACAAGCCTATGAACAAAACTGAAGTGTCCAATACGCTCAACATTGACATTAAGCTTACATTAGATGTCCAAATATCAGAGGTAAAACTGATTGCTGCTTTGGGATCGGCTTGTAACATACCTGTCGTCACTCACCCCTGTTTTTCCCGGGAGTCTCCCGCATCCTACTCACACAATCAAAGTACCATACACATTTCTAATAATTTATGACCTCAACCTGGCAACGAAAACTCATTTGTGCTGTTGAAATCTGCGCAGGCAGTAGATGCGAGAAGTTGAATCAAGCATCACCGGTAGATGGGAGACTCAGTTGGTGCTCCGGCGGAAAAAAAAAAAAAAAAAAAAAAAATAAAAATATATATATATATATATATATATATATATATATATATATATATATATATATATATGTATATGTGTAAATTTAACAACAGCTAGGCGAAAGCATTTAATTTCATATCCCGAAGCCATATCAACAATACCCACGCCTTTTGCAAAGTGTGTCGCACTGGTTTTAATATCAGACACATACTCAGCACATTAAATCACAACGGCACAATTTATATGTATTTAGCCTGCCTCCACGGTTTACTTATATTACAAAAATACTTTATGTATTTTTCACTCGTAGTGAAGATCTTCCACGCCAATGACATGTTTCCATGCGGCTGTGACGTTATTGCCTGCGCTGCTGGCAACAAAACGGACCGGCTCGGAATCGGAAAGACGTGAGACTGACCGGCCAGTTACCGGTCCGGGCCGTGCATGCGGAAAACCGGCTGATTCCGGTCCCTGGCTGGTCAATCGGTGCATCTCTAACTGAATTGCATCCAGATGTTTTAGTTTTGCTATTCCCATTGTTTTAAGTAATGATTCTCATTACTGTAACACATCTAGATGTTTTACTTTTGCTATTCCTGTTGTTTTAAATAATGATTCTCATTACCATAACTCATTTAGATGTTTTACTTTTGTTATCCCCATTGTTTTAAATAATGATTCTCATCCTCATTGTATTAAATAATGATTATTATTACTTTAACACATCCAGATGTTTTACTTTAGCTATTCCCAATGTTTTAAATAATGATTCTCGTTACTGAAAAAAAAGAAAACAAGGGGGAAAATATGTGATCTCACCTTTTTAACTGTGGCATGATTTCTGGTGCCAGACAGGCTGGTTAGAGTATTTGTTACTGCGGATCTCCTGGGATTTTCACACACAACAGTCTCAGAATTTACTCAAAATTTAACATTTACTCAGAATAGTGCCAAAAACAAAACAAAAAAGCATCTAGTGAGCAGCAGTTCTGAGGATAGAAATGCATTTGATGAATGTTGATGAGAGAGGTCAACTGAGAATGGCAAGACTTGTTCCAGCTGACAGAAAGGCTACAGTAACTACTCTGTACAATTGTAGTGAGAAGAATAGCAACATGTCAAACCTTGAACAGCAGAAGACCACATCAGGCACTCAATTGGAACCATAGTGTTCCAAATAAAGTGTTCATTGAGTTTACATGTACATGCACAAGACTTCATGGAATTTCTTCAGAGTGACTGAAATCAACATGCAGTTCACTTACATAATAACTGAGAATTTCTTGGAAACGTCAAAGTTGTGACCCTCTCCTCAAATGCGTCTCAGCTGACCACTTGTGGTTGGACCACCCAGATGGATAGATCTTACTGCAATACCAAGTGTAAACAGGGCTATACGTTAACACAAAGCAAATACGCACTCACTGTACATACATAGACACACATTTCACAGCTCTTAACACTGAGGATCTGCTCACTCAGAAGATCACACACATTATCCTAAACTCTGTATTACTGAAACACAAACACTGTAAGTAGATGGAAACTTGGGAGTGTGTTTCTGTGTGTAGTATGCACTCAGCAGCACTTTGACGCAGCATTGAGATGTTACACATAATGTTTCATACTAGAGAAGTACTGTATGTTAAGTGTCACATGGGAGGACTCCAACTGTTTCCTCCCTGCTGACAGAGAGAGAGAGAGAGAGAGAGAGAGAGAGAGAGTGTTGATGTGGAGTGTGTGAGTGAATATCTGTGTGTTAGCCCAGTCTCTGAGGGACTCTGTCATGTCCCTGTCACAGTGATCCGAAAATACTCAGAGAATGGTGTGAATTATGTATGACACTTCTCTCTGTCTCTGTCTATGTCTCTGTCTACCCTATGCTTAACACAGACACCACCAGAGGAAATGCAGCCTGGAAGGACTTTCTAAATGTAATATTATGGTGGCAATTTTGGATTGTGCCTCCTGATGGTTGGAGGCTGCAATTCAATCAGCATATTGATCAAGGGGTCAAGGTTTGCTTTGGCATTTAGCCACCATTATGGGGGCAAAAATTATGTTTCTCTATTGATGGCCATTCAAAAGCAGCTGTGTGTGTGTTTGTGTGTGTGTGTGTATTTATGTAATGACCTAATTGAGTGTCTTTGACTCTGATTTATCCTTTGACAGACAGGTTTGGCTCAACTATGCTCAGATTTAGAAAAAAAAAAAAAAGATTATAAACATTTTGCTGGACAGTATAAAGCATTGAAGCCATTTCTCTATTTTTAAGTGTTGCCAGAGTTTCTGTGCTTCATAGGGCAGTATAAATTGCCAATATTCCATTATATTATAGAAATTTTACCACTCCCTGATATTTTAGCAATACAGATTACTTACTTCAAGGGTAAACTGCGGTTGAATTGAACGGTAATACTAATGGTTAGCTTTCTCCAGGCATGTTAGACCTTTTTGAAACCAGCTTGTAATCACTTTCTCGCTGTACAATTATAGTGACATTTGTTCCCCCTGGTGCTTGGAGGCTGCATTACAATCAGTACACTGAACTGTTTTCTGGATCACATATACAATATAGAAGAATGGAGGCTACCAGCATTTAAAGTGTTATATGTTAGAGCCATGAGAATAGTTAATTGTATTGTATATGTCCCAATTATGGCGTAAACAAGACAAAATGACTTGCTTTGCAGCACAATGTATATTTTATTCATGTGTTGTATCAGTATGATCAATTAAGAACACAGTAAATAATTCCCAATGTCAAAGAAGCCTTTCAACTCAACCATCTCTCTTAGGAAAACACAAACACACACACAGCCAAGCTTTCTGAGCTCGGTCATGTTTGGAGCATCTTTAGGTCACAGACTCAAGGCTTGAATTTACTGAATAAGATATGAAAGAGTACTTGGAGTGGCACCTCAGATATCGCACCATTCAACGAACCTGCTCTACTTCATTACATTCCGCTCCTTCTCCCTTCTCAACCTTTTTTCCTGTACAGCTCATGAGAGTGCTCCCTTTAGTAACCCTCTATATAAAAGCAGAGATGACAATAATTGGTCTGGATATATGAATAAAAGAATGTAAGAATAATCTTGAGCTGACATCCTCTTATGGGTCTATGAGATCTCTTGATCTTCCACTCATTTCCCCTCTTTCTCTTTGGATGTTAAAACTGTTATATGTTTAAATATACATGGAGGAATTTATTAAGAATTAATTGCACCCACTGATAGTGTCGTTTATTTTCATGCACTCATCAGTATTTCAGTATTTGCTGAACATTATTATAATTATTAAAAATAATTTAAGATATAATAATCAAAATAATAGATAGATAGATAGATAGATAGATAGATAGATAGATAGATAGATCAACCCGATATCACGCCAAGGCGTGAAATAGACACGCTGGTCCACTAGCGGATGCGTGTCGGTGTCACGCTTTGCCTCCTCTAGGCGTGTACATGACACGCGCGCGTGTAGTTGCAATACCAGCAGGGGGCAATCATTTCCTCAACGCCAACAACTCTCCGCGCACCAAAGAGTAAGCGATACTGTTGTCGTATTGTATGTTCGTACAGGCAGGATGATGGCCAATTTCGCTGGTTACTTTCACTTGTGACTATGTGACAATAAAGGGTTACTACACATACTACATTCAGGACATATTTGTTCATTATAGTGCTGTCATGAAGAAATCCTAACGTTGCTGTAGCCTAACGTTGTTATATGTGTGTGTGGGCTGTGGAGACAGATGTTGTTTAATCTGTGGTGCTGTTAACGTTACTGTGGTCAATAACGTTAATGGAAATTAATCACAGAAAGCAGTGTTCGATCCTGAAATATCGACACTGATGTTGTCGAGTATCCTATGCTGATGTTATATCTTCCTCACGTAAAAAATAAGCTTATAAATGGAAAAAATATATATCCTGCTAATCGGAATTGGAGAACGCAATATATCGCTTTCTCTTTGGTGCGCGGAGAGTTGTTGGCGTTGAGGAAATGATTGCCCCCTGCTGGTATTCTACCTAGACGCGCGCGTGTCATGCACACGCCTAGAGGAGGCAAAGCGTGACACCGACACGCATCCGCTAGTGGACCAGCGTGTCTATTTCACGCTTTGGCGTGATACCGGGTTGGATAGATAGATAGATAGATAGATAGATAGATAGATAGATAGATAGATACAAAATATATCCAGCTGTTTATTTAATTTCAGATTTCAGTTGATAGAATTAATTCCATACATATTTAATTCAATACTGTACATTCTCATACCTTGCACATACATTACCACTTGCACATGTACATATGCCATTCTGTTATATGTCCTATTATTTGTATGTCTGTTTATACTCTTACCTTGTTTTATATTCTGTGTCCCACTGAAATGTTCTGTGAGGACTTGTTTCTCCTATTACCAAAAAAAAAAATTCCTTGTGTTTGTAAGAACACTTGGCAATAAAGCTCATTCTGATTCTGATTAATACTCCTGTGCGATCCACATAGCATTTGCAATATTATTCCAGGATAAAAGATTGCATCAAGTGATAATCCCAACGAGGAAATAAGGATTTGGATTTTATTTTAATTTTTTTATTCGAACAGAGTGTACTTTCTGTTACACCTGAATTCAGTTCCGAAATTATTTTTTGAGGTGTGTGAGATTGTGAGGCTGATTTTATTCAAGTTTTTTTGGTCGTTAGAAGGATACTGCCATGAAGCATGGACCACTTGGTGTGGAAATGAGATTCAGGGACACAGTGTTGCAGAGCTTATAACCTGCAAATGGGCCCTCGTGTTAAAGTGATTCACATGTGAGAATACTGACTGTGTAAAGTGATTAAGAAAAAAGGATTCAGACATGAGATCATTCTGAGATGACGCATACTAACTCCTTAGGGGACAGCTGTTAACGCTCGTGTTCTGCTGAGATTCATTATTACTTCCTGATTGTTTTTTGCCCCACAGACCCTAATGCTGTATGTATAAAAATAATAATAGGTACAGTATTTCGAAATCAACCTTTTATGTTCCCTTTGATTTTGTTATTATAAAATATTTTCTTCTGACCTAATTAAAGCCCAGTAGACTGATATTATTGAAGCCTAATCCACATAGACCACTGTTCTGTTACACTGTGCACCAATCAGATAATTTTTTGCATGTAGAAATTAATTCGATTTATTCATGTTTTACACCTGGGGTTAAGCATAATAATGTGAAATTTTTGCTTGAGGGCTTTTTTAAATGTTATATGGTTAAATCCTGTTAATAATATTGATATTTCAGACTCTGAATGAATGAACCACATTCAAAATCACCCAATGTACACAGCCGAGATTCACCCTACTTGTGACAGCACATTAGACAAATTCTATATCAATGCACCAAGTCTGTATATCTACAATATCACTTACAGTTAGGCTCAGTAGCTGTATTACTTGGTGGTAAATGTGTTTATTGTGATTATTATTAAAGGAATGTTCCGAGTTCAATACAAGTTAAGTTCAATCTACATCATTTGTAGAATAATGATGATTACCACTGAAAATAATTTAGGACTATAAAGACATCTAAGTGTCTAAACACCTTAGGTGAAATATTACTGTATTGCATATCAGTCATTGCATGCATGCGCAAACATCTATTTATGCATGCACAGTCAAATGAAGTATACTTTGAAAGGCTCTTGATCAAAAAATCCATAGCATACTTTGGGCTTAAGTCACTTACATTGAAAGGGAATGGGGCCATAAATAAGTACCCTTTCAAGTAAATAAACATATCTTGGATAAAGCTGGTAGATATTTGATAGTGCAAGGTATGTTTATAAATAAAAATATTAATTTGGTTAATGTCTATGTCCGAATGAAGATAATCCTGCATTTTTTAAAAATCCTTTCTTGTTAATTGCCTCTCTCTTGTGTACAGTAATAATAACTGTGACTTTAACAGCGCTGTTCCGTTGCTGGACTGCTCATCAGGGTTGGATAGCTCTTACTCTCAAAGTAGAAAGAAAATTAGACAATTTATGAAAGAACTGAACTTGTGCAACCTGAGAGGACACTAAATCCAGTAAAAAAGGAATATGTTTCTCATCTTCTTCTTAAACCTCTTCGCGTATAAAATGTGTACTTTTTAGAAATGTTATTAAAAAAATTGTGATTTCATACAAAGTTGTACACAACAGTCTTCAAAGATAAAGGACAACTGGCTCTAACAAGGACAGAAAGAGATGTGGATGGCCAGATGTACAACTAAACAAGAGGATAAGTACATCAGAGTCTCTAGTTTGAGAAATAGATGCTTCACATGTCCTCAGCTGACAGCTTCACTGAATTCTACCTGCTCGACACCAGTTTCATGTACAACAGTAAAGAGAAGACTCAGGGGTACAGGCCTTATGGGAAGAACTACAAAGAAAAAGCTATGTTAGAAGCAGAAAAACAAAAAGAAAAGGTTAGAGTGGGCAAAGAAACAGACATTAGACAACAGATAATTGGAAAAGTGTGTTATGGATCTTAACCCCATTGATCTTTTGTGGGATCAGCTAGACTGTAAGGTGTGTGAGAAGTGCCCGACAAGACAGCCACATCTATGGCAAGTGCTACAGGAAGCGTGGGGTGAAATGTCACCTGAGTATCTGGACAAACTGACAGCTAGAATGCCAAGGATCTGCAAAGCTGTCATTGCTGCACATGGAAGATTTTTTGATGAGAACTTTTTGAAGTAGTTTAAGTAGTTTTTTAGTAGGTTCTGAACATTCCAGAGGTTCGACATTTCAGCCCGGCCCCGCCCCCCTCCACTCCACACTCCTCCCGGTGTTGCCTCAGGCCGGGGTTCCACCGGCATTACGTACACCCCCCCCTTTCCCTGGGGAGGGGCGTGCTCTACGACCCATCTGTCGTCTGGTTATCCCCGCCTTCCTCGACCTGGGAGGAGACAGGAGGGGAAAACAACAACAAAAAACTAAATAGGCGAAGGAAAAGGCCAACACGGTGCGAAAGAGCGAAGGAGAGAGAGAGAGAAAAAGCTCACTCACCGGTTCTCTGATGTACCATCACGTGGTCCTCGAACACTCCTCCACACTCTCCGGCGGATGACAGCCGCTCCTCTCTGGGCAAACTGGAGTCAACCTCCGACCCCCAGCGGACAGAACGCCCCTCCACTTTCCTGGCGACGCGTGGAGACATTCATCCTCCCCTGGCAGCGGCCCTACAGCTCCGGGCAGTCAGGGAGTTACTTCCCTCCTCCCCTCGCGGACGCCGGTCTTCCCTCGACCCCTCCGCATCTTTGGGGATGGCAGGGCACTCCTCCGCCCCCGGCAGCGGCTCCCTCGCTCCGGGCGGTCGGGCCACTCGGTCAACCGGCAGATGGCAGTGGCGCTCCCCTGGGTGGACGGCAGTGTCGAGAACTCTGCGATGGGCATCCCTCCTCCTTTCCGGATTTCGGCACCAATGTAACATGGGGGTTAGGATGGGCAAGGAGGAGGCGAGAACCGGCTTGTCAATATAAATAATATTTTAATGAAGAACTTAAAACAAAAGCACAAACACAGACACACAACGGACATGTCCGGGATTGCTCTCTCTCTCTCGAACCGTCATCACCGGCCGCCTTTATCCCTCGCGCGCCCCATCAGACGTGCAACATTTCAGCCTGGCCCCACCCCCCTCCACTCCACAACTGGTCTTATATTTAATGTGTTTCCTATAATACTGGATATTTGACTTCACACCGATTTCCTACACATTTTTATCACACTAATCATGTTAACACATATAATGTTTATATTGTCCCTATATTTATATTTTCTATATTACGCTTTGTTTCCATTTGAAGTGCCTTACGGTAAACACAATTTTTATTGTTTTTAAAAAACGGGAGATGAGATTAAATTATTTTGCGTGGTAATCAACATTATGTCATTATGATTGAGCTTAAGTTGTATTGGACCTGGAATATTACTTTAATAATAAATTTGACCACATATTGAATATTACAGCCATTCAAGGCTGTGCGTTAGATTGATTTTACCACTGTTATATGTGGTTTTAAGCACTCTGTTTGTCATTTCACCTAAGGATACCACTTAAAGGCAGTACATTCACTGTAATTGCCTTGAGTGACTTGAGAGAATTTTACAAGAACTGATTATATTCATATTCTAAAAATGACCCCTTAGAAGTTTCCTTCCAACTCCACCAACACGAGAGTGAGAGAGTGAGTGCGATTATGAACTTCTTTAAATATTTAAAATTTGCTGCATAAACATTTTACCTCTCCCTGCACAGAGAATTAAAGAATTATTGTGATAGAGACATGGACCTGTGAAATGAATTAAACATCAGGCTGGATCCCATGTACATTGCCTATCTCTATCTCTCTCTCTCTCTCTCTCTCTCTCTCTCTCTCTCTCTCTCTCTCTCCTTCTCTCTGGCTGTCACAGCAGGGCTTTGATGCACTGAACTGCACTGCACACACCCTTGGCTTGGCAAAATGTTCTAGCATAGGGTTGGTGAATAGTTTATTCTGTTTATCTCAAGATTTCTTGTATCTTGTTCATCGATTGGTCTCTCTTCCTCTTTCTTTGCAGTCTAATCTCTTCTGTGTGCCTCTCTTCTGTGTCCACCAAATCATGCTTAACTCATTATCATCATTCTGACGCAATGAACACAATGTTCTTCAATTCACTTGCATATATTCTAGAGGTAATATGTGTATGCATTTTCAATTGTGTGTTTTCTCATTTGCTTGAACATCGTACCTTTGAGCATGTCTTTGGTTGTCTTCAGTTAAACCTCATTATCAATACTTAGAAACAGCATGCTTGGTATGTTTTACATGTCATTTTAGCTTTAATCTAGCTAATGAGAGTGAATTCCTGATGCATTAGCTACTCTCTCTGATCAAGAGGGACAGTAATATAGTATATAAATAAGCCACTTAAACCATATCAACCTATTCTAATTCATGATACACTTCAGTATCAGTTTGGATGCTGGTACGCAGTCAGTAGAGTCCATTGCAGGATTGTACATAAATTATTAACAGATTCCATATGCCCATGCTTGTAAAACTAGATAACCAACTGTGGATATGAGGATCCTGTGAAGCCTGGGGCTGCCCCACATTCTCTTGGGCAGAGGCAGGACCATACTGACTGTGCCGAGCACTGAGTTTTCCTGGGGCCTCTTTGGAATGTGCATTGTGTGTGTGTATCTGTTTGTGTGTGTTGGGTTTTCTGTTTTGGTACTGTATATGTGGGTCTCTTGGTATATAACAGGCAGTCAAGCTTAGAGTGAAAACACATCAAAGGTGTTTTGTATACAGTATACACCATTCTGAGATGCTATTCTTCTCACCACAATTGTACAGATCAGTTTTCTGAGTTACTATAGACCTTGTCAGTCTGGCCATTCTCTGTTGTTCTCTCTGTTGACATCCAGTGAGTGGAAGTTCTGTGGACGGAAATGCCTTGTTGATGAGAGACGTCAACAGAGAATGGCCAGACTGGTTCGAACTAACGAAATCTAAGGTAACTCAGATAACCGCTCTGTACAATTGTGGTGAGAAAAATAGCATCTCAGAATGGCAGTTTGCGCTGATTTAGCAGTACAAGGGGGATACACAATATTAGGCAGGTGGTTTTAATGTTGTCTTATCGGTGTATATTCGAATCACTGGTCCACAGTGACTGAAGCTGGAAGTGTTGTTGAACTTATGGGCACATGTGAGCTACAGATTACTGGTAAAATATCCTCATAATGGACCAAAAACTAGTTAAATTATGTAATACAGTCAACAGGTATGTATATTTTATCAGCCCTACACCCTTATCCAAACCTCTGATCTGCACTCACCTTTGTTTATTTGAATGCAATTACTTCCTGGTTTCCATGTGACCAGAACCCGTGTCACTGAGGATTTCAGTGTAAGGTAATCACACGTACATGAACATCATGTAAATGTAACATGTATATTTCCTGTGTGAGCATGTTGCACAGCAAAAAAAAACAAGTTTACATTTAACTCAATTTAGGTTAATATTAACACTCCAAAAATGCGTTAAAATCACACTTGAAAGTGTTAAATATGTACATCTTAACACTGTAAAGTTATTTGTATATTTGACAGCAGTGTATATTTAACTCTCAAAGTGTTCTCTTCCTCTGTGTTAAATATGTACTTTACTCAGAGCGTACATTTTAACACTGTGAAATTAGTGATACAAAATTGGAGTTAATAAGAGCTATTAATTACATACTGAACCACGGTTTAAGTAACACTGAATGATAGCAGTTCACGTTCAATTTTAACTTTAAAATCTACACTATGTATTAACCTGTTGATATGCACCCCCTTTTTTGAGCACAAACCATGAAAATTATATACCTGAACTTATAGGGTTGTATTCACTGGACCCTTTGGAGTATGGACACAGTTGTAGTATTTTTTGAAAGTAGACACTTTAGGGTTTATTTCCCAAGTTTCAGAATTAATATATGTTGTTATTTTTTAAAGTTAGAGAAACTGAAGTTTATAGTAATGGAAATATTTTGTGATGAACATGTATTTATAATACCTGTACTGTATATACCTGAGCTGCCCTGATCTTGTTTTCTTTGGTGGCAGAATGTGCAAAGTAGCAAGAAAGATGTGTTATAGTCCCATAATGTCAGAAGCAAAAGAGTTTGCCATCAATTTGCATTTTCAGACAAACTTTCTTTGCTTGATTAAATTGCCCTACTTCCAGGTTGTAATCCGTTTTTTTTTTATTTTTAATGTTTTTAAAAAGTAACAAGTTAAGAATTCAGTATTGAGATTCAACTCACTAAACTATAAATATAAATTTGGCCATTAACACTGTACCTGGATGCTCATTCAATGATTCAGTGTATTGGTTCATTGCAGACTTTAGCAAAGGTTCAAGCACTCATGAGGAATTTAGGGTCTCTGCTTCTCTGATTATCTTCTTTTTTTTTTTTTTTTTTTTTGATAGAGTCAGACACATTTTTGACAGCTGTTTCTGGTGCAAACAGGAGGCTTAAGTCCTGAAATATCAGTATAATCAGAAAAATAAAAACACTTTACTACAATTCACCTTTAAATGGATTCTAACTCATTACTTGCTCTTCAAAAATACATGTCAAATAAAATGACTATTTAAGAAACATTAATAAGATAACAGGATTATCCATCTACATCATCTTACACATATGACAAATAAATAGCTTATATATATCCTCTCTTGGAAAATGGATCCTTAAGGTGCCACTACCCAGTGCATATTTCTCTTTGGTAAGTCGATGAGGGATTCTCCTGCAAAACCAAAAAGATAGAACTAGTCAGTTTATAGGCCTTTACAAATGTAATTGCTATCTAATCTGCTCATGTGTATAGTGATATGGCAGTCATCCCTAAAATGTGATAACATCATTCAAATTAGTTTGAACCTTATGAACATCTGTGCTTCAGAAATGTACATTTGAAGAGGTTCACCATGGCCAACACTGGAACAATGAAATATGCATGACGTTAGTGATAACAGAGACAATGCAAACCCACATGAAAGATTAAGACAAGAGGGATGTGACCAGTTGCTCAGTTAATGAAATTACAGAAATTGGACATTTGTTAGTGCTTGGTTGGGGAGACACAACTGGTTATCTGATCTTCAAATACAAAAAATGTCTGAACAGGTAAACATTTTTCATTATAGTCCAAATTCTTTTTGTTAAACCTATAGAGACCTGGTTGTTTGGATAAAAACATCTATATGTACTGTAGCTCGTTGAACATAAGGTTACCCCTCAGTTTCAACCATAAGTGCTGCAAGGATGTTAACAATCTGCCTTCCGGTACAGTCAGTCAGTGTTCCACATTCATTATATTCAAGCACCGTTGTCTCACCAGGTTTCATTCGAATCTGCTTAATTAGCTGAACCGATTAAAATCATATTGTGTTAGAGTCATTAAATAATTTTTTTAAATATGATAACTTTAGCTTAGACCATTATTAAATCTGTACTCTAACTGTAGAGGGTATACACTTACATCTTTGTCTTAAGAACTTTGCAACTGTTCATCATATCTTCACATTCATGGGGAGTTTTGATGTTTCCCTGTCACTGCTGCTCATGGAACCAGTGCTTGAGCACAGCCCACTAAATGAAGAGACACAAACAGGGGTGTGCTGGGGTCTGAAGACAAAAACAGCAGAATGAGACTTTAAGAGTGAAATTAAAAACAGGCTGAGATTAATTCATTATGCTCTTTTACACTCAAAGTCGAATCAAAGATTTGTGTGTTATAAATGGTTATAAAAATACACTATAAAACGATTCATTCTCTTTCATCACTATTATGTACAAATAATTAAATAGTAAATTGTATTTATTCTTTAATAATCTGGGGTTTGTCAGTGGAGTTAATTTAACAGAAAAACGTACTAGATTCACATTCTAACTATATTTTCTGGATCAACAACCTTAATCTGTAAACTTTTAGTATGCTCTGGACATGACACATAACATATTCTTAGTTTATCTTATTTTGTTACTTGTCTTCATGGACTCATATTAAATACACATTCAAAAATGTTAAATTAGTTTGGTTTTCACCTTACTTTGCAATGGGATTGTAACAGTCTAAGGACAGGCAAGGAGGAGGTTGGAACCGGTTGAACAGTAAACAGAAATAGTAATGATATAAATGAACTTAAAACAAACATAAACAGACACACATGCAACGCGGCCGCATGCGTCTCTCTCTCTTGCTCAAACCGGCGCCTCTGGCTGCCCCTTATCTTGCTGATCAACTGATTCAGTACCGGTTGTGCTCCATCACGGCCCGGACACGCCCTCCTCCTCGTCACAGGGATCACATTATATTTGGGAATCCATGTAACCATCTGGAATGCTAGAAAAATAATAACTCAAATTAATTGGTTTAAGCATTCCAATTTTATATGATCTCATATTCAGGACTGTTGGCAATATTTTCTAATAAATAGCACAAACACTCTCAGATAGTCAAGGGCCACTTCTGTAATTGAAGCTGTGTGGAGCCTGTTTTCTTTTTCACAAGTAAGGACCTTTCACAAGGTCCTTACCCTTTGTACTTGGATAGTTTGGAGCTCTTGTCCAACCTACTTATTAAATAGATTAATTTAGTTCATTTGTAATGAATTCATTCAAGACAATGTTTTATGCTTTACATCTCTGTACACCAAGATTTTAACAACACAAATTAATTCAATAATGCACTCCAGCACCATGTTTCTTAACAATAAAATAGTTGTAGACGTATGTCTCATAGAGAGAAATGGCCTGATATTACTGAAAGCTCTTATGAAGACAAATACATTTTATTTACACTAATGTGTTTTACCTCAGGCTCTCTTCAGTGTCTGTGGTAGCATAGATTACCCTGAGAGCTAATATTCTAATGGGTAGTAGAGTGCTGATCTCATTCACTTTTGAATAGACTTTGCATCTACATTCTCATTTCACTGATGTAACCCAATTTTGCTTGTTCGTTATGAAGATGAAATATCAACATGAAAAGATTTTTGGAGCACCAAAGGAATATTACACTGATCACATTGTGGAGTAATGAATGCATTCTCAAACATGTTCTTTTGTGTATCGCTCAGTGTTATTGTAAAACAGACTGCTCTTGACAATGCAGAATTATCTTTATAATTGAATCAATTCAAGACGTTTGAAAGCCCTCACCTTGTAATAATGGAAAGAGTATGTCTCTTTGGTCCTCAATAAAATGACTTGAGGAAAAATGTAGGTGGATACATTGTGAAATTGCAAGTTTATTGTATTGTTCCACATAGTAAGTGCTGTGTAAGGGTGAATTTGATCAAATAAATGATTGTGCTCTGAAGGGTAAATGGTTCACATATATCATCTAACTGTACACAATCAGCGATATGTATAGCTTATCAGGTTGGTGCACCACTTCCCAGCCACCAAGTAAAGTAGTCGTTGTGTAATCAGAAGTTGGCTTTTTTAGTATTAAAGCAGTAATAAAAGAGTAATAAGCAGCATTTTTCTTTACAATAGTTTAAAAAGCAAAATAGAACAACATTTATGAATTTGTGCATTCAAACAACTCTAGCTGACAGCCAAAAATTAAATCCCAGTTGTGTGAACATTAGCAGGCTCGGTAGGAAGGCTTGATGATGTTGAGACACTTTAAAGGTGAGGTCTCAGCTTCACATTCTGAAATTCAAAGGAGCATGAAATGAACTTTTATTTCTCAGGAACTTAAACCAATACTTCCTTAAATCTCTCTCACACATATGTGCTGCTGTGGCCACATATGACTCATTATGTTATTTATTTACCCACTGTTACACTATTGCTAACACGAGGCTTCACACAAAAACAAATTTACCACAATAATGCCATTTGTTTTACATGTACCATGATAAAACCATCGTATTGTTTAAAGTACCATGGCACAGAATATGGTAATCGTTTGGTAACTTTTAACCTTTAGCAAAAATCTATTTTACAAAATTGATCTGGCCAGACAGGAAGCAAAAGACAAACAGCTTAAGTTTAATTAAAATAAGTTTAAGGACAAGTATTTTATATAACAATAGACAAACAAAAAGCTAAAAGTGAAAAAACATTGAAAAAGTGGTAACTGTAATTTGTACCTCAAATATATATTTTTTCTTTCTTTTTTTTCTTTTATTTATTTTTTACTTGATCTAGCCCATACAAATTATTTTTGTAGGTGTAACCTAATTTGTCAGGTATATTTAGTAAGTTTAGATGGCATTGTTGACTTAAATAAAACCAGTTCATTTAGATGTTACCATATGAAACACATAGGTTACCACACACATTTTTTATTACAGTGCAGGTTTTAGTAAATCTGAACTGCACTTTAAGTCTTATTAGTTCTGTAAATTAATTGAAAGATGGGAGTGTAGCCAATTTTGAGTTTACTTATGGAGGCAGAGAAAGATTCACATGATTACTTGTAATAAAGAGGCCAATTTAATGCTGAATAATGTTACATATAACTTAATTTTGCAAGCAACTTCTGTGCATAGATTTAACATACAGGCTTTGTAGCAACTTATGCAGCCAAATGCCTTTAAACAGCAGGATAATGTCACTGTCCTGTCACTCTGTCAGTCTGGGTTTTTGTGTGACAGGACCATGACATAATCGTCCTATGTCTGTCATGTGTTTCGTCATCTGTTTCTGTGTGAGCGCATGGTTTCGATTGTTATTTCCCTGTCGTGCACTCCTCTGTCTCATGTTTCATGTTTGGAGCATGGTGTCTGGATCCTGACTTCCCTGTATGGTTCGGTTTTGGTTGGTGTCGGGATCCAGACACTGGTGCTCCTTGTTCTGTCTGTTATTGGCATGAGTGTCTTGCACTTATGTCATCTTGGAGTCATGCACCTATGTCAGTCACTTTGGTCTGTCTGGTTTCATGTCCAATCTCGTGTCTCATGTCTGGAGCATGATGTCTGGATCCTGACTTCCCTGTCTGGTTCGATTTCAGATGTGGTGTCTGGACACTCATGTTCCATATCATATCTTGTATTGGTGTGAGTGCATTGTGCTTATGTCAGTGTGATGATGGGGGTTCGTCACCTGGGTTGTAATTAGCTCTAACACCTGTCTCTTGTTATAGTGATGGTGGAGAGAGACTTAAAGGCCACCAGCACTTGAGTCAATAATCTGTCTGTTTCTGTCTTGCGATGCGCACAAAGATGTCTTCACGTTGTGCTGATGTTCGGTCACTTCAGTCTGAGGTGTCAGGTTTTTGTGTGGCCGAACTCTTGCATAGGTGTCCTGTCTCATTTTGTTGCCTGTTGCATGCATCGCGTGGCGTTTGCCTCGTGGTGTACCCTTAGGCTTCGTTTAATGTTGGAATGCGTGGCATCACTTTGTTTGCCGTTGCTACACATTCTCTCATGTCTGTTGGTTGGCATGAGTGTATATTGCCTTATTGTCTTGGCAATGTGTGCTCATGCCATTCGGGTGTTTTTCTTTTGCGAGCACGTGGCTTTGTTTTGTTTCTGTATTGCCGCATTTCTCTTTGTCTTGTGTCATACCCTGCCTTTTTGTTTGCCTATTATTAGTTTCTTAGTCGCACCTGCCCTGTCTGTTAACCTGGTTGATTTCTCTCCCTATTTTAGTCTCCTCCTGTATGCTGTCCAGCGCCAGTTTATCTTGTTTGTTGGTCCCGTTTATGTCGGTCCTGTTATTTCTTCCATCACTGTTCGGTCCGGTCGGTCATGTGTCTAGTTATGTTCTGCTCCAGCCTGGATTATATTATTCCCCTATGTGGTAGTTTATGTTTATTTTTCCCTTTTTGTATTAATAAATTCCCATTTGTTTTTAATCTGCATTTGGGTCCTGAGCCTTCTCTGCAATCTCTTATAGATAATTCCGAGATTTTGTAAAGCCTATTTTAGAGCTTTTTTTTCTCTCCTTTTCTCCCAATTTGGAATGCCCAATTCTCAATGTGCTCTAAGTCCTCATGGTGGCATAGTGCATCTTATCATGTGGCATGTTGAGCACGTTACCGCGGAGATATAGTGTGTGTGGAGGCTTCATGCCATCCACCGTGGCATCCACGCACAGCTGTAGGTCCTACTGGTTGTTTAGATAAATTTTACTATCAGAAATAATTAATATTTATTATGAATTAATAATTTAATTAAATAATATAATTTAACTCATTAAATTATATCCGTGTGGACAAGACAAGACAAAATGTTTTATGACAAGTCTCATAACAAAATAATCAAAAAGGGGAGGAACTTGCCAAATTTTTCCTCAAGTCATTCCATACAAATCTAACAGTAATCTAATAACAGTTAGCTTCAAACAACAATAAAATAACAATACACTTAGTGGCTGTCTTTAACACAATATTCAAGCAAAAACAACCAGGAGTACTTCTTATAATAATATAACAAGATTTATTATAATCAAATTGTAATGAATAGCGCCAATACTATCTGAATATGACACAAAACCTGAGGAAATCCTAACTAATATTGAAGCTATTTGCTAGTGTGTGTATTCACTCCATGAATATCAGAGAGTGCGAGAGAGAGCAAATAAATAGGGGTGCATGAAATCTAATTGAAGTTGACCGTTCATACCACAGGACTGAATTACTAGTTCAGATCGCTCAACAAAACAACATTTCACCCAAAAAATTATGATTTCACAAATCAAAACAGCATACAGCGATCAGAATTAAACATACAAAATTATTCTCAAAACATAAGCATTTAGAGTCAAATATAAGATTTAGATGTGCAAGAAAAGTCACAGTTTCTAAACTAAATCTGCCCAGATATCAAGCCTTACTTTTGAAAACCTGTGTGATTTCAGCAGGGTTGTCCGTTCAAATTCCTGTAGCATTGGTCAGGAGAAACAGTCTGGATTGGTCCTTGGTCTTACGCTCTTCAGCGAAAAGACGCGTCTCCGCTTTATTTTCTCGGGTCCGGTGATGGAGAGAAATGCAGGAGATAGTCAACGTTGAAAGAAAACGAGGAGAAGGGAAGCTGGCCACCTTTTTCCATTTTCAAAATAAATTCACTGTTGTCTTACAGTGAAAAACTAATGAACCGGTTATTATAATTATACTAGACAGGATCAAAGTTAATCTTACACTACCGTGGCCAAATGGTGAGGTTAGAAAAACGTGGTCTCTTTGTTATTTGTCCAGAAAGGAGGGAAAAGTCCTTCAGAATGTACACAAATACAGATGTCTCTTTAAAAGCCAGCTGGAGCTTAGCACAGAAAGTGAGCTACATCTGTCCACGGGTTTTATTAAAAAGATGACATCATTGGTCATAGGCTGCTTTTGACCAATGGCGTTTGAGACTGTGTCCATTGGCGGGACTTCACATCCAGCTGTGAAACTGAGTTCAATGTCTCTCCTTTGATTATAGAACAAAGGGCCATGCAGTTTCCACCGGCATTTTGATTGGGTCAAGGAGCTACACAGCTCACCATTCGCCCCACTGAGAGCAAACCACATTATAGTGATCACGAGGAGGTTACCCCATGTGACTCTAACCTCCCTGGCAACTGGGCCAATTTGGTTGCTTAGAAGACCAGGCTGGAGTCACTCAGCACGCCCTGGGATTCAAACTAGCGAACTCCAGGCGTGGTAGTCAGCGTCTTTACCACTGAGCTACATAGGCCCTCTTTTTTAGGGCGTTTTTTAGAGAGTAAGTTGAATAACTATGCAAATGCCTGTTTTGTGGGTTGCTTCAGGAAAAAAAAAAAAAAAAAAAAAAAACTTGTCACAGCAAGTCACTCCAAATCAAGACTGATGATGGAGTACTGTGAGGACATGGGACCGATGATCTACTGAGTGTTTATACCCGTGCAATCAGGAGCCTAATGTCATCATTATTAAGATTGCAATTAATTAGATTATGATGAGTGTGTGATGACAAGCTGTTTGGTTTGATTAGAATTCACTCCCCCGTGAAAGGCAGAACTAACTGCCCCATGGTCCGAGACAGTGTTTCTTCCAAAAAAATACCCCTCTCTCCACTTCCTCTCTCTCGCCTCAAATCTTTTTGATTACATTACCACACTCATCCTCTAATGGAATCTTTAGAGCAGCTACTTATTAAGATACTGTTGAGATGGTCAAGACGTGTTACTTGTTAACATGAGGCAGTCGGGTCAGGCCATTATTCTGTCCACTGATCAGTACAATTATTGCTTTTTAAACTGACTTTTCTAGATCAGTGACAATGAGGGCATTCCTACACCGATTGTGCTTAACAATAATTTTCTGTTGAAATCGACTTTTCGGCTTTTATGTTTGGGGTTCCAGAGACCCAATGATGTTCATCTAAAAAAGGTGTAAATTTATTTTAATTAAATTTATTTATTTTTAAATCAATCTCTTACTTTCCCTTAATTTTTTTTTTAAATATGTTAATTTGACCTTATTAAAAGCCAGTAGGCAGTCACCATTTTAGTTTTATCTCTTTGTTTAATAACAAAGTAAGCATGCAAATTGCAAATACAGTATTGTAGCATTTTGTCTGTGTGGGGTCACTTTGACCACATTAAAGACATTTTGGGAAAAATAGCAAAATAACAAACGGCTGGCAAAAGTGTATATCTACAGTACAGTGTACACCAGTTAGAGAATATAGCATGTGGAAATACATTCCATTTATTCAAGTTTCAAATCTGGGGTCTCTGAGACCCTAAAAAGATGATTGTAACATTTTTCATGGAGGATAATTGAAGCATGCTATCAGATTGAAAAATATGTTTACAGTAATTTCTCATAAGAAAATGTCCCCTTCAGTTTTTTTTTTTTGCTGGTGGTTGAACATTAGAGACAAAATTCATTGTTTCAGTGAAATAGTCTAACAATAAAGAGGTCAGAGAATTAAAACTTCCTGAAAGTTACCAAAATGTAAAATGTGTTCATATGTTTCAATACATTAACATATAATAGTCAAAGATGACTTTTGTGTTTGTTCACGTCTTATTTCAGGTAGATTGCAGCTCAGTGTCAGTCCCTACTGGCAGGATGTTGGGCTCATTAATATTAGTCATGTTGTCTGTGTTCATTCAAACTGATTTGCTGAAAAAAACATGGACTGTGAGCACTAGCCAATGGCATTAGCACTTTTGAGTTATTTTCACCTACTGCCAAAGCAACCAGCTGACAGAGGCTTCTGCTGGGTCTTAAGGGCTTTGTTTTAGGTGAACGGCAGCACTATTTTCCCTTGCACTACAAAAGAAATGTATTAAAATATTATTATTATTTCTTAATGTGAGAGGGACATGTCCCCCTCAGTTATAATAGTTCCTACGCCCCTGCTCTGATGATTCATCATATCATGTAAACACAACTTTCTGGCATTGTTTGGTTTATATAATAAGCTTATTTTTAATAGTTGTGAGTGTTTTGTACAGTACATGTAAACAATCAAAGAGATGACTTGGAGAATGAGGTGATTGTTTCGTTTGGTCTTGCATCTATTCTGCAATGCAGTCAGAGAGATTATTAAAAGAACTTCTTTCATTCTCTCTCTCTGCCTCTGAGCCTTATATTTTCCCCTTCTGTTCTTTTTTCTGTCCCGCTCTCCCTCTTTCTATCATTTGGGCTCCTGCAGTGAAGGGGGGAAAGATTGACTTCTTGTTCTCTCACACTCCCTCTCTCTCACTTGTGACACTTAAAAGCCTTTAGCATTTCTATGTTGACTCAGTGATTGACAGCTTCCTCCTGCTTAGGCACACAAATCTATAAGGCACAAGAGCCAGACACAGCGCGACACTGGCATTAAACATAGAGCAGACCCTGTGGCGTCAGCACAGCTTAATCACAAGACATAGACACACACAGTCACTTATGCACTAAATCACTTCTCTCTGTCTGCAACTCTATCTCTCTCACTATCTAGCTGACTCTTTCATATACATACTCATGTATGCCTGTAAATGCATAATCGTTCCCTTCTCCACTTACTCCAGGCTTGAGTTTTGTAACTCTATTTACATGTAACCCTGACTTCTGCGGTGCATTCAGAGTGCTGCTCTTTAGCTCATGAGTGACAGCTGTGTCTGTGCTGGATATGTCTGTATAGTGGATTTGGTAATAAGAACTCTCTTGGGTTCTCATGTTTAAACCCATTATGACACATCCGTGCTATCACATAACCACTCATTAAGATCAGTGTTATGGCTGGAGGTTTGATTTAATTTGCCTTGTGTAGCCAGACCTTCGACTTAACAGCATAAGGTCTGGTCCACATTGCAGCTAATTATGTCCAAGAAGCATTCACTTAAAAACTCACTGATTGACAAAGTAAAGCAGTCAACCATAGTGTGTTTTTAGATGTTTTGTTTGGTTGATCTAAAATATTTTAGATTATATCACAATAATAGACCAGTGTGAAAATGAATATTTTAAATAATTATTTATAAAGTATATAGCACTGCTGGGCTCTTTTGCCATGATTCTCTGATTGGTGGATTTTCTCCCTCAAGATGTAGTTGTTCACCAGGAATTTCACTATTTAACATTATTCTTTTAAAAATGAAGCTGGAATAATGGACTATTGGGTTCAGTAGAAGCATATACCATTGATTAACAACCTCAGAGCTCATAGTAGGTCTGTCTTTAAAGGTCTATAAGTTATCATTAATAATCAATATCCCTATGGAAATAAAAAGTAAATGGGATTTTTACTTCTGGAACCAGACCTTTGCACTCTATATGCATCAGATAATCATCAAATGGACTGTGGGCATGCCATCTTAGGCTCAGACTAGATTTTAAAAACAGCAGGGAGGGATCTATCTTTCCCCTTCAATGGCATTTTATTCCCACAATTTTGGGCCCCTGCTGATTAATAGTTGGGCAAATGCATTCAACCTTTTCTGTTTTTCTTTTTTCATTTGACAGATGACTACAAAAGAGAGGACCATCAGTGCAAAACCCAACTCATACAATCACACTAGAAATACCTAGCTGATTCTGTTCTATTTATTCATTCATGAGGGAATCGATCCTTTTGACTCCTGAGTGTAATGTTGTAATCTTTCATTGTGAGCTTAAGAAGAGAGCCTTTACAGGGGCAACTAGTCACTTAAGGGGGATTATTGAGTAGTTGTCTATGTGTTTACATGTTTGTGTATGTTTTCATCAGGGGAGATAAACTTATCACACTGAATTGGAGGGGGAAAAAGACAAGAGAGGAAAAGTGGAGCATGTTGAGCAATTACTCATAAATTCATACTTGAGTGTGGCAGAGCAGCAGTGACCTAGTTCTATTAGAACTATATAGAACTGAAGGGTGCGTATCTGTGTAAGTATGTGTCTGTGTGCAAGTGTGGACACTGCATGCATTTATTTCACCATTTGTTAATGCATGCTTGTTCACATTGTATATACTAAATCTAATAGATGCACAATAATCATGCACTCTCCAAAAGTTTCATAATCCGAAACTCTCAACAATGGAATGATCACTTCCACTGTAAGTGGGTAACAGGATTTCATATGTGCCATGTGGAGGCAGCCCTGCCTACTCTCCATGAGTCTACGAGGGCACACCTCAGGCCAGTTGTGTCTCTTAATAATTAAAAAAAAATGTATTGCCATCAGAAATTTTGCCTCTTAAGTTGCACACATCTGATATTGTTCTGGTGCAAACAGAAAAATTATTCCTTGAAGAGTGTAGACTTAAATATGTGTAGGACAATGCTAGAGATTATTGAATTAGAGCAAAATAAATGGACAGTGTTTCAGTCCATCTGCATATCCATTGACTTTCTATATGGAATTGAAGCTGTTAGTAATCTTGTCTGTGGAAATAAGCAGCACTGATTAATTGACAAGATAAGGAGAGTACAGAGATATCATAGCAGCAGAATTGTAAATGTAATGTTTCCAAAAAATAGTCTACAGAGACCATGTATTATTATTTTAACATATGTGGTAAAGACAATTACTCACAACACATTGTTCTCTATTACAGATAAGGCCTTCACTTAGAACTGTCATGTAGACATGCAGAGAGAGAGAGAGAGAGAGAGATATCAGCTTGTCAGTGTGTCTTCTTAAAGAAAATCCAATACATCAATCACACCTTGGAAACTTGATGCATGGTTTGCAAGTCTGTAGAGGTCTTTAGTATAGGAATTTTTTTCTCATCAGCATTAATAGGTGTACTTTCATTATGCCGATGTATAGATATAGTTATTTATCCATGAGTAAGGCTTGAGGGATTCAGCTTAACGACAGGAATCTGTATTCCACATGTTGAGTTCCAGTGACTTTATTATCACAAAATGAAGTGTCTATGGGTGCCTGCTAATTAGATGACAATGCTAATCACAGATTAGCCCTGAAAACACCCTGTTCTTCCTGCTGTGCATGTCTGTTTACACCCATAGTCATGCTAGATTCATGAGGGTCTATTTACTCTACACCGTTCCCAACTAGACATGATAAATTTACACACACTAAATAGTTTCTTCCATGTTAATCAGATTTTTTGTCCTAATCAGCCGCAACCATGACAAACAACAAGCGACTGGACATTTTATTGATTAATTGGTATCTATTAAGCCGATCTCATGAAGAAAAACATTTGACTTTGGAGACATTTTTGCAAAATGACATTATAGATTGGGGCTACATGTCACGGTCCTGTCACCCTGTCAGGTTGGGTTTCTATCTGGTGGGACTGTGGCATTATCTTCCCCCATCTGTCTCGTGTTTCATGTACGTTCTTTATGTGAGCGCATGAGTGAGCGAGCGCTCTCTGGTGATGTCATGGGCCTGTCACCTTGTCAGATTGGATTTTTGTCTGACGAGGACTGTGACGTCATCGTCCTCTGATTGTTTTGTTCAAAGCATGTTGACATTTTGTTCCTTGTGTGTTTCAGGTGCCGCTGGCACATGAAATCAGTGTTTCCATGGGATCTCAGATTGTTTCAGCTGGCGAGAAGCACCTGTTCCTTGTTTGTTCATGCCTTTTTTAATCCCCTCGTGTTTCATGACCTTCGCTGGATTGTTTAATGTTGAATGTAGTTTGTTGTAGTTTGTAATGTGTGTACATTTTAGATAGCTGTTTGATGTTGAGTACTAACCTCACTCTCTCTGCCTAGTTGGCCCTGTCTCGTGTATCTGTTGGTTGCCTACGTGTCGGTATGTAGTTGCCTTACAGTTTGCTGCATGTCAGCTGATCATCCATGGAGGATACTTTGTCTCTGCCTGTGTGATGGGAGTAAGGTTGCTTTCTAGTGTGCTGCATGTCAGCTGGTAATTCACAGAGGATACTTCGTCTCTGCCCGCATGCCGGTGGAAGGATTGCCCCTTGTGCAGCCACGGCATGCACTGCTCATTTACCTAAGTTATTGTAAATAAATCCTTTGAGCTGTTCCTCTGCTATTGGGTCTGTTTGTCTCACTGTCGCTCATTACGCTACACATTTTGGCAGTTCCAAGGTGAAATATCCATGAAGTGGCAGTAAAGGCGAGTTGTTATCTTTTCCCAATCTGATGATTATTATTATTTTTTATTTTTTTTATGTTAATGCTCTATAGAGTTAAAAAATAATAAAAACTAGGGATATCCCCATACCGATACTGGTATCGGGTCTGATACCACGCTCCTGTACTCGCACTCGATAACAATAATTGATACCATCTGATGTACAAATGTCATTATATAATTATATAAACATTCAACACACAAATTAAAATCAAGTTATTTCCTATTTAAATTATTTAACCGCAGATAAATATATAGTTTGCATGTGTGGCACGCTTTAAATGTGAGCAAAATGTGAATGTGTGGAGACAGTGTTGTGCTGACGCTGGCTGCACATAACTTTTTAAAGCTTCTCCTTGGTTCATACAGAGAAAAATTATGAGCATTGTGCGCTCTGTTTGTAGCAGATGACAGCGAAAAGAGCACTCACATTGTTCACATAAAGTTTAATTAATTCATTTATATAAACGCCATTTCGATGAAAAAATTTCAGGAAAAAAAAAAACAGGTATGGGACTCGGTATCGGCAAGTACTAAAAGAAATACCTGGTACTTATGCTTGTTCTAAAAAAAAAAAATGGTATTTGGACTTCCCTTATCAAAGCTTGCCTTCCTACCTAAACCTTAAACCCACCCTTCCAAAAATTGAGAGTTCTGGCAAACTCCCCTCAAACTTGCCGCAGATTTGCCGCAAATTCGCCACTTATTATTTTCACATGCAAATGAGCTTTGCGGCAAAATCTTCATTGTTGTCAAAGGTATTCTGCAGGTTTACCACTATCGGTGTAGAGCTGCAATCTTCTGGCAAATATTTGCTGTGAATCGCAAGCTCATTTGATTTTTGACAGCCCGACCCACTATGAACTCTTATTAATCTAAAATCCCACTGCTCATAACTGTACATTTATCATCAAACATGTTCTGATAGGCTGTGATTGTGCCACTTAATGCATCATTATCGCGTTTAGTGTGAACAGACAATTCCAGCTTGTCGCTGAAATCTTTTTGCATAATGTCAGGTTAAGACACTGTGTTATCCAAATTTGAACGACCCTTTATAGGCTATCTGTCCACACGTCCTTGAACTCCTTTGTCCCTTTTCACTTTGTCTGAAAGGTTTTTATTTTATGTTTATTTCAACAGTTAAGCTGCAAAATCATTGTCCATATAAATTGACCATTATCTGTCATGCCAATAAAGCACATTAAACTGAAACTACAGTCTGTGAGGATGAGAAAATTCCCTCTTAGTCTACTCCACACAATATGACAGCTCTAAGCTTTAAACTGACATTTGCTGTCATCTGCTTGAAGACAACAAATTGATATAAACAGGAATGATTACAAAGATCATATGTCAGTCTAGTCATTAGCCAATTGAGCCAGTTGTCGCAATTTATTTTTATTTGGACGGCATATCCATGCCACATCCCCTAGTAACGTAGCACGGTTGCCATAAAGGCAAATTGTGTGGCAATTATTATAATGCCATTATTGTTTATTATACACTACTGGCATGTCAGTGCAATTACTTGTAGTGTCTTTGTGTGTGAGAGAGAGCAATATGAACTTATTAGTATTTGTAGGTATTTGTACATAAAATTTGGATCTAGCACACATACATTTTCATACCTTTGGATAGACACTGAAACATACAATATTAACATATTGACAACACCTAAAATGTAATCCCTTTTACATATGAACAAATTTAGCGACATACAAATCTTTACAAATCATTTAAGGTTTATAAAATATTGAATATGTTAAATGCCACCATGTTTATTTAACAGTTAACACGTTTACCTAATTTAACATTATAATGGTTTAATCCTGTTTTGTTTGATTCTGAGTATCCTCACAAAGGTTTCCACAATTTTTGTGATGTATATCTTATGCAAACATATGCAAAATGTTTTAGATGCTGTCAATATGTTGATATTGTACAAGTGAGTGTCTATCCAAACATACTAAATCTACATGTACACTCTTTGTACAAATACCTACGAATACAAATGAGACCCTGGTGTGAGCAAAGGAAAAACAAGCTTGTGACCTTCAGCAGAGAGAATGTAGTACTGCAGCCCTGATTTTCACAACTGTGTGTTATTAGCTTTTATTTGCTTTTTAGCCCAGAGAGATCAGAGGAAGGAGACAGCAATGATCAACATTTGCCTGCCATTTCAGTCCCTTCTACTGCCAATGTAAATACATCAAAGCACTCTGAACCAAGACACACATTCATGCATTCAACATTCACACTCACATTAAATTAGCAGCCATCTCATGCTGTCTTGTTAGTTGATGATGAACTTGAAGTTGATGATAGTGCAAGTAGATGTATGTAGTATCTTCTGCGAGAAGTATCTTCTGCATGAAGCTTTTAAAGCTAGGCAGCTGTTTCCAACGCAAGAAGATGATCTCCTTAAAGTCGCCCAAAAGGACACACTCTATGAATGTTAAAAACCAACATGTGTCTGTATGTGCATGTGTGTGCATAAAGCATACTTCAGTAGGCTTCTTTTTTCTTTCTTTCATTCTTTCTTTTTTTTGGAGAATTATGCAAATCAGGTAACAGTGCAAATGCACCCACAAAATTATTACTGAGCAAGCACTCAGTGTACAATTTGCATACCACAATTCCCCATCTTGCAGGCCGGATCTGTGTGTAAGGTTGTGGGGGATCCAGCAGACTACCAGAATCTGCCATTCTTTACTGGAACTCTACAGCATTGCACTGTGATCCAGGCACCTAAAATGGCTTTTTAGTACACCAAAAGTGTGTATGACTTAAACTTAAACATGTAAACATGCACTGTTTAAACAAATCACGACAGCCCCTCAGCACAACAAAGAAAAACGGAAAAAACATTGGTTTACAATTTAGTAAACGCTGAAACTGTACTGGCTGAAGAATAATCTGGAGTCATGTGTAACAGTGACATGAAGTCCTCTTTGCAACCTGAACTTCTTAAGAAAGTTGTATTATTATGATACTTGTGCTAAAACGCTAGATGCAGTGCAATGAATGAAACAAAATGCAGGTGTCTCTAGATGCATTTATATATATATATATATATAACACGTTTGGTTTTAACAGCCCCTACCTCTGTTTGCATATATTATTTTTCATTAATAACAAACCCGAACCCGAAGTTATACTTGAAAAACTGACTCGAACCCTGTTGGTTCCGTTGGGCTTGGGTTAGGCAGCATACCTCTAGCACGACTACAAAGCATGTCTGGATGTATTTTATAACACTCTTCTCCAACATCTGCTGCAATGATCAATAAAAAATAAAAAAACATCTCTATTAAATGCAGTTTAGTTAATTGAATGTCAATTGCACCATGTAAAAGTGCTGACTTTTATGAATATGGCATTCTATTAAAAGCCTAATTTGTTTAGGATGGAAGAGTGTTTGTGTTGCGAAAGAATGACAATGAAATACTCACAGTGCAGTGCTATTTCAGTACATTTAGCACCCGATTAACCATCCTCTTGCATTCAGAATCTGCATATACCTTTTGCATTCGCGGGTCAATTTTTACCCGGTGGAATTCAAGCTTATTGATAATAATTAACATGATGGTTTTAATGTAAATATAAAAATTGTATCTAAATATAACATAATATAGAATTTATATTAACATCTAATGTGGGAATTACTAGTAATTTGAATGAAATTCCTGTTACTCATAACTGCTCATTACAACTTGGTGGTCAAGGTTATAAACATCAAACAACTGTACAACTTAAGCATAATACATTAATACTTTTTTTTCTATGTTTTTTGACTAAATCTATGATATTTATTTGCATGAACTGCTGAATGTTGATTTGTGAGGATCGTGAGGAAATTTGGACAATGTGGACAATTTCCTCTTTCAAGTCCTGTTTAGACTAATGTGTGCATGAACTTTTGCTCTTGCCACACCTCCTTTAGGTCATAGTACCTTTGATTTTGTTTATTTGTATAATTGTAATTGTATATTGTATATTTTATAAAAAAATGTATGTATGTATATATATATATATATATATATATATATATATATATATATATTAGTGGTGCACCGAAATGAAAATTCTGGGCCGAAACCGAAACCGAAAATTTAGGATGCACTTGGCCGAAAACCGAAACTGAAGCCGAAAATGGTTTCTTTTAAAAACGTATACTAATATATATATATATATACACACAGGTGTGTATATATATATATTGTTTGAATTAAGTTTTATACTGTTTTTGCAATATATATATATATATATATATATATATATATATATTTAAATTGCTTGAATTTAATGGATCTGAAATGAGAAATCACAAACCAATAGAATAATCAAAATTTTATTAACAGTTACATAACAAAACCTAAAATATTTTTAACAATAAATAATAATACCAAATAATATTATTCTTCAAGTTTTATGTTTCATCAAATAAAATTGTTTTTAAACAGTTGTGCAAAAAAAGATCCACAATTATCTGTATAACTGCACACAAAATCACAGAATGGCAGTGGGCCTCTATTCTGCTGCTGCATGTAAACAATTGTTTACATACATTTTAAATTGCTGTGCAAAAACAGCAATAGAACTTAATCCAAACTCAAATTGTAAACAACATTTAAGCCTATGTAGCCTTAGGAAACAGTTGTGCAGTGCTGCGCAAATTTTAATGTAACTGCTATACACAGAAAATTGGACTACAGTTTGGCCTTTATTCGCGCGCCAGTAGTCAAGTGGATTGTCGCTTCTGGCAATGGGTAGTTCAGCTAGATACGTCTCTATTTGTTGTGCGGCTGCGCTTGTTCCAACACCGCTACGAATCGGGGTGCTTTCCTGTAAAATTTCGTCAAACATCTCAAAGTGAGGGAGTGTATGCCTTCTCACTTGTACATAACCGTTTCTCAGGCACAGTTTGCGGTGCGCTCCCCGTCGAGTCTCTTCCTTGACCAGATGTTTCAATCTCCGTCAGCTCTTTTTGTGTCATTTCACGCACTAGCTGCTTTTTCTCTTCGTCAAAGTAATGTTCTTTACTTGCGCACGTGAGTGAAACCTAAGCGCTTGCGCACGGATGGGGGGGCGGGTGACATTCATTTTCGGTTTGTTTTCGGCTGTTTTTTTTTTTCGTCCCGAAACCGATAATGCCATTTTCGGCCGAACATTTTCGGCTACCGAAATTTCGGTGCACCCCTAATATATATATATATATATATATATATATATAAAATGTGTATTTTGATAACAGACTGGTCAAGTGGTTGTTGGCATGTTCTATAGTCTCATCACATCTTGTACACACACATTTCTGTTCTGTTTTCGGATTACTTTTTGCAGTTATCACTGTATTCTCCCTCTATTTTCCTTTCACCTAGTGTTTGACCTTCCATTTTGTCCTTCAATGTCTTCGCTCTTCCCATTTTTTAGCCTTTAGATTTTTCCCTCTATACCACTCTGGGTGGAGGGCTGTAGGGGGTTGGGTGTGCTATCTCTCTTTTCCCTCTTTTCTCTACATGAAATGAAGAATATGTTTGGAGGTGTGTTGACCTTGAGCGAGACCAACATCGATCTGCGTTCCAACCATCCTGCCAATAGCACTGCAGAGTTTCCCTAAATCCTGCCCTTAATACCTCCCCAGGATGCCTCTGTCTTTGGTGCTTTGGGTGGGAGTTGAGTGGGGGGGGGGGGGGGGGGATTATGCCCAATTCTGGATCTTTGTGCCTTACACAGGCTTCCGTTCAAGCGACGACATCAGGATTGGTTTGCGGCCATCAAACTGAAGGACGTGTACTTTCATGTATCGATCCTTCCTCGACTCAGACCCTTTCTTCGGTTTGCCTTTGAGGGATGAGCATACCAGTACTAGGTCCTCCCTTTCAGTCTGTACTTGTCTTCTCGCATCTTTACCAAAGTTGCAGAGGCTGCCCTGGCCCCGCTATGGGAGAAGGGCATTCGCATACTCAAATATCTTGATGACTGGCTGATCCTAGCTCACTCACAAGATCTATTATGTGTGCACAGTGACCTTGTGCTTCAGCACGACCGACTGGGGCTTCTGTTCAACTGGGAAAATAGCAAGCTCTCCCCTGCACAGAGCATCTCTTTTCTCGGTATGGAGTTGGACTCGGTCACCATTATGGCACACCTAATGAATGAGCAGGCACAGTCGGTGCAGGCCTGCCTAAAAACCATCAGGCGGAAGGTAGTGGTGCCATTAAAAAAAATTCAGAGGCTCCTGGGGCATATGTTAACCTCGGCGGCGGTACTCCCCCTCGTGTCTTTGCAAATTGGTGTTCTTCCCATGGGGAAAATCCACAGAGATGTGTATTTGGGTCTGTGTTGTCCTTCCTACAGGAGTGGCTGGAGAGACGGCTGTGTCCCTCCACCCTGATGGTGTACATGGCTGCTGATGCAGCATATTACGATACACAAAATGGGAGACCATGACAGCAGCATGACCTGATCACCAGGTTTCTCAAGGGCACGAGGAGATTGAATCCTCTTGGGATCTTTCTGTGGTTCTACCTGCCCTACAGAGAGTCTCCTTTGAGCCCCTGGAGCAGGACGAGCTCAGCACTTTGTCACTGAAGATGGTCCTTCTTATGGCGCACACTTCTTTCAAGAGGGTTGGGGACCTGCAGGCACTCTCTGTCACCGGCGAATGCCTGGAGTTCGGGCCTGCACACTCTCACACCCACTTACATGCCCAAAGTTCCCACCACTCCCTTTTGGTATCAGACGGTGAACCTGCAAGCACTCCCTTCAGAGGAGAAAGACCCAGCCTTGTCATTGCTGTGTCCAGTTTGCACCCTGCACAACTATCTGGACTGCACTCAGATTTTTAAATGCTTGGAGAAGCTCTTTGTCTGTTTTGGAGGGCAGCAGAAAGGGAAAGCTGTCTCCAAACAGAGGCTTGCCCATTGGATTGTGGATGCCATTTCTTTGGCTCACCAATCACAAGACCTAACGTTCCCCTTGGGAGTCAGGGCGCACTCCACTAGAGGTGTTGCGTTCTCCTTGGCACTGGCAAGGGGCACCTACCTGACAGACATATGCAGAGCAGTGGGTTGAGCTACACCCAATACATTTGCAAGGTTCTACAACCTGCGTATAGAACCAGTCTCGACCCGAGTGTTACGGGGTAATAACAGGTAGGTTGGGCAGCCGGTTGGATGTATCACTTGCATGTGTGCATTTCCCCTTTCAAGGTGATAATGTGTGCTATCTTGTCCACAACAGTTCCCCACAACTGGTGAACACTGGACACCTCTTTAATTTCTTAAGCACTGTTTGGTGACGAACTCGGCGGAGGAGTCACGCCGCCAGGCCCAGTACTTGTGGTATGCCCCTTTTCAGATGAGCCTGCATACTTGGGCTCAGTGCTCCATACGTGGTGCGTTTCCACTGTTCTGTTTCCCCTAAAGATGAACGCTGTGATTACTCTTGACAGAGCTTTGCTCTGCCTCGGCCACTGTTGCTGTGTACCCTCTCTGTAGATAGGGTCCTCCCCAGTGGCATCATTGCATATGTGAACTTCCCTGTCAGTACGTCCATGTGAGGTATTCTCCACATGTGAGTTATTCTTCTCCTGGAGAGGGAAGAGCACTTCTCCAGCACTATTCTAGCAGGTGCTCGGCAGGAAATTGCTTAATACAAAAATCAGGAAAGGCCACCGCCTGTAGCCTCCTTGGGTAAGTGCTTAGGAGGGAGACGCCTTACCTAACTCGATGGAAGGTCATGACATGGTAGATGCTCACCATGAGGCACGCATTAGCTTGCCCATGTCTGCTCCTCCATACCTTGTGACACAGTTCAGTTTTGTATAGGAACCCGTAGTGTCACTACTTCGACACAACGTCGAGTGAGTGACAGACAGGGAATGTCTTGGTTACTGATGTAACCTCTGTTCCCTGATGAACGAGACATTGTGTCTCTTCTGCCACAGGGCTGAACCGATCGCTGACATGGCCTAGACTCTCTCTCGGCTCCTCAGCACAAATCTGAATGTGTGGTGCACGTCAACTCCTTTTATACCCGTATGTCCGGGGTGGAGAGCGTCATGCAAATTCAACTCGCAAATTTTCATTTGCCTTTTCTGAATAAAGAAAAGGTTATTGGGGCTCACAAGAGCGAACCCTTAGTGTCACTACATCGACACAACTTCTCGTTCCCTTTATCAACAGAGGTTATATCAGTAACCAACACGTTAATACCAGCTGTGTTTTAATGCTCTAGCTCATAAATGTGTCACGGGTGATCAAGTCATAAGTGTCGCAATGTTCAGTAGTTGAACACCCTTACCAGTGATCGAATTCATGTTCATGATATATTTAATCACGACAAAAGGAGTTAGGGAGCTGATTGAGACACACCCACAGCGATTCAATATCAGTAATCAAGTGATGGAGAAACAAACTCAGTTGTGGCTTGTGACAGTAATCAAGTACTTTTCAGCCTTTGTAGGGTGCAATTTAATTACCACAAAAGCATATCAAGTCTTAACTATCACCAAAACAGCAAAATACATGATATATGGCATTCATGAGGAACCGGCCAGCTAGCTTGTTGGAGTTCTCCCTTGGAGGGTATGTCAATGCTCTGCTAAAAATTAAATTAATTTGAACTTTGAACCCATTGCTGCTGATTTTTCGAAGCCTTAGCTTATAAATATGTGACAATCTGGATTAAGTATCATTATCAGTGCAGTGTCAAACTAAAAGCATAACTCATTCAATGCGCTGCTTGATGCCCTACACGAATAATGTGCGCTCCATATCCACATTAGATAGCCAGCGCCTGCTGGCCAATTCATATTGTGGAGGATAAGGGTTTAAGAGATTTAATGTGCATTGTTATGAATGTGCAACCTATGTGTACTAGTTTGTTCAATTAGTGAACTTCCAACTTAGATTTTGGGAAACATTTAATGTTACTTAAATCGGTTTTAGTGCATTTCTATCTGTATATATTAAAAGGTTTTGTTTGGAAAATGATAATTAAGCATTATTGTTGTATATTGTTTTGCTTCCTTTCCTAAGAAGTAAAGAATTTAATTTTTACAGGAAAAGAAGTAAACAGAGTCAAATTTCCACACTGTAAAAATCTATGATTAATCGTGATTAACTATGAAAAATTATGTGATTAATAGCAAATTGTGAATTATGTGACAATTATTGACTGGCAGCACTAATCAAACACAAGCAATAATTAAAACTTGGCAAGTTCAGCAACCATTTTGCTTGAGATATTTTTTTAAGATACCATGTTTTAAAGTACATACAGTGAGTAAAACACACTTGTGTGGCCATTTCTAAAGCAAAAACTAAGGTCAGTGGGACCTTCTTACTTTTGTTCTAGTAATGATTTATTACATATAAATTACATTTCAACATTTATTATAAAGTGTAATATATTCCCTTACAACAAAGTATGGTCCTGTATGCATACACAGAGGTCTGAGTAACTAAGCCCTGAGTATCCATTGACCCTGTAACCATCCCTGCTGCACAATGCTGGACAGAAATTATGCTACAGGCTGGAAGTTCTTGTGCTTTCTTCATCTTTTAAACATTTCATCATATCTTATTGAACTTTCAGTTTGATTGTTCGCAATCCTTTATGGGGTGCCTTTTTTCCAAGGACTCAATCTCAAAGCCTCTTCTCCTCATGAACTTCTAGCCTCACCTGCAGAGAGTAGAGAGGTAGAAGAAAGTGTGGGAAAATTAAGCAAGAGATAGAGAGACACACAGAGAGAGGGAGAGAGAGAGAGAGAGAGAGAGAGAGAGAGAGAATGCCCTCAGGGTGTGAATTCTCATTTATCTGTTACTGTCCATCTCTCCATGCCGCAGGTAAAGGATCGAGAAAGCCAGGAAAGGGATGAAGCAAAAGCTTATCTCTTTCAGAGCGAGGAGAGGTCAGGGATTTAGAGAGAAATCATATTAAAGCCCCTCACCTGTGTTGAGTATATATATGTAATGGTCTCACTGTGTCCACACAAACATTATACAAGTACATCCAGATTTCTGTGTGTTTTCATAGTCCAGGCATAGCAAGTTTAGGTTCATAGCTTTATGTTAAAGTAATAGTTCACCCCAAAAATTGTATTCTGTTTTTCTCACTTCCTTTTCTTCCATGAAATCAAAAATATCCTGTCCACTCTTTTCTATATAATAAAAGTTAATGAGGACTAGGCTGTCAAACTCCAAAATGACAAAAAATGCACCATAAAGGTGTTATGGAACTTGTATGCTATATTCCAAGTCTTCCAAAATCATAAAATAGCTTTCTGTGAGAAACAGACTGAAATTCGTTACTCACTAGCTGGGTTTCCATCCACGTATTTTTATTTTTGGGATATTGCATAAAATCTGCTGGGTGGAAACACCAAGATGAAAATTAAATCTCCAAAATGCACATTAAAAACATATACGCTCGCTTGAGGTGGATAAAACTATATATTTTTTTTTCCGATAAGAAGTAATCTGCATAAACTGTGATGGAAACACATTTACTGAATAAATTATTTCTGAATTTATTAGGAATACAAGATGTGCATTAAAAAAGGCATGTGACTGAATAACTAGTTCATAACTGGACTAACCAGTGAACCAATCCTCACATTTGAAATGTTGCTCTGGTCATTCTGAAATACCGGTGTCCTGAAATTCCAAAACTGTGCTGTGCTGCAGAGCACTTAAAAAATTAACACTTTTAAAAAATATAAATTACCCGCATGGTAAAGTCATAAGGATGGAGAAACACACACACATTGCACTTCCAAAACTGAGAAAAAGTTATTTACAGTGGTTTGTCTGTGTACAATAAAATGTAGGATCTCTTTTTTGGGATCTCTCTGTGGTCCTACCTGCCTTACAGAGAGCCCCCTTTGAGCCCCTGGAGCAGGCCGATTTCAGCAATTTGTCACTGAAGACGGTCCTCCTCGTGGTGCTCACTTCTATCAAGAGTTTTGGGGACCTGCAGGTGCTCTCTGTCACCAGCGAATGCCTGGAACCGGCACAATCTCACGCCCACTTAAATGCCCAAAGTTCCCACCACTCCCTTTTGGGATCAGTTGGTGAACCTGCAAGCGCTCCCTTCAGTGGAGAAAAACCCAGCCTTGTTGTTGCTGTGTCCAGTTCGCACCTTGTGCACCTATCTGGACAGCAAGCAGATCTTTAGATGCTTGGAGAAGCTCTTTGTCTGTTTTTTCAAAAAAAAATAAGAGTAAAATTTCCCCGGATGTGACGATTTTGTTATTTTCATTGCATGGGATGGAAATGCAGCTTTTTTACACTTTGTTTTTGCAATTGCAGATTTTTTTGCAGAAATGAAATTCGTAACTTGGATGGAAAAATAGCTACTGATAATGTTCCTGTTAATGCTGCAACTGGATCATTGAAATGTGTCCCCCGAAACCTCTAACCAATGACTCCACTCACCCAAGGCCAACTGGACAACCAGCAATTCTAAGTTACCGATATCATAGTTCCATTCTGATTGTGTAAAGTGGTGCGAAAAAAAGGCACATGGATACATCTTTCCGTCTGACAAAGAGTGAAGCAACAGGACCGCTCCAACACCAATCTCAGACACATCCACCTCCACCACAAACTGACTTGCAAGGTCAGGAGTTACAAGGATGGGTGCAGGAAAAAACTGCTCATTTAATTTAGAAAACACAGCCTCAACCCGCAGGGACCAACAAAAGTCAGTGTGGGTGGAGGTGAGACCCATCAGAGGTGTGGCGATTTGGCAGTAATTCCTAATGAATCTCTGATACAAATTAGCGGACTTTAGCAAGGTCCATGCACACTCCCTCGAACAAAACAATGAACCCCAGGAGCGGAACTGGCTGTGCATGAAAAGCACACTTCTCCACTTTGACAAACAGCCGATTCTCTTGCAGTCGCTTAAGCACTTGCCTGATGTGCTGAACATAGTCCTGGATATTCTGGAAGAAGATCAGTATATCATCAAAAAACAAAAAACAATCAACCATGTCTCTAAGCTCGTAATTTACGAGCCCCAAGAAGATGGCGGTTGCGTTGACCAATCCGAAAGGTATGACCAAATATTCAAAGTGCCCCCTATGGGTGTTAAAAACATTCTTCCTCCCATCCCCCCTCCTAATCTTGGCAAGATGATAAGAATTGCCAACTTTGTTCAACTTTCAAAAATCCAACTTTGTTAAGACGGAAACTCCCTGCAAAAGTTCAAAAGCTGAGGACATCAATGGCAAATGATAGCGATTCTTCACCATGATTCGTCATTCAGCCCTCGATAATCTATACAGGGTCTAAGCGAGCCATCCTCATTCTCCACGAAGAAGAACCATGCCCCTGCTGGTGAGGAGGAATGGTGGATGAGACCAAATGCTGGAGAATCGTTGATATACCTGTTCATGGCCTCCCTCGCTGGAGCCGAGTGTGAATACAACTGTCCCCAAGGAGGCAAGGTGCCAGGAAGCAATTCAATTGCACAGTGTACGGGCGATGAGGAGGAAGGGTCACTGCGCGGGACCGTCTTAACACTGCTCTCAAGTCATGGTTTGTCATCGGTACTCTGGATAAATCTGCCGGTTCATCCTGCAATGAAACACAAGGCTGGACATGGGAGACAGCAGAATTAAGACCAGTCTATGTTTGGAATGTGCATTACCAGTGCCAAAGGAGATTGGATCAGGTAAAAGGACAAATTCTCCGCATGATTTCCAGAGAAGAATGTGACTGGCTTGGTGGATTGGGAAATGACGGACAGTTGTACCACTGAAGGTGTGGGCGATGATAAGTTCATCCAACTGGACCATAGGAAGCTGCCATTTAGAAGCCAAGTCGATGTCCATGAAGTTCCCTTCTGCTCCAGTATCCACCATGGCTGAGAACGTGTGACAGGAGATCCATACTCTAGCCCGGGAGAAGTCAGGGGGTTTTGTCCAAAGGTGTTGCACTCGCCAGTAACACCATTCCTATTGACAATGTATTTTACCAGACAGGAAGCAGAGTGATGAACAGACCGGGCACAATTAAAGCATAGTCCATTAATAAGGCATAACTGTTGTGTCACATGACTTGGTGCGGCAAATGGTAACCCTTTAAATGTCAGTCTAGAGTCTTGTGAACAGTTTTCAGTTGGTTTTATTCATTTAAATTATGCATTGCATATAGCGAAGCAAAAATACAACATCCACACGTGAATGCGGGGTCACACAAGGTTAAGAATATATTTATTTTTATATAAAATACATATTTACAAAAAGGAATAAGCGTTCCATTAGACGAAATTATATGAATTATCCAGTTGCAGTTCATTTGATTAATTTTAATCATGATGTTTCAACTTTACGATTCATTGGAATTGAAAAGGTAAGGGTACCACCTAGAGCTGGTGATATAGACCGTATATTACAGAGGTCTTTTGGATTTACTCTTTCCAAATGTTAGCTCCAATGATGAGCTTCCTTTCGTTTCCCAAAGATTATTGGAGAGAGGGGCTTCTTTAAATTTCCACCAGACCGTTTCATCAGGATAAACACAGGATTTTACATAAATGATGATAATTCACGGGTCACCGTCATTGTTATCGATTACACACAATTTACCCGCAGTAGCTATTGTTTGATGTGAGCTTCATTATCAAGAAATTATGTAAACTCTGATTGTAAACTGCTTTTTTAATTTCAAAAGTGCTGTCACGGTGACAGATATGAGGTCAAATATGATCAAGACCACCATATACAATATAACAGGAGGAACAGATTCCATCTCCACCAGCGCATGGACTGCTTTTTGTGAAAGGATAAGTGAATAAACATAATGTCATACAGCAAAAATTATGTCTTTGCATTTATTTTGAATGCAGTAAATAATATTGTTCAATTGAAAACAGCTGTAGTTTTTATTTTATGCTTTAGAATTGTGTTACATGAGGATGTGTATTCACGTGTCTGATATAATCATACAGGCTCACTGAACCAAGATTAAACTTGTTTTGCTGATATTTCAGAAATAATTTGTTGTTTCCTGATGTCGATTTGATATGGGATCTTCAGAGGTTATATCGGTTTGGAATTTCTACTAGGAGATGTATTCCTCTCTTTTGTCTGTCTAATATAAAAAAAAACAAAATGGATAGGTTGACCAGGTTCGGAGTGGCGTACTTCCATACTACTCTTATTATTTCTGCCATAGACAGACGTGGTGGGAGTGGTGTGGGTACTGTGACATTCCAAACTCAGCTGTTGTCACTCTTTTACTAATTGTCAGCGTTTTTTGTAATTGATCTTGATTGGCTACTCCATGTTTTAAATACGCATGTGATACACTCTTTTTCAAATACCTGATGAAAGTGGCATGACCGAAACGTTGTATTAATTCATGAAATTGTTTATTTACAAGCAAAGGCAGTGAGCAAGATTTTGTTTCTTGTTTACATAAAAAATGTTGGTAACATTTTACAATAAGGTTCCATTTGTTAACATTAGTAAATGCATTAGGTATCATGAACAAACAATTAATTTATTTGTTACATCATGTATTAATCTTTGTTAATGTTTGTTAACAATAATACAATTGTTCATAGTTAGTTCATATTAGTTCATAGTGCATTAACTATTTTTAACTAACACAACTTTTGCTTTTAAAAATTAATTAGTAAATGTAGAAATTAACATTAACTAAGATAAACTAATAATTGCTTAATAAGTGTTGTTCATTGTTAGTTCATGTTAACTAATGTTGTTAACTAATGTTAACAAATATAATCGTATTGTAAAGTGTTAACAAAATGTTTTTATTTTATATAGAGAGATTTTTTTTAATTCTAATTATCATTATTACTATTTTTGCCTTGTTTTCCAGTATAAATATCTAAATATCCTTAAAACAAGGCATGTTTACTTGAAAAGAAAAATGACATAAGATATTTGGTGTTGTTTTCAGAGAAAGCCAATAAAATGTATTCTTAAAACAAGACTAAATATACTTATTTTCTCTTTGAATTCAGAATGAACAAAAATACAGATTTTTTTTGCTGTGCTAATCCTATAATCAGTGCTTCCAGCCTAAATGACAATTATCTCTTAAAGTCTCTTCGTTATTGGACCAGAAATGTAGCTTGCACTTGAAAATCAACATGTATTAATACCATTGGACCCTGGTGAACACTACTGGAATGGCCAGCAGATATCTGTCATCTCTCCCCACCCGCGTTGGTTCTATGCATTTTTCATTAGCTTCCTCTGTAAAGGCCAGCTATATGTGACTTTCAAATGCTAGAACTAGATTAAGAAACCATGTTTGTCAGTAATATATAATTCTAAATGTATGTAGAAGCTTGCATTCCTTATACAGCTGTAACCGGAATTGAATAGCCAGACAGTTTTGAAGCCATGAAAAGCAGGCATGCATTTTTTCAAGGGCTGGATTAACATTTCACTGCAATCGATCACTAATAACTATTGATGGTATTGATAAATTATATGATTTCACAGAGGGGATTAACTCGCATCCTCTAGTAATGAAACATATACAGCATAAAAAATAGTATAATTTCAATCAGACTCAAAAGACGAATTTACCCCTTGATCCATAAATTCCTTAATCCATCCAACCATGTATGTGAAAAGCAAGTATCCATGCAAAAATCATTGCTTTGCATTGCATAAGCAACGGCTAGTGCAGATTTCTACTTCTGTTTAGAAAAATATCCAGGGCAAATAAACTTACAATTACAATGCCTAATATACTCGAGTTGATGGAGGCTGCAAGGGGATGGCATCCCCCTTGTTGCAAGAAATACCAAAACGCATTCCCCTTGTAAAACCACCATCCCCCCTTTCCATCCCCTTTCAAGGAATTGTGTCATGTACTACTTATAACTAATCATGCAAGTAAAATATTACATTTTCAACATTTGATAAATAACAGACTTTAAATAATGGCTTAATAATGATTAAATTTTGACACTTGTACAGTTTGAAAATATTCTGCCAGGGTGATGCTTTAGTCACATAATTTAGTAAGTCAGGTTTTCTGAAAACACTGGCAGGTATGTCGGAGTTTAGCGATGGTTTGATTTGTCCTTCCTTGTGTTCAAATGAAACTGACACTACTGAATGTAATGCAAGTTTTCAAAAGTTACAAGAACTTTAAAAAATGGAGAACAGTTTTAGGAATTCCTTTGTTTTTCTTTAAAAAATAAAAATATAAAAGAAATCAGAAGGCAAGATTGTGCTGTGATGAGCGTACAGTTACAACATGTACATGTTTTTAACTAAAAAAAATTTCAGAGTTTCATCATAAAATGCTTTAGTTGGTAGAACATCTGGGGTTACTTAACTGTAACCCCTGTTCCCTAATAAAAGCAGAATGAGATGCTACGCTGACGCTGCGCTTTGGGAACGAGAATACCCACGCCGCCGCAATGTGGATGTCCGGACCCCTTACGGTTGTGTAGTACAAATTTAGGTGTGACCAGCTGTGAATATGTGTGCAACGTGTCAATGAAATTGAACAGAATTTATAGCCTCTGCTGTTGATATCATTGGATGCACCTGTATCAGTACTATAAATAGATGCGTCACAGGTGCATCATCAGGTATTTTGTCTGAAAGGGCAGTCCTGAAGCACAGCATCTCGTTCCGCTTTTATCAGGGATCAGGGGTTACAGTCAAGTAACCCGAGACGTTCCCTGTCAAAAAGCTACACTTTGATGCTGCGCTGACTTAGCGCTTTGGGAACGAGAATACCCACGCCGCTGCACTGTGGATATCCGGACCCCTTACGGTTGTGTAGTTGTGCTCACAAGAGCGTGAGAGTTCTCAGACATGAGCTTGTGATGTTGACACAAGGACATAAAGACATGAGCATCCAAACTATAAAATCTTATGAATCTGTTCGGAGAGGACCAGCCTGCCACATCACAAACATGCTGCAGAGGGACACCTCTAGCCAAGGCTTTAGAGGAGGTGACCCCTCTTGTAGAGTGACCCCTGATACCTACTGGCAAAGCTTATACCTACTCGCAATAGCGTCCCTCACCCAATGCAACATTGTCTGTTTGGTTGTGGCCACCCCCCTGTTGCAGCCCCCATGGCAAACGAATAGTTGCCCTGACTTATGCCACTGGCTAGAGCAGTGGACATAAGTCTGAAGGCCATGGACTGGACAAAGTCTGTGAAGTCTTTCCTGCTCCGGCATTGTAAACGGTGGGGAGCAGAAGGCTTCGAGAGTGACCAGATGTAAGTCGAGAAAGGAACCTTAAGCAGGTAGTCAGGAAGCAAAATTGCTTTAGCCATTCCTGGGGCAAAATCTAAGCAGGCTGGCAAGACAGACATAGCCTGTAGATCCCCAATTCTTTTTAGAGAATTAATTGCCATAAAAAAAAACATCTTGAGAAGTTAAAGTGGAAGTCAGAAGTTTATCAGACACTGACTCTAGAGGTTCGAAGGGGGTCTCACCCAGACCCTCAAGGACTATTGCTGGTCCTAGCAGGAGGTCTTAGTCGCATGGCTCCATGAACGAAGCGAGCGAGCGGAGGATGTCTCCCCAACGGCACACCGTCAATCAAGGTGTGGCAAGCCGATAGAGTGGCTACGTAAACCCTGAGAGTGGCGGGGCATGTGCCTGCTGACAATTTTTCCTGCAGAAAGTCCAGAACTGAAGCAATCTGGCAGTTTATTGGATCTGCATTATATGCATTGCACCATCTTTCAAAGACACCCCATTTATTGGCATAACTTCTTCTAGTAGAGGGAGCCCTAGCACTTAGAATGGTCTCGATAACTTCAGGTGAAAGCTCAGTGTCCCTCAGTTGGTACTCGGGCCGGGGATGAAATAATGTCCCCAGCGCCTAAGACGGAAGGTCCCTCCTGTCCAGAATCGCCAAGGTGAGCCATCGAGGAGAGACACTATCTCCGAGAACCATACCCTTTTCAGCCAGCACGGAGCTATCAGTAAGAGGCAGGACCCTTGCTGGCGAACTCTGGCCAAGACTCCCGGGAGCAGAGAAACCGGGGGAAACGCATACAGGCGTATTCTGGGCCACGTATGCGCTATCGCGTCCAGAACCAGGGGGGCTGGGTGACTCAGAGAGAAGCAGAGAGGACATTGCACTGTCTGTTGAGAGGCGAAGAGGTCCACTTCTGCCCTGTAAAATGTCACCCAGATTTGTTCCACTACCTCGGGGTGGAGTTTCCACTCCCCCGTCAGTATTTTCAGTCTAGACAGTAAATCTGCTCCCACATTCAGGCATCCAGGGATATAAACTGCCCTGACTGACAGGAGCTTGCCCTGGGCCCAAAGGAGAATCTGACATGCCAGAGTGTTCAGCTGGCATGAACGTTTACCTCCTTGATGATTTATGTAAGAGACTGCTGCTGTGTTGTCACCCACACCAGGACATTGGAGCCTTTTTTTCTTGCTGGAAGAAGTATTTCAGGGCCAGAAATACAGCAATCAGCTCGAGGCAGTTAATGTACCAATCGAGCTGATGACCCTCCCATTCCCCTTGAGCTGGACGACCAATTAAGACTGCTCCCCAGCCCGTCAGGGAGGCGTCTGTCATTAGCAACTTGCGATGGCAAGACGCACCTAGAGTGGGACCCAAATTAAGGAACCGGGGTCTGAACCACATAGAAAGGGAACGAAGTGCACGGCACGATACACTTATTAGCCTTAGGGGGCTGGCCTTTGGATGAAATCCCCTGGCTTTGAGCCACAAGTGAAACGGTCTCATGTGCAGAAGGCCCAAAGGGATCACCGAGGACGCAGATCCCATGAGACCTAGTATTCTTAGATACTGATGAACCATGCAACCTTGGCCTAGCCTGACTTTGCTCAGGGTGTTCTGAATGGACACAATTCGATTGTGCCCGCATCGTGATCGAATTCCATACAAAGCCCAGATAGGTAATTCCCTGAGTGGGAGACAGAATGCTCTTTTTGACGTTGAGCCAGAGAAACCAGATGAGCTAAGATGATATCCCTGTGCTGAACTGCCAGTTCTTGAGACTGTGCTAGTATCAGCCAGTCGTCTATGTATTTGAGAATGTGGATCCCCGGAGTCACAAAGGAGCCAGTGCTGCATCCATGCATTTCGTGAATGTGCGGGTTGATAGTGCTAGACCGAATGGAAGAACCCGATATTGGAAGGCTTTGCCCCCGAAAGCGAACCTCAGGAACTTCCTGTGCTGTGGCAGAATTTCTATATGAAAGTATGCATCCATGTGATCGATCATGACCTACCAATCGTGATGTTGATTTTAGGACATGACCGTCTTGATAGTTAGCATCTTGAACTTGAACGCCCTGACTGAGCGATTCAAGCCTCGAAGACCTAAGATTGGATGCAACCCCCCCACCCTTCTTTGGAACCAGGAAGTATCTGCTGTAATAACCTGACTCTTTCTCTGGAAGGGGAACATGTTCTATTGGCCCTTTGACCAAGAGATTTTGCAGTTCTTTCCACAGTTCTTGCTCCGGTTTCACGGTAGTGAAACCATGCTGTTGAAATGCGTAGGACGGCTAATGAATTGAATTCTGTAGCCTTTTTCTACTGTTCTTAGGACCCACATAGAAATACCTGGCAGAAGTTTCCACGCTGCCAGGTTCTCTGAGATGAGTAATAATTTTGACACTTCCTATTGAGGGGATGTCAAGTGTTCTGTGTCCAAAACCAAGGCAGGAAGCAACAGTACACCTAACATTTCACTGGAAGCCTCTAACTCCCGAAAACACCAGAGGCAGTGGGAATGAAGAGGTTTCGTGGGGGTATCGGGAAGGTCGAAGTGGATGATACACGTGCCCTGTCCTGAGGGGGGCTACCCCCACAAGGCTGGGAGCAAGACTGTCAGGGTTTTTTCCTCTTAGAAATTACTGCCCTGAGGTCTTGCTTTGGGGGCTGTTGAGGGTGACGAGCCGGTCCCCAGTCTCTACGAGGGGGAGCACGACTCGCCACGCTTTGTTTCTGAGCCTCCCTTCTAGAAGGGCGGGCTGGGTGGCTGACAGCCCCTCCTCCTGAGTGCGGCGAGGAAGGAATTGCCCGACCGCTTCCTCATGATTTTTCGCCTCCTGGAACCTGGTGATAACTACATTCATAGTGTCACCAAATAAGCCAGAAGGCGAAACCGGGGTATCGAGAAGGAAAACTTTGTCCTTGTCTCTGATGCCCAAGACGTTGAGCCATAAGTGTCTCTCCATACTGACTAAAGCAGACATAGACTTGCCAATGGCACGGGCCATCTGCTTGGTCACGTGGAGAGACAGATCCGTGGCTCATCGAAGCTCGGAGTAAGCCTACTCGTGGCGCTCGCACTCACGTCCTTCAGCAGATCATCCTGGTATGCCTGTAACACTGCCATAGTGTGCAGGCAGCACCAGCCTGACCTGCTGCCTGATAAGCCTTCCCCACAAGCGTGGAGGTGGTCCTGCACGGCTTTGCGGGGAGAGTGGGTCTTTTTAACAACGATACCGAGCCAGGCGAGAGATAACCCACAAGTGTCTCTTCAACCGGCGGCATTACTGAATACCCCCGTGGCTAAGCACCCACGATAGTCGAATATATCAACGTCGAGGGCACAAAGACACTGGAAGTATAAGGTTTCCTCCATGAACGAGAGAGCTCGTCATGGAGGTTATCAAAGAAAGGAAGGGACTGATGAGGTGTTTCCTTCCTTTTACCACCAGACAGAAATCTGTCCTCCAACTTTGAGCATTTGGGGATCTCTTGTTCAAGTGGCCAGTCTAATTGAAGCCTGGCCACCGCACGAGTAATCACCTCGAGTAATTCCTCCGATGATTTATTATCATGCCCGGAATGCTCGGAGGTGGGTATCTTGATGTCCGCAGACTCAAGAGATTCATGGTCCCCCTCATGAACCGAAGAGGCACCGGAGTGCGCTTCAGGATCACGGGAAGGACCAGCTGGATCTGGGGAGAGAGCGAGCGATAGGGACGGACCCGTCTCTCACTCCTCAGCCAGATAAATACGAGAGCCCCATGATGGAAGTGTGGGCGCTGACTCTCAGAAGCAAGACGAGTGCGAAGCATTTTGACTGGAAACAGATCGCAATGCTCGCACTCGCCCCGCCCCCATGCAAGAGCAGCATGCTCTTCCCCCAACATAAAAAACAAAACTGCTTGCTCTGTCTTTCAATCATTTTCTTTGTTTTTCTTTTTTTTTTTTTAAGTTGTTCCCAAAGCGCTAAGTCAGCGCAGCATCAAAGTGTAGCTTTTTGACAGGGAACAGCTTTTTACACCACTGTTTAAGCATCCTTCATAGAAACAGCCCAAACTTCCTTTACTAGTTCAGTAATTGGAGTAGAAAAGGCATGTCTGAGACAGTGGGAGAAAAGAAAAATAAATTTTTCATGATCATAAAGTGGATTCTTTTCACAGAATTAATTATAAAATGCAATAACAATTACAGGTGCATATTATGGCCATGTGTCTTAAGAGTCAATGAAGTGATGTTCATTTTTGTCCAGAACTATTCAATTAAAATACATCATCATAATAAATTAATTAATACAAATTCACACAAACCATATACTTGAAAATACCTTTTGTATGATGATCATATTTTCAAGTCAAATTTATGTTTTTTTCTGGAACTTAAAATGGAAAAAAATTTTGTCCAGAGACACAGTCTCATTAAAAGCTGAAATTCCTGAAAAACAAATGTTGGCAAGACTAGTGCATAATAAACTTGTACTGTTAAAAAAACAAAAGCAGTAAAACAGTTGTGTTCCAAAATATAATTCATATTTATAAACATGGTACAACCAGCATGTTGGTAGTTATTTTGTTTTTTATGTTGACCATAAAAAACATAAAACAGAGCAGAAACCTTTAGAACCTCAAGACTGAGCGTGGAGAATTAAAAAAAATAAATAAATAAAAAAAAAAAAATAAAAAAAAATAAATATATATATATATATATATATATATATATATATATATATATATATATATATATATATATATATATATATATATATATGTATGTATCTTTGACAACACTATCCTCCTTGAAATTGTTTTACAAATCGACCACTGCAAATATACCTAACAAGGGTCAACCTCTGCTGTTTTATAGGTCTAAAGTGAATTGTCCAATTTTCTCCTATCAGCTCTGCCTTGTTCTCTCTTCCGTAATGACAACCCCCCTGTCCAATTACAGAAATTTAAACAATGCCCTCTATCTGCTGAACAACTCTAAATATTTAACGAGAAAGATCACTATAAGCTTGTAGAGCTGAATGGGGCCATCGCAGGGACCAAATGGGTGTTAGGTTATGTGAGAGTAAGATAACATTCTGTAAGCCTGGAATGTACAGTATCTGCTTCTTTGTATTACTGTGCTTGATTTAGGTATAGTCTCTTTTGGAAAAGGCACAATGGCCTGGGCTATTATGAGGATAGTGTGTGCATTCTTAGCTAGCCGTGCGGAAGACTTACATCACTAGCATTGTCTCTGTAGTGAAAGAATTTAATTTAAATTGCATAGTGTCTCCAACACAGACGACATAGCTTAGATTTGGCTCGCATAATCATAACAAAGACCTGTACCAATCTGCTGCTGCCTGATATTATAGTAATTTCTTTCATTACTATTGACTGTAAAATTTTGGTTTGGTACATTTCCTCTCTGGTTTCTCAAAACTAAATCCAGACAACAAAATGAATCCTTTACATTTGTTTGGCATGGCAGCCATCAGTCTGTAAACCTATACACAAATGCTATAACTTTGAGTGAATGAGGGGGGAAAAGGCTAACATTTTCTTGTAGGACAATAACAAACTAAAATTTTAAAGTATCAGATTTCACTACATATGCATGGCAGAAACTGACAGTCCCAATATGATTTGGTGGCTGTTACGCAATTTCTGTGAGTTGTGTACACACGTTTTTATCAACCAAATTGGAAACAATGTCTTATTTACAAGGTACAAGGCTTATTTCTGAAGAAGAACAAATCACTGGTTTTGGTGATATTTCCCAGGTTCATGACACTAAATCTTTGAACAGAGCAGCCTTATAAAGAAGTCGTCACCGTAGCGGTTCTTTGCCTGCGTCACCAAATTGTCAATGTCTCATTTAAATTCTGTCACAGTCTCTGCAATCTTCGGATTTATTGCGCACGTTTAACTGCAATATATTTCATTACACTCATAAATATTAGAATAGAGTTTAGAAGCTCATTATACTATCTTATCGATATTTTAGATCCCCTAACCCAACCCTATTCCTACACTTAATAACTTATTAATAGTATAAAACATATAATAGGCAGGTAAATGTAGTCACAATTATTTTATTTTCTTAACACTATAATATAGGTATTTTCGAACCACTAGACCTAACCATATGCATGAACCTAACCAATAATAGAACAACAGTATATCCAACCAAAAATATAAAAGACATAACAAGTAGAGTCACAATAATTTCTTTATAATTTATTTTAAAAAATGACCAAAAAAGTTCCATAAATGTATTCTAAACATTTGATGCAGCATTTAAAGTCTTCTGAAACCATGCAATAGCTCCAAAGTGAAACAGAATGTTTTCATTGCTGAAAATCTTCTTTTCTGTGAAGGAAGTCACATCTTATTCCAAAATATACAGGTACATCCGAACATTATCATCAAAATTGGTCACTTGACAGCCATTTGCATTGAGCTTCACTGACATCAAACTTGCATAATACTTGAGGTGGCAGTTTTAAATGTTTAAATGTGCCCATACTGTTCGTACAAACTAATGTTAGTTAGTGCACTAGCCTGTAATGTTTTTAGATGCAGTAGTGATATGATGTTTGTGTTTGTTTTTGTTTTTTTCATGTTTATATGTGAGTGGAAGGGTTTGGTTGCTCCACATGTCTGGCCTATGTTAATGTGTTGGCAAGGCAGTACTACATGGCTGGAAGTCTAAATAGCGAGACAGGCATAGCAAGAGGCATAAAGATACAGACAGAGAGACGAATAAAGATACTGGCATTCAAGCAGCTGGCGATGAAACAGACAGACAGTTAGGCTGCCTCATAAACTGAAATAAAATAAGTAGGTCAGATGCAAGAACGAGAGAGACAGAAGAGATGAAGAAATGAAGAGAGGGAGAGTTGGTGATTGGAGAGACTGAGCTCATGAAGAAAAGCTAAATGTAGATGGATTTCATGTCCTCTTTCTTCTTTCTGGTGTTGGGCTTGTGGGGGGGGGTAGGGGGTGGGGGGTGGATGATGATGCCACGGGAGGCAAACAGAGGCCAACTGGCGCCTGAAGTGGAAACCAGTGACATTGATTGACAGCAGCCTCAACTAAATTACCAGACTCGGTGTTCCTCAGGTACACACACACATGTACACAGTCATGTCAGTGTACAACATTCAACATTTATTAAGAGGAGTAAGCGAGTAAGCACCGTGTTATTTTGAGCACTGAGATCATGACAAAAAAAAAAGATCAAGCTAGCTGTGCAAATTTAGCTCATTAAAAGTAACAGGCTAGTCTCCATCTAATGATCACCTCAACATCTGTCTGCAATAGTTTGCCTTTGAAACACCACCTGCTTCAAAATCCAGGCCCATCTAAAAGGCTACTAGCTGAAAACCCTTGTTTGAGTCTTTTCGCTCTTGTTTCTTTTCAGGTTTTTTTTTTTTTTTTAATCACAGAGATCCCAAAATGGGTGTAGATTGTGTGTAGATTGTGAAACAATAAGCAGATTTATCAGCCATGACCATGAACTACATTATGGGTTGAATTAGCAGAGAAGCATTGCCTGCTCTGCCAAATGAGCAGATTTTGAGAGATAATGACACAATGACTCACTCCAGCAAAAGACTGAAGTGAATTAATAAAAAGAAAAAGGAAAGAGTCATTTCTGCACAGCATTTGCCCACCTTCAATCATTGGTGTTCAGGGTAGATTGCAATATGGCAATGCGAGTTGTATTTGTCACATATGTTTGAATATATAGCACATTCCAGAAAATGAAAATGATATAATTTGCTATTAATTAACCATTTATTCATTATTGAATGTACTTCAGAGCTGTAATCATTTTGAATTTAGGTTTTTTTATCTATTTTATTTTCAATTTGTCCCCTCGATTAAGTTTATTTAATTTAGTTTTTCAATATATTCTAGTTTCAGTTGATTTCGTTTTATTTTTAGTATTTTAAATCTGCCAAGTTAATACCGTATGATAATATGGTTACAATGTTAAATTTCTCATAACCATCTAGTGTTTTCCGTTATCTAGTGGCATTTTCATGTTTAATAAAGGCGAGTTGTACAGGTTTTTCCATTTTAGAATATAATACACATATAATACAATACATCAAAAACTAATATTGATTTGATATAAAAACTTTTTTTTTATTTTAGTTAGTTTTGTGGTCATAAACAATTTTTTTTTTTCAATTTAGTTTGATTTCTTTCCATTTTTATATTTTTCAGTTAATTAATTGTTTTTCATTTAGTTTACATGAATATTTGTTATTTTTCTATATGTTATTTATTTTTTAATATGCTATTTTAAATAGAAAATGCAGCAAATCAGGACAAATCTAGAAAAGGATTCATTACCTTCTCACTGAAATTTCCTGAGATGCAACTGGCTATCAAAAACATATTGAGCTACACATAAGCTACACATAAGTTACACATGTGTATTTCTACTTTTCATGTGTTACACGCTATAGTTTACTGAAATCTTTTTTCTTCATCAAATAGCAATGTCAAATGAAAATCGAGTCAATCGCTGAAACAAAAGTGCCACTTGAGTAAGAAATAGCATGTATAAAATGTATGTTTACATGCATATGAAATACTATTAATTTACAGTTGTTTTTAATTAATTGTTGCACAGAAAATCAATGTAATATAGTATGTATTTGTATGAATATAAGACTCATTCCTCTTTTAATAAACTTTCAAATATATATCCTGTGATAGTAAACTTATATAGATATGAAATAATCATAAAAATAGGACACTATTACATGCATAGGGCCTCTAATGACCCTATACACTTTTGGTACTTAAAAATATTATACAATTTGTATTATTTTTTATTATTTTTATATATTTTTTATATTTATTATATTTTTACTATTTATAAGTGAGATATTGAGGAATACTAAAGAGGTGTGGGCATGAGGGTGGAATGAGGTCCAGGGTAACTAAAGACCTGAGGTAGGCGTTTAAGGATTACAGGTTTTTGTTAACATTAATAACAATAGTGAGTGCATAAAATATTGTTTATTTACATCATCAATACATTCTCTTTTCTTCTCTGTATTTATAGTTGACTCCGGCACAGCCCTGTCACGCCCACAGCGCCCCCTTTCGGCCCGGGCGGCCCACCATGCCCCGGCCATGAAAGGCTACCATGTGAGTCGTAGTCTGTCGCAACACTCCTCTGGTCCTTGCTACTACAAGCCAGAGGACTGTGACGCTACACGGGACTACATGCACCACCCTGACCACTACCAGGGGCACAATGACCACCCCTACTACCCACCCGGTGGACCTCCCGAGCCCCTGGCATTGGCCCCATCCGGGGGAGGAACCTTCCCCCGCTCACACCCCACTCACCCACAACCCTACGACTCCACATGTGAGGAGTGTATATCCTCAGCAGGGCATGGCCATGGCCACGGCCACGGCGGAAAGATGCACCGCATCCCATCCAACCTCCTGGACCAGTTTGAGAAACAATTGCCATTCCACCCTGATGGCTTTCACACCCTGCAGTACCAACGCACATCCAGTGGGGAGCAGCGCAGTGAAAGTCCAAGTCGCATACGACATCTGGTCAACTCTGTGCAGCGTCTCTTTGCCAAGTCTCATTCACTGGAGGCACCCTCTAAACGAGAGTTTAATGGCACCCGTGGAGGAGAGTATAGGGAAAGGGAAAGGGGGCACCGCAGTGGAGGGGAGGAAGGGGGTGGACATCATTATTCTGGAACACACCAGTCACGCTCTGCCCGCCGCAGCAAGAGCCGAGAACGAAGTAAGAGCGGAGACTCTCGCCATGAGTCGCGAAGTTCTCGCCACCGCAGCAAGACGACTGGGTGGTGGAGCTCTGATGACAACCTGGACAGTGACAGTAGCTTTCTAGTGGGTGCAGGCAGGGGGGGTCGTGGGTATGCCACTGGACATGAGACCCTGGATGCTGCCATTCAAGAGCTGACTCTGAGGAAAGCTAAACCACCTCCTCCTGGAGAGTGCTTGGCCTGCTCCAGCATAACAATGGCAGGAGACAGTGGACACTCTCTGAAGAGGAGCACATGGTCAGCCATGACGGTCAGTCAAGCTAGAGAAGTCTATCCATCCACCTGTGGAGGAGGAGGGGGAGGAGGGGGATATGAAAAAGCATTGGTCCCCCTGGATCCCAAAATTAAGGAACGATCAATCCACTATCTGCAGGTAAGTTTGTGTGTATGAGTGTGGGTAAGGTTTTGTCTACATTGTGTGGACCAAATGTCTCCATAAGTATAGTAAAACCTAAAATCAGCTACATTCAACTAAATGTATTATTTTCCTTACTGAAATCAGCTTTTCATAAGGGAAATAGTTTTATATACGTAATACATAATGTCTAGAGAATATACAAATGCAAAAAGGTTTTTGTGAGGGTTTTGTTGAGGGGTAGGGTTATGGGATAGAAAATATCATTAGCTCCTCTTATAAAAATGGTGCTGTGGTAGTGATGGTATCAGAATCTATTACTATAGTATTTGTACACATACCATGCTACTGAATGATAACTATATACCATGGTATTTACATTTAACAAGACCATTGTATTAACATGCCCAAAACTAGTGGTATTACTAGTCGTACATGTCCAGAAATCATGGTGTTACTTTGGTGCATGTCCAAAAACAGAGTATAACTATGGCAGATGTGCAATAATCATGGTAGAGTCAAAAAAACATAGTTTTACAATTTTACATGTAAAAAAAACCCATTGTATTCCCTTGTACATGTCCAAAAACATATTACAATTGTACATGCCCAAAAACCATGGTATTACTATTTTGCATGTTCAAAAAGCATGGTATTTCCATAATACATGTCTAAAAATAGGGTATAATAATGGTAGATGTGCAATAATCATGGTAGTGCCTATGATACATGTCCAAAAACCATAGCTTTACCATTTTACATGTTCACAAATCATGGAATTACCATTGCACACTTTCAAAAACCCTGTTATTACCATGGTATATGTATAATATCCATAGTGCCATTGTACATGTCCAAAAACCATGGTAATTTTTTTGCATTTTTTTTTTATCATGGAGTTGTTTTTCGCATATCCCAACTAAGCTGGGGTCAGAGCACAGGGTTAGATATGAAACAGTGCCCCTGGAGCAGGTAGGGTCAAGGGCCTTGCTCAAGGGCCCAACAGTGGTATCTTGACAGTGCTGGTACGTGAACCCCCGACCTTTCGGTCAGTAACCCAGAGCCTTAACCACTGAGCTCGTGTATGTGTCCAAAAACCATGGTATTACTGTTGCACATGTCCACAAACTATACCTTTATCATTGCACATGTCCAAAAATCATATTAGTACCTTTGCACATGTCCAAAAAACATCATTTTACCAATGCACATGTCCAAAAACCATCCCTTTACCATTGCACATTGCACATTTTCTACATGTGAACACATAGTAATTTCAGTGCAGTAACCCCAACATTTTAATATTTACATGGAGTCTCTATTCTGAAACACAATTACTCTGCTGCCCTTATTGACTTTTATAGATTAATTTAATTGTAAAAAAAAAAAAATCTCAGACGGGGATCTGCACTAAATGACAATTTCTCTGAGTGAAAGAATATAATAACTAAATTAATATGTTTGTTATTGTTGTGTGTGCTGTGAAGAATAGAAGGCTGATGCTATTTCCAGCCTCTGTCAACTCTGTGTGAATGGGGGGATACAGAAAAACAACACATTAAACCTTGGCCTCCACAAAACACACTGTGAATACATACACACGCTGCTATCGATGTCAACAGTGAGCTGTGTGCTTCATTTCTCCCACTCATATGCTCAATTACACGCACATCATTGACATCCTGCTTTGTGATATCAAGTGTCCTACAAAGCAAGACACTTCTTAGCATGATATCAAAATTAAACATTTAATGATGCAATGTGCAAGATAATGGCTTCACAGCTATAAATAGGCTGATGCATCAAAAAATAAATTTTCTTTATGTTTGTCAAGCACACTATAAAGCCATGTCAAAAACAGGAATATTCACTCTAACACAAGAGTATCATGGCATTACTGTTCTGTTGTTGTTGTTTTTTTGTTTGTTTTTTTAATAATCTATCATGGTAATACCATAATCTTTTATTTAATTTTTTGACATGTTTCATAATAAAACCATTGTTTATTTGGGGGGGGGGGGGGGGGGGGGTGTACCATATTTATACCATAGTACTCTCAAATTAGAGTACCATGTTTGGTTGTAAATAAATATGCTACTTATTAATTACCATGGCATTTATTAAAGTACCATGGTATTACCATCTTCTACCATCACTGTACATAAATGGACTAAACTGGAAGTTTTGTCCAGAGTTGGATGACCTGCTGCTTCCTTGATGAATGAGCACAATATAATTGGCCTCAAATACTGTCTTCCTTTCTGTCTTTCTCTTTCCTCTCACACATAAAGACTGTTAGACCCATGTACAGTGTGTACATACTTGGCTGTGCTCACACAAATACACATTTATCTGACATGACAACAGGATGTTAAACGAGGATCATTTTCTTTGGCCAAGTTGTGTTGAGTGACTTATGGCCATGTTTCTACAGTGACAGGTTTTCTAGCTCTTGGAGGTTGCACACCAATAACAGTGGCACGTAGTTGAATACCACTGATAAAATAAAGGCTACAGATTCACAATAAAAAAGTCTGAGTTCTGTTGTTTAAAAGAAATGTCACAAAGCTACACTGAAAAAGTGGAAATATGCATTTGCTACCTTAAGGAGTTATTTTTACTTGAACCCTTAAAATTACTTTAGTCTGTGTAACCTACTGTGATGTCGTCAGGTTGAGTCAGCAAATTGAAATAAACTTTTTGACAAATGAACCAGTTAATTTAGATGTTTTCACATGAAGCACATGCAAGTTTTTACACTAGGGCTGTGAATCGATAATAAAGTTTTAACTAACTAATCGCACATTTTTTTTGAGGATAGTTAAATTATAACATTTTTTACAGGTATAAATCTTTGATGCAAATATATGTATACATGCCATAAAATTTGTCTACATACTGAAATTATATGTTTGGCTAAATCTTCTGACTTTTTACAGTGGACTTTCTTTTTTATTATTCAAATCAAATGGGCAGATTCAATTCATATCAAACTTTATGGCAAGATAAACTGAAGTATACATTTCTAATGCATTATTAGACACATTTTTCATACTGATTCAAACCAAACCAAATGCTGAAGTTTTATAAAACTTTTATTTCCTCTAGCTGCCGTTTAGTCATGATTTTGCTGGCGATAAAAAAATAAAGCAGCATTGTGAAAATCACAATGATTTCAATGGTCTTTTTATTTGGCCATTACGTTTCCTAAAGATGCAATCCTTCCTTGTCTCAGAGTACAGAAAGTGTTAAGACAGAAACATCAGAAACACAGAAACAGTGTTAACAAAAACCCTCTCTAATTTGAACTTTAACTCTTTTTTTTCTTGTTATGCTAGTTTGAGTCGATAAGTTGAATTTATCTCCATTATAGAGTTCAAATTGTTCATTAAAGTGTATCCATTTAAAGTACTGGCTCAACGTTTCATTTGCATCATCACTCAAAAATACTCACTAAGCATTTATAAAACAAAAAATAAAGTGTTTTAGTAAGATATAGTGTAAATAATGGGTAAATGGGTAATGGTAATGGGTAAATAGTGTTATTTATCCTCATGTGACCCCGCATACACATACGTGGACATTTTATTTTGGCTTCACTATAAGCAACGCATAATTTTAATTCATTTAAACCTACAGATCTCAGTTCAGGAGACACTGACGTATGGAGACATATTACAAAAAAACAAAATGGTTCAGGGGAGTTTGTCTTTGGGAGAAATGCCAATAAATCTACATCTGGTACAAAACCAGGTTTACATTGAAATTTGTTTGAGTCTAAAGATTAGTCTTTAGATTTATCCGATATGCCATTTTTATTTTATTTTAGCTATTTATTGTAAAACGCCATGCTGCAAAACACAATGTACACTAATGTGTACACATATTTTTCCTTAGAAATCCTCTATTTACTGTGCATTATCACAATGAGAATCAATGGATTCATCCAAAACCTGAAAAACAATTTCATTTCGAACTGTTCTGAGATCAGTGCAGACAGACAGCACACTGGAGGTTAAGTCATTCACTATAGGTGGCAAGGGAGCATAGCTTTCCTAAGTTAAAAAAAACTAATTTAAAACAAATTTCCTAAGTTAATTCACTACAAAAATCCAACCACAAGTTCAGTTTCAGGCTGCAGAATATGTTTGGACCACTCAACATGTTTGGCAGACATGTGAAAATGGTAATCAGTACTTAGATTCAGAATTTATAATGTTTCATTTAATTTTAACATGGTTGGCAGACCATTGATGCTGACCATTACTTTGAATCAGAATTAAATACTAATTTATGATTTAATGACTGTAACATCTCAAAAACATGAATAACCAACACTCCTGGAAAAATTCTAAACTATTTGATTTAAAAAATCTTACTTTCTTGATATTATTTCAAATTTCAAGATTAAATATAATTCTTCCTTGTTATAATTTAATGATAAACAGTGTTAAAATAATGCTTAGTACAAAAAAAAAAAAAACTACTTTAAATTAATCAGTGTTTATGTTGATATATGTATCATTTTGAATCTACTGTACTTGCCAACTACTTTGTTTTTTAAAATGATAGTTACCCTTGATTTAATAATTTTTTTAAAAATCACCCTTTTAAGCTCTTTCAGACCAAATACATAAATATCAAGTCAAGTCAAGTGGTTTTTATTGTCATTCAACCATATACAGTTAGTACAGTACACATAAAACAATATAGGACAAACACAGAAACACTTGAGACTACACAGACTATATAAAGTGCATGTGAAAACGTGTGCAAAAAGTACGGGACAGTACAATAAATTACTAAAAATTAACAGGACAATAGGCACAGTGAGAGACAGTGCAGCGCCGACCAGTACACAGTAGTGCAAAAAGATGACAGTTTCTAAAAATGCCAAATGTAAACATAACATACTATGATATAGTGTTCTATGGACAAAGCAGTTATTGAGGTAGCAGCCAGGTATAAAGTGACAATAATTAAAGTGCAACTCAGGACATGTGTGTGTTTGTCAGTTCAGTCTCTGAGTATTGAGGAGTCTGATGGCTTGGGGGAAGAAGCTGTTACACAGTCTGGCCGTGAGGGCCCGAATGCTTTGGTACCTCTTGCCAGATGGCAGGAGGGTGAAGAGTTTGTGTGAGGGGTGTGTGGGGTCATCCACAATGCTGGTTGCTTTGCGGATGCAGTATCTTTTGTAAATGTCTTTGATGGAGGGAAGAGAGACCCCTATGATCATTTGAGCTGTCCTCACTATCCTCTGCAGGGCTTTGCGATCCGAAATGGTGCAAGTCCCAAACCAGGCAGTGATGCAGCTGCTCAGGATGCTCTCAACAGTCCCTCTGAGGATGGGGGGTGGGAGATGTGCTTTCCTCAGACTTCGAAGAAAGTAGAGACTCTGCTGGGCTTTCTTGGTAATAGAGCTGGTATTGAGGGACCAGGTGAGGTTCTCCGCCAGGTGAACACCAAGGAATTTGGTGCTCCTGACGATCTCCACAGAGGAGCCGTCGATGTTCAGCGGAGAGCGGTCATTCTGTGCTCTCCTAAAGTCAACAAACATCTCTTTTGTTATGTCCACATTCAGAGATAGGTTGTTGGCTCTACACCAGTCCGTTAGCCGCTGCACCTCCTCTCTGTATGCTGACTCGTCGTTCTTGCTGATGAGACCCACCACGGTCGTGTCATCGGCGAACTTGATGATATGGTTCGAGCTGTGCATTGCTGCTCAGTCGTACAGTCTGCACAGTGAACAGCGGTGGACTGAGCACACAGCCCTGGGGTGCCCCAGTGCTCAGTGTGATGGTGGTGGAGATGCTGTTCCCGATCTGGACTGACTGAGGTCTCCCTGTCAGGAAGTCCAGGATCCAGTAGCAGAGGGAGGTGTCCAGGCCCTGCAGGTTCAGCTTTCCAATAAGGTGCTGAGGAATTATTGTGTTGAATGCTGAGCTGAAGTCTATGAACAGCATTCAAACATATGAGTCCTTTTTATCTAGGTGGGTAAGGGCCAGATGGAAGGTGGTGGTGATGGCATCGTCTGTTGAATGGTTTGGACGATACACGAACTGCAGTGGGTCTAGTGAGGGGGGCAGCTGGGTCTTAATGTGCCTCATGACGAGCCTCTCGAAGCACTTCATGATGATGGGTGTGAGTGCGACAGGACGGTAGTCATTGAGGCAGGACACTGAAGACTTCTTTGGCATGGGGATGATGGTGGTGCCCTTAAAGCACTTTGGAACGACGGCACTGCTCAGAGTGATAATGAAGATGTCTTGCTGATGTAGCTGGTCACTGATGCTGTGTATTCCTCCAAGTTGGTAGAGTCACCATATGTTGCAGCCTCCCTGAACATATGCAATTCAGTACACTCAAAACAGTCCTGAAGAGCAGAGATGGATCCTGCTGGCCAGGTTTTCACCTGCTTCTGGATGTGTTTCTAATATTTTTTTTCAAAAGGCTTAAAAACAGAGAAATATACAGTTTTTTTTAAATATTTTGCTCAGCCCTATTACAAATTACAAAGGGAGAAATGTATCTATGGGCTGTAAAATATGTCCTCATAGTGACAGCGTAAGTAAAGTTCAGGGTAGATGGGGACTGGTAATTACAATAGCTTGTAGCCTGGAGCATGGTTATGTTTTTTTAGCTCTGTTGCATCATGCCTGGACCTCAAACACCTGGTGCACGAAATAAGGGAGACCAGTTTCTGCAAAGTAGAGACAGTAGCTGCTGTGAAGGAGAACAATAAGCGTCAGGTCCACTCCATTTAATAGTTGCTCTGTCCCCAGGCTCCTGAGTGGGAGAAAGAAAAGTCCATTCTGCCAAATGGACATTACCAACTGTGCCATCTCTCATATTCTTTGCTTTTGTTGCCCAGGGCGACAGAAATGTACAGGGAAATCTTGACCCTAACACTAATTTAACTTCCTGTAATATTAGAACATGCATGCTCCAATTACACAGAACATCAGCTTTGCCATATCACGCACACACACAAACACACACACACACACACACACACACACACACACACGTTGGTGCAGCTATCATTATGAGTACTCTCAATAGACATAATGATTTTTACTGTACGAACTATAGATTCTATCCCCTAACCACACTCCTAATCCTAACCCTCACAAAAATAACATTATGCATTTTTACATTTTCAATAAAACATTGCTTAATGTTTTTTAAGCAATTTAAATTATGGAGACACTAGAAATGTTCTCATAAACCACATTTATAGCATAATAAACTTGTAATTACCAGTTTGTAACCTAACAAAAAAGTCCTCATTAACCACTTAAACCTGCCCACAGACACGCACACATTTGATCTGTCACGTTCTTTTGTCATGGCAAGACAACCAATCAACTTGCATAACCTCCCTACCAAGTGTAGTGCACATAAATATTTGGTTAGTCACCACTTTCTGCTTATATACATTGTCAATGCCAGCAGCTTTCCCAGTAACAATCTACTTTTTACAACGAGTTATGTAGTGTGGCAAAATGCAACATTGTTGTATTTGTTACATTGTATAACATATGCAGCTTTACTGCCAAGTGAGCAGAGGCAGTTAGCAAGTGCACTCTCTGAAGTTGTTCCCTCTCTCCCTCTCATATGTAACATTGGAATCACAGCCCCTAATCACATCCTCCACAGTTTTAGTAATAAATGCAGTAATATGCATTATTAAAAAAAAAAAATAAATCCTTTCTTATATGCTAAAAGGAGAACTTTCTTGGCCCATGACTTATAAAAACAAATTACATCATTATATGTTAAAAATAAATTAATTTTAATTTGTTAATCTTATTTATGTACACATTTTGGGTGATTTATACATAATTTTTTAATTTGTAGGTATTTTATTTTTTTTTCTCCTTCACCTGTTCTTCTCTTTATGATTGTATTCATACATTGTTTGATCTTATTAAACATTTATATAGTAAAAACTCCACAGTTTTACCACCATTTTTAGACATTTCAGATGGTCCCTTACCCACTATAGGCAAATTTTCCAACATATATCAATGTTAAACTGGCGATCTGGAACGATTTCACCGTGACACCATCTGACCAGCTTAAATACAGGACAAATCGCATAATTTTAATTTTAAATACGGGACCATCACAAATTTTATGGGACGATCCTCTATTTTACGGGACTGGTGGCAACCCTAAGTGTATCTAGCTACTACTAAAATATGAATGACTTTGAGTAAACTTACTTTTAGTAAATACTTAAATATCTTGTACTGCTGCATTGGAAACTACAGTTTCAAAGTTGTCATGACTCAACGAATACACAGGAAGCAATAGCAGGTAAGCTCTATTTATTGAGAGGAAGTCCAAACAGAAAGACACGGGCGTGGAATGGTGACACAAGAACGTAGATGGTCCGCGAGGTGAATCCCAAGGTGCAGTGAAGACAGACAAAGAAAATCCACAAACGGTGATAATCCACAACCGACAAACTACACAGGAACACACGACGAGAGACTCAGGAACACAAGACTGGAACACCGACACATCCAACAACGATCTGACAATGGAGATGAGAAAACTGTGAGCATTTATAGTGGAATGAGATCGGCTGCAGCTGGTGATGATATGATGATCAGCTGGAGCGAATCAAGGAATGACACTCACTCACGCCCACAACACACGTGCATTCAAGCAACAAGAATAACACGAGACGAGAAGGAAGCAATGAATTGTATACCGTGACAGTACCCCTTCTCCTAAGAACGCCTCCTGGCATTCTCAGACCCCCTTACCTGTCGATTGTAATCATCGATCAGAGAGTGATCCAGAATGTCTCTAGCAGGTACCCAACTTCTCTCCTCCGGACCGTAACCCTCCCAGTCCACCAAGTACTGAAATCCACGTCCCCTCCGCCTCGAATCCAGAATACGATTAACCGAATAGGTGGTATCCCCATTAACGAGACGCGGCGGGGGGGGGGGAACCGGGACTGGCGGATTAATGTGAGCATGAAACACAGGCTTAATCTTGGAAACGTGAAAAACGGGGTGTACCCTCCTGTACGCTGGAGGTAAACTAAGGCGGACTGCCACCGGACTAATGATCTTGGTGACAGAGAACGGGCCAATAAATTTGGGAGCAAGCTTATTAGAGACGGAACGGAGAGGAATGTTCTTAGTAGAAAGCCACACTTTTTGACCGACGACGTATATGGGAGGCTTTGACCGGTGGCGATCGGCCCTAGCCTTGGTGCGCGCCCCCACTTGGAGTAAAGTCTCGCGGGCTCTAGTCCAAGTGCGGTGACACCTCTGGATCAAGGCGTGGGCGGAGGGAACCATGACCTCGGATTCCAGACTGGGAAAAATAGGTGGCTGGCAACCTAAACTACACTCAAACGGAGATAGGCCCGTGGCCGACACTGGTAACGTGTTGTGGGCGTACTCCACCATGGAAAGTTGTTGGTTCCATGAGGAAGGATTCTTGGAAACTAAACATCGCAACACCCTTTCCAGATCTTGGTTGGCTCTCTCGGTTTGACCATTGCTCTGGGGATGAAACCCTGAGGATAAACTAACCGTCGCTCCCAGTAATTTACAAAATTCTTGCCAAAATTTGGACACAAACTGGGGTCCTCTGTCAGAGACCACGTCCATCGGGAGGCCATGTAAACGAAAGACGTGGTCAATGACTGTCAACGCTGTCTCCTTAGCTGAGGGTAATTTGGGTAAGGGAATGAAATGAGCCGCCTTCGAGAACTGGTCCACCACGGTCAAAACGACTGTGTTCCCCTGGGAGGGTGGGAGGGCAGTAATAAAATCGAGAGCGATATGGGACCAGGGCCTCGAAGGGACTGGCAGTGGCTGAAGGAGCCCATCAGGGGGTCGATTGGAAGTCTTACCAGTGGCACAGACCGAGCAAGCCAAAACAAAACTGTGAATGTCACGAGCCATGAGTGGCCACCAGAATCGTTGCTTGACTAGAAATTTAGTACGATAAACTCCTGGATGACAAGCCACGTTGGAGCAATGACCCCACTGAATGACGTCAGACCTTAAACCCTCCGGCACAAATAAGCGATTCGGTGGGCAACCGGGCGGAGGCGTTACCCCTTCTAAGGCCGTTTTGTCCTTCGATTCGACCTCCCATACGAGTGTGGAGACAAATAGACTCTCCGGTAAAATGCACTCGGGAGTAGACGGGCGTTCGGAAGGATCAAAAATGCGAGATAAAGAATCGGGTTTGATGTTTTTGGACCCCGGGCGGTACGAGAGAGAAAAATCAAAACGACCGAAAAAAAAGTGCCCACCGAGCCTGCCTGGAGTTCAGTCTTTTGGCAGTTCTGATGTATTCTAAATTCTTGTGATCAGTCCAGACTATAAAGGGTACCCCCGAGCCCTCTAACCAATGACGCCACTCCTCCAACGCTAACTTGACTGCCAACAACTCCCTGTTACCAATGTCGTAATTGCGTTCGGCTGAGGATAATCGATGAGAAAAAAACGCGCAAGGGTGCATCCTGTCGTCTGTGGGAGAACGCTGGGACAGGACTGCTCCTACCCCCACCTCTGACACATCGACCTCCACCACGAACTGCCGTGAATAATCAGGGGCAACGAGGATGGGAGCTGAAACAAAGCGGCTCTTGAGTTTGGTAAATACAGCCTCGGCTGTATCTGACCACCTGAACGGAGTACTGGGGGAGGTCAAGGCAGTCAGAGGCGCGGCTAGTTGGCTGAAATTATGAATAAAACGTCGATAGAAATTGGCGAACCCCAGAAACCTCTGTAGGGCCTTACGGGAATCTGGACTTGGCCATTCTACCACAGCCTTAACCTTCTCAGGGTCCACACGCATTCCCTCAGACGAGATGATGTATCCTAGGTAAGGAACAGACTGTGCATGAAAATCGCATTTCTCCGCCTTGACAAAAAGCCCATTCTCTAACAACCTCTGAAGCACTCGTCGGACGTGTTGCACATGTTCTTGGAGAGACGAGGAAAATATCAATATGTCATCCAGGTAAACATATATGAACTGGTCTATCATGTCTCGCAACACGTCATTGACCAGTGCCTGGAAGACTGCTGGGGAGTTGGACAGCCCGAAGGGCATGACCAAATATTCAAAGTGCCCCCTGGAGGTGTTAAAAGCAGTCTTCCATTCATCCCCCTCCCTGATGCGAACCAAATGATAAGCGTTACGCAAGTCCAATTTTGTGAAGATGGACGCTCCCTGCAACCTCTCGAAAGCTGAAGACATCAACGGCAAAGGATAAGTATTCTTTACCGTGATGTTATTCAACCCCCGGTAATCAATACAAGGTCGCAGAGACCCGTCCTTCTTCCCCACGAAAAAAATCCCCGCCCCCGCTGGAGAAGAGGAAGGGCGGATGAACTTGGTTGCCAGAGAATCAGAAATATATTTCTCCATAGCCTCCCTTTCAGGAACAGAAAGTGAGTATAACTTGCCTTTAGGTGGAGACTTACCTGGCATTAAATCTATGGCACAGTCATAGGGACGATGAGGAGGAAGAGAAGCAGCACGAGACTTACTGAACACTTCCTTCAGATCGTGGTACTCCTCGGGCACGTTAGACAAATCCCCTACCTCCTCCTGAAACACACAAACAGGCACAGACGGACAAGCAGACACAAGACAAGACTTATGACATTCCTTGCTCCACTCCAGTATAGCTTTATGTTGCCAGTCCACTCGGGGGTTGTGACGGATAAGCCAGGGATGTCCAAGAACAATGGGGGCCAGGGGTGAATCCAGAATGAAAAAACAAATAGTCTCGGAGTGATTGCCTGAAGTGATGAGGGTGATGTCCTCAGTGGTAAATGAAATAGTGGGGAGTTCTTGGCCGTTAAGTGCGTGCACAGCAATCCTTTGTGTGAGTGGTCTGAGGGGAATCTGAAATCTGTGTGCAAAAGTGCTGTCCATAAAGTTACCTTCAGCCCCGGAATCCAAAAGTGCTCGACAGTCGTGCTGGTGAGCTGACCATCTCAGTCTTACCGGAAGGAGAGTAGATGTGGATGAGGTCTTTTTGGCGGAGATTTCACCCGACAGTAGCCTCATGCTTACTATCGGGCTTGGCCTTTTACCGGGCAGTTGTAAGCGTAGTGTCCCGTGCCTCCACAGTATAGGCAAAGGCCCTGGGACCTCCGCCTCTCCTTCTCCTCCCGGGAAAGCCGAGCTCGACCCACCTGCATGGGTTCGTGATCGAAGACTGGGCTGGCCGCGTCCCTGCCGCTGGACCGTTGTTCCTCGACTCCTCCTGTAGAACGGGTGGACAAAACTCTACTCCCGACCCTAGCCAGCCGAGCGTCCACCCGTAGAGCCAGGTCGATGAGGCCATTGAGAGTCGTTGGAAGGTCCAGGGCGTAGATCTCCCTCTGGACACGGTCAGCCAACCCATGCAGGAACATGTCCCACTGCGCTTCCTCGTTCCACTGACATTCGGCCGCTAGGGTTCGGAACTCGATCGAAAAATCCGAGACCGACCTCTCACCTTGACGGAGGTTGGCCAGCACCCTAGCGGCTTCTCTCCCCGCGACGGCACGATCAAACACCCTTCTCATCTCCGCGGAGAGTGTCGGGAATGAGGCACAGCAGGGATCTTGATTCTCCCACACCGCCGTCCCCCATAGCGCTGCTTTACCGGTTAGCAAGGTTAGTACAAACGCTACTTTAGTCTGCTCATTTTGAAATGTTCTGGGTTGTAGAGCAAAATGCATAGCACATCTGGTCAGGAATGCTCTACAATATGCAGACTCACCCACGTAGCTTTCTGGAACCGGTAGGCGTGGTTCGACGTGAGTCGAATTCTCCGGTGGACCGAGGGGAACGACTGGTGTGGGCGGCGCAGTGGGAGCTCGAAGTAGTAATATCTGCTGGGTCAGCTTGGACACCTGCGTCACCAAGGCTTGTACCGCATGACCTGTGTCATTCAAATTCTTTTCTTGTGAGTCCATTCTTCTCATGCTGTCCTCCTCCAAGCCTCCAAGCTAGACGATGAAGTACCCGCTGCTTCCATGCCGGTGTCAGATCGTTCTGTCATGACTCAACGAATACACAGGAAGCAATAGCAGGTAAGCTCTATTTATTGAGAGGAAGTCCAAACAGAAAGACACGGGCGTGGAATGGTGACACAAGAACGTAGATGGTCCGCGAGGTGAATCCCAATGTGCAGTGAAGACAGACGAAGAAAATCCACAAACGGTGATAATCCACAACCGACGAACTACACAGGAACACACGACGAGAGACTCAGGAACACAAGACTGGAACACCAACACATCCAACAACGATCTGACAATGGAGATGAGAAAACTGTGAGCATTTATAGTGGAATGAGATCGGCTGCAGCTGGTGATGATATGATGATCAGCTGGAGCGAATCAAGGAATGACACTCACTCACGCCCACAACACACGTCCATTCAAGCAACAACAATAACACGAGACGAGAAGGAAGCGATGAATTGTATACCGTGACAAAAGTAGCCTCATTAACACTGATAGCTATGTAGCTAATCATTATATACTCCCCACCGATTTCAAATCTTTGTTTCATCATAAAAATCAACTGAGCCTAAAGAAGCTGCATGTGGTGTAACAGTGATAGCTGAAGGCAGAGCAGCTGACTCTGCTACCATGAGCCCCAGGGGAGGAAGAAACCTAGCAGTGGTTTCCAGCTTGGTAGGGGGCTCATCTTTTGAGAGCAGTTTTTGATCTGATCTGAAAACAGGGTGATGCAGGAGATGAGTCCTCTGTTACAAGTCAACCGGTCTGTGTTTTAATTAGCAGGGGAGCAGGACGAAGTCAAATGTGTCAGTACAATTTTTTGATAAGGTGATTAAAATATTTTGTTGTGTCAATACAATAGTTTGATAAGTTTGCTAAATTTTAAAAATTATTTTAGACAAATTATGTGTATATGTTTAAGTGTTAATAAATTGCAATGTGCCATCCCAAGCTAAATTAATAAATGTTTTGTGCAATTCAGAACGGTAACAGGGTTCACATATTAATTTGATATTACAAGCTTGTAAGGTTGTGAAACTACAAATTGCTTATTACAAATGGAATTTAAATCTGATATTTCTAACCACCTTTTTCAATTATCAGTTCTTTTTTGTACAAAATCACAATGGCACGGTTGACATTTTAAAAGTATCTCCTACTGACAAACATAAAACAGAGGATAAAGTAATACAAATGAGGAGACTTTAACTTGTCCTTGAAGTGTTCAGTTCTTGAAAGGACATTGATGTCCTTATCACAAAGATTTTATTTTATTTATTTTTATGGAATAGTTTTTATGGAACTTTTTGAAAAATTTAAATAAAAATACTTTAAAGGGAAAAAAAATATTGTGATCACAATGTGCCAGTTTAAAAAAAAAGACAAACCACTTGCTCATATTTCTATATATTTTCTTTTTATGTAAATATGCATATTAGCTAATATGGCAAGGAGAAGTTGGAAACGTGGGGTTGGTTATGACCAGAAAGGTCAACAATATCAAAGATTTTTGTTTGTATGTTTCAATAAATGTCTATACTTACACATTAGTATACTTGTATACTGAAAGTTGACATACGCTATTCATTTTTAAAGTGTTTTTTTTTTTTTTGGCACCCATTTTGCATGACTGCTCTGCATTTTTCCTGCTGCATTAAAAGATAGAGCCTCCTAACAAAATGGAATTCCGAGGAAAAAGTCAAGCGAAGGGTAGAAGCATACACTGAGGATTAGACAGATAGATTCTGAGGTTCTCCGAGAGAGGCCAGATTAGCTTAAGATTCAAAATGATGTTTGTGTATGGGTGTGTCTGTGTGTGCTTAAGTCCATATGTGTGTATTACAAAAAGGGTAAGAGAGGCGGGGCTAGTAGGAACAGAGATGGATAAAGAGATCAAGCTGCATCATCCTTTGAAAGAAATGACCTTTAAATACCCCACTGAGTGGTCAATTGATAGATACGACATGTCTTATCTTATGTGTGTGGGTCAGGTTTTGCCTACAAATGTTCCTCACAGGACAGAACAACCTGAAATCACCTAATGTGGGGACCAGACACTTGTAAACACACACACAAGTTTTAATTTAGGAATTGGGTTTCATGAAGGCTCTGTAGTAATCAGGATTGGGCAGAAAACTTTAAGAAAGTATTATGGTCTGAATACTAGAAATTATTTTTTAAATGTATGCAGTAATGTATTCCGAATACATCACATAAAAAAGCAACACATTCAGAATATTTTTAGAATACATATGTTTAAGGCAAAGCATAGTTAGAGGAATTAATGTGATATTAATAGAGGATTAGTGTGATATGTCGTTATAATCTTATCTGAACTGCTGCATCTCCACTATTAACATCTAAGTGAATCTAAATAGCTTGTTTCTTTAAATTTGATGTTTACTTGGACACTAATGTTTGCAGAAGGAAAACACAAGGCAGTTTGTGGTCAACTATATTATTTTAATATTTTAACAATATTTTAATTTTTTGATTATTTGATTAGACTGACAGAATATTACGGTGACCGGGAGGGGACATGTTCGGTTCACTTGGTTTTGTCATGGCCACTACATATTAACTCATGGAAACGTGTTAATATGCTGTGGCCACGAGATATTAATTCATGGGAACATCATATTAACACATAATCACTTATGAATGTAATAATAAGTTGTGGCCATGATAATGTTTCGTCGAGGTAATGACATCCTTATGTCGTGTCCTCGAGATTTTATGTTGAGGGAACGACATCCGTCACTGTAACCATATGCTACAGCAGTCGGCATGAGATGGAGATGACTAATGAAATAACATTTTACTTTGAATTAGGACTGTCAAATAAAGATATAATGCGGCCTCTGGCATTAAGACATGGGTACGTTATAAGCGAAAGACACTTCAAGCGCATTTTTAAGTTTATTGGGCTTTGCTGTCGTAAATTTACTGGCTTGAATGAAATATTTGGATTCATCATTGACCAGTTGAACGGTCCCGGAAGCCTCAACGGATACCGCATTGCGGTTAAATTTGACATTTGCGACAATACTCATTAAACTCTCCGTGCAAATCACATTTTCAAGCCAAACCAACTTAGACATGCATGAATGGGTTTTCTTTGCCTAGGACTTCTTTGCATTTTTTATATAAATTTAATAGCTCTATAAATCAATTAAACAATTTAACCATTTGATATTATGAAATCACAACAAATACGAAATGTTCTTAAAAATATCCTTTACATACTTACATTTTTTTGTGAATCACTTCATATGAGATGTTGTTGTTGTTTTTTTGTTGAAGTGGTTAAAACATTAAAATGCCTGTATGTTACAATATGTGTCCCACTGAACTAGCTGCTCATATGTCCATAAGCCACACATATTACACTAGCTATTTCGTTTTTCTGTCATCATTTGGCTTCTGATCTACTTCAAGTCCTTTTCATTCTTTCAGCCTTTGGAGTGTTTTCTCCCATATTTTACCTATTCATATTATTTTCATTAGTAACTGCTATTTCTCAACAGATTATTCTGCAAGTTTCTGATGTGGACATGATTTACCAAATGTCTATCGAGAGCCGTCAGTCTTAACTAAGTCTTAACCCTCTTAACAATCAGGGTAAACTATTTAGAAAGTGTGCAAATGTTATATTTGTAAAAAAGACTTTGCAGTCTGTATTGATACTGATACACAACTGCATTTTGGTGACCTCGGTCCATTTTTAAAGTATCCAAAAATATGCAACCTACGATTCTATGGTTCCCCTTCTGTCACTCACTCGACATTGTGTCGATTGTAGTGACACAAGGGGTCTCTTCTGAGAGCCTCACGTACCTCTGAACTTGAACTTGTGAAAAGGCCAATGTCAAGTTGGCAGATAGAATTTGCATGCATACGGTTATAAAGTGAGAGGGTGAGGGAATGCCAGACAGATTTTTTCTTCAGAGCCGAACGGTTGTGTGATCAACGAGCTGTGTGACACCCGACTGCATCACCCATCTCTGCAAGAGAGCTTGCTGTTGGATCTGACAGTGCATTCCAGTGGCTTTCTTCTCTCTGCACGCTGTGCAGACTCTGCCCCTGGGTGCTTTGACAGCGATTCTCTTAGAAAAGAGTTGCTTCTCTGAAAGAGTTTATTTTCCTCTAAAAGAGTTTGATTCTGGTAAAAGAGCAACAAACACAAGCGAGCGTTGAACGTCCTTTTCAGGACCCTTCCGCCGCTGTGTAGTTCCGGGATGCAGTCGATTTCTCTCCACTTCTGACAGTCATAAAAGCTGTCTTGTATGCCTGGCCCATGGCACCTCCTTAGCAGACATCTGCAGAGCGGTGGGCTGGGCAACACCCAACACCTTTGCTAGGTTCTACAACCTCAGTGTTGAGTCGGTCTTGTCCCGTCTTTTGACAGGTCCGAGCCGCTAGAACTCGGTAATACGGAACCGACTGGGTGTTCCACTTGCACCTTGCGCCCTTCACCAAGCAGATCCAGTGTGCCTTCTTTCCCAGGTGAGCCAGCAAGCTCTCGCTTCCTGGATGCTCTTCCTCCCTAGCCCTCTGGCCGCAGATTCAGTGGAGGAATTTGCTGCCAGACCCACCACCTGTCAAGTGCTCCGTGTTGGGCTTGGGCTCCACAGGCATAGTTCCCGCTTCAGGCAAATCCCTGTGACGTATTTTCCATGGTACGGTCTCCCCACTGGCAGAACCCGCGTCTCCCTGGGGCAGTCCTCGCTGCTCCCTGGTCGCCGTGTCTTTAGAAGCTGCTCCCTTGTCAGACAGGATGTACCACCGTACCATGTCCATGGGTGGCTTGACAACCCCCGTGTGTAATAACCACAAGTTACCTCCCCCCAGTTTGGGCAGGTTGTGGTCTCCGCAGGGCCTTTTTCCCCCTGAAAGAATAGGAACGGGAAATTATGCCTTCCCCGACGCATCTATAGCATTAAGCTTTTTAACTCTAAGATGAGAAACATAGAGCGAGAAAAGGCGAGGCTGGCTCCCATGCAAGTCATGTCGCCTGTTTCCGTACGGGTACGGGGAAACCTAAGAGTGGTATATGACACCTTTTATTAGGGGCGTTAGTGAGGGTTATGTGCAGCTGACCCAGCTGCTTCTAGCTCGCAACGCCTGCTTGAACCTGGCTCGGCAGCCACATAACACGGGGTATTGCATGCATTTTTAAGTGGGACACCTTGTGTCACTACAGTCGACACAACGTCGAGTGCGTGACAGAAGGGGAACGTCATGGTTACTGTTGTAAGCTCTGTTCCCTGATGGAAGGAACGAGACATTGTGTTCCCCTTGCCACGTCACTATTCCTACCACTGTAATGCGCCGTAACAGTATTCTCGGCTCCTCAGTGAAAACTTGTCTGGCATTCGCTCGCCCGCTTCCTTTATACCCGTATGTCCAGGGCGGGGCATGCAAATTCTGTCTGCCAACTTGACATTGGCCTTTTCTCAAGTTCAAGTTCAGAGGTACACGAGGCTCTCAGAAGAGACCCCTTGTATAACTACAACATCAACACAACGTCTCATTCCTTCCATCGGGGAACGGAGGTTAAAACAGTAACCATGAGGTTTTAACCCACGATTGTTTTCAAATTAGCTAAATTTGTTGTGAAAGTGTGACCCTGTCAACACTGCGCACACACTGCAGCTGCTCTAAAGGAAAAGAGAGGATGTGTGTCATATGCGCTTGTGTGCTATTTACTTGATTTACATTTTTTTTATCTTTCACTTCTGCCTAATTTTGTGTTCATTATGAGAGGATTATTCTAAAAGTATAATAACAAAATGTTATAAAGTAACTGTATTATGAATACAGATGATGAAAAGGTAATGAGGGCTGAATACAGTTACTTTATTTTTGTATTCTGAATACGTAATTTTGTTACATGTATTCCATTACATCTCAACCCTGGTAGTAAATCTAATTAGCATTATATAATGCAATTGAAGTCTTTGTTATGTCCTCATGTAGCTAGCTGATTAAAAATTATATCTGTGTGGGTCAAGATCTGCATACATTGTAGGGACCAAATGACACTCACAAGGATAGTAACCCTGCTGAAAAGATTAACCAGCATGCAATTCCATGCTGGTCTAGGCTGGTTTGGTGCTGGTCTAGCTGGTTGACCAGCATAGCTATACTTTTCACAAACAAAACCTTGCTGGTGAAGCTTGTGGACCAGCAGTGTCTTTCTGATTAAGCTGGTTAAGCCATGCTCGCAGACCAGCACCCAAAACACAACATAAACTGGTGACCAGCACTGCTGGTCTTTTCAGCAGGGAAACCTTGAAATAATTTACATTGTGGGGACCAAACAATGGCAAACAATGGATGCAAGGAAAACAACTTAATAAACATAATGTCATAATGAAAATTTTTAATAGATTGGTTTAAAGAATTTAAAATACCAAAAGCTCAGTATTAAAACAATAGAAGTCAAGGGGATCTTGCTGAAAAGACCAGCATTGGTGTCTAGTGCATCTAGTGCTGGTGTTTAAACTAGCTTCCCCAGCTTCATCAGAAAGACCATGCTGTCCAACCAGCGAAAAGTATGGCTATGCTGGTCCACCATCTCGACCAGCACCAAACCAGCACTAGCCAACATAATCTAGCTTAGGCCAGCATGGGAATTGCATGCTGGATAATCTGGTCTTTTTAGTAGGGAAAGTGCACGCCATGATAGAAAACAAATGTGTGGGTGGGCAACTACATCTCCCCTTAGTAATTTGGTGGGTGAGCCAGGGAGGATTATTGTCTAATGTCTCTGAAATAGAGGGGTGAGAAAGGATGCATGAAGCAATTGTTCCCTCTTCTAAGCCTCCATCATACTTTCAAAGCCTATATTGTTCACACAGACATATTAAACCCCTGAGACCTTGCCATTGTGTAACAGCCCCATTGATACCTCTTTACCTATCTTAGGTCTAATTAACTTCAGTTGGTTAATTTATAAATTCAGTATTCATATCTCCACTCTGGGAGACCTGAATGATAAGTAAACATGTAGCCCAGAGAAAATATATAACAGTAAGTAGCATTGCAAGTTTAAGAGAGAACCTTCTGCTGTCAAGAGTAGACAATACTGATGCTGTTTCCTCTGTGTGGATTGATAGAGTTATTAGTTCTCTCATTAAATGTCTAGTCAACTTATAGTGACTGCATAACCCACAATGGCTTGTAAAACACAGCTATTTTATATATGTACAAAATATGCGTCAGAAAGCAAATGGGGGGGGGGGGGGGGGGGGGGCAGTAATACACAACAATAATACACAGTGATGGTATCAGAAAATGGCATGGCTCTGGAGAGCAGAGTTCATGAAAATAAGTAATCTTGTGTCTCCTGTCATAACCTGTTATCTCCCACATCTGTGCTCAATCCATGCCTCAGCCAAGGGGCAGCTCTAGTATAATGACAACTCTAAATGTGCAGCTGGTGCTTTTCATCCTGTAGGCTAATCAAATGTAATTTTACTCAGCTGCACTCAGTTCAACCCTGCGTTCCCACTGGTCGACCAACACCCTGCTTCAGAGCCAATAAGCCACAGCTCTATAGAGGCAGTATTTCTGATGCAGTTACATTGTATTTCCTCCAATATCAGTGATTTCTTCATATATAAATAGAAATGCCTTCCTCAGTTTCATTGGAGTGGAGAGACCTTAAGGTGACCGGGACCTTTCTAGTTCAGTGATCAAGATATCACTGACTCTTCCAATGTTATTATCTATAGATTTAAAAGCAGGTCAATTCCAGTTTTGTGAAACTTATGTATTCCGAAATTCTAACCACTACCTCCAGTGGCCGAAGAGGGAAGTTTTTTTTGAACGTACAACACATGTGAGCTCCCGTTTCTGGTAAAAATGTCCACAGAGGGTGTGGGGGTTGTAAAGCAAGTTGTAAAGCAAATATCTTTAGTTATAAATTATGTAATACAGTGAAGAGGTATGCATATATTATTAACTCTACCCCCAAACTGAAAACTCAACCCTAAAACTAACCAACAGTGTAGTAAAAATGGGATCTTAGAGGAAAAATGCAAACTCTGAATCACGCTTATCAGTAATTATGCGATTACTTCCTAGTTTCAACGCGGAACGAGTACCTGGATCTTTGAGAGTGCTGACACAAGGCGCTATCAGTCGCACCACAATAATAGGTAAACAAGTTTGAACTGATTCAAAGATGTTTGATAAGTAATGCTACTTGTCAGTAAATCGACAGAATGGGGTCGATGGCAGAGTACTGGAACATTCGGTAGCAGCATGTTGACGTCTGTGTGATCATGTTGGACACCCTCGTTCGGCTCAATCTAATGCTTGCTATAGCGAGCAGCCCCCTTTGTGGATCAAAACAACCACCACATTTTTCAGATGGTAAACTCTGTAGGCTCTGATGCTGGGTATTTATTGACACACTAGGTATTATTTCACTTTGAGGGACTGTTTTCAATGCATAGTCAAAAATGGGAGATTTCAGTTGGACAAAACATAGATGTCTGGTCACCCTAAAAGTCCAGACTGACATTACAGGCATGTGTAACTCTTGCAGGTGCCCTCAGATGACTGGTGTGGTGGTGGTCCGTCCGATAGTGGTGGGGAAATCCCCTGCAGACGTATGCGCAGTGGCAGCTACATCAAGGCCATGGGAGACGACGACAGTGCTGACTCAGACACCAGCCCCAAAGCCTCGCCCAAATCAGCCCTCATCGCCCAGAGAGAAGCCTTCCGTCGCTCTGTCAGCATGGACCAGCGTTCCTCCGCATCCAAGTCAGTTATCACATTAGTTAGTTTTATTTTTAGGTTTTGGTGACCATTTTGCATTTATGTTTCGTGATGTAGGCCAGAAATATGCAAACATAGATGATTGGTAAGTACATTGCAAGCACATGGTCCCATTGTACAAATTTACTGTAATATGCATTCCTGAATGGTGGTATTATACCTCAGTACTCAAATGGGCAAAAGAGTTACCTTCAAAATGTCTGTGCCATCAAAATGAATGTGTAATGCAAGTCACTAGTGAAAAGTTTAACTAACTTTAGCTTACTTGCTCAGCAAGATTCTCTTCCAATTGTAAATTTCTAATTCACCATTACAGTCATTGACCTGAAAGAGAAAACCTACCATTGAAGAAGACTATTTACATAAATGCCCACTATAGCACCCCTCATGGCAACATTGAGAATGAAGAGCATATTTGTGTTGTGCTATAAATTCCGTTCTGATACATTTCAGATTGTAACAACATATTAAAATATGTTTTTAGGTAACTAGAAGAGTTTGTGCTCGAGTTCTTATTCATGTATGTTTCAGAAATTACATTGGTTATGGTTTATGTGCTTTGTTTAATAGAATCAACCAGTTCTGATGCCAGTTGTCGATTTAATAGAAAACACTTCTCCTCAGGTACTCCTGTAAACAGTGTACAGATGCCTACCCAAACAGCCGTACAACTCCAAAAAGCCATGCCCGGTCCCGCAGCTACACACGTTCTCTGACCAGCTCTCAGGTATAACATATTTACACTGTTGTCATTACACTAGCTTATGCTGTAAATTCTTGGTGATATTCTGCATACACTGTAAAACTGTTTTGTAAGGTATCCCAAAAAATGCTGCTTGTGGATTTAACTGATTTTAGTCAAGTTATAAATATACATTTTAAGTGTTAAGTCAAGTAAAAATAGAAATTGAATGTAACAATCGCTTGTTACCACTTTTTACAATGTAGTGGACATGTCACATTATAATTAATTAATTAACCCTTCTGCCATGTTAAAAAAATAATGACAACTTTGATCTTTCAGTCAAAAAATGAACATATAGTGTTCAATAGATTTTCAGTAGAAAATGTATTATGATCATGAAAATTGACATAGGCTTTACTACATATTTTAACACTAAACTCAGGCTTATATAGTAGAATTTTAAATGGACTGGGCATCCATGGCAGTTGTGGTATTACTCATGGATAGAAGATATACAGTAAAACCTTAGCTTTACTGTAAGGATTTACAGTACTTAAAATAAGCTGATACTTATGTATTACTTATAAGCTGATACTCTCTGTGTGTGTGTGTGTGTGTGTGTGTGTGTGTGTGTGTGTGTGTGCGTGCGTGTGTTTGTGTGGTGAAATCTTTGCTGATTTTATAAAGTGAAAGTAAAAATAATGTTTATTACCACTTTCAGAGAGAGAGAGAGAGAGAGAGAGAGAGAGAGAGAGCAGCATGAAGTGATATTTACAACAAATACTAGAGCCCATTGAGGAGTTCTTGAGAGAGTTAATTTTCTTAATTATCTATTATAATAATCTATTATAATCCTGTGCACTCACATGAATTGAAGAATCCAGTCATATCGGGAAACTTATAAAAGCTGTTTTATTCTACATGGAGAGGGTCCCCTCAGGGGGATTCCATGTTAGAATCACATGAACAGCCAAATACTACTTGCTTAATCTCAGTAACCAGCCTGTTATTGGGCACTTTCACTCTTGGATTAAATTAATCATGGCTGTTTGTGAATTGTTAATTTCTGCAATGGCATCTGTGACTGAAAACTATTGATTTTTGAATGATGCTGCATCCAAACCACTAGGTGTCACTGCAAGTCCTAAATGACACAAGCAAAAGGTAACTGAGTGCACCTTTAACAGAATAATTAGGAACAATGCATTTGCAGGATTTATTAAACTTTGTTTATGTTCATGTCTGCATGACGTAATTATGAATTCAAATGAATTAACAATGAATTAAAATATAGTATAACATTAACAACATTAATAAAGATAAACAAATGCTTGAAATAATTATTTATTTTTAATTCATGATACCAATTTAAAATATGTAATACATGTTGTACATAATGTAACTGATGTTGTACGTAGCAGTCTTTTGTTAAGTATTTCCATTTGTAAAATCATAACCCCCAACTATCGCCGACTCCTTGACTGCTTTATTTAGTTAAGGAAAACTTTTGTACTGTTATGTAATAATTTTGCTTATATCTTCTAACAACTTGATCTACATCTGGCCCATAATTTAAAAAGCCAGCTGTGTGTGTTTGTGTTCTAGTTTGGAGACACTCTGAACCTGTTTGGAGAGATGGAATCACAGGCTGTCGATGCACTAGATCTACCTGGATGCTTCCGTACCCGCAGTCACAGCTACGTAAGGGCCATCCAAGCCGGCTGCTCCCAGGATGATGACTGTCTGTCTGTGTTCTCCATGTCTGGCCCGCAGGGGAGCATGAAGGGCGAAGCAGGTGATGGGTCATCATCAGCATGTGTTTATGTGTGTGAGAGAGTCTGGTGTGGTGGTTTACCTAGCCTCTATGCTGTCACAGGGATTAGATATTGTGACTTAATGAGTTTTTGAATCAGTCTCATAGGAATAGCTGGGGAAACATAACTTCAGCTAAGGGATTTAGATCAAAACGGCTTCCTTTTTACCGCTCCTCTCTTAGTATATGAAGTCTGTAAACAATTGTTAAGTTGTGAACACTGTAAACTGCTCAAATTCCCATGAGACTGTTCAGACTTCTCATCCATCCCTTATGCTGTAGTCAACATGATGGGCATGATTGAGGTTGCACTCTCTTGGCTAACTGGTAGAGCATGGCACAGGTAGTACCAAGGTCATGGAATTAATTCCCAGGAAACACACATACTGATTGAATATTTATTTTAAATGCAATGTAAATCACTTTTGATGAAGTGTCTGCTCATTGCATAAATGTACATCTCTCTCTCTCTCTCTCTCTCTCTCTCTCTCTCTCTCTCTCTCTCTCTGTGCATCATGTAGATGGATTTATTTATTTTTTCCATTGTCTCTTATTCTCTTGTTTAGAGTCGAAAATCTCAAGAGATTTATTAAAGCCCTTGTGAAGTGTCAAAAGCATCCATCTGCAGCTTCCAAAGGCAACATTCATGACACACACCGTCTGAGTGTCTTTAAGAGAGAGGGATAAGGAGAGGAGAAGAGAGATAGAAGAAGGGCTTATGCATGCTTTTTAAAAACTAATTTAATCTCTGAGTTTGTCACACAGAATTTTGTGTCTCTGCTCTCAAGAGTTTGTGAGTGTGTGTGTGTGTGTGTGTGTGTGTGTGTGTGTGTGTGTGTGTGTGAGCACGAGTGTGTATGTGTGTGTGTGCGGCTGTTATGTCATTAGGATATTTCTAAAGCTTTTTTGAATGATATTCCTCAAATGGGAATTTCAAGCTAAAATGTATACCTGTATGTGTAGTTCATGTATTTATATTCTCTATATTCTATGTTTTTATGGATTCCCTCCATTTCTCTGAATTCTTTTTGAGTTTTACAGTTCTCCGTATTATCTCTCTCATATTTTTCTATTGTTCATGAAACATTTAGCATGCCACTTTGTTAATACCAATGAAAGAATATGTACAGTGGCCCCAAAAAGTATTTGGCTCCACACATTTATTAATGTCATAAACATAATATTAAACCAAGTGGCCATTATTTTAAAGGAGCAGTATATAAGATTCATAAACCCCTGTGGCCGTTAAGTGAACTGCAACCAGCTACCTGTTGCTTGTGCTCTCGCTCGTGCACACACACCATAAGGATGCGAGCGAGCAAGCATCAACCTAAACAGTGACATAGCTTACAAACAGAAAACGTGATTCACAGGCATCATGCTGACAGATGAGGTAGCATAATTAAAATGACACATTTATGATTGTTATCATTAGTAATGATTGTTATTGTCATTACAAACTTTGAGACTGTATATTATATTTGTCTCTCCAGTGCTGGAACAGGTCAAAACAAAGTGTTGATATAGGCCTGACTATGCAAGACTGTAGTTTGAAGTAATTACTTTTCTTTGCTTGAGACATTGACTGCATTTATACGATATGTCGGCTTTAGCTAGCTAGCCAGCTTTATCAATAGCTGTTAGCTAAATTTGGTGGATGATGACATAAGCTGTTTATAAAATAGACTACATTATAAATATGTTGACACAATTCAGTATTGATGTGATTCCATCACAACTGTCATTTTGATATATTGATGCGCTATTGTTTTATAATAATAGATAATATATATTTTATGTATAACCAAGTTATGTTACACAAATGAATGGGTCTTTTACCTTGAATATTGTCTAGCATTCATTTCATGTGTTATTGTAGTTTTGCTAAAATTACACAGACCAATACTTATGGCACTTTATTTCACATGCTTTGCAGTTATGTAAGCTTACTTGTCCTATAAGAAGGATGCCAATTCAGTGTCAATTTTTATCCCCAAAACCAAACGAAGGTCCCTCCAGGAATCAAATGCCCTGCCGATGTTCACTCTAGTTTTCAAATGACCACGATCACGTTCCAGCTTAGAGTAAGCCAAAAAACAAAGAAAAGTATCTACTGAAAACCGTCTGGCTGAGTTTGTGTAGGAGTCTGTGTTGTGCTGGGAGCTGGACGTTTGTTGGATACCATCTCTGAGATAACATTACCTAGTGTTGCAGTTTGTTGTCGCAGTTGAACAACGGAAGAGACGCTATTACTGGCTATTACTGGAGCGCGCATAAATGTCACATACTTTGGATTTTCCCAGCAGAAGCGACCCACTCCCTTCGCATGAAAATCAGTCTAAAGGCTTTAATAGGCAGCCTAGGGAGTCTGAGTCCCATATTTTAAGTTCACATTGGCTAAATATTACATGAAAATTGTTACATATTGCACCTTTAAAGAAAGACAAAACATACATTTTCATGCAAATAATTTATCAAAAAGAAGTTTGTTAGATTTAAAATGATAAATATAATATATATGATATATAATATACACATAATATATGTGGTGTTCAAACTTAAGACAAAGTATTTGGACACTTTCTGGTAAAAAAAATAATAAAGGAACATGTCTAAAATCAAAGACCTGTGTTCAATCTACTGGGACACTTGTGTGATATTGAGGGTAACTGATTTAATACATTCACTAAAATGAATTTGAGACCAGTTGCTAAAAAGTTTGGAAAAATTTAAATGAAGTTAGTTCTGAGAAAGAGTTTACAATTATTTGTTTGCAGCTGTGACTTGCAGTTGGATTTGATATTTTGTTATTTAATGCAATGAAATCAATACATTTTAAGTGCGGTTTAAGCATCCAAATACGTTTAGAAATCCAGAGAAAATGGGCCACACAGTTGTACTTGAACCCTCTGGCAGGCATTGTAAAGTTGAAAGCTGGTGTATCTTCACTTTTCTTTTCCAATGAATGACAAAATTGTGTAGTGTGTAAAATATCCTGTCTTTGTCTTTATAGTATTCACATACAGGAAAGGCCCCCCTCCTCTGCCCCCACGAATGTCCAAGCCAATGATCTCTGTGACTGCTCAGAGCAGCACTGAGTCCACTCAGGACGCTTACTTCCAGAGCACAGGGCAGCCCACTCTGGTCCGCCCCAGACAGCATAGTAACTCAGTGGACCTGACGGAGAGCAGCGGGGGCCGTACCTCCAGAAGTGGCCACTATCTGGGTGGAGGACCAGCGCGGGTCAGACAGAGCAGCAACTCTGCAGAGAGCTTGAACGGCAGGGCCCTTCAGACAGTCAGCTTCACTAGTGGACCTGTTCCAATGAAACCAAAACACAGCAGCTCGGCTGAAAACTTACTGGAGGGGCCAAGGATATCCAGGGACCGGGCTGGATGCAGCCTGGGCAAATCCGCCTCCCTTCCACAGAACAGCATGTCCCTGGCCAAAGCTCTGGCTGGAGGAGAGGACTTCAAACAGGATGGAAGGGGAAGGAAATGGAGACCCTCCATAGCAGTGCAGGTATAAATGGACACTATCCCGTGAGCACTGTAAAGCCCAGCTGCTTTAAATTGATTATATCTTGGTGTGTCTTGGTCTAACTGCTTTGTTAAATACTTCTCTGTGTGGACAGGTGGACAGCTCAGAGACATTGTCCGACTCAGACCCAGACGGAAAAGCACTGCGAGAGGTGCACTCCATAGGTGTTCAAGTAGAGGATGATAAGAGGTAAACCTTGCTTGTTGTTTCATTCCACATGGAATGCCTTGACGAGTTCAGTGTTGTGTCCGAAAGCTTTTAAATACTGCCTTAGGAGACTGTAAGTGGAACATGGAATCAAGGCACATCATATTGTCTTCTGGGATGCTTTCACCTAATCAGTTTTTAAAAGCAGCCTATTTCCAGCTTTGTTGACTTTGAAATCCCCAAATCCTGCATGCACAGTTTGTTGGTTGGTTGAAAGAATAAACGTGGAGTATGTGAAAGCAGTAATTAGTTAATAAAGGTCCAGCTTTTCAACAACAAAAAAATCAACTTATGACTCCAATTCTTGAAAAATAAACAATCTAAGGCTCACTTGAATTAGTTTAAGGTCATTATACATGATGTTATGGTTCTTTAGAAGACTATCCACCTAATGTCCTTAGGAGGTGCCTTCATATGCAAATTGATGTCTGTGAAGTTATTAGCCGCATTTCCACTACAGTGCCTGTGCGAGCCAGTGCTCGAGCTGCGGGACCAAAATCGATCTGTATTCCCACCATCTGGCCAATATCCAAAATATCCGCTTTTAATACACTGCCCTTGTGCCAACGTCACACACCCCGCCCAATTTTACAAGCAAGAGGGAAGTTCTTGCAGAGGTATCACACTCTGGAGACTAGCTAGCACTCAAAATGAACATGGTGGAAACTGAAGCTGCCGTTTTCAAGTAGAGGATGATAAGAGGTAAACCTTGCTTGTTGTTTCATTCCACATGAAATGCCTTGACGAGTTCAGGGTTGTGTCTGAAAGCTTATAAATGCTGCCTTAGGAGACTGTAAGTGGAACATGGAAACAAGGCTGCTGTTTGTTTGCTTATTTTGTTCGTTGCTTGGTGGAAATGCAGACTTGACTCAGTGAAACTCCGCCTTTGACATTGACCCCACCTCAATTCCCAGTTGGCTTTCTTTGGCCCAAGGGTAATCACTTGGCCAAAGACACTCGACTTTTAGCCCTGAGGAAGCCCTGAGGAGGCACGATTAAACCCTGGAAGGGACAGTGGGAACACAACTGGCACTGACAAGCACTAGCACGCCCTCATTTATCCCGATAGTGGAAATGCGGCTATTTACTCACTGGGTAGTGAGACAGTAAGGTTTTCAATACAAATTTAAATACGCCAATGAGTGCAAGGGTTCATTCAATTTCAAGTGGTCCAATACAGGTTGCTTGACCATTTTTAATTTTCCTATTTTTTGTGATTACCTCTATGTATTGCTTTTTTTTCATCAGGTTTTTTTTTTTATTTTATTTTACTTGGTTTAACCATGACACCAATCTTTGTGTCATGGCTCACAAATTTTGGTTATACTGATGTTTACGGAAACCTCAGTATCTCGGCTCAGGATGGTCCTAGCTCCTTGGAACAAAAACTGAACTCTAGAGCACATTACAAGAGACATGTACATTTATAAACATTTTCACATTCTTGTTCAGACTTACAACTTAAGTCTTAATGTCATGCTCAAGATTGCTCAAAGTTCTAATTTTAGGGTCAATTTATAATGGGAAGGGTTTGAGTGTCAGTCTTAATTTAAGGTAACAGTAGTGTGCATGCAGAACATTTGAGGTTTGAGACTTCTCTTATTTTTTTATGGGTGCAAGAAAGTGATTTTTATTTTTTTAAATTCCCCTCACTTTCGGGTTGAATATCTCTGGTGGAGGACCAGATAGGAACCTGAAATTTTCACAGAAATAAGTCTGTATTGTTGCATTCTGCTTTTTGAGTTTGATATTCCACTGGTTACAGAGCTAGGGTTAGTAGAAATCTGGGGAAAAGCCTACTTAATTCATGCATTTTGAGAAATAAGCATATAAGCATATAAGCATAACAAATAATACAAATGAACAGTATTTTACAGTATTATGTTTATGGTTGACATACAATAGCTGATGCTTGTCAATGAGGTCTAAAATGTTATTATTTTTGATATTGGCAACAGTGAAGCATGATTTATCACAGGGTTCTTCAAAAAGTTAATAAATAAAAGTGTTTAGTTTTAAGTAACCTTAATGAACTGTGTGTGGAGTTTAAAAATCAACACCCAGGGTTAAAGATAGGGAGATCAAAATTTTGTGAACTGAGGCCAAAATGGTGTGTGCTGGCAGGAGCATCTGAAACTCACACTGTCTCTGTCTGAACACAATATCAGAACATCAAGCAGATGGTTGAGTCAGCAAAGCTAAAAGTGGACTACAAGGACCTGCTGGAACTTCTAGTCTGTTACATTAATATTTATGACTGCATGCTCAACAAGTGTGACCAGTGTCCAGGTATAGATACCTTTACTGCAGATGCTTGAAGAGTCAGACAAAGATGCACTTCCTGGTAACATCACCTTTAAGCAGTTATGATCACAGATATTCACAGATCACCTCCTAGGCATGAATTATCTGTTTCTCTGGCTGAGACATGTGTTAAAGACACACCATTGGTTGAGGACATTAGCCTGGAAAACTGTGATGTTTTTGTAAACATTTTCAACCCACATGGACCAAGAACATCATTCAAAATGTCTGCTGAGAACAAAGTGTGGGTTCCCATGATCAATGTTCTCAGAAAACTGACACCTGCTGAATTGACTTCTGTCAGCAGACGCTCCTACAGTATTTCAGAGACAATGAGTGAGGAAATATTACAGCTTCTAATAAATCATGTAAATGTAAAATACTGTTCATTTTTGTTATTATGTTATGCTTATACTACATCTGTTAATTTCTCAAAATGCATGAATAATGCAGGCTTTTCCCCAGATTTCTACTAGCCCTAGCTATGTGACCAGTGGAAGATATTATGTCCCTCACCAGAGATATTCAACCCAAAAATTAGGGAAATGTAAAAAAATGGCACTTTCTCACCCCCATAAAAAAATACAAAATAAGAGCAGTCTCAAACCTGAAATGTTCTGCATGAACACTATAGTTACCCTAAAAAAAATTAGGACTGAAACTCGAACCCTTCCCATTATAAATGTACCCTAAAAGTGGAACTTTGAGCAATCTTGAGCATTTCATTTGGACTTAAGTTCTTAGTCTAAGGAACAAGAATGTACAAAATGTTTATATATGTTAATGCACCTTGTAATGTGCTCTAGAGTTCAGTTTTTGTTCCAAGGAGCTAGGACCATCCTGAGCCTAGATATTGAGATTTCCGTAAACCGCTGTATGACCAAAATTTGTTGTGTGCCATGACACAATAATGGCACATAGATAGACTGACCCCAAGATGTTAACATTTTAAATGCGTATTATTATTACACAGCTGTCTGGAATACTTGATTCTGATAGGTCAGTTGCAGCATTAATTTGTCTAATATTTCAGTATAATGACCACTAAATATGGCAACCGATGTCCTACACTACATATTTCTCATCGCATTCTGCAATCTCTTTCTACTCAAATAATGAAATATTTTCAAATCCGATCAATATTGAATGTCCATTTATTTACTTGTATGGAAATTAGCATGATATTAAGTGGCATAATGTACAGTCTGCCAGTGAATATCACAAAATAAAACCTATTTAGGATGATAGTGACTGGTTGACTGTATATGATCCTGCACAAAGTTAATTTTGTCAACTTTTAGTAAAGTATGCTAGAATATAGAAGGCCTCAAAGGTAATAGGCATTGACTTAAATTCACAAAACTCCAACTCTGATATTTCACTTTGTTCTCCTATTTAGTAAAAAAGCAGTGAGGGTAGTTGGTTTATTTCTGAAGAGGGTTGGAGTGTGAATGTGAATGTGTCACAGTGTTAGATGAGCAAGAGGTGCAGGTGGAAGTTTCACACACATGCAAACAAATATACACTTACACGTATGGGGTGGACGTGCCGGGAACACTGAGTGAGTTGAGAGGGTACAATTAGGCAGCCATGACGCAACACAGCAAAACTTGTGAAATGATGTCATTGTCACTCATCCACTAATGAGCTCATTATCATTTCTGTCTTGTGATCATTAATTATACTTGTTAGGCTCTTCCTTGATTTAGCAGAAATGCTTTTGGTTTTGAGTCAGAGCTGTTAGGGAACTTTAAAAAAGCTTTAAAACATTTGCTATGAAAATGTCTTAGTAATGCAATAGGGTCATATATAATGGATTTTATTTTTATATTGACACATATTAATCAGTATTAAGTATGTCACATATATTTATACTATTGCACAATGTTTGTCAGCAAACAGATTACTTTAAATCTATATATTTTTTAATTCCACCTCCAGTTTCCCCCTTTGAACAACAATGTATTTGCTGTCAAAAGAAATGACTGTTTCAATAACCAATGCTGATACATAGGAATGCCAATATATGCATTACCAGTCTAAAGTTTGGGCACACTTTATTTTATTATTACTATTTGCCACATTTTTATAAAGCTATTAAGTCATCAAAACTATGAAATAACACAAATAGAAGTATGGAACTGAAGACATTTGACCGGTAGTGTATAATATATACAATTCATGCCAGCAACTTAGAAGCACACAAAACTACTAAAATTAAATGAATACTTATTTTACACAATATTGACCTAATTCTCTAAACATTTTCAGAGAATATGTGAACTACAAACATCAGATTTCTGTTAATTGGCCAGCAGGCATGGTTATTGGCTAACGTTGATTATCTCAAAATGTCCAATATCAGTCGATTAAGTTGCCTTGCCAGTATATCATCTACTACTACACAAAGGTTAGTGGTCCTGTTGTTTGTTTCCAGAAGAGCTCGTTTCAAACGCTCCAACAGTGTGACCGCGAGTGTCCAGGCTGATCTTGAGATGGAGGGTTTCGGTGGGCTGACCATCCCCACTCAGGACAAGGGTCTACAGTTCGGCTGCTCATTACAGTGCCACCCTTCTGAACCAGAATCAGCTGGCCAGTTTGCAGAATACCGCACAGTGCACACACAGGGCCAGTGGGCCTACCGTGAGGATTTCCACAGTGGTTACTCTACTGAGATCGGTCCAGAACTGAGAGCCCTGCCTCGCTCTCACTCCCCCCTTCCTCTGGCCCCCGAGCGGGGAGTGGAAGGCTGGAACGAGGGCCCACGGAGCCTCCCTGACTCTGGCAGAGCCTCGCCATGCTTACGGGATGGAGAATTCTTCCTTCGTCTCTTGCAGACAGAGGTGGAGAGGATGGAGGGATGGTGCCAGAATATGGAGAGAGAAGCAGAGACAAACGAACTGCCAGAAGAGGGTGAGTATGCAGGAACAGAACAGAGGGCTTTGGGGAGGCAGGGACAATGGCTGGTGACAAAGAGGGAAATAAAGACGTTACCACTATTCCAAAATCTAGTGAGCTGCCTCGGTGCCTCCTGCCGACATATAAATCTGGCTTCAAAGTACATCCTAAATATCATGGAACTTCATAGTGACTAATTTGGAATGCTCTCCACATGCCATACAAATAGCTGGTGAGTTACAACGTGATAATCTAATAAGCGTAAACGTTCATGGCTCACAAAAAATTTTGAGTAAAAAGGATGGGTAAAATCTGTTTTTAATTATATTTTATGATGGCATTTTAGTGGCAAGTTAAAATAATAAATTAAAAAAAAAATATGATTTCGAGAATACAGTTGTAACATTATGAGAATAGAGTAAGATTTTGAGATTACAATCAAAATTACTGCAATAAAGGCATAGCATTACATGATTAAACTCACAATATATCAAGAATAAAATCATAGCATTATGAGATTAAAGTCATAGCATTACAATATTATTTTAGTATAATAATATTATCATATTGTCTGCATTTCAAACCGCAAACTATGTTAACCATGGTACCAGACAGGCCTTCAGGAAATTGCCTCTTTTGCGACATCCGAAAAGGCAACCTATGGTCGACTCTTAGGTTATCGATGGTTACATCTGCTCCATTTGCTGTTCTTTACTTTATTCTCATAATGCTATGGTTTATGCTTGTTACATTGCTAATTTATTTACTTAATATTACAAATGTAATCTCGTAATGCTATGGCATTGTCATTTTTTACTTTATTCTCATAATTAATCTACGGTAGTTTAATCTCTTAATTTTATTCTCAAACTATTTTTACATTAAAGATGTTGTTTATTTTATTGTGGAACTTAAATGTCATTGTAATATTTAACTTTGTTTGTAATGATCAACATTTCTCTTGCTTCAGTCAATATATTGGATTTATTTGTTTCACTGCATTCTAGGATTTCTGGAAAGGGTACTTTTCAATGCTGCTTTAGAATTTGGCCAAAAGAAGGTATCTTTTGGAATGTTCTTTGAGTTGGGAGCCCACCTACTAAATGATGCCTTAAAATGCTTTGTCCATAAACAGCTCACTAGGTTCTGAAGCATAGCAGTATAGTCGATGAGTGTAATGAGAAACACCACCTGTGCTAATCCGTTGTGATTAGGATTTCTCAAAGTACAGTTCTATTTCATCTGGTCTAAATGTCGATCTTTATTCTGAGTGTCTTTATTTGTTTCTGTTTGTGTGGCTCAGTGCTGGAGCTTATCAGATGTGCTGTTGGCAGTGCTCAGATGCTCATGTCACAGAGAATCCAGCAGTTCTTCAGGATGTGCCAACAGAGTGTGGTAAGTGCTTTTCAGTAACCTATATATTCAGCACACACCATCTAAACATAAGTAAATCATTGGTATACTGTGTCGATTTAAATATAGTTTAATACTTAGAACACATCTTGAGATCCCTTAGTTCGCATTTGCGCTCCATCAAATTTTTTGAACGCAAGAACATAACGCATGTTTGTGTTGTTCTGCCTACTGAAGTGTTGTTTTCTTCACTGTATAAACTGCGCATTGCTCATACAGCTGAACATTCCATTACTACCCTCTGGAGTAAACAGGTGGTACTACAAGCTTGCATTTCTCAGGAATCTTGCTTACTACAATCTGGGGGCATTGCAATTAATTGCGTACATTTTTTAACGCGTTATTTTTTGTAAAATGAATCGTGCTGAATTAACGTGTTAAATCGACAGCCGTAATATATATATACTGTATGTAGATGTCAAATAGAATGGCTACTTTTACTATTGCTACTTTCTGAACACAATTCTTATCAAATTGAAAACTTGAAGTAAAATGTAGCACATTTAACCCTCCTGTCATCCTCAAATTTACTAACATCATTTTATCCTTTGGGTAAATTTGACCCCAGCAATTTAAACGTCCAGAAAAAGGTTTTTATCCAAGTTTATTTGTCAGGTACTTTATGTTTCTTTGTTGACTACCAAAATAGCCCTTTAAATAAATCATAAAAATATGCAAATCACCATAAAATCTCACTTAATGACCTACAATTGTAAAGAAAGATCTTTTTGGTGTTTAAATGGCTTTATATTATTCCTAAGTACAGATTTTTGTTATTTATAACATTTGGAAAGAAGAACAATTTCTGTTATCAAGGATAGGGCATGTATTATGTTCGAGGTCAATTTGACCCAAAGAAAAACCAACACAATTTCAAATATTTAGAAGGATTTTATCTGTAAATATAACATCATCAGAACATCATCGTCATCAGAATGTCAGTAAGGAACACATAACAGTTATTTATTTACAAAAAAACACCTATAAAAAGTACATTTGAGCATTGTGAGGGATTTTTCTGTTATTGTAAGTGCTATGAATGCAAATATGTATGTGTGAGATTGTATAAAAAAAGTTAAGTAGTCACCAAAATGAGTACTAACAGTAGTAGACAGAATATGAACAGCATATTATTTTGCCTACAGCCCACGAGAAGGTACAGTCCAGACTTTTGTCTGCACTACTATGCACATGATGTGCAGAGAGTGTGTGCGTGCTCCTTGCAGACATATTTCTTGCATTTCACACATGTGTTGCTGGTCTTGGATTAATTTCTGTTGGGACAGACCAGGCACCTGCCTGTTTCCAGCCGGCAGTTTGAACCACTGGGGTGTGCGTCTCCATTTGGATGTTCTTCACAACAGTTGCAGCAGCTGTTGATGCTCTTAGAAGGCACTGTCTTCTCTTGATAAGAGGTTTCACCAGCGCGTAACCCAGATGCTCCAGAAAATCCTCCTTCGACTCAGTTTTCTGCAGTTCCAATCCTTGTTTATTTCGCTCCATAATACAAAGGCATTGTCGGCGATGTTGAAGAAAATTACAAGGGGCCAATGGGCAGTCATGCGTCGGCAGCTGTAGGTGGCTGTGACCTTGTCCAGATTATCAACCCCTCACTTTGTCTAATTGTAGTCCAAGACCATTCATGGTTTTCTATCTTCTCTGGTGTTCAGGACAGCATCTTTGTGCATGGTGCTCCTCAGTAGGACATTTTTTCCCTTTCTTGGGGCAGCAGGAGACAACAGTGGCTCTGCCAGTTAAGGCAAATATTGAAGATGTTGCTGTAAATGTTCCAGCAATAAGGAATCGGGGTGGCAGTCCAGGTCAGCTTTTTATTCAGCAGTTTTAGCTTCGCAATCAGAGTTTTGACTTTTCATCTTCACAATCAGAGTTTTGGCTTTTCAGCTTCAACGATGTATCATGTATACACTTTAGTGTCACAACAAACACAAGCTTTAGCTTCACAATAAATAAACACTTCAGCTTTACAACTTTGTGTTTCTCTGTCACTGACTCTCTCTTTCTCTCTGGTGTTCTTGGCAGCCTTTTCAAGCCCGTCTCCATTGTCACTGTAATGAGACACAGGGGTTAAGCATCAGTAATCACAGGGTGATGGCCCTTACTACTTCCTCTCTCACCAGTGATAGACACACAACTACGTCCTGCTCCACATACCCCCATCGCCTGACTCAGGCCCAGGCAACGTCCGACCTGCTAACTCCCCCAATTCCTGGAGAGGAATTCAGCCTTTGGACCACCTTAAATTTGAAGGGCTGAAGTGCCAGGTACCAACGAGTGATCCGTGCATTGGTATCCTTCAGGCGGTGGAGCCACTGAAGTGGGTCATGATCTGAGTGGAGGATGAAGGCCCACCCCAGCAGGTAGTAGTGGAGGGTTATGACCACCCAATTGATGGCAAGGCACACTTTCTCTATGGTGCTGTACTTAGTCTCTCTCAAAGAGAGCTTACGACTAATGTACAGCACAGGGCGCTCAACCCCCTCTCTGATGCATCTGTCTGTAAAATAAAGGGGAGAGAGAAGTTAAAATCATGTAAAAGTGGTCCACCACAGAGTGCAGATTTCACTCTCGTGAAAGACTGTTGGTATGCCTCTGTCCTGGACTGGATCTGGAACCACCTTTTTAGTGAGATCAGTCAAGGGGCTTCAGAAAAATCAGTAAAATTAGGAACAAACCTTCTATAATAGCCAGCCAGCCACATGAACTGCCTCACCTCCTTTTTGGACTTGGGTCTTATCAATTTTGGGATGTACCTGAACATGACCCAAGTGGGAGACCATATACTGTACTTCCATCCACCCAGTTGCATACTTTTTCAGGTCAGAGAATCCTATTCATGAGGCACTGGAATGTAGCGGGAACACCAAACAAACCGAACGGAAGAGTGATGAATTGGTATAATCCGAACGGGGTGAAAAAGGTTATTTTTTCTCGGGATAATGGAGTTAATGGGACCTGACAATATTACATAGTTAAATCCAGTGTTGAATAAAATTTTGCCGCACCCAACCTATTGAGCAGTTTGTCAATTTGGGACAATGGGTACATGTCAAATTTAGACACCACGTTGAATTTCCAGTAATCAACACAGAACCGGACTCACCCATCACTCTTAGGTACAAGAAAAACCGAGCTTGCCCAATTGCTGTGTGATTATTCTATTACCCCCATCTCAAGCATTGCCTCTAATTCATCACTGAATCACAAGGTCTGCCCTCTTCGGAACTACCGTCACCATGGACACAGGGACTGCCTCTCTCCATAATTTAAGGAGGTTGAGGTGGTAAATTTGACGTTCTCAGCCTCTATCCATTCGCTTAACCTCATAATCGAGATCCCAGACTCGCCATGTAACCTCAACAGGTCCTTGACACTTGGTGAGCAAATTTGAGTGTGGGGAGTAATAAAAGTACTTTGTCTCCCGGTGCAAATTCGCGTAGCTGGATACCCCTATTATGTCTCTTGTGTCTTTAGAGCTTAGAGCTAATTTTGTTGTGACAACTGACCCAGTGTGTGTGGCTTTGCTCGAAGATCAAGGAATTTCATTATTGCTTTGGAAAGGTCCTTCTTTCCACTCCTCCCATATGATGTCAAGCACTCCGCATGGCTGGCGTCTATACAGGAGCTTGAAGGGGGAAAACCCTGTGGAGGCTTGAGGGACCTCCCTGACTGCAAATAATAGGGGTTCCAGCCATTTGCCCCAATTCCTAGCATACTTGTGCACAAACTCGCTAATCATATTTTTCAGGATTTTATTAAATCGTTCCACCACCCTGTCAGTTTGCAGGTGATAAACGCTGGTGCGAATCAATTTAATTCCTAGCAATTCATAAAGTTTGCGTAGTGTTCGTGACATAAACGTGCCTTAGTCGGTGAGGATTTGTTTTGGAATCCCCACCCGGGTGATAATTGTGAAGAGTCCCTCCACAACACTGCGTGCTGATACGTTGCTTCCTGATACCGTGTTGCATAATCCACCATACAAAGCGGTATCCGTGTGCTGACCGTTCTAATGGCCCGACAAGGTCCATACCAATTCTTTCAGAGTGGGCCTCGATTAACGGTAACAGGTGCAATGATGATCTAGGGGTGACTGGTGGATTCACCAACAGACATTCGCTGCATGCCGCACACCACCTGCTTACATCCCCATGAATTCCCGGCCAATAAAATTGGGCCATTAGATGCCGCAGTGTTCGTTCTTGTCCTAAGTGACCCGCCTTAGGATTGTGGTGAGCCACCAGGAAAAGTGTTCCCTGACGGCTCCTCAAGACTAATAACTGGGTTGTATTTTCATGGGTTGAGTTTCCTGCGTCACTCAATATAACCAGTCTCTAATAATTGAAAAATATGGATATGTGAGGGCAACATCCGGCTGGAGCTGCTGGCCATCGATTACTCTGACTTTGTCAAAGGCTTGCCTAAGGGTGACTGCACTAGAGTGAAATCCTCCTCTGGGAACTCACTAAGGATGGGAATACTGGAGGATACCCCTCCTGCATCATTCTGATTCTGAGCAGACGTGGACGGCACCGGCTCCGCCTCCCCAGCCAGTTCTGTGTCGCACAACACACAACGAAACTTTGGTTTGCAGGACCCATCCACACATAACACATTTAATAATCTCTTTAACCCCAGCCAATTGGTTCCCAGAATCAGTGGATGGGTGAGGCGGGAGTTAACCGCAGGCTCCACTCTATGCTTTACTCCCTGAAATTGAATAACGTTAATCACTACCGGATATTTGTGAACATCCCCATGCACACACCTCACCATCACCTTGTGTATTGTACCCAAAGCCCCATCATGAACCAAGCTGTGGTGATCTATGTTTGATTACAGCCTGAATCCACTAGGGCTTGGTATATACACCCCTTAATTTTTACCAGTATACGGTATGTCCCTGCTCGATCGGGGGCATGTTGGGTATTTGGATCCATGTGTCCACCTCCCTTAATGCTCGGTTCCCCGCAACTCCAGCAGACCGGCCCAGGCTTCCCGGCTGCACTTGTGGTGGCGGAGACATCAACCTGGGAAGGACGACAGAAAGGGGTAGAGGAGGGGAACGGCACGTAGTGGAGGAGCAGCAAGAGGGAGAGAGAGAGAGATCTGGACTGCTTGCTGGCTTGCGGGTAGGCCGCCCTGTGGGCTTCGGCCAGCTGGACGGCATCATCCACCAACATGGGGCGATGGCACTGGACCCATTCCGCGGTTCTTCTGTGCTGGCGAACAGTTAGCTGCTCCAGCACCATCAGCTTGATGACATCTTCCATGCCGGGGCATTCTCTGGCTAGCACCCATCTTCAGCAGGCATCAAGGAGCTGTTGGGCAAACACAAATGGGTGGTAAACTTCGCTCAGTGTGAGGGAGTGGAACCTCTGGCGGTGTTGTTCTGGGGTGTGCCCAACCCATTTCAGGACATTGGTCTTCAGATTCATGTAATCCAGGTTGTCCTCAGGTGATAGAAGCTGCGCAGCTGCACCCCCAGGAAAGCTGCGGTGGCAAGTGGAGGACCCACTGGGCTCGCGGCCAGCCGCAGTCAGTGACTGACTGTTCGAAGACACCCACGAATGCCTCCATGCCAAAATGAGCAACCCAATGTAGGCTTGCAAGTGGGCCACATCCAAGTCTTTCCAACTGTCCCCATGCTCGCGCCTATTTCCTTTTCGATTGATGGTGTTACGAAGAGCTTAAATGCTGATTTTATGTCTTGGACATGGCTGACAGCATATCTGGTGGGGCCTGGATTCATTTTGATGACATTAGCAGTGCTAATTGCAGTCTCCATCTTGCCACCAATGACTGCACCAAATCGAACTCTGCCCGATTCATTGGACACTCGAACAGAGAAGAAACAACATCAATTACAACACTCCTGAACATCCATGTTTGTTTACATCGGTCATGTGTCTCCTAGAACAGTGCGTGTATTTCCAGTTTGTGATCGGATCGACTTGAAAGTCGGAATCATTCTTAATTGTTTGGTGTTTGATACCCAGTTTTTGTCTGAAACCATTAACGTAAATAGTCAGTAGTATTTGAATTCTGGATATAATTTAAAGTGCTATAGTGTAATTCAGCCTAAAAAAGCTTCTCGTAATCCGAGGGGATGTAGAAATTTGTCGACTGATAAAAACAAACTACATCTCAGAGTTTAATGCATTTGGTAGCTGATTTTTTTAATGTTCGTAAAATGGAAAAAAAGAGAAGGAAACCATTAACTATAAATCATACGACTTGGCTCATACGAAAAGGTATGTTTTTGTATGAGTCAATATTATTGGTCAGTATTATCTAACTTCCCAACAGTAATCACCTTACCCTATTTAGGGGTTTCTTTCTGTACAATGTCTGTCCATAATTGTTTCTGCTTGATTAGTAAATAATATATCCCTCTCTTCTCATAGGACCCCTCATCATATCCTCAGCCCGCCACTCAGGATCTGGCCAATTACTGGGAGCTCCTCCAGCTCGCCATTGAAGATGTTCGAATGAAGTTTCAGGACCTCCAGCAGCTGAAGGATTCAGGCTGGAGGTTGCCTCCTGAGAAGAAGGTGAGAGGGGAGATCTGCTTTGCTCCGGTCCCTCCACAGCACCATTTCAGTACTAAACCAGCAGTGGGCAGGAGAACCGCTCATGTGTTGGGCCCCAGCAGCTCTCTGCCATCAACCAAACTCAAGAGCAAAAAAAGGAATTAAACTCTAGATAATTAAAGACCTGCATATTCTGGAATAACAATCAAAAGCTGGTTTACTGCCTAGAGAGCTGTTCATTGCTTTTAAATATTAAAGCCTAACAAATATGTAACCTTTTTAGTGCTGTAATTACTAATTTTTCTGTTTTCTTTTTTTTTTCCTGTCTGCTGCTTTCACAATGTCATGTCTCACCTTGAATACACTAATCCAATATCATTATTATTTTGCAACTTCATGGTGCCGTACCTGCTCTGTATCTGTCCTGGTCTCCATCCTCTCTTTGACATATCCTCTGCTTGTACGTGTGCGTGTCCGGTGTCCTTCCCCACGTTTTCCGTCCATCCCCGCATTGGTCATCCTTGCTGTCATGCCACTCTCCTGCTATTCCACTCAGGAGGACAAAAATGTTCCACCTCCATTACCAAAGAAGCCGGCTGGCGGTGTGACGGGCAGCCTGCGGGCCGACAGCACGACTGAGGCCGGGGTGGGCGGTGGTGGAGGTATGCTGGTGGTCTCACGTGGGCGTAGCGTGCCCGAACGGGAGAAATCGTTGGACACGGGTGACCGCCAGAAGCTGGAGTCACGACGCAGACTTCTCCAGACCAAACGCTCCACTTCTTTCCGCCAGAATTCTGCCACAGAGAGCGCAGATAGCATCGAGATCTACATTACAGAGGCTCAGACGAGACTCTGATTCATCAAACCCCCCCCTAAACAACCACTGAAACTCTTCTCTGTGACAAAGTGGTGGCAATTTCTCACTTTAGTGTGCCAGTGTGATTTAAGAAATTGAGGAAAGATGGTGTAATAGTAGTATGCTGCTGGAATTAGTATTTTTCTTGTCTGTGGATGTGAGCTTAAACATACATGTTTTGTTATTATTCTCAGAAAAAAAGGGCTCAACCAGCACAACCAAGTAGTACATGATCGAGACTATTAAATCCACAAAATAAATAAAACAAACATCTAAGGACTGCTTAACTAAACCACATCAACAAATAAACATACGGGTGCAATATAATTTATTAAGAGGATCTTTAAACTATCTAATTGCATTAAATAATAGTCTTTGGCTAGGTTCAGAAGTAGCAAGAATCCACAGTGTGGTGGACACAAGGTAAGCATAACCCCTTTCACTGTGACACGAGCGCACTCCTGTGACCAGAGGGGAGCATTGCAGTCTGCAAGCTCAGGCTCTTTTGAGGTAAATGTGGGCCTGATGCTGAATGTCAGTGCAGTACCGTGGTAAAACTCATGAAAGCAACCTCTAATGTATAAGTAAATGCCTTTCTGATAGTTTTAGAAATGTATCAGGGTTCTTTCTCCTCTTTAGTGCAATATCATGTTACAGTTGCATTCAGGCTTTTGAGAAGACAGGCAAACACAGGAGAATAAACACAACAAAAACATTTAACCTCTGAAGGCAACAGCCAAGCTTCCTAAAACAGGACTGTGTTCATCATAAGACTTTATTTGATTTTATTTCCTTCTTTTTTTACAGCAATGTGTTGGTCCACAGGGGTGCAGAAGACAATCCTCAATTTCACACTTGACCTGCACACTGAAAAAATATAATTCAGAGAGGAAGGGAAGCATCTTGTTCATTTCTCGCCTTTTTTACACTAATGTGTAATCATTGTAGCTCACATTTTGCTTTCTTTTCACTCTCTTTTTTATTTGTTTGTTTATTTATGTTATACTCTGATTTGTTCTCCACTCTAGTTAGAGAAAGGAAGAAGTTTTCCCACTTTAGTTTTTGACACTGGTCTTTTCTCTTTCTTTTTTTTACAACTTTGTTTTAATTTTGTATCATTATTATTATCTTATTTTTTTATGTTTTCCCTCTATAGTCTCCTATAATCGTATTATCAAGGTTTAACCGATGGTCACAGTATGGTTGAATATTTAAGGGTGTTTTTGGAGGTGATAGACTGAAATATTTTTTGAGTGCATACAAAATATTTGTAATTTTTAAGACTTATGCATTTTAATTGTATGACAAATTTCCATCAACCTGAACTGATTATGCTTTATCAAAATGAATTAAGCATGATGTGAATTATTTAATTAAACTTAAATTCTTCACTTTTATGCTTAATTATAATAATGTATATTATTTAAAGATTCGGTTTGATTGAAATTTGAAATGCGTAAATCTTAAAAACTGGCTTAAATTTATTTATTTATTTATTGTTGTCTTTTGTGTGTGTTCGTAATAGAAATGAAACCTTCATGAATATTCCACGTGATAGGAAGGATGGAGTATGTGTTTGTGTCATTCAACTTCCCATATACTGTAGATTAAATGAGATGCTGACTTTGCAGCACTAGAAACAAGATCCTCTTTGCAAACAAATGTTACTTAAAATGGAAGATTGTTTTTTTTTTTTCTTGGTATGTTTGAACATGGCATAAGATGGAAAATATTTTATTGGGAGATGTATATTTTATAAAGTACATTTTTAGATTAGAAAATAATCATATGTTGTTAAATGTGGTGTTTAAATATGTTATAAATGAGTTTTATAAATTACAAGGGAGGGAAGCAATAGCTCTTTGGACTTACTATAGTTTAACTTAACAGAGTGAACCTAAAAAAGAGTAAAGATTTTAACTTTGGGAAACATTCATAGCTATAAATTTGTGTGCTTTAACTTTCATTTCTTGTGTCAACTTTCAAATGGACTGGCTAATGACTTTTGACAACAGAAGAACAGACCGTCGATGGCCACTTGCCCTGTTGTTCACAGACAAATATATAATCTGTTTTCTATGTCTTGACACGTGCCTAACAGAACTATCTGTGGCTTTCTTTTTTAAAACAAACTATTCAGTATTATATTCAATACGGAATATATAGCTCACACAAAATATGTATTGTTCTAAAAATTTTATTTGTTACACCCCATCCAGCTAATAACCACCCCACACTGGATGTTTCTATGTAACTTGCATGCTTGTATTAATCCATGAAAAAGAGAACAAACTCTTCTATCAAACTGTAGATCTGTATTCCCTGTCTATAAAGAAAGACAGGAGTATTTACTGTATCTATCAATTTATTTAGAAAAACTACATCCACATTTCTCTATCTACACTCATTTGATTTTCTAACAATCAAAATCAATGCTCTAAATTTGTTTCAGCTGTATGCAGTATGAGTAGCCTATCAACTGCTTTATTTTTTATTTTATTTTTTATAATTTATGATTTATTTATTAAAGCTTTAAACAGTTGTAATACGTCACATGACACAATGTTTTCAGACACAGCAAGTCTAAGACAGAAAAGCACAAAAGACTATTTCCTCTTCCACTGTGAGGGATTCCTGCCTTCTCAAAACATGGAAAGACAGACTATGTACGACACAGCGTTGGACTTTCCAGTGAGAGAAATAGGATGATATCTTATCAGGGCCATATGTTTTTGATATACCAATGGAAAATTTCATTTCAAGCAAGACTGACCACACTTCTCCCCACGAGCCTTTTGAAGGGTTGAATTTGTTTGCTGCCTTTGTTTGAGGCATCTGTATAACTGCTTGGGAAGTCAAAAGTTAGATAGGAATTCTAACCAACATGTTTCCCAATGTAAATGGATGGTTGATGGAACCCTCAAGCAAATACATAACTAAAATAGTGTCTCTCTACATCATGCATAGCGTCCTGCATCAACTCATGACTTGGATGGTATGTGGATTGTTACAAAGTCTCTTAATAGGTCAGGATGGATGGCTCAACCTCTTTGCCAAGGCTCCATCGAACACAAAAATGAGTCTGAAAAATGTTGCTGAATTTGTTGTGTAGCCCCTGTATTTGCCATATACGGATTTAGCTAGAGTAAGTGACGAATACATCTTAGTAGCACAGAGGAGCTTGTAGCAGTGTGTAAAAGTGACATAGACTTTACATTTGATTATATACTACTGCATTACTGATCACTGGAAATTATGTGGGTCATAGACTTACAAACAATTACTGTGTAATTACAAATACCTTTTCAAATTCTGTTTTATTATGTACAGTAAATATATCTGTTGCAATTGAAGTTGTTCCTATTATTAATATTCAATGGATTGTTATGAATACTGGTATTAATAATTTCAGATATAATGAGAAAAATATTTATTGCAATTATTACTGAGAAAGTCTATTCTGTATTCTCAAGGGTGGTAGTGTGTAAAGAGCCACCCTTTTTAGATTTTATTATTTTGTTTGTAATTGCTGCTACTGTAGAAACTACTTTACTGGAGGAAAAAAATAACAACAGTTCACTCGATCTCTTGGCAGTTGCATGCAAGATATCACATGCCAGGAGAGAAAACATGAACACATAAATCCACAATTGAGCATACTTCCCCATCTCTTATTGGGAAAAAAAGAGAATATCTGGCAGTTTGTGATGTAGCATTTGTTTGTTTTTGTTTTTTTATGTTTGTTGCTCATTTAGAACACTTTGATATAAAAAATGTTGATACTATTTATTGTTACTGTTATCACAACAAAAGGATGTATTTTCTTTGTTTTGTTTATAATTAATATATTTGTTTGATACAGTGCAAAGTAATATGTTGATTTTGTACCTATGCGTTTTACATTGTTACTTTTAACATGCTGGGCAAATTGCAAAAGCTTACATATACAGCTTATTCCATATATAATTTACTGATCTAAAATAAATCTGGAACTCTCACTGATTTGTTAAAAAAGTGTGTGAGCCATAATAATGGCACATCTGAAATGTTAATGAATCATGTTTAATCTTAATTTGGTAACACTTTAAAATAAGGTTCCATTATTTAATGCATTAGGTACCATGAACAAACAATTAACATTTGTTTACATTTAGATTTTTTGATTTTATAGTTTATAAAAAAAAAATATATTGTTCATTGTTAGCTCAGTGCATTAACTAATGTTCACAAATAAAAATATTGATTTTAAAAATATTACTTTGAATAATTCATAAGCACTTATTAATGTTCATTTCAACATTGTTAACTAATGGAACGTTATTGTAAAGTATTAAACTTCATTTTAGTCTTTGTTTACATGCCACTGATATGTACTGCTTAATTTCTACTAGCATTAAATCAGAGATGGCACACTGTGATGTGGTAAACCTAAACACAGAATGTAATATTGTCAACGGTTGTAAGCATTTTCTAGAAATGATTATAAAGCTATTTTAGCAATGTAAAATAACTGCTGTAAACTTTGTTTTTATTTTCCCCTCAAAGAAATTTCCATACAAGCACATTTGGCTAAATAACACTCTGGCAATAGAAAAATATAGCAGACTTCTAAGACAAAGTTGGAAATAAAAATTTTAATTGTTCAGCGATAAAACGTACAAACCACAGAAAAAAACACAAACAAAAAAAAAAAAAACATTAGGGACATTTTTATTACCCTCCACAGACATGACTGTATTAGCATGGTTTGGGGTACAAAGACAGAAATGGGCCAGTTATTGCCTTTTGGTCCTTGATTTAGCTTGCTTGCCATTTACTGAAATAGACTTGTAAGAGGTGCAGTACTGGGGGAGAAACCAATTTTGATGCACAGGGGAATTTAGGGTAAAATGTGTGGATATAAGAAACAGCTTTGATAAAAACATTAAATACAAAAAAAAAAACAAAAAAAAGCCAAATTATTCTTGGGTCTCCATGCTTTCATCTTCTCCCTCTCCTCCTTCCTCCAAAGCTTCATCTTCCTCTTCCTTGCGCTCTGGGGGCTTCTCATAGGCTTTTTCAGATGGGGTGACAATCACTCCATCCCATGTGGACATCTCGGTGGTGAGGTCTGCAGATGGCATCAATAACATTAGTCTCATAGATAATGACATACAATGGCGAATGGCAGAAATCCTTTTTAAACACTTACAACTAGCATCTCCTTCAAGGCCCAAGATCTTGCGGTGTCCTCCATGAGAGAGCACCCTCACCAGTGTTTGGGCTGTGAAGCACACCATGTCCTGAAGACAAAAAGATAAATAAGACTGTGTTTTAAAGATCCAATTATAAAAATATAAATATATACCGTACCTGCTGCTCCAAGGTCATGACAGTGTGCACACGGAAGTTTCCGCTCTCACATGGATCAGTGATTCCGACAGATCCTGGCAGGAAAAGACCTGCGGCGAGCATCTGAAGACAGCGCCTGTAATACACACGTCATTTTAAAAAGGAATGTTCCAGGTTCAATACAAGTTAAGCTAAAGACACATTTCTGGCATACTGTTAAGAATCAAATATATTTTGAATCGTTTCTCCTTGTCTCTATAAAAAAAAATACAATAAATAATCTAGGTTACAGTGAGGCCCTTACAATGGAGGTGAAATGGGGCTAATACAAGTGAAAGTCACCAATTTTTGGAGGGTTAAACAGAAATGTGAAGCTTTAATTTTATAAAAGCACTTGCATTAATTCTTGTTAAAACTTGTATTATTTGAGCTGTAAAGTTGTTTATACTTTCATTTTTACAGTCGATTTAGTGTGTTGACATTATATGATCATGGTAATGAAGTTGGCTATAACGTTACACAAAAGGTTAAGTGATTTTATCACACTTAAATCATGTTTACTCATATCCTCATTGTCTTGTGGTTATGCTTTTGAAAGAGTAGGCCTATTTTGCTTTCGTTGTTTCATCACGACACAATCTTTAATCAATTCTCTTGGCCTGCGATCCGATATTTGAAGATATTATGTGCCTATTTTAAACAATTACTTTTTGTTTTTCCTCAAATGAAACAAATATTATTTGATTTTATTCATCTCATTCACACACACACACACACACCAAAAAGAACTTCAGATGTTGTCATGAAGGCTCGCATTTTAAGGAACGCCAGGTTGATGCGCTCACACGGATCCTGACAATGGAGCCCAGTCGATGTGTGCATGCTACATGGATAGTGGAGCACAATTTGGTGTCAAAGACCCTGCGCACATCCGTGTCCCACATGAAGTGTATTTAATGCTCAAAGTGAAATGAATCACTTTCATTTTACTTCATCGGAAGTATTCGTCAGAAATGCGTACGGACATGGCTGACATAAATAAAAAGGGTACATCACAGATAAAGTACATTGATATTTACGCGTTGTACCGAAAACATTGGATTGATCGATACGCTCCTAGATTTTTGATGTTAAAAAAAATTGGCCCCCCCATTCACTTCCATTGCAAGTGCCTCACTGGAACCTCGATTTTTGCTTTTACGAAAAGGAGGAACGAGTCTAAATACATTTTTGTGGTAATCAACATTATGCCACAAATACTTTAGATTGAGCTCAACTTGTATTGAACCTGGAAAATTCCTATCTCAAGTTCCATTTGGTTCAAATCAGAAAGCACAGACTTGCCTGTAAGCAACATTGAGTGCTAATGGTTGCCTGGAGGGGTTGTTCATTACAGCAGAATGTCCCTTAGAATACAGAAACATTTTAACAGTCAATTCACTAGTGCACAGTAGAAAAGTTTACAAGCATAACTTTAGAATTTTTTTAATACTGGTGCTCACCAACAGATCCAGAATCCAGGGCGTGAGAGGCTCAAATCCAGGGAATCGGACTCGTAGGTCTTTTAGCAAGCGGATCAGAACTTTCACACTGATTTAAAACAAACCAAAATGTCACAAATAGCAGACACATTTGTAATTTAATTAAAAGCCATTAAAATGTGCAGGCGTGAATCCTACGTTGACTGAGAGGCGTTCTCCTCAAACCAGCGAGCATGGCGAATGGCAGCCAGAGCACTTTGCAGAACCTTGATGTCCACTGTAAAAGATAGACAAGTAAAATACCTCAGTAAGGAACACAAAAAGAACAACAGTTTGATGACAGGACATACGGTGAAGTTCTGGGTCCAGCTTGCGCAAGTTGGGTGGAACTGTGGTGATGAGGATTTTCACCGTGGCATCGGCAGAGCTGATCTCAAAACCGGTCTCATTGGTCAGCATGGAGAGCACTGAAAAGCGGGGAACACAATTAACTGTGAATGCCATAAAAGTATAATCCAAAAAATATTACTGTACTGAGTTTCATAAATTGAGCTTTATTTGTTTTTTTTTTGGAGGTGCTTTAGAGCCCTCTCTGACTGGCATGTCAGATTAAAACTCATACTCACCCTCAGAAGGGTCCTGGGTACGTAGGGTCTCCACTACTTTGTTTCCCAAAGCAGCAACAGCTTCCACTACACAAAAAAAGGTTATCAATTAGCCAAGCACACTTCAGGGGCCCATTCAGCAGCACAGATATCAATAAGACATCGAAAACTTAAAAGCACTACAACAAATCTCAGTGCAACTTACAGGTGGGTAAGATCTTCAAGATAACCACAAGGTCGGCTACATTGTGTCCTGTCATCATAGTGCCTTTTTTATAGGAGCCCACCTGTCTAACTTCCTCAATTTGCTGTAATAAGGAGGAAAAAAAAGATTATACAATCAATATTTTGTACTGCAAAATTTATATTATTATCATCATCATCATCATTTGGACTACCGGTACTTAACACTTATTGCTCACCACTTCAAAATTTCCAGGAGCCACGATAAGGTTGTCTATGACGTTGTTAATCTTAGTGACCAGGGACAAAATTGAAGCCTGCGACAGAGGAATTAAAAACCAGGAGTGGGAATTGTTAGGCAAATACACAAGTTTCTTTGAAATATAACTACTTTTAATTGAAATATGGCACTGTTTGCAATAATGCCTACAGAGCAACAACCTTTAGCTAATCTATGACAGCCAACATGGACAGGGACTCACAGGAATGCCTGTTGAATCACCAACTTAACTGTAAAACTGTACCTGTTCAGTAGAGGTAGGAGTGAGGTCTTGGTTCCTTTTCAGCAGGCACTCACTGAAAGCGGTCTCATCGGGGGCTGGTTTCACTCGAGGGAAGGCCATCTCACACTGTAACACATAAATACTCATTTACAAGTCAGTTGCTTTATAGGTGTACCGTTTCATTTAGTTCAGGCATTTAGGAATCAAATGTAGACACGCACTTACAACATAGAAGTCAAATGGTATGTGAGGGACAAACGGCCGGTACCTGAAAGTACATGGTCAACAACGTTAATTCAAAACATGAGTGAGCAGACATTATATGTACAAATATAGACAGTAAACAACTCACCCTTGGATGAGACCTCCCCGAGAGCCAAATCGGCCGCCCCGACCCCTGCCGCGATCTCCTCTGGATCAAAAAACAATGAGGATGTTTAATAATTGTTTTACAGCAAACATTCAAAACGGTTGTAAGTACAAATCAGGTTAATTAAACTAATCATATACAAGCATTTAATCCTAGAATTCTTTTGTTGTTGCTCAAAACAAAATGCATGCCGAGAAATCTGGTCAATTAAACTGCTAACAATAATCCATTCATTCACTCGCGCCTTAACAGACTAACTTTCCAGCTATATGGCATTTAAAAACAAACAAAATATGATAAATTAATTCTCAACGCACCAATGGAAGTCGGTTTCTATACATATTTTCAAATATCATGCATTTTATTTTAAAACCCATCAATAGCACGGCGGCTAGCATAGCAGCGTGCTAAAAAGCATAAATCAGACTAGCTAGCTTAACATAAAATCTCAGTTTCAAATAACTTCAAATGTTGACTATAAATTTCTATTAATCGCAGATGGATAACAAAAAACGAATTGGCTCGTTTATACCTCATTGCGTAAGACGTTTTGGCAGTTTAAAGTGAACACACGCTGGTGAGAAGTGATCTGCCGCCGACTGCAGCACACCGTCTCTGGTATCCGTCTCTTAACGGAAGACGCTTTTCATAAAAGTCCCTATCTATCTATCTATCTTTGGTCTAAACATTTCCAAAATACATTAAGCAAAAATATTATTATAAGCAACAAATAAAACCACAAAATTAACCATAGATATGATTATGTGGTTACTATTACTAAAACCAAGTTACAATATGGATATTACAGTAATGCTGTAGCAAAGCAATGGTTAATTGTATCAAAACCTGGTTCACTGCCAAAAATAAATAAGCAAGCATGGCTACTACAGTCGTAGTTACTAGTCATGGTTAATACAATATTACTACAGTAAATCCATGTGTAGTTTTTATAAGGGTATCATTTATTAATGAGGATTAAAGATCATTATCAATGTTTTAACATCTCTGAATTTAAATATGTCTGTTCAGACAAGCTCATTAGAATACATGTAATGTCTAGGTTTGTCATTACTTGGTGTGAATAACTCCAGATGCTGTTTTTCTGTCATTACCTCAGGAGAGCACTGCTCCCTCTTTGAATGAGCACTATTACTGAAAGGGTGAGTGCTGTCTGACTGCTCATGTATTTTAGCATTTCTGAGCATCATGATGAGCGGAAGAAAAAAATAGTTCTGGTGCCATGCAACAATTCACTCATAATTTTTCCTTTTCCACTTCGAAGCTTATGAGATGTTCATGTTATCTAAATACAAGATCACTAGTTTAAAAAAACAAAAAAAAAAAACAACAACTTCAGAATCAATATTTTTATGTGAGGATTGATATTCTTGATACCACATCAGTATCGGAAGTATCAATATTTTAGTATCGATCTGCCTATCCCTACTCAGAATAACATTCTGAGATGCTATTCTTCTCACCACAATTGTACAGAGAGGTTATCTGAGTTACCATAGACTTTGTCAGTTCAAACCAGTCATCCTTCAACCAGTAAAAACAGGGGCGGCGTCAGTGGATTTTTATTGCTGGTGCTGAAGAGGTGCTAAATCATTGACAAGGGGAGTGCAGCTTTGGTCAGTAAATATGTGTAAAACCCAGCATTGGCCAAGCGATTTGATTAATATCAGTTTGTACGTGGTGACAGCAGAAGTGAAATCTCTAAGCTGCAGCCTCAATAAAACAGGCAAAACTCTTTCAAGGGTGTTTTCAGCTTATTACAGGACTATCTGAAGCACAGGTACAGCAAAACAGTGTACCCTTATTGGGGGTCTGGGGACATTCTCCCCTGGGTGAAATCTTTTGCAAAAACACCACTAAAGCATTTAATCCTGGTGACTTAATAATTAATAATTAATAAAGCTATGGGCTACAAAGTGTTGAAAAAATACTTACAGCACATCCAACACTAGTTACGTGTCTCTCAAAATCAACTACCTTTTAAAAAAATTCAAAATAAATAACTGCTATTGTGATGGTAGATGGTAATATTGATGTACACCATGGTGTTTACATAGTACTCCAATGTACATGGAATGATACCCGTTTGGTTGGAAAAATGGCTTTACATTGAATTGTTTAAAAGCTGCACACGTAGGTGTTGAACTTAATGACATTATTCATTGCTGTCAAACAAAGGATGCTCTTGCAGGTTTTGATTCAAAATAGCAGCATCACTGTATGAACGGGGAGAACCGTAAACTGACACCTAGCCTACATGGCACAAAATTGTCTGTGACTCTTAAAAAAAAAAAGAGGCATTTTTTTTTTTAAGCACACTTCAACTACATGTTTCACTACAACTATCTGTCAGTAATGGTGGAGCAGACCACATAACCTCACAATCCTTCACCCTGCTTTATAACAACCAGAGCCTTTCTACCCAGGTCAGCCTGCAAAGTTAGCAAAAATAAGCATTTAACGCAGCGGCCCCATTGACATCCATTGACATTCTTAAGGCGGTTCACTGGCGAGGAGACGAGACAATAATAATAAATTGCTTTTGAGAGGATACCCAAAAACAGCTGATGAATTGGCCGCCTATCCAATAATCTTCAACATGTTTTGCACTCAACAATCCTATTGGAGTGAGCAATGTGTGGAGTATAATACAAATTTACCACCTCATCTTCTCTGTGTATCATGATAGTAAATATTACTCTTGTTTCCTATTTTGTTTAATTTCTGTTTTTACAGAGTGAGAATTGCTCCAAATGATACAGCGTGTGAGCTGTCTGAATGCTCATTGCATTCCATTGCAAAACCGTTTGGTTTGCTACAGGAGTGCAATGTTCTTTCTTGGGGAGGCTGAAGCACATTCTACCCCACCCATTGTGCCACTTCTGTACAGAACGGTTTTCCGAGTTACCGTACACTTTGTCAGTTCTGACCTCTCTCATCAACAAGGCATTTCCATCCGCCAAACTGCTGCTCACTGGATGTTTTGTTTTTGGCACCATTCTGAGTAAATTCTAGAGACTGTTGTGTGTGAAAATTCCTGGAGATCAGCAGTTACAGAAATTCTCAAACCAGCCCATCTGGCACCAACAATCATCCATGCGATTATCTAATCAGCCAATCATGTGGCAGCAGTGCATAAAATCATGCAGATACAGGTCAGGAGCTTTAACGTTCACATCAACCATCAGAATAGGGGAAAATGTGATCAGTGATTTGGACCATGGCATGATTGTTGGTGCCAGACGGGCTGGTCGGAGTATTTCTGTAACTGCTGATCTCCTGCTATTTTCATGCACAGCAGTCTCTAAAATTTACTGAGAATGGTGCCAAAAAAGTAAAGTTTGCAGCAACGCATAATTTAAATAAAGTTTATTTTTTTTGTAACGTGCCACACATTGTTTTTAAATGCACCTTGCATGTTCTTCTACATAACAGTTGGAGACTTCTTGAAGGAATTAAAGTAGCAGATCATAGTGAATGCAACATGAGTCCGTGACAAATTGCAGAGGCCGTTATCGCTCAAAGGATAATCCATGACGGGGCAGCTTAACAAGTGCAGGCCCTCCAACCCAGCAGGAGGCAATGTGGCTTCTGTTTGAGACTTTAAAAAAGAGAGCCACCCTGACACAGTGTCTTTCCAACTAATCTTGAGAATGACAGAGCCTGAGCTGATTCAAGAACAAGTTTAGAAAAAAAAAAAAAACCTCTCTCAAATTAAATTTTTGGTTTAAAGAAATCTGACATCAAATGGGACCAATAAGCACTCTGCTTGTTACTCTTAATCAACCTAAAACAAACAGTAAAACCTCCCCAAATACGTATTTGGACAAATTAATCTAAGATTTATAGCGGCATTTTTATTATACAACACAATGTCAAATAAAAGTGGCATACTTTATGTAAAATGTTTTTTTTTTTAATAAAGATGTTTCGGTTAAGACTTAATTCCCTCATCCTCATGCCACAGATGTATATACAAATTAAGATTATCTCAGCTCTATAGGTACTTCCAATGAAAGTTAATGGGGAGCAGACATCACACACACACACACACACACACACACACACACACACACACACACACACACACACACACACACACACACACACACACACACACACACACACACACACACACACACACACACACACACACACACACACACACACACACACACACACACACACACACACACACACACACACACACACACACACACACACACACACACACACACACACACACACACACACACACACACACACACACACACACACACCTTTAGAAGCAATATGATAGGTGTCAGTGAGAAACAAAAATGTTTTTACTTTAAAATCTTCCACTTTAAGATGTGAAATTGTTAACTATGTTAATGGCCACCACATGTGACTTTCAGATAGAAAATTAAGTTAAGCTCAAAATCAACAGCATAATATTGATTACCACAAATTTATTTTGACTTGTCTGGCTCGATGAAGGCAGGCAGAGCTTGGAGAGGCTCGATGAGTGCGTGCAGTGACTGGGGAATGATCTTCGCGGTCGCGAGCAAAGGGCAGCGACTGGGGAGATGGTGTCCTTTTCCAGAGAGCTTGGAGCGTAGTTATGGGGATGGGCGAGGCAACAGGCAGGGGCTCCTTGGCCATGGAAGGCTTGGAGCCAGGAGCCGTGGAAGCAGGTTTTGGCCCAGGTTTCCTCCATAAAGCCACTGGAAATTTGCGGTTCCCCTTTCACAGAGCATTCTCACCATATCCTTGCTTGAGAAGCAGGATACGGACAGACACTAGATGTTGGGTCAGTTCTGTAACAAATGGTTACTGAGATGAGACAGGAGACGTAGGCTCTATCTGCATGCTTTAATAAAATGATGACAGTCAAACAAGAACTAACAAAGGAATACAAAAACTAAAGGGTATTTATACAAACAAGAGCTAACGAGGGAATGGAAAACAGGTGAGAACAATGAGGAACAGATGGCAGTGATGAGGGCAGTGCATACTGGGAAATGTAGTCTGGGGAAACACTTCAAAATAAGAGTCCTAGGAAACATGATGGAGGCAGACTGTGACAAGCACCATACAGGTTAGGATTAATGAGATAGAGATGAAGATTGAGGAAACAAAGCAGGAAAGGGGTCATACGGAGCAGATGAAATCTTAAATAGAGGAGAGTATGTTTGAGAGAAAAAAAGAATGACATCAAGAGGCAAAGAGAGCAATTCGAGCAGATTAAACTTGACATATTTGAAGTTAATTGAACTGAAAGACTTTGGGAGACCCCATTACTCAATGGAATTGAGGGAATGAGTTTACTCAATCAGATGAGTGCAATGAACTTATTAGTGTTTTCAGTGTGACACTACCATTTCGGTTTAGGTTTATGGTTTAGGGTACGGTAATAGCTTCTGTTGATTTAATACTTGATACAGCATTAACTTTAAAAACCTAATTTGTTTCGGAGAAAAATAATATTGATGTGCAAAAAATGTTGTCATAATATGTTTTATCTCAAAAAGGGCTTTGTAAATCGTTTTTAAATATATGTCTTCAGAAAAATATGCATTATGTTGAAATTAGATTTCTAGTGTACGATTGTTTGTATATTAATTGCATTGAGACAAAGAGATGCAAAAAGGACACTTTATTTCAGGTTCAACTAACCATCAGTGCAATCAAGAGCCAAGAGGTTGAAAAAACAGACAAACCCAGCTTATCTGATATTCAGATGGAAAGAATGGAATTGGAACACTATAAAGAAATAATTTTAAAAGAGAAATATGAACTAGGAAGAACAAAGGAGGACGTACAAGCAGTGAAGGATAAACCTGAAGGGAGGATGACCAAATTACAAGAGGAAGAAATAGAGATTGAAAGAAAACAAGAGAGTCTAAGAATTTGGGAGAGGCAAATACAATCAGAAAGAGAAGTCAATCAAAGAGGTTTAGATACAATGTGGAGAGAGAAGGAACCTTTGGATCAAAGAAAACATGAATTGGACAGTATAGAATCAAATCTACAGAGAGAGAAATAGGAATTGGAAAGGGCATTCAAATTAATAATGATGGAGATTAGACAAGTATGAGATCATCTTGACCATGAAGGAGCTGGATAAAGAGCGACAGACTACAGAGTGACTTAAAGAAGACAAACTTGCACAAAGAAGTGCACTAGAGAGACAAACAGCAGAAATAAGAGAATAGAGAGAATGATCTTTCAATCAAGGAAGCCAAATTTAAAACTTTAACTGCATTAGACCTTGAATTACAAGTATAGCCGCAAAAACATGAATTGAAACGTTAAAAAGATGCTCTTGACAGAAATAAGGAAGAGCTGGGAAAGATAAAGCTAGACAGAACAGGATAGGATGACCTACAAGCTCAGATTGCAAAGAATAGTAAGAAAGAAGACATGATAAAAAAAAAACAGAATTAGAAAAAGAGAGAGATTAAAAAGATGGGATATGGATAAACAAAAACAAACCATGCTGGAAGAGGATCCAAAAGTCCCTTTTTCTAAAGAGATAGAAGACATAGAAGCTCGTAGAAAAATGGTGGAGGATGAGAAGAGTAGATTGGAGAACATGAAATATGAGGTACAAACAGAATGTGATGATATAGAGAGTTTTAAACAAGATATACAGAGAGAAAGAGAGAGTGTGGATAAATTGAAAGAACAGCTTAAACAAGAGAGTGAGGAACATGGACATTTTACTGAGGAGACAGATGGACAGAAGTCTTGGAGAAAATGTACATTGAAATAGATATGCAGTGGCATAAAGACATGCTAGAAAAGGAAAAGTGTGACATCAAAACATACAGGCAGAGAACAGAATAGAAAAGAAAAGAATGAACTAGGAAACATAAGAGAGAAAACTGAGCTTACATTAAAGAAAATAAAAACAGAAAGGGACACTCTTGAGCAGATGAAGGATGCTATTGAGAAAGAGAATGGAAACATTAAGGAATGAGAAAATGAACTGCAGCAAATGCAGGTGGAACTAAATGAAAAACAAAACAAAATATTGAAGATTTGCAGAGTATTATCTTCATCAAACAAAATCATCTTGACAAAAGCCAGGACGAAATAGCTGAAAGGCAAAAAAAGATGGATAATATAATACATTTAAAAGGAAAATTGAAACCGTAGATCAGGTGAGAACAGAGTTGCTTAATGAGAAGCAACTTGCTGAGGACTGCAGAATAATCTTAAGGAACCACATATAGAGGATCTGGAGCAAAAGAAAATCCATTTAGAAAGAGAGACAGAGGAGATTAAACTGCAGAGACAACGTATCAAAGATGAGAAAGACAAATTGGAGCACATTAAAGCTGTCCTGCAAAGAGTTGCAGAAGATACCGAGATGCTAAAATGACACTGTGACAAATACACTGGCTGAAAGAGAAACTTGAACAGAATGCAGTACAACTTCAAAAAGAGAGGGTTATCAGTGTGGGTCTTGCAGAGGAGACAAAAAGAAAGAGAGATGAACTAGACAAGAAGCAAGCTGATATAGAGAAGCGGAAAAGAACATTTGACACACTAAAGGAAATGAAGGCTAACTTGCAAAACGATGCAGGTGACACTGAAAATCTATGGAAAGCTGTTCAAATGGATATAAAGAAAGTGATACACATGGAAGCCCAGCTTCAAATTGAAAGACTGATCGTCTCATTGAAGAGGTTAAAATGAGGTCAAAAGCTCTGGATGAGATACAAGTGGAGGTTGAAAAAGAAAGATGAGCAAATGAGTCTGAGAGAGACGTGCTAGAACAGGAAAAATGTGAGCTGGAGAAAAATAAGGGAGAGATGGCCAGACTCAGAGATCTTGAAGACCAACTTGCTAAGCAAAAAGCGAGCAACACTATATTGGCAGAGATAAAGAAAGAAATAGATGATCTTGAGCATATGAAAGAAACCATCTCAAAACAATGATATAGTCTTGAAAGTGAGAAAGAAAAGTTAAGACTCAGAGAAAATTATCTAAAATTAAGAGAATCAGAGATTGAAAAACAACAAAAAGAAATGGATGACTTGAAGAACAGCTTGAGGCAAGAAAAGAATCAAGTTCAGCAGACACATGCTGAAATAGATCAACAGGGGAAAGCTGCATATGAAACAATGGAATACATAAAGATGGAAAGTGACAGAAAATGTGCAGAATTGGAGGTAGAGTGACAGGAAATGGAGAAGAATTTGAGTGATGAACTGAGAAGGGACTATGAAGATTTGGATCTCCTAAGGACAAATACAACTCAACAAGAAGATTGAACAATTTCAGAGGCATTATTTTGAGAAAGAGATGCAGAAGGCGCAAGCTGAGCTCCAAAGAGAGGCAAATAATATCGAGAGTAAAAAAAAAAAAAAGGTGATGAATGAAAAGGACAGTATGAAAGACAAAGTGAAGAAAATTCACAATAAGGAAAATGACAGGAAAAATGCCCTTGAGATGATGTGCTTTGAGCTAGAAAAACAAAAAAGCAATTGAGATGGAAAAACAAGAAGTTTCAAGAGAAAAGGAATCTGTTGAAAGCAACATGAAAAATTTGGACTGAGATCTAGATGACAAGAAACAAAAGAGAAGCATCTTAGCTGAGGAGTTTGAAATGTTAAACTACCAGGAACAAGCTTTTGACAAAGAGAAACTGGAACTGCAGGAGATGAAAGCTGAGCTCTTAAGAGAAGCTGAAAACATTGAGAAAATAAGGCAAGAATTGGAGAATGACAAGCAGAATGTCGAGAAAATGAAAGAAAGTCTGCAAAAAGAAATTCAGAAACAACAAACAGAGATGGATAATAAAAAGAAGATGACTGCCAAGGAGAAAAGTGAGTTTGAAAACATACAGGCTAAAATTGATCAACAGAAAAAACAGGCGAATGACACTGAAGTGAAATTAAAAAAGGAGAGGGATGATATTGAGAAATAAAGGGCAGAACGAATTAATCAAAGACAACAAATGAAGATCAGTTTGAGGAATGAACTGAAAAAGGAGAGTGAAAAATTAGAGCTATGCTAAGAAAAGAACTGTATGATGAAAATATAGTAATTGATAATAGCAAGAAGATGAAAACTGATATCGATGAGTTGGAAAAACAAGCTTGATGTAATTAAAGAGTTTGAGGACATTCAACTTAAAAAAAAAAAAGATTGAGGATGAGAAGGTCAAGTTTGAGTAGATGAAAGCCAAGCTACAAAAAGAAGCTGAATATATTGATCAGATTATCTAGATACAGAGAATGATAGAAAGGAGCTTGAGGAAACAGCAAACCAACTTAAGAAACAGAGAGACACTGCTGACAGTCTAGCAGAGGGAATTGAAAAGAAAAACTGGTGGTGACTGTAGGAATCGAACCAACAACCTTCTGCTTACCAGTTCAGTGCTTTAGCCCACTACACCACCACCACTCCAGATAATAAACTGAAAAAAGTTAACAGGCGAAAAGTCATATGAAATTACGTCACAAAAATGTTAAATGGACATTGAAACAGAGAAACTTTAGCTCATTAAAAGAACAAACAATCACAAATAATTAATTGAGAAAAGGACCCAAATGTGAAACACAGATGAGTGTGATGTGGAAAAAAAAGAGCAGATTTGAAGAAAGATTTTAAATATCTCTATTATCACAAACAAGCAATTCAAAATGAGAAAGAAATGTTAGAGCAGGAGAAAACTGCAAAAAGAAGATGATGGTATCCAAAGGTTTAGTGAAGATACATAGAATGAGAGACTGAATCTGGAAAAGATGGCTGCACAACTTCAAAAGGAGACAGATGATGTTGTTCATCTTGCTGAAGATACAAAGAGAAAGAATGAGATTCTGGATGAAATGCAAGATGCAAACAAGTCTGCACTGGCAGATCTACAAAGAGAAAAACACTCTTGTGAAAATTACAGTGAACATCTCCAAATAAACAGATGATGTTGAAAATGAAAAAGAAAAAGGCTCAGAAAAGATTAACTAGAATAACTGCAAGCAGATATTAATCAACAGCAAAGTGAAAAAAGAAAACATCAATCAAATCATCACTAGTGAGAAAAACCAGCTTGAACTGAGAAAGGATGAAATATTAAAAAAAAAAACTGAAACTTGAAAGAGAAGCTTTTCAGAATGAGAAGGAAGTGATGGAACAAAGGAAAACTGACCAGCAAAAAGAAGCACACAAGGTTCAGAGGCTAAATTTAGAGATACAACATGAAAGGCAGGTTGGAGGAAATGGCAGTTCAACTCAAAAAGAAGATAGATGATATCAATGATCTCACCATTCAATCTGATAAAGACATGCTTGAAAAAAATAAACATGTCCTGCAGAAAACCAAAAGTAAAATGTCTAAAGCCAAAGAACACCTTGAAAATCAAATTGCAAACTTGAACGACTGCAAGGTGATATCCACAATCAGCAAAATGAACGACATAATAAAAGAGCCATTCTAAAAATAGACAGAAATCAGCATGATCTGAGAAAAGCTGAGCTGGATAAACAACTAACAGAATTGACTGTTATTATGGACTTAATAAAGAATAAGAGAAGTCAATTAGATAAGGATAAAGAAGGGTTAAGAGAAGAAGAAGAAAAAAAATAAGAATTTGGAGATTATTTTTGTAATTCTTTTTTTATTATTTCATTTTAATAGAATGTAATAGAATTCAATATAAATGAGTGAAAAATAGAGACTGGGTCTGGCAAATGGGGCACTGGTGAAGCTGTGTGGTACTGCATGACAACAAACACATGTTTCCCTTCTCCCTCTCCGCTTCTGACGGCCACGGGTGCTGCCTCACGTGTCTGGGCAGAGATCACACCGAGGCAGCATTTGTGGATGGTTCAAGTTCACACTGCGAGAACATGACCATGGCAACGTTGCGGTTGCGGCTTTCCTTCTTCTTGGGGAAAAGCCACTCTAGCCGCCCCCACCTCCCAGCATAGGCCCCCGGTCCGGGGCGGCGTTCTTCCCGGAGGTGCATAATGAGCTGACGAAGTCATGAAGGGAACCTTTCACTGCCCGAAAGTGACTTCCTCGCTCGTCCGCTCTCCCTTGACGGTGGGGAGGTCCACAGGTGCACGGAGCTCCCCCAGGTGGATAAGGCAGTTACGTTGCACCTGTGCTTGCAAAACGCCTGGGCGGGATCGACCGGCACTCCCCTCCAAGGCCTGTTGGTTGAAGTCATCTCTGGCGACCAAGGCCTACAGCACCACTGGACAGGCAGCCTCCACCCTGCACGCCATGGCCCTCCTGCAAGTCAACCAGGCCAAGGCATTAAAAGATCTACACCTATGTAGTCCTGATTCTGATGTGCTGCAGGGCCATGAAGGTCACAGCGAACACACTTCGACAGGTGATGGCCACCCTCGTGGTCCAGGAACGGCACCTGTGACTGAATCTGAAAGACTGAAAGGAAAATGAGGGACACTGATAAAATTATGAAGGAGATGAAGAGACAAAAGCAAGAATATGAGAAAATGGAAATCATGCATGAGAAGGAAAAGATGGAGATGGAAAAGAGAAAATGAGATTTCGAGAGAAAAACAGGAAGTGCATATTCAAATAATGAAGCAAAGAGAGCTTGATTTAGAAAGACAGAGTGAGATTCAAAAAGGAGATTCTTGCCCTTGAGCAGATGAAAGATGAAGCAGAAAAGGAAGCAGCAGAGAAGAAATAGCTTAATTACAATAAGCAACCAACTAGAACTTTTAAGGGCAGAGATAAAGAAAGAACGAGATGAAAATGAGAATATAAAGAAAACCCTAATAATGGAAAAATCCAACATTGAGAAAAGACATACTGAGGTCCTCAACCAACAGCAAGAGAATGATCAAGTAGGTGTAATTGTTTCTCAGTTTCAGACTAAACATGAAGAGATAACATTTAGATACTATTCTTGAGGAAACCAATAGGAGAAAAAGTGTAATCAAAAAGATGCAATCTGAGATTGAATTGCAAAAACAATGAAATTATTGTTACTTTGAGTTTCTTGAGAAGGTCTGCCATGATATTGAGAACGAAAAGGAAGAAATGAAGCAGAAAAAGGACAGACTGCAAATTTGGACTAAACAACTAAGAAATTAAGCTAAAGTTCAATTAGAAAATATAGAAAAAGTAGAGAAAGTTTTGAAAAGATGAAGAGAGACTGTGATAATGTTAAGTTTGTGGGCAATGGAAGAGTAAGGAGACATCAAACAGTTGAGTGTTTATTCAAACACTTTAGGTTCACACGCACACAAAGAAAAACGGCTCTTAGTTGTCATCTCAAAATAGTGTTTTCAGTGACAGACTCTGGCTTTAGTTGTGGGTCTTTCCTCCACTACTGCTCTGGGCCACTCTTTCTCTCCTCCTCTGATGCTCAGGTGAGCCTTATCAGTTCTCTGTCCACCACCACTATAATGAGAGACAGGTGTTATTGAAATTACAGCCCAGGTGAACAGCTTTACCGCTTTCCCTCTCCTGCAGACAGACACATGACCACGCCCCCATGCCACAGAGAACTCCTAGCCCAGAGAGAATGACTTGAAGAGAAGGGAGAAGTGGCACTTCAGAGGTATGAACTGGATGTTATTATAAATGAAATATGGAGGGTAAATGCTGAAATTGTGACCACGAGACAAACAATGACAATGGAAAAGGCTGAGCTGGAGCAGATCGAGACTGATATTACTAAGCAAGAGCAAAGACTGGATACAAGTTTAGGAGACATCCATGAAGAGAGAAGTGAACTGGACAAGATGAGGAATGAACTCGAAGGGAAAGGGGGGGGGGGGGGGGGTGTACATCATGTCGGGGGCTCCGCGGCATTTAGTGAACGAGGGAGGAATGTGACAGGGGCCGGAGGACTGGGGCTGCATCGTGATTCTGCACACCCGGCCCCTTATCAGGCTAATAAAACCTCCGAGAGGGATAAAGGCCGACTGCAGAGGGCGGTGCGATGGAGAGAGAGTGTTTATGGGCAGCTGTCCGTCATATGTGTGTGTTTGTGTCTTTTCATTTAAGTTCTTTATTATATATTATTTATATTGTCAATCCGGTTCTCGCCTCCTCCTTTCCCATTTATACCATTACAGTGACATTTCAACCTCATTTCAGAAAGTGAGAGTTGAGTAGCAAATATAAAAACAAAAGGAATACTCTGCATTCATAACAAAAGAAAGAGAATATGAGACAAAAAGAGAAGAGGAAGAGGAGGAAAGCATGGCTGACAAGATGCAAAGGGAAAACATGGAGCTGTGAATGAGAAGTGAAAAGGAGACCAAAATCGAGGCAAACCAAAAGGACATTCCACTGCTAACAGCATATAAATATATACAGAAAAGATCCATGATGGAGAGCAAAACAACAGTTGAGTTGGTATTTAAGAAGGATGAAAATGATGGACTTACTGAGAAGCTAAATGCTGAATGTGATGAACTGGACAAGACAAGAATTGTTCTCAAAGGAGACCAAGAAGAGCTTGAAAACATTAGACAATAAATTGACAGAGAGAGGAAGTATCTGGAGCAATATAGGACATCTTTGAACAAACATCTTGAATACCTTGGAAAATGAGAAATCTCCAAAGAAAAATGGAGAAGGAGATTGAAAGAAATCACACAGGAGACTAAGAGCAAACTGGCGAGAATAGAGAATATGGAACTTCAACTTCAAGAAAAGAATGTAGAAATTTAAACAATCTCCAGCGAGACAAGAAAGGAGAAGAGAGGAGCAGGAATTGATAAAAGCAGAGAATAAAAACAAAACAACAAGAAATGGACGACACTAAATAGGCACAACAAATGAAAGAAAACACGTTTGGAAAACTAAGCACTGATATACTTCCAAAAAGGCATTACACATGTCTGACATGGAAGTAATAAAGAACCAAAAAGGATGCATTAGAGAAGGAGAGAGATGAACATGCAAAAATGTATGCAGAGATTCAAAAGAAGCAAAAGGTAATTGAGATGAGTCAGGCAATACTCGATTCAGAAAGAGACAAGTTGATCATAATGAGAACTGATCTGGAGACACAAAAAGACAAGTTAGAACTTATCCAGCAAAACACAGAGACTGAAATCAAGGTTAAGGAGAACAGAGAACACAGAGAGCATCTTGGGGAAGGCTCTAAAAAAAAAGGAAAGGGTAGAAAAAATGGTGTCCCAACTTTACAAAGAACAAGTTTAAAAGCATTGTAAAAGAGACAAATAGCTGGATAGATAAGATTAAAGATATCAATAAGCAAATTAAAACTAAGCAAGAAGAAATGGAGTGGATTAAGGAACCAAAGCAAGAAAATCAGAGAAAAAAAAATCAAGAGCTGTAGCTCAAAAAAGCAGAATTAAATAAAATGAAGACTGAAAATGTAAAAAAAAAATTAAGTGTGTGAAAGAGAAAGAAATGAACTGAAGCAAATGAAAGCAGACTTTAAAAAAAAAAAGAATCACAAAATTGATGAAGAAGTGCAACCTGATAAAATGCATGATTACAAGGACTTGCTGAAGAAAGAGAGATAGATAATAGAAAAGATGAAGGCTGACCTCATGAATAAGTAGAAATAAATTGAGAACATGAGTGAAATAATAACAAGAGAGAAGGATGAGCTGAAACAGAAAAAAATCTGATATGTAGCAAATGGCTGAAGAATTAAGGCACACAGACAGTAACACAGAAATAGCCATTCATTTATAGGATGGAACACTGAAAATCAAAGCAATCATCAATGAAACCAGGAGAAAGAAGGATGACTTGGAGCAGACAAAATTTAATCAGACAAAAAACAGTGCTGGAAAGCAACTGCCAATTTCTAGAAAGAGAAAAGACAGAAGTGCAGGACAAATTCCTTGCATTACAGGATGTGGTGAATGAGCTTAATATTAAGTTGAAGGAATCAAAAGATCTTGAATACAGAATGCCATAAGAAAGAGAGAAGCAGAAGAATACTCTGAATAAAGTCAAGAATGACATATTTAATGAACAGGAGAACATTAAAAAAGAAAATGAAGATATAAAAATCAAGAGAGATGCTGCATATGGAACAAGAAATTCAAGGTTCTTAGAAAAAATTAAGAACAAAGTGACTATGGAGAGGGCTGAACTAGAACAAGAGAGGGCTGAAATATGCTAACAAAACAGCAACTGTAAGACATTCACTGGAAGCCACAGAAAGAAAGTGGGATGAAGCACTGATGGGTACTGAAAGGTCAAGAAAAGATCAAGAGGACCATATTAAGCAAATCTTGAAAAATGAGAGAGAGAGCACATTATACATCTGGATGATCAGTAACTAAAAAAGAAAGAAGATGTTGAAATCATGAAAGAGAGAATTAATAGAGAGATGGAACATATTAAAAAAATGCAATCCCAGTTAGATTTGAGATTGAAAAGAGAAAAATAGAAGAACAAAGTAATGACCTACAATGGAAAGATACTGAGATCCAAGAAAAGACAACTACCCTTAAGATAATAATGGAGGAAATACAAAAAGAGAGGGAATTTTTCCCTCTCCTAATGTTGTAACAATTCAAAACCAAAAGGGAAAAATAAGAGATTGATACAATAGAAGATTTGGCAAAGAATAAGGATGAGGTTGCTCAGATGAAATCAGAGACAGAGTTTAAAAGTGAGAAACTATAGAAACTAATCAGAAAACAGCTAAATGAGTTTGAAATCAAAGAGATGGACTTGCAAAGGGAAATAACAGCTTTGGAGCAGATGCATTGTGAGCTTATGAAGCAAAGTACTGAAATGGAAAATGAAAGAGAAAATATTAGACTCCAGAAACTATCATTCTGGGAAGTAGATATACAGAAACAGAAGGATGTGACAGAAGAGCAACAGAACATCATGAAAGAAACGTGAATTTGAAAGCGTGCAGGCTGAAATACAACAACAAAACGAGAGGTGAAAAAACAAACAGAGGAATGGAGGAAAGAAATGGCAAATATTCAAGAAAGACTGGCCAAGGAAAAACATGAACAGTATCGATTTAAAACTGAATTTCAGTAAGAAAAGCAGAGAATGGAAGAGGACAAGCAGATGTTGAAGCAGTTGATGAATTAAATGGAAAATAGAAGATGTCAATTGGATAGACATAGAGAAGCTGAACACTGACAAACTAAAAATTAAAGAACAAAATAATTCCCTGGAAGAGATCAAAGCAAAGAGGACCCTCAGAATAGTTTGGAAGATATGAGAATACAGGAAGAAGAGCTCTGTGCCATGCACACTGACAATGAAAGGTGGAAAATGGTTTTGGAATCTGATCAATTGCTACTTCAGATACAAAAGAAGGACTAGAAGGGCAAAGCAGAGAATAAGATGCTAAGAGACAATCATGAAAAACAAAGAGAGAAAAATGACTTGACACTACATGAACTGCAAAAGGAGTGGCAGGTTTTGGAACATATGATTCCTGACTTAACACAGCATAGAGACTTTGTTGAAAAATGCAAAGAAAGAAATAAGACTTAAAGAAAAGAAATTGCACAATACATTGGAATGGAAAATAAGAGCTTGAAGATTTAAATAAAGAAATCCAAAAAAAGGAGGAGGAAGTGAATAGTTTAAATGTTTAGATAGAAAGGTCGAAACTAGAAATGTCTCACAACAAAGACCTATTTGAAAAAGAAATGCAATATCTGAAGCAGAAAAGGACAGATTTACAGACACAGGATGATGAACTGGAAGTCAAGATCAAAACAAAGGGTAAAGAAAAATAACGAAGGATGGTGGAGAGCGAAAATCAGATCCAAGCTACTTTACAAATGGTAAAAGATGGCACTAACCCTGAAAAGAAAGACATTGAACAGAGTTAAGTTGAATTAGAATCACAGGTCAATCTGCAGAAACAGAGGGATGAATTAGAATAACTGAGAAACAAAATCGAGGTGGTTCAGAGTTTCAGAGATTCAAATAAATACAAGAATCAAAAATAGAAACAGACAACCATTCAAAGAAAGCCGCTAATGCCCTGAGAGAGAGGATGGAATAGTAAAGAAACAAAAAACAGAATCGTACCCCAGACATATCACCAGAGACAGAAAAATACCATTTCAGTAGATGCTGAAACCCTAATGTCTTTGGATGACATGAAGAAAAGAGATGATTCTAAAGAAAAGGAATAAAAAAACGAAGAAATGGCAAGAACAAAGACAAAACAATCCACTGATGTTTCTACTGTGACCAAGTCAGAGGGCTCATCTGAAGTGCAGACAGAAAGGCAAGAAATTGGAATTCTGGCAGAGTATTTGAAGAAAGAAATGGAATATGTCGAGAAAATTAAGGCAATAATAAGAGTTGAAAAAGTAGAGAGATGAACTGGCAGGAGCAAAAACTGACATTCAAAGAAAGTCAGAGAATATTGAGGGGATTATGGAAGAAGCCTTTAAGGAGAGGTCAAAATATGAGAGAAGACTGCTCGAACTTACACAAGATAAAGAGAAACTCTTTAAGTACCTGGATGAGAAAAAATTAAGAAATAGAGAACATCAGGGAAAAATTCCAGAGGCTGAAAATGAATTGCTTCAACACAAGCTCAATGAACTACAACAGGAAAGATTAAAGATCCTTGAAGAAGTAGACAAGGGTACAGAAGACCAAGGGAATCATATGAAAAACAGCCTTGGATAAAGTACACAACACTAAACATGTGCTAGAACAGAAATAGACAGACAAAGAAAGCAGTCTGAAACTGATTGGCATACAAATGCCAAAAACAGATGGAGTAACCCAATCAAATGCAGAGACCCAAACATTTAAACTGCCCAACAAGAAGTTCTCCAACAGATGGATTCCATGACACTAGACGAACTAAACATCATGCGAGCTGAACAAGAGAAAGAAGGATGAAATAGAGAATAAAATGAAAATCATACAAACAGGGTCGCTTGAGCTTGACAAAGCAGACCTATAGAAGTGAGAAATTAATGTAGAGCTGCTGAAGAAGGAGGAACAGTCTAGAGAATGTTCATGCTGAGGTCCTGAGCCTGAGAGAGCAGATAAAGCATCTAACTCAAGAATGTCAAAACAAAAAGGCTTTAAAATGCTCATAGGCTTATTATGAGTGTGCTCTGTTATTCCTTTTACACTGGAATGTAAAATGTATCAAATTAAAATCGTGACATGTCCTAGTGTGATTTGTTAAACCACTAAGGGATGCATTCTAAGCGTGGATGAGCTGCGTATTATGAATGTATAAATCCAGCTGCTCAAATATCGGAAACTACAAAGACATTGAGAATCATTTGCACTGTATCAGATGATAGAGCAGAGCTATCATACTTCATATTTAGATAATTAAATCACAGCATTTGTGCTTTAATCTCAACTCAAACTTTATTTATAAAGCATTTGAAACTACAGAGTTGACCAAAGTGCATTATAGTAAAATTTAAACCGTAACATATGGTGTAATTTTTATATCACCAGAACTTGAATTTGAAAAAGCCTCCAAATTCATGATCTTGAAAAAAGACTGAGTGTAATTTGATGAAATCAATAAATGTTGGTGTTAATTTTAAATATTTGAAAATAGATTGTTTGTATTCACCTAAAAAAAAAAGATCAGGTTGTGAAATTCAGGTCTCAATTTTCAGGTTGTTGAATACAGGTTGAGAAATTCAGGTGCCAAAATTCAAGGATGACATCCGGGAATGCAAGGAAGAGCAAACAAGTGTCGATTTAATCCATCTCTCTCTTGGACAATAGCAAAGCGATGGAAACAGCTCGAAAGTAATTTTAAAATGTATATATATCGTCACTGTCTGATGAAAAACATGTATCTCCAAAAATCTATTTTTCAAGAGCATGGAAACACTCTTTTCCTCATAAACAATCTTACAAGATACTTGTTAAACATACAACCTGGTTAAACATCTTTTCATTTGTCATTCGATGCACAATTCAAACAGTAGGAAGAGGTCATTCAGTGCATTCCGTCTTTGGTAAAAGGTCAAAATTGCCAAAAGTGGACATTTGTGTTTTTCATCAGACAGTGCCTGATAAATAATTGCTACAGGAAATGACAAATACTTTATAGGTCTCTGTATTATGTGTGTGTGTGTGTGTGTGTTTGTTAATACACATTAAAATGTGAGGAACAAAAAGACTGACATTTAGGGTTAAATTACTAATATAATGATCACTTTTCTATTCTGATCTTTCACACTTGCATTACATGCAATACAAATAAACTACAATGGAATACTGCTGTCTGATTATATTAAGGGGTACAGCGCAAATGCGCATATTACAGAACACTTCTGTAAAGTATATAGATGAAGCCCAGATTTGTATTATCATGAAGGTAACGCAGTCTGCTTGAAAATAAACATAATACATAAGACACTGACAAATCATCAGTAGTCTACAAATGTAATACATACAGTATACATAGACTATCCAGAATTTTTATAAAAAAATATAAAAAAGCGATATGGCATGCTAACACTAGCAACCCAGACTGATAATGAAAACAATTACCGTAAGTAAAGAATGTGTGTTCTAAAATTAGATTTATTTATTTATTTATTTGCGGACTTGCAGTTAAAAATAGGTATTTTAATAACCTTAATAATTTGATTATTCGTTTCCACTGGTAAATGTCTTTTACCCAATTCATCATGAAATTGCTGTTAGGTGAAGGATCCAATTTACTGATTAAGTTGATCTTTTCTTCAAAACACATTAACAAAACAGTATTACTATCTGTATCTCTAAAGTATAGCTTTTTGTGTTTTCACAATGTTGTTGTCACTGTTGTTTAAAATGACTTTCGAGCTGTTTACAAGCTTTAAGATTGTCCAAGACAGAGATGATTACATTGACGCTCGTTTGCTCTTTCTTGCATTCCTGGATATCATCCTCAAAAATATTGCCACCTGAATTTCTCAACCTGTATTCAACAACCTGAATATTGAGACATGAATTTCACAACCTGAAATCGACCACTTGAATAATACAAATTTATTTTTTGTTTTGTTCATTTTTGTTTAGGTGAATTCACACAAAATATTTTCAGATATTTAAAATGAACGTCTTGGTTACTGTCGTAACCTCCGTTCCCTGATGGAGGGAACGAGAAGTTGTGCTGATGTAGTGACACTAGGGGTCGCTCTTGAGAGCCCCGAACACCTCCCATTCTTTGAGAAAAGGCCAATGAGAATTGGCGAGTGGAAGTTGCATGCCACTCCCCCGGACATATGGGTATAAAAGGAGCTGGAATGTGATTCCATTCAGGTTTTGTGCTGAGGAGCCGAGACAAGGTCTGGCCATTTCAGTGGCTAGTACAGTGTTGTGGCAAGAGGAACACAACGTCTCGTTCCCTCCATCAGGGAACAGAGGTTATGACAGTGACCAAGACGTTCCCCTTCTGTCACTCACTCGACATTGTGTCGATGTAGTGACACTAGAGGACCCTATAGAAAAACACCACAACAACTGAACCACAACAACTTTCCCCACATCCTTGAGGGTGGGAAGCAATGTAACTAACATGGGAGCAGGCCGTGCCAGCCACAGCCTTTTCTCTCTATGTTTTCTCTCTATCAGATCTAATGCTATCATATACATCAAGGAAGGTGTTCTTTTCCTTTCCTATTCTTTCAGGGGGAAAAGACCCTGTGGAGACAACATCCTGCCCAAAAGGGGAGGTCAACATGGGCTCAGCAGCAGCACATGGAAGAGGCACGGAGGTAGGTCCAGCCACGAAAAGGGGGGGAACTCAGTCTGGTTTGTCTTAACATTAAACATAAAATGTCTTTAAAATTGTTTCCTTTGAAAACATGTACCATGGATAATATACATGGGATACTGGTGAAGGAGGTGATCGATTATTTAGGAATCAAGATCTGCAAAGACCAAAAGGAGAGGAATAATAGTAGCTTTGCTCCAATTATAGGAAGAATTAAGTGAAAATGTAATGCATGGTTAATGAGAGATCTAACATTGAAGGGTGGAGAATTGCTGTCCAAAACAGAAGAGTTATCATGCTTTGTGTCTACAGCACTTGCAATAGACATTCTACGATAACAGTAGATACCCTAATATTTAACTCAATTTGGAAGACCTCACTTTATTAAAAAGGATATTTTATGCAATCCAATTGAAGAAGGGTGTTTAAACATAAATTATTTTAATGTGTCTTTGAAAATAATATTTTCTTTGGAAAGAAAAAATATGGAATATCATCCCCAATAAGATTTTTAATCAAATGGGAAGTTTGGGGCCCCCTGCTGGAGCTGCTGCCCACGAGACCCGATTTCCCTAATCTCAAGATTTTTCAAAGACATGTCGATCACATGTGTTTTCTGTAACATAGAGGAAGAGACCATAAATCATAAATTTTTTGAATGTATGTATACCAAAATATTATGGAGTGACAAAATTGAAGATTCGTCTAACAGGTGAACAGGGCATATAATTAACCTAACGTCAACCAATATACAGTAAAACTTAGTTGTTGCAGTATATTGACTCTATGCAATCTTTTTGCTTTTTAATTTTTTTTAGAGCATTTTAAGCTTTTTCTCTAAATATTTATTTATTTATTTTTTTATCAAATTTCCCACGACAATATATTTAAATGTATTTTAATATTATTTTATTATGATGTTTTAGTTTGGTTTTGTTGTATCAGTGTAATCACATTCTTAATCCTATTTGTGTTTGTATGGAAATGTTTTTGTTCTGCTATAAAATTATAATAATAATAATAATAATAAAAATAAAACGCATAAAAGCACAGGCATTAAATATTTATTAGAAATAGTGGCATATTTCTAAGTCAAAAACTTTTTCATACGTCTTATTTTGCTTTCACATGTGGAAAAAGAAAATAAAGCATAAATTGACTTGTAAAAGCACTGAGATTTTATATTTTTATGTAGACTTCGTTAATTTAGCAGACGCTTTTAAGGTGACTTGAAAACATTCAAACACACGTCAGGAATACCACAGACCACAAGAGGGCTTTGCATATTATAATGATAATAGAAATATAGAGATTATATGTATATAAAATCTTGTAAAATCATCTCTTCCATGTGAAGTATATCTCTACTGCCAAATCGTGCTCCGAATATAAACGCGTCAAATAATTATTCTAATATTTAAGCGCGATGTGTATTAATAGCTAAACAACGAGGCTGGTCTAAGCTGAACAGAGAAACAAGCAGGAGATGCACAATGTTTTCCTATTTCTATTCGTGCATCATCCAGAAAAACCAGCGTCGATGTTTTTTTTTTTTTAGCATATTGCTTTTCAACTTTATAACATAACATTCAAGTTGAAAGTTACGATCCAAACACAAGAGAGCAGCAGAGCATCACTTACTCCGCTCATCACTCCGGGAAAGCACAGGTTGAAAGCCCTCTGAACTCAGCTGAAAGCATTACGTACCACAAATATTACATACTACAACTAACTGAAATCTTACATATCGTATAAGAAAATAACTGATTTGAATATGTTGTTTCTTAAGGGAGCTATCTACATCGGGGAGGGGAATGTGTGTAATGCACAATTTGAATCTGTGACTAGTTTGTAGAATCTGTGAAGATAAGTAGGCTATAGCTATTGAAGTTATAGTTCATTCAAAAATGAACATGCTTTCATCATTTACTCAGCCATCCCAGATTGATTTCTTCTGCAGAACACAAATGGAGATTTTTAGAAGAATATCTCAGCTCTGTTGGTCCATGCAATGCAAGTGAATGGTGGCCAGAACTTTGAAGCTCCAAAAAGCAAATAAAGTCAGCACAAAAGTAACCCTTACTACTCCAGTGGTTAAATCCATGTCCTCAGAAGCGATATTATAGTTGTGAGTGAGAACCAGGTCAATATTTCCTTTTTACCATACATTATCCTGCCTGCTCAATAGGTGCACAAAGCAATTAATAAAGAAAGGAAACGGCCAAACATAAAAGAAGAAGAAAGTGAATGTATTTATTGTAAAAAAAAAAAAAAAAAAAAAAAGACTAAAATATTGATCTCTTTCTCACCCACACCTATCACTTCTGAAGACATGGATTTAACCACTGGAGTCTTATGAATAACTATTATGCTGCCTTTATAGGCTTTTTGGACCTTCAAAATTCTGGCCACCATTCACTTTCATTGTGTGGACCTACAGAGCTGAGATATTTTTCAAACAATTTTAGTTTGTGTTCAGCAGAAGAAAGAAAGTCATACACTTCTGGGATGGCATGAGGGTGAGTAAATTTTTGGGTGAACTCTCACTTTAATGGTTTATTTTACCTTATCGACGGCCTTGGTATGTACAATAATAAAAAGGTTCTCTACATCTATGAAAACTGGAAAAAAAAGGCAAGATTTGTACACAAACTTAAGCATAACCAAACAACACAATCATACTCAGTGCAGGCTGTGTTATCTTGAAGAACTGGCTAAGATCATTAAGAGTTGTGTATCTCTGCATACACATAAACCATGACCTAAACTTGCTCTTTAAACATATTTTTCCTGTTTGACAAAATATTAATTGGTAACCTTTTAAAGCAAATCCCTGCTCAAAGGCATGTCTTTCTAATTGGCATTAAAGAATAAATGCCCCTTCCCGTTGTAATGCTGCAAATAATAAATAAATAAATAAATAGTTTATGCATTTGTAATTGAAACCAAGCCAAAAACGTGAGAAGAACACAACCTTTGAAGTCGTACAATGGACAAGAGGTGCTGTGTTAGTTGAATTACCCACACTGATTAAAATCTGAAGATTAAGTAGTAAACAAGGCACTCTTCTCTTTTTGGTCTAGAACACTACCCTGTGAAATAAACTGAGAAGAGACCAAGACAAGGGAAGTGAGAGCAAATAATTGTATTATTTTATGTTAACATCTTTAAAAGTGGAATAAAGCCAGTCATATTATTAGGAGAGGTGGGCACAGAAAGAGGCACAGAGTGCTGTGGGAGTGCCAGTTTTGTCTTAATGAATGGACTGAATCAGTATTGTAGAAGAGGCTCATTAGCAGACTTCAGTCCGGGTCTTGTGCCCCAAGGCATAGTCTTTCATGTACAGAACCCCCACACCACAACCCCACCCCTTACTCTTATGGTCCTTTATACAGGTCAGTGAATAATGTAATTAAGTGTAGAAGTTTGTGTGGTATGCACATGGCTGTATGTACACTCATAAAAATAAAAAAATAAAACAGTCACATGCAGCATTTTACATAAATCTAAAATTGTTCCTCAACATTTGTTCCTGGTACAGTTGAAACCTGTCATATTTCATACCAGCACATGTGACAAGATGTTTACTGCAAGCAGACCCAAGCAAAGGTCACATTCTTCTCCTCTGCTGTCGAGGGCTGTCACTGATCACACTCTTACATAAACATCCTGCTCGGGAAAATAATGAGTTTTCTATTGCTGTCTGTGTAATCAAATAAATACAGACAATCTTTTTACCAATATGTTGCAGTAACCACTGCAATATTCTGAGCAAAACCTCATTACATTTTAATCTGTTTTTATTGACAAAGCAACCCCCCCCTATAAGTCTACCAATAGTACTTTATTTGCAGTTTAGGTTAAAGCTAGTCTCTTACATTTGACTAGATGCCAAAAAGTCTGGTCCGTATTGCTGCTTTTTCTGGCCAAGGACTGCCCATTTAGACAGGAAGAGCCTTCTGACTGGCATGTAAAGCGACCAATCAGTTTGTCTTGGCATGCCATTTAGGGGTGGGAAAAAAATATATAATTTAAATAATGCTGTAGCATTCTCCATGTTAGTAAACAGTAGGGCTGCACAGTATATCGAGTATATAGAAATATTCCAAATTTACATATAGCGATATGCATGTCGCAAGGGCTTGCAATAACGGAATGATTTTAGTACAGTTACTTTCAAGGTGGCACAGATAGCAGAGAACAGAGTGAACATGTGACTGTCGCTTGGTGTGTATGTGTGCGTGCAGCGTACATAGGCGCTGATACCGCGAGTGTTGCTCCGGGGCTTGAGCTATTCCCTAAGTTGGAGAAAGAGAGTGTTGTGCACCACTCTGTTTGAATGGCCAGCTACCGCAATCTGTCATATGCACCATTAAAGAGCATGATTACAACATTTATTGTTTGAATTTATAGATCAAATTGACATCATTTGAAAGCTGAGACTAAAATAGTGTTTCTTCAAATTATTATATCTGACTCAAATGATGGAGCATGTCACAATTTGTGCATATGTAGCTTTAACAGGCGCTGTTCTGTGCTCTGCATAATGTATGTGTGCAGATAATAATAAGAGAGATGCTGGCAAACGATTCTAGATATAATTTTTTTAAATAAAAATCACACATTGAATGAACATATTTTGGAATTAATATGAATATGAATTACAGTGTCAAAATAAAATAAAATATCTTACAACACAATTTTACATAAATTATTTTAGGATATCTGCAATATGGTCAAATTAAATTTATACTCATATGGTTTTTAAAAATACATACAACTAATTGAAGATGAACTTTAAGATCTGCTGCTTAACTAATGGTAAAACTGTATATTATATGCAGTCTACTGTATATGCGATTTGGAAAAGAAGACAATAATGTTTGTAATATCTGGGAAAGATGGTCCTTTTTTTATTCCAATAAACTTTTATTATAGTTTATTTGGGCAGTTGGGGTTCCAATGTTCCGCATGCTCCGATGACATCATCATAGGTTTATCGTATCATATTTTTCCAACAACTTATTGAATATCACATTTTTCCTCCATATGATGCAGCCATAGTATACAGCATGGTTCAGAAAACACTTCTGCTCATGTGTATCTAGTTTTCACTCCACTAAGTACCTCAATACAGAATATGTTTCAAAGATTTGATGTCACTAACTTGACAAAATCTGAAGTGATTATTTCACCCACAAAACAGTGTGTTCAGTCAACTCGATAACTTGTAAATTCAACTTTGTTTCCAGGCAGACTGATACTTACTCTTCCCTTAGGTTCCAAAATGGGCTTTATAGCCTTGTAAACTTGTTTAGGTTCCTATGTTGCCAAAGGAAATCCTTTTTATGTACTTGCAAATGAAAGAGCTATTTGCTGAATGCAAGGCACTGCAAATAACCATTAACTATAAAGAAGCTTTATTTGTAAGAGTGTTTGGCTTTCTCTATATCTCCTCACTGAGTGTTTCTTTGTGTTCGACTATGCAGATATGTACAGTATGCTATAGAATGTTTTACAGCAGTATGTTTGTGTGTTTTATGACTGTGTCTATTCCGAAGTTCCAATGTGCTTTTATTGTTTTACTTTTCTTCTCTTTCAGCAAGGTTTCCAGTTGCAGTGCAATTACTAGCTGTGAGAGGTTAATGAGAACCAAACTCTCTCTTTGTCTCTCTCCCTCTCTTTTCATCTCAGTGTCTTGCTCTTCATCCCTCTCAATGTGTTTTTATTGTGGTATTTCAGCATGGAGGGAGGAAATTCCTTGTCTGTTCTTCCCAGTTGCACATGGCTGCTTTTTGGGTTTGCCTTGTTGCCGAGGAAGCTCATTCAGACTGTGCCCCTGGTCAGGAAGGGCAGTTTGTAAAATTTTGTGCACTGCTGTTGGTGTAAGTGAAGGAGTATGTGAAATGCCAATTCAGACCAGAGAACAACGGCTTTATCACATTCTCCTTCTGTCCAGTGCCTCAAGGGTACAGATCCTATTGTTTCTAGGAAGAGATGAGCGGACAAGGATAAATTATATGAGTGCGCGCACACACACACACACACACGCACACGCACACGCACACATGCACACACACACTTTCACCCAACCAGACACGTGGCAACTCTATATCTCTCTCTCACACACTGACATTCAGACCCTTGAATCTTACGAAAAGGTGCTTTTTCTGTCAACCCATAAAACACCCGTCGTGAATCCTGTGTTCTGTTTGCGGTCAGTGCCTTTAGTTAGGTCTGCTCATGTGACTGTGCAGATAAGGGAAAGCCTAAAAATGCTATGACGGTCTCCTCTTTTTATGTTACAGGCCAGTCCAGCAATTCAGCACCTTGGAGAGCAACAACATGCATTTCATTGAAGCACAGGAGGCGAGAGTGCCAATTCAGCATATATTGACTCACCTTCACAAGTGTGTGTCTGCGTTTATTCTCAGATAGCCACCGTAGAGTCATCTATTGTTCTAGCCCATCCGTGTGTGAATGAATGTCTTTAATAGTTTTTCTTCCAAATGAACTGGGGTCACCATGCCTGTGGTAATGTTTATGTCATATTACATTATATTGTATGAGTACAGTGAATATTTACAGCATTGGTAAAACCCCAATTAAATATACATATGGAACACATGGACACAGGAATGTGCAATTCATTTACATATTAAAGAAAAGACATACACAGTAATATCAAATATGTTTGACAACCACTATTTCTATCACCAAATTCTAAATGTTACACATGTATCTTGTATATACTAACTTTGTCCACCAAAGTAAATAATGGATATGGCTTTATGGATTGAAATATGGCATAATTAACACTTTATTCAGCACATAGGACCACATTTCTATTAAATATTTGTATGAAAGCAGTATCACAATGATTTATAATCATCAGAGTGTAATTCAAACATTGTGTGTTATCAGGCTCTTTCAGGCCCTACTAAATTACATACCTGCCCCATGTGATGAATGCAGAGTATGCTGATCTGATAAAGTCCTTTTTCATTTTCAACTGTGCACTCTCCCACTGAGGCCAAATAAAGGGAGCTAGAACCGTAAGTTTTAATCAGACTAATTACGGCAATTGTCTTGTGAGAGAAAGAAAGTGGTTATGAGTGATAGCCTTGCTTGCTTGCTTTTTGCTCACTAAAGGAATTGCACACAGCAATAGGTCATGGAATGTAGTTCATATGTTTTTGCTTATTGTATAGTAAATTACAAGATATGGATATCTACTGTCTTAGCTATTCATTTTTGCCATGTTTTGACATTTATTCAGGTTCTATGTTGATCGTGACCTGGTATGCTAATATTTTTTGTTGTAGTTATAAAGGCTAGTAAATGCACTGCATAGCTGAAAGTGTACGGACACCCCCTAATTAACAGGTTTGGCTATTTAATATACACCAAGCCATGCAATATTGCTAGACAAACATTTCAGTAGAATGCATAATCCTTTTTCTGTTTCAGTGTGGCAATTGCCCTGGGAACAAAGCAAGGTCTATAGAGGAATGGTTTACTGAGTTTGGTGTAGAAGAGCTTGACTGGCCAGCAAAAAGCTCCAACATGCACCCCATTGAACACATGTGGGATAAATTCTAGTGGAGACTCTGAGCCAGACTCCATCACCCAATATCCATGCCTGACCTCTGATGTTCTTGTGACTGAATGGGTGCAACATCAAGTAGAAATCCTTTCCAGAAGAGTGGAAATGATATGGCAGCAAAGGTAGGAAACTAAATGTTCAGCAAGAACATTTGTGGTTGGCATGGGTGTTCATATTATTTTGGCCTTGTAGTGCGCCTACATTTGTTTCCAGAGTAAGAGTTTGGAATTAACATTCTGAGACCCGAGCATGACTGCTGTGTGCATTTTCAATTTCCGTTATTGATTTGTAACTAGTAGCACCTTGTAAACAAATTTCTAGTGCAAATAGTTTTACTAAAAATTTATGGCAATGTATGTGGACAAGTTGTGAAATGTAAAAAAATACCAAGCTATAGAAAGTATTTTTTAATTTGTTTGATCACATTTTTTAAATGTTTCCGGGAGTGTTAATCATTCATGTTTTTTAGACGTTACAATAATTACATCAGCAATTAACATAATTAAATCTGATTTAATGTAATTTCCAGCATTATCTAATCACTGCCAACCATATTAAAATAACATTTTACATGATAAATTCTGAATCTGTGCTCTGATTATCAAAAATAACATTTTATGGAGTGAATGCATTTAGCTGCATAGAGAGCTATATAGGATACTCACTTGCAGCCTATTTCAGTGAATGACCACACTTCCAGTGTGCTGTCTGTCTGCACTGGTCTTAGAACAGTTTGAAATGCAACTTATTTTCATCCTAACTCCATATAAAGCCTTTGAAAGCCTTTTTTTGTACAAGTGTACATTGTGTTTAGCAGCTTGGCGTTTCACAATAAATTACTAAAATTTTAAAAATAGCATATGGCATATTGGACTCCAATGATGAGACTCTAACCTTTTGAGTCAAAAAGGTTTTTAAAGTAAAAACTTTATTAGATTTCCTACCAGATGTAGTTTTGTTGGCATTTGTCCCAAAGACAAACTTTGATGTGATTCACGCCATGCTGTTTTGTCACTTGGCTCTGTACGTTGAAAGTTTAAAACTTTACTGACAGCAAAGAGTCTTTTGAACTGAGATCAGTTATTTTAAATGGATTTAAATTATGCATTGCGTATAGCGTAGCCAAAATACAATGTCCAAGCATGTTCTCGCAAGGTCACATGAGGTTAAAGAGGCAAAGCTTCCAGCATAACGCTTTCCATCTTTGTGATTGACGCATTGCAAAGGACATTTCTGAACTTCATAGTGGTTTCAGTAAACCGCATTTATTGAAAGGGTTCTGAAGACACCGATGATAGATTGCTATAATTGCTCTTTGTGCAGACAGAGTTGTCTGATCAATTGAAATGCAAAAGCGCACCCTTATGGTCAGAATAAACCATGGCATTAATTTGATTTACTTCATATTTGCTGGACTAGAGTGTTTTTTGATAGGCCACATTAATGGCTGCATTAGTGGCTGGAGTGCAGAATCAGGGCTAAAGAGCATTATAATTTCCTTTTTAGCTCTGACCTGTGATGTCACCCGGCACAATTGCCTATAAAGAGCTGTATCTCTCGTCAGACTTCAAAAGAGTTACAGTCTGTTAATGAGTTTTTATGGTTTAGAGATTAGGGTAAGATCTATGATCCAGGTTAGAAAAAGATAAAATACAGTCCTGCTTAAGCTAGTGAGTAGCATTCAGATGTTAATGCACTTTCAGTTCTTTGTGCTTGCCTTTTTAGCATGCCAAGTTTGATAAAAGATAAACATTTTAGGCATGGATGGAATGAACCTCATAAATTGTGAACAAGCCCTCTTAACACTAAAGGTGTATTAAATTAATTACATTTATTTTCTTGGTTGATGTTTCTTAAATGGCTTAGATTGAAATGCATATATAGACCTTATTCAACATATATATTATTTTTAAATTGATGAAACCTTTCTCACAGACTGTCATGTGTTTCCGCATTTAGCAGTGTAAATCTAGCAAACATTTTTTTAATATTTTTTTTTTAATTAAGTGTAAATTCAAAACATTTGTTGTGCTATTACTCTGGCATTAATTAAAATGCTGCAAAGGCATTTCAATTACATCTGCTAAAGGAGTGACAGTAAATTTGGCATCTTTCTCTCTTCTTTCTGTCATGATCCACCGTTCTCTCTCTTTGTTTTTTTGTTTTTGTTTGTACAGTCATGAAAACCTAATGGTGGATTTTTTTTTCTTTTGGAGCAAATGGGAATGCAAAAATAACCATTTTTATGTTGGAGGCTGGGGCAAGGAGCCTACCCCCGTGCAGGACGGAACTCAACTGGTGGTGGTGGGGTGGTGGAGGTTGCCGTGTTAGCACACTGAAACAGCAATGTGATAGATTGTAAGCAGGTTTATAAAGAAACGGCTTACATGTGATTGGCTGGGAATTACCCAGCTTATGGTGCGATGATGTACAGCTGCTAGTCTTCTCGCTAGAACTATGCTGTGCTTACATTACTTAAAATTATCTGGTGATCAGTTGTTTAACAGAGAGTTCTCAATAACACAATCTGAAGCAAACAAGAGACCACCCATATTAAAAAAGCTGTTTGCATCTGGGGTGAGAATATGCAAGCCAGCAGGTCTGTAGAAACATGATGAGTCATGAATTAATTATGAGCTGGATCATGTAATCTCAAACAACACACATGCAGTTGAGCCATTTGAAGAGATGCAAACAAGTCAACTGTATCACTAACATCATTCAACTGGCAGTAATGGAAGCAGTGTAAGCTCTTAAATACCACATGCCAGGTGTTAATGCAGGATATTCAATGAATCAGCCAGAGTGCATAGAATTTGTTTCTTCTAAATGTTTAAATCACATTCTAAATGAATTTACATTTGAACCGACCTATCACAATGTTACAGAAATATAACCTCTTAACTCACTTACAGTATATCAACGATTCCTCCACTAACCCTCCTACTGCACACAATACTTGTTAACTTTTTACTTGTACTTAAACATATGCATTACATGAACATGTAAACTAAGTTACATTTAGCTAAAACAACCTTGACAAACTATCCAGAAAATATTTCCTCTAATCAAAGCATTCTCAATTACTCTATGTCCTTATAATCTGTATGCATATCCGTGCTTGAGCATGTCTGTGTTAAACAAGATAATTGAAATGGGTGGCTCTCTTCACCTGTAAACCATCTGTCACCATATGGACATAATTACTGTACATGTGTCCAGTATTAATGACTTCACTACTGTTCCACACTAATATCTTATAATTACATTCAATGTAAAACAGACGCATTTAAAATTCTTGAACTCTTGAGCAGGTAGTATATGCACATTCATGTTATTTTGGATGCTGATACATTTGTTTTGACCATGTATCTTTTTGTAGTAGGCACACTCCCACATATTAGCATAAAGCAGGCGAGTGTGTTTTTGTATGTGAGTTCACTTGTGAGTGGATGCTGGTCCCTAACCGCTGCTGCTCATTGGTTGCTATGCAGAACATGGGAAGCTGCATGACCCACATTTTAGGAATGCCTTGCTTTGATGCAGATCATAAATGTTAAATCAACAAGAACCAGTATGCAGAGTATCACTACAGACAAACAATAACTTTTTGTGTGTATCTATAGTTTCTGGAGTTGCACATCATTATAAATTAACAGAGTACAAAGTCTTATGCCCTTTTAAATCCATCACTTGCTTTACCAGTCTGCAGCTGTCTCCATTTGCCTCTTTCTCTCTCTCCATCACTTGCTGGTTCAATCCTACTCTGTGTCTGCCATTTAGAGTGCCGTTCCGAGCACATCAATTACCAGTGTTCACCGTAAGGAGAAACAACTGGCTCCTATTAACCCCGATGGTCTCCAGCCTGCTTCTAGAGCCATTCTATTTTTCAGAACTTCCTCTTATTAGAAATTTAGATGTAATTCATTCTCTTAAGCCAATGGCTTGTCCATTCTGGCCAATCATCAAGAGAGGGCAAAGTCATCGGAGTTGATTTTGCTGTAGAGTGATGTTGGAAGATATTACTGCTTGTATTTGCCCTACTCAAGTCACTTTATGTCTGAATTGGAGGTTACACGTGCAGTTAAGAATGAGCTACAGGCTAATCAAGTTTTTTGTGCAGTCAAGTTACAGTCTGTTTTGTCCAACTATGCATGACACAATACGAATATGAATATTTGGAGAAAGCACGTCAACTGGCAAGTGTTAAAAACATGTCACGTCACCTGACTTTCAATGCATGTGCACAACGGCAAGGCCCATTGTGGTCTGCTTAACCTGTATACATGCTGAATGACGCCAAGCTACAGTTGCATTATCTAGGTCTGCTAGTCCAACTTCAACAAAATCAGGACTAGCAGGATTTCCAGTCTCAATAAAAAAAATTAATTGCTGGGCCTTGGTAGCTCAGTGAGTAAAGATGCTGACTACCACCCCTGGAGTTTGTGAGTTTGAATCCCAGGGTGTGCTGAGTGACTCCAGCCAGGTCTCCTTAGCAACCATATTTACACGGTTGCCAGGTGGTCGCTATGATGTGGTTTGCTCTCGGTGGGGTGCATGGTGAATTGTGCGTGGATGCCGCGGTGGATGGCGTGAAGCCACCACATGCGGTATGTCTTCTTGGTAATGCGCTCAACAAGCCACATGATAAGATGCACGGATTGACAGTCTCAGACATAACTGAGATTCGTCCTCCGATATCTGGATTGAGGTGAGTCACTATGCCACCACGAGGTCTTAGAGTGCATTGGGAATTGGGCATTCCAAATTGGGTGGAAAAAGGGGAGGAAAAAAATTATTTAAATTACGTGACAACATTTATGCAAAAAGATATTATGTAGTTCATTACACATATCATGGCAGTTCCAAGGTGAAATATCCACTGTGTGATGATAAAAACGAGTTAAATGTTCTCCAAAACAGATTTGGTTTTTAAGGTTAATGCTCTGAGTTTTAAATCAACAAAACCTACCTCCCTATCCTGAACATGAAACCTAAACCTTACCAGTAGTTTCTTAAAAAGCAAACGTTAGATAAAAAATGCAATTACTGAAACAACCACGTCATTTTGCGATGTTCCTATGGCACATTCTACCTGCGTGGTCTTCGGTTCTCATACTGTGGTCTTTTGTATCTGTCAAAATTAATGCATTAACGCATGCAATTCATTTAAAATGTTTAACACATTAATTATTCTTTAACTAATTAAATGCATTTACCAATGTTGACAATAGATTCTGACATTTGATTCAGCTTTTTATTGGAATAGGGCGGAACCTTTGCAGTATATCAAGGTACATAACACTGACATAAACACCACAAGCACACAAACAACAGCGATTTCTGTTGGAGAAAAAGTGATGGAGAAAGGACCTCTTAACCGTCTGTAAAGTGATTTAAGGGAAAGGAGGAGGCGAGAACCGGCTTGTCAACATAAATAATATTTTAATTCTAAACTTAAAACAAAGGACACAAACACATGATGACCGTAAATGATCTCTCTCTCCTCGCACCACCATCTGCCATCGGCCTTTATCCCTCTCAGAGGCTTAAAGCGGTGTGAATCATGTAAATACGGCTTCATGATTGCTGTAGCAAAGTGGAAAGCCACGATTAATATTGTGGATGATGAGGTTTTAGGAGATTTTGATGCCTATTGCAATGAATAGGCAACCTATGGGGGGGTAGTTCTCCGTCTGTCGCTCACTTCGACGTTGTGTCGAAGAAGCGACACTAGGGGTCTCTCTTGAGAGCCTTTTGCATCTCTGATCTATGAGAAAAGGCCAATGAGCAATTGGCATACAGAATTTGCATGTCCTGCCCCCTGACATATGGGTATAAAGGGAGGTAAATGCGTCTGTTTCATTCAGAAATTTTCTTCGGAGCCGATCGGTTGTGTATGCTGCGAGCTGCGAGTCACAGTCTGTTTCCTCCCATCTCTGAGCAATTGCTGTTGGATCATGCCATATCAGCGGCTTTCTCCTTCTCTGCACAGCAGTGCAGTTTGCCCCTGGGCGCTTCGACAGTGCAGTTAAAAGAGTTAATTCTCTTAAAAAAAATAGTTATTTTCTCTAAAAGAGCAAAATACACAGCAGTGTTGAATTTCCTTTTCAGGACGCGTCTTTATAAAGATGCCTTTCCGCCCCTGTGTAGTTCATGGATGCGGTAGAGTGCTCTCTTCTCCTGACGGTCACAGGCACAGCCTCGTGTGTCTGGGCAGCAATTACAATGAGGCAGTGTTTGTGGATGGTTTGTGTTCTCATTGCGAGAATCTTACCATGGCAACGTTGCGGTCAAGGCTTTCCTTCCTAGGAAGGAACACCACTCCAGCCACCCCTCGTATCGAATGACCCGGCTGGCGATGGAGGCGATTTGGGGATGGCAGCAGGCTCGGTTTCACTGGGTATGTCCCCACGAACCACCCGCCCCCCGACACGCTCGTTGACTTCCGTCTGGGCTCGAGGCAACAGCGGCTCGCCTCACGGCCATCCTGCCTATCCTCTTGAGCCCCCTGAGCCAAATGAGCTCGCCGCTGCATAGGAGAGTGGTTCGGCTTCTGACACGGATGACTCGACTGGGCTGCCGCCTTCGGGCCAGCACACCCAGTCTGAGGCTGTTGCCCAGATGTCCGATATGCTTGCCCGGGCCGCCGTCAGCATGGGGCTGGACTGGAACCCTCCTGGTTCCCTTCTTCAAGAAAGTGCATGATGAGCTGATGAGTTCGTGGAGGTCACCCTTCACCGCCTATCATCGTGCCTCTCGCTCATCCGCTCTCACTACCCTCGACGGCGGAGCGGCCCACGGATACACAACGGTCCCCCAGGTGGACAGAGTGGTTGCGATCCACCTATGTCCCGAGAATGCCACCACCTGGCGGGATCGCTCTGTGTTCCCCTCCAGGGCCTGTAGGATGATGTCTTCACTGACCTCCAAAGCCTACCGTGCCACTGGACAGGCCGCTTCTGCCCTGCATGCCATAGCCCTCCTGCAAGTCCACCAGGCCAAGGCACTTAAAGATCTGCACTTGCTTAGTCCTGATCCCGACCTGCTGCAGGAACTGCGCTCAGCGACCACCCTCGCTTTTCAGGGCCACGAAGGTCACAGCGCGGTCACTTGGGCAGACGATGGCCACTCTCGTGGTTCAGGAATGACATATGTGGCTGAACCTGGTAGAGATGTGCGAAATAGACAAATCACGCTTTTTCAATGTGCCCGTCTCCCAGCTTGGCCTTTCCAGTGACACTGTTCATAACTTTGCCCAGCATTTCTCAGCGGTGAAGCAGACGGAGGCCATCTCCCACATCATGCCCTGTTGCACTTCTAATACAGGCCATGCCCAGTCTGCCTGCCGAGGGCGTCCTCCTGTGGCTTCTAAAAAACAGCTCCGCCTCAGCCCGGGCCAAGCTCTCAGCCCCAGCGTCGAACACACCCCCTCCCCATCTCACGAATCACCTCTAGGACCCGGAAGGCTCCAAGCGTTTGCTTCGGAGCTGGTAAGCAGATCACTCCGTCCCCCGGTGGAGGGCCGGGAAGAGAATCCTCAGTTACATTCAGTCTGCTTTACCGCACGGTACACGGTGAAGATGCCAAATTCCTGCACACGGAAATCGAGACTCTCTTACTCAAAGACGCGATAGAGCCTGTCCCTCCAAACAAGATGAAGAAGGGTTTCTACAGTCCTTACTTCATCGTACCCAAAAAAAACGGTGGCTTACGACCGATCTTGGACTTGCGAGTTTTCAACCGGGCCTTGCACAAACTCCTGTTCAAAATGCTCATGCAGAGACACATTCTAACTTGCATCCGGCATCTAGATTGGTTCGCAGTGGTAGACCTGAAGGACGCATACTTCCACGTCTCAATTTTGCCTCGACATCGACCCTTTCTACGGTTCGCATGCGACGGCCATGCTGTCCCCCTCCACCTTGAAGGTGTATGTAGCCACTATCGCGGCCCACCATGACGCAATAGACGGCTAGTCTTTGGGTAAGCATGACTTAGTTTTCAGGTTCCTAAGAGGCGCCCGGAGATTGAATCCCTCCCGGCCAAGCCTGTTCCCCTCCTGGGATCTCTTAGTGGTCCTCGCCGGCCTTCAGAGATCCCCCTTCGAGCCGCTAGAATCAACTCAAGGCCCTCTCCCTGAATAAGGCACTCCTGATCATGCTCGCCTCCATCAAGAGGGTTGGGGACCTACAAGTGTTCTCTGTCAGCGACACCTGCCTGGAGTTCGGTCACTTATGTGATCCTAAGGCTGTGCCCAAGGTTCCTATGACTCCCTTCAGAGACCTGCAAGCACTGCCCCGGGAGGAGGCAGACCCAGCCCCTTCGTTGTTGTGTCCGGTATGTGCTTTGCGTATCTATTTGGACCGCACGCAGAGCTTTAGACGTTCTGAGCAGTTCTTTGTCTGCTTTGGTGGACAGTGGAAACGGGACGCTGTCTCCAAACAGAGGCTTCCCCACTGGGTCATTGATGTCATAGCATTGGTCTATCACACCCAGGCCATGCCCGCCCCCTTGCGAGTGCGAGCACACTCGACAAGAAGTGTGGCATCCTCGTGGGCACTGGCCAAAGGTGCCTCCGTAGCAGACATATGCAGAGCAGCGGGTTGGGCAACACCCAATACCTTTACGAAATTTTACAATCTCAGGGTTGAGTCAGTTTCATCCCGTGTTTTGTCAGGTCCGAGCCGGTAGAAACTCGGTAACGCAGTGACAACTGACCGGGTGGACTGCTTGCACCTTGCGCCCTTTCCCTCTGCTGAGGTAATACGGTGTGCTTTTTTGGAGATCCCACTAACTCGGCTCCCTGGATGACTCCTCCCTAGCCCTCTGGTCCACGAATTCAGCGGAGAAATTTGCTGACCAAGACCAATGTGGGTACTCAACTTACCCTGTACTGGAAAAGGTTCTCCACAGGACGGGCTCCCACGTGGACTTTTCCACCTGTATTTTCCACGGTATGGTCCCCTTGCGAGCAGACCCGCGTCTCCCTTGGGCAGTCCTCACGGACCCCGGTCGCCGTGTTTGTAGCAACTCCTCCCTCCCAATGTCTAATTATGTCCCAATAAAATGTTCCAAAATCTAGGTTACGGATGTAACCTCCGTTCCCTGATGGAGGGAATGAGGCGTTGTGTCCTCCCGGCCACGTCGCTGAACCGAGCCACTGTTGCGGCCGAACCTCATTGTCGGCTCCTCAGAAAAATCCTGAATGAAACAGACGCATTTCCCTCCATTTATACCTGTATGTCAGGACATGCAGGACATGCAAATTCTGTTGGCCAATTTCTCATTGGCCTTTTCTCATAGATCAGTGATGCAAAAGGCTCTCAAGAGAGACCCCTAGTGTCGCTTCTTCGACACAACGTCTCGTTCCCTCCATCAGGGAACGGAGGTTACATCCGTAACCTATGCGTTCTTTCAAGTAGTCAACCTCCCACTCACACTTTGGGAAATATTTTACTTTTTATGTTGAATTTATGTTATTTTAGTGCATTTTGTTATAATGTTTTCTTTATACTGTGGAATGCTTTGGTTGGAAAGTATTTATAAAATATTATTGTCACATATTGTTTTCTTATCTTTTCAAAATAGGAACAAGATGCATTTTACAGGAAAAGAAGAATAAAAAGATTTACATTTCAGCACTATAAAAATCTATGAGTTATTGCAATTAACTATAAAATATGTGATTAATTGTGATTAAAAAAGTTTTATCAACTTATAGTGCTAATGGCACTAGTAGTGAAGTGACCTGTAGATAAGACTTATTTTAAAAAGACAAATTATTGTCTGAAATTGAACTTTTGGTGCATGTAATCATACCAACTGATATAGAATCAAGAGTATTTATTTTCTTCTCGCTTTTTCTTGAACTGCATGAGGTGGTAGCGGAGTTCAGGAAAAACAAAGTATTTAGCCTGTGTGCCCCACCTAATAGTGAACATGTAACTACTCAAGAGGGAATAATGTTGGTTGCATGTATTAAAATCCATTTATCTCCATGAGTAGCTCTCAATTAGATGCTTTTACAGTGTACAAATATTTAATGAGCAATGTTCATTATTTTTATTGCATGTGAAATGTACCTTATTTATAATTTTAGTATTGTAAAATATTCATACGAATTTTGGTTTTAAGTCACTCATAATCATAAGTTTTGGGATGAGCTGGATTTTTGTTCTTGGGGAGAGATCACTGGTTGTCAGCGCAGGGGCGATTTTCAGTTAATCTCGATCTATTTATATTCAGAGATGTCTCACACTATTAGTAACATGTGCTCTGTAATATAAGAGGACTTGGAGAGCTGTGCTATTGATTACATTTGTCCTTGAGCTCGATGGTGACTTTCTGGTAGAAAACAATGCTCCTACCAGGATGTCAATATTAGATCATCATCCTAACACGTAAAGCTAATCAAGGACTGTTGTTTCATGATCAGTTTTGCCTTTTTACAGAACCAGTCCTACTGTAGATCAGATCTCTTTTCAAAGACCCATGCATAGAAGCAAAGATCCATCAAATTGTTAAATTGTGATTTTTCAAAAATAACTTTGAATGTGTTGCATTTAGAATCTCTGCAATATACCCTTCCTGCAAAATGAAGCCACAAATCAGTTGTCACATAGATCTATCTATATGTAATTTACATCAGTGTATGTTGAGTCAAAGCATTCATATCTAGCTAATACAAAGTCTGTTCTCTGTGGACAATAGCAAAGCCCACCACCACCACAACCCACCTAGAACAAATCTGTTTTAATGTGAGTGTGTCAGAGTGTAATCTCCATTGTCTTGAAGTATGCATGCCGTCACTTGGCACCCCTCATGCCTGGAGGAAAACAAGCCTGAAAAACCCCATATTGAGCTTTGCAGAATGGGAAAGGATGTGATGCGGAATCATTTCGGCCTGGCGTCTGATTGGTGTTGAACTCTACAACTGAGCAGAGGAGGGGAGCCACCCCAGATATGGAGTACACTGTCTCTAGGAAAAAATGCTGCCAATGCACTCTCATTGGCAGACTTGAGATAGATTCAGGGGCTTGCGGGGGGTAGCAGGATGGGGGCGCGAAAATGGGGGAAGGGAAAGTAGCATGTTTGCAGTGTGAAGATGATGGGAACAAGTGCATTACTTGTGACCAAATATACATTAAATATATATTTTTTTTGTTTTGTTTTTCATTACAGAGGAGAAATATAGAAATGGCAGGGGAGAAATTAAAGAAGGGGGTGTTTAAGTAGCCAGAACCCTTTGATTTTTCCAAAGATTAAATACAATTATTTGTTTTATTTTTTCAAATAGAAACCTGGATAACAAGTTCTTAAAGATGGAAAGCAAAATGGCTTAGCAAGAAGAGACTTAAAAGAAGTTTAAGTATGTCACATCAATCATTATAATATACTGTACATTACACTCATAGAGCACTTTTTTACGACCACTATGGTATGGTCCTAATAAAGTGCCCGACGTGGTCTTCTGCTGTTCTAGCCTATCCGCCTAAAGATCTGATGTGTTGTAAATTCTGAGCTACTATTCTGCTCACTACAATTGTACAGAGGGTTTATCTGAGTTACGGTAGCCTTTCTGTCAGCTCGACCATTCTGGCTATTCTCTGTTGACCTCTTTCATCATCAAGTCATTTTAGTCCACAGAACTGCTGCTCACTGGAGGTTTTTTTTTGTTTTTGCCACCATTCTGAGTAAACTCTATTTCAATCATATCACGGACATAATCTCTGTGATCAAACTTTTCTCCCCATTCTGATGATTGATGTGAACATTAACTGAAGCTCCTCACTCATATCTGCATGATTGTATGCATTGATCTGCTGCTACATGATTAGCTGATTAGATTATCACATGAATACATAAGTGTACAGGTATACCTTATAAAGTAATAATTGAGTGTAAAAGCAGACTACACAAAACTAATACAAAAGCATTTGGTTGAATAGGAATAAATGGATTGTGTAGGGAACATTTTTTAATGTAATATGACTCTGAGCTTAGCTCTACTAATAGTCTACTTATATCCTTGAGCTATGTTTATTTGCATTCCTGTAAGCACCCTTTACCTTTATGTAGAATCATTTGATATCTTGAGCACAGACCAAATTTATAATATGGATTTAATTTTTCTACTGGTTCCCTGACTTGATATAAATTGACTGACATGCTGTACGGTGATCCACTTAGCCTGTTCCACATTTTTATTTTAACAAATCAGGACTACATTAATGGCATATGAGGTCTCGCTCATTGCCCCTATTTGATTTTATAATAGAAAGTTCCTTGTAAAAATATAAGAAAGGAGACCAAAAAAAAAACTTGGACAACACTCAGAGAGCGGAGTTTACAATGTAAAGTCAGGCCATCTGTCAGAGGCCACACAGTCTTGCAGTTGAGAGAGTTGGGTGAGCCAAGAATCTGTTGCTAGGAAACAGCACTTCAAGAGTTAGAACCCTCACACTCTAATAAGGAAAATTTGTGAATTGAATTGCACATAGTGCAGAATATATACGGAAGAAACACTCAAGTATAGCCAAGACTTGAAATACCACAACACATCTTAGGTTCTTTCTTTTTTGAGCCACTATCAACATCCAGGCACACCTTATAGAGGAGTGAATTCAAAGTGCAAAAACCTGTATCTTACTTGCTGAGCACCTGCAATCCAGTTTAATCAGGCACTAAATGCACTTGAAAAGTGCTTCCCATGTACTGTATTTAAATTAATTATTTTTTTTATATACTTTTCAGTTTAAACACACCTTCTTTCTATGTAAATTAGGCTCAGTATAGATGGCACCTTATTCACAAACTTAGCACCTGGCACACTTAACGTTGTGCTGTTTATTACCATCTGCAGAAAGCAGGCAGTAAACAGAATTGCATTGAAAACAAATTGTAGCGTTCTTGTGCTCTGTGCTGAAACTCTGGCTAAACACCAAGTTAAACCATAGCCAATGAAGACATAGTCGTAGTAAGTTTGACCATTTACTGTCACACTTCCTCATTAACATGCTGGTGAAAACTATAAATAAAAACAATACAAAATATTCAGTGTCCGTGTTCTTGACTAAACATTACATTCTACATAGCTGTAAATAGGAAATACTTGCACTATAAGCAGCAATTGAGGTACCAAGTACCATGATATCATGGCTACTAGAATTGCTGTTAGCTGGTACACAATAGTAAACAAACCGTTCTTTTAATAACTTATCAAACATAATTTTTCTTTAAACAAAAACATTACTAGCATACGATCTTCAACACGTCTAATGTCAAATAAATGAACTCACGACGTTGCCTCTATGATGCTTCATAGCGAATGCAAATGTATTATTAGAGCAAGCACAACATGACTGTCTCTACTCTTTTCCACAGAACCAGGAAGCGCCTAACAGGGAGTGAGGCGCTATATTATATTTAATAATATAAATTTTACAAACAAGTTTGTTAAAACTGTAAAGTAATTATCAACTTATTTTAAACTAAAAATAGGTACTAGCAAATGTTTAAAGAAGCCATTTAAAAAACAAATTCCTTTAGGGCAACACACAAATGTTTGAGTACATTTTTTATAGATCATAGCAAATTCATCAAATAATAATCAAATGATGGAGAGGAGAATTATAAGTGGGCATTTATCTGCGTTGTGTAGTCGAGCCAACATAAACTCGTAACAATATGTCATTATAGACTTTTTACCTGCAATCCCAAAATATCTCTCTTGGTTCAAATGTTAAATATAACTCTGATGCCATATTTAACACATTTCTGAGGATTTCAAAACTTTACCCAAGGCTACCTACATTTTAAAATTAAATTAATTGAAAATTCAGTTGATTTATCATTTAATTTTTATTTGTCATTGGACACAAGTAACTGTGGCTCTAGTAATAAGAACGCACCAAAAAAGTATCATAAATAGTAATTTTCTATTTGTGAGCTGTATTCCAGATCTTTCGAGTCCATGTGGGATGGCTTTTGTAAGGAACTGGTCCAAATGTAAGTCTTTATGGGCTTGGATATCTAGCAATGATTTATTTGGCAATATAAAATAAAGCTATATTGTGATAATCGCGATCATTTTAATACGCTTGTTATTTGGCCACTTGATATCCTAAAGTGTAAATAATGAAACTAATGTCATGATCCTTCAGGGCTGCATAATTAATCAAAATTACACCAAAATCGTGATATAGTCATGTGTGTTTAAATTACAAAATGCTGTAATTAAATGAAATTAATAGCCCACATGATCTATGTGTGATTCAGAGTGAATGATAAACTGTTCTGTATGCAAAGAAAATAACTAATAATAATAATAATAAATATACCTGCAAGCAGCAATTACAGAGCCAAGCCCTGAAATGGCAAGCATTACACCATAGCAAGGACAACACATTGCATGAAAACAACATACATAGCAACCCCACATGAATTTCAAAGTCATCAAAAACAGAAAAGTTTTACAGATGCTAAAGACCAAGCTGAGAGTCAGCAGGTTCTAAATAATAAAAGGTATTCAAAATGGTGGAAAGCCAATATGGCTGATATCAAACAAAGCAGAAAGAAAGAACAGACCGGTTGTGATATAGTTTGCAAACACTCAACATTTGAGAAGATGGCCCAAGCTGGACTCGAACCGGTAACATTTCAGTCTCCGCAGCACAGACACGGCAAGCTGAGCACTGTACCACATTGCCACAAGATTTACATGTTTGTCACATGTTTCTGAAGACTTAGAATAAGGAAGAAATTATACATACAATGTTTTGTTTGAATTGAATAAACATTTAGACTACTATGTGGCACTGTCTCCAAACTGCTCAGATATCCTCAGGACATAATGTTGATAATGCACAGCAATTTTCTTTTGAAGTCAATAATCATTCAAAAGATATATAAACTCTCCTCTTGATGATTTAACGGACCTAATACAACTCACACATGATGTTCTGTTCCACAGGTCAGTGTGCTATCCGCTGCATCAAACTGCCACAACATTGACAGTTAACAATGGGACATACTCTACCAAGATTAAAGGATTCACAGCCAAGTATAACAGTCAGCATTATCAACTTTGTATTCATGTAACTTTTCAACAAAGATGAAAATCTAAATTTGATTGGGGAAAAGCCCTGCAGCCATTCAGTAAACACAATGCAAAGATCTCCGAATAACAGAAATTTTAACTGCATGATTTTCGAGATGGTGATTTGAACCCACAACCTCAGATCTTTAACCAGACTTTCACACAAAGCCTCTCTAATCATATACCCAGGTAAAGCACAATGTCTGATTTTGCATGAAAAAGAAACATCTTCACCTCTAAATGCAATTCGAAGAGGCGATGTACTACCCAACCTCTAGTGATCCACGCACCTCAGTTTGAAATAGGAGCTGGTCTTGTTTAGCTCCCATATGCTGACACAGCAAAGAAAACAGGCATGCAGTTAATGGCCATGTTTTAATGAAATTTACATTTGCACTGCCAGCTTTCAACTGACTCCAGAGACTCGGGAATTTTCTTTGATGAGAGAGTGTGATGAGGAGGAGGGCGGGGTCAGGCCATGACTACACATCAGCCAAGGAGAAGGATAAAGGCAGCCAGATGCGGTAGTTCCCTCTCCTCGTCTGATTAGCCCAATTGGGGGCCGGTCGTGCATAGTCACGGCCCGTCCATACCCTCCTCCTCGCTACAGAGATATTCACAATGAATCATACACTTATCTAAAGGGGCTAACTGCTTTACATGAGTGACCAGACCGCTAATGCTTCCAGTCATTGAACGAATCCCGTCTGTGCATATCCCAACACATCTTTCCCATGACATTCCTGCATCCCATATATACCCACCCAGGACTACAAACAATGCCTTGACAATTGTGTGTACTGGAAGACACAGACAGAAAGTAATTTCCTCCTTAATGTTACCATCATTGACATATCTTACATAGTTAAGCAACTGTGCTAGTTCTGCAACATAAGTTGTCTCATCAAGCTATAGGACGTAGTACTGGCTTTGTAAGATGTTAGCTACCAATTGCTTGTTAATGTCACTTGCCATGTCAGATATGCGGCGACTAACCACGTTATTAGAAAGGTTGATGTCACCAATCTGTTGCACGAAATTGTGTCTAAACAAGTCTTGATAGATATCTTTAGCAACAGGTAAGATTAGTGCCTTGGCTATTGTGTGCAGTTTTCCTAATTTAGCAGCTTGTTGTGAGACATAGAATGATGCTTCTAAACACTTGCTAGACAGCGATGTGTGTTTGCTTATGTTGCGTTTGCTGTGCAAGACAAGATAACTTTAATTTGAACAAATCTAAGGGCTTGTCTATAAGTGTCGGGTGTTTGGTTTCCAAATGGCGCTTTAAATTGCATGGCTTCATGCTATTATTTGTCACCATATCTGCGCATATAACACACTGGGGCAGCAGTTCAGCATCTGTCCCAGCCACCGTAAAACCAAACTGAAGATAGCTACCATCATATTTACCATTTCATGTTTTCAACTTTTTAGGGGTAGATGACAATGCACATGCATTTGCTTGGCTAGTAGTCATATTCGATCAGACCTATGGTTGCACTGACAGCTAAGCAAAAAGTGTAAGCAGAGGGAGAGGGAATGCATTTTTGTCAATTTATGAAGAGGTTAACAGCATGGAGACTAAGGCAATTGTGAAAAACATTTATTCATATTTTCTAAAGGAGATGAAGCATATTGAATTTACATGTTCTAATACATTAGGCTCATGTATATTTTCTCTGTACTTTATTACTGAAGCCTATTTGAAATAAATAAAAAAATCAACCTTGAATAACTTTGTGCCCCTGCTTGTTGAGAACTACTGATGTAGACGATGCATTCCAGTTTTCTTTTAAATCGGACAATCATTTTAAAAGATATATCACTTTTTAATACAATGAATTAAATATGGTGGAGAGACTGTGTAGTTGATATTGTTGAAATCCACATGTCCTCAGATATTCATATACACCAACACCATGATTTTAAGGACATACAGTTCAAACGTTATGGGCAAAAAAGCATTTTTTTCATACTTCTTGACCCATAGGTGGCACTGTTGCAAAAGCTGCATGTGCCCTCAAACCATGGTCCTCTTGAGGCAAACCAGGTTGCTCAAATCCATTTTCATATTAACCTTGTTGACTTTGTGATGCCATAACTTTTAAACAAAGAAGAAAATCTAATCTCTGTATAATCATTTCTGTGAGGCATGGCATGGTGAATATTTCAAGACCTTGTTTTGGCAAATTGAACAAAGTTTGAAGGACGTGAAACATTTAAACTGTAAACAACATAGTCCAGAATTATTTTTTTGATTCCACTGACAGATTAAATAAACATGACAGAAAATACAGAATCAAATTATATGAACTTAAACCCTACACTCTTGGAACTATAGAGATCAAGATAGAATTCTTTAAAAGCATTATTATTATCAATAGCTGAGGTAAATATTTCACCACCAGTAGATTTCAATGAGGGAATGGTAGAAAAAGACTCTCTCTGCTTTATCTATCTATCCAAAAGCTTCCCTACCTTGTCACCGACTCAAAGTACGACTGTCTTGCCCTGACTAGCCAAAACTCCACCTTTCATGACTAAATAGTACTATATCTGTATTTCAATCGGGTCAATTCTCTAAAGTCATCAGACGACATTCGGCGCTTCAGCTCTGCCTCGGCATCTTTAATATTCCCTTCCTGTTCCACGGGTTCTTGTGCTTTGGATATTTTGGTGAATGAGGCATACTGTATGATCTGACCCCTAAGAACTACCTTAATTGCCTGCCAAGCCATGCCCACAGAGGATACTCAGGACCAATTGGTTTCCATATAAACATTGATTTCAGCCTTTAACATTTGTTGGAATTCAGGATTTTACAAAAGAGATACAGTAAAACGGCATCTATATGATTTTTTTTCTCTTTATTTGACAACACCTATAAACTCACCATGATGTGATCTGAGACTAATATATTTCCAATTGAGCACAACAACAGATGAAATTAGGGTTATAAATTAGGTATAAAAATAAAAAAATATATATTTTAGAATAAATATTATGGACTGATAAAAAAAAATGTATAGTCTCTAACAGTACAGAACAGAGTCTAGTCTCTCCAAATATCTTTAAGATCACTATTTTTTACACATGCCATAAAGTGTCAATGCTGCTCTAGGGAACTTACACACTTTTTTTCACTATGATCAAGGACTTAGTCCATCAAAAGATTGAAGTCTCCTCCCAATATTATATCATGAGGGGTGCAAGTGGCTTGCAACATCCCTTCAAGATCTATAAAGAAGCCCTGATCATCAGCGTTAGGTGCATAACTATTAGCCAAAATAAACCTTTGCCCCTGAATTTCTGTTAAAATAGGAATGGCTCTTCCTAATTTATCATTAATCTGTTTGAGACATTTGAATTGTAGATGCTTACTTATCAATGTAATGACTCCCCTGCTCTTACTTGAGCCAGCACTAAAGAAAACATGTCCACACCATATCTTCCCAAATTTGTCAGCTTCCTTCAGTGGATCTTTCTTTAAGAATCACAATATCATATTTCTTAAATTTAAGAAAAGAAATTACCATCCTTCTTTTTATGGGGTGCCCCAACCCATTCCACATGGAGAGAGACAATGCACTTATATTAACATTTTACATTTTTACATATTAGAAAAAATAGATTGTGTGAAAAAATAAAATGATAAAGATCACCTTCCAAAATTAGTGCAACGTTAAACCCGCGCACGACAGCTTCAACTGCTGCTCATCCCTCTAAACTCAAACAGTCCATGTACTGTACAACTACGAGAGCCCCCGCGACAACTTTGCTGTCAGAATGCTCAAGTCCGGTGCTTCAATTCAAATTTTGTGAAACAGAATTACACAACAGAAAATAATCTATAAAACAAACTCCGGTCAATAGGTGGGATAAAGACAAAGACATGTACATTTATCCACATAACTCTTCTTAAGGTGTGTTCCTCCACAAAACAAACTCCAGCTGCTGAGGCAGAACCAGCACAAAAAGAAACATAAAATGCACCCATTTTCCTCGGACAGTCAAGTGAATGTTCAGTGAGTTAGGCCCACTCGGCTGCATAGACAGTATCACACAATGACTTACTCATTCCATTGAGTCATTACATTCATTTCTTACATTACTTGAATCAATCACATTTCACTCTTGTCAAATTCACAAAGTCTGGGAAAATGAAAATGTTGTGGTTCTTCCAAGAAAGCCTTCCTTTACTCTTCATTTCGCATAACACAAGATCTTTATCAGATGATCTCAGAAACTTGACCAGAATTGATTGGAGCTTGTTTTCCTCCGTGGATCTATGCACTGTTTTGTTGAGCAGATTTGGGAAGAGCCTGTCTAGGAATTTCACCATATCTCAGCCTTCTTCGTCTTCACGAATTCCAACAATTCATACGTTGTTTCGTTTCTCAAGGTCTTTCAACTTTTCCCAAATGCACTCCAAGTCCGTTTTGGCCACTAGCGGATTAGAAGCTAATTCCCTCTCTGATGACTCCAGATAATCAATCCGCTTCTCATCATCCGACACTCTTGTAACCATTGCAGTGAATTTCGTCTCCATGGCAGTGATCGATCAATGTATTACAGCAAGCTGCTCCAAGTTAGCAACGACCTTTGTCAGCATCAGTATCATGTTCAACAGTTGATGCTGAATCTCTTTCACCATACAGTCCAAATTGAGTCCCAGACTTTCGGCCTGTTGTTCAGGGGATTCAGCTTGAGTACATAAGTGTATTTTAATGTCTCCAGAGCCCGAGGATTTTGAGTTCTTTGACATATTTATTTCCTAGAACAGTTAAGAGTCAGAGTGTATTGTATTTCATCTGTTGATGACATAAAAATTATTAAAACTAGCAAAGTGCGCAGAGCTCGCTGTTCACACGTCCGACCACGAATGGCACCACATGACCTCATAGGCAGTGTTTTGATGTAAGGGGTCCATTTGAACCATGGTGTCTCTTGGACAAATGGTGTAAAAATATGCGCAAAAGAAAAGTTAATTTTTTAAATGATGTTGGCACTAAAGAATCTGTCCAAAAGGTCCTACATTTGCTATAGGGACTATTAATGACTAACCCTATCAGTGGGGTACAACCCCTATCAGACTCCCATTGGGGAGGAATAATAATAATAATACTAACAGATACAATTGGTGCCAAAGCACCTTTGGTGTTTGGCCCCTAATAAGACAAAACCATTTGTTAAGTACTATACAAGGCATATTTGCCATTTGGACAATACATAGGTTATAATTACATAAAAAAGGCTTTTCATTAAGTTTTATGCACCTAATGTCTAAGCCCCACCAACATCTGGTTATTTCCAAATAGAGATAGAGATCATTTTTCCATTGCAACAGATACAGATACAGTTAATGGCTTCGCTGCATAGCGCATCCCTTGTGTGTCGTCTAAGGACTTTGAATGCAGCATGAGTTATTTGGAATACTTTTATAGTGCTTTTTTCATTCTTGCTCATTTTCTTTAATATTCCTGTCACTGCTTTTATATTGTCGGGCTGAGGTGTTTAAAAATATCTATATTGAAGTGTAATATAACTAAATTATTATGACTAGGCTTACCTCCCTGTTACATGTTTTGTGCAGTTTATAAGTTAAACTATAAGTTAGGTTTAGAGGTGGGGTTTAGAAAATGGGATTTAAAATCTCAATATGACAGTATAATAGAACTAAAATTGGGCTGCAAATCAATATATATAATTATATATATATTAAAAAAAACAAATACATTTTACAGTACATTTCTGCAATTTAATCACAGTCCCCCTTCTGTCGCTCACTTCGACGTTGTGTCGAAGAAGCGACACTAGGATCTCTCTTGAGTGCCGAATATGCCTCTGATCTATGAAAAAAGGCCAATGAGAGTTGGCAAACAGTATTTGCATACCCCGCCCCCGGACATACGGGTATAAAGGCGAGGGAAATACACATTAATTCAGAAATTTTCTTCAGAGTCGATGGTCGTGTATGCAGCCAGCTGCGAGTAACACACTCCAGATTCCTGCTTCTGTTCCTCTGATGCTCTGTTTGCTGTTATTGGATCTATGGTGCATTTCAGCAGCTTTTTCCTTCTCTGCACGGCAGTGCAGTTTGTCCCTGGGCGCTTCGACAGTGCAGAGAATTGAAAGAGTTATATTGAAAGAGTGATTTTCTCTGTAAAAGAGTTTATTTCTCTGAAAGTGCATTACACAGCGGCGTTGAACGTCCTTTTCAGGACGCGTCTTTATAAAGATGTAATTTCCGCCCCTGTGTAGTTTCTGGATGCGGTGATTTCTCCTCACCTCTCACGGTCATAAAAGCTGTCTCGTGTGCCTGGGCTGCGATCACACGCAGGCAGCATTTTATGAATGGTTTATGTTCTCAGTGCGAGAATCATTGCAGTCGCGGCTTTCTTTTGTCATGAGAGAAAGCCACTTCAACCGCCCCCCACGCCTCTCCTCTTTCCTACGGGATTGAGGCAGGAGCCGCATGCGATGAAGGCGATTTGGGGACAATGACGGGCTTTGTTCGCCGGGTAAACCCCCTTGAACCCCCCGCCTGACTTGCTTGCTTCAGAATTGGATGACATCACCGCTGCATCGGACAGCGTTACAGCGGCGTCTGAAGCTGATGACTCGCCTGGGCCGCCAACTTCAGGTCTGCTCGCCCAGCCTGAGCCTGACGCATGAAGGTCTGCTATGCTTTCCTGGGCTACTTGATTGGTCCCGCGGGCATGTGCGCCGCTCACAGCTGCGCCCCCCCGGTTCCTTTCTTCCCGGACGTGCATGACGAGTTGAGTAAGCCACGGCTTCCTCGCTCCTCCGCTCTCACTACCCTCGTGGGGTACCCTGCACGCCACGGCCCTTCCTTCAACCAACGCCAGGCCAAGGCACTTCAAATCTTGCACTTGGGTAGTCCTGTTCTTGATGTGCTGCAGGAAATGCACTGGCTGACCAACCGCGCCCCTGGGCCACGGAGGTCAGAAGCGCCGGCACTCGAACAGGCGATGGCCACCCTTGTGGTCCAGAAATGCAATCTATGGACTGGACCTGGTCAAAATGTGGGAGGTAGACAAGGCACACCTTCTCCCACACCCCCGTCTCCCAGCTCCGTCCATTCGGCGGCGCCGTTGACGACTCTGCCCAGCAGTCCTCAGCGGTGAAGCAGACGGAGGCCATCTCACATCCTGCCCTGCCGCAAACCTGCCACCATGGGCCATGCCCCGTCTGCTCGCCGAGGGCATCCTCCTGCGGCTATCAAACACCCTGCTCCGCCTCAGTCCGAGCCCAGCTCTCAGCCCCAGCATCGAGCACTCCGCAGGAAGCGGACGCCCCCGTCTCACGGACCCCCTCGAGGACACGTAAGGCTCCTAGGCGCTCTGTAGACACTTGACCCAGGGACCAAGACGTTAGCTCCAGAGATGGTAAGACCGGTCCGTCCCCCAGTGGAGGGCCGGGAGGAGAATTTGTTTTCACATTCTCATATTCTCAGTAACAGAGCTATTTCCTTTTGTCTCTGGGTCACCTGGCCCGCAAATGCCATTCTCACGGCACACTGCTGCCAGATCTCAACAGTCCCGGCATCCTGGACGCCACATGCCTCCAGCCCCCATGACTGTTCCCCGGCCGGCCGGTTCTGACGAGTCTAGAGGACGCCTACCCTGGACCTCCTCCTCAGTCGCTAAACCGCCCCCTGCCGGGTGTGCAGAGCAAGGTAAGTGCTTTAAGTCTTTTCTCGGCACCAGAGCCTCAGGATGCGTCACTGTACAAGTCTTCCCCTTCGGCATGTCTCTGTCCCCTTAAGTCTTCACGAAAGTCGCAGAGGCAGCTCTTGCCCCACTCCAAGAAGCCGGCATCCGTATACTAAATTACCTCGACGACTGGCTCATTCTGGCCCACTCACGAGAGTTACTATGCACTCACAGAGGCCAGGTGCTCAGGCACCTCAGCCGTTTGGGGCTTCAGGTCAACTGGGAAAAGAGCAAGCTTACCCCAGTTCAGAGGATCTCTTTTCTCTGCATGGAGTTTGACTCAGTCTCAATGTTAGCACGTCTCACCAACGAGCATGCGCAGTCAGTGTTGAGGTGCCTCGTCGCTTTCAGGCCGGGCACAACAGTCCCCTTAAAACTTTCCCAGAGGCTCCTGGGGCATATGGCATCCTCTGCGGCGGACGCGTCGCTGGGGTTGATGCATATGAGACCGCTTAAGCACTGGCTTCAGACTCAAGTCCCGAGATGAGCATGGCGCAGAGGCACGCACCGTGTGATGATCACCTCCACCTGCCACCAAACACTCAATCCCTGGACAGACCTCTGTTTTCTACGGGCAGGAGTACCCTCGCAGCAGGTGTCCCGATGCGTCTCCGTCATGACCGACGCCTCCATATTGGGTTAGGGCGCCATGTGCAAAGGGCACGCAGTAACAGGCCGTTGGAAAGGAGGCCTCGCTGCGCTGGCAAATCAACTGCCTGGAGTTGTTGACTGTTTTCTTTGCCCTGCGGAAGTTTCTCCCGTTAGTTCGAGACAAACATATCCTGATCAGGTCAGACAGCACTACTGCGGTGGCGTACATAAATCACCAAGGCGGCGTATGCTCCCGCCACATGTCATGACTCGCCCGTCATCTCCTCCTTTGGATCCAGCACTCACATCCCCGGCAACCTCAATGTGATAGTGTACGCGCTGTCACGACAACGCTTGCCCCGTGGAGAGTGGAGGCTTCACCCCCAGCCGGTCCAGCTGATTAGGGGAGCGGTTTGGCAAGGCCCAGGTAGACCTGTTTGCCTCCCAAGAGACCTCCCACTGTCCGCTCTTGTATGCCCAAACAGAGGCTCCCCTCGGGGCAGACGCACTGGCACACAGCTGACCTGCGGGGCTGCGCATTTCCCACAGTGAGCCTTCTTGCACAGGTGCTGTGCAAGGTCAGGGAGGACGAAGAACAAATAACCCTTGTGGCTCCTTATTGGCCCACCCGGGCCTGGTCCTCGGACCTCGTACTCCTCGTGACAGCCCCTCCCTGGTGAATTCCCCTGAGGAAGGACCTTCTTTCTCAGGGACGGGGCATGCTCTGGCATCCGCACCCAGACCTTTGGAACCTCCACGTCTGGCCCCTGGACGGGACGTGGAAGATCTAGCTGGTCTACCACCCACGGTTGTAGCCATGATCAACCAAGCCAGAGCCCCTTCTACCAGGCAGCTTTACGTCCTGAAATGTCGTGTTCGCAAATTGGTGTTCTTCCTGGGCTGAAGACCCACAGAGGTGCGTGGTTAGGTCAGTGCTCCTGTTCCTACAGGAGAGGTTGGAGGGGTGACTGTCCCCTTCCACCTTGAAGGTGTATGTTGCTGCTATCGCAGCTCACCACAACCCAGTAGACGGCAAGTCTCTGGGTAGGCATGACTTAATTATCAGGTTCCTAAGAGGCGCCCGGAGGTTAAATCCCTCCCGGCCAGGCCTGTTCCCCTCCTGGGATCTCTCGGTGGTCCTCACCAGTCTTCAGAGATCCCACTTCGAGCCGCTAGAATCAGTTGGCTCAGGGCCCTCTCTCTAAAAAGGCCCTGCTGATCGCGCTCGCTTCCATCAAGAGGGGCGGGAACCTGCAAGTGTTCTCTGTTAGCGACACTTGCCTGGAGTTTGTTCTGGCAGACATACATGTGATCCTAAGACCACAACCAGACTATGTGCCCAAGGTCCCTACCACTCTCTTCAGAGACCAGGTAGTGAACCTACAAGCGCTATCCCGGGAGGAGGCAGACCCAGCCCCTTCGTGCTGTGTCCAGTACATGCCTTGCATGCCTATTTTTAGAGCTTTAGGTGCTCTGAGCAGCTCTTTGTCTGCTTTGGGACAGCGGAACACTGTCTCCAAACAGAGGCTTCCCCACTGGGTGGTGGATGCCACCTTACTGGCCTATCGCACCCAGGCCGTGCCCCCCCCCCCTTGCAGGTCCAAGCGCACTCAACAAGAAGTATTGCATCCTCGTGGGAACTGGCTATGGGCACCTCCCTAGAAGACATTTGTAGAGCAGCGGGTTGAGTAACACCGAACACCTTTGCAAGATTTTACAATCTCAAGGTTGAGTCAGTCTCATCCCGTGTTTTCTCCGGTCCGAACCGGTAGAACTCGGTACACGCTGACGGTCTGACCGGTTGAATCACTTGCGCCCAGTGCTCTTTCCCTTGGCCGAGGTAAAACAGTGCGTCTTCTTTCCCAGGAGATCCCTCTAGGTCCCTGGTCAATTCCTCCCTAGCCCTCTTGGGGCCGCAGTTCAGCGGAGGAACTTGCCAACCCAGTCCACTACGGGTACCCCAGGCTACCCTGTACTGGAATAGGTGCTCCACAGGTCAAGCCTCCTACACGGACTCCTCGTGTGAGTATTTCCGCGGAACGGTCACCTTACGAGCTGACCCGCGTCTCCCTTAGGCAGTTCTTCGCTGCCCACTGGTTGCCGTGTTGTAGCAACTCCCCCTCCTTGAGGCTGGATCAACCACCGCACCATTTTCCCACATGTGACTGAGTAGCCATGTGATGTATTTCACCACCTTTACCTCCCCTTTTCGGGCAGGTGTAGCCTCTGCAGGGTCTTTTCCCCCTGAAAGAATAGGAAACCGGGTAAGATCCCCTTCCCAGCGATGAGGTATGGGCCCCAGCTGCTCTTGCTCTATGCCAAGAAACATAGAGAGAAAAGAGGCCCAGCCAGGCTTGGCCCGTTCCTTAGTTGGGAGCGTCACCTTGGATAACCAAAAGGATTCTGACAACATTTTTGGGGCACTGGGGAAGAGTACGTGCGGCCTGAACACAATTGGTCGCCTGTGCTCGTAGAATACCTGCCCGCTTCTGTGTCAGCAGTACACGTACACGGCTCAGCGCATGGCGTGATTTGAAGTGGACCACTAGTGTCGCTTCTTCGACACGACGTCGAAGTGAACGACAGACGGGGAACGTCTTGGTTATGTATGTAACATCCATTCCCTGATGGAGGGAATGAGATGTCGTGTCCTCCCGACCACGTCGCAGAGCCGAGCCGCTGAGGTGGCCGGACACTCCAATCAAGTTTAAAAATCTTAAGCCTTTCCTTCTTTCTCTCTTTATATATATATATATATATATATATATAAAAAAAGGGGGAAATGGCAGAAAAGCAGGGCAAACAATGCGTGTTTCCTTGTCAGCGTTCTATGTCTGACAGGGACACGCATCAATTTTTCTTTGTTTGCTTGCGGGAAGAGCACGCTACTCTTGCGTTGGAACAGGGCGGGTGCGCGCATTGCGACCTACTTTCGGTCGGGATGCTTCGCGCTCGCCTTGCTTACTTCCGAGAGCCGGCACCCACACTTCATTCGTGGGGCTCTCGCATGGATCTGGCTGAGGAGCGAGAGACGGGTTCGCCCCTTTCGCTCGCTCTCTCCCCAGATCCTGCTGGTCCCTCGCGTGATCCTGAAGCGTGCTTCGGCGCCTCTTCAGTTCACGAGGGGGACCTCCTTTCCCTTGGGTCAGATTTAGAGTTAACCGCATCTGAGCGCTCCAATCGCGATTCAAAATCTTCGGAGGAGCTGCTCGATGTGATTACTCGCGCGGTGGCCAGGCTTCAAATAGACTGGCCACGTGACCAAGTTCCCCCCAAGCGCTCTAAATTAGAGGACAGATTTCTGTCTGGTGACCAAGGGAAGGGAACACCTCGTCAGTCCCTTCCCTTCTTTGATGATCTCCATGACGAGCTTTCTCGTTCTTGGAATAAGCCTTATACCTCGCGCATTCACGTGCCCTCGACGTCAATATATTCGACTATCGTTGGCGCTGAGGCGCGAGGGTATTTAAAGATGCCACCGGTCGAAGAGACACTTGCGGGTTATCTCTCGCCGGGTTCGACATCATCACTTAATAAATCTGCTCTCCCTTCTAAGCCATGCAGGGTAACCTCCATGCTGGTCGGGAGAGCATATCAAGCGGCTGGTCAGGCTGGTGCTGCGCTGCACACCATGGCTGTTTTGCAGGCATACCAGGCTGACCTGCTAAAAGATTTGAGTGCTGGAAGAAGTCTCGACGATGAAGCTTTCTCTGAGCTTCGTCGAGCTACTGATTTGTCTCTCCGTGCCACCAAGCAGTCAGCCCGTGCTATTGGCCGGTCTATGTCCGCTTTGGTTAGCACTGAAAGGCACTTGTGGCTGAATCTATCCGGCATCAAGGATAAGGACAGGGTTTTCCTTCTTGATGCCCCAGTTTCGCCTTCTGGTCTCTTTGGAGACGCCATGAACACGGTTATCTCCAGATTCCAGGAGGCGAAAAGCCATGAGGAGGCCTTTGGAAAATTCCTTCCTCGTCGCACTCAGGGGGTGAGGCCGTCGGTCACCCAGTCTCGCCCTGATTCTGTGAGGAGGGAGGTTCAGAAGCAGAGCGTGGCAAGTCGTGCTCTCCCTCGCAAAGATTGGGGACAGGCTCGTCGTCCTCAGCAACCTCCCAAACAAGACCTCAGGGCTGTTATCTCCAAGAGAAAGAAGCCCTGACGTCCTCGTATCCAACCTTGTGAGGGTAGTTCCCTTCGGGACGGGGCGCGTGTATCATTCACTTCGGCCCTCCCGATACCCTCACGAAACCTCTTCACTCCCGCCACCCTTGGTGTTTCGGGTAACAGGGGTTTCCAACAAAATGTTGAATGTACCGTCGCTTCCTGCCATATTCCAGGACACGGAACATTCTACACCCCCTCGACAGGAAGTCTTGAAATTAGTTCCCATCTCAGAGAACCTGGCAGCGTGGAAACTTCTGCCAGGTATTTCTATGTGGGTTCTAAAAACAGTAGAAAAAGGCTACAGAATTCAGTTCGCTTGCCGCCCTCCGAGCTTCAACGGCGTGGTTTCCACTACCGTAAGCCCGGAACAGGCATGTCTACTTCAGGTAGAACTGCGAAATCTCTTGGAGAAAGGGGCCATAGAACATGTTCCCCTTCCAGAGAAAGAGTCTGGCTATTACAGCAGATACTTCCTGGTCCCCAAGAAGGGGGGGGGTTGCGTCCCATCTTGGATCTTCGTGCCTTGAACCGCTCGGTCAAGACGCTCAGGTTCAAGATGCTAACAGTCAGGTCCATCGTGTCTCAGTTCCAACGTTTCGATTGGCTGGTCACGATCGACCTCATGGACGCATACTTTCATATTGGAATTCTGCCACAGCACAGGAAGTTCCTGAGGTTCGCTTTTGGGGACGAAGCCTTCCAGTATCGGGTCCTTCCATTCGGTCTAGCCCTATCACCCCGCACATTCACGAAATGCATGGATGCAGCACTGGCTCCGTTGCGACTCCAGGGCATCCGCATTCTGAATTATCTAGACGACTGGCTGATCCTAGCCCAGTCTCAAGAACTGGCAGTTCAGCACAGGGATATCGTCTTGGCTCATCTAGGTTCTCTGGGTCTGAGACTCAACGCCAAAAGAGCGTTCTTTCCCCGACCCAGAAAATTTCCTATCTGGGGGTTATATGGAATCCGGTCACGATGCATGCACAGTTGTCTCCCGCTCGTGTCATCTCCATTCAGAACTCCCTGAGCATTCTCAGGCTAGGTCAAGTTTGCACTGTTCTTCAGTTCCAACGAATATTAGGTCTCATGGCGTCTGCGTCCACGGTGATTCCTTTGGGCCTTCTCCATATGAGACCGTTTCAGCTGTGGCTAAAAGCCAGAGGGTTTCATCCAAGGGCCAGTCCCCTCAGGCAAATAAGGGTTACGCGCCCAGTGCTTCGTTCCCTCTCTATGTGGTTCAGACCCCGGTTTCTCACCTTGGGTCCCACTCTTGGTGCGTTGTGTCGTCGCAGGATGCTTACGACAGACGCCTCCCTGACGGGTTGGGGTGCGGTCTTAAGTGGTCGTCCAGCCCAAGGGGAATGGGAGAGTCATCAACTCGATTGGCACATAAATCGCCTCGAGCTGATGGCAGTATTTCTGGCCCTGAAATACTTTCTCCAACATTTGAGAGGCTGCCACGTCCTTGTGCGGGTGGACAACACAGTGGCAGTCTCCTACATAAATCATCATGGAGGCCTACGTTCTCGCCACCTCAATTTGCTGGCACGTCGGATTCTCCTTTGGGCCCAGGGCAAGTTACTGTCACTCAGGGCAGTCTATATCCCTGGAAGCCTGAATGTGGGAGCAGATTTTCTGTCCAGACAAATCTTACCATCGGGCGAGTGGAAACTCCATCCCGAGGTAGTACAACAGATCTGGGAGAGATTTTACAGAGCCGAAGTGGACCTCTTCGCCTCTCAAGAGACTGCACAATGTCCCCTCTACTTCTCTCTGAGTCACCCAGCCCCCCTGGGTCTGGACGCGATGGCGCATACATGGCCCAGAATGCGCCTGTATGCGTTCCCTCCGGTTTCTCTGCTCCCGGGAGTCCTGGCCAGAGTTCGCCAGCAAGGGTCTTGCCTCTTATTGATAGCGCCTCGCTGGCCGAACAGGGTTTGGTTCTCAGAAATGATGTCTCTCCTAGACGGCTCGCCCTGGGCGATTCCGGACAGGAAGGACCTTCTGTCTCAAGCACAGGGGACAATATTTCATCCCCGGCCCGAGTTGTGGAAACTTCACGTTTGGCCCCTGAAGGGTACCAACTGAGGGACACAGGGCTGTCGCTTGGGGTTATTGAAACCATTCTTAGTGCTAGGGCTCCCTCCACCAGAAGAATTTACTGCAATAAATGGGGTGTCTTCGAAAGGTGGTGCAGTTCACATGATGCAGATCCAGTTAACTGCCAAATTGTTTCAGTTCTGGAGTTTCTGCAAGAGAAACTGTCAGCAGGCATGTGCCCCGCTACTCTCAGGGTTTATGTGGCCGCCATTTCGGCTTGCCACGCCCTGATTGACGGGGTGCCTTTAGGGAGACATCCTCTACTCGCCCGCTTCATTCGTGGAGCCAGGCGACTGAGGCCTCCCGTTAGGGCCAGAACTCCTTCGTGGGACTTAACTATAGTCCTGGAGGCTCTGGTCGAGACCCCTTTTGAACCTCTGGAGTCAGCGTCTGACAGACTTCTGACTCTCAAGATGGTCTTCCTTATGGCTATTACCTCTCTTAAGAGGATTGGGGATCTACAGGCTCTGTCTATTCTGCCGACCTGCTTAGAATTTGCCCCCGATATGGCCAAAGCAATTTTGCATCCTCACCCTGATTATCTTCCTAAAGTTCATTTTTCGACAGTACATCCTGTCACTTTAGAAGCCTTCTGCTCCCCGCCGTTTTTAACGCCGGAGCAGGAAAGACTTCATGGACTCTGCCCAGTCCGTGCCCTTCAGATTTATGTCCACCGCACAAGCCAGTGGCATAAGTCAGGGCAATTGTTTGTTTGCTATGGGGGCCGCAACAAGGGGGCGGCCGCTAGTAAGCAGACTTTGTCACATTGGGTGAGGGATGCTATTGCCCTGGCCTATGAGGCGCGCGGTCAAGCTTCGCCAGTAGGTGTCAGGGCTCACTCCACCAGAGGGGTCGCTTCCTCTAAAGCCTTGGCTAGAGGGGTCCCTCTGCAGCAAGTTTGTGATGCGGCAGGCTGGTCCTCTCCGCACACATTCATTAAATTCTATAGTTTGGATGTTCATGCTACTCCGGGCTCTTACGTCCTTGAGTCGACATCTCAAACTCATGCAGGAGCAAGTTTGTGACATGGCGGGCTAGTCCCCTCCACACACATTCTACAATTTCTACATTGGCTGGGATGTTTTGCTACCCCGGACTATGTCCTTGGGTCAACATCCCGGGCTCATGCCAAATCCAAGTTCATGGTACGAACTTTGAGTTAGAGCCTTTGAATCAGCTTCTAAAACTCATCTTTTGACTTTGTGGGCTAGATGCTCCGCTACTCCGGACTCTTATGTCCTTGAGTCGACATCTCAAGCTCATGTCTAAACCAGGTTTGTGATACGGCAGGCTAGTCCTTTCCGTACACACTCTTCGGATTTTATGGTGTTAGATGTTCTGCTACTCCGGGCTTATGCCCTTGAGTCGACATCTCAAGCTCATGTTTGGAACCTCTTGCGTTCTGTGAAAACACTTCACAACGATCAGGGGTCCGGACAGCCCCAGTGCGGCGGCGTGGGCATTTCGTTCCCCATAGCGCTTAGCAGCGCAGCATCAAAGTGAAGGTTTTTGTAAAGGGAACGTCTCGGGTTACTTGTGTAACCCTTGTTCCCTGAAAAAAGCGGAACGAGATGCTGCGCTTCTTTTGCCGCACTGGGACGTCCCAGGACCGCTCTTCAGAAAAATAATCTGACGACACTCTGGTGATGCCTTCTATTTATAGCCTCGTCACAGGTGCGTCCAATGATCTCACCAACCGAGGCTATAAATTCCAGTCAATTTCATTGACGTGTTACACACATGTTCAGAAGCAGCTCACAATAAGATTGTTTCCCATAGCGCTTAGCAGCGCAGCATCTCGTTCCGCTTTTTTCAGGGAACAAGGGTTACACAAGTAACCCGAGACGTTTTCACACTATTCTGAAAATTCTGACAGAGTTGACAAAATGTAATATTTTTCCTTCTTAACCATGTGTTGTATACTGGAGTACAACAACATACTCTGTATTTTTTCTTAGTTGAAGCCTGAAGCCTCTGTAACCTAAATTAAAATGGCAAAATGATTCCACAAGCCTTAACAGAAATGATCACAATGGGATGATGGTATTGACATGATGAAGCTGTGACCACAGAGGCTTAAACATTGTGTAACATAGAGACAGGCAGGACAGGCTGTACACAGGAACGGACGAGGACAATGATGTTGTGATAATCTAAGTGCAGTTATATTTACAAAGTGCTGGTATCCAAAAACGTGAATCCAAAGTAAAAACATACATAAAAACTGACTCAACGTTACAGCAACACAATACTTCACAAAAGACAATGGCAAACCTGAGGGCATAAATATTTGTACATGGTCAACCACATGACATAGACGTCCAATTATGAGACTAAATTAATGAACATGATAACAAGATACTAAAACATGAACCAATGACACAAGACTAATAACGATTTAACAAGACGATAAACCAATGAGAACAAGAAACATGAACATAGAGGGAAACAGGATATCACATGACAAGGACACATGACCAAAACATGAACATAAACATATTTAAATGTGACATATCCCCCCAAAAGGGGCGGCTCCCAACGCCCAAACATAAAACTAACAATAGAGTTCAATAGGGAGCTAGGGTTGGGGGGGGGGTTCTTGAGTCATGGACAGGGCGTGGAGCATGGCCTGGTGAGACAGGGTGTGGAGCAGGAGTCCAGGGCAGAGCCAGTGGTGGGTTTGGTGGCGGCTCCAGGAAGGTAGCAGGGTCCAGCGGTTTGGGGGTGACCACAGGGTAGGGACAGTGTCAATAGGCCTGGGACTTGGCCACAGGACAAGGACAGGGTCAGGAGGCCTGGGAGGTAGACAAGGGGCAGAGAGGACAGAGTTCTGGGTTGCGGCCACTGGACAGGTTTCAGGAGGCTCAGAGGACAGAGCCATGGAAGGCTTGATTAGTTAATAGGGTAACAGCATCCATGATCGTCAATGCTGGCAGTGACAGGGGAACGCCATCCGTGGACATGAGCACTGGCAGTGCCTGGGGAGTAGGAGCCCTTCTCCTCTTCCGCCTCCAGATTTGAGCACAGCTGTGGGAGACTCAGAAGGCGGAGCCGTGGGACTCTCAATGAAGGAAGGCGAAGCCATGGGAGGCTCGATGAAGGAAGTTTCCAGGACCTACGAGGCTGGGGAGAAAGTGGTCTCCACTGAAGGGAGACCCCCCCCTAAAAGAAATTCCTCTAGGTCTGGAGGTGGCTCTGGGACAAATGTGGCTTGCAGCGCTAGCTCCAGGATGGACACAGCTTCAAACACTATCTTGTGGACCGTAGCAGGCGTGGCCGCTGGCTCGTGGACCATAGCAGGTGTGGGTGATGGCTCATGGACAGTGGCAGGCGTGTGCACATAATAACAAGATACTAAAACATGTACCAATGACACAACAACAATGATAACGAGTAACAAGCCAATAAACCAATGAGAACAAGACACATTAAAATGGAATGTAACAGGATATCACATGACAAGGACACATGACCAGAAAGAGGAAACAAGAACAAGGAACTACATTTTCAAAATAAAAGACATGAACACAAAACATGAACAAAAACACAAAACGTGACAGTTTGTTTGAAATTTATATAACTATAAAAAAAGCAAAAATATTAATAAAAAAAAACAGACAATGTGTCCTACTGTTGCATCTTCCATGAGCAGGAAGTGGGAAATGGGTACTCAGAGTTATAGATGAGCATAACATTGTCTGATTTATTCAGGATTATTAAAAAAATCTGACAAAGTTGATTTTTAGATATATTCATTTGTCGCATTTTTAAACACTTTGTTTGGAAGTTTAACATTTTGACCTCTTGCTGAGGACAGGTTAAGATACACGTGCTTCCAGTATGTATTAAAAAATATATGATATAAATTAAATTAATTAAAAATATAAGTATATATGTATATTGCAAAGCTTTTGATATAATCATTAAATAATGTACAGCAGGTGTCTTATTATGTCTTGTTAACCACAGTTCCATACCCCCTCCTTATTAAAAAGAAAAATACAGATAGATAGACAGACAGATAAGACAGAGAGAGAGACAGACAGACAGACAAACAGACAGACCCATATCCATGCAGAATAAAGCTATTTTTATAAGGTTACTAAAATGGAGTCTTCATCTCATGTGTGTGATACATTTTATACATAAATGTTAAAATTAAATTTCATTAGGAATAAAACTTTGCTATGAGGAAAACACTTTTGTTGAGCGCACTTTTAATTATGTTGATTTGAGAGTCACCGTCTTGTGTGTGTGTGTGTGGGCAGATTTAAGCGGTTTATGAGGACCTTTTTTTAGGTTACAAACTGGTAATTTCAAGGGTATTATGCTATAAATGTGGTTTATGAGAACATTTCTAGTGTCCCCATAATTCAAATCGATTAAAAATATATATATATATATACAAAATTATGTTTTATTGAAAATGTAAAAATGCTGAAAGTTTTTTGTGAGGGTTAGGGGATAGAAACTATAGTTTGTACAGCAGTGGCGGCTGGTGATAATTATTTTTGGGGGGGGCGCATTTTTTTTTACACTTTATCAAGGGGGGCAAATAAATACAAAGCAGTACAAAAAAGCATGTTGACTAAATTTTGATGATCTTTATTTACATTTCAGACCAACAAAGCAGTACAAAGAAGTACCAAAAAAGCAGGTTTCCTACTTGAACATAAATGTTACTCTTCATTCTTTCTGGTCAGCAAATTTCTCAATTACTCTCTGATTAAAGTCAGTCATCTCCGTAACAAGTCTCTTTTCCATGGACAGCAATGCTAATGCATTCAGCCTCTCCTGGGTCATGGTGTTTCTGAGAAAAGTTTTTATTTTTTTTGGTCAACTCTTCGTTGTGCCTTCTAATGCCAATCCTGTAGCCTTCATCTAGTTGTTCAGCAATGTTTACTCTGCCCAAAAACGTTAGTTTCATGCTATTATCAAGATGGCTGCGGCTACTTTCATGACGTTTGCATTTGTCAGATAGGTGTTTGAGGTCTCTTACCCCCGTTGTTGTCCACAAAACTTCAGTGCGGACACTTTGAAATAAAAGACAGGGAAAACAAAACAGGGAATTGCTAACATCACATCCAGTCAGCCACCTCCGTTTCTCATAACAAGCGCGGGTGAAGCTTCGTGTATAGCTTCGTCCTCTGTCACTGGCCTGCTGCTGGATTTGTAAATCTGGTTGGTCCGGTCCGAGATCCTTTATCCTTTTTTTTTCTTCCAGCGAAAGCCTTGTGAAATGGTTTTTTTGCAAATAAATTACAGAATTTGGATTAACTGCTGCCATTGTTTTTACAAAAATGCTGGTCAGCCTAGCAAGGTTTTGGCGGAGTCAGAAGTGGTGTCGCCTGCGCACTCGCACTCGCAGTACTAGCGTAAAGTGAATGACAGATGATGAGAACCAATCAGATTTGATAAAATAACATGTATCCAATTCTGATTGGCCAGGGACGCAACGACTTGCGCCCGGAGGAGAATCTTTAAGAAACCAATTAGAGACCAGCTTCAGGTCACATGCTGCCCGAAAATTTAAAGTCTCACATAGACATCCATTTGTCCGGCGTCCCTCGCCCATGAAACCGCATGAAATATATTGAAAAACATATAAAATAGTTGACCGATAAAAGCCAGTTTTTATTAAATGCTGCTTTTCTTACTACCAGCCGGCACATCGTATGAATAAACTATTTTAGTTTTGTATTTTTATATAATTAATTTTGTACATGTATATTTATGGGGGCGGCGCCCCAGCGCCCTCTATTGACAAGCCGCCACTGTTGTACAGTATAAAAATCATTATGTCTATGGAGAGTCCTCGTTATGATAGCTGCACCAAAGTGTGTGTGTGTGTGCGTGTGTATGTCTATGGGTAACGTTAACCTTTTCACACGTGAGTTTCTCCTGTAATGACTAATCTCCCAGTGTGAGTTATTTAATGTGTGTTGTAATTAATAAAAAAATTATAAAATATAATCTTACCTTACACTTCACAGCAGATGCACTGATCATAATATATATTATCAAACAAATAATGTGGTTTTTAGATGATTATAATGATTGATTATGATAAATGGCGTGAATACACTTGCTGGCTATGCGTGCCGCCATATTGTTTACATGTAATGCAGCATGGGACTCCAAGTTTGTTATAGAAGGAAAATGTTTGAAATGCTAAAAAATTAGCCCTTCCACTTTACAAGCACCGGCAGTGGTTAGAATGGGATGGAAGGCTTGAGTGGACTGACTAGTTTGCATATTCTTTGTTTGACGTCACAAAACACGGCCGCATCACTGCATCAAAACAGTGAGCTCCGACGGTAACAGCTTTAAACTTTTATTTAGTGATTGTTTGTATGTTTGTAAAAAAAAGATACTGTGATGTTGAAAAGACTATTTGAGCAGCTGGTTCATTATGACAACTGCTTCAGTCCATCTTTTGCTGGTAAAGAACAGAATGAATGTAGATCACACTGGTTTGATCGTACGCATCTGACCCCAGCATAGTCTGATCACACTAGTTTGATCGTACATGCGAAATGGTTAAGGACCATGTATGCCAGCTTGATAATCTCAGCGGTAACTATTTATTTACACCAGGCAAGTAAGCTATCTGAAAGCAAAATGCAACAAATAATAAAATAAACTGTAGGCTGTAATCTGCTCATCGCACAACGCACAACACGACCAACGCAAAGCAGATGCATTTACTCAAATGAACCTCTACTGCAGCACTGCTGAACCTGATGTGTGTTGCACTTTGAGTGGCTTGTGACGAGTATGGGGACGTGAATGGTTTGTCCGCACTGCGCACTTCTGCTGACTAGCTCAGTTTCATCACAATTGTTTAACCTTCCAATCATAACTGCATACAACACGATACGTGAAAATGAGCAAGGATTAAAAAGAAAGAGGAAGTTATGGCATGCAGGTGCAAGGAAATTCAACATGTCGATGGATTAAAATAAACATATCTTTAGCTATCGCTCAAGTGTGAGTGATTATTACATGTACCGATGGTGGATCAAACAATAATTTGCGGACCCCTGTTGAAGACCCTTGCTATACATACAGATATAAAACAAACTGATTTAAATTGTTTATCTTATTTAAGTTTTAAATGTAAAAACGATTATTTTCTCTTGCTGGTGTTCAGTCTTTATCGTACGGTTTTGCTCATTCAAATGACAGTGAGTGAGCATTTTCAGGCGATGTGAAGAAATATGGCAACTTGCCCTTATCTCTCCCACACTTGTCTCACCTCTTGCGGTTAAATTCTACATTCTCCACAGTAAATTCTCTTCCCTGTTTATTATGCCCTGGACATGCATCGTGCATAATGAATAAGCATGCACTGCTCTACACAATCAATTTCTGTACTAGAATGTGCAGTCAGATTAGAAATAGAAATTAACACATTGAATTTCCCAGCCCTAAACTAATATATGTATAAGTATAATGAAACATATTGTGGTTAAACACAATATATCCAAAGATTTACTGAGATTATGAGAGAATCCTCAGAACTAAGGTTAGAATGGAATGATCAGGATGTTTTCATGGCAAAAAGTCCACACCTCCTTCATGAGACTGCCCTGAGTCAAGCGAACATTGTGCACTTTAAAGAGATGATTCAGGTGCCTGGATCATAGTGGTGGAGAAATGTGTGCTGTCCCAGAAAGGTATGCCAGATTGTGGTAGTCTGCTGCATCCTCCACAGTTTAGCACTCAGAACTGACTGAGGAATTACACAGTTATCTGATTGGCATAATTTCTTTTGGGTGCAAAAACTACAAAAAGCATGTGAAAATCTGTGAGTGCAATTCATTATTAGTAAACGTCTTCTAGAGTTTCCTCATGAGAAAATTATTGTCAGATTTATTAGCTTGCTTCAGCTGCATCTCAAATAACATAAACCAAAAACAGAGTTAGGAGTCTTTAGATTAGTCTCTAAAAAGCCATCTCTCACTAGTATCTCAGAGCTCTTCCATTCTCTTTACTCGATCCATATCAGTAATCAATAAGCTCTCCGTGATTGCTGTTGAAAGGGAAGATTTCATAGCTGTTGATTTGTTCCCCTGGTTCAGAGGGTTCAGTGTAAATCAACGTCCACTGAATTCCACAGGGGGATGATTGACCGTTTACTGACCGTTGTGTTTTGTGCTGAATTCACCTGCTAATCATATTAATTTGGTGGGAGGGAATTTAATTTGCAGAAAGCAGTTGGTGCTGGAGCACTGAGGCATCCTGTGTGTCATTTATCAGGAGCAGTGAGTTCCACAAGGCCACTTTTTCATTTCACTGCTCATGAAATTAAAAATCAAACATCAATTTGTGAAGAAATTAGATAAAGTAATTGAAGACCTCCTAGTGCATGTGTTCTAACATAGACACAGCTGATATTATTGGGTTTTGAAGGGTCATTCCTTACACATTTTATTGTTAACTTAGTGGCATTTGCAAATATTGAAGATATTGAAGGTGTTATATTTGATACCAATCTGTCCATTGAAAATTAAATTACCATTGTTTGTAGAACAGCATTCTTCCACCTAAGAAATATTGCTAAATTAAGGCACATGCTCTCTGTTGCTGATGCCGAAAAACTAATTAATGCGTTCATGACCTCAAGACTAGATAATTGTAATGCGTTACTGGGAGGATGTCCAGCAAGATCAATAAATAAACTTCAATTGGTTCAAAATGCAGCAGCCAGAGTGCTAATGAGAACCAAGAAATATGATCATATTAGCCCCATTTTACCATTGTTACATTGGCTACCTGTTAAATTCCATATTAATTTAAAAAATATGTTAACTACATACAAAGCTTTGAATGGTCTAGCTCCGGAGTACTTAAGTGACCTTCTACCTTCTAACATGATATTCCATCATGTTCATTACGATCGCTAAATTCTGTTCTGTTAATAGTTCCTAGAATATCAAAATCCACAAAAGGAGGTAGATCTTTTTCATATTTGGCTCCAAAACTATGGAATAGTCTCCCTAACACTGTTCGTGATGCAGACACACTCCCTCAGTTTAAGTCTAGACTAAAGACTCATCTATTCAGCCAGGCATACACCTAATTTATCATTCAACCCACAATTAGGCTGCTTTAGTTGGGTCTGCCGGAACCAGAAACCAGAAACATTGATCATGATTTATAACTCTGAAATAAATTGAATGGCATCTATGCTTATATTATTTTATTTGTTTCCCTGTCTCAACCTCGGGACTCCTATCCTGAGGTCACCAGATCAGACTGGATCCAGCACCATTCCTGTTTCTTGTTGGACTCCACTGCTACGGGTCACTGAATGATGATGACTAAATGCAGACAGTGCCAGACAAACATAACTTCAGTCTATTATGATGGACTTCAGAGGATGAACTGATGCCAACTCCAACCATAAGACATGGGATACTTCATATGCCATTGTCTGAACCTTGGATTTAGGATGGACCACACCGAACCTCACCGAAATTACCAGCCAGGTTGAACTGTGTTTCACATCCCTGATCTCTACCTGCATCACCCCGGTCTATTCATGGAAAACGATCTTGAAATGGAATGCATAGGCTAACAATTGCCAACAAAAGACTTCATCGGCCAATTAACAAGGACAATTGCATCTATGTGAACTTCTGCAGTTAATCCAGAATGGACTTCAAAGACATTGGTCATTAATCTTACAGTTCAAACTAAATCGATGTTCAAACACAGACCCTTAACACTTACTTATGTATAGTTAAAATCATGGTTTAAAATTAATAAAATAAGTAATATTTACATTATATTCATGATGGCCAGAGGGGAACTGGCCCCCCACAGTGAGTCTGGTTTCTCTCAAGGTTATTTTTCTCCATTAATCAACATCCTATGGAGTTTTGTGTTGCTTGCCACAGTCGCTTTCAGCTTGCTCACTGGGGTTATTAAAAATAAGTAATTAAATAATAATTGTATTAAACACGATTAACACTCGTATTTTATCTAATTACCCAATGATGATTCATCGACGTTATAAACTGTGGCAGGGCGGAGGCTTGATTAGCCTGATACGGGACCGGGTGTGTATCATCACGACCTGGCCCAACAATCCGCCCTGCCACATACACATTACAGTTTTATCGTCTGTTAATGCCTGATCTTCTGTAAAGCTGCTTTGAAACTATGTGTGTTGTGAAAGGCGCTATACAAATAAAATTGACTTGACATGTAAAATTCTGATTTTATTTACTGTCATCTAGGCTAAAACAAATCTTGTATAAATTATGGATTAGAGATGGAGGTAGAGAGGCCACTATGTAGATGTATGTATATAAGTAAAGGAGGATGGAAATAAGTAAGGAATAATTGACCACGGACACTTGAATTGTTGAAATATTATGCACACCCAAGGTGGTAATGCTGTCATGACATGCATCGGAGTATACAACAGTTTCTACACCTTAAGATATCATTCAGGGTTTTCTCTCAAGACATTTTCTGGTTTTCATTCCTAAAACCCTCACTCTTGTGATTGTAACTACTTTCTTCCGCAATGGATTCAGCATCCTGCTTTAATAGAGATCCCTGTCAAAAGCTACACTTTGATGCTGTAACCGACTTTAGGTGTGACCAGCTGTGAATATGTGTGCAACACGTCAATGAAATTGACCAGAATTTATAGCCTCTGCTGGTAACATCATTGGATGCACCTGTAGCAGGGCTATAAATAGATGCATCACAGGTGCATCGTCAATCTTGTCTTCAGATCATTCTGTGTGTGTTGTGCTTCTTGACTGTCAGAACTTTCTACTTTCCTCTGTTAGGAGTTATAATTGTTAGACAGTGCGCAGAAAACTTTCTCTTTCTCTTTTCTTAAAAAAAAGAAGAAAAAGAATGACTGATAAACAAAGCAAGTGGAGTGTGTTCCCATGTTTACACTCTATGGCTGAATCGGACACACACCAGTTTTGTTTTGTGTGTTTGGGGGAAGAGCATGCTGCTCTTGCGTTGGGGCAGAGCAGGTGCAAGCATTGCGATCTGTTTACAGTCAAAATTCTTCACACTTGTCTCGCTTAGTTCCAAGAGCCTGCGCCCACTCTTTCATCGTGGGGCTCTCGCATAGATCTGGCTGAGGAGCGAGAGACGGGTCTGAACATGTTCCCCTTCCAGAGAAAGAGTCAGGTTATTACAGCAGATACTTCCTGGTTCCCAAGAAGGGTGGGGGGGTTGCGTCCAATCTTAGATCTTCGAGGCTTGAATCGCTCAGTCAGGGCGTTCAAGTTCAAGATGCTAACTATCAAGATGGTCGTGTCCTAAATCCAACATCATGATTGGTTGGTCATGATCGATCTCATGGACGCATACATTCATATAGAAATTCTGCCATAACACAGGAAGTTCCTGAGGTTCGCTTTCGGGGGCAAAGCCTTCCAATATTGGGTTCTTCCATTCAGGCAAGCCCTATCACCCCGCATATTCACAAAATGCATGGATGCAGCACTGGCTCCCCAGGGTTTACGTGGCCGCTCTATTGGCTTGCCACACCTTGATTGATGGGGTGCCGTTGGGGAGAGACCCTCTGCTCGCTCGCTTCGTTCGTGGAGCCATGCGACTGAGACCTCCTGCTAGGACCAGGATCCCTTCATGGGACTTAGCAATAGTCCTTGAGGGTCTGGTTGAGACCCCCTTCGAACCTATAGAGTCAGCATCTGATAAACTTCTGACTCTCAAGATGGTTTTTCTTATGGCAATTACTTTTCTAAAAAGAATTGGGGATCTACAGGCACTGTCTGTCTTGCCAGCCTGCTTAGATTTTGCCTCAGGAATGGCTAAAGCAATTTTGCACCCACATCCTGTCTACCTGCCTAAGGTTAATTTCTCGACTGTACATCTGGTCACTCTCGAAGCCTTCTGCTCCCTGCCGTTTACAATGCCGGAGCAGGAAAGACTTCACAGACTTTGTCCAGTCCGTACTCTTCAGACTTATGTCCACCGCACTAGCCAGTGGCGCAAGTCAGGGCAACTATTCATTTGCCATATGGGCCACAACAGGGGGTGGCCGCCACAAAGCAGATCATGTTGCATTGGGTGAAGGCGCGTGGTCAAGCTTCGCCAGTAGGTATCAGGGCTCACTCTACCAGAGGGGTCGCCTCCTTTAAAGCCTTGGCTAGAGGTGTCCCTCTGCAGCATGTTTTTGATGCGGCAGGCTGTCCTTGAGTCAACATCACAAGCTCATGTCTGAGATCTCTCGCGCTCTTATGAGCACAACTTCAAAACCGTAAGAGTCTGGACATCCACAGTGCAGCGGCGTGGGTATTCTCGTTCACAAAGCGCTAAATCAGCACTGCATCAAAGTGTAGCTTTTTGACAGGGAATGTCCCTTGTTACTTAACTGTAACCCCTGTTCCCTGATAAAAGCAGAATGAGATGCTGCGCTTCAGTGCCGCACTGGGATGCCCCAGGACTGCTCTTCAGACAAAATACCTGACAACGCACCTGTGACGCATTACCCTGCTACAGGTGCATCCAATGATGTCTCCAGCAGAGGCTATAAATTCTGGTCAATTTCATTGATGTGTTGCACACATATTCACAGCTGGTCACACTTAAAGTTGTTGCCAAAGCACTAAATCAGCACAGCATCTCGTTCTGCTTTTATCAGGGAACAGGGGTTACAGTTAAGTAACCAGAGATATTTTTGTTGCTAGTTTAAAAACGTCAAGTTAGGACTAAGCAATAAAGGACTTACTGGAGTAATAAGTTAGTGCGTTTGTGCATGTGTGTGTGAGTTTGTATTTGAGGGATCGAAAGAGAGAAACTCAGAAAATTAGAGAGATTGCTTCTGGGATTTCCTTTTTTGTTGCAACTCTTGTCAGAAATAACATAGCTTCAAAATCACCAAGATGTGTGTCCTATATTACTGTTAAAAAACCTTTATAAATGTTTTCATCCCCTCTGAGATGCAGGAGTGGGCTGACATGACGACTCTGTTATCTCTCACAAATATGTTTTGGCATTAAGTGTGTGTGTTACATGTATAATGTGTGTCCAGGAGTGTGGGAGTGTGTGTGTGTGAGAGTGGGAGCATGAGGGGTTTTCCCAGATATATTTCAGATAATATAGAAAATGTTGATCAAGTGTATCTTGCTTTGATACAGTTCAAGTCTTAATTCGAAAACGTCATGTTAGAACTAGTAACGAAGGATGCACTGCTTTTCTCTGTGTGCATGTGTGTGTGTGTGTGTGTGTGTGTGTGTGTGTGTGTGTGTGTGTGTGTGTGTGTGTGTGTGTGTGAGAAAGCGAAAAGGGGGGAGGGGTATCGTGGTGCTTTCCACTATACAGTAGCTATCTGAGGCTAATTAGGGTGAAATGCATTGAAACATTAAAAGTTATTTCAGATAATAGAAATTATTGTATTGATCAAGTCATGGGAGTGCCTCTCTATTTGTTGGTGGTGACTCCAGTCTCAGAGTGTGTGTGTGTGTGCATGCACGCGTGTGTGTGTGCGCGCATGTGTAAGTGCGGGGGAGACGAGGGTCCACAATAGCTCTTTTTAACCGAAATTTAAATAAATGTAGGACCTGCAAAACAGTTCCATATCACTTCGCCAAATGATTAGTCCTCGCGCTCCCTCGTCTCCCCTGCACTTACACTGTCTCTCTCTCTCTCTCTCTCTCTCTCTCTCTCTCTCTCTCTCTCTCTCTCACACATACACATATGCACGCTGATGTCATGGGGACCAAAATCTGGCCAAAAAGGTGTTTTTGAATTTGTTTCGGTAGTTTGTAACAGCTCTTCTGGACAAATTTTCAGGAAAACGTCTTACCAACTGTTAAACACCTACTTACTGCCATTTGTCTATGTCATCGTTAGGTGTAACCTGGAGCACCACCTATTTTAAGATGGACAACTAATTCCCGTTCGGTCAGTTAAGATCAGTCAACATAACACAGGTTTATAGAGTTAATAGTGAGCTAGTGCAAATGTACCAACATCTGTTCGATCATTCACCTAAGGACATTTTCAAAGAAAATGTAATTGAGGAGGAGGGCATGGCCGGGCCATGAGAACACACACCCGGTGATATATTGTCCTAATCAGCCAGGAGGGGGATAAAGATGAGCCGGAGGCGCCAGTTCGAGAGAGACACATGCAACTGCTGTGTGTGTGTTGGTGTGTTTATGTTTGTTTAAGTTCATTTGCATCATTGAAGTTATGTTGACTGTTCTGCCGGTTCCCGCCACCTCTTTGCCCATCCTGAACCCCATTACAGTTTGTTTGTTTAATTAGTCTACAAAAGGAATCAAATCTACTCTATACTCTAAGTGCCTTTTCACTCTATTTTTTATATGCTGCTTCACTCAAGTGCCATCTGCAGCCAAAAGCCATTCACACATCTGCGTAAAGGAAGATATGCCAGTCATCATTCTTTTGTCTGTATTCTACCCATTAGCACTCTTTTATACACAGATTTTTGCAGTAGTATCAGTGTCATCATAAATTGCATAAATCGTTGCAGAATAGGGCAGCGTATAGTGTGTTAGCGCATTAGCACCATGAATGCAAAGGTAAATAGTACAAATGCACATTATCTACTGCATATGTATTATTTTAATCATCATCATCATCAAGTTGGTAATACAACTCATTTTACTGATCGCAAGTGAATTCTACTCATAAAATGAGGTGAAATCATTGATAACACATTTTAATGCCATATTAGTTGTTGTTTGACGTAGTCTTGAGCATCCTCATATTTAAATGTCCCTCTAAACAGCTCCCCCAGCAGTGTGACGGGTGTCTGATTGTTTGCAAACAGCACAGTATGTCATTGTTCAGCTGTTTCAAGCTTCTTTTTGCCTCTGAGCAATAAATGAAGAGGCATTTCACCGTGAGTGCTGGGGCCTTAAAGTACAGGTATTGGGCTATATGTAGGCTAGGATTTATTCAATGTGTCAAACCCAAAAGCCAAGCATGTTAATTTAACATTGCCTATAATCTACTTTAGCTTAGGCTAAAGTCAATAATGTATGCCCCTCGATAATGATTTTGTTTGAATTTAATGGAAAACTATATGAGTAGCATTTGCAAAGTTGAGCAGCATCTGAAATCGTAGCTGTATGTTGAACAGTGGTGCCGGTGTGCATACATCGATAGAAAACAATGGCTTCGAATTTTAGGACGCTGTGTCAATTTAAAAAGAACTTAATCTTTTAAAAATGCACCCCGAGACAATTGCGTTCCATTCTATTTGATGTGCTGCTTCTAGCTTGTTTAGCGCAAGAACGTATCTGAGGTCTGAATGGCCCTTTACTTCCTGTGTTGTCTAACAGAGACTTAAGTCCCTGTGCAGTTTCACCAGCTGCTATGGCAGGGCCAACCCCTTTGCCTGGAGCTCTCAAGCTTTCTATGGCCAGCAGTCAGCTCTCAGTTACACACATATGCATGTCAGAGATGACAGAGATTAATATGTGATTCCACCTGAATGACACCTCTCATTCATTGAATTCATACTGCATTATTAAAGCACTTCTTAAGAGCCAGTAAAATGGCCATTGTCACAGATGTCTTAATCTCTTTACGGAACATTTACTCCATGTCTGAATCACTGACCTTCCCAATAGGATGTGCAAAACATTACAAAGACATATTAAAACACAGCAGCCATTTATATACACATATTTTTATTCAATCAAAGCCTACTGTATAAGGCTTTAGCAATTTGAGAAGGTAGCTGACTTCAGCTGGACTGTCATAACAGACCTTTTTTCACACTCCAGGTTTTGTAATGCAGAATTAAACGATTGCAGGGTAAACTTTTGACTGCAGTGAATGGGAGTGAATGGGAGACAACAGCAAATATTATTTTCACTTACCCATTTGCTCCAAGAGCAAAATAAATAGGCCAAAATTACATTTGAATGACTTTCCAAAAGAAAAAAAAAGAGAGCGGTGGATTAAGAAGATGCCAAATTTACTGTCACTCTCTCAGCAGCTGTAATCAAAACACACTTGCAGCTGTGATAATATTTTTTTTTAACTAATTCCAGGGTAATTTAACACAAAGAATATTATTATAAACTTACATTTAAAAATATATTTAAAAAAAAAATATAATATACAAATTTTTGTTAGATTTACGCCACTAAATAAGGCGGAAACTCGTCATCACAGTCTGTATAAAAGTTTGATCCTGAATGAAACCTTAACTGCTTCCTCAGTGGCTGTTTCTCACATTTTAAACCCACAAAATCGTTTGCAATTATGCTTGTCATTATGATGCATTATTCATTATTGTAGGAACTATTCTGGAACATATTGTATTGATTACACCTCTGTAATTGGTTATATTAAGTGATAAATAATGCTCTACATGGGACATTTTGCTGGCATTAAGACACTCCCCTTTTATTGCTAGTCACCTTCATGTGAAGTGCTCAGCATGTCTATAGCAGATCAGAGCAGGAAAAGCCACACCACATGTTCAATCTCTTGTGATGGAACTCTTGTCCCATCCTGACAGTCCAGACCTCATACTTCCACCTTGGTGACGGTACCTGTGAACCCCCCCAAACACACACACACACACACACTGCAGAGGCCCTCAATCCCAGCCATCAGTCCAGACACATGTCCCCCTCTCTAGTGGATGCAGACAGACAGTCACACTGCTGCACTACATCATGTAGACAAGGTCATTATAGAACAAATCAATTGAACATACACACTGATGCACACACACAAAAATGCAGCCTGGCTTGTTTAAAGGAATAGACAAGCCAAAGCTAAAAATTATTTCCTAATTTTCTCTCCCTCATGACATTCCAAATATGTATGACTTTCTTTCTAATGCAGAACACAAAAGGAAAACTTTAAATAAATAAACAATGGGTTTTTGATGAGAAACAACCTAAAAATTAAGTAATTTATCAGTGAAAATCACGTCTGTTGCAAATTCATGAGTGGGTGAGAGAAGTTCGTTCACAGTGGCTTGTGTGTTCATGGGGAAACTTGCGTGGTTTAGTGCTATAAAAACAAAGAAAAAACTAATTTCTCGCGTGAAATTGTTCCTTTGTGAACAAATTTCTCTCATCACACTCAGGAGCGCACAATAAACATCAAGACTTACATTTCAGGTTGTATCTTACCAAAAACTATTTAATGGAATTAGAAAATGGCGCACAAGTCACAAGTCACACTGCTTTTATAATAATTTTGGGTCCTTTTCAACCTTTAAAGCGAGTCTATATCAACTGCCATTGTATTGAAAAGACAGACCGGAATAAGAAAAAGAAAGAAAAGATTCTGCATAAGAAAGGTAGTCATACAGGTTTAAGACAGCATGAGGCTAAGTAAATAATGACAGAAGTTTCATTTTGGGGGGAACTATCCCTTTAAATGATCCAGAGTACAAAACACTGGGTACAAAACATTACATTCACTTTCTCTTCTCTGTTTCTAAACTCCCAGGCTTGTCAATATCTGACCTCAGCTACTGTCATTTACATATCCATCCAATTTGAGCTGCAAACTCATTTGAAATTAACCTGACACATGGCAGATAATTATTTTAGTGCCTGACGATTTCCAAAATCAAAAAAAAAAAAAAAAAAAAAAAATCTCCATGGAGATTGCTTTGTCTGTGGGATGTAAATATTTAATTAGGTGGGTGAGCAGTGGCTGACTGTGTGAAATGCACATCAGTGTTTTCGGGGGTGAACTGCTTAAAGCAGCCTCCCCTTTATTTGTTTTGTTTCACCTCCCTTGAGGACTAGCAGTATGCTCCCGGAAGATGAGCGGGTTGTAAACCCATTTGACGGCTATGCCCCATCTCCCCCTCATTTCCATTTTGAGCGAAGTGGGATTTTTTTTTTTTTGGGGGGGTGGAGATTGGGGGGGGGGGGGGGGTCTCTAAAAAAAGGGAATAGGGTGGGCTTCCCTGATGCCTTTGTTCCCAGCCTGGTTATATGCTGGGACTCTGTGAGGCGGAAGACAATGGAAGCGTGGTGGGCTCAGCTCGACTCTGGTTCTAAGGTAACCAGTAGTGCGCCTGACTGAACTCATTTCAGGCTTGATATGCCTTGACAGATATGAGCTACTTGGTTTAGCATTTATGGGTGATTTTTAGGTCTATTATCAGGGAAGTGCTTTGAACAGTCTATTTAAAGCTTATGGATTGGGAAGCAATACTTCTGACATGACAGGTCTTGATGTTAACAATGGATGTTCTACTCACATTTGGATTTATGGATCACTGCTATAATAGTGTTAGGGACTCAACATGACGAAGGATATGCCCTCTTAATGTACTTAGCGAAATGTCAAGTTGGAACACATCAAAAGACCACTGCTATGACTTCTGAGTGGGTCAAATCACCTCAGGTACCTTAAAAGACAAATTGTAAAATGAATCAACAGAGTTTCCCACTTACATGTTGTAGCATGGCCACAGTCATCACACCTACTTTGAAACAAATAATTGCTTCATTAATTGGAGGCTAAACCATGCTAAACGTTTCATTGCATTAGCCATTGTCCTTTTTTGTTCTCACTTCTTGTTCTCTAGTTGTCTTCCCATTTACTCTTCCTACTCAGATTGAATTTACATATTTAAATTAGATTCGCTTAGCTAAGCATGCCCCTCCCACTTCCCTGGTTAGTCCCCTGCTCTCTGCACTCCTCCAGCTGTTGTGGGAGGTTTGAAATATGAGTCAGACATTGAGCTCTTTCTCCAAAACAAAAACAATGAATAAGGTCTGCAGAGTAGTCCGCCAAACCTTTCTGCTCCACTTAGAAATGGATACGGCAGACCTGAAGCCAAATTACAGCATGTCTAGTGGCATAAATACATACAGTACACCTATGGATGGGTAGATATATTTACTTCATTGATCAATACACTCTCAGTGTGTCTCTACAAGCAGCATGAATACGTATCTCTTTTGGTGACTGTTTAAAAGGTCTGTACTCAGCACATTGTGCTGAATATTGTTCTGTGATCATGCTGTTAACCAATAAACTGGCCCTTACTTGGTGGTTATTCAAATAACCATAAAAACTTTCAACAGCCAATGCATAAGTCAGGAATGTGTCTGAATATAGAAGGGCTGAACACTGTTATGTTTATTGCAGCAACCCTCTTCCATACAGTGCTCTCCTCTCTCATTGAGGAATATTGCTGTTGTCAGGGCCATTTATTGGTGATAGTGTAACGTATTACTCAATAGTGCAACCTCCTGACACCACCTTTCTGCTCCGGTAACCTGCCCCATCTGCTCTGTGACTAAAGAATTGAGCGCAGACAAAAGATCACAGTGAAATTACCAAGCAGGGGCGCTTATTGTAGGGATGTGCAAAAGTACATGTCAGAATCAGATTTTTCAGTTTTACGCCAATTACCAAGAAACAGTTTTTCTATATGGTTTGTATGTCTTTGATTTTGATTGCTTGTGAAACTATCATTAGCTAGAGTCTGACTGTCATTCCTAAAGTTTGATTTATTTTGCAATTCCTTATAGAATAAGTGGTCATTGGCAAGCAAGGGGCTGTTCAGACCAAACACGTTCTTGGGCTAAAAAAGCTTGATGCCGAGCAATGACTTGAACAGATCGAGGCATGTTAAAATAGTTATGTTTTTTTTATGTCTAAAAACACAGTCCTCATGCTCGAGACGCTGTGAGAAGAGGGCACAGTGGTCAAAAAAGTCCATCTGGTGCATGTTAATATATAAAAACAAGTGAAAAAAGGACAGACGGATGCAAAAGCACATTCGCTAATGGCCACTAACAAAGCAAATGATTACTCGCATTTGGCACTTGCCGAGTGTTGATTTTGGTGCTTGGGCAGGATGCTGAAAAAAAGGATGAGACGTAACACAACTTTTCTGAAAGGGTTTACCGTGCCTTTTATCTGAGAGCTTTAGCATGCATGATCAGCATGCTAATTAAAACACTGCTGCTAAAAATCTCAATACTAAAATATAGGAATAAAACAACCCTTGTTAAGATGACTAGCTGACCCATCCGTAGTTTATTGTGTACAATCATGATACACAATATGAAGTTGTCAAGGGTATTGGTTGGTGGGTATGGTGTTCATCGAAGTGCTGCATTAATGCAGGTATGTGGTGTCTGTGAAGTTTCGGCAAGCGATGCAGTCACATCTGGCAGCCAAGTCTAATCGCTTTTTGAAGAAAAGACATGGCAATTAGAGTCCTATGGGAGACACTTCACACCTGACTAGTACGCCTTCACTCTTTTGTCCTGTCTCTTAATGAGGCTTCACTGCAGACTGGAGTTGTCGATATTCTACCCCACTCGTCCACATGACTTCACACTCACCTCTGCCCAGGGCAATGCTGGCAGTTGCAATGAGAGAGCTATTGCTCCATTGCTCTATTGCTTCAGAGAACTTATCAACTGCAAATTGCTATTCAAAATTTTTGAGTAGATTTTCAGATATGATATCAGCTATGATATGTGAGTTTTTGACCACTTGTATTTAAAGTGATTACAGTTTAGAATTTACTGCTTTATTATTGATTTATTAATTATTTATAGTGATTTTACCATGGGTAGAGTGTAGTGTTAATCTGTTTTTTGATTTTGTTAATTATAATGAAGATGAGACCAAAATATACATAATTACAAGAATTACATTTTTTTAGAATAACATACTGATGATGAAATGATGACAAGAAATAAACAACTGTAATGTTTTTAGAAGAAAACTCTTGTTGAATAGTGTTTAATGAAATCATATTCAAACTATTTTGGTCATCCTATATTTCCCCGCTTGAGCTGAAAGAGCTGAACACTAAACTAAAGCGCTTCTTAAATAACTGGGTATTCACCTTACTCAAATGCTTTCTAGGCTACGTATGAGATTAGAAAGCTATATCCACAACATAGATATAATATTATAACTTGCATTTGCACAAACAATCTAGCGAACACATAGGTAAACTTAAGTTCAGTTCAGAATGGCATACTGCCTTAGATATACAGCAGAAATTGTAAGAGTAGTATGGTAGTATGCCAGTCCACTTTTATTGTGACCTATAATGTGAACAATTCAATTGAAAAACAAACTTAAATCTTTGTGGGGGAAAAATTAAAATTAAAAACCTTACAAAAACCTGGTTGCATACGTGTGCACTCCCTCTTATAACTGGGGATGTGTCTGTGTTCAGAATTAACCAATCACATTCAAACTCATGTTAAATAGAAGTCATTACACGCCTGCCATCATTTAAAGTGACTCTGATTAATCACAAATAAATTTCAGCTGTTCTAGTTGGATTTTCCTAACATTTTCTTAGTTGCATCTCAGAGCAAAAGCCATGGTCCACAGAGAGCTTCCAAAGCATCAGAGGGATCTCATTGTTGAAAGATATCAGTCAGGAGAAGGGTACAAAAGAATTTCCAAAGCATTAGTATACCATGGAACACAGTGAAGACAGTCATCATCAAGTGGAGAAAATATGGCAAAACAGAGACATTACAAAAACTGGACGTCCCTCCAAAATTGATGAAAAGACGAGAAGAAAACTGGTCAGGGAGGCTTCCAAGAGGCCTACAGCAACATTAAAGGAACTTTAAGAATTTCTGGCAAGTACTGGCTGTGTGCTACTGTTACGAACGGGCAGACGAGGAGTGAGGATCTACGTGCAGTTTTTATTGAAACACAAACGATGAACAGCGTAACAAAAACACAATGAACAAAATAAACATCCACGATGGGAAAACCAAGGTAAACACAATATAAATATCCACTGAGAGGCACAGGCAGGAACACGGTCAAAGGCAGACATAACATTCAACAACTCACAAAGACTGATGAAACAACAGGGCTTAAATACAAGAAGGATGATGATTAAATTAAACACAGGTGAAGGCAATGACAGACAGATGGCAGTGATGAGGGCAGGGAATTATGGGAAGTGAAGTCTGGGAGAGATGACAGGGGAGAAACACAGGGCAGACAACAGGGGATTGTGACAGCTACATGTGACAACAATCTCCCATATTCTTCATATGAATGGGGTATGGGTAGGGTGGCAAGACGGAGGCCTTTTCTTACGAAGAAAAACATCCAAACCCGGCTGAAGTTTGCAAAAACAAACATCAAGTCTCCCAAAAGCACGTGAAAAAATGTGTTATGGTCTGATGAAACCAAGGTTGAACTTTTTGGCCATCATTTCAAAAGGTATGTTTGGCGCAAAAACAACACTGCACATCACCCAAAGAACACCATACCCACAGTGAAGCATTGTGGTGGCAGCATCATGCTTTGGGGCTGTTTTTCTTCAGCTGGAACTGGGCCTTAGTCAGGGTGGAGGGAATTATGAACAGTTCCAAATACCAGGCAATTTTGACACAAAACCTTCAGGCGTCCGTTAGAAAGCTGAAGATGAAGAAGAAGTTCACCTTTCAGCACGACAACGACGCAAAGCACACATCCAAATCCACAAAAGCATGGCTTCACCAGAAGAAGATTAATGTTTTGGAATGGCCCAGCCAGAGCCCAGACCTGAATCCAATTGAACATCTGTGGGGTGATCTTAAGAGGGCTGTGCACAGGAGATGTCCTCGCAATCTGACAGATTTGGAGCACTTTTGCAAAGAAGAGTGGGCAAATATTGCCACGCCAAGATGTGCCATGCTAATAAGACTCCTACCCAAAAAGTCTGAGTGCTGTAATAAAATCAAAAGGTGCTTCAACAAAGTATTAGTTTAAGGGTGTGCACACTTATGCAACCAGGTTATTGTGAGTTTTTTAATTTTAAATTTTTCCCCCTCAAAGATTTCAGTTTGTTTTTCAATTGTTCACGTTATAGGTCACATTTGTAACGAAGTGGGCAGACGAGGGAGTGAGGATCCAGGTACGGCTTTATTGAAGATAACAAAGTAAAGTGAAGCATAAACACAGGAACAAATAAAAGGTCCACAATGGGAAAACAAAAGGTATAAACACTAGATAAACACTGGGAATCTTCCAAGGAGGGCTCAGGCAGAAACACGGACGAGGGCAGGATTCACATGTAGCATTCTCCAAACATCAAACAACGACCAACAAAGGACAAGGTGAACATGAGGGCCTAAATACAAAACCAAAGGGGAAACAAAAGCCAACGGGAGAACAGAACTCAAAACAAGATAATAAGGCAATTAACTAAAACCAATGACAAAACTAGAACTGATAATAAAGTAATCAAACAATAAACCAATGAAAACCAGACACATAGACAAGGAGGGAAAACAGGACATGACAAGACTTTCAAAATAAGAGTGCATAAACAAAGAACAATATGGAACATAAAAGGTGTCAAAAACTTAAATAAAAAGGTGCACAAACAAAAGACAGTGTGGATCGTTACAACATTAAATGTGAAAAAGTTCTGACATGATTTATCTTTGTCTCATTCTTTTACATCACAAGAATCTATCATTTTAACAGGGGTATGTAGACTTTTTATATCCACTGTATGTACATCTTTGGGATTTTTCAGTATTTTGATTTTCCACGGTACGAAAACCACAATTCCAATCAGTTAGAAAAGGTATAGCACACTAAGTCAGAACAGTCCGGTCTGTGCCAAATGTAAAGAAAACTTACATTTAATAAATTTGGGGTTTGTTTGGTGATTTTTGGTGATTTTTATTTATTTATTTGTTTGTTATATTAATAACAACCAAGAATAAGTAATTCTTCTACTAAATAATATAGTTCAAAAGCTTAACTTTTGGCTAATCACGGTTGGCAAGCATCGTAGTAACTTGCCATATTAATATAGACTATGCGTAAAAGTAGAAAAACGCTTTAAAAATATTTCAATCAATCAAAATTGATATTTGTAATTGCAATTTTAGAATTATGTTTTGTTTTACTGTTAATCACTTTATGTTCACTGTTTCTATGTGGTGTGCAATTGCGCTGAGGTGTGCTAAATGGACCATGTAGTTCTCACACACCATACGCACTGTAAGCATGTTGCGTTAGTGAGAGCACAAGCACCTGTTTTATAATAACGTGTTTTGCCTTTGTTTGCTTAATTGCACAGGGCTGTTAGTGTTGCAGTGTGACAGCGCAATGAATGTGCAGTGCTGCCTTCATGTGAATTATCTTCTGCAAGATGCACATGCACCCACGTGTACACGTTCAGGTACACATGCAGTAATCAGGTATGATCACAGGGAAGGATTTTGGCAGACTGTATGCCTGCACTGCCATTCATCATGCCCCATACCTCTCACATCTCTCCTCATTATAAAGCCCTGTCTCTACAAAAGCAAAAGCAAAAAAAAAAACCAAAAAAAAAACCACTGTCTCTCCTACACACTTGTTTCATTTTCAATTTCCTTCTGTTTTTTTTTTCCGGACCATCTGTCTCCTTCCCTGGACTGTTTCCCTACTATCCCTGTTTCTGCTGCACTCTTTTGCCCTGAAAAGCTTTTGCTTTGTTCCTCTCAATCTGTTCCACCTCACCCCCCTTTTACCCCCCTCCCACTCTTTAACTGAGCTCTAGTATTAAGGTACATCAGTGGTGGATATCAGTGCCTCCCATGCTGTGCCTTAGATGCGTGTGTGTGTGTGTGGGCTTATTTGCACGTGTATTTGTGTCCATGGTTGAGACCGCACAGCTTTATCGCAGAGCTAAGCACTGTCTGATTTGACTCTTTAAGGAGGGCAGCTGAATCTGTAATCCCACCCAGCTGATCAGCGTTGTCTTTCTCATTCTTTTTTCCTCTGCATGTCATATAAAGCTAGCTTGCAATGATGGATGGATTTGACCAATTAGTTTATTGTAAGATAGTGATAGCATTAAGGTCAAAGATCTAGCCTGCAATAACAAAGTTTGCAGGTTAAAATCCAAGCAGAAATTTTCACTATTAGTAGACTTACTGACTCAACAGTGTTTTCCGTTGTCACCATTGTGCCCTTAAGCAAGCCATTTAACTCCAGCTGATCCAGTGAGACTCTGTTTGCTATTTGAATAATTTAAAATGATTTAAATGAAAAGTGTCTGCTAAATGAAAAATCTAACCACAGTGGTGTTATGTTGTCCCTACTATTTAACTGGATAAGTTCCAGGTACATCAGTCTTTACTTCTAGCCATCTTAAGACTGGTCACTAACCCTTACTGTCCTCCTGACCTTCAGAGCCAAAGCTGACCAGACAAAGCTCAGATTTCTATGTGGATCAGTTCTTGTTTTTTAATTTATTATTTTTATTTTATTTTATTGGTGACACATTTTACATTCTAGGGCTTTAAACATACAGACACTTTCGGTACATACTTAAAGGAATATTCGGGGTTCATTACAAGTTGAGCTTAATTGACAGCATGTGTGACATAATATTGATAACCACAAAAAAATATGTACTGCATAGTCAATGCATTGGGAGGGCGTGTGCTCCGGGGTCTAACTCACAGTGAGTGAAGCCAGGGAGGGTGGCTCATCTCAGCTTGAATGACATGTAAGAGCCCCCTGGATGTGCAGTTGAACAGGTGGTTTGATGAAAAAATGCGGTCGGGAGGAGCGGTTTCTCCATGGCCTGGGTGATGGTGACTGAAGCCGAGGAGGTTGGCTCCCCTCTAGTTGAATGGCATGCCTGAGCCCTCTGGATGTACAGTTGAACAGGAGGTTTGAGTGAAAATGCATTCGCGGGAGCGGTTCCTCCAGGCTCTCGGTGATGGTGATTGACGCTGAGGAGAGTGGCGCCTCTCAGCTTGAGGCAGAGGCTAAAGGCCCTGGGTGAACGGCAAAGCAAAAGCAGTGAAAAAATTACTAAGTCAATGAATTGGTAGCACGTGTGCTCCAGGGTCTAACTGACGGTGAGCGATGCCGGGGAGAGTGGCTCATCTCGGCTTGAATGACATGCAAGAGCCCCCTGGATGTGCAGTTGAACAGAGGGTTTTGATGAAAAAATTTAGTTGGGAGGAGCGGTTCCTTCAGGCCCTCGGTGATAGTGACTGAAGCAGAGGAGGGTGTCTCATCTTAGCTTGAATGGCATGCCTGAGCCCACTGGATGCACAGTTGAACAAGGGGTTTAAATGAAAATGCAGTCGGGAGCGTGTGTTCTCCAAAACCTCAGTGATGGTGACTGAAGCCAAGGAGGGTGGGTCAGATCGTGGGTCCAAATGCCGAGTTCTTTGTCGACAGTACGGCACTAACACACTGTAACTGCAAAACGTACACAAACACAATCCATGGTATTCCACTACGAACCTTTGCGAATCAGCATCAGGGGTATATACAACCCTTATATCGTTGTTTTCATCTTTTCATTATCTACATGTCCCATCAGTCAAAAATAATCTAACTTTTAATTGGCCGGCATTATTCAGAGACAAACATGGATGACGCAAATCATTACGATACTCGTGTAGATTGTCCTGTTTGGCTATTTCGAAACTACCCAATCAACTGCACAGAAAATTATAAGGGAGGGCTCATTTTGTTCGTAAATCCCTCCCAAATATCATGTTTGGGTGTTTTTCTACTGAAACACTACACAGAATGCAAGATTTTGAATGATAACTTGTGTTGAATAAATAAAACAAAGACAGATTGATCAATATTTCTTCATATTTGTAAATTTTTTTGTCTAAAATCTCTAATGGATTTTATTCATTGTACTCTTGAAATGAAAAGCATACCAAAGTTTTGAGGATTGCACTCTTCTGTGTTTGGCTGGAAGACAATAAAGGTCAGAACTTCCTGCTTCATTTTCCGTGTTTTGATTTTCACTCTTGACACATTTGATAAAATCTTATTGTTGTAACTTTGCGATCATCAAAATCTCTTTAAAATAAAAAATCTTGAGACCCAGAGCTTTAAAATGATATATTGAATGTATATGCATTAAACATAAATTAAATGTAAATAAATATGCAAGTGGGTCAATGGTGGAAAGACAGGAATTGTGATATGAACTAATGTTATAATCAAACTTCAAAAGAATACAAATTAAATTAAAGTAATGCATCCTTCAGTGTGAAAATATGTCACTGTTGTATTTTCTTCAAGCATGCCGGGGCTTGTGAGTGTTCCAGCTCTTGCAGAGCAGTCTGCAATCTTTAAGCCATATCTGAAATTATGACAAGCAGTTACCAATGATTATACCAACTGTTGATGATATATTGTTGATATATTGTTTTATTTTAATTGTTTATATTGTAATACATTGTAGATTACTGTAGGAGTGCACATTTTATTTCCCTGTTAGAATGAGCAGCTAGAAACAGGGAAGTGCTTACATTTCAAAATAAGAGTCCCCAGTGTATTTTAGCCTTTAAAGTAAAAAGTTCTGCGCTGTTTATCAAATATTTTCTTTTTTTTCCCCCCTACTGGTTATTTGTATTTTGGTTGCACCATAATCTGTATATGGAATTTAATTTAACTTGGACACTTGTAGCCTCTGTCTGGCCCTCCCCATCACAAGATGGAAAGACTAAGAACATTTAATATAGGCTACCAATTTTAAAAACTATTGGCAGATTAATTGCCTTTATTTCAACGCATCATATTGTTCGACCTCAAAATTTTATTTGTTTATATAATGGTATATAAACTAATTTTAATGCAATAGAATTGTGGAAAACATGAGTATTTTGAAACTTTTTTAGATTGTGGTTTTAGTGGGTTTGTTTTGGTATGGGGATACAGTATTCATTTGATCTGATCAGGTCTTTGAAAAAGGTCTTAAAAAGTATTAAATTTGATTTTAAAAACTCTTCAGCAACCTTGGTTAGAGTCGACTCATCCATCCTTTTCTTTAAACAAAAGCAAAAATCAAGGTTACTAATAGTAGTGAATGGGGCCAATTTTTGAAGGTTTAAAGTCAACAATGTGAAGCTCATAATAAAAAAAAGCATTTGCTTAAAGATGCACCCATACCACTTTTTCTCTTCCGATATCGGAAGTCTCAGTATCGATACCACTGTAGTTTTTGTATAATCAGTTTAGAACATGTCTGGGACCTGTTGGATTGGAGGGTGAGGGCTAGGGCCATTCCCCTCAGAAATGTCTGGGAATTAGCAAGTGCCTTGGCGGAAGAGTGGGGTTATATCTCACAGCAAGAACTGGCAAATCTGGTGCAGTCCATGAAGAGGAGATGCACTGCAGTACTTAATGCAGCTGGTAGCCACACCAGATACTGACTGTTAATTTTGATTATTTAATTTCTGTTAGTCACATGTCTGCGGAATGTGTTAGTTTATGTCTTAGTTGTTGAATTTTTTTATGTTCATACAAATATTTACACATGTTAAGTTTGATGAAAACAAAAGCAGTTGAAAGTGAGATGACGTTTCTTTTTTTGCTGAGTTTACATAGTAATATTTCTCAATCGTGTACCTTTTGTCACAAATCCACCGGTCGCTCTCTCTTTCTTCCTCACTGCCATTACAGTTCTGATTACATGCACCTGCATATCATTAGTGGCTAATCAAAAACTGCGTGTGTGTATATATATATATATATATATATATATATATATATATATATATATATATATATATACCCTGTTTTCACACACACTCGCTGTGTCTCGTTTGGAAGGATGCATCCTCTGGAGGTCGCATTTGTCGGCCGCATACGTCATCGAGGCTGTCTCGTTTCATTTTTTATTTTATTTTTCTTATTTTTTATCTATTGTCATGCCTTTAATGTATATGCTCTCACATTCTATATATTATTAAACACAGCCTTTTGTGATTCACAGAGCTTTAAGTGTCTTTGAATAAAATGCATGAATCATATGAACTACTTTGTGTTTTAATGGTTCTTTTATGTCATTTTGTGAGTAATGAACATGATAGTAATGAACATGACTAACACACAGTATTGGATTTGGATCGGGCTCGTCGGACCGATAACCGATCCATTTAAAAACGTCAGTATCGGAGCTGATACCGATCCAGGTATCGGATCGGTGCATCCCTACTTGCATTAATTGTTCTGTTATAACTTGTGTATAATTTAAGCTAAAAAAATATTTAAATCAACATTTTTACAATTGTTTTAGGGTTTTATAGTTTACAACGTTGTGTCATTATGGCAACATAGTTGTAAAATGTAATATAACTTTACACAGAAAAGGTTAGTAAGTGATATATTTAAACAAAAATCATGTTAACATGCCTATTGTTTACATCTTGTGGCTATACTTTTGAATACTTATATACTTTTGAATGGAGTTGTATTTCAATGAGTATGAAGTGTCCCCAAATGCCAAAATACATTCATATATATTGGATAAAGTACGTAAAGGGCAAGGTATTCAACACTTAGAAAGTCATACATTCATTCTCTTTTGATGCATTGTGATGGTGTATAAAATTCAAGCCCACCTCTTTGAGATAGTTTTCTATTTTGGCCCCATGCCAGGTTATATGGATATGTACGCTTTCCTTGTGTATGTGTGTGTTGGGCAGTGGCCAGAGGGTTTGCTGTCTCTTAATGCTACAGCTTGGCTAATTTGTTCCATGGTTAGCTCTCTGGGTTGTTGGTTAGCAGGGGGTGAGCGTTGTCCTTCATTATCCTAATCACTGTGAAATGACTCCTATGGACATTATCCTGGCCTGAGCTCAGCAAATAAAGGGGGGTGGGGGTGGTGGTGGGGGGGTGGAAGGTGTTGGGGTAATTATTTTTGTATGCATTTGTTTCCCTTCATAAATCAAAAATTTTCATAGATATATATTATATATAAATATACCATGGGGTTCCACATTGAAAATCTGGTTTATTGTGATGTAAAAATTAATACAAAACATTTAGAATTCTGCACTATTTTTAGAAGCTAGTGTAGAAGAAAGAGACAAAACAAGATTTTTGTTTTATATTAAGTAAGTAATTAATTTAGTGTGGATTGGTTAAATTCTCTTGGAACAGATGTGTTTTCATCTGATTCTTGAATTTTGAGATGGTTTCAGCAATTGCGTGAAGGTTGGAAGCCTTTAGATGACCAGAGATTAGACCAGGAGCTGTACAGCATACTCAGACAGGAATAGTCTGATTTTCATGATGGTATAAAGTTGATTAAAGTTGATGAGATGTGGGCAGTGAAGTTAAGCTGGTCATCTACCTCTACACTCAGGTTTTAAGTGGTCCTGGATGGCGTTATTGTAGTTGAAACAAGACGGGATGGCTGGGATCACGAGGAGTTCTGTCTTTGCAAGGTTGAGCTGAGGTGGCAATCCTTCATCCAGGCCAAGATCTCAGAGTGGCAGGCAGAGATATGAGCTGAGATGGTGGAGTCGTTAGGGTGAAATGACAGGTAGAGCTGTGTATCATCTGCGCAGCAGTGGTAGGAAAAGCCATGTTCCTTAATTATCTGAGATATATATTTATCTCACTAATCAAAATATATACATTTGTGACATTGACTATTCAAATTTCTTTGTAAAAAAAAAAAATATCAGATTTCCTTGCTTCACTAGATGCTCTTTGGAACATTCTCAAGTCATGCTGGGAGAACATAGATCATCTGGTTTCACCAAAAATGTGGGCTCTATGCAAGCGTGAGTACAAGCTGTCATTATAGCAAAATGGGCGTACCAAAAACTATGAAATTCTGAAATTTATGTAAATATTTAAATTGTTCAACTTTTTCACCTAAATTGTTATGCAGATAATATAATTTGTAAGGGGAAAAAAATCCGCCAAATGCAAAAATGTTTAAGCTTATATCTTATAAGTCTTTATATCTCTTTATCACGATCCATCAAGAACAGTGATATATATTTTAGTAATTCATCTCATTTTCTAATATAACTATGGAGACAGTCTCTCATAACACTCATAACACGGTACCTGTCTACGGTTTGAAAATCATACAAGGTCAGAGTAAGCTCAGGTTAATTATTCATAAGGGTTTTCACCACTCTCTTTTGGTTGTTTTTTGCTGTCCCTTCTCTCTTCCACATTACTTTGGATTCTGACCCCCTCACCTCACCTTACCTTTCCCCTCTCTCTCACTTCTCTTTCTCACTCACTGAGATATCTTTCCTCTGCATCTCTTTATAGCTTTTGGTCCCAGCTTGTGCAACTGCATCTCTCAACCAATTCCAAATGCACACAATTTTTGCTATGCCCGTTGACTTCCCCAATTCCCCTATTGCGTGAAGAATTGAACAGCCTTTGAGAGCGGGGCATAGTGATAAAAGAGAGTGATTGCAGGTGGATGCTAGATCAGTAAAGGAGAGCAGGGCTAAGTGAAAGCGAGTGAGAGAGATAGAGAGAGGAGGGGGGAGAATGGGAGGTGCTGGATCAGCCAAGCTGAGGCAGGACGCAGTAGCCGCGCAAGCCAGCGTACTGAGCTGAGGGGTCTATTGTTCCTCTGGCTTTTTTATTTTTTTCTTTCCGCTCAGACCTCATTCTTCTCCACTGACCCAGAGAACAGAGTGAGGAAGAAAATAAAAGAGAAAGATAAGGAGGAAAATAGTGGAGTGTAGGAGAGAAAGTAAAGAGACAAGTGGATTACCCTTTCCTGGAGAAACCGTGTGCTTAAGAGTGAGAGGGACAATAGCATCTTCTCCTGCATACGTCTTCAGCTGAGTGTGTGTGTGTGTGTATCGTGCAGTCTGTTTTGCCAGACTTGAGCCAGGTGGATCTCTCTGGCTGTGCTGAAGCCATGGGGCTGGCCAGCTGGGCTGCAGGGAGAGAGGGCAATTCAGCCGGGGCTCTTGCCTCCATCTTCAGAGTCATTCTGCTCTCATTTGGGCTTTGGGATGTCCAGACGCAAACAGTCTCCAACACCAAACCCACCTACATCTGGCAAACAGGTATGGCTGTTTAATCTAAACAGAAGTGTTTACTGAAATTGCAGAAATTGGCTGTAAGGGATTCTTTTTCTTGACTGTACTTTGATGTGTTGTCAGTGACAGGTTCATGTTTGGTTCAAGTGACAAGAAATGGAGGCTGAATTCATAAAGACAAAATTAGATTTTCCAATTAAATGTCCATATTTGTCTGTGCGCTAAAAAGTCTGCGCAAATTAAAGACAGACTACAGAATAATATATGTGGTGGAATTTACAGACAAAAAGTTGTTGCAATTATTTTTCAGAGCTTTGAGAACATTTAAGCATATTCTGGCTGGTGAAGGGTGCTTGATATTTTCCGAACATGTGTGGGATGGTGCTTAAATGTGCTTCTCTCACTGGTAACCCTAAACATTACTTTTACAAGATATTTAGCTCCCATTTTACATCCTAGAAAATACGATGGTTATTTCTGTAAAGGAAAAGTGAACTTAAATCATTCTAATTGTAATAAAATATGTGAATAGTATTGGGGATTGATACAGATTTTCTAATTTGATTCGCAAGCCTTCAATACGATTCTGAAACAATTTGATTAGATTCTGATTAATTTGAGTATGTTTCAGTTCTAATGTTCATTTTGCTTACATATGACTGAAAATCTCTTTCAGCTAATGCTGTGAATTATACAGGGAACCTTCTTACTGTTATTGATGTTATTGAATATATACATTTTTAAAAATCAGCAGGACCCAAACTATGCAGTTCAATTGCTGTATATTTAGCCTTAAAGAGAAAAAAATCAGTAAACTGAAAGTAAACTTTCAGACCAATCTTGGGATTTTAAGGATCAATATCAGGATTGTTCAAATGAAGATTGCAAAAAATCTGAAAATCAATATTTTGACCTAGCCTTACATGTGAATATCCCAACATTAATAATTAATGAGCCTGCCAAAAGCAACATGGTGAAAACATCTCTGAAATTAGTATTAAGGTGCTCCATAAACAGGAATAAAAGGCTTGGTTGCAGTAAATATTGTAAATGTTTGGAAATATGTGCAGTGTCATGCTTTAGTTTTGACAGGCATGAACGTATATGATGGAATGTAAAGAACATGTCTTTTCCACAGGTTGAGGAGATCATGTCTGTTTTCTGTTTTGGGTGGCATCTCTGCACCTATCAGGGGTGCAAATTTGCCATGCATGGGACAACACCCAGCAATGGAAGTGGGGGATGGATTGACCTGAAGGGGGCGAGTCGTAATTGTGTGTATGCTGGTGTTGGGGGGGGGTATGGTGGACTGGGACAGTGAAATGGTTCCTCTGGACCGGCCGCAGATCGATGAGTCATTTGACCAGGGTCTCAGGCGGGAACGGATGGAGAAGATCTAGATCAATGAAATGGGTGCATTGGGGCCAGTGGTGTCCTGCTGGAGTTGATCAATGCACAGCTTCACGGCTGGAGAGGATTGAAATTCTGCAGGATCAATGGATAATTCTGAACTCTCTGGTCTCACTCAGATGGGGCCTGATCAATGCAAGGGATACACTGCAAATCTGCCAAACTAGGCGTTCAGTGGATCCGCGGGATTTGAGACACGTTTAAATGTTCTTTTAAGAGCACACTATCAAACATTTACTGTTTATTTGACAACTCAAATGATGTGAGGGTTGACATGTTTGCAGCAAACATGTTGTGCTGTGAATATCACGGTACTCTGGGGCAACATCCCCCCTCCCCTCATGCAGTGAGATAGGATGAGCAGATTGGCTGAAGCAAGTTAACCTACATAAAAAGAAGCCTTGCTTTTGCTTTCCCATAAATGCGCGCAAACTAAGTCCTAAAACGCTTTACCTCAGAACTCATGCAAACATAGCTAAACAAATCTCAAGCTTACTTGGAAATGCACAAATCCATCACCTGCATGTTTTTTTTTTTTTTTTCCACAAACTGCAGTTTGCTTCCATGTGTGTTCCTATGACACATTCAGTAGTGTTTAACGCTTTAAGGACAAGACGAAATGCAAAGAAGAACTATTACAAGAGCAGTAGTCTGCCTGCAGGCTCATTTGGGACCGAATCAGTTTTTTTGATGAATGCACAATACATTTTGTGACTTTGACAAATAACCCTGATGTTGTGCATCAGTACAAAGGCAGTCAGCAGAGAGTTTATTGGAGAAAGAACATTTCCTGTGGTTCCCCTTAGATGGACCTGGGTGGAGTAGGTGGGAGGAGCATAAATTGTTCAGGGGCAGCACGTTTGACACCTTTAGCAGGACATAAAACTTCATTTCATTCTTAGAGATTCTTTTTTTTTTTTGTGGAACAGAAGATGTTAGGCAGAATGTAAGCCTCAGGGTTCAATTCAAATTAAGCTCAATTGACAGCATTTGTGGCATAATGTTGATTTCCACAAAATGGGTTAAAACTTGTCCCTTGATTATGAATTTACCAGCATAACATCATCATTGCAAAAAAAAATATAATGTTGAATAAATATCATTACACAGAAATGGTTAGTGGGCAATTTTATCCCACTTAAATGATTTTATCACATATAATGTTTACGTCTTGTGGGTATGCTTTTGAAACAGTGAATATTTCAACAATTATGGACAGACCCCAAGTGCTTCACTGTATTTTTTGTTTCTTCTTCTTTTGCAAATATGCTTTGTGGTAACCAACAATAGGCTACAAATGCTGTTACTACCTTACAAAACATGCTGTAAATCATATCAAATTTCTCCAACCCTCAAGGAATTGACAGGGCAGTTTCCTTTTCATAGTATGTCCCTGTTTTCAGTGTTGTTTGGCTCAAGGGAAGTGTTTGGCCCAGTTTATTACATTGTTACTCCCAACCTTACAATATAAACAGCCCCCCCCCCCCCCCCCCCCTTCTGTATGCCATTGTATCTGTGAAGGGCATTTCAGGATCATGACTTCATTTTGTTAAGTTTATTGCAAACACTCTTGAGTTTCGAGGCTGTTGTGTACAGTGCTTTTCCAAGGGTTTACCTCTGTATGACTGTAACTCTCCAAGGCCACTATGTGGGCCATTTCCAGCCCTTCAGCTGCCTGAAATAACACAAACACTCCCACACACTGATCTTAATCGACAGGGCTGAACTCTCTGGTCAGCATTGTGCCTAGTAGTTGCGTGCACGTGCGAGGAAGCTATTGAGTCCGGCAGGACCCTACCCCCATTCACCCGCCCATCCAGTCCAGCAAATGAGATGCTCTTTTTTTCCCCTCTGAATGTGTGAATCTGACTCTACTGCCCTATTCACTAATCTTCATCCTTCAAAAAGGACACTTTGATACTACTTTCATCCATTTGTATCCTTCCTTCAGCACTGTTACATGTTGGTGCTGAAGAAGATGGGGGTGTTTATCAGTAGCAGGAGTTTCAAGCTGTTAATTCAAACATTTGCTCTTAGTCAGACTTCAGTACCAGTCTTCAATACCACTTGAGGACTGCACAACAAGATTATATTTAGACACCTGCAAGCCAGGGAAGTCATTGCTATGTGCATCCCATCTTCCTCTGTACTCTGATATGGATAATCATGGAGAAAAATAGAAGAAGGAAACATATGGAAGTGCACAAACATTCCCGAGGTGATCAAGCTGTAATTATGGTCAGCCATCAGCCTGAATTTAGCAGTGGAGCCAGTATTTGACGAAGCCATTATGAGGAAGGATGAAATTGAGTTCTCTCTCGGATTCATCAAGTGCCAAATTGCTGCTACTTGTCTGGGTACTTGAGTATAGTCCAGCTGCTCAGAACAACCAGGCTGACAAGTACCGCGCCGCTTCACACAAGTGCCTAATTTTTTCTCTTGTTTTTTGTGCCCTTATTTTTTACATATTTCTTCTTTAATTGACCATTCATTAAGCTCCACCCCACTTGGTTGCTGTTGCTCGCTCAAGGCTTGGTCAAGTTTGCCTTTGTCAGGCGACATTCTGTATAGGCGAAGAAGGCATTGGCAGATGTTAAGAGCATGTCCACAATCCACAAAAACAAATTGCCAAGCAGTGCCTGTTTTTATGTTGCACTTTATAACTTTACTCAAAGAAGTAAAGATACTTGCTACTAAAATGATTTGGTTAGTAAAAGTTAACCAACCTTCAACCTGAAAGTTTATTCTCTGAAATTCTCTGCCACCAGAAGTCTTGTATTGTGCAGATTCCCATTGAGATGACTGAATTTCAAGGTGCAAAGGTAAATGTGACCACAGATAAACTTTGCAGAACGTCTCATAGAAATGAGGTGGAGTTTTACGTAAATTCCGTAAAGCAGTGGTAAATTGGTAAAAAATAAATGGATATTCTTATCTAGGATGAAATGAAGTGTGACACAGTGTACAGTGTATTTTCATGCTGTTTTTTTTTTTTCATTTTAAGAAACTTAAATTATTCAGGAATGTAATTTAACAACTGTTGAGATTGAGAATTGCAATCGAGGCAAACAGTAATCACAGTCAACTGAAAAAGAGGAGCATTATTTGATAGCATTAGTGTAATTGAGAAAAATCTGAACATTTCTACAACATTTTCACTCAAGCGGGTCACATACACCAAATGAGAAACTTTGTCCTTTTTTCTTCTTTTCTTTTTTTTTCAAATTTCAAATTGTAGCATGTTCAGGTTTCAAATATTAGGACTTCGTATTTCATTTGTGATGTTCAACACCCTTAAGGTACCGTGAGCTCTTTAGCTACTATTGACTTTGGTAATTGTTGTAAAATTCCTTTCAAAACCATCCAAACACAGAACTTCTGTAGACTTATATTATATTTGAAAAGATAAAAAGCATGTTTGTTAATATGGAGGACGTCAACAGTTTTGAAGGTCAAATTGGTCCATAGTGGTTTTAAGGCAGGGCTTATCGAAGGGTAAATTGTGTGTATCAATGTTCTCAACCCTCCTTGTTTTTGCTAGGTCACCTCCTCCTGCTGTCATTTGTTTCTCTCATGCTAGCATCTGCTTCTCCTCACTCTTTTCTTCCCTTTTTAACCTTAAGAGCGAGAGAGGAATCCTGATGAGTGCTCACCAAAACAGACAAAAAGAAGACAAAAGACAGACTGACAGCGTGATTTGTTCCACTTGCCCCCTTCTCTCTTTCCCTTTTCTTTAGTGCACACTTGCACTCGCGCAACTCATTAGTTTGCTAAGAATGGATTGCCGCCCGTGTGTGGGGGAGCCTTGTAATTACCTGGGTGTGTGGTGCAAAACCGTTTTTTTCCCTTCCAAAGGCTTTACTCTGTCAGCTTTCTGACAGATGTTGCTGAGAAAGCAGCTTCTGCTCCTGAGAAATTTGTGTTCCTCAGAAATTACATTTATTATAACAGTCTGTGACAACTAGGAAACGGATGATGATTCCAGAAATGATCTCAAAAACTGCCCTTTGATTTCAGACTGTATTTAGATAAGCTGGTAATTGATGGCACTACTAAACACATTAGTGGAATAGCACGATATGTGCTTGATCCCTTTCTGCCTCTATCTTGCACTCACTACAGCTCACGTTCCTGCACTAGGCTGCTTAGTTTTGATGAAACGTGCAAAAGGATTGCACTAATTATGCTAAACCGCTTTAAATCAACACCTGAGTCATACACTTCCTCTCCAATGCCACCTTCAAGTCAACATTTCCATGAATATCACTTAAAATGAGCCGATTGGTGTCTTCATCCCCCACTACCCTAAACCTCAATTACACAGAGGCACAGTGAAAAATTATTTCAGGCTGATTGTGGGATTATGGAAGTTTACAGTGCAAATTCACACTACATGACTTTTTATTTCCTCTCTATTATTGTCTCTCTTTGTCTCTCTATATGTCTAAGGCACACACACTCACATGCCAAGCTTGTCTCTGAGTAGCTGAGCAGTGCCATACTTTATCGCTAAGCGATTTGTCTGCAGGAGATATAAATAGCAGGCAGGTTGAGCCACGTAGCAGCTGAGCTATAGCTCTGGAATCACGCTCAGACACTAATAGGAGAGAACCTGGTGGAGGTGAGAATGAAAGATGGAGAATAAATAAGAACAAAAAGACTGTTTGTCATCTTAGATGATTCTATGGCACCTCTCAAAATTTCCACAGCGCTCCCTGATAAACGCATTAGCATGGCTGATCGCTGTCTCGTACACAATGAAACACCTGCAGCATTTGGCCTCTTTGATAGGTAACCTCAAGGTTTAGTCAGGATTTAATTTAGCTGGCTGACAAAAAATATCCTGATGGATGAATGAACATTACTCACACACCAATTAACAATATGAATCAACACATCCACTTCTCATTAACCAAGAACAGATTTGCACTACAAGTCAAAGATACCACCTACTCATTCTTTAAGTCTACTATTTTCCACATTATAGAAAAATAGCTTAATAGTGAAGTCATCAAAACTATGAAATAACCCAAGTTGAAGTGAGAATTAAAAAGTGACCAAACATTGTTAAACAAATCATATCTTATATTTTAGCTTCTTCAAAGTAGTCACTCTTTTCAGAAGTTCCCATGTATGCTGGCTACTTGTTGTCTAATTCTTCTTAAAAAAAAAAAAAAAAAAGTGTTTTGTTGTACATGGGCACAAATTATATTTCTCTACAAAACTAGTGTCAAGCCTTTAGGCATAAGCCTTTAGATCAAAAGGTTTTTAAGATCATTAGAAGCAAACATGTATCTAAATCTTTTGGCAAATGAGAAAAAAATATCTCCACGTTTGTTATGAGCAGTGGCAGACTTTAATAATAAGAAGAGTAGAAGAGGATGTGAGTGGGGATTTCCTCTCTGTCTAATCATCTAACTGTTCCCTGTCAAAAAGCTAGACTTTGATGCTGCGCTGATTTAGCGCTTTGGGAACAAATTTAGGTGTGACCAGCTGTGAATATGTGTGCAACACATCAATGAAATTGACCAGAATTTATAGCCTCTGCTGGTGACATCATTGGATGCACCTGTAGCAGGTCTATAAATAGATATTTTGTCTTCAGATCATTCTGTGTGTGTTGTGCTTCATGAGCCTGTCAGAAACTTTGTACTTTCCTCTGTTAGGAGTTAGATTTTGGTAGGCAGTGAGCAGAAACCTTTCTCTTTTTCTAAAAAAATGAAGCATGCTGCTCTTGCGTTGAGGCGGGGCGGGTGCGAGCATAGTGATCTGTTCTCAGTCAAAATGCTTTGCACTCGTCTTGCTTACTTCGAGAGTCAGCGCCCACACTTCCATCGTGGGGCTCTCGTATGGCTCTGGCAGAGGAGTGAGAGACGGGTCCGTCCCTATCTCTCGCTCTCTCACCAGATCCAGCTGGTCCTTTCCGTGATCCTGAAGCGCGCTCCGGTGCCTCTTTGGTTCATGAGGGGGACCATGAATCTATTGAGTCTGCGGACTTCGAGTTATCCATACCGGGCATGATAATAAATCATCTGAGGAATTACTCGAGGTGATTACTCGTGCGGTGGGCAGGCTTCAATTTTTATTGGCCATGCAAACAAGAGACCCCCAAACGCTCCAAGTTGGAGGACAGATTTCTGTCTGGTGGCCAGGGGAAAGGAACGCCTCATCAGTCCCTTCCTTTCTTTGATGACCTCCATGACGAGCTCTCATTCATGGGGGAAACCTTATACTTACTGTGTCTTCGTGCCCTCAACGTCGATATATTCGACTATCGTGGGTGCTGAGGCACGGGGGTATTCGGTGATGCCGCCGGTTGAAGAGACACTTGCGGGTTATATCTCGCCGCACTCAGGGGAAGCCTTCGGGCACTCACTGCTGAAATGGACAAAATCCTACCTCAACTTCTTGATCATCCTGAGATTTTGGGACATTTGCTTAAAGGTGATGTATTTATATTTTTAGATGTTAAAACATTTTCTTGTATCCAAAAAAGTTAGTCATTCCTTACTGGTTGAAAAAAAAAAAGTTTAAAATAATACAGCTGTGTAGCAATATCAAAACATTGTTATCTTTCTATCTTTGGGCATCCCAGCCAGCCCAAGACAACAAAATTGAGTGTGTTTACATTCACACCAATACCCTGATAACTACCAAATATGCATGAAAACCACATTTACATGAGACTTTAATTCATCAGGTTATTCTTTGCTGTTGATATCGAAACATAAACGGGCATGTGCACAACACTTACACACACCAGAAATGTGAATCTTGGGAAATTACCAAAATCTCAAGTAGGTTTAGCAGGCTGGAGATCAACAAATGGGGGTGGAATCTCCAAAAGAGGATGGGGTTACTCCACAAGGGGCGGAGTTACTCCAAACCTCTTGCCAGACGGTAGGAGGGTGAAGAGTTTGTGTGAGGGGTGTGTGGGGTCGTCCACAATGCTGGTGGCTTTGCGGATGCAGTGTTTTTTGTAAATGTCTTTGATGGAGGGAAGAGAGACCCCGATGATCTTCTCAGCTGTCCTCACTATCCTCTGCAGGGCTTTGCAGTCCAAAACAGTGCAAGTCCCAAACCAGGTAGTGATGCAGCTGCTCAGGATGCTCTCAATAGTCTGTCTATAGAATGTAGTGAGGATGGGTGGTGGGAGATTTGCTTTCCTCAGACTTCGAAGAAAGTAGAGACTCTGCTGTGCTTTCTTGGTAATAGAGCTGGTATTGAGGGATCAGGTGAGGTTCTCCTTCAGGTGAACACCAAGGAATTTGGTGCTCTTGATGATCTCCACAGAGGAGCCGTCGATGTTCAGTGGAGAGTGGTCATTCTGTGCTCTCCTAAAGTAAACTACCATTTCTTTGTTTTGTCCACATTCAGAGACAGGTTGTTGGCTCTACACCAATCCGTTAGCCGCTGCACCTCCTCTCTGTATGCTGACTCATCGTTCTTGCTGATGAGACCCACCACGGTCGTGTCATCGGCGAACTTGATGATGTGATTCGAGCTGTGCATTGCTGCACAGTCGTGAGTCAGCAGAGTGAACAGCAGTGGACTGAGCACACAGCCCTTGGGGGGCCCCAGTGCTCAGTGTTGTGGTGGTGGAGATGCTGTTCCCGACCCGGACTGACTGAGGTCTCCCAGTCAGGAAGTCCAGGATCCAGTTGTAGAGGGAGGTGTCCAGGCCCTGCAGGTTCAGTTTTCCAATCAGGTGCTGGGGAATGATTGTGTTGAATGCTGAGCTGAATTCTATGTACAGCATTCGAACGTATGAGTCCTTTTTATCTAGGTGGGTGAGGGCCAGATGGAGGGTGGTGGCAATGGTATCATCTGTTGAACAGTTTGGACGATACGCAAACTGCAGTGGGTCTAGTGAAGAGGGCAGCTGGGTCTTAATGTGCCTCAAGACAAGCCTCTTGAAGCACCTCATGATGATGGGTGTGAGTGCGACGGGATGGTAGTTGTTGAGGCACGACACTGAAGACTTCTTTGACATGGGGACGATGGTGGTGGCCTTGAAGCACGTTGGAACGACGGCGCTGCTCAGAGAGATGTTGAAGATGACGGTAAGAACATCTGTCAGCTGGTCTGCCAGGAATGTTGACTGGTCCAGCAGCCTTCCGTGGGTTGACTCTACATCCTGGATGCCCTGCCACATGTGCTGCATGTCACCGCTGTCCTGGAAGTGACTGTGGATTCTCTGGGCGTGTGCGTGCTTTGCCTCTCTGATGGCCCAGGACAGTTTGCCCCTCGCTGTTGGAGATGGCTCCTGCTGGCCAGGTTTTCACCTGCTTCTGAAACGTTTTTTTTTTGCGTCTGACGAGCGGTGTGTACGCTGGAATTAGAATAACAGAGATGTGGTCTGAGTAGCCAAGGTGGGGGTGGGGCTCCGCCCGGAATGTGCCTGGGGTGTTGGTGTAAACAAGATCAAGCGCGTTCGCCCCTCTCGTTGCAAAGTCCACATACTGATGGAATTTAGGGAGCACTGTTTTGAGATTCAAATGGTTGAAATCTCAGGTGACAATAAACAGTCCATCAGGGTGAGCGTTCTGCAGTTCACTAATAGCCCCATACAGTTCACAGAGTGCTTCCTTAGCATTAGTGCTGGGGGGAATGTAAAGTCCGGTTATAATAACAGTGGTGAATTCCCGTGGTAAATAAAAAGGTCTGCATCTAATTCACATCTAAGTCAAAAGCTCCACCAGCGATTAGCAGTAGCTAGAGACTAGCATAGAGTTCTTGCACCATTCCGTGTTGATATAAACACACAAGCCACCACCACGAGTCTTACTGCACAGAGCTGGATTTCTGTCGGCACGAAACAAGGTGAGCCCGTCTAGCTGAATGGCGGCATCCGGAACTCTGTCGCTGATCTCTGTCGCTGGTTTGGAGCTCTGGCTGTAGCTACATCATTCTCATCTTACTTTTTTTCACCAAAGTGGCATTCAACTGATCCCAATGTATAGTCAGGACATTAATAACGTTAAAAAGTACTATTAAAAAAACAAATAAATTCTTAAACTACTTCAAAGAGTTATCATCAAAAACCGCGTGCAGCAATCACAGCGTTGCAGATCCTTGGCATTCTAGCTGTCAGTTTGTCCAGATACTCAGGTGATATTTCACCCCACCCTTCCTGTAGCACTTGCAATATATGTGGCGGTCTTGTCGGGCACTTCTCACACACCTTAAAGTCTAGCTGATCCCACAAAATCTCATTGGGGTTCAGATCCATAACTCTCTTTTCCAATTATTTGTTGTCCAATGTCTGTGTTTCTTTGACCACTCTAACCTTTTCTTTTTGTTTTTCTGTTTCAAAAGTGTCTTTTTCTTTGTAATTCTTCCCATAAGACCTGCACCCCAGAGTCTTGTCTTGAAGAAAGTAAAGGATACAAGGCTAGGCAGAGAGAAATAAGACACATTAAAAATGGATGGCTTAGGCAGTATTTAGTATTTTCTATATTATGTTGAACGGTTAGAATCTTTCCATTGAAATAGCAACTTGTCAAATAGCCACTTATCCTGCCACCCACTCAACACCCACATATCATCTTCCACTTTTACACCAAACATATGCACACATTTTATTTTAATGTTGAATTTAGGAAATATTTAGAAGTGAATCTCTGCCTGATCTCTGTGGAATCTACTCGAAGGATTTCTTCTGCCTTCACAAGTTTAAAATATCCTGACAATCAATTCTTCATATAACTTTGAGCTGGGCTAGAGTCCCCTTCTAGAACCATAGATGTGTTAATACCCGACTGAAGGTTCTTCTGTTTTCTCTTCTATTGGGAGCTCCAAAATAGATCATTTTCTGGGAATGAAAGAGAGAAGACAAACATTGGTGGAGAGGGGGAGAACATTTTATCGACACCATTTTTCATGGCCGTGTCTGCAGGGCTCACTTTAAGTGAGTTACCAGGGACCCTCAATTCATCACAGTTACGCCAAGCACTCAGCCATGGTCCCTGATGGAACTGTCCCCAGACTTCCGTCTTCCCACAATGCACCATTACAGTGTCCGCCTCGCCGGCTTCATCGTTTTTGTTTTTCATTAAGTGGTTAAAAGTCTCTTGAAAGTGAAGCTCTCTCATCATTGTAAATTATGTAAAATTATGTAAAATGATTCACGTGACCGGTGTGTTATGCTTTAAACAGCACACTTGAGCACAACTTCAGAATCTTGAGCACCTCATCTACCATGTGACACTGAATTGAATGTCAGAATGCTGTTTCTTAGACAATGATATTGCTTCACATGTATTATGCAAACTCCTTAAACTGATGCAATCAGCATGTGAGTGGTTTTGTGAGAAGAATGTGTCTTGACAAGCACATTTGGTGGAAAATTGAGGGGGAAATTGGCTGTTGTTGATTTTTAAATGAATAATTTATGGGGATTTCACAGTAATCCAACCAACTCCTTTTCTTTAAGCATGGCATGGCAGTGCCATCACACACATATACAGTGCTCTTGTCTGAATGTTTAAATTGCATATAACATATAATGTTCAGACATATTATACAAAGATTTCATATTTAAAGGACTAAGAGTGCAGAAAAGGTCTACGTGACAGTGGAGGAGATTCTGTTTAAGTAATCTAAATGGCAAGGCTTAGACTAAATCCAGCATTATTCATATGTGGATGCTAGATGGATTATAGATTATAGTTTATTCAAAAAAACATTATTTATAGCATCCTAAGAAGATTTATATATTATAGGCTATTGAACTACACCCTTAATGTATAATGTGTTTATATTGTGTGGCACTATATGCCTTTAATTATAATGGTCTAAAGCGGCCATGTTAATACAGATTAAACACATTAAAGGTGTAATTTAGTGTTACATGGAGAGGGTACATTTCCTATAGGCATGCGCAGAAGTTCCATAATGTCATTATAATCCAGTTATATAGTATTGTGTATGATTACATTGTGGATTGTTTTTGTGTATATGTCCACAGCTGTGTCATCATAGAGAATTGTCCCTGGATTGTACCTGATTCACAGTTTTCCTTTTAAATATGCTTTAGTGGAGTGTTTTTTGCACTCACATTAGTTGATTAGTAGTAGTTGTACATCAGATAATTTTTATAGTGCTTCTAAAGCATCTACCAGCATCCATACAAGCGGTTATGTTTTGGTTTCTACTTTTACATAATCACACAGTCCAATACACTTTCATAAGGAAATGTCAATCTGTGTACCACCAAAATGCCACTCTACAATGTAAGTTATTTATATTTTTTTACTAAAAATCTTGTTCCCTAACGAAGATCTCAAAATATAATTTTCAATTTCATTCCTTCTCCAACGGGCAACATATTGTGGTTGAAGCTGCTTCCAGCTTGTGTCATTTAAACATAATAATAACTGAATGAATGCAGAGGCTTGAACGAATCCGCCCAAAAATCGTCTCATCAGACACAAGTGGCATTTTTGGTAGTATATGTAAAAACATTGCTACAGTTTCCCTTATTAGACGTCATGCAGTCACACTTTCCTCCTTGTTCTGTCTCATTCATCCGCTCTTTTTTTCTGCAGACATCTGCCTTTCCAGCCCAACCCCCCTCACCCCACCCCCAATTCCATGCTGCCTGCCTGGAGTTGTTTTTGTGCTGTCATTTTCCTGCGGATGTTGTCTGAGAAACTTTTCAAGAAACTATTGAACTGTGCAATTGTTTTTTTATTTCAGTTTTTCAAAAGCATTGGTCTTAATAAGTAAATGCTGGGCTGACTCCAGCTGCTCCAGCTGTCCATTCCTGGAAACACCCCTGTATTTAAAATGTTTCTGCCCAGTTCATAAGTTATGGCCAGCACTGTTAAATAAAAAGTCACAATGGGCTGTACACTGCCTCTATCCTCAATGTGCTGTAATTTGTTCTCTACCTAAATGGCTAAAGGTAGGTGAACATGACAGTGGGAATTGTTTTGCATTACTCTCTCTCATGCTTTGTGAAAAAAGGGCAATCAGGTGTCTCTTTAGGATTGCATTTAGTGGTTGGTTTGCTTTATCAGTCTACATTAAGGAAATGTCAAAGATTGTGATTTGCATTTGCTTTAAACTGCACTGGATGAATTTTGTGATCATGTTCTTTTTCGCTGAGAGTAGTGGCATGATTTTTGTTTACATGATGTGTTTAATCAGTCATGCATGCTGCTAGTTTGCTTAGCTCCATTCAGTAGCTTGATTGCTCAGTGTTTTGGGCTATGCAGCTCTATTCCCTTCAAAATTAAGAGCCTAAAGAGCCACACTGTAGGGAATGCTAATGATCAGAATTCAAAAAGTGCTTGTGTGTTATTTGTGTGTGTGTGTGGGCATGTTTATGTGGTTTTCGAGGACAATTTTTTAGGTTACAAACTGGTAATTACAAGGGTATTATGCTATAAATGTGGTTTATGAGGACATTTCTAGTTCATCTCCCATATTTTAATTAGCTTAAAAAACATATTAAACGATGTTTTATCGAAAATGTAAAAATGCAAAAAGTTTTCTGTGAGGGTTAGGTTTAGGGGTTGGAATATATAGTTTGTACAGTATAAAAAACATTATGTCGATGGAAAGTCCTCATAATGGTAGGTAGACCTACATGTGTGTGTGTGTGTGTGTGTGTGTGTGTGATCGATTTCTGCCATTGCCACATTTCTTGGTGCGTCTTGCCAGCTATTGCCCTGAAAGTTTGATAGTGAGAATAAACCAGAGGGTGACTTGAAAGTTGGATGTAGGTGATTAAGACTTGTGCATTGATGAAGCGTCACACAGTCTCTGATAGAGTATTGTGAAACAGTCTATATATGGGTGAAGCAAAGACGATGTGCAAAAAAATGTGAATGGTGATGAGATTATTGGTGTCGTTAAGAGCTATTCAGACAAAGAGCGAACTATTCGACTTTACATTGAATAAGACTTAAAATAAGGACAAATTAATGACGGATTTAAAAATAAAAAATTTTGCTTGTTTTTGCTATAGTACTCTTCCTGGGTTTATTAAATGATTAAATAATTTGGCAAAGTGATCTAAAATGTATTTTTTCATCAAACTTGGAACTAGGCCTACTTCATAGACGAGCACCTTAGAATGTCTGTCAACCAATCAAAATCAAGAATTTGCCGCTGCTAAAGATGGACGACTAGTATGTTTTTTCAGGTCATACTTGGTTTACCAAGGGGGTCTTGCTAGTTAAGCTAATCAAAAAGCCTTTTTAAAACACCACACAACATAATTTGATGACCAGCTAACCCCTTCTTATGTTGAGATTGGCTTCATTATTGATAGCTGTTCATGTTGTTATTTTTTCTGCATGAAATACACTGCATTTGAATTTGAAGAAACTGAGGAGGACTTCAATATAGAAACAGAACAGAGAGAGAGCGTGAGGCCAGCCAGTCATGCACACACTTATTGGAACATTGTGGCGTAATACGGATTGTTGTATTTGCAGTGATGGTTTCTGACCCATCACAACATTGTCAAAATAATGAAGAAGCTTTTTATGAACGTTTTGTACATGGAGGGAGCAATCAGTAGAGAAAAGTGGAGCGACCTCACTAAACACCCTTCATCCAGTGCGGCGGGCGAGTTTGAGCGTGATGAAGTCTTCATCGCTCTCATTACAGTGAGACACAATAACACAGTCCTTCTTTTCGCCTCGGGTTCACATAATGCCAGTGACTGCAATTCCAGTCGTCCTTCATATTAATGGAACAGAATTTACAGCTGAAGAGAAATGAGGTCTACATACTCCAACAGATCTCTCATTGTCAGATCAGCTTATGGAGAAGAGGAGAGTGTAAAACCAATTGTATTGAAAAACTTGAACTGAAGTCAAATAATTAGACAACCACACCACATTCAGCCATACAGCGGGACTTTTTTCCCTCATTTGAAATGCAACCTCATAATAAAAGGGGATAAGCATAAAGAGTAAAGTAAAGTTGAGTATCATCTGTAGAACTCTGTAGATCCCTGCTTATTCTCACCCACAGTTCACCATGTCATAGTCTGACTGAAACAGCAGGTGTTCTGTCGAACAGACAATATAGATTTAGTTTGGGATGTCTTTTAAAGGCGTGAGTGGGATCACACTGCCTCTTTAGATCTTTTACCTGAGGAATGGTACAGTCAATTCAGCAAGACACAAACAAGAGAAAGAGGTTATTCACAGGTTTTTGTGTTGAAATCAAGCTCTTTCTATCTTCTCCTTCTACAATTCACCATTTGTTGTCTTGGAAACAGGGGTCGATTGCACCAGCTATACATATGATACAGCTTAGCCTAGTTGTGGCATAAATAGGCACTAAGTCACAATTCACGCACTACTAAATGTTTGAGCATCGCACCATAAAATTTAGGTAGAACGTAACCCTACGTATAAACTAAATATTTATGGAACCCTCCTACCAGTAGTAACAGTTGGAATAAAAAAGCAGACTGATATTTTATGACATCAGTGAGCTCATGTTTTTGCCTGACAGACTTCAATAGACATATAATGATGTTGGTATTTACACTAATTTACATTTATGAGATAATTTTTTTTTTTACAAAAAATCACTTCTTAGTGGCATGTCAGCATGAAACTGTTTTAACGGTAGCCCTGTGTCAAACACATACAAAATATAAATGGGATATTAAAATTAATATTTTTTTCCCCATTATGTTGTATTAGTATATATTCATTTATTGACCATTATTACTTTTAGATGCAGTTCTTGAATAATGTTCAATACAAAGGCTATAATTAGGCTTTTTTTTTTTTTTTACATATCGTATTTCAATGGGAATATAATTTGCTAAAGTTTGAACATTAACCAGAACAAGATAAAACTGAAATGCACAGTTTTTTAACACTTTAAAATTTCAAGGCTGTTATTGGATCAATATAGGTAAAAGTCATATTTTGTGACTATGCATTACTTTACGGAGAGCTTACAACCTACTAATTAAGTCTTGCCTTAAGAACAGGTGTTGTAACCAAATTAAGCACTGACTTATTTACAAAATAACTAGTAGTTACTAAGCCCTTAGTGTGATCTTTATGTCCCAACTTAAGTGAGACCTTGCGCACAGCTGGTGCAACCCTGCCCAGGACTCTTCAAATCAAAGCAATACAAAGATATTCCCAAATATGCTTACTTCTCTATATATTATGCAAAAAAACAGTACTGTATGTCACTGCATCTGCAAATTTACTATCCCACTACAGGAGCTGAGGAAACAATACATTCAAAACGCTAAAAAAAAGTTGGGTGACTCTTTTCAACTGTAAAGTAAGTGCTATATATACCAAGAAAGTTGTACCTTGTGGGTGAAATGTATTTGCTTTACAAAATCAGAGTTTATGGTTTTCGTAGTTGTTACTAATACATCATATATTCAGGTTACAGGACAATGCCCTCGTTTCCATATGAAGTATGTCTGGCATTGTATTATACAACCTGCATCCCTAAAGAAGTTCTTTCTTAATCAAATGCATTACATACTCAAATTCATATGAAGTTTTGGTTTTTGTTGTTTTGTGAAGACATAAATATCAGTTCAAAAGCATTTTGCTTTTGTGTGTTCTTCACTGGGAAATTCCTTTCCTCCTCTCTTTTTGTCTACCTTAAATAACTGTTCATTGTTGTTGTTGTTTGTCAATGTGGATGTGGTTTCGTTTGAGATACATATTGATACACTTCTTCCTGTCTTTGTGTTTTGAGGGTGACATACTGTATGTACTACTTTAAAAGATAGTTCAACCAAATGTGGGATTTCAGTCATCACTGATTCACCATCATCTTGTGTACCTTGAACAGCAACCTCTAGCTAAGCAGCTGCATGCATGATAAGAAAAGGTATTATTACTCTTATGAGTCATAATTTATAACCTTATGTGTGTGTATTGTGCTGTTATTTGGTGTGCGGTTTCCTTTATTTGTCTCTTGTGCGCTTGTCATCCGCTGTATACCAACATGGCTTTGCCTTGAGAGGTCAGAGGAAATGTCAGCTGTGGGAGAAAGCCTCTGTGACTCTTTTCATTGTCTTGTAAATGGATAACTTGATTGTCAATGTTCATTTTAGGTCAGTAATCTTGTGCATTTGGATTTAGTAATTTGTATTATCCTGGTTGCTTTTCGATATTACTCATAAACATAGTCAAGAATACACATAAAACAAGATTTATATATATATATATATATTAGGGCTGTCAATCGATTACATTTTTTAATCGAATTAATTACATGGTGGCCCGATTAATTAATCGCAATTAATGGCATATACAAATATATGCTGAGAAAGCCCTCATATACCAATTATACATAGTTATCTTTAAATATTTAACAATTTTTTTATAGTATGGTTTTTTTATTAGTATGGTGTTCCTAATAATCCTTTAGGTGAGTGTGTGTATATATATATATATATATATATATATATATATATATATATACACACTCACCTAAAGGATTATTAGGAACACCATACTAATACTGTGTTTGACCCCATTTCGCCTTCAGAACAGCCTTAATTCTACGTGGCATTGATTCAACAAGGTGCTGAAAGCATTCTTTAGAAATGTTGGCCCATATTGATAGGATAGCATCTTGCAGTTGATGGAGATTTGTGGGATGCACATCCAGGGCACGAAGCTCCCGTTCCACCACATCCCAAAGATGCTCTATTGGGTTGAGATCTGGTGACTGTGGGGGCCATTTTAGTACAGTGAACTCATTGTCATGTTCAAGAAACCAATTTGAAATGATTCGAGCTTTGTGACATGGTGCATTATCCTGCTGGAAGTAGCCATCAGAGGATGGGTACATGGTGGCCATAAAGGGATGGACATGGTCAGAAACAATGCTCAAGTAGGCCGTGGCATTTAAACGATGCCCAATTGGCACTAAGGGGCCTAAAGTGTGCCAAGAAAACATCGCCCACACAATTACACCACCACCACCAGCCTGCACAGTGGTAACAAGGCATGATGGATCCATGTTCTCATTCTGTTTACGCCAAATTCTGACTCTACCATCTGAATGTCTCAACAGAAATCGAGACTCATCAGACCAGGCAACATTTTTCCAGTCTTCAACTGTCCAATTTTGGTGAGCTCTTGCAAATTGTAGCCTCTTTTTCCTATTTGTAGTGGAGATGAGTGGTACCCGGTGGGATCTTCTGCTGTTGTAGCCCATCCGCCTCAAGGTTGTGCGTGTTGTGGCTTCACAAATGCTTTGCTGCATACCTCAGTTGTAACGAGTGGTTATTTCAGTCAAAGTTGCTCTTCTATCAGCTTGAATCAGTCGGCCCATTCTCCTCTGACCTCTAGCATCAACAAGGCATTTTCGCCCACAGGACTGCCGCATACTGGATGTTTTTCCCTTTTCACACCATTCTTTGTAAACCCTAGAAATGGTTGTGCATGAAAATCCCAGTAACTGAGCAGATTGCGAAATACTCAGACCGGCCCGTCTGGCACCAACAACCATGCCACGCTCAAAATTGCTTAAATCACCTTTCTTTCCCATTCTGACATTCAGTTTGGAGTTCAGGAGATTGTCTTGACCAGGACCACACCCCTAAATGCATTGAAGCAACTGCCATGTGATTGGTTGATTAGATAATTGCATTAATGAGAAATTGAACAGGTGTTCCTAATAATCCTTTAGGTGAGTGTATATATATAAAAACAATATTCAGATAATTAAAATGCATTACATTCTTGTGGCAGAAGAGTTAATCATTGATAAGACAATACAAAAAGTGGCTTTAGAATACAATGTATTGTTTACTACCATATTATTGATCATAAGCCAATCATTGGCATACAGTTCACAGCAATCCATTTCACAAGTGAATTTGTCAATCAGTTGGAGATTTATTATGAGGGTTTGTTTAAGGACCCGTCGATTTCATCAAGCATCAGACATGCTTGTGTAGCGTCTCGTGTGCGTTGCATCATAAACATAAATGTTTTAGGTCACTGTGTCAAGTTAAATATAGTCTAATACTCAATCTTTAAACACGTCTTGAGATCCCTTAGTTCGGATTTGCGCTCCTTCAAGTGTTTTGGACGCAAGAACGTAACACATGTTTGTGTGGTGCTGCTGCTGGATGGTTGTTTTCTTCACTAAACTGCGCGTTAACACACAGCTGAAGTTTCCCTTACTATCCTCTGGAGTAAACAGATGGTACTACAAGCTTGCATTTCTCAGGAATCTTACTTATTACGGTCCGGGGGCATTAATTGCATACATTTTTTTGCCATTCTAAACTAAAATGTAAGAGCAGTGCAGATGTGAGCTTCTGTTTGTCTTTTGTTTTGGCATATGAGCATATGAGTGTGTAATATGAGCCAGTTAGGTGATGTGAAGTGAATCCGTGTCAGCTGTTTACATACAGTAGGTTTTCGTGATTACTTACTACACTTACTACACTACACTTCTAAAGCTAGGAAATAGCTTTAAACGGCTTTAAACTAACAATTTCAGCATTACGGCTCATCACAGCAGAGAGACACAACAGACTGATTAATAATACAATGGGTGCAGTTTAAAATGGCAGAGGACATTGCAGTTTCTATAGTGATTGACAGTTGCGCACCGGCTACCACGAAATAGGGAGAAATACCCCCCACTTGGATGCTATTTTTCCACTGAGAAAGCTGACCTTCTGAAAGCTGAAAGCATCTCTGCTTGGGTGTGGCAACAGGTGATTGCACACGCTCCATCTCTCTCTCTCTCTCTCTCTCTCTCTCTCTCTCTCTCTCTCTCTCTCTCTCTGTCTCTCTCTCACACACACACACACACACACACACACACATCCATCATCCAATAACTTGTTAGAAACAGCACAAGCTATGGTACTATTTCTGAAGTGACATTTTTGATTTACTAACAGAGACTTGGACACATCATTTGGTTTGAACCAGAAATCCGTTGCGTAAGAAAGTAGTTCCATGCACAAATGCGTTTTTATGACCATACTCGGTTTTTCATCATTTTAAAAAATTTACTTGTTCATTGAACTGTTCTATATAAGCAATATCTCACTTGAAATTGTGCTATATGGCCCTAAATCAGCACTGCTGTGATTTGGCCGCAGGCCGAGTGCCGTAGGTAATCACAGCAGTGCTGATTTAGGGCCATATCGCACTCTTGCTCATGTGATATTGCTTAAATATAAATTTATATATATATATATATATATATATATATATATATATATATATATATATATATTTAAGCAATATCACATGAGCAAGAGTGCGATATGGCCCTAAATATATATATTGAATAAATTAGTACCATAAATATTTGTTGATGATTTGGAATGTGGTTCATAGGGACAATAAATGATACATAAAAATAACTTCTGAGAACTAGTGTACTATTCTTAAAAGCATAGTGTACAGTAGTTACACATGTAGCAATTCTATTGTGATTATAATTTTTTTTGGCTTTACTGAGTAGTGAATAGAGATTTGAAAAGCGAATATTGAATGTAATTTGAAAGTGTCATACTCTACAGTAGATATGAGTGAGATGTGGGGGTGGGGTGTGTTTGTTGCTGAGGTTTTTTTTAGCCTTCATTCATCTCGAAATTAAACCCACCTGCTCCCCCATTGAAATCCCAACCCCCTCTAACCGTGACCATCATCTCTGAGGAGCAGTTAATGTGTTGTGGGTAGTTCTGGTTCAGTAGGATAATTAAGTACTAACCTGAAAATAGCCAAAACAAAACCATTTTGTGGTTTCAGGCTTAATAAAACAGATATCCTTCCAGTGAATGTACACTGAGATGTACTCGGTTTGTTGAGGTTCTCCTCTCAGCATGATTTTGAAGGATGTTTCTGGGCAGCTATCTCTCTATTGGTTTCAAATGGGATACAAGTACAGTCTGATCTACTTGAATATGGAAAGACCAAAATCTAAAAATCGGTTGGTCAAGATCACATAGCATAGTTTTACTCGACAATAAAATCTGACCACAATGATGCCATGAATTGTGCTTCAGATCATGCTAAAATCATGACTCAGATCATGCTAAAATGATTAGCACAATTATATATATATATATATATATATATATATATATATATATATATATATATATATATATATATATATATATATATATTATAATTTTTTTTTAATTTGATTTATTTTTTATTTTTTTTCAGGCTGCCCTACAAAATGTGCTAGCTCATTTGTGAGCAAACTGACAGGTGATGTCACTATCAAAAAAGTGATTGGCTCTTTTAAAGTGGGACTTCCATTCATTCTGCCGCTATTTTCAACCTGTGACACATCTCATTCTATACTGTCTCTGGTTCTACCCAAAAATAAGATTTAACACCACCCGGGAAACCGTAAAATTAATTATAATAAATCTATAATCCACAAGAGGCTGTGTGTTGAAGTGATTTTACTAAGCGAATCGAAGTTGAGTGGCTTATTGTTTCACTGCATTGATTATTGCTTTTATACACAGTTTTCTTGAGCAAACACTGGGCAGGACCATGATGATTTTTTTACCTGTTTTGTATTTCTGGTCTCGAGACGGCAAGTAAAAACTGTCTAAATGAGTGATCCAGAGGAGAACAACAACCATTTAAGTGTTACTTGGGGTAAAAATTAATTTCAGGCTGAACTTGAGCTGTTGTAGGCTGTCATAACAACTAATTTAATGAAATCAGTGTAACTAACCTCTGACTATCGCTTCATGTCATCTACACACTCAGGTGTGACATTTTCTATTAAAAGAAATACGGTCATCTGCCCACTGTGAAGTATTGGCATGTTTTTTTGACAGTTTTTACAAAAGTAAAACCTTAAACATTACATTACCAGCTAAGAATTTACGCCTATGCGAGTGAAGACACTAGATACCGAAAATTTTAAATAGTCGAATCGTGGAATACCTCTGTGTTCAGGAAAAAGTTGGATAAAACAGTTGCAACAAGCAATATGACAAGTTTTTTTTATACCAGTATTCAAAGGCATTCATTGTGCATTGATGAAGGTAAATCATGACCGAAATGTTTGCTGTTTTCAAGTAAAGCTGTGGTTTTAACTCGCATTGAGTGTTCTTGCTTTGTTTCATTATTATAGTTTGTGGGCTTTTTTTGTATTTTTTTGCCCAGTATTCAATAAATGGTTATTATAAAGCAATGTGTTGTTAATAATTATAGGAATAAAAAAAATTATTATACATTTCATTATCCTAACTTTAGGAATTTGTGGTTGAAGCACCCTGCCACATTACTATTGAATGTGCGGTTACAGGTGTGCATCATTTTACACCTGTTTTAAATGTGTGTGTGTATATATATATATATATATATATATATATATATATATATATATATTAAAATGCATTATATTATTTAAGCACACAAGTTAAAGGGCATCTATTTTGCCCCTTTTCACAGGATGTAATTTATATCTTTGGTGTCCCCAGAATGTGTCTGTGAATTTTCACCACAACATACCATACAAATTATTTATTACACCATGTTGAAAATGGCAATTTTTGGGTATGAATAAAAACGAGCTGTTTTTGTGTGTCTTTAAATGCAAATGAGCTGGTGCTCCCCGCCCCGTATCCAGAATAGGGCGGAGTTTTGACATCTCTGCTTCAGATAACTAGACATCAATATGACAGACAGCGAAAATAGTGGTGTTCAGCCCAATATGTTTGAACCGGAGTCAGACACTGGTGAGGGAGAGACTCCGTCAGAAGTAACAACTTTGAGAATGTACCAGGAAGATTCTGAATAGTCATTTGATAAATGTATTTATTTGTTGTAGATTTTTTTAAGCAGTTTTGCAACGATGGATGAGCAACACACACACACACAAATACTGTTAGAATGTTTGCTATGCGTTATAACGAAACAACACACACAAACAAACATGTTGAACATGTTGTGTAATGTTCACTTATTAATTGGTGTACAGGTGTCCGTCAACAGTCGTGGGCAGGGCCTGTACAAAGTGACATCACTTTGTATAGAATCTGCAAACGGCTTGTTCTGAGACAGTGCTTATGATTAATGGGGATTAAAAAAAAATAATTATCATTATACGGTAGTTGTGTACACACACTGCCAACACACATATATGTTCAAATACCATGTAAAAGTGAATTTTGCATAATAGGTCTCCTTTAAGCTTTAAAAAAGACAATACAAAAATTGGCTTTAGAATGCAATATATTGTTTATTTCCATTGTATTGAACATAAGCTGATCATTAGCCTAGAGTTCACAGCTGCAATTTTAAGGATTTGTCAATGTACAACTGCATCAGGCAGATGCTTTTGGAATGTCTCATTTGCGTTGCTTCATAAACATACAATTCTTTTGGTCGCTGTGTCAAGCTTAACAAAGTTTAAACACGACTTGAGATCCCTGCCTTCAGATTTGCTCTCAATCAAGCTGCGTTTGTACGAAATAACATGTTCTCATCTTGTGATGTCTGCTCTCAGTGAGTACAGTTTGTTCTCTGTCTGTCTGAGCTGCCCGTTGTGTATACTGCAAGTTTCGCTTACTGCACCCTGAAGAAAACTGGTGGTATTCCATGTTTGAATTGCTTAGATGGAAGGAAAACTGTATTCCTTGTTATGGTCCAGGGACATGATTAATGGCGTAAATTTTTTGACTTGTTATTTTTTACATAATTAATCGCACTGAATTAACGCATAACTCTTTATAATATGTGTGTGTGTGTGTGTGTGTGTGTGTGTCTATATATATATATATATATATATATATATAGCTTATTATTTATTTTATTTAAACTGGAGAAATATACTGTCCAATGCCATTTGAAACTGGCATATTTGCATTTTGCTCTGATTGCATTAAGAAGTCCAATTTGAATATTGTTTGTGCCCTAACAAATATGCTCTCAGGAATAATCTAAGTGTGGACCTCACAAGTTCCCACCAGCAATGAAAAATACATTACTAGAATTGAATTATCAGCCAGTTACCATCTTCTGACCACATGCACACAACTCACAACTCAAAGCGATTTTGAATCCTCAACGGAAATCTGGAATCCAGTAATAAGACCCCCATCTCTCTCTCTCTCTCTCTCTCTCTCTCTCTCTCTCTCTCTCTCTTTCTGTGCGCATGTGCGGAAGTGAGTGTGGAAGGAGCCGGTTGTCGGGAGTGTAAGTGAAAGAGTCTCTCTGGTTGAGTGAGATTTCCCTTGCTTTTTTCTTTTTCTTTTTTTTTTGCTTTGTTTTGTTTTGTTTGTTTTGTTATAGATAATAGGTTTAGCTTAGCTTTCCCCTGACTTCGGTCAGAGAGTGGGGATAATGGGGTCGGAAACGGAGGATCTCTCACGGTTAACCATTAAACATGGTTGTAAATGCATGCCTGAGGCCGCGGTGTCAGTGGAGGATTGCCTGATAGCTGTGAGTGCGGCGATCGGTGGTGCAAACATCAAATCTGCCTCCCGTATGAATAAAGCCATTGTGTTCTTTCTCAGTGAAAGCCAAATGGTGGACGATTTGATTGAAACTGGTTTGGTAATAAAGAACATTTTTGTGCCTGTATTGCCTTTGTCAAGCCCGGCCAAGAAAGTTATTTTGTCAAACATACCGCCGTTTGTTAAAAACGAAAAATTAGAACAAATACTTCAGAGGTATGGTAAACTAGTGAGCACTATTAAAATGATCCCTCTTGGATGTAAAAATCCCGAGATTAGACATGTGATGTCTTTCCTGCGTCAGGTTTTGATGATTTTAAATTCTCATAGTGATCCATTAAATCTGTCAGTCAAATTAGGCATCGATGGCAAAGATTACACCGTTTTTATTTGTTCGGAATCGATGAAATGCTTTGTTTGTGGTGAGTTTGGACATGTCAGGCAAACTTGTCCGAGGCGAGACAGGCCAGCTCCGGCTGCAGGTGCGGAGAACAGCGAGAGGCCGGCCGGCGCGGATGTTGCTGCGACCGCTGTGGCGTCAGAACCGCAGCCGAGCGGGGCGATCTCTGCGCCCGGTGACTTGCCCGAGGAGAGTCTGGAGCTGGAGACCTCTGGAGACGGCCTGGCGGAGGCTGTTGAGGAGGAGGCCGGCCCGAGTCATGCTCCCGCTGTAACGCAGGCAGAGACGAGCCCGGGACAGGTGTGTTTGCAGGCAATGTCTGGAAATGATCTCATTTTTGAAGGAAAACAAACAAAGCCTGATAGAAATGAGAACGATAAAATTAACGTTACCGATGATTCATTAAAATCGGGTAAAGATGACATTTTATCTCAAGAATCTGTGGATTTAATGGATGACTCTGACAATGAACATGACTATACAGAGATGGAATATGACGTGGAGGATTCGGAGTTCGTCTCTGGAGGTAAGATAAAACTTTATTCTCTTCAGCAGATTAACCACTTTTTGGATACAACGAAAGGACACCGTAAACCGAAAATTGAGTTATATTTTCCGGACGCAAAATTGTTTTTGTTGTCTGGTACCATGGCGATGAGAAAAGCTTCCTTTGAAGAGCTTGACAAACCCAAACGGTACCGTCTTAAGAAGCTTCTTAGCAATGTTAGAAGTTCTCTGAACTTACAAGGTAAAAAATGAATATATTTTGGTTATCTAAAAACTCTGGTCGATTAGTTGTATTGTGTGTTTTTCTTATTCTTATTTTCATGGCACCTTTTAGGATTTGTTCATTGAACGTTAATGGGTGTCGTGATGCTATGAAAAGGGCTAGTCTTTTTGATTATTTAATGATGAAAAGCGCTAGTGTGGTTTTTCTGCAAGAAACGCACACAGATGAGAACAATCAGATACAGTGGCTGAGTGAATGGAAGGGTCAGGCTATTTTGAGTCATGGCTCTAGTGTCAGTGCAGGGGTGGCTATTCTGCTTTCACCTGAATATAAGGAGCAACCTGTTAGTGTGTTTGAACTCATTTCTGGTCGTTTACTGAGAGTGGATGTAACTGTTCAGGGTAATAATTGTTCTTTTGTCAATGTATATGCACCCAATATTGGGTCAGAACGTGTTAATTTTTTTAAAAAACTTAATACTGCTCTAAGTGACATCTCGCATGATAGGACCATTGTTTTGGCAGGAGATTTTAACTGCACTTTAAGTCATACTCTAGATAGGAATCATGAAGAGCCCCACAGTCAATCTGCAGACATGCTTCGGTCTTTAATTGTTTATCACAACCTTGTAGATGTTTGGAGAGAATCATTTCCTCAGATTAAGCAATATACCTGGGTGAAAATAAATTCTAATATGGTATCTGGGGCTAGGTTGGACAGGATCTATGTACAAAAAAGTAAAAGAGATCATTTCTATTATAGCTGTATTCTTCCTACTGATTTGTCTGATCACCATTTTGTATCTATTAATTTCTTTACTGCAGAGAGCACGTGTAAGAATTTTTTTTGGAAATTTAATAACAGACTATTATTAGATCAAAATTTTGTGCACTCTTTCACTCATTTCTGGGAGATCTGGAGAGAGAGTAAAACACAGTATAAGTCCCTGAGTCAGTGGTGGGATATTGGCAAAGCTCAAATTAAATTGTTTTGCCAGAGTTACTCTGCTTACAATAAAAGTCTTCTGGACAAGAAGATGGAACAGCTTGAACAGGAAATACTTCTACTTAATCTTGAAGGGGACAGTGATACTGAGTCGTTGAAAAATAATAAATTTCTTTTGCGGAATCTACTGGAGGAAAGAGCCCAGGAGACGCTGATCCGTGCAAGATTTTCATCGTTCAATAGCATGGACTCTCCTACTTCGTTTTTTTTTAACTTAGAGAAGAAGACTGTAGATAAGAAGATTTTAGGCTGTTTGAAACTTCCGGAAGGGAGGAAAGTTACTGATAGTCATGTGATTATTTCTTACGCACTATCTTTTTTTTGAGGATCTCTACAGAGCTGAACCTTGCGATGAAGAGATGGCTGAACTTCTCTTTAAGGATTTACCTCAGCTTTCAGAAGGAGAGAAAACCAAGCTTGATAAACTATTGACTTTTGATGAACTATCTGTTGCTGTTAAAGAACTGTCTTCTGGCAAAGCTCCGGGACTGGATGGACTTAATGCAGAGTTTTATAAATATTTCTGGCCAGTCATCGGAAAGGATTTGTTTGCTGTTTTTATGGAGAGTTTTAGAAGAGGTACACTTCCTTTGAGTCTACGAAGAGCTGTGGTCACCCTATTACCTAAAAAGGGGGATCTTGAAGACATTAGATGCTGGCGTCCGGTCTCCTTACTCGGGAGTAGACTATAAGATATTTTCAAAGTCTTTAAATAACAGAGTTAAGTTGTACATTTCCTCAGTGATTCATCCAGATCAGTCATACTGCATTCCAGGAAGGACTATTTTTGATAACCTTTTTTTGATTCGAGACCTGATTTCTTTTGCAAAGATACAAAATGTTGACATTGGTTTTGTGTCTTTGGACCAGGAGAAAGCATTTGATCGGGTCGATCATGGTTTCTTGTTTAAGTGCCTTGAGGCTTTTGGTTTTGGTCCATCTATTATTGCTTATATAAAACTGTTGTATACTGACACCTACAGCATGCTGAAAATTAATGGTACCCTTACAAGACCTTTCAGAGTAAGCAGAGGCATAAGGCAGGGGTGTGGTCTCTCAGGAATCCTGTATGCAATTGCAATTGAACCTTTTTTGTTCGCACTGAGAGACAAGTTGGGTGGCATATCAACAGTGTGTCCGTCCACCTCAGAACCCAAAACTGTTAAGCTTAGTGCCTATGCTGATGATGTCACTGTTTTTATTAGATCTGCTCAGGATGTCAGGACTTTGAAAGAATCTTTGGAGGTTTATCAGAAAGCTTCCTCATCTCGTATTAATTGGCAAAAGTGTGCATCATTTTTACTGGGTGAATGGGAGAATGGAGGCCCTCCAGTACTTCCTCAGAACTGTTCCTGGAGTCTAGTGGGGTTTAAAGTGTTGGGAATTTTCCTTGGGACTGATCAATATATTCTAAAAAACTGGGATGGAATGTTTGAAAAAGTTTCTGGGCGTATACAAAGATGGAGATGGATACTAACTCAACTGTCATATAGAGGAAGAGTTCTCATCATTAACAACTTAGCAGCTTCCATGATGTGGCATCGCTTAAATGTGCTTGACCCACCAAAAGATTTGTTGAAACGTCTGCAGAAGACTTTTGTTGAATTTTTCTGGGATGGTTACCATTGGCTTCCCCCTGCAGTTCTGTATTTGCCAGTTAATGAAGGGGGCCAAGGCTTGATTGATTTGGCAGCTAAGGTTAAAGCTATGAGGCTAAAGACGGTTCAGAGCATACTCTACCCTGTGGATTTTAAGCCATGGGTATCGTTTGGTCTGGCGTTGCTCAGAACTTTTGGTGGGTTCTGTTTTGATAGGCAATTGTTTTTAATGTCTTCTTATAACGGAAAGTTTTTAGATGATGTAAAATTTTATACTTCTGTGTTAAACTCCTGGACAGTTTTTAAATTGATTAGAAATGGAAATAATCATTTTGGCCTCGAAGAACCACTGTTTTACAACTCAATACTGGGTGATAACATTTGTACATCTAATACAGTTGTTAAAATCTTTTTGGAAAAAAGACTGACAAAAGTTTCGGACTTGATTGATACCGTGTCTAAAAAATGGAGGCCCATTTTAGAGATTGCTAATCAGGCTGGCATTAAATCAGTCAGGACGGTGGAGAGGCTCATTGGTGGGTTGAAAGCGGCTTTTCCCTCCACACTCCTCCTGTTTGTTAACAGTTTTCTGTCTGGAGGTCCTTCTGAAGTTTTGTTTCCCAAGTTATTTGTTTCTCCCAAGGTTGCCTTTGAAGATAATCATGTTGGAAAGCTGATGACATTTAACAGTTTACAAGAGCTTGATTTTCAGCTGGTAGGAAAAAGAGTCCTATATCAGTTATGTGTTAAAGTAGATTACTTTGAGAATATTAAGGACAGGGATGATACAAAATGGAGAGATTTTTTAACAGTTCCTGCAGCTCTTTCTCCTTCATGGAGGCTTTTTTATAAGGGTCCTCTACCTAAACGATCTGGAGACCTACAGTGGAGGTTATTACATTGTGCACTGCCTACTAATTCTCATGTGTCCAAATTTAATCTGAATGTACTACCGTTTTGTTTTTTCTGTTCTTTACCAGAATCTGTTTTTCATGTTTTTACTGAGTGTTCTAGATTGGTTCCATTATTTATGTTGCTTGAAAGACTATTTGGGAATTTAGGTTTTGTTTTTAACAAGACGCTATTTATATATGGTTGCAAGTATTCAAGAGCACACCGACAGCAGTGTACTGTAGCCAATTTTATAACTGGACAAGCCAAATTAGCCATTTGGAAGTCTTGCAGACTGGCTGCTGAAGGGCGAAATGTAGATGTTGTTCTGCTCTTTATTGCTTTGGTGGAATCCAGAATAAAAGTGGAACATAGTTTTTTTCAAATGACAAATAACTTGCTTGAGTTTGAGTTTAAATGGTGTGCAAATGGAGCTTTACTGTCATTTTCTGAGGAAGGAGGAATAATGTTTAATTGGTGATGTATGGTGGTCATTTTGAGTGGAATTTTATTTTATTTGTTTATTAGTATTATTTTTTTTTTTGCCTTTTTTTTGAGGACACATGATGTGTGAAGTATAATGAAGTGTTTGGTTTTAAGATGTTTTAATAAAGTGTGTTAAAAGTCTCTCTCTCTCTCTCTCTCTCTCTCTCTCTCTCTCTCTCTCACTGTTCCCCTTCCTCTAGTTATTTGATCTTGGAATACTGTACAGTTCACATCTCACTGAGGCTGTTACCATAAAATGCATCCAGTCACTGCAGTTCTGGCTTTACATTCATGAAAGTGCACCACCCTCCTCTCCATTTCACCAAATGTAGCTCACCATGACTGAAATATCCCTATGCTTTTTTTTTTTTTATCCACAAATGTCTGGGATTACCAGATGATAACATTTTCTAAAGGTTAAGCACCTTTTCACTGTCCATCTCATTATATATTTTTTTCTTTTTTAAGTTTAAGGCCCTATTTGGTATCTTTTTCATGGTAAGTGCCATGTACACTATGCATGCCTTTATTTATTTGAGATACTGTATATGTTCCACCAGAGATGGTTCCTGTTAATACTGCAACACAATCTTGACTTCTCATTTTCATATACTTTTGTCTTATTAGACTGTTTGCCCTTTCATTAGGGTCAGTGAACTGTTGTAACTTGAGGCCACCAAAGCTATTTCCCTCTACAGTACATGAAATGACACTCCAGCATTAAATATTAACATTGGTTATTTTCTGATTGCAGTGGCCCCTTTAAGGCCAAGTTGTCAGAGCATGAGTTTGTCATTGAATCCTAATAATGTGGCACAATGTAAAAAAATAAAAATTCTCAGACTTTTCTCTCTTCCAGTAATGGAGATAATGTGTTGTGAGCAGAGATATAATAATCAGAAGGAAATAAACAGTTGACTCGTCATTCTTGTCATTAGGGTTGGTTGATATTTTTCGAAGAAAACAAAAGATCCTCTATATCGTTTTTAAACTTTTTAGTAATGTTTGATAATTAGCCTATGTACATCTAGATGATCAGGTACCTGTCGCTTAAAACCTTTAAGGTTTTATTATTCAGAAGTATTAGCTTGTTAGCAGCTACCTAGCCCTGCTGTCATGTAAACATGTAATGATGATAGGTAGCTGCTAGCTAACTAATATGAAATCAATCTGTACTGAACAAGAAAGCACTGAAAATGAAATTCAGCTAACGACTGAATGCAACAGCAACTCCGACATCAACACCATTGCTATTTAGTTATGTAATATTTAGTTTCATGATCCATAGAGCTTTCACATCCACACATTTAAAAAAGATAAAAAATTATTTCAGTGGATGTAGTGGCTTTTAGGCTACAGCAGTTGTGTGATGTACAGGTTACTTAGCTGACACACATCAGGCCAAAACCAGGAAGATGAACACTGTAGGAAACTTAAAAATTAATGATTGTGAGGAGAGTCAAAAGACCACTGAATATGATGAATTTTGGCGAAAGGAGATCACACACCTAAAGTAGAATTAAATACTAAACTGAGTGTAATTTTAACACAAGTTTACCTTGTGGATTTTACTTTAAACAAACAAACAAACAGTTTTATTTTACATTACTTCTTGAGGGCTAGCAAACATGTGGAACGCATTTCCTTCCCCACCAATGGTATGACATGTGTAGTGTGATAAATATCAATATCAAACAATATGAAAAAAAAAAATAAAAAAAAATAAACAAATAAAATTCTCATAATATACATTTTTCAATCATACATTTTTGACCATATCGCTCAGCCCTCACCAGTCTTTACATTATTGCTATTTAAAGATTTCTTTAGTAAGATTAGTCTCATCCTGCCAATAGAAGGAGAGCAAATCATCGATTTTCTTTTTTTATTGATTTTTGTAATTCTAAATGTATTATACTCATCGGGCCTCGTTGTTGTTGCACATTTCTGTGTGATTAATTTGTAAAACAATGCTTATTGGCACATTTCTAGAATGGGTTTGCAAAATATTTATTGTAATATTTAAAATAATAGTTTTACAAATTGTTTATTGTAATATTTACAATAAATATATTAAAATGTATAATTTTTATTCAAACAGTCACCAATGAATCATTTAAAAAAAGTTTTATTTTCATATTTAGTTGTTTTTGAAATTGTAGCTTTATTTGTATAAATGACAGAACTGGTTTCTATAGATTGAAGCTTTCATGTGTAGATAAATAGGAGATTGTTCACTCTGGTACCATAGCATGCATGTAATTGCCTTTATTTGAATACTGATTGGGTCCTTTGCACACTGTCTAGACGTGATGTAAACTTTCAATTAGATACCTTTTTGCATGCATTGTTTAATGTCAGTCATATATTCAGATAAACAAATTCAGATATTGTTTTGGTCCCAATTTATCTAGGCATCATTTACTATACTATGCACTAACCTTCAAATACTTACAACACAATGTACTTATTGTGTAACTACATGTTGTTCTGCAAAATTATTACCAGATTTACATTTATTGCTACTGAGGTTGAGGTATGGGTAGGTTTAGGAGTAGGGTTAGTGTTTAGGGTACGTGTTGGGGTATGGGTTAGGTTAGGTTTAGGGTTAAGAGTGAGGTTATCATAACAAATGTAACTTCAGATGTAATTAATGCAGGTATTTTAAATGTAATTACAATGCAACAGCATGCATGTACATAATAAGTACATTGTATCAAATGCTTAAGTACATTAAATACACCTAATATAAAGTGGGTCCCCCTCATGTTGACAATACCTAATAAACAATGAGTTAAATGTAATGCAAGGAAAAGTAGGTCATCTGCTGACGAAAAAAAGCAATAAACTTGCAGGCAGCGCCCTTCTTTAATCCAATCTGGTGCTGACTTCTGCCTTCACTAACACATATTAAAGCTCTCATGAAGTGCTTATGGATTATAGCATCACTGCCATGTAGATAACAAATGATCATGCTGTGCAGTGTATGCTGTTTAAGAGACCTTAATGTAACAGTGCACCCTAAAATGAAAACTTTGTCATTTATTCATCCTCTTGCTGTTCCAAACATGTATGCTGTTATTTGGTTCTATTGATCACAAAAGAAGAAATGTTGAACTGTATGCAGCTGTTTTGACTGAAATTGACTACAGATGTTATGTGGAATAATAACTATTTAATAATGCCAAATGCCATTGATTTTTCCTTGTTGTGACCAAACTTCCTTGATGTCAAAGCTGGCACGATGCATCTTGTATTTGAAAGCTATGGCAGATCACTCTCATATGAATATGGCTTCAGAAATCTTGGAAAGTAGCATACAAAAAATATGGACTAATTGTATGGTGCTTTTTGGAGTTTGACAAAATACCCGAAACCTCTCTTTGTGTGTGTTTGTGTGTGTGTGTGTGTGTGTGTGTGTTCTACTGAAAAAATAAATGAAAGCATTCATAATGGATATCAAACAACAATTTATCTCCAACAATTTCCAGTCCCATGTTTTATTTTGTTATTGAGTCAAATAATCACAGCATGAATGTGGTCATTAGTATCTGAGGCATGCTGATATACAATAAAATCAAGTATTGAATAAAACAATATGTAGTAATTTAATTCAAAGGATTTTTCTCTTTATTCCTCTCACTTTCTTCATTCTACACCCATCATTCTCACTCATGTTATCTTCACCCAGCCCCTGTGATCGGCCTTCTCCGTGTGAATCCCAGAACCTGCTACTTCACACACATCATTAAGCCTGGCACTACTGTGTTTATGCATATTTCAGTGATGGTCCCTGCTAATTCTTTGTTTTAATATTCAACAGATATGCTTCTTTTTAACATTTTTAAAAGGTACACACATGAGCAGTAATAAGCATGATATGAAAAAATGCAAAAATAAAAGTAAATTGAGGGAACATTTTAGAGATGTCCTCTAATGAATGAGGGTGTAGTCTATTAACTGAGGGGATGTATCACATTTTCTTAAGTAAATTATTTGTATTTCCCTGTTGTGTTGACTTAGACACTGGCCATAACTAATTTGCTGGACCTTGCCCTAGTACTTGTGTCTAACATAATCCATTTTAAAAACAACATTGACAACTTGATTATAGTAACATCCATTTGACACCAATGGCTGTGTTTACTTCTTATCTGTGTTGCATCTGACATAAACACTGTTCCATGTCTCAGATTCATGTATTCACACTTGAGAAGCTCCAAACACACATTTTCTCGTCCAGATAAAGTGTGGAAAACAAGGCCGGCATAGTTTGGCTTCAGGCAATCAACATGCAATCAACCATCCACAATCACCACAGACACTAGAGACGCACATGCACACACTCCCCTTTCAACATTACAACTGCCATAACACACATACCCGCCCTCATTTTCATCCTTTTTGCCCACTCTTTATTACCTATACAAATATATATATATATTTCCCCTTCTCTAGGTGCTACCATTCTCTCATCTACTATGTTCAGCCCTATTTATGAATGGGGATAAGTCATGTGGATGCATCAAAAAGTCCCTTGTGACAATAGCTCTGTTTTTTGTTCCCTTATAGCACAGTAACAGTAAAATGGAATACTGTTTTACTTCTTACTGAATACTGCATAGCAGGGCTGGACTGGCAATCTGGTATACCGGGCATTTTCCCGGTGAGCTAATGCACTTTGGGGCTGATCAGGTGTGGACTGGCCATTGGGAGAACCAAGCGGGCCAGTGGGTCGGCTGCGAAATGGGCCGAATGGGCCGCGATAAGCAAAATGAGCTTTTGTGTTATGCAGAAAAGTACAGCGAGCCCACCCCTGCTCAGCAACTTTTGGTTCCAGTTGCTAAGTAAAATCCTAGGCCGATTTCTTTCCCCAGTCCAGTCCTGCTTTATAGTATATACTTTATTAACTAGTAAGTGAAAAGTAGGCATTATTCAGCAATGAACATTTCAAACAGTCGTACTGCTGACTTCAAATGCACCTGGAAAGGTTTTATTTCCGATTTGGGCATTCGTTATTATGACATGTCCCTGATTCAAGTCAAAGACAAAATACGGAAAGAGACAAAATTAAATGCATACACAATGAATGATGTTAAAAGCTTTTTTATTATTATTATTATTATAAAAGCTATATTATTTATTAATTTATGATATCTAGAAAATGATTAATTCATTTGCATAAAACAATCCTCAATGGGTGAGTGAATAGCTTGAGATTGGTGGACTATATGATCTGCAGTTGTAATAGTAGTAATGTAGTTTCCAATACAAGTCCAAAATATGTAAACCAATAACTCATTATACATATTCCAATGTAAACAGCTGAAGCAAACATGGTTCTAAAAGCACATGTACATAAAGCACACCCGGATCTACATTTAGCATTTATTTTGGAGTTGTGCAAGGTGTTCATTATTGCTTACAGTGTGCCTGTCTGTTTTGACACTTGTAAGGACTACTTAATCGTGATTGTCATGGTTTGCATGTGTATCTCTGAGAATGACAGACCTCCCTTCCCACATTTGGTGGTGTAAATGTTTCCATGTGGGTATGCAGAAGAAAGGTGGCTGCTTAGGTGTGAAAAAATGGCACCGTCTCACTGCACTGTTTGATAAATAAATAAAATAATAAAAAATAAAAAAAAAGTTGTAGTTCTTACATAAACAGAAAAATTACATAATACACATATTGCATACATAATATACACACATACACTAGAGTTGGGACTCTAGAACCGTTTCTTATTCAGACTTTGTGTGTGTGTGTGTGTGTGTGTCTTATTTCTACACAGTATGCACAGAAATACATGCACTATTCTCACTTTCCCCACATACTAATCAAAGGAAATGCAGAATATAATAGAAAATAAAAAATAGACAGAAAAATTTTGCATAAGCCCACTTCAAAAGATTTGAGTTTAAATTAATAGCATGTAATGTTTGACCTTGAAATTAACTGTCCTTTATTATAGTAGTTCTAAGGTTTATATTATTTTCATGGCTTCTTAGCTCTCTTCATTTGGGAGCAGCATGGCTTGTGTTGAATTATTCAGCAGATGGACTCCCAGCCATTGATTGGAACGTGAGCTGATTACTGTGGGAGTGCAGCCCTTTCCCCATCCTTTGTAAATTATACCATGTCATTTTATGACTCTATAGATCAAGGTGCCCTCCATGTGTACAAATCTATGAGGGAGAACGTCATCATTGATGCATAATATCACGATCACGCTCACAAATTGATACTATCCGTCCACCATAACCCTACTAGCTCTGTAAAATTGGGCTAACTTTATGATTTATTATTTAGCGATTAGATAATGGCATTGCTGCCTCTTAGACATCAGTAGACGTGGATAAATGGTTTTCTTGTTGACAAAGCATGCTATCCACATTTGACCAGCATTTGATTAGTATAACCACATTTTTATATGACTCCAGTATTTGGAATGGTGTTTGCACAACTGAAAGGCATTCTTGAGACTTTGTTACCTCAATTTAACTGCTAAATAGACAATTTTAACCAGCTGAAGCTTGTTTGCTGGTCTTGGCTGGTTTTAGAGGGGTTTTAGCTTCTCAGCTAAACTAGTTGAGTACCTGCTTGGCCAAGCTACAGCTAAGATCAGTCTAAACAACCTAAGACAGACAAATCATCTTGTGTTATTTTTGTATTTGTGCTATTTTTTCTCATGAGTAAAAGTCATTTTCTCTGACTAAGTGGCATGTTTCTGTAACATTCAGGCTTCCTACAAACCCCATCTCTCATCTGATGAATGTCCCTAAAATCTTCCTTTTTGTTGTTTCTTTGATGGTGTATTTTGCTCTGACAAATGGCTTATGCTCAATATGCCCTCATAACCCTCTACATTGTTTGTTGAAAAAGACATAGTAGCATGGTGTATGCCCTTTAGAAAACAGACCTGGAGGCTGCTAAACAGGTAAAGCGTTAACGCTTTTAGCACAGGGCTGGCAGGATTGATTGCTGTAATGTTGTGTGTGCTTTTTCAGCACACCGCCTTGCTGACACACTGGCCCTGATATTGAGCACTGCACTAGCATTGCTGGAGGGCATATTTGTGTATATGTGCATTTGTGTAGAGGAGTGTGTGTGTAGGTTAGCAGGCATTTGCATAAAGGAGAGCTGTTATTGAGTGTGTCACTGTACTACACTTGAAACATTCTAATGCCTTTGGGGTGTCAGTACAAGGGTACAAGAGGGAAGCCGGAATCCTGAATTGCTTTACAGTCATTAGTAGATGATTGAAACTCACTATAAAGTGAAACTATTTAAAGATGCTGCCTACCTCCCCAAATGCCTGTGTAGCTCATTTAGTGTTGAATTGTAAGGTTCAAAGCACTCTCAAAAGTGCAGTTTTAATTCTTTCATTCCAGACCATATGGATCCTTATGGAAGATCCCTATACATCCTCTCACATTAATAACCAACTATGCCAAGGGGCACCTCTGAGAGACCTTGCATGGGTATTTCTTCAAAATAACCTTTTAGAGAGAAATAATAAACTGATATTAATTATATTGATATTAAAACGGCCATTAATTGACCAGTGTAAGATTATTGGCCAATAACCATGCCCACTTCACTGATAAACAGTGTCGTGACTCAACACGCCGGTCCCGTATTAGGCTAATCAAGCCACCGAGAGGGACTGCAGAGGGCGGTGCGAGAGAGAGAGAGAGATCCTTACGGACATGTCCGTCGTCTTATGTGTTTGTCTTTTGAGTTTTCCATTAAAACTATCATTTATATGTTAAGCCGGTTTCTCGCCTCTTCCTTGCACGTGAGCGTGAACTGTTTTACAAACAGAAACATAAATTCTCCTTTGTGCCTTGTTTAAGGATAATTTAAATGAATTTTGAGTAAATATTGCTTAAGATATGCATATTTCAGTGTATGTTTCTCTCAATCTCTCTCAGCTCCTTTAATTAAATGAGCCTGATGTCATGAAAAACTGTGGTGACATTTTTGCAAAATGATATTGCAAGGCTACTTCCAGTTCCCAGGTGAAATGTGCACTCTGTGGAGCTAATAGATGAGGTTTTTAAGGTTACTGCTGGAAACCCACCTCCTTATCCTAAACCTTAAACCTAACCCAATAGTGTCATAAAAAGAAAATGTGAAATAAAAAACAGATGAGATTTTTAAGGTTAATGCTGTACCGAGATATAAATCAACAAAACCTACCTTCCTACCCTAAACCGAAACCTTAAACCTAAACAATAATATCATACAAAGCAAATGTGAGGTTTTTAAGGTTAATGACCTATCAAGTTTTATATCAACAAATCCTACCCCTTGTAATAAAGCTTAAACCCAGACCTAACCGATGATGTCATGAAAAGCAAATGTGAGATGAAAAAAACAATGTGATTTTGTTGTTCTTCTCTGACATTATCAACTCACGTGTCGACCCCATGATTAAAATCCCTGTTCTGTGCATCAATTGAGCTACTGTGCAATTTCTTTACACATTAATAAGCTTATAAATGTAACTGGTTATGAAATGCAGACATTAAAATATCTCACCTTTCAAGTTATGTACTATAGTAAAAGTGTTTTGATATCATAAGATAGCATTGTGTGAGGAACAGGATGAAAATTAAGTGTTTGTGAACTAATAATCTGTCATTTAAAAAAAAACAAAAAAACATTTAAAAATAACTGAGCAAAAATATAGGTAAAGTGTTTCTTTAAGACAAGTTAAATTAAATTATCTGTGTCAGTTCTGACCACTGAAAAATCCATATCGGTCGACCACTAGGAGAAGAGAGCACTATGCTCATATAACTGGTTTTGTGACTTGTGTCTGTGGTTTTCTGTGGTTCAGTGCACTACTGTTTGTACTATTGGTGGTCCTGTAGCTCAAGTGGAAGAGCATGGTGCTAGCAATGCCAAGATCATGGGTTAGATTCCCAGGGAACACATAAACTGGTGCAATGTATACCTTGAATTCACTTTTAATGTCTGCATACATGTAAATGTGAATGCACTCTTGGTTTAACACAAGATAAAAAAAATCTAACATTACATTATAATCTTAAAATGTGATTCCACTGTTTTATCTCTTGGATCGTTATTGTGTTGACTGTGGTTGAGCCCCTAATGGATTAAATGCTGCCAATGGTATTGCAAGAATGGGTCTTACTCACAGCTATCTAAAGGTCTCTACCTAACATGATTACTTTACGTAGGTGTTTCCAGTGATTAGGGTAAGCCTTTAATGTATGTTATTTAGGTTAAGGATGGTGTTCTGGAGAAAGGCAGATATGTGTGATGGCCAAGTGTGCTTTAAGAAAATGGGGAATTGAAATGCATATGACAGTAAGTATCAAATATGTATCTACAAAACAAATAGCTCCGACTCTAAATTCTGAGTGGATGAGCCACATTCAAAGCCATTTTGAAATGACACTATAGTTCAATTCTATATTAATGTATCATGATTCTACATTGCTCCAGGTAGGCTGTATATACTGTAACTATACAATATAAAAAAATTGTTTATTGTGATTCATAATGTTAATACATTGGGTTATTTTTGGATATTGGTGTCTTTTAACATATTGATGTTGCCGCCTTTGTGCCTATACATTACCATGGTTTAATTACTGTAACACAAAGCCTTTTGTGGCTAATTGCTTTATTTTACCATCAAGAACAACCCTTTTGTTTGTGTTATGGCATCATACACCATTTAGGTTGATTAAGTTGGCTAATCTTGTAAATTTAGAAAGTGCCATTATAACAACTATAACGTTCAATTTCTTGACTCTGCCATGCCCTGTTTCCAATTAAATGCAATTAAAAAATCCTGCACGTAAAATCATAAAATACTTCTCTCTAATGTGGCTGGTTTTAGGCTGGTTTGAGCCAGAACAGAGTGTTTCTATGTGGCATAATGTTACCAAGAGAAAATGTGCTTCAGCCAAGCCATGCCTAATGGTGACATACAGACCTACACTAAATGAATCGAGGTCATTCTGATCACTTCAAACCAAGCACACAGATGGAGCCCACCAGACTCCCACACTGATCTTTAAGAAACTGAGACTCAGCCACATCCCACACATTCTCTTCCCTAATCCTGATCTTTGTGGGTAAAAAATAATAATAATAATCTGACACATATCACTCCAATCAGCCTGTTTGTCTTAAAGTTTTAGTCAAATGCAGCTAAGAGCTGCTTTGTCATGGTAAGCCTCCTAGAACATTGCAATCCAGTCAAATCATCTTATATCTGATTCGTATCTACTGCAGATGCAGCATAATCTTTGTTAAGCTTTCATGACTCAGGCAGTTTTAAAATCACCCACACACAAACAAACATACACAGACTCCATGACTCTATTAGTGTGACCAAGGAAGGAGACTGTAGGTGTTTGCTTAGGCTGTAGTAAATGTAGGTGTCATACTATATTAATACTTAGTCATTTTAGGTGCCACTATAGCCAATTTTAGCTGGTCTCCACAATTTGTAATGCCCAATTCCAACTACATAGAAGGTCCTTGTGGTGGCACGGTTACTCTTCTCAGTCCAGGTGGCGGAGGACAAGTCTCAGTTGCCTCCACTTCTGAGACCATCAATCCACGCATCTTATCACGTGGCTCACTGTGCATTTCACCGTGGAGACTCACATCATGTGGAGACTCATGCTACTCTCCACGATCCATGCACAACTTACCACATGCCCCATTGAGAGTGAGAACCAATAATTGTGACAACGAGGAGGTTACCCCATGTGACTCTACCCTCCCTAGCAACCGGGCCAATTTGGTTGTTTAGGAGACCTGGCTGGAGTCACTCAGCATGCCCTGGATTCAGGTGTGGTAGTCAGCATCAATACTCGCTATCAATATCAAGCTGTTAAAAAGTACCATGTTAAATTTAGCTGGTGTTTGACTTCCATTCTTGCTCTATTTCTGGTCCCTGGTATTTATAGTTCCCTGCTTAACCAGATTCTTAAGAATGTCTTATAGGATCACCTCTTGCCTTTTCATCTGTTTCTCACCCACACTGATCATATCGCTTCTGAAGATATAGATTTAAAAACTGGAGTATTATGTATTACTTTTATGTGGCTTTTATTTGATTTCTGGTTGTTCAAAAGTCTGGTCACCATTCATTGCTTTGTTTAGACCAACAGAGCTGAGATATTCTTCTAAAAATCTTAATTCGTGTTCTGCAGAAGAAAGTCATACACATCTGGGATGGCATGAAGGTGATTGAATGATGAATTTTTTTTTTTTGTGTGAACTATCCCTTTAATACTCCTTGCTGTTGTTATTACCATGCTGACATCCTCCATTTGTGTTGGCACTCTGATGCTTCACAGTGGCATCAAGACTAAGACTGCAGTTTGCTAAACTGCAAGGTTGAATTCCAACATGTGCTATCCTTTAGCACACTGTTTATCTATACTGCTTCCCTAATTTCACTAAATCCTCTCCAATATGTTCCAGCAATAATCCGCTGGCAGCCCACTCTCTCCACTCTTCCCAGTTCTTGCCTTCAGTCGACTCCCAGTTGTCTCTTTCTCCACTTGCTTGTCTGTCTTGTGCTGAGCTGTCCTACTTTCTCTAACTGACACACGCAAAGCTATACAGCTTCATATTTGTCATTTTCAGATTTGATGTTTTTGTAAAATCAGTGACAGAAAGAAAAATATTATCAACATCATCATCATCATAACCATTTTCAAAGTAATTATCATAACTGCTTTTATTACCATTACCGTCAATGTCATAATTGGAATCAACATCATCACCATTATGAACAAAATCACCAACCTTTTCAAGTAATTGTCACTATAATGCGTCATTATAATATGCATCTAAATGTATATGTCCACACATTGCAGATCAAAACAGAACAAAACCCATCTACTTTTATTTTCTTTAATTTATCTATAATTAATCATCTTCTAGAATCCTTGTGACCAGAATAGTGTGTCCGTGTAGGTAGGAAACAGGATACAGAATTGCTATTTAAAATTAATAAAAATAAATAAATATAAAAGTTGAATTAAAATGAATGTGTGTTTGTTTTTTTTTTGTTTTGTTTTTTTATTCTTTGTGATTTAGATATCTAGTAGGCCTGGATAAAATATTGGATCTTGATATAGATTCTTAAATCCCTTGTTCTTTCACTCTATGTGGCGACCCTCTATAATGCAAGCAAACCACTTGCATGTGCAACCAAATTCCATGCAATGTGACCAAAAATGTCTATGATTAGCCACTGACAAGTAAATGTTCAGATTTCACTCACCAGTGATTGAGTAGTATAGTGTAGAATAAATTATTGACACTGTGGTCCTTTCATTGTGTGTTAAGAGTATAAGTTTGGTTTAACTCGTTATGTGTGTCTAAAGATCCACGGATCCATCTGTCATTGAATAATGTCTCTTTTTATTATCCTTTCTGTTTTTTAAAGTAAGTTGTTGACTAAAACAACCAATGAAAAAACAATTAAATCTCAACACATGGATTCGCTAAAGAAATCACACACGTCCTCTTTCGTTATACAGTATGTGTTTGCCAGCTGATGCCGATAGACTTAACTAGACAGTACCCATTAAGCGTGTGTTCTACATATCAATGTAAATATTTGTAAATAGTACAAATTATGCAAGTAAACAATAAAATGTAACAAAAATACAGTTGAAGTCAGAAGTATACATACACTTAGGTTGAAGTCATTAAAACTATTTTTTTAATCATTCCACAGATTTCATATTAGCAAACTATAGTTTTGTGCATGACACAAGTATTTTTTTTTCCAACAATTGTTTACACACATATTATTTCACTTTTAATTGACTATATCACAATTCCAGTGGGTCAGAAGTTTACATACTGTACACTAAGTTAACTGTGCCTTTAAGCAGTTTGGAAAATTCCAGAAAATGTCATCAAGCATGTAGGCAATTAGCCAATTAGCTTCTGATAGGCTAATTGGAGTCAGTTGGAGGTGTACCTGTGGATGTATTTTAAGGCCTACCTTCAAACTCAGTGCCTCTTTGCTTGACATCATGAAAAAATCAAAAGAAATAAGCCAAGTCCTCAGAAACAAATTGTGGACCTCCACAAGTCTGGTTCATCCTTGGGAGCAATTTTCATATGCCTGAAGGTACCACGTTTATCTGTACAAACAATAATAAACAAGTTTAAACACCATGGGACCATGCAGTCATCATGACGCTCAGGAAGTAGATGCATTCTGTATCCTAGAGATGAATGTAGTTTGGTGCAAAAAGTGCAAATCAATCCCAGAACAACAGCAAAGGACCTTGTGAAGATAGGAAACAGGTAGAAAAGTATCTATATCCTCATTATCGACATAACCTGAAAGGCTGCTCCAAAGCTGCCATAAAAAAGCCAGACTACAGTTTGCAAGTGCACATGGGGACAAAGATCTTACTTTTTATAGAAATTTCTTCTGATCTGATGAAACAAAAATGTAACTTTTTGGTAATAATGACCATTGTTATATTTGGAGAAAAAAGGGTGAGACTTACAAGCCAAAGAACACCATCCCAACTGTGAAGCATGGGGGTGGAAGCATCATGTTGTGGGGGTGCTTTGCTGCAGGAGGGACTGGTGTACTTCACAAAATAGATGGCATCATAAGGAAGGAAATTTATGTGGATATATTGAAGCAACATCTCAAGACATCAGCCATGATGTTAAATCTCGGTTGCAGATGGGTCTTCCAAATGGACAATGACCCCAAGCAAACCTCCAAATTTGTAGCAAATTGGCTTAAGGACAACAAGGTATCAAGGTATTGGAGTGGCCATCACAAAGCCCTGACTTCAATCCGATAGGAAATATGTGGGCAGAACTGAAAAGTGTTTGTGAACAAGGAGGCCTACCAACCTAGCTTGGTTACAGCAGTTTTGTCTGGAGGAATGGGCCAAAATTCCATACTTATTGTGAGAAACTTGTGGAAGGCTACCCAAAACATTTGACCCAAGTTAAATAATTTAAAAGCAATGCTACCAAATACCAGAGGTGGGGGACTCAAGTTACTTGATTTGACTTGAGTCTGACTCGAGTCGCATATTTATGGACTTGTGACTTGCTTGACTAATTGAAGAAAATTACTTGACTTGAGAACCAGTGACTCGACAATGACAATTGGTTTCTTAGGAAGCCTGACTGGAGTCACTTAGCACACCCTGGATTTGAACTTATGACTCTGAATGTGGTAGTCAGCCTCTTTACTTACTGAGCTACCCAGGCCCCCAAAGATGTTTTTTTTTAACCTTTTGTTGTTGTGTTGGGCTAATTAAATTCCTTGTCCTGTCTTTCCAATTTAAATTAATTATAAAAAAATTAGCCAATTTTTAAATTACAATTTTTGCCCAACCCCGCCTTCCATTTGGATCCATTTGGAAATTTGTTTAAAGGTCTATTTGAAATGTCCTGTGAGACTCAGGTTACCAATGAATTCTTCATTCAGAGTCAGATTGATAAAGCGCTAATAGGTAGCTATTAGGTACACTAGGCACACTTACGTTTTAGCCCATGCATTAAGCTAAATTTAGTAGGTACTGTATGTTCTGATCCCTCAGTGGTGAGATCTAAAGCTGAGACACCATTTATAGTCTCTAAGAGCTTCTCAGAACTGTGTTTGAATTTGTCATCTCTCACACAAGCCAGCTGAGATTTATTGTGGCCTCAGTAGCATTCCTCATACACACACACTTCAATATTACTATTGTAATATTAACATTTGTCTGGTCAAATTATTAACACAAATTCAACAAACAAATAATAAACCAACATGATCACACGTGAAGTCGGCATGATGTTTCCGATAGTTTCGGTACCCTGGGATCGGTGACCGTATGCCAACATGCTGACATGCAGCATTTTTATCAGACATATTTGCAATGTATTTACCCTTCCACATGGCATGATTGGCAGCATGTTGCATCTGCTGCATAGGAGACTAGGGATCAAAGCCAGACAGTAACCATGTTTGAATAATAAATGACTAGTATGACTAGTTTCACTTTTTTCACTTCACAACATTACTTTTGTACTCCACTAATGCTTAAGGTAAGTTTTGGGGTGGGGGATAGAATCTATAAATAAATGCTTTTATCTTCACTACTAGCTTTTGGCTAACTCTCCTGGACATAAATGGAGCTCACACGTGACCATATGCCTTACAAAACTTTGGGTTTGACCACTGGAGGCAGTGTTTCGAAATTTCTCTGTGAGATCAGGCTGCAATAAACATTAGACTAATGAATTTGCCACTACCAAGGAAAATAAAGCTGGAAATTAAAAATGTAATCTTTAATTAGTTTGTCTTAGAGGACGAATAAATAAACTGATTGCTTAATTTTGCAATTAATTTGATTAAACTCAATTTTCCCCTTTGTTTTCCTCATTCAGTGGATGCAGATGAAAAGGAGGGTTAGACATGGCTGTGGTTTTGCTGGAGTGCTATTTATTGTGGATTACAGCATGTGTTCAAGTGATGTGAGCATGATGTTAATTAAAGCAACAATGTGGTGTTCTACCCCCAGCTCTACCCCCTGTACAGGGTCACATGATGACAATGATGACCCCTGCATTGTGCATCTCTCTCTCTCTGTTTTCTCGCTCTACACCTCTCTTGTACTTATCAGAGCCAAATCCAATCATGTAAATCCCTCCGCCACTGCCCCGTGCTCTGACTAATGACATTAATTTAAAGGGCATACATCCTGAAAGATTTCCTTCTCACTTCCCTCTCTTTCACTCTGAATCTCTGTCTGTCTGTCTCTCTCTCTCTCTCTCTCTCTCTCTCTCTCTCTCTCTCTCGCTTTTTCCTTCTGGCATCTCCTGTAGTATTTCCCAGCTTGCTCTGATAAGACACAGTACTTTGACTGCTGTACTGTTCAAAGCTGAAGTTTGTAACTTTGTCTGTTAAAATACTTGCTATTACCCAAGCTTAATATGAGGAGACTATTGGTAATTCATTCATATGTACTTTTTTATAAACAATGTATTTCTGTGGTGCTATGAAAATTGCTCTCTCGTCCCGCTTAGGATTCCCTACAGTATTACTCATCATTGTGTCAGTTGGGGGTGGGACTATCTCTTTGTTTGACTAACGGCAGATGGGGGGTATATTCAGAAAGCTTTTTGGAATTCTGTTTGGTGGCGATGGTGGTACAGAAATGTCATACTTCAGCTTTAAATACACCATAATATCTAAATGTGGGGGTGTGCGGAATCACGACCCGTCCCAGCCCTCCACCCTGCCAGATTCCTGCCTCATTATCTCAGGCCGGGGAGCCCCCAGCATGACGTACACCCCCACTCCCCTTTCCCTGGGGGAGGGGCATGCCTTCTGCCCAGTCTGCTGGCAGGTCATCCCTGTCTACCTGGATGAGGGAGGGAAACAAAAAAAATGCGGCACCTACACTAAGTAACTTGGTCCTTGGCTGTAGCTTGGTCCTCAGCCACTCCTCCACCCTCTAATGGACGACAGCCACACCTCCTCGGGAGGATTGGAGGCTGTCCTCCGGCCCTTGGTGGACAGAACACCCCACCGCATTCCGGTGGATGGAAGGGTGTGCGGAATCACGACCCTGCCCCGCCCTCCACCCTGCCACAGTATTGTCTTTGTATTCTTGTACTTGGGGGCATATCCAAAATTATGTCCAATCAAATGCTTCGTTAGAATGAGAATGCCCCTCCCTCAAATTCCTCCTACCTCCAACTAGCAAAAGCATGTAGCAAATCATGTTTTATGGGTGAGACATAAAATAAAAATTCTTGGCTATTTTAAAAATAAAACAAGCCCTTCGGTACGCCCCAGCTTCCTGTTTAAGTAGGAAATACACTTACTGAGCACTTTATTAGGCACTTTATGGTCTTAATAAAGTGCCCAACGTGGTCTTCTGCTATTGTAGCCCATCCGCCTCAAGGTTTGACATGTTGTGCATTCTGAGATGCTATTCTGCTGAGTGGTTATCTGAGTTACTGTAGCCTTTCTGTCAGTTTGAACCAGTCTGGCCATTCTCTGTTGTCCTCGAGCCCATATGGCACCAATAATCATACCACGGTCTAAATCACTGAGATCATATTTTTTCCAATTCTGATGAGTTATGTGAACATTAACTGAAGCTCCTGACCCGTATCTCCATGGTCTTTTTATTGCACCGCTGCCACACGATTGGCTATTTAGATTAGCACATGAATAAGTAGGTGTCCAGCTGTTCTTAATAAAGTGCTCAGTGAGTGTGTCAACACAAGAAATAAAACCGCTCGTCGATTCATTTCAAAGTCTTTAATAACAGCTGTAATTACTGATGTTTAGGCATGGAAATACTTTTTTCTAATTTGGATATTAAATTTATATTTTTGATTCAAGAAAAAAATCTTAAGTGTGATTTGCAGCAAATCACTGTCACAGAACAGATGAGTAGTACATTCTACACAGGATAAACGTGATCATTTCAAAATATCCTTGTAGTCAATCAACATTATAAATTTGATAATAAATGATCAAAAAGCCTCAATTCTGCCTAGAATTGTGTGTTTAAGTGTTTTCAGCCCCTGCAATACTCTTCTTAATTACCCTTCCTGCACAGTATTAAGATTTGATTATACTTCTTTTACTATTAGATAACAGCAGCTGTTTATGAACACCATGCACTTTGTTTTAAATGGAGAGCATATAGCTTCATTAATAAGAGAATGTCTTTCTTGCTGGGAGACAAAAAACCCCATCTTAAACCAGCTTAAGCTGGCGTAGTTGGTCCCAGCCTGGCTAAGCTTGTCTTCTGCTGGCCCAGATAGTTGGCCTGCCAGTCTTGCGTGACCAGCTGAAAACTCCTTTAAAACCATCTAAGGCTGGTTTAAGCTTGTTTTTCTGCAGGGTTGTGCTTGTCTGTGGGTGTGTTTGTGAGTGTTTGGGTAGGAAGAGCCAAAAAGAATCCTTTGTGTTCTGCAGCATTTCTGTGTGTGGCCAGTTCAAACTCTGACAATAACATCACAACCGTCCAGATTTAGGTGCTTCTCTATTGTGCGAGTTCACAGTACAGAATGGCACTGTTCTCTCAGGAACAAAGGGAGGATTTGGCCAGCTCCGCCAGCGGGCACAGACTTCCACCCGGTCCAAACTGATTTAGTGTCAGTCACGAGTCTCATCTGCCTCTCTGTGGCTGCATCTGTCTGACTCATGGACTGAAGGGTTGAAGAGTAAAGAGGAGAGCTGTTTCATTGAAAGCAAAGTTCAGTGTGTATGGGGGTGTGCTATTGTGGAATAAAAATAATGAAATCTTTGACATGGTGAATGGGTTTGTGTTAAGAGGTATTGAGGTTTTTTTATTTGTATCTGTGCATGAATATGTGTTAGATGGAGGTTATAATTTAGATTTATTCCAAAGTGAGAGCATTGTTCTTTGTTGTCAAAGTATGTGTCCTCTTTTTGTTTGTGGTTTCCTTTTTTGGTCATTCATCTGTTTTACTGTCCTCTCTTTTATCTGTGTTTTGATACATGAACTGAGTAAGTTTTCTGATATACTCTACAGTGGCCAGTTTGGCAACTAGTTATATTAGATATTGCATTAGATTATGTGTTTTTAAACTGGGGTCCAGGGAGCAAGGGGCCCATAAAATATCTCTGTATTTTTACTAAATACAGTAAATAAAAACTAAACAGTTTTCTAAATTTTTTATTATTACTGTTTTATTCTGCTTTCTTGTGACTGGTTGGAAATTGTGTGATTAAATGTGATTTTCTTTTCTTTTTTTTTTTTTTTTTCGTCTTTTAACAGTCATAGTTTTTAACAGTAAGAAATAAAATTAATTTCCTTATTTATAATTTATTTCTAAGTGTTCTAAGAGTACATCTCTGGGGAGAAAAAAAATATTCCATGTCACTCTTATACAAAATAAATAGATTTTATATTTAAATAATACTTTAATAATATATTTTGGCTTTAGTACAATCTTTATTTATTTATTCTTGCAAAACATATATTGTCTTTAAAATGCCATGCTTACTATTTTTCTTATACAGTAGAAATGGGTCTTCATGCATAGGGTCCCTCGTAAGGGGACCATCATATTTCAGAGTCGTTGGCATCAAAAAGTTTTAAAAAACCCTGTATTAGATCAAATAAAATAAAAAATTAAACTAAGTGTGATTTATGTTAAACAAAGATAAGAAAAAACTAGAGGTTAGTAAAGTATTTGGACACTTTCTGGTGATCAGTTTAGTAGAACGTCTCGGGTTACTTAACTGTAACCCCTTTTCCCTGATAAATGCGGAACGAGATGCTGCGCTGACTTAGCGCTTTGGGAACAACTTTAGGTGTGGCCAGTTGTGAATATGTGTGCAACACGTCAATAAAATTGACAAGAATTTATAGCCTCTGCTGGTGACATCATTGGATGCACCTGTAGCAGGGCTATAAATAGATACATTTCTGAGCCATGTAGTCAGGATAAGGGTGCAATTGTGCTTTAGCCATTCCTGGGGCAAAATCTAAGCAGGCTGGCAAGACAGAGCGAGCCTGTAGATCCCCAATTATTTTTAGAGAAGTAATTGCCATAAGAAAAACCATCTTGAGAGTCAGAAGTTTATCAGAAACTGACCCTAGAGGTTCTAAGGGGGTCTCAACCAGACCCTCAAGGACTATTGCTAAGTCCCATGAAGGGATCCTGGTCCAAGCAGGAGGTCTCAGTCGCATGGCTCCACGAACGAAGCAAGCGAGCAGAGGATGTCTCCCCAACGGTACCCCGTTAATCAAGGCATGGCAAGCCGATAGAGCGGCGACGTAAACCCTGAGAGTGGCGGGGCATGTGCCTGCTGACAATTTTTCCTCCAGAAAGTCCAGAACTGAAGCAATCTGGCAGTTTACTGGCGTAATGTGCCTGCTGACAATTTTTCCTCCAGAAAATCCAGAACTGAAGCAATCTGGCAGTTTACTGGATCTCTATGTTCACTGCACCAGCTTTCAAAGACACCCCATTTATTGGAGTAACTTCTTCTAGTAAAGGGAGCCTTAGCACTTAGAATGGTCTTGATAACTTCACGTGAAAGCCCAGTGTCCCTCAGTTAGTACCCTTCAGGGGCCAAACATGATGGTTCCACAGCTTGGGCCGGGGATGAAATATTGTCCTCTGCACCTGAGACAGAAGGGCCTTCCTGTCTGGAATCGCCCAAGGTGAGCCGTCGAGGAGAGACATTATCTCTGAGAACCATACCCTGTTTGGCCAGCGTGGCACTATCAATAAGAGGCAGGACCCTTGCTGGCAAACTCTGGCCAAGACTCCCGGGAGCAGTGAAACCGGGGGAAACGCATACAGGCACATTCTGGGCCATGTATGCGCCATCGCATCCAGACCCAGGGGGGCTGGGTGACTCAGAGAGAAGTAGAGGGGACATTGCACTGTCTGTTGAGAGGCCCACTTCTGCTCTGCAAAATCTCACCCAGATTTATTCCACTACCTCGGGGTGGAGTTTCCACTCCCCCGTCGGCATTTTCTGTCTGAACAGTAAATCTGCTCCCACATTCAGGCATCCAGGGATATAAACTGCCCTGACTAACAGGAGCTTGCCCTGGGCCCAAAGGAGAATCTGACATGCCAGAGTGTTCAGCTGGCGTGAACGTAGACCTCTTTGATGATTTATGTGAGAGACTGGTGCTGTGTTGTCCACCTGCACCATGACATGGCAGCCTCTCAAATGCTGGAGGAAGTATTTCAGGGCCAGAAATACAGCCATCAACTCAAGGCAGTTGATGTGCCAATCGAGCTGATGACCCTACCATTCCCCTTGAGCTGGACGACCACTGAAGACCGCACCCCAGCCCGCCAGGGAGGCATCTGTTGTTAGCAACCTGCGACGGCAAGATGCAACAAGATTGGGACCCAAAGTAAGGAACTGGGGTCTGAACCACATAGAAAGGGAACAAAGCGCACGGCACGTAACCCTTATTAGCCTTAGGGGACTGGCTCTTAGATGAAATCCCCTGGCTTTTAGCCACAACTGAAATGGTCTCATGTGTTTAAGGCCCAGAGGGATCCATGCATTTCATGAATGTGCGGGGTGATAGGGCTAGGCCGAATGGAAGAACTCGAAATTGGAAGGCTTCGCCCCCAAAAAGCGAACCTCAGGAACTTCCTGTGCTGTGGTATAATTTCTGTATGAAAGTATGCGTCCATGAGATCGATCGTGACCAACCAATCGTGATGTTGGATTTGGGACACGACCATCTTGATAGTTAGCATCTTGAACTTGAACACCCTGATTGAGCGATTCAAGCCTCGAAAATCTAAGATCGGACTCAGCCCCCCACCCTTCTTGGGAACCAGGAAGTATCTGCTGTAATAACCTGACTCTTTCTCTGGAAGAGGAACATGTTCTATGGCCCCTTTGACCAAGAGAAAGCAGTTCTTTCCACAGTAGGCATGCTTGCTCCAGTTTCACGGTAGTGGAAACCACGCTGTTGAAACGCGGAGGGCGGTGAACGAATTTAATTCTGTAGCCTTTTTCTACTGTTCTTAGGACCCACATAGAAATACCTGGCAGAAGTTTCCACGCTGCCAGGTTCTCTGAGATGGATATTCATTTTGACACTTCCTGTTGAGGAGATGTCGAATGTTCCATGTCCTGGACTAAGGCAGGAAGCAAAGGTACACCCAACATTTCGTTGGAAGCCTCTAACTCCCGAAACACCAGCGGTGGAGGGAATGGAGAGGTTTCGTGGGGGTATCAGGAGGGTCAATGTGGATTATACACACGCCCTGTCCCGAGAGGGTTTTCCCTCACAATGCTGGGCGCAAGACTTTCAGGGTTTTTTCCTCTTAGAAATGACTGCCCTGAGGTCTTTATTGGGGGCTGCTGAGGGTGACGAGCCGGTCACCAGTCTCTACGAGGGGGAGCACGACTCGCCACACTTTGTTTCTGAGCCTCCCTTCTAGAAGGACCGAGGCGGGGCTGGGTGGCCGATGGCCTCTCCCCCTGAGTGCGGCGAGGAAGGAATTGCCCTCGTGACTCTTTTGCCTTCTGGAACCTGGTGATAACTACATTCATAGCATCACCAAATAAGCCAAAAGGTGAAACTGGGCCATCGAGAAGGAAAACTTTGTCATGTCTCTGATGCTCGACAGGTTGAGCCATAAGTGTCTCTCTGTGCTGACTAAAGCAGACATAGACCGGCCAATGGTGTGGGCTATTTGCTTGGTCACGCTGAGAGACAGATTCATGGTGCCCGCACTCAGGTCCTTCAGCAGATCAGCCTGGTACGCCTGTAACACTGCCATAGTGTGCAGGGCAGTATCAGCCTGACTTGCTGCCTGATAAGCCTTCCCCACAAGCGTGGAGGTGGTCCTGCACGGCTTTGTGGGGAGAGTGGGTCTTTTTAACGATGATGCCAAGTGTCTCCTCAACCGGTGGCATCACCGAATATCACCGTGCCTCAGCACCCACGATAGTCGAATATATTGACGTCAAGGGCATGAAGACACGGGAAGTATATGGTTTCCTCCATGAACGAGAGAGCTTGTCATACCGCACTCCCTAACAAATTCTAACTCCTAACAGAGGAAAGTTTCTGACAGGCTTATGAAACACACACACACACAGAGTGATCTGAAGACAAAAGATCAGACGATGCACCTGTGAGTCATCTATTTATAGCCCTGCTACAGGTGCATCCAGTGATGTCACCAGCAGAGGCTTTAAATTCTGGTCAATTTAAATGACATGTTGAACACATATTCACAGCTGGTCACACCTAAAGTTGTTCCCGAAGCGCTAAGTCAGCGCAGCATCAAAGTGTAGCTTTTTGACAGGGAACTACTCTGTAGTTATATACAAGTATACTCTGACTTTTCTGTTGATTAGATTTCATGCTCAACATTTAGTCTTTCAGCTCATGTTAGATTAATTATTTTAGCAGATTTCCATTCAGGATTTACAATGCCTTAGAATTCTAAAGGCCTCTGTCATCTGTATTTCTGAATGACAAAAGGCCACAGAACTCTTTTTTTACACACTTCCATTCTTCCTAAAACATGTAATTTGTAAAAAGTGGCAATTCGCTGACAGCTCAAGCAGGTGGCTGCACCCCCTCTCTGCGTGAGGTTATATGGACAGAATCTCTCCATGTCACATGCATGCACACACACACACATATTCAGTGGCGTATGATAAATGTGTGGAGGCCCGTATATTAGATGTTTTTTCAACAGACAATCACATCATGCACCTTATTATCTAGGTGAAGTGAATATATTTTTTATCAGACAAACACAATTCACCTATTTTGCTTTAGGGGTATCATTGTGTTGCTCTACCAATGATTAATCAAGATAACACTAATTTGATGAAGAGTATACAGCTGTTATAAGAACAGAAATGTATAACTATTCTAAGTTGAGCAATGACAGAATATTGTCCTTCTGATGTTCCAGATCTGACGACATCTCTTTATAACCACCAATGCATCACGCATTTAGGATTTGTTATATGTGTTTCATCCAGTCTGTAAAACCAAAACTAAAGCTTAATCCCTAAAAAGCAATGACCTAAAAGTGATTGAACATATGAGCTGCTTTTAAGTCATTTTCAATCTTCCCCACAGTGTGGTTGATGATGCTGAAAAGAAAGCCTTCACAATCTTGCTGCATGATCTCTTGTGGATTTCACAGGCTATATGCAATGTAGCACGACATTCTAAATGAAGCGTCCAATGTCTCATCTTAATAGCAAAGCACCTGCTGCTCAATGCTTTATGCAACAAATATGAGTCATTTTATGTTCCTATTATTGCCTTTCTGGCTCTTAAACTGAACATATTGTGTCACAACTGTTTTGCAAGTCATTGTGACTCAAAAGCCGATATTTGTAAATCTCATGTTTTCTCACACTTTTTTTAATGGCGAAAACAAACTTTTTAATTCAGCATGTACTGTAGATGCATCCCTAGCTCATCTTTGTACCTTTTTTATCTTTTCCTTTTGAAAAGAATGTGTTCACCAAACACTTTCTAGAGCTTGCTGTATCATATATTGGCCACATATTTCATTTCATTCATTTCATGTTTGAACTTTTTGGATTTGGTTGTCGAGCACTTTGTATTGCAGTAGGAGCACAAACTCTCTTTTCCTGTGCTGTCTAGCAGGAAGACTACCAAGGATGACCTTCACCTAGCTTCGTTTGATTAATACAACCCTGTGCTTTTTGATCTTCCAAATTGCTGAAGAAAGTTTTTACGAAGGATTAGTGATTAACCACATATGAGGGTGAAAAATCATAAATTAGATTGTGTTAATAACTTAATTGTTTCTCGTAGACATCAATGATATTAAATGGGGAGCAAAAGGAGACTTTTGCTAAGCGGTGTTCTGAAACGTCATGTAAACAAAACCGCTGATTTCCTTATGCTGTTTAAGGGATAAAGAGAAAGCAGTTTAACACATCCAGGTTTCACCCAAACAATGTAGCTTATGTGGTCAAGGTAAAGTGGGTTAAGGGAAAGTAGGAGGCGAGAACCGCTTGACAATATAAATAATATTTTAATAAAGAACTTAAACAAAAAGACAAACACAAAAAGGTGTCGGGCAGCTGCCCGAAAATCTTTCTCTCTGTTCCACTGCAGTCTCCAGTCTGCCTTTATCCCTCTCTGAGGCTTGATTAGCCAGATTAGGGGCCGGGTGTGTAGCATCACCACCTGGCCCTGCCCTCCAACCTATTACAGTCGTGTAAACACATACGCGGCATTCAAGTGCACATATTCGTGAACAGACTGTATATATAATTTTTTTTAAAAAACTCATAGGATGGAGCCCAACAGCAATCAACAATGTGGAAATAATTTAACATTTCTGGGAGTGAGGGGGCTTGGGTAGCTCAGCGAGTATTGACGCTGACTACCACCCCTGTAGCCGCAAATTAGAATGCAGGGCATGCTGAGTGACTCCAGCTAGGTCTCCTAAGCAACCAAATTGGCCCGGTGGCTAAGGAGGGTAGAGTCACATGGGGTAACCTCCTCATGGTCATGATTAGGGTTCTCGCTCTCAATGGGGTGCCTGTTAAGTTGTGTGTGGATCGTGGAGAGTAGCATGAGACTCCCATGCTGTGAGTCTCCGCGGTGTCATGCACAGCGAGCCACATGATAAGATGCGTGGATTGACTGTCTCAGTAGTGGAGGCAACTGAGACTTGTCCTCTGCCTCCCAGATTTAGGTGAGTAACTGCGCCACCACGAAGACCTACTAAGTAGTGGGAATTGGGCATTCCAAATTGGGAGAAAAAGGGGATAAAAAAAAAAATTCTGTGAGTACAATGGAAAAAGCATGCACACTATAAACTATACCCATTTGTATACACAAATATATAATGTCAATGGCTCTACACGTTCATTTATATGCACTTGTACACTGGGGGAATCCCAGAGTTTTATGGAAGAGGGAAACCCAAATATTGCAGTTCTGCTGCAGGTTGCTATAGAAAGTTAAGGAAACAAACACAACAACAAAATAAATTGAAGCAACAGGGAATCAAATAGTGAAGGCTTCCTTGGATACCATGTTTGTTATTTAAACTAGTGTTGTGGGGAAATTAGGTTGTTGTGAAGAAAGCTGCTCACTGTATATGGGAGTAAAGAGAATGCTGCTTATATAGTGCATATAAACTGGGATGCTACTTTCTTGCAATACACCACTTTCTCGAAATAAACTGCTTTCTGGTGTCCATGTTGATGTCACAAACTTTGGCAAATCCAGTGATAATTTCATCCTCAAAAGTGCTGGTTGTATTAACCTGGAAGCTTGTGAACATGACTCGGTTTCCAGGTGGACTAATACAAATTCATGTGTGCTTTTACTCACAGATGTTCCATTAGACCAGCCAATGAGATTAGGATTTACTAATTTGAGAGTGCATTTTACAGTTTGTGCGCAATATGCATCAGACAGTTAGTGCACACACTTTTGGCTGTCCAGGGGCTGAGAAAACAGTGTCTTTCGTAGTGCTCAAATTTGCCAAAATACCAAAGTCTGAAATAAGAAGTCAGAAATTCAAAATAGCTTAAACGTTTCAAATCAAATTCTTCCAAGACCAAATTATCTGACCTTTGCTATCCATTCTATGCTCATGTATGCTATACACAGCCAAGTGTATAAATTTGAGGTTATTGCCACTCAAAGGTCTTTTTCTTATTATTATTATTATTATTAGTTACATTTATATACATATATATATTTTCTGGCATTATTTGTCTGTTAGCAACATATCACAACCAGTAACTGTCATTGTAACTCTAAAAAAACATTGAAAATGCTCTATAACCAACCATTACTCAACCTAGACAAGCACAAATGGTGTAGCTTTTGTGTAAAGGGATTTGGGACAAATAGACAATGCAGAAAGCTCTGAAAAGGGCTTAGTGTATCGTCTGTGATCAAAGCAGAGATCAGACATGAATCAGAAAAAGGGATAAAAGATTCTATGACTACAATATGGTTTTCCCGGATAAAGCGGCTGTCTTGTTATTGAATGTGTAGTTTAGAATCTGAGCTGATCATGATATTATTAGTTATCAGTACAACTTCAATATTTCTTTGTTGGCAGTAGATACAACAAGCCTGTCCTCATTTCAAGGCTGATATTGTGCCTGTTAAAAGATAATTAGGTTGGCTTGAGAAAGCCAACTTACTGAAATCCTATTTAAACTTATTATTAGGTTGGCTTGAGAAAGCCAACTTACTGAAATCCTATTTAAACTTATTATTATTAT